>CM066739.1:100915558-105915558 GCA_033961575.1 Aselliscus stoliczkanus
ATTATTTTTTAATTAATATTTATTGGGGTGACAATTTTTAGCAAAGTTACATAGGTTTCAGGTGTACAATTCTGTAATACATCATCTGTATATCACATTGTGTACTCATTACTCAGAGTCAGTTCTCTTTCCACACACACTATTTTTAAAGCATTTTTGCTCTCCATATGTATATATATATATATATATTTTTTGGTTGGCTCTCTTTTACACTTCTTTCCCTATCTCTGTCCAAATTATCTTTACTCACAACCAAGAAGCCCTTGTTTATAACCAGTGTGTATTCATCTACTTTTTTCCAAACCTCATTAGGCATAAACAGCCATATGCACGCATACACACATGCAAAGACCCTTTTGGTTTGTTTGCTTTTACAAAATTTGATCATACTGTATACATTTTTTTACATCTTGTTTCTTTCTCACACAACAATTCTTGTGGAAAACTTCCAAGTAAACTGATATTGCTTTAATTCATTATTTTTTATTTATTACATAACATACCAGTGTGTGACTACACAACTTATTTAACCACACTTATAAAGATGGCCATTTGTTTAGATTCCATATTTCTTCCAAACTAACAACCATAATAAATACCCTTTATTCTGATGAGATAGATTCCTGGTACTGAAATTGCAAATTAAAGGAGGTTATGTACATTTATTTTAATTTTCAATAAAGTCATAAGCTTCCACCAGAAAAAGACTATATTTTTCTATACATCCCTTTCAGCAATTCTTACTGAGCTCTTTTAAATTTTTGCCTATCTGGTGGCCTGAATTTAATATCTCATTTTTGTTTGAATTTATATTTCTCTACTAGTGAATTTTAGCATTGTTTCATAGGCTTGTAGCCATTTGGATTTACTCCTAATTGTTAGAATTTTTAATTGGGAAAAGTGGAAGCATACAAAAAGTAAAAAAAAGAAAAAAGAAAAAAAATTTAATATAACAGACAACAATGTACCCGCTCTCCAGACTTAACGCATTACCGTTTTGCCTCATTTGTTTCAGACGTTTTTAAGAAACAAAATATTGCAGACATGGTGAATGAATCCCTCCCCACCCCCACGCCCTGCACCCCAGCCTCACTATATCCCATTCCTTTTCCTTTGTTTTAGGAAATAACCAATAACCTAGAGCTGATGTATATTCTTCTCAATATTTTTATACTTTTAACAAAAATATAATGTTTTCAATTTGTATTCTTTAATCTCTCTACTGGTCTGGACGTTACACCTTTTATCACTAATAGTGGGCATCCATAACAGAATAGACTTTGACATAACAAAGTCTATAGTTAATCAGTATATCCGTCCTCCAGAAAAATGCAGTACCTTGTGCCTTAATGATGGTACCTACCACCCTACTTCGGGATTTTACTTTTATCTGCATGTTTACTAATTTCTTTGAATTTTATTCTTGCTTACAGCTTTCCCTTCCTTCTGAGGCCCTTCTTTCTGCAAAACAGTCTTCACAAGTTCTTTCAGTGAGACCTATGACTGGTCAATACTCGTTCTTGAGTAAGACTTTAGAATTTGAGGCTGACAGGATTTCTCGGGGGGGTTTCCTTAGCTATTTAGGATTTTATTCTATTGACTTCTTTATCTAACTTTTAGGCAACTTCTTTAGTCTCTGGTTACATTTTTTTTTCCAGCTGAGCCATCCTGCCACCTGTTGGCAGCTCAGTGGCAGCTTAGATCAGGCTGGGCATCGAACTGCTGTTGCTCAGAGCTCAGCTGTCACTCTTGAGTGAGCTCTTAACCAACTGAGCCACTCGGCCAGCCCTCTGGCTGTTTACATTTAACTGTTTCTTTTACTCTCTGCATTGCAATTTTACTGTGAAGTATGAATATATTTTTCTTGTCTTGCTTAAGTCTCATTGTACTTCTTAAATAGTTCATATCAGGAATTTTTATTCTGAAAAAATTCTTAGCTACTTATATTTGTCTTTAAATATTACCTTTCCCTTAGTCTCTTCATTTTCCCTCTTTGGAACTCCTGTTAAATATATATTAGGTTGTCGGAAAAGTGATGACGTATTTTTTCTGTGTTTTTTGTTGTAAAAATGTGTCATGACTTTTCTGACAACCCAATAGATAGAGATTATTCTTTTCATTCTAACTTTTCTATCCTTTCATATTCCAGTGCATTCTGGGCAATCCTCTCATGTCTATTCTTCCAGGGACTAGCCTTATGCAGGAGGTTGTATTTCAGTTCTTCCCTTTCATGGGTCTACAGCATGTCTCCCACTGCCTGAAGTCTGTGAAAACTTCAGCTTCTTATTCCTTGGGCCTATTCCCAAGTCCAAAACACCTCTGTACTCCTGGGAAGTCATTCATGTCTATATATACAGGGTCAAGATGCTCAGACAGGGCAGACCAGGATGGTACAAGCCTCAAGATCATGTCCAGTGGAGGGTTTATTTGTCTGAAAAATGTCTTTATTTCACTCTCACTCTTGAACTAATACCACTTTCATTGGTCAAAAAAAAAAATCTAGGTTTACATTTTTCCCCCATGGAGAGAAGACTAAATGTGGATAATCTAGACTGTCTCCAAATAGCTGAAGCGTTTCCTGTAGAACAATTAAACTTTCCATGTCACCTTGCAATATAGAACTAGGGCTACCAGATGTCTGCCAGAAGGAAAGAGCTTCTGGTTCACGCAGGAGAATCTCCCAACATTCACAACTGCCAGAGATGATGGGGATACTCTCAGGAGGCACTAAGACTCCCATCCCTGGAAGGGTTGTCATGATAGAGAGGGCACAGCTAAAGCAGACAGACATTTGGCAGGGGTGTGTAGACGGGAGTGAAGCCTCATATCATCTTTGAAATGATGGGGCTTTTAGGTTTCTTTCAGAACTGAAAACCTCTAATTCCTTTATATCACCTGGATATAATCCCATAGTATTTGCTATGTGACAACAGTTGTGCAGTGTTTATTGTTTAGGTGAAGATTTCTGTATTATGTATTATGCAAGTCCCAAATTTCCACTCAGTGTCTTATAACAAACATGTATTTCTTTGCTCACATTACACGAGGGTTGTGTTTTGGCTGTGACTCTGCCAGGCTATGCGGAGAACAGCTCAACTGAGGCAGCAACAAGTGTCTTCTCATTCTAGGGCCCAGGCTGAACAACCAGCCACTAACTGGGATCCACTCTTCTAGAGGTGGAGGGCAGAAGATCAAAGGGGATGGAAGGAGCAAAGCCAAACCATGCAAGCACATTTAAACCTTTGCTTGGATGTGGCTTGTATCATCTGCATATATTCCATTGGCCAAAGCAAGTCATACACAGTCTGACAATTAAGTCCGTGAACCTGTTGCAACATTGTTGCTAACTTTTTTTGATATCAGAGGGATTACTCATGATGAATGTGTACCAACTGGACAAACAGTTCACCAAGTTTACTATTTGGAAGTGCTGAAAAGGCTGCATGAAAATGTTAGACAATTCATGGCTCACAATTAGACAGTTACACAATTCGTGAACAATTCATGGTTCTTGCATCACGACAATGCACCAGCTCACACGGCACTGTCTGTGAGGGAGTTTTTAGCCAGTAAACAAATAACTGTATTGGAACACCCTCCCTACTCACCTGATCTGGCCTCCAATGACTTCTTTCTTTACCCGAAGATAAAGGAAATATTGAAAGGAAGACATTTTGATAGCATTCAGGACATCAAGAGAAACACGATGACCACTCTGGTGGCCATTCCAGAAAAAGAGTCCAAATTGCTTTGAAGGGTGGACTAGGCTCTGGCATCAGTACATCACTTTCCAAGGGGTGTCCTTCAAAGGTAGTGATAGTCAACAGTGAAGCATGTAGCACTTTTTCTAGGATGAGCTTGCAAACTTAATTGTCCGACCTCGTGTAGTCCATCCCAAATGGGAGAGGGAAATAAACACCTCCGACAGGAAAGCTTAACAAGGGCAGGGAAGAGCCAGCGCTGTATGGGAACCAGCTCATATTGGCTTGCAACAAGCAATTTTTTAATTTCAGGAATTTGTCCAACTGATTGTTAAAGTGTCAGTTGAAACCAGCCATGATGGAAATATTGACAGCATGGAAGTTGGAAAATTCTACAAGTCAGACTTCTCTCCCCACTCAAGAGCCGGTTGTTAAACATTTCCCAGCACACCACTAGAGGGAACCAAGAGTTGTAAACAAAACTGCCTACCATTGTTTCCTTGGCAACCAGGGCCTCTAGGAGCCCAACAGTAGCAATGGATGAATAACACCTAAACATCCTTCACGGCATGCCTGTCTGTACCGAGAGGTCATGGTGCTGGTTGTGTTAGCTCACAGGAGAGAATCAATGTCATGTAGACCCTCTTGAATCACCTTCTGGCGCACAAATTGAAGCAGAACCAAGAAGGCGAAAACCATCCACCCTCCCATGTCTTTAATGAGCTCAGTTTAGGGTCTTCTGTTTCCTTGGCAACATACCTGACACTAAAACTACTTCCAGTTCCCACTTCTCTCAGCTACTCTGAGGAGTTCCAGTAAAGTACTTCCATGCTTTTCTGCTCTCTTGGCACGCTGTGTTGCTGTCACCCCACATGAGCTCACGGGATGGTTTCCAGGCTGGGCCCCCCACTTGAGCGCAAAGTCCCTTCCTTAAACTGGGCTCTAATTGAGTCCAACACTTTCTTTCCTGCAGTGTGGGCTGGATGGTGCTAAGTGCTGTCACTTAAGGAGCCCCAGGTGCAAAGGCTGGGCCTCTGCCAGCCCCACACTGGCCACCTCCCACACTCACCGATTGACCTACACTGTCAAGTTTCCCTAAGCCAGTGCCCGAAGTTAGGGGCATCTGTGGGGGGAGACCACACTATTCTAAGGATGATGAAAGGATTAAGGAGAAACCAACCTGAAAGGGTATCAATAGGTTTCGGCAGAACTGCCTCCAGAAAACACCAAGGCTGTGTTTCCACACGAAATCCTTGGCCACTGGCCCCCTTTGTCCTGCTGCTATTGCTCCCAATTTTCCTCTCTCGGCCTCCACATCCCCCCACCACTCCAGAGGGCTGGTTCCAATTGCAAGGCCATTCCTGCAACAATCTCTGGCAACTGGAGTGAAAGGTGCCGACAAAGAGGCCCTCTCCACAGCTCCCTTTTCACAAAAAGCATGTATCCAATTAAAGGATTTTAATTAAAATGCTTTCTGTAGCATCCTGTTTCTACTCACTGTTATAAATTAAACTTGACATTCTCTGATTTAACAGGTGGGTAAGATTATTCTGAAAGCTGCCAGATGAGAGGAAATAGAAGTTAGGCCGAAGGAAACTGTGTGCCTGGAGAAGCATGAGCGTGTGTGTGCACGCGCGCACATGTGCACTCGTATTTGCACAAGTACGCAATTATGTGTGTATGTGTCTGTCTTTCAGTGGTTTTGAGTTATTCAGTTTGAAGTGTAAAATGTCCTGGTGCGGCAGGAGGGACACAAAAGGAAAACAGAGCCCCAATCTAAAAACTGATACTCTTGTGCAACCTCCTTAAAATCTCAGTCAGCTTTACCCATTTGTACATTTCTCATGGGTGACATTCCTTTTTTAAGCACCAGCTCAGAATGGTGGGTAACCTGCGTTTGTCGTTTCCTATCCATGGCGTTTTAATCCACCTTAACTCCTTACACAAGGGGATAAGGAGGAAAGGAGTTTTGGTGCGACCCTTACAGGGTTCCCCTCTGCAGTGCTTTACATTCAGTCCTCAAATGCTCCAAGGAGTTCTTATGGATTGTGCGTGACACCTTTCATGTCAGTGGGCCATGCCGAGGACCCCCTTTGTTCCAGCTAACGTAGTTTACTCACAGATCCTGTACATGAAGTGTGTTATCTGAACTCCACACTGTTGCCCATGTCATTCTGCCTGCCCAGACCTCCTCTCCAAAACCACCTGTCCTTCCAGATCTACTGCTGTCTGTCCTTCCCCACGAAATTCTTCCTGACCACACCAGCACAGTCTTTCCGCTTTAAATATCTGTCATTCATTCATGTATCTGACGAGACCAAGCAGTGCAGTAGGTGCTGAAGGTGGTGCAGTGAACAAAAACAAATACAAAATTTGTTCAGTGGTGGATACCTGCTAGGAGAAAACAAACCAATTGAGTAGACAGAGTGTTCTTGGGTTTTTATCTAATTCTGTTGTCATTATGTACAGTTTTCTGTGTTTACGTCCCACTTCTCCAATTGGATTATAAATTCCTTGAAGAATGGGATTATGTCCAGTCCCTAGGGATAATACTCAGAATATTTAACGGCTAGTACAGCACAGGCATCCATCAGTGAGAGTGAATTTCAACCATCCTAGTGTGTGTCCCAGCTGGACATCAGCCCTACTAAGCATCATTGTATCCTCCAGGTTACAGTATTACTCAATATAGTTTGATCCACACATTGCTTTCATAATAATGGTTCCTTTTGCATATTATATAAATGGTACTCTAATGGTCTAGCAAAAGAGTGAATGTGTTTCAAAGATTCTAGCTTATTGTTAAAGAATAGCAGTTAGACATTCCTCAAGCAGGGACGACAGTTCCCACGAAGTAGGCTGGGTGAATTTTTGTATCAGCCTTAACTCATCAGATCTCCTGCCCACCTAGGAAAGATTTTCCAGGAAAAACAGGCCCTTCGACGACTTTGCTGGGGAAGTCCTAAAATATTGCAGCTTCACCATTTAAGTCCCCTGGGGGAGAAGGCTTTATTATATAGTAGAAAGATCATGTATTTGTAATTGAGCAAGTCTGGGTTCAAATCCTGCCTTTACCTGCTGTTTTCTCAGGTACTTAGGGAGTCTGGTTAATTAACTTTTCTAAGGTTCTGCATCCTTAATTATAAAATGGGAAGGGTAATACCAACTGTGCAGTGTGGTTGTAGAAAAAATTAAATGAAACAAAATGAGAAAAGTCATGGTACCCAACTGATACGAAATCAGTGCCTTGTGAATAGTAGTTATTGTGGTTATCGTTATCTATAGTTATCGAAAATGGTCCAATCACACATGTGGTCAGAGAGTAGATTACACAGATAGACTCACCTTCGTGAGCTAGTGGATACCTTGGTATGGTTTATATCCCGAAATGCTCAGAGGTCCATTTTTTTCCCTGCACCAACCTCATATCCAGGAAAGAGAAGAGGTACCGACACGTCAAATATACAGCATCCCACAACTCTGCACACTCCTGGAGAGGGTGCATCTCAGCTCCTCTCTCTTCTGTACCTTCATTTCCTCCCACCCCATGTTTCTGCCATTCCTGGTGTAAGGCTCCACCCACAAGATGAAACAAAAATGTGGAGCTGGGGATCTTTGAGAATAGGAGTTTCAATGATTGGGCGAAGGGCATGCTTGCATGAGCTGTTAAGACTTTTAAGCAAAACCAAAGGGGCCTTGCTGAAGTCTACTGAATCATAAGCCTGTCCTTCCAGTGAACATAGTCTTTCATTAGGAGACAAGTGCCTCACACTGGAAACAGGCAAACCTAGAGGGAATAAATAAATGTGTCATTTTCCATGATAGCTTTTATGATTACGGAACTCATTACTGCCAAGAAGTGATGCAAGCTGAAAGGCTGCAAAAATGAGTGAGGAAAACCCGTGGAAGACCAACCTATCTTAGAATTCATTAAAGAAAATTAGAATATTTGAGGTGTTGTGGCAACTAAAAACAGGCATTTAACTAAAACCCCTCTGTGCCAAAATTGTGCTAAGTGCAGATGGGGAAGCAAAGAAGTCATGACCAGGTCCCAGGCCTGAGGATCATAACAAACAGCAGAGGTGATATGTGCCCACACATGGCTACAGGGCATGTTGGAAATTGAGCAGGAGCAGTGAAGTGTTATGCAGCATAACAAGAGAGTGCTGTGGCTTCTATTCCAAGGTTCCAGGGAAGATGCAGCATTTGACATGTGCAGTAACGAGGGGGTAGAATCTAGACAGTGGAAGTTAGAAAGGGGATGTAGGCCCCAGGGGAAAAGACTCAACTGAGACTAATATTCAGCATGATGGGGCCCAGCCCCTGTCCTGCTGCTCGGCCCCACAAGTCTTCCTCACCTGCCTTACTTTGTAGGGGCAGGAGCGGGAAAGTAGACAAGACAAAGAAGGAAAGCTGAATGACAGTAAGGTTATTGTCAAAATAATTGGGAGGGGAGGTTAAAGATGACATCTGAAACCTCCCGCCAGCTCCAGAAGAGCCTTAATTTATTCTGTATCTAACTCTGGCCCAAAAAGAGTCCTCAGCACATCTGCACAATAAACTCCCATTTCTGCGGGACTTAGTATATAGTCCTCCAAACAGGAAGGAACTAAGTAACAAGCAAACGAGAGAAGGATAACCAACCTTGTAAAGTACATGGGATGGGATCATGGGGCTAATTATGACCAAACATTAAACAGATAAATAGACAAACAAATCCATACTTAACAATCTGTGGTATGCTCTACAGGAAGAGACAGTGGTAGTGAGAGATGGTGACTGATGGATGACATCAGGAAGGCTGGGAAGGGTTTCCAACCCTCTTCATGGGAGAGGTCTAAATTGACCTCAGGTGCCATATTTAGCTTCTCCAACAATTTCCCAGCACCGTTTCTCAGCCTAATTTTCAGTCCCCTTACCACCTAAACACCACTGTCACATACACCACCTCTTTAAAGCATGTAGAGAAAAATAAATAAAAGAATGATTTAGAAAACTGTTGTTATAAAGCCCGAAACCCAAGTTTTAAAGTACAGATGGTCATGCACCATCTATTGGGTTGTCAGAAATGTCATGATGTATTTTTTCTATGTTTTTCGTTGCAAAAATGCATCATGACTTTTCTGACAACCCAATAAGAATATACCTTTTAAGTCCTTGTGGGGGAGGTGGGGAGGGGTCTATATATGGGTCAAAACATTTTCCCCCAAAGCACCCAAGGAGATGAACTTTCCCAAGATGCATCGTGGTTTTTATTCCAGGAAGAAGCCTGCTTGTGAAAGAGTCCATGTTTGGCCTATTGGTAAAAGATGAATTGATTTAGCAATTATGTATCACACCCTGTCAATTCTTTTGGCATTGAGTAAGAAGGGCATGAAATCTGCTTGTGTTTCCTCATGAAGGGACTGAATTGTTACCCAAAACTTCTCGGTATGAAAATGCTGGGAGCCAAGGATGGAAATCTAGTCCCAGAGTATCAGGATTAAGCAGTAGAGTTCAGGCCTAATATGAAGAATTGACCCGTCTGCTGTCAAAAAATCTGCAGTTCAAATGTGCAAGGAAATATGGGAGCACCCTGAAGTTAAAACAGAAATCGTTTGACCACATCTTTCATATAGGCACAGGCCAAGAAACTGTATTTTATTCCTCAGCAGAAGGAGAAAAGGGGGCCCTTTAAGGGATCATTTTCTCCGCTCTCAGCTTTCCATTACCCAAGCAGTCCTGCTGGCACAGCGGTTTGCCTGGGCATAGCTTTAACAACTGGGGTCTTTCAGCCTTCGAATGTAAACCCATTCTTCCTCTGGAATGCCTGCTGATAGTGTCGCAGACACACAGAAGGGTGTAGTAAACCTCCTTCTGCTGGTCCTCTTGCTCCCATACAGGCACGTGACCAACTGTCCCAACTCTGGGACTAGCCCAGCTTTAGCACTGAAATCCTATAGCCCAGGAACTCAGTCCCCGCTAAATCGAGGTTGATCAATATGTCAGAGGACACCACGTCCAGTCCCAGGCCACCACGGAGGGGGCACACTGGGATTGGGGGGGAGGGGTGACTTGGAAATGTAACTGGAACAACTCCACAGACTGACCTTGCCTCCTTCACCATTTTATGGATGCCCGAGTGTTGAATGAAGAAAAGCCTGAGATCCATTTTTTTTTTGTCCGGGACAAAATATGCAAGTTATTAAATGAGAGACATATCCAAACATTGTCTTTTATTCTGGATGAATGAGCATCCTCCTGAAAATCTAAACCAAAGGCTCCTCCTTCATTTCAGTTGCTTCAAATGGAAAACACCAGCCTTAGTGGTGAAACACTGGGGCTGTTGTCCTATGGAAATCTTATCTTTCTGTTTTCGTGGGTAGCAGAGAGTAAAATGCAGTTCCTCCACTATACGTTGTGCTTTGAGTAAATGGAGAGATGTGAAAGAATCTGAACTAAATGGTGAAAGCAAAACCACCAGTTTCCTACTGAGCTTCTGTCTTACGATCAAGATCTGGAAATTTGGAAGAATTGAACGAGCACCACTAAGAAGGAAGTGTATTCTCAGGACAGAAAGCAGTAAAAGATAAGTCATCTCTCTCCTTCCCGAAAGTTGCTCCATAGACTGGCTACATCACAGTTACTTAGAAAACTTGTTAAAGACACAGAGTCTAAGCCCTGATTTTAACGGACGTGATTTAGGTCTGGGTGGACCAGGAAATATTTTAACAAGCTCTCTGGGTGATTACTGATGAGCAGCTAGTTCTGGCAACATTGACTCTGACAATTAAAATGGTTTTAGTTGCCGAGTTCACATGGATTATTCTGGAAACATCTCACCAAGAGGCAGTAGCACTTGATGGTTAAGAGATTGGGTTCTCTTAGAATATAGCAGATCCTAGCCATCTAAGAGAC
Organism: Aselliscus stoliczkanus; assembly: GCA_033961575.1. Taxonomy (NCBI): domain Eukaryota; kingdom Metazoa; phylum Chordata; class Mammalia; order Chiroptera; family Hipposideridae; genus Aselliscus; species Aselliscus stoliczkanus. The sequence goes on from CM066739.1 coordinate 100,926,157, forward strand.
AACCCTGGCTCTGTAACTTGTTAGCTTCACGAACTTGGAAAAGTAAATAAATTTCTCTGTTCCTCAATTGCCTCATCTAAAATGGAGATCATATTAGTAACCTCTCAGATTTGTTGTGAAGTTTAAATAAGTTAGAAAAGTGCATGCCGCATAGTAAGTGCCCAGTACATGTGAGTAGTTCTTATTAATGCCGAAAGAACTAGCAGATGAGAGCTCAGAATCACCATCAGTGATTCCCTATGCATTACAAGTATGAGAAAGAGGGCAAAAGACTAAAGATAACTAGTACCAGTCTTCAAAAGCAGCAAAGCAGTGCTTTCCAGAAACTCAAATGATTTCTAACAAAATTCTAGAGTGAATGTGTGTGCTAGATTATTATGAGAACTCAGGGAAAAAGCCACTAGAAATCAGTGTGGGTTCATTCACAATGCATGATGCACAAACTTCAAATATTTCAGTTGTTATTAATAGCTGTTCTTTCATTGTTATTTCAGGAAGTCTTTCCTTGTGTCTTTGGGCACAATGAGTTAGAGCTTTTAATTCTCCCCACTGCTGTCTGACCTAGATCTACCCCAGTTCCCCGTCTCAGAAATGATCCCCTGACCTCTGCATAAACCTAGGAATCGTCTTGACATCTTGATCTCGAATCCACACACAGACAGATGCAATTCAGCAGATACATCCCATAGATTCAGCCTCCATGGATTCAGTGTGTCTTGGACCTATCCCCATGTCTTCCCTCCCTCCTACCATGTGGCAGTCTCATCACCACATGCTCTCAACAGCCCTCTACCTGGCCTTTCTGTTTCCACTCCTGGTCCCCACAGGGCATTCTCCAGAGTGGGCTTGCTGTTTTTCAAGCTTTTCCATGTCTTTTCGTTTTTTATTTTTTCTTGAAGTATATTTGACATGTGACATGTAAATTTAAGGTGGACGGCATGTTAATTTGATACATTTATACATTGTAATATGATGGCCACTGTAGTGATAATTAGTCCTGTGTCACACCACATAATTATCTAATTTCTTTTTAGTGGGTGGAATAATTAAGATCTAGGCTCTTAATAAGTTTGATGATTACAATACAACATTGTTGTCTATATTCACTATACCATTTGTTAGATCTCTAGGACTTATTTACTACTCGTTGCAAGTTTTACCCTTAGATAATATCTGTCCTATCCCCCCACCCTTCATTTCATTAACCACCATTTTACTCTCTGTTTTTATAAGCTTGGCTTTTTTAGACTCCACCTATAAGTTATATCATATCACGCAATATTTTTCTTTGTCTGACTTACATCACTGAGCTTAATGTTCTCAAGGCCATCCATGTTGTCACAGTTGACAGTGGGCTTTTAAATATATATTTCATGTCATTCCCCTGCTTAAAACCCTTCGTTGCCTTCCAGCTGTACTCAGAACATGAAGTCTAAATTCCTCCCCATGGTCTCGGAGGCCCTGCATGATGTGTCCACATTTCGTCTTCATCCCCAGTTACCACTATGTCCAGTTTCTTGCCACTCCCCCTCCTCATACACACTGGCCTTCTTTCTGCAAAACTTACTGCAGAGCCTCCTGGCCTGCTGTTCCTTTGGTCTGCATGCTTCACCCCAGCTTTTCACATGGCAGGTCTGTCCTCATTCTCCAAGCCTCTATTTAAAAGTCTCCTCACAGAGAAACCCTCACCCCACCCAGAATTATTCTATAGAGCTGCACCCTGTTTATTAGCTCCATACTGCCTATCGCAACTTGTAATTACTTTTTTTAGCTTATTTGCTTGATTATCTTCCCAACAAGACTGTGCATGAGAGCAGAGACCATGTCTGTTTTACTCAGCAGTACTTCCCTAGCACTGAGCCTGGCTTATAGTAGATGCTCAAATATGTTCGATGGATACATACACTAATGAAAGAAGTAAATTCATAGCCAAGTAAACAGCCATACCCAAAGGTTGACTAATGGACATGTTTCTAATTGATAATGATGTAATATATGGGGATTTGGGGGTGGGGCAGAAAGGATGGTATATAATACAAATTTTTTCCTACTGTACTTTCAGGAAGCATTAGGGGCCGCAGTTAATGAGATGCCCCTGAAATCTTGCCATAGTTGCCATTTACTTGTCCTTGTGAACAGTATTTCATTTGCATCTTTTCCCCATTCCGACCCTGCATGGTGCTTAGCTAGATCCATAATTAGAGTTAATATTAACAGGCCACCAGTGAGATGTATTGAATAAAACAGCTATCAAGCAGGACAACAGTTAATGCATCCAATACTTGATGATCTGTGGCATCCGTGTAGGGACTGTTGGGAGTGGGTGAGGCCGAGGTGGGTAGCTCAGCTGAAGAAAACCTATACATGCTAGAGATCCATTCCTCATCTCTGAGCTACTCCTCCCAACAAACCTACACAAGAGCTGTTGGCAAGGAGCTGGATGGGCTGATGGAAGGTCCACACCCACGCATTCCTCCCCAAATCCAGGTCTCTGGTGGAGGTGCTAATGAGCAGTCAAAAGGCCAGAGGTGATGAGGAGGAGGGGCAAAGAGAGCCTGGATTATCCATGACCTGTGTAATGGGTCCCTGCAGATTTGGCTTAACTGGATTTGCAGAATCCTCCATCCACCCAAGAGCATGTGAGACTTTCAGAGGAGATGATAAAATACCAGGAGTTGAGACCCAGCCTTATTAAGAGGGTGCAAACCTTGACACAGCTTCCCTCACATGCGCTTTGTGGGGCACTGAGGATGGGTGTTGAGTGCCTGTCAATGGGAGCCCTCTGACTGCAGAATTTTTTTATAGCTCATTCAGTCACAAAAACTAGTATGACATATTGAAGCAAAGGTTTATGGAAACTATTTCCGTTCCCCATTCCCACCCATGACTTAATTCCGTAGTCTTCCTCTTAAGAGAAGTCGTTTGGCGAAGTACAACAGGCAGAGTGGTAAAATCAGGTCTCCAAAGGGGACAAAAGCATTAGTTTGGAGGGTTTCCAGATTTCCATGGTGTAAATACAGGATTTCAAACTGCCAATGTGACATCACTGAAGGCAGAATTGGGAAGAGGTGGCAGCATTAATAGTTCCAAACTGGTATGAGCTGACTCTGTCGTACCGCCAGTCCACACAAATTTTAGCAATCAACCGATTAAGCCTCAATGCCACGTCTGCCCCTTACTAGCTATGTGACCTTGGACAAGCCACTTAACCTCTCATAGACTTCATCTTTTAAACAGGGACATTGCAATAAAATATTCATTAAAAATATAGGTATAAAGAAAATAGTGCCAAGCATATGATAGGTGCTCATTAAATGGCAGAAGATGGTGGTATTACTGATAATAATTTACTTCAGTTTGAAGATCCATAATTATTGTAGAGAACTGATGAGTAACTAAGGATTCCTGTATTTAATCTTTAAGAAAAACCATGGAGAGAAAATTCCAGAAGCAACACTGTCAGTGTAGTAGAAATAAACATCGAACTTTAAGATGGCCTGAAAGTTGAAAGTTGAAAATTGTATACAACCCATTTACCGTGGTCCTCTAATATAGACACAGATAAAATTCCAGGAAATCTTACTGGAAACTGTGAACTTGGACTGTGGGATACAACAAAGAGGATTGATGGGATCTCTAGAGTGAATTTTCAGATTCGTTGAGGAGACTCACTCTATAAAAATCATAAAAAATAAAAACTATGAATAAAATAATGATCACGAAACAAATTGACAACAAAATCCCATTTGAAAACTACTTGTGGTAGGAAATATGTCAAGATAGTGCTGAGTGAAATACATTACCCTTCATAAAGTCGCTCTTGACAGAAATCCAGGCTTGCATAGCAAAAACTCGCCAAGTTTAGAAAATGATGGTACTGTTTATATGGAAGTCTCATAAAAGGAAGGAATCAGGATGGTGAATTTCAGTGACTGAGCAATGTGACTAGGAAAAGTTTTCATTTCTCAATGTTATTGGCCCAGGAATGTGTGAGCAGACATTTCACAGCGAGGGAATCAGACCGTCACTTACGTGTGGATGAATCACTAAAGGCTGACCCCGGGCCAGGAGTCAATTTTGTGGGTGATGTCGTGCTGTGTGCAGTCTCTGGGGTGTCCTGGGAGGGGTCTGAATGCCACCATCGCCAGCTCCTTCACAATGTCCTGAGTCACAGCAGCCGCCTTTGAGTCAGGACTGGAGGCGATACCCCCATTAGCGTGTTTGGACATTTTGGGGCTCACTTTCATGTGGGACCCAGATGGCTGTGCAGTCCCCGGCTTCTGGACCAGAAACCTGGACAGGAGGCTGTAGCAATGGAAACTCCCTGAATTTGGCCTAGTAAAGCAGAGTTGGCCTTTTAACTACACGGGCTTGAACCTAGCAGGCCTGCTTATGTGCAGATTTTTTAAAATAAATACTGTAAATGTATTTTCTCTTCCTTATAGCTTTCCTAATAACATTTTCTCTTCTATAGCTTAATTTACTGTGAGAGTACAGTGTGTATATAATACATATAACATACAAAATATGTTGATATCAACTATTTACGTTATCAGTAAGGTGTCTGGTCAGCAGTAGGCTATTTCTTAGTACTTGGGTTTGGGGACAGTCAAAAGTTATATATGGATTTTCAACTGTGAGGGTAGTCAATACCCTTGAGCTCTACGTTGTCCAAGGGTCAACTATACCTCAAAGCAGGAGTTCAGTGACAAGGGAGGCCGCAAGGAATGATGGAACCAAAACTCAGCCTGATGTAGGGCATCGAAATGTGTGTGCCAGTGGGGCTGCTTTAAGAAAAGCCGAGCCATGGAACTCTAAACTGGTTTACAAGATAAACCAGGATCCAATGATTCTTGTGACAAATCTTCCTCTAGGAAACTATTCAAAATAGGATTCTTTTATATATCCTCTTCTCTGCTACTGTTAAATATACGCTAGATTCACAAGAACTGGATCCATCCGCCTTTCATTGACCATACCTTTTGCATAAAATACCGTGTAGCTGTATTGAAATGAATTTAAGTAGTTGAAATGGAAGTTGGTTCATGTTCTTTTTGGATAATATTTTGATCCAGCGGCTGAATAGTTTTTATAAATATGAGGGTCAGTTCTAGTTCAAACTGATTCGTTAGGAATGTTTCTGTTTCTTTGGTATGCATGTGTATGTTCGCGGGGTTTTATTCTCATTATGATTGTGGAAAAGGCTTTGCTTCAGTTCAGAGCTCAGAAAGAGATGCCTGGGTGGTTTCTGTCTGGGTGCCATGATGCAGCCAGGGGTTCCGGTTCTGGTTCAGATTAAGCCGTTGCGTTTGTGCACGTTGTGTCTATGGATGTGTGGGCACTGAGTATGAGCATGTGCACAGATGCACGCGTGTGGTTTTTATCCGAGCTCAGCATGCAAAAAGAGCTCAAATGCCCTTCTCAATACTGCATAGCTGAGAAACAGTGTGGCAACTCCTAGGCAGGGGTTAAGAACATAGAGTCTGGAGTTCTACTACTTGAGATAAAAATCCTGCCTCTGCTGTGTGACCTCAGACAAGTGACAACCTCTCTGTGCGTTGGTTTTCTCATTGATAAATGGAGAAAGCAATAGTTCCTAACTCACAAGGCTATTGTGAGAATTCAGTTGAATATTGCAAATTAGATACTTACAGTGGTGTCTGGCAGCTGCTAAGTTACCCATTTTAATCAAATTCAGCCTTATGGTGCCACTTCCCCTATCTGCTGCCTCCGTCTATAACTCCTGTCTGATTTCACTTTGCTCAGGGTTTTTACTCCCTCAGACCGGAAGCATTTACATTTCAGACTCTCAAATTCCCCTGGAAATTCTGACTAGCCTAATCAAAACCATTATGGCAAACGCCTTAACAACCAGTGACCATGAACCAATACAGCCTAACAAGTTTTTCACTTTCCATAGGAAAAAAAAAGTTATATTTTCCAAATCCACACATTTTCCCCCTTGGAAATTAAACCTGGGATTCTGGTACGCATGATATTCTTTTCATTGAAACACTGTTTTGTTTTTTTTATATAGCAGAGGTAAAATTTGCCTCCAAGTATCAATACATGCTATAATTAATATCCACACAGGCAAGGATCCCCTGAGAATTCTTTTAAAAAGAAGGTTCAGTTTACTTTAGTTTGGTTGAAGAGAACCTCTGTGATTTTCGTTTCCACACGCTGACCCCTTAGGCAGCAGTCAGTCAGCTTGCATTTCCTGAGCACTTATCTTGTGCTGAGCCCAGCAATAAATACTGGAGATTCTAAGATAAGTAAGAAGGGGTTCCTGACATCACAGCCAAAGGCAAATTGGAGAGGCAGCTGCCCTCTAAATGGGTGACCACATGTTCCTATGGGTCACCTCATTTGAAGAAATCTGATTTGGAAGTAGTGTTTGAAAATTGCATGCTGAGCTCACTTCTTTTGGTGCTTTAAGCAAGTTCGAATTTCCTAGGCACTGATGGATCTCATAGGTTCAGGGACCTCCGTGGCAAACACAAGAAAATATTGGACCCGTCCTGCCCGTGAAGTCACAGAACTGAGGGAAACCCCGAAGCTTCATGGCCAGCTGGCCAGCACAGGGAGAGACTTTGGCCAGGTGTGGAACTCCATGATGCCAGCCGAATGTCTTGCTGCAGGGCCCTTGGGCCCAAATAGCAAACTTGGCAAAATAGCAACTTCCTGCTTCAAAGTAAATAGGCTTAAAAGGCTTAAGGAAAACGGGTCTGAAAGATGCTCGGCTCTCCCAAAGTTCTTACAAAATAACATTTCAATAAGTTAAGTGTGAAAGAATCAGAAACAGATGGATTAAGTTTCCCATAGAATACCCAGGGTTTAACCATCAACCAAAAAGGGAAGCCATGTTTGGCGATTGTCCGAGTCAGAATCCTTCTAAGGGGATTTGAGATGTTCTGCCAAACACCCAGCTCTGTCAAGTCCTTTGTTTTCTGTCCTATCACAACTTTGGAGCTGTAAATGTAGTAAGAAGGCTGCTGCAGCCTTCTCCAGAATATGAACCATGAAAAATGCAGTCAAATGCCCTTGAGCTGTGTAGGTCCCTTCTCCAGTATGTGTGCGTTGGACCAATGGTTCTGTGAGATTAAAGCCCCCATAGCCCTACTCATTCCATCCCCTCTACCAAGGAGACCCTTCACTGCCAAATTAAACCCTTCATGTCTGTCAAGGCCCACCTTCAAGGCCAACTTCTTGGAGACATTTTCTTTCACCCTCAGTCAACCAGGTCTCCCCAACAGGCTGATAACCACACTTCTTGTCAGGTGGTTCCAGACAGCTGCCACCAAAGAGAAATCCTAGTTGTCCATAAGCCAAAGGAAGAACAAAGGCCAGTGAGACCCCCTGAGAAGTAAGTGCACTCCAGCGCTGTCCCACTGCACAGCTCCAGGGGACACTGTTAACTGTGTTCTGTGACAATGGCACCCTCTACAAAATGCCATGTGCATGATGCCTCCTGGACAAAAAGGCCACCCTGCCATCCTCCTCAGGGCTCCGTCTCCTCATCCTTGGCCATGTGCACTCATGGCCGGCCACCCAGACACGGGAACAGGAGCACACACTGGAGTCTGAAATGGAGACAAAAGTAGGATCCGGTTGTTTCCATAGGAGAAACCCAGATGTGGGATGGTCTACGCACACTGGTCCAGATTTAATGTAGCTCAGTGTTTCTCCGAGTACATTCTATGGGATGTTTGAGGTGTTGTACAAAACTAAGATTCTCTGGCCAAATTAATTTGGGATTCCTCCAAGATGTCTTACAGCATGTAATATGCTATGTTGCATTGTGAATTTCCAAAGTGAAAGTGGAGAGAGAGTTGGGTACAGTGCCCCAACTCATTTCATCAGGGAACCTATTTTTGTAAAGCACCATAGTGGCTTACTTTTTTTTTTTTAAATTCAAGTATAATTGGCATACAGCATCCTGCTAGTTTTGGGTCTATATCATAGTGATTCGATATTTATATACATTATGAAATGATCACCACAATAAGTCTAGCTACCATCTGGCACCATACAAAATTATTATATTGTCATTGACTATATTCCCTATGCTTTACATTATATCACCATGATTTATTTGTTTTGTAACTGGAAGTCTGTACCTCTTAAACCCCTTCACCTATTTCACTTGCCTCCCAAACCTTCCCCATCTGGTAACTACCAGTTTGTTTCCTGTATTTATGGGTCTCTTTCTTAGATTCTACATACAAGTGAAATCATACAGTATTTGTCTTTCTCTGTCTGACTTATTTCACTTAGCATAATGCCCTCTAAGTCCATTCATGTTGTCACAAATGGAAATATTTTTTTTCTTTTCTATGGCTGAGTAATATTTCATCTTTATTTAATACATCACATCTTTTTTATTCATTCATCTATCAGTGAACACCTAAGTTGCTTCCATATCCTGGCTATTGTAAATAATGCTGCAATGAACATAGGGGTGCATATACCTCTTTGAATTAGTGTTTTAATTTTCTTTGGATAAATACTCAGAAGTGAAATTGCTGGGTTACAAGGTATTTCTATTTTTAATTTTTTGAGGACCTCTACACTCCTTTCCACAGTGGCTGCAGCAATTAACATTCCCACCAACAGTGTACCAGGCTTTCCTTTCCTCCACAGCCCAGCCAACATTTGTTATTTTTTTGTCTTTTTGATAACAACCTTCTTGACAGGTGTGAGGTGACATTTCATTGTGGTTTTGATTTGCATTTCCCTGATAATTAGTGATGTAGAGCATCTTTTCATGTGCCTGTTGCCCATCTGTCTGTCTTCTTTGGGAAAACATCTATTCAATTCATCTGCCCATTTTTTAATCAGGTTGTTATCTTTTTTATATTGTGTAACTTCTATAAATTTTGAATATTAACCCCTTATCAGGTGTGTGATTTTCAAATATATTCTCCCACTCAGTAGGTTGCCTTTTCATTTTGTTGATGGTTTCCTTTGCTGTGCAAAAGCTTTTCTGCATTGTATAGTCTTGCTTCCTTTTTCATAGATTAGCCACATATGTGTGATTTTATTTCTATTTCACTGATCTTGGTGTCTGTTTCCATGCCAGTACCATACTGTTTTGATTACTATAGTTTGGTAGTATAATTTGAAGTCAGGGAACAGGATGCCTCCAGTTTTGTTCTTTCTCAGGATTGCTTTGGTTATTCAGGGCCTTTTGTGGTTCCATACAAATTTTAGGATTCTTTGTTCTTGTTCTGTGAAAAATGCCATTGGTGTTTTGATGAAGATTGCATTGCATCTCTATATTGCTTTGGGTAAATGGATATTTTAACAATTTTAATTCTTCCAATCCATGAGCATGGTATATCTTTCTATTAATTTGTGTTGTCTTAAATGTATTTTACCAGCATCTTATAGTTTTTGAAGTACAGGTCTTTCACTTCATTGTGGCTTTTAGAAAAATACATAACACAAGAAAGTTATGGTTTCTCACCTTTTTACAATGTCCCACCTCAATCTGACTGCCTCACTTCCATACCATTATAGTTACTCTTCACCAGTTGTCCTTAATGCGTAGTCTGTGGATGGGTTACAAGAGGTTTGTGAATGTCCTGAAATTGTGTGCAAAATTGCACCTGTGTACATATTATCAGGAGAGGGATTCTCAGATTTGGGGAGGAATTCAAGACTCCAAAGTAAGGCAAATTCTCTGCCAAGCACTTCTTCAATACCTTGGTACAGCACGGTAGGCAGAGAAGACGGCGAGTTCCTTTTATGCCCAGGTACATGAGCGTGCAGAAACAAACTCAAGAACATAAACGTTTATCTCAATATTGGTCTGTAACAAGGTGAGTGATGTTCCTAATTTGGCCCAGAACTCTTTTCTAGTCAGGATGTGCAATTTCAACTTGGAAAGGCCTGGTTTGGCATTTAACCTCAGGATGAGAATTCTGGCTTCCAAGGCCCTCACCTCACCCTCTGCCATTCCACCAACAGGCTGGCTGGCAAGGGCATGGATGGCAAATCCATTGAAAGGGCCCCAGATGCCTTCAGGCATCACAGAAATGGGCCTCAGTGTACAGGAAAGGGATCCAAGAAAAAACGAGGCAGTTCAAGAGATCAAGATGCATTTCCATTGATCTTAGACTTGTAAGAGCTGCACCATCAATCACAGTCATTTAAAAATCCGTATTAATGGCCCAGAGTGCTGGGCTCCCATATGGTTCGTCTTTGTAACATTTGGTTTGGGCATCTCTTTGGAATCGGCATGAGAATTTGTCAGTGTCAGATTCAGACCCACTCTTGCTGCCTCACTCCCGGGCAGCAGAGAAAGGGAGAAATGAAAGAACGTGTCCTTAAATATGTGCTTCAGGACAATGGATATCTGAGACTCTGGGAAGGAGCCAGAAGACCGAGAATCCTTTGTCTCTGGGAGAAGGCAGAAAGCCGAAGCGAGGTTCAGCCAGGCCAAGGAGAAGGTCCTAGGACACATCCTATTACAATACTGAGGAAGCAGCATGCCTGGAAAGGAATTCTGCCCCACCCCATCCATCCCAGATGCGCTCACCAGCAGACCAGGAGCAGGGCGGACCAGATGCTCCCTGGTAGAGAAACAGTGGGTATTTTGAGGAGCTTTTCGTTTAGGAAAGAGTAGGAAGTGAGAGAACACCAGAAGGCACAGCACAGAGGGCCCAGGTCTTCCTTCTTACTCTCTCTCTCCTGTCTTCCTTGACTCAATGACGTACACACCTCCTTGACACATGGAGAGGAAAGCTCAGCACTGCGCCATCCAAAATGGAAGCCCCTCATCACACGTGACAGATGAAGACTTGAAATTTGAATTTCTGAATTTGAGAAGTGTGGTACGTGTGAAATACAAATCAAATTTAAAGACTTGATATGAAAAAAGATTGTAAAATATAGCATTATTAATTTTATATTGATTATATGTTCAATTTTTTCAATTTTTTTGCTTGGTTTTTAACAGCTTTATTAAGGTATAATTGATAAAAGAAAAATTGTGCATATCAAATATACACAACTTGATGAGTTTGGATATGTGTATATACTCATGAAACCATCACCACAGTCAAGGTAATAAACATATTCATCACCTCCCAAAGTTTCCTCATGTCTTGTTATTTTGTTATTTGTTGTCTTTGTGGAAAGAGCACTTAACATGAGACCTACGCTCTTAACAAAAAATGTTAAGTGCACAATACACTATTGTTAACTCTAGCTACACAGTTGTAGAGTAGAATTCTACAACATAGTCACGGTGCATAACAAACTTGGGCTAAATAAAATATGTGATCGAAATTGACTTATTCTGTTAACTTTTTTATGCAGCTACTGAAATATTTAAAATTACCTATTTGAGTGATGCTATATTTCTTTCAGAAAATGCTGTTCCAAAGCACAGCTGTATTAGTTCCCTAGGGTGGCCATAGCAAAGTACCACAGAGCAGTTCCTTGAAACAACAGGAATTGAATCTCCCGCAGTCCTGGAGGCCAGAGAGGTGAAATCAAGATGTCAGCAGGATGGTTGATTCTGGAAGACTGAGGGAGAGTGAGTGTGTTTTGTGTCTCTCTCCCAGCTTTCGGTGGTTGTCAACAATCCTTGGTGTTTCTTGACTTGGAGATGCCTTGCTCCAATCTCTGCCTTCACAGTCAGGTGGCTTCTTCCTGGTGTGCCTCTATGTCTGTGTCTTTTCTCCCCTTCTTAGAAGGACACCAGTAATATTGGATATAGGACCCACCCTACTCCAGTATTTGTTCATCTTCATTAATTACATCTGCAAAGACTGCTTTCAAAGAAGATCCCATTCCAAGAAGGACATGAACTTGGGGGGACATCATTCAATATAGCATATTGGCAAACTTGTCCTTGTAAGGCTGCAGGAGCTCGTGCCTCCCCTACATGGAAAACACACGTTTCCACATTATCAAGGAGTGAGGTATACCTGCTATGTCCCATTACAAACTCACCACACATACCCTGAACCCTGAAAGACCTGCTGTCTCATAAGCAGCTGCTGAGGTAAAACATACTCAGGGCTGGAAATTAGGAGACTTGGGTTCTAACCCCAGTTCTAGCATTGACCACAACAGTGGCCATCAGCAGAAATACTAAACCACTGTTAACCTCAGAGTTTCCCTATGTCTGCAATGGAAATACAGGCCCTCCACTTCCAAATAAATGCACAGGCTAGGTGTGCATATGACATGGATCATTCTGAAAGTGCTTTTGAAAGTATGAAGAACCTATATGCAAATGGACCCCTTTGTTACAGGTTGCTGCCACCTCTGGTCATTTCTCTTTAGCTTTGAAAGAAACAGGAGAATCGCTGAACCCTGGAGGATCTGGGATCCCCTGCCCAGCACACATGGAGATGGATTCCTGCAAAACCCTCCATGCTGAGCTTCTGCCCCCAGAATTGTCCCTTTCCGACTAGTCTTTCCACTGCAGCCAGAAGGTTATTCCTTACAAAAACAGTAAGAATGAGAATTTAATCATGTCACTTTGTGCCTATTGTTTCCACAAAAGGATATATGTTTCAATAATGAATTGACGAATGACCCAGAGCTTGCCTGCTTCTGACCCAGGGAGAGGGGGAGTTGGGATGGTCTTTGGCTAGTCTCCCTCTGGTTAAGGCCCCAGGATTGGAATCAGGTGAAAGAAACAGATCTTAGTTGGTGAAAGATTTGGAAAATTGTCTGAAGGAGGGATGAGGAAACGGGTGCTGTGCTACCAGGACTACATGCAGCACTTGAGGGAAACCAAGGCCATCTCAGCCACCTGGACCAGGCCCATTGGCTGGCGAAAGAGCAGCATCTTCTGGAAGACCAGGTTTCAATGGCCCGTTGGAGAGACGAGGGCCAGGGGAAGCCTGAATTAGAAACGCTTGCCATTTCTCATTAGGCCTAAGAAAGTTATTTATTTTGTTTTTCCCAGACTGTTTGATTTGGCAGATTCTGGGTGAAATGGCATCCTCTTTTCCCAGGGTCCTTGAAGCTGCTTGTTTGTTTTTGCAATTGGCCGTTTTACAAGTAGGGGTCACGGGCACTCACCCAGAGGCCTGATGTCACTGGTGAGCACGTTACTCCACTGAAATGCAGGGATCGGGTGGGGTCTGCCGAGCGGCAGAAGGCCCAGCCCAAAGAGGGCTGTCCATTTCCCGCCTTCGGGACCGATGGCTACTGTTTGCAGCTCTGCCACAGAGCTTTCAAAATCCGCCACCGCCAGTGTGCTGGGAGAATCTCTAAGTCACCTGAATACGCTAGTGGTGCCTCCTGCACCCTCAGCACCAGTATCTGTCAATACTGTCTCCTCCTAAAATTCCCAGGACTCTGAGCATCCCCTCCAGCTTGTTTGGGAGAAGCTAAGCCAGTGCCATCTAAGCAGGGTGACCAGATGTCCCCAGTTTACCTGAGACAGTCCTGGTTTACACTTAGGGGGGTAAGTTATTAGGACTTGCTTGGATGGCAGGTTATTAGGACACACTATGACCAAACTGTTTTCCGAGAGAGTTCTCTTGAGTGATTGTAGCCAGACATTCCCAGAGCGATAAGTTTCCTTACGCAGGAAGTCTGGAAGATGCCACACGTCTTGTCCTAGAGAGTCACAGTTTGTTAGCAAATGAAGGGCTCTGAGAAGTACCTGAGTAAAGCTCTCTGTTTAACTCTGTTTAACCCAACACCCCGATATTTATGAAACCAGCCCTGAATTTTAATGAACACCTGTTAACAGTTTATTGGAAAATGCTTCTCTGAAGTGTTAGAAACCCGGAGTGCTGCTCCTCTCAAATACCAGATTTCAAAGATATCTCTCAGGGAGAAGCACACGATCCTCAGAAGGGTAGATGGTGCCCTTTGCAGTGATCCATGTTGATCATAATATACTTTTCGAACTATTGGATTGTTGGGAAAGTCATGACACATTTTTGCAACAAAAAACATAGAAAAAATATGTCATGACTTTTCCAACAACCCAATAAAAATCAGATACTGTGACCTGACACGTAGTCTAAACATGAGACAAGAGATTTGCAATCAGGACAGAGCTAAACAAATCTTGAGTCCTTCATGCACAGTCCTGCCTCCTTTCTCCTTCATGGTCAGGCACAGGAGAGGTGGTCAACCCCTCAGCAGAAGCCTATGTGACTCGTGCCACTCATGTGTTCTAGCTTATCTCAGAAATTCTCCCAGGACAATCAGGAAGCACCATTGCTCCCTCCCTCCGTCTTGCCTGCTGTACAGCCCAGAAATCAGCCACTAAGAGACCAAGTGACCCAACCCAGGAGGAACTCACACAGGCTTGCAGAGGCCTTCCTCCATGGGGCCATAGCAGCCTCCTCTCTGATTCATGGGGTAGAAATATAAATGACTAGATCTTGCCCACCCACCCTGTCACTGTTGCCTTGAAAACAAAGCACAATTCTTGTACTGCTGACAAATCTGAGTGTCTGAAAGAGCTAAAGCCTATCCACTGTGTACTGACCAGCACATAGGAGACATCAGCAGACATTACAGGCTGAAGAAACTCAGAGCATGGAGAACTGGACAGCAATGCTTTCTTAGGCATAAATTTAGGATTTTTTTTCCTTTTTTCTTCTTTTTAGTCATGTATTTTATTTCTCCACTCAAGCTCTATGCTAACAAAATATTTCTGGCTTTGATAATTTTTTCCCATTTATTACAGGCTTGGTTATGGTCTTACAGGTCATCTTTACCATTCCTTTGAAATTTTACATGGTACCTAGGTGATGCACAAGCATCCACCTCTTATAAAATGACTTCCTCATGACCCTCAGAGAACGAGATACAGTGAACTCTGAACATTTCCTCTGGCAATCCATAAACTATTATCATCTGTAAAGCTATCAATGACATTGATTCACTTTATCCTGGGTCCCAAGGCATAGAACCCCTTCAATCTTTGGGGGAAGTTTTTCTCACCCCAACTGGACACACACTACCTTTAGGAACTGTATAGGGCTGGACATTTCTTGCCCCATTGAGCCCTACAGGCTGCACCCTGGTGTCTTGAATATCAAGGACTGAACTGGAAAGATGAACCCTGTTATTGGTACAATTCATTCCCATAGAAATATCTGGGGAGAACATTGGATGTAGCTGAATGATTGACAAGTAAGGCCTGCAGGACTTTATGAAAGAGAGAAGGATTGTTTCTCTGTGAAAGGAAAAGGCTGAAGATGGTCTACAGCATGTAATATAGAAATAACGTCTACATTTCCACTGAAGAAGAGAAAGTAGCACTCGCCAAACATTTGATTCTGTGGAAGTATGCTAGGAGAGAAACTCTGGGTATGGGCTGAATCATTCATCCACTTTTTATTCATTAATTGCTAGATGAAAATTTACTGCGGTCCTCAAGGAGACCAGAGAGAACAATTCCAGTTCTTTAGATACTCAAAGACTAGATGGGATGACAACCTACAAATGAATGATCACTTATGTGAATTAGTACTAAGAGAGGGGAATGCCAACCCAGAGGATGGAGCAAGCAATTGACAATTCTGAGCAACATCTTATGGAAGTAAGACGTGTCCTCTCCTGGACACAGTAGACGAGGGCATTCCAGGCCAATTAAATGGTCTCCGCAAGAGCAAACAAGTATAAAATAGTATGGCATTAGTTAGTTAGCACAAAGAGCAAATGGGGAAGTGGTGAGAGATGAGGCTGCTGCTACATGGCCCGAAGGCACGGGGGTGGACAACTGAGGTCCCCACCATTCAGTAACTCTAAGATTCATGACTGTTTTCCTCCAGGCTGTCACCAGCTTTCATGCCACGAAATGATAGAGTAGCTCTTATTAACCATGTCAAAAGCTCAAAGTGGAAGGTCAGACCCAAGCAGGAGAGGACAATGCTGATGGATTTCCCTGCCCAGTTTAAGAGGATCCGTATGCTCCCTGGAAGCTGACTGCACCAGGGGCCAGGACCGTGTGCTATATACCTTGTACTGCCTTACAGACAGGCCAATGTAGGTTTTTCCAGACAGATGGATGCCTGGCCCAACCAAAGATGCCCCCAGCCACAGGAGAAGTCATACCGGTGTTTGCCTGCCTTCAAATGTCACAATCATGCTACATCCAGGGACTTTTGCTGAGGCTGCTTGAATCTAAAGCACAGAACCATCTTCAAAGTCGCTGTGAGTTTCTGCTAGACCAAAAATTGGATCTGCCCCACATTTGGAAGAAAGCAGCACTGCCCTCAAGAAAGCAGGCTTCCTCAAAAACTGAGCCCAGAGCTGATTAAACAGACAGGGCTGTGTATAGATAGCTCAGTGGGGAAGGTGGCAGGGCCTGTGGTTTTCCATGAGCTTAAGCCTGGAGCAGAGGCCCTGATGTCTTTAGAAGAAGCCTGGGCATCCAGCACCAGAAAGTCTGGGGCTGGCAAGCAATTGCTGCAGGCACATCCTGCCCTCTGGCCCATGCCTTCTCATAAACATGGAAGCCCTTTGGCTCAGAAGACTCTATTTTGCTTTGAAATGCATGGTGACTTCTCCCAGAGATCATTTCTGTGGCACCGAGAGTCCCAGGGAGGTAAGAATTTTTGTCTCCATTATCTCTCTGAACAATTAACCTTTTGGTATATTCTTCTAGAAAATGTCCTGCAAGCTCAATTTGACTGCCCCTGTATTGACAGTTCTGCTATTACCAGGGCTGGCTTCATGGATCCCACACTCATACAGGCCCACACATGGTTTTGTTTTCTGTTATGCCATCTTGAGATTCTCAATAAATTTTGAATAAGGAGCCCCACATTTTCATTTTGCACCAAGCCTGCAACTTGCATAGTGGTCCTTATTGCAACCCACAGAAATGATAACATCTGGCTTTGGAGTAACACTTTTTTACATTTCCAAAGTGCTTTCACATCTGTTATCTCATTTGATCCTCACAATTAAACAGCCAGAAAAGGAGAGGAAGTTGTAGAGAAGATATAACCTTGAAGTCAGAAGAGACCTGGGTTCAAATCCAAACGGCAGTAATCACAGGCTAGTGTCTTAATTTTTCTGATCTTCAGTTTCCTCTTCTCTAAAATAGTATTACTACCTGCCACAGTAGAGTTGGTGTGATAATTATGTAAACTAATGTATGTGACAGTGCCTGACACATGGCAGACACTGGTTAAGTCTTTCCCCTTTTCTAGTTCTTCTCTCTTTCCCCAACTCTCCCAATTTGTAAGATACAAAAATTGAATCAGAGTTTTAAACGATCTGCCAAGTGTGGTAGTCAGGGTCCTCTGAAAAGCAGGCATCAAACTCGGATTAAATGTACAAAGATTTTTATTAGGGGAAGTGCCTGCATGAGTGAAATTAGAGGGAGCCAGAAAAAAATGATGGAAGAGCCGTCAGACCAAGTAGCCCTCAGACCAGGAAACAAGCCTGACTCTGACTGAAAGGAAGAGTGAGAGAAAAGTGGGTGGAAGTGTCTTAGACCCCTGCGCTGTGTAAGAAAGATTCAGCAAGGCCGTTGGGGAGCCCTTAAGCCAGTTAGAGTCAATGGTCAGCTGAGTCTCACATCTCCCAGAAATGGTCTCACCTTTGGATCCCAGCTATGCTCAACCATCAGCCTCATGGGAGGCATGGCCTCTGTGCAAACATGGCTGCATGTGGGCTTCAAGCCACAGCATTTAGGCCCTTGGTTAATTATTCTCTGTGTGTGTGGAGGCCTCTCAGGTGCATTTTCATAGCTACCCCATCAAACGTTACTTTGTGTCGGTGCCAAAGCAGATCCACTCTTGACTCTTACATGCAAGGAATTCAATTAGCCCATCATCTTCCTTGAATGTGAAAGGAGTTATTCTTGACCCATTGTGTTCTCGAAGAGAAGGATAGTTTTCAGTTGGAGGTCGTAGTTCTGCCTGGCCCTAGACACCAAGGGTCTGTCTGCCAAAGGAGCCTGTGTCTCATCTCTCAAGGAAGGGAAACGTTTCCACAGAAAGCCTCTCTCACTGCTCAACTCGGCTGGGTTTTTGGAGCCCAGGAAAGGAGACTCAGTCATGGAGACTTGACTCCTTCCATGCGTTAAAGGTCACTCAGGGTGACCTTTGTTCACAAGTTAAATATCTTTTGGCTGTATTGGTCCATGAAATAATTTTTAAAGAAAAGAAGGGGGGGGAAGAAAAACAGAAAGAAAGGGATATGGGTGAGGGAGGAGGAAAGCAACTTCTAACTTACAAAGAAGGCTCACATACACTGCAGTGTTGACCCATTACTCTGAGAAGTGTGTGAAGATAGTTTGGGTGATCTTATTACTCCCATTTTTTTTTTAATGTGGAAATTGACATTCAGAAAGGTCAAACCGCTTCCATGGCTCATGAAAGGCAGAGCTAGAACTACAGCCCATGCCTTCTGCCCTCCTCCAGTAAGACTGGGTCTACACGACGTCCATAAAATCCCTCAATGAATCATAGAAAATGTTAGTCATTTTAGAAAATCATTATTCTGGCAGTTTGATGCCCTGTCCGAGCTCCATACACTTCCTCTCAATCCTTCTTGGGGCTCTAGAGCCCAGAATATATAATCCCTGCCACCATTCAAGGGCTGAAGAAGGGAAGATCACCAAAAAAACAGTCAAACTTAATTATCAAGAGTAAGCGGATGGTGGACCGAGAAGAGGAAGGAAGGAGAGAATAATGCCTAGTCCTAATTAGGCATGAACCCAAAGTAATTTAGTTTTACTTTATTGTTTTCACCTAAGTGAAGTTTTAGTAGACATTCTTCAAAGATTTGTCTAAGGAACAAAAATTATTTAACATATATGTTTTTCATTCACTCAAATGTCCCTAATTCTGAGTTTTTAATGCTTAGAATAGGGCCTAAACGTTAGTTTGAATTTCTAGTACATATTAAAAAAGATGGTCTAAACCAATTAGAGGAGGGAAAAAACAAAACAAAACAAGAGTATGGGGGAACTTGCCATTAACTCACTTAAATGAAAAATAAAAATCATTTACCCATTTAGAAACATTGATTTATTTGCCAGCAAAGGAACATACACAATAAGTTGGGCTTATTCACTGAAAACAGATATAAAATGAGGTCAGGTTGAATTGAGTTGAAAATAATAGTATAAAACCAAATCCCCTTTTTAGAAATATTATCTTAATAATTCTTAATGCCTAATTCAACCCAGCTTTCCTATATCCTGCTTCCTCTTTACCACCACCCCCTCAACTTCACACGTACACACCCTGCCCAGTTAATCTAAATTAAAGGCATTTTACTGTGTCTGAATGGTAGATTTGTGGAAGCCTGTTTCCATCCATGATGTCAAATGAGAAAGTGGAGGCCCATGGCAGAAATGTTAAATAGGCATAGTGTCTTTTTCTTTTTTCCACCTCACAAAATTGTAGAACCAAAGCTTCTAACCAATTTGTGAGTCCCTTTAACAATATCCTTCAAAGAAAGTCCTTCTGTCCCCACAGGAACTTTCCAGAGCCAAAGAGCTCTTAGAAGCAATGCCAGGAATCATGACTTTATAGAATGGCTTCAACTTCTAGAAAATCATTTCTTTTACTTCAAGTTCCAATCAACTCTTCAACTATTTGAAGATATTTATTCTAGCATCCATTTGCCATCTTCTTTCCACGTTATAGATAAGCAATTTTGCAAAGTCACATGACATCTATAAAGAAGTTGGTCCGATTTCTTTGAAACATGTAGCTTGTCATTACTCTTCTTTAAGGATAACACATAGATCTGAATTGTGCCGCCATTGAATTTGTATTTCCTGTCCTTTAAATGGGGTGAATAGTGTCTTCCTCATAGGTGTATGTTGAATAGTAAGAGAAATAACCCAGACTGTGTGTGCTTGTTCATCTCCTGGGCACGCCAGCTGCAGTGTGTGTCCCAGCCTCCTTTGCAATCAGGGGATGCCATGTCACTGAGTGCCAGGCAATGGAAAGTGGGCAGAAGTGTTACATACCACTTTCAGAGCTATCGGCCTCCCCCAAAATGTTCTTGTGTGTGATCTTCCTTCTCTTTTGTCATCTGCCTACTAAATGGAGATAATTTCAGGGACCCAAAGGAGAGCAGAATCACAAGACAGAAAGAACTGGAGTCTCCGGATGACAGCACCCCCTCTCTCGCCTGACCCACACAGCCCTGTGTTAAATCAGCAAGGATAGGGCCGGCCGAGTGGCACAGTGGTTGAGCGCTCATTTGGGAAGCCAGCGGCCCCCGGTTCGGGTCCCACATATGAGGGCCAGTGACACTGCCCTCAAAACAAAACAAAACAAAAAAATCAGCAAGGATAAACCTTTACTGTATTAAGCCACTAAGATTTCAGAGTTACTTCAGCCATTAGCTAATACCACTGTGTATGTTAAGCTAATTCATTCATGTAACTACACAGTACTGGGGATGGAGAACTTGCTTAATAGATATTGGCACCATTACCACTAATGGCACCTCTGTCACTGCTGTCACTGCTATCTGTCCATCCTGCAGACATAATCCGACGGGAGTCCATGCATTATTAGCTCCCTTGACCTAGTCACTTCAGCCTGAAATTGAATCCACTATTTTAGGAGCAGCAGCATACTTGGACTTAAATTGAAATTGCAGTCAACAACTCTGAAAAAGAAAGAGAAAATCAGATCGTTTTTTTACATGTGCTTCATTCAACATAGTTCTCCCCCTTTCTATACTTTCAAGAACTGAACATTTTAAAATCTAGAACGAAAACTAAATAAGCATCTCTGATACGTTTGCTGATTTTCTTTATTGGCCCATTTTGAAGATTAGCAATATATGTTTGGATGTTGATTCTCTCATTCAATGCGTTATTTATTCTCTCGATTTTTATAGGAACTATGAATTTTTCTGACATGTAATCCGTTTTCACCCAAATTGCTGATAAGGCCAAGTGGAGAATCGAGAACTGAAAATGGTCTACTCGTGAACAGTATTTGAGTTCTGCAAGTTTGGACTCTATTGCCATTCCATCCAGTCTCACCATCTTGTCAGCTAAATATCTTGAAATCTTTGTCAGATGTCATACCAGTGGTGTGATTAGCTAATAAGTAGTGTTTTTCTCATCAATTAAGTAATTTTAACAAAAAAGTGAAAATGAGGTTTGCTTGGAGTAACTGTTTTCTTAACAGTCCCGTCTTTTCTAAACCATCTGTTGTTTTTACTAAATCCTTTGCCATCTTTCTCTCAAACCATCTGCTTATTAATATATTCCAGAATTTTGCCTGGATTTGACACCATGTCTCTAAGTATTTAAACTCTCTTCCTTCCCAACTCCTTTTTCAAAATAATGACATCTGCCTGTGTCCAATTTTTTTAGGACCTTTCTCAATATTCGTAATTTCTTAACTATTACCAATGATAATTTCCTCATCTCAAGGATAAATGCCTCTGGTACTCAGGGTCTAATTTACCCGGATCTAAAGAATTGACCTTTCTGACGTCCGAAGTTCACCCCACTAGTCACAGAAAGTACTTACAGCTACCAAATACTGTAACCATGACTACAGATAATCCCAGAGATAGGTCAGGAAACCTTATCTTATGGATGGAGCACCTCCAGCCTGGGAAAACTCCATGTCCACTCAGCTACATGCTGAGGGTCTGCTACGTGCCAGGCATTCAGCACACACTCCGCATTTAACCCTAAATGAGGTTCAGGGAAGAAAACCGACCAAGGTTACACAAGCAGAAGTGAGGATGAGTCAGGAGGCAAACCCAAGTGCATCCAGTATCTAGGTTCTGCCCGTCCTCTGAGCCATACCTACCTCGTTATTAGGACTCTGATTCTGTCTTCTCACCTGTCTCAGCCCTCAATTCCCTTTTAACTGTATCGGTTATACACTTTACAACATTAAGACACTTCTCCCTAGTGAAAAAAATGGGAACTTGTCAGAAATTGAGGTACTTGGCTCCCTGTCTCATGTCTATCATACGTTCTAAGCATTCGCCAAATGATGGAGCATGTTCTAGCAAAAGGAATTTTATCATTTTTTCACAAGTTTTAACTTGTGCTTTCATGTTGACCTCACTGCCCCCCTTTCACCTGAAATCCCCTTGATCGTATTGGTGATCCTTGATTCCTTCAGGCCCTCAGAATATGCATCCTGGTCTGTATCAGTGGTCCATACATCATGCATCAGCACTTCTTTGAATCCCGTGCCCCTAAACACCAGGACTCTCACTACGCCGCTCTTTCTGTGCAGCCCTGATCTTCAACTGGGAGATTCTTCTCAGTGCCCTGCCCACCCTCCTTCAGGCATGTTACAGGCCCTCTTGGACTTATCAGCTAAAGACATAGCTGTCCACTCACCATCCTTTGGTATCAGCCGAACACTCCAAGCTACCCTGTGCCTGGAGGCATTTTCATCTTTGGAAGGGACTGATCAAGTGAGGTATAGTGATCTTAAGCACAGCTTCTTGAGAGAGACTACTGGGTCCAAACACTCGCTTGACCACCTACGACCTCTGTGACCTTGGGCAATCCACTTACCGTCTCTGGGCCCTAGTTTATTTCTGTGTATGATGGGGATAATTAATCATTCTACTAGGGTACATGTTGGCTGTTACTTACCATCAAATGAACCTTAATATTGGTCTTTTTGCCCTCAGGGTAAATGGAAGAAGGAGGTATTTGAGAATCAGGAGCCCTGAGTGTTGCCATTCCATTCATACTGTGTGGGTGGTGACCCCTTCTACTTAGCAATAAGCAGCAACACAACTTCTGAGTTGTTAGTATCACTACATCCAAGCCAGAGGCTAGAAGTTACACACTCAAATGCCAGGGAAAGAGCCCAGACTCTATCAAAATGGAGAACTCAGGACCCTTCTAAAGAGGCAGCCCTAAGCATCCTCAGGAAACTATGCCTTCCATCTTAATGAATCTTCCATTGCTTTTTTCCCAAGAGATACCCAAAATCCAGACTTTCATGGGAAATCTCCCAACTTTTAAATGTTGCTAAATTATATTTTAAATAGTTAGTATTTTACATGGTTACGAATGACACATCAGCAACCTTAGGCCTAAAACCTGAAGCCTGAAGCCCCGCTGCTCTAGTCCCAGAAAGGACTTGTAGCTACCACATGCTGTAACCATGACTACAAATAATCGCAGAGATAGGTCAGGAAACCTTATCTTATTTATGGAGCACCTCCAGCTTGGGAAACCTGCGTGTCCACTTAGCTATGTGCTAGAGTCACCCTTTTTTTGTCACAGATATTAATTTACCACAAGACCGCTCTTGTCAGGTCCCCCAGAATCCCCAGGTCAAATTCCTGGCCCATCCCAAGATTCCAGGCACTCACCGGTGATCTTATTTATGGTGTCACTTACTAATGGTGCTGAGATTAAGAACCTGGTGAAACAGATGCCAGACAAGCTGTTGCTAAAATTGTCTATGTATGGTTCGAGGCAGGAGAGCCGGCCCCTGCCCTCCGCATTGGTGGAAGTGAGGTGGAGGTGATTGGAGCCAGCACCCAGCGCGTTCGTGGTCGGGTCTGCTGAAACCCACAAGGCGATCCATTTGGGGACACCAGTGCTGGCGGCAGCTGTCGAGTCAGCCTTGCTCATTTGAGTATTACGAGGGAGCGCCGAAGCTTTGATAAGTCGCTGAGAGCCAAGTCTATCTTTGGATTCCAACATAATTTTCCAGCAGACTCAACCCACAAAGGCTAGAGCTAGGGTTAGCTTGGATTTAATACCCACCACTAGCCAAAATATATATTTTAAAATGTTTTATTTCGGTGTTGTTTGAATTGGCAAAATAAATAAATAAAATAGAAGGGACTTCAATGTTTATCTGTAGAGAACTGGATAAAAATTATAGTACATTCATCCAATGAAATAGATACAGCCAGCTATGGGATAAATGCAATTAATTTTTAAAATCTATAGAATAATATGTGGGTTAAAACTAATAAAAAAAAGATAAAGGAAGGAAATAAAAACCTATGTGAATATATATGTAAGCATAACTAGATATATGAGTATGTGGGCTTGAATAGGCTTAGGAAAAGAAGCTGGAAAGATGCATATACCCAATCAACCAAAGTATGCTGGAAAAAAATATATTTTTATTGAACACACTTGGGCATTTTGTTTTGTTGCAACAAGCAAAAAGTAATGTTGTAAATTTTTAAAAGTGAATTATGTAACAAAAATATTTAATCCTTATCAGATTAAGTCAACCATAATTAATTTAGCACCTGTCTGACTCTAATACTGTGCTATATATCATCAAGAATATTTAAGAAAAAAAAAAAAGAACCGTCCTCCAATCCTTGAGTATTATAGTATTACAACCCACTAGGGAAATATATATACAGTGTCTGTAAATACTACTTAAACCCAAACAATCAAGCCCTTCCCTTTTCATAAGTAAAAGAGAGCTATCACTCCTTTTTTAGAGACGAAGGAAACAGCTTCAGAGAAGCTGAGCACCACCAAGTGAAGGCATCAGGTCCTCGTTCAAAATCCAGAACCTTCACTACTGAACGTTTAAAGATAAATGTCTTCTTTGGGGTCTCATAGTTGTCAGGGTGTCATGGCTCTGAAGAAGAAAGGCTATTTCAACAAAAACTAAGAAGCATTTAGAAGGGCTTAGGCAGAGGCAAGGTACCCAGGTTTCAAGTCTGGCTTTCTACACAAGCGAGATGTGTCAGCTTATTGCTGATCTTGCTTTTTCACTTCTTTCTTTAAGCCGAATCTGCTCCAAAGGGCCATCAAAAATCATGGATGCAACCTAGCTATCGTTCATGGAGCACTGGAGTGGCAGAGACTGTGGAAATCACCTCTTGTAATGTCTCAATTTTAAAGAAGGGAAACTGAGACCCAAAAAGGTCTAAAGACTGTCATACAGCTGACCAGGGGCAAGGCTGGGACTTGAATATCCTACCGTTTCAGCCAGTGCATGCCATGCTCATCCTCATGAATGACCCAGTGAGACACGGAACTGGCATCCCTAGGTAACCAGGCAGGTGCTCCCACTCAATCTGACCGAGGCAAAATTCTCAATGGTTCAGAGTTCCTCAGATCAGCTTTAATGGAGCAGGCAGCCATGCCACTTGACTCATGTCATTTTTGAATCACCTTTTGTTAATTTGTCATTTTCTATCAGGAAGACCGATGGAACAACACGAGCGCAGCTCACATGTATCACATGCCTGCCCTATGGCCCTCACTGAGAGTAGAGCTTTTGATTCTGTATTCTTGGAACAATCTCGGAGGTACATTATGATCTTCATTGTACAGCTAATAAATGATAGCACCAAAGGCTCAAATCCAGGCCTGTTAAAAATATATCTAGGGCATGTGACCCATGTGCTGCCTTCCATGGTGTAGTAGGAAAAGCATTGGATGTGGCCCAAAGACTGGAGCTTCTTTAGAAGCAAACTATGCTAATAAAATCTCTACTTCCAGCGGGGGGTCAATGGAAATCAAATAAGAGTGCATTTCACCCTGTCATCTCCTGACCTATAAAAGTGAGTTAGAAGACCAGACTCTTGGAGAATTCTGCCTCTAGCTAGGCTCTACAAAACGTCTGCTCATTTCTCCTTGTTCCAGATTTCTGGATCTTGTCCTCAGGCCAGCATCCTGCTCTCCTCTGATCACAGCAGCACTTGCTGGGACAGCCTGTGAAATCTGTTCTCCCTTGGAGCAGATGGTAGGTCTCAGGTTTAAAAATCCTGTAAATCTCATCCTCTGGGTTTCTTGAGGTGGACATTCAGGATAGCTGAAGCCAAAAATAGAGGCTCCTTCATTTAAGTCTACAGGTCACTGTACCATGCTCCTGCCTGCCAGTTCTGATCAGGCCTACCTCTCAATGGAGGGGGAGAAAAAGAATGGTTTTGTATGCAATAGCAGGCTGCATTGGAGTTTGTGTTCCTGTAGTACAACTCTTTGCAAAGCAACATTTTCCCCGAGATAATGAGCTGGAATGAATATATCCCCTACTACTGGTTCTTCTTTAATTATTTCTCTACACAGAAAGGACTATGTCATTGCAAGTATAAAATGCACCTAAAAAAATATTCTTCAGTAAAGCCCCATAGAATCAAGGTGTGACATCCCCAAGAACAGCCAAGTCACAAAAGAGCTAGTCATGCTGGAGGCCAAGTTAAATAACTCATAATTTTTGATCTGTGGGCTCTGCTCGCACCCTTGAGTGTGGGCTTATGAAATGCCTACACAGGCAAGACGGCCCCTGTTGAATCTTGCTTGGCTTGGCCCTTGCAGGGGTAACTCTTCTGTGATTTGGCTTCCCCCACACATCTCACACCTTTCCACAAGTGACCTTTTCACTCTGTGCTTGGCTTTTCTGTGGTGGGTTAAGTGCCTGCACACACACACATCATCAGGTTCCTGGTGTGAAGATGACGTGGCCATACAGAGTATTACTCTCCAGATATGCAAGAGGCTTGAAGTTCTGCTTGGCTCCCTGCAGTCCTTTCTGGGATAATTATGGAGAAAAAGGATATGGCAAGGTGATCTATGCTCTACATGCCTCCATGACGTTGCCCCTTGTAACTCCCTGAGTCGGTCAGGACTTTTTTTAATCAAACTGAGCTTCCACGTATCTAATGGCACCTGGTCCCTTGAGCGCTAAGCTTAGAGCATGTGTTGTTATTTCCTAGCATTCCAAATCCATTTCCTCTGATATGAAATTTCCCAGAATTCTGCAGTCATACTGCGTGGTGTAGGAGTGGGCTTCTGCATTCCCTTGGAGCATTACGATCGACCACCCTGCTTACTGTCACTGGTCTGCAGCTTATCCTCTGTCTGTGTTAAGCAGTATTGCTATTACTCATTCATCATTATCTCCAGTAAGTCTTCCCTGAACACTGGATTGACCCATCTATTTCTCTTCTGGGCTCCCATAGCATCTGTGTTTACCTCTATCATAGCATTTCCTCACTACAGTAATTGTTTCTGCTTCTGCTCTGTCTACATGCTAGACTGCGTGTTCTTAAATTGTATGGACCAGCTCTTATCTATAGATCACCCACCTTGTGCACTGTGACCTACATACAAGAGATGGTCAGTGCTTGTTGACGAGCCATTGTTGAAGATTTAGTTGAATAAGTTTGGGTGAATATTATTTCTAAGCCTGTTAATTAATTCTATTCTGGAAACTCTTTTTATTGCCAGTATTATTTTGTCATGAAATATTAAGTATGGCTTGTGGTGACACTCAGCTAGAAGAACACATATCTTGCTGAAGATGTCACCACAGAACGACTTATTAGTTGAACACTCGAAGGGTGACTTTATTTACCAGATAATATGGAGAGCCACATGGAGGGGGATGCCTGACCTCCCCCATGCTCCCACATTGGAAGAGATAAGGAATTTAACAGCCACCTTGGACTGGCCTTTTGTCTGCTCTGTAGCTCAGTATCCTCTGGCAGTATTTTCCTGAAGTCCCCCCAAAAGGCTCTGCTGGGCTTCATGAAGGTCATTATCAAACCAAACTGTCTAATGTGGCATATGGCTCCTCTGCATTAACTTTCCAACCACACTCCCACCACACAAGCATGCTTCTGTCTTAGATACAGACCGAGCGCCCCAGAGATAATCTCTGCCAAGGTCAACACTGCCAGTTTGCTTGAGGGCAGCTCTGTTCAGCTGCATAATAGAGGATCCCTGGATGATGAAGTCTCGAGGAGTCTTGCATCGTGGTGGCTTAACCAGAAAATAGCCCTTCCAACTCTGGATGCTCTGGCTTTTGCCCCGGTTGTTTTACTGGGGCCTCAGTCTACTCTATTTCTGAGTGGTGAAGGAAGCCCTTCCCCAGCTCAGGAGAATGAGTCCATATGAGGGTGAGGCTTGGAGAGCTTTAATGAGAAGATGTATGCAAACCCATGGTGCAAAGAGATGAAACCAGTATTTAGGGAAAAGGCTCTATGGATGAAGCACGAAGTCCTCCTGAGACCAGAGGACTGTGGCATTGGGGAATGGAACCTGTGGTGGTGTGCCTCCGTGGTTCTGGGACCCATTTCTGGTCGAAGGAATTGCCGAACTAGTTCTCCTCTAAGAAGAAGACTAATAAGTGCAGAGATCCCAGACTGTTGTTGGCTCTTTGTGCTGGGTATTTCACTCTGTGAGCTTCCTCTCCTAGGTACAGCACTCTTAGGTCAAAAGCCCGGATGCTGACAGGGTTAGACAAAGCCTAGTTTCAGAAACCTAGTTTGGGAGCCATATAGGAAGATTTTATTGGTCTTTGGGGGCTGCGCAGAACATGACATGGCAAGGCTCTACTTTGAAGTAGGAATTGTCATCCTAAGACCCGCAAAAGCTACAGGCTGGTAGAATGGGCTCCTGACACTGTAAAGATGGTCCCCATATCCATCAGTAGTGATGCTATCATCTAAGAGTGCTTGGGGCACTCACCTGGCCCCACAGACTTGATCAAATGGAGACATTTCTGTGGCTGGACCAGCCCTTGTGGTTCTTATTATGACTGCAAGGTATACCTCAGCAACAACCAACAGGGAACTTTGAAAAAACAAGTTTCCCCTTCCCTAGTTCCCCAACGCTGTTCCCCTGCCCCAATTCCCCAATAAAAAAATCTTAAAAAAAAAACAAAACCCTCAAGATGTTTTAGAACAATGGGAAGGAACTCCAATTGAACATTAGTGAGGTAAAGTCAACTGCTCCAGGTTAAAACATCAGAGAAGCTGGGACCAAAAAGTAGCCGCATCCTTACCTACCTGTTTAATAGAAAATGCAGATCTTAGAAAATAAGTCTACATTGGCTCAGGGGCTTGTAGACTCCCTAATGCCTAACAAAGCTGTTTCCCTTTCTTCCTAGACCTTCAACTAGACCAGTTCCCAGCTTCTCCTGCAGTTAGACATGGCCACTGGAGGTCTAACTATAAAATTAGGAGGAAGTCACGTAACCAATTCTAGGCCTGACTTATAAATACCTCCTATGTTTAAGCTTCCATTCTTTCTCTCTCTGCTACCTGCATGAAGAGGTAGTACCAAGCTGTGTGTTGAAGGTAGTGAAGGCTGGAAGGAGCCTGGTTCCCAGGATCACTGTTTGGAGAAGGGCCGCCTCACCAGGAAGCCCATATTGCATTGTGAGATGCGTGAGAAATAAACATGAGTGTGTTCATATTTGAGGGTTAATCTGTTACATCATCTGGAGACAGCTTAGGAGGGGCTTTTCCTGCAGATGGGTAGGGGAAGGATGTGCATATAGAAAGATGGGGAGAACTCCAAGAACCCTATTCGTGGAGTCCAGAAACTTCTAGAATGAGGAATTGCCGGAGGGTGGACTTGGCAATCCTTTGGCAGCCCCCTTTGTCTGCTTCAGCTTTGCTGGGCAGGCACTAACAAGGACTCCAACCCTCTTTGGTTTTCAGTGCCTCTGCAGGGCCTGCAGTAAGGTCTAATGGAAGCAGAAGGTGTGAGGAGGAAGCATCTGAAGTGGGAAATACCACTAGGCTGGCCCATAAAAGATGAGAGCTGTGAGCAGTAAAATGAGCTAAAAAGGAAAACATGATGACTGTTTTCTGGGCCTTAAGCAGCAAGGCCCCCTTTCAGCATCCCACGTGGCACTGATGCCTGGCTGCAGAAAGGAAGGGGCTCTGTGCAGCACCCGTCTCAGGGAGTGTGGCCGTGAACCTGCCCTGGGGCTCTGGACCAGGAGAGGGGTGGTGTGGCGGTGGTGCAGGGGATGTAGTAATAGTTTGACTCCACCGTCACTTCCCAGCCCCCACTGGTCCTCTCCAGGGTGAAGGTTCCCACTGAGACCCTGGAGGACAGTGTGAATCGCCCAAAGCCAGGACAAAGCGAGGACATCTCACATAGGAAATAGCAGTCCAGAATCATGATGCCAGGAGCAGATGTGAGATGTGACTTAAGAGAACAAATATCTTCTCCCCCATTCCCACCGACATCACTCATTGTCCCGTATAGAGAAAACAGGAAAACTTTGGATTGCGAGTAACTTGGTTTGCGAGTGTTCCACAAGGTGAGCAAACATTTCTAATACATTTTAACTTGGTAAACAAGCAATGTCTTGCAATACAAGTAGTTTGTTTCTGGAACGAATTAATCTCGCAAACCAAGATATTACTGTATTCTTCCTAACTATGCTGCTTCCCATGCTCACAGCAGGACACCCTCCTTTCTCCTGCATTTATAAACTTTCCATGACTTCTTCAAAGGAAAATGCAGGTTCAACCTTCTCTACCAACACTTCTGTCTCTATCATAGCCCCGATCAATCTCAGTTTTAGAAGAACATAGTGGCAGAAAATCCTGGGTTGCAGCCCTGCTTTTGTTCCTTGCAAGCTCCCTGATTTTGTGACATTACCAACCTCTATAGGTTTCGGTTTCCCCATCTATAAAATAGGCATTGAAATACAAATCCTGTAAGGTAGTTGCAAGGATTATAGGATAACTTTGCATAATGTGTGACATGTAATAAACACTCAATAAAAATGTGTTTCCTTCTAAAATTGCCTCAGAGATACTGCAGGTTCAGTTCCAGGCCACTACAATAAAGCAAATATCACAATAGAGTGAGTCACATCAATTTTTTGATTTTCCAGGGCATGTAAAAGTTATGTTTACATGATACTGTAGTCTGTTAAGTTCACAATAGCATTATACAAAAATAAATAATGTGCATAACTTAATTAAAATATACTTGATTGCTAAAAATGCCAAACATCGTCTGAGCCTCCAGCAAGTTGTCATCTTTTTGCTGGTGGAGGGTCTTGCTTTGAAAGTGATGAATCTGCAAAGTGCACCAAAAAGAGGTCTGTCTGGATGACCTTTACCACCAATTTAATACTTCTATTGTTCAGTGTTTCATATGCACATGTCTTGACTCCTCCGCCAGGCCAAAATCTTCTCAAAGTTACAAATTTTCTATATCCTTATATAACAGAACAGTTCCAAGAAAATTGTAGAATACCAAGCTGTATTTAATACTTTTTATTAATTATTGTTTATTATTACCCTGATTGTTATTAATTGGTGGTTTGGTCATTAGTGTTCACCTTTTAATAAAATTGGGTAGAAGGGATAACTCTTATCCTCTGCCAAGGAAGTCATGAAAATAGGGCTGTATTAAGGGCCATGTAGAAGATAGATTGAGATACGAGGAGTCTGTAAAAGACTTCAGTCCCAGGAGGCCAGCAGCAGGGCTTCAGCAAATATGTATCAGTGCCACAAAGCCCTCAAAAGGACCAAAAAATGCCTTGCCTCAGCTGATGTGAGACTCGCAGAACGCATCTTCCAGTGAGAGGATGGCTGCCTGTAGCAGAAGTTGGAGTGAACAAATTCTAAGATAATGTCTGTGTAAGGATGGTGGGAAGCTAGTGTCTAAATTAAGTTTACATGACTGTCACAGAATACAATGAAGAACGATAAATCATTGTTGATTTAGGTTCCGTTAATTTGGAGTGGATGATAATTCGCCATGCAGCCATGTTGCAATACCCTTGAGAAATGGGTTTGGTTGACAAATTCAGTAGTAAGAATGAATAGGTGTTGTGATTCTGTGATAGGCCAGGAACTGTCCTAGGCATTGAGAATGCAAAGAGTGTGAACAAGACAACTTTTCCTCTAGAACCATGAGCAAGGCTAGTGCATCTTAACTTATAGAGGAATGATCCTTCTATAGCCCCGTGTGTGTAATAATATCTAGTAGCCCTTTGTATGTAGCCAATATGCCAATTATAATCGTTTTCACCATTTTGTTTAAGAGAATTCGGTAGAGCATACTCTTGACAGTTCTTTATCCAGTTTGTGTCAAAATAATTATTTTTTATTGATTCTTAGTTACAGAGAGAAATACATGCTATAATTCAGATGTAACCAATTGGAATAATTGGATTGTTCCAATAATCCAAATCTGTATATAATACTCTTAAATGATTACTGAAATTATTATCCTGTTAAATGAAAATATGGAGACTCCTATGTCAAGTTTGCTTCTTGGCGTATTATGATTACCTATTACCTGAAACCTCTAACACTATTAGACCTGTGAACAGTATTTGGTGTGCTGCTAAATCAGAAAGAAATAACCATAAGCTTCATATGTAGTCGTTTTAGATCTACTGTTATGAAGCCAAGCGTTGACTGCACGATTTCCACATTGAAGAGTTTTTTTAAGTTTTGAGACATCTCAAACCCAGAGAGCCTACAGACCATGGAGGTCCTCAGTCAGCCAATGTCCCAGCTATTTTGTCAGTCATCTGGAGGCTAATGACATTAACTGGCATGCCACTCCCTGAGGTTATTTATAAAACAAAAGCAATGACTAATTAAGGCTTTTGCTCCCCCAAACCAAGCTCTGTTTCCAGTGACTGAGTGTGGTGATCAGCAGCTCGAGCCCCTAATGAAATGGGCCAATGGGTTTCCAGGGTAATGGTCCACCCAGAAACAGTTGCGGGTAGGGATAAGAACAGAGATTTTAAGTCCCAGCTCTGCTGCCTCCCAGCCCTGTTTAAATACAGGCAGGTCACGACCTTTGTAATCCTAGTATTGCAAAACAATACTTTCTGCCCTGTCCATATCTCAGTTATTGTGAGGCTCAAATGAGATAATATAGGAAAGTACTTATGAATTGAAGAGCTCTGGGCTCATTATTAGTGTCTTATAAGTCATCATTTGCTGCTTAACAACACAGAGTGACCCCTCCGTGCTGTGGTGGTGCATTCAAAGGAGAGGGTATATATTTAGGGCTAAATGTACCAAGTAAATTCAGCTGCAGAGGCAGCCTTGCCTCACCCCTTTAGAATATATGTTCCTTCTGGATTGTCCCCGTGCCTCATGGGACTGCTGGGGCTCCTGAGGAATGACTGTGCTGAGTGAGACCTGGTTTGAAGTTCTCCTTCCCTCTGTGACAGGCTGGCTATAGGAGTATGATTCTGGATTCGCACCATCTCTTTCTGGTCCGTTACTAATCATAAAATGAGGACAGTAACGTTTTCTTGATGAGGTCTGAATAAAGATCTGGTAAAGCAGTCGCGATGACAGTACTGGGGTCATTGTGAAGTGTAAGACTGATGCGTTATGAACAAACACGCAGAAAACAATGGCAAAGATTTTATTTAGCGGCTTTCTGTGCTTGGCACTTAGAAACAGAGTTCCGTGCATAAGGGCAAATTTTTATACACCTTTTCTTCATACATATTTTACATACCCTTTTTATTGCCCCCTTTTTTTAATATTCATAATATTGAATTCCCCCACTAGGCACATAAATACACTTATCTACAACACCTCAAAACCAAAAATCTTAATAATATCTGTATTATTTTACTTGGTATTCTTTGCATTTCCACACCATTTTTAAATGTTTAGCTGGCACCAAACTCCACTTGTTTTCTTATCATTAAAGGATGTGAAGGGAAGGGAAAGATGAAGGAAAAAAAAACCCCAAAACATCAAAATGCAATGAACTATTGGATAAAAAACTGGAGATCTAAGGGCAGGTGGAAGGATGTAGAGGCCCATCTGCAATTCCCTGGAACATGGTAACAGGATGTCCCCCGCCGCAGGGCTATGGGGCCAGCGGTCCAGGTCGGGTGTCTGGACCTGGCATGCAGGAGGCCAGACCTCTGTCTGTCGCCTCTGCGCCTGGTTTCATTGCCGGAATTGTAACACTCGTCCTTCCTCACTCCGCTGCGTCCCTGCCAGGCTGCGCGCCCTGGGCACTTCTGGTCTCTTCTGGATCACGATGGTCAGAGCCGTGGGAGGGAGATGCTCACCAGCACCCTGACCAGGCACAGTGCCCAAGAGCCGTTTCCTCCTCAGTGACACCAGGATTCTTTCTATAACCTGTAGGGGGGACGGGAAGAAACAAACCAAAAGCAAACTTCCTTGGTGAATCAGAACTCTCGTCATTGCTCACACTTCCTCTTTCAGTCTTGCTCTCCGCCTCTCTCTTGCCCTCTATCCTTTCTCTTTCTCTCCCTCTCTCATTCAGCTGTTCTTACTCTCACTATTCCCACTGGGCATGTCGATGATAGCGTACTGGGTGAAGACAACCAAAGTTTTAAAAGCAATCTTTTCAAGAAGCCAAGTCCAGGTGTAGTGCTGACGTCTTGGCACCCTCATCCATGGGAAGGGGTTCCAGGATACAGGTTCATTCCGGAAACAGGGGACGCTGCAGGGGACCAAGGTCGGCAGCTGCTGCTAGCTCAGTCCATCTAATGTTGTACACAGATAAATCTTGGTGAAAGCACCCATTCTGGGTCTCCTTCCACAGAGTTCACCCAGCTCTGAGTCGTGCGTGTGTGTGTGTGTGTGTGTGTGTGTGTGCATGCATGCATGTATGTATGTACGGGTAGGTCTGTATGTGTGTGTGTGTGTGGCTAACTTTTCATGGCTGCTAAACACTAGCATCTCCCTTAACATTATTATAAAATGATTATTCAGTTTCTTCAAAGGCCACTCTGGAGTAGACAACGCTTTATAAATCGAAGCTTCGGGAAGGCGGGAGAATGGCCACTGAGTTGGAGATGATTCAGCGCGAGAATACTTCAGTGGCTTGAAAGTCTCTTTGTTCTTCGGTATATGCTTTACTCCGCCAGGAAAAACAACAAAACAAAACAAAACAAAAAAATACGCAGTTCCTGTGTTTCAAAGGCTTTGGGCTCCCAAAGAGGAGGATCTGCCCATGGAGACTCGGGGGGCCTGGGCTGCTATAGGCTCCGCGGGGCGTGGCCCGGCCACTAAACCATGTGGACTGACATCTGGGAGGAGGAGCCCGGGACTGCCCCGTACTGCCGGCCGTCACAGGCGTTAGTCGCCTGCTGGTTATTAGGTGAAGGGCTGATCATGTGCATGCCGTGCTCCATCCCCGTCGGCAGGTACTGCCTCTCTCCGAAGGCCCCGTTGGAAGGAGACGAACAGAGTAAAGTGCTTTGAGAGGCGCTCAGTTTTTCTGGGCTTGCCGCTAGCCTTGGGGAAGTGGGGAAATTGTATCCGTACAGGTTGTAAGGGTTGTGGAGAGAGAAGGCATTATAGGAGCTCTGCTGCATGTGGCTGCCCCCGAACATGTGTGGTGAGGAGGAGGTGGAGGCTGCGTTGCCTGCCTGCATCACATACTGAAACTGGGAAGTGGGGAAGGACCCCAGCTGGCCACCATAGGCTTCCATCTTGCTGTTGCTAGGCAACGAGGGAGGAGTTGGTATTCCTGAGATCAGGGATGGAGTCCTCTGAGGCATGAAGGTTTCAGAGGGCTGAGTGGCGGAAGCAGTGCCACTCTGGAGCCTGTTGTAGCCACTGTCACTCAGCCCTGGGTAGCTCTGCAAGGCAGCCATGTTGCTTCGGGCACATGGTGGATAATCAGAGAGGTTCAGGTTACACAGCTGGCTCTCTCGACAGCCCACGTTGAAAGTGTTGGGGGCCAGATGAAAAGTTGGAGGAGAACAGGATGGAGATAAAAGATGAGAAGAAGCTGAAGGGGATGGTGTCCCAGTGCTGGAGGTGGTCGGGGAAGTGCCTGTGCTGCCCCCTGAAAAATAAAACACGAATTCCATTGAGACAGAGGCCTTTTAAGTTGAATCTATCTAGGCCAGATGCAAGCCATGCAGGAGCTACCCTCAAATGTCCAAGATGGGCTGACTTTTACATAACCACTGCTTTCTCTTAACTCAGCAAACTTATGTTAAATGATTCCACCTGTGTGTGCAAGCGTATACATGCACACGCACACACACACGAACACACTCCAAAAGAGGACGAAGAGGGTGACAAAAAAACACTAAACTTTTTTGTTTCCCTATGAAATAGATCTTAGTAAGTCTTGCTTTTAAAATAAATAAATAAATAAACATTCCCATATTCACTTTGCCACTTCTCACCATCAACTCCATTTGCAGTAAGACCTCTGGAAACCAGCATTAAAATCCACTAGCTCAACTTCTGCCATTCTCAATGGAAATGCATTACAGAAGAATTTTAACCTGGCACTGTTGCCTACTTCATCATATTTAGTCTTCCAGCCAAAAATATAGGACACCGAATCTCAGGACCTTAGTCTCAGAGGAAACGGGGTACTGGGGCATGATGCCAAGTCAGGGCTGCGGCCTGGGAGGGCTGAGCAGAGGGTCGCGGGTAGTGGGAACTGGGGTACGGGATTGAAGTTCTGTCATATGAAAGACATTATGAGCACAATTATAAGAGTTCGGTTAGCATAAAGCAAAGCTAACTCAAAACAAAACCATTACGATCCCCAGGCTCTGCTAATCTCCCTTTATGAGAGCCTGTCCAGTCTCAGACTGGAACAAAGATTGTAAATGCAGTCTTGGGGTTTTGGGTATTTATAACAACAAGAGGCCAAACAGGTCATAAAGTCAGGGAATCTGTGCTCTACTCACAGCTCTGCCACATTAACCCCCATCTGACCCTGGGCACATCACTTTACCCTCGGGGTTTTAGAGTCTTTATCTAGAAGATGAGAAGTTGAATTAGAGCAGTTGTTCTCAAGTTAGCAGAAGCTGCAAGCTTTCAAAACTGCTGAAGTTTCAGACTCCCACCTCACACTAACCAAATGAGAATTTCTGAGCGTGGGACCTCCGTATCTATATTGTCTTAAAAGCCCCCCAAATAATTCTAATATGCGGCCCAGGTTGAGAACCAATGCTACAACCCAAATTCCTTCTTTCAAAGGACCTAGCGTAGTGATTCTTAAACATGAGTATGCTTATTAAAACACAGATGGCTGACTCCACCCCTAGAGTCTCTGATGCTACATTTCTGGGGCAGGGCCTGAGAATTTGCATTTCCAATAAGTGCTCAGGTGATACTGATGCTGCTGATCTAGGGAGCACACTTTGGGTTAGGTTCCTTTCATCTCCTCCAGTCCCTGAACCTGTACTTGAAAGGGTTGCTCCTATGACGTGTAGATACTAGAACTGGATTGATGGCTGATAGATGCACCAGCAGACAAAGGGCTAGCTCAACCCAACCTACTTCCAATGTGGTCTCAGAGTTTAAGAAGACCAAAAATGACCTTTCCAAGCCACCCCTTTCCCCGGCTATCTACTTCCTGCCTCGCCCGTTGGAAGTTAAAGATAGTGGTGAGTGCTGGGGCTGCTGGAGTTTCATCTGAATTCTGGAATGAGTGGCTGCCTTGTCTTCCATAGGGAATCTCCCATGGTGGAATCCCTCCTTCTGGGCGAGATGGGGCATCTCCCAGAATTGTTTAGAGCTCTGATTCCCCAGGTCACGTGGCACCCTTTCGGTCATCCACAGCTCAGGTAAGGACTCTTAGAACCTGAGCTGCTGTGAAAGGGTGAAGGCCGTTTTAAGTGGAAAGGAGCAGGAATAAGGTTTTTATCAGGGAGGAAAATGGGAAGAAAACCAGCAAGATTCCAGATACTGAGATGCAAAAATGCCATCCACCATGTGGCAGGTAGGAGCATCCAGATGTCCAAATCAGGACACATCAGAAAGGAGCCCAGAGTTCATTTTTAGCAGGAAAAAAAACCTCGGCCTACATCCACAGATATGGTAGTAGTATTGGCTGTAGATGTACAAATATAACTCTTTAACAAATTTAACGTGTTAATAGTTCTTTTCAGGGCTGGCCAAGTGGCGCATTGGTTAAGAGCTGACTGGGGAAGCCAGTAACCCCGGTTCAGATCCCACATGTGAGGGCCAGTGACACTGCCCTCTACAGCTAACAACAGCTCCACCTGGAGCTGGGCTGCATGAGCCCCGATGACGGTGCAGGCTGCAGCCCCTGCTGCAGTGGGCTGCCATAGGCTACAGTAAGTGGCCGGCAGCCAGCCGTGAGCTGCCAATAGCCACGGTGAGCAACCATCCAGAGGCCGGCAACCGATCTGCCTCATCCGGGAAGAGCGCAATGATGATACCAACATGGGCCAGTGAAGCAACATCCTCCACAACTAGACTGAAGAACAAACAAAAGACAGCAACTTGTCTATTCCCCTTCCCCGATTCCCCAACACTGTTCCCCTCCCCCAATTCCCCAATAAAATCTTTAAAAAAAAATAGTGCTTTTCAGAGTTAAATTTTTACAAAGCCCAACTAATACCATCTCCTCTGGTCAAACAAATTTCCTCAATGAGCTTCCAAGGTAGCATTGGATTTAGTTATAAGAGCTGCTGATTTTAGAGTCATTTCCGGAAACCCTCCTCCTTGTTTCTTATTCATGCCTTAAGTTCCTTTAAGAGAAGTAAAAAGATTTTTCTTCCACAAATTGAAATAAGGCCAACATTATAATACCTGTGGAAGAAGGAAGCCAGCAGCTGAGCATGGCAGGGAGAGCATCACGCCCAGGTCCAGACCCACTGGCCTCCATCCAGCTCATGAGCACAGGCCAGGTGGGCTACCTCATCTGTGAACTGAGGGCCTCAAACTGACGGGCTCAGTTTCCGTCCTTCCCAGAATTATGTTCATGTCTGAGGATTCAATATAGCTCAAGTGTGGACGGCCAATAACAATCCTTTTCAAGGAACCCTTTTAATATAATGAAAGCATCCTGGAAGGGGCAGGCTGAGAAGGAAGAGGGCAAGCATCCCGTGTTTCTTGTTTCCGTAACTCTGGACGGCCTCGCCTGCAGGGCCTTACGGGAGCTCAGGAGTCCTTTTTCTGGAAGCATGCGCTTCCTCCTACACATTTTCCTGGCCTTCCATCCTAAATGCCATGAGCTTCCGTGAAATAAGTGCTATGGCACAAATGGGGAAACTCGACTCCAGCTGTAAAGAGAGTTGTATTTTATGGACTCTGTATCTGGTCTCATCTCTTTGAAAGTCCGGCCCTGCTCTCCCAGACCTGGTGTTTATAGGGTCCCCCAGGAGACCTCTCCCCGCCGCCCTCCGATCAGCACAGGGAACTATCCCATAGGTCTGTTCCATCGGGCCCTGGCATATAGCAGGAAGTGTGGAATGGAGCAGATGACTTTTTACAAGTCTAAATGGTTTTCTCGGATGGCCCACGATGGAACGAATGGTACTGATTTAAGGCCTCAATTGGCTTCACTGCAATATATATATATATATATATATATATATATATATATATATATATATATATATATATGAAGGGAACTATTAACAAGTTACAGGGATTTCTGCTGAGCAGATGAGAGGCACATGTTAAAAAGTTTGTAGTCAGCTTGCTTTGGCTTTTAAATGACACTCCCTGGAAATGAGACTTGGTGGCCTGCTGAGCTTCATACGAACCAACGAGCATTTGAAGGGGGAGAGCAAACCTGTCCAAGGGAAGGTTATGGTGCTTCCATGCACTTTAAGGAAATGCTCTAATGTAAAGTACTCAATACAGATAACGGCGACTCTTCAAAGGCCACGGAAACAGAGAAGACCGCCGTCTGCATTTTGCAGAGAAGCAAACCAAGTACTGAGAAGTCTTGACTCTCTTCTGATCTAACAACTTGTCAGCTGTGAAACAAGATTGGGAGTGCCAGCCAAGTGCCACATAAGCGTAAGGAGGCAGGCTGCCCTTACTGTGCATTTCAACACTTGGCCTGGAGGCCTCACATCACACAAAAGCTAGGGTGAGGGGAGGCCAGGCCGCGCTGACATCGAAGGGTCAGAGCCGCCTCTCAGACAAAAGCATGCCTCCCTCTCCTGCAATGCACTCTTTCCCTCACCCTCATCCCCTCTGTACCCACTGGCGCCAAATGCTCTAGGGCCTTGATTTAATCTTCATTTCATGGGTGATCATGGACTACAGAGTCAGATAAAGCCCAGCCCCAGTTGTCTTACTGACTTTAGCAAGTTAGCCTCTCCATATAAATAGAATTACAATTACCTTACTTTGTAGGGATGTTCTGAGAAGTACATGAAATAACACCTATTACATAGTGAGTGCACCTAGGCATTAAATATTTGTTTCCTTTCGTCTTCCCTTGTATGAGTAACGAAGGGCTGAAGGAAGGAAATGGGATCTTGGGGAGCTTGGGTTCTGATGGGCATGGTTCTCAGGTGTGACCTCTGTCCATGGAGCTGAGCATCCTGGCCCTCTCACACACTGATGGGCATTATTTCACAGCCACACGCCCTGATGTAACCGGCTAGAGGAGCCTCATGGCTGTGAATAGTAGAGCACTGGGCACATGACAGCTGTGGACCCACGAGGGCCATATTCCCAGAGGCTAAACCAACTCTCCTCTCTGAGCTCTCTGTCCTTTCCCCTTTACCCCTGCCCTGGATGGAAATGGGATGCCCCATGGCTCCATCTCTTCTCAGATCAAGCAAAGCAGAGCTGAACACAAGTAGGTAAATTGGTGTCTCTCTCACTATCCTCAAAGGTCTTGATCCACTTTGGAGAGGTGATTAAAATGGAATGCCCGTGGCTTAATTATTACATAACTGAAAGTTTGTCTTCCTAATCCCCTTTCACCTTTTTCACCCATCCCCCTACTCCCTCCCCTCTCACAACCACCAGTTTGTTCTCTGTGAGTCTTTCTGTTCTGTTCATTTATTTTCTTTCTCCACATGTAAGTGAACAGGGATGTAAAGTAAAACATAAGGAATAGAGTCAATAATAGCATAATCACTTTGTACTGTGACACATGGTTACTAGACTTATAGTGATCACTTTGTAAGGTATATAAATATTGAACCACTACATTGTACACCTAAAATGAATATAATATTGGGTTGTTGGCAAAGTCATGATGCGTTTTTGCAATGAAAAACATAGAAAAAATATGTCATGACTGTACCGACAACCTAATATTTTGTCAACTTTAATTTTAAAATAAATGAATACAAAATAAATAATTTAATTTTTAAAAACGTAATGCCCTAAGTAGCCAAAAACTTTCTGGCATTCCAGGACCAATCTCCCACCCACCTCCACCTCCCTGTATCCTATCTTATCCTTGGATAGAACTGAGGAGATATTCATTAAAATTGATATTTGACATTAATTTGCTCCAACATTCAAGTCTAACAGCCAAAATAACCAAAAAGAATACACATTTAACAGTGAGTCCACACAAGGACAATAACCTAAATATACTGGTGTGCCATGAAGACAAGTTAAATGTGACTGTGAAAATCCAGAATATGAAACCTGCTGACTTTTGCATCTTGAAATTGATCACTTCCAGATTGTAATATGGAGAGTTGCACATACCATTTCCTTTAGGATTTATTTTGTTGTTCCCCCCGCACCAAAAAAAACCCCTGCAAAACAGTAAAGCAAAACCCCATCTGGGCTAGTAAAGAATAAATTTCCATGTCATCACTTGGTTCCACAAGCCAGCCTCTTCCCTCCTGTAACATGATGGTATCTGTCCCTGAGTTGCCTTTGAGGCTTTCAAGCAGGTAAGAGGTAAAATGTGAGCACCCTGTGCTCTGATCCCAGGGCATTAACCCCAGCACCCACAGAGTGTAATGACCACAGCCCTGCTCATCCCACCTAAGGAATTACCCTGCGACACGGAAATGAGCACCCTTCTCAAAATGCACGTATGAAACACGATAGCAGTAATGGCAATTGTGTGGTTTCAATCTTAGACAGACTCCTAATGCATCCTTCTCCGTAAAGTCTCAAGACAGGCATAGGTGCACATCTCTTCCCTATAAAACAGCTTTTAACATACTCGCCCAGTTCTCATTTCTCACACTGGTCTCTGCTTCTTAGAAGGCCCAGGTTTACACTACCACACTCCCTAAATGGACTGTCCCCATTTTTTTCACTTTCCATTAATTTGTTTGTTTCTCTGCTACTTGTTTGACTGCTCTCCTCACTGCAGTGTACATCTGTTGTTATTGTAATTCAGAACTACTCTGCCTCTCTCCTGGCAATAGTACCCGGTTTCCCACTGAGAAACACCCCCTCTCCCACCCTCACCCCTTCCCCCTACCTCCAGGGAAATCATGTTACTCACATCTGAACAATCGAGGCATCATATTTCCCACCCCACCTCCCATCACAGGAATTGGTTCAGGGGTGACTTCGTTAGAGTCAATGAGATTTAGTGAGATTTTGCTAGAAACCTTAGGAGAGAAGCATGTGACCTTTCCCATCAGTTTTAAATCTAAAAGCAGGTAGGTCCAGGGCTGCTGGCAACTCCGTTACCACGCTGGGGAGCCTGCAAATGAAGTCAGGTGGGAGATGATGATAGTTTGGAGTGGGGTGGTGGCAAGGGAGATTAGAGATGGGGATGGATTTAAGAGCTTGGTAATGGTCGGATACAGTAGGTGGGAAGGGAGTTGAGAAACATCCCGGATGCTGAACGAATGGTGGTGTTCTTCCCTCAGAAGAGGACGCCTAATCTGTGAGGTCAATCATGGCCTCCGTTTCAAACACATTGAATATAAGGGACTTTGGGGACAAATTAGCAAATGTAAACAGTAACTGTGTGTTTTAGTGGATGGACTTGAGATGCTCCCCAGCCCCTGTCCAGAGCTCCTCGTGGGTATTATTTCTTATCTCAGG
Source organism: Aselliscus stoliczkanus (assembly GCA_033961575.1). Classification (NCBI taxonomy): domain Eukaryota; kingdom Metazoa; phylum Chordata; class Mammalia; order Chiroptera; family Hipposideridae; genus Aselliscus; species Aselliscus stoliczkanus. The sequence goes on from CM066739.1 coordinate 100,968,547, forward strand.
GTTAAATGAGATTTGCAGAAGTTGGCTATCCTTGAGTCATTACAGTGATCACACTGTAGTTCAAAGGCTGCTTCTATCTAGTCACCGGTCAGCTGTCCTCCTTTCCCAATCTTTTACTCAGTATTTGTCGGTATCTGATCCCTCTCACTTACCAACCTCTACTACAAATCCCCACATCAACAGAGACCCTCAGAATCCTAACTTTTAGCTGCCCGACAAACAGTAAAACACCGAGAGGTGTTGAAATCTGTCTAGTGATATCTGCTACCAGTTGGGGGGGAGAAGAGGGGCTTCTGTAAATGGCAGGTCTCATTTCCACAGATGGAGACACCCTGCCAGCTCTGGTGTCACTGGTCCAGGAGGGGTCCTTTTAGCCCAACAGGTGTCAAATCACTTGGAAACACTGCTCACAAAAGTTCCCTCAGGTTTGTCCATACAAATGGAATTGAACTTGGCCATAACTGACCTAGGCTGTTTTTTCTTTTCGTCTGTCTCGGTGTTATCTCCGTCAGCTTCCCTAAGTATAATTTACTTGTTTAGTTCATTTTATCCCTGTCACTGGCAGTTTTCAAGCAGAGGTCATTCCTGAAATATAATTTCTATCTTCAGATTCTCCAAAAGTATAAATTACCTCGCTAATTCTAAATGAAGATGTCTGAAGACCATCTACTTCACTTCATAAAATGAAATATGGACCTATTTAGAGTTAAGGCACAAGTTGTTGAGGGGTTGGGGGAACCATCAATTGGAAGGATTTTTTTTGGTAGAACATTAAAGCTCTAATAAGTAAAAAAAGAGGAAAAATAATGTGGTCGTGTAGAAACTGTCTTGTCAAGTAAGAGATCCAGTCTAGAGTTCTCAACTCAGTCCTGCCACCTTTGACTGTTGCTATAGTACTAGATGGCTCTGTGCCTCAGTTTCTTTCTGTGTCAGGACAGAGGATAATGAATCACATGCATTCTTCCCATGAGACAAAACAACTATAGAGAACACCCATATGATATGTTTTTAAAAACATGAGGATTTGGGTTTTTGCAAAACTGTGGTCAATTCACCTAAGGGCTTCCCTTGAAATGTTATCAACAGATGGATCGAAATAAAAGGGACAGCAAGGGCAGGATGAGAAAAGTATCCTTAACCCTGTCTGAGCAGAATGGTTGATCCATCCTCCAGCAGCAACCCAAAACTGTGCTGGGGTCACGCATTGGGCATGCCAGGTGGTCATGTGTTTGAAGCCGTGAGGTTTGAAGCCAGTCAGTCATTATCTGGATCTGAGGTTATGCGCCAACACCAATACCCTCATCATCAAAGGGGAATTGCCACACAGTCAGTCTGCCCCTGAAGCTTCGTACAGAAGGTCACCACCCTCTACTCCTTCTAAGATGCAAAAATAGTTCCACACAGATGGCTGTGTCTCTTCTCCATTTCATGAGTGATACTGTCCAGAGATACTGGGATTCTTCGTTCTTAAGGGAAGAGGGCATGGGTATTGTTACTTTTACTTCCCCCTGTTAATGTCAAGAAATCAAGTCACGTATTTTGTAATAATGAGAATCTGGATACAGTTCAGTGTATAGTTCAAAAATGTATTTCAGTTACACTATTTAATAGAGTCTGGGCTTTTGCTATAGCCCATTGCACTGCCATGTGTATCCAATAATTCAAGCTCATTCCCCTCCCCACCACCACCACCAATAAAAGGGGAGTCACTGAAGAAGTGTGACGTTGTACTTTTCAAGTTCAGTTTCTATTAAACCATTATTTTCAGAGTGTCAACAATATGTCTTCATATCGGTAACTTTTCAGTAGAGGTACCATGAAACCTGCTGTTTGTACACCTGAGCCACTCATGCAGGTTCCCCATGCTGCACCTGCCCCGTGGCCCCATATGCTGGTGAAATGCAGGCTGTACCCCTAACATCACTCCACATCTACACCCATACACACAGTAGGTAGCTGTGCTCCAAGATGCAATCAGTCACCCTGCCTACCTGAGCCAGTGACACCCAGTGACCTCATTCATTGTTCATTAAGTACTTCCTGAGTGCCAGGCCATGTGGGAAATCTTGGGACAATGTCACCACCAATGCCTGTTCTCAGGAACTGGTAGTACCCCTGCTAACCTCTCCTACTAGCCTCCATGATACAAACACCTACTTAGTTAGAGCTTGGAAAGCCAATGAGTAAGGCAAGGGCAGATAAGCAAGAAGCTGGCTCAGAAATAAACAGAGTCAAGTAAATGTCTATGCGTAATATATTTTCATTTCTAAAGTAGATGTATATAAATGGCCTCACAAAAATTTGTCCCTCTTTTGTGGGTGAAGAAACCAAGCCCCAGAGAAGTAAGGTGCCCAAATACAAGAAAGGATGAGGGACTTGAACAAGGTCACAAAGCTAGGCAGGAACAGTGATAAGAGCCTAACCCAGATTGTCTGACAGCAGAGCATACACTTCTAATCTCTGTAGTCATCTAACACCTGCACAATTTTATCATTTTAGGCTACAAACCTATTTTAGTGTATAAATTGCCAAAAAGTTCCCTTGAGAGGAAATGTAATATATTGTGTAATTCAGTCCTAGAATTACAAAGCCACAAATTGAAACACCAGGGTTCTATGAATGGTGACCTTCAATGGCACAGAATAAGGTCGATCCATAATTTTGATCGTTGCCACTTAAGGGCAGGAAAAGATTGGAGAGGGAGACTCAGAAAGCATGTGACACTCCGGAAAGCTTTCACTCAGGTATCCAGGTGAATGGGTAAGCACGCCTTGGAGAGCCACTGACTGGACTGAGAAAATGAATTAAAATCTGCCGACAAGCCATCAGTACACATGGTCAAAGATTTCCCAGCCTGAGCTGCAAGGCGAAGGGATTTTAAAAGTTGGATGAAAAGCATAAAGCAGTGGGGGAGGAGGAGGCCACCTAGCCCATCCACTTGAGAGGTGCATGGCACAGGAGCAAAAGGAGAGAGCCCAAGGTGAAAAATTCACATGGGCTTTCGGCAGCCCCCTCCTTGCTGTCCAACCTGGAGCAATTTATTTCCACTGTCCAGAGCTGAGTCTTTTCTCACCTGCAAAACTAGAATAAGAACACTGATAAGGCTGTCATGAGGAATAAATGAAGTTATGAAGATCTCCTCAAAGACCGAGGGCTATGTGAATGTTTAGGGATAGAAAAGATCATTTCACTGTTGGCATAATCATGAGCATGTAACCACATTTTTAGGAAGGGGGAAAAATTGGGGGTGCAGGTGAAAAGCTGCCTCTGGACCAGCCTGTTTGCACAAGTGACGATGATTTAGTTCTTTACAGAGCTACCATGTTCTCATCATTCCAGGAAAATCGGTGGCATGGCCTGGGCCTAGAAGGGCTGTATTCAGGTCAGCTCCACCCCTCCCCAGCTCTATCACTGGGCAGAGGCCTTGCCCCACAGCCTTACCTTGCTGCTTTTGCATGGTGGTGAAGTCCTCAAAGGTGAGCGTGCGCACAGGGGGTCTCCAGAACGCGTAAGTCTCCATGATGGCTTCCAGGCCGGTTCTGCAGAGAGAAAAGCCAGAAGTTGTACATAATCCCAAGAAATGCACTACTTTGTAAAGATCCTGGGTGGTTTGTCTGGCATGTGGTATATAGGCAGGCACTGAGAGATGGCTCCACCAGGGCAAGTTAGTCTGGAAGAACACAAGACACTGATGACACTGGGTAACAGGAGAAAGAAGGGAGGGATGAACCCAATTCAGATTATTCACAAGCAAGTCATAATTGTAATGGAATTTCACCCTGACCTTGCTTCAAAGGAGGTTTGGTATCCATGGAAAAAAACATAAGTGTTAAGGCAAGGTCACTAATATCATAAATAGAGTTCAGCAGAGAGTAGCAAAGACAATATCACTGACACAGTCTGTCCCAGAATCAACTCCACCATTGGGTGTGTGGAAGCAATGGAACTGTCAAATTGCTGTGGCTTTAAAGGCTCCTTCAATCCACAGAGACAAGCAAGTCACTATAAATAAAAGGAGAAGTAAGTGGGCAAATACACTTAAGTTTCTGTTGCAGTAAGAAATACCTACTTGAAGCCAAAGAAAGAATTTGGTTTCAGAAATTATACCCCAAGCAAAAAAGACTAATACTTTTCTGCAAATGTTTATATTTTATAATCTAATAAGCTGGTCTTTGAGGGTCCCACACTTGGGACTGTCAGACTTCAGCAAACATCCAATATTTTACAGACAACATAAAGGCTTCTGTTTCATTGATATTAGCAATTCCAATAATTGAACTATACACACATTGTCTGCTTGACCTTTCAATACATTCTCTCTGTATCATATGTGTGAGGTGCCAATGGACATCGTTTTATAAAACATAATTTTCCAGGGTATCCTGGAAAATATTCTTACTGATACTCCATATCCTCCAAACAGAGTATTGGTGGGGGTTTTCAGTTAAAGCTTTGAACACAGCTTCTGATTACTGACTTTTCTTTCAAACTAGCTACTTCTGTCTAATGGGAAAAGAGGAAGTTTGGGGACTGTGGGAAACATAGGAGAAGGCGGGTGGAGAAGTGGCATAAGTCACTGGAATATGACATGGTATCCCTTCCTGGAAAAGACAAGCTTTTCCTCCTCAGATGAAACTCAGGCCGCCTGTCCTCCCTAGGTAATACATTTCCCGCGTTCTCTTGAGTTTTGCATACCAAGAATAAAGGGAGAAGTTTTGTTTTAAGTGGGAACAAATATTCTTTCTTTAGAAATGACTATGAGATCCTCTGAGGTTCTTCTCAGATGAGCTGCTGATACACTGATTGGCTCTTTTCGTTGGAAAAGTTCCTCTCTGAACAGGCCTCCCTTGAACAGTTCACTTTCTAAAGTCTTCTCTGGAATCTTGGAGGCTTTAAATACACCAATGTTGGCAAATCAAACTCTGTATTTTTAGAAGAGGTTGAGAGGAGAGGGTGTTGCATGGTGTTTATTAGCTGTTAATCTGTTAAAAGTAGGAATAGAAGACATCCCCACAGAGTCACCCTACGTTAATGTTGAATACAGTACACGGAACTATTTGTGGAGAGAAAGAGTCCAGGCAATTAGAGAGTGCAGAATAATAAGGGGAGAGGCAGATAGAGCCACACTGAGCCCTGGTGAATATAAGAAATAGATGGGAAAGGCTTAGGGATTACTGTCTTGTTCTGGAATGTTGGTGGCCCCCCAGAACATCTTAGGGTTCCCTTCAGTGGCACGGGAGGCTCACTGCAAATGGTGAGGTCTTTATGCTCCACCTTCTATTCCATTCTTCCCAAGAACATGTGTCAGTGACGGGGACAAAATATTAGCTCAAGGACAAAGAACAGGCCCTTCTCATTTCATAAGGTGACAGAAGACTGAGAAGTAGCATGCCATACTGATGCCAGTATCATGTTTATTAAAGAAGCAGAAGATGAGCTTTGATTTCATTTTCATAACAGGCAAAAAGACTATGGAAAGTGTATTAATAATTTTATGTAAAGCAGTCAGCTCCATATAGGATAGTTACCACTTATCCATTTATCCAAATATAAGATCTAACTGAAAAACTAAGTGATCGAATCATAGATCTAAAAATTGGGAGGGATCTTGGGCGTCATCAACTTCTACTTCCTATGATACCACTTTGGATGGTTGTCCAACCTGTGTTGCCCAAGGTAAATATTCAGCTTTTTGAAAGATCTATTAGAAAGTTCTTTCTGACCTTGGGCTGAAATCTCTGATGTAACTCTTACTCCCTGGTTCCATTACCACTGGGAAAATGGTGAGAGTGCCAGACATTTTCCACAGCCTCATCAGGAAGACTTTCCTTAGCTGTGAAGAAGGTAATGTATGACATGCCACATAGGGATGCACCCGTGGTCCATCCAGTTCAGAGGTCTGTCACAACGAGGGTCATTTTTGTGTTGGGATTGTGGGAGAGGGGCTATGACGACCAAAACATAATGGCTAAGACCACACATTCCTAACCACACTTTCTTTACTAATCCACTGTGGATCCATCTCTCATAGATTTATCCTAGATCTTAACTGAATCTATTTATATAGTCAGAGTGTATCTTTTTAGAAAAATTAATCCTAATCGTTTACTATATGCCGCATCTTGTTTCTCCTCCAACTCCATTAAGCTTCATTGGACAGATCTAACTGTTAGAAAATACTAGTTGTATATACAAGGATTTGGGGACGTGCCATGACAAGGTAATCATTAGATAACTCACCCCTCTCCACCACTAACATGTCTGCTTTGGATCCCATGGAGGGTTTTTTATTTGTTTTTAGTTTTGTTTTTTTATGTTCCAGTGCTTAGCACAACGCCTGTTCCATGGCAAGAGCTCAATTGATATGAGTCATTATTTCATGAACTTTAACCAGCATTCATTTTTCTCAATCTTAAACTTAGGAAAACAACTTGATGTAAACTCAAGACTCCTAAGACAGAATGAATCCTCTAGTAATAATGGAGACTTGGGATTTGTTTCGATAGCCGATTGTGCCTTTCTCGACTTGGGTCTCAGAAAGGTTTCAGTTTTCCTTTGATTTCTTCCTTTCGGGTCATGGAATGTCTGACCTTCAGCAGTGTCTGCGTCCCCTTGCAGAGGCCAGCCAGCTCTGCCCTTGTCTTCTCTTACAAGAGCCCTTGCCAACTACTCATTAACATCTTCAGCCACTTGGATGTCTATTCAAAGTTTATCCCAAGGAACACACTGTTTACTTACTCGTCATTATACCTAGTTTCGTAAAATTTTATCTCAAGGTTTCTAAAAGTGAATTCCTTGTCGAACAGACTTTTGTAAAAAGCAGCCTTAGGTAACCAAATGTGTTTAACATGTTCCACACAGCAAACCTCTCCTGGTTTGTGACACACCAGAGACCTGATGTCATCGCCGAGGTTTCCAATCAGAGACGATCAAGTTGGCAAGGGTCCCCCTCCTGCTTACTTTTCCCTGTTTGCTCCAGTGACAATGGAGGCCATATCCAAACCCCCTTTATTCATTCCTTTGTTTGTAATCGCCTCTTTGATTTCCAGGCCTTTTTTCTCTTTAGATTTTTCAGGCTGCTCACTGGCCAAACCAATAGAATGTGCTGAAGAGGAGGAAGAAAAGGAAGGAGAGGGGGCAAGTCCAAGTCAAAGAGCTCTTTAGCAAATTGGTGATGCCTCAACATAACCGATTTGGAGAAATAGCTAGAGAGTGAAGAAATAGTCTTAAAAAAGAGAGAGAGAGGGAGGGAGGGAGGAAGGAAAGAAGGAAGGAAAGAAGGAAAGAAGGAAGGAAAAAGGTCTTCCAACTAACCTTCTCATTTACAAAAAAAATGCTGGGGACATCCCTTTGAAGTTCAGCAAATATTTGATAATCATAACAATAATTACAACTGCGTTCATGAACCTGTTAGGCAGCACACCAATGCATAGTTTCTCTCTTTTATTTGTCTTGAGAAAGAGAGTTGCTTTTTACATTTCTTCCATTTCTTTTCTCTGTAGTTCTGACTCTTGCCTCTTTCCTGTACTATTGGCTAGTGATACTGGTGATGAAGTTACCAGTTAGGGGTTGATAAGGCCCTATGTCATCCCTCAACAGAAGACAGCCGAGGGCTAAGGGAAGTCTGCTGAGGCGGGGTCTCAAAATCATAGAGGACTTACCCAACCAGGAAAACAATTGTGCTAGGGTTCAAGGGATACAAAGGCGAAACCACATAAGGTCTTTACCCTCTAGGAGGGTCCTTTTCAACAAAAAGAGAACATGTGTTCCCTGTACTGTACGCCACATCCCGTGTCTATATATATTAAATTATAGTTGACATAGGGAATAGAGTCAGTGCAATTGTAACAGCTATATACAATGTCAGAGGGGTAGTAGATTGGGGGAGGGAGGTTATCACTTTGTGAGGGTGTAAATGTCTATTACATTGCTTTGTACACCTGAAACTAATGTGGTAGATGAGGGTAAAAGGGATCAAATATATGGTGATGGAAGAAGAACGGACTGTGGGTGGTGAGCACACAATGTGATATATAGATGATGTATTACAGAATTGTACACTTGAAATCTATGTAACTTTGCTAACAATTGTCATCCCAATAAACTTTAATTTTAAAATAAAGAGAGAAAAAGGAAAACTTTCAAAAAAAAAAAAGAGAGAGACAGCATGTGAGTGACTAATGTCTGAATTGTGTGATAAATGCCACACTAGAGATAAGTAGAAAATGCCATGGAGCACTAAGCAGGAAGTACTTCATTTAACTGGAAAACTCAATAAAGACTCCAGAAAAGGCCAGTTATTCAAACTTCATAGTAAAGGGCACTCAGCAGTTTCCAAACAGATGATAAGCAGAAAGAGCTTTCCCAGTAGAGGTAACAGTATATGCGAACACTTGGAAGAATAAAAGAAAAAGCGTGTTCTGGGACTTGAAACAAATCAGGGTGACTGGGGTGCCCAATGCAAGATGGGGGGGCACCATGGATAGTTACTCCACGTTAGGTGCTTAGGTGTTACCCCATGGGCTACACTGTGCCTCTGATCTCCAGCCCTTTCTCTTCCTGTTCCAGCATTTGAAAAGACACAAAACCAGAATGCCTTGGTTTGTGAGCATAATTCATTCTGGAAACAAACTACTTGTATTGCAAGACATTGCTTGTTTACCACGTTAAAATGTATTAGAAATGTTTGCTCATCTTGCGGAACACTTGCAAACCATGTTACTCGCAATCCAAGGCTTTACTGTATACTGTTCTTTCAGATCTAATTACCATGTCTCAACTCTCACATCCTTTTTCTTATACTGTCCTTGGCCCACGGAGGTAAAGTCAAACCTTCCACACATCCTTCTCCTTCACAGGATCTGGAATCGGCTCACACATCTAGATTCCTCGGGATATTTGCTATCCATGGATATTCTAAAAGACTTCCTCACAAAGGTCTACAAATTGGCAAAACCAAACAAAACAAGCTATCATTCAAAACTTGGCTTTAGATGGTCTGATGGGTACGCCTACTTGATGAATTGGCTGTCACTGATGTGCCTTACAATGGTTTGGAAGAACAGGTGTCCAATGGACAGATGCTTGGAGTTTAGTAAAACTGTTCCTTACGCAGTGGTTCCAGCTTGGGAACCCTGTGCCCACTTGGAATCTGAATAGGTAGCAATGGCAGTTCATAAGGAGCTTCCACTGCCTCAGAAATACGATAAAAAAAACCAGGAAAACATAAAGCAGGCTCACCAAAATACTAAGCTGCTTTACGTCTGACTACAGCCATCTAATTTGGTAAAACGAAATCACACCAGGGCAGATTAGCACAGTGCTTAAAAATACGACTCTGGAGGCAGGCTGCCTGGCTGATTATTAAAGCAGCCCTGCTGATTATTAAAGCAACCTTGGCCAAGTTATGTAACCGTTTCATGCCTACAGCTTCTATCTGTAACATGGAGATCGTGAGAGAGTCCTCCCTCCTAATTGTTCCTGAATAACTGCAGATTGACTGAAGACAAAATATATCAAAATTAGAGGAAACATAATGAGAGCCCAAGGACCATTGGCCTAAGTCAAGCAAAAAGAAATCCCACCTACTGCTCAGGTTGTGACCTGTAACGAGAGAAAACACGCTTACTTCCCTGGAATGCGAAGCTGGTGTCAGCCCTCTGGCTCCGGATCGACTGTGGAGGGATGTGTGTGTTACCTAATTCCACATCTCAGTCTCTCCTCAAAGAACCAAAAATGTGTCCCTCAAGCCTCTGCAGGCCTCATTATCTTGCAGATATTTCAGACTCCAATATGTTAGCCATTAAAAAGACGTCACTCTGTTAGATGACACCATCGTTGGGCAAGAGCCATAGATAACAAAACAACTGCCAACCTCCCTTGGCAAACCCACATGGCCCAGAGGACAATGGTGGAAAAGGTTCATGACAGAGGAGGGAGAACAAATAACAAGGCAGAGAAAAATGTTAAATCCTGGCTAAAAGACCATAAGCCAGTGGACATGATAAACAGCTCTGGCTTAGGCGAAGAGGAGGGACCTGGCAGGATGCGGCTGCCAGAGTCCAGTCCGAGGCCAGCTACCTTCAACTGTAGATGCAGCCGTGCCTAACAGGGAGTCCAGCGCTGATGACTCCCATAGCTCTGCTCAATGTCACCCGTGCCAGGGATAACAAAGGACTATGCAAGACCCACAGAGGCCAGAAAGATTGCCAGGAAAGAGCAGGCAGAGATTGGCGGGGAAAACACAGCCAGTGGCTCTAGGGAGAACAAATGAAAATACAGAAATGGAAAGGGAGGGAGATGCTTGGAAAGTCATGCTGGTTGAAAGAAGGCAAGGGGTCCGCTCCCTGGCGCTAAGCTGGCTTCGGGGGCCACAGGGGGCCCGAGGTGAGCAAGGGCACCATTGTCTGCTGTCTGGCCAGCTGTGCCTCACAGAGCAGAGTGACATCATTTTCCTGGATGCTGTCCTTGGTGGATTTGCAAATTCTGCAAGCGAGTACCTCACTGGACTCAGTGTTACCGCCAGTAAAATGGGAAGCACTGTACCAATGCAATCAACTCAGAAATTAAAAATGCACAATACAGACCATCGATAACTGTGAAATACTATTGCTATTATTTGTAGACTTACAATTTGAATAACTAGAAATACATATATGAGGTCAAACTGTGTAAAATTGCTGATAATTTTATCATTTTTGACCTACAAATAACTGTATTTTATATGTGCAGCTTAAGAGATAGATAAGGGTGGCAACAAGATTTGAGATCCCCGGTGGTAATAGAGAGTTCTACTGAAAGATGGTAACAGATTTACTTTGAACCCTCTCTTCCCCGACTTCCAAAGAAAAGGCATTCCTTTTGGGTCTAAGCAGAGATGAACTTGCCTCACTTCTGGGGCTAATCTCTAGCTGACTTTTCCTCTTCTGTTACCTTCGGGCACTCTGATTCCTCATCTCCCAGCCCTCTTTCTAGCTGCACACTCATCTTTATTGGGTGTTGTAAGGAGGAGCTGGGCTTTGACAGGGGTTCCTGTCTGTGCCCAAGGAGGTGATTTTTCATTTCGTGAACTTGGCCCTGGGGTAGCAGCTGCTTAAAAGAGGGCACAGGATGGTTCTTCCCCCCAAAATATCTTCCCACGCCCTGTAGAGATTCCTTCCTGTGGGTTAAGTGTGAACCTCATAAAGCACTCTCTTCCCACAAGCAAGTACATCCACTCCTGTAATGCAGTTAATGGCTCCATTTTTAGATCACCATCCCTGAAACATGTAAAGGGATACTAGGCACCAAGAGGGACAGCCGCCAACCACATTCCCAGCGAACAGCAGTGCTGGCTGAGAATTAGCTCAGACTGCGACTGCCTCCTACACCTTGTCAGGCAGCCCCTATTGTTTTTCCAGCGAGGGGTGACCTATGAAAACTACCTACCTGTATAAAGCAACCTCCCCCTGATACAGGGCCTGCCACCGGCTCCTTTCTAACAGTTTCTAAGTAGTGGTTCATGCATCCAAGGGCGGACTCCACAGAGAAAGAGATAACCTCCTAAAAAGGTCCACCAACTCCCTGAGCTACAGAAGGGCCACTCGCCCTGGCACCTGTCGCGAGACCAACAGCAGTGGCTTCTGGGCACCATGCCAGCTCGGAGTACGGGGAGGAAACCATGTCACAAAGAACAGCCCCCCTTGCAGCTGTGTTAGCTGCCATGGACACGGGGCGTAGGGTGAAGCCCAAGGTCAAAGGCAGGATGAAGGTGCTCACCTGTGAGAACCCAGAGTCATGTACTCCAAGCACTTTCAAAACAAGTTCCTAGAGCCTCTCACTCCCCAGACAGATCAACATTTTAATCCTCTCCTTTTTACATGTATGTTTGCTTTAGAGGAAGTCCCTGGGGATTATATAACATTTCCCAAGCTGACGTGGGCTCTCTGTGAAAGCTTGGCAGCCACTCCTAATGGGGACCAGCCTTTCTCATGAGCTGTGTGCCGAGACCCACACAGCCGTCCCTCCGTCTGCTCCGCTGGCTGCCCCTCCACAGTGCGAGGTCCTGTGGTCGTAATGCTCCCTCTAGCTGAGCACAACAGGCTCTCCAGGCAGGCCAGAGGCACTCCCAGGCTGCTCCTTGGCCGTGCAACTCGGTGCAAAGGCCCTTGCTTCTCTTCATCTTTATGGCCTTCGTCTTCTCTTTGGAACCAGCTACTCCCTGGGGCGGCCACCCCTGAAGATGTCATTTTTCCTCTCAATTTGCTACTGAGGCCCCGTCTCAACCAAACCTCATTCTGCGTGGGCTCAGCCTCTGGGACCCCTTCTTTCCCGAGATTCACAGATGCTGAAACTCACTGTGTGTCCTCCTTCTGCAGGGGACCAGGCAGCACAGACATGTCCCCACTGACCAGAGCCAGCTCAGATGGCCCGATGGCTGTGTGTGTCTAATCCACAGTTAGGGTAACTCAGTGTCTTCCAGCAGCAGTCCACCTCAGATTGCAATCAAAATTGTCCTGAGTCTTTGGAATTAAGCCTATGTATAGATTCTCTCATTATTCCCTTCTTAGCAGGTATCCAAAAACTAGCTCCCCACTATTGCTGTACCTGCATCACCCTTGGTTGGGGTAAGGCTTTCTCACTCCAGAGTTTCTGGTTTTTAATTTCCCTGCCACTCATCAACGCTGTTTACTGTTTTGTATCCCTGGCACTACAGGGATAAAAACCTAAGACTAGAAACCTGAAAAAGATTGCAGTTCCACTCCAAGGAGCTTACATTCTAGCAGGGGTGGAATCCAGGAACATAGACCACTGGCCAGAAAGTTGTCTCAAGCTGAGGGAATCTATTTTCCCCAGGAACAGGAAGGTGGGATGTCTCCTGCTAGTGGCAGACATCTCCCAGAGGTAACTCGGATACTGTGCCCAGGGGCTGGGTCTGATCAAACATATATTGACCCCCTCACACCCAAAGCCAGACTTGGGCCACATAATTTCTGAGAAATTCAGAAGGAAGAACAATTGAAAAGTAAATACACTTTCCCTCCCATTGCAGATTCAATGTCTGGGAGCAAAATCTATCAGGGTCTCCACTCCAGAAGGGCCAGCTGGGTACTGCTCTTCCCCACAGCGTGAACTAACACTCTCTCTCTCTCTCTCTCTCTCTCTCTCTCTCTCTCTCTCTCTCTCTCTCTCTCCTGATGGGGACTTCTAATCTGGGACCTCATCACATGCGAATGAAAAGTAGCAGCTCCATAAGGAAATTGTGAAGGGTGGTGACTTTCTCACAGTCAAAGTGTGTGAATGATACTTTCTAAAGAGCAGGCAGAACTATGACAAGCTCTGATGATGGTGACACCACATGGCTGACACTGTGGGCTCACTGGGGCTCCTGCTGGGGTTCTGGAAAGCCCCACGAATATCACCTTTTGTCCTCATTCGAACTGAGAATGAATTCTGAGAAAGACCTCAGAGCCTGATGCAATAGAGACCAAAATACCAGTTTTGCTATTGATAATGGTGTCAGGGGACTATGGCAGAGGGGTGAGGGTTGAATCAGTGGGCTAGAGCACCCCTGGAATAAGCTGACTCCCCAGAATGGCAGACCTCCCCTGCTGGCCTTGCTGCCCCATAGAAAAAGCCTAGAAGGCACACTACCTGCAGACAAGCGGGTCCTCCAGGGTCCTTGTCCCGGACTCAGCAATCAGGTTAGTCACTCTGGTTCCCACTAAGGGGAAGGAGGAAGTGATAGCTTGGAGCCAGGAGTACTTCCCATAGATACCTCTTCTTGTTAAAATAGGAAGAGTGGGAAGTAAGCATCCTTGCCACAGCTCCCTCAAGCTCTCCTCTGCTCTCAGAGGACACCGCTGTCAGCCCGGCTGCCCTGACGGCACTACGAGGCAAGGCTTATGGGCCAAGAGAAAGTCACACGAGGCATTTAAAGTGCTGGGCGGCTGTGTCCCCATCTTTCCTCCTGCTCCTCCCTTCCTGAGCCTCTGGACCACACTAGGATGGATTGAGAGCGACAAACCTGAACGTATTTTGGTTTGAGGTTTGGCAAATTCTGTAGCTCCAAAGTATTCCACAAATGTTTTGTGTTCTGCAAAACCAAAAAACATTGGCTGGGCACTTCCCCCCTAATTTTTAAGCCCATGTGTTTTTAAAGGAAATGTAATCCGTATGTTTGGGGTCCATTTATATGCAGCTCAGCAAACCATGCTCGTCTATGATTCGTTTGATGTCTGCAATGCACGGTGAAGATCATAGATTTATAAGAACTCTGTTAGCACGAGAAAGGCAGTAGAGGAGGCGATGAGCAGGGTTCTGAGGTTGGCACAGAGCCTCCAGTCCCCAGAAGACTTCTAGATAATCCTCTGTATCCTCATCCATCAACCTTTACAATCTGCAAAAAGGCATTCATAATTCTTGCCCTCATTGGGTCCTGCAGGCAGCTCGGGAGGATTAAAGTGTGATTACCAGGTAACTTTGAGTGTTTTAAAGAGAAAATAAAAGGGCCACTATACTTGCCCCAACATGCTTATTTTAATCTAGCTTCCCACAGTGCCGGAGAACAAAAATGGCTTCTACTTTTAATGGTTCATCCTCGCCCCATCGTGAGACAGGTGACTCAGTGTCATTGTGTCACAGTTTCACCTGCTAGGGACATTCAGCCTGACTTCCTCTCCTTTACTACAGAACCCTTGTTCACAGAGTATAGAAAGTAGATGACAAGTCTTGGGGAAAACGTACAAACACAGGCAAAGAATGTACAGGATGTTTTATATGGAAAATAGAAGGTTCTGGGTACTTGAATAATAATAGCTTTAAGCAGCTGAAGGATTTTTAGAGGAAGAGTTCTATTCTCTATATGTGTTGAAGATGAAATAAATTGAGTTTACACTGTTAGCCTGATAGAGCACGGAGTGCACGGGCTTTGACCTCAGGTGGGCTTGGGTTTTAATCTCTGCTCCAGCTTTACCGTGTGACACTAGGAACGCTGCCAAAGCTCTCTGAGCCTCAGTTTCCCCAGTGTAAAGTATAAAAAAAAGAACTTGAGGTCTGGAACACAGTCAGTGTTCAACCACAGATAACATCAATAATTTCTAATATTACTCAAAATAGCCTGCAGATTTTACTAGGACATAATGAGGCATTTCCATGCTATCAGAAAAATAAAGACAGAAAGCATTCAAATGGGCTAATGGGGATCCATGGTTCTGCTTCCCTGGAGTCCTTACAAAGCAGAGCAGTTCACTGGGCAGGACAGACAAATAACTGTGTGTCCTGAGCAGTAAGACATTCACCGGCCTTAAGACAGACACAGGCCAGGGACAAATGATATGTCAAGGTCCCTTCTAGCCCAGTGAGGAGACAGGGGGACCTCAGGACTTGAACTGGTATGTCATCACAACTTCCTAACCAGAGGCAAATGCTTCAATATATATGGTCTTTCTCCAGATTAAAATGTGGCTCCACTGCCCACAGCATGGCTCTAAGGCTGGTCAGCACAGTCCATCTATTCCAATTTCCTGTTCTCGGCCCTCGCTCTAAAAAACAAGGCTCTGATGGGGGAGAAAAACAAAGGGAAAAATAAAAAAAGAACAAGCTTCGGAGTACCAAGGAGGAAATAACTACTCAACGCTACTGGAGAGACAGAAGGAAAGAAAAAAGAAGTAGTTGAATAACTAAAGTCAGTATAATTGTATCTGGAGCAGAAATTCTTAACTTCTGGGCCTAGACCTTTCTGAGCATCTAAAGAAAGCTATAGACCTCTCCCTGGGAAATGAGCACCCGCTCACCCACACACACTTTTACCTGCACTATCTGAGAACTCGCCCATCATGGACTGCAAGCTAAAGATTGTAAATACCCAAGAGGCTTCTATATGAAAGGCCAGCTTCTATTTTGAGCTCCGATCACTCACAAGGTCCTCAGTAAACCCAGAGTGCCACCTGAAAAGGAGGCAACAGGAAGCAGCTCACAGGCTTCGTTCTGCGACCCGGACATGGAATATAAACTAATCAGCAGGAAGAGGACTGGGCATCTGAAATGCAAGGTTCAGGCATTCTGAAAATAAAGGCCTTTGTCTTACTTTGAACAAAGAATCATGGTACAGGAAAGCATTTGGCCTGGAGTCCATATGTCTGAGTTCTGCTGTACCTGTACCACTAACGAGATGGCTTGACCTAGAACATATTACTCGATTTTGTCATCCGCAAACTAGAAGTTTAAGTGGATTTTACTTCACTCAATAGATGTAACCTTAAAACATTCTGAGATCAATAAAATTTTATAGAACTCTAAATGTGTTTCAAATATATAATAAGAAGTGCTTTTGTAAGTCAGTTTGTAAAGGAAATGATCGCTATGACTGATTTGTAGCATAAATCTGGGCTCTAATACTCATATAAAGGGCTACCTAGCTCGCAAAGTTATTCTAACTATAACACTAGACAGTTTACCTGAAAACTCTTGCAGAGAAAATAGCAAAGAGAACTCCCGACAATCTGCGTCATTCAGATGTAAAGACATGCCCCCAGATCAGGAAGATGTCTGAGCACTAAAGTGAATAGCTATGACAAAGCCTACACACTTTATGAAACACACATGCCACATTTGCTGTTTCGGTATGATTTCTATAAAATGAAATTTCCAGATGGAATAACCTTAGCTAGATCTGATTTTCCTGCCAATTTCACTTCTCTTCTAACTCTCCATGGATAGCATATTTTAATTTGAGAGAGGAAGGATCTAGAGAGGAGAAAGAAGAACTAACCAGAAAACACCACAGTCTATAAGGCCATTTACAACAGTAGCAAATAGTCCATAAATTTCAGCAATTTCTAAGAGTTTCACTAACAAGCTAATCAAAATGATGATGTTAGGTCATCAAGAAAGGTGGTGCTCTTATCAACTCTCTTTACTGAAGTAGGAAACGTCTAATATATTTTGGAAATATTCCCCAGACAAAAAAAAAAAGGGTTCATTTTTTTTAAAGAAAGTTTTAGCTCTTAAAGGTCATAATCTTGTGGAAATGTGGAAATGTTTATTGGTCCACAATTCCTTGTTTCCTGAGAATGAAACATAAATGGAGATATGGCCATAGGTGTGGTAGCTACATACAGATGCTTACTGGAAAAAAAGTAGCAACCTTTTGATGATAACCAATCATGATAAAATTTGTCTTAAGTGGCTGAATTACCCTGTATGATGCAGAGGGGGAAACATCATGAGGGATTTGATCTGGTGACTAGAGTGGGTGAGCAAAGAATTTGGCTAATTCCGCCTTTACCAGGCAGCTTTTTGACTCTGGGATCAAACCTCCATTCCTCTTTGCTGAGTCAGCACAGTGGCGTAACATGCAGGTGTTCTCTCCCAATGGGATGTGGGGGAAAAACGTCACAGAAAAAAAATGTCAGTGAGTCTCTTTCCCAGTTGTTCTTACCTGTTTCTTCCAGAATCTCTGAATCCTTTAGCAAAAGGGTTTCGGTCGATTTTTAATCTGGTGATCTGGAATCAAACAAAAAAAGCATGAATTGAATTTATATGAATGGACTTCCTTTTTAGTTGCTTCTAGAAAATTAACACAAATCACTCTGTTAGGAGCAGCTGTTGTTTTTATTTAGTTTCCTTTTAGCTGGGGATTTAAATTGAAGTTGATATAGGACTTGGACCTGGCACACAGATGTCTGACCCATCTGACCCACTTCTCCCTAAAAACCAAGGTTTTCCCAGTATGACTCTGTAAACTCTTTTTCTGCTCACCTTTCTTGCCTCAAAATGGTCATCAATCACTTCCCTAGACAAACAGAGGCATGGAAATGGAAAGCCAGGTCCATGGTACGTGAAACGTGCTTGTTGAATGAATGAGTAAATAAATGAGCAAGGAAGCAACCAATGAACGAATGGACACAGCCAATCCAATCAGGTAGAATCAGACCACCAGACAACCTGCCTCTTCCTGAAAGACCCAAATAATGGACCACATTGCCCATTTCACTAGTGCCTTTCCTGCCACAAAGGACTGTTCATTCAATGACCCGAAATGGTTGCATAAAAGACACAACACATAGCTAGACTTCTGTCAAGGCTGTACCCAAAGGCAGACCTACAAACATGAGACAGGGTGGGGCAAGATGGGGCAGATCTCATCCTGTCTCCCAGGTTCATAAATAAATCAGAAAAAAAAAAAAAAAAAACAGAGACAGCTTCACGAGGCCAGGCAAACGTAGTGCAAACAGCTGCGTGTCCTCGGAAGCCATCTGGCTCAACCTCCCCTCAATGCCCGAGTCCCTCTCCAGCGCATCCTAGCCTCGTTCCCTCCGTCTCTGCGGTGTTTGTGTACGTTATTCTCATGCCTCTCGACAAAAACAAGCCTGACCTGGGCCGGCCGAGTGGCGCGGTGGTTAAGCGCCCCGGTTCGGGTCCCACATATGAGGGTCAGTGACACTGCCCTCAAAAAAAAAAAAGAAAAGAGAAAAAAACAAGCCTGACCAACAAATTCCATAGGCGCTCTGGCGTTTCCGCTCTCAGCCTCGATCATGGGACGCATTTGAACGACATTCAAGCAGTAGAGACAGGGGGAGGGCTGGGGAGCCCAGGAAAGGACTAGGCACTCTCACTGGAAGGTTAATTCTGGAAATAAGAGAATAGCCTTGTTCAAGACCATCTTCCCATTTCTGGTCATTGAGAACTGATCATAGGACGGCTCGAGGTGCTTCCTGTGTTGTAGATCATTCGAAGTCCTTCATCCATCAGCCTGGAATTCCCAAAGCCACAGCCTTTAAATGTCTTTAAAATGCAACGTGAGATTCTGACGAACACACTGCGACTTGAAAGTACCACAGTTATTTCTTTTCCCTGAACAGCCCTTGCCTCCAGAGCGGCGTACTAATAATGGAGCACTAATAATGCGGCGAAAGCAATTTTACCTCTAGTTTATAGACCAGAGCAGGGGCCTGAAGCTTCGGCTTTCTAAGTCCACTGTCTGCCATGTGAGCACTGAATTAAATTTAAAGACTGTCGCTGCTTTCTGCCTCTGACTTACCATCGGCTCTCTCTTCCTCCATAATCCACAGCAATAAACCACACACCATATTTTCTTTTCAAGTTGGGGTTATAATATTTTATTTTCTCTTTCAAGTTGGCTTATCCTGTCTGACTCATTTATGAGAGGGGTTTCTGATTTGTGATTGTGCTGCCAATGAGGGGGAGGGCCTCCCAGACCCCTGTAAATATAATAACATTCTATTTCATGGGCCTGGGAGAGATGGTTGAAAACCTGCTTCGCACAATTCCCTGGATCTCCTGCTAAAGAGCCAGTTTAATAGGGAAATGCCACCAAATGTTAGGAAAAACAATATCTCCCTCCTCATTTCAAAGTTTTTAATGTGCAATTCAGGGAACTTTATGAAGAGTGTGGTTGTGCTACTCATTACTGATTTATTGTCAAGTGGCATTTGTGTGCAAAGTAGTGTGACAGGTAGCACAGGTGACAGTGTGATGTAGTCAGTATATGTCTGTGTATTGTCCTTCCCCACCCCAACCTAAGAAGCTTATAATTAGAAGAGAAAAGCAGACATATACACTAATAAGTACAGTGTCAAATAACGTAATAAGGTTTCCAGTAAAGGCAGGGTGCCGTGAGAGCTTAGGGGAAGCAGCCATGATTCCAAGTTAAAGGTTTCACGTTAGAGGTAGTACGTGAGCCAGGCCTTGGAGGACGTGAGAGTTTCTAGTGAAAAAATGCAAGCAGGGGGAGGAAGGAACAAGGGAAGCATTTCATAAGAAAAGTCCCATGTAAGCCAGAGCATCCAAGTGGGAAAGAATGAAGCATATTCAAGAAACCCGGAGGAATCCAGTTCGACCAGAGCACAGGGTAAGGGAGGAAGGGGATGAGGAGGAAGCTAGAGGGGCTGGCCTGAGGTCCCTATCATGGAAAGCCTTAGTACCCAGTAGAGGCGTATAGATACCCCATAAACAGAAGAGGACAATTTTAGCTTATGAACCAAAGTATGGTCCCAGTAATGCTTGTGCCAACAACTTCGGCTATGTCTCCAAACACCAAGGTAACAGGACAATATTTTGGATAAGAAAACCAATGTATTCTCAACCTCAAGAAGCCTTCATTTCTATTAGTCCTATGGCATCAAGAGCCAGCCTAGGAAACTCAGATCTCATGTCTTCCATGGTGTGGAAAAGGATGCAATATCAGCTGGGCCACAAGGCTTGCTGTCCTATGGAAGCCAGGAACGTGATATAACATAAATTCTCAACAGGTAGAAAAAGAAGTTAAAACTCTTCTCCTTCCATCCCAGTGGAGTATGGGAAAGAGGAGACAGACAAAGGGTAAGCAAGCAGTTGCACTTATACTGCCTTAGCTCCCTGACACAAACTAAGATCCAGGGATGGGGTTGGGGAGACTTCAGAGAAACCTGGCAGGGTAACCTCCATACACACAAGGGGATGGCTACATCAGAGTAAAAATGCCCCCTGGTCAGGAAGCAGCAAGAGGACGGAGTTACATCTCCAGGCTTCCCATGGCCCTTCTGTGGTGGCTCAGGGACTCAAGTCTTCACATGCCATGATGAGGAAGGCAGGGCGGCCCTAACACAGAGGTGCTGCAAACACAGGACCTGGATGAGACCTGAGGGGAGGTTGAGTCAGCCAGGGACACCCAGGAGGTCCTGACTGAGACAAGAACACAAAGCACAAGTTCAGCCATCTCCTATCAATACAGTGTATCAACCAAGGGACCCAAGGGCCAGACCCCCCACGGCAGAGGACAGGGAGGCCCAGAGAACAGCACAGGAATCCATGGTGAGGACTCATAAATCCCACTGCCTCTACCCCTGCATATAGCATACATCTAGAGGCCATCTGGAATAGTGGGGGAGGGAAAGGAAATATGGGGGCAAAAACCAAAAACTAAACATTGACCCAAAATAAATCAAATTACATGAAGGGATATATAACCCAAAATCAAATCAGAAAGTTTACATTTCCCACTACCCTACCCCAATACAGAGGTCAGAGCTTATCAGAAAAATCAACTACAGAAAATCACACATATATATATTATATACATATATATACATTATACATATACATATATTTTATGTACATATTATATATAAATACATATATATGATTTTAGTAGTTAAATTTTTTTTTAAGATTTTATTGGGGAATTGGGGGAGGGGAACAGCATTGGGGAATCGCGAAAGGGGAACAGACAAGTTGCTGTCTTTTTGTTCTTCAGTCTAGTTGTGGAGGACTTTTGCTTCACTGGCCCTTGTTGGCATAGTCATTGCGCTCTTCTCAGGTGAAGCAGATCGGTCGCCGACCTCTGGATGGTCGCTCACCGTGGCTATTGGCCGCTCATGCTGGCTGCTAGCCGCTCATGCTGGCTGCCGGCCACTCACTGTAGCCTATGGCAGCCACTGCAGCAGGGGCTGCAGCCTACACCATCGCCAGGGCTCGCACAGCCCAGCTCCAGGTGGAGCTGTTGTTAGCTGTAGAGGGCAGTGTCACTGGCCCTCATATGTGGGATCCGAACCGGGGCCGCTGGCATCCCAAAACCAGTTCTCAACCAATGCGCCACTCGGCCGGCCCTTTTGTAGTTAATTTTCAACATTACTCCATCATGTGTTTATCAGTTATATCCTAATATGGCTGTCTATCTCCACCTCCCCACCTTAGACCAGATCACCATCATCCATTGACAACTACTCTAAATGACCTTCAAACTGATCTCCTTTCTTCCCCTCTTGTCCTGTCCAGTCTCTTCTCTGCCCAGCAAACAAAGTGATTCTTGTTACCCCATCATTGGATCATGTCGTTCTCTGCAGCGGCTACCACGATATTCACAATTCAGTCCAAACTCTCTGCCTGACCTTGCAGGGACAGCATGCCCGGGCTCCTGCCTCCCTCTCCGTCCCCACCCGCAAGCCTGCTCCTGGTTCACAGCGTCCAACCCGAGCTGCTCTCAGTGCTGGAACGTGCCCAGCTCCCTGCCCAGGCCCCTCACACTCTCTCTGCCTCCAGACAGAAATACCCTTTTCCATGCTCTTCACACAGCTGACTCCTCGTCCTAAGTCTCAGTCTAATTGTTATCTCCTGAGAGAGGTCTTCCATGATCATCCCTCCAAAATGGTGGTACTTCGGCTACTCTCTTTAACGGCACTCTTTTTCATTCCACCTTTGCTCTTAGCCCAGTTGGCAATTATTCATTTATTTTGTTGTTTACATATTTACTATTTGTCTCTCCCCCTGGACTATAAGTAGGAACTATGTATGTTTTATACACCATTTTATTAAGCAGACCCTGATAGGACGTGCTATTCATGCTCAATAAATATCTGGTCAGTGAGTGAGTGAATGAGTAAGTGAGTGATGATGTGGGAAGCAGGGATCACCAGTCCCAAAGCCATAATAAGCCTTAGAGAATAGAGACCAAACGTTCCCTTCAGACCTATGTGCTTTCACTGCAGGCATTACAGACAAACGTCTTAAATGTCCTTCCAGTCAGAACAAGGTCTGTTAGTAACTTCCTGTGAAGCCAAAGCTATTCTACAGCAGTCATGTTCAAGCTGGGTCCAATGATGATGGGGAGACATGGAAAATACAGAGGTGAGGGAAGCATTTTTTTTTTTTACTGATTTTATTTCCATAACCTTATACTGAATTGTATAGTCTGAGTTATTGAAGACTGTGGCACGAGGGGGTGCCTGCTGGCCTGCCACCATTCATTTTAATCATTTTCACTGACTTCCTTGCCTGGGAACATAGAGACACTTAATAAATGAGGTATACCTCACAACACACAGTGCAGACATAAATAGCACAACCTACAAGGAAAATGAAATCCAGAGTATGATTTTATAGGACGGAGGCTGAAAGGGCCTGCCCTTATTAACACTCTCTTAGTCATTCTTAGGTTATTTTACCATATTGCTTGAAGGGTATTCCGTTGGGATTTAAGAAAAAAAACAACCCTTTGCCTGTATGCAAAAAAAGAAATTCTGCACTGATTTGATTGGAAAGTTAGAACAAAACTGGCTCAATACTTTAGGATATAATGAGTGGCTCAAAAATCCCATTGAATTTGCTTACACAGACTTGGCTGTGGTTGCCGACTTCCTATCTGGTTCATGTAGCCAATTCTCATCAAGAAATAAGACTGTGTTACCTGAGGAGAACAGGGCTGTGTCTTTTTGAAATCTACTTTCCTGTTTGGGGGAAAAAAAAAATCTCTCAAGGTTCAGCAAGCTTTTTCCCTCAGGGAAGACAAAGAGTGTGCAATGGAAATTTCCTGCTAATTCCATGAGGACATGTTGGCGTCAGCCTCTTCCAAGAAAAAGCATAAAGTGTGGAGTCACCTTTATTCCCACCTCTACCACTTTATTCTCCACGATGAGATTCTGGGCATCGTGTACCTTCCTCCCTGGCACAGGCCTGCCAAGTTGGCACTCTAAGAGCAAATAACAGTAATAATAACTGCAGTATGCTAGCAGCCCTGGGAGTCCATGGGTCAGTCGGTAAGGGCGAGGGGGGAAGAGGGAATGGGAAAAGGGGAAAGAAAAGCATAAAATATTTCATGAAATATAAACTCCATCTTCACACTTCACTGCTACTTATATTTAAAAGTGCAAAACCAAAGATACGTAAAGGAACTGGTAGTAGAGGTATGTTGACTAATCATTCAGTCATTTTCCAAGGATGTATTCAGAGCTATGCACTACAGAAGAGACATAAATATCTTAGAAATATGGAGATGGAATCCCAAATAAGAAAAAGCTACAGGAAGCCATCACTGCCACAAGAAATCCATCACCATTACAAAAAATGTTAAAGGGACTTCTTTAAGAAGAAGGAAAACAAAGATCAAAAATATGAATAATAAAACGGTAATAACTACATGACTATCAATAATTAAGTTAAATGTAAATGGATTAAGTGATCCAATCAAAAGATATAGGAGGGCTGAATGGATAAGAAAACAAGACCCATACATATGCTGCCTACTAAAGACTCACTTCAGGTTGAAAGACACACACAAACTGAAAGTAAAGAGATGGAAAAAGATATTTCATGCAAATGGAAACAAACAAATAAAAAAAATTGGAGTAGTAATACTTACACCAGACAAAATAGATTTTAAAACAAAGGCTATTACAAGAGACAAAGAAGGACCCAGCAATTCCAAAGTCAACGAACAAACAAAATGGAAACAAACTCATAGATACAGAGAACATTTTTGATGGTTGCTAGATGGGAGGAGCACTGGGGAGATGGGTGAAAAAGGGGAAGGAAGGGATTAAGATGTGCAAATTGCTAGTTATAAAAACAGTCACAGGAAAAAAAAATTTAAAAAAAAACAGTCACAGGGATAAAAAATACAACATAGGGATCATAGTCAATATTGTAATCTAGTCAATCTAGATGGGCACTAGATTTATCGGCTAATCACTTCATAAGCTATATAAATGTGCAATTATTATGTTGTACACCTGAAATTAATATAATAATGTATGTCAACTATAATTGAAAAATAAAAAATATTTTAAAAAAGAAATATGGAGATGGAGGAGTCAATTAGTGATTTCTGGGCTTCAAAATTTCGTAGGCCAGTTCTATTTTTTTTTTCAATTATAGTTGGCATTTGATATTATTTTATATTAGTTTCAGGTGTACAGCATAGTGGTTGGACATTTATATAATTTATGAAGTGATCCCTCCTATAAATGTAGTACACACATGGCACCATACATAATTATTACAGTATTATTGACTGTATTCCCTTTGCTGTACTTTGCTTCCCTGTGGCCATTTTGTAACTGCCAATTTGTATTTTTTTTTTTAAGATTTTATTCAGGAATGGGGGGCGGGTAATAGCGCTAGGGAACCGGGGAAGGGGAACAGACAAGTTGCTGTCCTTTTATTCTTCAGCCTAGTTGTGGAGGACGTTGCTTCACTGGCCCATGTTAGTATCATCATTGCGCTCTTCTCGGGTGAGACAGATTGGTCGCTGGCCTCTGGATGGCACCTCACAGTGGCTCTTGGCAGTTCACACCGGCTGCTGGCCACCCACACTGGCTGGTGGCCACTCACTGTAGTCTATGGCAGCCCACTGCAGCAGGGGCTGCAGCTATGCCGTCCCCGGAGACTCACAGCAGCCCAGCTCCAGGTGGAGCTGCTGTTCAACATCTTAGCTGTAGAGGGCAGTGTCACTGGCCCTCATATGTGGGATCTGAACCCAGGCCGCTGGCATTCCAAGCCAGCTCTTAACCAACACACCACTCGGTCAGCCTAATTTGTATTTTTTATTATTTTTTTTTGAAGGCAGTGTCACTGGCCCTCATATGTGGGACCTGAACCAGGGCCGCTGGCTTCCCAAGACCAGCACTTAACTACGGCGCCACTCGTCCGGCCCCAATTTGTATTTTTTAATCCCTTCCCCTTTCTCACCCTGCCTCCAAACCCCCTCCCATCTGGCAACCATCAGTTTGTTTTCTGTATCTATGAGTCCATTTCTGGTTTTGTTTGTTTTGTTCTTTAGATTCCACATATAAGTGAAATCATATGGTATTTGTCTTTCTCTGTCTGACTTATTTCACTTGGCATAATACCATCTAGGTCCACCTATGTTGTTGCAAATAGTAAGATTTCATTCTTTTTTATGGCTGAGTAATACTCCATTGTATATATGTACCACCTCTTCTTTATCCAGTCGTCTATTGATGGGCACTTGGGTTGCTCCTATATCTTGGCTATTGTAAATAGCACTGCAGTGAACATGGGGTGCATATGTCTTCTCAAATTAGTGTTTCGGATTTCTTCAGATAAAAATACACAGGAGTGGAATTGCTAGATCATAAGATAGTTCTGTTTTTTCTTTTGTTTTGTTTTTAAACAGGATACATTTTTACTTTTCCTATAGATATTGCAGAATATCTTGGATTGGGGGACTTCTGGTAAGATGGAGGAATAGACAGCCGCTTTCCCAACTGCCTCCCAGGATCACATCAAAATTACAAATAATTTATACTACAATTTAACCTCAGAAATCCTCTGAACACTAGATGAACAGAACCTCTAAACGAAGTACCTAAAAAGGAGGCCACGTCAAGTCTGGTAGGAGGGGCGCAGACAAGAGAGGGTGAACCCCATGAGGGACGCCCCTGCTGTGGGGAGCCTTCTCTGTTGGAGGAGAGACTCTCTGGCCTCACACCAAGCTCACCAGCCCAGAGTTGCTTTGCCAGGAAGAGGAGTTCTATGATAGCAGGCAGTAGAAATTAGTGAGGACTCTCTTTGCATGGCTCGGTGAGGCTGAAGGCAGCTGGAGAACCAGTCGGGCCAGCGCACAGGTTCACTCACCAGTGAGCACTCACCCGATTCCTCTTGGAGGAGTAGCTGTGTGAGCAGGGCCCAGGAGCCTGCAGGGACCGACTGAACCGAACACCTTTGGTGCAGAAGCTTGAGGTTTTGGGACCGCTGTTCCCCTGGTTTGGAGCTTGCACATGAGTGGTGTACAGGAGGGCAACATTTTTTCAGGGTTGGGCCCTCCCACAGAGGGTCAGATCCGGGATCCCATTGGTCTGGTGGAATTGGCACAGGAGTGTATGCATGCATGCGCGCGTGTGTGGCCTTGGATTCCCACCCTTTGCCAGGCTTGTGCTGTATTGCCAGGGAAACACTGGGCGGGTGCCCTCCAGCTCAATCAGGCTGTGCACTGAGATGCAGGAGTGCGCAGGCCGCATTGGGTCCCCACCCTCCACACTGCTTGTGCTGCATAGCCAGGGAAACACAAGGTGGGTGCTGCATCAGGCTGTTCACTGAGACTCTGGAGTGCGCAAGCTGCCTTGGGTCCCCACTCTCTGCACTGTTTGTATAGAGTTGCCAGGCTGGGGATTGGCTGTTGGGCTGCTTGGCCTAATCTGCAGGCAGTTGATTGGGACAGGCTGAGATGGGGAGTTTTCCTGAGAGTGTTGGGCCAGGAGCTGTGCGCCTGCATGATCTGATCAAGGCTTTCCTGGCGAGTTTGTGTCGGCTGGCTATTGGTACAAAGTGCATGCTGCTCTGACTTGGTGGGGGCCACTGACCACATCAAGTGGTGCCTTGGGGCCTGCCCCACCCACCTAGAGCTGTGTTGCTAGAGGCACCCTGAGCCCCTGGTGCCTGGCCCACACCTCCGCAGGCCACAGAGGGTTTTTTTGCAGCAGCAGACAACCTGCAACAACCTGTGAAGACTTTTTTTTTTGTAGTGAGCACGGTTCCAGAGCACACAGCAGCAAATTGTGGAAAGCTCACTGCAAGCCTGAGAGGGAGGCCAGCACATAACACGTTAAGTTCTTCCACCCAAAAGCTGGCGCTGAGTCACCCAGAGACTCTCTATTGCTGAGCAAGTGGTGTGAAGATTAAAGAGGAGGGAGAGCCCCCCACCTCTTTTATTTTTCTTTCTTTTCTTTCCTTTTTTTTCTCTCTCTTCTTTCTAGGTGATCACTCTAATACATCGAAGCGTTCACAGAACGACAGCCAGAATGAATAAACAAAGAAACATGTCCCAAGTAAAAGATCAGAAGAAAACTCTAGAAATGGAACTAAATGAAACACACATATCCGAACTTCCAGAGACAGAGTTTAGAACACTGATGATAAGAATGTTTAAGGAACTTAGCGAGGACATAAAGAGGGAAACCATAAAAGCAACCAGTTAGAACTAAAGAATACATTAACTGAAATGAAGAACACACTCAAAGGAATCACCAGTAGAATAGATGAAGCAGAGGAGCGGATCAGCAAATTAGAAGACAAAATAGCAGAAATCATCCAGTTGAGACAATGAAAAGAAAAAAGAATGAAAATAGTTTAAGAGACGTCTAGGACAATATAAAACGCAAGAACAATCACATCATAGGAATACCAGAAGGAGAAGAGAAGAATCAAGGGATTGAGAATGTATTTAAAGAAATAATGACTGAAAACTTCCCTACCCTGGTGAAGGAAATCAACATACAAGCCCAGGAAGTGCAGAGAGTTCCAAGCAGGCTGAATCCAAACAGGCCCACACCAAGATACATCATAGTTAAAATGGCAAAGCTTAAAGACAAAGACAGAATCCTAAAAGCAGCAAGAGAAAGTCAGCAGGTTACATACAAAGGAACTCCTATAAGACTAACAGCTGACTTTTCTACAGAAACTCTGCAGGCCAGAAAGGAGTGGCAGGAGATATTCAAAGTGACACAAAATAAAGATCTACAACGAAGATTGCTCTACCTAGCATGGCTATCTCTTAAAATTGAAGGAGAGATAAAGAGCTTCTCAGAAAAGAATAAGCTTAAGGAGTTCATTACCACCAAGCCAGCATTGCAGGAAATCTTAAAAGGGCTTTGTTAAACAGGAGAAAGGGGAAAACAAATTAACCCAGGAAGACAAGGAATACAAATAACAAAATGGCAATAAATATGTACCTATCAGTTATCACTTTAAAAGTGAATGGGCTAAATGCTCCAATCAAAAGACACAGAGTGGCTGAGTGGATAAGAAAACAGGACCTATGCATATGCTGTCTACAAGAGACTCATCTCAGACCAAAGACACATACAGACTGAAAGTAAAGGGATGGAATAAGATATTTCATGCAAATGGAAATGAGAAAAAAGCAGGAGTAACATTACTTATTTTGGACAAAATAGACTTTAAAATGAAGACTACAATAAAAGACAAAGAAGGGCACTACATAATCATAAAGGGATCGATTCAACAAGATATAATCCTAGTAAACATCTATGCACCCAATATAGGAGCTCCTAAATATATACAACAGATTTTGACAGATATAAAGACAGAGATCAACAGTAACACTATCATAGTAGGGGACTTCAACACCTCGTTGTCACTAATGGACAGATCCCCCAGACAGAAAATCAACATGGACATAAAGGCCTTAAATGACACTTTAGACCAGCTGGATTTAATTGATATTTTAGAGCATTTCACCACAAAGCTACAGAATATACATTCTTCTCAAGTGCACATGGAACATTTTCCAAGATAGACCACATGTTAGGCCACAAAACAAGTCTCAACAAATTTAAGAAGACTGAAATCATATCAAGTGTCTTCTCTGACCACAATGCTATGAAACTAGAAATCAATTATTAGAAGAATTCTGGAAAACTTACAAATACATGGAGGCTAAATAACATGCTACTAAATAGTGGGTGGGTCACAAATGAGATCAAGGAGGAAATCAAAAGATACCTCAAGACAAACGAAAATGAAAACACCACAACCCAAAATCTCTGGGATGCAGCGAAAGCAGTCCTAAGAGGCAAGTTCATAGCAGTGCAGGCCTACCTAAAGAAGGAAGAAAAATCTCAAATCAACAGACTCTCTTTACAACTAAGGGAACTCGAAAAAGAACAGCAAAACAAGCCTAAAGGGAGTATAGGGAAGGAAATTATAAAGACCAGAGCAGAAATAAATGAAATAGAGAACAAAAAAACTATACAAAAGATCAATGAAACCAAGAATTGGTTTTCTGAAAAGATAAACAAAATCAACAAACCCTTTGCACACTCACCAAGAAAAAGAGAGAGAGGACCCAAATTAATAAAATCAGAAATGAAAGAGGAGAAGTGACAACAAATACCACAGAAATACAGAAAATTTTAAAGAAAATACTATGAGCAACTATATGCTAACAAATTCGACAATCTGGAAGAAATGGATAAATTTCTAGAAGCACACAATCTACCAAGTTTGAACCAAAAAGAAACAGAAACTCTGAACAGACTGATTATTGCCAAAGAAATTGAATCAGTAATCAACAATCTTCCAACAAACAAAAGCCCTGGACCAGATGGCTTCACAGTTGAATTTTACAAAATATTCAAAAAAGAATTAATGCTTATTCTCCTGAAACTATTCCAAAAAATACATAAGGAGGGAACTCCCAAATTCTTTCTATGAAGCCACTATCACCCTGATTCCTAAGTCATACAAAGATATTACAACGAAGGAAAACTACAGGCCAATATCCCTAATGAACATAGATGCAAAAATTCTCAACAAAATACTAGCAAACCGAATTCAGCATCTCATTAAAAAGATCA
This sequence comes from Aselliscus stoliczkanus, assembly GCA_033961575.1. Lineage (NCBI taxonomy): Eukaryota > Metazoa > Chordata > Mammalia > Chiroptera > Hipposideridae > Aselliscus > Aselliscus stoliczkanus. The sequence continues at coordinate 100,998,639 of CM066739.1, forward strand.
TACACCATGATTCATTCCTGGTTCAGTATCCGCAAATCAATTAATGTAATAAATCACATTAACAAAATGAAAAATAGAAATCATATGATCATATCAATAGATGCAGAAAAGGCATTTGACAAAATCCAGCAGCCATTAATGATAAAAACTCTTAGCAAAGTGGGAATAGTGGGATCATATCTCAACATAATAAAGGCCATATATGATAAGCCCACAGCAAACATCGTACTCAATGGGGAAAAGCTAAAAGCTTTCCCCTTAAGATCAGGAACAAGACAAGGCTGCCCACTTTCACCACTTCTATTTAACATAGTTCTGGAAGTTCTAGCCACAGCAATCAGACAAGAAAATGAAATAAAAGGCATCCAAATTGGAAAAGAGGAAGTAAAATTGTCATTCTATGCAGATGACATGATACTATGTAGAGTGAATCCCAAAGACTCCACAAAAAAAACTGCTAGAACTGATAAATGAATTTGGTAAGGTAGCAGGATACAAAATTAATATTCAGAAATCAGTTGCATTTGTATACACCAATAATAAACTATCAGAAGAAGTAATCAGGAAGTCAATCCCTTTTACAATTGCTTCAAAAACAATAAAATATCTAGGAATCAATTTAACTAAAGAAGTAAAAGACCTATACTCAGAAAATTATGAAACACTGAAGAGAGAAATCAAAGAAGATATAAATAAATGGAAAACATTCCATGTTCATGGATAGGAAGAATTAATATAGTTAAAATGTCAATACTATCTAAGGCAGTATATAGATTCAATGCAATTCCAGTCAAACTACCAAGGACATTTTTCTCAGAAATAGAACATAGAATCCTAAAATTTGTATAGAACCGCAAAAGACCCTGGCAATCTTGAGAAATAAGAACAAAATGGGAGGCATCACACTACCTGACATCAAAACATACTACAAGGCTACAGTAATCAAAACAGTATGGTACTGGCATAAAAACAGACACACAGGCCAATGGAACAGAATATTTAGCCCAGGAATAAACCCATCCATATATGGTCATTTAATCTATGGCAATGGAAGCAAGAATTTACATTGGAGTAAAGATAGTCTATTTAATAAATGGTGCTGGGAAAATTGTACTGACATGTGCAAAAAAATGAAAATGGACCACCTACTTATACCATATACAAGAACAAACTCAAAATGGATTAAAGACTTAAATGTAAGATATGAAACCATAAAACTCCTAGAAGAAAACATAGGTAGTAAGTTTGAAGACATTACCCTATGTAATATTTTTACTGATATATCCTTCCCAAGCTAGGGAAATAAAAGAAAAAATGAACATATGGGATTACATCAAACTTAAAAGTTTTTTCACAGCAAAGGAAATCATCAATAAAACAAAAAGGCAGCCTATGGAATGGGAGAAGATATTTGCCAATGATATATCTGATAAGTGGTTGATATCCAAAATTTATAAAACACTCATGAAACTCAACACCAAAAAAACAAACAACCCAATTAAAAAATGGGCAGAGGATATGAAGAGGCATTTCTCTAAAGAGGACATACAGATGACCAACAGGCATATGAAAAAATGTTCAGCCTCACTAATCATCAGAGAAATGCAAATAAAAACACAATGAGGTACCACCTCACTCCGGTCAGAATGGCTAGCATCAATAAATCAACAAACAACAAGTGCTGGAGAGGGTGTGGAGAAAAGGGAACCCTGGTGCACTGTTGGTGGGACTGCAGATTGGTGCAGCCATTATGGAAATCAATATGGAGGTATCTCAAAAAACTGGAAATGAAACTGCCGTATGATCCAGCAATTCCACTCTTGGGTATCTACCCAGAAGAATCCAAGATGCTAATTCGAAAAAATATGTGCACCCCTATGTCTACTGCAGTGCTATTTACAATAGCCAACACTTGGAAACAACCGAAATGCCCATTGGTAGACAACTGGATTAAGAAACTGTGGTACGTTTATACAATGGAGTATTACTCTGCTATAAAGAAGAATGAAATCGTACCATTTGCAACGATATGGATGGACCTAAAGACTATTATGTTAAGTGAAATAAGTCAGTCGGAGAAAGACAAATACCATATGATCTCACTTATATGTGGAATCTGAAAAACTGAATGAATGAGCAAAGTAAACAGAAACCGTCTCATAGATATAGAGGAAAAACTGATGGTTGCTAGTTGGGAGGGGGATGGGGTGAGGGAGAAGGGGAAGGGATTTGACAGCATAAATAGGTCACTACAATATTGCCACAGGGATATGAAAGACAGTTCGGGGAATATAATCATGTTGTAAATATTTTGTGTGGTGTCAGATGGTCACATGTCTTGTTGGGGAGACCACTTCATGGATGGAGTAGAGGCTTGATCACTGCACTGTATACCTGAAACTGATGTTGTATAATATTTTTTGCCAACTGTAATTGAATATATAGATAGTCACGGGATGTGGATTATACTGTGGAAGGGAGTCAAAGGAATTGTAATAGATATGTATGATATGGGGGGGAGGAGTGGGGTGGTGAATTGGGGGAAGGGGGTTGTCACTTTGTGGGGTAAACAGTATAACTATTGCACTGTATTGTACACCTGAAACTAATTTTTTTAAATGTTTATTTCAGAATAAAAGAATTAAAAAATATATCTTGGATGAAGAGAATCTAGGGGATGGTAAACTGTCTACACATTTAGTGGACTAAAATCGGGAGAAGCAGGCATGTAAAACCTGCATTTGGAGGGAAAAACCCCTCAGGAGTGAACTGAGGCCCTTGGCTGCTGACAGAATGCCCCCCAGGGCCTTCAAAGCCTAAGTCTTTCTCAGTACACAAAAACCAATTCAAAATCCCTGCCAGGAGAAACCGTAGCAACCAGACAGAATCAGTTATTTACATATGCCAATCTGCACGGTGGAGGCTGGTCAGAAGCTGGACCATTCAGGATCTAGGGTAGAACAGCAGCGTAGGAAAGTCAGATGGTTAGTGCTCCTCAGAAATCCTCATTTTCCAAACCAGTTCCTAGGATGATTTTCTCAAACAGAGCTATTCTTAATTTTTTGAGGGGCCTCCATACTGATTTCCATAGTGGCGGCACCAATGTGCAATCCCACCAACAGTGCACGAGGGTTCCCTTTTCTCCACAACCTCGTCGGAGGCTAATTCTAATCCCCTCCAATTTTTTATCCTACCAAGTAAAGAGAGTTAACATCTACTATCTCCTGTCATCATTATTCCATAAAATAAATGACATTTTCATGTCAAAAAATTGAAAAGAACAAAATAATGTAGAGTCTATTAAAATGAATGTGTACATAGATCAAAAATCCCTATACTATTTTGATTTTTCTCATCTTTTAGTGGACCCTAAAGAATTTCTCCATAAACTGGTGACTGAGAAGCACTGGTTCAGACCAAATCATCCACTTCAAATAAGACTGACATGGAGTGATTTGTCAAAGGCATGACAGTCGGTCAGCTGCAGAGCTGGGTCTAGAACTCAAGCCTCTTTCCTCCCAACCTGGTGTTTTCTACCATATCACACTGCTTTTTATAGAATATGCAACCTTTGTTCTCAAAAAGCTCAAAATATTGAGAGGATGATCACACACACACACACACACACACACGTTAAAAAGTGATAAAGGTCATGAGAGAGATAAAGGTCACTAACAGTTCCATAAGGGAAAGCTCATTTGCAGCTGAAAAAAAAAAATGTAAGGAAGGTTGTAGGCAATAGTATTTGCACCAAACTTGAAGAATAGAAGGAATTTAGACAGATAATGATGAAGGGGGAGGGCATTCCTGGAAGGAAAACAGATGTGCAAAAGCAAGTCATCTACACAGTGCAAACAGTGAAATTCTAACTTGACTGCTGAACTGCATAATGAGGATTAACAGAAAGTAAGCCTGGAAATGTAGTTGGCGATTATCCACAGAGGATAGTAGGTGAAAGACTTGTGATCCTGGGCTTTATTCCCTAGGCACTGAGGAGTCATAGACCATTTTTGATGGAGAAAGGGTGCAATCAGAGCTGTGCTTCAGAAACATTCATCCAGCAATGAATATATGTGATGACCGGTGAGACGTTAGCTTGCAGTCCAGGTGACTCTGCTGGAAGCTATGGCAACAGCCCAAGGTGAGGCGAGGGCAGGTCCAGAGCAAGGGCAGAAGCAATGAGATTAGAAGGAAGAAAATATTTCATCAGTAGAAGCAACAGAGTTTAGTGGCAGATTCGAAGTACGAGCAAGTGTCCAGCTTGGGTGACAAGATGGAAGTGAACAGGAAGCTGAGGCTTTGACCATGGAGAGGACTGAGAGGAGTCACAAGTGAACAGTGTAATTTGGAGTCTTTTGTCGACCAGCAGCAAAACACCACGTTCCCACCTCTCAAGTGTGTACCTGTCAAACTGTATTGGTCTAGAACAGGGGTCGGCAAACTTTTGAGACCAAAGAGCCTCCGGGGGATCAGCAAACTGCTGCTCGCGAGCCACATGCAGCTCTTTGGGTTACATATATGTGGCTCTGAAGTAAAATTGAAAATGAAAATGAAACTATCATAGTTTCATTTATAAAATTTTTAAAGGATTTTTTTTCACATAATGGTGATAATGTAAAAATATATTTATGGCTCTTGAATAATTTTTAAATTGTGACGGACAGGATTGGCTCTTCCAAGGGTCGGCAAACTTTTGAGACAGAATGTACCCAAGGAGCCTCATGTGGCTCACAAGCCGCAGTTTGCTGACCCCTGGTCTAGAATATTGTGGGGGTTTTAAAAAAAAAAAGTTTACAGACATGAACGCTCTAATAATTTTCAAAACTCGAAAACCATGTGTCAATTGCCTCTGTTTGATAACAAGAAATTGCTCCCAACTGTCATTAAAAAGCATGCATAAATTCTATAAATGTCTAACCCCTATGCTATATACCTGAAACTAATATAAAAGTATAGTGGATGTCACTAATTGAAGATACATTTTTTTTTTTTAATTTGGTCATGAAGGAAAAAAAAAGGAGCAATTAGAAATTCAGAGCTAACAGAGACCTTAGAAATCATAAGCTAACTGCTCATTTGCTGGGAGAGGAAAGTGAAGCCCAGAATGCCATAATGATTTGCTCAGGGTGACACGGGTAGCTAGTGGAAAATGTAGGACTGAAACCCAGGTCTCCAAAGGTCTGGCCCATTGCTGTATGTGGAACAGGACTCTGCTTTTCCTTAGGAAGACTGGGTAGCATTTCACTTCCATCCCCTCTGTCATTCTTCCTTCACTGTGTTTCTCCAAACAAGTCCCTGAAAACACTGAAAACCTACCACTGACTTTTTCCCTCTTTACTCTCACTGGCCTCCGAACCGTTCCCTTAAAAAGAAATATAGGAAGTAAGCAATTTTGCCATAAATTATGAATTTTTCTCATTCTGGAAGACAGAGGGAAATAAAAAGACAGTAATAGGTGAACATCGCTCAGAAAAGAGAACAATTTATGCTACCTGGCACCTTCAAGAAAAGCATGAAAAATATTGTTAGCGAACAGCTCTGACTTAGGGTATGCAGATATCAAGGTTCCTGGGGGAAAGACCTGATGTTAGTTTGTTTTATTACAAGTCACTGTATTATATTAAATCACAGCTATGCAGCCAAAGGGAATGTTAAAACAATCATGCTTATCGATTTATCCAGGGATGAGGCTTGTTAAACAGGCAAAAGCTGTTATCTTGACTTCAAAACAGGCAGAATTGAGTATGACTCAACTATTTTGGATGTCAGCACATCATGAATTCACCAACATGACATGAGAACAGAGAGATCAAAGTAGTTACCTATTGATTATAATATCTTCAAGAGCCCAGACAGCTCCTCCAATTCTCAACAATCCACTTTCTCCTTAATGAGCAATTTATTCTTTAAAATGGCCTCCACTCCCCACTCCTCTCCATGCCTTTGCAGACCCGGTCATTTAGCAATGTCAGCTGACTACCGTTAATTGGACGCCAGGTTTGTTTCAGTGACTTTATACGTGTTCCCTCATCTAGTCCTTGTAGCTGTGAGGCTGGGACATTTTCAGACCAGGAAACACAAATCGAACAGGGGTAAGAAAGTTGCTCAAGGTCACAATTCATCATTAGAAAGGTCAGAAATCAAACCAGGTACATCTGTGGCCAAATGCCATGATCTTAATCATGGTTTCCAGCTGCTACCATTTCCCCCACCCCAGTCCAGATATATAAACAAAATATTTATACAAGGAGAATGTACTCGATGCAGGACAATGCCGAGGAGAGAAGGTTGGGGAACAGAAAGGGATTTGGTCCCCCTGTTCAGGCTTCTTTTATTGTCACAATGAGTTGTAGCTTTCTAGTTTCAGCTTGGGCTACAGTAGTGATCCTTTTGGCTTCTAGAACTGATCTTAGTGAGTGAATTCATCAGAGTTCTGGTTTATTCTACAAACTAAATTCCAAAATCATAGTACTTATTTGCCCATCTCTGCCTTCCTGGGAAACTAATGATTCAAATGGCAGCTTGGGCAGCCTTGGGGACAAAGTCCAGTCAGTTATTCAAAAACTTGGGTTTGTTCTCCCCTCTTCTGAATCCCAGTGTTCTACTTGTTTCAAAATCCATGTAGTATCTTGTAGCAGAGCTTGAATATTAAAGTTATTTGTAAAGACCCTTCATAGCCTCTGCAATTTTACTATTCAGGAGTTTGAGAGGATTTCATAGTTTTTAAATAGCGCCCAAAGCAAACGAAAACTCTTCCTCTAGTTTAGATCAAATATGGCATCAACAAGGAAAATCTGAAGTTGGGAACACTTTATAGCTGCCAAGAAAACCTGAGAACCACATAGTACTTAATATTTACCAGACTAAGGGGCTGTTGTATATCGAATTCCTCTGAAGTTAAAGAATCTTATTTAGATGCATTATGAAAGAAATACACTTTCTATGTGAACCAAAGATTATATAACTCACCTTCACCTGCCTGGCAAACTGCAAGTACTTGATAAATAGTAAATAAATGCTTTTCCTCTATTGCCTTCTTGATCATAGCACTAATTATAGTAGCCAATACCAAAGGTATTGAGTATTATAAGTTCATTTTGCTCCAAGCAGGCCCAAAATAAAAGTATGCAGGCTTTCAAGCAAAATAAGCAAAAACCCTTTTGTTTCGAAAAAGGATTACCCTGCAGGATCTTGTTAATTACATAATTTGCCAAAAGATGAAATACAATCTAATTTACTAAAAATGAGAGATTCACATGCAACTTTTACAAGTGGGGTCACTTGTAAAACTACCTAGTCACAGTCCTCTAAAAAGAAGTTTGTGTAAAATTCCCACAAAAAATTCCAGGCCTGGTCTCTCTCCCTCCCTCCCCCACTTAGCTACCTCCTCCATCAGTCTGGCTAATTCATATGTGTGTCTCAACATCAGAAAAAACACCAACTCTTCTGGGAAAACTTATTTTGTTCCTCAAACCAAAACACCCTGTCTCCATCTATGTTGTTAAATTATTTCACTGTATTATCCTTATGTATTTACATCTCTTTCACGCAACTAAAATTCTCCTTTGCCTAGTGAGAAGTAAGCCTTCATCTGCCCGATTTCTCTGCCAATCATGGGATATTGTATTCTCGAAAAATATTTACGGGATGAATAAACATATTACTGACATAAAAACATACGGATCTTAGGGTGTGGCTGGTGACCCCATGGAGATAAATTTAGTCTGGAAGTGTAAATGAAGCTGTAAGTGAGTCTTAAATAGAGCTCAAGGCCCAGTGACTTGCATGTAGCCAGGTGGAGTGATCCATGGAAAATTGCAGTAAAAAGGGAAGGAAGGAATCAAACCTCAGTATGTGCAAAGGAATTGCAAGTGATGAGGGACATTTGCAGGGATGTGGTAGAGATGATGGACGTGGGTACACATACAGAGAGACGTGAAAATGACTCAGGAGGTTGGGTCTACTTGGGCAGAGGTCTTGTCTCTGATCTAAATCTAGACTACACCAGCTGCCACTCGACATTACCGCCTTGTCATCACCAGGGCGCTGCGTGCACTCCCGCCTGCTGTCTCTCATTCCAGCCCTCGGGGCCACGCAGAAGGACTAAGCGATTCTTATCAAAAGCCCAAATAAGCCCCTATAAAAGCAGAGACAGCAGGAGACCCTCCAGGGTGGCCTCGTACCTGCTGGTTCTGATAGGCCGTGACGGTGGTGAACACGGTCTCTGGGAAGTTGAATGTTTTCACTCCATCCCCAACAGGCACAGGTTTGGTGGGCGAAAGGTCGCTGCTGAAATCCTTGCGAATCACGTGAACTCGAGGCTGGTACTTGTGCATAGAGTGCAGAATGATCTGAAATAACAAGGAGAGACATTATGCCAGGGTTGTCTCTAAGGTCCCTGCATCTTCTCAAGCTCTCATGCAAATAAGAATCACAGGCTAGAAGCCTTATGGGCAGAGTGCACACTGGGGGCGGGATGTACAGGAAACTGGAAATCTGTGTACTTGTCCGTGGCAGGAAGGACCAAGTGATGGGAGAGCATTACATGGAACCACATAGCAGAGTATCCTAGTTGTGGGTAGTAGAGGTAATACATTGGCTTTAACTGCATAAATACTAAACAAGTGTTCTGTACCAATGGACCTCACTCCCTAAGAGGTCTTAGAACCTCTGCCACGTATCTATGGTTCCCTCTTGCTTCACACTTTCAGCATGGGTTCATGCTGTCTTTACATTCTACAAGCTATTATTTGTACTTTGTTACTGAATGTATGGACATTCTCTTATGTCACGTGAAAGTCAATGGTATATGTGTGTTCTCCCTTCCTGAAAAACTTGACATTTTCTTTCTTTTCTTTTCTTTTTTTTTTTTGAGGGCAGTGTCACTGGCCCTCATATGTGGGATCCGAACCGGGGCCGCCAGCTTCCCAAGCCAGCACTTAACCACCACGCCACTTGGCCAGTCCAAACTTGTCATTTTCTTAATGATAGGAGCCGTGCTTTTAGCTTCTTCCATCTTCCCATAGCACCCAGTGTGGATCCTGGCATTCAGTGAAAATTCAGTTATGTTTTACTGCCAATGATAAATTAATAGCCTCAGGTGCTCCAGTTATACCTGGAAAGACTTGGGGCCTATTCTTCTCTTATAAATTCATAAGTTTCTTGACAAATCAATCAGAACTGTCACTTTAGTTGTTTCCCTGAGTTGGTGGCCCTGTGAGTTATTCTACTGAATTTCTTGTGATTTCTTCTGCCATTTTTTAATTCATCCTGTGTTTCTGTCTCTGAGTTCTCCCGACTAGACTGCGGGTCCCATAGCACAAGAGCTCTATCTGATAAGCACAACCTGATATACAGCAGACATTTGCCAAATATTAGATTTGTAATCAATGAGATTTCACAGGAAGCAAAAAAAAAAAAAACTTTTACACTGATTTTCTGAAGACAGCTTAAAGTGGCATGGAGATTCTTAGTTTACCTGTTTGTAAAACCCTGGGGCTAGTCAGCTCTAGAGCAAAAAGGGGCAGAGGGAGAAAAAGGGAGAGGGGGTTCTTTAGACTCACGTGTCCTTGATCATCCAGTTCATTGTTGGTCAGCTTGAGTTTGTCGAAACTGACCACCTGTCTCATCCAAGTGTCTCCAGAAGCTAGAGAATCAGGGTGTATATAAACTCTTGGGGGCACAGGGGAGTCGGCGTTGCCGGCCACCATCCACTTGGAGCTATGATACACGTATCTGAGATAGAGAGGGAGAGAGGAGAATTCAGAGACAGACGCTGAGAGGGAACAGGGGCCCAGGAAACAATCAGGGACAGGGGAGAAGGGAGACAAAGAAATGACAAGAATGGAGAAGTAGGAGAGATTCAACAGAGAATGCAAAGGATGAAAAGAGAAGGGTCGATAACCAGGAAAAATGAGATAGAGATGGAAAAGGAGCAAAAGATGGAGTGGGGGAGCGGAGACATGTTGTGGGTAATGATCAAAGCTGCAGCTCTCACAAGGAAAGCATTCCCACAGCCCCTTCTCCTCCCCCTCCTCCCTTGCCACGCCTGCACCCCTGCGTGTGCACAGGCGTCCAGAGCCCACGTGGCTGGCTACAGCAAAGGCATTTTACCGCAACCTTCCACCTTCCAGATGCAAACCATATAATCCGCTGGCCACTTGTTCAGGATTTGGTTCCTTATTGAAAACATCTTCCATATTGTCCTATAAAACACAGCCCTGTGCAGAAACCCTCCAAGCCTCTCACCAGTTAACTGTTTCCTTGCTAAGGATCTGGATTTTGAGGGATCTCTATGAAACATGGAGGGCCTTTGCCTTTGTGCAGCCGTCGCCAGAAACACTGCCCCATCTCCCCAGTTAGGGCTGTCTTAGGGTTGTCTTTGATGAACTAGTTATAAACGTCATCATCTGCCACATTATTTTCCCACAAAACCACTGGAGATGAGACTTTGTCGGTACCAATGGAGATCAGTTTTCCAGGCTCTGCCCATCGCCCTGTGGGTCTCAAGAGTGTTCTTTGTGGACCTGACTTTCCCTGCTTCTTAGTTCTAAAGGACCACGTCGGACCTGGACTCTGGCAGACAGAGGAACTCAGTCCACATCACAGCTCCCCAAATCCTCTAACACAAGAGGTGAAGCGTCTCCCCTCCTAAGTCTTGCAATCCAGGCCACTTCTCTCTTAGCCAGCTCGCTCACCCTGCCATACCCATCCTGGTCCTCCCCATTCATCTCTCGCCTCCAAATTCATGGGTTTGGGGCAGAGTTCTCAGAGATTTCAAAACAAGCCACAATTCACTCTGAATTGAGATCTCGAGAGATCGATTAAGCCACAGCTTGTTTCAGACAAGAAGGACATGTAAGCCACCAAGAGACAGCGAGACTGTGTTGGCTTTTTGTGACTTTGAAGGAAAATTATTTGTAATAACAAACTCGCTCACAGCTCATATTAATGAATTCTCCCTAACTAGACGTTCTTCTTGAGGTCTTAACCAACTCTCCTATTCTTCCCCTCCATCATCCACAGGGTAATCCATCAAATTGTATGACCGAATGTTCAGCACTAGTCCATTCCTCTTCCCCTTTCAGAAATAAATCATCTCAACTCACTTAGCCTTTCATAAACCAAATTATTCAACATGTTAATCACTTTCTTGGCTAACTGAATTCATTTTAGACTTAAGATCCATTTGAATTTTGCTACCCTGGCAGACACTCTACAGTCCCACTCTCTCCAGAGATATAAGGGGATTCCAGACCAACCCACTGCTGAATCTTGATTTTCTACCTCTGGTGACTTCCTCCTGCCTGGCTCTGCCGCAGGCCATTGGCATACTCTCCATCCTTGTTTTCGGTACCGTGCATTATACAGCGCACTGTTCAAGTGCATCATCTAATGAGTTTAAAGAACAGCTCTGGAATGCGAGTGATACCCACATTTCCACATCTCAGCATCATTCGTTACCTGTATCTTTTATTGTCCACAGGTACAATGTCCATTGCTATGTAGTACTGCTGGTGTGGATCCAGGCCAGTGATTTTCACTCTCATGGCAGGGAACATCCTCCTAAAAAGGGGAGTAAAGTAGGAAACTCAGCAATCAGAGGGGAAGAAGTAAAAACTCAGAGTCTCATTATTAAGAGCTTGAAGCACCAAAGTTCAGTATTCTCCAGTTCTCAAAGTTGGCTGATTTGTTTTCACTTTGGAAATTACCATTATAAAATATGCTGAGGACTTAATATTGTTAAAATAGCACCTCTTCTTAACTTAAATTGATCTATTTGATGATTCATATACCCAGAGGGCTCATACCATACCCTGCTTTATATTATTAGTTAACTTTTAATGTGATTAGATAGATGGATGGATTGTTAGGTAGATAGATAGATAGATAGATAGATAGATAGATAGATAGATAGATAGATAGATAGACTGATAGATAATAGATAGTCAGACATATAGATAATGTGGATGTATTCACACATACATTTCCCATTAGACTATAATATTTTTATTATACTTATATGCTTATACTTAACATACTTGATTAATTTATATTCTTATTCCCCAAGTAGCTTTTCACAGTTGATTGTTAGTAATCATAAAATATTTATGATTGATTGAGTCTACTTGGAAATGACCACTCTAAAAAAACCTCTCAAGAAAAGAAAAAAACAAAAAACAAAGAAGGTGCTACCAGTTCCCAAACAAAAGGCCACCACAGTTTTGTTTTGTTTTTAATGCATAAAACTGTAGAAAAATTTCTGCAAGTTCTCAGGTTGTCAACATGTGTGTCACAGGAAGGACCCTGTGGACTAGGGAGCAAATACCAAATGAATTCTAGTGGCCTCTGGGCAATACCTTGTTTCTACCACAATGGCTTGTTAAACTTGCCAAAGCAAGCAAGGTCAGGATATGGCACTTTACAGCTACTCTCATAATTGAAGAGGGAACAACCCAAAAGCGGTATTGTGTTTCAAGGAGTCCAGAATGAAATTCACCATTCTCCTTTAACCATAAGAAAGAAGAAAAATATCAAGCTCTTTTGCATGTCACTCATTGAGGAGCCAGACATTAAAAGTGCTCAGTTCACGTTTTTTGGATTGCCCCAAATGTACTCTAAAGGCACTTGTACCTAAAATGCTACATTAAGCTTCACCATCTGGGGCCATTTAGTTGAGCTGGGCAGAGCACGGTGCTAATGAGGTCAAGGTCACAGGTTTGATCCACGCACAGCCTAATTGGCTTTGCTCCATTTCACGGCCACAGACCATGCCCTGACCCCAGACAGCCATCTTGCAAATGTGCACTGGTTGTTTACATGAGGGGCTTTCTGTGCAAGTCCCATATTCCACTGCTCCCCAAAAGCAACTGAAAAACCAAATGTTCTCTGGTTGTAGGTCAGTGACATCATAATCATAATTGGGGCAAAGCCCAAGAGGGACTATAGTCCTTATAATAGGGATGATGGCTAATTCTTAAATATTTGCTAAGAATAACATAGAACTATTCCTTCTTTCCCAGCTTATCACTTTTCAGAAGCTTTCATGGGTACATCAGTTTGGATTTTATCCCTCTATCCTCACAAGTTTAATTAGAAAGCCTCATATTTTAGTCTTATGATGGGCTCATGAAATTCAATGGTGGGATTCTTATGACTAAATCTAATATACACGATAGGTTAGGCACTTTGATCCACACTAATTATTTCCAAAAATTCGGGACCCTTGGTCTGCACATTTAAATACAGATCAGTGATACCCTTCTTAATAAATAACTTATGATTGCCCTGTATATATAATAAATGGTTGGAGAGCATCTTGCCAGGAATGGAGAGAAAGCCCTCTCACTTGCTATCTGAGCTAAGAAAATATGGTTCCTCTCAGCCATTTATAGAGGCTGTTTTACGCTGAAAGAGATGAATTTCTTTACTTGATGACTTTAATAAAAGGGGTTGGATGTTTTTAAATTCAATACCTGTTTTGTCTGGAACTCTTATATGACCTTGAGAGGACACGGTACCTGCCTCCCTCCAATACCCAAGTTCTAAAATGAATGAGTTGTGTGTGCCTTTAGATAAGCCATTTAACCCCATCCTCTATAAAATAAAGTTAACAGACTAGACCGTCTCTAAGGGGCCCTCTTGCTTTAAAACTCTATGGCTTTATTTAAATACTCTTCTTAAAAACTTACCAAAAGTTTTTTGCACAGAAAATCAAGTGAAGTCAGAAGACCCTAGAGAAAAATTAATCTTTCCTATTCACAAAATTAGGTGTGTTTGGTTTTAATTTTATAGCTATATATATTTAGGCCAATTGTTTTTTGTCTTCCAAACCCATTAATCCCCACAAGCATCTCTGTCCATGGTGCTGATTATACAGATTATGTCAAGACATTCAGAGATTGAGGGCTCTGTGGACTGCAGTCGTTCTGAATGAACAGGATTATAGTCTGGGGAGTGACAGGAAGTAGATGGTGACTAAGATCTGCTCAGGAAAAAGAAGTCATACATAACAAGTGTAACTGAATAAAAGGTTATGACTAAAGAATAAACTGTATGGCTGCGCTGGGGCTATCTGGATATATTCAGGTATGAAAGTAAATTTATGAAGGTAGAGATATAGCCAAGAAAACACTGCAGAAGAAACCATGAAATGAAGTGCTCAGGTGAACTGAATTCACTGAAGTGCAAAAATCAAATGACTGGACTACACAGACCCATTGGTAGTAAGCAAGAACCCAACATAAAAACTGGAAAATCTTATAGGCAAAAAAAGTAATATTTTCCCTCTCTCCAACCAAGCCTCTTGCCCAAAACTCTTTCCTTGAATTGCTCTATGTCCTTCTACTCTGTTACATCTCAAAGTGTAGAGCAGGACTAGCCTGAAACCCAAGCAACAAAAAGGAGATGGCATTGAAAGCAATGCTCCTTCAAAGTTGTTCCTCCTGCCTTTTAATGATTTTATTCATTACTAAAGCAGGAAAGAAGAGGGTCCTAGAAGAGAAAGAAAATTTCAGGTGCATTTTAACTTCCTGTTTTTGTAATGTCTTATTGTATTGGGAGGTTTCTCTATATGCACTCAAATGAACTGGACCCACTAAAAATATTCTTTTACTTTAAATGTCCCTGTTCACGAAGACAGTTTATGGTCCATGAGGTGGGTCTTTTTGGTCTCCATGACATGAGACTATGTAGGTTGGCTCTGACAATAGAGAGGCAGTGTAATTGTTTTACTTTCAATGAACTATCCCTATATACTCAAAAATCTTAGCCTCAATATATTTTTATTTAAATCATTTTCATTTTTAATCCGGGGGGGGGGAGCTACAACCATTTCTTAACAGTGCAGAGTTGTAAACAGTCAAGACTGTTGTTTTAGAGCCATACAAATTTGTGCAGAATTCTGGGGCTGTCCTTACTGCCTGTGTGGCCTCAGTCAAGTTAATTAACTCCTTTGGCCTTTGCATCCTCATCCGTATACAGGATTATCATATCCTACTTTATAGGCTTCCTGTGAAGTTTAAATAACATAGTATATATTGAGTAGCCAGCACAAAATGGTACCTAACTGTGGAAAATTGAAAGATACCAGTACAAGAGTAACTTCATTAAAAGTGTTCGTTTCAAGAGAAACTGCATTTTTAAAACCTTTATCATCTACATACATAGTTTTGCAAGAGTCTCCCCCAGGTTGCCGTTTGTGTTTTGTAATAATTTCAAGCCCACAATAAAACCCAGTGGATCAGCAGTCAGGGCTCAGGAGGCACACCCAGCCCGATTCTTACCAGAAACAAAATGATTACAGAAACTTCTGGCTGCTTCAAACGCCTTAGAAGATGCAAGCTGTTGTTTGGGGAGCAAATGCTTTCTCTTGAAAACACAGAATGGTGAGTAACATGTGCTCTGGAAATCGGTTTGCCTGTCATGGACCACAGCTTTCCAGTATTTACTGAAATACATTTGGGGGTGAAAAATGTTTGCAAGGACAGAGGTGGTGGAGGTTTGAGTGACCCTTGGAGGAAAATGGAAAAAATCACAGTAAACACAACAAGATCACTTTGCCCAGATGTCCAGATGCAGAAACATGAGTGCAAGTGGCTTTGGTTTCACCAGTGCGGCTTACCACCAAGAAGTGAAAAGAAGAAATGTGACAGTTCCTGCTTTGTCCTCTATCCTTTGAAGGTGGCCATTCAAAGGAACGTGTCCTTACCTGCCCGCCTTGGTGATGATCATCTCAGTGCCAATGTCATGGAACCTCTTCCAGAGGTCAGCACACTGCAGTTCTACCTGAATCTCCTCCATGGAAGACATAGCAGGGGGCACGGGGCCTGCAGCACCAGGGCCTAGGTCAGTGTGAGTGTCAAAGGAGCAGGAAGTCCGCTCAGTCAGCACCTCCGAGTCCGAACCGGTGCTCTGCTCAGAATCTGCAAAAGAAACCATGGAGCCTCGGGTGAGAAACTGCTGAGCTCCCCCACAAAGCTCCTGACCCTAAGAGAGGGGAGGCGAGGTGGGGTGGGGGGCCTGGCGGAGTGGGAGAGAGGTGAACAAAAGGAAACTTAAAGCTGGGAAGCTCCAGAGAACAGCACTCAGGGTATTTTATTATTTATTTTTTTTTATGGTTTGTTTTTGTGATTTACAACCTTCTTTCAGGTTTCGTGTTTCCAATGTGCCATCTGGGGTTTTAGTAAGTTTTAGCAACAACTGAAGAAAATTGGTCCACAGCAGGCATTGATGTCATCATGGTGAAGGGAGGGAAGCCACACTGGGGCAACAAAGTAAATAAAGGCCACATTTTTTTAAAATAATAATAATAATAATAATAATAATAATAATAATAATTATAGACTCTAGCTCCGAATCTAGATTAGACTGTTTCACTTGGGCGGGGGGTTTGGGGGAGAGATTTAGTACTAAAACATGTTCTGGAAATCCAGCCCACTCAGCATCACTGCCCATCGGTCATGTTTAAACCCAGCACTTTTCCGTCCATGGATATACCCTGGTCATCAAAAGTAATGAAAATTTAGTGGGGTGGGGTGAGGATCCTGAGAATCACTTTGTCGTATATTTGAGTACACAGCTTTCTCTAAGAGTTCAATCTGGCCATGGTGGATGGAAAAAAAAAAATTCCGTTTGTGAGGCAAGGATGTAAGCATATGGAAAAAGTTACCCAAGAAGGCGGTTGAAACAAAGGGAATAAATGAGTTCAGGAGACACCTTGATTGGTTTCTGAAGTATGGGCAGAGGGGAGGGGTGATCCAAACCGGAAGGTAGGATTCGGAGCAACCAAATAAAAAGCTGGCGTGCTGGGCCAGATGGTCCTCTCCCCCTGTGTCTCCGTACTCATGAAGGGGGGAGGGGAGCGTGTAGACTAATGGAGAAGGCTAGAGTCCGATTCACCAGACAAGTTTCAGTAATTTTTTAAATCCCTTACTTTTAGGGGCCTAGTGCCAAGATTGTGTCTCCTAAGATTTCTAAACGCTCAGATGAGCTAGGACAATTTCTCTAGGTCCAGCGATACTGCAGTCCAAGCCTAAGAATCGACGTCTCTAGCCCACCCTTCACATCTGATTGCTTCCCCTGCAGATAAATACATATAGAAATAAAGGCTGGAAACAGCGGCGTCTTATTCTGACACCTAAGTTTTCAGTGCTGTCAAAGGTCAGGGCCCCTTGGGCATCCATCTCTGATGCTAGGAAGATGGAAGAAGGATGGGGCGGAAGGCCAAACCGTCTTGCTGCCATGCTCATTTACTTGGAGCAGGCTTCTCAGCCTGTGAACATCCCATCCGTGACACCTTTCCTTTCTGTCCTTCTAGCCCCAATGTGTTCCTCTCTCAAACCCAGGCAGCATTCCTGGCGAGACTCTCCCATAACTCTGCCAAAGCCCACTGGGAAAAAAGTGCCATTTCTCTTCATCCTCCCCAATTCCTCACCCTTTGCTTCTG
Source organism: Aselliscus stoliczkanus (assembly GCA_033961575.1). NCBI lineage: Eukaryota > Metazoa > Chordata > Mammalia > Chiroptera > Hipposideridae > Aselliscus > Aselliscus stoliczkanus. The sequence continues at coordinate 101,016,085 of CM066739.1, forward strand.
AAGAAATTCAGAGGACTGCAAAATGGAACCAAGCTCCTAAATAACAGGGAACTCTCTGCCCACCATCTTTAGTTTATCCACAATCACTAGTCCAGTCACCATCTTTACCAAAGAAACACAACGAAAGTTTTATAGCTAGGTTTTACATGTCTAAACATGTAATTGTGTCCCTCGGGCTCAACAGCTACTAATTTTGGTCTCCTGGAAACACAGGGAAGTGGAGCTACTTATCTAAGATGAGAACTGCCATGGAGTGACACAGCTCCTCCCCACTCCGATTCTATATGCCTGTCAGTAGCAGGGCCATTACATCATCACACACTGTGCCAAACACACTAATTCCCATCCTCGCAGACATGGTTGCCCAAATCCCAGTTTGTTCCTGGGACATGCCAAGAGCTCCTCACTTAGCAAGAATATTGTGAATTTTTCAAAAACTTCTCAGCAAGATTTCTACAAAACAGTTTTGTCCTACCGTTAAGAAGTAAAGTGTTAGGATATCTCCTTGCCAGAGTGCTGCCATTGGGAAACAGTTGGAAATGGACATCCCAAGTAAGGCCCAGCAGAAATTTTGGACATATGATTTCTCCAGTGCACGTTTAGGAAAGGGGAGGGGATGGAAAGATGTCATCATTGCACTATGTGACAAATATTTAATGGTAGCCAAATGGATTGGAACAGTGACGATGGCTGTGACTCACTATGTCATCTGGAATAACACAGGCACTCAAAATGTAATATTAAGTGGATTAATGAATAACCTTGGACAGCTCACTCAACCACAATGGGCCTATTTCCTTATCATGCAATTAAAAGGATTGAACTGAAAACTTTTATAGTCTCTTCACCTCTAATGATTTGAGGAATGTAAATAGAAGGCAACTTTCAGTGACAATAAGCCAGGCAGCTTCAATTAGAAGCATCAAACTTAAAGCTGTATGGGCAAAACAAGTTAAATGAGGAAAAAGACTGGCGGCCCAAATTCATCTTATTCTAGGAGTGAAAGAATGGAATGGGTATTCTGTACATAGTTTCAATCAGATCAATCAATAAGCACCTATCAGCACGTGGCCTTATATGAGGTATCACGCAGCTAATTTGAAACAGAATCCCAGACCTTGAGAAGTTTCCCAGTTAGTCTTGATTAATTATGTGTTTACTGAGGGCTTACTATGTGCCCAGTACTGTGCTACATTTTGGGAAATACCGAAGTATACCATGGGGCCCCTCTTAAAGAGATTCACAGTCCAAGTGGAAACTGGGCATTTTCACAAGTAATCAGAAACAAAGATGAATGCTACCACACAGTGTTCCACGCCATTACATGTTGTCTTGTGTGTCTCATAGGAATCCAGAAAAGAGAGGGACCCAGGAGGCCTGGAACAGGCCTGGGGAACTCACGATTACAGGATAGAAATGGACAAGTCTGTGGAGGCATAGGCGGTATTTGCCCGTGGAGAGGACTTTCAGAGACAGTTATTTGTTTCCCTGGAAATAATCTGTGCTCGTCCATTCTCACTTCCTCACAAAATAGAGCCCAAGTGACTTTTATATACAGAATGTAGGCAGCAGCCCACATTTACGATAACATGAATACACCATGTAATTTCCATCCTCAGTTGTTTCTTAGGTTATCATAATTTGTAAATAATATTAATATAATATTTTATATCATTTTAAAAAAGAACTCCTCGAGTGCTTAGGGCTACCTGTGACATAAGCTACCCTACAATATCCTTAAAAATAATAGTTTCAGAGTCAAGATCAACAGCTTAGGTAAAAATAAAGTTTAAACCTTTGTAAAATACATTTCTAAATCATAGTATATAAAATATTTAGGCTAATCAGATCAATTATTTCAGCTGTTAGTCAGAATGCATAATCAAGTTACCTAAGTCATGAATGTAAGAAATGCATAGTAGGTTATTTCAATCAAATCAGGTTCTCCATTCAGAATATAATCAGTCCCTTGAAGATCAGAAAACAACTCTGAGTTTTCGAGTTCTTTTATTCTTGGCAATTTGTGACTTCCTGCCTTCAAAAAATAACCCTTAGGAACTCATTTGAATAACCTGGAAAGACTTCTTGGCTATCAGATGCCTCTTGCGAAGTATTTTAACAAGGGACATTTCAGTAAATCAGGAGCATAAATGATAACATTGCACATAACTAAGGAAGTTAAAGGAGAAAATTTAGGGAACCTGCACTGAGCCAGGTCACTGGAGAACATCGTGTGACCTATAGGGTCAAACCAACATATCCATTACCATCCCAAAAAAGTCCCTAAAAGAGAAATTCTAACCAACAGTTCATAGTGTCACTGATTTTCTATCTCTGACCCATCTTGTATTGACACGATGGATACTATCATACAACGTTCCCACAGTAAGTTGAGTTTAGCTTAAAGGGTGTTCAGTTCTCAATTCATGCAAATAAGTAGCAATTATGAAATAGTTTATTAGTTTTTATCTCACACATTATCTAACATACCCTTCCACCTCATGAGGTAGACATGGCATATACTTTTAGGGTCGTTTTGTGGATGAGAAAATTGAGGCTAAGAAAAATTGCAAACAAGATGGCCTAAAAAGGTAGATCTTCGGCCTAGAGACCCAATGCTCAGGTCTTCCCAAGATCATATGAAGGTCAACCCAGGCCAAAGCAGCCAGCAGTTCTATAACACCTCTCCACTATTTTGACCATCCTTACAACTGAAATGGCTTCACATGTTTGCCCTTGGCCAAGTCACATAACTATTCTGGTCCCCATTTTCCTTCATCTTTATAGCCAGCACATGCACATTTCATTAGGGGGTGCTGTAAAGTCCCTTTTAAGTATAATGTTTAATGGATGGATTAGTATAATAGTACAGCATAAAGACCAACAAGACTAACAAGAGCAAACCAACCACAAGAAGTTGATTTGGTTGAATTGTATAGAAAATGCCTGAATTATATGTACTTTGATTTGATATCAAAGTTAGACATTATTAAAGCATATTTCACAGTCTTCCAAGTGATTTTTTTTTCTGAGTAAAAGGTAGTTTATTAGAAGAGATAGTACATTTTGAAGAAGTAGAAGTAGGCTGGAGCAGTAGAGAATGGCTCAAGGGCTCATTATTAGAAGAGAAATTACATTCCAAAGAGTTTGGAGTGGGCCACCGCAAAGGCGAGGCTCAAAAAAGGGAGGAACAGGGTCAAAACAAGGGAAGAAGTGGTCAAAAAGAGCAGCCCAAGTAATTTTTATCTCCACTTAATTAATAATGTTGAGGAATCTTTCATTATGACAGTGAACAAAGCATTCACTCCCAGCTCTCTGCTCCTCACCATACGTGGGTTCTCAGAAAAGCCATTTCATTTGACAGAGCCTGTTTCCTTATCTAGACTATTTCCTTATCTTTCCTGTTAGGGGCTGAGGCAAGATACCTTCCTGATCAAAATATAATATGTGTATCTTTATGATAGAATTGAATCTAATGGTTCTGTTGATTACAACCTCGGTGACACTAGACAGTGAGCTCACAAAAGCTATCCCAACCTAAGAGCGAATGGTCCACACGTACTGAACACTTACTATGTGTCCTGCATTCCGCTAAGACATTTCATACCTAACATCATTTCATAGAACAATCGAAGAGTTGTTATTATCTCCATTTTATATATTATTGACACCTAAATCCAGATTATGTCAGTTCAACCTCCTACGCATTGCAGGCATATAACACTATTGAATTCCATTTTTATTTCACCAAACATTTCTGCCTTGTATAGATCAGCGTATATATTAATGGACCAAGACAGATAAAAAAGGTGCTTGCTCTGAAGGAGCTCGCGACACGGTAGGCAGGACGCACGAACTGTGAAGAAGACTCACTATGAGAGGAGCCCCAACAGGTAGATGTAGGAGCAAAGTGTGAGGGAGCCTTTAAGATCAAGCACATCAGTGATGAGAGCACAAGACTTCACAAAGCAACATTTGAGGATGGACTTGAACTATGAGTTTAATATGAGCAAGCAAAGAAATTATGAGGACAGAGGGCCAGCCGAGTGGCACAGTGGTTAAGCGCTGGCTTGGGAAGCCAGCGGCCCTGGTTCAGTCCCACATATGAGGGTCAATTACACTGCCCTCAAAAAAAAAAAAAAGAAATTATGAGGACAGAATTTAAGATAGTGGGAACAGCATGAGTAAAGATTTGTCATTTGGGGGGAATTACAAGCACGCTGATATGGCCAGAGCTTAAAAAACATATGGGAAAAGGGGAGGGGAGATAAGAGATAAAGATGGAAAGTCAGGTTCAACTCAACTAAATGACTATTTACATAGCACTTACTATGTGCCAGTCACTCTTCTCGATTCTTGAGACATCATCAGGGAAAAAACAAAAATTCTTGACCACATGGAGTTTATATTCTAGGAGAAATTTGGGTGTCATAATATGGAGTTTAGACTTTATTTTCTTTATACCAAAGTTTTCTTTTAAATTAAGGAAATGATGCTTTTGTTGTCCTTTCCAAACTCTAATGCTTTGCCACATCTCCTGAATGAATGATGTATAATAGCCTGGTTTCGGTGCTGAACATGGGTGGTAGACAATCATTGTAGAGTCAGATAAGAGATGTAGAATTATCTGAGATTAGGTATACAGCACCACTTCCATGAGACTGGGCCTCATATTTTACCCCAAGGAAGAAAATAGTTTGACACAAAGGAGAAAGACTCAACCCAGATGATAAACAATCATTGGGTGGTTCTTTTTGTTTGGGTCTTTTTTTTCTGCCAATAACTGGGACATGACTATACTGAGTGGTACTTTCTATCTGATATCAGTAGGGCAGCCACTCCTTGGTCAACTTCCTAAGTCCCCAAATCACTCAAACTAACATCCCATAGCCAACCATCCCAGGGTTCTCCTTCATACCAGGGCAGACAACAGAAGCTGAGAGTCCAGGCAGCACTCTCTGTTCCAGGCTCAAGTAAACTCCTATTTCCAGATGACCTGTGTGGTAGAAACTGGTTCTGGGATGTCAGGTTTTATCAGGTAGCTAAGAGAAATGTGGTGATGAACATTTCGTAGGGTAATTCTAAACATGGCAGAAGCTAGGCATTTGGCACTGAGCTGAGTACGGACTGAGCCCAAATTTGATACCCAGTGCAGACCTTCAAGCGAATGAACTATAACCCAGGTTGGATCAAACTAAAATTATGATGATAGCAAACACTCAAATGAGCCTGTTAGATGATTAGCAATGGAATGAAGCTGCTGAGCTCTCCATGCCCTCCAAGTTCTATTTGGGAAAAACGGGGAGGTAACCTGAACCTGCATCCCCATGCCAATAAGCCAATTAAGAAGAGTAAGAGCACATATCTCTCCACCTGACAACCAGCACCTCTCTCAGTGGTATGCTGAGGTGAGGACCCAAAGTCATCCCTGAGATCTAAGCCTTTTAAAGAGGCTTTGCAAAGAAGTCATTTTTATATCTGTTTCTTGTTGATCAGACAAAGGCTCAAGGTCATTAAAGGTTCAGCCTCTTGTGCTCCAGCATGCTTTGAAGGTGGAAGCAAAAAAAGGGGAGGAGAAGTAACAGTAACTGCACTAGATGGTTTCTCTCCATTATCTCATGCAATTTTCACAGGGAACCCTGCAAAGGAGGCATCCTTGCTGCCATTTTACAATGGAGGAAACTGAGGCTCAGCCAAAGAAAGAGACTTTTCTCACATCTTAAAACCAGGAGCTGTCCAAGTGGGATTGGAGTTGGTCTGGCACTAGAGGGGACGCCCTGTCCCCACTACACCCTGGTTCCCATTTTCTGAACCAGACCTCTGGAGTTGTGTTGTTCCCACTCTGAACCCGGAAATGCAGAACTGGTGCCGAGGCTGCTCGGCCAGAAGAGAGCTCTATGGAAACTAAAATACTGTCAGTTCTTTGGGAAGAGAAGAAAATTCAAACCAAGGTCATACAGGACTGTTTCTTTCTCAGTAGTAGGGCAGTTTTGTTCAGGAATGTTTTAGGTCTCTCCACTGACTTAACATTATTTAATAAGTACGTACAAGTGTAAAAGGCCCTATTTTTGTTGTATTTCATTTCCGATCCCCAGGCCCTTCTCCCTCGGGGTGAAAACCTTCAAATGTGATAGACAGAGCACTGAAGATCACTGTCAATGTCAAATTGCTCTTTTAGTTTAGCCTAAACCATAAGCAAAATAAAATTAGAAGGTACTTGGAAGATGTTTGGACTTTGAGAAATGCGTAATGACAGCATTGAAAGACAAGAAAAGGCAGCTGAAGTAGTTCCTACTTGTGCTGAATTCAGTTTATTTAGTTAGGCTTAACCCAGGTCAGAGTTCAGGGCCCAGAAGATTTTGATCATTTTAAATGGATATCTGTACTTGAGGAAAATTTATCTGATAATAACATATGTGAGAGCACTTTATGAACAGTAAAGTATCAAATTAACATATACGATTATATGCCAATGATCAAGTCAATCAGGAAGACACAGAAAAACCAAGAACACATACAAGTCCTAGATTTTCTAGACTGGTCCTAATTTTAAATATTTTTTTTCATCTTCCCCATAAAATTAACATTTTTAAGACCAAATTTTGGTCAGAAAATATTCCTGCTGAAAGCACAAAAAAAATGCATAAGTGGAATAGTCAAAATTTTGGTCACAAGCCACATGGTCATATTCACTCTAAATACCTCTGACCCCAGAAGCCCTCCAAAAGTTCATCTTAATTGACTGGGTGGTCTTCAAGATGGACCAGTCAAGTATAGGCCAGCAGCTGTCAACACGGGACCCTCCTGAGGCTCTTGGCATTTCCACTGGGTGAAGGGACATGTGAGCTCATCCCCAAGCCAGGGCTGGTTTGCCCTTTGCAACTACAACTGCCCCACCCTCCTGTCACCCCCCACACACACCACTGCCACCGCACCACCAGACATCTGCCACACTGGTCTTTTCATTCCCATGAAGTGAAAAGGAAGCCTTCCCGCCCCCAAGGCCCTAGAACTTGCCTTATACTTGGTTAGGATAGTTTCACTGAGCACAGACAAATAAACAAATTTATGTTAACATCCAAAGGGGAAGAATGAAGCAGACAATTACCAAGCAACAAATGTCATCTAACTATGACTTCTGCAGACAGTGCCCTTGAAGGTGGCAGTTTCAAACATGTAAGTAGGATAGACATTTGAGTACACATCAAGGGACATGCAATGACCGTCACATTATACTTGGGAGACCACCAGCGATGCTTAGCTTCAAAGCCACCCAACCTGTCAAGCCAAACCTGGAGAACCATCCTGTTTAATGACTGCAAGAGCCACATGACTGACAACTACATAACAACTTCTCTAGTCATCTTGTGAATTCGTCCAATCAGTCATTCATTTATTCAGCAAATACGCATTGATTATCTAGCCTACGCCTGGCCATACACTAGGTACTGTGAGGGGCACAAAACTGAATAAGATATGATCTGTGTTCTCAGAAACTTACAAAATCAGTTAGGAGACAGGACAGGTCAATAAATAATTAGAATAGTCCAAATCCAGCATGGCACATAATATGCTGAGGACTGGAATTCAAACCACCAAGTTCTAAAGCTCCCCTTTTCCTTTGCCAACAGCCTAATCTTAAACAAGTCACTTAACCTCTGTAAGCCTTAATTTTATCATCTGTGAAATAAGGAGATTATTAGGATCCACTTTGTGAAATTTTTATGTATCATTAACAAAGTGTGTTTAAGTAAAGACTTTATCAACAGTAAGAGAAATATATGAAATGCTAATTTTCCTGTATTATCATCTAAGAGGAACATGGACAATATGCTATAGGGGTTTGAAAAGAACCTCTTGCAGCACAGAGGTCTTTTCTGGGCCTAATGAAGAGATGTCTGCAAGATGAAAAGCAGAGGTGAGGAAAGAAGGAGAAGGATCTTCCAGGAAAAGGGAATTTCATGGCAGAGGTCCGGCAGTAAAGTCTACCAGACAGGTTCAGAGAACAGCAAGTAATTCCAACCACATCTGTGTTATTCCTCTTGGACCCTCAGCACCTGGGACAGTGTCTGGTACCCAATACACACTCAATAAAATATTTTTGTGAATGAGTGGATGGATGGATGGATGGATGGATGGATGGATGGATGGATGGTTGGATGAAAAGCAGTGTGTTTAACAAAGCAAGAGAAGAGAGGTTTGGCCAGTGAAGAGCTGGGAGGGTAGGCTAGAGTCAGACAAAGAATCTTGAATTCTGTTCTTCTGATCTTCTTCAGGAGACCACTATATCCCCAGTAATGAGATGTCTTTACTGAATGCCATGTTCCCAGTGAAATCCCAGCAGGGTCACCTCCACACATAATCTGACCTACAGGAATCCCACTAGCTCTCCTTTCCATGACTGTGAGTTGTGTTAAAGCTGACTGGCAAGGTCTGACCTGAACTCTTTCAGGTGCAGCAAATGGGTTCAGTGAATTGTGTCACTTCTGTGAGGAGCCACCACAGTCGGTCATCTAGAAAATTCTCATATAGGAACTCTCCTCTATCTGAACCCAAGAAGAGAAGGTGCTTGTGGTTCTGAGCAAAAAAATGGGGAAGATTCTCTTACAAGTGCTGGTGGGGAGGCCAGGAGATCAGCAGAGCTCTCATCTCATTCAGGACCAGGCTGACTCCTGGACCACCTCCATGCCATCAGTGCCCCAGCCGCCTGCAGGGGGTGGGGGTTCCACAGAGCTTCCAGCGAAGCCAACAAGCGCAGCCCTTCTTTAGATTCACACGGGCCCAGATCTTAACCTATCTGAGCCAATTTCCTCATCTACAGCAACAGAGATGCCAATGGCTTTTAGAAAAGTTCCTAGCACACCGTAGGCATACATTAAACGTTAGTTCCTTCCATCATTTGGAAAAGGAGGGGACCCCAAGCGTTAGATCTTCTACCAATCATTCCCTCTGAGAGGGAAAAAGAAGGTGTGTATTCTTCCAAATGGACAAAATCAAATCCTAGGAAAGACAACCTTTAATGTAGAACTGGAAGAGATCACACGGTGGAGAAAATAATTCAGAGCCTGGAGCAACTGAAAGAAAAAGCCCGTTTTTGTATATCTACTGAAGTGATGCTCTTCTGGCCCATGATGGCTGTCACACTGTTTGAAAAGGAAAATAACTAGAATCTGAAAGAAGAGAGAATAGGTCAGACCACTGGGGGCGGGGGGAGATGTACGTTGGATCTTCAGTAAGGAAATGGGGACAGGGAAGCAAACTCGAGCCTTGAACAGAGAAGCAGAGATCACTATGGCAGAAGAAGCCGCCCACGAGCACCACTCCTGAGTTGTGAGAAAGATGGGAAAGAGCTGCAAGGCCGCAACCCCACCCCCATCCCCCACCGGACTCCAAAGTGACAGCCTTGCCAAGAGCACTCACCCTCCAACTCAGGATAAGGACAGTACACGCCGAGGAGGCAGAAGACATTTAGTGCCTGAGTGACCCTTCCTGAGAGCACGAGGGTAAGGCCTGAGAGCCAGGCATTGTAACCCTATTTGACAGGTGAGCCCAGTGACACTCGGCCAAGGTGATGTGCTCAGCACCGCCCAGCCCGAGTCATCAGAGAGAAGAACAGAACCCAGTTCTTCCTCCAAAGCTTGAACTTATCTGGTATCCCACACCACCTTCAGCAGCCCAAAAATCAAATGCTTGGACGACAGGAAGAAGTCCACTTTGGGGGCACAGGGCAAGCTCTGAGAGTGCAACAGCTACCCAGGATTCATTGTATTCTTACCAGTGTCTTTATATTTATAACTCATCAACCCTAGTTTGAGATGCTTGTAAAACTTAGAATCCCACCCTCCACCCCAAGTCACTAGACCCCTCCAGGAAAAACCCACCCTCTCAAGTCTCCTGTGTCCTCTCCTTCCTCTAAAGCCCTCCCCGAAAGAGAATGAGTTGCCAGAGGAAACTTCCTTTTTTTTGGGTTTTTGGTTTTTTGTTTTTTGTTTTTTGAGGGCAGTGTCACTGGCCCTCATATGTGGGACCCGAACCGGGGCCGCTGGCTTCCCAAGACAGCACTTAACCACCGAGCCACTCGGCTGGTCCTCCAGAGGAAACTGACCCCAGGTGGATTTTTGGTGATGGCCAAGAAGGTGGAGCAAGGCAAGGGACGGCCTAACACTGTCTTCTGTTAGAACATGCTCTTCCTCCCTCCATTCCTGACTCCTTGAGCCATCTTGACCAGGTCACTTCATTACACTCATTTCCCAGCCGACATCTGGACTCTAGCATGCCTCTGTTCCTCCCCAGGCCTACCTACCTTGAAGGGTCAGAATGACCCTTGCAGAGACAGTGTCCTCCAAGTGTGTCAGCAATTCAGAGCTGACCTCTTCTAAAATTGCTGATGTGTCGTTGGGCATCTGTTGCCTCCTGAAGGAGTGTGGGGTTGCCGAAGCAGCAGGGTTTGCCTTGCCAAAGCTGCTCCGACCCTCTGCCCCATAAGGCTCTCTACTGCCTCTCCCTATCCCAGCCCAGGAAGACTTCGAGCCCAGGGACCGTGGCATTTAAGCACTGTCAGAGTTCCCACTTCAGTCCCCGCAGTAGTGCCAGTGCAGCATCTGTCATGATGACCCAGCCTGAACTGTATTTAGAAGCTTCGGCCATGGCACCATGTCCAGCCCATCTCGGAGTGACAGGAGATTTCCTGAGCACCTGGGCTTGTGATTCAAGTGCTCCTCCTCCCAGGGAGTGGGGGTCAGGATGACTTTCCCAACAGTCTGTTTCCTGCTAGGGAAGGTACCTGTCTACCGAAGCCCTCTCTCAGAGAGTCGGTCTCCATCAGTGCCATTAATAGGCGCTATTTTTCAAATCTGTGCTTTTGGTAAAGCTTGCAAGACATGGCCGAGGCAAAACAAAATAATGGGCAAATCAATCAGAAAATGGATGTAGTGCTCTGTTCATGGACTGTTCTTACAAAGATAAATTTCCCTGGGATTACATCCTCAAAGTTCAGATTCTACCAATATTGCTAGTGAAGAGAGGGTCTCACTTCTCGTGGGATAGTACCTAATAATTCCCTTCATCTTGGCAGCCCTACGCCAGTCTTGAAAGTAGCCTACTGGAGTCCAAAAAAAAAAAAAAATAGAAGTGATTCCTGGTTAGCAGTAAAACAAAAAGATAAAATCTCATTTATTTACATTTTCATGTCATCTCCACCCAGGCAGGCAGATGGATAACTGCATAAGCACTGATCAGTGGGCTGTCTGTTTTGAGGGTCACTGCCCACAGAGTGAGTCCAGGTCGTCCACTCTGCTAGACCTCAAGAGAAAGAAGGGCTTTTTTCCCAGTTGACCCTCAACTCTTTGCCCCAGTGTTCCTGATCCCATGGAGATACCCTGTCATTTAAAAGGCATCAGTGTTTGGCCTCTCCCCATTTCTGGGCAAGGACCCAACACTCAGAGAGTGTGGTTTTAGGATCATGGCATCTAATCCATTCAAGGATTATTTTCCCCCTACTGCTCAGATGGGTGTGTTAATCATCACCTCTCTTTGTTCTGTAATACATTCAGCCCCACTAATGCCAAGCCTGTATGCATCACTGGAATTTAAAGATGGCATTTTGACAGGTCGGATATTTAGAATCAATAGACCACCAACCAGTCAAAAATCTTAAGTAGTTTTAGGAACATGTGGAAGTAATTTTTTCCAAGAATTCACAAGTCTGGAGGATGAGATCTTATTGATGGCGTGTGGGCTATTGTATATATTAAAGTATTACTTTATATACCATATTCTACATATAATCAAAATTGATTTAACAGCAAAGGCACATTTTCCTTATTATACCAAATATTACATGTGTTATCAGATACGAATTGCCATGGCATATACACTATATATTATAGCATCTTTAAAAGAACCAATAAAAGACTAAGATGAAATAATCAATGAATGTATAATGGTATACAAGTAAAATACAATGTTATAGGCTAGGGAATTTCATAGAAATCAGAATATTTTGTGTGACATGGGCTATATACCGACATTTTAATTACAATCATCTCAACTGCATGCAGTCACTCATTTGGTAAAGAAAACATTATTCCATGAAGTATTTCTAATGTTTTAAATGACGATATTATTAACCTAAAGTCAGTAGATGGGCTTTGGGAGCCTCTAAGTGACCCCATATTTTAAGATGCATTTGTAGGTGCTTGCGTTTTTCTGGCAAGAGGATATGCAGTATTTAAGGGATTCTCAAAGGAATCTGTGACTTGAAAAAGATGAGGACCACTGGCTTGATAGGTTTTCTTCAGGTGGGACAAACATCCATTTTCCAAGCTCTCTTCTGCTGTAATGTAAAGCATTTCCCCTTAGCCAGATATTTCCAACGGGAGAAATATTCCAAAGAATCCAACCCAGACTATAGAGGTAAATCTTAATAAGAGTATATATCTTCTTTGTCTCCCTAACAGCAGCCAACAGGTAGTGTTTCTCCATGAGTGGCCTGCATTTTCCGTATGGTTCCTTCCTTCCCATTTATCTTTATTTAAGCTCATATACCTGTATGTATACATGGGTTTCTTTGTTTACTATCATCCACATCAAATCATTTGGGGAAGTAGGGTGATTGTAAGTGAGAAAGCTTAAGGGAGTGAGAACAAGACTTTCGTTTTGGCCTTACTGCTTTCAGTCTTCATCCTCTCTTGCCCTCCTGCTGCCACTTCTCAGAAAAGCATCAACGGGCAGAGGAAGCCTGGGCCGGCCAGGCTGTTTCTCTATCTGTATCAGAGCCACAGCAAGTTTGCTACTGCAGGACACACAGTCCAGTCCTCTCACTGGGGACATGCTCTTGGTCCATGGTCCCCACGCCTCAGAAGAAACCTTCCTCCCACCCCCCATGCCCTACCCTTGCCCCATGTCCTCTAGGGCAGGGCCTGTGCCTGGCACTGGAGCCCAGAGGCAGCTCCTCAGGAAAAGCTAGGCACAGCGAGGTCACGCTGTCTGCTCCAGAGCTGCCAAGGCTTTCCTAAAGGCCACAGCAACTGAGCCTGCCCGCAAGAACACTCTAGAGAACTGTTTGTTTGCTAGCAAGAGCCTCCCTGCCCCCCAGCCTATTTTTACCACCCTGTGACGTTGAAGACTCTACTGTCCTTAAAGTGAATAATAAATACAGTACACTCCCCAGTGTCTGCCATTCTGTGGTGAAAGGAGCCCTGGATTCCAAACCAGAAGGCAGGAATTTGAGCCCTGGTGCTGACCTTGATCTGACCTTGAGGAAGCCATGTAACCCAGCCGAGTCTCCACTGACGCATCTTTGGAAAGTGGGTAAGGAATCCTACTGCCTACCCAACTCCGTGAGTCCTCAGCGGGGTGAAATAACGCAGATGAAAGCACTTTGAAAACTAAAAGTGCCTTAGAAATATAAGTGATCAGCACTGCATTTAACCATTTAACCCACAGAGATTTCTCCCCATGCTGTAAACATCATGCCGAAGCCACACTTACTTTACAGAGCCCATTAAAGGCAGGAAACTGAGACTCAGCAGCAAAGTGGTGATGTGAGAAGACCTGCTTTCTGGGAGCCTGGGTTCTCTCCCCTGACCCATCCATGTGTCCCCCATGTTGCACACTTAATCTTTTTTTGCTAAGCTAACTACTGCCTCGTCTTTAATGTGGGGATGATAATCCCTAGCTCCTATGAGGCAAAGATGTAGACAAAATGACCTCTCCAAGCCTCTCTTACCATGACGTGTGTCACAGGGTACCTGGAGGTGGAGTGGAGACTGGCACTCAGCTCTACTGACAGATGGATGCCATCATATCCTCTCTGCCATGGCCTCTGAACCATGGCGCCTGCCCAGCTCCCTCCCCAGGGATGACCCTGTGGCATAACAAGATCCTGAATTATCCATGAAAAGTCACAGTCCAGTTAAGGTCTCTCCCATGCCCAGTGTATCTTTCTGTATTCTGATTCTCTATTAATCAGATTATTTAACATCTTTTCACTGATAGAACAAAATAGCCCATCCCCTAATGGAGCAGGCAGAGTCCTTTAAACGATCAGATTATGGTCCACTCCATATCACATACCCTGTGACATGGAGGCCACTGCGCTGTAGGGTAGTTATTATGGCCAGGTTGCTTTAATCGCTCCAGGTGATGGGAGCCTTTCTTCAGTCACATGGCAGCCATGTTTTGTGCAAAGCCCTATGGGCTTCCCAGACCTACAGCCCAGCTGGCCTTATGCTCCCTGAGTGTGAGACGAAGGCCAGTCCCCATGAAACCTCTGCTTTTCCATCAAGTTACTGAGCTTGTCTGGGGTCTGCCACCACTGTTTCTTCTCTCCCTGGGCCTCCATGTAGTTCTTCCCTCAGAGCCTCCCTCACGTCTTTGCCCCACATTGTCACTGTCTTGGTAGGACTCTTGCACCTTGTTTACAAGTTTCTTTAAACCCTACAAGGAAATTCCTAAGGAAGGAAGCTGCCATTGATCCTCATTTCTTCTGAAGCACGCTGTCTGTGGGCCCAAAGGAAGCAACTTCCCTTCCTTTCACAAAGACCGTACTGTGGCTTGGGCTGGGATCACACATCTGGATTCCGTTCTCACAAAACTGCTTATCCCTGGAGACAGACATTCTGCTAACTCAGTCTTTAGAAGAAAGAATGTGACATGTTTCTTGTCACTCTCCTAAACCAAACTACCTGTTAAAGATCTCTGTGTTGTCATTATTTATCATTTAATTATGAACCAACATGGACCTTGATAAAAATACATCCTCTTAGGCAAAGAGAGCAAATGAGTTTTAATGTATACGTCAACTCCAGTCATTTGATGATGGTGCTTGAGAACACAAAATTAAAGAGTATGAGGCCCAATCCAAGCTCAGAGAGAAGAGTGCCAGATCAATTAGTGATGTCTGCCATGGGCACAAGAGCCAGGGATAGCGCCCTACATGGTACAGATTTGCTATCTTATTCTCTCCAAGATTTCTACTAAAGTGATGCCGTGCACGAGTCGCCTTCTTACCTGTTTTAAGAAAATAAAGGCTATTTTGTCATTGTTTCTATTTTGTGTCATTCTTTCCAAGTGGGCCAGGTTTCCCAGAGGCAGCAGATAGGCCTCTAATCTCCCTCTTCTAGCAATAAGGTCATCATGTTAGCAGACTTCCTCTGCTCTGACACAGTTGTGGTTTTAATGGAGAACTAATGTCTTCATCAGTATCTGTGCTATTTCACACTTCATTTCCTTCCCCAACTCTTGGATGAAAACCATCCAGTCCTGGTGATTTACTTTGTGGGAGTTTCTTTCAAGTTCGTTCTCTTCTCTAGCGATGCCACGCAAGCATGCTCAGGGATCCAGCTGGGGAGCACCCAGCCTTGAAACATCAGTGTGTGACCAAGTCATTCAAGAAAGGTCTTGGCAGGGAGCAGGCAGGGAGGCCCTTAGCCGAGGCCTTTGGGTCTGAGGGTAAGAGAAGCAGCTGCCACTTTTTCTGCCTCTTGGTCAGCACTGGTTCTGTGGCTTAACAGGATCCAAGTTGCCAGGACCCTGAGAACTCGGACAGATGGGCAGAAAATTACAGAAGCTTTGAAATTGTGATCACAGTTCAAGCTGTCTCCAGATTTCCCAATGTGTTTCTCAAAATCTCCAAACATCGCAAGTTAAGAATGGTCTTCAATTTATTTTGCATGTCCTGTGGCTGTACCTATCACCCAACCCCAGAATCTCTAAGACAGTGCCAATTTCAAATATTCCATTCTTGAAATACATTTGCATTTAAATATATATAAATAGGAGATCATATCCCAATATCTTGCTTGAAAAACCATCCCTTAGCATAAGTACATAATAAATACTTTACTTTTAATTTTGTCCATCCTGGCCACATGGCACCCCTGGGAGGAGTGAGAAAAGGAGAGTCACAACTTCAAAAAAATTGTAAAGCGGGCAGCCGGTTAGCTCAGTTGGTTAGGGCGCAGTGCTCATAACACCAAGGTTGCCAGTTCAATAACCACATGGGCCACTGAGATGTACCCTCCATAACTAGATTGAAACAACTACTTGACTTGGAGTTCATGGGTCCCCAATTTAAAAAAAAAAAATTGTAAAGGACTGCTCTTATGAGCCAGAAATATAAAGTCCCCCTCCACGGTAACAGGCACACAGCCTTGGGGGCTGGGCACATGTGGCTTGTGAAAGAGAGACTCTTCTGCTGATGTGAGGTCCGAAGCTTCATCGGGACGGGACCACGTGTCACTTGTCCTCCACTGGGAGGGGACATGAGGGACTGAGGATGAAGGACGCAAGATGAATCTGGCTAATGCAGAGCCAAGACCCACTGGCATAAAGAGAACCTCTCCCTTCACGTATCCTTGGGACAGAGGTCCCCATATTGTGATCTCACTTTTGGCCTTGAATGTAGTTTAGATGAGGACCAGAGCTATGTTGGTCCACTGGAGTGTTGATGTATCTGCCAATAGCAGCAGACGAAAATACATAAGCCCCTCCCCTCAGAGCAAACTCCAAATGTGGAGCCAAGTAGAGGCCTTCCCTAGAAGTCTGGTTAGGGGCACTGGCCAGAGCTGCATGACCACTGATGGGGCTTTGCTGTTACTGTTTTGCTTTTCTCAATGAACATCTGCTAGTCACACACTGATAACAATGGGCCTGCACCTCACCATTCTCCAACAGGTTCGCTGTACTCAGAGCTCCAGACAGTTTCCAACACCATTACCAAGAAAAAGAGGAAAGGACAACTGCGGGGTGTCAAGGCCTGCTGGTATGAAAGCACCACATGCCTCATATTCCTCATGGGAAGACCGGTGGGTCAGTCTCAACATCAGCCTGTGACCTTGGTTCTTTGTCCAAGGAGGCAATGAAAACATGACATCCCAGCATGTCACTGTGGAACTCAAATAGGCGCTGACATTTAGGCCCCAAAAAGCAGCATACGTGAGCAATTTTCATCCTGCAATGAACTTCAACCCTTAAGGACCGAATCACTACCCAGTTCTGGTGCCATATGGCTATATCCAGTAAGAACAGAATACTCCAGAAAAGAAATTACTAGGAAAAAAGAAAACCTCATCAGTAATGTCATAAAACACCTTGTTTAGAATACATTTCCTCGACAGCAGAGATTCTCCTTACCCAAAGACTAGAAATGTCCAAATTTCAGCTGTGAGAAGGATGAGAAAACAATGGGGAAGATGGTTACCTCCCCCAGCAGGAGACACTGTCTCCAGTGGGTTTGGTGTTCTAAATGCTTAGAGGTGAGCCCTACATGGAGCTCTGTGGCGTTCCACACACAGGCTGTTGCTAACGTGCCATTCCACAGGATGAGGACAGTGACATCTCTCTGCTAAGGAGTAGGAGTAACCTGTGCTGCTCCTACTTCTCCCAGCTGGAGAGAGGCCACTGGAGGGGTTCTCAGCAACGACAACAAGGGTCGTTGGCTCTGAGCCTGGGGCAGGAGATCTGGGGGATCCCAGGCTCCAGGCCTCCAGCTGTGGCTGGCACGGTCTCCAAATGGCTCTTGAATTGGCCTTGGCAGTCGTTGAAGTTCACCTGCTGCACCCACAGGTGCCATTTTCTGCTCTGCCTTGTGGCTTTTGTCGCCACGCCTCATTGTTCCTGACCCCAGGTGATGAAAACTGAAGGTCACCTTTGAGCTGGGCCAAAATTGCTCCCTGCTCCAATCCCTGCCAATTGGCACCACACACTCCGAAGGTCACTAACCTGATGTCAGTGCCTTCTCCCTTCATGTCCTCCCCCACCGCTTCTCCAGACCTGTGGCCCCTACAAGCTCTCTCTCTTCCCTGTGCCATCCCTGCTGCCAGGGCAGGAGGGCTCTGTACCCACCAGTGTTAGAAACTAGAATGTGACTTGCATAGTGCCTTCAGCTCACAGGAATGTGAGGCCAGGGTGGAAGATGATACAAATATTCAACAAGCAGTGCAATTTTTTCTTTTTAATGATTTTCTGTGCTTAAAGCCAACCATGTCTTCCGATTGAAACCAAGACTCCCCATTCTCAATTATTTTATTTTAAGTGTAAGTTCTTGTCTCATCCTCACTGAACGACAACAGTTCTAGGCCCACTCTTTTAATAGGACTTTTTACAGTCCTTTCCAGGTATTTAATCCCTCTGTTTCCTAGGCAGCCTGCCCTAACATAGCCTTAAACACCCATCAATGCCCAGGCTGGGCACCCTCACGAAGTATGGCTGATCTTCCCCAGTGGGTTAGCCATAGGAGGCACAGCAAAATAATCATAGCTACTGTTTGGCTCCAGGAAGGCTGACAAGGACTTTTTCCTGGGCCGAGAACCTGCACTAGAGCCCACAAAAGATAGGAATCAAGTACTTCTTTTATTTGAAACTCTTCTACCTCAGAAAACCAAGTATAGGAAACCACCAAGAAAAGGCTCTTAGCACTTAAAGGAATGGTACATCCCATATTGAGATCTACCCTCAGCTCAGGCCTCTTAGAGCAGTATAGAAATAGAGAAAGTAGCCTCAAAAGGAGGCTGGAACAAAGGGAGGGACTGCATTTTTTTTTTTTTTAAGTATATGAACTCAATACTGACACTTTTTTCTATATTGCTAGAGACTGGTTCCTGGCCTGTGGAGGGCTGAGAATAGCCTCTCTAAGACTTTGTTATGTGGTAGAATACATGATGGCCCCTGATTCTAATTGTAAACCACATTTTAAAAATGCATTTTCATTTGTTCACAGTTCACACAACAAGATTTCAGATGGGAATGGGAGATACACAAGAAAGGCCATCTGCCTGTAATGTATATGTTACATATGTGGGAATTATCTGAAACCCACGCCTTCCTAACCCAGCACTAATGCTATATACATAAAGTTTTTCAAGTTTCCTTCTTTCTTTCTTTTTCTTCCTTTCTTCCTTTCTTCAAGTTTATTGATCTTCACAGTCAAGAAAATCAACAATTTTCCTCTTCATTGCATGAAATTTTTTAGTGAATTTGTGAGTATTTTCTTACCCCCTACGAAGGTAGGTATTATTTCAGCAGATCCGAATTCATTCTAAAATAAACAGGACAGGGGGGTTGTCTTTCTTTGGAGTGGGAATGGGCTTAGCATAAATATTGTAAGCTGTCTCTAAACGGCCCTTGCTTACCCTTCGAAGTTCTCATATCCAGGAAGACCAAATAAAGCCGTGTCCTAACCCTCAAGAATTGTCCCATGACAGCCAGGTGATCCTGGGAGAAACACTCATCTTCACAGGGACACTTGGAAAAGCATCAGCCTGATCAGCTACTTTCCAGTAGACTGTGAAAGCCTTCTTTTTCTCCAAAATGCCATCTAATCAAACTATAATTTGAAGACGAAATGTCACAAATCGACAAAAGTCAGTTGAACCTTTAGGGACCCAAGAAAGCTAAGGAATTCCCTTGCTTGGCTTGCTAAAGCAAGAATCAAAGGAATCAAAGGAAGCTTGGAGTGGGTGCAATATCACAGCCCTGGAACGGAGGTCAGGTATTTGGCCTTTTCCCGGCTTCCAATGATATTGAATACAACAGATAAATTAAGATCAAGGCATAAGGCAGTTCTAAAAGCACCAGCCTGTCCCCAGGAGATCCCAAGGGAGAGCCGTCATCCACCCTGGGCCAGATCTTGTCCTCACTTGGAGGAATGCCTGTTAACACAGGGATGGATGACACATGATAATGTCTAATCAAAAGCCCTATAACCTGATCACAGAAGCAAGCAAACCCATCAAAAGCATTCGCTTGGCCAATGAGAGATCCTCATGCAGCCCAGGACAGAGCCGACAAAACTCACTATGCTCCGGCTCCTGATGCAACATGTGTGTGTCGAGAGGTGATTACCCAAAATAGCAAGAGAGCTCAAGTGCTTACGGGAAAATCTGACCCTTTAACTTAAGGCAAGCATGGCCTCCCGGCAAATCTCAAAGACAGGAAATATTTCTGGGCTTAATAACTCAAGCCGATATTCATTTCAGGTTGGGGGATTTCCCTAATCCAACTGTTGGTTTTCACAGTGGAGACATACAGCCATCCTAGCAGGGAGCACTGGGTGACTTGATGGGTCTTTACTCCGGACAGCCTTCCAAGTTCCTCCAGCACCTATGCCTACCATTAAGAGGACAAGGTTCCAACACCTCCTTGGCTGGAAGAATTACGAGAAACCACACTTCAGACATCATCAGGCCCAAGGGGAAGGCCCAAGAAGGGAGTATGAAGAATGTAAGCCATCTTTCCAGAACCCATCTTCATGGGCAGCATGGAAGTCACCTACGTGGTGTCATGTTAAGGTTGCCAAGAAGGCTTCTCTTGCCGTAAATTTGCCTTCCATTCAGCATTGGATTCCGCTAGACCATGGTTTTATTTTTATTTAAAAGAGACTTTTCAATATATAGGAGCCCCCTTCTTTTAAAAGGCCATCTGTTTTTTAAATAGGGAACAGTGTGGTTCAAAAAAAAAAGATATTTAGGAAAAGTGAGGTCTGGAACTGCTATAATGATTTTGTTTCTACAAGAGAAAGGCTAGAGACACTCCAGGGCCAGGAGGTTAAGCTAACACAGCAAAAGCTTTATATTTACATGAGTTAACAAATCTCATCACTCTATCTCCCATCTCATAAGCAGCCACTAGTTGTTTCAGAAAACCAATCAATCAATGAGTAATTCCTCAGCATATACAGTTGGGAAATGCCAATACGTGTCATGCAGGGCCCTGCCCCCAAGCCATTTACTCTGTGGAAATATAAAATAGTTGGGCCAGAAAAAAAACCTGGCATGCTTTTCTATTAGGTGACACTCCTTCTACGAGGGTCTGGAAACACAGCTCACAGAGCAATTTTACAAAGAGTAAGAACTCCCTGCTCTCGGACCATCAGGGAGTGAAAAAAGACGGAGAATCACATAAGGTCATGCTCTCCGCTTCAACTCTACAACCCTGTTTCAGGCTCCCAGGGATGCTCATGTATGGAAATCTAGTGAGACCTCAGGCTTGGTTACAGTGGCCCACTCTTCCCTACGCGTGTCCTGTTAGCTTTACAGCCCCAGTGTGAAAGGTCATCTATAAAACAGTTCATCTTTCCAGGCAAAGTAAATGCCAGAGTTCATCCTAGGTCTGTAAGGACCTCCTGTCCCGATGGTTATGAGCTGTGGGGTCTTGCCTGTCTTCTCCATCCCCATCAGTAACCTGCTCCCCACTTACTGTTGGCACCCATATAATACGGTGATGATTTGTATGCTTTTATGCGATACTTGCCAAGGCTTAGTGTATGCTCTTTTTGTCTTCCCTTCTAGTATATAAACTTCTTAGGAGCAAGGACCATGTTTTATGCTCTACAGAATCAACAAGGGCTAATCACAGAACACACTGTCACTAGAGAGAAGCATGTTGAATTAATCGGGGGAGTTTATTGTAGTTCTTAACAAACACACCCAAATAAATCAATGACCTAAATCAGAATGATACATCATTGTACCTGGATGAATCAGGCCCAGTTTTGAAATGCCAAACCAAAGCAGAACAATGGATTCAAAGAAGACTAACAGATGACACCTTTTCACAGGAAATGCTGATGACATCACATATAGACTATGCAGCATAGTACAGTGAACACGGCAAATAACATCCAGTTTGGATTCCACATCCAAAATCCATCCTCAGCTACAATAACCTCACCAGAAGGAAAATAGTTAATTAATTAAAATTTAATCATATCATTTTAGGGCTTGGACAGAAAAAGTACAAGACAAGCCTGGAACATCATGTTGCATTAAAAAGCAAGAATGTGGGCTGGCGAAGTGGTGCATTGGTTAAGAGCTGGCTTGCGACGCCAGCAGTCCCGGTTTGGATCCCACATATGAGGGCCAGTGACACTGCCCTCTACAGCTAATTACAGATCCACCTGGAGCTGGGCTGTGCAAGCCCCAGCGACAGTGTAGGCTGCAGCCCCTGCTGCAGTGGGCTGCTACAGGCTACAGTGAGTGGCCAGCAGCCAGCGTGAGTGGCCAGCAGCCAGCGTGAGCTGCCAATAGCCGCGGTGAGCAACCATCCAGAGGCCGGCAACCCATCTGCCTCATCCGGGAAGAACGCAATGACGATACCAACATGGGCCAGTGAAGCAACGTCCTCCGCAACTAGACTGAAGAACAAACAAAAGACAGCAACTTGTCTGTTCCCCTTCCCCGATTCCCCAACGCTGTTACTCTGAAAAATAATGGGAAAAATGTCCATTGGAAAGGACTTCCAATAGCGATGGCAGGAGTGATTTGAGTATCAAAATTAATAATGATAAGAACAGATTATAGGGCTGGCCAAGTGGTGCGGTGGTTAAGAGCTGGCTTGGAACGCCAGCAGCCCCGGTTCAGATCCCACATGAGGGCCAGTGACACTGCCCTCAAAAATAAATAAATAAATAAATAAATAAATAAATAAATAAATAAATGGATATTGAGAGAATAAAGGATAATTTTTTAAAAAAGAACAGATTATAATCCATTAAATAAAATAGGTCCATGGGTCCCTGAGTCCACTTAAATAGAAACAGATAGATGCATAAAGAGACAAATAAATATTTTAATTAATAAAAGTAAAAGCTCTTCCTTCCAGTAGGAGATCAACTATTAAATATAGAAGGGATGATGGAGATAAAAATATTATCATAAATGGACTTCTAGCTTCTAGTCCAGCACAAAAGGAGCTTAGAAGTCATCACTCCATCTTAATAACAGGTAAAAACCTGGACAAACTGAAAACTCAACAACTCTTATATGTGTCAGAAAAATAAGGTCACAGGGCAAACCACTTCCCCCAAAATTGAAGAGATAGTCAGGCGGACACTGAGAATCACAACTTCCTGGAGCAGAGACCCGTGAACACAAACTTCCTTGGGAACCAATGCCAGGGTAGGAAACCTAAACTGTAATTGACAAATAACTAGAGGTTCACCATGGACAAGTATGAGAATTAAAAACTCTAGGGCGACCCAATCACAGAGGGGCTCCCACACTTTTGTGAATTTTACCTCCCAGAGCTCTTCGTAGAGAATATCAGAGAAAAATCCCCTCATCCTTCCACAGGGGGTGCAAAACAAGGAACCCTTTTGATACATGCCAGAACATTCTCTTCTCAACAAGACCTGCCCTCACAAGAAACTATTTACCACAGCTTATCATACCTGGGGGAAGGGAAATACCCAACTTCATCCCCACTCTCACCATGCTGTCCCACCCAAGGGGGAGGGAGGAGGAGGCTGAGAAGCACTGGTGAAGTTCACAGTACAGGAGCACAGCTCACCTGTGCCCTAATCGAAGGACTAGAGGACGCGTCCCCTCCCCCCACACATTGCCACCACACACCCAAAGCCTATTTACTTCAGTTCCTTTCACGTAGTACGTCAGGCGAAAAACAGTGTGAAGAGACTGAACAAGCATCAGAGCCAGAGTCAGATATGGTAGGGACATTGGAATTACCAGGCCAGAAATTTAAAACAACTATAATTAATATACTTTAATAAAGGCTCCAGTGCAAATAGTAGACAACATGCAAGAATAGATGCATAGTGTAAGCAGAGAGATGGAAATTCTAAGAAAGAATCCAAAAAATGCTAGAGGTCAAAAATATAACAAAAATAGAGAATGCTTTTAATGGGCTCATTAGTAGACTGGACGTGGTTGAGGAAAGAATCTCTGAGCTTGAGGATATAAGAATAAAAGCTTCTAAAACTAAAAATCAAAGAGGAAAAGACTGAAAAAAAGAACAACAGACTATTCAGAAACTGTGGGAAAACTACAAAAAGAGAATACCAGAAGGAGGACAGAGATAGGAATTCCTTATTTTAAGGAATAATGACTAATAATTTCCCCCAGATTAATGTGAGGCACCAAACTATCAATCAGGAACCTGAGAGAACACCAAGGAAGATAAATACAAAAAAATAAACTAAAAAAGTAACAATAAACTATATCTGGTCATATATTCTAACTTCAGAAAACGAATGATAAAGAATAAGTTTTGAAAGAAACCAGAGGGGCTAAAATATCTTACCTATAAAAGGGCAAAAATAAGAATTACTTCTGACTTTTCCTCAGAAACCATGCAAGCAAGAAGAGAGTGGAGTGAAATATTTAAAGCATTGAGAGAGAAAGCAACCAGCCTAGAATTCTGTGCACTGCAAAATTATCCTTCAAAAGTGAAGAAAAACATAGAGACTTTGTCAAATAAAAGTTGAGGGGATTTGTTGCCTGTAGATCTTGCTTATAAGAAAAGTAGAAAGATGTTCTCACAGAAAGGAAAATGATATAGGTCAGAGACTCAGCTCTGACATAAAGAAAGGGAGAGCATCAGGAATTAGTAAGTGCAAGGAAAATCAAAACTTATTTTTCTTATTAGTTGACTTAACAGAAAATAGTTTGTTCAAAATAATAATAGCAACAATGTATTTTGTTATGTATGCTTATATATTTATGTATGCTTAAGTGTGTATATGTGTTTTTTTATGTGTACATATATGCTTTTTATGTATGCCTGTGTGTGATATGCACATACACATATAGGCATTTATGTGTATATGTTTATTTATATATGTTTATATGTATATAAAGATGCATACGCATATATGTTTATGTATAAGTGAAATGAATGACAGCAATGATACAAGGGTTGGGAAGGAGAAATTAGGAATATCGTGTTATTATAAAAAATTATCACTTATACTACTTGTGAAGCAGTATATTATTTGAAAATACACTTGGATTAGTTGTTAATGTATATGAAAAACTCTAGGGCAACCACTAAAAAAAGTTTTAAAAGGAAGTATAATTGATATTCTAAGAAAAGAGAAAATGGAATAATATAAAAATGCTTATTAAAACCACAAAAGGCAGGGTCAGCCGAGTGGCTCATTGGTTAAGAGTTGGCTTGAGAGCATGAGCTCTGAGCCGCTGGTTTGAATCCACATGAGCCAGTGACGCTGCATCCTCTACAGCTAAGATGGTGAACACCAGCTCCACCTGGAGCTGGGCTGCCATGAGTCACCGGCAACAGCGTAGGCTGCAGTGGGGCTGCCGTGAGCTACCGTGAGTGGCCGGCAGCCAGTGTGAGTGCCCAGCAGTTGGCGTGAGGTGTCATGAGCGGCCATCCAGTGGCCGGCAACCAATCTGCCTCACCAGGGAAGAGCACAATGATGATACTAACATGGGCCAGTGAAGCCACGTCCTCCACAACTAGACTGAAGAACAAAAGGACAGCAACTTGTCTGTTCCCCTTCCCCAGTTCCCCAACGCTGTTCTCTCCTCCAATTCCCCAATAAAATCTTGAAACAAAAAGAAAAAAAACCACAAAAGGCAGAACCAGGGTGGAAGACAATTTAGGAACAAAGAACAAGGTAACAAATAGAAAAGTAACAACTGTGGTAGATATTAATCCAACTATACCAATAATCATTTTAAACATCAATGGTCTAACTATCCCAATTAAAAGATAGAGATTTTGGGCCGGCTGAGTGGCGCGGTGGTTGGGAACTAGCTTGGTACTCCAGCGGCCCCGGTTCAGATCCCACATATGAGGGCCAGTGACTCTGCCCTCTAAAAAAAAAAGATAGAGACTATTTTAGAGTGAATCAAAAAACAAGACCCAACTATATGTTGTCTACAATAAACCCACTTTAAATATAAAGACACATATAAATTAAAAGTAAATGAGTGGATAAATATATACCATGCTAACACTAATCAAAAGAAAACAGGAGTAGCTGTATTAGTTTTAAATAAAGTAGGCTTCAGAGCAAGAAAAGTTATCAGGAATAAAGAGGGTAATTACATGATGATAAAGGGGTCAGTACTCCAAGAAGACATAACAATCCATAACGTGTATGCACCTAACAACGGAGCATCAAACTGTTACATGACACAAAAACTGATAGGACTGGAGGGAGAAATATGAATCCACTCTCATAGCTGGAGACTTCAATACCCCTCTGTCAGGAGTGGACAGACCCAGGAGGCAGAAAGTCAGTAAGGACACAGTTGAATTCAACACCACCATCAGTCAACTGGATACGATGGACATCTATAGGCTACTGCATCCCACAGCAGAACACACATTCTTTTCAAGCTCACATGGAATATTCACCCAAACAGACCAATTCTGGGCCATAAAACACACCTTACATTTAAAAGAATAGAAATCATACAATGTCTACTCTCAGGCCATAATGGAATTGAACTAGAAACTGATAACAGAAAAGTAGCCGGAAAACCCCAAATACTTGGAGATTGAACAACACACTTCTGAATAACACATGGGTCAAGGAAGAAATCTCAGGATTAATTTTAAAATATTTTGAACTAAATAAAAAGGGAGAGAGGGCCGGCCGAGTGGCGCATTGGTTAAGAGCTGGTTTTGGGATGCCAGCGGCCCCGGTTCGGATCCCACATTATGAGGGCCAGTGACACTGCCCTCTACAGCTAACAATAACTCCATCTGGAGCTGGGCTGTGCGAGCCCCGGCGACAGTGTAGGCTGCAGCCCATGCTACAGTGGGCTGCCATAGGCTACAGTGAGTGGCCGGCAGCCAGCGTGAGCAGCCAACAGCCGCGGTGAGCGACCATCCAGAGGCCAGTGACCAATCTGCCTCATCAGGGAAGAGCGCAATGATGATACCAACATGGGCCAGTGAAGCAACATCCTCCGCAATTAGACTGAAGAACAAAATGACAGCAACTTGTCTGTTCCCCTTCCCCGATTCCCCAATGCTGTTCCCCTCCCCCAATTCCCCAATAAAATCTTTTAAAAAAAGGGGGCGGGGAGAAAGTCATCAATGGATGTTAAAACAAGTGGGTGAAAGTTTGATTAGGAACAAGATACACAGTCTCAAAATCTCTCCATAAATAATGTATTAGTTTCAAAGGACAGCAAACCAACTATACAGTGGAGAGAACTCATTGATACCACCTTAGCCTAGTGAATGAAGTTAACCTCACCAGCATGGATGTGTTAACTAGCCTTATTGTGGTAATCATTTCACAATATGTACATGTATCAAATCATCTCATGGTATACCTTAAACTTATACAATGTTATATGTCGATTATATCAATAAAACTGGGGACAAAAAGCCTGGGAAGAAACCATCTGGGTGAAATCCTCTCAAACAATAAAGTTAACACCACCAAAACTAAGATAAACCAATATCATGTGCTTTTGATCTGGTATACTGAGCACATTACTGTGATATTCCTGCCAAAAATGTATAACCTGAATCTAAACATAAGGAAACATCAAGACAAATCCAAAATTCGGACAGTCTGCAAAATAACTGGCACTTCAAACAATAACTAGGTCAAGAAAGACAAAGGCTGAGGACCCACTCCAGATTAAAGGACTTTGATAACCAAATGTGATGCGTATTCTTGGATTAGATCTTGGATCAGGGAAAAAGAGTATCTATAATGAACATTAGGACAAGTGGTGGAAATGGAATGTGGACTGTGGATTATATAACAGAGGGTACAAACAAATGAGGTCTCCAATTTACTAACAAACAGTTCAGGAAACAATTACACACATACATGCACACATACACATACACACACAAAGCAAATGAAGCAAATACAAACAATTTGAAACGGAGTAAAAGGTATACAAACAGAAGTTTCTTGTTCTTCAGTTCCTATTCTATAAACTTTATATCAAAATCAAAAGTTAAAAAATGTTTCATTTGGGGAAATGTCAAACAGATTTAACAAAAGTCAGTACATTATCAGAGAGCTGAAGAGTCACTCATAGTCTTTAAAATTAGATTAAATCCATTAACACACCAAAACTACAGAAGTCATAACAAAAGTCTGCCTAACAAAGTTGAAGGTTCAGAATGGCTTCTCTGGTTCCTGCCTACCTCCATTAATATGAGAAATTTAGGAAATTAGATTTGATTATGGAATATTATATTGGACCAATTACTGCAGTGTTGGATGAAATGCCAAATTCTGTGAGACAATGAAAATAATTAAGTGTTGAAAATGCAACCCTGTACTTGACAATAATCCAGGAAGAAAAAGGAAATGGAGAATTTGGTTGGCTTCGGACTAATCCAGTGAGTGATAAGACCTCAACCCCCTTTAGCTCAGGGTGATGCCTTGGCCCAAACCTTCCCCCCAGGACAGGGCCAGGACTAAGATGAGGTACGACCCTGGCCCAGAGTGCAAAATTTAAGGAGGCACCAAAAGTTCAATAATCAAGATAATATTTTAATGAGATATTTTTAAATCAAAATTAATACAAAGTCAGTGATGAACAAAATATCAAAATATTAAATAAAGACAGCGCTATGGACTGAAAGTTGGTGTGCCCCTCCCCCAAAAAATCATGCTAAAGCTCTAACCCACAGTGTGCTGGTATTTGGAAATGAGGCCTCATGGTGGGATTAGTGCCCTTATAAGAAGAGACATCACAGATATCTCTCTCACGCGCGCGTGCGCACACACACACACCACCACCACCACCACCACCACCACCACTACCACCACCACCACCATGTGAGGACACAGTGAGAAGGCAGCAATCTATAAGCTGGGGAGAGAGCTCTCACCAAAAACCTACTCTGCTGGACCTTGATCTTGGACTTCCCAGCCTCTACACTGTGAGAAATAAGTTTGTGTTCTCAAAGCCACCCAGCCTGTGACATTTTTGTTACGACAGCCCCAGTCTTCTAACACAGACAAGATGGGGATTGCTAACTTCTCCTTTTGCCTCAGGCTTCAATATCCCTCCAATCTTGTGATATTTAGTTTACCATGGACTTTTTTCGCATTAACTTTGACTCTTTAAAAACTATTGCAGGAACACCTTATCTGTCTTGATGAGGGAGGAAGCCCTGCCTCACCCTGGCCCTGCCCTGCTCTAGGAAACATGGTCTCAGGTGTAACCGCTCCCACCACAGTGTCATCACATGTGGCCCCCAGCCCAGTGTCTCCTAGCGCAATGGCCATATGCCCAAGGTTTCCAGCCTACATTTTGCCAACGTCTCGTCTTGTCGCGCAATGCTGAGCTGCTCCCCAACTCCCTACCACTCCCCCTGGGCAGCCCTGCCTGCTGCTTCCCAATGGCCTGGTTCCAAAAAAGGAACATATTAAACACACGTCTCACCCCAGGACAGGCACAGATAGAGACTGGAATAGGAAGCGAGATGGCAAATCAATAAAGCATGATGGGTCATGATTAGTGTCCCAGTATTATAAACACTGTATAATAGGGAGTCTAATCCAGAGCGGCGACGATGCCTTACCTAAGTCATCAAAGACTCTCACCTCTTCCATTAAGTATATGTAATGGGAAATGAAACGCAAGTTCTGGTAACTTTCCTTGAGGGAGAAGATAGGAACAGGAAGAAAAGGGAGGTGGAATAGAGGAACAAAAGTCAATAATTAAGTGCCTGCTGTGGGCCAGGGTCTGTGCTAGGTGCTTCCCACATTGCCGCACTGAGTCCTCCCAGCTCAGAAGGATACACCCCACCCCTGTGCCAGAAAGCTTTCCAGCGAGTAAGAGGATGGATGTATTTATAGACATCTGCAAGCGAAGCCATCGGCTCTCCCTGTTGGAAGGCAGAGAGCTGTGGTCTGCCAGGTGTGCAAGGTTTCTGCATCTGAATGTAAAATGTACAGAGTGTCTCGGCCCGTGCCTGAGAGTTGAGGCTCCTTGATATTTCCAGTACCTGACCTCTGTCAACACTGCAGGGGCTCCAGGCTGCGTGGCTGGGAAAAACACGGCGTCCCTGCCAAGTTCCGCGGAGCCGGCCCTGCAGTTACCGTGACTACGGCACCTGTTTCATTCCTGTTGTTTCACCCTTCTCCTCAAATCGCCTTAACACTCTGAACACTAGCAAAATACAGAGCTGGGTCCCCAGAACAGTGTCCCTCCTACCCCGGTATCCCAGTTCATCGTTACTAAATAATGAACTCAGTGTGCCAGGAGAGCTACCTATAGACCAAATGAGAAAGAGACAAAAATTGACTTCAAAACCAGAATAGTAAGCACAAATGTCTTCAATAAATTCAACGCATCCAAAAACGCTGAAGAAACTTGTATTAGCAGCCAGCGTCTCCTCATTGTACAGACACCCGGACTATACTGCCTTGGGGTGCAGCAGAGACGCCTGCCCCCTGTGGCTTTCCAGAGAGGAGAAGCCCGTGCCAGAGACAGTGTCCCCACATCTCTCCTGCACCCCAAGAAATGACCCAGCATCTCACACATTGGCAAGACCACTGCAGCCCCGGAGGCTAGCTGGAGAGACTCTGGAGCAAACCAGTTTCAAGAAAGAGGGAAGGTGGGGCAAGGAGGAGGGAAGTCTGGCAGGAGCTGGTGGTTGGAGAGAGGCAGGATGAGGGGGACCCCTCGGCCCTCTCTGCCTCTGCTTTGGGCAGCCTCTCCATCATGCTGTGTTTATGGGCCCGACGTGACTTTCCACCCAAGAACGCTTGCTGGGCTTGCACTGGAGAACTTGCCACCTTCCACACAGTTCAGGTTTCATCTGATTCACACCGGGAAGCTCTGGCTTCAAGAGCCCAGCGCATTTTCGCAATTGGATGGAAACAGCGTCGCACGTCAGACCTAGCTCACCAAGGCGCGTATGCCTTCATCCGTGCCACCAGGTTCCTGCCCCGCTAACCTGTAAGGTGACTGACTGGAGTGACCAGATTCAACGACTGAGCCTCTCCAGGCTTTGGTGTCCACAGGACCCCAGGACCCCAGGAGATGGAGCCAGTTCCAGAAAGCACCAAAGTTGGCACATCGAGGTAGCAGGAGGCCACCCTGGAGAGAGAAGGGAAGGACTGCAGGACTGCGCCTCAGGGCAGGAAGTACAGGTTGTCATTTATAGGACATGACACAGCCTCCCGAACAGGCTAGCGGGTGACGTGGCAGTTTCCCTCAGGATCAGGCCTTCATGTTCCAAAGCTGAGTGGGTGTGAGGACATAGGGACAAGTGGCCACTCTTGACTCAATCATAACAAATTTTTGCTACTCACTGCTTTGCAGGGAGGAGGGAGGGCAGGGACTGAGGTCTGGTTGATCCAGCAGTGGCTCAGTGATTAAATTCATCACCCTAGGCTTGGCCCACGCCATCTGCCTGGTGTGAGAGAGGAACCGTTTGTTATGCCACTGTCATGGACACTGGGCAGCCATAGCCAGAGACCTGCGGGCCGCAGTGGCAGGAGAGGCTGAGAGCAGAAGAAGGGGGATAGCCGTGGGACCATGCGGTGGAGACAGCAGGAGAGGAGTGACCCCACAGGGACTAGGCAGGCAAGCGAGGTCTTTTTTCATTCAGGCCCTGCTTCCGGGAAACCTGGTGGGAATCAGGACTAAAAATGATTTCCTGGCTCCCTCCCAAGCCAGGCTGGGTCAGGTGTCCTGCTCTGAGCTCCCACAAGTGCTTATCATCCTGTGCTACATCTATCTGTTTATGTACCTGTCTTCTTTAGAGCAGGGACTGTTTATTCACCTTTGTGCCTGCCAGCACCTTGTGGCCTGTCTGCCCAGATTAATACTTGTTGAATGAGTGAATGAACTACTGCTGTGACGAAAGTGTGAGTCATTCCCTCCACTGAAACTGGGGGTGGGGGTTGCTGTGCTGTAGAGTTGTCTATACAGCACTAGTCAGGTGATGCTGCCACCTTCACTGGGGCAAAGGAGCATCGCCCAGGGCCTGTTTGTCACCGCCGTGTCTCCTAACCTATACTGACTGAACTCCGATCTCCCCATTCTTATCTTTCCCCATGCCACACTTTCCCATCTCATTTTACTACTGTCGCACGCCTCTTCCTAATGACAAAACATCCACTAATGTTAATTAATCACTAACTATGGATGACTTCATGTCATTCTTGTAACAAACCTTTCTAAATGAGGAAATTGAAATGAAAAGAAGTGAAGCAACCTGCCCAAGTTTTCAGAGCCAGAAAGGGACAAAGTCACAATTCAAAGCCCATCTAAACTCCCTACCATGATCCTCCTCAAATCTTGCAGGGACTCTGAAGACCTCCTTACTTGTGTGTCCTCTGCACCTAGGTTGTAAAGTCCTTAGGACATAGCCCATCTGCCCTCATCTACATACGCTAAGGGTTCAGTCACTAGCTGCTGAATTTAATTGAACAGACTATTTGTCTTGGGCCTCTTGTAAAAACAACCTGAAGAGCTTGTGCACGGGTCAAAGAAGGCATAAGCGCTGGGATCAAATAAGCAACATGGATTGTAACTGTTCGCAGCCATTCTTTGGAGTAAGATGGGAATAGTCAGGTGGTCATCATCCTCTGGGTCCCCCTCCAGGCTTTTCCAGTGGCTCCAATTCTTTCCTACTACAGGAAGGGATAAACACCCTTCATATATTTCCTCTCACCCCCAACTGCAAGGAAAACAGTAACACTAATTAGTTGTAACAGGGTGTTCATTTCACACGGTTCTCAGCAGGTTGCCCTGCTGTTCTTTGAAATGGTCTGGAAACAGCCTTGATTTTAAACATCTGAAGATAATTGAACCAAAGTTGTGCCCAGAAACCCTGAGTGACATGCCTTTTATTCTCTCCTTCACTAACAAGAAATGTTTGCTGCCATATCTTATTTACTCAACACCTTGAAAGCCTCCGGCACTGATGACTCGCACCCCAGGACCCTAAAAGAATAAGTTAAAGTAATGATTGGTAATAAATGGTGGAGCAGGGAAGCCTGAGAGATTTCACAAAACCCTATGCCTGTTTAAAGTGGAGAACGAATTGCCCCCACAGACCTATAAACTTAAGCTCTGTACCTGGGAAAAGTAGGGAAGTGGGGGTAGAGCTGCATTTACGACAAGATCAATTTGCAAACATTTTTCAAAGACCAGGATATTAGTTAGCAAAGATGGAAACATTTTCTAATATATTGTTGGCAAGTGGGTGGGGAAAGAAAGAGGTTGTCATGTCCTGTGGATGGAGGTGTAAACTGAACAACCTTTTTTTTTTTTGGCAGAGAGGGGAGCCTGAGAATTTGGACTATCCATCAAAATTTTAAATGATGTCACTTCAACTGCACAGCTCTACTTCTAGAGTTATTCTATAAATGCTATCCCAAGCATGTCCAAAAGTAATCATGGAGCTCATTTATAGAAGCAAATTTCAAACAACCTAAAGGTCCATTAAACTAGGTTCAATAAAAATTATGATAAATCCACACAATAGAATATTTTGTGGATTTTAAAACAGTAGGAAGGGGGGCCGGCCGAGTGGCGTGGTGGTTAAGCACTGGCTTGGGAAGCCAGCGGCCCCGGTTCGGTCCCACATATGAGGGCCAGTGACACTGCCCTCAAAAAAAAAAAAAAAAAGTAGGAAGGGGGAACCTGTAAGTATGTTTATTTAACAATCTCTAGTATAATAGTTTGAAACTGAAGTCATAAAGTCCAACGTACTATGAGTATTATGCCACAATTCGTGTTTTAATTTTATTGTTTGAATATGTGTATATGATGGTTCATATATGTATGTAATCATTCATATAATGACTCACATACACCATACATGTATCTGGAATGATGCAAAACAAACTGATAGCAGAGTTGACCCTGGGGTGATAAATTAGGAGACTAAGGAAGGGAGATTACTGTTCAATTTATGCTTCTCAGTAATGTATTGTGCTGTTTGAATTGTTCAATATGTGTGCAAATGATCTGAGGGGTTGTTTAATTATTATTTATAAGTAAAAGAGGAGACTGACTAACAATGGTCACAGCCTATGAGAGAATTCAATGATTCAATGTGATCATCCAACACACAGAGGTGAGCCTGGTGCTTTAAGGGGAAACAGAGAATAGAACCCATGTTGTGACATTGAGACTCTGTGATTCAGTCTTTCAGGGAAAACCTATGAACACACTTGCCGAGCAGACAGTGATTTAACAGGTATAGAGGTACCCAAGGCCCCTCCCAGAAGGAGGTACCTGTTGGTCACTGTTACTCGGCAGGTTTTTATTGTTTGTTTGTTTTTAATTTTACTGGGGAACAGCCATGGTCATTGGTTACCCATTGCTTTCATGCTACAATGACATAGTTGACTCTTTTAGGAGGATGCAGCTCACAGTGACCCATGGGGGGATTGAACCAGCAACCTTGGTGTTATCAGCACCACACTCTAACCAACTGAGCTAACCAGTCGTCCCTCAGCAGGTTTTTAACAAACAGTGTTAACAAACAGCCGAGCTCCTAGGCTCATGGGCAGAGCTGAGCAAATGTATAGGTAGATGTTCTGGGCCCTGAAAAAGAGTGAAGGAAACCTTCCACATCACTCCCCCCAGCCCCATCCCCACCTATAGGCCCCGCCCTCAGCTGGACCCCTGTAGAACTAGAGGGAAACCCACTGCACATTCAGAGGCCCTCAGAGTGTAAAATAGGATTCTGCCTGCCGCCAACACATCGTCTAACCTCGCACCCCATTGCCCGGGGGCTGGGGCTGTCCTGAGACTGGGGAGGGGCGTGGGGTGTTGTTAGTAGAAATCAGTAGGTCTGTCCCAGGGCTTTGCTCATACCTGGCTGTCATCTTAGGCAATTTGTCTTCCTTTGTATTCCCACTTCTAGAATAAGATGACTAGTGGCTCCATGGTGTGGGTTTTTGGGGGATCCAATGAGATGATCAGCATGATATTCCAGCCTAAGACAGGCAGTGCTTTGAGAAAACCAACTGCCATACAAATGTAAAATATCAGCAGTATTACACAGGTGATCTTTTCTGCAATTTGAGTAAATTGTCCAGTCAGTTGGTTCAGTCAAAACAGTCAGTCTGATAGCCCAGCACAAACAAAACCCAAAGCTTTGATTAATTGATTGATTGCCACACACATAAATGAGCACTTATTAAATGTCAGGGTGGTGTGGGGATGGGAGATATGGAGATAGAGAAGACAGATTCCTGACCTATAGGAAATGCTAGGTCTAGTCAAAGGGATACATGAACAAATGATTGTGCTCCAGTAGCACCATGACAATAGTCTATTGATGGTACAAGTAAGGAGCCACAGCAAAAAAACAAAAGGGTTGACCTTGTGATACCTACAGCATCAACCTTCACATACAGACTCACCCAGTACCAAGGTATACAGACCAATAACAATTGCTCACTCAACTGCACGTTTATTTGTAAAGCAATCTACAAGTGATTGATAGCAATTTTTTTGTAACAGCATATTAATCAACATATTTGTTTGGTATTGTTTTGATTTAGTCAGGCCTCTCATTGAATCCTTTCAAACCTAAAGGACCAAAAATGACCTCATAAGTGGTGGTCATTTCAGATTGGTAGGAACACGGGGTAAAAATTTTTACAATGGCCTTATCAGTAACAGCTAAGTAACAACTAAGTAAATAAGTAACAACATTATTAGGCAATATTTCAATCAAGATAACATCAAATAACATGTTCGCTGCCATCGAGCTTGGGTTTTATGCTCATCATGTGCCTGACAAACAAGCTGTATCCCATCAAAACAGCAGTTCATCCACCAATCCGGCGAGTCACATCCATCAGTTAAGTGAAGGAAAGGCCCAAGTTGAAGATAAAACAGACAAAGCTGTTTGTTTAAAGCCATGGAGACAAAAGTAAAGGTTAACCAGATGTTTCACTTTTAAACGTGTGTTTTATTCAACTTCTGTTTCATTCAGGTCTAAATATCACTGAGTTGCAAATATTACACAGAGTTCCCCAAGTTAACCTGCATAAAATTAAATTTCATTCTAATTTAATTCACTTCCAGAATGGTATTCTGTTGCCAATGTGAAAACCCTGGAGGAGTTTTATTTTCCGTGACCTCTATAAAATAACAAGTTGTATTTGCCACAACCAGAAAAACATCCTGAGCCTCATTTGCCAAGGGAGCCTGTAATCAGATATTACTTACTGCCCCACGTTATTTCAATCGTCACAAGTCATTCCTATTAAATTAAAGCAAAAAAAAAAGTACTTTTATGACCTTGCTACAATAACAAATGTTCTCAGTTGTGACAATTTGTTTGGGTGCTGGTAGAACTGCTAACAATAATTTTTAAAAAGACAGTTTCCCAAGAACTCCTCTCATATTGCAGTCATGTGCCGCCTTGTCTCCTTGGCATTCCTAAGGAAAAGACAGTGGTATACAGCAGTTTTCCCAACCTGGCTGCCCAGGAAAAGCATCTGAGGGGCGGCCGGGTAGCTCAGGTGGTTAGAGTGCAGTGCTCATTAACACCAAGGTTGCCGGTTCAATTCCCACATGGGCCACTGAGCTGCACCCTCCACAACTAGATTGAAGACAACTAATTGACTTTCAGCTGATGGTGCTGGAGAAACACACTGTTCCCCAATAAAACTTCTTCTTAAAATAAAGCATCTGAGGACTTTTCTAGAACACAGATTTCGCCTCCTCCTCTCTGGCCAGACCTCCGAAAAGGAGTGTCCAGGTTGGCAACCCAGAATCACCCTGGTCTCATTGAGTCAGGTTCCTTGGGCCATCGGCCTAGTATACAGAGCCTTGTTTGGGGTAAGGCATCCTTAAAAGAACCAGGTATGCTAATCAGAGGAGAAAAGTCGGTGGTAGTGGGGGCTTGAGTTTCCGAACAAATCAAGGAAATTTCATGTATGGATTGACTAAGATGATCTCAAAGCATTAGTATTAATTATGTTATGTGTGATGGTGGCATTGTATTTAGGTCAGAAAATGATCCTAATTACCAAGTGGTGACATGACATAAAAGTCTGAGGTTTACTTTAAAATACTGCCGCCAAAAAAAAGAGAGAAATGCTAGGACAAATGGAACAAAAATATCAATGGCATTAAAAGCGGATGGTGGGTTGGTGCATCAGGGTTCATGGTACCTTTGTGCTGAGAAATGTTCACAATAAAGTGTTGTTTTTTTGAGGGCAGTGTCACTGGCCCTCATATGTGGGACCTGAACCGGGGCCACTGGCTTCCCAAGCCAGCGCTTAACCAATGCGCCACTCGGCCGGCCCTATAATAAAATGTTTTTTATTATCTGCAAGAGAACAATAATAACCGGAGCTGATCTCTGCCATACAAGGCTTTTCTCCACTACCTCTGACAGATAGCTGGTTGGTGGGCTATATTCTCCCCGTCTACATGGAGAAAGAAGGATGCAGAGAGGGGAGATGACTGGCCTGGATTCTCAGCTGCCTGATGCTGGTAGGTCCCTGACATTTTCCCTCGTAGGAACCTTTCCATTCAATATTCTACTCTGCAGATGGAGTTCGGGCCCATTACTTTCTGTGATGATTAACCCTGACCTGCTGGAATCACAGCTATCTTAAGGGAGGCCTAGTGTTTCGTTAAGGATCAGGATGTCACTGAATAAATAGTGAATGTTTAAACCTCTTATGGGCAATATGTACTCATCAGGATACACTGGAGAGGTGGGTCAATAGGATCCTTCGTGACCTACAACTAGACCTTGGTGAGTCGTCATGTGCGCCCCTCCGAGGTTTGAGTTCCTGGGTCACCTTCCCTTTCTAAAGGAGATCCAGAGTAAGCACTGGGTTGGAACAGCAGACTCCCAAAAACACAGGGACAGTCAGCAATTCCTAGCGTCTGATGGTATAAAGATTTAGGGGCCCACAAACTCATCTCAAAGGAGTATCCTCACAATTCAGAATGAAAGATATCCAACTAGAGAGAGAGTCAGGGTCACCCTGCATGTTTCTATACTCTGTACAGAGTCTTTTCCTATGACCTGGAGCTTGAGGGATCAACTCAACTCAGGCCTGTCAGCCTCTGTGTAAGTCTGTCTCCACTCCACTATGTTTAGAATTGAACAGTGGCTTGGAAGCCACCAGCCCATCAGAGCCCATAATGACACTGGGTCGGTCCCCGCCGTCAGCTGCCACTGTGGGTGTGGTCACTGAGAACCAAACAAAGACAAGTTTGAAGAGCCTTTTCCTCTAAAGCAAGTTCTGGTTCCACACAGCAGTAAGACCGGTTGCAAGACAATGGATGAAAGGACATAACAAAGTGAGGCTGTTTTTCTCCTTGACAATTGGAGTCAGACCCAAGACAGTACTAAGGGTTTCATAAGCAACTTGACAGGTGCCATAGATACCTGGCACTTTATGTACCTCTGTCCCTGCTTTTCCTATGAGACTGTGATGGTGCTGAGGGCATTCTCACAGAGCTGCCTCCGCCCTCCGTCTTGCTCAAAAACTACCTTGCGTTTCAGAGGGTTTTCTCCTTTTATTTTTTTCTCCTGACACCTTGCTTTCTCCTGCATCATGGGGCCGAGCCCTGAGCTGGGGCCTCCTGTCTGTTCACTCCTTCCCACTGCTCATGAGAAGGCACAGTGAGAAGACTTTCTGTCATTATGCTTCATACTCTACGTTCTCAGGCAGCCTCACGCAATCTGTTTTTTATTCAGAGATACTTTTGCACTTCTGTTTAACGCCAAGGATTTTCAGATTGCCTTTTATTCTATTTCTCTTGCTCCCTTGCTAGGAAAGAGAGGCTGCCATGAACATAAGACCTAAAACAAACAGGGGACAATGTGGCAGAGTTACTTCCACCAACTAATTGTGTTTCTACATGCCAACATCTCGTCAGGGGAGAGATCTGAAATAGACTCCACGCAGAGAGCACTCAGCAATTTCTAGCTGCAAAAATGCCTCATTCCTAGTACAATTTGATATCCTTCCCTTCTTCCTAAAATCCACTAGTCTTATCTCCATTAGAGATAGAGACTTGAGAGTATAAAGATATCAATTGACACGTCCAGGATCACACCTAGAGGCAACTGGCAGACACCTCATGCTGGGCCTCCAGGCCTATCCTGACGCCAAATCATCTGTAAACTGGCTGCACTGGCTACAAAACGCATCACTAACCTCTGACAACTACCACTTCAGTGTAACACATGTTCGCGGAGCGCGAGCAGGGATTCTAGGATGAGGAAGACACATTGCTCTCCAGGGTTTTCCACTCTCCTCGGCCTCGAAAACAAATTCTTCCTCCAGAAAGTTATCATTCAAGGCAAGTGTCTTCAACATCATAAGAAAGGTACAAAGTATTCATTTTAGAGGCTTCTTCTCTACTCCTTCTCTTGTGACCAACTTTGAAATGTAGACAAGATCAACCAAAAGCACCATGTGTGTGCGCATGTGCACGCGTGTGCTCCTACACAAAGATGGCCACAGAATAGAGTCAGCCCAAGTCACTGTCTTATAGCTACTGGCATCAATTGTCCAAGGGTCTGAAGGTTAATGCCAATCGAATAGTACAACAAGAAGGTAACAGGTGTCTATCCTGCCAAAGAAAGAGAGGGCTAAAGTCAAACTCGGGCCTGCTGGGAGCTTGAAGCCTGCAGGGCTTCTATGAAGCCAAAGGTAGGATGGGAGCCTTGCTCAGAAATGGTCTAATCAGATTCCTTGGTGAAGCCCCCCTCTCAAGAGGAGCTTTCTGATGATGGTGGCCAGTGGGGAACCCCTGGATTTTTACCATCTTGGCTATGCCTTTCAGAGTTGCAGATGACCTCTCGGAGACTCCCTTGTAAGTATCAAACCACCGAACACACAGGCACCACTTCGAGGGGAAGTCAGAGCCCCCTACCCCCACCCCCCGAAAGAGAATCTCCAGCTAACAGGCTCCAAGTGAAGATAAAGTTGGTGGAATCAGAACTTTCTTCCATTTCAGCAACACTGGAGTTTTCCTCTGAAGACATCACACGTTTGAATCTGTACATCAAGTCTGTTACC
The DNA here is from genome assembly GCA_033961575.1 of Aselliscus stoliczkanus. Taxonomy (NCBI): domain Eukaryota; kingdom Metazoa; phylum Chordata; class Mammalia; order Chiroptera; family Hipposideridae; genus Aselliscus; species Aselliscus stoliczkanus. Next base: position 101,055,815 of record CM066739.1, read on the forward strand.
ATTTATATCACATTCCCCCTTTTCATCTTGGAATATTTCTGTCATATTAGATGGGTCTAAGATGGGTCTTGAAAAATAGGATAAACTTCCTTCCGAAGAAATTTTAGGGGAGCCGAAGGAGGAAGGTGCTCCAGACATGGAGGATGATTAAAAAAAATCAACCTATGTCAAAAGGAATGGAAAATCGGATCCCAGAAAGATATCCCCATTCTTATGTTCACTGCAGCATTATTCACAATAACCAAGATATGGAAACAACCGAAGTGTCCACCAACAGATGAATGGATAAAGAAGAGGTGGTGTATATTATATACAATGGAATATTATTCAGCTGTGAAAAAGGAAATCCCACCATTTGCAACAATATGAATGGACCCGGAGGGCGTTATACTAAGCGAAATATGTGTTAAGTCAGACAGAGAAAGACAAATACTGTACAGTATCACTTATACGTGAAATCTAAAAATGCCAAACTCATAGAAACAGCACAGAATTGTGATTGCCAGGGGTTGGAGGGTGGAGGAATTGGGGAGACTGTTGGTCAAAGGATACAAACTTACAGTTGGAAGCCAAATAACTTTTGGAGCTCTAACCCATAGCATTGTAACTATGGTCAACAATACTGTATTTATATAAAGTTGCCAATTGACTAGATTTTAAATGTTCTCCCCACAAAAGGTGGTAATCATATTGCAATGTCTGGATGATCAAATCCATACATTGAATATACCTTAAACTTATACAATGTATGTCAATTATAAAAAATAACAAAAGTCAGCTGTGTGAAGGGATGTGGGGATTAACTAAGAAGGGTCGTTTGGGAGGATCCCGTGTCTGATACTCACCAAAAGGTTTCTCATAAGAACACTGAAGAGTTTCTGAGTTTTCTCAATTTACCAAAAGTATGATTATGAGCAAGGTGGACAGATGATAATACTGAGTATTTTCTATGTGCCCTATACCGTGCCAGGCACTTTGCACTTGTCACCTCCCTTACTTCCCACCCCAGCCCTACAGCAGGTATGATTACCTTCACTTTACATGTACACACCTGAGGCACAGAGTTGTCATTTGCCCAAGGTTGCACAGCCAGAGCTATGCACTTGGGACAGGTCTCTGTGACCCAGACCCCACATTTGCTCCTCTCTGCTGTGCTGTGTTGCTTGCCTCCTTGAGCTCTATCTGTTGTCTTCGTTTCTCACACACCAGCCAGTTTCTTCTGCTTCTAGGATGGGAAGGACCATCTGCTTTCTATAACATGGCATACTCATTCCCTCACAGAGGCCATACAATGCAGGAGAGAGTTGGTACTCAGCTGACAAGATGATGGACACACACAAAAAAAAAGGCCTCGAGGTTCAGGGAAGCTGCTGAGTAAAAACCTCTCAGAAGTCTACCTATGCACATGCCCAAAAAGTGCCCCTGCCATAAAAGCCAGATCTGTCATTCTCAACACTCACCAGCAATGAGCCACACAGCTGTGGAGGCCTAACAATCTGGGCAGGAAAACAGACAGGCAAAGAAAAAGAAGAATGTAGTCAAGCCCCAAGGAAAAAAATGTTAACATCCGGAACCAATTCACCCACGCAGACTGGAGAACCGTTACACCCAGCTCTTCCTAACACGCTTTGGGCCCCTCTCCCCAGTCTCTCTCTCCTCTCTCTCTCTCTTTCTCTCTCTCTCTCTCTCTCTGTCTCTCTCTCTCTCTCTCTGTCTCTCTCTCTCTCTCTCTCTGTCTCTCTCTCTCTGTCTCTCTCTCTCTCTCTCTCTCTCTCTCTCTCTCTCTCTCCAGGGCTTGGATTACTATTTGCACACCGCTGCAGCAGTCATATGGTCCCCTAGGAAGCACCTCCTGCTGTACCTACTGCCCAATCAGAACATCACAGAGATGTCTTAAATCTGTGATGTCACAGGGTAATCTGGGTAATGCACCATTGCACCAGATGGGATCTCACATTCCCAGGATGAAGGCCGGCCATGCAGCGAGGGCTCTGGACACTGGAGGGAAAACATGAAAAAATGGCCCAGGCCTGGCTGGTTTCATATCTTGCAGAATCTACATTTCTAATTGGACAGATCTCCTGGGTAAGTTCCAGTAAATCACCTACAATTGCAGCATTCAACTCATCCTCTGCCAGAATCTATATTTCAAGAGTCTGGCTCCACATGGGCTCCTTGGGAAAGGAAATGGGCCCAGAAAGTCATATGCTTCTGTTGCTACAAGAGCTTATCAAATCCCATCCATCGTTGCCTGCACAGAGTGGAGTGGGCAATCGGGGAAAGCAAAGTTTTAAAACAGGCATGTATATCGTTCTCTTTTTAGCATCTAAAAGCCATGTTTCCATCCCTGGGCACAACACACAGGAAGATGATAGAGTTTACAGCTCAACAGCCAAGAAGCACGTTAATGTTAAAGTCCACCCACCGAAATCGGGGATGGGGGGTGTAGTTTCCCTCCAAATCCCGGCTGGAGACACCAGACTTCCTAAGAGAGGAAGGTTACTTGGAATGGGAGGAAAAGAGATGGAAAGACAGTGAACAGGTGGACCCCAAACCCCCCTGAAAAACATTGTTAAGTTCCCTAAAACTCACTGCCATGATTACATCCACTTACAGCGTGTCAGCTGAGCAAAGGAGAGTGGGGTGTAACGGGAGGTTTAACCGGATGAGAGATTTCTGCAAATAACTGATTCCATACCAAACAAGGCTGCTCTAAATAGAGCTGTTACAAAGTAAATGAATCAGAGCAGTCACTCAGAGGTTAAAGTGAAAGCCACGACTGGGAGAGGACTCTGAGAGCGGGTGTACTTGCTGTGGGTCCTCAAGGCGGTTTCCTAATCCTTGGGCATTAAAAAGAAGCCACTGTGGAAATCAGAATCTCTTCCTTTGTAAATTCAATCCATGGCAAAGGGATTTCAGCTGTGATTGCTGAGTTTGAAAAAAAAAATCAACAGTACTTAGAAATGCACGAATTGCTCGTCACTGCAATTGATATGTTTCTAAGCTGTTCCATTTTGAATCAATTACCAATAAGATTCCACCCATCCCGTTGTGAATGGGAAAGGGAATGGGTAAAACAGAGCAGTTAAGGTTTCCCCTGAATTTCACTGCACAAGGGGATTTAGGATGAGGAGATTTTAGATCAAATTCAATATGCAGCCACCGCATTTCAGACACTGAGATTTCTGTGCATTTAAAATCAAAGAAAAGCTTCACGTTGCGAAGCATGCACATGCACCATTCCAAACACCATGGCTTAGAAACTCAACCCGGCATCCCTGTCACACAGAGGCATCTCCTAGCAGGTATGGAGAAGGCTGGAGGGACCAATAATAAATAAGAAAGGACACTAGAGACCCAGAAGCTGCAACCGAGGGCTGGTTCTCTCTCTCTCTCTCTCTCTCTCTCTCTCTCTCTCTCTCTCTCTCTCTCTCTCTCTCTCTCTCTCTTATGATTTTACAGTTTCTGTTTGAGGGGACAGCATGGACCATGAGCAGCCGTTTCCATCTACAGACATGCTGAGTTCTCCCTAGAGCACTAAAGGGTCATCTGCAGGGGCAGGCAGTAGCATCTATAGCTGTTAAGCACATTGACTGGAGCCACAGGGAGCTGGGTTTAAACCCTGGCCAGGCCACTTCCAGTGAACTGGAGCTGTGTGTCTGTGGGCAAGTTATTTATTCTGTTTCAGCCTCCATTTCCTCATCTGTAAAATGGGGACACGGTTACCTCCTCTTGAGGACTATTGGAAGAGCAAATGTCCTAAACCCATCAGCACGGTGCCTCCCTGATACAGGGTGCATCCACAATCCACGGAAGCTCTTACTGCGTAGCAATACAGGCACTCTAAGACGATGCTTGTAGGATTGGGGAAGTAGGGAGACATCTGTCTTGAAGATAAAATGCAGGGGCAGAGAGTCCGTTTTGAAGACTGAGGTCTGAATTCCAACCAGGACAGAGCAGCTGCCCCCACGCCCCAGCTGGTCAGGCAGGAGGTGCTGAGATGTGCCCTGGGGTTCTTAAAGGAGAGAGGCTCGGGAGGGAGGCCTTTCTCTGTTGCTCTTCCCCTGGGAATGCACTTTGCCCTCTGCTGCCAGGAATCAATATAAACAAAATCAGGGGTGGAACTAGTTTTATGTTAAAAAAAAAAAATAGTAAATGATCAAATCCAGCTTCTGTTTTCTGGAAGGAAGTGTGCAAAACCGTGCAGCCAGGTGTGAATTCTAACACAGTGGCTGGGCCTTCTGCTAAAAAGACTTGGCAGCCTCTTCTTCCCTGACAGTCAGCTTATCGTGGCTCTCGTGCTATCATTATGTCTTTAGGAGTTACTATTTGCCTGGGCCCGACCCTAGGCTCTGGAGTTACAATAGCAGTGAGGATAAGGTGCCTGCCCCACAGCAGTTTATGGCATAGAGGCAAGTGAGAGAGGATGGCCAGTCAGTCCACAAGCTCCATGATGACAGAAGTCCAGGGGCTGGGACCAGAGCCTAGGGGTAAACCCTGAGGGTGGGGAGCTGTCACTGGGGCGTGAAGCCCAGCTATAGAAATCTGTAAGGAAATAATGTCCCACAAGCTAGAAACATGAGCAATGCTCCTAGGTGAGCGCTGGGCCCAGTTCTGCATCTGACCCTGCCTTCCAGTTCAGCAGCTATGAATAGAGGCCTTGAATGCTAAGCTGTCTTCTGATCTATCTTGTTGACAAGCGTTTTGCCTGTTACTAAGTCATCCTTTTAGCATTCTCACATCTCTGCCAGATCAAGATCTCAGCTTAGCAGACTAGACATGGAAAATAGTTAGTAGTGCTTTCCATTAGGCTCAAATAGTAATCGGGGCAACTGATGGGGGGCGGGGGAGGATTCCACCAATTTTATTTACCATGATGAAGTAGCTTTTCTCAGTCTTCATTTTTTTCAGAACCATAGAGTTTTTCCAGCTATTTCTAAGAATGGCACACACCAAATTAAAAAAATGTTCCAAGCATAAAATAATCTGTATTTCCTTTAAATTCAATAATGCCATAGACTTCTTTTGGCAGGGGGGTCCTGAGCAACTATCTCCACAAGCAACAATAGGCTATATCAAACACAAAGGACCCACAACCACTGCCCCAGGACTTCTGAACATGTGATATCAATCTGAAAACTTTTCAAGAGCTTTACGAAAGCTCTTAATTCTGGCCATTAAAAAAAAAAATTTTTTTTGTGGCTGTACCGTTACTTTCTACAACTGCAGAAAAGCTTCCCTCATTCCAATGAAGTAATGGATGAGTCAAATGATGGTCAAGATACATTAGAAGAAAGTAGTAATATTACAAAAAAAAAAAAAGTTAACAAAATCACAGACTTATATAGCTGATAGGACCTCAGGTGTCATTTGAGCTTCCCCGATTTCACAAACCCGGGAATTGCTAGGAAACAATTTCAAAACATTTTTTCCCCCAACATTTATATGTCTGCCATTAAAACAAACATTCCTAATTGTGACAGTAATGACAAAGGTAGTATCAGGATTTATTCCTGAGTTAAGCTAGTCTAGACCTCTCCCTACCATAATACATGGATATAATCCAGAAAGCTCTGCAGTATAGTGAAGACTCATAGATAGCCACATGAACAAGTCAGGTTTCTGGAATGTTTTGCAGTGCAGTATTCCTCTGAGAGCTTGCTTATGCGGTTCCTTTTCTTACTAAACCCTTGTTTTCTAAATAGTGCCTAGGTTTACAGGCAAGAGGGAGAGGGAGAGCCCTTCCCCAGCTTTGCCACCAAAAAAAAAAAAAAAAAGAAAAAAAAATCAAATAATTAGGCTTTTGAATTAAGAAAGCTTTGTCAAGCCCAGGGAAAACATTGCTGTGTTCACAACCACTTATTGCCACCCGTGCTGCCCCTTCCCACTGTGAAAAACAATGATTTACTTTTCAGCAGCGAGAACGTCAGCCCTGAACGCCCCCAGCCACCTCACCCCCGAGGTGACAATTCTGAGCCCGGGGGCCGCGTGGGATTGACGCTTTGAAGCGAGGACGCCCGGGCGGGGCTTCCCTCCCTGCAAACGCTCAGCTCTCGAGGGGAAGTCGAGCCCTCGGCCTTCTCACAGCACCTGGTCAAGTCTTGATCTATTTGTAAAGTTGGGTGGTTTCTTTTCTTTTTCTTTGTATTTTTTTTTTTTTTAAGAAATAAATTACTTCAGTCTTTAGTATCTGAGAAGAGCGTAAGGACCGTTTGCTGTCCCCCTGTCTCGGGTAGCGATGCCGGGCCCGGGGCGGGGGCACCTCTGCCATCCCGGACCGTAGGCACCAGGGGACCCTCTGCGTCTGGCACGGACAGCACGGCTTTCCTTTCTAACGGGCCGGCGATATTTACTGACCCCAGAATTACCCATTTGGAAACGGTTAGGGATTAAAAGTTCTGCAGGCCGAGGGATTCTTGGTTCCTAATTGCTAATGTTTGAAGTCAGTTTGATTCCTCGAAAATTTGTTCAGCCTGATGAAAGCAAAAGCTCCAGCTCCCCTCGGGGCACGGGGTGTAAGATCCTTGGGTTCTGTTCGGTATTTGGTTTGTTTGGGGGGGGTGTTCCCCCGCTTTTGTTTTGTTTTATGTGTGTGGGGGGGGGCTCTTTCTCCAAGGCCTTCCCGGTTACCCGGGGGTCCCCGCGCTTCTCCAGGATGGAATTAGGGCCAAGAAGGGCACCCGCCATCGCTCAGGACGCGGGCCTGCTTTGTAGGCCCCGCGGCCGCGCAGACCCGCCGGGACCCGTCCGAGCGCCGGAGCAGGTCCCCGATCCGCAGCGCCGCCAGAGCCAGGCGAGGGCGGCCGCCACCGCGGCCCAGGGCGCGCACTTGTTAAGCTCTCCAGAGCTGCCCGCTTTCCCCACGATGGTTTCAGGGGAAGAGATGCAATCCTTCCTCGGTAAAACGTCATCTGAAATTTTTTTGAGAGTTGCGGGGGGGCGGGGGGCGGACGGAATGGGCGTTTTTAACTTGTGCGTAGGAGGTTGGGGGAAGGGAACAGGATGTGGAGGTGAGGGGAAGTGGGGGGAGGGGAAGAAAGGGAGCCGACCGCTTTCCTAGCCCCCGTCCGGGCTGTGACAATGCACTCGGGGCTGTGGGACAGTAGAGAGAAGGCAGCGGAGGTTGGCAGTAAGAATTTAGATTCACCCAGATGAGAACTGGGCGCCGAAACTCCCCAGGCTGCAGGCTTGGTCTATGACAATGACCTTTAGTGATCCCATCCAAGGGAACTCTGTCATCTGCAGCGTTTTGGGTTTTAAAATAAGTCTATATTAGGCTATTACGTGTGCAATCCAGAATTAGGAGTTTGGTGTGTTTTTTTAATCCTCTAAAGCGGGTGGCAATTTGGGAACAGCCCATTGGGGCCTCAGCAGCTATCTTGTAGAAAATATAAGAGGACAAATCCGGAGAAAATTTTTTGCATATATTTCCTGTGTTCTTTTTCCCCAAAATCATAATGCTTCTCTCGTTATTTCTATGAACCATTACTGTGACCCAGGTTTCTCTCAGTAATTCCGTTAACATGGAAGAACAGGAAATTACTCTTCGGAATGTTAGGAAGTGTTTTGCCCACCCAAAAGGAAGATGGTATTGTTCACAAAATTAAATGCCAGTTTTAGTTAGGAAAATCTCCCCCTCTCCCAATTCTGTTAAATTGCCTCTGTAACAGCCTCCTTACTCGTTTGGTGTTTTCTTTTACTTAGACTTTGGTCCAAACCATCAATTAATTTGAGAGTTAACTGAAAATGCCAATAACCAGTAGTTTCAAATCTGAGATTCTCTTGAATTATCAAAGGATGTCTAGGGATGACAAAATTTCTGGCTCCCCAAATTTTAGGTGTCCCCAATTTGTTAAACTGACTCCACCAAAAAAAAAAAGGCAGTTTCTTTTCTCTGAAATAGATTATCTGTGTCCCATTGAGAACCTAATGTACACACATAAATTTGTGTATAAATACCTACACTTGTGTATATGCATTTTAATACATTTCATACATTTATGTATAAAGGACAAAGCTAGACACTGGCCAGTACAAAGAGTACAGAATAACAAGTAGCGATTTGAAGGCCTATTTTCACTTCTGGTATCAAAAGCTCGTCATCAGTTTGTAGTCAGCAAAATGTCCTGCCTCAAAGTGGAGCCATTAATGGCCCTGAATAAATGTTGATTTGTCGTCACCAGTTGCTTGAATTTTCCACCTCTTCCCATTTCACCTCCGGTTCTCCCTACTGAGTCTCATTTTCCACCCTGACACTTAGAGCCAGGGCCTCACTTAAATTAACTAATGATTATCCTTGCCCAAAGAAGTGTAAACAGACCCTAATTTATAAATTTGCTAATTGCTCTTCCCTATGCAGACCCCTGAGTATCTCAGTCAAGCACATATAAAATTTAAAGCTCGCTAGAAACAGAAAAAGCAAAGCAAAAGTAAACCACATGGAGGAGAGAAAGAAGGGGAAAAGATTCCACATTCCCCCAGTTCCCTTTTTTTTCCCTGTGGAAAAATATCCCCAAAGGTCAAAACTAGAAAATCATTTGACTCGTCTTTCCTGCTGAATGCCTCTGTCTTTTGGGAGTAAGAAAGCAACAAGCAGCTACACCCCAGAATAATCATTGGATGGATTTCTGCATTTCCAGAAAAGAAAGTGGAATGCCAATCTGCTGTTTATCCTTGTGGAATCTTGCTTTTTAAAAAATCTACAGTCACCTAAAGAAGGGACATACAGATTTAAGAAGCACTGTAATCATTTTTCTCCTGGGTGCGCGAAACTAACTTTTACGAGAGTCCATAATCAGGATCTCAAAAAAGGGCTCTCGTTTTATATTAATATTATATTTTTTGGCGATAGAGAGAACGATTGTGACAGACCTGAGTTCCTCCCTCCTTAATACTAGCAATGCCCTTGGAGAGGCTTGGATGAACAAAATGTTTCAGTCTTCGGAGCCAAAACGCATTTGTCCCTCTCTCCTCGTAGCCCAATGTGAAGGATTAATGATGAGGCACTTGCTTCCATTAAATTCTTATCCGCACACACAAAGGAAGTTATACAAATAAAAGGGGGGACACAAACCGCCAATACTCCATGTTTTTAGTTTTGGCCCCCAGGTTAGGTAGGTATCTCATGCCCTTCTTCACTTGCTCCTCAAAGGCCGGGTGTAGTAAAGAGATTTAAAACCAATTCTCTTTAATAATTAAAAGATATTTATGATACCATTTGAACTGGAATTTGGGGAGGGACAGGAAAATGGCAGCGGATATATGTCAATATAACTTCAGTCCGAACTCCACTGTAAGACATGGAATTCCAGCTACCCCCTGCATGAACGTCTTACCTCGTGAACTTTTCTTTCTGGGAGTTTTACCTATAAAATCAGGAAACCCAAAGTTGCCAGCTCTGAACCCAAAAACAAAAGGTTAATAAGAAATAGCGTTGGGTCGGGCATGGAAGACGCGAATTCAGAATCATTGTGCTCGTGGTCTGCGAGCTGATAACCTAGGAAAGCCGTGAGCACATTAGGCTTGTGCTCTTTGGGCCCGACTCCGAGAGGCAGAGGTGGTTTTAGGAGCCGGGCAGGGGGCCGCCCTGCACCGCATAGCCAAGAATCTAGAGGCAGTTCCCCCCCAACGCTCCCTTGTTACGCCCGTACCTTCCACACCCATCACACGGGTTTCTGAACGCCCCTGGGGGAGGTGGGGGCGGGGACCCGCGGAGGTGCAAACCACAGCACACTCCACCTTCCTTCCACACTCCAAGCTTCAGGGTTCTCCCAGTTCCCTATCCTCCCCACTGCCTTCGAGCGGTTTGCTCCAGGTATGGGATAGAGTGGGTTGGAATTAACTCCTTTCTCCTAGGGGCTTCTACTGTGTCTCCGCGCCAGCGGAGTTGCACAGAACGCCTCCATAACTCGCCCTACCGCCCGGAGGCCATTGCGGTGCGCTCTGCTAACCCTGCGCATCCAGAGGGCGTCGGATTTAGCCACAGTCCCACCAGCGCTTGTAAAAGGCATTTGGCAGTCATCCCCCAGCAAACCACTGTCCTCACCAGCCTCCGACGAATTTAGACTTTGCCTAACTCGCTCCCCCCATTCCCCTTCACACAAGGTCAGTTACCAAAGGGGCAGCCACTGCCAAGGCCGTTTGGACCGAGCAGGCGGGAGCCATGGGCCCCACACTTGGCTCGTCTGCGGGGCTCAGGCCCCGCACCCTCGAAACCTGCACCGGTGCAGGAGCGCGAGTATCACCGGGGAACCAGAGTTCCTCACCCGGGACTCTACGCCAGGCAAACCCTTGGGCGTCTCGCCCCGCGTGCCACACACCCTCGCGCTGCGGTCCCAGCCCTGACCTGCGCCCAGGCTGGTGCTGGGCGCACAAGCACATTCTCTCTACTAGCTTCGAACTCCGCTTTTTCTCGGATCCTTAAACGTCAGTGAAGAGTCGCTTCCTCCGTTTTGACCTTGTGTTTCCCTATTGGGGGTTGGAGATGGGTAGAGGAGTGGTGTCAGGATTAAAATCTTGGGTCTCTACTCGGAGCAAACAAGCCATAAACGTTAATTCTCGTGGCCAAACTATCTCGACAATTCGAAAGAAGTGAGCTGGGACGCCTGTGAGCTTCTCTCGCGTCATTTTACTAGGGGTTGCGCAGACAGACGCGTGCACGGGGGGAAGCGAGAGGCTGACGTGTGCGCACGTGTGCGCGGAGTGCCAATCTACCCGCGTGTTCTCGTGTGCGCGGCTTTGTGTGCCCACCCGCGTGCACCGCCAGCTCCTTTGGCCGCCAGAGCGCGGCGGCTGCATGGCTCAAGCCCGCGGGTTCTGGAGAGGGAAATCCTCCCCCCGCAGAAGGTTTAAATTATTTCGCTCTGCGGGAGACCCGGCCTCGGCCGCCCTCGGCTGTGGATTTGGGCGGGAAAGGCCCAAACCCGAGCTGGGGAGCGGGGTGGAGAAAGGGTTGCGGCGCAAGCGACGATGGCGCCGCCGCGTGCCTGAAATGTACTTCCAAGGCTGCCGCAGCCCGAGCAGCTGTTCCCGGAGAAAACGTCCTCTGTTGCTGCTGGAGGCAAGGCTGAGGCGAGGAGGCCTGAGAGCCAGGCTCTTCCGAGGTGGGTTTTGAGACCCTCCCAAGCCCTCAGCGGCCGAATCCTGGCGGCTTCTCCAAAAGACGCGAGTGCTGGCCCTGGAGTAATATAATGAGGGCACCTCGCAGGCCCTTCTCCAAGGCCCTAAGGGCAACCGGGGGTTTTCGGGACCACCAGGCTCCGTGGAAATTTTTGAAATACATACTGTGTGTCTTCTGCTGTGTGAGTGCCTACGGCGCGCAGGCCGGGCTGGTCCCCCGCTGCCGCAGGTTGGTGCCCCAGGCTGCGAGCGCTCGGCGCCAACTAAAGCCAGCTCTATCCGGACGCGGAAAGAAAAACGGGCTGCGAAAAAGCAAAAGGCCACGTCTTTGAATGAAAGTGAAATTAAATCTGACCCTTGGGTTGTCTGAGGATCCCGGGATGTTAAGGCTCAGACAGGGAGGACGGAAAACGATGGTACCCGTCAAAGAAAGGGGAAGGAGAGAATGACAAATAACAGTCGCGCAAGGCTAGTGTCCTGCGTATGGGCAGCGCGTTTAATCCTTCCCCAGCGCTGTGGTAATTTTGCTTTTGTTGTCTTTTGCTTTTGTTTTTGTTTTCTGTTCCTGACTACGTATTGGCCTAGGGTACTTGAGCCAGGCTGCGGGTCCAGCCCTCCTCCGTCCTAATTCGGAAAAGAGGGTTTAAACAGAACTGTGAGGCCCAGCAGGGCAGAGACGTGGCCCGGTCACAATGGAGTCACCAGTGCCCCATCTCCCACCTTTACCACCATATACACACACCTTTAAATGTGGCTCTGTGTATGTGGGGGCGCACGCGCGCGCGTTTGGGCGCTGTATTAGAGACAAAAAGAAAGGCCTACAGCGGACCCGAAGCCATGGCCGTGCTTTCCGCTATCATCCAGACGCAGCCAGAGCCCGCAGCTCCGCCTCCTGTACTGCCGGGACTGCCGAGTCTCACGCCACGCGAGCCTCTGTTCTGAAAGATCTTTTCTCATCCCACGACCGGTTCCTAAGAAAGCCTTGGCCACTGCGGGGCTCCAAGTTGGAGATCTTCAAGGGGACGAGGTCTCCAAGTTGGAGTCCCATAGGCCCACGACGCGACCAGCCTCGGCCCGGAGCCCCGCTCTGCAGAAGGCCCGCGAGTGCTCTCGGTTTCCGGCTTCTTCTTCCTCCCGGACCTTTGCCCCACAGACATATTTCGTTTTCTCTAAATCCAGACGCCAATCTTTTTCTTTTTTGAAACAGCGATAAATGTAGTAAGAACTGGTCCACTGAACTCTGTTAGTAAAGCCCTATGTGAGGCCCTGCCCCCCCCACCCCCATCCCGCGGGAACAAGGGAACTGCGTTCATGTCCCCGGACTGGTCTCGCCTTGCCCAAGCCCTCACTTTTCTCTCCTCGTTTGTGGCTGAGAAGAACGGCGGAAAGAAAACTTCGAGCTGAGCCTCTGATTATGACCCTGCGTGTTGATCCTTTTGAAGATGCGACCCTAGGCCTGCTCCGGGCGACTTGGCCCCACTCCCTAGAGAAAATAGCCCGGAACGGGGCGTCTGCCACGCGCAGTTAAATAACTTCTGCCTTTTCCACCGTCGGGAAAGTAAAATAAACTAACCTCCCAAATCGTGAGTTGTCCTAAGGCCTGAAAGAACTTCCACTAAACTGTGTGAAGGCCCAAGCGAGATTTTGACAACAAAATCCATGCTGTGAGGAAATAGGGTCTGGCCAGGGATGGGAAGCACACATTAGCCGCACGTTCCTTCCTGAGTTGCCCACACAGGGATCCGCGTGGACGTGTACCCGTGTCCAAGCACAGGGGAAGACTTGAGTGGACGAAATAAATCTCCTTTTAATTTTCTTTTCATCGACTAATAAAAATAATTCCCCAGCGCTAAACCCAAATACCATAACGGGCCACAAGAACACGGAGAATTCATAAAACTCTGCCTCTGCAGGTCACCCGCTAATCGCGTTATTATTAGCCTCCGGAGCATGGAAATTGAACTGTCACTGCCGCAAGAGAGAATGTAAGCGACAGCTGTCCCTCCTTGGGACAGCCAGCTTTCCAGCCCCCAAGCTCCTGGGGCCACCGCCTCCCCCGTCCTATGTGGGCCGGCTCGCTGACCCAGGTCTCCTTCTTAGCCCCAGCTGGTAGAAGAAGCACCTCCAGAACAGTTTTAGAAGTCCTGGCTGGAAAGTTTCTGAAGTTGCGAGCGTTGCGTGTGTGTATGTGGGGCGAGCGCCCGCGCTGGATTCTTCCGACAACAGCTGTTCCCCCGGGCTGTTTTGCACAGTTGAAATCTTGGCACTTAATACAAAACGTTAAGTTGTCCCCCACCCCCAGGATTCTGTGAAAATACAGGCATTGACATCCGGCCCAGGTTTTACGTGTTGCGTGCATGTAATGTGCACAGATGCACGACCCAAATTAATCGTACCTCTATTCCCAAATACACAAGAGGTGTGTGGAGGCCCTGAAGAGTGACCCAGGGCGCAGGGTAAAGGGGTCTGACATTCCTCTTTCCATAAACGCCAACAACGTAGAAATATAATCATACTCCCGCCTCACGGAGGAGGGGAAATTCAACAACTTGAGTCCCAGAAAAGTCAAGGGGGCGAGGGGCGAGGGTCTATGTTGAAAACTAAATGGGATAAACTGGGCATTTCCCGAAACTGGGGTGTCAAGCCAAGAATTCCGCGCCGGGTGTCCTGAGCTCTCAGAAGCGAGTCCCAGCTATCTGCGCTCCGGCCCTTGCCTGCGATCGGCGCCCCTCCTAAACCTAGGGCCTTGCAGCCCCACAGTTCTGGGCGCCAGGAACACTGAGCTCTGCTCCCAGAGGAGAAGGAGATGCGAGCAGGGAGGCCTCCTCGCTTGGGGTTGGCGACGAGAATGAAAGGCGTAGGCTAGTTCCCTCAAATTGGTTCCGGCGAATTTGGGGGCGGCTCAAGGCATTTGCGCAAAAAAGGAACCCGCGTTGGAGCAGGGCAGGGCGTCGGCGGCCAGGGCCTCCCTCCTCAGCACGGCCTGCCGGCTGGCCGCCCGCCTCCCGCGGTCTGGCCCTACGCACTCACCCGGGTGAGGCTCCAGGCCGTGTGCGGCCGCGTCCTCGGTGTCTCCGAGTGGGCCCGCGGGGCTCAGCGCCTCCATGGACAGGTCCAGCCCCTTCTCCTCCCAGTCTCGCAGTTTCCGCTTTTTATTTGAGCCGATCAAGGCTTCAACGGAGAAGGCATGTGCTCGGGAGCTCAGGGCGACTGCAGATCTTCTCCTTTCACTCATCTTAGCCGCCCGCACCCGGGTCCCCGCTCGCCCAGCTACTGAGGGAGCAGCCCGCGCCCTCACGCTCCGAGCGCCCGCCGGGCCGGGCCCGGGAAAGGCGGCCGCTCAGCGGGTCCTCTGCACCTCCCCCTGTGCCCTCCCCCGCCCTCCGCCGCCGACTGGGACCGGCGCCCCTAGCTGCCCCTGCGGCTACCAACAAGCGCCGGGAGCAACGTCGGCTCGCTGCATGAGCGCCCGCGTCCTGCTTCCCACCCACCCGGGCAGGCGCTCACAGGCTGTACAGACTGGACTTCATCTTTTTTTTATTCTCTCTCTCTCTCCTCCCTCTCCCTTTCTCTCCTCCCTCTCCCTCTTCCTCTCTTGGTCTTCCCGTCCTTCCTCTGATCCAAACTTCTGGGAAACTTTTTTTCTAAATTCCTCCCTTCCCGAGGAGCAGGGGGCAGGCGGTGCGCTCCTGTCCGTGGGGCGAGGGAGAGGGAGGGGGGAGGAAGAGAAAGACTGAGGGGAAAAAAAGCCAGCCCCCGACCAATGGCGAGGAGGGAACAGGAGAAACCCTGAAAGCGCGGGCCAATGAGCAGAGAGGAGAGACTGAGGCTCGGGCCAGGGCTCAGAGCCCGTCGGCTCGAGGATGCTCCTGGGCCAACTTTAACCCCTGGCTCCCCGGTGTCCCGTGGGTTCGTCCTGGGGGGGGTGGGGGGGACTGAAATCCAGGTCGATGTGCCGTTACAAACTCCTGCCAACCCCAAATCCGTACCTTTTCCTCCCAAATCTGCTAGGTTTCATAGACGCTCCAAAACCAGAGTCATTTTAATTACAGATCTGGAATTTGGGGGCTCAGCTCAGACAAAATGTCAACCTGTCTCAAACGCCAGAAAACGACTCGGATAATCTCACGCCTGCCCCCACATGCTTTTAGATCTGCTGCTTCCACGCGGATTTCGCCACACAGGTTCTTAGTTTCCTCTTGAAGGATTTCTTAACGACTCTGGTTAACGCAAAACGAAAGAAACCAACAAACAAGCCTGATCACTACCCAGAATCTTGTCATTCCGAATCTAACGACTGCTTCCTCCTCCCAGCTCTACCTGGTAGAAAAGGAGACGTAGGCCCCTCAAAGCGGGAGGCCGCCGGTGGGGCGCCCGGCTTACCGCGCGCTCCGCAGGCGGATCCCGACTGGGCCCGCACGCAGCAAACGCTCCCCTTCCCTTCCTTCCGCGCCGATGTTGAGCCGAGCTGCGCCCGCTCGGGGCGCTTGTTCTGGGAAGCCCTTGGCGACGGGCTGGGCGAGAGCAACCAGGAACTTGGACAGCGTAGAAGAAGCTTTTTCAAAATTCCCTTCAAATCGATCACCTCGGGAGCCCGGCTCACCCCGCCCCGCTGATCCTCCCTCTACCCTTAAAAAAAAAAAAAAAAAAAAAAACTTTCAGGGCAGTGCCGTCGTCGCCAGAGATTTCTAAGGAATTTAAAATCCACCACATCTGGCCATTCTGATTTCCCACACCCCTTCCCAGGTTGCACTACTACTGGTCGCGGGCCGCAGGAGACCCCGAGCCCAGCCCGGCGCACAGCAAGTTCAGAGGGGCCCAGAAGTTGATCCTACCGAGCTGGAAAAAACTCTCGGGTTTCACAGACCACAGCCTCGCCACAGGCAGATCGTCCAGTCCCAACGCCCTGGTCCAGACGCTCGTATCCCCGCGCAAAGGGGCAGGAAAGAGCCAGCTCCTGGGTGCCAGCGACAGACGGAGAGATCCAGCAGACAGGTCTCGCTGAGGAGCAGGCCCTGAGCAGGGTCTGAACCTGCCAGCCTAGAGCAGAGGGGCCCCATGGCGTATCATAGGACCTTCTGGAAGGAGCGCCCAGAGGTCCCCCCACCCTGGGGCAAGAAGGGAGGGCCTGTGAGGCCTCAGAAATGTCACATTCCCTTAGTGACTGCTGAGGGATCTGGGGAAATCTAGTCCTTGCTGTTGTAGATGGAAGTGCTCTGGTCCTGGAAGGAACCACGAAGGGTCGTGAATTTACTTGGGCCTCTTCGGAGGAGACCAAAAAAACAGGCCACTTTTGGAGCCCCCACACATTGGGCTCCAGCACCCACGGGAAGAACCTAGCAGCATAGCATATGCAGAAAGAATAATGGAGGACCCCCGGATGAGTGGGATCCAGCCGGGCTCAGCCTCCTGGGCCTTCCAGGAGCCTGTGTCTCAGGCTTGGGGGGTCCCCAAGAACCCTGGGATCTGGAAGTGGCGCGCTGAGCCCCTCAGCACCTCCCGCCACACTGCCTAGCAAACTCTGGGAGCTGGGGTGACATGGCAGGGTGGCTCCCACCTCCTTCACCACTGGGCATTGCTTCTGGGAGCCGCTGCCTACAGCGACCACGCATTCACCACTGCCAGGCTTCAGCACAGGAGCTGGAGACATGGCCAGCCAGGAGCGCAGTTACCTTCCCCGCCTCTCAGACCTCTTTCAGCTCCCAAGTGTGGTGTCGCTGCCCATGGCTGGAGCCTGCCCGGACCAGACCCAGCGGGGTAGCGAGGGGGCTGGCTTCTATTCCTTCCCAGCACTCTCCTCCTCCTCCATAGCCTGTATCTTGCATCTCTCTCTCTGGCAGCCTCTTGCCTTGGCCTTCTCGCACAGACCAGACCTGGATTGGATTGAGAAGTAGACGCACCATAGGCCACACAACCCTTCCTGAGGCCATGAAAGCTTCTCAAAAAGACGACCTGTATGCAAACCCAGAAGACATACACATCGTCGGTGTCTGCAGACACATGTCCCAGAGACACACATAGAGAAGTGAGCAAAGCCTTCAACGGCAGGCAAATGCACCCCACCCGAAGCATGTGCTCAGCCTAGAGTGCTCCAAGGAGCGCCTCCACCCTTCAGATTGCACAGAGGTTGTCCCCACTCTCATCCTATACATACACATATCCTAGAAAAGTAGGTTAGGCCATTAGAACCAATCGAACGTTAATGAAGCCAGGCTAGCTCAGAACAGTCATGAAAATAGGACATTTTTTTTTTCGTGACTATAGGGGTGGATCTAAGTTTTTTTCCCCAGGGACATGCAGTCCTTGGTGTGGCCTGTGCTGAGGGGGAAGAAGGTCTGGAGAAAGACGAAGCAGGTGGGTTTAAGGCCTGTGACTTAGGTGTGTAATTTTATGCAGTTGGAGAGAAGAAGAAAAAGAGGGTTGTGGAGATTAAATGTAAGAATCTGGGAGTAGGGGATGCATTTTCCTTTCCTCATTACATCAAAGGGCTTTCAAAATCTCCTGTCACCCGAGTTTATCTCTCCTTTAACTTTTAGGACTAAGAATGGGGACCCCCATTTTATAAGGCTAATTTCTGAGGCAATTCCCAGGTTTCCGAGCCACAGCCTAGGATCCTGGGTGGCATGTGGAGGTGATGCGGGTAGCAATTCAGGGCTGTTTCAGGCCTGAAGCTGAGTGACAAGGGTCCAGCCGGAGGCCCTGTCCTATCTGCTGCAGGCCTCCCCACCCCCACCCCCCACCCAGGATGAGATTGTTAAGCACCTGAGAAGTCTAGGGGGATCTGGGTAGGGAGAGAGGGCGAAGAGGAACTCACTGACCACCTGTAGGAACATAAGGGGAGTGAATGCTCAGGCCTAGTCTCCACGGGCTAGAAAGCCAAGAAAGAAAGGGTGGCACAGTGACTGCTCACCTAAAACTGACCATGTCCACACACATTTGATTTTTCTAAGAAGTGACAGAGTTCTGCAACCTAAGAGCAGAAGTCCTGGAAAGGATCCCCCACACGCTCTACATACCTGTCCTTTCCTTGTTTCTCTACACTAACCTCCCTAAATACCACCACTGCCAATATCCCAACACTAAGGTAAGCCACCAGACGCTGTGATTTTGCAGTTTTGAGTGAGTAATTGAAATCAAAGTTAAGGGCCGGCCAAGTGGCACGGTGGTTAAGCACTGGCTTGGGAAGCCAGCGGCCCCGGTTCGGGTCCCACATATCAGGGCCAGTGACACGGCCCTCAAAAAAAAAAAAAAAAAGAAATCAAAGTTAAAAATCTTCAGTTGACCAACAGGTCAAGTGAGGCCGCCCTTGAACAGAGGGCAGGACACCCTGTGGGGGCTTGAGAATGACAATGAATTTGACCTGACTAGGCAGGTACAAAACATGAGACGACTATGGCATGCGAGGAAACACTCGGGGCAGCTGGAGCCTGGCATCCAGGTCCCAGGACGCTCTAAACTGTGACCTTCAGCGAGTCAGTTCATGGCCCGTGCCTCAGTGTCCCTGTCGGCAGGATGCAGGGGTCCTAAGTATTTTATAACCCAGCAAGGCAGGCAAGATCATCGGTGGGAGGCTGGACAGACCCGAGGTCTTAGCATGGCTGTGATCGAACCTTCCGGGAATGTGAGGCCAACGGACGCACTTTTCACTTCTTTTCCCAAATTGGCACCCGGTTGTGGGGTGGCTTCACTGGCCTAGAGCCCTCGGGTGGCCGTGGGAGGGAGCTGATTTCTGGAGACGCCTGCGCAATCCCCCTCCACGCGGGCCCACTCTGCAGACAGGAGTCGTCCGGAGCTGCGGGACCGTCGTGCATCGTTGACTGTTCAACCAGCCCCTCACACTTTAGAAAAATAAAAGTCCATGGGGGCGAAAGGGTCTTTAATGATGTTTTCTTGTTTTCACGAAATAAAATCTTTTGTTTTTATTTTAAACCAGCAGCGTGCCCTCCTCTCGGTCCTTCCAGATGTTTGCAATAAAATCGCAGGTTTTGCCTTTGGGACTGGAAATAAAATTTAACGGCCTTCACTCTGTAATTATTCTCTTAGCTCGCCCTTCATAAATTTATCTGCTTTCTATCGGCGTTGGGGTAGGGGGCGAGCGAAAGGGGAGAAAGCCCCGATTTTATATTCGCGACTATAAAAAAGCGCCACCCGGTTTCCTGGCCTTCGGCGGCCGCGGTGTAGCCCGGAGAGCCTGGCCGGGCGGGCGGCAACATTGCGCTATTGTTCGCTGACTCGGGTCTGCCCAGGAGCTGGGCCCTCCACAAAGGGGGCCTTGTGCGGCCAGACCCGGAGCGGCCGCGCCCAGGAGGCGAGGAAATCCTGTTCCCCGAGGCCCGCTCCTCTCTTCTCGGTGCAACCTGGCCGCCTGACCTTGCAGCTTCGGCCCCGCCAGCCCCGCCACTGCCAACCTTCGCAGGAAGCGAAACCTCCCGCCAGCGCCAAGCCCACTGAGCGCGAAAGGAGGAGCCTGCCCCCAGGATACCCAGGCGCTAAGGAAAGGCCAGCCTGAGGCTCCGAGCCAGAGGACTAACTGGAAGGCGCTCCGGCCCCTCTCCTTGGCTTGGTCTGGGCCGGGCTGGAAGGTAATATTCCACACCCTGCGGAGCACAGGGTTGCTTGGCAACCCTAGGCAACTCAACCCAAAGTTAACGGATTTTGAAGCCACCAACGGTGACCCCACTCCAGGAAATAAACGCGGGTACATCAGTAACTACTATATATACTTGCATAGGAAGCTTAGAAGTACAAGGTTCGTGAATGTATTTTGTGTACTACACGAAGCAATGGTGCATCTATCCAGCAGCACACACATGCGTGTGCACACCATGTACAGCTACACTCGGTACTCACATACCTTTCTAGAATCAGACATGCACGTAGAAACAACACATGCTTGGAGACCCAGCGTCACACTCAGGCATGTGGGAAAATATCGTGGCCACACATTCCACTGGCCCCAAAGTCTGCAGAAATCTACGCGTGCCTTCTGCAGCCTGCTGCGCTCCTCCCACCCCCACTCCACCGCACCCTCGGGCTCTCCCTTGGCCCAAAGCTTAATCCATGTGGTGGCTTCCAGACCTCCTCTCCTTCATCTGCAC
The DNA here is from genome assembly GCA_033961575.1 of Aselliscus stoliczkanus. Taxonomy (NCBI): domain Eukaryota; kingdom Metazoa; phylum Chordata; class Mammalia; order Chiroptera; family Hipposideridae; genus Aselliscus; species Aselliscus stoliczkanus. Next base: position 101,076,031 of record CM066739.1, read on the forward strand.
AGAGCTACCTGCATGGTCAAGGTCACTTCCGTGACAAAAGAAAGGGAACATGCTAAACTCCCAGCCTTGAGCCCTCACCCCTTGAGAACCACCCAGTGCCTGAGCAAGACCAGGGTGTTCTCCAAAGATGGGGAGATCCAGCAGCGTCTGACAGACTGGGCAGGTAGAAATAGTGGCACCAAGCAAGAGCAGCAGGGTTTTGTCTTGTTTTGTTTTTAAGCGCGCATGGAGCCCCTTCTACCCTCCAGCCAGCCAGCCAGCCTTCCACCAGAAAGCCAGCCCCTTGGAGGCAGACATTTCCTAGGCAGGGCATTCTTATGACTTGGAATCCCAGCTCCTCCAGATTTGCTCCCTAAATGTGACTCTATCTCCCCCTTCCTGCTGACCAAGCAAGGTTAAGAGCTCCCTTTGGTTTTTTTTCCCCTGAAAGGAAGGATTATCTAAAGTCTATGGGGATGAAGAAGGGGAGCACCAGGCCCCACAGCTGGGACCCTGGGAACTAAAGAAGGTACCCAGGCTTCCCGAGGGTAGAGGGGGTACCTAGAGCACTCTGATGGGGCTGCCCATGAGGACCTAAAGATAACTAAAAGTAACTAAAGATAACCTAAAGCAGCTAAAGTTAACTGATTTGAGGTAGAGGGCCTTGATGTGATGGTTTTTTTTTTTTTTTTGCCAGAAGTGTTTAGATTTCACTTGTCACTAATAAAAATTGGCCACCCAGGAGCAAAATGTCCTCGGTAGAACTATGCCAACTGGCCTGGCCCTGAGCCGTCACCCGCAAATGCGGACACGTAGATTTTTACAGCCTCCTTGTGGATCAATCTCTCCCTCTCCACGAATGGAGACTCAATTGTCCATTATACAAGGAGAGTGGGAAACAGCTCTCCCACCACGCAGCTTGGAGGAGGGGCTGGGGAATTAGGGCCGTGGGTATGCGCTGGTCGGGGCAGCTGGCCACCTGCCCTCAGACTGGGGAGGAGCCTGTGAGCTAGGTCATGGGAGACCTTTCCTTAGTTTCTGCCTGTAACTCACAGGCCACCTTTCTGGCCCTTCTCGGTCAAAACCAAATCGAAGGGGGTGGAAAAAAATCCAGAATTCTTGGGTCAGATACGCATCGCAGTTCTGGGGACACGGAAACTAACAGGGGAGAGAGACTGCCAACATGGGGAGCCCTGATGTCTGTATAAATGTGCCCTCGATATCGGTTTTCATATATTAAAACACAATTTCTATAATGTGTATCCCATATGATATAAAACCAACTACATATACATATATAGTTGTTTTGTAACTTGAACAGTCTTCCAGAACAAAGACGAATGTTGGGTGTCTGTGGAGAGGCCCACACTGCCAGAGCTCTGGGGCCTGCCCCTGCGGATGATGTGGGGGAGGGGAGCAGTCCCATGCCGGTCTCACTCTAACAGCTGCAGGAAGCATTGCACTCTGGCCCACAGCCAAGTACCCCAGAAAGCCAGGGGCGAGGAAAGCTGTCTATCCCTAATCAGGAAAAATGTTCACTTAACTTCACATACTTTCCAAGGACTTCATAGGACAGTCAACAACTCCAGGCAAATGAAGGCATTCCCAGGGCAGAACAATCTGTGAAGCCATGTCCTCCTAATTCTCAATGGTGTCTGTAGCACCAGGGGCCCAAAAGAACTCTGCCAGGCAAGAGCCAGTGGCCCTGGTGTGGGCCAGAACTGTACCCCTGACACCTGCCCCCCATATTGCTCTCCTTGGCTTCCTTCACTGGAAATGAGAACTTTTGACCCAGTTCAGAAGAGCTAACATTTATTACATTTGTTAAGCCTTTTACTCTGTGCCAGGCTCAATGCTGAGAGCTTTTCCATGTGTGAACCATTCCACCCACTTCAAGTTCTATGAACCAAGAGCTAGTATTACTAGTCCCATTTTACAGAGGAGAAAACTGAGGTGCAGAGGGGTTATGTAACTGGACGGGGTCTCACAAGCTTTTAGAGCAGGTAATCTAGCTCTCCAGCCAGAATTCTGAGTCCCTATACCCCCAAGCCTCTCTAGGTGCAAAAGCACTTACATGCAATTTGCACATCTAGGTCCTCTCCGCTTGCAAGGCAGAGAGACTCAGGCAAAGGGTGTGGAGGTGGGGATGGGGGCCACCATTGGAACTGTCTTATACAGGCGAGGAAAGCCCACACCTCCATCTAAAAGGCACACGTGCAGGAGGCCTTCTCAGTTTGAGCGCAGCATCTTGTGCCAGCGAGGAGATAAAAGGGCAGGAGCTCTATCCGGTCTTTCCTCAGGCTGAAGCTTGGCTGGGCCCCGAATAGGACAGACGTAATGCCACTAGCCACACTGGTCGCTTTCCGGGAAGGGGCTCAGTCAACTAAAGATCAAGGTGCCACTCTCCGGTTGGGCTCCGGTGGCTCTAAGGTTCCGCCCTCTCCCCGCGGACTCGCCAGCCCCGGGCGCTCTCTCGCTGCGCCGGGGTCCAGTCGGCTTGGGTTGCTTCACCTTGAAGCGCCGGTTTTTCCGTGGCTCTGACCCTTCACTGGTTCAACCCCGAAACCACCTATATTCCCAAATTTCCTGCCTGCCACCCCCACCCCCCCACGCCCCGATCCTCTACACGACGCTTGTGAACGGGTAATTAAATTGGAGGCACCTGTCCCTCTCCAGGGGAATTTGTCTCCGCGGTTGTCGTCGATGGCCAGTGCCACGCAGACCGTCTCCGCCCTCAGATTGGCAGTTTCCTGAGGACAGGGCGTGTTAATCCGGCCTGGAAGCCGCCCTCTCCCCTAAATACAAGGTCACTAGAGAGCGGCCGCTTCCTAGGATGAGCCCTCAAATGTTTTCGCCCTGAGTTCCCTCCCCGCCCCCTTGCTTCGCCCACCCATGGACACAGTCGCGGGGCTTAACTCCCAGGTCCTTTTTATAGTTTAATCCTTATTTCTACTACTCCGATCCGTTTGAAATGCAAATAAGAAATAGATTTGGGGCCCGAGCACTGATGGGTATCGGTCGTTTATTCCTCAAAATAGCTGAGGACTCGGAAATCAGATTTGTCGCAAAACAGGGGACGGAGAGGGGAAACGCCTAGGTCCTTGCGGCCCAGCGCAAGGGGGAACCTCGCAGCTCGGAAGACAAACTTCAGCTTGGGAGGGAAGGCTTTTTGGCTTAATTTGGTGGCAACGGAGAGTAAAACGGAGGTCCCCGGCGCCCAAGGAGAGCTCCCCGTGATGCCACAGACCATCCCCTGGAAGCCGGGCTAGACAGGAGATACAGACTCGTCATCCGAGTCCGCACCTTACAAAGGGCGTGCCTAGGCAGTGATGCCCTAAGTCCCGCTAGACCTTCGGGCTCTGAGACGCTCCTGTGGAGCTTGGTCGTGTTTCACGTCGGGGTGGCTTCCGCCTCCTTCCTTCGCCCAGGTCGCAGGCCTAGCTCATCCATTGCACCCCTAGCGAAAGTTGGCCTGGGGAGCTGGGGTTGCGGGGTGAAGGCAGCTGTGAGCCGTCCCGGGAGGGTGCCGGGCTCTGGCCCCGGCCGCTGCTTCCTGCGGGAAGACGGTGAAACGCAAGGAGACCTTCCCTCCTGCTTTTTCCCTTCTCCTGATTTTGGTTTCTCGGTGGAATGTTGGCAGTCTCTCTTCTTGGGCTATTTTCTCTCTCCCCCTGATGGCAAATCCAGTCTCCCTGGCAGACTTGCTTCGAGCAAACAGTGCTGCAGTATGTGCTGGTTTCCGTGGTGTGGACGCCCCAGGAGGGAGAGCCGAGCCGCTCCTCAGCCTTTCTGGGGCTCTCACTGGTCAGCTCCACCCGCGTCCTTCACGCCGGGGACCTTCCCTCCCTGCCACAGATGCATTTTTCCACCCAACCAGCTGACCACGTCCGCTCTCCTACCTGTCCGGGACGTTCTCTTGCTGCAACCTTTCCATCAATTTTTTCCCTGAATTTTTACATTATAACTGGAAGCCGACCCCGCAAGTGTCTTGGGGGAAGACTGTGGGGAAGACAGGTGAGTGGAGAGGCGAGGTTTGTGCAGAGAGGGTCACAGATGCCCTCTCCTGGCCATGGGCTACGGGGGGAGGGGGCCTGAGCACGCTCAGACCCTCAGCTTCTGTTTTTCCTCCCAGTTTCCTACGCGGGTCCCTGAAGGAGCGCTCTGGGTCCAGCAGTGCTGGTGGGCAGGTCGCTTGTGGCCTCCTTAGAGCCTGAAACATGTGGGTTGGGGCTTGTAGGGCTAGAGGCTGGAGAAGCTAAAAGCCAAGGAAACATAAAAGGATAGAAAGAAAAGACATAATGTAAGGAAGAAAGAAAGAAAAGAAAGGGAATATAACAAAAGGAAAGAAAAGGAAACAGAAAACGAAGAGAAGGAAAAATAAAAGCAAAAAGGCCAGAACTGATTCAAGTCCTGAAACGTCAGCCCCATTCTTCATCTGGGCATAAAATCAAGGTCCCCACTCTATCCATATTCCCAAAGTAGGATTTGGGGGTGAGTGGAGAGGCAGAGGTTTTCTTGGGGGAGGGGCCTGGAATGGGACTTCGGGGCAAGTACCCCAGGCACAGCAGAGCCCCTGTGGCCAACCAGCTAGGGTTTGCAGCCCTTGGCTAAAGGTTCACAGCACAAACCAGAGTCCCGCAGAGACCCCTGTTTGGGGCCTAGCAGGACGAGCCTGCAGACTGCCCACTAGGTCGCTGGAGCCTTGTAGACCTCTTGCTCAAGCATTGACGTGTTGGATACCGAGTCCTTGGGTCTCGAGAGAGAAAAGAAGAGATTCCAGTTAGAGAGTAGAGAGAGAATGTAGCTGTGGGGTGAAAATGCGGAGGGCCCAGGGACTCAAGAGTCTCCACTCCGGCCCTAAAGCGGTGGGAGCTTGGCCAGGTCGGCCTCGGCAGAAGGAGGGACGGCCTTTCGGCTGGGTGTGAGAGTGGGAGGAGTCGGTGGGAAGCCCGCGGCGTTTGACTGGCGCTCTAGCAGTTTAACATTCTCCCAAATCTTAATCCAATTTGAGGTTGTTAGTTAAAGTGCCAGGAAAGGTTGCACGTCGGTTTTATTTCCCAGTGCCGGCAAAGACCGATGGGAACTGGTTGATATTGCTCTCCACCCACCAAGTCTGCAACGGTCCTCACTCCTTTCCTGGCGGAGAAGAGGGCGGGGGGCACCGAGATCTCCCCTTGAAGGCTTTTCTCTCGGAGCTCCTCCTCCCCTCTCTTCCAATTCAGTTCACCCAACGTGGAGCGTCCTCGATCTTAGCTTTTGCTAGGGCACCCTCTTCCCCAACAACCAACCTCTCTCTCCACACCTTCTGCACCAGCATCTTTAAGTCAAAGACAAATAAAGCCCAGCTTCCTGCCTGGGGTGAATCACACGGACTCGTCAGCCGGGGGAGGGGAGGAAAAAAACCCGGGCGCAGAGGAATGCGCTGCAAACCCGGCAGAACAGATGTGCCTGGCGCCCCGAGCCCACCCCTGGCCCGGCCCAGAAAGCCGCTCCTCAGCCCTGCGCCCGCGGAATTACATTATTTTCTCCCCGGTCCAATCATCTTTTTACAGAAAAAAATATTTAAAGAAATATAAATTGCTGCTTTGCAAGATCAAAGTGCCGCTTTCTGGTGCATCTGGCTGAGCGGGGGGATGGGGGAGGGCGGGCGAGGGGGAGAGTGGCGCAGTCACAGTAACCCAACTTCAAAGTGTTCTCGAGAGTGAATTTTGGCCAGTAGATTTTAAATTCTCTTCCCCCTCCAACTTCGCGGGGTGCGTAGTGGGAAAGCGCGTAACTACGCGTGTTTGGGGCGCGCTGAGAAATTGGCCTCGACCAGCTCGGCATCCACACTGGATTCAGAGCCCCGAGGCTCCTGCCGAGACACTGAGTCCGGGAAAGTGCGGGGGGCGTGGTGAGCTGGAGGGCGAGGGTGGCTACTTGCAGACCGTCGAGTCACCAAATACCCAAGTAAACCCACCGAGACGCCACCAAATCGCTATATTCTTCCTCAAGTAGCTGCCAGATGCTCCAGCCACCCCTGCGCTCAGGCTGGCATGTCACTTCTGCTCCGACCGAAGGGCTGGGGAGAGCTAGGTTAGGATTCGGATTCTTCGGGGGACCCGGGTCTGTCCCAGGCTCTCCAGGCAGAGGGTAGCGTGGATCTGGATTGATTTCTTTCTACGTGATAGACCACTGGGCAACTAGGCAGGCCTGGTGGATTAGGCCGGAGCTTCCCTGGCCCCCACGCGCTGTCCTTGAGCGAAGCGCGGGGCTGGCACCCGCCAGGCCGAGCGCTCGGAAGTGGGCCGGGAAGCCGGCGCCCGCAGCTGGGAGAAGTGCGCCCAGAGTTCTCAAGAATTGGGAGGTTTTGCTGCCAAAGAAGTGAAGCCAGGTTGGGCTGAGCCCGGGGAGGGGCCGCCGCCTCTGCGGACCGCAGCGATGAGTACTTCTATTCGCGCACCCACCTCCGGAGCAAGGCGGTAGGGGGACCGCCATGTCCCCTCTGGGCTCGCTGCGCCCTTTGGGGCTGGCCCGGGGTGGGGAGTGGGGGTGACAAGCCGGAAGACTTGGCTTCCCCCAAATCCCAGCGGTCTTTCCTATCCTGGAAAGACCAAGTGCACAGGCAAAGTCACCTCCATTGCACTTGATCCGAGGTGTCCCCGCGTGGCTATTTCTGATTGTTTAAATTTCAGTTTCCTGCCAGAATACGATGGGTTAACACAGTGCACTGCGCGCCTGCTCTTCCCTGCCCTGGGTTCCCCATCTCCCCAGCCGCCCACGAGACTCCGTCTCCCATAAGAGAGCTGTTGCCCCCTGGGAGGGGGGCGGAGGCATGGTGTAATAGTCTCAGTTCTAGATAAGAAAACCAAGGTTCCCTAAAACTTCGTTCGTTGACTGGTCCTAGGTTACTGAGCGGCAAAGTTAGAAACCCATTACCCAGGTCACCTAAACATTCTTGTTCTTCCCACCCCTTGGGGGTGATTCCACCCGTCTCGCACTCCCTTCTCCCGCCAGTCACTCGAGGTCATGGCCCCGGCAGCTGGAGCTGAGCGCAGCGCCCTCACGGCGCGCGGGGCATCTCACCTCAGCCAGGCAGGTGCAGAGATGGCGGGAGTTGCAGCGTGGGTCGTCTGGCCGAAGGGCAGGAGGAGGCTGGCCGCCTTTCTGCTGCCCGGTGGCTGAGGGGCAGAAAAGGGGGGGCGCAGGGCTGGGGAAACCGCCGTCAGCGGGTCCCGGCCCCGCCTCCCCAACACAACGTCCAGGAAACCTCGGAACTTTCCATTGTCTGAGGAGCTTCACTAAACACATCGTCCCTATAACTCTGGGGCTACGTGTAAGAGCAGAGAACGAGGGGGTTAAGGAGACAAGCGGCCCGGGCAGGCCCAGGAGGAGCCCGGTGCCCGGAGCCTGCCTGCGGCGAAGCGCGACCGGAAGCCCTGCGCCGCCGGGGTGCGGCGAGGAGCGCGGAGCCTGGGTGCTTCCCGGTGCTGCTCTCAGGGAGCTAAGACCGCGGCGTCTGGGCCCCAGGAGGAGAGGTTCCAGGCCTGGCTGCTCAGGGTTGCGGGTGGTCAAGGCGCGGGAGTCAGGCTTCTGGGAAAACGGGAGCTCCTTGGAAGACTTGTGCCAGACTACCAACACGAAGCACCACGTTTCTGGATAGGAAGTTTTCGCGATCCCCACCCTAGAGCGTGTCAGGTGGTGAAGCTTCCCCTTCCTGTTCACACAGAAGTTCCACCTGCCCGACCCACCCCCAGATACTTGCTTTCTATCTCTGCAAACCTCGTGAGCCCCACTTTGCGTGGCATGCGCTGCCCTGCAGCGTGCACTACCCTCCACCCCAGCCAGCCCTTGGAGACAGACTCCCCAGAGGCCCAGGGACGCTCTGACCGCGAATCTTCTGTTCTTCTTCTCACCAGATTGGGTCAAAACACAGCAGCCTTCTCTCGGGGAAAACAGCCGTGTGTGTGTGGGCGTGGACCCGACTCACACTGGGCCATCCGGTCGGAAGCTAACCTTGCACAAGTCTGATTAACCAAGTCCACATTTCTCAGGTATAAAAACTAGGGCGATTGAGGTCGCTTCCAAGAGCTTTATGGTTCCTGGGACTCGTCAACTGTGGCGCTCATTCGCCACAGATGAGCATCTACTTTTGAATCCCTGCCACCTGAAACCCTGAACACCAGCGCACAGACCCACACTGCTTCTCTGTCCCTCTAGGAACTTTTCCTGCTCGCGGGGCTGGTTTCTGCTGCGTGATTAACGGCCCCAGATAGTGTAAGGAATTCAGCTTCTCAAGCTCAGCATTTTCAATTCCTTAATTTGTCCCTAGGTGACCGTTAGCGATCGCGGCTGTAGATCACATGGGCGCGGGTCAGGTAGAGGGAGCAGCTGATTCAACACTGTGGAGTTAGGATTTGGTTTCGTTCTTTAAAGGCGATGCAGAAAGCAGCCCCCGGAGAACTCCGAGAAGGCGTCAGTCAGCAGGCTGCGGAGGTCCCTGCGCTAGGCTGGCCTTTGGGTTGTCACCACTCTCATTCTTTATAAACTGTAATGCACTAGCAAATCGCAGAGCCCCTCTGGGCCTTAGTCTCCGATGTAGGTGGGGCAGATAGGTGAGGAAACGGGACGATCCCAAGGGTCCTGCCCAAGTCCAAGGCCACACTGGGAGAACTGGACTCTAGGTCAGGCCTGTTCCCGGAGCCTACTGACCACCTAGCTGCTCTGGAGGCAACAGGTTGGAGTCAAAAACAAGTTAGGCTGCCTTCCACTTCCGATGAGAGTTTGCTGCCCTTCTCCCCTTACCCCACTCCGAGTTCTGATCGCTCTTCATTTCATTTAAAAAAGAGATATTGTGCCCCCCACCCTTGACGGGGACTGGGGTGGGGGGTGGGGGTCTGACACGTTCCAGGTTGCCCCAAAGAGCTGCCACTATTTCTTTGGCAGTTTTGGCTTTAGCAGAGCTTTTAAAATACTCCCTTCCTGCCTCTGCCCCTCCCTCCTTTCTGATGAAACAATCGGCTGCCCTGGGGGGTGGGGAGCCTTTAGAGACAGCTCCCTTCTTGGACCTCCCAGACTCCCAAATGCTAGAGGGAGTTTGAGGGGAGAGATAGAAGACGAAGAAGGAGAGCACAGAGGGAAAGGAAAGGTTTTTGTCCTTGTTTTCCTGGGTCTTTCAGGCTGGCCGAGAGTCTTCAGAGAGGGCAGGAATTAGGTCATTTTCTTTTCTGCAGCGACAGGGTCCTTGCTCTCCTTCCAGCCCCACGAGTTCTTAGAAAGGTCGCAGCGGGGTGGGGGTGGGGGGAAAGATATCAGCATCCTCTAGGTGGCAACAGACTGGCTGGGGCACTGGAGAGGACCTTCCAACTCCCTCAGAAGGATGGGGACTTGGGGACCATTGGATGGCAAGAGTGAGACCCCCCTAAGCTCCAAGGTCCTGGCTCTGAACCCTCTCCTTGGGGACACCAGGTGTGTAATTTCTGAGGTCACACACTATTGTGATGAAATACATGTTTTTGTAAAACAAACCGAGAGCAGAAGACTAGTCTCAGGCAGACTGGGACCAGGGTGACTTCTATCCTCCCGGAACTGACAACCCTCTCCCAAATGAAAACCCCAAGCTTTCCGGAGAGCTTTGGCCACTCTGTGAAAATGCTGAGTGAGGCTGGGTCGGCTAACAGGGGCGACCTGCCTGTTTGCAGGCCTGTGAAACGCGACCACTATACCACCTAGAGAGAGTGTAAGGGAACAGCCAAAGACCCTTTATAGAAACAGGAGTGTGATCTGTGAGCGAAGTAAGGACGTGACCAAAGTAATGAATTTGCTTTTACTGGCTGACTGACAGGCTTGGGTGGGGGGTAGGGGTACATTTACCAACTGTTTGCAGTGACCTGGCCTCAGGCAGAAACACGGGGGGTGGGGGGACGGGGGAGGACTGCTTAGGAGAACTGGAAGGCAAAAGACAGATACAAAAATTTCCCTATGTTCTGGGCACACAATTCTTAGTCGCATATATATTACATATGCATATACCAGCTTATTTAGTTAAAAACTTGTCTTGGGGGCCGGCCGAGTGGCGCTGTGGTTAAGCGCTGGCTTGGGAAGCCAGCGGCCCCGGTTCGGTCCCACATATGAGGGCCAGTGACAGTGCCCTCAAAAAAAAAAAAACTTGCCTTGGAAGGAATAAATATACAGATGGGTTCATTCATTCACTCAACAAATAATCATTGAATGTCTACCACGTACAGGGCATTTTACTAAGCTCTCCTTTGTAAAAATGTGTGTGTGTGTGTGTGTGTGTACATACATACGTACAAATTCATGTAACAAACCCTGATTTGGCTTCATGGCAGGTTAGTGAGACTTTCAGTTCTGGACAGAGAGATGGGGCTTAGACTTCAGGATAATACACACACACTTGGGGTCGTTGTCAGAGGTGGTAATGTGTCTACCGGTGCCCTAGGACTTCACACTTTTGCTCCTGTGCAGCTGTGGAAGTGGGGGAGGGACGGGCAGCCTTGAGCTCCAGCGTCCAGTCCCACTACCTTTAGGGGAAGTGCTGAGAAGCAGAGTATGTTAAATCCCTTTTAAACAATGCTTTTCATTGCTAAAGCCCTTCCCCCTTCCTGGAGCGTTCTAAAGAGCTCGAGAATCAGCAGCCCTGCAGCCAAAGCATTTATTTTCAGTGTATATGCCAGAGAGAAGGAGAGATGGATTTAGGGCCATTTCCACAGATGCACATTTCAAGAGCATGCCCACACACAGAGACATGTGCACCCAAACATACTCATTACTGCATTACTCTACAAACACAACTTTAACAGTGTCACGACAAATACGATAGAAGCAAAGCAGGAGAAGGCTGTATTCAGCGTTCCCTATTTCCCGAATTCAGAAACTCTACAGGTAGGCTCAAACTATCCCTCAGCTTGCGAACAGTCATTTTCACGCGCCCTTACCAGCTTATCTGCCTTGTCAGCTCGTGACCAGCCCGGCAGACACTAGCAGCTTGGACGTTAGAAGCTAATGAGTGGCCTGGCTTCATGGCACAGTGGGTTAAAATCAGATCTACACCCCCTGGGATCGAACGCTCAGAACCTCCGAGATCGACCCGAGGTTCAGCAGCTTTGGAGTGGGCATTTGCCTGTACAGTGTGACTTTGAACTCTAAGGGCCAGGCCAAGCAGAGAGGCACCACCATAAGGATTCGGTCTGATAAGTGTTTTTTTGGGGTCTTATTGCGGGGAGGACGTGTGTGACAAAGGGGTGGAGAGGAAGGTAAAACGATCCAAAACATAGAAAAGCTGCAGTGGAGAATATGCCGCTGGTGGGACTGGGGGCAAAGGCGGGGGTGGGGGCTGAACGCTGCGGAGCTCGTCCAGATGCCGCTGCGCTCAAGCACACCCCGCGCCGACGGTGGAGGCGGGTACAGTTTCCCCACGCAGAGGCGCTGCGCACAGGAGTCGTTCTTTTCCCGGATTCAGAGGCCGCTGTACATTGCACACGACCTTCCTAATTGTCCCTTCACTGTAGCTATGTCTTGTGACGTGGACAACGGAGAAAATCCAGTTCGACCAAGCTGAAAACATTTTCACTTTCACCTTAAACAAGGGAAGTAAACGGCCTTTCCTTCTCATCCTTCTTGTGTTTCCATCTAGACTTTGGAAATGCAGCCTCGGACTTAAACGCGCACGTTCATTTCCCCTGCACCTGTACCTGTGAGACTGGCTCACTCCCCCCGCTGCGCTGGATCGCTACGTTTCAGAGCCAGACGGCTATCCCCCAGGGGGAGAGCCCTGGCCGCGAGCTTCCCTTCCTGGCCCGGGTTCAGCAGGAGGGCCCGCCGAGGTGCTAGCCAGTGGGAGAGGCAGAGCGGTTGCTTGCGGACTGAGCTGCGCACCCCCCGCCGGAGCTAGGCGAGAAAAGGAGTCCAGCTGCGGGGCTGCTCAGGCGCAGGAAGCGGGAGGTGGTGCCAAGTGCCCCCATTGCAGCTTCGCGCTTTAAACCCGTCGCGGAGAGTGGTGGATTCTTTGTCAGGCTCGGTCCTCACCCAGCAAAGCGCATGAGCTCCACGCGCGACTCCGGCGTTTCCGGGATATTGACCCAGACCAGAACGCAGCTGCGCCCGCCTTTGTCCCAGGCGGGAAGCCGACGCCCGGGGCAAGGCAGAAAAAAAATTAAAAAGAAAAAAAAGGGAGGAGAGCGTTGGGGGGGGGGGCATGAGCTCCTGGATAGGAAGCCAGACCTGCGTCCAAATATGCCTTTCGGTCCCGCGGGCTTGGGACCTGACACCACCCGCGAATTCACACACTAGACACGGAAAAGACTTCATGGGGGGTCCCCGGCGCCCTTTGACCCCTCTTGAGGTTTCCGACCAGAGCCTCCTCTCTTCCTGCAAACACCCCACGTGAGCAGGACGTGAGGGGGGGAAAAGGCGTCTTCCCTTATTTCTAGGGGCGCAGAGATGAGGAAGCGCTGAGCTACTAATCCACCCCAAGTCAGGTTTTGTCCTCTTCTCCATCTTCTGGAGAAAGGAAAAAAAAATACAGTTTTGAGCTTTAACATTTTTTTATTTTTAGATTTTGAAAAGTGACAGCCTCTCCTTTTCCAATAAGGGCCTGTCCCGCAGGGCACAGCTTCCGGAGAAATGGGCCGGCGCCCTGAATGCCGTGGAGCCTGCGGGCGAGGCCCCCGGACTTGGATCGCCCAGTTCGCTCCGCGCGGACCCTCGTGGGGTCCTGGGTCGAAGGAGGCCTCCAGAGTGGGCTCATCATTAAGACCTCGGAGCCCATTTGCTCCGAGTTCCTCGCCCGATATTCTCCCCCCCCCGCCCCCGGAAACGTTGCCTCTTGATTTGTGAGGGTCCCCCCCTGCTGTGCCTAGCAGGCCTGAAGTAGAAGGAGCTAAAGCCTGGGGGAATCCCTGCTCAGAAAGCCGGAATCCCCGCCGCTGTTTTGTGGAGCTAGGATCTGGCTTTGTTTCGGGAGCGCTTGGGTCTCGTGGGTTTACTTTACACTCTGCCAGCTCGCATACCCGGCTGCACGCGCGCGCAGCCGGCTCTCGGGCTGCCTGACACACATGTACGCGAAGGGACGCATGCACACGAAGGACGCATGCACATGAAGACACACAAGCACACGAAGCGACAAAACCCTCCAGGCCCAGCACTCTTGCCCACACCCAGAGGAGGCCGCCGTCACCTTCCCTTTCACGGACTTAATCCTCTGGCACGTGAAGGTTTTTTTTTTTTTGGGGGGGGCTACTAATGCTAAGACATTAACCCTTATGAGTGGGAAAAACACGAAGGTTTCGGATACTCGCGTGGCCTGACTGCGAAGGGTACAGCTTGTGAGCCTGGTTCCCTCCTTGCCCAAAGGCGGGTCCCTGGAAACGCCCCCAGAGCGAACCGGTAAGCGCACGTTTGTGAACCAGACCTCAGGATTCTTCTGGCCGCCTCGCCTTTAGGGGCAGGCCTGGGACCCCGAGCCCCTCTCTCCACGGTTGGAGTCAGGGAGCGCCTCGCAGGGTCCACGCCCTCGTCCTCCCAGTGCTGACAAGTCCCCGCCCGGTCGTAGGCGGGAGCTGGGGTCTCAGAACCCAAGGAGCCAGCCCCGCGCGGCGGCGCAGGGAGGCGGGGGCCTGTTTGTGCCGGCGGCGGGGGAGGGCTCATCAGTCCCCGGAATGCGGGGAATCCCAGCCTCTCTCCCTCTTGCCGTCCGCGCTGAGGTCGTTAGTATCCCAGGATCCGCCGTCGGCAGCCCCCACCCCGCCGCCGCCTTAGCTCCTGACCCAAAAGAACAACTTTTGTGACTCTTCACTATTTCTGCGCATTCTCGTGGTATCACCTCCTGGCTGCTGGAGGAAGTGTAAGGCTCAGTTCCTAAGCCGTCCCCGGCCCCCGCCCCCCCTTGCGCTTTTTTCTCACCCCTCCACGGCAGATAAAGAAACTGAGCACATCCCGGAGGAAAAAAAGGACCCTTGGTGCTAGAATACAGCAGAGGTAGGCTTAGCAGTCACAAGGCTGCCCCCAGGTGACGGTTTTCGGCAATAACATTTCTGGGCAACTTGAGGTTTCTCTTTTGCGCCAGTGTCATCAGTGGTAGAAACTTGATTGAATCCAAACGTTTACATTAATCTCCCCAAGAAAAGAAGGAATGGCCTTGAGAAACCTTCTTCCCGCAGACGCTGAGAAATTGTCCAATTTGTCTTTCTAGCCTCACTACTAACATTTGATAACTGCGCTTTCCAAATCAAACTCTGCCCACCCCAAGGTGCAGAGCTGCTCCCACCCATCCCCTTTTTCTCCTCTTCCTCCCTCATCCCCTTCTCCGTTGTTCCCTCCCTCTGAAACAATAGCGTGGGCTGCTGCAGTCAGCCTGATGATATAATCCTTAAGGCATTCACGGGCAGACCAAGGGCCAAGCTATCAAAGGGTTCAGCTTCTTCTTTTTAAAAGCTGTTTACTATTCAGGAAATTTGGTAATTATTTTTTTTTTCTTCATGTAGTGGCATTACCCTCTTTCTTTTGATATTAGATCCTCTGCGGGCCCCTGGCTTCATGCTGTAGAGACAGGAGAAAGATGAAGGGGGCTGAATTCTGCATCGGAATGTAATTTTCCTTGATGTCATCATGGCTGCTAAAGACCAGCTGAGGGGCTTCCACAAGCACAGGAAGCCCCAGAGCAGGCAGAGCCCTCATTTTTCCAGGGGCAGAAGAGGGTGCCGATTTCGTTTATTCTTTTACACCACAAACTTATTTTTTCGGTACCTCACTCAACCAAATAACTTGCAGTATTTTTGTAGTAGGATTGAAAAAAATACCTCAGGAGTGGAAAGGGAAGATAATAACCAATTTTATTATTATTATTATTATTATTGGGGAACAGTGTGTTTTTCCAGGATCCATCAGCTCCAAGTTAAGTAGTTGTTTCAATCTAGTTGTGGAGGGCACAGCTCAGTGGCCCATGTGGGGATCAAACCAGCAACCTTGCTGTTATGAGCCTGCTCTCTAACCACCTGAGCTAACCGGCGGCCCCTAACCAAGTTTTTTTTTTTTTTAATCATTTGTTTAGAATGCTTCACAATGAATCGTGATTTTGCAGGGGGTGATATTGATCAGTACTAACATCCTGGATAGGTTTGGTTTTCCCTCTGCCTAGCATAGAGCCTTGCTCCTAACAGGTGGTACCTGATATCTGTTGAATGAATGGACAAATTGTCTGAGAACTATAAAGCAAAGGAGTACAAAAGGAATTGGATATTTACCTCCATTTGGTTAAAAACCCCTCCATGATCTATTTCTTGAGTGAATGTGTCCTACAAAGCAGAACTATTTTTTGCTAGGTTGTGAGGAACTGACCATGTTTGCATGGGTTTAAGTTTTGTCTCCCTGACTAAACTGTAACATACCAAGGTCAATGTTAATACACATGTTCTATACAGTGTCTTGTATATTGCTGGATACACTGATCCACCATCTTGGAGTATGGTGAAGAAGAAGACTCAACTTAAGATGGAAAATGTTAAGAGAAATGTTATGTGTGGGCATCACTCTGGGCAGTGCCAGGTTTCCCAGTAGAGGCAGAATAGTGGTCCAGGGGCAGGGAAATTTCTGTTCAGACTCCCCCTTCACTTGGGTCATACCTCCTCTTGTGCAAATTCTCTCCAGAACCAGCATCCTCTCCTCCCTTCTTTACCCACATTAGGCTAGGACAGCATAGAGAGGGGGATAAGTGGAGCTGAGGATAACTTTTCCACGTTACCTCCCTCCCCACTCCCCGACCCCCAATTTTTTTAGCGGCTCTGTTGTAAGCTGCAGTGACCGGTTAGCTCAGTGGGTTTGTGTGGGTGCTCATGAGATCATTACAAAGGTTCCACCCACATGGGTGCTAGTTAGTTTGGCCTTATTCCAAACACAGTATGATAGCCTTTCCTATAAATACATGGTATTTGGCCAAAGGGAACTGCGTAAATGCCACCCTTAATCTCCTCACAGATTATGTTTTTGGAAAGGGTATACCAGTTGGATTTTCTCATAGAAGCCAAAGCATCCCTCAGATTTATGTGCCTGTGTCAGGTGATGTAATAAAAAAGACATAAAACCCACTTCCAAGGAGATTTGTGTTTTCCACTTCCTTTTAGATATTTCATTTAAAATTTCCCCAAGGCAAAGATAGGCACTCACGATCAAGTTGTCTGTCATTTCCCCGTGGCTTTCCCAGTAGGAGGACTTTCCTGAGGAGGCATCATAAGCATTCTGCCCCTACCTGTAAAGCACAATCCACAAATGTTTCAAACGCTGGCCTTCCTGTGACTAGTTCATCCATCCAGTCCTCGTTATGTTTCTGCATTAGCATGTACCCTTACAAAAGTCATAAATATTTGAATTGAGTGTTTGCAAAATTAGAAGGCAGACACTGTTGGGTCTGGTCCTAAATCCACCAAATCGGAAGTATTTTCTATCTCAGCCATGCAACCTACATGTTATCTCATGATGGTGAACAGTGACTGTCACTAAGACAGAGCACTTTCCTTTGATGGGTTAAAAAAATACATTATTAAAGTATTCAAGGGTTGAAAGCTGACTAGAAAGTAATGGGGCTGATATATATATTTTTAAATATCAGAATCTATTTATTCAAATTGGAGTTGTCTTTCACAAACGTTACCCTGGAGTTCTAGATCTTATTCGAATGAGTGCTCAAAGCATTTTTGGAATACCTCTTTCAGAAAGGACTCCAGGGATAGCTTACCAGCCACAATAATTATATATATATATTCCACCACCCCCCCATGGGATATAGAGTACAGCATAGGGAATAGAGTCAATGGAATTGTAATAGATATATATGATGTCAGAGGGGCAATAGATTGGGGGAGGGTGATTATCACTTTGTGAGGGATGAAACTGTCTAACTATTACATTGTTTTGTACACCTGAAACTAATAAAAAAATAAAATAAAAAAGTTATAAAACAAAACAAAAGACTGCATTGCCACTTACTCCAATACTCTTTCCCTCCATGCCCGCTAATATGGGTGCCCTCCTGGAAACCAAAGCTGCCCCCACTGAGGAACTAACTCTAAAAGCTATGAGTATTAGGGGTAGAGCAGCACCTTTGCCTAGAAAAAGTGTGTCACTTCAAATGGTGTCCCCATGACAGAACACACAGCAAGCAAAGTGATGACCTAAAGGAATGATGGGCCAGTCCCAACTACATCCAGTAGCCCCAGACCAGCAGAACAAAGCAACACCAGGAAATCGGAGCAGATGATAGAGGAGGTGTACCTACTGGGGAGCCCCAGCTAGTCTGGTCCCTTATGAGAGAGCGAGAATTTATTCCAGGACAGCATCCCTACTGGAAATATCTAAGATATTCTAAGATGGTCTCAGAGGAATTGGGCTAAATGAGCCATCAGGCCCCTCACCTTGCCAACCCCTCTAAACCAAACAAAATGAAACAACAAAAACAAGTGTTTTCGACTAGGACTCATACTAGCAGGGCCAAACAGTAGAATTACAAAAGTTTGCTGGTGGTTTCAATGATGATGGAGCATCTATAGTTTAAGAAATAACAGTCCAATGGCCAACCATAGGTTTCTGAGTGCCCTCAACATAACCCTCCAAAGCATGGATCTAGGAAAGATTCCATGCTCACTACTCAGCCCGGATCTGCCCCCTAGGATGTGGTGGGATGTGGGGAGGGGAGCGGTCTCATGTTCCAGCCTTTACACAATACTGGAAACTGGAGTTGGAGGAAGTGTCCCCTTTGCTTCTCAATGACACTTCCAGACTTATTCCTTCCTCATCCCTAAACTCTCTGGTTTTGGCTCTCATGCCATCGCCAACAGACTCCAAGATGACTCCCCTTCACTTTTTGAAGATTTTATTCCTGGCTCTCTCTCTGCACAGCTACTCCAGGCTTTGTCTTTTTGGTGGCACAATGAAGTCAATGAACTTTGCAGTACCCTAGCTTCTTGGACCTTCTCTCTGCTGGAGACCGTATATGCTGCCCTGTATCAATGGTCATCTCTCAGGCCATACCTCAGACTTTGTTAGTACCAAGAATTGCATGCCCATATCTTGAATTCACACTCAGACCAACATCTCCTGTCTTTCCAGCTCACATCCTCAATTCTTTGACACCACTGGGGCTGTCAATCAATTGATCGGGCCATCTCCTCACTCTCTCCACACCCCTCATATCCTCACCGCCACCTCCCACCCCTTGCCCCGTTAGGGCATGGTGGTTCATTGTTAGACGAACTTAGGTCCTTTGCCCTTTCACTCTTTTGTTGCAGTCGCCCAGCAGAGTCCAGCTCTAGATTAACCCCAGTTGCTTACACTCTGCGTACACCCGTACAATGGAAAGTGGCTGGAGAAAAACCCACAGAACTCAGAAATTCATGTGTTCTAGCCTCAAGAGGGCCTGTACATGCTGCCTGGCCATTCTACTGCATTTCTCCATTCTTTCTCTTTCCTTCCCTCTCGATGACTATTTCATATCTCCTCCTCTTCTCTCAAACCTCCAACGCAACTTCCCTCATCCTAATTCTTTGCTGAAGACCTTGAGTTCTAATTCACAAAGAAACTGGAGCAACGAAAAGACCTTCTACTTGCTTTTCTACCACATGTAAAAATCCATCTGTACCTGTGTCCATACATTCTTCCCTCTCTTCTCTGGTCTACCATCTAACTCCAACCTCTTCACATGTGCTCTGGGCCCCATCCCTCCTTACCTCCTCAAGAACATGCATCAGGAATTGTCCTCTCTCACTCACCTGTCATCCAATTTTTCTTCTTTACTGGGTCATTCCCATCAACATGCACACATGCAATTATGTTCCCCAACTTAAAAAGTAACAAAACCCTCTCTTGACTCTGTATCACTTTCATGCTGCCCCATTGCTTTGCTTCTCCTCGCAGCATTAGTCCTTGCACAGGTTGTCAAGGTCACTGTCTCTAATTCCTCTTTTTCCATTTCTTCTTAAACCTGTTCAATTAGACTTTTGACCCCACCAGCCACCCAAACTGCTTTGATCCAGGTCACTATGACCCCCACATGGCTAAATCCATCAGTCCTTTTTTAGAACTCACCTTATCCGACACACATTAGTTCTTTTCTGAAAAATAGCTTTTTTTCACTTGGCTTTCACGCCCTGTCCTGGCTTTCCTTCCATCATACTAGCCTTTCTTTTTCAGTCTCCTTGCTGCATATTTTCTCATTTCCCTCCACGTCTAAGCAGGATCAGTCCTTGGACTCCTCTTTTCTTGGCCCATACTCACTCCCTTAGAGATTCCATCAAGACTCCTGGCTTTAAATGCTATGTCTATATTGATGACTCCCCAATTAATATCTCTAGCTGGGACCTCTCCTTGACCTCTAGTTTTAAATAACCAACTGCCCACTAAACATCTCCACATGTCCAAAACCAAACTCCTGATCTTTCCAGTTTTGCTCCTTCTACAGACTTTCCCATCCCAGTAAATAGCAACTCCATCCTTCTAACTTAAGTTTAAAATCTCAAAATTATCTTTGACTTCTTTTATTTCTCTCTCTCTCAAATATGACAGTCATTCTGTTAGTTAGATAACAAGTGTTGGCAAGAATGTGGAGAAAAGGGCACCCTTGTGCACTTTTGGTGGGATTGTAAACCAGTAAAGCCACTATGGAAAACAGTATGGAGGTTCCTCAAAAAATTAAAAATAGAACTACCATATGACCAATTCCAGAACAATTTCACTTCCGGAAATATCTGAAGGCAATTAAAACACTATGTTGAAGAAATATCTGCACCCCCATGTTCATAGCAGCATTGTGTACAATAGCCAAGATGTGAAAACAACCTATGTGTCCATTGATGAATGAATGGATATGGTATGTATGTAATGGAATATTATTTAGCCATAAAAAGGAGGAAATCCAGGCCGGCCGAGTGGCGCGTTGGTTAAGAGCTGGCTTGGGATGCCAGCGGCCCCAGTTCAGATCCCACATATGAGGGCCAGTGACACTGCCTTCTACAGCTAAGATGGTGAACAACAGCTCCACCTGGAGCTGTGCTGCTGTGAGTCCTGGGGTTGGCAAAGCTGCAGCCCCTGCTGCAGTGGGCTGCCATAGGCTACAGTGAGTGGCAGGCAGCCAGCGTGAGCGACTGGCAGCCGGTGTCAGCTGCCAAGAGCTGCTGTGAGCGGCCGTCCAGAGGCCGGCAACCAATCTGCCTCACTCTAGAAGAGCGCAATGATGATACCAACTTGGGCCAGTGAAGCAACGTCCTCCACAACTAGACAGAAGAACAAAAGGACAGCAACTTGTTCCATTCCCCTTCCCCGGTTCTTGAATGCTGTTCCCCTACCGCAATTCCCCAACCAAATCTTAAAAAAAAAAAAAAAAAAAAAAGAGGAAATCCAGCCATTTGCAGCAATATAGGTGGATCTTGAGGGCATTATGCTAAATGAAATAAGTTCAGACAGAGAAAGACAAATACTGTGTGATTTCACTTATATGTGAAATCTAAACAAACAAGCAAACAAAACAAAACTCACTGAAAAAGAGATCAGATTTGTGGTTACCAGAGGTAGGGGTGTGGAGGGTGCAGGAATTGGTACAGGTGGTCAAAAGGTACAAACTTCTAGTTATAAGATAATGAAGTTCTGGGTACAGCATAATGACTATAGTCAGTTAACACTGCTGTATGGCATATTTGAAAGTTTTCAAGAGAGTAAATCTTAAAGAGTTCTCATCACAAGGAAAAAAAATGTGTATCTATATGAGATCATGGAAGTTAACCAAACTTATTGTGGTGATCATTTCACAGTATGTGCTAGTCATGTCATTGTGTTGTACACCTTAAACTTATACAGTGTTGGATGTCAATTATGTCTCAATAAAATGGGGGAAAAATTCCTGTTAGCTCTACTTTCATAAATGTATCTCAAGTCTGATCATGTCTCACCACTTCTATCACTATTACCCTACTTCAAGCCTTCCCTCTTATGTGGATGATTAAAATGCCTTCTTTACTTGGTCTTCCCACGTCCATTTCTGACCTTATAGTCTATTTCCCAAAGTAATAGCCAGTGTGAACCTTTAATAGCTTATGCCTACAGTGGCTTCCCAATTCCACTGCCCTAAAGAAAAAGCCCAAAACTTACAATGGCTTATAAGCTCTTGGTTTCACGACAGTTCCCACCTCACTTACTGCTCTCCCTCTCTAGCCACCCTGGCCTCCTTGCTACTCTGGAAACCAGTCAAGCGCCCTCCTCCTTCAAGGCTTTTGTGTTTGATGGACACCTGTCTGGACTGATTTTCCCCCCAGATATCATTTGGCCTTCTTCCTCACCCCATTCAGTTTTCTGTTTAAATTTAACCTCAGCAAAACCATCCTTTACAACCTTACTTAAAATAGGCACTCATATTAGTTGGCTAGGGCTGCCATAACACAATACCACAGACTGTTAAACAACAGGAATTAATTTTCTCCCAGTGTGGAGGATGGAAGGCTGAGATCAAGGTATTGGCAGGTTTAATTTCTTCTGAGGCCTCTCTCGTTGGCTCGCAGGTGGCCACCTTCTCGCTGTGTCCCCCCATGGCCTTTTCTCTGTGCAACCCGGGTGTCTCTCTGTGCATTCTAATCTCTTCTTACGAAGATGACAGGCAGATTGGATCAGCCTTGTTTTTATTCAGTTACCTCTTTAAATGTCCTCTGTCTTCCAATACAATCACATTCTCAGGTGCTGGGTATTTTCTTTATATTTCGACATAACACTGATCACCTGGTGATCCACCATGTACTTCCCTTGTTGTCTCTCTTCACTACAATGTTAATTCAAAAAAGGTGGGGATTTTTGTCTGTTTTTGTTCACCATTGTACCCCTTGTGTCTAGAGCAGTGCCTGGCACATGGTAAGCACTGATGAAATATTTGTTAAGTTATTTAATCAAATAAAAAAGTTATTGTCCCATGAAGCTATTTGAATTTGCAACCCTTAACACCTCTGTCTCTCTGTCTCTCTGTCTCTCTCTCTCAGTTGTTTTTAATCAATAAGTGTTTATTCAGCATCTATTCTGTGCCCCCATGTTGTGTTCCAGACTATGTATAATTTACAAAACAAAAACAATAATACCCAATCTTTTTGCAATAGTATGCTCTCAAAGTCACTTATAAACAAGTACATATATGATAAAAAAAATAACAGTAACTTATGGTGCAAACTTCAAATGCAATAAATAGATTGGGTGATACCAAAGTACTCACGGAAAACTTATCTGTAAAATGGGGATAACAATTCTTACGCTTTACACAGGTTTGCGAAGATGAAATATGGTTCGAGTTTACCAAACACTTCTTCATATGTTAAATTAGGAAAAGATTGGAAACTTATGAAAGACAGAGAATTCTGGGTGGGGGGATCACATAAGCTCCTTGTGGAAGGTTCATGAGGATCAAGAAGGAGTTAACCTGCCTGGCAGCGCCCAGGGGTCTGTTGGGCCTGGTCAGCCAATATAAGCAGATCACAATGATCTAATTCTTGTAACATGAGTCCTTGCTGGGGTGCAACGGTGGGGCATGCTGGGGCCTCACAGAGGAGCCCCTCTCTAGCCTGCCCACACAGTTCAATTTACTCTCAATAAAAATGCAATAAAAAGCTCACTCGCCTCTAGACTGTTGAATGCTTTTGATTGCAAGTTGTTTGGAATAGAATCCTGACTGACAGGATTTTGGGAAAGAAGATGGATGAAGCATTCTTCAAGGAACCAAAGAGGGAAACAGGAAATCAAGAAGTTGCCTTTTACCAAAACTGGATGGCAGTTTAAAGATATTGCAAGATTTTTAAAAACAGAAGCTATGGTTAAAATAATTTCTAGCAGCAAATGGCAGACATACAAAATGACTGTGTGTTTCTAACAGTGGGTGGAGAGGTTAAAACCCTTTCTTCTAGAGATTCGCACAGCTTTGGAGATGTTGGGCAATACTCATTGCTACCTTTCCATTATCACAAAATCTATAATTCTGAAGTCTCAAGTCTGGCTAGGTTGAGGCTGTGCCAACATGTCTATATGTTAGCACTATGCAAAGTGGCTAGCTCCTATGCTGAAGACATAAGGTCACTTTGCTGGGTATAGTAATCATAACATATAATTTAGGTGTTTGATTTTCTACAGATTTCAGTGACCTGGGCTGTCTCTTGTTAATAAGGATAATGGCACACTGGCTTTAATCAGAAAATCACAACAAGTTCTTTTAAGGATTGCATCCATTGTCTTCCATATTTTGTCTGCCTTTATCACCCATTAAATTTGAAGTGTGTACACGTTTTTATAAAAGACATGAAATACAAGAGTCTTTATTCTCAGGAACATCCTTCCCAGCCCATCACCAATTCCGTCTGCATTGGTGTCACCTGGTCCAGTAAACTCCTGAACACTGAAGGTTATAAGAATAAGGGTGGTGACAGCAAAGATAGTAGTTTCTAGCATATCGACATTAGACACTTTCAGAAATGATTTGAGCAATCCTAACTTGTGCTTGATGCAATTTTAGGACATTTTCACTCATAAATTTAATCCATGCTCAACTGTTTTAATTTCTAGGTCATATAACCCTTTATAGGGTAATAAGTACAGGAATTTTACTACTCACTGTGTAAAATAAATCCCTCTTCTTATTTGTCTCTCTTGGCTTCAAAAGATCCTCATTAATTCTAGTATTGATGATCAAATCTTTGTTTATCTACAAATGCAACTTCAGTTGTTTCCCCTTTCAGGATTTTCATAAACCCAAATGACCTAAGTTTTAGCCTGTTTATTTTATTTTTTTAAAGATTTTTAAATTAAAAATATAGCTAACATACAATATTATATTGTATAGTTTCAGGGGTACAACATAGTTATTCACATTTATATACCTAAAGAAGTGATCACCATAAGTCCAGCAACCATCTGACACTATACCAAGTTATCACAGTATTATTGACTATATTCCCCATGCTGTACATTACATCCCCATGACTTATTTGTTTTATACCTGGAAATTTGGACTTCTTATTCTCCTTTCCTTTACCCCCTTTTTAAATTTATCAATTACAGTTGACATTCAATATTATATTAATTTCAAGTGCACAGCATAGTGGTTAAACATTTATATAATTTAAGACATGATGCCTCTGACTAGTCTAGGAATTACCTGGCACTATACAGTTATTACCATATCACTGACTATATTCCCATGCTTTATATCCCCATGACTATTTTGTAACTACCATTTTGTACTTCTTAATCCCTTCACCTTTTTCACCCTAACCCTCAACCCCCTCCCATCTATTACCCCAACAAATCTAGTACCCATCTGACACCATACATAGTTATCACAATATTATTGACTATATTCCTTATGCTGGACTCTACATCCCCATAACTACCAATGTGTACTCCTTAATCCCTTCCCCTTTATTCACCCACATCGCTAACCCCCTTCCCATCTGGCAACCATCAAAATGTTCTCTGTATCTATGAGTTTGTTTCTGTTTTGTTTATTAATTTTGTTCTTAGATTCCACATATGAGTGAAATCACACTGAATATGTCTTTCTCCGTCTGACATACTCCACTCAGCACAACACCCTCCAGGTCCATCCATGCAGCCACAGATGGCAACAACCCATTCCATTCCAAGACAGAGCAATAATCCATTGTATATGTGTACCACCTCTTCTTTATCCATTATCCATTGACAGACACCCAGGCTGCCTCCACATCTTGGCCATTGTAAACAATGCTGCAATGATCATATGGATGCATGTGTCCCCTTGAAGTGAGGTTCTGGGTTTCTTCAGATAAATACCCTGAAGTGGGATTACTGGGTCCTTCATTGTCTCTTCTTATAGCCTTTGTTTTGAAGTCTATTTTATATGGTATAAGTGTTGCTACCCCAACTTTTTGTTGTTGTTGTTGTTGTTGTTGTTTTTGTTTCCATTTTCATGAAATACCTTTTCTATCCCTTTACTTTCTGTCTGTGTGTGTCTTTCAATCTGAAGTGAGTCTCTTGTAGGCAGCATATAAAGGATTTTGTTTTCTTATCCAGTCAGCCACCCTATATCTTTTGATTAGAGCATTTAATCCATTTACATTGAAAGTAATAATTGATAAGTATGTAGCTGTTGCCACTTTATTATTCATAATTTTGATTTTTTTTTTTTCCGTCTTAAAGAAGTCCCTCTAATATTCCTTATAATACTGGTTTGGTGCTGATGAGCCTTTCACTTTTTCTTGTCTGGGAAGCTCTCTATTTCTCTTTCCATTTTAAATGATAGCTTTGCTGGGTAGAATAATCTTGGTTGTAGGTCCTTGCTTTTCATCACACTGAATATTTTGTGCCACTCCCGTCTTGCCTGCAAAGTTTCTGTTGAGAAACCAGCTGACAGTCTTATGGGAGCTCCCTTATGAGTTACTAGTTGCCTTTTTCTTGCAGCTATTAGGATTCTCTCTTTGTCTTTAGCCTTTGCCATTTTAATTATAATGTGTCGAGGCATGGGCCTGTTTGGGTTCATCCTGTTTGGGACTCTCTGCATTTCCTGTACTTGTATGTGTATTTCTTTCGTCAGGTTGGGAAAGTTTTCAGTCATTATTTCTTCAAATCGGTTCTCAATCTCTTGCTTTCTCTCTTCTCCTTCTGGTATCCTTATGATGTGAGTGTTGTTAGGCTTGATGTTGTCCCAGAAGTCCCTTAAACTCTCCTCATTTTTTTGGATTTTTTTTTTTTTTTTTGCTGTTCCTATTGGGTATTTTCTGCTACCAAATTTTTGGGTATTCCTATTGGGTATTTTCTGTGTTCCAAATCACTGATTTGATCCTCTGCTTCATCTAGTCTGTTGGTGATTCCTTCTAGTGCATTCTTCAGTTACTGTATTCTTTGTTCCTACTTTTTTTTTTTTTTTTTTTTTTAATATATGTGGGATCCGAACCGGAGAAGCTGGCGTCCCAAGCCAGCTCTTAACCACCACGCCACTTGGCCGGCCTATTCTTTGTTTCTAATTGGTTCTTTTTTATGGTTTCTATGTCCTTTTTAATGCTTGTTACCTCTATGTTTAAGTTCTCACTAAGTTCCTTGAGCATCTTTATAACCATTGTTTTTTGTTTTTAAAGATTTTATTGGGGAATTTGGGGAGGGGAACAACATTGGGGAATCAGGGAAGGGGAACAGACAAGTTGCTGTCTTTCTGTTCTTCAGTCTAGTTGCAAAGGACGTTGTCTTCCCGAATGAAGCAGATCGGTCGCTGGCCTCTGGATGGTCGCTCATTGTGGCTATTGGCAGCTCATGCTGGCTGCCAGCTGCTCACGCTGGCTGCAGGCCACTCACTGTAGCTTATGGCAGCCCACTGCAACAGGGGCTGCAGCCTACACTGTCGCCGGGGTTTGCACAGCCCAGCTCCAGGTGGAGCTGTTGTTAGCTGTAGAAGGTAGTGTCACTGGCCCTCATATGTGGGATCCGAACCGGGGCCGCTGGCATCCCAAAACCATCTCTTAACCAATGTGCCACTCAGCCGGCCCATAACCATTGTTTTGAACTCTGTCTCTGGTAGGTTGCTTCCCTCCATTTCATTTAGTTCTTTTTCTGGATTTTTCTCCTTTTCTTTCATTTGGGACACATTTCTTTGTTTCCACATTTTGGCTACCTCCCCTGTGTTTGTTACTATGTATTAGGCTGCTGTGTCTCCCAGTCTTGGTTGGGTGGCCTTATGTAGTAGGTGCCCTCTGGGGCCTTGGCACAGTTTTTCTGGTCACCTGCAGCTGGTGCTCCAGGGGTGTCCTTTTGTGGGCTATGTGTGCCCTCCAGTTATAGTTGAGACTTGATTGCTATTGGCACACCAATAGGTGGGACTGACTCTTAGGCTGACTGATTATGAGGTTTGGCCACATCCACAGCTTGTGGGCTGCAGTGCAGGGGTTTACATCACCGAGTGGGATTCACCCCAGTTGGCTCTGGTGCCTGTTGAGACCACCCTTTGTGTGTGATGCTTGTGGGGCTAATTGGTTGGTGCTCTGCTGTGGTCTGAGCCAACCTCCAAGTATGTTTGTTCTAGGGTCTCTTGGGAGGGGCTCCTTTGCAGGACCAGGTCACCCACTGCCTGTGACTGTCTGGGGACTACCTGGTAGGAGCTAAGAAGTGATCCACAGTTGTTTGCTGCCTGTACTAAACCTGGAGGCACATGGGAGAGGCCATGCTATGAACCAAGGATGTCTGCCACCACTACTGGGCCTGGGGTAGCTCTCTGAAAAGCCAGGACACCCTGAGGCCTGCAGCCACCTGCCAGCTCCCTTAAGGTTCAGCCACTGATAAGAGTCTCATATGCAAATTGGGTGAGGGAGGGTTTCAGGGAGTCATTAGAGTGGGAAGAGTTGTGGTCACCAGGTTAATGTAAACTCTGGTTTGGTGCCAGTCCTGAGCCTGGAGTGACTCAGCAAAAGTTTCAGAGCACACCAAAGCCAGTTGCCACCCTCCGAGGGCCTGCCAGACTTTGATAGTTTTCTAAGAAACAATGCAATGTGGGCGGGGCAGGTTGCTCGCAGAAAAAGTGCCTCTGGAGTTGGAGAGTGGATGGGGTGCAGTTTCAGTGAGTCAGCAGGATGGAGCAGTGGAGCTCAGCAGGCCAATCAGATTCAGATTTGGCCGGAGGGGGTGGGCTCAACACAGGAATGATGGTGCCAGCCTGCTGGCTGCATGGGAGGAGGACCTCATACAAGGAAAATGCCAACTGTCCTCCAGTCGTCCCTTGAAGCCTCACACCTCAGTCTGCTCCCCCATATGTCTCCGAGATCCCCTGAATCACCATCTCTCCACTGGAGACCAAGGTGAGTACCTGCAAGTGAGTCTGTGTGCAGGCCATTTAAGAGGATGCCTGGGTTTCCCATGGTCTTCTGTCTCACCTGGATGGTCGGAATCCCCACTGTTTTTCACAGCCAGATGTGTGGGCTGCGCTTCTCAGCACCAGTGCTCCACCGTGCTGGGGAGACTTGTGGGGGGGCTGGGGTATCTTGCTCCTTTGGGGGTAAATTCCGCAGCTAAGATGTCCCTCCTGATTCTCAGCCCATATGCAGATGTGGGGCCCGTTTTGCATCTCCACCACTCCTACCAGTCTTGATGTGGCTTCTTTATATTTTTAGTCATAGGACTTCGGCTCAGCTAGACTTCTGATGGTTCTCCAGGTTGATTGTTCTATAATTTAGTTGTAATTTTATTATGTTCATGGAAGGATGCAGGCACAGTGTTTATCTACTCCACCACCTTGGATCTCCCATGGGGTCTGTCATTGTGAGATTTAATAGTTAATGTTTGTATGACTGAACTCAGCATTTAGCAGACTGCTTTGCTGAAAATAGGTGCTACAGTCTAGCCTGTTTATAAATAGTCATATATATAAATAAAAACAATCTAGGCTAAATTATTTTGAGTTGATCTGATGGGCAGAGAATAGCAGAAAGTTAAGACAATCATTATGTTTTTATGACTGATTGTCTATTTGCGCCTCTTTCTCGCCACTGTAAACTCCTTGACAAAGGCTGGGCTTTATTCCCTTTTTATTCCTCCAGAACAGTGGTTCTCAAACTGGATCAGCTGAAGGGCTTGTTCAGACCAATTACTGAGGCCCACCTCAAGAGGTTCTCATTCAGTAAGTACTAAATTCCCACTTGAGGATATTGCTGGTCTGGGAACCACATTTTGAGAACCACTGCCTCACCACAGATTATAGAAGGCTTTCACAAAATGTTGAATTGAACTGAAGTGACCCAGAGAGACATTAGACAGAGGTACTAAGATTAGTATATTAGTTGAGATAGTAGCTAAGGTACTATAACAAAGAGATCCCAAGATGAAGTAGCTTAAATATGATAAAAGTTTCAGATAACAGTCTAGAGGTAGGTGGGCAGTCTAAGGCAGAAAGGCAGCACTGCTTGCTGAGTCCAGGGAACCAGGCTAAGGGGTTGACTCACCACATCTTTCTCTTGGGGCTTCTTCAATGGATCCAACATGCTGTTCCAGGAAGTTGGGGGTGAGAGGAGCAATTTCCTCTTTTTTTAAAAAAAAGTATCACCTGGAAATTGTGCACATCACTTTTGCTCATATCCCATTGGCTAGAACAAATTCACAGGACCATACCTTGTTGCAGGGAAGGCTGGGGAATGTGGTCCCCACCTGGGACTATGTGCTCTGCTCAAATTAAAAGCAAGCATTCCAGGGCTGGCCGAGTGGTACATTGGTTGAGAGCTGGTTTGGGGATGTCAGCAGCCTGGGTTTGGATCCCACGTATGAGAGCCGGTGACACTGCCCTCTACAGCTAACAACGGCTCCACCTGGAGCTGGGCTGTGCGAGTCCCGGCAATGGTGTGGGCTTGCAGCCCCTGCTGCAGTGGGCTGCCATAGGCTACAGTGAGTGGCCCGCAGCCAGCGTGAGCTGCCAATAGCTGCAGTGAGCGACCATCCAGAGGCCGGCAACTGATCTGCCTCATCCAGGAAGAGCGCAGTGATGATGCCAACACGGGCCAGTGAAGCAACATCCTCCACAGCTGGACTGAGGAACAAAAGGACAGCAACTTGTCTGTTCCCCTTCCCCGATTCCTCAGTGCTGTTCCCCTCTCCCAATTCCCCAATAAAATCTTTAAAAGAAAAAAAAAAAGAGCAAGCATTCCACTAAGTAAAAAGGAAGGTGAGACTGGATCCTGGGGCATAGTTAGCAGTCTCTGCCACAACAAATTTAGGCAAATTCATTTATAAAGTGACAAAAATCTGAACCATAAATACAGTAAGAGTTCTTTGTGTGTTTGTACACATTTTGTGTGTGTGTATGTGTGTGGGGGGGAGGTTGGGATAGGATGGGGTGGGAAAGCACTTATGTTTAACACAGAGGTTGTTAATTTGGAATTATGATGGATCAAAAGGCAGAAACTCTTCCATTGACCTTGACCTGTCAATATGCCACGATATCAGAGGGACATCAGAATGTGATCTCCTTGAAAGAGGAACATGGAGAAACAGGTAGTTTGACGAACACAAAGTTGTAGAAGGTGTGAGAAATGGCATGGAAGTCATGACAGTGGCTGGGGTGGAAGAGACAAAGGGGCCAAGAATGGGTGGGAGTGATGTACATAGTGGTGGCTACTGCGGAACAGTGGGCAGGAAATAAGAAGAAATCCACAGTAGCTCAGACACAACATGAGCCTGTGGAGGTGGCTTTCCTTGGCTGCATTGACATTAGATGTCCAGGGAGCCCAGGGAAGAGAGAAATGAAACTTACACAGGAGTCAGGCAAGATCTTAAGCTAGGAGAGCGCAAAGTTGAAACGGCCGCAGGAGAAGGCATGTTTGGTTTATTTGTTTCTCTAGAACCTAAGTAGGCAAGGCAACAGGTAAGAAGAGCAGTAGCGGCAGCTGGATGGGTATCCACTTAGTTATGGGCAGGGGTCAGGAGATGCCCAAGAGCACATGCCCATTATGCACGAATGTTGGGGTCCACCAATCTCCAGGGAATCCTGCCCTTGTACTGAGCTTTCAGGACTTAAAGATAACTAGAAAATAACCAGTAGAAAAGGCAGGTCTAGAAACAATGAGAATAATCATTGACCGAGGAAGCAGCTACCTCAGTCATTCCACTACTTGGTAATTCCCGGGAGAGGATTCCATCATAAAACAGTGTTGTGACTTTGAATTCCCATGAGTCCTCACCTTCCCTTCTAGAACAAGGACTTTCTTTTGGAACACTGCTGAGGAATAGCGCCCTCCTTGCTCACTGGTTGTCTGGTTCATGGTGGGAAAACTTTCCTCCCCAGGTCTAGTTCCTACAGTCATGTCTAGACAAGCCACACAATGCTTTGTTTTCTTAAATTAGCTCCTCTTTTCGGAGGAGACCACTGCAAACTCAGGAAACTCTCTAGATCTATTTATTTGAACCGGTAATTGCGCTCCCTGTGGGACAGGCGAGTGAGGGAGACCAGGTGGTAAACTCCAGGCACACACACTTCTTCATCCTGTGTTCACAGATGGGAGACGGGACTTGCTTGTGAAAGGGAGTAAGGTAGAAATGGTGAGTAAGACAGTGACTACGCAAAATCAGACCCAATTCTTCTAAATAGAATCATATAGTTACATCATCTGCTTTTCAGAAACACTTTCATAAAATGGTGACTGCTGGCCTAGCCTAGTGTGTATGTATGTGGGTAGGAGTGGGGAGGGGTTTAAAAAAAAAAAGTTTGCATTCCAGAGAGCCAGATGTGGTTATAGCAAATGCTAATGATTCTATTAGGTGAGTGTGACGTTTAGAAGCCGTATTCCAAATGAGAGCTAATGCCACAGATGATGTACCTGAGAGAGGTACAGGACTCGGAACGCTTTGGCTCAAGTTCCTAATCTGCCTCTTACTGACTTTCCATGTTTATCTCCATGTGGCCAAGGAGGCCGAGGGTAGCGACTGTGTCTCATTTCTAACTCTTGGTGTTTAGATGGTGCCAGCAAATAGATACTTTACAAAATGCTTGTCTACTGAATACACTAGGCCAATCCACATGGAACTACCAGGTTTGTTGGTAAAAAAAAAAAAAAAAAAATGTTGGTAAAAAAAAATAAAAATCAAATCTTGACAGTTTCATATGGCTCCGTCTAATATTTCCATCCTCGTTTTGCTTACAGACTGCATGGATTCACTTTTCCCTAAATGTTTTCATGTTTCCGGGTCCTAGTGTCTCATCAGGAGTCCATTTCTCCTGCCCTATATCATATTTCTTTCTTAAACATCTTGGTTAATCACTCATTCCCAGGCTCACCCAGCATTTGTTAGCTTGTAACTCCTTTAAATCATAGGCATGTTCTATTTCCCCCGTGCTTTTCACGAAACAGGCCCTACATAAACATTGCCGTAATGCTGAATTACATATCCGAGGATAAGTCACTGACACTCTGAACCCCAATTTCCTTCCTGGAGAAAGAAGATAATCCCTAGCCAACATAACAGGATTGTTGGAAGTTCACATATAAGGGTTTAAAATGATTAACCGTGAAGCCTCCAGGTTGCTCTGCCAGTGGGGAGGTGTTTGAAAATGGTCCGTGCTGGGGAGAGGCAGTCGCTTTCAGCTCAGTTTTAGGGAAGAATGGACTCTTCTCAGCCAGTGAAATTTCAAAAGGCCCATCCGGTTGACAGGGTGAAAACAGAATGTTGATCACACAAGGAGAAAAGACAGAGTTGTCACATTCAAGGTAAAGACACCCAGAGCTGCCACAGGGCACAGTCATCCCCTTTAACCAGTAACAAGCACACAGCACTTGGCAGTGACCTGGAGGAAAATAAAGGCTGCAGGAGAAAGCAAGCTAAAGACTGTTCTGTGTGCACAGATGGAGAACTTTTGGGGAGTAATCAAAAGAGCACTAAAGTAAGATGACACAGGGAGGAAGAAGGGAGGGAGATGTGAGGGCTGAGATCACAGGACTCGAAGAGGGGATCCCAAGTGATGAGAAAAGAATCTAGATCGTCAAGGAGGGGCAGTCACTGCCGGGAGCACACTACACTGGGTTTCTAACTAGAAGAAACTAGGGACTAATAAATACTGTGGGTGTGACTTCAGGCGAGTTGCTGAATCTTACTTCTTTGACATAGTAGCACCAAGTTCCAATCTTATAAGGTTGATATCGATATTAAGTGAGATATTAAACACACCAAGTGCCCAGCATATAGCAGGTATATAATACATGCTAGTTCTTATTGTCTAAGTATGGTTTGGGAAACTAATATATGGTCTGTAGCTCTCCATAATCCTTTTACTATCTTCACAAATTCTCCAGGGAGAGTCCTCAGCTGTATGTGCTTGGCTTTGTACAAACCAATCCAGTAAGCTGAACACCTAAAGCAGTGGTGTCCAACAGACATTTCTGTGGCAATGGGAATAGTCTCTATGTGCACCATTCAATATGCTGGCCTTAGCCACTGGGCCCTTGAAATTGCTGCTGAGGAAGTGAATTACTTATTTAATTTGAATGCATTTAAATTTAAATGGACACATACTGTGTTGGAAGGTGCAGCCTCAGAGCATATTACCCGAAACACACCAGGTAACACTTTGCAGGAGCCATGGTGGCCTAGTGGGGGGGCTCCGGAGCAGACAACCTGACTCTCTACCTTTTAGAAGCTGAACTATTGGGGTGACCGGTTAGCTCAGTTGGTTAGAGCATGGTGCTGCTAACACCAAGGTTGCTGGTTTGATCCTTGTATGGGCCACTGTGAGCTGCGCCATCCCTAAAAGAGTCAACTATGCCACTGTAGCATGAAAGCAATGTGTAACCAATGACCATGGCTGTTACCCAACAACAACAACAACAACAAATATGCCTTCTAATAGAAGCTGAACTATTTTAGGCAAGTTATTCAGCCTCCTATGCCTCGCTTTCATCCTTAGTAATACAAGACTGATAATAGCATCGCTTTATCAGGTTATGAGGAGTAAATAAGAGAGTACATACAAAGCAGTGGTTCTCAAAGTTCAGCATGTGTCAGAATTACCTGGGAGGCTGCTGGGTTATCCCCAGAGTTTTGATTCAGTAGGTCTGGGGTAGAGTCAGAGAATCTGCCTTCATAATGAGTTCCCAGGTGGTACTCAAGCTGCAGGTTTGGGGACCACACTTGGAAAAGCACTGTGATAAAACATTTAGTATGGCTTCTGATACGCAATGGTGACTTATTGGTTTTTTTTGTTTGTTTGTTTGTTTTGAGGGCAGTGTCACTGGCCCTTACATGTGGGATTCAAACCGGGGCCGCTGGCTTCCCAAGCCAGCACCCAACCACTGCGCCACTCGGCTGGCCCGGTGACTTACTGTTTTATGATTAGCATCTTCATGGTGTTTCAAAGGTTCATAAAAAACAAACAAACAAGCCCCACGCTTTATTAGGAATCTCTAGCTCATTTTCTGACATTATTTTGATAAATGTTTATGAGATACCTATCAACGGCACGACACCCCCACTGACAGTCCATCAGGGTGGGTTTGGAGTAGGGTTTGTCAGTTCGTGGAACTACAGAGCACTGAGCTACCTGACCATTATTACCACCATCTGAAATACTTGCCATCATTTCAACTCTCCATAAAACATTCACAAAATAACAATTAAACTCACCTGTTGAGATGAGCCACAAGTGAGATTTCTCCCGATTCTTCAGATAAAGATTGTGCTGAGGCCTGTAAATGGTAAGTGGGAGGGATGTGATAATACATCTAGCTTCTGGCATTGGTTTTTTTTCTTTTTTTTTAAATCAACTTCCTGGGATCCCTGGGCACATCTCTCAATCATTATCAGGTGACTTTGCATTGATGAGCCCTCATGTCACTTTCAAAGACTAACAACATCAGGATGCTCACAAGCCCAACCTCACCTGGGCAGGGTTTTGCTCCTTGGAAGTTGTCACAAGTTGTCTAGTTTTTCTTCTCTGACATTCTTTCCATGCTGCCTGTAGTTCTATGGGTGAAAGGTGCTGCAAGGGGGGGGAAGAAAAAACCCCACACAGACAGACAGATAATAGTTTGATAAGTCCATTTTTAATTTTGTCATTTTCCAATATTCATAATAGGTTTCCTTGGAAAGAAAAAAGCAAAGA
Source organism: Aselliscus stoliczkanus (assembly GCA_033961575.1). Taxonomy (NCBI): domain Eukaryota; kingdom Metazoa; phylum Chordata; class Mammalia; order Chiroptera; family Hipposideridae; genus Aselliscus; species Aselliscus stoliczkanus. The sequence goes on from CM066739.1 coordinate 101,110,613, forward strand.
GTCTTGCAAAATATATGCCCAAAGAGGCTCTAAGACTATGGAGACCCCATTTCAAGAAAAGTTCTCAAAACAAGGACCATTCAATTTGGATCCCACCATGCGGTGTTTTGTGGATTTTTATCTGTTGGTACAAGGACCACTCTACTTCCTTCTCTTAAGACACATGAGTAAAAATTCTTCGCCCAACATACTAGTCTCTTATGTATAAATGACAATCACTGATACTCATCAGCAAAAATAATTATAAGCAATTTCTATTACAAAATCAGTCTTGTTGACAGATCCTGGTAAATCAGGATCAGCATGTCCACGTTCAGGTGTGAGAAATGGAAGTGCCGAGAAGCCAGGTTTCAGAGTGACTTGTTCTGACTTAGAGACTGAGGTGGGGTGAGATGAGACGCATCCACACACTGGGAAAATCTTATTTGTCAGCCTCACTGCTGTAGGGGTTTGGCAGATCCTTGAAGGGTCTCTGCAATAAGCCTGGGAGGCCAAACTTGGGACCTGCCTTGGGGGTTTTGAGGGGCAAATGTGAAAGAGCGGGGCTGAATCCAGATGTACAGCAGGCAGTTGATAAATGATTGAAACAGTATCGGTAGTCCACGTCTTGTATTTCCAGTCCCCACCTTTAAAATAAGCCTGTTTGGAGTCTCAGTCATGCCGCCTCTCAGAGTTTTGTGCTGATGACAAAAGCACTGCTCTTTGAAATAAAGAGGAAAGGTTTTGATGCTGGATTTTCTTCTCGCTTACTGAGTGATACTGTCCAAGCTAACTGTACCTCTGAGCCTCACTTTCCTCAAGGATAAAATGGCAATTCCTCTCCTATATATTTCACAGGGGGTTGGGGAGATTAGACAGACAGAAGAATGCAAGGAAATCCTTATTATAAACATAATCCAGGAAACTGGGCTCTTGTATAATGAATAAATCAAATTGAAATAATGCAACCTTCTCAGAGGTTCCATCATGTATCTCTAAATTAAAAAAAAAAAAAGAAACAAAACTTGCTGAAACAGTCAATGTGGTCTCTTGGGAAACAAGTTAAGCAGTTTTAATAGATGAAGGCAGGCCCCATCTCAGCGGCAAACAAACCATAATAAACTTTTAAAAATGAGGTTGCAACACAAATTGGTCCAGATGGTAAGTCTAAGACCTCTGCATATTACTAGAAAAGGGTTGGGGTAGATAAAATATCCACCTGTGACAGTACCTGCTTGAGAGAGTCACGAATGATAGCCGCATCTGCCAACTACTGCTCACCTCAGTCACATCTGTGTAGGTAAATTCAGGACAAGGAGCGTACCTCAACAACGGAGGGGCAGTTTTGACCTCTTTGATTTTTTTTTTTTTCTGGCCACAGCATTTTGCTGAAGAGATTCAGAGCATTGCTCTGTTTGAAGGCTACAAAGCATTTTTCACCAAAGGAAACCAATAATCAGGCACACCAAATCAAATGTCCCAAACTGTCGGGGTTTTTTTGTTTTGTTTGTTTTGTTTTTTGTTTTTTTTTTGCCTGGGAGGAAAGCTGCCTTTATCAGCGTGCACACAGACCACAAAATACAAAAAAGCCTCTTCGGGATGAGCCGACGGGTCCTATCGAAACCCCACTAGCTCCTTCACCTCCTGGCACACGGGATATGCTAATTCCTTGGCTTTGGCTGACCCGGCTTGTAAAACCTTCTGCAAGTGGCCCTTGTCTATCTTCAGTTTTTCAATTTCGCTCCTAATTGGTGCCAATTTCTCAATCACAGCATCGGCCACCACCAGCTTGTAGCGGGCAGTGTCAATGCCAGCGCTGCGGCGGACCACTTCCTCCACGGGGAGTCCGGTCACTGCCGAGTGAATGGCAACGATGTTGGAGACGCCCCCACGGCTGGCCGGGTCGTAGGTGACCTCGGAGGTGAAGTCCGTCACCGCCTTGCGGAATTTCTGCACGATCTCCTCTGGGCTGTCTGTGAGCCTCACCGTGGCAAGTTTGTCAGGGTCTGATTTTGACATCTTGGCAGAAGGATCACGGAGGGATTTTACCTTCTTCATCGAAGCTTGGGTAAAAAAACGCCACCACACACATGTCCAAAACAAAACCAAACAAAAACAATGACAACATTAAAAACAAAAAAAAGGAAGAATGCACCAGGAATGGCTGCATTTAGATCTTAAAAAAGTGCCAAGAATACTTAAAGGACTTAATTATTTTTTATCCGATTATATAAATATCACTTACTCATTGTGTAAAATGCAAGCAAGTTATACCGGCATGAAAGTAAAGATATCTGAAATATGTAATAATACTGTTTACATTTTGTTGATCATATTTTTATGCATCCTTGAATGCACATATACACATAAAAATGCATAATCTTATACAAATGGAATTGTATCAATCACACTGTTTTATTGTTATTATTATTTTAATTATTATTTTTTAAATTGGGGAACAGTGTGTTTTTCCAGGACCCATCAGCTCCAAGTCAAGTAGTTGTTTCAGTCTGGTTGTGGAGGGCCCAACTCAGTGGTCCATGTGGGGATCCAACCGGCAAGCTTGGTGTTAAGAGCACTGCGCTCTATCCACCTGAGCTAACTGGCTGCCCCCACACTGTTTTTGCTGGGCAAACCTTTTTTAAAAAGTACTGTCTATTTCTTTCCTGTCCCTCTCTCTTCCTCTCTGTGCTTCCCTACTAGCTAATCACCCCTTACCTACAACCACTGTGCTTCCTGTCCCCAAACCAGCTTTAGCAATGTCTGTCTCACACACACACACACACACACACACACACACACACACACACACACACAGCTTGTTTATTACTCTGATAGAATCAAGATGTTAAGCTGTGCTTCATAAACCAGCGTTAGTAATAATTGCCTATTTTAGGGCTATTACAGACACATATAAACTTGACATAGGTAAAATCATAATAAGCCAAAACAGTAAAATGTTACTTATTGCTTAAAAACAAAAAAAGCCTGATTTTAGTACATCAGGCGCTCTGAACTTCTCTGCGGGAACTGTTGGAAGAACTTAGAAATTTATACCCGCCTTCTGTTTCTAAATTGATCCTAGGCACATGTTATGCTCCTTTAAAATGCTGTCAGCTTAATAAAGATGGACAGAGCTTAGGTTCAGTGATTCCTGCCCCTGCCACAAGTTTACACAGCTCCAAAAATGTTGATAGAGATTTACAGCTTCTTTCCTTAAGAAGATCCCACACCAGCACAGCCTGAGAAGCTGTGGCTGAGGGCTCTGATTCAAGTGGGTGGACGTAAGTTCCACCCCAGCTGTGCTTTTAAGAAGGCAGAGCGTGAGGACTTGTTTCATCTAAATTATGATCCAGCGGTTCTCGCTCTCGTGACTTTTATTGTGAATAGGGAAGGCAAGGGAAACCGGTTTTGGAATCCAAAGAACTCCATGTAGGACCCAGTTTTGCCACGAACTAGATACACGACTTGGACACAAAGTTAGCCCTGCCAAGCCTTAGTTTTCTCATCCATAAAATGGGGAGAGATACTTGCTCTACCAAACAAAATGTGTTTCAATGTGTATATATAATATTTGATAAATAATATAATATTTTGTAAGTGAAAGTGATTATTTTTAGTTTTTAGTCTCTCCCATACTTGTCAAGCTTTTTTGGTTATTTTAGTTGATTGTCCAATGAGGTTTACTAGTCCCCCACGACAGACAACAATGGGGATTCTAGTTACAAATCCTGAAGCCTATCTATGAGAAAGCCAAGTTTAGGCTCAAGAAAGGGATAAGCTTCAGTCCATTCTCCAATCCTCTCTCAACAACTTGCCCTGATGTCTCAGTCACATGTTTGTTACTTACTTAGAATGGACCTGGGCACTGGGAAGAATTCCCCGTACTTCTTGTTAAACCCTCGTGCTAGGTCCTGGACGAGTTCCATGTGCTGGACTTGATCCTCCCCAACAGGAACGTGTGTGGACCTTTAATAAGAGACAGAAAAACTCTGCAAGGCTCCTGCCTATACCGAGATGATATTGCAAGCAGCTGCACTTCCTGTACCTATTTCTCTGGTCGTGTTCAACAAACGTTCACCCACGACGGAGGGCATGTGGAGACCCACGTCTTTATCTGTGGATCAGACAAATGCCAAAGAGACATTTGTCTCCTCTAGTTCTCTTTCTTCCATAGCAGTGGAATATATAGCCATCAACACCCATGTGACAAGGTCTTGCTGAGAGGGAGGGATGGCATCTTAAATAGCACATGCTCTAAGCATAATTGTATTTTAAAACCACTCCTCGTTCTCTCACCCAGTCAGCACATATCATTCTAGCCCTGACCAGATGCTTTTTACTTCAGAGCCTGGGCTCACACTTGAAAAGACACTCCACCCAATTCTTCAAATCAAACATGGCAGACAGCTCTTGAGGCAAGAGGTTTTCCTCCCTGTCAGGCAGGGAGTAACCCAAGATCTTTTCAGAATATGCTCCTTTGTTCGCAAGTGAATTGCAATCACAGGACAATTAATATGCTGCAGGGAATGAAAAATAAATGAACAAGACCTATCAGTACAAGGTAGACAGATCTCAAAAACCATGCTGAATGCAAACAGCAAGTTGCAGAAAACATGTTGAGTACGCTGATATTTATGTGAATCTTAAACTTACTTATGGAAATACCATTACGCATTGTTTATGGATGCATATGTGAGTATAACCACATAGTGGAAGCCCCTCACACATTCACGGTTGTAGCTGCCTCCAGAGAAAGAGGAAAAGAGAATGGGCTTGAGGAAAGCCAAGCTATCTTTTGTGTGAACTATAATCATAATTACTATGATGATAAGAAAGTAGCTAATAACTATTGAACACTTCCTACATACTATACATACAAGTGCTAAGCACTTTTAATGTAATATTATTGGACTTAATCCCATTTTACAGATGAGGTGAGTGGAACAGAAAGAAATCTCAGGCATGTAAAGGACTGGGAATAATTTTGAATCTAGCCTAAGGACTAAAGAACTCGGAGATACTGACATATTAAGACGGGCTATATACACTAAACACATAAAATCTAAATTTTGGTCACAGTGTGAAATGGAAAATAACATAATCTAAAATCAATCCACTTATAGCAACAAGCTTTGTTGGAAATCCCAGGTTAGTTAACAAAATCAAAAGGAAGTGAGTATGGATGGAGGGTCTTGGTGTGACTAATAACCCATCTGACCACATGATATCATTTTTTTACTTGGAATGATTTTAAAAAGACTCAAACAATATATACTTTTTTAAGTGAGAAATTGATATACAAATGGCCAGACAATAAAAAATGACCAAAAAAGTATGACCCCAAACCTTGGGGAGCAACCAAACGAGGAAGCCAAACTACAACCTCTGTAGCAACTGGCCTAGAATGGGCAAGACTTGGCCAGTGACTGCAAAAGTCCAATTCTCTGTCCTCCCTTTGTCCAGTTCAGGACCAACCTGAGAATTGTGCCGCCCAAACCAACCCCATAAAATGCCTCCGTTCCTGTTAGCCAGCTTCCAGCTTCCCCAATGGCGACAACTTCAAATCAGAAAACGGACCGAAATCCTTCCTTTCCTCTAAAGCTTTTGCACTCCCCTCCTGCCTTCGAGTCTCCTAGAAACACAAGGGATGGCAGCTGACACCCTCGCTGCGGCAAGCTCTGAATAAACAGCCTCTGTGTGTTCTCATTTGGGTGGTCTTTGATTAGTTCAAAGATGATGGCTACTAGAATGAAAAACAGAAAGCACACCTTCGGCATGAATCATTGGAGTTAGATAAAAGCCAAGAGAACACAATCTGTACAGCAAAAGACAGAAAACAATCAGAAAAAACAGAAAATATTTAACGATGTGGAAAAATATAAGACAAAAAAAGAAGCAAGAGGCAAGTTGTTTTTTTTGAAGAAACACATACAACATGGATTCACATAAAGGAGAGGGTGCCGTGGTTAGAGTGGGGACTCTGCTGTCAGGCAGTTCTTCGCTCAGATTCCTGCTCTGCTGCTTATAGCTGCATGTTCCTGGGCATGTTATTTATCCTCCATCAGCCTGTTTTTCTTTTTCATTTTTAAAACTGACTAATAATAGTTCCTACTCATGGGGTTCTTTGGGGAGTAAAATAAAGCATGCAGAGCTCGTAGTCTGGCACATAGTAGGCAAACAAGAAACGTTAGCTTAAGAAACTTGCTTGAAGGAAAAGCACCAACATGTTAAGGAGAACAGGAATAGTAGCTATGCTTTGTAATTTTTTTTCTGTTGAATATAGAGAAAATGTTTAAACTATATGAGAACACTAAAATGGGCCTGAGAGAGACTGTTGGCTCTTGCACTGCCAGACCCACTAAAGACAGAAAATGAAATCACGTATCCTGGATAGTTTAGAATTCAAATATCTACAGCAGAGAGCTGGATCTGTTGAACATACTGCTTGCTCTTCCATCCAACTGGAACGTTTTTCCCTTAACTCCTGCCTGCTGGCTCCTTGATTTCAGGTCTAAGTTTAAATATCACCTCCTCAGAGAAGTCTTTCCTGACTACGTTCTCCAGGGTTGGTTTCCCTCTCTTATTCTTTTTCACAGTAGCCTATTTATTGTCTTTATACTATTAATCCCAACCTAATTGTTTTATTTTATTCATTTGTTTAATTATGTATTGTTTTCTCTCTTGCTAGAAAATACGCTTTTTGAGAGCCTGTCTGTCTTGCTTTTCCATATAATTCCAACACCCAGTCAAGTTGCCTGGTATGTATAAGGAGCTCAATGAATCTTTATTGGATAAATGAACTATCTTAAAGAGAAAGTCATTATAATCTATACAAGTCACTATAGTTTTATACCAAGATAAAAATCATGATACAATCAGTTTGTGATAAACATAGAGGATAAAAGCATGGACTCAGAAGCCAGACTCTCTGAGTTGAAATCACAGCTCCACCAGCTACAAGGAGGCAGGTTATCACAGCCAAGTTTCTTAACTTTGCTAAGCCCCCATTTTCTCTGTAAAATGGAGATTATAACAGTGCCTGCCTCATACAGTTTGTTTCAAGGATTAAATGAGCTAACCAAGCCTAGTACTTGATAGTTAGAGCTCAGCAAACACTAGCGATTGATAGAACATACATTCATTAATATGTGATATGATGAAGGGCAAAATGGTAAAAAGAAAAATAGAGACCCTGGTGTGAGGTACATCGTGACTTTTTGCAAATCAGGATCATTTTACTTTTTAATAGCTGACTCACACCAGAAACGTAAATATGGACACATAGTCTGAGAGCCAGGCATAGACCTGGGCAGCCATCCTGATATGTATGGATACAACACACATTTCAAGCTGACAATTCACATATCTGATTAGGTCATTGCAAAGTATAAACGGCATGCTACAGGAATTTGGAGAATTCTTTTATTTATTTATTTATTTATTTATTTATTTATTTATTTATTTATTTATTTTTGAGGGCAGCATCACTGGCCCTCATATGTGGGACCGAACCAGGGCTGATGGCGTCCCAAGCCAGCGCTTAACCACTGCGCCACTCGGCCGGCCCAGGAGAATTCTTTTAATTTAAGGAAAACGGGGACAGAACCATGATTAAGAAAGGCAAAAGGCAGGGACCATGACAATAGATGAGGAAGGGGTTTCTCTTCTTCTAAGGCAAGTAAGTGAATGTAGGGGATGCTACAAAATGATAGTGAGGGCTCCGTCCGTGGCAGAGCCAAAAGTCCCCAGCTTGGCCAGTAGTAACAACAAAAAGTGTTCCTTTTCCTGCTTCCCTCCGTGCCCACTGCTCCTCTCTGAGGTGTGCATGCATTCACACGCCCCAGCTTTCTCCATTTCTCTTCTTGGACTGGACGTGGCTACTCCTGTCTTGTAATTATAGTGAGGCTGACATGCAGAGGTCACCTTGACTCCCCGAACCAAATTAGCCAACAGGGCAGGTTAAAAAGCAATTACAGTAGCCCATAGGAAATCACAATGGACTGCAACTAACACAGAAAAAACAATTACCATAATCAATACACTTTAAGCACATCAAAATGAATATTTCCACATGTCAAAATGGTTCCAGATTTACAAAGCAACCAAACTAAACAGAAAACACATTGAGTTTTGGTAATGACTCTGCATGCGTCTTTGCCTTTGCCTTATGTCGGATCCTTGCCTCTTTTCTTACAATTCTGTGAGGTTTTGCTTTTTTTTTTAGAAAAAAGGATTTAAAAAATTTTAATTTTTTTCACCTGGTCCTATTGCTCCATTTGGGCTTCTTCATCTGATTTTAGTTTGTTTGTTTTTCGTCTTTCCTCCCTTGGCTCCTGCTGTTCCTTTTCACCTCCTATAATTTATCTTGGCCCTTAGTTCTCATCCATTGAGTTTACACTTTACATTAATTCAGCATGTCTTTGATTCTGCTCTCTTATGGGGCTTATTTGCAACCTCTCTCCTCATAGTCTTCCTTTCACTTCAAATAATTTAGGACTGGTTTTTTTTTTAAAAAAATGGATAGCCTACATAATGATATCCATATTAACGTGTCTTCTCTTTTTCTCCATTTTCTTTTTTTTTTTTAACTTACCCTGAATGTGCTTTCTTAGACACAACATAAAACAAAAGCCTTTCGTAATTTTGATTGTTATAACTTCTGTCACATAATAATGCGTCTGATCTTCTTCTCTGGTGACGGAACCATTTTTCTTGCGCGGAATTCCTCGCTGCATCTACGTTTATTTGGGACCCAACCCCAACCCCAACCCCCTAGCAGAATCAGTGTCTAGATGAATAATCACTCCCTACATATATCTGCTCAAAGAGATTCTCTCTCTCTCTCTCTCTCTCTCTCTCTCTCTCTCTTTTTCTCTCTCTTCCCCCTACTTCTTTGGCTGTGTTTGTGAGCTTTTCGTGCTGCTGCCTTTAAGCAGCCTGGCTGGGTCAAGAGCGTGCTGCTGTTTTTCCTTTCCTAAGTGATTAATTCACCATCACTGGCTGCTTGTTGGATATGCTGTGATGACTCTCTAATATAGCAATTAGTTATTGAAGACCTACGATGTGCAAGGCCCGCTGCCGGGTACAGTGAGAGATATATTGAAGGCGTTACCTCCTAGGGGAGCGAGAACACAGAGTGAATCTCTGCATCCTTGTGGCTGGTCTCTCTCCTCCCATCTCAGTGAATGGTGACACCATCATTCAGTAGCACTGTCAGAACCCTGAGGTGGCCCCTGGTACCTCCTTCTCACACACATCCAGCCCATTATGAAGTTCTATCCCTTTTACATGTCTTAAGTTTGTCTACTCTCCTCCTCTTCACTGTCACCAACATGGTCCAAAGAGACAAGGGAAAGAGCCTTTTAATAGACTGTCCCAGGAGCCCTTGTCCACCTATGATTCACTCTGGGTATTTCAATCGGTTTTCTTTTAAAAGTACAAATGGGATCATTTCATTCTGTCCTTAAGATGCACAAATGGTTTCCCATTGCTTTTAGGGGAGCATGCTGGAGTGTCTGTTGGCATCTCGGTACCCTTCTCTCCCTTCTGTGCTATCTCCTGGTTTTCAGGGGCTAGCAGCCTGGAAGCTGCATTTCGCAGATTGCCTTCCAGGAGGCCTCTGGTTTAGTGGAGGACTTGCTTGGGAGCTGAAAAGTGAAAGAGAAAGAGGGGAAATTACTGCTTTGGCAGTTGTGGGTGAATGTGTGGAAGTCAGCAGACTGCTGAAATGAGGTTTGGCCAGCAGCTTTCAGGATCTACTAGAAATCTGAGACAGATGGGAATCACAGAGAAAGGGTATAATTAAAGAGCTGGGAGTCTCCAAAGCAGTTTTAGGAACTGATCATCTCAATTGTTCTCAATGGCCTTAGTCCCATCCTCAGGCCTTCTGGTGACTCAGCTCTTCCCTGGAGTGACCATGCCAGGCATTTCCAACCAATGGTTTACTCTCTATCCTCTTTGTTTTCGGTTGGTTTTGGGTCTGCCTACTCACAGTTCCTTGAGGCCTCTGTTTCCTGATTTTCCTGTTATCTCAGCTTTTGCTTTCACTGTTTTCTTCTCCTCTTCTCATACCGTGTTTCCCCAAAAAGAAGACCAGGTTTTATATTAATTTTTGCTCCAACAACCTACAATTTATTCATTTATTCATGTATAAAAATCTACATTTATGCAAACAGTCATGTCTGGCTGACGATCTTAACTGGGGCTTATGTTTGGGATAGGGTTTATATTACAAGCATCCTGAAATATCATGCTAGGGCTTATTTTCCAGTTAGGTCTTATTTTCAGGGAAACACTGTATTTCTCTGTTCAAATTCTTGAGAAAGAGAAAACTATTGGCCAAGGTAACCACGCTCATCCTGTTCGAGTAGACTGAGCGGTACCTCTCTAAAACTTCACCTCTTTACCTGTACAGTGAGGAGAGCACCAGTTACCTGTCTTACCGAGCTGTTGTGAGAATCTGAATAGATTATGTATGCAGCAGCTAATATGGTGCCTAGCAAACAATTCTCACCACCAGCTAATCTCTCCCTCCCCTTTCCCTCAGTCCATGCATAGTGACTTTTTCTGAAGTGGAGTCATCACAGGTATTTACCAAAGCTGTGTGCGTGCGTGTGTGTGTGTGTGTGTGTGTGTGTGTGTGTGTGTGTAGAGAGAGAGAGAGAGAAACAGAGAGAAATATTTACTTACTATATCGTCAGCTATTTGAAATTATTCAGAAAAATAATGCAGATGCAAACTAAAAATTACGAACACTTGCTATTTCTGAGTATGTTGTCTCTCTTCAAATATCTGCTATTTCATTATGCTTTCAAGGTGAAGATGGTCTTGGCTCTCCATCCCTGGATTCTGTACCCAGTTCTGCCAGGACGATTCCATAAGTCTTTCATGTGCCCCTCTTCCATTCCCTTCCCTCATGCTCGTTCTCCAGTACACCACGTAGCTCTCATTCTAATGCTGATTCTGACAAAAGCCAACACTAAATCTACAAGTATACTTGCCCCACATCAACATTTTATGAAGAGGCCACATATAAATTTGCTGGTAGGAGAAGATACAAATTTTTTTCTATCTATCTATCTATCTATCTATCTATCTATCTATCTATCATCCATCCATCAACTACTATTTGTTGTTGATTTTTTGGTATCTATCTCTATTTCTAATGTAAATATTCATATACACTTTGGCTATGACCTTTTTCAAAATCCAGAAACACCTGAACCAAAACCAAACAAAAAATACCCCCAAAGGCATGAGCTCTGTGATAGACAAAGCTATATACAGGTTGAAAGTTGGACCTGAGTTTGAGTCCTGCCTCTGCTACTCATTATTGAGTAATTAGGAATTCCTCAACTTGGGAGGGAGCATAATGAAACCGATGGAAAGTGTAGGTTAGCAGAATCAATGCTGCGGAGAACCAGAGCTGGTTGTATTGTACTGGTCTGTCACATAATAAGGCTTTGTAATGATCCAAGGGACACATATGCCCAGGAAAGGTGGGACATGTGTAGTGTGACAACAGCTCCCCTGGGAGCAGTCTGAAGGGAGAAGGCAGGAGAAAAGGGCCCAAAGGAACCGAGTCTCTGAGCTAGGCATACTCTAGTTCAAGCCTTTTCACAGACTTGAACTCAGAGGACTCTTGAATTGTTAAGGAAATGTACCATGCTTATGTGCTTCCACATCCTGGGGCTAAAACACATCTCAACCTTTTGTTCTATACCAAAATTGCCCTTGAAAATGAAACTAGATAGAAGGTAGTCATTGTCAAAGACATACTCATCATCAATCATCACCAAGGGACAGCTGGCAGGCACAGCACTGGCTGGCCCATATTCTATTTAAATCCTTTAATAGGTCTGGCCGAGTGGTGCATTGGTTAAGAGCTGGCTTGGGACGCCAGCGGCCCTGGTTCGGATCCCACATATGAGGGCCTGTGACACTGCCCTCTACAACTAACAACAGCTCCACCTGGAGCTGGGCTGTGCAAGCCCCTGCGATGGTGTAGGCTGCAGCCCCTGCTGCAGTGGGCTGCCATAGGCTACAGTGAGTGGCCAGCAGCCAGCGTAAGTGGCCGGCAGCCAGTGTGAGCTGCCAATAGCTGCAGCGAGCGACCATCCAGAGGCTGGTGACTGATCTGGCTCAGCAACTTGTCTGTTCCTCTTCCCTGATTCCCCAACGCTGTTCCCCTCCCCCAATTCCTGAATAAAATCTTTAAAAATAAATAAATAAATAAATCCTTTAATAATTCTGTGCAAGATAATTATTCTCATTTTACAGGCAACAACAATCAAGGTTCCTTAACAGAGTCTTTCTAAATAAATAGGCTATTTTGCTAGGAAATATACTGTTAGATCCTTATTAGACTTTCATTTACTACTCCTGGGGAAAAGTATTCTAGACTTCCCAGGATAAGTCAAAAGTCACTTATAATAAATAAATAAATGCTACCAGGAGCCTAGCGTTCAAGTTAATGCACTAAATAGACACATAATCCTTAGATAGAAGCTTAAATCATTCTTAAAGCTGGCCTGCACATCATATTGGACATTCCTTATTTGTAAAACTCAGCAGCTGCCCTTCTGGCTGTTTCCATCATAACGCACAAGGGCTCTGGGGTCATGCCACAAGGTACATACATGTCGTCTCCATGCTATTGTCACATGTACGTGCAAAGAATTCGAGTTCTCCCAGGGAAGAATCACTTACGGGATCAAGGCCTTAGGGAAAGTGGGTGAAAAAAGATTAATGGAATTTCTAATTCCTTAGAAGCTTTCACCGTAGCAAGGTTTGGCCATGTGTGAACAATGATCTAGGAAGTTATGTGGGAATAGCAGAGAAGAATCAGGAAAGGGAAAGAGCGAGAAGCTCTGACAGTGTGGAGAGTACAGGGGTCGCCATCCTCTGGTTGTATAGTCTTGAGACCTGTAAGTGGCAGCAGTAGCTGACTAGAGGACTATGGGTCCAGGGAAAGGGAGGGCAGCCTACATCATGTAGGAAAACATGCTCTCTACCTGCAGGTCCAAAACAGTAGCCACTAGCCACAAGTAGCTATGCAAATTTAAATTAATTAAAATTAAATACAATTTACAATTCAGCTCCTCTGTCAACTTTTCAAGCCTCAATAGCCATGTGTGGCTAGTGGCTGAGGTCTTGGAAAGCACAATACGTTTCCATAACTGCAGGCAAGCTCTGTTCTAAGTATTGTTTTAGAATCTAGATCCAATGAGAAATCAACATTTAAAACCCTTGGAGTTGAGTTACTCCTGGGGAAGGACATATTGCATAGTGGTTAGGAGCATAGACTCTGTATGTAAACCTAGACTCCAATCCTGGGTCCAAGCTTTGCTAGTTACATGACTTCGAGTAAGTTACTCATCACTCTTGGCCTCAGTTCCCTCATCTGCAAAATGGGGATGATCACAGTGCGACTTTTATAAGGTTATTGCGAGGCTTCAATGCATTAATGAATGTAAAGCATTTATAACATCTCTAGCACATAAGGGCTATTTAAGTATTAGCACTCAGTGTTATTACTGTCACACTGGAACGTCCTTCTCTGATTGAGTCCCTATTACTGGGGAATACATGCAAACTGATTCCCGGGTCTGATCCTTTCTGCATTCCCCTTCCCCATGCACCTGATCTTTTTGGGGCTAGGTTAAAACCCCCTCTGGTCAGCATAAGCGCGGGCGACACGGGGTGATCTCTGCTCCTCACCTGTACAACAGAACGTCAGCGGCCTGCAGCACTGGATAGGTCAGCAGGCCCACGGTCCCATCGTGCCTCTGCCTGGCAGTCTTTGCCTGCGGGGATGAAACGAGGGGAGGGAAAGAAATCTGAGGTGAACCTAATTATACCGCTAAATTAAGAAATCCTTAACGCAAGTAAAGGGTGATCTGAAACCACCTGTGATAACATTACATCTCAGTTCCTTTTAGCAATTCTAGCCATTTTCTAGCTGGCGCGTCTTCACGCTTCAAGAGTGGGCGAGTCCAGTTCACAGTTGTCCCTCTAAAGGATCCAGCACTGCCCCTATATTTATTCATTTTATCAAAGTCAGGGCATAAGCGTTTTCAAGGTTCCAAATAAGATACAGTCTAGATTTCACAGGTAAGGTCAGAAAATGCCACAAAATTTAAATTTCCATAAGTCAACATAAGTGAACATCAAACTGCCTATTGTTTATCTGGGGAAACCTCCCTGAAAGTCTCACATCATGTTGTTGAGCAAACTGGAATGTTCCCTCAAAATCACATTTAAAACAAAAAAAAAAAATCATGGCATTTCAAAAATGAAACAGAGAAATTTTAATCTACCAGTCCTGATTATCTGTATTGATCTTTAGGTGCTAAAGCAGTGAGAGTAAAGTGGTTCCAATACACAGGACAGGATGTATAGACCAAAATGTTACCTTAATGGGGAAGCTGATGGAAACACCAGGGTGACATTAGAAATATTTAATGTCACCTATTGGGACACCTATGCACTACTAGTGTGTACCTTACTAGTAGTAAGGTACTACTAGTGTGTACCTTAGTGGCACCCAGTACCCTGGCTGTGGTTAAACAGTGTGGGCACATCATTGGTTCTCTGAGCAGCGTTACTTTTTAGCAGGGAATATTGTGTGCAGCTCACTGATAATTGCTTCTAAGGCCTAGGGTTCTCATTGCTTGTAAAATAATAAATTGACATTTTGTCGCGTACATAAATCTCATGTGTTTATTTAATATGAATCACTTCCCAGATGCCTGTTTACTTCTGAATGAGCTGAACAAACTGAATTGATGAACTTGCATGATCCCCAGGACCAAGCTCACGTGCTCACATCAGGAGTCTTCCACCCACATGCAGACATACCCTTTGAGTGTGGGTCTGAAAAGCAACACCTTCCCTCTTTAATCATCTTAATGTCATCGTTTCATAATTGAGTTGCAGACTTCGCTTTTCTGGTTACTTCTAGTAGCTTCTGGGTTTCGGCAGCTAATACTAATAGGCCATTCAAAGGAAATGGGCAAGTTCAAATATACAATTCCCTCAGTACATTTCCTTATGACAAAGTCCATGAGAAAGCCAGTTTGCAATGATCATTGGATAAAGATAGTAAAAGTTTAATTTGGAAACGAGCAAATGGGAAAACAACCCAATTTTTAAAAAATTGCCACTGCATTCGATTTCTAGTGCTTTTTTTTTTTTTATATATCAGAATACTGAATCTTGAAATTACCAAAAAAAGGGAAAGATGTGGAGAGCACTCATATTTATTGAGGGCCTATTGTGTACTGCAGATGCCTTCCATCTCTGTTATCTCATTAATCCTCCAAATAACTTTGACCTCAGAACCCTGACCCCACCTTTTTTTTTTTTTTTTGAGGGCAGTGTCACTGGCCGTCATATGTGGGACCCGAACCGGGGCTGCTGGTGTCCCAAGCCAGCTCTTAACTACTGCGCCACTCAGCTGGCCCTGACCCCACCTTTTTATCCCACTGTCCCACCTCTCACTGTCCCAATCAAAACCAAAGAGCTCTTAGGTCCTTCCATAGCACTGGAACCCCTCCTCTTTCACTTCCACATTTTCTGATTACGTGTTTAATGGTCTCTTCCCAAATAGACTTGCAAGCCTCATGACAGGGGCTGCATCCATCTGTCTTTGGAGACTGCTGTACCTCCAGCACCTCTCATGACGTGAGACTCACAGAAGGCATCGCCAGTATCTGTCAATGAGGAAATGACCACAGCAGGCAGAAATGTGCTCTAGGATAAGGCTGGCATTGGACATCACCGTTTCTCCCACAAATAAGAAATTATGGGCTAGTGGGAAGGCGTCTTGAGACTATCGGTGCTTTCACTTGTAATAGGTTACCAGGTAGTCCTTAGAAACTATTTTAAAGCAGGAACATTTCCCATGAAATTAGTACTCAGCTCGTATAAAAAGGATTTCAGTAGTCAACTGAGTGTTAGAGGATTGCGATAAAATGGGAAGGTTGTGCCTAACCCCAAAATACGGTTGAGAATATTACAAAATGGTGTTTGTCATTCCCGGTGGGAAATGGTTTTGCCTGATACCTCTCACGTAGGCTGTGGCTGTCTCTGCAGCCTATGCAAACGCTTCTGAACCAGCTTCTAAGAAAACCAGTGGCCCTGAAAAGACGGTGGAAAGAAGCTTGAAACTGAAATTAGTGTTGATGTAGCAGGGGGCTACCTATCCTTGGGTTATCCAATTGCAAAAATAAATGGAAGCAAAGTACTATGAATTATCCAATTTACCTTACTCAGTTGAACTTCTAAGAAAAAGCATAGCCTTAATTTTTCTGTGGGTTTGAACCGTTGCCTGGACTCAACTTCTTTATAAATAAATAAAATGTGTTGTTTCTTCTTCCCACAAAGAAAATGTTCTTGCTTGATTGCCAGTTAATTCCAGCAATGGCAATGGGACAACTTCAGAGTCCAGTAATCCAGAAATTGTGATTATTTGTTAAACATAATGTGGTAGCGTCAAAGTCATCACCAAGTCTATCCAATGTCACTCTATGATTCAACCATATACAGATAAAAATCAAAAAACAAGTTGAATATTTTTGTCTAGTTTTTAAGTTGGAAGGGATCTTAGAGAGCCCTTTCATTTTCCGTTTAATACCCTGAGGCAGAGAGTTTAAAGATAGCTCTTCTAGTGAGTGAGTGAGCAGCAGACCAGGAAGGCCAATAAACTCAGGATTCCCAGAGCCTACCACAAAAATAAACTGAGGGGAAAAGTAGTTGTAATGAGGACCTTGAACTTTGTTCTGATTATTTATCAGATCCTTGCATTTACCTTCCACTGGTGTAAGTGTTGTAATCGGGGTAGTCTGACCATGCAGGTAAGGATCCAACTTAACTGGGTGTGTTCAGACACCTAAAGAAATAAAACAGAATATTAACAAAGATGGTCAGTGTTTTCTTGCATATTTGACAAAAACTAAATAGACAGCAGGTATTACCCTACATGGCTGAAAATACCCCAAATCAAGGTAATTTTTAAAAGGACAGGTGAAGGGGACTGATGCACAACAATAGAATTTTAGGTGAAGAAGAAATCTTCAAAACTAACCAGTACGATTATTAGTCTAGTGTTTAAATCCTATTTAAAACATCCTTAGCAAGCGGCTGGCAAGACTGTTATAAAATCTTCAGTGAGACGATTTCATTATGTCCTGAGATTCCTATTCTATCTTTAAAAATACAAGGTTATTAAGAAAATACACACACACACACACACACACACACACACACACACGATTCAAATCCAGTCTAAATAACTTCTAAATATGCAAATTTAGCTATACCTTACATGTAAATGGCCAAGAAAGGTACTGAACTTAAAGATTGAATCCTTTAGACCTAGAATAATTTGAAATCCTCCTCTTTTCTTTTCCTCCTCCTTCCTTTTTCTTTTCTTTTTTTTTTTTTTACAATAAAAAAGAAGACATCTAGTCAACAAGAACATATAACCTTTTCCCAATTTGTTTTCTTCTTAACCAAATTTAATCAAGTCACCAAACCTGGCAACAATTGGGATGATTCCTGGGCCCAGGCCAGATTCTAACTGATGACCTGGAATTTAAGGCCTAAGCATCTTGTTTCTGGACCCTGGGGAGTCCGAGCCCTTCATCCATTGTGGCTTTATTTGTGTCCATATGATTTCCTTAAAAAGCAGAAACTGTTGCCAACCCTGAAAAGTGGCCCCAAATGTGTTCTTTGTGGGTTTTACAAAACGAACATAAAGGAGTGGAGCTGAACTAGCCCAGGCCTAGTTTACGAGCAGGGAATTGCCATCTGGCCTAAGATAGTTTCTCACTTTTTTTTCCCTCAAG
The DNA here is from genome assembly GCA_033961575.1 of Aselliscus stoliczkanus. Lineage (NCBI taxonomy): Eukaryota > Metazoa > Chordata > Mammalia > Chiroptera > Hipposideridae > Aselliscus > Aselliscus stoliczkanus. The sequence goes on from CM066739.1 coordinate 101,128,444, forward strand.
TCATGGAGGGGGAAGAGTTGTTTTTCACGTGTTTGACAAGGCATCACTTTTAAAGTTTTGCAAGCCGCTGGGCCTGCATCTGTCATCTTTCTTCCACAAGGCATTTAGGTTTCATTGAAGGCAGTGGCTTTGACAGCACTATCCATGCAAATTGCTAACTGCTGCTGTAAACAAACAGCTATCAGACACAAACAGTAACCCTGCATGGAAGTAAGAGGGTCAGTGCTTCTAATCAGCGATCGAAACACATTCCCATTAGAACTCATCAAACAAGAGCTGGGTTTTGGCATCAAGAAGCAGGAGGGGATTTTTTTTTTTTTGCATTTTCTTTACTGGCCTGGGGGAAGGAATGACAACACAGAGAATAACCATGGTTACGTGGAAAGAAACAAGATGATGCCTTCCCTTTGGCTCAGGCTCACATGCCCAGCTTTGGTGCCATGCAAAAAACTAGCATCAGGTCTCCGTGAAGTCAAGTATTTTCCTTGGAGTAGCTTTTTATTTGGACATATGGAATGAGACTGAATTAATATTCTGCAGAGATCTTCCTGGTGTTTCCAAATAAGGGGGCATAAAATTAATCCAAATTCTTCTTTGATGGAAAAAAGGTAGGTCAAAGGTCGTAGGGAATTCATTTCCAGAGCTTATCGTTACTAATTATATAAGAAGGGTTGTAAACTTCAGGATTTGGTTCTCTTAATGTACTCATATTCATGACAACTGCTTGAAAAGGTTCAGGTTTCTAGCTGGAGAAAAGTGAAACTAGTCTTTACATATAGATATCCTCAGTTACGTTGTGCAATCTCAAACAGAATAACAATATGATCTGTTTTAGCCACAGAAAAACAAAAGCATGGAACAATATGGGGCCTGTTGCACATCCACAAACAAGTGAGAAGTGATTGAAGATTCAGACGCATTGAATTGTAACAGTAATAACATGCATATTTGTCAGAACAGTTTTGCCTGTCTTGTTCATTGCTGAAAAACAAAGAGTCTGGCATGCTGTAGGTGCTCAATAAACTGTCAAATTTGTTGAATGTATGAACAGTATCAAAGGCTGCAGACAGGATGGTTGGGACCAAAAAGAATCCATCTGATGTAGCAACGAACGTGTTGGTAACCCAGGCAAAAGGAGCTTCCAGTGGAGTGACTGGGATGGAAGCTAAATTATAGGAGGGTGAGTTGAAGTGTGACTGGGAGGCAGGTGAAGGGAGATATACAAGAAGAATAGCAGAGTAGTTATGAGCTCTATCTTTAGAGTGAGGCTGCCTAGATTTGAATGTTAGTTTTCCCACTTAATAGCTGGGTGACCCTGTGTAAGTCACTTAACCTCTCTGTGCCTCAGTTTCATTCCTAAAATGAAGTTAACAATAGTATCTACCTGGCAGTGTTTAGAACAGTATTTAGCACATGGTAAGCAGTCAATAAAAGGTAGTTTTTATTAAGGACAATTTTTAGGGAGACTTTTCTTTTAACTTTTTATTTTGAGGTAATTATAGATTCACATAGAGCTTTAAGAAATAATATAGAGAGAGAAAGTATACCCTTCACTCAGTTTTCCCCAAAGGCAACATCTTCCATCACTATCGTACAATATCACAACCCAGAAAATGAATTTGACACAATCCATCCACCCTCTATAGATTTCACCAGTTTTACATGCACTCGTTGTGTGGGTATATTTGGTTCTACGCAATTTTATCACATGTGTAAAACCTTTTTTTTAAGGGAGGCTAAAGATGGAGATAACTAACAGGGGTTAGAGAACAAAAATTATATTTTGCTTCATAAGGCAGGATAGGCCTGTTCTCTGAAACATCTTTCACTGAAACAGGAGGAGGGGAAACAAATATAGATGAGGTTATATCTGTGGGATAGGCGTGCAGAGCAGAAAGCCAGAGGACTTCACATCTAATGGGCTCTATTATCTCTGAAAATAGAAGACAGGGTGATTAGAAACAAATGGGGTAAGAAATATACTCAACGGAATTGCTGGGTTTGATAGGAAAGAACAAAAGATCTTCTGAACTAGAGTTATATGAGGCTTGATGGCTTGTGGATGTTTCTGTGAATTAAAGAGGGCAATCATTTGTAACATACATTTTTGGGGAAACACTGTTATTCTTCAAGGTAGACTAAAATCTTCTGCCTAAATAATAGGTCTTTCAAAAATTTTGCAGAAAAGAGCTCAATCAATTGATCGCATCTTCAATTTTCTTAGTAAGGATTTTTAAAGGGTCCCATAAGGACTACACATAAAGCAAAAAAACAATCTGGGTAAATTAAACTATATTAAAATTGATAACTTCTCTTTGTCAAACACCACCATTTAAAGAGGGACAAGGCAAGTCACAGAGTGGGAGGAGGTATTTGCAAACCTACAGACTGGTATACAGACCACGCAAAGAACTCCAACAAATTGATAAGAGAAAAGCAGATCACCCTATGAGAATCGGCCAAACGCATTAAATGCAAATTGAAATCATACTGTAATACCACTACCCATGCATCAAAATGATTGAAGTGGAAAAAAAAAAGAATAATACCAAGTATGGCAAGGATATGGAATAAATAAAACTCTTATACACTGCTAGGGGACGTAAACTGGTAGTACAACAACTTTGAAAACTGGCTATTTCCACTGACACTCAGCATTAATATAACACTGAGGTAGTCCATTTCTAGGTATATATCTAACAGGAACGTGTATACTCGCAATTGTTCACAAAAATATATGTGCAAGAAAATAATGCAACAGCCCCAAATTGTAAGCAATCCAAACGTTCACCTATGCAGAATGGATAAATAGCGGTATATTCATACAATGGAACAAGGATGAATGAACCAATCCATTCAACAACATGAGTCAATTTCACAAGCACAAGCACAATGTTGAGTGACAGATCATACACAAAAGAGTACGTACTAAATAATTCAGGTTACATTCAGTTTAAAAATATGTTGGGCTGGCCAAGTGGCTCAGTTGATTAAGAGTTGGCTTAGAGCGCAAGCTCTGAGCAACAGAGCCGTTGGTTCGATTCCCACATGGGCCAGTATGCTGTACCCCAGCTGAGCCCTCACTGAGTTGCCAACAGGTGGCAGGATGGCTCAACTGGTGTAACAACAAGATTGCCTGTTCAATGGTAGGCTATACCCACCTGCAACTAAGACTGACCTCAGCACCTTGAGCTGAGCTGCCACCTGGAAGGCTCAGTGGGGATAGGGCGTGGTTCTTAACAACAAAGCTGCTGGTTCAACTCCCGCATTGGATGGTGGGCTATGCCCACCCGCAACTAAGACTGAACTCGGCATCTTGAGCTGAGCTGCCGCCCGGGTGGCTCAATGGATAGAGCGTGTGCTCTTAACAACAAGGCTACTGGTTCGACTCCCGCATGGAATGGTGGCTACACCCACCCACAACTAAGATTGAACACAGCACCTTGAGCTTAGAGGCCACGAGCTGCTGACAGGAAGCCAGATGGCGACTGGCACCCTCCACAATGAGGATTGAAGAACAACTTGGCTGATCCCTTCCCCAATTCCCCAACACTGATCCCCTCCCCCAATTCCCTAATAAAATCTTTAAAGAAAAAAAAATGTTATCTTGTGGGAGTGATGGTTAGTGACTGGAAATGGGTGTGAAGAGCATTCGGGGCATGAGTTACAAGGGTGTATTTAGTTTGTGAAAATAGGTAAATAGCCAGTACATCTAACTACACTGGGCCCTGAATACAATAAAATGAAAAAGCTTTTTGGTGTTTAAAACAAGGCGGAGGGACTTCTAGGATAGCAGAGTAACAACCTCTAAAAACTCTGCTCCTTCTTAAAAGCAAATGAGAACACCAGCAAAAATTGTCAAAAGTCAACTTTTACAGAACTCCGGGAAATGAACCAAAAGCTGGCAATAGAATATTTAAGAAAAACATCTGACTCTCAGCAAAAACAGAGAGCTTTGTGGTATTCTGACTCACCTGTTCCCATCAGCCTGTGATAACCATGGTAACCAGCAGCCTAGCTGCCGGTGGAACAGCGAGACTGGGTTTGAGGCATCTCAAAAGGGCCCATCCCCAGAGAACTGTCACTATCTCGATCTGTCTGTTGGCTCCCTGGAAAAGCCCCATGTGTGTGTCGTTATCTGACCTGACTTAGAGTTCACTCAGCGGGGAAAGCCTGCTCCCTAGGACATTTTTCAGAAATAATCAGCAGTAAAGACTTAATTACTACAGCTGCCTGAGGTGCTGATACCAGCAAGAGAAAACAAGAGGCTGGCCAAAAAACTTAGAGGGAAGAGTTGTGAAATGATATGTGCATGGGGTACATCGAAAAGACCTGACATAATCCTGGGCATCTAGAAAGCTACATGCAGGGCTATGGACACATCCAGGAAGTACCTGAGAAGACCCTCCTCTTTCCCCTCTGGATCATCTGAGGCCCTGTGTCAGCCCCTCGGCCAGGCATTAAAAGGATAGCATTGAGGCATTTGGAAACTTCTGTTCCATCGGTACCCGAGCACTAAGTTAACCTGGCAGACTGCAGTGGCCAGATGGGACAATGTACCCCGACGCTACAAAACTGCTGCAGAAGTCACTACCCACATACACAGCGTCCACAAACATGAACCCTACGTGTGGGGGGATTTCATCATGGAATTATAACAAACATTTCAAAACAATCAATTCTTTTTTTTTGTTTTTTTTTAATTTTATTGAGAAACAGCCATGGTCATTGGTTTTACACATTGCTTTCATGCTGCAAAGGCATAGTTGACTCTTTTGTTTTATTTTTATTTTTTTTAAGATTTTATTGGGGAATTGGGGGAGGGGAACAGCACTGGGGAATCGGGGAAGGGGAACTAGACTGTCCTTTTGTTCTTCAGTCTAGTTGTGGAGGACATTGCTTCACTGTTGGTATCATCATTGTGCTCTTCCTGGGTGAGGTAGACCAGTCGCCGGCCTCTAGATGGTCGCTCACGGTGGTTACTGGCAGCTCACACTGGCTGCCAGCCACTCATGCTGGCTGCCGGCCACTCACTGTAGCCTATGGCTGCCCACGGCAGCAGGGGCTGCAGCTATGCCGTCCCCGGGGACTCACAGCAGCCCAGCTCCAGGTGGAGCTGTTGTTCACTATCTTAGTTGTAGAGGGCAGTGTCACTGGCCCTCATATGTGGGATCCGAACCAGGGCCACTGGAGTCCCAAGCCAGCTCTTAACCAATGCGCCACTCGGCCGGCCCCATAGTTGACTCTTTTAAAGAGGGCACAACTCACAGTGGCTCATGCGGGGATGGAACCGGCAACCTTTGTATCATCAGCACAATGCTCTAACCAACTGAGCTAACTGGTTACCACAAAAAATGAATTCTTCACAATCTCTTCTGGAACATAGAAGAGGAGGGCACACTTTCCTACTTATTCCAGGAGGCTAGGTATGATCTTGATACCAAAACCAGGCAAAGACATCACAAGAAAAAGAAAACAGACCAATACCCCCGTGAATGAATATAGATACAAAAATCCTCAACAAAACACTAGCAAACGAATCCAGCAACATATATAAAGAATTATGTAACATGATAAAGTGGGATTTATTCCAGAAACGCAAGCTTGGTTTAATAGCCAAAAATCAATCAATGTAAACAGCAAGGAACCAAGAATAAAGAGGGAGAGAGAAAAAAAAAATCAATCATTATAATACTACAGTAATCCAGACAATGTAGTACTGTGGAATAAGAAGAGAATATATAGATCAATGAAACAGAATTTAATGTCCAGACATAAATCCATATATTTATGGTCGATTGATTTTCAACAAGGGTGCCAAAACAATTCAGTGGGGGAAAGAACAGTCTTTTCAACATATGATGCTGGGACAACTGCATATCTACATGATATATATACATGCAATCGAATGATGTTGGACCTCTACTTCATAGCATACATAAAAATTAACTCAAAATGGATCACAGACCTAAATGTAACAGCCAAAACTATAAAATGCTTAGAAAAAAACATAGGAGTAAATCTCCATGACACTGGATTAAGCAATTGTTTGTTAAATATGACAACAAAAGCATAAGCACTGACAACAAGAAAGTAGAATCATCTTCATTAAAATTTTTCAAATTTTATGTTTCAAAAGATATCATCAAGGAAGTGAAAGATAATTCAAAAACTATGAGATACTGCAAGTCATATACCTGATAAAGAGCTTGTGTCCAGAATATATAAAGAACTCTTATAACTCAACCATAAAAAGATAATCCAGGTAAAAATGGGCAAAGGGTTTGAAAACATATTTCTCCAAAGAAGATGGATAAATGACCAATAAGCGTAGAAAAGATGCTCAAATCACTAGTCATTAGGAAAATGCAATTCAAAACCACACTGAGATACCACTTCACACCTACGAGGATGATTCAAGTTAAAAAAAACAACACACACAACAACAGGTTTGGGGAGAAAAATGGAGAATTTGGAATCCTTATGCATTGATGGTAGAACCCCCATACACAACAGGAATAGCCACTTTCAAAACAGTTTAACAGTTCTCCAAAGTATCAAATATAGAGTTACCACATGACCCAGCAATTCCACTCCTAGGGTCAGACCAAGAGAACTGAAATTACATATCCATACAAAAACTTTACACAAATTGTTCACAGTAGCATTTTTCATAATAGTTAAAAAGTGGAAACAACCCAAATGTCCACTAATTGAAGAATGGATGAGCAAAATGTGGCCTAGCCATACAATGGAATATTATTCAAAAATAAAAACAAATGAAGTACTGATAAATATTACAACCTGGGTAAACTTTGGAGGTGGTATGCTACCTGAAAGAAGCCAATCACAAAAGAACACTTACTGTATGATTGCATTTGTATGAAATGTTCAGAAATGGCAAACCCATACAAGACAAAGTAGATTAGAGGTTGCCAGGGAGAGGGCAGAGGGGCAATGAGAGTGACTGCTAATGGGTACAGGATTGCTTTCGGAGATGATGCAAATGGTCTAAAACTGTAACGATGGATGCACTACTTGGTGAATATACTAAAAATCACTAAATTGTACGCCTGAAATGAATGAATTGTAGGATATGTGAATTGTATCTCAATAAAGCTATTTCAGGAAACGATGCAGGTAGAGTTCAGCACACCTATGCTTTGAGGCATCACCAATGACTTATTCAGTGGCAAGAAAAATAACATAGTTTAAGTAGTCCTGATTTTCTGATCTTTGTCAAGATTTCTATGGCCTCCACACAAGAGGACAATCCTTTCAAAATGGTGAGTGGGGAGAATGGGTTCTCATCAGTGAAGAAAGATAAGGAATGATGCCAGAGCTGCCAGTGTGTTTGATGACAACCCCCTTCTCACTTAAACCCATTCCAGTCGGGTTTTCACCTCTACCTGTCCACTACGACCACTCGCCACTGTTGGCGATGGTGTGGGACAGATAAAGTTGTCATCGTACTTCACATAGTTAGCATATGACACAGCCGATAACTTTTCTCACCATCGTTCATTTCCTTTGCTTGGCTCCCAGACAATGCATTGCTATAGTCCTGCTCTCTGTCTCAAGTTCTCTTCTCAGTCTCTTTGCGTGGTTCCTACTCTTATCCCTGACCTCTTAATATCCTGGGCACACAGGTTTTAGTTCTTGCTTCTTTACTTCGATTCTGTTTTGCACTCACTAGCTGCCATTTCATCTCATCTCACAGTTTGAAATGCAGCCTGTGTAACAGACGACTTCTAAATTTGTTAACTCCAGCTGGGCCTTTTCATTGAACTCCAGACTCGTGTATCCAACTACCTATTCAGCATTTTTCGGTGGTTCTAACGCATATCTTCAACTGAACACAACCAAAAACCAAACTCCTGGTTGTCCATCCCAAACCTGCTCATATCCACGTTGTCGTCTGTTGGTGGCAACTTCATCCTTCCAGTTACTGAGGCAAAAACCTTGAGTCACTCTTCACTCTTTTTCTTTCACAATCCGTATCTAATTCATCTGCAAATCTTATTGCTTCTACCTGCACTATATATGCCGGGGGTGCCAAAAAAAAAATGTTTTCACATGACTTGTATTCATCTTTTGTTATCGGTAGATATTGAGTATTACAATTTTAATACAGTTTTTTGCTTTTTTAAAATGTGTATACATTTTTTTTTTTGGTACCCTCTGAGGCAAAAATCACCTCTTACTTGGATTCCTGTAATAACTTCCTAACTGGTCCACTGACCTTCACTCTAACTCCCATACAGTCTATTCTTAACCCCGCAGCCAAAGTGTCCCTTTAAAATATATAGCATGTCACTTCTCTGCCCCAAATCCTGCACCACCCATTTCCTCAGAGTAAAAGCCAGAGTCCTTAGAATGGCCTGTCAGATCAGGCATGATGTTCCATTCAACCCTGTCACACTTGCGGTTCTAATCCTACTCCCCCTTGCTCCCTTTGATCCAGCCATGCCGGCCTCCTTGTATTCCCTGAACACACCAGGCATGTTCCCACCTTAGGGGTTATGTTCTAGCTCCTTTCTCTGATAGGAATTCTCTCCCCCAGATATTTATCTGGCTAACTCGCTCACCTTAAATTTTTGCTCAAATATTACCTTATCAAGGGGGCTTACCCTTCACCCCCACACTGTTTAAAATAGCAATCTGTTTTCCTCAATACCACTCCCAATTTCCCTTATTTTTTTTCTGTATAACCTATCACCTTCTAATATAGTTTATGTCTGGCTTATGTATTATAGTTATTGCTTAATTTGTGTTACCCCAATGGAGTAAGTACTGTGGTGGCAAAGATTTTTGTTTCCTTCACTGATATAACATGAATACGTAGCACATAGTAAGTGCTCAATAAATATCTGTTAAATAAATATATGAGTAAAACAACAGGTTTATTAATAGGGGCATGTCTAAATAAAATGTGGCATATTTATAGAATGGCATACTATCCAACTAATAGAAGAAATGAGTTAGATGTATACATATAAACATAAGAGGATCCCCAAAACATACTGCTGTATGAAAAAAGAAAATTGTAAAATCTTACTATAATATGGCATCATGTAAGAATGAAAAAAAAACACACACAAAGATATTATATATTATCCGTGGGACTATACACCAAAAGCAGGTACAAAAAATTGGCTACATGGATACACACCAAATTCAAGATTTTGGTTAACTGGGAATAGAGGAAAGGAACTCAGGGATAAGGGGCAAAAGGAAACAGGCAAGGAAAAGGATGAAAGGGGCTTTCAACTTTATAATTATTTTTTAATATAAGGAAGTCACACAAATATGAGAAACATTAACAATATTCATCCTTGGTGTTAGAATATGAATGGTTGTTACATTTTTCTCTGTATTTAATTTTCCCCCCCAAAATAGTCAATTAACAAAAAGACTACAGCCTAGCATGGTTCCAAAAGATATAGCTGTTAGGTATCAATCAAACCCATTCAAGCAATTAGCCAGTTCAGTAGATACTGGATCAAATGTCTAAGATACCCTCTGTGTCCCTTAGGATTTTACTATTTCCCATAAATGTTACCTTCCCTGGAATCAGGTCCTACACATTTTAGTTGGGATGCTTGGAAGACTGTTCAGACACACAAATTCCCAATTATCATTTCCTCTCGGAAATAAGTGATTTCATGCTGAGTTATTTTTATTAGACTCTTATCGTGCCCATGACAAATCCCCTTAACAGGAACCTTGTTTGGGGATCTTATTTTAATTAAAAGACCTCTGTTATCAGTGATAAACTCTCATTCACTCTCTTCAACTGGTATGCCTCCTGTCAGTATTTACGTTCAACCGTGTACATCTCTCTGTACACATCTGGATTTTTTAATACTTTTCCTTAGTTTCACACATCCAAAGCTAAATATTAAATAGCTTCTATCAGTCTGCCCCTGACTTGAAAGTCACCTCCATCTAAATTCTATTGCTTATTGGGTAGCTGTGTGTACATACGTAATTTTTTATCTCTAGCATTATATCAGTCAGATTTTTCTAGGGTATGCTGGGTAACAAATAACCCCAAATATCAGTGGCTTACAGCAATGGTTTCTTTCTCATTCACATTACATATGGGTAGTTGTAGGCTGGCTATAGCTCTGCTTTATACACCTTCTCATTCCAGGACCCAAACTGAAGGAGTACCTCCTATCTGGAACATTCCATTCTCAAGTTAGAAGGGAAAACAGCAAGAGAGCTAGAACGAACATGGAACAGTGATGAAAGATTCTAGCTGGGCATGGTGTACATCATGCCCACTCTTTCTGTTGGCTAAAGCAAGTCACATGGGCAAGCCCAACATGGGGTGGGGAGGAATAGATGCTTCTCCTATAGGATGCACTGTCAGTCACATGGCAATGGAGGAGGACATGTCATCCTCATACACAGGGGTTAGCAAGCTACTGCTCAAAGGTCAGATCTGGCCTGTGGATTGTTTTTGTTCAGCCTGTGGGTTAAGGATAGTTTTTACATATTTTAGAGGTATTAACATTTAAAAAAAGAGAGAGAAAACGTAAAGGCGAAAGAGGAGGAGGAGGAAGAGGAAGACGGGAATGTGAAGAAGTGGTGATGATGGCGGTGGTGACAGAGACTGCAAGTGATCTGCACAGCCTAAAATATTTACTGTCTATGCCCTTACAGAAAAAGCTTGCCAATCCCATTCTTACAGGAGATGAACACGAATGACTAGGGACAATAACAATCTACCAGAAGCATCCCCCTGAAATTAGCTAACGTGAAGAAGGATAAGAGTGCTATCCTGTAGAGAACATGATGGCAGACAGCGTATGTTATGTATGCATGCATGTATGTATGTAAGTATGTATATATGAATTATCAACTCTATCTCTCCAGTAAGTTTTTATTTTAAATTTCTTTGTGGGTGTATCTGATAGCCCCAGGAATTTAAGTCCAACAAAACAATGAATTTTTTGGAGACTACATCAAAATTAAAAACTTTTGTTCATCAAAGGACACAAGCAACAAAGTGCAAAGGCAGCTGACAAAATGGGAGAAAATGAAGAACTCCTGCAACTCAAAACAGAAAGAAAACAGACAACCCGATTAAAACCTGGGTAAAGGGCTTGACTAGACAGTACTCCAATGAAGCTATAGAAATGGCCGACAAGCGTACAAAAAGATACTCAACCTCACTCATCATTCGGGAAATGTAAATAAAGCCACAATACCTTTCTGAACGTTTGAAATATTTCTTAAAAGGTCCCCAAAACTTTCGACAACAAAGTGTTCTAAAAATAGTTTACTACTGAGTATAAAAAGAAGCTCTGTCATTAATTTGACCTTCATCTTCCAATTCCATTCCATCTTTAAACAAATCAAGGAGCCTGAGGTGGGTATAGTGTGTGTGTAGTAGGGCAGGACGAGAGAAAGTTAACCTTTTCCAGGTATTATACATCATGCTATTTAAATATCCCTATTATAGACATAAAAAGGGGGTTTAGAGAGTGTAACTTGCCCAGTGTGTCACAACAAGAGGTCACAGTGAGAAACAGGCCAAGTCTATCTGCTTCAAAGCCTGTACCATTTCCATTATTGCTTTGCTATTAGAAATAAACTCTTCTTGAAAATATAAGATAGGACATACGCCTGTGGTCCAGGATGGAAAACAAGACAACTTGCTCACCAAGTCACACAGAAGTATAGGTCTAGGAAAGGAAGTGGTACAGCTTGGAAACTTTTTAGAGAAGGAAATAACATGAGGAATTAGGATACCAGGAGCACCAAAAAAATGTATACACATGATTTGTAGTCATCTTTTGTTATCGGTAGATATTGAGTATTACAATTTTAATATGGTATTTTCCTTTCTTAAAATGTGTATACCTTTTTTTGGCACCTTCTGTATATAATAATCTTCCTAACTTCTCTTTCTTATTTATGCCATGGGCCGTTTAGACCCTTTGTTTCTCTCTCAAAACTTGGGAGGGATAGGAGGGGCAAGATGGCGGCTGTGAGGAGGGCTCCATGAAATCTCCCCTGGAAATATCCACAATTTGAACTTCTAATACGCTTCAAAGAGACATCTACTCATCACACAGAGCAACTAAGAGTTCCACACAAGGATTGCTGGAAGGTGGGCAGGCCAGGCGAGTAGGGGAAGAAGGCGGCGAGACGTGTGAGGTGCAGCCTGCACCCGCGGCTGCTGAGTCACAGTGAGTGTTCCCCCGGCTCGCTCCCTGCGGCCCGCGGCCCACCTAGAGTTCAGCAAGAGCGCGTTGGTTTGCAGTCTGAGGCAGAGGCCTCAGGCCGGGCAAGTGCGGGAGGAGAGAGAGGAGACGACTGCAGAGGTACGAGCTGCACCCGCGGCTCGCTGGGTCCCCAGGAAGCAGGGTGCAGAGCCCCGCAGCGACAGGGCAAGATCAGTCCCTGCACCCGCCCGGCTCAGGGATCAGTCTCTGTGCCCACCGGGTCCCGCGGAGCGCAGAAGCCTGAAATCCGGGAGCAGGGGATACAGAGGACTCACGCGGAGAAGCAGCGCGCACCGGGCGGAGACGCAGCGGGGATCGGAGCCGCGTAGAAAGGTGTGCGCAGTCCCCTAAACCCCGGCGGCAGTCCCTCCAGGAGCGCAGCAGGAGAAGGGCGCGCGCCGGCTCCGAGGCAGAAGCCTTAAACCCGGGAGCAGGGGGAAACAGAGGACTCGTCGCCCGCGGAGACGCAGCGCGCCAGCCGGAGTCACAGGTCCCGGAGAGACGGAGTGGGGATCGGAGCCACGCGGCACGGTGCGCGCAGTCCCCTAAATCCCGGCAGACCGTTTGGGAGAGCAGCAGGAGATCCGCGCAGGCGCGCCAGCTCCGAGGCAGAAGCCTGAAACCCGGGAGCAGGGGAAAAAGAAGACTCGCTCGGACAAGCAGTGAGCAGGGTGGAGACACAGGTCCCCGAGAGACGGAGCGGGGATCTGAGCCTTGGGGCAGGGGGCGCGCAGTCCCTTAAACCCCGGCAGTCTCTTTGGGAGAGCAGCAGGAGTACCACGCGGGCGCGCCGGCTCCAAGGCAGAAGCCTTAAACCCGGGAGCAGGGGAAAAAGAAGACTCACTCGGACACGCGTGTCCGGGTGGAGACGCAGGTCCCCGAGAGACGCGGAGCGGGGATCTTAGCCACACGGTAGGGTGCGCGCAATTCCCTAAATCCCGGCAGACCCTTTGGGAGAGCAGTAGGAAGTCCGCTGGAGATGAGGCAAAGGCCTTAGCTTAAAACAGTGTCGGAACTGCGGCTTTGTTTATTTTTATGTTTTTTATTTTTTTTTCCTTTTTCTACTCTTGAACAGAAAGCAAAAAAAAACCCAATAACTCACCCACTCCCACAAACTTTGGCCCCCGCCAAGACAGTCTTAAACTGACTCCTGAATGGAGCAATAGGGGCAGACTAGGAAGATATCCTTACCTGCAGGGGGTTGAGAATTTCCACCCAGTAAAGGCTGCAGAGTGAGACTACCTACCCCGCCCCCACCTTTAGGCAAGGCTTGGGAGGCAGGGCAGGTTCACCTGCTGAGGCACTAATTAACAGATTCTTAGCAGCAGGCTTTTGGTAGTGAGGAATTCTTTAATTCTCCATGGCTGTCAACCCAAAGGGTGCCCAGAGACACTCATTGAGCCTTTGGGGGTGCAGCCTGCCTTGGAACAGGCAAAAGCAAAAAGGCAGTGACTTTGTAAAAACCACCATTCACACGTCATAACCACACTCAAGTACAGCAAACCTGCATTGCAAGGATCACGCTAGGCATCAGGTGGCCTACTGTTCCCACAAGACGCACAGGAATTTTTGTACAGCAGACAAACTGAAGAGAGCTTGGTGGACTTTAGCCTAGACCGGCACGGGTATTTTTGGTTTGTTTGGTTTTATTCTGTTTTGTTTTCCCTTTATTGGCTGCTTATCTTGGTTGTTTTTGGTTTTTATTTCTATTTCATTCTAATCATATTGTAGTTTTTAATATAGGCATATATATAAGTGTATATAGGTGAATATATGTCCATATATATGGGTGTGTAGACAAATATATATATATTTTTTTTTCCTTTTTTCTTTTTCTTTCTTTTCTTTTTCTTTTTTCCCCACCCTCACTTTCTCCCTTATTTTATTCATTCTTCTCACTGCTATACTTTTCCTCTTTTCCTTTTTTCTGCAAATTTTTTTTTTAATTTTTCTTACTTGTTTTATTATTATTTTAGTTTATTTTTATTTTTTATTTTTTAGGTATAGCTAATCGGTTTCTCATGTTTATTCTATTTTTTATTTTAGGATATTGTATTTTATTTTGTTTCCTCTTCTGTTATTATTGAGTGTGTGGTTTTTGTTTTGTTTCTGTTTGTTTTCTTCATTAGTATGATTGATATTTCTGTACAAGTTGACTGTAGTTTGATGGTTGGTTTTTTTTACTTGTGCGAGCATTTGATTTCCTTTGGTGGCTGCGGAGGTTGTTCTTGTTGATCTGTTGTGCTGTAAAATCACTCTGCAGCAGTGGGTCCAAACCAACAGACACAAGAATCATCATACCCGGAGGCCAACTTTAGATAAAACCAGAACATTTCTGGGTTTGACATACAAGAGTCACACCCAAAAGGAAGTTGCTACAGGTACTAGGACCCATAGGGTCCAAGTTTCATCAGAGGGGTCAATCCTCTCACAGCAGCTCATAAACTGCAGTCGCTGCTGATTCTCACAGCTAATCAATCTGGGAGTCATTCCCACCTACTGACAAACCAAAAGTAATCATAACTAAAACTTCAACAAGTGAGAACGCACGACACAAGGAACACCTCAGATACAAGCACAGGAGAATTGGGAGACTGAGTAATTCAAATATAAAGGATACACACCATATAAGTTTACCCAGAAAAGACTGAGAAATCTGGGGGATCTATCTGTTATATTGAAGCAAACACAAAGAGTAAGCCAGAATGGGGAGACAAAGAAATATAACACAAATAAAAGAACAGAAGAAACTTCCTGAATCAGTGGAAATAGAGGAAATAGAGGTAACCAACCTATCAGAGACAGAGTTCAGAACACTGATTATTAGAATGTTCAAGGAAATTAATGAAAATATGAAGAAGGATAGAGAAATCATGAAAAGCAACCAGCTAGAACTTAAGAACACAATTACTGAATTAAATAACAAACTTGATGGAATCACTAGCAGATTGGATGAAGCAGAAAATCGAATCAGTGACTTAGAAGACAAAATAGCAGAGATCACCCATGCAGAACAACAAAAAGAAAAAAGAATGAAAAACATGGAAAATAGTTTAAGAGAGCTGGGGGACAACATCAAATGCAATAACCCAAGGGTCATTGGAGTACCAGAAGGAGAAGAGAGGGAGCAAGGGATTGAGAATATATTTGAAGTAATAATGTGTGAAAACTTCCCTAACCTGGCAAAGGACATTGAAATACAAGCCCAGGAAGTGCAGAGAGTTCCAACCAGGATGATTCCAAACAGGCCCACTCCAAGACACATTATAGTGAAAATGGCAAGGGTTAAGGACAAAGACAGAATCCTTAAAGCAGCAAGGGAAAGGCAGCAAGTTACTTACAAGGGTACCCCCATAAGATTATCAACTGACTTTTCTACAGAAACTTTACAGGCCAGAAGGGAGTGGCAGGAGGTTTTCACAGTGATGAAAAATAAAGGCCTACAACCAAGATTGCTGTATCCAGCAAGGTTATCATTTAAAATCGAAGGCGAGATAAGGAGCTTTGCAGAAAAAAATAAGTTAAGGGAATTCATTACCACCAAGCCAGCTTTGCAGGAAATGCTAAAAGGGCTTCTTTAAGTAGAAGAGAAAAACAACCTATGAAAGACTACGAACACATAACAAAATGGCAATAAATACACACCTATCAATAATCACATTAAATGTAAATGGATTAAATGCTCCAATAAAAAGACATAGGGTGGCTGAATGGATAAGAAAGCAAGACCCCAGCATATGCTGTATACAAGAGACTCACCTCAGATCCGAAGACTCATACAGGCTGAAAGTAAAGGGATGGAGTAAAATATTTCATGCAAATGGTACTGAGAAAAAAGCTGGAGTAGCGATACTTATATCAGATAAAATGGACTTTAAATTGAAGAATATAACAAAGGACAAAGAAGGACACTTCATAGTAATGAAGGAATCGATCCAACAAGAGGACATAACTCTAGTAAACATCTATGCACCTAACATAGGAGCCCCTAAATATATAAAACAGATATTGTCAGACATAAAGACAGAGATCAACAATAACACTATCACAGTAGGGGACTTCAACACCCTGCTGTCACTAATGGACAGATCCTCCAGACAGAAAATCAATGTGGAAACAGAGACCTTAAAGGACACATTAGACCAGCTGGATTTAACAGACATTTTCAGAGCATTTCATCCCAAAGCTACAGAATATACGTTCTTTTCAAGTGTACATGGAACATTTTCTAAGATAGACCACATGTTAGGCCACAAAACAAGTCTCAATAAATTTAAGAAGATTGAAATCATTTCAACTGTATTCTCTGACCACAATGCTATGAAACTAGAAATCAATTATAAGAAGAAATCCGGGAAGCTGACAAATAAATGGAGGCTAAACAATATGCCATTAAATAGTGAGTGGGTCACAAATGAGATCAAGGAGGAAATCAAAAGATACCTCGAGACAAACGAAAATGAAAACACCACGACCCAAAATCTCTGGGATGCTGCAAAAGCAGTCCTAAGAGGGAAGTTTATAGCAGTGCAAGCCTACCTAAAGAAGGAAGAAAAATCTCAAATCAACAGGTTATCCTTACACCTAAGGGAACTGGAAAAAGAACAGCAAAAGAGGCCCAAGGGGAGTACAAGAAAGAAGATAATAAAGACCAGAGCAGAAATAAACAATATAGAGAACAGAAAAACAGTTCAAAAGATCAATGAAACCAAGAGCTGGTTTCTTGAGAAGATAAACAAAATTGACAAACCTCTAGCCAGGCTCATCAAAAAAAAAAAAGAGAGAGGACTCAAATTAGCAAAATCAGGAATGAAAGAGGGGAAATGACTACAGACATCACAGAAATACAAAAAAATTCTAAGAAATTACTATGAGCAACTATATGCCAACAAATTTGACAATCTGGAAGAAATGGATAATTTTCTAGAAGCATACAACCTTTCAAAGCTAACGCAAGAAGAAACAGAAAATCTAAATACCCTGATTACTACCAAGGAAATTGAATCAGTAATTGACAAGCTCCCAAAAAACAAAAGCCCTGGACCAGACGGCTTCACAAGTGAATTTTATCAAACATTCAAAAAAGAACTATCACCTATTCTTCTCAAACTATTCCAAAAAACCCAGAAGGAGGGAAGGCTCCCAAACTCTTTTTATGAAGCTACTATCACCCTGATTCCAAAACCAGATAAAGACATCACAAAAAAGGAAAACTACAGGCCAATCTCCCTGATGAATATAGATGCAAAAATTCTCAATAAAATATTAGCAAACAGAATTCAGCAATATATTAAGAAGATCATACATCATGATCAAGTGGGATTCATCCGTAGTGCGCAAGGCTGGTTCAACATCCGTAAATCAATTAATGTGATACACCACATCAACAAAATGAAGGATAAAGATCACATGGTCATTTCAATAGATGCAGAAAAAGCATTTGACAAAATCCAACAGCCATTTATGTTAAAAACCCTTAGCAAAGTGGGAATACAGGGATCATATCTCAACATAATAAAAGCCATATATGATAAACCTACAGCTAACATCATACTCAATGGGGAAAAGCTAAAACCATTCCCCTTAAGATCAGGAACAAGACAAGGCTGTCCACTTTCTCTTCTTTTATTCAACATACTGCTGGAAGTTCTAGCCACAGCAATCAGACAACAAAAAGAAATAAAAGGCATCCAAATTGTCAAGGAAGAAGTAAAATTGTCATTATATGCAGATGACATGATACTGTATATAGAGAACCCCAAAGACTCCATCAAAAAACTATTGGAACTGATAGACGAATTCAGTAAAGTAGCAGGATATAAAATCAATGTTCAGAAATCAGTGGTATTTGCATATATCGATAATAACTAATGGAAAGAGAAATTAAGAAAACTGTCCCATTTACAATTGCATCAAGAACTATAAAATACCTAGGAATAAATTTAACCAAAGAAGTGAAAGATCTGTACGCAGAAAATTATAAGACACTGAAGAAAGAAATCATAGAAGATACAAATAAATGGAAATACCTACCATGCTCATGGATAGGAAGAATTAATATAGTTAAAATGTCCATACTGCCTAAAGCAATATATAGATTCAATGCAATTCCTATCAAACTACCAAGGTCATTTTTCACAGAAATAGAAAATATAATACTAAAATTTATATGGAATCATAAAAGACCCAGAATAGCCTCGGAAATTCTGAGAAATAAAAACAAAGTCGGGGGCATCACGCTACCAGACATCAAAACCTACTACAAGGCCACAGTAATCAAGACAGTTTGGTATTGGCATAAAAACAGGCACATCGATCAGTGGAACAGAACAGAGAGCCCAGAAATAAATCCAAGCATTTACGGACAGTTAATCTATGACAAGGGAAGCAAGAATTTACACTGGAGTAAAGATAGTCTATTCAATAAATGGTGCTGGGAAAATTGGACTGACACATGCAAAAAAATGAAACTGGATCATCTCCTTACACCTTATACAAGAACAAATTCAAAATGGATTAAAGACTTAAATGTAAGACCTGAAACCATAAAAATCCTAAAAGAAAATATAGGGAGTACATTTGCAGACATTACCCGGAGCAATATTTTTACTGATACATCCCTACGGGCAAGGGAAGTAAAAGAAAAAATGAACATATGGGATTATATCAGACTTAAAAGTTTTTTCACAACAAAGGAAACCATTAATAAAACAAAAAGGAAGCCTACTGAATGGGAGAATATATTTGCCAACGATATATCTGATAAGGGGTTAATATCCAAAATTTATAAAACACTCATGAAACTCAACACCAAAAAAACAAACAACCCAATTAAAAAATGGGCAGAAGATATGAAGAGACATTTCTCTAAAGAGGACATACAGATGGCCAACAGGCATATGAAAAAAAAGTTCAACCTCACTGGTCATTAGGGAAATGCAAATAAAAACCACCATGAGATACCACCTCACTCCAGTCAGAATGGCTATCATCAACAAATCAACAAACAACAAGTGCTGGCGGGGCTGTGGGGAAAAGGGGACCCTGCTGCACTGTTGGTGGGACTGTAGATTGGTGCAGCCACTATGGAAGTCAGTATGGAGGTATCTCAAAGAACTGGAAATAGAGCTACCGTTTGACCCAGCAATTCCACTCCTAGGTATTTATCCTGAAAAAACCAAGACACTTATTCAAAAAAAGTTATGCACCCCTATGTTCATAGCAGCACAATTTACAATAGCTAAGACTTGGAAACAACCAAAATGCCCATCAGTAGATGACTGGATTAAGAAACTGTGGTATATTTATACAATGGAATAATACTCCGCTATAAGGAAGAATGAAATCGTGCCATTTGCAATGATATGGATGGACCTAGAGTCTATAATGTTGAGTGAAATAAGTCAGTCAGAGAAGGACAAATACCATATGATCTCACTCATATGTGGAATCTGAAAAACTGTATGAATGAGCAAAGTAAACAGAAACTGTCTCATAGATATAGACGAAAAATCAGGGTTGCTAATTGGGAGAGGAATGGGGATGAGGGAGAAGGGGAAAGGATTAGACAGCAAAAATAGGCAACTACAATATTGCCACTGGGATAGGAAAAACAGTTTGGGGAATATAATTAATAATGTTGTAAATATTCTGTGGAATGTCAGATGATCATAGGTCTTGTTAGGGAGACCATTTCATGGATGGAGTAGAGGTTTGATCACTGCACTGTATAACTAAAGCGGAGGTGGTATACCTACTGTAATTGAATATATATAGATAGTCACGGGATGTGGATTATACTGTGGAAGAGAGTCAGAGGAAGAGTAATAGATTTATATGATATGGGGGGGGAGTGGGGAGGTGAAATGGGGGTGGGGGTTGTCACTTTGAGGGGTAAAATGTATAACTATTGCACTGTGTTGTACACCTGAAACTAATTAAAAATAAAATAAAATAAAAATAATAAAAAATAAAAATAAAATAAAATAAAAACTTGGGAGGTGATGCCAGTTTTACAAATATTATAGATTCCTCAAGTCCATTAATTTATTTGGTTTGCTTCCATCCTTGAAATCATGAGTTGAATGTGCACCTGTTGTTGGTAGTCTCACAGTTTTGAGGATCCAACAAATCTTAAGTTTGTACTCAAACATGCTTCCGAAATTACTAAGTGAAAGGTTCCCTATCCAAGTTTAGGTCTTGGTGTTACACCTCTAAGATAAGGGATGACAGGTCGGGGATAACTTGTTTGTATACAGTGAGCCAGGGTTCACTAATCAGTTTCTGGGCCTTCATGCAGAAACTGACTCCCCCATACCCCTCTTCATGATTGGTATTGATTTACGTTTCCTGGGAAACAAAACATGACTCTCATTAGAGAATGCGGCCACGCTCCAAAGCCGCAGATTCCAGCCCCTCCCTCGGCTCTTTGCTGGACTGTTTGGGCCTCTGTAACATGATGTCAGATGGTCAGAACTGTCCTCTTCTAGCTTTGGAAGAGAGCCATGCCGAAAGCTACGGACTCCAGCTTTTATCTACCATCTGCAGGCTGATGCGATTGCAAGGAAAGTAACAACTAAAGATGTGGAGACACGCACCTCAGAGAGGGCTGTGGGAATCAGACTGGATCTGCACTCAAGCCTGCTGGAAATCAAAAAGCATTGACTTTGGCATTGGGATAAAAACCTCTGCCAAACACACACATAGGCGGGCTTTCTCTCTCTCTCTCTCTCTCTCTCTCTCTCACACACACACACACACACACACACACACACCTTTCAGAGGAGAGAGGCTCTGTAAAATTCTTCACATATGGCAAACATATTTTAGGGGAAGCACCATGACTAGAGGCCAGTGGGAGAGAAAGAAAAAGAAAATAATGAGAAAAATCTTCAATAAGCCTAAATTGTTCCAGTCAGACTGCTGAGAAAGAATGCAAAGGATTGGAGATGAAAATTATTGGTAAAAATCAGCATTGTAACATAGCGAAATTCTTTCCCTACTTCAAATGATTACTAGAACTTTCTCTGATGTATTTATATTAACATCAGGTTATTGTGTATTCAGATGATCTGATTAGCTTTTACCCATAACTCTTTAAAGCAAAAATTGGAGGGTTTTTGGTTGATGTTGTTTTGTTTTCAGAAAATTAGATTAATCAATTCTTAACTTACAAAACAGGTAACTTAGAGATCAGCTGTAACATGATATCTGATGGGGAACTAGTCTTTATATTTAGCTCTAAGTACTTTGCTTAACACAATGGATATCATAAAAGAGCATGCATACAAAATAAAAAATTTTTTCTCTAATTCACAATTTCAAAAATTCTTAATTTTACTTGTAAATAATTGTGTGTGTGTGTGTGGGGGGGGAGATGGAGGTATAACTAATTTTAACTGTCATTGGCTCCCAACACTTTAAATATAATTGTTTGCTAAATTCCTTTCTGTTATAAACTTAATGATCAATTAAATACACTACAAAATTCCCAACATAAGGAAGCTAACAAAAAACACTTGTGAAAATATAAACAGCTGATCTCTAAGTTGCCTGTTTTATAAATTAAGAATTTATCAAATTTTTTGAAAACAAAACAACAACAAAACCCCTCCAATGTTTGCTTTAAGGAGTTATTGGTAAAAGTTAATCAGATTATCTGAACATAAAATATCCTGATGATGATAAAACGTGGTGGAGTGGAAGAATCACTGTCTGGTGTTTTCAAGGGCCTCATTCTGTTAGGACTTTCTATAAGCTGAGTTTAGGTTTTTCACCCTGAGGGGAGCAGAGAGGTGCATATGTATTTTAAGTAGAAAGTAGAGCGCAGCTACAGCGTGGGGAATGGATTATGAAATTTTGAGACTGATGCAGGAGTGAAAGGGTAATTTAATTATCCAGGCAAGAAACAATGAGGCTCTGAGTTCAGCTTTGGCTTTCCACTGCCCCTCTGCCACCAGCTCCCAAAGCAAAGGCATGGTGTGGGCAGAATAAGGCTCTCTCCCATGAATGTATCTACCCAACGTGGTGCCTTAGGAAGAAAAAGTGTCCTGGGTTTGCCACCTATAAGATGTATAACCTCAGGTAGCTAATCAAGAAGATATATTTGTTAAACATTTGCTAGGTACCAGGCATCCCTCAGAGATGGGTCTAAATACATTTTCTAATTTAACGTAATCTCTTCATACCTTAATATATTAATCTGTGAAAGAACAGTGATGCCTAACTCATGCACTGTTTGGAGGCTTAAAACAGCGGTCACAAACATGAAAAGGCCTGGTAAATCTTACACATTTCAAAAGATGAGTTTTTTAATAAATACGACTGTCGATATTTTTTCTAGATCTAAAAATACTGAGTATTTTCAATCCTCATCTTTTAGAGGCTCCACAGGTTGACAAAAACAGTTATTAATTCTGGATTTCTGTATTGCAAGACATAAAATTACAAATACCATAATGATTCTTTCACCTCTCAGAACACTTTAAATATGGGGCCAAGTGTTTAAAATAATAACTGTTCAGGGAGACTAGCTTATTTGATTATATTTCTACTTGAGAATGGTTCTGAGAAACAAAAGCCAAAATATGCCTTCACAGTTTCAAGATAAAGCATAAGAAAAACTTCCCATCATCCTCCGGGAACATCTCAAAGCTTTATAGACACTAGGCAGTCACAGTTCTATTCAAACTATTAAAAATGGTTTTATGGGGGCCGGCCGAGTGGCGCGGTGGTTAAGTGCTGGCTTGCGACGCCAGCGATGCCAGCGGCCCTGGTTCGGATCCCACATATGAAGGCCAGTGATACTGCCCTCAAAAAAAATAAAATAAAAAAAAAAATAAAAATAAAAATGGTTTTATGGGATGGTAGTATATAGTCACTAACTATCAGTTAACAGTACAAAGAGAAAGCAACAAAAATTAAGGCTTATTTTTATGTTCAAATGAGCAAATTTTATAGCAAATAAAAGAAAATCTGAAAAACATATCAAAGGCATGAAAAAAAGTGGGAGTATAAAATAAATCAAAGTTTTAAAATTTTTAAGTGCCAAAAAATTAACTTTATGGTAAATAAAACTTGATCAATACATCAAAAGGCATTAAAAAAAAAGACTTAAGATACATAATGTAACGTGTGGATCTTGGTTGGATCATCATTCAAACAAGCCAAAGACACTTTGAAGGAGTCAGCATAATTTGAATGTGACCTGGGTATTAGATGACAATATGGAATTATCATTAACTTTGTTAAGTGTGATGATAGTATTGTGGTTATATAAGAAAATTTCCTTAGTTTATAGAAAGGCACACTGAAATATTTGGGGAATGAAATGCCATTTCATTTGTGTTATCTGCTTTAAAATACTTCAACAAAGAAACAACACCAATGAGACAAATCACAAAATGTTCGTTAGTGAGGGGGATACAGTACACAATCCTCCTTACTCTTATATATACAGAGGGTGCCAAAAAATGTATGTACATTCTAAGAAAGGAAAAAAACTATTAAAATTGTAATAATATATACTGATAACCAAAGATGAATACACATTACGTTTGACTTCTGCAATTACAAGAGGTTCTCAAAGTGGTTCCCATCAGTAACCAGACACTTCTGATGATGGCAACCTACTGTTTGAGCAACGTTGTCCAAAGTGTCCACTTGTATACATTTTTTTTGGCACCCCTGGTATATTCAAAATTTTCTTTATTAAATATTTTAAAAAAGAAAAAAGATATGATAAACTATCCAGTCTGTCCACTGAGTTGTAATAAGGTTGGTTGCCCCAGTTAAAGAAGGGAATGGCCCAGACCAAGTGAGGCCAGAAAGACACCTGAGGAAGTCTTTCTGGGACAAGTACTTCCCTCAGATTTTACCAGCAAGCTATCAAAATACTCCGAGGGAGCTTAAGGCAGGGACGGGAGGAGTGGAATTGTGAGATAGTTTAGAGAAGCACTAAGGCCGCTGAGGAAACAGACAACACCAGTTACCTCCGCTCTCTGACCTAGACCCACAACCATGCGGCGAACCAATGAGCTCATTATGTACCTTAAAAAAAAAAATCAAAGAGGGGATGAATTTTATTACCCTTCATTTATGAGGGAGTTCTTACAAAGTCTGTCATATCATGCATTACTCTTTTTCAATTGCTATTTTGAACAACAAAGTACCATGTGGAAGAAGATCCCTCAATTATTGCAAACGTTAGATGCTTCTGGAGGTCACTGCCAAAATTCCTTTACAAAGGAGAAAAAAATGTATAATATGGTAATCATCCCCAGGGGTATGAGCTCAATGCGCAAGTATTGGAAATGGTTGTAAATAAGTCTTTAATTTCAAAGGTCACTTCGAAAAGCTATCTGGCCGGTGCTTACTTTGCGGGATTTCGACATTTTCATCTACAAGAAGTATGGGAATAGGTACTGGGAATACAATTTTTAGAAACACTCTATCACGTAAGGATAAAAAGAGAGCTTGTATCAAAAACAGCTTGGGTGGAGTGAAGATGATGTCCCCTGGAAAATGCATTAGGCGACTCAAAAAGTGGCTCTAATGGTGACCAGCATTATAACGTTGGAGACGGATGTGAACAGTTGGAATACACATTGTTTCGTGAAATCTGAGAGGCACATTCCTTTCAGAGAGGTGAGAGTGTTTCTGAGGTAGGACAACCCAAAGAGTGAGAGATCTGGGAACAACTAGTTGGAAGAAGGTGAGACCTATGGGAAAAGGACCTGTAGGGTAAGAGTGGTACAAAATAAATGTCTCCAAGTATTTGAAGAGCAGTCACATGGAAGACAGAGTTGATGTATTAAGTATTTTTGAGAGAAGTTAAATGAATGGATGGAAATTATAGGGAGGCAGATTTTGCTCAACATAAGTACTTTTTTTTTCTTTTTTCTTAATTTTATTGGGAAACAGCCATGGTCATTGGTTACACATTGCTTTCATGCTACAATGGCATAGTTGACACTTTTAAAGCGGGGGGGAGGGGCGCAGTTCACAGTAGCCCATGCAGGCATCGAACCGGTACCTTGGTGTTACCAGCACCACACTCTAACCAACAGAGCTAACCGGTCACCCAAACATAACTACTTTTGTAACCATTAGATCGGCCCAAGATTGAATTTGAAAAGTTATGTGTTACGTTTCCTGGCAACTTGTAAGGAAGGAAATTGAAATCAATTTCCTTTATGGTCATAATAATTGATTAGATTCTAATATTTTATCAAACTATCTCCAAGCTGGCAATCAGTTTAACTTGATAACTGCATTTATTTGTGAAGATACTCTTTCCATTTCACATATTTTTAAATTGGTTGCTCCGTGTAAATCATTACATTAAGGTCTGTGGGTGATAAATGTACATAGAAACAATAATTATCAGAAGTTTACGATCAAGGAAGGAGATATACACACGTACACCACACATGTATACTTGGTAACATGTACCAAAACACGTCTAACATACCATTCCTTGGCTTGGAGCTTTGGGTTAAAGCAAATATATAATGAGGGTATGATCCAATTAACGTTTTCATCTTCTTTGCTAGGGAGTCTCTTAAAGGCCCTGTCTCTAGTCCAGGCTATCTGCCTGTCCAACAGTAAACTGATTCATCCATAGTGAAGAGATGAGTCAAAGATTTTTGGCTTTGTTCTGAAGCCTTTCTTGGCTTGGACTCAAGACACTGGACATTGCCTTCCAATTTCCTAGCTAGTCCTCTCAAATCTTCTCAAAAGCTATTACACAAAGAATGAACAGTGGGACTCATCCAACAGGCCTTCCAAATGCAATACCCAATAAAGCAATATTGGAGTTATGTAAAACCACTGGTCACTGAATTCTATCCTTCATCCCTAGGAGATTAGGCAACAGCATGAAGTCATCAGTTTGAACGCAACCCAGTATAGAAAAAGATGCCAGGGCTGGAAGTACGAATGAGATGCAACTTTTTGGTATATGAAGCACTATAAATTTACCAAGTGTGGTGAAGGAAACGTTGAAAAATACTACTGCATTATAATGGTACTTAATGATACAAATACAGGGAAAACCTTACATTGAAATAATCACACTTGATGAAATCACCCTTGAACCATTTCTTTAAAAATCATTAACAGGGACTATGTAGGCCATTCAAAGTTTCGCTCAAATAATCTGAATGTGAACGTTTTCTTGGTTCTAATCTGAGAAGCTGACCTGAGATTGCTGGAAAAGGATGCTCTTCTCTGGATTTATGCCACAGGCGAGAAGAGCAGCAGTCATGTCCAAGATGCTCTGCCGAAGGACAGCCGGGTCTTGGGGGACAGTGATGGAGTGTAGGTCCACGATGCTGTACAGCACAGAGCTGTGCTCGTCCTGTAATTTCACCCAGCTCTCAATGGCTCCCAGGTAATTGCCCAGGTGGGGGATCCCTGTAGGCTGAATGCCAGAGAACACTCGTTTTACCGCATCTGTCTGGAACAGAGGAAAACAAACCGATTTGCTTTTGAGGCAGAATCCACACATCCTGCGTTTGTGTTACCATAGTGATGATGGCTAGTCCTAGTTTTTTTTTAAAAAGATTTTACTGGGGAATTGGGAAAGGGGAACATTGTATTTTTCCAGGATCCATCAGCTCCTCTTTCAATCTAGTTGCAAGGAAGGCTGGGGGGAGCAGCCCACCATCTCATATGGGAGTTGAACCGGCAACCTTGTTGTTAGGAGCACGCACTCTCACTCACTGAGCCATCCAGCCACCTGTTGGCAGTTCAGCTCACTGGCCCATGTGGGAAATCGAACCAGCAACCCTGTTGCTCAGAGCTCACGCTCTAACCAACTGAGCCATCTGGCTGGTCCTAGTCCTGGTTTTTTAAACTGCATTCTGACAGTCATCAGCCTTGTGCATTTATTTTGTGCTTACTCTGTCATAGAGCAGAGACAGAAAATCACATTTGAGATGTGGGAGGTTTTTTTCACTCAAAAACTTACAAATACAAAGGCAACATAAGAAAAGGTCTGCATCCCCAAGAGAATGCAATCTAATTGGAGACAAGGGACACGTGTATGAAAAGATAAGTAAGTACAATGTTGGAACATAACCTTGATCAGTCTGGAAAGATAAATAGTGGGGGACAGGAGGAATTCCCAAGAGGAAAAGATGACTGGATCTGGGGGTCAGTGAGAAAGACTTCAGACACAGAATCAAATTTCATTGGTGATTAAAGGGGCCTCAAGGGTATTTCATGTGATTTCATTCATTTTGCAGTTAAGGCAACAAAGACCACAATATTAGGGGTAAAAGCTACTATTTACTTAATTTAGTTTTCTTTAAAAATAATTTCTGATATATCAGCAATATTATATAATGAAGTGTATATATTAAGTGTAATTAATTATATAATTAGTATAATTAAGTGTGCAGGATATTGGGCTAGAAATTTGGAAATCTATACCTTAATTCTAACATTACTTCTTGATAAAGCATTTAACTTTTTCGTCTTTAGTTTCCTTTTACTTTTGATAAATCATACTTGGGTTTTTTTTAATACACCAAAAGGAGTTTTTAATTCTGTATAATTTTTTAAATTATAAAAACATTTTTGTCATCGTCATTTTTCCCCATTGGTTTACACTTTCTAATATTGAAGTTATAACAGGAAATGAGAAGAAAGAATATCATACAGGGTAAAAAATGAATTTTCCCCTTCAGTGACTTTGCACTTGATAATGAAAAATCAAAAGTGAATACAGTATATCAATAAATGTGCAGTAACTAAAAGGTTGTAAAATAAATAAAATGTATCATTATCATTTTTAACAACAATAAAGATATTAACAAGAGCAGCCACAATTTACTGGGCAACTGCTATTAATATGTTGCAGGCATTATGCTCAGTGCTTTATATAATTAATGAATATAGTCCTTACAATACTCAATATGGTAGACATATGCTTTCCTTCAATTTGCAGATGAGAAAACTGAGGCTCACAGATATTAATAGGTTGCCCATGGTCACACAGCTAGTAGTAAGTGATGGAATTGGGATTTCAAGTCAGGTATCGCTGGCTTCAAAGCCCATGTATGCTCTTTCCGCTAGCCACTATGTTTTACATAGCCACCATCTATTAAGACCTTACTATATTCAGTGTAATAATTTTACAACTTTGCTGTAGGTTTGAAAATTTGCAAAAAAAAAAAAAAAAGTTACAGGGAAAAAGAGAACATTCGAATACATGCATCTTTGTGTAACTGTGTGCCAAGTTTCTCTAGTGTAGACACCTAAAAGTAGAATTGCCGAGCCATAAAATATGCACATGTATCTTCAATTGTACTACAGTGTGCTAAAGGATTCCTAAATATGTAACAATTTGCAGTTTCTACCATCAATTCCTGTTGCTCCACAGCCTCCTCAACACTTTGCCAGTGTTTTTAGTTGTAGCTAATCTGCATAGATATGAGGTAGAATCTCATTATGGTTTAATTACATTTCTTTGATTATTAATAGAAGTTGAGAATTCTTATGGTTATTGGCTATTTTTATTTCCTTTTTGTGGAGAGACTAGTCAAGCTATTTTGCCTATTTCAGATTGTCTTCTTACTGATTTAAGAACTTTTATATATTATGGATACTAATATTTTGTTAATTACAGGTGTGTCCAATATATTCTCTTACTGTGTGGCTGTCTTCTTTATGTTATCTTTTGATGAAGAGATGTTCTTTATTTTACCAAGTATATCATTTTTGACTTCAGATTTTTATGTCATAGAAGAAATCTTTTAATACCCTGAGGTCATGAAGCTATGTGTCTTTATACATATATACTTATATAAAGCATATGTACATGTGTGTATGCTTTTTACTTTTCACACTTAAGTCTGTATGTATTTGGACTTATTTGCATATGGCGTGAGGTAGGCATTCAATTTCTTTTTTTTTTTTTCCTTTTCTTTTTTTCCTATATAGATACCTGATTGTTCCAGCACCACTTATTGAAAAGGCTGTCTTTCCCCACTGCACTGGAATGCCATATCTGTCATAAATCAAGTATCTATGTATGTTTGGGTCTGTATCTGGCCTTTCTCATCTGCCCATTGGTCCACTGGTCTATTTTTCTATCTCTGTGCAAATACCATAATTACCTTTTTAATAAATCTTGGGACCTGGTGGAGAAAATCTTTCTACCTTCTTCTTCAAGAGTATCTTACCCATCCTTGGCCCTTTACACCTCCCAATACATTTTAGAATCATCTTGTCAAGTTCCAAGAGAAAAAAAAATTGTTGGGGTTTTTGATTGAGAGTACATTGAGGTGATAGATTGCTTTGAAAATTGACATCTTTATAATATTGGGTCCTCCGATCCAGGAAATCATATAACACGTGAGGATCTATGGTAACCATAGTTGGTGACACTGTACTGTATAATTGAAATTTGTTAAGAGACTAGAACTTAAATGTTCTCATCAATCAATAACTATGTGAGAAGATGGATTAACTAGACGAGGGGAATCCTTTCACAATGCATATCAAATCACAGTATTTATTTTAAATAGCTTACAATTTTTTAAAATATATATATATATATATATATATATATATATATATATATATATATATATATAAAAATTGGGGAACAGTATATTTTTCCAGGACCCATCAGCTCCAAGTCAAGTAGTTGTTTCAATCTAGTTGTGGAGGGCGCATTTCAGTGGCCTATGTGGGGGTCGAACTGGCAACCTTAGTGTTATGAGCACTGCGCTCTAACCTACTGAGCTAACCAGTGGCACCAATAGCTTACAATTATATTTGTCAGTTATACCTCAACAAAGCTGGAATTTTAAAAGAGTGATATTAAAAAGTCCTTATCTTTATACCTAACATTAGCTCCTAAGAGCTAATCTACTTTAGATATGTGAGTGCCAAGGCAACTTACATTTTGCCTTTACCTTTCTCCAGGAATTCCAAATCCTACAAATATGATCTGTTTTCCCCATACCTGCTTGTTTTCCTCTCTGCTTCTGAGATAATAACTCTAAAGAACAATGTTACATCATAGTTTCATGGTCCAGCACTACACTGGATCTAAGCTCTCAGGGGACCTAAAAGATTTGTGACTCTGAGGATATGAAAAATATCTTTTAAGCAACTGAGAATAAATACAATATTACCACTTGAAATCACACACACACACACACACACACACACACACACACACACACACACAGCCTTCAAATGACTAACTCCCCAAAGCGTAATTTAAAACCATTATTTAAAAAATAGTTTGTAGTTGAAAACTGAGGCTGGGCAGGAAGAAGGGAGAGAAAGAGAGAGAGAAAGAAGACAGAAAGGGAACTTAGTGGAGAAAAGTACCTATCAGGGGCCAGCCCAGTGGCGCGGTGGTTAAGCGCTGGCTTGGGAAGCCGGTGGCCCCGGTTCAGGTCCCACACATGAGGGCCAGTGACACTGTCCTCAAAAAAAAAAGAAAGAAAAGTCTGTTAAAAAGTACCTATCAGTGGGGCTTCATCCAGTACCTGGGGACCTTAACCAGACCTGGGTCCCTGATATGGGAATAAGCAAAGAAGCTTTCAGTGAGGTAAAAAATGATTAATGGGCTTCAGGGACTGATTGATGAAGAGGGAAAGCAAAGCAGAAAAACAAGCTCTGAACTTCATAAATGGAAGAGGGAAAAAGAAAAATACCATCCAGAAATACCTGACCTAGGATGAAGAG
Source organism: Aselliscus stoliczkanus (assembly GCA_033961575.1). Taxonomy (NCBI): domain Eukaryota; kingdom Metazoa; phylum Chordata; class Mammalia; order Chiroptera; family Hipposideridae; genus Aselliscus; species Aselliscus stoliczkanus. The sequence goes on from CM066739.1 coordinate 101,159,394, forward strand.
GGGCTGTTTACGCTAATGTAAAGGGTTATGAAGACTAGAAATATCAAGTTGAAAAAAAGAATATGAATATTTGCACATCAACCCCTCCATGATCAAACTAAGGAATTATTCCCCAGGAGAAATGAAGACACTAATTCTTGAGAAAACTGAAAGAGAAAAAGTAGGAGAGGGCAGACCGTGGGAAACAAGAATTGCAACCAGTGGGAATGGACCAAACATGATCTACTACATCTTTCGCATTCTCTCGTTTCTGTGATTCTATAAGTCCGTGCAGAGGGAATGTTAGCAAGAAATAAGAGCAACAAGAAATGTTTTGTTCGGCGTTCGAGGAGCCATTAAAAAAATACAGCCTCTAAATGAGAACTGGATTCCTGGCCTTAAAAATATACAGAGAGCGTCCTGCTCTTCTGTGTTGAGTTTATGTTCCCGTCTGTTCCCCCTGCAAGAGTCAGCAGGCAGCCTGCCGGCATGGCAGGGGAGATACGCATGGTACCATGAAATCATGGGGCTGGAATGTGAAGTGAGGGTGGTGGGAGGATGGGGGTTCTGTGTTCAAAAGCACTAGAGTTGGGGAAAAAATGAAAATGAAAGGAGTATGGGTTTCCCAGTGGACAGGAGGCAAACCACAAAGAAAACAGCTTCAAGACTAGCCCACAGGCATTCCCTCATGGGAAGCCTGGAGCCTCAACCTACCAGTCCATCACAGTGTACAGCACATTAAAAAAAAGGGGGGGAGCATTTTTAGAAAATAGGGCTTCATTTATAGTTCAGGTATATTTCCTTAACAAATGCCACTTCCAATCAGTACTTTCATCGGCTCGTTTTGTAACAGAATCAGCGTTAACAATGGGCAACTTCAGCCCTGGGATTTGGAATGTTCCAGAAGACAGGGTGGGTGTGCGAACTAAAGGGAGAACATACTTGTCCATCTGACAGATGTAGCTAAAACTCTTCCTGTCTTAAGGTACTGAGCATATGCAAAAGTCATAATTATCTTAATGACTATACCCAAAAGCAACTGAAAAATCCTAATCTGTTAATTATGGCAAAAGACAATTTTTGTGTTTAACGAATGAGAGCTCCTGTCTTTAATTCACAGTGAATAAAGTACATTAAAAGAAGGCCATGTACTAGCTTTGAAATGCTTTCACCTTTGGTATGGCAGTGAGAACTAAGGACTTCTGTGAAAGATCTCAGGACTTTTGCTACAAAGTCCTGCTTGCATCCAGCTGTGACATCAATTGTTCATTCATCACACCTTTTTAAATTACAGTCAAATGTACACCAAAAACTTGGTTTGTACAACCACTATGTCCAATTGGTTCCATGAATGACATGTTATCACTGATTATTGCGATAAAAAAGTAATCAACAACATTGTCAACTAATTGGGATGAAAATCTCTTTCCGTAAGTCTATTTATTCTTCTAATTGTATATAAATTTAAAAATAAATACAGCTTAAGACTCTCTCAGCATCCTGTTACTGTTTCTCCATTCTGTGATTTATGTCACCCGACTAATTCAATGCTAGGTTCCTTGAATACATCTTTGTTTTCCTGAAAATGCATCTACAACCAATCAGTGGACTAACAGCTGAAACCTGGCATAGAAAAATAGCACTCTAGCCCCCGACGGGGCGGACCCAGGTGCTTCTCTGAAGCTTTCTTTGGCCACAGCTCAGCATTGTTCTGCCGCAGTCAGCTCTTTCTTCCAGAAAGTACAGAGATCCCTGGGCCTGCTGAGAAAATGCTGACTCGGCACCAAGAACAATGGGTCCGTTTCTGCTTGGAAACGAAACCAGATGCTCAGGCCTGGGAATCAATATAGTAAATATTAATTTAACATAAGAGAAAGCAGGTCTTATATCACCCCCTCAAACAAGCAACAACATGCAGGCCAACAATTAAAACTGAAGGAAAAATTTTGTTTTTTAAAAAGCAAGGAAGAGGAGTGACTAACCCATTAGACCATGATTTCCTTAAGGGCACATAGATGATAAGCACTTTAGTACATATTGTTAGGCTAGTGAATGAGTTTAAAAGGTGGCCAGTTAGCTCAGTTGGTTAGAGTACAGGCTTATAACACCAAGGTTGCTGGTTTGATCACCACATGGGCCACTGAGCTGCGCCCTCCACAGCTAGATTGAAACAACTACTTGACTTGGAGCTGATGGGTCCCAAAAAAAAGCACACTGTTCCCCCCAAACAAACACCATTAGGAAAAATAAGAATATAAAAAATTAAAAAGAAAAAAAAGGAATAAGCCAGCCGAGTGGCGCGGTGGTTAAGCGCTGGCCTCCCGTTTCAGGTCCCATATATGAGGGCCAGTGACACTGCCCTCAAAAAAAAAGAAAAAAGGAATACATGTGAATTTTTAAAAAGTTTTCTACAGACTTATTGAAGCCACTTCCACATTTTAAGAGTTGTGCGTCTATTTTTCCTACCTTCCCTCCTTCCATCAGATGATGAAAAGCTTTTGCAGATATATTTTCCTTCTTGTCATGAACGCTCGCTATCAGAAACATTTCCTGAATGCTCGCTATCAGAAACTTGTCCGTTCCCCATCTTGTTTGATGGAGGTATGAATTACTGGCCTCATTTTCCAGGGAAGGACACTGCAAGGTTCAATAACCTGCACCAGGTCACGGATAGGTGGGGCAGGTGGCACAGGTTTGGTCCCAAGCTCTCACCCAGTTCTGTCTCCTTCCTTCACACTGGGCTGCATCCAATTGAGAACTTCTTGACTTTGGGCAGCCGGTTAGCTCAGGTGGTTAGAGTGCACTGCTTATAACACCAAGGTTGCCGGTTCAATCCCCACACACATAGGCCACTGAGCTGCGCCCTCCACAACTAGATTGAAACAACTACTTGATTTGGAGTTGATGGATCCTGGAAAAACACACTGTTCCCCAATTTAAAAAAAAAAGAACTTGACTTCAAGATGGGCCTGGACTTGAAGGACCCTCCGTCCCACCAACAGCTGCCCTACACACACACACACACACACACACACACACACACTTCTCAGAAGTGGGAAGTGTGCCACAGAGATGGTGCTACATCACACATAGCTGGTGCTACAGTTGGACCAGAACTCAGAACTCCAGAGCTCTGCCTAGAGACCACATAATGCTCGTCCCCAGGTGTGTACATCGAGCATGTCGTTTTCTTCTGGAGCTATTTCTTTTGTACCCTGAGCCTCTCTTTGGGATGATTTTCTCCAAGTCTTTCTTTTGTTTTCTTTCTTACATGTCAAACAGCAACTCAGTGAATGTCTCCCCATCACACAGTGATGATGAATATAAAATCTGGAGACTCTGGCCCCCAGGAAAGATTGCATTGTCACCTCAGGGCAGCTCAGTTATTTTTAAATGCAAAGGTTCTATGTCAGCACAGAATAAACTAGCAAGTCCCTTTAGTTTTTATTGGAAATGTGATTAAAACTCAATAGATTTTCTAAACACAATGTAAGTAATTATAACCAAATCAGTAAGGGTTGAATTCTTGACATAAACATCTTAAACACATATTCATCTTAAACACTGAATAATTTATTTTATACTGAATGGAATAGTAAATATAGGCAAGAGATCAAAAAGTACGAACATTTCAAAAGTATAAAGACTGATCTGAAATGCTTAAGAAAATACTAGTTTGGGCCGAGTGGCGTATTGGTTAAGAGCTGGCTTGGGACACCAGCAGCCCTGGTTCGGATCCCACATATGAGGGCCAGTGATGCTGCCCTCTACAGCTAAGATGGTGAACAGCTCCACCTAGAGAGCTGGGCTGCTGTGAGTCCCCGTGGATGGCATAGCTGCAACCCCTGCTGCAGTGGGCTGCCATAGCCTACAGTGAGTGGCTGGCAGCCAGCGTGAGCAGCTGGCAGCCTGTGTGAGCTGCCAAGAGCCACTGTGAGCAGCCGTCCAGAGGTCGGCGACTGATCTGCCTCAGCAGAGAAGAGCACAATGATGATACCAACATGGGCCAGTGAAGCAACGTTCTCCACAACTAGACTGAAGAACAAAAGGACAGCAACTTGTCTGTTCCCCTTCCCTGATTCCCCAATGCTGTTCCCCTCCCCCAATTCCCCAATAAAAATCTTTAAAAAAAAAAGAAAATACTAGTTTTTCCTTATAAGAAAATTTGAACATTGATCTTAAAGTGTTGAGAGATTACCTTGGGAAGATATGATCTTATCATTACCTCTTATGGACAGCTAAAGGTTTATCCCACCAACCACAGTCATTGATCACATATCCACATCAGCACCTGTCTAATGTCCCATTGTCAGCTGATTGCTTGAGAACATTTATTCTTTTGCCACCTATTCACACCAAAGTCCTCAGACAGTTACTAAATGTGTGAGGATTAGATTATACTGGTTTTAAAACTTTTTTGGTTGCATACCCTTTTCCAAATATAATATTCCTACTAGATGTGCCCAATGTGTAGAATAGTCCAAAGAAAAGCTTGGTAGATCAACGGATAATGGGAGAGTGTGGGAGAGAGCCCAGTAGGCAGGCTCTGAGGGGTTTCCTAGTGCAGAGGTTTGAAATCCACTTGATTCAAGATATTTTCAAAGTATTTGGTTGAAAAATCTTTTTAAAAATTGTCTTTCTTAGGGTAGTGGGAAACATACAGGAGAAGACAGCTCTCAAACAAGAAGGTCTGGGATAAAAATGCAAATACCACATATGTTGACTTAGCTCTATATGTAATTCTTCTCACTTCTTCTTCCGGGTTAAGGTTCAAGCTCTGTGTGGCACTTAATGCCTTTCCCAGTCATCCTCCATCACCCTACAGGAGGAGCTGACCTTCTTGTCATTCTTGCATAGCTCATTATCCCCTGCATTCAGGCTGTTCCATCCAGGGGTGACTCTGATTCTGAAGGGCTTAAGGGGAGCAATCTGGTGTGAAGAGAGGGTTGCTCCTGCATCTAGACTAGACTTTTAACATTAGACTGTATAGTTCCTTAAAGGGGGGGACAACATGCTAAAGCCTCCTCAAGCATCCATTAGCTTCCCTAACGCTGATATTGTGAGGATTGCCTTAGAGGCAGTTGTCCTGGAAACCACGGTTGAGAAGGAAAGATCCCAAGGAAGGTGGAAAAACTCAGGAATTCTACGGGTGGGCTTATTCCAGAAATTATGCAATCTGGGCTTTAACAAGCTCCAGTTTGAAAGGAATTTTGGGATGCCGATATCTATTCTTAAAATTTACTTCGACTCCATAAAATAAGGTCCAGATGAAAACACTATATAAGTGAAAAAGAGAGGATACCATCTAAGCCAACAGTTCTCAATCTTGGCTGCACGGTGATCACCTGGGAGCTTTAAATAATACTGATGCCTGGGTCCCTTCCTCGGGGATTCTGATTTAATCAGTTTGGGATTTGGCGTGAGCACTGGGATTTTTCAAAGCTCCCCAGATGATGCTCATGTGCAGCCAAGATGGAAAAACCACTGTTCTAAGCCAACTACTACACAATTATTCTCCAAAGCTGCCAACCTGCTAGGAAACAAACACACACACATACACGCACATAATAGACTGTAAAAATGTGAAAAATAAGTTCACTTGCTTGTAATTTAGATTTTAAGGTAACAAAATCCTTGAGACAGGTACTTATTAAGGCATGGTCGGAGGCCTCTTTGGCTTCAGGCAGTTCTGATATCACACTCTGCAGCCATGAAGGTCAGCAGATTACGAAGGTATGGTTATAGCCTCTATGTTGGTGAGAATGGATACCTGTGACAACAGGTAAGCACACCACCTTCGAAGGTTCGGTAGACTTGCTTGGCAATGTCTAATTCATAAATCCTTATGGCTCGGGGATTCGGAAAACCTATGTAGCTTGGACTTCATCAAGAAACTAATCTCACTAAGAAGGTTTTGACATCAGAATTGTAATCAATAGGGCCGGCCGAGTGGCGCGGTGGTTAAGCACTGGCTTGGGAAGCCAGTGGCCCCAGTTGGGGTCCCACATATGAGGGCCAGTGACACTGCCCTCAAAAAAAAAAAAAAAGAATTGTGATCAATAGAAAATACTTATCTCTGCATAAAATGCTCTGTTCTATCCATTTAGCTAGCTCCCTCTGATCCCTACCAGAGAGTCTGAATTCAACCCTCAGGTAGGTGGGTCTCATGTTTGGCTTAGTTGGCTGGCTGGAAACCTAGTCTCACAGTAGGCCTCAGCTAAGCGAAGCTGTAATGCCAGAAATGTTCATATATGATGTATGAAATAAGTTCACAACTAGCTCTAGTGTTCTGAACCTTTGAGAGACACAGTATGAACTTCTCACAAAGTACTCACATTACAAACACAGAAAAAAAATTTTTGTTGTTGTTTTCCTGGCATGATGATAGCTCACACACACACAAAAGAGACTCTCTTTGGCTGTCCTGACCACTAGTAGGGGAAAGAAGTCTCATTGTCCAGCCACCTATGGCTCCCTCTCTCATCTTCCAACGTGTAGGCAGATACAATCCCCAAGGTTGTTCCAACATTTGTATCGGTTCACACCCTTCTGTCAGCTCAGATTGTTAGCTCAACTTTAGAATAAGTTAGAAAAGTGACAAAGTCAAGCAGCACAACAGGATTAGGATAACTTGTGTGGTTGTTAACCAGGGTTAAGCAGCAGGCTCTAGCTCCAGGTTGTCTGGGCTGAAGTCATGGCCCTATTACTTATATGGCCTTAAACACCTACAAAGTGAGGATAGTAATACACCTACCTGACAGGGTGGCCAGGGCATTGTGATGAGTTTATTAGTGTGAAGTGCTTAGTGCCTGGCATGCAGGAAGCCTCCATGCACTATCTGATCAGGCCAACATTTTAAGGGTGTGTGTGCGTGTGTGTGTGTGTGTGTGTGTGTGTGTATTTTTTTTAATTTTATTGGGGAACAACCATGGTCATTGATTACACATTGCTTTCATGCTACAATGGCTTAGTTGACTCTTTTAGGGAAGGCACAGCTCACAGTGGCCCATGTGGGTATCAAACCAGCACCCTTGGTGCTATCAGCACCATGCTCTAACCAACTGAACTAACCGGTCACCCCTAAATGTTTATATATTTTGACCTAACCATTCAATGTAGAGAAATCTGTCTTTTAGAAATGCTCATTCAGGAAACTAAGGGTATCTGGCTTTCCCTACACAATTATTTAGTAACAAACGAACTACAAGCAACTAAACGTGCATCAGTAGGGAGAATAGTAAATCCATTGTAGTTTTATTTTTATGGGATCGACTACTGTGCAGCAGATAAGAAAAACGTAAGTACTGAGAGCACAGAGTGGGGCTGAAGAGGCCCAACTCAGGAGCCAGAAAGCTGAGCCCAATACCCGCTCTACAGGGCACTAGCTTTGCTTCCTCGTGCAACTCAGAGAACCTTCTGGTCTATAATGTGGGAATACCAGCATGCCCCTCAAGGCCCGGGAGCAGAGCTTAGCATGGGGGTTCTTTACAAACGTTTGTTACACAGGTGAATGCTGACAAGGAAGGAGAATAATAATGGTTACCACAAGGAATGGGAGTGACGACCTCCTTTTTGACACTTTTGTCCTATTCAGTGTGTTTTAAGGACATGAACATTTTCTGTAGCCAACTTCTAAAAATATGTCTAGTTTTCCAGCATATGGCTGATTATACTAACTGACACTTGTAAGAGCCTCATACTAACAGAAATGTCAGTCATTACCATTTTCATTTTCTGTAACGGTAAACAAAGACATAAATAAAATTAAAGGATTTCTTAACCTCACATACTAGTATGACGTTATTTGTTAAATGGAACTACAATGGAAATAATATGATGTAATAGAAAGGGCATGAGTTTGGGGGATCAGACAGTGCTAGGTACAAATTCTGTCTACATCTCCTAGGACCTTGCACAAATGAACCTCTCTGAACCTCAGTTTGATTATTTGAACAATGAAGTTAATAATAATAATGGCTAACATGGATTGAGTACTTACAACAGGCAGAGTACTATAGCAAGAACTACGAATGCAAAATCCTATGAGGTAGGTGATACCATCTCTGTTTTACAGATGAAAGAAACTGAGGCACACGGGTTCAGTGAGTAGTGCACAGCTAGTAAACAGTGGAGTCAGGATTTGAACCTAGGTAGATCAGCTTCAGCTGTCTATACTTGAGAGGGAGACTACGAGAATATAGCCAGACACTCAAGAAATTGTTCTTAGCCCTCTGACCCAATACATGATGCTACCTTCTAGAATGGATGCCTTAAAAATCTACTTTGATTCTATGATATGATGAACTTCTAAGGGGATGTGTGGCTCTCTCTCATGCACTGCTCCCAACAAAGATAACTGCCCTTCTTGTTTTCACACAGAAGTGGTGGTCCGTACCAGGGCAGGTGACAAGGACAGTGGTTCTTATTCATCTGGGCAGCAGCTTCGGTGCTAATTCTAAACACAGGTGGTGAGAGAGACAGCCAACAGGAAGGGGGGAGGAATCACTGCTGACATGTGCAACCGGGAAGATTGATGGTTTCCCTCTCTTTTTCCCCAATGCGTCGGCCTGGGGGCAGAGACACAGGCACTGCTGTGCTGTGTGACAGTGAAACACACAGCGCAGTGTCTACCTGCAGCAATGCTGATTAATGAGACTGAAATGACACAGAAAAACAGGCAGTGCTTCGAAAAGAGAATTCACAGGCCTTTCTTTCTTTCATGATTTCAACAAAAGCAGTTCCCATAAACCGCTGGGCTTGAACTAGAAAACCTGGGGTTCGAGCAAGGCAGGGGTGTCATTGAGAGGAATGCAGGGAGGAAAGGGTGATGGGGAGTTTGTAATGAAGTCAATTCACTTAGGAGCGGGTGGGTGCAAATCGTAATGAAAGAACTCCTCTCTTCTCCTCTGTCTGCTTGGCTGAAAAATGTCATAAAGTTCTGGGTGAGATCATTATTTACCCACCTAACAATGTAAAGCGGTCATGAGAATACACTATTGCAAAGATCTCCCCCTGTTTAAAGCACTCTTGCTTTTCTGAGCTGGGAGATAGTATCATCAATTTTGCATGTTTCATGTAGCTGTATAATCTATACTTTCAAACAGGATTTTCTTTTCGAGAAAAGATGAATTTTAACACCAAATATTACTTCTAGTACTTACTCTCAACTGTCTGTTGGACATATCCACTTGGATTTCCCACCAGCAGCTCTTCAAATGTAACCCTATATTCAAAATGAAATTTACCCCAGTCAACTGCCCCCTGCTCTTCTGTATTTTCCATGCTGGCTAATGACACAACCCCAATCATAAGAGTCATGTCCAGTTCCTTCCTTTCCCTCACCAGCTTCTGTGGCTCCTCCAGTCACTAGGTATGCAATCTTTGCCAAGTATTTGTGCCTCAGTTTCTTCATCTGAAATAAAAATTTTAATTGTACTACTTCATAGGATTATGGTAAGAATTAAATAAATTAGTGCATAAAAACTGCTTAGCATAGTGCCTGACACATAGAAAGTGCTCAGTAAGTATTAGCTATGATTGATCTTACATGTTTTCACCATACACACACACACACACAATTATAATTATGTGAGGTGATGAATGTAGTAACCAACCTTATTGTGATAACCCTTTCACAATATATACATGTATCAAACCATCATGTTGTAACCCCTTAAACTTACACAATGCTTGGTGTCAATTATATCTCAGTAAAGCTGGAAAAATTATTAGCTATAATTATTAACATCATCTAATTAGTTGCTAAATCCCCAGGGATGTTACCCAATATAATCTCACTTTTCTGTCCCCATCAATGTCATCTAAACCTCAGTCATCTCACCTGTACTGTTTCATTAGTTTCTATCTGACTTTTCTATCTAGTATACCACCACCTGAACTACCTATTTAAAATAATGAATCTCTACTGGTTCTTCCTTTCCTATACAGTTCAAGTTCAAACCCTTTAAATTAGTGTATAAAATCTTTCATAATCTGACTTCACACACGTAGAGATTACTTAGACATACTAGGGGCAAGTATCTCCATAAATGAACCTCAGTTAAGCAAATGAGAAATCCTGAGAAATTTTGGGTTAGCGTTTTATATTTAACATTTTAGAACATGCTATTTTTCATGAATCATCCTAGCACTAGAGCCAGTATCATATTCAACTAAAACCACAAGAGTAATCATTAGGATCCAGATTTTAAAGACTAAAATGTAAAAAAATATTTATATACCAACTGACATTATTCTAGGTTAAGATTAAATTTATAGCAGTCCCATTGTTTAGTGTAGCAGTAGGTTGAACATGTCACACCCACCAAATTCATGTCAACCTGGAACCTCAGGAGGTGACCTTACTTGGAATCAGGGTCTTTGCAGATGTAATCAGTTAAGATCAGGTCATACTGGAGTAGAGTGGGCCCCTAAATCCAGTGAGTGGTACCGTTATATGAGTAGACACACAGAGACACAGAGGAAAGAGGCCATGTGACACGGAGGCAGAGATTGGAGGGAGGCAGCTTCAAGTCTAGGAATGCCCATTTGCCACCAGGAGCTAGGAAGGGTTCTTCCCTACAGCCCGTACAGGGAGAGCAGGGCCCTGCTGACACCTCGACTTCAGACTCCTAGCCACCAGAACTGGGAGAGAATACATTTCTATTGTGGCACTTGGTTATGGCAGCCTTAAGGGACTAACACACCTGGCCAATGAGGTACACTATATGGCGAGTCTTTTAGGATCTGTCACCGGCCAGGCCACTGAGCTGCTTCTCCGGAGCTGCACAAGCCCATGTTGGGGCAGTGGCTTTTGTGACCGGCCAAACCACAACCATACACAGATGGTGGTGCTGAGATGCAAGAAGCATTACTGGGTAGATCACGTCAAATAAACAAACAGCCAAGGTCAACTAAGGGCGGGTAAGCGTAGATGAAGTTGCTGGTACTTTATTCCAGGAAAATGAAAGTTCTGGAATCATTAGGATTGATTCCATAGAATTATGTACAGGGTTGGCTTTGCTCCATTTATTTCTTCCATTTACACAGCAGCTCTGAAATTTTCACCGTGCTGTAATCAGTCAGAAAAATGAAAATTGAAACTTGCAAAGACGATTTCCTTTGGTTAAAAAAAAAAAAAATATTGATTGCGTACCATTTTTCTGATGAAGTAGTATGATATGCGTTATTTGAACTGCTATGATCTGTTGTTCTATCAAGGGACTTTTTCTTTCTTTGAAACCTTAAGAGATTGTTTTTTTGGCATAATTACTCTACCCCAAAATGTTTTGAGATATAAGTTTTCTGTAATAAACAGTGTACTCTTTCTTTTACTTTTAAAAATTAGGTAAGAGTGTCTGTGATAGGGGGAAAAAAACAGTAAAATTCACATTTGGAAACCAGTCAGCCGATCATTAATTCATATCCCTCTTTATGTTTGAAAGATTATCTGGATAATCTCTGGAAGCTCTCAATAACAGCCCATCATGTTGGAGAATAAATAGTCCAACATATTTTTGACATGCCACATAGCTTACTGCATGTCACATCTTTGGGACTCTTATACAAGTTCTGAAAAAACTGGTAGTCTGTATGGAAATGCAGGGACTTGTCAGAGAAGTGTTGGTACCGGGGCATTTCAGGGTTTTCAATTCCTCACACTAATTTACCTTAGAATTTTGTACAACTGAGCACTTAGCTCTTCCTTTAAAAACGTCATCATCAGATTCAATTTTCTCCTCGTGCTCAGTGGCAACATTACAATTCTGATTTGTGCTCATTCTGTGTGTGTGTGTGTAAAATAACTCTACACTCCTTAGCCAGTGGTCTCATTGTACCCAATAAAATTCAAGAATATTTCCTTTAAGAGAGTCTTTCCTGTCCTGATTGTTTACACAGATTGATGCCATTTTTTTCATGCTGCTGTTAAGTGGCCTCCTCATGTGTTGTTGAATAAGCTGAAGAAATATTTATCTCATTTATAAGGCAACATGGCATAATTGTAACATTCCTCTAATTCCTATTATTTCATTTGGGATTTGCGCATTCTTGTACTAATCATGTATAAATCAAAAATAATGATTCTCTTTTATATTTTAGTTTGATTTCCAAGAACTCCAAAAAACGGCCTTTATTCACCAACAAGTATTCATCATGTCCCCTTGGCAGTTAATGTTCTTTTCCAACAAATTTTCAGCTCTGATTTTATCTTTATATATTTTATATAATACTTTTATGTGGGTATGTTCCAGTTTTGTAATTATGCTTTGGGTGAAAAATGATAATTTTTCAACAGCTTCACCACAAAATCAGCACTCACCCTCCAACTATATTAATTTTGAATGCAATTTACTTCTGTTTTTGAGAGTCCTCTCCCTGACCTGATTGGAAATTTTTAACTTTGTACATAATTCTCCTCTATTACTAATTTTAGTAGGTAAAATAATTAGTGTTTTAGTAGGTAAAATAATTAGAAAAATAATTAAAACACATAGAATATTGCTCTCATTTTCAATAATTTCCATTAGATGGTTTGAAAGCACATTTGAAAGCATGTTATTTTTCATTTACTTAGATGACAAATTCCTGTATACTGTGCAATTATTAACGATAAAATACTTGGTACCACAGGTGACACAATTGCTTGCCGAAATAGGTAAAACTCTTGACATTTTTGTGAAAAATAACACCGATTTTTGTTTTGATATGACTCAAATCATCATAGTTATTGAGAAAGGACCTGCAAATGCTCATGTTTGAACCACCAAACAGTTAAGAAGAGTGAGAAATATATGTACTTAGTGGAACAGAGCTGTTTTGTGTAGACAGGACCCCACCTAGCTGGGTAAGGATACTGCTCTTGAAATATCATCAGTTGAGTGACACCAAAGGGATTTTCTTTATTTCCCATCTTCATAAGGATATTTTTAGAAGTATTATTGCAGAAAAATATAGCCCAATGCCCTTACAGAGATGACTTATGTAACAAAGTATTTTGCAAGTTGTCTCATGTTCCTGACAACTTTACCTTTTTTGCTCGTCTCTACCCTGCCAGCCCTGCTGAGCTAATAAGGCCCAAGTCTACCTTTTCAGCCTGTTCCTTTCACTACTCCACTCCATGAATTGTATATTTGGTTCCCTCAAGAGGCCATACTCTTTCTCAACCCTTTGCACAGTCAGTTCTCTTTGCCTAGTGTGTGTCTCTCCACTTGACAAATCTCAATTTATCTCTTAAGACCACATTTGTGAAATCTTTTGTACCTTCCCAAGGCAAGGAGAGTTTCTTCCTCCTACCATCACCTACAATGCTTTGTTCTCCATCTGTGCTGGTGCTCTGAATTTACTTACCCTATAAGTCTACTGCCTTCACCAGCCAGTGAAATCCACATGGGAAAGAAGCATGCTTTTATTTTTAACATCAACAGAGTGGAGGTTCAGTATATATATAGTAAAACCTTGGCTTGCGAATAACGTGGTTTGCGAGTGTTCCACAAGATGAGCAAACATTTCTAATTCATTTTAATGTGGTAAACGAGCGATATCTTGCAATACGAGCAGCTTGTTTCTGGAACGAATTATGCTCGCAAACCAAGGTATTACTGTATAAAAGAATGAAGTAGCAATGAATAGTAACTATATGCGGCTTAGGGAATGTCAGAGCTGGAAGTCTGGTCTTCACACTCAGTAGCCCCTGGAGAGAGGAGGGAGGAGACGGGAAGGACACGTATCAATACTAGTAGGGCATTTTCAGATGATCCCTTCCCAGGACACCTGTGCAAATGCTACCTATCAATACCTTCAACTATCAGAACACTTTCTCAATTCTTAATGTATTCTAATTTTAGTTGATTCCATAGTAAAAATACCCTTGGAATAAAATGTGCTGGAAAAAAACCTATTTTTACGAACCCGTCATAAAGTTGCTCAACTCTCCTTAAAATGCAAGCCGTCTTAAATGAAAGCCATCTTTCCTTATGGTTCTAAGTAGATTTTATGTGATAATTTCCTGACATTTTATTTTAACAACGTGCTGTTAAAGAGGCATTGACAAGGATACCGGATGCTCACAGTATAAATTCAGTTTGACTTTTGACTAGCTCTGCCCTTGGGTAGAGTGTGTCTAACCTACAAGAGTGTCATTTCCTCTTTTCTGGAAGACAAGTCCTGCATGCACCCCACCGGGCACGCAGGAGCACACCTAACCCAGCAGAGGCTGGGACACAGCAGAAGGCTGCCTGGTCAGGATGTTTTGAGTTGACTCAAGGGGCGGGATTGATGGGAAAACCGAGTGGAAATGTGTTTATATTTTTTTCACCTGAATCTTTAAAAAGAATAAATTAAGAATCTCAAAATCAACATCAGATGTTGTGCGATGACTTCAACGCAACAAATAACCTCTTAAGACAAAATATTTTGAAATCTAGTTCCTCCTTCGCTCACCTGCTGCTACTGTGGTTCAAGGGGCCCTGGCTTCCACTGCGATGGTTCCTACAAACCAAAAGCAACCTCGAGAAAAATGCATTCGTCCTACTGTGTCCCTGGCAGTACGAAAGACACAGCCAACTGCTAAAGTGAATTGGTAGGTTGAGAAGAAATGTAGGCTGCAGTGTCAGCATCATGTTAACCAACTCTCCTTGGTTAGGAAATAATCAATTTGAAATATTCATTCACGGATTTAAAATCCAAACAAGGCCATGCTATTATCTATGAAGGATAATAATAATAAAAAAGGAAATTTCACAGTGATTAAGTCACATTTTCCTAGCCTTATCTTAAAGAGACGTCCTCTGCATTCCACAGGTGCTCGAGCTACAATTATTAAATGAATGAGAGAGTTTCATCACTGGTTTCCTCTATCTCAGGCAGCTGGTAATTCACATCCCAGCATTTGGGTGTGCATTTAGGTCAAGAGTCTTGGGCATAGGCAAGTTTACTAGAGCTATTCATTGGGGTATCAGCCTCATGCCAAATTGATAATAAAACAGTGTTTAATTCTCATATGCCATATAGATATAGATACAGATATATAAATATAGATGATAAATGATAGATATGGATATAGATACAGTAAAACCTTGGATTGCACTTAAGTTGGTTTGTGAGTGTTCCACACAATGAACAAACATTTCTAACACATACATTTTAACTTGGTAAATGAGCAATATCTTGTAATATGAGTACTTTGTTTCTGGAACGAATTATGCTCGCAAATCAAGGTATTACTGTATATCCTTTGGAATGTCCTAGAAAAGGAAGCCTAAGATTTAAAAGAGAATTGGTATGCTCCTGGACCTTACGCCATAAGGTCATTTTTTTTTCTTCTCTTCACTTAATTAGATTAAAAGGTCAAATAATACATGCTGCTTGGAACAAGTCAAATAATATAGAGATATATAAAGAAAGAGATTTAAAAAAATGTTTCCTTCTGCATATTCCACCCATCTAAAGCAATGAACATTTAGCCTCTGGAGTGTATACACACATCCCTTTATCACAAAATATGAAAGAATTTACATGTGTAGGATACATTTTTAAACAAAATTGCAATCATATAATACATTCCTCTGACCTTGCTTTTTATATATTCCCACTTCATAATATGCTATGGTCAACATATGGAGATGTAACAAATTGTTTTTAATTACCTTAATACCCATAATATTAGGACCCTTTTGCCCTCATGCATATACTTTTACAATAATCTTTCTCCTGGCATTTTTGCCTCCATTCTCTTCCTCTTGAGAATCATACAACATAGGGATATTAAAAATCACTAAGTCAAACAGCAACATTTGTGATGAAAAAAGTGATGCCTCAAGAGATTCACTGACTTGCCCAAGGATGCTAACTTAGTGGGAGATGTTCATTCATTCAACAAATAATCGTGAGCATCTATTAATACTATATGGCCCTTGTATTGTGGCTCTTAAGTCCAGGAAGAGATGTGCAAAAAACAGGTAAACAAGTAGCCATGATAAATACAGAGTATGATTGGTGCCAGGAAGGGAAATCGGTGAAATAACAGTAATGAAGCGGGGGCTGCGGGTGACCCAGCAAGAAGAGAGACCAGTGCTCCTGGTATGCAGTGAGCATGGGGAGAAGAGCAGCCAGAAATGAGGTTGGAAAAGCAGACTAGGCAGGTCACGTAAGGCCCAGTGGGCTACGGCAAGAAGCAGCTTGGACTAGGGAGTGACTCAAGGATTGTTAAGTAAGGAGTGACACGATCAGATTTACCTTTACAAGGGTTACTCTGGCCTCTAGGGAAGCATAGAAGGCAATCAAGAACGGAAGTAGGGAATTCACTGCAGGAGCAGACACAATGATGGTGGCTTTGATTAGGGTATACAGGTGGAGAGATGGAGAGATATGAGCAGATGGACAAATGTACGGAAAGGGTTTTTGGTGAGGCTTGCTGATGAACGGGTGTGTGGCTGAGTAAACGGGTGGTACTGAGGATGTAAGGATTAGTTGGTGAAACTGGTTCCTGGGGCCATTCTTCTGTTCTGTTCTGGATGAGTTAAGTTTAAGATGCTTACTAGTTTTCTACATGGGAATGCTAACTGGGTGGATGGATACACATGTGATGCACAGGGGAAAGCTGGCGCTGTGCTTTGGAAATTATCAGCATATTCATGGTATTTAGAGCCACAGAACTGCACAAGCTCACTCACGGAGTATGGTAGAGAATTCAGGACGTAGCTTAGGGGCTTACCAACACACAGAGGTCGAGGGTGGGGATCAGACTAACAAGATGCAGCCAGTGAGATAGGAGTGAAATCAGGAGCGTGTGGTGTCCTGAAAGCCAACACATTTTAAAAAGTGTTTTAGGAAGAAGGGTGGAAGTCAACTGTGTCAAGTGCTAATGATTGATTAAGTAATATGATTACTAAATATTGACCACTGATTTTGGCAATGTGAAGATTATTAAAGACGTTGACGAGAACCATTAGAGCAGGGAGACAGGCCTAGAAACCAGCTTGTAACGGGTTCTTATGGAGACTGGAAATAGAGAGTGAGCACTGGACAATTTTTAAGGAAGTTTTACCATGAAAGGGAACAGAGAAGGGTGGCAGCAATTAGAGGGAGCTTTAGGGTCATGAAATATTTTTGTTTTTGTTT
Source organism: Aselliscus stoliczkanus (assembly GCA_033961575.1). NCBI lineage: Eukaryota > Metazoa > Chordata > Mammalia > Chiroptera > Hipposideridae > Aselliscus > Aselliscus stoliczkanus. The sequence goes on from CM066739.1 coordinate 101,176,491, forward strand.
TGTTTTGTTTTGTTTTTTAAGATAGGAAATATCAGAAAATTTATGGGATATAAATTACCAGAGAGGGAGACATATATTATGCAGGAGATGAGAGAGAGAATATAAAGGAAGAGAGAGATTGCAAAGCGATTGGGAATATTTGCAAGGGAGCAATTATGATCACTGACCTTGAAGAGTGGAGAGATGGATCATGGGAAAGAAGTCAGGTCAATAGATCCGGGGACATCATAGGATTACAGTGTGAGTACTTGACTAAGTGAGCTGCAGGTCAGCAGGTGGGTGTAAAGAGTGGGACACTAAAAGGTGACATTTGTGAAGGAATGCAATGGCAAGTGAAGCCATGTGCACCACTCAGGATTTTTGACTATAAGCAACAAAATGACTTTGGCTAACTAAAGCAGAAAGGACTGGGTACTAGAAAGAACACAGCTAGGATGCTGCCAGTCACTGGATACCACCAGCATCTTAAATCTCAACCTCCGTGCCTTCTTCTTTTAGCCTCCCCAATACAAGACTCAAAGGCCCAGGCAGGTGAGTCCTACTGCTTAAGCTCAGGTCAGCTGCCCATCTCTGCACATCCTACCCAAGGGCAGAGAAATAGAAGAACCCCTCCTCTGGCTCCCACAGTGCCAGAGGGGGTCCGGCCTCCCACCAAAGCTCACGCAGAGGGTCCTTTAAAACTAAGAAGTCCAGGGCCGATGGAGTGGCACATTGGTTATGAGCTGGCTTGAGATGCCAGCTCTGAGCAGCAGAGCCCCAGTTCGGTTCCCACATATGAGGGCCAGTGACACTGCCCTCTACAGCTAAGATGGTGAACAACAGCTTAACTTGGAGCTGGACTGCCGTGCGTCGCCAGGGTAGGCGTAGGCTGCAGCCCCTGCTGCGGTGGGCTGCCCTAAGCTACAGTGAGTGGCCAGCAGCCAGCATGAGTGGCGGGCAGCCGATGTGAGCCGCCAAGAGCTGCTGTGAGAGGCTGTCCAGAGGCTGGTGACCAATCTGCCTCATCCGGGAAGAGCGCAATGACAATACCAACATGGGCCAGTGAAGCAACGTCCTCTACAACTAGACTGAAGAACAAAAGGACAGCAACTTGCCTGTTCCCCTTCCCCAGTTCCCCAATGTTGTTTCCCTCCTCTAATTCCCCAATAAAAAGAATCTTAAAAAAAAACTAATAAGAGTCCAGACACAAAATGGCAGTAAAGTAAAATGATTTTTTTAAAGGACAAAAGGTAAAAAAATAAATAAATGTCTTTTTTTTTTTTTTTTTAAATCACAGTAGTTTGTGAAGAACTGAACCGAGGTCAAGGACACAATGGAGATGGGACGTCGCCATCTTGAGAGGCACTGCTCTAGATAGGACAATGGTTAAGGACAAGCACGCCCCCTACCCCACACACTCCTGGGGCTTACCTCCTGGTGGGGGACTGGGCCCCTTAGCTTTTTGCAACGCATGGCTCGGGCTGCAATGTCAAAGCCAACAGGGCAATAATGTGATCTCACTCTCTTCTGCTGCAATCTGTCCTGCTCGCTAATCCCTGAAATTCTTGAGCAGGACTGAAAATCTTTTCATCGACAATACATAGTCAAGGGCTTAGCATGCTAAATACTTGGAGTAAAAATAACTATACTCAGGGCCAGCTGAGTGGTGCGGTGGTTGAGCACTGGCTTGGGAAGCCAGCAGCTCTGGTTCGGGTCCCACATATGAGGGCCAGTGACATTGCCCTCAAAAAAATAAAAAATAAAAATAACTACACTCATTTATACTACAGTGTACCACATAATGACAATCACAACAACAGCAATAAATATATACTGAGCACTCTGCTGTGTAGGGCTCTTTTCTTCACAGTTCTTGTTTAACTGTCACAACAAACCTATAACATAGGCACTATTATTCGTCCTGTTTTATAGATAAGGTGACTAAGGCACAGAGGGGTTATGTAACTTGGGTCAGAGGTGGCAGGGTGAAGAAGTCTGGCTCTAATACTGAATGACTTGGTATCACAGGCTTTCTCTCCTTTTTTTTTTTAGAGGGCAGTGTCACTGGCCCTCATATGTGGGATCCAATCCGGGGCCACTGGCGTCCCAAGCCAGCTCTTAACCACCACGCCACTCAGCCGGCCCGCTTTCTCTCCTCTTTTCTTTTCTTCTTCTTCTTTTTATTTTTTAAGCCAGGGAGGGGATCTGAGAGCAGGCAAACACTGTAGGAAAAACAAGACTACAGAAAGGGACAGGCTTTCCTGCAAGGGGCCAAATAAAAGCTGAGCACAGTAAGTCCTCACTTAATGTTGTTGATAGGTTCTGTGCCTTTATGTGAAATGACAACTAATGAGACCAATTTTACCACAGGCTAACTGATATAAACAAGACTTGAGTTCCTAGGACATGTCATCAACATTATAATGAAATGACATTGGACAAAGTGACATTATTCCAGGCCCTGTTGTATGTGCACAAAGCTTAGTAGGGATAATTAGGAATTGTCACCAGAATTGTCACCATCGCTTTGCTTGATTTATGTCTGGAGGGGATTTTGTTTGTTTTTCTTAATCGAGGAGAATGACTTATTGTTCTCAATACCAAGCTATCTTAAGAGAGAACAGAAGAACAGAAAGATTTTGAGGGTAAAGTCCTGGAATGGAAAGACGGGCGTGTAGACAGTACCAGTTTGGAGCAGAGGAAGTGACAATGGTGGCTCTACCGAAGACCTTGAAAAAAGTACAAAACCTGAGTGTTTCTGTCCACACCACCCTGTTCATGAGCTAGCCGGAACCCAGCAGGGGTCTTTGCAACTTCCTAGGTCAATATGTGACATTTGGGAGTTGCCCTAGTATTTATGGAAGGTGCAGCTTGGGGACCATTCCCGTCCACAAGGAAAAGTAATATTCGTGGTTAGAGTTAGGCAACTTTTCCTGCCCCCCATCCCTGTGTAAGACACAAAATGGCAAGGGCACTACAATTTTACCTACTGCTCATCCTGTAAAGACCCCAACCAAAGCCTGCTTTAGTGGAGCTTAGAGTTAGATGGCCTCCGGCTACCTCAAAACACAGCCATATGTTGCTGCTCCCGAGTATTACAGGTCTCACTATGCAAGGCTCCTCCCCGATCCCAGAGGAGACCAAATGACATGCCATGGCTTGCTGTTGCTTCCTACCCACATTTTAAAATAACAGAATAAAAAGAAAAAAAAAATCCAGCCACAATTGGCTCCAGTTGGTGTGAATAATGAGATGTGGTTGTCAGATTCCTGGAGCTTCGCCAGCATGGTCATTAGCTGGCCAGATACCGGCCCCAGCTATAGAGAGGATAAGGAATACAATGTTAAATGAAGTTAATTTTAAGGAGACTTTACATTTGGCATTGGGGTGTGGGAAGGAATGATGTAGGAATTAAAATCCTCCTTACGTTAGGTGCTCTCCTAAAGAAACGGGCTAGATTGGAATAAGACGGTGCTGTCTCAATTTTGGAAAGCAAGGCTTGCCCAATTAAAATCTGGTTCCTTTTTTGAAGTCTATGATGGAAGAATCCTAGCCTTGACAAGTTGGCAGTAATCCTTGTGATCTATTTTACTAGGGGAGAAAATATATATATATATATATATATATATATATATATATATATATATCGCAAAACTGGATAGCAGACCCTGCCTGTGATCATTAGACAGACTGGACCAAGTGCCCCAAGCCTTTGATGCCCCTGACATATTATTTTCTGGATGGTGTCCAGCAACCCAATGCAGAATAGCTTTCTCTCTACTGTATCCAGATGGCAAATGGAAGAGATCAAATTCAACAGTTTCAGGGCTAACCTTAGTGGATGTGAAAGGCTGACTTCTCTACTAGCTTTTCAGGGGATCTACAATACAAAAAAAAAAAAAGGCCTTTGAACAAAGAGACAAATAATTGGCTTTTTTTCTCTCTTTCTCTCTTCAAAACTAAACCATGGATGGGGTAATCTGGTTCAAATCCATCTTCTGGTTGTAAAGGACAGCCAAATATCTGATCAGTTCTAATCACGGACGCTCTCATGACACTTTCTATGAAGATCGGATGGGTGCTGCTTTTAACATTCTAGACAGCTTTTTTCCCCCTATGGGCAAATATTTTCAATCTTCCCCTATTTCCTCCAAAACTTAAAAAAAAAAAAATATATATATATATATATATATATATATATATATATATATATAGACAGAGAGAGAGAGAGAGACAGAGACAGAGACAGAGACAGAAATGCCTTGGTTTGCGAGCATAATTCGTTCTGAAAACAAACTACTTGTATTGCACGATATCACTCGTTTACCATGTTAAAATGTATTTGAAATGTTTGCTTGTCTTGCGGAACACTTGCAAACCAAGTTACTCGCAATCCAAGGTTTTACTGTATACGTATTCCTAAATGTTTAAGCAGCAGCATCTCATAGGAAGATTGTCACACTCCCCATTAAAGGCTGAATTTCAGAATTAGCCATCATGAACCTTACACATTTGTGCTACTGTGTAAGCGTACATGAGAACCTCATGATAAAGCCATTTGTACAGGAAGGAATTAGGTAGAAAGGTGTATCTCACTCTGCAGACAAGAGGCTTCACTTATTGAAGTGCCAGAAATACCTCATTATTAAAACAAGTTCACATGCAAGTCCCAAGTATAGATCGTAAGAGGAGCTTTATAATGAGCAAGAGGAATGGGCGGTACTAGTGAGGGGAGCTCAATATTGGAAAGAAGGGAACTAGTTTCCCTTCTGTGAGTTAGTCCACCAGAGACAGCGCAACGTAAAGTAGGAGTTCTTAATCTGAACTCATGAAACTGCACACAATGTTTTGAGAATTTATGTACATATTTTACTAGGTAGAAGGTCCACATTGTAATCAAAAGAAATAGTGCCCCCGCCCCCCAAAGGATAAGAACTCTGAGGACAAGACTTAATAGAAACAAGATGAGGCACATTAACATATCTGAGCAAAGAATATGCCCCCTGGATGGGCAGAAGCTTAGAACAGGAAGCTGTAATGGGGAACCCCTGGCCGTTTGTTTAAAGAGCTGTCTAAGGGAAAGGGTGCTGTGACACAGGACAGAAATCTGATGCCCAAGGACTATGTCCCATAACAGAGATGGAGCTTTGGGGTATCAGAACTTGATTACACTAGCCAAGGAGGCGATCCAATGAATACCCCTTGCTCTGTTTCCACATTCATCTATCTCCCTTATTTCATCATGTGGCTCCCCAAGTAAATTTGCCTGCTAGCCAGAGACTGACCATCAGTGAAGAAAAGTAGCTGGTACTCAATCATTCCATCTTCATATATGATATGTGGTGTGCATGTGTGTGTGTGGGCACAGATGCTAAGAAACATTTTCTGCACTTGGCTTCCAGGGTGTCACCTTCTCCTACTTTTTTTTTTTTAATTTTATTGGGGAACAGCCATAGTCATTGGTTACACATTGTTTTCATGCTACAATGGCATAGTTGACTCTTTAGGGAGGGTGCAGCTCACAGTGGCCCATGTGGGGATCAAACTGGCAACCTTGGTGTTAGCAGCATGATGCATAACCAACTGAGCTAACCAGTCACCCCTGTCTCCTACTTTTTCTCCCATCGATCTGGCTACTACCATGTTGGCTGGTTCTTCTCATCATCCCAATCTCTTCACGTTGGAATGTTCACAGGCTCAGTAGTTGGAATCCCTCTCTTCTCCTTCTAAAAAACACTGTCTAGATGATCACACTCGATCTGTTTAAACAGAGTCTATACCAAGGACTCACAAATTTATCTCTCTCTCTAGACCTCTCTCTTGAGCTTTGGTCTCATATGTTTAACTGCCTGCCTGACATCTCCACTTAGATGTTCACTAGGCATCTAAACTTCACATGTCTAACACTCAACTCCTGAGCTTCCCCTCAAAGTCCTACTCCTTTCACAGTCTTGACCATCTCAGTAAGTGGCTACTTTATTCTTCTGGTTGCTCTGGCCAAAAACTTGGGATTCAATCTTGACTCTTCTTTCTTTCATCCTACAGCTAATCAATTAAAAAAAAAACAACAAAAAACCTTGCATAAAGCCCCCGGAGGGAATTATACACATCAGGCTTTGGAGTTCCTGGATTTCCCATCCCATTCCCAGCAAAATGATGGCTACCATCTCTCTCTCTCTCCCAATCTGAGAGTTGATCTGTCTCTCCTGGAGTTCACTCATTTGCTGTGGACTGCAGTTTCTCCATTTCTTTCCATCTCTTTCCTGTATCTTCAACCTCTCCATCTTTACTGGCTCCTATTACTTGATATGCTCAAGTTTCTTCTATCCGAAAAGACCCAACCTCCAAAAAACTCAAATGGTCAGGCCCTTCTTTATAGCTCCCTTCACTGTCTCTGACACTTCCTTCTTATTCAGGCTCCGGAAAAGAGCAAGTCTCTCACTTCCTCACCTCTCTTCTCACTGTAATTTATCTTCTCCACCGATAACTTGTCTAAGTTGTTGTTGCTAATGTCATTAATGATCTGTCAATTATAAACACTAATGGGTAATTTTTCATCTTTATCATCATACTATACCATTCTCTTGCTCTTCATTTCTCCTCTTGGAAATTCTCTAGCTCTGGGAACCCTTAGATCCATACTCTAACAGTCTTCTCCCATCTCTGTCTCTTTTTTGGATTTTTTCAACCCCAATCTCTGCCAGTTTTAGCCTACAGAGGGTTAAAAAAAAAACCTGATTTTTAAAAAAATTTTTTTCCTACTTTACAGGCTTTTCTCGATGTTCTCACAACTCTTAAGTGGTATTCAGCAGAGAGTAATCCCATCAGCGGTCATGGTTTTGTTACTGTTTTTAGAAGGGCCATTTCTCTCCCACCATCCCTGCTAACATATGGGCCCAATGGAAGCCGGATGACCTTGTCTCCCCATGGTTAGTCTAAAGGTGGACATTTGACTTTTTCAAGAAGACAGGTGTCATGGAAGCCTGACCAACAAGTCTGCTATTGAGACAGAAAAATAAGATGAGAGGATAAGCTGTGTCTCCATTTGAGTCATAGATATGTTAATATATTCCCAATCAAAATTAAGGACACATGGTCTGCTGGAGAATTTCTGTTCCATTTTAGAATGTGAAAATCAGTGTGGGAGATGTCATGTGGATGCTGAAATGTTGGAATTTCCAAGACATTTTTAAAGATTTATGGGTACAACAGATCCTCGGTTTAACAAGATGTCTGGCCACTGCAGTCAAAGACTTATCAGGAAGATGTTACAATCAAACATCTTCTAACAGAAATAGCGTTCTGTGACAGTGCTATGATTATGCTTGGTTGATTTCAGGTTTTATTAAACATGTAAACGGTAAGCTGGTAAGCAAGTATAAAAATAAAACATTCCTTGACCAACTACTAGAATGCCACTAGACACTTTAAAAGAAGAAAATGTAAGTTCTTTGTAATGTAGATATAAATTTTGCTTAAGTCACACTACTCTTTACTGTTATCATGGTGCAAAGAAAAATGCAATAGCATTAGGTTGAAAGCTTACAAATGGCCTTAGTGTAACAGTGCAGTGAGATTCAGGGCTTTTCTGTATTTATGCAGAACATACCAAGATCTATTGAGCAAAGGTGCTAGGCATGGTTTGACAGGTTGCTTTAAAGGGACCTAAAATAAATAATTCAGAAAAATGGCAATATTGATACGATAAATTAGCTTTTTATTTCCTTCATGAGTTGAAGAAAGCATATTCTTGATTATAACAGCAAAACCACGTCAGTTGTTATATAGATAATATGGCACATTTAGAGAACCAGACAGCCTCTTGAGGCAAAACTAACCTCAAAATAAAATCTTTTCATCTTACTTCTTCATCCTACACTCTTCTGTCTACGAAGGTAACAAGCTTTAGTACTATACACAGAGGTAGAAAACCCCAGTATAATTAGCTACATCTATGAAAAAATAAAATTAGGGCTAGAGTGGCGAGGAAAGTTATTTCTAGCAATAAGTTGGGAATTCACAGCCTACTTGGACAATCATTAACATAAAATTGGTGTTATCTCCCAATCACTTATAAACATCTGGACACTGAGGGCAATAATCAGATCACTTATTAACTGCAGCAAACACTGAGTATCTTCTGTGATTAAATTCAGAAAAATATACACACAATGTACGGGTTAAATTCAATGCACTAAATGTCAACGGTAGGTACTTTCTCATATCTTATCTTCTTGGTTTTATTTTTCACTGAATTCATTCACTCAATACTCAATAAATCTAGCTCTTTCTGATACAGGAGTTCGTAGACCAAAGACTTAATCAATGACTCATTTTCTCACACATATAGTATCATAGCCAAGGTGCAACAGGAAGAGTCCTTCCTGTCCATCTTTCCCAACCGCAGGTGGCTTCCTGGGACATCCTCCCGGTGAGGTCAGCCTGCTGAGTGGCCGTTTAAGGCTACACCTGTGGAACAAGGTAGTTACCATAAACTGTTTCCGGCTGGAGCGTTCACAAAAGGTCCAAATTAAAAAAGAGTGGGTCCAGCCGAGTGGCGCGGTGGTTAAGCGCTGGCTTGGGAAGCCAGCGATCCCAGTTCAGTCCCACATATAAGGGCCAGTGACACTGCCCTCAAAAAAAAAAAAAAAAAAAAAAGTGTATTCTCCATCTGTCCTAAGGCAAATGCCTATAAACAGACACAGAATATGTGGAAGGATGTGTTCATTTCTATAAGAAAGGGACAAAGTCCTATACAATTTCAAAACACGAGCAATTATTTCCAGCTTCGGAACAAAGTTTTCTGGAACCAACATAGGAGGTTTTGGTATTGTTGTTTGTTTTTTGTCTGGTTTCCACTGTTGTTTGTCTCATAAAGAATGGTGGAATACAGGTAAGAAGGGGAAGAAAGGCCTTTCCAAGAAGAAATAGTGGCTTTTACAAACAATAGGTCTGAACAAACTTGGAAATTCTATGATTTCCAGGGCAAAGAAACCATGTAAGACAGCAATGCCCTACGGAGTGTTTTAGACCTGGTCTGTGGGAAGTCTTGAATGTGGGGTTATAAGGAGCATAGTTTATGAAAAGCCAAAGGTTTCTGAGCAAGAGAACAACATAATCAGGGTGCTGCTTTGGGGAGATTAACCTGATCAGAATAATTGGGGGTGAGGGGGATGGGGACAGACAGAAAGGCAGGATAGTGTGGCGATGGGGGGAATCGAAGGATTATTAAGACTGATAAGGGCAGAGGAGAGAAAAGTAGCTGAGCAGAACTATATATTATTGAAGAAATTATCATCAAGACCTACTGGTGCTGTGCATTGGCCAAGGGACTTCATAATATATAAGGCAGTATCTCAAATCCACATCAAATTTCTATAATGTACTATTATTAATACCTTGCAGATGAGGAAACTGAGGTTTTGTGAGTTCAAGTAACTTGCCTGGCATCACACAGTTTGTAGGTGGTAGAGCCACGCCTGATCCCCAAAGCCACACCCCTTCTGTTTTATCACACTTCCTGTCAGGGAAGAGGCAGTCAACTTTAAAATGACAAGTAAGTGTTCGTGTGACCATTTATCCTCTAGACACTTGCTTCTCGAGGTTACTGAATTTTTCAGCTTGGTGGCATGGAGGTGGCTGGAAAGCTGCCAGCTATTCAAGAAGCCAAAGTTGCCTGTAGAGAAGGATTTTCCTTCTCAAGCGAGACGGCCAGGTAACTAGTATCCACAGAGGGCCAACCTGGCTGTCTCCCCAGAACAGGCAAGGGCTCCACATCGTCTGGTCCTTAATATGTCCCTTGGGACCCCACCTTCATCCTGCATACTTACCCCCTAGCCCAAGTGATCTCTCCTCTCTTCTAGCAAGTTTATATACTGGCTGCTTAGATGGTTCTCCCCATGGGAGGACGGGAATCCAAGTCAGGGATTTGAGTAAACAGCTCCATTTCCCTTTGCCATTACTCCCCAAAGGAGTCCAAAGTAACAGAGTCAAGCATGGGGCTGAATGAATATAAAGTAGAAGGGCCCAGGCCAAGTCTCTGTTCACAGGAAACAGCTCTTTGTCTGGTATATAAAACAAACTCTGTTCAACGCCGCTGATTGTAAAACTTCAACAACATCCTGATTAATGCACTAATTCACTTGGATCCAATGAGAACTCCTTGAATGAGAATCCTTTAGAATCAAATTCTTGCTTATCCGGTGTAGAAATGGCCCACAACACTCATTACTTTCATCTTTCCCATCTTCCCATTTTGTGCCTAGGCTACGTTTGAAGAAAGTACTCAGCCATAAATCCCAATTAGGCCCTAGATAGTGGTCCCCTGGCCATCCATCAGTTGCAGCAGTCACCACCTCCCCGCTGCCTGCAGGGCTGTGCCCAGGGTGACCTTTCAGCTATAGCCTGTGTATCAACAGCACTTCCTACATGCACCTGGGGACTCATGTGTTAAAAGCCCTGATTTTACACAGGGTAATCCTAGTGGCAGTAGCCAAATAGAGACATGGAGATAAATTTACAAGACAGCTTTGCTCCTTTCTCATAATTCATCGAGCCAAACAAGACTGTAGGAACAGAAACAACACAGGGTGATTTATAATTTCTACTCCACATTGCACCATGGCAAGATATATAAGTGGCTTTCGTGGAACAGATTTAAAAGTTGCAAAGCAGTTATCAGTATATTACCATGAGTAATTTGTCTCAGAATTTAATGTCACTTGATTATAGTTAATGTACCGAGTTTGGAATAAGGCTGCCTCAGTGTACCTCGTGGCTCTAACACTTACTTGCGAGCTATATGATCTTGGGTGAGCTATTTAACCTCTCAGTACTCATCATCTATAAAATGGGGCTAATGGCAGCACTTACCTCACTGGGTTGTGTGGATTAAATGAGCTAATATGTCAAGTGCTGAAAGCCATGCTTGGTACATGGTAAGCCTCAATAGATGTGTGCTAGTATTACCTCCCCCATCATCAGAATGTTTAGTAATAACTGAAGCTATCACAGTTTATCACACCAGAGCCTCCACCTAAATTAAATATTCAACTAATTTTAGTACAAATAAGAAAATAATATTCACTGAACTAAAACTTTAAAGAATACTGATATTTCCTTTTTAGATTTACCATCATTACAAAACTGGTTTTAAAAAAAATGGAAAGACAATATAAATTTAATCAGTGAGTACAAATTTTAGATGGCTATGTAGTCAAGTACTCAAGCTTAAATGAGAATATGTGAAGCATTTTGGAAACTACAAAATGAGATATTAGAACAGGGTCTTATTACTAGTGAAAAATAATAGATTCCATTTGAAAATGTTTACAAGGTGAGATTTGTTATTTTATTGTATGCTTTCAAATACCTTGATGAAAAAAATCTATAACTATTGTCAAAGAGCCTAGGATAAGAAGCAACATAACCAAGGTCATTCATTCAGGGCTCCATCCAGATGGAGGTGCCTGGCGCTGTCGTGAGTCACAGCCAGAGCTCCAGGACAGGGATGCAGAGGAGAAACTAACATCCCTACACATCGGTTGGTGTCCTGGCCCAGAAGGCAACAGATGGAGAAGCAGAAGTTGTGAGAATCTCCATGGCTGTCACAGTCTATCATATAGGGTCTGACGTGGCTTTCATGGAATAGATTAAAAAGTTGCTAAGCAGTTATCAGGGGGCTGGTTAGAAATGGGATGGCCAGCCTCTGCGTTGTAGGAGACAAATAGGCAGTCAAAAAGACGTTTTTTTAGCCAACCAGAAGTAAGTTCAATAGGTGCAAGGAAGACTGTGTGCCAAGAAAAAAAAAAGGGAGAGTTATAGGTGAATTTTTATAAATGATTAGAGGACCAAGAGAACTCAGGTGATGGGGTAATGTGAAGCCCTAGATATGACCTTGCTGTGCTCAGTACACAGGAAAGTTAAGAAAAAGTGTTATGCCTCCCACTGGGAATAAAAGATCAGCTATTGCTACGAAATGATATATAGAGCAGACTGTGAATGCCTGAGCAGAGTTAAATGAAGTCAAGCTGGAGCCCATGGATCACCTCTGTGCCCATAAATTATCTCTGTGCATCCTGTGTCTCACCCCGGCAGAGCTGCTTCCACCCTGAGGAAGTCCATTTCTCCTGTGGAAATTCGGGAAGAAGCCATAGGCCTCTGGTCACAGCCTCCAGAAGACAAATTCCTGAGCCCTGAATTGTGGTGGCAGAATAGAATCCAGAGCAGGGCTGGAGGGAGGGTTCTTTGTGAGGCGGCTAGAGGCCAGATTAGCTGTGACTGACTGAGAGTGAATGAATCTACAATAATCTCTGTGTGCAGAGATCAGCATGTTATGGAGAACTAAGCTGTGTTTGGAGAGAAAGACTGCTGTTATCTTAAGTACCTGTGCAGCTGAAGAGAAATAGAATCTACTTTGCATTTCATTGATAAAATTCATGTCTGTCAAAGTAAAGACTCCCAAACTACTCCTTTACAAGGCAGCTCCTTGAATAGAATCCATCCATCACACAGGGTCCTGAGCCAACACTCACTTGCACATTTATGGAAGCTCAAGTAGTTTTCAGACTTCATCATAAGGAATCCAGGATTGTGTGGCATCATCTCAGGGGCCCCAGGTTGTGCGTGGAGGGAGGGTAGTGGGGTGGGGGGGCTACAGAGGTCAAACAAGCAGGGCGGAAGCTAGTCCTCTGCTCCTTAGACCAGAAAAGCTCTGCTTTTCTGTTTTATCTAACAGGTCCCATATCAGATTTTAGTTGATTAGAGACACTACTGGTCAAGTGGGAAAAGCACAGAAGAGGCTGAGTTTGCATCCTGGAAAGGCCATTTCCTAGCTCTGTGACTTGAGAAGTGACCGTAGCTCTCAGTCCCTCAGTCTCCACTTTCATAAGAATGGGTAAAATAGTATTTCCAGGATTGATGTGTGAAATAAATAATATAAGTACGTATAGCACATAGCAGGCACTAGCTAAAGGTTATTTTCTTTTCTGAAAGACACAGGCATATGTATGTATATAGTCTTAAGAACACATATAAATATGTAACCTTCAGCCATGCAACAGGCATACTGAGAAAGGATGGGGGTGGGGGGTGGGGGGTGGAGGAGTGAGGGGAGGGGGCAGCAGCGCCTTACTCGCTTCTGCATTTCCTGGCTGTGGTCGCCCTAATAGTTGCTAGCATAAATCCTCAGCATTTCTCTACTATTCCTCTTCTATCTTCTCAGCAATTACCATCAGTGGTTTCCATTAGCTACTCAAAGATATTTTTTTAAAATTTAAGGGCACTTATTTCTAATTAGCTAAGTCAGTTCACAAGGAAAACCAACCTAAAGAACATTATAAGCAAACGGACTGATAGGCTGAGCTTAAAAGGGGCTTTAGATTTAGAAAAAAATAAATGTATGTTTAAAGCAAAATAATAGCAATAATCAAAGAGGTTTCAGAGTGGATTCACAACACCCTTACTTACCACTTAAGAAAAGCACAAAGATGAAGTAACCTGATCAAACTGGTAGTTACCATCTAGCAAAATACCCAGATGGCTACAGCAGCTCCTGAAAACTCTCCAGGGTTAGGTCTCATTGCATGTTGGACGGACAATACACGGCAGAGAAAAACAAACAGAAAAGCAACTGAGAACACTACCCCATTTTAATGTCATTAAGATCACAGAAATCTACAGCAACAAATACAAATTGCAAAATATGGAATGAAATCCCACCAGTAAATTTTACCATCCTAACTCCACAATTAGTTTTGAGACATTAGGCAAGGTTCTTAACGAAAGTCTGTTTCCTCATGATTTAAAATAAGGTACTAAGACTTGCCCTCAAGCCTTGTTATCAGCAAAATCTCTTCTGTGGTATTCTTGCCAAAATCCATAACCCTGTTTAATCATGAGAAACCATCAGAGAAACTCAAATCGAGAGACATTCTACAAAATAATTGACTGGGCGGCCGGGTAGCTCAGTTGGTTAGAGTGCGTGCTCTGAACAACAAGGTTGCCAGTTCGATTTCCACATTGGCCAGTGAGCTGCACCCTCCGCAACTATTGGGTTGTCAGGAAAATCATGACGTATTTTTTCTATGTTTTTCATTACAAAAATGCGTTATGACTTTTCCAACAACCCACTAGATTGAAGACAATGACTTGAGCTAAGCTGCCGCTGAGCTGCTGGTCAGGGGCTGGATGGCTCAGTTGGTTAGAGCGTGTCCTCTTAACAACAAGGTTGCTGGTTTGATTCCCTCATGAGATGGTGGGCTGTGCCCCCCTCCCCCTCCATACCCCAATGAAACTAGACTGAAAATGGCGACTGATCTTGGAGCTGAGCTGCACCCTCCACAACTAGATTGAAGGACAACCACTTGACCTGGAGCTGAGGTCCTGGGAAAAACACACTGTTACCCAATAAAAAAAATTAAAAAAAGAAAATCTTCCTTGACCACTTTATCTAAAAAGTAGGTTTCCCTATACTTTAAAATAATAATAATAATTGACTGATTCTCTTCAAAAGACCGAGGAAGTGCCATAGATTGAAAGAGAGCTGACAACCAAATGGCATCATGGATTTGATCCTGGCCCAGGAAGAGACAAATGGAAAACCCCGTCAAATCTAAACTAGGTCCATAGCTAGTATTGTACCAAGTTAATTTCTTGGCTTTGATCATTGGATTATGATTATGTAAGGGGAAGCCTGGTAAAGGGTATACAGGAATACTCTACAAATTTTGCAACTTTGTAAATCTAAAATTATTTAAAAATAAAAAAGTTAAAAGAACAATTTTTAAAAAAGTCTTGTTGTAAGAGCTAAACACAAGATCAACAATGTAACACATTGCCTATTTTGGGGACAGGCACGACTCCTTCATCTAATGGCTACACTTAGTGGCCATTTGTAGTAAGGATAGTAGGTTAATACTGGCCCAGCCCAGGTTGGGGCAACTCAAAATGAAGTGTGTTATTCAAGTGCGATAAAATGGGGACATTGTATACTTCCACTGAACGATTATAAACCTTGTCGCGGAATGCTTCTAACCACCCATATTTCACCCTTTGCACAATAAAACCGTAAGTTAATGTTTCAAAAAGAATGGATTCTGTGTTTGACTAATGATGACAGGCTTTTATTTACCTAATGCCATCAGCATTTAAACATAACCTGTCAGATCTTTATTCTGACTCAGGGCTACCCTCATCTTGTCAGGCTTCAACAGTTTTCTGTCAGGCAACACCTGGCAAAATAAACAGCTTTCATGTAAATTGTAGGCATCTCAAACTGAGTACTACTTGATACAATTATTTCTGTTTTCTCCCTATTTTTCTATTTCAAACTTGGGGCTACATTTAGCCTTGAGGAGTACAAGCCTCTCTCTGAGATAACCAAAGGTCGTCAATGCCAAGTTTATTACCCAAGATTTTGCCTTTTTAAGAAAACATTAAAACAATGTAGGAACCACAATACACTAGCAGTCACAATTTCCAACAGGGAACTATGGATCCTCCACTTTTGCTTCTCACCTCAGGGAGTAACTTCACAGCCAAAACTAATAACGAGCATCTTGGCTATTTCTTAGTTTGAGATAGAATCATTCATATAATAAATCTACATTTCTTTCTACTATACTACACTCTTGCAAAATAATTTTTGTTTTCTACAAAGGTTATGAGATATCATAAAAATGTCTAATGCATCTGGTTTAAGAATCCAATTCTTCCTTCACATATTTCTGCATCTGTTCACAAAATCTCTTTGACTTCAAAGGAAGCTTTTCAAGAGAAAAAGAAGATACAGGAAAAGTGGCCATAAATTTTTAGTAGTCCTTTTCTAAGGCCATTTTAATAACAGCACTGTGGGACAAGTATCGCAGAGGCCTAAAATATCACAGATGATATTAATGACTAGGCATTTATATGGAGATTTACACTTTAAAACTTTATTTTAGGCCTAAAAGTGATATATCTTCAATTTAGAACATGTGAAAAATATGGAAAGCATAAAGAAGAAAACTTAAGTCACTTTTTAATCTACTATTTTGGAAGACAATGAAACAAAAAAAATTAAAAATGGTTGTTTCCTTCCAGTCTTTCTTGGGTGCATATATTTATACAAATATTTATTTATAAATATAATATTGTAGTTCCACTATTAATGCAATTTTGTATCTTTTCTCAGTTGGGCTTTCAAAAGATGGCATGAGTCCTTCAAACTACCATTTCTAATGGCTGAAAATTGTATGTAGATTTATACTTTAAAAAGGTGTTCTCACTTAAATTTAATTCTTATTCTACTCAAAGCTAAAGCAACGGTTTTGAAACACTAATCTGTTCTGGAAATTCTACATCTTGAAACACTCCAGATTAACAGTTGACTCACTTTAACATAACCATATTCATAAGTACCACTGAAACAAGAGTAGAGGTTTAAGAATTTTTTTCATTGGCATTCATAATGATTTAGTCCCTTAATCTCTCTGGGCAATCGTTAGTGGGCTCTAGTTTGTTTCTCTTTTCTCTTTCATTCTTCATTTCTTGTGACATCCTCAACCCTTGAGTTTGGAAGGAGAGGAAGTTGGGATCTAAGGCTTAGTAACTTTGGTATCATAGGTTTTAATATGCTACTATTAGCTATAAATATAGTGATCAACTAACTCTGGTTCTGCAGAATCAAACACTCAAATTTCAAAGGGAAGAGTACTTGATGGATTTATCTAATTTTGAATCAATTTTTACCTAATGTTGTTTGTCTAAAATTTAAAAGAACATTTGAATAGCTGTTTTGTTGACAAAGAGCTTCTGTGTAGAATATCCTTTAGTCTTAAAACAAGAATTTTTTAAGGCTCTTATCAATGAAGAAAACTTAAGAAGAGAAAGTGATTGACGGGATGATTAGAAAAACAAGTCGAGCTTAAATCTTGGTTTTCATACTCTCACTGTTGTATTTTGACTTCTTAATCAGGGAGCCACAGGTTTTCCAAAGCTTGAAAGAACATGAATGTGTCCATCAATCCAACCCTTCCTCCACCCATGTTGCTAAAGAGAATAAACCCAGCGAGATCAAGTGACTTGTCATGTCACACAGCTAGCAAGTGGCTGACAAATCCCTTGACCTCTGGTTTCCTAACGTCCAGCCTAGTGCTCTTTCCAATCACCAGTTACCATTCAAAATCCTCACACCTACGCATTACAACCATGAATGTACAAGGATGCCAAGAAATCACCTCCTAAGCACAGAATCTCAAGTTTCTCCCTAGTTCCTGGAGGGCATCTCCCAAGAGATGTATGGCAAAGTGCCTACCAATGAGATTGCACTTGGAAGGCGTTGAGGTAATGAGTGAAGTAAATGTCTGAATCAGTGAAAGGGGTAGTATATATAAACATGTATATTTTTTTCTTTTTAGAGGAGGCTAAAATTCCAAATACTGACAAGCTGAAGGCCGTGTCATGCTCTTAGCATGACGGAGCCATGGGTGCAGTAGTACTGCCAGGGCAGTAGTGCAGGGCAGGACGATGCACTTGGATAGCTTGCAGTAAATCCTTCCTAGAGCCTGCTAGTTCTACTCTGGGTCCTCGAGGAGGAACCAGAGTGAAAGACGCACTGACACTTATTCAAGTACCGCACTGCCAGGGGGAGGACATCAAGACGCTGCACAAAACTAAACCTCCCCATTCCAAACAAGACGTTTCTCCTGGTTCTGCAGACGCCCCAGGCTTGCAGCCTGGGAAAGAGCTGTACGACAGTTAACAGGACCACGCGAAGTAGGCAGTCCTAGTGGGCGGACGACGGCGCGCTCCGCCCACCAGGGGCGCGTGACATCATCACGCAGCTTTGCAAAATCGCGGCGCTCCGCTGTAAGAGGGCAGTCTTAAACGAGTCAGCTTTCGGTGCAGAACTGCTGGGTAGTCTCCAGGGGAAACGGAAAGAGCGAAGCAAATGGAGGGAGGGGGGGATGAGAAGGCCCTAACGGGATGGAAAACTGGCAAGAAAAGGGCCAGCTTTGGTTACCTGGGGAGCGGGAGCAGCTTCGGGTCCTGTATGAAGTGCCCGGATGAATTTCCAGCACACACGAGCCTTCCGCATTGAGTGTAGCGCCATCTTGAGAGGGGCGGAGCCTTCCTGGCTTGAGTGACATCTGCTCAGGGAGCCGGTCCTAGATTCGCTGCTCTTTAGCGTGCTGCGCCTGCGCCATGCCCTGCCCTCGGGTGCCGGCCGCTGTACTGCTGCCTGGGGGAATCCGGTTGTTTGCAGAGCAGGTGGGGACAGGAACGGGTGGGGGCTTGACTTTAGTGTGTCCCCTGGACCTTGTTTTTGCTCGAGCTTCCTGGAAGGAGAGGCTCCTTCGGGGGTCTTAGTAGCGGCGTTTTAGACAGGTGAAGTGAGTTGCTTTTCGGAGCATAGACATCCAGAGTCAGCTTTTAAGAAGTTTCTCTATGAATGGGACCTTCCTAATCCTTTTAGAGAGCAGTAAGTGGTCTTTTGAGACCTAGATGGCCTCTGTTCATTTGATCTGCAGACATTTGTGGAACCCTACCATCCGCTAGGCACTGAAGGTACAAAGAAAGGCCTATCGTGCCTACAAGAAGTGTACGGCCTCTTGGGGGTAGCAGATAAATAATGCACAGTTTTAAGTGTTAATAGAAGCAAACACCCAGATTGGAGAGGAAGGGTGCTTAGTTAGGATTGTGGTATTTCAGCCTGGTCCAGGGAAGGCATCAGGAAAAGGTGATACCTGGTAGAAGAATTGTTCTGTGTTTTGGTTTAAATTAATGGAGTAGAGTTAACACAGTGCTCTTTGCTTCTGTTCATGCACCCAGAAAGCTCCCAGACAGATAAGATAGGTATCGCTAAAAATATAACAGATTCGTCAGAATTCCTTTATATGTTTTGTTGTATTTCTCTATGGAACAAATACTGAGAATGACCACATTTCCATAGGGAGAAGTAGGAGAGAAATGGCGTAAGGATGCCCATACACTTAAAGGAACTGAATTCTAACAGGTTAAGTTAAAATATATAAATTGAAACTATACATTAAAATCTCGGGCCGGCCAAGTGGCACAGCGGTGGTTAAGCGCTGGCTTGGGACGCCAGCGGCCCTGGTTCGGGTCCCACATGTGAGGGCCGTTGACACTGCCCTCAAAAAAAAAAAAAAAAAAAAAACAGGCAAAAAAAAAGATCTCAGCAGTGTGCAGAGTATTGGTGAAGTTCAAGCATAATTGGTATAACATAGAAATAAGCAGGGAAGGAATTGTAGCAAAGATGGAAAGAAAGAAAGCAACTAAAGAAATCGAGACTCATTCTTCAACAAAACTGATTAGTTTGGTTTTGTCCCTGTAAATTTGAGGTGCTTATAGTACTCCGAAGTATGACACCCATTAGATAGATAGGTTGGGAGCTCAGGAGAGGTCTGACCTACAAAACATGAGAATTGAAACCAAGGAAGTCTGAGACTGCCAGGTAAGGTAGCATTTGTGAAATAAAAGCTGATGGTTGGATGATGGAAATTTTTATAAGTAGCCAAAAGATGCTTTAAAACCCCCAAAATGTAATACTAAAACCCAGGAAAGAGATTTTGCCTGTGGAAGTGATGATTGATCTTTATAAGGATGCACAGTATCCCTTGTAAATATGCAGTTTTATAAATGCCTCCATATTTTGTACTTATACACAGCAAAGCATTAAAATACAGTTCCTTTTGCAGGTGTGTTATTAATTAGAGTCAATGACCTTAGGAATTAGTAAGATTAGATTTATGACATACTAAGCCATCAGGATTGTAAGATGAAGCCTAGAAATAAGATGAGGGTTACAGCAGGAAGCTGTCAAAGTGCCTGCCCACTTTATTTCTTCAAGCAGTAATTTTAGTTTTTTATCTGCCAGGACTCACATGACGGATAATATTTTCATGGGATACATACTTCCATTAAAGAAGGTATATCAGAACACAAGTGTGCAATCACTTCAATATCTGTATTTTTTCCAAAGTAAATTACTTTCAAACTTAGTAATAGTGTTACCCACCACAGTGGTGACCTGGTGACTTTTTTTTTTTTAATTTTATTGGGGAACAGTGTGTTTATCCAGGAACCATCAGCTCCAAGTCAAGTAGTTGCTTCAGTCTAGTTGTGGAGGGCACAACATAGTGGCACGTGTGGGGATTGAACCGGCAACACTGGCGTTATGAGCACTGCGCTCTAACCAACAGGGCTTACCGGCTGCCCCCACCTGGTGACTCTTGAGTGTCATTCAGCCAATGAGGTTGCCCCTTGGACAACAACTATATTTTGTATTTCTTACATTTCCCCATGCCTACAGTAGAGTTTGTTACATAGAGTGGGCATATCTTCTAAATCTAAATTTTATTTTGACAAAATGTCCCAGGTTGATAAACTTGTAACAGCCAACAGGGACAACTGACAGCAGAAAAGACACCAGGCCTATTATAAGCAAGCTAGTTTTGTCTGCTTTTGTACTTTTACAACAGCATTCTGAAACATTTTGGTGTCAGGGAAAGTATCACCAAGTTCACCTCACCATCATCTAAGCTCACCATATGGCGCTCTTCTAAGAAGTACAGTATACTCAGCATATTTTAATAAGGATTCTAAATGTGCATCCTGAATCTTCAGGAAAACATAGTTAATCTTTTAAAGAAAAACTGTGTAATGCACCTTGGAAACATCTCCATACAAATGGTTAACATTTTAAAAGTTTGTATAATGTGGGGTTAATTTGGTTACACGGGTAGTTCACTTAGGGAATATTTCATTGTCCAATGGTGGTGTTTAAATGAAGCACCACTATATTTATTGCTATCATTTGGGAAGCCAAAGAATTTTAGTAAAATGAGATATAAATGTTATATGGAAAGCAGACTTTAGAGAAACTTACAATTAAAAACCTTTATAGTTGTGCACTTAACAGCACACACAGTATGGGCCATACGATACGTTCAGGCTTACAATTTTGAACACTTGTTTAAATTTGATTGCTCATCAGCACTTTTATTTTATAGTAAGTTTTGGTAATTTTGCTCCTTTCTTAACATTCCCTGCAAATCCTGTCCTGCTTGAAACAATAGATTGAAACCAGACTGGCAGTGGGGGAACGCTTTCTATTGCAACCATGTGTGTCAGAAGAAAGGATTAGATTTCCTTGTCCAGGAACATCAAGGGGAACCCCCACCTCTGCAGACACACCTCTATTCCTCAGTAATGGAGAGTTTATATCTAGTTAGATTTAAATGGGATAAAGAAAGAGTTTAAACCCACTCTCAACTCTAGTGGTATAATCAGCCCTCAAGTCTCAAAGTATCCAATTTTGTTTCTCTAATTTAATTCTAAGTGTCAGGTTGGTATTAGATGCTGATCAAGGTAACGGAGAGTTACCTTACACATTTATTCACTTAAAGAAGAATTTCACAGAATGCAAGGACGAGATGGCATCTGTGTTCAAAACTTACTTAAAGCAGAGTCCATTCACCTCTGACCTTTTATTTATATTGGAAAGGTTTTTTGTTTTTTTTTAAATATAGAAGAAGAGATTCTACGTACAATGAAAGCAAACTTTTCATATTATGCGATACAACTACAGTTCTCTGATTATACTGTCTTATGCTGGACTTATTATAAGGACTTACAGTGAGGCAGAGTCTACCCTTGAGTGAGATAACTTCCAAGAGTCATTGAAGTATGTCGGAAACCATCATGCTTTGGAGTTTGTCCTTTTTCACCTTTGGCTTAATTCTAGTTTTGCCCCTCATTTTATAGCTGATAAAACTGGTCCAAAGACACTAAGCACTTTGAACAAAAATCACTCAGTGAGTAATCAGGGACAGGAAGAACTGATTTCCAGACGAGTGCCCTACGTTAGGTGACAGCACTGTAAAACTGAAGTAACTACGGCTGGTCCAAGGAAAAGACACATCTTTGTGTCATGCTTCATAGAGCGACAAAATGGCTGATTTTTAAAGGGTTGATTCTCTCATCACTGCACCCCAACTTTGAAAGATGGTGCATTTCCAGTAGGTTTTGAGGAAGTGCAAATTATAGCATCTTCTTTGTTGTGAGGATAATTGTCAGGAGGCTTATCTGGTCATTGGGAAAGCTATTAAAGGGTTTTAAGGAAGGCATTCGTATCACTTTTTTCCTGGAAGATACCACCAAGCTACATTAAAGAAGACACTGGCTGCTGTGGACAGCAATATGGAATTTTTCTCAGAATACCTTTTCCTTAAAATGAAGGTCCAAGGCCCTCTGTAGTTTTTTCCAGATTTAACGTCTTGCCTTAAGGACTTTCTTTCCTACTCTACTACAGTGAAGACATTTTGATTGGGGTTGGGAGGTAGGGAAGGTGAGGAGAGTTGGAGCTGATCTAAGTGAGTAATTTTCGTGTAGTAATCTTCAGAGAACTGACTTCATCACTTGTACAGTTCTTAGTGTGCAGGACCAAGAAGAGGATGGACTATATGGGATGTTGCAGGCCCCATAGTTCCTGTTTATATTTAATGCTTTCTCTCGATACTTTTTTTCCAGATGGCCATTTCAACATTACAGTACCAGTCTTCAAAGAAGATGGAGAATAGCTCCCTTAACAAAGTGTGGATCTAGAATGGAGAGAATAACCTTGGAGAAACATAAGAGACTATTTACAATATTCCCCATCCCCGCTGTTCACCCTCAGTCTTAGGACATAGATTCCATGGAGGAAACAGAGCTTCGAAATGAGCAACCTAAAGTTTAGAAAGCACATTTTACTTTACTGTCTCTGTTTGCATTCTGTAGCTTTTCCAAATGGTATGGCCTTAAAGACAAGATCTTTATGTTATCTGCACATTCATTCTATTTTAAAATCACCACCCTTTGTTCCCCAGCTACTTCCAAACTGGGTCGTGAACGGACTTCCCACTTTTGAGTTTATGTCTTACAAAAAGAAGGATAGCAAGGTCGCCCAAAAGCTTCCTGGAGTGTCTTAGATAGGCTGTCTTCTGTTTTATCTGTATAATCAGCTCCAGTAGATCTCTCCCCACTCCCTTTCTATCTGGTGTAATGCTAGGATCCTAGCCATGATGACTGCTTAGATCTTCATCCTTCTAAAAACAACATCAAAAGGTATCTTGATCTGTCTAAAAACAGGGAGGGTGTTAACCTCAATGTCTCCTTCAAACCCCATCTCCACTAGTCATATTCCCTTGGACTTTCCAAAAACCCACTGACAGTTGCAGTCAGCTATGTTTTTCTTCATTTTTTTGTCCTGAATAAGTAGAACTGAGCATGAGCTCAGAGAAAATTTGTGTGCTAGACCCATGGCTGATCTCAGTGAACCATTTAACCATTATGTGCCTTCCCCCCTCCCCCATTTGTAAAATGAGTAAAAAATAGGAAGGCTCAATTACATACGTTGTAACTCTTGTGGTTCTGGGAACTAGTTTCTGTTTGATCTACAGTTAGATTCATTTAGAGATACAGAGATAGATATTACAGTCAGGATCCAAATTTCATAGCACATCTCCTCATCCCATGTCCATGGCAGATGTGAGTGTGTTACGTGCCATTGAGTCAGCTCCCAGTTTGGGTGACCCTATAAATGAGTGACAGCCACCGTGTCCTGTCCTTACAGCCCTGCTCAGCTCCTGAGGACTCATGATGACCATGGCTTCTTTTATGGAGTCCATCCATCTTGTGTTTGGTTGACTTTTCCTGCTCTCTTCTATATTCTCCAGCATCACTGTCTTTCCCAAAGACCCCTGCCTTCTCACGGTGTGCCCGACAAAGGGCAGCCTCAGTTTTGCCATGGCACATATTGAGATACAAATATTGAGAATGGGCGTAAACATTTCTTTCTCAGCTGTGCTCCAGGTACCTCCCTTCCACTAAGTGAAACGGGCCTTCCTTGTCATCCTGCCATGATAGGGTTACATTTATTAGAGACAGAGAATATGAAACTTTTCTCACCCAACTGTGAACAGGAAGTAGCTTTCCACCGATCTCTTTCAGAGGGTAAGTAGGAGGAGCTCCTTGACCAATTTTCATCTGTCTAGCTACTCAAGGTGGCAGTTCACTTAGTTCCCAACTGGATTGCTTTTTGTTGTTTCTCAGAAATAGACCTGTTATTTTGTAATTGGCAATCACTGTCATTTGCATGACAGCTGCTAATCCAGGAGGGGGTTCTAGGAGAGGGCTATCCAGCAGGTGGACTTTAGGAGAGGAAGGTGACCACCCTCCACCCACAGCTTGGCAGGCATGGGGAATGAGGTGGGGGTGGGAGTGGAGGGCAGTACTCTGCCTCTCTTTCTTCCCCACTCTCTGGCCTTCTGATCTTTTGTTTCCTCCCATTTGCTGAACCCCAAGGCAAAGGAACATGGTTTTCCTGACCCATAAAAGTCAGTTCTTCCTCCCCACCCCCCCACCCCCCGGAAGCACAAACAGGATACACAATAGTAGACAGTGGATTGGGAAGGCCAAATGGAAATAGTACAGAACTCTCCATTTACAGAACTAGAAATGTAACGGGGGGAAAAAAGTGATAAAAATCTAAATCTGAGAAAAACTTTCTGACCAGGCTTAACCTTGAAGGCAAGACCATGTTTTCATCTCCAACGTAGTGGAGAGCTTGGGACATCAGAGGCAGGCTCAATAAATATTGGCAGGTTGATTAAACGGACAGATGAACACATGTGAGGGGAAAGAGGGAGGGGTGTGGTGAGAGAGTTTACAGATAGACAGTGCAGGGAATTGGGGAAATTTTTTTCAAGCCTTGAATAAGCCCTGGAAACATTTTTTTCTAAATCTCTGATATATGCTTGCTTTCTTGTGGTTTGCTCTTTCCACTAAAAAGCAGAATGCATAAAATATTCTGATTAGTTGAGGGTTATTACTTAGGTTCCAACTAATGTTTTCTATATAAATCTAAGCTGCTGCTTCTCTTTCTGTTTGGCCAAATCCCTGTGGGAGGGAGCAGCATTCCTGTGGTGGGTAAAATAATTTCTATGGAAATTATTCCAAACGCAGTTTCTGTAAACACTATGTGAAGATATGATTTATTTCTGGATTTAGGCCTTGTGCTTGCATCATCTCCCTATTTATCATCAAGTTTTCTGCTTGCCAGCCTCTCTACTTAAGGATCTGTCCATATCAGTTTTGCATCGAAGAGGATCAACTTCCACGAGGAGGGTTGAGGCAGTGGGAAGCGAGAAAGAAGAGACTGTGTTCTAGGAGGCCACAGTTACACTAAAAAGAACCCTAGACTTCATTCCCAGTCCTAACTCCGCCATGCTAGCCAAGTGACAATGGGAAGTCCTCTCAGCCAGTTGTTTGTCTAAAAAAAATGGGAGTGGTTGAGCCAGCTCCTTCTCAAGGTTTCTTCCAGCCCTTAACTATACAAGCTTATGCTCAGGCAGGTGTCACATTTTTAACAAAGATCTCCTGGTACTTTGGAAATAACTTCCACAAGGCTGACAGGCTGAAGTACCCTCCCATTTAGATGATCCTGCTGAGATCTCAATGATTAATTTTTATGCTGTGAATTTGTAGAAGAGCCAGAAACTGTGTCTTGTGTAATCTGGCGTTGGAGGTATCACGTGACTAACTTGAATAGAGTGGTGTTAGTGAGAAAAATCACACGAGATAAGAAGACAAAGGCGAAATAGTGAGTCTTCTAATATTATCACACGCATCTCCTGGGGGATAGGGAATAGGGAGAGTTTGGGAGCCAGTGTCAGGGGAGAGATCCAGGAGGCAGAGTAAGGATGGAGGCGATGGGAGAATTCATTAGCAGTAAAGGTTGTTGGGCGAAGGTGCCAATGCTTTTATTCCTTTGTATTGTCCACTTGTTTGAGGTACACTTACTGCGTGCCCATGACATTGAAGGACTGAAAAGGTAATCCTGTGCCACTACCAGTACCACGTATGATTCTTCTCATATGTTATCACGTGTATCACCTTGCTCTCCTGGCTCCAGTTACCTAATTTCCACTCCGAAGCCTCAGAGACAAGAGGAATTGGAAAGCCAGCATTCTTCCTTGTCTCCCTCACTCCCATCCTTCCTTCTTTCTCTCTTCCCACCTACTGTTAACCTGGGACATCTAAGGTACTGGGGATCCATGGAAGATAAAGACATGGATGTCACCATGGAGAAGAAGATGAGTACTGCAGGGAAGATGTCTTGTAAAATTTGTTACAATGTAACAGGATAGGTGCCATTCTGGAGCAAGGACATGGTAATGTCAACTCAAGTCCCACAATTTAAAAAGTGTTAGCAACTAGGTAACTCAGTGTGAGTCTCCAAGGTCACAGACAGAACAAAGATGCACATCTTGGGGCCTCTCTCCGGCCAGGGCTGGTAACACTTATCAATTACACTGTCACTGCTCGTCAGCACCATGGTAAGAACAAGACCCGCGTGCCTAGGGCTCAGAAGGTCACATGAAACTGTGGTTTCTCCTCAAAGAATAACATTCCTTTTAAACATACTGTACCTCTTATCCTAGAACTGCTTGGGAATCAGGGAAGGAAAAGGAGGGTGTCACTAGCTCTGACAGTGACTGTCTTAGGAAGATCCCACTCCAATGTTGGTGCCACTCTCTTGATAAAATTAACAACACTCTATTTAAGCTAGTCACAGTTTGGTTTGATGCCCCCAACACCAGATCTTTAGAATGCTCAGCGTAGCCTCATAGATTCTTAGACCTTCCCAGTTGCCTGACATATGAGGTGATGGGATGGAGCGGCGAGACATACATAGTGCCAACAACCTATAAACACAGACTCTTGCGGGCTTGGCGTTCTGGTATTTACTCATCTAGCAAATACTCACTGAGTGTCTGCTGTGTGCCAGGTACCATGCTAAGTGCGAAGTACTCCGAGCTGGATAAGACACCGTCCATGCTCTTTGAGGTCATAATTTAATGGGAGAGACTGCACATGGCAAACAGGATTTCACGAAAAACATCTTTGTGTCAAGGAGTTCCTTTAATTTCCTTCAGATTGCACGTTAGGGGCAGTCCTGGGTCCACTGCTCACTATGTGTATGACCTTGGACAGGCTTCCTAAGGGTCTGATCCCCAGTGTCTCATCCAAAGATGGGGACAAAGTATAGCAAGCTGCCCAAGTGCCCTCACAGCTCTGAGAAGAGTACTGAGTGGCCCCTTGAAGGAGGTGCTACATGGGATTTTGAGTTGGAAAGAGGAGCAGAGTGCCCTTAGGAAGGATAACTGCATGAAAGAAGCAGGGATCTGCAGTTGAATGAGGTGCACAGAAAGGTGGTGAAGAGAGTAAGGTGTTAGCATGTCTTCCTGCTTCAACCCTTGTCCCCTTCAGTCTGTTGCCTCAATCAGCAGCCAGAGCAGCCCATTAAAATGCATCTCCGATCATGGTCACTCCTCTGCTCAGAACCCTCCAGTGGCTTCTCATGTCTTTGGGGAATAACCCAAGTCCTTGCCCAGACCTGGAAGACCCGAGTCACCTGCCCTCCCCATCCCAGCCCCCGTCCCTGGCCTCTTTCCCCATTGCCCGTCCCTGCCCATTCTCCACTCTGGGCACACTGGTCTCTGCACTAACCCCAGCATTTATCCCCACCTAACATATTTTATCTAACATTTTTTTCTCCTCTCGAATGTAAGCACCAAAATCAATGACTTCTGCTGTTTTCATTCAGTACCCCTTAAGTTTAGCATGTGCGTGGCTAATAACACACTCGTTGAATGAGTTCTTCAGTTTACAGAGACGATCCAAAGAGGGAAAGTGGGTGAGGTCACGGTGCTCTTCAGAAGGAGAGTTTGGACTATTAAGTCTTAGGTCGTCCACTCCCTGCGCACAGGCCCTGTGTTAGACAGAATAATGGGCTCCGCAGATGTCTGTGTCCTGATGACCAGAAACATGGCAGATGGGCTTTGCAGCTGTGATGAAGTTACGGACCTTGAGGTGGGGAGATGAGCCTGTTGTTGGTTAAACTTCTTAAATTTGTTTTTCCCCAGTCTTTTCCACTCTTTAGAGTTATTTATCAATTCATTCAGCCAACGTTTATTGTACATATTGATATATCTGTTTCAGAAAAGAAAAAAAGGATATGAAAGGGAAATTTTTACATGTTCATGTAATTAAAACAAAAAACAGTGGGATTAACTGTGTGCATTTTACTTTAATTGAGGATTTCCAGTATTTCTAAATTTCAAAAATAGTAACAAATATTTTCTGAGAGATACTCTGAGCCAAGCAGCATGGTTAACACTGGAGATAAAAGAAAATTTCTGAACTACACACATTTACACCTCAGTAGGGGTCACAGGTGAACAGAAATTGCCCCACTGAGGACGCAGGGATCACCAGGGAGGGAAGCAGGGTGTCAGTGGAGGCCCAGCGGACAGCACTGGGCTGGAGGGGACAGTAAGTAGAGAACCCCAAAAGTAACATCTCAGTTGAGTGACCTGACTGCTACACAGCCTTGGGCCCTTTGGGCGTAACTGCTGTATCTGGCCTTGGGCGTTTTGCTAACCAGAGGCGGCTGTTTTGTGGGTGCCTTTTTCCCCACCCCGGTGTCCCCGCCTGGTCCCTTCACCCACTGCCTCCCACGCCCTGGCATGACACAGGCATTTTCAGGCCCTTTCTCAGGAATCTATTTAGAGCCAGCATCCTGTGCAGCCCAGGAGGAGTCACAGCCCATGACGAGACAAGGGAGGGACTTGGAAGAAAACATCATGAACAGGGACAAAGCCAAGCAGGAAATATGCATGTTTTCATTTGCTTTCCCCAAACAGGATGCTTTCACACCACTCGCTATAATCCAAACAGCATGTTTCTCCTTCACTGTGAAGATGTGGGGACTGTCTAGTATAAAGTCCCAAGAGACACATTCTTCCCACACGGTGGGGTTCTCCCCCTCTTGGTATTCCATTACCACCCTG
Organism: Aselliscus stoliczkanus; assembly: GCA_033961575.1. NCBI lineage: Eukaryota > Metazoa > Chordata > Mammalia > Chiroptera > Hipposideridae > Aselliscus > Aselliscus stoliczkanus. Next base: position 101,205,365 of record CM066739.1, read on the forward strand.
TGCTCCCGCATTTCGTAGGGTCTCTCACCCCCCACCCCATCCCCTGAGTGTTCCCCTCGGACCCTGGAGATCCTTCTAGAGCCGTGACCTGTCTTGCTTCAAGTTGTATGAGATGCACCCTGCACACAAGGAGTACTCGTGCTCCATAAATAATCGCTTCATTGAATTGAATAGTATAAAACAATGTAGGAGCTAGATTGGGCAAATTTGGGAACACCTGAAGTCAAACTCTTATTTTGGAAGGCTAGAAGATGGTATTTAATTTTAATTGATTCATTCTATCAGAACATAAAAATGTTCCCACAATCCTCAAATGAATATTCACCAATGGCATGTCTGCCTGGTTTGACAGGTGGAGGATAGGGTACAGGCTGAGTACATAAAAAAACCAAAAAACATTGTATTTTAATTGCCATCTAACTTGTGGCTGTGTATGAGAAGGAGCACAGGACACATGAGGGGAAAAGCTGTGAAAGCTCCACAGTGGTTTGCAGATGGCAGTGTAGGTTTTCAAACTGCAGCAGAAACTGCCTCCGCACTCCGTCACACAGACTGAAGCAGTTGTCGGTGTTTGGATGGGACACAGGAGTGGGTACTCATCACAGAGCATTCATTCAGCTGTCCTGGACTAAGCCAGGTTGCAGATGGTTTTCCATCGTTGGCATAGGTCAGGGACAGCGGAGGGTGGGGGGTGGGGGGACTGACTCAGGCTTCGCTTTCAATTAATCTGCAATGAAGGGTTTCAGGGAATCTTTGAACAATGATACTGTTCAGGGACCCACGTAGAGAGGCCAACTCTGGATTCATTTTTTTAAAATTCAAATCACACAAGTGACAGTGACATGTCCTGGTGCCACTTCATACCATCCCTGACTTCTCGGAAGCGGTTGACGCCGGCTGTCTTCTCTGGCTGGGCTTGCTTGCCCTGGCTTTGTAACAGTCCAAGGAGCCTGCAGATCTCCAGGGAGATTGCAAAATACTTCTAACTATTCTAAAACTGAAATTAAATATTCATGTTTATGCTCATTTACATATGCCACCCAGGACTCTCAGAAGATGTTAGCACTGTGGAATGACACGGCCAGCCACCCTAGGCTGCGACTCTGAGAGGCAGCTGTGAGTTCTCAGAATGCAATGTTGATGAGTCCAGTGCTCTGCGGTTTCCACCTGAGCCAGCTGTGAGGGCTAGTCAATACTTACCTCTCTGTGTGGCTGTAAAAAAGTCTTGTGGGTCCAAGATGGTCAAATATTACTTCATACAGCCTTAGGTTAGCAAGTTCTAGTAATTCTTCATTTCTTTCAAATCTTCCCCAATAATAAAGTAATAAAGCATCCACATCTTACCATTGTAATGTAGTTTGGGTATGAGAAAACTATTTCCCGGTCTCCGAGATTGAGAAAGCAAACATATAACAAACAATTAGTAACGTGAGGGTCATGGCCGGGGAGGCAGAAGTCCTGTGCTCCCCATCCCAGGCTCTTCATTTAAAATTTCTTGCTCTTTTCCTTTTTGCTTAAGCCTGTCTGGTGTGTTGTCTGGGCATGTGGATGTGTTATAACACAACAGAGATTTATGTACGACAGAGTCTAACTCACTCATCTTTCCCCTGCCAGGCCTACTGCACCTTAGACAGACAAAACTCAATCATCTTCTTCCATTATGTGGCATGGCTTCTGAAAAGGAGGGATGTAGGGAAAAGGAAGATTTCAGGGGACAATGGAAATGAAGGCGTCCTGGACCTACTCAACAGGGAACCGTAAGTAAGAGTCAGGCCCCAGAACATGGAAATGTCTGTTCCCCTTCCCCAATTCCCCAACGCTGTTCCCCTCCCCCAATTCCCAATAAAAATCTTAACAACAACAAAAAATTCAAACTATGTGGAAAGATATACCCGAGGATGTCCCGTTCCCATCCCTATCCTATCTAGCTTAGTACCTACTCCTACCCCACCTCAGGTACCATTGTCATTATTTATCCTTCCTGTGTTTATTTTTGCAAAGATAAGCAAAAACATGCACATATTTTTATTTCTCCTTTCTAACACAAAAGGTGACATACTACATATATTCTGCTGCATGTTGCTTTCATTCACTTAACAGTATATGGTAGAAATAACTTCTTATCAGGTCACAGAAGTCATCCTCATTGTATATTACGGCTGCTTCATACTCTGTTGTGTGGTTATACCACAGTTTACCAGTCTCCTATACAGGGAAATTCGGTTGTCTCCATTGATTTGCTATCATAAATATCACCACAATGAATAATTTTAATTATATATTGATCTGTTATCCTGGAAGTATATCTCCAAGGATGTGTCCAAGAGTGTATGAAGTTTGGTATGGTGGCCATAAGAAGACTCCACAGACTGGGTAACTTAACCAACAGAAATTTACTTTCTCACAGTTCTGGAGGCTAGAAATCCATGATTGAGGTGCCAGCAAGGTTGGTTGCCTCTGAGGCCTTTCTCCTTGACTTGCAAATGGCCACCTTCTTACAGCATCCCTTCATGGTCTTTTCTCTTCCTGTGTGTTGTCTGAGTCCTAATTTCCTTTTCTTATAAGGACACCAGTCATATTGAATTATAATCTTGTTTTGTCTTTAAAGGCCCTATCTGTAAATACAGTCACATTCTGAAGTACTGGGGGTAAGAACTTCAGCATATGAATTTGGGAGGGGACATGACTCAGCCCATAACCAAAAGTAAATGCTAGGTGACATCAAATCCCACTATGTTGGGTTTATACAATTTTGTACTATCGCCATCAATCAAGCACTTATTTTTAAATTGCTTAAAATACAGCTGAGCGAGCTATTGCTTAGCAGCAGCCACACTAAAAGTATTTCCTTTCTTACTGAGGGTTATAATTTTATTCCCTATATTCCAGCTCTCATTGCCTAGGAAAACCATGCTTGAGTTCCACAAATTCCATGGTATCCTGACATCATTTTCCTATCTGTTTATAGGACATCAGTTTCCTATTTGTTTCCTATTTACCAACTGCATCTGTGATGTTATAGAAACATCTTTTGTGGCAGACCAGACTGGACTTGAAATTTTTGTGACTCAGGTGTTTTTCTGTTGAATCTGGCTATTGTTTTACAAAGAATTCTTCCCTGAAAACTTCTATTATAGTCATGATTCTGAGGGCAGAACATGTGGGTTTTCTAACCAAGCTTTCCAGTCTATGTGAGGAAGAGAGGAATACAGCATATTTTACTCTAGAAGAATTATAAATGAGAAACACAGATTGTATTGTTTTAAGAGGCAAGAAAGGAGAGCTAAGTGCAGTACTTAACCATTGTCCCTTGGATTATAGGGGTAGCCTACAAAAATAAGTTTTCATTCTAGGGATTATGACCTCATGGGGAGATAGTAACATTGCAAGAGATTTATAGACATCCCTGGGTTCCTGCACCTCAGTATCACAGGGCTACCACCCCTAGTTCTCATAGGTGGGTGGGTAGTCTTAAGGTGTATTCCTTACAAGCAAAAAGTCAAAGTCTTTGCCTGAGCCCCAGGGGTAACTTATGATAGTGTTTATATGTTGCTACTTATAAAAACAAATTCCCAGTGATGGGAACAAATGGGAAACACTTTCATGCACTGTTGTTGAGCATATACATTGGTTAACATTTTCGGAGATAAATGAGGAGATAATTATCAAGATGTAAATATATATAATCACAGACTTCATCATTCCATTTGTACCAAATTTACCCTGAATGTGTACAAATTTGTATTTACAAAGGTGTTCACGGAAGCACTGTTTGCAACAGTAATGATCTAAAAACAAATGACCAATAAAAGGGTCTATAAACAAATAATGATACTTTTATTCAATGGAATACTAAGAAGCTTGTAATTTTCTTTTATTTTTATTTATTTATTTTACTTTTTTAAGATTTTTTTTAAAATTGGGGAATGGGGGAGGGGAGCAGCATTGAGGAATCGGGGAAGGGGAACAGACAAGTTGCTGTCCTTTTGTTCTTCAGTCTAGTTGTAGAGGATATTGTTTCACTGTCCCATGTTGGTATTATCATTGCGCTCTTCCTGGGTGAGGCAGTCGCTCACCAGCCATTGGACCATCGCTCATGGAGGATCAAGGCAGCCCACTGCAGCCCCACTGTAGCCTACGCTGTCCCTGGCGACTTACAGCAGCTCAGCTGCAGGTTGAGCTGCAGTTCACCATCTTAGCTGTAGAGGGCAGTGTTACTGGCCCTCATGTGGGATCTGAACCAGGGCCCTGATGCTCAGAGCTGGTGTCCCAAGCCAACTCTTTTTTTTTTTTTTTTTTTTTAGCTGAGCCATCCTGCCACCTGTTGGCAGCTTAGCAGCAGCTCAGTTTGGGCTGGGCATCGAACTGCTGTTACTCAGAACTGCTGTGTGAACTCTTGAGCGAGCTCTTAACCAACTGAGCCACTCAGCTGGCCCTGTAGTTTGAATTTTTAAATTGTATAAATATTTTACAAATTCAAAATAAGTTGAAAAGAATGAAAGAAGCAAATCCTAAAATTAAATACAATCAGAAAAAAAAGTAAGCCTAACCCTTTATCAAGTTGATAACATAACCATGAAGATAAAAAGAATCAAAGTAACTTTTGAACAGAGTCATCTGAATGGGGTATAACCTAAGGATCAAAAGATCTGTCGCAAAATCGAATTCAGTAGCTTTGTTGTTAGTGTTGGTATTGGAGTACTGAATTCATTTTTATTTGTATTGTAGGATAGAGTGAAAGAAAAATTGACAAGGTAGTTGGGAACTTGGGTTCTCCTTGTTTAAGAAAAAGATATAAATATGGAATGGGAAAAGGTGAAGCAGAGCTGGGAAATTAGAGGACGCCGTTACAAATTCTGTGCCAGCACTGAGCACACCTAGAAATTAGCCCTTAGTTTCTAAATACCATTCTTCACTAAAAACAAGGCTTCTTGGCCAAATGGCTAATGCTAAGTTTGGAACAGGGAAAAAACACAGATGACCCCAGAATATCTAGTCCCAGAGATCAGGAGGGGTCAAAGACTTGAAAAAGACATGACATCCAAGCTATTTGATTATGATGTGACTTGGTGTAATTTTTCTTCATGTTTCTTGTGCTTGAAGTCCATTGAGTTTCTTGGATCTATGGGTTTATATTTTTTATTAAATTTGAAAATACTTTAGGCATTAATTTTCCATATGTTGTATCTCCTCCCTTGCCTTCTTTCCCTAGTGCCTCCAATTTGACACATATCTGGCTACTTGAAGTTGTCCCATGGTTCAGTAATGCTTCATTTTTTTCTTGTTCTTTTTAAAATTTCTAGGCTTCATTGTGGATAATTTGTCTTGCTGTGTCTCCACATTCACTTATTTTTCCTCCCATGATGTCCAATCTGTTGTTAACCCCATCCAGTGTATTTTTCATTTCATACATTTTAGTTTTCATCTGTAGATCAATTAAAAAATATCTTCCATGACTTTTTTAAATATGTTCAATCTTTCTTCTAGTTTTCTGAACATGTGGAATACTGTTATTATCATAACTGTCCTTATTTACTAATGCTATCATCTATGACATTTTTTAGCATTTTTTTATTGATCTTTGTTTTCTTTTCATTATGGGTTTTATTTTTCTGAATCTTTGCATGCCTGCTCATTTTTTATTAGGTAACATTATGAATTTTATCTTGTGGGATGTTGGATCTTTTTGTATTCTTAAAAATATTGCTTTACTTTGTTCTGGAATATGGTTATTTGGAAACAGCTTGAAACTTTTGGTCCTTGCTTCTAGGCTACGTTTGGTGGGACTAGAACAATATTTAGTTTAGGGTTAATTTTTCCCCACTACTGAGGCAAGGACCTCATAAATTGTGGTGTCCCACTCTGGATGATGGGAATGGCTACTGTGCTGGCCCTGTATGAAACCAGGAATAGCTTGCTCCTATCCTACAAGGTGGTTCGTTTCCTAGTCTCAGGTGGTTTCCTCACTCACCTGCTTGATCATTACTGACTAAAACCTTGAAGGGAATTCTATAAGTCTCAGTTCTCTTTCTGTGCTATTCTGTCCTTTCTGGTTCTCTGCCCTGAGAACTCTTACCTGTACTTCCAGTTCCATCTCCTCAACTGAGGAAGACCACTGGGCTCTACCCAAGTTCTCTCTGTGTGACGACCTGGAAACTCTCTTCAGTAAGCTAGGCAATCCTAGGGCTCACCTCATTTATTTTCCATCACTCAGAGATCAATGGCCTTCACTGCCTATTTCCAATATCTTGAGAACTATTGTTTCATATATTTGTCCTCCCTACCTCCCTCTTCCTTCCTTCCTTCCTTCCTTCCTTCCTTCCTTCCTTCCTTCCTTCCTTCCTTCCTTCTTTTTCTTTCTCTCACACTTTCTCTTTCTTTCTTCCTTCCTCCTTCCCTCCCTCCCTCCCTCCCCCTCCTCTCTTTCCCTCTCCCCTTCCTTCCTTCCTTCCTTCCTTCCTTCCTTCCTTCCTTCCTTCCTTCCTTCCATTGTTTTTTTTTAAACAACAGGGTAAATCTAGTTCTTGATACTCCATCCTGGCAAGAAGCAGAAATCCCACACTATTGTTTTTATTTTGTGCATTCTAAAATTACCCTTGAGGCAACCTCTAGCTGATGTGCTTTCTGGGCTGTTCAAGCTATGTCCCACACAATAATTACTGTTTTTGTTAGTGCTCTGGTTACGAAGTTGAATATGTTTTTTCTCCATTTCCCTTTTGTTTTAACATGCAATTTTATGGTATGCAGTGTTTCTGAGGAATGAGTAGATAGCAGTTATAACCTGTCCAATTTAAGAACTTATGCTATGGTTAGCATATATTTTAGGCAAAAGCAAAGAATACATAAAGAGATACTTTTACTAACATTTTTAAAAATGGAATGAAATAGTCTGATCTTTGAGGGTAGTTTTTATTTTGCATAAGTCATTGTATTTTCCCTTCTCATAGTTCGCAGCACATAGATCCTCAAAAACTTTTGTTGATTTCCTATAATAGATTTGTTTACAATTCAGGAATATATTATCATTTTCATTATTATGATTATTACTGGCTATTATGTATTGATTATCTATTGTAAGTTAGGCACTCTGCCAGGCAATTTATATGGTATCTCATTTAGTCCTCACTATGATGTATATATATATTTTAGTCCTTTATAGACAGGGAAATGGAGTCAGGGAAGTTAAAAAACTGGCTCAAGATCCCATGGCTGGTAACTGGTACGATTCCAAACCCAGGTCTGTCCGATTTCAAAGTCCAAGTTTCTCATATTGCTTTATCTTCTGTTTCATGAAACATAACGAAGCTTAGTGTTTTTTCCCTCTAACAGAAGCTATCTTCATTTTTCTTTCATTCTCTTAAAGAATGGAGTAAAAAGAAAACTGTTTTAGGACAGGGCAGTCCAACATGGGCAGAGTTGGTGGAGTAAGCATGCATCTTGAGTTTTCTGAATTTACTCACAGATCAGATTCGAGTCCAGGGTGACTGCACATGGCTGTATTATACCTGAACACCAGGAATAGAGGATGTGCAATAAACTAAAAATATGCCGGAATCTCTTGTTTCCTTTGAAAATAATCGTAACAGTTCTACCAGTAGAGATGTCTATATTTGTCAAGCACACTCCGGTTCTTTGAGTCATGACAAGGAATGTGTTTCACTTGGAGACTCTTTTCAGAGCTATGCAAGAGTTTCTTTTAGGAACGGTCTAAACTAGATGAAAAACTGAGTTTTGACCTGAAATCGTTTTCTTACTAATGTTGTAGTGTGAGCTGAGGAAACACATTCCCTGGAAAAGGGAGGATAAAATTAGAATGACCTCACAATGGTGCATTTTCTAGATTCCCACACGTTGCTCCTCCCCAACCAGAAAGCCAGAATTCGTGTGACTTAGGGTTTGGGTTTGAGCCTGGGAAGGCCAAGAACAGGAGCCTGACGGTGGAGGAAGTGAAGGAACGTGAGTTCAAATTGTCCGCACCAGGGGAAAAGAAGCTTGGCTCCATGGGCAGGGCCTGCAGTTCATCTGAACTGCCTTCCCTCTCAGTCAGGGTTTAACATCAGGTCGTTGGTGCCTATGACTGACAATAAGGGATTATTTCTATTAAGCAGATTGTGTTTGTCCAAGAGCTTTCCATCATTAATCATGTAACTCTTGTTCCCCATGAGACTTTCGTGAAGTAAAATAGGAAAGAAAGAACACGATTCTTATTTTACAGATAGAAAAGCTGAAACACTTTTGTCCGCCCCTATTACACACTGAAAGAGTTAAAGCCATACATTAGAATGTGGGAGAACCAGGTCAGGACTTTGATGAGCTTTTGTTCCACCACAGAAGTGGGGTTTTCTGTTTTTATACAAAACGGACTTGCATATTTTTCATTTTGAAAGCAACATGATTGATACTGAGGTGGACTGAAGAAAAAAAAACAGACTTTACTTCCTTATATAGTCTGCAAATCTTACTCAGTTCCCACAAAAATTTTGGAATCCAAATAGGCATTTAAGTTGAAGTAGTAAAGATTGTTAGACGTTGCTCATCTTGATTTTTCTAATAAGAAAGAGAATATAAGCAAACACATCCAGTGTGCTTGTGAATAATCAATAGAAGTTATAAAGGGACTTGGAGAGGATGGCATGGGAATTTTGCTGCCTGGAATTAATCTGGTGGGCTTCCTGGAGAGGGTGTGTTTTGAATTTCAATAAAAATACAAAAAAGATTTCAAACGTGGTATGTCCTTCAGCCCAGATGCTTTGAAAATTTTTTCCTGTTCCTATGGAGTGTAAACACCACACACACACAAATTGTCAAGTATCACAAGAGGGAGGAATTGACTGAGGGGTCCTCAAGGGCACATTTCAGAGTCATGGAAAGGAAATGAAGAAGTTCTCTGACAGTGAGATCTTTCAGATCTTTTAACAATGAGGTAGTTCAAGGGGCAGATGGGTTAGGGTGGGAGGGGGAGGGGTGTCAGTGGAAGCTATTAAACCAAACTAGATAAGGCATGGAAAGATTACTTCCGGAATCAGCATGCCCTCTGGTGGGGGTAGGAAATATAGTTAGAACTAAGACTAGCTTCCTTCTTTTGGCACATGACAGACCTTGGATTCAAATCCATCTGCAAGCAATGCGACTAAAAGTCTTAGCTGCCTCCTTCTTAAAATTGTGTGAACAAGACTTTCCTTATCCGTTGCTGAGTGAAATAAAAGAAAGTGAAAATTGCTTACATGGCACCAGAGGCAAATTTGGGTTATACTGGGTCTGAAACTTATGCAGTATTTGTGCCCTTCTTTAAGAAAAAGAATACACAACTAGTTATGTTTATAAAATTAGGTAATATTTATTTAGAATGAAAAATGAAACCACAATCAATCACTAAAAAAATAACCAACAAATGGACAAACATCACAAATTCCAGGAAAACAACATGAAGTTTTAATGTTAACTACCTGAAATACTTCCATTGTGTGTGTGTGCGCGCGCGCACATGCACACGTGTGTGTATATAGATGCTGTATATTCTGATCTCCTCTTCCCATGACAAAAATTTGTAATATGTTATACAGAGAGAGTGAGAACATATTTCAACTTTCCTCTAGTATGATTCATCAAAATTTGTTTCTTATTATTGACAGTTTAAGAAAAAAAATTTTCAGCATCACAACTTGTTGCTTTGAATGTATGCATAAATTTATAGTTGTTAAATTTGGAAAAACTTCCATCAGGGTTTTAATGAAAGAGCTGGAAGATGTAGATAAGTCTTCCATGGCTAGCTTCTGACTGTACATTTCAAATCTTATTTTGCCCTCACTATCCTCTTCATTTTGGGGCTGGGTATCCTAGGATGCATTCACATCCCAGCGTGATATACCTTGGTCCCCCAGCTCCCTAGATGAACAGACAGTGATAGGAGTGTTCCTGGAATCCATTGCTACCACTGAGTGGCTAGCAAGCAACTATACACAGAAGAGATGTGAACCACATAATACATCCCACTCCTTTTAAGCTAAAAGTATCTTCAACTCAACTCCCAAGCCAACCCACAGGAAGGGAACTGGGACGAAGGGCAAGTCAAGGAAGTATTAACTAATTCATGGTAAATACCTTCATCTTGTCAGCTTTACAGAAACATAACCATGCCCACACGTGGATACAGCCCCTACAGGGACTTGGAAGGGGTTCATGTCATTAGCTTCATGGTCAGCTGTCTCTACGTGTTGTGTCAACACACTGAACAATTCTGCTCCCATACTAGCAAATCTTGCTGGAAGTGAGCAAGATGGTGGCGGTGGGGATATGGGGTTCCAAGTTCAGGAGATTTCCTGACGGGACTAACTTGTCCAACCAGAGATGAGGTCCCCTTCAGCGGTGGGGACTCTACATGAACCTAGACCTTGACAATCTGTTGGTGGCACATAAGAAGGACTTTTGTTCCTCTTGTATTTTGCCATCGTCTTCTCCCAACGTCAGCTGGTTATATTTGAGCTCAACACTTCTGGTTGAAACTGTTGTGATTTACCTGACTCTGAACTCTTTCATCTTGCAGAAAATCCCTTCTTGGAGCACTGTGTTGCCCTTCGAGCACGATACCTGGAGGAGCCGGGGGAGAGTTGGTAAGTTAGTGAAACCTGCCTCAGGGCCACTCCGCCTGGTCCTGGGCAGAGATACTGGTGTAAGCAGCCCTCGGGAAATGAGCCTGGTGGTGTGGTGGTCATTCTAGAACGTAACCCATCAGAAGCGTGCTGCCCAGGCTCTTATAAGACGGGTAAAACAAACAAAGCTGCCGCCTATTTGGAACATGTGCTGGCTCCTTCCACATCTGTAGGACATTTAGCTCCTTGCATCTGGTAATGTTTGTGCAAATATAATTCCATATTCACTAATAATTCCTGGGGCTAAAGGCCCCCCCTCGGATAACCTTGTTAATATTCTCTCAAGGCCTGGTGTGAACGCCTCATAGCATTTTGATTAGAATTCAATCTTGTGTTTTTTTCCCCCTCTCTGTCTCTTTCTCCCTCTCTCCTCTCATGCTTTTCTGGCCCCGGGTTTCCTGGCCACCCACATCAGGAGACATTCTCCCGCCCTTCCACTCTCCATTCTCAGTTTCAAGGAATTTCCTTGTGTCAAAGGCAAAGTGTGATTGACATATTTTTCCCCTCTTAAGAGCAGTCATCTCAGGGTTGGATTTAACCATCTCCTTATGGGGCTCGTACAGTCATTACCTGGGTGAAAAAGGGACCCCCCTGCTTATCCTCACGCTCAAGCACTGGCGCAAACCCACGTAGCTCAGTGTTTTTATAGACTTTTAAATTGCTGCTCGACTTCGTTTTTTTCCTACTTTTTTTTTGGGGGGGGCAGGATGGGAGGATGGTTGGCACTAGCAAATGATTCCCTGGTGCATTGTATCCTGAGCGTTAAATTTTTATCAGCAAACAGGTAGACCAGCTGCCCCCCGCCAATGCCCTCTGCCTGCCAAGAAAAGCATTTGTTGTTCGTTAGACCTGGGAGAGAAGCGTGGGTACATAATAAGCTCTCTAGCTTTGAATTCACCACCTCTGGACAGGTTGTGTTCCTTTCGTCCTTCAGTATTACTTGACCAGCATATTTGTCTCTCAGGGGAAGAAAACAGAAAACAAAAACAAAGCAAATAGCCATAGCATGAGGAATTACATTTAAACCCAAGAAGAATTTCTTGGCAGCGGAGTTTGTCATGTTGGAGTGAGTCTGGAAAGCGCGCCTTCTCTCAGGCTGCCTGATCATCGAATTACTATGGGTGCTAAGGGCTTCTGCCTGAAGGGGATGGACTAGATGACCTTGGAGGGTCACTTTCAGCTTTTTAATTCAGCAGCAGTCCCCTTCTCCTTTGTGATGGGCCGCACTTCTCACCGTGTTGGGGCAGACTGTCTGAAGGGGATTCCTCACGTCTCCTGAGTAGCCTGAACCACAGCCCGCTACTTCACTTTTATGAATCACACCTCTTCCTGCTGATTCTAATATGCTGTCTACTCAATGCTCCCAATTGCAGGCAGCTCTGTTGTCATGCCATGATTATATTCTTAAGTCTCCTCTTATGCCCCGAAGGTAGAGGCTTAGATGTGCAGTAACAAAATTGATTTTTTTTTCCTGCTGGAATTTCAGTAATAAAGGGAGTTTTACTTAAAACGCTGTAAGCAGCTATAATATCTTAATTTGTGGCACAAAGCCAGCATTCCGTGACATTTCACTTTTAATCAGGAGTAATGAATGGCCTATTTGTAGCGCTTACTCAAAGCAGTCTTATCGACATAATGTGACATAAATACTTGCTTGTCATAATTATCATCTGTGTTGTGATAAACAAAGCATGAAGCCAAGCGGGCCAAGTTGACATATGTTCTCACATGTCCAGTAACAGCAGCGTGTGTCTTATAAATTGACATTATTATATCCCATTGCTTTAGAACTTGGCTGTAGAGGAAATGCCAGTACTCGCCATTATATAAACAGCCATAGGGATACATGTCAAACCATGGTCCACCCAGACTCTGAGTCTAAAAGTAGAATTATGGGACTGTGTGTGGAAAATCATGATTCCCCTCAAAAATACTGGCCCAAAAAGGTTAGGATGGACTTTAAGACATTTCTAGCTTATCCCCGTTTCCTGTTACGTGTTTCTAAGATCCATTCATGGAAGTCAAGACCTGAGGAACTCATATGGTCCACAGCATATCTAAATCTTTTCTGCACCCACTTTATATCTGCAGCCTGTGTGCCCACTTGAGATAATAGGTTTCAAAAATTTACCCCCTGTTTTGTGGGGTTGTACTTCCTCTTTTTTATTGTATATCTGCTTCTTTCAAACTCAAGCAGTTTCACCAAGTTCTGGTACCCCAGGATTTGGTTAAAGAGCGAATGGTTCACCATTTTGAAATCCTCCGTGACTTGGAAAACTGTAATCCGATTTTTATTTCATACTCCACCCATCTGTCCATTCCTTCTATCAACACTTTCATCTTTCTAGGTGGATAAATGAGAAGTTTTCCATTTTTCTTCATGTAGGCTCCCTTCCTCTCCTCCTAAATGTTTCAGATGTTGACGACCAAAATCTTTAATACCTAAATCATGGTTACTAGTATTGAATATCTGAATTCATGCTGATATAGGCTAGAATTTTTTTAGATGAATCACTATAATATATCCATGTGCTTTTGTTCAGCTATTCTACAGTAGTTCTGTGTTTAAGGTAATGAGGACAACTTTATTGGATGATCACCATTAATAAGTTTAATACCTAAGCTGGAAATTTCTAATTTTTTGAACAGTAGAAATAATTTTTCAAGTGAAAAGTTATATGGAATGCAAAAATATGAATATGGTGTAAGCAGCAGGAGTTGGGGACCAAAGCCTAGCTCATTTGGCCCACCTCCGTGAAACTAGAGAGTTCCGTGAAACATGGGACATGTTTTGAAAAATCACCAAGATTATCAGTCACCAAAATAAGTACCAACCAGTGCTCACTTTAAAAAGCTGGAATGCATGCATCCACATTTTCTTAACCAATTCTTTCATTACAAAACAGATCATTATGAAATGTGTGCTTTATTCCAGGTCACTCAAATACCACCACCACCACCACCAGCCCCCTTCCCTCTGGCCTCATGGTTTGTTTATAACTATAAACAGCTGGCTATACCTGATACATGGTTAGCACGAAGTTCACTGACCTGGTGACCCTCAGCTGTGGGACAGTAGAAGCCCAGCCCACTTCTGAGGTGCCCTTACCCTCCGGTGTGTCTCAGGGAGTCTCTAGGAGGTGCCTTGTTTGTGTCTCTCTCACTCCCCATCAGCAGTGACAACTTAGACACATTGTCTCTGAGTGTGAAGTGTCTCTACTACCCCTGGAAGTTCTCTGTGGTTCCGTGTATGTCAGTGCTCTCTGAGGCCATGGCAGCCACCACCACGTCGCCTCTGGGTGATGCTCTCCCCTCTGCCCAAGAGTGGGCACAGACCCTTTCTTTAAGACCTCACAGAACATCCAAGAACAGGTTGTAACACTAAATATCACTTCTTTTTGTACAGCCTCAGGGATATCCAAAAGAAGGCATATACCACAATCATCCTTTCGCTGGCAACCATACATCCTTATGTAGTCTGCTATAGGCCACATTTCTGCTCAGCTACTGCAGAAAAACTTCCCACCCAATGTCCATTCTCTCCTTCTTTTGTTACAGAAAAACAGTTTTAATTCGAGATGGTGATGAAGCAGGCAGGCAAGCTAAAAAGATGTCTTTCCCAGCCTCTCTTGCAGCAAGGTATGATTGCAAGACTAAATTCTGGCTAATACAACACAAGTAGACTTCTGGGAAGGCTCCTTGCAGGAGCTGATCCAATGGGAGAGGCTTCCTTTTTGCCTTTTCTGCCGCCTGAAATGAGGATGTGCTGATAGGGGTTACAGGGGCCATCTTGAATCATGAGGTGGTCTTGAGGCTGAAAGCCAAATGCTGAGGATGATACAGCACAGAGAACGAGATGGAGTCCCTGAATGCATGATGAAGTCACCATAGTGTCCTTGAAATAGTTACTTCAGGACTTTTTTGTATGTGTTCAGGTTTTCCTGTCATCTGTAGGCAAACTCATTCATGGCACAGCAGCCACCAGCCTGCCTACCTCCCTTGCTCTGGGGCTGCTTAGCTCCTGGCCTGGTTGCATATGGCAGAGTCCGACTTGTCTACATCATGTGGGAAAGCCCTTAATCAAATTTAGCCTCCTCAGAGCCTCTTCCCAAGAGAACCAGGACCCAGAGAGAGCTAATTCTCCTTACCCACAGTCTCCTGTCCAACTGCCAATTTTTCATCTCCTGACCCAGAAGCTGCCTCTTTTCCAGGATAATTTAGAGTTATAATGATTATTCCCTCAGACCCCACTCTCTGCCCACAGGGGTGTGGCCTCACCTGCTGCTGCCAATAGTAGGCACGTCGTCGAGCTCAAGTTTCAGCCACAGCTCAGTTCCTTCATCTGATAAATGGTGAAAATTTAAAATAAACATAAACCACAATGGTTTTAAAATATACTCTCCTAGGCATTAGTTTTGGAATCCCTACCAGAGTGCTTCTTAAATTTTATTTTTGGCTCATCTTATTTTTGGCTCATCTTACTCATATGTGCATCTTCTGAGATACACAGCACCACGTGACCATAAACCCAGGAATGCACACACACACTGGTGCATTTACTCATCCATCCATACATAGATTTTTACATATACTACCATGTCGGAATGTACACCCTTAAACGTGTACTCTAGCACATTGCTACACAAACTCAAAGAAATATGGATTGAGGTTGAGGGTCAGTTAATAGGAAACATGAGACATGCAACTAAAAAGATGAGGCAGGTAGATTACAAAAGAGCAAAGCAACCCTCACTGTACTCGTTTTGAATGGCATGGCAATAATGTGAATTCTCTCTATGCTCGAGGGTTAGGTTAAACGAGAGGCTGATTAGGGAGATGGGCCTAATACGTAGCCCAGTGCTGCTGCTGACCTGCTCTGTGACAGCATGGCTGTGCCACGGGTCACTTCTCCATAGCAGAATTATCGTGACCTATCACGAGCTCCCTGATAGTAGCGGGAAGCTGCATTCTCTTTTTCCAGCTTCATCCTAGGCACTCAGCAAGATTTTGAAATGTGAATGGATGATTAATATGGTCTGCATAGACTCCCCCTGCCCCCAAGACTGTCTGACTCTCCTTGAGCACGCCTGGGGAAGGGAGAAAAAGCAAGCAAGGCGGCCACCAGGATCCAGGGCAGCACCAGTTCAGGGAGATGGGTAGAGGGAAAAGGAAGCTTAATGGAGATAAAAGGCCTGTACGGTGACACCTCCACACCTGGCCTGGTTGCTGGTGTGGTTCATCGCTCTGTGAAGATAAAGATTTTTCTAGGACGCCATCCAAGGAACAAGACATCCATTGTTTTTCTGGAGATGTTTCTCTGGAGAGAGAGACAGACAGAAAGACCAAGACACTGTGTTTTTCTTCTCATATTTTTGTCTTTCTCCTATTTACGTCCTTGACTGTTCCTCGCCTGCCCTGGTGTTTGAACTTGTTGAAGACGTGTGTGTGCCGACCACAGCCTGGCCCTGCTGTCATTTGGCCAAATTACACACATTTAGGTCTTTTCATCTTTCTTTATGAACCAGTCTCTCCAGTCTATTTAATCACTTTGGCAGTTCTTTTCTGAATTCCACCCAATTTAAAAATAAGCTAAACCCTCACCCCTGTGGATTGAAAAGCAGGCTGTTGCGAAGCCCTGCAGAGCGCGAGCCTTGGTTGGCTACGTGTGGGGGAGAGATAGCCCCACGCTGTTACTCTCTCCAGTTCCAGGCATCCTCAGCAGTGACGCCTGCAAACATGGGGAAGGGGCAAGAAACTCGGCTGGCCAGAGCTGGAGGCCATGGTGATCAGACCGGGTTTTGTTTTAAAATTTCTTATTGATAGATTAGTTGATTGGTATAGGTGGATACGCACATTTGGTCCAGCATCCAGAAGGTGCAAAAGTACATACAATAAGCACAAAGCATTGCTTCTGTTGTCACCTAGCCATCCAACTTTGAAAAAGCAACCCAAGTAATATGTGTATCACTCCAGAGGTATTTCATGTATATACAATCAAATCTGTTTTGATGTCTCTGTGTGCATCTGTATCGCCTCACCTCCATTTTTATACAAATGGTGACTACTATATGCATTGCTCTCTTCTTTGCTTTTTCTCTTAGCAGAATATCTTGGCTATTTGGAGATTGGTTGGTCCATATTCACACATAAATAGCTTTTTTAATACTTTTATAGCTACGTAGTTTCTATAATATAAATGTGTTATAATTTTGTAGTCTGCAATGAATGAGCATTTATAGTCTTTCTGATTTTTTATAGTCACTATCAGTGAACATTTAGGGATCTTACCCATATTTTATTACTGACAGTCCCTCAGTGAATAACTTACACATTTTGCACATGTGTGAATAGATACATAGGATGAAATTCCTGAGTTAAAAGGTACGTGCAACAGGTTGTCTAGTTCAAGTCTGACTGATTTGTCAGCTTACACACCCACCACTGATGTCTGAGAATACCCGTTTCCCCATACCCACACAAATGCAGAACTTTTACAACTTTGACAATCTAGGGGGGAAAAGTAAGTCATTTTTGTGTATTTCTCTTATTATAAGGAAGGTTGGTTTCTCTTCTCAAATTAAGAGCCATTGGAATTCCCTTTTCAGTGGACAGTCCACTTCCTTTCTTTACATTTCTATTAAGTTGCTCATTTTCTATTGACTTAGCAGGCTCTTTATATATTAGGGAGATTAGCTCTTGGTGGTATAAGTTGCAAATATATTTTGCTGTTTGTGATTCTTTTCTATTTACATAGATGAATATAGTCACCTTTTATTTTATGATTCCTGGGTTTGACATACTTAGATTAGTTTTTCTCACTTTGAGATTCTTCTTTTAAAAATCCCATGGTTTCTTCTAGTACTCATATAAATGACACATAAATCAAGCTTTATGTTTCTTTAGATGGCTTCCCAGTTCTCCCAATGTCATTTATTGAATAATCTATCTTTTTATCTATAGCTTTGAAATGTTACCTTTACAATATATAAAATCTCCATTGCACTCGTGCCTCTTTTTTGAGATTTCTAGTCTGTTTCATTTATCTGTCATGCCAATATCATATTATTTTAATTATCTGTAGCTTCAGAATTGTTTTATTATTTATTAGAAATAGTCTTCCCTTTTAGAATTTTCCTGTATGCCTGTTTGTTTTGATGTGTATTTTAGAATCAGGTTGTTTAGTTCAAAAAAATAATTTTGGAATTAAAAAACATCGGAGCCATGTTAAATTTATAGATTAATTCAGGGCAAGTAGGCATCTTCATGATACTGCTTGGTCTTCCCCAAGAACCTGATAGGCTTTCTTATTTGTCTACGTATGTTGATGTGTGTGTGTTTTCAGTAGCATTTTAAAGTTTTACTCTCATAAACTGTGCTAGTGTCTTGGTAATTTTATTTCTTTTTGGTTGCTGTTGTAAACTGAGATCTCACGTCATCGCTTCTAACCGTGTGTGTACACGCATGAGTGCGCTTTTGCTTTCTGCTGTTTAACTTTGTAATCACCAGGCACATTCCCAAGTTCTCTTCTGCTCTCTCTTAGTTTCTCTTAAGGGTTCGTTTAGACCAGTGTTTCTCAACTCCGCACAATTGGCATTTTGAGCCAGATAATTCTTGTTGGGGTTCAGGGGAATGGGGAATGCCCTGTGCTTTGTAGAGTGTTTAGCAGCATTCCTCACCTCTCCTGGGGTGGGGGATTGCCTCTGATTAAGATCCATTGTTAAGGGGGGTGGCTGGTTAGCTCAGTTGGTAAGAGTGTGGTGCTAATAACACCAACGTTGTCAGTTCGATCCCCTTATGGGCCACTGTGAGCTGTGCCCTCCTTAAAAAAAAAAAAAAAAAAAAGAACTGTTGTTCTAGTCCATAATCTAGGGAAGGTCTTTATTATTTCCAGCCGCTCCTAACCCACTGCTCTGTTAGACACTATTGGATCTGATCACAGGAAAGGAAATAGCTAAGGCCTAATGTTTTGTTATGAGAACAAACTGTGCTTGGAAGTAGCTGTGGAAGTGATGGTTATTCATTGCTGATGGCCATGCCATATGTGGAAATCAGCCACAGTACAAATCTCATGAATTTCAAAGTTAAAAGTCATAAAAAAAAGGAGGCAGAATCTATTGCTTCTATATCACACAGCTTCGATCTTCTTCGTATGGTGCTTGGCATGTTGTCTGGCTGTTTAATGTTGTCTGGCTGTCTTTCTCAGTGGGCTTGAATCACAGCATTTTAGGTGTGGAAGGGATGCCATGTCCCTTAAGACATGGCATTATGTCCTGCGCCCCTTTCACACTCTCAACTGTACTGTACCACTTTGCATCTCCTATAATATTTACCACTGTGTTGGGTATATGGCTGGCATTCAGTGAAGCTGATATTTTGCTAGTCTCATCCTTTTTGTTGACATACTTTAGGTTCTTTAGAGAAAATCATGTGGTAGAGCAGGAAACATTTAGTGCTTGAAATAAAAAAGACCTGCATTTGAATCCTAGTTAAGAGGCATTAGATTATTAGCTGTATATACAAATTACCTAATCTCTGTGAATATCATTTGCAAAACAGCTAAGTAAAATTCTTCTTACATCATAGGGTTGCTGTGGAGATTTCATGAGATCACATTTGCAATACAATAAGAGCGTAATGAGACCACAAGAAGTTTTTAACTCTCAGTTAAAATGTAGGTCCTCTATATGTGATAGGTATTATTATCTTCATTGTTATTATGTGAATACAAGTTCTGTTCCTGAAGAATCAAGACTAAAACAATCTAAATTTTCTATTAAAAATTTAAAGTATAAATGGAAACACTGGGAAACTTATTCAAAAGACTGGCTTAAGATTTAATACTATTGAAGATCAGATATTTCTGTAAGAATTATCCATTCCGTTCATTTCTTATTGGAAATAGACTCTTTGAGAGTCTAGGTAGTCTGGGCCTCCCTCATGATGAAATCAATCAGCTTCATGGGTGACTCTTGTCTATGGAATTCAGTGTTGACTATAGAATAACATGTGATGCAAAGGGGCAAAATCCTTAATCATGTTTTTATGAAGTGAAGCAGAGTTTTATGGTAGTATTATTGAGCTGAACTTGCTTATTGTTTTGTTAAAGCCCTTTTCAAGTTTTGAAATGTCACACACATTCGGAACATATACAAAATTTAAATGTATTATGTAGTAAATAAACAAATTATGGGTAACCTCTGCTAAGATTAAGAAATAGCACATTACCAGTTCCTGAGACAGTGCATCCCTTTCGAATCACAGCCCTTCCCCTCCTTGTTTTTCTTCATAGTATCACCTGTGAATATGTCCCTTATTCATAGAATTTAGGATATTTGCTAAACTATGTTATATCTGTTTTTCAACTTTACATAAATGGAATGGTACCATATCTATTCTTTTGTGCCTGGCTTCTTTAAGTTGGTCGGGTTTATCTATGTTTTTGCTGTGTATTATTCCATTGTATGAATATAACACAATATGTTTACCCGTTCTACTGTTGATGGACACATGAGTTATTTTTTTAGTTTGGAGCAAATATGAACCATGTTGCTAAGAGCATTTTTGTACATGTATTGTGGCTGACAAATGCAGAAATTTCTCTAGCTTAAGTATCCAGAAATAGAACCTTTGGTCATAGGGTTTGTGTAACTTCAAACAATTTTCAAAGGAGGTTGCACTAATTTATATGCCCATTAACAGCAGTGTGAGAGTTTCCAGGACTCCACATCCTTGCCACACCTGATATTATCGGACTTACTCATTTCTGTGAACCTGGTGAGTCCTGCAGTAGAAATTCATGATAGTTTTAATCTGCATTTCCTGAAAGTTGAGAACCTGACAATATGCTAATTGGCCGATTGAAATTTCCTCCTTTGTGAATGGCCTCTTCTGCCTGTATCTCTCTCTGCTGCTGGGTTAGTTTTGTTTATCTATTTGTAGGAATTCTTTTTATATTCAGGGTACTACTATTCATTTGTCACTTATAGGTGCTGCAAATATCTTTCTCCATTCTATGATTTGTTCTTTCCCTTTCTGTATGGTTTCTGCTGATGAATAGCTTTAAATTCAAATGTAATTCCTTTATCAATCTTTTCTTTTAACGACGAGTGCTTTTATGTCATGTTTAATAAATAATTCTCTCTATGGAGGTCAGAAATATATTTTCTTATATTATTTTCTAAAAGCTTAAAAGTTTTGCCTTTTAGTTCAGGTTTATAAATTGATCTTGGGGTGTGGTTTGGCGTAGGGATCCAAGTCCATTCCCCCTGCCCTCCCCTGTCATAGGCATATTGAATTGCCCAGGACCATGTATAAAGAGACTGAACTTTCCCTATTGCCCTGCAGTCCCCCTTTTGTCATAAGTAAAATTCCTATATATGAATGAGGCTGTTGCTGGCCTGTTTTCTGTCTCATTGTGCTATTTATCTAATCCTGTCTAAGTAGCATTTCTTAACTACTGTAACATTATAATAAGCGTGGGTAATCTGGTAGACAGTCTACCTCTTTGTTTTCCTTAATGAGTGTCTTGGTTATTCTTGGCCTTTCACAATTTATTACTGATTGTAGAATCTGTTTGTCAAATTAAACACACACATATGTATTTGTGTGCACACAGATATACAAAAAAACCTGTTTGGAATGTGATTAAATAGATAAATTAATCTGGGATATCTAATCTTTAGAATATCAATTTTTCCAAATTATCATATATTTCCTCATTTATTTAAACTTCTTTAATGTTTCACCATAAAATGTTATAATTTCCCTCAAAATTCTTACACATCTTTCGTTGGATATATTCGTAGGTAGTTAATTTTTAAAATAATATCTTTTTTATATTTTTATTTTTTAACTGTTTGTGACTGGTATGTAGAAGTAAAAATAATTTTTATGTATTGATTTTGTATTCAGCAACTTTTCTAAATTCTTATTAAATATAAATATCTGTAGATAATTTTAGTTTTTCTGCATATACAATCATGTCATCTTCTAACAATGAATTTTGTTTCTTTTCTTTCCAACCTTTTTTTTTTTTTTTTTAGGGCAGTGTCACTGGCCCTAATATGTGGGACCCCCCGAACCGGGACCACTGGCTTCCCAAACCAGCGCTTAACCACCATGCCACTCGGCCGGCCCTCTTTCCAATCTTTTTACCTGTTATTTCTTTTTCTGCCCCATTGTACTTGTTATAACCTCTAATGCAATGTTGAAAGGAAGTAAAAGATAGAAGATTGTGGATATCTTGCTGGTTACTAACCTCAAAGGAGAAGCATTTAAAAATTCACCATTATGTGTGAGGTTGATGTATGTTTCTTTGTCACATTAAATACTTCCTTTTTACCCTGAGTGGATGTTGAATATAGTCAGATATCCTTTCTGCATATAGTAAGATGATCACATGATTTTCTACTTTATTCTGTATGTAAGGTAAATTATGTCAATAAATTATTTTTAAATGTTGAATCAATCTTACATTCCAGGGAGACACCCAACTTGATCATTATGTATTGTATTTTAAATATTGTTAGATTTTCTTTGCTAATATTTCCTTAGGATTTTCATATCCTTGTTCAGAAATGAGATAGGTGTGTATTTTTCTTTCTGGAATTGACTTTGTTAGCTTGTGCTATCAGTGTTATTTTAGCTTCATTTGGTGGTGAATTGAGTAATACATAATCTTTTTCTATTTTCCAAAAGAGTTGGTACGAGAGTAGAATTTTTTCTTCCAAGAATTTTTGATGGCACCCATACACACAAATTTAGGACTCATTTACCTTCTTGGCAAATTAAACTTTTTATGATTGTGAAGTGACTCTCTTTATCATTAATAACATTTTAGGGTTTTTTTGTTTTTTTTTTGCTCAAAAGATTATTTTATCTGCTATTAATATTTATAGAAACTTCCATTTGGTGTTTACATGGCATATCTTTTTCCTCTTTTTCTTTCAATCTTTCTGAATTCTTATATTTTAGATGAACGTCTTACAAATACCATTTAATTGTTGTTGTTTTTTAATCCAGCATGACAGTCTTTGTTTAATGAAAGTATTTAACCCATTAACAGCTAATATAATTATTGATATATTTGGATTTAAATCTACATCTTATTTTTTGCTTTTCTTCTATTTTATTTTTCTTTCCTTTTTTTAAAAAAATTCTTTTAGATTAATTTTTTTTTCATTTTGTTTTTCATTTGCTTTGAGATTACACATACTACTTCTACTGTTTAATTTTTAACTTAGCAATAGCAACATCATCCTTAACATATCAAAGTTTAATATTAATGAATACCTTTCACTTCACCTGAAAAATATAAAGACATTAGAACAATCTAACTTCATTTAAACCTTTTTGACTGATGTGCTGTGCTTCTCAATCTAGTTTTTCAAAACCAACAGACTTATGAATTTCTCACTTCGGGGAGCTTGAATAGGTTTCGAGTGTGTGTGTGTGTGTGTGTGTGTGTGTGTGTGTGTGTTTTAAATAAATTGGATAGAGTATAACTTCAAGCTTTTTAGCAACTATACTTGAGAAACAATTAAAATATTTTTCCAAAGACACTTCCTATCTCTGACATTTCACAGAACAAAATTTGTGTGCCTGGGGCTGAGGACATAAGACTAAATACGATACAGGGCCTACCAACAGTGGGCCCAGAATTTAGTGCGGCAACAGACATTTAAACAGGTAATTTAAGTAAACTGTAACAAATGTTATAATAGATAGATGTATATAATGTCAGGTTGACATGAAAGTAGAAAATGACTAACAGTGAATCTGAAGAAAGTTTCACAAAGGATATGCCATTTGACCGAGTCTTAAAATATTGTCAGGAATTTTCCAACCATAGAAAGAATAGAAGCAATTCATGGCAGAGGGAATAACATATGAAAACCTAGCAGTGTGAAAACAAGGGGACATGTGATTGGTGACAAGGAGATAGTTCTAAGAACCTGCAGTTTCGGTTGGGTGAGAGGACTGATGGGAGGTAAGACTGAAAAGGCATGTAGGAGGAGATAATTAAATTCCTTGCATGATAAGCTAGGGTGGTTAGTTTTGTTGTTATTGTTGTTGGCAGTGAAGAGTCATCAAGGAGCTTTAAATATGGAGTTAAAATGAATAGATTTTTGCTTCAGAATTCTCTAGTACTGATGTGAAGGGTATCTCAGGAAATGAGACAGACTGAAGGCAGGAAGATAATTATGAAGTTACTGTCATATTATAGTTGTATAGCCAGAAAACCTGAACTAAATAAAGCACATGAATAAAACAGAGGATGGAGATATTAAAAGATGACTGTGTGGTTTCTGTTTGTGTGACCTAGTAGATAATAAATAACAAGGATAAGGCCTGGAATGCTTAATCTTTTCTTTAGCTTCTTGGATATATGGATAATGTTTATAATTAACTGATTTAATGTCCTTGTATACTAATTCTGCTATCCAAGTCACTTCTGGATCTGTTTCTATGGATTGATTTATCTTCTCATTGTTTGTCATGTGTTCCTGCTTCATTGCATATCTGGTAATTTCTTATTGAATGCTAGACATTGTGTATTTTACCTTGTTGGATGCTGATTACTTTTGTATTCCAGTAAATATTCTTGAGTTTTGTCAAGAACACAGTGAAATTACTTAAAAAATATTCCCCTGTTTAGATCTGGTTGTTAGGCTTTGTTAGGTAGGACCAGAGCAGCATTTAGTCCTGGACTCATTTCCCCCATTAATAAGGCACACCTCTTCTGAGTGCTGTACTTGATGCCATGTAAGTTTTGAGGTTTCTCGCCATGGTTGGTGGCAACAGAAACTCTTTCCAGCCCTTTGTGAGGCCTTGTTCTCTCTAGACCTTTCAAATGGTTACTTACCCAGCCTCTGGGGCCTCTACTAGTTTACTCACACACATTTGTGGCGCAGCACTGAGCTGAATACTGCAAGGGGACTCTCTGAAGACTCCCAACGCCCTATCTCTGCCTGTGTAGCCCTTTCCTCTCTAGTTCTCCACCCTGTGAGCTCTAGCTGCCTTGGCCTTCCTGGACTCCCACTCTAAGCTCACTGGACTATACCTGAATTCCTTTTCCCTATAGTGCAGCCTTGTAACTCTCTCCAGGCAGTGAGCTGGGCAATCCTTGGATTCAAGTAATTTGTTTCCATTGCTCAGGGACTGCTGTCCTTTCTTGCCTGATGGCTAGTGTTTTAAAATCATTGATTTTTTTATATTTGTTTTTTCCCAGTTGTTTCAGGAGATAAGGTAAGGTCTCTGTTATTCCTAATATATTCTTCTAAATCTTTGTTTTATACAGTTATATCTTCAATCCATCTGGAATTTATTTTTGATGAGAGAAATATAGTTTTAATATTTTTTCCAGTGGTTAGCCAGTTGCCCAACATCATATTTTGCATTCTCTCCTCCTCACCCGGTTTGAAATGTCACCTTTATCATAAGCCAAACTTCCACGGATATTTGAGTCTGCTCCTGAACTCTTTTGTTCTCTCCCTTTAGTTTTCCATATTTTATTGAATTGAAAACCTTTTTACTTATTGAAGTTACAAAATATATTGTGTTATCTAGTAGAGCTAATTATCTCTCACTTCTTTCTATTTCAAGATTTCTTTGAAAAGCCAGACATTTTTTTGCATGAATTTTAATACAGTTTTCAAGTTCCTTCTCATATTGCAGGTGTTATTTATTGGGATTGCATTAAGTGTATAAGACTGAGACAGGTTTGAAGGTGGCAAAGAGAAGAGTTGGGAGAGTATAAGTTCATGGACTTCGATTTTCATGGAAAATTAGGAGGCAAAGACAAAATATTGTATGAGTGAGTAGGACAGAGGTGAGATACAGGCTAAGGGTAAATGAAGAAAGTTTGAGTGAGTCATATGTGCTGTAATGAGAGGGGCAATTGGATAAGGAGAGCATGAGAGGACATACAGAATATTGACTGAATATCAAAGGACTAATAATGAGCAACCATCAATAGGTATTTGTACTGCCATGTTTCCTTTCTCTGAAAATCCAAAGCAAGCCACTAAAGAGCCCTGGAATCAGTACTTATTAACAAATCATGGAACTTCTAATCAGATCTCTAGTCATCCCATTTCTTTGAAAAATGCACGTGTCTCTAGTTCACTGTCATATCACCAATGCCACACATACTGCCCATCCATAGTTGGCAGTGACTAAATATTAGTGGGATGAATTAGTTCATTTCTGAATGGCTTCCTCTGACTTGTGTATAAGATGCTATGTTGTTTTCTCTGGCAGGCTGTCTTCTGTTTTGGGGTAGTCTTTATCCAGCCCAAAATCCGAATGGTCAGTTCTCCAATTGTCTGAAAATGGGGGCACTTACAGTGGATTTCTTCTGCTATACAAACTGGCTCAGTGTCTCAAGCTGTTGTTTGAGAAAAGACTTCTTCAGTCTTAGACTTTATTTTTTAAATTGGGGAACAGAGTGTTTGTCCAGGACCCATCAGCTCCAAGTCAAGTAGTTGTTTCAATCTAGTTTTGGAGGACGGAACTTAGTGACCCATGTGGAGATTGAACCAGCAACCTTGGTGTTATGAGCACTGTGCACTAACCAACAGAGCTAACCAGCCGCCTCCAGTCTTAGACTTCTGAAACCTTTATTCCATATTATCCAAGTTATTCGTGTTAGTGGGCTCACGGGAGAACTAAGATGAGGGAGAGATTAAGGCAAAAGTAATATGATTTCTTTCAATTATTCAGAGGCATTCATCTCAAAAATAGCGATCAAGAAGGGAGAGTCCACATTGTACTAATGTGTGAGTCTACTTAACTTGGCCCTTAATGAACTGCATACTCCACTATTTGAACCACTGAATGGTGTTGAAAAGTGGATTCTCTTAGTTAAGTATAGTTTTCCTGTAATTGTCTCCTGGATTCAGTGTAAACAAGCATACGATTTAGATTGGTAAAACACCTTCACCCTGAAACATCCCAAGGTCATTTCTGATGGAGGAAAATAAGGTGTTCTTGTTTCAGGCACAAAGTTCATTCTTCTTCTGATAGGAAGATAGATTTTAAATACTCAAAGCAGTCTCCATGCAAGGGTGAAGTCTTAACAGGAAAAGGAGAATTTCAAACATTCAGAACCCAGTTAGACATTTTAGCTCTTGGACAGATGAAAACTTTTGTAGACCAAGCAGAGTCACTTAGAGCCTACTTCCTCCATTTTAACATTTATTTTATTTTATTTTAAGGGAAGCAAGGCTTGAAATGCTTTAATACCCCCTTAGAGACTGTTTGGCTATTACATAGCCCATAAAAAGCAATATTTGGATGATTTAAAGGGAAATGAATCAGAAATTTAAAGGTTCAGTTTTCCTTGTATGACACAAGCTTTTTTCCCCCAGAGTCAATAAAAATGGCCCTTAGGGTAAAACAAATCTTGGGTTTTATTGAAACAAAAATTATTATCTATGCATATGCAGATAGTAATGTCTGTTTTAAAATTGTACTTTAAAAATATTTAGACACTCAATCTCATGTTTGTCTGTGGATTAACAACGGATCTAACAACTTTTCCAATTTCTGCAGAAAGGACAATTTTCTTGCATCGAACCTGGTTGACTAAGTTCTATATTTCAGAGCCATGTGGAAATGTGGTCTCAGTTCCACAGGCAATGTTTCCTGAGGTTTCTCTCAAAAGCTATTTTAGGCTTCTCAGTTACACACCCCAAAGGGAGTGATGGTGGTATAGTCCAGAGCCTCCCTATAACTGGTTGACAATATTTTACATGTGGTTATTCCTCATACATTTCATATTTATTTCTTCTTACATTTAAACAAGTTTTTCCATTTAGGCATTGGACTTGGTGTGATATAAACATTTCTGTGTGGGTTAAGGTACGGCTTCACCCTCTACTGATGTAGAAGAAATGGGAGTCAACAAGCCTGGTTTTCTTTCCTCGCTCCGCCATTACTTTCCTGAGTGACACTGGGCAAATTCCATCATGTTTCGGTCCCTGGTCTCCTCATCTGTAAATTAGGATGGTTACATGATCTCTTGGATTCTTCTCACAGCTGATATACAGTTTTGGCACATTGTAATTATTCATGAAATGGTAACATTTATTTCTATTATTAGCTTCCTTCATGGTGAATGTTGGAGTATCTTAATTTTAGATTGCCAAAGAGCCTACAAGTTGACTCAAAAGTCTTGGACTTGTGTCTTGCCTCAGTATTTACTAGCAGTGTAATCTTGGGAAATTTTCTCCATTTTTTAAAAAAACACACTCAATTTCTTCATCTATAAAATGGGGATAAAGGTAATACTGTAAGGCACAGTTCTTTGTTGCAAATCATGGAATCCACTTGGGCTAGTTTAGGCAAAAAAAATAATTTGTTAAAAATATTAAGCAACTCACAGAATCCTCTGGAGGGCAAGAGAACCAGACTTAGAAGTGATGAGGCCAGAAACAACATTGAATGAGACTACAGCATTAGCTCCAGTGAAAACACCATTGCTGCCAACAATTGGCAACAGCTCTGCTTCTTGGAGAGACACTGTGGCTTGCATTATAACGCTTGGTTCTGGATGCCAAGAGCCAAGCCATTGAGCCCCATGGTGGCCATGTTCACCTGGGATGGACGCCATTCACGCCCACCTCCTCCAGCATTAGCTTCCAAGCTGAGGACTCATGGAAATGTAGTTGGTTGGCAACATCTCATTCACATGCCTCCTGTCAGCAGCAAGGGAGCCTGGGACAGTGACTTCGGCTCTACCTTGGGGTTACAATGTGGGAAACTCCCCAAAACTCAGATAAGATGCCCAGAAGGTATTGGACAGCCTCTAGCTGCTCTACCTGGGTGAAAATCAATGCCCCACGTAAGAGCCGTTGCACTATATAAATGGTGATTACTACCTTTTAAAGCTTATTTTATTAGTCAAAGCAAAATAAGGTAGATGAAGCTTATAAATTTAAATTGCCTGGAAATCTAGCCAGCTGTTGCTTTCCTTTTAGGTTTTGGACATATATATTCTTATTATAAAAAATTCATGAAGTATAGAAAAATTATAGGGAAGAAATAAGTATCCTCCAATAATCCTACCAGCAGGTAGCTACTCTTACCCATTTTGGTTCATACCCATCCATCCATCTAGAGTAGTTATAATTATACAATATGTACATCATACATATATATCTATATCATACACATATACACACACACAAATAAATTTTTTATGTGTACACACATAGTAATTATGTATGATTTATACCCAAAGAAAAAACTTAAACAGTATGTTGTAGGCTTCTTTTCATGCTAATAAATATTAATCAGCATCATATTTTTAATGGCTGCATATTGTGCATTTATTTCAATATACAAATTAAAATTTTCCCCCCAAATATTTTATTGGGGAATTGGGGGAGGGGAACAGGGTTGGGGAACGAGGAAGGGGAACAGACAAGTTGCTGTCCTTTTGTTCTTCAGTCTAGTTGTGGAGGACATTGCTTCACTGGCCCATATTGGTATCATCATTGCGCTCTTCTTGGGTGAGGCATATCGGTTGCTGGCCTTTGGATGGCCACTCACCGCAGCTCTTGGCAGCTCACAACGGCTGCCAGCTGCTCACGCTGGCTGCCTGCCACTCACTGTAGCCTATGGCAGCCCACTGCAGCAGGGGCTGCAGCTATGCCGTCCTGGGGACTCAAAGCAGCCCAGCTCCAGGTGGAGCTGTTGTTCACCATCTTAGCTGTAGAGGGCAGTGCCACTGGCCTTCATATGTGGGATTCGAACCGGGATGCTGGCATTCCAAGCCAGCTCTTAACCAATGCACCACTCAGCTAGTATATATATTTTACAAAACACTTATTCATGGGTAGTTTCCAAATTTTTACATTTATAAGGAGAGTTATGATGAACATTCATGTAGCCAAATATATGCTTGGAGTTATTCCTTGTGGTGAATTTAGAGAACTAGAATTGCTATTTCAAGTATATACAGTTGAAAAAAAACTTTTGATACTTGCAGTAAAATTGGTAGCAATTTATCCTTCACATGGAACATCTGAGTCTGAAATTCCACAAGTATTATGATAAATAATACTTTGTATAATCAATCATTTTTATTTTAGTCAATTCATTAGGAGAAAAATATCTCATTAATGTTTAACTTGCAGTTCTCACTTTACTACTTAAACATAGTTCAGATATATTTATTTTCTATTTATATTTCTTTATTTGTGAACTGTGTGTTTATATCCTTTGTCCACTAATAGACTGACTTTTAAATTTTTAATTGGTGTTTCAGGTTCTATCTCTATATAAAGAGAAGAAGAACTTTTGTCTTCTGTATATTTTCCAAATATCTTTTCCAAGTTTGTCGTTGTCTTTTATTAAAATTGAATGAAATGTACATAATAAAGTGCACATAGCAAAATTTATAAGTTGGTGTGTATAGATCACATAACAACCACCTAGATCTAGAAAAGTAACATTTCTATCTCTCAGGAAGACTCCTCATGTTCCATCCCAGTCACTACTCCCCCGCAGAGGAAACCCCTGTCCCAACACCACAGATTGGTATTACCCGTTCCTAACTTCACATTGATGGCACCGTACATGGAAAGAAGTCTCTGGCTTTTATTATACTTACCATTATGTATGGGAGAGTCATCCATGTTGACACAGGTAAAGTAGTGCCACAGTTTGCCTATCAGTAAAATGTATAATAATGGATAAGAAATAATAATGGATAATAACAGTACTTCTGTGGTGGTTGTAGAGATAAGTGAGTTGATATAAGTCATTGAGTTATGTGCAGATGTTAAGTTAACGGGTTATTGCAAACACTAGAACAGTGTTTTGCCTGTTGTAGATATTAATACTTAATAGATGTTAGCTACTGGTATTTCACTACCAGATTAGATTTGCTAATTTTTTTATTTAGAGTTTTTGTAGCAATATTCATAAATTAGTCATGATTTAGTATTTGTGCGTGTCTGGGCTTGTTGGCCTTGTATTGTTCAGATACTGGATTCTGCTAGTAAATGATAGTTTCAGCTGCCTTGGTGTTCTTTCCAGAAGTTGTGGAACAAATCCTGACCACTCACATCCACCCAGTATTCCTACCAAACCTGCCTCTCGGACACACCTCAGGTCTGCCGACTTTCCTCCATCACGGCTTTTTCCAGTCTAGTCCATGCCTATATCATCACTCCTTTTGTCCATCAAAGTACCCACCTCATAAGTCTCCCAATTTCCAAACCTGTGCTCCTTCCCACTGCACTTAGGTTAAAATCTAAGAGCCTTATCAAGGTTCGCCATGTTCTTCGTATGATGGCCCTACCCACCTCCCACCCCTGGCTTGCACCAGTGTCCCTGTCATCCCCGTGCTCTGGACACACTCCCTGCCCAGCCACACACTCCTCATCCTTAGAAGGGCCAAACTCTACTTTTTCCTGATATAGGAATAGTAAACAGATCTCTGTGCAGTCACTCATCTGACCTTTTTGTTATCTTTCGTAGCACTCACACATTATTTTATCTGTATGTGTGTTTGATACCTGTCTCTTAGCTGTGGGAGGTGCTAGTTTGTTGACCACTTCACCTGGCATGGGGCTGTGCATGTATGTATGAACTGCTCAATAAATATTTACTGAATGAATGGCCCCCAGTCTAGTGGTTGAGACAGGAATCAATAGCAATGAGAGGAAAAGCCAAAACGGATGGAAATAGATGTCGGAGGTGCTGAGGAGGAAGAAGGAAACTGCTAGGGGAACCCTCCCAATGGCAGGCTATGGAGACAGTTGCTCATTGATGTACTAACCTCCCCTTAAACGCTGTTCTCTCATAGCTGACATGCTGATGGTACTCCATCACCATTTAACACATAGGGAAGGTGTTGGGATCCATGCCGGATATTAGATGCACCAGTCCCAAGGGACTCAAGGAGGCAAAACCCCCACTAAGCTCTTGGTTTGCACACAGCACAATGGCAGCTCTGAAGGGGCAGACGCCCTCTGCACCCATGAGCCCTGTTTATTTTCTCCTCTAGCAGAAGGGGCGGCCTAGGTCAGCTGAAATGGTGCATCCTGATGGATATTTATTGACCCAAAATGGCATGCTGACAGATATGTGAACAGGCAGACACAGAGGCCTCCCTTCTCTGCACCCAAGGCTGTGACACGGCTGACACTTCCCCGCACGGGTCCTGACTTCTCCAGCTGCTGCCGGGGGTGCTGGTGTCTCCCGGATGGGGGTCAGTGCTGACGGTGTGCCACATGGTTTCCATGCTGCCGCCCAGGGCCTCTGCCAGACGGCACTCTCAGGATGTTTCCTGTGCACCCAGCACACACACGCCGTCTGTCACCTAGTCCATCTATTTCAGTTTCTTTCCTAGCTCTTCCATCTCTGCCTTCATCCCATTGCATGAATTATAGGTGGCCAAATGAATTATGCATTTATAAAAGGTAGTCCTCGGTGAATCACTGAGGAATCACCCAAGAATCGCCCGTGTGGTAAAACAAAGGGTTCTGTCTGCTTTTGCTGTAAAAAGCAGTAATTGTGTGGTCACAAACGTGATTTTTTTCTCTCCTCTTAATGTTTTTCTCTCTATTTTGGGGGGGGGGGTTTCTTCCCCATCTTTTCCATCCTAGCTGACTTTATTTAATTGATTTAATTTTTATATTAAAATCTTTTTTTGTTGTTATAATTTTTTATTGTTGTAATGTAATGGAGAACCGTAAAAAGCAAATAGGAGGGTTAAAATACTTTTTTTAAGGCTAGTACTCTTGTAAACACTGCCCATGAGAAGTGAATTCTTCCAGTCACCCCCAGAATCCCCTGTCAACCACCACCCCTCTCTCCCTGCTAGAATAACCACTATCCTAACTTTTATTGCAGTCACTTCCCACTTTTCTTTACAGTCTTATCACCTCAGTGTATGTCCCTAAGCACTAGTTTAGTTTTGGCTGAGTTTTTTTTTTTTAAACATGCTTTAAACATCTTTTAATGCATAGGTTTTCCCCTCCATCTCCTTATGTTTCCTTATTCATTTATTGAAGATATGGGATCACTTATCTGTTGAGTCTCCTACAGCCTGGATTTTGCTGGTTGCTTCCCTGGAACAAAATTTGGTCTGTTCCTCTCATCTCTGTGTTTCACTCGTCCCAATCCAGGTTCCAGGTTTTTATTTTGGGGGGCTCGGGGGGGCATGACAACCTCGATGGTAATATCTTCTTCATTCTTCATCAGGAGGCACATATGTCTCTCTTTTTGTGACATTAATGGTCCTTGATGTCCGATATACTTTCTTAATTCATTAAGATTACCCTGATATTCCAATTCTATTATTCTTCATGAATTTGTTGAAATATTCTAATTCAGCACGCATGTAATTTTGGTGGGTTTTTTTTCAGTGGTACAGTTTGCATAGGAAAGGCAGGATAAAAGCCATTTACCAAAACAATGGTTGGTTCCCTCCATCTTCTAAAAAATATTGATGTGGTTTTTTATAGTTGACTTTGTAAGTAGTTAAATAAGCAGCTCCTCATGTAATACGCTGACACCCCTTCAGAGGATGTCCACACATCCTAGAAGAGAAAATGGGATCAAGGGCAGGACACGGGCAGCACCTGAACCAGGAGAAGTTAGGCAGGCAAAGTGGGAGCCCAGGGAAGGAGCCCAGCAGGCACACAGCCTCACCTTTGCTCGGAGTTGACCTATTTGCAGCCAAATACATTTATGTCTAACGTGGTTTATTGTGGTCACGTGAAGATATAGTCGACATCTAGGAAGGGATTCAAACGCAGCCTCTCTGAAGACACTGGGTCTTCCCTTCATACGCAGCATGTGATCTCTTCTTGAGATTTGGCAGCTAGTCTTCCATTATTCTCCTTCCTCTGTCCAGCCTCCTCTCACCCCCACCCCCCCACCCCCACCCCCCACCCCGCTTACAGGGCATGTCTGCAGACATCAAGTGTGTCTCAGTGCACCTCCAGCTGCTGTTTGATGTCTCTGCTATTTTTTTTTTTTTCTTTAGGAGTAGCTAGGGATCATGGGCCTGGGCTGCACTGGAGTAGGAGTTGGGGGGTAAGGGGTAAGGAGGCTGGTGCTCTTTGTAACAAACCTCAAGGTGAGGTTAGAGTTCCTGGCAGCGTCCTACTTGTCCTTGGAGCAATACCAACTTCTTTTAAATTTTTTAATTGATATATAAATCACATACCATATGACTTACCATTTAAAGAGTACAGTTCGGAATATATTCAAAAGGTTGTGCATCCATTCCCGCTATCTAATTCTAGAACATTTTCATTATACCTAGAAGAAACCCTGACCCATAGCAGTTGCCATGCATTATCCCCTCTCCCCATCCCCTGGCAATCACTAACCTACTTTCTGTCTCTCTGTGTTTTCCTATTCCAGATATTTCATATACATGGAATCATACAGTCTGTAGAGTTTTGTATCTGACCTCTTTCACTTACCATGTCTTCAAGGTTCATCCAAGTTACAGCATGCGTTCGTACTTAATTTCTTTTATGCTTGAGTGATATTCCATCATGTGGCTATAGAATATTTTATCTTCTTATCAGTGGACGGATATGTGGGTCATTTCCACCTTTTGGTTATTATGAATAACACTTCCATGAACATTTGTGTCCAACTTCTTAAGTGTACATATGTTTTCGTTCCCTTGGATGTATACTTAGTGGAGCTATTTACTTTTTTAAGAAACTCCTAGACTTTTTCCAAAGAAGCTGCACCATTTTATATTCAAGCTAACAATGTACAAGGGTCCCAGTGTCTTCAGGTCATCATCAGTACTTGGTAGTGTCTGTCTGTTTTATTTTAGCCATACGAGTGGGTGTGAAGTGGTGTCTGATGGTGGCTTTGATTTGCATGTCCCTGGTGACTAATGCCATTGAGCATTTCTCCCTGCGCTTATTGACTACTTGTCTATTTTCTTTGGAAATTTTTTTTTTAAGATTTTATTGGGGAATTGGGGGAGAGGAACAGCATTGGGGACTTGGGGGAGGGGAACAGACAAGGTGCTGTCTTTTTGTTCTTCAGTCTAGTTGCAGAGGATGTTGCTTCACTGGCCCATGTTGGGATCGTCATTGCGCTGTTCCTGGATGAGGCAGATTGATCGCCGGCCTCCAGATGGTCGCTCACGGTGGCTATTGGCAGCTCACGCTGGCTGCCAGCCGCTCACGCTGGCTGCCGGCCACTCACTGTAGCCTATAGCAGCCCACTGCAGCAGGGGCTGCAGCCTACACCGTCCCCGGGGCTCGCACAGCCCAGCTCCAGATGGAGCTGTTGTTAGCTGTAGAGGGCAGTTTCACTGACCCTCATATGTGGGATCCAAACTGGGGCCGCTCGCATCCCAAAACCAGCTCTTAACCAATGTGCCACTTGGCCCACCCTGGAAAATATTTTTAAAAATACTGTCCATGCCCCTAGAAAAATTTGGCTTTTGTTACTAATTCTCTCTAGTTTTTCCCTTTGCTTCTCCTCTGCCCCTTAAAATATCAGGGGAAAGTCCTAGAGTATTCTTCATACCTGCTCTTTGATAGTACTTTACAGAGAGGACTGCTCAACAGAAGCAGAAGATTTGGGGTGGGAGGAGAGCGGGGGCTAAGGGGCGATGTTCTCATTTGTATAATTTGAAAAAACTCCCCAAAGGAGAGTGAGAAACTCCCCATCTGTTAATGCCTATCTTTCTCTTTGGGTCCTATTTTTGAACAATTCCTTCTTTGATAACTATAACAGAATGAGGGAAATACAGATCCTAGAAATCATGTTTCTGTCTTAGAAGAAGTAGAGGACTATAAAAAAACTAGTCTAGAAAAAAGCTGATGAGACAGTCATGGCCAGCACTGGCTCCAGGCACCTTCCCTCTTTCCCAGCTCTTCTTTCTGCTCTGGCCCTAAAAGTCTTCCAAGTGGCTCTCAGGCATCCCCTTGGAAAGAATATTAGATAAACTCTTTCCTGTTGAGCTGTAGGAACTCCATCATGTCCCCAGGGCACTGTAAGTTATGACCGAGGCTCAGATGTTATCTGTGTGCTAAGCACTGTGCTGGGTACTGGGGCCAGGTTACAGGAATAGCATATTAGTTTCTTTTTTCCATCATCTATTCAACAAACATCTTTGAGCACCTACTATGTGCCAGTCTCAGTGCTTCCCTGGGCACCAACTTGGAGAAAAGTAACTCAGACCCCAGGTCAGCGTTTGCTGCATCCCGGAGCAGGGGGGTTGGGGGGAAAGGATGCTCCCCATATGAAGTCGAGCCCGAGATGAGAAGAGGCAGGGGTAGTGCTAAGGGATGTCTCGTTGAGGTGTGGAGTCATGAGGCATGGACCGGGGTTCAGCTCCCACAGCTGGCCAAAGAAGCTTGGAATTCCAAACTCAAGGAGGAAGGAGTCTCATTGCTATGACATGCATGCGGAAACAATGCTTTTGAGCTTTTGCACATTTTCCTGAATGTCTCCTCTGATACCTTATAGGAGGCTATCTTATTCCATGTGCTGATGTTATTTATGGAGGCAAGAAGTAAACTTAATCCGTCATCAACCGCTAGGAGGGCATGAGCACTTTAAATATAATCTTATTGAGCGCCCTGCACCTTTTCGATCACCATTTCCTTTTTAGTCAGTGTCAATTAGTTCTCCATAGCTGGTTTTCGTTTCCCACTTGATAAGCAAAGGTTTTGAATCCATCTTGATTAAAGCAGTGAGGCTCCCAACTCCATCCCGCTAGCTCCTTTTGAAGTTCATGTAAAGTCTATATTCAGATCAGCTGCCCAGGGCACCGAGAAAGATGAGCTATGAGCTGTGACAACATGAGGGCACCAGGCCAGCTGCTTCAATAGTCAGCTCCTCCTGGGAATGGAATCACTCGAGTTTCATCTCTGGAATGGTTTAGGTGTGGCTGAGGGGGAAAAACACGAATCATAAAATGAAAAGATCATCTCTCAGGTGTCTCCCAGGTGCTAATTTTCCCAGTTAGACCAGGATCTATCTGTTAAAGCTGGTGGCATCCTTTCCAATACTCCAGGTTGTCCAGAAATCTGGCTTCTTCCAAGATGTCCCATTGGGTAAGTTGGACACTTGATTCATTATGCAGAGGAAATCAAGAAAGCAAAGCATGGGATATTGTTAAACATATACCATGGTATTTTTCTCATATTTGTGCAACAAACACTGTCTTCTTCCCTCTTACAAGTCCGCCTTTTCTCTTTCTCAAGCCTCTTGTTTTCTTTCTTTACTCCTCCTCTTTCTGTCTCTTCCTTTCTCTCTCTCTCTCTCTCTCTCTCTCTCAAACCAATATCTTCCTTCCTTTGCCTCTTTCTATTCCAGTTGTTTTTCCTCTACACATAAGTATTTTCAAGTGGAAGTCATGGCTCTGATACTAATGTCTCTGATATGCTTTAAATAAGCCATTTTACCTCTTTGCTTCTTCATCTGTAAAATATAACAATCCTTCAATTCCCCTCTAATGCTAAAATTCCACAATTTTCTGAAATACATGTTTTGTTTGGATAACCCAGCTGTCCTCTCAACCCCCTAAAATTTATGGAAATTGACCACCTCATGGCTGACAAGGCAAGTGATAACTCAATCCCCTTTTCTTTCTCTGTGGAGACTCCATTACCCCACATCAACATAAGAACATCAGACACACTCCCTGACACTGTCGTGCCCCCCCCCCCCCCGTCATCCCAGAAGCCTAGAATAATGGCGGCATGCATCTGCGGCAGCAGCTTCAGACATTTCAGTGGCATCAAAAGCTCAGGATCTGGGAAAGTGGGATAAAGAAGAGGGGAAAGTCCGAAATCACAACTTTTAAAAAGGAGAACTTTTTTTTGTGTGTTGTTGAACTCCCAAAGATTATTATACGTAGCTCAGATCGCGTGCCCTGCTTTCTGTGCCATGTACTTTTTAAGTTCTTTCCCAGAAAGAATACCTAAGAGATTCCCCCCTCCCCTGTAAGGAATGATTTTTTATTTTCCATATGGTACATGCTAGCAATCCTGGCATTTGACCACGTTTATACAAACATGCAGAGATACCTATAAATTATTGGACTCACCCCAGTTTGAGTTTCCAACTATGTACTACAATCATTACAGCTGTTCTTACTTTAGCCCCAGAAGGTATTTCGGTCCATTTATATGGTTGATTAGTTATTTAGACCGTATACTATATGTATTACATTGTTTGGGGGTGGGGGACATAATAGATATTCACTGGAGGCCCCAAAAATCTCCATATAAGCCAACAGTTCTTCAAACCGGTGGAGGTCCCCTGACTTGGGTTCTCCCACCCCGAGCAACAGATGACCGTCAGTCACCCAGGGCCACCCCATATTTTGAAATAACCTAGGGAGAACCCGGTTTTTCCCTGAGGGTGTTTAGATTGAAGAAAGCGAGACGCCAGGAGAACTAACAGCCTCCCTTTTTAAAATCTGGGCCCTGTCCAACAGATCTGGGGCTCGTCGGTGGGGAGGGGACCACGGGTCTTAATAATAGCGTTGTAGGAATCTTGGCAGTCAAGACTAAACTGAGTTTTCTCACTCAACTCCCTCCCCACTCAACCCCCTGTTCATATTCATCCCCACCCGGAGTCTCACTGCTTCAGCCCAGGCAGAGCTTAGATCCTCACTGAGTCTGGTAGGATTGGAAATCTTGGGCTCTAGCCTGGTGCCAACATCTGGGCCAACAGGCAGGGGGCGCCCTAAAGCAGTGGCTGCCTGTCACAGCTCTTTTGAGATACCTGGAGAAGTATTTCCACTACGATTTGTAATGAACCATCCAGTTTATTCATATAGAATCTCAAGTTTTAGGCACTTCCCCCCAAAAAAAGAATTTTTATATGTTTTTAACTTTTTATTAAAAATGTGCCTCACGGGCCGGCCGAGTGGCGCATTGGTTAAGAGCTGGTTTTGGGATGCCAGAGGCCCAGGTTCGGATCCCACATATGAGGGCCATTGACACTGCCCTCTACAGCTAACAACAGCTCCACCTGGAGCTGGACTGTGCGAGCCCCAGCGATGGTGTGGGCTGCAGCCCATGCTGCAGTGGGCTGCCATAGGCTACAGTGAGTGGTCGGCAGCCAG
Organism: Aselliscus stoliczkanus; assembly: GCA_033961575.1. Lineage (NCBI taxonomy): Eukaryota > Metazoa > Chordata > Mammalia > Chiroptera > Hipposideridae > Aselliscus > Aselliscus stoliczkanus. The sequence continues at coordinate 101,244,095 of CM066739.1, forward strand.
CGTGAGCTGCCAATAGCTGCGGTGAGTGACCACCCAGAGGCTGGCGACCGATCTGCCTCACCCGGGAAGAGTGCAATGATGATACCAACATGGACCAGTGACGCAACATCCTCCGCAACTAGACTGAGGAACAAAAGGACAGCAACTTGTCTGTTCCCCTTTCCCGATTCCCCTACGCTGTCCCCCCTCCCCCAATTCCCCAATTTAAAAAAAGAAAAAAATATGCCTCACAATCATCAAGCGAAGTAGCCCATACAGAGAGGTGAAATGATCTCACCGAGTTTAACTGGGAAGCAGTGGCAGAGGCTAGAAGTCAAGCGGCTTGATTCCTAGACCTGTGCTCCTTCTTCAAAAGTTCTTTACAAGGAGGATAATAATAAACAGAAAATACTTCTGCTATTCCCTGTATTTTCATTTTCGTCTTTAAAACGTTGACATATTTTATTTATGTCAGTTCTCCTGAGATCGGCTTTCATGAAACTCTAGTACTTTACTGGCCATCCTCCATGCTCAAACAATGTTGGGTAGGATCTCCAGTCTTGTTCTGATTTATTCAGCAGATGGAGCATTATTATCAATATTTCTTCGGAGTTCGAGGGGATATTTTTGGATGATAAAGTTAGTTTCCATTTATCATCATTTTATCCCCAGTGCTGGCCTGGGGGGGCTCTGATTTTTGCTGTGTAAACGTGAGCCATGAGGTTGCGTTCAACTGAGTCTGTTTTTAAAGTCAGAAGAATAGAGACCAGAATACAGAAATATATAATAGCCTTTGTCCACTCGGTAGAAATTTTTACTTCAGGGAAAACCGGCCTTGACTCAGATCTCTATTTGTACCTCTTCAGAGCTGGAAGAGGTCATTGAAAACACTTACTAATTCTGGTTTAGGCCTCTTGTTCTCTCTGATACAGAAAATGAGACTCAGGAATGTCAGGGGACCTGTCTGAGGTCACACAGCTACTTGGTGGCAGTGCTGGAACTAGACGGCAGGCCACTTGTTCTGAGTTTGAGGCATAGACCCCAGGGCCTGTCAGAGAGGAGGGAGGCTACACTTGGAGAATGCCGAGGGGGAGTCCCTGAGATTGATTCAGCTCAGCTTCGCACACACTCCCTGAGGCCACCAGCAAGGGACTGTGTGGCACCCACATGGCTCCGCAGGGCTGAGAGAGCAAGGCCAGCTCCGTTCTTTCCTCAGTTCTGTTCTGCATGTCCCGAGGGTCAGGCCTCCTGGGATGTTGCGATGTCTGCAATGACACCCACCCCCACTCCCACCCCTGAAGCCGAAAATCTTTTACTTGGATGGATGGGGCTCAGGTTTTTTCTTTATTTCCTGTGGTAACAAAAAGCAAGGCTATGGAGAGGCTTTCCTACCAAACCACAGGAAGATTAAAAGGCTGCGGAGAAGGAATGAGTTTTGGATGTGGAAGTCAGAGCGTTCTTGGGCCCATAGAAGAGCCTTCCTCTTATTGATGGTGGCTCTGCCACAGCTGGGGCTTGGCAGTGGGAGAGACGGCGGTGGGGGGGGGGGAGTGACCCATGTCCTACGTGTGGGTTTGTGCTGCCCTGGCTGCAGCCATGGGCTCCGGACACCACCCCTCCGGTGGCGCTCAGCAGGGGCCAGGAATCCTCGCTGGCCACCTTCTCCCTCTCTGGGAGGCACGAGGGCGGTGGGGGAGGAGCCGAATGCTAAGAATAGCCACGGTCCCTGGGACTTGCTCTTTCCAAGGAATCAATGGAATTAGAAATGAGATATTAGCTCTAATCAGTCACATATGTCGGGTTCTTAGCCCCTCGGAAAAGAATTTCTGACTGCGGCTCCTCCCCCAGTGGGAAAAACGCATCTACACCTGTGGACCTGGCAGGGCCCCTCTTCTGTCCCCTGGAGAGTCCGGGACAAAAGTACCCCTTTGCCTGTGCTGTCAGTCTGTCATCTGGTCTGATCTGAAGTGGCCAGACTTCTGACTAAGCATCCCCTATGTGGCTTTTCAACAAGTGCAGAAGAATGTCAAGGCACACAGAGACCCAGGCTGAGCCAAGGCGTGGGGGCTGGAGGGAATTCCACACCCTCCCTTCCTCTTACTTGCTTATGTTTTCGAGAGGTGGGGGTTGTTTGGGGAATGAGACACATCGTGAAAGGGTGGGTTTTTTGGTGTTGTTTTATTTAACTTTTTATTTTATAAAAATTTAAACCTCTGAATAACTTGGCAGGAATAGTCCAACGAATCCCTGTGCGCCCTTCATGTAGATGTACACGTAGGTAGCAAGTTTTTCACCGAGGTTGCCAGTTTCTGGGTACGACCCCCAACCACCTCTATCAGAAGCACCCCCAGACCTCTGCACTCAGGACCTCAGGGCAGCCTGGGGTGCTGCACTCTGCACCGTTACCCAGGTAGTGTTGATGTGTTCTTACCTGCGAAGGGCCCTCTTGTGAGCTCCACACTGGGTCAGGTGTCTGGTAATTTGCCTCTTAGTTCTTTAGGGGACCCACTCCACCAGTGCCTAATTGGTGTCTTCTCTTTAGGTCCTGCCTTATATCTTCAAAAACAATAAATAAATAAACAAGGAGAATCAGCCCTTTTTCTTTTTTCCAACATAGCCCTGTCCTGCTTAGTTACTATGCATGGCCCTTAGTCACAGACCTGCAATGAAAATAAAATCTCATGCTAAGGTTCCTGCCAACTTTTAAATAGCTTCACTTACGATTCACGTTGAAAGTTGGTTTTACGGCCCTGGGCCTGTGCTTAACTGGGAATGTCCTCTGTGAATTATTTGTGTATGGGTGATGGGTGTGAATATACACTCACACAAAACACTAGTAGAACTTTTCAATGTTAACATGTACGTATTCCAGAGGGAGCAAAGAACAAAGTGGATTTTCTGGAGCTTTTCTAAGTCCGAGATCTTGTTGACGGTTGTTTATATTTTGGGGTCTGCATTATGTCATTGAAAACAAAAGCTGTTATGGAAACAGGAGTGGGTGGAACGGGAAAGGACAGGGCTGGGTGTTCAGGGAACGAACAGCAGATTAGGTGTTGGCACATTAAAATCATCGCCAGGCGGCAGAGCTGTGGCCATATAAGAGACCGCAGCCCTTCCCCAAATATGCCCTTCAGGTCGGTAAATGTTGCTCAGACTTACTTGCATTCCTCCCAATACTGCACAGAACACGTGCTGGGTGTTCGCTGAATGCTCTCGTGAGTACCATCCCTTGGCTTCTTCTCAAGGTGCCACTGGCACAATTTTGGTGGCTGAGAGAGAGCTGGAAGGCCCGTGATCCTGCCCAGGGGCCCCCACGTTGGTTGGTCCCTACTGTGGCTCCCACCACTCACAACGGCCATGTTGCACAACCTCAGGAACCACCACATTCACTTCCATGGACTAAGGTGTGAATGGAGACCCCAGAACTGGGCACCTGGCAGCTCTGTCCATGCCCTGAATGCCTGCTGGGAGGGCTACTGCGGCTGCTATGGGCACAGCCTCCCAGGCTGAGCCAACTGGATTCGTGAGGCTCATGTTGGCACTCCTAGCATTCGCTTGCTCACAAGAACTGCTCTTCCCCCAGTTCAGGGCTGCTTTCCCAGGGAACCCTAGGGCCCATTCACCTTTAGGGAATTCACCCTCCTCCCCCTCCTCCCCAATACCTTGTACTCTCAGCATTCCCTAACCCTGTTCTTTAAGTGTCGTACATGCCGAGAGGGTCTGGGACCCTTAGAGCTGAAGACATTCCCTTTCTCGAGGTTCTAATGAAAGGCCTTAGAGTTATGGCTCTGGGAGAAATGCAGGATAAATACGATATTTGGGGCACACACTTTTTCAATTATGGGCAGCTCAAAGCCGGCATTGCTCCTCATCCATCTCAATCCAAGGGCTGGTGGGGAGGCCGCTCCTAACATCTTTGCACACTTAATCTAAAACCCCACTCATGCAGCTTCTAAATTTTTTAAGATTAATCAAGTCTAAGTCTTGCAAAGTGCACACTGTGATGTATATAGGTTTTGGCAAACAGGCACACCAAATAAAAACTGTCTTAGTTGGAAATGACAGCGATAGGGGAATGAGGCCGGTGAATGGTGCCAGGGCGCCCTGTTTTGATAAGCTGGTGGCAGCTCCTGAACCTCGGTTAAGGGACTCTGAACTTAATGTTGTATTAAGGCAGGAGCCTCTAGGTAACATGGCAAAGTGGGGTATGGTCTCTCATCCTTAGATTTATTTTCGAACTCTGGTTCCCATGAAGGAAAACTCTAGAAAATTCTATCTCAGACATAATGGCACCAAGCTAGGCAGGGATCCTGTTATAGGAGCTGGAGACAAAGACTGGGAAGCTAAAATCAGCTCTGGCCCAGGAGGTCATCTAGAAAGATGACCAATTGCCCAATGTCCACGGCCCAAGTGGGCCAGTGATTTCGGCTTGACTGAAACCATTGCTATGCAAGAAGGTCCAATGTGATGAATCAATATGGCAGCAATCAGTATAGGATAGTAACATATGTATAGCTAGGCCTGGCATGAGTCCTGGTCTCGGATTACTATTCCATCATAAGCATTTCCCTGCTGTGAGTTAACCTTTATCTCAGTCTTAACCTTGAGCAAACTTAAGCTTGTCCCCTAAGAGCACTGAAAGTTGAAGCTGTTTGGCTGGCAGTGCCCTGTTCCCCTGTCACGGGAGGGGAACTGACAGAGTCCGGCTGGCTGGCTAAGTGGGCTGTGGCTCGGGGCAGAGTGTCAGACCACGAGGGAAATGTTCAGTAGGAAACTGAGGCAGAAACTCAGTCACACGAATTGGGCTGCCTGATGGGAGAACGAGATACTTATGGCTTGTCAAGCTTAGTTCCAAGCATGCCAAGTAGGGTGCAGATATATGCATATAGCAACAAGACAGGTTCCAGACTTAGGGTCTGAGCCCCTAGAAAAACATCGGTGGTCATCAGACTGGCTTCAGAATTGGGTGGGGTGTGCTCTGCAGGTACCTTAGAAGGAAGAACGCTTCCTTTAAGACCTGTGTCCAGGGAGCAGCCCCTTCTATGAAAACAGAAGAGGGTTAAAAATTAGCACTTCGGAAATAATTATTTAAAATAAACCTCCGGTTTGTGTGATTCTGGTATGCGTTGTTATGCATTTTCTTTTAAGGTCTTTTGTAATGCACGACGCGATTTTCTCACCCCGTCACATGCACTGAAACGTTTTCTTGGACAGATAGAGAAAGACCAGAGGAAAATTGTGAAACTGTGCACAGCAGCCAGTAGGAATTCAGAGCACGGTTTTTCCCCGCGTGCCAGGTGTCTAGCCTGTCTTTGCAGAGTTCATTGCTTTCTGAGAAATAAGATTAACATACAGGAAATTGCGGGGACCCATGTAAGCCAGATGGTGAGCACCATAGGGATTCAGAGAAATGAGTGATGAATGAGGTTCATGGTCACAGGGAAAGTCATAAAGGACCCAAGGAGACATAGGATATAATTGGCAGGGAAAGAATGAGAGTGACGACAATGAGAGAGGCACATAGTGCTCATGGGGCTCTGGTGAGATGGTCTCCCGCAGAGTGGGGACAGCGTGGGGAAAGATAGAAGAGAGGGGGGATTTTTTTTTTTTTTTAAGATTTTATTGGGGAATTGGGGATGAGGAACATCCAAGTTGTTGTCCTTCAGTCTTAGTTGTAGAGGGTGCAACTAGCTCAGCTCCAAGTCCAGTCAACATCCAACCACCTGTTGGCAGCTCACAGCCACTCAGCTCAAGGTACCGTGTTCAATCTTAGTTACGGGTGGATGTAGCCCACCGTCCCATGCAGGAGTCTAACAAGAAACCTTGTTGTTAGGAGCACATGATCTCACCAGCTGAGCCATCCTGCCACCTGTTGGCAGCTCAGTGGTAGCTCAGCTTGGGCACAGCTCACTGGCCCATGTGCGAATCGAACTGGTGACCCTGTTGCTCAGAGTTCGCACTCTTAATCAACTGAGCCACCCAGGTGGCCCTTAAATTTTTTTTTTTTACGTTGGGGAATTGGGGGAGGGGAACAGACAAGTTGCTGTCCTTTTGTTCTTCAGTCTAGTTGTGGAGGACGTTGCTTCACTGGCCCATGTTGGTATCATCATTGTGCTCTTCTCAGGTGAGGCAGATCGGTCACTGGCCTCTGGGCAGCCGCTCACTGAGGCTCTTGGCAGCTCACACTGGCACCCAGCCAGGCCCTTAATTTTTTTATTTTTTTTTTAAGGGCAGTATCACTGGCCCTCATATGTGGGACCCGAACCGGGGCCGCCAGCTTCCCAAGCCAGTGTTTAACCACTGCGCCACTCGGCCGGCCCGGGCCCTTAATTTTTAATCTTTCATTTTATCCAGTCCAGAGATTTAGAAAGATCTCCAGCCACTCCTGAGGCTTCAGATGCACTCAAGGGCAAAGCTGAGTCTAAATGATTTCATTCAGTGTCCAGTTGTGGTCATGAAATCTACATCCATAAAACAAAATGGCTTTGACCCAGAATTTGGTTGAGATTTGCCAACTTTTTGCATTTATCCCCTGCAATTTCCATGTTGCTCTCTCTTTAACAACAGCAGCAGCAGCAGCAGCAGCAGCAGCAGCAACAGCAGCAGCAGCAATAATACTGATGATAAGCCCACTCTGGCTCCGTGTGCCATGCACTGTTTTAAGCTCATGCAGTGTATCAATTCTTTTAATCCTCACATCAACCTGATGAAGTGGGTACAAGTAGTATTCCCCTGTTATTGATGAGGAAAGCGGATCGCCAACAGTTCCTGCTTTGCACAGACACTACCAGCTTGGTCACTCCTACGTTACCAATAGGGTGACCTCAGTCTGTTAGAATGGCCCATCTCATAGGGGCTTTGTTTGGTTTTGCTTTTAATTCTTATTACACTTGTTCTTAGGTACCTTGCGCCATCTTGGAGGAAATAGTTGAAGCTGGTACCTGGTCACGCATCGCTTGCTTCCTGGCATGTTGGGGATTCTGGGTGGTGAGCTACCGAGCTGCGCTAGGCTTTGCATTTGGCAAATAGAAATTGGCTCCACATCCGGGGACTGCCTGCCTGGGCACCCTTCACAAGGTAAGTCTTCAAAGTACATCTGCTCTTTGACCAGACATCATGAAACTGCAGTTACCTTTAATTACCATACTTCACAATTCTCTTCATGTGATTCCCCCAGATTATTAAAGAATTTCAGTTGCATGAATTCATTATGTGTTGACCATGAACAAAGCATGGCAGGTGCTGTCAGGGACACGGTGACAAATAAGAAAAGGACTCTGACCTATTTACAGTGCTCTGGGGTAGGCAGATAATTGTATCAAAGCCAAGCAAATCACAGTGTCATGGCTGGGCTTGATTCGGTCTCCGCTACCTGCGTACAGGATTCACTGGCTGTGTTAACAGTCACTTAACTGCTCTGAGCTCAGTTTGCTGATTTGTACAGTAGAAAGAATATGAATGCATCTAACAGGATTGTCATAATGATTAAATATTTTGATAAGTACATTGTAGAAATGCTGAGCAGTGCTCTCTAAATATTAATTACTATGCTTCAAATATAATCAGTTCTCCAGTAGAAATTTCATGAGTTAAGGAAGGAGGATGGGAGCTACCTAGTGGGAGAATCTATAACTTTGGTTGTAGATAATTCACTCTTCCTGTCTAGTCCTGTTCCAGTCATTCATTATTTTCTCTGTTGGTGTATAGAGCTATCCTCATGTAGAGAACCAATGGAAAGGCCTGGGAAGGAAAGGCAGGGAGCTGGGGGTGAAGAGAACGCATGTCACTGCTTGAATGATCGGCAGTTTATTTTCAATCACAAAAACAAACACCCATGCTCACCCACTGTGTGTCCATATCCAGGTATTAATTTGGAAATGTTCTGAATAAAGCAAAGCTTTGAAATACATCTGCTCTTTGGTGGGAAAAATGAGCCCCAAATATTATCCTTATTATTCTCTTCCTTGAAATATGTCTGATCTTCCAAATACAGGATTTGACATCTACCCACATCTAGACCACCTCTTATAAACATTGATTTTTTTTTCATTCAATACATAGTAATTGAGAATTTGCTATGTGCCAGGCACCGTACTGGGCACTGGGGCTTCAGGCACGGATAAGATGCAATCTCTGATCTTATGTGCAAACGGGCAATTTCAAAATGATGTGTTATGTTAGATTCTGCCAAAGGGTTTGTGGAGCCTAGCTTTAACAGGAGTCCCCGACACAGCTTGGGGCAAGGAAAAAAGCCATCTCCAAGGAAGTGGCAGGTGCCGGCCATTGTCCTGGATTGATGAATGAACAAGGTGTTAGAAATCACTCATCCAAGAAAGGTGGCAAGATGCTGGAGACAGAGGTATTTGAAAAACCCTCATGGGAGTTTTAGGCTCTTATAGATGATCCAAATACCTGTGAGTAAATCATATAATGTCTCTAAAATTCACATAGTGCTTTATTTCAATGTATTTAAAAACTATTTTTTGTTACAGGGTGGGGTTTTTGGTTTCACTTTCCATAATAACACACACAAAGTGTTTTGGTTTTTTACATAAAGCAGAAGGGGTATGCATTGAAAAGGAATGAGCAGTCTTTCTTGGGATTAGCAGAAAAGCAGTGACAGATTATGTATTTCCTTAGAGGAAAACCTGCAGCAGACTTTCAGTGTCAGGGAGAGGCATTCTTTATGACCTTAATACCGAAAAGAATAGGGCAGCATTCCTGGTCAAAACAGTGTGCGGACAAAAGGGAAAGGCTTACGTTCAGGAGGTTAACTCATCTCTGTTTTTAGCTATTGTTTTTTTAAAATCTTCCTCCAAATTTTATCTATTAGCCTTTACATGTGAACCTATACTAGTGGAAATAAGTCTTGTGCTTTGTTGCTTAATGAAAGTTCTGTTTTTGTGAAAGGCAAGGCCTATTGCTAGGCAAGTGTGCTGCCTTCTTTCTGACTCAGTTGTCTAGGCCGAGGGGGGCCCAAAGGGTTCAGATATTGTGGCCGCAACCCAGGCAGCCACTTTCTCAGTTGGCTCCTGGGCAGAAAAGGAGCTTCAAATGTCCTGATAAAGCGACAGACATCACAATACCATTTTCCAACATGCTGACTTCATTTGCAGTGTGAATTTTGAGTCTAAGGAACCCTTGCCAGCTGTGGAGAAATGGGAAGTGCATTGATCTTGGAGGCAGAGGACTAGGTTGCCGGTGTCACCGCCACTTATTTGTCATGTGGTCTTGGGCAAACCATTTAACTTTTCTGAGCTCAGTTTCTTCATCAGTAGAATAGCAGTAACAGAAGAGAGGTCCATGGACAGTCTACATTTTGTAGGCATGGGGAGTTAAATCGTCTAGAGTGGCGATGGATAGGATTAGTAAAAGCCCATATGTGACCGTTACGAGCAAAGTGTCTGGAACATCAAGTGTCTGAAGTGACACTCTCTTGTCTTCATTCCGTCACTCAGTGCCAAGTACTGACAAGGATGCAGTAAGTCAGGTCCTGTAAACCAGGGATAACAAGATCAATGATGTCTGTTGCTCTGCCTGGCCCAGCCACTCTATTCCTGGGGCTTGGTGGGTTGGATGCTACCTGCACAGGTGAATCCACATCTCTTGGGATGTCAAGCACTTGGGCAGTAACTGACTCTTTTCCATATTTGGTTTCAAAATCAAATCTCCAAATGAGGTAGAGAGCCAGCTTAAAACTGCATGATCAAGTGTTTTAAGGGATTGTGTCTCAGAAATAGAAGTCAGCTTCATCAGAAATGCTTAGAAAAGGAGGCACTAGCAAGGGTGGGCCTGGTTTGGAGGGTGGCAACATGCAGATGGGGCATAGAAGTGGGGGTGGCAGGAAGTCGAGAAGGATGCCTCGACATTCCTTCATCAACTGCAAATTGCTTTGTAAGGGAGGATTCCCCACTCGGGATCAATAAGCAGTTCTCAGCTGATACTCTTTAAAGCACATGAAAGTGTGGAAGCAATCATACCGCGGGGGAGTTTCCATGTGGTCCCAGGCATGCCGAGGTGGAGGAATGAAAGCTGCCCTAGAGAGCTCGAGAGAGAGGAAGGGAAACAGCTGTGAGCATCTCTGGAAGGAAGAAACCTGTAATATACTCGTACACACACAGAATGAGAGAGAGAAGGAGCAGAGAGACGGGGCAGCAGGAAACAGTACATTTCCACTCATTGCACTTTTGAAAACATAATCGTCTTGTTAAAAAAAAAAAAAAGTCCAGGAACTGGTTGACACTGTATGAGAATTTGTTTTCAAGAAATGAATAAATGAGTCAGACTTTAACTTAAAAAATGCAGTTCTTTATCTTTCCTGGTCTCTGTCTCATTAGTGTGGGTTTGACAGTACATAGCAGGTCAACAGAGTTTAATACTATAGCAGACAGTAGAGATTAGTACTAATCTCACGTGTTTAGGATCTGATGAAATCGAGCAGACTGATCCAAAGGTGGAACTATATATGTACGGTCTGTACTCTGCTGCTTTTTTTTTTTGCGTGGGTTGGAGGTTTGTTGGTCTGTAAAGCAACCAAGATGACAGGAACATATGCTGGGAAACTAAATTAAAAGGAAGGTGGAAACGGGGGAGGTAGCTACCGCCTTCTGTGCTGGGCATCCCCATAATCTTTCCGAGTCTTTTTCCTCATCTGATGAATGAGGATAATAATACCCATCTCATCGGCTTGTTGGAAAACAAGATTAAACAAGTGCATAAAACAAGACTTGACCTGTAACACTAGATACCGAGCAAATAAATGCTGATTCTCTTCTGCTGGCAAATCCATAGGTCCCACCATGTTCTCAGGAGATGCGTTTGTTGACTGCCGTGTAGAAATGTGCTTCTTGTCACCTAGGGCAAATGTGGCATTGTTGATCTCATCTGAGTTTTCTCTTCAACCTCAAGGGACAAGAGTTAAGTTTAAGAGGATGGATCTTTTGTGTTTCTTGCTGGGTCAAAGAGTTGTTGATTGTGGAAAGTTTGGGGGAGGATGAGGATGATGGCTATTTTGATGCCTCAGTTGACAATAGTAGATGGTTGTCAAGCAGCTGAAACAACTCCATTTTCTGGCATGGTGGTTTACTTATTGATAGCCTTCCAGAGAGATTCCCACCCCCCCACCCAGAAAAAAAGAAGCTCAACAGCGTCCAGTCCTCTTGGATATCAGGGCAGGCACTTTCAGATGCAATAACCCCATTTGATCCTCAGAGGGAATCACCACTGTAAGGAAGGAGAGACTACAACTATGAGATTGATTTGTCTGCAGACTTATTACAATCAGTGTCGGCGTCCTGAGACAATAGATAAATATTGAGCCAGAGTTACTGTGAGCTGCTGGAAGGGTAGGGAAAAAAGAAAGATTCAGGACCGAACCTATCAATATTGATTTACGGTCCTCATTGCTTCTGCTGTGTCCATCTTTGCAGGGTTCTCAGGAGGCACCCAGCACACAGGGAATCTCCCAGCAGCCCACAGCACATACCCAGAAGTAAGGGAAGTCAGGAAGTCAGTCAGCTCAGGAAGTAAGCCCCAACCCTCTGCAGGCCAGGGCGGACAGCTGCTCACGGAAGGGGCTGTTTCAGAATGAACTTCATCTCATCAATGAGTTTCATTCCACTGGCAAACAGCCATGCCCAGTTGGCCATTAGCGCTTCTCGAGGGAGGGGCCAAGATGTGGGATGAGTTATAGGGATGTTGTTATCTATATTATTGCTTCCTTACAATAATAAAGAGACCACCACGTCTTAAATACCAGCATCTTACAGACATCCCCTCATTAAATTCTCACAACTCGATGCGGTAAATATTATAACTCTCATTTTAAAGACAAAAAGGCTCAAGGTGGTTAAGAGGCTTGCTGCATATCACAATAAATAGCAAGGTAGCAACACACAGTGCTGTCTTTTTAAATACTCAAGCATGTGAGCTTTCCACCTCTCCACAGAGTCTCTCACAAAATGAATCCCTACATTGAAATGGGGCATCAAGCGTGGGTGCTGGGATTCCAAGTCGGCTGCTCTCCTAAATGAAGCCCTTCTTCTATGAAGGTAACTTCCATCCCTAAACCCCCACACCGAGGTAAACTCATGGATCAATGGTAGAGAAGATGATCTGCCTCTTCCAAGGTGTCTCCCAAGTCTGTGATCCCGAAGCCCAAGGCACACTCCCTGGATTTCAGTTGAGTCATTCGTCATCCTCCATCATGGATGCTGGCAGGATTGTTGAGTCTTTCATCCCAGTGTTTCCTGTATTCACTCCATGCTATCTCATCCTACTGTCACCAGTCTCCCATGCTGTTTGCCTCTAGGCTTTCCCCTCCTTGCCTCTAGGTTTTCCCCACTCTGAATCTTGCTGCTGCATCAGTCTTCCCAAAACGTTTTGTACATGTCACTTCTCATTCAGAAACATTCCATTGATATGAGACAGCCATTTAGACTGATGTTGGAGAAGAACAGTTAATGACATGAAAAGGAAAAAATGTCCACGGTATGAAAAAAAGGGGGGAGGGGTTTTACAAAATGCACCAAATGTTAATATGGTGATCTATGTGTGGTGGAATTATGGATGACTTTATCTTCCTTTTTGCTTATCTAGAGTTCTCTAATTTTGTAATAAACTTTATTATTGTAATAAGATTAAACAAGTAGAGGTTCCTGTAAAAAAAATCATAAAAAGGCACTCAGGGGAGCATAAAATAGAACAGTAATGAGAGTCCATTTTTTCCATTCAATTAGAAAAAAAAAAAAGGCAAAGGAGTTAGAATAGCCACTGTTGGCCAGGGTGATAGAAAGGTCCTGCTCAAGCACTGCAGGTGGAGACATAACCTGATACAATCTTTGTGGAAGATAAGATGCAGGATTCATCATAGTGAAACATTTGCATAAGCTTTAACCCAACAGTTCTAAATTTAGGAATCTGTGGGGTAGAAAAATGGTTCTCAAAGTTTGGTTTCCACCAACAGCCTCAGTATCACCTGAGAGCTTGTAAAAATGCAAATTCTCGGTCCTCACCTCTGGGAGCGGCATCCAGGGATGGGTGTTTTAACAAGACTTCCAGGTGATTCTTAAGAACTTAGGTTCAAGAGCCACTGCTACCGAGGGAAGTACTCTTCTTAAAGGAAGTATCTGTGTGTGAACAAAGGTTCAAGGGTAGCTAACTGTTCGATGATATAAATTACTGCCTTCTTTGTAATATTGTAAAATGAAAAACAACCTATATATTCAATAGACAAATTGCTAAATAGATTATACTAATTTATCCTCTGACATACTATGCGTCAGTTAAAAAGTATTCGCGTGAGAAGGTCGTTAGTACATAGGGCTTAGTAAAAAAAGCAATTTGCAGAGACAAATGTCTATAATGTTATTAACCACAGTCAAAATATTGTTTATGTACTCATGCTATAATTTTTCAAACAATAAATTCATTTATTACTTAGGTTAAAAAAAAAACAAATTTTTCCCATTGGCTCCTATAAGATAGAATTCAAACTTCTTAGGCTGGTGATCATGACCCTTTGGGATCTGCTTCTCCAGCCCTGAGCCTCATGACCCCAGTGTTACCATAAAGAAACTCTGTTTCTATCAAACTCTTCTGAGAATGGCTGAATACTTAGTCTTATTTCCATTTTGTAGCTGAGGAAACTGAGAAGTGTGAATGTTGAGTGATGACTTGGCCGTGGTCACAAGGCAGCATTTGAACCTGGGCCCAGCCTCCCACGTTCCAGCTCAAGTGCTCTTTCCAGTCCTCCAGGCGAGTTGGCTGCTTGCTCCCCAGACCATCTGGAATATACCTTTTTGCCTTTGCTTGTGCCATTTTCCTTTCTTAAAAATGCTCTGAATCCTGGCTGATATCCTCTATGAATCCTTTTTCAGGAGCCCTGATCATGGGATCATCCCGAGACCCTCGTGGTGCCCAGCTCCCCTCACCTGGTCTGCTCTGGAGCCCTCCAGGTATAGTTCTCCTCGGAGACTGTCACCCCTTGGGGCAGGGACTGCTCTGTTCTCCTTTGTTCTCAGCATTTGGTCTGTGATGAATGGCTGTAGTTGATGAAAATGATGGTAGATTTGTACTAACACATATTTGCTATTGATATGTCAAAGATTTGACTTACATAGCAGCCATCAGACGGGCAGGCCCCCCGCACCCCAGTCCTTGGAATTCAGGAGTCAGATTAGGGATGCAAATGGGACTTCTCCAATATCTTTTCATGTAGCTTTGACTTCTGAGTTATATAATGTTTTACTTATTCACAAAATAAAATTAAGTGTGCAAAGATGAAAAATGAAACAAGCCTTACACCCAAACTCATTAATGCTCCAAAAGATGGATCCCTCTAGTTGCTTTAAATTGTATTTTGAAAGCTGTTTATGACAACATTTTTATACTTGTTTAAAGAAAAGAAATGAAAAAGAAAACAAAAAACAAGCCTTACAATTAAATACGAACAGAAGCCAATGAATTGAGCTGTATATTCAATTCATGACCACACAGAGGAAAGAATTCAAGTGAAATTCTATATGCACTTTCTCAGTGGGAAATACTCGTATTCTAGGGATAAAAAGAACTTCAGAGACATTTTAATTTTACTTATTTGGTTACTGCTTAATAATTAGAATGCTATTGGAATTCTGAAACTATCCTGTGTACGAGTATATTGTTGGACAAAGCCAAGACCTAAATATATTGATGTCCTCATGTGGCAGGTAAAATAATGGCACCTTCCCAAAAACATGCACACCTGGAACCTGTAAGTATGTGATATTACACTGCAGAAGCAACTCGCAGAGAGAATTAATGTTGCCTTAGTTCAGGGCGGTTATTCCGATTATCTGAGTGGGCCCAGTGCAATTACATAGGCCCTTAGAAGTAAAAGCAGGGCAGCTGGGTGGCTCAGTTGGTTAGAGCATGTGCTCTTAACAACAAGGTTGCCGGTTCGACTCCCTCATGGGATGGTGGGCTGCACCACCCCCTGCAACTAGATTAAAAATGGCAACTGGACTTGGAGCTGAGCTGCACCCTCCACAGCTCAGATTGAAGGACAGCTACTTGACTTGGAGTTGAATGGGTCCTGGAAAAACACATTTTTCTCTGAAGAAAACACATTGTTCCCCGATAAAGTTAAAAGAAAAGAAAAAGCAGAAGGCAGAAGAGTAAGTAAGAGTGATGGAAGAAGAGAAGGAGCAGCCGGAGAGAGTGACATCATGCAAACGACTCAACCTGCCATTGCTGGTGTTGAAGACGGAATAAGGGGGCCAGGAATCACCGTGTGCAGGTGGCCTCCAGAAGCTGGGACCAGCACTCAGATGACAGTCTTACTGCTGGAGCCACAAGGTAGTGAATACTGCTAATTCCCCAAATGAGCAAGAAAATCAATTCTCCCAGAAAGCCGTGAAGCCCTGCTCACAGCTTGCTTTTGTTTTTAGCCTGGTAACCTTGACTGGGACCCATACCGGCTCTACATAAACGTAAGACAATTAATGTATGTTGTTTTAAGATGCTAAACTTGTGATACTTTGTTATTGCAGTGTATTAGTTTGCTAGGGCTGCCATAACAGACAAGCACCACAAACTGGGTGGCTTACACAGCAGAAATGTGTTCTCTCACAGCTCGGTCCACAATCAAGGTGTCACTAGGGTTGGTGCCCCTGAGGGCTTGAGAGAGAGTCTGTTCCAAGTTTCCCTCCTTCGCCTGGCAATGACCTCCTTCTCTCTGTTTTACATCGTCTTCTCTCAATATGTGCCTCTGTGTCCAGATTTCCTTTTTTCATAAGGACACCAGTCATACTGGGTTAGAGCCCACCTTAAATGACTTCATGGTAACTTGATTTCTTCTGTAAAGACCCTACCTCCAAATTTTGGGGTACTGGGGGTTAGGGAATTCAATAGACAGAGGGTGCCAAAAAATGTATACATATTTCAAGAAAGGAAAAAGCTATTAAAATTGTAATACTCAATATATACCAATAACAAAAGATGACTACAAGTCACATTTGACTTCTGCAGTTACAAAAGTACTCAAAGGGGTTCCCATCAGCGTCCAGACACTTCTGATTACGGCGAACTACTGCTTGAGCAACATTGACCAAAGTGTCCACTTGTATACATTTTTTGGCACCCCCCAGTGTGTGTGTATGTGTGTGTGTATATACACATGTATATATGTATATTTGTATATGCACATAAATATATATATATATAATTTATAAATTATATTTTATTTATTTTATCCCCCAACCATGTCAACTGAAAGGACCTAAAAGCAATAACATCCCTGCAGCAGTGAGCACACCTAGCATCCAGATCTTGATTTCTAAAAATCATTTCCCTCTAAATAAATCAGGGCTCTTTGAAGAAATAAGTGCTTCTGGCTCTAGTGCAGGGCCAACACAAGTGAGCCCAGGGCATCTGGGTGCACCAGAAAGAAAGGAAATACTTAAAGATTAATGAGGTCATGTCAAAAGGACACAGGATCCTGCTTGAAGGGGTTCCCACTGGCCAAGTTTGGGATAATTTGAACATCAAAAAGAAAATGACAGTAATGGATTATAATCCATTGAAGTTTTTTGAAAAAAGTCCATGAGTCCATAATTACATTAAAAAAGGGACTTTTAAAGAAAAGACTTCCATCTAATAAATGTAGGAGAGATAGAATTAGAAAATCACAGTATTTCAGCCCCTAATGTCATAATGGATTCAGGCAGGATCAGCAACAGATGCTAAGCACCGAGCAAGAGGTTTTAGGTGACAAGATGTCCACATAGCATCAGTCTATCTCCCCACAAATTATTTCTTCATTACAAAGGGGGAACGCTGCCTTTTTTCAAAATGGAGAGATTTGGTGGTTACTGCTGTAACAAAGTGTTAGCATCACAATAGTGGAATGATCTGACATTATTTGAGCCTTTTGATATGAGGTACACATTTGGATTATTTTTGCCAAAAAATATTTAACTTGAATCCAATTGTGAGAAACAGCCATATAAATCAAGAATGTCACACATTCCATAGACAGTTGGCCTGGACTCTTCACAAAATTCAATGTCACTTAAGAAAAACTCAAGTGAGGGGGAACCATTCTAGATTTCAGAAAAAGTAAAGAAAACACCATATACCATATGCAACCTTTATTGGATTCTCAATTTTAAAAAAAAGTGCTATAAAAGACATTTGGGGAACAACTGAGGAAATCTTAGTGGGAAATGTATGTTAGATAATACTATGAAATGTGTTGCTAATTTTTTCTTCAGTGTGATAAAAATGTTGTGATTAGTTTGAGAATGGCCTTATTCTTAGGATACACATGCTGAAGTTATTTGGGTTAGTGCCATTATATGTACAAGATTTTGAAAATAGTTCAGGAAAATAATGTGTACTAGAACTGGCTTTTACCAGCTCCTGAGAGCAGATAAATAATTCAGGAATTTTGCAAGCCATTTGTTAAACTATTGACTTAAAATGAGCATGGAATCAACCATGATGGGACTTTTTACACCACAGAAATTGACAAATACTGCAAATGAGGGCTCCCTCCCCCCACACCCACCCCAGAGACCCGGTTTCTCAGCATACCACTGTATATGGAATCAAATGTTAATAATTGGCAAAACCATTCAAGTGTGACTTGTGTTCAGTATGGTATCCTTTCAACTTTTGTGTAGTGTTTAAATTTTTTCCAAATAAAAAGTTGGGAAAAACAGAAAAGAAAAGGGCCTTCCTTCCTGGGAATCCTGAAAGCCACAGAGAGAAGGATTTGGCAGAGAGAGAGAGAGAGAGAGAGAGAGAGAGAGAGAGAGAGAGAGAGAGCGAGCCTCAGCATGAGGCAGGTCTGGTGACCGCTGTGGGAGGAAACCTTTCCTGCTTAGCCTAGTGTACACCAGCCACTTTCCTCCTTTCCCTCCGGGCCTAGAGCTAGGCTGCTGTGTTAATGGTTTGCCTGGGTTTACAGGATCCTATAAGAAGCTTCTAGTCCTAATTCTCTTGGATGGAAAGGTGTAAGGTAGCCTGTGGCTCGTGTAGTAACTAAGGCCACTGTGAGTGGCCCTCGGTGCCTCTTCATTCTTCTTTTCATTTGTCCCTCTATCATCAATTCCCCGTTCCTCTACTCCTCTGCTGTCTCTGCACTACCACTTTTGTTCAAGCATGACCCCCCACACACCTCTGCCTAGCTCAGTCCTACCCACCCTTCTAGCAGACTCTCAAGACCCACCTGCTCTGCAAAACCTCCCCACGATATCCTCTGCCTTCTTTATCATGCCCCATGGCTGTGTCCTGCCCTGGCATACTCTGCTCCAGGATTCAGTTGTGTGGCTCGTTTTTTAACTAATCTGTAAGGTCCTGGAACTAGATTCATAGACAGTCGCAATGCAAAAACACTCCTTTCTCGCAAGTACAGGCTAGCTTAAAATATCTGTTGGAGTCAATTGAATTTCTTTCCTCTCTGTCTCGTCTCTATTCTTTTGGTTTCTTTTCCCATTGTTCTCTCATTCTCTTCTTCCCATGTTATTCCCAACATTTGTCCCAGGGCTACCCATGCTCTCATTAGCTTATTTCTTTCCCCTTCTTTTCTCCCTCTACTTGGCCGTTCAAGGCGGAAGGTGTGGCTGGGTCTGCTCTGCCCCAGGCTTCCCCTCGCCCATGGAACTTTCTCGCACCTAATTCCATGGCAAGAAGGAAAGCCGCCTCAAAGAACCATGAGCCATTCTACACTGTCCACAGTCAGGCTATCCATCCCCACAGTTTCCCAGCTCCACAAAGGAAGCAGCTTGGGGGTGGCAGGGAACTCGCAGACATCTGCCTCCCACATTTTTTTCTCTCCCATCCCCTCTCCACCCTTCACCACCCCCCTCTGCCCGCTCGAACTCTCTGGACTGATTCTTGTGGTAAAACCTCACACATTTTCTCAATCTGTATGCAAACCAGGTAGGATTGACAGCTGAAGAAAGCTGCACATTGCCTGGGCCCAGAGTTATCTGTTCTCCCTCTGAGGGAAAACCTTTGAGCTCCGTGACAGTGCCTCGAAGCCATGGCCCTTGTCCTCCTCTCTGCCCTGGCCCAGGCGAGCGCCTGACCCCTGCTAATGTGTGGGGCCCTCAGCAGCTGAGCGTTTGGGGGGGAGGTAACCAGAGCCCCGTGCATGCCAGCGATTCATGTTCTCTGAAGGGATCAGAGTGTTATTAGAAACCTCGCCTTTCAAATTCGGGGCAAATGTAACCAATTTATTAATGCTGCAAATCCAATATGTGAAATTAGACCAAGAGGAGAGGGGCGCCATCCCCACTCCCCACTTCCTGCTCTCTGGCAGTGGCAGAGGGAGGATGGTGGACAAAGGGTCCTGGCTCCTGCAGGAGGACCTTGCTGTCCTAATCACATGTGATAGCAACAACAAATATTCCTGGCCAAGGCTTCAAAGGGCTGGTAGATCATTGCATCCACCACGGCCAGCCTGGTGGTAATGGTGATGCCTCAGCCTGCAGCTCGCTGGTTGTAAAGAGCTCTGGGCAGGACGGTGGGAGCGTGGGCCTCCTCTGACCCAGTTCTGCTCCTTGCCACAGGGAGCAGGTGAGAGTGGAGGAGTAAGAATGGGGTGGCTGGTTAGCTCAGTTAGTTAGAGTGAAATACTCATAACACCAAGGTTGCTGGTTCAATCCCCACATGGGCCAGTGAGATGCGGCCTTCACAACTAGATTGAAACAACGACTTGACTTGGAGCTGATGGGTCCTGGAAAAACACACTGTTCCCCAATAAAAATTTTTTTTTAAATAGTCTAATATAAAAAAAAAAAATAGAATGCTCTGCATTTGAGTTCACAGTGTCTTGCAACTTCTAAGCCAATGCTGGACGCTGGTCACTTAGCCCTTCCCTATAAATGGTCTTGGGTTGGTCTCTCGGTGTTTCATGGGTGGTTGCAATTTCTGTCCAGTGAAGAGGATTCCTTCAGAGCGGGCCATTTTTATATGCCTCATTGTCATTGATTGTCCTCTCAACAGGTAACTGAGTTAAAAAAGACATCAACAGTCACCATTAGTAAAGGATTACTGTAGGCCACGCCGTTATTATACATGATCTCATTCCATACCCACATAGATGCCCTCATGATATAGGTCTTGTTGTTCTCGATTTTCAGCCTAGGAAACCCAGCTCAGAGAGTTAATGAAACTGCCCAAAATGATAGGTTTGAGTAGACAGGATTCGAAACCATGTCTGTGTGTGCTCTTCACCACCCAAGTTTAAGGAGTGGAAATCCCACAAAATTTGGGGGTGATCTAGCAGGATTGTCAAGAAGCAAAGGCAGGCAGTTTTCTTGTTAAGGCTGCCTTGAAAAGGCTCCTATTTCAGATTATCAGTTTTCAAAAAAAAGCTAGTTTACCATAAAAACAATAGACACCCATTTCATGAGAGCATAAATAAATCTTTCTGGTAATTGACAGAAATTCAGAAACGTATAAAATGCCAGGTTTTTCGGAGATTGACATCAGAATGGGGAGACAAGACCTGGTCATTTTAGATTCCTGGCTATTTAGATTCTGGCTGAATGTCATTGATTTTGTAATGTGTCACCACGTGTCACGTCTTCACATGAAAGGCAAGGTAATGGCTGACAGGGAAGTCTGATTCGTAAATCTTGAATTAGCATCTTGTTAATAGTTGTTGAATGAAAGACTCACACTCATTAAAGGAAATAGGCTTTTTAGTGGATTATGGACATGATTATTTGAAGTTGCTGATGGAGTCCGCAGGCACAAATGCTGTTAAACCCGCAGGTTTGTTTCTTTTGGAAATGTGCGTGATGCGTTAGTGTCGTGTTCCGACTGGTGTGATGTGCCCACGGGGCAGAGCTGCCTTCCATTTCTGGGAGCTTTCTCTCCCCATCCGCTGTGCAGCGATGAGGTCCTGAGGTTGCTGTGTGCCATGAGGCAGGAGTCACTGTCTCTCCATTGGAGGGAAGGAGGGTCAATTCCAGCATCACTGAGATCTGACAGGAGAGTTCAGTCTACATTTTAAATTAAGATCCATTCCAATTCCTCTTGCTCATTTCGGTGTCTAGAAGGCCATCTGTATTTCTTCCTTTCTCTCCTATAAGCCCCCAAATCTTCTCAGGGAAATAAAGCACTCACTAAACAAACAAAAAAACGGTAAGCTAGTGAAGTTATATTTATGCATTTAAAAACAAATTTTAATGTCTGGGAAAAGTGTAGTTTTTTTGTCCCTGCA
Organism: Aselliscus stoliczkanus; assembly: GCA_033961575.1. NCBI lineage: Eukaryota > Metazoa > Chordata > Mammalia > Chiroptera > Hipposideridae > Aselliscus > Aselliscus stoliczkanus. The sequence continues at coordinate 101,265,291 of CM066739.1, forward strand.
GTATGGCTGCAGTGAAGGGCCTCCCATGAGGACTTGGAAATTAGGTTTTCCTCTGAGGGTTGAATTAGTAAAATTCACACTCAGTGGCAGTGATTAGCCACAGAATTTAAGAATAATGCAACCAAAAATAATAGTCAGCATAATGCAAAGGATTGACTATGTAAGTGTCCATCCAACCAAAAGTAGAGCCAGAAATCCTCCCAAGGAGAAGTGGCTGAGACAGAAGAGGAGATGGAATGAAATCTATTCCATTCTTTTTGGGAAATGACTGTAAGCAGAGGATCAAAAGGGAAACCTTAAAAGCCCTGATCTTAGTCTTTTAGGGGCAAAGAAGATATTTCTAAGTTGCTTCCAGCACTGGGCACTATGGTTCTCTTGGTAAAAGTTTTCCTGGTATGAAAGGTCACAGATTGGCCCCCAATAGGCCAAGTCTGGTCTGCAGACAGGGTTGTTTGGCCCACACTCTCTTGACTCCTAGTATTTTAAACAGTTGTCTACTAATTTCACATAGAAATATCCAGGTGTCTGGCTTTTGTTGAAAACTTGGGAAGACCTGGATTAACCCTCCTGGCAGCCATGGCCTGGGGCCCTAACGCGGCAGCTGCCCCCGTTGCAAAGGTGTGCACCCTCCAGTTTGCCACACTCCCCACTCTGCCCTAGTGTCACCTGCTCCCTGACCTGTTTTCCTCATCTGTGTGGCATGCTTCTGAGCCTCTGTTGGTTTTTGAGTGTGTGACCCCCCAGTGGGTAACCTTGCCTTCGGCTCCTTGAGTTGAAATTGGCTTCTTAAAACCCTGAATTTTCCTTGTTCTGATTCCATCCTCAGCATGCAAATGTGTGAGAATTTGGCTCCCATGTAATTTGCCTATTGAGAACGCATGCATTGGTCTTCCGCCTTGAACACCTTGTTCTTCAGGAGGAGGTCCATAGAATAAATGTAAAAAGCCTTCAGCTTTAGAGTCAGATGGAACTGGTTCCCACTCCATTATCATCACTTACTAGACAAGGTCACCATGAGGCCTCTTGGCACCCTGCCAGTTATCTTCCCCTAGAGATATTGCCCTGGGTCACCTTGGGCCACATACCAGAATGTTCAAATTGCAAAAAAAAATTTTTCTTTTTTTTTTAAGATTTTATTGGGGAATCGGGGAAGAGGAACAGACAAGTTGCTCTCCCTTTTTGTTGTTGTTCTTCAGTCTAGTTGTGGAGGACGTTGCTCCATTGGCCCATTTGGTATTGTCATTGTGCTCTTCCTGGGTGAGGCAGATGGGTCGCTGGCCTCTGGACGGCCGCTCACTGCAGCTCTTGGCAGTTCACGCTGGCTGCTGGCCACTCACTGTAGCTTATGGCAGCCCATTGCAGCAGAGCCTGCAGCCCACACCATCGCCAGCCATCTTAGCTATAGAGGCAACCAGGTGGAACTGTTGTTCATCATCTTAGCTGTAGAGGGCAGTGTCACTGGCCCTCATATGTGGGATCTGAACCCAGGCCCTGCTGCTCAGAGCTGGTGTCCCAAGCCAGCTCCTAACCAACACGCCACTTGGCTGGCACCCCTGAAAAAAAACTTTTATGAGCAAAATTGATACCCCTAAATCACAAATGACAGCAGTCCCAAATCCAACTGGCCAACACACTTAAGTTTCTCTGGAGATAGTGGACGTTCCAAAAGGACAGAATTGATCAGAGACACAAGCTCCATGGTGGCTGTTTATTCTACAAAGGCAGAGGGGAAATGTGGGCCAGAACATGGGGCTTGAACTCAGGGGACTTGGATTCAAGCCCTACTTCTTTCCTTTATGAACTGCATGAACTTGAAAAGATCATTAATTGCTCTGAGTCCCTCCCCCTCCCCCAGTATAAATTCCCTCCTTACATACCTATTAGGCACTCTGTGAGGATTAAATGAAATAAGGAGGGGGGAGACACTAGGTAAACTGTACAATGTATGGAATTGTAAATATCAAAATTTTTAGAAGCTCCAGCGAACGCAAGAGGGGAAGTTGTGGAAAAAGAACCCATGAAGTCCTTCAAGAGGTTCTTGCCAGCAAGAGTAGTGCCAGACTCAGAACACCCGTGAGTCTCAAAGCACTGAGCATACATCAAATCAGACCCTGGTGTGTGAAATAGAATAGTACTATTCTGTGAGGATAAGGGTGAGGGACAGAGTCACGAACAGTGTGGGCAAAAGTGTGCACTGGAACTAAGAAGGCACTTTGTCAGTACCTAGCGAAATTTTAAATATGCATGCCTGTTGATTCAGCAGTTCCCTTCTGGAAACATATCCTACAGAAACACACAGTGGGCAAGAATACCTGTACGAGAATGTTCCAGGCAACGTAATTTATAATATAAAATGAATAGGGAGATAGTGAATGGATTTTGCATGTTCTCACTCTGACAACTACGTAGCCATGTACAAGAATGAAGTAGAAACATTTACAGTTGACCCTTGAACAACGCAGGGGTTAAGGGCACCGATCCCCATGCAATCGAAAATCTACATATAACTTTCGCCTCCCCAAAACTTAAGTACTCATAGACTACTGTTGACCGGAAGCCTTACCGATCACATAAACAGTGAATTAACACATATTTCACATGCTATATGTGTTATGTACTGTATTCTTCCAATAAATTAAGCTAGAGAAAAGAAAATGTTATTAAGAAAATCATAAGTAATAGGAAATACATTTACAGTATTTATTGGGGAAAAAAAAATCCATGTACATGGACCCACCCAATTCAAACCTGTGTTATTCCTGGGTCCACTGTCTGCTGAAATGGAATGGGTGTCTGTAACGTGTGACTGAGCGAGGAAAAACGAGCGGCGGTAGAGTGTAAACAGTGTGACCATATGTTTAAAAAGTAGCCCAGGCATAGGTACGTACCTAGAAAAATTCTAAACATACACAGATCTCATTTTTACCATTCTCGTCCCCTGGAGAGTGGGAGTAGCATGTGAGAAAGGAGGGACTTCACTTTTTATTTACATACTATTTGGTACTTGACTGTTTTATTCTGATCATGCACTACTTTTGTCATTTTAAAAACACAGTTAAAAATCAAAAAGGAAAATTTAAACCAATACTCAAGCTAGGAAAAATAAAATATAATCACAGAGCTAAAGCCGAGGGTGGAATAGAAGCCAGGATGCGGAGCCCAGAGAACCTCGCACCCGGGGGTTCCCCAGTGGTTGTTCCCACACACCTGACCACAGACGTTTCAGGACCACACCTGTCCCCCTGGACGTGTGCTCTGGGGTTGGGGGAGCCAGTCGGCATCTGTGTAGCTCTGAAATTGAGGGTAGCAACCTTCACCTTCAAGACTGAGAGTCATGCCTGTGGGGCGAGGTACTGAGGCTTCTGAGAGAGGGCATCCTACTGTCTGTGAGAATTTAGCTGAACCGACCCTGCCCTTGACTTCTGTGCTGTGTTTCCATATTAACTTCTGGTGGCTTTTTCCTTGGATTTGAACTCAGACTCTGACTCTGTCTCTGCTCCCATCTGTACCCTCTTGTGGGAACCCACTGTCCACCTCTGGTCGGTTCCGTGGCTTAGATTTTCTTCAGTGGCTAAGTTTGGGCATTTCTTTCAGGACCTAATCATCTCCCCACTCCACATTTAACTCTTGTCATCCCATCTCAGCATTGACATAGCCAGTAAAGAGGCCAGCGTGGGCCCGAGCATGTCTACAAACATGATAACTGCAAGACAGGACAACTCCTGGTAATTCCCGGTGACAACACAGAGGGAGCCCTGGGACACTGGTCACCTGGGAAGAAGTTGTCCTTTAGATGTGCTTCCTAACGAGATGTCTGGGACGTGGGCAGAAAGGGTCAGGCCAGAGCCACAGTGCTGTGTCTGTAACAACCCCCAGCACTGGGAGCACTTGCCTGACGTGGAATGTGTTTTGGAAGATAGGCCTCTAGGGAGGGAGATGGGAGGCCAGCATCGTGATCCAGCCTCCCTCTTCGCTCGCCTGGACACCGACCTCTCCAAACAACGATCTTGATTGCGTGACACAGAAAGAACGTGTGAGAAGAGTCCAGGGGTGAACTTAACTTTCTTTTAAACCCTAGAGTGTGGCTCAGAGCTGTGGCCCCACGTGGTTAGGGGGCGTTCTCAGACTTCCCAGCAAGCAGGCTGGGTGAGGGCTAGGCACTGACAGGGGAGATGGTGAGAGAGATACGGCTTCTCCAAGGCTGGGATTGAAACCCAACCTCAATTAAGTTAAGAGATCTCGATTAAGACTGTCTGGCCCTCTTCACCCTGCCAGCTTTTAGGGGCTCAGACAGGATCTCCTCAGGACCCAAAGCAGAAGTATTTCGTCATAAAATTCCTTATACATTTTCCCACCTCCCTGGCTCTTAAAATAATCCTTCATTATGAAGGGCGATTTTCTTTTTCGAATCCGGATCTGGATTTTCCTGCCAAGAAGATAGACATTCAACACACAGTGCACTCAGCAGCCATACAGATAACTAATATTTTACATCTGAAAACTTTAAAACATTTATATGGCAATAAACAAACAAACCCATAGCCAAAGTCCAAAGGCAAATAACACGTTGGTGAAAATATTCAAAACAAACAGGACAGGTAAAGGGTTAATTTTTCTCAATTCAAAGAGCTTTCCCAAATTAAAAAAAGAGAGCCAATAAACAAACAAACAGGGAGTTCTCAGAAAATGATAAAATACAAATGACCTGAAATATATGAGAAGATACCCAGCCTCGCTGAGAATTTTGTAAGTATAAATCTAAACAACAAAAAGATATTTCATCAAACCTATAGGCAAACAATAGAAAGTTTGATATATTTTATACTGGATAGAAAATATCAAAGTAAGAAAAATTTGTATACTGCTAATAGGAATTTAAATTAGTGCAAACTTTTTGGATCGCAATTTGGCAATATGCCTCAAAATTTTAAAATATCCTTTGAACCACTCCAAAGAATTTATCCCAGAGATATAAAAATAGCCTAAGGTAAAAAAAAGAGATAAGAATAAGAAAAGTAGCCTAAGATAGATAAATAATATTTAAAAATCTGAAAACAATCCAAATATCCATCAATATGAGATTCATTAAATAAAGTTACTTTTTATTGCTACAATAGAATACTATTTGGCCATTACAAATAGTAAAGTAAATATCTACGCATTGGGATGGAAATATTTTCTCCTATAAGGGAAGGAAGCAAGATGCAGGCAGCATGTTTAGTATTATCTCATTTATAGACCGTGCTCTTTTTTTTTTTTCATTTTTGATACATTTTTATAAAGAAGTAAAACACTGTAATTCTCAGTATTTCTTATCTGTTAGATTACAGTGTGCTAAATAAGTATTTGTTTTACCGGGTTGTTTTTCATTTCCTTATGCATTCATAACTGACAGCAAGAGAGTTTTTAATATTTTGAAAAAATTTTCTAAATGTCATGGAATGGTTGTAATTTTCCCAGTGATGAAGATCACTTTGCACAGTTAGCTTCAGCCTGCACTGTTATTTTTTTTTTTAGGACACAATTTCAAGTTTTCTTTAAATATTTCTTTGGGGGAGGGGACACCACACTTCTCAACGAAGAGAAATATTAACAATATAGAGGTCTTTTATTTTTTTACATTTATGCCATGAATTCATAGGGAATGGGTTCCAGCAGCTCAGGCTCCTTTCCATTGGTTCTCACAAAGTGTGCTTCTCTGGGTGGGGCTGGCTGGCATTTCAGCTGAACCCAGCTACCTTTCTCTTTGGCTTCCTTCTTTTTCTGATCGTTTTCCTTCACCCGTTTCAGGAAGCTGTCTCGGCTCTTAGAGTGCTTAATATGCTCAATACGAGCATTAATTCTCTTGGCAAGAATCTTGCCCTTAACTTGTTTGTTTACGACAATGCCAACCGCATGCTGAGTAACATTGTAGACCTTTCCAGTTTTGCCATGGTAACATTTGTGGGGCATTCCTTTTTGAACAGTGCCCATTCCCTTGATGTCTACAATATCACCTTTCTTGTAGATTCGCATGTATGTCACCAAAGGAACAACTCCATGTTTTCTAAAAAGCCTAGAGAACACATAGCGTGTGCCTCCCCTCTTTCCCTTTGTGTTGGTCATCTTGATGAATTACTGGAAGATGGTGGTGCCGGCCGAAGAAAAATCTGCACAGTTATTTTTACAGTACTGTACTACTACTTGTAGTTTTACGTTATTTGTTAGGAGAGTGAAAATATGTGGGCTTTGGAGCCTGTGTGCCTGGGTTCAAATCCTGACTCTCACACTAAATTGCTTGCTGTCTGCTATTGGTCAAGTAAACCAACCTGTCTGAGACTCAGTTTTCTTATTTGAAAAACATAGAGCGTGCTCTTTTTTTTTTTTTTCTTTTGAAGGCAGTGTCACTGGCCTTCATATGTGGGACCCGAACCGGGGCCGCTGGCTTCCCAAGCCAGCGCTTAACCACTGCGCCACTCGGCCGGCCCAGTATTATCTCATTTATAAATAAAAAGGATATTATATATACATGTATAGGAATATATGCTAAACAGTTTTTCTGAAAGTTTAACAAACTGTTAACAGTTTGGCAGAAAGATCTAGTGGGAGGCAGCGGTATAAGAGGTTTCCATTTTTCTTTTTATACCTCCCTATATCACTCTTTTCCTATGTGACTACATTCCTCTTTTTTATTTTTTATTTTTTTTATTATTTTTTTTTTTTGAGGGCAGTATCACTGGCCCTCATATGTGGGACCCGAACCGGGGCCGCCAGCTTCCCAAGCCTGCACTTAACCACTGCGCCACTCGGCCGGCCCTACATTCCTCTTTTTTAAATAAAATAAAATAAAAAGTTGAAAGCACAGTGCAGTCTGTTGTATGATAAGTGCAGGTGGGGAGCTGGGAGGCAGAGGATGGGCACCAGTCCCAGGCGAGGAAGAGGGGTGTCAGGAAGCCTCCCTGCGTCAGAGGAGGCCTGGGCTTCATGTGTAAGGATCAGAAGTTAGACGAAGATCAGGGTCAGAGTCCTTCTGGTAAAGGAAGTGGTATTTCCCAGAGAATGGAGGTGAGAGAAGGCAAGACACGTTTAGGGAATTGAAAGAAAGAAAGAAAAGAAAGAAAGAAAGAGAGAAAGAGAGAAAGAGAGAGAGAAAGAGAGAGAGAGAGGTGGGGGAGGGAGGGAGGGAGGGAGGGAGGGAGGGAGGGAGGGAGGGAGGCAGGAAGGTTTGTTCGAGTGCAGAGTCATTAAGAAAACAAACAAACAAACAAACAAACAGCTGGCTGGGTAGAGGCCTGGTCACTTACTGTCTCAAGGACTTTGGACCTTTTCTGAAGGCAAGGAGAAACCACTAAAGACTTCTGAGTGAATGAGTGGCCTGATTAAAACCGGCGAACCCTTACTTTGGACCATCATGAGTTAAAGTAATAGCAGGGACAGTCGTGGAACCTCAAAAGGGACGGTGGGAACTGAGATTCCAAAAAGTGGAAGTGGAGGACAAGATTATCAATCAGGAATCCGGTAGGACCAAAGGTCCCTCACTTAATGGCGGGTGACAGGAACCCAAGTTTAACAAACATAAACCAAAAAGGGGATTGATTTGTGGGAGGCATGAAACACTGAAGCTCAGGAACCAGAACTGGTACATGAGAACCTAGCGGGGTGCCCTGCCTTACTTCTGTGCTTTTTTCTGTGTTCTCTACCTGGTTTCTTTGACACGGCAGGTTTCATGGCTACTGGCAATCCTTAGCTCATACATTCCCAGCATTTGTGTATTCATTTAACAAATACTTGTTGAGAAATTTCTGTGCCTTGCTCAGTTCTCAGTGCTGGGGACAAGCTCTAAACTAACACAGAAGCTCTATTTTTGTGGCAGAGGAATCAGATAATGAGCAATCTATAATATGATGTCATTATTACTGTGTTATAATGCTTCTTGGAAGAGGAAAAGGGCTCTTCCGGCTTCCATTTTTATTTTATTTTATTTATTGGGTTGTTTTTTTTGGGTTTTTTTTTAGGGCAGTGTCACTGGCCCTCATAGGTGGGACCCGAACCGGGGCCGCTGGCCTCCCAAGCCAGCGCTTAACCACCGCGCCACCCGGCTGGCCCCCGGCTTCCATTTTTAAAAATTGCAGAGACGTGTTCTGATTGGATAGGTGTGGGTCCTGTCCCCATCTTGCTACTGTGATGGGCAGCCCTCACGCAGAGTCCATGGTTGTAGTTGATGTTGGGGGCAGGAAAAGCAATTCCTAAGAGAAAGAAGGTACATTTCCCAGAAAAGAGGGAGTTGACTAGGTAGACAGAAACATTTCATGTCTTTCCACGCCTGTTATATTGGAATTACTGGTTTATTATCCCATTAGCCCTCAGGCAGTCAAAAACATATTTCCTAGGAATTTAAGGGTAATGTTTTTTGGAGGTCTAAAGTTAGAGGAAAGCAGAATAAATGCGAAGTTACTCAATAATGTTATGATGTTAGAAGACACTGTGTGTGCAGCATCACAGAAGGGCCATCCTGGGGTCATCTAACTTGGGATGTGAAAGGTAGGATGAAATTCCCTGGCAACAACTTTAAAGATGGGGTTTGCTCACATATCATTTCTTCCTTCATTAATTCATCCATATCCATAAAGACAAACATTGAATGTATTTCATATTGAGTATATGTCGTAGGCAAAGCAAATAGTCTAAGCTCTGTGAAGAAAGGTACAAAATGTATCATCTGTCATCAAAGAAATCAAAGGTGGAGGCAGGCATATTAAACAGATAACTGAAAGGCACTCTAAGTTCTGTAGTATATATAGTGGGATGGAAACAGTGGCAGCAGTGCCTCACTCTTGGAGAAATCAGACAAGGCTTTGCAGAAGTGGTGACATTTGAAACAGGCCTTAAAAGGCAAAAGTTTGCCCTCTAGATAAAGGAGAGGGGGCAGGCATTCCAGAGATAGAAAACCAGAGGAAGGTACAAAGGCACAGAAATGAGTACAGGTGTGACAAGCAGGGCTGCTAGGCTCGAGGGCTGTGGTAGAGAAGGGAGTGTAGATGAAAATGTGAAGGATGAATACATGCCAATTCAGTGACTTCGAACCTTTCTGTCCATCCATTGGCAGCAGGGAGCTACAGGATGATTGACAGCAGGACAAGTGTCAGGAGAGAATCTGTTTTACAAAGAGGCTGTCAAGGAGGAGAGAAGTCTGCAACTGGCCCTTTCGAAGCTGTTGACACAGTCCTGGCAAGAGATATTAAGGAGCAAAACCTAGTCCAGGGCCACAGGATTAGGGAGGACAGGAGAGATCCAAGAAGTAATTACAGACAAGGTAGAAGATGACAAGATTCATTGAATTTCTACCTTGCCCCCAGGCTCCAAGATAGGTATTTTACATACCTTATTTTATATACTCTTTATAGCAACCCTGTGAGTGTGTCAAGGCCCCTTTAGGAAATCGAACATCAGCGAGACTGACTTTCTCAGGGTCCCAGGAGCATTAAATGGCAGAGCCTGAACCAAGGTCTGCTGGACCCCAAAGCCCATGCTATTTCCCCTTTTCATCACCCTTTACTTTCTCCTGTGCTTTGTGGGAAGCACTGTGGATACAAGCCTTCACTAGTACTGGGCACAGTGTACTGTGTTAGGTTGCACTGTGCTGAGGGAAGGAGAACATCTTTTTTTTAAAAGATTTTATTGGAGAATTGGGGAATTGGGGGAGGGGAACAGTGTTGGGGAATTGGGGGAGGAGAGCAGACAAGTTGCTGTCCTTCAAACTAGTTGTGGAGGGCGCAGGAAGCTTAGCTCCAAGTCCAGTCATGCCGCTCAGCTCAAGGTGCTGTGTTCAATCTTAGCTGCGGGTGGGCGTAGCCACCATCCCATGTGGGAGTTGAACCTGGCGGTCTTGTTAAGAGCGCGTGCTCTATCCTCTGAGCCATCCGGGCGGCAGCTCAGTTCAGGGAAGGAGAACTTATATCCAGCAGAGGTTGGAGGCCAAGCCAGCGCTCACCTCATCTAGGTCTGTGTTAGTTTTCTGTTATTGCTGCTATAACAAATTGTCATAAACTTTAGTGGCTTAAAGCAATACACATTTATTATCTTACAGTTGTGTAGGTCAAAAGTTCGACCAGGGTCCCCCTGGGCTAAGATCAAGGTGTCAGCTGGGCTGAGTTTCTCCCTGGAGGGGCGAATTCCTTCCTTGCCTTTTCCAGCTTCTAGATCATGGTCCCCTCCCTCCAGCAATGGAGGTCGAATCTTTCTTCCATCGCATCACCCTAATCTTCTCTTCTGCCTCTCTCTTCCACTTTTAGGGATGCTTATGATAACCTGGGGCCCACCTGGATAACCCAGAATAGTCTTCCCATTTTAAGGTCTAGTGATTAGCAACTTAACTCCCCTTTGCCATGAAACAGAATATATTCACAGGTTCTTGGGATTAGGATACAGAAATCTTTGGGGGGCCGTTATTCCACTACCGCAAGTTGCTTTTTGTGCTATTAGATTTGCATCTTGTTGTGCCAGTTCTGGAAATCGACAAGGAGAGGCTCAGAGAAGCAGTGGTGAGGAAAGAGTTAACCAGCTATCCAGGAAGCACAATGACCCCTTGACAATGTGAGTGTGGTGTAGACCGGTGGGCCAAGAGCTGGGCTGTTGGAGTAGGCGGCTCACATCTTGGAAGAAAAGCCCCATCAAGCCATGACCAGTGGAAACCAGGACACCAGTCACCTGGGAAACCAAGTAAACATAAACATACAGCCATCCATCACTGCCATCTGGAAAAAATTGGGTAGCGAGGGTCTTCCTGTTAGACCCTGCTCTGGTATTTATTTGTGTAGCTGGAGATCCCAGACCAGCTTTTCTGTCAGCGACGCTTCAGCGAGGTGCGTGGGGCTGACTCGCAGCCTGGAATTAAAACATACCACCTTTCTGTGTGCATGTGGTTGTAAATATTACCAGCAGACGGGTCACTCAAGAGATAGGTGTCCACATTTCCAAGTCTAAACAATGTCTGTCGGTCAGATGGGGAGCCCCATGTGCTTGCGGGCAATGCCGTCTTTAGAAAAAGTCTGACATCCCAGTGAATGCTGCACGTGTTCCGCTCTGCCCTGGAGGGATGGTGCCCAGGCGCCCATCCTCCCATCTCCACTCTGGGCAGTGACTTCAGAGATGTGCAGGGGGAAATGGTTGTAGTTGGGTCCATGGTACAAAAGGATATGCTAAGCTACCTGGACTCTGCTCCCAAGGGTCCTCACTGTTGGTCAAGAATGATTTCAGTTGTAGCTCCAGCAGTGGTGAGAGATTTGCCCTGCTCCCTTCATATGTTCCAGCCCTGTCCCCCAAGTGATTCAGAGATATTGACAAGGCAGCTGGCTGGCATTTGCAGGGGCAAGTCTGAGGCATGGATCAGAGCAAAGTGAAGTGACCCATACAGGGAACAAACCTATGACCTTGGCCTCTGAAGCACTCTATTCTTACAGACTCAGCTAGCAGAGCCCCCTGAAAGTTCACCCTTCTTTCATCCAGGTCCATATGCAACACTGAAATGCTCAAAGGCTGCCTGGCCACGGCAAGACCAAACTAGATTCAGAACAAGCTACATTTCCTAGTATCATGTGGTTTCAGCTTACCTGCAAGACCCATATGGGGACCCCGAGTTTGGTGATACTGAGTCAGAACCAGACCTATTCAAGATGGTTGTGGAGCCCTGGGGGCCTTGTAGAGACCCTCCTGTGGTCATCCCTGATTACAATGTGATGTCCTAGGGGGCACGGACCCCGCGGCACCCCGTCCTTGGCAGAATGGATGCTCAAAGCATGTCAGTGAAATTAGTCACAAAAATGAATAAATAGGTGACATAAACGCATGTGTCACATATTCCTGACTTTTCTCTGAATGATGGTTCTCAAAATCCTCACTTTCCTTATCATTTGTTGCAGGGATGCAAAATAACCCTCAACAAGTACTGCCCATTAGAAATATAATATAGGGGCCGGCCGAGTGGCGCGGTGCTTAAGTGCTGGCTTGGGAAACCAGCGGCCCCAGTTTGGGTCCCACATGTGAGGGCCAGTGACACTGCCCTCAAAAAAAACAACAACAAAGAAATATAATATAAACCCCAGTGTAAGCCTCACAGTGCTTTTAAATTTTCTAGTAGCTACCTTAAGTAAAAAGAAACAGAGGAGATTAATTTTAATAATATTATATTTTATTTAACCCTATATATCTAAAATATTTTAATTTTACTTAAAATTTTTATTATAATAAATTTATTATGAGTATAATATAAGCTAATTATAAATTGAGTATAAATATAAATTATATAATTTTTATTATAATAAAATTATAAATTCATTATCATTTATGTAAAAATTATTGAGATATTTTCCATTCTTTTTGGTGCCACCTCTAGCAGCACCTCTCAGTGCAGACTAGCCATGTTTCAAATAACCACATGTATTTCATGGCTACTGTGTTCGACAGTTTAGCTCTAGCTACTGTCCGTTCTTGTCACATCCCACACAAGAGCAGTGGGAAACAAGAAGGGTCTGTGAAGGGTTAAGAAAGACAGGAGCCAAGAATAGAGTGCAAGTGGGCCAGGGGACTCAAGCCTCAAGGAGTGAGCCCCAAATCAGGCCAATGCATAACTTTTATTGATACCTCAACCAATAAGTGGGATTGTTTTTTCCACGGTCTGTGAGTCTCAAGCCTGAGCACTTGCTTAAGCCGGATTACCCATGCCTGCAGGATGGTATTACCGAAAGTCCCAACAAATGCTATGCTTTCACACGCACGCACGCACGCACGCACGCACGCACACGCATGCACGACCCTGGGAAATAAAGTCGTTATGCTAAAAACCCACTAAACAGGATTTAGCTCTAAACCTACTGATAAGGGGATTGGGAGTCAACCGATATTGTTCATCAGGTCCCAGCTTTCTAGGATGCCCCTTGAGGAAGCTTTACAGGAATCATTCCCCCTGGTCTCATGGGGTTTGAGACACCTCCTCTCTTTTAGGAATCGGTATGGGGGAACAGATGGCTGGGCAGCTGCATGGCAACACACTCTTATGGTCAATATCATTACTAATGAACATCTGAATGACCTCTAACAAAGAATCCTTCTTTTATTAATTCATTAGTAATGCCCATGTTGATAAGTGCCATTATTGCCACATTATAGTTAGAGAAACAGGCCGAATTTCAAGGGTGGAGGTGGTACTTGAAACCAGGAGTTGTAAGCCCTGTGCTCCACGACACACCACATGCTGCCATTCCTTTAAGGAACCTCAGCAGAATGTGAGACAGATGGGGTTACCTTGGAAAACACTCCAATGACGTGACTGTTAGTTTTAACTAACTGTCACATGATAGTGAATCTCAGTCAAATAGTTTAGGTGACATTACACCGCCACATGGTAAAGGGCACGGAGGAATAGCATTTAGACTGGCCCAGAGTTCAGGGAGCCACAGGCTTCAGTTTGAGAACCACTGCCTAACTCCCTCCCAAGTTCACTGCTTCAGTAGCTGTTGCAGCCCTGGCCGGGTACCTTCTTATCCTGAGAAGAAATGACAGCTGCCTCCTGTGCCATTGCATGCAGCTCCCTACTCCTCGGAGCTTGTTCATTTCAGAGCTCCAAGGACCCTTCCTGACTCTTTTAGTCCTACTTCCAGAAAGGGAATTGAATTCATCTTTGTTCTTGCCTTTCTGATTTCCAAACAGTAATAGTATTTGATTGACGCTTCCGAGTTTTACCCCCAGAAACCTATGGCCTCAACTCCCTTCCCAGTTATGCTCTCACATAAACTTAATTACAGTTATTTCACAGCATTAATTTTTGCACAGTATGGCTGGCCTCTAATGCCCCTTTGCTTGGAATTCAAATGCTGTGATTTTCTTCTTGAAATCCAAATCATCTTTGGAAAAGACAACCAGTTTTTCACCCAAACCATGTCCAAACAGGTCTGGCCCCCAGACCGTATCTGGCATGAAAAGAGGCTCAGTAAAACACACAATAGATGACTGTAGTCTAATTTTAGACCAGATGGTTCTAGAGACCATGTTTCTTCTCTGTTGACCCCACTTCTTACCCCCATCAGATCAGCTCCCTTGGGACGGACCCTGACAGGCATCAAGAACATACAGGAATGAACACAAGCATTTTCCTAAAACACATCTGTGATCCTGCGAACCTCCCAATTAAGGCATTGTAGTGGCTGAGTACACCCTACAAGATGACGTCCAAACTCTTGAACTGTGCAACAAAGCACTCCATGTTAGGGCCCTTCCCTGCCTCCTCAATCTCCCTCTCGCACTTTAGAGCCCATGCTGTAATGGCACCAACATGCCTGATGTTTTCCTAGAACTACCACGTGGGTTCAGGCGTGTGATCTCACACCTGAATGGCCAGTTCACCTTGCCAACACTTATGCATACAGAGTCCCCCTGGCACCCCCCCACCTCCCATAGAACCCACCTCTCTCTCCCAACACTGCCCACCCATTTAGCACGAGGCTTATAACACGCTGCTGTGTGTTCTGTTTCCACGGCTAAACAAAAGGCACCTGGGAGCAAGGACTTTGACTTGGTTGTCACTGACCCTTCTGTGCTGTCAGGATGCCTGGTGCATGAGAAGCATTTTATTTATTTACAAGAAAGGAGGAATACACAGCTATTACAGAGGTAGAGTGATGTCGACTCTAGGGAAAGAGTTTTATCTACTTGCCCCTCACTTAGCTCCTCTTTCTCCTATCTAGGTGATATTTAGACATCTAAGCCTGAGGGAGGTTCTAGGACTTTCTGGTGCCTTGTAGGGTAGAGCAAAGCAGATGGTCGTGGAGGAGAAAAGCAAGTTGCTGATTGTGTAGCATTTCCTCTGGGCTTAAGGGGAAAAAAACAAGGGATCCTCAGGTACCCTTTCAGGTGTCCCAGCTCAGCTCAGCAGGGAAGGATGGGAAAGGAGGTAGGGTTCAGGGCAAAAGGCTTTCTCTGAAATAAATTCCCATTGGACTGGAGCATTTCCTGTGCTGTGTCTTATGAAAGAGTGATGTACAAAGTGCAATACTCAAGCTTTCCCCTTTAGAACTAGGAAGGGAGATTCCTAGACAATCACTTGATGCCCGGAATGTTAAAATGACTCAAGAAAAGGCAGCAGAATCTGGAATTTTGGGGATGATTTATCTCTGACTTACAGAAAATCTAGGGAAGACTTCTCTCACAATTTTGGTCCTTTTGAAAAGGATTAACTTCATATGGAACAGACCTAATAATTGGGGGCCTTACTAGTATGTAGTGGTTCCACCTCCAGTAATATATTTCTTATCAGATCAATCTAGGAGCACGCATGTGTGCGCGCACACACACACACACACACACACACATGCAAACACACATACACTGGATGAAATATGTTTTTACAAACACTATCTAAAGATACTGGAGACCGATTAAAAGAAGGAATATACTGGAGAAAGTCAATACATGGAAGAAGAAAAGACACTGTTGTGTTTCCAGATTTTATAGTTTTTAGATCGAAGCAGGCACCAGCATACACCAGGCAGAGGGGCTAAAAGTCCACTATGAAACCCACAGCCTTACTGGCTAGCGGAACCAGAGTATGGAGCAACCACCAGCAGGAATAAGAGGGAATCCCCAAAAGGATAGTGACAAAGGGGGGAAACCCAATGGCCCACACCCCTGACTGACCCTTGAACTACACTTACGTAGGGCAGACACCAAGCCATTTAGTAAAGCTAAAAGCACTAAACTGAGTGAGATTTGAGCCATTACCCTCAACAAGGGAAACATTAAAAGGATAATAAGGAGATGTGATGAACGCCTTTACTCCAATAAATTTGATGACTTAGATAAAATGAACAAATTCCTTGAAAGATGAAAATTAGCAAAGTTTACTCAAGATAAACTGTACATCCTATGTTAACTTAAAATTTTTAATTCATAGTTAAAAACCTTCCCAAAAGACAAGTCCCATCCCAGATGCTTCACTGATGAATTCTGCATTTAAGGAAGATATCATGCAAATTCTAAAAAATAAAATAAAATAAAATAAAAAATAAAATAAAATAAAATAAAATATAAAATAAAATAAAATAAAATAAAATAAAATAATGGGAAGAAAAACTTCCCAATTCCTTGTATGAGAGCAGCATTACCCTGATACCAAAAACAGACAAAGACATTATAAGAAAATAAAACTACAAACTAATATTCCTCATGAAAACAGCTGTAAAAACTTCTACAACATAGTATTAGAAATCCCCCAGTATCTTAAAATGATAATCTATTGTGACCAACTGGGGTTTGTCCTTGGAATGCAATATTGTTCAATATTTGAAAATCACTCAATATGATTTGCCATATGGGCAAATTAAAGGTGAAAACAAACTATATGATCCCCTCACTAGATGCAGAAAGAACACTTAACAAAATTCAACAACCATCCATGACGCAAACTCTAAGCAAGCCAGGAATTACAGTTACCTTCCTCAAGTTGATAACGGGCATCTGTGGAAAACCTACAGCTAATATCATACATTAGTATTCTGTGAGAAACTGAATACTAACGCTATTATCAGAAACAAGGTAAATATACACTCCCTTACCGCTATGATTCAACATCATACTGAAAGTCTTTTTCAGTGCAAAGGCAAGAAAAAGAAAGAAAAGGCATAAAAATTGTAAAAAATACGAGGCCTAACAATTAAGTTCGTGAACTCATCCTAGAAAAAGTGCTACATACCTCATTGCTGAATATCATTATGGTCACCTTTGAAATGCTCCCCTTGGGAAGCTATGCACCAAAGCCAGCGCCTAGTCCACCCTTCAAAGCAAATTTGGAACTCTCTTTCTGGAATCACCATCAGAGCTGTTGTCGTGTTACCCTTGGGGTCCTGAATTTCATCAGAATGTCTTCCTTTCAATATTTCCTTTATCTTCAGATAAAGAAAGAAGTCATTGGGGGCCAGATCAAGTGAGTAGGGAGGGTGTTCCAATACAGTTATTTGTTTACTGGTAAAAAAATTTCTCACAGACAGTACCGTGTGAGTAGTGCATTGTTGGGATGCAAGTGCCATGAATTGTTGGTGAAAAGTGCAGGTTGTCTTTTTCACGCAGGCTTTTCAGTACTTCCAAATAGTAAATTTGGGTAACTGTCCACTTGGTACAAATTCATAATGAATAATCCCTCTGATATCAGAAAAGTTGAGCAACATCGTTGCAACAAGTTCACGAACTTAATTGTCAGACTTCGTAAACAACACTGTCTGTATAACCATAGATATCATGATTGCCTGTGTAGCATTTGCACAGAAACTTGAAATGCTTAGGGGGAACATCTAATAAATTATATACAAGATTTGTATGCTGAAAACCTGGAAGTATTATAAGAGAAACAAAATGCTTAAAATAAATGCAAAGACATACTGTGGTCATTAATTGGAAGACTCAATATTGTTAAGATGTCAGTTTTCTCCAAATTGATCTATGGAGTCAATGTAATTCCAATCAAAATTGCAGCAGGTTTTTTTATAGAACTCCATAAGCTGATCCTGAAATTTATAAGAAAAAAAAAATCAAAAGGAACTAAATTAGTCAAAGCAATTTTCAAAAAGAACAAAGTTAGAGGACTCACATTACATTTTCGAGACTTACTGGGAAACCACATTAATCAAGACAGTGGGGTATTAGTGAAATGAAAAACATAAATATTAGTGAAGAATCCAGAAATAGGCCAAGGCAATTCAACGGTGAAAGGATAGTTTTTCTAGCAAATGATGCTGGAACAGTTGGACATCTCTAAGCAACAAAATGTATCTTGATCCATACATTAAACCATTTATAAAAAATTAACTGGAAAATGGATCACAGACCTAAATGTAAAAACCTACAAGTTAAAAAATTCCAGAAGAAAACACAGGGGAAAATCTTTGTGACCTTAGATTAGAAAAGATTTATTAGATAGGACACCAAAAGCACAACCCATAAATGAATGATACTTTTAACCCTCTGTCGGGCACAACTATTCTCACAGATTATTTTGAATTTCTGTTGATTTTTATACTGAATTTATGCAATAGATATATATTGTTTTTACTTTGTGGCAAATTAAAACTTCATTCTGAATAAAAAATAAGCATGCTTACATGTTATTTTCATTCATTTTCAATTTAAAATAAATGTCATACATTCATTTAGTAGATGTATTGTGCCCAATGGAGGGTTAATAAAATGTAAATACAAGAGATAGACTAGAAAATATTTTCAAAACACATATCCAAAATATATGAAGGACCCTTATAACTCAATAATAAGAAAACAAACATCCCAATTTAAAGCATTTGAACAAACACTTCATCAAAGACATCACATGGGTGGCAAAACAACAGCACAGGAAAAGGTACTTACCGACATTAGTAATTAGGGAAATGCAAATTTAAACAACAACCTGATACAACCTATTAGAAAAGCTGCTGGCAAGAATGCAGAACAGTGGAACTCTCATACATTGCTGATGGTAGTGCAAACTGTGCAGCTACTTTGGAAAACATGCTGGCAGTTTCTTACAAAACAATATATGCAATGAACGTACGTCTCAGCAGACCTACTCGTAGGTATGTACCCAAGAGAAATGAAAACATATGACTACACACAAACTTTGCACAGATGTTTCTAGTGGCTTTATCCATGATTGCCCAAAAGTGAAACTATCCAAATGTCCATCAACTACGGAACAAATAAACAGAATGTGGTGGCACATCCGTACAATGGAATATTACTCAGCAACAAAAATAGAATGAACTATGGATACATGCAACAACATGAATAAATTTCAGATGCTTTATGGTTAAGTGAAAAAAAGCTAGGCTCAAAATGCTGCATACTGAATGACTACACTGCTCTGACACTCTGGAAAAAGCAAAGTTTCAGGAACGAAAAAAAACAGATTAGTGGTTGTTTGTGGACTAGAAATGTAGGGAGGGATTTAACAGCAAAGGGACATGAGGGAACTTTTGGGTTGAGGAAAATGTTTGATGCCTAGATTGTGGTGGTGGCTACAAGGCTGCATGAGTTTGAAAATAGGTAAAAGGGTAGATTTTATTGTATACAGATTGCTCTTCAATAAACCTAACTTAAGAAAAAGAAACTAGAATAGGGTTCTTTGTGACAAAGTTGAACAGTTTTTTCATTAGACTGAAGAAGACACAGGTTTAACCCCATTCTTCCTATTTGACCTCATCCTTTGATAGAAAACAGAAATGGTGAAATTGATATTTGCTGAATGAAAAAGAAAACATCAGATTATTTCAAGTGTAGAAAATTAAGTATAAGTTTCAAATAATGAATTAAGGATGCATCGTGATAACTGAATTATGGGTTATGACAAGGCAATGAACAAAGGATACTTGAGAAGTACCATGGAAACTTTCTCTGATTGCGTATCAAGTAAAGTTTACTTCGCAGATGAGGTTACCATGGATCATAACTTGAGAATTAAAATTCACCGAGCTAGGCTTTTAAATTTTTTATTTAATTTTAAATCAACACCTTTTGCTATTTTTCCTTTTGGCAAGAAAACTGGAATCTAGATTTCATAAGAAAGTTACCTTTTAGGTGATGTACTCTATCTAGCTCATTTATAATTCAAACTATAATGACACTCTCAAAGCATTTTTTTATTACTAGAAAGTAAAAGACTTAGGCAGTTTTCAGGATATATCATTTATGAAGGGGACAGTTCAACTATATTTTAACTTACAAATAATATTTTGAAAAATTAGAAATTTTTAAATAGCTAAAAACTTGGGCCTTTAGGAAGGAAAACCCCAGAAATGGTGAATATGTAGATAAATAGAAACCTGTTTTTTCTCCTTCTGATTTCTTTAAAAGACATGATTATTTCATAGAAAACTATAAAATTGAATTATGCAGCTTATAAGATAAATAAATGCTATATAGGCAAAATGGTACAAAAGATGCAGCTGTAAATGAAAATATACCATTGCTAAGTCTTACTGTTTACATGAAATGGTATACTAGTAGCTTCAAAAGGCCTGTGAGAAGTTAAAAAGGAATACAGTAATTCCTAGAGCAATCAGTAAAAACTGTAGGGGGTATAGCTAAAAAGGCAACAGAGGAATTATAAGGGAGTGCTAATAATATTGGATTAAACCCCCACTCCGGAAAAAAAAAAAAAAGGAAGAAAAGAGGAGGAACAAAAACAGACAGGACAAAGAAAATAGTGGCAAATATATAGATCGAAATCCCACCCTATCACTAATTACACAAAATATAAGTTAGCTATACACTTCATTTGAAGGCATAAATTGTCAGATTATAAAAAGGCAAGACCCAACTATATGCTGTCTACAAGAGATGCACTTTAAACATAGACACAGATAGATGCAAAGTAAAAAGAAAAAGATGTTCATTCAAATATTAAGTCTAAGAAAGCTGGATTGGCTATATTAATATCAAACAAATATACCTCAAGACCAGGAATGTTACCAGAGATAAAAAAGAACATTTCATAATGATAAAAGTGTCAATTATTGAGGATGACAGAACAATAAACAATGTGTATGCACTTAACCAGAGAGATTCAAAATTCATGAAGGAAAAATGGGCAAAACAAAAGAAGAAACTAGAGAAGTCTACAATCATAGTTCAAGATTGTTTGTTTGTTTGTTTTGTTGTTTCTTGAGGGCAGTGTCACTGGCCCTCACATGTGGGACCGAACCGGGGACGCCAGCTCCCCAAGCCAGCGCTTAACCACTGCACCACTCAGCCAGCCCTCATAGTTCAAGATTGTAACACTTCCGTTCACAGTAATTGATAGAGCAACTAGATAAAAAGATTAGTAGGGATAGAGATTTGAAAAGCATTATCAACCACCTTGACCTAATTGATATTTATAAAACACTACATTCAACTATATAATACACATTCAAGTTCAAGTGAATTGTTCACACAAAAAAAGAGACTATTAAATAAGTCTCAATAGATTTTTTAAAAACTGAGATCTCACAGAATATGTTCTCTGATAAAAGAGTATTAAATTAGAAATCAACAATAACATTTCTAGAAAAGTCCAAATATCCTGAAATTAAAGGACATACTTCTAAATAGCCCAAAGTCAAGGAACTAATTACAAGGGGAGCTAAACTTTATTTTTGAATGATAATGAAAATACAAAATATCAAAATTGGAGAGATGTAGCTGAACTTAGCAGAATGTAGAAGAAAGTTTATAGCATTAAATGTTTATGTTAGAAATGAAGAAAAGTTTAAACTCAATGATCTGTGTTTCCACCATAAGAAAGCTAGAAAACTATAACTAAATTAAACCCAAAGTAAGTAGAAGAAACAAAGAAAATAAGAAGTGAAATCATAAAATACAAAACAAAGAAATTTACAAAGATCAAAGTTGGTTCTTTGAAAAGAATAATAAAATTTATAAACCCCTGACACCACTGGTGGAAAAAAAAGTTAACATATTAGCCAATGTCAGGAATGAAAGAAGGGATATCACTACAGATCCTACAGTCATTCAAATATAATAAGGGAATATTATGATTAATTTTATGCAAATAAGTGTGAGAATTTAGATTAAATGGACAAATTCCTTGAAAAGCACAATTTACCAATCTTAGCACTAAATAAAATAAAAAATCTTCGCACAAAGAAAACTCCAGGCCCAGATGATTTCACTGGCGGATTCTCTCAAACATATAAGGAAGAAATTATACCAATCGAGTTGGTAGGATTATTCCCAACTCATATTTATGAGAGCAACATAACCCTTATACTAAAACCTGACAAAGGGGGCCGGCTGAGTGGCGTATTGGTTAAGAGCTGGCTTGGGATGCCAGCGGCCCCGGTAAGGTTCCCACATGTGAGGGCCAGTGACACTGCCCTCTACAGCTAACAACAGCTCCACCTGGAGCCGGGCTGTGCGAGCCCCGGTGACGGTGTAGGCTGCAGCCCCTGCTGCAGTGGGCTGCCATAGGCTACAGTGAGCGGCCAGGAGCCAGCGTGAGCTACCAATAGCCGCCATGAGTGACCATCCAGAGGCCAGTGACCAATCTGCCTCACCTGAGAAGAGTGCAATGACATACCAACATGGACCAGTGAAGCAACATCCTCCGCAACTAGACTGAAGAACAAAGGACGGCAACTTGTCTGTTTCCCTTCCCCGATTTCCCAACACTGTTCCCCTCTCCCAATTCCCCAATAAAATCTTTAAAAAAAACGAAACAAAAAAAAAAACCTGACCAAGGTATTCCATCAATTCCAGTCCACATTGATACACACAAAAAATGAATAAAACTTGAATTTACTTTGTTAACATAATAAAAGATAGGTTTAATATCCTATGTATTCAGTAGATATATATATAAGCCACTTGGTAAAATTTAGAACCCATTCATGATTAAAAATAACAAAACAAAGCAAAACAAAAACAAACATACCTTCTTGAAAACCAGGAATAGAAAGGAAGGGGAATGTCCTTAACCTTATAAAGGACATCTATCAAAAATCTACAACAATATCAAACTTAATAGTGAAATATTATTTTTTCCCTAAAATCGAAAATGAGACAAAGATCTGTGCTCTCATCACTTCTAATTAACATGATAGTAGAGGTCCAGTGTTGCAATAGTGCAATAAGGAAAGGAAAAAAAATAAAATATGTAAGAATTGGGAAGAAAGAAATAACATTTATTATTTGCAGAAAGCATAATTGTGTAACTAGAAAATCCTAAGGCATTTATCAACTTTTAGAGTTAACAGTTTAGCAAACTTACTGGATTCAAGGGCAGTAAACAAAACTTAAATGTATGTTTAGTAACGAACAAATAGAAAATGAAATTTAAAGAAAATACAGTAGAATAAAAGAACATCTGCATAGGAATAAATCTAATTAAAAATGTGTATTACCTTACACAGAAAACTATGAAACAATATTGAGAAAAATTAAAGCGATAAAAAACCAGATTCATGGATTAAAAGTCTTAACACTATAAAGATATCAGTTCTCCACAAAATCATCTATAAATTCAATGCAGTCTCAATTGAAATTCCAATAGATTTTCTTTTTAGGAGTAGACAAAATTTAAGGGGAATTTTATATGGAAACCTAGAGGGACACAAATAGCTAAGAGAATAAGGTTAGAGTTGGAACACATATTCTACCGTATGGATGAATTATCTTAAGGCTACAGTAATTCATTCTTTGTGTGTGGTGCCACAGGCTAGACAAATGGACCAAAGGAACAAAATAGGGAATCGGGAATTAGACCCACATATATATGGACACCACTGGCAGAGCAGTAGGAAAACGATGCTCATTTTAATCAGTGATACACAGCCAATTGGATATCCACATGCGAAAAAACTGACTCTTGCTCACCCCTATGTCGCATATTATTAACACATCAATTCCAGGTGATTTTAAATCTAACTGTGAAATACAAAACAATAAAGCTTCTAAGAAATAACACAGAAGAATATTTCATGACCCTGGAGTAGGCAAGGATTTCTTAAACAAGACACAGAAAGCAAAAAGATTAAAATATTAGTAAATTCTGTTTATCAAAAGACACCATGGGGCCAGCCGAGTGGCGCGGTGGTTAAGCGCTGGCTTGGGAAGCCAGTTGCCCCAGTTCGGTCCCACATGTGAGGGCCAGTGACACTGCCCTCAAAAAAAAAAAAAAAAAGAAGACACCGTGATAAGAATGAACAGGAAAGCCATTGAGTGGAAGAAAATATTTTCAATACATATATCATTAAAATTCTCTACAATTCTCTAATGTCCGGTAAAAAAAAAAAGGACATTATTTTCTTCACAAACGAGAGATCCACATGGCAGGTAAGCATATGAAAAAGTACTCAACCTTATTAGTTATTAGGAAAATGCAAATTAACATCACTATGAAATATATGATACACCAACAACACGACTAACATTTAAAAGACCAATAATACCAAGTATTGGTGAGACTGTAGCATAATGGAACTCACATATGTTGCATTTGAGGGTGTGACTTGGTGCAAACACACTGAGAAACTATTAGTATTAAGATATACTCATGTTGAACATGTGCCTATCCTGTGACCCAGCAGTCCCATTCCTAGATAAGGAATGTATGTAAGTGTTTGCTAAAAGTCAAATATTACAATGCCCATAGCAGCTTTATTTAAAATAGCTAACACGAGGGGCTGCCATGTGGTTCAGCTGGTTAGAGTGCGAGCTCTGAACAACAAGGTTGCCAGTTCAGCCCACATGGGCCGGTGGGCTGCCCCCTCTCATAACTAGATTGAAGACAATGACTTGAGCTGAGGTGCCGCTGAGCTGCTGGTGGGCGGCTGGGATGACTCACTTGGTTAGAACGCATACTCTTGACAGCAGAGTTTGCTGGTTCAATTCCCATATGGGATGGTGGGCTGCGCCCCACGCAACTAGAATGAAAATGGTGACTGGACTTGGAGCTGATGGGTCCTGGGAAAAACACACTGTTCCCAATTTAAAAAAAAAAACAACTCACAAAAACTATTAAAAAAAATAGCCAACTTGGGAAACAACTCAAATGTCCTCCAACAGTAGAACGGAGAAATAAACTGTGGTACACCCATGCAATGGGAACTACAGAACAATGAAAATGAAGAAGCTGTTGCCACACACAGTAACATGGATCATTATCAAAACAATGTGGAGCAAAAGAAGCCAGACACCAAAGAATATATACTTTATGGAAAACGCAAAACCAGGAAACTAATCTGTGGCATTAGACATCAGGGGAGTGATTGCCTTTCGGGAGGAGAATGGAGGCAGTGCCTGGAATGGGGCCCAGAGTGGATGTCTGGTAAGGTTCTGTTTGTTAATCTTTCTGATGGTTCCCCGAGTAATTTGGCTGGTGGTTGCATGGTTGCTTTGTGCTGCATGGGCACTTCTATGAGCATGTATGTGTGTATGTTTTATATCTGTAAAAAGTGCATTTTAAAACTGGGTTATGGAGATGGTGGAAAGACATGAAAGAATAGGAGGTAAGGCAAATTGTCTGAATTGATATATTCTTTGGCATCAGTTGCAGGGGCTAGAGAAATTTAGAGGAGAAATCACAGACGACTACATTAGTCAGAAAGTGTTTTTCTGGACTGGGTAGAAATTGATTTGGGTATTGAATCATGGTAGAATTTGGACCGGAAGAGAGGAGGGCAAAGCTGGAGGCAGGAGGGCAGCCTGAGGAAGGGTGAAGATGAGGATCCTCTTGACAGAGAGGGCTCCTATCTGGGAGAACGTTTCCCTTTGGAGAACGAGAAAAAGTTCTCATAATATCGCCTTGCCTTCATACAACACATTTATAAGTTACAAAGCTCTTTCTCATATTTTATTTTATTTGATTGTCACAAAACTCCATTTCTTGCAGAAAAAGACCCAGGTTCAGGAAGATTGAGTCACTGGCCCAGAGTCATTTAACAGCTGGGGTTCTAGTACTGGTTTAAGGAACTGCTGAGCAAGATCCAATTGTACGTCCATCCAACCCAAGTTTCTACTGGACACCAAAATCTGAAGGAAGGTATCAGGAGATGGTGTGTCAGTACACCTCTGGCACAGAAATGTCTAGTAGATAGCTTTGTGAGTGCAGTGTTTTCTTCGACGGAGTGGGGCTCTGTGTTCCCCATGTCGGCCTACATTCTAAAACATCCCTAAACCTTAAACATCTCATGATAAAAACCCCAGGAAGCTTCTAAGAACAGACCCATTTGCACTCAGCCTCCTGTCTCATCCCTGAGCTTGCCTGCTGCTCCGGCCAAGAGTCAGGATCTTTCCTGAGACCATGAAAAGCTGCCTGATCACGCCAGGCTGCCAAAACCACTCCTGGTCCCCCATTCTCTAAAGGGAAAAGGAAGTTCCTCTGTTATGGCTTTATCTTTTGAAGAAAATAAAATGCAGGTCTAAAGAAATTCAGCTACAGATGAGGTTATAACCACCATTACTTAGGCTTCACTTTTAGACACATAAAATGTGCAGCGAATAACTAATCACCTTTAACATCAGGCAGCGTGACAATCCCTCTGTCCCTCTCCCCATGTGGACTGATGTGTTCTTGTAGGTCTGCTATCAAGTTTCAGCTCCGATTCATTATCCTAAGAAGCAGCTTTCATCCCAGGTGCAGGGATGGAGGGACCTGGTCTGAACAGTATTCTTTCAGCAGCATAACAATCAATAAAAGAAAATACACTCCCACAAGCTACAGAGAGAAAGCGAGCGACGGAAGGTAGAGTGAGTGTCATGGAGACATTCTACTTCATTCGCCCCTTTCTCCCTGAGCTCTTCAGGCTCTCTTCTTCATTTTGCCCATATTTTAGTAACAGAATGATGGATTTTTTTTAAACTGGTGTTTTTTTCTGATTATCAAGGTAACACATGATCCTTTTAGAAAAAAGTAATATAGACAAATACCAAAAACAACAAATTTTTCATAATCCAACTATCTAAAGACAAACATTGTAGATGCTTTGGTGAACTTCCTTTGTCTTTTTAATATATCTATATATAACATTTTTTTACATAGCTAAATTTATAGTATGTTTACAATTTTTTTTGTATCCAACATTCTTCTAAATCATAGGCCTCCTTGTTCCTAATAGTGTTTAGTAGGATACATAGTACAGAGGCGTCCTCTTTTTAAAGCACGAGGCCTTGGTCAAATCAGTTAAGAAACCTCTTAGCTTAATACAGTTAGTGCTGTTCGTGCCTTTTCTTTTTTTAAAACTACAGATTTCACCAACTCTTTAACATTCTAACATGCATCATGATGTACTAAGAGGTGATAGATAGGACAATAGTTGATTACTCTTTATGTGATGTTTGATTATGCCTTATTTTATTTTGGAACAAATCCATTTTTGTGGATTTACAACTTGAAGAGTTTTTTGGGTTTTCTTTTTAAAGACTTTATTGGGGAATTGGGGGAGGGGAACAGACAAGTTGCTGTCCTTTTGTTCTTCAGTCTAGTTGTGGAGGACATTGCTTCACTGGCCCATGTTGGTATCGTCATTGCACTCTTCCTGGATGAGGCAGATCGGTCGCCGGCCTCTGGACAGCCGCTCACAGCAGTTCTTGGCAGCTCACACCAGCTGCCAGCCACTCACACTGGCTGCTGGCCACTCACTGTAGCCTATGGCAGCCCACTGCAGCTGTGCTGTCCCTGGGGACTCACAGCAGCCCAGCTCCAGGGGGAGCTGTTGTTAACCATCTTAGCTGTAGAGGGCAGTGTCACTGGCCCTCATACGTGGGATCCGAACTGGGGCCGCTGGCCTCCCAAGTCAGCTCTTAACCAACACGCCACTTGGCCGGCCTACAACTTGAAGAGTTTTAACATCAGCGTTCATATCAGCATTGACCATACTAGCCAAAAGTTAGAAACAACCAAATACCATCAACAGATGAATGGGTAAACAAAATGATGGATAAATAGTGGAATATTCTTCAGCCATAAAAAGGAATGAAATACTGACACATGCTGCAACATGGATGAACCTTGAAAACATTATGCTAAGTTAAAGCAGCCAGTCACAAGATTATGAATATTATATGCTTCTACTTTTATGAGGTGCTACAATAGGTAAATTCATAAAGGCATAATTTTAAAAGAGGTTATGAGGGGCTGGGAGTGGGGGTTGGGAACAGGGGAATTACTGTTTAGTGGTTACGAAGTTTCCATTTGGGATGACAAAAATGTTCTGGAAATAGACAGTGGTGATGGCTGTAGTACGTTGTGAATTAATTAATTAATGCCACTGAATTAAAATGGTAAATTCTGTGTTACACACATTTTGCCACAATAAAAGAAATTGCCCCCCCAAAACTTGAAGAATTTGAAACACAATTTGGGAAAAACTGACCAACATTTACCCCGTATCTAATATATTTATTGGTTGTCCCCCGGCACTGTTTTTCTCATTCCTGTTTTCCAGTAATCTCTGTTTTCATTTGAGGATTAGGTGGTTTCAGGGAGCTGACTTGGCTTCTCCTTTCTGGGGTACTTTTTACATATTTTAGACCAGCATTCAGCAAACTACAATCCGTGGTCCCAGTCTGACCCTCAGCCTGTTGTGAGTCTTACTGGAACACAGCCATTCCCTTTCATCTGTTCATTGTCTGTGCCTGCTTTCATGCTGCAGCCGCAGAGGTGACTCGTGGGACAGAGATCATATGGCCCCCATGCCTAAAATATTACTATCTGGGGGGGCAGCCAGTTAGCTCAGGTGGTTAGACCGCAGGCTCTTAACACCAAGGTTGCCGGTTCAATTCCCACATGGGCCATTGAGCTGTGCCCTCCACAACTAGATTGAAGACAATGGCTTGACTTGCAGCTGATGGGTCCTGGAAAAAAACACACCGTTCCCCAATAAAGTTTAAATATATAAATATATATATATTTTAAATATATAAATATATATATATTTTAAATATATATATATATATATATTTACTATCTGGCCCTTTACAGGGAAAAAAAACCCAAAAACCTAACTTCTGTGCTACATATACAAACCAATTAGTATATTGTATCTCCTGCCCAACAATTGCCTCATGGATGGGTATGTGGCTTTTACTTGTCTACGCGGAGTGAATCTCAGCAATTTTGCTTAGAAAACTGAAGAAAGCTTTCCTTTGAATGAGAGCGCTTTGCAGATTTGAGGTTTTGCCATGCTGCAGCCAGTTTGGCTACCATGAGGGAATCCAGCCTGAGGCAGAAGCTGCTTGTGGAGAGGGTGAGAGTAAAAGAAATGAAGAGTAAGGTAGGCAGAGCCCAGGTGAGACTGTGTCCCTAAACATAATTAGGTACAAGACAGTCTACATTTCAGAAGAATGTTGGAGCAAACCATGCCTGAGGTCCTGTATTACTTCTGGACTTTTCCATTTTGTGAGCCCATACATTCACAATTGCTTACGGCAACTTGACTTAGGTTTTCTGAATTACAAGCAAAATCATCATATAGGTTTCTATAATCTCCATAAACTTTATTTCCAACGCCTGCCTCATATTTTATCTTAATGATATATTTGACTTCACCTCTCTCCTAGTATTTAAAACTTAGATTATTTAATTTGAGCTATTAAATCTGCAGTAAATCTGGTCATTAAAACTTTTATCTGAATTTACAATTATTTTCATAGAGTTGATTCTCAGAAGTGGGATGACTGGGTAAATAATATTCTTAAGGCTTTTAACATATAGTTCCAATTGGCTTTCTTTAAATGTCACCAGAAATGAATGAGGATGTCTCTTTTTCCTTATCTTTGTTACCTTTTTTAATCTTCACTATTTTTAGGATGAATCCTATTTCATCGTTAACTTTGATTTTCTTAAATTACAAATGAGAGCGAACATATTTGTATCTTTATTAGCAATTTGCATTTTCTGTTTGCTGAATGTTTGTTCGTGTCCATTGCCTGTTTAGGGAGGACTTTCCAGCATGTTGAGTTTTGAAAAAAATAACTAGAATTCTTCAGGTGGGCAAGAGGGAGGGCACAATGAAGAAGTGAGAGTACAGTATGTGTGAATACAGAGGTCTGAACAGTAAGGCGTGTTGTGGGGACCTAGCAGTTGTTTGCCCATAAAGTACAGGACACTGAGGAGGGGAGAAGAGGAAAGGAAGCGGGGGCATGGCATATAACAAGCCAACAGTGGAGGCAGCAGCCAGACACTGGAGAGCCTTAACAGATATTGCTAATTAAGTGTAAAACGTTACTAGGCCTGTAAGCTGAATATTTCGCCTGTATTTTCAGCACTTTGGCAGCTCCATTTTGCATTTGAATAAGTGGGATGTTCATTTTAATCACTTTTCTCTCTTCATTCATGTATAGCACGATTTTTTTTAAGTGTCTTCATATTTGGTACACCTACATTTAAATATTTTAACATTGAGATCACTGATTTATTTAAACTGTCTCATTCTTGAGTTGACATCTGTAAGGTTTCTTCTTCGGCTGCCTAAAGAATAGGACGGCCGAGCTCCCCTAAAATCAGGCCAAGGCATTCCTGTTTTGTCCGGGAGGCTACACCACCTACTAACTTCCCCAGGGGATTGTGGAGGGCGATGGGACTCTGTGGAATCAGAGACCCGCCCAACACCTCCACCAGCCTGCCTGAGTCCATTCCGGCTGCTATAATAAATGCCAGAGGCTGGGTGGCTTATAAATGACAGAAGTTTCTTTCTCACAGTTCTGGAGGCTGGATGTCCAAGATCAGGGCACCAGTGTGGTTGGATTCTGGTGGGGCCCCTCTTCCTGGTTCGTAGCCAGACCTTCTTACCTTGTCCTCACATGGTGAAAGGGGCTAGAGATCTCTGTGGGGTCTCTTCTATTTTTTTTTAAAAGATATTTATTGGGGAATTGGGAAGGGGAGCAGTGTTGGGGAATTGGGGAAGCAGAACATTGTGTTTTTCCAGGACCCATCAGCTCCAAGTCAAGTTGCTGTCCTTCAATCTTAGGTGTGGAGGGTGCAAGCTCAGCTCCAAGTCCAGTCGCCATTTTCAATCTAGTTGGGAGGGGGGCATAGTCCACCATCCCATAAGGGAGTTGAACCGGCAACCTTGCTGCCCACCGAGCCATCCAGCCGCCTGTCAGCAGCTCAGGGCTGCTCAGCTCAAGGTGCCGTGTTCAATCTTAGTTGTGGGGGAGGCACAGCCCACCATCCCACATGGGTGTCGAACTGGCAACCTTGATGCTAACAGCACGTGTTCTCACCAGCTCAGTGGCAGCTCAGCTGGCATAGCTCACTGGCCCATGTGGGAATTGAACCGGAGACCCTGTTGCTCAGAGCTCACTCTTAACCAGCTGAGCCACTCGGCTGGCCCTGTGGGTCTCTTTTATAAGAGCACGAATCTTATTCTTGAAGCCTCTACCTCATGATTTAAGCGCCTCCCCAAAGCCCCACCTCCTAATACCATCATCTTGGGGGGTTAGGATTTCAACATATGAATCTGGAGGATTCACAAACATTCCAACCTTGTCAAAGACCTCTGGTTGGGCATTCCACAGAGGGGCAGGGTCAGCTTTTTCTCACCTCCAGCCTGCAGGAACAGATGCCCTCCAACCTGGCCAGGGTCACGGCAAACGGGCCTGGACAGAGGACCCTTGAATTAAAATCTCAAGAAGCACAGAGGGCATAGGGATTGGATGGTCCCCACCTCTCAGCTCTTATGACTTAGGACCCAAGTGCTGGGGTCTTGACCTGGACCTGCCATAACTGTATTAGTTGATCTTGGGAAAATCATGAAGCTTCTTTGTCTCTAAAATCTCCTGGGAGTAGATTTGGTAAATGGCGCTGTGGCTGAAGAGGGTACATACTGTGGTGAGGAAGGTGGAGACCTTGACAAATGTGTGGAACATTAACTCTTCCGTGCCTTTCGCTTATTCCTTTGGGTGAGTGGTTTTTAGCCCTCACTGAAATCAGCTGGGGGAACTTAAAAAAAAAAAAAAATACCAGTGCCTGTACCTCATCCCTGAGGCCCTGATGTGCAGCCAGAGTAGAGAACCTCTGATCCAGGGCATGGCCCTCACCTCGGGGGCCCTGAGGTCCCTTGGAAACAGTCTCAGCACTGGTATGGGGGCAGGGAAAGGTGTATGCCCACCTCCCTTATGTAGGCTCCCCTGGTCTCCCCAAAGGCCCAGCTCTCATGACTTGGTGACAAAGGTTGCCCTTAGGAAAGTTAGTAGACTTTAACCTTCACTGAAAGAAGGTATTTCTAGGGTATGTGAGATTGTGACAGAAGCTCCCCCTCCAAGAATAATGCTTTATAAAAGATGAGTACAAAGCTGCACGGAATCCAACTCTACCCACGACCAACAGATGGCGCTATTGACCAATGTCCAGCCGTGTACGACCCTGCCATCCATTTATCCTTTAATATTTGGAATATTTGCTGCATTTGTGCATGATTTTGAGATTTTTTTAAAAAAAAACATTTTTGACTCTACATACCTTTGAAGTGCAAAAGCAGTGAGACTATTAAGAATACTACTGATAAAAGGAGCATAAACATGACAAAATGAGAGGAGAGATAATTTTTTCAAAAAGAAGGTGGTGAGAAAATAAATGGAAGGTTGCACATACATATGGAATTAATTTTTAGATAGAAACAATCCCAAAACGCAGAGCGAATCACGAAGCCTGAGAAAAGTGTTATGCCTCTGCAATTGACAATAATAAGCAAAAGATGCAGAGACGGATGAAATGGAAACCTTTAGAGTGTGCAGCTAGAGAATTACAGTACTTGGTGCATGTTTTATCATTAACACCAGCCTTCCCACTGCCTTCTTTTCTTCCATTATCCATCTAGCCAAAACCAAAGAGTGTGAATCAGGCTGTTTTTCATTCTGGAGGAAGGCTGGGGGTGTTTTTCTAGAACTTGGAACTAAGCATGATAAAAGTTGCGCTACCTAAACTTCTGGAGTTAAGTCATGGACAATCTATAATATTAAAGCCAGTTCAAATCTGTACTACTTCAAGGCGGCAAGGCAGCCCAGGCTGAAATAACTTTACCTGCTAAGGAGCTCTGTTCCCCATCACATCTGCAGGAATGACTAAGGAGACGGATCAGATCAATGGATTTAACATACTTGCAGATCAAACAGGCCCATGTTAGGAAAAGATACCTGGTAGACTGTATCGGCAAGAAGGAGGAGAATTCTGATACATTCTTGTATCAGCAAGAGTGATTTAAAGCTGGGGGAGTCTGGCATCTTCTTATTTACGGAAAATGCACGAGGGACCTGTGAGCTCAAATCCTTTCAGACATTATGAATTTATAGTGTATCAGTCAGGATGCAATCAGAGAAGCATATGTATTGAGAGATTTATGGCAAGGAATTGGCTTATGTGATGGTGGGGGCTGATTAGGCAAGTCCAAAATCCACGGGGCAGGCTGTCAGGAAGGGCAGGCTGCCAGGCTGAAGCTATGACCCACAGGCAGAATTTCTTCTTCCCAGAAGCCTCATCTCTGCTTTGAAGCCCTTTCGACTGATTGAACCAGGCCCACCCATATTATATAAAGTAACCTCCCTTATGTAGAGTCCACCAATTATGGATTTTAATCACATTTACAAAACTAACCTGTTTCTGAAAAGCTTTCAGATTTAAAAAATAAAAATAAAAAAAGGAACATATTCTGTAGACTCCAGGAACTGGACACTTTATGTAGACAGCAGAGATGCCACTATTTGGGGAATCTAGGAATATTCATTCATTTCGTTATTCAACAGACTTCAAGTACCTCCTATTTCTTAGTCTCTGAAAAAAGTGTGGGGACTCTAAGAACATCGTCCCTGCCCTCAGGAAGCCCACAGGCTAGTGGGAGAGACAGAGACACAGAGAGCTCCCATACCTGTGGCGACAGCGATGGTGGTTCAGATGGAGCTCTAACCTGGCTTGTGAAATCAAGGAAGTCTGGCTGGAAGAGGAGGCACATAAGCAGAGTCTAGACTTAAACCTTGTAGGACATGGCATCTAGGGCTGGAGAGAAAGGATGGCAGAATAGTCATCGTCGTGATAGTCTTGGCCCCTGGCCCCTGGTCCTGCCCAGAGCCGGTGTTGCCATTGCCAAACACCTTGTAAAGGACGAGCCCGGGGCAGGCTCTCACAGATCATTTCTGTTTTACAGTTTTCCCACCTTTGTATCTCTCCATGTGGCTGTTAATGGCATGTCCCTGGCTCTTCACCCAAGCCGCCAGCCTTCATGGAGGTGCTGCCTTGGCCAGGTGTGCGGTACACAGCCCAGGTGCTCAGGACAGTGGCTTTCTCTTCCCACCTCAGCTTGGCCAGGTGGTCTGCTTCCCTTGGAAGCATCACTCTCTTGGCCTGTTTTTCATCCCCTTACCCGCGTTTACTTTACCCTCCTTTTCCCTCTCCCTTCAAGTCAGGTCTTTTGCTCCATTAGCGTGTGAGTCTCTTCATTTCCTAAAAGGATTAAGTAATGTCTGTCCTACCTCCCCCTCAAGATAGTGAGGCACTCCGTGAAGCCCCTTAAAATTGGTACTGCCTCATGAAAGGAAAGTACAGACTAGGTATTATCATTCTATCTATCTATCTATCTATCTATCTATCTATCTATCACCTATCTATCTACCAATCTATCTATCTAGTTATTTATCCACCCATTAATCCCTCCTCAATTGCATGTCACTAAGCATAGAGATCATCTTTGAATCCATGGCACCTAGCACAGCTTGCTGCACGTAATAATTTCTCATTAATTACCTGGCAAAACCAATGATAATGAAATCATCTGTGACTCTAATTGCAGACAGCCCCAGTGTTGGTGCTAGAATGTTTCCACCCCCTACTTCTGGCTAATAGGTTCTTTAAGGCTCCCCTCATGTGTCATCCTTGCTAAGAAAGCCTTTCCCGCACCCCACCCCACCCCCGCCCCATCTGAGTACCTTCTCCTGTTATCATAGAACCATCTCCACACCTCGGTCACTTCTCTCACTGGGGTGGGCTTTGTGTCTGGACAGGCACGGGAGTTCTCGCGGAGGAGGCGTGTGTTCTGATCATCTTTGCCAGCCCGACTCAGTCCCTGGCATAAGGCAAGCATGCCATAAACAATACATTAATAGCAAGCCACTCATCCCTATTGATTTTTGTCTCAGCATTAGCCTCATGCCCAATAGACTGCTGTAGAGGAAATAATGCTTAGACATGCGCTTAGAAACTTCTTCTGTGTCCTTGTCAAGTGGGTAGAAAGCAAAATGGCTTCAAGAGGTATGGACTGAATTCCTGATCCTGTATTTTCTTAGGACGTGATGCCTAGAGTTCTATCCCTTTGAAGTTTCCCTCAAGCAGATGCTGTGGCTTTCCTCAGGCTGTACCCCTCACGGGGCTGGGCACCTAGGAGGGTGGTAGCATCAAACAGCAACAGCAAAATGCACCCAACACCCAGGGAACTTCTAAAGGGTGCCGGTGGAGGAAATTTCATCCTCCCATTTAAAAAAAAATTTTTTTTAAACCTCAGAATGGTTATGCGTGTCTGTAACACTTTGGACTCTTTGAGAGGAGTCAAAACGTCTGAATTTATTTTTGTCTGTCTCAGATCTAACCCAGAGTAGGCACTCAATAAATATTTATTGATTTAAATATCTGTCGAGCGTGTACCCTCAAGGTTGGGGCAGAGCTCTGGTTTTATTGCCCCTAGTTATTAATCCATCTCTCAACTCAACCATTTCCTGTTGGGATGAGGTGCCTGGCAACGTGACTCCGCAGCCAGGTTGGCTTTTCAGACAGTGAGTCAGAAATACAAAGACAGAGGAATTCGGAGCTGCAAGTTCGGAGGGGGACAGACCCAGCAAGGTAACTCGTTTCTAATAGCAGGCTCCGAATTATGAATTAGAGCATGAACGAGCACATTCACGCTGTCTCCTGGAATGTGGCCGCCACAAAGCTATGGCCATGGGGGTAGGTGGGTAGGTCTGAGTAGGTTCAGCAACTTGCAAAAGCTGGCTGGGCTACAGGAAGAGTTTGTTGCATTAAGTAATTTATGGGGTGTTAAGAAGTTCCTTAAGCCATTATTAAAAACATGCAAACTCCTCCCTGGTTAGACCTCTAGTAAGGCAGGCTTCTAACTAAGCAGAACTGATGGGCCGTCTTTTGATGTTTAATGAGTTCTGCAGCAGATGGGAGATGTGACAGACAGGGCTGTGGTGGTGATTTACTGGTCATGAAACAGAATGATGAGAGTCCTCTCCTGGAAAAAAAAAAAAAAGAAAGAAAGAAAGAAAGAAAGAAAATGTAGCCAAAAGGACAGGTCTCCCCCCTTTGCCTTCCTCTCCCACCAATCCCTTCCCCTTTCTTTCTCGGTGCACGTGTTTTTGATTTCCTCACCCCCGTGCCTCTCAGTGCTGGGATCATTTCCATTCAGGCACACACAGAACACTGCAAACTAATTAGCCTTGGATACAGCCACAGGAAGTCAGGCTGCCAAATCCTCTTTCCCCCACAATTCCTCAACTTGCTCAGCCCGCCTCGGGCCCACAGCCTTGCACTGGGCCTCTCTGTATAAGTTGCCAGTTCTAATTTTGCAATTTCCCTTCACCTTATCAGATATGCCCCAAGCCTGCCAGCAGGCGGAGGGGGGGAAGGCTTTGGAGTCCTCTGGACTCCTTCCTCTGGCCCCTGCTCGACTTTTCCCTCACAATTAGGGAGTCTTGTCTGGATACGGTTTCAGTGTTGACTTGTTAATCTGACCTTGGTTAATGCTTTTTAAAGGAGAGCATTGCCCATCGTGCAAAACCCAGGAGAGTCCTCCACAGGTCTCTTCTACCCACTCACAGCTGCACCTTCCAGGAGCCCTGTACCCCTGACTTTTCTCAAAGGTTAACCCATTTTCCCACAAGCTGTAGGTGTCAGCTCATCCCCCCCCCACCCTCCGCCCACCGCCACTGGCACCACCACCCCCAGTTTTGATTGAGAACCCTCGACACTTGGCTGGAGGAGGGTGTGAAATGGAGATGGAGGGAGGAGAAGGGGCTGAGAGATGGAGAGATGGCAGCCTGGGCTCTGGATTCAGGCAGGGGAAACAGGGCACCCAGGCTTCTCAGGAGCACCCCTTCCGTGGAAGCCCTGAGTCACAGGCAGCCATACCTGAGCCACCAACATAAAAAACTGGTTGTCAACATTCAAAAATCAGATTCCACATAAAAATCCAAACTGCTCGCTTCTTAGGAAGAAATGAGATGTGGCAACACCAGGCCAGCATTCAGACCTTCATGGCTGCAGTCGGCCGGAGCTGGAGCGCCTGCCCCGTGGACATAGTGCGGCCTCTGCAGGTCCCTGCCGTCCCCGCCACTCTCTGTCCTCGACTTAATGCTACCTACCTGGCTCCAGCAAACGTCTGACTGGAAAGGGGGAAATTTAATACCGAGTCCTGGGAGTCTTGGCTTTCTGCCTGACTTTTCTTCTTTTCCACAGTCATTTCATCACATCAGAGTACACGCCATGTTACAGCAGCTGCCTGTTGAGGTCGTGGGCGTCCTTCCCTGTTGCACCCTGAGCTCGCTGAGGGCAGGGACCTCAGAGGTCGTGTTCACTGCTATGGCCCCAGTGATTGGCACAGCGCCTGGATGTTCAGTGCCTTTTTCCTGGAAGGTGTTGATGATTTGCTTTCTTATTCAACACATGTTTATTGAATGATCCGTGCACTGTGCTAGGTGTTATGTGGAATTCAAAGGTTGTGAGATGTGTCCCTTAGTGAGCTTGGAGAGTAGGAACTATGGAAGTAGCAACTACGATTGCATGACAGAGAGGATTCTAGAGGTTTAAAAAACGGGGTTTTGGTGAAGCAAGTCCCAAGGGTAAGCTTCTCAGAGGAGGAAGTCCTTGCTCAGGGCTTTGTAAATTGGGTAGGATTTGGGCAGAGTATTGACTTAGTATTACTATTATTTTTTTTAAATTGGGGAACAGTGTGTTTTTCCAGGACCCATCAGCTCCAACTCAAGTAGTTGTTTCAATCCAGTTGTGGAGGGTACAGCTCACTGGCCCATGTGGAAATTGAACCAGCAACCTTGGGGTTATAAGCACTGTGCTCTAACCAATTGAGCTAACTCGCTGCCCCCTGACTTATTTTTTTTTTAACACACCCTTTGTCTCACCTTGCATTAGAGGGCTCATCCTCTGGACTTTAATTTTTATCCAAATCTGCCAGTGACTGAACAATTAATATATTCATATCTAATAGTTGCTTAATGACTTTGTTGCTGTGTGGTGGGAAGGCCGCTGGCATGGGAACCGTGAGCTGCAGCCGACTCTGTGAAGCTCAGCAGAATAAAAATAGACACATAATAAATATGGTGATAATGGGAGGGGGAGGGATAATCAAAAGTCTTCGTAACGATGATAATGAAATAGCATGGACAGAAGGCTAAAACATAGAATGTACAGAATGTGAAATTCAAAGCAGAAAAAGATCTTGTCTTCATGAGCTGCAATGAAAAACACGTGCTGTGTCATCTAACAGTGACATGTTCTCTTGGACCTGTGGCCATGGACAGTGGAATATAAGTTGGATGGCACCCAATCCTTGTGAACCAAGGAAATTCCTCTCTTGGACTTTCTGTGTCTAGTGCTTGGAATTCCTTTTCCAGAAAGCCATTTTGGTGTAACCAGCATTTGCCATTCTGATGGGAATAATCTCAGGGACCTTTCTTTGCTCATAGAACCTTGCTTCAGAGAGGCAGAGAAATTGTGATTATGTAGGATGCAGGGAGGGTAGTTGACCAGGCTTATTTATTTCAAAGAACTGAAATATGGCAAAGAAAGTAAATCTATGCCTAACATGTCTTCTTTCATAACTATCGGCTAGTACTTGAATGCTTTTAACATTCAGGTAGACTCATCAAATATGTGCTTGAATTTTGGTCAAATCATGGTGGATATCA
Source organism: Aselliscus stoliczkanus (assembly GCA_033961575.1). Lineage (NCBI taxonomy): Eukaryota > Metazoa > Chordata > Mammalia > Chiroptera > Hipposideridae > Aselliscus > Aselliscus stoliczkanus. The sequence continues at coordinate 101,303,712 of CM066739.1, forward strand.
TCAGAAAAACAACACTGAAGAGAAGGGATTAGCAATTTATAATATAATTTATATAGAAAGATTCATTCCAGGAGCCCTATAGAAAGATATCTGCAGTAGTCATGATCTTTAAGATCTTGGACCTATTGAAGAAAAAAAAAGTGCGTGTGTGTGTGTGTGTGTGTGTGTGTGTGTGTGTGTGTGTAATAGACTTGTTCACAATAAAATGAAAATTTCAGTTCCAGAGGGATTTGAATTTTCACATTAGACACGTTGTCACTTGCCCCTCCCACGCCCATTACAGACACTGCTAATTGATCACAAAGCTTGTTCCTAACGCACTAAGATTTTTCACGAAAAACTTCTCAGCACTATTTTCAGCTACCCCCTTCCAGCCTACTACAGTTAGCATTCAAGTTGAAACTTAACTTGCCATCATAGTCTAGATCGTCACAAAAACAGAATATTTTTGAAGACAGTTTTAAATCACATAATATTGGTAGAAAACTTCCCAGTTCACATGTACTAAACAGTTTAATCTGTCTAACATCCCTTCAAGGAAGGTGTTATAATTCCTATTTTATTAATAAGGACACTGAGATTTGGCTACTATGGACGATATTAAAGAAAGGTGGATATTTCACTGCTAGTTAGTTCTATGGTCTTAGAGCCAATAGAGAGCCAATGATATAGTGAGAACTCCAAAGAGCTAGGCTATATTACATAGGATTTACATAGCACAATTTCTTAGACAAATGTAACTCTTTACTCTCCCATTCCGATTCTTGGATTCTCTCTCTCTCTCTCTCTCTCTCTCTCTCTCTCTCTCTCTCTCTCTCTCTCTCTCTCTCTCTCTCATCTTTTCACTTAGTTATTATGCTTCCTTTTTTTCCATCTCTCCTTTCCACAAAGCTGTGTATCTCTATAGCTTGTAATACACGACAAGACTTTCTCACACTGTTGGAGAAGCAGAGCTCTTGCCCAGCCCAAACCACCAGCATCCAGCACTCTCTGGGGAGGACAGTTCAGCCCTCACCTGGTTAAAGCAGTTCAAGACAGTGATCCATACCCAACAGAGGTCAGTGTGTTTGGAATTTAGGATCGGAAGGATCCAGATACAACATGAGCAACAGGGCCAATTGGTCTTCTAGTTTCCAAATTAGAACCAAGTAACATGATCAGTTTGAAATTAGCCAAAACGCTCATGTCTAGTGTCGGAACAACTTGGCAGTTGGATATTACCCATCCACACATGGCCCTTCTCACACTGCAGAATGACATAGGATTTAAGTAGCTCCAGGTTCCATGGTATCCATGAGGAAGTACCCAAGACTAGATGCTGAGAAGGGGACAAAATTGGCACATGTGTTACTTTGAAACACATCACTCTAGGAACCTCCATGAGCATTAGAGGGTCTCTGCCTCCCTCCTTCTTTCTGTCTCTCTGGTATAACTAATTTTCAAAAAGCATCAACCTTTACAGAGACCATCCAGGGTTACCCTGGGATTTGAGATGGGGTACCTCCACAGCTGATCAGTCCAGGTTTTCTGAAGTTTCAGTGGCATTCATCCACCAGGCCAAATAAAAACCCAGGTGAAGACAGTTGTCAAGACATACTCCTAACATGTATAATCAGAGGCTTAAATTGTGAAGCAGGGTAGACCTACATGAGGCGAGCTGAGTCACAACCCAATGGTTTTTGACCTGTATATAATCCGTATAATTAAAGTTTTCTGAGTTTTTTTGTAGGTAACTTGGGGGCTGCATTTATCTAGTAGTGATAGAAATTGAACTTAAGCATCTACCTGTCTGAAATCCTTCTGCAAACCCTAGGAATAGCTTTCTAATTCCTAACCTCATGTGATTATGGTACAGAAAGAACAGTATCTCATTCTAAGGAGTTATGTTGATAACTAGAAGATGTTTCTGTGTGGTCTCCTTAGACTGTGTGCTCCCAGCCTCCCCAGAGAACCATGAAATCTGCTTATTTCTTATGTAATCAGAGAATTATCACTCACTAGGCAGGAATTTGGTGTTCCATACCTTCTTTCAGTTACTAATTCACTATTAACCTCCAATAAATGAGTAAATCGAATGCACATTTACACGACATTATTCATTTTAATAACTGTTATCACCTTCTATAGACCTGTTTTTCTGTGACTAATGACAAGTGAGCTGTAGATTTGGCCACTAGTTCTGGAAATCTGGGTTACATTTGGCTCAATGTATGTAGACCAGGAGCCTCCTGGATAACAGGACACAAACCCAAAGAAAATTGTTCACAGTTTATTATCAAATAGGAAAGCATTCCATTATTGGGGTTAGCAATCATCAATCAATAAACCAACTGTAGAATACTAACCCTACTTCCTTTTTCCTGTTATCCATTTATATCTTCTATGGTTACATTCTAACCATCACAATAATGCCCTCTATCGTTGAGACACAAAACCCCACACAGCATATTAGATACGCCTGCCTCAAAATTTCCTAAATTGTTTTGTCTAATACAAGTTGGTTTCGTTTTGTTGTTTTTTTAATTAGATAGATAACATTTTAGCTCAACTTACTTTGTAGTGGGGCAGAAACCCATCTATATGGATGTTATCATGCTTCTCGTCATCATCATCATTGTCCTCAAACGTTCATCGTTAAGCTTTTAAAACGTAGGCTATATTTGATCTTGCTGGCTGTGGAGGGTAGTGTTGATTATAAATAATGACCTGATATAATTAGGTACTTTTGAAGTTCAAGGCTGCCGGTAGAGAAATATGTTTTTGTCCATATAACAGTTATTTATCGAGTGTGTGCTTTGTGCCAGCCGTGAGCTTAGATGTTGAAATGCAGTAATAAACAAGACAGACGTAGACATTGCCTTCAAGAAACTTACACTCTCGTAGAAAGATAAACAATCAAAATGCATTGCATAGTTATTTAATTAAAATAGTTGGATTAATAAAAAGCTAGCTGTCCATGCTTTCATTTCATGTGAATCAGAATTACAAAAAGACTCATCCCTGAGCATTATGCTAAAGGCATCAATCAGACAACAGCCAAATGTTTACTTCTCTTCAAGTGTTCACTCTTTGTTCATTCATTCTTGTAATAACTGGCGCCTGCACTGAGCATGGAGGGAAGAGAACGAGTGGTGTTTCTTTTTGTTGGTCACTGATGGACGAATCGTGTGTTTTTAACAAATCACATGCTTTCTCCAGGGTTCAGTTGTCCTGTTTATAAAACTGACTCCTTTATAAGAATGGGACAACAATACACATTATTATTTCTAGAATCTGCCATCATATTTCTTCACATGGAAAGGAAAAATGGGGCTGCAGACTCTGGCCATCACGAAGGTGCCCGGGGGTGGCACTTCTTTGAGATAATGGTCATCAGGAGGTGTGAGTGATGGTTCTAACAGAGCCAGCTTTGTGAACTCGGGCAAGTCAATGAGCTATGGGTCTGATTTACTCTAAAATGGTGGGAAATGGAAGGTATTAGAGTCTTTCATATCATTTTGAGCAACATAAGTTTCTTTTGTGAAAGTCACGCAACATCTATAAAAGAGAAAAACTAGCTTGGAAACAGAAGGTGGGGATGAGATGATGGGTGGAGGGAGGTGGGTCCCTGACACCTCAGCTAGTCTTCCTTCTCTCCCTGTAGTGACTCCCCAAACACCACTTTGGAGCCCCTTCAGTTCCTTGAGACACAGTTTGAGAAGGAATAAGTCCCTTCCTTGTTAATACCATGTGGGTGAATATAGGCACCACGAGGCCAGACCTCCTAAAGGTGCCAACTGGAAAGGTACCTTCACCAACTCATGTCAACTAGCTCGCAGTCAATAGGGCAAGACTGGGGGAGGGGTCAAGTCAAGGAGCCTGGAAACCTGTTCAAGCGACCAGAGCCTCCCCCAAGCTACTCACTCCAGCCCCAAATCTGCACCAAGTCACACCACTAGGTGGAGCCAAGATCTCAGCAGAAGGAAGAACTCTGAGGTCTCTGGAAACTTGTGCATGAGAAATGAGTTCCTTAGGAGGTTAAAAAGAAAAATAAAAGAAGGGCATGGTGGGAGGTGATGTGTCTGTATGGTCTCCACCTGCAGAGAGATCACTGGAATTGAACTGAGAGATTCAACTGAAGTTTAAAAGTAAAGGTTTAAGTATTTAAGGTACCCATTGGTCTCCATGACCACCTATAGCGTTCTTGGAGGCTTCCTTCAGATGCCGGTTTACTAGGAAGCCTGCTCCAGAGAAAGAAGGTGTGATATGAGCAGCCTTGAAGGTCACCCATCCAACCATCGCAAAGTGGCCTTCTAACCATGGCTTACTCGCCTCTAGTGATAAGCAACTCGTGAACACTTGAGGTAGGCAGCCCATTTCTTTTCTGCCGCACTTATGTATCATAAAATTCTTCCTTTCCACTGAGCGAAAATGTGCTCCCCCATAGCTTCCACTTTTTGCTTCTGATTCTAGTCTTTAACATTGCAGGGAGTGAGTCTAATCATCTTCATGACAGTCCTTCCAGTGTCTGAGAAGAGCTAGCATGTTTCCTGAGCACCTTTGGTTTTCCAAACCCAAACCTCTTCCTCATTGCTTGGTCCCTGAAACAAACTATAATCTTTTCACTGCAACACTAGAATCACCTTTCTAGCAACTGACTAATGTAACATAGTAAGGGATTCTGATCTTAGATAAACAGCTGTAGAGGTAGTAAATACAGGATCATGTTACAATAATGAGGTGTTTAGGTGACCGGAAGGCAAGAGACATGGAGGCACCATGAGAGGTGAGGGCAGAGAGTGTGGGCAATGGAGCTGGGAAGGGTGGACCAGGCCAGGCTGGGGAAGGTCGCCTACTCCTCCTCGTTCTCTCTCTGTCACCCATCCATCTTTGCTTTATTCTACCAAGTAGCTACTGAGTGATTGGCACTGTACTAAGCCCTGGGAAGACTATGTTGAGCAAAACAGACTCAGTCATTGCCCTTAAACAACATATATTCCATTGGGGGAAAGACAGCCGTTGATCAATACAATCATATAAATATAAGTGGCAGCAAGTGTAAGACTGTAATGTAGCAAGGGACCCGATCAGGTTGGGGGAGGATGGTCAGGAAAGGCTTCCCTGCAGTAAGGACCATTTTGGTTGATATCTAAAGGAAAAGAAGTTAATGACTAGACAAAGAGGAAGTGGGTGGGCTTGAGTGGTGGTGAGCACTGTAGGTAGAGGAAACAGCATGTGCAAAGGTCCTGAGGTAGAGACATGGAAAGAATGCTGAGTCTCCTGGAGGATGGAGGTGAGGGTAAGGTATTGAGAAATAAAGCTGAGCAGGGGCAAGATCAGGGGACCTTGAAGACCAAAGAAGCAGTTGATCTTTCGGTCAACTAGAAGCGATGAAAGGAGTATTATAAGGTTTTTTCAGTAAGAGGCTGGACTAGATCTGTGTTTAGAAACATACTGTGGCATCACATGTAGGAGGTTGGACAGGAGACACACTTGGCACAGGAGGCCTCTGGGGGTAGGAGAGTAGAATTAACTAATTATGAGATGATGAGGGCTGAGTCAGAGATTATGACAGCGAGGAACCTCAGCTTCAGAATGTACCAGAGAGGAAGCTAGGGAGGCCACTCCAGCTGTCTCATTGTATGACTGACCTCCCCAGGGAGAGGGATTTCAATGACTCTCTCAAGGTACCAACGTGGCTAGTTGGTAGCAGAGGGAGGATGGGAAGCAGGATGCAAACTAAAGAATAGTCTACTTGTCATCCCACTTTTTTTTTTCCTGGAAAAGGTAACTTGGGCATATCAGGAGTGAATAATGTCTAGTGGTGTGCTTCTTAGACAAGGAAATGTAGAGGCTGAAACCCCACTGTTCACTGAAATATGTGTTTCCTACATAGGAATTGGGGTTTCCACAAGATTAGACCTTGAATAGGAGACCCCTGGAATTTAGGGTGGCTCTCCATAGGCCTGGCCTGTCATTCTCTCTCTCCGCTGTTGTGATTACGAAAATAGATGCTAGGTCTAGAAGGCACGTGGTCTAACGTTTAGTTCGGCATTTTCAAACCGTATGTCGGAGCTCAGCAGGGAGATAAGCTGCCAGTGTTCACTGAGATGTGGACTCCGTTTCTGCCAAATGTGAATTGTTTTTATGGCCATATTACCTCTGAGGGATGCTTGGGTGTGTAAATTTCAGTGAGCATAGTGAGGGCTTTGATAGGATAACATCATCCTTCTGATCCTCTTTTTGATGGAGGCTACAGTGTTGAACTAAGAAAAATACAGAGAAAGACGAATATATGGGATACCTTTATTTTTTTAGAGAGATGCTCTTGGTACTTTTGTGGGGTTTTTTGTTTTGTTTTGTTTTTGTTTTTTTTTTGAGGGCAGTGTCACTAGCCCTCATATGTGGGACTGAACCGGGGCTGCTGGCTTCCCAAGCCAGCGCTTAACCACCGCGCCACTCGGCCGGCCCTATCTTGGTACTTTTGAAATAGTTCTCTGAACACTCTTTTTTTTAGTGAGAACATCCATTCAGTCTTCATTACTATGGGGGATACAGAGAAGCCACCCCAAACCTGAGACGAGAGGCAGGCGGAGTGTTACTTCTATCTACTGTATGAGAAATTGAAGCTCAGGTTGCTGAGTTCACGTCCACATTCACAAGGCAGATGGAAGAAGCAAAGCCAAGTGCACCTGGTCGCAGAGGGCTTGTTCTCTGCCCAGGACACTGAACCACCCCCGCCCAGCTGTTTCCTTCAGAGCAACAGGTGGCTGCCACTCTCAGGTTGTGGGTAGGAACATAGGTGCCCCCAGGTAAGAATGTGGTGAGCACGGCACTCGTACAGGGAAAGCAGCAGCAGAGGGAACCCAAGCTGGCTCCCAGGGCCCTATTCTATTTTTCATCTCCTGTCCAGACACCATGCTCATCTGCCCCCTGTGGCAGAGGTTCAGTCTAGTCCTGGAGACAACCTTGGCCTCTAATGGTCTCCCTCACAAACTGAGGGTGTCTGTCCTTTAATCGATCCTTGAAACCCCACTGAGAGGGGAGGGGAGGGGACAGGAAAAGACGGGAGGGGAGAGGAGGCTACTGGGACACTGTTCTCTCTACACCCCTCATCCTCTGTCACAGACAACCTGCAACCAGAATTTAACCTTCTACCTCTTCATGGTTCACTGGGTTTTTAGCAAGTTACTTCCTCACATTTTAGTTAGATTCTTTCATTAATTAAGGGGAAACATGCTCAGCATTGTGGACTCTAACCAGTTCACGGGCAAACGGTTTTCTGCCTTCGATCCTACTGCAGTTGGGGCAGCGGCCTTCCATTCACTCCTCCCACCACCCCCTGGCCCCAGCCCAAGTTCCCTTCACTCTGCCGCCTCACCCCCGACCCCCTCTTAGGCCTCCTGCCACCTCCCCACCCCAACAAAGTGTGCCAGGCCTGTTCCTGTGTCTTCAGGATGTCAGAGCTTCAGCTGAGTTCTGCCCCTGCCACCTCACAGTCGGTACCCCCCTAAGTGGGGCCGGCACCAGTCACCGTGCTGAACAAATGATGACTCGCCTCTTCCAGCTGCCCAGTCCCCCTGGGGAGGCCCTCGCCCCTCTCCTCTCTTTCCTCACACTGCCTCCTCCATTGAAACCCTGCTGAACAGAAAGAAAGCAGATACACAATGATGTACGTTTTTTTCACTCATTCATTTATATGGTAAACCATTTCATGGCCTATTCCTTGTCCAGCACCAGGATACCAGGTGAGTGTGATGTTGTCCTTGACCTTGGGCTGGCATTCTGTCCCAGAGAACAGCATGTCCTAAGGCAGGTTGAATCGCATAGACATGGGTGAAAAGCCGCAAGGCACTTTGGGACTGTTTGGAGATGGATGAGTCCAGCAGGGAGGGACAGACATGCAGACCCTGGGGGCTGCACAGGGGCCAGGTCATGGACGGAACAAGTGCCCCACAATAAGACATTCAGACTTCACACTCTGGTCACCAGGAGCCAAAGGGGTTTTAACTAGTGTGGTGTCAAGATCTTAAACGCATTGTAAATATGGCACTTTAGGGTAGGATAATATGGCTTATATTATTGCCTTTCCCAGGAGAGGTTTATATTCTAATAAGAGTCAAGACTCCAGCTAAATAAACGTAACTCGAATATTAGAATTCAGGAATCACAGGACAGGCAGGGCGGGGGTTTAGGGAAAATGAATAGAGACCTATGTCCATGGCTGACACAGAAGAGTCACTCCGAGCTGGACTTCCCACATGCCCAGTGCTCCGCCTGCCTGGTTTCCATAAGTGGAAGAACATTAACAATGCAAAGCAAAAGCAAAGTCCCTGAGCCCCCATGCCCCACTCCCAGCTCACTCCTCCTTTTGTTAAAACTTTCTGTGGAAAGCAATGACTGAGAGGATCAAAGCTTCCACTTCCTCCCCTTTGATGTGTGGTCAGAGACAGGCTCGGAAGTCAGAGGCGTGTTGCATTTCATTAGACCTGATACTAAGCTTCCTAGAGGTCAGGGTGACCACTCTGCCTTAACCTGGCTGTAACTAGGTTCCCTTTTTGGAAGCATCAGTGGTCCCCACTACCTTCAGACCCATTGGGAGATTCTACAGGTAAAGAAATTGGAGTGCCCGACACTGCTTTGCATTATGGGGCCTCCCTTCAAGCTTGTTTTTCTGCCAAAAGAGCCCAGATTCTGGATTCATATGCTTTCCGCATGTCAATTTTGGGAGCTTCAAGCAGGTATGAAAAGGAGCACGTTTTGGTATGAAACACATCATTTGCAGCTGAGGCGCCCTCTCTTTCTCTAAAACAGTGCTGGCAACCCGAGCAGATTGCAAGCCCTGGGTTTTCCTTTGGCCAAGTGAGGGGAGCTCTGGGTAATGGCACTAGATTTGCTAATGGTATTGGAAGAACCACAGTACAAACTCCAATTAGCCTCTCTCCAGAGAAAATATTTAACCATAAATTTTCTCCTGTTTATAAGACAAATGGGTTAAGCTGCACACGCGGCACTTTTGCCCCAAAGGAACTTGTTTCTTAGCAGTTCTTGATTTCAGGCCGCATTCAGGATTTGCTACGGGAAAGCGTTTTTAATGAAAAAACTGAGACTTTCATGAGTCAGGTCTGCTCACTTCCTAGGCCAGATTGGGGACTGGGGCAAATCCCTGGGTTTACCTCCCCTGGGACTGAACTCACCTTGTCTGCAAAATGGCAAAATAGTCCTTAGCTTCTCAGTGGGTGTCAGATCCCCCAAATGCGTCCTTAGAACATTTTTAAAAATAAATGAGAGTTGTCCTCCAGCAGGAAAAAAAGAGTGAGAGCTCTGCTGGACTTCCATTCTGCTTTCATGATTCTTTTTATTTTCCCTGACCTGACACATCTATAAATCTTCATCTAGCCCTGAGCGGGAGTGGCCTCACGGCCCTGTTCCCAGGGCATCCTTTCTTGTCTCTGTGAGTCTCAGGCCTGGGCCTTACACCTTCCTCTCTAAGCTGCTCCAGGAACCGTGTTCCTCTCACGTCTTGTTACTGTCTGGAGAGCAGGGCAGGTGCCCCAGCATTGTCACTGCCCCTAAACACAGTAACAAGGGCTCTTTCCTTGCTGGAGTTTTCTCCCTGCTCATCTTTTGGAGATAGGGGCTAAAGGAAGAACCAGATGTGGGGAACTGACTGCGCCCTGTACCTGATGCTCTTTGATGTCTGAAGACATGACTTGGAATCAGGCAACCTGGGCTTAACACCTGGCGCTGCCTCTCTCACCCAGGTGACCTTGGAGACGCTCTTAACCAGTCTTGGCCCAGCCTCCTCATCGATAAAACTCGCTCAGGGCACTGTGTGGGGTTAAGGGAACGCCTCTCTTCTGAAGATAATCTTTCACTCCTCTTCCTCTCCCTCCCTCTCCCTCCCACTGCTCGCCCCTCCAGCCACAACATATTGAACATGGCATGCCGCATTTGGCCCCCGCCTAAGCTTTTTTCTTTGGCTGGAATGCGCTTTCCCTGCTTCCTGTCTTATCCTATCCTATCCTATCCTATCCTATCCTATCCTATCCTATCCTATCTTTTCCCATCCCATCCTATGCTATCCTATCCCATCCCATCCCCTCCCATCCCATCCCCTCCCATCCCATCCCATCCCATCCCATCCTATCCCATCCCATCCCACCCTATCCTATCCTCAAAATTCAGCTCTATTTAGCAACTCCCTCATCTTTGATGCTTTAGTATTTCAAATATACATTATGATGTGATATGCATGTACTGAAAGTGTATCTACCTGTGTCAACAAGACTAAGAGCTCCTCAAGGCAGGAGTCAAATCTTTTGCATCTTTCTTTATGTAGCACTTCTGTTAATAATAATAGCTACCTTGAGCTTACTGGGAGTAAGCAGTGTGCTGCTACTCATTCATTCATTCATTCATTCATTCGTTTACTCACAAACATTTACTTGAGTACCTATAGTCATCCATAAAGCCTATTTAAAATGTTTACCATATGTATGTCTGCATACATTCGGAACAGTTTAACATTTGCATATTTGAATACACAGGATGTTCGTGTCCATCTGCCTTCTCTACTAGTCAGTGGGCCTTCAGAGGTTGGTAAACTCCTTGAATACTGAACGGAATTGATAAATAAATATATATATATATATATATATATATATATATATATATATTCTCCCTAAACCACATTATAATGAAAAGTAAGAGTATCAAAAACAGCTCCTGGGGCACAGGGAGACTGACTATAAAAGAACAAGAATCTAATTGATATCAGACTTCTTAGCACTGAAAACAAGAAGCCAAAGAGGTAATTAACATCTTTGAAATGTGGCCAGAAGGAAAGGACTTTGAACTGGACATTGTATAGTCTGCCATGACCTGAGGAGGGCGTCATGAATTGGAAAGTATGGTCACCTCATTTCTGTATCTTGAGGTTGGGTGAGAGAAAGCATGAAAGGCATCAGCCTGAGTTGGTGTTGGCAGCTGAAGTCATGAGGAAGAGAGAAGTCTTGTTCCCCTAGACACTCTGTTCTCAGGGTGGTATGTGTGCTCTCAATACCCGTCCCACCTATGCCATCTGTGGCACCAACTGGGATTGTGATGGTGGCAGCCAAACCCATTCTTAATGGGCTGCCTGTAGCCCACCAATAGCTGACTCTCCCACTCGTCCTTCCTCCCTCGTGATTGGAGGACCGGTGGCATCCCATGTCCTTCTAACCAATGAGAGAGTGGCCAGGAAACCTTTCTAACCACACCCACCAAGGTCTATAGGAACCAGTAAGTTGACCCAAAGAAGAAAACCATAACAAGGAAAAGTCAAGCCACATGGTCTGGAGATGAGGGCATACAGCACACACAAAGACCAAACCTAGGCATTAGCCAAGAAATAGAGAGAGCCTTTGGCCAAATGGACAAAGAGCTGACTCTTCATGGTGAGGCAGTGGGCCAGGTGCTGGGGAACAAGACAGGCCTAACCCCTGCTGTCAGAGTGAGCAAGGTAATTTCCAAAGATGGCTGCCACCAATTTTTTTTCCCCCTCCCTATATATTCATATCACTCCTTTATTGATGCATGTTTATTTCTCCTCCCCTTGAATTCATGAATGCTTAGACCAAGTGATATCCTGGGACTTTCGGCCTCAGGCTTTAAGAAAACTTGCTGTTTCTACTTTCTTCCTCTTCTAATCCAGCAACTGTGCTGTGAGAAGTCCCAGTCACTGGAGAGGCCGCCACATGGTGGCACCACCCCCTAGCTGGGCTTCCAGCTGAGAGCCTGCACCAGCTACAGCTGTAAGGATAAGCTATCTGAGACCTGCCAGCCTGGTGCAGTCCCCAGATGACTAAGACAATGGCTGACACCATTTAGAACAGAATACTCACTCAGGGGAGGCCAGTCATCCTGCAGAATCTTGAGATCCACTCAGTTTTGGGTGGTTTGTTACCCTAGAGTAGGTAATCTAGTTGAGTGGAGAAGATAGGAAAGACAGTGGAGGTGATAATAAAATGTGGTGAATGTGCAGGGTACAATAGGAGTAGAGAGTGTGTCCCCAAGTTGAGAGCTATGATGCGTAAGAGTTACCTAGTTGAGAATGTGATTTGAGTGATCCAGGCAGAGGTAAAGGCATGTGTGAAGCTGAGAAAAACAGAGTGCGGCGCACATATAAGAAACCAACATAATTTTAGAGCACCTGACCTTCGCACGTGAGATGGAGTAAAGTGAGAGGTGGGTAGTAGTATTTAGAATTTAGAAATTGTCATAAATGCAATGGGAGGCCTTTGCAAAAAAAAAAAAAAAAACCTATGAGGCTAAAACTAACGGACGAGGTGTGATCTAAAATTACAGTGAATGTTTAAATTTAAAAAATGTATTACAGGGCCGGCCGAGTGGCGCGGTGGTTAAGCTCTGGCTTGGGAAGCCAGCGGCCCCGGTTCGGTCCCACATATGAGGGCCAGTGACACTGCCCTCAAAAAAAAAAAAAAAAAGTATTACAGTAAAAGACACATTGCCATTAACCCCCCTCAAAATACCGCCCCCCTCACCTTGAACGCACTTATCCCATCATTCTTGCCACTTTCTGAAGCAATTCTGAAAGTCCTCTTTCGTGAGTGTCTTTAGTTGTGCTGTTGTGGCTGCCTCGACGTCCTGAATCATTTTGACTTTGGGGAAGAGCCAGAAGCCACACCGTGCCAGATTCAGTGACTAAGGTGGGTGAGGACACACTGTAATATTTTTCTTTGACAGAAATTGCCATACCAGAAGCAATAAGTGACATGGAGCACTGTCATTATGGAGGATGAATTAAAGACACAAATAAAAAGGACTTCTAGAACTGTTTCAGAAAGTGGTAAGGACAACGGGATAACTGTGTTCGAAGCAAGGGGAAGTATTTTGCGGGGGATTCATGGTAACGTGTCTTTTACTGTCATACATTTTTTTATTTAAACATTCACCATACTTTTAGATCACACCTTGTAAAGTGATTTGTGATAAATTTCACCTTCACTATAATATAATGTGTGTAGGTATTAAGCCAGCCAATTTTTATCACATCCTTTTTTTGGGTGACTGGATGGGAGAACAGAAAATCTTTGGGGATGTGAAATTCCTATTGCACTCTTGGCTGGTGTGGGGTGTGTGGTACCTTTGTTCTTTGCCATGGTAGCTCTGGTCCCCAGGCTTGGCTGCCTTCACGTTAGCCAATGGGTGGGACTGGAAACTGATGGTTTCCATATGAGCTGCCTCTCCGAGGCTCTTGGCATGGGTTGGTACAACTCCATCTCCAGTGTTAGAACTTGTTGATCAGTCTATCCCAACAACCCATCAGAGACGCGTGCTGTCTTTCAGGAAATTCCATGCTCCTGGGCCAACCCCATTGTTTGAATGCCCCCGAACATCTCCTGAGGAGCTGCTCTAAAGCCCAGCCAGGAAGGAGAAATAGATACAGACCCAAAGAAACTGGAAAATTTGGGCAGGAAGCTATAAAATGAGATGCAGCTTGGAAAAATACGGATTGTTACATCTGGGAGAGAAAATAATATATCACTAGCAATCCCTGCACTCCCCACCACTTCCCCCAGCAAATATAAATATATTCAAGCATAGGGTCAGAAACAGATTACTGTCAAGCTAATGAGGTTTAAGCCTCAGTCCCTCGATGGTACAGATCCTTTCCCAGTCTTTGGGAGAGCCTAGCAACGTGCTCTTCGTATGTTCTTGTAAATTTGCAAAAGTATTTTTGCATTCTTTTTCTTAACTAGGACCCCCAAATTATATGAGCTTCAAGCTACCCAAAACGTGGATCTGCCTCTGGGCAGGCTGAAATCTTTGGTGACAAATAAGCAACTGTGTTGGTGGTCACTCTGCTAAATAAAAACCTCTCTTCTTAGCTCATGTGACTCTGTTAGAACAGTATCGTCAAGCCATGTGTGATGAAGTTAGGTTTAAACCCTTTCCAGCACGTCTCTGGGCAGGGCTGTGGGCACATCCTAGGTTGGGTGTGTGTGAGCACAGCTACTGCACGGTGGGATACTAAGCCTGGTCTGCAGCAAGTCATAGGATTGAGGAAGTGCGTTCTTTTTTTTTTTTTTTTTTTTTTTTTTCAGATTTTATTGGGGAGTTGGGGAAGGGGAACAGTGTTGGGAAATTGGGGAAGGGGAACAGCCAAGTTGTTGTCCTTCAGTCTTAGTTGTGGAGGGCGCAGCAAGCTCAGCTCCAAATCCAGTTACCATACGGCTGCTCATCAGCAGCTTTCAGATGCTCAACTCAAAGTGCTGTGTTCAATCTTAGTTGTGGGTGGACGTAGCCCACCATCCCATGCAGTAGTCGAACTGGAAACCTTGTTGCTAAAAACATATGCTTTAACCACTGAACCATCCCGCCACCTGCCGGCAGCTCAATGGTAGCACAGCTCATTGGCCCATGTGGGGATCGAACTGACTACTCTGTTGCTCAGAGCTTGTGCTCTTAACCAACTGAGCCACTCACCCAGCCACAGGAAATGCACTCTAACACCTCCATCCTCTTGCATCGCATAGCTCTCTCCCTCTCACCAAGTCTTGCCTTTGGTGTCAGAGCATAGAGGCCTCTAGTCACTCTGAAGCTGAAATGGCTGGGAAGTGACCAAAGGTGTCTTGAGATGGAGGTGGCTGTCTTCATGTTACTAGGATTCAAAGCTTTAAAGTTAAAGAATTATATTCGACTAGTAGCATTAATTTCCAAAGTGGCTAGTATGGACCCATGGGATTTCTGAGCAGCACCTCAGAACCATGGTGGACTTCAGGGTGAAGCTGTCCCTCTGTGAGGGGTCACTCTTGGGAGTCTGGGAGGCACTACTTCCCAGGCTCCGGAAGAAAGCTTGAAATGAGTTTTTTGAAAGCTCATAGACACTTTTAATTATATTCCACACAGAAAAATGTTTTCACTTATTTCCTATATAAGAAAATTGCCCCTATAGGAGGATGCATATGATTATCATGAGGTCCCCATATCACCATGCCATCAGTCGCATGCCCCCATGAGTACACGTGGTTCAGCTGGAGAAGCACTCTTTTACTCATTTTGCACGGAGCTTGCAGGAGCAGCTTTGGCTCAAAAGAAGGGCTTCTCACAGCATGGGACGAGGAGGAATCTCCAGGATCTGGAAGGGTTTCATGCTTTTTCTATTTCCAATTGCAGCCCCAAGGAGGGCTGTGCTTCTTCGCCAGTCCACTAACAGTGCACAGACATTTGGCAGGACCCATGCCCGGCACGGACAGGTTGGCATTGCCGGAGGTGCCATGGAAACATGGCGATGGCGTTTGTTGACAGTGGAGGTGTGTCTGGCCTGGCTGGGCTTGGCCTTGTTCTTTTGGAGCCCTGTAAATGGTGCCTTCGCCAGAGTGGCATTCCCCATTGCCAAAGCCTAGAGTCTGCCCTTTCGGTGATCACAAAGTGTGTCTCCCATCGGGCTCTGAGTGTCCTCCTCCTCTGCACCCCTTTATCTGAAGTTCAATGACAACACATTTACTACCAAATAACAGCTTCCAGTTAATGAAGGCAAACCCCTGGACTCCTAACACTGAGCAAAAGGGTGGCATAAGTAAGACTGGTCTTTGACAAACAGTCCCCCCGTCCCCTTCTTGGCTACTTCCCTGTGCCCTCCACTTTCTGTGTCCTGTGTCTCCTGGCAGTTGCCTGTCCTTCAGACCACAGGGCTGTAGTGATTCAGACTTACTAACTTTAGTGGAAGTACAATGTGGGAGGGAGGGAGGACGTAATAGCTCATTCCTCTTAGAAATAACCCAGAAGAAGAATTCAGAAAGATGCAAATATAACACTGATGAATAAATCTTTAATAATAAACACTGAAGCATCTACAGAGGAATTTCTTTTTGCCTTGCACTAGGCCTGCCCAGCGCCCCTCAAAGCATCACTCTTCTTATGGGGAAGGCAAGGCCTACCCAGGACCTGCTCCCCTGGGCTTGAGGACCACCTGTCTGGGGCACGCCCAGGCATTCCAGGCTCTTGGCATTGCTCAGCTGAGCCGGGATTGATAGTTTGGGAGATGGAGAAATATATTTCCCAATCCCAGAGGGGGTCCGTTGAGCCAAGCTCTGCTCCTTCATGGCATAGTAACTGCTGAAATAATGTCTGCCTAGAGCTTATGAAGATACCCAGGAACTTTGCTCACCCACTCCTCCCAGCCTGAGTGCTGCACGAGGAGCCTTCAGCCTTGGTGACCTATGCACTCGGCATCTCAGGAAACCAGCCCCAGCCAGTGAGGCGCATGGAGTCCCACGAGAAAGGACTTCATCAGAGACATTCGTTGGTAAGACGTCTCTTATGGCTGTTCCTCCATTGACTGCTGGCCATCTTGCTTTTTTTTTTTTTTTTTTTTTTTGAGGGCAGTGTCACTGGCCCACATATGTGGGACCGAACCGGGATCGCTGGCTTCCCAAGCCAGCACTTAACCACCCGGCCCACTGGCCATCTTGCTTTTGAGGCCACAGTGTTCTCTGATTTCTTCACAAGTTTACTCTCATTCTGCTCTTGCCGCCTGCACACACATCTACTCCCACCATCCTGCCTTTCCTTGCATCTGCGTTATGTCTCAGACTGTTCTCCTTTTCCCCCTGATGCATCTTTCAGGCACAGCTCAACCAGGGCACGCTCACCCTGCTTTTGTGCTACATCCTATGCAGCCCTGCCCGGGAGCAGTCCACCCTTGCCAGCTTCCTCCCAGCCCTAGGTCAGCAGTGGAAAGCAGGGTTCCAACAGTGGGTCCTACATGTTGAAGGTCCCCAGGGAGGGATGGGCCAAAAAAAATTCCAATAACGGCAAATGACTGCACATGGTGGGGAAATGGTGGCGCCAGTTGTAATTTAAGATCAATAAAAACAGTGCCAAGGCAGAGAACAGAAGGAGGGTGACAGTGAGCATATTCACCTCTTACTCTTTTTGTCACTAAATGAATGTGATCTGTGGCCCGATCATTCTCATTGGCTGGTGTGAGAGGCCAAGGAGACAGCAGTTAATTTCCAAGTCAGCTTGGCTCGAAACTCAGAAAGCCTCTCGGCAGCCTGGCCGGCCATGTTCTGGGGTCACTGCTCCCTGTAACTGCCTCTGGCAGGAAACAGCGTCTGCCTCCTGGCTCTGTTTCCTTGCCCTGGACGCCATCCTGTTTGGGTGGGTCTCGCTCTCTTGGCATATGTGTGAAGGCATCTGTCTGTTTCCCCCATTCTAGTTTGGGCTGAAACTGATTTATTCCAAAATCTGTTATGTATTTAGGATGTGTCATGCCCCGAATACTGGGTTTCACTACTATTCAAGTAACTTGTACAATTAATTATACTTTATACTCAGGCTATTAGGGGTTGAGCTGGCATGAAGCATATATATTGGGCAAGAATAGTATGCAGATGGTGTGTCATGATGATACCAGTAGCGAACATTTGTGGAGCGTGCTGTAGTTTGCAAAGCACTTTCACACATATTATTGCTTTGGGTCCTTGCAGCAACCCCCTGGAGGTAGGTGGGAGAGTAAAACAATATATATGACTCCCATTTTACAAATTATAAATATGGCACTCCAAGAAATTAAGAGTGACATAGTCCGAACTTGAGATTCCAAACTCCACTCAGAACTTGTAAGCTGAAAAATATGCAATGCTAGCTCCTGGGGTGCTTTTTAGTTCCTTGCAATTCTCTGTCATTCGCTTGCACTGACTTTTTATTTAACATCTTTATTGGGATATAATTGACAGACAATAAGCCACACAGATATAAAGTGTACCACTTGATGAGTTTTGACATATGTATACACCCATGAAATCAACACCATAATTAAGATAATGAACATATTTATCACCCCCTACAAAAGCTTCCTTGGGCCTCTCTGCAACCCCTCCTTCTTACTCCTCCCTACCATTCCCAGGCAAACACTGGTCTGCTTTCTATCACAATTCATTAGTTTGCATGTCTTAGAATTTTATATAAATGGAATCACACAGTATGCATTGGCTTCTTTCATTCAGCATAATATTCATTCATGTTGTCGCATATATCAATAATTCATTTCTTTTTTTGCTGAATAGTATTCCGTTCTACAGATAACACTTTAGTTGGCTTATCTGTTCACTCGTTGATGAATATTTGGGTGGTTTTTAGTTTGGGGCTATTACAAATAAAGCTTCTGTGAACATTCACGCACAACTCACTATACAGACAAATGTCTTCATTTCTCCTGGGTTAATATGTAGGAGTGGAATGTTTGCATTGTATACTGGGTATATGTTTAGCATTTTCGAAAACTCCGAAGTTGTTTTCCAAAGAAGTTGGACCATATTACCGTACTACATCCACCACCAGTGTAGAAGGGTGCCAGTCCCTCCCACCCTTGCCAACACTGGGTATGATCAGTCTTTTTATTTCTGCCAATCTCATAGGTATGTAAATATCTCATTGTAGTTTTAATTTGCATTTCCTCAGTGACTAGCAGTGTTGAGCATCTTTTCATGGGCTTGTCTGTCATCTATGTATATCCTTTTTGGTTAAGCATCTGTTAACCTCTTTTGCCCATTATGTAATTGTTTTGTGTGTTTTCTTATTGTTGTGTTTTGAGAGTTTTCTAAATACTGAATACCATTCATTTATGTTTTGCAAATACTTACAGTCTGTGGCATACCTTTTCATTCTAACAGCGTTTTTTCTTTGTTTTTGTTTTGTTTTGTGTTTTAACTTTGAATAAGCCCAGTTTATCAATTTGTTCTGTCATGGATTGTTCTTTTGGTATAGCATCTGAGAAATCTTTACCTAACACAAGGTAATAAAGGTTTTTTTGCTAATATTTCTTCTAGAAAATGTATAGCTTTAGGATTTATATTTAGGTCTGTGGTCCAGTTTGAGTTAATTTTTTGTACCTGGCGAGAGGTATGAATCCAAGTTCACTTTTTGCATATGGATATCCAATTGATCTACTGTAGAAAAGACAATTTTTCACCATTGTATCTTTATTGAAATCAGTTGTCCATATGTGTCTACCTCTATTTCTAGACCATTCTATTCCATCAGTCCATTTGTTTGTCTTGATACCAATACCACACTGTCTTGAATACTGGGATGGTTCCTTTCATATGCCAATTTGGCTGGGTTAGCATACCCAGTTATATAATCAAACCACAATCGGGGTGTTGCTGTGCAGTGCTTTGCAGATTGTATGTGTGTGTGTATATGAAAGTATTTTGTAGATGTGGTTAACATCTACCATCAGTTGACTTTCAGTAAAAATTACCCTCAATAATGTAGGTAGGCTCCCCTCCTATTATTTGAAAGGCCTGAAGAGCAAAAAATGAGGTTTTCTGGAAAAGATATTCTACCTCAAGACTGCAACATTAAATTCTGCCTGAGCTGCCAGCCTGCCCTATAAATTTCACACATGCCAGCCCCCAGCATCCTGTGAGCCAACTGTGATTCACATCCCCATCCCCGCCCTCCCTCCTCTCCCCACTGTCAGCTCAGTTTTTGTCTGTGTGGTTTCAGTCACAGCAGGGGGCTTCTCTATTAGGTGTGCTCCCACAGCCCCAGGCTTCAATTACCTGTGAAACTTATAGTCCTTGTAAAAAGCAAGATTCTTATTTTCACACTAGTTCCAGTAAAAAAAAAAAAAAAAAAAAATCCCAGCAATGAGTCTCATTAGACTAAGTCAAAGAACCTGTCTGCACCAGAATCAAAAACTGTTTTCTAGGATACACTGACCTGCTAAACCAGGGTCATGTGACCACTGTCAGAGGGGGAGAAATGTGGAGGTCCATGGAATGACCCGTGTCCTTCTCAACTTCTACTGCTTTTTGCAACCTCAGCATTCATTGTTGTTTTGTTTTGTTTTGTTTGTTTATCATTTCATCTTTTAGACGCTCTGGTGACTGCTGCTTTCTACATGGCTTCTTTCCTTTTTTGAAAAAAAATTGTCTAAACTTCTGCTTCTTTACCCTAAATTGTCAGTATCACAGGTACCAGTTTCACCTCATTGTATTGTCCCTGTTTGTTGGTCTGTTCTCTCCAGACTTCTGTGACAGACTTTATTGCTGTCACTGCTGGGATTTGCAACAGTTTTCAATTTGGCTCCTTTGTGAATCTCATTAATATGCAGTTATCACCTCTCTCCAGATCATTAACAGACATTAACCAAAACCAAACCTAGTGAGGAAGCCTGAAGGTTGTGACAATAACTCTTTCACAGGAAACTAAGAAACTTAACAGAGGAGGAATTTGGGTAGGAGAATGCCAATGGCATCCTTTCCCAACACACACGAGTTTTCATCAAAAGGAAACCTTGAGAGAAAAATGAAAGAACCACAGTGTAAGGGCAGAGAGAGAGAAAAATATGTCCTAGCACCTGTTTCTGTAAATTTAGGGTAAAACTCACAGCTGTGAATGGCTGCAGGGTTCCGAAGTCTGAGGTTACAAGCTACTGTTTATTTATTTATTTTTCATTTTATTGAAGTATAGCTGGTATATAATATTATATTAGCTTCAAGTGTACAGTATAGTAATTCAAAGTTTATATATCTTGTGATGTGATCACCATGCTAAGGTCTAGTAATGATCTGTCACTGTGCAAAGTTATCACGATATTGCTGAGAAGCTACTGTTTCAATGAGAACTCAATTAGACAAGCTAAATGGAGGAGCAGCTGACAAAAGAATTTAGCTGCTCGCTGTTCTCCTTCTTCTTCTAAAATAGTCGTTGGTCTTAGAGGTGTCTCAGACTGCTTTTTTTCTAGGTTTGTATTTCAGTCTTAATCTGAGGGTTCATTGGAATATGATATTCTTACCGTTGCTGAAAAGTATAAGCTGTTCTGTCAACCCACAGTTGTAATTTGTTTTATGAGTTGGCTCTTTTCCTGTTCTGTTTACTGACTCTACCTCGAATGTTCTTCCTAATCTTCAAATCCATCGACTCATGCCCAGCTCTCACCTGTACGACTGCAGCAGCTTCCTAGGTGACCTCCTGACCTCTGTCCTTATGACCCACTTCCATCATGACCCACCCCTTCCTCCTTACAGAAGTCAGAGGGCACCTCTCTAAAGCAGAAATGAAATCCTATCCCTTTGTTTTTTTCACACATGAACTGAAGTGCCTAGAGAAGCTATGTAGCACGGCCGAGATTATCATCAGGGGCCTAGTTTGTGTGTAGAGAAGTAAGGAAGTAAAAAACAGGAACCTCTCAATGAATTAAGACTATAACTCTTGGGCCAGCCGAGTGGTGTGGTGGTTGAGAACTGGCTTGGGATGCCAGCAGCCCCAGTTCGGATCCCACATATGAGGGCCAGTGACACTGCCCTCAAAAAAAAAAAAAAAAAAATATAACTCTTTGAACGTCAGTTGGCCATATACATAGTTCTGTCCAATGAGGGATGGGGGAAATGATGTGAGTTCCTTCTAGGCTGCAGCACATAATTGCCAGCGTGAGACCCTCCCATGTTGGCAGTGTGGTGACAGAGCCTTCATCGGACTGGGCTCCTGTGGGATTACAATGAGCAGAGTTTTCCTGCCAATCTGGATTGAACATATAGTGTGAGTACCCAATATGCCTTAGTTGTTTTGAACCACTAAAATTCTAGGGCTGTTGTTTATGAAAACATAGCCTACGCCGTACTGACTGATACAGATATTGGAGCTGGATGAAGGGTGCTATTGTAACAACAACAAACAAAACCACCCCCATGTGACCTCCCAAAATATGTGATATGGGCGTATAGGCCAGGTGGTAATTGGTGAGAAACCTACATCGGAGGTTGAAAGTTGACAGTTCACATTATTTCATGGGAAAGCATTTGATAAAACTGTCACCGTCAGTCATTTTGGAGATATATCATGTGTCTAATTAATTTATAGATCTACAAGAAGAGGTTGGAAAACAGTAGCATAGTGTACACTGGCTTCAGTTGCCTATATTTGGCAAGGTATGATAAGAAAGAGATGCACTCTGAAAAGAATTAACTTGTTTGCAAGCAGGAATGAAAAAGAATAGAGAAGATTAAAAAATTCAGAGACTAGTAGGGTTGTAAAGTCAACTGCTTCCCATTTCTTACTTAAAAAGATCACAATGAGAAAGGCTGTGTAGTGAAGGGTGGGATCAGGAGGGCAGGGATGGTAAGTGGGAAGAAAGGAACTGATAAGAGTTTGAAAAGGCAAATGAACTACTTAATATCTCTATTTAATCTTAGAAATTGTTGAAAGAACTATAACAGTTGAAATTTGGGATAGGACTTTTAACTATTAGATAATAGTCAAGAAATACATTCAGATACTTAAAGAATTTGGATACTTTTATATTTTCCTTGAAAAGTATATGTTTTGATTCTTACTTTGTTCCCTTAATGTTATCTGTTTTAATAAATTTTTGTTTTCCATCAGTGTAAAATAACTATAAATCTCTGAAGATTGAGCTTAAAGTGGTAGAGTGTGGAACTCCAGGCTTTTGGAAAGCCCGATGAGACATGTTACTACTTTACTGTCACCTTGTGGCCATGTCACTTAATTGCAGGACAAAATATATGTATATATAAAAAATTGGGAAACATTGTGTCTTTCTAGGACCCATCAGCTCCAAGTCAGGTAGTTGTTTCAATCTAGTTGTGGAGGGCACAACTCAATGGCCCATGTGGGGATCGAACTGGCAACCTTGGTGTTATGAGCACTGCGCTCTAACCAACTGAGCTAACTGGCTGCCCCTGCAGGAATATATTTTTAGCATGGCAAATGAAATGTGTTGAAGATTTCTGTTCAGAGCTCATAGAAATAACTGCAAGTGTTTTTTAATATCCTTATTCATCTATTTATTACTTTATATTTCCTCCTTTTATTCCTTTCTCTATTCCATCTTTCTGTTTTTCCCTTTATCTCAGATACAGCATATGGTTATACTCAACAATATATAACCTATATTCCAAGATACCAGCACATTTCTGAAGGGAAAAGTCAGCAGAACCACTGAGCCTCCCAGATACCTGTATGTAGTAGAATGTCAGAGCTTCCCAAAGTCATGTAGTTAGAGATCTACGAGAACTTCCCTTCATTCGTTTATCTAACATGTACACAGGTCCCACTGTATGACAGGCATGATATCAGGAGATGAGAATTCTCAGACAGAAACTGCAGTACTTGTCCTTGAGAACTCCTCAGTCTTACAGGGAATAAAAAATAATAATTGCAGTTAGGATAAAGGTACTCATGGATCACTTGGGAGCATCCCAGATGCTCAAACCCTACTCTCACAAACATTGTTAATCACATTCCGCTGAGCATAGAGTTCTTAGGAACAGCCCATACATATGTTACACAGGGACCCATCCTTACCTCTTTCCTCCCATTTTTGGTGCCCTTGATATAGGGCTTAAAAGAAATAATGTATGTAAAAATGCTTAGGTCAGTGCCTAGAATTCAGGAAGCCCTTGAAATGTTGGCTGACGCAGTTCCTCTATTTGTGTACTGATTAGACTATGTCAGGCTCCATGCTAAGAGCTGGATATACTAAAGTGAAAAGACAACCCCTGACTTAAGGAGTTTATGAGACTAGTGGAGGAAATAGGTATGCAAATAAATAATTTCAGTGCACCGTGGTCATTGTTAGATTAGCAGATTAGGAATAGGAGAGGGAGAAGAATGTTAATCTGAGAACCAGCTAGCCTTTGAAATGAACTGTCAGATATAAAATATATTTGACCACGGTATCAAGAAGAAGATTCTATGTACAGGGCATATCATAAGCAAAAACACGTGGTGTAAGAGCAGGGAACTGCAGGTAATTCAGGATTACTCATGCATAAAGTGCAAGGAGAGAAAAGTGGGACCAGGTTAGATGGGTAATAAGATCCTCATCAGGAAAAGCCCTGAAGGACATACCAAAGAAACGGGAGTTTATATAGTAGACCAGGAATGATTCAGACTGGTGGCCTGAGAGCATTGTGGCTAAAAGATGTTTGGTTTGGTTTGCAGTTTTCAAACACAGCATATCTAGGCAGGTCACAGTGTCAACAGCTGAGTGCATGTTGTTTTGCCAACAGTCCATGCCATGAGTTTGTGTTCCCGTAGGTGTTTGTGTTGTAAGCCCAGTTCAACCTGATGGATGGGTTTTGAACCTGATTATATTTGTGTGCCCCTGGTGATAGGTAACATGGTACTTGAGATGGGAAAATTCAGAATTAGTGATAGAGACAAGTAAGAGGCTGAAAATAGTCCAGATGTGTGAGCCTGCGTGGGGTCAGCAGCAAAGGGAATGCACATAAGATTGATTTAAGAAGTAGAAGAATTGGATCTAGCAAGTGATTGTTTATGGGGTTTTGGTTGGTTGATTGGTTGGATGGATGGATGGTTGGTTGGTGTTTTGCTAGCAGTGGTGGGCAGGGGACAAAAGGGAGAGGTCTAACTTGGGCAGTTGAGTACATGGTAGATGCAGGTAGCATTCCTAGAGAGAGGTTTGGTCGAATGTGAGGGCAGGTAGAGAGCGAGATCATGTGTTAGGTTCAGACACGTAGAGTATGAGGACTGCGGTGGGCAGCAGGATGGATCATAGACCAGTAGCAGATTATGGAGTTGAAATTGGAATTGGAAAGGTTCTCACCAGGTTCATATCTCCTACAACTCACCCCAAGCTGGGAGTCAGGATAAGAATGCACTAGCTCGGGGGCCAGCCGAGTGGCTCAGTTGGTTAAGAGTTGGCTTAAGAACACGAGCTCTGAGCAACAGGGCCGCCGGTTCGATTCCCACATGGGCCAGTGATGCTGCGCCAGAGCTGAGCTGTTGCTGAGCTGCCAACAGGTGGCAGGATGGCTCAGCTGGTATAACAACAAGATTGCCTGTTCAATGGTGGGCTATGACCACCCACAACTAAAGACTGAACTTGGCACCTTGAGCTGAGCTGCCGCCCGGATGGCTCAGTGGATAGAGCGTGCACTCTTAACAACAAGGTTGCTGGTTCAACTCCCACATGGAATGGTGGCTACGTCCACCCGCAACTAAGAGTGAACTCAGCACCTTGAGCTTAGAAGCCACAAGCGGCCGAAGGGAAATCAGATGGCGACTGGTGCCTTCACAACGAAGACTGAAGACCAGCAACTTGGCTGGTTCCCATCCCCAATTCCCCAACACTACTCTTCTCCCCCAATTCCCCAATAAAATCTTATTAAAAAGAGAAAAAAAGAATGCACTAGCTCTTCCAGGGCTGATCCAAAGAGTTATCAAAAGAACAACCATGATAATAATCGCAACAGTAATACAATAGTTGTCCTTAGTATATTTTTAAGTATGTGTGAGGGTCTGGATTGTTTCATTTGCTCTTCATAATAACCTTATGTAATAGGTGCACTTGCTGTCCCCATTTCACAGATGTGATAACTGAGGTTTGGAGGCATTAAATAGCTGGCCCAGGTCACAGAGTACGGAGTGCAACAGGAACTGACTTGTCTTCAGCGTTCCATGCTGGTTCCCACTCCATTATTCTGACAGTTTAACAGGCAGTGTAATAGGAGGGATACCAGGGAGGTCGACATCTTTCAATAACCCTTCCCCCAATATGCACACGTGCCTGAAATTTTAATTTTAGAAATATGTTTCTTAGGGTCTGGATGTTTTAGGAGGGAAAGTTTCTCAAATCCCAACTGTTCAGGTCTAAAGACCTCTGGGAGCCGAAGACTTGATCTGAGATTAGAGTCCTCAGCCTGATTGCACTTTACAATTGGGTGGGGGTGGGGGCAGCGGATTTTAAAAACTTCCAGTGTGGTAACTGGTCTGGTTCCTTGGGCAGGGTTGATTTGGCTTGTTCCTGAGGTCCTGTGGGGGAGGTGACAGCACCCTGCTGGAAAGAGAAGCCCGAGCCCCTCACAGCGCCGAAGCCACTACTAAGAAAGGTGAAGTTCATAGCATGGCCAGCAGGTGGCTCCATACTCAGTCTCTCCCTTCGTCTTCCTGGGAGTTGGAGTCTTCAGGATCCAGGAGACAGAGTGAAACACGACGTGGAGAATGGGATTCAGGAGACCTGTGAGTTGGGAGACTAAGTACCCCCAGAATTTTTTTTTTTCATAGGTTTTGAGCAAGAGGAAACAGAGACACCACTTGCTGGGAAAGTTATGTTGGGGGAGAGTGCCTCCTCCTCATCCCCAGAGAGTTAAATGGAACCAGATTAAGTCCTCCCCACGCCACTCAGGGGAGATGCTTTTCAAGGGAGTGAAATGTTTTATTGAAGAAACTCCAAGGAGGGAGGAAAGAAGCCCAAGAGAGGGGCAGCCTGACAGGTCGGCATATGGAAGCAGCCCCTTTCGTGCATGTGGCTAAAAGCTGGGAGCCAGTCCCTCTGAAGGCATAGCGGTAGTCCAGGGGTCCGTGACGCCTTTCATCTGCCTTCTTGCAGCTTTGGATTGATGGGAACTGAGAAATGCACAGCAATCCTGTGAGAAGCAGAAATGGGGGCCCACGTTCCCAGTCTACTTAGCTGATAGCAAATGGAGCAGAGCACCTCGAGCCTGCTCGCTCACTGGAGCCTTCTATTCAATTTTGCCACTTCCTTAAAGTAAGGATAAAAGAAACCCCTTTTACTAAATGGTGATGAAGATTAAGGAAAATTATGTATGAGCACCGCCTGGCATGTAACAGGTACTCAACAAATGTCTTCCACGTTTCTCTTTCCCAAAAGTGCCAAGTGCTCAACAGCTGCATAGTCAAAATATCATCAGCTATTCATTTTTAGGTGAATTTTCTCGAGTGAAAGAACAAAAAAGGCAGTCATGACACCCTCTTCTCTGGGGGCAATAGGAAACCACAAATATGAGTTCCCAATTCAGTCCAAGGATTATTATTAATAGTTAGCAGTAACTGCACTTTGGATAAACTTCGCAAGTTCTGATATCACCCCGACAGAAGGGTGGTAATGAATATGAGGTAAACACCTCTTTTCCTTTGACAGTTTATGCAGCGTAAGGCCCATTTCAACTATCGTGGTCTGTATTTTCGTGGGTCTTATCTTACCCAGTTAGACAGCCATCACCAGATGACCTCTAGCCTCCTTTCTTACCTCTCCCACATTCCCTTTTGCATCTATCGTAATACTACCTAATTACTGGTAGCCCCTCCCACATGTCGTGCTGTATCCTAGGACTTCTCGAAGACTCCCCCAGACATCACCTCTGCCCTCAGGCCCTCCCAGCCTCACTCCCCCTCCTTTGTTTCCACAGCAGGTTTATATTTTTATCACAGCGGGAGTGACTCCACTGGAGTCCATAGATATGAAGATGAGTACGCTCTGCCTTCGGGCAAGGAGAGATCCCAAGACCATCCTTTGGCTCCCTTGGGATGGGCCATTTCGTTTGGAAATTACTTGGTTCTGGATCTCTGTCTAGTTGCCTTCCCCAGGTCTCAGAATAATATACCTGAGGAATACTCAGTATGTAGACTTTCTCCTCCCTTCTTTCCTTTTCTTCTGCCTCCCTCCTTCTGTTCCTTCTGGCTCTGGGGTCAGAATGAGTTCAAACCCAAGCTCCGGCCACTTATCACCTGTGCAACTTTAGAAAAGCCTCTTAATTTCTCTGAGCCGATTTTCCTCATTTAGGAAATGGGGATAGTCACAGTCCCCCTCAAGGTAATCCTCTCATTGGGTCGGTTCCAGGATTAAATTTACGTATATATAAAATACTTAGAACAATGTCTGATAGATACAAGGTAAGCATTCACATAAATATTTGCTAATATTAGCACTAACTTTCTTTCACTCGCTCAGTGAATAACTAAGTGATAATCAATATTTAATAGACACCCCTAACCCTGGAATCTGAGTTAAGCCGACTGGTGTTTTGGATTTGGGCCCAACCCCCACTCCCTTGCCCAAATCCCTCTGTCTAGGATGCTGCAACCAACATTCCATACCAGAGAGTCAGTCATTTGACTTAAGACTTGTTCCCCCTGAAAGCACAAATACCACATAAAGTCTTATCAATCATTTATAATGCCCTCATTGAAGTGGTCCCAGACAACCCCAGCTGGAAATAATAATAACTCATATTTGTATGGCACTGTAAATTTACAAAGCACTCTCCCATACTCTTGTTCTTTTGATCCTCAGAACAGTGCTGTGGGGTGGCAGGAGAAGGCACGCTTAGGATGGGGACCATTTTAGAGAGGACAACACTGAGACTCGCCGAATTGGGCGCCTCAGGTTCCCACAGCCAGCACACCAGCAAGCTGGGGTTCACTTTCAAGCTTTGTGCCTCCCAGGTCCAAGCTCCTCCCACCTCTGAAACCCTTAGCAGCGGTACAGAGCTTAGAGACCTGAGGTGCCTAATACAGAGAGTCGTGGAGGCTGGCAGCTTGAGCTTTTAAGGAGTTTAGAGACTTGGGGAATGTCGGATGGAATGGAACTTTCGAGGTCATCTGTTCGGGAACCTGGGATGGGAATCAGATTTACTGAGCTCCTACCCAGCTCTGCCACTTACTCATTACTTTTGAGATCGGCATTTAATGTCTGTGTGCTTTCACTTTTTTTTTATTGCTTTTAAAACAGGGCTGATAATAGTCGTCATTCAGCAGGGTTTGGGGGACATCCAATGAGAGCACTGAGTGAATGACTGTTCGCCGTGATCACTAGTTTGTTCAAGTCACAGCTGGTAAGATTAGCTCCGAGTTCCTTGCCTTTTAAAGATGGAAAAGACTAGGAGATCACCCGACCCCACCTCCATATTGTATAGGCAAGGACTCAAGACCCAGGGCGCCATGGTAACTTGCAGAGCTTGGAAAAGCAGCTTCTGGCACCCAGCCCCTTGAACCCCCCACCTGGGACCTTCAGCCACCTGCTGTGAGTTGCATCCTCTGTGAGGCCTGTGGGAAGATGATTCAGCTGTTCAACATGTATTTATGTGGAGCCCTGAAATAGCCACCATGGAGGATCATATTTATAATCTACTTGGATTGGCAAGTATTAAGTAATAACAGCATTGAAATCAGCATTTAATTAGTACAACAATTTGTATGAGGCCATTAGTGGAATGCATTAAGCATGTGGGAAACGAAAGGGCTCCATTAATTAAGTAATTCAATAATAAAGTTATCTACTATTATTAACCAATGTTACCCCAATAAATTTAATAATAAAAATTTAAAAAACAAGCATTTTATTGAGCCCCTAATTGTGTTAGGCATTTTACTAGGCTTTAGAGATATGTGGTCTCTACTCCAAAGGCCCTCACAGCTTAAATGGGATGATATATGTGTGTAAATAAATAACTTCAACACACTATCTTGACAAAAGCCACAAGAAGGGCATTTACAAGGACTGTGAAAGTCTAGGCAACTCTAGGAGCACTAGGGAGAGTATTTCTAAGTGCCTTTGGATGTGAAGGTCCAAAGAAGTAACATTGAAACTGGGTTCTGAAGTACAAATAGGAGTTTGTTAGCATGTAATAGAAGCAACCACTTGCAGGAAGGAAAAGAAAAAGGCTTTGCAAAGGCCTAGACACAGAGCATGGCTCTTTATGCCCAGAACTGGAAGAGCGCTGTATGGCTGGAGGTTGAGGCGGGGAGCTGCATCGTGTCAGGCAGTCAGGAGAGGCAGGTAGCACAGATCACGGGTCTCGACTATTCATTCTTGGAATTTGGATCCTATTGTGTAAAAAATGAGAATCTGGCACAAAGTTTGAGGGAAGACATAACCAGGGAAAATTGGAATTTTTTTCCTTTATTCTTGTGGAATTTTCTAGTATGTCTACAATGCATGTGGATTACTACGATCATCACAGGAAACAGATGATTTCAAAAGAAAACAGGATCACCCTGGTTTCAGTGTAGACGGTGGACAGTCAAAATCAGGCAGGGAGACAGACAGCCAAGTTAAGAGGCTGTTGCAGTCCCTCAGATAAAATTGTTGAGAAAATTGTCCAAAATTGGAGGCAGAGGGAAGTGAAGGTACCTGAGAGGGAGAGACTGGATGGAGGGCAGGAATATGAGTGGGTGCTGGCTGCCCGGAGAGGTAAGGGTCCAGCATGACTTCCAGAGGGTGCTGATGAGACTTCAAGCAAGTGTCTGACAGCCGCCTGCTGTGGTTTCCATATTCTCAGCTAGATGAGAATGCCCGTAGGACGACATCTGTGTTCCCGGCTATCCTCCCGCCTTGGACAGAGGAGCCCTGCTCCTCTCTGGCTGTCTGTGCTGATGGACTCGAAGACTGGGAAGCACTGGAATACGATGGGTTATGCTGAGACTTATCAGGTCAACTACAGGACACCCAGTGAAATTTGAATTTCCTATAAACAACGAATAGCTTTTTGGTATAAGTATATCCAATGCAAAATTTGGGACATGCATTTTTTTTAAAAATCATTGTTCATGTGAAATTCAAAGTTGATTGGGCATTCTGTATTTTTGTTTGGTAAATCTGGCAGCCCTAGGTCTAGGTGTGTGTGTGTACACACATACTGTAGATAGCAGGAACAGAGAGCTGGAGGGAAGTCATGGGATGTGCAAAAGATTAAAGTGACCATAAGGAGCCTTCATTCTCACAGAGGAGGCAGGAAAGCATAAGAGACAACAAATGGGTGAGTCTCGCTAAGGGAGACAGGGAAGAGGGACTTTTAAGAGATACCTTCATGAGCTCACCAGCGCCTCTTGTCCTCATGCCATCTCTTGAAGCCACAATCTGATAACCTGGCCTCCTGTGTAACTTGCTTGTGGGTAGACAATGTGTCCATCTGGGGTCAGGCCCTTTCTGACCCACATGAACAGGAAGTAGAGGGGGTTTTTTACTGCGTGGGTTTTGTGTTCAGACAGTCAGCGTTCAAAGTTTAGCTGCATGGCCTTATCACTTACTCTTTTCATTTGTTATCTTCATATATAAAATTAAAATTATGAAAACCTACCTCAGAGGATCCTTTTAGAATAAAATGGAAATGTGTTTGGAAAGATAAGGGTGTTTTTGATCGTCCCCATCCTTGGAGGTTTTGCTGGCACCCAGTGTCCGGGGTCCCAGGTGCTCAACATTCACCAACATACAGGACAGCCCTGGTCCCAGATGCCAATAGGTCCCTACTGAAAAATGTCGGTATTCCTGTCCTCTCATTGTGCAATTAAAAAAAAAACAGGCCCTAGGGCCGGCCGAGTGGCTCAGTTGGTTAAGAGCTCGCTCAAGAGTGCGAGTTGAGCTCTGAGCAACAGCAGTTCGATGCCCAGCCCGAGCTGAGCTGCTGCTGAGCTGCAACAAGTGGCAGGATGGCTCAGCCAAAAAAAATAACAACAAAAAAACAAAAACTGAAGCCCAGAGAGGTTCAATGACAGGCTCTTGATTGCTTTTACCTAGGAAATGACCAAGAACCAGGGAGTGAAAGATGACAACGGGAAATGGAGCCCGTTAAGGGAACTTTCAGCTTTCACTCCTCTGTAGAGTGAATGTGGTACCTGAACAGGTTGGCATGGTGGCGGGACGGAAAAGGCCATTGGCTCTGGTCTGTGGTGACCAGCTGACCGTAGGGCAAAGACGGATCCCTCATTACCCTGGAAGATGAGGTTCTCATGGGAGGCCTGGGGTCTCCCATCCAGCACCCTCACACAGATGGGATAGGACCTAGAGGGAGCCCCCCCACCCCAGTGCCTCTGAAGGAAGGCACTCCTCAGAGCACTCAGACCTCCCACACCTAGAGCTCTCGGATCCTCTTCCCCAGGGACTTGAGAACTGGGGGTGCCAGGTGACTGAGTAGGACCCGTTGCTTGAGCTGCACTTTGGGTCAGGATGCAGAGCTTATCGCTAGAAATGGCTTGAAAGGCATCTAGTCCAAAAGCAACGTATTCTAAAATGCAACCATCATCTTTTCATGATTTGACTCCCTGTGGGACCATCTTAAGCAATTTGCACATATTGCCTGATTTACCTCTGCCAGGTAGGAGCTTGTATTCCCTGGGATCCCACACATGAGGAAAACATGTAGAGCATCAGTCACTTTACCAGAGCCCAGCGAAGGGAAGTGGCAGAGATGGGGTTCGCATCGAGGTCCATCCGATGCCACAGCCACTACACTGCTCCCGAAAGGGAGACGGGCTGGCCCCCAGGCCCCCCCCCCCCCCGCTCCTCTTCCAGTGTGTTTTCTGCTGCTGCCGGCGGCCAGGCGTGGATGTCAAGACGGACAGTGCGGTGTGAAATGGCCTGCCTCCCCTTGTGTTGCGGGGAGGTGGCCCAGAACTTCCTTTCCAGCTCTCTTTCCCCCCAAAGTAGCTGCAGCGAGGACGTGATGTGAATAGTAAAACCCCCAGGCTGGAGGCCTTGCCTCCCCCCCCCCCAGCCCCCCAATCCGGAGCCTCGGGACTTCAAAGCCAAAGGAAGCGCGTGCGGAAGGGAGGGGCTGTGTGTAAATCTCCCGGGCCTCGGAGCTGCGAACATTCGCGGCGCCCCCCGCCGCCCCGCCAGGTGTCCGCGGGGCCACTGGGCCAGAGCCGCCCCGGGCTGGCGCGCCCGCCCCCCGCCCCGCTCGCTGCTGGCAGCGGTCCTGTGGATCAAGGCCGGGAAGATGACAAGCCTCCTGACTGATAGATACACGGAGACTTCGCTGGTGACTTATTGGCTTTCTGCACCTGCCGAGAACCACTAGGCCCATCTGAGGAGGGAAATATATGGGCTTTCCTGACTCCAAGTGGCAGCCGCGGGGCGAGCATGTGAGCTCAAGCTGGGCAGGGAAGCGGAGCTGTGCAGCGGCCTGTGTTTTGTAAGCGGGCCCGGGTCATAAAAGTGTCAGCACGCGATATATTTCTTGCGGGGGATCCTCCCTGGGTTCTTGCCAGCGCCTTCCCTCCCGTGGCTGGCAGCCCAAGCAAGGTGAGGCTGTCCCCAGCCGCCTGACCTGCAGTCACCATCCCTCCGCGTTTTCCCGGAGCGCGAGGCTGGGATGGGGCAGCCACCGGGGGCGCTGGTCCTTACACCCGTCTGGGGTTTCTCACAATCACGTGTGGCCCTGGGGACAGTGCAGGGCTGGGCTTCAGAGCTCAGAGCCGGAGTCAGACCCTCGTGGGAATTCTGAACTGTTACTCGTTATGGGGCATCCTAAGCAGGTGACGTAATTCTCCGGCATCTGCTCCCTCATCTGTCCAATGGGAATGATAATAATACACACTGACTATGGTGGGACAATGATTTATTTAGGGAATAAACTTCCAACCCAGCTCTGAAGGATGCCGTTACTAGGAAGAGGCCCGAAAGGGGTCAGGAAGAATAGTGTAGCTGTTTTCTAATTGCTCTGTCACCCAGTGTGCCACAGTATTATATTAGTGTATGTAACGGGGCTTCTGTAAAGGCAGAGATAAAATTTACTGTCTCTCATGTCTGGAAATAGAGACTCCAGGTCATCTACAGGATGGGGGATAAAAAATGTAATTTGAAGGTCCTTCTTGGTTATGTGAACATGGAGGCCTGTTATGTTCTGACCTTGGGAGACCGAGAACCTTCTTTGACACAGGTGAGATTGCAGGTCCTTAAACCTTCTACTCTGCAAAACCAATCCCTGAAGAAGAATTGTCTCAATTTCTAAAAGCACAGGAACTGGCTGGTAGAGAAAAATCCTAAGGCTGCCAACTCTTGCTTCCCAAGATTTGGAAACAGAAAGACCTGAGAGGGAGGACCAGGGTGCTGCCAACCAAGGCCCAGGGACAGAGAGGGACAGATGCGCCACAGGAATAAAATGAAGGGAAAGAGAAGCCTGATTCATAACCCCATCTTCATACAATAGCCAAGAGAATGGCAGTGGAGGTCAGTGTTTG
Source organism: Aselliscus stoliczkanus (assembly GCA_033961575.1). NCBI lineage: Eukaryota > Metazoa > Chordata > Mammalia > Chiroptera > Hipposideridae > Aselliscus > Aselliscus stoliczkanus. The sequence goes on from CM066739.1 coordinate 101,337,453, forward strand.
CATGGCATGATGTCTCTGATGCTGGAAGTTTCCCCAGAGCCACCTGCTTGGCACAGCTGTTGCAACTGGGGGGAAGATGGCTGAGCACGACAATGTGAACCCCAAATCACTATAATCAGGATGGGCACATGGGACAATCCCAGCAAGGACGTTCCCCCAGTCTAACCCAATTTAGCTTCCAAGCTGGGCAGAATCCATGTTCAAAAGCACTGTCAAGGGTAATGAGATACATAGCAGCAGTCAAGGGGGCAGACTTCGGGCCTTCTGTCTTTAAACTCCTAAGTCCTCGGTATTCTCAGACAATTCAGAGTGAGGATGGGGACAGAGATAAGGACACTGGAGTTCCTGTTCTCAGGGGAGATGGGAAGGAGCCTGAAATATAATAGATCGCACTGCGTTTGGACCCCAAGTTGGTGGAAAAGGTTTTATGATTTTGATGAATTCCAGTGCTTCTGTGACTAATTGTTCTGTCTTCAGTTAAAGTGCAGGCTTAATATACGGGCCCACAATACTCAAGAAATACTCGTTGGTTAGTCTTTCCTAGAACTCTGTTCTGCCATGGTATTTGGAAATAACTCTAAATTATGTTGGCAACCATTTTTTTTTTAAATGTGCACATTGACAACGTGCTTTACTCTTGTCACTTTCTTTCTGTTTCATCTCCTGCCCTGGTCTTGGCGGGGGGGGACATTTTATGAGTGAATGTGCCACTGGGTGATTTTGTGTAGATGTTCAGTGAAGAAAGGAGTGGCTGAAGCAGGTCAAGCCATGCAATACAAGCTGTAGGATGGAGTAGGTAGTTCATGCAGTAGTAGTTTAAGATGAGTTCATCACTCTCCCTACGTCACCCAGATTGGGAGAAAGCTGCTGTCCCTCTCACACCTGGCTTCACACATGTCCACCCTACAAGCAGGACAGCACCAGCCCCCAATGCCCCTCGGGTGCATATTGGGAAAAGGCGCCCTTCCCCGGAGGGCCCCTTACCTGGCTGGGACACATGGCGTAGGGATCAGAACACAGGCTGATTTCAGCCCCCAGTTTCCCTCTGCTGGCGTTCCTGCATAATCATAGGGAGACCCAGCCCCCCAGCTGCTCCTCTGTGATCTGCCTTCCCCATGCAGGCCTCCCGTGGGGCTCCTTGTGGACATCCGGGGTCCAAAGCCACAGGATTCCCAGTTCTGCCATTTCTAATCTGTGTGATTCAGGGCTCCTTGGTTCATCTTTCTGATTTCTTCCCCCTTTTGTAAAACAGGGGTAAGGTTGCTTCTCTCCCAGGGCTTTTGGGAGGGAAATGTGATTCCCACTAAGCAGTAATCTGGATATTCTAGGCCCATCCCCTCATATTTCTAATGACACCACCAATTTGACAAGATTGAGGAATAAGAGACAGTTCTAAACCTTTGAGCTGGAAGGGGCTTCTAGAGTGAGTAAGGGATGATCAGACCATGAATAGTCAGGCCTTGCCGACAGCAGGACTTCTCTGCAGGTTCCCCACGGACCTCTGACGTCACCCCGGATCTCCTGCCACAGGCTTCATGGCAGTATCTGCCTTTAGCTGGCAAGCCCAGGCCAGCAGCCCCCACTGACAGCCCCCAAAGCAAGGCCAGGGGCTGGTTCCTCCCAAATCCCCACCATTCCTCACTGCACACAGACTTATCAGCAAGCAAGCCCTCGGTAGCATCTGCAGTGCTGGGCCGAGTTGAACTGGAGCTGTGACAATTGTCAGTGTCCCTTCACTCCATGGCAGATCCCACAGTCAGTTTGGAAATTCTCCTGGAAGACTGAAATGGTGCCTATTCTTGACATTCATGAGTTCTGTAAAAGCAGCAGCCTCCTTGTCGTGGCACAGCCAGCCCTCCTGGACCATGGCCCGTATAGTCCAAGAAGACAGTGATCTCAAAGAAGGCGCCAGGGCACACTTGGTTCTGGCAAATTCTGGGATACTCTGAAACTCTCACTTCGTATCCCAATAAGAATGGCAGAAAGATCTGGGGCTCGGAGAGGAGTCAAGGGGATGTCTCCGTGTGTGATTGGAGGACACACAGCCATCTGGGAGAGCAGTCTGGAAGGATCTCCAGGAGCCCAGCCATGAAGAGGGGCCCAGGGCCACTTTCCAAGGCACAAACTTCTACTGAAAAAGTAAGGCTGCAGAGTTGGATGTTTAAGATGTGGGCTTTCCTGTGAGCTGACTTGGCTTAGTAAGAGAGTGAGGAGACCCTGTGCAAGAAATGTAACTGTTCAGCTGCCCAGAAGTCCAAAATGTACCACAAAAATACCTGTTTTTACCCAGATGATAATAAAACTGAATAGTTACATAAAGTTTAACTTTGCCCCAAGTACACTTTTCACTTTTAGATTATCACAATATCAAAAGTGTTTGTTTTGTTTATGCATGCTTTACAGACCTCTGTGTGTGTGTGTGTGTGTGTGTGTTTGTATGTGTGTGTGTGTGTGTGAGATAGAGAGAGAGAAATACCTGCTTTTAAATTCTAAAATAAATGAGTGTTAAGTCACCTGATTTTTGTGTGTCCCCATATAGCCATCTAGAAACCAACACAAACCTACCCCAGGGTCTGCCTGGAGGAGGGGTCACAGCTCTGAATTCAGGACAGATCCCAGGAAGTCTGAGCCCGCAGTCTTCCCTAGTTTCTAAATTACATCGTTAGGCCAATGATTTCAAGACGTTTTTCTTTCTTTGCTTTCTATCATGGCCATTTGATATTTTTCCACCAGGGGGCAGGAATCCCAAAGATTAAAAATACTAAAGACAAAACAAAAGAACTTCCTAATGAGAAGGTGAGTCTGTGATTTGGGTCTTAGAGAAAAACCAGGAAATCCGAATATACTTCCTATTTGGAGACCATTGATTTTCTGCATAGAAAAGGCAAACGTTTTATACCAAGGCCAACTTTTTTTTTATCAAGGGCAAGATTGTAAATATTTTAGGATGGAGTGCCACACAGTCTCTGTCTCAACTACTCGACTCTGTTGGTGCAGCCAGTGGGTGGGGTTTTGTTCAAATAAAACTACTTCCCAACAGGCAGCAGGCCAGATTTGGTCCAAAAGCTATAGTTTTCAGACCTCCACCTGCATCTGCCTCTGAGTATAAAAACGGACAGACTAAAACTTTTCCTTAGGGGCAGCCCGGTGGTTCAGTTGGTTAGAGCTCGTGCTCTTAACAACAAGGAGGCCGGTTTGACTCCCGCATGGGATGGTGGGCTGCATCCCCTGCAACTAGTTTGAAAACGGCAACTGGACTTGGAGCTGAGCTGCGCCCTCCACAGCTAAGACTGAAGGGCAACAACCTGACTTGGAGCTGATGGTTCCTGGAAGAAGCACAGTTACCCAATAAAGTTGCCTTATTTCAAAAAAACACAACTTTTCCTTAGAGCTGAGGCTAGCTACAACTAAACAGCCACCTAGTCCCTGTCCAATCCCAAGGTCGTGTCCTAGGAAGAGGTCTGGAGGTAGAGGGACAAAGAATGATGCCAATGCAAGCCTGGGGGTAGAAGCACCCATGCAGCCCACCTCTAGCACAGTGCCTGGTACACACTGGCACTTCGTTTACCGCATCAACAATGGTTTAGTGAATTGGTTGATGTCTGGGAATGTGAGTTTGCTGTTTAGTTCTCCCAGGGTACCTTCAATATCTATGATCTCACCAGCTTCACACCCTACCCCACAATCCCACCTTTTGCCAAATCAGTGGTAGTGAGAGCAGCTCCCTGGGGCATTGATCTGATCGACTCTAATAGGAAACACAAAGTGCTTTGGGGACCAGTGTGCCCCAAACATACTGAATTCTCTGATTTCCCCCACAGCGATCTTTTCCTATAACCAGCCCTCTCCCATCTCCTGGGGCCAGTGGCATTTGGGGGATCAGTGACCACATGGTGCTGATGGTTTCTAAGATGAATGGAGGGTCTGCTATGGATGGATGGAGCGTCTTGGAACATCTTGTTCTTACACTGGTCATTCCTGTCACAGCTGTGCTCTTGGTGCCCAAGTCAGGTTTGCAGCTGAGCAGAAGGGGCCACTGAACCAAAGGAAGAGGTACCTCGCTGTGATTCCTTGGTCCCCTTTGTCTGAAAGGGATGTCTAGCTCGAGGGCTGGTGGGACCGACAGATTTCCGGCCCTGCCCCCTATTTCCAGCATTACCCACTGCCATGACTTATCATCTGCAGCTTGACAGGTTCTATACACAGGGCATGCTGCACACATTAAGACAGGTTTCCTGCATTAGGCGGTTTTCCTGGGATTGAGGATGTTTTCCGGGCGCAGCAGTGAAGACGGAGCTGAGAGATTCAGATTGACCTCAAGATCTATGGGTCTAGAGTAGGTCTGGCTCATTTTCTTCTCTTCTACGGCTCATCCTGCCCTAAAGAGCAGTAGCACGTACAATGAGGGCTCGATCTGGCCAGGACATACTCTGAGGAGTGCTCGCTGTCCCTCACTGGATGACTGGTGCCTCCCTGACCCGCCCTGACCTGAGCCTGCTTTCCTGTTTCCCGTCCACATGGGGAGGGGCTGTGGGCTAGCGCTCATGGCTCACCTGGACCGGCTGTGATTGCCGGAGGGCTGGATGGAGACTGAGACAACCTGATGGATCATCTCATAAACAGAGCCCGCAGGAAGGAAAAGAAAATTATGCCAGCAGAGTGCACTTATGAGAAATAGATCTGTGCGGTGCAGGGAGAAATGCTTTGATATTAAAATTTTTTGTAACTTAAAAAGGCATGAAAAATGATACCGACCGCTAACTAATCAACATTCCTTTGCGAACGCAGCTTCAGTTCCTAACCAAAAACACATCCCTGCTATTGTCTTGTCTGGATCCAGATGCAAACATGATTAATTAAGTTTCGGGCGAGGAGTGGGAGGGGGATGGGCAGGATGGATGGCTTACTGAGGATCATTTTTATACACAGGCCTGGGGAGAACTGCTGAGGCAGGGTACCTCACCCCACATGGCAGGGCTGATCTCTGCACTGACAGCCACAAGGGTGCAGGGAGTGGGCTGCACCCAGACCTGTGGGGTCTCTGTACAGCCAGAGGGCCTCTAGCTGGTACGGCCCATTGCCTCTGCCTGGCACCACAAGGCAGAGGAGCAAAATCACAGGAGATGCCATGGCAGGAGACCTGGGCTCCACTTTCCCCACTGCTACCACATAGCTTGGGACCCTGAGCAAGCCTCAGTTTCTACATTTGTAAAATGAAGTGTTGGGGGCTGGCCGAGTGGTGCAGTGGTTAAGCGCTGGTTTGGGAAGCCAGTGGCCCTGGTTCGGTCCCACATATGAGGGCCAGTGACACTGCCCTCAAAAAAAAAAAAAAAAATGAAGGGTTGGATTCCTTAAAGTCTTTTCCCCTTTCTGGATTTTTTTTCTGGTGCCCAAGGTCCCTCACTAATAGCAGTTTATCAATCGATTACCACGTGTGGCAGCAATTGTCACCTTTGGGCGAAGGAGCCTGCGGAGGGTGGAGCTGAGAAGCATCCCAGGTGGACGTCTCTGGGTCAGGTGGCTGCTCTGCAGAGAGCCCAGCTGCATGGCAGAGGCCAGCGGACTTCCTTCTGATCACTGAGCCTAGTGACGATGAGTGCGACACCTGATTACCTTGTATCACAGTATACCCGTTAGGAAACAGAGCATCGGGTCCCAGTTACTGTGGGGTGTTCTGAGCCTGAGCAGTAGCACTCCTTTCTGGTCAGAGAGGACAGTGACATGGTGCAGAGAGTTGTGCCTTCTCCAGGAGCTGGCTCCCCATGGGAGCTCTGGGCCAGCGTGTGCTGTCACTGAGTGGTGAATGGGGCAGGATGCAGAGGGACACTGCCTGTATTCACATAACCTCCCCCGCATCCCTACTGTGAGGCAAATCACAAACTTCCTTTGGGCCTCATTGGCCTCATCTGTAAAGTGGGAATAATACAGAGCATACCTCATAAGATTGTCATGAATATTAAGTGAGTTAAACCTATAAAATGCTTATCAATGGGATGTGGAATATAGTGTAGGGATGGAGTCAATGGAATTGTAATAGATATGTATGATATCGGGTGTGGGGGCAGAGGAGGGGGAGTGGGGAGTCACTTTGTAAGGGGTGAAAAAAAAACTATTGCATTGTTTTGTACATCTGTAACTAATAATAATAAAATAACTTTAAAAATGCTTATCATCAGGCCTGGAGCATTAGGTATGTGCTAAATGAGTGTTAGTATTCTTATTGAAGGCCCCTCTCCAACTTTGGGCACCCACCAAAAGTCCCTTTCGTACGCACTCAGCCATGTCTTCCTTCTCTCAGGGAAGAGTAAGCAGATCTGCCCTAAACCTTCACCTGCACAGAGCAGGCTCATTCATTCACTCACTCACTCACTCACTCACTCACTCACTCACTCAGCAGATATCAGTGAGTAACCACGCCCCTTAGCCAGGCTCTGTGTTGACTATGTTACGTGCAGCTTCCAGCTTGGCCGAGCGCTGAGCTCCCCAGAAGAGCACACCGTGCTTTCCTGCATGTTGAGCAGGAACCAGCTTGTGCTTGAGTCAGAATGTCATAAGGCCTGCCAGACCCCCTGGTGGTGCTGGTGGCAGGTATAACACGCAGAGCTCCCCAGCAGACTGAAAAGCCCTCACGTGGGGATTTGACCCAGAGCCAAGACAAGAGTTTAGTGAACTATTTTATTGGGAATTTTACTGCCTCCTTCTAAAAGCCACTAAGTCATTAGTATTTACCCAATCTTGATGTTAGCTGGGAATGACCAATTTTTAAGATTACCAACCACACTCTTTCAAACGTTGGAAGGCTGGATTGCCCAGTTCAAGTTCTATAATTCTCAGGTACAGAGGAAAGAAGGTGGCTTTTCCATATGTGCAGTCCCTGGGAACATCTCTGAAATAGACAGCATTCTCTTACCTAGCTGACAAATCATTTGAGAGTGTCATCTCTGATCTAACTTCATGTTTTCAAGAGGGAATCTATTTCCCATTTCCCAGATGGAGTAACTGAGGGCAGAGTGAAAATCAGCTTGCTCAGGGACCCAGAACCACAGAAGTTGTTGGTGGCAGGGCCGAGAATGAGTTCGTATTTCCTGCCTCACAATCCAATGCCACCCTGGAATGATCTTTCTGGGCAATGTTCGAAACATGCCCGTATGAAATGGAGAATTTAGACTAGAACACCCGGACCATGTCCAGGATGAGTGCCCTGCTCCTGTGAAACACATTCTAAGAACTCTTGACTACTGAATGTAATTTAAGGTGAGGCAGATCATCCACGGGGGTTTCAGGCAAATCCCAGGCCCCCCCATCCCAGCCCCGTAGACACTGACTTTCAGTTCATTCCAAGGCCTAACCCCTACAGTGTTCAAGGCAGTGGATGTTCTGTAAGGAAGCTGATGGGAGCGGAATGTCCCTTGGAGGAACGGCATGAGGATGGCTGCAGAGATGACGTTTCAGCCCACAGCCTGCATATGAACCAGGCCTGCGTCCACATGCCCTATGCGCCAGCTGACCTCTCAGCAAGCCGAGGCACCTGCCTGGCCTCCTGTCCTCTTTCTAGAGCAACTCCTACATGAATTTCAAATGGCTCCTCATTTTAGGCCACTCCTCCTGCCCTTGCACTTAGTTTTGTTGGTGTTTATGTTGTGGTTTTCCTGCTTTTTGTTCTCAAGGCCTTGGGTTTGCACTCATCCCTCTGGTGCATGTGCTCATGCATGTGTGCAAACACACACACACACACACACACACACGCACACACACACGCACACATGCACACATCCCCAGGAATCTATGTCTTCATTTCCCTCCCTCGTGACCGCGCTCCAGTTCTGAACTGCTTACCTAGGTACCCTGGGGTATTTACAGGGCAGGCTCTGAATCCTGATGATGATCCCCCCTCTTCAACTCGAGAGGCCTTGTAGGAAAACTGGCTCAAGGTCCCAAGCCAAACTCTCGCTTATCTCCCCGACTCAAGGTCCACTAGTTCTTGAGCACCCCTGAGCTCACCTGTGCTCCCTAGGGAGCAGCTGTGTTTCACCCCCATACCCAGGTCTGTGTCTGCACAGGCTCTGAGCCTCCCAGGCCCTAGAAGAGCCCAGCTGTCTCTCACCACTGCACCATCCGAGGTGCAGACGTTTAACTTCTCTGTGGCCTATTCTGGAGTGCTTACCTTCTCTGGGGTTCCGTTTTCTTTGGGATAAATTAGCAATCTCTTCCATATGTGGATGTACTGAGAATCGAGTAACGTGCTAAGGATTTTCACACACTCTCTTTGATGCTCACAGCAGCCCTGGCTGGTAGGCACATTCCCTGCTTTGTGGAAGAGAACATTGCGTGGCTCAGAGAAGTTATGTGGAAACACAAGTTGCACAGCTTCTAAGTGACAGAATGACAACTGAACCTCTACAATAAAAACCCAGAACTAGGATTTGCATATCGTTGAAAAACAAGAATGATAGTCTTGCTGTTTCCAAAGAATTGATGGCTTATCAGAGAGGCTGAGAGAAGAACTGGTTGGGTTTCTCTGAAAATGGAAGAAAAATACCTCTTTACCAGATGGATATTTGAAAACCGGCAGAAATCTGTCCACGTTCTTTCTAGAAATAACTGTATTGGTTGAAGGTGGATTTAAAAGAGTATACAGGTGTGGTAAGGATTTGATGGATTTTAGCTCCATGATGGATACAATGAAAATGTTTACAGATGTTGAGAAATGTTTGTTTGCCTTTCCGGTATAGGAGATGGAAAGTTCCAGAAACAGATTTTTGCCTTGGTCAGATGGGAAGGAACCAACCATGAGAAACAAAGGATTTATAAGGGCGTAGTCAGTTCAGCTCTAATAAAATACCATAGACTGAATGGCTTAAACAATAGAAATGTATTTTCTCAAGCTCTGGAGTCTGGGAGTCTCAGATCAGGGTGCCAGCGTGGTCAATTTTAGGTGAGATCTCTTGCTGTCTTTTAGACAGCTGGCTTCTCATTGTGTCCGCACATGGCAGGGAGAAAGGGAGAGAGACAGAGCGTGTGCTCTCTGATGTCTCATCTCATAAGGGCACTGATTCCCACCCTGGTGACCTCCTCTAAACCCACTTATCTCTCAAAGGCCTCATCTCCAAATACCATCACACCGAGGGTTAGGTCTTCAACGTATGAATGTTGGGAGGATGTTCTCAAGTCCATAATGGGTATATAAAATTAGTTTGTCAAATATCAGATCACAGCTGAGTCTCTCTGAGGTTCTCTAAGCATTTGCTATTATTATTGGAACCCTATTTAATATAACTTTAACCACCAGAAAGTCTCAGGACTGTTCTTGTAAATTACCTGTATATGTTGGTTTCATTACCAGCTTTTGTTTCAGCATCTGTAGTCACATGAGTAGTCTCATCAGGGTGCCTGAGAGGACAGTTAACTATTTTCTTCCCACTTTATTTGCATGACCTTTTAATATTAAGATAATTTAACTGTGTGGAGGACTTTAATTGTAGTTGAGATTTTAATGGACTTGACAGATACTAAACCACTTTCAGAAACATTACCTGACCATTTTTATAGCAACTTTGAGAGAAAGGTACTATTATGATCCTTGTTCCAAATCTGAAATGAGAACACCTTGGCTCAAACAGATTCAGTGCTTAAGATGACCTAGCAGTGAAGAGGCGGTATTTGCGTTCCTTCCAGGTCATCTCATGTCAAGGCCAGTGCTCCTCCTCTTAATACATAGATGCCTTTTTTTAAGGTATTTTTTGGATTACTTTAAACTGTACAAAACAACAGTGATTAGACATTTACACCCCTCACAAAGTGATAACCCCAACAAGTCTACTACCCCTCTGACATCGTAAATAGCTATTACAATACCATTGAATGTATTCCCTGTGCTGTATTTTACATTCCAAACCTATATTTTTTAAATTATATTTGGCATTCAATATTATTTTTTATTAGTTTCAGGTGTACAGCATAGTGGTTAGGCATTTATATACTCATAATTTATGAAGTGATCCCCCCCATAAGTCTAGTACCCATCTGACACTACACAAAGTTTTTACATTATTGACTGTATTCCTCATACTGTATTTCACATTCCTGTAACAATTTTGTAAGTATCAACTTGTACTTCTTAATCCCTTCACATTTCTCACCCAACCTCCCAGCCCCCCTCCCATCAATTTGTTCTTTATACCTGTGAGCCTATTTCTGTTTTGTTTGTTTATTCCGTTTTTTAGATTCCCCATATAAGTGAGATCATATGGTATTTGTCTTTCTCTGTCTGACTTATTTCATATAGCTTAATACCCTCTAAGTCCATCCATGTAGTCGCAAAAGGTAAGATTTAATTCTTTTCTATAGCCAAGTAATACTCCATTGTATATATGTACCACTTCTTCTTTATCCAGTCATCTATTGATGGGCATTTTGGTTGTTTCCAAATCTTGGCTATTGTGAACAGAGCTGTGGTCAACATAAGGGTGCATATATTTTTTCAAATTAGTGTTCGGGGTTTCTTTGGATAAATACCCAGGAGTGGAATTGCTGGGTCATAAGGTAGTTCTTTTTAGAACAAACAGAACTCCTCCTCTTCAGGATGACTGGATGGCATGCTCTCTAATGGAACAAAGACCAACCAGGTGCATGGGCAATGATAGCAAACTGAGGATGGGATGATGTGTAGTAGTAATGGACACCACCCCCATATCCTTACATACATCACTCATTGGTGCCTCCAGTAGCTTCCTATAATCCAAACACTGCAGAAACAGGGAGCAAAGACACCATAGTTGGCTTTAGAGGGAATTATCTAGGCATAAGACAGAAAAAATATGAAAGAAGCTGTAAGCAAACAGCACCCATTTTTTTTCCTGCCTTCCCTCCACCAGCATCCTCCTCTACCTCCAAGCCAAAGACTAAGTCTCTAGGCTGTGTAGAAAGGAGAGCTGAAGAGGAAATAAGAGGGTTAGATGCCACATAGAGGTTGTGCATCCTTCCACACTGTCCCCTGCCCATGGTCAAATCACAAAGGAACCCTTTAAAATTGGGACATCTGAGAATAGAGGGGACCCATGCCTTGCTACTTGCAGAAGTCCAGAGAGACTGCCAGCATGGCCAACAATGGGGTAGAAATGGTGGCATAGCATAATGGAACCAGAGGCTTCCCTGAGTTTTCTGTGTCCCCCAAGGGGTGTGGATGGCCATCTGAAAATACCCAAGGCTCGAGTGAGACACAAAAGATATCTGGGAGAGAAACAGCTCACAGGGCCTTGGGACCAGCACAAGGAAACCCATCAGAACCCTTCAGCCCGTGAACAGGACTGCTGAGATTCTGGGAGCACATAGCTGCATTTCCGAGGATTGCTGGGGCATGGGCGGGTGTCTTGGATGGATACAGTACAGGGTACATCTGAAGCATCAGCTCATCAGAGCACAAGGGCAAGCTAAGGCTGAGAAGTAGGTACCCAACCCCCAGCCCACAACACCATGTTGGCAAGTGTGACACCAGCCAGACAGTGGTTAGGCAGCCCTCTCCTTACTGAAACAAAGGCCAATCAGGGATAAGGAGAAAGAGGGAGAAAGCTTGATTGTGACTCAATTATAACTCATAATGGCTGGGAAATCACTGAAGTTAACTGGGTTGACCCAAAAATAATTTCACTAACTTTTCCAGTTCAATTTGAATAAGGACTCAAGATAGAAATGAAGGCTAGAAACAGGAAAAAGAAAGAAAAGTACTCTTTTTGCCCACCTAAATCTGTGTTTTGTGAAATGAATAGTTATTATGTTAGTTATCACTTATGATTATCAAATGTCAACATTATGCCAAGTACTTTATACATCATCTCATTTAATCATAACAACTTCATGATAAATGTATTACTCTCTCCACTAAGACCAGAGGGGACAAGTTAGCGTGCTAATCATCAGTAAAGCCAGGATTTGTGTCTGTATCTACATGACTAAAATGTACATTCTTGGGATTGGAAAGAATTTATCCAGGATAACACCAGCACCTTAGAATTATAAACCATGTGACTATATTGTTACCTATGTAGCAATAAATACAATTAAAAGAATAAAAGTCAAGCTCATGTTTTTGACAATACATTATCCCGTCTCCATCCCCTCCCCACACAAAAGCCCAGTGATATTCACAAACCACTGGATTCCTCTCCCACCTGTTTTTTTTTGTTGTTTTTTTTGAGGGCACTGTCACTGGCCCTCATATGTGGGAGCCGAACTGGGGCCTCTGGCTTCCCAAGCCAGCGGCCCAACCACTGCACCACTCGGCCAGCCCTCCCATCTGTTCTTTACAAGTGTCTGTAAAGCACTGAACCCTGAGAGGCAGACGTCAGCTGGGCAACAGAACTGTCCTTCCCTTTAATAAGGGGGAGCAGGCAGTGGAGGCTGAGATGGCCTTGTGCCCTGGTGAGCAAAGAGAACCATTAAACTTTCAAGATGCAGGCCCCTTTAAAAGACCTGAGATGTGCAGGTATTTCTTTGCTCACTGAACATGTTGGCTCATTAACCTATTGACTACAGACTTTGGATGGATGGGGACATGAGAGAGGTTTGCTGGAAGACCCCATGTAGTGGGGGAAGGGAGGGCAGTCAGGCAGAGTATCCTTTGTTCTCAAACCTCTGCTCTGCCCTAGACGCATGGCCAGCAGGCACCACTGATTTCCTGTCAGATTGCCCTTGGCTTTGTAGGAAGAAAGGATTCTTCATCCCAACAAGGGACAGAAAAACATAAAATCATGGCCTTGGCTGAATGAAGCCTCAGAGAGTAGATTGTCATCAGCCCCCCTTGGAAGTGGGGGAGAAGGGACTCTTCCAAAACTGGTTTAGGAAGGGGAGGAAACAGAGGGATATTTCGAAAGCCTCTGGCCATTTTCCAAGTATTGTAGAAATAATCAACCTTTCCTCAATATCTGTAACTATAACCTTTGGAAAATTAGAAAGAAAATAAGAATGAGAATGAAGGGAAATGAGGAGGGGGCAGAGATAGATGAGGGAGATCCATTTGTGAGTGGTTTTCATTTGTACATGACCTTATCTGTCACCAGTTTAGGGTACATGTAGGGCTGTACCTCTATTAAATTTCCCGAAGCTCATGCATGTTGTATCAGGGAGTCCAGAATCTCATTTTTAAATCCTCCCCCGACGTCTCACCCACACTCTCAGATTGCCCAAGAGTCCCAAGAGCTTAGGCAGTGGAAGTGACCTTGGTAATTATCTCCTAGAGAGAGAACCATAATTGCTGATGGCTCTTATGACTTCACAGCTACTCATGACGTCTGATGTTGTGGTGGCCTTGCCCAGGTCACTGTGGTCCCCCATGCAAAATGTAGAACTCTTCTGAGCTCACACGTGCTTGCTCAGCCATCATTCTGCAGAGCACAATCATGGTTGCCTGGGTGCTTGTGTCTGGAGGATCTCCCAGCATGAACCTTACAACACCATGCCCAAACCTAGCAGCCCTCCTCAGGCTGATAGATTGCATCACTGGCCCCAGTTCTTCACCCCCCTACATCCCTTTCCTTTGCCATGTGTCTTTGGAGTTTCACCACTAAAGGGGCATAGTGTATTTCCCTGTCCCTTAAATGTGGATTTGTCCACAGGACTTGCTTTGGTCAGTAGAAACGGAGGAAGCGAAGGTACATCCATTCTAAGACTAGGCCTTAAGAAGTCGCGTGCATTTTCACCGGTGGAGCTGAGTTGTGCTCTACCCCGGTCAAGACCAGCCTAGATGAATAGAGCTGTAACAGACCCATATATGTTTGAACAAGCCTATTGGAGATCAGCAGAACCATACAGCTGAGCCCTGCACCGATCACTGACTCCTGAGCTAAATAGTGTTGGCTGGTTTTGCCACTGATAGTGTGTGGTTGTTTGTTACCCAGCATTAGTGTGATCATTGCTAACCGACCCGTGACCCTGTGTTGAGCTCAGGCCATCAACCTTGATCCCCCGCTTCCTCAAGATAGTTTCATTTTCAGCGACTTCATAGGTCTTTCTTATCCCTGGCCGTAGTTAGGGCTAGCTTGGTCCACTTCCAATGGATTGCCACAACTTTGACCTTGAGACACAGGGTTGAGAGCCCGAGCCCCATTTTCTTAGACAGCCCCTGGGATCCTTTTGCAAATAATTCATAACCTCTTGCCGGAGCTTCCCTTCCCAAGGAGATAGGCAATTTAATGAAGGCTCAAACACCGGAAAGGAACCACTGGTTTCTTCCTTTTCATGGTGTTGGTTTCCTTGTGCACAGGCTTAATAAAATTTTCTTTGTCTAAACAAACAAACGAAAAAACCCAGAAGGTCCAATTATATCCTTCTCTCAGAAAATTATAACCTGATCAGCCAACTCTTATGTAACTAACAGAGATTGCTTAGGATCTGTCTTTACAGAGCCCAGAAACATCTTTGACTGGAAAAGTCTCGGACTGTACACTGTATTTATATGAACTTAAGTCTTGGAGTGATACCCTATTACATATATAATTATAGGGTAATGATTTTATGGACTAGTTTTACATTCAAGAAAATGTAAAGCATTTTCTGAAGCAATAAAAGGTTATATATCTCCCCAGCTTCAAACATCTAAGGGAAGACAGATCCAGGATCAGAACTAAAATGTTCAAGTTCTCTCTCCATTCACATTTCTTGACACCTAAATCATGTTGGGGTGTCTGAGGGAGACCAGTATATAGGACCTCTCTTTCCTGCCCATGTTCTTTACAAGTTGAGGAATAAAGGATTGGTAAATGGAGACCAAAATACCCTTTGTTTCTAACAGAGGTCAGGTTAGATGGAGGATGTGGCTGTCTGTTAGCCAGGTAGACCTGCCACACTGGACCCGAATGAGGAAAAAGACCCCTCCCCTAGAAGAGCAGACTAGAATGCTTCCTCTCCTGAGCAACTCACTTCCAAGAGGAGGAGTGTAGAGCTGAACTTTGTGCGCCCATGTATCAGTCAGTTAAGATACTTAATTCTCCCCTGGAGAAATATGAGTAATGGAAAAAAAGAGGCCGGGAGCTACACTAAATGAGCTCCCTTGAACAATGGAAACATCGTAAGTTGGGTAAAAATGTACCTACAATACACCAGACTTATTTATTATGTATCTAAGTTAGGCTTAATTTAAAAGCCCTTGTCTCACCCAGCCCACTTCTGTAAAGCCAGATATAGATATGTCTTCTGTCTTTCTGTTATCAAAGAAAAGAGTAATTTGTTAAGCCTTTAAGAAACTCAGAGGTACTGTGAAGTGGAGGGAGATGGAGTGTACACTGAACCATTCAGAAATCACACCACCGAATCCCACCATCAGTTCTGCCTCTGTGTAAAATCAACCTGGCTAACCCTGACACAAGGAAAACCTCCCTGTGTTTCATCAATTCGTTAGCTAATAATAGTCTATCTCATTCTAATAAAGTTGTCACTTCCCATCCCATCCCCAAACTTCAGATGTAGGAATGTTCTTTTAGGCACAAACTTGTTCACCTTCTTCTAGAAAAATCATCTATTGGAGGGATCTGGCTCTTAAATAGTTTGCCATCTTAGCATATCCCCAGTGTACGACCTATTCCAGCTGCTCATTGGCTCCTGTGGCCAATGCACAATGTACTACGAACGTTTAAAGAATAAGAATTGATAGATGGATTCCCGAAACCATGGCAGCAAAGAGGACCGATTGCCAAAGCCCTTTATAAAGTAGGTGGAAAGCAGGACTGGTTCTCATCATATCCTGTCTCCACCATCTTGATTCATCTACAGTGAAAAAGGAGGAGGGTATGGTGTGGAAATGTGTGTGTGTGTGTGTGTGTGTGTGTGTGTGTGTGTGTGTGTGTGTGTTTCAAATTGCATTTTTGGGGGCTACATCGCCAGTGAGATGATTAAAGAACTTTAGCTCTTTGCAACCGGCTCAGCCATAAGTTTGACTAGGTTTGCTTTCCCAATATGGTTCTCATTTGCTTTTAACCTCATTCATTTCTTATTATTTTTGTGTCTCAGAGAAAAAGGCAGCAAGGAAAATCAACCTTGGGCTTCGTTAATTAAGGCCTGCATTCTAGCTGGTACATTTCAGAAAAGACAATCGGTTCCTTTTGCCCCACTCTC
Source organism: Aselliscus stoliczkanus (assembly GCA_033961575.1). Lineage (NCBI taxonomy): Eukaryota > Metazoa > Chordata > Mammalia > Chiroptera > Hipposideridae > Aselliscus > Aselliscus stoliczkanus. Next base: position 101,353,557 of record CM066739.1, read on the forward strand.
TGGAGAACCTTGTAATGTGGTTCCATTCATTCATCAGGGCTCTGTGTGGCTTTGGGGCCTGTCCCGGTATGGTGGTCCTTAAATCCATTTTCATATGGAATTGTGGACATCGCATCAGTTTGTAAAACTAGCATTTCTCTCCACAGAGCTCCAGCAAGCAACCAGGAGGATAATCTCATAAATCTTCATTGGGAAGAAGATGGGAGCAAGGGTTTTCATAATTAAGACAAAGAAAAAAAAGGTAAGCACTAGATCTCTCACTGGCTTCCCCGCCCAGCACCCAAATACCAAGCATTCTAGTTCTGACTCCTTGTTGACTTGGTATGCGAGGTCATGACCCATCTTAAGCTCAGTTTCGTTCTTTTATGATAAATACAAATAAAGGCAGGGAACTTGGGGGTTATTTCCTAGAATGCCAAACCAGATAGAGTCCAGGAGAAAAGCCATATGTCTGCCTTCTCAAATCTCTTTTCCTCTTCACCTTTATGCCTCATGGAAAGAAGATTGATTCAGTCATTTTACCCAAGCCTCTTTTGTCATTTCCACCAAAGTAAAACGTCCAGGCTGAATTCCATAGGTAATCATGGATCCTTAAGGAAAGTGCTCCCTCCATCTGTGCATTCAGCAGACACCGTTGTGCTTCAGGCAGTGATGTGAGTGTTGTGGAGATTCAGAGATAAGCTCACAGAGCGTATATCGAGAGCGCATAGACAGGACAGATGTGGGGCAAAAAAAGGAGACACAGAAAGGGATGAGGGGATTAAACACACCCCCTTGTGATGTTAATCTCACTGTCCTCAGTTTCATTGACTCCTCACATATCATCACAGGTCTAATCTGCTCCTCGAGCATGGTAGCCAGATGAAGTGTGAGTAGGGTGAATAGCCAAGAGGACACAACAGCCTGAGCAAAACTGAAAGGAAGTAGAGACAGGATTATAGACATCGCCTTTGGAAAAAAATATTTGTAAACAGAGTTAAGGAAAACTTTCAATGTTTAAAAGGTTAACTTCTGGGGCGGCCGGTTGGTTCAGGTGGTGAGAGCGCAGTGCTCATAACACCAAGGTCACTGGTTCGATCCCCACCTGGGCTGCTGAGCTGCACCCTCCACAACTAGATTGAAACAACGACTTGACTTGGAGCTGATGGGTTCTGGACAAACACACTGTTCCCTAATGAAAAGTTAAATTCTCACTTATCTGATCATTTTGATGCTACAGAATAATTGCCTCCCTCCAGGCCTATCCATAGGTTTTTCAGTTGTCTAGAACAATAACTAACGTTGACTGCTGTCCAACTCCATGCCAGCTACTCTTGTAATCTCAGACCCACATTTTTTTCACTTATCTAAGCCTTAGAACCCGATAAAGTAACTGCTATTATTAAAACCATTCTGCAGATGAGGAAACTGAAGCACGGAGGGGCTCAGTGCCGTGGGCCACACAGAACAGCCAGTAAGAGGGGGAGAGAGTTCAAATGGAGCTCCACGGGCTCTAGAGCCACAGCTCTCACCCACATGTCACCCTGTATGTGAGTCTTGGTTCTTTGGTAGCACCAGTTATTGAAACGATTTCCCCTGCCACCCCCTCGCCCCCATCTGCCTTGCTGGGCACCACTCATTTCCAGTCACCATAGCAGTAGAGGGCAGAGGAATCAAGAAGCTCATCAAAGCCCCAATTTTCTCTGCCCTCAGCACTCTTATGGATTGCCACTCAGTGCTCTCCTGCTGTGTGCTCTTTCCTGTTGAACTTCCCAGACCTCAGTCACTACCGCCTGAGCTTTGTTCAAAGCCTGAATGATGTTGGTGGGCACGGTAACAGGGTCAGGTGAGGCCAGGCTGTGGGGAGGAAAATGACACTGGCCCTCGAGCATCGTGTTCCCTGGCAACACAGCCACTTGTAGGACCCAGGACTAGGCCCCAAGGCCCCCTCTTTCCTCAAGTCTTCCTGCTTTACCCTTCGCAAGGAGAAAACTGAGCCAGGAAGAGAAGACCTAGGTGTCGGGTCAGGGAAGGACTTTGAGAAGCTCCAGTGGGGTCTGCCTGGCATGGTTTTGCTGGGAAAGTCCCTCTGGAAAAGGTGGTCTTCCTGCACCCCCTGCTCCAACTGCCCCAGCATGGCCACCTACCCGTGTAAGAGCTTAAGGACCCATGTTATCATGCCATTGCTTAGCTCGTCAGAAAAACACACTGGATGGTTTCACTTTTAGGAAAGAAGACTATGGATCACAAGTTCTGCTTGTGGTTGAATTACGAACAGCCCTCCTCTCTGTTTGCTCCTACTCTCCTTTTTCCATGTCTTTACTTAAACGCTTCTCAGAATTTTGTTTTACTTCCCTGCCTTCCCCAGTGGATTTTTATACTCACTGGGGACCAGTATGCTTCCATGTCCATCTCTCCATCTTCCATATTCACACCTCGTACCTTATTGAATCAGTCAGGTGCCTGCAGCCAAAGCACAACACAACACCACGAATCAAACAGATTTACTACGAAGGAACAGTTTGTGATCTGATGTAATAAGAAATCCCAAGTTAGAATATCCCCAGAATTGATTAACACAACAGCTCAGTGACATCAGGGGTCCAAAGTCTCCCTGTCTTTTTTCTCTGCTAACATCAGCATGTTGCCCCATGATTCGGGGTTAGCCCTCCCTGGTCACAAGTGTGATGGTAATCGCAGACATGATGGTCTCCAGTGGCAGCTCTTTGAAGGGATGAGCAAACCTTTCTCAGACGCTCCCCCAGCAGACATCCCCTCACACTCATTGGCCAGACAGAGTTACCTGCCCCCACCAAAAAAAACAACAAAACAAAACTAAGCATTGGCAAGATGAATGGACTTCCCATGATGAGACTAATCAGCTTGCACCCCTGAGGTGGGCACGGGATCGATTTTTCTAAACACATTGCTACATGGCAGAGTGGACATCTGAAACAAATCAGGGTTCTACTAGCAAGAACAAAATTAGAGAGGGGGTGGGAAGGTGAATTTGGTGTGTGCAGCCTACAGTGTCTGAGGAAATAACGTGATAGTCAAGTTTGTTTCAACTTGCCGTAGCTTGAATTATTTCATCGGTTCTAGGAATAGAACTGTGAGGAACTAGAGCCCAAGTTAGATACGCTCTGATGAAGAGAGGGAAGAAAACATTTAGGAAAGGTCGGGAGCAGGAGGCATGGCCTGCTGAAAAGCCAAGCAGTGTGGAGTCTCACTAGGGAAGAAGCGGAATCCAACACTGAAGACCCTCCACATGCAAGGTGCTGTTTGAGGTTATCCGCACACTTTATCCTACTTAATCCTCATAAAAGTCCTTCTAAGATACAAACAATGATTCTCCTATTACAGATTAAGAAACCAAAGCTCAAAGATTTTGGGTAACTGCCAAGGGTGACACAGCCAGTGGGGAGCAGAGAGAGAATGTTGTTGGCTGCTGACAGTGGCTGTATCCTTCCCCCAGGGTCCAGGTCTCTAAGGAATTTATAGGAATGTAACCTCAGTCAAACAGTATTTTGTTAAGATCTGAGGCTGTGGGCCCCACATCTCCATGCAGTGTTTTGGTGAGGCAAACCATTCGTCAACACCAAATGCTTATTTGTGCTTCTGGTCTAAGGCTTATGAGAGAGGTAAGCCTTTTCTCCTAGGCCAGTGCTTCTCAGAACTTTCTACTGGTTTCCAGTGGCAGAGGAGGGGGAAACTCAAGTTAGGATTATAATGTCAAGAGACCTGGGAAATTAGCAGATCTTTGTCAATACAGAGCATGCTTCAGCAAATCAGCGAGGCTGGGAATGGTCCTGGGAAGCGCTCCTTCACTTCACTGCTACTTGAGGCCATGACTTAGTGGAGCAAAAAGTTAGAGAAGGCTCCACAACCAGACCCAGCCTCAGAAGAGGAAAAAACACAGACCAGAAGCAATACAAGGAAGAAGAAAAGATTTTCATGAACAAGAAAACAAGCCATATAACACGGTGCAAGAGGTCACCTTGGAAAATCAAGCCTACCTGAGCAAGGTGTTGTGGACCACAGGATTCCTGAAGGATTAGTCTTCTCCAGAGACTGAGAGGAAGGAGAAAGTGTAGGCATGGGAACAAGGCCTATCCACCACGTAAAGACTGGGACTCGTTGCATGTGTGGCTCAGCCTCCTGACACTGAAGTTCCAGTGGGCATCCAGGCTATTTGGCTCTTGTCAGGAGGATTCACAGGCTCCATAGGACCACTCAGGTATGACCACCTGCCATCCCGCCTCACTACCTAGCAGGCCCCAGTACAGGTAGGCGGACTTCAGAAAAACAAACAATTACTCAAAACCCTGAGATGGAAATACCTACCCATTCATTTTCATTCCAGTGAGAATGGGCTTTTCGTGACAGCCTGCATACATCAGCCCTCCAGAAGTTACAGCTGGAGGTATCACACTACCTGTTATCAAACTATACTACAAGGCTATAGTAATCAAAACAGCATGGACTGACATAAAAACAGGCACACAGATCAACGAAACGGAATAGAGAGCCCAGAAGTAAACCCATGACAAAGAAGGCAAGAATATACAATGGGGTAAAGAACAGTCTCTTCAATAAATTGTGTTAGGAAAACTGGACAGATACATGCAAAAAAAAATGAAACTAGACCACTTTCTTACACCATATATAAGAATAAACTCAAAGTGTATTAAAGACTTAAATGTGAGACCCAAAACCATAAAACTCCTAGAAGAAAATGTAGGCAATAAACTCTCTGACATGACTCTCAGTAAAATATTTTCTGACATATCTCCTCAGTTAAAGGAAAAAAATAAATAAATAAAAAATAAACAAATGGGACTACATCAAATTAAATAGTTTTTGCACAGCAAAGGAAACCGCCAACAAACACAAAGACAACCTACTGAATGGGAGAAGATATTCATCAATGATACATCTGATAAGGGATTAATATACAAAATTTATAAAGCATTCATATAACTTAATGCCAAAACAACAAACAATGCAATAAAAAAATGGACAGAGGACCCAAATTGACATTTCTACAAAGAGAACACACAGATGGCCAATAGACATATGAAAAGATGCTCAACGTCACTAATCATCAGAGAATTGCCAATCAAAACCACAATGAGATATCACCTCATACCTGTCAGAATGGCCATTATCAATAAATCAACAAACAACAAGTGTTGGTGAGGATGTGGAGAAAAGGGAACCCTGGTGCACTGTTGGTGGGACTGCAGATAGGTGCAGCCACTATGGAAACAGTTTGGAGAGTCCTCAAAAAGTTACAAATAGATCTACCTAATGACCCAGCAATTCCACCTCTGGGTATTTATCTGAAGAAATCCAAAACACTAATTCAAAAAGATATATGCACCCCTATGTTCATTGAAGTGTTATGTGCCATAGCCAAGATATAGAAGCAGCCTAAGTGCCAGCCAATAGAGGATTAGATAAAGAAGAGGTGGTACATTTATACAATGAAATGTTACTCAGCCATAGAAAAGAATAAAATCTTACCATTTGTAACAACATGGATGGACCCAGAGGGTGTTATGCTATGTGAAGTAAGTCAGAGAATGACAAATACCATATGATCTCACTAATAATTGACTCCAAAGAACAAAATAAACGAACCAACCAAACAGAAACAGACTCATAGATACAAACTGATGGTTGCCAGATGGGAGGGAGGTTGAAGGGCAGGGTGAAAAAAGGTGAAGGGATTAAGAAGTACAAATTGGTAGTTACAAACCAGTCACAGGGATGTAAAGTACAGCAGAGGAAATACAGTCAACAATACTGTCATAACGATGTATACTGCCAGGTGGATATTTCGCAAGGTATATAAATGTCTAACCACTATGCTATACACCTGAAACTAATATAAAATAATATTGAATTATCAACTGTAATTGAAAAAAATAAATAAATAATATATAAAAAATAAGATTTAGGGCCGGTCGAGGGGCCCATTGGTTAAGAGCTGGTTTTGGGATGCCAGCGGCCCCGGTTCGGATCCCACGTATGAGGGCCAGTGACACTGCCCTCTACAGTTAACAACAGCTCCACCTGGAGCTGGGCTGTGCGAGCCCCGACGACAGTGTAGGCTGCAGCCCCTGCTGCAGTGGGCTGCCATAGGCTACAGTGAGTGACCGGCAGCCAGCGTGAGCTGCCAATAGCCGTGGTGAGCGATCATCCAGAGGCCGACGACCGATCTGCCTCATTCGGGAAGAGCGCAATGACGATACCAACATGGGCCAGTGAAGCAACATCCTCCGCACCTAGACTGAAGAACAAAAAGACAGCAACTTGTCTGTTCCCCTTCCCTGATTTCCCAACGATGTTCCCCTCCCCCAGTTCCCCAATAAAAATATTTTTAAAAAATAAAATAAAAAAATAAGATTTATATATATAAATAACATATATAAAAATCACATACATATACATATATATGTAAACATATGTATATATGAGATAGGGTTGGTCCTAAGACAGCCACAGTCAAGTGGGAGCAAACTGTAGGAAGCTTTTGCAAACAGTATCCCCTTTACCAACACCAGGGTTATCTCTAAAAACAGAATATGCTATGAACATGGTGGCTACCAGAGATGACATTCAAAATATTTGAATACCAATATGGCACGAGCCCCAACCAATCATAACTGGAGCCAGATCTTCAGGTGTGTCCAGACTCAACATGAGGCAGTCACTGTCACTGCCCGAGACAGCCAGCCCTACGGTGACAAGCTTCCTCCTTAAGCTCGGAGGGTCTTTCCTGGTGGGGACCAGTTTTTCCTGGGCACAGCCTGTGTATGGTGGTTGAATGGGGAATAGAGGGGTGCAACAGTTAAGTAGAGGAGCAGCAGGGAGATTTTAAGGGGATAGGAAGACTGGCGAATGGTAGGAATGGGAAAGCAAAAGCAGCTTGCAAAAAGGAAATTCACATGGCCGGCCAAGTGGCTCAGTTGGTTAAGAGTTGGCTTAGAGCACGAGGTCTGAGCAGCAGGGCCGCTGGTTCGATTCCCACATGGGCCAGTGACGCTGCGCCCGAGCTGAGCTGTTGCTGAGCTGCCAACAGGTAGCAGGATGGTTCAGCTGGTGTAACAACAAGACTGCCTGCTTGATGGTGGGCTACGCCCACTCATAACTAAGACTGAACTTGGCACCTTGAGCTGAGCTGCCACCCGGATGGCTCAGTGGATAGAGCGTGTGCTCTTAACAAAGCTGCTGGTTTGACTCCCACATGGGATGGTGGCTACGCCCACCTGCAACTGAACTCAGCACCTTGAGATTAGAGGTCACGAGCTGCCCACCGGAAGCCAGATGGCAACTGGCGCCCTCCACAACGAAGACTGAAGAACAACAACTTGGCTGGTCCCCTTCCCCAATTCCCCAACACTGTTCCCTTCCCCCAATTCGCCAATAAAATCACCCAATAAAATCTTTTTTTTAAAAAGGAAATTCAAGGAGCCGGCCGAGTGGCACGGTGGTTAAGCGCTGGCCTGGGAAGCCAGCGGCCCTGGTTCGGTTCCCACATATGGAAAAACAAAACAAAACAAAAAAAAAAAAAAAAAAGGAAATTCATAGAAAATAGTTGGCCAGAAACAAATTAGCCAAAAGTCAGTTTTGTAAAAATCATTAATGTGTTAAATGATCGATTTGCCCAACCAGCAATGACCAAATTCTTTTTTTTTTTTGAGGGCAGTGTCACTGGCCCTCATATATGGGACCCGAACCAGGGCCGCTGGCATCCCAAGCCAGCGCTTAACCAATGCGCCACTCGGCCAGCCCCCCTGATGACCAAATTCTTGTTTCCATTCGCTACTCATAGAGTTCATAGCTATTCGTATCGCTTGCAGTAGTTTGAACAGACTCCATGGAATTTTACTGAGTTTGGTTTCCCAGAGTCTTTGCCACAGCCAGCCCCACTAGGTATCATGGGAGAATCCTGAGTATACGAGAGATGTATATGTGTACGCCCTTGGTGAAGGAGTGGTCCCCTATCTGGAACGTTTGAGTGCACCGCTTCTGGAGGAATGGCTATGAAGCAGTGAGGGGCGGCCATGTAGCCAGGCAGTTGTATCCATCAGCCAGCATCGTGTATGCTGGACAGAAGTGGCAGCCCTCACAGTCCAGCTCGGGCTGGATGTAGAAGAATCCCAAATGTCAAGTGAGTGAGTCTGAAATTACCAGGAGGCACTGAGGAACCACCAGCCCTGGAGTGACAAGAGAGCAGATGCCACCTGCCAACAGGCATGGCACACACAAGGCACCCAATACACACCTGTCGAATGAGAAGCCTACCCTAAGATTCTCTGCGTTCTTTTGCTTCAACTTTAGCAACAAGTTGTAAGCCATCTCCTCTTAAAACAAAAGCCAACTGCCCTGAAAATAGTTCTGCTCTGGTTATATAAGGGCCATAGTTGCATATTTCTAATTATAGGACTGTCAAAGGTTGTTTCACTGTTATTATTTAATTATCATCATCATTATTATTTGATAAATAGCCATCCTGCAGAATGGAGCATGGAAGGTTCTGGGCCCATAACTTAGAAATTAACCGCTGAAAACCATCCTCTGCTAACATGTAAAACGTAGTGGGGAGAAGCTATTTAGTATTAAAAGTTAGGGTATTCGAGAGGTATAGAAAGCAATGTCTGTGAAATCTCAATTGCATCTTCTTCTTCCCCATTTGTCTACTGGATTATTATAATCGAGAGAGTGAGACTGTCAGAAGATGTTTAATTCCACGGAATTTGAGCACCAGACACAAAGTGCTAACTAAGATCCTGGTGTAAAACTGAGGTCTGCCTCTTCCTAGTTGCATAACTTTGAGTAAGCTTCGTATCCTTTCTGAGCCTCGGTTTCCTCCACTGTAAAACCCATCATGTTCGGGAGGTCAGATGGCACAATCGTGTGACACTGGAATGAGGTGCTCCTGGTGGGACCACAAGATAGAATCCTCCCAGAGTACCTTGTATGTTATTTGGAGTAAGTTGAGGTCCAACTGCCTTGCTTATTCTTTTAATAAAAATAGTTAAAATAAGTATAATTAAAAGGAAATTACATGGGAGAACTATTAAACCAGTAGATTTCAATGATCTTTGAAAATTCCTCTGTGCCCAAATATTGATCTTCTGCATGTCATCTACCTCACACATGGGCCGAAGAGATGGACACCTCCATGCTGCAGCTTCCACTGATGTCTGTCGCAGCCATCTTGACTCTCAGCTGCCCCCATGGCACCCACCTTCCCAACAGTCTCAGGGCCTCCTCCTCATCCTTTCCTGGACTAACTGTCACCAGCTCCTTTTGCTGTGTGATTGTCCCTCCTCTTTGTCCTGAAACACATGGTCCATGTGGAGAGGAAGGGCCTTGATAACCTCTGTTGTCTTCCTTTGGTCACCTTTCATTTTGTTCCTGCTCTGGCACTTACATCTTGACTTCTCTCCTTTGGGTATGAAGGGGCTCCTTTTAATCTCTGTCTTGGAAAACCCCTGGCTCCAGTCAGTTGACTCATCTTATTCTTTTAAAGCAGATTCCCGGGCCGGCCGAGTGGCATGGTGGTTAAGGGCTGGCTTGGGATGCCAGTGGCCCCAGTTTGGGTCCCATATATGAGGGCCAGGGACACTATCCTCAAAAAATAAAAAAATAAAAATAAAATAATAATAATAAAAATAATAATAAAGCAGATTCCCCTCCCTTCATTGTCTACCCATCCATTCCCAGTAAGGATATTTTCCAATTCCAGGTCCATTTCAACTCCTTCTCTGAGATTCTGTTGCTTATTTACGTATATTTAAATTACATGTAAATCACACATATTACACATATATGTATTATATATATATATTACATATAATACATACACATCTAGCATAGAGCTTGACATTTTGGAGGTCAATGAATGCCTTTGTCTCATAGTCTATATATATATATATATATATATATATATATATATATATCTTTCTTTTTCTTTTTTGTTTTTTAAAGATTTTATTGGGGAATTGGGGGAGGGGAACAGCATTGGGCAATGGGGGAAGGGGAACAGACAAGTTGCTCTCCTTTTGTTCTTCAGTCTAGCTGCGGAGGATGTTGCGTCACTGGCCCATGTTGGTATCGTCATTGTGCTCTTCCCGGGTGAGGCAGGTCGGTCCACAGCCTCTGGATGTCGCTCACCGCGGCTATTGGCCACTCACACTGGCTGCCGGTCACTCACTGTAGCCTATGGCAGCCCACTGCAGCAGGGGCTGCAGCCTACACCGTCGCCGGGGCTCGCACAGCCCAGCTCCAGGTGGAGCTGTTGTTAGCTGTGGAGGGCAGTGTCACTGGCCCTCATATGTGGGATCCGAACCCGGGCTGCTGGCATCCCAAAACCAGCTCTTAACAAATGCGCCACTCGGCTGGCCCTATATCTTTCAATACAGTAGTCACTAGACACATACGGCTATTTAAATTTAATTAATACCAAGTAAAATTGAAAATTCAGTGCCTCAGTCGCCCTAGCTACATTTCAAGTGCTCGGTAGCCACATGTGACTGGTGGCTTTTGTATTCCATGGGAACACCCCTAAAGTCCCCTTGGGCCGCACTCCCCTACCATATTTGTGGGTGTCCCCCTGCATCTCTCCATACTCTCACCAGATCCTTAGAAACACAGAGGAGACAAGTTTTTACTACTAGAGAGTGCTTACTCTTTCTCAGTTCTGTTCAGCAAAATCCAAGACCCAGATGGGTCTCAGCACAGACCGAGCCTTATCCTGGGCTCCAGATAGGAGCAGAACAGAAAGGACTTTTCTGGGAGTTGGAAGCAATCACAGGTGAGCTCACTGAGCTCCAGGGCCTGGCTTTTGTGCAGGTGCTCTGGAGACTGAGTGAAGGCAGTGATGACATGTTTAATGAAAGGTAAATATTTATGGTCAGTCTCCAGCAGATGTACTCTGTGGGTGGCAGGGTGAGTGGGTGGGTCAGCAAGGCCTTCAGCACAGGAGCTGGGATCCCACCCGTGGAAACACTTTGGCTCTCACCTGATACGTTCCTGTGTGCCTAACTTGACCCTGTGGTTCTGAAACCAGATCAGGTAGGGCACCGAGCAGCCAGGATGCTATCAGCAGCCCCCAGAGTCCAGAAGGACCACACAGTGCTTGGAGCTGGATCAACTTCCCTTTTGCTGTTTTTGAAAACTCCCAGATAGGCACAGCCATCGGTCTCCTGGGATGCTGCTGGCATCTAGTGGAAACACAGGGAAGCGGCTGGCATGCAAAAATCCTTGGCTCTCACAAAGGGTGGGTCCCAAGCAGGGTTCACATTCCATACCCCCTGCTCTAGCAAGAGTGGTGCCAGCAAAAGGAGAAGCAGTAGGATGGAAGTATGTGCCTCCACTTCACTCACTCAGCACCCACAGCACTGGTTCTCAAAACCCTCAGACCTAATGCCCTCTTTTTAAAATATATATGTAGGTTTTGCCCCCTTTACTTGACTAAAATAAAATTCATAAGCTATCTACACACCTTATAAAAATCAGTATAATGTCCTAACTGTAAAATAAAGGTGTCATATAGTAGTGTATGATCTTTACAAGTTTTCTATATCTGTGTGTGTGTGTGTGTGTGTGTGTGTGTGTGTGTGTGTGTGTGTGTATCCCCATGAACAGACAGGAACACTTAATTGAGTTACATGCTTGTACCTGCATAAAATGACTAAGTGTAAATTTAAGAGAAGTAAGAATATCAGAAGCCACTCTATACAAGAAGTGCAGGAAAATGAAAGAGCAAAAATACAGGTGGACACTAGAATAAAACCTTGTATTCAGGTAAATTATAACAGACCAACCTGATTAATTGTATGTGATAAGAGATCAAAGGAAATTACCTTAATGGAAGCAGAAAGGAGATGTGTTCTACATTTTGGTCAATAAAACAAGGTAAACAACTACAGGAGGCAAGACACAAGCAGAGATCAGGAATTCAGCAGGAGCAGGAACTCAGGAAGTATCTGGAAGAAATGTTAGGTCCCCTGAGAACCCATGGAAACATGGAGGGGAGTGATGAGAATTTCCCCCCACAAAGTGAAATGGGAACCAGGGCCAGTTAATTTGTTATTTAATATTGAAGAGGGGTGGTTCCAAATCATTGGAGAACCAGGGAACCCTGGGAGGCTGAAATCAGCCCAGGTACTGTAGCTGTCACTGTGTGGGCTTCACCAGCAGGACGTGGTGCCTAATTCACCAGAAGTTGGTTGTCAACAGAGGGGATCTGCCACTTGACTGAGAAAACTGCCATTTGGTCGATGGCACCCTTGAATAACTCAGATAAATATTGAGGGTCTCATTTACTGAGCACCCGCTGTGATAGATTCTTTCTATACATTACCTAATTCTTATAACAGCCCTAAAAGGTATTCATTTATTGTCTTTGCTTTACAGGGATGAAAACCCAGATTTGGAAAGTCAAATGAATAACACGGTCGAGCTCTTGGTAGGATGTGGCAGAGCCAGGACTTGACAGCAGCTGTATTTCATTTGAGCCTCATACCCACCCACTCTGGCAGGTAGGTGGGTAGAAATAGGAATCATTGTTTCCACTTTGGTTTTGCGCGACCTGAAGCCAAGGGAAGTGATGTGAGTGGCTAGATGCTGTGCAGCTGGCGTGCAGTGTCCCCACATGGACTGCAGAGTCCCTATCTCCTACAGCATTTACATTGTATCTTGTGGTATTTATTTCACATCTTGTTTTAGGGATCTCAGAAATCAGCCGCACTTTTAAGCAAATGAAATGGAACCCACCCTGGCAGGATGTGAGCATGGAGATTTATCAACTGTCTCCTAACGGAGACCAGAAATTGACATGTCACTTTGGGAATTTAGTTAAGATCTGTGCTCAGTATGGGAACAATTAGCTAACAGACTGCAGATAAATTCTCTGACTCTTCAGGGATGGGATAGTGACTTGTTACAATGCCACTCTTGGAAATGAAGGTGATCTGGCTGGACAACCTGTCATCCAGTCGATAGTTGGGTTTGATCCTTCATGATGGGTTGAGCTGCACTGCCTTCCGCCCTCATGCCCCTGGAGCATCCTTCCTGATTTTGCATGCCAGGTCTAAGATCCCAATGAGTGGAAAATCCTTTTCCTATCAAGGGTATTCAAGTAGGAAGCATCGCTTAGCCCTCTGAAATCTGTTTGTAAGAACCAATGTCATGGTTCTCTGAGCTGTTCTGAGTAGGGACTGCGAGATAAGAGAATGAAGACCAAGTGAAGCGAAATAACTGAAACGTTTGGACTTGAGGTGATAGTCTACAATGGTACAACCATTTTGGAGAACTTTTTAAAAAGTTAAAAACACCTACTCTTACTCAGCTAAAAAAAAAAATTAGAGGAATGGTTATAGCAGTTCTATTCATAATCGCCTCTGCAAACTAGAAACAAACCAACTGCCCACCAACAGATGAATGAATAAACAAATGTGTGTTATATTCATATAATAGAACAATACTACATATTAAGAAAAAGAATAAACTACTCCCTCAAGCAACAACATAGATGAATCTCAAAAGCATCTTGTTGAGTGAAAGAAAGAAGCTCTCCATACCTAAGTCATCATTTAATTGATTGCGATAATTTCAAGTTCCAGGACAGGCAACACTAAGCTATGGTGATGGAGTCTGAACAGTGATGACTCCTGTCGGTGGGAGGACACTGGCTGGAAAGAAACAAGGAAGTTTCTTTTCCTTTGGCCCTCTCCCGATCCCTCCCCGAGACTGTGACTGTTGGCCCCACACATGGTGTAGCCACAGTCGCAGGGCGCCTAGTCTGTCAGGGGCTCAGGGGCTGCAAAAGTGCAAACCGCCCCTGGGTTTACTTAGCACCATCCACAATTGGTTTGGCTTCCAGTTTCAACAACCCAGGGGTAATATTAACCTGACCACAGCTCCAAAGGTCAAAGAGGTCTTCCACCGGACAGGCTTGAATACACAGCTCAAAGTTCAAAGCTCGTTGGACTTCAGGAGTCAGCTCAAGCCAGACAGATGGTCAGGCGGCAGAGCAGGGACCAGGAAGGTCTAGAGGGCCCTTCATCATGGTGGATTGGGCCGTTCCTTCCAGCTTGTAGAATCCCATTTGCTCTCTGAGAAGCTGGACCATGATGGCTCCAGGTGGACCTGGCATTTCTGGTTGCCCAAACGAAGCAGGCACATTGTTCGACAGGCACCCCACCTGGCCACCTGAATGAAACCAAAATCTCTTTACAGCCTCATCCTGCAACACCCGCCAAGCCCTCTGGGGCTGCCCTGTCAAGCCCAGGGTCAGATCCAAGGTTGGGCCCATCATGAGCCCATTTGATGCTGCAAGACCCCACCTGCAATAGCTCTGCCTATGACCCACTGTGCCTCCACTAAGATTAATTCACTGAGGCTAAAGCAGTGAAGGACTGACATGAAAGTGTGTCACCTTGAAAGAGAGGCTGTTCCTCAGCTCAGTTCAGGGATCAGATTCAAAAGGTCACCAGGATGGTAATTAGTTCAAACTTGAGAATCTGGTATGAGAACCTCCATGATTCTAACCCAGCCCCTGATAGGTATTAACTCATTTGCTTCTTATGAAAGTACGGGAGACATTATGGGGAAACTGAGGCCCCGAGGAATGGAGGGATGTGTGGAAGGTGGTAAGCGGCCGCAGGTTTGAGCTCAGGCATTAGGCTGCCATATCTGTGCTCTTCCTACCATACTGTAGTGGCTCCCGGAAGGGAGGGATGTGGCCCACGGTTGGAAAATGGCAGTGGAAAGTCTGGGTCAGGGCTACAGCAAACCAGCCAGGCGCCGTGAGTGTGGGCCCAGAGGTGGCTGGTGAAAGGGTGAAAATTGCTGAGGGAAACATAGTTCCAGATCCCCAGATTCTGGCCAATTTGAAAAAGCATTCCTGAGGTAATATTTCCATCTAGTGGCAAAACAGCAGGTAGCAATTACCCTCCAGGCAAATATGGAATCAGCCTTGAGTGGGGGAGGTATAACAAGTCGGCAGGAAGGTTATATTTTACAGATTCTAAAAGACAGGCACATCCCACTCCCTTGGAATAGCCTCCAATTTCCACATGCCACTGAATGGTGGCTGCAGGCTGGGTTCACGCCCCAACTCTGCTCATTACTGCCAAGAGGGAAAAATGGAGAAAATAATATCTACCTATGGCTGCTGTGAGGATCAAGTGAAATACTGCATGTAACGTGTCGGGTGTATTTAAACACTTAAATGTTCGTTGTTACAATACTAAAGAGGTGTGGCAAGAGCTGGGACAGAAGCACAGAGGAAAGGACCTGGACGCATTAGACATTAATTAGTGGCCTTCCATGAACCCCACAGGACTGCCCTTGGGGCCTCTTTTTTTCACATGTAGCCTTATGCTTGCCTTTCCCAGCCTTCTGCCTGTATTACTACGTCAGTTCTCCACTCAAATACATTAGTGGTTTTCCCTGTCTCCCATATTCATCTCTGTCAGGTGTGTCTACACAGCATGCCCCTCAGATTATCCTGGCTGGGTCCCCTCTACTCTCTGCCCACCAGCTCCCAGGTGACAACTGCCCTTCACCCATCCCCCCCGCCCCAGACAAACCCTTCCTTAATAACACAGGGGCTTTTGTTATTCTCCCTTCCTCTAACCACCTTTGACCAATTGGGAAAAGTATGAGGTTTGGGAGCAAAGAAGCAATTATTTTATTTTGAAGTTTAATTTTGTTACGAACCTCACTTACGTCTGAGGCAACTGTGCAAAGCACCAAAAGTTCATTTCGTAGTTAACCTTGCTCAGCTCTAGTTGCTCATTGACTTCCAAATCTGAATGTTGTTGCCATTAAAAGGGTAATTTTTAGCCTTGAACCTTGTCTGGACTGATGGAGCTGTGAGCAGTGACTCACTGTTTCCTGCCACACTCAGCAGGGAGCCAGGCTTGGAGTAGCTACCTCTAGATGTCACTTGCGTGGAGTGCTAGAGGACGCTAACATCAGGTTTGTTGTTGGGTGTCTTCTGTGGGCTTAGAACTGGGGATGGCGATGAAGTGGCAGGTGGGGCAAAAGCAGAGGAAGGAGAGTATGTGAGGCATCACGGGTGCTAGCTGGGAATTCACAAGATGAGGGGCTTCGGCACAAACAAGTCCTGTCCATAGGTAATGGGACACTGCGGGGACCAGCAGGAAGGCTTTACTTCAAAGATATTATCTCTAGTTAAGTCTCAGAACCAACTGGTGAAATGTTAACCCGTAGGTGGAAACATGAGTCAAAAGGGGCTCTGAAAAAGCCACCTGAAAAGGGGCTCTGGCAAAACCAAAGGGCACAGTTCCTGCCCCTGGGGATGTATTTTAAACCTTGACCACTGCTTCCTGCACAGGCAGAGGAAAACAGTGATATGGCCACTGCTTCTACAAGGCAAAGAAGTTAATGTTTCACAAACAATTGAACTGGGGAATAAGCTGGTTTGGAACGAGGTGCCAATTCTCTTCAATGCAGAGCATTTGGGGACTGTGATTGGGTGAGTTGAATCTATAGATCAGTCTGGGGAGAACCACAGCAGGGTTGGTATTGTCCATGGAAGAATGTCCAAACCTGTAGAGAATTTTTGTAAAACTGTATTTGAGCATATCAGAGGATATGCCTGGAAGCCAGATCTCACCAGACTGTATATATAAAGATACTGCGTTCTTTGTTTATTTCTCAGAATGGCAGTTTGCAGCTTCTCTCATGGATTTGGCATTAAGGAGGGAGCATAAGGAAGATTACATGAAGGTGGGAGAAAGCAGGGTAGAAATGGGATGACAGGATAGTTTACAACGTTATGTGTTCTCTAGAGAGTGGTTACTTCTGAAATGAAGCATTTCAAAGGTGCGTTAACCTAGATGCACAGAAACAATGAACAGGGCTGGCTTAAGGCAAAGATAAGCTTTTTACTAAGAAATTATAGGCCCAGGGTGGGACTACCCACCATGACCTGCCCAGTGAGGCATGTATGATCAGATCGCCCTATGAGGTGACTTTCCACAGAACCCCTTTTTCATCCACGCTATGAAGATATACAAATAGGTCAATGAAACACAATAGAGAGTCTAGAAATTGGATCAAAGGAGAAATGGCTTCTTGTGATCTACCTCCCAACCGGAAGCACAACTCCCAAAGTCTTTACTCTTCATCACGAGGCTTTTGCATCACTTCTGCATTTTACAAGATCCTTTGATTCTCACAAGATCTCCATGAGATAGACAGTGAGTCTGCATTGTATAGGTAACTACGAATTGGAGCTTGTCTAGACCATATGGAGTAGAACGTCATCTGTGGAATACCATACAAGAGACAATGGGAATATTCTCAAATTCCGCAGAACTCACCCCAGAAAAGGACACCTGTTACACTCTAGATCAGCAACTAGCAGAGAATGTGCTGTTGAAATCTGTCTTCTCCTTTGACTATAAGCTTTTTTTCTTTTTTTAAGAAATTTTATTGGGGAACAGTATTGTTTTCCAAGACACATTAGCTCCAAATCAAATAGTTGTCATCAATCTAGTTGTGGAGGGCGCAGCTCCTTAGCCCATGTGGGAATCGAACTGGCAACCTTGGTATTATGAGCCTGCACCCCAACTACCTGAGCTAACCTGCTGCCCCAGCTGTAAGCTTTTTCAGAACAGAAATTGACTTCATATACTTTTTTAAAAATCCAATGTCTAGATGTATTAGGGTAAGTTTGGCTATACTGTAGTAAAGAATAAACCCTGAAATCTTAGCAGGTTGACACACAAATCTTTATTTCTTGCTCATACAAAGTTAGCTGGAAGCCATATCTCAACAGACTGATCCCCAGAGCTACTCCTTTCCAAATGGTGATTCAGGGCCTCAAGGTGCTTTCATCTGTAGCTATGTCTCCTGTAGAACATGGCCTCCAGATTGCTGCAGCAGGAGGAAAGAAAGATGGAGAGTCACACATCAGCTCTCAAATGTTTGGCTCAGAACTAACCTATGTCACTTCCACTCCAAGCCCATTGGCCAGAACTGGTCATATCAGCCTCTGCCTGCCTGGCTGAGATAGCATGTACTCAGTCAACCTTGTTGGATAAATTCATGACTAAATCTGACATAGGGTTGAACTGATACAGTCACAGCATTACTCAAATCTTGAAGTCTCTTTCAACCTCCAAAGCCTCAGAAGGGAATGCCCATATCCTCAACAAGAAAAATGCAAATGGATCTAGCATTTATTGATGATCTGTTCTTAACAAGGTACTGTTCTAGAAACTCTATGTGGGCCATAGTGTTTCATTTTCCTGAGGGCCCTGTGGAGTAGACACTGATAGTCTTCTTTCACAAGTAACTTTTTCATGGAACCATGGTGAGCAAGTAGCAAAGCCCATGTTTGCCAAGTTACAAAGCTTAAGAGGGTTGAGCTTCCTGACTCCGTGGACTCCCCAGCTATGAATGCCTTATGGACGTCAGAAATGCAGCCTGGCGTCGTTGCCATCGTGAGAGGTGCTGGAAGAAGGCAGAGAGACACAGCTGCCTCTCTCCACCCCCAGCTGCTCTTCCCTTTCTCATGTCTCTCCTGCCAACCTTCCATGACTGCCACAATCAGAGATGGCTACCCCTACAAGACCTAAGGTCGGTAGTGAGAGAATGGAGTCTAGAGCTTGTTCTGAGCATTGGTGTTGTTTGGACATCTACTTTGCATACTCCATCCTTTCTGAGAAAATGGAGAGGCAGGGGATGTGACTACCACACAGGACAGACACCTCTCCCAATGGCCTAGATTTTGTGGGAATTGACCAAGCTGATTTTATGCAGCAATGCCAACCCTAAGGGAAGAGCCACTAACATCTCCTAAGCTACCATTGATACTCCATACTGGCTCAAACAGACCCCAAAGCAAGTCAGAAAGATTTCTGGTCAGTCCGTGCCATTCTCATCCTGTGAGCTTGGATAATTAATTCACTTGGGCTCTCTGGGTTTTAATTTTTTTCATCAATAAAGGGGTTTTATACATCTGCTCTCTGGGTTATTGAGATCATCTCACTGGGTTATTGAGATCATCAAATGGAAGGTTGCTTTGTGTCTGTTAAGACCGATTTAAATGTGCAAGGTTATTGTTTATGACCAGGGAAAGAATGAAACGTTTAAACTTCCTGGCTGAGTTATGATTTTATCGACAGAAAGGGGACAAAGCTGCACATGCCCATGGCATTTTAAAGGCCACCTCTCATCTTATGAACCACCCTTGGCTGCACATGTTGGCTTGTTTTCATGATGCTTAAGAGCCAGATTCTGCGAGTCAGAACATGGTACCAGCCATGGGAAGGCGAGCAAAATATCCTAATCTCTCTGGGCTTCAGGCTGCTCATCTGTGAATGTGGATCATATATGTGTGATTGGGGATTATTATAAGTGTTGAAACGTTAATGCACATAAAACAATTTACACAGTACAGGACACATGGTGAAGCAATCGATACATGGTTGCAATTTTATTGTTATTATTGTTATTAAGGAGCCTTCCTGTTGTCCCCCAGGCGTCTTTGTGTAATCAAATCATTCCACTTCTCAGTCGAATCAGAAAATCTCCCACCTTTCAAAACACCCTGTGAACATTTAGGTCAGTGTCTCCCAGCATCGTCCCAAGTGATTTGCAATATCCCCTAGAAAGCGCCCAACTCACAACATGGCTGCACTCCAAAGCTCTACTTGGAAGGCATTTGTTCAGAACTCGGCACGTATTTTCCCATAGAGAGGATGTTATTAAAATAATAGTTGGATTCCCGGGTGACTGAAGATACCCAGAATTCCTCAAGTGACACCAACATGAATCACAGGAGTCAGATGAAACCTTCAAAAGAAAACAACTCGTTATCTAGCCCGACTGCATTCCATCAAATGGCAATATTGCACAAAGACTGCCTTGAAATTCCTTCCGGAAGGCCTCACTCGATGTCCTTGCCCCTTCCCTCGTTCAGGAAAAACTAATCGAACTTTAGATTATTAGCAACAAATACCATTGAATGTCTTTGCTCAGAGACTTTTAGCTTCCTTATCGCTGCTCTGCCAGTTGTACCTCCCCCTTGTTTACCACGAGACAAAAAGCCTGAGCAGATTAAATGAGATAACACGGGCTAAAGTTCTTCGTACACAAGAAACCTTTATCTTTTTCTCCCCTTTTCCTCCTCTTGGTCAGCTGAGGTAGAAGAGAAAAGAAGAAAAAAGACTGGAATGGAGCGCAAATAAAATGGGAAAACAAGCAAAGCATGAGATAACATGGACCCTCCCTTTAATTTCTGGTGGCTTTAAGTCTGAAATGGATCGAACTGAAATACATCAAAATGTACAGTGCTAAGTCTCCCTCCCAAATGTAGGGAAAGCTTTGAACAGCCAGGTAGAAGCCTCATATTGGACCTGTACTGAAAATAATGGGTTCAGCACTCTTCTAAGCTTTACGACATATGCTGGGAAAAGGAAAAAAATTCTTCATAATTGCTATTTCCACCCTAAAAATTATTTTACATTCAACATGACAAGTAATTTATGTGAACCAACTATTTGTAGCATGAAATTAAAAATGGAGAATGTCTATCTTTAGAGGCTACCATGATTCTGAGCCTTCCTCTGTAGTCATTTACTGCATCTTTCTCTTCAAATGCAAAATAAAGAGACTAACACCTTCTCTCTCTACTTCATAAGGAAGTAGAAAGGAGATAGTAAACCGAAAAGGAAATAGTAAGATAGAAATGCATTAAAATGGTGTTCGATACATATGTAAAGATGCTGCATTCTTTTATTTCTTTATTAAGCAGCTTTTAGATGATACAGTTCATGCTGATCTAGGCACGTAATTCTGAAGGATCCCAAGCCTCTCCTCTTGGATTAGACAAAAGTGCTGTTGAATTTCTACACTAGAAATCTGCAGAAGAGCTTTTCTGTGGGTGTGTAATGTAGAGGAGGTGGAGATTTAGTGAGACATCGGGAGTTGAAACCTGGTGAAGAATTCTCCTCCAACAAGCAGAGAGATGACAGACCGGGTGTATGTGTGTGTGTGTGTGTGGGGGGGGTGGTTACATTCAAGTAATGAACATTTATGAACAGAAACGAGGTGTCACATACCATCCTGGTGCCTGGGGACATGTCAGGGGTCCCAGGTTCTGTGATTCACTAGGAAGGCTCATAGGACACAGGATGTAGACAAGGCCATAATTTATTACAGGGCAAGAACACTCAGCCAAGTTAGCAGGTGGAAAAGGCTCGCAGGGCAAAATCTGCAGGAAACCAGGTGTAAGCTCACAAGAGTCCTCTCCCAGGAGAAGGACGCAGGCTACACTTAATTCCTCCTGCAATGAATGGTGACCACACGTGTGACATGCTTTCTACCAAGGAAGTTCATTTCAGAGATTCAGTGCCCAAGGTGTTTTGTGGGGAGCTGGTCGTCTAGACACTATCTGCCTTACTGGCCACCAAAATTCTAGATCTCAGAGGGAAAGCAGATAGATGCTCAGCGTGATCTCATTATTGACATAAACAGTTGAGACGTGTTGAACCAGTCTTAGTAGGAAGCAATAGGAACCCCCTTGAAATCTCTGTCCCCATACTCCAGCCACAGTCTGCCCTCGCAAGCAGGCCTTTTGGGGTACAGCATCCTCAGGCCTGCTGTGCTAAGTCTCTTGTGCACAGAGGCTGCAATACACGATTGCAGTGCAGTTGGATGAATTCAATGATTAATTCATTCGACTACAGTTACTGAGCCCGTGAAGGGTCTGGAAGGAAGGAGATAAATTAGACACGGTTGTTGTACTTTGTCAAACTCAACTCAGCACCTCAGTAGCTCCCTGCCCACCCACTGACAAGGCGTTTTGTCTGTAAGAAGCTCTGTGGCTGTGCTCCAAATTCCTTCTCCTTGCCTCCATCCAGAGTGCAGGGCACATCCCAGGGGCTCTGTTTGCTGTCACATAATTTCTTTCTGCTTAGCCCCTGAGCTAGGTGTTTGGACCGACTTCTCTGTTTGACTTGACTGGACTCCAGCACAGCCCCAGATGCCCTCTGGGCGTTTCTGCTCCATCCCTATCCCCACCAAGACTCCCATCACTCCACATTTCACCTGGCCTCCTCGACCCCATTCGTGTCCGAAGCCCTGGTTCCTGGGGCTTATCTGCATCCCTCAGTCAGTGATGCCAAAGGCGCCCTGTTTCTATTCACAGCCTTTGGCTCATTTTCACTCCGCTGCCAACCGCTGGGGAGATGCCCAGAGCTACGAACCACAGACTCCTCAGCCTTTCCTACTGGCATCTTCTCATGTGGAGCTGTCCGTGCTGTGACTCACTGCAGCGCATGCCTTCAGCAGCTCTGCGCTGCTGTGCCCACCACCTTCGCGGTGACTGGAAGGATTTACTCCCCAAACTCTGCCCCCTTTCTCCTTTCAAGGGGTGCTTGTATCAGAAGGACCAGGCCTCGGTTTTACAGGGTTGGGACTGGGGATGGGAAGGAATGGAGGTAACATGTTGTTTTCTTGGTCTCAAAATTAACAACAAGTTCAATGACCCTGCCAAGGAGCTGGAAAAAAGAAATCACCTTTCTTGCTGGTACCCACCATGGCTCCAAGCAGGGTCCTGAGTACACTCAGATTTTAGTATCAGCTCAGCCCCAGTTTTCCCACCCTGATGGATCTCCTCCTAAAAAAACACAGAGGTAGGAAATAACCCTCCGGATTTTTCAGGAAATACTCAGGGTAGCTCAGAGGACTAGGTAGGAAAAGCCACCAAGAAATGATGCTGGTGAGATAAGAGCCAGGCTTTGGAATGCCATGA
The DNA here is from genome assembly GCA_033961575.1 of Aselliscus stoliczkanus. Lineage (NCBI taxonomy): Eukaryota > Metazoa > Chordata > Mammalia > Chiroptera > Hipposideridae > Aselliscus > Aselliscus stoliczkanus. The sequence goes on from CM066739.1 coordinate 101,376,349, forward strand.
TGTGGGCCCTTGAAAGACAACAGGCATGATCGTTCTTGTGTTTTAGAAAAAAAATCCCAGGCAGCTGGAGGGAGACGAGTTGGAGAGTGAATCTGAAGGCCAAGAGACAAAGATAAGAAATATTAGTAATAATCTTGGAAGAGGTGCTGGGGCCTTGACTAGACCTGAGGCGGTGGGCGTAGAGATTCGGGGACAATGGTGAGAGGTGTTTAGAAGACCAGATAATCAGGAGTGGGGGTGGGGGCAGGAGATTGGAGGAGTGCTTCCTGGCTGGGGTTCAGCACCTTTGGCAACACCTCCGTGGAGAAAAAGAACATAGTGGGGTGGTAGTGGTTTCATGATTAATCCAAACAGCTTCGTGCTGTATCCTCCCTCCCCGCTCTTCTCTACCTTTGAAGTGTCCTTACCGGGGTTTGTTTGTTTGGGTGTTTCCTTTGAAGGTCCAGAAATGCCCATGGTGTGTGTGACAGACTTTGAGGCCCAAGCACGGGAACTTCTCTCTAAGTCGACTTGGGATTTTATTGAAGGAGGAGCCGATGAAGGCTTCACGCGGGATGACAACATCGCAGCGTTTAAAAAGTTTGGTCTTCTGTATCCTTTCTTTGGTTAAGCTCAGGTGCACTGATTGACAGCTTCTGGGAAGGTAGCGGTCCTGGCTTCTGCCCACAGAGCACACAGAGGGCTCCAGATATGATCATGGTTTTCGTTTTGGGTTTGGGGTCTCTTGAGGGGAGGGGCAGGTAGCTGGGGAGAGGACAGCTGGAGAGAGCATTTATCTTAGTGCCTCTGCAGAACTAACACAAGTGAGTGACCCTCCCTCTGCATTCCAGCAACTTGGCTACCTGACAAGATAGGACAAGAATCCCAAGGTCCCTAGTCACCTGGGCAGGGAGGTTAAGCCTTCTGGGCAAACGTAAATTTGCTGAGCTCCTAAACGTCTGGCTTGGAAAGAGAATGTATAGGAGAGAGGCCTCAGAGGGGAGGAAGCATGGACACCCAAGGAGTCTTAGGGACGACGGAAAATTGATTCAAGGAGTAGAGCACAGATCCGCAAACAGTGGCCCACGGGCCAGTTCAGGCCCACTGCCTATTTTTGGATAGTCCACAAGCTAAGGATGTTTTCTGGGGTTTTTTGTTTTTCATTTTTAAACCACTGGGAAAAAAATCAAAAGAAGAATTTGTAACATGCTAAAATTATATGAAACTCAAATTTTGGTATCCATAAATACAGTTTTATTAGAGTACAGTTATGCCATCGTTTGCATATTATCTATGGTTGGTTTTACATTATAACCATAGAGCTGAGTAATTGTGACAAAGACTGTATGGCCCACAAAACCTAAAATATTTACTGTCTGGCCTTCACAGAAAATGTTTGCTGACCCCTGTGATAGAAAGGTCAGGAAAAAACTGAAAAATGGTACACAAGGCGAACACTGAGTTCTGTGTTTTCACACTTGTTTAGCTCTATACTAGGCACTTTAATTGATTAATCTCAATCTGTTATCACTAGACTATTAGGAAGTTAAGATTATTACTCAAATTTCACAGATGACGTAACTGAGGCTCTCTTATTTGTTTGGAACAGTCAGTATTTCCGGGGATAATAGTTTGTGAAAGACAAGCATTTTTGGACCCATCCAAAAGCATATCTGTGGGACTAAAACGTGTTGTATATATTTATTTGTGAATTTCCCTACTTTTTCCTAAAGCAGTATTTAAGTCAGATCTTCAAGTAAATTTGCCTCTAGAAAAAATGCCATGGTCATCCCCTGGGCTTTGTCCCCTCTCGGTGACCTTCTCTTACCTTAGATTTGCTCTGACCTGAAAGGAAAGCCTGGACCACCTTGCTGCCTGTCCTGTCCCTCTCTGGTCCTTGTTCTGATGAGTCAGTTGGAGCATCCACGTGCTGAGAGTCTGGTCAGGGCAGCACAGGCCTCTGAGGGAGCAGGGCAGGACCTGGTGGGGAACTCACATGCTCAGGGAATTCAGACAAGGCAGTGTTCATGGGGGCTGGGGGCTGGTAGAGACTCCTAGAGGGATAGAACCTGCAGTTAGTGGTCCCTGGTGCCAGTTCAGCTGCCAGCCAGCTGGCCCCCGCTAGGCTTCTCGGGGTGAAGTCCGGTCTAGACCTGCACCCAGAATCTGGGGGCCCCAGCACCAGGCAGCACCTCCACAGTGGAGAGGAATACCACCAACAGAAAATCTGTTTGTTGTTGTCAAGCACAGAATCCGCCTCCGTCCCCGGTACCTGAAAGATGTGTCGCACGTGGACACCCGGACCACGATCCAAGGGGCAGAGATCAGTGCCCCCATTTGCATCGCTCCCACAGGCTTCCACTGCCTCGCCTGGCCCGATGGAGAGATGAGCACAGCTAGAGGTGGGCACCATGCCCACCGGAGGCTCCCTGGGGCTGGAAAGTGGGCAAGGGGTGTCCTTCCAGCAGGGGCGGGCTGTGCCAACACATCTATGTAGAAGGGGCTTAGGGACAGAAGGCTGGTGGGAACTAAGAGGGATTGGGAAAAGGAGCGTTTAATGCTGTGCTTGCATAACATTTCACCCAAGGTTGAGAAAATACCCATTCTCCATCATAAAGGTGGTTAGGGTGGGAGAAGGGCTACTGAGGAACAGAAAAACGCAAAATTCCCATCAAGCTGTCCCACAGAAGGGGGGTGCTGGTCCCTCTGACTCACACTGTCTGTGGGGAACGGGATGCTCAATGTGGCCCCAGGGGTATGGCTCTCTATAACCCCTCATGGAGCTGAATGGTGAGTCTCTGAATTTAGGATGAGAAGAGAGTCATGACGAGGCCCTAGCACAATCGCAGAGATTGACTTTGTCATCTTGCTTGACAATCAGTTTCTAATTAGGTTATGCCTCCTTCCTAGTGGCCCCTCATTCCCTACACCCACCCGACCCACCCCACCAAAAAATAACATAGAAGAGGAGGGAAGGGAAGGGAAGGGAAAGGAAAGGAAGGGCAAGGAAAGGGCGGAGTGGGGCTAAAAATATTCTTGTGATTCCTTTGTCATCTTCACTCTAGGCCTAGTCTGTTTTCTGCAAGTTGCCCAGTGCTTCCTTGGGGTCTTTTCCTTTGACCCGATGAAACAGGAAACAATGAACCTAAGGACCCTAGAGCTGAACGTGACATACATTTGGGTTAGAGACCCCGTCTGGCTAGGTTTAAATATGAATATCCCATATGATTGTGCCTACCTTACTAAATCTTCTCAGTTGAATGTGTTGTGATGTTTTGGGAGTGGGGCAAAAGAATAGGGTATCTCCTGTTGACATTAAGAATTAAAAATGCTCATTTTTGATTAGGCCAAATGCTCTGCCCATGGATTACAGAGGGATAGTTACATGAACCTGTTGGAGAATCCCACTGAAAATGATTGAAGTAGGAGATGAGAAATACAAAATACAGCCACAGCAATGTCAACATCATTGTCACCATCATCTTTATCAATCTCATTGTTACTAGCATTTTTACAGTGCATCACTTCATAATTTTAAACAAATGCTTTTATATCTAGCATCTTATTGAAACTCCCAACCACCCTGTAAGAGGGGTATTATTGTTTTCCCCAGTTTACATATAAGGAAAATGAAATTCAAGGCCACGCAACTAGCATTCTTCTAACTTCAGATGTCATGTTTTTTCCCTGACAAAGCTCAGGCCTTTCCACTGGAATCACGTTTCCTCATTCTTCACCCTCTTTTGTTCCCTCCTGCTTCATTAACAAGTTCACAAGAAGCCCATTTTCCTATCTGAAAACTACAACATGCCCAACACAGTTTGGGGGGTCTCATTAATATCTCCAGCTGGAAATATTTTAATATGGAGCATAAGGTTTAGAAGACGGGTTTCACAGCGGGGGACCCAGATGGCTTTAGGCGTCCCAGTCTGGTCAAATACCTCCATTCCCACTCTGCCCAGAAACAGAGGAAGCCAAGTTTTATCCTGACTCACGGGGCAGGCTGGCCAGAGGCAAGGCAGACTCCTAAAGCCTCTCACCCCAGTTCAGAATGCCTCTGGCCCCCAACCTGACTTGTGCCATTTGCTTTGCAGCTGCCCAAGCAGCGGGCATCTGCTACGTCACCAGCACGTATGCCACCTGTAACCTGGAGGACATTGTCTCTACGGCCCCCAGAGGCCTCCGGTGGTTCCAGCTCTATGTGCAGCTCGATCGGCAGCTGAACAAACAGCTGATCCAAAAAGTAGAATCCTTGGGTTTCAAAGCTCTGGTAGTCACTGTGGATGTGCCCAAACTTGGCAACAGGCGACATGACATCCGAAACCAGTTGGACCTGAAGACGAACTTACTGCTAAAGGATCTCCGATCCCCTAAGGAGGTAGGAAAGATAGCAGGTCCAGTGAACAGTTATTCCGAAGGTAAATTTCCTGCCTTCGTTCCTCCCTTCATTCTTTCCACAAGAATTCACTGAGTGTCTGCACTGTGCCAGACACGGGGGTTGCAGCAATTCCGAACTCAGGCCTGGTTCCTGCTCCCCAGAGCTCCCAGACAAACAGAATATAAGACAAAATGTTTCTGCCCCTGGAGCTGCCCAGTCTGTCACCGGAAGTGTCCTGGCCAGGGCTGAGTGCTGAGAAATAGGAAAGTGAAAGAAAGGATAAGAGAGAAAACGAAATAAGTTCTTCCAACATTTTCTACTTTATGGCACACTTAGAAAATGGTAATTATGGATGGCACTCTTAGAAAAACTGGCCTTCTGAAGAGGACGCTTCCAGCCCAAGGGGACCAGCCCAGGCCCCACTTTGCTGCCTTGAGAACTTGGGTCAATATCTCTGCATACCCAGAACTCAGGCACGGAACACCAGGGTGCTACAATGTGCCCATTTGGCATCTCAGACTGCCAAGGGCACTGTGTCCATTAAAACCCTGCAGTCAGATGGGATGGAGTGTCCCAGAGAGAGAGAGTCACAGTAAAGTTGAAATCCCTTAGCTGCAGCAGAGAGAGTGATAGCAGCCTTTGTGACTCAGCTGTTCTACTCATTAATTCCTGAACTCATACACAGATTGGCCTTGAGGTTCTCAGAAATTCTTATCTCAGACTCCAGGGTAAATATTGGGTAATACCTAATTTAGGCTCCTTTAAGTATTGCTCAGGTCTTACTATCCTGTACATATCTCTACCATAACTCACTACACTGGCCTATAAATGCCTTTGCTTATCCATCTCACTTACCAAACTCTGAGTTCTTTTATTTATTTACTTATTTATTTATTTATTTATTTATTTATTTATTTATTTATTTTATTTTATTTTATTGGGGAATTGGGAAAGGGAAACAGCCAAGTTGTTGTCCTTCAGTCTTAGTTGTGGAGGGCACAGCTAGCTCAGCTCCAAGTCCAGTCACCATCCCGTTACCTGTCAGCAGCTTGTGGCCACTCAGCTCAAGGTGCTGTGTTCAATCTTAGTTGCAGGTGGGCATAGCCACCATCCATGTGGGAGTTCAACCAGCAACCTTGTTGTTAGGAGCATGTGTTCTCACAAGCTGAGCCATCCTGCCATCTGTTGGCAGGTCAACCGCAGCTCAACTGGGGCACAGCTTACTGGCCCATGTGGGAATCGAACCAGCAACCCTGTTGCTCAGATCTTGTGCTCTTAACTAACTGAGCCATTCAGCCAGCCCCATCTGAGTTCTTTTAAAGTAGGGTTTACATCTTGCTTGTCTTTGTCTCCCCAGATCCTGGCATAATGACTCAGCAGGGACACTGTTAGTGGGTAATGAATAAGCAATTGAAGTAGAAATTCCTTTTGTTAAGGAAAGGAGCTAGAGGTAGTGTTGCTATGTATTGCTCCTCTTTTCAAGCTTACACTAGTACATGCTCCTTGTCAGGTATCACTTGGTGGCTCTGTGTCTCACCTTTGCAGTGAACCAAGCACCTTGAAGGAGCTGAGGACTGAGGTTCTCTTTTCTTCTCCAGAGAAATTCAGTGCCTCATCTCCAGATGTCTCCCATCGACTCTTCCTTCTGCTGGAGTGATCTCTCCTGGCTTCAGAGCATCACTCAGTTGCCCATCATCCTTAAAGGGATCCTGACAAAAGAGGACGCAGAGTTAGCCATGAAGCACAAAGTCCATGGCATCATTGTCTCCAACCACGGTGGGAGGCAGCTTGACGGTGTCGCTGCCTCTGTAAGTAGGATGGCTTCAGAGTGTGTGTGTGTGTGTGTGTGTGTGTGTGTGTGTGTGTGTGTGTGTCCAGAGCAAGGTACTCTGTGCGATTTCATGCACACTCCCCTCTCCTTACTACATATGTTGGTATATACATGTGAAGTCAAGGTCATCCGAGGAAAGCGCCAAGATTAGTGTGAGGTTAGTAAGGTCCCTGCCTCTGGCTCAAAAATGTAAGAAGGTGCCAGAAAACCTTAGTAAAATACATAATAATTTCATGCATTATTTAAAAAATGAAAATTAATGCAAAAACTATCCATGGTGAACAAAATATCAACATTTACAGTAAAGACAGGATGTGTCCCTACATTTGTATAACCCTGCCTCACCCACCTCACTGTGATCCTGGCCCTGGATCCAATAAAACTTTATTTGTAGCATAAGCTCACAGGTCAAAGTTTGCCACTTGATTTTTAAAAATATTTCATTCAAATATCTTTTATCTGAGCTCTTGGTGTCCCTTACATTTTATGCCTGAAGGAAGTGCCTCTTCTCAGCCTAGTGCCCTCCCTGTGAGGGGTGTCCCTCTTCCAGTGAAGTTCCCACCTCTCTAAGGTTCCATATCTAATGCTCCCTGTGTTTCTTCTTGGGACAAGGAAAATAATAAGGTAACAATTGTCCCCAGAGGTTCCAATGAATGCCCTGTTGTGGTCTATCAAAAGTGAACTCTAAAGCCATAAGTGCCCTGGGCTGAAATTCACTCCCTCTTCTGTTTCTCAAATGACTGTTCAGGTGAACACTCTAAGTAGAAAGCAAATGTGAAGAGGAACCAAGAGTTTCTCCCAAGCTGTGGATATCCGAACCCATGAGTCAGGGAGAAGCTGCATTTGGTCAGAGCAGAAAATGACAGAAGGGACAGCCCCCATAAAGTGCCTGGGCCTTGGGAGCAGCTCTGCACTGCTTGATTGACAGGCACCAGCAGCCACAGGCACAAGAGGGGAAGAAACTGTCCCCTCCACCCCCCAGACTTCCCGGTCCTCACCCACGAAGGGGGCACCACTGTACCATGATGCCCAGAGAGCCAAGACAGAAATCCTTGAGCCACGTGTGTCTGTCTTTCAGATCGATGCCTTGACAGAGGTGGTGGCTGCTGTGAAAGGGAACATTGAAGTATACGTGGACGGTGGGATCCGGACGGGCTCTGACGTGCTGAAGGCTCTGGCCCTTGGTGCCAAGTGCGTTTTCCTGGGGAGACCAGTCCTGTGGGGTCTTGCCTGCAAGGTGAGAATGGCACAGTGAAAACTGGCTGGGAGACACCGGCTGCTGCTTCATGTTCACCCCTTTCTGTGCCTTAACCCCCAAGGTGAGCCATTTTTCAAGGTGCCACAGATTCCTCAAGGAAAGGTACCTTTACCCATGTCTCCATGCTTCCTCGGCAGCATGTTGCAAATTCCCAAGAGCTCTTGCCCCTTCTTTTCCTCTTGGCATTCTTTTATTCCCAACAGAGCTCTGATTTCACAGATAACCCCATCCTCTAACCCCATCCTCCCGACCCTATAATTTCTACTCAGCGCATGGTCAGAATGTTACTTCATGTCTCTCTCCTTCTCTCTCAGGGTGAGCATGGCATTGAGGAAGTTTTGAACATTTTAAAGGAAGAGTTCCACACCTCCATGGCCCTGACAGGTGAGGGTGCACAGTTCTTTTCCTGATGTGGAGCTGAAAGTGGGAACAGCGGCTACTCCCTCTGGTACCCCGTTCCCCAGCCCCAGGGCTGCCAGAGGAGAGAGCAGGAAAGGGGGGCCCCAGGAAAGACTCAGCCAAACTCCAAATGTGACACATCTGCTACAAAAGCAAAGGCAGCTCCCAATCGTGGGGAAGAGGGCTCCATTTTACTCTGGGCTGCCCAGATCCCATCAGGCTTGTTAGATGTGGTTCTTTTAAGTCACATTCATGGGCTGTGAAGACTCAAGAAATGATGCAAGAGGGGCAGCATGGAGGAAGTGGGGAGGTAGACACAAACAGGAGGAGAGAAGCAGAAGTCTGTCCAGACTAACCATGGACAGACAGCAAGACACATGAATGTTTGGCTACATGCAGGTGGATGTCAGTCAAAAATGACATGATTGTAAAGGAGTGTGCATACAAACTTTACATTTTTAGCAAAGCCCCGAATCCCAGTGATCCTGTAAAACAATGGTTCTCAACTAATGATGGTAGCTTTCCTCTCCCGGAGCATTTGGTTTGGGGGTATTTTTGTTTATATTTTTCTAATTCTAAATGACTCAATTCTAAATGATCTGATGCCACCGAGTCCCTCCTATGAGGGAAGCGGGCACCAGTGGGAACACATAGCATACTGGTGTCTTGCCCTCGGGGAGCAGTGGGAAGAGGTGCCTATGGGCTTCTGTGGATCCCAAGAGGCTGAGATGACTCATCTTGTTACCCCAAATATCTTCTCCCATCCTGTACAATGGTGTCTGAACTTTTCACAGAAGCCTGATGGGGGAATTCACAGTAACAGGGCCTTTTTATTCCACCAGAAGTGAACACTTACCTGCCACTGATGTGTAAATGGCAGCTGGGAAACCCTTTTTCTGAGATAGAGTGAGCAGCACCCTCTTTTTAGAGGGGGGGGGGAAGATAAACCAGGATCATGAGCACTTTCAAGCCCGACTTTTTATGCTCCACTTCCTTCTAATTGTTCTCCATTGAGAAGGTATTGTTTTAAATGTATAGAAGGGCCGGCCGAGTGGCGCAGTGGTTAAGCGCTGGCTTGGGATGCCAGCGGCCCCGGTTCGGGTCCCATATATGAGGGCCAGTGACACTGCCCTCAATAAATAAATAGATAAATAAATAAATAAATGTATAGAAAAATTAGTCATCATAGCCAAACGTGGGACGGAGAAGAGGGTTTGAAGAGGAAGGCAGACGGGCCCCCCTCAGCAGAGCCCCAGAGTTACTCCCCCAGGGAAGACCCCAGCCTACCCCCTGGACAGAGGGTATCTCAAGTGAGGGTCTGTGCTTTTGATGAACTCAGCAAAACACAAAATCACAGTGTGAACCCCCAGAGATTCTGTCCCTCCTTAGCCGGTCCCTGCACAGTGCATGTAAGATACTGATGCAAAATTGGCATCCCGGTGGTGACCAGTCAAACAACCTCTCTCCCCTCATTCCCCCTGGAAACATGTGCTAGTTTTCCTTCATGACCCTGTGGCATCAGAGCCCTGGGAGGAAAACCCTATTAACACTACCGCTGAAAACAAAGTAAGTTAAAAGTGATGTTTTTTCAACTGTGAGACAAATTTCTGAAATGATAGAAGGGTTAAAATTATGATTTGTCTTAAAAAACAAAAAACGTCCACATCAAAGTCTTAGCAACACCAGACTGCACAGACCTTGCTTCGTTTTCATCCCTTATTAACGTAAAACGTCCAAACCTGTAGAGAATTTTTATAAAAAATGTACGTGAGCCAAACAGAGGATCAGCCTGGCACAAGATCTCAACAGAGATAAAGCTTCCAAGCAAAGATGGTTTTCAGCTTCTTTTATGCATTTGCAGTTAAGGAGGGAAAGTAAGGAAGGTGACACGGAGGTGGGAGGAAGCAAGGCCAGGACTGATGAGACGGATGTAGAAGGCAGGATCAGAAAGGGTGGTCACTATTAAAGGAGGGGTCTGAAAAGAGGCATTTCAAAGAGACATTGACCTAGATGCACAGAAATAGTAGACAGGACTTGCTTGAGGCAAAGATAAGCTGTTTGCTAAAGAAGTTGTATGCCTGGGATGTGACTCCCCACCATGAGCTGCCCAGGTAGGAATTTATGATCAGGTCACCCTGTGAGGTGACTTTCCATAGAACCCTTTTGTTACCCGCCCCCCCACACACACACACACACAGTTTAAATATTATTTTTACTACAACATATAATAACCAAAGATTCTATTTTGGCATCTCTGTGTTCCTTGAGTAGGTCTGCCTGCTTTGAGGTTTCACTGTTCTATCCTGTGGAAACCCAAAGTTCTCAACATCACTGTCAGTTCTGAGGAGAGCCACCCTTGGTCCAAATTCTTTTAAATTTTTTATTGGGGAGCAGCCATGGTCATTGGTTACACATTGCTTTCATGCTACAATGGCGTAGTTGACTCTTTTAGGGAGGACGAGGTTCACAGTGGCCCATGCAGGGATCGAACCAGCAACCTTGGTCTTATTAGCACCACAATTTAGCCAACTGAGCTAACCGGTCACCCCGTCAATTCTCGCTTCTGCTGAATTAGTCCAGTGTGTGGGTTACTTATGCCCACTGTTTTTGTCCATTACCATCAACCCAGGCATGAAATGCACCTTGATTCTGTTTCCAATTTTAGTAAAAGACCCTCTCAATTATATTTTTCTTTTCTTTTCTTTTCTTTTTTTCCCACGGCAGTGTCACTGGCCCTCATATGTGGGACCCAAACTGGGGCCGCTGGCATCCCAAGCCAGTGCTTAACCACCGTGCCACTCAGCTGGCCCCCTCTCAGTTATATTTTTATATCACATGTTGCTGAAGCTATGTCTTGGGAGGTGAAGGTGCACACATCAGAGATGTGGCAAGAACCTTGAGGGAGACGTTACACATCCTGTTATTAAATCCTTGCAACCTTCTCATCACCAGTGATTTTTCACTGCCTACTGGCGCCCACAGTTCTCTAGCCCGTACCCTCATGCAGCAATTCTCTCCCTTGTCTTTTTACTTATCTGGAGTTACTCCCTCCCACCCTGTGCATGCGTAATCTCAACTACCACCCTCGTTGTGCAGTTTATTTTTTTATTATTATTTTTTTTTTTGAGAGCAGTGTCACTGGCCCTCATATGTGGGATCCGAACCGGGGCTGCTGGCATCCCAAGCCAGCTCTTAACCACTGCACCACTCGGCAGGCCCTCTCATTGTGCAGTTTAATTAAGATCCTCCACTACAGAAGGAGGTTTTGTGTTTCAAAACTTCCCCTGAGAAGGCAGTTGCTTTATGAAATACCCCATCTCGTATTCTATCCCTGAGTTATATTCTTCCCTGCCCGATATATCCTACATTCCTGAGCCTTATCAGGATTGAGATAAAGGTCAAGGGCACCCACTGCGCTTATGAATTGATAAAAATGCTAACCCTGCCACTTGGGCATGGCTGTTTAAGAGAGGACCAGGGCACAGGCTCACAAAATCATTCCCAACACAATCATAATAACATCATTCATTATGTACGCATAACATTGTATCAGGGTGAGCACTAGGATCAAGTGGGGGCTTGTCCCCATTGAGTCGTCCACACCCATGATGAGGAAGGTCACTGGTGCTTCAGAGAGCTGAGCCTTTTAACTGCATCATTCTTTTTAGGCTGCCGGTCAGTTGCCGAGATCAATCAAGACCTCATCCAGTTCTCCAGGTTGTAAACAAAGAGAGCCAAAGACGGGAATGCCGAGGTTGCCCACAGGTCGAAGATACACTCATGGCATGGTGTGTGGTGCCACCCTGCCTGGCCCCATCCTACCCAGCTGCCCACCGCCTGCACCCTCAGCCACTTCATCCCCTGTGCTTCAGGCCCCCTCAAATCCTCATCTTCTTCAAAGGTGCCTTGCCCTTCTCTGCATCACTGCTTTTTACATGCTGTTCTTTTGCCTGAAATCCTCCTCTGAAAGAACAGATCTTAAAAGGACAGATCAATCATGACTGAAATCACTAGTAGATGAAACTTTTTGCACGTCCTCCATATTCTCTAGAAAAGGACTGTGGAAATTTGCACTCTGGACAAAAAAGCTATACGTTTAAAATATTCCCTAACAAAAATCATGCTCCTCTGGGCTGCCATGAGTCGCTGGCGATGGCATGGGCTGCAGTGGGGCTGACCGGCAGCAGGCATGCGCTTTCATGAGCTGCCGTGTGCCGCCATGAGTGGCTGTCCAATGGCTGGCGAGCAACTGCCTCACCTGAGAAGAGCGCAATGATAATACCAACATGGGCCAGTGAAGCAAAGTCCTCCACAACTAGACTGAAGAACAAAAGGACAGCAAGTTGTCTGCTCCCCTTTCCAGATTCCTGAACACTGTTCCCGTCCCCCAATCCCCCAATAAAATCTTTTAAAAAAAAGAAAAGAAAATAAAAAAATCTCAGTACTGAATTATCCTTTTTGCTACAAAAAGAATAAATAAGCAGACTTGAAAATAAGGTTTGAAACCAGAGAAATCATTGGTAGGATAACATCCACCTTTCTAACCACCCCCACCGCAATCTCATAAATCAGATTTTTTTTTTTCATGCTCTGATGGTCATACTGGCTGACGAACATGATGTAAAAGTCCCCAAGTTCCTCTGTAATACCTGTACTTATAGGGACTTCTAAGTAGACACGACGGCCAGGTCATCTTCTCAGTCCTGAAACCACCAGCTGGGGGCTTGATTTGAGTCATTTCAGATGGATTTGGGGTACGCATAATAATCATAATAGCGTTTGGCATTAAGGTAATTCGGGGTAGAGTTAGCGTACTTTACAAGAGACTGTAATATATTCTCCCTATATCCACATACCTTAATCATGACTGTACTCTTTTTTGATCCCGGACACACATATGTGTTAATTTTTCAATTGCTTTTCCTCCTGGATTCAAATGGTAAGATCCAAGATTGCAAGGAAAGAGAGAAAGGATATTTATTATAGAGATAGTGCCAAAAGGCTGTTCTCATTGCCTTGGGAGCGCGGACAGAGGAACATTCTGTCACCAGAAGAGACGCATGTGAAACCTTAGAAGGGACTTCTTAGGCCCTAAAAATGGCCTACATTTGAATCCATGGGGAAAGAAGGCAAAGAAATGTTCTCACTGGAAAATTTCCCACAATGGCTCAGAAAATGGGGTACCTCAAAGGTAAGCATTGTTTTCTGATGAAGAGCACCAGCTTTGAAGTCACTCCACGGCCAGGACTCAGACTTTGGCACCACTGTCCTCAAGATGTTTGCAAAATGAAAAATATCTTTATGGGTCGGCCGAGTGGTGTGGTGGTTAAGAGCTGGTCTTGAAGCCAACAGCCCAGGTTCGGGTCCCACATATGAGGACCAGTGACACTGCCCTCAAAAAAAAAAAAAAAAAAAAAAGAAAAATATCTTTGTCTTCCTCTACTAAATAATAATAATAATACCAATCTTTCTGGATTGTCATTGTGAAAAATTAAATGATATGGGGACTTCTGTTTCCCAATCCAGGACATAAGGAGCTTAGAGGTCTCTACTCCATCCTAACAACTAGTAAAAAGGTGAACAAACCAAAAAAATTAACAACACTCGATCCCTCAGAAAAGTGAGGTCAGGTCACAAACCACTGCCCCCTAAACTGGAGAGACAGGCAGATACGGAGAATCACAACTTAGCAGAAACCTCCATGAAAACCAGTGCCAGGGGAGGTAAGCTTGAGCTGTGATTGACGCCTTGCAGGAGGCTCAGTGTGGACCAATCTGAGAGTTAGAAACTGCTGGAGGGCCCAGTCATAGGAGCGCCCCCCTGCCCCATATTTTTATTTGACCTCCAGGAACTCTACCAGATTCTCACAATGAATATCAGAGAAAAATCACTAGAGCTGCCAGCAGGGGGAGGGAAAAGTAACCATTTTGAAATACACCAGAGCACTGTACTCTTAACAAGGCCTGTCCTCGAGAGAAACCATTTTAGCAGATCCTATCCTACTAGGGTTTTGTTAGAGCTTAACCTACCTGGGAGGTGGGAAATATCTAACCCCACCCCCCTTGGCCACCCTGTCCCACCTAAGGAGGAAAGTGGAGTGACAGAAGCACTGGTAAGCTCACAGCCCAGCAGCACAGGCTCACTGAAAGACTGAGACCTCGTCTTAGGACAATAGGACATGTCCCCTCCCCCACACCTTACCACCACATCACGACAAGCCTATTTACCAGAGTTCTTCTTACCCAGTACACCATATTTGGCTTTAAACAAAAACTACAAGACATACTGAAAGGCAAAACAAACAAACAAACAAACAAACAAAAAAAGGCCCGGCCGAGTGGCTCAGTGGTTAAGTGCTGGCTTCGGAAGCCAGCGGCCCCGGTTCCGTCCCACATACGAGGGCCAGTGACACTGCCCTCAAAAAAAAAAAAAAATACAGTTTAAAGAGACAGAACAAGCATCAGAGCCAGACTTAAGTGTGGCAGGGAATTTAGAATTTCAAACCAGGAATTTATTCCCCCCCACTCCCCCAGGGCAGTGTCACTGGCTCTCATATGTGGGACCCGAACCAGGGCCGCTGGCTTCCCAAGCCAGCACTTAACCACCGCACCACTCGGCCGGCCCTCAAACCAGGAATTTAAAACAACAATGATTCCTACACTAAGGGCTGTAATGGACAAAATAGACAACATGCAAGAACAGATGGGATATGTAAGCAGAGAGATGGAAATGCTAAGAAAGAATCAAACACAAATGCTAGAGATCAAAAACATTGTAACAGGAAAAAAGGATAACTTTGATGAGCTCATTATTTTCAGGAATGGGCTGAGGAAAGAATCTCTGAGCTTGAAGGTATATCAGTAGTAACTTCCAAAAGTGTAAAACAAAGAGAAAAAAAATATTGAAAAGCAGAAAGAACAAAATGCCCAAAACCTGTGGGACAGCTATAAAAGGTATATTATATGAGTAATCAGAAACGAGAAAAAGAAGAAAGAAATATTTAAAGCAATAATGACTAAGGATTTTCCCCAAATAAATGTCAGACACCAAACCACATATCTAGGAATATCACTGAACACCAAGCAGGAATATTATCTTCAAATTTCAGAAAAATCAAAGATCAAAAGAAAAAAATCTCAAAAGAAGCTGGAGGGTTGGGGTGGGGAACACATCACCTGTAGGGGAGCAAAGGTAAGAATTACATCCCACTTCTCCTCAGAAACCATGTAAACAAGAAGAGAGTAGAGTGAAATGTTTAAAGTGTTGAGAGAAAAGAAATACCAACATAGAATTCTGTATCCTGTGAAATTGCCTTTTTTTTAACAATAGTAAAACAAACTGAAGTTTATTATTAACATGTATATCTCATATATATGTGGGAGATAACCCAGGGGGAAATGGGTAAGTCTCAGAGGTGGCTTAGATTTTCAGACTAAATACCATCTTCAGCTTGTCAATCTAAGAAAATCCAAACCTGTAGAGAATTTTTTAGAATATATCTGAGCCAAAACTGATGACAGTTGCCACGGAGCAAGACTTCAAATGCTTTTGTAAAATTGTCTTTTAAAAGTGAAGAAGAAATAAAGACTTTCTAAGACAAATATTGAGGGAATTTGTTTTGTCTTTAGATTCCACATATAAGTGAAATCATATGGTATTTGTCCTTCTCGGTCAGACTTATTTCACTTAGCATAATACCCTCTAGGTCCATCCATGTTGTCACCAAAAAAATGGCAAGATTTCATTCTTTTTTTTATGGCTCAGTAATATTCCATTGTATAACAGAAAAAACTCACAGATACAGGGAACAAACTGATGGTTGCCAGACGGGGGAGGGATAGGAGGATGGGTGAAAAAGAAGGGGATTAAGAAATACAAACTGCCGGATACAAGGTTAATGTATAAAAGTCTATTGCTTTCCTCTATACCAGTAATGAGCAAGTGGAATTTGGAATTAAAAACACCAATTACATTAGCACACAGGAAAGGAATACTTAGGTATAAATCTAACAAAATGTGTACAAGATCTATATGTGGAAAACTACAAAACTCTAAGGAAATCAAAGAGGAACTAAATACATGGAGAGATATTCCTTGCTATGGATAGGAAGATTCAATATATCAAGATGTCTGTTCTTCCCAACCTGACCTATATATTCAACACAATCCCATTCAAAATCCCAGCAAGTTACTTTGTGGATGTTGACAAACTGATTCTAAAGTGTATATGGAGAGTCAGAAGGCCCAGATTAGCCAACATGATATAACAGAAGAAGAACAAAGTCAGAGGACTAACACTACCCAGCTTTCAAGACTGACTTTAAAGCTACATTAATCAAGACAGTGTGGTATTGGTGAAAGAATAAATAAATAGATCCATGGAACAGAACAGAGATCCTAGAAACAGATCCACATAAACACAGTCAGCTGATCTTTGACAAAGGAGTAAAGGCAATACAATAGAAAAAAGATAGTCTTTTCCACAAATGATGCTGAAACAATTGGGCATCCATGTACAGAGGAGGAGAAGAAGAAAAAGGAGGAGGAGGAGGAGGAGGAGGAGAAGAAGGAAGAAGAAGAATCTAGACACTGACCTGACATCCATCACAAGAACTAACCCAAAGTAGATCATAGATCTAAAAGTGAAATGCAAAACTAAAAAACTCCTAGACTATAACATAGGAGAAAACCTAGATGACCTTGGGTACGACAATGATTTTCTAAGTACAACACCGAAGGCACCATCCATGGAAGAAATAATTGACAAGGTGGACTTCATTAAAATTGAAAACTTCTGCTCTGAGAAAGATACTGTCCAGGGAATGAGAGGTCACAAAGAAGCAAATATTTACAAAATACATATCTGATAGAAACCATTATCCAAAATTGACAAAGAACACTTAACACTCAACAGTAAGGAAATGAGCAACCTGATTTTAGACCATTAACTCATACAAAATTTCCCTCAAAATGGACCATAGACCAAAATGTAAGGACTAAAACTATACACTTCTTGGAAGAAAACAAATCTTTGTGAATTGGATGAGACAAAAGCATGAGTGGTGAAAGAAAAAATATTTTTACATGGGACTTCATCAGAATTAGAAATATTGGGCCGGCCGAGTGGCGCGGTGGTTAAGAGCTGGCTTGGGAAGCCAGCGGCCCCGGTTCGGTCCCACATATGAGGGCCAATGACACTGCCCTCAAAAAAAAAAAAGAAAGAAAGAAAAAGGAAAGAAATATCTGTGCTTCTAAAGATGTTATTAAGAAAATGAAAAGATAAGCCACAGACTGGGCAAAACTATTTCAAAACACACGAGTATCTCTATTAAAGAACTTGAATCCAGAATATAAAGTACTCCTACAAGTCAGCAGAAGATAACCCCATTGAAACATGGGCATGTATATTACGTCTCAGTAAAGCTTGGAACTTGTTGAAAAAGTGATACTGTATTCCCCCATGTGCTTTTCTTTTACTTCTTTTACTTCTTACTTTACATAGAGTTTATATTTGACTCTAAACTATTGTTCTGTTGGCTCTTTGGCTGAAGGGAGTTCCTAGAGAGACACTAGCTAACATCTACCAGCTTCCAGCAGCCCCAACAGTTGGGGGATGAGTACCCCAGTCCTGAGGCCATGTGGATGTGTGTGGTCACTTACGGCACAACGAGCAGGCAAAGGTGGATGAGGCACCTTGGTGGCTTCAGCTAGGGCTCCACATGTCTCAGGCAGACAAGGGTCTTGAGCTCATGCTGACAGCCTTGGAGAACAAGCTGCTGCAACTCAGTGACTGTGCCCAAAGTGTGTGTGAGGCCCTGGGAGTCAGGCCCCAAGTGTGAAGAGGAGAATGTCCACAACACGGGGAGACCCAGAGTAGGGTGTGAACCCCAATCTTTGCAGAGTATTACTCCCAACAAGGGAAAAAACGTTTTTTCAAGGGCCTATGGCACTGTCACCAAGACACACCATGTGCCAGATGGCCAAATGAACCTCAGATATCTAAGAATCAAAATCATATAGAGTAGATGCTCTGATCACGAGAGCATTAAAGTAGAAATCAGTAACAACAAGATACCTCGAAAATCCCCAGTTTTAAAAATTAACCAACATCCTTCTGTATAACTCAGGTGTTTGTTAAAGGAGACATCACAAGTACCTTAGAAAA
Source organism: Aselliscus stoliczkanus (assembly GCA_033961575.1). Classification (NCBI taxonomy): domain Eukaryota; kingdom Metazoa; phylum Chordata; class Mammalia; order Chiroptera; family Hipposideridae; genus Aselliscus; species Aselliscus stoliczkanus. Next base: position 101,394,359 of record CM066739.1, read on the forward strand.
TAGTTTTACCTTGGATGGTGATGATAAAAATCCAGTAAACCAAACTTGTTGGATGCAGCTAACACAGTGCTTAGAGATTTACAGATTTAAATGCTGACTGATAGCCAGAAAGACAAAAAGGGACAAACTCAGTTGGCTAAGCTTTGAGCACAGGAGCCTTGAGAAAGAAGAATAGATTGAGCCTAAAGTAAATAAAAGGAAGCAAATCATTAAAAGAAACTGATGAAATAGAAACTGGATGGACCAGAGAATAAATGTTTCTTCATGCACTTCACGCACAAAATTTGATTTCAGATGGATTCTATATTTAAATATACATCCAGAACCATAAAGATTTTCAAGAAAAAATTAAGAGTAACTATGGGACTAAAACTAAGAAGGTAGTTGCTTCTGTTGTAGAGGCAGGGGTGGGGGAGTGGGGAGTGGGGGAACTGACTGAAAAAGTGCAGGAAAGATCCCTCTGGGGTGAAGGAAATGTCCTGTATCCTATTTGTGGTGGTGGTTACATGGATGTACGTAATTGTCCAGGTACATTGAGCTAAGACTGAAGATCTAGACGTTTTAATACCTATAAATTACACCACAGTCTTTTATGTGGAGGAAAGCCAGTGTCTCTGGGACCTAAGGTACAGAAGCACCCACAGCACCTTTGGTTGAGGAATCTGCTGTAACCGGTTTTGCAACGAAACTGTGGGGCAAATCCAAGTATCTGTACTAAGATGCACTGTCCACCCACAGCTAAACTCATGATACAGGCCGTACAGAAAGAGCTGGTTCACACTAGGAAGCTGCCCATCAACGTTCGGGGAGCGGGGAGGGGGGCCCAAATTGATTTTCTGAATATATTGGGTGGGAAAGAAAGTCATCTCCCATAAAACTTAGTGATTGGAGCTGCCACCATTGCACATTTCTCAGCTTTGCAAGGCAGCACCATTTCCCACCACACGCTCAGAGAAGAGCCAGTGGGATTCCCCACTCCCCGCCCCACCCCCGCGCCCACCCCCAGGTGTATTTACTTTACTAAGCAAAAATTCCCATTGTGCTGGGAGACTTCTAACGTCAGGGATTATGGATCCCAAACAGCTGGCAGTCAACTGCTGGGTGTCCTGTTGAGGACAGACCCCAGGGTTTTATCATGCGGTGGCCTTGAAGCTTGTTTTCTCAGCCTGTGCTCCGGAGAAATGAGATATAGAAACTGAAGTTCCCCCACTTTGTGGGGGGGAGGGAGCTAAAGGAGAATGAGCAATGAATACGTAGGCACGTCCAAGGTAAAGAGGCTGAGCCAAAGGAACAGCAGATAAATCCCCCTGTCAGTCCTGCCTCTGGGCAGTAGGAGACCAGGAGGACCCAGGCTCTTTCGTCTGGCTTTTAACTATCTTAACAGGTTAGAGCTTGTTCATTTTCTTTCAAACACTCCTGGGAAGGGATAGGGGAGGGGGAGTTTTGCAAACCTGGAGTAGAGGACACCAAATGGATTTTTGTGATCCTGTCACCACTGGCCCTCCAGCCCAGCCTGCTGTGCGGTGCTGTCTGGCTCCTGGCGAGTGTTTCTTGGTTCCCAGGCGTGGCCATGGCCGGCTGGAGCTGCCTAGTGACAGGAGCAGGAGGCTTTCTGGGTCAGAGGATCATCCGCCTGTTGGTGGAGGAAAAGGAGCTGCAGGAGATCAGAGCCCTGGACAAGGTCTTCAGACCGGAATTGCGGGAGGAATTTTCTAGTAAGTGACCTGGAGCCATGGGTGGGTGTAGTTCCCCCTTAAATCCTGGGTAGATGTGGGGAGGGGGTTCTTGTCTAGCCAGATCAAGGCTAATCCCAGGTCCAAAGTCATCCGAAAGGAAGTTGCAGTGGAAAAGATGCTGGGCTGGGTGTCCAGAGACTGGAGTGCCCCAATGCAGAGCTAGAGAGGGTGGCTGTCAGCCTGTCACTTGGGCCTCTAGGCCTCTCCTCATCTCCCAAATCACATTTCTCTACCTTGTCAACAGCCTTTGAATGTTCTGAAGACTTTGGACTCGGCAGTTACTGTGCAACACCTACGAAAGGGCAGGCATGCACCCTGAACCCGGAGACCCCGGGAGTGGGTGGGGGCGCCTAGCCTCTGGACTGCCCTGGTCTTTGTGTGGCTTCACTTAGCATCTCCAGTGAAGGAGAATGAAAAGGAAGTGACAGTGATGCTGTGTGTGTGTGTGTGTGTGAGAGAGAGAGAGAGAGAGAGAAAGAGAGAGAGAGAGAGAGGATGAGGGTAAAAAGAGGGCACACAAGTGCGCAGCACAGGAGCCAGAGACAGAGTGAGAGGCCGCCAGGGTGCAGACACACTGCCGTGGACTCCCAGACATCCTTTTTTACCATTTGTCACTGTTCCCTATCACCATAAGGGAAGCGACTGCAGACTGCTGTCTCGCAGCTTTTTTCCCAGACGGCTTCCCCTGATGCAAATGCAAAACCTGGATTGATCATGCATTTTCCAACCTGTTTCACCCCGCAGATCCTCAGAATAACCCTGTGAGGAAAGGAGGGAAGGGGGCCACCCCATTTGGACAATGAAGAAATCAACGTCCACAAAGATAAAGCTTTGCTGGAGTCCCTCTGGTTAATGGGTGTCCAAGCTTAGCCCAGCGCCCCATGACAGAGGCCCCCATCACATGGTGCTAGGGCTGACTCTTGGCAAAGTGTGTTCCCCTGGTGTCCCCAGACAAACTCCTGAGTGTCTACAGGCAGGTCCTGGCTGCTCGGGATGCCCCAGCCCCCCACCCACTCCAGTGGAGTGCACCCAGTAGGCTGCCCTTCTTTCCCTGTTCTCTGAGCTCTTCAAATGTCCTGTTTCCTCTACTCTTCGCTTCAGTCTTGTCTCTGATAAACCAGTTCAACAATAATTAACTGTCTGTAACCCTTACAGCTCAGCAATATTTGCAGTCTGACAGCTGATTACAAAAAAGGGCAGTGTTCAGCCTAAAGGAACAGGTCCCCAAGGTGACAAGTCAGGTGGTGTCCTGCAAGCTGGGGGCCTCTCTAAAGATAACAATAGAGGATCCTCCCATTTTTCTTTCTGTGCCAGACACTGTGCCACGTGTTGGCATGTGTCAACTCATGGTCTGCTTTGCACAACCCCGTGTGATGGGTTGTGACGAGGATAAGGCACAGAAAGACTGCCTGAGTCCGTTCAGGCTGCGGTAACAAAATGCCACAGGCTGGTGGCTTAGAAACATTGGGGATTTATTTCTCACAGTTCTGGGAGCTGGAATCCAAGATGGAGGCACCAGCACAGAGGCATTCTGGAGAGAGCTCCCTTTTGAGCTCATAGCGGGCATCCTCTTGCAGTTTCCTCACATGACAGAAGGGTGAGGGCTGTCTCTCTGGTGTCTCATAAAAACTAATGGGGGGCAGAGAACTGTAAGAGATAAATTCAGAGGGGAAAATTCAGCGCTGGAGAATTTCCTTCCTGGGTGACAACTTGGAACAACCATCTGCTCTCCTTAGGCTTCTGCCAAGTGGGGTCTGCCTGCAGCCCCTTCCCACTGTCAGGTAACTCCAAGTAGGCCCCCCGAAGTGGGGAAAGGTGAGGGGGAGCTGCTGGGAGTCAGCCAGAGGGTGGAGTTTTCTGATTGTGTGCCCACCTCAGCCTCTGCCCTCCCCACCTCTGCCCTGTCCCCTCCCTTCCTCTGCTTCTCCCCTCCCACCTCTGCCTCTCCTTTGCTGCTGACTTCAGTAGACTGGCTCAGAGGAACTGATATGTCCAGGGGCAGAAATCCAAAGCCAGAAGAGAAGGACTTCTACCCCAGGGGTTCAGAGAAACCAAACAGGGCACTGTGGATACCTCAGTGGTAGGGCCATGGCTCCCTCCCTCTCCAAGGCTCTGTGGACTTGGCAAGACTGAATATGCAGTTGCTTATGTAGGGAGAGCTGGGTAGGAGGGAGGCCCACAGAAAAGCTACTAGGCACACTAGTGATTAAGAGCACAGACACTGCAGCTCGACTGCCTGGGTTCAAATTTAGCTTTGCTATCTTCCAGGTGTGGGACCTTGAACAAGTTAATTAATCCCTGCTATGCTCTGAGTGTTTGTGTCCCCCAAATGCATGTGTTGAAATCCTAATGCCCAATGTGATGGTGCAAGGAGAGGGGGCCTTTAGGAGGTGATTAGGGCATGAGGGTGGAACCCTCATGAGTGGAATTAGAGGCAGAGGTGGGGAAGGGAGAGGAAGAGGAGGGGAGGGAAGAGGGCAGAGGAGGAGAGGAGAGAAACAGGAGGGGAGGGGAGAGGGCATAGGTGGGGAGGGAAGAGGGCAGAGGTGGGCAGGGGAGAGGCAGAGGTGGGGAAGGAGAGGGCAGAGGAGAGGAGGGAAGAGGGCCAAGGAAGGGAGGGGACAGGGCAGAGGTGGGGAGGGCAGAGGCAGAGGTGGGCACACAATCAGAAAACTCCACCCTCTGGCTGACTCCCAGCAGCTCCCCCTCACCTTTCCCCACTTCGGGGGGCCTACTTGGAGTTACCTGACAGTGGGAAGGGGCTGCAGGCAGACCCCACTTGGCAGAAGCCTAAGGAGAGCAGATGGTTGTTCCAAGTTGTCACCCAGGAAGGAAATTCTCCAGCGCTGAATTTTTCCCTCTGAATTTATCTGTTACTGTCCTCTGGTCCTCCACTGTCAATTTCAGCTCAATGGACTCCTCCCACCCTGCCCCAGAGGAGTGACAGTCCCCGGCACTGGAGTGACAGGGAAAGTGAGCCAGGCCGGAAGGCAGGGGGCAGGCTGCGTCATCACTACAAGTGGGACTTCGACCTACCCCTTTGTCTCTCTGAGCCTCAGTTTCCTTGCCTAGGAAGCGGAAATCAGAATACCTTTCTCACGAGATAGCTCTGAAAGGAAATCAGAGAACTGGGAACATTGACAGCAAAGTAGAAAGCACAAACTACTTCAGTGTTGGGTATTTATCCAAACTCTATGGAGCGCAGCGTTATTTCATGGGCTAATTTGAGGCCCTCTGCTTCCTCTGGACTGCATAGGAGCCGAAGCCCTGATGCGGTATTCACTACCCTCGGCTAGATGACCAGAAGGCAGTCCCTCAACGGCCGACGCATTTCAGCACTGATATCTGCTTTTATTTTAGCTGAGCCATCCTGCCACCTGTTGGTAACTTAGCGGCAGCTCAGCTCGGGCTGGGCATCGAACTGCTGTTGCTCAGAGCTCAGCTTGCACTCTTGAGGGAGCTCTTAACCAACTGAGCCACTTGGCCAGCCCTACTGCTTTTTTTTTTTAATTAAAAATTTTTGGGCCAGCCGAGTGGTGCAGTGGTTGGGTGCTGGCTTGGGAAGCCAGCAGCCCCAGTTCGGGTCCCACATGTGACACTGCCCTCAAAAAAAAAAATTTTTTTTTATTTTTCAATGACAGCTGACATTCAATGTTATTTCATTTCAGGTGTATAGCACAGTGGTTAGACATTTAGATAACTTCCAAAGAGATCCCTCCGATAAATCTAGTACCCATCTGGCACCATACAGTTATTACAATATTACTGACCATATTCCCTATGCTGTACTTTGCATCCCCGGGACTGTAACTGTCAATTTGTATTTTTTAATCCCTTTCACCTTTTCACCCAGTCCTCTAACCCTCCTCCCATCTGGCAACCATCAGTTTATTATTTGTATCTATGAGTCTATTTCTGTTTTTTTTGTTCATTTATTTTGTTCTTCAGAGTCACTTATTAGTGAGATCATATGGTATTTGTCTTTCTCAGTCTCACTTATATCACTTAGCATAATGCCCTCTAGCGCCACCCATGTTGTTGCAGATGGCACGATTTCATTCTTTTTATGCCAGAGTAATATTCCATTGTATATTACCGCTTATTTATTCAATCATCTATCAGTAGGCACTTAAGTTGCTTCCATAGCTTGACTATTGTAAATAGCACTGCAGTGAACATAGGGATGCACATATCTTTTCAAACTAGTGTTTTGGATTTCTGCGGATAAATAGCCAGAAGTAGGATTACTGGGTTATATGGTAGTTTTGTTGTTAATTGTTTGAGGAACCTCCATACTGTTTTCCACCCTAATACTTGCTTTTTGATGATATCTAATAAGAGCTTGGGCTCGTCCTAAATTCCTTGCCAATGGCTCTTTGATTCTTCCTCTTCCTCTTAGCCCATCTCCAATAAGGACCAGAGCTTGTCAAGGTAAGGTCCTCTTCCTCTGAACTCCGGTGCGGGCATTCCGATTCATCCCTCGGCCGCCGACACCCTGCACACGATCTGTTTATATACTGTGTTGGGGGGAGGTGTTCCCACCCCACAACGTGGCTCATGCCTCCTTCCCCACAGAATTAAGTTCACATTCTTCCCTCTTATATCTACTCTCCACCATCACTCTCCTCTCCTTAGTGAATCTTAGGGACTTACCTCGAGTCTCATTCCCAGTTTTGTGTTCCTCACTGCTCATGTTCTTTCTTGGAAGAAGACGTCTGCTGTTTCCCAGTGAACACCACACAGTCTGATTTCTGTGCCTTTGTGTCCTTGTGCCTCCCTCCATGAACTGTGCCTCCCTCCCCACCCACCCTCCAACCTGCCTGTCCCTGATGACTAAGTAAAATGCCACTTTTATCAGGAAACTCCCAGATCTAGAAAGCCTGCCAGTGACCGCACGGGTGTTTTACACAGAGTTCCAGAGCAAGGTCAAGCTGACCTTGCTGGAAGGAGACATCCTGGATGAACAATATGTGAAGCGAGCCTGCCAGGGCACCTCAGCTGTCATTCACGCCGCCTCTGTCATTGACGTCTTCAATGTCATTCCGAAAGAGACCATGATGAACGTCAATCTGAAAGGTACAGTCTCCCCAGGGAGGAGAAGAAGGGGGGTGGGCAAGTGAAGCTGAGAAAAGGGAAGGGAGGGAAGAGAAGCCCCATCATGGACCACCTGATGAGTTCTGTGTTTAGCACTACCAACTGGGAGAGTCAAAGCTGTTATCCTCAGGTTTTTAGATGAGAAAAGTAAGACTGAGAAAGGCTAAGTGACTTGTCCAAGGACCCACAGGTCAGAGAGGAAGAGTTAGAATGTAAACCCACACCTGTGTGAATCCAGGGGCCACAAAAGCTCACCTGCTCCCCCAGTCAAGGGTGGACTAAATCCCCACTTCAAACTCCTGATATCAGCCACCTCCTGCCTCCCCTGTGCAGAAACCAGACCTAACAGGTGCCTCCTTACTCATTTCAGCCATTCTGTATGGCTCTAAGGTGGTGGGCACACAGTAAGACCAAGAAGCAAGAGCTCTCTGACACGAGCTGGCCCCCATTCAGTTACAAGCAATAGGGCACAGCTCCAGGCCGGTTTCCTTTAGGCAGGGCCTCCCACACAGGGTCTCCAAGGGTAATGAGAGCTTCTCGAGCCTTCCCACTCACCTCACAGAAGGCATCCTCTCACAAGAACTAGCAGAGTTGGTTCACAGCAATCTGACACCACAAAACTATCCAGTACTTGCTTCCCAGAATATTTTCTTAACAGTAATATTTTCCCATTATCCATAATACCATTTCTTCAGCTCACTATCAGGTCTAGTCTTAAAGATGAGTTTCTAGCCAGGTGCCCAAACTACATCCTCCTTTGGTCCTCAAACCTTCAATGCCTGGAGACTCTTTCTGAATTATAGCGTTCCAATCGACTTCCAATCTAGAAGCATCTGCCCAAGGGGTTAGCTTAAATCCCCTATAGCTTGCCATGTGATATCGTCCCTCTGATTCCTAGAGGCCAGTCTCTCTAGGACCACAGCACCGCTTCCCCCAGCCTATCTGTCCTCCATGCCCTGCCCTCCAGAGTTAGTCTATTCAGAGACTCCTGTTCTAAAGCAACTTACTTCTTTGGGTCTCCAGCTAAGAATAACACAAACTCAAAAAAGACCCCTTCTAGTTTCTACTTAGCCACACCCCTAACCACCCCCACACTGCAAGGAGGATGCTAAGATTAACCTGTTTTTAGCTTTCAGACACTCTCATAATACCTCCTCTCCACAGCTCCCAGCAACAGGACATTTGAAATCCCTGAGAAGTGTTAAGAGGCCTCAGTTGACTAAAACCAGTATCACTCCCAGGTTTAGAAAACACTTCACAATGGTCTGTCATTCCCCCCGAACCTGCAGGTAAATTAGCTCCAAATATTCTCCGCCTGTAGATTTCTTTTTTAATGAGGCTGTCTCTCCCCATAATAAAATTGCACAAAGACCTTAAAAGGAATTTTTTAAATGCAAACTATAGAAATGATGCTTTGCCCGGGAAATCCCTTCATTCTTTAGGGAAGGCGTTCTGCATGTAGAAGTTCCACCCAGAGATGCAAGACCCTCCCGTTATAGGTGTGACCGCCAGAGGTCGCAGTCCTCTTTCCCTTTCCCCACGCGGCTCCGCACACAAGGCAGGGACACGGTTCCGCAATGCTAAGTGAAAGGAAGGTTAATCATCCACACTTTGCCTACCTGAGTAAACGGAGTCACAGCCAGAATTAGGAGTGGCCTTTGTAGAGTACACACAATCAAGAACAGAATCTGCATCTCCAGTTCCTCCCCAGAACCCACTAATCATTTGCTCAGTGACTCTCAAAGACAGGCCCCAGTGACTACGTTTTGACTGGTCCTCAAAAAATGAAAACAACACAGACAATTCAATATGTATTTAAGAGTGCGTATTACCTATATACAACTGTGTGTGTGTGTGTGTGTGTGTGTGTGTGTGTGTGTGTGTGTGTGTGTAACTGTCCTCTTTTGCCTAAGGACTAGGGCTGTCCATATTCTGAGAGTATGGCCTCCTGGGTTTTTTTATTTAAAATAGTCTGTCTCTAATGAGGTGGTAGGGATGACAAATGATCGCTGTTTAATGTCCTTATTCAGGGAAATGAAAAGTGACAACTCCATGTCCTTTTCCAAAATTAGAAGTACCCACACAGGTCCATGCAATCCAAAAGCCTAGGAATTCTTGCTCTCTAGCACCCAAACGTTGGTCTCTGGGTTTTTGCACTTTTCTATGGCTCTAGCTTGGTCAGCTCTCAGCCAGAGTTATAGAATTCACTCCTGATCTGCAAGAACCGCCTCCCTTGGGATGCGGGGCGGGGGGGAGTGGGAGTGGCCGTGGCCTATGGGTGTGGCTGGGCCCGGGGGTTATTCCCTGACACTGAGGGCATGCTCCCTGTGGCCAGGTACCCAGATCCTGCTGGAGGCCTGTGCCCAGGCTAGTGTGCCCATCTTCATTTATACCAGCACCATAGAGGTGGCTGGGCCCAACTCCTACACAGAGGTCATCCGGAATGGCTGCGAAGAAGAACATCTGGAAACAGTGTGGTCTGCTCCATACCCGTACAGCAAAAAGCTCGCCGAGAAGGCCGTGCTGGCAGCGAACGGGTGGGCTCTTAGAAATGGTGGCACCTTGTACACGTGTGCCTTAAGGCCCCCATATATCTACGGGGAAGGAAGCCCCGTGATCTATGGCTTTATTGACCACGCCCTGAAGAACAATGGCGTCCTGACACATAACAGCAAGCTGTCGGTGGTCAACCCTGCCTACGTCGGCAACGTGGCCTGGGCCCACATTCTAGCCTTGAGGGCCCTGCAGGACCCCAAGAAGGCCCCGAACGTCCAAGGACAGTTCTACTACATCTCTGATGACACACCTCACCAAAGCTATGATCACCTCAACTACACTTTGAGCAAAGAATGGGGCTTCTCCCTCGACCCCAGAATGAGCCTTCCTGTATCTCTAAAATACTGGCTCGGCTTCCTGCTGGAAATTGTGAGCTTCCTACTCAGTCCAGTTTACCAATACCGACCCCCCTTCAACCGCCATGTGGTGACATTATTGAATAGTGTGTTCACCGTCTCCTATAAGAAAGCTCAGCGAGAGCTGGGGTACGAGCCCCTCTTCAGCTGGGAGAAAGCCAAGCAGAAAACCATGGAGTGGATTGGCTCCCTGGTGGAACAGCACAAAGAGACACTGAAAACAAAGACTCAGTGAGCCGGGTGTGACACGGATGTGGGTGCGGATGTTGTTAGATGTCTGTCAAGCTCCCTCCCTTCTCGCTTCATACAGAAAGTAACAGGGGCACCATCCAGGTCCCCTTTTAGGAGACAGCCATCTTAGTGTCTTCCTCCTACGATTAGAAACCTTCCCAGTTATTGACCCAACCAGAAGCTGCCTGCACCACCCGACCCACCAGAGAACAGACAAGGTCCCCAAGTCTGAGTTGCTGATTCTGAACTATTCAGGCCTCTTTAACTTAGAATGTTGCCTATTCCATTTCTTTGGTTAATTGCAGAATCATTCCTTTGAAAAATTCCTATTCCTTCACATAGCTCAATGAAGAGAATAATAAATGTTTTAATGACTAATCTGGAGGAAGTTGTGGTTTATGTGAACATATACATTTCTCCTTTCCCCTCCACTTCCAGGTAGCACCATCTCCTATTAGAAAAACTACATGAAACTGGGGTGGGTAGAAGGTTCTGGAAGGGGAACTAAGGTTGACTAAACACCTACTAGGTTTCAGGAGTGAAACTTAGGACGTATCTCACCTCATCTAATCCTCACGAGACGCCTATGAGGTAGGAATTTCCATTTCACTGGTAAGGACACTTGTTCATGGTCACACTAACTGGTAAGTGCCCAGGCCATTTACACCAGATAAGACTGACATGAAAGCCATTATCTTTCCACTGAATCATGCAGCCTGAATTGCCCAATATTTATAGCAAAGTGGGGAGTGGGGGCCGTGGCCGGGTTGTCCACAACACAGCAGAGCCCGGCTCCCTTGGGTCACCTACTTCTTGCCCAGTCCTGTGCAGGAGGCCCCCTGGAACCCAGAAGAGCCCCTGAGGGGCACCGGGGAGAGTGCTCATGCCCTTGATGGATGGCCTGGGCAGAGGAAGGAGAAGCAGAGATGCAGTCAGCCCTCACTACCATGCCTATCTCCTCGGAGGCCTCTAGAACACCTGCATGTATGTTTGTTGGCCACTCTAGCAATTCAGAAACCCATATGCCAACATTTCAAATCACACAATGAAGCCACACAGTGAGTTCCTGGGAAGTAAAGGCACAGGTATGAATTCCCCTGAAAATTAGCTACTACCTCACACCTTCAGACTAAACATGTTCATCTGGCTCACTGAACCCCTTCATCCTCAGTTCCTCTAAGGAGAGGAGGCCAATCAAGACACCTCTTGGGGGGACTTAAATAATAGCACAGTCATTCACTGAATGGGGGACCAACCGTCAAAAGAAACACTGTCAGCACCAATAGGGACCATGTGACCTGGAGCAGGTAAGGAGGTGGCTATGGCGCCGGACTGAGGGGAGGTGAGCCCTGACTCCCTCTAGACTGGGGTGTTGTCTGTCTGTGACTACAGACACGACCAGAGGCACAGTCAACAACAAGATGGCCTCTCTCAGGCCAGCTGAGTGGCGCAGTGGTTAAGTGCTGGCTTGGGAAGCCAGCGGCCCCGGTTTGGGCCCCACATACGAGGGCCAGTGACACTGCCCACAAAATAAATAAATAAATTAATTAATTAATTAATTAATTAAAAGATGGTCTCTCTCTAACCCAGGGAATTTAGAGATTCAGAATTCAGTTGAATTTGATTACCACAAAGGAGGTAGTTTAAGCATTCACTCTTAAGGAGGAAGGAAAAAAACACTCTGACCCAGATGAGGGTTCCATCATCTTCAAAAGCCCCAGGGACAGATAGATGATCAGCGCCTGGGCATCAGGGTGGAGTGACGCCCGCTGGTGGGGTCAGGTGAGAAATGCAACAGTCCTTTAGGCATCCCTCCACTGCACAAAATCCAAGGGCGAGTGCCCGGTCAACTTTGTAAGGTATGCGCCCCTTCCTATGTTTATGCCAACAGTGAAAGAAGGAAAGGAGGGCGGTGGCGTCTGGGACAAAGGCCCTCACCCGTGTGATCAGCCTAGTGAAACATCAGGCCCATAAATCCACCAGGGCAATTCTCACAGGGAAGGGAGGGGGCGTGTCGCCAAAGGGCAAGGGACAGCCTTGTGAGCAAAGAGGAGAGGGGATCTGACCAGCTGGCGGTCTCCACTGCGCAGGCATAAAGACCTCGGAATGTTTTGGCCAACCAAGCCGGCCATCCCTACTTAGGCTGGGCGCAGACCCTCCGGTGCAGGGCGGTCCAAGCTCCAACACACAAGCCCGAGCTGCACCGCACGGGAAGCACCGCGCGGGGGCAGCAGAGGCTCGGAGGGAAGAAGGCAGCCTCCCCAATCTGGACCCTCCCTTCCCTTCCCTTCCTCCTCCTGGGTGCCTGCGCAGAGAACGCAGTAAATGAGTGAAAGCACAGGTAGGTGCTCGGCCATCGGGTTAAGTGCCCGGAGAACGGAGGAAAAAGCCTCGCGGAGCAGGTGGGACCTCAGCTAGGCCTTGAAGGATGGATGGGATTTGGGTAGAAGCGTGAGGTGGTCCGGGCAGGAGGAAGAACCTGAGCAGTGGGTGCCGCGGAGCCCGTGAAGCTTGGAGCTGGGAAAGGGCAGGGCGTGAAGAGGAGTGAGGAGGCCGGGCTGCCCGCTGAGGAGGGTTTCCCGGGGGAGATGAGGCAGCGTAGGGTGCCAGGTAAAAGTGGGTAGCCATGGACTTGAGGCAGGCCTTAGAGGCCCTCGATGAAGCTGGCAGGTGGGTGGGTGGGTGGCCTGGAAAGTGGCAGAAGGCCCGAAGGGTGGGAAGTGGGAGGTGGACGCCAAGGGCAGCCAGACCAGCTGTGGTAGTAACCCATGGGGATCCTATCTCTCCCGGAACTACAAAATTATTAACAAACAGAACAAGAACAAGAACAAAAACGAACCTCACAATTTTCTCCTCTCATTGGTAAGCCCAAATATCCAAGAGAGAGCTGAAGTCTGGCAAGAGGGGGCAGGGCAGCTCTGCGACTGGGACTGGCCCCCTCCTCCAGGCAGCCAGGCCCACCCTGACATGGGTAAGCTATTTGCATCTGTGTCACTCTTCATGTGAATACTCATGCTTCTTTTTCTGCAAAAATTTCAGTGTGTTTAATTACTAGGGGCTGGCCCAGATCCTGCCGGGGTGTTACATAATGTATGACATGTATACTTAGTATCTTATTAAAATTCAAAAGGAACCTGAATTCCAAAACACATCTAGCCCCAAGGGTTTGGATAAAAGATGATGGGCCTCTAGCAGGAGAATTACATGCCAGGTATTGTTCTACACACTTTATATAATAATCCTCATAATGCTCAGAAGTAGGTACTCTTATTATCCTCATTGGACACGTGAGGAAATGGAGGCACAGAGGGGTAAATAATTTGCTCAAGGTTACCCAGCTAGTGAGTGGTCCAGTTCCAGTCATATAAAAGCTTTCTGACTTCACAGGTTTACATGAAGATGGGAAACTTACGTGCCTGCAGGAGCTCCATGCCCACATATAAGCAAAGCAGCCTGTGGCTAAGAGACCTTAGGGGGGGGGGGGTGCGGTGTGAGCACATACTCTGCCGCTGGAAGGCAGTTGCTGTGGATCCCCTGCTGATTCATGTTGGAGTGTACCCCGAGTTACCTACCAGATCTTCTGACTCTTTAAGGAAAGCAAAACCTTTCCAGTCTTGATGTGAAATGTCTCTATTCCTGAAAAAGTTGACAACTCATCCTAGATGCTGAAAGCAATGTGAAGGCCAGCTCTGGGAATGGGGTGTGTGGGCTAGTGCTCCAATTGTATGCATAATATTTTATTTCTTAAAACATGAGTAGTGAGGTGTCGGAGGCAATCTGTCCATTCTTGGTGATAGGTCCAGAGTATACATTCTGTCATGTGCTGTAGTTTTCTGTATGTTTGATGTGGATTATAATCTTTTAACCAATTAATGTTGATGAAAGAAAAAAAGAGTGCAAACTAACAGATGACACCTGAGGCTGGACCCAGGCCTCAGGCTTCCAGCATTCCGTCTCCACTCCCAGTCTAATGGGGGTGATAAAATATGAGACATGATCAGTATTGTACTTAGTCAAATGGGCAAAGTGCCAAAGGGAGATAAGATGCTCCTGGAGATCCCACCTGGGTGGGATCACTGGAGCCCTTTTACCTTTGGGATGGATGTTGAATATGGGGAACATTATCCCAGGCAGAGGCAATGGAGTCTGCAAAGACACAGAGGTGGGAAAGGGGTGTCATGTTCAGGCAACTCTGAGACCAGCGTGGACAGACCAGAGAGCACAGGGGAGAACGGAAGACACACCTGGAGAGACATGATGGGAAGAGACTAGGCCACCTTGGGTCACCTCTGCCTCCTTCCTTTCTTCCCCTCAGAGCAGGAATGCCATTCCCCTTCTAAAGACCGGTTGACATTTTACTACTGTGCCTGACCTGTTCTGGAAACTTAGACCCTCAGGCAAAACAGCACATGTCCATGTCCTTCCTACAAGGAATACGGATGGTCAGGCTACAGAACTTGGAGATTATTCGATATGCATTGGGCAACCTCAGAAGATGCTTGTTCAGCTGTCCCTGGGTGATTGCTTTGGCAGCAGTGTATAGGATGGACTGAAAATAAAGTTGATTTATGTAGTATTAACAAAATGGGATGCAGGGAGCAGCTGAGGCCAGCCTGAACTCGAATGGACCCTGCTTTAGGAAACGAGTGAGTGTGGTCACAGCACCCACTTTCTCAAGCCAGAAACCTGGATGTCATCCCCCAACTCCACCTCCAACCTATCATTCGATCCTACCACTTATCGCTTCCAAAACACCTCCCAAATATGCCCTCTCACTCCCTGATAACAGCCTCAGTTGCCTTGCCTCCTGCCTCAGAGAATTGCCCATAAAAATCCATTCTCAACAGCCTGGCCAGAGTTGACCATCCAAACAAAACCCAACTATGTCACTCCCTTGAACCTATTCAGTGGGGCCTCATTCAGGACCATTAGGATAACACTGAGCACCTTACAACAACATATAAAGGGCCTTGGGCCAGCCGAGTGGCCCTTTGGTTAAGAGCTGGCTTGGGAAGCCAGCGACCCCGGTTCGGATCCCACATATGAGGGCCAGTGACAGTGCCCTCTACAGCTAAGATGGTGAACAACAGCTCCACCTGGAGCTGGGCTGCTGTGTGTACCAGGGACAGCATAGCTGCAGCCCCTGCTGCAGTGGGTTGCCATAGGCATGAACGGCTGGCAGCTGGTATGAGCTGCCAAGAGCCACTGTGAGCAGCCCTCCAGAGGCCAGCTACTCATCTGTCTCACCCGAGAAGAGCTCAATGATGATACCAACATAGGCCAGTGAAGCAATGTCTTCCACAACTACACTGAAAAACAAAAGGACAGCAACTTGTCTGTTTCCCTTCCTCGGTTCCCCAACGCTGTTCCCCTCCCCAATTCTCCAATAAAATCTTAAAAAAAAAAAAAAAAACATATAAAGGGCCTTTCCAGGTGTGGCCTCTGCCTACCTTCCAAACCAAATCCTCACCAGTCCCTGCCCTCTCCCCAGATTCTTCACCATCATGCTCCAACAGTAGGCCAAGACTTGGAGCTTCCAGCATATGTCACTTTTCCATACTCCCATGCCAGCATGGTGTTCCTTCTTAGAGCCCTCCTGCCCGCACACCCTCTTAACCCCTTGTTCACCACCCAGTGCTTCCCACTGTGTCACCGCTGTGCCTTGTATATATCCAATTACATGGTGATTAGTTATATATTTTGCCTCCCCTGCTCCACTGTCATGTCCCTGAGGGCAGGAACTCACCATTTCATCTCCATGTCCCCCAGAGTATGGTTCTATGCCTGACACAAAGTGGGTACCAGGGATGGACAGATGGATGGGTGGGTAGACAGACAGACAAAACACAAACTGGACTGAATTGCTGAGATGGTGGAAGGAATGGCAAACCAAAGCATTCAAAAATGACTTCAAGGTATCGTTGAACCTGAAGAAGTTGGATCAATTATAAGAATCAAGAAAAAGAAGGGAACAGACACGAGGTGGGGGAGAAAAATGGGTTCATTTGCACGATATGAAGAGTGAGTAAGCGATGGAATGTGACAGGGAAAAGACTTTTATGAAGGCAAAAACCAAACTGCTGAGATTTTAAGGGGACTGGAAATTCAATATAAAACCTGGAACAGTGTAATGCCCGCAGAGTTTTCAAACTACAAAAATAAGGAAACTCTATTTTTCAAAATAGAATTCAAAAGAAAATCTCCCAGTGCCTTAAGTAACTCAAGGTGAGAACCACTCAATCCCTCTGGCTACAATAAGCGCTTCTTAAAGCACCAGGGGACGGTGGGGAAGTTTTCAGGGTGGGCAGCAGGGCGCTCTTCCTGTATCATGGCCCCCATCCCACACAAGGGTAACAAGCATGGAATGGCGTTGTTTTGAGGCATGAAAGAGGCTCATTATGATGGGATGGAGGGGGAAGGGAGGACTGACAAAAAGTGGATTGGCCACTCTGTCCCCAAGGGCAGGAGGCCCTGGGTCAGTTACAAACCCTGGAACAGTCACCAGTCTGTTCTAGAAACCTGAAGCTCCCCACTAATTAGGAGGGCAGTCTTGCCTCCAGAAACAGAACCTGCCCCAGCAAAGCCAGCCCTTCTTCCCTGTGCTGGCCACAGGGGGCGGGCGCCAGGTGGACCGCCGGCCCTATCGTCATCTCAGCACGGTCCCTGGCCACAACAGTAGGAATATGCTATGGGCTGGGATATAAAGTCCTCTTTGCCCCAGCTGGTGTGTGGAAAACCAGCAGTGTAGTAAGGAGCAGGGTGGCTTCACGGTGTGCAACCTGTGTCATCACAGAGCCCCACACTTGAGTTTGCACTGAGCCTTGCAAGTTTGGCAGCTGGTCCTGGTTGTGAGAATTCCTTCAGCAGCGGGCAAAACAACTCTCACTTAATCTTAGGGATATAGGGGAGGTTCCTCACGTCGTCCAGGGGAGGGCAAAGTGTTTGTGGAGTTCAACTTTTACAGATAAAAAGGGCCCTAGAGAGCCCAGCTTTTAACTGTGGGCTCCTTCCCTCCCCCCATTTCACCAGGGAGGAAACTGAGGCCCAAAAAGTTAAGTGACTTTCCCAAGGTCACCTGACCAATGAATAGCAGAGGTGGGGGGTGGACAGTTGGCTCAGATGGTTAGAGCGCAAGCTCATAATGCCAAGGTGGCCGGTTCAATTCCCACATGGGCCAGTGGGCTGCGCCCTCCACAGCTAGATTGAAGACAACTAGTTGAATTGGAACTGATGGGTCCTGGAAAAACGCACTGTTCCCCAATAAAGTTTACACACACACACTTAAAAATAGCAGAGCTGAGCTAGAACCCAGAGGTTTCCACGTCTGCCGCTCAAAAACACACTGGAATCCCCATGGAGAATAGAGGACAGTTTGTAGCAGGGGCCCCGGGGCCAGGAAACACAGATTCTGAGGAGCAGCACAGCATATCCAGGGGAAACTGAGTCACAACGTCCGCCTCTCCAACCCCACCTGAACACACACCAAAGCCCCACCATGCTGCTCCCACCCCACACATAGTCTACCCCCCGGCACTTGCCTCAGCCAGATCCCTTCATGCTTCCACTGCGCCTCCCACAGGAAATCTCCAGCCTTCCGGGAGGGGCGACGTGTCCCCCGCTAGGCACCTGACAGGGTCCAGGGTGGTTGCTTATTAACCTGTCTCCCCGACTAGACTGTGCATTCTGGGACTGCACCCGGGGGACCCTGTACTGATCACCTGTGCACAGCTATAGCCCACATCAGGCCCAGAGTGAACACTCAGTCAATATTTATGGAGTGAGGGAGGGAAGATGATGTTCCTCAAGAAAGGGACCAAAATAAACAGGATTTGAGGGAGTGGAGTGAAGGCCATCCAAGTATGAGTGTCCCCTAAGCAGGATGAAGTTGGATTCCATACCACCTGAGCTTGGCCTCCTGGAGGACATATTCGTTAAGGAAAAACAAATAGGGATAAGACATTTGGAAAGAGGGCAGAGGGTAGGCTTAACCAGTGCACCAAGCTGCCTGAGCCTCCTGTGGAACCCAGATAATTCCCACCCTCCAACCTCAGCTTGCACACTGCGGGTCCTGCATGGACAGGCTTGGGCTCCAGGGGGCAGGAATAAAAAGTAGCCAGGGTGAAGAAGTGGGAAGAAGACGGGAAGAAAACATTTCTCTCATTTTAGAAGCAGACCATTTCCGCATCTAAGAGGGAAAGCTCTAAGGGCCGCCGAGTGGCGCGGTGGTTAAGCGCTGGCTTGGGAAGCCAGTGGCCCCGGTTCGGTCCCACATGTGAGGGACAGTGACACTGCCCTCAAAAATAATAATAATAATAATAAGACGGAAAGCTCTGGGTTCTCTCAATTTTGCCGTCAAAGTTAGGCCCATCCCTTTACTTTCCTGGGTCTGTTTTCTTGCCTGCAGATGACGGTGTGGTCCATTTCTAAGTTCCGTCACCTAGCAATGCTGGGCAGCTGTAAAGTCAGCTGCCTAGCCTCTGGCACCTCCGTAATGCTGCAGCTGGCCTCCCCTCGAGGGTTGGTTTGCCAGTGCGAAGCCAAAGCTGAGAACGTGGTTTCTGAGCCTGTCTCAGCTCTCCTGGTACCTGGCACCTTGTCTGTAAAAGGAGCATAATGCCCCTCTAGTTGTGGAGGACCAAGGACAGGGACCCACAGAGCAGTGCCCTCCCACCTCTGAAATCCCATGAGAGCTACAGAACCTACAACACAGGTTTCTCGAGTAGGTTTTAAGCTCTGACAATCACTAGACATTAGAGTGGGGAGAGACATTAGAGAGGGGTGCCTGCTGAAGAGGAAACAGCAAGACGGCACAAGACGGCAGCCAGTGAGCACCAAAGGCCTGGCCTGCATGCTCCCCAGCGCAGCATGCCCTCAAAGGGACGGCCTGCATCCTCCCACCGGACAGACAAGGCCAACGTCAAGTCTATGTGTAGTGCCCGGCCTAGGCTGCAGCAACATTGCACAGTGCCTCCCTCTGTCCAGAGGTCCCTGGCTGTGAAGTCATGTCCATGACTCTTACTATGTCCCTTATTTTTTTATTTTTTTTAATTGGGTAACAGTATGTTTTTTCCAGGGCCCATCAGCTCCAAGTCAAGTCGTTGTCCTTCAATCTAGTTGTAGAGGGCACAGCTCAGCTCCAAGTCCAGTTGTCGTTTTCAATCTAGTTGCGGGGGAACACAGCCCACCATCCCATGTGGGAATCGAACCGACAACCTTGTTGTTCAGGGCACATGCTCTAACCAACTAAGCCACCCGGCCACCCCTCTTAATGTGTCCCTTAACTTCAACCCAGGGAGCAGGGAGCTACTTATGCCGGAGCTTTGAGATGGTCCTTGTCTGCAAAAGGTTTGACTCGGACACTTCCTAACAGTTGACCTCACAAAAGAAAGTTCTCCCCAGATCCCTTAGCAGCCCTGGCTTCATTAGCCTTTCCGAGGTCACACGCCTTTCCCCCCACCCACCAAAGCCCTGGAAAGTAGACATTGCCTGATGTACAGCCATGGTGACTCTGACTTACAGTTGTACAAGTCCTCTTCCTCACCCAGCTTCACCTGAGCCTTTGCCGAAGGCACCATCTTGAAGATGGTATAACACTGGAAGCCTCGGTATTAACAAGTTCCTTCTCTCCCCCCTCCCCCCCCCCCGCCCCACCGGGGGCCAGTTTGCACAATATTTCAGCACAAGGAAGCTGGGTGTGAGGTGAGGCGGGGAACAAGATCGGCCTTCCCCACCACCCCGCTGGAGTGTACATGTGAGCTTGTCCACCTCTCATACATGTGCCCCTAGCGTCAAGCACAAGCCCAGCACATGCGTACTCAGCATGTCTGTGGATGAATGTCGCAGGGTCTCTGCTCATAGAAGCCACAGCCTTGGGGCACGGTGGGCGGCTGCCAGAACACAGGAACCATGTACAGGATGTCATGGAAACATCCCTGCAAAAGAATCACTCCAGCCCTCAAGGGTCAGGGGAGGGATCTCAGGGCAGTCACTTATTCATCCGTTTGCACAGAATTCCTGCTCTCCGGTAACTGCTGAGTCCTGGGGCCATAAAACCTGCCCCTCAGGTTGAAAGCCCTCTACAGAGATGAGTGGGAATGCCAGCTTGACTACTGCACACGCTGATGCCTTTCTTCAACCTTCCCAACTTGGTACAGGAAACACCTTGCCAGCCACCCATTGGATTTCCAAAGCTAAGGCCCCCCCCATCCCCCCCGCCCACCCCCCACCCCCCACCCCCGTTGCTGGGATGAGGCAGGTCACCAGATGGATGCAGAGAGAGGCCTGGATCCCTGGAACAGTTGGAAGTTGAAAGCCATTGGGATGTGTTTGGGGTTAGCGGAGGTGACCTTGAAAACAGCAGGGACCTGCGATGTGCAGACACTTGGGGCTCTGCCCAGGAAACAAGAGCCCAGCATTACAGTCTATTCAAACTGGTGAGCTGATGGGTGTGCTCTTCCCCTTTCCTTCCAGGGACAAAAGTGAGGAAACTCAATTGCGAAGATTTGCTAAGAAAAGGAGTCATGCATGGACTTTTGCTTTGTCCAGTGAGCCGGGACAGCGAACAATGACCAGAAAGAGGCAGCCTGTGATTGGTGGAGATGGATGGGCAGCAGCAGCCTGGGATGCCCATCTAGTGTGATATGAGCTTCAGACAGGCACTTCCCCTGGCCCTTACTCAGTATAGTTAACTATTTGGGGAAAGTGTGTGAAAGGTGAGTCTAACCAAGAGGCCTAACCAAGGGTAGACAGGCAGCCAAGCCTGACAATGCCCTCCATTTCTATGCCCTTAACAGAGGAGAGGACTTGAAGCTTATAAGTTTACCTACTGCAATCCCCAAGAAAGAAAGGTCGAACTGGTCCTACAGACTCAACCCTGGCTGTCTGTACAAATTGCCTGGGAAGAAATTTATAAAATTACAGGTACTTGAACTTTACCCCAGACCCATTAATCTATCTCTGAGCAGCTCATTGTTTGTTTTTAAAGCTCTCCAGCTAATTCTGCTGTGCAGTTAAGAAAACCTCTGTCTTAAACTAACCTAAGCCCTGGGAATTTCAAGTTGACTAGGCCAGACTTCTGTCACATGGACAGAGGCCTGCTCTAACAGCGGGTTCAGGCTGAGTGTCCCCTCTTGGTGTGGCTCAGAAGACGAGGCAAACCGTCCCCACAGGGCAATGAACAAGGACTTCATATACTTGGTTCAATATCGTTTTCCCAGGGGACGCCTATATTTTTTCCCAGGGACCAGGAGCTGGACTGCTGGCTGCTTCAAACCAGAAGTCAGGCTTGTCGGGAAGGATAGCTATGATCTCAGTACTGACAGCCTCCTTCCAGGACTGGGACCCACCATTCTGCGGCTCTGCTCAGCAAGGAGAGGGCTCATGGACCGTCACACAAGGAGACAGTTGTGGTCACTGAAAGAAAATAGAGTGCTTTGTACACTTCCGCTATTTCTTGTGAACCCCTTTCTTACAAACAGCTGTTTCATTGTTTCCACAAGGTTGGGCAGAGGCTAGCTAAGAAATCCTTTCAGCAAAAAGGCCAGTCTAGCTGATAAGTTCTGGTCAGTACTATCAGTACCATCAAGTTACATTTCTGAGAACTGGGGAAAAGAAAATACTTTGTTATGTGATTCAGGAAGACTCCTTTTTTTTTTTTTAATAGATTTGAGATGAGACCTAAGACTGCCTTTTCCATAATGTCCCTCCTCCCCGCTGCCCACAGCCAAAACTCCCCACAGATAGGTACTTACAAGGAATGAAGACACAGCTCTTTGGAAATTGACACCAATGGCAAAACACGAACGCACTCCCAACATCTCCAAGCCACATGGGTGCAAAAGCACTCTGGGGCTGAATTACTGGTTAGAATGGACAGGCTATTTAGATATCAGCTAATCTCAGGATGATGTAGGATCCCCTTGAACATTTCTAAACAGGAGTCAGCCAACTTCTGTAGAGAATCAGATAACTATCTGAGGACTGTGGGCCATGGGCCTCTGTCACAACTACTAAACCTGTCACTGAAGTTCAGAAGAAGCCACAGACTGTATGTAAACTGGGCTGTCTGGGTTTGACTGTATTCCAGTACAATTTTCTTTAGCAACAGGAGCAGGCTGGATGTGGTGGTTTGCTAACCCACCCTTCCAGAACACAGCTTCCATAGGCTGAACTGAATAACCATTTAACGACTGACAAAGAAAAAAGAATGAGGGCCGGCCAGATGGCTCAGTGGGTTAGAGCACATGCTCTTAACAACAAGGTTGCCAGTTCAACTCCCGCCTGGGATGGTGGGCCATGCCCCCTCCCACCCTACAACTAGATTAAAAATGGCAATTTGAGTTGCGCTGCAACTGAGCTGCCAGTGGGTGGCTGCATGGCTCAGTTAGGAAGAGGGTGTGCCCTTAACAACAACAAGAACGCGTTGCCAGTTAGACTCCCGCATGGGATGGTGGGCTGCGCCCCCACAACCTGCAACTAGATTGAAACTGGCGACTACACTTTGGGAGCTGAGCTGCGCCCTCCACAACTAAGATTGAAAAACAACAACTTGAATTGGAGCTGATGGCTCCTGAAAAAACACATTGTTCGCCAATAGAGTTTAAAAAAAAATAAAAACTAGGGCCGGCTGAGTGGCGCGTTGGTTAAGAGCTGGCTTGGGACTCCGGCTCTGAGCAGCAGGACCTGGGTTCAGGATCCCACATATAAGGGCCAGTGACACTGCCCTCTACAGCTAAGATGGTGAACAACAGCTCCACCTGGAGCTGGGCTGCTGTGAGTCACTGGCCCCGGCATAGCTGCAGCCCCTGCTGCAGTGGGCTGGCATAGGCTACAGTGAGTGGGCGGCAGCCAGCATGAGCAACCAGCAGCTGGTGTGAGCTGCCAAGAGCCGCCATGAGCTGCCGTCCAGAGGCCGACGACCGATCTGCCTCACCCAAAAAGAACACAATGATAATACCAACATGGGCCAGTGAAGCAACATTCTCCACAACTAGACTGAAGAACAAAAGGACAGCAACTTGTCTATTCCTCTTCCCCAGTTCCCCCATACTGTTCTCCTCCCCTAATTCCCCAATAAAAATATTAAAAAGAAATAAAATATACATATTGTTTAAAAAAAAGAAAAAGAAAGTGACATGGTAAAAGACTGATAGGATTTAATGACAAATATTTCATAGTGGTTGCTGAACACTAGAATGCTGTCCAGGGAACCATCATTAAATAAAACAACCTGAAAATAAGGCAATTCTCACATACACAAGCACACACTCACACGAAACCTGTTAATCTTAGGATCATTAAATTATTCACAATTTTAACAACAGCTGTCAAAGAACATTACAGTGAAGGAAAATGGGCACAAACGTCAGAAACACAGTTCCGATTGTCTATGAACACAGGTTCTTCGTTTGTATTTTTTCACATATGTACAGCCTCTTGATCTTGAAGAGACCACATGGCTCAAGGGGTTAGCTTGTCATCTTCTCCTTCCGACTCAGAGCTCAAGATTTAAGCCATTTAACCTCTTTAATCTGCCCCGGGTTTCTCTCGCTCGGTGAAGGGCAGCCTGTACTTGACCGAAGGCCCAGGAAACAAATGATACACTTGCCTCCACTATCGTTAATGAGTTGGTGGAAGGAGTCTTCAGAGTAACATTTTTAAGAATGAACCACAGTTAACAAGGTTTGCTTTAGAAATACTATTATTCTAAACCTAAATACAAGAAACCACCTCCTGAATGCATTTAACCTCCCTTAATGCAGATATGTTCCCTGAAGAATTGTAAGAAAAAATGGAATCACATTTTAGATGTACCAAGAGAGTGGGTGTTGATGGTTGGACTTTTTCCTTCTGCTAATGGGTTTGCTCGCCAAAGGACTACTCATGTAATAGCCAACTCTCATCCAGAGCAACAAAGAATGAGAGGCCAATGAAATCCAAAGATTTCCATTGCCACGAAATTATTTTACATTAGCTTCAACTGAACTCTTTCTCCAAAGCTGCTAACACGTAATGCATTGGATGCAGACGACACTGTGCAACAGTATAACACAATAATGGCAGCAAAAGGCCAAAATAATCCATAAAGTGTGGATAGTCAACCCATGAGTTATCAAAAAAGTTCAATGAGATTTCATAGGCACAGACTTGAAAGAACTTAAAAACAGCTGGAAGAGGTAGATGTGCATGAAAAAAAGGAATAAGGTTACCTACACATTGGCTACTTTATTTTCAGGTGAGTCTTATACACGTCGTGTTCAGACTACAAGATTCAGAATAAATAATGGTCACTCGCTTTGCTAGTACTACTCTCAACTGAAAGAAAATAAAAAAGAATTAGTGTCTTCCAAAACTATTATTTTGGAAATCTATTTGAATTTGTGAATAGCAGTAAACTGATTAAGAGGGAAAGATCAACAAGCTTGAAACAAATCCAGAATTCTCAGGATTTTTTTTTTAAAGTGTTTCTATAATGACAAAAACATGCTTTTCTACAGTCCCCAAAGAGGTTCTTTGCTAGAAGAGAACTGATCAAGTATAAATTACCAGCATCCACAGATCTGCTAAACTGTAAAAACAATCTTGCAGTTGGGTTTTGTTTTTGTTTTTTCTTTTTCCTTCAAGTGTGTCCAAGTTTGTGGAAGATGCTTCCAGGAAAGGTACAGGATTAACAGTCGCTCGTGGAGAAAACAATACCGCTTTCCCTAACTCTAACTTCTAAAGGCTACTCTAGGGGAGGGATTTTCAGCACAGGTAACTGAAATCTACACAACAGTCATCTAACTACAGCCCCCTACTAGAAATGGAACACACCTAGGACACCCTAATTAGGTGACAAAGACCAGCTTTGTCAACAAGGACATCTTTGGACCTTCTAGACTAGCCTTAGTTTCCCATCAAGCGTATGAATCTTCAGTGTTCTTATTATATAAATCACTAAATCACAACAGGTAAGCCTTCCTAGCAGCTGAGCTGGGGAGCACAAAAGATGGGACCACACCTATCCATGCTGTCTTAGAACAGCCTGCTGCACTCTTGTCCCCAGGCCTTCCCTAAGACAGGGGTCATAATACTGACTTACCTCACAAAGGTGTGTGAGGAACAACTAACAATCATTAAAAAGGTACAAAGCACTTTACAAATATGAAAGTGCTAGTTTGGCATTTATAGAACTACCAGAAAACATCCATGGCTTGTGCTTTTGGCAATTTCGCATTCTCACCTCTCCCAACTTGTGCCCTCCTTGTGTAAAGCCTGGAGCTTTCTACTGTGCCTCCCTGTGTAGGAAAAAGAAATGTCTAATCAGATCAGAGCCCACACTGATATGGGTGGAGGTGTGGGTTCAGTGATCTCCTCCATCGCTACCGAGGAGGAGGG
This sequence comes from Aselliscus stoliczkanus, assembly GCA_033961575.1. NCBI lineage: Eukaryota > Metazoa > Chordata > Mammalia > Chiroptera > Hipposideridae > Aselliscus > Aselliscus stoliczkanus. Next base: position 101,419,707 of record CM066739.1, read on the forward strand.
GTACACAGATACAAGGTGAAGGCTTTGCACCCCAACATGGGACCTTTCGCTTTCCTGTGTTACTCACATAAGGCCAGTAAAACTCTGAGCTAATTGACTTTTGCAGCAGGTTGCTGGGGCAACTACTGCTGATGGTCTGAGGTTCACTTGAAACAAGCATCCAGATGACCTGGGAAAGGGAGTCGTCACACATAGCTAGGACTGTTCCATTTCCCTTCACATAAAAAGGTCCCAAGAGAGACCTGAAAGAAAACACGGAGCCTGGCACACACGACACTGGGGGCCGGGGTCTGCTCCTCCACACAGACCACCCTGACCCAGCGGGAAGCTGGAATATTTCAGAGGAAGTAGCAAAGAACCAGGAGCAGGACCAGGTTTCCCAGATCGGAAAACCAGTTATGGATTTGTAAACCTCAGAGGTTCTCATCCTTGAAATGAGGGTGTGTAGCTTTTCTGCCCAGTTTCCCATGGATGCCTCAAAATAGCAGCTAACTGTGGCTCAGTGAAAGGAAGGGAAAAGCATATAATATATCTTCTCCTATAGGACGGACAAGGGTCCTCTACTTTTCCAAGGAAATAGCTGATGTGAGGGGACAGGGCAAACACTGGCTTTACCACCTGGTGGGACCAGGCTAGTTAATCATACCCCCGCCCTTTATTTTACCCCATAAGCCTCACTCCAACCACACACTCTCCTGATTCTCACAGGCCACCATAGCCCAAGCCCTACTCTATTACCTGCCATCCTGTTCCCTCTTCCTCCCCCAACTTCCCTTCCTCAAGGTCCTCAAAGCGCCTGCTCGTACAGCGTGTATCTGAGCAAGTCCCCACGCTCAAACACATCTCCCAACCAATTCGTCGTTGGGGAGGAGGCAGGCAAAATATACAGCACCCCAGAAGAACAACTCTTACTCAGCTCTCCCCTTCAGGAACCCCTAACAGCAAAGGGCTCCCCAGTCCCTCTCAGATTGTCCCTCCTGCCCCTTCCCATTTCTTTCTAGAGGGTCTGTCCCCAGGACACGTACTCCCCACATGCTGAGGGGGTGGGGGTGGGCCGACTCCCGGGGCCCCGCCCTAGCACAGGTGCAGCTTCTGGTGCTGCGCCAGGTGCGTTTTGTAGCGAAAGCCCTTGCCGCAGCCGGCGCACTTATGCGGCTTGTTGCCAGTGTGGATGCGGCGGTGGCGGATCAAGTGCGAGCTCTGGATGAAGCTCTTGCCGCACTCGATGCACGTGTAGGGCTTCTCGCCCGTGTGCGTGCGCTGGTGCTGCGTGAGCGTGGAGAAGTCGCTGAAGCGCTTCTCGCACTGGCCGCAGCGGAAGGGCTTTTCGCCCGTGTGCACGCGCAGGTGGTTGACCAGGTGCGAGTTGCGGCCGAAGCCCTTGCCGCACTCGCGGCACACGTAGGGCCGCTCGCCCGAGTGCGTGCGCTTGTGCGTGAAGAGGTGCGAGCTGACGCTGAAGGTCTCGCCGCACTCGGAGCACATGTAGGGCTTCTCGCCCGTGTGCACGCGCTGGTGCTTCACCAGGTCCGAGCGCCAGCTGAAGCGCTTGCCGCACTCGCCGCAGCCGTGCGGCTTCTCGCCGGTGTGGATGCGCTGGTGGTTGGCCAGGTGCGAGCGGCGCACGAAGCCCTTGCCGCACTCGCCGCAGGCAAAGGGCCGCAGCGACGCCGGCCCCGCGCCGCTGGCGGCCGCGTGCGCCCGCCGGTGGCTCAGCAGGTGCGAGCTGAGGCTGAAGGCCTCGCCACACTCGGGGCACGGGTAGGGCTTCTCGCCCGTGTGCAGCCGTCGGTGCTTGAGCAGGTCGGCGCGCCAGCTGAAGCTCTTGCCGCAGTCGGTGCACAGGTTGGGCCGCTCGCCCGTGTGCAGGCGCAGGTGGTTGGTCAGGTAGGTGTTGCGGCTGAAGCCCTTGCCGCACTCCCCGCAGTGGAAAGGCTTCTCGCGCGGGGGCCGGGCCAGCGCAGGCCCCGCCCCGAAGTCCCCGGCCACGCCCACCACCGCCCCGCACTCGCCCGCCAGGCCGAAGGGTTCCAGGCTGGCCGCGGCGGCCGCCTCCGCCAGGCGATGCATGCGCTGGTGCTGCAGGAAGGCGGCGCCCGGGCTGAAGCTCTCCCCGCAGTCGGGGCAGATGGTGGGCGCGTCCATGATGCTGGCCATCAGGGTGTCCAGCTCCCCGAGGTCCACGGCCATGGGGTGGTGCAGCCGGCGGAAGCGGCGGTGGGCCGGCTGGTCCCCGCGGTGCCGACTCCCCAGGGAGAGGTGCCGCCTCCAGGGAAGCACAGGCGGGGTAGGCTGCTCCTCCTCCTCCTCCTCCAGCCGGTTCTCCCCGGCGCTCTCCTCCTCCTCCTCCTCCTCCTCCTCTTCCTCCTCTTCCCCAGGGCTCCGGGATATGCTGTCGGACTCCGACAGTCCTGGGAACATGGCTACCTCAGCGGCAGCGGACTGGTCATCCTCATCCTCACGGAAAGCCATCCCTTCTTCGTCACTCAGCAGCCCCTCTGCAACAGAAAAGGTGGCAATGGGGTGGACTGTACCTGGCGCGCAAAAGGTAAACACACAGAGGCCAGCCTCAAGAAGTGTGTGGGCCACGAAGTAATTAATCCTCTCTCGGGAGTACTCTCAACGGCACTCTCCAAAGTCCCCATGATTGCAGCCTCCTTCTTACCTGGTACCTCCTGGGGAAAAGGCCTAAAGAAGAGCGAGATCCAGAACCTGGGAAGAGCTCACTCACCTGTTCCCTTGGCTAGTCAGTTCTTGACGGAGGTCGCTGGGCCCAGGCCCCACCCACTGTCCCTGAAGGCTCTGCTCACAGAGCCATCTGAGGGCTGGCAATCTGCTTGAAATGGTCAAATTTGGGGCCTGCCGAGTGGCTGGGTTAGGAGTTCGCTTAGAGCATGAGCTCTGAGCAATAGGGCCAGCGGTTCGATTCCCACATGGGCCAGTGAATGCTGCGCCCAAGCTGAGCTGTCACTAAGCTGCCAGGGGCTCAGCTGGTGTAACAAGATTGCCTCTCCGCCCGCAACTAAGACTGAACCCCGCACCTTGAACTGAGCTGTCACTTGGATGGCTCAGTGGATAGGGCGTGCACTCTTTAACAACAAAGCTGCTGGTTCAAACTCCCGCACGGGATGGTGGCTACACCCACCCGCAACTAAGACTGAACACAGCACCTTGCGCTTAGAGGCCACGAGCTGCCGATGGGAAGCCAGATGGCAACTGGCACCCCCCACAATGAAGACTGAAGAACAACTTGACTGGTCCCCTCCCCCAATTCCCCAACACTGTTCCCCTCCCCCAATTCCCCAATTAAAAATCTTTAAAAAAAGAAAAAAGAAATGGTCAAGTTTGGGCTAGGTTGGGCTCTGTGGGATCTCAAAAGAGGTTTGCTCACTCTAAGAGTTCCCTATGCCTTTCAAGGCCGTGGCCTCAAAAGACAAGACCACATTCTACCAGCCACAAGCAAAGACCACCTAGCAAAACGGCCCAGGAATGATTTTTAAAACATGATTGGTCAGCCTGAAACAGCTTAAGGGTTTTACTACCTAAGGCGGGTGGGAGTATGTACAGAGGTTAAAGAGGAAGAAGTGAGCACAAGGCCTAGAGCTGGTGAGCCCAGCTTAGAAACTGATCCAGACCTCGGACCTGTCCTGTCTGTCTCCAGTTGCGTATCCCCAAGCAGAGGGCCCTCCAGGAAATTACTAGATAGGAAAGCATGTGCTTGTGTGTACTGCAGGAGAGGGCAGCAGGGAGCCTGTGACTAGTCACGGGAAGGAATGCAACTTCACAGACCTGGCCAGAAGGGATTTTAGCTCATTTTTGTCCCCAAGGCATGCACAGAGCAGGTTAAAGTAACGAGTGCAGCTAGAACCGAAGTCAGATGGAGGCTCAGCATGTATTTTTTCTAGGTCAGGAATAGCAAGGGGATTGAGCAGGGGCCTTGGACACTCTGGGTACTAAACACGAACCTGTCCAGGTCAGTTACCAGAGTTTACTAATTATCTGCAAACAAAATGATGACTGTAACTGTAAACATCTGAATACTTTGTTTGCTCAGTACTGAGCTTAATAGTCTTCATATGCAGCAGCTCGTCTAACGATCCCAACCAGCAGATGAGGTAGGCTCTGACACTACCCTCGTGTTCCCTCGCATAGTTACAAGTGCTCATCTAAGGCAGTATTCTGTGTACTGTAAAGCGCTGTGCCAGTGCGTATCTTCTTCACCCATGTTTACCAGCAGAGCCCACCTCAGGCTGGACGGAAGGATGTTCCTCAGGCTGAAGATGGTACAGGATCTGCTTAATGGTCTCCTCTAGAGAGTTCCCTCACAAGAATACTGCCCCTGGTTGTAATTCCAGCGGAGCTAGACTTAAATGTGAGGGAGGCACCTTCCCTGGAAACTCCAGCTTTGTCCTCACCTGTGCAGATGTCAGACACCAGTTCCCGCTCCTCTGTGTCCCCTCTTGCAGCTTCGTCCTGTGGGTTGGAGCCCATCTCCTGCTCTGGATGGCCACCTCTCTTGTCTGTGTGCTGTGCATTGGAGCCCATTCCTCTCTCTTCCGGGTCCCCTTCCCTGTCTTCAGAGTTCTCAAAATCGGAGCCCATCTCTTTGTCTTCCGAGTCTGGGGCTTCACACACACCCTGCCGGTCTTCTTGTTCCATCCGGGAGGAACAGGCAACGGAGATAACCCGGGATCCCTGCTCCAGACAAAACACAGATAAAGGTCACGTCAGTCTGGCCTCATCCCCTCATCTCGTCTAGCCTTTGGTTTTCATGAAAATCATGGCACAGTCCAATAGAATGTACCGAATTCCAAGCCCAGATGGTCAATCTCTGCTCCACCTCACATTTTAAGGTAAACAGAACCCGGTGCAAAGGAGGCTGGTATGGGTGGCAGAGGCACAGTGACAACTCATTCTGAAGCCACAAGCCAACTCTCACTGGACCACAATATGACTTCCCATCTGTGAAGCAGATGATTCTATCAACATGGTTTTAGAGCTTTAACAGTGGGATAACAGGACTCTTCCCATTTTACAGCTGAGAAAAGCTCAAAAAGAAGACCTCACTGCTTAAGGCTAACTTCTCAGCAGTAAAGGGATAAAAATCAATGGTGCTGCATCCAAGTTCCACACATTCCTTATTCTCATGAAAAGCTTGCCCTTCTTTACATATGTACAATTTATATTTGTCAGTTTAACCTCAATAAAGCAGGGGTGGGGGATGGGCTTTGCTTTCTTGAGCCCAAAGCCATCCTGTGAGGACTTTGGCTAATTAGAAGTGGACATCTAAGGAGCCAGAGGAAAAATACATCCAAGACGCAAGAATAACCAAAGTATCAATATACTGACTTCTTATCAAAGGTCAGGTCACCACCAGCAGCACCCACCCGGCTTTGTGGTGAAGATCTGATGCTTTCTTGTGAGCAAGAGAGCTGAGACAATTCAGCTTTAGGAATTGGGGGTGCGTGGAAGACATGCAGGGACCTTCTATGTTAGAGGCTATCCCTACAGCCTTATTGCATAGTTTTCCTTTTTTTAATATACTTTAACTTAACAGAGCATGCCCCTAGCATAGTCAGTAACTCCTCTACAGAGCAGGCCAACCAACATGTGAACTGTAAGGAGAAAATGACCTCAGATTCCTAAACCTTTTGTAGACATTTCAAATTTAAAGGGCCCCCTGCCAAGACTGAGCAGCTGAACCCAAAATAATTGACTTCTGCCATCCATCACTCTGATAGCCTAGCTCAAGGCAGCAAAGCAGTTGATGGGTCAAGGATCTTGGGACTCAGACCTTGAAGGTTCCAGCTCTGTTTCTGCCTCAGCAGCCCCCAAACAGCACTTACAAGAATTGGGCTGAGCAGGAAGCCCCTTCCTTGGCTGGGAGCATCTCCTGCCTCCATTGAGGGGACTTCCCCAGGCAGCCCTGGCTCTGCAGGGACCTCGAAGAGGAAAGCACGATTACAGGCAGCAGCCATGCCAGCTGGGGCCGCCTCTCCCCAGAGCCCAAGGGAAGTCAATTAACCTCTCAATGAATCAGCGTCCTCATCAGTGCAAAGCGGCTAATGCTAAGTAACCTTTCTCACAGGGAGGGCGGCAGAAGGAAACACGAAAAAGCACGTTGGAAAATACTGTGGAGAGGAAGGGATACTCTCAATGTGGACTGCACGTATGATCTTTCCTTTTAATGTGGAATACACACGTTATTTCTTTCCAGCACGCGTCGACGACACACCGGCACCACCATAACTCTGGCAGACCTGTCGCCTTAAGTAGCATAGCCTTTCTCAGAGATGCTCTACTCCCTAGATTAGAGTGAAAAGTCAAGTCCTTCTCTTAAACGTTATAGGAAAATGGCTGTGCCTGCAACTAGTCAGTCAACAGTATCCTGGAATACACCTGAATTCCTTCTGAAGGCATACTGTTTAAAATGCCTGGTTCCAAACACTCAGCTTTAGGCTGAAGGAAAAAAATCCCATTAAAGCTATAAACCTTTTAAGAGGTCTGTCCCACAAGGGACTGTTAACTCCGAATCACTTCTACCCATCATCACTCTTGCCTTCTGGAGCTTAGACTCTATAGCCAAGTATATCTCTTGAGTCCGCATGTATAACACACCCTGAAAGGGGTATGGGGTGGGTACAATATGTGACCTATTGGTTTGCTGGTGGCTAAAAGCAGCAGAGGAATGAGGAGAAACTTAAGGGGAACCTAATCAATGGTTTCTGCTAATCTGAGACCAACAAGAAGAATTTTACATCAGTAATCAAATAAGTGTGTCACCAGAAACTCCTAAAACTAAAATGACAGTGTATGGTGCCCAGAATGGCACAGAAATGACTGCAGCTCTCCACCCTGAAGGGTGGGGTTTAGGGGTCCGCCCTGGGAAGCAGGGAAGCATAGGGTTTCACTTTTAAGACTGTTTAAGGACCTTCTTAGAAAGCACCTCAGACACAGCAAGAACAGGGCAAGAGGACTTTGTGATGTGTGATTTCTTGGGGACCAAGAGATAACTCCTACCAGTGATAGTAAATAAAAAACACAGTTTTTCTAGATTTAAGAGAGACGGCGAGGGCAGGGGAGGAGGCAGAATCTAAGTTCCCCGCTTAGGGCTGACATACATTCAGAATTCTGGAGGGTCCGGGCTCCCAAAGGGAGTATGTCCACGTCCTCATTCACACCAGGAGAGGGAGGATTAGATGTGCCCTGAAAAGAGTGGGAAGCTCCTGTCACCTGGAGAGACACCATTCATTGTACAACATCTACTCAAACATGTTTAAAAACACGTTATGTTGGGCCGGCCGAGTGGCGCGGTGGTTAGGCGCTGGCTTGGGAAGCCAGCGGCCCCGGTTCGGGTCCCACATATGAGGGCCAGTGACACTGATCTCAAAAAAGGGAAAAAAAACACACAAAAAAAACACGTTATGCTAGTACAACACTGGAAACCTGCACGCCCCACAATAGGGACTCAGTTCCATTCACAGCAACACATCACCGGGTTCCGGGCAGCTATTAAGTAATGAAAAAGGCTCCTTAGAGGTATGGAAAGGCAGTTACAGTATGTTACTAGATGAAAACTGGTTGGTTTAAAAACAATCTCATGGTGTTTCTTATATGTGCAGACTAGCATATATAGTTACACACGTATACACAGGTTCAGAGAGGAATAAGAGGATGATTATGTATTAAAATGTTAAACATCTCTTGGTCACCTCTAGGGACTTTGCATCATTTAATCTTTTTTTTTTTTTAATTTTATTGGGGAGCAGCCATGGTCATTGGTTACACATTGCTTTTATGCTACAATGGCACAGCTGACTCTTTTAGGGAGGGCACAGCTCACAGTGGCCCATGGGGGGAATCAAACCAGCAACCTTGGTGTTATCAGCACCATGCTCTAACTAACTGAGCTAACTGGTCACCCCCACATCATTTAATCTTAACAACAAGCTGATGAAGCAGAGCATTATTTTCAACTTTAGAGACAAAGGCATGCACAGGGGTTATATAGCTAGCTCAAGGTCACACAAATCTTAAGTGGCAGAGCAGGGATTTGAACCCCTGAAGTCTAGCTCCAGTGCCCACAATCTTAACCAGAAGCTGTTGGGTTGTTTGGGAGAACTTTTCCTTTTTGTGACCATCTGTACCTTGTACAATCAAGACGTATTCGTAAAGGCAAAGACAACTTTGTGTTTAACATGACACAAGGCATGAAATAAAAACCTAGGATATGCTGGAAACCACAAAAAGGAAGACAAGGATGAGCCCTGATTACCTCAATCTAGAAGACTTCATTTTCAAAAACGTTACCTAGGCACTGGGCTTTAATTGAAATGTCAATCAACAGATAGCTAAGCACATTTTGTCCCAGCTCCTTTCCCATTCATCCTCAAAATAAAAACTAGCGCCGTGTTTTTCTTAAGCAAGGCCCAAGTTGGCTAAATGAATGGGTGGCAAGGCATTGGGACAGCTCTGTGGTTAGACTGACCGAGGTTCAGATCCTCTGCTCTCCGTCAGCTACTTCACCTTGTTTGTGCAAGTTACTTAAATCTTGCTGAACCTCAGATTCTGCATCCTTAAAAACAACTATGCTGCCAGCTACCATGTAAGATTAATATTTGTAAAAGCAGCTGACACATAGTAGAGACACAACATGCGGGAGTTACAAAGTATTAGGAAATTTGGCCAATTTCTTGATTTACACAATTACATACATATACACCTCTTCCTAAACTACGGGTCACAGGTCTATTTGCCGAGAATGACCTTTGGCCAGGCCAACCAGCCGAGCCTTCTCTGGTCTGACTGCCAGCAGGCTCTATTAATAAATAGCCCACCTTGTGGAGATAAGAACCTGGGAGGCACTAGCTGCTTGGGGAGCTGAGGCAAAAGAAAAAAAGGACCAGTTCCATATTGGTGTGGAGATCCTGTATACAGAAAGTATAAGTCTAAGGCTGAATGAGATGCAGGGTTCAATAAGCCCCAACTTCGACCATCTGTAGAGGGGCTCTCCTCCCCCCTTTCCCCTCCCCCCACAGTAAGAAGGCACAGAATCATAAGGGAAAAAGAAAGGGAAGTAATGGTAGGAGGAGTCAGACAGACAAGATCAAATCTGCATCTAGTTCTAATCACTGAATGGGGGAGGGGCCTGGTTTGGGGCCAGCCCAGCCACTGTGCAGTGTGACTTTTGAGTATTTGCCCCCTCTGGGCTTCTATTCAATGAGGAGGTTGGTACGAATGTACCTGAGTGCTCTTCTTGCTTGTCATGTGATAGGGAGGACCACTGTTCAGTTTCATTAGACATTTTTCCGGGGCAGCTTGCTTCCTCAACTAGCACCGCATGTTAACTCCCTAACACCCACCACCACCACAAACCCTTTCTCTTGGTGTGGGCCATTCGGGATCAGCCAACTCTGCCAGGGCTGCTCAAACCCTAATTTTTAGAACTTCCCATATTTTCAGCCTCCTACACCATATACCCTCACCACCACCACCACCCCTGCCAAAAAAAGTAATGCAATGTATTTTACCCTATAAAATCACTAGGAAAATAAATGCTCAAGTGCCTTCTAGACAAACTCAACCCCTTTTGGAAGGCTAATCAGATCAGTCTGGAGATATTGATTGCTAAGAGTGGAAGTAAACGTGATAGGGTGTATATTGGAAGCAGGGAGGAAGGAAGGGAATGAGGTGGGGGAAGGAGAAGTGAAGCCTGCAGCAGAGGCAGAATTGGAATTTATCCTGCGTTTATTGGCACATTCTCCCAATGGCCCCCTCTGTGGCTACCTGTGAAACCTTTCCAACAGCAAGAGCCCCCCAGCACTTTATGGATTCAGTCTCACTTGCTGTGAAGGGGTTGGGGCAGACCAGCACAGTGCTCTCCCCAACCCTCCTAAAAGATAAACCACTGGCTGGCTTTTTGCACAAGACCCTCTGGCCCAGATGGCTGTGGGGAGGGAAGTGCTGTGAGCCGGTCTCCCACTGGGCCGACCCACGCAGAGCTGATACTGCACTTGAGTAGGTCGCTCTCATTTGCCTCCAATAATTCCGTGAGGGTCACCTACCCAGTTTTATTTATGAAGAAAACAGGAGGCTCAGCAAATGGAGCTCCAGGTGACATAACTCCCAGCACTCCAACCAGCGTCTCTGGGCTCTGCGCCATCGTTATTTCCTATTCATTTCCCATTTCGCCGGCTCCTCCGGACGTAAGCAGTAAGCGGCAGCGGTCTAGGGCATGTCGCCCGATCGAGACCAGGGGCAGCCCACCTGGCAGACCCAGCCTGCAGAACAGCCAGCAGGGAGCGGGCAGCCGGAGCGCAAACCCCTCCCCGGCGGCGGGAGCGCGGGAGTCATGTGCCACGGCCACAGCCAGGTGGCCGCCAGCCAGGCCGGCAGGGCTGTCATGTCAGGGGAAGGAAGCGGCCAGGCGGCGGGCCAGGAGCGGCTCCCTCTCCTTTCCTGTCCCCCAGTCCTTTGGGGGGGCCTCTGCCTTACCTCCCCGCCTCCCAGCCACAGGCCGAGGCTGCCTCCCTCACTTCCCACGCCCCCTGCACATCAGGCTCTCCCAGGGGAGGGTTTCCATAACTCAGGCCAGGCCCAGCCACTGAACTGGGTAGAAAGCTGCAAAACATTTTAAGTCTGTGGTTCCAAAGGCTGAACTCATGACCATAACTGGGGGCTAACCAGGGATTCCAGGGGGTTAATCATTTGTCAGTCCTTCAGCACCAACTGGGTAAACAGTCAACGAGCCTCTCAGGAGATACTGCCATCAGGGCCCTGCCTCCTCACAGGTGAGTGAGCCTGGGGTCACAAAGAACCCAAAGAGCAAAGAAGTCCACCTCACCCCATCTGCAGGGGATGTCTCCAGGGAGCAAGGAGAACGTGTCCCCATCCCAGGGGACAGCTGACTTCCCCTCAGCTGATTTCCCCAGTCCCACACCCAGACTGTCCAAACCAAAATGCCAGGCTCCCCAGTAACTGCAGGAGAACATTCATTTCAGACAGAGAAAGCCAAAAGATTACTGCAGCTAAGTACTGACCACTCTCCAGACAGGAGAAGCTGAAATAATATGGTTTCCTCCGTGAGGTTACTTTTTTTTTTTTTTTTTTTTTTTTTAACCCGGAGAGGGGAGTTGAAAAAAGAGAAACCAAGGCAGCTGAGAAATCAACTTACACCCACCCTGGCCAGAGCTTGTCTGAGACTCCTTCCAATCTCTGTAGTCCAGAATAACACAATGTCCTTGGGGCCAGGCATTTCCTGTCTATTAGCTGGGCTGGGGCCCCTCACTTTGGCCAGAGGGCCTCAGCTTGGCCCAGCTGCCAAGCCTTCACCACCACCCCACTGCTGCACAAAGTGAGAATGACGGCAATGTAGAGACATGCGAAGCGCCCTCAGTCAGACCATCTCCCCTCAGGTGAGAAGGCACAAAAGCCAAAGGTTTTCATGCAGACACTTAGGCGCCCATATTTTACACTTAACTAATGAAATGTTCTATCTGATGTACAGAGGACACTTCTGTCCACGATTTTTTCTCTGCTGTGCGTGGCCTCACAGCACTAGCACTGCCTGTATACACCCTCAGCTCCCTTTCTTCCCCAGCACCTGGGCAGCCCTCAGGATTCATCTTCAGATGCCTCCTCAGCGGCTGGCTCAAATGTTCACGTTTTGTATGTCATGGAATCATAGACTTGGCTATCCTTTATCTCAAACTCCTACACACAGGAAACTGAGGCGCAGAGAGAGAAAGCGAGCAGGTCTGAGACTGAAAGGCAGATCGCTAGAAGAGTTATGGCCAGAATCTCATTGTTCTGATGGTCTCTTCAATGATCTTTCCATCTCGTTAATATAAAACCACTTCAAAAACAGACAGCCAAATAAATCTAGGGCATATACTTACTTGTCTTTTTTTTTTTTTCCTACACTATGTGTCAAGAGTTCTCAGGGAAACAGAACCAGTAGCGTGTGTCTATGGAAAGAGAGTTGTTATAAGAAATCGGCTCGTGCAATTATGGATCCTAGCAAGTCTGAAGTCTGCAGCGTGAGCCTTAGAGACTCAGGAGAGCTGATACTGCAGTTCTGGTCTGAAAGCCGTCTGCTGGAGAATTCCTCCTAGCTCAGGGGAACCAGTCTCTTTGTTCCATCCAGGCCTTCAACTGATTGGTTGAGGCCCACCTACATCAGGGAGAGCAATTGGCTTCACTCAAAGTCTAACCATTTAAATATTAATCTGATCTACAATCTGTTACCCAAATAACCAGAATAATGTTTGACCCAATATCTCTGTGCCTACCAGCCCAGCCAAGTTGACACATAAAATGAACCATCACATACCCTGTAGCTAAAAAAAAGGACAGTGTGCAATAATCCCATGAGCTTTCAAAATTGACCCGTTAAAAACATCTTTTTTTCATAAAAACCATTACTATATACAGATGGTTCACTGGGGTTTCAAGGTGTATACACGGTAGAGAGCAAACAGGGAAGAATCAAGATTAATCTTAATTAAAGATCTACACAGACATACGTGTGTGTACCGAACACATATGTATGTACAGCGCACACCTCCAGGGCAGAAAGGGATGCAATTTAATAACTCAGTTCCTTGAAGGACAAAAGAGAAAACAGACTTAGAATGCAGAGGGGGTATATGTGGGACACAGGACTTGTTAACGAGCAGCTTTGTTTTGGGAGAACTGGTGCTGACACCCCATGTTGAGGTTAGCAGATGGGGCCAGGTGACCTCAGGAGGTCTTTTCCAATCCAGATAATTCTGTGATCGTATTTCCATTGGAACGGACAGTCTTCAAGAGAATATTCAACACCACACATAGGGGCAAAGGAGTGCTGAGACCAAAAGGCTTGAGGCACATGCATACATGCAATCGCCCCAATTCCCCCACCGCAGATTCAACAGGAAAAACAGCTCGTCCAGTTCTCTGCCCAAAATAACCGTTTGGCATTGTTGGTGAAGAATGGCTGGCGTGTTCCTGCCCAGTCCATGTCAGCAGTGGATAAGTGACACCTCTGCATATAATCTGCCAAGGTGTCGTCCATCAAAGACAAAGCAGGAAAAAAATGGAGAGACGTCATTTGATGCTTCCATTTTTCCACCAGCTTAAATTTTGAACTCGGAAGCTAGATTGTTTTCAGCATAAAGTAAAACATTGACAGACACCTAAAAACACCTTTTTAAAAATTACGTACTTGTGCTACACTTATTTCCTTCAAGATAATATTATCAGCAAAACCCAGAAGCTGGTAAGAGACCCATGACCCAGTTTCTTCAATGATGATAACAAAAATGGCAAAGAAAGAAAAGAGAGAAACCTAGAAGTCAAAAAACTTGAGATGTATCGATCAACCTCAATGTCTAGACCTTACTGAATCCCAATTCAAAGAAACTACAAAAACAAATTATGAGGCAATTGGGGGATTGTGACTCTTGATTCGGTATTTATTTAGTATTAAGGAACTATTCTTGTGTGTGTGTGTGTGTGTGTGTGTGTGTGTGTTTGAGGACAGTGTCACTGGCCCTCATGTGGGACCCGAACCGGGGCCGCTGGCCTCCCAAGCCAGCGCTTAACCACCACACCACTCGGCCGGCCCTATTCTTTTTTTTTTAAAGGTGTTGGCATTGGGGTTAAGTTCACAAGGAGTTCTTATATCTTTAAGAGATACTTAATAAAATATTTATAGGTGAAATGGTATGTCTGGAATTTGCTTCATTTGAAATGGTGCCAGGAATTCCAGGATCAAGAGAAGTGGCCAGGGATGCTGATGGAACAAGACGGCCGTGTACTGACCACTGTTAAAGCTGGGTGGTGGCATTATGTGGTGTCATTTATACTCCTCGATCTACTTTTATATTTTCTAGAGGACTTACTCCTAAAAACATTTAAAATAGAAAACATAACTAATGATTTTTTTCCTGAAATTTAAGGCGTATTGAATTTATTTAAATTCTGAGCAAATCTTAATAAAATGTCAGTGACTTCAACAGGCTAGCCTACTTTTACCAAGTATGTCAAATCAGGAGTGATTATTACAATGCTTAATATTGAATGGAGCCCATGGGAATTTGGGGAGAGGCAGTGGGATAAAAGAGACTAAAGAAATTTAAGATTGATGCTTTTAAGTCTTTTTTATTTTTAATGTTTATGAGCTAGAGGACTAACTGTTATATCCAAAATAGAATCAGGATCCTGTTTCCACTTTCATCTACTTTTATATTTCCAAAGCACTCAAAGGATGCTCCTTCTTGTTTATTTCCACCACTAGCGCTTGTTTATTTCTGCCACTAGTTCAGCAACTCAACACTCAAGCCCAAGAGGAAATAAATCTGGCTGTGGGTCCTGGTCGTTACAACTTCGCAAGAGTTTTATCCCCAGGAAACTCAAACTGTGAAATGATGTGAGTGCCCAATCAACAGAGTGATCTTCTAGGGAGATGAAAAATGTAGGGGTGGGTGGCGATAAAAAGGAGGATAATTCACAAGTGACTTATGGAAATGTGAACTCCATGAGATAAACCCTGGCAGGAACAGAAGGACTTGACTAGCCCCAGCTGAGAACTTTTAGATTTAGACGGTGTCCTTCTCAGAGAAACTCCGAGGATGTCATCCAAATGTATTCACACTACGTTACAAAGAGAACAGCCTGAAGCTCTCAGATTCCCACTTTATGTTGGAAATCAAAAGCGCACAGATATTTTCCGCTTTAGCCAAGGGTGTATGGTTAAGTTGAGGAGGCACAGAACCAGTCACAGGACACACACAGCTTTCATCCAAAAAGGGACTCATCTGTCTCAAGAAGGAGGTCGCAGTAGCCAGGGTTCAGTCACACACAGCTTGACCACCACTTCCTAAGTCATTCATCAAGTTCAAGCTGTGTGGGTTCCATAGGTGCCTTCTACCTCCAGTTCCTAGCATTTCCTGGAGAGAGCAGCAGTCCTAGACAAGCTTGTAAAGAGAGCGGTATTTTTCTTAGGCATGGGTTCTTAGCCTGAGAGCCTTCACAGTCCATGAACTCTGAAATCTTATGTGATTGTGTCTGTAGAAACTTTTTCCTGATGCGAAGGCCCATAGCTTTCCCTTGGACTCAAAAAGGATCCATGGCAGAAAAAAAGAACAAAAACCCTGTTATACAGCACTATCACGACGGAGGACTTGTGATACAGTCCTTACCATAGCTTTCAGAAATCATCCTGAGTGGTTTTGGGCAAGGGGGATAGAACAACAATTTCAACAACGATTTCGCCATTCTGTGCCACGAGACCGGTTGGTGGGCTGGTGGGGAGAGAAAGACACAGACAGTAAACCCCAGATTGGGCAGCAGCACAGACAAAAATATCAGTAGATTTCAAATAGGGGAAGGAACAGAACGAGGGACTTTGCAAATGCGGCCTGCCCGATCCAGTTTGCTGATCCCGGCTAGCACCCTATTTTACAGACACAGAGACCTAGAAAGGTTAAGTAAATTAGCCATGAATACACCAGTTAAGGGCAGACATAAGCCTAATCAGTGGCATCTCCACTTTTGTTCCAATCCCCTTTCTCCTCAGCCCAACATAGACTGCAGTGCTTGGCTAAGACACACTCACAGGGAGATGTGGGCCTCCCAGCGTCATTAGGTCGCCTGCTTTCCACTTCCTCATGACTTATGTTATGTGGCCGGTGCATGAAGAGGGAGTTAAGTCGCTCTTCAAGCCTCTTAACACACCGCCTCTCAGGGATGTAGCTGATTTATACAAGTTTGACCCCGAGGTTTATGGCTCCCATCAGCTGCTTACTCGGGCAGGGAGTCAAAGCACTCTCATCAAGCCATAACTTTACCCAGGACACAAAATGCTTTTGTTTGTTAATCCTTCCCTTCTCAAAGGAAAAAGAATTATAATCTGGCCAAAGTCACCAACTCATTCCTTAACAAAGCTTCAAAGCATCTGCAAAGTCATCCTACCTGCAAATAATCACATGGAGTTACCCAGGTGAAGAAGGTCATACTGGGAGTGACACAAAACTCTACAGTATGGGCGCCCCCAATCACACTTGACGGCGAGTAAAGGGGTGCTCCATCCATGCTCACCCAACACCACCCATTACTACACACACAGTGTCTCAGGTTCACCCTCTTTCCTATTGCACCTTTTTGCTCCTGCTTTAATCGCTGTGCATTCTCTTTGCGGTAGGTGGTGCAAAAGTGGGCCAGGTGACAGGGGCAGGCCAACGGCAAGCTCAATTTTGCTGAAGACACTTATACCCACAGATAATCAGAGAAACTCACATCTTTTGGTTGAAAATTTTTTTTAAAGGACCCTTCATTTTACAGATAAGGAAAATGAGGACTAGAGAAGATAAGTGCCATATTTGAATTCACAAAGGTAGGGAGTGGGTGGCAGAAGTGGGACTACCATTCGGGTTAACAGGTTCCTTTCAGGTTCAATCTCCCTTGCGCCAGACCCCCTCCCACCCAGCTCTGTCATGTCTCTGGGTTTAGTGCTCCGGCTTTACTGATATAGCACTTCACTGATGCGAGCTTCTTTCTTCCTATTTGTGTTGGTCTCTTCCTGACTCCTGCTAACTTTTTTTCTATTGTAATTTTAATTATTTTTCCTCAAGAAAATGTTCTTTCAACTCAACTTCATGTGATTTTCAAAAAAAGGTCCCTCATTTAACAGGTTTTGGATTATGTATCATTTGTCTTAGAGAAAACACATTTTTGTAGGCTAGAAAAAGAAAGCAATCATTTAAATTAGCATTGACTTAATGGAGTGTTATGGTAAACATTTAAGAATTCCAAGTTCTCGGTATGGCATTTGAAAGAAAGGTCATCATAAAAGAGAGAGAGAAAAGAGAGTGTTAGGGAGAAAAGGAAGCCTATGAAACATCAACCTGAAGAATTAGTTCTGATACTCCCTCATTAAAAGGGGAGGCCCTCTATTCTGCAGTATCACTTTTTAAATGCCTAAAACCAATGATCAAACTGTATTACACTTTTGTTCTGCAGTTTTGGGCCAAACAAATTTTACAGGCTACTGGGGGAAAAAGGGGTAGGGGTCAGTGAGCCCTGATAAAACCCACCACCACCAGCACCACCCACATCAATTTCCCTGTGAACCGTGGGTTTTCCAGGTGTGAGCCATCTCAGCAGACCGTATTGTTAACATGTAGTGAGTCAGGCTCACATCAGTATCTGCTGTCATTTTCAATCCTCCAAACCCAATGGTCTCTTCTCCTCTGATCTCACCAGCAACACTGTGAAGTGCTTGGCATATATATAGGGAGACTGTAAATGGGCGCAGAACTCCTGATGAGATGCCCTCCCTTGCAGAATCTCTCCTTCCTTAGTATCCATGACATGGCTCTTAGCCTTTCTCCGATGTCACGCACCACACTGCCTCCTCTTCTTAGCTCCTAAAACAGGTCAACCTTCAATGGTTGTTTCCCTTTTCTCCTCCCTCTCCCTTCCTTCAATCACTACGCCCCTTCCCCTCATTTTAAATAAACCCCTCCACTGTCCAGAGACCTCATAAATTTGAACCTCTCACCCCAACCCCTCACCTGCACTCCGGGTCTCCATTTTTAACGATGCCCCAAACATTTCAACAGAAGAACCTTAATAGCCCCTGCCTGTTCTAAGAGCTCCCCTTCATGTCACATGGGACCTAGGACAGAAGGCAGCCGAAAGAGGGGTAAGCTCATGTTAAGGGATCAACAGAGTTGGCTTCAAGTAGAAGTCTGTCACTCACACGCTCGCCATATGCCCCCAAGGCAGTTATTTCTCCTCTCTGAGCCTTTGTTTCCTCATCCCCACCTTGGGAAAAACAAGTTACCTTGAAAGCTTCGTGTAAAGACTAAATGAATTTCCATTTGTAATGCATCTGGGCCCTAGTCATAGTCAACAAACATTCCTTCTCGTCCAGAATCTTTGTTCCAAATCAGCCCTTCCTGGCAGCGCCCATTTCAGGTAAGGCCTCCCTTTCTTCCTCATCAGGCTCAAAACCTTGGAGTCCACTTTGACCTTTCCTCACCCCTTCCCATCAAATCATCCGCCAAGTCCTTCCTTTTACTTACTTCCTCTTCTTTCCATTGCCACCATCACTGCAGTATACACTCTTACCAGTCGCGTGCACCTACGTACCCCTCACTGTTGGACCAGTGTCCTGCTCAGACACTGTGTGTTGACTTCACCAGTCTCCAGAAAAACACAAACTCCAAGTCCTCAACAAGGTAACCCAAAGCTCTCTTCCCTCTCCCTGACCTCGGTCCGCTAACCCCAGCCCAGCAGGGTGGCTCTAAGTCACCTAAAAGGCACCACCCTGTGTGTTTCCTCTCTAGCCCTAACAGCTGGAAGGAAGCCATACTTGGAGTGGGTCTAGAGCCAGACCACCTGTCTGGTCCAGGCTCTAGCTCTGTAACCTTAAGCAAGTCGCTCAACTTCTGTGAGTCTTGGTTTTCTCATCTGTAAAATGGGCAACAACTGTATCTATTCTGCAGGATTACTGGGAAGTACTCAAAGAATTACTGTGATTTTGCTTTGTGGGACTCTTTCAGGTACTTTTTCTTATCCTGCCTAATATTAGTTTTTAAAACACAATCATACTTCTAAGAACATGTATCTTATTGTCGGTTCTCGCTCCCTACCACCTCCCCAATGTAAGCGCCTATTGGAAACATACTGTTTAATTCACTTTGGTGCTTCCCCACATAACGAGTCCTCAAATAGTTCTTGAAATGGACACAACTAGGTATAATTATTTCTCTCCCTCAGTCTCAAACGGATGAACCAGGGGAGTTACTCAGTCTTCCTAGGTCTCTCCCGTGTATACAGGAAGTACACATTATTAAACTAGCTTCTTAAAAAAAAAAAAAAAAGATGAACCAGACAAGGAAATCTAGTGATCTGGCCAAGATCACATCAGGTAAGGCAGAGCCATAAAAACAACCTACTTCTAACCGGTTCCAATCCCCTGTCAGCACCAGGAGCCAAGCATCTTAATTATCCTGCTAAGTAGAGAGATGTAGTGATAGAAAGTAGTGATCAGCTTCAAAAGTTAAACAGAACGTTCTCGAAAAAGAATCCCATGTCCCTTGGCCAAATGTCAGCCAAGGGACATCGGATGCAAACAGCCCTTGTTTGCATCAAAGAGTATTGTGCGAGTCCGCCCTCCACTCCAGGCTTTTAACACTCAGTTCAGCTGTGCAAAGAACAAAGGTGGTACAGAGCTGTATTTGTGTTCACGGTGGGAAATGCTATTATACTAGACTCCCGTTGTCTGATAGGACAACTGCTTCTCTCCCACCCCTGGAGGAAAGACAGGACTAGAACTAACAGAAATTAAATGATGGATGAAAAAAGGCCAACATTCAACCTTTACAAAGTAATAAGACTAAATAAGAGGTTGCTTGAGGGGCAGGGGAGGAGGGAGGTGCAACAGGGAACACAATCAAAAACAGAAGTTTGAGTGGCCTGATGGAGCACGTGCTCTGAGTAACACGGTTGCCAGTTTGACTCCCACATGGGATGGTCGACTGTGCCCCTGCAACTAGATTGAAAAGCAGCAACTGGACTTGGAGCTGAGCTGTGCCCTCCACAACTAAGATTGAAGGACAGCAACTTGACTTGGAGCTGATGGGTCCTGGAAAAAACACAATGTTCCCCTTCCCCAATTCCCCAATAAAATCTTTAAAAAAAAAAAAAAGAAGAAGTTTGTATTTAACATTAAAAGTGTCTATTCAGACAGAAGGTTTTTTTCTGGCAGTTTTCAAGGGTTTTGTGTTTTATTTCGTTTTCCTTACTATGACAGGAAAGGCACGCATTTCTTAATTTCTGTTCTCATTGAATATAATAATCAGCCTAAAAACCCCTTTTTTTAAGAGTCCAGAATTAAGCTATAAGACACATGTAGTCTCTTAAAGAAGTTTGCTAAAAGGGTACGTGCTACATAGGAAGTAGGTGATGAAAATATTTGCCAAACTACCATACCATCAATACACACCAGGGTACCTACGAGGAACTGGAGAGACAAACACGGTTCCTATAGTACCTGCACCCAAGCTACTTCAGGCTGTGGCCAGAGTCTGGTTAAATTCAATAGACATTTACCTTACTTAAACAGAAAAAGTACAGGAGCTTTTCTTCAAGTTTATGTCACACTTTGGTTTCTCATTTCTGGGATCACTGGCTTTATATTAAAATACATATGGCACATGTATACTCTACAAAAAGAAAAAGATAGGAAAAGTTCATATAAGGACACCAAAACAAGGTATACACATTTTAAAGGATGTTTATCTATGTGTTAATTTTCGACTTTGAATTGAATTACGGTAGCAATATATAGTATGGCGTTTGCTCAAAAGATGGTGTTTGCTAAAAAGATGGTGTTAATAAGGCCGGCTGAGTGGCGCGTTGGTTAGGAGTTGGCTTGGGACGCCAGCTCTGAGCAGCAGGCCGGGGTTCGGATCCTAAATGGGGGCCAGTGACACTGCTCCCTCTACAGCTAAGATGGTGAACAACAGCTCCACCTGGAGCTGGGCTGCTGTGAGTCCCAGGGACAGCATAGCTGCAGCCCCTGCTGCAGTGGGCTGCCATAGGCTACAGTGAGTGGCCGGCAGCCAGTGTGAGCTGCCAATAGCCTCGGTGAGCGATCATCCAGAGGCCGGCGACCGATCTGCCTCACCCAAGAAGAGCGCAATGATGATACCAACATGGGCCAGTGAAGCAACATCCTCCGCAACTAGACTGAAGAACAAAAGGACAGCAACTTGTCTGTTCCCCTTCCCCGGTTCCCCAACGCTGTTCCCCTCCCCCAATTCCCCAATAAAATCTTAAAAAAAAAAAAAAAAGATGGCGTTAATCAAATGAATGCTAGCTGGAGTCTCCATGCGACAGGCAGGACAGTCAAAGAAAATGGCAGAAGCATGGTTGTTATTCGAGGTGCACAAGACCATTTTGAGGTGGTATTTGAAATTCCAGAACATTGTGCAAGTACAACGATAATAGAAGCGTGAGTCTGCCACAGAACCTCGGACACGCATACACCCTTTGCCACACCTCATTGTGAAAAATTGGCAGTGCAGTCATATTAGGAGGTAATCAAAATGAAATATTTAAAACTATAACACATTCACTCCACAAATATTTACTGAGCATTTACCATGTGCTACCCATTGTGCTGGTTCTGCCTTATAGAGATTACATTCTAATGAAATAATCTTAAAAATCCATTGCTTTCAAAGCCACCTACTGCTACAGGGAAAAAGAAATCATTGTCAATACCTGCCTGAAGGATTATTAAAAGCAAAGAAAAGCAAAACAAAGAAAAGAAAAGGAGGTCGGGAGGGCAAGATGCTTTGGAATTCAGAGGTTCCTAGGTGTGGGGGAGAAAGGTCAACAATGGGAACTGTGTTCTTTTCAAAGTGCCCTAAGTGCCACCAAGCATCAAAGATGGGCTAACCACATGAACATACATGGCATTGGTACACTGAGACCAAACATGCATTTCTTAATAAAACTCAGAAAGAATGATTCCTGTTTTCTAACTGATAAGATCCTGATAAAGCCCTCAGAAGACAATATATATGGAAAATGCCTCTCTGAATAAAAATAGGTCCCTTTCTCTTAACTGCACACATTTTAGCCAATTAGAGCTCCAAGCAGACTCTACCCTCTGTGGGGAGAACTTGAAGAATGGAAAGTGACCCTCAGGCACATCTGGTTGGAGCATAGTTGCTAGTCTACAGATGCACAGTGCATGACCGGCTGAACAAACATAGGGATCCCAAGAACCACCCTGTTCTCCTTTAAAATGACTCATGTGCTAGTGACAACCCATGGCGTGAGCACTGCGGTGCGGCCTTAAGGTCAGGGAAAAAGAAGGCATAGTCGGCCTCAGGAGATGGGTTCAGTCCTGTGGTGGGTAAAAGCCTTTCCACCCAAAGATGAGAGGATGCTGATCTTTTTAACATCCCCCATTAAGACACAATGCCATAAAGCCCAAATCCATACCCCACTCAAATCCATACCCCACTCAGTGGTAAAAACAGAATGAATTATCTTCCCTCCTCACCACCGCCTTTTCTTTCCTCTTTTCCTAACTGCAGAGAGACAGGGAAACCCTTCTGAATTTCTCAGATGTGCAACCAAAAAGCCCTTTCCAGAGAACAGTAGAAGGTGGGCATGACAGCAGGGGAGAAGGGACCCAAGCCAGGGGCCCATTCATGCTACCCAAAATCAAGTATACACCATTAACACTCAGCGCTGATATGAGTCAAGCCTGTGAAACTCAGCAATACCCAGGTCTGCTCTGGCACATTTCCAGAAGGTGCTCACTTCTTTTGGCAGTCATGTGAAAAGGATGAAAATTAACTTAGAAAATGACCCCTCTGGTGCCTCTCCCACAAACTGTCAACATGCAAATAGTACTTCGTGCCTACATTTCTGCATTCCTAGTCATTACCAATTCATCACTGGCTCATAGAGCCTTTGAAAGCTCACCATATGCTGGGTGGTGTTCCAGACACACAGTTCCTGCCACGTGCAGGGAAATATGCAAATATTCCAGCACCCTCATGGCCTTATGCAAGTTTACTTTCATTAAGAAGCCACTGAGCTCCAGGTATTTCAGACCATGCAAAAGATTAGAGGGGAGGCTGAGTGGGGCATGGAGTGTCAAGAAAGGCTACCTAGAAGAGGTCTGGAAGGAGGAACAAGAAAGAATTCAGACAGGCTGGGAGAGCACAGAAAAGAATTTGAGGCAAACTGTGCCCAAAGGTTTTGTTAGGGATTCTGAACCTGGTCTTTCCAGTTGATGGCCATGCGAGTTTCAGGGCATAAAAATAACGGATTTATGAAAAAACAGTGCCTCAGAATGAGATCCACTGGAATGAACTTAGAAGCCCAACAATGTTACTGGTAAAAAAAAAAATCTGGAAAGTGGAGGACCTCAGAGGAAGAAGGAATAGACATGTGACAGTTTTCTCCCACAAAAAGCAAAGATACACCCATTGTGAACAGGTGTAGGAGTCAAAGAGACCTAAATTTCAGTCTATCTTCAGCTCAGAATCGGGGACTCCAAGCGAGTTTATTAACTTCTCTCTGAGCCCCGGTTTTCCTTATTTTTTAGAATGGAGGTAATAATGTGTAAATCACCAGAATGAGGCAATACATGTAAATTACGTAATTCAATAGTTAATATTTTATATATATATATATATATTCAATCAACAGTAACTGTTGTCCTCATGTAAAAAGCAAGCATGAAAAAATGTCCAGTTAAGAGATAAAGGAGGGACTACAAAATTGCAGTGCCTTTGGGGAAAGTCTGAGAGGCCGATCTGTCTTGCATTTCTATACGTTACATTTTAATCCTGGTAGATTGCTTGGGCTGTCAAAGGGACATGGTGGATGTCAGTGGCTAGTTGCAAATAACAAACTGGACTTTGTAGCGCTGCTTTCTAGAAAGCATCTTCACAATTGAAAGGTGTCACCTTCTTCAATCCAACAGCATGATGAAAGTCATTGTCCATCCACTTGGGATTAATCCATTCTATACCCTGCCTATAGAGTTTGAAATTCTAGACTGGCCAAGAACCTATTCAAGAAAATTAGAATGAATGTCTTAGAACCAGACAGCTCGATAGATTCTTTTGGGGTCTCTTCATCCAGAAGCAAAAGGAAAAAAGCTCCAGTCTATCATACATCGGATGCTTTAGATACACAATTGCAATGAATCGCCCCAGGTGTCCAAGAATGACTTTACCGTAAAGAAAAGAGATAAATTAAGACGTATTCATTATTTCAGTTTTTTCACTCATTCCTTCATTTACTCATGTTTTTCAAGTAAACATACTTTGTGTACCCGCAATGTTAAAGCCCAGGGCAGAGAAAGTCATGGCCATCATGAGGTTTACAGTTTGCCGGGGAGACAGAAAAACATCTAACTATCACAAGGCAGACCAAAGATGAGTGTCATCGAAAGGATACAAGTATCATGAGGTTGAGATTCATTCTGACTGGGAGTCTGGAAAGACTTCTGCAAGGGTGCCCCATCAGCTGGGCTAGAATTTGGAGAATATCACCAGGGGCAGTGCACATATGCCCAACAAGCATGGGAGAATGTCTGTTGCATCTGGGAATGGAGAGCTGTTTGTTGCAAGAACGGGCAGGTAATATGGGGGGGCCAGGGGTCAAGGGAGGATGGAGGTAGGTGGGCACTGAATTATGAAAGGTTGTGAATGCCAAACAAAAGAGTTACCTTGGTTGATTACATCAACAACACACTGTATACTAAGAAACCTGTGGGCAGGGGAGGAGTAGGGAGCAAAGAAGGAAAAAAGAAGCAGGATCTTAGATACAAGGAAAATGGCATTGACATAGGCTCATGCTTCAGACCTCTCGAGTGTGAGGTCTTTTTACCCACTCTACATGAGCAGGCAATATCTTTCTTGCCTTAATTGATCATCTTTAACCAATTTTAACCCTTTTTCTTTCTCTTAACTGGGCACTAGAAATTAGCAAAACGTGTAGATTCTGAGGAAACCCAAAGAGCTTTGGGGGGAGGGAGAGGAAATGTGATGCAACTCCACCAACCTTAGTCATACAACCTTCAGTGAGGTCACCCTCGCCACTCCAATTCAGCTGCAGCAACTGGTTTTCCTCAGTCTGATTATTTCCACTCATCCCTTAATCCCAGTCCTTTTTGAAGGCCATCTATGTTTCCCTTTCTGTCAAGTAAAGGGTAGCTTGGCTTCCCAGTTGTGATCTTGGTTCACTCTGGTGTCATCTTCTCTTTGGGGCCCGGATAAGCTTCTGACATCAAATTTCCCCCAACAACAACCTCTGCCACTCACTCACTCACTCACTCACTCACTCACTCACTCACAGCACCAATATGTTCCAACTGGAAATCATCTCCTGAATTCAGAGCTTTTCCCTTTTATTTCACAATCCTCATGGCCTCGGCCTGGACAACTGGGTTTTTTCTAATCCATTCTTATCTCACTTCAAATGCTTCATCTCTCCTGGAGAAGTCGGTGGAAAATGTTTCCCCCACATGACATTTATATAGCGTGCAGAGCTCTGTGTCCTACTTCTCACCATGATTCTTGGGTACCATTGCCTCCCACCCAAGTGGCATTTTTAAAGGTTCATTTGGCTTTAAAGTGTATTCCACATTAAGTAACACCCATATGCTGGCTTGTTGAGAGACCGAGTGAGACACTAGGGTACAGCAGTAAAAAACAGAGGGTGGGAAGAAAGGAGACAGTGGCCCGAGGCAAGTGAGTTCAGGGACAGCAGTAACACTTGGGCGGTATTCACAGTTGCCCACGCATCCACACAGCTCCTTCAAGACTATTAACTTGCTAGCCATTATCCTACCGTCTTTACCACACCCCTGGTCCCATGGGAGGAGCAAAACGCCGCGGGGGATGCAGCGTATTCATGACGCCCTACAGCTAAAGGACAAACGGGCCTGCTATAAGGGCAAGGATACCACGACACCCAACTGAGTCCTGCCTAGCGTTTATGTAGCAAGGGGTCGGTTATTCACTCCTGTGGGGAGGGGGGCGGTTGGGGAAAAGGAAAATCCCAGAGGTAATTGCAATTCTGAAGCCTAGCCATAACGTGCACTGGCCATAAGGTCCCTGGCTGCTGCTCCCTGCAGCCTCTTACCGCCCTCTCCTCCCAGCGCGCGCTTCACCCCACGCCCCCACGCTCAGTCCCCAGCTTCGGCATTTTCCCTGGGTGAAGGCGTCAGATTCGCCCCACCGCCCACCCACCAGCAAACAGGGACGTTTTGGGCTGGGAAGCCTACGAGCGCAAAACGGCCACCCCTCCGGGTGGGCAGCGAGCTGCTGCCCACCTCTCTGCACCCACCCATCCTTACTATGCTATCTGCCCGGGCTGATGGCAGCCCAAGCCCCTGATCCGAGTCGGACTAGAATGAAGCGGAGAAGAAAGGGGGGCACGTATTTCACAGGGACCCAAGATGACGCGCTGCCCCTCCTGGGCGCCCTCCACCCCCACTCCTTCAGCCACGAGTGGGGCTGGGGGCGCGGACGGACAAGGTGAGGGGAGCGCAGTCGGTCCCCGTCCGCAGCTGCACACAAAGCCCTTCACCTTCTCCTCGCCTTCCAAGCTCCTCCCTGGGCTTCGTTGTTCCGAGGGTCTCGGATGCCCCCTTCGGTGGTCGGCGGGACGGTCCGACTCCCTCTCTCAGCGCTGCCCCCTCCTTCGCATCTCAGCCTCCTCCTCCCTGCCCGTCGCCACCGATCCCAGCAGGAGCTCAGCCAGGGGCTGGGGGCCGCGAGCGCACCCCCTGCGCCCCAGAGAAGCGGACAGCGGTCGAGTCTCCGAGGCACAACTTCGCCCCGCCGGTCCGCCACCGGCTCAGGGGCGCACACTCATTCCCACAGCGGGTCCCGCTCAGCCCCATCCCCAGGCAGCGGGGTAGCCCAGCCGCAGGCACGCTCCTACCTGAGCTGCGGCGGGGCGGCCAGGAGCGAAGGCACGGAGCTCCCGGCCCGAGCCCCGCGCCGCGGCGCAGCTGCCCTTATGCTGCGGCGGTGGCAGCTGCAGCGGCCGCTGGCTGGCTGGCTGGCTGGCAGACTGGCTGGCTGCCCGACGGACTCCTCACTGGGGCTTCCTGTAGGGCTGGACAAAGGACATTTCCTGGGAGGAGCAGGGGAATGTTCCCAGCATGCCTCGATTTGTAGTTCCAGGGGATTTCCTGCCACCACGGCAGCTCGGCCAGACCGGGAGCCAGCAGGGGCTGCCGGAGAAGCGCTCTCCCTGCGTCCCTAAGCGCTCCAGGGGAGGGAGCGCCGGGGAGTCGCGCCCTGGGCCCCGCCCTGCAGCGCACGACGAGCCCGCAGCAGCCCTGGGGGACGTGGGCGCCGCGCCCGAATCCGCGCTCCCGGCGCAAGACACGGTCCCCTCTTTGGGGGCCTGCCGCTGAGCTGTCGCGGCGTGCGGGAGGATTCTGCGGTGGGAGAGGCCTTTTCTTTAGAAAGGAGGAACTTTGAGATGGGTTCGCTTTGGGTTGACTTGGTTTGTGTGTTTTTTTAATAGACTTATCTTTTTCCTTTTCTTTTTAAAAAACCGCCGGAATCTTGCTTGGGGCGAATTAAAGAACTTGACTGCTCACCAGGAATTCAGGTTCCTTAAGATCTTGGCGCTTCGTCCTTAAAACCTTAAGATCTGATTGTTTCCAGATCCTGACCCGATGACATTCCTCCCTCCGATTGTTGGCCTTGTCCCAGGCATCTTTTCAAGAAAAGTAATTAAACTAAGAGATTTGAAAACAAATTATATGAATTAGTTATATATTAGGAACGTGCTGGACTTTCTGCTTATCTTTTTGTTGTTCACCTTCAGGATTCAGCTTCCTGGATCCTACACAACAGACGAAAAGACCATTGCATGCGCCTGCGCTGGGAAGGTTTAGGGAAGGAAGACATTGGCTCCAAGAGAAGAACTCCACTTGCAGCCTATCAAGAGCCTATAACATCCTCCACAAATTCCTGTCTAATTCTGGAACTACAGATCCAGGCCCCTCTCGGGGAAAATCAAGGAAGGGCCACATAGAGACTAAATGACTAAAAGCAGGGTTCTCTCACAAAGAGAGTAATCAGTATGTAATGAACGGAGCTAGGAAAGGAGGAATTCTAGGATGCTCTAAAACGTATTGGAAAAGTCATCAGATAGGTCATAATACTCTCTCATATCCACTTGGCCTCTCCCATTCCAAATGCACCTGAATTCCAACATTGGAGTGAAGGATTTAACTTACAGTTAAGAAAAGTGTATCCACTTTTCTATAATATTCTGCTGTAGTTCCCTTTCCCTGGAGATCCTTAGCCACGGCAGAAGATGAGCTGGACTCATTTCAGGTGTAGAATTGATAAAAACATAGAGATGTAATCACCTACCTCCCCCAAATTCCTGTTGTATGTCACTCTGTTGACTGTCCACCTGAATTAATTGTGCTGCTACCCTGGCATTTTCCAGACCCTACAAACTACTGCTTCTTAACTGTTTGCAGTCTGGTAACATGCCAGGGAAACTGCCACAACCCCCTACCTCCCCCACACAAAAAAATAAAATAGAAGACTTGGTAATAGTTTGGCAAATCTAGACACCTCTTCCAATGTTCAATTTGAAAAGATGATTTACTTGTGTTGAACATTGTCTACTGCGCCCTCACTGACGCGATTTTCTGCTGTGCTTCCAATACAGTACCCTCTCCTGCTTCCTCCCCTATTTCTAACTTCAGCTCAAGATACCTAAAACTTCACTTATCACCATCCAATACAAAACCTGTCCCTTCTTTCTTGTTGCCAGTCCAGGTCAGTCATTTACTTCAACAAAGATTCATTTAAGGCGCGGCCGGTTAGCTCAGGTGATTAGAGCGCAGTGCTCATAATACCAAGGTTGCTGGTTCAATCCCCACATGGGCCACTGAGCTGCACCCTCTACAACTAGACAAGACAGCGTCTTGACTTGGAGCTGATGGGTCCTGGCAAAACACACTGTTCCCCAATGAGAATTACAGATGAATCGATAAAAATTAAAAACATTCATTTAACACTTACTACATGCTAGTCACCATGCCTGGGGTAGACATATGATAACACTCAACAGTACGACAGTCATGCGTCATGAGGAACTAAGTAACAAGCCACCGTCTTACCCTCAAGAGGCTCCCACTCCAGCTGACCTACCGACCTTCTACAGACAATTACTACACAGTATTTAAGTGCTGTAACAAAGCCATATACAGAGGTTTGTGTCCCCAGAAAGGAATCCTTTTGTTCCAGCAAGAGCAGGAGTGGGACAGGAGAGGCCTAAGGAGAGGACTGGAGGTGAGAAAAATTCAGATCGCACCTAGAGAACTTAGCGTGGAATTTGGTTGTGAAGGGGTGGTACTAGGAAAGAAGGTAGCTCTCAAAAAGGTTTACTGGGCTGGCCAAGTGGCGCAGTGGTTAAGCACTGGCTTGGGAAGCCAGCGGCCCCGGTTCGGGTCCCACATATGAGGGCCAGTGACACTGCCCTCAAAAAAAAAAAAAAAGGTTTTCTGTGGGGATTATGTATGTGTCTGGTTTTTAAGATGAGAGCTCCTTGAGGAGGTTCAAGTGCTAATGGGAAAGGACTTAGGAGAGAGGCAGAGAGTGAAGGCAGGAGAGAGAAAGGGTACAAGATTAGGCATTCGACAAATACTTGCCGAATTAACTAATTCCTGCTACAAATCATTGTTGAAGATGTTGAACTTGAAATGAACAAACTGTATATTCCCAGCTAAGATAGGGAGTCTGGGACCAGACAGAAATGACATTCCTTTCTTCCTCGTCATGTGCCCTCCCCCGCCCTGCATGTCTTAAGGGGGTGGTAACAGACAAGCCTGGGAGAGGAGGACAAGGCCACCTCAGTGGGAGGATGGAGCCTTTTCCAAGTTGACAACAAGTTCCAAAGGCACACAGCCACTTCAGGAAAGTCTAACCTTTCCAGCCTGTGGGGATGGGTTTTATTTTATTTTGAAATTAAGCAAATATTTTACCCTTGCCTTTTGTTGCCCTTCACTTTCATATAGAATAGGCAACTATTCTCATCCCCTTTCACCTTTCAGAAGGAGAATTGACTGGGCTAGGTTTGCCTCCATGTTTTAAGCTTTCATGTACTAGGTGGTCATCTTCATTGTACTTAGCCTAGGAAGCATCCACTTCCTTTTTTTTTTTTGTAACTATACCTTTGGGGAAATACCCCTCTTCCGGCCCTGTGTCTTTGTGGCCTCTTTCAGTGGTGGGTACGTGGTCAACATTTGCCAGTGAACCTATTTCATTGTTGTACAAGGGATAAGCTACTAGAGGAAGCAGGGCTGAGAAAAAATGTGTGTGAGAGAGAGAGAGAGAGAGAGAGAGAGAGAGAGAGAAAGAGAATATGCATGCACAAGCAAATCCTTATATTGTTTGATCATGCCTGAAGCCAAGTACCCCCAGACTTTTGGTTACACGAGCCAAAACATTCCCTTTTGGGCTGATGCTATTTTGAGGTCTATGTGTTGCAGCCAAAAGAGTCCTACAGGGCTGGGCGCGGGGAGGGTGTCGCAGTACCGATCCTTCCCCGTGTGCTTGGCTAAGCTGAGGAAGGCTGAGTATGGAAAGGACCCTGCTGTGCCAAACTAGGGAGCTGGAAGTCGTTGAGATATGGCAGCAGAAAAACTGAATGAAAGGCCTCAGATCCCAGCATTTCAAGGGTGGGGGTTGAGAAGTTTGGATTGACGAATGTCGGGATTTTAGAAGGTATGGACCCCTTGTTTTTACAAATGTCCTAAAGAACGAGACCTGCTGGTGTTGGAATTGGCCGAGGCAGAAGAAGGGAGGAAGAATTAATAGCCTGGCTAAAAGATGCTCTTTCTACCTCTAGCCTGCAAACCCAACCAGTCAAGAGTCAGACATAGTTTGAGCCATGCCAGGCCGGAAAAATGAAATTCTCAGCCTTTCCCCGGGTGACAGCAAAGGCATATAGGTGTAAAACTGGTCATGGAGAAACTGTCCCCAGTGTCTGCATCCAATTCCTCCTGCTGTGCCATCCCTGCCTGTAAGGAAGGGAAGCATTAACCCCATTTTAAGTAGGGTGACCATATCATTTATCATTCAAAAATGGGACAGTTTTGATTGTGAGTAGGGGTGTGTTATTAATTACACATGAATGACAGCTCTAAAGCAGGTCACCCTAATTAAAAGAGCTATCCCCCTGGAAGGACACAGCTTTGCATCAAGAGGCCAATCCATTAGTCCTCCACACACTCAGTGAATGGCCTCAAATGGCTCCTAGGCAGAGGTCATGATGGCGGCCAGGAAACTGAAAACTCAAAAGTGGATCAACCCCAAGGCGTTTCCTTAAAAGACAGAAAAGAAAGCCTCAGGCCAGGGTTCCAGATTGTAGATGAGCTCCATGTTTGAGCGTTAAAGTGGAAATTGCTAGATTGGCCGAAGGGCTCAGTTCCCTGCAGGCAGGTAATTCTCGTTATTTCTAATTAGTAGAATTAAATATCTCCTATGGGACAGTCTCCCTGCTTATTATTATTTACCGTTTCCTTTGCTTTCAAGTAGGAGTTACCCTATTTTTTTCCCTCTATTGCGGGGGAGTGATCAAATTTGTAATTTAGCCATAAGCTGTCAGAAAGGGAGAATTAAAATCATGTAAAGGTCAAGGACTAGGAGCTAGACACAAAGATTCTCTTTGGGGTGTGGGTGAATGCATTTTTCAATGTGTAGAATAATTGCACACTTCTACGTGGGAGCATTAAGGCCAGGAAGCCCAGAGATGAATTGCAATGCAGAGCTATTGTCTTTTTAATGGCTCAGCAGGCACTCCCACGGCTTCTCATAACCACGCCCTAATTTCCCTTTCAGAGGAACCACCCATTCCTCAACTTGAGCATTGTCTGGAAGAGGCTGCCACTCTTCCCCCACTCGCCATCTCTGCCTCTCCAGCCTCCCGGAGCTCCTAGGTCTCTAACCCAGACCAGCCTGCAGGGCCCCACACCGCACAGGCCAGTGATGGCTTCAGGGTTGGGCACATGACCCAGAAGCCCTCTTTCTCTGTTGGAATTATTCTTTGGAAAGGCAACACATCTGAAATCTGAAGATGCTGGAAGGTGTAGTCTGAATGTGGAGTCCAAACAAACAAAAGAGGAGCAGAGAAAAGGGGACACAGAAAAAGAGAGAAGTTTATTTGAGGTCTTCGGTTCAGCCATTCATAATCTCTCTGTGTACTTTGCAGTTACACAACGATTAAATCTCCCCACCACCACCACCACAATTTTGTTTATTTACCTAACTGAATTGGACTTCTGCCTGTTTCAACAGACACAGTTCTAAGGAAACTCGGTGATTATAAATGTTTTTCTGTGTTTCTCGTGGTGAAGATACCCACGAAAGAGAGGGGAGAATAGACCCACCTGGAACAACATTGATCAACGAAGTGTTTGTTCTTTTTCTTGGTAGGCTCCCAGCTTTGTTGTTACTAGTGCCAGCTTTCTAATTCCACCCTCCAGGCCCGTTCGGATTGTGTGTGACAAACTGGCCACTTTCGAGGATTGCAATGACTCGGAAGACATTGATCGGTCAGAGCCTGACCTTTGGGAGAGAACTCAGCCATGTTTTCATCCTTGGATTGACTCTTTTGCTTAAAAAAATTTTTTTTTCAATCCTTAAAGTTATTCTTGAGCTTGACTTGTTTATTAATAGATAAGGTATAGCTTGTTTGTTTGTTTTTTTGTCTTATGTTTTGTTTCCTCCTCCTCTGCCCAGAGTGGACATGCCAACTCCAGTGCCAACGTTTTTTAAGGTGACTCCTTCCCATCCAAAACCTACATGTCACCTCCTTAGAGAGACTTCTGTGGCCATTCTATCTAGAGCAGCCTCGCCTTCTTCTCTGTTCCTCCTTTGTTTTCTTCATATTTGAAACACTTTATCTTTGCATCACTTTATCTTTGTGTCTTCCTGTGTTTTGTCTCTCCCCTGCAACTGGCATGGAAACTCCTCCAGAGGAGGGTCTGTTTCTGTCTTATTCATAGTTTCTTCCCAGGAGTCTAGCAGTGCTCAGCTTTTAGAGCAGGAATTCAAAAGATTGCTGTTGATACATTTAATAAAGAAACATTTTTAAAAAAAGATTTTATTGGGGAATTGGGGGAGGGGAACAGCCAAGTTGTTGTCTTTCAATCTTAGTTCTGGAGGTCGAAGCAAGCTCAGCTCCAAGTCCAGTCGTGCAGCTCAGCTCAAGGTGCTATGTTCAAATAGTTGCGGGTGGGTGTTAGCCACCATCCCATGCTGGGAGTTAAACCAGCAGCCTTGTTGTGAAGAGCACACCCTCTATCCTCTGAGGCCCCTGGGTGGTAGCTCAGCTTAAGGTGACAAATTCAGTCTTAGTTGCTGGTGGGCATAGCCCACCATTTCCATCAGGCAACCCCGTTGTTAGGAGCATGTGCTCTCACCAGCTGAGCCATCCTGCCACCTGTTGGCAGCTCAACGGCAGCAGCTCAGCTTGGGCACAGCTCACTAGCCCATGTGGGAATCGAACCAGCAACCCTGTTGCTCAGAGCTCGCAATCTTGAGCAAGCTCTTAACCAACTCAGCCACACGGCCGGCCCAAAGAAACATTTTTTAAACAGCTGAGAGGAGCATCAGATTCACCTGTGGGCAACTGCGCTTAGACACGCTTTTTAAAAGGAAACTTTTTATTAAAGTATAATGTGCAAAAAGAAATATTGGGTTGTCAGAAAAGTCATGATGTATTTTATCCATGTTTTTCGTAGCAAAAATGCACCATGACTTTTCCGACAACTCAATATAATGTTGAGGTATGACGTATTCCGATCTTGAAGAATATCTTATTCCCTAAGAAAAGTATTTGGGGGAAGGGAAAGTGAGAGTATTTTTCATCTGATCAAAGGATGTAGAGTGGGGAGAAGGGAATTTTCCATTGGGCTTAGCTCAGCTGAAGGCTGACTCTAAGATAGTCTGCTTCTATAAATGTTCCCCTTAGCATGAGCACAGACTTTGTTTCCATGCTGGGCTCCATCTAACCTGGAACCTCTAATCCCTCAAAGATGGGGAGAGGAAGAAAATAAATTGTGAGTCATGGGAAAACTTAGGTAATATGGATCAAGGTATATATTTCCCTCACTTCTGTACTCCACAGACTGGGAAGATATTTAGTTCAGTAAAAGAGGAAGACCAAACACGATGGATTGACCCCATAAAAGAAGCCATGGTTACGAGTCCTTAGGAGCTGAGCAGGGCTGTGAGGACAGGACACGGTGGACGTCACTCATTTATAGGGTCACCAGGAATGAGTGCTGACTCAACAGCACATAACACATGAGCTTTTCAAATAAGTCTCTATCTGATCTAATAGCGAAACTTCAGATGGCCCCCTCTCTAAGATTAGAAGCAGGATAAGGATTCCCAACATCACTGCTCCTCTTCAACTTGGAAATCTATGCCAACCCAACAAGAGAAGAAAACAACAGTGAAAACGAAGACACAAAATTGTCAGTTGCAGATGACCACCTACATGGAACCTATGGTAATCCAGGGACTATGTATTTATTTAATATTCACAAATAATCTCTTATCTCACAAAAAGAAAATGAAACTCTAAAAGGCTACATTTACCCACATTTGTTGAGAAATCGGCCTCCGAGGCTGAGTATAAGCCCAAGAAGAAAGAATAAGAACATTCAGTGAGAGTGTAAAGGGGAGAGCTGGGATGTCCTATCTGTCTATCATCTATCTATCTATCTATCTATCTATCTATCTATCTATCTATCTATCCATCCATCCATCCATCCATCCACTCCGTAGTTGGACACCTGTTAGTGTATGCCTGCTCCCTTCGGTGCACAGTGCTCGGTGCTTGGGACACCAAAACGAAAGACACAAGTCTTTCTGATCCCAATCTGGCAGAAGGATGATAACCCCATACGGAGATAATGCTGTGACTGAAAGTGCATAGCAAGCCATCGGGTCACAGAAGAAGTTGGAATTATCAGAGAGTGCTTTCCCAGTAGTGACAACAGAACTGAGGTTTTCTGAGCTAGGCGCTGGGCACTCCAGGCAAGGACCAAGATCTGAGATGCTGTGTGGGGCTGGATGGTTGCTCAGAATGACAATGACCAAGGCTAGAGAAGTAGGCTCGGGCCCAGGTCCTGAATGACCTTGTGAGCCATGCTGAGGAGCATGGACAGTGGACCCAGCACCAGAGTGATGAGACAGATTGGAAAAGGAAGTATCTACTCCTATACTGGTGAACTGAAAAGAAAATGGCTCAGTCCTTCTAGGTTGAATGAGGGTGTGGAATTAAAACGGCTTGCTTTTCTTTTACTGTGTCTACACTCAACAGCATCAATTATCACTTCCATTGGCATGCTAATTTTCCCGTAAGGTAGTGCCAGTCACTACTTTTCAAGTGGTGTTACCAAAGCTTTATCCTATTCTGAATAAGACTGCTTTGGCATGGAACAGGCTTGACAAACACCCCCACCTACTCACATCTTTTCTCTTTGAGTATTGTGGCCTTTTCACTAGGTTTATCATCTCCAGTCAAGCAAAGAGGTATCCCCCAGGGTGGCCTCAATGAGGCAGAAGAGATAAATCCATTTATTTCAACAAATGTTTACAGAACATTTACAGTGCTAGGATAGAGCAGTGAATTAAACACGGTTCCTACACCCCAGGAGCTGATGGGCTCAAGTTGACCAAATAGATGATATTTAACACCAGAATCAGCAAACATTACATAATACTATGTGCCTAGCCTTGTTCTATATGGTTCTGTGTGAATCCTTCAATCATTTATTACTCTCGACAACCCCATGAGACAGGTTGTATGGGGCATCATCACTGCTCAATTCACCCTGAAGTCAGCTTGGAACCCTAGCAGGACAGCAGCTCAGTGTCTGTTCTCAACCCCTTCAACTTAACAGTCCCATGACAATCTAGTGTGATAAATAACGTAATGCAGACATGTTGCTTTAGAAAAGAGTCCAGGGTGCTACTGGCACATAATCCAGTCTTAGGGGTCAGGAAACATTTTCTAAGAAGTTTTCAAGCTGAACCTGGAAGAGGAAAGTACCTAGGGGCTAGCCAGGTGACAGAGGGAGGGAGGGATTCCTTTGCAATAAAGGAATCTTATGTATGAAGACCCTGAGCCCAGAAACAACTTGGTACTCGTTGCAGAGCATCCTGGGAGGCCAAAATGAGTCAAGGGTGAGGGGGTGGGGGTGAGAATGGGAAAGAATAAAAGTAAACTTGGCTGTTTTAGATCTTAATATTTTAGTGCTAGAAGAAATCACACAGACAAGACCATGGAAGTAAGTTCCAGAAAATCCTGAATTTAAATATTACATCTTTTCAAGGCATGATGAACTTTTTTTCAAACCAAAATCAGAATGTGTCTGTATCATTTGAATAGTAGGTCTTAGAAAAGTATTTCTTATTCATTTCATAACACATTTAACCATTCATCTTTGTTGAAAGGAATAAAATTGCATTGAAATATAAAATTACCCCACAAATCAGTGACTCCTATGATTGAACTGTCATTCTTATATTCGATATGTACTTATTGAGCACCTACTATGTCAGGCCTCCGGCATACCACCAGAGGACACCTCAGTGAAAAAATCAGGTCCTTGAGCTTGTACTACACATTTCAGTAAATTCCTATCTTAGAAAGTCTAAAAAGCATGGTTTCCACGCTGTTGACCTTAAAAATAAAAGTCAGTTATTTTACCAGCAAAATGAGTTTATTAGAGAGCAGCAAAGAATTACAATTTGGGACAAGTCAGCTATAGCAAAAGCCAACAGCAAGTCTAACAAACGGAGGGACGTAAATTTATGGAGAGAAAGGAGGAAGTTGGGAGGGGCTGTTTTGAACAAAAGTCCATCAGAGAGAAGAGTTCAAGGGAAGACAGTGTCTCACTGGCTGAGCTGCTTTCTTGTAGGAGATGCACTGGGTACATCTTTTCCTGTTGACGACTGTAATTGATGATTCTTTCCTGTTGACTCTTCTGCTGGTGTCTGTGACTGACAGTCCTTCCTGTAATTGACATGGAGTGAGACTGCATGAGAGCTCCCCCTACTCCATTTTAGTGCGGTTTTCCTCTATTAGTTTCCACAATACTTATGGAATATATTATAAAGTCTTTTCTTGTCCAAACATCTAATTTTACAGATGAAGAAATTGAAGAGGTTCAGTGGTTTACCCAAATTCATGCGTCTCAGTGTAGTGTGGTGCTGGAGTCACACATTTCCACGCCGTTGCTCTCTCCAGCTGACACCCTACTCTCATATATTCGGAACCATGGGTTCAAGAGTAGTGTTTGACAAGAAAGAAGTCAAATGGAGCTATAAATCAGGATTCTTACTGGGGTACTTCTTTACCAACATTCTGCCCCTCTCCTAAAATAACAGCCTACGCATGGCCAACTGTGTCCAATTTACAAAAATATTTTCACATTCATTATCTCACTTGAGCGTCAAGCTGCCCTGTAAGGTAGATATTAATATCCCCGTGCAGATAAGGAAACTGAGTTTTAGAGTTTCCGCTTCGTAAGCGTAGATACAAAGTCAGAGTCAGAAGAGCAGGGACAGCTGCCCAAGGGAGGCTTCAACCCATAAAGGCACTAAAACATCCCAGGAATTCACAAGAGATTCCATGCCATTTAACTCGGGTTTCTAACAACACTCCCGGCACAAGTGATGAAAGGTAAATTGGTTCTATTCCCACTCAAGAAGGAAGTGTCCTGGGATAGAAATGTAAAAACATGCCTCAGGCTGCAGATATGTCTTAGCTGAGATTTCTGTGATATATACATGCATGTTTCTTGGTGTAATTTGAGAGTGCTGAATCCTAACCACTAGACCACCAGGGAGCCACCTCTTGGTGTAATTTGAGTCCTGTGTCAATCCCAAGACCTGAAGCCGGAAGCTGAATTCTGAAACCAGTCTGTGGCGTAGTACAGGGAATAAAAGGTTTCTTTTTATTTTTATTTATTTTTATTTTTATTTTTTGAGGGCAGTGTTACTGGCCCTCACATGTGGGACCGAACTGGGCCCGCTGGATTCCCAAGCCAGCGCTTAACCACCGCTCCACTCGGCCGGCCCAAGAGGTTTCTTTTTAAAATATAACTTGTAATCCCTGTAATATACCTCTCATGAAGTCATCTGGTTGGAAACGAAAACCAAATTGAAGAAAGAACAAAAAACTAGAAATGTGGTAAATGTTTTATTGGTATGAAAGCCAATTCATAAATAAACAGAAAGGAAACTTAAACATCTATTCATATTATAGATTATATTTCTTCCTATTAAGAAATTAAACAATAGGTCCGGCCAAGTGGCGCATTGTTTAAGAGCTGGCTTGGAACGCCAGCGGCCCCGGTTGGGATCCCACATATGAGGGCCAGTGACACCGCCCTCTACAGCTAACAACAGCTCCACTTGGAGGTGGGCTGTGCGAGCCTCAGCGATGGTGTAGGCTGCAGCCCCTGCTGCAGTGGGCTGCCATAGGCTACAGTGAGTGGCCGGCAGCCAGCGTGAGCAGCTGGCAGCCAGCGTGAGCTGCCAATAGCCACAGTGAGTGACCATGCAGAGGCCGGAGACCGATCTGCCTCATCTGGGAAGAGCACAATGACAATACCAACATGGGTCAGTGAATCAACGTCCTCTGCAACTAGACTAAAGAACAAGAAGACAGCAACTTCTCTGTTCTCCTTCCCCGATTCCCCAATACTCTTCTCCTCCCCCAGTTCCCCAATAAAATCTTTTAAAAAAAGAAATTAAACAATAAAGTACATAGATTAAAAAGTAAAAGTCTGGGCCAGCCAAGTGGCTCAGTTGGTTAAGACAGCGAGCTCTGAGCAACAGCATCGCCGGTTCCATTCCCACATGGGCCAGTGAGCTGCGGCCAAACTGAGCTGCTGCCACTGAGCTACCAACAAGTGGTGGGATGGCTCAGCTGGTGAGAGCACGTGCTCCTAACAACAAGGCTGCTGGTTTGACTCCTGCATGGGATGGTGGGCTACGCCCACCAGCAACTAAGATTGAACACGGCACCTTGAGCTGAGCTGCCCTGAGCTGCCGAAGGGTGACTGGACGGCGACTGGACTTGGAGCTGAGCTAGCTGTGGCCTCCACAACTAAGATTGAAGGACAATAACTTAGCTGTTCCTTCCCCAATTCCCCAATAAAATCTTTAAAAAAAAAAGTGAAAGTCACCCTTTGAGCCTCACTGGTGGTCTAGCTACTCTTCCAACGACTCAAGAAAAGAACTTTTTTTAGAAAGCATATCTTGAACAAGGCTGTGTAATTATATCCAAGTAAGTTATCTCTCTCCTTGGAGAGTGTGAGTGACTAATGCTTTCCAGTTATGAGTGCTGGAAAAACCGTGGAACAAAAGGCAACTCCAAATAAGTATTCTGCTATAGTTAGTGTATATAATAAACTCCTTATTTGAGCATAAAGAGAGATTTGATTTTTATTATTGGAAACGATCACCAATTTTCCCTACCCCTCTCTATTAAAGAATATTAAAGTGTCATCAAATTATTTAGGACCTGGGAATCTGCCCCTTGCAGCCTCGATTCATTGGCCAAGGAGCAGTTCTATTACTT
This sequence comes from Aselliscus stoliczkanus, assembly GCA_033961575.1. Taxonomy (NCBI): domain Eukaryota; kingdom Metazoa; phylum Chordata; class Mammalia; order Chiroptera; family Hipposideridae; genus Aselliscus; species Aselliscus stoliczkanus. Next base: position 101,458,884 of record CM066739.1, read on the forward strand.
TACTTTTGTTTTGTTTTGTTTTGTTTTGTTTTGTTTTGTTTTGTTTTGTTTTTTTGAGGGCAGTGTCACTGGCCCTCATATGTGGGACCCAAACTGGGGCTGCCGGCTTCCCAAGCCAGCGCTTAACCACCACGCCACTCGGCCGGCCCTACTTTACTTTTTCTTAACTTTAAATTCTTTGCTCTTTCCACAAGCATATTTTCCCATTCCTATGAATGCCTAGCGTTCTGATAGACTGTGTCACAAAACACTCGCGTTTCCCCTGATACTGTTTTCATTGGTTCGTGAGATGTTTTGTGCAAATGGTTGGTCCTGTCTCCCCAACTAGACTGGAAGCTTCCTGGGGCAGGAATCTCCCCTAGTGTTTAATCTCCCCTGCCTCCCTCACTGAATGCCCTCCCTGCACTGTGCACACACAGGATGGGTGCACAGCCCCCTGGATGCGTGCCGCCCTGCACCCCCTCTCTCTCTTCTGCAGAGCTCGGAGTAACAACTGGACAGCCACATGCTCTCAGGACCCACAGTAAATGTGGAAATCCTGTTTTCCCAGCATAGAGGTACATCTTGGCCAGCCCTTCTTGTCTGGATTTGGTGGGCTCTCCTCCTCCATAAACCATCTAAGCCTCTTCCTGGCCCTGCTCCTCAGAGTAGACTTCCCTCAGTTGCATAGTGAGTACTCCAGCTGCACTTAGTTCCTGGCTTAACTTCCTGACGTGTCAGCCAGAAATCCTTCCTGGTCCAGGGCTTCAACGACATTCTCTTAAGTCGCTAACTTTGTTTTTGTCTCTGACTCCAGGAATCACTGTATGAGCTTCTGGTTATTTCTGGCTGCTTCCAGAAGCCCTTCGTCCATCACCAACGGACTCGTTAATAGTTACTGGAATGATGAACACTTATAGTTATTTATAGAGATGACCCAAACCGGCCTATGAAATGTTTACCTGCATCCAGGCCCATGTGAAAGCGAAATTCTGTCCCCGTATGGTGGTCTTAGGTGCTTAGATTAGATTGTACCAGCATATTCTCCTGCCCAGACCATGGTCTATCCATCTGTAACTCTGAAGAGAAAATAATGCACTTCTTTTTTTTTTTTTGCCCTGTGAGATTTTTATTTATGGTCATTTACTTTGGCTGTTGATATAAAGAAACCAGTTTAACAGCTTCAAAAGGTCAGCTTCAAAAGGAACTAGTCAACCTGTGTACTCATTAAAAAATAAATGGAAGAGTTAAATTGTATGCCAAGACTTTGGTTTTTGGGGGGTTTTTTTTTGGGAGGAAGTAGTATTCAGGGCTAGGTGAGAGGCAAAGGTTAATTGGGATTATGCCCTGAGCTACATCTGACATGACATTTGCATTGACTCCATGTGAGGATGTTGAAAAAGCAGAACTAGGACTTGTCTCAGGTTGGGGTCTCTGGAGATAAAGTTTATATGAAGAATTTTGAAGCACAGAATTCAGAGGAATGCTTATTTTAAGAGTTCGGATGGCTACAAAGAACGCAGAAGCCAGGGATGAAACCTCACCAGGTGTTTCCAAGGACCATATTGAAAATTGGCTGGCCAAGTAGAAAGAGACAAGAGCTGTAACACCAGGGTTCAGTGGGTCAGGCTAGATTAAAATGCCCATGGTTAATATCGGAAGCTTCTCTAACTGTATATTGCTTACATCAACCCCAGTTCCTCCTGCGGTAGTAAGAGCCAGTTGCTAACTCTGAAAACTAAAGTGTCTTGGACTGACTGATAAGCAGCTAAGGAGATTTAGGGAAGAGAGGAGCAGGTGGGCGGGGCTAAACTGCAGCTCCAAGATAGTGATGTAAGAAGGTAACAGCAAAACAAAGGTGCTGGATTCTCTTGGAGCTGCAGGAACCTATTACCTACTCCAGACACCCAGAGGTATTATGGGAGAGGAGTAGGACACATGACAGTTGCTCAATTCTGTCTCCAGTTTGGAACTCCGTGTGTGCTGTAAATGATACTTGGAGAGACAAGGGGAAGATGAAATGTGTTTTTCTGCTTCCCAGAAAAACTCTTTTGCTGTGGGCAAGGTCTTCACGGTCTGCTTTCCAGGTAACCCCTCAGGTTGCAGAGGGTTACTTTGTAGTGTTGTGTGATGACATGGTCAAGAAGGATGGTTAATGGGTGGCAGTAGGTGGGCAGGGTCCAGTCAGTCTTAAAGGTGAAAGCTTTGGAAAAATCATGGCTGGGATTATTAAGTGCTTCCTGTGTGCCAGAGACTCTGCTAAGAGCTTTCACTGCACCTCCTGATTTACTCTTCATAACAACTCAATTAGGCATTAGTACTTGATTGTAAATGTGAGCATACTGAGACTCAGAGCAGCTCAGTAACTTTCCCAAAGCCTCAGACAGCGCCTAGTAACAGTCTGGTTTGCATCCCAGGTCTGACTCCAGATTGAATGGGCTAATCACTGTGCTGTCTTAGGAAAGGCACCTCAAGGGAAATGAACACTGCAGTCCTAAGATTTGAAAAAATCAAGGTAAGTATGCTTATTTCCTTGCACGTTTCTCCCAGTTTTTTTTTCATTTTAAAACATTGTATACCCCGTCTCCAGATGCCAGTGCTGTGCTTTCAGTTACATGCTGAGTTGTATGGAAGGGCGAACAGGGTTTATTTCTATGGAAGAAATGCTCATGGATAAAATCAACCCTCCATGAGCAAGTACTAATGTGGACAATACAGTCTGTCGGGGTGTGGAGTGCAGAGTGCATACTCACTCTCAGGAAATATGCCATCTGCTTTAGAAGATCAGACAGGAATATCAAAAAGGTAATCCAAGGCATCCCATGATATGGGCTAACGCAACAAGAAGAACCACTCTCGAGTTGGAGGAGGGAGCGCTCACTTCCAGGTGAGTGGTCGAGGCGGGATTCCTGGAGGACAGGGCAGGATCTGAAGAGTGAGGGAGGGTATTTATTTGGACATTGTAGAATCGTAATATGGAGGCATGGAGCAAGGAAGAGAAAGGTGTGTTTGAGGACAGTGAAGGCACCTGGGGAACTCTAGAGAGGCTCCCTAGGGGAGGAGGAGGAGTGAGGCAGGAAAGACAAGCTGAAATGAGATGGTATAGATCCTGGATAACAAGGCAAAGTAGTCTGAATTCATTTTAATAAGAGCCCACAATGGGAAATGCCAGGTCTATGCAGGCACTTGGTAAATGGGAGGCTGTTGAACAGGCAGATAGGGTGAGGGCTTTGGCAAGACGGTCAACTTGGAGTCAAAGCCTAGCCCTGCAATTTACTAGTTGTGTGACTTTGGCTACTTACTTAATTTTTCTGAGTTGTAGTTTCTTCCTCACTAAAAGGTGAATCTTTCCCATCTCATAGGGTTACAATGCAGGAGTCGGCAAACCTTTTCTGGTGTGAGCCAGAATGTCAATATTTTAGACTCTGTGGGCCTGGTCCCGGCCTTTGTACAGTGAGGCAATCTGTAGACAACACATAAAGAAATGAGCATGGCCATGTTCCAATAACATTTACTTTACAGAAACAGTCAGCCCTGCTGAATTTGACCTTCGGGCCATGGTTTGCTAACCCCTATTATAGATGAAGTGATCTCCGTAAAACACCTAGCACTAAGCTGACTTTAAATAACCATTCCCACCTCTGCCAATTTCTTTTGCCCCCATCTCAAGTGGCTTGTACCCCCATTACATTATTCTGATGTAGTTGATACTAATGCATATATTCTTTATCACTTTGTCTGCACTGCTGGCCATACTATTGTCCCATAAAAATGGACTTCAAAAGCAGTAGATTTCTTAGGGTATTATTGCTAACGGCGTAAAGAAAAGAGACTCCTCAGAGGCTTGATCACTGCACTGTACACCTGAAGCTGATGTTGTATAGTATTGCATGCCAACTGCAACTGAATATGTGGATGGTCACGGGATGTGGAGTATACTGTGGAGGGGAGTCAAGGGAGTTGTGATGGATATGTATGATATGGGGGAGGAGTGGGGTGGCGAACTGGGGGAGGGGGGTTTCACTGTGGGGGGTAAAGAGTATAACTATTGAATTGTGTTGTACACCTGAAACTAATAAAAAAATATATTAAAAAAAAAAAAGAGACTCCTCTTGGGTATAACCATACATAAGAACCATGTTGGATTTCTAGGCTGAGAGGGAATGAGGCAGTATTTCCTTGCCACCTAAAGCTAAGTAAAAAAAGCACTGGATGAAATTCCACCTGCTGAATTTGGACTAGAACTGCACAGGGAACTTGAAGTGAAAGGGCGCCCTTTAGTGGAGATTTACATAACTCAGTGTAATTCTCTTGTTTCATTATTCCATCTAGGTTTAACCAAGATGAATGTACCTCATAAGCATTGTCCTCCCCCGCTCCCACCTGCGGGAGTCAAACCAGCAGTCTTGCTGTTAGGAGTGCATGTTCTATCCACTGAGGATCCGGGGGGCATCTCAGCTTAGGTGCTGAGTTCAGTCTCAGCCGTGGGCGGGCGTAGCTCACCATTGAACAGGCAATCTTCTCATTAGGAGCACATGCTCTCACCAGCTGAGCCATCCTGCCATCTGTTGGCAGCTCAGCGCCAGCTCGGCTTGGGCGCAGCTAGGGTGAAGCTCACTGGCCCATGTGGGAAATCTAACCAGCAATCCTGTTGACCAGAGCTTGCGTTCTTAAGCAAACTCTTAACCAACTGAGCCGCTCAGCCGGCCCAGCATTCTCCTCTTTACAAGCCCTCCCACATGTGACCTCATTTGATCAACAGTTGTGTTGTGGGGTAATTTTGTTCCTGAGGAAATTGAAAAAGAAGTATTTAAGGACTGAGCCAAGGCCACGTTTCATGAGGTGAAACCAGAGAGAGGGTAGGTGAAGTATTGGAGGGTGGGGGGAGACTCAGTGGAGAAGGCTTACCCGGGCTAACAGTGGTGACTTTGCCCAACCCCGCAGCTTTACCTGTTGCCAACACCATAACAAATTGAACAGCGGTAAGATATCATCAGCCCATGTCACTCAAACCTCTGCCACGCAAAAGAGTTGTAATTGAGCTTGATACATTTTAGGTAAAGCAGTCTTCCAGCTGGCAAGCCAAGCTGCCCAACGGTTTTCTGCCAAAGCCAGCATTTGGGGTCACAGGACAATCACTTGCAACTGCTCATCCTCCCCTTCTCCCTCACCAATAAGTCACTTCCTTAGCTGCTGAATGAGGTTTGTTGATTGTGGGGTCAAGTCCCTCCGTTGCAGAGTATACACAACCACCGTGGAGCCCTCTGGTGGTCACCCAGGAAAGTACCGGAAGCATGAGGGTAAGACGTAAGCAGGATGATGCTAGAGAGACAAACCAGCTCGTGTTCCCTACAATAAAATCTCAACCAATTAGACATCCAGTTCCTCTTTGAACTATTTGAATAACAGGATTTCCAAGGTAAAGTAAGACCAAAACCAAGATTGTGGTAGGGAACGTTTCACCTAAGAAAACAGGTCTGAAGCAAGCTGAAGTATAAGTCCTGATAAGTTTCATTAGTTCTTTTGCACAGTGGTTCTTAGTTGGTGCACAAACAGGAGGGGTTTTTGAACTGGCTTTGAACCATAGTGGTATTTCCCCAGGGGACACAAAATTAATGGGAAAAAAAATGTTCTCAATTCTATTCATAACTCAATTATACTAAAGACTAGTTTCAGCACAAAAGTATTCCTTTAGCGAACATTTAATATAGCAGTATTTTATGTTATTTTGGGAAGGGTGGACTTTTTTTGTTGTTATTTGGTGAAGAATACTTTGACTTCAGACTTTTCTTCACCTGAGGGTGCTTAAGGACCACTGCCTAAAATCAACACTGCTCACAGTGTGTTATCTGAGAACAATGGGCTAGTCGATATTGTATGGTAATTCAGCTTTGTCTAATGACAACGAGGCTCTCTGTTGAATGCACTTCAGCCAGTTTAATCCAACCTCTTGTTTATGTCACTCTATGGGCCATGACAATGAGAATTTTCTCTCCTTGGTTGACTCCCATTCCAAAGAATTGAGCCTTCTACCTGGTGACACGATCTCCTCTGATGGATCGCCAGGATGTTTGGACTGTCCATAGCCAATGTCCACTTACCAATCTCTTTGTTGATGGCCTATGATAATTCCGATCATCTGGCTCACTTCCCGGGAGTCTTGCCTTTATGCCAATGACCTGGTCTGGAAAGCCAGAACACTCTCCAGTTTTAGACTCGCCAAGAATTGACTGGACGTTACAGCTTGCCCAGGAAGAATCAGGTCTGTCAGATTTAGGTCAGACTCTTATTGACTGTGGGTCAAAGTGTTTTTTTTTTCTAATTCTCAATTTCTCAGTTTTCTTGTCTAGGCTTGCCTGAAGATAAACAACATTCTCCCCTAAAGGTCCTGTGTGTGCTCTGGGCGGATTAACTTGCCAAAAAGATTTGGAGGAAATGCAACAGATGCCCAGCTGTCTCAAGGGTGGCCCTTCCTGGGGCCCAGTAGCCAGGTTGGTAGGTGACCAATCACTCTGGTTTGATTGGGACTGAGGAGTATTTTGAGACACGGGACATTCGTTGCAAAAACTGGGAAAATCCTGGGCAAATTGGGATGACTTGGTCACCCACCTGGTAGGAAAGAACTAGAACCTTGTTTGTAATTGGAGTTCAGAAATGCAGAAGGTTCCAAAAAAAATGTCTACACATTTTAAGAAAAGAAAAAAAAACTATTAAAATTGTAATACTCAGTATACACCAATAATAAAAGAGGACTACAAGTCATGTTTGACTTCTGCAATTACAAGAGGTGCTCAAAGTGGTTACCATCAGTGTCCAGACACTTCTGATTATGGCGAACAACTGCTTGAGCAACGTTGACTAAAGTGCCCACTTGTGTACATTTTTTTTTGGTGCCCCTGGTAGACAGGTTGTCTAGTAAACTAGAGAACCATGAGGGAGGCAGGACAGTAGGGACTCCCAACTGGCCCCTAGAGAGCAAGTGGCCAGGAATAAAGAAGTATTTTCTAGAATGGGGTCACCTGAGCAGGAGCATCTGAGTTAGGAGGAGCAGCTGTTCCACGCATAATTAGAATAATTATTTCTCCCCCTCCACCCAGCCCCTCATCATTCCCATGGTACCTGTAAGCCCAGGGAAGGCAAGACTGGGATAGAGATGCTAGAATTGTATGTCTAAGTGTTCACAGGGCATGGCTATGGGAGTCCTTCTAAAAACTGAACATGTGGGCCAGCCGAGTGGCGCAGTGGTTAAGTGCTGGCTTGGGAAGCCAGCGGCCCCGGTTCGGGTCCCACATATGAGGGCCAGTGACATTGCCCTCAAAAAACAAACAAACAAACAAACTAACTAACAAACAAAATTGAACATGTAAGTGTGCTGGCCAGAGAGAGCACAGGAGATCGGAAGGGACTCAGATGTCCAGAGGGACAGCAGTGTCAAGACCAGCACCCAGAGATAATTCAAGTGACAGTGGAAAAGAGAGAAGAGGGTCAGCAGAGGCTCTGATTATATATGAGGTGGTGGTCTAACATCCAGAAACCTCAGAGGAAGAGAACACAAAACTAGTGATTCCACTAAAGTGATGTATGTCTGGGAATTCTCAGAAATAGCTGGATAAATGAACACTGAAAAAATAAGAGCCTTCCTGCTAGTCAGCAGCTGTGGGAACAAAGGTCAAGATTGAGATAATGATTATAAATGTGACCCTGGGCCACAATGACAAGACTGCCTAGAAAAACTGGGGACCTACAGATTATTGTTACATTAAACTTCTTTTAAAGAAGTATGAGTACTTACAGAAAATCACAGTACTCATAGCTGTACAGCTCAGTGGAGTTTCCCAAAGAGAACATACCTGACTACCCAAAATCGAGATTATGAAACAGCATGGTATTAGCATCCCAGAGGCCCACCTTGTGTTCCCTCTGAGTCTCCATATAACACAGTACATTAGTTTTGTCTGTTCTTGAACTTTGTATAAATGGTAACACACATAACTTTTTTGTTGGCCTCCTTTCACTCAACATGATGTTTATGAGGTTCATTCTTGTTGTTACTTGACGTTGTAGTTCATTCACTGTCATTGCTGTGTAGGGATTCCATTATGAAAATATCACTGTTTATTTTTCTAGTCATGTTCTTTCTTTTTTTATTTTATTTTATTGGGGAACAGTGTGTTTTTCTAGGATCCATCAGCTCCAAGTCAAGTAGTTGTTTCAGTAGTTGTTTCATTCTAGTTGTGGAGGGCTCAGCTCAGTGGCCTATGTGGGGATCAAACTGGCAATCTTGGTGTTATGAGCACTGCACTCTAACCAACTGAGCTAACTGGCCTCCCCCTAGTTGACTTCTGTTGGGCATCTGTGTTATTTTCAGTTTGGGGCTCTTGTGACTAGTGCTGCCATGGACTTCCTATACCATGTGTTTTGGTAAATATATGATGTGTTCCCGCTGGGCATATACCTAACAGTGGCTTGCTAGGTCATGGGGCATATTCATACTAGGCTTTTGAAGATACTGCCAGTTTCCCAGAGTGGTCAATGCAGTTTACATTACCACTGCAATGTTGGAGGGTTCCAGTTATGCAGGGTTCCAGTTACACTCTATCCTTTGCAACACTGTTTTTCTTTTTTTCCCATTTTGGTCAGGTAAATGTGAAGTGTACATCAAACTTCTAGTTTTATTTTCAGATCTGGCAGATTCCTTGGAATGTGCCTCCTCATTACTGAGATCTTTCTTGAATTTGGCCAAATGGAGTCCTCAATATAAAGATCCAAACTATTCTCTCTTTATGAGGAAGTTGAATATATTTGTAAAAGATTTGGTTTATCATTCCAGTCCTGAGCCTCTCTTGGCACATGGAAAGCTGCAATAATAGCCTAGCCTACCCAAAGGACCATTAATTTGGCCTCAAGCTTTAGCAGCACAGAAAATGGGTAGAGGTTTTCATATTTCAGACTTTTTCTCTTTTATCCACCAGGATTTATAAAGGGAAGCAGTATAGATGTTTGTTTTTTTCTTTGATATGAAATATGCCTTTGAGGAAAGACAGAAATGGCTACAGACTGTTTGGATTTTAAGTACTATTTTTTTCACTTAGCTACATTGGTGATACAAGTTAGACAATTTAAAAAAACGATCCAAGCGATCATCAACAGGAGATATCAAGTTAATTAAATCATGAAATAATAAAGAAGGTAATAGATCCAGGTGTTCTGAAATGGAAAAATGACTAAGATGTGTTATTAAGTTGAAAAAAGAAAAAAGGAAAGGAAGCACGTTGCAGGAAAGCATGTACAGTGTGAAGCCATTTGACAATGTCTGGATATAGTATATTTCTGGTTGTCCCAACTGGGTGGTAGCAGTGAGGGGATAGGTTACTACTGGCATCTATTGGTCAAAGGCCATCAATGCTGCTACTCATTCTACAATGCACAGGGCAGTCCTCTAAACAGAGAATTTTCTGGTCCCAAATACGAAGGGTGCCGAGGTTAAGAAACTTTGTTCTACATGAATATACGCCAAATTCTGAACAGCATCCCCAAGAGTTGAATTATGGAGGAATGACATCTTTTCTAAGTCATTAATTTCTGTTGGCATTTCTCTTAATGATCTTATTATAATTAGAAAAAAAAATGTTTTGAAAAGTTGTGAACGGTTGGAAGAGATGACACGTTTAAAAAAAAATTCAACATATTTAAGTTAATGAAACAGGAGATGAGCAGAAGTGGGGAGAAGGCCAGATCAGAGCAGCTATGAGAGGAGCGACGTGGCTGGTTCCCAAGGGACGCCGAGCTGGGTTATGGACCAGGTAAGCATCAGCCCACAAGCCAACAGGAGGAATTTCCTCCCGAGAGCAGGAGAGCAGGCCTCCCCAATGGCCAGTTCTTTCCTGGCGTCACCTGGAAGTGGCCGAGCCGGACAGAGGTGTTGTCGAAACCGGTGTTCCTCCCTGTCCAAATGTCACACCCAGAGCCCTGGGGATTGGAGGATATTACAGTCAGAAGCTTGATAGAACATCAAAGTACATGTGAAATGGAAGTCACGGTGGTATTTGTTCTCCCACGGCGTCAATTTTTCTTTTTTCCCCTGTAATTGTTTTGTTAAACTGAAATCTCTTGAGCGCCGTCTGGTGGTCAAACTTTTATTACCAAGTCAGGTTACTTCCAACCTTAACCCACAAACATTTTAATCACATTAACACTGCCTACATTTTAAGTTGCTTTCTGGGCGGGCCTTGTCTTGATTCTTCAATACCTTGTGCGATTGACAGGTTATAGGCAACCAGAAATTGTTGAAAGAGTAAATATTGATCTATTATAACCTGGGAGTGGATATTGGAGTCAAATCTGAACTGGTGTTAGGAAAAGGAGCTGAAAACCAGATATAAGGTGTCCTGGTTTTGAAGGGTGAGCGCAATGCCTGAAACTAAGGAAAAAAGCCGACTGCAGGCCCAAGAGTTCTGGGCTCCTGGGGAGAACAAAGAGTGCCCATAGAATTCTCCAGGAACTTCCGACAGAGTGGATTCAGGCCTTTCCTGTGATGACAGCCATGAAGTGCACAAGTGCTCTACTAGGTAATTCAACCCATCCCTTTCATTTCAGCTCTGCCCCTCAATTCCTGGCTAACATGATTCCTGGCCTCCCGAGTGGGCCCCAGGGGAACAGAGACCTTGACGTTCTAATAGGAACAGCTGCCAGCAAGTGGCTGCAAGACCAGTGTTACAGTGTTTTCAGACTTCTCAAAAGAAATGGAAATGTCAATTATCATGTGAATTTCCCAAAATTGGCTCAGATTACTTCTGAAACACTCAATGGGGCCCAAACACCTGTTAGTAGCCAACTGTTAGGAACCCATCAACTGGAAAATCTCTGAGCTTCTGTCTACTCTTCTGACCTCTTCTGTGGCTCTGACCTCTATGCACATCTATGCATGCCTAGTTTTTATTATTTATTTATTTATTTATTTATTTATTTATTTATTTATTTATTATTTTTTAGCTGAGCCATCCTGCCACCTGTTGGCAGCTCAGCTCGGGCTGGGCATTGAACTGCTGTTTCTCAGAGCTCAGCTTGCACTCTTGAGCATCCATGGATAGTTTTTAAATGAGGCCAAGTGATAATCCTAGCTCAGTGTGAACCACAAGGTCAGGAGTGCTCTTTCTTTGAAGTTCCAGGACAATCAACTAATCTTTAGGGAAAAGACCAAGGTGTTTCACTTGAGATAAAATATCTTCCAGAGTAGCTCCCCTCCCCCAGCAACTCCCCAACCCCATCACACCTGAATATGACTGCCTCTGAGCTTCTTTTTGCTAAGATCTTGGCAGTGTGTTATTTTGTGCATGAACAAAAGTACTGGGTTTCAGCAGTAAGACTGACTTTATTCTAAGCCAATGAGCTTTGGCTCTTTAGTTCCTTACATTCTTTCTGGGTATGAATCCATCTGAGTCAGGGATGGAGCTGAACCTGCAAGTGGGGGCCAAATGGATCCACTAGAGGGTCTTGGAGGTCTTGAGGAGATAGAAACCCAGGCAGGAACCAACAGGAATGTCATGGGTTTGTCCATCCTTGGTAGTATTTTACATACCAATCAGGGTGGGAGGTCAGCATTGAATATACCCTAGGCCAGAGGCAGGTAGTCTAGCGATATGTTTTTGGTTTGATTTATGTATTTGTTTCCCATAAAGCAAGTAGAAAGGTAGCAGTGTTGTAGCTCTGAGTAGGAACTGGTAACCAGACTCCCTGAGTTCTGTATGACATTGGCATGTTTTAAGAGCTCTGTAGTCCTTATACAGAGGTGAATATAATCTCTATTATATTATGGAAGGTAATATTAGAACCCACATCCTGGTGTTGTTATGAGGAATGAATGAATGAATGTATGCAAAAGTGCTTATAACAATAATAAACACTATATATATGTTGAAATATAAGTAAAGCAATCGCAATCATTTTATGATTCCAGCTACCTCAGTACGAATCCTGATCCTCGAGTGCAATCTCTCGGACAAGGAAGTGCTTAAGAAATGGTCCACAATGATGACAGAACTGGGGTGTCATGAGGTGATGACCACAGGACTCCAGGGACCTATTGAGATTTGTCTGTAATGTATTTGGCTCTTGGTTTCTGGAATCCCAAGTGTCTGCTTAAGAGGGAACAATAAGAGTCAGTACATCAATGGGGAGAACCAACTCTGGGAAAATTTATAACCTAATGGAATTAAAGATTATTTGTCTCACACAATGCAACCCTCTTGGACTTGTCAAATTTTAAGGAGGCAAAAAAGAAACACATGGTATATTCAGATATTTATTCCCAGTTGATTTGAGTTTTTCAGTCAAGAACCATGTTCAATTCTTGTTTGTATCCTCTGTTCATGGTACAGTTCCTGTAGTGCGTAAGAGTTTAGGAAGTGTTTGTTGAATTAAGCATATAATCCAAAACAAATGCGTTTCGGACTCACTTTGTCTGTGTCTTGATTTTAAGAAATTTGAAAAGACTGAGTACCAAACATAGACAAAGTAGGGATTGTTCCAGAAAAATAGGAGAGTGGGGAAAGGAAGAAAGGAAGAAAGGAAGGAAGAAAGGGAGGAAGGAAGGAAGGAAAAAAGGAAGGAAGGAAGGAAGGAAGGAAGGAAGGAAGGAAGGAAGGAAGGAAGGAAGGATTAGGAAAGGGAAAAGGAAATCAAAAAGGAAAGGGTTCTGATGCAGTGATTCTGTGTTAAAGAGCATGTTGTTAAAACAGTAGCACTGGGTTCTGTATTAGTCAGGGTTCTCCAGAGAGGAAGAACCAATAGGATGTGTATACATACATATAGAAAGGGATTTATAATGAGGATTTGTTGTGGGGGGCCTGCTCCCATGAGGTCCAGGGGTTCCCTCAGGTGTGGATGGAGTCAGCGAGGCAAAAGGGAGTGGAGACACTGGGGGAGTTTTGGGGAAGTGTCACACTTTATTATTACAGCATGTCCCTTTTTATAGCTCTTGACCATTATCTCAATGACAAGTTATATTTTACATAATCTTGATGTTTTGTCTTTCTTAGGACTTCTATAGTCTTTACTTTTTTGTAATTGTTCTCTCCAGGGTACACCATGACCTATTCTATGTTCAAGGATTAACTTATCGCCTAAAGACTGGTTACCATGACTACCTAGTCATTATCCAAATTCCAGCAGCTAAACACAATCGTAAGACTCACAGAGCGCAGACTTGAGCTATTACTAAGAGGCTAGCAGTGGCTGTGTTTAGGGTAAAAAGTATCTAAAGTCTATTCCTATGTGACTACAATACTTAGCAACCAAAGGGGGTCTCAAACTTTTCTTATCCTACGAGGGGCTACATATTATTACAATAGAGGGTAACATCTGTTTCTCAGTCAAAGCTTCAGTATTTGTTGCTACAGCAATGTACAAGGCAAAGAATTAAAACAAGGCTGTTGATTAACATACCCCATGGTCAGTAAGTTGCCTCTTATCGGAACTCTCATGGCCTGGAGACCTTGGTCTCCAAGGAGACCTCTCACAGCAATAACCATAGGCAAGTGGGCTCAAGGACTGATGTTATTTCTCACAGACAGGCTGTCAGCCTATGTAACCAGAGGCCTGAGCCTCTGTTTCAAAGAGGCTTGAGTCCCCCCTTTCTCAGTCCTGGAGTCCCATTGGACTACTGCCTGGCTTGGGTTGTCTCCTTCTCTTTAGGAGATCGTGCCCATCATTGGCTTGCATAGCCATCTCTCATTGGAGTACCACAGGAACTTGCCATAAATGCAGTGAAAGTACTGTCTCCTATAGGATCTGATGTAGAGGAAAGGCACATGGGTTCATAGAGGCAGGAGATACTACATGACCAACCATAAGGCAGCACCCCAGACATTCAGCGCCGAGCATAGATCTTTACCTTGATGTGACCTTGTCAGACATCGGGGTGCTGTCGGCTCCCAGCAATTTGTCTCATGCAATTACAAAGGCCGACAAGTCCAGAATCTATATGGTGTGCCAGCAGGCTGGAGACGCAGGAGAATCAATGGTGTAGTTCCAGCCTGAAAGCCAGCAGGTGGCGAGCAGGAGAGCCAATGGTGCAAAGTCTGAAGGCAGTCTTCTGGAGAATTCCCCGGTGCTCAGGGATACTGGTCTTTTTGTTCTATTCAGGCCTTCAACTGATTGAACCAGGCCCACTCACAAGCAATCTGCTTACTCAAAGTTCACCAATTTAATTTTTTTTTTTTTTTTTTTTTTTTTTTTAGACAGCAGTGTCACTGGCCCTCGCATGTGGGATCCGAACCTGGGCTGCGGGTGTCCCAAGCCAGCTCCCAACCACCGCACCACCTGGCTGGCCCACCAATTTAAATCTTAATCTTCTCCAAAAAACACACTCCAAGTTGACACATAAAGTTAACTATCACAGGCACTAAGCCCCCTCTGAAGCCAAAAATAGCCTATGGCTCTAATGCCCTTATTTTATTTTTTATTTTATATTTTTTTTTAGCTGAGTCATCCTGCTACATATTGGCAGCTCAGCAGCAGCTCAGCTCGGGCCGGGAATCGAACCAGCGACCCTGTTGCTCGGCGCTCGCACTCTTGAATGCTAATGCCCTTATCTTTTAAAGGAATGAACACATCGAATACGTTTCTCCTGATTTTTTCCAACACATACTTTCCACATGTACTTGTGTTGGAAAATTTTGGATTATCTGGGGAAGGATGCTAAGTTCTTACAACAAAAGCAACTTTGATCATGAAAACAAGTAAAGTACTGAAGGAGACGGCACAGCAATGAGGTGGAAGGGACACGAGTTCCCCAATGACCTCCTGGAGTATAGCTGCTGACCAGCTTTGACTGCACATTGTGGGACCATCATGTGTGAGAAATATAAACTTTGGTGTTTTCAAATACTATATGTTGGGGCCTTTGTTACAGCAGCGTGGCCTGTCCTAATACCATAACCATTGGAACGTGGAAACGAATGCTGCCATAAAAACACCTTAAGTACATAGCATCAGCATAACAGTCAGGAGTAGGCACTAAGCACAGATATTGTGGCCCAGAAAGCTGGTGAGCCCTGTACCAGGCAGACCTTTCTTCTCCTTCTCCTTCTCCTTCCCCATCCCCTTCCCCTTCCCTTTTCCCTCCCCCTTCCCCTCCCCCCCCTCCTCCTTTTTTAAAAGATTTTATTGGGGAATTGGGGAAGGGAACAGTGTTAGAGAATTGCGGAAGGGGAACATTGTGTTTTTCCAGAACCCATTAGCTCCAAGTCAAGTTGTTGTCCTTCAATCTTAGTTATAGAGGGTGCCTTGCTGGAGTCAAACCGGCAACCTTGTTGTTAAGAGCATGCACTCTCACAAGCTGAGCCATCCTGCCACCCGTCAGCAGCTCACTGGCCCATGTGGGAATCGAACCGGTGAACCTGTTGCTCAGAGTTCATGCTCTAACCAACTGGCCGGCCTCACTCTCCCTTCTTTTTGTCTTAGGGAAACGTTAACATCTCTCTCAACTGGGTTCTACAACACACATCACTACTTGGAAACACTTTTGGTACCTAATTATGTCTATATATCTTTGTTCTCAGGGATATTTGCTTAATGGAGTAGTTTGTTGCCAGCAGCTAACACAATGCCAATCCCAGAAATATAGGTTGGATGAATAAGTAAGTAAATGCTCAATGAATGAATGAATGAATGAATGATGAAGGAATTATTTTCTGAGACTGGATAGGATTCGCAAACATGCAGAATGTCCAGGTATCAGGAGAGACTTTCATTCATTCTAAACTATGAGACTCACATTGGTCATCTGTCCAAGTAAATCACTGGTAAGCCAGAGCTTCAGGACAGGCTGGAAATCCAGGTAATAAATGATAAGCGTTACTGACTCACATTGCCACAGCAGGCCAGGGAAAGTTCCCTTTGTTTGCTGCCTCAGATTTCTTTCTATCAAAAGGGCAGCGATCAAACTCAAGGAGAATGGTAAACTTGCTATGAAATGATAGACAGGAAGCAAAGAATAAAAATTTAAAAATAAATTTTTAACTCCAAAATACCCTTCATAATAGATCTAGGTTTGTTTCATTTTATTTTATTTATTTATTTTTTTGAAGGCAGTGTCACTGGCCCTCATATGTGGGACCCGAACCAGGGCCGCTGGCTTCCCAAGCCAGCGCTTAACCACCGAGCCACGCAGCCTGATCTAGGTTTGTTTTAGAATGCTTCCTGGTTGGAGAAGATCCTGATATATTATTCCTTCTCTTCAGCTAATGTCTATGCTATGAGCACCAGAAGGAATAAATTATTGAGAAATTATAGGACAAATAATGGATTGAATGGTGTATCACATTAGTTTCTATGAAAACAATAATAAAATGAACAGAATCAAAACAAAAAAAAATTACCTAAAATCTAACCATTCTACTAAGTTTTAATTTATATGTTCTGTTTCACACTTGATTCGTAGGTGTGCCTATTCTTTTTTATGGATGTAGAATGAAACACACACATACCAGCAAACACAAATACACGAAGACAAATCTCTCAGCCACAGGCCCACCAGCCTATGGTGCGTATCAGAACACACAATAATCAGATCATGTTTTTCTGACTCTTACCCTTCATTCTACAGAAATTCCAGTCCACAAGTCCATCGTAACTAGTTCCTGAGTCCTCGGGAACTAGTGGCCCCAGCTATCGCGTGTGCCATCTCCAAGTTTACTCTCTTTTTTAGCGTCTCCCTGTGGAAATGTCTCCTGTTCCAGATGCTGCCTCAAAAACCTGAGAAACTACTGAACTCCTCCCCCTTTCTTCTTCCATCAGCCAGTAGGGGGCCATTTCAGCGCCTTAGCCAGCTCGCTTCTCCTCCATGAACAAAGCCACTGTGTGAGGATCAGGGACTGCTGTAAAGCAGTGCAAACGTGGAGATATAGGGAAACTATTACAAGCTTCTTCTTGCAGCCCATTCTCCCTTGAGCATCTGAGAGTCCGTAGTTTGGGAGGACAAACTAAATGGCAGATAGCTTTCTTGTTTTCTCTCTCTCTCTCTTTCTCTCTCTCTCTCTCTCTCTCTCTCTCTCTGTCTCCCTCTCCCTCTCTCTCTCTCTGGGCTGAGCTTACAGGACTTGATTCTCTTCTCAAGATATTTCATTCAATAGGTTCCTCACTCTCTCGTACAAACTTAAGCCAGGTCAGGTCTCTCAGATAGGCCTAAATATGTTTAAAGCCTTGGACAAACACAATTTAAGGTGCCTGGGACTCCTGATAAAATAGCACAGATAGAATTCTGGGGTTTTGCCTTTTGCCTTTCACATTTTGAGTGTGTATCCAGGTTATTACATCATTCTCGTATTTATTATGTAAGTAGTTATATAATAAATATCATACAGGGATAACTATATTACAGTTTTTACTTCTTAAAACCTTTGTTTCAACCACTGATTTTTCTCTAGTTTAAATAATATGAATTCAGCAAGAAAATTTAAGTAGCCTTGACTGTTTCTTTTCCTTTGGATATAATAGTTAAGGAAATTGTAGCTTCTGTAGGAACGCCCCCCCGCCCCCATTTTAGGGGTATAAGACTGTAATTGTTCATTTCTCACTCTTATAACTGTCCAGAGGGGTGTTCTTGGTCAGCAATGTCGGGGAGGATTCTGCCCCACCTATTTACTAAGGGACCCAGGTGATGGGTTCTCTACTGTAGTACATGTGGATTTCAAGGCCTCTCTGGGTACCACCATCAGCCAAGAGAGGAGTAGGACAGAGGTTCACGTGGAGGTCTTGTAAAATAAAATTCGCCCATCATCATGGTACAGTTCGATGAACTTTTGGTGATTGTGTACAGTTGTATTACCACGGTGACAATCAAAGTATAGACACTCCCAACACACTAAAAAGTCCCTGGTGCCCCTTTACCTCTGAACCCTTCCCTCAGTCCTTAGCCACTGACTTTTTGTCAGTGTTGATAAATTTTGCTTGATGTATTATTTGGGGGCGTGCTTCCATTGCTCAGCATAATCCAAGATGATTGTGTTAGTAGTTCATTTCTTTCTACTGCTCACTTGTATGTCATTGTATGGATACAATGGGATTTACTAATCCATTCACTTTACCAGTTAACGGACATGTGGGTGAGTCCCAATTTTTAGCATTAGTAATATCCCTAATGCTAGGGATATTACAGTGGAAAAACTGTCTGGTTAATTGTTCATTATTTATGGGCTTCTGTTGGCCCTCAGGGGTTTGGGTAAGATTCCAATTTGCAAGCTGCCCCTTTGCTGTGTGCCATATCTTTACACCAAACTCATGACTGCACAGCATCCCATTCTAGAACAGCTCACAGATCAGTATTTCTGGTTTTTCATTGAATTCCCTGCCTCCATGCACGGTTTTGTCAGATTTACATGTAATAGCCCTTTGATTATCCAGACGGATTGGAAATGCTGCCTGCATCATCATGTCTCTGTCCAAAGCGTCTAGACACAAAATACATGTAATAATAAGAGCCCGCACGTAGTGGGCACTGTTGCTTAGAAACTGCCTCCAGGTTCATTATCCTATTTGGTCCACCCCATCACACAAGTCATTGGGATAACCAGTGGTTGAGCTACTCATTTGTTCTCAGGCTTAGTAGATAGAGTAACTGTTCAAATTTAATTTATCTTTGATCTTAATTTATCTATCTCACCCTACTTTCTTTTTTTATTTTTTATTTTTATTTTGAGGGCAGTGTCACTGGCCCTCATATGTAGGACCCGAACCGGGGCCGCTGGCTTCCCAAGCCAGCGCTTAACCACTGCACCTCTCGGCCGGCCCTGTCTCACCTTACTTTCTTGTTACAAAGGTTGTCAGCATCGAAATGGTCCAAAGACATTCATCAGGGATGGCCAGTAAGAGAAGGAAAGGACCAGACAATAAAAATAGGATGACAGGCTCCATAATATCTTGGGTTTAAAAAATTCATTATTATTTTAAATGTATTTTTTTAAGTACGATTGATATACAATATAATATTAGTTTCACGTGTACAATATAGTGGTTAGACATTTATATAGCTTACAAAATGATCACCCAGAAAAGTCTAGTGTCCATCTGGCAGGTCCATCCATGTTGTCACAAGAAAAATGGCAAGATTTCATTCTTTTTTATGGCTGAGTAATATTCCATTGTATATATATGTACCACACTGTTGGCAGGATTATAAATTGGTGCAGCCATTATAGAAAACAGTATGGAGGTTCCTCAAAGAATTAAAAATAGAACTACCTTATGACTCACTTCTGGGTATTTATTCAAAGAAATCCAAAACACCAATTCAAAAAGATATATGCACCCCTATGTTCATTGCAGCATTATCACAGTAACCATGTGATGGAAGCAACCTAAATGTCCACAACATATTATAATTGAATGCTGTCAACACTTCCACACCTAGGATCTCTTACATATTCCAGATAACACCCCACCACCTGATGAACTCTATCCTTTCAAGGCTTCCCCATCTCTTCTGATGTGCGTACTCCTTGGATTACAGGTTCTTCCTGACCTGGTCAACAGTCCATTCTGCTGTATCATTTCTCGTCACTGTTCCTTCTCTCTGACAATACTGATCTGCTTGCAGTTTCCTGACTATGTCATCGGTACTTTTAGGCATCCCATTCCCTCTGCACAAAGTGTGATTTATTTATTTATTTATTTATTTATTTATTTATTTATTTATTTATTTTTAATCTTTATTGGGAGCAGTGTGTTTTTCCCAGGACCCATCAGCTCCAAGTCAAGTTGTTGTCCTTCAGTCTAGCTATGCAGGGCGCAGCTCAGCTCCAAATCCAGTCACCTTTTTCAATCTAGTTGCAGGTGGCACAGCCCACCATCTCTTGTGGGAGTTGAACGGGCAGCCTTCTTGTTAAGAGTACGTGCTCTAGGGCCAGCCGAGTGGTGCGTTGGTTAAGAGCTGGCTTGGGATGCCAGCTCTGAGCAGCAGGGCCCCAGTTTGGATCCCACATATGAGGGCCAGTGACACTGCCCTCTACAGTTAAGATGGTGAACAACAGCTCCACCTGGAGCTGGGATGCCATGAGTCGCTAGGGTCAGCCGTAGGCTGCAGCCCCTGCTGCAATGGGCTGCCATAAGCTCCAGTGAGTGGCCGGCAGCCAGCTTGAGCTGCTAAGAGCAGCCGTGAGCGGCCGTCCAGAGGCCGTCTAGTGATCTGCCTCACCCGGGAAGAGCACAATGATAATACCAACATGGGCCAGTGAAGCAATGTCCTCCACAACTAGACTGCAGAACAAAAAGACAGCAACTTGTCTGTTCCCCTTCCCCGATTCCCCAATAAAATCTTTTAAAAAAAAAGCACAGGGCCGGCCGAACGGTGCGTTGGTTAAGAGCTGGCTTGGGACGCCAGCGCCCCGGTTCGGATCCCACATGAGGGCCAATGACAATGCCCTCTACAGCTAAGATGGTGAGCAACAGCTCCACCTGGAGTTGGGCTGTTGTGAGTCCCTGCGATGGCATAGCTGCAGCCCCTGCTGCAGTGGGCTGCCATAGGCTACAGTGAGTGGCCAGCAGCCGGAGTGATGTGCCAAGAGCCTCCGTTAGAGGCCATCCAGAGGCGGGCGACCGATCTGCCTCACCCGGGAAGAGCGCAATAATACCAACATGGGCCAGTGAAGCGATGTCTTCCACAACTAGACTGAAGAACAAAAGGACAGTAACTTGTCTGTTCCCCTTCCCCGGTTCCCCAAACGCTGTTCCCCTCCCCCAAGTCCCCAATTAAAAAAAAAAGCAAAAAAAAAAAAAGCACGTGCTCTAACCAACTGAGTCACCCAGCCACCCCAAAGTGTGCTTTATTGACTCGATTGATCTTTATTGATTCCCATGATCTTTCAACATTCAGCTCAGTGTCCCGGCCATTGGGAGCTCCTCAGCTGAGCCCTGCAGACAGTCCAACAGACCTGATTCTAACACGGCCTCTGAGCACACCCTCAGCAGAGCTGCTCGCACACTGTTTTGTAATAGTGTCACCCACTTACCTGACTGTGTAACCCACACACTGGGAGCTCCTCAAGGATATAGAATCTTTTTTATATGCATAGTTCCTGGCATATTATAATCGAACCATACATGTGAATAAACAAATACGTAAGCAAATAAATGAAGACTCACACCATATGTTCCCGCTTTTGTTTTTTGGATGTGTACTTGAGGTACTTTTTATAATGTACAGATAGCCAGAGCAGAAAAAGACACTGGGGCAAAGGAAAGATCAATCACTACAACAGTTACAAGAAAAACAGGTTCAGTGAAACGGTTATAGAATAACAGAAAATAAATGGTCCCCTTTGAACACATTTGTCTTTTTTTTGGTCAAGTACATACTCTTAAATCATATTCAGAATGATAGCTACCCTTGTTTCTCATCACTGTACAGTAATAACAAATAAGTGGTTTAGGATGTGTATTCTCAAAGCATTTTCACATCCATTTTTTTTCAGGACATGGTCATAATTCTTTCAGATGAGGACAATGAGCTATATGGAGAAGTGATTTATCAAAGATCTTATAGCCACTGTACGGGGAAACTGTCCATCAGCTCAGGTCAATAGGGGGTCATCGGACAGCTTCTGATTATTGGAGTGCCAACTTATACTTTATTTGTCTATCTAATTTCCATAGAGTCTCTGTTTACCATCTCAGGAATATAGAAACATACCACTTATCTGAATATGTTTTACATTGTCTAATAACTGATTACATAGATAGTTGGAGCAAGTTGCTAATAAAGACACAATAATGATACTTGGTTCTAGAATTTTCCAGCTAGCTTGTCTTTTCCCCCTTTATTAACAGCCTGAGGCCTGTGTTAATCTCTAAATTAAAAACCTCTCTATGACATAAAAGGTTTTCCCATAACCTACTTTTCCAAACTAATCTTCTTTCTTCCTCCACAAGAAATGCCTGTCACAGCCAGGCCAGGCTCCTCCTTCACCTTCACCCACCTCCTATGGGTAGTGCTGCTTCCACACCTGTGCTTAGAACCTTCAGGAAAAGATCAACGTTCTTCACTACCTATTCTATCCTATCCCTTCTTAAGGGTCCCACCCAGCCATTCCATGAAGCTTTCCAGAAATATTGTTCCCCAATGATCTAGTTCTCCTCTGAGCTAGCTACCGAAACTATGGTCCATTTCATGTTTTTGGTATTTAATAATACACATAATAATAACTTAGTACCTCCATCTCCTTAATTTAGGGAGCCCACTGGGCTCTACCTGTGGCCTGGAAACTTGCTCCAGACTTACCTTATTTGTTTCTTATCTCTCAGAGATCACTGTTCTTTTTTGTTGTTGTTCTGACATCCAGTGTCTTGAAAACCATTATTGCATGTACTTTGTCCACTGTTTTAGGTGTAGAGGAGTAAACCTTGCAGCTTCTTTGAGGTTCAGTTTTTCTCATCTTTGAAGTGGTATTCGTAATGTCTGTCTGTTCTCCTCTACTGGGTCATCACGATTTTATGAACTACAGAATTCCTACATAAACATCAGATCTCATTTGAATAGATGAAGTGGGCATACAGGTCACTGTGAGAGCAGTTATATTAGGGTCATATCAGTCATTTGCACATTAGTGCAATGAGTTCACTGGAGTTTTTACTACAACAGATTCAGAGTTGACTGTAGGAATTGCAAATAGCAACCCATTTTTGCCCCAGGCCTTCTCACTCTCCATGATATGAGGTAGAGATTAAGGGTCCAATATAGAAGAGTGAACCTACCTGAGAGTAAATTAGTCAGGGTATTATTCCACGTTGCCCCCTGTCTCTTGAAAGCATGTCCCTGTTGTCAGGGGCCCCTCAATTAGCAGCTTTTTGGAGTGTCCAGTTAGCCCAGGTGGTTAGCACACAGTTCTCATAGCACCAAGGTTGCCAGTTCGATCTCCACATGGGCCACTGAGATGCGCTTTCCACAACTAGATTGAAGACAGCTACTTGACTTGGAGCTGATGGGTCCTGGAAAAACAGACTGTTCCTCAATAAAAAAATTCAACAACAAAAAAACCCAGACTGTGAAAGGAGCTTTTTCTGGTGTGTTAATAGAAAGTGATAATTTTTTAATTTTTTTTAAGCTGGGCCATCCTGCCACCTGTTGACAGCTCAATGGCAGCTCAGCTTGGGCGGGGCATCGAACTGTTGCTGCTCAGAGCTCAGCTTGCACTCTTGAGCAAGCTCTTAATTAACTGAGCCACTCAGCCGGCCTGAAAGTGATTATTTTAAAATGTAGATGATCTTGCCCCGCTTTATAACTAACTCTTTAATGGTTTCCTGTCTTACTTAGAATAAAATCTAATCTTGTCATGTGGACTGGTCAACTGTTGGTGTTGCCAGCCTGTCCTCCAATCCAGGGGCCTCGTGTGACTTATTCAGCATCATTATCAAAAGTGCTGCAGAAATATTTGTGGCACATTCCTTGAATGTGCCAGACTCATCCTGTTTTTCCTTCTGCCTGGAATTCTCTTTCTTTAGTTCTTTGCATAACTGGCTCCTTATGTCAGTCTCAGCACAAATAGTCTTCTTCTTGGAAAGGCCTTCCTTGATCATAAAGTCTAAAATAGATACCCCTTCCATCCCATCCATTCTATCCCATCACTCTGTGTTATAGTCTTCATCATACTTATCACATTCTGAGATTTTTGTTCCATTTTTCATTTGTTTAGTTATTTTCTGTCCCCAACCAGAATGAGAGCAGAGACTGTGTTTGTCTTGTTCAAAGCTCCATTTCCAGTGCCCTCAGCAATGCCTGGCACATTTCAGGCTCTCAATAAATATGTGTTGGATGACGGATGGATGGATGGATGGATGGATGGATGCCAAACAACTACAGATGGCACTCATTCGTGTGCCCTGCCTTGTTTAATTCTCCCAACAAGCTTATGAAGTAAGCACTATCCTATGATTAGCCCTATATCACAGAGAAAAACTAAGTCCCAGGCAATGTCATTCGCCCAAGGTCACATTATTAGTAATTTGAGAAGCTGGATTTCAAATCCAGATGTGCCTGGTTTACAGATAACAGTCATCATTTACTTCTCAAAATATCTGTTTTGTTACTCATGATGTGAGTTTGGAGATCACAGCTGGGCGCCAAGTTGAAAGATGGGATTCCTCCTTCTCCTGCTTTCCTCCTCCCCCTCCCATTAACTTTACCCTCTATAGGCAGAGCCCCTGGATCTTGCATCCTCAGGTGCATACGGTGGGCCCTGCCCTGGTGGGGTCACCTCACACCAAGGAAGCAGGAGAGTGCACATAACGTGTGGGCTTCCAGCTCCAAAGGAGAGAGCCAAGAAGGGTTTGGCCTGGGCTCCCCTTAGGACATTTCCTCTAACTCACAAGTCGGAACAGTCTCTCTTCCCAAGGGGTTGGGGCCAAGGGAGGGGAGGAAATGAGGGGTCTGGAGAGAAGGGTAGAAAGATATCCTAATACTTTCAAGAGGGCCAAAGTTCCTGTTTTACGGAAGGATACAACACAGAGAGAGGGAGAACATTTCCCCTGCTTCCAATTCTCAATTATAAAAGAAAACCCTCAACTCACAATGGATGTCAGAGATGGGGTGATAGTTGGGAGTGGAGTGGGGAGGGATACAATGTCTATTAGCAGTATCAGGGCTCAGCTCAGCCAGCTAATGTAATCATATCACTTCTAAAAAATCACTTAGCACCCCTGTACTACCTTGAGAGTCAAGTTTAAACTCCTTCTCAGGGCAAGGCCTGTCATGAGCAGCCCCTGGCCCTCTGCAGCCTCTTCTTCGACTCCCCCTGGCATCTATCTATAATATCTTGTACTTCTCCATACCTCTGAGTCTTGTAAATGACATTTCTTCTCTGCCTAGCTAATTCCTCTTCAACTCTCCAGATGAGGCAATGGGCCAAGGTTAGTGTGAAGGCAGATTAAGTTTTCCTGATTTCTGCATCCTCAGGCCTCTTGGTGTGGCTGCCTTGAAGGAGCATTCCAAGTGTCAATCAACTTGCCAGCCGCCTGCCTGGTGGCCCTAGGCTCTGCTGGAGTGGGGGTGGGGGATCCTTCTCTTTCCCAAAGCACTTCAGCTCATCCCTATTTGTAGTTCTAATGCTATACTTTAAATGTTTTTATTTCTTTCTGAGAAAAAAGGAAAGAGATGTGTCTTATCACCATATTCCCTGTGTTAAGCCATGGTACCTGACACATCAATGCTTGATAACTTAATTTCTCAATGAAATCTCTTCTGAATCTCCACAATGTAGTAAGCACCATGCTAGGCAATATTATGGGATATAAAGTATCTCTGATCCTAATGGGGGTGGAGGGAACAAGACATGAAATGTTCACATACTTGTGTATGTTATACAAAGCACTGTGAGATAACTTGATGACAATGCTATAGAAACTTAAGGAGAATGCTTCTGACTTATTTATGGTAAAAATGATCACACACGGTCCTTTCCACCTGGAAATTGACTCTTTATCTGTTAACTATTTCCTTAATGGATTTAGAAGTGTCTTTCATTGTGTGGCTTGGATCTGCTTTTTGTTTTTGTTTTTTTTGGTTTTTTTTTTTAAAGATTTTATTGGGGAATTGGGGGAGGGGAACAGACAAGTGGTTGTCCTTTTGTTCTTCAGTCTGGTTGTGGAAGACGGACGTAGCTTCACTGGCCCATGTTGGTATTATCATTGTGCTCTTCCCAGGTGCGGCAGTCGCTTGCTGGCCATTGGACGGTGGGCTGCTCGTGGCGGCTCATACCAGCGCTGGCTGCTCAAGCTGGCTGCCAGCCACTCACGGCAGCCCACTGCAACCCCACTGCAGCCTATGCCATCGCTGGTGACACACAGCAGCCCAGCTCCAGGTTGAGCTGTTGTTCACCATCTTAGCTGTAGAGGGTGCAGAGTCACTGGCCCTCATATGTGGGCTCCGAACCAGAGCCCTGCTGCTCAGAGCTGGCGTCCCAAGCCAACTCCCAACCAACGCACTACTTGGCCGGCCCCAGCTTGGATCTGTTTTGAAAGTACGTGGGGGCATCAATCATAAAGAAAAAAATGCCCTGGTAGCAGGTAAGGAAGGTCTCTGGGTTGTAAGTTCAGACAAACTTGGAGTTTACCCCAAGTTTGACTTGGAGTAAAGGAATAAGGATATACTTTCGAGAGAGCAGGGTTTAGATTCCACCCTGAATGGAAGCAGAGGGTGAGCCTGGGAGAGGGTTGAATGAAAGTGGAAATAAAAATGGGTGCTTTCCAAGTCCCTTCATTACGGCTGGATTACAGCCTGTGCCCAGGACCCCTAGGGCTGCTGAGCACCTCCTGAGAGGAAGAGAAACGGAATACTCATGAGAGCTGGAATGTGGGAACAAGAAATCATGCAAACAAGTCAACAGTACAGACAAATGATCTTCTTTCCCATGGGGAACATTTGGTCTAAAACCTGATTTGCGTCTAGAAATTATTGGTCCAAAATTCCCATTCCTTTGTGGTGTTACTATGGCACAGTTCTATGGGATAAGGATCTGGCACTTGAGTTTTGTGACTGGTGCAGGACAATGGTCCACAATGGTTAACTGGGCTGGATATGTCTATAAAACTGAATTCTAATTCATCTATGAACATCCCTGACTCTGTTTCTCATCCTAGGTGGCCTTAAATAACCCCACACTGAACAAATTGATTGTTGCCAGAGGGGGAGGTGAGTCAGGGGAGGGGTGGAAAAAGGAAAGGGGATTAAGAACTACAAACTCCCAGTTATAAGTCATGGGGATGTAAATTAATGTTCAGCTTAGGGAACAGAGTCAATAACATCATAATAACCATGTACGGTGACAGATGGTTACTAGACTTACCGTGGTGATCACTTTGCAAGGTATATAAATATTGAATCCTATGTTGTGCACCTGAAACTCATATAATACTATATGTCAATTATAATTGAAAATAAATTAATAAGAGAAATAATTCAAAACGGAATTTTCTAATTTTTCTGTGAAGCGGGGCATAGATGCGCATTCTTGTCATGGGGTTTAAACACAAAGTGGTTAGGAGCTGGGATGTGCCTCCTCAGTCAGTATATAAACCAGTCCAGACTGACATCTTTTTCCTTTTCTTCGTTTTCATTATCAGAGAGGAAGTGGAGGAAGAGGAGAACAGGGGACATTCTGGTTGGTCTAAATGCACCAGGTCCTTCCTCTCTTTTAAACTCAGAATTCTCTTTGCATCACACATTTGGAATTAATCATTGCTTTGTGAGGTTTTGGAAACAGTTTTCTAGTGCTTTTCATTATTTAACTCTTCGCGTCTGTGTCTATAGTACTCTTGGATGTTAGGCCATTAGAGGAAAGAGGCTATGTCTCTCTCTTTTTTTTTTTTTTTTCAAGATTTTATTGGGGAATTGGGAGAGGGAAGCAGTGTTGGGGAATTGGGGAAGGGGAACAGTCAATTTATTGTCCTTCAATATTAGTTGGGGAGGGTGCAGCTGGCTCAAGGTGCCCTGTTCAATCTTAGTTGGGGTAGTGCACAGCTCCCCATCCCATGCGGGAATTGAACCCGCAACCTTGTTGTTAGAAGCAAGCGCTCTCACCAGCTGAGCCATCCTGTTGCCTGTTGGCAGCTCAGTCTGGGCACAGCTCACTGGCCCATGTGGGAATCGACTGGTGACCCTATTGGTCAGAGCTAGTGCTCTTAACCAACTGAACCACTGGGCTGGCTCCCAGAAGCTATGTTCCTTTTTTTCCTAAAGATTTTATTGGGGAATTGGGAGAGGGGAACAGTGTTGGGGAATTGGGGAAGGGGACCTGCCAAGTTGTTCTTCAATCTTTGTTGTGGAAGGCACCGGTCGCCATCTGGCTTCCCGACAGCTGCTTGTGGCCTCTAAGATCAAGGTGCTGAGTTCAGTCTTAGTTGCGGGTGGGCGTAGCCACCATCCCATGTGGGAGTCAAACCCAGCAGCCTTGTTGTTAAGAGCACGTCCCCTATCCACTGAGCCATCCGTTGGCAGCTCAGCTTAATGTGCCGAGTTCAGACTTAGTTGCAGGTGGGCATAGCCCACCATTGAACAGGCAATCTTGTTGTTACACCAACTAAGCCATCCTGCCACCTGTTGGCAGCTCAGTGACAGCTCAGCTGGGGCGAGTGTTCACTGGCCCATGTGGGAATCCAACCTGTGGCCCTGTTGCTCAGAGCTCCCGCTCTAAGCCAACTCTTAACCAACTGAGCCACTCAGCAGCCCAAGGCTGTTCTTTTGATGTTCGAGCCCCCTGCAGCATCCAGCCTAGTGCCTTGTACATCATGGGTGTGTTCTGTAAATGCTTGTTCAGGAATTAATGAATGAGTCCTTAGGAGGAAAGAAGTAAAGATGAAACATTTCTCTCAAGGTGAGAACGAATTTTTTTCAACGTATTTAAGATATAAATCAGCTAGTCAGCATAAATTGTGCTTCTCGAGTTTACCAGGGGTACGGAAAGGTTTGGGCCTAGATTGAGAAATTCAATGCTGGAGAATAACAAAGTGGGCGGGGAACTCAAGGCTCTGAACCGCGAGGAGGCGGAGTCACCGAGAGTTGGAGCATTTCTGTCCAATAAAAGGAGACGGTAGGCGCAAGAGGGGGAGATACAGGGGGAGCGGGAGATCGCGAATCCTGCCCAGTTACACGAGCTCGGCCGCCGGAACAGCAGCTTTTCTCAGCTTAGGTATTTCTGCCCAGGAAGAGCGGCCCATTCCGAGGCTGGCTCCAGCAATGGCCTTTGCAAATCTACGGAAAGTGCTCATCAGTGATAGCCTGGACCCTTGCTGCCGGAAGATCCTGCAAGATGGAGGGCTGCAGGTAGTGGAGAGGCAGAACCTGAGCAAAGAGGAGCTGATAGCCGAGCTGCAGGTAAGGCCAGCGGGGAAAAAGACACGCGCTTGGTGGCATCCTCCGCGGAAACGGGCTGGCCAGGCCGGGGCTGGCGCGCCCCACCCCCACCCCCGTCCCTGGTATCAGTCGGTACTGGGGCCTCCAGATTTGGGGCTGGAGGGGTGGGGGGAAAAGGAGGGAGGAACAAACGGCGGCGAGCTGCAAACTTTCCGTTCAGTTTCCAACCGCGCGTTTCACGTTGACTTGCCACCCGCGAGCAGTGCCATGTGCAGGCTGCCCCACCGGGTCCTGCAGGCTGTCCGCGGGATGCCAGCGCTGCTCCCCAGAGCTTTCGCGCGCAGTGGCCCTGGCAGCGTTGCACGGGGGCAGGGGCGCCAAAGTGGGTTCCCTATGGGGAGCCAGGGACCCGCGATCCTCCCCGGACCAAGCCCTGGCTGGAACGGCCGAGACCTGCCTTCCCTGGGGGGCGCTGGCACAGCCCCAGCCTGTCTCGTGGCTGCTGGAGACTCTGCAGGGTAGGCAGCAAATATACCCGCCTTTCGTCTGATGCAAGACTGTAGCGAGTTTTCACCGCCCCTCGGCCTCCTGGGAGCTCAGAGGAAAGGGGGGCGGGTGGGGGGCGCCCGAGATCCTGGGCCGCCCACGAGGCCGCCGCCGCTGGGGCCCAGACTTAGCCTTCCGCCCGCGGCCCTCGCTGATGGCCTTCCCTTTTGCCTTATCGCTGGTCAGCAATGAACAGAGTGGACTAGAATCCGATCCCAGGCGACCCCAGGAAATGGATTTCTGAACAAACCTTTCTCAGGAATGTACCTTGGTTAGTTGTGGTATATAATTAGTGCAATCTACTTGAAATCTTTCTCTAATTTGTTTATAAGGGCCCTGCGAGGTTTGGTGGCCTCGACCAGTCTGTGTCAATTATTTTGTGAACTCTTCACACCAGCGCCTGCACTTCTTACTTCTATACTGCACCCAGCGCCCCTTTGTCTCTACCCCCAACTCCCACACGCCGCAGTGTAGCCTCTTACCAACCTCAACCAGCCTCAGCGCGGATCCACCCCCTCCACCCTCCCCTCCTCCCAGGGCCCTTTAATCAAAAAACAGAGGCAGCTGTTACTTTCGTTGTGCCGCAACCGCATGGTCCTTGTCTGCCTTGGTATCAGATATCTGCTGCTGTGTTTCTCCATGGATCCTCCTCCCCCACCCCCTTCTTCTATATGCTATATCCGGGTATCTAGCCTTGTCCTGTACTCAGAGAAGTTTCTGACTTCAAGACACTTGTAGGCTAGTTTGGAAGCCTGGCTAAACGGTGATTGAGACTAGTGACCAGATGACACAGTTTCTGAGTGCTAAATGACACCATCTAGTAGCCTAGCCTCTGCCTGCTCGGCTGCTGCAAAAGTGGAGAGAAGGGGGGTCAGCCTGGGCGAGGTAGGGGGTAGGGGCTCAGGACCTGATCCTAGGAGCACTGTAAACAGAAGGGAGGCATGCACCTCACCAGTCACCTCCTCTTTTGTAGGGATGGCGTCAGTGGCCTTGGCTCAGGGCTAGGGCCAGAAGGCAGTGGAGTGGCCTCCAGCCCAGCTCCTGACCCTCCTCTCCACCGGTACACCTGGTTGGGAAGTGTAGCCTTCCCTTGCAGCTTTCTTATGGAAATTAGAAATCCTATACCCCTAAGGGGAGGCGGGGGCGGGGCCAGGAAGGGGGTAAGGGCGAAATTGAGAACCTTGGGAGTCGTGGGGAAGGGGGTCGGTAAAGTTGGGAAGTCGGTTGGGTGGGTGCTGGAAGTTTGGAGCTGAAACTTGGAGGCCCCTTTAATGGCGCTGAGAACTGTAAAGAGAGGAGGGGCGTTTCTTGGCTCCTGGCTGTCAGGCATCGTTGAGCTATTTGGGAGCGCCCAGCCTTGTCGTATTTGTAAAACATTAGCTTCAGAGTTCCTGTTAGTCTTGGCCGCCCACTGGAGGGTCCTCATTTCCGCACTGTGCCTTTTTATGCTGTGTGGAGAGGCGTCTGGGTTAGTGTCCTGGCCTTCCCCCATTGAAATCATTTTAGTACTGAACCAGGCCAAGCCTCCATTCCCACTGCTTGGTATTCTGGGCAGGCACAGTTTACTCTCTCTCACTCCCCAGAACGTCCCTTTTCAGGCTTGAAGCAAGTCACAGCTAGCCCATTACTGACTGGGTAATGAAATAGGTTTAATGGGTCATGACTAGCATTTTAAAAAAACAACAAAATAAGACATATCAGAGAGCAGATAGTAAGGCGAAGTATTGGCATGAAATTTGTTTCAAATATGTGTGTAGTTGTGGGGTGTGTGCATGTGTGGGGAATATGAGTTTAAAATCACAATTTAAGCATGTGTTTCTTACTGTGGGTCTTTGTTAAAACGTTTGGAAAACATCAGCTTGTTACAATAAAGCGTCTTGTTTGGAACTCGCCAAACTCTTAGACTGTGTATCCCCTTTTCTATCAGCAGGTGACACATCTTAAAGTCTAATATGCAGGAGGCATTTAAATCTTACCACCGGTCCATGGCTGTTAAACTTTGACCATGAGCCACAATCAGAAATTCATTTTACATCATAACTCAGTATACACATACATATGTGGACACATACTAAAGTTTTATGAAATAATATCCTTAGGATATGTGATACATTCACATATTCTGTTTCATTAAAGAGCAGTGCTGGTCAGCATCCATTAGACGACATGCTTGTAATACATTTCATTTATTGAAGCACATTTACATCTTTATCTCAGAATTTTAAGAAAGATAAATAAAGAAGGGAATCAATTTCCATGCAAGAGTCTGTCTTTTGAAAGGCTCTATTAGAATAACAGATTGCATGGACTGGCCGAGTGGCTCGTTGGTTGAGAGTTGGCTCTGGAGCGTGAGCTCTGAGCAGCGGGGCCGCTGGTTAGGATCCCACATGGGCCAGTGATGCTGCTCCCTCTACAGCTAAGATGGTGAAACAATAGCTCGACCTGGAGCTGGGCTGTTGTGAGTCACCGGGGATGGCATAGGCTGTAGTGGGCTGCTGTAAGCTACCACGAGTGGCTGGCAGCTAGTGTGAGCTGCCATGAGCCCCCATGAGCGGCCGTCCAATGACCGGCGACCCATCTGCCTCAGCCGGGAAGAGTGCAATGATCACAATACCAACATGGGTCAGTGAAGTCACGTCCTCCACAACTAGACTGAAGAACAAAAGGACAGAACTTGTCTGTTCCCCTTCCCCAATTCCCCAATGCTATTCCCTCCCCCAATTCCCCAAATTACAAAAAATAAAAGCAACTTCCAGCCTGTATACTAGGATTTAGTTTGCAAAAGTGAAATAACTGCTATTCCCTCCCCCAATTCCCCAAATTACAAAAAATAAAAGCAACTTCCAGCCTGTATACTAGGATTTAGTTTGCAAAAGTGAAATAACTGCCTGCTTAATCAGGATCACACGTCGCGTGTAAAACAGCACCTTACCTGCACCTTCTATAGCTGGAAAGTGTCTTTGACTTCCTCCATGATTTAAGTCAGAGGCAGGAGTGATGCTAGAATCAGGCCCAAGGCCAAGCTTGTCCTTGGGAAAGGAAGCATGTGTGAACTTGAGGAACATGAATGGATTCCCATTGCTGAGTTAGCATAGTTTGTGGGGAACAGCCATAAGCCAGCAGAACAGTGGCCTGCTGTTTTCCGCCTGAGGGAGGAGGGAGTGCCTGTTCAGCCTGCTCCCACACACTGATACACAATCAGAGAGCATTTGACAGCAGAGTGGGTGCAGTGCCGAGAGAGGTCCATTCCACCTTGGGAGTGCCAACGAGGACCTGGGGGTGCTGGAGAAAAAAGCGAGAATCCCAGGAACTGCATGGAGGATGTTGGCAGATTTGCAGAGCGCCGTCGTGTGCATAACTAGAGAGAAGCAGACAAACATGGAGCCAAGTTTTGGAGGGATGACCCGCCTGAGAAGGGGATTGTGCCGGAGAGTACCTGGGCTTTGAGCGGTCAGCAGCAGATAACATCTGTTAAATACGTGCTTATTGAATGAGTCAATTGATGGTGCAATTGAATGAAGCAGGAGCAGTGGAAAGTGTAAGAGGCCTTGGAAGCTGGTGAACTCTGGCCACGTGGGGACCTGCTGGGAGGGAGTCTCCAAAGGCAGAGTGTCCTTTTGAAACAGGCAAGCTCTGGATGAATGAACATCCGTACTGGTCTGACCCTTGAGACTTCTGGCATCGAAGAAAGCTGGCTTGAGGGACACCATCTTTGAGGGGAACGTAGAGAGAGGCTGCAGGGTAAATCTTCCTAAGGGTGTTACTTCCATAGAGAGGCCGCAATGAATAGTTCAAGAAAAACTAGGGCTGTTTCTGAGCTTATCCTCTGGGCCTGCAAGGATGGGGTAGGCTGCTGGGGAGCGCCTGTGTTCTTCCCCCACAGCCACTCTGTTCTGTGGGAAACAGATCCCCAAGGTTTGGGGAGGGTGGTGGTAGCTTTGGAGAGATTATTCAAGCAGGCCAGACCTGGGGTCCAAGGGAGTGATGGGGTGGAGTGTAGGGAACAGGACTCGGCCTGAGATGTGGGCCTGGAACTTGATAGGAGAGAGACAAGATGATAAGATTGTGACTCTGGATGGTCCCTGCTCCTTTCTTGTCAGTTGAACTTTCACCCTTTGTCCTGGGCTGACCACTTCAAAGGAAGTTTCATTTCCTCACCATGTTCCCAGAACCTAAGGTGCCATTGCTAGTGATACAGGAATACACCTTAAAAACGTGCTCACAGGTAGCCAAATGGCCCTGAAAAAGGTTGTGCCATTTACACTCCGATTTCCCTACATGGTCACCAGCACTGAGTATTATCATTTTTCATTTTGCTGGTATGATACCCAAAAAGACCACATTTTAAAATTCAAATTTCTTTGATGCCTAGTGTATTTATAAATTACTGGTCACTTTGTTAGTTCTTCTGTGAATTGTCTACTTATATCTTTATTTATTTATCTTTTTCCTGTGTTCTTTATCATTTAAAAATTGATTTGTAGGAAGTCTTGAACATTTTGGTGATGAATCTTTGTTCTGTTATATATGTTGCAAGGAGTTTCTCACAAATCAAGGCTGTCACTTGCTTTTAACTCTATTTATGGGATCTTTTCCATACAGAAGTTTAAATTTCTTTCTTTCTTTCTTCTTTTTTTTTTTTTTAAGAGGGCAGTGTCACTGGCCCTCATATGTGGGATCCGAACCAGGGCCGCTGGCATCCCAAGCCAGCTCTTAACCAATGCGCCACTCGGCCGGCCCCAGAAGTTTAAATTTCAAATGTAATCAACCTTATCAGTATTTTCTTTTGGTTTCTGAGATTTGTACCTTGCTCATGAAACTTTCCCATCCCGAGATCATAAAAATATCCCCTTACAGTTTTTTCTAATTTAAAAAATTATTTAAATTTATTTATGGTATGTAAAATTATTTAAATCTAAACATATATAAACAAATGTTTAATTCATCTGGATCTTTAAAAACCTGGAGCGAGACAGGAGTTCAATATTTTTTTCCTAAGTTTTCCTAACACCATTTACTGCATAGATCTTCCTTTTCCCCATCAGTTTGAATTCTACCTTTATTATTTTCTAAATTCCCACACGTACATGGGTCTGTTTGTCCAGTGCCTATTTGGTGTTTTGATGGATTTGCCAGTTTCTGAACATTTTCCTCTTGGCTCCCTCCCAACTTGTCCTCCTCTTTCAGAAATCTCTCCCCTCCCCTGCCCTCCCATCCCCTCCCTTTTCCCCTTCCCTCCCGTCTCAATAAAGAACAGAAATTGATTTCTAACAGTTCTGGAGGCTCAGAAAACAATTTTTGAGTGCTCATATATATAGATCTTAAGCCTCCTTATCACAGTTAAGAGAAGATTTTTGATGCTGGATTTTCAGTCATGTGACATGTTTGAATATTTGGGGAAGGACGGTGTGGTGGGTTGGGGAGAATGGTGAGGATAGGTTTCCATGGGCCTCTCAAATCACTGGGTTCATTTATTCAACAGAGTATTCTATGGAATGTCAGCTATTAATATAATCTTTGCTTTCGGGATGTAAAATATGGATGAAGAAAGCAAACTGCTGGTGAGAGGACAAGTAAATGTGAAATGGGTGATACAAAAATAGGGGGAGACAGTGATCTCTGGGGTTGTTGGCAGAGTTTTCATGCAAGAGAAGCTTGTTGTTTGACAAGCTGGCAGTGTGTGGGGGTGTGGGAGGGAGAATCCTTTGCTTTGAACGTGGGACAGACAGCAGTGTCCCCTTCCTGCCCAGGCACTGGCTGGTGTTCACCTAGGCTGCGGTACAGGACTTCAGGGTCCCATGGTGTTGGCTGGTCTGGTTCCTCCAATCTTCCCATGTCTTGTACACGCTCAGGTCACACCATACACACGTGATGGTGAGTTTTGGTGTGTCAGTCGCTGTGAACTCCTTGAGATGTGGGGCTGTGACTTACTTTGTGCTGACAAGAGTCTAGCATAATTGATGCCAGATACATCCATACCAGGCACCCTGTAGATGCAAGGAAGAGATGAAAAGATGAGGAAGAGAAATGGGAGGCCTTCATGTTATTGGACTTCAGTTTCTCACCTGTGAAATGGGGTGGGCCAGATGCTTATAGATGTTTCTTTGAACCTCACCTTTTGAGGTTCTATTTCAGAAACACATAAGATTAAAAGGCTTGGAGTGCCTGGGAGGGGTCCGACCTTGAACTCCCTGCTGTCAGGCATGGCCCCCAACCAACTCTTTTGCAACTCCATTGCAGGGTTTACAGGCTCTTCCATATCCCAAAATTCTGCTGCAGTGTAGCTTCATTTCTTGTCTCCCCTCAGTGGAGAAAAGTAGCTCTCAGCTTTCTCTCTCTCTGTGTAACTTCTCCAAACTTGTTCCTGGGCTCTGGGCTTGTGCACAGTAAAATACAGTGGGGCCCTCGGCTGGGAGCCAGTTGCTCACTGGCCTTTCTCTCTCCGGAAGCCTTGCAATGGGGAGGGAAGAGAGAAAGTTCTCATAGGATCCAGCTGAGAGCTCCACTGAGGAAAATGCAGAGACTTAACATTTGTGGGAGTCAGATCAGACGTGGGAGGGACCCAAGAGGGACCCAACCCTCTTATTTTATAAATGGAGACCAGGGGTTACATGGTTTGGAGCTGGCAGACCTGGGACTAGAGCCACAATCCCCTGACTCTCAGCTTGCTGCTTGTGTGACGACACTTGCTGCGTCCTCACCCACCTGGGACAGCCAGTTTGGGGCAGAGCGTGTGCCCCAAACAAATGGTTCACCTACACCATTTGTTTGAGGATTATCATTGGGTGTTTGGGCAACAGTATCCTATCCTTATTCTGGGAAGACACCTCAGGATTCTGGATGAGCCTAAAGAAGACTGTCTTGGAGTTTCTTTCTTTCTTTTTTTTTTTTTTAAAGATTTTATTGGGGAATTGGGGGAGGGACACAGCATTGGGGAATCTGGGAAGGGGAACAGACAAGTTGCTGTCTTTTTGTTCTTCAGTCTAGTTGCGGAGGACATTGCTTCACTGGCCCATTGTTGGTATCATCATTGTGCTCTTCCGGGATGAGGCAGATCAGTCGCCAGCCTCTGGATGGTCGCTCACCACGGCTATTGGCAGCTCACTCTGGCTGCCAGCTGCTCACGCTGGCTGCCGGCCACTCACTGCAGCCTATGGCAGCCCACTGCAGCAGGGGCTGCAGCCCACACCGTTGCCGGGGCTCGCACAGCCCAGCTCCAGGGGGAGCTGTTGTTAGCTGTAGAGGACAGTGTCACTGGCCCTCATATGTGGGATCCGAACTGGGGCTGCTGGCGTCCCAAGCCAGCACTTAACCAATGCGCCACTCGGCCGGCCCTCTTGGGGTTTCTTTAGCTTAACCCTAGGAAAGTGGCTATGATAAATCCAGAAGGTTGTATTTTTTACACATATATTTTGAGTCTAATATCGCCTGGGTTTCTGAGCAACTCTAGACCAATTTAATTGTTCTCCCCTCTCCCCCTTTCTGTAGTCTCTACTTTAGGAAATGTTTTTCTTTCCACAGTTTTGTCTTTCATTCACTGTATTTGTTCGTTCAGCTCACCAGTGTTTATTGCATGCCTTCCATGTGCCAGGCATAGGGGCCCTCCAGGGTAGAATTCCATCCCACCTCTTCCCTGGAGTCCCTTGGTGTCCCTGGAGGAAGTGATGTCCATGGAGCAGCTACTTCACCTGCCCTGTCTCATTGCCGCCTCTCACCCAGTCACGGAGGCTGAAGCTCAGCTTCCTAGCTTATCAGGGATGGAGCTTGCATTTGATCCCAGGCCTGACTGATGGTGGAGCCCCTGTAAACGATACACAAATCCCGCCTTCCTTTCCTTTGAATATGTCCAAAGTCAGCCAGCATGTAGGAGTCCCACATTGCTCAAAGAAGCTCTAGAAGGTTTTCCAGAGGAACTAGGTGGACCCAGATGTTTCTTTTTCTGCCTCAGGACTGCGAAGGCCTTATTGTCCGCTCGGCCACCAAGGTGACTGCGGATGTCATCAACGCGGCAGAGAAGCTCCAGGTGGTGGGCAGGGCTGGCACAGGCGTGGACAATGTAGACCTGGAGGCCGCAACGAGGAAGGGCGTGCTGGTCATGAAGTAAGTTGTGGAGGCCGGGGTAGGGGGTCGGTAGTGTTTCCTGAGGATTTTGACATCGAATCTCTTTGTAATCTCAGAATGCTTCCCAGACCTACCCCACAGGTGTGTGTAGGGCTGCAGTGGTTTGGGAGTCGGAGGATGGTAGCGCATGTATGCGCCTGCTCTGCTACAGCTGTGCCCCTCCCCCTCCATTGTTCTCTCTGGGGTCAGGGATCGGTGGCTGTGCTTTTACTATCTCGCTTGCACAGACGCAAGACCTTTGCTAGTAGAGTGACTCTTCATTCTTTCTCTTCCTCACTTCCCTGCACCGCTCTGGAGCTGGGACCCCAGCTTCTCTTTCACATCCCAGGGCCAAGAGGAAAAGGGCCTCCATGAGAGCTGTTTTTGCAGAAACCTAGGGCAAAGGTCTTGTCAACCTGCCAGTGCATGGTGACCCTCATTTCAGGCTCCCGTCGGGCACTTAGCTGATGAGGCAAGACTATCCCCAGTCTACTTCTAGGTCCTCAAGCCTGTTCTCTTCCTGGGGACCCTCACTACCCCCTATAGGGTAGGGGTTAATTGACCCATCATCTGACTGAGGGCAGTAGAGTAGATCTGTTAACTGGTCCCTCTGACATTCTTGCCCTGGACCCCGAGGCAGCAGCCCATAGCCCCTGCACCTCTTCCAGCGTGTCCCCATCCACCCATTCACTGGGGACTCAGGAAGCCAGCTGGTCTTGTGGAAAGACAGACTGTGAGAATCCTTTTTTCGTGACTTTTTTTTTTTTTTTTTTAAATAGAATCTCTTTTTCTCCTTGTAACCTTTATTCCCAGAGATGAAAACACCCAGTTGGGAAAGAAGAAGAGTGAACATGTGTGTTAATAAATTCTTTCACAACAAAACAAAAAAAAGCCTTTGAGGAAAAAAAAAGTTTCGTAGGTTGCCATCTCTCTTCTTTCTGGAAAATGGGCATAGTCAGCATTGCTCTATGTACGAAGGTGTGAGGAAGCCTTTTCTCAGTTCAGAACTTGTCGACGGATAGGAGGAGAAGTCAAGCAGGTGAAGATAAAATTAGTGGTTTTGTTACTACTTGGTGAAGGTCAACGGGCAGTGGGCTGACCTCTGCATTTGATAGACTTGCTCATCCATCACGGGCACAACTTCGTTAAGGTTGATGATGGAGAGCCAGGAGATTTGTGCTTCTTCCTTCCTCTAGGCAGGTCGATGCAGAAATGAGAGGAGAAAGGAAAGGACTGGGCCGCACATGTCTCCCCCAATCGGTAGAGAGGCCAGGTTTTTCTCGAATGGAGGTTGCTGCACAGAAAACAAAAAGCCAGCGCTCTCTTCCAGCCCTGGGATGTGGGCAGGGGTGACATGGGGTTTGTATGAGGAGTAGGTGAGCTCATGGAGCTGGGCTCAGCATGCATTCAAGCCTTCCTATTGGGACAGGGGAGAGAAGACTGGGTCAGGACCCACTGATGTCCCCTCTTTTCTTTGCTCTGTAGCACCCCCAATGGGAACAGCCTCAGTGCTGCGGAGCTCACCTGTGGGATGATCATTTGTCTGGCCAGGTAAGTCCCTCTGCTTTGTCAATTATTACAGCTCCCCAAGCAAAGCGACCCAGAGACACTTGGAGACACTTCAGCTTGGTGATGTGCAGACTGCTAAGAACATGGAAAGAGAGAGGAATGCAAGAAACGCAGATTCCCCCGTTTTGCCTCCGTTGCCTTTTCCTCCTCCTGGAAGTCAGGCCAGCTACCATTTAATTCTCGCAAGGCCCCATGCCCATATGGTGTTCCCCAAACTGTCCTGGGGAGGACCCTAAAGTGTTGAACCTGGGGCGGTTCCATGACCAGCAGCTAGAGGGCAGGTCTGAGGACTTCTCAGTCTGCTGTACTTCTTAGATAGGCACCATGGAGTTAGGTGGGCAGAGGTCAGGTGAGAGAGCTGAGAAGAGGCAGGTGAGGGCTCTGTCTCACTAGCTCAGAGGCATTTTGTCAGCTTCCTGAACAGAGGCCTGATGGGCCAGAGCAGTGACATGGAGCATCTTCCCCCTGAAGCTTGTTCCTGAAGCTTTGAGGAGTTTACCCATGAGTCCCTGGGGCTCTGATCCTAGACCAGACTCCCCTCAGGTGGAAGTCCTCATAATGTGTGGACATGAACAAATGCTTCTTTTTTTTTGGAAGCGAGGGCTTTATTAATAAAATGAGAGGAGAGAGGATGGATTTGAACAAACGCTTCTTATAAGAAGTCAGTGAAGTGAAAATACAGCAACCGAAGTTTGGAATCCGTACACACACACACACCCACCCACTGTGTTTTGTGGCTGGTAGGAAACCTGCATTTAAGTACGTAGGAGGCTGACTGGTGTGGGGGTGTCTTCCTTAGCTTTGAGTCATTGAGCTGCTTCCTGCTTGGTGATGTGGGGCAAGGTATCTACCCCCCACAGTGCCTCTTGCTATGCAGTTGTGAGCCTTAAATGAGCTGATGGGTTCACATTTCTTATAAGAGTATCTAAAATAGAGGAGGTCCTCCTTAAACATCCTAAACATTGTTTTTTGTCTCTTCTCTTGGCTTCCAGAGAAGTCTGAATGACCATGTCCCATGGGACATATCTTACCCTCCGACCTCTAATGTTGCCCCAATGTCCTTTGTCCCCTCCAGAAAATATGGAGACTCAGACCTCCATGTTTCCAAGGAGGAGATAGGCTGTGGTGTGGGTGTGTGTGTTTGGTGTGGGGGACAGGAGGTGGAACAGACGTTCTAAGTGTCTGGACTGTAGGACCCATCACCCCAATCTAGCCTGAGACCGTGGGGCTTAAGAAACTCCCCAAGAAGAACAATTAATAAGCTGTCTCCTGATATAGTAGAAGATGTTGCAGGTTGTGGCCTGCAGGTAGATGGAATAGGAAAATGAAAATTCTTGAACTTGGGGAGCACTTGATGCGATCAGAGTCCCTCAGTACCCCATTTCATCACCCCTACAGGCCCCGGAGGATGAACCTCCTCCCAGACTCCTAGCTGAGACACAAAGAAGTCCCAGGGCCTTGCCAAGCATCCCCCTCTGCTACACAATCTCGCCTCTCCTTGGTGTGTCTGAACCTGAGCCCCTAGGCCTAGGCTGAGCTTGGTTCCCTGGAGGAATGATGGTCAGAGGGGTTGATTGTGCAAACCTCATGTCATGCCTCCTTCCTGGACTGGCGGGGGTCTGCTTGGGCCCCCTGAACCTTTTGTGTTTGACCTTGCAGGCAGATTCCCCAGGCGACAGCTTCGATGAAGGGGGGCAGATGGGATCGGAAGAAGGTGAGTGTCTGGCCTTGCCCCACCCACCTGGCTCGGTGCCTGAGCTCCACTCCTGGTGCTGACTTTGGCGTCTTTGCCTGTTTGGTTGCAGTTCATGGGAACAGAGCTGAGTGGAAAGACCCTGGGAATTATTGGCCTGGGCAGAATCGGGAGAGAGGTGGCCACCCGGATGCAGTCTTTTGGGATGAAGGTGAGAGGTTGGGGGGCCCCTTTGATGTGGGGCTTCCTGTAGCAACCATGTTTCCCCAAAAATAAGACCTAACTGGAAAATAAGTCCTAGCAGGATTTTCAGGGTGCTCGTAGTATAAGCCCTATCCCCAAAGTAAGCCCCAGTTAAAATCGTCTGCCAGACATGACTGTATTTGAATAAAGGTAGATTTTTGTATTTGAATAAATGAATAAAATGTGTCTTTTGGAGCAACAATTAATATAAGACCCAGTATTATTTTTGGGGAAACATGGAATTTGGGAAGAGGCAGCTTGCTTGTGAGGAAAGAAAGGCTTTGTCCTAGGAGGGTCTCACCAACCCTCCCAACCCCCTCCTTCAGAGCCCCTGACTTAAATAGATGGTAAAGCCAGGGAGGGAGGCAGCGTTGGCCTGCTGATGTGGACACCTGAACTCGAAATCTGGGAATACAAACTCAGGGAATCTGGCGGCTCTTCAGCTTTGGGGTGAGGGACAACCCCGAGGCCCAGTGAAGCAAAGGGGCTCCTGTATCCTGCCGGCCTTTCCTCCCTGACGACAAGGGCCTCCTTGTTTTGCTGTGTCTATCACCTGTGATACTTCAGAAAACAGGAGCAAATGTATAGCAATTAAAACAGAGCCATTGTCTGTCCATGTTCTAGCTCCCCTCCACTGTCCAGAAGAGATGGAAAGATGCATGGTTATACATTGTGATATGATCATAGAGCCCACACATTTCTCAGAAATCATCCCCCCTCCACAAGGCCCTGCCTTATGCTATTCTGGGAGCTGTGTAGGTTTCCTGTTGAGGGAAGGTTGTCATCCATAGCAGTGCCACCCCTTGGGGCCAATCCAGGAGACCTCTCAAAACGAGGGAGGCCAGTCAGCCAAGTGTGGGGACTTTGTCAGTGACGAGGCAGCTGGGAGTGGTGGTGGAGGTCCCCATGTTTACTGTGGCTGTTGAGGGGATTGTGGGTTCAAACTGCCACCAGGGAAGCTTTAGTTAAATATCAAGGAAAATAGGTTTGACAGTCAGATCATTTCAGATCTAGAAAAATTTCCTTGCACTGTTAGAGAATTTTCCATTTCTCCCTTGTTCCCTCGCTTCTGTCTGCCCCTCCCACCTTTGTAGAGTTAGCAGGGACCTTATAGTTTAACCCTTCATTTTATTTTGACCTCTGGGGTTTGTAAACTTTTTTGTGAAGGGTTCACAGCAAATGGTAACCCAGGTGGGCGTCCCATTATACCACATTGAAAAGCTTCCTCTTCCTCCTGCCTCCGTTCGCCACCGTATTTATTTAATTCAGCCAGACATCTTTCCTGAGCCTTAACACTGGGAAAAGGAAGGTACGTTTTTCTAGGTCTCTGATCATGAAAACAAACCAAAGCCACATTTTTCTGTGCAGGGCTGGCGAGGTGCGATAAGCCTCCAAGAGCACTTTCTCCTCCATCCTCTTTTGTGAGGGATTAAGGTATAAAGGCTTAGCTCCTGGGAATTCCAGTAAAAGCAAGGGTCAGGGGTTAAGGAAAACTCAGAGCACACAGAGTCAAACAGGGGAGGGTTCCATTCACTGATGTTACAGTGACTTGGGCTCTGGTTCCAGGCCCAGCAGCTATTCTGTCGGTTTGCACACCCCTCCCCCAAAGCACTTTGACTCTGACTCAGGGACTGTCATTGTCATGGATGAGAGATGTTGGCAGTGACTTAACCCAGACAAAAAGCCCCGCCTCATTTCCTGAATAACTGAGGTGATTGGTAAGCTTGTCTGTCCATCTGGCCCCACTCAGGTGCTGACCACTGCCTGGGGCTGTTTTCTGAGAGGCTCAGGGGCATGTGGGACCTTGAGCATTAGCAGTTGAAGTGACTGGCACCCCTCAGGCACATGTTTGATTCAAAGAGCTGCCTAGAGCCTGCTCAGGAATGTTCATGTGTTTCTGGGCACACCCCCAACATGCCTGCATGTTTCATTCCCAGCTGGCACTGAGGATGTGTGTGCTTCATTTGGGAGGTTCTGTCCAGATGTTGCTGGAGGTTCACTCTGGGCTGTTCTGCTTCTGGGACAATGCTGTTTGTAAACCCCCAAACCTGTCTTGGATCGTTCCCCCCAACTCCAGCCCCTCAGGGGAATTACCTGGGTCTGGCCATTCCAAGTGACCCACCCAGATGGCTTCTATTACATACATTGGGTCCAGGTGAAATCTGTCTCAGGGCAGAGAGATGATGACCTGTATCCCTTCAACCATCGGTTGATGCTGGAGCAGCTGTGGAGAGCAAGATTTCCGAAAGGGCAAGGGAGGGAGATCCTTGAACAGATTGTGGAAGAGATGGTTTATCAGCTTCCAGATAGGAAACAGTGACCAGTGTTAACATAACACAAGTTGTTTTTTTTATTTTTTATTTTTTTTAAAGATTTTATTGGGGAATTAGGGGAGGGAAACAGCATCGGGGAATCGGTAAAGGGGAACAGACAATGTTGCTGTCCCTTTGCTCTTCAGTCTAGTTGTGGAGGATGTCGCTTCACTGGCCCATGCTGGTGTCCTCATTGCGCTCTTCCTGGATGAGGCAGATTGGTCGCCGGCCTCTGGATGTCGCTCACCACGG
Organism: Aselliscus stoliczkanus; assembly: GCA_033961575.1. Taxonomy (NCBI): domain Eukaryota; kingdom Metazoa; phylum Chordata; class Mammalia; order Chiroptera; family Hipposideridae; genus Aselliscus; species Aselliscus stoliczkanus. The sequence goes on from CM066739.1 coordinate 101,502,415, forward strand.
CTATTGGAAGCTCACCCTGGCTGCTTGCCGCTCAGGCTGGCTGACGGGCACTCACTGTAGCCTATGGCAGCCCACCGCAGCAGGAGCTGCAGCCCACACCATCGCCGGGGCTCGCGCAGCCCAGCTCCAGGTGGAGCTGTTGTTAGCTGTAGAGGGCAGTGTCACTGGCCCTCATATGTGGGATCTGAACTGGGGCCGCTGGCATCCCATAACCAGCTCTTAACCAATGTGCCACTCGGCCGGCCCAACACAAGTTGTTTTAAATTTGCCTCGTTTCCTCTGTGGAAATTGATAGGAAACTGGTAGAGCCTGCAAATCCCTGAGATGTCACATACCTGGAGTATTTAAAATAATATTTAAGTCATGTAAAACGTGAAGGCATTCTCATAAAAACTGAAATACAGATACTCTCTAATCTCCTCAGTTTTAACGTCAGTGAGGCATGTGTTATCAGACTTTTTTTCCTGTGTATTTGCATGGAATGCATACTCTGGAGAGAAAGGAATATTGTGCACAAGGAACTGAGTTGCCATCTGTTTAAACTGGTGTGTGGAATTCTGTTGTGTGGTAGATAAATTGCTCTTTATGTGGCCATTCCCGTAATGATGGACATGTAGATCGTTTACAAATGTGGACTTTAGGAAGACATGGCTCAGGTCTTTCATGATGCCCTCGGGGTAACGATGGGGTCTGCGAGCTTGGCGCTAAGGGGCTAAGTCACTGGGTGAAGGATGGATCCATTTCAACCTGGAGGGAGATTGTACAGGAAGGTGCAGGTCTCTGCCTTGTCCACCATTCTCATCAACAGCCTGGATGATGTGTCATTTGTGGATGACAGGAAGCATGGAGAGGTGCAGAATCAGGTCCTAAAAGACACAGAAAGGCTAAAAATGTTGAGCACCTTAACAGGAAATTTGGCTAGAATATATCTTAGCGCCCTTACCTATGGGCCCCAAAAGCAACTAGACAAGTGTTGGGTGTAGCGGTTCTTAGAAAAAGCTTTTCTAAGGGAGAAGGCCTTTGGGTAACAAAAGTGCAGTGTGGGTAGCAGTGGCATGGTGGAAAGAAAAGATAATGTGACTTTCGGCAGCATTAGAAGAAGTATGGCTTCCAGAGCAAGGGAGGTGACAGTCCTCATGCTCTGTCCTGGTTAAACCCTCTTCGAGTGTTGTGAGCAGTCAAGGGCCCCATGCTCTGTAAGATTGAAAGCTCCCCCGATGGTTGGGTGCAATGGTTGGGGGGCGGTCCACTGGCCTTCCTTGCTGTACAAGGCTGGCGATGAAGAAGGTGATCCAAAAGTTCGTCCTTATTCGTAATCTTTTTCAGTTTCGTCTCCAGTAGCTGACTTAGATACAGCAATCTTCTTTGCCATTCTTTCCTAATTTCCCTGATTTCAGAAGAAATTCATGATAGGGGAAAGAGTTAAAAAGCATCAGAAAGCATCAAGAAGATTAACTCCACCACCCAGTGTGAAAGTATTAAGAACATCTTCAGTGTTTTTTGTGGCCCGTGTTTGTGATGAATTTGACTTAGCAGCCCAGAGGGATGGACATTGAACCGGAGAAGCCAGTTGTCACTGATTCTTTCAGGTCAAGCTAATGTTTCCTGAGGTCGGCAGTGTCAGATACTGCACTCCAGTGACCCTGTGGGGTCAATATTATTATTCCAGTTGCAGATAAGGAAACTGAGGCTCAGGAATATTCTGTGATATGCTCAAGATAATAGGACTAACTAGTACATGGTGGGTGGCGCCCAGCTCAGACTGTGGGTCTCCTGGCTTCTAATCTGGTGCCCTTTGCCCCACAGCTGTAAGTTTCTGATCAGATCCGTGTGAGTTAAACAGCCCCTCTCACCTGTGCTCAGCCTTCCTCGGGACAAAAGCCCTCCTATTTTAATCTGATAACTGGAATTCCTACAGCCCTTGAGCAGTGAATTTCAAATTCTTCACAGAGCCTCAGGTTCTAGAAAGGTACCTGAGGGACACGGGGAAGACACAGGATGACTCGTGGTAGGGCTGTGGGCCTTCATCTCTGCCGCTTTGAATTGATCTGGTGTTATATTGAGCTTCTGTTTAAGATTTCATTGTTGGGGGAAGACTTCCAATGCTAAGTCCCAAAATTTGGCTGTGGGGTAGAGAGAGAGTGTGGCCATAGGGCTCCTTCGTTGGAGCCCCTTTCTCTTGAAGGCAGCCTTCCTCTCTTCCACCCACTGCCAAGCCAGGGGACCTCCAGCAGGCCTGACCGGCCTCCGATGACACCGCTAGGAGGTCACCGTGGAGTGCTGCTGGAAAAGCTAGGGTTCCTTTGTTGCCCCAACCTTGGGAGTTGGTCTTGGGGCTGGTATTGAGAAGGGGAAGCCCTTTATGCATCTTCCCTTGGCTCCTCTCTGGGAATGACTAGTCTTTGGATGACATGTACCCAAAATTCTTCCAACTTCTATGTATTAGGACATCTGACCCTCTTTCCAGGACACGTCAGGACCCTACTCAGGCATTGGTCTCCTGGGCCCATTGTCACCCTTCCAACTTCCTGCAACATGGTCTTCGGGTGTAAGGACCCCAACTCCTAGCTGAGTTCAGCTCCTGTCTGCCCTGTGTCTGTGGTGAACAATGAGGATGGGTTTTCTTGGTCCAATTCTTTCCCTGCAGTTGTCTGCAGATGAACGAGATACTGCCTCTCTGATAAAGCTGAGTCAGGGGCTGTTGATGGCTGTGGACGATGATTATCTCCTCTCCATCCTCCTCCCTTTAGCCCCAGGTGCCTTCTGTGGGGATAGCAGGCCAGGCTCAGCCTGTAGGACCCTTCCTCCAGGCAGCCTCACGCTGTTTCTTGGCATCTGAGAATCCAGAGGTGATAAATTACTCCATCAGGCTTGGCTTTGTGACCTCTGTTGGGGTCCCTTTCCTTTCCCCCGCTCCCTGTGAAAAAAATACATCTGGATAGAGATGAATGAGGCCATTGTTCCAGCCAGCCTCAGAGCCCGCGGACAAAGAAGACTTGTGAGAGCAAGGGCAGAATTCTCTCTCCTCCCCTGGACATTGCATTCTCCCTATGAGAAACGAATAGCTTATATCTGAGGGGATCACCATGTGGGCACGAGTGGGTGATCCTACAGGGCATGGGGGAGGCACATCTTTCCCCAAAACCTTCCCCAGTGGTTGGGTGCGGTCCACTTGGCCTTCCTTGCTCTACAAAGCTGGCGATGAAGAATGTGATCCAAAAGCTCCTTATTCATAATCATTTTCAGTTTCTTCTGCAGAAACGCTGGCTTGGGTACAGCAATCTTCTTTGCCATTCTTTTCTAATTTCCCTAATTTCAGGAGAAATTAATGATGGGGGAAGAATTAAAAAGCATCAGAAAGCGTCAAGAAAATTAACTCCACCACCCAGTGTGAAAGTATTATGTTTTTTGTTATTTCCGTTTGTTTAATCCTGGGCCAACTCAGAACATCTCTGCTCAGGGTTAAGGGAACTTTCTTTTCAAGGAATAGTGCATTATTAAAAGTTAGAGCAGGGGATGACTTTGAAATCACCCACTCAGCTCCTTTAAGTAGGACTGAGGACCCAGGTCTGGAGGGCACTGACATGAAGCTGGACACACAGCTTGATAGCGACTGAGGCAGGACTTGATCTCCTGACTCAGAGGCCCTATCTGGGGTCCTGCAGACCTGCCCGGGTCACTTGGCTGTGCTGCTTTCTTGAGGACATCAATGCATTTGACGATTCTTAGGGCTCCAATACGTTTTTCCCTCCATGTTGCTGACATGGGTCGACCTCATGAAAAGAGCTCTGGAAACGCCTCCTGGGTAGATGTTTGCAAGAGGTAGATATTTTACACCTGGTTATAGGTCCTTCCAAGAGGGTTGTGCAGGTTTGGTAACCTTTAAAGCATTGCCCTTGTTGAGAGATACATGACTGGCACCTAAGACTATTTCTGATGCAGAAGAGGAGCTGTTTTCCTGTCGCTGTACCTCTTTTTTGCTCAAGTTGGGCACTAGGAGTGCAGACTCGAGTCAGAATACTAGTTTGTGTCCCAGCTGTACGACTTGCCATTTACGTGACATTGGCTAAACCAATTAACCTCTCTGCCTCAGTTTCCTCATCCATAAAATAGGGAAATAACAGTCCCTGAGCCATCAAGTATGAGTTAGATGAAAGCACGTGATATATAGTAAATGCTAAATAAATGTTTGACATTATTGGCTAAGATTACTTATCCTCTCTTCCTTCCTCTGAGCTTTGACTTCTTCAGTGTTCCTTCTTCCTGTCTCCAATACGTGATGATCTTTGGCCAATTTCATGAGGTTGATGACGTTCACTCCCCCGAGTTTACTGCCTGCCCCCATCTCTCAGGAGTCAACCTTCCTTCTTTCTCAGCAGCCTCAGGGAGTTCCCTCTGCTTTGGGGGTCCACCTCCTCCCCAGAGCAACTTCCTTCCTGGGCTCTTCCCCATCCATGGTGCCTGCATGTCTCACCTTCCTCCTCTGGATGTCCTCATTCCCCACTCCAGTCAACCCTGCCTTGTTGAAAGGGTCTGTCGTTAGTCATTTATACCTCCCCATGATTAGTCACCATGCTATGACTTCCAACACTGGATGCATTTGAGGCCTTATTAGACGAAACTTCAAGAAAGGGAACCATACCATCCCCGCTGGTGTCAGCATAGGTATTTCACCCCCTTTCCCGATGAGGAAGCCTTGTCGCATTCCCAGCCCTGCTGGGCCCCACTGCTGCCCCCTCCCTCGCTTCTTCCTCACTCTGTTGAAGTATTCAATGCACCTGCCGGTTTTCTGGCCCTGCAGGTCCTCCAGCTGCAGCCAGCCTCTACTTTTCCTGGTTGTACCCCACGACCGTGTCACTGCTCCTCACATGCTAGCCCTCCCTCACAAGGGCTTCTGAGTGCCACTTTGTCCACCCACACATGAGCTGCTCTTGCATCTGTGGTTAGGAGCTGGAAGGCAGATAAGCCTCCCTTTCAACCCTGGCCTGGCCCTTCCTACTGTGTAAGCCCCACTGCCTTCAGCTCTCAAGTAGAAGGAAGAATAGCACCAACCGCATCGTATTGCTGTGAGAAGTAAACTGGTGTCAGCATAGTGCTTGATATATGGTAAATGCTCAATAATGGTCGCCACTATTGGTAATACCAAGACTTAACAATTAATAATGACATTCCGCCCCTCACCCCCTGTCTTATGACCAGACTGTAGGGTATGACCCCATCATTTCGCCAGAGGTCTCGGCCTCCTTCGGTGTTCAGCAGCTGTCCCTGGAGGAGATCTGGCCTGTCTGTGACTTCATCACTGTGCACACCCCTCTCCTGCCCTCCACCACAGGTAGGTGTGTCCCTACCTTGTGGATTGGCCATAGAAGCCACGGACCAGATGAGTGGGCCCCTGTGCTGGGGCTCTGGGGAGGGCCCTGCCAGGTCTGCCGGCATCAACATGGTGATGCTCTGTTTGATGGCCTGCATCAGATGGGGGCGGGGTGAGCCATCTGGGAACGTGCGGGGGTCTTGGTGAGCTGGGGCAATGTGTGTGAGCAGTGCCCCCGGGGTACTTGCTAGGGCCACTGCAGGCGTTTGTGGTTTGGGGAGTCACCTGAAGCAGGAATACCTCAGGGACTTGTAGGCTGTTTCTAAGCTGAGTCTGGCCCAGATCTGGAACAAACACTTGTGTCCCCGGGCATCTGAGAAGGGAAAGGTGAGACCTGAGAGTCTGTTGACCCGCAGGAGGAGGCCTGTGGGGAAGAGCTGGGTGGGGCGGGAGGGTCTGGCGCCATCACGGCACCGTCACTGCAAGAACGGCCTTCCTTCCAGGCTTGCTGAATGACAGCACCTTCGCCCAGTGCAAGAAGGGGGTGCGCGTGGTGAACTGTGCCCGGGGAGGGATTGTGGACGAAGGCGCCCTGCTCCGAGCCCTGCAGTCTGGTCAGTGCGCTGGAGCCGCCTTGGACGTGTTCACGGAAGTAAGTGCCGGGCGCTGGAAGTAAGTGTCAGCGGATGGGAAGGGAGAGGCAAGTTGCTGAGGCGCTCAAGGCGATGTATAGAAGGCTTTCGGGTTGCTGTCTGTAGGTCCATGGTAAATGGGAGAAATTGTCACATTTATGCCCCCAAATAATACCTTTGCTTTGAGGAGCTTTTGCAGAGCTTGGTCTAGAGGCAGCCAGGTTGTCTTCTGCAAAACTCAAGTTTTAAATAGGATCTAATGCCTGGTCTCAGGCTCCTCCACTCCCGCCATGTCGATAACTTCAGAGAAGACAGCAGCAAATCAGTTCTGAGGTTGAGGATTTGCGGCAGGGAGAGAGTGGCTAATGTGTTCATACAGGTCTCTGATGAAGTGAATCCCATTACATAGTCCACCCCGTATCCACTGGCTTTCTTTTCCCTTCCTCTCTTCTGGGGAGGGAAGCTAGCCCAAGGATAGTGGTTAGAAGCTTTCCCTCTTCCCCAGGGTGGGTTCCTCTCACGAGGTCCTTCTCACCCACTCCCCCAACCTTGGCTCTCACACCAGATGGAGTGATGAAGGATGCGTTTCCACCCGGGTCCTGTGTTGGCCTCTCTTAAACATCAAAGATCCAGGGGAAAGCACATGGACTTTGGATGAGGCAGTGGGGCTTTGCTGGTTACCTACGAGCTGTGTGGCCTTGGCAGGTCCCCGGCCCTCTGAGCGTCCGTAGCACTCACTGTCTCTTCCTTGCCCAGGGTGTACAGTGTGTTGGGTTTGTGCTTCTGGCCACCTTTCTCACCTAGATAGTAAGGTCCCTGAAGGTGAGGTGTGGCTGTCCCTTCCCTGTGTTGCCATCCCCTCTGGACTGCGCCTTCTCCTGCCCTCCTCCGCCTCCTCAGAGCACATCGTACTAATGGTATCAGGACTCACAGGGCTATGTGGCCCCAATCCATTGGAAGTCTACAGCCCCGGGGGGGGCTGGGGGCAGGGAATGACCAGAAGAGAAGAGGACTAAGTAACATTCCCAAGGGCAATAATAGTTTATGCTCAGTGAGCAGAAGGGGTGGAAGGGAGGGACACTGGGGTGGGGGGTAGAGGCATCCAGGTGGGCCCCTGTTGGGGTGACAACCACTGTGGGGTGTCTGCAAAGAGCATGACAGTAAGTGCTGGAAGGATGCAGTGGGGGGAGGTAAACACTGACAACAAAATAGCTCCAGTGGTTGAGAACCACTTACATAACTGGTGTGTAATCTCCATGATGATGTTATAAGGTAGGTACATTAACCCAGGACACTGAAGTCGCATAGGTAGTAAGTGATGGAGCTGAGGTTACAACCCGGTCTACAGCTCTGTTCATTCTGCTGTGGTGGGACATGCATGAGGAAGCCTGTTACTGAGTCCAGTGACCCCCTTGACAGAATAAAAGTAGAAGGTGACACCCGTCCTCCCCTCCAATTTCCCTCACACGCTGGGGCAGACCGTGGCCGCCAGCTGAAAGATGTCTCTTTCCGGGCAGGAACCACCACAAGACCGAGCCTTGGTGGACCATGAGAATGTCATCAGCTGCCCCCACCTGGGTGCCAGCACCAAGGAGGCCCAGAGCCGCTGTGGGGAGGAAATCGCCGTCCAGTTTGTGGACATGGTGAAGGGGAAATCTCTAGCAGGGGTCGTAAGTATCACCGTGTGGAGTGGGGCCCAGAGGTCAAAGAGGGGAGTGGGAGGAGGCATCTTGGTGATGGCAATGGTGACAGTGGGGATGAGTGGTGGTGCGGTAACTAGATTCAGCCCTGGGAGCTAAAAATAAGAGGCTCCACTAGAGCCAGCCTCTGGGTGGAGCTGCCTTGTCACCAGCGTTGGTAGCCCAGGCCTGGCAGTGGGGAGCCCAGCGTACCCCTGATATATTGTATGTAGCCTTGTGAAGAGATTGTGGTCCTTCCCAGGGCCCAGCCTCTAGAGAAAGGCTCCTTTGTTCCTTCTGCACATGCCTTGAGAAGGAAGGAGTATGGCTGGGGGTGACAGCAGGACACTGAGTGGGGGCGGAGTGGGGAACGGCCTATGGAGAAAGCCCTGTTAGGACACTCCTCATAGCTCTGAGCACCCCTTTTATCGTGTTCATCTTAGCACCCTGGGACTCACCTGCCCTGATAACCTGCCCCCTTACTTTCCCTGAATCATGGCTCAATGTCCTGATTTCTCACTGGGCCCTTCTGGGCATGAGTTTCTCCTCTAAGTCTAACCTGACTTAGACTTCAGCTCTTGTCTCATTCAACCTTTGGATGTTTCTTAAGCTCCAGTGGGTACCAGATACTGTCATAGCCCTTTGAGGCGCAGAGATGATTAAGGAAGGCACAGCTCTCTGTGGGGCTTGCCACCCCTTCACAAGGACTTGCTGGGCCCTTCCAGCTCCATCTCAATCCTTTAGCACATGCTCTTATTGTTAAGGTTTCTTGCGTTTATACCTTTCTTATTCACTAAATTCTAAGTTCTCTGAGGACAAAAAACCAGGAAGTAAGCATCTTTGCAGCCACATGGCTCTGCCCTGAGCATTGAATCAATACTCTTAAGATTAGAGTCAGTGAATGAGGGTGGGGGCGGGGCTGGGGGTGCCCCCCGACCTTCTGGGATGACGCTTAGCCCAGGGATGTTCATGGCTGAGGACAGAACTATGGCAGGAGTCACACAGGCTGCCTGGGTCAGCCCTGCCAACCCCAGGTTGATAGCCCAGCTCTCCAGCCCACCCTCCCTTTCTTTCTCTCTCCCTCCTTTCCACACCCTGTCCTCTTCATTCTGAGAAAGATGGGAGCCAGTCGCTGTCCTACAGGAGGACCCCGCAGGGCCAACCATCACTGGTGCGGCAGGCTGGGGTGGGGTGGCCTGGAGAACGGGGTGGTGGCCACGGGACACTTGACCTGCCTGTCTTTGTGCCTCTCTGCTCTCTGCACGTGTGGCTTTTCAGGACAGGGCACACTTGCTCACCCCTTTTGCACGATGAAGGTCTCTGAGCAGGCTCATTCTCCCACGTGATGCTGGTCGGGTTGGGCCCTGATGGTTACCAGCTGGTCTGGGCTTGGCTTCTTCCTTTCAGGCCTTCCATAGGCAGGTTACTTGCCCTACTGTTGCAGCCCTTGGGAATTGGGCACGTTGTCATTAGGTCACGGTGGTATTCCAGGCCTTTTTGTGCAGGGGAACTCCTTAGCACCAGCTCCATCAAGGGAACTACCCAGTGTCCCCGTCTTAATTAAGAGAGACCATCTCTTGGTCAAAATAGTTAAACTTGGGTAAATTTAACTCTTTACCTGAAGCAGCTGGTGGTCTCAGGGTGTGCATTTGGAAGTAAAAGTATTGTCTGTCCCATAGGAAATACCTGTCTCCCTAATTCTTTTCTGTGTCATCTTCAGTTCAGTTCTGTTCCAACCTTAGACACAGACTAACGTTAGGGTCATGTTGGTGCCCCAAAAGTGCCCGACTTTTGGGGACCCTTTTGCCTGCCTGTCTTCTAGACAGGACTGAGACCTGCGCTGAGCACAGAGGACCGGAGACGTGGGGTGCCTGCTTCTGGGGGTTTCTTCTGTGTGCTTTTCCTCCACCTGCTGCATACTGTCAGCCCAGCCAGCTGTTGTGTGGCGCTTGGGCTCTGCTCCCAGCAGCTGGCTTTCTCTTGTCTTACCTCCTGGCTCACTGCTCTTTTCTGTGTCTCCTTGGAGGGGTGCAAAGGGAGCCCTCATGCCAGCTTGCCGCCCACACAGCAGGGTCTGCTTGGAAGCCCTGCCTCCTTGGTTGTTTTCAACATCATGACTCAGTTTCTGCCAGTTATAGCTTTATGAAAACAGGAAGAGAAGCATGCATGTTTTCTCTTCATTGCATCATGGAACAGCCTGTTTGATTTCTGTCAGATCCCCGGTGTCTAATTTCTGATTAAATCCTTCGTAGATGGTTCTTTTTACAAGTTTTCTCTCAAAAGTGGCTAGTGCTTACCTCAGAGCCAGAGCATCTTGAAGCACAAAGTAGAATAGAAATTCTGACCAAGACAACCTGGCTTTGTTATCGGGCCCCTGGTGGGTGTCTAGCCAGCCAGACCCCAGGTTCCTAACTTTAGAAGGCTAGGTGGCTTCCTCCTCCTTCAACTGCCTGGCACGCCTGGGTGGGCTTCACAGGCGGCAATGTTTGAAGAATGATAGGATTATCAAAAGTATATGAGTCCAGCTTTATCTATTTATTTTAAAGTTTCTGATTTTTTTTCCCCATTTTTTTATTGGGGAACAGCCATGGTCATTGGTTACACATTGTTTTCATGCTATAATGGGATAGTTGACTTCTTTCAGGGAGGGTGCAGCTTGCAGTGGCCCATGCGGGGATCGAACCGGCAACATTGGTGTTATCAGCACCGCGCTCTGACCGGCTGAGCTAACTGGTCACCCCCGAATCCAGCTTTATAAATTGTGATATTTGGTCAGAGTGTTCAACGACAGCGTAGACACTTTTTTTTTTCTTTTTTTTTTACACATCAAGATAGAAAGTAAAACAGCATATTAGGAACACCGTTCCAGAGAGACCTACCACACACTACATCCAAGTGATCTGACACCCTAGACTTTTTATGTCCAAGATTCACCTTCCTATTATGTGTCCAGACCCTTCCCCAGCAGAGGCGAAATGGACCTTCCCTGGAGGTGCTGGGGCTGGCACAGTTATGGGGAAGTGGGAAATGCCTTTTTTCTCCTCCTTTTGGCAGTTTAGAGTGATTCTAGCCTTTTGTGTCCTTCTCTGGCTCTAGAGCCATCCTCAGCTATGGAAACAGGTCATCTTGTTGGTGGCTGATGGAAGTTGTCACTGCCCCAAAGCCAGGGTGGCCCTGTGCCATCTGCTTACCATAGCAAGCGGCGTCCCGGTGACAACCTGTTTGGACAAGTGTGCCTTGTCCCCCCTCTTCCTGACCTCAGCCCTCTTCCCCCTTTGTCTGCAGGTAAATGCCCAAGCTCTTACCAGTGCCTTTTCTCCACACACCAAACCTTGGATTGGTCTGGCAGAAGCTCTGGGGACACTGATGCGAGCCTGGGCCGGGTCCCCCAAAGGGACCATCCAGGTGGTAACACAGGGTGAGTTGGGGATACTGCAGAGGGAGGGAGAAGAGGGGAATGGGCTCTGCACCCCAATGTGTGTGTCTGAGGGAGTCCTGGGTTAAGCGACAGGAGCTTTGATTCTGGTTTTGACCCTGTTGCTTACCTGCTGTGTGACTTTCCCTTCTCTGAGATGTGGGTTCTTCATGTGTAAAGTGAGAGTCCGGGTGGATGTTCCAGACGAGGCTATGGGGACATTTTATGCTCTGTGACCTACTGAGGTGGTCTTGGGGGCATTTGCTCAGCCATTGAGTGGGAATTCTGAGAACAGCGCCCCCTGCCTTCCCCTTGGCGACTGTGCAGGCTCTGGCCCATTGCAGATGTGCTGGAGAGGCCAGGGACAGCTGCAGTCCCCTAAGCCTGATAGAGGCTTGTCTTCCCATTGACTGTTGGGCATCTCCTCACTTGGGGGAGACATTGGGGGCAGGGCCAGGGCATCACCGCTGGCCTGGGTTCCCAGGCCCCGGAGGAAACTAGGCAGGCAACCTGGCCGAAGATGCCTCAGCCGCCCCTGCCTGGTTCCATTTCCTGAGGCCAGCAAGTGTGTGAGTGCCAGGTAGGGGTGGGAGTAAGAAATTTGTCAAATGTCTCCTTGAGAATGACAGGCAGGCAAGGTGGCCAGGCCAGGGCAGGTGTGCGGGGGCAAAGGACTTGGCCTGAGTTTTGGAGAGGAGTTTCTTAGACTGGTTTAGAGTGTCCTGGTGTCCTGCCCTTGACTCCCCATTGTGGCGCTCTGCCCGCCAGAGTAAAGCAGACTTTCCCAGGCTTGGGGACCCCAGGGCAGTGAGGAGCCTGTGACCCACAGCTAGGTGCCAGTGGCCTCCTGCCCTTCCTGTGTGGCTCAATAAACATGCCCCTCTGCTTGCTTCTTTTGTTCCCTAGGAACATCCTTGAAGAATGCCGGGAACTGCCTGAGCCCTGCAGTCAGTGTCGGCCTCCTGAAAGACGCTTCTAATCAGGCAGACGTGAACTTGGTGAACGCCAAGCTGCTGATGAAAGAGGCTGGCCTCAATGTGCGTGCCCACCTGCCCTCCCCTCCCCTCCCCCCTCCCCTCCCCACCGGCACAGCCCTTCTCCCCCCACATTTTTAGCGCATGCTTATAGCCCTGCTCAGTGAGTTGGGAGCCCTGGGAGCACATCCTGCCACTGACACTGTCTCCCTGGGAGAGGTAGCCATGTTGTCTTCATCTGCAAAGTGGGGATATTGCCTGTCCCCAAGCATTGCTATGAGTGAACTAATGATGTGTGAAAGTGCTTTGCGTATAAGTGTTCTGTGAATGGGAGACGGCATCCCCATTTCACAGCCAAGGAAGCCAGGCTGCCTCTGGCTGGAAGCTGGGAGTCCGCCTCCGACTCCATCCACTGTTCCTCTTACCACGGCCCCTGGTTTCTTGCTTCGCTTGTAAACTCTGGGAGTTTAGCAACACATCCTCTTCGCCTCTGCTGTGGCTTTTCTTTGACGTCTTTCCCTCTGGTTCCCTATGTAGAGCAGTGTGTTTCTCAGCCAGTGGGAGCTGGCAGAAGCAATGGGCAGTAGGGCCCCCACGTCACCCCCCCACACACACACACACGTACTCCTGTGTCCTGATGAAGCCAGTGCTTCTGTGCAGGAAGCCGTGAGCAGGAGGGGCCAGGCCGGATACACCTCCCTGGCGGCCTGCTAATCCAGGGCCTTCTCACAGCCCTGCCCTCTCTCCTCCCTGGTTCCCAGCCCTCCCCTCCAAGCCTTTATCTGTATCTGGCACATCTCGGCTTTCCTTGTGGGAGGCCACTGACCGTCCCCAAAAGCTCATGTTCAGAGGCACAAGTCTTAGCCCATTGGCCCGCTCCCCTGGCCGACCGCCCTGGCAACTGAAGCCTTACAAGTCCTTCATTGGGCTGAGGGAGAGGGTGGGTGGTGGGTGTGATGTGGCTGACAGGTGTAACTGTGCCCCCTGCCTTGTCTCCGCAGGTAACCACCTCCCACAACCCTGCTGTGCCAGGGGAGCAGGCCTGTGGGGAAGGCCTCCTGACCGTGGCCCTGGCAGGGTCCCCCTACCAGGCTGTGGGCTTGGTCCAGGGCACCACGCCTGTGCTGCTGGCACTCAATGGAGCAGTCTTCAGACCGGAAGTGCCTCTCCGCAGGGGGCTGCCCCTGCTCCTGTTCCGCACTCAGCCCTCGAACCCTGCGATGCTGCCGACCATGATTGGTGAGGAGGGGCTGAATGGCTGGCCGGGGCCCTTGAGGCAAGGGTGGTGGTGGGGCCTCTGTGTGTGTGTGTGTGTGTGTGTGTGTGTGTGTGTGTGTGTGTGTGTGTGTGTGTGTGTGTGTTTATATCCTGGGATTGGGTTCCAAAGACCTTCGCCTCCTTCAGCTCCTCTCCAGCCTCAGGGCATCTGGAACCACAGCAGACAGGGTCTGTCCCGCCGGCTTCCAGACCACTGGGGAGTAGTAGACACGGAGTTTAGAGGGAGGTGCCTTACCTGGGGTCACGGAGCAGTGTGTGGGGGGTTGGACCCCGGAGCCCCTGTTACCTGGGCTGCTTGTTACGTTAAGCACACATTGTGGAGCCAGCTCCCAGGAAGAGGCTCAGAGCCATTGTGTGCAGGTTTCCTCGTCTTGGTTTCCTTCTCCTGACCCCAACAAAGCCTGTCACACACCCCCTGCAGCATCATGGGCACCCTGATCTGCCCCGGTTCCCTGGCGCCCTGAGAGTTTTGGAGCATGTCCCAGTTTGGCAGAGAGTGTCCATAAGACCTCAGAGGGCCTGATTTCACCATCCTTGTCAGCTGCCCTGAGGAACTTTCCCCGTTTTTCTCTCGCTGTCGGTCTGGATAAAGTTGGCAGCCAGCAAGTCGGGGATTGCTCTAGCTTTGTGGCTCGTCTTTCCTCCCCTGCCTTGCCTGATGGTCAGGGTGTTTCTTTTTCTTTCTTTTAAGATTTTACTGGGGAATTGGGGGACGGGAACAGCCAAGTTGTCCTTCAGTCTTAGTTGTGGAGAGTGCAGCTAGCTCAGTTCCAAGTCCAGTTGCCATCCGGCCCCCTGTTGACAGCTCGCGTACAATCTTAGTTGCGGGTGGTAGCCCACCATCCCATGTGGGAGTCGAATCGGAAACCTTCTTGTTGCCAAGAGCGTGCGCTCTAACCACTTAGCAATCCTGCCACCTGTTGGCAGCTCAGTGGCAGCTCAAGCTAAGGTGCAGTTCACTGGCCCATGTGGGAACTGAACCTGCTACCCTGTTGCTCAGAGCTTGCGCTCTTAACCAACTGAGCCACTCGTTCAGCCCAAGGGTGTTTCTAACGAGTCCCGGGAATGGCGAGAGAAGCTGGGCAGATGCCCTGTCGTTCCCTCTCAGCTCTTTTGACTCTGAGACCATCACCCCGCACTGCAGCTTTGATCACAGGAGTCCAAGATGCCCAATCTCTTGCTGCTCCTTCCCCAATTCTCCATGCCAACCAGGGGTTTCTTCTTCTTCCCAGGGCTCCTGGCAGAGGCAGGTGTGCAGCTGCTGTCCTACCAGACCTCGGTGGTGTCAGATGGGGAGACCTGGCATGTCATGAGCACCTCCTCCCTGCTACCCAGCCTGGAGGCCTGGAAGCAGCACGTGACCGAGGCCTTCCAGTTCCACTTCTAACTTTTGGGCCCACCGGGCCCAATCTCTGGGGCTTTTGGGAAGAAACCTGCCCACTGTGATCAACAATTGCATTCTTGGGCTGACACTGCTTATGCTGCAGACCTCGTCTGACCGACCCCTGTAGTAAAGCAATAACCACCTAATAAAGAGCCCACCCCAAATCTCCCTGCCATCTTTGTGTTGTTGTTACCTGGAACACCCACCAGAGGGCGTCCGCAGGCAGCCATGGGGTTGGCTTTGGCTGTGGAAGGGAGGCTAGGGCTTGAGAAGGGAGAAATGGATGGGGAAGCCAGGCCTGGGTATGGATGCTCTGAAGAGGAGCCCCCTCCCATCTCAGGTTTTTCAGAGGTATTTTTACAGGAACAAAGGTTGGCATTTCATATCCCTTCCATCTTGGAATATATGTGCACAGCTTTTTGTGCCAGGCACGGGGCTAGGTGATTTGCCTAAGAGGATCATTTAAACCCAGCTGTCTGTCTCCATCTGGCGGGATGGACAGAGCACACAGGTTACTGGAAGCACTAAGGAAGGTGCTACAGCAGTGCATGTGAAGTGAGTCCAGAAGAGGAAGTAATTGAGCTGGGATGTCGGGGAGGATTTCATAAGGGGAGGAAAGCTCGTGAGTGAAGGCAGAGGATACGAGAATTGACAAGTTCACAAATTCGGCTCCATATAGGTTGGATAATATATTGATTTTTTTATTTAAGATGATTTTTATGAAACATGACAGATTGGCACTCACTGATCACCTTTTGAGGGTTCTCCCCCCACCCCATTCACTGGGGATAATGTGTCCCTGCCTTGTGCCTGGTCGCGAATGTTTTTGAGACTCCTGCCCTGGGCAGAGGCCTGGCACAGGGAAACTGCTTGGCACTGATGGGCACAAACCCACCTCTTGGGCTTCCTTTGTGCTGAGAATGTGTGAAAGGTCAGTAGGAAGGCTACCAGGACTGTGCTAGGTCTGCAGTGAGCTCAGACACGTGTTGTGGCTTTGCTGTAGAGACCTGAAAGTGGGGTGGGCCTGGACCTGAACACAGCAAGGTTGGCTTTGAGCAGCTGACCTTGAATGCTGTTTAGTTCCTCGGAGCCTTTGTTCCCTCTTTGGTAAGGGATAACAATTCCTCTGGTAGACCTGCAGTGAGGATTAAATGGATTAAAGTAGTTTATGGGAAGTGCCCAAGGCAAACTTGATTTCTTCATTGCTGTGCCTTTCATTGAACATGGAGGAACGGTCTCAGTCCCTTGCACCCAACAGGCCGTCCCTAGATCTTGTAATATTCAGATCTGGACAGTGTCCTGCCTATCAGACAACCTATCGCCTCCTACTGGAAAGAGGTCATGTGGCATCTGGTGAGGGAGTCCACTGAGCTAGAAAAACAGGTTGAGATTGATTAAATTAAAAGTTGAGCCCTTTTGAGCCTCTTCCTTTGCTCGGCCTGTTCCAAACTCTTTGGAATGTACTTTTTCTCCTATTGTGGTGCTGAGCCATTCTCTACTGCTCGTGCCGCTTCTATTTCTTTGAAATTTACTATCTCTTCTAATAAACTTTTTTCACCACTTTGTAAAGAAAAAAAAGTTGAGCTCAATTCTCAGCCTCACAGCCTCTTTCCTCAAAAACTCCCTAAACAGACCATATTCTCTGCTCTAAGGTAGTCAGATCAATTCTAGAAACTCAAATTACTTGCACATTCCAAAATAATCTTCCTAGCCATGGGTGGCACTACAAAGCATAGCAGTTTCATTGCATCGCCCTGTCCCGTTTGTTCAGCTGGTGCCACACAGTGCTGTTTATTCCTATGTGGCACCGCTTAACTTTCCAGTGGAATTTCATTCTTGTGGATCTTGGCTGGGAAGCTGGTTTGTGGAAGCTCAGTGGGGAGGCAGGATGAATGCTGGAGCAGGAGGGAGCTGGCCTCAGAGTGCTGACTCCTGGAACGCTGAAATTTACAATAGAAATGTGTGTGTGTTCAGTGTGTCCCCTGGAGACCGGAAGTTGCCTTGTGGTCAGTGGGCCGATCTGTTTCTTCACATCTGTTTGAATATAACATGTTGAGCATTCTTGCTTGAGGTGACTGACATGGCTCAATGTCCTATTCCAGGAATCACTATCTTTCCTGCCCTGGGTTTTTTTTTTGTTTTGTTTTGTTTTTTTTTTTGCCCACACAAGGAAGTTCTTTATCTGCACCATATTAGCAGACCTTAGGGTGAAAGTGGTGACAGGGCAAACTCATTTCTCCCTACTTTGACCTTACATAGGAAGAGGGTTTGTTGAAAGCCAGCAAGAGTCAGGCTTTAATGAGGTGGCTCCCAGAGCTACCTGAGGAAGGCTCGGGAGACGAGAGCAGAAGGGGGTGGGAACTTCTGTGCGATGGGGGCAGTGACCAGTGTCACGCCTAGTGCCTTCAATTGAACCAGAACTGATACTCAGCAGGTGTGCTGGGGTCTGGGCACCATCCATTCAACTGGTCAGCACCCTGATCTCGTTATAAAATATTTTTAGCATCACCCCTGTGTTGTGTCCAAATGACTGCTGAGTGGAGGCAGACCTGGCCCCAGCACTGGCTGCTATGGGAGGTCCTGGTTACTAAGGCCAATGGAGACAATTTTAACACCAAGAGCCCCCGGTGAACTATATGGATGGAAGGCAAGGCCCCGAGTCATCTCCAGAACGCAGGTGCGTATGGGCTTTTCTCCCGGACTATGGACACGACTTGGGAGATCTCAGGAAAGGCACATGGTGTCTCACCAGGAATGCCACACCAGACTGAGGGCCCCAACCAACTTGCAAAGTGGAGCAGGCAGCGAAGGGGCTGCCAAGCGGTGTCTTAGGGTGGGAGAGGAGCAAGCCCGGGGAGAGGGCCTGGGAGGCAGTCAGCTGGCGCTGGGTTAGCTGCTCAAACTGGGGTTTATCTCGGATTTACGGGTTTTCTGGTGCCTGAGGGGACATGAACAGCGTTGGGCAAGCAGCGAAGTGGGTGGGCCCAGCATCTCATTCCCACGTGTCCAGTGTTCCATCATCCTTGGGGCCCCTCAGCCAGCCCTGCTCCTTAGCAGTGGAAACAATCCTCTCCAAAGTGTCCATTTCTCTTGGGATGGCTAAGGAAACTTTCTAAAGGGAAATGAATGACAACAACCTGGTGTCCACCCCCTCTCCCCACTCTCACCCTTAGCTCATTCCCCACCTCCCCTAACCATTGCCATTGATCTTTTATGAGGAGACCCTGGGAAAAGCAGTGCCCTAAACAAGGGGTCCAACAATCCTCTAATGGAAAAATGTCCTGATAGGTATCAAAAGGTGTTTTTTTTTCTTTTGGCTGGAGAAGCCAAAAGCTTACCCTGTTAACCTCTGCCCTGTGTTTATTTGTCTGGATTAACTCTGGCACCACATGACCAAGGAGCTTTCATGTACAGCTCCCTTAGTCCCTTCTGGCCCCTGCGGGCATCTTTAGGTCAGGGAAGGAAGCTGGGGGCCTCAGCTGTTTCACCACCTGTTTCCCCTCCCCTCTCGGAGAATGGTGTGTGAAAGTGGGAGGGAGAGAAAGGGAGATTGTAAACTGAGTGCTCTGCGATTTTACCACGGGGTTGGGGGGTCGGGGTAGCTGCAGGCTCCAGTTCGGGAAGAGTAAGGGCTCCCAGAGCCAGCAGGTCTGGCAGGCTTCTCTGTGTGTCGGTGCATTTTTTTGTGTTCTCGTTTCCAGGAAATACAGAAGTCATTTCCTCCTGTATTTTTTACTCTCCCCCCCCCCTTTTTTTTTTTTAATTTTATTGGGGAATTGGGGAAAGGGAACAGTGTTGGGGAGTTGGGGAAGGGGCACAGCCAAGTTGTTGGCCTTCAATCTTAGTTGTGGAGGGTGCAGCTAGCTCAGCTCCAAGTCCAGTCGCCATCCAGCTGCCCTTCAGCAGCTCAGGGCAGCTCAGCTCAAGGTACTGTGTTCAATCTTAGTTGTGGGTGGGCGTAGCCCACCATCCCAGGCGGGCAACCTTGTTGTTAATCTTAGGAGCACGTGCTCTCACCAGCTGAGCCATCCTGCCACCTGTTGGCAGATCAGTGGCAGCTCAGCTCAGGTGCAGCTCACTGGCCCATGTGGGAATTGAACCAGCAACCCTGTTGCTCAGAACTCACTCTCTTAACCAACTGAGCCACTCGGCCAGCCTTTTTTTTTTTTTTTTGAGTATAACTTTGTTGCTTGTGATTTTTGTTTCTGTGCACAATTGGGGTCTAGTAGCCTCTCTTGCCTTTTGTTTTTATTCTTTTTATTATATAAGTTTCAAGTGTACAACATTATAATTCAACATCTGTATATACTACAAAGTGATCACTCTCTCCCTCCCCTAAAGTCTGGTTTCTGCCCATCACCATACAACTGGCTCCCTTCACTCCCTCCCCTCCCCCCACTTCTCCATCTTTTTAATTGTTTTATATATATTAACTTAGTACCAGGTATAACATTTGGAAATTCACAGAAAATTTTAAGAAATGAATCAAGGTATAACAGCATGGAAATTTAATAATAATGACAACAATAGCAAAGCTGTACCAAATGATAAACAAGCTATCTGGATCTTGAAGGAGATAGCTGATCAGCCACATTTCTGGGGGTCAGTGATTCAAGGCTAAACCTCTTCATCTCTTTTTCACAAAAGGTTGCTGGTCCACAGCATGAAAAGCTCAGGGCAGTGACGAAACAGGAAAAGGACCCTCTGAGGGTGGGCCTTCCCTCTCCAGGGTCCACGCTTTTATGCGGGCTGCTGTGTCCAATCCAATCTATTTACCAGCTAATAGCGGGTTGTTGGTTTTCTTTCTGTGATTCCTGGGCAAAAATTCTGCTAGCACACTCTTCCCAGAAACCACTCCATGGAGCTGTAGAATTTGAAAAAAACAAAAGCAGGACATTCAATGTCTCATCCTGGACCTCCCCACCCCCAGTACCTGCTTCCTCCCTGAGGTGGCAGGGCTGTGCCCAGGGGGGACACTCTCCTAACTGCATCCTTAGATCATCCATGCTCCACCATACCCCACCCCCCAGACCCAAGCCTGGATGCCTGAGGTACAGATACCCAAAGCCACCGCCCCTGGAGCCCAGGCTGGGAGGTGGGCAGGGTGCCCGTGATGCGTTCTGCCTGATAGGAGAGCAGGCTGGGCAGTGCAGAACTCCACAAAGCACTGACCTACCTAAATTCCTTATTTCAGCTAAAATCTCACTGGGGTAGTTTTTTGGCTCATGTCAGTCATCAGCTGAGACAAGTACACTGAGTTGCAGCTTTTCTCGCTAAGCTACACCAGGCGCAGTGCTGCCTAAGCACTGTGAGAAGCTGTGGACAATGAGGGGGAGGGAGCTATCCACTGAAAATCCCAAATTTCTCTTTCTCGCTCCCTGCCCTTCCCTGCCCATCCCTGCCCGCCCCCATCACTGCTTCTGATGACTGAACTAGCTTGACACAGATAACAACCCCCTCCTTGCTACTGACATGCCCTTGAGAACCATATTTTAAACAAACAATTCCTTGGCAGTACCAAAGGCTGGTGAACCTGCTTATAAGGGCGAAATCTGGTAGATCAGTCATGTAATTAAACTTCGCTAGTTTGCAGTTTGAGCCAAGCAGTTTATCACAGATGGCTACTGGACAATAAGAATTAAGATAACTTTGAGACAGACCTGAGGCCTCAGAAGACCCCAAGAGACGACTTCTGAACAGTAAGCCCCGAGGCCTGCTTGCCTTTGTTCTTTCCCATTTACTTGCCTATAAAACTTTTGGACCAGTCTAGGAACGGGGAGTTGGTCTTTGGACAGGAGTCCGCCATCCTCCCAGAATGCTGGCGTTCTGAATAAACCGGCTTTCTTTCCACCAACCATGTCTCTCAGATGTTTAACTTTTGCAAGCGGCAGGCAGCCAGACCTTAGCATGCTATCATGCTTACAGAGTTAGCCTTCTCACCTGCACTCTGCAGCCCCCTGCCCACCTCTCCAGGTCCCTGACAACCCAGGGCTTCAGTGGTTCCGAGGGAACTGAGGGCACCCTGGCCTGTGCTTTTCCTGCTTTCTCTGAGTATCTCCTTCATCTGTGGACTTCTTTCTTTGTCCCCTGCTCCATGCCCTGCCTTCGGCAAACCTTTTTATTCCTCTCCCTTCATCTCCCGAAGGAGAACAGCAATTCAAAAGCCAGAAAAATACAGAGGAAGTATTTGGGCATGGGGACTGGATTTAGGTATTAAGACGCATGTGTTGCAGAACACATTGCTTCTAGCTCTCCCATTGGGTGGACCTTGTCAATTTGGAAGATAAAAATGAAGACAGACATCTGGGTCCACGAACTAGAAGATTTTAATTCCGAATACTTGATTGTCCTTGAAAAAGCACTATAAAGAATTCTCCCATTTCTTCCCCCATCCGAATCCTCTTCCATTAAACTTTGTTCTCCTTACGGCCCTCCCCACTTATTTCCCAAACTTCACTGCGTCTCCCCAGAAGGAATCCCGTGACATGATTGTTTCCGGGCCCTGAGTCTAAGGCTCCCTCCAGCTCAGGCTTCTGGCTCTCACAGGACCCCCAACACCCTGTTTCCTTATGACTCTGTCCCCAGCTGCTGTGCACCTTTTCTGAAGCTCCTGATTTCACCCCTTTGGAGTTATGAGTTCTATAGGTTCAGGTTCCCTTATGGGTGCTCATTTTGTTTCTCTCAAGCATCTAGGGAAGTGCCCTCCTATGAACAGATCAGGTAAACTAGCTGACTCTTCACATTCAAGATTTAAGAACACGCGCCTCCCCCTGCATTTGGCTTTCCAGGGCAAAGAACCCCAAGACTTTTACTTGGTCTTCATGGCACACACTCCCCACCTCTGATCATTTCGGGAGTGACAGACCCTCTGGGGCCTGGTGACACCATCAGAACCGCATCTGTTTCCTAGAGGAAATACGTGATGCCACCAACCCTGCAACATCTCACTCACCACCTTTAGACCGGACGCCGGGCATATGTTCGGCGATGCAGCTCATCCACTCGCTCCAGGTACCAGGTGCCTGGGAAAAGGCTGTTCAGGTCACCAGGTGGTGTGAAATTCACTGTGGAAGGAGGAGAAGAGGCAATACTCAGCAAGCGCGCTATGGGATTGGGGAAGACAGAATAGTAACAGGGACACCGATAGCTTCATGGTGACGCCCTCCTAGCTGTGCTGTGAGGGGCTGCGAGGCCGTCGAGGCCCTCGGCTACTCTGGACCAGCAGCGGAACTGGACGCAGACCGCGGTGCATACCGTGCGCCCCGAGTTTTGCTTGAGAAAATATGGTTTCTGTGGTTTTAAAACCACCATCTGGTCTCTCTAGTCACACCTTTAGCTTTGGTTTACTTTTCTTTTGTTGCTTTTTTGGGGCAATATTTTGTTTGGAAGGGAAAGAGCACAGTTGGGCAGAGACAGTACTATTCGTTGATAACTTATTTATCTACATGAATTCATTCAATTTGTTTGGCGATCCTGCAAAATTGGTGTGATTTTAGAACCGACTCAACTGGGAAAAGTTCCAGAATCTTCCCAAAGATAAAGAGCTATGTAGCGAATGTCACAGGTCAGTTTAGATTTGGATCTCTAGCTCCAAAGTCTGGGCTCTTTTAACTGCCACTTAGGTGGCATTTTCAAAGACCATACAACTGGCTTCCAAGGGACTACATTGTCCAGTGCCCTGTTTTGGGTGGTTAGCTACGGTCTACACTGCGAAGCCACTTGCTGCCTCCTCCCTCTTCACAACTCTGCCTTCCACTTCCAAACCCAGTTCTCGCCCCGGGGCACCTAACAGATCTTCTGCCAATCATATCTCATAGACGTCATCACCCTGACCCATGATGTTCTTCTAGACTTCGGATGAGTCCCTGGTTCTCAGCCACTGGCGTGGAATCTGAGAAAAACTGCCTTCTCCTTTCCTCCTCCTGCCCTTTCCTTACCCTTGCGGAAGAATTGCTCTCTTTGGTTCATTACTTCTGTGAACTCCTCGGCAGACATCCGCTTCCGGGAGTCCAGGCGTTTGGGCAGGTCCGAGGTACTAGACACCAGCTTTTCCAGGGGGGAGCCTGGAAAGCAAAAGCAGGACTGATCAACGTGCTTCACGGCCATGGCCACTGGTACCGTCCCTGAGTCCAGCAGAGGTACAGGCTTTGTGAGAGCTTGAACTGGGGGAAAGATCTCTATGGGCCAATTACAATGGCAAAAAATAATGAGGGTCAGAACACATCATGTCAGCAAGACATACGGGCAGACACACTCGTGTCGTCAAGGTACATCCCACATAGCACTTAGATGCACGTCTCGGGTCACAGTCGCCATAAAATAATCAACCAATAGTCACTGGATATCTCAAACCCACCAACTTCTCTATCACCAGCTGTGACCAAACCACCATTACCTCTGGCCTGGACTCTTCTTTGCTGGAACAACCTGCCCAATTTCCCCGTAACCACCTTTGTCCCTCTTCAATCTAGTCTCTCCATAGTAGCCAGGGAAGTGCCTCAGATACATAAATCAGATCAATTTATTCCATTGTTGAAAACCCTTTAGGGATTTCCTTGGTTCTCAATCACAACATGATTCTGCCAAGGTGAGAGGGAGGGGGCATCAGTAGTGGTCAGATAGAAAATGGTCTCTTCCACCAGATGAACCTTGTCAGAAGTGCCTGATAGAAAGATGGGACCTACCTGGAGAAGCGTCCTGGGACACTCGAAATGAAAAAAAACTCGCTGCCAACCCAGAGCCATAGGAGAAGGCACCAATCCTGGAACCAGCCAAGTCCTGGGCAGAGTGCCTGTGGGAGAAGAAATCAGAACCCAGAAAACACCTTGGCATGATAACCTGCCTGTCAAATAGACCACCAACCTATCAGCCCACTTGAGTCCACTTCTTGCAACTTAGAGATGGCTTCTGGGCACTCCACACAAAGGGGGACTTTTGGAAGACCCTGGGGATAAACCCAGGAGGAGGCAAAGGCGCTAAGAGGAGAGCCGCTGAAATCCAACCTACAGAAGACACAGCGAGCATTATGGAATTTCAGGGTGTAGAATGAACTTCCTCCTCCCATGAGGGTGAGATGAGTTCAGTGGACTCTGAAGGCATCTCCAAGTGGAGGTCAGACCCCTGGACTCACCTTCCAGACTGCCATGTTGACTGGTGATGCTTTACCAGCCGTAACTCTTTTATGATCTCCTCATTTGTAATTATTTCATCAAGTTCATGTATACATACGGGGGTGCCAAAACAATGTACACATACGACTTGTATTCATCTTTTGTTATCGGAATATATTGAATATTACAATTTTAATACAGTTTTTTTCCTTTCTTAAAATGTGTATACATTTTTGGGGCACCCTCTGTATATGTATCTCCTATGTTATCTGCATGTACTATATAGTACAAGTATTTCCTCATAAAATCCACAAAATAGAATGTCAGTAGAAATAACAATTAACATTTCAGCATCTGCTGAGCATTACAGTTTTAATTGCTTTCGATGTTTGACACTCATCAAAATCCTAGAAGGTACATATTATTACTTTACATATTTTATATAAGATGGAGGAAGTGAGGCATACAGAGATGAAGTATTTTTCCAAGGTCAAAATTAATGAGCGGTAGAAAGATTTGAACTTAGGCTGTGAGCTTCAAAGCCAGACTTTCTTAACTACCACGCTTTGCTCCTACGGAGATTTTAAGTAGATGAGATAAAAAATATGCATAAAAGTTCTACCCTGAGAAACACTGCACAGCCCCTGGCATAATACATGCACTTCATTTTGGAGATAACTGTTTAATACTGATAATAAACCTGCCTATACATACCATGTTTCCCCCAAAATAAGACCTAACTGGAAAAATAAGCCCTAGCATGATTTTCAGGGTGCTCGTGATATAAGCCCTACCCCAAATAAGCCCCAGGGAAGATCATCAGCCAGACATGACTGTATTTGAATAAATGTAGATTTTTGTACATGCATAAATGAATAAAATACATTGTTTGCAGCAAAAATTAATATAAGACCTGGTCTTATTGTCAGGGAAACACAGTATAGCTTTGAAACAAGTTTCTTTCCCCTTTCTTCCTTCCCTCCCCCTTTTCCTCCCTCCTTCCCTTCCTTCCTTCTGAAAAAAAAAACCTGAACCAGAAGAGGAACCCAACTGGATTGACCCCTCAGACCACCACCGGGGTGGGGGAGTAGGAGGTGGGGCCAAACGCAGAACTCACTGGGACAGGAGTGAGGCCAGGCATCCATACAGGGAGGAGGTGTATGTGTTCCCATTGTGCGTGGAGAAGTAAAGGGAGGACTTGGTTTTCTTGTTGAACATGTCTAGAGAGGCCTTCTGAAATGCTTTTTCCACATCCTTGTTGTTGTAGGTGTCTTCCAGCTTTAGGCCCCTGCGAGGCAGCCAGAGGAACAGGCCAGGTGAGAAGCCACAGGAGGGGAGGGAGGCAACAAGGGGAGAAGCAACAGCTTCTAGAGAGAAAACTTTGGGGCACATGGTTTCATTAGAGGGTGTTTGGAAATACAGAAACGTGCAAAGAAAAATGTCACTTAAAGTCCTACCCTTTAGAGGGAGCACTGCTTCCTGTTTTTCTTGTGGAATCCATCCCTACTTTCATCAGTTTATTGGAAAATAAAAATCACACCATCCATTCTGCTTAGCACACTTCCTTAACTAATTTTCTCAATGACATTAAGTCATTTTCTATGACATTCTTTTTCAAGGCTGCAGAATGGGCCGTGATGGGTACCCTACTTTGACCAATCTCCCCATTCCAGTTCTCATTCGTTAAAACACCACAGTGAAGGGACAGCTGGTTGGCTCAGTTGGTTAGAGCACAGGCTCATAACACCAGGGTTGCCAGTTTGATTCTTACATGGGACAGTGAGCTGTGCCCTCCACAACTAGATTGAAGACAACTAGATTGACTTGGAGCTGATGGGTCCTGGAAAAGCACACTGTTTTCCAATAAAATTTTTAAAAAGGAAAAAAGACACCACAGTGAAAATCTTCACATTCTTTTTTTTATTTATTTTAAATAGCTTCAAGTGTACAACACAGTGCAGTAGTTATACTTTTTACCCCTCAAAGTGACAATCCTCCTCCCCCAATTCTCCCCCCACTCTTCCCCGCTTCACGTTCTTTTAAACATGTGAAATTACTGAGCCAAAAGGTATGTACCTCTTTAAGGCCTTGGCTTCATGTTCTCCTATTACTCCCCCAACCTGTGTCTCAATTTATACATCCACCATTGCTCATTTTTCCATAGCATCTCCAATTCGGGGTATTCAAATTAAAAAAAAAAAGTGAGGTAAGGAACCTGGTAACTAGTTTAACTTTGTTACTAATGAGTGTGCACATTAAAAAATATGACTATGTGTGTTTCTCCTTTGAGGAATTCCTTATCCATATCCTTTGTTCAGTTTTATACTGGGATGTTTACTGTTGAGGAGACTTGCATATATTGAAGACACTAAAGTATTCTCTTTGCTATATGTTAGAATATATATATTTTTTCTCATAGGGAAGGTCTTATAAGCAGTGTTTGTGCTAATTTGGGTGTTTTAGTTAGTGTCTGGGTTAGTAGTGGTAGATAGTGATAGCGGCAGATACTGGTAGAATACTACAAACCTTGAAATGAACAATTGAAGAAAGGAAAGATGCCCCTTCCACTGGGAACTCTTTGTACTGAAGATTCTTTTTTTCTAAATGTCTCAGAGTAATACATTAATAAATGGCATCCTTTTTGTTTTATTGACATCTGAAGTGGGGAGCCAGACTATCTCCATTTCATAGACGGGAGAAATTGAGATGTTAATGAGGTCAATGGCAAGTCAGAATGAGAGTGGACATCCCATAGGTTGCTGTCTTGTACTCTGATTATTTGCTTCTAGGTGTTTCAGTCCATATAGACTGTGAGAGCCTCTAAGCAGGGACCATGAAGTCACATTTGTTTTTGTGTCCCCAGAGTTTGGTATGATGCCTGACATAGCTGATGGTCATCAAATGTTTATTGACTGCACAGTATGACCATACTCCCTCTCCCCCTTTTTGTTCTCTGAATCTTCTTATAGCCACTTGATGTAGAGGTCCTGGCCAACTCCCTGTGCTCCCTGAGATAAGAGGTGGAGGGCATTATGTAGACAATAACCCAACAACCCCTGTAAGGACTTGGTGTCACTTCTATTGTGTTCGAGGGTTGTCTCCCCCTCCCCCCACAGGAGTAGCTGGTGGTCCAGACCGAAGGAGTGGGGAACCCTCCTCCTTCCTCACCCCTCAAGAGCCTCTAGGCTCCCCACATCAAGAGGACTCACCTGAAGGCCTCCAGCCCCTTGTAGAGGCTGTTTTGTGTGTCACTGCTGGCTGACAGGAAGTCATTGAACATCAGACGAGCCAGGGATTTCTGGACCAACTTGCAGAAGGGGGTGTGGAAGATCATAAACTGTAAATCATCAAGAGTAAAAGGTCGATCGATGCCAGCTGGAAGAGGAAGGGTGACAGCAAGGATGTGGTGTGACAGATAAGCCATTGAGGCCCACTCTCCAAGGCCTAAACGTACGGAGGGACGCCAGGCCTCCCAGAGAACTTAGCTCCTACCTCCTGCAAACACTCGTAAGTTAGTTCATTCATTGTACAAGCATTTCACTGAGCACACTCCTTATAAAGAAACAAGGGAAAGAAAGAAATATATTCTTCTATCTACGATTGCCGACCTCTATGACAGATAATCCCTCCAAATCAAACTCATATTCAAATTATAATTTCCTCTCTCTTCCAGAGGAGGAAATGGTCTCTAAAAATACAAAGCTTAGTGATGTGTCCAAGGTCACCCAGCTTGAAAATGGCTGGCTTTGGATTTAGGTCCGATGTCTCCCACTCACTTCAAAGAGGAGGGCAATACACCCTCTACCCCTAGGACAGTTGACAGTTTAGTGTTTAGACCCGGGGATGCATCAATCAAAATCCATTTGAGAATAAGGATTAAAATTAGAATGCCACAAGAGTTCAGAGGAGGCGAGAACAATTAGCCAGTAGCAATTTGACGGTTGATGGGCAGAGTAGCAAGTTGACTCTTCAGCCATGGTGGTAGCTGTGACAGCCAGCATTTTGCCCAGTGTGATGTGAAGGGGCAAGCAGTGGTCCTTTAGCCACCCCCACAGCATCCATGATCAGCACATGCCTCTTCCCACACTGAAATCTGCCAGTTGCAGGAGTCCACCTGGGTGTGGCTAAGCAGGTAAGAACCCTTTCTATGTTTTAAAAATAGGCTTCACTGTAGTTTTAAAACAAGATTTTTTTCTTTTCTGATTATGAAAGCAGTCCATATTTTTTTAGCTGGAAAATTCAGAAACTAAAGGAGAAAATAAAATCAATGTGTAACGCTACCATCCAGAGAAAAATCGCTGACAGCATACCAAAAATACAAGTAAGATGTTTCAACACCAACAAGACTTTAAGAGGTGGCAAACTACAAACCATGAGTCATATCACTTCTGACATCAACGGAAACAAATCTAGACCCAGTAGGATGTGGTGACTGACTCACCATACTACCTCCCCAGGTGGTTGACACCCACTGGTTTCATACTGGTGGCTTTGAACTACATTGTTTACTTTCTTTCATTTAGCTCAAGTTAGAGGCAACTTTGTACTTGAATTTGGATGAACTTGAGCATAAACCCAGAGAAGGGCGTAAGAAGAGGGGGACATGAAACAATTCTCTTGAGATCATTTTCAGAGACGAGAAGACACCTTATCTTAAGTGTTTAGGACAAGCTCTTGGCCCCAGGTACACAGAGCCCCCACTTTCTGCCCTCTGAGCCCCATACCTTGCTTCCACTGGTTCTGGGTTTTCTGACGGTATACTGCATAACATCGGTCCAAGGCCCGTAAGTAGCACTGGATGGAGAGCTTCCCGTCCACCAATGGGTATTCTGAAGCCCCATCTGGTTTGTAGAAGTCATATACATTCTCCATGTGGGTCCCCCGGAGCCCTGGAAAAGCACACAAGGAACTCAAGGACTCATTGTGCAGCCCACATCAAGCAAAGAGGATGGGAAAACCATGTGCAAACAGTCACCAGGTCTTTATCTGTCTTGTGCCCAACCCCCAGCCCACTCAACATCCCTCACAGGTTCAAGGGAGCTGAAGAGGTTGCTGCTCTTATGTAAATGAGGTTTACTTTTCCCCTTCCACACCTATGTGGGATTAACAAAATCTGAAATAGAAGCCAAGAGTCTCAAAGGAAATGCTTTCTCTTTATACCCAATTATCTTCTTTCATCTTCAATGGCCAGTTTAGCTCCCTAAGGGCCTTGTAGCAGCACCAATAGCATTTCTTCCACTCATCATTATCCCAGTGTGATGGTGCAGAAGAGGAAACCTCGCTGATTCCTCTCTTCCCTTTCTCTCTGCCCTCTGCTCCCCAGTCAGGCCTTTTGAAAGCAAGTGGCATCGCCCCCAAACCCATCCTTCAGCCCTGAGTAGTGAGTATGCCAGTTTGGGATTAGGAGCTATGCATTTGGCCATGCCATCTGTGCACAGCCTCTTGGTACCATGTATCCACAGGTCACTACAAACCTCTCTCGAGGACCAGAGGGGCATTGGGTCCAAGCAGCATTGCCACGGCTCCAGCTCCACCTGTGGGGCGAGCGTTACCATTGGGATAGACGGCAATATCTCCACAGACCACCATTGCATAACGACCTGTCAGGAGAGACAAGAAATATCATTGCCAAATCTCGAGTAGATGGAGTGTCTCCGGTGTGCCAAGCCCAATTTTATATACTGAAGATAGACCAGTGAACAAAACCAAAAATCCCTGCCTCATGGAGCTTATGTTCTCGGGAGATTCATCATGACACATTTGAAACACAAAGTCAAAACTCAGCATCCTGTTAATCTAGTTATCCAATGCTCACTTATTCAGAATTCTGTTTCCGAATTCCCTGAAAAATTTATTAACTGGCACTATGGGAGATAATTTAGGTTTGTACCCATCATCACCCTCTGTGGCCAATAGAAGGTCAAGGCATACGGTGGTAAACTAACATTTGAAATACTAGCTAGACACCAGTTATCATCAAACAATCTTTCAAACCATCCAGTAAGGCAGGTAACACCCACATTTACAGAGGAAGACGCTGCCTTCCAGAGAGATTAAGTAACTTGTCTAAGGTCACCAACTTAGTGAACGTGGTATTTGATATTTAAACCCAGTTCTCACTGGATCATAAACCATGTGCTTTGAAAGACTTGGTACTACTCTCATTGTAAAAAGGTTTTATGTTGAATAACCACATTTAATGTAGGCAATCCATAGATGCTACCTCTATATCATTTTTTTTTACTACCTCTATATCAGTCAGGCTATTATTCAATAAATGATTGTTGTCGTGGCTATTATTTTTCCACTTTCATCTGACAGTACTGTGCCCCCCACCCCTTGAGTCTGTGGGACATATAATGGTAGTGATTTTAGGATTCTATCTAGCCTGTAAGGAAGACCCCAAGAGTTACCCCTCAGTACTATGTTGGGAGCCGTATTTCTATGTAATTGAATCCTCAAGGTAAGCCTATATATCAGGCACAGTTACCCCCTTTCTATAGACAAGGAAATGGAAGCCCAAAGTACTTAAGTCACTTGGCTGGAGTCACACAGCTAATGGATAGTTCAATAAAGATTCAGAGTTAGGGTTCCAACCCAAGTTCAATGAAACCCAAGAAACTTCTTTGAAGAATTATAACAACTCCAGCTCCAAACCCAACCAAAAGTATATATGTATTTTGGGGAAATATATATATTTGGAAACTATAAAAGAGTATTTAGAAGACTTTAAGGAAAAGATCAGTAAATTTGACTACCTAAACATTAAAACTTTCTATCAGATACAAACTCAAAGGACAAACTGGGAAAGCATTTACAATATTTATAACAAACAAGGCTGATTATAAAAAAAAAGCTATATAAAAGCTATTTTCCTTCATTTATAAGTCTCATAAAAAAGACAAGGTATGTAATAGGTCAATAAACATTGTAAAAAAAAATCAAAGTTCTCTTGTAACAGAAAAAGCAAATCAATGACAATACTATTTTACTTATTCAATTGATAAAGATGAGAAAACTTTGATAACATGTATTGCAGGAATGTACTTTAGTGCAACATTTTGAAGAGCAATCGGGCACATTCTATCGATCTTTTAAATCAACATATCCTGCAATTCCACTTTAGAAATCCATTCTTACAACACATTATCACAAGCATGCAAAGCTATTGTACAATGTTCATTAAAACAATTATTTATAATTGCAAAAAACATACAACTATCAAAATATCCATCCATATGTCACCAATTAAATAAAATTTGGCATACCATCAATAGAATATTATGCAGCTTTTAAAACAATGTAGTAAATTTTATATATATGTATATATATGTATTAGATATAGATATATTAGATATAGATATATAGAGATAGAGACAGAGACAGAGAGCTAGAGATAGAATGATCTCAAAGGCATCAGAGATGAAGAATAATATGCACAATGTTAAAAACTAAAACTGAATAGATATATGTATGCTTGCAGGTACATAGAAAAAATCTGGAAGGACACACAGAAACTGTTAGTGTTAAATTCTGGAAATGAGGTATCAAAGAGAACTTTTTCTTCCCTTTTGTGTGTGTGTGTGTGTGTGTGTGTGTGTGTGTGTGTGTGTGTATATTTAACTATAAATTTCAATTACTTTCATAAAAAAAAGATAGGGAAGATGTGGTCTCCCAGGCCATCTGAGCCAGTACCACTGTTTCCTTCCCTCACACCCTGCTGTCTCTCAGGAGTGATTTGGAACTTCCTGGTGAGTCTTAGAAACACTTTCTCTCATCCCAGGGTCCCCACTTGGATGGTTGGCCAAGTCAGAAGCGGAGATCTCACCTACCCTGGCCTTGTCTGGTGTTGGCAGTTGTCATTAAGCTCAAGTTTAAATATGCTTTTGGTTCTAATACAAACTAACAACCCACATCTCAATAGTTTGCTCTTTAAGTATTTTCCCCACCAAGAAATCATATTGAAGGAGGATGCCTTTGCAACCCTGTCCTGTGGAATGCCCAGCCATTTAGCAGAATCTACTTATTTGAAACAATACTCTTCAAGCTGATGATGCTCCCAAATATAGGCTCTGATGTTTGCTTAAAGGCTGATGAGCATCCCTTGCCCTTTATTTCTACTCTCCAACTGAATGCTTGGTTGAAAATATTGGTGGTGATGATAATTGGAGCTGCTGTAGAGGTAATAATATAAGTGCCAAGCAGGAAAAGCACTGTAAGAACAGATTTGATGATGTAGAGACTGGCACATCCCAAATCAATGGAACCACTGATGGTGGGGCTATATGCAGGGCAGTCAGAAAAACACTGAACAGGTATATGGACCTGTACTGCCTTGCTGTGTAAACAGAGACAAACCATTAAACTCTCCTTGGCCTCTTTTAAAAATAAAGAACATAGGGTTAGGTAATCTCTAAGGTTCCAGCCAACATCAAGACTTCGTAATTAATTTTATAATTAATGTTCATTATGGTTTCTACGGTTTTAATTCTAGTTTCCAACTTAGTAAATATAAAGTGTTTTGATTGCTCAGGTACTGTTCTTTCACATCTCCATGGATATCAGTTCTTTTACCAGCCCTGCAAGGCAGGTAGGCAAATAAGAATTCTGGGGCTCAAAGAGGTTAAAGCACTTGTCGAAAACTATTGGCAGAGCTAGGCTTCTAACTCTCCATTTGGACTGTTTCCCTTGGCCTTTTAATGCTATCACAACAGGGTTCCTTCCTTCTGGTATAGCATTGAGGGGAAATATTAGTAAGATACATACAGAGTAATGTTAATATGCAAAGAGCAATTTCCTAGGAACCAGGCAAGGGAGAAAGAGTAGAAATACTCCATGTAATAGTCTATTCTGTGATTTCTTTTGGTATATTTTCACCAGGGTGTTTTCCCCTTGATGTTTAACTTGTTTAAATCTTTCCACATCTCCAACTCCTCTCTCTCTCTCTCTCTCTCTCTCTCTGTCTCTCTGTCTCTCTGTGTCTCTCTCTCTCTGTCTGTCTCTCTCCTCCAACCCCCCCCCCCTGACAGACTTAGGAGAAGCTTCAGAGAAACAGGTACAGTGAAATACAAAATGTATGTGAATAAGTTGTCCCCCCCTCCCTGAGGAACAGAGAAGCAACACTGAGGATTCAGTTTCCAGCCCCAGCTCCTTTCTTAGATAACCTCTGGCAGCACATACCATCCCAGGAGCTGGACTCCAGCCAGTTGGCAGCGTTGAAGAGAGAGGCAGTACCCCCGTAGCAGGCATTGGTGGTGTCTATGCCCTCGATGTCCGTGTTGCCTGAGTCCTGGAAGAGCTCCATGAGCACTGTTTTGACAGCCTTGGACTTGTCGATGATGGTCTCAGTGCCCACTTCTAGCCGGCCCACAGAGTCCCATGGGAGCTTGGTGCGCTCCATCAGCCGCTGCACCACCGTCAGACACAGCGAGTTGACATCCTCTTGGACTGAGCAGAAGCCCATCCGGGTTTGACCCAAGCCCACTGTGTACTTCCCTGCTTCCACATTGTTAAACTTCTCCAGGTCTGTTTGGTCGACATATTGGTTTGGGAAATAGATCTCCAGGGCAAGGATGCCCACATCTTTTGGCCAGGTATCCGTTCTGGACAAGGGGGCAGCAGGGATTGTAGAAAACCTGCAGTGGAAATAACAGTCAGAATCCCACTAATGGTCTCCAGCCTGTTTCCTCAAAAGACAACACAGCAGCTGGGCAGCCGGTTAGCTCAGTTGGTTAGAGCACAGTGCTCATAACACCAAGTTTGCCAGTTTGATCCCCACATGGGGCCACTGAGTTGCGCCCTCCACAACTAGATTGAAACAACTACTTGACTTGGAGCTGATGGTTCCTGGAAAAACACACTGTTCCCCAATTTAAAAAAAAAAAAAGACAACACAACAATTGTTCCATATATATATAAAGTTATCAGATGAATCCAAATTTAGGATTGTTATGCATTTATGTTCAATTCATCCTTTTATTCTTATTAAATGTCCTTCTGTATCTTTCTGATAATCTTGCCATGATGTTTACATTTCCTGATATTAATAAAGCCATCCTAGCTTTTTGATCACTGTTTGTATGGTATAACTTTTTCTGTCCTATTATCCTTTTAATTTCTTAGGGTCTTTATATTTAACATGCATCTATTCTAAACAGCAGACAGTGTTTTTAAATTTTTAACAAGTCTTACAATATTGGTGTATTAGTTGGAGTAATTAATCCAATTATATTTATTGTGATTACTGATATAGTTAGAATTGAACCTACCATCTCAAGATTTGTTTCTATTTGCCTCATATGTCCTTTAGCTCTCCTCTCCTGTCTTCTGGATTAGCAAGTGTTTATTATTCTGTTTTGTCTCCTCTTTTTCTTTTAGTGATGGGCTTAGCGATTCTAATATGCATACTTGGCTTATTATAATATAACTCAAATGAATATTTTTAGCACTTTCTGAACAGTGCAAAATTTCCTTTACTGTAACTTCATTTGGCCTCTCCATCCCTGTGAGCTATGATTGTCATATAGTTTATTTCTACATATGTTATAAACCCCATAGGACATAATTTTAAAGATTTCATTAATTTTTTTTTAAAGATTTTATTGGGGAATTGGGGGAGGGGAACAATGTTGGGGAATTGGGGAAGGGGAACAGACAAGTTGTTCTTCAGTCTTCGTTGTAGAGGGTACCAGTCACCATCTGTCTTCCTGTTGGCAGCTCGTGGCCTCTATAAGCTCAAGGTGCTATGTTCAATCTTAGTTGCAGGTGGACGTAGCCACCATCCCATGTGGGAGTTGAACCAGCAGACTTGTTGTTAAGAGCGCATGCCCTATCCACTGAGCCATCCAGGCAGTAGCTCAGCTCAAGGTGCCGAGTTCAATCTTTAGTTGTGGGTGGGCATAGCTCACCATTGAACAGGCAATCTTATTGTTACACCAGCTGAGCCATCCTGCGACCTGTTCCTGTTGGCAGCTCAGCTAGGGCACAGCGTTCACTGGCCCATGTGGGAATCGAACCGGCAGCCCTGTTGCTCAGAGCACATGCTCTAAGCCAACTCTTAACTGCGGGGGACCAGCCTCCGCTGACCAGGGTTCAAGAAGGTGGACACGGCATCGGCGGTTAATGAAAGACAGGAACTGTTTGTTGCAGTAAAAGACAGAAAATGAGGGAGGAAAATAAAGAAGGGAGACAGTGGAGACACTGGGGGAGTTAAAGAGAAAAGTGTCACATTTTATTACAATAACATGTCCTTTTTTTAGGGACTTTTGACCATTATCCAATTACAAGTTTAAGTTCCACATGGTCTTGATGTATTTTTCTCTTAAGACCTTTAGTCCCTATAATTGTTCTCCTTAGGGCATACTGTGACCTTTTCTATAATCCCATCTATGATAATCTCTTTATGACCCAGACTCAGTTTCTACATAATCTGTAATCCTGGGTGTGAATACTAAAGAGAATCTCACTTTTGATATTTAATTTTGGCTTAACTATACCTAAAGTTCTCTCAAGACTTATCACAAACCTTAACAAAACATACATTTTGTAATAAAAACACAGGCTTCAAGGGAATACAAATTTGAGGAACACATGTCTAATCAACAGTACTTTCAGATTCACCAAGCCCACTAAAGTCAACCTGCATGCCCCTCAATATTGGGCTACACGGCCCTCAACACTTAACCAACTGAGCCACTTGGCCTGCCCCCATTTCATTCATTTTTAGAGTACCCCTCTGATTATCCCCCTTTCTCCTCTTCTTCCTTTTTTCTACACATACCTACCATTTTTCTACTTTTTAAGGACGTTTTCTGCTTAATTTTATCCTCTCTGCTTTTTCTGATTTAAATACTGTCTTCCCAATATTTGCTGAACACACCCAACACAGTACTAGGTTCCAGAGGCATAGCAGTGAGTAAGATATTGTTCATGCCTATAATGAGGGCACAGTCCAATGAAAGAGGTAGATATTTTTAAAGCAAAATTTATAGTGGAACAAACAAAAGGTTGTGAGGATACAGAGGGCAGAGAACAATTCTAAATGGGAGTAGAGAGAAAATGGAGAAAGGATCAATAGAAGAGGGAGGAGAGAATTCGTTTTTTTCCTGGACCCACTTCCCTCTTTAATACTCCTGATGAAAATCTGGGGTTTGTCCTTCCAGCTACAGGAACAGAGCTCACCAAGTCCACCTCCCATCTGCTCCCCCATGATAGGACGTGAAAACTGGTCACTTTAACGACATTCTTCATTTTACAGATGGTGAAATCAAGGCACACACCGGTGAAGTGATGAACTCAGAGTAACTTCATAGTTTGTCACATGTTAGAAATCTGTCCTTTCACTGCCTTGGGTGCCAGTCTAGTGTGTATTACACCCATGAGTGCCACCAAGTCACTTTCTGGCCATGGAAAAGTGACAGGATGGCTCCCCAGGCTTATACATCTAACTGCATGCCACAGGAACTGTAGCTCAGATTGAGTGGGTCTGTCAATCATCCTGAGGAATCTGGGCTTCTGGTAACCCCAGTTCTCCTATCAGGGGGGGTCACTGAGAGGGACTACTGTGAGGCAAAGTAGACCATATGACCCAAGATAGTGAGGCACAGTCACAAATGTTCACCCCTATCTGACAAGAGAGGTTTGGGGTTTAGTAACCTGCCCTACTTATTTGGTACCCCACCCCCCAGCCCCCCAACCCCAATAATTGGAGTTTGTACTCTCAAATATTTGTGGAGGAACTTCCTTAGTACCTACGAGCTAATGGTTAGCCAGTATTCGGTCCTGTGTTTGGCTGGTTGTTCCCTCAGCTTAGTTCTCACACTGCCTTCTCTGAACTCACTCCTTCCCCTCTCCTCCCAATTAGGAATCTAAGGTAGTGAGGAGAGGTTTTGAGAATCAGCCACTTGGTAACTTATGTAACTGTCTGGATAGCAGGCTATTTCTGGAAATGAGTTACAGAGCCTTGAAGAAAAGTTAACAGGCAGAAGTTTCCAGAAACATCAGACCTCTGTAGTTAATTTTGTACTTTCTCTAAGGAATCATCACTCTGTGTAATTTTTTTTTTTTAATTTTATTGGGGAATTGGTGGAGGGGAACAGCGTTGGGGAATCGGGGAAGGGGAACAGACAAGTTGCTGTCTTTTTGTTCTTCAGTTTCATTGCGGAGGATGTTGCTTCACTGTTGGTATCATCATTGCGCTCTTTCCAGATGAGGCAGATCAGTTGCTGGCCTCTGGATGGTCGCTCACCGCGGCTATTGGCAGCTCACGCTGGCTGCGGGCCACTCACTGTAGCCTATGGCAGCCCACTGCAGCAGGGGCTGCAGCCCACACCATCACCGGGGCTCGCACAGCCCAGCTCCAGGTGGAGCTGTTGTTAGCTGTAGAGGGCAGTGTCACTGGCCCTCATGTGGGATCCGAACCGGGGCCGCTGGCATCCCAAAACCAGCGCTTAACCAATGCGCCACTCGGCCGGCCCCACTCTGTGTAATTTAACACTGGCTTTGTTCTGGTGTCGCTTGGTTCAAGAACATGCATCAAACATTTACAGTAAAACCTTGGATTATGAGTAACTTGGTTTGCAAGTGTTCTGCAAGACGAGCAAACATTTCTAGTACATTTGAACATGGTAAACGAGCGATGTCTTGCAATATGAGTAGTTTGTTGCCAGAACAAATTACGCTCGCAAACCAAGGTGTTAAACTGTATTTCTTTACTTCATCTCACCTCCATCCCCTTTGTTTCAAAACCAGCAATTACATTCCAGGCACAGGGAGGAGGCAAAGAAAAGAGGTCAGGGTTCTTGAGGACCTCCTGGACCAGAGGCAAGGATGAGATACACACACACACACACACACACACACACACACACACACACACACACACACTAACTGAGAGTCAGAATGTGTGATCTGGGCCACCAGATAAATGTGGGCAAAATCCCACAGGCATCCAACAGAAGCAGAGTCCCTGTGGGGGGAGGGTCAGGAAGAGTTTCATGGAAGAGGCTATATTTGAGGTCAACCTCGGTGGATGAGTGTAGCTTCTGCTGATGAAGAATTGGAGGGGGTTTGAAGGGGGAGCAGCCATGGTGGGGGGTGATTGGACAGGAAAGGATGCCTGCAGTGGAGAGTGAAGGGAGTAGGTAGGCCACGCATGAGAAAGGCAGGTGAGGACCACAGAGTGGAGGGCACCCGTCTTCCTTCATTTTCCAGGCAGGGAAGCTCATGCTGAGATGGGAGCAGTGTTTAATTGGTTTTAGAGTCGGTGCAGGTTGGATTAGAGGGGACAGACATCCAGGGAGGAAGAGACCCATAAACCCTCATTCAGGCCACAGAAAATGGGATTGGCTGTGAGTACGGCAACAAGGGACATGTGGAAAATGATTCCAAGGGTTTGAACCAACCGCATCAGTAGGAGGGGCAGGCTGGTGAGGACTGGGGTTTATCTGTTGGTGGGCGGCCAACGGCTGTTTATTGAAACAAGCAAACCCACGTCAATCCCCTCCTCACAAATACAAAAACAGGTGACACTCTGAGCTGGGACATTTGACCTGTATGGGGGGCGGGGAGGGTATGGATGATGGTGGAGAGTCATAAAGAAAATAAGAAGGCTGAAGAGTACCACCTCCAACCCCACATACCCATACACCCAGGTTTCCTGGGCACCAGGCAAGGCAAGACACTAGGTCAAAGTCAATTTTCTAAGTGTTAATGGAATGCAGTGTAGAAATGGGAGGAAAGAAAGGGCCAGTCTGAGAATGCTAGAGAGTGGTTTGGGAATCCTGGGGGGACTAGTATGGCTGTGTTACCATCCATGCTGCAAGCCCTTGGGGCCAGACTGGGGGAATGTTTACAAGGAAAAGGAGTGCACTCACATGTCTCATTTCCCCATTTCAGGAAAGCAGAAGGCAGAGGACATGCTTCTTATCCTCCATGCATTTTGAGTGTTGCTGCAGTGAGTTGAGGCAGCTGGTTTTACCAACATTGCCATTGGCACAGAATCCTGAAAGTCTTGGCAGGGACTGAGGGTAAAGGTGGAAACAATAGGGTGTGTGTGTAGGGAGAGAATGCCATGAGCCCTGGTACTGATAGTTCCCCTGCTTCCACAGCTGGGGGAGCGAAGGGTGTCCTCCTTTCCAAACAGCAGGCATCAGAGGTTTGGGATCCTGGAACTCTATAGCTGAGAAGGGCTTTCCGTTTAGAGAAGTGGTAACTGAGAGCCCAGAGATAGACTTGCTTCTCCAAGGCTGTGCACACACCCCTGCCAACTTCTGACTGGGGTCCCAGGGGGCTTTTCCTTATGGCAGGCCCTCTGCCTATCT
The DNA here is from genome assembly GCA_033961575.1 of Aselliscus stoliczkanus. NCBI lineage: Eukaryota > Metazoa > Chordata > Mammalia > Chiroptera > Hipposideridae > Aselliscus > Aselliscus stoliczkanus. The sequence continues at coordinate 101,541,518 of CM066739.1, forward strand.
TCTCTAAGAGTGGCCCATACAGTCCCTAGGAGCAATGGGGCTCACCTTTGGTGGGCTGCTGGAAGAAGGCGGCCGGGCATGAGCGATGCTTCCTGCATCAGTCTCTTCACTTGCAAGACCTGCTTTGCTGGACTTAACAGACGCTGCATTTTCAGTGGATCAAGCAGTAAGCCAGATAGTCCATGGGAGAGGTGTTCAGTGGTGCCCAGTAAGGCTTTATAGAGGCCTGAGACTCCTGCCTCCGGAAAGCCCCACCCCTGCTTATCGAGGTTCAGTTGGCTCCTAAAACTGGGCCAAAGGTTTCACTCAGAACATGGGCAAGTCAAAGAAAAACATCATCTCTGCAACATGTATATAGCTGCCCTGCTCCTGGGCATGCGTGGGAAGAGATGGCTCTGATTTCTCTTTTCCCGGGTTCTTGTGGCAGCCGTATTGGTGCCAAGTCACCTCAGGAGGCTATGTTGTTCCTTGTCACACATCCTTGCCTCGGACCCTGGCTCCTCACCTGAGTCACTTTCACTTAGTGGTCTAGAATGTTCTCTGTGGAGTGAGCTGTTATTATTTTAATGTATTACGTATAATAAGAGAAGTCTTTCCAAACCCTTTCAGTGGTTGGGAGTGGGTGGTGGTGCCTAGCGCTGCTATGGAGCCTGCTCGATTTCTTCTATCTTTATCGTCACCCTTGTATTTCTAGAGCTTACACAATGTCCAAATGGAATTCAGTAAGTGCTGGCATTGCAAAGTTCGTTGTTTTTTTTTTAAAGATTTTATTGGAGAATTGGGGGAGGGGGCCCGCTTGGGGAATCGGGGAAGGGGAACAGACAAGTTGCTGTCTTTTTGTTCTTCAGTTTCATTGCGGAGGACGTTGCTTCACTGGCCCATGTTGGTATCATCATTGCGCTCTTCTCGGATGAGGCAGATCGGTTGCCGGCCTCTGGATGTCGCTCACCGCAGCTTTTGGCAGCTCACGCTGGCTGCTGGCCACTCACTGTAGCCTATGGCAGCCCACTGCAGCAGGGGCTGCAGCCTACACCGTCGCCAGGGCTCGCAAAGCCCAGCTCCAGGTGGAGCTGTTGTTAGCTATAGAGGGCAGTGTCACTGGCCCTCATATGTGGGATCCGAACCGGGGCTGCTGGCATACCAAAATCAGCCCTTAACCAATGCGCCACTCGGCCAGCCCGCAAAGTTCTTTAAAACCCTTGGTTTCCAACCTCTTCTCTGAAAATGCTCTGTCTCAGACCACTGTTGTCACGTGATGGTTGTGCCCTCATCTCCCTGCGATATCCAGCCCTTTGCCACCAATAGCCACGGTTTCCCCCGGGCTCAGAACAAGGCACATGTCCGCTGTGCTTTGCAATGATACAGAAATACTTACTGACTTTTCCTCTCCGTCTTCCCCAAAGCCCCGCTCTCTCCAAGTACAGCAGTCTGGGCCACCCAGCGCCCTTCATTCTTTCAATCAATTAACAATCTTGCTCCACTCCCTTCGTTCATGACAATTGAAGCACCAGCCTTCCTCTCTACCACCAGTCCTCTCACCACTCTTGGAGCTGTCAATCTCCACACAGATAACTCATCCACTCTGGCCTCTCACTGAAGTTCCCACTTCCACAATCGTGGCCTCCACATGACTTCAACCTCCCATTTCACATTCCAACTCCCAACTTTGTCATCACAGTATCTACTGGGGGTGCCAAAAAAAATGTATAAACATTTTAAGAGATGTTATCTATGCTCCAGCAGTAGTTCGCCATCATCAGAAGTGTCTGGATGCTGCTGGTAACCACTTTGAGCACCTCTTGTAATTGCAGAAGTCAAACGGGACTTGTATTCATCTGTTGTTATTGGTATATATTGAGTATTACAGCTAACACAGTTTTTTCCATTCTTAAAATGTGGATACATTTTTTTTGGCACCCTCTGTATACAGACTCCAAAATTTTAATTTCACGCAGCCTGTTTTCTAACAACCTCTATCTTCTCAGCTCATTTTAAAATACCCTCACCTTCTTCCCACGCTGGGATCACCATTGATTTCTTCACCCTTTCACCATTTATCATACCCCGTGACCTCTTTCCTCTCTTTACTTAGTTCAGATTATCCATGGTGCGTAACCATGAGACAAGCCTTCGCACACACCTTGCCATGTACTCTCCCTGTCAGACTGGCCAAGCAAACCTTCAACTTTAGGTAACCCCACCCTTGGTCTACACCAAGCCCATATTTGGGCAGCTAAACATGTCTGAGGAAAAACACAACATTGTACCAACTGGTTCACTTGGCATTTAGATAGAATCACACTTCTCAAGTGGATCTTCTGCACGGCCTGGCCATCTTCCTACCTTTCCTAGTCCATCCCCTTTCAGAGTCCCAAGGGAGCCAGCCTCACCTTCTCTGTCTTCAGTCCCTCTTCTCTTCTCATTCTCAGCTGATTACTTTGAGTCCTACTTCACTAAGAAAAAAAAAATCAGGAATTACCACAGCTTTCATTGGCAAATTCAGCAAATTTCCTGCATTTATACCCCATACTCTGCCTTCTCTCTGTTATCTAAAAGAACAGTCTTGCTCTGGTTTAAGGCCAATGTCATGACTTGTACATGAATTGTATCACCTCTGCTCCACGTGAGGGCTGTGGTCCTGCACTTGTCCCTTCTCTTCCTCCTGATCAGTTCCCCTTTCTATTGGGTTGTCAGAAAAGTCATGACATATTTTTTCTATGTTTTTTGTTGCAAAAATGCATCATGACTTTTCCGACAACTCAATACTAGGTTGTTCTTATCAGTGTACAATCCCATTTTTATTTTTTTATTTTTAAAAAACTTTGTTGGGGAACAGTGTGTTTTTCCAGGACCCATCAGCTCCAAGTCAAGTCATTGTCGTCAATCTAGTTGTGGAGGGCGCCTCTCACTGGCCAAATGTGGGAATTGAACAGGCAACGTTGGTGTTAAGAGCCTGTGCTCTAACCAACTGAGCTAATTGGCCACACCCTACAATCCCATCTTTAAAACCCCTCTCTGGACCCTATATGTCTTACCCAATGTGCAACCAAATCTGTGCTCCCTCTATAGCAAAAGCCATTAGAAATATTGTCAATTCTCAGTGTTTCACACTTTTACTGTTCATTCTGTCTTTAATTGATCCACTGAATTTAATTGTTCCAAGCATTCCATTAAAATTCCTTTTGTTAAGGTTATCAGTGACTTTTCATGGCCAAAGTCAGCGGTTTGTCCTGAACCTCCAGCTTACTAGACCTCTTAGGAACCCATGGCAAGGATTTTCACTCCCTCTTTCTTGAAATCTTCCCCCTGCCCCAATTTGGCTTATAGACTTGACAATTTCATGGTTTTCCTTTAAATTCTCACAGCTGCTCCTCCTCTCTCTGACCTCTAACTTTTGAAGCATTCCAGACAATTCCTTATTTCACTAATAGATGAAACTGAATAGGACTATTAAGCTCTTAGACTTAAATACACAAATAGTGGCACAGGATTATAGACATATAATAGCTCATTTTGATAAAATTGAAAAAAAAATCAGCAAATCTAATATAAACTTGATTTAGTATGTATAACAAATTAGGTTTGTTAAGCACTGGGAATACAGATGAGTAGATCAGCTTTATTCCTTTCTCTCTTTGAAGCCTGCATATGTGTGCCAAGCACTGCGCTAAGCACTTTTTATGCATTATTTCATTTAATTTCCACAGCTATCTGAGGCTAGTAATATCCTTACATATATTTTACAGATGAGGAAACAGGTTGAGAAAAATTATATAACCATTTTTGTTTTTTGACCTTGCAAGTGGCTGAAGTGAGTTTTGAATTTAGTCTGGCTCTACACATCAGCTGAGCCAGTCTTCAACCATTTTTGACCTGAAAAAGTGACAATTCCATATGGTTCAACTGAATTATAAGTTGTTCCTTTGGAATAAGGGAAACTTGCAGGTTGGGGATGTACCAGGAATATACTATGTAAAGTATAAATTGGGGAAAATAACAGCCAAACACCATCATGTCGTAGCTTTTCACAGTGAATGGAATTTAGTTGACTTGGTCATGTAATCAGACTCAAGTACAATCAAGTAATTAGTTTTTCTATTAATTACCCAAAGTGTTGAAGGAACTAGGTTACAACACCTGGCTGTTGTGTTTAAAGAGGATACCTCTCAAACACTTAAATGAACTCACATTTTATATTTTTAAAATGAAAACAGACATTTTTAGTTTTATTGTGAGATTGTGGGGTTATTCAACTCCGTGCTGCAGCTTTTCACCTGGAGTGGTTGAGTGTTGACTCATCAAAACATGTTGTCAGGTACTGGATAAATACTAGGAATCAGAGAAATGGATGATCAGGGATTTAAAAATTTAGACACCTAGGATGAAGTCTTGTAAAAATAATGTTTGTTTTTGAAACAGTTCTGCCAAGAGAGCTGGTTGAGGAGAACAAAATTATAAACAAGGTCCCCAAGCATCTAGACAGACCCTTTTTAGCCATGTCTGCCTCTCTTCTACCTTAGAAACTCACAGTCCTCTTTTCAACAAATGCTCTGAAAATGCATTTACCCTGAGGCTTCCATGACTTTGAGGAGGGAAGGTGGGAGGGGGTCCATGGTGCCTACAGAAAAAGCTCGTAACTAGCTTTGATTAACTGCCTCCAGCCACAGATCTGTTTTTGTAACAACAGATGACAAGAGGTGGTCTGGAGCAAGGTAAGGATCTCAGTCAACAGACCTCCACCCATCTTAGGAGGTCACACCCACCCATGAAAGAGCACTCACCACTTTTTCCCACCAAATCAATATGTAACTCCCTCACCCCGCTCAGCAAACAATAAATCCTTGAGATAAGAGCTCTCTCGCCATTTTTGAGCCAGCTTTCTCACCCATGCATTCCCCCTCTCCTCACTCTCCGTCTCCCTCTCTCCTCTTTCTCTCTCACCTGGACTAGGCAGGTTTGTTCTCTAGACTGAGAATGTATCACTAATAAACCCTGCTTGCATATTAATCAGCTTGCTGACCTTTGATTCTTCACTGGTCAGTAAAAAGAACCAATACTTCGATAACAACATAACTTAAAGTGGTTTTCCTTCCATGCAGATTTGCACTTTATATCTCAGCCTAAAGGAAAGAAGCTTTCAGAACTGGAGGCCTCAGCAAGTGGGTAGGAAAGTTATTTTTTATGCAAAGTGTAGATCTAGTCACCAGTCTTCATGTTTTTGAATTTGAACCCTGTTTAATTTGTACTAATACTAATAGGATACAAGCATATCTGGTGCCTTATCAGTTTCAAAGCTTTCACATGCAGTGTGTATTCACAATAGTTCTAAATTGATATGGACATTGTGGCTTCCAGAGATTAAGTGGGCATGTGATTAGTTTGCGGCAATGGCTGGGAGTAGCTGTCACAGCTCCCAATCTCAGGCTCATTGCATCTACTGGTGGATTTGCTGTGGAAGGGTCTGAGGAGACAATGCTGCTTGGTGTTGCTACTGGTTAACCAATCTCTCTTCTGCCAGGTCTTGTCTTTTGTGATTGCCTGGGGCCAAGTTCAGACCTTTGATTCCAAAGTTTTATGAGGGAGGAGTACTGAGGCTTATAGATGATATGCATAGATTTTTGTCTAATTAGGTGAGAGGTCCTGAGAAAAGTGGGAGAAAGGGCATGGAGTCTGACGAAACTTCTTCAAAGTAAAACACTGAACATTGGTGTTTGTTTTTTTCTGGAGTTTCACCATTCCAGGTGCTATCTTGCGTTTAGGATATCATCTAGGGAACAAGATGATGTCTCCGATGGGAAAGATTTAATATTTGCAAGGGGAAGACATAGTGTACTGATGGCCAGTCTCCCATGATTCTCGGTGAGCAAACCCTGGCATCATCTGTCATCCCTTCTCTGGCGTTTATCATTCAAGCTTTCAACTTTGTAGATATTTATTCTTCCCCAATTCTTCCACAGATTCAGTGCAATCCAATAAAAACACCCATTGCATTTTTTGAGGGATTTGACATAGTTTTCTGAAATAGATTTTAAAAATACAGAAATAACCCAGTTAAACTTGAAACATAAAAATAAGGAGGGAGACTTCTACTGGTTCTACAAATCCCTAATAATAAAAACAGTGTGGTTTTGGTGCAAGACTAAGCCATTGGGGTATATAATACACAGTGCTCAGCAGCAGACTCATGTCTGCATGGCCGTTTTCATAATACATATTGCATCACAAGTTAATTGAGGGAGGTGAGATTACATAATAGATGATGTCCTTTGTGGAGAAAAATAAAACTGAGCTCAAACGGGGAGCTGAAGGGAATTTGGGTGTCCATCCCTAGAGAGAAATTTGTAGAATGTGGTTGGCGTGCTATGACATGGTTAGCAACAGAGAGTAAATGTGCATGTACTAGCATAGATGCATCTTATAGAAGATGCTGAAGTAATGCAAAGTAACATTTATGTGAGTTTCAACCAAATACAGAACAAAATGCATATTTGACAAAAACAGATACAAACAGGACAGGTTGCTAAGATGGGGTTGGGGAGGGCGCTGGGAGTGAAAGAATAAATAATGATAGAAACACAGATGTCATGTCCATAGCTGCTTGACTTATATAATACTGTGGAATTAACACAGCATTGGAATTGGGCAGATCTGGATTTGAACCCTAACTTTGCCATATCCTACCTGGATGAATGGGAATAATCATTTAAAATTTCTTAGGATCAGATCCTCCACCTGCTAACTGTGGAGAATAATGGTTCCTGTATCATCGGATTATGGTGATGGTTAAGTGGGATAATACAGCTAAGGCACTGAACACAGGGCCTTGAGTATATATAGTAAGTGTTCAATAAATGAACGCTATTATTATTATTATTAATTATCATTATTATTATCCTTGTGCATTGTGGAGGGGATGAAAAAATGAACCAGTCTCTACAGGCTGAAGAGGACCTGGTTTGTAGAAAGCCCTGAAGCTTTCTCTCACTGCCCACTACCATAGTTCTTCTACCAGAGAACCCATGCCTCTCATTTGATGTGTGCTGATTAGACCTTGGGAAATTGGGGGAAGGTCTGCCATGTGGATGTTGTCAACCCTTCATGAGATAAGAAGAATCATTGGGCTGTTAAGGAAGAAATCTGGCGGCCTGCAATTTTGCAGTCTCCAAGATCCAGGACGTCAAACCGCCATCATCATACCTGACTTGCATTAAGTCACAATCAAAGATGTAATGTCTTTGATTGTGACTTAATGAGAGAAAGGACTTTGTCTGGTGAATTCGGTTAGTCTGGCCTTTGGCTGACCTGGGAGTCCAGGATGAGAGGAAGAATAATGAGGACTTTGGACTTAAACTCCTGTTAAAATGCTGGTGCCTGCAAATGATAGTTAAATATCTAGAATTCTTAGTAAAAACATCTAGACAGCAAATGCAAATTTTTCCCCACAAAGGATGTTTCCTTGATTGTTCTCTTATTCATATGAAGACAAGAGCGGCTGGTTCTGGTTGGCTCAGGTGGTTAGAGCACGGGCTCATAATACCAAGGTTGCTGGTTCGATTCCCGCATGGGCCACTGAGTTGTGCCCTCCACAACTAGATTGAAAACAACGACTTGAACTGGAGCTGATGAGTCCTAGAAAAACACACTGTTCCCCAATAAAATTAAAAAAAAACAAAACGAAACAAAAACGCATTTCAGGAAAGTGCAAATAAGCAAACAGAAAACACACCATGATTCCATCATAACCTCCATGCGTAGCCTTGTGGGTGGTTTCTGACTAGATATGCTAGAGGCGAAAAAAACAACCGCGATGGAAAAACTGAGCATCGCCAGCTGATAGCGGGTGAGTGAGTTTACTTCAGATATCCCCACTCCCATAAGTGGTTTTCCTTCAAAGTCAAAAGTCTCTCTTTTGCTTCACTTTCTGTTTACACACTATTACATTGTTCATGGTGTATTCCCCAAAGAGAGGGCCTCCCTTTATCTCTCATCTACGCAAGTCACCCATCTGCTAGAGTCTGACTTATCCCCTCTAGACATTTTCCAGACCATCCATCACAGCTCACTTCTAGACCTCTAGAATTGACTCTTCTAAAGAGTGTCGTATTTCTCAGTAGTCCCTCGTCCCAATTTACAAATGCCAGGCTCCGCGTGACAGCTCTTCAAATAGTACCATCTCCCTCATGCCTTCTGTCCTGCTGCTGCCACCCTAGGGGTGGGAGGACAATTTGAAACTCCATCACTTCTTACCACAGCAGGAACTTCCAACAGATACAAATCGAATGCCTGCCATGTAGAGATCAATACACAAAAAGTTATTAATATTTCCTTATGTGAAACAAGATCTGCTCATTTTTTTCAGGCAATAATTTGTAATGGAAGGGAAAAAGAAAACAAAAAAAGAAAAGCAAAGGAAGGAAGGAAGGAAAGGAAAATGGAAGGGAGGATACCAATTCTGGATTCAGATCCCAGTGTGCTATGGGCTTCAGGCAATTTTTAAAAACATCCTAACCTTTAATTTCCTCATTTGTAAAATTGGAATGATAATTTTAAGTATTATAAGGCTTGCTGTGAGGATTCAATGAGATAATTTATAAGTAATTAATACTTGGAAAATAATAAATGTTAGTAATCGCAACGGTGAATTTTATGTGTCAGCTTGGCCACAGGATGCCCAGATATTTGGCCAAACATTATTCTTGGTTTTCCTGTGAATCTGCTTTTGAAGGAGGTTAACATTTAAATTGATAGACTGGGCTGGATGAGTGGTGCAGTGGTTAAGCACTGGCTTGGGAAGCCAGCGGCCCGGGTTCGGGTCTCACATATGAGGGCCAGTGACACTGCCCTCAAGAAAAAAAATAAATAATAAATAAATAAATAAATAAATAAATAAATTGATAGATTGAGTAAAGCAGATTGCCCTTCCTCTGGTGGGTGGGCCTCACCAAATCCGTTGAAGGCTTGGGTAGAGACACAGGGCCGGCCCTCTCTGAATGAGAGGAAATTCCTCCTGTCTGTCTTCCTTGAATTGGGACATTGTTTTTTTTTGCTGCACTTTTGATATGTGCACATTGTGTGTGTGTGTGTGTATCATATACCTCAATAAAAAGTTGAAGCAATTCCTGCTCTTCCCAAGAGTCTTGCTTGGCCGCTTGGCCAACTAGGAGTCCTCTCTCGCCCAGCATGGGCCATGCCCCTACTGCACTCCTCATGCTTTTCAGCTCCTGCTCCAAACACGCCCTTCCCTGAGATGCACAGCTCCCTGCAAGGTACAGTCTTCTACAGTCTCTGCTTCTCTCTCAGCACTGCACTGCCCAGATGTCTGGCCTTCACTTGCTCTTCCACAGTCCTTATGAATAAAATGCTCTCCATCCTATTCCATTTTCACCTGAGAAAAGTATTTACAAATACTTACAATTTTGGACTCACAAATTCTCACCTGACCTCAAGGGAATGGATTAGAAGAGACCTGGTGTTGCACAAGCAGACAGGCCAAACACATTTCTCCATCTTCCTTCTCCTCTCTACTTTCCTGTCCTTAGGAAAATTAGATGCTAAGGACCAAGGGTGGGAATCTAAAGATGCCACATGTGATGCTCGGGCTTGCCAAGTTGCAGCCTGGGCTCTGCCCAGATCCTCTCAGGCCTCACCATTTTCTGTGCCCCCTCCCCCTCGACTGATTGCATGATTTTAGCCTGCGGGACCCCAAGCACAGCACTCAGCTAAGCCACACACAGGCCCTGGGCCCATGGGAATTCTGAGGCAATACCTAGTTGTTTTAAGCCTCTACGTTTGTAGTAAATCGTTAATAGAAAACGATTGCATTCTCTGTGGAGCCCTGTTCCCTGGGACCTTGCTGGCAGGAACTCCAGTGCCTCTAGGTCTAATGTTGCTCTTTAATTTGTTATCTGAGGACAGCCAAGATTGCCTGTCACTTACTCTTGTTCTGAATTTTCACTAACAGGGACTATTTGGATGGACCACCAATTCTCTGGTGAATCGAAGTTTCTCCAACGATAGCTTCTCTATCAGCTTTTCTGGAGGGCCCGATCCAGTACATTGTGGCTTGCCAAGGTCAGGACCAGGGCCAGGTTCAAAGGACTTTGTTCCTTGGCACATTTCAAAGTCTGCTGGGATGTAGGATGACACAGTATGTTCTTTCTTCTTCTTGAGTCAGCAACTTAATTTACGAATTTGGGCAATCCTCTTCAATACCCTAGAGTGAGGCTCTCTTCTCTGTCCTCTGAGGAGGTATAAACAATCTAACAGCATTATTTGGTAGCTTTCTATATTATTCAAATATTGTTTTATGAGCTTTCCAGAACTTCTCTGAGCCAAACCAGCTTAGCCTCTTCTTGCTCGTGCTTTCGGATAGCTGCTTAATCTAGCATTTCAGCACTGTTTCCAGTCAAGATTGAAATATGTCTTCCCTGGAGATGGGATGTAAATTGGAGTGATGGGAGAAGATTGTTCTGGTATCTCAGCATTCAATCAGACCTAATGAAGTTTTCCACTGACTGTGGCTTATGTCCACCCTCCTCTCTGTTGGCTGGACCACCTTGGACAGTAGGCACGCTCTTTTTTTGTTTGTTTGTTTCTGCATTGTCTTTTTATTTATTTATTTATTTATTTATTTATTTATTTATTTATTTATTTATTTTATTAGTTTCAGGTGTACAACACAATGCAATAGTTATACTCTTTACCCCCCAAAGTGAAAACCCCTCTCCCCCAGTTCGCCACCCCACTCCCCTCCCATATCATACATATCCATCACAACTCCCTTGACTCCCCTCTACAGTATACTCCACATCCCATGACCATCCACATATTCAGTTGCAGTTGGCATACAATACTATACAACATCAGCTTCAGGTGTACAGTGCAGTGATCAAGCTTTTACTCCGTCCATGAAGTGGTCTCCCTAACAAGACATGTGACTATCCGACATGCCACAAAATTTTTACAACATTATTATATTCCCCGAACTGTGTTTCATATCCCTGTGGCAATATTGTAGTTGTCTATTTATGCTGTCTAATCCCTTCCCCTTCCCCCTTATCCCCACCCCCCTCCCAACTAGCAACTCTCAGTTTTTCCTCTACATCTATGAGTCTGTTTACTTTGATCGTTCACTCAGCTCTTCAGACTCCGCACACAAGTAAGATCACATGGTACCTGTCCTTCTCCGACTGATTTATTTCTCGCAACAAAATAGTCTCTTCACAACATTATCAATTACATTCCCAGAATTGCCCCCATATCCCTGCGGCAACATTGTAGTCCCACATACACTGTCCAAAACCTTCCCCCTCTCCCTCTTCCCTACTCCCTCCCAGCCAGCAACCATCAGTTTATCCTTTATATATATCTGCTTGATATGACTTCAATCTTCTTAAATTGTCTCTCTGGGTTAGCTTGTTTATCCCTTTCTTTTGTTTAAAAAAGCCCTTTTAACATTTCTTGCAATGCTAGCTTGGTGGTAATGAATTCCTTAAACTTATTCTTTTCTGAGAAGCTCTTTATTTCTCCTTCAATTTTAAGTGATAGCGGTGCTGGGTAGAGCAATCTTGGTTGTAGGCCTTTATTTTGTGTCACTTTGAGTATCTCCTGCCACTCCCTTCTGGCCTGCAGAGTTTCTGTAGACAAGTCAGCTGTTAGTCTAACAGGAGTTCCTTTGTATGTAACCTGCTGTCTTTCTCTTGCAGCCTCTAGGATTCTATCTCTGTCCTTAACCTTTGCCATTTTAACTATGATGTGTCTTGGTGTGGACCTGTTTGGGTTCAGCTTGTTTGGAACCCTCTGCACTTCCTGGGCATGTATGTTGATTTCCTTCACCAGGGTAGGGAAGTTTTCAGTCATTATTTTTTCAAATACATTCTCGATCCCTTGCTTTTTCTCTTCTCCTTCTGGTATCCCTATGATTCGAAGGTGGTTGCACTTCACCTTGTCCCATAGGGCTCTTAAACTATTTTCATTGTTTTTTATTCTTTGGTCTTTTTGCTGTGCCAACTGGGTGATTTCTGCTATTTTATCTTCCAAATCGCTGATCTGCTCCTCTGCTTCATCTACTCTACTGGTGATTCCTTCGAGTGTGTTCTTCATTTCAGTTATTGTATTCTTTAGTTCTAACTGGTTGCTTTTTATGATTTCTCTATCCTTCCTTATGTCTTCACTAAGTTTGTTAAACATTCTTTTTTTTTTTTTTTTAAAGATTTTTTTATTGGGGATTTGGCGGAGGGGAACAGCGTTGGGGAATCGTCAGGGAAGGGGAATAGACAAGTTGCTGTCTTTTTGTTCTTCAGTTTAGTTGCGGAGGATGTTGCTTCACTGTTGGTATCGTCATTGCGCTCTTCCCGGATGAGGCAGATCGGTCGCTGGCCTCTGGATGTCGCTCATCGCGGCTATTGGCAGCTCACGCTTGGCTGCCAGCCGCTCACGCTGGCTGCGGGCCACTCACTGTAGCCTATGGCAGCCCACTGCAGCAGGGGCTGCAGCCCACACCATCACCGGGGCTCGCACAGCCCAGCTCCAGGTGGAGCTGTTGTTAGCTGTAGAGGGCAGTGTCACTGGCCCTCATGTGGGATCCGAACCGGGGCCGCTGGCATCCCAAAACCAGCGCTTAACCAATGCGCCACTCGGCCGGCCCTGTTAAACATTCTTATCATCAGTGTTCTAAACTCTGACTCTGAAAGGTTGGATTCTTCTGTTTCATTTAGTTCCATTTCTAGAGTATTCTTCTGATCTTTTACTTGTGACATGTTTCTTTGTTTCTCCATTCTGGCTGTCGCTCTGGGATTGCTTTGATGTATTAGACAGATCACCAGGAGAGCCCTGGCTGGATCACGCAGGCACACAGCTCACAGCCCAACACTCCCAGGAAAACTCCCAGTCTCAGCCTGTCCCAATCAGCCGCTCGCAGATCAGGCCGAGCAGCCCGACAACCAATCACCAGCCTGGCAACTCTGTAAGTGGAGTGTGGAGAGTGGGAACTCCAGGCAGCTTGTGCACTCCCTCTTCTCAGTGAGCGGCCTGTTGGAGCCGGATCACTCCCACTAGGCGTTTCCCTGGCCACGCAGCACAAGTCGAGAGGAGGGTGGGGATCCGAGGCAGCTCAGGCACTCCTGGGTCTCAGTGAGCATCCTGTTGGAGCCGGAGGGCACCCGCCCTGCATTTCCCTGGCAACGCAGTATAAGCCGGGCAGAGGGTGGGGATTCAAGGCCGCAGGCGCGAGCGCGCACGCACACACGTACTTCTGCGCCAATTCCACCAAACAAATGAGGTCTGGGACCTGATCCTTCGTGGGAGGGCCCAAGCCGGACAAAATGGCGCCCTCCTTACACCACTCAGGTGCAGGCTCCACAGTAGGCACGCTCTTGAAACCCACGCCTCTCCTGTGTTTACTTGCGTCCCAAGAAGAAGCAGTTTCATCTTTCCTGAAGTTCAGAGACACAGGTTTCAAAATCTTATTTAAAAATTATTTTTAAGGTTATTTCCCTGCCCTATGATCACACTGAAAGTCTGAAAAATAAGTATCCAAAGAAAGCTGTATTCACCCTGTCTTTTGTGAATAATTTTGCAAGCTACTTTGCCCCATTAAAATAAATAAATAAATTAATTAAATTAAATAAAAAGGGGCGGCTGGTTGGCTCAGATGGTTAGAGTGCAGGCTCATAACACCAAGGTTGCGGTTGGATTCCCCCATGGGCCAAGGAGCTGCGCCCTCCACAACTAGATTGAAACAACTCCTTACCTTGGGGCTGATGGGTTCTGGAAAAACACACTGTTCCCCAATAAAGTTTCTTTTTTTTAAAAAAAGTCCCCAGGCTGAATCCTTTCAAACCCAGTCTCATCACAGTCCACCACTCTTCAAAACATCAGCAGTGGTTCTGAGCGTCCACACCACCTAAGCACACGGATCCATTACAGAAGCAGATGGCGGTCTCAGAGGCTGCCCTGCTGCCCTCATTCTTGCTCTCGCTGTTATTCTGATCGTTGGAGAGTGGCCAGGCCACATCCAGTTGCTGCTTTCGTCCAAGGCCCCAGGGAAAGCACCGCTGGCTCATGTGGTGACCCATGTGTGGGCCCTAATCTCACCACTGCTTCAGGCTTCCCTCTCATGCTCAGCCAGTGTCCCCTGAAAGCAAGCACAGTGTTGGGAGAGCTGCTTCCAGAAGGGCACAGAGCTGGTCATACACTGGGCTGGTGATGCCCACCCTCTCTCCACAGCACACCCCTGCTCTGAAAGTGCTTATGCAGACGCTCCACCTCTTACTGTGAATCAGAACCTTTAATCAAGTCTCAAAAAACTTCCTATGAAATCCTTGTCCCAAGACTCCCACTGCCTGGAGTGATAGACAGTTGCCATACTCTGAGAGGAGCAATTCAAGTGTGTTATTTTTTTTTTTTAATTTTTTTATTTTTTAAATTTTTTTTGAGGGCAGTGTCACTGGCCCTCATATGTGGGACCTGAACCGGGGCCGCTGGCTTCCCAAGCCAGCGCTTAACCACCACGCCACTCGGCCGGCCCTCAAGTGTGTTATTTCTTGAACTGAAAGATTTGCTACAGGGTCCAGAGACACCTGTCACCATGTTCACAATTTAATACCTTCCTTGACAAGCAATTTAATTAAATCCATTCAGTCATCATTGAAAAAGTCCCCCAAGCCCCATTTGACAGATGGGAAAATGTCCTCAGAGAGGTCGGATGAGCTGTTCGAGTTCACACAGCTATTCACTGACACACCTAGGATAAGCACCCAAATGCATTTGACAACCAAATTCATGTTTTGTCTTTGTCTCCTGCCATAAAGACTTGCCTTTATGAACCTAAACCATAAGTTTCTCAGACTAGAGCCATGCACCCTGGTGATCTATAGGAAAAATCTGGGGAGTTCGTTGGTTCTCAGGGAAAATATTTCCAAAAGTGTATTTTTATTTTGCTAGTAATTTGTGTGTGGGGAAATATCTTTTTCTGTATACGCTTGATCACGTTCGGAAAGATGTCCTGAGATTTTCATGCTGTATTTGCAGTCATGCTGTATTTGCAAAAATCCAGTGGCACCAAGTTGGGCTGCTTTAATGATGAACTAATGGCGAGAGCACAGGTAGTCTCCTTCTTCTTCTTCTTCTTCTTCTTCTTCTTCTTCTTCTTCTTCTTCTTCTTCTTCTTCTTCTTCTTCTTCTTCTTCTCCTCCTCCTCCTCCTCCTCCTCCTCTTCCTCCTTCTTCTTCTTCTTCTTCAAGATTTTTTTTTGGGGGGGCAATTGGCAAAGGGGAATAGCATTGGGAAATCTGGGAAGGGGAACAGACAAATGAGGGAGGGGAAAAGTGTTGGGGAATCGGGGAAGAGGAAAAGACAAGTTGCTGTCCTTTTATTCTTCAGTCTAGTTGTGGAGGACATCGCTTCACTGGCCCATGTTGATATTATCATTGCGCTCTTCCCAGGTGAGGCTGTCGGTCGCCGGCCATTGGACGGCCACTCACAGTGGCTCACGGCAGCTCACACTGGCTGCTGGCCACTCACGGTAGCTCAAGGCTACCACCAGCAGCTCACGTCAGCCCACGGCAGCCCAGCTCCAGGACGAGTGTTGTTCACCATCTTAGCTGTAGAGGGCACAGCCTCACTGGTGCTCTACATGGGATCTGAATCGGCGGCTCTGCTGCTCAGAACTCGTGCTCCCAAGCCAACTCTTAACCAACGCACCACTTGGCCGGCCTAATACCACACTGTTTTGATAACTGTAGCTTTGCAGTAATTTTTGAAATTGGAGAGTGTGAATCCTTCAACTTTGTCCTTTTTTGTCAAAATTGTTTTAGTTTGAAGTTATGGATGAATTTGAGAATTGGCTTTTCTATTTCTACAAAAAAAGACTGCTAGGGCTGGCCAAGTGGAGCATTGGTTAAGAGTTGGCTTGGGATGCTAGCTCTGAGAAGAAGGGCCATGTTCAGATCCCACATTAGGGCCAGTAACTCTACAGCTAAGATGGTGAACAACAGCTCGATCTGGTGCTGGGCTGTTGTGAGTCACCGGGTATAGAGGATAACTGAGGGTATGGAAGTTGATGGCTTGCCAAGATGAGGATGTGTCCTGCAAACGGGTCACGTCTTGCTCAGGACTGCAAACAGTACTGAGTATTCTTGGAACATGAACTTCCTTTTGGGTTAAAAAGACAAAGATTAGCTATTCTTGGAGCTTAGATAAGAACACACATGTCTTGTGTAAAAATTGTTATTATTTTGGCCTTGTAGATTCAGTCACATATTTCTTTGTATGAAACACAATAAAAACGATGTGGACAGCAGAGTGGTTGTTACTTGCCTGAGTGAGCTGTAGCCCTCTGTTCCTTCATCTTGAACTTGCATCCTGTGTGCCAGCCTCATCCCTGATCCCTGACACAGACACCGACAACACACAGGCACGGTGTAGACTGCAGTGGAGCTGCAGTGGGCTGCCATAGGCTACAGTGAGTAGCAGGCAGCCAGGATGAGTGGCCGGCAGCTGGCGTGAGCTGCCAATAGCTGCCATGAGTGACTGTCCAGAGGCTAGCAACCCATCTGCCTCATCCGGGAAGTGCGCAATGATAATACCAACAGGAGCCAGTGAAGCGATGTCCTCCACAGTTAGACCGAAGAACAAAACGACCGCAACTTGTCTGTTCCTCTTCTCCGGTTCCCCTACGCTGTTCTCCACCCCCAAATCCCCCATTAAAAAAAAAAAAGACTGCTGGAATTTTGATAGGGATTGTGTTGAATCTGTAGATTGCTTTGGGTAGTATTGACATCTAAACCATATTAAACTGTCCTATCCAGGAACACAGAATGACTTTCTTTTTTTGTTTTTTAATTTAATTTTATGTTTTTCAATTATAGTTGATCTTCAGTACTATATTAGTTTCAGTGCACAGCATAATGATTAGACAATTCTATAATTTATGAAATGATTTAGGTCTTCTTTCATCAATGCCTTGTAATTTCCAGTGTACACATTTCACTTCCTTAGTGAATTTTTTTTTTTTTTTTTTTTAGCTGAGACATCCTGCCACCTGTTGGCAGCTCAGCAGCAGCTCAGCTCGGGCTGGGCATCAAACTGCTGTTGCTCAGAGCTCAGCTTGCACTCTTGAGCAAGCTCTTAACCAACTGAGCCACTCAGCTGGCCCTGAAAATTTTTTTTTTTTTTTGAGTGCAATGTCACTGGCCCTCATATGTGGGACCCGAACCAGGGCCGCTGGCTTCCCAAGCCAGAGCTTAACCACTGTGCCACTCGGCCGGCCCCTGAATTTTTTCTTTTAAACTTTATTGGGAACAGTGTTTTTCCAGGACCCATCAACTCCAAGTCATGTCACTGTCTTCGATCTAGTTGTGGAGGGCGCAGCTCAGTGGCCCATGTGGGGATTGAACTGGCAACCTTGATGTTATGAGCCTGCGCTCTAACCACCTGAGCTAACTGGCCACCCCATCCTTAGTGAAATTTATTCTTAAGTATTTCATTCTTTGAAATGTTATTATAAAAGGAATTGCTTTCTTGATTTCCTTTTTGGGTTGTTCATTGCTGGTGTACAGAAACACAACTGAGTTTTGCGTGTTGGTTTTGTCCCCTGAAACTTTTCTGAATTCATTTATTAGCTCTCACAGGTTGCTTATTTGGTATTTTCTCTATATAGGATCATGTCATCAGTAAATAGATAGTTACATCTTCCTTTTCAATTTGGATGCTTTTTATTTCTTTTTCTTGTCTAACTACTCCAGCTCGAACTTCCAGTATAAGGTTGAATAGCCGTAGTGAAAGCAGACATGCTTGTCTTGTGCCTGGTTTGGGAGAAAGTGTTTGGTCTTTCACCCTTCGGTATGATGTTACTTGGCATTTTTTAAAAAATGCCTTTTATCATGCTGAGTTAAGTTCCTTTCTATTCCTAGTTTCTGAGATTTTTTTTTTTTTATCATAAAAGGGCAATGGACTTTTCCAAATGATTTTTTTTCCACCAATTGAGATAACCATGTGAGGTTTTTCCTTCATTCTATTAATGTGATGTATTACAATGATTGGTTTTCTTGTGTTGAGTCACGCTTACATTCCTGGGATGACATTTGGTTTTAATTTGCAGTGCTCTCATGTCTAGTGATATTGAGTATCTATTTATGTGCTTATCGGCCATTCATATGTCTTCTTTGGTGTAGTGCCTGTTCACATCTTTTGCCCATTTCAAAAAACTGAGTTGTCTTCTTATTGAATTGTAAGTCCTTTCTCAGATGCATGTACAAATGTTTTCTCCCATTCTGTGGCATGTCTTTCAGCTTTCTAACAGTGTATTTTAAGAGTGAAAGTTTCACATTTAGAACAAATTATCAAGCTTTTTCTTCTATGGCTTCTGCCATGTGTCTTAGAACCTCTAACCCAAGATCACAATGATTTTCATCTCTATGTAACCTCAAAACAAACGGTGTCCGGCCTCATCTCTATACCCTCAGATTACCCTCCTTGCCCTCATTTATGTAGCAACTACACTTCACTTATAGTCAGTCCAATGGAAACATGTCCTGACTTTTTGCATCGGTGCTTGCTATGTACCTCCTTCACTGTCTGCCTGTATTGCTTCCTAGGTGCTTGAGCACATGCCAAACAGACACACATACAGAGTTTTCTGGAATCCTGGTTTTCTCCTGTTGCTGTCCTCCTATGCTCCCACAGAGGATGTTGGTTTGTGTCCCAGTAGTCAAGCAGCTCATCATGACAGTTCGTGTGACTTTTCAGAGGACAACTACATGTGTTCAGCACTTATGCCAGGTCCCATTCCAAACTCTTAAACTAATTTAACCCTTAGGTTCCTGAGAAAGGAACCAAAGGCTCAGAGACTTCAGGCTCCGTATCACACAGCCCGTAGGAGGCGCAGTCACTGAGATCTACAGCGGCCGAGTTCCAGGCCTTTTGTTCCTCCCACTGTAACAAACCACGTAGACAGTGTCCGGAGTCTTGTATAAGTGACTGCATCTTCCAAAACAACATCTGCCTGATCTTTCTCTGTCTTGCATCAGATGCTTCTCCTGTCTCAGTTCAGACACTTGATACTAAAGTCCTGCAGTGGGGCCTCGGGATAGAGTCTCCCAAATGATGGCCCTTAGTCCTCAGCTAGGGAACCACCTTACCCGGCTCTTGGCCATGCGTGTCAGCAGGGCCACAGAGGAGGGTTGCGCAGTATGTGCACTGCACATAAGTATATGGCTAAGGGCTGGGCTGAAACCCAGCCTGCGCTGGTCCTGTGGGTCCCTAGGGCTGTGTCTTCATAGAGGGATGTCCTTTTTTAATTCTTGTGGCAGTGGACCCGTCCTTCCCGTCAGGCTGGCTAAACCCCTGGGCTCTAGGGGCGTTGCATAGGATATGACTCAGCTAAGTTAACCATCACATCCCAACCTCTTGCCCATAGTGATGGGCTGAAGGGGGAGCACATAACTTGGGTTGGCCAATGAGGCTTAATTTGGAGGCTTTTGTTTGAGGGTCTCTTTCCTGATCAGGTGAGGACTGCAGCTGCTGCAGCCAATCTTGCAAATAGATGGGACTTCATAATAAAGTTTATTCCCCCACCCCCCGCCCGGCCACACACACCCAAAAGGTCAAAGAAAAAAAAGAAAAAAAAATGCAGAAGAAAGCCCTACAGTTGTGGCTCTATTGAGTACTTGGTCAAGTGATGCCTGAAGTCAAGTTTACTTGGGGACTGTGGAGACACATAAATTAATAAGTTTTCTTTTTTAGCTTGAGACAGCCTGGCTGTCAGTGGTGACCAAAAACACATTAACTATTTCATGCGTGGCCCCAGATGCCTGCTCCCTACACCCCTTCCTGGCTTTATATTTTCATCATAACACTGGTCACCTTCTCATAATAAGTCATTTATGCATTTAGTTCATTGTTTTTCTACCTCTACGCCTCACCCCCACTGCCGCGTATGTTTTATAATGGCCAGGAATTTTATCTGTTCTGTTTGCTAATGGATTCCTAGTCCCAGAAATGAGTTCTTGGCATGTGCGAAGCAGTCAATAGAATTTTGTTGAACGCTATGCCTCCTCAATGGATTACTAAGGGTGACTGAAGTTCCATATGCATAAATGCAGCTCAGCAGCTGTAGTGTTAACCAAGAACCAGCTTTCTAAGAGGACAAGTAGCTGCTTGCCCCTGTTTGGGATGTCACAGAGCCCCCACTGTGCACCCATACTTGCAAATCGTTGACTTTTCAGCAATTTCAGGGAGGGTGCTTGGATATGGCTACATCACCGAGAAGGTTTAAAGTTGGTGACGCTTTTCAGTTGGAACTGTTTTTAGACAGATTTGAAATAGTTTTAACATATTGATAAGAATGACAATTAGCTTTCACTTTGGCTTGTGTTGGTTCCTTGTGACTTAATTGTATTTTTATTTTCTTCATCTCTATTTCTTTGTTATCACGAGTTTTTTGTATGTTTTTTTTCCTTTCTGGAGAGTGTAAATGAATTTGGTGGGTCAAGGTGTCTTTTCTCTCTCCTAAGTGCCATCATCAGAAAAAAATGAGAGTTTCTACCTTTTGAGGATATTGTCATCCATGATTCCTTTGTGTTCTTCTAGTTCTAACAGATAATATCACAGAACCTGGCACTTAATCCAACGGGGTTGTGTCTTGGTTTACATCAGTCTACTAATCCCCATTTATCTACCATCTCCATCATGGACTCTGATATTTCTGTGTTGCTCTGCCCAGAAAGAGCCCTCTTAGAAGCCTGTGGTTGCTTTTGCCAAAGTAACTACATGCTTTAAAGGATGATCCTTTTTCATCTGCCTGTTATCTGGTCTGATCTCTCACTGTGAAGGGTTTTTCCTCTGTGTTAACTAGCTTTTTAGTGCTTGGGGAGGAGGAATACATTATTTCTGATGTTCTCCTCTTTGACAACCAAAGAGTGACAAGGATGTGATGGGAGGAAGGAAGAAGAAAGAAGGGAGGGGGGAACGTGTGCAGGGCCAGTGCTCCATCTATTTTATTTTCCCTCTCTTTGTGGTCCCCTTCTTTCAGCCAGCACTCTACAGCTGGTCTCAGCTTGCTGAGGTGATGGGGAACGTTCTCAGGTTTTAGGGTGTAAACTCTGTGTTTTGACTGGTTGGCAATGCAACGTGGGTGAAGCCATCAACACATGACCCCTTCACATGTCTTCCCCTCTCTGGTGGTGCTTCCCTTTAAGACATGCAAATGTGATAGTACCAAAACTATACTTCCTGTAATTGTCAAGTCCATATTGTTTCTTCTTCCACCGCCAGCCAATGAG
Organism: Aselliscus stoliczkanus; assembly: GCA_033961575.1. NCBI lineage: Eukaryota > Metazoa > Chordata > Mammalia > Chiroptera > Hipposideridae > Aselliscus > Aselliscus stoliczkanus. Next base: position 101,562,799 of record CM066739.1, read on the forward strand.
ATTCCTGACCTAGGGAGTCATAAATCAGCATGAGGGCAAAATGGCCTCCTCAGTGTTGGAGCAACCACCTCATCAGAAATCTCAGACCTCCCAGGTAGAGAGACTGGAGCAAGGCCCCAGGAGTGGCTGGTGGCAGAGGTGACCAGGTCATCTCCCTTCATAAGCTGCAGGCTGCACCATTAAATAACCCCACCTAGGTGCCCCTGCTCGGAGGCTGGGCAGGCATGTTACCTCCATCTCTCCTCTATTCACACCAGGGCTGCAGCTGGGGCAGAGCTATTCTGAGGAGCTGGGAGGCACAGGCTGAGAGGCAGGAGATGAAAAAACTCTTGGGTGGCTTTTCTGAGTCTTATTTCACTGTTTCCCTCCCTTCGCTACTGAACTGAAACAGAGCAGCCCTCTATGCAGACAACGGTCTGTTAAAATATGGCCCCAGAATTTGTGTCCCCCAGCAGCTTAGTGGGGACTCCACTGTAAACGTTCCCCATGGCAAAAAGAAAAGTAAGCAGGTGGCTGAGGAGCAGGATGTGGGCAACAGAGCGAGTGCAGAGGGGCACAGAAGTGGGAGGGGGCTGGAGGCTCATTCCTGAGTTTCTTCCTCGAGTCTGCAAACCTTTATCTCTGATGGACAAAGACCCCGCTCTTTCATCCATGCGGGAAGCACATTCCTAGTCGGCTGGAGACAGCTGGAGATGGGGAAGCGGAGACAAGGGTCCCATGGAAAGGGATTCTGGTGAACATTTAGGGATAGAAGCCACTGTCACACTGCTGTGGAGGTGTCCACCTCTCAGTCTGGAAGCGTCAGTGCAGTAAGAAGTTCGTCAGCCTGAGTTACTCTGTTTACTGTCTTTCTTCCAAAATTTTATTGGGGAACAGCCATGGTCATTGGCTACACCTTGCTTTCATGCTACAATGGCATAGTTGACTCTTTTAGGGAGGGTGCAGCTCACAGTGGCCCATGAGGGGATCGCACCAGCAAACTTGGTGTTATCAGCACCACGCTCTAACCAACTGAGCTAACCGGTCACCTCCCTGTTTACTTTCTGTGATCAGATGGCACTGGCACAGCAGAGCAGAAAGAGGAAAAAACGGACTTGTGCCCGGGGCTGGCAGAATGCTCGTTCTCACCCTATAGCCGGTACTTGCACAGGAAGTGTTGGTGCTTGTTACATTCATTGCTATTTCAAGTTAAAAAATCTGTAACAAAATAAACAAACATTTAAGTCCATCCAGTCCTTTTATATTGAGTTTGCCCGCATTTTCTGGGTGTTGTGCTTGGAACCATGAATAAGGCACTGTGATGGTTAATTTTATGTGTGGTCTTGGCTAGGATGTGGTTCCCAGGGGTCTGGTCACTCACCAGCCTGGATGCTGATATGAAGGTATTTTTTTTTAAATGTGATTAGCATTTATATCAGTAGATTTTGAGTAAAGCAGACTACCCTCCATAATGTGGGTAATCATCCAATCAGGAAAGGCCTTATGAGCAGAGACTGAGGTCCCACGAAAAGAGGGAATTCTGTCCCCAAACTGCCCTCGGACTCAAGACTACAGCCCCAAAGCCAGCAGACAAATCCATCTCCCTGTGGATTTCAGAGATGCCCACCCTGACAAGTATGAGACAATTTCTTAAAATAAATCACTGTCTCTCTCTCTGTACATTCCATTACTTCTCTTTCTCTGTAGAACCTTGGCTAACACAGGTACTAACTTTGCTAACAGAAGGAACCATGGTTTAAACGTCACACACATACAGAAACTCCATGCCAGCAGTGCTTCTGAGGGAAGGCAGGGCTCCGCACAAGTCCCCCGAACCCTGGGTGCTCGTCTGTGTTTTAAACAGGATGACGTTGGGGACAGAGAGGGTGGCCTTCCTCAAGTCCACAGCTGAGGCTCTAAGAAGCTCCTGTCTGAAGTTCAAAGACCTGGAAACTGCTGAAGCCAGCCACCTCCCAACAGGCCACTCATTTACAAAGAAGCTCTGAGAGCAAGAAGGACTTTTGAAGGACTGAGGTCCAACTAGTTCCCTTCCAGGAACCAGGCTCTACAGACTCCTTCATCACCCTGGGGTTTCTGTCACAGAGTGACAAGTGGTTAGTGGTCGGCCTGGGCTCTGCCCTGCAGCTCTGGCCCTGACGCCAGCGTGTGTGTGTTAAGGGCCCTAGTGAAAGAGGACACGGTGGCACAACCAGTCAAACGGGGGTGAGGCATGATCCCAGGAGGTATAGGGGAGGCATCCTGCCCATGCTTGCATCCATGGGGTGCAGAGCTAGGGCCCCAGAGTGTAACTAAAATGGGGACAACAAGCTTTCTGGGCATTGTCACAGAGTGGGGTAAAGAGAACATGGCATGAGGCTTCACACAACGGGGAGAATACACAGCCACTCACCCATGGGCACTAGCCTGGGGAGATGTCTGTTTTGCTCTCCTGCCTCCAACCTCGGCCACGAGAGTCACGAGCCGAGCCTGCACCTGATAGGCACCTCACGTATACTGTGATTATCAGAACTATTATTTCTCCTCTTTTATAGGGAGGCGTCTGAAGCCCAGAGAAGTAAGAAATCTGCTCAAAGTCACCACACAGCTAAGGGAAGGAGAACCCCACCCTAGGCATTCAAAACCCATGGTCTTGACTCAAAGTGCGCTGAGTATGAAATTCATTTTAAACTTGTAGGGTCCTAGTGATCATGATTAAATGTCTCAAAGTGAATCAGTGGACAAATCTGGAAGCACGGTGAAAGGCAATTTTCCAGTCACCAAAGAGTCACATTGTGATATAAAAGAAGACTCCGAAAGGGTGAGGGAAGGCAGAACAGAATAAAATGCCCTTTTAGGTTCTTTCTGAGCTGACATACAAAAGGAATACGCCACACAGACCTGCACATGCACAGGGTGTGTATATGGCTGTGTCTTGAGACATTAATACTATACTTTTGAGTCTTAAAGAAGCAATTTAGCCACTGAGATGGCAGGGCTAACTCAGTTATACAAATACAAAATGACATCTGATAGCACTAAGGGGAAGGTCCTTTGAAACACGACCTTCCACCAGTGTCTCTCTGATCCTTGTTTCATTCCTTGTGCTTTTCTGTCTCTGAGAGCCTGCATTCTGATAGCTAAGAGCTGGGCTGAGAGAACCTGGAGAGGAAGAGAGCCCAAAAGACCTGGTCTTCTCAGGAGGACATTAGGTTCCTGGTTCCCACACAGGCACTTGTGAATGTGAATGTGGACAGACAGGGGAAAGATTTTTGCTTGAGAACTTGGTCCCACTGAAATCTCAAAATCATGATTGGGGCTTTGGAAACTGCTGGCCCCCTGCTTTCCCCAAGCTGGTCTGGACTTCAGTCCTAGAGATTCTATGTTGTAGGTCCAAAGCGATCCCTGGAATTCATATTTTAAAAATGCTCCTCATTCAAGTCTCACGTGCGATGGAGCCTCTCTTCTAATACTTTGAATGCTGCAACTACCATGTCCACTTTTGCTTGATTAACTCGAGTGATGGGTGTCTCACTACTTCCTGGGGGTGCCCATTCTATTTTTGGACACTGCTCATCATTGAAATATTTTGTTCTTTTTGGATAGAAATCCCTATTTCTGGTAGCTTCTACCTATTGTCTTGGTTGTGTTCCTTTCATGTGAGCTGATTTATGCCTTTAAAAGCAGCAGTTGGGGTCTCTGCGAGTCTGTGAAAAGTCTTTCCTTTGTCTGTGAGAAGGTGCCCTTATCTCTGAGGGTCTTCCTGAACCTGACCTCAGAGTTTGTCTCCTCATGCCCACCATTCATCCTTGGCTGTTAGAAAGTGTTCTCGCTCTTCTTTGGTGCATGTGAGCTTTATTCCTCAGACAACAGTAAGCCCTGCTTCGCAAGTCCCTTTCCACTGAGACCTAGCACCTGGGTTCTCAGTCCAGGCTCACTGCTTGCCTAGGAGGGAGTCCTGGTGACACTATGATGACCTTTTAAAACCACTGTGATGCTGTCTTTGGAACCAAGTATCCTTTTCCTCTTTAATATTCTGTTTTCTTTTTTTACAATTGAAACCTTACATATCACTTATTAGCTGTTCTCAAATGGGAGTGATTTTGTACACACACACACACACACACACACACACACACACACACACCCCGCTCCCACCCCCCCACCCCTAACAGATATTAGCACTATCCGGAGACATTTTTGGTTGTAGCAACCTGTGTGTAAGGGGGATACTCCTGGTATCTGCTGATTAGAGACTATGCACAGGAAAGTCCCCATAACAAGGAAGAACCGGCTCCCAATGTCATTAGCACCAAGGTTGTAAACTCTAACTTATTAGCACAAAAAGCAAAGAATGAAAACAGGCAAGAGAAATGAGGATGCCCAAACGTGCCGCTGAGGTCCTGGGCGCTGGGTTCCGGTGATGGAAACAAACAGGAGGGAGGAATTGGGCAAAAGTGAGATTTCCAGGGCTCGTCGGGGAGCTTAACAGGAAAGGAGCCGGAAAGGAGTCACACCTAAGTGCTCCTTGTGGTCTTGGCTTCCCAAAACGTGACATATTTTCCTCCCGTGGCATAGCCTAGGGTTTAAAAAGAAATATATTTAAGAATAAAAAGGGACTGGATTTAAAGAAAATATTACATAAAAAAGCTGGTACATTGATAATGCAGATTGTAAATGGTCACCAATGAAGGAAGACTGGGGCACAATATTTGTGACAAGGCCTGCAGAAAACAAGAGCTGCTGGTGTGAAATGGAGGGCCGGGGAGCGGATGTCCATTTTTGCTTTAAATCGGTAAGAGAAGTTGCTGCCACTTAGGGAAGGGCTGAGGGGCATAGCCATTCCAACTTACTGGTGTCCGAGCTCATCTCAGCACAGCGCTTGTTGCCACCCACGGGCTTGCGAGACCAGGCTCTGTATAAATACACGGCCCCATCGATCCACCACCTCTGCTGCCTCTGCGGATGACAGGGGGTGGGAGACATGGACCGATCAGCCCCCCACCCCCTCCACCCGCTCCCCACTGGCTCCCAGACCCCACAGCCCCCTGGGGCTTCTTTAAAAGGTAGTTTTCATTGTAAAAGTTGGGAAAGCACAGAAATGCGTAAAGAAGGGAAAAACAGAAAAGTCACTCCATTTAACCACAACAGGAAAACATTACTGCTGTTTTAGCATGTTTACTTCTGGAGTAAATATTTTTGTCGATCACAATAGTTGTACGTGCTGAAAAGGTGAGGATCTTGAAAATACATGTGCAACTTTGTCTCTTGCTTTCTAAACACTTTTTTTTTTTATTTTTTTTTATTTTATTTTTTTAGCTGAGCCATCCTGACACCTGTTGGCAGCTCAACGGCAACTCAGCTCGGGCTGACCTCGAACCGCTGTTGCTCAGAGCTCAGCTTGCACTCTTGAGCGAGCTCTTAACCAACTGAGCCATTCGGCCGGCCCTTAAACACTTTTTAATGGTAAAGGATGTACCATAATTTACCTAAATAATTCTGTTGATGAACATTTATGTTGTTTCCAGGTTACAATGATGACAAGGGACATTGCTACGAACAGCTTGGTTCAGAACGCTGCTCTGTACTTAAAATTATTTTCTTAGGATATCAGTGGTCAAAGTGCATGAATATTTTGAGGATATTGATATGCATTGCTACACTGCTTTCCAAAACAATTCAGTTGGAGGAATTTACATCCCCACCTACTGGGCAATTGCTCCATAGCCTCCCAAAATACTATTTACTAAGTAAGACAAAGCAAAAGTTTGATAATATGACAAGTCAAGTTAGATAGCTGTTGCCTGGCAACTGCTGACCTGCTTGCTCCTCCTCCCCCCTCGCACTTGCCCCATGTCAAAAATGACATCATAAGGAAGTGTCTCAGAAAACCAGGACCCGGTGGAATGATATCGGTCAAACCTTCCTTGAGAGAGCATCCTGGAACACTGGGGCCTGGTGGAATGATATCAGGCTGTCTCCCTGATCGGACGGTTTCTTTACCTTGGAGCCATCCTCTGGGATGAAAGCGTGGGTGCATGAAGGCACAGTATGTGCTGGAATGCAAATGGGAGTTGTGGGAAGATACCCAGCAGGCACGCATCTATCACAGACCTTGGAGAGAATACATTTTTCTTCCTTTGATGTTTCTTAATAAAAGCTTTGGCTTGGCCCGATTCGGGGCCCTCAGTCCTTGTGAGACTGTTAGCCCTTTGGCCCCAGTTTGCACCTAAATCACTGGATCTTTGTGTTTATTTCAACCTTCGCTGCCCCTTCCCGAGTCTCATTGCTCTTTGTCGTGCGGGACGCGACACATAGCTATTTTCATTTCCATTTCTTTGATAACTAGAGACACTGCACACTTTTTAGGACATTTATTCACCACTTACTTTCCTCAGTCATAAGTGTAAAGAAAATTGAATTAGAAAATTAGAAATAGGGGCCGGCCGAGTGGCGTATTGGTTAAGAGCTGGTTTGGGATGCCAGCGGCCCCGGTTCGGATCCCACATATGAGGGCCAGTGACACTGCCCTCTACAGCTAACAACAGCTCCACCTGGAGCTGGGCTGTGCGAGCCCCGGCGACAGTGTAGGCTGCAGTCCCTGCTGCAGTGGGCTGCCATAGGCTACAGTGAGCTGCCGGCAGCCAGCGTGAGCTGCCAATAGCCGCGGTGAGCGACCATCCAGAGGCCGGTGACCCATCTGCCTCATCTGGGAAGAGCGCAATGAGGATACCAACATGGGCCAGTGAAGCAACATCCTCCACAACTAGACTGAAGAACAGGAAGACAGCAACTTGTCTGTTCCTCTTCCCTGATTCCCCAACGCTGTTCCGCTCCCCCAATTCCCCAATAAAATCTTTAAAAAAAAAAATTAGAAACAGATTTGAATATAAATTACAAAATTAGAAATAAATGTGAATATTTATTTTATCCCTGAATGAGGGCGTTCTGACTGATAACAGTGTGAATATATTAAAATGTAAAATGAATTATAAAAAAAAACATTTGCAACATCTATGGCCAGGTTTTATCAAGACACAGAAAATTGGGGTGTTCTCTCCTTGTGTTTCTTGTTTGTTTGGGGTAACTATAGAAGCCCCACAAAGACTCTGTAAATTGCAGGTCCCAGCCCAAAGACCTCACCTGCCATTCCTCACAGGGAGGCTTTGATGAAGAGTAAAATGAGGGTCCCGTGAAAAAAGCTAAGGATAAACGTCAAAAACATAATAGCACCCAGAAAAAGCTTAGTTGACCGTTTCTACTTCAAGTCCAGACTTAATAGGGATTTAATTAAGCTGGGTCCCACAACAGGTCTCGTTCTCTCTGTGTGAGCATTTTTATAGGTATACACCCATATATACTTACACAAACTTTTTTTTTTTTGGAAGGCTCTGAAAAGCTGGCAATTTTGTGTCCTAAGGTTTGGGAGGTCTTTCATTAGATATAAGGCCTATAAAACGATGCAGTTGAAATCATATATTCCACTGAGGGCCAGAACTGGGACCCTGACCTTGAGGCCTTGGCCTCTATCAGTAGGAGGCGCGTGAGTGAAGAAGATGGGCTATGTGTGCCCCTTGTCAGGAGGCCCAGAGGTCATTTCCCAGAGAGGGTCTATCTCTCTACCTTTCCCAAGGGGGCATTTGTGGGCCAAGTCTGAGGTTACCTTCTGTGTGTCATGCAGGCCGAGCCATATGGACAGGTTCTTTTGTGTTTTTTTTTTGAGGGCAGTGTCACTGGCCCTCATATGTGGGACCTGAACCGGGGTCGCTGGCTTCCCAAGCCAGCTCTTAACCACCGCGCCACTCGGCCGGCGGCTGGCCCTGGGCAGGTCCTTTTGATAGCCACTGATGTACTCTGCTATGATGTTGGCTTCCTTTAAATCAAGATGGATGCCAGGTGGGCTCCATTTCCGAAGGACTGACACTCGAGTTGTGAGCAAGGATAAGTTGCGGTCATGATGCCTTGAGGTTTAAAAGCATAGCCCTCACCTCAGCACCCCAGTGTGCCAAGCAGCATGGAGTCACACAGCCCCCACCTCCTCCAGAAGTTGTGATTCTAAACCCCACAGAGGACTTCCTGTCACCAGGGGAGAAAATACAACTGCCATAAGCATCAGGTCCGAGAGGAAGAGGCAGCTCCAGGCAAGAGCATGAGCTTTGGGGTCAGTGAAGGGCCTGGGGTCCTGGTCTTACCTCTCCCGAGTGTATGTGACCTTAACAAGTCACTTCACTGCTCTGAAGCTCAGCCGTTTTATCTCTACATGGAGAAAATCATTACTGGGAGTTGATACGGAATTACACAGGGAGTTGTTAGGTGGGTATAATCGTTATAATTATGTATTATACTACTGTATTTCAAAGAAATCTAAGGAACCACAGATTGTAAAATGTGCCATTGTCTAACCTGAAATGTAACTGTCCAATTAAACAAGGCAAACATTTTATATATACACATTTTATAGATAGATAATAGAGATATATACTTTATGTTCTTTTGAGCTTATGTTATAGGATCTACCTATGTGATATAACTTTAATTTCATAAAAACATGGTTTGGCCGTGGTTGTATTCCAATGCTCTTGCCTTTTGGCTCTTGCTTGGGATAAGATGTGGTTACTATTTATTGTTAATTTAGTCTTCACACTGGCCATACACGTTACAATTCCAAAGCCTCAGTGAAATAGAACCGATACATCAGTTGGGTTGTATAGACAATGAAGCCTCCCATTTGTTTGGGCTTCTTCACCTTCCAGCAGGTGGCTCTGAGGCCAGTGCTCCAGGCCTGTCTACATACTGGTTCTCTTTCTGGTAAATCTCATACTACAATTCAATTATCCTTTCTGCAAGTTCCCCATCATCTCCTCGCCCTTTGATTTATGTGTTTCTGTGTTTCTTACTGACAGCCAACTCCTGGAGAATGTGGGGCTGTTTTTGTTCACTTTTACATCTTTACAGCCCATCTAGGGTCTGGGCCTAGAGCACGTGCCCCATCAGTGCTCACAAAATTGAATGCATTGAGCACACTCCACCCTCTTCTCTCCATTTCACCAGCCAAGTGACTTCTCAGAATGCCAAGGAAGGACCGTTGATTCTGAGTCAAGTGAGACCTGGCGCTCGGGGTGGCCCCTTGCTTTAGAGAAGCCAGTCCAACAATGGGCGGGATCTCTTAACTCAGCATCAGACCTGTTCCTCTGCTTCCAGAAGTATCCATAGCAATTAGACTTATGGTAAAACATCCAGTGGCACCCAGGACCAGGCGCCAGAGCATCACCTCATATTGCTGAGTGACCTTGGACAAGTCCCTACCCTTCTTGGGGCTTTGTTTCCCTTATACATAGAACAAAGGACTCACACCAGATGAGCCCACATTTCCTTTCCTTCCATTTCAGGTATTCAGCTCACTCATGCAATTCCCCGCTGCCCCGCTTTCTCTACTGGTAGATTGTAGGGTGCTGCTGCCCACTTTCTTGGCATGTTACTTTATATTGGATGCTGGGTCTACATGCGTAGAGGCGCCATCTCTCCCAGGAGGCTGTTAAGTCCCTTGCAAACCGGAATTCCTGATGGGTTCAAATACGAAAACTATTCACAAACATTGGGTAGTTCTAGATGTCAGGGGCTTTAAACACCTTACCTCTACCTTGCATCATAAACTTGCAAAATAATTATGATAACCTACAAGTAGTTGATGATTTAACCCTGGCTCACAGTCGTACAAGGTTGGAGTTTGTTTGATTCTGAATTCCTTGGTTTTTTTCTTTCTTTTTTTTAAAAAACCACATCACACTGTTTTTTATTCCTGTCTTTAACATCTATTTCCTGAAGTGCCTAAATATTTTTTTGGGGGGGGCGGGGGAGCGGGGCGGTGAATGAATCTGGCTGTGGGCTCAGTTCCAGCCGAGTGTCGGGTACTCATCACCTCAACAGTAGGAAGAGCCACCCGCTTTTGGAAGCCATCGTCCTCTTCTCCTGGGACAGATGTGCTTTGGACGCTTTGTCTGAAAGGATCTCAGAGCCCTTGTCAGTTTTTCCTTGAAGATCCTGGATTCACCTGGATCTGCAATCTGAACACACCCTTGCATGAGTGAGACGAACCCGGAAATTTAGATGCCAAATCAAACAGGGAGACAAAATATCTTTTTCTGGCGAAACCCAGATTATACAATAAAGGGAATGTCAAGATCAATGTAGAGATTAGGAAAATTTAGCTTATGAGGTTTTGTTGGCAAGGTCTCTGCGCCAGTGCCAGGGACCTAACTGTACTGGGCTGAATGGTTTAAGTCTGAATGGAGACGTTGGTTCTCTTGTGGAGCCTGCCCCTGCTATTCTCAGAAGAGCCAGCAGATGGCGGCCAAGGCAAGCTTTCTCAGAGATGAAGCGTAATGGGCTTCCGCCAGCCAAGTCAATGAAATCAAGTTGGTCCCAACAGTGAATTTTTTGATGTTAGATTTAAAAGTGAATATATGGTCCAATACCCACATTTTACAGATGAGAAAACCTGAGGTTGATGGCTCTGAAGTCATTCGCTCATTGTCACACAACTACTACCAGAGTTTCTGACTTCAGCTCAACCCTCTTTGCTTTAACACTTCAGTGAAATCACATTTTCAAAAAAACAAAAAACTTATAACTTTGTGATCTTTCCCCATCACCAAACAGTACATAAATTATTAAGTGATCGATGAAAAACCAGAAAACAGGAAGTAAATCCCATCTCTCTAAATGGTTTAGTGAATAGCTTATAGAAATCCCGCCCCCCACCACCCCTGATTTTTACATAAATGGAGCCACATAGTTCTATAACCCGGGTTTGTTTCTCAGAAATGGATTGATTGTAATGACCCTTCTTCCACTCACACAACTTTTATGCCGTTTTGATTCTCTCGTTAGTAAAAATTCACATACACAGGGTTACAACTTCACAGAACTTGCATATTGCCACATGGATACCTTGGCTAAAACGCCCTCCAAAAGGACTGAACTGTACCCTCCACTAACAGAGCACAGGAAATGCTGCTCTCCCCAAGCCTCGATGAACATCTAATTGGTCAATTTTTTTTTCTTGCTAATTTTGGTATAAAGATTTTTTTTAAAAAAATGTTTATTTCACAATAAAAGAATTTTTAAAAAAAGAAAATGCCTCATTGTTTTTGTTAGCATTTACAAAATACTAATGCAGATGAGCATCTTTTTATGTAATGATTAGCTTTTACATTTTCTTTTGTGAAGCTTTGGTTCACAGCTTTGCACATTTTTTTGTTTGATTTTTTATCTTTTTCCCTCAGGAAACTGTGAGGCCTTTCATTGTATATTCATTGTCTTCTGTATATTACTAAGAATATTTCCCAGTTTGTATTTTTCTCTTGTTTATGTTTTTTTAGGCCATACTCAAAATGTCAAAAATAGTCAAATTTATCTTCTCCTTTATAACATTTGGGATTTATATCAGAAAAACTGGCCATTATCATCAACCACATAAGGTTAAGATCTCCACTGATACTCTCTTCTATTTTCATCCACCTGACATTTATTTTAGTGTAAGCATGGGATTGGGTTTAAGATTTTTCCCTAAATAATTATTAAGATGGGCAATTCATTGAATTCTCATTTAAGCATGTTTTATGCTCCCCAAATCAGATACATGTTCTAACTCTCAAATGATAGATTGTTCAAGGGGAATGATGGAACATAATATTTTAGATAGAAACTTTTCTGGAAAATCTAAAACTTAGCTTTATATTAGGGCCAACATGATCTCTTTCACACGGGGTTAATAAGGAGGAAAACAAAAGGGTGAAACATGTGGGGCTGCGATGACTTCCCTGTTTTTAAATCATTGCATTAACCCTGCACTCTTCTGACAAACTTCCCTTCCAAAAGTGACAGAGATATTTTCAATGTCCTGAAACCCCCTTAAAATCCAAATAGTAAGAACTTTGTCAAGCCAACAGTCTGGGGGAAGGGAGGTATGACATTTCTTCGAGTAATCCATAAATGACACTTTATAAGTAGCTGAATGCTCACATCTCATCTAATTTAATCATCATAACAAGGACACACTGCCGGTATCATTAACTTATTTCACACAAGAAGACACTGAAGTTCATGAACGTCAAGTGACCTTCCCAAAGTTTCACAGCTGCTAGATTGCAGAACCATGATTTAACCCAACGCGGTGTGACACCAAAGCCAATGCTGTTGATAACCGGGTGGGAAAAGAGAAAACAAGTCATTCAAATCAAACAAAAAGCATGACTAACATTATCAGAGCTGTAACTTGTCCTTTCTGGCCCAGGAAGGAACACAGGTGTTAGAAGAAAGTCCTCTGCCCTCGACCACATGGAGGATTACCTGATGGGCACACAAAGCTCTTGGGACCCCTGCCTTCCTTCTTCAGTATGGAGAGACAGCCCAGGCAGTTTCTGGAGTTCTTATACCTTCTTCCACCCGGAATCATATGACATTTGCTTTAATCATAGAGCAATAATAGTGTTTACAAATAATAACCCATCCATAAAAGCCTTATCTATAGCCAAAGTGAGGCATGGGAAAGATAGTTTGAAAACAGATCTAAGTTGTGTTTCAAATAAGCTGGAGAAAAACCTCTCTTTATCTGCAAACAGAATCCTTACATTTGTTATCAACACCAGCCATAAATATCCTGTAACCTGTTAGAGTCCCATCTTCCTCTCCCCTTATGTACTTTTTCTTTTGTCTCTCTCTTTATCCCTTTGTGGTGTTGATGTCCTTTATTTCTCCACCCTTTCTGTAAAGATGTCCCACTTCAACTCTGGAAAGTCACATGTTTCTCTCCTGGCAGGATGGATTTGTGGTCGGGGGCTGGACACGGGTAATGTCCCCATGTGGTGAACTTGAGGAGGTCGTACAGACTTTCTCTCTAAAGCACCAGCCTCACCCCACTCAGCATGCACCACCTGGTTCCTCTCATATCTGAGTTCCTTCTTGTTTTTGAAATACAGGCATGGAAGTCTTGTCCTAACACAGGGCATTTAGCCAAAATAGCTCACACTAATAGAATGTTTTACAATAGAGTGTTTTCACCTAAATCATCAAATGAGGTTCTAACAAAATCTGTGGGAGCCAGGCAGGACTTGCACCCCCATTTCATACTCAAGAGAGCCCAGGAAGCCTGGCCAGGTTTGCAGTGCTGGTCAGTGGGGGAGCGGACATGGATTCTAGGCCATGTGACTCCAAATAGAGCTCTTGTTTGCTGAATCCCTATCTTAGTAAGAAACAGCCTATTTAGAAAGGGCAGCAAGATTCCTGACATTCCAACCACGCAAATGCAGGCTTTGTCAGCATACCAGGCAAGGTCATGCCTCCTTGTCTTTGATTGCGTCATTCTTCTTGCGACAATGTTCTTCTTCTCTTGCGTTGTTTGGTCACGTTAATTCACCTTTTCACGAATAAACTCAGTAAATGTTGAATGCTATCAAGTGCAAGGATGTGTGTATGTGCGCGCATGCACGCGAGCGTGTGGGGAAGGGAATGAAAGGTAAGAAAAAGTAAAAGTGGGCTCAATTGGTCCCCGTCCTGTAGGAGCTTTAAATGGCTCAGCTTGGTTTGGATCTCAGCTTCCTTTTGGAAACTTTTTCTTATTCTGTTCCCTGCCATCAAAAAGCCTCTCCTACTGTGTTCACCTACTGTGTGCTTGTATTGAAATTCTGTTTCCTGCCTGTCTTGCTGATAAATCTTGAAGCTACTTCAGGTCTGGGATCATCTCTATAACCTTATGCTCAGGACGGTTTAGTATGAAAAGAACCAGAAACCTAAGCAAGAGTAGTTGCTTCCTACATGTCCCTTTTCTTCTTAGGTGTTTCCTTCCAGAGACAAGTAAGTGCAGGCATATCGTTTTTCCTTCCACAGGCAAAAGCTTCACTTCACTTTTTTTAAAAATGATTTTTTAAAACTTTATTGGGGAGCAGTGTGCCTCTCCCACAACCCATCAGCTCCAAGTCAAGTTGTTGTCCTTCTATCTTAGTTGTGGAGGGCACAGTTCAGCTCCAAGTTCAGTCGTCACATTCAATCTATTGGGTTGTCGGAAAAGTCATGACGCATTTTTGCAATGAAAAACATAGAAAAAATATGTCATGACTTTTCCGACCCAATAGTTGCAGGATACGCAGCCCACCATCCATGCGGGAGTTGAACCGGCATCCTTGTTGTTAAGAGCATGTGCTCTAACCAACTGAGCCATCTGGCTGTCCTTTTTTTTTTTTCTTCAAAGAACACATTCACTTATTTCTCAGAGAGATATATTTTATTTCCTCTCTTGGAGGAATTCATCATGCTCTAAGGCCACTTGAAGCATCTTACCTTCTTCATCTCTGTGGTGATTTTACTTGACTTCTTTAAAAAGTCTTTTCCAAGTGGAAACATTTGCAAGGATGTGTACATGGATGGTACATTTCTGAAAAGAGAAGAGTGGTTAAAAATGCTTAGAACAAAGTGAATTTTCTGATGGAAAATAAAAATATGGCCTCTTGAGATGTAGCCACGAACATTCAGTTAACTCTAGTTAAAGGAAAAGGAACAATAGGCCCACCCAGGTGGAGCCATTTGCCCCCAGGACAGCAAACCAAGGCTTAGCTGCAGTTTTCTCTCCTCTAAGGGGTGGCATTTTAAACTGGAATTTCCTAATCAACGCTGAGGTAATATGCCTAATAAGACCCCTGCCCTCCTTCCTCCAAAGATGGTGACCTTACTGGAAATAACCCTTGCTTTTGCTAATAACTTTCTTGTCTTGCCCGGGTTTCTATAAAAACCTTCCATTTTACATAACTCCTCAGAGCACCTCCTGTTGACTAGATGAGGTGCTGCCCGATTCAGAAACCCAATTAGATTTTCAAATTTACTCAGTTAAAATTTTTTTATTTTAAATTTTTTTCTTATTTTTAAATTTTTATTTTTTTAAAGATTTTATTGGGGAATTGGGGGAGGGGACCAGTGTTGGGGACTTGGAGAAGGGGACCAGCCAAGTTGTTCTTCAATCTTTGTTGTTGAGGGCAACAGTCGCCATCTGGCTGCCTGTTGGCAGCTTGTGGCCTCTAAGCTCAAGGTGCTGTGTTCAATCTTAGTTGTGGGTGGGCATAGCCCACCATTGAACAGGCAATCTTGTTGTTACACCAGCTGAGCTATCCTGTGAGCTATCCTGCCACCTCTTGGCAGCTCAGCGACAGCTCAGCGACAGCTCAGCTTGGGCACAGAGTCACTGGCCCATGTGGGAATCCAACCAGTGGCCCTGTTGCTCAGAGCCTACTCTCTTAAGCCGACTTTTAACCAACTGAGCCACTTGGCTGGCCCTAAAATTTGTTTTTTTTAACACTCTCATCAATGGATAACATGCTATGCAGCTGCCCAATAGGATTTTCTGTGATAACAGACATGATCTAATCTGTGCTATCAGTACTACTTACCAGTATGGCCATCAAGCACTTGAAATGTTGCTAGTGACAATGAGGACCTAAATTTAATATTTTATTTAATTCTTGTCTATTAAATTTAAACAGCTACATGTGGTTAGTGGTTGCCATATTGAACAGGAAAGACCAAGAAGATGGAAGCAGTTTCTTGAGAAACATGTTGATGTGAAAGAAAAGA
Source organism: Aselliscus stoliczkanus (assembly GCA_033961575.1). Lineage (NCBI taxonomy): Eukaryota > Metazoa > Chordata > Mammalia > Chiroptera > Hipposideridae > Aselliscus > Aselliscus stoliczkanus. The sequence goes on from CM066739.1 coordinate 101,578,396, forward strand.
GGAATTGTTCTTATTTATGAGGAAGCTCAGAGACAGAGGGAAACCTTGGAGAAGTAAGTCCTGAGAACTTGGAAGGAATTGTGGGGAGTTTTGGGGGAAAGCATAGAACTTGGATTGAGTCCAATTGAATCAGATCTCCAAGCTGACACCTAGGTTGTGCTTCACTAAGAAATCTTTGTTATATCTGCAGGATGTTTTCTGACTCCAGTCATCCTGACTGAAGATGGGATGATGGTGGCCCTTTGCCTTCCTCTTCCAATGACTAATGAACTCCATTTTCAGTCAAATAGTGCATCTCACTGCTTCTTCATTTGAGGTCAGGGATAAATTGTCTCCAGCTTTGGTGTGATGGCAACTCATTTAGTACCCAGTTTAACTCATTAACAGTTTCTACATTACTGTGGGGGCCTATTGGAAGTTTCTTGAAAGGGTCGATTATTTTTAGACATCTAAACATTTTGATACTTTTAGATCGGCACGAAAAAAGGACCTCAGCCAGGCAGGGGCTGCGGGGTGGGTGGCACCTAATGGAATGGGTTAGTGTGTGAAAGATCAAAGAGAGGGGCTTCAGGAGAATGTGAAAAATGAAGTCTGGTAGAGGGACTTGGGAAAAACCTAAAGTGACTATATAATGAGAAAGTGAGTCTCAAATTTTTAAAAAAAATCTAAATTCTAAGAAAACAGCACATATTATTATTATTATTATTATTATTATTATTATTTAACAGTGATTTTTCCAGGACCCATCAGCTCCAAGTCAAAGCACTGTCCTTCAATCTAGTTGTGGGGGGGCAGGGGACGCAGCCCACCATCACATGCAGGAGTCGAACCGGCAACCTTGTTGTTAACTATGTGCTCTAACCAACTGAGCCACCTGGCTGCTCTTTATTATTAAAAACAAAACAACAACAAAAAAACTCTTGAAGAATTTCTCCTTGCCCCCCTAGGGTGCAAATTTTTACAGCGTTGGGCTTCATCCTTTCATATTTGACAAAGATACTATGATCCCCGTTGTGAGCAAACCCTGTGACATCCCACAAAACTGGAACACATCCTATCAGCGGGACAGAGGAAATGAGTCACTGAGCATGTGTTCATTAACTTTTACAGTCGTGGAGAAACTCTGGTCTTGAGGACCGTAGTTTATGCCCACTCACTCAGCCCCCCCACTCACTGATGTGGGGGACAGGTGGCACAGAGCAGTCTCCCCTCACATTTCCTCAAAAATCAATGATCTGTATTTATGGAAAGCCCCAACAGGTAGAAAGCATCAGCTGGTTTCCTCAAGAGGTACAATGGAGGTTATGCCACAGAGATATCCAGCTCTGACTAAAGCTGCTGTGGACACTCTTAGTCTCTTGGTGGACATGTTTTCATTCCATGAGGAGAAATGGGATGGGTGGGTCATGGGATGAGTGTATATTTGAGTGTGTTTAGAAAGAGACAAACTGTTTTCCAGAGCATTTGAACCCATTTTACATTCCTACCAACGATGGATGAGAGACCCAAGCACTCCACATGCTCAATAATGCTTAGTTTTGTCAATCTTTTTACTTCTTTCCTCTTAACTCGAAAAGTAAGATATTCATTGCTTGTGCAGAGTAAGGGATTAAAAACTACCCAAGAAAAATGACCCTGGCTTTAGGGAGAAGGGAATTCATATGTGGGAGAATGAGTATTCCTTTCTGGGCCTCATTATTGTCATTAAGATAATGGCACTAGAGTGGATGATTTCTGTGGCATTTCTAACTCAAATATTAATAACAGATAAGGAGGGAGACAGGTGAGTATAGTGGTTGGTGAATGGGTTTTGGCATCATTGACTCAGGTTCTCACCGGCTCCATCACTTATTAGCTGGGGGGCTTTGAATAGATACTTAGCCCCCAATAATACTGTATTTTCTTACTAATAAAGTCAGATATGAATGGTACATCTACCACAGGAAAGTTGTGACTATTAAAGGAGATAATGAATGCAAAGAGTTTTGCATGATGCTTGGTACATATTCGTAATGTCAGATTTTAAAAAATGGACAGTTTGAAAGTATATTCTGGGGGGAGAAGGTGGTGTTTTAATGAACATGGCCGATCCCCAGTGTAGCTGACATGATATGGATGGTAGTTTCTGATAAGATAAGTAAAGAGTTAACAGGAACTGGCATGTGAGCTGACAGGATGAGACAGGCAATGCCCTAACAGGAGCAAGCTTGTGAGCTGGCAGGAATGAGCTTAAAAATTAACCTCTGGGCTCTGACTCCCCTAGCCAGCACTGCACCTGCAGGCTGACAAGCGCCTTACATCCATGGTAGGCAAGAATAGAATAGTTCCCAATCTCAATGGCAACGCCCTGCAAACTAACACATGCCCATCACAGATAGGAACAGAATGGTTCCCAATCACAACAGCAACACACACCCATCACAGATGGGAACAGGACAGTTCCCAGGAGGAGACAATTGTAACTGCAGCCCCCCTGCAAGCTGAGAATTATCCTACATCCTGCTTAGAGAAATATAAAACTTGAGCTAAACAGAAACCTGCTGCAGGTCTATCAGACTGCCCTGGCAAAACTCCTTTTGCCAGTTCCAAACAGGTCTCTCTCTCTCTCTCTCTCTCTCTCTCTCTCTCTCTCTCTCTCTCTCTGCCTGACTTTCAGTAAGAGAGATTCTTGCTCTTGTAGAATCTCATGAATGCTTTCATGGTCTGTCTGTCAACGACCAGGGGTTAATTCTACCCCAGGACCATTTCCTCCCTGTGGGATCTCCAAAGACTTGAAGTATTTCATTATCACACAAGTTTTCAAACATAAAGTTGAAAGACATTACAAAGGTGGTATACTTTTACCCGTATACCCATCACTTAGATTCTATCCATGCTTTATCACTCATTTATACATTTACCCATCTCCCAGTCTACCCATTCATCTACGTTTTATTCTGATGCATTGCAGAACCCGTACACCTTCCTTTAAATATTTCATCCTACATGTCATTTTCTAAAGTTCAATATTTATTTAGTTTTTTTTATTTTTTATTTTGAGGCAAAATTTACATACAACGAAAGGCACAAACCCCTAGTAAACATTTGCAGTTGTGGTAAGTGCATACAAACATGTAAAACAAGCCCCTATGAAGATGCAGGTCATTTCTCTCACCCTAGAAAGTTCCCTATGCCCCTTTCCAATCAATTCCTACCCCATCCACATGCAAGTACTGTTCTGATTTTTTTCCATTGGAAAAAATTAAAAATCATTTAGTTTTAAAATTCAGAACTTCTATCACTGGAATTACAGAATATATATTCTTTTGTGCATGACGTCTCTTTCATTCAGTAAAACATTTTTGAGATTCATCCATTTTGTTATGAGTAATCTGTGTATCAGCAATTTGTTCCTTTTTTATTGTTCTCATTTAGTATTCCAAAGAATGAATATATCACAGTCCATTCATTCTCTTGATAGATACCTGAACGTTTCCAGTTTTTGCCCCAATAATAAAGCTGCTGTGAACATTCTCATATAAGTCATTTTGTGGCTATGTTTTCATTTCTCTCAGAAAATACCTAGGAATTAATGAATCATAGAATAGATAGTTGTTTAGTTTTGTAAGAATCTGCCAGACTTACCCCCAAAGTGGCTAAACCATTTTACATTCCTTCCAGTTATGTATGAGAGGGGAAAACTTTTGCAGCTTCCAAAGGGGTTTTCTATCTATACATGTGAATTTTTCTAAGGACAGACATGGCTGACGACTTCAGGAGCATGAATATGGCTACAGGGACACCTGCACCACTGTCATCACCCTGGGCTTTAGGAAGCAGGTTAATTATGCAAGGAATTCTAGGACTGGCAGTGAGTTCCTGTCAGACCACACAGGACACTCAAGTGATTAGACCAAAGCAGGCCCTGGGGTTACTGGTAGGGGAGTGTCTCATAATGAGTCATTACACCTGTGCCCATGAGGGCTGGGGAATACATCCTTTTTTCCTTCTTGGTAACCCTTGAAGATAAAGATGGTAAAAAAAAAACCCATCATGTCTAGAAACCCAAGTCTTGGTAAGATTTAAAAGAGAGGAATGGGTCCGGCCGAGTGATGCAGTGGTTAAAAGCTGGCTTGGGATGTCAGCGGCCCCGGTTCGGATCCCACATATGAGGGCCAGTGACACTGCCCTATAAAAAAATAAAAATAAATAAGTAAAAGAGAGGAATGAAGAGTTAGTGCCAAGAGACACAAAGGGGACATCCAACATGAGCCTGTGGACCAAGGTGTGGAATCAAATACTGGAGTTTTTTATTGGAAGAAGCCACTAGTTGTTTTTCCAGGACAGAGATGGATTCTTTGTTTTTTCCCCTCTCTATTACAGCCCATATGCTTAGTTGAGAAAGTGTCTTTATATCACTTCCAGTGATGGTGTCCTCGTTCAACAATTCCCTCAACATTCTTTAGATAAGAATTTTATGGGCACCCTTCATGGGGTTCAGCCTTAAAATTAATAAATCTTATGGTTTTATTGCAAAGTCTTGCCTTTGTTTCCTTTCAAAGACTACACAATGTATCATACGCAAGCTTGCTGTCTGTCTCCTCCCTTTATCACATATCAAGTGTGCAAACATCTGGCCACACACAGATGGCCATAGAGTTGGTTCAATGTTTGTGAGTAGAGCAACCCAAGATCCTCTTATCAGAAACAACCCTAGGAATTCCTGGGCCCCGGGGACAGGCGGTGTTCAACTGGCTCCTTTAGGATATGTGCTTCCAAATGCAAAGGAGTTGAAAAGGAACTGGAATCAAAGAATATCAGAGCCCATCTTACAAGGAAGTTGGTGGAACTGAACCGAGGGTAGGCCTGACTTCTGTGCTCACAGTCCATTGGACATTGTCACCGTTAGGATTTTGTTTATGATGAAAGAAAACCATACTCCAGCAAGCTCAAACTCAAGTGGGTTTACTGAAAGGAAAAAGAAGCATCTTGCTGAAACAACGCATGGCTGTGCCTTCTGGGTTTTGGAGGGGACATGAGGAGCCATCAGTGACTGATGTAGCCAGTGACTCTGAGATCGCGGGGTCTGTGGTTCCCTTCGGGCATCTATTCTACTCTCTTGCTTCTTCCCTTAGTCTGGCACTCTTCACATATTCCTGAACACATCATTGAATATGGCTGCCCCAACCCCATTGCTAAAATTTAAAAAGCATGGAATGGTGGGCCCTACAAGTCTGTTGGAATAGAAGTTGAAAATCCCAGTCCCTTGACTCCTGGTTAGTCATTTATGACCATGTTGTTTTTTTGTTCTTTTTTCTGAATGTGAGCACAGGCGGTGGAGGAGCTGAGCCTCAGATTCCTCATTGCTAAGTCAGGAGTAATAATAGTTCTACCCTGCAGAGCGTTTGTGATGATTAAATCCATTTACTACATGTAAAATGCATAAAACAATGCCTAGAAAGCATGACATTGGTGTTATCTAATATTAGCTGGTATTCTCCTGCTCTTCCCGTCTCACCATCTCTACCACTTGCCCTCAGATCCACCCTCCACTCATCTCTGTCCTGCTTTGAGCCACTGGAGGCTTATCCCTTTCAGAACGCATGCCCTGGGCTCCCTTGCCTATAGGCTCCCAGGTTGGTTTGGCCAATGGGAGCCTGCAAGGTGAGAGGAGGGTGAGGTCAGGATTTCTTCCTCTCCCTGCACTGGCACTGAATCCCAAAGTACTGTAATGTAGGTGAGGTAATAACTTATAAATCTGGTATACAATCTTTGAAAAGCATAAAAAGCGTGGCCGGTTGGCTTAGGGGGTTAAAGCACTGGCTCATAACACCAAGGTTGCCGGTTCCAGTCCCACATGGGCCAGTAAGCTGTGCCCTCCACAACCAGATTGAAAACAACGACTTGAAACTTGGAGCTGATGGGTCCTGGAAGAACACACTATTCCCCGATAAAGTTATTTAAACAAGGAAGAAATTTTTTTAAAAAAAGCATAATAATTATAAATCCATGTTGATGGATAAGCAATGCAAAAGCAGTAATTTGTGTCATCAACAACTTAAAGTGGAGAGGGATGGAGACATCAAAGAGTAGAGTTTTTATGTGTGATTGGCATTAGGTTGTTATTAGTTGAAAATAGATTGTTAAAACTTTAAGATATTTTATGTAATTGCAATTGTAATCACAAGGAAAATATCTACAGAACATACACAAAAGTAAACGAATAGGAAATCAAAACATGTCACTACAAGATATCCATGAAACACAAAGGAAGACATCAAGAAATGAAAAAAGCAACAAAAAAGTAGAAGAAATACAGCAAACAATTTTTTTTTTTTTGAGGGCAGTGTTTGTTACTGGCCCTCATATGTGGGACCGAACTGGGGCCGCTGGCTTCCTAAGCCAGCGCTTAACCACCATGCCACTCGGCCAGCCCGACAGCAAACAATTTTTAAAATGGTAGCAGTAAGTTCTTCCTTGTCAGTAACTACTTTAAATGTAAACAGACTAAACACCCCACTTGAAATATATAGACTGGCTGAATGGATGAAAAAACAAGATTCAAATATATGCTGCCTACAAGAGAATCACTTTAGATTTAAGAACTGATATAAGATAAATTGAAAAGTGAAGAAAGATTCTATGTAAATAGAAACATAAAGAGAAAGGGGTGGCTATAAGGATATCAGAAAAAATTGACTTTAAGGCAAAAAAATGTCAGAAGAGATATGGTAGGACATTAATATAATGATAAAAGAGTCAATTCATCAGGAAGATATAACAGTCACAAACATTTATTCACCTAACATTAGAGGCCCAAATATATGAAAACATTGACAGAACTAAAGAGGGAAATAGACAGCAACACAATAAAATTAGTAGACTTCAATATTACAATTTCAGTTATTGATAAATAAATCAAACAGAAGATTAATAAGGATACAGAGAATTTCAACAACCCTATAGATTGACTGGACATAACAGACACATATAGCACACTCTAACCAACAACAGTAGAATACACATTCTTTTCAAGCACACATGGAATATTCTGCTGGATAAACCACAAAATAACTTTTCACAAATTTAAGAAGATTCAAATGATACAAAGTATCTTCTCCAATCATAACAGAATGAAACTAGAAATTAATAGCCAAAGGAAAACAAGAAAACCTATAACTATATAGAAATAGAACGATGCACTTTCAATCAACCAATGAGTGAAATAAAAAAATCAAAAGGGAATTTAGAAAATATATAAACACAAATGAAAATGGAAATACCACATACCAAAACTTATGGGAATGCAACAAAAACAGGCTAAGATGAATGCTTGTATTAAAAAGGAAGCAAGATCTCAAATACACAATTCACCTTCCACCTCAAAGAACCACAAAAAGAAGAAAAAGAACCTAACCCTAACGTCAGCAGAAGGAATGAAATAATAGAGATTAGAACAGAAATGAAGAAATAAAGAATAGAAAAGCAGTAGAAAAAAATGAAACCCAAAACTGTGTTTTGTTTTGTTTTAAATCAACAAAATTGAAAAACTCTTAGCTAGACCAATGCAGCAAATAAGAGAAGACAAATAGAATTACACCAAATTTTAAAACTTCTGCACAGCAGAAGATACAACTAACACAGTGTGACAAGCAACCCACAGAATGGGAGACAATACTTGCAAGTCATATATCTGATAAGGGGTTAACATCCTGAATATATTAAAGAAACTTCTTCAACTCAACAACAACAACAACCAGAAAAAACCCCAAATAATCCAATTTAAAAATGGGCAAAGGACTTGAATAGACATTTCTCCAAAGAAGATATACCAAAAGACAAATAAACACATGAAAAGATGCTCAATATAATTATTAGGGAAATGCAAATCAAAACCACAATGAAATATCACTTCACACCGATCAGAATGCTGCTATAAAAAAAAAGGAAAATAAATAAGTGCTGACGAGGATGTAGAGAAGTTGGAACCCTGTGAACTGTCGGTGGGAATGTAAAGTGGTGCAGCCATTTTTAAAAACAGTGTGGAGGTCCTCAGAAAATTGAAAATAGAATTACCCTGGGCTGGTGAAGTGGCGCGTTGGTTAAGAGTTGGCTTGGGATGCCAGCTCTGAGCAGCAAGGCCTTGGTTTGGGTCCCATATATGAGGGCCAATGATGCTGCACCCTCTACAGCTAAGATGGTGAACAACTGCTCTACCTGGAGCTGGGCTGCTGTGAGTCACCAGCGATGGCATAGGCTGCAGTGGGGCTGGCCTGAGGTTTCATGAGCTGCAGTGAGCCGCTGCAGTGAGTGGCCATCCAATAATCAGCGAGCAACTGCCTCACCGGGGAAGAGCACAATGATGATACCAACATGGGCCAGTGAAGCGACATACTCCACAACTAGACTGAAGAACAAAAGGATGGCAACTTGTCTGTTCCTTTTCCCCGATTCCCCAACGCTGTTCCCTCCCCCAATTCCCCAATAAAATCTTAAAAAAAAAGAATAGAATTACTCTATGAGCCAGCAGTTCCACTTTTGGATGTATATCCTAAAGAGCTCAAAGCAGGGTCTTGAGAACCTATTTGCACACCATTTTCACTGCAGCATTATTCACACGAGTCAAGAAGTGGAAGCAACCTAAATATCCATCACCAGGTTAATGACTAAAGGAAGTGGGGTGTACACAGACAGGGAACATTATGCATCTTCAAAGAGAAGGAAATCCTTTCAGATGCTACAACATGATGAACTTTAAGGACATTATGTTACACAAAATAAACAGTCACAAAATGACAAAAAAACTGTATGATTCTACTCGCATAAAAGATATAGTCAAAATCATAGAAACAGAAAGTGGAAAGGTGGTGACCAAGAGGGGAGCAGAATTAGTGTTTAATAGGCTTAGAGTTTTAGTGTTGCAAGATGAAGAAGTTCTAGAGAGCTGTTGACAAAAGTGTAAATATACTTCACACTATGGAAATGTACCTTAATAAAAACAGTAAAGATGAAAATTTTAATGTCATATGTTTTACCATATTTAAAAAAAATTCTATTGGACAGTACTGATTTATAAACAGTTTGTGAATAAACACAAGATTTTTAGAGAGCTATTTGATTTTTAGAGAGCTCAACTTAAAGACCCGCTTTCTCTTTGATCTCAAAATTTCAAGAATCCATCACAAGAAAAAAAAGTGTGGGCATGCATGTATTTACACAGGTACAAATTATTTTAAATAGATACATATATTTATATTTATTGCCATAATATAAACTATTAATAAGATAAATGTAAAAGTTAGGACAATGCAACTATATTGTCCATACATAACATTATGTAAATGCTATAGAATATTATGCATCTATTATGGGTAATGATCTAAATCTGTATAAATATGATCTAGAAAATTATTTACAATATATTGTTTCCTGAAAAAGAGTAGTGTCAAAACTATTGAATAGTGTATACTATTTAAATGACATCATTCCTATATTTTAAAAAACAGACCAAAAGATGGAGAAAGAATTGTCTATATTTTCCCATCAGCACGAGTGGCCAGGACCCTTCCATCTAACAACCCTTCTTCCTACCACATAGTAGCTTCCAGCTACTTTCCAGGATCTTTTCTCTCTTTCTCATCCAATTTCTTGAAGATGTGGCCTAGCTTTGTAACCTCCTCTTTCTAATCATCCATTCACATCACAACCTTCTGGTATCTGGCATTGGTCCTCCTGGCTCACCATTTAGTTCCCTCTATGGCGACTCTGACTCTGACCTCCCTTTGGCTAAATTCAGTGTTTCTTCAACTCTGCTCTGGATTTCGCCCGTTGGCCACGACGCCTTCCAGGAAATGCTTCCGTGACCACCTCTGATCCTGACTTTCTTTCTACATAGATACCTGCTTCTTCCCAGCCATTGCAGACTTCCTTTCTTTAGGCCTTAAATTCTCGCACTGCCCAGGGTTCTGGTCCTGTCTGTTTCTGGGCTCCCTGCACACAATCCCCTGAGGCCTGTCATCAGCATTCGTGGCTTCAGTCAGCAGGACTCCAACTCAGCTCCAGCTGAGAGAGGCATCCCACCCGGGTGGTGCTGTCCATTTATCGGACTGCAGTTTAGAATCCTTTCTTCAGTGCTCTGCTGCCACCTCAGAATTGACACTTTCCCAGCAGAGCTTGTCACATTTCTTCCCATCACCTCAAACTCCATGTTCTGATGTGTTCTCCTTCCCCGAGTGACTGGAACCACAATGCACAGGTGTCTAACCCCAAAATGTGAATATTCTTTCATTCTTGCCTCTTTTCTGCTGGGAGAATCCATTCAGTCATTAAGCCTGGCAGAGTCTGCATTCCTTCATGGTTTTGGAAGCTGTCCATTTGTGTCCTTCCCCAGAGAGACAACAAAGGTGAATGGTCAAGAATACAGGCTCTGGGGGAGGAAGTGCCTAAATGTGTGTAGCAATTGTGTCACCTAACATCACCATCTGAGCCAAAGGACACATTTAGTCTCCTCTCATGTAACATACAAATATTAATAATAGGGTTATCGTTATCTGCAAAATAGGTTAATGTGAAGCATGAACAGGCTGATTCGTACAGAGAGCCTAGCATGGTGCCTGGCACACAATAAGCTTTCCATAAATACCGTGTTTCTTATGAGCTCCAACACCATTATTTCTGCCCCATGGACAACATCGCTTGTCGGGATTGCTACCAGAGCTTTTTTTTTTTTTTTTTTTTTTTTTGAGGGCAGGGTCACTGGCCCTCATATGTGGGACTCGAACCAGGGCTGCTGGCTTCCCAAGCCAGCGCTTAACCACCGCGCCACTTGGCCGGCCCAAGAGCTTCTTAACTAAGTCTCCCTGACTCAAGCCTGGTCTTTTGTGAACCTTTTCCTGAACTGCGGCCAGAACAAATTCCCTAAGAACAGAACTGAAAATGTTTCTCTTGGGACAAAATCCCTCAGCATACCTTAGGACCTTGTTACTTACTCTGTTCATGAACAGCAAGCCCCTCCACTGTCTGAGCAGGGATCTCCAATGGACTCAGGGGATCTTCTCCCTCACCCATTTTGCACCACAAACACAAACAACTGTTTGCCTTTCTGTGAAGGTTCCTGAGTTTTGCTCTTTCTCAGGTACTTTTCCTAGATTCTCCCACCACTGCTCAAACACACCCCAAATCATGCTGATCCCTGACACCCAAGGACATACAAGGAGAAAGTCACCTGGCAAAATGAAACTTTCTCTTTCTTGCCTGAGGCCAGGTGCTGCCTAGGTGGGAGTGGGGATGGGGGTGGGGTGGGTGTAGCTTGCTCCCTGCTCCTTCCCTTTGCTGTAAGCCAGCCGAGTGGAAAATGGAACCATGTAATGACATGGGTCAGCGGCCCATAAAACATCTAATACCAACTGATGGAAAACAGCAGGGGAGCCCTGGGGCCTAAAGACACAGGCGAAATGGCACAGGATACAGTGAGCCTTACTTCACAAGTTCTCTGCTGCTCCTCCTATTGCTGCATTCCTTCGCCTTTGCCCAGGCTGCTGTCTCTCGGCCCGTCTCCATCCCTCCTGCCAATAACCCCCCTTTTCCTTTCTTCTCGCGCACCCGTCTTTCCCTCGGTTCTTCCACGTGCGCCCAACGGCGCCGTTCTAGAACACCAAGTAGGAGATGCGTTGGACAGTACGGGCCTAGAAGGAGCCTGACCCAGCCTTGACCTGGCGGAGGAGGCTGGGACTCCTGCACGCCCGGCTCGGGCAGCCCCGCACTTGGCGCTCCCGCGCCTCTGGCGGCTGCGGCGCCTGCACGCCCGACTCGCAAGTCCCCAGGGGCGGGGCCTGGCTCCCTAGGGGACAGCGCTGGGCCATGAATGGGTCAGCGAGGACCTCACTCGCCCATGGCCGGCCCCTCCCCGTGCTCGTCCTGGCCGTGCTCCTGCTCGACTCTCTGGGCGAGGATTTCGTTTTTCACCCTGAGTGGGGCTTTGACTCCTATGAAATCACCATCCCCAAGAAGCTGAGCGTCCGCGGAGGGCCGCAGGGGGCGAGCAAGCACGTGTCCTACCTCCTGCAGGTGGAAGGGAAGAAGCACGTCCTGCACCTGTGGCCCAAGAGGTTCCTGCTGCCGCGCCACCTGCAGGTGTTCTCCTTCACCGAGCAGGGGGAGCTCCTGGAGGATTACCCTTACATCCCCAGCGACTGCAACTACCTGGGCGCGCTGGAAGGCGCCCGGGATTCGGAGGCCACTGTCAGTACGTGCACGGAGGGTCTCCGCGGCATCTTGAACATCGGCGCCAAGCATTACCAAATCGAGCCCCTCAAGGCCTCTTCCACTTTCGAACATGTCGTGTATTTCCTCCAGGACCAGGCATTGCCTCAGCACCTCTGCGGCTTAACCAAGGACGAAGTAGAACTGCAGGGGGCGCCGTCTGGCCGCAGGGCCAGGTTGGGGGACTTAACGGGAATCATCAGGCACCAGAAGTACTTGGAATTAGCCTTGATCTTTGATCATGAGAGATACTTGTATTCCAATTCCAATCTTTCTGAAGTCACAAACGATGCCATTCTTGTGACTTCCATTATGGACACTTACTTTCAGGAGCTGCATATGAGAATACAACTGGGCACACTTGAAGTATGGACGGATCAAAACAGGGTCGAACTTGTTTTTCCAACCTTACAGCAGGCGCTAGGCCAGTTTTTGATATATCAGAGAAACATACTAAGTCGGCAGCTTCCCGCAGACTGGGTACAACTGTACGTTAAAAGAGATTATATCGATGCTCTTGCGTGGTCCTGGGGAAGAGTTTGTATGAAGGAATACGCAGGTTCTATAAGCGTCTTTCCAGATAGAAGTGTCCTGGGACCTGCCACTTGGGGCGCTCACAACCTGGGCCACAGCGTGGGAATGACGCATGACGGGCCTTACTGCCGGTGCAAGGGGAGGCGCAGCTGCATTATGGGCACCGGGCGAAGTGGGTTCAGTAACTGCAGTTATATCCAGTTTTTAAGCCACGTCCGCAGACAAGCAGACTGTCTCAATGATATCCCTGGACACAGTTACGTGGTGAAAAGATGTGGAAACAAAATTGTGGAAGACGACGAGCAGTGTGACTGTGGCTCCGTCGAGGACTGCGAAGCAGACCAGTGCTGCGAGCCAGGTTGTAAGTTCAGACACGGCGTCAACTGCAGCACCGGACTTTGCTGTCATAACTGTCACTTTCGTCCATCTGGGTATTTGTGTCGGAAGGAAGAAAATGAATGCGACCTCGCAGAGTACTGCGATGGGACCTCAGGTCTCTGCCCCAACGACACGTACAAGCAGGATGGGACCCCGTGCAAGTACGAAGCCCTTTGCTTCAGCAAGGGCTGCCGGTCCACCTACATGCAGTGCCAACACATTTTTGGACCTGATGCCAGGGAGGCTGCTCATCAGTGCTTTGAGGCAGTTAATTTAATAGGGGACCAACATGGCAACTGTGGTATTTTGGGGAGTAGCTCCTATAAAAAGTGTACCAAGCGGAATTCACTGTGTGGCAGGGTCCAGTGCATAAATGTCAAAACCCTCCCTGACATGCCAGATTATACGACTATTGTGTCTACTCACCTGCAGGATGAAAATCTCATGTGCTGGGGTGTAGGCTATCATACGTCCTTGGTGCCCTTGGGGATACCTGACATTGGTGTGGTAAATGACGGCACATTCTGTGGCGAGGACCGGATATGTGTGAACAGAACATGCATGAGTACCTCCATCCTGCAGTTTGACTGTGTGCCTGAGAAGTGTAACCACCGGGGCATCTGCAACAATAACAGAAACTGCCACTGCAAGTATGGCTGGGCGCCTCCATTCTGTGAGGAGATGGGGTATGGAGGAAGCATCGACAGTGGGCCGCCTGGACCCCAAGAACCGGAGGTGCCCGTCGCCGCGAAGGTGGTGCCACTGATATTAGGACGCCTGCTTTTGTTAGCCCTCTCAATAGTTATTGTGATTTTCAGGCCAATGATAAGAATCCAGTTAAAACCCCAACAGAAAGAAACACCACCACCGGCTGGCATTATAGGTGAACAGCCTATTGTAGATAAACAAGAGATTGTAGGTGAACAACCGATTGTGGATAAACAACCGATTGTAGGTGAACCACCGAAGCAACAAAAAGTTGTAAAAAACAAAAAAGTAATCAAGAAATCCCCAGCCCCTTCAAAACAGAATGGCAAACGTTGAACAAGCTTATTATTTATCCAAATGGCTCTTCATTCTTCTCCCAATTCTTTTTTACTTAATTTTCCTTCAAGACTGATCAGCAAATAAACAATATTCTTGTTTGGAAAATAATCAGTGCATTTTACTTTTCCTAGTATTCCCTTGCCCCCTTGGTTTGTGATCAAGTTTTGGATATCCTGAAAAGAATGCCCTGGTAGCTTTTCTGAACACAAAAGCTGTGGATGTTGTGATTTTTGTAGAATTACAGTGGGTTTCAGAGTAGAGTCCTGACTATACATATACATTATGGAATGACTACCAAGGTCAAGATAATGAACACATCTATCACTTCCCATACTTAGATGTTTTTGGAGGGGTGAGGATGCTTGAGAGCAACTCTCAGCCAATTTAGGCATATTTTTAACTAAAATATTAACTATAGGCACCATGCTGTACATTAGAATCGCAGCACTTATGTTACTGATAACTGAAAATTTGTACACTTTGACCTACATCTACCCATTTTCCCATTCCCCCAGTCCCTCCCCCTTTCTATTCTTTGTGTCTATGAAATTGTGTTTTTTTTTTGTTTTTTTTTTACATTCTACATAGAAGTAATACCACATAGAATTTGTATTTCTCTGTCTGGTTTCTTTCACTTAGCATAATGCTCTCCAGGTTCTTCCATTTTGTTGCAAATGTGAGGATTTCCTTTTTTTTATGGCTAAATAAATTCTTTATGTTTTGGGTTGTCGGAAAAGTCATGACATATTTTTTCTATGTTTTTCGTTGCAAAAATGCATCATGACTTTTCCAACAACTCAATATTTTGGCTATTAGCACCATATCAGATACATGGTTTGCAAAATATTTTCTTCCATTCTGCAAGTTGTCTCTTCAATTTATTGTTTCCTTTGCTGTACAGAAGCTTTTTAGTGGGGTGTCACCCCACTTGTTTGTTTTAGCTTTTTGTTTTTATGCTTTCGGTGTCTTATCCAGGAAATCATTTTAACATCAAACATCTTCCTGTTTTCTTCTGAGAAGAGTTTTACAATTTCAGGTCTTGTATTTTTGAGCGTACAATTTAATAGTGTTAGATAACCAGTCACATCCCTAGAGCTGTTTTCATCTTGCAAATCTGAATCTCTCTATCCATTAAGTAACAACTTCCTATTCCCATTCCCTGCAGTCCCTGAATACCCCTATTCTACTCTCTGTCTTTATGAATGTGTGTACTCAAGGTATCACATGCAAGTGGAGTCGTATTTATCCTTTTCTGTCTGACTTATCTCACTTTGCATAATGTCTTCAAAGGTTAATCCCTGTGGTAGTATGTGTTAGAATTTCCTTGCTTTTTATGGCTGAATAATATTTCATTGTATGTACAGATGATCCCCAACTTATGATGGTTTGACTTATGATTTTTTTTTTTTTTTGAGGGCAGTGTCGCTGGCCCTCATATGTGGGATCCAAACAGGGCCACTGGCGTCCCAAGCCAGCTCTTAACCACCGCGCCACTCAGCCGGCCCAGTATTTTTGTTTTTTTACTTTACCGTGGTCTAAAAGTGATACCTATATAGCCGTGCTGTTTTCCACTCTTAATAATCAATAAATTACATGACATATTCAATATTTCATTACAAAATAGGCTAATGGAAGTGTTCAGAGCACATTTAAGGTAGGCTAGGGAAAGCTATGATGTTTGGTAGGTTAGATGCATTAAATGTATTTTTGACTTACAATATTTTTAACTTATGATGCGTGTATGAAATGTAACCCCATTGTAAACCAAGGAGCATCTGTATATATCACATTTTGATTATCCATTTATATATCAATGGATATTTCTGTTGTTTCCACCTTTTAGCTTTTATGAATACTGCTGCTATGAAAATGGGTGTACGAATATTTATTTGAGTCCCTGCTTTCAGTTCTTTTGTGTATATACCCAGTACAATTACTGGAAAATATGGTAATTCTATGTTTAATTTTATGAGGTAATGCCATACTCTCTTCTACAGCAGCCGTACTATTTTACTGTCTCAGCAGCAATGAACAATGGTTCTTATTATTCTACATCTTCCCCAACATCTGTTATTGTGTGTGTGTGTGTGTGTGGGGGATTGTTTATTTTTGTTTTGGGTAATAGCTATCCTAATGGTATGAAGTGATATCTCCTTGTGATTTTGATTTGCATTTCCCTAATAATAAGCAATGTTTAGCATCTTTTCATATGTTTATCAGCCATCTGTATATTTTCTATGGAGAAATGTCTGTTCTAGTCCTTTCCCTATCTCTTAATTTAATTATTTGTTTCTTTATTGCTGAATTATGGGAATTTTGTATATTCTGGATATTAAGCCCTCATCAGATATTTTGTAAATATATTTGCCCTTCTATGTGTTGCTTTTCACTTTGTCAGTCAAGCTCTTTGTTGTATGAAAGTTTTTAATTTTCATGAAGTCTGATTTAGCCATTTTATCAATTTTATACACTTATTTTATTTTGTTGCATTTGCTTTTTATGTCACTTCGGAGAAATCGCTCCCAAATCCAATGACAAAGATTTCCCTCTATGATTTTATCTAAATTTTACATTTTTTTAGGTCTCGTGTTTAGGTGTTGGGTCCAATTAGACCTAATTTTTTAATATGGTGTAAGGCAAACATTCAGTTTCATTCTTTTGCATGGGGGTATTCAGTTTTCCCAATGCTGTTGGTTAAAAAGCATTGATTGTTCCCCCATTGAAAGGCCATGTCACCTTTGTCAAAATTAATTGGATCAAGTGTACAAGGATTTATTTCGGGGTTCTCCAGTTATTCCATTGACCCATATGTCTATCTTTATGACAGTACCACATTGTTTTGATTACTGTAGCTTTGTAGTAAGTTTTGAAACCAGGAAATGTAAGACTTCCAACTTTGTTCTCTTTCAAGATTGTTTTCACTATTCAAGGTTACTTGTGATTCCATGTGAATTTAGGATGGCTTTTCCTATTTCTGGAAAAAAAAAGTCACTGAGATTTTGATAGAGATTGCACTGAATCTGTAGATCACCTTGGATAGTTTGACATTTTAACAACATTAAGTCTTCCAGTAAGTGGACATGATCTGTCTTTCCATTTATTTCTGTATTTTTAAATTTCTTTCAGCAATGTTTTGTAGTTTTCTTTCACCTTCTGATTTTAGTCATTTAATCCTCTCTGTTTTTTCTTAGTTGCTCCAGCTAAAGGTTTTTCAGTGTGTACCTTTAACCTGGAATTATATATTTTTTGTATGATTTTGTGTTGCTGTTTATCATTATTTTATTTCAACTAGTAGTACTCCTTTCAGCATTTCTTGTAGGATAGATCTAGTGGTAATAAACACCCTCATTTGTTGCTTAAGTGGGAAAGTCTTAATGTCTCCTTAGTTTTTTGAAAGATACTTTGGCCAGATATAGTATTTTTGGTTGGCAATTTTTTTTCCGTAATTTGAATGTATCATCCCACTCTTTTATAGCCTGCAAGGTTTCTGCTAAGAACTCTGCTGACAATCTAATAGGACCTCCCTTTTATGTAACAGTCACATTTTTCTCACTGCTAATGAGAAAAATTTTATTTCTCACAAATAAAATTTGTGTTTATTTGTGATTTTTGACAGTTTATTCTGCGTCTCAGTATAGATCCCTTTAATTGGTCTCAATTAGGGTTTTCTCATCTTCTTGAATTTGTATGTCCATTTCCTTTCACAGATTTGGAAAACTTTTTTTTTTTAAAGATTTTATTGGGGAATTGGGGGAGGGGAACAGTGTTGGGAATTGGGGAAGGGGACAGCCAAGTTGTTGTTCTTTAATCTTCGTTGTGGAGGGCGCCAGTCACCATCTGGCTTCCCATCATCAGTTTGTGGCCTTTAAGCTCAAGGTGCTGTGTTCAATCTAGTTGCGGGTGGGCGTAGCCACCATCCCTTATGGGAGTTGAACCAGCAGCCTTGTTGTTAAGAGCACACGCCCTATCCACTGAGCCATCTGGGCAGCAACTCAGCTCAAGGTGCTGAGTTCCATCTTTAGTTGCGAGTGGGTGTAGCCCACCATTGAACAGGCAATCTTGTTGTTACGCCAGCTGAGCCATCCTGTCACCTGTTGGTAGCTCAGTGACAGCTCAGCTAGGGCACAGCGTTCACTGGCCCATGTGGGAATTGAACCGGCAGCCCTGTTGCTCAGAGCACGTGCTCTAAGCCAACTCTTAACCAACTGAGCCACTTGGCGGGCCCCAGCTTTGGAAAACTTTTGACCATTCTTCCTTCAAATAGCCTATCTGCCCCTTTCTCTCTTCCATCTCCCCCTGAGACTATCATAAAGCATATGTCATTTCATTTGATGGCTCTCATAATTTTTAGACTCTCTTCATTTTTCTTCACTCTTTTCTATTCCTTCCTCTCTTTCATTAACTGTGAAAGTCCTGTCTTTGAGTTTGCTGAATTGTTCTGCCTGGTGTCTTTGAATTCATTGAGCATCCTTATAGTAGTAATTTTGAATTCCTTGTCTGTCAATTCATATATCTCCATTACTTTAGGTTAGGTTTCTATAAATGTAATTGGTTCCTTTAAACATGTCATGGTTGCCTCTTCTTTGTGTCTTATTGCTGTTGTTGTTACGGTTTTGTTTGGGATTTGGGCATTGAAAAAATCAGCTTTCTGAGACTGCTGTCTGGTTTCATAAAGGGTGACTTTCTCCACACAGCTAGGCTATAGATTCCAGACACCTCTCAAGTGCTTTCTGCGCTTATATGTATAAAATCTACTTTAAGAGATCTGTCAGTTTCAAAACAAACAAACAAACAAAAGGATCTTTTGGGCCAGCCGAGTGGCACGATGGTAAAGCGCTGGCTTGGGAAGCCAGCGGCCCTGGTTTGGGTCCCACATATGAGGGCCAGTGACACTGTCCTCAAAAAAAAAAAAAAAAAAAAAAATGAGATCTGTCAGTTTCTACTCAGGAACTTGCTCTGGTCTCTCTGGTGTTGGGGCTCCCCCTAGTGTCTCTCTGTGGTGCTGCACACCCTCGTACATAGTTTTTATCTTTGTTCTAGGAAACCCCACAACCTGAACCCTATCCCTGAGTACTGGAATACAGGTAAAACAGACACTAGTCTTTTCTACAGTTCTCTGAATGCCAGTTGGACTCACATTCTACTTCTTTCTCTCCCCAAGGAGATGATGGGATTTGAGGGTTTCCTCTCAGTTATTCTGCAGTGTGTGTGTGTGTGTGTGTGTGTGTGTGTGTGTGTGTGTGTGTGGTTGGAGACAGGACCTCTGACAAGAGAAGCTACAAGCCAACTGAGTGGCTCATTTGGTTAAGAGAGCAAGCTCTGAGCAACAGGGCTGCGGGTTTGATTCCCACATGGGCCAGTGAGCTGCACCCGAGCTGAGCTGCTGCTGAGCTGCCAACAGGTGGCAGGATGGCTCAGCTGGTGAGAGTACATGCTCCTAACAATAAGGTTTCTGGTTCAACTCCCACTGGGGATGGTGGGCTACACCCACCCACACCTAAGATTGAACATGACACCTTGAGCTGAGACGTTGGGAGCTGCCACCAGGCTGCTGGATTGAGACTGGACTTGGAGCTGAGCTAGCTGCACCCTCCACAACTAAGACTGAAGGATAACAACTTGGCTGTTCCCCTCTCCCAATTCCCCAACACTGTTCCCCTTCCCCAACTCCCCAATAAAATCTTAAAAAAAAAAAAAGAAGAAGAAGAAGAAGCCACATCACTTAAAGTGCTCACACGCAGACTCACTTGCTTGCAGGCACTAACTGTGGGCTCTGGTGGAGGGCTGGTCACTCGGGAGGTGTCAGAGACATACAGGAACAGGCTAAGTTGTGTGGCCTCAGGGCAAGGACTGCAGGTACCATCACCATTTTCCCTGTGTGAAATCCTTTTGCCGTGCAGCTGGGCACCATTTTATCCTAGAAGAAAACTCTCTGACATTGCTCTTAATAATATTTTTTTTCTAATATGTCACCTTAGGGAAAGAAAACAAAAGAAAAAATAAACAAATGGGACTGCATTAAACTAAAAAGTTTTTGCACAGCAAAAGAAACCATCAACAAATCAGAAAGACAACCTACTGAATGGGAGAAGGTATTCGCCAGTGATATAGCTGATAAGGAACCCAGATATATTTGGATATTTATAAATATCCAAAATTTATAAAGAACATAAAACTTAACACCCAAAACCCTAACATTAAAAAATGAGCATAGACATTTCTCCAAAGAGGACATACAGATGGCCAATAGACATATGAAAAGATGCTCAACATCACTAATCATCATAGAAATGC
Organism: Aselliscus stoliczkanus; assembly: GCA_033961575.1. NCBI lineage: Eukaryota > Metazoa > Chordata > Mammalia > Chiroptera > Hipposideridae > Aselliscus > Aselliscus stoliczkanus. The sequence continues at coordinate 101,598,889 of CM066739.1, forward strand.
AAATAAAAACCACAATGAGATATCACTTCACACTTGTCAGAATGGCTATTATCAATAAATCAACAAACAACAAGTGCTGGCAAGAATGTGGAGAAAAGGAAACCCTTATGCACTGTTGGTGAGATTGCAAATTAGTGCAGCCACTATGGAAAACAGTAAGGAGATTCCTCAAAAAATTAAAAATGGAGCTGCCATATGACCCAGCAATATCACTTCTGGGTATTTATCTGAAGAAATCCAAAACATTAATTCGAAAAGATACATGCAACCCTATGTTCATTGCAGCATTATTTACAGTAATGTAGATATGGAAGCAACCTAAATGCCCATCAAGAGATGATTGGTTAAAGAAGAGGTGGTACAGTCATACAATGGATTCATAATTCTTTCTGCCATAAGAAAGAATGAAATCTTACTATTTGCAACAATGTGGATGGACCTAGAGTGTATTATGCTAAGTGAAATAAGTCAGACTGAGAAAGACAAATACCATATGATCTCACTTATTTGTAGAATCTAAAGAACAGAATAAAGAAACAAACAAAACAGAAATAGACTCATGGATACAGAGAATAAAACTGATGGTTGTCAAATGGGAGGGGTATTGGGGGATTGGGAGAAGGTGAAGAGATTAGAAAGTACAAATTTATAGTCACAAAACGGCCACAGGGATGTGAAATACAGTATGGGGAATATAATCAATAATGTTGTAAAGACTATGTAGGGTATCAGATGGGTACTGGGCTTATTGGGGGATAACTTCATAGATTATATAAATCCCTAACCACTGAGTAGTATACCTGGAACTAATATAAAATAATATTGAATGTTAACTATAAAAATATACACCTGAAACTAGTATAAAATTATACTGAATGTCAAATATATATATATTTTTCACAGGGTATCAAGTACAGCATAGGGAATACAATGAATAATATTGTAATAGATATGTTCGATGTCAGAGGGGTAGTAGACCTGGGGGGGGGGTTACCACTTTATGAGAAATGTAAATGTCTAATCACGTTGTTTTGTATACCTGAAATTAATTTAAAAAAAAAAAAAAGCTCTTTGGCCCATTTTTAACCACATTGTTAGATTTCTATTGTTGAGTGTTAAGAGTTCTTTCTGCCTTTCTGACATAAGTCCCTCAGTAGATACCTGTTTTGAGAATAGTTTTTTCAGTGTATGTCTGGCTTTTTTGTTCTTTTAAGACTATCTCCTCCAGCAGGGATACCATCTTGGGGTGGTGGAGTGCCTGCTTCCTTCTCGAACACATTAAAATTACTACTAAATTATAGAATCATCAACCTGGAGAACCATCTGAAGTCTAGCCGAACAGAACTTTTATAACTAAGGATATAAAGAAGCAGCCACGTTGAGACTGGTAGGAGGGGCGGAGACGTGGGACGGCCCCAAACCTCCCTGTGGTGATTGAGAATCAGGAAAGGTATGTCGGCCGCGAGGATTCCCCCCTGGAGGAGTGAGAAAACCCAGCCCCACACCAGCCTCCCCAGTCCAGAGTACTGGTGCTGGGAAGAGGAGCCCCCTTCCTGCCGTCCCCCCATTTCTGGCTATGAAAAACAGCGGGGATTCTGACCACCAGATGGGACAAAAGGCTGCCCAAAACCCAGCCATTCTCTTAAATGGCTCACTCGCTCGCTCGCAGGCACTCACCCTGGGTTCTGGCGGAGGGATGGTGACTGCGGGGAGGGAGGATGCGTTGGAAACCTACGGGGCAGACTGAAGTTTGTGGTTGTTGGGGAGGAGAGAGCTGGAGAACAGTCACCATTCTCCCGGTGTAGAATCCTGCTCCGGTGCAGCGGGTAAGCTGCCTGTCAACTGGTAAGCCAGCCCTCCCCCACCACGGCCAAATCTGAATCTGATTGGCTCAGTGAGCTCCCTGGGACCCCGCCCCACCCAAGTCCTCAAATACTGTGCAGGCACTTTCTTGGTGAGCAGCCAGCCCCGCCTGCCTGCACTGCATTCTTTTTTGGAAAACTATTGGAGTCTGACAGACCCCAGGTGGGTGGTGACTGGCCTCAGTGTGCTCTGAGACTTTTGCTGAGTAGCTCCACCCTCAGCACTGGTACCAAACCGGAATCGATTACACATTAACCTGGTGAACAAAACTCTTTTCACTCTAGTGACCTCCTCGCCCCAGACCCTGCCAACATGCACACCACACGAGGTGTTATCAGTGGCTGAACTGTAAGGGAGCTGGCAGGTGGCAGCTGGCCTTGGGGTGTTCTGACTTTTTGTGACACTACCCCAGGACCAGTACTGGTGGCAGACATCCTCGGTTTGTAGCGTGGCCTCTCCCTTGCGTCTCCAGGTTTAGCACAGGCAGTGAATAACCACGGATAGCTTTGTAGCTCCTACAGGTAGCCCCCAGGTGGTCACAGGTAGTGGGTGACCTGCTCCTGCACTGGAGCCCCTCCCAAGAGGCCTTAGAACCAACATACTTGGAAGTTGGCTTCAGACCACAGCAGAGCACCGTCACAAGCAGCACACGCAAAGGGCGGTCCCAGCAGGCACCAGAGCCTGCTGGGGCGAATCCTGCTCCATGAGATTAGCCCCCTGTGCTGCAGAGCATAAGCTGTGGATGTGGACAAACCCCACAGCCAGTCAGCCTGAGGGTTAATCCCACCCACTTACATGCCAATAGCAATCAAGGCTCAACTATAACAGGAGGGCACACACACACATGCGGAACACTCCTGGAGCACCCAGAGCAGGTGACCAGGGAGACTGTACCACTGAGCCCCACAGAACACCTACTATATAAGGCCACCCAACCAAGACTGGGAAACATAGAAGATCTATCTAATACACAGAAACACACACAGAGGAGGTTGGGGTGAGGTACCGTGGACTTGCAGTGCTGCTGGGGCAAGGTAAGAGAACTGCAGGAAGGCTCAACCTGGAACGAGACCAAAAACACCCGGACTGACATGGGTCTGGGAAGGATGAGACCATCCCTGGCATGAGAGGTGGACACAGACTCCTCCAAAGGACCACTCAGTCTGCCTCCCCACAAGGCACCAAGCGAAGGGGAGAGAATATTTGGAGGCAGACATGGGGGTACTTGGGTGGAAGGTGTTTCCACTCTCCCCTGCTTTACTTGGGGGTGGAAACCTAGGACTAGGTATCCCTCAGCACATGGGCACAAAAGATTGGTGCCTGCAAGCACAAAACCCAAAGCACAGAATATTGTCAAGTCCTTGCCCCCTGGATACTGCCAGGGCTTGTCATCACTTATAGACTGTGGTGGAAGGCAGGAGTTACAGTAGATTAGTGTCCTTAACCCAACTGAGGTCACCCCAAAAACTGAGCCAGAGACCACACATCTACAGAGCTGGGGTGACCCATCCAGTGACTATAGTGGGGGAAATGCTTATCTGAGGGACACCCATCATAAAGTACTACTTTCTATTGGCAAAATGTGGTGGTCACCATTTATCATTCAGCATGGGATACAGGCACAGACGTTCTAGCATGCAGGCAGAATGGTACTGTGTTTGCCTGAGTTCTGAGAGTCAGGACTTGACTCTGAAACCCACTGTAATTCTATGAAACTCACAACATGCATGGCTTTAGTGTTCAGAAAAGCCACAAGGGCGTTCTTTTCAGGATACCCAAAACTTGATCACAAACTAAGGGGGCAAGGGAATACTAGGAAAAGTAAAATGCACTGATTTATTTCCCAAACACAAATATCATTTACTGATCAATCTTGAAGGAAAATTAAGTAAAAAAGAATGAAGAGCCATTTGGATAAACAATAAGCTTGTTCAGTGGGTGACTTTGGATTGTTAATTGAGTGGTTGTGAATTTCCTGATTACTTTTTTGGTTATTTGACATTTGCTGCCTTGGGTTGTTCATCTCGAGTGTCAGTGGGTGGTGTTTCTTTCTGTTTGGGTTTTAAGTAATTTCTTACCAATTGTCTGAAAATCACAATAACCATTGAGAGGGCTAACGAAAGCAGGCGTCCTAATATCAGTGGCACCACCATCATGGCGACGGGCACCTCCGGTTCTTGGGGTCCAGGCGGCCCACTGTCGATGCTTCCTCCATACCCCATCTCCTCACAGAATGGAGGCGCCCAGCCATACTTGCAGTGGCAGTTTCTGTTATTGTTGCAGATGCCCCGGTGGTTACACTTCTCAGGCACACAGTCAAACTGCAGGATGGAGGTACTCATGCATGTTCTGTTCACACATATCCGGTCCTCGCCACAGAATGTGCCGTCATTTACCACACCAATGTCAGGTATCCCCAAGGGCACCAAGGACGTATGATATAGCCTACACCCCAGCACATGAGATTTTCATCCTGCAGGTGAGTAGACACAATAATCGTATAATCTGGCATGTCAGGGAGGGTTTTGACATTTATGCACTGGACCCTGCCACACAGTGAATTCCGCTTGGTACACTTTATGGGAGCTACTCCCCAAAATACCACAGTTGCCATGTTGGTCCCCTATTAAATTAACTGCGTCAAAGCACTGATGAGCAGCCTCCATGGCATCAGGTCCAAAAATGTGTTGGCACTGCATGTAGGTGGACCGGCAGCCCTTGCTGAAGCAAAGGGCTTCGTACTTGCACGGGGTCCCATCCTGCTTGTACGTGTCGTTGGGGCAGAGACCTGAGGTCCCATCGCAGTACTCTGCGAGGTCACATTCATCGCCCAGAGAGTCGAGCAGGAGCACGGCCAGGACGAGCACGGGGAGGGGCCGGCCATGGGCGAGTGAGGTCCTCGCTGACCCATTCATGGCCCAGCGCTGTCCCCTAGGGAGCCAGGCCCCGCCCCTGGGGACTTGCGAGTCGGGCGTGCAGGCGCCGCAGCCGCCAGAGGCGCGGGAGCGCCAAGTGCGGGGCTGCCCGAGCCGGGCGTGCAGGAGTCCCAGCCTCCTCCGCCAGGTCAAGGCTGGGTCAGGCTCCTTCTAGGCCCGTACTGTCCAACGCATCTCCTACTTGGTGTTCTAGAACGGCGCCGTTGGGCGCACGTGGAAGAACCGAGGGAAAGACGGGTGCGCGAGAAGAAAGGAAAAGGGGGGTTATTGGCAGGAGGGATGGAGACGGGCCGAGAGACAGCAGCCTGGGCAAAGGAGAAGGAATGCAGCAATAGGAGGAGCAGCAGAGAACTTGTGAAGTAAGGCTCACTGTATCCTGTGCCATTTCGCCTGTGTCTTTAGGCCCCAGGGCTCCCCTGCTGTTTTCCATCAGTTAGTATTAGACGCTATACCATTTCTGTGGGTTTGGTTTCTAGAGATGTAGTTGGTTCACTGGAACTTGTGATGGTTGCCCGTCTGTGTTGTGTTTTGTTGTTGTTGTTGTGTTTGGGATTTTGGCTTCTAAAGAATCAATCAACTCTCTCAGACTGCTGTGTAGAGTCATAAAGGGTGGACTTCTCTACACAACTACACTAGAGGTTCTGGAGACTTCTCAACTATTTTCTGAGTGTGTGTGTGTGTGTGTGTGTGAGATTTCTGGGGTTGTGTGTATAATCTGTGTGAAGAGATTTGCCAGCTTCTACTGAAGCTTTCACTAGTGTGTCTATAATATTGCAGCCTCCCTGGTGTTGCAGAGAATCACCATCCTGGGGCTCCCTCTAGTGTCTGTCTGGGGTGCTGCACACTCTGCTGCATAGTTTGTGTCTGAGCCTCTGAGACCTCTTGCCAGGCACTTGTTTTTGGTCAGTGTTGGAATATATGCAAGACAGACACTGGTCTCTGGCAGCCGCTTGAATGTCAGTTGGACTCAGATTCTACTTCTTTCTCTCCCCAGGGAGATGATGGGAGTTGAGGGTTTCCTCCCAGTTATGCTGCAGTGTGTGTGTGTGTGTGTGTGTGTGTGTGTGTGTGTGTGTGTGTGTGTGTGTAGTTGGAGACAGGACCTCTGACAAGAGAAAGTGGAATGTTGCAAATTCTGTTCCCAGCTTCCATGTGCTTGGCTTCATGCCCACCTGCACTGCAGGACCCCTGTAATTGGTTTCTGGATTTCTCATGGAGATACTTGGTTGGTTGGTTGTAGGAGAAGGCGTGGCTAGAGCTTCCTATTCTGCTAACTTGATGTCTTTAGTCTGTTCAGTGGAATTTTTGCAATGAGAGACATGTCAATACAGTCCACAAAGCACCTATGGTTATGGAACATTTGAAATGTGGCTATTGTGACTAACTGAATTTAAACGTCATTTAATTTGTTATTTTAAATTTAAATAGCCACATGTGCCTGCTAGCTGCCAAATTAGACAGCAGAGCTATAGAAGGCACATATTTCTACAACTTTCCAGCGATATTTAATAGCCAACCCTTTAATCTAGACTCACATTAGGAAAAAAGGACAGCTCATTATTTTAAATTGCATCCTCTAATTATTAGTGAGGTTGAGTATATTATAGTAGCTTAATACCAATCGACTTCTTAAATTGGTTTTTCAATTGCAGTATTGCTGACATATAACATTGTATTTAATTAGCATAATACCCTCTAGGTCCAGCCATGTTGTCACAAATGGTAAGATTTCACTTTTTTTTTTTTTTTTTTTTTTAGCTGAGCCATCCTGCCACCTGTTGGCAGCTCAACGGCAACTCAGCTCAGGCTTGCATCGAACCGCCGTTTCTCAGAGCTCAGTTCGCACTCTTGAGCGAGCTCTTAACCAACTGAGCCACTCGGCCGGCCAGATTTCACTTTTTTATGGCAGAGTAATATTCCATTGTATATATGTACCACCCCTTCAATTGTCTATTGATGGACACTTAGGTTGCTTCCATATCTTAACTATTTTAGATAATGCTGCAACAAACATAGGGATGCATATACCTTTTCAAATTCGTGTTTTCATTTTCTTCGAAGAAATACCCGGAAGTGGAATCGCTGGGTCCTTTTTGGTCTCTTGGCATAGCCTTTTGAAGACTATTTTGTCTGACCTAAGTATTGCTACCCCAGCTTTCTTTCCATCCCTTTACTTTCAGCCTGCTCTCCTTCCTTGGATTTCAAGGGCCCTGCATTCTCCGCACATGATCAAGGGCTAGGTTTCTCGGCTTATATGGCAGGGGTAGGACATGGGGAGCCAGATTCCCTGGAGCAGGGTTCCATGGAGCGAGTTTTAGTTCCCAAACAGCCCGAAGACATAACTGCAGGTCTGAGAGGCCAGCCTGCCGAGGACCAGGCTTGTGTGAGTCATTCCTTAGCTCTCAAATTCATTTCCTCTCCACACCATTCCAAAACCCAACATGAAGACTCAAATTATATAATGTTATATAAAACCATAACACTCTCAGGATAACCAATATATTCTGGCAGCTGTGTTAAAACCTATTTTGCAAAAACTGAATAAGTCATCTTCATCTGCTTAACTGAAACATGTCCTAAGGTTTCGTTTGAAAAACTACTGCTACCTTTCGGAATGATGTATGTGCAACTCAAAAGTTTCTGCAGAGCTAACAGAATATGGAAATGAGCTCGATGCTAAAGTTGATAGAGGACCGCTAATGCCATCAATATCACCAATGTTAAATGTTTGTGTTCAAATGTCCCACTGATTGACTTTACAAGTAAATGCAATGCATGAACTTGGGAACATAATTACATGCAAAATACTAGTTTATACTTGCATCTATTAAATTCTAGACAGAATTTAGTTTGAGGAATAATATCGCAAACTAACGGTTTAGGTAACAGCAATATTATTCGTTATATCCCAATTCTCGATCAGGCCTTTAGCAAGCGCTCTCCATTTCCACTGGAAGGCACTTTGTCCTGAGCAGCTGTTTGTCACCAGCTAGTGCACAGAAAAGTGACTCAGTCTTGTGATGCTTCCTATTTGACAGGAGCTTCCTCCTTGAAAGCATTTATTTATGATCTGCCTGGAGGAAGAAAAGCAGCCCAGTGCTTGGCTTGGTGGGACTATGCATGAAAAGGATTTCTTTCTAAGCACATGATGGCATCCATCGTGAAGTGAATCATTTGCAAGGCCAAGGATACAGCAATGGAAAAGAAACACTGCCGGGCCACTGAGCTTGACACGTAACCTTTTTTATTTTGTGATAAAAATGCTTTCATATAAATTTCATCTTACCTACTTTTAGAAGGAAACTTTGAAAAGTAAAAACAAAGTGTGCATGTTCCTTCCCAGATACAGTTAGGAATATGCAGTCATTTGATTGGTTACTGGGTTTCTCATACAAACAGATACAAGATCACTCTTAAATGTACAAAAAAGGAGCCATAGTACCAGAGAGTTAGGGATGGGAGCCTCAGGGCATAGAATGTGTCCTATCCAATAGTCACCATGCACTCAGTGCACTGGGTAAGGCCAAATTTCCCCGAAACCACCTGCCAAGAAGACATTACACCTTTGGTTCTTTTCTGTGCAAGAATTATGAACTAGCAAGTTTAACAGTAAGATGACATAATGGACTTAGCATCACAGACGACTGACTGCTTGACGTCAAAATCTTTGTCTTAGTCTTTCTTTTCCTCAAACCTCTACCCCCTCATCATCATGTAAGTCAGAAAATGATGCTTCATACAAAACAGAAACAAATAAACAACAAAAATATCTATACCCAGAGGCTGACAGGAGTCAAAGGAAGAACTTACAAAAATAAAATAAAAAATAAAAAACCAAAAATGGGGGACTGACCTATACATGGCATAAAAGATATGTCCCCTTAAGTTAGTCTGCAATTCAGAACCCAAATGAGATAGCAAGTCTCCATCTTACCTTTTTTTTGATTAGATATGATACAACTCAAGGGTCCTTCAAATCTAAATGACTGACAAATGACTGAAAGGCAGTATCTTCCTCTTCATCATTAAAGCCTGTTGTTTGTAATGGCAGCTTTCACATTTCCTTTCCCCCAAACCCAAAGAGAAACAAGCAAGGTGGGTCTACATTGTGCTTGGAGAGGGAGGAGGTTATAAAAGATCTGAGCTGCTGGATCAGAGGCTGATACTTTCACTAAGTGTGGATGGGACAGGATGACAGAGCAGGGCAGGTGTGGTGGGGTCCATGGTGATTCAGGCACATCGCTTCTCCCCATCTGTGAGTTAACAAGTGGGTCCATGGATAGACAGTCACTGTTTAGATTGCTAAAATATTAACACACTAAGGAAGGGGCTGGTAGAGTTGTCATGTGAGAGAATAAAATACAGAATGAATAAACAATCTGTTCATATTAGAACAGAACTAATTATTGTTGTTGGTCCACGAGCTTGGGCAGGACTGAAAAAGCCATCTGTAGGCTGCCGTGCTAACAGACACACAGGGCTTCTATATGGAGCCACAGACAGATAAATCAAGTAAGTGGGAAGCACTGATGACCACACTCAGCCAAGGCAGGGATGAGGACTATTATTCAAACTGACACAAAGTAGGCAATCCACCTATTCATGTCCACCCAATGCCCCAGTGGAACTCATTTTCTGGGTGTCATGACATCATAGCACCGGTAGATGTGGCAGCGTGGCCACAGGACCAATGATGTGCTGACTCAGGGAGAAGAGGAAAAAAGCGATTGTCTTCCTATTTCTGGTGTTGACTAGAAGGCTTCTGCCTTTGATAGGAAATTGAGGGAGTTGTCAAGACCACAAATGCAGAGAGCAGACTTAGGAGAGAAAAATATCCCAATCCAAACAGGAGGATGATAAAGGCAGTGAGTCTGTAATTGTCCATTATCATCTAGAAGGTGACTCTAGGAAAGGATAAGGTCCCTGGTAAGTTTCTGTGTTAGTTGTCTTAAAGGAGAGGCCATGATTGTTTCAGAGGAAAAGAAATGGTGGCAAGAATTAGTAATGGCTGCCGCGAGTTCCTCCCTTGCCAACTTTCTTAAGAGGGTTGGCTTTGGCTCTAGAAAATGAACCCGCCATTCTATTTCCTGCACTGGCAAATCCCTGCGTTCAGTGAGAACCTACTGGTTGCACCAGTAACTCAGACCACACCGTGTGGAAGGAAGATTTGGTGACCAGGCTGAGATCAGAAAGAATCAGGAAGTAGAGACAGGTCCCCTGAGGAAGGTAAGGCTACCAGTGTGGAATCCCTTGAGCCGAGGAAAGTTCCATTCTAGATGGTGAGGGGATACGGTTCGAGACATCTTCCTCTGTGAGGATTGATGGGAGGAGAGGCTCAACGTATAGACTAGCTTCACCGGCTGGATGAGGGAGTGAAGCAGCCAGAGGGTTCTGAGATCTGGGAACACACATGTTTCGCACTGGCAGTCAGTACAATGCTTGGCAGGAAGGCAGGGGAGCCGTTAGTGGGTTCTTGCATGAGTTAGCTTATCTCTTGGTCATTCCAAGAGTCCAAATCTTTTTTTTAAGGGTCATAGTACCTACACTTGCCAAGGATAAAACTTCACACTGACTAGGCCGACAAATGGAAAAGCAACTGATTCTTATCCTTCCTCCTAGGTTTATAGGAAGCCCTGCCTGTAGGCAAGAGACAGGTGCAGTTTCTTGGAAGGGGTCGCCTGTCCCCAAATTGGGTTCAAAGAAAAGTCATTTGCTCTCTCTTCTTCTGCTAAGAATGCTATTATGTGGGAGAATGCAACATGCCCACTTTGTAAGGACATGTACTAGAAAGGTTTCTGCTGAGAACCATAACCAAAGTAAACCTGTGGGACTTCCAGGGACCCTGGAAAATAGGAGGGAAGAGGAAACTGAAGGCATGTTTCAGGGCAGGAATGATTAGAAGCACAAAGGCCAGACCCTCTAACTGCTGGTGAGGCTACGACCAGAGAGGTGCAAACACTGAAGCACCAAACGAAGCCAAAGGCATTTCTGAGGCTGAGAAGATGAGATAGGTCAGTTCAGCTAGACCTCCAGGGCACAGTTCCCAACAGGACTGCACTGTAGCATCTTCTCACGGATATGGCAGAAGCCCCCGGGGCTTAAAATGCAGTTTGAGCTGCAAGAATGTCTGGGCGATGACAGGCATCCATCCAAATTCTCCAAATAAAAGAGAGTAAACATGGTTCCAAGTCCTGTGTTCCTCTTGCATTGCCATGAACTTGGTTTGATGGGCAAAGGATTAGAAGGAGCCTTGTCCTTCCTCCCCAAAACCCTGCAAATACCCAGTGAAGCGGATAAAACTGCTTCCCTTGCATTATCTGAAAGGTAAGAGCATCTCCTCTCTCCTGCCTCCAGGAGCTGGTTCCAGAGATTTCTTCATTTCTCTCCCGGATGACCTTCATTTGTTCCTCAGCAGCATTTACGATAGGCAGTTCTGTCCCTACACCGGAGGCAGGCTCTTTCAGGCGTAAACCTGCATGTTGCTGCGTGGTGGCTCAGACATGTGTGTCCCAGGTCCCCGCTGACCTCCTCCAGCACCCCCGGGAGTAGGGCTGGTGGTCACATCGGACCAGTCAGAAGCAGAGTGGGGTGATGAACTTGACCACTGGTCAGGAGACTCAGGGGATGGTGTCAGGTAGGGATGCTCACCCTGGAGGTGACCACTGTGGCTGGGCGTTCGCTCAGCAGCATTTGAGGAAGCATAGCTATGCTGTGAAGGGGGCGTGGGATACTTGCCCACAGAGGCTGGGAAAGGGTGGTAGGTCGGGAGAATGGTCTGAGCAACCTGCCCATCCTGCTGGGGCATCATGGCAGTGGGGAAAGCCATGTTGGGCAAACGAGCCATTTCTGGAATCTGGTACATGGTGGGCAGGGCATTTGCCACAGCTGGAGGGCAGTTGGACTGAGGCTGGGCTGCCCCAGCTGGCTGCGTAATACTGCCTTTGGGGATTAGCTGGAAAGTCACAATGGGGGGTAAGGGCTCCCGAGGGGTGGGTATATGCTTCCCGTCAGGCGGCCTGGTCTGGGGAGCTAGGCCAGGGGGGGCGCCCTCAGCTGGAGCCAGGACCATACCAAACATCTCATTGTACTGGGTCTCATTCATCTCCATGCGGTTCATCCAATCTGCGGGAACGGTGACTGGATGCAGCCTACCCAGGCTCCCCGCATTGCCACTGCCTGGCGGAACCATGTGGTGGTGGGACAGCAGCTGGCTCACCGAGGGAAGCACAGTGGGGGCCCCATGAGCCAAAGGCTGAATCTCATGAAGGTTAGAGAAAGACAGTGTGTGCTGTGCGTGGACTGGGGCAGAGGGGGCGGCAGTGGCCAACAGAGGGTTGGGGGAGGCCTGTAGGATGCCCGGGGATGTAATCATTGGGGAGGATGTGGTGTCAGAAACGTATGTGTGAGGGGACTCTAGGGAGTCAACTGGGGACAGAGTCACTGAGCTCTCCGACAGCTGGCCCTTGTCACCCAGGGACTTCTTCCTCCTATTCCCCTTGACATCCTTGGCCTCCTTGGCCAGGTTAGGGAGGCTAGTGGGCATGGCATTCTTGGCATTGGGCCGTCTGGGCTTCTTGCCCATCGGCGTATGCTTCAGACCGAGGAAAGATCTGTTGGGCCCACAGATGACAGGTGAGAGAGCAGAAGTCAGCACAGTGCCTGGAGGGCTCGGGGTCACATTGTACTCGTCCAGAAGCCGCACGATGTCGTGGTGCATACGGTCCCGAGCCACATCCCGGGGAAGACGATCCATGTGGTCTGTGATGTCCCGATTGGCAAAATGGTCTAACAGGATCTTGGCTGCTTCATAGCTCCCCTCTCGGGCAGCGAGAAACAGAGGTGTCTCTTCCTACAGAAAAGGCCCACAAAGAGCACATTTTAATGACACTTGAGAATACAGCAGTGTTTCTCAATCTTTTGTTACCATCACCCGCTTAGAATTTTTTGCAAACTGCCTCCCCGCATGAAATTTTAACACCACATATAAATTGTGTATCTAGCTATGTGCTTCATACATCAAAAGAGTAAGATTATTTCACCTCTCCCCAATAAACAATTTTGTCCCCTTAAGGGCGATATTCTTTGTTGGGAATGTGTGAAATAAAGCATGCCCCTGAGCCAGAGATTCACTTAAAAGAGCACTGAGCTTATCCAAATAGCATTCTAAGAGGAAAATGAGTTTGAAAGAAGACAGGTAGGAGAGGAAGAACTTAAAACATGCACAGACCTGGGAAGACTGAGAGAAAGTAAAAGAAAGCAGAGGAAAAAAAACATGTACAAGAAAGAACTGAAATAGGAGAAAAGAGGAAATAAATGAGAGAAGATAAGATGAGCCAGAGAGGGGAAGTACGACCTAAAACTCAGAGGAAGAAAAGCACACAGGAAGTCATCCTGATGCTCAAGAACAGAAAAAAGAGCAGCAGATAAACAAAAACAAATGAAAGAAAAAGAAGTGAGCATGGACAGAACGGAGAACAGCAGAAAAGGAAATGTCAAAGAAGATAAGAGGCAGAGAAGGCTATACCCAAACGATCTACAGGACAGCCTGGCTGGATCAGACTGAGTACTGAGTAGGCTCCATCCTGACTCACCCTGGTGGGAGTGACTCACCCTGACACCCTTTCTCAAGCTCTCTGGATCCCATTCCTGTCCAACCTGCTTCCATCTTTGTCTGTACTTTTCACAAGAGGAGCAATGGGCGAGAAGGGAAGGCCCTATATTCTGAGGCACTGCTATGCCTACCCTCCAGCTCAGAGTCCAGACTGTACCTTGTTGTCCTGCATGTCTCGATTGGCTCCATTTTTCAACAGCAAAAGTGTCGCCTCCACATTATTGACAGCAGCTGCCCAGTGAAGAGCAGATTTTCCTGCACAGGAAAACACATGTATAAGCAGACAGAGGAGAAGGACATGTCTTACTTCTAGTACAAAGAAGCATCATAACTTGTACAAGGAGACCTTGACCTTCCCAGAGAGCAGCAGGAAACCAGCTCTCTGTGGGGGCTCACAGGAAAAACCTAAGTATTATCTTCTTTCCTTCTGTTCTAGAAATACTTCAGTACGTGCTGCCTAGCCTTCAGAAGATGTCTAGATTCAAGGATCATTTGTCTATGGTACCCCTGTCGTCTACATGGCAGAGTCTACCCTGTCACACATGGAAGACAGTAACCTATTTATTTATCACATGCCAGAATATTTGGGATCTCTCACAATACCCCCAGAGCATTCAACTCTCATGAGCCCTCATAGCAACAGTGGTATGCCAGGGAACCTACATAGGGGGACCTTTGAGAACCAAAATCTCGCACTAAAAATTCCTTTCCTGTCTTCACCTACGGACCTCTCAGTGGCTCTCTCAATTTTCTAAAAGGAAGAATGAATGAATGAATGATGAATGAATGAATGAATCTTCAGTGGACTTGGATCTGAGATGGGTCTTTACAGATCATAAAACAGTTCTCCTCCTTAGAGGCACACTGTGCAGGTAAGAGTCGGGATCCCTGCCTCATTCCTACCATGGTCATCCACTGCATTCACATCTGCTTGGCAGTTGATCAGCTCGGCCACCATTCCCTCCACGGCCAGGCGAGCAGCCAGGATCAGGGGGGTAGTGCCATCATTCATCCTGGCATCTAGATCAGTCACTCGGTTGCGGATCAGAATCTAGAAGAGTAGAGAGTACAGAAAAGAGAGTCACCTAGATAAAAGGATATCATTAAGCTAAGACAAGACACAAAAGCATCATAGCTGAGGCTACACTGTAGGTGCCTGGAGGGCAGGAAATGTCTTGTTATACTTGCTCCCAAGTGTCTGCCATGGTCAAGCAACCAACGTTTGTTGAATGCATAAATGAATGAGTGAATGAATGAACAAACGAATGGGAGCTCAAGAGACAATGGCTCCTGCAAAGTGAAGAACTTCTACTTTCTAAAGAAAGAAGAGGGATGTGGGAAAATACCACAACCTCAATTACGGTGCACAGTTTAAGATGGTTCAGAAGGCTTCCCACTTCCTCATAAGGGTAAAAATAAAAGGGCGCCAAAGGAGTACTGTGGGCTCATGTCAAGACAGCCACCAAGGAGCAGGCGGAAGCTGACCATCAAGGCTTCCTAACAGGTATCACTCCCATGGGATCTACTCATTTGGGAGGCATTTGTGGCACATCACACACACACACACACACAAAACCACGGTGATTAAGAATCAAAAGCCTGCTGTGATCTGCCGTTGGCTCTATCGCTACCTGCTGTAGATATTACTTGTAGGTCCATTTGCCTTCTCCTCTTGTCCGCTTTCCCTTCTAGCAGGCATGACCCTACCATCTGCCTTATTCTATCAAAGGATTATCGAATGAATATAATGGATATTATGTGCCTTAACAAAGATAAGACATGATAGCTGCTTCCCCCAGGGACCAGCTCCTCTCGTGTCCTTTACCTGGAAGACACCTTGGGCGTCAGCGGCCACGGCAGCATGCAGGGGGCAGCGGCCCATGTTATCCTGGGCGTTGGCGTCTGCACCTGCGTCCAGGAGGCGCTTGGCAGCATCTGCCCTGGAGTAGCGGGCAGCAAGGTGCAGAGCCATCTCCCCGGTGCGGTCTGTCTGGGCCTGGAGGCTGGCACCCTGGTACACCAAGTCTGTGATGATGTTGGCAGAAGAGTCCTCTGCTTCCTCATCTTCGTCACTCATGTCTGAGCTGCCTCCTCGGAGAGAAGCCAGCATCAGTGGGGTGCACCCATCTACAGGAAAGGAAAGTCCCCAAAGGTAGTCACGGAGGAGAAGGATGTCAGTGTTCAGCTAATCTTACAGTTGGGATAGTTCAATGTGAGGCCATTCATTTTATATGGGCCACCTACTTGTTCCGTGATAATGCCCCTTCTTTAAAAGCATAATGGGAAAGCAAGAGTGTTTTTAAGCTGGAGGTTCTTCTCTAAGCTAATCAAGTTTTTCTGTTCACGTTTCTAAGTGCCATGTTTCTTTAAAATGGACATTAAAACCCATCCAATATTAATATAACTAACGTATCGACTACACGAATTCTCTACCCCTCTGCTTTGGGAATCCTACTAAAATCCATCCCATCCGTTCAGCCTATTTGTTCTCAGGCGTGCTGTCTGTGAAGCAAAGTGAAGTCCTTCCCTGTCTTCCCATGTCAGTTCCTATTTTCTGCATGCCTGTACCCCTTCAGCATTGTTTCCTCAAGCTGATTTACAGTCTGTGAAATGGGCTGCACGAACACGGGAGATGATAACACAGAACCACAGGCAGGCCTGGCCTGTGAGGGGGGTAGGTGGGGGCGCTGACCTGGGCCCCGGACATTCACGTCCAGCACGTCCACCTCCTGCTCAGCCTGCGGAGGAGTGAGAGCCAACGATGGGGTCCTGCGGATATCGGCAGCCTCCAGGTGCTGTTGTGTCCACGGGCGTCGGTCGATGGGGTCATCTTCTTCTGAGAGTAAAGCTTCGTCTTCAGCCTGAGAGGGGGAGACAGCTGTCCCTGTCAGTCTGGCCCTCCACCAGGATCTGGGGACGGGGGCTAGTCCAGAGTCTCTGTCGCTTCTCCTCATCTCCCACTCTGTCTTCTCTCTCCTGGCTCTCCGGCCCTCCCCGATTTTTATGCACATCAGCTTCCCACGGCTCTCATGATGTGGTTCCTGTTTACCTGTGTTGCCTCATCTGGACAACCCTCCCAACCTCCCCACCCCAAACTGTAGGCTTTAGCCTTAACAGGTGCCCCATCTTACCTGCCTTGTGCGCTATCTCCAAAGCCCCAAAACACCATTTTCCTGCCTCTGGGCTCTTGGTTATGTTGTTTCCAGTGCCTGCCATGGTCTCTCCCAATTATTTCTTTGACTAACTCCTACCTACCCCTCCAATAAGTGTAAACGTTAATTCCTCTTGTTGGTCCGAAACAGCAAACTCTGTTTACCTCTACTTCCCCGCAATGTGCTCACGTGGGACTACACAGGAGTCCCTACCACTAGACTGTATGGTTTGTGAGAACGGGGAACAAGCCTTGTTCAAGGTTAACTGCCTGTACTGAACAGCGCCCAGCACGTAACAAGTACTCAGGAAGTATGTGGTGAGCAATAATTATTATTATAATGTAAAAAGCAGCTACGCTTTATTGAACAGTTAGTATGTGATAGAAAATAGGTAACGCAATTTATATGTATTGGCATACCTAATCCTCACGATTCAGAGGAAAGAATTATTATTATCCCTATTTTACAGCTACGGATGATTAACTACAAAGAGGTTAAGTAATTTGCCAGCTACTGAGTAGCGGAGCTTTGGACTTGAATCCCGTTCTCTTGCAAGTAATGCAATGTTTGTAGGACGGCATGCCTGTATGCCTCAAGCACTCGTTTCCTCAAGCTGATTTAGAATATCCATGGGATATATATACATATCCCAGCCACGTATGGACAGCTACGGATGGATGGGCTCCTTTTTTACATCAGCCACAGCCCAATCTACCTCCTACTTCTAAATGGTTTTAGTTTCCTGGGCTCAAGATGGGGAGCCTCCAAACTCAATGGCCGCTGGCTTTCTTCCACTGTTTAATTTCATCTTTCCTTCCAGAAAGGGAAGGGCCCAGGCAGGACAAGGCGGACGTCTAGCCAGAAGGAAACTGCTATTTACATACCTCAGTCCTTATTTGACTAACCTCTGCATGGCCCTTGAGGAAGAAGCATGTTTGTTTTATTATTTTTTGAGTCCTTATTGAAAACATGCGTAGGTAACCCGAGGCCATCAATGACCTTGAGATTCCGGGCTTTCCTGATAATATGGGATAACCACTGCCCGGGCAACTTATAAAGACTATCACTCCCATTTGGGACACTCCAGCTACCAAGAATAGAGATTTGAAATGTGACCAGATAATGGTTGACCATGGTGGTTCTGCTATGGCTGACTTACCTTGGCTTTCTTTGGCTGGGGTCCTTCATCATCAACCCAATGTTCACTTGTTCCGGAACCAATTAGATTAGCCTCTGAGACTTGCACGGAGAGATTTCTGAAATGACAGGATTATGAAGGGGAAAACAAGCGCAGTGGTTCGTCATCAACGAGTATAGTGGTTTTCAATACTTTTTCCACACAACACACTCCCATTTGTTAGACTTTTCAGGGCCTTGGCCCAGAAAGGGCGGCCTGTATTTTCAATCCCTGAGCAAACATCCTTTCCTTTCCCTCTGATCTAGAGCTTAGAACCAAAGTGTGCCTCAACACAGGCGCTGACACCAAGGTGATAGTAAGTACAGAACGGAAGCCCCCAGATGGACTGGTTTTCACAGTCATTCAAATGGGCGTTGAGAGTTATGATCAAGTGGGATAATGTGGTGTGGCCACAGCTCAGAATTTAAAATCATGACTCAGCAAGGTCTGCTTTTTGATTTTTCCCTGCTCTTGTCTACCGTCAACAGTAGCTTGTGGGTAAACTCTCTTACTTCAGCCCCACGGCATCCTGTCCCACGGGCTCCCGACGCTTGTGGTTGCTCGAGTCTCGGCGAAGGGTGAAGCCTTCAGGCAGCCAGAGGGAGCCATGCTTCCGCTTTCGTTTCGCCATGATAACCCCCAGCAGGAGAATAAACAGGATAATGACCACAGCAACGGCAAGTAGATAGAGGAGCTGAGTGCGTTTTGGAGTCAGGGACTCGCCTGTAAGTCAGAGAGAGCGGGGAAGGGCTGCATAAGACACCAACCTCTCAATACTAGCTTTAAACTTGCTCAGAGGGCAGTCCTGACCTCGCCAGCCCTGAAAAGTAAAGAGCTGTACATTGAAAAGCGTGCCCTCTTCTCTCGGCCCCCAGCTGACGCCTCCCCTCTCCTCCTCCCTCCTTTAACAGCAGTGCCACTCACTGACGACAGACACGAGAGGGTACGACAGGGTCCCCTGGATGGCATGAGAAGCCAGCAGAGCTGCTGCTGCATCCGTGTTCTTGAAGCACTGCTCTGAATCTTGAACGCACTGGCGGTTGTCAATCTCCAGAAACACCTGAGAGCTGTGGGTACCAAGGGAAACGGTGAGTAACACAGAGGGTGCCTGTCCAGCGAGCTGAGCTAGAAGGGGTCACTGCGCTTTCCTTCCTCACCCTCAGTGTTGGCCCCTCCACCTCTGTGACGCCGCCTCCTCCAAAAAGACTTTGGGAATTAAACTACTGTCCCTTTAGATCCTAAACACTCATTCCCACTCAGGGAATGAAGGTCTCACCTTCCTCGGTCTGGCTAAGTTCAGGCCTGCTGACTTAGGCAACCCAACCCAAAGGGTTAAGACCAAAGAGGAGTCAGCACTACAGGGATCCGAGGCCACCCTGGCTGAGGGGAGTGATTCGAGCCTTTGGGGAGGCCTTCCTGACATCATGCTTCCTGTGTGCTCTCGCCCACCTCTCAGGATCCCAAGATCAAAGCAAAACTTGATGCTTACACATAAAGCCTGGGATAATGCAATTGTTTTACTGCTGTTCTAAGGGTCTGAGATTTGCATTTTTATATTATAGCTTCAGCTCTGACTTCTGTATACTAAAGTGCTCGGCTTTATAAAATCAAGCTGCAAGACGTGTAAAAATCAAAAACCTACCCAGCCACCTCCTGCTCCTGGTCATCGGGAAGGGACCTGCGGGTCATTCTCTGCTTCTTCATGGCCGCCGACTTCTCGCCGTAATAGGGGTAGACCATGAGGTTCCCCTGCGAGTCCCGTTTAATGCGCAGGTTGGTGTGCAGCAGGGTGCCCAGCGCCCGCAAGAAGCTGCGCGCGTCCTGCAGCAGTTGTTCCGGGGGCATCAGCACTACAATGACCAGCGTGCCCTGGGCCAGGTTCTCTGGCCGGTCAGCAGCACAGTCCAGCCCATCCCAGCCGCATTCCTCACTGTTGCATCCCTGGTCGCAGTGGTTGTCTTTGAAGTGGTCTGCACAGTATTTGTCGTACCTAGCGGAGGAGGCAGAGAGAGAAAACAGAGCTCAGGTGACACTGGGCTCTGTTTGGGTTTCCACTGGGAGCTACTGTGGATTTTCCCACCCATCGTCTGTGGCCCGGGTCAGAGCCTTTCGGGACACCTCGTGAAGCCTTTCTTGAGTTTCCTTTCCCCAAGTCTATGTCACCAAACATCCGTGGGTGCTCCCCGAGTGAGAAACAGCACAGATCACTACGCACATGGATTTAGGGCCCCCTGGCAGCTCACTGTCTTGTTAAGTCAGATTTGTAAATGAAGCTGCACCCCTGGAATGAAAATCAACCCAGGTCCTGCTCCCTCTAGTTCTGTATCTACCGCCCCTGGTGAGGTAACAATGGGTTTTTGGAAGAAAAAGTGCCTCCAGAAATGGAATGCACAGCTTGGAACCATCAAGAGCTTCCACACAGAGGACTGTGTCGGTATGGCCGATTTCTTTCCCAATCAAGATGGAATGCCAACTCTGGAAGAGAGATGGGGAAGGGTGTGTTCCGTACATGACTCCAGGTCTAACTTATCCGGCCACTTTCAAATACCGGGAAAGGGCACTGAGTCCCCAAACCGTTTCATCTACACTCTCCTCTCTCCTCCTCCCTCACTGCCACCCGCTGACAGTTACCCCACTGGGACAACCTGCCACGCTAGCTCAATGAAGGCATGAGGGTCCGGAAGAGCTGGATGTGCTTTGGCAAGCACCCAGGTCTCGGCGCCCTCACCTGTGAAAGATCACTAACAATACCTACGCCTCACGAGGTGTTGAGAATCCATCGGGGTCAAATTAAATGGGATGGCTAAAGGGAAAGTTACTACATAAACCATAAAGCACCCTATCACTGCAGCAGTGAAGACAGGACAGGAGGGTGGAGAGGCCTCATCTCGCTCAGGCATCTTGAGAAATCCAGCTCGGGGAACCCGGTCTGAGGGAAAGGAGTGGGGTGAGCAGAGAGAGACAGACCTGCAGGCAGGTTAGGTGAGAGGCTGCCTGAGCATGGCTAACACTACTTCTGAAAGTTAGTTCCCCAGGGGGTCGCGAGGGCAGCAGGTGAGAAGACAGAGAGAGGCAGAGAGGGTGCTTGTGCAGTGAGCATTCCTGGACCTCTGCCAGGCAGGGGCTGCACATGGGAGCCTGAGAGGGGCCAGGGGTGACACCAGGAAGCAGAGGGCCTCAGGGCACCCATCTGGAAAGCAGAGGCGGCATGGGCTGGAGCCCCAGTGTGGTTAACGGAGCAAGAACAAGAAACCAACAGGTGTTAGTGGCAGCGTCCCTCTGCTGCGGGGACCCTGGACCCTTACTTGCACGGCTTGCTGTTGCCCTGGCATTCGAAGTTGTCAAACAGGCACTCAGCCGTGTTGCACAGCTCATCACACTGGTTGTTGATGTAATCCCAGCAGGGAAGTGGGGAGGAGCAGTTGGCCCAGGGGTTCTCCATGGTGAGGGAGCAGTCCCCGCCATCCCACTGGCAGGCGTGGCTGTTGCAGGCCTCGTCGCAGACGCCGTCCCGAGCTTTGTCGGCACAATACTGGCTCAGGCAGGTGGCAGGCGGGGTGCTGGTGGGGGCAGGGTAGAGTTCGCAGCGGCTGCCCCAGAATGGTGGTGAACACTGGCAAGAGTAGTAAGGAGGCTGGCGCTGCGGGGAGCAGCTCCCCCCGTGCTGGCAGGGGCTACTGGCACAGCCCGATTCGCAGTCCTGGGGGTTGGGGCAGAAGCAGCGGGGTCCCGAGACCGTGTGCACGCACTGCTCCCCTCGCCGGCACTTCACTTGTCCACAGCTGCTCTGGCATCTCGCCCCAGAAAAGCCCTGCAGAAATGAGTGAACCTATGAGGATGGTGGGTCGGCCCTCAAGGGCAGGTCCACTTGCCTTCTGGGTCCCCTCTGCCACACCTCTACAGAGAGTAGGACCAGACACCTGGCTAAGATCCCTCCATGCAGCCTCCCGTACCAAGTTCCAGGAAGGCGCCTCTTGAAGTCAACCTGTAGGTCAGGGCTGAAGACTCCAAGGGATGATGTAGGTTCTATCCATCTAAGTTAAGTCTACTTCTAAGTTAAGTCCACAGGTCACAGTGGGATAAGAGTCATGTGACACTGTACCTATAAGCAGCTTCCCTAACCACCATTAGATCACTTATACAATGGCTTTATTGGGGGGAGGGGAATCATATCAGGGGTTCTGGGTATCTAAAAGCCTTTCCCATGTCAGTTCATTTTTATATACTTTTTGCTTAGCCCAGGCCAAGGGTTCCTTTTGGTATCTCCTCCCTACACACAGTGATGTCTGGTTTAGGGAGTTCTCAGCCTCTGGTTGTGGCCAACGAGTTTGCATAGCCAATGACTAAAATTAGGCTTGCTGCCAAACAGTCCCTGCTAACAAATGTAAGCAGAGTAGCATTTTCCAACCAACTCTGCCCCTATCTGGGCAGCGAAGCTAGAAGCGAGAGACACTAGTCCTGTTTTCCAGGGAACATTCCACCACTTTCTGTGCTTTTTCCTTGGTGCTTCTGAAGACTGAGTCATGGATTAGGGAGTGTTATAATAGCTCTAAATGGAAAAGCCACACATTTTCTTCTGAAGAAGCTCAAATTAAGGAACCTCCCGAAGGAGCTTGGGAAAATCAGGTTTCCTCTCAGCTTTGTCACAGGCTGTATGGAAGACAGCATGCACCTTAACTAGCACTTACCGGGGGACAACGGCAAATGAAACCGTCAGGCATGTTGCTGGCCATCGCACAAGTCCCTCCATTCAAGCAAGGCATCTGGGGACACACGTCGACGAAGGTTTCACAGTGACGACCTCAAAGCAGAAAATGAAAAGGAGTTTAGAAAGGCGGCAGGAGCAACTGTGAGTTATGGAACAGGACCCTGCAGGGATGTGAGCTGGGCCAAGCATGGGAGGTGGAGGGAGGGGTGTGAGAGTGCAGCCCTAAGCCTCAGGGAACACGAGAAGATGGAGACACCATCCCTGGGTCACGAGAAGATGGAGACACCATCCCTGGGTCTCAATGTGGTTGACCCGTCCCTGGCTCAAGCCAGGCCCTTTATGGGTCTTACCCACACAATAAGCACATGTGGCACACGTCCCCAACCCACTCATAAGACAGATACAAAAAATGACTAATACCACCAAAAAAAAAAAAAAAAAAAAAGAAGGAAGCGGATACAACTCTTTTGGAAGGCGCATAGTTTTCAAAAGTCAAAAGAAATGTTCAGAAAACTGTTTTCTCACTGTGTCTTGTTCACATCTTCTACGTCATAGGACAGGCAACACCAGACCAATACATATAAATGCTGAGTGGCAACTCACAGAGAATTTTCATCTGTAACATCTCCTTTCAATCATTTTTTAGCCTTTCTGTAACCTAACTGGCACCGCTTGAAAATACAGCTTAATTTTCCCGGAGTTAATTTGCTCCAGAAACAGTTGTAAAACAGAAGGCATCGCAAGGCCACAGCTCCGTGATAAAGTGAACTAAGCAACCGAAGCTGTGGGGGAGCCAGGGAGGCCCAGCTGGGGCCTCGTGGCAAATACAAGAGACAGGCCCCATCTGGCCAGCCGTAACTTGGAAGGGAAGCGGTGGTCTCCACTCCTCCCTTCATCTCTCTCCCCCTTTCTTTGTAGGTGTCCGTCAGTGTTCCAGAAAAAGGACGCCTCAGAGGCTATGAAAGGAGCAGGAGCCAGCTTTGTTTCTGTGGCTTCCCGAGCACATCGTGGCTGGTATGAGGCTGTAGACAGGTTGTTCGTACTCTTTTTGCCCGGCTTGCCTCATGATGGATTGATCCTCTTTTGATATCGCATCCAGCCATCTTTCCATTAAAAAGTCCTTCCCATTCTTTACAAAATTTCAAAGTTCTTAAAGGTAACATATGTTGAAAATTGGATGGAAGGAAGTCTGGAGATGGGCTCAGAATGGAGCAGGGTCCAGTTTGCCACATTATTACTCAGGAGACCACTGCAGCCTATTATCTTACTCCCAACGAATACTGCTACAGTGTAAGATTCGACATGACCCCAGCAATGCAAGACAGATTTCTAAATTGAGCATCTGATGATATGGCCACCCGTAGACAGACCAACACCGATTTCAGTCCCCCAAAGTCACCAAGCTGCCCTTTTCTGGAAGTAACTAGTAAGTGTCTATGAGACAGTCCCTGGGCTGAGGCCATACTGGTCACCTTTACGATCTATAATGAAAAAAAAAAAAAAAAAAAAAAAAGAAGAAGCAGCTTGAGAAAAGACTGGGGGTGTCGCCAAGTCTTAGCACTACAGGTCACACTTGTGACCGTGGCCACTTTCCAGTTCACACCCCATCAACTGAGCTTTGGTTCAACTCACTCCAGTAGGGACGTCCTCCCGCTAAGCATCCTGGAAGATCCTAAGGCTCTTTGGACCCCAGAGGTGAAAAGGTCACAGTGTCAGTGACAACCCAGTCACTCGAGTCCTTACATGCCAAAGGGAGGCAAAGTGAGGAAACCAGGGTTAGAGGTCAGATTCCCAAAAACAGCATGTTATTTTGCTCAGATGAACAGTTCTGTGGATGACTACTGGGGACAGTAGCACAATGTAAATAAATGTACTTAGTACCACTGATCGGTACACTTAAAAAGGGTTAAGATGGTAAACTTGATGTTATGTGTATCTTACCATAATGAAGAGATGTTATTTTGCTCAACTATTCTCAGCATTCTATTTATTTCTTCCTTCTTTCCTTCCTTCCTTCCTTCCTTCCTTCCTTCCTTCCTTCCTTCCTTCCTTCCTTCCTTCCTTCCTTCCTTTCTTTTTTTTGAGGGCAGTATCACTGGCCCTCATATGTGGGACCGAACCGGGGCCGCTGGCTTCCCAAGCCAGCGCTTAACCACCGCGCCACTCGGCCGGCCCTTCTATTTCTTTTTAAAAAAATCTTTCTGCTAAATGAAGGTATAACAAAAGAGAAAAGTTGTCTCTGGAAAAACAAAAGGTAGAGATGGATTTATAGCATCCAAGGAGCATAGACCTAAGGAAGAGTTGGGCCCTGGAATGAAGCTGGGCTAGTTTTTCATGTATGGGAGAAGCTTGATGTGGGTGTGTCAGATGTCACACGGAGCCCCACTTCCTGACTGAGAACCCCTCGGTGCGGAGTGGCCTGGCGGCAGCGTGGGGAGGCTCTCACCTGTGTAGGCGCTGCGGCAGACACACCGGAAGTCATTGATCAGCTGTATGCAGTCCAGGCTGCCCTCAGAGCTGCAGGGGTTGGACAGGCACTCATTGATGTCCCCCTCACAGCGTTCTCCGGCAAAGCCAGGCAGGCAGCGACAACTGTAGCCCCCAATCTTATCCACACACTGACCTCCATTCAGGCAGTGGGGGCCCCTAGCACAGTCATCAATGTTCTCCTCACAGAGCAGGCCTGGAAGCAAGAAAGGAAAGAGAGAGAATTATGACAATTCCTGAAACACTGCTTTTCAGCAAGGGAGAACCACCCTTGTTGGCACTTTCACAGTTGACCAGGTTACACTTCTCAGTCTGGGGTGGGACCTTTTAGGTCAGGCAGGGCAAAGCATACTCTTGTCCCATGACAGCCACCATTCTCCTGGTGACCAGGGAGAGCCAAGGAAAAACTATGCTTAGGGCTTCACAGGGACTCTCCCACCCAATGATATGGTCCCCATGAAACAACTAGAATTATTTGTCCCACCTGAGAGACGAGGAAACGAGCTCAAAGAAACTAAAATTTTTCGTTAATTTATTCAATTTAATTCAAAATATAAAAATGTTCAAAAGAGAATATAACAATAAATACACAGACTATAAGTATGTAAAAATATTGGCATGAATGAGAACTAAATTTTGAGTGATTTAAGTTTAATACCCATTGACTTTTTTTTCTCTATAAAACAGTGTAAGTGCACTAGTTTCTTATTAAAAAAAAAAAATAGAACAGCTATATACAACGTCAGAAGAGTAGTAGGTTGGGGGAGGGGATTATCACATTGTGAGGGGTGTCAATGTCTATTACATTGTTTTGTACACCTGTAACTAATAAAAATAATAGAAGGAAATATCCTATTGAGAGCTCAAAGGTTATTGTATTTAAAACAGAACTCATTTAGGGCCGGCCGAGTGGCGCGGTGGTTAAGCGCTGGCTTGGGAAGCCAGCGGCCCTGGTTCGGTCCCACATACGAGGGCCAGTAACACTGCCCTCAAAAAATAAAAAAAAAAAATAAATAAAATAAAACAGAACTCATTTAATGTACTATAGATATCCATGAGCCATCTAGTATAAATATCTATAAATACTTTTGAGTAGGAAACAAAAGAAATCAGTGACTATTCCAGAAATAACACTATGATCAACTAAAAAAATTACAAAAGGAAGGAAAATGGTTCTGCATTCCTACCTCTGGCATCTGTAGTGTACACTAGTGTAAGCAAGACTATCAAAAAGAAAAATGTATGAAAAGGCCGCATTTTCAATAGCAGTAGCAAAAGATAAAATATCTAGGAATAATCTCAAGAAGGAATGTACTACACCTATGTGAAAACTTTAAAATAGCCCTGAAAGATACAAAATGAGACTTGAAAAAAATGGAAAGACACTATGATTTGGTTAGGAAGACCCTACATCACAAAGATGTCAGTTTTTTCTATTGTATATACATTCACAAAATTAATGTGACCCCAATAAAAACAACTAACACGATTTTTAAATAGGCAGTCTGATTCTAAAGTTATATGGAAAAATCAAGGATAACCATAGCCTGGAAATCCCTGGAAAAGAAGACACATAATAATTAAAACCTCTAGGGTGTTATTGGTAAATCAATAGAATGATAGAACAAAAAAGGAAGTCCAGAGAGACTTCCAAATACATCTGGGAATTTAGAATTTATTAAAGGTGCCATCTCAAATCATTGTATAAAAGATCAAATATTCAAAACTCAGCAGCCATGGGGGAAAAGTGCTCCAGTATTCGAGTACTTGAAAATATGGGAGAATTACTTTATAATCTTACAGCATGGAAGGTGTTGCTGACTCGGATTCAAAACCCAGAAGCCATAAAAAAAAAGACTGATAACTTCAACCTGATTAAAAATAAAAAGCTCTGCATGGAAAAAAAATCACCATAAAGAAAATCAAAAGACAAAAAACAACATATTGGGAATATATTTACATTTTGTATGGTAGACAGGTAATCTCTGTAAAATATCAAGACCAAGAATGGAGTGGAAAATAAGGATACAGATCTGAACAGAGACTCCACAGACAAAGGAAAACCAAATGACTCAGAAATATGACTGTTTCTATCCACACTGAGAAACTGCTATGCTCATAGACTAACTCAGCAACAGCACTCAAGATTACAAATATACATATGTATTTTCTAACCCAGCAACTCCATTTCTGAACATGTATTCTACAAATACACTTACACACATGCAAGAAAACCCAAATTTCTATCACTAGGGCATGGGTTAAGTAAAATATGGCATGTCCATAAAAGGGAATTCTACAGGATAAAAAAGATTAAGGAACTTACATATTTTGATATGGAAACATCTCCAATTAAAAAAAAAATCAAGTGCACAAGAGTGTATCTAATATTCTATCGTTAGAGTAAGTGGGAAAAATTAAAATATCTTTGTATTTGGCTTCTATATACATAAAGGATACATAAAAACAGCTCTAGAAAGACCACAGACTGAGGCCATGAAAGCTGTTGTATGACCTTACAAGTCTGTCTCTCTTCCCCCACTGCGGAGGCCTTGGAGGCCAAATGTTTCTAACCACATATCTAAAACACCGGGGCTGCCAAAAAAAGGTATATACGTGACTTGTATTCATCTTTTTTTATTGGTATATATTGAGCATTACAATTTCAATACAGTTCTTTCCTTTCTTAAAATGTGTATACCTTTTTTGGACACCCTCTTGTTTAGAGAGAGGCAGCCCTAACACACTCACGAGTTTGAGTGACAAAAAAAACCCAAAAAACCAAACAACTAAAAAAGAAGACACTGTTGTGTTAAGCCACTGAGATTTGAGGTGGAATGTGCTACCACCAGAATCGTAGCTTGACCTACACAGTACAATTATTCAAAGGAACAAACTGAAAACGAACCGAAGTTGACTTCGACTTCTCTTTCAACTAACCATTGATTTCTAGAGCAGGGAACAGCTCTCCTTTTCCTGGGACAAATTGCAAATATTTAAAGGCTTGTTACTCCTTAGTTCTCTTTTCCCCTTTAACCTCCTTGCTCAATAACTTGCCTACTTGTGGGGTACTCTTCTATTTTATTTTAGCCAAACTCTGAACTCAAGGAAGGTAAATTATCCACATTGACTGACACAAAGGTCTAAGACAGAATAAATACATCCTGATATTCTGTTCTCTTGGACACTGAGAATGAATTTCCCACCATTGTGGATGGCCTCTTACATTTTTTTCCCCACAGGCTGCTCAGAGCAGGAACCATTATAACTACATACATCTCTTCTAACAAATACTACTCCAATCTCCTTCTGAGAGACTGTTAGGACTCAGGGGCCATGCCTGAGAATGATGTTCTGCCCTTCACAGTTTAGGGCTAAGTCTCAGGAGGCCTTCTTGTAATTCTTACTTACAGCCTAAGGCCATCAGCCTCATGAAAATAGGCTTATGAAAATAGGCAGATTTTTTTTTTTTTTTCTTTTTTAGCTGAGCCATCCTGCCACCTGTTGGCAGTGCAGCTGCAGTTCAGCTTGGGTCAGGAAATCGAACCCGCGACCCTGATGCTCAGAGCTCGCATTCTTGAGTGAGCTCTTAACCAACTGAGCCACTCGGCTGGCCTGAGACAGATGTTTTCATTCATTCATTCCCCCACCTTATTGAGGCAAGATGTGGCAAGGTTTAAAAAATACATAAGCTGGTAAATGTGAATTATTTATTCAAGGGGCCGCTGGTTGATTTCTTGAAGCGCCAAGAAATCTTGCTAACCAGGCTCATTTTGTTGCAACATTATATCCAATCATTTCCACATTCTGTGTTTCATGGAACCTAAGATACCAACGAGAACCAGACAGCCCTAAGAACATGAGTCAGAACTTCAGAGCCAGGCAAGAGATGAGAGGATGAACGAAATGGCTGGAATGACCAGGATTCAGAAATAAATGTTTGATTATTATTATAATTTTAAATTGGGGAACAATGTGTTTTTCCAGGACCCATCAGCTCCAAGTCAAGTCATTGTTTGAATCTAGTTGTGGAGGGCGCAGCTCTGTGGCCCATGTGGGGATCGAACCAGCAACTTTGGTGTTATAAGCACTGTGCTTTAAGTCTAACCAACTGAGCTAACCGGCCGTCCCATTAAAACACCCCCTCAACACTAAAATTGGATTTATAACATAGAGAATGCCCTGGACAGAGAGCGGGTAAGGCTGATCTCATACCCCGAGTGCCTGGAGGGCAGGAGCACTTGAAATGGTTCACCAGGTCGACACAGGTGCCTCCATTCTGGCACGGCTGATTCTGGCACTCGTCCACTTCATACTCGCAATTGACACCTTGATATCCTGGGACACACTGCCAGGAGCAAGCAAAAAAGACAAGACATATTGGAACGCTGTTGGAAACGGACCATGAGAGCAAATGAGATCTGGAAGGTTCCTGTGACCCTCTCTGCCCCCAGACCCCACTCAGCTTTTGTGTGTTTCCCTAGCATTGTCCCATGTCCGGTAATCTCCCTGGGCAGGGCCAAGTCCAGCGTACCAGCATTGACCTCTGCCAGCTGAAAAAGCCACTTTAAAGTGAAGGCAGGGACCGGCCGAGTGGCGCGGTGGTTAAGCGCAGGCTTGGGAAGCCAGCGGCCCCGGTTCGGTCCCACATATGAGGGCCAGTGACACTGCCCTCAAAAACAAACAAACAAACAAACAAAAAACTGTTCTTAAAGTGAAGGCAGGGACTGCATATCGAGGGATATTTCAAATATGACGCCTGTGCAAAACTTTTGTCCCCCCTGTGGGCAGGTTTTCCCATCTTTAAAATATGCATTCCTTTGCATATGATGAGGATCCTAGGTACTCAGAGTATGAGTGGACAGTAATAAAGGCAGTGCATGTATGGATCTCCAGGTTCAGGAAGCTACATGTATGTGCGAGAAACAGGTTGAGACAAGGTGAGGGCAGGGGAAGGGGCTAGCGTGCTGGGGCAGATCCAGGGGGCTGAGAGGTTTCAGGACTGATCAAGAAGAAAGACACTGACCCCGGCGTGGGTTTATTTGGGCGACGCTGTGACAGGTTTGCATGTGGGGGGAAGGTCCCTCACAGCACAAGATGGTCCAAATGGGGGAGAAGGGAAAGGAGGGGAGGGCAAGTGAACTGAGAGGGGGCTTCTGAGTTTGGTGATGTCACTCAGCAGCCAGCCTGGGGTCTCTGGGCCAGAGACCTCTGAAGGGCAGCAGTAGCTGGGGTTCTTTATGTCCTGAGGCTTATCTTACCGATGGCTAGCAGATACTGGGTGCAGTATCTGCAGAATATAAAGAGCGGGCAGGCTCTACATGGCTAGAAATCTGCTTATTTTAGCTATGTTGAAGACAATTAGATGTGTAAAATTTTGATTTTGGTGCCAGTGGCTTTTAAGCTCCCAGATCCCAGCCTGCTGTGAAGACATATATAATCTAGGGGCAAATATACAGAGGCCACCTTTGGCTCATTTAGAAGAGAAATGAAGCTTTTCTCAAGCGTTGCTTGGTGGCCTGAATTGGTAATCAGTTCAGGCCTTTGGTATTCTGTTAATGTCTTGCTCAAACCATTATTAGCCCAGACATTAAGGAGACAGTGACATGTCCCTTAAAAGATACAACCTTCCTCAAATATACCCATGTAACACTCAGTATGATGTTACACGGAACAGGCTGAGCAATTTTTTTTTTTTTGGAAAGAATTATTAGTTAATTGATCAATGACTATATACAAAGGTGGCATGGGTCATAGGGACACCCCTCCACGTGGTTTCTCCTGTCACACCTGCTATTCAGGGACGTGCCAGGGCCCTGGGAAATGCACTCTGGCAGGGGGTGCTGGTTCTGAATCCTGGGGGCCACTCTGTGGAAGTGAGATGTTTCCAGACTCCTATAAAAATATCTTACTAGAGCTACATTAACTTATTGCACAGGACTGAAAGAAACAATGATTCATAAACACTGTAATGGTGACTGGTAAAAAAAAAAATCTGTAAGTTTGTAAATGTGAGACATAAGCAGTTCGCTTCAATATGCTAGTATTCACAAGGGTCGTGCCATCTCCTGGGAGGTCCCCTGACATGGGCTGCGCTTGTTCCACTCACCTCACACCGGTATCCACTGATGAAGTCACTGCAGGTGGCCCCGTGCTGGCAGGGATTGGAAGAGCACTCGTCCAGCTGCTCTTCGCAGTAGCTCCCAGTGTAACCCAAGGGACACTGGCAGTGATGGGAGTTACCAGCATTGATGCAGACGCCGGAGTGCTGGCACAGGCGATCAACGGGCAACCCTGGAAAACCCAGAGGAGGAAGGAACGTCATAAGAGAGCACATGACACGTCAGGGTCAGACCAGCTAATGAGCAAAGTCATCTCAGTCAGCTGACTCAGCACATTTTATTCTTGTCTCATTCACAACCCTCCACACCACACAGAAATTGAAAAGAAACAAGCCCTGAAGGATGAATATGCCTTTGTTTCATTTAAAATACATTTTTTAAAAAATTAAAGTACAGTTGACATACAATGTTTTATTCATTTTAGGTGTATAACATCATAATTTGACACTGACATCTTACGAAGTGATATCAGTGTATTACCTATTGTATTACTATACAGTAAGTGTAGTAACACTGTCACTGTACAAGTTATTGCGATGTTACTGACTCTATTCCCTGTGCTGTACATTCCATCCCTGTGACGTTTATTTTATAACTGAAAGTTTGTACCTCTTAATCCCTTCACCTTTGTAACCCATCTGCCTCCCCACTCCCCTCTGGCAACCATCAGTTTGTTCTCTGTATCTATGTTTTCATTTTGTTTGTTTTGTTTTTTAAGATTCCATATATTAAGTGAAATTATGCAGTGTTTGTCTTTCTGTGTCTGACTTATTTTACGTAGCGTAATACCCTGTAGATCATCTATGTTGTCACAAATGGCAATATTTTTCTCTTTTTTATGATTAATATTTCATTGTGTACACATATGTACCATGCCACATCTTCTTTATCTATTCATGTATGATAGAATATACAACAGGGAAAGATAGTCTTTTCAGTAAATGGTGCTGGGAAAACCGAACAGATACATGCAAAAAAATGAAACTCTACCACTTTCTTACACCATGTACAAAAATAAACTCAAAATGGATTAAAGACTTAAATGTAAAACCCCAAACTGTAAAACTCCTATTAGAAAGCATAGGCAGTAAACTCTATGGTATCAGTCATATAAATATATTTATTTATATAATATATATATATATATTTATATTTATATTTATATTTATATTTCTCCTTGGGCAAGGGCAACAAAAGCAAAAATAACCAAATGGGACTACATCAAACTAAAAAGTTTTTTCACAGTGAAATAAACCATCAACAGAATGAAAAGACAGCCTACGGAGTGGGAGAAGATATTTGCAAATCAAATATTTGATAAGGGGCTAATATCCAAAATATATAAAAAACTCATACAACTCAACATCAAAAAATTTCAATTTAAAAAATGAGCAGAGGACCGGAATAGACATTTCTCTAAAGCAGATCTAGAGATGGCCAACAGACTTATGAAAAGATGCTCAACATCACTAATCAGGAAAATGCCAATTAAAACTACAATGAGATATCACCTCACACCTGTCAGGGTGGCTATCATCAATAAATCAATAAACAACAAGTCTGGAGAGGGTGTGTAGAAAAGGGAACCCTGGTGCACTGTTGGTGGGGATGTAAACTGGTGCAGCCATTAAAGAAATCAGTATGGAGGTTCCTCAAAGAATTAAAAATAGAACTACCATTTGACCCAGCCACTCCACTTCTGGGTATGTATCCAAAGAAAATGAAAATACTAATTCGAGAAGATACATGCACACCTATGTTCATTGCAGCATTATTTACAATAGCCAGGATACGGGAGCAACCTAGGTGCCCACTGAGAGATGAACAGATAAAGAAAAGGTGGCATACAAATACTGGGCTGTCGGAAAGTCATGACGCATTTTTGCAACGAAAAACATAGAAAAAACACGTCATGACTTTTCTGAGAGCCCGATAGATTTCTTTTTTGAATCTCTAAAGCTGTTTCTCCGCCCTTTCACCGTCTGTCTCAGACCCTTTTGCCAGAGCCTTACCCACCCAACTCCTGCCTGCCCTTCCAGTGCACTCACAATAACAGCACCTGACCTAAAATGCGGGGGCTCAGTCAATCCTTCAGGGAGTGATGGGCCTGGGCCCGGGGGGCGGGGGCAGAGCTCACCTCTGCGGGAGGCTGCCACCTCACAGGACACGTTGGGCACGTCGCAGTACGCACCAGCCCAGCCAGGGGGGCACAGGCACCAGGATTCCGCCTTTTCCTGAATGCAAGCCCCCTTGTTTTTACATGGAGATCGACTACAGAGGTTCACCAGGGTCTGAAACAGAGACAAACGCCTATGTTCACAGCTACTACCGGAAGTGAACAAAAGAAGTTACACGGCATTTTAAGAAATCAAAGAAAGACACATTGATTTATTTTATTTATTTTTTTAAAGCCCTCACCCAAGCCTTAGCCTAGATCCAGGGTTCCCCGGCCATTTAGTCATGTTATATCATCCAATTCCTCTTAGCTCTGCTATTTAAAAAGTTCTTATCACAGAAGTTTGAGAATTTGAGGAAACCCCATAGGTTGAGTTATTCTCTATGGCACGATTATGTCTAGATATATGGCCACCCTGTAGGGTTGGGAAGCCAGAGAGTTAAAGCTGTTATAACTCCTTGTGCTAATCCTGTGTGGGAAATCCACAGGGGTCTTGAGCAAATCTGTCTGTGGTGAATATGAGTAAAAGCACTTCAAGCCTGTTCATAAACCTGAAAATGGTCCAAGAGCTTATTTCGAGGGGCGAAAATCGGGTTTATGAGAAACCTGAGGTGGAGTGTAAGCAGAGGAACACCTTTCTCCACAATTCACATGTGGTGAGCTGGCCGCTGCGGAGAGGAAGGCCGAATTCACAGCACAGACTGTGTGTGGAGCAAGGGGCCAGTGGGGGAAGGGCAGGGTGCCCCACCAGCATTTATAATCTCATGCCATGAAAACGAGTGGGAACTCAATGAAGAATGTCCTCCCAACCTGTGGAATGGGCAACCAGCTGTATAATGTGCAGAGGTGGTTACTTGCATGTCTAACATAACCAAAGCTTTAGTGAAGTGTACCCTACAAGGCTAGTTAAATTTGGCCATGAATTCCTCCATTCTCTAGAGTTCTGTAATTCTGTCATTTTATCACTGTTTTAAAAGGTACAATAGCATACATTTAAACACAAGGTTTGGTATGCAACCTTGGAAGGGTTATTTTGCCCTCTGGGACTCAGTTTCTTCCTCCATGAAATGAAAGGCTGGACTAGTTGGTTCTGAGAGGGCCTTCCATCCTAAGAGTCTATGAAATGTGTGTTTCTATACTTGAATTAAAAAATATGTGAATAGCTTGGTTTAGAGAATGTTACAATGCTGTATGACATGATAATTATTATTATCCCCTTAGATGTTATATCTGACCTTTAAAGATTTAATTTTGACTGTTCTTAACTTCCCTTTTTGTATTTCCAATTGAAATGATATCTATGTGCTTATGTATTTTTCTGCAGTTCTTGGCTAGCCTGTTGCCACAATCTTATGTTTGTGAATCCATATAATTTTGCCAGGGTCGCCATTTTGGAATCAACCAGCTATGAAGAAGTTAAACAGATTTGTCTCAGGGACATCCCTGAGACCCAGAATTTTCTCTTTTAGGAGGGGCTTATTCTGTGTAGAAAAGAAATGGGTGTAATACTCTGCTACCCTGGGGGAGCTGAGTGAGTGGGATAGATTAATTACCTGGCAGTTTTTCCCCGTGTAGCCCAAGGGGCAGGTGCAGCGGTAGGTGCCCAGGCCATCCACACATATTCCTTCATTCAGGCACGGGTGAGAGTTGCACTCATTGATCTCATGGAGGCAGAATGGGCCAGTGAAGCCCACAGGGCACAAACACGAGAAGGAGTTAATCCCATCGACACACGTGCCACCATTAAAACAGGAGCTAAGAGGCAAACAGGGAGAACAACATCAGCTATGTCCTCTGGTTCCTCTGACCTGCCATTTAGAAAGTAAGGCCCCTGGAATCCCAGATGCTACACAGGCAAACACTCCTAGGCATCTCAAACGCCTACCTCCAGTAAATTTTACCTTTTTCCAAACTAGACTGGTTGCCAATCGGTCATGCGTCCCAGCTTCCTTTCTACAACCAAGCAGCTCAGAGGAATATTTAAAAGGCTGAGCTTATTAGAGATTCCTGGAGAAAGTGAAGATTTCCAGGTTTTACCCAATCCTTTGGCAGTTTCCCATGTGCCATATTTCATTTTCCCTAAGTCAGCTTATAAGAAAAGTGCTAAATAGATAGCTCTTAACTCTAGATTTCTTTATGAAAGAGAAACAGAAAAAAACGCGTTGATAATTAAAAAAAGAAAAAGAAACCACTCAATTGTCAACTCAAATGAACATAAGGAGAGTGGAACAGAATTATAGCTCTTTCTGTCCCTTACCCAAGAAATAAATGATGATCCATCCCACCAAGCTTGTCAACCCCTGACCTCTGACCTGCTAACTACGTGTCTCCAAGGAACCAGGAACTGGGCAATAGTACAGGATTGTAGACTCGGTCCCAAGCGATGCCTTGTTCCTTGCCCCACAATCCCAGTATTGCACTTTGTAGTTCCCATAAGACACTGGTGCCCATGTGCGCGGGCTGCTCACCTCTCAGTACACTCGTCGATGTTGTTCTCACAGTGGGCTCCATCAAATCCTGCCTGGCACTTGCAAGTGTAACTGTTGACGTAATCGGAGCAGGTCCCTCCGTTCTTACAGGGCTCACTCAGACACTCATTCATGTCTGTCTGACACTTATCCCCCGTGAAGCCCGGAAGGCAGAGGCAGGAGAAGGTATTCACTCCATCTGCACAGGAACCTCCATTCTGGCAAGGATCTAAGCCATTACACATAAGAATGAGAGCTCTGAACAGCAGTAGCCATTTAATCTTAGACTCATAAAGGTGAGCGATCTGAACTGAGTCACACTAAGAACTGTAACAATTCTAACTTTTCCGCACTTGGACTTTTCCTTACGTCTTTTTGCCCAGACTCCTCCATTTATCATGTTTGATAATTGGAGTTAACTTTACATACATCACTAATAGTTTTGCAAAATTAAGTGAGTCATAAAACTTTCATTGGTCCCCCCACAGATTTGCAAATCAAATATGGGCCCCAAACACACACAGAGTCTCAGGAATGTCAATCAAGATTTTCAAAAGTTGTATGTGGTGGTGGAGTGGGCAGGACAAGACACAATGTCCTCATATGTTAACCAGCCTCCTGTACTGATCGATCATCCTTTCCTCCCATCCTCCCTCCCTACTTCCCTCCCTCCCTCCTTCCCTCCTTTCTTCCTTCCTTCTTTCCACTCATTCTTCCTCTTCCTTTTTTTTTTATTTTTTAGATTTAGGCAGAATTAAGTAACAAAGTTGTTCTCCTTTTTAAAATTTTAAATATCACATAGCTCAATCTTAGAACACTCTACACTCATACCAGTTAATCAACAAATTTTGAGTTACCATCATGGCACCGTCCTCTGAAATTCAGATGGCATACCAATCAGAACAAAAAAATAAGATGTAGCCCCTGCTCTTAAGGATCTTAAGATATAATTGTAAAGATAGGTCATAAACAAAAAGAAAACTGAACACCAGGTGGGTAATGTAGCCCCTGCTTTGAAAAAGGGACACTTAATACACCCCATTCATTTATTAGGCTAATTTCTTTCTTTCTGAGGCTCATCTGCAATCTCTTCTGGAGCAATTGTGAAAATCATATAATCCCTTCTAATCCAAAAAACACAGTACACAGCTACTCTAAATTCCATTGTGTCTTTCAGGCAACTCACTGTAATTTACTGAATTATTTTAAACACTTGTAAATATTGCTAGTCATACTTTAAATAGGAAAAAAAATTAAAATATCAAAATATTTGACAGATATCCTAATTAATGTGGGAAAGGAATCCAAATAGTTTGATCCCTTAAATTTCTCCATCAACTAACTGTATCTTGAACATATTAAATTCAATAATGCAAGAAAAATAAATCCATAAAGATTTGAAAAGAAATAAAAGATATAGTGGTTGTATTTATTTAGAGATAACATGATTAACTCTGTAAAAAAAAACCCTAGGAAACTAAACTAAATTGGAAGCTAAACTAATCTAGAATCTAGAATTAATAATAAAGTTAGCAAGTCTAGAAAACAAAATTAGTTTTTAAAACCCTTAAAACCACACTATATGTAAAAATTAACTCAAAATAGATCATGGACCTTTTAAAGGTCAGTGATAAAAATTCAAAACTTTTAGAAGAAATCAAAGACGATAAACCTCATGGCCATTTTTGGTTAGGCAAAGATTTGTTATATAAAATACAAGAAACATGGGGCCGGCCGAGTGGCGCAGTGGTTAAGCGCTGGCTTGGGAAGCCAGTGGCCCCAGTTCGATCCCACATATGAGGGCCAATGACACTGCCCTCAAAAAAACAAACAAACAAAAAACCCAAACAAAATACAAGAAACATGAACTAAAAGAAAATTACAGGCATATTGAATTTTATTAAAATTAAAATCTTCCTCTTCCTAAGAAAATCAAACAAAGCTATAAATTGGGGGGTAAATAGTTATAAAGCAAATAT
The DNA here is from genome assembly GCA_033961575.1 of Aselliscus stoliczkanus. Lineage (NCBI taxonomy): Eukaryota > Metazoa > Chordata > Mammalia > Chiroptera > Hipposideridae > Aselliscus > Aselliscus stoliczkanus. The sequence continues at coordinate 101,636,568 of CM066739.1, forward strand.
CTGACAAAGAATTTGTATCTAGGATATAAAGAACTCTTTCAATTCAACAATGAGACAAACACTCAATTTTTCAAATGGGCAGAAGATTTGAATAGACATTACACTAAGTAAGATACACAACTGGCCAATAAGCACATAAAAAGATACTTAGCATCATTAATAAACAGAGAAATGCAAGTTAAAACCACTATGAAACACCATATGCCCACTAGAATGGCTGAAATGAAAATGAGTAAACACACCAAGTGTTGCTGAGGATGGAATTTAACTGGAACTCTCATGCAATGCTTGTGAGAGTAAAAATGGTACAACCACCTTGGAAAGCATTTTGGCAATTGTATAAAAAGTTAAACACATACCTACCACATAATCTATTATCTAGATATTTTCTCAAGAGACATGCAATCACATGTTCACACTCATTCCTATCAGCTTCATTTGTAATACCCCCAAACTGGAAAAAAAGCCAAATGTCCTGCTAGTGAACTGTACTATACCCAAACAGTGGGCTATGACTCAGCAATAGAATGATGAACTAACAATACACACAACATGGGCAAGTCTCAAAAAATATGCTGGGTGACAGAGGTCACGTGCCCTCTTTCCAAAAGAGTTTGCGCTGTATGATCCCATTGATATATTGGGTTGTCAGAAAAGTCATGACGTATTTTTTGTTTTTCGTTGCAAAAATGCGTCATGACTTTTCTGACAACCCAATAAAACTGTGACAAATGCCAACAAATCTATAATGACAAAGGTATATCCCTGGTTGCCTGGGGCAGAGATATGGAAAGGAGGGTTAAATTACAAGAGAGATGAGAATACGTTTAGGATGGATATGTTCATTATCTTTGAGTGATGGTTTCAGTTGCCATATGTCAAAACTTATTGGATTGTACATTTAAAATATTGGCAGTGTATTATATGTTGATTCTACCTCAATAGATCTGCTTAAAAAAAAAAGCTATCATAGCACTGTCCCCTTTGTCCATGTAAATCAGTAAAAGGGAATGCTTAAAAGAGATTCTGTCACCTCAACTCCTAAAGCTACTAGCTTCAAAAAGGTGGTGTTGGGCTGGCTGAGTGGCGCGGTGGTTAAGCGTTGGCTTGGAAAGCCAGCGGCCCCGGTTTGGGTCCCACATATGAGGGCCAGTGACACTGCCCTCAAAAAAAAAAAAAAAGATGGTGTTAAAGATATTAATGTTTAAGAGATGTGAGGAACTTTTGAGTCAGTTGCCTCCATGGAATTCTTGGCCCCTGTGTGCTTTTCCCCTGCCCCCCTCAGGGAGCTTAGGAGCTGCCTGGCATACTCACTGGCGAGGCAGTCATCGATGTCCTCCTCACAGTCCATGCCACTGAAGCCTGGAGGACACTCGCACATGTAGCTGCCCTGGGTGTTATGGCAGAGACCATCGTTCATGCAGGGCTTGGAGACACACTCATCAATGTCAATGGTGCACCGCTGACCTAGAAACAGGGGGCAATGGACAGTCTGGTCGTTGGAAGCTGATTCCCACAGATATTTATGTGGGGGCTGAGCTTGGCTGGGGTGGATGGGGCTACTCCAAGGGAATTCTGGTTGGTGTCCTGCTTTGGGAAGTCCCTTAAGGCTTCTGTGCCACTGGTAAGTAGTTAGCCAGGTGCCAAACTCTCTGTTGGGACATCATGGTTTCAGACTCAGGTTGGAGTCTTTCAGCCACTAGGGGGCCCCAGAGACATGCAAAACGAAAGGCTTTCTAAGATGTTCCAGAGAGTGGCTCCCGTAGGAAGCCTGTGCCTTTGACAAAGAAGGGCAGGCCTTGGAAGACCAGGGCTTTTTCCATGGCATCTGGTGATCTGACCACTCTGTGTAACACTTGTGGCTCCTCCGCTCCCGTGTTGTTACCTTGCCAGCCAGGAGCACACAGGCAGGTGTAACTCTCAAAATTTGGTGCCTCTTTGCAAACAGCAGCATTCTCACAAGGGTTTGGGGAACAGGGAGCCAACACAGTCTGACAGTTCTTGCCTGTAAAGCAAATGACAAATAAAAAAAAAAAGAGTTTATGACAGAGAACTAGACAAGGAAATGGAAATGTTCCCAAATTCTATACCAAAGGATGCTCATGAATGCAAGTCTAAAGTCGTGGTTATGGGCTTTGGAACCTGAGAAAAAGGCCCTCTGAGTCTTGGCTCTGATTTGATTACTAACAGTGTGACCTCAGGTATGTTATTTATCTTCTCTGAGCCTTCCACATAAGCTAAATGGGAATTAGGATGATCTGTAAGTCACAGAGCCTTTTTGAGGATTAAATGAAAAATGACTATAAAGTCCTTACTAGCATACAGCCTGGCACACAGAGTGAGTGTTCAGCTGGTGGGCAGCTGTTATCTTCATGTTGTTACCATGAGTGGTTAAGTGCATTTGGACACTCAGAAGCTCAGCCACACAGATGCTCCTTCATGGGAGCAAGGAAGAAACAACAATACGGCCTCCTATTCCTCACAACCTCTGCCGGCCTGTCCCAGAAGGCAATGGGATTGATCAGAAGGCCATCAGAGGTGGGGAGCAGTGAAGTAATTCCGATTGCCTAGCAGTGTGTCTTCTTACACCAACATCAACAATATGACACTGGTGTTGCCCCTCCAATCTCTTCTGCATTAGTATGTGGAATATAAGCTTCCGTCAAAAAAAAAAAAGTTATTATTAAAAGGGAGATGAGGTTGTTTTCAAAGTCAAGTTACAACTAATTAAATTTACAATTTTATCCTAAAATTTTGTATTTGGAAAGAAAAAACAATTACCACAAATTTTCACCAATATCCCCAAACCAGTGTTTAATGTGTCTGGTCAGAATAGTGGCTCACAAGGGAAGGCAGTGTCGCTCAGTTCCCTTCATGGTGGCCAAACTCAGTGACACTTAGAACCCTCAGCTCCTCTCAGTGCTGACATTTTAATCTGCGTAGGCTTTCAGTCTAATATAATTTCTCAAAGTTCATGCGTAGCAAATTCTTTTATTGGGATCCTAATCGAAAGAAAAACCAACATCCGGTATCTGAATAGCAAGGAGACAACGTAAACTTTTTCAAGCTGAGCTGTACACCTAAGTCACACTCAGGTAAGCTTCGGATGCGGCTGACAGTAGTGACACCTGCTGACACCTCCCCACAGCAGTCAGTTCTTGGTCTTTATTGTTGTAGGTGAGACCATCTCACGACCAACAAATGTGATCAGGTGCATCACGAAGGAATGATATGATTTTGACTGTCTTTGTCTGGGGATAGCTATGGATCTCCGATAACTCTATCAACCAGGCTGGTTGCGAAATGCAGTTTCCCTATGTGAACATTTCTAAAGAACGTGGGATCAAGTCTTTCAGGTAACGGAGTCATGCTTTGGGCCACTCTGCCACTCCAAACTGCTTTGAGTCACTAGTAACAGTGCTTATGACCAGCCCAAGACTCCCGGGAAGTGAGGACTCAGCATGCCGCACGCTGGAGAAACATGCAAAGCCATTGGCCATGTTTCGGTTTTGTTCCCCACCGATGGGGGGGGGGGGGAAGGATGATGAGGAGGTAAACAAGCCACACAGATACAACCAATCACAAGATGGCAGTAATGAGGCAGGCGAACACAAAGGAGAAATCAACATCCAAGCACATTCCTAAAATACCACCCGAAACAAAGAACACCTGAGAGGGAATGAAGTCACACGCATGTCTTCTGTGTGTGCTCGCCATCCAGGGCAATTCCTCGCTGAAGGAGACGTAGTGGTACTGAACGTGAGGAGAAGAATGGCAGTTAAGAGGACACACTTTGGCTGCAGAGAGATTCAGGGGCTAATCCTACATGGCCCACGCACCTGTGTGACCTTCAGCAAGGAACCTCTCTTTGACTCGGTTTCTTCATGTATAAAATAGAAATAGGAGCTTCTATTTTGTAGAGTTATTGTGAATAATCCGAAGTATAAAAAATGTCTGGCCCACAGTCAATTACCAATGAAATGAGTGGTGGTTGTTGTGTTATTGAAACTCAGACTAAGAAAGAGCATAGGCCATGGGGACACTGGGTCCATTCAGATAATGGACTAAACCATTAGCTTTGCATCAGTTCCCACCATATATAATCAAACAAGCATTCCAAACCCTACAGTACAAAGAATACAAATGAGTTTCCCCAGCACTGCATGTAAGGAAGCCACAGTGTCTTCTTAGAGTTCAAGATCCAGTCAGCGAGTAGGATGGGCGAGTCCCCAGAGCAGCATCATTGCCCCACTGGGACTCAGAGGTTTGAAATGTCAAGGCAAGACCCAGCATCCCCACTGGGCCCTTCACCTGCAGGACTCACCTGTGTATGGCAGCACACAGTGGCAAGTGTAACCACTTATGTCATCAAAGCAGGTTCCTTGGTTCAGACACGGATTTGAAGCACATTCATTAATATTCACCTGACAGTTATAACCTGTAGACAGAAAAGGGGAAAAACCAAAAACGGTGGAACTTTCTGGTAGCCTCCTCCTCATTATCTCAGTTACTAAGCAACCCTCTCAGTGGGAAATATGAAACACCTCAGAACTGCATTAATTTCTTCAGATCACTACAACACCTGTTCATTTATTTCAGTGACAAGTTCCTGACACACAGTCAGTCAGTAAAAGTCAGTGCTTCACCAGTCAAAACGATGAGTGGAAGAGCAATATATTCTAATAGCCTGAAAGTCTAGTGCATCTCTAAATACAGACCAAGAAATTTCTCAAACATGGACCACGAAGTTCATGAGAGTAAAAAAATCTGATGCTGTATCGAAATATATGCTCTTTCTATACAAAGTATAATATCTGCTTTGGGCTTTAAAAGGGGGTAGAAGTTATAAAGGGATAACATTTTTTAACACAGTAATCAAAGCCTCGGGGTTGTGCCCCCTCTTTCATATGCAGTTTCTACTATCGATGTGGTAGTATTCCAGAAACTACAAAGATGTCTTCCCCTGGTCCAAGACATCTACTGCCACTATGAAAAAGAGAAAGGTAAAGAAGCACTAATGGGGCTAGGCCAGTACCCAAAAATCGCACACCTTTGCATCCTCTGTGGGACCTGGCACAGAGTCTTAACATAGAGGATTAAAAAAAAAAAAAAAGACACCCGGGGAGTACAGAGGTCTGGCTACCCAATAGCCGTACAATTATGGATTGCATGTTTTTATTTTTATTTTGTTTGTTGATTTGAAAGCCTCAGTGAGATCAAGAAATAAAAGCACCTTTAAATCTATACATTTCTTTGCAAATGTAATATGTCAATAAATGAAGGACTAAAATATTGTTTCAGAAAATTTTCAAGTAATCCAATAAAGTGACTCTGGAACACACTGATGATTCGCAGTAGCCTGGCACAATTTTTGAGTGGGAAAATCCATGACTAAGTGAATAGAGGAGTGCCAATGCAAATGATTTACCCACAGGTTTCTCTCTCATGAGTTTCCAAGAGAACATTGATGGTAGGTAGAAATACAACAGCGACCACTCAAAAAATGATTTTACACAATACCCACTATTCCGCATTTTTCCAGAAGGCCATACGTGACCATGTATCTAAGAATATTTCATTGTGTAAGAGAATTTGTTGGGTTTTGAATACATGGGTTCTTCCACGACATTATTGTTATCAAAACTACATAAGACAATATTTTTATTCTACTACCAATATCTCTCCTGAGTTATCATAAAACCAAACCTGCACCAAGAAGCTTACACTTAGAATACCTGTCCGAAGTCGTGTTAAGTGGAGTCTTAGCTGCTCACCTGAACCAGTACTGTTTCAATAACTGACCTCTCCTAGGCTGAAAGTGGAATCTATAGCTGTTTATGTTTTTATTCCCCAAGTGTCTTATACATATTAAGTGCTCAAATTATCTTTGCTATATGAATAGATAGACAAAAAGAAAGAGAAAGGAAGAAGAGAGGAAAACAGTCCACGACACAAAAAGGCAGAGAAGGGAAGATGGAAACGTGCACTTCTCCTCACCTTTAAAGCCCTTCTTGCAAGTGCATCTGTACCCGTTCACCAGGTTGTCACAAGTACCTCCATTCTGGCACGGATTAGAAAGACATTCATTTTTGTCCACTTCACAGTTGGCGCCCACCCAGCCTGCATCACAGAGGCACTTGTATCTGAAAGATAAAATTATTTACTATGGGGGATGAATGTACAACTGAGTCAGAGTTGGTGAATAAATGAGAGACAGAGGAGCTCATGAGCAAAGCTCATTTCTGCTCTCCTAGGGACCTATATGTGGATGACCATGGACAAGGCAAGAATCACGTGGCCCATTTGGAGTACTCAGGAAACAGACCTTCCTGGTGCTTCCCTAGTTCATAAAGATGCTAGAGAAATTAATTCATTATAGGGAACTTTCATATGTAAAGAGTGGTTTGTTGGTACAACACAGTGGGCCAATCTGAAAGACATGTTATCATGGGTAAATCTGCACAGTTTCTTTTCTTGTAAATAAAACTAAAATAAAGCAAACCTTAGCATCAACTGTTTCTGGAACAACAGAGACACCCAGGAAGTAGGCTAGTATGAGAGCCTCTAAGCCACTCTGAAGATTTCCTGGCACGCCTGACTTTCTATGTTTTGTTCTCACCTGAAACCCTGCCCCAGGGGTCACATAGGGTATGAAGCAGAAAAAGGCAAAATATGAAGGTATTTGAAATGTATGGACACTGTTCACAGTTTGAACATCATTAGCACTTAGAATGTGGTATCAGGAGATAGCCTCCTTGTCTGGGGTTCTTAGGGGAAATGTGGATGGGTCGGGATGCTTTGAAGGCTGCCTGCCATACTCCGAAACATAAACGCTGAGGTCATTCCTATTGGAAGTCACTTCACTTCCCATTTGCCTTTAAATTCTTTAAATTCCTTCTTTCACCTCTTCTAAGAACGGCAGATGGCAATGCCCAAAGCCCTGTCATTTGGCAGCCATAGCAAGAATAGAGGACTAATTCATGGGACCTAATATCACACTCTGTGATTCTAGAAACTCACCTACCAACACATCACATAACTCCACGGGGCTTGCAAACTACAAATGTTCTATCAGGGTCATGTCTAACGCTGGCAGAGACCAACTCTATTTGAGTGGCATATACTGGTGCTGTGCTAGAATAGAGTTGAGCTAGTTTTATTTTATTTTATTTCTTAAAGCAGGGAAAAAAAATCAAAGAGAACATCTCTCAGAACTTAATCTTGCAATAAGTATGAAAAGCACCATTGCCAAAGACTCCTAAAAGAACCCTGGACACCTCCCAGGTGCTGACTACCCATATGGGGGAAGCGTCCCTCCTTTCCGACCTGCTCGGTTATGGAAGGTAGGGAAGGAGGGGCAAGTAGGAAGAGTATGATGCAGACAATCAAACTCTTCAGCCAGGTTTCAGCTCAAGTCGCTGACTGGCTTCTACAGGGGATGGCCAGGACTTAAACCCAACTGGCTGACACAGATCAGTAAGAAAGTATTAATACATGGCAGTTACTTACCCAGTGAGACCCCCAGTACAGTTCCCGTGGATGCATGGATTGCTCAGGCACTCATTCACCTGTGAGTAGCAGCTGGGGTGATGGGGCCCCTCAGGGCATATACAGCGGAAACCATTCACATCATTGATGCACGTGGCACCCTTGCGACAGGGATTGGAGGCACACTCATCAATGTCAATGTTACATCTCTGCCCTGTGGGGAAGATGGACAGTTTTGGTCAAATGCAAAATGCTTAGGGAATAGACACAGAACTATGAGACCTCTAGACACCTTCAGCTGCACAGGTTTTAAGAAGCCGTGGACACCACATGGCAAGACTTTAGGAATAAGATATCCCAAAGCACAGAGTGCCATGAGAGGAAGGAGCAAACAGCATTGCTTTTTGATAAGGAAGCAAAGTTAACACAATGCTGGAATGGTGTTGTAGTGTTTTTTTGTTTTGTTTTGTTTTGTTTTTCTTAGAGGGCAGTGTCACTGGCCCTCAGATGTGGCATCCGAATCCCGGCTGCTGGCATCCCAAGCCAGCGCTTAACCACCATGCCACTGGGCTGGCCCTGTTGTAGTGTTTTGATATAGATTTCCTCATCACTCCATCTTAGAAATGGGGACACTTCACAAGGATTTAGAAAGAGAACATCAAATGTTACCAAAGTAGGCAGTTCCTTTTCATGCTGATCTTAGCACTCTCAAAGAAGCCTATCCTTCCCAGACAAGAAAAAGCTAAAGGAGTTCCTCACCACCAAATGAGTATCACAGGGAATTTTAAAGGGACTTCTTTAAGAAGAAGAAGAGGAAAAATAATCACAAACATGAATAATAAAATGGCAATAACTACATACCTATCAATAATCCTTTAAGGGTAAATCAAAAGATATAGTGTGGCTAAATGGATTAAAAAAAAAAGACCCTTACATATGCTGCCTATAAGAAACCTACTTCATATCGAAAGACACACACAGACTGAAAGTAAAGGGATGGAAATAGATATTTCATGTGAATGGGAATGGAAAAAACAAAAAAGCTGGGGTAGCAATACTTACATCACACAAAATAGATTTTAAAACAAAGGCTATAAGAAGAGACAAAGAAGGACATTTCATGATAAAGGGATCAATCCAACAAGAGGTTATAACCCTTGTAAGTATTTATGCACTCAACTAAGAGCACCTACATATATAAAGCAAATATTGATGAACAAAAAGGGATAGATTGACGGTAATATAGTAATTGTAGGGGAATTTTTCACCCCATTGACATCGATGGACAGGTCATCCAGACAGAAAATCAACCACAAAACAGTGGCCTTAAATGAGACATTAAACCAAATTAATTTAATTGACATTTTTAGAGTATTTCATCTCAAAGCAGCAGAATATACATTCTTTTGAAGCACACATAGAACATTTTCCAGGATAGAGCATATGGTAGGCCACAAAACAAGTCTCAGTAAATTTAAGAAGACTGACATCATACCAAGCATCTTCTCTGATCACAGCCAGAAATCAATTACAAGAAGAAAACTGGAAAACACACAAACACAGGAGGCTAAGTAACATGCTACTAAACAACGAATGGGTCAACAACGATATCAAGGAAGAAATCAAAACATATATTGAGACAAATGAAAATGAAAACACATGACCCAAAAATCTATGTGATACATCCAAAGCAGTCCTAAGAGGGAAAATCATAGCTATACTGACTTACCTCAAGAAACAAGAAAAATCTCAAATAATCTGACCTTACATGTAAAGGAACTAGAAAAGGAAGACCAAATAAAGCCCAAAGTGAGTAAAAGGAAGGAAATAATAAAGATTGGAGTGGAAATAAATGAAATGGAGTCTAAAAAAAAAATACAAAAGATCAATGAAATCAAGAGCTAGTCCTGTGAAAATACAAACAAAATTGATAAGCCTTTAACCAGACTCATTAAGAAAAAAAGAGAGAGGACCCAAATAAATAAAATTAGAAATGAAAAAGGAGAAGTGACAATTGACACCACAGAAATATAAAAGATTGTAAGGAAATACTACAGGTATATGCCAACGAATTCAACAATCTGGAATTCCGATAAACATACAATCTTTCAAGACTGAATCAAGAAGAAACAGAAAATACCCAGGGATAAATTTAACCAAGGAGGTAAAAGACCTGTACTTGGACAATTACAAGACATTTAAAGAAAGAAATTGAAGAAGATACAAATAAATGGAAGCATATACCGTGCTTATGGATAGAAAGGATTAACATCATTAAAACGTCCATACTACCCAAAACAATCTATAGATTCAATGCAATCTTTATCAAAATACCAATGGCATTTTTTTCACAGAACTAGCACAAAGAATCTTAAGATTTATATGGAACCACAAAAGACCCCGAACAGCCACAGCAATTGAGAAAAAAGGACAAAGTTGGAGGTAACATGATACCTGATATCAAACTATACTACAAGACTACAGGAATCAAAACTGACATAAAAAGACACATAGATCAATGGCACAGAGAGCCCCGAAATAAACTCACACTTATATGATCCACTAATCTATGACAAAGGAGGCAAGACTATATACAATGGGTTAAAGACAATCCCTTCAATAAATGCTGTTGGGAAAATTGGACAGATACATGCAAAAATATGAAACTCAACCACTTTATTACACCATACAACAGGATAAACTCAAAGTGTATTAAAGACTCAAATATAAGACCTGAAACAGAAAAACTAGAAGAAAACATAGGCAGTAAACTCTTTGACACTGCTCTTAGTAATATTTTTTTTGGTATATCTCCTCAGGCAAAGGAAACAAAAGAAAAAACAAACAAATGGGACTACATCAAACTGAAATGTTTTTGCACAGCAAAGGAAATCATCAACAAAATGAAAAGACAATGTACTGAATGGGAGAATACATTCATCAATAATATAATTGACAAGGAATTCATATCCAAAATTTATAAAGAATTCATGCTACTTAACACCAAAAAAATTAACAATCCAGCTAAAAAAATGGACATAGGACCTGAATAGACATTTCTCCAAAGAGGACATACAGATGGCCAATAGACAGGGAGATGCTCAATGTCGCTAGTCCTCAGAGAAATGAAAATCAAAACCACAATGAGATCTCACCTCACACCTGTCAGAATGGCTATTATCAAAAAGTCAACAAACAAGTGCTGGTGAGGACATGGGGAAAAGGGAACCCTCGTGCACTGTTGGTGGGGCTGCAAACTGGTGCAGTCACTATGGAAATCAGTATGGAGCTTCCTCAAAAAATTAAAAATACTACCTTATGACCCAGCAATTCCACTTCTGGGTATGTATCTGAATAAACTCAAAACACTAATTCAAAAAAATATATGCAACCCTATGTTCACTGCAGCATTATTTACAATAGCCAAGTATGGAAGCAACTCAAGTGCCCATCAACAGACGATTGGATAAAGAAGAGGTGGTACATATATATGAAAGAATATTACTCAACCATAAAAAGAAGGAAATCTTACCATTTGTAACAACATGGATGGACCTAGAGGGTTTTACGCTTAGTGAAATAAGTCAGACAGAGAAAGACAAATACCATATGATTTCACTTATACATGGAATATAAAGAACAAAATAAACAAAACAGAAACAGACTCAGACACAGAGAGCAAACTGATGGCCCCCAGATGGGGGTAGGATGGGGCAGAGTAAAAATGGGGAAGGGATTAAAAAGTACAAATTGGTAGTTACAGTGTAGTCATGGGGATAGAAAGTACAGCATAGGGAATATAGTATTATAGTGATCAATAATATTGTAATAACTATGTACAGAGCCAGGTGGGTACTAGAATTATCAAGGGAATCACTTCATAAATTATATAAATGTTTAACCACTGTGCTGTATATCTGAAACTAATATAATAGTAAATGTCAACTGTAATTGAAAAAATAAAAATTTAAAAAAGCAGCTTATCTTATCACCATTGTCAGCTGGTTTACTACAAATTCATTTTTTTTTCCAGTTAGTCAAGCTCTTACATTTCTACATTTACCAATTGACAGGAACACTTCGTGAATGGACTAATAATTTCATGATTCATTTGATTTTTAAAAAGCCATTTGCTTTCCTTTTTAGCATTGTATCAATCCATTTTCTGCCTCAGGATTGTATTGTCCCCTGATAATTGAGAAAACAATTCAGGGTCTTTCAATCTAGACCAGTGGTTCTCAAACTTTCATGTGCAAAGGGAGTTGATTACAGTGCTTGTTTTAAGGGGAGATTTTTAGGCCCCATCACCATGGACTGTGATGAGTAGGGTCAAGCAAACCACATTTTAAATAGTGCAAGTGGTTTAAACACTACAGTTTGAGAAACTCTGATGTAGACAATCTACATAACGCAATCCTGTAAATGCTCAGAATATATGAAATTGAAGTGAATATGGTCTTCCTCTAAAATGAGCCCAAGATTGCACTTTGAAAAGATGTCTGCTATAATCTTGACCTTTATTCCTTTAAGCTGAGTAAGCCAGTTATAGAAGAGTTTTGCTTTGTTCAATGTTGAATGATTGAGCTTTAACTATATATTCCAAAATGATATAGAACTTAAAACTAACCCATGTTTCTGTACATGAGTGACAACAAGCTACTGCCCCAAAGGAATTTATACATTTCACAGAATACAATGTTCTGACTCAGATAAAAACATGCATTTTTATTGCAGAAAGAGGAACCCTGCATTTGGAACAGGAAATTCCAAATGAAATAGATCCACACCCCTTTAAAGTATGGGTATTAACATTTTTTCACCCTCCATTGCTCTCTAAACCATGATTGGTGGTTCTTGTGGTAAAGACCATAATCTGGTAGTGATTGCTGTTTTCCTCTTACGTGTTTTATTAATAACTTATTTTGAAATACTACTTCCTTTGCCTCAACCTCTGAGTGTTTTTAGATGTTTGCCACTGGCACCAACATGTAAGCCAGACGTCTTCGGCCTGCAATGCAGTGGAGAATGAGAGGAAAATGCCTTCTTCATTCTCTGTCCTATTTTTAGAAGCATCTTCTCAGAAGCCTCTTCTCCCAAGTTTTCTTCATTTGCTTTTAATGCCCTTTCCAGAGTCAATTTTAAAGCCATCTTGAGCCCAGGGGGTTCAGTGCCACCTTGGGCAGTCCACTATGTGACTGACCCTCGGCTTCGATGTCTAGGTCCTTCCCTCAAGGTGTTTCCACCCAGCATCAGAAACACCCAGCACAAGGAGGGGCACTGGTTGGGCTCAGGCGCTTCGGAATGAGAAGTGAACCTATTTCTCACTTGTAGGTTGGTACTCAACAAAGTAGTGTGCAATGAAGCAAATCATGGTTCAGTTCAGATGCCAGATTCTGGGGTTGGATGTCAGGAATCCCCATATGTGAGCTCTAGCCATTCAGTCAGCAACATGGACCGCGTGTGCCCTCTGTGCAGGCACTGTTTTTAGACACTGTTTGAGAAAGATGATTAGGGAGGTCCCTGCCTTCTGGGAATTCACAGTCCTACCTGTGTGACTCACTATGATTGCACAGACACATCAAGCTCTAACTCTTAGGTGCCTTATTTGTTAAATAGGGATAATAAAACTTCCCTATCTACTTTTTTTGTTGTTTTTACTTTGTGAACTTTTTATTGAGATGTAATTGACATATAACACTGTGTAACTTTAAGGTTTGATACATTTATTTATTGCATTAGATCTCCAGAACTTATTTTTGTACTAGTTGCAAGTCTGTCTTAAACCTCATCTCCCCAGTTCCCCACCCCCTCTCCCCACACCCAGTAACCACCATTCTGTTTTTTATGAGTTCGACTTTTTTATATTCTGCATATAAATGATATCATGCAGTATTTGTCTTTCTCTGTCTGACTTATCTCAGTATAATGCCCTAAAAGTCTATTCATTTTGTCCCAAATGGCAGCCTTTCCTTCTTTCCCACAGATGAATAACATTCCATTGTATGTATGTGTATATATCTCACATGTTCTTTATCCTTCATCCATTGATGGGCACTTAGGCTGTTTCCATATCTCTGCTATTGTGAATAATGCTGCAACGAACATGGGTGTGCAGATATCTCTTCGAGATACTGATTTCAACTCCTTTTGATATATATATCCAGGAGTTGAATTGCTGGATTATATGGCAGTTCTGTTTTTAATTTTTTGAGGAACTGCCATACTGTTTTCCACAACGTCTGTACCATTTTTCATCCTCACCAACAGTGTATAAGGAAGGACTCCCTTTACTCCACATCATTGCCAACATTTCTTATCTCTTATCTTTTGGATAACAGACATCTTATCAGGTGTGAGGTGATATCTCACTGTGGTTTTGATTTGTATTTCCCTGATGATTAGTGATGTTGAGCATCTTTTCATATACCTATAGGCCATTTGTATGTCTTTTTTGGAAAAATATCTATTCAGGTCATTTGCCCATTTTTTTTTTCCTGATTCTAAACATTTCTTTGTTTTCCTTCATCATGGATGCATTTTTTAATGTATGCACATTTTTATACTTTCTTCCATAGTCTTTAGTCATTTTCTTATGTACACAATCTGGGTTTCTGATTATATTGGGTTGTTGGATAAGTCATGACGTAAATTTTCTGTTTCACATTGCAAAAATGGGTCATGACTTTTCTGACAAACTAATACTTTAAATCTTTTTAAAAGCATGGACTCGTTTTCTGCCACCTTTGCCATGATACAATACGCCTCATTTCTCCGGGTCTTAGCTTGTGTGCCTGTGCAGGATACACCATTATTGGGCTGACTCAGGGCCCAAGAACCAAAAAAACTAGTGCATGTTCAACATTTATAAATTTATCATTTATAAACATGTATACACTTTACTACTGATTAGAAACTACTGTAAGAGATTTAGACAGAGAAGAGAGTATAAACTCGTATCTATTTTTTAAATTGTACTTTGCTCACTTTACATAGTTTTACAATGACATTGTAATGCAGAATATCTGGTAGGCTTGTTACTCATGATTAGCCTTTCAAATGCTATTTGAAAATCACTGGAGTTTAGTAGATTGTGCAGCATTCGAAACTTCACCTGTTTCAGATGACTTTAAAATTTTAAACACAAACAATGAATGACAGCTTAAAAATACAATCAACCTGTTGTTAAATTGCGTAGCTCTGAAAATTACAGTGGACATTTCCAGTATTCTCTACCTGGAAATTACTGTCCAATAATATTTTCTAAAATTATGCATAGCTACTACTGCCTATTGTGGTTTTCAAAATTGAGGTATAATTAACATATAACATTGTATCAGTTTCAGGTATACAACATAACTTGATATTTGTATACATAAGTCTGGTTAACATCTGTCCCTATATGTAGTGACAAAATCTTTTTTCTTGTCCTTTGTCCATTTTTAATTGGATTATTGGCTTCTTTGCTACTGAGTTATATGAGTTCTTTATATATTTTGAATATTTACCCCTCATCAGATATATTGTTTCTAAATATTTTCTCCCTTATGCAGGTTGCCTTTCAACTTATTGTTTCTTTTGCTGCACAGAAGTTCTTTAGTTTAATGTAGTCCCTTTTGTTTCTTTTTGTTTCTCATGCAACCTATCTACTTTTATGGACTATAATGAGAAGTTAGGAAAATAATGGATATGTAGGTAAAACTGAGAAAGTGGTTTGTAAAATTGAAAAGTAGTTTACAGAAGTACCACATGATTTCTTACTTTTCCCATTCAATCAGTAAGAATAAAGAGGCCTAAGGAGAACAGAGAATTTAGTCTTTAAAAAACTCCCTCAAATCTGTCAAAGCCATTATTAAAATGGGTTTTTAAAAAAGTAGCAGTATTAGAATAAAACAAAGGAAAGAATAAAATACCTCACATTTATAACTCATGAATATATACCACAGTTGTCTCTGATATTTTCAGCAGCTGACTTAAAAAAAAAAAAAAAAAAAGCCAGACATAGAAAACAGTTCCAAGAACAGGGTACCACCCAGTAACCAAAACATTCCATTTCTTGGTTATGTAGTTTCATGCTACACCTTAAGTTTATTTTAGAATATTTTTAGTCTATGTTCTCCCTCCTTGACCTTCCTAGTTTGCTGCATGTTAAAAAGAAAGAGACTATGATTCATTGGTATTTCAAAAAAAAACAACAAAAAACGAGTCCAGTCTAAGGCTTATATATCTAAAAAGAAGCCACAATAGGCACACCTTCAGGCTGTCTAGTGAAGTGTCAGAGGAAGACTGCCAGGGCGGAATCCTACCCAGAGTGCACTGCTGATGTTAACCTCACCTATCTCAGCACTAGGTTTCTCATCAGTACCATAGGAATGACAATAGCAGTGATAATTAAATGAGATTAGGCACTTAATGGAATGCCTAGCTCAAAAGAAGTCCTTGATAAATGGGTGCAATTCTCTTCTCACTACCCATTTAACAAAAATGTCCCTAATATCCTATCTAGCAGGAATTTTGTGCATTCAGGTGACTGTCCCCTAACGTTGGAGAAACACGTTTCGGGACATAGAAGTACCTCTGGTGACCAGCAGCAGTGCTGGGCACTACATACTCATAGGAGAGCTTTCACCAGGCCCATCATCGGAATGTCTCCCACTGCCCAGGGAGTAGAGTGATTGACTTATGGGCCCACAGCATTCCTCTCTGGCACCCACAATCATACAGCAGGAATGAGGATTATGAAATACAGAGGAAAGTAAGTTCCTGGCAGGCGAGAGGCAGCCGTCCACTTCACTTGGCTCCGGTGACCTTCTGACACAGTAGTTTAAAGAGCTTTGGGCAAAGTTTCTCACACTTGTTGCAAACGACCACACGGTATATATGAAACAGTAATATCACATATCTGTTAGTGCCTGCTTATGTGTGGCGCTGTCTGGAGGACAGGTCCAGTATATGGCCTCTGCTGATGTCATTAACAGATAGGTGTGCAAGGGGCCTCAGGTGTCCTCAGTAGCCCCTAGCACTTTCTGATCAGGATGGTAAAAGAGAAAGGTCGTCTGATTAACACCAAAAGAAAGAGGAGATGTGTGTGCATTTGTGTGTGTGCACACGTGTGCGTGTGTAAATGCTCTGGCAGCTTATAATTTAGGAGTTATAACCAATTTTATTTTAGGCACTTCCTTCCTTCCTTCTGGGGAGAAAATATGTCACTGGTGTTAGCCAACGTAGGTGGGACCTCTCAAGTTCTAGCCTCATCTAACAAGCTCCCATAGGAAGAAGTTATCAGAACAAAAGCATCGAGGTTTTCCATAGAATTTTAGCTTGGCTATGTTCTTACAGGAAGGCATTCCCTAACTAAGGGTAGAAAAATCAAGGTGGTTTGGAAGCTGTATAACTCAAGCACAGTGACAGGAACATAGTCTGACTAGAAATTCTTTTCAGGTAGCTACGCACATATGGTCTAAAAACCCTAACACATAAAAAGTTTCATGGTACAGTTTAGGGAAGGCCTGTAAGCAGAAAACTGAGCCAGAGCTCACAAAACAAACGTCTAACCTTCTAAGAGACAGAGAAGTAGGAAACACTGGAAAAGTCATTTTCCTTCAGATGCCCTTTGCCCAAAGTGATGGGGCTACAGGTGGGACCTCCCAACAAAAAGGCTTTACCTGTGAAGCCTGGTGAGCAGACGCAGCTGTAACGATTAACTCCATCCATGCAGACTCCATGGACACAAGGGTTGCTTGCACAGTCGTCAAAATTGATTTCACAATTCACACCTGCAAAGATCAAAGCCAAGCGAGACAGTGCAATATTACCAGAGATACCAATGGCATCTGCATGTAACGCTGGGCATTAAGAATCTAAGCGCATCTAGGCTGCACTGGGGAGAGTAAGGCAGCAGTTCTCAAACTGCAGTCCCCAGGTCCTGTCAGGGGACCATGAGGTCAGAAGGATCTAGTCACCATCCTAAGCGATGATTTGTCTGTTTCACTGTGTTCGCATTTGCACTGACGGTGCAGAAGCAATGGGGTAGGAGTGTTGGCAACTTAGCTGGAATTAAGGCAGTGGCACCAAATGGTGGCAGCGGTCACTGTATCCCTCACCTCCACGCACTCACAGTAAAAATCAAACAGAAAGACCGTTTCACTTAAGGACGACGTTGGTGAAGCGGTCAAAATGACTAACTTCATCATTTTATTACATCTTGATACTGAAATCTACATTGACTGTTCTGTGGGATGAAATGAGAAGTACACGTAAAGCGATTCTGTGGCATCTGAAGTACACGGTCGTCCCCAGGAAAAGCAGCTGGGTGACGGAGTTTTGAACTGAAGCAGCTGCTTTTCTCATGGAATCCCATTTTAACGGAAAGAACGCCAAACAGACAGACAAGCCAGGGCTATTCAGACCCAAGGATTTAGCTCACAGTAAATGAAAAATAGCAAGTCTGTCATTTCAAGGAAAACAACTGACTGCACTGTGTTCCAAAGATAAGATTTAAGTTTTCACATGAAAATGAGAATTGTGGAACTTGTACCCACTCTTATAAGCCTGAAACTGACAGTCGCTATTCTGGGCTAAAATTCAGGAGTCTGGTAACTCCCTCCTGGAGGAAGCTGCCTTCCTCCCGGTCTATTTCCCAGTGAATTCAGAATTTGGGGATGTTAAGAAAGGTTTAATTGAACATAAGGGTAAGTAAATGGTAGGGATACGCTAATCACATTGTTACCATTATTTTATAAAAATCACTCATGATTTTTCACTATTTATTTAACATGAATATAGTGATGCTTTTAGGTATCATAGAAGAATACTTTGGTAGTTTCAAGAATCTAAAAATAAAGCCTAATAATAAGCGTTATAAACTAATGAAACTTCCATGACAAAATGCCATCATTTTTATTCACTCATGCTTTGTATTAATATTTATTAATAACACTAATTACATTAAAATATATGGAGCCATTATGTGCAAAGTACGCTGCACCCCACTTTACATAACTTTTTTCTACACTTTTCCCTCAACAACCAAATCAAGTTGCATTATACCTACTTTATCACGACTTGCACCATTACGGCAGCACGACTTGGATCTCTGGATGCTACATGCTTCACCCCACCAAAACTGGTCACTCTGTGAGTAAGGAGGCTGTATGGCCTCACTGGCCACAAAGGAGGCGAGAGTTTCCATACTTGTATACAATTGGACCCCATTAGGCCATGTCTAGCCCTTGGCTGACAACCCCCATTTACCAGAGATCGACCAAGCAGGCCCCAGAGAGCCATGGTGGTCCAATGTGACTCCGCCCCCAAGACCATGTTTTATCTGAGAAGAAACAGACACACAGCCCAGGCTGGGCCAATGAGATTTCCTCACTGGAATGTAGGGATATGACCTGTGTGACCTCTGGCCTGCAAATGGCCCTGCTTCCTGCTAATCTCTGCAAAGCCTTATTGTTCAAAACTCACTTGACATCCCTAGGATGGGTCTTGGGCTTTCACTAAATTCTTTCTATTTCTCTGTTTTGTAGTTGTTGTCTCTTTGTTAATAATTCTTTAAGTTAGTCAAGTTGGAGTTTGTGACTTGAATCCAAAAAAAAGAAAACTTACTTAAAACAATTTCCCATTGTAGCACCACAGGTGAAGAAGGCACCAGAAGTGATTTTGGATAGTTCATCTCACTTTCAGGACCCAGTAAGTGAGAAGCCCATTCTAATGAGCACATTGTAAAGTTTCTCTTCTGTCTACACACCCCCCCATACCCCAACCTACGAACTTAGGACCATATTATGACTGGGTTGTGAATTCCTACTCTAGAACTTGAGAGTCTATTCAGAATGACTGATCGAATGAATCCTTTCACCCAGATCCCCCCTACATGTCAGGTCTCTCTCCACCCATTACAAGATTTCTTTATGTTGCCTACATCTCTTTGCTTTCATTCTCCGGAAGGCCATAGGAATACATCTGGCAGTTTTCTGAGAGATGCTGGGCCTTTCTTCTCCACGCTGCCCACACACCACTCGCATTTACTTCTTGCCTTTCTAGTGACATCTATTTACACCTTGCCGGCGCTGTCCTCCCCAGGGAACACACCTGATACATCCTGGCATGCTGATATAATCACAGAGCAAACAAGTGCTTGCTAACCCACCACTCACCCAGGCTTCCAGTACGCTTTTATAATGGGAATGATAGCAGAGCCTGAAACAGCCCCGCCATTCTAAAGGCATCCATTCAATTGCTTGTAAATCTCTCAAATTTCTTTTCGGACTGCAATTTCTCATGTCTGGGGACCAGCCCGGAAGCAAATTGCTTTTGGAAGGTTTCACAAAGATCTATTCAGCCCTTTTAGTGAGTTATCTAAACGTGGGGTGGGGGAAGGCATTTTCAACTGCGAAGGCATGGGATGTTTTTCATATGCTTGAGCAACTCAAAAAGGACTTTGTTTTCAAACTTGGCATGTACGAGGTTCTGGATGAAGACCAGGGCCTCTGACAAGTTTGAAGAAATGGATTTGGAAATAACAAAATAAAATGAGGACGGCTAACCACCTCCCCCACTTTTGCCCCCTCCCTGGGCCGTTTTCCTTAAATCGAGAATGAGTTCTCAATAAATCACTCCCTCGTATGAGCAGGTTTCCTTCTAACAAGGCACACACACTAGTTAATCTTCCACTAATACATTTTCCTTTGATCTGAGACACAGTGCTTCTCTGTCCACTAACCACAGTGGTGACCGTAATTATTCCTGGAATAAGTAAAGTAGAATTCAGTGAGACCTGTGAAATGCTCCTGCCTGAGAAAATAATTCAGCGTTCCCCCAGCAAGGAGCAGTATGCCCTCACAACTAACATGCAGCCCTTCAGCCAGCGTCAGGAAACGGCTATGAACTCTGGGATGACGAGTGGTGGGGCTGCAGTCTAATTTACAGTGACTGGGTTGTGCTGCAAAGTCCATCGTCTCCCTCACAACCCCCCAAATGCCCAAGCCCACCGGAGACAAATGGCACATGCAAACTGTCACATTCAAGATAGTGGACTCTGAAATCAAGAGAAAACTATTGGAAAGATGGGGGAGGGAGGGATAAAGGAAGGCGGGGCGTGGAAACCAACTTCATTAGTCTGAGTACAGCAGAGGTTAAAAAAGAAAATGACAATGAAATCAAGCCACAAAAGCAAGAGGGTTTTCCACTTGAAATAATAATTTCAATTTTTTGTGAAGTGGTGTGCCTGTTTTTAAGGAAAAGACATACACAAAATTAGCAGCTTTGTAACGCTACCGTCTCTAATTTCCTCCCTGGTTAGAGCCACTTCTCTCTGAGATGTTTCTGTCTGGGTGTCTCCCAAAAAAAGGACATTTTTTATTTTTTATTTTTTTTTAGGTATCTAAGCATATGCCAAGAAGGTCTGAGGCACCTGTGTAAGCTGATTTTGAGAAGCAGTGAGACCTCCAAAGGAGACGCAGAGAGAGCGGGCTTACCTGACGTGCCCGGCTGGCAGTTGCACTGGTAGCCGTTTACCAGGTCGATGCAGCGGCCCTCATTCAAGCAAGGACTGCTGTAGCACTCGTCTATCTGGTCGCTGCAGATGGCGCCCATGTAGCCGGGGTTACAGATGCAGGTGTAGGAGTCAATCCCGTCCTGACACTGGCCGTGATGGCAGGGGTCTGGGTCACAGTTGTCGATGTTCTCCTCACATAGCACTCCAGTGAATCCTTGGAGGGAATTGGACGGGGGAGGTCTAAGAACCGAGGCGGATACTCTGCACCTGGACCGAAGTGTAGCCACGGCCACCCATCCTACCCATCCCATGCCATAATTCACAGTGCAACCAATGAGCGGTTGAACTATTTGCATTGATTTAAAAGGCAAGTCTAGGGAGCTATGCTTAAAATAAAGGTTTTAAAATCAAATTTGTAGACTTCAAATACCTTCTCCTAAACGATCAGTGATTTTGTTGTAGACATGCTTTAACTGCTTCTCTGTCCCATACTGGGCTTCAGTGGGGAATGGCTCTCGATGTTTTTCCTGTATATGTTTACCTCTATATTCTTTCTCTCCCACACCCAACATACGGGTACTGTATTAATGGTTTCATGGACCTTGTCTTCCCAATTCTAACTTTAGAGGTCAGAGAACTTTTCTTTATTCTTTTTAACCCCTCCTAGAGTGCTTTGCATATATAATAATTTTCAACAAATACTTGTTGAATAAAAATGAATGAACAAGTGATGAGCGTTTCAAAGAAAAAGGGACAAATAAAAGTGTCTTCATTCAACATTACGTCTCTTTTAAAAAGACTTCAGTAATGCTCTCCTTCCTTCTAAACATGACGTCTTCATTTTTTCGTTTCTCCCCCGTGAAGGTTACTCTCCATGAGCCAGAGGAGCACAAAATCTGGAGCTTGTCCAACTGGAGACAACGATTCGTGGCCAGAGCGGGAAGCGAGCAGTTCATCTGACAGGACCTGCTCTAAGCAGGCCTTA
This sequence comes from Aselliscus stoliczkanus, assembly GCA_033961575.1. NCBI lineage: Eukaryota > Metazoa > Chordata > Mammalia > Chiroptera > Hipposideridae > Aselliscus > Aselliscus stoliczkanus. The sequence continues at coordinate 101,658,539 of CM066739.1, forward strand.
TAAGTGGGGATGTTCCAATACTACTGAAATGTTCATTCTCTGAGTTTACTTTTGTGACTTGGTTGGCTTTTCCGGGATCAGAGAGAAATCATGCACGTGATGTTTAAAATCCTTTAAGAACCCATTTTCTAAAATAGGAAACATGCCTTGAATTATGTTCATGGCTTCTGTCTCTCTTAAGCAGCGGGATAAAAAGGGAATTGGGAAATCACCTTTTCTAATCATTTCTAGCCCTTCTCTACATTGGTCTGTGCAAAAGCAAATGTGTCACAGGGGATGCTGGGCATATTCAGATCACTCCCAAATGAGAAATGTGGTCACACATGTGCAAATAGATGCTTTTGGGCTTCAGTAGTGGAAGTCGGGAAAGAGGATCCAAACTGTCCCAGACAGGGCGCGCTCTCTTCTGTACAGAGACACACCTGACGCTCACTGCATGAGTCATCTTTCATGCAAAATACCTCCGCCTTGGCACACAATTGCCCTTAGATTTCTGGACCTTTGTTCCATCACTTGCCTCAAGAAACACAGAGACAGGCCTCCTGCTGAGAAGGCCCAGTGAAAACTAGCTTTCAACCGGACTTCTTCCCTTTCCCAAAGGACTAAGTCAAGCCAGCTGGAAACCCACTGCTGCCAAAATCTGTCCCAGAAAGACATGGACACCAAGTGTCCTGGCCAGGCCACTATTGTGCCGGAGAGGAAGGCAGGTGTTGTAGAAGGAAATAAGTGACAGCAGCAAAAAATATGCTGGAAGGAGATGGCTCGAAACACAGCAGCCTCTGTTACGGGACTGGCCTGGTAGATAGAGCAGTGAGAAGAGGACAGCCTCCTATTTTGTGCAGGTCGGCCTCCCAGGGTAATATTGGGTTGTCGGGAAAGTCATGACATATTTTTCTATGTTTTTCAATGCAAAAATGCATCATGACTTTCCCGACGACCCAATACAAGGTGAGAAAAACCTTACCTGTGGCACACTGGCATTCATACCCATTCGGGTGATCAATACATTTGGCCCCGTTCAGACATGGAGTACTGGAACAGTCATCAATATCAATCTGGCAGACAGGTCCGGTGAAACCTTAAAAGGGCACAGCGATAACACAAGTCAGAGGGTGATCCGACGTCTTCTGTTACAATGAGAATAATGCCCAAGAAGCGTTGGGTGAAGTTACCGGCAGGGCTTATGCCAATGGGTCAGCAAAAGTAAAACTATTCTCTCCAACAGGCAATGGGGAGAATTGGGAGACACTCAGGCCATTAGAGGCAAGTGCCTGTGTGTGTGTCCACCTCTGTGTCTTCCCCACACAGATTCACTTCTAGTTAAAATAGGAACCGAATGGTTCTAGATGGCACCCTCAAACGAGTGTGGCGTCAGAGGAACTGGGACCTTCTCTCTAAAGAAACAACAAGAAAGGCTACAGTCCGTGCCAGAACATTTGGCATCTTTTCAATAGTAGCTCTGAGAAGCAAAAGGAGAGGCAAAGCCATATCTGGAAAAAGTGACTTGTGTTGTATTTCTACACTGAGGGCTGAAATGTCTAAATATAATAATCTCACAAAGGAGTTTCAAAAATACGACCCATGGGGAAAAAAAATAAAATAAAATGCTGAATAGCCTAAAACTAATGCTTCTGTGAGGTACGAGCTTTCTGAAATGTACACACAGACAGAGAGGTCATGGGCCATTCAGAATAGACTTGGACTTCTGGCCACAAAGGATTTGAAAGACACATTCGCTGACGAAATTCCCCATTTCTGTGCACACGCACACTCCCATCCTGAAGGGCTCACTTTAATGACTTCCTCATGTCCAGCCCACACACATTCTCTCCCTCCTCCCTTCCCTATGGTCAGTCCGTTTTGTGCTTTCAAAGAAAACAGGGGCAGGTGGTGGGCACTTACCAGGAGGACACAGACACTGGAAGCGATTGACTTTATCCACACACTGCCCATTGTTCACACAAGGATTGCTCTGACATTCGTTTATCTCCACTTCACAATGCACACCTTTGAAACCTGAACAAAACAGACCACACAAGTGGCTCAGAAAGAGCGAAAGGCGCAGTCTAGCCAAGAAAGCACAACTGTGCGAAGATGACGGCATCCTCCGTAAGCAGGAACATTTCTGCAGAGGGTAAAGGGGGCTCTGCCCTGAGGGGGAAATAATGGCTGCTAGCTCAGATGGGAACGCTCTGGGATAGATAGGTGACTGTGAACAGGGGGAAGCGGCGACCTCCAGAGACACTGGTAAGACCCAGCATGCCATCAGAGGCTGCCCCCATTCCCTGATCAGCCCAGGCTTGCTTTCAGCAGTGCCAGGGCCATGGGTTTCCCACTCCATGTTGCTGAAGACCAGCAGAGTTGGAGATATTGCTGCTCTCAGGGTGCAAGTCAAGGTCAGGCGGGCCTCCCAAGGCTAGCGCGGCTAGCTAGCATCCTTAATGAGGCAACGCAGCCACGGTCAGCCTGCACTGTAAGCTGGATTGAGGGGACCTCTCTAAGGATTCGAGAAATGGTCTCTGCTAACGAGCTCCAGTGTACAACCAATGAACCTGTGTGCATCACTGTAGATAAATGGCAAGTTCCTATGTAATTATGGGTAAAATGAATTTCTATAACTGCCATGGCATGGCTATTTGTAAAATACAAGGGAATCAGGAAAACTTACTATTAAAAGAATTCTTATGGTAAACACTTTATTAAATTAAAGAACACTTGCATAAAAACAATTGCTTGTGAACGTTTCCCTTACATGGAACTGATGTTGACATAGGGGCTTGTTTAATTCAGTCTCCACAACTCTAAGAAGTCTAATGCTGCCTCTCTCCTTAAGGGTCCCCTTGACTGGGAACCCTGTTTCCTTGGGAATTAAATGCTGGCAGAGCTCATAGAATTGCCATTTTGTGCTGAGTGCCCCCCCCACCCCCCTGAGAGAGGCACAATTCAGTGCCTCCTGCCCAGACCCCATACACTGATGGGCCCAAGTACCTGGCATGCACAGACAGGTGAAGCCTCCAATCTTATCCAGACAGGTGGCGTCGTTCTGGCAGGGGTCTGAATGGCACTCATTGATGTCCATCTCGCAGCGAGGCCCCGCATAGCCCTTCAGACACTCGCAGTGAAAAGCACCATCCGTGTTCACGCATTTTCCTGCATGCTCACAAGGGTTGCTATTGGCTGGAAGAGACAAGCACCAGTTATCAGGACCAAGGCACTCGATGGGAGTTTCCACGCATGTGGCCTACAGGTCTGATTGTTACAGCATTAAAAGGCCAGGTGCTAACAGTCTGTGTCTCAATTTCCTATTTCCTTATTACTAAATTGATTCATTAATAAGACTAGGGCAATCTCAATGCTTGTGCATCTCTACTGCTCTTTTGCCCAAAAGGTCACTCAGGTAGGACTTTATATTAAGAACCAAGCATAAACCTTCCATATGGTTCAACTCCCAGAAGAGAATATATGGTTACACTGAAAGGTTAGTTGTAAACAGTGGGCATATAACAGGGGAGATCTGAGGTTGGATGAAACGTGCTCTTAGAGGAAAATGTGCTTCGGTTTAAAAGCTTGCTGAGCTCGACAGACAACATGGGGCAGAGGAAAGATGCCGTGAACTCACCCATGGTGCACTCATCCACGTCTTCGGTGCAGTCGGCCCCTTTGTAGCCTTGCGGGCAGGTGCAAATGTACTGCCCGTTTAGAGGGTTGGTGTCGCACAGTGCCCCCTTGTGGCAAGGATTGCTGATGCACGCATCATCCAGGTGACACAAGAGACCTGGCACAGGTTGGGGCAAGAACAAAGAAAAAAATGTCCCTACTTGGGGAAGGAGTTGTCTCTTTCACAGAAGAGGGAACACCTTATATTGGCTCAAGAAATCCAATATGGAGATGAAGGCAACTTCCCCTCCACCTGATCCTACCTATAGCCAAGCAAGGAGCTTCTGCAGACAACGCTGGTTGTCTGCTGCTCTGACTAACCCTCAGCTAGACCTAGCCTCAAGGGTAGAGTCATCTTCAGCCATAAAGCAAAATGGTGAGATGACAGAGATAGGAAAATGGGGCTATCCTTTCTACAGTGCTACCAGACTTGGCAAATAAAAATAGAGGCTGCCCAGCTCAACAGGAATTTCAGATCAACAATAAATAATATTTTACTCTCTGTCCCAAATATTGCATCCATCCTTGATTATATCTGGCACCCTGTTTTCCCGAAATCATGCTAGCTGCTGATCATGGGGCCGCCAGCATTTCACGAGCCTCAGAAGGAAAAAACAGCCGACCATCATCAGCCTGTACTAGGTCAGCCTTTTAATAGTGTCAGCATTCTTGGCTCAGGTGCCCTCAGGACTCTGAAGATATTACTGGGCCCCATGTTCTGCGCAGTTCACATGGGAACTGGATTTTCCAGTCTGCAATTAGCTTACGAACAGGTAACTAAGGCTTCTTCTACAAAGCTGGAGGCGGGGCTTTGGGGAAGGCACAGATATGAGAACATTTCAGCAGAGCTGGGCACAAAGTTCTCTCACCTAAGCTATCTTCCCCCATCACATTCCTCTCATCATTGCTCACTACTTCTAGAACTAGGAGCTGTTACACTGAGGCTAGAGCAATGTTACCTTGGCGGTTAGTAAAACTCCTCCCTGAGAGGGCTTGTTCTACAGACACTGAGAGCTGAAATGCACTGAAATGCTTCTCTCCTGCCCACTCCTTCTGAATAAACAGATTATTTCTTCTTACCACAAAGTCCCTAAGTCCATTAGTCATTCTGTCTCCATTAGTTATTTTGCCTCAATTTCTGAGAAATTTAGTCTTAATTTCTGAGGCGCTTTTCAGCCTCAGATCTGAAGGTCGATAGGCGCACCCAAGGCAATAGTAAGTAACTTCCATTTTCTTAAGATGAAGAGCTAAGATACAGAGAGTTGAGATGAGAGTGAAACGTCCTGAGGACGAAGACTAACTTCATAACACTTTGGCTAGCAATTACATTTCCACCAGAACAGTCCTGAGAGATCTGTTCTGACAGATGGTAGTTAAAAGGACACAGCTATGGGGTGAAAGGGAAGGAAGCAGAAAGCCCGAGTGCTCACAGGCCCCCTCTGATATCAGGCTCTGTCCTCCTGCTGGCCTCACCTGCCTTCCCTTCTGGGCACATGCAGGAGAAGGAGGCCACGCGGTCAATGCAGGTGGACCCCGCGGTGCAGGAGGCGAAGGCACAGTCATCGATGTTCTCGCTGCAGTCGTCTCCACTCCAGCCATTAACACACACACAGCCATAGCCTCCATTGCGGTTGGTGCAGGTGCCCCCGTTCTGACAGGCGTTGGGTTGCAGCAGGCACTCGTCCACGTCCTCGGTGCAGAACTGTCCTTTAGGGGGAAACATGCTTTGGGTGAGGGCTCTGCAGTCTCAAAGGGTTTGTACCATACCAGCACCACCCCCACCCCCTCGCCACATTCTTCACCCTCATGCCTGAAATTCAGGCAAGCAGCACTCACAGCAGATCAGGCCCTCACAGAAACTGTAAGGCCACCTTGAGCCATCCAAGTGACATTTATTCTAGGCAAGCCATTTAAAGAAGATGGAGTTACTATCCTTAGAAATTCTGACCACATGAGAAGTTAGCCAACCTATCAAAGAAAAGATGTCCTCTAGGATCTTTGACTTGGGTTAAATTCCTGGGACCATGAATATATGACTGAGAAGAGCAAGGTGAGAAGAGCCTAAGAGATGAGTAAGGGAAAGAATAATGAGAAGGAACCTACAGGTCAAAATGTTAGGGCAATTGTTCTATATCTTGACCATCAATGTCAATATCCTAGTTATGATCTGTACAGTAGTTTTGCAAGAGGGAGGCTTGGTGGAGGGTGCAGGGTATCTCTCTTTATTAATACTTATAACTGCATGAGAAATGACAATGATCTCAAGATAAAAAATTTAATTAAATATGAAAGGAAGGGCAAGCAAAGGTAGAGAGAAGAGACTGAGGGCAATAAAAGCCATGGTACAATATGGATGTGAAACACGCAGCCAAGATAATGAGGCTGGAGAGAATTCTGCTTAGCCTCAGGCAACAAGTTTTAAGGATGCAGATTCGGGGAATAAGACACAGAAAATCACTCACTGCATTAGAAGATGGAAAAAGGATTGGTTTACTCTGCCTGAAAAATAGCAAGCTGGGGAATGCTATAAGTGAGGCCACGTATGGGCTTCCTGCAGCTCGATAAATGGTGGCAGGGCTGTGGCAAAGGCTCCCAGGCCCCATGACAGGGGACATGGGCATGTCTGCAACAGACAAGCAAGGAGTTTGTGATTAACAAGCAGGTGATTGCCAGGCCCAGTGAACTGTAAGACATGTTGATGAATTGGTCTTATTGGAGATTTTCCAGTACTGGTTTAGAGAGCTATCCAGGGGAACTCATATTCCGGTCACCTGAAGTCTTGAAAATAAAACCCAGCAAGTGGCTGAAACTAAGAAAAAACAAACCCTCAAAGTGTCCTTAACTCTTTCTCCGTAAAAGAACTCAATGAATAATTCAGAAAGGCATTCTGATGAAGAGGTCTCTTAATGACCTCTTAAAACGCATGATGCTTATACTCAGAAAATGCTATGGCCATCCCTGGTCCCCAGAAAACTTGACGATAGTTCAACCGGCTCAGGTACTTTCAGAAAACCTGCGGTGCCCAGTGTGTAGCCATCACTGGGAGCAGAGGCTAGTTATGTCTGATTTAACCTAACTACCACCCACTCTTTACCTCCATTATTACACCATTCTTTACACCCTTATTATACCCATATTACAGAGCCAACACCACTCTACTGCACTAATTTAATTGTACATCTCTCTCTCACTACTTGGCTGCAAGCAAACTGAGTTCAGGAATATATATATATATATATATATATATATATATATATATATATATATATATATTTGTATTCCTCGCTAATATCCCACTGCCTAGGATGGCAGGATGGGTTGTGTGGGCATCTCTGGAACTCTGTGGCAGAGCCCCCCTCTCACTTCAGTGCTTCTCCCTTCACCCCACTTCATCCATATAAAATTTTTTTTTTGTAGATTTTATTGGGGAGTTGGGGGAGGGGAACAGTGTTGGTGAATCGGGGAAGAGGAACAGACAAGTTGCTGTCCTTTGGTTCTTCAGTCTAGTTGTGGAGGACATCGCTTCACTGGCCCATGTTGGTATTATGACCATTGCGCTCTTCCTGGTTGAGGCAGATAGGTCGCGGGCCACTGGACAGCTGCTCACGCCGGCTGCCAGCTGCTCATGCTGGCTGCCAGCCACTCACAGTAGCTCATGGCAGCCCTCTGCAGCCCCATGGCAGCCTACGCCATCGCTTGTGACTCACGGCAGCCCAGCTCCAGGTCGAGCTGTTGTTCCCCATCTTAGCTGTAAAGGGTGCAGCATCACCATCTTAGCTGTAAAGGGTGCAGCCCTCATGTGGGATCCAAACAGGGGCCCTGCTGCTCAGAGCTTGTGCTCCCAAGCCAACTCTTAACCAATGCACCACTCGGCCAGCCCCATCCATATAATTCTTGAAAGAGCCACCATATCATTCCATGATCACATCCTGCTGGGCATAGCTTACTGACCAAGGATGGGCATCTGATGGAAGTTATATGACACTGTGTCTCTTTTCCAAACTTTTGGACTAGGGGTCCTAGTGCCACATGGACCAAAAGGAAGAAGTGGCCCATCTACAGAGAAAGTGATAAGGGTGAATCAGAAGTGCACAGGAGAGAAAAACAGAAATGGTGCATTTAAGTTATTGGTTCTAGTTGTTTCTGAAGTCCAATGGCTCCTGAGCCCATTCAGGGACACAGCTATTCAGAGAGATGTCCCTTCCAGGGGATTTCCCTGATTTCAGATGGGGATCTGTCATTTGCAACCCATAGTATTAATTATTACAGAGAGAGTGAGTGAGTGCGTGAATGAGTGAGTGAGTAAATGAGTGAGTGAATGAGTGAGTGAGTGAATGAGTGAGTGAATAAGTGAATGAATAAGTGAGTGAGTGAGTGAATGAGTGAGTGAATGAGTGAGTGAGTGAGTGGGTGAGTGAGTGAATCTGTGAGTGCATCAGCAGTAATGATCCCCAGGGCAGATGATGTCATTTATTATAGAAAGCTTTGCTCCCTTTACTATACTGCAAAAATGCTACATCAGGAGAGACAGATGTGTAATAAGGATATAGGTAGGATTTAGAAATAAAAGCATGACAAAGAAGAGGTGAAGAGTTGCTGTAACCTGGAAATCACTGAGTCTTATCTCTTAAAAGTAACGTTAACTCAAATATCTGCTACCCTCAAACCAGAATGACTTGTTGAATGGGAGCAATTCGGATGTTCTTTTTCTTTTTGCCTGGCTCAGTGATATCCTGAGTATGAGACACTGTGTGTTTACAAACATCTCATATGTTTCTTATGCGTGCTAACCTCCAGACACTTAAGTATTGTAGTAAGAGAGATGAGGTAAATAAAACAATGGTTGGAATGGAAACTGGGCACTCTTGGGAAAGGAAACCAAGGTCATTGATTGCCTACTATGAACCAAGCATTGTGCTTGACCTTTAACAAAAATTATCTCGAGCCGGCTGAGTGGTGCGTTGGTTAAGAGTTGGCTTGGGACGCCAGCTCTGAGCAGCAGGGCCCCGGTTCGGATCCCACATGAGGGCCAGTGACGCTGCGCCCTCTACAGCTAAGATGGTGAACAACAGCTCAACCTGGAGCTGGGCTGCCATGAGTTGCCGGTGACGGCGTAGGTTGCAGGCCCTGCTGCAGTGGGCTGCCATGAGCTCCCGTGAGGGGCCAGCAGCCAGCATGAGCCACCATGAGCGGCTGTCCAATAGCCAGAGAGTGACTGCCTAACCCAGGAAGAGAAGGTGATGACACCAACAAGGGCCAGTGAAGCGATATCCTCCACGGCTGGGCTGAAGAACCAAAGGACAGCAACTTGTCTGTTTCCCTTCCCTGATTCCCCAATGCTGTTCCCCTCCCCCAATTCCCCAATAAAATCTTAAAAAAAAAAAAAAGATCTCATTTATAGTTGAGAAATCAGGCTCTGAGAGGTAAACTAATGTGCCTAGTGTGAGGTTCCCTGCACCCCAGGAGCTGGGATGTGAACGAGCTGCCCGACTCTAACATTCTTAGCCTGCAGGTGTGAACCTGACCATATCAACAGCACCTCTGTGTGTCTCCATTTCCCAAACACACAAAGGCATGGGGAAGTGGAGAAGATGAAGAAGGTGAGGATTAAAATCATGACCCACACAATCGGATGACTGGGAAAACTGATTACAAACTATCCAAAAATCAAATGTACTTTTGGGTACAGTTCACTCGTTTTTGAATGAGATTTACATATGAAGATGAGACACCTTCACGGAACACCGTGGACTGGATGTCTGTTAGATAGTTTGTTTGAGAAATCAAATCTAGAGTCAACAGCATGCTGGTGTATAAGTAATTATCTAGAGGCTGGATCATTTTTCTCTATGTTTCAGGCACATTTCTCCAATAATTCCTTCCCACGCTCACGTCTGTCAGAATTCTCTTCTCACACCAGTTCTATCCGCCAGTTTTTAAATGCAGAACGTAGAACACAATAACCCAGGTGGCCACTACAATTGCTTGTTTTAAAGTCCCCAGGAGACCGTCTGCTAGGAGACTGCACTTCGTGCATGCCATCACCCTCGTGGCCCAGGAGGAAACTAATGCCGAAGCCTAAAGCTAAGAAATGGGAGGCTCAGAAAGGGGAGGTAACCTTCCCAAGGTTATAAGCCAGTGAGCGAGAGTACCGGCACTCACACCCACATCAGTCTGACTCCAAACCTGTGGCTTTTCCCACCACAGCCGCTTACGTATCCAGCCCCGCATTTGATCAACAAGATCTGCAGAGGAGGTCTCTGATCCTAGGGTCTCTTTTGTTTGTTGGTTTTTTACTGGTATTGTTATTTTTAAATTAGTTTCAGGTGTACAAAACAACATAATGGTGACATTTACACCCCTCACAAAGTGATTACCCCACCAAGTCTACTACCCATCTGACATTGTACACAGTATTATAATACCATTGACTGTATTCCTTATGCTGTACTTTACATCCCGTGACTATATATATATATATATATATATATATATATATATATATATAATGAGATATATATAATATATAATGGGTGCCAAAAAAATGTATACAAGTGGGCACTTTGATCAACGTTGCTCAAGCAGTAATTCGCCGTCATCAGAAGTGTCTGGACGCTGATGGGAACCACTTTGAGCACCTCTTGTAACTGCAAAAGTCAAATGTGACTTGTATTCATCTTTTGTTATTGGTATATACTGAGTATTACAATTTTAATACAGTTTTCCTTTCTTAAAATGTGTATACATTTTTTGGCACCCTCTGTATAATTACACATATGAAATTAGGTATATATGAGGATATATATATATATATATATATATATATTATGTATACAGTTGACATTCTAGTTGACTCTTTCTAGTTAACATTCAGGTGTACAGCGCAGTGGTCAGGCATCTACACAGTCTATGAAGTGATCCCCCCGATAAGTCCAGTACCCATCTGGCACCCTATATAGTCACGGGGATCCGAGGGAGTTAAAGCACCCTGAGAAGGCACGGAAGCATGAAACAATTAAAGGACACCCTTGGTAGAAATGAATAAAGGCAGGTCACTAAATATTAAAACGGGAAAATTTCTTGGTGGTCATCTGAGGGGTAGGTGGATTTAGGTCACCCAGCTGTTTCCACTACAGCTCGGGCTGGAGGGAGATGCTCAGTGCGGGTGGCAAGGCTAGATTTTTGAAGATATCCAAATCATTGAAGTGTGTATTCCTTGTTTGGGGTTTAAAAGGAGGAAGGTTGGAGACTGTCAGAAACTTTGAGTTCAATTATGAATTCTGAACTTGATACAAGCAAAGGGGAGCTGTTGGAGGTTCATGGGTGGGGGAAGACGTAATCAAAATCAAAATTGCCTTTGAAGCTCAGTCCTCCAGTAGAATATAGTAGGGACTCAAAGCAAATAGCTTTCTGTTAACAGGGAGAGAAGGAGCGATCACCAAGTTACGAGCTACCTAGCATATAAAAGCCTCTGGTGAAAATGGAGAGCTGCCTTATGCCCATGCCCCACCAAGCTACTAAAATCTTCAGCCCCAGCAAGTCGCAGCATGTGGCATCACCTGTCTCAACACACACACTTTCTTGGTACACTCCAAACACAACATTGGACAAAGCTTAGTTAGACAAGTTTTGAGGGTGTCAATTACCTCTCTTAGTAATCTCACCTCGCAGGAGTTGCCATTGAACACTGGGACTAAGGCGGTGGGCTCTTAGGCCCATCGCATTTTCTGTGTGTCAAAGAAAAAGAAATAACTTGTTTTTAGAAACTACCTTTTCTAATGCCACCAATGAGTCTAGTCGAACTTGGGATGAAATGTCACACTACCAAATCCTTTGCTGGTACCTTAAATGCTCAGCACCTCCTGAAGCTACTGAGAATTTTCTGGCTGATAGTTTTGCCTCATAAATCTCTCTCAAATCCATCTTCCCTTCATATATTTTACTAAAGCTGTGATGGCTTACTGTTGGTTCCTTGAACATTAGCTTCTTTCCTACCTCAGAGCCTCTGTAAATCCTGTTCTCTCCATCCCAATTAAGCTTCCCACTCTTATTTATATGGCTAGTTACTTTTCATCCTTTGACCTCTCTTATAAGTTAGGTAGACCTCTAAATTTACATCTCCCCATTTTTCTCCACCATTGCATCTATTCTATTCAATCCATTCTACCATTTATCAAAAGTTGTAATTGTACATTTATTCTTTACAGTCTCTGCCCCTATTAGACTATCATCTCCACGAGGGCAGGGGCTGTGCCTGCCAATCACCTCAGTTTATGTGTCAGGCACTGTACTAGGCACTGGGGATCAGTGGTAACCTAGACCTTAGACCTTAGATCTAATCTAAAGGGCTCATTTTACAGATAAGGAAACAAGGATCAGAGAGGCAGTGACTCATACATGTGTGCACAGCTCATTGGAAGAAGAATTAGAAATAGATCAAATTAAAAATGGAAATTGTTATAGGGCCGGCCGAGTGGCACGGTGGTTAAGTGCTGGCTTGGGAAGCCAGCGGCCCTGGTTTGGTCCCACATGTGAGGGCCAGTGACACTGCCCTCAATAAATAAATAAATAAAAAAATAAAAATAAAAACAAAAATGGAAATTGTTAAGTGCTGAAACAGCTGTGGGGGCTGTGAAATCACGGCCCATCACGTCAGCTTTCAAAATGGGGATGGGGACTCTGAGCTGACTGCTGAGGGTACAGGGCAGGATTGAGACATGTAGGGGAACAGCGACATGCCTCAGCAGTTCTACTAAGGAAGATGACACTACAAATCACCATGAGAAAAACAGGTATGCTGAATTAGCTTTCTGGGAGTAGGGTCACTTTCATGCTCACCTTTTCTTATTGCCCTGTCTGCAAACAATAGGCTGGTTAATGTAATGGGTCCAGCTATGGCAGTAACTGTAACAGAGTGAACCCAAGAGGACCGGACTGAAATGGAAGCCATGCCCTGGGTCTCATTAGCACCAGGCTCTAGCCCAGTGAGCCACGGACCACAGAATGGACACCATTTGCAAGCTGCAATACACCGGGATACAAACAGCCCACTGTGGCTCTCTTGAGATACCATAAACAAACCATCAATCTGACCTGGAGTTACAAGTGACTTGGGAAATAAGGGGATGGGGGGGAAGAAATGATCATTGAGCCTTAGCGCTTTGGGAAGAAGACGTCCTCACCCTTCCTTGCATCTCTCAACTGTGAAGTGTGTGGGAAAAACTTTTATCACATCAAGGGCCCTGTGAAGGGTCAATTCCCATTGCAACAACAATCACCGCATGAGAACATATAAAAAAGAGCCCAGCTGGCCCTTGCCCTGACCTTGCTACCTCCTCTTCTATGGTGAAATCAAGAGAATTCGGTCTCCACTGGAGCCTTCCAACCAGCAGGCCCCCAAGCTCCTGAGATGGGGAGTTTCATCTTTGCATATCATAGCAGACCTCTGTCCTACAAAACCTTCTCCTCCAAACGGGGTTTTCCATTCCGCCGTTGACGTGAACCAAAATGTCCAAGAGGACATGCCTGACTATTCTACTGCCTGCTGGAACTGAAGCTGGTTGAAACATTCTGTATAAATACTGATCTGTCTAATGAGAGACTGTGTGCATGCACAAATACACAGGCAAACACGAATGTGTAGACAAGGCCTGGGGTATGCAGTGGTTAAGGGGATCGTGTAGGTGTGGGGGACACACATTCGGAGAAATGCAAGCATTTCACAGAATGGTCCCACTAATCCTAGATGCCACCCTCTTTTTCTGGACACCTCAAAAGCCTGGTTCCCCTGCATCCTGGTCAATGTATTTTCTAAAGAGTCACCCCCAGAGTGGTGTGGGTTGTGTCATTTGTCTGTTAGAACCCTTTAATGACTTCCATTATGCTTACGATAAAATTCTAAATCCTAGCCAAGGTTTCTGCCTACCTCTGTAGTCTCTCCTTTGAAACACCACTAGCTCTAGCCATTCTGGCATTTTTTTGTTTTGTTTTTTCATTTCTGAAAATGATCACAATCTTTCTCCCCATTGGGGTCTTTGCACATGCTGTTCCCTGTGCCTGGAACGTTTTCACATCCACTTTTCCCTAATTCTTACCCACTGTCCACAGATGAAATATCACCTTCTCAATGAGACCTTGCATGCCTATCACAAACTCAATTATTTTTGCCTGTTAATATGCTCTCCTAATAACCTTTATTTTTCTGAAGGCATTTAATTACAGTTCAAAATTTTACACATAATTATATGATTTATGCCTGTGTTTCTTAATAGACTGTATGTTCTACGAAGAAATGGGTGGTAACTCTTTATTTTGTCAGTGGGTCCCCAGCACTAAGCACAGTGTCCAGCTAATAATAGTTCTTCAAAAGTATTCAAAAATATTTTTTAAACAAATGTTTATCTGCCCCTGTCTTCTCTTGGGGTTAGCGTCATTCTAATCCCAAAATAATAATCATCCCTCATTCATCTCCCTCATCCCTTCAGGGTGTCTACTCTACTCAGACTCCCAAACTTTCCATCATCCCCTTATCTACTTCTCACTCTACCCTCCTCCTTAGCTGCTGAACTCCATCTCATTTGTACCACAAATTCATTTTGCCTTTTGACCCTAATCCTTCAACTATGTCTCAAGGGTAACTTTCATTATGGTGGGTGCCTTCCTACTTCAACTGAAGCCTAAGATTTCCGTAAAGGCCATATCCCGGTCCACCCTCTCCTGTAGAAGTCCTCCTCTTCCACTTGCCTCCATCTGCAGGAAGGTAAGCAGGCAGAGAATCCATTTTTTTCTTTATTCCCTAATGTCGCTACTGACTTCAAACAGTAACATTCATTTGTTAAGCTATTTCTCGGTACCAGACACTATGATAAGTTTACACTGATTGCCAAATGTAATCCTCTCAACCATCAGTGCAGGGGAGGCCAGTTAGCTCAGTTGGTTAAAGCGCAGTGCTCAGAACACCAACGTTGCCGGGTTGATCCCCACATGGGCCACTGAGATACACCCTCCACAGCTAGATTGAAAACAAGTACTTGACTTGGAGCTGATGCATCCTGGAAAAACACACTGTTCCCCAATAAAATAAAAACAACAACAACAACAATCAGTGCAGTTTTACAGATGTAGTACAGACCTGGCCCACACTGAAGAAAGACACTGAAGTATCTCGGGCAGGTAAAGGGAAAAGAACCCAATAGCAGCCCTAAATATGGAGGATTAAAGGTGGGTCATAAACAAATGGGAAATGTAATAATCCAACTCATTCATTCATTCACTTATTCAACAGACATGTATATAGTATGCACCAGGCCCTGAACTATACACTCTGGGATTATCATGGTGAACAAAACAGTTGTGGTTTCTAACCTACAGAACTTACAGAAAAATATGGGTTTTTACCACCAAGCAAACAATTCTAACAGAGGGTGCTAAGTGATCTAATAGAAACATCTTGCCTTAGGAGCACAGGGTGGGAGAACAAAGAAGAACTATGTTCTGCGGGTCCAGGTGGGGATGGTAAGTTTCATTGAGAGCCACAGTTACAGGACCTAATGACATCCCATATCAAGGCAGTGTATTTCTTGTGACGATTCATTTTCCTACACACTACCCCTTCCAACCACCTAAATCTGCATTAACAGTAACAATTTATCATCCCAATATTGATAGCAATGGCAGCATTTGGCTCCATAGTCTAAGGTCACAGGGGTCTCCTGCTTTAACTATTGTATTTCTAATGTTCTTTTTCCCACTGCTGTGTAATCCAAACTCAGGTGAGCCCCTTGTGCCAGAAGTTGTGCGGCTCTGTGAAACAGAGAGAGGTACAACAGATCATCTCGGGGACAGACTCGGAATAGCCTACATGATAGCTGAATCAACTTTAAATTATTCTTAGAGAGACCTTATATGCTAACCAGGTTGTGTAAGGGTATGTATGTATAAGAGAGTGTGCGTGGAAAGGGGTGGAGTGGGGCATACTTCAGGCAGAAGGAAGTCTAGGTGTATAGATTTGAATAGGAGAGAGAACATGGCTCATTTGAGGCAATGAAAAAAAAAAATCAGGGTGGTTCATTTACAAGGCATCACATCGGGGAGATATGGCCAGAGAGGGAGTTAGGTGCCAGGCCTCGGAACTCTATCCTGAGTGAGACAAGGAGCCACCCACTGAGGCGTCTTAAGCAAAGAACCAACCCAATCCAATCAGTGTTTCAGAAAGCCCATTCTGCTGCCGTGGGGAGAGTGGACTGAACTCCATCCATCTCATCCGTCCAGGTCAACAGCAACCTCAAGCCCTGGGGAGCCCTAGGGCTCTTATGGCTGCCATAGCAACGGGCAAGTCTGCAGTGCATCTGGGGCAAATTCCGGAAGCATCAGCATCAAAGCGCATCCTGGCTCAGCCACTATGGAGAGCGATGGATGCTGTGCCAATGCTGGATGCTCAGAAAGCGGACCCCTGGCACAGATGCCTCTCTGCACAGAGGAGAAAAAGCTTCAGTCCCCCTGCTAGGAGGTCCACACTCTGCCTCTTTCCTCACCTCCTTGGGTTCCATAAAGAGCTCCTCACCTCACTGGCAGAAAACACCTGCAGCAGGGGTTTCGAAGAGAATCCACATACTCTATTTATGGGCAAGCAGTGACAATGAGCAGAATAAGTAAAATGGTGGAAAAAATGGGACTATGAAAACATGCTGCAATACAAAAGATGAGGAACATCCCACTTAAGATGCAGATGTACAGCATATTTGTGAAAAGATTCACTTCCAGAAACTACAACAGTTTAGAAAGAACTGGTTCTGTGATCTCAAGGAATTTAGACACATGTAGGTTCTAAAAAGAAATAAAAAACAATATAGGACATCAGACCCTGAAGAAAGGAGGCAGATGGAAAGAAAGTCAGAAATAGAGATGACCTAGAGATAATGAGTAAATATTTTAATAATATAAAACGCAGTTCAAATAAAAACCAGAATTGGAAGCTACAAAGAACAAACTGACAATGAAGAAAAATAAATCAGTGTTATGAAAGAAAAGCTTAAGAAACTCTCATAAAATGCAAGGAAGAAAACAAACACATTAAAATAGTGAAGAGAGAAAGTTTTAGCTGTGGGAAGAATGAAGACCTACTGTAAAGATAATTGGTGTTCCTGAAAACACAAAAACAAATGAAAAAGACAATATTTCCTGAGGTGAGAACAGACTTAAGTCTGCAGATCCAAAGGGCTCAAAAAGTACTAGGGGGAAAAAAATGGAAATCTACCTATACAGATATTGATTAAAGATTTGATTTGAGAGAGGAAAGACAGAGATAGAGACCAACTTGCCTGACACTGAACTTCTCTATAATGCTCATGACAAGAAGCAAAAGAACAATGTCTAGAAACTTGATAAGATTAATTTGTGACTCAATAATTCAATATCTAGGCAAGGTGCCACTGGTATATGAAGGCAACCAAATCAAAAGATATTTTTCAAATAG
Source organism: Aselliscus stoliczkanus (assembly GCA_033961575.1). Classification (NCBI taxonomy): domain Eukaryota; kingdom Metazoa; phylum Chordata; class Mammalia; order Chiroptera; family Hipposideridae; genus Aselliscus; species Aselliscus stoliczkanus. Next base: position 101,675,670 of record CM066739.1, read on the forward strand.
CAAGAGCTCTGAAGATATGCCAATATGTAATGTTTCTGGGGGAAAACAATAATCAAAGATGTATTCATTTGACTAAAAAACTAAATCATAATGAAGAACTCAGAAATGAAAAGGTTGTAATATGTATAAATGTATTGATAGTTGACAGAAAACAAGTTATGCATAGAACTAAATCTAAAATATAAATTGGATTACAAAACAGTGTAAAGATTAAGAATAATTTGAAAAGAACATGCATAAGATTTTTAAAATTCAATAATAATAATAATGCAAAAATATGAATTTTTAGATCCCAGATCATATAAACAGACTGAAGAGAAGATATAAGAGCAGTAAAAGCATGTCTACAAAAAAAGACAATTAGTACATGCAGTTTCACTTTTGACACTAAAAAGTAGAGAGATTGATTCAAATCCAAATTTTTCTAAACATGTATACCTCAAAAAAAACCTAAATACTATAATTGAAATCACCTCTATCTATTGTCCTTATGGACCAATTTCCACTTCCTTGAATGACTTAAGCACATGGTTTATGTTCTCATTTTTCCTCTCCCATCTCCCACGAAATCAACATCTGGGTTGAGGACCAATAAGGACATCTGAGCCAAGAGCTCTTACTTTTCTCGACTCAACATATCTCTACACCCACAAACATATTCACACTCTGGATCTCATTATAAGACGTTCAGTGTTCCAATTCCAAGATCTCAAACTTGTATTTCCATTTTCTGACTAGTACCTCCCATCTCCCTCCTTTCCCATTCCCAACAATCATTTCACCTAATTTATCCCCAACTGAAACCTGTCAAAGTAAACTTCTCCTAAATCACCCAGTTCACTAACCAAACCTCCTTCTAGCTGCTGTAACTCTGACTCCAGGCCAAGGTTCTATGGTCAGTCACACGGATGACATTTCTGTCCCCCATGGATCTCCCTCTCTCCTTTTTTTAGCTGTACCCCTTGCAATCCGGCAGTCTTATCTCCTTTCTATTGAAACTACATTTTTGAAGATTTCAATGACCTCAAAAATTCTGACTAATTCTTTGTAGTTACCATTCTTATTTGAGTCTCCTGGTTGTCATCCATTCACTAGCCATCATTTGTTAAAATCAGTCCTGGGAATGTTTAAGTAAGACCATTTCCCAGTCCTCCAGATGTTGAGAGGTCTATTAGGCAAGGCAAGCATATAAATCTGGAAGAGCAGTAAGATGCTACAGGGGCTACAACAGAGGCATGTAGTCCTGAGTTAAGGGTGCAGTCTTACAATGTACCCCCTGACTCAGTGATGCTACCTATAATGGCAGAGCTTCTTTCCAATTCTCATACATCCCCCTTCCTCACCCTCCTTTTTGGATCCCTTTCCTCATCCATTTTCGTAAGTGTGGCCATTTCTCACAACTCTAGACCAAACCCTGTGTTCTTCTCACTCCACATAGACTTGATACCTTTCCAAGGCAACCAAAAACAAGACTCAATTCTGAGTCTCTAGCCCCTACCTCTATTCTGACTTCCTGGGTCTTACTGCTGAATGTTTTCATTTGGAAAACTCACCTCAAAATCACCATCATCTTTAGCTCATTCCTCTGTCTCTGTCAATAGCTCCCACATTGCCCCATTACTCAGATTCAAAACAAGTTATTTCTTCTCAATCTCCCCCCTCACCCAACCGAGTATTCAGATGGCCCCCATTCCTACTCACCCTTCTTTCAAACTCAAGGGCATTCATACTTTCTACCTTCTATTGTGGTTATGTGTAGATTTTAAAATTTATGCCTAGTGAATTTGATTATTCTTTAAAGATAGGAATTTATATATGAGGTATGATAAAAAAATATGGTGAATGTTTAAATTTAAAAAAGTTATCATGTGCCATTAATCCCCCTCTAAATACTCCCCTTTACTTCGAGCACACTTATCCCATTGTTCTTGTCACTTTCTGAAGCAGTTCTGGAAGTCCTCTCATGAGTGTCTTTAGTTGTGCTGTCGTGGCTGCCTCGATGTCCTGAATCAATTCAAAACGTTGACCTTTCATGGTCATTTTGACTTCGGAGAAGAGCTGGAAGTCGCATGATGCCAGATTTGGTGAATAAGGTAGATGAGGATACACCGTAATGTTTTTATTTGACAGAAATTGCCATACCAAAAGTGATGTGTGATACAAAACGTTGTCATGATGGAAGATGAAACCATTTGCCCATTTCATGTTAATGAGTTGTTCATGATCCATGATTTATGGCACCTTTTAAAACACTCCTCTCTACCATAGCTCACACTCAACTGACAGCACTGAACAAGTTGAAACTTATCATACACTGTTACTAAGGTTTGACATGCCGCTTCCCATATTGAAGATCCCTGCCTTTCCGTTGGATGGCACTCGTCAGCAGCATTCACCGTATTTTGTGATCACACCTTGGTATTTCTCCTTTGTGTGTCTTATAGCATCCAGCATGGTATATTGAATATCACATTTATTCATTCAATAAATATCTGTTATTGAAGCTACCTTACAGCCCTTCTATGGGGGCTTGAAAAGCTGTGAGTGAAACTGGATTGTGCCTGGAATGTAGCCAAAGCCAGACATGGGATCACGGGCCAGAGGGCAGGAAAGACCCCTCAGCCTCACCTCCCATAATTTGTGAAGGGCTAAAGTAACTCCTCACCCCTGTTCCCATCCACACAACCACTAATCAGCTCTGAGACCTCTGGAATGAGGGGGCTTCAGGTTAGCCCTCTGGCAGTCTGCCCAACTGATAGCAAAGTGAAATCAGGGTGGGGGAGCAGGATTTCAGAAAACAGGCTTATTATCAAGCCCTCACAACTGAGTTGACAGCAGAGACATTGAAATGGGAGATGCATTTTCCCATTCCCCCATGCGGAATGTAAATGAGAAAACGTTTGCCATCCCGGATATAATTAAATAGTTTCCACTCTCAACCAAAAAGCTCTATTCCTATAGGATTTTTTTAAAAAAATGCAGAAAAGTGGTTGTCAGAAAAGCCTCATCCTAGAGAATAGTTGATAACCAACGAGAGGCTAGATCGAAATGGGGCATTTAGTTCAAAATCCAAATACCACCACGAAAGAACTCCATTCCCAGACACAAGGAGTTCAGGCACCATTTCTGGTGGTTTGTACTTGGTGATTTATGCCAAAAAGTTTTACTGAAATTGGAGTGACCAACAGCAAAGGGAATCTTAAGCCACTCTTTAGGCTCATCAAGTTCTAAAGGAGAGCTGAGAGAAAATGTGGTCGGTTTTATTTGACTCACGTCCACCTAACTTCCATTGTTCCCTTCTGCTTTAGTGTCCCCAAACGCTATTCCAAGCCCAAGCTGAAATTACATTTCTGGGTTAATAACAAGCACAGGAAAATAAATCACATCTGCCCTAGGAGTGAACCCAAAACCAAAAGCTGCCAGAGAGGAATTTGTGAGTTGAGCTTAGAGAGGCAACTTTAATTCTGAAGGAAATGAACCTTTAAAGAGAAAAATTAAATAACAGTCTGCGTAGACAAAACATTAATCTACACTGCTTTAATTAATTTGGGGGTCTTTTATAACTTTTTGTTTTGTTTTGTTTCTTAAGTGGATATCTGCCAGGGCAGAACTTCTCTCATGAGATGGCTTGGGGCCAAATACAGTAATAGTGAAAACATTTGTGCTCAGGCGTCGTCAAATCCTTAGGTATATACTTCCATTTTGTAAAGGAGCTATGTCTATAACAAGATCCCAATAAAAAAGTACAGCATTTGTCGGACTCCAGTGCCCTTTCTTTCTTCCACCTGGGCTTCTGCTCGACCGGAAGAGTGGTAGCTGTTGAAGGCACAAACTAACACTGTTCGAGACAGCCATGGCAGGTCAAGAGGCTCTGTGTTGGGCTAGAAAACAGTTCTGTCCACAACGGATGTGAAAGCCACACTGGAACAAGGCTGCCATGCTTCCCTCTAGTGAGGCTGACCCGAGACCCCCTCTCCGGAGAGCTACAAGTCCATCCTCACCCACCCAGGGTCAGAGAGGAGGCGCCTACACAGTAGCAGCGACACCTATAGACCATCTTTGGATGGTCTGTGGTCCAATAGAAATGTCCTAGGAGACCCAGACATAGCACTTAAAAGGGGGAAAAAGAAACTGGTAAAATTAACTTTAATATTGTATTTTATTTAACTTAATGTATCTAAAATATCCTTTTAGCATCTAATATTTAAAACATTACTGACACATTTTACTTTTTTTTTTTTTTCATACTACCTCTTCAAAATCAGGTATTTTACATCTGTGGCACACCTCAGTTCAGCCCAGTCACATTTCAGGTGCTTTATAGCAAGATGTAGCTACTGGCTACCCTATCAAACAGCATGGTCTAGGATCTTCTACATGACAATTGTTTGCTGAGTAAATGATAAACTCTGAAAGCTCTTTATTGCAGCATTCGCCCAATATCCCAGTAAAGTAACGAAGCGATATTGGTCCCATGAATGGCAAATAAAGCCTTTCCAAAAAAAAAAAAAAAAGGGACGCTGACTCATTTACCTCAAATCAAACCATAAATAGACTTGACAAAAATTCTGGTCATCCTGAAGTCCAGAGCTTGCTAGAAAAGACCAAGCCATACAACAACGCAGCATCTATCAGGCTCTTCTCATTAAAAACATGCCAAATTGCCACATCTCCATTTATTACAAATTGATACCTAGTTTTTCCAGCTATAAAATCTCACCCATTCCTTTACAGCTGCTGGCAACTTCCTCTTCTAGTCACCAACTCTAACCCTTCCTTTTCTATTTTGTCAAAAGCCAGACCAAAGCGTCCATGCTTCAACTGCACACAGCTGGAAACTGTAAAAGGGATTCTAACAAAGCCATAATAAGGCTCTTAGGTATAGTGAAAAAACCACCAGGCTGAGTATGAAACAGCCACTTAATAGCAGCTACTAATCTCAAAGTAAATGGGTAAATTTTTCAAAACAGAAGAAAAACCCAAAGAGTAAATCACCATATCCTAGAATAATATAACTACAAATTGAACTTTTTATCAATTAAAAAGGTCAATCAATTAAATCATTTTTTTACAAAGACAACCCACAGAGTCAACTTGTACAGGAAAATGACCACAGACTTACTCGTAAAGTTCAATAAGCCTAGATTCAAACACTAACCTAACCACCACGTGCCTTGAGTAAACTGTTTAACCCTTCTGAATCTCCATCCTCATCTTTAAAAAGGATATTTAATAAACTCTACCCCTAATACAGTTATTACAAAGATCACACAAACTAAAACACTGTAGTTAGCACCATATTTGGGTGTTAATAAACATTAGTTAACTCCCAGCCCCCAACCCTTTTCATTTCTTTAATTTGTGTGAAGCAGAAAATACTAATCTGAATTTACAGCTCTAATATCAGTAGCAACAGGAACCCTGCGACCTAAAGTTTTCTTTCTATTCTTCTCAGAATGGGGTGGAGGCTGGGATGGTAAACAGCTCAGCTACATGCTACTGAGAACAAAGGTCTGCAAAGAGCTCTAGTAACCAGTGCCCCATCAACCGTTCAACCACCACACACCTCGGTTCTTCCCTCCCCACAAGCATAATTAATAATGGCAGTATTAATATGGTGAGCATTACCGCAGAGGAATGCAGGGGAGAATAAGGGTGCCCAGAGGAGAACACCTAGCTCGGCTTGCAGAGAGGCTACGGAAGGCTTCCTGGAGGAGGTAACCACTTAATCTGAGCCAGGCAGGCAAAAATGGTGAGGATGATAGGGAGAGAAGTAGAGAAGGGAAACTTAGAGAAAAGGGATGGTGTGAATGGAGACACAGGATGTGGCAGACCCGGGAGAACTGGGAACTGTTCTTATTGCTGGAATATAAACCATGAGAAGACTGGATGAGCAGACAGGGCTGAGGCCAGAAAGGACCTCATTTATATGCAGTGGAAGAACCTTGGACTTTGTCCTGTTGGTGATGGGGAGTATAAAAGACAAGGTTGTCACTGGAAATCAAAGAACTGGCGTGAGTGAAATAGAGGAAGGAAACCTATGGTGGGAAACCAAAGACCGAGGGCCACTCTGAATGATGGCAGATCAAAAGAAATAAATGTTGGGCCGGCAGAGTGGATTGTTGGTTAAGAGTTGGCTTGGGACTCCAGCTCTGAGCAGCAGGGCCCTGGTTCAGATCCCACATATGAGGGCCAGTGATGCTGTGCCCTCTACAGCTAAGATGGTGAACAACAGCTCAACCTGGAGCTGGGCTGCCGTGAGTTGCAGGCAACAGCGTAGGCTGCAGTGGAGCTGGCCAGCAGCAGGTGTGAGCTTTCGGGAGATTCCGTGAGTGGCCGGCGTCGGCGTAGGCTGCATCCCCTGCTGCAGTGGGCTGCCGTGAGTGGCTGGCAGCTAGTGTGAGCAGCCAGCAGCTGGCATGAGCTGCTGTGAGCCACCATAAGCGGCCGTACAATGGCAGGCAAGTGACTGCCTCACCCAGGAAGAGCACAATGATAATACCAACATGGGCCAGTGAAACAACATCCTCCACAAATAGACCGAAGAACAAAAGGACAGCAACTTGTCTGTTCCCCTTCCCTGGTTCCCCAATGCTGTTCCCCTCCCCCCAATTCCCCAATAAAATCTTTAAAAAAAAAAAAGAAAGAATGTTGCCACCCTGAACTTATCCATCATCCTTTCCGCCATCCTTGCTAGAAAATACAAGAACATATGTAGAACAAAACATCTTAGAAGGGCTTGCACAGAAAACAGGTATTTATGAAACATCCTTAGGTAAGAAATTTTGGTAAAGTATCAGTTCACTGGGAAAGTTTCCCCAAGACTGGGCCTCCCTGATTAATATCAAGGCAGGAAACTGACTGTGGCATCAAATAAAGATCAACAATGAAATCACAATATCATTTCATCTTGACTCGCATCAGGAGCCTAGTGCCACACAGAGTCACGCTCCCGCAGGGCAGGAGATGGAGTAGAATGGGGCCAAGTTCCTAATAAGTATCCTATTCCACCCAATACCTCAGTGAGGATCATTAAACACAGAAAAATTCAAACTTTTCCAGTTATTATTTGTCATGCAAGTAACTTCACAGTAATTTTTAAGTTTAAAAAAAACCAAACACTCTGAACAATCTACCAGAGAAATAGCAAAAGCTAACAAGAGAACACGACAGAAAAAGCAAAGGACTGGATGGGAGTGAGGTCCAAGGGTCCAGTCACCCAGAAGAAATTCTAGGGGAAGTCCAATTCTGGGCAAACCCGGTGGGAAAGTATGAAAAAGGACAGTTTGGGGATTAAAAGCAGAAATGTGTGCCCTTCGAGGAAATCAGGTTATTGAAGTTTTAAGCCCTTTTAATCTTTTTTATTCATTGTCTACAGCTCGAAAAAGTACTCTAAATAATAAGCTGCTGCCCAAGAGGGTAAGTGATCCAGAGCCACGAAAGCACTGGCAGGTAGGATGGGCAGCCATCCAACATCAAGGCGTCTCTGCTGGGCACCACCCATCGCTGGTGCAGCAGTTATTTCCTCATCCCATAACTTATTCTTGGCTTTCCACATTAAATCAATCAGTTCCTCTCAAAAAGGCTCACTTCTTAATCACTTAACCAGTTCTTAATTGTCTCCACTTTCAGCTAGATAAATAAACAGAAATTGGAACCAACTGTCTGCATCAAATCACTTCGCTTTCAAACAGAAGTGGAAAAGCTGCCTAAGACAACATCAGAAACTTTCCAGAGGTTGTAAAAGGAAGCAAGGCGACTCTGTTAATGCCAGAGGCAGAAAAACCTGTGTGTCCCTAAAGGGACATGGAAAAGGAGAAAAATGGAAATGGAGATGGGTGTCATAAAAAATAATGTCATCAGGAGTACCTGCTCGGACCTTTGTATTGTATCATTACAGGACACGACAGGAAGATGAGAGAGAGTTCCGCCTGAACAAACAACAAGCTCTGAACTCATGCAGTCTCTATTATTATTATCTAATATTATCTAATATTATTATTATTATTATTATTATTATTATTATTATTTTAGTTGGAAGAAGGAGGTCTATTCCAATAGCCTTTTCATCTAATGATGAATATATTTGATACTACAACCAAAACTTGATTAAGTTGTAGTTTCATTTTTTCCCCCAGCTTTAAGACGTATTTGACATTGTATGAGTTTAAGGTACACAACGTGACTATCTGATACACGTACATATTGCAAAATAATCACCACAATAAGGTTAGCCAACACATCCATTCTGTCACCTAGTTACCGTGTGTCTGTGTGTGTGTGTGTGTGTGTGTGTGTAGTGAGAACATTTGTAGTTTTGCATTTACATATGCTCCTTTCCTCTCAAATATGTGTCAAGCATCTACTATGGTCCAGGGAATGTTCTAGCTGCTTTCCCCAGATAACCTGAGGAAAAGCATCCATAACGCTTTTCTCTCAGATCTGCCACAACACCGAGTACAGAGCAGCTGCCCCCGTGCATACAGGCGAGCATGCAGGGTTAGCACGGCCCCCCATGACGTAGCACAGAGACCCTTCGAGAAAGTGCTCACTTCAGGAACAGCCCGCCTCTGAGGGCCAATCCATGACCCCTTCAGGTTGATTCGCCACACTGTACATACCTGTCCACTGAGGGGGGCAGCGGCAGTTGTAGGTGTTGACCCCATCCACACAAACACCTCCATTCTGACACCTGTGGTTGGGACAGTCATCAATATTCCGCTCACAGGTACTCCCTTCAAAACCTGGTAAGAGAGAACGAGAGGAAACGATGAATTCCCATACAGGAGCAACGATCTGCTCTTCTTGCCACAAGGCATGCTCATCAGAACAGACCTGCTTTTGTTATTTCAGTTCAAGAGCCAGTAGATGGTCAACCCAGGGCTTGCCTCATAAAAAAAAAATCCGCCCATCGCCTGCCTTCTCTTGCTTCCAGCATAGCTCATTATGCCAATGGTGTGCTTTCACAGTTACCTCACAAGTATTTCAAAGTGTTTCATAAAATAAAATCCCAGTGAAGATAAATCTCTGCTTCTCTACTGGGGACACCTATTCCCTGGTTCCAAAAAGAAGGGAGGGAGAGGTATTAGGTTTAACCCAGCTCCATGTCAGATTAATGAGAAGAACAGATAAAAGATTATCTAATTAAATTTACATTCTTTTTTTTTTAATCCCTTGGGCTGATTGTTTGGGAAAACTAGGGGTGGTGGTAGAGGGCATTAAAGAAAAACATTAAACTTCAAGTCTGAAGATATAAGTCAAGCGCCCACCTCACTACCTGTCTGTAAGCCTTTCACGCACGGTGAATTCCAGGCTCTGAATCAGCTTCCTCGTCTGTTAAATGAGGCTGATTCTATCTGCCCAGCGCACCTCCCTAGGCTGTGCTCAGGGCCACATCATGAGTCAAGTGCAATATAAATCTAAAAACCTACCTGAAAATAGGGTGGCATTATTACTAACTAAACTTACCAAACCTTCAATGTCTTCATCCTCCTCTCTATATTTATAGCATTGCTTCCTTCCTCTTGATTTTCCCCTTTTATGAAAAACGAAACTAGCACATCAAACTTCACCCCAACTGCCCACAGTATGTTCCTGTGTAATTTATGCACTGAGCTTTTTCCTTTCTCTCTCCTTGCTACCAAGTGCCTTAGCTATTAAAAGAGAAGCCTACCAGCTTTACCACCTGAGAATGTCACGGAACATTCTCCTATTTAAAGTATAGTATGACTAAGTATTTGGCCTCTTCGAAATGTCCCTTAAGGTTCCTCTCTCTCGCTCAAAACACTTATTGGGTCTTACACGAGGCACCGGGCTACAGCAGTAAGTAAAAGAGACAGAGTCCCTGCTTTCAAGGCATCTCCGGCCTGGTGCTTGGGAAAGAAATCCATTCACCTTGCTGTGTTCCTTCCTTCCCACAAGCTACTGTGGCATTTTACATCTGCTCTGTTACACTGGAACATGGCAGGTTTCTCTTAATATAGTGGCAAGTCATGTAAATAGGTACAAAGTGGCCAAAAATATTACCCAGAGACCAAAGGAAATCACTTCATAGGAGGAGGGGGCTTTACTGAAGAGAAGTCTGTTTCTCCTGGTATTTGTTACTTAATCCATTGAAGCAGGTGAATCACTAAGTAAACTTGAGAAAGATCATGAAAATTTTTATAGACAGGTTTTTTAAAAAACGATCCTATTACTCACACATCTGTTTAATCCTTTGAGCATCTAACAACTGGACTAATGAGTCAGATAATGGTGAATTGGCTAAGCCAAACCCTAACTCTGATCAAGTGAGGGAAAAACTACACAGGATCACCAAGTAGGGGCCCCTGAACAAGAACGGGGGTCTGAGTTCCTGGTCTAGTGCTCTTAACAGAAACATGCTTTAGGAAAGTTAAAGGTAGAGGTTTAGAGTGAGGGAGGGAAAGAGGGCTCCTGCCCCTTTTAGAAGCTGTGTCATCTGGGAATGTTCTAGAACCGGTAATGGTTCTTCTCCCCTTAACCTGATCTCTCTGGTGACTAAGACTAATGATTATTCACTAGGGTGGCAGAGAAGTGATGAAGGCCTTCAAGCCAAACTATAAGGATTTGAAACTGTGACCCTGAATTTCTATGAGCCAATGCTACAACTAACTGAACTCATCAACCACAGGCAAATGAAGAAAACAGAAGCATTTCAGCATAACCACAATCTATAAGAAATAAAATGTGTTTTTTTTTTTGATGTCTGACTATTTCTGAAGTAGTTCTTCCCTGCCAATAGGAAGAGAGGTAAGTGGGTGGGTGAAAGATGAATTCATGGTGAAAGCGTGGCCTCTGAGGCCAAGCTGCCTGGGTTCAGCTCTTGGCCTTGCCATGCAATGCCTGAGAGAAATGGGCAACATACTTAAATACTTACACCTTTCCTCTCTGGGGGAATTAACAGGACCTACCTCAAAGAGGTGTTGTAAATTAAAATGATTTAGATATAAAAAGCACTTCATTCAATAAATGGTGCTGGGACAACTGAATGTCAACATGCAAAAGAATAAACTTGGACCCCCTTCCTCATACCATACACAAAAATTAACTCAAAATGTAAGAGTTAAAATTTAAAACCTCTTAGAAGAAAACACAGGAGTAAACCTCTGTGACTTGGGGGCCGGCCGAGTGGCGCATTGGTGAAGAGCTGGTTTTGGGATACCAGCGGCCCCGGTTCGGATCCCACATATGAGGGCCAGTGACACTGCCCTCTACAGCTTACAACAGCTCCACCTGGAGCTGGGCTGCGAGCCCTGGTGATAGTGTAGGCTGCAGCCCCTGCTGCAGTGGGCTGCCATAGGCTACAGTGAGTGGCTGACAGCCAACGTGAGTGGCCGACAGCCAGCGTGAGCGGCCGGCAGCCAGCGTGAGCTGCCAATAGCCGCGGTGAGCGACCATCCAGAGGCCGGCGACCTATCTGCCTCATCCAGGAAGAGCGCAATGATGATACCAACATGGGCCAGTGAAGCAACGTCCTCTGCAACTAAACTGAAGAACAAAAGGACAGCAACTTGTCTGAATCATATATCTGATAAGAGACTTGTATATAGGATATAGAAAGAACTCTCACAATAATAAAAATACAATATACACAATATAATAATAAAGAGCAAATAATCCAATTTTACAAAATAGGTAAAGGATCTGAATAGACATTTCTCCAAAGAAGATATACAAATGGCCAATAAGCCCATGAAAAGATGCTCAACATCATTAGTCATGAGGGAAATCCAAATCAAAACCACCATGAGGTATTACTTCACACCCACTAGGATGACTATAATCAAAAAGATAGATAATAACAAGTGTTGGTAAGGATGTGGAGAAATTGGGAACCCTCACAGACTTCAGGTTGGAATGGGAAATAGTGTAGCCACTTTGGAAGACGTCTGGCGGTTCCTGAGGTTAAATAGAGTTGCCATCTCGCCCAGCAATTCCTCTCCTAAGTATATAACCAAGAGTAATGAAAACATATGTCCACAAAAGAACTGTACAAGAATGTTCATAGCAGTATTATTCATAATAGCCAAGAAAGTAGAAGCAGCCCAAGTGTCAATTAATGGATGACTGAATAAATAAAATGTGGCAAACCGAGACTATGAAATGTCACCCAGCCATGAAAAGGAATGAAGCATTGATACCTTCAGCAACATGGATGAACTTTGAAAACATTAAGTGAAAGGGGCCAGCCAGGTGGCTCAGTTGGTTAAGAGCGTGAGCTCAGAGCTACAGGGCTGCCAGTTTGATTCCCACATGGGCCAGTGAGCTGCACCCGAGCTGAGCTGCTGCTGAGCTGCCAACAGGTGGCAGGATGGCTCAGCTGGTGAGAGCATGTGCTCCTAACAACAAGGTGCCTGTTCGACTCCTGCATGGGATGGGGCTACAGCCACCCACAACTAAGATTGAACACCTTGAGCTGAGCTGCCCTGAGCTGCGGACAGGCCGCCAGATGGCAGCTGGACATGGGAGCTGAGCTAGTTGTGCCCTCCACAACTAAGATCGAAGGACAACAACTTGGCTGTTCCCCTTCCCCAATTCCCCAACACTGTTTCCAATTCCCCAATAAAAATCTTTAAAAAAACAAACAATAATAAAAAAACATTAAGCAAATCACAAATGATCACTTGTGTGTTTCTACTGATAGGCAAATCTATAGAGACAGAAATTAAATTAGTGGTTGCCTAGTGCTGGGAGGGTTTTGGGAAGGCTGGGGAGTGACTGATACTGGTACAGGGTTTCTTTCATAGTGATAAAATTTTCTAAAGTTGATCATAGTGATGGTGACACATATCTGTGAATATGCTAAATACCAATGAATTCTACACTTCAAAAGAACAAATTATACGGTATGCCAATTATTTCAATAAAGCTCTTACATCAAGCGGGGAAGCACTTGAAACAGTGCCGGATGCATAATAAGTGTTCTACACATATTAGCTAATACTATTATATGTCAACGGGATCGAAGCCTTCTTTGGAGACGATCTAATCATTGTAAATTACAGATAAAGAAGCTAAGGGCAACATGGCTGACTTATCCAAGCTTACATGCCTAGTAGGTAGGACTCAGTACTGAACTAGAAACGTCACCCAGTTTTATGCAGTACACTCTCTGGGACGTCAGAGTCCTCTTTCAATAACCTGACCTTTGGCCAAAAGTTCCCATGTCTGAGAAAAACTCAAGCCCAATCAGCTCTCCTCCAAAGTTAAGACAGGATTTATGCTTTAAAAACAGAGACACAGAACTCTGTTTGGACATGGCTGGTAAATAAGTTCTTGCAAGAAAGTCTACCTAAAGCGGGGAGGTGTAAGGCGTACAAGTATATGAATAAGTTACAGAGAAATCATTTCTTAAAAATATATTTTAAGGTTCTAGGGGAAAAGGAAACAGACAGCTCTCCAGACCTGTGGGTGGGACGTGTGTAGCCAACTTACAGAGAAGCTCACGTGACCGGACTAAAAAGAATCCACAGCTTAAAGCCAATTCCCGTCCTTAAAAGGCCAAAAGGAGAGAAATTAAACTTAGAAGGAATATTTTAAGAGTGCCATTATATAGAACTGTGGGCCACACAACTGATCAATGATGACAGTGAAAGTGGGGGGAGACGAGCCTTCTCAGTGTGCCATTCCCCACACTGAGCACCGCATCTCTCAAAGGAACATCCATATCTTTCCATTTTCAGACCTGGGGACGTGTGAGGGTGGACAGACTTGGTGGAGGGGCACAGAGAAGAGGGCAGAAAGGGGAAGGTGAGATGACACAACCAGGATCCTCTCAGGTCAGGCTGAAAGTCCTTAGGGATGAAGGAGTGAGGAAAAACCGAGGGTTACCTGGGAAGGGACAAAGGTAAAGGGTAGAAGTCTACCCGGCTACTTTCTCCCCCCAGCCCCCCTACCTCCTGGGAAGAAGCCTATCACAAAAGCAAGCTGGTTCCATCTCTGTCCAACTGACTTTCTTGGCACACATCCTCTGAATGAGCCAGGATGAGCTCACTGACCTCCATGACGGCCCCATGTACCCACCACCAGCCTCACCATCCAGCCAGGCTACTGCTCCCACCTACTTCCCTGAATATCTCCCTAATGCTCTCTCCTTTTCTTTCCAACTTTACCACCAAAGAAGTCACAGAAATAAAGGGATTCAAAAGAAATAAATTCAGTACATTTAAAAAATATTATATAATATAGGATTTCTCTGTCACATTCAATTCATTCATCTGTCAAATATTCATTGTGTCTCGATTTTGTGCCAGGCATTAAGCTGGGTGCTGGGGGTGAAAGTGAAAACGAGAGTGTCTACTGGGGACGATGAACAAATAAACAATCCGTTTGGTAAGTGTTCTGCTAGAGGTACCCAGATTGCTAAAAGACCTTAGAGGGTCTCTCATTCCCAAAGGAGGTAGGGAATCGAGAAGGCATTTCAGTGAAATAGGTGCCTCTGCGCGTGGGCCAAATTACGAAGCGTGGGAGAGCAGGAAACACTTCCAGGAATACTGAACTTGGTGCCCAAGTCAAAGGAGTTGAAACAATGCACCCTGGAAAGTGGTATGATGGTTCCTGCATCTGTTCCAGAAAAACCTGCCAAGATATGATTAGGATAATACCCAAGAGAACATCACATGCCCCTGTGTGTAAGAATGCAAGAAGGAATCATTCCTACCAGCTTTTAAGTTCAGCGACAACAGAGCAGACACAAAAGCCACAAAATGTGCTGAAGCTTTAGTTCGATGATACGGGGATAGTATGCATAACCGGCTTGTGAAGGAGAGGGGTGGTTTACCAAGGATAAACCTTCGCTGTTTGGAGAAGACAGATCGCACTGCTTTTTATGAAGTTTAAAAAAAAAAAATCATGGAGAAATAAAAAGATATGGGAAAGAAAGAAAAAGGGAAAGTACCCTGAGGACTGTCCAGTCCAACTGTGAATGCACAAGGCAGAAGGCAGGGGGTTCGGACACCCCACTCTTCCTGATGACCGACACCACTTTTCAAAATACCCACAAACACAAAACCAGCTTAATTCATTCTCTGCCCACTAGTTGGCCCAACCCCCAAATACTGGGAGTCAATGATTCAATCATTTATTTGTTTTCTATTTTGCTCTTCGATTCAAATGTTTCTGGCCAAGTGCCCTCCTTGAGGCTTCTGCTGAGGACTTAATGGTGCCTCCTGAAGGTCTGCGTTATTAACAGTTGCTGATCCAAGAGCAGAAGATGAAATATGGTGCCTTGGTTTAATTCTATTAGCTCCCTCTTAAATGGATTCTTTTTTTTTTCCCTCTATGGAGAGAAACTTCTTTTTTCTGTCACCCAAGATGAGTCATTTTGGCACATTTAATTCCCTCCCCCTGAGTCTTACAATAATACTAACATCAACTCTCAGTAGCTCTAGTGCCCTTTGCAGGAAAAGAACTAACGTAACCATTCAAACGTAATCGCGAACTTACGTGGGGCTCCCTGATGTTCACAGGTGAACAGGGCTCTGAAATGCTTCCTGTCTGGTATTAGAGAATGTAAGAACAACAGGAGAGGCCAAACCAAGTCTAGGATTCGTGATGCCAGGAAGAAAACAAGGAGACCCAGGTTAGGGCCTCGATAATGTGACAATACACTAAACTCGGTCAGTCAATATTTTTGCTTCTATTATGTACCTGGCACTATTTTTAAGGGTTTGTGATATATTACTAAACAAAAACAAAGGTTCCAGCTTTCACTCTGGGGAAGAGGGGGCAGAATTTGGAAAAGAGAGACAATAAACAGTAGACATGTGGAGTGAATTATATAGTGCAAATTATATAGTAAGAAGATAAGTGTTATAGGAAAAGGGAAGAGAAAAAGTAGACAAGGGCAAGTAATTCAGGGGGGTTTAAGGGATGGTTACAATTTGAAATGGGGTGATCAGAGTAGGCCTTCATTCAAAGTGCTGAGACTTGAAATGTGATGGGGAGCAGCCATTTAGGAGTTGCTGCATACCTTCACAAGCTACTTGGCCTCCTGCTGATTTGGTTTCCCCATTTTTAAAACTAAAATAATGATTCTCTTCAAATAAGGGCCTTATGTACACTGAGATGGTGATTCTTACTTTAAGTACCATTTCAGTCATTTAATCATTTAGAATAGTGTGGAGGGCAGCGGAGGGAATGGTGTTGCATCATGAAGGAGACTTTCTAGAGGAAAATCATCTCTGGGCTCCATTTTCCTACATGGAAATAAAGTTACTATTTTCCAAACTCTACCCAGGACATAAAAACAATGAGCATAAAATCTTACAAACTGTGTAAATGCATCTTTATTCACAGTGTTCCTGCATCATCTATTGTTTTAAGTTCCTTTTTAATTTCCTTCTATCCATCATCCAAGCTGATGTCATCTGTTTTAAAGATCATGGGACCCCAAAAGGCAAGAACTAGACTGCTTAACTATTTTTAAACGTCTGAGCGATGTCATACAGAGGCTGATATATATCACAAATACTATTCAGTCATAATTAGATCCCTTTTTCCTTATAGCACCCTATTTTTTTTTTAATCCAGACATCTCATTTAACAAAAAGTCCCACACGTTCTCAAAGCGCCTTCAGGGGCAGATAGGCAATGCAGGGCAATGCAACAAGAGGCAGCAGCACAGGCCTTGGAAACAACCTGCCTGGGTTTTAGAGCTCGGCCTGCTTACATGGCAGCTGTGCGACTCCGGCGAAATCACTTAACATCTTCAACCTTCAGTTACTTCACCTGGGAAAACTGGAAAAATAATACCTATCCCCAAGGTTTCGTGGAAATGAGCTAATGGACGCAGAAGTACCTGGCACCGTGCCTGACTCATAAAAGGCATTAAATAAATGTTAGTTTTCTCTTCGCCAAATCTTCTCCCCACCCCCTTCATCCCCAATCCTACACACACACACACACACACACACACACACACACACACACAGAGCAGTGAGTAAATCAAGGCCTTGCTTTAAACTACAAGCAGAGAGTAAGTGAGGGCCAGGATCTCCTTGCTCCATCCCACCCGCCCTGGCAGCCTCTCAGCTGTGGAATCCCTGGTTATTTCCTTTCTCAAGGAGGAGACGCTATTCTGGTCTAACAGATCCTTTCCTGGACACACTCTCAGAATTCCCTGAGGTTCTTATCGTGGCTGATGGATAACAATGCAGAGACTATGGGAGTGAATAATCACTCTCCCCTAGCTAAAAACTTCCTTTATTGACTTCTCGAACTTCCCGTAAGGATGTTGCTGCCAAATCGACCTCTTGTTCTAGGCCACTATTAAAAGTAACTCTCTTGAAACTGAGAAACACATTTGGCCTCCAACAATAAATCACACGGACCTCAATGACTAGCCACTTAGACTAGTAGAGTATCGGGATATATTTGACCATTAGGATATTCGTAAAATTAAGTTGTGTACATTTCTAGTTCCTTCCTTACCCCTTAAAATGAGAACAGGAGCAAAGAAAGGTACCTTTTCAGTTATTCTTTCTACAAGATAGTGTGGATGATATCAATAGTATATCAATAAAATTTTATTTAAGGTCTAGAATGATAGCATTCTCTGTTCATTGAAAGAGAAACTGAAAGCAATATAATAATAGCTGCTTCTTGGGGCTCACAGTTAAATAGTATAAGGTTTGCTATTATGGGCAGTGTCTTGTTTCGCTGTATCCCAAGGCCATACATAGCAGTGCCTGGAACATGGCGGGCAGTCAATACATTTTACTGAATGAAATGAATAAATTACTATTTGGTTTTATGCCCAGGACCAACATAGGACCTTTAATCCCGTGAAGATCCAACACACCGTCCCACTCTACATGCCCACACCCCCACAGGCTGAGGTTCCCGTTCCAGAAGAGTAGCTACGGCCACTTCCTTCCGAGGCGTCCCTGCTTGCTCAGCACATTAGTCCCCCCTCCAGTTCTCCTTCTTTTGTTTTTGCACTAAGGACATTTGTATAAAAACAGAATCTGTGTTGCTTAGTAATTCATCGGCTCCAGCTGCTTGGGTTCTGTTCCCAATCAAAATTCTGGGTCTTTGGCCGCCTCATCGTTTCTAAAAGGAGTTGAGTGAACTGGCCAAGCCCGCGCCTTCCCCTATCTCTGCGGCACGGGGGCCCTGAGTTCCCATGCCGTGCTTCTCTCTTGGGGTTACGGATGATGGTGCCATACGTAATCTATCAGTGCTCATCCAAAAGTGCTCACTGAATGACAGAGCACCACCCCAACTCCAGTTCTAGAATTCTCTAGCTTCATGTCAGGGCGGGGTTATCCCCAAGTCAGAAAGGGTACTTGGAGAGGGGTTTGGAGGCCCAGAAGCCCAGGGGAAAAATCACAAAAGGGTAGGGTGGGTACACTGAGGTAGACAAGAAAGTACAGAGGGTGCCCCAAAAATGTATACACATTTTAAGAAAGGAAAAAAAACACCAAACTGTATTAAAATTACACTGATGGGAACCACTTTGAGCACCTCTTGTCATTGCAGAAGTCAATCATGACTTGTATTCATTCATCTTTGGTTATCGGTATATATTATTACAATTTTAATACAGTTTTTTCCTTTCTTTTTTTTTTTTTAAGGAGGGCGCAGCTCACAGTGGCCCATGCAGGGATTAAACTGGCAACCTTGGTGTTATCAGCACCACGCTTTAACCAACTGAGCTAACCAGCCACCCCAGTTTTTTCCTTTCTTAAAATGTGTATACATTTTTTTGGCATGATCAGTATTACGCCATCAGAGGTGAAAGCATAGAGGAAAGCTGATCACCAACTAATACTGTTAATTCTATGTAAAGTACTTTATTTTTCCCACATACATGATTTCCAATGTCTAATTCCCACTATGTTCTTTTCCATTCCATAGACTTGTCTATCTGTTTCCCACAGCAGTTTCTCTTACTTCTCACTGCTTCTACAGAAAGGACAACAAACAATTTCCTCGCCCCTCATCATCATAAACCCTGGCATGTTCAGTTACCCTCTGCTCGGTGTACGTACCACATGGGGCCCATAAAACTCCTCCCTCACCAGCAACCGACCTCCCACCCCTTTTCTCACTTCCCCTTTTCCCACTTCCCCTTTTCCCTACCCCTGTGCAGGGGTAGCCTCTCCCAGTCCCGGGACACTCCTTACCTGGAAGGCAGTTGCACTCAAAAGCGAAGTCACCCGTCTGCCGGCAGGTGCCTCCATTGACACAGGGGGAGGGTGCACAGGGCACATAGGGGCTGTCACAGTGCTGGCCTGTAAAGCCCTGGGGGCACTGGCACTGATAGGAACCCGGCAGGTTGAGGCAGGTGCCACCGTGCTGGCACTGTCCTGGAGTGTCACACTCATTGACATCAGTGTCGCACTTCTGTCCGGTGAAGCCTGCGCGGCATTTGCAGGAGAACTGGTTGGCCACAGTGGTGCAGGTACTTCCGTTTGCACAGGGATGTGACAGGCAGGCATCCGTCCATTGGCACAGCTTACCTGAAAGAAGGGTAACAGACCTCAGGACTGTGCATGGACATGGGAGTCAGCCCCATCCTCAGCACCGTCAACTCCCACCCAGGGAGTTCTTGGGTGGAGAATCCCTGAGCTCTCTGAATTTCATGGGGAGACTCAGGCAGAGCCCCCTCAATATCCTGGGATACAGGCACTCTCAGGGACCCTCAGCAGAGACACCTAGACTCAGTGGAGCCCACAAAGGGGACCGTTTGTGTCCTCCCCTGCACAGCTCTGCAGGGTTCCATCAGCCCCTGTGGCACGGAAGGGTCTAGAGCCACCTACTGTCTCACACGTCCTTGTCATTGCATGTCATTGCACCCCTCAGTTTGGCTGCCAGCTTCCTTTTTGTTTATCTAGTGAGCTCCCACTTATCTTGACAACTCCACTCACAAGTCACCACTGCTAGAAGTTACATCTACCTATCTGTCTATCTGTCTATCTATCTATCTATCTATCTATCTATCTATCTATCTATCTATCACCTCTCTCACACACACACACACGCTTGCACATGCATACACACACCCCAAGTTTTCTGTCTCTCTCCTTTTATTATATCACCTGCCACAATGCCAGAGGCTGTACCCCTGTGGTAGGCTCTCAAATCATGTCTTTTGAATGAATAAAACACAACACACATGTATACATATTCTGGAAAACATTTTATTAATAATTGTGGTCTTGCTGTAAATGTTGCTTGATGTGTTTGAAGAGGATGAAGAACTCCGACTCCTGGTATATGAAAACTAGACAGAACTAGAAGCTATAATTCTAGTAGGCGCTCTCAGGGAGGAAGGTACCAGAAGAAGCAGGAAGACTCTGACATGCTTGATACTAAGGCATAAAGGAGGCAAAGCAGGTTCTCTGAGGTGGAGAGAGAGAGAGAGAGAGAGAGAGAGAGAGAGAGAGAGATGCCTTCCATACTACTAATAAACTTGGTATTCATGTGAATTTTTGTTGTCATTAGCTTAAGCTTTTTTTTTTGAGGGCAGTGTCACTGGCCCACATATGTGGGACCGAACCGGGGTCACTGGCTTCCCAAGCCAGCGCTTAACCACAGTGCCACTTGTCCGGCCCGTAAGCTTTTTTTTTTTAAACTAAAGATGTGAGACCCCCCCTGAATTTGTTATTACTCCAATTGGTTGTCAAAATAAACATACAAATCTTTGACCCCCATACAGAAGCAAATGAGAGCCATGACAGCTTTTCTAAACGAGAGAAACAGGTGACATGAGCACATAGAAGTGCTGTCTGCTCATCAAGGGATGTCAGATCACAGGGGAAAAGTACAATCAAAAACTAGGCACAGCACACGTATCTCGGGGTGCTAAGCAGAGGGAAGATTAAGAATCTTCTATTTTTCCTCCCTATTTTTGTCTTCATTCCACTGAGAGGTAGTTACCCACAGGGGAGAAGAGATTTTTTTTAAATGGTGATTTCTGGCAACCATGTGTATCAGAGTGTTTGCCTATAACTGAAACAGAAAGGTCCTTGAACATAGCTTCCCATAAATGTTACGTAGTGTAGGCACTAACTTCCTGCCACCATTTCTTCATCTGAGAGTGGAGATTAGCTAATCAGGTCTGACTAAGAGGCTGTCACAAAACCAAAAGGGCGAACCTGACCTGTGGTGGTTCCTGAAGTGACAGACCAAAGTGGCAGATGTGCCATGGTCATCAGAAGCCCACAGAACACCAAGAAGAAATCCTTTTAATGGCCAAGGAAGAAGTTTAAAATTGAGGAGCATTTCAGAGTAACATTTTAATTATGAAGAAGGCACGAGGGCCATTTCCACTGATCAGGGCTGAAATGTTTTAAATGGACAAGCCCTCCCTTTGCTTGGTGGAACAAAACCTGATAATCAGGAAAAAATGATTTTCTTAACCAGCCAATTTCTTCAGTGACTCATAGCACCAATGCTGCCACAGACATGATGGCGATAATGGGCTACCCTCACTATCCCCGACCCCTACTCACACCTTTTCATAAAAAAAAACTCCATAGATCGAGTATTCCAAACAAACTGATCCAGTCTAGTTTTTGGAGTACACTGCTCATTTTTTGCTTATTAGATATCCAGAACTGTTGGTGGAGTGGGGGATGAAATGGTGAATGGTTCTCTTTTTCTCATCTAGCTTCATAAACACTTACGGTTCATAGAGACTAAATGCCTACAGGAATTATGAAAGAACCACTAAGACAGAGTTTTAAATAACACTGGGAAGTCACCAATTATAGATAAGGACATTTCCAGCACAGGGTGTGCAATAGCATAGAGGGAACAGGAAGTATGACATTTTCAGGGAATGATGGGGATGACGGCGTGACCAGAGCTAGATGCTTATGGGGAGGTGAGGCTCTACTATGATGTAAGGTCTGGCCTGTGATGGGCTATAGAAGCGGTGTAAAAGAGTTTGCATTTACCTGGTGGAGGATGGAAAGTCATTGGGCATTGCAAACAGGTGAGTGTGTGAGAAGATTTGCATTTATAATTGAAGATATGGCAATGTGACAGGTGAACTGCATGGGGAGATGGTAAAGGCAAGGAAGCCAGTTAGGAAATGACTGCAGGAGTCCAGGTGAGAGATGGCAGGGACCTCAGCTGCAGGATGCGAGAGCAGGTGGAGAGGAGTAGATGGGTGAGAGGTAATTCAGAGGGTGGGTGGGGTGTCTACGTCCAAGGGGGTGAAGGACGAGAGGCAGGGAGTTTGGGGTCCTTGGAGGATACAACCTATCTACATCACTTGTTGACTTTGAGGTACCAGTTGAATTTCCAAGGATACGACGCAATAGATAGTTAGAAATATCAGCCTGAATGTCAGGGTGGGATGGAACGAAGAGGATGACTAGGAGTCATCGGCAAGTGATAAAGGTAAGGGCAGCTGTGCAATCGGAGACAGCAAGATTCCCTGCGGAGAGCTGCAATATGGCTCCAAAGAGGCCTCAAAATAGAGTTCCCAGAAACATAGAAATGCAATGGCCGAAGCAAAAGGAGCGGACTTCAGGAAGCCAGGAAAGGTGATGACGTGAGTGTGTAGGGAGAGGGGGTTCCAAGAAGCAAGTAATCAATACACAGCACAAACGGCTTTTCTTCTGGGGAACAGTGTAGGGATTCTGATCCCCAATCCTCACATGTAGCCCTTAGGCGGTCGAATGCTTCTGAGTAGCTAACCCTTTTTCTTTCTCTTTCTCCCCTCTCAAAACTCTCAAAAGGAAGCTAAAAATAGTTGTCGGGAATATTCAAGTTTCTTACCACAGTGGGAAGACATGTGCACCAGAGTTGGGGGACCCTTAAGAGCCAAAGGAAAAGATCAAAAGGATGCTAGAAAAAGACACCTGCTGAGAATAGGCAAGTTCGGGCCGCGCCCCTTGGATACCTGTAAAACCGACTTGGCAGGCGCACTCGTAATCATCCTGGCTGAGCACGCGGCAAGTGCCTCCATTCAGACAGGAGGGGGACGCATAGCAGGGGTGGGTGGTGGAGTACTGGCAGTCCTCGCCGGTGAATCCCAGGGCACACTGGCACGTGGCTTTCCCCAACATGGCCTGGGCCACACACGTCCCACCATTCTGGCAACGGTTCTTCTCACAGGGGTCTCGATGTTGACAATATTCTCCCAAAAAGCCCCCTGGACATCTGTGTGGAAAAGAGAGGAGTCCATGAAAACACTTGGCTTCTTGTAAGTCCCAAAACTTACACGATAATGAAGTCCATTTAAGAAAACACCAGACTGTGTCTTGAGAGACCTGAAGGGACAGCCTATAAACCTGCCTCACATTAGGAGCAGAAGTGTTTAGGGGACTTAACCGCATTCTGCCGTGTCCCTTTGAGTCTAGGCTGGTGACAGAAAACTGGGTGGTGGTCTAGCATTGACTGCTATGGCCAGTCAGTGTGACCCTTCCTTACTCAAAGGCACAGCCGCAGCATTTTCCATGGCTGGACAGCCGGTATGGTGGACCAGCACGTGTCCGTACAGCACTGTGGCTACTTGTCTTCTTAGATTCATTAGTGTTCTCATCTTGGCTAAGCCACTTGAAAGGATTACGACAGTCACATGATAATGCATGGCCTGACCCTTTCATTCTCTCCGATTTAGATGATAGAAAATACCACGTGTCTTCTCTCAATTAGGCATTAAGAAATAGCAAGTTCTTTCCTTGTTTCCACTGAGACATCAGTTGGTCTATACCTAGATTTCTGGGTTATATTCAGGGGGGTTGAGACTGGGATAAAGAAGAACAAGGACATACAGGAATGGGGAAGGGTTCAAAGAGGATTTTTTTTTGTGTTTTTTTTTTTAGCAGCAGGCAGCTTTTTCAACCAAATAAAAAAAGCACACAGTATAACTAAAATAACATTAAAAATATCTATGGTACCATGTAGACACCAAAGTGAAGAAGAAAAAACAAGATTCAGGAATATTCTATGACATTTTCCACATGGAGTATTAAGGAATCTTTTTATGTGCCACCCATTGAATCAAAATGTACACCACCATCCCAAATTGTCTGCAGTATTTATGACAATTCTCTCTGAACAGCATAAAAAAGTCACAGAAATTCTCCATTTTCAGAACGAAGAGGTTGTTTAAATGGGACCTTGAAGTAGCATTTAAAAGGAACTGTTCCGAAGACTTCTATTCTGACTATAAAATTTACCATCTGGCTGTCGCCCTAGATATTTGGTTCAAATGATTTCCCCATTTTACTGTTTGGGAGCTAGAAAACTAAACCTACAAAGCTATTCCACTGTTACCTCAAAGGTAACACACTGAAACCCTAAATCTTCTACCTCGAAACCCGCTTATCATGGCTTCTTAGGCCCACGCTGGGTCCTGATTCTCCCAACATCCAGACACCAAGCACTGGCCTCGTGTTTACTGCTCACTGTCTTTGCCAATCGTACCCAAGATGTTCAGTTAGCCATTGGTTGGCAAGGGGAGGTCTTTAGAGGTCACAGTGATTGAGAAAGAAGGAGGACCAGATATTAGGGAACTAAGGCAGAATATGCCAGAAGAATTACACAGTAGCTAAAATGGCTGGAGGAGGAAATGGAGTTGGTTAAGTAGGGACGTCACTGGCCACAGGCTGCTGGCCCGTCCCCAGACCTGGTGCAGCCAATGTGGCATTAGGGCTCTGAGCGTCTTCCTGGGCCGCTGAGGTTAGAGATGGAGAGGCAGGGCGGAGAGGGCATGGCTCTGAGAAAACCAAAGACTAGCTCAGGTTTCCAGAGGTGAGAAGGCCCCTCATGTGGTCAGGAGGCCTCTTTGCAGTCCTGGTGCTGTGTGTGACCTTAGACAGGTTTCTTAACTTCACTGACTATTCATTTTCCCAGATTTTATATCATTCGGAAGGCTACTTACGTCAGAAGGCTGTTATCAGAATCCAATAAAATCAAGTATGTGAATAACCTTCTATTAAAAAGTTTTGCAAATGAAAAGCATGTTTTCTCTCTTTGCACTTATTGAGGAGAGTATGATGCAGGATTTAAATCACAGCTTGATTTGGTAATAGAATAGGTTATTTTCTGATTTTTTTTTTTAAGTAGGGGAATAAAAACTGCCAGTGTAGCATAGCTAAAATGAACCCTGAGCTATATTATTAAAGGCATTTGCAACTTATTCAAGAAATCTGCTGTGGATAATGTTAAAAACTGTTACACAATTCTCATTCACAGTGACGCTTGCTGATGACACTTGCTTCTCCTATATAGGAATTAACTCACCTTGTAAATAATGGCAAACTTTTAAACGTGGGTGGCCTGTGCCCAGTGTTTTCAGTATTACACTGGAGTATTACACAACCACCACCTCCCCAACACCACCATGTGGCATCTGCTCAGAGAATGCAAACTCACTGAACTGGCTGCATCATAAACACATAATGAAAATAGA
The DNA here is from genome assembly GCA_033961575.1 of Aselliscus stoliczkanus. NCBI lineage: Eukaryota > Metazoa > Chordata > Mammalia > Chiroptera > Hipposideridae > Aselliscus > Aselliscus stoliczkanus. The sequence continues at coordinate 101,701,066 of CM066739.1, forward strand.
AGGTTCCCAGGAAAATGAAAATGAAATACTATGAAAGAGGCTAAAGTCAAACAAAAGTATTCCTTTCTTATCCGTTACTAGGAGTTAATCTACATTGTTGCTCCTTGTATGGAAAAGTACGTTTCAATTACGATATGTTTAAGAAACCAGTAAAAGTGGAGCTTGGCGAAGTACAGCTGGTGGGTCCGCTCTGGCCCACCGCCTGTTTTTCTATGGCCTGTGAGCTGAGGATGGTTTTTACATTATTAAATGGTTGGGTGGGTGGGGGGAATCAAAAGAAGGATATTTCATGACATTGGAAAATTATGCAAAATTCAAATTTCAGTGTCCATAAATAAAGTCTTATTGGAATGCAGGCACACTCATCCATTTATGGGTTGCCTATGGCTATTATACTTTTGCATTACAATAACAGGGTTGTACAGTCGTAGTAAGATGATGTGGCCACAGAAATATTTAATATCTGGTGCTTTGCAGAAAAAGTTTGTCAACTCCCAAGTAAAAGAATACATGAGGCCTCATTCTATAAATAGCATCCAACATGCTTATTAATAATGATGTTCATGGGGATGAAAAAGAATGCTCTCTTATCAGTTTCCACAAGAATATTACACTCATTCATTCATGTGACAAACATTCAGTAAGTGCCTACTATGTGCCAGGTATTATTCTAGGGCTAGGAAAAATCCTTGAACTTGTGGAGTTTAAATTTGAATAGGAGCAGACAAAAAAATTAGTAAGTAAAATACATAATTTGTTAGGTGGGGTTAGTGCTAAAACAAACCAAAACAAAAAACAGGAAAGGGGGATAGGAAGGGATGGAACTGGGCGTTGGGGATAGTATTTGGGTTTTAAATAGGCTAACCAGAGAAGGCCTTGCTGAGAAGGCAGATTGGAGTCAAGACCTGAATGAGGCGAGAGACATAGCCACGCAGGGATCTCGGGATCTCGGCAAAGTGTGCTCAGGGCCGAGGAAATGGCAAATGCAAAAGCCCTAGGAAAGGAAGAGCTCTGGAATGTTGGAGGAATAGCAAGGAGTCCTCGGTGGCTCTACAAAGGGATTGAAAACCACAGGAGCAGAAAATAGATGAGATCTATACACCAGAGGGCAGGCCATTCAGCCACTGTACGAAGGATTTAGGGTTTCTCTCTAGTGAGACAATATTTAGATGTGATAGACAAGTACAACTGACTTATTCTCCTAGACCACATCTTATTTTTATGTGAAACTAGTCCTATCATTGGCATAATAATAAAGACTTAATTTCTTATTTAAGATGTTCTAGAGAGCTAGACATCAGCCTGTTTCTTTACCTTGAAACACATACAAGTCTCTTTTAACCTACATGTGTCACCAAGGCTCATCTCCCTTTGCAAATTCTGCTTCCTTCACAGCCAAACTTCTACAACTATAGCCTGGTTTCAAGGGTATTTTCCCTGTCTCTTCCATATACTTCTTACTTGTCCCTTTGCAACAAAACTTTCCTTCTAATTATTGCTCAGAAACTATGTTATAAGAGCAACAATTTTCCCCTTGTCAAGTTCAGTGGTCTTGTCCGAGATTTCATCATAAGGAAAATCTCCCTCCTATCGGCGGTATTGCTGACCACACCTTCTATCATTTTAATCTTTTTATGTTTGATTTCTAGGACTCCCTCTGCCTATCTCAAAGCTCGGTACACATTGAGCCTTGATTGTTTATTCCTCTTCTTCTTCCCCATCAATTATGACTACCTTAAAGTTAAGTCTAGGCTGCCCTGCTCTTTCCTCTCAGATGTATTTGTTATGGTTGTGGTTCATTTGGTTTCAGAAAAATACCACCATGTATCTGACTCCTAAATATACAGATCCAGTTCCATATGTTCAGTTTACTAAAAGTCATCTTCTTACCCTACTATATGCTGCCAATACTTGAAATTAAACACTTAAAAAGTGGCATCATTTTCCCACGAGACTTTACTCCATTTTTCTAAGGCGTCCATTCATAATCTCAAAAGTCGCTTTGGGTTAATCCTTTTTAAGTTATATATAATTTATTACCACGTTCTGACAATTCTCATCAACTGAATTCCTACAATACTTATCATTTATGTTCATGGTCTCCTTTTTGATATAAATTCTGATCATCTTAAATGCCTCAGGACAAGCATCTTAATGCTGGCTTTTTCCTCATGTCCATCCACCCTTGTAATAATAGAACCTTGGGATTCAAGACACCTTAAGGTAATTGCTACCCCGTGAGATAATTCTTTCTAAAATACCCCTAAAAGGTGATTACCAGCCTCTTCTTGAATACAAGCAGTTAAGCATGGTACCTGAGAAACAGTTAGAATTTAACAAACGCTTGAAATTATTATTGTTCCTGCTATTAAGAATATAGACACTAGAACCACACCCTGGATTTCAATCCTAGCTACCCATTTAACCCATGAGTGACCCTGAGCAAGTTACTAAACCTCCTTGTCGTAAAATGAATTTAATAATAACGCTTACCTCATAGGGCTTTTTTTTTTTTTTTTGAGGGCAGTGTCACTGGCCCTCACATGTGGGACCCGAACTGGGGCCGCTGGCGTCCCAAGCCAGCTCTTAACCATCGTGCCACTCGGCCGGCCCTCATACGGCTTTCAAATAGTTGTAAAGCACTTAGAATGGTATCTGGCACATAGTAAACACCATATATTTGTTAAGTAAAATAAAATTACTGGCTCACTATTTCAATAAGAGAACAGTGTTCAGTGTGCTAGGATCTCATTGTCAGGAAGCTCTTTCTTTCGGGTATCTTAAAATTCTGCTTCCACTCCTAGGTCTACACCCAAGATAGCTGAGAACATAAGTCTACACAAAAATGTGTAAAGGCTGTTCATAGTAGTAGCAAAAAGTGGAAACAACCCAAATGTCCATAAGCTGAAAAGTGGATAACTAAAATATGGTGTATTTGTACAATGACCTTATTTGGCCATAAAAAGGAATGACTATCTGATATATGCGAGGACCTGGATGAACCCTGAAAACATCATGCTAAGTGAAATAAGCTAGACACAAAAGGCTACATATCACATGATTTCAGCTTCATGAAATGTCCAGAATAGGCAAATCCAGAGAGACAGAAAATAGCTTAGTGTGCCCAGGGGTTGGAAAGAGGGGCAAATGGAGGATGAACACTAAAGACTAGAGAGTTTCTTTTGGGGGGGGAGGGTGACGGGGAGATAATGAAAGTGTTATGAAATTAGATAATGGTGATAATCATACTTATCTGTGAATATACTGAAAACCATTGATTTGTATACTTTTAAAGGGTGATTTTAGTAGCACGTACATTATACCTTATTTTTAAAAATTCTGCCTCCCTACAATTTCCACCTACTGGCTATCTCTGCTCCCTAAAACAAATAGGAAGAGCCATCTGCTCTCTCACACGTTGTCCTTCAAGAATTTGAAGATAGCTCTGTTGACCCTTTGTTTTCTTTTTCCAGGACTCCGTGCTTTGAACTGTTCCTCAGTATGAAATTATTTCCAGATTCCCACCATTTTAGGGGCTCTTCTATACTTAAGATAACCACAGTTATAATAACAATGACCAACATTTCTGAAGCACTCACTATGAATCATGTATTTGCTAAGCATTTTACAGCTATTATCACTTTTTCTTACTTCCTATAAGTTATATTATATTACGATCTCCATCCTGTGTATGAGGACCTTGAAGATTAGAAAGATTAAGATGTCACAGCTAGTCGACAGATGGCAGAAGCAGTGGGCCCAGGTAGGACTTGTGAGCTGCGTACTTCACAACAGGCTATCCTGCTCCCCCGATGAGACTATTTCATCAAAAGCCTCTTTAAAATGTGGGGCCCAAAATGGAAGAAAACACAGCACACAGGTTCTTCCCAGGGCAGCGCCAAGCTGGACCATCCCCTCCATTGATCTGGACTCTACATTTCTCCTAACGCAGCCTAAAGCTGTGTTCACTTTTGTCAGAAGCCACAAAATACCATAATGTGCCACTGAACACAAGGTCCATTAAAATATCCAGATGTTTCTTTTCTTTTCGCATGAACTACTTTTACACCATATTTCTCTCATCCTCTTCTTGTATAACATGTTTTCTGAACCCGGTAATGGGACCCATCGTGTGTTCCTTTTAAATTCGCCATGTTGAATCTTTACACCACGTTTCCTTGATGGAGATAACTTTTATGCTTTAGTCATAGAGACTGCAGCATTTCAGTACTGTGCCATACTTCCGAAGTTAGTGGTCTGAACCCCTACTGCACGGATAAGGATGCCAAAGTTAATGGACCCGGTCCCATGTTTGTTGCCTGAATCTAGCAATTTCTCTCAGTTTTGCATCATTTACAACTATATCTCTTTCTTTGCCTAGATCTTTTCTCAAAGCATAAAACAGCACATAACCACAAGTGTCCTAGTAGTTCTTGCCCCAAGACGGGCACCTGTTCAGTCAGCCGTGCTCTTACCTGCACTAGCATCGGAGTCACACCTCTCCATACGGATAGCCAGGAGGCTCCTCGCTGAAACGAAGCCCACTCCTTAAAGAATAATCCCTCTCCAGCATAACTTTCGTCACGTCACTTCTCTGCTCAGAAATTAGCATTCGTGCCCAGCCCTTCAAATCCAAGGTTCTTAGAATCTAGGACCTGCCAGGGGCCCCACTCCTACCATCTCACGTCTTACTCCTTAGTCATCCATAACTCAAGAACCTCCAGATTATTTCCACTCTCCTGTTGATGGTTCCTTATATCCAACTCTTTCTCATTTCCACTGAGACATACCATGCTTTCCCACCTCTTACGGCTCTAATGTATGTTCCTTTCTCCCATTCTTGCTTCAAAGATCTGCTCAAAACGTATGTCCTCCATTAAGCCTCTTTCAAACCAGCTCACCACCTCTGATCCCTCCGCCAGTAGAGGTGGTGCCACGTCACACACAAATCATCCTGACCAGTATCTGAGCCACTGTCGTGTCTTTCCTGTGCCTCTCTCATACCCCACTGTGATGTTTGTTTGTGGAGAAGGGCCTGTCTTGAGACCCTGGTGCAGGTGTCCTGAATACCATGAACACCTGTACGCCACTGAGCGACTGGTTCCAATGCAGGTTAACTCTCATGTGATGGGCAGTCGGCCTCTCGGCCTCAATCTGCTACACAACCCCCCTCCCAGCCCCACACTGTGCGCTGCCTGGCAGGGCACAGGCCAAACCAACCCTACGAATCATCCCAATAACGATAATCATCATTATCCCTCAGTCTCCAGGAGGCTAAGCATGGAGAGAAAGAGGAGAAATGAGTGAGTGAGGCGGCTAGAAACAAAGGACCCCCGTTTCCTAAGGTAGGAGACCTTTCAACTTTGCAAAGCCCTGTTCAGCTAGAATACAAGTACACCACACTCTGAGTGGAATTAAGACTCGGCCCGAAAACGAGAGCTTCAATAGCTCTCTCTTCTTGAGGTGGCTCGAGTGGAGTTGGGTGCGAGGCTGGAAACATGACTAATCATCCAAGTTCCCTCACAAATCTACAGTTCTATTAAGTTACCCAGGTACAATTTTTGGAAAATAGCCTACATCTTGAATAAAGGTGTGTATGTAAAAAAAAAAAATTTCTAAAGAATAACCGAATAAATCTAACAGCCACCTTTTGTTCCCCCAACTATGTGAATGCCTCCCTCTTGCAGGAGTACCTATCTCTTACTTTGGTGGCTCTCCCAGCGAACCTCCTCTTTTCTGTTCTCCTTCTCTAGTTCACAAAGGAGGCTCTGAATGCAGGGAAAGTTGGTGGGGGGAAGGAGGGCTCTTTCCCTATAAAATAACTCCATAAACTCATCAGAATTCTTCTCCGGTCCATACAGATACACTCATGCCTTTTTCAGAAACAGTCTGCCATTTCTGACCTAAAGAGGTCCCCTCTTCCATGCTTATTGTTCAAACACACACATGGGGTGGGGTGGGGGGGATGAGGTGAAGTGGAAGGAAGCATGGAGGGAAAGCGAGAGAAAAACATGGGGTTCTTCCTAATGGAACCAGAAAACCTTCCAGTGGAAAGGATGCCCATAGAGCCCGCCCCCCATAAAACAGATGAAAACCAGACCCCGACTCTCACATGTCACCCACAGCCTGGGCTCGTTTACACGTAGCCACTTTACAGATTTCAACGGAGCTGGGGTTTGAATACCAATGCCCATCTCTCTGGCCATGGCTGCCGTTCAGGGTCAGTCTCCCTAGTAATACCGGACAGAAAAATTTGTGCTTTCAAGTTTCCTCAGTGAATGGCCACTCGTCTAGAGAAAAGCTTCAAACACTGTAACAGCTTGTGTCGGCTCCAAGGGGACTGAAGTCTGGGCAGGAAATCGACCCTTTTCCCAAAGAAAAGCCAGTGTTTTCTCGCCTTGTTTTCTCGAACGTTCTGTATCAGCAGGGTGAGCCCAAATTGCATCCAGGACGTCGCTGCTGCGGCTCTGCCTTTAGCTTTTTTTAGCAAGGGTTTGGCTATTAAAAAAATAATAATAATAAAACAACAAAGCAAAAACCCCACCGCATACAAGGAGGAGAAAAAGAGAGACGGGCTTTACAAAACAGTTATTTCAAAAAATCGTCATTTTTTTTGAAAAAAGAAACTATACAGAATGTGGAACGGAGGGGAAAAAAATGTCTCATGTGGGTTGCGCCGGCCCTGCAGCTGCTTCTCATTAAAGCTCCTCTTTACTCCCTCTGGGCTAGTTTCCAGCAGAAAATTCTTTAAACAGAACTCTGCTTTCAACCCACTTTCTTCTTGCTCTGGGCCTCTCGGCCCCCCAATCCGCAGTGGCAGCCTGCCCTAGCTGAGCTCTAGAAGGGGGAGGGGGGAGCTGTCGTTAAGGTAAATGAGGTAAGGGCAGGGCGGGGGGGAAAATAACAAAACCCAGAAACCAAATTAAGCATTTCTCAAGAACAAAGGTCTGTGCTTGGAAAGGGCCCCAAATCAGTCTGTTCTTTCCCGGGACCATAGTGCCAGCTTAGCTTCCTGCCCCCTCCTCTCCTGCTCCCCTCAGTTCAAGCAGATAAAAATAATTGCTAACAGCTAAGGCTAGCTGTAACCAGTGAAAGTTCCTACATAACATTTCATTCCCAAGGCTGTGACTAGAAACTTCTGGATGCCCTAGGGTTTACAGATTCAAGCCTAAACTCTTGGGTTGACACACAAAAGTCCCCACCTACTAGTCTAACCTCATCCCCCAACCCCCACCACCACCACCACCCAAGAGTCTCCAGTGTGATGGCTCATCAGATGGTCAAGTTGTGAATTCTGTAACCCTGTGTAAAGGTAACTAACTGGTTATGCTAATTACTGGCATTGCTACAAAAAACAAACAAACAAACAAACAAAAAACCCCATCACATGAAGACTTGTAGTTAACTTCCTGGTAAAGAGGGGAAGAAAAAGGGAAGACGCTCTGTCATGTTGACTTCTTGCCATTCCCACTCCCACTCTCACCTCCCCCACCCCCAACCCCACCCCAACACAAACACTATAGCTTACTCAGCAAGAAGGAAAAACAAAAAGAACTAAAAAAAAGTATTCGTGTATAGAGTTAGGGCCCAGTGCTGGGTCGGTTTGTGGTAAAACACACTTTCGAGGGCTTTGCTGGTTTGATGTAAAGGAAACGAAGACAAATATACAATCAATCCATCTCTCTCTCTCTCTCTCTCTCTCTCTCTCTCTCTCTCTCTCTCTCTCACACACACACACACACACACACACACACACACACACACAAAACACACACACTTTTTACCCCCACTAATAAACAAAGACTACCCAATACTGCAGGACAGCCCATTTTTCTACTATGTAAATTTAGCTTCCGGAATAGAACATTTCTGCTTTTCTTGCAGAGGTATTTCAGAAAATGTTAATCTTGGTTCCCACATTAGGCTGAATGCTTCCAAATTAAAAGTTTCCCACAGGAAAAGAGTTTCACGGGGAACTGGGAGGCTGGGAACCATCTTCTGAAACTCCACCTCACTGGGTTTCCATGTGTTCAGGTTTTTCACCACCCCCACCCCTACCCCCCTACCCCCCTCACCCCCACACTTCCCCACCCCACCCCGTATTCTGAGTAAAGCAATAAACACACACTAATTTTAATAAAATCCAAACCAGAAAGAAGCTGCAGTGGTACAAGCTTTCAAGCTGTTAATTCATAGCATCATTCATCTTCAGCAGGGGCTGTGAGATCAGTACCTACCGCCATGGGGAACCAGGCTTTACTTACACAAGAATTTGCAAATGCTCTTATCTCCCGGCTTACAGCCTGAGCTCATTTATCAGAGCTCAGAAGCTGAACTGAGCCCCTGGTCTCTTCAGTCATCACTTGAGAGGTTGGGCAAGGGCACACAAACAGTGCTGAAAGACCTGTGTTGCTGCTGTAACAGAAAGTGGTCTTTCTCTCCTGTCTCCCAGCACACCAGCAGGACCTTATTTCATTGCACTGGCCCCTAACACAGTAACTGGCATATAGGAGGCATTCAACTACTCAGTGCTCATACCCCTAACAGAAGCCAAAAGGCAAAATGCAAGAGTCCATGGAATCTTTATACCTTAAAAAGGCTCTGTAATTATGCTTAAAGTTTGGGAACTACTAGGTTGAAATAATTACCCAAAGGATTATCAGAACTAATTAAGATTCCTGATATTTAGAGGTTTTCTTAACACTCACGTACCCTTAAAACATTCAAAGTGAGCCTGCCAACCCCACATGGAGTAGACTTTTAAAAATCACATTTCTGGGCCGGCCGAGTGGCGCATTGGTTAAGCGCTGGTTTTGGGATGCCAGCGGCCCCGGTTCGGATCCCACATGAGGGCCAGTGACACTGCCCTCTACAGCTAATAACAGCTCCACCTGGAGCTGGGCTGTGCGAGTCTCGGTGATGTGTGGGCTGCAGCCCCTGCTGCAGTGGGCTGCCATAGGCTGCAGTGAGTGGCCCGCAGCCAGCGTGAGCGACTGGCAGCCAAGCCTGAGCTGCCAATAGCCGCGATGAGCGACATCCAGAGGCCAGCGACCGATCTGCCTCATCCGGGAAGAGTGCAATGACGATACCAACAGTGAAGCAACATCCTCCGCAACTAAACTGAAGAACAAGAAGACGGCAACTTGTCTGTTCCCCTTCCCCGATTCCCCAACGCTGTTCCCCTCCACCAATTCCTCAATAAAATCTTTAAAAAAAAAAAAATAAAAAAAAAATAAAAAAAAATAAAAAAAATAAAAATCACATTTCTGGGCTGGCCAAGTGGCTCAGTCGGTTAAGAGCACAAGCTCGGAGCAACAGCATCGCCAGTTCAATTCCCACATGGGCCAGTGACACTGCGCCCAAGCTGAGCTGCCACCTAGTGCCAGCTGCCACCTAGTGCCAACAGGTGGCAGGATGGCTCAGCTGGTGAGAGCACGTGCTCCTAACAACAAGGTTGCCGGTTCAACTCCGGCATGGGATGGTGAGCTATCCTCACCCGCAACTAAGATTGAACACGGCACCTTGAGCTGAGTGGCCACAAGCTGCCAAAGGGCAGCCAGATGGCGACTGGACTTGTAGCTGAGCTAGCTGTGCCCTCCACAACTAAGATCGAAGGACAACAACTTGGCTGTTGCCCTCCCCCAATTCCCCAATAAAATCTTTTAAAAAAAGAAAAACAATCACATTTTCCCACAAAGTATGAACTCACACACACACACGCACACACGCACACACACAGTCTCCCTCCCCCGCATATACATATGTAGATAAAACATTCACCCACATCAGTTCCTTGACGGTTGGTACCAAGATGAAAAGAGACAGTGCTGAACATGTCGATCAGCGAATGAGGTCGGAGATACATCTTTCAGTCCCAGTCTTCATTCCGATCAGTTACAGACACAGGGTAAGTCACTTGGCCACATGAAGCCTTAGGCTTACCACATGTGAGACAAGACATGTAGAAAAGGTGCTCGCCAAAGTCCCCTCCACCTGGAAGTCTGATGGCTCTGCAGTTGGCTTTTGAATTCCCTCAGCCATGCTGCCCAGGATGAAACGATGCTGGCTGATGTTACTGCTTCAGGGTCAGTGGTCATACATGGCTTGGCCATCGGTCCACTCCAAGCCAGGGCTCCCCAGGGCAAGAAGTGTGCCTTGTATTTCATATCCTTCGTGCTGCCTACCTCTCATCCATATAAGCACACAGTTCAATACATATTTGTGTAAATGACTTGTTACACAACTTACACTTTCGGCTAGCCCCTCACAGGAAGCACAAGGAAGCAAAGAACAAAGGAGAAAGAACAATATGTTTACTTCAATTTTTAATAAATGTTAGGTATTAAGTAAAAAAAAAAAAATCAATATATTTAAACAAAATACGGAGAATAAAAAGGAATCCTGAACTTACAAGGGAAAGAAAGGCCTTACCATCTTACCCAAAACCCTGGCCCACTTGAGAGCCCGTTTTCTGCACCACGGAATGGTGGTAGGCAATGCATCTTCTTTATTGAAGTGGTCTGATAAATTACACAAGGCTGAAAATGACCAATGTGTGTGCGAAACAATGGTCTCGGAAGAGACGCACCAAATTCGGGCCGGCCGAGTGGCGCGGTGGTTAAGCGCTGGCTTGGGAAGCCAGCGGCCCCGGTTCGGGTCCCACATGTGAGGGCCAGTGACATTGCCCTCAAAAAAAAAAAAAAAATTTAACTTGTAGGGAATCAAGCCCTTAAGTTCATGTAGGACCTTTTTCCTGATACCATGTTTATATATATCCTTTCCACACGTAAGGGCCTAGCTTACTCACCCAACTCATGGTGCTCTCATTAATTCTTATAAAATTTAGGGGAGAATAGGTGCTGTCCCATAATTAGAGAGCTTGCTTCTGTGGGGACTAATTATGAACTCTGAGCGTCAGTGTGGGCCTTTGCCTGGAAGGAAATGAGTCACCTTCTCATTAGTAATCAAGTTCTGTCCGTTTTTTAAGAGTTGACCCAGAAATTCAAGGCCATGAGTTTTAACAATATGAGACAGAGAACCAGACACCACAATCGTTATATACAAATAGGACTAAGGCAAAAAAAATGAAAGTCAGCGAGGTTCCTGAGGTAGTTTTCAGGATGACTGAGGTTTCTGAAGGGGGCAAGTTGCCCAGTAAAATAATTCCTCAAGGAGATGTGTCTGGCTTACACAACCAGAACCAGCATTTCAAAATCTTAAAGGGACAGGTGGCTAAATGGCTCAGGCTCTACCACGGTCTAGGCGAGAATCGTAACCACTGTCAAATGTTTGCCACACCAAATAGGCAGCTCAGGTTTATTCTGGATAATTGAGGGTTTGGATACATACGGTATAATCAGAGGAAACAAGCAGTAAAGGACATGAGCTAATTTGGGGTAACCAAAGATTTGGCTAACAGATGCTTGCTCACTGGGAACCCCTGAAGTGAGCTTTGAGGTTGGGATTCCTGAATTCTCAGCTGGGAGGATGCCCCAGGCCATGTATGAAAACTGTTCCTGTTCTCCGTGTCTCTGCTTTTCCATCATGCCTCCTATCCAAGCCCAGTCTTTTTCTTGCCTCGGAGATGCTTGAGGTCAGAGTTTCCTTGGAAATGGTGCCCACAAGCCCACCTGGCTGCTTTGTTCTAGAAGCAGCACAAGAATCAACATTCAAAGCCAAAGAGGTCTGAGGGGGTGTGTTGGAGGAAAGGTGATTGCTCCCCACTGCCCTTCCTCTTGTTCCCCAGTCCCCTAACCTTCCCCACTCCATTCTATCTTCCAACACGTGCTAAAGGAATGTTGTTGTTTTTTAATTATTGGGAAACAGGGTGTTTTTCTAGGACCCATCGGTTCCAAGTCAAGTGGTTGTTTCAATCTAGTTGTGCAGGGCGCAGCTCAGTGGCCCACGCGGGGATCAAACCAGCAACCTTGGTGTTATGAGCACTGTGCTCTAACCACTGAGCGGACTGGCCACCCCATGATTTATTTTTTAAAGGGGGATTTCTGAAATCACTTGTCTGTCGCTGCGAAACCACATGAATGCACATACTGGTTGAGGACACCCTCACACAAACTGAAGTACAGACAGAACAGAGTACCTAACATGTAGACAAGTTTTGAAGCTATGTCATTATGGAAAAAAAAATGAGGAAGATATTGGTAATGATTATTCCAGGAAATGCTAGCCTTTCCACCTGTCCATCTCCTAAGGCAACACCAATATTCTGGGATTTATAAGCTAAGTGACCCACCCTCTGTGTTTAGTCTTCTGTCCCACAGTAGTTGCTCCCCTGTCTGAACCGCCACAGTTCTTTTTTTTTTTTTTTTTGAGGGCAGTGTCACTGGCCCTCATAAGTAGGACCTGAACCGGGGCCGCTGGCTTCCCAAGCCAGCGCTTAACCGCTACGCCACTCGGCCAGCCCCCGCCACAGTTCTTATACCCATGCCACTACATGGGCAATTACAGACTATTTTATTTTATATACATATATATGGATACCTCATCTCCCCAAGATGGCAAGATGTCAGAGGACTGCCACCATGTCATACGGAGGAGAAACGATCAGACACCCCTGAGGTGTGTGTGCTTGTGACAAGGAAGTCAGACGGCACAGCCTCCTGGGCTTTCCTACCGTTTTACAATCCCCACCACAGTGCCCGAGCACAGTGGCTGGCTCAGCTCAATATATACCAGTGTGGGGAAAATGAAACCTTTCTGTGAAGAGTGCTATAGACTAAATGTGTCTCCCCAAAATCCATATGCTGAACCCCATTGTGAAGGTATGTGGAAGGGGGACCTTTAGGAGGTGAGGAGGCAGATGCAGTCATGAGGGTGGGGTGCTCGCTGCGGGGTTAGTGCCCTTCTAAGTAGGGGAAGGGACAGAGCTTTCCCTCCCCAACACGTGAGGTGTAGTGAGTCTGCAAACCAGGGGGAAGGTCCCACAGGGATCTGAGGCGGCTGGCACCTCCACCTTGGACTTCCCAGCTTCCAGGGCTGTCAGAGAGAAATAAACGTCTGTTGTTTAAGCCACCAGTTTGTGGTAGTTTGTTATAACAGCCCGAGCTGACGAGGGTGAAATGGAAGGCTCCCACAGAGAGCTTCAGAGTCTATGTGACTTTCTGGGTTCAAGATACAGGATTACAAGCATAGGAACTGCAGGAGAGCGGCCTGAATCTGGACTCAGTTCCCCCAAGTGCTACGATTCTGCATTAGTGCTGACCAGGCTATTTTCTCAGTAACATCTATCTTCTCTACCTAATGCCTTTCTTAGCCTTTGCTTTCATTTTCTTTCATAAAGGCCTTTTCATAAAGAGCCAAGTAATACACTGGTTAGGAGAGGAACATTTTAAACAGAAGGTAACTGCATGAGTAAGGGAAGGTGACGGCAATAGTGTAAGAATCAGTAATACATTTTTAGGCACAGAGGATGATACACTAGGGAAGATTCCTAGCAATGGATAAACAGGATATAGAGAACTTTGGGAAGCCCCAGAGAAACTGCAGTGTACCTTACATTGAGACGTAAAGACAAATATGAAAACAAAACACCCACCTCTCTCTCTCTCTCTCTCTCTCTCTCTCTCTCTCTCTCTCTCTCTCACACACACACACACACACACACACACACACACACACTCGCACGCACACACACACGGTGGAAGTAAAGAAGACACTAAATTTCACTCCTAGCTACCAAATCCCAACGTACAGAATGTTGAGAAGAAGGCTTAAGGGAAACCTCCATCACACCCACACATTTATGCTAGCTTAACAAAAGAAAAAAGTTCTGGGACATTTCTAGATCATTACATGTTTTATCACAGCCTGATGTCACACACCCCTTTGTATTCGATCTTGCCAGCCTCGATGACAGGCGGATAGCCAAAATTTAAAACCAAGGATTTAATTAAGCTACCCTAGATCCTGACAGAGAAGTATTTCTCATCCTGCTTAGTGGCAAGGAAAAAAAGGGGGGAAAAAGAATCCCTACATAAAATTAATGGTGCTGACATGCCACCGTGGAACAATGAGAAAGGAACTTGACATAGGATTGTGGTTAACCTGAAAACCATGTTGAAAGGAGCCAAGCTAAACCCGCATCTACTCATGCCAGGTTTGCAGGCCCAAATTTAACTTCTTGGCAGTTACCCAAGACGACAAAAAGGATATCGGCAGAGCCCATGAACCGCTCTGCCCTACTTCTCAGAACCTAACACTGAAGTTTATAAATTTTATAAAGGTTCCAACCTAAAGAATAAAGATCAGTTGAAAAGAGTATGGGAATTCTATCATATTTTGGTAAGGAGCTGATAATCAGGACTTCCTTTATGAAAAATTTCTCGGGGACACTTACTTGTTAAGGATGTTTCAAGGATATAGTGCTAATGAGAAGGATTGCTTTGGAAGGGCACTGTGAGAGGCAGCTCTCAAGTTCTACAGAAAGAAAGCCTCACATCTGTAACTCACTATGCAAAAGTGAGCCCTATGGTTAACGGCTTGTGACTCTTGCGCTGGCAGCATTATCAGAAGTCGCTGAATGTGACCTGTCTCAGTTTCACAGCTGGGTAAAATCTGTCTGGACTTGCTCATCCTCCATTAGGAAAAAGAAGGGTGACATTTCCAGTTTCTCAGTTGAGTTCTCCCCACTAAAGAGCATTTTAACTGACAATGGCCTCTATCCCCACCTTCGCTGCCTCTTCTTCTATTTCACCTGCCGTAATTGCACTGAGATTTCAAGTCAAAAACCACTTCTCAGAAATGCAGCATTAGCCAAGCCTGGTTCATGTACATTCATGTAGCTACAAGCAAGTTCAGTCCTCTGCTATTTTGTGAGCTGCCCAGGCCTACCTGATGTGGCCATCTCTATTTTAAAATCAGGAACTATATAGTGTTCTCATCATAGTCCTTATCTGAAAAGCCGTCTTTCATATAGTTTCAAATGTTCCACACTTCCTTTTCACAAGGTCCTGTTTGAAATACTGCTTTAAAATAGGTAATTTTGTCCCGTTTTACTGATCGGCCAGTTAAGACTCAGAGTGATAGCATGTTTTCTAAGAACACACCTCAGGTCAGCTGCTTAAGATTGATGTGATCTTGGGCAAATTATTTAACCTTTCGGAATTTCCATATACTCAGGGATATTAAGACTGACTATCTTATATGAGGACTAAAATGCGTAAAGAGCTTCACATAATAAGTGCTCAATAAACGTTAGCTAGCATACTATAACTTGTGGATGATCCAGGTGCTAACAGGAATAATGGCTCAAACTCAAGTTCATGTGACATAAAAACACATGTTGCCCTCTCCATGTTGCCAGGCAGGGCTCTTCCAGGTGACTGTATTCACTCACCTGGGCCAGACTGAACCAGACCAGAGCCTGAGGCAAAAGATCAGTAATACTGATTTCTTTATTTAAAATTTGGATATATTTTTTTATCATAGTTAGGTTGCATTAGTTTTTTTTTTTATCATAGTTAGGTTGCATTAGTTTTTATTTTTTGACCTGTTGCCTAAAAATATGATTTATCTTGATTACTGAGGGTTCTGGCACCCTCTTAAATTGTATGCCTGAGATGAATGCCTCTCTCACTTCGCCCTGGTCCCAGCCCCATTCACTGGTGGTTCTGCACCAAAAGACCACATTACAGTTAGTCATTTCCCACCTGAGTTTACGGTGCTGTAGTAAGACTCATTCTGAACCCCTTTAAGAGGTCCAGCTTAGTGCACTGATAATCATTTGATGACTTCCCAAAGAAGTGTGAAACAATGTGATAACGACATCCACTGCCTGCAATCACCGCCACAGGCTTGCGCTCTCTGTCACATGTGGTATGCTTACATAGCCTGCACTGAGTAATTCCAGAATGAATCGCTCCTTAAGCATCAAACTGTAAAAACGTGAAAAGCATGTAATGAGCCGAGCGACAGCCTTCTTCATTTTATGGTAGAGCTAAAAGGGCTTTTCCATAGTCAGGCTCCTGTTGGCATCTCGCAGCAAAAAGGTTTATGTGATGCTCTGCTGAGCAGGGCACCCCACCTGAAGGGACCATGCTGGCAGAACCAGTGTCAGCAGGGAAGAAAGAGAAAGGGATTTACGCATTGACTCCCCCCCCCCCCCCGATGTATTTCTCTGATCCGATGCTGCCCCCCAACAGCACTGAATACACCAACAAGGTGAGTGAAAGCGGGGAAATGTCAGCCATGACTGTTGGAAATACCTTCCCAGGGGAGCAGTGCCACCACACACAGACACCAATAATGCAATCTCTGCTTAAGCAGGCTCAGGAGGAGCCTGACTGTCTCTGGCTCTCCTGACTGTACAGACACTTATCAAGAGGACAAAAGCAATGGGTCCAGTTTTGTCAATGGCTTCATGAGACCTGGCCACCACCACAGTCACTCCCTACCCCTGGCGAGGAAATCCCTCAGTCATTAAGGTGCAATGTTCCTGACAACCAGTAGAGAAATTTTAGGTAAAATGCGGCACAGGGTTGTATTTAATAACATTTTATATTTACATTGATTTACTTTAAAATATAGTTTCTAGTTAGATGCTCAAATGCAATCACCCGTCCACAGGAACCTATGTAACTCAGTGGTGACTTTCTATTGTTTAACGAACATTGTACTGGTTACCTCCTGGATGGCATGTGAAACATTTTGAAGGACTCCTTTATAACTATAACTTTTTGCCATTAAAAATAATGGCAGAGTAACTTATATCAGACCAACTCTCTTGCTTAGCATTATAGACTCTAGACAAAATATGAAAGGTACTGGGGAGCAACCAAAAGCATTCAGCAACTGGAAGGGATGAGTCCTGAAAGAAGAAAAGCAAACTATATGAAATGTACATCTATACAGCTGTTTCTCCCTGAAGGTGTTCCCCAGTCCAGGTAACACAAGATGAATAGAACGCAAGCAGAAAATGGAAATCTCCTTGGGTTGAGCAGTCAGAGGTGTCTGAACTGTCAAAGCAGCTGGATTGGAGGAGGAGAGAAAAGACAGCACCACAGAGGGGCAGCACTAAAATATGCGCACAGCTCCATTCAGATCCTTAAATGGCTCCTGACTGTGTGAACATGGTGATACTTAGGGACCCAAAAGAAGGCCTGGATGGCTGAAAGGCTGGGCACGCACTATGGTTCTGGGGAATCAGAGGTTTGAATCCAAGTCCTACCAAATTAGAGGGGCTTGGGAAACACTTCAAGGCTTCCACTAACCACCCCTTGCCCCCGCCCTCCCCAAAAAAGGTCATATCTTGGCAGTTAGGACCATATCCCAAGACTGAGACTTGAGCTGTCAGACTAAGGATAAAACAGGCCCACCACAGCAAAGCCTAGAACCAAGTCTTCAGAGGCTCAAGGTGACCTTCCAGAAATGTAGTTGCCTGCTAGAACAAGACTCAGCATTCTTTAGTGGTGGCTAAACTTT
Organism: Aselliscus stoliczkanus; assembly: GCA_033961575.1. NCBI lineage: Eukaryota > Metazoa > Chordata > Mammalia > Chiroptera > Hipposideridae > Aselliscus > Aselliscus stoliczkanus. Next base: position 101,718,502 of record CM066739.1, read on the forward strand.
AACATGCACCACCTACAATGTCCAGTAAATAACAAAAACTACCATAGATGTGAAGTCAAGGAAAAATTGTACCCAAAGTGAAGAGAAAGCGTTGCTAATGGGAACACACCCAAAGACAAACCAGATGTTAGCAACTGGCAGACAAGGACTTTAAACAATTATGATTAAACATGTCTTCAAAAATGCACGTTTTGTGAATTTTACAAATCAGAGCCTCACCCACCCCCAACCTACTGGTGAACTTGAGTTGCCCATGATTTTTAATAAAATTGGGATTTGGAATGGTTTGTATTTGAAAGCCTGAGACAAACAACTTGAAAGTGATTAATGACAGCTAAACTTAATTATATATTTACACCTCCCAGTAGGACAAGGGAGAGAATAAAATGCCTTACCTCTCTGTAGTGAGAGGGCTTTATTAAAAGCTGACAACAACTATTTAGGAGCAATAATTGAGTTTTATGCAAGATTACACAGGCTGTCCTGGTCTGCCATCCCAGCCTAACCACAGACTGAGAGTACTTAGGCTGAGAACAGTGAGAAAAAAACAGTTGAATTGTGTACAAAACTAACCTTGAACAGTACTTATCCTCATCTGTCAATGTGATCTTATCAAGGATTTCTATAATTTCTATAAACAGCCATTATATTTTAGCTGAATCAGTAGCATTATACTCTTTAAACAGAGAGTCAGATACCTTCTACTTTAAAACATTTTCCATTAATTTGCACCCCTACCCCCACCAGAAAAGGAATTTGGCTTCCACTTTCTTCTCTTAATCCACTAGGCAATCTCGTGAATAAAAAGATAATCATATGCCCGGCATGTCTGATGTAATTTTTATAAACCTTCTAAGTGTTCTAATATTTATTTACCATTTTGTGAAAATAATATTTACTGAACAAGCTGGGATTACCTTCTTTCCCTAGGGAAAAGCACAAAGTTGGTGAAGATCTACTGAAAGTTCTGCTAAGTAGATGTTAGTTTTGCTTTAAGTTTTGCTTAACGTTCTACGGAGGTTGGCACGGGCCTGGGGGATGATAGACCTGGCCTCCCTGACATCGTTTGTGCTTTTCCTGTGGCCACTTATGTTGACACTGCCACTCCTCAAGATTCTGCTATTCCTTTTACTGAGGTAGAAAAACACTTTTTTCCCCAAAGTTTTGTTGTTCATATTGGCCTCCCAAAAGAATGACCTCGCCCATTTTTTTCCTGACCCTGCATTTCTCAGGGAGTTGGTTTCCCTCATGACAGGGTGGGGGACCATCTGAGGGACTCGCCCAGCACTGTATCCACAAACAACCCATCCCATCAACAATGAACAAGTATCCAGGCACAGAACTCAGGCAGCTCCATTTTTTTCTGTCATTCACAGAGTAAGTTAGTTCCCTGTTCCCTAGCAGTGCTTCTTCCAAGATCTGGGGGTCACTTTGTCTCTTTCACCTTGGTTGGACGGTTGGAGACTAGCGGCCCATAAATCTGTTTTCTCCCCAAAGGGACCCTTAACGTCTCCTCCTGCTAAGTGCTCAGAAATTGGTCTCCTCTGGAACCCTCTCTCCCCATGTCAGACTACAAATACGTTGGCCAAAACTTAGAGCCTCTCTTAAATTTTCCCTCCCTAAGTCACCAAGATGAATTACCTCCAAGTAGTTTACAAATAAACTAAATTGTGTCTCTGTATAGTACAACGATCCTAGATACTATGTGAAGTAAATAAAACTCTCAGTGGAAAGGATCAGTTTCTTCTTATTTAAGACAAATACATTTTTTAAAAAAATGCGAATGAAGATATTTACTGAGCACTTTTTGGCTCAAAAAACACATTGTTGAGGGCCAGCTACCTCCGGGCATTAACTATAGAAAAATGTGTAAGCCCAGGACCGCACCACCATGTAGCAGGAGAAACATATCAACAAACAATCATAATGTAATGGGTTAACTACCACGAGAGAGCTGAGTAATGGAATAAAGCAAGTAACTAAGACACCAGATGCCAAAAAGGGACTAAACAAGATTTCAGTGGCTGATTCGAAGGTATTACGTTCCTTTCCTGATTATCTCCAGGTGTGTTTCCATTCTTCGGAGGAGAATGCATCACATGTTTTGGGGCTTTTTTTTTTTTTTTCCAGTTGGAAAAACTAAGTGAACAGCCCATGATCGGTTACATAAAAAATTTCATTTCCAGTGTTATCTTTATTCCAATCCAAACAACCTATTGTGAAGCCTTACTATCATCACAGCTTAAAATCACTTTGATGGTGAAGAAAATGTTTTCTGACTTGGGCAAATTCTTGTTTGTGACATTAAAGAACCTCAGCTCCTAGTCAGAATGGACTTGATGGCAGCAATGAAATATTCAATTAAATATCCAGGGGAGACACGAAAATGTGTTGGATAAACTCGCTTAAAATGCTTACCAAGCAAATACCTGTACCAAAGCAAAAAATAAACACATACCACAGAACTGTTAAAGAAAATAAATTTCATAATATCACATCTTATTTTTCCATGACATAAGCAGAATGGACACATGTGCCTATTAAACATTTTCAATTGAGATAGAAGGGAAAAAAGGTCCTAAGAAACTAAGAGAAGCAACTTCTGAGGTTATCTCACAGGCTTTCTCAAACAAAAAGTATGGCTAGATTAGATGGTCCTAGAACAAGATAAGACATACTCTTGAGAAGCGGCCCACACTGCCTAGGCCTGTTCCTCATCCTTAGTCTCCTAAACCCTCTAAGGACACTCACCCACAGTGTCGCTCCCCCACACTATCCCTACGAGTATGTGTGCCTCTTCCTCTAGTACAGTCTCTCAGAATTTTTACACTAGAAGAAAAAAAAGTGCCACATGGCTATGATACTCATGTATGTTAGGCAGAATTAAAATTAGTGTCATTTAGACTTAAAAACAAGATCATAGCTAACATGTTGAGGCACGATTCTAAGGGTTTGCCTTAAACTGAAAAATGGAAGAGAAAGTCCTCCACATATAATTAACTCGCTTAGTTAATAAAAAGCTAGCTTAGTGATGAAAAAGACTCCCTGGAAAGTCTTTTTCTTAATGAAAAAGGTAACGCGATAAGATCATAAGTTCTTATTAGCCATTTACCTCCATCTTTTCTCATCCCTCCCAAGAACTCCATCAGAAAAGTTAGAGATACCAAGTAACATTTCACAGAAGTATTAAAAGTAGAATACTAGCATTGAATCTTGTCCAGTGTCCTACTGAAGAAAAAAACTATACAAAGGAGAAAAAAAACACAGAGGGAAACTTACTTGCAGTATCCTGTGCCATTGTTGTAGGTAACACATGTTCCTTCATTTACGCAGGGTTCATGGACGCCCCGACATTGCAATGCTAGAAAAAAACACAAACTCACATTAGAAACAAGTCACTACCCATGACCCTCAGCCATCAAAGCAATATTATCCAAGCCGGGTCAGCCTTCACTCCCATATCCAACCTGACCTGGGTTTTTTCCCTTCAGAGTTTTCATCAGTTTCTGTTTTCTTTTGGTTTTGGGGGTCACAGAAGCACAGAACCCTGAGTCTCTTCCCACAATAACTGTTTTGTGGTCTTAAGAGATGCTCTTACATACTCTGTGCCTTCATCTCCCCAGCTGTTACAACCCTCTCTCCCAACGATGCTAGGGAAACCCAAACCATAGCTGTGCTATGCCATGCGCATTTGGGGATTTGAATACTTCAGATGAGCGATATAAGGATTCATCAATGCGTTGTTAGGGAGGCCTGGGGAGATGCGAGGGTACCCTGATACTAATGAATTACTTAAGGCTTCAAGGGAAGTTTCAGAACAGGCCACTTGAACAAACATCAACCATATTCATTCAACAAACTGTAGGTGAGAGCCTTGTATGTACCAGGCATTATATTAGGATCCTGAGGCAAAGGGAGAAATGAAATACATAGAGAAATAAATAAACCATCATCTCTCACTTAAAGGGGCTCACACAAAGATGGGGAGTAGACCGCAAACAGAGGCTGTCGACGAGGGGGATCAAAGTAATGAAAATGAAAAGTTCATTTTCTACATACAGATAAAATAATAATTCTCAAATTCTTGAACCCCAGTTCCTTTATGAGGCAATGAAAAGGCACTTCACCACCCTAATCCCTCCCCAACACAGGCTACTCAGAAATAAACAGCAGTAGTAGAAAGTTTCATTGATTTCAGCCAAAAAAAGGAGGAAAGCGATCCAAAATCTGCCACTCACTTGCTGTATAACTACAATACCTTGATTGTTTAGCTTTCAGAGTTGGAATTTTCATCACCAAAATGCTTATCATAATTCTAATAACAACGGGAAAGCCAAGGCAGAAAGAAACCTAGTCAAATAAAAAAATCAAAATTGAAGTTCATGGGCCTTTTCTGGGAGATTACTAAGATGTCCCTCTCCTAGGATGGTTCATGTACAAACACCTGACATGTTGAGCATTGAGAGTCTCCATGCTGACTTTCCTCTAGCCACAGCACTCTGTTAAAAACCTGTGCAATACCAGAGGCTCTTGGCCTGCGCTTCCTGGGCAGCGAAGCCAGCTTCTCTCACAGCAGGGCCCAGGCACACACTGGATGTTAGAGCAGCCCCGCCACTAACGATGGCTGCAGAAGAGCCCTGTATTTGCCTGTATTTGCAAGTGATGAACTATTTGAGGACATGTTTACGGAAACATCATCGCTTAAAATACTAATATTGAAAAAACAGTAATACCAATAGCAGCTAACATGTAGCACTTACTAAATACCAGCTACTTGTCTAAGCACTTTACATAGCCTAATTCAATCTTCCCGACAACCCTATAAAGTAGTTTGTTTCATTATACCCATTCCACAGAAAGAATAAGGGACCTGCCTATTGTCACACCAGTGAATTGATGAGCCAGAATTTGAACCTAGTGAGTCTGGATCCCACAAGAGTCTGAGCTCTTACCTACAGTGAAACACTGGTTCCCACTATTTGATATTTTTCTTCTCAGGATAGGCGGGATAGGCATTATTATACCCATTTACTAGACAGTGAAGGCCGAGAAGGTTAAGTGTCTCATAGGACATCACACCTCTGGCTATGGCAGTGCTGGGCCTGGGACCCAGGTCTCTTACTGTGTCCACCCCGTCTCCATGACCGCTGTTGGGGTCACACCAGCAGTTACTAGGCTGCAGCCCGTACAGACAGATTCAGGAAGAGGGTCATCTCGTTGTCCACATCCCACTTCCCTGTAGGGCTCAAATGCTCCCTCTTCCCACACTGATAAGCCCAATGCAACAACTATAATTAAAACAGTTAATGTCAGGTTATTTCCTTCTTGCCAAAGTTCTCAAACTGGTTTTGTCATTCTCTTTGGACACTTTCATTAGTTGCAATGAGCACTTCCTGACTTTTTTCTTTTTTCTTGTTGTTTTTAAAATAAAACAAGAAAACCTCTCAGTAGGAAAGACATGTCCTGCAGACACAACCAGCAGTGGGGTCCTCCCCCTGGAAGAATCCTAGTGCAGGGGAGGGAGTCGAGAGATGCGAAATCCTGTCTACCGCTCACTAGCTGTGCTACCACAAGCAAAGCACAGCCATATCATGGGGACCCGTTTCCCTACCTGTAAAACAAACTGGGATGAACTAAATGATCCTGAAGGGCCCATATGACCCAACACTGACACCTCCTTCACTAAAAGTATAGGAATAACAGGCCTGGGACTGGGAGAAATCTATCCAGAGGGCAGAAGGACCCAGCTGCCCATGACTCAGAAAGCCATGGGTGCAAAAAAGAAAAAAAGAAAAGAAAAAATCACAGTCTGTTCCTATTAGGTGTCCTGGCAAATCATTACAGTGACAGGTTCAGAGAAATACAAACAACCCAAAGTCAATATGTGGAAGCAATCAATCTAGCAAATAACTTTACAGCCTAGCCTCGGCAAACCAATCAGGTTCAGGGACCAGGAGCGAGGTGGGCTTCCAGGGCTAATAATTAATGAGATTTGGCTGATCAGTCGGGTCATGCTACCTTGAACCTTTAACATTTACTAAGCCACAGCTCTCTGACTTCAGTGTGCATCAGAGTCATCTGGCGGATTGGCATGCCCCCCCCCACCACACACACACACAGGCTCTGGTTCAGTAGATCTAGGGGGCCTGGGAACCAGCATTCCTGACAGGTTCGCAGGCAGCGCTGATGCTACCAGTCTGAGGACCACATTGAGAACACTTGTACTGAGACCCGTGGGTCCATGCTGAGGGACCCTCTGCGACTATATAAACCACGAGAGCTGTTGGACGACCTAGACAATAATATATTGCTTGAATGAACCAAAGAAAAATAAAATTTGAGACCCGTGACTTGGCTCAGGCACTATTTCTAAATGAACGCTGTCATTACTTGCTCTACAAAGAAAAACTTTGTTAACGCGAAGCTATGACAGTGACTGGGAAAGACCTCCTTTCAAAATTCAACTTACTTTTTTCCCCTATGAAAACCGTATCGATTGAACAATGAAATTGAAAGCAGCTTTATATTTAGAGTAAAAAAAAAATGCTCCACAACCCTCCTCCCCCCTTACACACAATGTGATAATAGATGATGTATTACACAATTGTACACCTGAAACCTATGTAACTTTACTAACAGTTGTCACCCCAATAAACTTTAATTTTAAAAAATTAATTTAAAAAAAACAACACACACACACAGACACACAAAAAACCCAAACTGCTCAATCAAACCACAGTTGGAAATCTGATGTTTAAATTGATGTGTTAATAGACTCAGAGAAACCAGTCACTCAAAAAGAAGACTTTTCCCCAAATTTTCATCATAAGCCACAAACAGCAATCATTCAATAAATACTGGTTCACTGAAATCAATCTCTTAGTGTGTGTGTGTGTGTGTGGGTGTGTACAGCCCCCTCCCCCCAAAAGAGGGCAAAAGTAAAGAGCAGAAGTGGACTTCAAGTTCATCGCTCCATCACATGGCAATGTGACATAAAACCTAGAAGCCAATTTCTAACTTTCACACATTTTGTGCGCAGCATTACTTGGGGACTAATCTTCTAATATTCAGAACAGACAGAGCATCACTATGCGCAGTGCAGGCCCTGATGTCAGGAACACCATACCTAATAGGAAAGACAGATAATAAATGAATAAATAAACAAAAGCATTTCCGACAGTGGTAATAGATTCTGTTGGAAACAGAACCCAGGTATAGGGCATAAAGTTGTCCCAACGGCTGGAGGTGGAGGGACCTACTTTAGAAAGGGCGACCAGGAGGGGCCTCTCTGAGGGGGTACCTTTGAGCTAAGATTTAAATGGACAAGAATCATGAAGATACAGGGAAAGAGGAATCCCAGGCAGAGGAAACAGCATGTGTGCAACCCTGAAATGGGACCAAGCCTGGCATTCCAGGTTCGCCTGGAGCTTGCGAAGCAAGGGGGAGAGTATCAGGAGTCAGGCCAGGGAGGCAGGCAGGGCTTAGACAATGCTGTCCGCTCTAAGGCGAGGGTAAACTACTGGGCTGCTTTGCACAAGGAATACAACACAATCAGGTTTATGTTTGAAAAAAAGTCCTGACTGTACAACGTTCCAGAGAGCGGCGTTTTTTTCCTTTCTTGGGTAAGCTGATTCAAGTCAACCCTTTTTAGACTAGGCTGAGGACATCCACTTTCTCAGCTCCCCCAGAAGGGTACAGATTTTATTCTAATCACATCTAACCTCCCAGAAGCACCCTTTGCAACGTGGCACTCCACCACACTGTAATCTGCAATGGTTTTTCGGTTCTCACTCAATTCTCAGAATTTACTCTCAGTTTAGCTTCTGAAGAACCAGCAGAGAGGTCTAGGCAGAACCTTTGCACAGCGCCGAGCTTGGCACTTTTTCTTCCCCACTTCCAGCCTAAACCCTCATGCCCGCCTTCAAGATGGCAGCCCACCCTCCCCCCCACCCAGGATGGCTTCCCACCACTTTGAATGCAGTCTCTTGCCTGAACAGATCACCGTGGAACTCAGCTCCATGCCTCCACTTGTACCTTAGCTTCCTCAGATTGCTACTTCCCCTTTACATCTGAATTCTACTCATTCCTCGCAGGCCCAGCTCCCCTCCTGCCTCACCCACAAAGCCTCCCCCGACCCCCCGATGGTTCTGGTCCTCGGGCCAACCCAAGTCCTGGAACGCTCATAACTCACAGCTGAGCACTTTATTCCACTGTCTTCTGACTCTGTCTGCTTTTCACTTCTAAGTTCATAGAGGATAGAAAACATTTCTTTCCTGTAGACTTGAGCCAATAGTGTTTAGTGATTGAAAGCACAGGTTGCCAAAACCAGGATCTGGGTTTGGGTTCTAGCTCTGTCATTTGCTATCTATCTCTGTGTCCTCTTGGTGCTTCAGTTTCTTCACCTGTAAAATTATGTCTCTCAGAGCCCTGGTAAGAGTGGACTGAATTACTACATTACAGAGCCTAGAACAAGGCCTAATATGTAGTCAGAGCTCAAACAAGGCTAGCTTCCTCAGTGGGTACTTCAATGCTTGGGAACTGATTGCATGACAAATGATGTCTTTAGGGAAACGTGTTCCATCAATCCAACACTAGTTGAAACAAACAGAGAAATCTGGAAAAATAGAAGAGACCTAGGCAATTTAGGATGTAATATCAATAAATGGAAGAAATTCTTCCCTGTTGCCATTTGTAATGTCTAATAAAAGACATGCTGCAATACTATTACAAAAAACCAGAGGTCACAGGTCACTGCTCCTTTAAAAAAAAAAAAGTATAGCACTGCAGGCCTAAGGAGTGATTCACTAAAGGTAAAATAAACATTGTATATGAGCAAAAACATCATTCAATTTTAATACAGTTCAATGAATGTTTGTTGAACAGCTACTGTGAGCGTGGGCCTCTACTAGGCATTGCAGGAAAATAAAACAGGGATAAAACAATTCCAAGCCTAATGGTCTATACAGTCTAATGGAGGGAAGTTAGGTGTAGGGGCAGAGGGAATGTGACCAATGACTCTAATATGAACAAAATAAAAATTGCTTTTATTATATACCTCTAGCCGACCCTCTTAATATCCATCTCAGAATCACCCCAGAAAGAACCATTAAGAAATACTTTAACACTTATTATTGAGCTCTAAGTGTAACAGTCCAGACAAGTTTCTAGTGTGCATTCAAGTTCATCAGCCTCATTTGCATATACGAGCAAGACCCTCCACCAGCAAAAAGATTACGACTCCCTTTATTGCAGGGGTCTGGGACCGAACCCGACATATCTCCCCTTTTGCCTATAAACCAGGCTGCAAACCAAACAGGCTGTCATTGATGTTAACCAGTTCCAAGGCCTCAAGGAATGTGTCCATGTAGGGACAGGCCCCAGGATCCAAACTTGATGGAATCTTCCTTAAATTTTCCTCTAGGCATGTACCTAGGTTTTCCGGGGCTTTTCAGCATCAAGCCAGCCACTGGTTTAAAAGCCTCCCTTTGTTTTAGGAATCTCTAACATGAGTAATTAAGTCTGTACCCCAGCAGGTGAAATCAGAGCAGCCCTCAATGTGTTTCACTTGTTGCATTAACATGTAATCGTTTTCAATTGGCACCACTTGTTGCTTTGTAGCCTCTTCAAATGAGCCTCTGTTGTCTGCCTCACATGATTTTTTTCATGCCCTGCTCCCTCTGTCTGCAGTGTGTATCTGTTTGTGTTTACATCCACTGCTCACTCAAAGGACATGTCAGTGAAGGGTCGGGGTGCCTAAAATATGTGAAGAGGGGGTAGACAGGGCCCTTTTAATGTTCTCTTCAACGTTTATGCAAATTGCAAGCAGCAGCATTTGAGAGGGATGAAGCCTGAGTTTTCGCCCTAGGACTCTAGCTGTGGCTGGCGGCTGCTGTTGCAGGCACATGGTGTCTGGAGGAAGCTCAGGGAAAATGAACAAAGCGCAGTTTTCTAAAATGACTGCTTGCATTATTACCCAAAATAGGAGAATTGAGGGCAGACAGGAAGACATCAGGGATTTGCAATAATTCTTGTAGCACCCTGCAATTTCAAACAACAAAGCTTTCCTTAAGTTTTTATTCCATTTTTTTGGGATCAAGCCATGAAAAAAAAAAAAAATCCAAACAAACAAAAGTACAGAAGCTTCAAGTCCCAAGTGGCACACTGAAATAAAAACAAAGTGGAGAAACATCTGTCTTCCTCCTTGAGATTCGTCTTGATGAAAAAGGCAAGGAAATGCAACAAGGGAGATACCAATTTTATTTTTCTGGTAATGTTCTGAGGACTTCTATGTCCTTTATAGATATTATCTCATAGAAAATGTGTTTCCTACTTAAGAGATGCTAATACCAGACCCACAGATTATTAAGGCTTTAGGCTATAGAGTTCATGGCAAAATAATTACTATTCAAAAACAGGGATGCTTTGATTTAAGAATCTGTAACCAACCAAAACTGAAGTTATAAATAATATAGGGGTTCTTTTGACATTACTAATAGAATTTTTTTGTTTTATAAAGATATTCATTCCAGCGAGTGCATGACCATGATTGGTTCATCTTGGATACACGGAGCCTAGCCCAGTGCCTGGGCCACAGCAAGTATACTCAATACTCAAAAAATATTCTATGAACTAACTCTCTGTAACTAAGACAAAACCTGTAAACCAACTCAACAATCAGTGTGTGTGTGTGTTTAGAATGTTCTAAGGCTCCAACTTTAATAAACACAGGGCCACCCAAATGTGAGTGTGCCTGTTCATTTTGTGTAAGCAGTAGAAAAGGAAAATGAGAAATACAAAGTTGAGAAAGTGGAACTGTACTTGTCTAATCTGCACAAAAGTAAAACATCTTTGGAAGTTCCTGCCTTCAAATTTGCATGAATAAAGACACACCCTCCCCCACAAATCTTAAGCCATGTGTTAAGTATGGTAAGAATTGATTGAACTGGGATGCATGGAAGCCCAAATAATTTACATCTAGATGGAAAAAATGGAAAACATAGTAACAAAAATTCCAAGTGAACGGTAAACTAAGGTGGTATGTTTTCATTGCCCAGTACCATTTTCCCCATGAGTAGCTGGCTGGTCTACAGCCATTGAACAATAGGCACCCATCTGAGCCAAAGCAGCCCCAATGTATTCCTTTGCTCTAAGTATTTAACCCCTTGTAAAATGACACTGACCAGAATAATTACAGGATTTACATACATACCCAAAAGGTTCAGGATCTTGGGGTAATAAAACCCAACCGAGGGGAAGAAGCTGTATCATATGGAGAAGTTAAATTCTTCTCTACACAAAGGGCTATATATTTGTGAACTGCTTAGTGGTCAAAAAAAAAGCCAACCCGAAGTGTTAGTCCATTGTCTCCTCTTGTATCGTCTATTATCTCTTCTGTTTTATAAGCTGTATCTATCTGTTCTGTTATCAGAGATAAATTCCGCCTGTCACCAATTTCCTGTGCTTTTAGTAAAAGCTCCCTTTTTAAAGCCTATTTTGTAAAGTACAGCTTCATCTTTTTCTTTTTTGCTTTCTTTTTTTTTTTTTAGAGCCCTGAATTTTAAATACATGCTTTTAAGTATCCTTGCTGGAAAAGAATTTTATAAATATATATAATCTTGTTGTTACCCACCCAAAAGAAACAAAGTATTCTTTTAGCTTGAATTATTTAGAAAAAGCTTTTCAAATGGGGTAGACAATTTCTATTGTCTGTTAGCTTAGAGTAGACCCCCAAAAAGAAAGAATAAGTTACAAAATTATTGTTAGAAATGAAAATGGAAAAACCTAAGAGGGTTATATGTTATTATATAAAATCATGGAGACTTCCCAAAACCGAATGGGGGAAATCCAGAGAAGAGACTCAGATTTCCCACAGGCATCCTTCCCCACAGCCTTTTTAAGAAACCCTCGGTTGGTGGCAATGAAAGCTACTCACAAAATCAGAGACACCAGAGCACTACAATCAACATTCCGTGCTGATGGCTGATAGGAGGGCTGAGTCCTACATACAGGCCCACTCATGTGTGTCTAACTGTTCTGAAGGCAAGGTTTGCAGAAGCTAAACATTTGGGTTATTTCTATATTATTATTTGGGTCACAGAGGTTCCATACCTTAGCTGAAAACAAACCTTATTCACCTTGGACTCCAAATTCAACTCCAAATTCCTACACACCTCACTGAGAGCTGGCTAAACCCAAGAGCTCAGAAGGTCCTAAGCCCTGGGCTCATACCCAGAGTACTCCACAGAAGCAGAGAAACCAGACTTGCGAAGGAAATATCTGAATCTGGAAATGGCAAATGCATATTGTCCCCATTTCTAGAGGACTCAGCTGGGGCAACAACCTTGGAACAGAGGAAGGGAGATAGAAGAAAAACATTAAATCTTTATTAAATATCAAGGGGAAAAGAAAATATAAAACATAGCCCCAAACTTTAATTTTTAGTTAGTTTTGTTTTCAGTTGCTCCCTTCTTTTAATTTGTTTCTTCAAACACAAATCGATGCCAACTCACACCAACATAACTTGGCCTCAATGGTCAACATAAAAAAAATAATATAATAATGTATACTTAAAGATAGTAGATGAAGAGCTGGATCATTTCAATGTTCAATTGATTCCTCTTAAAAACCCAGCTCTCCAACCCCATAAATGTTTCAACTATTCATACTCTACTGTGAGTGTAAGCAAGAATTTATCTCTATGACTATTTAGATTTCTGTGAAGTTGTAACAGTCATTTTAATAAAAAGCACCCAACTCACTAATAGTCAACGACCTGGTTTGCAAATGCTCACATCCGTTCTTGCTCATCCAATTGGTGTTGGATGAGCAAAGAAAAGCAGCAAAGCCAGAAAATTTGTAGACACCAACCAATACCTAGAGCATATCATAACTTAAACTTCCCATGTTTGTGTCTTTGACACAGGAGGAGGTCTAGGTTTCCCCATTTGCAGCAACACCTGATTCAGCAAACCCAAAAGTTACACTGGCTTGGACAAATGTTTATTGGGGTCTAGAGAGGCCAAAAGACATCTCTTGTTTCATCTTCAGCCCAGAGTTCTCAGAAGGACAACAGAAAGGACCTATAAGCTCCAATATATTAAAGTAAAATGGGAGAAGGAAGGGGTGGTAAATCCTGTAAAAGGTGTTGACTTTCTGGAGCCCAGGGCTTTAAAAAATTTTTTAAAAAGGACAGATGCCCTGGCCCACCACGCATTGCGTCTGCTTCGCTGCCACTCCTCCTGCCCGGCAGCCCAAGGGAGTTCCAGCAAGAGGCAGATTGTGGACTTGGCAACCCCTGCCCAAGGTCTTCTCCACCTAGCTGCAGCCCATGGGGATGCCAGGCGCTGGTACATGCTTGGAAAATGCATGCCAAGGCAAACTGTCAAAGGAGCAGGCCAAGAGTTCTCCACCTCCCTCCAAGAGAACATAAACAGCTCCTTGATTTCCCGCAAAAGAAGACAGAAATAAAATCAGCAAGATGATAGTTTATTCTAGCTTTTTAAGGTCACAATGACCTGGCCGAGGAGATATTTTCATCTCTCCTGTTTATCACTCTTAAAATACTCTCCTCAATAAAAATCCATTTCATCTTGGGGACCTGGGAGCGACACCCATGTTAAAAAAGAGGGATTTACAGAGGGAGTTCTACCAGTTACACCACTCCAGGCCTGGTGGGAATGTCCTTCCCACCATCACCTCATCACTTTAGCAGGATTAAGTCCCTTGGAAAACCAGTATGAAAGCCAGTAGCCCTCAATTGGAGCAAAGAGACAAAGGGTTTCGTGAATGTGGTTATTAGTGTAATGCGAGTGATTAAATAACCGTTCTCCTCCCCACCAAAACACACATTACCTCATCGAAAATATTAAAACTGAGACGGCATCCTAATCACTTTGGCTATCGGCCTAAACATGTTACCATAGGAAGTTTCAAATACGCTAAGTTTTATATTAGAAATATCAAAGGAATCAAGTGCCCTCCCCTTCGTGTCATCGGGCTTTAGAATGTTAAGTAGAACAAGTTTATAAATCAGGGCACAGTGAGCTCCTGCCTGCGCATCCACTGCCACAGAAAATAACCCCACATCAGCATCCTTCCGAAGACGCGATACGTTCCCCTCAAGGAGTAGCTCTAACAATGTGAATGTCAGTAGTTAGCCAGTCATCTCCTAAATCAGTTGTCTGGTCACTGTCCTTCCAGTAAAATAAGAGTAACAAGCACGTGCGCTACCTAAAGATGGAAGCGGCGTTGACTTGGCAACAAGTATGGAGGAATAGCATCCTAGCTTCCAATGCGCAGGGATTTTCAGCTGGTTTTCATCTACGTCCCCACCCAAACCTACAAGCATTCGAAGGCCGAACGTGAACACTGTGACCACACGCATTAGAACGTCAGTTCACAACCCTGAGGAAGTGGGCTGTACCCAGGTCAACTGGCCAAAGACCACATATAAAAGTGCCTTCATCACATATAAACAGTTTTATACAATGATCTCATTCGATCCCCATTACAGCCCCATAAGGCACACAAATTGGTATCAGCACCATCTTACAGAAGAGGAAACTGCAAACCCTAAGAAATATGGCACTTGCCCAAAGTCATTCAAGTTGAGATAGCCAAACGAGGACTTGAACTCAAGTCTCTCACTCACTAGTCTGGCATCCTTTCATTCACTACATCTGCTGAGATATGGTCAGAAAACCCTGATATCCACCCAAACTTTCAAATCTCCACAATATACATGTGTGACTGTACCATCTCGTGTAGATAAGCACCCACACACCAGCTATGTACATAAAAAAACATTGATGCCAAGATCAGCTAGTGACCACATGCTCGTCAAAAACAAAACCAAGCCTGAGTTCCCAGGACAAGAGGGGCCACCAGCGCTGCATGTCAGACCTACGCTTCACAAACATGCCCTAATAAGGACTGACATCCATTCATTAGTATCGCTCCTACCTCCACAACAAAAGAACCCCGCTTTTGAAAACGTGCCAACTCTAGAATTCAATCTACTGCTATGTATTATTTCTCAGGAAAAACACAAAAACAAACTACCCTACGTGGTAAAAGAATGGGTGAAATTTTATCGAGTTCTTCCTTTGTAAAACTGTAACAAGATACCATGTCTTCTCAAAGAGTAGTATCATGGACGCAGAAGGAAATTATGGAACCAGATCATAAGAATGATCACAACTTAACTTGACAAGATTTTACTCAAAAGGATGGTAGCCCTATCAAGAGTGAGCTGCCCATCACCATTTGATCAAGCAATTTAATTGATCAGAAATAAATCCCTCCCAAGAACCCATCTGCAGTGAAGTGGGTGAAAGCTGAACCATTGAACAGGAAAAGTGTGGCCTGCTACTCAGAGAAGGCGGGTAATAGCTAATGTGGTAAACCAAGAATGCCATGAGAGAGAGAATATTTTCTTCATCTGGTCTGCTTTTCTCCAATTCAAGGAATCATTGGAGAGGGGGGAAAAAGACAAAAACTCACCTTCCCAAACCAAGAAATAAACAATCCAGACACACACCCTTAATGAGACTGGATCCCACTCGAACAAACCTCAGACAGCTTACAGCTCTATTTTTCCACAAGGCTGAGAATACCAGACTCGCCTTCCAAAGCCCAAAGGATAAATTTCATCACTACAGTTTGATATACTGTCCCATAAAACACCACCTAACTTCATGTCCATATGACTCAAGTACTGTAGAAAACGATGATATGTTAAATAGATTACTTTTCTGTTTCCTTATGACCTTTTTAAAAGAGTATCTGACACCATAGACCAACCCTGGTCATGAATTGATGGATGAATTCAAAATAAAGTTTCCAACTACCATCCGTCTATAATAAATAATATACTCTCTAATTCAGGAAATCTGATGACAGAAATTGACGGAGAAAAAATGGATTTTTGAAACGTCTGAGGCACAAAAGAAAACGAAATGGGTATAATTGAGAAAGAAAGGAAATGGGCAACTTCTTTTTTTGCATCTAAGCCCCACTTCTGAAACACAGCTGTCTTTGCTCAGCTGGAGGAAAACCACAGGACTTGGAATAACTCACTTAATGTACTGTCCCTCCGTATGTTAAAATGACACTGTTGACTCACCCTCAGTAGGACATGCGCTTGGTTTAACTCGTTTTTCCAGTAAAGTAATGAACAAAGCTGCTCTAATATGGAAATGATTTGCATCCTCACAGCTGAAAGAAACATGCAGGTACTTGGAATTACATACAGGTATGGGATACACATTCCTGAGTGTGCCGGGCTCTGCTGGGGGGGCAGGGTGAGTTTTAGCCCTCTCTGTAATTTATTTGCCTGCAGCCTCTCCACAAATGATGACCAATGCTAATCCTTTTTGTTTCATTACAAAAACGGAGTTTCTTCTAATGACAAAAATAATCTTTCACTGCCATGTACTCCGTGTATCTTTGTCTTAGCTAATCCTCATCATCCTGGGCTTCCCGGCTCTGAAATGAAATGAACTGATATCCTTTCTTTCCTCCTGATGACAAGCCTTGCTCAACTCCAAGTGATACTGCAGGCGGTTGACAATGAATCAACAGCCCTTGCAAGTGACCAGTGTCACTGGACAGCATTCCACCGGAAAGTGGTACATTCTCCATTCTATTGCTTAGTCATTTCTAGTTTGCTGTCTAGGTCAGGCCAAAAGAATGATTTAAAAATCAGCAAACATTTACCAGGCCCTCACATGGATTATGAAGCAGGTTAAGCACTCTAATGGCAGGGAGGGAAAGCTTAATGACATCAAACGAGGGTTCTGCCCCCATGTAGGCCATGAAAAGGAAACTTGTTTGTTCTTCTCAGATCAAAAGCAGCGTTCCTTCACAAGGAGAGAGTCAACATAATTCACACACATCCGCCATTCTTATTTCTTCTACGCTGGAAAGATCGTTTTTTAATTCAAAATTTCAATTCAATAACTATATTGCAGAAGGACACTGGAAAAATATTGGGAGTAAAGAATAATCTATCTAAGGGCTGGCCGAGTGGCTTAGTTGGTTAAGAGCTCGCTCAAACGTGCGAGCTGAGCTCTGAGCAACAGCAGTTCGATGCCCAGCCCTAGCTGAGCAGCTGCTGAGCTGCCAACAGGTAGCAGCATGGCTCAGCTAAAAAAAATAATAATAATCTATCTAATGAAAGAGCTGATAGCTTTGCCATTAAACACTTCAGTTCATTCTGGACCAGTGGTCTGCAAAATGAGGTGTGTGTGTCCGAGAGGTGGGGGGATGCAAAACCATCCCCTGGGAGGTACCAGAAAAACATTTAAGGGCCAGCCGAGGGGCGCGGTGGTTAAGCGCTGGTTTGGGAAGCCAGCGGCCCTGGTTCAGGTCCCACATATGAGGGCCAGTGACACTGCCCTCAAAAAAAAAAAAAAAACATACACATGTATGGTTTCATCGTTATACATGTATATAACTTATAACTATTTATTTACTTACTTGGAGGAGAGGGTCTCCTCCAAGGCAGGAAAATGTTTTCCTTGGGGCATACGTTTGTCTTTGCAGTTTGGAGGTTCCTGCTTTATCCCTGAATTACACAAACTAGGACACACACAGCCCTAGGGGTACACAGCAGTTGGGGTGAATGCAAAGAGGCTGGATAAACCTGGTACATGTCCTGGTGTCCCCATGTCATTCACTCTAGGGTGAGTGACAGCCACTCTTTTCCACAATCAGGCACTTTGGAAGACAACTATGGCAACATGTCTTACAGTGGAAGGACCATAGAATGATGACCAAGGCTGTACGCCTGGCTCTCACCCAGCCATCTAACCGAAGGCCAATTGCGTTAGTCTTCGGACTTTTTAAGCTCCTTCTCACTCGATTTTAGGATTCATGAGTTAAGTTTTTCATCCCACTTGCTTCTACACATCACTCTTCTAACTAGAAAGGCTTAGCCTGTCCTCCCCACCAATCTTAAACCCTGCCCGCCTCCCTCCCTGACAAGGCCCTGACGTTGCATTCCCTCAGCTTCCGTGGACTGTGTGTATGATGCTAAAGGGCCTGGAAGGGCTTGTCAGCATTCTCAAGTGATTTTCAAGTGTCCCCCAGTACTCCTGGACTGGGAGCTCGTTGGTGTAAAGTGTTGGGGCAGCATTCTGCGTGGGGCACCAACATATATCATCACCCCATCACAATGACGACCCACAGCCCTGCCCGGATACAAATCAACAAAACCACTAATTTAAGGGGGTAAGTAATAGGAAACTAAATTACCCACCTAATGAAGGTATACGGTCTGGCACAAGAAACGAAGAGGAGGCCATGCTTAGGAATGCCAGGCTGCGAGGAAAATCGCTCCGAATGTGGCAGAAACAAAACGAGGAAGTGGGGACAGCATAGAGAAGTGTTAACTCACTAATAGAATGCCCCCGTCACTCAAAACAGCTGACCTCACATCCCAGCCATTGCCACCGTCAAAATACATACTAATTCAATTAGTTAATATGTGAACCCTGCTTACAGCCCAGCCCTGTTAGTAAATAGTATTATCCTCATCCCATCAGGCACTCCAGAACCAGCAGGAGGGGTGTCACATCTTTATCTGCAGACTTTGGGGGCTCCCTGGCAGAATTTCCACCTACCCAGAGCAGGCTGAGATTCAACTTCCCTTTTCAGGTATTGTCAACATCTCTAAAGGTTCCACGGCATATTTCCCATCACATGGAAAGATAAGACTCAATTCCCAGGCAGTATAGTGTGCTTTTAAGGAAGCAGCATCGTGTGAGGGATAAAGCAGTACGCCAAGGGCTAAAAGTCACCACCACTGACTACATTTGTGCTCTTGAAAATGTACTTACTTTTCCAGGGCCTAAATTTTCTAACCTGTTTAAAAAATAATAATGATGAGATGCCCTATGGTCCCATAGCCAATGATGCAGTAGCTTATAAATATTTTTTACAGTGATCTACAGTAAGAAATGTATTTGTACTGTTATCTACAGTAAGAAATGTATTTTAAGTCAGAACTTATATTCCCATAGATATATACATAGCAAAACCAAAAACTTCAGGAAACAGTGCTTACCCTATGTATTATTTCCTATTCTATTCCATTTTTCCCTCCAAAAAAAGTGCTATTTAAGACCTACCAAATTGGTTTCATGACCCACTAGTGATTGCAACCTGCAGTTTCCACAAGCCAGGATGAACGCGTGGTAGTAAAGAGCATGGCCTTGCAGACAGAGAGCCTCAGTGCCACCATTCACTAGCGGCATGATTTTGGGTAAGTCACCAGCCCTTTCAAAGCTGGTCTTGTAGATTAAAGATTAAAACACCAGTGTTGTTCTAAAAATTAAGCAGGTAGGGCCGGCAGAGTGGCGGGATGGTTAAGAGCTGGCTTGGGACGCCAGCAGCCCTGGTTCGGATCCCACATATGAGGGCTAGTGACACTGCCCTCAAAAAAAAATAGAACAAAATAAAATTTAAAATAAATAAATAAATAAAAATTAAGCAGGTAATGAATGGAAAACCCTTGGCTGCCCTGTGTCTGATGGAGAACAAGCACTGGATGAAACGTCATGGTGATGATTTATCACATCGAAGCCATTATGACCAAATTCACGGACTCCAAAAGAAAGCCAAAGAAGTGGACAGGAGCTGGAAAAGGAACAGGCAGGCTCACCATCTGCAGGCATCGAGAACCAGCAGTACAGATGTCGGGTTCGCCCTGAGCTGTGCTCACTGAAGGGGCTTGTGTGTTTTCCTCACAGCAGCCCCTCACAACCGTTTCAGTGCCTGGCATGCAGGGGGCACTCACATCTTTGTTGAATGAATGAATGAATGAATGAATGAATGAACACATCTGGTGCCCACCTCTAAGCACTGTGGGAAGATCCCAGCCAAGCTTGCATAGCTCCCTCTCCCTAAAGCTCGAACACCTGAGCTTGCTCTGAGTCCAGGGTTCTGAAATTGCAATTCCCCAAACAGCAGCAGCATCACCTGGGAACTTGTCAGAACTGCAAATGCCCAGGTCCCACTCCAGACCTACAGAATCACGACCTCTGGGGGGACAGGGGGACAAAATGTGTGTTCTAACAAACCCCCGAAGCCTAATGCACACTCAGTTTTGAAAACCACTGGTCCAAACCACGAAGACTTGGAGCCCTGCAGCAATCCAGGAGAACTACATGTACAGCCAAAGGGGCTCCTGGAAAGATCATTAGCCCTAGGAGCTGGTTACTCATCTAATTCAATGAGGGCTCTTTAAAATTAGTTTGCCATGGATTGATAAATCGAAGGACACATTTACATCACTCAATTGAGGCTACTCCTTCAGAAAGCCATGGAAAAGCTTGCTAATTTCTATAAAACCTGAATTTTCCAAAAGGCACCCAAGTCAGAAGCCCTGCAGTCCCATGAGGCTCTAGTTTGAAACAAGATGTAGAGATTTTTACACAATGATTTTTATCAAAAGGTAAGAAAACATAACTATCTTCTTTCCACTCTGGAAAGAATTGCTACCATACCTTCCAAGGGCCAAAGGGTACCATTCAAAACCAGAAAGATCCCACATTTCTGCCAATAAAATAAGGATCCAGTCACATACCCAGGGACAGAGACAGGGCACCTGGTTTTGACTCTCCATCCAGCCCTAGTACCTCCAGTGTGACTTTGGGTGAGGCCTCAGGGTTTCTGCATCAGCCTCCACCAATGAAAACGTGGCCTTGTAAAAGATACAATGCACATGAGAGTGCTTTGCAAATGATTAGATATTATCTTTTCAACATGCAAATTTATTACTGTGAACCCATTCCTTCCCTCCCACTCACAGTGACCAAAATGATTTATTTTAGAAAGTGCTCCTAAGGGGTGAGATCGCAGTTGTAACAAAAATGTAAATGAGCAAAGATCTTGAAGGCGTTCATACACATAAAGAAGCAGGAAGCCACAGAGGAGAAGGCTCTCAAATGACAAAAAAATATGTTAGAAAAATGGCCCGGAGGACACTGGCCCTTTCTGGTTTGAGTTAGCAAGAAAACTGGAATTGGAAAGACATGATGTTTAAGCAGGAAAATTCATGGCAAACAATAAATAAAGTGAATTACTTCAAAGCTTCACCAAAGGGCATGTCTCAAGGCAAGTTTGGGACGCAGGGTTTAGGGAGGGCTGTGTTTTTGTCGGGTCTGACTTACCCTTCACTGTGGGCACCCTGCCTTTTCAGGTGGCCCCCAAGAGAGAGTGGGGCCATTACCATTGTCACTAATGATGACCAGATGCTGACGGAATGATTGCACGCCAACAGTTCTCAGACTCAGGTCTTGTGTAATTGGGTGTGTCCATCTATGTCACTCCACAGATGGTGATTAAACTAGTTACAGCTTCCCTAAATCTTCTCACTGGGCCCGAGCAGCATTCTGGGTAGCTACTCTCTGCCAACTGGGAACAGGCACTATTATAAGATAATGTTTTAAAAACAGTTCCAAGGTCCACTCCTCCTCCCAACACACACACACACACACACACACACACACACACACACACACTCACACACTTAAAGCAGGGATGTTTGTTTAATTCAAATTATCTAAATCATCAAATTTGAAATTTAAACCTTGATCAAAACCAGAAATATTCCTTTATTGCAGTGAATGTAACAAGTCTATTAATATTGATCTGTCACAAATTTAAAAAAAAAATGTGATCAGTTCCCAATTGTCTATGAACAAATTATATATATTTCGGATCATCTGTGTACTGCAGGAGCAGCCCTGCTGTCAAAGTTCTCTTTGGGATGATGGAGAATGGGGAGTCCCAACTCTATGGTGTACACAATGGCCAGATTCTTCCTGCTTCCATAGATGCATGGGCCCAATGGCGCTAGATGGCCGTGGCCTTCAAAGGAGGCTCTCAGCTGCCCACAGGGCATGACCAAGGCACAGCTGGATTGCTGGAGGTGTCAAAATGGTCCACTTGGCACTTAGCTGATGCTGAGACAGCAACCCTTCAACTAGTTGGCCGCTCCTGGTGGTGAGCTGTCCTGCCCTGTACACCTGAGAGAATGTCTGTTGAGGTGGCACCCCTGAATGAAAAGCCCAGCTTATGAAATATACCCTGTGGGAAGGCAAGCGCACTTTCAAACAGTAACAGGTGTCCACGAGGCAGAGACTCGGATACGTTATTAGCCTGTGGATGAGTAAGCGACACTGGAGTGCAGTGAGTGAGCTCGATCACTGCTTTTCATTCCCCACGAACATGCGGCCGAGTGAACACTGTAGCCATCAGGCATTGTCTTCCCTGAAATGTCTGGGTTATGGTTCCCACGGAAGCTAGCTATGCATTTCCTTGTGGGTGGATGTGTAAAACTACCATAACAAAACATTTTCTATTTCCTCATTTTGAATCAAAGGATAGAAAAAAACAAAGGCTGAAGTGCGCTTATATGGGTGATAGTGCAGTATGGACATGCCTCTCTGTCTACACAGTGTAGATTCCGTTTAAATGTCAGTTGGTGGTGATTCAGGAGGGGAAGGCCAGGAGCTACGAAATAAAATGACATGAAGGAATAGCCCATGGAGAGAGGTTAGGGACATTGTCAGGAATAACAACGTCACTTCAGGCCACTCGGGAAGAACCAAGGCAGGGGACATGAACAACAGCCGTGGGGAAACTACTCAGAAATAGACAGCAGAGAGCGCACAATCCCTGTAAAGGAACAAGACATTACGGACCCAGGGGCAGAGCATATGGAAGCTGGGATGGGGTCGCGCTGAGTTGGCCACACACTCCTGACCATTGCACTTTGGCCCAACATCGTGTCTAGGGAACAGGGACAATCAATTACTGCAGGCACAGAAACGCGCTAAGAAAAGCTAACTGATCCATCTGGGGAAGGGATCCATTCAACTTCTGCTTCAGTGCTGTCATGTCTTCCTGACCCAGCTAAACAAGCAGAAAAGAATGCTTTCCTATCATGGGGAACAGATTTTGGGTTTCAGGATATTATGGAGGAAGCAGTGTGGTGTAACGAAACAAGCACGGCCCAGAAATCAGGCCCGGGGGTCTCGCCCTGGCTTCTCTCTATACTCACCGTGGGATCTGCAGGAATTCCCTTAAGCGACTTGAGGCTTAGTATTCTCATCTGTAAAATAATATCCCCAGCCCTCCTTCCTTAGCAACGTTCGTGTGTGGCTCACATAAAATCATGTTTAGAAAAGTGATTATACACCGGAAAGCTATAACCTCCCAATATTATTTTATGTAAAATTCCCAATCCCAAATTCTGTAAAACAAAAAGTCGTCATCCTCTTAGCCTGCCAAATGATAAACAATCACATGATTCAAATTTGGTCACATACACCTATGAGACCAACCCAAATGGGGGTAGAAGATATATGTGTGCTGGGCTAGTGTAACCAGCTTTCATAATTTCTTTCCTTTTTAAAAAAAATTTCCCCATCGCTCTCCTCATGTCTCAACAATGCTCAGGAATTAAAAAGCAAGAGTGATAATCTCCTCAGCCTCCCCTAGCACAGGAATCTGACATAGGCCACTTCACATGCCTGATTAGATAAGCTTTTCCCACTGCCGAAAACCAACTGCTTCTAACATTTCGAACCTGATTTCCGTGAAGACTCAGGAGTGAAAGATGGAAACAAATAGACTCTCCGTTTTGGGGCAAGGTCTCCAGCTTTGATTCAAAACACTACATCATTTTTTTTTCTAGGAATAAATTGCTCCTGAGGCGAGAGGTGCTTGATGCTGCAAACTATGAGCAGACGAAGGGGTTTTCATTCATACGCAGTTAATCTACAAACTTGAAAATACTAGATAATGGTGCTTTAGTTTGTTTTTTTGGGTGACCCATAATCTTGCCTTGGCAATGAAGCAGAGTCCAAAGGGAATCATGAAAAGAAACTGAAACAAGGAGGTCTAGAAACAAGTACTCCCAGCCTATCTCTTCCAAAGGGGGAATTACCATGAGGCTGATGAAGCTCAAAGTTGCCCCCCCCCCCCACTCCCCGCCTCACACTTGAGTGCTTACTTTGTGTCCAGGACCATGCCGTTAAATATGTTGTTGCTGATATTTACAAATAACCCTGCAAGTTAGGTACTACTATTATTCCCATTATACCAATAAGGGAACTGAGACCTGGAGAAGTTAAGTGGCTTGCCCAATATTCTTAGCTAAGAATCAGAGCCAGGTCTGGCTGGCTCCAAAAACTCACCAGCTATGCAAAAGTAAAAATCAAAATGTAGTGGGGAAGGGTACCTAAAAGTCGCTCCTAGAAATCATTAAAAACAAATAGTCAAACTTCACTGTCATGTTTCTCTTTCATTATCCCTAATATCTCCTTCACCATTCACCTGGCAGCTCACACAATGAAACCGTAAGGAGAAAGCCCAGTATGTTTGAAAGAACCCAATGTGTGAGTATGCATGTGCAAGGGCCGTGTGCTAAAATAGAAAAGATTAGCCGTTGGCGTCAAACGTACTTCTCTCATCTCTTAGTACAGATGACCATCCATGTTCAGTACCAAAGGAGATAATAATAAAGAAAAAGTTCACAGAAAAAAAAGAGAAACCAAGGACATCCTCATGCTCTTTTCTATAACAGTATATGTAGAAATATTGCACACAGAGGTCCCAGGCCAAGGCAGGTGAGCACGGGGTGGTTCTAGCAGTTGGCTATGTCAATTGTTCCTATACTGAGGCATGCCAATCATTTTACATGGTCGCTTACATCCCTTTCAGAATGATACAATAAAAGTACGCGTGCACGGTCAAGAAAAAGCTATCTGTAGCTAAAAAGGCTGGCACAAGTCTGACTCGGCAGTGTCATTTTCAATCTTTCAAAATGTTTTTTTTATTGAAAAGGAAAAAAAAAGTTACACATTCATTCCTGTTCTTAATCTACTAAAGAGTTTCTTTCAGGATCAAGAGGTGAATAGGGCAAGAAACACTCAACAGTTTTCCTTGGACTAGGACAAATATAAAACCATTCTTCCCACTTTCAAAAAGACTTAGAAGGAACTGAACTTCTCAAAATGCAATTGCGAAGTTTAAAGCATTTCCATTTTATGCAAAATGTGAAGAAGGGTAGAGCTTCAGTCAGTTTAGTACACAAATATTATGAGATCCAAAGTTACTATCTGTGGGACTACAGAAGTCCACAAACAGACAGTGGCATTACTGCTAGTGGGTAAGTGTGGGAGCTTCGGAGTCAGGCAAGACGGGTTCCGGTCGCCGCCTACACTTCTCGCCAGCGGGGTGGCTCAGATGGTCATCCCTTACCTTTCAGTAATAGGAATCATAACACCTCTGCTGAGGACTCCAGGAAACAGGTAAAGGACTTCTCCCCCAAGCGTCTGTCACGAAATAGACCCTCAGTATGTGGAAGCTACTGTTGCTTCTTAAAAGCTCCATAAGGACAGAGCTGTTTGTCTGCTCTGTTCACTCTGTGTGTTAATAAGAAGGCATGCCTTGGTCAGCTTTCAGGCAAATGCTCCCAGATCCTCCAAAGTGACATTCACATTTATCTATATTATAATTTGATATCCCAATGCTGCTATCCTCAGCGTATACCTCCTATCTTTCACTGTCAGTGACTTCAGATGCTATTTTGGAAAGATTTCAATGATTGGAAAATATTTTAAGTGTTTTAAGGGTAGTTGAGTTAACATATGCACCACTTATATTTTCTGTCAAGAGTGTGCTTACACATGATTATAAATATCTCTGACTCTAACAGAAAACCTTTCACAGCACTCCCACAACTGAAAAACAAAGTCTCAGAAATAATTATAGAGGAAGCAGAAGGGAATGGTAGAGAGAAGACAGTTTACTAAATCGGCAAAATAAAATTTGGAGTTTTGTCTTAAAACAAAACAAAACAAAACCTGACAACCATTTGCTCAAGGCTGCCAAAACTGGAAAATAAGCACACTGTCATGGGAAATGAACGTTAAAATACGAAACCCTTTTCTGAGAATGTAACTCCACCAGTCCTGGCTAATCCAATGCTGAATCACTAATGACACTGGCCCTGCTGGGGTGTCTTAACCACACAGAGACATCCAAAGGGACAGGCAGTGGCTCACACACACATATTCTCTCTGATGTCACTGACAGGCTCAGTGTGGGCACACCTCTCCCCTCCTCTCCCCCCGCCACTCCCTTACTGTTCCCTCTTCCCATCTCAAGAAACAGGGGGTTGGCATATTGATCTGAGTCATGAGTGTAGAAGAAAGAACCCTTGACTAGAAATCAAGAGCTTGGATTTTGCCCCTCTCCTCCCCGCCACCGCACCCCACCCCACCGGCAATCTAGCTCTGGGCCCTTTTGCCAGTCACTTCACCGCTTTGGGCTCTGGTTTCTTCATCAGTAAAACAAGGATGTACTGACATGGGTGGTTCCCAGTCTGAGATCCCCAAATCTCCAGGAGCCCCTGAAGTTGTAAAAACAGACCATGGGATATTTTTATTATTGAAAAATGTCTTCATAGAAATAGTCCATGAAGTGCTCTAAGGCTAATTAAAACATCAAATATTTTGGCTCTAGCCAGTAGTCCACATGGTGACACTGGAGAGCACATGAGGGGTTTTGTCATATCAGAGGAAACTGGGGAACGCGAGTGTCGGACCTGATATTGTCCTCAAAGCTACGCTTCAAAAAAAATCAGTTTCTGTACTAAACATACCATCCAACCACAAATGTCCAGTAAATAAATAATAGGGCAATGATTTTAGCATCTATCAATGCAATTTGTATAACTGACAAAATTTCTTTACAGTGGAAGCACACCCCATGAAGGAAACAGACGCAAATAAAATACTGCTAAAAATATAGGATCACCAGAAACCAGCGAACAATCTACCTGCTGCAAAAGGTGAAGCCCCCTGTTTCTCACCGAGGGTCCAAATCACTCATCCACTAGAGAAAAGTGAAAGCAACAAAAAGCCTGTCCACACTGCCACATAACACGCTACCACCACAGTGACTGCTATTTACTGTGCTCTCACTATGTGCCAGGCACTCTGCTATGAATCCAACACTGAACTTATTTAAGCCTTACAACAACCCTAACCATTACAGGCTGCTATTATCTTCATTGCATAAATAACGAAATGGAGGCACACAGCATTGCAGAAAGTTGCCCAAGGACATGGGGCTGGTACGTTGAGAGCCAGACTTGGAAGTATCTCCATGCTGTCACCCCATTTGCTAACCACTCCCTCTCAAAGAGAGGTGTCCAGAGACACAGACAGGAATGTCGCCAAGCAGAGCCTCGGAGAGTCAGGCCACTGCCCCTGAGAGCAGCCCTCTGAAGGGCTCCTAGCTGTGGCCATTTGGGCTTCAATATTTGTCCTTCCTGGGAATGCCCCCTCCTCTCAACCCCAATTCAGTTTGCTTGTCCTGGTGATAGAAATCAACTGAGAGATGGCAAGGTCCATCAGTCAATAATGCCCACACACTTCTTATTTATTCAGGAGATACAAACAATTCTTAATAGCTGGCCCCTACATTCAAAACACTGACAGTCTGATGAACTGATCTTTAGTGATGCCTATTATAAAAACATTCATCTTTGGTGTGCTGGAGTGAGTAAGGGTTATAGAGACGGACCTAGCTCTAACTCCCAACTCTGCCACTTACTAACTGCATTACCCTGAGGATTTTGGAGACCTCAGTTTCCCCATTTAGCTACTCCCTGGTTCTTGGGATTGTGGTGAGGAATGTACTTGCAGGAATGCGCACAACCCACCATGGCTGGCGCCGGACAGAGGTTTGAATCCTGGCTCCATCCCTCTCTAACCAGTTTGCTTACCTGTAATATAGGTAAATACCATCCACTCCAAAAGATAGCCATGTGAATTAAATTAGGAAATGTATGTAAAGCCCCTAGCAGAATGACAGACGCACAGTAAGAAGTCCGCAAATGTTTTCTTTTTTTTAAAAAAGCTGAAGTTTAAAAAGTCAAACCACACATTTAGGTCCCATCTCTGTCACTTATTCTTACCTAGGGCTAAACAATGGCATACAAGCCAGCTAACCGCTGAGGTTCAGTTTCCACCAAAGGTTTTGTGAAGATGAAAGGAGGCAATTGTGTGAGAATGCTGTCAACTCTCCATTGCTCTGTAAATGTTGGCCTGGTTTTGCTTTATAAAAATACATTGTGTGTTCATCGTATTGACCAGTGCTGCCAATGACTACCTTCATCTTTAAAATGGAAAAACTGAGGCAGAGAAATTTTAAGCCAAAAATGGTTCCAAATTTGGATGGTAGGACTGGGCCAAAATAAATTCAGACCATGACCAAGCAGAAAACAAATAACCCTTCCAGAAGAAAGCTGAGAATAAACACCCAACAACCTGTTTTTCATCAGCTGCACCCCTTGCTGATTAAGCCTCTCCCTGAATGATCTAGGCATAAGAATTCTCTAATTTCCTCCCAGGAACAGTATTAGACTGCAGGGTGGGAAAGAGCTTTGCTGTCAAATCTCTCCTCCCAGCCATGAAGTCATTTTGTGGAGGGGGCACAGAAACAAAGGCCAGTGGGCACCAACTGGAATCTCACTCTAACTGGCACTCTCTTAGCTACACCTTTAAAAAAAAAAAAAAAATCTCAATCTTTCAGAGAGGTTTCCTTCTTTGGTTGGTCAGAAATGTCCTTGTGCCCCAGGTCACCCAATGCTAAATATGGTCAGAGCTGGCAAACCACCAGCCCAGTAAATTCCAATAGTTCTTAAGAAAGCATTCATATTGCCTGAAATGACTCAGAATCAAACACTGCAGGACCTGCAGGGCTTCTCTGCACAGAGCATTCAGCTGCAGGCTCTTAATGTCAAAAGCAGCAGGGAGCCTCAA
This sequence comes from Aselliscus stoliczkanus, assembly GCA_033961575.1. NCBI lineage: Eukaryota > Metazoa > Chordata > Mammalia > Chiroptera > Hipposideridae > Aselliscus > Aselliscus stoliczkanus. Next base: position 101,747,346 of record CM066739.1, read on the forward strand.
GAACTTCCAAACTGGAAAAAAAAAAAAAAAAAGGCAATCTATGCTTCTTTATTGCAACATTCCTCAGCAAGAACGCTCATCTCCTACCCACTGTGCACCCAGCACTGCGCGGGGGCGGCTGGAAGGAGAAATGGAAGAAACAGGTGGTGTCCACAGGGTGCCAAAACAACAGGTTGATTCAGTCAGCTCTGTCTGCACAACTAATCAATTTGGTGAGGGGCGGGGCGGGCGGGGAGAGCACCTTAGTCATCCTGCTGTCTGACCACTGGACAATCACCAATTAGGTCAGAACCGCAGATTGGGTGGTGGGTTCTTACATACTTCCCGAATCTTGGATATCTAGGAACACAGGACAGGAGTCGATTACCCTCCGCCCACCCTCGCGCCCCCCAAAAATCACATATTTGGCCCCAGAATATACTGTTTTCCTCCAGGATCTTTTTATAAAGTATTAAAGTAAATTAACGTTTCTGGGGCACGTACAACTGACCGCTTGTGCATTTCTGATACAGTCTGATTAGAATTTTAAAGTAGCTACAGAAAATGCCAGCTAACAAGTACATAGAAAACTGACAGAGCTCCTGAGAAATCAAAGGATAAAGAAATTAACCTATCGAATAAATAATTTTTATATTAACATTGGTAGCAACTTGGTATTACATGGTTTAATCTGCCCATATGTGTTGCACCATACTTAGCATAGACAAAGGACTCGTGTACTTAATAAAGAGCTTTTTCAAACTAGTAACCAAAAAAACGAACCCCTTGATGGGTAAAAGAAACAATTTACCAAAACAAATAAAAAGAGAATACAAATGACCACTGAACATATGAAAAAACATTCACCACTGCCATAATCAGGGAGACAAATTAAGATGAGGTAGCATTTACCACTTATCAAATTGGTCAATTTTTTTAAAAATGAAAACTAGTGTTGACAATGGTTGGGAACACTGATAGTCTCACATTCTGCTGATAGAAGTATAATTGAACAGATTATGTGGGAGAAGATTTGGTCATGTGTCTCAAAAGCCACAGAACGGTCCATGTTCTTTGATCCAATATTTGGACTTCTGGGAGTTTATGCTAAGGAAAGAAATAGTCCTACCAAGATTTACATACAAGAATGTTCACCACAGCATTATTGATAATGATAAAAGTTGGAAATTAAGAATAGATGTCAATTTTTAAAAATTCCTTAGATAGAACAGCATGCAGCCTTTAAAACCATGTTCTTAAAGAATATTTATATATGTGGGGAAATGTTCACAATGTTTTAAGGGGTGTAGAAGCAGATTATAAAACTATATGTACACTAAAGTCCCAATTACAATAATGACAGAAAAAACTGTCTGGAATGTATCAAAATATTAACCATGAGTTTTGGTCGAAGGTATAGGATTCTTGGAGATTTTAATTTTCTCTTATGTTTTCCTATTTTGTTTTGTTTTTTCATCCCTGTTTCCCAATTTTTAAAAATCACTCTTTTTGACATATAATTTCTCTGCTGGAAATTAACTTAATGGAAAAATCTTATGGAGGGAAATTTCTTTCTGTATGAATATGATCAGTATCATTTATATGTATGTATATATATATATATATATATATATATATATATATACACACACATGATGGAACCAACCAAATATGCAACCAAGTCAAAGGACACCAATCAAAACATAATTAGAATATTATTTAACTATTAAAATTCAAGGCAGAACAGAAAATCGTATATGTATTATGATGAATCAACAGCTTTGTATAACTAAGGGTAGAAAAAAAGACCAACAGATGTACACCAAAAGATTAACAGGAGTATGATTGTGGGTATTTTTCTTATTCTTCTCTTGATTTTTCAAACGTCTCTAACTACTTTTAACTGTAATTACTATTAAAATAACCACCCCAAAAAATCTTGTAAAGGTGCCAGAGAAAAATCAACAAAGTATAAATATGAGTTAATTATGTGTAAACATAAGAAATAGTTCTGTTGCTATGTAAACCTACCTTAAAGTGTTACAATGTTTGTTTTGAGCTGCAACTATTTTCCTTAAATCTTTTAGAAAGTATGTGTCACAGGAGCCATGATATATTGTTACATAGTTTAAATAGTAACATAATGCCAAAGACTTGAACAATTCAAAGGTATGGTTTTTTTCTCTAATAATCCTCATAAAGATTTAAAAGTGCTTTCAAATGTTGTAAGAAAGTAAATGTCCACGATGTTTCCAATTAAAGAAGATCTAGCAAATAAATAAAGGCATGCTCACAGCAAAAAAACAAAAACAAAAATAGAAACAAAACCATAATAAAAAGAATAATCAAAATACACACATCTTTAAACTTCATGAATCTTGACACTTTGTGGACAAACACAAACATGTGAACCCAGAGAATTAAGCAAAAGTTTCTTTGCAGCTTACCACATTTACCATTTAGAGAAGTTAACACATGAGTACTACAATATCTAGTTTTCTATCCATATCCAAGAGCTCAACAGAATACAGTAGCGAGTAAACCGTATTCAGTGATTCTTCCTCAAATGTTGGGTAAGTATGCCAACATAGCAACCTCTTCTGTTAGGTACTAGTTAAAATAGGCTGTTTCATCTTTGAGGCATAAAAGCCTTTCCAGATCTCCTCACAAAAGAGGCAGGAGTATAAAATGAGATGAAAAAGAAGCAAACAACAATGTAAAAATGCACCTGTGCCTCCAATCAAGACAGTATGCTGTAGAAGGTAACCACAGCCTCTTGATTCAGCAAGCAAAACTATATTTTAAAGGGTGCTATTTGTTAAAAAGACAACGTATTATTAAGGAGACAATATCTGACTCCAATCAAAATATTATCATCATGTTTTCCTTACCTCACAAAATACACACACGCTTTCTTCACATGAATAAATATATACGAGGGTGGGAGAGCTGCCCTTCCCCGAGAAACTGGTTCTGCAGCACCCATAGATCCACCCTGTCTTTGGGAGACAATGAGTGTCTTGGCAGGATGTTTGGCTGATGTAGTCAAAGGCCCGGAGTCACTGCCCAGCTGCCAATATCCCCGCCAAAGGAAATGAGCCGAAGACCAGAAACTGCCGTAGGCAGGCCTGTGGGGATGGTGCTTTGGTCCAACCAGAAAACAGACCCAGGCGGTGGAAGGCCAGGTTACCAGAGCTGGACCGAGGTAACTGGCCCGCCGTTCAACAGTGGCAAGGGACAGGAAAGTGACCACTCCCTACCATCAAGAGTTTACTCAGTCAGATCTCATAAAGCCCAAACTTTGAGGAGCTGGTAGAACAGGGTTTTGCCAAGACAAGCACAAGATGGTGAGGGAGATGTTAGAACGATTAATCAATGCCACCTAAGGCAGTAACTCTGGGTGTGACCCGAGTCCTTGCCTGGCTGTGAGGAGAAGTCCCTTCAGCTAGTGCCACTGAGAACTGGCTCCCTAATGAAGATCCTTCCACCTTAACTTGTCCTAGATCAGGCTTGGTATCTGGGCCTGAGAACACAGCCCTCTCTCCTGCCACAAACCCACTCATAGACATAATAGGCGCCCCAACATGCGCCAAATTCATATTTACACCCTCGCCAGACAAAAGGGTCTTTGTCTTTGCCCCAAGTCAAGTTTTGATACTTCTAAATTCCAGTAGAGAAAGAGGAGAACAGCAGCCCGGCCCCGCAGGGGTGAGGTGGGGGTCGCTGTTTCCCGGTGGACCCATCGCTCACTCCCCCACACCCTATGGCTCTCTGTCAACCTGGCTGCAGGAAACTGCTTTTAGGGAGTACAGATAAGTGGCTAAGTGACTGCACTTCATATTCCTAATTGTGTGCTCATCTGTCCGTCTTGTCTCCATGATGATGTCAGCCCCTTGGGGACAGGAGCCTATCTTCTACTTGGTCAGGGATTCCCACACATCTGGAAGAGCAGAATACCCTACACTCCCGACCCCATCATGCTGAGGGGAACACGCACGCTAAGGACAACCATCCTCCCTGACACACCACTGAGAGCCCAGCTGCAAAGATAACTCTTAGAGCCAACAGTTAGGGCTCCTCCACAGTATTATATAGAAACATATATTTCCATATATAAATAAGTTAATAAAATAATTACTTCAGGGGCGGCCGGGTGGCTCAGTTGATTAGAGCACATGCTCTTAACAACAAGGTTGCTGGTTCGATTCCCACATGGGATGGTGGGCTGTGCCCACCTGCAACTAAGCACCTGGACTTAGAGCTAAGCTGCACCCTCCACAACTAGATAGAAAGCAATGACTTGACCTGGAGCAGATGGGTCCTGGAAAAACACATGCTCCCCAGTAAAGTTTTAAAAAAATAAAATATTGAGTTGTTGGAAAAGTCATGAAACATTTTTGCAATGAAAAACAGAAAAAACATGTCATGACTTTTCTGACAACCCAATAGTTACTTTGCTTTTCTCACTCCAAACCTATGGCTTTTTGCATCCCTTCTTCTTGGCTTTCCTCTTCTTCTAGGGGTCATGATGTCTTTTCTGTGGTTATTCCCCTCTGAGGGAAGGAGAGAAGGAACAAATCTATAGCAAACCTCCCACCCCTGTCAACATACATCACAGTTGGTCCCAGCCAGAGGCCATGATGGAAGCCACTTCCTTCTGCCTATCAAGGACAATGCCATCCAGTGTCTTTGTCAGGGGGGCACTGCTAGGCCCTTTCTTGCAGACTGCTCTGTTGGGCTCAAGAGGTCTTTGATTTCTCCTGTGTTCTCTGTTTTTATTCCATTTGCTACAGCAACGCTGGTATCCCAGACACAGGCCGGTGTGCGACAAGTGACCTTTAAAGCTCGTTACACTAACACATCTGAGGGAAATCTCTGACACTAGAGGTGTGTTCATGGGTTAACAAAGCAGACATCCCCACAGCAGCATCATTCAGGAGGGTTGAGGACAGAATTCCGTTATGGACCAAATAGGCTGCGGAGCACCTGTGTACCCTGGCGTTCCAGGTGACATTCTGAGGGAGGGATAAGGAGGCTGCCACCACACTCATGCATCTCACACACACAGCAGTCCTAAGACTTTGGAGACTTGGCAGATTTTTTTTTTCTTTTAAAGACAAAGCAAATTACTAGCTTTATGGAGAAGCTCTAGCTGCTTCCTTCTCCCTAGTGCGCTAGGCATTCAGTAAGGGGCAGGCACTTTCGAGGACCCCAGGACCCAGTCAAAGTAACCGACATCTCTAGCACTATCAAAGAGCAAACAGACAAAAGCTAAATGACAAAAAACAAACACAAAAAACCCTTAGTGTCCCCAGATTCATTCTGCAGTGATTCCAAAACTTCCCTCCTATAAAAATGACCTAGCTAATGTCTTAAATACACAAATTCTCAGACACTCTCCCAGACCCACTGACTCAGAATCTTCAAGAGAACACCCCAGATTGGGTCATCTTCACACCCCCAGTGGGTCAAGCTCCTTGGGTGGAGCAGTAGGTATCAGTTCAATGAAGGGTTCCGCTTTGGGAGTTGGTCACCCACATGGGGTTCAGGACTCTAGGAGGCAAATTCCTGACATGATGCCAATGGGGGTTAGCGCTGAACAGAAGATCTAAGAATTAGAGCTGTCTCAAGATGGGTGAGCCTGCCTCCCGAGGCAGGGAGCTGTCTATCGCAAGGGGCGTTCAAGCAGAAAGAAGGCAGGCTACCTCCTGACCAGGGTGCTGTGAGAGGGTCCCATCCAGCACGGGAGGGATGGAAGGACTAGGGGAATTTTTGTAAATGCCTGCCACTACATTAGTCCACAAAGTGGAAAAGTTTAGCTACCCATTAATTAAGAAAAGGAGATAGCATAAAAGTCTATAGGTGGGGTCAGCTTTCAACTGATCTTTTCTCTTCAAAGGAGAAAGGTGCATGAAGACACGCGCTGACTCACCATCAGCCTCTCCTCCAGGATGTCTGAAAGGTGGAAAGGACAGAGCAGGTGTCACAGGTGCTGAGACCAAGTGCTGGCACCTGGCTGACTCTGTCTGTTGTGCAGATGCCAGACGAGTTTCGTCGGCCAGAGGAGGGGTGCGTGTGACACAGTCCCTGCCCTCAAGTAGCGAATCATGTTGCTGAGAGAGCTCACACACTACCCGGCTCGCTCATACATTTATTTATCAAGTCTCATCTTCAGAGTTTTTGTTTGGTGGTAGTGGTTTTCAGGGAACTATCTTGGGGGGGGGGCAAATTTTACCAAATGTACATGTTCTCTCAGTCTGGTATAAGGTTGCAATATACAGCTCTCGATGAAAAAAGTCTCAAAAAAATTATCTAAACAAAAATAAACTTCCTTAACTCTAATTTCAAACATTTTTAAATATTATCTCCAACAGTCCTGAAAATGACCGAACTACAATAAGGTATGGCAACTCTGGGCAAAATGATAGAAATTGCTGGCCTAATAATAGAGGACGCAGTACAAGCAACTGAAGTGAGAGGCAGGGGATGGGTGCGAGTGCCTGTGGGACTAAATTCCAACGTCAAAGTGACCTTTATGAATTGCAGAAGTTATCAGAAAAAGAAAGAGAGAGAAGAAACTACACTGGTGGGGGGGTGGGGGGAGAAAAGTTCAAAATAGCAAGTTTAAATAAAACATCTGGGGAAGGGAAAAATTTGGTTTTTCCCCAAATGTAAGGTAAGCAATGACTCTTGCAAATACTTTTTAAAATTGTCTTGGAGTTTCACAGCACCACAAAATAAGAAAATAACTAAAAGTAATTGTTCAATTGAACACATATTTATTGACAGCCTGCTAGATGCCAAGGCCCCATGTCAGGTACAAGGGTAGGCTGGGGTGGGAGCATTAGAGTAAACACATAAATGAAAAGGCCCGGCTTTTTCCCTCAAGAAGCACATATTAACCCCAGCTCCCTTCTACAATAGTTGCTAGATGGGATGCTGCCCGATTTATGAATCACTTAATAAAGTCAATTAGATCTGAAGAAGAAGAAGAAGAAGAAGAAGAAGAAGAAGAAGAAGAAGAAGAAGAAGAAGAAGAAGAAAAAGAAGCAGCAGCAGCACACATTAACAATAAGCACTTGAGGATGTTCTAAGAGTTTTGTGTACATGAGCTCATTTGTACAAGAGATGGAAGTGGTGTGGGGAGGGGACGAGGCACTGGACTGAGGCCCAGAACAGAGAGGTTCTTGTCCCAACTCTGTAAATTGGCTCCGTGAATCTGGAAAGGGTGGGAGAAAAATGACATGTTCAAGTTGTGACATCAGATAAAGATGTCAAGATATGAAGCACTTAAATAAGGAGGGTAAGCACAATATCTGAATAATGCAAAATCTCTTATTATAGTCTCATCCTTTAAAGCCATTAAGGACAGAATATATACATATATATATATATATATATATATATATCTTAAAGAAAAAGAGATAACAGAGAAGAAAAAGGGGTGGAAGATTTATAATAATATTACTCAAATACAAGAAGTCCTTCTAAAGAGACAAAGAAACAGTGGGGACCTGCTGTGCCCAGATGAACAAGAAGAAAGGCATTATACTCTACAGCTTTTACATTAAACAGAGGGTTCAACATTGGAATGGCTGACTGAGCTTAGGTTCATTCTGGAAATTATTAAAATTAAGAAAGAAAGGCCCCATACGCATACCTGAAGACAGAGTGATGAGCTGTCGGTGGGTTCCAACCAAGTTACTGTATCAGAATCACCTGTAAACCTTGAAAAATACAGATGCTCAAACCCACAGCATCAGATCCCCTGGGCGTTGAGTCCAAGAGTCACCCCAGCTGGCTGTGAGGCGCCCAGGACATGAAGCTCTGTTCTGTCACAGTGGCCAGGGCAAGGACGAGGACCACTAGGAATGGCAGCAGAGAGTGGGAACGAGATCGATGCAAATTTTGTGGGCAAAATAGAATTTCTGTGGGTATGATATTTTTAAAATGTATTATAATGCTGCTCTGAGGCACCCAAGCATATCCCACTGAATTTAAACATTTTCTAAAGGTCCCGAAGTCAGCAATGACAATGCAGGTGAGCCAGAAGTTACTCCCCCGTGCCATAAAAATCCTACAGAAGAGGCAGTAGAGTGGGAATGGTGCTGACAGATGCCAAGAAGAGGTGAGTAAATATTTTTAAAAACCAGAACATCAGGAAACAGAAAAGAGACTAGAAATAATCGCTCTCTTTCCTAAACCTCCCTTCCCCTCCCCCCAAAAAGAAATAATAATATAGAAAGACCAAGAAGAAAGATAAAGGAAAACTGTTTTGGGGATGAATTTCATCTCCATCTGGAAAAAAAAACCAAAACAATTACTCTTTGTGATATTTTTTTTTTTAAAGCAAGAGAAGAATGCGGCTGACAAATTATCTAGCAGGCAGTAAAACCAGGGAGTCACTTCGCATTGCAAAGCAAAAGAAAACAAGGAGAAAGGGGTGGTCTTGGATAGCTGTTTAGACAACCAGACAGATGGGTTGACAGCTCTTTGCCTTAGGAACTCAGTGATGTTTAAATTAACGATTGGCCACAAGCCAAACACAGGAACACTCAAAAGTTTGGAAGGGTGTGTTCAAATTGGTACCTTGGTAAAACACAAGTGATAGTAGAAGATTAAGAAGATTCAAGAAGGCTTCACTGCCAGACTCTGAAAAAAGATTTAAGATGTGTACCAAGAAACAGGTTTTTAAATCACTTCCATAGCAGTTTAGCACCTGAAGAACACCTGCCTAAAAAGCAAAATATTTAAATCTTGGCCTTTCAACTAATTGGCTAACAGTCAATGTGCCCACCTAAAAGCTAGTGGGTAATAGCAATGCCTCATCAGAAGTATAAAAAAGGGTGTCTATCTATATACAGAAGTCCTCATGTGAGAGAGGCCCTGTGTGTCAGAGTAATTCTATTCCTGACATCAGTCTTATCATTTAACTCTTAATTTTGCAAATCTCTGCAAGCATATCTATTATTCCCTCCAACTCTCTCAAGTAGGTTACTTCTTTATTTCTATTCCACAGGTGAGGAGCCTACACATGAGGAAGATTAAGTTATTTACTACAACAAATTAATGGTAGACCAAGGACTGTAACCCTCAGAGTCACCCATTGTTTATATATATATATATACTCCTCTCTATCCTAAATCTAGACTTATACCAAAGCTTTCCACTCAAAAAAAAAAAAAAAGGAAAGGCAAAAACACTGTTTATGTGCTTCGTTAAATTCTCTGAGACAACAGTTTCAGTTCATCATCCCACAGCCCCTGTCCCACTTCTGAAATTCTTAGGAACGTAGAGGCATATGGAATTTGAACTTCACAAGAAGGACCTGGTTGGTGCTGAACAACCCAGCACGATGATACATAACCTGGTCCTCTTTCAAACATGGGTGATGGGCAGGTCCACCACGGCCTGTTGACAATGAACAAAGAGCAAATTTTTCTGAAGCTCATTCATCATCTTCTTAACCTTTTCTTTGTAAAGAGACATACATAGTTCATGCACTAGTTTTTTGATCAAGGTAAAAAGACTCCTTCAGGTTAGGCTAGGAAAAGGCTCAACAAACAGACACAAGCTACCATCCCACTGGAAGCAGGGAGTTCAGAAAAAACTACAACACAGCACTGCCATTTCGGAATACCTTTCGTCTGCCATGGGTTTACTATACCATTCTCTTAATTAATCCTATTAGCTGGGTAATTTCATTCCCATTTTATTGGGGCGTTCATACAACACAGCTGGATTTGAACCCAGGATCACAGAGCTCCAAAGCCCCAAGATCTTTCCACTAAACAGCCTGAAGAAACTTGGAATCTGAGATTGTGGGTGGGATGGGTAAGAAATGACTGGATTTCCTTTCCTTGGTCCAGCCGCGTTCAGAAAGATTGTTCCACATAGCCAACCAGAAAAGAGGCTTGCTTGCTAAGGCAGCACTTTGAATTACCGTCTCCACTTCTCCACGCCCGCCCATGCCCCACCCCCAACCTGCCAAAAGAGCAGCAAACCCTGCTGCCAGGTTGGAGGAGTTGGCGACCGTCACACCACATTCCTGGGGCTGGACCCAGGCTCTGAAACAGCGCCTGAGCCCCGCGCCTCGGAAAGAATAACAGCAGTTGAGATTTTTAAATCCTGTGGCCCAGCGTTGCAGCCACACCAGGTTCTCCGGCTGTTCCTGCCTCCACCTTTTCAAAGGCTCTCGAAGAGGCAACGCATCGGATTCATCGGGACCTTGCATTCGGAGTGTCAGGCTCAGGCGCACCGCAACAGCCTGGCCTCATCCAAACCAACCCCACCCACCCGGATTGTGTGCCTCCCCTTTGGCACAGCTACTTCTGGCTGGGAAGGTGCAAGCCGTTGGGCTGGGAGGCCCTGCCCCCCGATCCCCACACGCCAGAACCTGGCATTCCTTCGCTCAGCGCCTCTTGCGGTCCGCGGCCGGCGAGGGTTTGTCGCACGCAGCCCGCCCTCGGTTCCCCCTTCAACCCCAGGAAACGCGGAACCAAAAGGGCAAGGCTGCCCAAACTCCTAGAACTCCAGTGCCCGAGAAAGGGAGTTTCTGAGCCTCGCTGCCCGGCCTCCCTCCGGCCAAGGAGGCGTGCGTGCGTGGGGCCACGGGCCGAGGGGAGCCGGCGGCGGGGAGCGCGGAGGAAGGGGCGCGCTCCGGGGCCCCCACGATGTCCAAACTTTCAAGAACCGAGTGGCCTCGATCCGCGCCCACGGCCGAGCCCGGCCTTCCCGCACAGAATGGGACCAAAACGTCGGGGGGACGGTCGCCCTAGGTGGCCGGGTCGGGCGGGGGCGGCGGCGCGCGCGGACCGGGGTGCGGGGACAGCGCCCCCGGGCCCGATACTCACCACGCGCAGGGGCCGCGCGGCACAGCCAGAGCGCCAGCAGCGCCCACAGCCGAACGGGGTGCAGGGCGGGCATCTTCTCGGTCGCCTCCTCCTCCGCTGCCGCCGCCTGGGCAGATCCACATGGAGAGGGGGTCCCACCAGAGAAGCGCCCCCTTTCTCCTCTCCTCCTCCTGCTCTGCGGCTCCCGGCCTCGCGCGGTGCCCTCAAGCTCAGGCTCAATGCCTCCAACAACTCCCTGCACCCCCCCAGTCCCAGCAGCTCCCCGGCCGCCGCCTCAGCCGCCGCCCGAAGTTTGGCTGTAACTTTTTCGAGTGTGCAGGCTCGTGTGTCCTTCCGCCTCGGCCGCCTCCTCCCACCGCAAACCCCGCCCCCTGTCGCCCCGGCCGGGCCCCGCCGCCTTCAGCACCCAGGGGTTTCCCGCAGGAAGAAGCGCCGGCCCGGGCCGCGCGCGGAGGGATCTACTACGAGCCCTCAGCCTCCCCAGCCTTCCCCGACCCGCGTCGAGTCCTGACGCGCCTTAACGCCTTCGGCGCTGGAGCGCCTTGCTGGGCCGGGCCTCTGCTGGAAGGGGGTGGGTGTTAAGACGCTGAACTTCAGACGCTAGGGGTGACTGAGATCGTGAACTTGCATGGAGAGCAGCCCTCATGCAGTGAGCAAGGAATTCTCTCTCTCTCTCTCTCTCTCTCTCTCTCTCTCTCTCTCTCTCTCACACACACACACACACACACACACACACACACGCAGGCACACACTCCAGGGTTAGCTGGAGGAATGCGGTAGAGGACCAGTGCTGTCAAAGAAGGAAAGGGGGGCTAAGGCGCCAAAGCCCTTTGAAAATGAACAGAGCCATCAACTGGGTTGTGCTGCCCCATTCATTCATTCAGTCATTCGTTTACCAAATATTTCTTAAGCGCCTTACTTTGCTGGGCACAGTGGAATGGTACTGAAGACTCATGATGCTCAAGCTACTTTGACTGAGATTTTGCAGCTGTGGGGAGGCTTTCATGAAAGAACTGGGATGAGAGTTGGATTTTGAAAGGTTTGTAAAATTTGTAAGGACAGGGAAAGCAGCCCTGGATGTTCATTGTAACATTGTTTGCAATAGCCAAAAATTGGAAACAACCTAAATGCCCACCCATAGAGGAATGGATGGATAATGTATCGTATATTTAGAAAATAAAATACACAGCAATTGAAAGATTATATTCATATACGTCAATAGGAATAAATTTTTAAAATAAAATGATGCTGAAAAAACTAATTGCACAAGGAGATATAAAGTATGCCATTTATGGCTATTTATATATTTTTTTTCAAAACAATACCATATATTATTTATGGATGCATACCACACGGTGTATAGTAAAAGAATATAACCAGAATAGTGGTTCCTTCCAGGGCAGGAGAGTGAGGGATGTGATCAGGTATGGGTACAAGTGGGCTTGTTTTTTGTAAGAAAAGAGCTGAAATAAACAACAACAACAAAAGTTTGTGTGGGCTTGGTATTCCAGAGGAGAGCCACCATGAAAGCAAGGGTACAGATAAGGGAAGAAGCAGATAGGTTCTGGCACTATTCGCAGTGACAGGAGTCATAGAGGGAAGGGGGGAGGGGTCAGGCCCAGGACCTTGAATGACAAGCTGAAAAGGAGGGAGGGGTGGGTAGGAAGAGGGGATAGTTATCTCTCAGGCCATAGAAAAACCATTGAAGATTTTTGAACAGGAGTGAGACTTGATGGAGAGGAAGGTTGCTCTGATAATCCTGTGCAAAATTGTCAGGAGCAAAAGGTGAACTGGAGTCCAAGGGCCAGTGAAGAGTTTGTGAAACAGTCCAGGCAGGCATGGGTGATGAAGGCCTGAACTAATGAGGCAGATGTCAAAATGGAAAGGAAGGATGAATCTGAGGCAATCTTGGAAAAAAAAAAAAATTGAGAGAGAAAGATGGGGGAGGGGCAACATAATGTGATTAATTGGAGGTGGAGGTTTATGAGGTGATGTCTAAATGGAAAGGAAAGGATGGATCTAAGACAATCTTGAAGAAGAAAAAGAAAAAGATGGGAGAGGGGCAACCCATACTGACTAATTGAAAGTGGAGGTTTCTGATCCTGTCCGGAAGGGAAATCCTTCCCACAGAGCCTCTCCCTGGCTCCTAGAGGATAAAGTCCAAACTTCTAAAAATGGTCAATACAAGGCCTTTACTTCATTGGGCCGCCTCTCTTGTCCTCTCTGCCCCATTGTGAACTTTACACAATAACAGTATTGAACGAGTTGAGATTCCCCCAAACATATCTTCTTGTTTCTGGCTCTGTACCTTCTGTTCCCTTGACTTGGAATGACTCTTGCAGTCCCCTTCCCTCCTCCTCTTGGTGAACTTTCTAATCATTCATCCTTCAGCCCCAAGAAAGGCTTTGCCGACACTGTAACGAATTCCTGCCCCTCACAGACAGTCCCGCCACTGTACTGCTTCTTTATCTGACACTGATATCGATTTTTCACACAGGACTGTCTGTAGTCCTATCTTTTCCACTAGACTAGGAGGTCCTTATGGGCAAGGCCCATGGCCCTATTCATTCCCAACATCTATCACATAATAGAGGTTGAACTAGAATGTAACAACAGCATGAAACAAGTACAAGGCAGTGTGCTCATCGGCCTATGAATTTCCAAACCGGATTTCCATAAGCACTTTATAATAGATAAGCAAATGCTAGGATTGAAAGTAGTCACCTTGGGATGCTAGAGTCTCTTTTCAAAAATAACATAGTCAAATTGTTTTGGAATTTCCCTTGTGCAAATATGTTCAGAGAAAGATAATAACATGACATTTTAGCGGCTGACTGATAGTTACCAGCTTGATGGCTCTCTTTACTCACTAAATATAGTTCGTAGTGACTTGGCTGTATATGAGTTTTAGAAACCACCTTCAAGGATTAAATGTGTCCCTATGAAAATATATTCTAAAGAATGTAAATGTAATCATCCCCAAAGAGCAGCCCCAGAAATGACTGTGGTTATGACATAATTATGACAATAGGTGTGTAATTTCTCAAGGTGACCGTTTTAAGGAAAGCAATTATTATGTTACATGTAACTTTTGTTGGATTTGTTATCCTGTTAAATTTATTGCATACATTCCCATAAAGACAAGAGAAGTAAAGAGTAAATGTTATGAATGGAAGTAGGAGAAGGCTATGACTGAGGAGGTGTTTTTAAAAACATGTTTTGAACGGATCTATGGATATAAATTGGTGAAAAAGAAAAAAGGGGAGGAGCTGAAAATCAAGGGAAGAAACTGGAATTGGCTAAGACTGAGAGATGAGAACCAGTAAATCAACTAACGTTTGGATGAATATGTACTATGGGCCAGATCCAGTATAAGGAATAGAGGAACAAAGAAAGAGAGATGAGTGACCAACAATTAAGATCCAGTGTGACAGCTGAGGGACTGTGAGTCCTGTCCCAACCCGGGGGCAATTGGGGAAGGCTTCCAGGAAGACCTGAACAGCTGGATGAAAAATTGGAGGATCCAAAGTTAATCAGGTAAAGAGGAGTCTTCTCATATTTAGCAGTCTTAACTCTTCCAGGCACATTCTGGGGTCCATGTCCAGCCCAGGCTGAGCTACTCCCAGCACATAACCCAGGAACCCGGGGATGTGTGATGAAGCATTTGTGGAAACAGAAATTAAAGGAAAGTCTTCTTTGCAACAAGTACAGAGGCAGATGAACAATAGAGACCAGAGCCTGGTCCCTAACATGGGAAGGCGAGGACTTTGGCAGGGGGCTGTGGAAATGCAGAAAAGTCAGGCATTGGCTCCTAAGATTAGTACCTGCTTAGATGAGAGAGGAAAGGTTGATGGAGGCATCAGCTATGACCTCAGTATCCTGAGGCAGGATGACCTACTCTGGGATATAGAAAAAACAAGAGAAGGAAAAGGAGGTTTGGTAGATTAAATAAGCAGGCAAGATAAGAGGTCAGCATAGCTGGGGGGGAGGGTGTGGGGGAGGGAGGATGGTGGGGGGGGGGGGACTGTGTTCCTAAGTAGCAGCAATGGCTGTTGGCTGCTTTCAAAAGAGCTGGGAGTAGCCCAACTGATTTAAAGGATGGAATTGCGTTGAAATAGGCTTCCTACTACTGACCTCCCCTGAAAGCTAAGCCTACATTCCACTGCGTGCGTTTAGGTGACTGTTTCCAATGCCTAGCACAAGCCAGGGGGTCTTGTGGTGTGATCTCAAAGCATGAGTCTCAGCTGAGGACATGACATGTCAGGATGTGCCCCTCGATGTCAGCCCCAGACGTCGTACTCAGCAGTTTCATTGCTCAACTGGATTGCGGAATGGTTTTCCCCAAGGACACTGCTTCTAGTCAAAGCAAATTCTCCTTTATAGGAGAAATTGGCAGGAAAGCATTCAGGGGATCCTGTAACTCATCACAGCTATTGCTCATCCTGCAAGTTCCATAGCTTCTCTGATACAAAGAAAAATGGGATCTCATTGAACAGTCATCTGGAAAAAAATTACTTTTCTCAATCTCCAAGCTCACATTAAAATCTACAGACTATTAGTAATAGAAAAATGTGAATAAGGGCCACCCCTAGTTTTCGGTTTAGTTGAAATTAAAAATGTGCATATATATCTTTACTAACTAAAACTCACATGTAAAGTTGCTTCCCCTAAACAAATGCAGAATTGGCACTTAATTTGTTCTCATGTATGTTGTCTCAGACCCAGTAGGCTATAAAATCCTTTAAGGGCAAAGATCCTGGGTTATTTGTCTATTTTGCCTCAGTTCCTAGCACAGTCGTTAGTGAACAGACATGCACAATAATGTATGTTTTAAATAAATGTTGAATGAGGGGTACATATAGCTGTAGGAATTGGAGAGAATGACAGAATATCTAGGTGTGCTGATACATCCCAGGATGTATCAGTTACACACTACAGATGCTGCACAACAAATTCTGGAGTCCATATCCAGCCTAGGTTGAGTTACTCCACAAGTTTCAGCACCTAACCGAGGAATCCAGGGGTGTGTGATGAAGTGTTTGTGGAAACAGAAATTAAAAGAAAGGTTTCTTGGGCCGGCCGAGTGGCGCATTGGTTAAGAGCTGGCTTGGGATGGCAGCAGCCCCAGTTCGGATCCCACATATGAGGGCCAGTGACACTGCCCTCTACAGCTAACAACAGCTCCACCTGGAGCTGGGCTGTGCAAGCCCCAGCGACGGTGTAGGCTGCAGCCCCTGCTGCAGTGGGTTGCCATAGGCTACAGTGAGTGGCCGGCAGCCAGCGTGAGTGGCCGGCAGCCAGTGTGAGCTGCCAATAGCCGCGGTGAGCGACCAGCCAGAGGCCGGCGACCGATCTGCATCATCCGGGAAGAGCACAATGACGATAGCAACATGGGCCAGTGAAGCAACGTCCTCTGCAACTAGACTGAAGAACAAAAGGACAGCAATTTGTCTGTTCCCCTTTCACGATTCCTCAACGCTGTGTCCCTCCCCCAAATCCCCAGTAAAATCTTGAAAGAAAGAAAGAAAGAAAGAAAGAAAGAAAGAAAGAAAGAAAGAAAGAAAGAAAGGAAGGAAGGAAGGAAGGAAGGAAGGAAGGAAGGAAGGAAGGAAGGAAGGAAGGAAGGAAGGTTTCTTTGCAAAATAATGCCTTCCACTTGTGCAGGGCTTTAGGCTTTCAAAAAAAAACCCCCAAAAACCAAAACAAAAAAACACTTTTAAGTAGATTATCTCATGTGATTCTCAAAGCAATCGTGGGAAATAGCCAAGCTAGTCATTATTATCTCCATTCCACAGATGAGAAAACTGAGAGTTTACATATCTTGCCCAAGGCTGAAGAAGTAGTTAGTGACAGAGCTGAGACAAACCCCTCTCACTCTGACTTCTGCCTCAGCCTCATTCCACGGTTTCTTTCTGCAATAGTGTGATTCTCGTCCAAGACAATTTTTTTTTTCTTTTAAGATTTTGTTGGGGAATTGGCGGAGGGGAACAGCGTTGGGGAATCGGAGAAGGGGAACAGACAAGTTGCTGTCTTTTAGTTCTTCAGTTTTTAGTTGCGGAGGATGTTGCTTCACTGTTGGTATCATCATTGCGCTCTTCCCGGATGAGGCAGATCGGTCGCTGGCCTCTGGATGTCGCTCACCGCGGCTATTGGCAGCTCACTCTTGGCTGCCAGCCGCTCACGCTGGCTGCGGGCCACTCACTGTAGCCTATGGCAGCCCACTGCAGCAGGGGCTGCAGCCCACACCATCACCGGGGCTCGCACAGCCCAGCTCCAGGTGGAGCTGTTGTTAGCTGTAGAGGGCAGTGTCACTGGCCCTCATGTGGGATCCGAACTGGGGCCGCTGGCATCCCAAAACCAGCTTAACCAATGCGCCACTCTGCCAGCCCGAAGACAATTTTTAATGCAGGGACCTCTGGGCAAACATCCACCAGCTTCCCCACCCCCCACCCCCGCCATGTACTTTCTTTTAAAATCATTTTCCCAGTCTGATTCATTTAGTCCTAAACACATTTTACCCTTCTGGGAGGATATATGAGCATCATTGGTTAGAAAGTCTCACATTATCAGGTGAGTTGGGGCAGATTTGAGTAGTAAAACTAGATGTTGCCCCTTAACATTTCTCAGTTGGAAGGGAACAGGTTCTGATTTAAAAACAGACATTGGTTGATTAGATGTCCCTACCATCATACAGAAGCTTTACTGCAAGGGGGAGGGCAACTAAGTCAGTGTTCACAGATAAAGTAGCCCCAGTGTTAGGAAGAAGGGGAAATGCCCTCGTAATCCTTGGAGCAGCCCTATGCTTGTTTTTATTTATTTATTTACTTTTCTAAATCCCATTTCAGTTTTCTATAATGCTTAAGGTTACCTGACTTTTTACAATAAAAGCAGATTCCTCTACAGGAGTTTCCCTAGCAAAACATATTTAGTAATTCTGTTGCTTTGCTTTCAGAAACCAGTAGGCGTGTTAACAGAAAAGCTAGGATCTTAAGTTCGTTCTAACACAATTCAAATTCCTTTGCGAACTCATCAGGGTCCTAGAGAGGGTTGGGGGAATCTTTAGATTTCTTAGTTCTGCCTGCATACAATCGCTGATTCCCCTCCACCCAAGACCAGCTTCTCTCCAAAGGGAGCTGCAACAAAGGCGCAGAAGAAACAGAGGAAAAGGAGAGCAAGTCCAGACAAAGTAAAGCATACCTCCACCATCTGCTTATCAATTCCATATTGGTACAGAACAAGCTGACCCACTGTCATTAGAAATGCATTCTTTGATTTAATAGAATTGTGGAGGAGTCTACCCTCTGCAAAGTACATCCTTGACTCTGTGGCAATACAGACATGACCAACCCTAGCCCCTATTCTCAGGAGATCACGGTGCACAGTGGAGGGTGAGGGGACAATATAAACAATATAACTGCAGCAGAGATAAAGCGCAGGGCCATGGGAAAGTGGGGAGCACTGTGGTTAATTCTAAGGCCCCTTTCACTTTGTCCTGTCCCCAGCCTGCAAGATCGGAATGGACGGAGGTGGCCTATACCCTGAACACAGGAACGATCTCTTACTCATGTTTGTAAACCCACTGTAGTTGGTTCTTTGCCTCGCCTAGAGCCCAAAGCAGGTGCACATTCTAAGGTCCACCAGGTGCAGCCCAACAGAGGACGCATTTCATGAAGGCAGGAGTCAACATCCCAATTGAAACTGGCTTTTAGAATTAGGAACCTGTTGGGCCCTTTCAAGGAGCATAGATACAGTTGTCTCTGCTCTGATTCAGGATCTAAGCAATATAAGAAACTGTCATGGGGGCTTCTTGACATGTTGTTGTTCTTTTAGGAATGTATCTCCATTTAATTGATGTCAAGGAGAGGACAATTGAAGATTGTCCTTGTATAATTAACACTTCTCATGTGCATGTACTCTATGATGAACGTACTCTATGTTCATGTACTCTAAAGCTGAACTAGGAATCCAAAATTCTCTGCTATCCTTGAGCAGGAAACTTAGTATCAGAATGCTCATTTTAGGGGCGGCCTGGTGGCTCAGTTGGCTAGAGTGTGAGCTTTGAGCAACAGAGTTGCCAGTTCCATTCCCACATGGGTCAGTGAGCTGCCCCCTCCACAGCTAGAGTGAAGACAATGACTTGAGCTGAGCTGCCAGTGGGCGGCTGGGTGGTTCAGTTGGTTAAAGCCGTGCTCTTAACAACAAGGTTGCTGGTTCGACTCCCACCATGGGATAATGAGCTGTGCCCCCAGCAACTAAGATTGAAGGACAACAACTTGGCTTGGAGCTGATGGGTCCTGGGGAAAACACACTGTTCCCCAATAAAGTTTAATAATAATAATAATAATAATAAATAGGAAAAAAAAGAGTGCTCATTTTAGTACAGACTGACTTTAACATTTCAGTATTTTATGGTGGGAGGTATTACACTTGAATTCCTAAGTGGGTGCATACTTTTCATATATATGTGATATGAAAAGGGGTTGACGTCCCTGGATACACCAGAACGTCTCCCCAGTTCTAAAGCAGCACAGATCCACAACTCTGTAATTATCAAACCACAATATTATTGAATGAGCTGCAGGGCTTCAGTCACTGAAATGGTTATGCAACTCTGGATATTTGTGAAATGTTAAAGTGTTCGTTCTCGGAGACTATTCAATTGTTTCTACCCAACATTCTTATGGTCTCCCCTCACAATGAGCCAAGAAATTCTTGAGCAGTGAGGTCCAGGCATATAAAAAGTTTCCACCTTAAAGTATGAAAAAAAATTCTTCATACTGTGTGAGTGCAGATCCCATCCAAGTCCCCTGCAGCGGGAGAAAAGGGACCATTTTCTTACTATGTGAAATTTAAAATGAAATCCCAATTTTTAAAAGTAAGCATTTAAAATTTAAAGAAAAAAACTCTCCTTCTAAAGTAATTCATCAGGAGATAATTAATGGCTGGCAAGAGGTATTTATAATAGAAGCGTACATGACCTTAACGATAGGGTTTGCTTCTGAAAACATTCTAATTAAAAAGAGAAAGAGTAATTTTATAGGAAAGTACAAATCAGAGTTGTGTATATGTGCTAATGTGTGCAGGAACGGAGGTGGTAATTGCTGGGCTCAGAACAGGTATCTGTTGCTGAAGATAATGACCTTGTACATATACAAATAGGGCTTCCAAAAAAGCTGAAAGTACATCGCTATTATTCGTCACTGTGGAATGGCGTGTGAAATTGGAACTCAGCAGTGGAGTGCTGATTGTACCCGATCTGGGTACCAACTTGTTTTTGTTTTCAATCATTCTGATTTCTGTTAAGAATAATATACTCTGACTACCCTGCTCTCTTGCTCAGACCACGGGTCTAATAATTTTTCCATCATACCTTTGACTCCTTCCCTTATATCATAGTTACTAAAAGTCTCAGCATGATGAGGAGCACAGATGCTGGCAAGACAGAGAATGTTTCCCACACTAATATCTATAATTAATCTCTGTCTGAGTCCAGGAAAGTATACCTCACTGCTGGGAGGAGCCCTATGGACAGGTCACACCCCTGTTGGTTTATTTTGCAAGACACAGATATCTCAAAATAGCCTTCCTCAATTGAATTCTTATGGTCGGGAATCCTTGTCTGTCTATTGATGAGGATGATTTAAAAGTATTTACTAAAGACAATGGTTGGGGTTATTTTTGAAGTAAGTGAAGGAATGCATAGGATGAACACAGAATGACTTATGTAAACTCCTGGGTTTAGGAGACAACCTTCAAGTTCCAAAAAGGCCAACAGGGGCAGCCGGTTAGCTCAGTTGGTTAAAGCACAGTGCTCACAACAGCAAAGTTGCTGGTTCGATTCCCCATGCCCTCCGCAACAAGACTAAAACAACTACTTGACTTGGAGCTGATGGATCCTGGAAAAGTACACTGTTCCCTAATAAAAATAAAAATTAAAAAAAAAAAGGCAAACTTGGAACATGCAAAAGGTACTATAGTTCCTTACTCATCTACCACTTGGGGTTTTGAGGAGAAAAAGGAAGTAAGAAGAATTGAAGAGAAGAAAAAGAGTGGGAGGAAGGTGAAAGGGTACTCTGGAGGGATATGCACCTGTTTAGAAGTGGGAAGTAGCACAAACGCTAGCAAAAGAAGAAGCAGTGTGGGGTTCCTCCTTGCGCGTCTCCCTCTTCCCCACTGAAGACCTGGGGTGGAACCCACAGCATTGTTCTAGTGTTGAGAGAAGACCGCCCTTGGTGTCCTCCGACCCCTCCCTGAACTCCCTCCGAAGAATTCAAAGTGCTCCTCGTCTCAGTTCCTTCTGTCATCAGTACGTATGGATAAGGATACCGATAATCCCATTCATAATTATCATGGCGGTAACCATGTATGGGCTGCTTACTATGCGTCAGGTACGGGATTAAGCACTTTACCTGCTTCACGGTTTGTCATGCTCCAACCAGGTTATGAGCAGGTATTACTATTCCCACTTCACAGACAAAGTGCAACCTGAGAAGTTGCCCCAAAGCACACAACTGTACGCAGTCTCACGGCCCAGGTCCATCTGACGACTTGCGGTGGCATGCAGGGGACCTTAGCGTGGTGCGCATGCCCACAGGTCTCTGCCTCAGGGATACAATCCCGTCCATTTCTTAGACTGCCCACTTGAGCATGGATGAGCTGCCCTAGTATAATATTTTACCGTCAGCCTGGTCTCCAAGCTTGTTGGGATGAGGAGTTGGTAACATACCTCCTTTGTGTGCCCCTACAGCATGATATACCACCTCTTACTTGTCAGCCTCTAACCCTGGGGTAGTTCAAGGACTCCATTCCCACTTCTTTCTGTCCTCGAGGTGAGAGAAGGTCAGACAACTCTGCAGCTGGTCCCACACTACAACTTTTCACTTTGAAATACTCTTCCCTAAGTGTACCTAATAAAAGGCAAAGAAAGTGGGGCAAAGAACCAATTCTATTTATTGCCATATCTTTGTTTAAATTATAAACAAAAAATACATATGTTTAAAGAGTAAAGGAAAATCACCTATAATACCACCACTGATGCCATGTTGGTATATTTTATTTAGTTGCTCCTTCATGTGCACATTTCAAATGGTTATAATCAAGACATAGATCCAGTTTTTACCTCGCTTTCTCAGCTAATCCAGACATCATAAATCTTTTCCTTTGCTGCTACATGGTTGTCACATGTAGCATTGTTAGTTCCTGCATTATATTCCAGCACTGATGATAAATAGAGCTAGAAGGCTTTCTATATTAGTATTGGGGTCTCCGTCCAGAGTTGACTGTCTTATTGTGGGAACAGCCTCTGCAGACAATCCTCCCATACTGCTTCCACAGCCAAAGCCAGTGGGGTGAATGGGTGGGCCCTTGCGCAGCTGAAATGGATCAGCCCAAAAGACTCGCCTGTCGCTGCTCTCTAATCTCACTACCATCCCCCACCCCCACCTCCAGGGCATGTGCAAGACTTTACCATTCTCCTCAGGGGCTCTTTCCCTCTTTCTGTTCCCTTTCCTTCCCAGCAAAAGGACTCACTTCCCACTTCACTGAAGATACCTCCTAGCTCACATATCACCTCCCCTGCAAAACTTTTGCTAGCTCTTCCATTCCTACACAGGCTGCCCATCGAAGAAGTCCCCCAACCCTTCTCCCTCGGCCTCACAATTCATCTGTCTCACGCAACCTCCTTTACTTCCTGCCCTTGTGTCTCAGAGAAGTCTTTCCTTCCTTCGAATGCCAATCCTTCTGCACGGGCCATTGATTTCACCCCCTTCTGCCTTTTCCAAGGCCATTTTGCCATTTGTTATCCATCTGGCCCCATTGTCAAGGTTATTCATCTCTCCCTCTATGGTTTAATCCCCAGTCAATGGATTCTCTTCCAGCCTTAATGCATGTACATGCACATGCATATACACTTTCTATTATTGGCTCAGGCAAACTTCTCTTTCTTTTCACTCCCAAACCTCTTAAAAGAGCAGTTTATCCCTTCCTGTTCTTATTTCCTCAACCCATGATAGCTTCCTCTCCCTGCATTTCTTGAGCATCTACTACATGAAAACAATGAGGAAATAGGTATGAACAAGGCAGCCTCTACTCCTGAGGAGCTTCTAGCTAGTGGGGAAATGAGCAGTAAACCAAATAACAGAACACAATACAATTAAGTGCAGTAATAGAAATAGGTGCAAAATTATGCATAGGAGGGTTATCTGGAGAAATTAGAAAGATTTCCTTGGGAGGTGACAGAAGTTTGGCCTTGAACAATGAATTCAATATTGCCAGGTAGAGACTATATATACCTCCTGAGTCAGGGCAAGTATATGCTGACAGAGGAAACAATGTATGTAGAAGTCCGAGAAGCCATAATACTAACTATTATTTAGGGAATCCCAGACAGCTCAGTTATTGGAAGAGTTAAGTTCCTAAGTAAGGAATGCTTAAAGAAGAGATGGAGAGCTATTTGTTTAGGCCAACAGCTCTCTTGAACTTTAGAACGTGTCAGGATGGCCCAGAGGGCATGTGAAAACACAAATTTCTTGACTCCACTCCAAGAGCTTTGGGGTAGGATGTGGGCTGAGGCTGGGCAAATTTGCATTTCTAGCAAGTTCCCTGGCAATACTGATACTGTTGGTTTGGGGACCATACTTTGAGGACTACTGGCTCAGTAACCTGGCTTCTGCTTGAATTGTTCTAGTGAAATTACGTTTAGACATCACCAAAGATCTTCAACTGCCACGTCCAGTCAGCTCCTCCTCTGTCCTTATCCTCCTGGTCCAGTTGGCAGCATTTGACACAATTGACGGTTTCTTAACTGGTTTTCCAGCTTCCTGTCTCACTTTCTTTCAGTCCATGGACTACACTGAGAGCCACAAGACTGTCCAAGATACAAGTATACTCCTATCACTTTCTACTTTAACCCACCAGTGGCTCCTTATTCCCTGTAGTGAGAGCCCAAATTCCATGGGCTGGGACCAAACAAACAAATAAACAAACAAACAAAAAACCCTGGCACTCTGGACACTTTCCCCTCCTCTGCTGCTGCTGAGCACCCATGTCGAGCAGCCTACGTCCCAGGCACATCAGCCTACCAGCCAGTCCCAGGTCTGCCGTGGGCTCACATACTCCTCACCTCTGCGTATACACTCTCCTTTGCCTGGCATGTCCTCCTCCACCTCATCTTGCCCTTGACCTGTGCAATCCTAGCTCAAGGCCTACATCAAATGTCATCTCCCCTGTGAAGCCTTGCTCAGCGTTGTTATGCCTTTTCCTGAGCCCCTCTACAGTTGGTTTTTACATATTATATACACCATTTAATAGTTAGTTGAACACATAACTACTGTATTAGGACCTACTTGATTGCAAGTCTGAGTCTTATTATTTTTTAAATTTATTTCAAAATTATAGTTGATGTACAATATTATATTAGTATCGGTTGTACAACGTAGTGATTAGACATTTATATACGTTATGAAGTGATCACCCTGATAAGTCTAGTGCCCATCAGGCATCATCCATAGTTATTACAATATTACTGACTATATTCCCTGTGCTGTACTTTACATCTCACCTATCTTATTATTTTTGTTGTTCTCATAGAAGACATTGAATGTAGGTGTGTTGAATGACTGCTGGGTACACACGCAATAAATAATTAATGACTTGGGTAGGCGTTTGCTGCCTACCCAGTGGAACCCAGCAATGGGCAGGCAGGCAGAGAGGAGGGAGGGAACATGAAGAGAAGAAACTCTGCTAATGAGCAAGAGTTGAAGGTGCCACTTCACAGCCACCTGACTGCCTGACTGAGAAGCATGAACTGTAGGCTTTTATTTCCCATGACTCTGTCTTTCTCTGATGACACACCAGTTTGTCAGCTCCATGGACCGGGCAGTTAGGCAGCTGCCTTTCTTACTTTTGACAAAATACTCTCCAGGGGACTTACCCAGGGCTAAAGAGCAACATCTGTGGAGGCTGAGCTGGAGACATGTTGGTTGCTTGGCTTGGTGAGCACATGACCAGCCAGCAGCCATGTACCTCTCATTCCTTTCCTACTGCTGAAGGAAGAATGCTGGACATACTTTCTTTTTAAGGAGAACAAATCCTTTCCATTCTTCCTATTCTTTCTCTCTCTGTCTCTCTGTCTCTTTGTCTCTCTCTCTCTCCCCCGCCCCACCACCACACCCCCACCTCTCTCTCTCCCCTGAACATTCTGATTGCAGAAATAAAACAGGCCTGGATTTCAATGTGGCCAGGCTGCATACTCCTCATTCTCTCATGATTTCGTCAGGTTAAGAAAGCATCTGACTGCTAATGAGCTCAGGATGCCAGGCCTTTTGTCACCTAGCTGTTTCCCATCTCCATGCAGATGTTCCAAGAGAGCAGCCATTTATTTAGTGATTCTTAGGTGCTGGATGTTTCGCATATGATCTCATTAGATCCTCATAACATTCCTGCAAGGTAGATCTCTTTATCTCCATTTAACAAATAAAGATGCTGAGACTCAAAGAAGTCAAATAGTTTATCCCAGGTCAACAACGTGTACTAAATCATAGAGGTAGGATTTGAACCCATGCTGTAGTAATTCCAAAGCCTGTATATTTTTCTATTAGTCATACCATCTTGGAGAACTGAAAAGGCTGAAAGTTAGAGTCAATGCCATTACACAGCAGGGATTAAATTCAAGGCATCCCGATTTCCAGATTCCAGATTCCAGAAGGAATTCCAGAAGAAATTACTTGAATGGGTATGTATGATGGTCCAAGAATTTATAAAACTTAAAAAGTATATTTAGGCTACAATGTGAAAATGATCCAAAACTGGAGAAGTCGCCTAATTACCCAGCAGTGTCCTTTGTCTTTATTCTCCTGTGGTCAATGTTCCCTCTCATTTGTGTGCATCTAAGCAGAGGTGCTTCCATATCCCCCAAGGTCACAGGTTTACCCGTGGTTCAGACTCCCACTCAAACTGTGTTTTAAAAATCTTGCCTTCACCTCTTCTGTTCCCTTTGGAGTGCCAAGTATGACCAAGAAGAAAGAATAAGATTATGACTACATGTAGAACCAGTTTAATGAAACATAAATGATTATTTCCAAAACAATGCCCAACTTAATAAAACAATGATGTTTCCTTTTTGCTGGTCAACTTGACACTTAAAGAGTAGGTTTCCCTGAATATTTATGTCTCTGTTCAACTGGTGCTCTTGGCATCGTGAATAAACAGAGCTAACGATAACATCCATCAGAGAGTTAAGCACACAGAGTGGGTGATAAAGTCAACAAGAAGCCGAGAACAAGATTTACCATGGATAAGCTGCCAAGAGTTGGCTATAGATTCAAAGTGGACATTGTGGCTCATCCATCTTCCCCCTTCAGCTTTCCAGCCCAACAACATCACCCCCTGCTAGAGCACTCATGATAAGGTAGGAGAGAAGGAAAGCTCAGGGTCAAGTACAGGACTATGCAGCACAGACCATCTGACTGGGAAAAATGCAAAGACTTCCTGGAAAATTCTTAACGAACACTATGAGAGAACAAAGAAGAGCATTTTATAAGTCAAAACAAAGACCCAAATAAAGGGCATACTCTAGCAGAGTGAGTAGACACAAATGATTGTGGTGCTTCCTTTGAGAAGACTTTTTCTTGTTCCAGCCTTTCTCAAGCCCAGCTATGGAGGCTCCAGGGTCTGTCTATTGTTCAAAGACTTGAAATTGTTTTTCCTTGGATTATTACCCCTCCTGTATTTTCCTTGCCTCCCTTTTCAAAAGTAGGTTAAGGAGATTCAGGTTTCCCTGAAGCATCTTAATGAGTTAGTCATGATTACAACTGCATCTTTTAAATTGCTCAACCGGTTGAAAGGCTGCCATGAAAAGAGCGTCTGCAAACACAAGCTGGGCTGTGTTTTTCAGTTTTCTTAGGTTGCAAAATGTGAATGAGGAGTTGCCTCCAAGAGCATAATTAGCATAAAAACTGCCAAACCAGAGAGGAGATAGGTGGACTAGTATCTCAACGGGAAATGTCGCTGTTGTTCCTGCAAGGAACGTGTACGTGGTGATTAAAATAAGAAGCTTTCTGCTAACAAATCTGAAAGCATTTCACACAGCTCATAGTACATAACAATTGCTCAAAATGTATTTGCTACATTGGCTTCTTCTCCATAATCTGCTTCTCAGCCAAGTCACCAGCCATGGCTACCTCCTTTCCCCTGCCATCCACTTTTCATCACAGTGTTTCTCAGCCTTTTTTTCCCCATTATTGCCCTCCTAAGGAGTCTTTTTAGACATTTTTAATGGCTCCCCCATGACATTTTAATACACAGATATATTGTTGCATCAATTTATGAACTGTATGTATATGTGCACTTTATACATGAAATATTACATTGTTTTTCATTCCCCAAGAACCATTCTCACTCCTAGTGAGAATGCATTTCTCATTAGATCAGAGTAGACTGATCTAGGACATGACAGAAGCAGATCACAGAACTACAATAGATGTTAGATGAAATCAATTTGGGAAAAAATCCAGGCCGGTGGCAGGCATGGGAGCTTGTCTAGATAAGGCTTGGGATGGGTCAAGACAGACAGCTGGCCATAGAGGTTAGCCAAGCAGGACATAGGTTAGAGAATGCAGTTGAAGGCAGTTTGGGTGGAAGACAGGAGGGCAAGGTTCAAGGCAGCAGAGGCGTGGAGAATATCGGTCCACTGGGTCAGAGAATGCCTCATACAAAGAAATCCCAATATCCAGAAAAGTTCTGTGAAAGAGAAATTGCTTTCAGGTCTGAAGCCAGGCTAGCCATCTCACCTTTGATTCTAAGAGCCCCTAGACTTCCAGGCTGACTGTACCCCATTGATGGAACATCTAGATGTTCATTATAGAGGGACACACCAAGATGATCCCTGGGTTCCTGAGAACGACTCCCATTTCCCTGTACTTTGAACCCTTTGTACCAGATGAGAGAGAACCAAGCCTTCCAATCTGACTTGGAGCCTTGCTGTGGTGTTCATGTCCTCGGGCATTCAAACAGATTACTCAGATAAGAAATCTGGTTTTCCTCTTCCTCAAGTCATTTATTTTCTGGAGGTCCTTCCTCTCTAGACCTAAAAACAGGCTTGGATCCAGGGCCCTGACTGAACACACTCCAAGTTGTGCTTCCTAAAACCATTAGGACCTCTGAAAGGTCGACTCCAATGGCCTTTCTCCTTGATTCCCCAGGTCAGCCTCTCAGTGTCACTTGGTGCTGCCGCTCATGCTCCTCTTTCATTGGAGATCCATCACTCTAACCCTGGTCTTCATCATGCTCTGCTTCCTTGAGTCTCCTGACACTCGGAAGGTGTCATCTCTGTCTCCTCCTTTCTCCTTACCTTTTCTCGAGGGCATCCTTTATTTTTGGCTTTCCTATTGCCCTCTTGGCTCATGCATGCCTATGTTCAGCTGAATTTAAAAAACATTGTTGAGCACATGCTATATGCCCAACACTGTTATAAACAAGATATGGTCCTTGCACACTCTTGTGGGGGAGCAGATATGTTTGCAGCCAAGCAAAACACACTGTGAGATATGTAATACAGATATGCACAAAATAGCTTAGCAACCCAAAATGGAAATGATTCATTCTGTCTTAAGGTGATCATAAAAGGCATTGTAAAGGAGAAATTTTTGAGATGTGCCCTAAAGAATGAATAGAGGTTCATAAAACAGAAAAGTTGAAGCAAGAACATTCCAGATGGAGAGATGAGGATGGGAAAGGCACGGCACAATCAAGAAGGGTTAGAAAGTTCATGACTCAAAGGATAGTAGGTGTGAGAGTGGGGCAGGAGGGAGAAGATGACCCAGGAGAGTCCAGGACACACAGTAGCTTCAGTCACCATTGAAATGTACTGTACATCTCTAGGTCACAGGAAAATGGGTCATCACAGTGCCTGGCACATTAATTTAAAAAAAAAAAATTTAGCTCGTATTTACTATATGTCATGTATTGTACTAGATGCTGGTAATACAAAACAAAAATAAATAAGCTTTCCCCTCAAGAGCTCAAAGTGTAGTAGAGAGATAGACATGTTTTAAAATTTGTATGTGTGGGTGGCCAGGTGGCTCAGATGGTTAGAGCATGAGCTCTGAGCAACAGGATTGCTGGTTCGATTCCCACATGGGCCAGTGAGCTCCCTCTGCAACTAGATTGAAGACAACGACTTGAGCTGAGCTGCGACTGAGCTGCCAATGGGCGGCTGGTTGGCTCAGATGGTTAGAGTATATGCTCTTAACAACAAGGTTGCTCATTAGACTCCCACATGGGATGGTGGGCTGCGCCCTCCACAATTAAGATTGAAGGACAACAACTAACTTGGAGCTGATGGGTCCTGGCAAAAACACACTGTTCCCCAATAAAGTTAAAAAGAAAGTAAAGAAACTAGCCTACATTTCATCTAGATGGTCTTTTTAGAAGATAATTTTCTACAGTTCAATCACCAATTCACGTCTTCTCCACAACTTCCAATTTTCTCTCACTTTATGTCTAAATTTTTTGGTGTGTGCTCAAGCTCTCTTCAACTACCTTGTCCTAAATTAACTTTTTAACTTACAAATGGGTTGTGATCTGAAGCAGTGCTTCTCAAACGATCTGTGGGTTTGTTGTTGTGGTTGTTGTTTCATTTTTTTAAAAATTTCCGAACTATTGTGGTTTGATACCTGGTCCCCTCATACATGACTAGTGCACAACTCATGCCCCATGTGACCCACTGTGCAAAGTTCACAACACCCACCCTTGTCCATACTCTGCTCAAGGTCAAGTCCACTGGTGACGGGCTGGTGTGTTGCAGCATTCTTAATTTGCTCTGATAAAAAATTTTTTTTTCTTTTTTGAGGGCAGTGTCACTGGCCCTCATTTATAGAATCCAAACCGGGGCTGCTGGCATCCCAAGCCAGCTCTTAACCACCACGCCACTCGGCCAGCCCTGCTCTGACAATTTTTAAGTGCTTCTTTTCAATTTCAACACTGTCCACAGACCATGCTTTGAGTCCCCACACTTACTAAGTTCCTTAGTAAAACCATTTTTTGAGGAATTTGGAACAAATGATATGGTGATTCCATTTTTTTTGCTAGCCCCCAGAAGCCCATATTGGCCATGCTAGCTTATAGTTTTCCTATAAATAGACCATAGACTGTGATATCCTCCATAGACGGGAGAATAAAGAGCTCTAGAACTGCTATTTGGTACATCACCTTTGCAAAGAGCAAATATTTCTTATTTTCCTTTCATTTTCATGTTTTCCTTTTACCTCTTTAGTCAGTTACCTCCTTAACCCAATCCCAACTCATACCAATGAAGAAGAAAATGAATGTGAAAATCCCTCAATTCTTAATCAAGTTCTTGCCGGAAAAAGTCCAACCACCTCCATTTCACTAGCCCTAAATAGCTGAAGTCCTTTAGCATAAATCACAATTTAATTCAACCTCAGGCTTAGAGCTGGATGGGACTAGGACATAGAAGGAGCCTCTTGTCTCTGGTTCACTGACTCAAAGCTGAGGCTGGCTTATGCTGGACTTCCTCCAGCCCCCAATGAGTATGTTTGCAGCCTTATATTATAGCTCTTTCAGGACCTTTTTTCAGTCCTCACCTCCTTATCCTTTCTTTGGTGTTACACCATTAACTCTTTCTTCTCAGTGAATGACCTCTCTTTTTCTGTGGCTTCCGTGCATCCATCTTAGATTTGTTCCTACTTCTTGGCTTACTCCAATTTAGTATTTGTTGTCACACTCACCCCTCTCACCTCCTTCCCCGAGGGCTTCATGCTAGTCCTTCTTCTCTCATTCCCACATGATTTCCAGTTGCTTTCATCATCTTCTATGGATTAGTTATCATCTAGATATATTCATTACCTATCCTCTTTCCTGAGTAGGAAACACATAATTCCAACTGCTTTCTCAATATCCTCCTGTAAATAGCTCACAAGTATTAGAAATTCAACTTAATATTATTTTTTCAAAAATCTCTTTTTCCTGCATTCCACACTGAAACACTGCCATCTATTTAAACATTCAGGACACATGCTTAGAATCATTCGTTCCTTCTCTCTTTCCCTCCTTTGTCATCTTCAACCTGTCTCCACTCATCATTCCACCACTGCTGTGTTTCTCCAATCCTTTGTTTTTTTTCCATTTCTGCTGTCTTGTTTCAGGCTCTCCTCACTTCTCACCAGGACCATTCTCAGCTCTCTGGATCCTCAGATCAGCAGTTGGGACTGCCAGTCCCAACCCTGTCTAGATCAGACTCTACTCAGTTGCTACATTGTCCTTTCTCTCAACTGGCATATCCAATCATTCATACTCTTGAATACTGACCTTCAGAACTCTGTTTCTATAGCTCCTTGCAATACAACCAAAACTCCTTTCTTAATGTGGATTACCAAGACTTCCACACACATGCCTTGACTGGTTTTATAGGCTCTCCTAGTTTAACAACAACAAAATGACCACATCCCTTAGTCCATTTCTCAAACATGCCACCATGTTCACAATTTCTCAGGTCTCGGCACCCTCGTGCATTCTATTCTAGCCACCAGAACTGACCCAACCCCGCCCTCTGCCTTGATGGGCTACTGATCATGTAAGACTTGGTGCACATACTTTATCTTCTGGGACAGCTCCTCCAAGCACAGGCCACTGCTTTTCTCAATACATTGCGATGACACTGTGTAAGGGCCTCTATGGGGAGTTCATTCAATGGAGTTTTTATAAGCCAGCTGCTGAATGGTGTTCCAGGGCTCCAAGAAGATGGTCCTGCCATCAAAGTGCTTACCTTCAATCAGAGAAAGACATAAGTGTAAATAACAAATGCATTTATTTATTTTTTTTAAAAAATCAATGAATGTCACTGGCGGGCAGATGGCTCAGTTGGTTAGAGAACTTGCTCTTACCAAGGTTGCTGGTTCGACTCCCTCATGGGATGGTGGGCTGTGTCCCCCCACAACTAGATTAAAAACAGCGACTGGAGTTGGAGATGAGCTGGCCCTCCACAACTAAGATTGAAGGACAACAACTTGACTTGGAGCTGATGGGTCCTGGAAAAAACACACCGTTCCCCAATAAAGTTAAAAAACAACAACACATCAATGTTACAAAGCATGCTAGGTGCTATAAGAGAAGAATACAATGAACAATAAACAGAGGAGGGCGTGGTTAATAAAACAGAGGAGGGCAGTGAGATTGGAGATTGGAGGAGAGAAACCTAAGGAAATGTGTTACAAAGGAGATAACCCTTCTGGAGGTTGATGAGGAGGGAACATTCCAGATAGCAGACAACACGAGCAACATTCTGATAGGATGGGACAGCATGTCACGTTTGGGAAACAGCGATTGGTCTATGGCTGGTGTTGGGTATTAACATGGATGAGTTAGACTAGAGGTCAGAGAATAAGGATTTACCTGACAGGCAATGAGGAGCCACTGCAGGGTTTTAAACAGGAATAGACAACACGTTCAAATTTGTATTTTTAGAAAGATCATTCTAGTAACAGAGTACAGAATATAGTATCATTTTTTTGGGAGGGGGGGATTTGGGATGGTCTATAGATTTATTTTCTCTATTAGATTTTGAGTTCCTTGATGTCAAATCCTATGTCTCTTTCATTTTACCTTCCCAGGGCCTAACACACTCAATTCAGCAAGCAGTGAGACAGAGGCTGCCTGATGTGGGTGCTGGAGCTTGGACCTAGGAGCCAAGCTCTGGGCCAGCGTGTGCCCCAGCTTGATGATACATCAGCAAGTCTCCCCATGCTTCAGTTTCTTCGTCTATAAAATGATGGCTTATTCAAGATCACCTTTCAGTTCTCTTTTGCTCTAACATTCTGTAATTCTATAAGGGAGGTTCCTTTTTTATTATTTTTTTTAAAGCTTGCAGTCAATATTTGGTAAGACAAATAACACATCTGTCTCCGGTTTATTAGAGGTAAGTGTCAAGAGCTTAGAGCATCATGAAGCACAAGTTGATCCAAAGGTTATATAAACCATTCTCTGAATAGCGAGCAAGGATTCTGGTTAAATTATTCACATGGTAAAGGTTCTTCCTGCTGAAGGGGCACAGAATTGTCTCCTCAAATGTTTATTCCTTTGTGGGCAGATAAACAGAATTTAGGTTATTATTACTATAAGCCTTTAAGTGGTCAGACAAATATGTTTTGAAAACATTAGAAGCTTGAGAGAAACCCGAGTTTTATCCACCTTAGTCAGTTCTCTATTAGCGCAGCAGAATACACCAAGCTCTATCAAGTTCTCTATTTCCCTTTCAGAATTTTTGTGTATCTTTGACTTAGTAGAATATGCACTCACATTTCTACTTTATCAGTGTAATACTGGCCTGATTATCAGAATTTAAAATGCAGGGTCTCTAGGAACAGAACCAATTTCTACTGCCAAAAAAAAAAAAAAAAAAACCAACACAAGGGCCGGCCGAGTGGAGCATTGGTTAAGAACTGGTTTGGGGATGCCAGCGGCCCGGGTCAGATCCCACATATGAGGGCCACTGACACTGCCCTCTACAGCTAACAACAGCTCCACCTGGAGCTGGGCTGTGTGAGCCCTGGCGACGGTGTAGGCTGCAGCCCTTGCTGCAGTGGGCTGCCATAGGCTACAGTGAGTGGCCAGCAGCCAGCGTGAGCGGCCAGCAGCCAGCATGAGCTGCCAATAGCCGCGGTGAGCACATCCAGAGGCCGGCGACAGATCTGCCTCAACCGGGAACAGGACAATGAGAATACCAACATGGGCCAGTGAAGCAACGTCCTCCGCAACTGGACTGAAGAACAAAAAGCCAGCAACTTGTCTGTTCCCCTTCCCTGATTCCCCAACGCTGTTCCTCTCCCCCAATTCCCCAATAAAAAATCTTTAAAAAGAAACAAACAAAAAACACAACAAAAAGCCAACTTTTCGGGCCGGCCGCGTGGTGCATTGGTTAAGAGCTGGTTTTGGGACACCAGCGACCCCGGTTCGGATCCCACATATGAGGGCCAGTGACACTGCCCTCTACAGCTAACAGCAGCTCCACCTGGAGCTGGGCTGTGCGAGCCCCGGCGACAGTGTAGGCTGCAGCCCCTGCTGCAGTGGGCTGCCATGGGCTACAGTGAGTGGCCAGCAGCCAGCGTGAATGGCCAGCAGCCAGAGTGAGTTGCCAATAGCCACGGTAAGTGGCTGTCCAGAGGCTGGCGACCGATCTGCCTCATCCAGGAAGAGTGCAATGAGGATACCAAGTTGGGCCAGTGAAGCAACGTCCTCCACAGCTAGACTGAAGAACAATGGACAGCAACTTGTCTGTTCCCCTTCCCCAGTTCCCCAACGCTGTTCCCCTCCCCCAATTCCCCAATAAAATCTTTAAAAAAAAAAAAGCCAACTCTTCTCTTACCTTTATAGTATTGTTTTTTTGTTACCTTCATATTCTTTGATCTTTATCTTGCTGAGACTATAGCCTTCAACTAACTCTTATAAAACATCTTTTTTTGCTGATTCTATGATATTTATCCTGAGGTTTTTCTTTTTTTAAGTTTAATTTTAATTTTTATTAAAGTAACTCATACACAGAGTTTTAGAAATCTAATAGTAATTCTTATTCCTCCTAAGTTATATCATAATTTTTTAATAAATCGACATTTAAGAATTTACATTATTACAACTATGCAAATTTTTTTGGCTGAGCTAAGTAGAATAGCATAATTATGTTCTTTTTCTTATTCAAATTTTAAAAATATTCCTGGAGTTATTAATAGGCTCTTTAATTTTTTTCTTAATTTATACAATCATTAATTCTAAATATACCAATAGTTCTATAATATGCCTCTCAAGTATTTTCCTCACAATTAAGTACATTAGTTTTGTTTTTGTTTTTGTTTTTGTTTTTATCAAGAAGTTCTAAAGCCTCCCCTTTTCATATTCCAGCAGATGAGTTGCTTTCTAGGCTCCTGTTTTTCTTAACTAAAAAGCGTTAATTTTAATTTTTAAAAATTAAAACTTTCCTTAATGTACTTCTCTACTTTCATCTTTCTCCATTGATACTGGGAAATAATTATTTAATTTTAATTTATTAAAGATTTTGTTTTTAAACTTTAAAGTTCAATATCCTATTAGTCTTTTCCTAAGAAATAATATTCCCTAGTATTGAGCTCAGATATATAAATTATCTAATTTCTTAATATATTATCTATTCATAAAGCAAAAGAAAAGGCTCACATTGACCATATTCTCATACCAAACAATGGCCCTGGGCTCCTTTTTACTGTAAAATATAGCTGATAAATCTGTACCAGGGCATAAATTCAGAGTGGTTTGTCAACCAGCCACAGTAATTTGGAGGCAAATCAATTCTGATGAGTCTCTTTTAAAACAAGGCTTTTCCTCTTCTAAGAGGAAAAGAGACCTGTTTAGTAGTTTGGTGGACACAAAGAAAAAAACAGTGGTGACACCACCCTACCCTTATTCTCATTCTCTCTGTCTCTCTCTGTCTCTCTCTGTCTCTCTCTGTCTCTCTCTCTCTCACATACACACACACACACACACACACACACACACTCGCTCATCCTCCAGGTACACACACACACACTCGCTCATCCTCCAGGTGGGCGGTGAGCCTGTGAAGCTAGTAACCCCTTGGGCTCTGACTTAGCTGAGCCTGGACTGTTTTCAGTTGCTTGGTTTGTTCTTAGAGAATGAGATAACAGGGTAGATTTGGGCCTCGGAATGTCATCTAAACAAACAAGACGAGTAGTGGAGCAGTTCCGCCTCCAGAGAGGGGCGTGGCCTTCCCACAGGCTCCTTTCTCCTCTAGAGCCTCCTTGTACTTGAAAAGAGGCGGGACACCCCCTGACTGGTCCATCTCCCCAAGGCTGTTATTCTTTTATTATGTTTTTCATTCTAAACTTTTTATTGAAATATAACACGATGTAGAAAACATATAAACTTGTAAGTACCACTTATAAGTAACCTGCTCAATCACATTTCACAAACTGAACGTACCCTTATACCTAGCATCTGAAGAACAGAATATTCCAACATTCCAGAAAGGAAAAGGAATATGTTGACAGAAACATTTTCATAAAAGAAATCTTGATGCATTAATCAAAATGGGGGTAAGGGAGGTAATCACTTTCCCATGCATTTGCATATTCCCACTCTAATATACCATTTCTAAAAATGGTTTCATGGAAAACTTTCTAAGAAGTACTTGTATTAATGTTAAAAATAATTTGTGGTAATAATTTGGGGACATACTGAATTAAGGCTAGTGAAATAAGTTTATCATTTAAGGAAGTTTTCACGAATTCAGACTTCAGGACCTGGAGCCTGAACATTCTCAAGTCAGAAGAGGAACGAAGAAACAATTTCTGGCCCATTCCAGATATATTTCTAAAAATGGTAAATTTATCCCTAAACCCACCAAGAGCATGTCATTTTCATTTGTTGAACTGCATCTGAAAAATAGTAGTCCTTAGGAATCAAAAATGTCTGGCCACTGACAAAAATATCAGATCACTATGACACAATAGAAAGTTCTAAACTTCACAGCACATTTTGAACAAAAATGTACTATCTGAAACTCAAGGAGGATATAATCTCAGCTTCTCTTTTATCTCATGAAGAAAATCAAAATAACATTCTCTAGGA
This sequence comes from Aselliscus stoliczkanus, assembly GCA_033961575.1. NCBI lineage: Eukaryota > Metazoa > Chordata > Mammalia > Chiroptera > Hipposideridae > Aselliscus > Aselliscus stoliczkanus. The sequence goes on from CM066739.1 coordinate 101,783,807, forward strand.
AAATTCCCAATAAAACGGCTATACTGTCTGTTCCTTTCTTTATGTCCAAAGTGAGATGATTACCAAAAAATTTAAATATTCTATGCAAGAAATAATAATGGAAATGAGAAATGTTGTTACTCCAGATGAATTTCTCTTCCCCATTCCAGACCTAGCAGAACCTGGAGAAAATTACATGATAAAAGTTATTGAAATACTAAAATATCACGAATTAATACATAATAAGTCTGAATACTTTCCCATCCACTTCTTTTTCCTGTTTTTGTTTTTGTTTTTTTCCCCTCTAAGGGCATTGCATGTGAAAAGGTTAGCCTTACATCAAACCTGGGGGAAATGAGAGGGAATTGTGTACTAACTTCAGAAAAATGGCAGATTAAAAAAAAACGAAACATACCTTTTGTTATCTAGGAAGATTTCAATGCATGTAAATAAACAAGTTTTATGATCTTATTGAATATTAACTTCATTGGTATGTTAGTTGCCTTTGCATACTGGCAACTGATACCCGTTAAAAACAGGTTCTGGAATGCTGGCCCAGCTTATGTAAGAATGGCCCCACACCATTTGTCCTCCCAAAAGTAACTCTACACTCATTTTGTTTCTTAAAAGGTTACCATCTGAACAACTACCTCTTGTGAAAAAGAGGGCAGACAAAGGTGATTCTAAAAACTACACTTAATAAATGTTAAGATTGAATTACATTGATTGATTCTGCTTTAAAATTATTTGTAGCAATGAATAGCTTAAATTTTTAATGGGGTATAGGACTGAGACTGAAATTATACAGATTACAGATCTAGAAATTTTTAAAAGTGTCTCCTAAAATCTTCTTGCTCCTAGAATCCTTGTTTACATTGGAGCAGAGATTGAAATCTTTTCAGCTAGATCCTATACCTCTAATCATAAAGCCAAAATTAAATACAAAACATTTATAAATATTTTATAATTAAATTAAATATAAATATAAAATTAAATATAAAAGTGAGGTTTTATTGTGGCTTCTCTCTTGTTCATTCTGCTATTCTTTCCCCTTTTTTTACTGATGTAAAATTTTTTCAATTAATGTAATTTAAGTCCCAATTATAGTAAAGTCACTGGACTGGATGCTATACAGGCATCAATATATATATTTCAGAGTTAAACAGACTATTATAGAAATCTTACAGTCCTGTACAACATTGTGACTAAGGAAAAAACATTCTACAATGACAAATAATTGAGTATTTATTTCCTTTCTATTTAATAAGTCAAGGGCCTAGGGTTATTGATTATACCACCTCTGTTTCTTCAATTGCCTTGGAGTAATTAATACGTTTGCCTGGGAGAACAGGGGTATCTTGTAGGCCTTCTTGCAGGCTGAGTGAAATGGGACACAAGCCCTAACTTGGGAAGTTCATTGCTAGGTTGCCCTTATGAGGTAAGTGGTTACCAAATGTTGTGTCTTAAAGGGTTAGGGGTGGGATCATCTCTCCAGGTTTTCTGTGCACTGACCTCTATTCTTAGGATTTTTACACCCTGCTGGGGCTTCCCCACTGTGATTCAGGGTTTGGCCATGTAATAAAAGGGTGATAGATCATGCCCTCTACCCCGATTCTGCTGCTGCTCCTACTGAGTGATGTGAAATACTCCAGTTGCTTTAAATGATAGTCAAGCCAAGCAATTTGCTGTAAGACTGACAATCAAAAGCCTTCCTCCTCCAAATATCATAACTACATATAAGAAAACATAAAGCTGTTAATTTGCTTATCAAATATGTATACACACACATTGAGCATAGAAAATAAACACAAATTCTGGGTACACTGTAAGTATTGTATCAGGCAGGCCATTATGTCCCCAAGATGACCCTTCCGCCCAAGATGATGTCTGCCTCTTGCAGACATAGCCCTGCCCAATCCTTGTGCCAATGAGAGCCAGATGTCACTCCAGTTCTTTCTCCAGAAGAGAGGGGGAGAAATCAGGAAATAGTTGATTTGTAGCTCGATTCCCAGCATTTAGCCCAATGCCTGGCACAGTGCCTAGCATATAAAGAACACAGTAAATATTGATTGATTGAACAAATAGGCTGCTCCCCCACCCCATGGCCAAGATCCAGTGTGACTTGGGATGGATTTAGCCTCCCGGGGCTTCTTGCATGTACTAATCTTCAGTTTCCCTACCCACCTCTCACCACGTGTGGTTGACCATCCCAGCTGGCCCTTCTGATCTAGTCATCTGGCCCTGGTTTCCTTTCCCAAACCCATGGGAGGGTCATAGCATAGCCTGCAACACCCTCTGATGGGCCGGGGGTGAGGCAGAAAGTGAAGGGGGCCAGACCTTCTTTCTTGGGTCAGACAGTTCCTTTCCCCTCAGCCTAGGCCTGTTTCCAGGATCTCTTATATTGCCCTGAAACTTGTGATTAACAGCCCTAGTCCTCATGCTGAGAATCACCTCTCTCCAAAGCTTTGCACTGCTTCTTGACTCATTCTTCGGATGCTACTGTCAGAATCTTCTCCATGTTATGACTCAATTTTGACTCTTTTTGCCTTGAGGTATTTTACTCTCATCTGTTTTGGAGTTAAAAAGCCAAGTTTGAAATCCACATTAATGTATTTACCATAGATTTGCTCAAAGGGCCAAAGACTTGAATCTACTTGGTCGGTCTCTCTTGGTTTTCAACTAGACAATCTTCCTCTTTTTCTGAAAGAAACTGAAGTTACCTCCCTCTTAGAAGAAATGCTCCTTTCCCCATTTGATTTTTTTTTAAAATTTGTATTGGGGAACAGCCATGGTCATGGTTACACATTGCTTTCATGCTACAACAGCATAGTTGACTCTTTGTAGGAGGGCAGAGATCACAGTGGCCTACGTGGGGATCGAACCAGCAACCTTGGTGTTATCAGCACCACACTCTAGCCAACTGAGCTAACTGGTTACCCCCCTATTTGATTTTTTATGGGCTACTTCTAGTAGAGTGTTGAATACTGTCTCCCATATTTCTAATCAATCTTCACAGTTTCTTTCCTTTTCATTTCTTTTTTTCTGTTCCCATTTCTACCATATCAATTAAGGTTTTCGTTAGAGCTTGCCTCAGCTATAGCAACACCTCCTACGTGGTCTTCTTACTTATTATACCAGTTTATGCTGGCCCTGGCCCTTATTATCTATGTAGCCTGGGGCAAGTTGCTTTCGCTCTAATCCTCAGTTTCTTCATCTAATAGGCATATTATGGTACACGCCTTATAGGGTTATTATTATTATAAATGTAAGCAAATGTCTCAGCTTTCCCCAGGCTATAAATCCAGAAGCTAATTAAAAATCTTCAGAGTTCTCATCCTCTTCCAAATATTTTGGGAAACCCACAAAATGAATGAACTCAGTGAATATGGAATACTCTGTGCTAGTCACTGATCTAGCCTCTGAGGACAAAGTGATAAACACATAGATCTGTACACTGCTTTCATGGAGTTTACATTCTAGAGAAGGAAAAGAGACAATTTTAAAACAAGAAAAAGAAATGAGAAAAATGACAGGACATAAAATGGTGGTAAGTGCTATGGAGAGAAAGTTGGGGTGGGTGGTACTAGGGGATGGGGTGGTGGGAGGCATGCAGTTTTCTACAGGGTGGTCTCATTGAGAAGGTGTTGCTTATGCAAAGACAGGTAGTGAGTCATTAGGGGGCACATCTTACCTGTGTTCTTGAATCAGTAGTGTCATCACTGTTACAATTAGCTTAGCCGACACCATGATGCTGGCTCTAACAGTGCCATGGTGAGCTAGTAGCCCACACACAACAGTGCCTCATTCAGAGCCCTGCATTGGTCCCCTAGTCAACAAAGCTTTTGAAAAACAGGAAGTAAGAGAGTCCATTTTTTCAGTGTTAATGCTTAAGGAAGGTGTTACTGAACTAACTGAGGTCAGCTACAGTTACCTTGGTACAAGTTAACATGAAAACATTTTCTGCCACCACAGCTAGTCCCATGGTGCTAGTTTTATGGGAAATTTAGGGCTGAATAGCCCCTGTGATGCCTGGCAGATCTTCTTATAAAGTGTAAAAGGAAAAGCTCTCTTCCTGGGTGCTACACTCAGTTGCCCACTGGGCGACAGGCCCTAGGGCATTACAGAGTTTCATAAAATGGTTCTTTCTATCACACAGAGGCCCTTCTTTGTTTTCTTCTGGGAAGACACATACAGGGAAGCTGAGTTAGGCCCTGCCCCATGACAGCCAGGCTGGCCATGGCCTTCCAGGACTAGAGCCCAGCCTTACCCTTGCAGATTCCTTCTTCAAGAAGCTATGCTCTCCCTGAGGGCCCCACTATATCTGCCAGCCCCCTGCCCAGCTGTGCAACTCCTCCCAGACATGGCTACGCATGACCAAAGCCCTACTGAAGCCAGGATTTGAGTTTTTCCCCCAGCAAACTTCTCAGCCCTCTTATAATCCAATGAATGCTAATCATTGCATAAGGGAAGGGCCATTGTCTTGCTCTGCATCAAAGACATATCTGTCTTAATTCTGGCTCAGCTGGGATTAAGCAACTGCCATACATCTTCTATTGAGTAGATGCTCAACTATCATAATTATGTAGGTAGTTGAATTATGGGAAATTATAAGTGTATTGCTTATCATTTTTATTTTTCAAAATGCTTTACAAAATTATGTATCAATCAGAAGCAAATTATGAAAAAAAAACAACTCTTCATATATAGCTGTTTTCTTCCCCTCCTTTTCATCTGAACTTCATAGAAGTGTAGTCTTATACTTACTCTTTCCACTTCCTCACTTGCTTCTGTCTGGTTTCTGCCCCAACCATCCCTCTAAAATTGCTCTCACTGAAGCCACCAACTATTTCTTAATGTAGTTCCCTCAGGAATATGTTGGTGGAATGGGAAGGGAAGGCCCCTCAGGTCAATGAAAACTTGGAGCAGAGGGAACTTAGTAGAACTGAGTAGAAGGGAGGGGCAAGGGAGCAAGAGGTGAGACCATTTTATTCAAGCTAAAAGCATGATCCAGGACCAAAGATGAATCCAAACACTTACCTTATCCAAGAGTCAAGCAGTCTAGTCAGAAGCCAACTCACCTAAGTACAAGAGGGAGTCCAGAAACAAGCCAACTTCAAACAGGTGATAAACTGACAAACCAAGGTAGTCCCAGAAGGAAGAGTCCGAGAAAGATGGCAGGCTAAGAGAAATCCCAAACTCAGCAAGTCACCAGCTGCATTTGGCTGGGCTTTGCTGGGACTGCCTGATGAAAAGTCCTAACCTACAAAGTCACTTTTTAGAGATGAGAGATGGGCTCCCAAGAGCACTCCTATACTGGATATGTCAACAAAGTGCCTGCCACACCCAACTTCCTCTTCGAGATGAAACTGCCCCACCCACAGCCCCCTGCTCTGAGAAGCAGAGCTAGGTTGTTCTTTACCCAGGGATGGTTCCTGATTGGACCAGGGATTGGCCCCTGCCATGAGGGCTACCCCTCCAAAAATCAGGGCATGAATGGAAAAGATGAGTTTGATCAATCAGATGATCTGAATTGGGAACCATGGAGACAATGAGGTAGTTAGCCCTGGAACCTGAAGTTGAAAGGATGCCATGCAATGGAGTAGGGGCCTGGAGGAAGCAGAGCAGAATGAGAAGAAAGCAGAATTTATGAATAAGCAGCAATTATGCAGGAGAGAAAATACATGAAGAATAAACAGAATTCGTTAGTTGAAATAGGATAGAAAAAAGTAAACCTGCCAAGAATAGCTGAGAAATGATGCACCACTGTATGAAGATCCTGTCATCTGGCTCGTCTAAAAGCCACTTTCTTGCCATCCAGATTTACTAAGGCTCCTGTGTCTTCATTAGGCCAACCCCAACTTCCTGGACACTGTTGCTAATGTTTGTTGGGCACCTACTATGAGCAAGGCTTTGTTGTAAGTATTTGGGATCCAACACTGAACAAAACAGGGACGTAACTATAACAAACACCCCATTACTTCAGGGAGGGTCTCTGTTTCAAAGGGCCAAATTAAAACAAGCCCTCATGTAGTCACTCTTTCCCAAGATCCCATTGGTGAGAGATCAGCCATGGGGTCATAATGAGTCTGCTCCCTCTGGGGAACATGATTCATATTTATGCCCCCTCATCATTAGAGTGATGGCTGGAGAATTAGAAGAAGAGGAAAGAATAGAAGCTGGGATATCAGACATGGAGGAAGTCAGCTGATGTATGACAATGGCTGCAGAATGGCTGAACCACTCAGGCTTTCAATTAACTGGGGTCCAAAATTTGGCCCTACTACTTCCTCTTTATTGATCTTTTGCAAGTCAGTTTTCTCAGCTGTAAATTGGAGGTAAAATAGTATCTTCCTCTTTGCATTGTTGTGAGGATTAAGTGAGAAAATATATGCAAAGTATTTAGCACAGTACCTGGCCCAGAGTCAGTGCTAGATAAGTGATAGCTGTTGTTGCCATGGTGTTATTATTATCAACAATCCTCAAGCTTTCCCATTTGAATGTGCTCGGGGGAGAATTACATGGCATCCTATACTCAAACCTTCTCTCTGTACCAGAACTTGGCACACTCATCAAAGTTTCTTTGAGTTGGTGCATAGCTTCCCAAGCACCATCTAGCCACAGAAGTATCAATAGTGCCAGGCAGAAATGGTGTAAAAAAATGGCAAGGATGAAAACCATTGTTGTACCAGAAAGCAGTTCTGGAAGGAGGGAAACAATAAGTTCTGAAAGCAAAGTCTGTGGCAGCGACACTAGCTAAAGGAGCCAATTGTGGGGGAGAGATAGAAGAATGCAGGTCTTCCTTAAGCGTTACCCTTGTCACCCATCCAGGGGTGGTGGGCAGATGGATGTGGACTTGATGGGTCCAAAGGCTCAGGCTGGAAAGCAGTGCTTTGCCATAGAAGTGGGAACTCTCTTTTAACCCATCAGGGTACAAGTGACTGGAGAGGATGGGGGAGCAATGCAGGGAGGGAAGTGTGCTATCTTTATGAAGCTGTCATTGCCAGAACAGGGTCACGACTGGGCAAGAGGACAGAATAGAGGTAAAGTCCCATGATGGAGTAGTGGGGACATTTGTGAATAAGATGGAGTCACAGTTGTCTTCAGGAAGTCTGGGTCATCTTTGCTTAAGGTCCAGGTGTGATTGTGGCAGGGTACCAGAACACGTGTGTCGGAGAGGACCCCATGCTGTGTTTTGGTAACATAAGAGATAGGTGGCTGAGCTGAGGTGGCATTCAGGCCTTCCTGGAGGGATGTCCACTGCCCTAGTCCTATAGAGGCGTTCCTAGTATTTCCCATCTCTCTGAGTTGCTCCCAAGTGGCCCTGGTTCTGGATTAATCCCACACATTGATTTGGGCTGATGACTATGATGCTCAAGCCATAGTCTTCCAGGGCTGCATCCATCTGCTGCCCCTTCTACCCAGGATTACATCATGGGCCACTGCTCTGTGATTCTGCTGCTGGGTGTGTAGCACCTGAGGCACATGTAGTAAGGCAAGCCACCTGCATAACATGAGCTGAGCTTTCAGGTTTATTCTGGCTGCTGTAGACCCCTGCAGACTGAGCTCACTATCATTCTTTACACCCTCTAGGCCTTAAAGACATCCTGCGAGCAAACCATTCTCCTTTCCAAGTGGGGATAATGGAGGACAGGATAGAGCTCCTCGTTGGCCCTCCACTGTGTTGCCAGCACAGTCCCAACAGTGTAAGGTTGAACCAAGCTGGGTGCATGCTGCCTAGAGTTAGCACACAGGTGAAGAGGAAAGACTCTAGAGCTGAATGCTCACATTCAAATTCAGCTTTTACTTCTCAGCAACTTTTTTACCTGTATGACCTTAGAGGAATTGCACCATCTTTCTGTCTCAGTTTCCTCATCTGTAAAACAGCGATAATAGCAGCACATACCTCATGGGATTATTAGGAGCATTAAATTTGTTCATATAGGTAAAGTCCTTAAAAGAGTGCCTGATATAGCACCAGAACTCTGTTAAAGTAAACCCTGCTCTGTAGGGTCAGCCTCTGCACAGCAGCAGCTCCACTGTAGTCACAGCCCGTCCTCACAACCAATCAGCCTGAGGGTCAATCCGTCCTATTGACATACAAACAGCAAACAAGGCTCAATTACAACAGGAGGGCACACACAACCCACACAAGGGACACACCTGCAGCACCAAGCTCAGGTGACCAGGGAGACTCACCACTGGGCCCCACAAGACACCTACTACATAAGGCCACTCTGCTAAGACTGGGAGGCATAGCAGCTCTACCTAATACATAGAAACAAACACAAGGAGGCAGCCAAAATTTGGAGACAAAAAACATTTCCCAAAGGAAAGAACAGAATAAAGTCCAAAAAAAGAACTAAACAAAATGGAGACAAGCAATCTACCAGATGCAGCATTCAAAAAACTGGTTATAAAGATGCTCAACGATCTCAGTGAGAACTTCAAAAAAGAGATAGGAAACATAAAAAAGAACCAGTCAAAAATGAGGAATACAATAACTGAAATAAAGAATACATTAGATGGGCCGGCCGAGTGGCGCATTGGTTAAGCGCTGGTTTTGGGATGCCAGCGGCCCCGGTTCGGATCCCACATGAGGGCCAGTGACACTGCCCTCTACAGCTAACAACAGCTCCACCTGGAGCTGGGCTGTGCGAGCCCCGGTGATGGTGTGGGCTGCAGCCCCTGCTGCAGTGGGCTGCCATAGGCTGCAGTGAGTGGCCCGCAGCCAGCGTGAGCGGCTGGCAGCCAAGCGTGAGCTGCCAATAGACGCGATGAGCGACATCCAGAGGCCAGCGACCGATCTGCCTCATCCGGGAAGAGCGCAATGACGATACCAACAGTGAAGCAACATCCTCCGCAACTAAGCTAAAGAACAAGAAGACGGCAACTTGTCTGTTACCCTTCCCCGATTCCCCAACGCTGTTCCCCTCCGCCAATTCCCCAATAAAATCTTTAAAAAAAAAAAAAAAAAGAATACATTAGAGAGCCGGCCGAGTGGCGTGGTGGTTAAGCTCTGGCTTGGGAGGACAGCGGCCCCGGTTCGGTCCCACGTATGAGAGCCAATGACACTGCCCTCAAAAATAAATAAATAAATAAATAAATAAATAAATAAATAAATAAATAAAAGAATACATTAGAGAGAATCAGCAGTAGATTAGATGAAGAAGAGGGTCAAATCAGTGATTTAGAAGATAAGGTAGAACACTAGATGAACAGAACCTCTAAATGAAGAACTTAAAGAGGAGGCCATATCAAGTCTGGTAGGAGGGGCAGAGACAAGAGAGGGTGAACCCCATGAGGGATGCCTCAGCCATGGGGAGGCTTCTCCGGTTGGGGGAGAGACCCTCCGGCCTCACACCGAGCTCACCAGCTCAGAGTTCCTTAGCCAGGAAGAGGAGTTCTATGATAGCGGGCAGTAGAAATTAGTGAGGACTCTCTTTGCCCAGCTCGGTGAGGCTGAGGGTGGCTGAGGGTAAGGCTGAGAATCAGTGAGGCTGGCGCACTGGCTCACTCGCCGGTGAGCACTCACCCGGTTCCTGGTGGAGGGAGTAGCTGTGTGAGCAGGGCCCAGGAACCTGTAGGGACGGACTGAACTGAGCACCTTTGGTGCAGAAGCTGGAGATTTGGGGACCATTGTTCCCCTGGTGTGGAACTTGCACGCAAGTGGTGTACACGAGGGCACCATTTTGTCAGAGTTGGACCCTCCCACAGAGGATCAGGTCCGGCACCTCATTGGTCTGGTGGAATTGGCGCAGGACTGCATGTGTGCGTGTGCGTGCATGCGGCCTTGGATCCCCACCCTCTGCCCGGCTTATACTGCGTTGCCAGGGAAATGCTGGTTGGGTGCCCTCCGGCTCCAAGAGCCTGCTCATTGAGACACGGGCGTGTGCAAGCTTCCTCGGGTTCCCGGTTCTCTGCACTGCGCATGCAGAGTTGCCAGGCTGGTGATTGGTTGTCGGGCTGCTCAGCCTGATCTGTGAGAGGCTGATTGGGACAGGCTGAGACTGGGAGTTTTCCTGGGAGTGTTGGGGTGTGAGCTGTGTGCCTGCGTGATCCAGCCAGGGCTCACCTGGTGATCTATCTAATACATCAAAGCAATCCCCAGAACGACAGCCAGAATGAGGAAACAAAGAAATATGTCACAAGTAAAAGATCAGAAGAATACTCTAGAAATGGAACTAAATGAAACAGAAGAATCCAACCTTTCAGAGTCAGAGTTTAGAACATTGATGATAAGAATGTTTAACAAACTTAGTGAAGACATAAGGAAGGATAGAGAAATCATAAAAAACAACCAGTTAGAACTAAAGAATACAATAACTGAAATGAAGAACACACTTGAAGGAATCACCAGTAGAGTAGATGAAGCAGAGAATCAGATCAGCGATTTGGAAGACAAAATAGCAGGAATCACCCAGTTGGAATAACAAAAAGACCAAAAAACAAAAATAATGAAATAGTTTAAGAGCCTTATGGGACCAGATGAAGCGCAACAACCTCCCCATCACAGGAATACCAGAAGGAGAAGAGAAGAAGCAACGGGTCGAGAATGTATTTGAAAAAATAATGACTGAAAACTTCCCTACCCTGGTGAAGGAAATCGACATACATGCCCAGGAAGTGCAGAGGGTTCCAAACAAGTTGAACCCAAACAGGTCCACACCAAGACACGTCATAGTTAAAATAGCAAAGTTTAAAGACAGAGACAGAATCCTAAAAGCAACAAAAAAAAGACAGCAGGTTACATATAAAGGAACTCCTTCCTATTAGACTAAGAGCTGACTTGTCTACAGAAACTCTGCAGGCCAGAAGGGAGTGGCAGGAGATATTCAAACTGACACAAAATAAAGGCCTACAAACAAGATTGCTCTACCCACCACAGCTATCACTTAAAATTGAAGGAGAAATAAAGAGCTTCTCAGAAAAGAATAAGCTTAAGGAATTCATTACCAACAAAGCAGCATTGCAAGAAATGTTAAAAGGGCTTTTTTAAACAAAAGAAAGGGGTAAACAAGCTAATCTAGGAAGACCAGGAATACAAATAACAAAATGGCAATCCATATGCGCCTATCAATAATCATTCTAAATGTGAATGGGCTAAATGCTCCAATCAAAAGACAGAGAGTGGCTGAGTAGATAAGAAAATAGAACCCATGTATATGCTGTTTACAGATGGAATAAGATATTTCATGCAAATGAAAATGAGAAAAAAAAGCTGGAGTAGCAGTACTTGTTTTGGACAATGGACTTTGAAATGAGGACTGCAATAGGAGACAAGGAAGGGCACTATAACCCTAATAAACATCTATGCACCCAACATAGGAACTCCTAATTATATATAACAGATTTTGACAGACATAAAGACAGAGATCAACAGTAACACTATCATAGTAGGGGACTTCAACACCCCATTGTCACTAATGGACAGATCCTCTAGACTGAAAACCAACATGGAAAGAGTGGCCTTAAATGACACTTTAGACCAGCCGGACTTTGTCGATATTTTTAGAGTATTTCACCCTGAAACAACAGAATATACATTCTTCTCAAGTGCACATGGGACATTTTCCAAGATGGACCACATGTTAGGCTACAAAACAAGTCTCAGTAAATTTAAGAAGATTGAAATCATATCAAGCAGATAGAAAGGAAAAACTGATGGTTGCTGGCTGGGAGGGAGTGGGGATGAGGGAGAGGGGGAAGGTTTTGGACAGCGTAGGTGGGTGACTACAATGTTGCTGCAGGGATATGGGGGACAGTTCTGGAAATGTAATTGATAATGTTGTGAAGAGACTATTATGTTAAATGAAATAAGGCTGTCAGAGAAAGACAAATACCATATGATCTCACTTACATGTGGAATCTGAAAAACTGAATGAACGAGGAAAGTAAACAGAAACAGACTCATACATGTAGAGGAAAAACTGATAGTTGCTAGTTGGGAGGGGGTGGAGATGAGGGAAAAGGGGAAGGGATTAGACAGCATAAATAGGCAACTACAATATTGCCACAGGAATTTGAAACAGAGTTTGGGGAATACAACAATGTTGTAAAAATTTTGTGGCGTGTCAGATGGTTACATGTCTTGTTAGGGAGACCACTTCATGGATGGAGTAGAGGCTTGATCACTGCACTGTATACCTGAAGCTGATGTTGTATAATATTGTATGACAACTGTAATTGAATATATAGATAGTCACGGGATATGGAGTATACTGTGGAAGGGAGTCAAAGGAATTGTAATAGATATGTATGATATGGGGTGGGGAGTGGGGTGGTGAACTGGGGGAGGGGGGTTGTCACTTTGAGGGGTAAAAAGTATAACTATTGTACTGTGTTGTACACCTGAAACTAATGTTTTTTAAAAAAATGTTTATTTCACAATAAAAGAATTTTAAAAAAAAAGGTAAGGTAGCAGAAAACACTCAATCAAAATAGCAAAAAGAAAAGAAAACTCCCCAAAATGAGGATAATTTAAGGAGCCTCTGGGACAAAATCAAGTGTACCAACAGATGCATCATAAAGGTACCAGAAGGAGAAGAGAGAACAAGGAATTAAAAACCTATTTGAAGAAATAATGACAGAAAACTTCCCTAACCTGGCCCAGGAAATGTAGATACAAGCCCAGAAATTACAGAGTGTCCCAAACAAGATGAACCCAAAGAGGCCCACAACAAAGCACATCATAATAAAAATGCCAAAGATTAAAAACAAAGAATCTTAAAAGCAGCAAGAGAAAAGCAGTTAGTTAGCTACAAGTGAGCTCCCCTTAAGACTGTCAGCCTATTTCTCAAAAGAAACTTTGCAGGCCAGAAGGATTGGTACAAAATACTCAAAGTTATGAAAAGCAAAGACCTACTACCAAGATTACTCTACCCATCAATGTTATCATTTAGAATCAAAGCACAGATAAAGAGTTTCCCAGACAAGAAAAAGCTAAAGGAGTTCATCGCCACCAAACCAGTATTACAAGAAATGTTAAAGGGGTTTCTTAAAGAAGAAGAAGAAGAAGGAGGCCAGCTGAGTGGCTCAGTTGGTTAAGAGTTGGTTTAGAGCGTGAGCTCTGAGCAACAGGGCCCCAGTTCAATTCCCATATGGGCCAGTGATTCTACACCTGAGCTGAGCTGTTGCTGAGCTGCCAACAGGTGGCAGGATGACTCAGCTGGTGTAACAAGATTGCCTTGAGCTAAGCTGCCACCCGGATGGCTCAGTGGATAGAGCATGCACTCTTAACAACAAGGCTGCTGGTTTAACTCCCGCATGGGATGGTGGCTATGCCCACCAGCAACTAAGATTGAACACAGCACCTTGAACTTAGAAGCCATGAGCTGCCGACGGGAAGCCAGATGGTGACTGGCACCCTCCACGACAAAGATTGAAGAACAACAATTTGGCTGGTCCCCTTTCCTAATTCCCCAACACTGTTCCCTTCCCTCAATTCCCCAATAAAATCTTAAAAAAAAAAAAAAAGAAGAAGAAAAAGGTAAAAATTGTGAATAAAAAATGGCAACAACTACATACCTATCAATGATTACCTTAAATGTAAATGGATTAAATGCTCCGATCAAAAGACATAGGAGGGCTGAATGGATAAGAAAACAAGACACTTACATATGCTCCCTACAAGTCACTTCAGATCAAAAGACACACATAGATTGAAAATAGAGGGATGGGGTAGCAATACTTAGACCAGACAAAATAGACATTAGCTGTAACAAGAGGCAAAGAAGGACCCAGTAATCCCACTTCTGGGGATTTATCTGAAGAAACCAAAAATGCTACTGTGAAGGTACATGTGCATCCATATGATCATCACAGCATTGTTTACAGTGGCCAACCTATGGAGGCAACTTGTGTGTCCATCAGTGGATGAATGAATAAAGAAGAGGTGGTACATATATACAATGGAATAGTACTCAATCATAAAAAAAGAATGAAATCTTGCCATTTGTGACAACATGGATTGTGTAGAGTGGAGTGAGTCAGAGGGAGAAAGACTAATGCCATATGATTTCACTTATATGTGGAACCCAAACAAACAAAACAGAAACAAACTCATAGATACAGAGAACATTTTGATGGTTGCCAGATGGGAGAAGGGTTAGGGGCTGGAGTGAAAAGGGGAAGAGATTAAAAAGTACAAATTGGTAGTTACAAAATAGTCACGGTGATGCAAAGTACAGCATAGGGAATATAGTCAATAATATTGTAATAACTATGTATGGTGTCAGATGGGTAATAGATTTATCGAGGTGATCGCTTTGTAAGTTACATAAATGTCTAATCACTATGTTGTATACCTGAAATTAATATAATATTATATGTGAACTGCAATTGAAAAATTAAAAAATTTAAAAACTTAAAAAATAAATGCAGGGGCTGGCCGAGTGGCGCATTGGTTAAGCGCTGGTTTTGGGATGCCAGCGGCCCCGGTTCGGATCCCACATGAGGGCCAGTGACACTGCCCTCTACAGCTAACAACAGCTCCACCTGGAGCTGGGCTGTGCGAGCCCCGGTGATGGTGTGGGCTGCAGCTCCTGCTGCAGTGGGCTGCCATAGGCTACAGTGAGTGGCCCGCAGCCAGCGTGAGCGGCTGGCAGCCAAGCGTGAGCTGCCAATAGCCGCGGTGAGCGACATCCAGAGGCCAGCGACCGATCTGCCTCATCCGGGAAGAGCGCAATGACGATACCAACAGTGAAGCAACATCCTCCGCAACTAAACTGAAGAACAAAAAGACAGCAACTTGTCTGTTCCCCTTCCCCAATTCCCCAACGCTGTTCCCCTCCGCCAATTCCCCAATAAAATCTTTAAAAAATAAAAAAAATAAAAAAAATAAATGCAAAAAAATATTTAAATTTAAAAAAAAATTAAAAATAAATGTAAAAAAAAAAGAGAAGAAGAAGAAGAAGAGTGCCTGGCACACAGTAACTTCCTGTTAGTGCTACAATGGAGCAGAGGTGAAGGGAGTCTTGAGTTGCCTGAAAAATAGTTGTCAACCTCAGCACTTAGGCCAACTTCCTTCTCTTTTTTAGGAGGTCATTCCTAGGTCAGTTGCACAGAAAATAACAAAATGCTATTAAGCATATCCTGGGATGTCTAGGTGTCCTCAAATGAGTAGGGGTGGTCTCTCACTCCAGAATCCCAGACACCTGACAACAATGAACTTGGTCCAGAAATGCCACAGATTTCTGGAGACTGTGTTGGAGGTGCTAATGCTTCAGGTAACCCAGGGCTGCTGGACTAAAGGATGACATGAGGCATAGCTGGGCAAGGTATGTGTGGAGGTATTCAATGGTATATAAGGATATGGTCAGAGAAATGCAAAAACCATCCCCTAGGAAGTCATGCAGGATACTGATCATTGGTGCTGTCACAGGTCAAGAGGTATCATGGTCTCTACAAACTGTCTAGACACTTCTAGAAGCAATCTTTCACTCTTTGTCTTCAAAATGCTGCTAATGGAAGGCAAACAAAGTTATAGGGACTAAGAAGTCTAATTTCATGGATCCCCAGAACTGGCCCAGGAGGAGCACCAGGGGACCAGAGGACCAGGACCCTAGTAGCACTAGGAAAGGCCCAGTTCTCTGATTTTTTTCTTTATAATGTACCCCAGTGCTTTCTTGGGGGAAGTGAGGCTTAGTGGATCCCAAGG
The DNA here is from genome assembly GCA_033961575.1 of Aselliscus stoliczkanus. Classification (NCBI taxonomy): domain Eukaryota; kingdom Metazoa; phylum Chordata; class Mammalia; order Chiroptera; family Hipposideridae; genus Aselliscus; species Aselliscus stoliczkanus. The sequence continues at coordinate 101,799,441 of CM066739.1, forward strand.
CCTGTGAATTCCTGCGGAATCTCAGCTTATGGGGTTTGCCAGATAAACTATAGGATACCTAGTTGAATTTGAATTTCAGATAAACAATAATTTTTTAGTATAAGCATATCCCAAATGTTATGTGGCACACACTTATACTAAAAACATATTTGTCATTTATCTGAAATTCAAATGTAATTGGGTGTCCTGCATTTTTATTTAATCAATCTGGTAACTCTCCCTGGGGAGTGTGGTCATGGAGGGGTGATGGATGCGTGCACCCTCCGACTGAAAGCGAACAGAAGAGATGCTAGAGGATTCTGGTGCCCTCGCTTCAGAGGGATCCCATAATACCAGCTCATTCAGTTCAAGTTACTGGGAGTGAGGCAGCTCTGGGTACTTGCTCACTCGATGGGCATCAAGGGCTCTTGCCAGCCCCAGTGGTGCCCACAGTGTGACCTTCCAGATTATAGATAGACAGCAGTACAACATCCTGCTTTTCCAGCAGACACGAGAAGTCCCATGGACCTAAGTGTCCTCCTGTCCCCAAATAGAAATCCTGTATTTCCATAAACTGCGGGACCTGCATTGAGAAGCCTGGCAACTGCGAGGGCTCACCTGAAGACAGAGATCCTGCTCTGACAACAGGCCTTGCGAGGCTTGGCAGAGTCTGCCCAGCAACCCATGATCTCCAAGCCCCTTTGTCGGTAATTTGCCACATCTGCAGAGAAGACACAGCAGCCACCATCGGAGACACAACGCCTCATGTCCCTTCTGGGAGCCAAAATTGCAGAGAATTCACAGTACACACAGCCTTATGGATTCAGGGACCGTGTCTGGCCTCACTCCCTCAAGTGGGAGTAGGTTGTAACCCAGAGTAGGGATGTGGTTATAAGGCTGGATTTCTAAAGCTGACAGAACAATCCAGAACCTCAGACATGCACACACAGGCACAGACTCCAAAGGCCAGGTCACAAGGACCTCCCTAAACAGGTCAGAAAGTCAAAGCAGTGTCTAGAAGCAGAGTTCAAAGACAGTGAGCCATCAACAGGTATTTCCAAAGTTAGCACATGACAAGTCAGCATGTGACTAGCCACTTGTGTTTTGTTTTTTCACTCCTGGGGTTCTGGCTGGTTACAGATGCTTCTGTGAGGTTAGAGATATTGTCAGGGACTAGGCTTACCTGTCGACACCAATGGACATTTCCAGCCCTGCTCTTTGAGTTCTCTGCAGTTCCTGATTTTTTTTTTGTTGTCACTGTCTGCACATTTGGCTTCTGAGACTTCGCACTCTTCTAATTTACTCCTATCTGCTCTTTCTCTGTCTTCTTCAAGGGCTCTTCTTCCCGATTCTTAAATATTTATATTAGTATTCCTCAGGGTCCTGCCCTTGACCCCCTGCTCTTCTCTTTCTTTCCATGGTGTCTGGATGTTCTCATTTGCTATCATGGTTCCAATTAAGAACACAATTGGTTGAAATGTGGATTGTGGGGTGGTTAGGTGGCTCAGTTGGTTAGAGTGTGAGCTCTGAACAAGGTTGCCAGTTCAATTCCTACATGGGCCACTGAGCTGCACCCTCTGCAACTAGAATGAAGACAATGACTTGAGCTGAGCTGCCGTTGAGCTGCCGGTGGGCGGCTGGATGGCTCAGTTGGTTAGAGAGTGTGCTCTTAACAACAAGGTTGCCAGTTTGATTCCCACATGGGATGGTGGGCTGCATACATCTCCTGCAACTAGGTTGAAAACAGTGACTGGACTTGAAGCTGAGCTGTGCCCTCCACAACTATATTGAAGACAATTAATTGACTTGGAGCTGATGGGTTCTGGAAAAACACACTGTTCCCCAATAGTTTAAAAAAAAAAAAAAGAAATGTGGGTTGTGAAGACAAAGCACTTCTTGCAACTTTTAATGAGACTTGGGTGAAGTTTTTTTTAAAGTTTCTTTAGGCTTCATATCTTTATCTACACAATAAATATAAATAACACCAAGCAGCTTGTAGGGCTACTGTGAACATTAAATTTAAGAAGTATGTAAATTGCTTTACACAGTGCCTGACATAGTAAGTACTCAAGAAATGTAATCATAATAGTTATTATTAATTACTACTTATATGCTGTTGAATCTCAGATCTTTGTTTCTAGCTCAGTCCTTGCTTAGGAACCATATTCATCCCTCTGTCTACTGTATATTTCTACATGTGTTCCAAAGACACCTCATGTTCATTGAGTCAAAAATAGAGCTGGTCCTTTCTCTTTCTCAACCTCCCAATCTCCTCCCCTTCCCTATTCTCTGCCTCAACTGTTGGCATGATTCATTCATCAGTCACCCAAGCTGGAATCCTAGAAGTCATCCTTGGCTCCTGTCTTATCCTTGACAATTGCCATATAGCTCTGCTCCTTATCAAATCAGTCACTCAATCTGACAATTTTGCCTCTTTGACTGTTTCATTTTATCTTCTTCCCCCATTTCTTGATTAAACACCTCCTGACAAAGTAGTGATTCAAGGCCAAGGCCCTGGCTCTGAGGAAGTTCATGACTTCGTTGGCAAAAATAGACTCCTATTCCTATGGTAGTTTATATTATTGTTCAGAATATTTTCTGCCCCTGCCCATGGGACCTACATACATCTGGCTTGGCTATCAATGTTTATTGGCCAATGGTTTTTTTGTTTGTTTGTTTTTTCCTTTTTAGAGGACAGTGTCACTGGCCCTCATATGTGGGATCCGAACCAGGGCCACTGGCGTCCCAAGCCAGCTCTTAACCACCACGCCACTCAGCCAGCCCTTTATTGGCCAACAGAATGTGAACATTTGTGACATGTGCCAATTCTGATCAGTTCCAAGCAATTTTGAGCAGAAGCTGTTAAGAATTATCGTGTCATTCCACCGTTGCCCTTGTCCCCTGCTATGACACCACTGTGTCTCAAATAGGGCCTACTCCTTCAGCCTAAGTCACAAATAAAAAAGATGAAATAGGGCAAGAGTCGATACATGATATATATGTGTGCATACAATATGAACAAGAAATAAACGTTTTCTGTTGTTAGGCTATTGGGATCATTTGTTACTGCATCATCACCTAGCCTAAACTGACTGATGCAACTCTTTTCCAGATTATTCATGGAGTAGTAGAAGCAAACGCACAATGATACATGAAATCAGTAAGTCATAATGATGCAAGGCAGTATTCTCCAACAAAGCAAGAAAGCTAGATGTGCTGCCAAGCATCACGGGTACTTCACACATAAAAAATTCTTCTGGTCAAAGTTATTTTTGTCAAAGTAAGTTTTTACCATTTTGAAGATGTCTATAGGAGTTTCCAAAAGAGGCCAACAAAATCAGACTAAAAATAAAGTCTGCTGTGTGTGTACATAATGAGAAAGGGGACAAACCAAGAGCTGACTGAACTGAGAACTATCAGGGATTCAGAGTTGTGTGCTGAAAAGAAACAGCTTTGCTGTGAGTTTATTTATGACCTACTTCAACATATTGGAAGAAATGTCAGCGATCTCAGGGTTGGTAATATATTCTGACAGAAAAACAGCTTCAAATTTCTAATTCTACCTCAAGGCCCAAACCAGCATGACCCTGTACTTAGCGACAACATAACAGTAACAGCAGGTAATAACAAATGATCACATATATTGAACTGTGTTAATGTATCAATAGATGTTAAACAGAACATTACTCTGCCAGTCCATGTGACAAATCTGTGTATTAACAGGACTCTTTGAGAGCCTAAAAGTCTTGAAGCAATACTCAATAGTAAAGTAGTTTCTAAACCTCAGCATATTGACATAATTGACATAATTGACAAGATAATTCTGTGTTGTGGGAACTGTTCTGTGCATTTGTAGAATGTTTAGCACCATCCCTAGCCTTACCCATTAGATGCCAGTAGCACCCCCACAGAGTCACCACCAAAAATATCTCCAGACATTGCCAAATGTCCCCGTGTTGTCTTCCTGCTCTAAAGGAATGACCTTAGTGGTGGATAATGAGAAACCGTGGCAGATGAAATTGGATAGCTTTTGGGTTATCTAATTAGTTCATGTAATGTGCTCTTCACTTTGCTTATAAGTCAACCCAACCCTGCCCTCTTCCCTAGTAACAGCTGTTGATTGAGTACCTACTGTAGACAGTAGATGTAATTTGCATAGTCAGTATTGCATGGACTTTCAGCACTTGCCCTTGGTGTCAGACAGCTTGGGTTAGAATCCCAGCTCTGCTATTTGTTTGCTGTGTGACCTGGGCTAAGTTGCTTTACCTCTCTGCCATTGTTTCCTCATCTATAAAATGAAATGACATTGCATAGATAAAATAACAACAGGTTGTTGTGAGAACCCAATGAGCCAATGCTCATAAGGAGCTTAGAACTGAGCCTAGGGGACAGAAAGCAGTCAGTAGATGTTCATTGCTATTCTTAACTCTTACAACAATCCTGCAACTTAGGCAATATTATCCCCATTTTATGCAAGTGGAAGAGACTGTTCAGGGAAATCAAATCCAAAATCACACAGCTGCTAAGTTACTTGGCCGGCAAGAAAAGGACTCACGATTCACACTCCAGAACTGAAGTGTCTCTCACCACACCCTCGACTGGGGGAAGACAGGTTAGCTTAAACCTGGGGAGGGGAGGGGTCTCTTTCAGGCATCAAAATTGGAACCTGTTCACTGGGCTTGTTGTGTTTGCATGGAGTCATGGAAAGACCCGCTGAACAGGAGGTGGTAAAACAGTCTTCACTACCAACTAGTAGTGAGAGTTTGGGCAAGTGTCTCGAACATCCTGAGGCTGTTTACTCATCTGCAAAATGGACACAAAAACACCTGCTCTGCCTTCTTCACGGGTGATGGTCAGAGTGATGTGAGAAAAAGTTTGCAGCCGAGCGCTGTCAAACTATGTGTGCTCGACAACTGTAAGAGTGGAAGGTAACCCTTTCAGCAGCTTGGCGCTGCCAGGAAGGCATGTCTAAGACTTCTGCTTCCCTTGGTCATGCCGTTGGGTCTCGGCTGCAGCACACAGGCCTGGAGGCCCCATGTGAGCTCAGCGGGCAGGGGCTGGCCCTTCTCCCTCCTGGTTCTAGGACGGGCAGTCTGGGAGGTGACCCCAACATAGAGGCAGCAGCTGCTGCTTATCTGTAGTTAGTCAGCCACCCAGACAGATGAGGTGTCCGTGGTGACCTTCCTGCCTCAGTGAGTGTGGGAACTCGGGGCTTCCCGAAGCCAGGGGGTGGGAACGTAAACAAAATGGCCCCGCGAAAGCTCCCGCCTCGTCTCCTCCCTCCTGCTGCCCTAACCTAGGAGGAGGCATGAGAGATCACCCAGGCGCCACTTGCTGAGAGTGCAAAGGGCAAAAACTTGGGGCTCTGGGGTACCAGGGTTGCTATACCTCCTGGTTCAATTGTGACTCCCCAGGTGGATGCTTCCTGCCAAAAGTCCCACCATGGCCACCGTTTGCTGTCAACACGGCAGTCAGAAATATATCAACCAGGTGGAAACTCCTTCTCTCCCTCATCCCTCCACAGGTTTATCACTGTGTTCCATGGAGCGCTTCCTGGTTAGTCATCTGTAGAGAGCGCCGAGTCCCAATCTCTTTCTAGCAAAAGGCAGCAAGCAAGAGGCAGTTTGGGAAAAGTGACTCATTCTCAGCCCCCTTTCATTGGTCCACAGGGGACGTGGCCTTGCCTTGGGCTCTTCAGAATGAACACCTGTGTTACTCTTTACCTTGATTTACTTCTCCATGCTTTTCCTGTGTGTTGGTGTCTTTCTCCTCAATTCCTTTCAGTTGCCCGGCTCTACGTTTCCTCATCCCTCTAATAGCAACACTCAGAGTGATTGTAGGGCAAAATGGTGACACATTTGAAGTGCATGTTTCTATCTTTCTACTTTTTCCTTAGTCTCCTTCCTCTCCATCCTTCTATGGGCCAGCACCTGCTCTACACTTAACAAATGTGCCAGACACCATCAAGGTGCTGGGGACACATGAGCCAGCAAGCGAGATAAAATGATGACTTCCTGTTGCCTGCATTCTAGCTGGAAAGAAAGAGCATGTGTAGAACCCAGCATGAATACTACAACGGCTTGGGGTGCACGAGCTGGGTCGGACCTCCACCTCCAACAGCGATGCTTTGCCCCTCCACGCTGCTGCCTGCTCACCCACCATGAAACCTGCTGTGTATGTGCTTCCTTTGGGGCTCTGCTTTTTTCTTTCCATGACTGCAGCCTCAACTGGTAATTTCCTAAAATGGGCCTGGAGTCTGGCAAGGTAGATTCTTAACAGAATTCTACCACTTGCCTGTACAACCTGAGCAAGTGACTTAGCGTCTCCAAGCTGTGCTTCCTCTTGAGTAATACAGGCTAGTAAGATGCTAATCAGAACACTGGATGATGTTTACTCTATGCCAACCCCAGTGCCAGGTGCTTTTTTTTGTAGGTGATTGCATTTAATCTTCACACCCGTCATGAGGCAGGTACTATTTATATCCCTCTCTACCCTTCTCAGAAGATTCTTGGGAAGTCTAAATATGACAAAATGGTGCTTCGTGGCCATTAAGGGTTAATGCAGAAATGTAATAATATCGCCACAGTGTCCAACAAGAGCATATGCGATAACAAGTTAGATGCCACAGCAATGCTGGGCTCTACATAACTAAATGAGGCTCAGAATCTTTTGTGTCTGCCTCCCAAGCAAACCAAGCAAAAAGGAGTAGCAAGAATGAGAAATGTTGTCATCACCAAGGAGCTAATTGCACCAAGTGCCAAACCACTGAAGGGAGAATCCCGCGGATGTGACCTGGACCTCGGAAGTTTATAGACAGATGACCACCCTTCACCACTGCCTGGAACACATGTGAAGACAACAGAGTAAAAGTCCTGAATCAGCTCATGAGGAGACATGGAGGGTGTATCAAACCTACTTCCCACCAAGGGTGAGGGTCTTTCAGGAGGCTGAGTGAACTGGGAGAAATTCATAAGCTTAGAGCAGAATCCAAGGTTGGGGCTGAAGCCACAGGGTCTAAGTCTCTTGGTATTCTCCTTAGTACATGTCTCTCCACTTTGTCACTTTATCACAGCATCTTTGTCACTTTAAACTCCTGATTCTGGGAAATTACTTATACAGGATATATGCACTATCATAATAACGACCGATACTTTTTTTTTTTAAAGTTTTATTGGTGAACAACCATGGTCATTGGTTACACATTGCTTTCATGCTACAGTGGCATAGTTGACTCTTTTTAGGGAGGGCGCAGCTCACAGCGGCCCATGTGGGGATCGAACTGGCACCTTAATGTTATCAGCACCACACTCTAATCAACTGAGCTAACTAGTCACTCCGACAGATTCTTAAATTGTGGATTTCTGAACACATGGACATGTCTAATAAACTAATATGAATACGTGTGTGTGTGTGGTACATGTGTGTTGATGGGTGTGGGTATTTGTGTAAATGCTTATGGGAGTATGAGAGGAGCTTTCTACATTTAACACTCCTCCACATGGTGAGAAGTGGTGCTGGCTCCCTTTGAAAGCAGCTGATGTGGGAGAACTGACACCAAAAACAAATGAGGTGAAAGAGGATAACTGAGAATGCTTCCAGATCCTATGATAAGCACTGAATAAGAAAGTCAGTGAACTGAAAATTACTTGAACACAGACACCTCCTAGGGATTATACTCCCTGTATATGATTGTGGCAAACATCTGTTTAAACTCCTTTATTTTTATTTTTATTTTTTTTGAGGGCAGTGTCACTGGCCCTCATATGTGGGACCCGAACTGGGGCTGCTGGCGTCCCAAGCCAGCGCTCAACCACCGCACAACTTGGCTGGCCCTAAACTCCTTTAAAGTGCTTTGAGCTATAATATCTATTTCCCTTTCACAGTAAAAGTAGCCTATCTTAGGAGTTAGAGTACACTGTGGGTTCCAATCCTGGTTCTAGCAGATTCTGCCACTTACTGGCTGAATGATATTGGGCAAGTCACAATCTCTGTACACCTCTATTTCTTCAGCTCTAATATGGGAAGAGTACTATCTAACTCATGGAGTTCTTAGAAGGATAAAGGAAAATAAAATGGGGTGAATGCTTTGCAGTCAATATTTAGCAAATTGCTACTTGATAATGTTTTACAAGTGACAACACAGATGCCCAGCGAGGTTAACTTCCTCTTCTGGGTAGCCCCCTCCTCCCCTGCCAGCTAATGAGTGGCGAAGCCTGGGGAAGCAGTCAGGCATCCCATCTCTAGCCCAGGGTTCTTTCTACTCAACCATGTGGAGTACCCATCCCGCACTGAAATAATTTTCAGGTTACAAGTGATTTTTCACGAGTAACTTCTTTAATTTGCACTTCTCTGCCAAATCCACTCATTAGCAAGCTCAGAACTCTAAAGAAAAGGTTTGTGTAGGAACTTCTGGGAAATTAGCCTAGAGCTGGGGTGGACCGAGGAGACCCCAAAGAGCTGTGTGTGTGTGTGTGTGTGTGTGTGTGTGAGAGAGAGAGAGAGAGAGAGAGAGAGAGAGAGAGAGAGAGAGAGAGAGAGAGAAAGACACCCTGTCACACATCCTTCAGTTGTGGACATGCAGATTATTTACTTTGTGGATTGATGTGACACAATCTTTAATCCCAGTTGGCTACGCTCTGCCACTTCCCCCACCATTAGTGGGTGTGTGCTCAAGCAATGTAAACTCCGGAAAGTAACACAAAACCGGGAAAGTAAATCTGCTTTTTTCACCTCTCACCCCACATCAGCCTCCTCCCTTCTTTTTATTCCATCCCACTCAAGCTTTAGAAAACTGGAGATAAAGGAGTTCTCAATGATCTTTGCTCAACTCCTATTATGAAAATAATAGAAAGACAGCTGGGCGAGGAGTCGGGAAACCAGGGGCTTCTGTCCAGGTAGAGCATGGGTTCACTGTGGGTCTTTAGACAGGTTAGATCAGTTCTTCAGGCATTCATGCCTTATCTGTAATGTGCAAAGAGCATTTACTAAGCATCTGCTTACTCTGTGCCAATTGCCTCCAATGACATCACTTTATTTAGTCCTTTAAAATAAATGCTACTTCATAGAAATTTTGATCTGTATTATGCAAATGAAAAATTAAAGGGGAGGGGTAAGTTGCTTCAGGCCCAGGTGGTAAAGAGGAACCTGAGCTGCAATTTGAACCTACAGCCATCTGAATCCAAATTTTATCTTGTCCTAGTCATCCACTACATTCTCTAATGCTCTTTCCTGTTCTGATATTATGCTGCTCTATGAGCTCAGTTCGTCAACCGCTGGCTGAGTTTGTTACAGTGAGTCATTCCTTCATGACTTGGGGTCTTATGCTGAGCAGGCAGAGGTGGTGAGATTTACTACATCACTTGTTTGGTCAGCTATTATGTCAGCTGTACACCTTCATATTAGAAATAGTTTCATCACCATCAATGGAAATTTTATACTTGCCTTCATCTTAAATGCACCTTTCACGAAGAAAATCATTTCCTTGGAAGCCCTTCCCTTATCTTTCCTTGGAAGCTTACTATTCATATAATTGACTTCACCTTCCATTGTTGAAGACTGTTCGTCAACAAACCAAAGATATCTCACATTTCTATATTTAAGAGTTTCTAACCCATATAGAATCAGGGAGTGGTATGAAGAGTACTTGATTCCTGGGAAGAGGGTGGATGAGACTACTGCTGAGGGTCACAGGGCATGGAGTAACCAGCTAATCACCACTGTCATGGAGATTTGCCCTTCTCCCTCCTATTCTCAGGTGCCTCTGAATTTGGACTCGAATAAAAACTTAACATGTCTCAACTGTAACTTCACCACATAGTGGCTGGAAGAGGGAAGTACAGTGGTGCACCCCACTCTGTGGGAGGGGAGACAGGGATACTAAGTGTTACCAATTCCTTTGGTGGTCAACTGAGCCTAGTTCCTTCACTCTGTAATTATGCTCTCTTACAGGTAAGGATGATGTTTATTTTGTTGTCGTATCCTAAGGCTAGGCTGGTGCCTAGCACATAGTAGGTGTTCAATAAATATATGTTCAATAATGAACAAGATAAAGCAAGTCAATAGGGAAAATAATTAGTAGAACCTAGGCCATCACCGCGGGGTTACATGTAAAGTAGCAATTTAAATCTCCCTAAATCATGAGATATCAGCTTCTTGAGAGCAGTGAGCACATTTTATTCATCTTTGGGTTCCCTAGGATGTAGCCTTGTATTATATCATAGGGGCTCAGCCATTTCTATGGAATTGAATCATCTTTAGGAAATGAATGATTGTGTAATTAGAACATCCTAGAAGACGGTAGGGTGGGGGAATGAAAGAAAGGTTAAGTGATTTAAAGGTGACAATGTAAGGGTGATAACAACAACAATCAGGCTTGGTATTGGTGAGGAAAAAGGCTGCTCCCAGAGAGGAGTGATGCTTCTACTGGTGAAGCTGCAACAAACGTCATCCAGGGAAAGGTTGTGACAACCGAGTCCTCGCTCTGCTGCTCCGTGGGTGCCAAAGTGAGTCCATGCACATCGGCACTTTTGGGAAAGTGATTTCCCCAACAGTCCACTCAGTTTTGCCTCCATCATCCCCTAAAAGTCCAAAATACCACAACTCTTACTCATCTGGTTCCTTTTTCTTTCTTCCTACTCTCATATACTGCCACTTCCTGGGTACATGAGCCCAGGGAGGAATGCCAGCGTCTGCCCTCCTGAACCCAGTACCACATCCCTCTTCCTCTCCAATTATAACTTCTCACCAAGGGATTGGGGGAGGGCGTCTGCACTACACCCATGACTCCTCTCCCTGCCATATCCTCCTAAAGATGGCCATGCCCAGGGATTCTAAGGTCATCTCCTCTTTTACACTGTCATTGCCATGACAGACAACTTCTACTAAAGAGGAGAAAAACATACTTCTTAATCTTCAGTGGGATACCTCCTCTGATTAAGAAGGCATCTCCTTAGGTAAGAAGCCCAGCAGCAGGAGAAAAGAGGACCTGGTGATGCTTTGCAGATTTCTGGTTGTGGAGTCAACTTAGAGATGGATTCCAACTTGGCATGAATAGGAATAAATTAATGGCTTTCGTGTGGGGTGAATAGGGCTTGTTTAAAGTCTGGAGGGAGCCATGTCCTCCATAGAAGAATGACAGGCAGGAAATATTCTTGAATGAAGCAAGAATGTGGGAAACATTTGGATGAGAAAACTGAGACAAGACAAAAAACAGAGAGCTTTAAAGTCCATATTGAAGGTTTTGGAAGAAAATCGTAATTCACATTATCCACTCAGTGCTCTTCTAAGCTCTATACATGTGTTACTCTATTTAGTCTTCACAGCAAGTCTATGAAGTAGATATTATAATAGTATTATCCCCACTTTACAGAGGAGGAAACCAAGGCACAAAATTATAGAGTGACTTATCCGAGGCCACATACAACTAAGTGGTAAAGAAAGCTGGAATTTGAAGCTTAAGCTGTATGCTCTACTAACATTTATTCAGCACTAACTATGTGCTAGGTAGTATGCGTTTGTCCAGATCTGGGGTGACCCCAGGAGACCCAAAGAGCTGTGGGTGACAGAAAAAAACAAAAACAAAAACCAACTTCTGTCACATTCCTTTCAATTGTCAACATGGAGATTGTTTACTTTGTGAATTGATTTACTTTGTGATTTGTGTGATATGGTCTTGAAGCCCTTGTTTTTTACACATATCCTTCCCACAAAATATTTGTATCTCCACACTGGAAGTGTGTATATGTTGTGGTATTTATATATTCAAATATAATTTACCATTTGTCTTCAAGACCATGCCTTGTTCTTACCTCTAGTATTTAGCATGGTTTCCATTAGCTATTCCTGAGAGGAAATGAGCCAATCCCTCCATTTTTCAGACGGTGAAAGTGGTTTGGAAGAGGTCAATGGCTTGAGCAAGGTCAAAGGTCAAGTTAGAGGCATTTGGCTTGAATCAGGATCAATAACCTCTGTCTCTCCAGCCTGATCCTTAAAGGGTCTGCCTGTCCTGGGGCCTGGGCCACATTCCAAATTGGGTAATCTGGTGCATACTGCCTGTTTGAAATTCCCCTTGTGGTTTTGCTCACATCTGGTGTTTTTCACTTCTCTTTCTAAACACGTGCTTTGATCCTGCTGCTGCTACAGCAGAAAGATGTCCCTGGTTCCAAGGAGCACAGTTAACTTAGTGAGAGGTGAAAGATACTCCTCTCAAGAGGACTTCTAAAAATAAACAGTACCAGAGCCTCACCATGTCATGCTTGAAGCACTTCCCGGAAACCCCCAGATTTAGAGATGGCTATGCCCCCAAACCTCTAATGTGCCTGGACTCCTAGCTGCTCCTGACCCCGACCCCACCCCAGCTCCTTGCAAATGCCTAACAGCTTTGAAGTCATGTTGTTCTTCCTATTGGTCATTGTCAAAGCAGACATGGATGACATGTGGTTAGACGTCTTCCATAGGAGTTCTATGGTCATACTTCTCTATCACATACACTGAGCTGAGAGCTATGTATATTTACTTCCAGAGAAACCTTATCTACAACTAGCTTTCCTGTCGTATTTATTTTATCAAACTATGTTACTCATTCTGCCCCTTACCCCGTCTTAGTAAGTCTGTTTCTTAATGATAAAAGTTATTTTTCCACTATAATGAAAAGTGTTAGAGAAATAGAGAATAAGGGGAAAAAAATCCACAACCCTAGTACTCTCACATAAATGTTATTAGTTATGTGGTTTGTTTTCTTCCAGACTTTTTTTCCTTGTGTGTGTTTTTTGTTTGTTTGTTTCTTTTTACATGGCCAGAATCGTAACATGCAATTTTTGTGTTCTCTTCTTTTCACTATTTAATATTATATTTAAAATGTTTTTTCATGTTGCTGCATATGTTGCAGATACAAAATGAAAGGGAAAATGTAGGTTACGGCAAGGGGAGTGGGAAAAGCCATCAAAGACTCCCTCCCCATAAAGAAATGGGTTGTGACTATCATTTGTGGGGACCCAATTCTTACCTAAATTGCTGAGACGGGAATAGAGAAGACATAGCTGAGTACAAAGAAGCAAAACAGTCCTGAATGTTTGAAAAACCAAAGATTAATTTGATGTCACAAATGGCTAAATTCAAGACTCAAGACAATTAACCCTCCTGGTTGAGATAAGTCAGAGGCAAGGCTAAATGTTTTGGTAGTATCTATCTACCTAAACAGTGTCCAGAAAAAGAGTATCTTATCATAGATATGACCAGAAAGAGGGATGTTTGGGAAACGCCCCTCCTGGGGAAAGAACATCTTGCCATGGGCTGTGGAAAGTTAGAAGTTACATTGCCCACTCCTTTCCCGAGGGTTTCCAGAGAAGAAACGAGAAGGAAGGGCATTCTTCACATCAGAGGGGATTTTGGGCTTCCTGACTGTGTTTACTACTTTATCTTGGTCCCTCTTTCCTTTTCAGTGGCCCCATCAGTCACCCACCCCAAACAAAGAAATACTCCCCCAAATGGATGAAGCTGTCCTCATTCAACCAGCCTTCCTTTCCAGTCAACCTTTCAATCCAACCTCTCTTACTTTTCTTTGCTGACCCTCCCAAACGCAGGGTGTGCAGCCAGCTCTCTTGTGCCTTTCACTGTCCACCTTCACCCTCACCCCACTAAGGATGAATGCTGGCCTTTACTTCTTTGGAGCTGCTTTCAAATCTCTAGGGACACCAACTGACCTACTATGTGCCAGGTACTTTCATCCTAACAATAATGCTGGGGGAGTGATATGGCTCTGCTCAAATGACAGCTGAGGAGACTGGAGCCCTGGTCTTGTCTGGTAATAATATATAACATTGTAGAGATATAAGAAAATTGAGAAAATATCCAAAAGTGCAGAAAAAAGTACAAAGTAAAATTACTCATCATCCACCTTCCCAAAAGGACCACTGTGTGTGTGTGTGTGTGTGTGTGAGAGAGAGAGAGAGAGAGAGAGAGAGAGAGAGAGAGAGAGGAAATTTGTTGTCTCATGGTTCTGGAGCTAGAAGTCTGAGATCAAGGTTGGTAGAGCTGGGTCCTTCTGAGGGTTGTGAGGAGGGACAGTTTCTCCCAGGCCTTTCCCCTCACTTCTGGCAGTTTGCTGGCCATCTTTGTTTTCCCTTGGCTTCTGCTGCAAACTCTGCCTTCATCTTCACATGTTCTCCCTGTGTGCATGGCTGCCTCTCCACATGGCATTCTTTTTATTAAAAACAACAGTTATATTGGATTAAGGACCCACCCTACTCCAGGATGACCTCATCTTAACTTGAAGGATTACACTTACGATCACCCTATTTCCAAATAAAGGCACATTATGAGGTAACCAAGGTTAGGACTTCAACATATGAATTGGGGTGTAGGGGTGGGGAGGGACACCATGCAACCCATAGCAACTATTTATATAATATTTCATCTTTATTTTTCCCCCACGTACCATTCTGTCATGAACATTTCCTGGGAGAGGTATATTTTTGTCGGGGAAAGGGTCTGGAATGTGCAGAGGGCATACGTTGGCAGGGAGAGAAGGCCTGAGTGGGGTACCACAATGGGGAGCAGCCCAAAGCCGTGGGGGGAAGGCAGGCAATGAGAAGAGCACACAGAAAGGGCGAGAGAGGTGTCAGAACATTGGCTATTCTCATGGCTGTCTACCTCCCAGGTTTTCTGAGGGCTTCTCAGAAACATGTGTTGAAAAGCAAAGCTGCCAGGACCGCCCAGTCTCTGCCATGAGTCCCCCACCCACGTACCATTATTTAGCTTGGAAGAAATCCTGAAAGGAAGACACAAGAAAAACCATCGAAACAGTCAAGAGGGGATAGTGTGAGGGAAGTTTTGGAAGGCAAATGTAGAAGATTCGTCAACTGGGAAGCACTCTAATGTAATTAAGAAGGCCTACACAGAGTCAGAGAAAAGCATTTTCAAATTCTCACTCTCACACTCATTTTTCAACAAGATCTTGGGCATTACTTCTGAGTCTCTCTCTAAGCTTCAAATTCCTCCCTTGATAATAGTGCCTATTCATAAGGCTGTTGTGAGAATAAAAATGAGGTGATACGTGTGAAGCACTCACTATAGTGCCTGGAGTGAAGAAAGCACTTCATTCATTTGTTCATTTATTCATTCATTCATTCATTCATTCAACAAATACTTGGTATGAATTCTTCTGAGGACTGTGTGGAATGCTCAATACACAGGGGTAAACAAAACTGACATGGCTCCTGTCCTCAAGGAATTTACACTTCGGAAATAAAGGTAGGTATTAAACAAACATACAACTAAACTCGATAATTATCGATTGTATAAATAATTTGAAGAAAAAACTGATTGAGATAGAAGATGGAAAAGTGGGAAAATTTAGTTTTGTGGGGTGGGGAGAGGAAGCAATGGGGGGCACTCTGATGAAGTGACAGTAAGCTGAGAGCTGAAAGTCAAGTTGGAAATAGCCAGATGGAGGGGTGGGGTGGGGTGGGGTGGGGAAGAGAGTAGCAGGTAGAGGGAACAGGGCGTAAGACGATAAGAGCTGGGTGCATTAGAGGAACTGAAAGAAACATCAGTGTGACTGGAGTGTAAGGGGGGATGGGGGAATTCAGAGACGCAGTGGGGAGAGGTTTTAAAAATCAAAGGCTTAGAGAGTCTGAGAAGGATGAGGACTAAACAGGACCATGGGGTTTAGGAAGGAAGAAGTCCTTTGAGATCTGAGACACAGCAGGCTCAGTGCCATGGTCAGAGGTGAAGCTAGATAGCATGTGGTGAGGAAGTAAGGAAGTTAGCATAGCTTCTTTTTAGAAGTATTACGATGAAGGACAAGAGAAAGTTGGGGGTGATGGCTAAAGGCATAATTTCTTCTTTGTTCATTTCTATTTTAGATGGGGGAATTTTTAAGCATTTTTCAAGGCTGAAGAGAAGGATCCAGTGGATGGAGACTGAAGACAGGAAGAGCAAATAGGACTCAGTCTGCTCTCAGGAAGCCACATTCCCATGGGTATTTTGTCTGCAATTAGAAAGTGATAGACTGATTTCTTGACAGGGCCACAGCCCTAAACAATGTGATTTCAATCATAGATATGGCTAATGAAAACTCTGGAAAGGTGAAAGGGATTAAAAAGTATAAATGGCCAGTTAAAAAAATAGTCATGGGGATATAAAGTACCGCATAGGGAATACAGACAATAATATTGTAATAACCAAGTATGGTGTCAGATGGGTACTAGACTTAATGAGGTGATAACTTCATAAGGTATACAAATGTCTAATCACTGTGTTGTACATCTGAAACTAATACGATATTGTATGTCAACTGTAATTGAAAAATAAATCTAAAAAGAACCTCTGTACAAAGCATTTTATGTTTTTTTTGAAAATGGAAACTATAAATCAAAATAGTCACATTTTTAAATTCTGGATTTGAAGGCAATATGCATTTAAAGTAAAATTTAAAGAAATTCATATCCAGACACAAATAAGAATTTATTCCACTGACACCATAGTGCCATTGATAGCCCCCTTTCATGTAATCCAGGTTTTCGTTTTGAATTTGATCGAATCCTTTCTTGTCACTCACCTTGGATCATTTCTCTGGGCCCAAACCCTCCTAGGGTAGTCCCAATTTCAGGTCAGTTTGGCATCAACAGCAATTTTAAAGATTGTTAAAGTCTGAATTTCCCAATCGCTCATATATATTTTTTCCTTCCTCAACAGGAGATAAAAAGCCAAAAGCCCTGCTGGTTTGATGGACATGAAGAACAAGAAAGTTTTCCTTTACCTTCCCAGCTCCCTCCTCAGCTGAGAGTGATACCGTCTCCACCTCACCTCCTCCCTTTTTCATGAAACAGAAGAAAACAGATAAATTACTGTTTTTTATTTAGTTATGTATGTCAAAATCAAATATGCACAATTAAAGATCGAATAGTTCTCCATTACTAAACAGCAGTCCCCTTCTCTACCTCTGTCCCATTTCTCACTCCTCAGAGGAAATCACTTCCAATGTTTAATCCTTTTTTTTTTTTTTTTTTTTTTTAGGAATCTCTCTATTTCTAAGTAGCTACTTCCTAATTTTATCTATTGACTTCCCACTGTGGAAAATGAAGATTTAGCTTTCAGCCTTTCTCATCACACACACACGTATATTTCTTGGGCTTATCTACCTATAACATTATTGGATTGATACTCAATATTGGATTGATACTCAGTGTTTACATTATTTTGACCAAAGAAATCCTATTTATACCTGTGTTGTATAATACATTATGATCCCTTTCCTGAAAAACATTTTGCTTTCTCTGGAGTTATTAATAGACCCATTTTCCATTTGCCTAGATTTTCCTCTGCATATGTCACTGATTTAATTCCTATTCTCCCCTACTTGTTTAAGTCTCCTCTCAACATGTTCAAACCAATTTGGTATTCAATGAATTTCTTCTTAAGGAAAGTTTTTCCAGAGACTTCTGGTCTGCTCCTATCTGGGCTGATTGATCTCTATCTAGGCTTACTGCACAGCTGTCACCTTGGGATCTCCCTTCACCTGTTATGTTGAATACCCTGGTTCCTGGATTCTGCCACCTCCTCTTTCTTGATTCACTTCATTGTTTTGGTGGAGCACATCCTTCCTAACCAAGAGTGGAGGGAAGGTATAAAATACCTTCAGTGGCCTGCCCAAACTCTCTTGGCACCTACCACATCCGTGCATTCTAAATTACAACCACAAATGTCTCTGCCTGAAAGCTTTTCCTGGACACTGAAGGTTTGCTCAGGAAGTTGTGAGGAATTAACCCCCTCCTCCCTGGGAGCAGCCCTTAACCAATGACTGACGAGAGTTAGTAGGTAAGTACCCCAGTTTCCTCAGTCCTGAGTGGGGATGACTTTGAGGTATGATTTCTACACTGGTCTCCAGAGCTTCCCAATGGAATCAGGTACCAGTTGTTCACAGTAAGTGGCTGGATGTATCAGCTCCTTGTTCCATGTCCCCACTGCCTTATAGGACCATCAAACAAACTACTTTTGTTCTTGTCTCTTCTATTTTCCCACCTCTTATCTTTTTGCTTTACTTCCTACTTTCCAAATCTTTTACTGAGTTGTTTCTGAATTTCTACAATCATATTAAAATTTCTAAGATCTCTGTTTTGTTCTCTAAATGTTCCTTTTAAAAATAAAAATTCTGTTTTTATTTCATGCGTGCACTATTCCCTTGTATCTCTCTGAGGATATTAATAATTTCTTGTTTTCTTTTTCTCTCAGAAATACTGCTGTTTTCAAATGATCTTTAGGGTATTTCTCGCCAGGGTGTCAGGTTCCCAGAGAAAGGTTTCTTAATTTCCTGGCTAGGTGTCATGGTCCACGACCTATGTGAAATAAGAAGGCAGGGAGTCTCTAGGTATTTTTTTTCAGTATGTTGTCCTTTCACACAACTATGCCTGGTCCTCCCTCTGTCTTACTCTGCCAACACAAGAAAAACTTCTATTCTGTAGCCATTGTGTGAAGGGAGCAGTCCTCCTAACAGCAGCAAGAGGACGTGGGATTCTGGAACCTCAATGCTTCTTTCTTTTTGCTTCTTGAACTGCCTTTCAACGTATCCCACTGATTTTAGCCAATAGCTAAAGTACTCCCTAAAGGACCTGGTGCCACCAATTGCTGAGCACATGGAGGATTCTCAAATGCAAAGCAAGTTGCTTTAGCTTTCTCATCTTCTGGCTTAGAATTCAGCTTTCTCAGATCTCTTGATCCAGTTACCACTCATTCATCTACGTTCCAGCTTTTAAAATTATCCTGCCATTGTCCCTTTCAGATTCTTTTTATCCTTGTAGGTTTATTCTCTAAAAATATTTATTTACCTAAATTCTGACTTACTTACATATGCATCAAGAAACCCTAGAAACACACATAAGAAACTAGTAACAGTGCTTAGTAATGGCTAGGAAGAAGGCGGGACTGCGGCCAGTGGGGGACATGGATGAGGGAAACGGTTCGCTTTGTGCCTTTTTACAGTTATTTTTATTTTATTTTATTTTTATTTTACTGTTTTGGTTTTAGGACCATGTGAATATATCACTTCGTCAAACATTAATTTTTGGTTGAGTTCTAGGAGGGAGTGGAGCACACAATGCATGTGTTTAATCTGCTGTCTTTAACCAGAAATCTCAAGTGTTGTTTTTCTAAATTAGCAGCTTCCAAGTTGAAACCACAAGAAGCTTCCAATCAAAAGCCATTCTAAGCAAATTTAGAAGTCAAAAACAAAAAGATGGACAAATTTGACCTTGTAAAAATTAAAGATTTCTGAGAGGAAAAAAAA
The DNA here is from genome assembly GCA_033961575.1 of Aselliscus stoliczkanus. Taxonomy (NCBI): domain Eukaryota; kingdom Metazoa; phylum Chordata; class Mammalia; order Chiroptera; family Hipposideridae; genus Aselliscus; species Aselliscus stoliczkanus. Next base: position 101,818,702 of record CM066739.1, read on the forward strand.
AACATCAAATAAAGTAAACAAAGTCAGAACACTAAAAACAAATTGGGAAAAAATATTTGCAATGAATACTAAAGAGGGCTAGTTTCCTTAAAATATGGAGTTCTTAAAAAAGAATTAAAAACAGATCAAAGTCAAATAGAAAACAATAGGCAAAGGACACAGATAAAATACATTGGCAAATCAATCCAAATGGCTTTTAAACGTTCAAATCTCACTCTTGGTTTTAAGAGTGAGCATTAAAACAATGAGAAACCATTTTTCACCTACCAGAATGGCAACATTTTGAAAATCTGATAATACATATTGATGAGGTGAGGATATGGGGAGATAATAAGTCTAAAACACTTTTAGTAAGATTAAAAATTGGTGCACTCTCTTTGTACTACAGTTTGGTATTATCTGTGAAAATTTAAAAAGTTATACCGTTTGACCCAGAAATTTATCCTATAAATATGCTTACACTGGTCATTAAGACATATTTAAAACATAGTTACAAGGATACTCATCATGGCCTTATTTGTAGTCATAAAAACTAGAAGCAACCCAACTGATCACAGTAGGAGACTAACTACATAGATTATAGTACAGGTATATTCATTTGATATATTGTATGGAATACTAAGTAGCCATTAAAAAGAATGAGGCACCTTTATATTTATGGAATAATCTCCAACGTGTATTGTTTTTTTTTTTTTTTTTTTTTTTTTAAAGATTTTTTATTGGGAAACTGGCGGAGGGGAACAGCGTTGGGAAATCGGGGAAGGGGAACAGACAAGTTGCTGTCTTTTTGTTCTTCAGTTTAGTTGCGGAGGATGTTGCTTCACTGTTGGTATCGTCATTGCGCTCTTCCCGGATGAGGCAGATCGGTCGCTGGCCTCTGGATGTCGCTCACTGCGGCTATTGGCAGCTCACTCTTGGATGCCAGCCGCTCACGCTGGCTGCGGGCCACTCACTATAGCCTATGGCAGCCCACACCATCACCGGGGCTCGCACAGCCCAGCTCCAGGTGGAGCTGTTGTTAGCTGTAGAGGGCAGTGTCACTGGCCCTCATGTGGGATCCGAACCGGGGCCGCTGGCATCCCAAAACCAGCGCTTAACCAATGCGCCACTCGGCCGGCCCCTCCAACGTGTATTGTTAAGTTTAAAAGCAAGATACGGAACAGGTGTGTACAGAATAATCTCATTTCTGTGTTTGGTAGTTTTCAAGTCTTTTTTCTTAGATATACAGATATGCTTACATTCACACAGACTGTCTCTGGAGGAATACATAAGAAACTAGCAATTATGGCTTCCTACAGAAAGGGGAACTGGAAGAGGTCAAGAAAGGGAAGGAAACTTGCTTTCTTTTTTGTTAAATACGTTGGTTTTTTTTTTTTACCTTTTCTTTTTTTAACCCAGTGCATGTTTAAAAAAATAATGGATACGTTAGTCAGGAGTTTTGGTTGCAAGCAACAGAAACAAACTCTGGCTAATTTATGCAGAAAATAAATTTATTCAAGGATATTGGATAGTTCACAGGTTCTCCAGGAGGATTGGAGACTCAGGTTTTGAGGTGACAAATCCAAAATCAACGTCCAGAATCAGTCTGCAGAACAATCCTGTGAAGACACCAATGCCACCACTGCATGGACAGCACTGCTGGGATAGCTGATACCCCAAGTCTGGATGCTGATCTTTGCTCTAGGACCACTAATACTGAAACACCTGGAAACTGAATGTAGTTATTGCAGCTAATGCCCCTCTCTGCAGAACAGATCCAGCAGTCCTTGCTATTTGAGGTCATGAGTTCCTGAGTCAAAGTCCAGTGCAGATCCTTATACCTGTGCATAACTGCAAGGGAGGCTGGAAAATATATATCTGATATTTTCATCTTCCATAGTGAGAGGTTGCCTCTGTATCCCATCTGGGACCATAAAATGGGGAATGTCCCAAATATAGAAAGTTTAGATAACTGGGATAGAAAGGGAGAGAAGGGTGGGAAGGAAGAGGGAGTTTCCCTATCAATTTTCACTTTGCTTTGGAGGAAAATAAGAAACTCTCTACTGTCTCCCATTAGACAAACTCACTTTCTTAACTGGGCCTTTGCATGCACGACATTCAGAATCACAAGTCTTCAGAATAGAAAGGTCTCTATTGATCATTTGGAAACACAAGTTAAGTTTGGGCAAAACTCAAGTTGCCCAAGATTATTCAATGAGAGTTTTTGCTATGATTCAGGTCTCCTGGTCAGTGTCCCTATCCTCCATAGAACCTTTGTGTATAATCAGTACTTCAGCAAAGGGTCTAATGAACTATCAAGATGCAGATTTGTTTCTCGGAGAGCCTCTTCTTGAACAGCTGGTGCCACTTATTATAAATAGTACTGAAACATTTGTATAGGTTTTTTTTTTTTTTAGAGGGCAGTGTCACTGGCCCTCAGATGTGGGATCTGAACCGGGGCTGCTGGCTTCCCAAGCCAGCGCCTAACCACCGCACCACTCGGCCTGCCCTGTATAGGATTTTTAAGGTTTACTTTAAAAACAATTTTATTTTTAACTGCTAAAATCATTTATTAAGCAAAATCCTATAGAAGAATTCAAGGTAAATGGTAAAATCTCTATGCTCATCTCTACTTTTGTACTCCCTAGGGATAATCAATGTTACAAGTATGGTAGGTATCTCTCAGTTCTCTTTCTGTGTGTATACACACATATTTATGTTTATAGATATATATGACATGTATATAATTTTATAACTTGCTGTCTCATTCTACGCGTGTAATACACATCATTGAGGCTTGAAGTGGCTGTGCGCCAGTAAGTTATTGGCAGGTTGCTAAGCCACGCATGGAGACACGGTGTTGAGGGGGGCATGTCATGCACCATGGAAGGCTTGGTAATATAAGGTGGTATTTTTGGTCCAGTGGACCTCATGGTTCGCCTCAAAGGGCAAATCATCTCATGTAGAAAACAACTAATTTCATCTCTATGCAGGACTGCTTCAGAGCATGAAGGGATCTTCAAAATCATCAAGTCCAACCTCATTTGTAGATAAAGAGCTATTGTCCTGGGAGGAGGGGAGGAGAAGGTGGGGAGGGGCCTTGCCCAAGATTATGCAGCCAGGGAGAGTGAGGGAGTTGGGACATCTTTCTCCAAGATGTTTGCTCATTGGGTTGTGTAGCCTTGCTTTCTGCTGCTTTAAAAGGGAGGGGGAAGACAGTGCTCAATTTGAAAACATTTAGATGCTCAGACCACACGATTTCTCAGATGGCAGTGCTGGTGCTCCATGGCCGACTTTGTCCCCATGAGCTCTTCCGTGACTGTTCACTCTTGCCTGATGCATTAACTGCCAGTAACTCTTTCCTTTGGAATGACCAGTCTTGTACTTTTCAGTCTTCTCATAGCACTTGGCCTTCTTTACTGCTCAAACACAGCTTTACTATTTGCTCAGATCTTGGAAGGACATTGCACAAGACAATATCATATCAGATGGAAGACAAAAGGAGTGTGGGGGGGAAGACAACCAAGTTCATATATGAGGTGTGATCAAAAAATACGGTGAATGTTTACATTTAAAAAAAAGAAAAATTATTACAGTAAAAGACACATTGCCATTAATCCCCCTCAAAATAGTTCCCCTCACTTCGAAAAACACTCATCCCATTGTTCTTGCCACTTTCTGAAGCAGTTCTGGAAGTCCTCTTTTGTGAGTGTCTTTAATTGTGCTGTTGTGGCTGCCTTGATGTCCTGAATAATTTTGACTTTGGGGAAGAGCCAGAAGTCGCACGGTGCCAGATGCGGTCAATAAGGTGGGTGAGGACACACCATGATGTTTTTATTTGACAGAAATTGCCATACCAGAAGTGATGTGTGACACGGAGCATTGTCATGATCGAGGATAAAGTAAAGATACTCATGAATGGGGATTTGCAAACTGCTTCAGAAAGTGGCATGGGAAAGAATGATGGGATAAGTGTGTTTGAAGTGAGGGGAAGTATTTTGAGGGGGGATAATGGCAATGTCTCTTTTATTGTAATAATTTTTTTTATATAAACATCACTGTATTTTGTGATTGCACCTTGTAGATAGCAAATTCATTTATTTGGGGAAATGGTCATTTAGTGCTAAATGCTGAGAAAGGGGGTGGGATACAAATCAGAACAAGACATATCTCTTGTCCCCTAGGAACTTACTGTCTAAAACAGTCACCTCCAAACTCTTTTAATCATGCCACTCCATCAAAAAAAAAAAATTAGCATGCACTCCTAATAATTGCATATTTATTATAAATCAGATGTGCTCTACCATACTCATTTTTAAATGTTGGTTAAACTTAATTTTCTTAATAGTTTAGTATAAAGAATAGAAACAAGTGTTCACATATTTCCTTCCCACACCTTAGTGTGTCATCTTGGGCACCCCACTTTGGAGTCCACTATTCCAATAGGGGAACCAGGTGGATACCCCAAAATACTATAACATGAAAGAATGTGGAGAAGGCACTGATTCAGGGTTAGCAGAGTATTCTTAGAGCATCAAGGAAGCATGGCCCAAGAAAAGGAAAGTTGAGAATATACGAGGATTTCTGACCTACCTCAGGGCGAGGGATTAGTGCCAAGCTTCATTTCCTAGGCTAGTGTCTGTGTGAAAACAGCTCCATAAAAAGACTGCAGGTAGGCCGGCCGAGTGGCGTGGTGGTTAAGCGCTGGCTTCAGGACCCACATATGAGGGCCAGTGACACTGCCCTCAAAAAAAAAGAAAAAAAAAAAGAAGACTGCAGGTGAGCGCCTACTTCACCCCTGAAGCATCCATTTGCCAGGACCTTGAGCATGGGGGAGCTTCATAAATGCCACGTCATTTCATGAAGCTCAGGATGACTCTACCGACCCATAGTCCGGAGTCTTCTTCGGCTGCCTAACTCAACAGCAGAGTGAAAAGGGCCTTGGATACAGTCAAGAGGCCAAGCTAAATCCTGGCTCTCTCACTCACCTTTCACCTCTCTAAGACTTACTTTTCTCCTCTGTAGACAGGGAACAATAACTGTCTTCCAGAACCACTAACCATTCCTAACATCTGTTGAGTTTTACGTTGTGTTAAGTGTGTGACGTGCAGCATCCCATGACATCTTCATGACAAGGGGACGAAGTCGATGCTGTGATTGCTGCCGTTTTGCAGGTGTGGAAACGAACTCATAGGTCATTTGTTTGTACAAGTCCACACAGCCAGAATGGGCAAAGCCAAGGTTGTGGGCATGCTGGACACTGAAGCCCGTGCTCCATGCTGCTGCCTCCCCCCTCCCCAGGCCTGGGGAGGCCCAGGTAACACAATGTGGGGGCCCCAATGAGGTGCTGTTACACATACTGTAAAAGGCAGTCCTTGTCCTCAAGTCTAAAAGTAAAATACGCTTTTCTCCACAGCCCTGAAAGCAAAGCAGGATTTGGTTAAAAAGGAAGGTGGACCAAGAGAACTATAAAGTTAACATCTCTATGTTCAGTCCCGCAAAGCAGGGTGTGACAATCTGGGAGGAGCGTAGATTAGCTAGATGGAGTCCAGTTCTGCCCCACACTTACTCTCTGACTTTGCATCCATCATTGGAGCTGAGTTTACTCATCTCTTAGGGGTCCTGATAAATGAGCGGTACGGGGTCTTCTTGTCTGACTCTCCAAACTCCATCCGCCAGATGCTCTGCAGTCTGCGAGAGCCCTAGAGAGAGGCCTGGGTCTAGAGAGCTGCTGCTCAGGTCAGCAAGGGCCCACTCAGACTAGGCCTGTGGGGCAATGAGGAGGGATGGGTGGCCGGCCGGTAATTATAAGGAAACATTGCAGAGAATGTTTCTGTTGTGGTTGTTCCCTCTGTTTACTTTGGGCAGTTCTGTCATTTTTTAACTGACCCTTCCCAGATGAGATCGTCTGCTTTCAGTTGGGTAAAGTCAGAGCCTTGTAACTGATGGGTTGTTGGAGGGAGGCCAGGGCAGCTGACCCCACCCTCACCCCCTTCAGGGAAGTGAAGCCAGGGCTGCAAACTTGCTGACAGTGGCTGGTGGCCTGCAAACCCAAACATCCTCCTCTCGCCTGCCTTGCCTGGGTGTGTAGCAATGCGAAGAAAACAAAGCCACGAGCTTTCCAGAGCAGAAGTCTCCAGCCACTCCCTTCTAGCCGTTCCCTCCTCCCTTCGGCTCACAGCCACGCGGGGACAAGGTTATAAATACAGTGGAGAATTGCTGACGTCTACTTTTTGGTTGTTGCTTAAAAAACAAAAACAAAAACAAAAACACAACACACACACACCCCACACACACACACACACACTCTCTTTCTTTCACAGCTGAAAGCGTCACCCAGCTGATTCAAACCCAAAGGTGCACATTTGTTTTGCTTTTTATTTTTTCTTAAGTTTGAACAATATGAATGTGGTGTGTAAGAGTCAGGAGAAGGAAAACTCATTGGCTGAGTACTTTTCCTGTTTCTTTCAGCCTCCGAAAAACCAAAGAATAGAGTCTTTTACGCCTAAGATTAGAAACATCTGGCCATCACATTTGAGTAAGGAGGGCCAAAGTAGGGCAGAGCCAGGTGGAATGGCCCGCCTACTTGAATTTCGGGATTTTAAGCATTGATGGGATGAAAAGTTACCAAATCCAACCTCTCCTTTTTTACAGATAAGGAAACAAGCCCAGAGAGGTTAGGACTTGCCTAATGTCACACATCTTATAAATGTCAGAGGTGTAGCCAGAACCCAGGAGATAAGTGGGAGACTCTCACTCTGGGTCTACCCATCTTTACATGTACTCACACATAAAGAGGGCCTGATTGTTTAAAAAAATAAAATGTTTATAAATATCCTCAATGCTTCTATTTGACACACCCAACTGTTTCTATTTTTGCATACTTAGCTCTCACTTCTTACCCGCTGGGTGCATATTCTTCCTCAGGAAAAGAGAAGGGTGTGATATTTATAGAGACCCTAATGTGCCCGTTGTTCTCTTCCATTTTCTCTTTGAATTTTCACAATGATACTATAAGGGAGGCACTATTATACCTGTTTCCCAGAGGATGACACCCAGAGGTCAGACACACTTGCCCAAGGTCACACAACTAGAAACGGGTGGAGTCAGGATTCGAATCCACTTCTTTCTGAGTCTGCAGCTCCCAGACGCCACTACACCATACTGCCACCGTGACAGCCATCGTCCATGTCACAGCTTATACCTTTATACTTCCCCACTTTCAAAATCACGACCTACCTCTTGTCATTGGTACTTTCATGGATGTATTCATTCATTCAATAACTGTTTATTAAACAGCTATTCTGGGCCAGGTACAGTCAAGACACTGAAGCTAGAGGAATGAGCAATATACAGGAATCCCTGCTCTCACCGGGCACGGATTCAACCAGGAGAATCAGACACTAACCCCAATACAGAGTCAGATAAGTGCCCCAGGGAGAAGTAAAGCAAGGAAGGGGAATAGGAGATGCTGGGAGCTTGGGGTAGGGGAAGACAGCAATTTTAAATAGAATGGCCAGGAAAAGAATGTTCATCTGGGACATTTAAGCCAAGACCTGAAGGTGGTGAGGGGACAAGACAAACGGATATCTGGGAGGAGAGCGGACAGTGAGTTCAAAGCCATGGAGGCAGGAGAAGAGCCGGTGTGTTCAAGAAACAGGAGGTCTGGATGGCCAGAATGTGCAAGAAAAAAAGTGGTACCAGATGAGGTCAGAGAGCAACAGGGGCCAGATGAGGTGGGGCGCCGAGACCAAGAAAAGAATCAGCTCTTATACTAAATGAGAGTGGGGCCAAGGGCGCTTTTGAATAGAGCATTGATGTGTTTACATTTTCTAAAGGGTTCTTACCACTGCTGTGTTGAGTAGATGAGGGGGTGGGGAACAAGGGTGAAAGCAGAAAGACCAGTAGGGAAGGCAATTGCAATAATTCAGGTGAGAGATGATTTGAGTTGGCCTCAGGGGAGTACAGAATGCAGTGAAAAGTGATGCAACTCAGAATTTGACAGGGGAGCCGGTATGATAATCTATCCTCTTTACATGTATGCCATGATGTCATAAACCATTTATTTTAGAGATCTAGGTTGTTCCAGCTGGTGCTATGACAGATAACAGTCTCATTAACATGGCTGCTCACGCTTTTTGTATATCTTATTTCCTTTGGATAAACTATCAGGATTGGGTGACTTGGTCCAAGAATGTAATCATATTTATTGCCTCCTGCCACATATTGCCATATCTGCAGCAGGCTCTAACCAACTGGGCCTTGACAGAGCTTTCATTTTAAATGATCCAGGCTTCCTCTCTTATCCTCAGCATTTCTAACCCTCTGTCTCTCACTATGGTTTTCTTCCTTTTCTTCCTCTCCTCCCTCTCCTTTTGGGGGAACTTCTAAAGGGAGCAGAGTGACAAAGATGAACAAAGGTTAGGGCTGGCCACAGAAGAGGTAAGAAAAGACAGCCAGGAATTTCTTCATTTTTTCCCCCCTGGTCTTATAACCCTGAGAACGGGCCAGCTGCTTCCCTTAGTCAGATGAAAATCTTCTGTAAGAAACAGCAAACTAACAATACTGCTTACTTAGAGACCTTTTTTCTTCTGGTGAGATCAATGGACTTGACAATTTCAATTATCTTTCACAATATCCCCCCGGGTGCTAGATCAAGCTGCCTCCTCTGAACAAACATTCCTCTCACCAGGGTGGGAAGTTCACCAAACTCACTGGCCTCTTTATTTCCCTCCTCCAGCAGTTTGGGCCCTCTTTCCAAGGACACACCTCCCCACCCCACCCCCAAATCCCCCACCCCTTCCCCCCACTTTCTACAGCTCCAAATTCAACTTGCTTCCTAAGCCTCCAATTACATTCTTAGTATGGAAGAAAAATTGTTACTCATGTATTCAAAGTGGGGGCTTTCTTATGAATTTTAGGATCAGTTTGTCAATTTCCGCTAATCCTAAAATCTGTATGGAGATGCAAGGGACTCGAGACTACCCAGATGATTTTGAAAAAAGAATGAAGTTGGTGGACTCACGCTTCCGAGTTTTAAAGCTCACTGAAACACTACAGTCATCAAGACAGCGTGGTACTGGCATAAGGATAGACAAACAGATCGAAGGAACGGAATTAAGAAGCAACAAATAAACCCTAACAGTTATAGGATTTTTGACACAGGCCAAGACCTTTCAATAAGGAACTGTCTTTTTAACAAATGGTGCCAGGATAACTGAATGTTCACATGCAGAAGAATTAGTTTGGACCTCCACCAGATAGCATACACAGAAATTAACTCAAGGGCCAGCCCAGTGGCTCCAGTGGCTCAGTTGGCGAGAGCGCGTGCTCTTAGCAGCAAGGTTGCTGGTTCGATTCCCCCACCCCCACCCCCCCACAGCTAGATTGAAGGTGGCAACTTGACTTGGAGCTGATGGGTCCTGGAAAAACACAATATTCCCTTCCCCAATTCTCCAATAAAATTAAAAAAAAAAAAAAGAATTAACTGAAAATGGATCATAGACTTAAATGTAGGAACTCAAACTATAAAACTTTTAGACAAAACATGGGAGTAAGTCTTTGTGACCTTGGGTTAGGCAATGATTTCTTAGATACAACACCAAATGCACAAGTGATAAAACAAAAGGTTAATAAGTTGAACTTCATCAAAATTAAAATTTTTTTGTGTTTCAAAGGACACCATTAAGAAAGTGAAAGGACAACCCATAGAATGGGAGAAAATATTTGCAAATCACAAATCTGATAAGGGACTTACTTGTATCTAGAATATTAAAAACTCTTACAATGCAATGATAAAAAGACAAATAACCCAGTTTCAAAATGGGCAATTGCAATCGACAGTTTTCCAAAGAAAATATACAAATGGCTAACAAGCACATAGAGTTATTAAGGAAATGCAAATCAAAATCAATGAGGTACCACTTCTCACGCACTGGGATGGCTCTAATAATAATAATAATAAAGCAGACAGTAAGAATTGTTGGTGAGGATGTGGAGAAACTGGAACCCTCGAACATTGATGCTGATGCAAAATTAAAATGATGCAGCCACTTTAGAAGACAGTTTGATAGCTCTCCTAACTGCTAAAAATATGGTTCCCATATGAGCCAGCAATTCCAATCCCAGATATCTACCCAAGAGAAATGTAAACATATGTCTACACAAAAATGTGTATGTTCATAGCAGCTTCATTTGCATACTCAAAATGGAAACAAACGAAATGTCTACCAACTGATGAATGGCTAAACAAATATGATATAGCCATACAATGAAATATTATTTGGCAATGAAAAGGAATGAAGTACAGATTCACGTTACAATATGGCTGAACCTGGAAAACATTATGCTTGGTGAAAGAAGCCAGTCACAAAAGACCACCTATCATGTGATCTCATTTATAGAAAATGTTTAGAATAGGCAAATCCATAGAAACGAAAAGTCAATTAGCGGTTGCCTATAATTAGGGGGAGCAAAAGAGTGGGGTGGGGGAGTGGAAATGGTGAATGACTGATTACAGTACAAGGTTTCTTGGGGGGATAATGAAAGTGTTCTGGAATTAATTAAGAGGATGGATGCACAACTCTTTCTATACTAAAACCATGGAGTTGTACACTTTAAACATGTGAACGTCACAGTAGATAAACTACACCTCAATTTTTTTTAAAGTGGCTTCTTGTTTGCGATTGGAAAAAGGACACCAAAGTGTTCCCTTCAGTGACCTCAAAAACTGTGTCTATGTAATGCATGAAGGAGCATGCTATGAGACAGGCTTAAGGGTTGCTAGTAATAAAAGCTGGAGGTGGAGAGGGGCCTGGGGAAGAGGAGTAAAGGATGGGGGAGGGACGATAAGGAATAGGCGAAGAGATGCACCCAAACATGGAGGCGTAAATCAGCTCAAGGTTGGACAGCCAGGTGGGAAAGGAAGAGGACATGTGGGAGTGAAATGTGCAGGATATCTTGACCGCAAACTGTGTAGGAAAGAGGGCAGGAGGGTTCAAAGCAAAGCTGCAAAGCAAATAATTAAGAGGAGGAAAACTTCACTGATTCCCTGAGTAGCTGACGGGAATTATTTAAAAGTATGTGAGTATTGCAGCCACTCAGAATAAGCCATCATGCCTGCTGTTGCCAAATGTGTATCGGAGCAAAATGATAATGCAATTCTGCAAGTAGCCAGAAAAAATAAAAGGTTAACCCTTCCTACAAACATAGCTGTGGGTGAACATTAGGTAACTTGTAGGAAACTGCTCCTTTGTATAAGCAGCAATCCATGGGTACAATCTTATTTGTACAGCCCCCGGCGTCTCAAGAAGGGTATTTTTAATTTCCAAAAAGTCTTTCCCGAAATTAGAGCTTTTTAGAGAGCTGTTGGATCTGAAATGTGCCCATTTATTAATGAAGAATTTTAAAATAAGGATACAGGGCAAGTTAAATAATACAATAGTAATCACTGTGTCTAGGAAGATACACACACACGCACATGCATGCTACCAGCCCCCCGCCCAAAGGGTAAAGCAAGATGCAAACCACACCACTGCTATCATCTTCCTAGCGGGCCTCAGCCCTTCCTACCCAGAGGCCCACCTCTTCCTCAGCTCTGTATATAGGGTAGAAGAGAGAGACAGAACTGCTGTGCAGGGCTTACCCATCTGTGCAGTCACTAGATAATGATGCTTATAATTATTAACATGTGTAAACGGCTTTGCAGGGTACAACCCATCACCATGCATTTGATTTTCATTTAATTTTAACCTTCATAGAAATCTCTCCTTCCCCCGCCCCCTCAGATGAGACAATCAAAGCTTAGGAATGAAGTGACTTGCTTAAGATCTCTTACTACAATACTTTCTCCTCAAGTGTGTAAACATACTTAAACCTTTCTCAATTAAAAAAAAAATAAATCCATTGTGTAGTCCACATACCCTCCAGTCAACCTCTCTTCTCTCGTAAGTAAGCTTTAAAAAAAAAAAAAAGTAGCTCACACTCCCCGTCTCCTCGTTACCCTCACATTGTTCATTTTCCTTGTCTAAGGAATGTAATGTACCAGGGCAGGTCACAAGCTGAAGGATCGCACCTGGGGAGCACGGGCACCCAGCTCCTATACCTTGGATCCCACACAATTATTAAACAACGTGAGGGTTTAACAAGAGGAAAGTCCTTGAAGAAAGGTGGGAAACTGGGCAGGCGCTGAGTCTGTTTGGGAAGCTTGTAGCATTCCTCAGAGCTCCAAGGAGCTTCCATTCCATGGCCACGTTCCCCTCCCTTCCTCTCGGAAGGGAAGGAAGGAAGAAAGGGAGGGAGGGACCTCAATGTAGGAACTTAAACTATAAAACTTTTAGAAGAAAACATGGGAGTAAGTCTTTGCGACCTTGAGTTAGGCAATGATTTCTCAGATACAGCACTAAACGCACAAGTGATAAAAGAGAAGATTAATAAGGGTAAAGAGGGAAGGAGGGAGGAGGGAAGGAGGGAGAGAGGTTTTAAAACAAAGTCATCTGACCACAAACTCCATCCCCTTTTTCCTATATGAGAGTCCCTTACAACTCACTGCTGTTGGAGTCGTTAAAACAGAGGCTGTACTGGTAGGCCCTGTAGCTCTGGCTTTGTGACAGTAGAAGGTCCCTCTATCCCTCTACTCTAGAACTGTTTCTCTCATCTCCTATCAAAGTGCCGATAAATCCATTGGACTTCAACAATGATCAAGACCTTGAAAGATTTTCTGGATTGTGGAGTCTAAAGAAACCGAACCTGGGCCAGCCAAGTGGCGCGGTGGTTAAGCACTGGCTTGGGAAGCCAGCGGCCCCAGTTCGGGTCCCACATATGAGGGCCAGTGACATTGCCCTCTAAAAAAAAAAAAAAGAAACTGAACCTGACAGGAAGGGGTGAGAATGCTGCAAGGGACAGAGTACATGTCTGAGGCATGGTCACATCCTTCCCAATCCGCCCCCAAGTCAGCCCCAGTTATTTACAGGACAGAAAAGCACGATGCAAAGAGGCCAAGGAACAACATAAAGCTCTTGGGTACACAGTTAGTTCTGCCTCCCCTCCCAGCTGCACTAACCGTATTTCCTGTTCTGTTATCTGAATTGTGGGTCTGGCACTCTGAAGACACAAGTGCCCACTTCCAGCCAAGCAAAGCAGGCTTTCCTCCAGAAAGAGATGGACTCCCTGATGCCCAGTGCTCTCTGCATCTCCAGCTGCAAAAGCAGGGCCCAGCGCTCACCTCCCCAGATTCTGAGTAATGAGCCACGAGGAGGCTACAATTCCAAGGAGCTCTCAGCCTGAGCAGTGTTTAAAACCTAGACTCGGATCCGACATACTTCCACACACTTTTCATCCTTTCCCTGTCATTCAAGCTGCTGGAGAATTAGTATCTCCTTTGAAAGCAAAGGGGGCAAGCCTAAGTTGTCATGGCAAAATCATCAAGTAGGTAAATATATCTTTGATGCTCCCATGTCCTTCCTTTCTCTTTCTTCCTCTATTGATGTCAGGAAAGAATCTGAAAATACTCATTTGTTACTTCATGTGCTTTTAAAGTTCTCTTGTCGCTCACAGTAGCTGTGTCTGCAGTTGAATAAACCAGTTTTGGCACCTTCTAGAAGCAGCCTTTCGGGCTGGTAGTAAAGGTATGTTTAGGGAATGCAGGCATCTTCATCTGGGGATCACCCCAGGTAGAAAGCTCTAGAAACACTTGTGTACCCAAGATCTTCCTGCTTGTGGAGCTGGACCATGTGGGGAGTTTGAGAAGAAGGGTCCACGGCCATTCATTTCAGGGACTTTCCCTCAGCCTCTATCTCTCTGGTGGCTTTTTCTGTCATCACCCACCATCTCAGACCAGTACCTGGGGACACTGGTGGTGACTCAAGAAGGCGGGCTCAGGGGAGCAGAGCACAGGCTGTGCTGATGATGTATTAAGACCTGTGGCTTCTGACTCCTCCACAAGACTCCTCATCAGAGGGTGCGGCCTGGGTCACGCTGGGCATTCAGCAGCTTTGTGGTGGGTATCGGTTTGTGCTTCCTCCTCTCAGCTTTCGATTCAGTGCTTTCCTGTTGCAGTCTGAGCAGTTCTATGTAACCGCAGCCCCACAGCAGCTACCACTGCATGCAAACTGGGTCCATTGAGGGACAAGCAGAGGGCAACCAGAGGGGAGGGGTCAAGAGGTAAGAAAGGACACTGGGACAGAAGCCAGCTAGGAAATGGGGGGAAAAGAAATTCCAAAGATAAAATGTCATGACGCATAACAATCAAGAAAGCATCCCAATCATTGAAAAAATATGCTCCGATGCACTCTGAGCTATGGTAAAAGTCAACCCTGATCTGGGTTCATTCGTCCAGGTGTATTTTCATTACAACATGCCCTTGATTGTATTTTTCAAGGGAATAAGACACATATAGGATGAGGTAAGGTTAATTCAAAAATTAATTAAATTCAAAGAGGATGGGGATGAGGACAAAGAGAGTCCACTACCTGGTGATGGAAGGAGACTACGCTTCCAGTGATGACTCACAGAGTACACAGATGTGGTATTGGGAAGTTGTGCACCTGGAATTTATACAAGCTATTCACCAACGGTACCGCCATGCATTTAATTAAAAAAACATGTTTACCGATTTGAAAAACAATAAATTAAAAATTTAATATCCAAATTCAGCTTTAATTCAGGAATAAGATATTTGGGAGTGGAATTCAGATTAGTTATGTTGGAGGTCCTCTCAGAGGCTGTCACAGGTACAGGAAAGAGTGTTTGTGGAGGCCTCCAAGCAAGGGGAAGCAGGGTGTGTTTCAGGCCCAGCATGAGTGGCAGGCAGGCAGCCTGCTGTTCACGAAGGGCTTAGGAGCCATGCTCAAAAGCTTGCACTCTAGCCTAAGGAGAGTGAGAAGGAACTAACTGGTTTTAAACAGAGGAGGTAAACTGATCAGAATTGCATTTATTAAAAAAACCTTTCTGGTGGCTGGAGGAAAATGACCCAAGGAGAGAAAAACTAAAGGCAGGCTACTAGCAAAGATAGGCAAAAATCCAGCAGAGATCCCTGAGGCCAGGAAGGGATGGGGATAAATGGGGAGATTCAAAGAAGTCGGTTTTATTAAATTGGTTACTGATTGAATGTGGAGGGTGAGTGAGAGATATCAAGGATGAATCCTAGGTTTCTGGCCAGAACAAGTGGGTGGATGTGGAAACATATATTTAGATAAGGAACATTATTAGAAGAGGACGAGTTTGAGGGAGTGAATTAATATGGTTTCAGGAATTTCCTGTAGGAGAGGTTCTAGGAGGCAGTTGAAAATAGAAGCCTGGAGTTCAGGGGAGGTAGAGGGAAGTCACTGGCATTCAGATCTCAAGATCATGGAAGGGGGAATTTCTCAGGGAATGTGTAGAGGGAAGAGATGCTGATAAAGGACCCAGTCCTGAGGAACACAAATGTTTGAGGAGTTCAGAGAGAAGGAGGAGCTTGCAAAGCATGCTGAAGATCCATGACAAAGGCAGGAAAAAGTAACTGTGTGGAAACCAAAGAAAGACAGGGGGTCTTTCAAGGAGGTCCATTGATGCTGCTTAGAGTCAAGTAAGCTGAAGACCAATGTACCCACTGCATTTAGTAATAGTGGGGGCACTGCTGTCCTTAATGAAAGCCCCTTCAACACAGTGGGAGCCTTAGCCATCTTAGACTGGGTGGAAAAGAGAGGGAGAAGTGAACAATCAGAAACAGCAAGGGGTGCAAGCCCTTCCCTCTCCCCCACAGGCCTCCCACATGGTTCCTCCTTGGGAAAAGCTTGCCCATTCTAGCATTGGGCTGAAGTCAAGGGGATTTATAAACAAACAAAAACCCAAGGAATATATTTTTTTTCCAGAGGCAAATTCAGCGAGGGCTGGAAGTCAGAAAGTGAGTGACTTATTCCATGCACAGCAGACAAGAACTTTCAACCAAGAAAGAAGGCCTGAACACATCCTGGTGCCAGTGTGGGGGTGTGGGTCGCATCACGCCAAGAATGTGATGCAATCCTTAAGGACAGGAAGAGGTTCACTGGAATGGAGTCAGGACTCTGACTGGGGGGTGGTGGCAGACGCACAGACGGGGTGGAGTGGGAAACAGATTCTTTTTTTTTTTTTTTTTCTCAAAAGAGCAGAGCCAGAAATGAACGGACAAAAGCAGAAGGAATTGAAGCACTGTAACGGAATGCCTTTCTATGCTCTCTCTACAGTAAAACAGGCAGAAAAAAGCATCCAATTCAGAATTGGTATCATCTATTAGGAGAGAGAAAATACCCAGCTCTCGAGACTCTCTTGACATATGGGCATCTCCCTGCACCTTTCTCTTCAAGCAAAGAGCAGCTACTCTGATTACTGATGAGAATATTTACCTGGAAGATGGGGATGGTGGCTATTAACCTCACATGAAAATGTGCATGAGAGCATCTCGTATGCTATTAAGGACAGTTCCAATGTTAGCTGCTGATATTCTTACGAGGTATAAAAGCACGAGGATATTTTTAAACAAATTTGAATAACAATAATAAATTCTTTCATTATGACATTTGATATTTTCTCCAAATGACACAGGCCTCACTCTATGACAGACATAGTTAGACACTGTAGGGAATCATTCTTTGGACCTAGCAAGGCATCTTAAATGGAAAGAATCAGGCCTGAACAACTTACTTCCCTCTTATTATAAAATTATCTAAAAACTGGTGCTATGTGAGATCCAAAAACCTGGGGTGAACTGGAAAACCATGGCTAGGGGTTTCTGGTTACACAGATCACATCATTACAATGAGATTAAAGGAACAGCCAAATTATTTTCTTCAGAGGATACAGCAAAGTCAAAATATTATTGGAAATGAACGAATGTTTGTTACAGTATTTATAATAATGGAATTTGCCTCGTCTGTCACTTAAAGACCATCATGTTTTAAAGGCTGTTCTCTTTACAGTCGAGCTGCTTTCCTCTCATGAAAACACTATTTGTTAAACCACTTTGAGGAACTGCCAGAGAGCCTTTGGGTTGGAGTTTTACTGCCCTCTTCTGGGCACATTAAGTCATGGCCTGAGGGATGGGCCGTGCTAAAGGATCCTAAATACTGCAGTATATATAACCAGACCAGGATACCACCCATTGAGAGTAAAACAAGTAGGGAACTGGGTTGTCAGTTTCCAAAATGGGTGGAACTGCACTGGTCACAGATGCTTTCCTTGACCAGTCAAAATAGTAATAATAGTGATACTGTGTGGTACTTAGAGGTCACCTCACAGTTCATAAAATCCTCACCATCACTACTGCATTTTTACCTCCTTTTCTTCTCCAATGACCCACTGAATTAGGCAGAGCAGATATCATTCCCATTTTCAACTATGGGAAACTGAGGCATAGGACCGGAATAACTTACCTGAAATTCTGCACCTGCAGGGTGGTGAGCTGGGTCTAGAAGCCACGTCTGCTGATTCCCATTCAATGTTTTCTCCCCTTTTACCTCCACAGGCCACCACTGCATATGATGTCAGTTATTTGTGTCTGCTGCATTTTCACATAAATCTCCATCCTTCTTCAGCAATGTTCATGTTACACTCTAGTGTTCACCTAATTGATGAAAATCAACACGCTGCTTTGCATGATTCCAGCAAGGCAGCAAAAACAACAAAAACAAATATATCTACATAAATCCCACAAGCAAATGGATAGGCTATAGCAGAAGTCCTTAAACTTTTACGAAGGAGGTTCCTTAGTGTCTTTTTTTTTTTTTTTAATCTTTAGCAAGCAAAGTTTTGTACTATGAAGTCCCAACTCGGCTGCTGGGGAAAATTGAGTTTGAGAAAGATGGAAGAAAAAGTAGCGTGTAAAGATGGAAAAAAAAATCAAGAAAAACCAGTTTGAAAGTCAAGGTACTTTAAAGTTCTAAGTGTGCAAATAAACTTATATGAATGCAAACGGACAAACAAAAGGTATACAAACAGATATGCTCTTCAGTCTTTACTTCCCTGCCCCTGCAGGCCCAGCCCAGCAAACCGAATTGCCTGCCTACACTGCTTACCAGGGAACCACCAGGAGAAGGTTGGCAGAAACAAACTACATTCAGTTGGTCAAAACTAACCCTTACACAAGTTTAACTTCAGCATGGTAAAATATATCTTACTTTATATGGCATGTCGGCCAAGGTATTTATCCATGACCCAGAGTCACTTTTTCCAATGATGGATCGGTAAGGAATGACATGAAAACCTCATTTACTATTATCCACACAACATAAAAGCAACCATAGGCATGATGGCTCTGTGGTCAACTGGAAACGTTTCCAGACAGACCTGCCAGGCTAACTGATTGGGTTTTCTCCTCAAGTCTAATTTGTCTCCATGCCTGAATTTCTTCCTTCTTCACCCTCTTACTTTTCCATTGTTTCTGTCCTAACGAGTCGATGTCATTTGCCTATTATCTTTCACTTATCCAATGTGGTCACTATATATATAGAGATAGGACACAATCTTCCTGTTGGTGCTCGTTTCTTATGACTTCTTTTTAATGTTTCCGACTTCTCTTTCCTTTCCCATTCTCCTATTAGGCCTATGCCATTTACCCTTTTTTTTTCCTTTTATTCAAATTATGTATATATCTATGACTTACACAACAGGCCATTTCCAGAAAACTTGTGCATGAATTTTTGTAAGTCAGTGTACTCATTCTGCAAATATTTGCTGAGTACTCCAACATGCTAGCCATTGCACTGAGTATCAAGGACTCAGGCATATAAATACAATTGGTCTCTACCTCAGGGATCTCACATGGTATATAGCCAAGGAGTTAAATAAGTACACACCAATGCCATTTTAAACTAGTAGGTTCTATGCTAGAAATATGAACAAGTTGCAATGGGACGAAGAATCCATAACATCTTCCAGGTTGGTGGGAAGGAGGATGTGAGAAAGTTAGAAAGGCTTTGCAAAAGGAACAGTAGAGCTGTCTTTGAAAAATGAGCAGAACTTTAAGAGGATGACAATGAAAATGATAGGGGTAAGGTACACAAAAAAGATGTTTTGGAGAGAAGGCACCCATGAGCCAAGTGCTTGACTGATGAGAGAAGGCTAATAATTTAGTGTGGCTGAAACAGGGTGAAAGAGAGCGGCAGGTGAGTCTGAAATGGTACAAAGATTGTGAAATGTAGACTGGAGTAGGTGATCTTTTACTATAGAAAACAGGGTGTGGTGTGATTAGCTTTTTAAGACAATGTCTGAGGGCTGTCCGGGTGGCTCAGTTGGTTAAGAGCTCTCTCAAAAGTGCGAACTCTGAGCAACAGAGTTGCTGGTTCAATTCCTGGCTGAGTTGAGCTGCTGCTGAGCTGCCAAAAGGTGGCAGGATGGCTCAGCTAAAAAAAAAAAGAAAAAGACAACGTCTATCGTTAATACGGTAGTACTGGGTTGAAAAGGGACCAGTATAAGGAAAGTAGGAAGGAGGCTATTGCAACAGTCCAAGTTAAAGTTAATGAAAGCTTGAATCCAAGGCCAAAGGGAAAGAGAGTGAAGGACGAGAAACAATTTTGGTGGTTGTTAAGGATTTTGGTTAACAGTTGAAAGGTGAAAGGAGGAAACAAGGGAGTCAAATGACAGTTCATGACTTGTGTTCAGGTAAAGGGGATGCTTAACAATTGAAATACAGTGGGAAGCACGGGTTAGATCTTACCTTTGAGAGTAATGGAAAAAGATGTTTTCAATGCACTTAAGTATTTGTGGAATAGTCAAACAGATATGCAATAAGGAGCAAAAAGTTGGGGTGTGGACCTCAAGTTTGAAGATAGACAGGTATACTTTGGCGTTATCAATAATATAAGTGATAGCCGAAGCCCTAAATGTATTGGGTTGTCCGAAAAGTAATGACATATTTTGTCTATGTTTTTCAAAGGTCGTTTATTTATATAAAGAACAAAGATCAATCAATGATATATTGCTCATTTTGTTCGATAACCTTTTGCCATCTTTCAGTGAGCTTCATAATTTCTCGTTCACAGAAGGACCTATCTTATTTGTGAAAAACTGAACAAGGTGCTGATTTACAGCCTCATCTGAATTGAGTGTTATATCACACAAAGAGTTTTGAAGAGAGCAAAACAAGTGGAAGTCTGATGGCACAAAGTCAGGCGAGTATGGTGGGTGTGGCAACACATTCCATCCAAGTTCCAATAATTTCTGACGGGTGATCAGACTTGTGTGTGGTCTTGCATTGTCACAATGGAACACAACTCCTTTACAATTAACAAGCTCTGGACATTTCTGGATGATGGATTCATTCAAACTGTCCAATTACCGACAGTACACTTTCGAATTGTTTGGTTCCTTGGTAGGAGCTCAAAAAACACGACACCTTTAAAATCCCACCACATTGAGAGCATAACCTTCCTCTGATGAATGTCTGCTTTCAACGTCGTTTGAGGCGAATCATCACGTCGGGACCAACACCATTTGTGCACCACATTGCTGTAAACAATCCACTTCTCATCACCAGTCTATCCGTCGCTTCAAAAAAGATAGTTTTCCCCACGTTTAATGAGCATATTGCAGATGTTTATATGCGTCATCAAATGAACTTCTTTGAGCTCATGCAGGACCCAAATATAGAGCTTGCTTATATATCCCAGCTTCTTCAGGTGGTCATGAAGGCCTAAAGGATGGATGTTCAATGTTTCTGCAATCTCTCGTGTCATGTAACATGGGTTTGACTCGATCAATGCCTTCATTTTGTCATTATCGACCTCAGTGGGTCTCCCTGACCGAGGTGCCTCACTGAGATCAAAATCACCAGCACAGGGCCAGCTGAGTGGCTCCATGGTTAGGCGCTGGCTTTCCAAGCCAGCATCCCCAGTTCGGGTCCCATATATGAGGGCCAGTGACACTGCCCTCAAAAAAAAAAAAAATCACCAGCACGGAATTTCGTGAGCCATCGTTGGTACTGACATTGTTGTAGAGCACTGTCACCATAAACCGTATGCAACTTTTCACAAACTTGACACTCGTTCTTTCCTTTATGGAAGCAAAACAGTAAAATATGGCAAAAACGCAGTTTGGTCTTCCATCTTCAACTTGTAAAATCTCCAAAACTCAACCAAATCACTCAATTTTTTTTAGAATGAAGCTAGAACTGTCAGCTGACAAATGAAATAGAAATAACATAGATGCAGATGACTCTAGTAATTCCAAAAATGAACTAGTGCCATCTGTTGCAAACATGCATCATGACTTTTCTGACAACCCAATAGAAGACAAACTAGAGGAGCTTGTTCTTGAGGAATTCTTGCCATGGTTGAGTTTTTATAAAGAGATCCTTAAAGCGGGGGCATAGCTGCATTGATTAATAAGAGAACACTGTGTTACAAAATTAATAAAAGGCAAGATAAATTAAGGTCAAAAATAAAGAGTAAATATAACAGTTGATGTTGAAGCTCTTGCTTACAGAAGCAAGCCTGAAGCATTGCATAAGTCCTCAATAAAAACAGCATCTAGGGAAATGAAGTAACATGGAAAGGGATAAAAGAAGTGAGGGGGTAAAAAGTGGAAGAAAAATGGGCAAAAGGACTAGGAAGGGGAGTTTATTTTTAAAATCACTTTGCTAAACCTTAAGTGAATTCGATGTGAAAAACATTGAATTAACATTGAGATCAAATGAAAAATTCAAACCAAGGGTGATAAAGTGCAAACGAACTCAAGAGCAAAAAATAACACTAAAATACAGGGAGAAATGACAAAAAAAAAATGTCATAAAATGAATAGTTAAAAAAAAATACCTTTAGGGGCCGGCCGAGTGGCTCAGTTGGGTAAGAGCTCGCTCAAGAGTGCAAGCTGAGCTCTGAGCAACAGCAGTTCGATGCCCAGTCCAAGCTGAGCTGCCGCTGAGCTGCCAACAAGTGGCAGGATGGCTCAACTAAAAAAAAAAAAATACCTTTAGGGCCAGCTGAGTGGCGTGTTGGTTAGGAGCTGGCTTGGGATGCCAGCTCTGAGCAGTGGGGCCCCAGTTCAGATCCCACATATGAGGGCCAGTGACACTGCCCTCTACAGCTAAGGTGGTGAACAACAGCTCCATCTGGTTGCCTCTAAAGCTAAGACGGTGAATGTTGCCTCTATAGCTAAGATGGCCGGCAATGGTGTAGCTGCAGCCCCTGCTGCAGTGGGCTGCCATAGGTTTTACAGTGAGTGGCCAGCAGCCCGTGTGAGCTGCCAAGATCCGCCATGAGCAACCATGAGCAACAGTCCAGAGGCCAGAGAATGACTGCCTCACGCAGGAAGAGTGCAATGATGATACCAACATGGGCCAGTGAAGCGACGTCCTCCACAACTAGACTGAAGAACAAAAGGACAGCAACTTGTCTGTTAACCTTCCCAGATTCCCCTACGCTGTTTCCCTCCCCCAATTCCCCAATAAAATCTTTTTTAAAAAAACCAAAAACCTTAAAAAAAAAAAAAAAAAAGAGCAGAGCCGGCTGAGTGGCTGGTTGGTTAAGATTGTCTTGGAAGTGCGAGCTCTGAGCAGCAGGGCCGCTGGTTCAGATGCCACATGGGCCAGTGACACTGCGCCCTCTACAGCTAAGATGGTGAACAACAGCTCAACCCGGAGCTGGGCTGCCATGAGTGGCCGGTGATGGTGTAGGCTGCAGCCCCTGCTATAGTGGGCTGCCATGGGCTACCGTGAGTGACCGGCAGCCAGCGTGAGCAGCTGGCAGCTGGTGAAGCTGCCTTGAGTTGCCATGAGCAGCTGTCCAATGGCCAGCGACCAACTGCCTCACCCGGGAAGAGCGCAATGATCATAATACCAACATGGGCCAGTTGAAGCAGTATCCTCCACAACTAGACTAAAGAACAAAAGGACAGCAACTTGTCTGTTAGGTGTGTCCACAGTCCTGGATTTGAACCTAAGTACTTCCACTTGTTATGTGGCCTTGGGCAAGCTGGAAAAATGGTTAGGATTGTAATAACCCATGTAAAATGCTTAATACATAATGCTCAATAAATGAAGGTTATGGGGGGAAGAAATACTGGACGTCTTGATAGCATCTGGAGTCAAATTTCCAAGTTTTTCTAATTTAAAACATTTAGTGACAGCACTTGAAACAAATCTTATTAAAAACCGAATGATTAAATTGCTCGTGGTAGTTTTATACTGTTGGGTCCAGCTTTTCCGTAATGAATAAGAATAGGATGTAAGACTTGATTTGCCTTTTCTGTCTCAAACGATGTCACACATGCTACAAGTGCTTTGGTCCAATCAGTTAATGGGCAATTACAGTAGTAACATCTTATACACCGTCACTACTCCTCACCTTTTTGCTGCGCCATCTGCCAAAACCACCAGGTGGCGCTGTCAGTCCTGCTACAAGCACTAACCAAAAAGCTT
Source organism: Aselliscus stoliczkanus (assembly GCA_033961575.1). Lineage (NCBI taxonomy): Eukaryota > Metazoa > Chordata > Mammalia > Chiroptera > Hipposideridae > Aselliscus > Aselliscus stoliczkanus. Next base: position 101,842,046 of record CM066739.1, read on the forward strand.
TACCTGTGGCCACCAATATTCAAGCCCTGTCATGAACTCCCAATAAGATGGGAGCTTGAATTATGAGATGCTTTCTTTTCTTTTCTTTTTAAATTGGGGAATCGGGGAAGGGGAACAGACAAATTGCTGACCTTTTGTTCTTCAGTCTAGTTGTGGAGGACATCTCTTCACTGGCCCATGTTGGTATCATCATTGCACTCTTCCTGGGTGAGGCAGATCAGTCGCCAGCCATTGGACGGCTGCTCAACGCGGCTTATGAAAGTGCCCGCCAGCTGCTGACCAGCCCCACTGCAGCCTATGCTGTCGCCGGCAACTCAGGGCAGCCCAGCTCCAAGTAGGGCTGTTGTTCATCATCTTAGCTGTAGAGTTCGCAGCGCCACTGGCCCTAGTGGGATCCGAACCGGGGTCCTGATGCTCAGAGCTGGCATCCCAAGCCAACTCTTAACCAACACGCCACTCAGCTGGCCCAAGATGTTTTCTGTTACATGTATTATTAAATACTGTGTGCGTGGAAATAATTATCCATTTGACTTGTTTTTGCACGAGTTTCTATTGATAAAAATAGAAAATGTAAAATTTAAGATCCTTAAGTGTGATTGAGGAACTGAGACCAAAAAAATTATTTTTGTACAACCAGATCCCTAAATGTACTACAGAAAAATGATAAGATTTTTTTTGTGTGTGTACACAATCTTTCAAGAATGCATCTCATCTACAAAGTTAGTTCAAACTGCAGAATTCTTCCAATTCACCAGAGCTGGACATTTTTCAAAGCTTCTGGGTTCTTACCTTTGAGTTCTACATTCTCATACCTGGGAGTCCTAACTGGGGATCATGGACCATGGAGATCATGAGCAGGCTTTGTGGAGTGCTTGAATTCCCTGACATAGGACATGATTCTTGATATACGTGTACCCATGAATGTTTTTCTGAGGTAAACCTCAGATTTTTCAAACGTTTTCCAAAAAGCTTAAGAACCATTAGACATTCAATGAACAGATACAATTTGCTAAATATTGCTGTATTTTAACATTTGTGAAATTTCTTAATGAAAGCATGTTAGGAAATTCAGTGTTCTAACCACCAGAAAAGTTACTTGTAAAGAGTCGTTCTACATTTTTACTTCAATCCTCAACCCATTGTGATCTGTCACCTGTTCCCACTTCTCTGGAATGACCTCTGCCTATGTGATTAAGTTTCTAATTGCTAAATTGAAAACACATTTTTTGGTACTCAATTTCTTTGACCTCTTGGTGGTATAACATAGTGGAGAAAAGCAGGCTCTGGAGCCAAACTGCCTAGGTTCGAACCTTAGCTCCATCACTTTCTAGGTCTGCAACTTTGGACAAATTACTTAACTCTTGTGTGTCTCAGAGCAGCATCCTTTGTAAAGTTTCTCCATTCATATGATGTGAACAGTACTTACTTTAAAATGTAAATGTGAGAATTAAATAACCTCCTAACCAATAAATCATTATGTAAATATATTTATTTGGCACCTGGGATAACTCCTTTCTTGAAAAGCACTTGAAACCTGTCTCCTGTCTTATTCTCCCTTTGATGGCTCCTTAGGTCCCTCTTCCTACTTCCAGGCTTATCTTTATATTTTACACTAGGGCCAGAATGACCACTTGAATCTATATATCTTATGCCGTCTCTTGCCAGTGATGTTAGTGTAGTATAAGCCCCTAAGCATGGCAGAGAAGTCCCTTTATGACAGTGGACCAGTCTTCCTCTTCTTCCTCATCTCAAATGCCTACACTTACCCTACGAGTGATGTTGACCCTAGCTCATTATGACCCCCAAAATAAGCCTCACTCCTTTAACTCCTGACTTCGCACAGCAAAGACCATCTAGAATCCCTTCTCCTTTGCTTACCACACTCCTTCCCATATTGGGTGTCCTTTCTCAGCGTGCCCCCAATATCCCTATATGGTACTTACCACGTTCTAGTTAAGATGCCTGTCTGGTGGCTGATACATGTCATCTAGTCACATCTTCCCTTCCCACTACCTCCAATAAAGAACAGAAGTAGGAGCCGTATTATGAGTCTTGTTCTCTCGTTTTACTCCTATTGTAATCTTATACCACTTTCTTAGTCCTTTGTTTGTCCTCCCGTACCCCTGCTTCTCATGTTTTAATTAACCCACTGAGGTTAGGTAGGAATATACCTAGGATATGTGTACATAAATAAACTAGATAACAAAACTCCACACTGAAGGGAACATTCTAGAAGTATTTATTTCACTGCTGACCACTTGGTTACAGCATGCAACTCTCAACGGCGAGCTGCCACTCTCCACTCCTATAGAGGCACCAAATGTTATGGTACTGCTACTTAGGTGTTCGGCCTTTCAAAGGCCCCTATTACCAACATCATTACCTAGGGACAAGTCTTTTCAGGACTTAAAAGCACTTATTCTCTATAAAAAGTAACTTCATATTTCATGCACAAAATGCCAATGGGCAGATCTGGGTCCAAAATGAAAAGAAAAAAAAAATTATTTAAGTTCTGTAAATCATCAGGAATAAAATAAGCATATCTCCTTGCCTTGTTATAAGGAAATAGAATTTTTTTTCCTCTATCAGCAATCGGGACAGTAGTTTTGATGACCCCACAGAGTTATAAAATCATTCACTGATTAAACGTCTTTCCAAAGATGTTAAGAATAAGTTGGCTAGTTTTCCTGTACAATTTAAAGAAATATTTGCAGTATATGTAGGAGTTATAGGTTATATTGCAGACCTTTGTGATAATTTCTAAAAGGCCTATTCTCCCATTTAAAAAATTCTATCTCAGAAGGTAAAAGGAAATCCCCATTATCCCTGAGCAAAAAAGGGAAAAATCATAGGGGTTTTTATCGGTTAATAGAAGCCACTGTAAATGAGTCCTTTATCTCTAGAACATTCTCAGAGAACTCACATAAACAGAAGCAGGTGTGAGGTGCTCTCAGAGACTTTCTCGGATAAATGTATTTAGTCGTTTGAATAGTCACTCTGCAAAAACTTAAATTTAATTAACTACACAGCTCAACAGTCACCATTTTGAAATTTGAGACTATCCTGAGAGGATGCTTTTGGGACATGAAACGACGGGACAGAAGCATTTTAAAAATGTTAGCGAATTGTGGCAGGAGGAAGAGTGGGGGAAACTATGGGCAGAAAGTGAGAAAGGGGCGGGACAAAGCTGTCGTTATGAGCTGCGCCTTTCTTTTCCTCAGTCAGGGGCCTCTAGCTAACCGTATGCTATACTCACTTTAGTTAATATAAACTACATGCTGAAAAATAGAGAATGTCCCAAACTAATTTATGCCTTTTAAGGAATAAATGACAGAAACATTTTAGCTTCTTAATCAAGGAGTGCTATAATAGAATTACAAGGCATCTTAATAGAATTCATTTAACCCTAAAGCAATTGTGCAATGCGCAAAATACAAAAGGAAAACAACAAAGGCTACAGGAAGTTATCCTGTAGGGGCCAACAGACAAGAGCTTTGCAGCATGGCAATGACCCTTCACATACTGGAGTCAAAAACTCAGATTACTGAGTCACAAATGTCACCGACAAAAGGAATGTTGATTAGAGTCAAATATACTTCCCCAAGGGCTGCTTTCTCTGAAGGAATCTCAGACTGTTGAGTGCACAGGTCGTATAACCCAAATCTCACTGATGGCTCCGTTAGAGAATGAGAATGCCCCAGTCAGTGCTGTGTTGAAAATGTAAAACACCGGGAGGGAAAAGACAAAATAAAACAATCTACTGTTCCTTAACATATATGGCTTAGCACCCAGAGAAAGCCTCTGCCCCCAAAAAGAGGCTTTCTACATGGTGTTAAGCTTCATTAAATGAGGTGTAACCTTTCATTTTCAGGCTATGTCTTTTCTTGCAAGGTCTTTGGAGGAGGGAATGCGCCTTGGGTTCTAATGCACATCTGTGAGCTCCGTTTCCTGGAAACATACACCTGCCACGTTCTAGGTTCTCCCTTGCCAGTGGCTGCACTCGCTACTTCACAGCCACCAGAACCGCACATACACTATTAACATGATGAAAAACACGGCTACGGCTGCGAGTTTGGCATAAGTGGAGCGCATGTTCAAGTACTTCGCATCCTGGCGGTATTTCTTGGACAGGCTGGACAAGTTGTTAGCCTTTGAATCCAATGCTGTCAAAGAGGAAAGAAAGGAAAACACTCATTAGTCCCTGGCAGTATTTTATCGAATGTAGTAAGCGTAAAAATAACCCAAATGAGTGGCACTATACCAAACAACCATAAGCTTAAATTATCATTTTTATTTGAAGGGTAAGGCTGCATGATCCTAAAGAGCTGTGAAATCTAAAGTGCATTTTAAAATGATCAGACTAAATAATGTTCCAATTCTTGAGGCTTCATAGTGAGATGGTTAGGAATGCAGGCTCTTTGGTTCAAAGCTTAAAGGCACCAGTCTTGAGACACTGGTCAACTCAGCCTCTCTAAAGTCCCAGTTTCTCCATCTACAAAATGGGGACAATAATAGCAACCGTATCAGGGGATTATGGGCACATGAGAATGCCTGTAAAGTGAGCACGAGGCTTGCACAAGGTAAACATTTAATAAATGTTACCTGACAAATCTTTCCATGGTCTATATCATATTCTCTCATAGTCTGAAAAATAATCCATGTAAAATAAGACTCAAGTAACCAGAAAATTCAATGAACCAGACACTGAGTAGTAAGCTATATCTCTATGGCGACTGCTGCCAAATTTCTAAGATTCTTCACATAGTAGAGGCTATTATGAAGCTAAAGTACTCAGAAATTATATATTAACACACGTAGGAAAGTTGTGACTAAAATACAGTGACAGGTGCTAGAAAGCCACCGATATCTACTAAATTAAGCTTTTTAGAACCTTAGTTTTTTTTTCTACAAGGACATTTGTAATATCATTATCTTCTTGTAGTTGCTAACTGAGCACTTGGAGAAATAGCCAGATAGACACAACTAGACGGACTAAAATATATGGCCTATTGTAATAATAAAAACAAACTCTCAGTTTGACATAAATGAATTCTGATCACACTTTTTACTTCTTTACATTTTTGAAAAACTATTTTGCAATCTGAATGTTTGTTCTTCTTTGGTAAATGCTTTTGGAATATTTAGAGTTGCCCAACAGACACTGGTTTTGATTGAGAAATGTGGCATTACGTAATAACACGGGCATGACAACCACTTCTAAATCAGCAACTTGTCCTGTGAGAAAAACACCTCGTCATGTAAAAAAACAGGGGATGAGAAATAACCATGGCAATGCTGCAAGGACTCTTTCTAGCCGGTCTACTAGAATGTCCAATCCATTAGACAGAAGTTTTTAACTATGGTTTAATGCTATATCCCCTGTGCTCAGATCAGGGTCTGGCATGTAGTCAGTGCTCAATAAACCAGTATTTGCTAAATGAATCCAAATCTGCTTAGCATAACTGGGCAGAGCAACAAGTATTAGGTCACATGAAGTAAGTAATAGTGAAGAGATTCCTCTATATAGGAACACTTAGAAACACAAGATATCACAAAGACAAAACTACTGCTTGGAGAAGTCATTTAGCATATATTCATGTTATAGGCACCATGCAAAGTGCTAGAGGACAAAATGATGGTCAAGATGTACACGATCCCTGTATCTGTGAAATTTACAGTCTAGTATGGTCACACCTTTGAATGAAAAGACAAAACCCATGGCTAAAAAGAAACAGGTATAATTTAGGCAGTAATAGAAAAAGGGCATAGTTTGACTTTGCTGAAAGAATTCATAGGAACTATTCTTAGGTCTTAAATACAAAGTAGATTAGCTACAAAACTTTAAAAATTAGTAAGAAAAGAAGCCATAAAAGATGGATTCTTATTATGAAGAAGCTTAAAGAGGAAGAACACATTTTTTGAGGTAGGCTAATCTTTTCACTGTCCTTCAAATATTCTCTGTTCAGATACGCTTTTTCTTCTTAAAATACCACTCTTCAGTCCTTCCTATCAAATTTCAAGAACTCTTTCCTGTTCATTTCACATTTATCTATTTCCTCCAGCATTTTTAGAGCTCTAACAGTCTAGATATCTATGTAAAACTATCACACACTAAGATGGACAAGAACTCCACCGGCTAACAAATTCTGCCAGGGACTAGCAGTGACTTTAGTTAGTGAGCTAATTTTTGTGAGTCTGCTTATCTGTATAACTGGTTTGATATCACTATTTCACATGGATTACTCTCAAGAATAAGATATACCTGAAGTCCCCCTACCATATTGCACAGCACATAGTAAATGTCCAACTGATGTTTGTTCCCTTATACAATCTATAAATTACTGTGACAAGGTTTCTTATCTTCCAAACCAGATGAAGTTACTTGAGGGTAGAAATGTACTTCTTTTTCAATTAGCATATCATTTTTGTAGCAACCAGCAAAGCACTAGGAGAGTTTATACTTTTGATAAACAGCCCAACATATAAATTTTGGATTTAAAAAAAATTAATGTACTGGTCTACTTTATCCCAGGTAGAAACTATAAGTCTGTTAAGATGGAAATTTACAGAGTCATTCGCCCCAAATTTGGTGTTTAAAGAGTGTGAAGATATATGCTGGGAAACTGCTGACTATGACATAAAAGTTAAAATTTGCAGTATATAATAAAGGAAAACCCATCTATTCATGAATATGTAGCAAGGCTGAATTCAAGAAATATTCATTAAGGCATCTATTTGTTTTTTGGTTTTTTTTTGAGGGCCGTATCACTGGCCCTCATATGTGGGACCGAACCGGGGCCACCGGCTTCCCAGGCCAGCGCTTTAACCACCGCGCCACTCGGCCGGCCCAAGGCATCTATTTGTGATCATTACTGTGAGAGAAATAAAAGGAGTATAATAAAAAGATACGAAACACATTCAGCACTACCTTTAAAGAATACATGCCCACACTGAACACTTAGGTAACATTAAGTAAATGTTATTTATATATATTTTTTCAGGTAAGTTAGGTAAATAAGCACACACACATAGATACACAGGCACCCCGTTATGTGCTGAAAAACACACGGAGCTAAGTGCTTTACAAGTGTCAAGGACACGAGAGATTAATGTGATGTGGGCTATAAGGATCAGGAGTGGCAGATTTTATCAAGATTTTCAAGAACAGGCCCAGGGTGGTGAGAAAGCGGCCCTGACTCAGTCAGAGTATCTGAATTTGGGAGAAGGAGAGCCATTTGTAATCTCCTTATCTTCCATTACAGAGAACACAAGGCCTGGCACATTCAAGTACACACTAATAATGACTGAATGAATGGAAAGTAAGTAGAGACCAGGCCAGATCTTATCTTATCTTGCAGTCAGAGGTTTTAAAGTTTTTCAGCAGAGGGATGCTGTGATGAAAGTGGCATTTTATAACATTTGATCGGGCAGCAGTAAAGCCTCCCAAAGCGGCTCCTTAGGAAACCACTGCAACTGGTGATTACCTCTCATTCTTCTTTTCCTATCCCTTAACTTTTGTGTTTCTGTAAATATGTATTTACTTAATTTCATAATATCTTGGAAACAGTATGGAATTAGATACACTGTGCCGACTCAACAAAAACTAATCATGCAAGGAAAACACACATACGAGCTTCGATCAACAAATACAGTGAATGTTTAAATTTAAAAAAATTTATTACAATGAAAGACATATTACCATTAATCCCCATCAAAATACTCCCCCTTGCTTCAAAACACACTTATCCCATCGTTCTTGTCACTTTCTGAAGCAGTTCTGGAAGTCCTCTTTAGTGAGTGTCTTTAGTTGCGCTGTCGTGGCTGCCTTGATGTCCTGAATCTTTTTGACTTTGGGGAAGAGCCAGAAGTCGCAAGGTTCCAGGTCCAGTGAATAAGGTGGATGAGGACACACTGTAATGTTTTTATTAGACAGAAATTGCCATTCCAGGAGCAATGTGTGACACAGAGCCTTTCATTATGATCACAAAATACAGAGAATGCTGCTGCCGAGTGCTATCCAACGGAAAGGCAGGGATCTTCAATACAGGAAGCAGTGCGTCGAATCTTAGTAACAGTGTGTGACAAGTTTCAACTTGTTCTGTAATCAGTTGGTGTGAACTACAGTTGAGAGGAGGTGTGTTTTAACGTGTGCTGTAAATTCACTCCATCATGACAATGCTTCATATCACACATCGCTTCTGGCATGGCAATTTCTGTCAAATAAAAGCTGCATAGTATGTTCTCATCTACCAGATCTGGCACCGTGCAACTTCTGGCTCTTCCCCAAAGTCAAAAAGATTCAGGACATCAAGGCAGCCACGACAGCTCAACTAAAGACACTCACTAAAGAGGACTTCCAGAACTGCTTCAGAAAGTGATAAGAACAATAGGATAAGTGTGTTTTGAAGAGAGGGAGAGTATTTTGAGGGGATTAATGGCAATGTGTCTTCTACTGTAATAAACTTTTTTTAAATTTAAACATTCACTATATTGTTTGATCACACCTCATATCAGAAGCTTTGTAATGTAATCTGTATCTGAGAGATGAATTCTTAACAGTGGTCAATATCTGATGACATAGAAGAGACCCCCCAAAGGAGCTATCCTTGCCTGTGGAACGAGACCACTTCTTCCTAAGACTTGTGTTGCTTTTAGATACCTGAGAGCGCTTCCCCGCGTTGTAACACCTCTTCAATGTTGGCTACCATGATCCTCTGGACGTCTTGCAATTCAGTATTGATGGAGCCCAGGTTTCTCCGAGCGCGACTGTCAATGTAGAGCTTCTTGGTTTTCTGGATGTAGGTATCTAGAAGGACGAAGTAAACAACCATTAACTTCTTTCATGTCCGTCAAAGTACTGAAGTAGGGAACAGGAAGTTCTGAGTTTGGTCCTAGATCACAACTATCCATGGTTAACCATGCTCCTGAATGAGTAGAGTATCAAGATTCGAGTTCTGATTTCTTCACTTGTGAAATGTAAAGATATAATTAGATGACCATTCAGGAGAAATGTCCTTTGCAAATATTCAAATTAGAAGTAACTGCTATTGGGATCCTTAGAGAAATTAAGACCCCCTTAGAGCAAGCCTTTACTGAAAGCAGAAATTTTCAAACTGTAGTCCTTGGACCCTTAGGGTTTCATTAACTCTACATATTCCCTGAAAAGGATGCTGGCAACAATATAACATTTCTATAGCCTAATATGGCAAAAGAGTCACTCTACCATTAAAAGTTGAAAAATCATCATCAAGTATTTTCTTTAACATATACATTCCCAATTTTATTCTGCTCTTAAACTTCAGATAAAGCAAACATGTAATAGGAAATTTTCCCAAATGCCACTATAAAACTGCACTCTCCTTCATGTTTAGCCCATGTTTGTATTTCTCAGACCTGTAAGAAGAATGGCTTATTATTAAGGATTGTATTCTTAATGTTTGGCAAATATCTTAAGTTATGTGTGCTGTATACCCTTCATTTGCCTCTTTAGGTCTCCTCTCCACCCTTCTGCCCTCTGCTTTTGCCCTGGGAAGCTGACCAGCATGGATTACATCAGTGGGCTCCTTGCCCTCTAACTTCCAGTTAGGTTCCATCAATGCGGGAGCGCCGAGATTAGGGAAGAAATGAGAACAGTGACTTCAGGGTACTTGGTCCCCTAACTTTACCCTGAGAAGTCACTTTGGGCTGGCAGCACCTCTCCCTAAAAGTTACTGCTCCAATTGGCCTTCTCTGTAAATTTTCTCCTGTCCAGTGTCCGTTCCAGACACTGGTCCCTTCAGGCCTAGGGATGGTAACAATTACGGAGTTACGGTCTCAGTACCTGTGGTTCACCTATGGCCCGTTCATATCTTTGTATATGATCCTTTAAGCTAACTTCAGTGTACCAGCGATTTCATGTGTGACCTTGACAATAGTCTTATTTTTTTCTTGGGTTTACTGGACCACTATTGTCTACAAAGCAAAAATTGAAAATCCAGACAGCAAGATAACTTACTTATCTGGCAAACTGTAAACACTTCAGAAATTCAGAGACAGTGAAAACCAATTTCTTCTTTTAACTAACAATGTCAGTGATGTAGTCTGATCATACTTGTTCTCACTTCCTCTACTTCTTACTGTACTGAGGACATTGCCTCAATACAGTATTGCCAACAGATACTTCAACAGGTCTGACCAGTGATATATCTTTCTATAATTCTTGTACAAATATGGACACTATGCTCTGCATGTAGTAAATGTCATCCCCCAATACAGTATATCTTTTAGTATTTAAAAAACAAAAAGATTAGAGAATCTTATTCTCCTAAAAGAAACAAAACACCATTCTTTCTGACTTCCAAATAATGAGCCTTACTGTGAGGATGTGTGTATGCGGTGGCAGAGTGGGGTGGTGGTGGTGGTAGTGTGTATGTGTGCATGTTGGGGAATAGAAGAACTCAGTTATTACATGTCAATCAAGCAGATCTTTAGACACAGTTCTTGACCCTAATGAAGAATCAAAACAAATAACAGAAAAGGGCCAAGGTCAATAAGTTCTATGGGGAAAAGATCAAAGGACTAGAAAAGGAAGCCTCATTCATGCAAAAGGACAAAAAGAGATGGAATGGAAGAGGCAGAATCCAAAACTTCAGTAAACCTCAGTGAAATCGTGTCAAAATTTTATCAGTGTAACAAACAGCTTCTCCCTATTTTTTGCTTCTTTGACAGAGAGGCGAGGAGCAAAAACTTACCAAATTCAATAAAGGAATAGGGTCTAGACACAGTGGGCACCTTCTTCCCATGCTGTTCATCAAATTCTGAGTGTAAATCTTCTAGGTAGGCAAATGCCAACTTCTTAGGGAAGGCAGCTTCACACAAAACCAAATAACACACCCCTTGCTCAATAATGTAGCTGGAGAGACAAAAAAGAAAAAGCTGTAGCGAAACGATACCTCCAACAACGTGAAGCAGATTCTCGAGGTGGCGTACAAACTTTTGAAAATATTCCAACCTAAGCCCTTTAAGGTTAACTGAATCAGAAAGCCAATTTCAAACCACAAATCCTTGGAGTCAGAAAGCAAATATCTTCCCATTATTAGGAGCCCATTCCAAAAGGAGTACTTAGACATGTTTATTTTAACTGTTTATTCATTACATAATTCTTCAACTAAAATATCTTTTTTTCTTTTTTTTTTAGAGGGCAGTGTCACTGGCCCTCATATGTGGGATCTGAACACGGGGCCGCTGGCATCCCAAACCAGCTCTTAACCACCGTGCCACTCGGCCGGCCCTTCAACTAACATATCTTAATGCCTAAGACTGTTTCTTTAAAACCCCATACATTCTTTGATTATGTATGATAAGCTAGTATACACATATTTACACTCCTTCCAGCTGTAACAAAAACAGTGAAACTGAAAGTTTTTGTGATACCCGACAGTTGAAAATTAATGCTACAATATTTACCGGGCACAGAAAAGAATGACTTCTGGACTAGAAACACTCCCTAATTTCTAGGGCAGAAGAACTCTGTTATCAACTGGAAACGGTCCAGTAACAGAACCGACTTCCTCTTGTGAGAGTGACTACATGTCTGAAATACCCTTGGAAAGAGATTAGGCTACGCAGTGGTTTTCAAATGTCTTTTTAGCCACAGTACACTATGTCAGCAAAAATTACATTCAGAACAATCAATATAAACAGCAAATAAAATCAGAAGTTCTCTCATTTAAGTAGGAGTTTAACCCTCCGTCGGGTGTAACTGATCTTGCAGATTATTTTGAATTTCTGTTGGTTTTTATACTGAATTTATGTAATAAACATATATTGTTTTTACTTTGTGGCAAATTAAAATTTCATTCTGAATAAATAATAAACATGCTTATACGTTATTTTCAATTTAAATAAATAAATGTCATACATGCATCTAGTAGATGCATTGCACCCGACGGAGGGTTAAGGGCCCAAAGCGTTACACATAGCCCCATCCCCACCCTTTCTATGTGCCTCCTTCGGCATCTTAGGACTCCACAGTAGTGCTGAGAGTCTATTATATGCTCTCCAGGCCCTTTAAAATAACGATGATGATGATGGTAGTGATAATAATGCTGTTGCCCTATTTCATCCTTGCACACCTGAATTAACTGGTCTCCTTGTCTTCAACCTAAACCATCTTCTAAACCACCAGTTTTATTCCTAAAATGTAAATACAACCATACTACTCTGCTTAAAAACTCTAGGGGTTCCCTAATACCTATAAAACAAAATCACACTCCTTGGTATAGCATTTGTATAGCCCTCCAAGACAAGTGTAGGCCGCATTCCATCATATATCCTAACACACCAATGACGTGGTCTTCTCCCACAAGCTAGGTTCATTCATGTCCTCATGGACTTCTTCTTATATTGTATTTTTCCAATTGCAGTACTTTTTGATGTACCCGGGGAAAGCATATTAATTTTCATATGCTCAATTCTACTACAATTTTTTTCTGTGAAATTTCTCTGTATTCTCCCTCCCTCTATCCCCTTTCCTCAAACAGACTCCCTGCAATAGGGAATTTACTGCTTCCTTCTCTCTGTTCCCAGAGCATTTCATTTATATCCAATGATAGCACTTTTTGCCCTAGGGTATTATAGCTGTCTGCATGTGTCTCTCTGCATGAGAGGATGAGCTCTTTAAAAGCTATGGACATTAAAGGCAGGACTTTATGGTCTGGCAGAGAATAAATCTTTTCTTTTTTTTAAAACTGGGTGATCTTTTATTTTTTTTAGGGGAGCAGCCATGGTCACTGGTTACACATTGCATTCATGCTACAATGGCATAGTTGACTCTTTTAAAGAGGGCACAGCTCACAGTGACCCATGTGGGGATCGAACTGGCAACCCTGGTGTTACTGGCACCACGCTCTAACCAACTGAGCTAACTGGTCACCCCCAGAGAATAAATCCTTAAGAAATTAACCCTTGTATGGAAATAAATGATGAGGTAAGATTATACAGGTCCTAAAGGAACCAAGCAAATCTCTTTTCAATTCCTTGAGAACTTTCTTAGGTCTTTTGTTCCTAACCCATGGTAGAGAGAAAGGTACTATATAATTCAGTGCCTAAAATTTTTTAATGTTAAAAATTAGATTTATAAAAAATGTTTCATATACTACACAAATTACTATCTTATGAAACTTAATATCCACTACTTTCTTAACCAATTGGCAAAGGTTTTTGTTTTGGTTTTATATACTTGTTTGCTTGTTTTTTATGGGTAGAGGTTTCTTGTTTCCCCTTTTAAGTTAAACAGAGCAGGTAGTTCCCAGGTCTGTATTATCGTCGTATCTGAGTTCCTAAAATAGCAAGGTTATTCAGCTAATCCCTTTGATCTTTCTTGTTCTTTCTCTCTTTTTTTTAATCAGCTTCAAACTTGACATTTATTAAACATTAATACCAATTATTTGTGGATCATTTGAAATCCACTAAGTCTCTTTGATCTCTCAGTTGGATGCATTATCTATTGGGTTGTCAGAAAAGTCATGACGCATTTTTGCAAAGGAAAACAGAAAAAATAGGTCATGACTTTTCTGATAACCCAATATAACCACTGAGTGAAATGCTATTAAAAGATGTTTTATAATTTCCTTTTTTTCTAAATAATAACTAACACATTGATTGTTCTCTATGTGCCAGGCAAGATATTAAGAGATATACATGTATTCCTTCATGATCCTCACAAAATTATGATTATTGTCCCTATTTTGTAGAGGAAACTGAGGCTTAAAGAGGAACAAGTGAGTTGTTCAAGATTATGTTGTTAGTAAATGTTTGAGCAAGTGTATTAACCTATACGTGTCTGGCTCCGAGAAGCTCCTAAAGCAAAAAGTTATCTGTCATTGCAGGATGGGTACAACATTTACTAGACACAGGGTATCAGGTTAAATTATGGTATGCAAGTTGAATAAACACACCAAAACTTTAGTTTTGCAGAATTAGAGCCAGGGAAGCTATTTCTCTTAAAGGTATCTTTACTTTTAAAAAACTATTACCATTCTCATCAGGTGTTATTTACATTTACTATATTTCATACTTAAATGATCACAAAGACATAAGGATTATACTCACTGAAAAGTCATAGCGCCAGCTTCCAAGGTACACCTGGTCGGGGACTGTTCGTTCAGCTTTCGAAACAGTTGCTTAGCCTGACTCTGGTACTGCTGCAGGTCTCGGCCAGACTGAAAGAAGACACCTTTGCTTAAGAATTTTGCACAAAAATAGCACTGCATGAATTAGTGAGAAGCATCAGATTATGAGGGGACCAGGTGAATAAGGTCCTTCACTTACAGGTTAGTGAGATTCATTTAAACAAACAAGGCCTACTTTTAGAACAAAAAGTAAGAGAAAACTCATAGTTCTTAAAGAAAATCATTAGTTATTTGCCAAGAAGCAAAAGTGTACTTTTCAACTATTATATATTTAAGGCATTCTTAACTGTCAATCCAGTGTCTTTCTACTACTAGGTCAGTGCCTCCTCCTAAGCCATTTCGCTTGCATAGCACCTGGTACAGAACTACGCATGTTCTATACTGAGGGGAAAATCCTGGAAACAATAAGTGATGAATTTGACTGTTATGCTGGAGCATCAAGCAAAATCTTCCACAAAGTGTTACGGTATTGAGCATTTCGGCCAAACTAAATGTGTGCATCTGTGACTGCAAATCATTATGAACACTGTACCTGCAGCTAGGTAAAAATGAACAAGAGTAAGAACAAAGATAGGAAAGTCAAGATAGCCTCTGCTGAATAAATCTACTTGGTTCCCAAGTTTGGATAGCAAAAGTTTGGGTAGGAAGAAGATATATGCATACAAAAATGAAAATAATAATATTTAGACACTAGAATGACAAGTAATATTTCCCTGAACAATTTATAAATGATTCTACAATTTTGTTTTTTAAAAAAGGGGAAATGTCTACTGGGGGAATAATAGTGTCCTCAAAAGGAAAAAAAAGCATACCTCACTCACCTACTCAGCCCAAGAGGAAAAAGAAGCACATGAAGAACAGGAAGTAAATATACATTATTGATTCATCTACATACTGGGGAAAAAATCTTTTGCCATGTGAATAGGAAGGAATTATTTTATTTTTGGATTATTTCTTTTGGCTTGAATGACAGAACTTGATAGGTGTCTTCCCTTGATAGGTGTCTAATAACTACATGTTTATATAGAGAAGTGTTTATACAAAGTTTGCCCAGGGACTGGACCTGAGATCTAACTCTGAGAAAGCACAAAGTGAAATCTTAAAATTCTAGATAGTGGGGCTGGCCGAGTGGCGTGGTGGTTAAGAGCTGGCTTGGGACGCCAGCAGCCCTGGTTCGGATCCCACATATGACGGCCAGTGACACTGCCCTCTAAAATAAAAAAGTAAAATTCTAGATAGTGAACCGCTGAGCTAAGGCTAAAGACCATGAAGCAGTAATAAAATTGTATAAGTGGCAGATAAGCAGTGTACAAGCAGAGGTTTCTAAGCTGTATTTAAAATGGTGAACTGGAAGGGCACACCAAAACCACAATGGTATACCACCTCACAGCAGTTAGAATGGCTGTTATCAAAAAGACAAGCAAAAACAAGCGTTGGTAAGGATGTGGAGAAAAGGGAACCTTTCTGTCTCCCCTACTGTTATTGGGAATGTAAATCAGTCCAGCCACTATGGAGATTCCTCAAAAAATTAAAAATAGAGCTACCATATCAGCAATTCCACTTCTGGGTACTTATCCGAAGAAAACAAAAACAGTAATTTGAAAAGATATATGCACCCCTATATGCACTGCAGCATTATTTACAATAGCCAGGATATGGAAACAATCTAAGTGTCCATTCATGGATGATTGGATAAAGATGTGGTGTGTGTGTGTGTGTGTGTATATATATATATATATATATATATATATATATATATATATTAATATATATATATTAAAAAAATGGAATCTTACCATTTGCAACATCATGAATGGATCTTTGAGGACACTACACTAAGTGAAATAAATCAGAGACAAATGCCGTTTGACCTCACTTACATGTGAAATCTAAAAAAACAAAACAAATAAAAACAAAACAAAAAACCAAGCTCATGGACGCAGAGGGGAAAGGGTTGGGGGCATGAAATGGGTGAAATGGTCAAAAGGTACAAACTTCCAATTATAAAATAAATAAGTCATGGGGATGTAATAATGTACAGCATGAGGACTATAGTTAAAAATACTGTATTGCATACTTGGAGGCTGCTAACAGAGTAAATTTTAAATGTTGTCATTACAACAATAAAAAGAAAAGAACTTGTAATTATGGATGGGGATGGATGGTAACTATACTTGTAGTGACCATTTGACAATATATACAAATACTGTTGTACACCTAAAGCTAATATAATGTTATGTCAATTTCACCTCATTAAAAAAATAACTGAAATAAAAATAAAATGGTAAACTTCAAATTTAAATATGAATAATGGAAGTAAATAAGTATGAGGTGAACCAGGGGAGTTAGACAGAGACCATTATAAGTGTCGACTTGTACACTTACCTCATTTAGCACTGTCCTTATGGCAATGATTTGTTATAATGTGTTCACTGAGAAATATTTCTATAACAATAAATATATATATATACATCTGTGCATGTATATATACGTATACATATGGTTTTATATATTAATAACACTTTAAAATAACATTATCATATTAAGCAATATTGCTTATATATGTATTTTTTCCATGACTGATCGGCCAGTAAAGGAGAGTGAATACTATCACATGCTTTGAACTAGTGTACAATATACTACGTTCCTAAATTTGAATGGTACTTGCCAATCTGTTTGCTTCACCATGCCATTAGGTGGCGTTTGGAAGAGTTCTGACCCCACAACAGATAAAAGGAATGCAAATAAAGTTGGAAATGCTACCAAAGTACCCAGAAATAATATCAACGTAAGATTACTGATTTTCAACCTTGGCTTCACACTAGAATCATCTGGAGATCTTAAAACACACACACACGCACACACACACACACACACACACACACACACACACACACAACGACTCATGCCCAATATACACCCCCAAACAAATTAAATCAGTATCTTACACATGGAACTCACATGTTGCCATTTAAAAAAAAACCACAATCACCAATGTTAAGTTTTTTGACAGCTAAAGGCAGGTGAGCACCTTAGAGTTTACTTTATGTTTGTGAAGTTAAACTTGCCCAAGGACATGGGCCCATCAAGGAAGGCAGCTCGGATGTGAACCCAAGCAGCCTGGCTCTGGAGCTCTGCTCCTAAACATGCTGTACCAGCTCTGCAAGAAAACTGCTTTAGTGCTGGCAGGTCCACCTGTGAGGTGTGTCTTACTATTCGACATTAAATCTAATTCACAGGAAATACTTCCGAAACCATGTGGCAGCTCTGAGCTAAAGCTTACAAAACAGCATAATCACTGCTTTACAGATAAACCCTCGGTGTACTTTCACGATTAAAGTCACAAAGGATCCATGGTCAGCCAGGCTACCTAAAAATAGTTAGATAAGATATCCTAATTCTGTTTCCTACTTCATCCAGCACAGGCTTGAAACTTGTATACACTATAATAGAACGATACATGTTACAAATCCAATAACGAGGAGGATGGGAATGTCTGGACAAATTAATTTAATGAAATGAAGAATTTGAGGTCATCCAGTAGCATATTTAGGAATTGGTTCTGTATATGCAATAGTAAGTACAGGGTAGTAACTTGCCACACAATCACAATACTTTTTATTGCTGCACCTAGGACTGCTGAACAACTAGTTATTAATATATTAAATGCCATGCCATCTGTAGCCTTTACAAGAATGTTTAGCTAAACTCTTATCATTTCTAAATCCTTTTTGAACTCAGCTGGTCAAAGGCCAGCAGTACGGCCTTTTCCTCTAAAAGCAATTACAGTAAGGTGATTAATCAGACCTCAATGGTGGGAAGTTTCATTGTAAACAGGCTATCTGCTTTTTCAGAGAGGCCTGCTGTCTACTAGGTTAGCTCTAACTGCGTCTTCAACTCCACAGAGCTGGGGCAAAATGAAAGAGAAGAGAATAGGGTTCATTTTGAGGTCGAAGAGAAAGGTAGATGAAGAAATTGCAAATATCAGAAAAGGAGAAATACAGCAGAAAGGAAGAAAAAAATAGATTATCAGTAAGAGAATCTAGATTGGAAGAGATAAGTTCATCTCTCTACCTGCGCTAGGCCTACCTGCATTCCCGGTTAAGCCCAGAGGAAACAGTGCATATGATTCTCTGCCTGTATCATTTTTTTATTTTACTTTCATTGTATTATCTGAATAACCATTTCCAGTTATAAGGCAGCTTGTACATGAACTAGCACAGTAACTACCCAAAACATGATATCTATTGTCAGCATAAATCAAAAAAGTACATTGAATTATTTGGCCTGAACAATGAAGGCACTTAACTATAAACTATTTGGTCGAGATAGCCAATAGTGCTACTGACATCTAAGGTGTAGAGACCAGGGAAGTTGCCAGATAACCTACAGTGCAGCTTCCTACAACAATTAGCCATTCCAAAAATCTCAACAGTGCCAAAGTTAAGAAACCCTGATAAAAAATTCCGTTACTCATTAGCTGTGTGACTTTACCCAACAGACCTATCCTCTCCAACCCTCAGACTTCCTCATCTATAAATGGGGATAATAACAGTACCTATTGGTATGAAAATTGAGTGAAATCACGCACTTGATAGGCTTAGCACAGTGCTTGGTATGTAGTAGGCACTCTAGAAATGTTCTGCACACTTTAATAATAGTCACAATAAGTCTAGAATTGATATTTTTGCAGATACTAAAGGTTTAGGACTTTATCACTCAAAGTCCACATTTGTAAAAGAAGTCACCACGGAATTACAATCACAAAAATATTTTTGTGTCAAGTTCCTTGCAATTAAACAAAGCAACCCATCTTGGGAGACCGATACCTAATTTGGAATCAAATTAAGAAACACATAATAATATGTCAATTGATTTTTCAAAAAAGTATCAAGACAGAGAATAAGGGCCTACTAGTATCAAGTGGACATCAAATCCACTTTGTATTCTTTGCCCACATTGGAATTCAGTGCAATTAGGAAACTGACAAGATTTCTCCCCACTTTAGGAAAACTATTTCTCCATCAAATGACAAACCCTTGAAAGAAAATGTCCCCATACCATCTCTCTTCTTCAAATTGTGTTCCTGTATTCATTTTAACACTTTCACTCCTTCTGTGGAGTGGTCCTTGAAAATTGGAAGAGAGAAAAATATTTCACACTTGAAAATTCAAGGCATGCTGTTTTTTCATTTTATATCAATGTTTAAACTTTGTTTTAGTGAATGAATAAAAAACACTTCTCTTGTCATGACCTGCAACTTCATAATCTGTATCACTGTTCTGCTAAAACTGAAAGTAAATGTATTTCCATATCAACTCTAAAAAGGCATATAACCAAAGAGCTTTCATTATTTCTAGATACTACTGTCAGTTTAGGTATCATTTCTTCTGAGAAGACTTTCCTGATCTCCCAAAACCAACTCAGATACCTTTTCCACTGTCAGCCACAGAAGTTTCCTCCTCTTCCAGAGCAGTTGCACTACATTATAACTGATTGTTACTTATGGCTTTTCCGCCTGTAAGCTCCATTAAACTGGGGACTGTATCTTCTAATCCCCTCTATTAGCACCATGCTTGGCACACTTGATGTGCCTGATAAGTGTTTTTTTTCTTTCATGAATATATTAATGAAAAGCCCAAGAAAAGATATGTGCAAAATAATTTTTTCTACAACTCATCACTTTTTTTAGGCCTTGAGTTTTCTGTTTGTTTTACACTACTTAGGTTGTATGAGAAAGTAAAATAAAACTGATTAAATAGGTTATAAAAATTTCATTCTCATCCTCTCTTCTTCAGGGACCTTCCAACTTTGCTCCAGAAATTTGTCTCACACCAGAAATTTCCCTTGTGATTCTAAGGCACAAAGCAAGCTGCCTTTCAAGATATCTGGAGTTGCTTTTGAATCCATTCAATACATTTCTGAGCACCTACTAGCATAAAGCTGCTCTTGTAAAAGCTATGGGAAACAAATAGATGAACTAAGATCTGTCGTTTGCCTGCTAAGAAACGGTATTAAAAGGCAAAGGAGGGGCCAGCCGAGTGGTGCGGTGGTTAAGCGCTGGCTTCGGAAGCCAGCGGCCCCGGTTCGGATCCCACATATGAGGGCCAGTGGGCACTGCCCTCTTAAAAAAAAAAAGGGCAAAGGAAAATAGTAAGATAAAGGCATAAAGCGTTAACAGGAATGTAACACAAGGGTTATAGTTCCCACAGTAGAAATTTAAGGAAGGAGGTGGGAACTGGGCATAACCTTGAAAGAAGGGACTGCATTGAACTTCAGCCAGGTGCTTATATGGGGCAATAGCACCTCACCGACTTTCAAAAGATGCCAGCAAGCCAGGTCAAGGATCAGGTGCAAGAGTTGAAGGAGCTGATTTAACCCAGGGCCTGTCCGTCAACTTTATTAGCAGCAAAGAAAATTATTAGAAATCCTGAATTTTAACGAAGTCCCTAAAGAGTTACAGGACACTGGGTGATCACAACCAGTTCCATCCCGTCTCTCCAGCGAGTTTTCTTTTGTTTTAGGAGAAACAGGTAACACACAAATCGACCTCCGCCTTCAGGACAGATTTCTTGTAACAAGGAATCTCTCCACTGTCAAAAGATAAAAAGAGCACTTCAGAGGGGTTGCGGTGCCTGGGAAGTCGCAAGGCTCTCCCCGCGTCCCAAGAAGGAATCCGGTGTTGAGAGCGCTCTGGCAGGGATTTGGGGTCGCGAGAACCTGATAGCTCACCTGTTCGTCCTCCTGCATCGAGGCGGCCAGCGGGAGCCCGTCCGCCACTCGGGCGATCATCGTGAGTAAGACCATCTTCACAGGCGACAGGGACCCAACACTGGCCCTTACGGCCGTCGGCGTCCTCCTGACTTCCTGCGCCGCTCCGCCAGTTACACCTCTCCTAGTTCCCGAAGGACCAGCTGCCTGCGTCTCCGCTTCCCGCTGAGGTGGCCGGAAACGAGCTCCGGAGCTTCCCACTACCGGTCCCCAGAATTGGCTTCCCACCGAGAATCACAACTACTGCAACATGGGTTCCGCCGTCTCGCTTTCCACCTTCAGAAACCTCCGAGGCCTCGCTCGCGTCTCTGGATGTCGAGCTTCGAATAAACCTTCACCCTTGAGGAGGCGTGACACACAAATTGAAACGGAATTTTCTAGTTCCTGATGGTTTACGTTTGGGAAGAGGGCTGGGAAGGATGGTGGAATGAATGGATACTTAGATGAAGAGTATGTAAAAAAAACTGTAAATCAGGCTACACATAGTTTCACATTTTTCTATTTTCTGTATTAGATGTTCTATACATAATATATTTCTAGGCAGAGATTTTTGTCTGTTAGCTTGTTTTTGCTTGTTTGTTTATGCTATATCCCGGGATCCTTAAACAGTTTCTAGTTAAATAAATAAATAAATAAATGTTTGTTTGTTTAATGTGTGAATAAACGACCAGTTACAGGACCTCAGAAACCCCCTAGATCAGGCACCCTTCCAAAAGCTGGGATCTTTGCTACATCTATCATGATACAGGTAGGAGGGTAGCCTTCATAGAATGTCCAGTAACTGGGCATTTTATTCCCTATTCAGAAACCTCTGGACAATTCCACTTGAGGAAGTATTACCATCACTCTTTTCTTTGGTGTCCCCATCACTGAAATGGGAATATTATCTGCCACTGATTTAGGCATAAGTTAAAGAACTCATAGCTTTTGTTGCCTTTTCTACAGCTCTACTGCTATTAGAAAACTAGTATTTCTGGAGAGGATTTTCGGAGGAATATCCAATAAGACCTAATGATTGATTCCACACAAAAGATAAAGGACTGGGATACAGACATGACAAACTGATGGTAGACAGTGATAAAGTGAAATAGAAGACAATCTTGCATATATGGGAGCCTAAATTGGTAAAATCATAATATCCTACATTTAGACTAGCCTATAGATATAACATGATCTAACTTCCCATCCATCCTCCCACTCAATGAGGATTTGCCTTCCACCATAGTCCCAAATGTTGATCATTCAGCCTCTGTTGGGACCATTTCAGTAACGAAGTATTACTAATACACATATTTTAACTAAGGGTGCTGCTACGTGGATCAGAGAAGCAGAGAGAGAAGAATGTACCACCCTGCACAGAGAAGCAGATATGGAGCAAAAGTCCCAGCTTCTTTCTAGTTCCTGGCTCTAGGCTTGTCCCAAAGCCCATAAACATTCCTGCCCGTGGATTCTATGAACCACCATTGCTTCCTTATAATAAGTGCCCCATTTCTTTGCTTAGTTTCTGTTACTCACACACACAAAAATTAACTAAAGGAGGAGTGCCAAGTTACCCTGGAGCAACCCTTTCTTGAAACAAAAACATACTTGGACCTCTTCTTTCTTCTTAGACAGACTAGATGATTCTAACACCCTTTAGACACATCAGAATTATTATTCAAGGGAGAGGACACAGCAGCCATCAGAAGGCCAGAGTTGTCTCTGTCTGAAACTGCCCGTCACTTAGACCTCCGGATCTCTGGAATCTGAGTTGCTTTTGCTTTTGACTTGATCAGCATCATCACAATCACACCCAGGAGTTGCCTTTGAGCTCCTGCCCTTTGGTCCTTTGGGAGATACAGGACTGGGCAATAATGGCAAACACTGTGATCAAAATCTAGAAGGTTCTCAAATTTTACATTGAATGAAAAAGGGTATCAACAAACATTTGTTCAAAACTTTAGAATATATGAAACTTATGTATATCATTTGTCTGCCTGAAACCTAACACCACTGTGAAATGGGTAAAATCCAAGAATCTTGGAACTTGTAAACGTTGTATTAGAAAACAAACAAAAGAAAGGTGTAAGCCCCGGTTCGGATCCCACATATGAGGGCCAGTGACACTGCCCTCAAAAAAAAAAAAAAAGTTGTAAAGAATCTTGAATACCAGAGCTGCCAGCAAATTCTGAAAACTTATTTTTAAAAAAAACGAGTAAAGCATGTATCTAAATCAACCTAAACGAAGCTGCTAAAACAGGATGAGACTTTAAAGCAGAGTCAAAGGGTTGCAGAGTTTACAGGTGAGATCAAAGAAAGCAATACTTAAAGAGGCTTGTGACCACTTACTCTTATGCAATTCTTGAGTGCCTAATTATATACCAGATACTGAGCTAGGTAACGAAAATGAATAACAGTCCTAGCAACCTGTGGCCTGTATCTACCCACAGACCAAACCCTGTCGCTTAGAAGAGATCGGCAAGTAAACAACACCTGTTTGAATTACATGATTGCATAAATAGAAAAAGCTTTCTCAAAAGTAGCTGATGCTCTTGGCATACAAAAATAGATAGCCACTATATTTGGACTGATATCCAGCCATAGGCACTAGTATGGCTGAACCTGTTATTAAAAAATTGAAAAGCTTTCTTACAGATTAGTAAACAGCTGATGCCCAGAGGAACCCTTCTATAATCAACACCTTCTAATCCTACGAAACACAAGCTCTTCCGGTGTTGGCCCCGCATTTTATTAGGTTCTGATTGGTCACTTTCCTTTTCAGTCGGCTTCAAAAGCTCCACTTCCCAGGTGGCCATTGGCTACCCCCAGGATGGTTCCGCCTTCACGTTGACACCGCCCCTCGGCTCCGCCTACAGTCACTGCGGGGCGGGGGTGGGGCGGTATAAACCCTGTCTGGGCTGAGAAGCAGCACTTTGGTGATACCGTCTGTGCTGGTGGTTATTTTTGAATTCTCATTCCTGACTGAACTTTCTTACAGTGTGAGCCCCAGGGAAAAGTCAAGTCGTTGTGCTTCAATCTTAGTTGTGGAGGGCGTAGCTCAGCTCCAAGTCCAGTCGTCATTTTCTATCTATTGGGTTGTCCGAAAAGTCATGATGTATTTTTGCAACGAAAAACAGAAAAACTATGTCATGACTTTTCCAACAACCCAATAGTTGTGGGGGTTGCAGCCCACCATTCCATGCGGGAATCAAATTGGCAACCTTGTTGTTACAAGCACTGGCTCTCACCAACTGAGCCATCTGGCTGCTCAGCTCAAGTCGTTGTCTTCAGTCTAGTTGCTGAGATCGCAGCTCACTGGCCCATGTGGATTGAGCTGTTCCTAGCAGCTGTTGCAATGTCCTGATCTTAGCTGCTGCTGTCTCAATAATTTCCACTCATAGTCCTTCTTCTTCTCATAGTCCTTCAGCAGCTGCTGCTTCTTTTTTTAAAAATTGGGGAACTGTGTGTTTTTCCAGGACCCATCAATTCCAAGTCAAGTAGTTATTTCAATTAGTTGTGGAGGGTGCACCTCAGTGGCCCATGTGGGGATTGAACCAGCAACCTTGGAGTTATGAGCACTGTGCTCTCACCAACTGAGCTAAATGGCTGTCCCAGCTCATGCTCCTTTATTGGACGCCCCCTCTTCTACCCATACTGGTATTTCAGAAATTAGTGAACAACTTTCTCTTTGATTTTCTTTACAATATTAAGGGTCATGTCATTCAGTTATTATTAGTCTTTGTTATCCTTCCTCATTAAAAAACAAGCGGACTTACCCAGTTTTATCTGCCAGAAAACTGAATCCAATATGACATAAAATGTGACAAAATGGAGCACAACCTAACTTGCTGCTAATGCTTTGTGGTGAATTCTGTATCTGTCCAAGACAATTTTTGTTAATCAGTTTCTTGTGGTCATCCGTTCACCTTTCCCTAGCCACCCTTCTCCCATCACTGTCTGATATGGGCCTTTTTTGTCCCTGTTTTGTTAGGGAGTATGAGCCTCCGGTTCTGGAAATCTGACAGACCTAAAGTTTTATGCGCCATTTTTCTAAGGAGGCCTATCTTAGAGCACTTAGGAAGGTGATAACCAGTATCCCAGAAGCAATTCCTTTTTTAAATCTGCAATTCATTTATGCAGCCTGTTGCTTTTGAGAATATTACAATGGTAGCTTTGAGTCAGGGCTTTATGGGATCAAGATGACAATCCTTTCTTCCTCTTCTAAGTTGAGATCAAATTGGGAAATAGATATAGGAACCAAACAGAGAAATAGTATTGATAATACTACTTTTATTACTGATGAAACTAAATGGGAACATGGATTTAGATCTGTGATGACCTAAAGGTCTTGCTAACATTTTACCCCAGAATTGAGCAGACATCCCCATCTGGCTGAGAAACCACAGGCTTTACCCAAAGAGACAGGCAGGCTTCTAACCATGTGACAGAGAACAAACCAGAACATACCTACACTGAGGCCAGCATCTCAAAAATACTCACCTATTACTGGGTATAGCCCTACATAGAGGAGGGCTTAGGCCCTACCAGGGGGCACAAGTGATCTTAGCACCTTTGTTTCCCTCCAGTTTAGTGGCTGTGGTGACCTCATAGACTTCCAGTGGTTTTCTCTTTGCCAGCCGTTAGCTGGGAACAAGTTGAATCACAACACACTTTTTGTGTGGGATTTGACTTTTGTAATTTTTGTATGATATAATGCCCCCCCTTTGTTTTTTTGAGGGCAGTGTCACTGGCCCTCATATGTGGGATCCAAACCGGAGCCGCTGGCGTCCCAAGCCAGCTCTTAACCACCACACCGCTCGGCCGGCCCTATAATGCCCTTTTCTATTAGTCTCTCCTCATTCTCTGTGTTGTACCCCAATTTGTGAGAAAGTTATTGCTACAAAGCAAAATTATTATTTTTTGATATTACTTTAGGGATAAGATGTGTGTTTTTGTTGGTGTCCATTATTTTTGTCGCTGCAAATGGCAAAACCTCAGCTTAAGTACTATAATTGAGTTTAGGTTTTTAGCAATTTTGTATTGCTGCTTGATTTTTTTTTTTCAATATGCTCTCTTGAAAAAGTTGGGAAATACTGAAAAAAACCTGAAAATACCTCTGATCAGAAGCCCTAATTGAACCCCTAAAATGCTTTAAGACCCTGGGAAACATATTATGTATGATGGATGACATTTGGTTGATGTTAGAAGCTCTTATAAAATTTGTATAATTTTAAACCACCTTTTTGAAGAGTGGAGGAAAAAGGTCAAGAGGTAGGTGTTTTAAGTTGGTCTTTGTAACTGTTGAAATTTGTCTCATAGAATTTTCTGGAGCTCTAGTTTTAGGGGAGGAGATGCTGGTGGAGACACAGATTTTTCTTTAAAACACATGGGTGGATTATACATCATTACCAAGTGGGATTTATCCTAGGAATACAAGGTCAGTTCAGTTTATGAAAATTAATAAATAAATGTAATACACCATATTAATAGAATAAAGGACAAAACCCACATGGTCATCTCAAGAAATTCAGAAAAAAGCATTTGAGAAAATCTAATACCTTTTCCTGTTAAAAACAATCAACAGGACAGGCCAAGTGGTGCATTGATTAAGAGCTGGCTTGGGATGCCAGCAGCCCCAGTTCAGATCCCACATATGAGGGCCAGTGACACTGCCCTCTACAGCTAAGATGGTGAACAACAGCTCCACCTGGAGCTGGCTGCTGTGAGTCCCTGGGATGGCATAGCTGCAGCCCCTGCTGCAGTGGGCTGCCATAGGCTATAGTGAGTGGGCGGCAGCCAGTGTGAACGGCTGGCAGCCGGTGTGAACTGCCAAGAGCCGCTGTGAGCGGCTGTCCAGAGGCTGGCGACCGATCTACCTCATGCGAGAAGAGCGCAATGATACCAACATGGGCCAGGGAAGCAACGTCCTCCACAACTAGACTGAAGACCAAAAGGACAGCAACTTGTCTGTTCCCCAACACTGTTCTCCTCTCCCAATTCCCCAATTAAAAAAAAAAAATCTTAAAAAAAAATCTAGGAAAGAAAACTTTCTCAACCTGATAAGTGGTATCTATGAAAACCCACAAACGACATCATATTTAAAAGTAAAAGATTGAAAGCTTTTCCTCTAAGTTTGGGAAGAAGACAAAGATGTCCACTGCTACTCAATGTTATACTCAAAGTCCCAGATAGGACAGTTAGGCAAGAAAAAATAAATAAAGTATCAAATTGGAAAGGAACAAATAACACAAAATTTATTTGTATATGACTTGATCTTGTATACAGAAAATTCTAAGGAATCCACAAAAAATTTAGAATTAATAAGTAATTTCATCAAAGTTGCAGGATACAAGATCAATATGCAAAAATTAATTGCATTTTTATAAATTAGATGTTAACAATCCAAAAATAAAATTAAGGCTACAACTCCATTTACAATACCTGAAATATTTAGGTAATTCTAACAAAAGAAGTGTAAGATTTATACACTGAAAATTAAAAAACATTGTTGAAAGAAACTAAAGAAAACCGAAATAAGTGGAACAGCATCTCATGTTCATGGGTGAAAATATTTAAAAAGGTTAAGATGACAATAATTCCTAAATTGATCTACATATTCATTACAATCTCTATCAAAATCCCAGTTGGCTTTCTTTCTTTCTTTTTTTTTTTTTGGCAGAAACTGCAAACTCATCCTGGAATTCATATAGAAATGTAAAGGATCCATAATATTGAAAACAATCTTGAAAAATAAAAACAAAATTGAAGAACTCACACTTCCCAATTTCAAAACTTACAACAAGCAATGGTTATTAAGACAGTGTGATCCTGGAATAAGGATAGACATGGAGATTAATGGAATAGAATTGAGAGTACAGAATAAAACCATACCTCTGTGGTCAAGATTTTTAACAAGGGTGCCAAGATAATTCGATGAGGGGGAAAAAAAATCTCAATAAATGGTGTTGGTACAACTGGATATTCACATGTACAAAAATAAAGATGATCCCCTACCTCACACCATATATAAAAATTATCCCAAAATGGATCATAATATATGACCTATATCACCTAAATATATGACCTAAAACTGTCTATTTCTTATAATAATACATAGGAATGAATCCTTATGACCTTGGATTCAGGAATAGTTCCTTAAATATAGTTCCTAAAAGCACAGCTAGAAAAAAAAACCAAACATAAATTGAACTTCATAAAAAATAAAAACTGTTTTGCTTCAAAGGACCTAACCAAGAAAGTAAAAAGACAAACCATAAAATGGGGGGAAATATTTGCAAATCATATTCAGGTAAAGAAATTGTATACCACATACACATACACACACATACTTACAACTCGACAAAAGGACAAACGACCCAGTTAAAAAATGGGCAGTGTATTTGACATTGCTCCAAAATATATATACAAATAGCCAACACACACATGAAAAGATGTTCACCATCATTAGTCATTACAGAAATGCAAATCAAAACCACAGTGAGCTATCACTTCACATCCACTAGGATGGCTATAATAAAAAAGACACATATAACAAATGTTGGTGAGAACGTGGAGGAACTGGAACTTGCATGCACTGCTGTGAGAATATAAAATCATGCAGCTATTAATACTTAAAAACAGTAGGTCACCTCCTAAAAATGTGAAACACAAGAGTTTCCAAATGACCCAGCAATTCCACTCCAAGGTATCTATCAAAAAGAACTGAAAACATATGTCCTCTCAAAAGTGTGAACATGAATGATCATAGCAGCATTACTCACAATAGCCAAAAATGCAAACAATCCAAATATCTATATAAAAAAGATGAAAAGAAAAAAAGGAAAAAAAAAGAAAAAAGAAAAACAAACAAACAAATATCTATCAACTGATGAATGAATAAACAAAATGTGGTATATTTTCCTACAATGTGATGTATTTTCAGCAATAAAAATGAATGGAATATTGGCACATGCTACAAAGAAAATGAACCTTGAAAATATGTTAAGTAAAAAAATCCAAACACAAAAGACTACACATTGTATGATTCAATTTATATGTAATGTCCAGAATAAGCGAATCTGTAAAGACAGAAAGTAGATTAGTGGTTGCCAAGGGTTGGGAGGAGGGAGATCAGATGATATGGATGGAAATGTTTAGTGACTGATGATGGCTATGTATGGGTTTTCTTTTTTGGGTGGTAAAATGTTCTGAAATTAGATAGCAATGATGGTTGCACAAATCCGGGAATATACTAAAAAACTACTGATGCAAGACATCAAAGAACTAAATACATGGAAAGATATTCCATAATCATAGATAGGAAGACTCAATATTGTCAAGATGCCATTTCTTCCCAACTTGATCTATAGATTCAATGCACCCCAATCAAAATACCAGCAAGGTTTTTTATGGATATCAATAAACTGATTCTGAAGTTTCTGTGCAGGAGCAAAAGACCCAGAAGAGCCAACACAGTATTGAAGGAGAAGAACAAAATCAGAGACCTGACACTACCTAAGTAATCGAGACAGTGTGACTTTGGTAAAAGAATAGACAAATAGGGCTGGCCGAGTGGCGCGGTGGTTAAGCGGTGGCTTGGGAAGCCAGCGGCCCCGGTTTGGTCCCACATATGAGGGCCAGTGACACTGCCCTCAAAAAAAAAAAAGAATAGACAAATAGATCAATGGAACAGACTAGAGAGTCCAAAAATAAACCAACAAAATACCAACCAGTCAACTGATTTTTGACAAAGGAACAAAGGCAAATGAATGGATAAGGGATAGTCTTTTCAACAAATGGTGCTGGAACAAACTTGACATCCACATGCAAAAAAAATGAATCTAGATACAGACCTTACACCTTTCACAAAAATTAAACTGGATCTAAATACAAACACAAAACCATAAAACTTCTAGAAGATAACATGGGAGAAAATCTAGATGGCCTTGGCTGTAGTGATGTTTAAGATACAACACAGATATGAGCCATGAAAGAAAGAACTGAAAAATTGAACTGCATTTAATTTTAATTAAAAATTTTTGTTCTGCGAAAGACACTGTCAAGAGAATGAGAAGACAAACTGGTCTTTTTTTGTTTTGTTTTTGTATCTTTCATTTTGGAATTTTCTACTGACCTATCTTCCACATCATGAATCCTGACTTCTGCCTCAATCAGACTGCTGTTAAATATACCCAATGGGTTCTTATTTCCAGTTATTGTAACTTTTATATTTAGAATGTCCATATGATTGTTTTTCTAGATTTCAGTTCTATTTTGGAATAAATTATCCATCTTTTCACCTTTGTGTATCTTTTCCTCTATTTTCTTAAACTTACTAGTCATATTTATTTATTTATTTATTTACTTACTTACTTACTTATTTATTTGAGGGCAGTGTCACTGGCACTCACATGTGGGACCGAACTGGGGCTGCTGGCTCCCAAAGCCAGCGCTTAACCGCTGCGCAACACCGTCGGGCCTAGTCATAGTTATTTAAAGTCCTGTCAGGGGCTGGCCTAGTGGCATGGTGGTTAAGCGCTGGCTTGGGACGCCAGCGGCCCAGGTTCAGATCCCACATATGAGGGCCAGTGACACTGCCCTCTAAAAAAAAAATAAAAATAAGTGCTTCTTTTGGATGGACCTAGAGAACATTATGTTAAGTGAAATAAGTCAGTCAGAGAAAGACAAATACTATATGATCTCACTTATATGTGGAATCTAAAGAACTGAATAAATGAGCAATGTAAACAGAAACAGTCTTAGAGACACAAAGGAAAAACTGATGAGGGCTAGATGGGATGGGGATGAGCATGAGGGAGAAGGGGAAGGGACGGGGCAACACAAACTGATAACTACAATACTACTGCAGAGACAGAAGAGACAGGTTAGGGAATATAATCAATAATGTTGTAAATACTTTTTTAGGGGACCACCTGGACTCATGTCTTTTTAGGGAGACCACTTCATGGATGGTGTAGTGGCCTGACCACTGCACTGTACATCTGAAGCTGCCGCTGATTAATATTAGATGTTGACTATAATTTAACACATATATAGTCATGGGATGTGGAATATAGTGTGGGGATGGAGTCAATGGAATTGTAATAGATATGTATATCGGGGGTGAGGGGACAGGGAAAAGGAGAGGGGGTAGTCACTTTGTAAGGGGTGAAAAAGATAACTATTGCATAGTTTTGTACATCTGTAACTATTAATAATAATTTTTTTAAGAAAAGGAAAAAAAATAAAGTCCTGACAGCTCTAATATCTGGGTAGGTTTCTGTTCACTTTCAGTGTTTAGTCATTTAGATTTGATTTTTAGCATGCCTCATATTGCATACTGGATCCTAGACATTGTGGATAAAAATAATTGTAGAGGTTCTGGAAAATATTATCTACCTCCAAAAGTTAAGTTTTGTTTAGTAGGCAGAAAGAATACTGGCAGATCACTTCGATGCTGTAAAGACTTGGTTTTAAGCTTTGTTAGATCTATTTCAGTATTGCACTTACTCTAAGGATGTGGCCTTGTTTGTATCTCAACTGAGTGTTGAGCCCTGAGTGTCTCTCTACCTTAAAGAGGCTTGAAGTCCAACGTGGTATTGGATGCTGAAATCTCTGCTTAGCTCATTAGCCTCTAAACTGCTGTTTTCTGGTGTGTTTTTTGGCTTCTTGCTTGGTGCATGCTGGGCTTAGGAAATGGCCCCTAACTTGAGAGAATTTGTACAGAGGTTATTGAGCTATTTCTCCACCATTCTCTTCTCTCTGGGAGTTCTCCTTCAAGTCTCAGCCACTTTGGCAGCCCTCAGTACTGACCTTTGACCCTTGAGTCCAGTAATAATGCCATCTTTTACTTGATCTTTCTTCCCTACCTCCTCACTTGGGAAATTCTCTCGGGAGAAACAGCCCGGGGTGACTATGGAGCTCACCTTATATGCTTCTCTTCTCTCAAGGATCATAGATTCAAGTCCTGCCTGCTTTGGTTACTCTTCGATGCCTTCAAAGAGTTGGTTATATATATTTTTTATATTTTTACATACATACAATATTTATATATTTATAAATATATCCGATTTTATCCCATTTCCCCCACCCAGGGAGCAAAGGTTATTCTGATGCATGCTATTCCATCTTGGCTGGAATTAGAAGCCTTTGCATGTCTTAGCTTTTGGGTTTGCAGTATTTCCACAAGACTGTTCATTTGCCTCAGCTAATAAAGATGGCATATTCTCTTTAGATTAAGGAACCCCATTCCTTCTGATTGGTGTATTAGATAACATCTGTCACTCAGTTGTGGGCAGAGCCAAAGTCTGAGTCTGCTAGAACAGCAGCTTCAGCTAAGTAATAGGATTAGAAGCCTGATTGCAGAAAATTAGGTGTTAAAGAATGAATGGAAGTCAGGAAGCATAGACACCAAATGAACCCAATGTATTTATTTAAGCAAGTTGGTTATAAAGGGAAGGGAGTGCTATGATGGTTGGAGGGGAAAGGACTTTGTTTTAGGGATGAGGAGACTTCAGTATGTTTATAGGCTGGGGATGGAGCTGATGGAGAAGGGGAAGGCCAAAGATATAAGACAAGAAAAGAGTATTAATATAATAATTTCTTAGTAGTGATGAAAGTGGTAGGGTAAATTGCCCAGGTAAGATAGATTTTGGGGGGAAAAAAGAGAGGTAAAGGTATAGATTAAGTTGTTAGGAGATTTGAAAGAAAGAATAAGATAACTTTATAGTGCCATTTTTGGAGGCAATTGGAATCATGATAGGAAGGACCACTTAAATAGTAAAGAAGTAGAATTAAGGATGGGATGAGTTGATGAGTGAGAGACATACTTCTCTGAAGACTTCCAGGATTGGGGCTTGGGCAACTGGGTAGATGATAGTGTTGGGGTTGAAAAACAAACAAACTGAGGACTGAACAGCAAATTTGGGAGGAAAAGTAAGTTGAGAATTAGTTCATCTTTGTTCACACTGAGCAAGCACATCAATAATAATGACAATTGCCTACAAACCTTGGGATCCATATTATCCACTACAAAGATAAACTTTCCCCCTTGCAGGCCTGTACTATGTAGAATAGTGTAGTAGGAGCATTTTACTTTGCTGGAGACTTGCCCGCTTCTATATTACACAGAGGACATTGTGGAAGTAGGAAACGGGTTTTCAGAACATTTAATGGAGGATCTATTTGATTTAGGAACTTTTTTTTTAACCATGAAAACATTCCTTGACTTAATGGTGGATACCAAGCTATATATACACTTTCCTATGTATGACTTCTTCATGAAAAATGGCAATCAGAAAACCTCAACTGAAAGGAAAACTGAAGTTGTTGAGGAGAAGGCTTTTTACAATAAAGGGAAAATTGAAAGGAAAAGTAGCTTTTGAAAGAGGGAACGAGGGAGAAAGGAAGCTAGCCAACAACCTGGAGAAGCGGTGATTCTCGGGAGAAAAATAAGAGGAAAATAAGGTTTGGAAGGAGGAGGAGAAGGACAAAACCCGGGAAATTTTGGAGAGAAGAGGTGAGAAAAGGAAAAACCTTGTGAGGTTGGAAATTGAGGACGGTGACCATGGAGCAGAGAGGAAGAAAAAAAGAATGAAAAGATCTCCAGGTTGAGTTCGCGGGTGGAGGGCGAACGCCAGGTGATAGAGGGTGAAGAGGCGGCGGGTGTTTGTGGGCGAGACCGACAAATCTGGGCGGAGCAGGTGGCAGAGGCAGCCGCGCAAGAGGCCTGGTCCTTCCAGGTCCCCACCGCAACAGTGACAACGGTAGTGGATGGTCATCCACACCAGAGAATGCGCCCTGGCCGTGCGGAAGACCGAGCAGAGACGGTACCTAGGGCTGGGGTGGCAGGCCCGGGAAACCCATGAAGAGGACCGACAGCGGGTCCTCCTGCTGCCGCTGCCGCTGCTGCGACTGCAGTTGCTGCTGCCGCGCGTCCCGCAGGGCGCACCGCGGGCCGCACTGGTCCGGGGACGCGGCGCTAGCCCTCCAGCCCTCGCGGCAGTCTCCCGGCCTGGAAAGACGGCATCCGGAGCCGGCCGGGAGCTGGGCAGCGGCGGCTGAGGAAGAGGAGGCAGCAGCGCCGGCTGCACCCTGGATGAGGTGAGAGCACCGCGGGGGTCTCGGGGCTGCAGATGGTACCGCGCGCTGCGCAGCAGAACCGCTCCTGGGGCTCGAAACCCTGGCGCCTGGGAGGGGTTGGTGCGGAGTGACATTCGTTTGGAGAAGGTTGGAGGGCACGGGGGTGTGGTTAGAGGGATGAAGAGGTTGGGGGCTGGTGGGAGAGGGAGAAACAGTGGGGAGTTGTCTGGAAATAAAGGGGTGGCCCTGGATTGTACCGGACCAAAGCTTGGGAAACCCAATCTCTATCCCAGGGTCTTGGCTTAATGTGTAGATACTGGCTTTGTTGGCGGAAACGAGGTTGAATGCCATGCCTGTTGGGTCGAGTCAAACGAGAGATGAAAAGAAGGTTCAGGAGGCGATGCCAGGATGGAAGCATTAGGGACAGTGAAAGAAGATGAAGGGTTCAGGGTGTGTGCCCACTCCCACCCCCTCCTTTAAAAAAAAAAATTAGATACAGACAGCAGGGGGTGGCTTGGTGATGGTTCTTTTTCCCTAGGCTACCTCTCTTTCCCTGCAGTGCTGGAGCCCTGCCTATTGGTGGACCAGGCCGCACAGGACAGGCTCTACCTACACCCAGCCCCTTCCGTGGCTCTGACTTGGAAGACCTGACACATTAGGCAACCTCCCACCCCCCACCCCACCCCCGCCTTCCCATTTTCTTCATGTAGCAGCAGCAGGAGGAAAGCCTGCCATTCGCGATTTTTTTTTTTTTTTGAGAAGAGACATTGTGCTGCTGCCTTTTTTGAAAGAATTATTTCGTTGTCATAGCATCTTTGACTTATTCTTTTATGGGAGGTTTAGCACTCATAAATCCAACTATTAATACAAGACAGCCATGGCTTCAGCCTCGAAGCTGCCATGAACTAAATGGAATCTGGGAAAACGTCACTTCATTTCTCTAGGCCTGTTTCCTATGCATAAAATCATGATTTGGGTTTGATAATTAATTACAGATCTAAATATTAGTGGGCTCTGTATTCTGTGTTCAGGACTATGCTTCATTTGTGAGCTAGGAAACAGTTTATTCACAGACACTTAATTGTATTTCTTCATCACACTATCCACTGTTACTTTGAGAAAACTGAGTCAGACATTCAGCCAACAGTGCTTAAAGGAATCACATTTCTATTAAGAAACCCATAATCAATTACTGCTTGTAAGAAGGAATGAAGCAAGAAGTATTCATTATTTTATTTTATTTTTTATAAAATAGAATGTTAGCCCAAACATAATTACTTTTTTTCAACATGTATATCTATGGGTTTTGGAATATTTTTCGCAGACTACTTTGGAATTTTTTTAAAGCCCGAAACAAAATTGAACTTGATGTTTATTTATAACTTAAAGTCTTCTTAACTATTTTATAGACACTGGGGTATACTCTTTTCATCAAAAGAACCATTATTATTGCCAAATTTTATTTTATTTTATTATTTTTTATTTTTCTTAAAGATTTTATTGGGGAATTGGGGAAGGGAACAGCTAAATTGTTGTTCTTCAGTCTTAGTTGTGGAGGGCGCAGCTAGCTCAGCTCCAAGTCCAGTCACCATCTGACTGCCTGTCAGCAGCTCGCAGCCGCTCAGCTCAAGGTGCCATGTTCAGTCTTAGTTACCAGTGAGCATAGCCCACCATCCCATGAGGGAGTCCAACCAGCAACCTTATTATAAGCATGTGCTCTCTGAGCCATCCTGCCACCTGTTGGCAGCTTAGTGACAGCTCAGCTCGGGCGCAGCTCACTGGCCTATGTGGGCATCGAACCGGCGACCCTGTTGCTCAGAACTCACGCTCTTAATCAACTGAGCCACTCGGCTGCCCACTAAAATTTTTTTTTAAATTTAAAAATATATTTTTTTATTAGTTTCAGGTGTACAACACAATGCAATAGTTATATTCTTTACCCCCCAAAGTGACAACCCCAGTTCGCCATCCCACTCCCCCCCATATCATACATATCTATCACAGCTCCCCTGACTCCCCTCCACAGTATACTCCACATCCCGTGACCATCCACATATTCAGTTACAGTTGGCATACAGTACTATACAACATCAGTTTCAGGTGTACAGTGCAGTGATCAAGCCTCTACTCCATCCATGAAGTGGTCTCCCTAACAACACATGTGACTATCTGACATGCCACAAAATTTTTACAACATTATTATATTCCTTGAACTGTGTTTCATATCCCTGGGGCAATACTGTAGTTGTCTATTTATGCTTCTAATCCCTTCCCCTTCCCCCATCCCCACCCCCCTCCCAACTAGCCACCCTCAGTTTTTCCTCTACATCTATGAGTCTGTTTACTTTGATCGTTCACTCAGCTCTTCAGACTCCACACACAAGTGAGATCACATGGTACCTGTCCTTCTCCGACTGACTTATTTCGCACAACACAATAGTCTCTTCACAACATTATCAATTACTTTCCCAGAACTGCCCCCATCTCCCTGTGGCAACATTGTAGTCCCATCTACACTGTCCAAAACCTTGCCCCTCTCCCTCTTCCCCACTCCCTCCCAGCCAACAACCATCAGTTTTTCCTTTATATCAACTCTTTCTGTGTTGATTTTCTGTCTAAAGGGTCTGTCCATTGGTGACAATGGTGTTGAAGTCCCCTACTATGATAGTGTTACTGTTGATCTCTGTCTTTATGTCTGTTAAAATCTGTTATATGTAATTAGGAGTTCCTATGTTGGGTACGTAGATGTTTATTAGGGTTCTAGTGCCCTTCTTTGTCTTTTGTTGTAGTCATTTTAAAGTCTATTTTGTCCAAAATAAGTAATGGTACTCCAGCTATTTTTTTTCTCATTTCCATTTGCATGAAATATCTTATTCCATCTGTAAATAGCATATACATGTGTCCTATTTTCTTATCCACTCAGCCACTCTCTGTCTTTTGATTGTTGCATTTAGCCCATTCACATTTAAAATGGTTATTGATAGGTGCATATGTATTGCCATTTTGTTATTTGTATTCCTGGTCTCCCTGGGTTAGCTTGTTTACCCCTTTCTTTTGTATAAAAAAGCCCTTTTAACATTTCTTGCAATGCTGGCTTGGTGGTAATGAATTCCTTAAGCTTATTCTTTTCTGAGAAGCTCTTTATTTCTCCTTCAATTTTAAGTGATAGCCGTGCTGGGTAGAGCAATCTTGGTTGTGGGCCTTTATTTTGTGTCACTTTGAGTATCTCCTGCCACTCCCTTCTGGCCTGCAGAGTTTCTGTAGACAAGTCAGCTGTTAGTCTAACAGGAGTTCCTTTGTATGTAACCTGCTGTCTTTCTCTTGCAGCCTCTAGGATTCTGTCTCTGTCTTTAACCTTTGCCATTTTAACTATGATGTGTCTTGGTGTGGACCTGTTTGGGTTCAGCTTGTTTGGAACCCTCTGCACTTCCTGGGTATGTATGTTGATTTCCTTCACCAGGGTAGGGAAGTTTCCAGTCATTATTTGTTCAAATACATTCTTGATCCCTTGCTTGTTCTCTTCTCCTTCTGGTATCCCTATGATTCGAAGGTGGTTGCGTTTCACCTTGTCCCATAGGGCTCTTAAACTATTTTCATTGTTTTTTATTCTTTGGTCTTTTTGCTGTGCCAACTGGGTGATTTCTGCTGTTTTATCTTCCAAATCGCTGATCCGCTCCTCTGCTTCATCTACTCGACTGGCGATTCCTTCAAATGTGTTCTTCATTTCAGTTATTGTGTTCTTTAGTTCTAACAGGTTGTTTTTTATGGTTTCCCTATCCTTCTTTATGTCCTCGCTAAGTTCCTTAAACATTCTTATCATCAGGGTTCTAAACTCTGTCTCTGAAATGTTGGCTCCCTCTGTTTCATTTAGTTCCATTTCTAGAGGTTTCTTCTGATCTTTTACTTGTGACGTGTTTCTTTGTTTCCCCATTCTGGCTGTCACTCTGGGATCGCTTTGATGTATTAGATAGATCACCAGGAGAGCCCTGGCTGGATCATGCAGGCACACAGCTCACGGCCCAACACTCCCAGGAAAACTCCCAGTCTCAGCCTGTCCCAATCAGCCGCTCGCAGATCAGGCCGAGCAGCCCGACAACCAATCACCAGCCTGGCAACTCTGCAAGCGCAGTGCAGAGAGCGGGGACTGAGGCGGCTTGCGCACTCCCAGGTCTCAGTGAGCAGCCTGTAGGAGCCGGAGGGCACCCGCCCAGCGTGTTTCCCTGGCAACGCAGAATAAGCCGGGTAGAGGATGGGGATCCAAGGCCGCAGGCGAGCGAGCATGCACACATGCACTTCTGCGCCAATTCCACCAGACCAATGAGGTCTCAGACCTGATCCTCCGTGGGAGGGCCCAAGCCCGACAAAATGGCGTCCTCCCTACACCACTCGCGTGCAGGCTCCACACCACGGGAATAACAGTCCAAAAACCTCCAGCCTTTGCACCAAAGGTGCTCAGTTCAGTCCGTCCCCGCAGGCTCCCGGGCCCGGCTCACACAGCCACTCCCTCCACCAGGAACCAGATAAGAGCTCACCGGCGAGCAAGCCCGTGCGCCAGCCCCACTGATTCTCCAGCCACCCTTAGCCTCACCGAGCTGAGCAAAGAGAGTCCTCACTAATTTACTGCCAGCTATCTTGGAACTCCTCTTCCCGGCAAAGGAGCTCTGGGCTGGTGAGCCTGGTGTGCAGCCGGAGGGTCTCTCCCCCAACCAGACAAGCTTCCCACGGCTGGGGCTTCCCTCACGGGGCTCGCCCTCTCTCGTCCCCGCCCGTCCTACCAGACCCGATGTGGCTTCCTCTTTAAGTTCTTCGTTTAGTGGTTCTGTTCCTCCAGTGTTCCGGGGACCTCCAGGGTTGAATGCTGTATAATTTGTTTGTAATTTTGGTGTGATCCTGGGAGGCAGTTACACAGCGTCTGTCTATTGTGCCATTTTACCAGAAGTCCCCCTAAAATTTTTTTTAATAGCTTCAAACAGAGTATCAAGGGATATAAATTCAGTTTTTTCTTCCCTGGATGGTGAGAGTCATTAATCATCAACCTCTATTATCATGTACACATTCTTGTTTCTACCTCTGACATGCTAATCCATTCAACCAAATAGTAGGAATCCTTGTGTCTGTTTCAAGCGTCTGAACATCTCTGAACCAGTTTGTCTGCACTGTGAAGTTTAAATTCCAAATGGCATGCTTACTTTCCTTAGGCAAAATTCATGATTGGGTGGGGGGGTAGAGAAGTGGGATTGGTGGACCTTGCTAGAGCCCCTACAAAGCTGGCAAAATGAACCACTGATCTTTCTGTCACTACAGTTTGCGTTTTCTAGAATGTTATATAAATGGGATCATATAGTACATACTCTTTGTTTTTTCCATGGCTTCTTTCACTCAGCCTAGTTATTCTGAGATTTATTCATGCTGTTGTGGGTATTAATAGTTCATTTTCCTTCTTTGCTGAATAGTACTCCATTGTATGGATATGTCGCATTTGCTTATGAATTCACCAGCTGTTGGGTTGTTTCCAGATTTTTTGTTTTGTTTTGTCTATTACAAATAAAGCTGCTGTGTGTACATGTGCTTTAATTTCTCTTGGGTTAATTTCCAGGCATGCAACAGTAGGCGTATATTTAACTTTTTAAGAAATTGCCAAACTTTCTGTCAAACAGGTTGTTCCTTTTCCATTCCCACTAGCAATGTATGAAGGTTCCCATTTCTCCACATTCTTCCCAACATTTGTTACTGTCCTTTTTTATTATGGCCATTCTTGTGGGTATGAAATGATTTCTTATCGTTTTGATTTGCATTTCCCTATTGCCTACTGATGTTGAACATCTTTTCATATGCTTAGTTACTATCTGTATGTTTTTGGTGAAGTGTCTGTCAAAATCTTTTGCCCAATTTTTATGGAGTTGTTTGCTTTTTTATTGTTAAGTTTATGAGTTCTTTATATATTCCAAATACAAACCTTTATTATACGCTCATATGTACTTTGAAAATATTTTCTCCCACTCTATGTCTTGTCTTTTCATTTTACTAACAATGTCTTTTGAAGACCAAGAGTTTTTAAATTTTGCTGAAGTAAGTCCAGACTATCAAATTTTTCTTTTATGGATTTTGCTGTAATGTCTAAGAATGTATTGCTTAACCCAAGTTCACAAAAATATTCTCTTATGTTTTCTTCTAGAAGATTTTACATTTTACATTTCAGTCTATGATCCATTTTGAGTTAACTTTTGTGTAAAGTGCAAAGTATTGATCAAGGTTTACTTGTTGCGTATAGATATCCAATTGTTACAGCAATGTTTGTTGAGAAATCTAGACTTTCCCATTTAATTGCCTTGGCACTTTTATTGAAATCATTTGACCACATATATGTGAGTGTCTGGATATTCTATTCTGTTCCATTAATCTATTTGTCTATGTGTATCTTTAAAACAACACCCTACTGTCTTGATTAATATAGCTTTATAAGTCTTGGTATCATGTAGTGTAAGTCCTCCAACTTTGTTCTTCTTATTTGCAATTGTTTGGGCTATTCTAGGTCCTTTGCATTCCCATATACATTTTAGAATCCAGTTGTCAATGCAGACAAAAAGCCTGCTGGGAATTTGAGTGGGATTGTATTGAGTCAATAGATTAATTTGGAAATAATTGATTTTTTTTTGATGGCAGTGTCACTGGCCCTCATATGTGGGACCCGAACTAGGGCCGTTGGCTTCCCAAGCGAGCGCTTAACCACCATGCCACTCGGCTGGCCCAAGAATTGATATTTTAACAATATTGGGTCTTCCCATCCATGAGCATGGTATATCTCTCCATTTATTTAGATAAGTGGTGCTCATCTGGGCACAATTGTGCATCACAAAGGACATCTGGACACATTTTTTTTTTTTCCATTTTTTTTTCTTTTTTTTAGCTGAGCCATCCTGCCACCTGTTGGCAGCTCAACGGCAACTCAGCTTGGGCTGGCCTCGAACAGCTGTTGCTCAGAGCTCAGCTCGCACTCTTGAGCGAGCTCTTAACCAACTGAGCCACTTGGCCGGCCCTAGGACACATTTTTGATTATCGTAATTCACAGCAAGGGTGATAATGGCATCGAGTAGATAGAGGTCAGAAATACTGGCAAACATCCTCCTACACACAGAACAGTGCTGACAATGAAGACTTATCCAACCCAACACATCAATAGTGTTGAGGTTGAGAAACCCTCATTTAGCTCAACTTGAATTTCTCTCAGCAGTGTTCCATGATTTTAGTATACAGGATTTACACTAATTATGAGAATTCTGTATATTTTTAATTCTATTATACATGATAATGTCTTTAAATTTTCAATTTCTACTTGTTCATTGCTAGTTTATGCTGATTTTTGTATATTGATCCTGTAGACTATAGCTTTGCTAAATTCGCTGTTTAGTTCTAGTAGATATTTTATAGATTCCATAAAATGTCCTACATGATGATGATGTCATCTACAGAGAGAGAAATACAATTTACTTCTTTCTTTCCAATCTCTATGTTATTTATTTATTTATTTATTTATTTATTTATTTATTTATTTTCTTAAATTTTATTGGGGAACAGTGCATTTT
The DNA here is from genome assembly GCA_033961575.1 of Aselliscus stoliczkanus. Taxonomy (NCBI): domain Eukaryota; kingdom Metazoa; phylum Chordata; class Mammalia; order Chiroptera; family Hipposideridae; genus Aselliscus; species Aselliscus stoliczkanus. The sequence goes on from CM066739.1 coordinate 101,883,630, forward strand.
ACCAGGACCCATCAGCTCCAAGTCAAGTAGTTGTTTCAATCTAGTTGTGGAGAGCACAGCTCAGTGGCCCATGTGGTGATCAAACCAGCAACCTTGGTATTATGAGCACTGTGTTTTAACCAACTGAGCTAACCAGCCATCCCTATTTATTTATTTTGTCTTATTGTACTAGCTAGCACCTCTAGAATGATGTCTAATTGAAATAGTGAGAGCAAACATCTTTGTCTTGTTCCTGATCTTGGGAGGAAGGCATTTGGATGTTACCTGTAAGTTTTTCATAGGTACCTTTTATCTGGTTGAGCTCTTCTATTCATCATTTTCTGAGAGTTTTCATTAGCAATGGATGTTTAATTTTACAGGTGAAAATTACAGGCCAATATCCCTCCTGAACATAGATACAAAAATTCTTAACAAACTTTTAGCAGATCTAATCCAGCAATGTAGAAAGGGTAGTTTATAATGACTAAGTGGGATTCATCCCAGAAACAAATTGATTTTAACATTCTTAAATCAATCAGTGTCAATTCACCAATTAACAGAATAAAAAAGAAAAATGATATCAGCATCTTAATACATAATTAAACATCCATTCCTTTTTTTTTCTTCTTTTTTTTTATTTTTTTGAGGGCAGTGTCACTGGCCCTCATATGTGGGACCGAACTGTGGCAGCTGGCTTCCCAAGCCAACGCTTAACCACCGTGCCACTCGGCCGGCCTTCCTTTTTTAAACAAAGAGCGATAACCCCCACATACCCTTCCCTCCCCCATAACCTGAGGAATGAGTTCAGAAATGGGTACTTGACTCAAGTTAGTCCAAACAGGACTTTTCAAGAGCCTCCACTGAAGGAGGCAGATTTTCTGCTAATAGATGTGAACTTGAGGGGGAATGGAAGCCTGGGCCTGCTGGCAGATAACTTCATACCTGGCAGACACTGAAAATAAAACCATTACAGACAATAATTGAGAGAAAGAGGGAAACCTATTGTTGGAGGATCTATATGAAGCTGCATTGGAAACCTCCAGTTGAGGTTTTTTGCTTAACCCTAACTGAAGTTTTATCCCCACTCAGTATGCGGGATGTGGCGGTTAGGTGATGAGACAAAGGGATGGAGGACACCTCAAAAGAGAAAACCCTGGGTAATATTAAAAATGTCTTCACAGGGCTGGCCGAGTGGCGCGGTGGTTTTGGGAAGCCAGCGGCCCCGGTTCGGTCCCACATATGAGGGCCAGTGACACTGCCCTCAAAAAAAAAAAAAAAAATGTCTTCACAGAGGCTGCATTTAGGCCAGATGGTGGTAGTGCTCCTGGTGGAAAGGGGATGACAGGCAGGGAAATATTTGCGTCAGGACACTCTAACTTCTTTAGTTACTGTCCTCTCAGTCTTCTTTTCCAGAGTTCCAAACAGGATCCTGTAATTTAGATTTTGACCACTGACACCCACAGCCGTAACATTAACGTTGTTATTATTACATGTATAATTTGCTCTATTAATATTCTTTTTTGTTTGTTTGTTTGAGGACAGTGTCACTGGCCCTCGTATGTGGGACCCGAACGGGGCCGCTGGCTTCCGAAGCCAGCGCTTAACCACCGCGTCACTCGGCCGGTCCTTAATATTCTTTATTGAGCACTTATTGCATGCCAGGCCATATCCCAGGCGATTAATAAGCATACTCTCATTTAATTCTGTGAGCAAGATGTCATTATTATCTCTACTTTTATAGAAACATTGAATAATTGAAGATTATTCACAGATACAAAGATTCCCACAGATACGAAGCGGTAGAGGTGGTGTTTAATTGGCAGATGCTAACGGTTTGTTTCATGCGCATTAGAGTAATGATTTTCTCCATCTTGCATGCTTAAAATTTTTTTTCCTTTCAGTGACCCTAGATTTGCTTTTCCTTAAAACACAAATCAAAGCAAACAAAAAGCCTTCGATAGAGCTTTGACAAAAAATGGCTTGGTCTCCAAATTAGCATATCAAGTGTGAAAGGTCATCTGTTTTATTTTATTTTTAATTTTTATTTTTTTTGAGGGCAGTGTTACTGGACCTCATACGTGGGACCGAACCAGGGCCGCTGGCTTCCCAAACCAGAGCTTAACCACCACACCACTCGCCCGGCCCGAAGGTCATCTGTTTTAAAATTATAAGCTGCGTTAGTAAAATCTGACTTTGTAGGGATTTGCTTTCAATTCATATGGCAAGATGCCTGAAGGTCAACTCATATAATTGAATGACCTGTTTCAAACAAAAAGAAGTGTGCCTGGCCATCACCAAGAATCTATCAGAAAACCATCAGATAGCTCAATATTCAGGTTAATAGAAATGAGCGAGTTGAACATTTCAAAGGAAAATCTGGGACACTGTTCAACTAACAAAGACTTAAAGCAAGCTGGGCTCATTGCCCAGAACAATGAACACATGTGTTCACAGAATGGGGGGCTTTTGTCCACTGTATGTGTGCTCGTGTGCACCCACATTTAACCACACAATGCTAGCTCAGAGAAAGTGGAATGAGTAAAAGAAATGTTAACATGTAAAGTGACCTTAGTGTACAAACAGAAACAATACCCTATTTCAGCATGCTGTTAGTCTCCATCATATCCCAATCTATAACATCTTTTTGCTTCATTGCTCTATGAACCTTGACATTGGAATCTCCAACTAAATATTGCAACTAAAATGCACAGCTTCACTATAATCTCAACAGGAAAAAATTTTGTGGGTTTTACATATTTCCTAAAAGAAGTGTTCTTGGTAGTAATTAAAAGTACATTTTGGAGAGAGAAGGCTTAGGCAGTTATCCTACAGAATGATCTCCCAAAGGTACTATTTACCATTCCCTTAATTTTCACTGTAAATCTAGATTTCCTGTTGTGCAGCCTTAAATAAGTGTTCTGAATTCTTTGTCCTTCTTTACTGTAAAGAGACTAAGAGCTTCTTTGTGAATGGGAGGGCTGGGTCTCTAACTCGACAGCAGGACCTTGGATTGTGGGAAGGTTCCAGAGTCTGTGTATCAACTTATCTATTGCTGCATAACAAATTACCCCAAAACTTAGTAGCTGTGATGGTTAATTCTGTGTGGCAACCTGACTGGATCACAGGGTGCCCAGATATTTGGCTAAACATTATTTCTGGGTGAGCCAGTGAGAATATTTTCAGATAAAATTAGCACTTGAAATCTGTAGACTGAGTAAAGCTCATTGGTCTCCCCAATGTGGGTGGGCACCATCCAATACACTGAGGACCTAAACAGAACAAAAAGATGGAGGAAGGGAGAATTTGCTGTCTGCCTGACGGCTTGAGCTGGAACATTTGTTCTTTGACCTTGGACTGAGACTTATACCATGGACCCTCTGGTTCTCAGAACTACACCATCGACTTTCCTGGGTTTCTAGTTTCCATGCTGCAGACCATGGAATTTCTCGGCCTACATAATTGCATCAGCCAATCCCTTATAATAAATCTCTTTCCAATACCAAGAGTGTGATTGCCAGGGATCATTGGAGTTCATCTTAGTGACTGCCTATCACAGTCTGCATCCATTACGTGTACTCCTGGAAATCAGATGAACAATGGGATTTATTCCTTTCCTTCCTTCCTTTCTTCTGGAGCAAGGCTAGTAGAAATCAAGCACAAAAAGCAAGGAGGAGTGTACCTTCTTTTTACTCTTCTAGTTTGACACAGGGGGTAGTTTTTCTCAGCCTTCAACTTCAGCTTTTTGGTGGCTATACCATTTTTTTCTTTTTCATGCTTCAGTGAGACCTTAAAAGACTTCCATGTCCCTTCCCTTCCCTCCTGCCTCAGCTGGCCCTCAGGACCTCCCACCCCTTTCTCCATTGTCCCAGGACAGTTCCCACCTGGTCTGTCCTGGTCTCACAGGCAGAAATTGGATGTCAAGATGGACCAGAAGCAGGACCCTTCCCACAATCCAAAGCTGCAGAAACTGAGCTGAGGAACAAGGGCCCTGTCTTCCATTGGACTGGACCCTGAGTTACACTCTAATAAAAGAAAACCTGTGAAGGGACCATCAGGAACTTGGCAAATGGTTTAGCTCCCTAGGTAGGGTCAGAGCTGCGCCTCCAATGTCCTGCTCAGAGGGTAGGTTAAAAAAGAAAAAAGTTTCAAGGGATCCAAGACTAATGAGGCAGTATGGCCCTGGGAGGCAGATGTAGGCAGAGAAGGCAGAAGGGACCAGGCAAGCCATCTGAAGGAATATGCAAATGCCTGTTGCCTACAGGTGGCCTGGTAGGTGACCTAAATTGTGAAACAGGTGGGTATAAGACCATAGCTGTAGCATTGGTGACTGTGATTACCTGGAGTGTTTATGTCCTACCTGAGGCCAATCAAGATACACAGTGAATCCTCTCTGTAGGATAGGTCCTGCCAGCAGGGGGTGTCTGTAGATGGTGTGCCCTGTCACAAAACCAGGTTTGGTTCTTGTGGATGGTCAGCTCTTGTCCAAGGTGAGACTCCCATCTGATAGTTTCCTAAGCAGCTTGAATTCATGAGCCTGCATGGAGGATGTAGCATGGCTACTCTGATTTCCAGAGCCCACTGCAGTCCATGCGACAGGAAGATTGAAGGTGAGGCAGATTTGGTTTTTAAGATAGTTGGGGCTCAGAGTTTTCTTAAAAGTGCAGGCTCTTGAAAATTGGATTTGAGTTTAATTAACAGCAACTCAGGAGGTGACCTGTTCTTTTTCCCCCTCTTTCACCGTCTCCCCTTCCCATCTGCTGTACTGTCTCCTGATGCCCTATAAATCACAGAACCTGCCCTTGAGCCTTGAAACTATTTGGGAAGGAGGTTGGAAGAGCAAACTTCGGCTTGCACACTCAGTTTTGTCTTGCTGTGTCTTAAAGGTGCCACCCGATGTCTGGCAGTTAATAATGCACAGAGAAGTGCTGCCAACAAGGTCAATTTGAATGTAGCTCTTGAGAGAACCAGCAAAGCTGCATCTAAAGGTTTGGCTCTTATCACACCATCTGCGATGAATAACCAGGGCCCCCAACCAGAGTGCAGCAAATAAGACAGTCACTTCCAGAATTGGGCAAACGCAGAGGCAAATCCTGCTTTTATTTAGCTGCTCTTATTTAAAATTTGGATACTTGGTTCATCGTGGATCTTTGCATTAATTTTTGTTGATTCAAATGTTGCATTAAAATATCACTTATCTTGCATACTGAGTTTTTGGCATCTCATAGATTTTGCACCACCATAGGCAAGTGCTCCGCTTCCTTCACAGTAGGTCCAGCCCTCAACACCTTCGCAGTTGAATTAAAAGCTTGAACCAGTTGAACCAGTCCATCAGCACCACGACCTCCTGGTCTGCACCTTCTGGCCTTGTTTTTTCCCTTCTTTCTACTGAGAACCCACCAAAGCCAAGAAACAGAAGATGCAATCATTCTTTTCTGTATCTCACAAGCTCTGATTTAGAGTCAGCCAGCATTTCTGGGCCTGTTGTTTTATCACACACCTAGCCCAAAACATGGAATCCTTTTGTCTAATTTAAATACGATTTTAGTAGAAAGGAATCACAGTGATTAACGTTGGGTGTGTTTGTTCTTTTCCTGAACTGATGTGCTCTAGAATGGAATTAACTATTTCAGCCACTATACTAACTTGAACTTTGTAAGGATAAAAGACTGTTGAGCTATCTTCGTTTGTGTGTGTGTGTGTGTGTGTGTGTGTGTGTGTCTAGGATTGTCAGGTATTTGACATTGACCTCCACAGCTCAGTATCTTGGCTTCCTTTATGTTAAAACGAAAATTAAAACAGAAGTGATTACAAAAATGTGTAATTTTTCTCATTAAAATTTTTTCTCAATTGTGCAAGTCTTTCTGAGACCGTATCTCAGTATTTCTGAACCCTTGCCAGCTGGAAGAAAGGACACACAGCTGTTTGAAACTGCCAATAACTTGACTTCCAGTAGTTCTAATTGTAAAAGAGAAAATTTGTCTTGGTTGTATGTTTCGCCTTTGTTCTGGGGGTGATTATCTTGATGAGCATGCTTGGCTGTGCAGATTTGAGATTTGAGCCCAGTATCTCCCAGGGTTAGCTGCTCATGTTAGGTACGTAATTCAATGCAAATGCTTTAGATTCTGCTTCCTAGTGACAAAAGCTGACCTGGGAGAAGTGGTATATTCTTTTACATCATCACGGTAATTTAATAATTTTAATCATTTTTAGGAGATATACACCAAAATATTTAGGGGGGAGGAGCCTGTATCTTGCTTTCAAATGGTTGATCAGAAATTGTGTGGGGTGTAGGGTGGGGGAAGAGGAAAATGTGATGAAAAGTGAAAGATTGGTGAATCAAGTGAAGGATTTACAGGACTTCATTTTACTATTTTTGCGACTTATCTGTAATTTTTTTTTAACTTTTGTCAAAATGGGAAGTTTTAAACACTGATTTATGTTACATATAAAAATACAGTAATACCTTTGTTTGCAAGCATAATTCGTTCTGAAAACAAACTACTTGTATTGCAAGACATCACTCATTTACCAAGTTAAAATTTATTACCAAGTTACTCGCAATCCAAGGTTTTACTGTTTATGTAAATATATTGGGTTGTCGGAAAAGTCATGACGTATTTTTTCTACGTTTTTCGTTGCAAAAACGCATCATGACTTTTCTGACAACCTAATACACACACACACACACACACACACACACATCTCCTTAAGGTCCAATCTGTAGAGGAGGCAGAACACCAGGGTTTCTCAGTGTCTGCCAGAATTTTATTTTGTTTGTTTATTTATTTATTTTGATTTTGATTTTTTATTTTTTTCCAGAATTTTAAATCCAGAGAAATCCATCTTGATCAATCGAGGAACTAGCTAATAGATGATATGATACAAGAAACAAAGGCAGGTCCATAGCTATATGGCTGTCTTGTCCTTAGTGATATGTTTTCTAATTTGGAATCCAAGCTGAGCCCTAAATTGGGATCATGTCCTGCGTTTAGTTACCATTTCTAAGGGTTTTTGAGGCTGCCTATATCGCCTGATACGTGGCCCTTGACCTTGGATTGGACAACAACTCAGGTTTTGGTGATGGTGCAGTCATGAATGCCTTGAACACTGTTTATGAATTTATCCCAGGATTATTTCTGGTTCCAGAAATTTCTTTCTTGACCCTCACATCACCGCCTTCCATTTTTAAGGCCCAATGTCTGTGTTCAAAGCAAGGAAAATTATCCAGGCAATTGACACAAGCCTGTCTTCACTGTTCTAACCCCCTTCCTAGACATTTACATACCACGTTTCTTTCATGAATCCCCCTCCTCCAACATCAGATACACATAAGTAGTAGGAGTTAAAGCATGAGGGGGGTTGTATGAGTAAATTACCACCAGCTGTCTGAAGGCTTGGTCATACATTTCTTGAGGCTTTTGTTACAGCTGACAGAGAATGTTAGCCAGTGAAGGAGGTGGGGCTGAATAAACACACACACACACACACACACACACACACAGAGAGTCCTCACGATGGGGAGGTTGAGAGATAAAGAGAGTAGTACTATTTTTGTCACTAGAACTCCAGTCAGGAAGTGAGGGAACCAGTTTATTCAGCTTCCTTGCTATAATGGATTTATCACTGGTGTCCTATGATAAATCAGAAAGCTGAGAAATGGAAAACCTGGGTCACTGGCCCCTCCCTAGAGATCATTTTGGAGCAAAACTGAAATTAAAATTTACGTCTTCTATACAGGAGTGGAATCCTTCCTGGTATGTAAATATTAATTTAAAAATAGCTATGATTTATTAAATGCTTAAAATATGCTAGGCAACAAATTAAACACTTTTCATATATTTTCTCATTTTGTTTTCACAACTACCTTATTAGGTAGTTTTTATCATTAACCTTATTTTACAGTTAAGGAAGCTAAAGCAGAGTTTACGTAACCTCAAACATCACAGGGCTGGAAATGGAAAAGGAGGGTGGTTTGTAAGTCTCCCTTACTCTACAGCTAGTAATTGTACCCACTCTTGTGATGCCTGGCAGTGACATCAGCTGTGCTGCAAGGCTCTTCCAGACGGATGGACTCTGGGAAGTCACTCAGAGGAGACTGGGGAATTGTTGCATACCAGTGACAATTCACATTTTTAAATAAAAGCACTGTCTTATTCCTAATATCTGATAAAATTTTGTATTACTAACATTTTTCAGGGCCCTACTCAGATGATTCCTTCTCTATGAAGCCTCTGAATTTAATTAATCGCTCCCTCCTCTATGTTCCCCTTTGTACCTTTCTTGTAGCGCTTACAGTCTGATTTGCATTCGGGTTTGATGAATGGCTGCCCAACTTGCCACACTGGCTTTTAAACATGGAACACAGTGCCTGGCATAGGCTCTGTGTTTGTTGAGCTAATGTTGAATTGAATGAACTAAGGTAACCAAATTGCCCCTGAGTTTTATTGGCTTGTGCGACTAAATTAAATCCTATGAGCCTTAGCTACCTCGGACCTTCCCCCGTTCATTTAGGAAATGCAGTCTTTTACAAAACCCCCTTTCCCTGCACAAGTATTTCTACTTCTCCCGAGGGTTGTGTCCCAGTCTCTCATAAGCTGCTCCTGCTTTTGCTCTGTTGCTTTGAGGCACAGCTGCCACTTCCCCTACAATGTATAGTCCTCAGAGTCACACATGCTCCCAACCCCTCCCCGCTCCAGTCACTGAAGGCTGGATCCTTGAATTCATATTCCGACAGACGGCCTTTTCTCTCGAGATTACTTGCGGTGGCCTGGGTAACCAAGCGCATCCCCCCGCGTCAGCTCTGCCCCTTCCTCGGTTGCCCTAATAATACAGATCACAGACTTGAATTTCAGAACTCTATTGGACAGCTTCTCACTCCATGAAACTTCAGTTTTATTATTCCTGGGAACCTGCTTGTCTGACTGGCCTGTCCATCAGTCTCTCTAAGACCCTGTTTCCGCATTTATAAAAGGATTGGCTTGCTCGGATGCTCTCTTGACACTTCTTCTTGGTGTCTCTTTATTGCTCTCATCATCATCTGGCCTATTGTATTTATTTGCTTATTGTCTATCTCTACCAGTAGATTGTAAACTCCATGATAACAGGGTCTGTTTTTATTTTATATTATTTTATTTTTTACTGCTGCGTCCCTAGTATATAGCATAGTGCCTGACACATAATGGTCCTCAGTATTTTTTGAATGAATAAATGAGATAATGCATCGAAATTGTTGTATACCTTTGAGGGCATTGCTCCAGCTGTCTATGTTTGCATAATGATGCACTTCAAAGCTTAATGGCTTACAAATAATCATTTTATTACATTTTGTAATTTTGTAGGTGAGGAATTTGGACAGGTCTCAGCCGAGCAATTTGTCTGTTTCATGTGGCGTTGACCAGGTCACTCGGTGGTATTTTGCTGAAGGCTGTTCTGGAGGTCCCAGCCTCACTCAGATCAAGCATAGAATGTGAGTGATGACCGATGCCCTCACGTGGACTGCTGGATGACATTTCACAAGTGGCCTCAGGGCCTCACTTGAGGTCTCTCCAGCATGATGGTCAGACTCCTTTCATGGCAGCTCAGTATTTCAAGAGGCCCAGGGAGAAGCTGCAAGACTTTTTATGACACAACCTCAGAATGTATCAACTAGCACCTCCTTCTCTTGGTCAAGCTAGTCACTAAGACCAGTTCAATGGAGAATTGAACTCCAGCTCTCAATGGGAGAAGTAGCAAAGAATTTTCAGACATCTGTGATCTACCACATTCCTCCATCTTTGGGCCATAAACATTACCACAGGCATTGCTCCCTTCCAAAGCCCCCAACAGTTTCCTAACACTGACTGCACGAGCCCAGGAGTCCAGAATCTCATCTGAATCAAGTTCAGGTGAATTCGAGACCTGAGGTGCAGCTCCCTGAGTACGGCGCCTCTCGATCTGAGGACTCCTTGGTCTGAGGACTGCTCAATCTGAGGGCCTCTCTGTCTGAGGACCTCTTGGTCTACCCTCTGGGCCCTGGGTCCCATTCTTTTTTTTTTTTTTTTTTTGAGGGCAGTGTCACTGGCCCTCATATGTGGGACCCACAGTGGGGCCGCTGGCTTCCCAAGCCAGCGCTTAACCACCATGCCACTCGGCCGGCCCATTGGGTCCCATTCTTTGAGTTGTTCTTTTTCCATTAGAAATGGTCCTTGTTTGCAGCTGGTACCTTTCTCAGTTTCCTTCCTCTCAGTAGCAGGTTGAGGGTCTAAAGTCACCTTTTCCTTCTGTGCTGTGTAACCCCTTTCAGTCCTGCTGGTACAATTTGCTTAGAAGCTTTAAGGGCATCTTTTTTTTTTTTTTTTTGAGAGCAGTGTCACTGGCCCTCATATGTGGGACCCGAACTGGGGCCGCTGGCTTTCCAAGCCAGTGTTTAACCACTGTGCCACTCGGCCAGCCCTTTGAGGGCATCTTTTGTACAAATTTATAATCACCAACCCCTCCAGACAAAAGCCTTTTCACTGAACTGCAATGATAGATGAAGCACCACCACAAACCTTCTTGAGCTCTTAAACCATGTGTCTAACCATCACATCTTGGATTAGATTTTTGCTCTGAAACTACTGTTAACCCTTGAACAACTCAGGGGTTAGGGACTCTGACCCCTGTGCTGTGGAAAATCTGCAGATAACTTTTGACCCCTCAAAATTTAACTACTGATAACCTACTGATGACTGGAAGCCTTACTGATAACATAATCAGTCAACACATTTTGTGTGTTATATGTGTTATATACTGTATTCTTTTTTTTGTTTTAAGATTTTATTGGGGAACTGAGGGAGGGGAACAACGTTGGGGAATCAGGGAAGGGAAACAGACATGTTGCTGTCTTTTTGTTCTTCAGTCTAGTTGTGGAGGACATCTCTTCACTGACCCATGTTGATATTATCATTGCGTTCTTCCCAGATGAGGCAGTCGCTCACAGGTAATTGGACAGCCGCTCACGGCAGCTCACACTGGCTGTCAGCCAATCACACTGGCTGCCGGCCACTCATGGTAGCTCACGCAGCCCACTGCAGGAGGGGCTGCAGCCTACACCAACGCTGGTGACTCATAGCAGCCCAGCTCCAGGTCGAGCTGTTGTTCACCATCTTAGCTGTAGAGGGCTCAGCGTCACTGGCCCTCATGTGGGATCCAAACTGGGGCCCTGTTGCTCAGAACTGGCGTCCCAAGCCAACTCTTAACAAATGCACCACTTCGTCGGCCCTATACCGTATTCTTTTTTTTTTTTTTTAGCTGAGCCATCCTGCCACCTGTTGGCAGCTCAACAGCAACTCAGCTCAGGCTGGCATCAAACCACTGTTGCTCAGAGCTCAGCTCGCACTCTTGAGCGAGCTCTTAACCAACTGAGCCACTCGGCCGGCCCCTATACTGTATTCTTATAATCAAGTAAGCCAAAGAAAAGAAACTTATTAAGAAAATTATAAGGAAGAGAAATACATTTAAAATACTGTATGCTATTGACACCATAAGTTTACGTTGTCTGTTAACAAGATGAGAAAAAAATCCATGTATAGGTTGATGCATGCAGTTCAAACATATTGTCCAAGGGTCAACTGTTCTTATTTTGAAAGCTTTTGCTATCTAGAGGCTAGGGATGAAAAGCAGTTTGATTTTTTTTTATTTAACTTTATTGTTTTTTGAGGGAAGTGTCACTGGCCCTCATATGTGGGACTGAACCGGGGCCGCTGGCTTCCCAAGCCAGCGCTTAACCACCGCTCCACTCGGCCGGCCCTAGCAGTTTGATTTTTGAACCTAGCAAGTCTTGAATATATTTCCTCTAAATTCCGATTAAACAATGAATTGTTCTTTTTTTTTCCCCCCCTTTTTTTTAAAGGTTTTATTGGGGAATCAGGGGAGGGAACAGCATTGGGGAATCAGGGAAGGGGAACAGACAAGTTGCTGTCCTTTGGTTCTTCAGTCTAGTTGTGGAGGACATTGCTTCACTGGCCCATGTTGGTATTGTGATCATTGCGCTCTTCCTGGCTGAGGCAAATCAGTCGCTGGCCATTGGATGTCCGCTCATGGCAGCTCACGGAACCTCTCACCAGCTGCCGGTCACTCACAGTAGTTTACTGCAGCCCCCCTGCAGCCTATGCCATTGCTGGCGACTCACAGCAGCCCAGCTCCAGGTCAAGCTGTTGTTCACCATCTTAGCTGTAGAGGGTGCAATGTCACTGGCCCATGTGGGATCAGAACTCTTGGCCCTGCTGCTCAGAGCTCACGCTCCCAAGCCAACACAACCAACAAGCCACTCAGCTGGCCCTTTTTCTTTTTCTTTTTAAATTTTTATTCATATCTTCTTATATGTGGTTAAAAGAACCAGTCAGTACTTTTGAAATTCTGCCTAAAAATTCCCTTTGCCACACATATCCATTCATTAGGTACATTTTCTATTTTCCACATTCCAATGGGTAGTGGTTTTGCTAAATTTCTGCCACTGTAGAACACAGGTTGTCTTTCTTTTCAGCCTGCGGTACTATTTCTTCACAGGCTTTCCAGAAGTTTCCTCATGTCCTTCCAGCTTTCATACGCAAGTTTGAGGCCTTTCAACCTTTTGCCGCTTCCAGGTCCCAAAGTCATTGCCACTTATTTTGGGGTTTTGTTGTAACACTCCACATACAGGTACCAAATTTGGTCCAGTTATCTCTTGCTACTTTGTAAACTACTCCAAAACATATAGCTTAACATACAAAAAAAAGCATTTTGTTATGTGTTGTGATTTTAGGGATCAGTAATTCTAGCTGACTCAGCAGGGCAAATTTACTCCAATAGCCCCAGCTGATGGCTGGACTGATCTAGAAGGTCCAAAACTGTGTCACTCATATGCCCAGCACCTTGATGGGAACCGCTGGATGGTGGGCTCAGCTAGGCTCCTCCCTCTCTCCATGGCTCCTCCCTCTTTATATGGTTTCTCTAGAACAGGGGTCTCCAAACTGTGGCTTGTGAGCCACATGTGGCTCTTTGGATACATTCCATCTCAAAAGTTTGCTGACCCCTGGAAGAGCCAATCCTGTCCCTCACAACGATTTAAAAATTATTCAAGAGCCATAAATATATTTTTACATAATCACCATTATGTGAGTAATATCCTTTAAACATTTTATAAATGAAACTATGACAGTTTCATTTTCATTTTCAATTTTAGTTCAGAGCCACATGTACATATCCGAAGAGCTGCATGTGGCTCGCAATCCAGTTTGCTGACCCCTGGCAGCATTTCTGTCTTAAAAGTTTGCCGACTCCTGCTCTAGAAGGATAGTTTATCAGGCAACTCAGGGTTTCCAAAGCAAGTCTCTCAAGAGTCTTGCATGGAAGCTGCAAGGTTTCCTTTTGAATTAGCCTCGGCTAGTCCCAGACATCTCTTACACTGCATCCTATGGTTAAGTGAGTTTCTAAAACCAACCCAGATTATGGGGTATGAGAGGGAGGGGGGACAATTAGATTCCATCCCTCAGTGGGAGAAGAAAGAAAGAATTTGTGGCCATCTTTAATCTACCATAGACCCTCTGATCATCTTTGATTGAAGAATGATTCCTCTCTGTCTGGAAAGGACATTTTTTTAAACCCAAGGTTAGAGAGATGGACATGGAGCTATGAAGGACAAAAGAGACATCTGCTGACTAACCAAGTCAGTTGAATCAACTGCAGTGATCAGTGAAGTGAGAGAGGTTGCAGACATCATGTTCTCCTATCTAAGTCTCAGTGAACTTAGGGGTCAAACTTAGGGACGCAGTGTGCCTAGTGAGTGGTTAGGCATGACTTTCTGGAGCTAGACTGGTTTCAAACCTCAGCCTTGGGAACTTAGGCGATAGACATTACCTCACTGTGCTCCACATTAGACATTTGTAAAACAGAGATACCTAGAGCCCATCTCATTACGTTGTTGTGATAATGAAAGGAGTCAGTACACACAACACTTTTAGAAGACAAGCTGGCGAAAATATGTTAGACGTGGTTATGTTTATTATTGTCTTAGAGCTCGTGGAGTAATCCCATTTCAAGATCAGTAGTCCTTTTCAACCAGAATCCAGCTGGCGAGCCAAAGAAAGAGAAAATAAATAGAAAAAACTTAATGGATGGTTAAAATACCATTGGGGCATTTGCAGCTAAGAATGAAGACAGAGACCTTCCTATTTTTCTGTCCCTTATTATCTATTCAAACATCCCTGAAGCACAATCAGTTGACCAGTTCAAGAGCAGTGTATTCAGGAAAAAATAATACAACTAGTTTAATTTATGAACATTATCTACCTAGATTCTGTGAGTTCTAATCTAGAAAACTGCGAGAGATACACGAGGAGGAAGATGTGTGACTTTCTACATAATGAGCCACGGGAACCTATGGTGTTCTCTCTGCCTCAGTCTCAAAATGAATTAAAAAAATAAAAATAAAATAAATAGCATGTCAGGATAGACCAGGTTATGCTGCAGTAATGAATAATCCCCAGATGTCAGTAACTTAATACAACAAAAATGTATCAGAGTAATTCAGAGACCCAGGTTGATGAAAGCTTCATCTTGACACATATTGATCTTCAAGGATCAATACAACAGTGGAAATTGACAGTTGCCTATTCTGTACTGGCTCTTAATAACTTCCACATTCTACCTAGAAATGACCACATGAAACTTCTCAGATTTCAATGACCAAAGCAAGTTACATTCCATTGGCCAAAAGCCACACCTAACTTTAAATGGGGTAGAGTAGGGTAAAGTTAATGTATCTGCAAGGAGAAAAGCTTAACAAAAAGCCAGAAATTACAACATAGAATAACTGATAGGTTGTGTTATTGTTCCACAAATACCCCTCCTACACTCTGTGGGCAGAGCACACTTTTCTGTCCCCATGGCTTTGAACTTGTCCATGTGACTTACTTTGGGAAATGGAACATGGCAGAAGGGACAGTTCAGAGCAGAGACTTTTAAGAAATATCACAGTCTCTGCCAATTTTCTTACACTCTTGTACTCCACCATGAAAAGGATATTCCCCAGGTAGCAGCTGCTTCTTCATTGTGGGTCCTGGAATGATCAAGAACATGGAGCAGACTTGAACCCATGCCCAGCTAATCCACACCTGAACCACAGACGCTTGCATGGAAATGGATGTTTGCGGTACAATACTGAGTGTTGAGAGTTCTTTGTTAAGCAGCATTGTTTCAGCAAAAAGATGACTAATATAATATAAAATATATACTATATAATACAGTGGCTCAACACAGCAGGACTTCACGACAACTAGCTACTACAGACAACGGCTTGCACATAAGCAATACAATAAGAACAGACTAGTTAGTATTCTGACAAATATAAAGTAAAATGAGATGATATTAAATTATTTATATACTATATAAAATATAAATACCTAGAATATCTTATAACTATTAAATTTTTTCTTATCAATTAAGTGAGGAAAAAAATAAAACGATAAATCCTAGTGTTGTTGAGGCCATGCAAGATGATAAAATTAGAAAGTCCTTTGACCCCAAGATTCCTATGCCTTAAGAAGTTATCCTAGGAAATAATTAAAGAAAAAAAAACCTAAATAATGAAGGCAAGTAAACTTCAGTAAGGCATTGTTTATAAGAATCTAATATTAGAAGCAGCATAACAATACAGTAATATAATATTAAGTAAACTATGGGTATATTGATATTATATGATATATAATCATTAGAATAATGGACATTTGCTAACAACATGGACAAAAATTCAGTAAGTGACAAAAAGGGGATATAAAAGTACGTCTAAGCTGTATCATAACTCTATATTTTACAAAATAGATTTGTAATATATGTGGAAAACAGCTAAAGGGAATATGGAGAAATTTAAACAATCGTGCTAGAGGAGTAGCTATATGGATTTTTCTGTCCCAATATAACACAAAAAGTTTGTTCTTTTGACAATAAATGTAATTTTTAAAGAAACAAAGAAATTTCTCAAGAATATACTGCTAGGTGTGTAAGAGAGAGTCTGTTTGGATTAGAAGATATATCTTTAAAAGACTGGAAAGAAATTAAACAAATTTTAATATTGATTATCTCAGGATTAAAGGTAATTTACTTTCTACAGTTTTTCTGTATTTTTCAAATGTTTTAGGATGAATGTGTTATGAACTTTGTAAAAAAATAATTTTAAAAACGAACGAGCATATTTTCTAGTCTCACTTCTGAGACCCTACAATTTATTTAGTAACTGCTGTCATTTCTTGAATGTGGCACAAGTCTGGCTGCATAGACAGAGTTCCTCTCCAAACTCAGCAGCCCATAATTTGATTTGAGACAAAACTAAATATAGTACTAACTTCAGGGGAGAGGATGAAAATCTGACTTTCTCTGTTCTCTGTTTAAAATTTATTTATTTAACTTCAGAGGCAACAAAAGATTCAAGACAGGTGGCCTGTGAGCCTTGTCTCAGATCAAACCGGATCTTAAATGTCCTGTTTTAAATGTTTCCTGGAAACACCCTAAGCTCGGGAGCACTGTGGCCTTAAGTACAAGCTAAATGTTGAGGTTGGGGGATTGTAGGTGAGAGGACTTTCAGATTGTTCCTCTGGATTTTCAAATGTCTTCATATTTTCCTGCTCTCCCAGGCCCTATTCTGTACAGATCATTAGAAGAAATAATCTGGGGGTGACCTGTTATCTCAGTTGGTTAGAGCGTGGTGCTGATAACACCAAGGTTGCAGGTTCGATCCCCGCATGGACCATTGTGAGCTGCGCCCTCCCTAAAAGAGTGAACTATGCGTTGTAGCATGAAAGCAATGTGTAACCAATGACCATGGCTGCTCCCCAATAAAATTTAAAAGAGAGAGAGAGAGAGAGAGAGAGAGAGAGAGAGAGAGAGAGAGAGAAGAACTGATCCAAGAGATGGGAGGCGGGATCGCAGCTTGCCCCTGGATACAGGCCCCCTGCAGTCTCACCCATACTCAGTCATTCGAGGGTCCTTCCTGAGATAAACTCCTAGGATGCCTGAGAGAAGCGCTTCATTCTAGAGGAGCCTAGTTGGTCTTCAGAGCACGTGTCTCTGTGTCACAGGGAGTAGAAGGCGACCTGTAGCAGAGGCTTAGCCGCAGAGACTTGGAGACTTTTTGGGTCTCAAATTTATCATCTGTGAAGCAAGTATAACTAAATCAACATTGCTATATGCGGGCACTGGAAAGCTTTCTGCAAATTAAAAAAAAAAAGGTCAGTGGTAATGCTAATAATAACAACAGTGATTATGTCATTTAATAAAAAGGTTTTATTGTAGAGCTAAAAAGGAGCTTCAGGGCTGTAAGCATTGTAATTATAGCATGTCTGACTTGTTTAAACCTTATTACATAAATAGATGGTACCAAGGTCTCAGGCGGTGCCAGCTCCACAGGACTCTTTTCCATGAACAGTTAGTTATAGGGGAGATTCTAGGTCCTCACGGCCACTGTCTTGAAGTTTTTCTAGTGTCCTGGAGAGTTTGGGAACCCTCTGTCCTCTTGCAGCTAGTGGTAGAGCCCAGTTCACTCTGTGCTTGGGGAATGGAAACCTAGGGAGACAGAATGCCATAAAACTAGGCTGAGATGGAGGCTGCTAAGAAGGCTGCAAGGTTTTGTTAGAATGCTTCCTTTTCTGAGAAAGGTTCCTGTCCTCAAATTAATGGGGATTATGTCTATGTCCTATGACCATCTAGTGTATATCTTCATGCATTCAGGACTGCCCCTAAAACCTTCCTTGACTCCAGCTCTGGCTGCAGAATGACCAGAAGGGTAGGGGGCTTAGAGGACGAGGGTCCAAGCGCCAAATTTTCCCAACAGCTAATTGTTTTTTTTTCCCCCCAAAGCTCCTCGGTGGGGTGGGCGAGGGGATAAAACGCTTGGACCCTCGTCCTCTAAGCCGTCTACCTTTCTGCCAGCATCACCAAGGCAGGGGAGGGTGTGCTCAGGCTGCGTGTAACCTGGGCGGGCTCAGCCCCTGCACGCCGGCTGGCGGAGCCCCGCCTCCCCTCGCGGTTGACAGCTCAGCTGGTGCGGAGCCTCTCGTGCCAGCCAGTCGTGTCTCAGCCTGCGCTGCCTCTGGCCCCAGCTCCCAGAACAGCTCCGGGCGCGCTGCTCCGCTCCGCGTCCAGCTTCCTACTGAGAACAGTCCCTCCCTTGTGCACCGTTAGCTGAAGGTTCGGCCACGTCAAATCGGTTTTCTAAAAAAGCAAGGAGCTGAGCTCGCTAATCGCTGACACCGAAGGAAGGAGGGAGCTGGGGAGGAACAGGCTGCCGCTCTTTGCACTGGAGATTCGCGGGCAAGGCTTTGCCTTTTCCCAGGCTGCTTCCACTCCTGGGTGAGGAGCGCCCTGAAAGTAAGGACAGCGCCTGGAAAGGAAAATGGAGCGGACGTGGACGAGGTAGGTGAGCGGCTGCTGTGTCCCCGCAGCCCTGATTTGGAGATCCTCCCCCGGCTTCCCTGCGCCTTTCCCTGGAGCTCGCCCCTCCCCACTGGGGGCCTTTGATAGCTTCTCTTTTATAGCGCCTCTCCCTCCCTCATTCCCAGCCCACTTCTCTAGGTTCTTCCTCCTCCTGTTCTGTTCTGGTGTTTTCCTGGCTTAATGCATCTCCCTGCCACCTACTCGTGATGTTAAAAATACCCAGGGAGACTGCCTGGGAGTTTTTGTAGAAATGTTTCTCCGTCTTTTCCGTGTTCCACAGAGGAGAGGGGTTCCTGCAGGGCTTTCTTTAGAGACACCTTGAAAAAGAGCAGGGTTCCTTCTCATGCTGCCACGTTTCCTTTCTCAACCTCGTGCTCCACTGGTGAGGGCCGAGCGACCAGAGCCCATCAATGCTCATCTCCGGAGTCTCCAACTGGAGCCGACTTTGGGAGAGGAAAGGAGAAAGAAAGAGACGAGCGAGCCTGTGATTGCTCAGGCTTTGTCGAGGCCAGCTTTTAGGTCACATTTTGGAGATGCCCAGGTAGAATTGTGTTTTCTCTACACCCTACTCCTTCCCCCCAAATATACTTTAAAATGGAGCTCACTCAAGCCTAATAGACAAAGGCTTCATTTTTGGGTTTCGGTGGGAGGGCGGGTGGAGTGACTGTATTCAGAGATGTTTCCATAACTGATACTTCACCATCTCCAAGACTTCACTTTGGGGAGTTGGGGTGGGGCCAAAGGGTGTTCTGAGTCCTGAGAGAGGGCAAACTGGACAAACACAGAAGGTAAAAGTGGGCTTAATGGTGCTTGTGAAAATGACCTGGGGGATTCTAGCCAATCGTTCAACAGGAGTGAACTATGTCATGTGAATTTTTAAAAAGGGCAAATGGAAGCTTAAAGTGTGTTGGTAAGAAGTACACTATCTAGGTTTACAAGTGATGATTTTACTTTTTGCTCTTTCCTGCTCTTCTGGGCGCCTCTCCTAGGGGCCTGTGCTCTGTTCTGGGCATCACTAGGAAAAAGGAGTGCAATCAAGAGACACAAGAGGGCTGAAAACGACACCTTGCGGGGTGACCAAAGGGGCCTAGGGCTCTTTAGTCTGGAGAAGTAGCGACTTGGCGGTGTGGGATGGGGTGGTGGATATGGTAGCTCCCTTCAAATATTTGAAGAGCAGTTGGTGGTACAGGGAATAGATTGATTTGGAATCTGTTAGGAGCATAGAACAACCGATTGGAGTAAGTTGTGGGGAGGCAAGTAATAGCTGAGTGTAAGGAAAAAGCTTTCTAACAGGTGACCTACCTGGGCAGTAAATAGATTCCTGACCCTGAGTTATTCAAGCAAAGGCTAGAAGACCACTTGACAGTAATGAGAGTGAGTGTATCAGGGATTCTCACTCTCTAAGTGTGTTTCACGCTTAAAGTATTATTAGCTTTTTTTGCACTTTAGATGTAACAACTTCAGACAAATTCAGAAAACATTTATAAAAATCACAAATCCTATGTTTATAGTTCAATTAATTTCACAAGCTGAGCATACCTATGTAACGGGCACTCAGATCAAGAAAGAACATAACCAGTGCCCCTGAAACCCTGATCCCCAAGGATAACCATTATCCTAACTTTTAACCATAGATTGGTTTTGCCTAGTTTTGACTATTTTTTTTTTTCGTGAAATTATCCACTGTGTACTCTCTTGTATCGGCTTCTTTCACTCAATCTTACGCTTATGGGATTCTTTCACATTGTTGTGTATAGTCATAGTTCATTCATTTTTGCTTCTATATAGGATTCTGGTGTGTGTAAATCTATCAAATTTATCCGTTGTATTATTAGTGAGCATTTGGGCAATTTCTAGTTTGGGGCTATTATGCATCGTGTTGCTATGAACATTCCTGTATGTGTCTTTGGTGAACACATTTCTGTCGGGTAAATATATAGAAGTAGAATTACTGAGTAATAGGAAATGCATGTTCATCTTTAGTAGATACTGCCAAGTACTTTTCAAAAGTGGTTATAAAGGATTTTTAGAAGGGGAGATGGTGAAAAGGTGCCCCATGTCACTAATCATCAGGAAAATGCAAGTTAATACCATACAACTATTACATATCAGAATGACCAAAATGAAAAAACAAAAAACAGAAACAGAAAATACCAAATGTTGATGAGGTGAAATAGTCAGAATCCTCATACTTTTTTTTAATCCTTATCTACAATAAAAATATATTTGCATTGCAATCAAGCTCAGTGCCATACGTAACTGAAACAAAAAAGTTTTCATGTAACAATATTTAACGTTACTATGTCTTTATACTCTAATCTTTTTTTTTTTTTTTTTGAGGGCAGTGTCACTGGCCCTCACATGCGGGACCCGAACCGGGGCTGCTGGTTTCCTAAACCAGCGCTTAACCACCGCGCCACTCGGCTGGCCCTATACTCTAATCTTTTCTATCCTATTCTTTTTCTTTAAAAAAAAATGCTGGTGTGACTCATTAAATTTATTTCACCACCTAATGGGTCACACATGGAAAAATCCTATAATTATATATCATAACTGATGTCTCAGATTCTTCCTAACCCCCAGCTAAGATCAGTTCATAAACATTTATTTAAAATGTGAAAGCCCAAAACAGACCAGGCCCTGTGCTAAGTGCTAAGGGTAAAGCAATGAATGATACTGGGTTTCTGTCTTCACGTTGTCTATGCTTTTAATAGAGAGAGGTGAAGGCAGACATATGCATTGGTTACTCTGGAGAAGCACAATTTGGGGGATTCAAAGAATAAAAATTAACTATAAAGACACCGTTTATTAAGCTTGCATTCATTAGCTTGCGTGGTAATCCCTTTGCATACTTTATTTCACTTAATCCTCATACCCTATGAGATGTGAGATAAATGTTATTATGCTCATTTTTAAGACAAGGAAATGGAACTTTAGAGATATGAAATTATTTTTCCGGGTAATACACACAGCTGAGGAACAAATATAGCCTGGACTGATCTAATTGCAAAGACTATGCGCTTCATTGCTTCATTTGATTTGGGTCTTGTAGGTGACTGTTTCTGAGTTGGTTCTGAAGCTGACTGCTTATCCTGCCGACTCTTAAGCTTCCAAATAAGTTTAAGACTGTGATTCTAGTCCCACATTTCATTCTTGACAGCTCTGGAAAACCCCCTCTTTGAGGACTTTTTCACAGGAGCCCTCCAGCCCCTTTATCTTGCTGAGATAAGGAACCCACAAGGAACAGGGTACTGAGTATTTGGGCTCTCAAAGTTAAATAGCCCCTACTCATCTGCCCCACTACCTGTCAGGGCGTGTTTTTGTTCCAGGGGTGTTGCCTGGCTTTTACCAGACTCTGATAAAACATTTGGGGAGACCATGGTTGTTCCTGGAATAACAAATTGCCCGTGAGTACATGGGCCTTACAAAAAGCAGGTTTGGTCACTGATTAACTGATATCCATGAATAGGTTAAGAGCTGTTAAAGGGATACGCTCATGGAGACAATGAGGGTAAGTTTTGCTCACTCTGTTAAGTCTAGTATCAGGCAAACAGCTTCTACAGCTCTACAATTTTAGTGTTCACTTATCTAGACTAGCAACTTTGGCTCCTTGAACAAATTATCACAAATTTAGCGGCTTAAAACAACACTTTATTATTTTGCAGTTCTGGAGGCCAGAAGTCTGAAAATTGGTCTTCTAGGCTAAATTCCAATTGTCAGCAGAACTGTGTTCCTCCTGGGAGTTCCAGGGAAGAATCCATCCCTTGCCTTTTCCAGCTTCTAGAGGCCTTGGTTCTAGAACCCACATTCCTTGGTTCATGGTCGCTTCCTAGAAATGGTGTCTCTCCAGCCTCTGTTTCTTCATCTCATCTTTTCCTCTCATTCTCTACTGTATGAGTGTATCTCTTGCAAGGACCCCTGTGGTTATACTGGGCCCACTGGATAATCCAAGATAATCTCCTCATCTCAAAATCCTTAATCACGTCTGAAAGTCCCTTTTGCCATGTGAGGCAGCATATTTATAGGTTCCAGAGATAAGGAATGGGGACTTTTTTAGAGAACCACTATTCAGCCTACCTCACTATTAAATGCTGGAAAAGTCATTACTAATTCTCTTCTCCCATTAGGTAGAAATGTTCTTATTTCTAATATTTGAGAAAGCTGAATAAAAGTCAGGCGAATCATAGATGAACTTTATACAATTTCCCTGAACAAAGAACTCAAGAAAAAGTGAACGTGAACTATTTAAGGGCTACCTATAAGACTGAAGGTTAGGAAAGGAAAACAAATTCATCTGTTTTGTTTTGTTTTAACCTGCAATTTGATTTAATAAAATGCAAGCATTAATTGTATTTGTCTGCGGTGGCTGTAAAAATTTGGAGGAGGGAAGCAATATCCAAGAAAAATAGTGGTTTGGCCTCAAAATTCAAGAATTTTTATTTTGTTTCTTGTCTCCCACATGGCTGAAGTGCAACCTTCAAATAAGATGCTCCTTTAACTACAGTTAAATTGTACTTGAAAGACATTGATGACTTTTTTGCATTTTTGCTGCTCAATAGTAACTCTTAGCCCCTAGAGGAAGCAAGGACAGTTACTTCTCTTTGGATTCATGGTGAGCGAGCAGAGTCCTGTTTATGAATGCATATTGACAACCAGAGGTAGAATTTCTCCCCCATTTTACAGATGTGGCTGCTGAGGCCTGGGAGGCTAAGTAAGGCATGGACGCCTGAAGGTCGGGTTGGTTCTGATCTCTTTCCTTAGTGGTGCTGCTGGTTTGCATAAGCACTTCTTATTAGGAAAATGCTCCTTTAATAATTCCATTATTGAGACATCTTTGGACATTGAATTTCCTCTCAAACATTCAGCACTTCTGGCAATTAATTTTCCGCATTTTGGGGAGGCAAACCTCTGCCTTCACAACTCTGATCTACTTTTAAGTAGGCTCACACTTGCATTTTGAGGAATTTATCTCAACCCATGCTTTCACCCCCACTTATTTCCCACATAGTAGTTCAGAGTAGGACTCCGCCTACCTTCCTCTTCTTTCACTTACATGTTAAGCCTGGATTTAAAACCCAGAAGATGGGGTGGCCTGTTAGCTCAGTAGGTTAGAGCGCAGTGCTTATAACACCAAGTTTGCTGATTCCGTCCCCACATGGGCCACTGAGATGCGCCCTTCACAACTAGATTGAAAAAACTACTTGACTTGGAGCTGATGGGTCCTAGAAAAATACACTGTTCCCCAATAAAATTTTAAAAAATACCAGAAGACTGGTAAGGTGTTGTTTTTGTCTTTGAAAGGATAAGATGGCTGACCCGCCCCATTTCGGTGCTCTCTCCATTCTGGGGTGCTCAGGGATAACTTATACAAGGTTGTCAGTGGAGAATCCATTCATTCAGTGGATGCTCTGGGACACTACTCTATTAAAACTGACCCAACAAGCATATTTTATAAATAAAACTCCAAACTGGGCGCAGAACATTCCACAAGTTGTCTCTGGCAAAAATTCAAATAGCATTTAAAATTAGAAGTCCAGAATAAAAGAGATGTCATGGTGACCCAAGGTGCCTCTATGCAACTCTATTTTAAAACGTTTAAATGCACTGAGAACTTGTTTTCCTCTGTCTCAGATCATCTTTTGAGTTCTGTGGTCATCAAGACGAGTATGAGCTGGGTTTTCTTTTTTTTCTCAAGGCTGAAGCACTTCATTAATCATAGACTATTTATAATAATAATGAATAATAATAATAACTTGTATATTTTCATAGCACTTTAATAGTTCCTAATACATCTTTCCTTAATCTATCTCATTATTTCCAGTCCTTTCCTATTTGTTCCAGAAACTTCTTTCTCCCTTGGCCTCTCCAAAGCCAATGATAGGAAGAGGTAACCTGCGACTGGTGTCTTTTCAATAGGATCAAGGTAGAAGGGGTGTAAAGAAGCAGTCACTGCTGATCCATAGAAAACACTGATTGACAGAGAAAACCGAATAATTTGTAGCATTTCACAGAATTGAAAAATATATTTCCCATTTCATAATGTGGCATAATATTATTCTAAATGAGGAATTAGCGTTGTCAAGTGGAATGATAATACTTTACTTAATCGTTCCCCTATACTACGGCCTTTGGGTTTCCAACTTTTTTAACTATTATGAATAATAATTGATAAATGTCTAGCTGCCTAAAGCACTTTCTTCCATACAATTATTTTTGGATAATAAATGTTCAGAAGTAGAATAACTATGTCAAGCACTTCTAGTTCTCTTGAAAATACATTCCAGGTTGCTCAGGGTTTAGAATCCTATAACTTGTATTAATATAGAGGGTATTACGTTCAATTTAAAGATCGTTTTTGAAGACCTGAGTCCCTATATTGCAGAAGGGAAAACACAGGCTCACACACTGACGTAAAGCACCATGTCCTAGGACATCCCAGGTGAGCCCTCAGTAGCTACACCCCCAGCTTTTACCCCTCTCTGGGGTAAAATGCTTCATTGCTGCTATTTATCTGTTACCATCTTGAAGTGTTTCCTGAAATGATAATAAACAGAAAATTTTAATATAAGAAAGTAAAAGTGAATGTAAATTACATCAAAATTATGCAGACATATTAGGATGTCTGTTGCAAGAAGAGAGAAAAAAAAGAAATAGATACTGTATTAGGTTATAGGATTATGGCTTAACTACTAAGTCAGTATCTGTTTTTCTAGCAGGAAGAAATTCACATTTCTGTCCACCAAGTGACATGTAAAGTTTGGAACTGAGTTGGTTTTAGAAAGAGCCTTCCGTTCATTGAGTTGAGGTTTCCAGTTTATTGGCACCTTGGAAGAGCGTTTTTGCCAGCAGGGCTAGGGAGCTGGCTGCTGTGTCACTTCACTCACCCTGAGCTAAAATTATTATGACTCGGCCTCCTTGGACCAGTTGTTCCCACCTAGACATCTAGCCTTGCCTCTGTTAGGATAACGGTTTATCCTTTAGAGGTTAGTGTCCACATTATCTCCTCCTGGAATTCTCTTTGGAACTTAGTTCTGGATGTTTTCTGTCGCTAGAGTATGTCCTGCCTTCTCTGTTTTAGCATGCAGCTAGTTGGTCTCCCTGGTATTTTTCATACCCTAATTTTACTGGAAGAAACGACCGTCTTTTGTCTCTCAACCTTCCGCATCTTTTATTGCTCCTAGGACTCATCAGATCTTCAGTTGAGAACTTTCCAGAGAGCATTACTTGCAGCTCTTGTGAATATCTGTTTGGGAGGTGTCTCGCTATGGAATGGATACAGCCACTTATCAGAGCTTGATGCCATTATACAGTCAAGCAGTATTTATTTGTTTAAGAAATAGGCATCAAAGTTCCCATTGTGATCTAGACTTCTTAAATGCTGGGTACATGATAGTGAATGATATAAAAATCCTGCCTTCAAGTTGCTGACCTTCTAGAGGGGTCGCCAGGCATGAATGTGTGTTACTGTTGCCCCCAACCTCACAGGTCCTCGATTCAAATTCACTTCAGTACACCATAAGCATAGCCAACCTTTGTAGCTCATCTTGCTCTCCAAACTCCCCATCCCTATGACTCTTAACTCTAAAATTTTATTTCCCAAGCACAAGGTCAAGTCCCCCATCTCTTCATCCTTTCTTAATATTTGGTTTACCTTGTCACTCCTCTGTGTCTTCCAGGCCACCTGCCCTTCATCCATCCCCCTGGACCTCAGGGGCAGCTATCTGAACCATTCTCAGCGCGGCTTTAGAATCTCTCACTGTCTTATCAGTCCCCAACCTTGGTCCATCGCAGTCAATTTTTTTATCCTCTAGGATTCTACCGTGTTTCCCCCAAAATAAGACCGAGTCTTATATTAACTTTTGCCCCAAAAGACGCATTTTATTCATTTATTCATATATTAAAAATCTACATTTACTCAAATACGGTTATGTCTGGCTGACGATCTTAACTTTGGCTTATTTTGGGGTAGGGCTTATATTACGAGCATCCTGAAATATCATGCTAGGGCTTATTTTCCAGTTAGGTCTTATTTGGGGGGAAACACAGTATAAGCCTTGTTTTAGTTATTATAAATCCACACTGTGCAGGCAGGCACCAGACTCATCCTTCCTGGTCTCAGGCACAGTATGTAATGCTGTCAAGACATGCCTCTTCCTCCTCTTACCTATCTCCTCCCTTGACTCTTCCTCTTTCCCTAAAAATCCATTCCTCAAAACCTCCGATTTCAAGAATATACATCAAATCAAGATACAAAAGTGTAAGTTCAGTGTCATTTCTATTCTGTAGAATTCACACAGGCCTATGACCTGAGGAACAACCAGAAATAAATACACAAAAATCTTTATCAAAGTTGCCTTTACATTCTAGCATTTTAAAAATTATTCTTATCTTGCTCTATGCACTCTTCTCCTTTTCCAAATTTCTAGACAAAACATGTCATTCTCTAAAAATCATTTAAAAAATAGGCATAACGAAGAACGGAAACAGTAAGACTGTGTGAAGGAAAAGGTAGGTGGAAACAGGGAAAGAAATCATCTTGCTTGTGGTATCTGGCCTCGGGCTTTGAGACAGACTGAGCCAGCGGCCTGGGCCCAGCCTGATGCCTTGTGAGTCATGGCTGTCAATGAAAACCCAGGAATACAGAACGCATCGCCAGGACTAAGAGTAAATGGCACAAGCTGACTTGTAGAAATGGGTCGACAGCCCATATGCCATCCCTGGGTGATGTGACTGAATCTGAAGATGGTTATTTTCACATCTCTCTCTTTCTTTTTTTTATTTATTTTTTGAGCACAGTGTCACTGGCCCTTGTTTGTGGGACCAAACCGGGGCCGCTGGCTTCCCAAGCCAGTGCTTAACCATGGTGGTTTTTGTTTTTTATTTCACATCTTTTTTAAAAAGATTTTATTAGAAAATTGGCAAAGGGGAACAATGCTGGGGAATTGGGGAAGGTGAACAGAAAACTGGGAGAGGGGAACAGCATTGGGGAATTGGGGAGGGGGAACAGACAAGTTGCTGTCCTTTTATTCTTCAGTCTAGTTGTGGAGGATGTCGCTTCACTGGTCCATGTTGGTATTATGATCGTTGTGCTCTTCCTGGGTGAGACAGTTGGTCACTGGCCGTTGGACCGGCTGCTCACAGCAACTCACACCAGCTGCCAGCCGCTCACGCTGGGTGCTGGTCACTCAAGGTAGCTCAAGGCAGCCCACTGCAGCCCTGCTGTAGGCTACACAATAGCTGGGAACTCACGGCAGCCCAGCTCCAGGTCAAGCTGTTGTTCACCATCTTAGCTGTAGAGGACACAGTGTCACTGGCCCCCATGTGGGATCCAAACTGGTGGCCCTGCTGCTCAGAGTTGGCGTCCCAAGCCAGCTCTTAACAAATGAGCCACTTGACTGGCGCTTCTCTTTTGAAAGAACGGCGTTAGTCTTGGCTGACTCAGGTGGCGGGGAGGAGAATTTCTTAGATATTTGGACGTCGGATAACCTCCTTGGGCAAAGTGAGGAAAGTAATTCCTTGAACTGCCTTTATGTTTTTTAAGTATTAAGTGGCATCTCTGGACCTTGATGGATAGTTGCAGGAAAAATAATGGTAGTGCCTTTTAGGGTGGAGCATAGTGCTGTAGCAAAACAGGTCATAAATCTCCAAGTTGTCGTTGATGACCAGTGACACTCCATGCAGTTACTGAGGACTTAACGCTCCAGAAAACTGCCTCCCTGGGATACATTTGGCTAAGGTCAAGCTCGGTGAATAGATTCTATTGAGGGAAGGGTGTAATTGCAGCCTGTACTGGAGAAGCGTGGATGTCACTATGTCCGTGCCATGCCAGCCCCCATTTAGTGTGCAGAGGGAACCTCATGAGTGGTGCCCTCCCTGTTCTGAGGGGCTTTGCCAGTGAAGCATCCTAGCTTGCAATTTTCTAATGACAAGTCTGGAGATGAGGAAAAATTATAATCTCACTGTATTTATTAATAATAGCCTTATGCTCTGCATCTGTGACTTCTACCCTATTTGCATTTGAATGTATGTTTTTGCAATTCTGGTGCCAAATTGGGAGGGGCAGGTATCTGGCAATATTTGGAACATAGACAATATACTGTGTATGTCTCTTGGCGAGAGAGAAAAAGATCTGCAGAGAAGTCTCAGAGCTTATTTATACATGGCCTTTCCATTTTGATGGTGCCTATTTGCATCACCTCCTGCCTGTGAATTTATTCCCTCTGTCTGCTGGGAACAATACCACATGTTATCACAGAAGAGGTTGAGGGAAGGTGTGACTATTTGGAGAAATTTGAGTAGAGATAGGGAAGTATAAAATAATGGACAGCTCACCTTTCAGGGTAGGACATATATAAAAAGTCATACTTGCCACTTCCCTTTCAGGATTTTAATCATCTGTCACATGGCATCTGTTATACTAGCATCGACATACTCAAGTGTGAGTCGTGTCCCTGGCAATGAGTTGGTGTCACAAGAAACAAATATGTGTCAGGATTTGAGTCTATATCCCATTTCCTTCCCATAGCAGCACTGCCCACCCTTCCTTTCACCTCACTTTCTTAGGGTTCATTTCCCTGGTGTCAAGGCAGGTACAAAGGAGGCTAATTTACCCAGTAAACAGGTTGGTGCAAGCAAGGTGTATAGCACAGAGTAAAGGTTTAAAGTCAGCGAGATAGCAGTTTTCCAGTTTCTGAACCGACTAGCCAACAAACTATATATATGATCTTGGGCAAATGAAATTTATCCTTCTAGACCTATTATTTCCTCACCTGTAAAATGGGGGTTACAGTACCTATTTGATAGGATTGAATTAGGTAATGCCTGGAAAGTACTGAGCCCTCAATGAATTGCTGTGGCAGCACTGGTCGTGGGTGGTGATGGTTATCCAAATAACGGTGATGGTCATTTAATGCAAAGTTAGTGTTGAGGAAAATTCCAACGTAAGGAAACATGTCAAACTGGAAAGTTATGCACAGGCAGGTTCAGAGATTGTCTTTGTTTCTAAGTTGGCACTTTCTGCGAAACCTGATCCTTTAAATATTCTCAGAGCCAGAACTCCACATATTAAAGAAAATAGGCTGCAGTGCTCCTTCTTCAGGCCCTTTTATACCTGCAAAGGTTGAGTGTGGATATAAATGAAAAGTATGAGAAATAGACCTTTGAACATTAGAAAGATTTCTTTCATTGGGACTAGAACCTAGGAATGCATGTTAAATGAGCTTTAAGAATATGGGAATTAGGGTGTGTGTTTGGTTTGGTGTCTAATACTGGGGGCACCCCCATAAACTTGTTACTGACAAGTTCAGCAACCTGCCTGTCATTCCACATATCCCCCCTGTTTGAGAAGGCCGCTCTGAACCTAATCCTTTATATAGTTCATCTTTTATTGAGGACATTCATTAGAAGAGCAATGTAAATCATATCAAAATATGTCTCCTAATTTTTAAAAAATAAGAATCAATATTTTAGTGAAAAAAAGAAAGGAAGATATTCACTTCTGTTGGGTTGTTGGAAAAGTCATGACGTATTTTTTCTGTTTTTTTTTGTTGTTGTTGCAAGAATGTGTCATGGCTTTTCTGACAACCCAATATTTTTTTACCATTCTATGTTTGCAACAGATGGCTCTAGTTCATTTTTGGAAGTACTAGAGTCATTCACATCTATGTTATTGCTATGTCATTGGACAGCTGACAGTTCTAGCTTCATTCTAAACAAAATGAGCTATTTGGTTGAGTTTTGGAGATTTTATTGGGTTGTCGGAAAAGTCATGATGCATTTTTGCAACAGATGGCGCTAGTTGGTTTTTGGAAGTGCTAGTCATTCATATCTATGTTATTGCCATCTCATTTGACAGCTAACAGTTATAGCTTCATTCTAAAAAAAAATTGAGCGATTTGGTTGAGTTTTGGAGATTTTACAACAAGTTGAAGATGGAAGACCAAACTGTGCATTTTCGCCATATTTTATTGTTTTACTTCCATAAAGGGAAGAACATGCATCAAGCTTGTGAAAAGTTGCATAAAGTTTATGGTGACAATGCTCTACAAGAATGTCAGTGCCAACGATGGTTCACGAAATTCTGTGCTGGTGATTTTGATCTTAAAGACGCTCCTGGGTCAGGGAGGCCCACCACGCTTGATGATGACAAAATAAAGGCATCGATCAAATCAAACCCACGTTACATGACACGAGAGATTGCAGAAACATTGAACATCCAGCATTCAAGCATTCACGACCACCTGAAGAAGCTGGGATAAGTAAGCAGGCTGATATTTGGGTTCCTCATGAACTCAGAGAAGTTCATTTGACGGCACGTATAAACATCTGCGATATGCTCATTAAATATGAGGAAAACGATCCTTTTTTGAAACGACTAATAACTGGTGATGAGAAGTGGGTTGTTTACAGCAATTTGGTGCACAAATAGTCTGGTCCCGACGTAATGATTTGCCTCAAACAAAATCGAAAGCAGACATTCTTCAAAGGAAGGTTATGCTCCCAGCTTGGTGGGATTTTAGAAGTGTCGTGTTTTTCAAACTTCTACCAAGAAACCAAACAATCAATTCGAATGTGTACTGTTGGACAGTTTGAAAGAATCCATCATCCAGAGCTTGTTAATTGTAAAGGAGTTGTGTTCCATTGTGACAACGCGAGACCACACACAAGTTTGATCACCCATCAAAAATTATTGAAGCTTGGATGGGATGTGTCGCCACACCCACCATACTCACCTGACTTTGCACCTTCAGACTTCCACTTGTTTCGCTCTCTTTAAAACTCCGTGTGTGGTATAACATTCAATTCAGATGAGGCTGTAAATCAGCACCTTGTTCAGTTTTTCACAAATAAGACAGGTCCTTCTGTGAACGAGGAATTATGAAGCTCACTGAAAGATGGCAAAAGGTTATCGAACAAAATGGGCAATATATCATTGATGGAGCTTTGTTCTTTATATAAATAAATGACCTTTGAAAAACATAGAAAAAACACATCAATGACTTTTCCTACCACCTATACTTTGGGAGTGATCTTGGTCCTGAGATATCTCACACTGTTCACAGACTTGGTGCACCACCTGCTTTGTGATGGTGAAGGTGTATGGCTGCATCTTGCCATTGCTCATGAGCAATGTGGTCCATTCACAAGACCCATTGCTCTTCTTAGTCCACAAATCCAACAGGCCCAAACAAGGCCATAATACCCAATACGCCATTTGCAAAGGACTGCCTATGGCTGCCTTACAGAAAATATCTCCCCGCAGGCTCCGTTGTGGTGTCGCCCTTTGCTGAGGAAGGAATACCTAAGCTTCTACCCCTCCCACCATGTTATGAGAGACCAGACTAGTGGGCCTAGTAAGCTGTTCACTTCTGGGAAAAGCTTTATTGTGGCCATTTCCAACCAAAGCAAAACTGAGTGCCTTGGCTATTCCTCACATAAGTGAAACTACCATCCTTAGAAAATTATTGGAAGAAATTTTCAGAGCATAGTTAGACAGCATCAGAGTATCAGAGTGCAGCAGATGGCTCTGAGAGGAGCAGTTCTTTCCTGGGTATTCTCAACCTAATCACCCTGGAAAACAGGAGAAAAAGCTAATAAGGTGAAATACTGAATGTTGGTGTATTGTTTGAATCCACTATCTTCATGGCAACTTATGAGCAAATCAAGAAAGTGTGGGTGATATACCATGTAGAAACTAGGTGGGTGGGTCGTGCTTGGAAAATGCTTGCTTCCTCAAAGTAAGCAAAAGAACGTCTTGGTAAAAATAAGTGTCATTTTAGTGGAGTTGGAATCCATATTGACTGGTGGATGAGGTAGGGAGAAAAAGATAAAGCTTGTTGAGGGAAAGTATAGTTAATTTATACAGGAAAATAACATTTAAGGTAATAGCATCTTGGTGGAAATATTAATATATGCTCGTATGTACATCTATGCAGGAAAGCTTTAAGTTCCCTCATGACCACATAACTAGCTGAACATGAGTCATTCATGGACTCAGGTTTAAAAAAAGAAATCTAGAAGCACTTGAATTTGAGAAACTAGGACAAAGGATATACAAGTATTTTTTCCAGACTTGGGTAATATGGAAGAATATCTCAACATGTATTACCACTTTGTGAGTGTGTGTGTGATTGTGTGTGTGGAGGCGGGGGGCAAGCTTGGAGCCTATCTCCAATTCTCTTTGTACTTCGGTTTATCAGATCTTGTCACAAATTGCAGTCCCCTACACATCTACCCTGTGTTTTTTCACTATGAACCCCTTCCCTGGGGGAGCATCAAATTCCTCACCAACCTTTTGGAACAGCTGAGTGAGCTCCACTCTCTGGCAATAAGAGGGAACATGAGCTGTTAATAGAGTTAAAGTGATTTTTTAAAAACTCTTCTGAGACCACAATAAGCCCATTAACTTAGGACCCATCCAAAGTGACCTCTCTGTGCTTCCAGTTATTGATTCATCCCAGACAGGCAACTAGCTCAGAGTGGCCGTGGGCAGGGCAGAGAAGGGGGGGGGGGTGTCTCGTGGGGCCAACACACGTGGCCTGGCTGTAACCCCCTCCTGATCTAGAATATGGAATTGTTGGAGCAAGGAGGATTGAATGAGATCACATCTGGCCAGTTCCTCGAAAGCATTAAAATGCATTTTTATAGTAAAGCATCTATTCGAATAGAATTGCATTAATTACTGCAAGGACCCTTAGAAATGCATGTACTTCTTCTACGAATATTTGAGGAAACTGAAGCCCAGAGAGGTAAAAGTGACTTACAAGCCAGTTAGTAGCTTATGGTCACAAATGAATGAATCATGTGCTTAAGCCAATAGATTACTTGAGACTGCATCTTAAAGCAGAAATGACATTCTGTCTGCACTTGATCTACACCACGGTAATAGCCTCTGAGACCTATAAGGAGTCAGGCAAGTATAATAAATGAGTGTGTGAGCTGGAACAACAAGGACAGGGCATGCCAGGGGCTGTGCCAAACCGGGGAACACATATCTGTCCTGGTTAAGGGTGGCAGACTATCTCCTGGTGTGTGCAGGCCCAGCATCGCTAGACGCATTCATTTCCCAAGAAAAGTTAGAAATGAGTCAACTTTGTGTTGACCAAGTAAGACATGTTGGATGGGGCTGAATTTGGCCTGAGGATGACTCTGCCCCAATGGCAGGTGCACAGCTACCTAGGTCTGTGGGCTGAACATAACAGAACCCATCCAATGTGTGAATAGCAGCAGCTAGGTATAATATTTTCCCCACATTTTGTAGGATATTGTTCCGGCTGATAGTTTCAACATCCTTCTCCTGCTTTATCTCAACAGAGGGGAATCCGTAAGAAGTATATGCAATTCACCTCTTCCATTGTTCACTCTCAGCGAAAGTTCTTAATGAGAAATGAAAGCAGAAAGAGGCCGAGGGCGTGGAAGAACCACAAGCTGGTGATCTGCTTTTAAATAATAAAGAATTGTCAGGTGGTGTGTGTAGACCAATGTGCCCTCTGTGGTACTTTTATCTCTCTCTGGAACATAACAAAGTGAAGGTTTATGTG
This sequence comes from Aselliscus stoliczkanus, assembly GCA_033961575.1. Lineage (NCBI taxonomy): Eukaryota > Metazoa > Chordata > Mammalia > Chiroptera > Hipposideridae > Aselliscus > Aselliscus stoliczkanus. The sequence goes on from CM066739.1 coordinate 101,917,571, forward strand.
AAGGTCCATCTCCAACCCTGAGACAGAGAACAAAGAACACCAACAGCTTCTAAACAAATGCCAGACTCTCTTCTGCCTCCCCATGAATGTCTGCTGGATTTTCAAAAGCGAAGCCCTCTAAATCTCTGTCTACAGACTTATTTTTGGAACAGCTCACTGGGAGCACCCAGGGTTTCAGGAATAAGCTAACTACAGAAAGCATTTCATTGTAGGGTCATTGCAATCGCCTCTCTGTTTCTGCCTTCCCCACACAGCCAGTCTTTGAAAACATTTGTCACTCATTCATCTCTCTTTTGCACTCGCAAGGCTCTAGTGGCTAAATGCATCCAATGTTCCAAAAGGCTTTATACCATCTGCCCCCAGCCCAGCTTCCCCATGGCTCCCCCCTCCCCCACCTCACCAGCTACCACTTACCACGTGCTCACTCTGCCCAGCCATGCTGGCCTCCCTGCTGTTTCCCAAATGCTCTGGCATGCTCTTTCCCAAGAGGCTTTGCACTCTACATTCTCTGCTTAGATTTCCCCCCAAGTCTCCCCATGGCTACCCTTAGTACTTTTCAGACAAACCTTGCCTGTTCAAAATCGCCATCCCCTCCTCCGCCCTATCCCCCCAACACTCCCTATCCCCATTCCCTACTTGGATTTTTTATCATCCTTGTCCCCAGTTGCGACCATCCATTTTACTTATTTGTTTTCCCTTCCTGTAAGTTCCACGAGTGCAGTCATTTTTGTCTGCTTTGTTTGCTGCTACATTCGCGGAGCTTAAAACAGTGCCTTAAAAACATAGTAAGGGCTTGACAAGTATTTGTTAGTACGTTTTGAGAATCCCCCTACCCCCCCACCCCCCCACCCCACCCCCCCGTTATGTGCTAGGAATGGTGGTCTTCACTGTGCTCGATAAACACATGATTCTTGCTACTGATTTGTGGTATTTTTTGTTTTGTTTTGTTTTTAGAGAGCAGTGTCACTGGCCCTCACATGTGGGATCTGAACTGGGGTCGCTGGCATCCCAAGCCAGCTCTTAACCACCGCGCCACTCGGGCAGCCCAATTCGTGGTGTTTTTAACATTTCCATTAAGAGACTTTGTCTGTTTTCCATGTCAAATCTACTTTCTGAACATATCTTGAAATCATTTGCTTCTCTCCATCTCCTGTCTTTCCCCTTAGTTAAAACCATCACGACTTCTTGCTTTCCCCATCCGCTTTTTTTTTTTCTTGAAATTTTATTGGGGAACAGTGTGTTTTTCCAGGACCCATCAGCTCCTAGTCAAGTCATTGTCTTCAATCTAGTTGTGGAGGGTGCAGTTCCTTGGTCCATGTGCGGACTGAACCAGCAACCTTGGTGTTATGAGCACTGCACTCTAACCAGCTGAGCTAACCAGCGACCCCTCCCCATCCACTTTTGTTCCCTCCACACAGTCTCCCTCAGAGCTGCTAGAATGATCTATCTAAGATCTGCATCTGGTCATATATCCTTCATTCCCTCACTTAAAATCCTTCAATGATTTCTCATCGCCCTTCACATAACACTCACTATCCTTACCCCATCCTACAAGACTGTGAGTGGTCTGGCTGCAATATTGACTTTTTCTATGCCTCTTACAAGCCTAGTTCCTTCCCAGCTCCGGGTCTTTGCTGTTCCCTTGTGATGGAATACTCTTCTGTTTGTGTTTTTCATCTGGTTGAAATTCTCTTCATCTTAGTTTAAATGACCCTTTCTATGAGTTTCTCTGAGTCTCTTTAGTAATTAAGTGAGTCTGCATTTTCTTTCATAGCATTCACCACATGGTAATTATATCTGTGGAAATGTTTACTCAATGACCATCTCTACGTGGACTTATGGGGATGGGAACCCTTTCTGGGGGGTTTGTCTTTGTATCTCTAGCACTTAACACTGTTCCTGACACATAGTAAGAGTTTAGTGAATTCTTGCGGAGAAAAAATGAAAACAGAATGTAGGTGTCTCACCAACCCAGGGACTGGGAACCATGTGGGGTGGTTATCTCACTATTTGTTTTTCTCCACAGAGATTATTTTGCAGAGGATGATGGAGAGATGGTACCCAGAACAGGTCACGCAGCAGGTAAGGAGGCCGTGGGCGTTGCCTTGCTTCATTTTTGTTTCCCAGCTGATCAGAAATCCCTTTAATCATGGGCCTTTTAAATTCATCATGGCAATGTCCTCAGACTTTCTGGGAATTTCCAGGTATGCACATACCATTGTAGCCTATAATTCCCCACCTTCCTAGCACAGTGTGGTGAAGTATAACTGAAATACTGATGTGACCTCTTCATACTTTTAACGATTCTGTAATTGCAAGATCAAAGTAACTTGCAAAATGGTTAGATTCTACCACTAAAATGAAATCTCTACTATAATACACCATTAAAATAGGTATAATAATAGTGTCAACCTCATAAGTGAAATTAGGTGAGAAAAGCTCTCAGTCCAGAGCTTGTGAAGGAATAAGCACCCAGTAAAGATAATTATTATTATTAATGGATTCATAATAATATCATACCGTTACTACCGGGGATCTACTTAAACTATAAAACCGAAGTGAAGATAGCTCTCTTTTGGGGACAATTTTTCACAAAAATATTTAACCACTTAAGTGTTTTACTTACATTGCTAAATGATTTGCCTTGAAACACAGATGGTTCATATACACAATGTGGAGAAAAGTTTATAATTTGAATGTGTTAAGGACTTCAGATTGTACTTGTGTATGTTAAATCTTCAAGTTCCAAGGATCTATCATCCTTACTTTAGCACCAAGAGCCTCCATTATGACGTAAAAATGGAAGGACTGGGGCCCAAATGGAAAGGGGATAGAAACAATGCCCAGTACAAGCAAGACAGAAGGTTGGGGATTTTCATTTACTGTTTCATTTAATCCATGTGAAAGCTCCATGAGGTAAGTATTATTATGCCCACTTTTACAGAGACAATGAAGCTCAGCAAAATTAAGAGATTTGCCTAAATTCCCACCATTAGCAAGTGGTCAGGAATTATATCCAAGATTCAGAAGCTCTATACATCCCACTAATCTAACTGTGATGTATTGTTTTTCTGTTTTATCAAATTTCCTTCCATTTAATAGCCTCTACTTTCACCTAAATGGGGAAGTAATAATTCTTTCTAATTTCTTTTAATTTAACTATTTACATTTCCTTAGAAATAATCAGAATATCAACAAAAGAGGAGTGATGTTATTATTACTATTATTACTATTAACCTGCCATCATGGAGTGGGATACAATGAACAGAGTAACAATTATTTTGTACAAACTGAATTGAAAACAATAAGAGGTGGAAAAAGTATTACATCTATCTATAATTTGTGCTGTGCATCAATAAAACCAGCTTTAAATTTCTATGCTAATTTAAACCCCTATTCTCTACCAGGCAAGGTTAGTAGATATTGAAAATACCATACTATCTAAAAACATACTTGAAAGTATATTAATTTTAAAAAAATGAAAAGACACTATACAGTGCACAGTTTAAAAACAAATCATATGACCTTACATTTCATTTCTTTTTTTCTTTAAAATCAGTGATATAAAGGGGGGTTTAATACTTTTAGACAATAAAAAGCTGCACTGGAACCACCCTATTTATCATCATGATTTTCTTCTTCATCTTCATCTTTCTCTTCACCATCATCTCTTCCTGATCCTTTTTGTCTTTCTCTTTTATCCTTTTTCTTCTTGTTCTTTTTTCCTTTAAGCAGAGAATGCTCTTTTCTGAGCATTGAAAAAAAATATTGTGACAAGTTGATTGAAGTATCTAGGGACTTTTTCTTGTGCTCCTTCTGGCAAGTTTGCAGAAAGGAAAAGAAAAAGGGAGGGAGAGAGGGAAGGATATTTTCTCCCATCCCATAGGTTGCCTTTTTATTCTGTTGACAGGTTTCTGAAGCTTTTTAGTTGGAAGTAGTCCCACTTATTTATTTTTGCTTTTCTTTTGGTGCCCATGCATCTATGGCTGATTAATTTTTGACAAAGGAGACAAGTGTATACAAGAAAGGAAGGAAAGAAGAGAGGGAGGGAGGGAGAGAAGGAGAGAAGAAGGGAAGAAGGAAATTTTAAAAAGAAGAAAGGACAGGGAAAAAAGCATGTAATGACATTTTGCCTCTCAGCTTAGGCTCTCCTCAGCCCATATATCTGTGCCTAATTAACTTTTCTTCGGTGGGGCACACCCAGAGCCATTTTTCTGTCACTTGCACGGGCTCTGTCTATGGAGCTCAGTGTAGTGTGATGGCTGTCATTTCTTTCTGACTTAAAAAAACATTATCCAGTAATATAGGCTCATTGTTTCCTCCTGTCAGCCAAGAAAAGATGTGTTTTTCTGTGTCTTCTACTTGAGTCTGCACCCCCAGCTCACCTCAATCTGAGATCCTCTGTGGAATCTGCTTGAGGGGAGCCCTGATTTCTTGTTCTTGTTCTTTGAGTGTTTCTTCTCAAAGACGGGCATGGGGTTAGTAGCAGTTGAGCTTTCACTGGCTCCTCCCAGGGTAAGGCTTCCCTTGATGGCATCTCTGCTTCTTTGCCTGTTTTCTCCGAATTCTTAAGCCTGTTGCAACCCCCTTCGATGTTAAAACAACACAGTGTTAGCATACTGTTAGGAAGGTTGAGTGGCAAGAACACGGTTCTTCCAGTGTTTAGAAATGGAATCTTGGTCAAGCAAACTGTCTGCACTTTCATTTCCTCATCCGTAAAATGGATTTAATAATCACATCAGTCTCTTTCACTGGTTGCAATAACTTTATAAAGGAAATAATTCATGTGAAACTATTTTGTAACCTATAATGCCAGTTAAAGATGCTGGTTGGTATAATTGTTATTATTCCTAAATGATAACCTGAAAGATTCTCTATAGAGATATTTGTAAATACTTCTTAGCTAGTGGTTTGACTTAAAAAAAAAAAAAAAAAGAGGATATTGCAGTTATCTTTTGTCCTGCAATGAGCCACCCTAAAACCTAGTGGCTTAAAACAGGGGTCAGCCAGTTTTTGAAAATAAAGTTTTATGGCAACACACTCATGCCCATTCATTTACATACTGTCTGTGCCTGCTTTGAGTGACAAGGGCAGAGCTGAGTCGTCGTGACAGAGATGGTATGGGCTACGAGCCTACAATATTTATGCCTGGCCCTTTAAGAAAAAGTTTGCCCACCTGCGTCTTAAAATATTTATTATTTCTCACAATCCTTTGTGTTGGCAAACTGGGCATTTTTTCTGCTGGTGTCAGTTGGGATGACTCAGAAAGCTGCGATCTTCTGACAGCTTGCGTGGGCTGAGGGTCCAAGACGGCTTCACTCAAGTGCCTGGCAGTTGGTGACAGGCTGCCAGCTGGGAATCTCCATTCCTCCTGTCCCTGGCCTTCCTTCCTCCAGAGGGTGGATTGGGCTACGTTGGTCTTGGGATTCATAGAAAGCAAGAACGTAATTGCAAGGCTTCTCAAAGCCTGGCCTCTGGATGTCATACAGTGGCATTTCCATCATATTCTCAAGTTCAGAGCAAGTCACCAGGCCAATCCACATTCAAGCGGGGGAGAAATAAATAGTTCTTGATGGAGAAGTAGGAACATCAAATCACAAAAGGGCGTGGGCATAAGCTAGCGTGTTTCCCTGGGAACCCGTTATCAGTATGATCTCCCATAGACTACTGTATGTGAACTGTTTCTACATGGTCTAAACTTGCTTTGTATTTTGCAAACACCAAATACTGCTGGATTATGTAGGTGAGAATGATCGTAATGCCACCATTATATAAATTGCTTTGTTGTTCTGTTTCCCTGGCAGCTTTTCTCAGTGATACAAAAGACCGAGGCCCTCCAGCACAGTCACAGATTTGGAGAAGTGGTGACAAGATCCCCTCTGGGCAGGCACATTACCTGAGAGCCTTTGAAAAACCCCCTCAGGTGCGGACTCAGGCTCTTCGAGACTTTGAGAAGGTAAGTCACATGGGTGGGTAATTGTTTTCCCAAGTAGAAGGAGTACCATGAGATATAGTAATGTCTTCTGAAAATACGACTCAGGGCTTAGCCTGGATTGTGGACATTCTTACCATAATGCTCTCTTTTAAAAGCATCTGTCCCCCAAAGCATCTACACTACAAGCTGTGTGCTGAGTGCTGTGGTTTTTGGGCAGAGATTCAGCCTTGCCATCTACACCCCTGGATTACTTCTCAGATTAATTCAGGAAGTTTAAATGGCGCCCCGAGATCTTATAGCTGGACAGTAGTGAGCCCAAGGGACCCAGTCCAGTTCTATTCTCCGTAGCCGTTCTATTCTCCGTAGCTGGCGTGGACCACTCTACCTGTCTGGATACTGTCTGCAATGTGAGGTGCCTCAGCTACAACCATTTGCTTCTCAACAAGAATCTCTAATCATTGCTCAAAACTGATTCAACTCTTGTTTTCTTTCTTTTTTTTCGATGTCCTTCACAGCTTTATTCATAATAGTCAAAAATTAGAAAACAACCAGATGTCTATCAATGGAGAAAGGAATAAACTTTTGTATATTTATTCATATAGTTGAAAACTACTTAGCAATAAAAGGAAAGAAGTACTGGTACATATAACAACATGGATGACTGTCACAGGCAAAAGAAGAGTGTGACACTAAGGGTAGACATACGGGTGTGTGCACGCAATGTGGAAATGTTTGTGTTAGGTATTCATGTTCACCAGAAAGCACCCATTACAGAAGAGAGTCTAAGCAATCAAGTAGTCAAAATAACTCAGACGTTAGGACTCTGGGGCAACTGACACAACAGACACTTGAATGCAGAGATGGAGGTAAAGGCTGGGCCCGACCAAGACCCTTAGAGCTATTGCCTTTTGTTTTGTTTTGTTTTGTTTTGTTTTTAGCTGAGCCATCCTGCCACCTGTTGGCTGCTCAGCTCGGGCTGGGCATCGAACTGCTGTTGCTCAGAGCTCAGCTCTACTGCCATTTTAGATGTTCATCCCATCAGCCAGAGGCCATTGCTCTATCGAGAGGGCACTGTTTCTCCAAGGAAATAACCAGCTACTTGGTAGCAAGTTGACTACCCTTGGATGCTTCTAAGAACAATCAGCACTTCCTCCTCACGAGATCAAACACCTAGTCAGGGTATGAGTTTGCCTTCCCTGCCCACAGAGCTTCATTCAGGTAGCACCACTCTCTGGGGGCTAGCATGGAATTCCACACAACACCGCGTGCCATCAGGGAATCCACTTCCCAGCTAAGGAGAGTCAGGAGTGGGTCCATGGTCATGCGTACACTGGTCGTATTGCACTATTCAGGAGTAGCCGGGCTGGCAGTGTTGGAATGGCTTGTGAAAGTACAATTGAAGTGTCAGCTTAGAGGCAGTGCTCTGTGAGGATGGAGTGCCACCCTCCAGGGTGCAGCAGATGCCCTGAATCCGAAACCTTTATATGGTCCTGTGTTTCCAATGGGAGAATGAATACATGGGGATCCGGAACCAAAGAGCAGCTCCATTCAACAAGATTTCTTATACCCCCCATGAGCTAAAAAAGGAAACAGCTCTTTGGTGCCCCCTGGGGGTTCCCCAGGGGTCAGCCCACACAGGAGTGCTGGATAGCTATGCCCTGAGATACCTGGGGTTCTTTCATTCTTGAATTGATAGCTTTTGACATAAAATAATAAAATTCCAGTTTCAAAACAGAGGTCAGAAAGCAATGTTGCCATGGGTTTGCCCTACCTTCCCTCAGTTTGTGAACAGAAATGTATCGCCTGGACCTAATGCATACCCTACCAGATTTTCCTGTGGACACCCAAGATGCTCCATGTCACATGTCCCCGAGAATTAAACAGCCTGTTCTTGCTTTGGTTTTGTTATTGCCCGTAGTTGTCATGGATACCAGTGTGTTTTTATTTTTGTATTTTTGTTTTTAAGACAGAGAAGTTGCAGGGATGAATATTAAGTGGATAATTGATGCCTAAGTCTCTGAACAGCTGTGTAGTGCTGGTGGTGGAAGTGGGGATGATAACACTTCAACCCCTTTCTCTTTTTTCACCTTTTGATTCTGCTCTCGGAAAGATAGTCTGTCTGCATGTTCCTTTTGGTTGAGAGGTGATTTGGAATGTAGACATGAGGGATGTCTCCTCTGCTGAGAGAATAAATGGCCTGATGCTGTGGGGAGAGGGAAAGTGAAGGGCTGAGTTGGGTGATGAACAGAGGTCATCTGATGTTCAGATGTGGAGTTCCACGTCCTTTTCTCTTAGCATCCTGGTTTAATTTCCTGATTACACCTTACCTCTCCATGCTGAGAACCACTGACAGAAACCAAACTAGGACACAGAAAAAAAACCAATTGAGATACACTGCAACCAAGATGAGCAAATATTTCTAATATATTTTAACTTGGTAAACGAGCAATGTCTTGCATTACTGAGTAGTTTGTTTCCGGAACTAATTATGCTTGCAAACCAAGGTGTTACTGTATTTTTAAATCTCTCCCCTATGTGTCAAGTAATAAACAAATAACAACAAGACAATGATACAGTTTTCTTTTGTTTTGTGGGGTTTTTTTGTAAGAAAGGTTGTTGACAGGGCTCAGAACTTGTGACTTTTTCAGGGTCGTAGAGTTTATGGACCATGATCATAATAAATCCTGACAGGCTATTGGGTTGGAAATATTTTTACGTATAAATGGTGTTGAGAAAAGCTCCTTCTTATACACTTTCTCCCTGATCACAGTACCCACCCCACCCCCAGCAGGCCTGGGCTGAGCGAGACTAGAACAGCACACAGATAATACTAGCTGGCATGTCGTGATCACTTTCTTTGTGTCAGATATTGTTTTAAGTATGTGCAGTGTTATCTCATTTAATGCTCATGACAATCCTGTGCAGAAAGCATGATTATTAACCCAATTTACAAATGAGGAAATAAAGGAAGAATAAGTAACAAAGGAACTTAAAGTCTCATAATTTGGGCCTGAAAATACTCATCATTTTTGTGAGAGAAAATAGTAGAACTTTCTAAATTAGAGAGCTCAGATAGAGAGTGCTTGGTGGTAATGGGACTGGAATATTAGCTCCTACTTAGGTGGGCACACAGTGCAATTCTGCCTTCTCTACGTAAACTGGAAATCTTGTATTTCCCAGCACTCTCCATCACATGTGTTTTACTCCATTAATTCTGAACTGCTTGCAATTCACAGCTGTGTCATACTTCTCAGTCTTTGTTCTGCCTGGAAATACCTTTTTTCTCCTATCCTTTCCCTGGGTAAAGCCTACTCATCCTTCAAGTTTCAGCTCAGGTGCCATTTTCTTTTTCTTTCTTTCTTTCTTTTTTTTTTTTTTAAATACAATCTCAAAATACATACCTTGTATTGTAAGCTCTTGATGGGCCCAAAATACCACTTGCTCATCCTTTTCTTGTCTCTAGAATCTAGCACAGTGCCAGTATATAATGCCAGTACATAGGACGTGCTCAGTAAATGTGCACCAACTAAACCAAACTTGTTGGATTTGGGGTTTCCTGGCCTATTTTCTTCCAGTCAATTCGACTGGATTTGTATTCCCCAGCCTCTAATCAAAATTCATGGAATGTATTCCCTGTTGAATGGTTCTAAGGAGGATATTGGTATATTAATTGATTGGTTAGGATAGGAAACTGGGAAGTCAAGAAAAGCACATTTGTTTGTTTTTGTGTTTTTTTTAGCTGAGTCATCCTGCCACCTGTTGGCAGTTCAGCGGCAGCTCAGTTCGGGCTGGGCATCGAACTATGAACTGCGGTTGCTCAGAGCTCAGCTCACTCTTGAGCAAGCTCTTAGCCAACTGAGCCACTTAGCCAGCCCCCAAGTACATTTTTTTTTAAACACTGAGTTTAAAGGAAGACCATTTTCCACCTCAACTGGATGATAAAATTATACATGGAAAATAAGAGAAAGAAATAGAGACCTTCTGAAATATTTGACAGGACTTATTAAGAAGATCATAATAGTAGCTAATAATAATAAATAATATTTATCGAGCGTTCATTATATACCAGGGACTCTTTTAGATACTTAACATATTTTATTTTAGCTATTTTTCAGTTCATTTTCCTAACTTATGAGATAGATATTATTAAACCCACTAGACCAGTGAAGAGACCAAGGCTCAAATAACTTATCTAAAGCTATACAGGTTTAAAGTGGCAGACCCAAGTTAACTCCAGTGATTGCCAAGGTTCTTGGGGACATGAGAGGACCATGCAGAGAAAGGGGCTGCGTTAGTGGAATGTATGCGTGTGATTTTATACATAGAATCAAAATGGCAGATGCTACAGAAAAGCTATGGCGGGGTGGGGAGGTTCTGTGGCCCTAAGGTCTTGAGGGGGGCCCCCACTGCCCTATCCTGTTTACACATTTTCTAATAATGTTGTCTTCAACATGAAAATGCCAGCCTAACCAGCTGCAGTGCTTGCCTAATTATAGTCCAAAGCCAGCTTTCCCCAGTAGTCTGAATCCAGCCACAGTGAGTCAGCCCGTGAGGCCCCATCCATCCCAGCAAATTCTTCCACTTGGACTTGAAGTCTGTGTGTGTGTTGGGGGGGTGGCAGGGGAGAGACAAGTTCTAAAAGGACCTTTTTTACCTTTATGGAGATCTGAATTATCATAGCCTGGGTTTCTTGTTCTAGTTTAGATGAATCTGGAGTATGTGACTGCTGCTCTTAGGTCAGCAATTTCAGTGCATCTGGAGTATTTCTCTGTAATTACACCCTTGGAAAATGAATGCTGCCAGGGAAGTACGTTTTCATTTTTTTTTTCTTAAATAGCATTTATGCTCCCCAAACCACAGTGACCCAAGCCTACTGGCTTTGTTTTCACTGGTGTGTTGAGGCATTCAAGAAGTTATTAGATGAGAAGGGAAACGGGGGAAATCCTAAACTTTCAGCAGTCGTAAGCACTGATATTTCTTCTTTTTAGACATGACTTTTCAGAGTCATTCCACACAGTCATTCCACAGAACTTCAGCAACGTTTTCATTCTTAAGCAACATGGCCAAAAATATGTATCAACTCAATCATTTTTTTTAAGAACTATAAATAAGAGGAATGATTCTGGGTGCTGTAGAAGATACAGAGATTACAAGTTACCATTCCCAAAGAGTGTACAGTCTGATTAGGGGCATATGAAATATAACTTATACAAGATTTAATTTAAATAACATCTAAGGCAACAGTGGCAGAGATATCACAAGACTAGAGTAATTGCCAAACAAATGTATCTTTAAAACCCAAACATGAGGAAAACATTTTTAAAATTTGTATTCATACATATATATGCATATGTGTGTGTGTATATATATATATATATATATATATTTATTTATTTATTTATATTTCTATATATAAACTATTTCACTGTGTGACAAAAAGCTCTATCTTCCTATGGACCTTGAAGAATTTCCTTCCAACAATAATTTCCACTCTAAAAATAAAATTTTGAAATAGCAACAAAAATAATGATACCAGTTAATATATATTTTTTTTATATTTTATTTTATTTTTTTAATTAGCTTCAGGTGTACAACACATGAAATAGTTATACTTTTTACCCCTCAAAGTGACAACCCCCCTCTCCCAATTCTCCACCCCACTCCTCCCCACCATATCATACTATCTATTACAATTCCTTTGACTCCCTTCCACCGTATAATCCACATCCCGTGACTATCTATATATTCAATTACAGTTGGCATACAATATTATACAACATCAATTTCAGGTATACAGTGCAGTGATCAAGCCTCTACTCCATCCATGAAGTGGTCTCCCTCCCTAACAAGACATGTGACCATCTGACACCCCACAAAATATTTACAACATTATTATATTCCCCAAACTGTCTTTCATATCCCTGTGACAATACTGTAATTACCTATTTATGCTGTCTAATCCCTTCCCCTTCTCCTTCATCCCCACCCCCCTCCCAACTAGCAACCCCGTTTTTCCTCTATATCTATGAGACTGTTTCTGTTTCCTTTGCTCATTCATTCAGTTTTTCAAATTCCACATATAAGTGAGATCATATGGTATTTGTCTTTCTCCGACTGACTTATTTCACTTAACATAATATTCTCTAGGTCCATCCATATCGTTGCAAATGGTACGATTTCATTCTTCTTTATAGCAGAGTAATACTCCATTGTATAAATGTACCACAGTTGCTTAATCCAGTCATCTACCGATGGGTATTTTGGTTGTTTCCAAGTCTTGGCTGTTGTAAATAGCACTGCAATAAACATAGGGGTGCATATATTTTTTTCAAATTAGTGTCTTGGATTCCTCTGGGTAGATACCCAAGAGTGGAATTGCTGGGTCATACAGCAGTTCCATTTCCAGTTTTTTGAGATACCTTCATACTGATTTCCATAATGGCTGCACCAATTTGCATTCCCACCAACAGTGCACCAGGGTTCCCTTTTCTTCACACCCTCGCCAGCACTTGTTGTTTGTTGATTTGTTGATGATAGCCATTCTGACTAGAGTGAGGTGGTATCTCATTGTGGTTTTTATTTGCATTTTTCTGATGATTAGTGAGGCTGAACATTTTTTTCATATGCCTGTTGGCCATCTGTATGTCCTCTTTAGAGAAATGCCTCTTCATATCCTCTGCCCATTTTTTAATTGGGTTGTTTATTTTTTTGGTGTTGAGTTGCATGAGTGTTTTATAAATCTTGAATATCAACCCCTTATCAGATATATCGTTGGCAAATATCTTCTCCCATTCAGTAGGCTGCCCTTTTGTTTTATTGATGATTTCCTTTGCTGTGAAAAAACTTTTAAGTTTGATGTAATCCCATATGATCATTTTTTTCTTTTATTTCCCTTGCCCAAGGGGATGTATCAGTAAAAATATTACTCAGGGTAATGTCTGCAAACTTATCCCCTATGTTTTCTTCTAGGAGTTTTATGGTTTCAGGTCTTACATTTAAGTCTTTAATCCATTTTGAGTTTGTTCTCGTATATGGTGTAAGTAGGTGGTCCATTTTCATTTTTTTGCATGTGTCAGTCCAATTTTCCCAGCACCATTTATTAAATAGACTATCTTTACTCCAATGTAAATTCTTGCTTCCATTGTCATAGATTAAATGACCATATATGGATGGGTTTATTCCTGGGCTCTCTATTCTATTGCATTGGTCTATGTGTCTGTTTTTATGCCAGTACCATACTGTTTTGATGACTGTAACCTTGTAGTATGTTTTGATGTCAGGTAGTGTGGTGCCTCCCACTTTGTTCTTATTTCTCAGGATTGCCGTGGCTATTCAGGGTCTTTTGTGGTTCCATATAAATTTTAGGATTCTATGTTCTATTTCTGAGAAAATTGTCCTTGGTAATTTGATTGGAATTGCATTGAATCTATATATTGCTTTAGGTAGTATTGACATTTTAACTATATTAATTCTTCCTATCCATGAGCATGGTATGTATTTCCATTTTTTGTATCTTCTTTGATTTCTCTCTTCAGTGTGTCATAATTTTCTGAGTACAGGTCTTTTACTTCTTTAGTTAAATTGATTCCTAGAGAGGACTTCCGGTAAAATGGCGCAATAGACAGACGCTGTGCTAACTGCCTCCCAGGATCACACCAAAATTACAAGCAAATTATATAGCATTCAACCCTGGAGGTCCCCGGAACACTGGAGGAACAAAACCACTAAAGGAAGAACTTAAAGAGGAGGCCATGTCGGGTCTGGTAGGATGGGCGGAGACGAGAGAGGGCGAACCCCATGAGGGAAGCCTGCTCCTGTTGGGGGAGAGACCCTCCGGCCACACGCCAAGCTCACCAGCCCAGAGTTCCTTTGCCAGGAAGAGGAGTTCTAAGATAGCCGGCAGTAAACTAGTGAGGACTCTCTTTGCTCAGCTCGGTGAGGCTAAAAGCGGCTGGAGAATCAGTGGGGCCGGTGCCCGGGCTTGCTCGCTGGTGAGCACTTACCTGTTTCCTGGTGGAGGGAGTGGCTGTGTGAGCCGGGCCCGGGAGCCTGTGGGGACGGACTGAACTGAGCACCTTTGGTGCAAAGGCTGAAGGTCTTTGGACTGTTGTTCTCATGGTGTGGAGCCTGCATGCGAGTGGTATAGGGAGGACTCCATTTTGTCAGGGTTGGGCCCTCCCACGGAGGATCACGGAGGTCCAATGGGACCTCATTGGTCTGGTGGAATTGGCGCAGAAGTGCATGTGTGCATACGCGCAATCATGCTGCCTTGGATCCCCACCCTCCGCCCGGCTTATACTGCATTGCCAGGGAAACGCGCGCAGGGCGTGTGCCCTCTGGCTCCAACAGGCTGCTCACGGAGACTCGGAAGTGTGCACGCCGCCTCAGGTGCCTGCTCTCCACACTGCGCTTGCAGAGTTGCCAGGCTGGTGATTGGTTGTCGGGCTGCTCGGCCTGATCTGCGAGCGGCTGATTGGGACAGGCTGAGACTGGGAGTTTTCCTGGGAGTGTTGGACCGTGAGCTGTGTGCCTGCGTGTTCCAGCCAGGGCTCACCTGGTGATCTATCTAATACATCAAAGCAATCCCAGAGCGACAGCCAGAATGGGGAAACAAAGAAACATGTCACAAGTAAAAGATCAGAAGAAACCTCTAGAAATGGAACTAAATGAAACAGAGGGAGCCAACCTTTCAGAGACAGAGTTTAGAACACTGATGATAAGATTGTTTAAGAAACTTAGCGAGGACATAAAGAAGGATAGGGAAACCATAAAAAACAACCTGTTAGAACTAAAGAATACAATAACTGAAATGAAGAACACACTCGAAGGAATCACCAGTAGAGTAGATGAAGCAGAGGAGCGAATCAGCGATTTGGAAGATAAAATAGTAGAAATCACCCAGTTGGCACAACAAAAAGACCAAAGAATAAAAAACAATGAAAATAGTTTAAGAGCCCTATGGGACAAGGTGAAATGCAACCACCTTAGACTCATAAGAATACCAGAAGGAGAAGAGAAGAAGCAAGAGGTCGAGAATGTATTTGAAAAAATAATGACTGAAAACTTCCCTACCCGGGTGAAGGAAATCGACATACATGCCCAGGAAGTGCAGAGGGTTCCAAACAAGTTGAACCCAAACAGGTCCACACCAAGACACATCATAGTTAAAATGGCAAAGGTTAAAGATAGAGACAGAATCCTAGAGGCTGCAAGAGAAAGACAGCAGGTTACATACAAAGGAACTCCTGTTAGACTAACAGTTGACTTGTCTACAGAAACTCTGCAGGCCAGAAGGGAGTGGCAGGAGATATTCAAAGTGACATAAAATAACGGCCTACAACCAAGATTGCTCTACCCAGCACGACTATTACTTAAAATTGAAGGAGAAATAAAGAGCTTCTCAGAAAAGAATAAGCTTAAGGAACTCATTACCACCAAGCCAGCATTGCAAGAAATGTTAAAAGGGCTCTTTGAAACAGAAGAAAGGGGTAAACAAGCTAACCCAGGGAGACCAGGAATACAAATAACAAAATGGCAATACATATGCACCTATCAATAATCATTTTAAAGGTGAATGGGCTAAATGCTCCAATCAAAAGACAGAGAGTGGCTGAGTAGATAAGAAAATAGGACACATGTATATGCTGTTTACAGAAGGAATAAGATATTTCATGCAAATGGAAATGAGAGAAAAAAAAGCTGGAGTACCAATACTTATTTTGGACAAAATAGACTTTAAAATGACTACAATAAAAGTCAAGGGCACTAGAACCCTAATAAACATCTATGCACCCAACATAGGCACACCTAATTACATATAACAGATTTTGACAGACATAGAGACAAAGATCAACAGTAACACTATCATAGTAGGGGACTTCAACACCATTGTCACCAATGGACAGACCCGTTAGACAGAAAATCAACACAGAAAGAGGGGCCTTAAATGATACTTTAGACCAGCTGGACTTTGTTGATATTTTTAGAGCATTTCACCCTGAAAAAACAGAATATACATTCTTCTCAAGTACACATGGGACATTTTCCAAGATAGACCATGTTATGCCGCAAAACAAGTCTCAGTAAATGTAAGAAGATTGAAGTCATATCAAGCAGATATAAAGCAAAAACTGATGGTTGATGGCTGGGAGGGAGTGGGGAAAAGAGAGAGGGGGAAGGGTTTGGACAGTGTAGATGGGACTATAATGTTACTGCAGGGATATGGGGGCAGTTCTGGGAAAGTAATTGATAATATTGTGAAGAGACTACTATGTTGTGTGAAATAAGTCAGTTGGAGGACAGGTACCATGTGATCTCACTTGTGTGTGGAGTCTGAAGAGCTGAGTGAACGATCAAATAAACAGACTCGTAGATGTAGAGGAAAAACTGAGGGTTGCTAGTTGGAAGGGGGGTGGGTATGGGGGGGAAGAGGAAGGGATTAGACAGCATAAATAGACAACTACAATATTGCCACAGGGATATGAAACACAGTTCGGGGAATATAAAATGTAAAAATTTTGTGGCGCGTCAGAAAGTCACATGTGTTGTTAGGGAGACCACTTATGGATGGAGTAGAGGCTTGATCACTGCACTGTACACCTGAAGCTGATGTTGTATAGTATGGTATGCCAACTGTAACTGAATATGTGGATGGTCACGGGATGTGGAGTATACTGTGGAGGGGAGTCAGGTGATTTGTGATAGATATGTATGATGGAGGGGGAGTGGGGTGGCGAACTGGGGGAGGCGGGTTGTCACTTTGGGGGGTAAAGAATATAACTATTGCATTGTGTTGTACACCTGAAACTAATAAAAATAATGAAAAAAATTGATTCCTAGATATTTTATTGTTTTTGAAGCAATTATAAAAGGGATTGATTTCCTGATTTCTTCTTCTGATTGTTTATTGTTGGTGTATACACATGCAACCAATTTCTGAATATTAATTTTGTATCCTGTTACCTTACCAAATTCGTTTATCAGTTCTAGCAGTTTTTGGTGGAGTCTTTGGGATTCTCTATATATAGTATCACATTATCTGCATATAATGACAATTTTACTTTCTCTTTTCCAACTTGGATGCCTTTTATTTCATTTTCTTGTCTGATTGCTGTGGCTAGAACTTCCAGAACTATGTTAAATAGAAGTGGTGAAAGTGGGCAGCCTTGTCTTGTTCCTGATCTTAAGGGGAAAGCTTTTAGCCTTTCCCCATTGAGTACGATGTTTGCTGTGGGCTTATCATATATGGCCTTTATTATGTTGAGATATGATCCCACTATTCCCACTTTGCTAAGAGTTTTTTTAATCATAAATGCATGCTGGATTTTTGTCAAATGCCTTTTCTGCATCTATTGAAATGATCATATGATTTTTATTTTTCATTTTGTTAATGTGATGTATTACATTAATTGATTTGTGGATATTGAACCAGACTTGTATACCAGGAATGAATCCCACTTGATCATGGTGTATGATCTTTTTAATGAGATGCTGAATTCGGTTTGCTAGTATTTTGTTGAGAATTTTTGCATCTATGTTCATTAGGGATATTGGCCTGTAGTTTTCCTTTTTTGTAATATCTTTGTCTGACTTAGGAATCAGGGTGATAGTGGCTTGATAGAAAGAGTTTGGGAGCCTTCCCTCCTTCTGTATTTTTTGGAATAGTTTGAGGAGAATAGGTACTAATACTTTTTTGAATGTTTTGTAAAATTCACCTGTTTAGCCATCTGGTCCAGGGCTTTCGTTTGTTGGAAGATTGTTGATTACTGATTCAATTTCTTTGGCAGTAATCAGTCTGTTCAGAGTTTCTGTTTCTTTTTGGTTCAGACTTGGTA
Organism: Aselliscus stoliczkanus; assembly: GCA_033961575.1. Lineage (NCBI taxonomy): Eukaryota > Metazoa > Chordata > Mammalia > Chiroptera > Hipposideridae > Aselliscus > Aselliscus stoliczkanus. The sequence goes on from CM066739.1 coordinate 101,935,340, forward strand.
GATTGTATGCTTCTAGAAATTTATCCATTTCTTCCAGATTGTTGAATTTGTTAGCATATAGTTGCTCATAGTAGTTTCTTAAAATTTTCTGTATTTCTGTGGTATCTGTTGTCACTTCTCCTCTTTCATTTCTGATTTTATTAATTTGGGTCCTCTCTCTCTTTTTCTTGGTTAGTCATGCTAAAGGTTTGTCGATTTTGTTTATCTTTTCAAATAACCAACTGTTGGGGCCGGCCGAGTGGCGCGGTGGTTAAACGTTGGCTTAGGAAGCCAGCGGCCCCGGTTCGGTCCCACATATGAGGGCCAGGGACACTGCCCTCAAAAAAACAATCAAATAACCAACTCTTGGTTTCATTGATCTTTTGTATTGTTTTTTTTGTTCTCTCATTTATTTCTGCTCTGGTCTTTATTATTTCCTTTTTTATACTCCCTTTAGGCCCAGTTAATATTTATTGAGTGCTTATTGTGTGCAGGCTCTATGAATGCACTTGACTTGCATTATCTTATATTATATAGAACTGTTATATCAGTTCTTATAACAGTCTTCTGAAGTTGGTGTAACCATTATTTTTATTTGTTCAGAGAGGGACACTGAACCTGGAAAAAAACTAGTGATTACTAGGAAGTGCTAGAGCTGGGATTTGAACAAAAGTGTATTGATTCCATAACTTAACTCTTAGCCACATATTTATTATGTTTCTTGAGGGACAGCTGATCCCTTATTCATTTGGTTCTTTATCCACTAATCCCTGGCGTAGATGGACACATCCTGTGTGCCAGACCCTATTCTAGCTGTTGAATGCACAATGATCAAATAAGAATGTATAAAAAACTCTGTGTTAAAGGATGACTGTTTATTTCAGTATTTTTTTTTTGAGGGCAGTGTCACTGGCCCTCATATGTGAGACCTGAACGGGGGCCGCTGGCTTCCCAAGCCAGTGCTTAACCACCGCGCCACTCGGCCAGCCCCTATTTCAGTATTTTTATACTAATAAAATATTAGAAATAATCTAATTATCCATCAAAGTGAGTGTTGATTATTTCAAGTATGGTATATGCATACAATAGAACATGTACATAAATAACAAATTTAAGATTAAACAACAAAACAACAATTTGACTGAATATTACATAATATAAGATCTCATTTTTGAAAGAGAGAAAAATAGAAATGTCTGGCAGGATATATACCAAAATATTAATGGTGATTATGTCTGGGTGATGGGATTAGCCATGATTTTTGCCTTCTTTATTAACTTTCTATATTACCTGAGTTTTTAATAACATGTTCATTTTATCTATCTAGTTATTGAACAGATGTTTCTAAAGCATGTATTATGTACATAGCATAATGTCTTAAGCACTCACTGAAAATACAATAATGAGTAGGTAAACATGGCGCCTGGATTCATAGAGTTTACAGATTAGCCAGTTACAACAGCATGTAATCATTACAATAAAAGTAAAGAGTTACACAATCTATAGCTGGGTGCCTAACTCAGTCCGAAGGGGTTGGAGGATTCAGGGAGAGTTGCCAAGAAGAAACTACATCTAACTGGGAGCCTGAAGGAAAAGTAAGAATTAATCCCTAATATGGACTCTAGGAGTGGGAGAAGGATGAATGTTCTTTGCAGAGGAAATAGCATGAATCAAGATTCAGATGAGAGAAAGAACTATAATGAGTTACTATGTCTTAGGACGTGGGTGCTAGAAATGTGGAGAGGAGCTGAGACTGGAGGAAAAGAGAGAGTGCGAAGCCAATATACAGCCTTGAAAGTTATGTGAAGGCTTTTAAATTTTATTCGAGCTCAATGGGGAGCCTTTGGAATCTTTTGAACACAGAACTGACATGATCAGGTTTTCATTTTAGAAATGTCTCCTTGGCTTCTGTGTGGACTCTGGATTGGATGAGTCAAGTTCAAGGTAGAGAGAGTAGTTAGGAGGCTGTAGGGAAAGGTTGGTAGTAAAAACGGTAAAGGTGTGATAGACATGGACAGATGAAAGAGAAAGAGATTTCATATGCAGAAGTGATAAGACTAAGCAATTGATTGGATATATGACCAGTGATGGGAAAGAAGCCCAAACATAACCAACTACCATTTAATCTCTCCATTTCCGTTCAGGTTATCACCCTGTTGTAAACTCCCAGAGTACCCTGCACTTTCCCCTTAATAACATGATTTATTGGTTCAAAGTCTTTCTTTTCTGTTAGAATCTGAGCTCCATGATCGCAGAGATAGATTTTTGTCTCGTTCACTACTAGATATAGTGATTAGCGTAGTGCCTAGTTATCGTAGGCATGCCTTTTTCTTTCTCGTTCTGTTTTGGATGAATGAATGATGTCAAGCTTTCTTGCTTGGGCAGCTACAAGGTGATGCCATCCATTGAGAAAGGTAACAGCTGGAGTGGGCTGTTCTTTTATAATCATTACAAGTGTAACAAAGACCAAAGCCAGTAAAGTGATTTTCATTTTTGGAAGAAAATTAAGACGATGCTTCCTGTTCTTAAGGAATGATAAATCTAATTGGGGAGACAGTCAAATGGATAACGCTCATAATAATGCTAACAGTAGCACTCGGAGGGGCCCTAACCCAGGCTTTAGGATGAGATAGGCTTCCGTTAGTAGGTGCTGTTTCAATCAAGCCCTTAAGGATGAGTTGGAGATAGTTCAGTCAGAGCTGAGTGGGAGGTGAAGAGGAATGAAGACATTCCAGATGAACACGGATATCTGTGAAAAGTCCTGGAGGAAGCCGAGAGCCTACAGCTCAGAAACAAGACACTTTTTGTCATGGCGGCAACTCTAGCGTGTCCACTGAGGTTCAAGCTGGCAGTGTCCCCCCACCACTGCTGGTCAAAGCCTTATTGTTGCAGGCATTCACGCTATACTGTGAGCTGTTACCTCTTATGCCTAGAGAAAGTCCTGATTGTGCCTTTGAAATCACCTTCTTTCCTAGAGAAGTATGGAGAAACCATTATTGAAAACCTAGAAAGATAGGTGAAGCCATATATGAATATGTTCCTCCTGACTATTAAAAACTCAGCAAATAATCTTCCTGGGTTGAACCAGTTGTGAACAAACAGCACCAAGCCCTGCTGGTGTTGATCGAGCCAAACTGATAGAGAACCTGCTTTGGAGCCTGTCATTTCTGCCGCGGAGCTCATTTAACCATCTCCGACAACACTATTTCTGGTTGGGCCATTTATTTTTGGTGGTCAGGGAGTTATTTGTTTTGGTTTGGTTTTATATAGTTCCTAGTGCTCTAATGTGTTGATGACGGCGCCACCTTGTTATTCCAGGGTTGGGGGTGGTGCGAGTGTGTCTGTGGCCGGGGGAAAGCAGCAGAATTGCCTGAACCCCTGTCCTTTATCTGCATGATGATGCTGTCTAAGAGGGTTATTTGTCAACCTCATGTAATAGCTCTGTTTTTAGCTCTCTTGTCATCAGGCCAGTTATTTTTTTTTTTTAAAAAGGCTGTGTTGGGGCAGCCTACTGGCTCAGTTGGTTTGAACTCATGCTCTGAGCAATAGGGTTGTCTGGTTCGATTCTCACATGGGCCAGTGAGCTGCGCCCTCCGCAACTAGATTGAAGGACAACAACTTGACTTGGAGCTGATGGGTCCTGGAAAAAACACATTGTTCCCTGAAAGAGCACATTGTCCCCCAATAAAGTGAATAATAAAAAAAAAGGCTGGGTCGAGGATGGGAATCAGAATGCTTCTGAGTTTTAGGAGAGAAAATGGGATGCTATTATTCATATTGTAGCATTTAAAAGACTCTGGAACTTTAGGAACTCTGTTGAAAATTTCAGAAAAAGAGTTTCAGAAGAAACATATGTTTATTGTGTAACACCCCACCTTCCCGCAAAAAGCCAGGTCTTTGTAGAACTTGCAGCCTGTTCTCTGAAGCAGGTATCAGTGGTTGATTTCTGGAACACTGAAGAAATCCTGAGTGGAAGCGAAAGGGTTGATGAATGGCAGACCAGGTTCATTGACTTTGGTTGACATGTTCCTTGTCAGAATGGTCTGCAAAAGTTACGCATATTCTTCAGGTCGGCCTAATGAGTATGTTGTTTCTGTGCCAAAATAGAGTGGATCATGTTTTCTTTCTGTCTTACCTGAGGATTGTAACACTTTAAATTGATAAAAATACTAACTGTGAGTTTTCAATACTGAGGGTTACTTAAAGGATACATCACCTACCTAACCTTTATGTTAGGACCCCCTAATCTAAGCAGGATTAATATATAGAACATTTTGAAATGATCAGTTGTAAAGTTTTTTGGTTTTTTCTTTTAAAGATTTTATTGGGGAATTGGGGGAGGGGAACAGTGTTGGGGAATTGGGGAAGGGGAACAGCCAAGTTGTCCTTCAATCTTAATTGCAGAGGGGGTAGCAAGCTCAGCTCCAAGTTCAGTCGCAATGCTCAGTTCAAGGTGCTGTGTTCAGTCTTAGTTGTGGGTGGGCATAGCCACATCCCATGCAGGATTTGAACCAGCAGCCTCATTGTTAAGAGGGCACATTCTATTCACTGAGTGATCTGGGCAGCAGCTCAGCTCAAGGTGCCGAGTTCAGTCTTTAGTTGCGGGCAGGTGTAGCCCACCATCTCGAACAGGCAACCTTGTTGTTAGGAGCACATGCTCGCACCAGCTGACCCATCCTGTCACCTGTTGACAGCTCAGCTCGGGTGCAGCTCACTGGCCCATGTGGAAATCGAACTGGCGACCCTGTTGTTGCTCAGAACTCACACTCTTGAGCAAGATCTTAACCAACTGAGTTACTAGGCTGGCCCTAAACCATTTGCTTTGAATTGAATTGAATTGAATTGAATCGTTATCATAAAAAAAATCCTTTATAAAAGGTAAGTTACTTCTCCCAGCTCGGGTTTCTTTCTTCTTCTTTTTAAAATAGCAGCTATATTGAAATATAATTTGCATACCATAAAAATCGCCCCTTTAAAGTGTATGATTCCATAGTTTTAGTATATTCACTGAGTTGTGCAACAATTACCACTGTCTAGGTACAGAACATTTTCATCACCCCTCCAAAAAACCTCATATCCATTAGCAGCCGTTTTCTCTTCCCTATCCTCCCAGCTGCTGGAAACCACTCATCTATGTTCTCTCTCTATGGATTTGCCTTTTCTGAATGCTTCATATAAGTGGAATCATACAATATGTGACTTTTTCGTGCCTGGCTTATTTCACATTAGTATAGTGTTTTCAAGTATCAGTGCTTCATTTCTGTCTATAGGCAGCTAATATTCCATTGTATGGATATACTAAACTTTGTATATCCATTCATCAGTTGATAAAGATTTGGGATGCTTCTACTTTTTGGCTATCATGAATAATGCTTCTGTGAACATTCATGTGAAGACAGTAATTATATCCAATTAATTTTGTAAGACAAGCCCAACTCATTCCAAACAGCCAGGAATTAAACTTTTGTATTTAATTCTTAGTTGTATTTAATTCTAAGTTGAATCTCATTCAACTTAGATTTTATCCAAAAAAAAAAAGCATAGGAACTCTCTGATACATAGATGTATTGTAAATAAAAACATTTTTTAATTGAATGTATTGGGGTGACAATGGTTAGTAAAATTACATAGGTTTCAAGTGTGTGTTTCTATAATACATCTGTGAAACATACCATCCTCTTCCTTTTCCCTGCCCCATCCCTCCCTGTCTACCCTTGTCTTCCAACCCAGAACAAGTTAGGTCCCTGGGTTTGATTCCACTGGATGCTAAAGAGCAGGAAATACTCTCCAACCATGTATGTGCCCTGCCAAAGAGCTGTTTTGAAACTACGACAGGTAGCAAAGTTATGGGTTAAATAGCCTATTGGGGATCATCTTTGGGTCCCAGTCATCATTTCTGCTTCTGTCTTAGAAATATGGTATCTTTTATGCTCACTAGTCTTCTCTTCGTCCTTCTGCACAGGTAGCCAAAACTTGTAGCCTGCACAGGTAGATACCTACTACTCTACAGGGCTCTACCATAGGAAGCTGCTGGGGTGGTCTGAGGTTCCTCAAAAAATGACAGCTCGCTCATCAGTGCCACTTTTGTAGCATTGTTTCTATGAGAAAATATGTTTCAAACATAGTCTCAGGATAGCTAAGGATCTGAAACGTACTCTAGGGCTAACTCCTAGCTGATGTGTGATGACTTTTAACACTATCCCTGACAAGTGGTTCTTTAGTCTCCCTGACAGTCGAATCCCTTTTGTGACAGGAAATCTACTCTCTCATCATGTATATTTGAGGTATGGATATGTAGATGGAGTGTGGCAGTAAGTCCACTACGCCCAGTCCTACCAGAGAACATATCCTTGTATCTCATGGAAAACTGCCTCCCTATAATTCCTGGTTTCATTCCCTTTAAAATAGTTTTTTTTTTTTTAAAGTATGAGCTATTTCACAAACAACGGGAATGTACAGAGAATAATAAAACACTGTCCCTGTATTAATATTTAAATTTTACCCAATATTATTTTCACTCCGCTTGCCTCAGACTGAAAAAACAAAAGTTAGCATTCCAGAAACATTTGCAAGCTTCTTAGTAGCCAACCCATATCCCAGCTTAAGGACTCCTTTCCTACAGTTAGTTACGAGTAAGTCGTTTTCCCAAAGTTACACAATTAGAAAATAGCAGAGCTGGGATTTGAACTCAGATCTCCTTGGTTCAAAAGTTTTTGCTCTTTTCACGATGCTATGCTACTCCACCCGATAAATAGTGATAATATTTATTGCCTATTTACGCTATTAATAGCATAATAGTGATAATATTTATTGCCTATTTGTAAACGAGTAGTACTTAAAACACTTTTCCTGTTCCTCTGTTTACCGCGTTAAACATATTTTTATTTTCATGAAATGTAAAGCTATGAATGATCACAGATATCAAATTAGTACAGTTTAAGTTGCAGGTGTTTTATTATATTTGAAAGGAAGGCGTTAGTCAAGATGACGAATCATGTTTAGTGGAGTGGAACTGTATTTTTAGGAGGGAGAATGGTAAGAGATGAATATGTTTTCAAGCAGTTCCATTATAAGCAGCGCTCTCTGGGGGATCTGAATGTGATTAGGCAAATGTGAAGCTGGGTGTTTTTTCTTAAAGGCTGACTTGACAGTTATTTATGTTAATGGGGCATGACATACAACAGCTGGGTTGTAATCCTCCTCCTATTGTTGGCATAGATTGAGTCCTTATTAAAGTCTTATTTCCAGCCTGGGCTAATGCATTAAGAAGCAGTGGGAAGAAGTAATTAAGGAAAGAGCACGGGAGAGCCCTTGATGTTTGGTAAAAAAAATATTTTGAGAGTAAAGATTTTCGATGTATTGTGTAAAAAAAGGAAGAACAAAGAAAGAAGCACTGTCTCTTGATCAAGAGCCTGCCCTGTTTCTGTCCTAAGTGATGCAGCGCTTATCTAAACATAGAGGCAGGACCTGCCCATTAGACATCCTGACTTAGTAGGTCTCATGTGCAGTCCAGGTGTGTGCGTGTTTGGTTGTTAGAGCTACAAAATTAAACAAGCAGAAGCAATAAACAAAACAATCTTTTTGGTAAGTGGTTTCTGGTCCTCTTCCACACACTGCCTTTCTCCTCACCCTTTGCCAAACTGACAGCCAGGATCTGCCTAGAGGGACAAACTCAGGCTGCTCACCCTGGCCTTCAAGATCTCCCTAAAACATTTCTTCCCTTCCCACCCACCCTGAGCCCCCCCCGTTAGAGGACAGTTCGTGCCACTTGTTTCCGTCCAGCTGGCCCTCTGCACCTTTGCTTAGGTTCCACCTGCCCAGATCACCTTATATTCTCCCCATAGCAGAGCCAAACTTGATTCATCCTTTAAGGAAGAGCTAATGTGCCTGCTCTCTGTGGAACCTTCTGCCAACTCTGTCCTCATTCCTATAGTTTTTACTAAGTGTACAGTTCATATTGGCCTCTAACTATAATTTGTCATCCTATCCCCATTTGTCCAGAACTCTTATACAAAGTTCTGATTCAGCATTGTGTATTAAAATTAGTCTGTTAGAATAATTATTTTATGTATCAGATAACCTTTTATAAAGAGGAATGCCTTTTGATATGCTCTGCATCCTAAAACATCTGCATTGTCTTGTATGCAGGATGAGTTCTCTTGGAATTAAATCAGGTGAGGTAAAAGTCAATAGGTTAATTACTCATCCATTCTTTCATCCAGTAAGTATTCATTGAGCACCTACTATGGACCAGGCACCATTCTTGGTGATACAGCAGTGAACAAAGCAGGCAAAATTCCTGGCTTTCTCATGGAGTGGACATGCTAGTGGGCAGAGACAGACAAGAAAGAAAATAAATAAGTATAATAATTTAGACAATCAGAGTGCTGTGGAATGAAATAAAAAAAAACAGTGAAAGGAGATACGAAATGCTGGGATGAGGCATAGACTGAGTTAGTTCAAGCATCTAGAGAAAGAGAGTGCCCTGCAAAGGATCAACAAGCTCAGAGGCCCTGACGAGGGAGGGTGTTTCTTGATTCTGAGAAACAACAAGGAGAAGCAGTGTGACTGGAGTAGAATGTGTGAGGGGAGAACTGTAGGAAAAAAGAGACCTGCAGGGAGAGAGGTGCCAGATTATATAGGGCTTTGGGACTTAGGCGCTAATAAGATGACCCAGCCTTTCATTCTCAATTAGATGCGAAGCCAAGGAGGGTGAGGGTGGGGGGTTCCAGCAGAGGAGCCATCAGGCACATTTTGAAAGGGTCACCGGGGCTGCTGTGCTAAGAATGGACTATAGGGGAGCAAAAGTGGGAGCAGGGGGTTATTCAAGTCATTTAGGGGAGAGGTCGTCCTATCTCCGTCCAGAGTGGTGGAGGTGCCAGTGGCAGTGGTGAGAGATGGGTTGGATACATCAAATATATCGAAAGTTGAAGTAATAAGATTTACAGCCAGATAAGATGCTGTGTGTAAGAAAAAAGAGACAAGAATAACTCAAAGGTTTTTGTCCAAATGACTGCAAATATTGAGTTGTTACAAGTTGAAATGGTGTCCGGTGAAGAAGGAATGAATCCAGTAGGAAAGATGAGGAGATCCGTTTTAGATGTCACAAGTAGGAGATGTCTGTATTCAAGTGGAGACCTCTACCAGGAAGCTGGTTAGAGTTTGGAGTTCAGGGCCAGCTGAATGGCGCGGTGGTTAAGTGTTGGCTTCGGAAGCCAGCGGCCCCGGTTTGGTCCCACATATGAGGGCCAGTGACACTGCCCTCAAAAAAAAAAAAAAAAAATAGAGATTGGAGTTCAGCAAAATGGTCAAGATGGACAAATGAAGTTAAGTGAACAAATGATCGTTTCCTACAGTAACCGTTCTAGCAAACACAGTTTCTTTGGAAGTATTAGACGACACCTTTCTATCTCGTGGAAAAGTTGTGAGAGCAATAGAAGCAAGCTAGCCCATATTTAACAAATTAAAACAAAGAAATGAAATGCATGTGGAATCCTTATCTACTCATTCAGTCAACAAATATTTAGGGAGTGCTTCCTGAATACTATGCAAAGGGAATACAAAGGCACAAAATATGCCATGCCAGCCCTCAAAACACTCTTGTCTGGCTGAGGTGATTAAAAAACTGTGACTGCACTGTGGGTGGGATGAATGTTACTGGAGAGGTTTTCTTGGTTGTTGTGGGACCGGAAGGAGTATAGGAAGACATATAAGTCCTTGATCCTTTCCTTGGGCAGCTTACAGATGAGTTGGAAATACATAAACACGCAAGAAGTTAAATAGCTCTAAAAGGTGTAAAAAAAAAAAAAACCTTCAAGACAATAGAAAAGCATGGGCTGGTCGAGTGGCTCAGTTGGTTAAGGGTTGGCTTAGAGCGTGTGCTCTGAGCAACGCTTTGGGCCAGTTCGATTCCCACATGGGCCAGTGAACACTGCGCCCTAACTGAGCTGTCGCTGAGCTGCCAACAGGTAGCAGGATGGCTCAGCTGGTGTAACAACAAGATTTCCTGTTCAATGGTGGGCTATGCCCACCCGCAACTGAAGAATGAACTCAGCACCTTGAGCTGAGCTGCCAGCTGGCGTGTGCTCTTAACAACAAGGCTGCCGGGTTTGACTCCCACATGGGATGGTGGCTACACCCACCCGCAACTAAGATTGAACACAGCACCTTGAGCTTAGAGGCCATGAGCTGCCAAAGGGAGCCAGATGGTGACTGGCGCCTTCCACAACAAAGATTGAAGAATAACTTGGCTGGTCCCCTCCTCCAATTCCCCAACACTGTTCCCCTCCCCCAATTCCCCAATAAAACCTTAAAAAAAAAAAGACAACAGAAAAGCAATATCATGAGGCAGCATCTGAACACTTACAAAATGCTAACATTTGCCTTAGGAGTTCAAATGAGGAAAAATCTTTCCCGGCTGGCATACCAGGGAATGCTTTGTCTGGGTGGGATTCGAACTAGGACTTGAAAAAAGAGGCGGGGTGCCTTGAGGGGATGTGATGGGGTTTTCCTTTTTCCCTAAGAATGATGAGATGCCCGTGAAGAGTTTTAGGGAAGAGAGATGACAGGGTAAGATGAGAGTTTTGAAAACATTGTTTTAGCTATGATATGGAGAACAGGTGGCTGGAGTGAACTCTGGCAGGCAGGACAGATTGTTGCAAAAGTTTTTGCTATGGAGTTTGTTGTGGCAATGGGACACCGAAGTTGAATTATCTAGTAAAGAGGTGGATATGTAGGGCTAGATCTTGGGTAAGAGGACTAGGTTGGAGATTTGGGGGTTGTTTGCAAGGCAAAAGTGATAGCCCTAAATGTGGATAAAAATTTCAAAAGAAGAGAGAATGAAGAGGGGGAAAAAAGGCCAAAGATTAACCATCATTGAAATACTCACTTTAAGGAGCAGAAAAAAATACAGAAAAGGGGCCAGAGGGATAGAAAAACCAGGGTTCACAGAGCGTAAGAGGAAACAGGCATTAATGTGCAGAAAGAAATATCCAGGTTGGATAAGAATACCCTGCATTCTTATGCAATTTTACTTTTCATAAAAACTTTTATTAAATTATCTCACCTGATGAAATAATCCAAATAGACATCGAAAACATTAGCAAACACTAATTTTGAAGCTGGGACCTCGGCTCCCTTTGTGCAAAATGGAGGTGATAGTAGCCAGGTTATTCCTCTAGGAGCTTAGACCAGGAAAGGGCTTTAAAAATCACCTAGTTTCCAAGCACTTCATTTTTTATTTTTTTTTGAGGGCAGTGTCACTGGCCCTCATATGTGGGACCAAACCAGGGCCGCTGGCTTCCCAAGCCAGCGCTTAACCATTGCACCACTCTGCCGGCCCTCCAAGCACTTCATTTTTCAAATGAGGGCAGTTAGGCCTCTGAAAACATGCACTACCAAGGTCATACAGCTATTTAGTAAAAGAGCTGGAACCAGAAAAGAATCTTCTTAAGTGTTAATTTAGACTTTTCTCTTCCTCACGCTCAGTCTAAATGACATGCATTTATTCTAAGAGCACAGATTTTAAAAATAGCTAAATGAATTTTAAATATCTACATTTTTTATGAGACTATTTTGTCTTAATTTGCCAATGGTCTGTGGTAAGAAATGTGTTGTCTGCTTATAATTCAAATCTAGTCAAAAGAATGTTCAGCTCTAATTATGCCCTCCAAAGGCTACTTTATTCACTCAAGCTTTTTCTATCTTTCAAAGCCAAGTGCAAGTGCAACACCTAGCAATGTTTTCTCTCATCCTCCCAGTAAGAATCACGCAGTCTTCTGGGTTCCCGCAGAGTCAATGTTTTTCTTTTTTTACTTTATTGGGGAATAATGTGTTTTTTCGGGTAACAATGTGTTTTTTTCCAGGATCTATCAGCTCCAAGTCAAGTTGTTGTTCAATCTTAGTTGTCGGGGACACAGCTCAGCTCCAAGTCCAGTCACCGCTTTCAATCTAGTTGGGGGGGGCGGGGCTCAGCCCACAATCCCATGCAGGAGTAGAACCGGCAACCTTGTTGTTCAGAGCATGTGCTCTAACCAACTGAGCCATTCGGCCACCTACCAGCAGCTCGGCTCAAGTCGTTGTCTTCAATCTAGTTTGCGGAGGGCGCAGCTCACTGGCCCATGTGGGAATCAAACTGGCAACCCTGTTGCTCAGAGCATGCACTCTAACCAACTGAACCACCCGGCCTCCCTGAGTCAATGTTTTCAAACATTAGGATGAAATTTATTAACGTGTCATGAAATTAATTCAGTGGGTTACTCTCAGAAAGAGATATAGAATAGATAACATCAGACAGAGTGCCTCACACAGTGATGGCAAAATTACTTTGCGAAAGTTTTACTTCATTTGTGTGCGCGCCCTGGATGGCAGTAGGAAATGTAAGATGTGTGACTGATACAGGCTTGGAGGATTCTCACATAATACACATACCTATATGTATGTAGGTACTCAGCTCTTTTAAGGGTTGGGACTGTCTTTATCTTTGTGTCCCTCACGCCCAACATACTACCTGGTGGGGATGCAGGAGATGTTAATTGGAATTATTATGAAGAGTGAAGAAAGAATGAGAAGCATGAAGAGCAGGCAGGTTGGAGGAGGGAGTGAGTACTTGAATTAAGTATAAACTTTTTAGTTTTCTCTACTTTGGGTGTTAATATTGATCCCCTCCCCCTAATATGACTGCAACCCAGAACGTGTTTGGTATCTGTGTGTCACCCAGTCACCTTCAATGTTCTGTGTGATGTGGTATAAATAACACTTCCTGCTAATGTTGCAGCTGTCACTCAAGGATCTTAAATTGCTTCACGAGCAGGATCTGGTGATGAGTGCCTGGCCCCACTTGGCAGGTGCCTGAGTGAAGTCCCAGCGACGGGCTGAAATCTCTGGGCTTGGGGCTGATGCCCCCCACCCCCACCCTCTCACTCCCTCATCCCTTGTGGGGAGGGGCCTTTGACCCTGCCTTTTTTGTGAGCTTGTGTAACTGGTAAACGGAGTTTGCAAAATTTCCACTGAACTAGAACTTTCCTTCTTTCGTTGGGGTGGCTCCGGTGTACATGGGGGAGGCTCATGGTAGTAAAGGCTATTTATTTAATGCACCTCAGGAACCCAAAAGTCCAGGGAGGAAAACTGAGAAGGAACTGATCAGAAGCAAGCTTCTGGGTCATCAAAGGAAATTAGGGACCCTCTCTGGTTAGAAGGTCTTTAAGATTTGCACCTGGCAGAAAGGGGCTATTTGGCTTTGGGGTCACTGTCTTGTGGGCACCTGCTTCTCTCAGCCAGAAACCTTATTGCTTGCTTCTGGCCACTGCCTTTGGGTTTTATTGTGCAAATCAGCCACCAGGAGCTTAAACACCCACTCACACCCTCCGCCCCTTCATTTCCTTCGCTTTTTCGTAACGCCACCGTCACCTTGAATCACCCCCATTCCCCATTTCCTGGAAGCTTCTGGGGGTCACTCCCCTCTCTTTTCCAAGAAGTTGTGAACCGCCTGCTGTCGGGCCCTGGAGGCGCTGGGAGGGTGACAGCCTGGAGTCCTAGCTGGGAGTCAGGTTACAACCACTTGTGCCTGAGTTCACGCAGCATGTTCCTCTGTCAGGGATTCCGCAAATATCTCCCGGAGGTAAAAAAGGAAAGTGCGCAGGGCTCCTGCACCCAGAGCACCGAGCCTCGTCCCAAGTCCCCGAGAGAGCGCCAGCCACCAGGGCCATGTCGCCGTAGCCTCAGCAGCGTTCCCAGCCGCTCGCTTCATGCCGCGGTGCAGGGGTACCGCGTTTCTGGGGTGAAGGGGTGACTGGGCATGCCCCTCCCCATGGGTTGCCCACCATGTCTAATGGATACCGCACTCTGTCCCAGCACCTCAATGACCTGAAGAAGGAGAACTTCAGCCTCAAGCTGCGCATCTACTTCCTGGAGGAGCGTATGCAAGAGAAATATGAGGCCAGCCAGGAGGACATCTACAAGCGGGTGAGTGCCGGGGGCGAGGGCAGGGACTGGGGGAGGCGGGAGGGGGCCCCGGCCACGGTCCTGGCTCCTCCCAGCTCGTGCTGGCTTGACAAGCCAGGGAGGTGGGCTCCGGGCCGGGTCCGCGCACCTTACACACCTTGGGGCCTCAGACAAGCCCGGTGCACCTCCCTCGAGCCTGCTTTCTTCTTCCCTTCTGGGTAAAGAGGGAGCTGGCTTCAGTCACAGCTCTAACTCCGGTGTGGAACTGCAGGATCGTCTTGGGAGCTGGTTTACAAGGCGGATTCTGAGCCTCCCCCTCCAGCCCCCAGCGATTCTGATTTAGGGACAGGAGGGGGAGCTTGGAAATTTGCATTTTAAAACAAGCCTGGGAGGTGACTCTGGAGCAGGTTGTGTCCCCGTCACACATTCCGCCGGAGCCCTGGCTCAATGGGAGCACCAGGCGATGCTGCGGAGAAAAGGGCAGCGGCCCAGGGTGTTTCCCTTCCTTGAGAAATTCATGTTTGTTTTTGAAGGTGATTATACAAATGAAATTTCAAGACAAGAATCTTAGGCATGTTCATGTTGGGAATATTCACCTTAGAATGAAGGAAAGGGTACCGGTGGTGGAGTAGCTGCTGGCGGAGGAGGGGAATGGTGGCTTCCCTGAAAGGGAGGGCTGTCTTGATTGAGGGCTGAGCCATTGGGGTGGGGGAGAAAGATGGAGGGGATTGGCTGGGTTGAGGGTGAGATGAGACAGCATCTTGGTAAGAGGACATCAGCTGTAGGTTACAAGGATTAAGCGTCCTCGCTGGTTCCCACAGTATTGGTTTCTTCAATCCGCCTAGTGTCTGGGCAAGCGCTGAAGTGAACTGAGTGCCCTGGAGCTGGTTGCCTCTGACTTTATCAGAGAGTCTGACTCCCAGCTGTTTACACCAAAAGACTATACAAATGTTATCATTCTCTGCGTGCACCCTGCCCTGTGGAGAAGAATGCTGGGAAGCATGACAAGCTGCCGAATAATTATCTTGGATCAGAGGAATAAGTGGTGTCCACGAAACCCAAACGATTATTTGGTAAATTCAACTAATGTGGACAGCTAAATTTGGCGGATTTAGCCCTATTTCCCATCTTTCCTGGATTTCCATGTTTTAACCTGAATTTTCCTGAAATTGGTCCAGACTCACCTTTCATTTTTTTATGTGGCTAAAAAGTGATGTGCCTCAATGGGGCTGCCAGGGGTCAAGGAGGATATTGCCGAGCGAGGGTGGTAATCATGAGAGCTGGTGAGGGTGGGGGGCTGAGTGGTGGTATTTGCTTCAGGGTGGAAATAGTGAATGAATTTGTTCACTGTGCAGAGGGAGGGGCCTTTTGCCACTAATTGTCCCCAGAGCAAGGCAAAATGAAGGGGCAGTTAAAGAATTTGAGGAAAATGATTTTTTTAGCTTGAATCATTGGTCTCCTGGTCTGCTCTGCAGGGGCTAAGGAGGCAGCCTCCAGGGAACACTTTAGGCAGGCTGTCCAGAAGTGTGGTTAAGATTATAGTTGCTGCGAGGAGCCGGGAAACAGTGGCCACAGGACACTGTCATGTACAGAGGTGACAATCTTTTTGTTAGACCAGTATTGTCGTTAGTCCCATAGAGGAAGTAGCCCTATATCTTCCTAGTTCAGTGCAGGACAATCAGGCAGCTACCGGCACCATATGATTTGAGGAATCTTAAACCACTGTGTCCCCTTCCTTTCCCTTCTCACCAAGTCTTCACACCTGTCACATGACTCATCCCGTTTGGCTATGATTTGGGAAACACTCAAGGCTTCAGTTCAGATGCTCAGATTTTGGAAGCAGAACACATAAATCCATTATTCATTGTTAACATCACAGTTGAAATTAATTTATTGCACCAGGTGGTGATAAGAGACTGATAGAAATCAGGGCAATTTTGTTTTGATGGAAGGGTATGGGATTATAAAACCACCACATCAGAGCCCTGGACAACCAGGGGACCTAGGCAAGTAAATTCACCTCTGAGCTTGTTCCAGCCCTTGCAGAACTGGCATCAAGGATAATACATACACCATCAGCACTGAAAATTATTTCTTGAGGGTTATGAATAAAGAGCAGCCATAAAGATTAAATAAGAAGACTTATATCAAAGCACTTTGTTAAACTTCATAGTTTCATACATGTATGAGGGGGTAGTAGTTATGTGCCCACTAGTAGCAATAGTTATTATGAAATCTAAAAATGAGGAAGAGGTTTGGCTCTTTTAATCTCATCCTCAGATATTTCCATGAATGTGTTGTCAGGGAGGGCGACAATCCTCACCCGGCCCTGCTTCTTTGGTTCTTAATGGCTAGACAAATAATAAAATAACAAAATCGACACAAGACCAGATTAACAGGAGAAAAGCCAATTTAATATGGGAGAATCACAATATGATGCTCAGATCATAATGAGGCTCAGAGATCATAATGAGGCTCAGAGAAATGATCGAACCAGACGGACACCTTTTCATACTTTTAAGACAAAGAAACAATACCTCTATGAGAAAATGACAGTCCAAAGAAAATGGGTGCTCATTAGACAGAATCTAAGCAAGGTCTGGGTATTCATTAATGAGGATTTTAAACAAAATAGTGCACTAGAAAAGAGGCAACAAGATTTGTTTATACAGACTCTTTCAGCTCTGCGTTGTTGAACTTTATCAATAAGGGGTGTGTTCTAGGTTTGGGGAGGACACCTTTCACAGGGGAGGTTTATTTCCTGTATTCAGTGAGACCAGGGAGGGTCAAGCAGCCCTTTTGGCACCGGCTGCTTCTTAAGTAACTTTAATTCAAAGTAATCAATATAGAATCATGGGCTACTTGGGACCCAGATAGTGTCTTACATTCATCCTTCTTAGTCATACCACAATGCCACAAGATTAGGACAATTAAATAACAGCCCTTCTGGTGAAGAGACATCAAGGGTGACACTTGGGAAGTCAAGTGAGTCAGATGGGAATTTAGGGCCCCATCCTGTAACCAAACTTAGCTCATGTTTCTTTAGTGTTAGAAGGAGACTTCTTTACATATAGTAAAAACATTAACTCATACCCAATGGAGTTAGAATCTGCAATAATTTGAATGCTGTATGCATGATTCTCTTAACTTATACCAATGTTTGTGACATATGCATAATATAAGTCTGTTGTGAATAGTAATTGTTTTATCATTTTACATATGTTTTGCTACTGCAGGTTTTATTGAGATTTTTGTACTTAGGAGAGAAAAATTACTGTCGGAAGGTGAGACAGTCATGCTTTTTGCCACAGTGAAGGCAAGGAAGGGAAACATGGGACAGTTTAGGAGAAAAAGGCTGGAGAGACGGTTCTGTCTTTCTAAGAAGCAAGTCCTCCTTTATGTAGTTCACTGAGGGAGGGGCTAAAATAGATACAATCCTTAATTTTAAAGGAAGCTACAAGGATTTTAATCATGTGTAAGAGAGTTGGAGAGTTATATAAAAATCTAGAAGTACCAGCTTCAAAGCAAGTGAATAAAATCCTTAAGGAGTTAAGGGTTTCTCTCTTTCAAGCTGTTCAGGGAACTCAGATATAATCTTAAGACTCATGCTAGCCATAGACTAATAAAATAGTACTCAATTATACATACAAATTGGTTCTGTGAGACTGGCTACTTTTCTGTTGAGTGTTTAAACTATCCTTGAAGCGTCAATTCCTGTAAACAATTAAATACACACACACACATAGCATAGTCTATGTCACACTGTGTTATGCTAACTCCTGGGGCATGTACCTACCTGATTAGGTACCACTACTCCCTTTTAGTAGCAAATATTAATTAAAGGTTCTGTTTTGGGGGAAGACAATTTTGAACTTATAAAGCAAGGGAAGGAGAAACCATTGCAGTACAGATAGTTCGCTCCTGATTCCAGGGCAAATTAAAGTGAGGAAATACTGTGAGTGGTCCACAGCTGAGTATGGCCCACTCCTAGGGAGAGTGGCTTGTTCGCATTTCTGGATGGCAGCTGCTCTGGTAAATAATTTCTGGATGGCAACTTGGCTGATTTCCTCATTGCTGTTGATTATCTAATCCTGCATCTTCTCATTATAGCTGAGTGTGCCGCCACTAGGAATATGTCCAGCCCTGGAATTTATGAAATCCTCTGCTGGGTGGTAAACACCCATTCCCCAAAGAGCACACAAAGCCACCATCCACTGTGTTTTGCCTTATGATGACAACTTACATGTTAAACTTGTGCGAATTTATTATTAACTAGGGCTGACAGGGCCAGTGGTAAAGGTGTCAGGAGAAACTGGACATTGTCATCCTGGACCAGATAGAGTCAGTACTTAAATATGACATAATTGATGTTAGAAGGTTAAAGTGGATTTGGCTTTTGATAGGAGTTGTGCTCCGTTGTTTTGGGGCCCTTAAATTGCCTGACTTCTCTGAGCTGTGGTTTCTCATCTTTGGGATTGAATTGATATTTTTCCTGAGCAGACTTTGAAGTTTATACATAGCATGTTTATGCAGCAAGGTTTTTTGTTTGTTTGATTTTTGTTTTTTTAGCTAGAGTTTTAAAGCCATAATAAACAGCCTATTGACTTTACTTTCCTACCCAAATTTCATCATTTCTACTATTCAGCTATCAAGGAACATAGTAGCTAAGAGTTGTGAACCAGACAGACCTGAGATGGACTCTTGGTTTTCCCACTTGCTACCTGTGTTAACTTGGACAAGTACCATCATTTCTCTGAGCTGAAGTGGATATTGTAAAAATGACTGTTATGACTGTGGTTAATTACAATTTAAAATTTTTTTATCATCTTGGTTTAATACTTTGTGATGTTCTTGGTCTGATTCTAAATTCAGCTTATTGTGTTTACTAATTTTTTGGAAGACCTATCCCTTTTTTAAATTGAGGTGTAATTGACATAATATTATGTTAGTTTCAGGTGTATAACATCAGATTTTATATATGTATATATTACATATTGAGTAATGGTCACCACAGACATCTGGTTAACATCTGTCACCACATGTAGTCACAAAATATATTTTTTATTGTGATGAGAACTTTTAAGATCTGCTCTCTTTGTTACATTTCTTTTTGGCTCACTGACTGATTGATGTTCTTTAGTCCTAGCCTGATTCCTTCAGGCCTTAGGCCATATGATGAGTAACAGTATCCATGCAACCCTACTGGACTAAACACCCAAAACTTCAGTCAAGTCCCAAGGAACTCCATCAGGCTGTATGATGTAGGGACCTGACTTGAACCAATGGAAGGCTATTACAGAAAAATATTATCTTGGAGGGATATCAAAATACAAGGACACAAGTTTGGGGCCCTCTAGGAAAATCTGAATTCTGAACCCACCTTTTTCTAGCTCTACTTGGCCTCGTCCATAACTTCTTTAAGCCTTAGATTCCTTAAATGGAGGCCTGCATTCCTGCCCTGCCCTTCTCCCCATAGATAAACATGTTTTAATGTGTTCGATGTTAAATAAAATTTAATGTATTCGCTGTTAAAAAAAATTAGCATCCTGCATACCTGGAGACGCATAGTAGAGAGTATGCACTTCTCAGATCATGGTCCAAAACGATGGTTGCAGTCGCTGCTGCAGAGTGAATGGTTTTCTTGTTCTATTAAACAGAGTTGACTTTGTTTTCCTTTTACAGTTGGATACCTTGTTTAGTGAGCTGCTAAGTTTCCCTCCCCTGCCCCCCCCCCCCGTAGTTTACTTACATGAACTTTATAATGTACGGAATAAGGGAGGGAGAAAAATAAGAACTATTTTGGCCAAACTATTTTGAACCAATTCTCTGAAAGCTTGGTGTGCATGTACTCTGTGTGTGTCCACATCTGTGCACACATCCTGTGTATACTGACTCCTCATTCTCAGCTTTCTGAGGTCAGCGAATACATGCTTATCCATTGTGTCTTCTTTTTGGGAGTGGAAGTAGAAAGAAAGTAGGCAGACTCCATTAAATTGTTATAACCACTATTTCTGTTCTTGGTTAACAAAAAGTTTAAACTTCACACCTATTAGGATGGCTCGTGTAAAACAAAACAAAAGAAACAAAAAAGAAAATAATATGTGTTGGCCAGGATGTGGAGAAACAGAAACCCTATGTGTAGCTTGTTGGAAAGGTTCACTGGTGTAGCCACTGTGACAATGGCATGATGATCCCTCAAAAAATTAAACATAAAATTATTATTGTATGATCCAGCAATTCCACTTCTGGGTACATACCTCAAAGAACTGAAAGCAGGGACTTGAACAGATATTTGTACACCCATGTTTATAGCAGCATTATTCACAATAGCCAAAGAGTAGAAGCAACCTAAGTGTCCATTGGCAGAGGAATGGATAAACAACATATGGTGTACACATATAAAGAATATTATTCAACCTTAAAAAGGAAGGAAATTCTGACACATGTTACAACATGGATGAACTTTGAGCACATTATGCTAAGTGAAATAAACCAGTCACGAAAGGACAAATATTACATGGTTCCAATTATATGAGGTACCTAGAGGAGTCAAATTCATAGAGACAAAGATCAGAATGGTTGTTGTCAGGGCTCTAGAGTTGCAGGGGGAAGGGAGAGGGTGGGGAGGGTGAGAAGCTATTATTTAACTGATAAGGTAGGTTGGCGAAAAACCTCTGGAGATGGATAGTTGCGCAATAATATGCATTTATTTAATGAAACTGAACTGTATACTTAAACATGATTAAAATGGTACATTTTATGTTATATATATTGTACCAAATAAAAAACTTTTTAAAGCAAATTTCCCATCACTGTCATAGTTACTTTTTTTTTTTTTGAGGGCAGTGTCACTGGCTCTCACATGTGGGACTGAACCGGGGCCACTGGCTTCCCAAGCCAGCGCTTAACCGCCGTGCCACTCAGCCGGCTCTGTAGTTACTTTTTTTAAAAATTGTGGAACCTTTGACCAAAACAACTGTATTTTCTGTTTTTGCTTAACATAACTTTTTTTTTTTTTTAGATTTTATTAGGGGAATCGGGAAAGGGGAATAGACAAGTTGATGTCCTTTGGTTCTTTGGTCTAGCTGTGGAGGACGTCGCTTCACTGGCTCAAGTTGGTATTGTTATCATTGCTCTCTTCCTGGTTGAGGCATTCGGTCGCCAGTCATGGGACAGCCACTCATAGCAGCTCACTGCAGCTCACACCAGCTGCCCGCGCCAGGTTGAGCTGTTGTCTGTAGAGGGTGCAGCATCACTGGTCCTCGTATGGGACCCAAACCGGTGCCCTGCTGCTTAGAACTGGTGTCCCAAGCCGACTCAACCTATGTGCCACTTGGCTGGCCCTTAATATAACTTATAAAGAGCTTTTAATTGGAAGTCATAATACTTGCCTGTTGGGAAGAAGAAAACTTATCCTTTGAATACTTAAGACCTTTTCTTCCAATCACCAGGAAACAAATCTAAAACTAAATTCTGAAGCCTGACTTAATTCTAATTCGCTTTCAATTATACCCTTAATTGTGTCTACATAATTTATACTTTTGCATGAACCGATTACAAAGTCACTTCTTCCTGTTCGTTATGTGCATCTAGGTTTACACACTGATAGAAGTAGCATGATATAGTTAAAAGAATAGGCATTGTCAATTCCTGTCTCAAATGTTTCCTTTTTTGCATTACCACCTTGGTCATTTGTTTACTCATGTTTGCATACCTACTTTCACACATTCTAACAAGTATTAACTACCTACTAGATTCTGGTGGAAAAAGATATCAACAAATAAATAAAAGCGGTATAATAAGGGCCACCATCGAGATATGTACAGATTGCTCTATAGTACTCAGGAGAATGATAACATCCACCAGGAAAGTCCTGGCCACGTGTGTGAAGTGTCTTAAAAGGTAATCCCCAGACTTCCGGTAAAATGGCGCAATAGACAAATGCCGTGCTAACTGCCTCCCAGGATCACACCAAAATTACAACCAAGTTATACAGCATTCAACCCTGGAGGAACACTGGAGGAACAGAACCACTAAACGAAGAACTTAAAGAGGAAGCCGCATCGGGTCTGGTAGGACGGGCGGAGACGAGAGAGGGCGAGCCCCGTGAGGGCAGCCCCAGCCGTGGAAAGCTTGTCTGGTTGGGGGAGAGACCCTCCGGCCGCACACCAAGCTCACCAGCCCAGAGTTCCTTTGCCAGGAAGAGGAGTTCTAATATAGCCGGCAGTAAATTAGTGAGGACTCTCTTTGCTCAGCTCGGTGAGGCTAAGAGCAGCTTGAGAATCAGTGGGGCCAGCGCCCAGGCATGCTCACCGGTGAGCACTTACCTGGTTCCTGGTGGAGGGAGTGGCTGTGTGAGCCGGATCCGGGAGCCTGCGGGGACGGACTGAACTGAGCACCTTTGGTGCAAAGGCTGGAGGTTTTTGGACTGTTATTCCCGTGGTGTAGGGCCTGCACGAGAGTGGTGTAGGGAGGTCGCCATTTTTTCGAGCTTGGGCCCTCCCACGAAGGATCAGGTCCCAGACCTCATTGGTCTGGTGGAATTGGCGCAGAAGTGCGTGTGTGTGCGCGCGCATGCATCTGCGGCCTTGGATCCCCACCCTCTGCCCGGCTTAGACTGTGTTGCCAGGGAAACGCAGGGCGGGTGCCCTCCGGCTCCAACAGGCTGCTCACTGAGACCCGGGAGTGCGGGAGCTGCCTCGGGTCCCCGCTCTCCACACTCCGCTTGCAGAGTTGACAGGCTGGTGACTGGTTGTCAGGCTGCTCGGCCTGATCTGCGAGCGGCTGTTTGGGACAGGCTGAGACTGGGAGTTTTCCTGGGAGTGTTGGGCCGTGAGCTGTGTGCCTGCATGATCCAGCCAGGGCTCTCCTGGTGATCTATCTAATACATGAAAGCAATCTCAGAGCGACAGCCAGAATGGGGAAACAAAGAAACATGTCACAAGTAAAAGATCAGAAGAAACCTCCAGAAATGGAACCAAATGAAACAGAGGGATCCAAACTTTCAGAGACAGAGTTTAGAGCACTGATGATAAGAATGTTTAAGGAACTTAGCGAGGACATAAAGAAGGATAGGGAAACCATAAAAAACAACCTGTTAGAACTAAAGAATACAATGACTGAAATGAAGAACACACTCGAAGGAATCACCAGTAGAGTAGATGAAGCAGAGGAGCAGATCAGCGATTTGGAAGATAAAATAGCAGAACTCACCCAGTTGGCACAGCAAAAAGACCAAAGAATAAACAACAATGAAAGTAGTTTAAGAGCCCTATGGGACAAGGTGAAGTGCAACCATCTCTGAATCATAGGGATACCAGAAGGAGAAGAGAAGAAGCAAGGGGTCAAAAATGTATTTGAAAAAATAATGACTGAAAACTTCCCTACCCTGGTGAAGGAAATCAACATACATGCCCAGGAAGTGCAGAGGGTTCCAAACAAGCTGAACCCAAACAGGTCCACACCAAGACACATCATAGTTAAAATGGCAAAGGTTAAAGACAGAGACAGAATCCTAGAGGCTGCAAGAGAAAGACAGCAGGTTACATACAAATGGAACTCCTGTTAGACTAACAGCTGACTTGTCTACAGAAACTCTACAGGCCAGAAGGGAGTGGCAGGAGATACTCAAAGTGACATAAAATAAAGGCCTACAACCAAGATTGCTCTACCCAGCACGGCTATCACTTAAAATTGAAGGAGAAATAAAGAGCTTCTCAGAAAAGAATAAGCTTAAGGAATTCATTACCACCAAGCCAGCATTGCAAGAAATGTTAAAAGGGCTTTTTTAAACAAAAGAAAGGGGTAAACAAGCTAACCCAGAGAGACAATTTAAGAAGATTGAAGTCATATCAAGCATATATAAAGGAAAAACTGATGGTTGCTGGCTGGCAGGGAGTGGGGAAGAGGGAGAGGGGGAAGGTTTTGGACAGTGTATGTGGGACTACAATGTTGCCGCAGAGAGAGGGCAGTTCTGGGAATGTAATTGATAATGTTGTGAAGAGACTATTATGTTGTGAGAAATAAGTCAGTCGGAGAAAGACAGGTACCATGTGATCTCACTTGTGTGTGGAGTCTGAAGAGCTGAGTGAACTATCAAAGTAAACAGACTGGTAGATGTAGTGGAAAAACTGAGAGTTGCTAGTTGGGAAGGGGGTGGGGATGGTGGGGAAGGGGAAGGGATTAGACAGCATAAATAGACAACTACAATATTGCTACAGGGATATGAAACACAGTTTGGGGAATATAATAATGTTGTAAAAATTTTGTAGCATGTCAGTCACATGTCTTGTTAGGGAGACCACTTCATGGATGGAGTAGAGCCTTGATCACTGCACTGTACACCTGAAGCTGATGTTGTATAGTATTGTATGCCAACTGCAACTGAATATGTGGATGGTCACGGGATGTGGAGTATACTGTGGAGGGGAGTCAGGGGAGTTGTGATGGATATGTATGATATGGGGGGGGGAGTGGGGTGGTGAACTGGGGGGGAGTTTCACTTTGTGGGGTAAATAGTATAACTATTGCATTGTGTTGTAACACCTGAAACTAATAAAAAAAAAAGAATTAAGAAAACAAACAAAGAATAGTCAATACACTAAAAACAAAGACATGCTTCCTTTGCTTGGAAATCCCATTTTACAATGTTATTTGAAACATATCCAGTGAAAAATTCATTATATTAAGATATCTTTACTAAATTAAAAAGTGTTTTCATTTCTATTATGCTGTGTAGAAAAAAAAAAAAAGGTAATCCCACAACAAGGAATGGGGAAAAACACTTCAGACAGAGGAAACAGCGAATACAATGGCCCAGAGGCATAAGAAAGGACTGTGCTTTGCACACCTCATGTTGTTCAGTGTGGCTAGATCAGGAGTCCCCAAACTTTTGAGATGTCAGGGGTCAGTCCACTGTGGCTCACAAACTGTAGCTCTGAAGTAAAATTGAAAATGAAAATAAAACTGTCAGTTTCATTTATAAAATTTTTACAGGATATTATTCACATAATGGTGATTATGTAAAAATATATTTATGGCTCTCGAATAATTTTTAAATTGTGAGGGCCATGATTGGCTCTTCCAGGGGTCGGCAAACTTTTGAGATGGAACGTACCCAAAGAGCCGCATGTGGCTCGCCAGCTACAGTTTGCCGACCTCTGGGCTAGAGCATGTTTCATTAAGGGCTTGTGATGGCTGGTAAGATCAGACTGAAAAGGTAAGCAGGGAACAGATGATGGAGAGCTTTGAATTAACCCATTCATTCATTAACAAACATGAATTGTGTACTTACTATATTCCAAGTACTATGCTAGAAGTTGGAGCTTCACAGTTGGGTAAAACATAAGTGATCAAGGATGGATAAAAGCAGAAACAGAGACGTGTATA
This sequence comes from Aselliscus stoliczkanus, assembly GCA_033961575.1. Classification (NCBI taxonomy): domain Eukaryota; kingdom Metazoa; phylum Chordata; class Mammalia; order Chiroptera; family Hipposideridae; genus Aselliscus; species Aselliscus stoliczkanus. Next base: position 101,960,648 of record CM066739.1, read on the forward strand.
AGGTGTAAGGGAACTGGGATGAGGCCTCTCTAACCCAAATGAAAAGAGTAGATGGAAGGCAGATCTATAGAGGATTTTTCTGAGGAGATGACCCCTGAGCTTTGTTTTCAAAGGGAAGTTTGTCAGTGGATGGTGGCATGGAAAGAAAAGGCTGTTGTCTGAAACAAAAGATAAGAGACAAGAAACCACATGGTTCCTACGCAGAATTAGAGTGTTTCTCTGATGATACATTTAAGTAGTAGGCATATAGAATGAGGCTTTAGAGTGGCAGGACACAATCCTTTCACCATTTTAAAGAGTATAGAGTTTATCCCAAAGGTGAAAGGGAGCCATTTAAACATCAGGGAACACCTAGATCCTTCTGGTCAGTGGGGAAGATGGACCGAAGGAAGATAAGGCAGGAAGGCAGGAGGACAGATGGGCCCAACAGACAGGAAGCAGTAAAAAGATCAGTAGTTGCCAAGGGTTGGCAGGGAGGCAGGAATGAATAGGCAGAGCATAGAAAAATTGTGGAGCAGTGAAACTATTCTGTACAATACTGTAATGGTAGATACATGTCATTATACATTTGTCCAAACCTGTAGAATGTATAACACCAAGAGTGAACCCTAATGTTAACTGTGGACTTCGGGTGACAATCATGGTCAATGCAGATTCATCGATGGCCGCTCTGTGCCACTCTGATGGGGATGTTGATATGGGGGAGGCTGTGTGTATGTGAGGACAGTGGGTAAGTGGGACTCTCTGTACGTCCCGCCCAATTTTCTGTGAGGCTAAAACTGCTCTAAAAAATAAAGTCTATTTTTAAAAAGCAAAAATAATAAAATGAAAAAAAAAATTTCAAGAGATGATGAGGGTCAAAATGAGGGCCCATGGCCATAAGCATAGAGGGGAGGGAACTGATCTGTGAAATATTTAGGGGGTGAAATACCTATAGGACTTGGTGATTGATGGGATGGGAAGATGGTGGGCTAGGAATCAAGAAGACTGCCAGGTTCCTGGAGCAGTCAAGTCACTTTTTCTGGGCCTCTGGTTCTGTATGTATAAAACAAGTGGGCTGGACCGGAATTGATACTGCCTTCCCTCCCAGCTCTTAAGTTCCGTGGTTCTGAACAGATGCTGGGTACTGTTTCCCTAGCGCAGGTTGTTGCTTCCCTTCTCCCAGTCTCTCTGCTCTTCTGATGCCTTCTCCATAAGGGAGGTGCCAGCAGAACTGAGATAGTGTTAGAACGGCCAGCCAATGTCAGGGAAACCTAGTACGGTTACCTGGTAGCTGGTGTTGTAATTAGCCCAGTTGCTAAGGGGAAACTGAGATTCTGTGAGCAGGGACTGACTGCCAGAGACAGCCTTTTCTTACTTGATGAATTGACTCATTGGCAGGAACAAAGAGCATATGGATGGATTGTTTTTAATGTGTTTTTGGAGAATTCAGTTATTGCCTGGGGTATCGGATACACTAAAAACAGAAAATAGGTTTGTGCTGGGGCCAGTCAATGTCTGATCTGTGGTAGGAAGAGTAGGCAAAATTCTGCTTTGATATCTATTTGGATAACTGGAAAGGGAGCTAAATAAGAACGTAGAATCACAGTTTAGAGGTAGAGAGGATCTTGGAGATAATCTGTATAACCCGTTCACTTTTTTTTTTTTAAAGATTTTATTGGGAATTTGGGGGAGGGGAACAGTGTTGGGGAATTGGGGAAGGGAACCGGCCAAGTTGTTGTTCTTTAATCTTCATTGTGGAGGGCGCCAGTTACCATCTGACTTCCTGTCGGTAGCTCATGGCCTCTAAGCTTAAGGTGCTGAGTTCAATCTTAGTTGCAGGTGGGCGTAGCCAATCCCATGTGGGAGTCGAACCCTGCAGCCTTGTTGTTAAGAGCACACGCCCTATCCACTGAGCCATCGAGGTGGCAGCTCAGCTCAAGGTGCTGAGTTCAGTCTTAGTTGCTGGTAGACCCACCATTAAACAGGCAACCTTGTTGTTACACCAGCTGAGCCATCCTGCCACCTGTTGGCAGCTCAGTGATAGCTCAGCTCAGGCGCAGCATTCACTGGCCCATGTGGGAGTCGAACCGGCGGCTCCGTTGCCCAGAACTCTCACTTTAAGCCAACTCTTAACCAACTGAGCCACTCAGGCAGCCCACCGTACACTTTTTAAGAAAACCTTTTTTGTTAAAATAATTTTAGACTTATGGGAAAGTTGCAAAAATAATATACAGAGTTCCTGTATACTAGTCACTCAGCTTTCCCTAATGAAGAAACCCTTTATTTTAAAGATAAGGAAACAGAAACGGAGGCCCAGGATAGTAAAGTCACTTGCCTAAGGTCACATAACAAATTCAAGGTCAAGTTGGGACCAGAATCCAGGAGGCCTTTCTACTTGTCGAGGCACTTGCAATGACTCCCTTGGTTTTCAACACTTTCAAGAGATTACATGCTTATCAGAAGTTTAGACTTTTGTTCCCTTTGCACTACTGGGCTAAAATAGAATACACACAGCAGGAACTAGAGTAATTCACAGAAAAATGATTCTGTACCCTGTGCCTGCTGCCAAAAGAAAATGTTTAGTTCCTCAGCCTCTGTGCACCTTCCCCAGGCGTTTCATTTATGTTTCTAATAGCCACTGTGAACATTTTTTCTTTCTCTCCGTTTCCTGGTCTAGCCTTTGCCCTCTCCTCTAAACAATTCAACATCACAAACTTCCCAGCGAAATGAGGCTTCGGTTTACATGGAGAGGCACAGAGTGGGGGCTGGTGCAACCTGGAAAGGAGCCTGCCCTATCATGTTGGATAGCAGTTAATCCACCCACACACCAAGAGACAAGTATGTCACTTGGTACATGCTGTTCCGAGCAGAGCTAATAGGTGGCTATTTGCCAAGCAACTTTAGGATGGACTTTGGGCCACACTGGGCAGTTACCATCCCAGTTATTTGGAAACTTGGCTTGAAGAGGTTGGGATTCAAAGAGAGGCATTGGCTGCCTTGTAATGCCAGCTTTTCATCTCCCAACATGCATGGCCCTGCTGCCATGAAGGTCAGGAAGCCACCTCTTCACACACATAGGAAGCCCACGGAGGAGGAAGCTGCTGCTGAGCCCCCTGGGTCAGTGGAGGGAGGCTGCCCCCGTGAAAGCCATGACTTGGAGCTGCTCACGGACAGTCTCGGCACTGCCAGTCCTTCCAGGACACTCTTTCTTGACAAGTTTCAGAGCTTCTCTCTGAGGCTATACAGGTGGCTGCCCCTCTTATGGGTACTCCGTCCACCCTCCCTGTTTGGATTCTCTCCAGTCAAGCTGAGTATATGCCCGGTACTCACTAAGCCTTGTCCTGTCCACCTGGCACAGCTCAATTGCTGACAAGGTGTGTCATCATCATTCTGCTCCAAAGTCAGGAACTCCCAAATCCAGAGCTGGATCCTAGGGTCTCTCCTCGCACAGAAATCAAATGGAAGGAGTGGACCTCCAGGACTCCGCGGAGCAGATCCCTTAGAGATGCGGAGCAGCCTCTATTCTTTCTTCCTCTTCGATCCCTTCTAGGCTGTGGGATTGTGGAGAAGCCCAGCTTGCTCCCAAACTATTTGGAGCCTCACAGAACTCAGAGTCAGGATGGTAGCAGCTGGGCCCTGCCAGCCTCTACAGAGCTGGGGGTGAGAGCAGAGGGCTCCCTTAGCTGTGGAAAGCTTGGATATATGGGAGCCATATAGGGGGGCATGCCTCAATTGCTACAGTTACAGGGTGGTGATGTCAACTAGGACTGAGTTGCCACCTCAGGCTTAATGTACCCTCACTTGACCCTCAGCTGCCAGCTTCCTAATTTCTCTCTCCTCTTTCCTCTCCTTTTTCCTCTACTTCAGGGTATTTCCCAAGTGCCCCAGGGTCTTGACATAAGATGGAAAAAAATGATTAGGAGGAAAACAGCTACGGACTCCTCTATCCCTTCTAAGCTTTTTCTCTCCAGAAGTTTCTAGACCCAGGTCTTGTCCCACCTTCTGGTATCAGTCTTCTCCCCACTCTGGAGCTCTTTCTGCCCTTCCTGGTCCCATATTCTTTCTCCTTCCCCCTTGCACATGGGAAATAAATGCTGAATGCTTCCCATTTAAGCTCTATGGAGGAGGAAATCCATTCAGTGTTGCTGTGTGCCAGGTACTATGTTTCCATTTTATACATATTGAACTCAACCGCCTACTGGCCCTATGAAGTTGGTGTCTTGTCCCCATTTGTCACAGGACCACCTTGACCACCCAGCCTCAGGGAGTACGCTGATCTCCCAGCAGCTACATGGCCTGGTTCTTCAGTTAATAAGCAAGGCCTTGGAACATTCTTTAGAATTTAAAGTTGGTCCCTCTTTCAAATGCAAATGATGGGTTTTTGTTGGTTTTTTAGTGAATAACTCTACATTGTACTAAGGTCGGACTAAAGACAAAAGAAAGAGCTCTGGTAAAACAGTATCTATTTTCATAGCAGCTTTCACCAAGATTGGGGCAGGAAGAGATCCCATTGTCTCACTGATGTACCTGCAGTGAAAGGTGGCACTGACCTCATTTTCACTTGTGAAACAGGTGCAGATTGCCTCGTGGGATGGAAACCAGGCTAACCTTTTCCACGTACACCGCCCTGTCCAACTTGTGCTGGGTCTGGTGTGGAACTCCAGAAATACAGAGGAAATTGGGACATGTGCAAACCAAAATAAAAATGAGAAAACCAGGCTTATGATAAAAGGGCAATGGAATTGGGGTTTTAATTTGAAGAACAAACTTCAGAGGTGACCTAATAATAGCTTTCAGGTACATGAGGTCTCAGTATCAGCTCTGCTCTGTCTCTGCTGAAAATAAGAATAGCTGATCCTGGTACCATGTGATCTCACTTGTGTGTGGAGTCTGAAGAGCTGAGTGAACGATCAAAGTAAACAGACTCATAGATGTAGAGGAAAAACTGAGGGTTGCTAGTTGGGAGGGGGGTGGGGATGGAGGGGAAGGGGAAGGGATTAGATAGCATAAATAGACAACTACAATATTGCCACAGGGATATGAAACACAGTTCGGGGAATATAATAATGTTGTAAAAATTTTGTGGCGTGTCAGGTAGTCACATGTCTTGTTAGGGAGACCACTTCATGGATGGAGTAGAGGCTTGATCACTGCACTGTACACCTGAAGCTGATGTTGTATAGTATTGTATGCCAACTGTAACTGAATATGTGGATGGTCACGGGATGTGGAGTATACTGTGGAGGGGAGTCAGGCGAGTTGTGATGGATACGTATGATATGGGGGCGGGGGTAGTGGGGTGGCGAACTGGGGGAGGGGGTTTTCACTTTGTGGGGTAAAGAGTACAACTGTTGCATTGTGTTGTACACCTGAAACTAATAAAAAAAAATGTTAAAAAAAAAAGAAAAAGAAATGCAGATTGCAGGGCTCTACCCAAAGCCTATTGAATCAGAACTGAGGGTGGGGCCAGCAATCTGTGTTTTCACAAGCCCTCCAGGGGATTCTGATGCCCACTAAAGTTTGACAATCACTGTTGTGCGTTTTCTTCAACCAGTGAGTGTTTACTGAGCATCCACCATAAGTTTGGTTCTATGTTGTGAAAATAGAGACCTACCTTGACTCTCCTCTATAGCTAGTTGGTTAGATTCTTGGAAAAGAGCTTGTACATTAAACTGAGATGAGTTTTTTCATGGCTGAATAATATTCCATTGTATGTATATATCACATTTTGTTTATCACTCATCTGTTGATTTGCACTTCGGTTGTTTCCACCTTTTGGCTATTATAAATAGTTCTGCTATGAAAAAAAAAAGAATAGCTGATCCTAGTTTAAACATGAATTAGGCCTCACTCGTTTAAAACTATTTTTTGAGCACCTACAACATTCCAGCTGCTAGTGGAAGTAGTTGGAATGAATATCAATAAACAAAATGGATAAGCATTCTTATCTTCATGGAATTTCTATTCTAGCATGAGAAGACAGACAATGAACAATAAACATTATAAATAAGGGTAAGGGGGTCAAAACGTTTAATAAAAGTGGAGGACTGCCTGCAGTATTCAATAGGGATCAGGGGAGGCCATATTTAGAAAGTGATTTTAAAAACACCCATACATATTTATATAGTTTATATGGGCCAGCAGTCCAGGCATGGCTTAGCTGAGTTTCCTGCTTGAGGTTTCACTTGGCTGGGCTGAGTTCTCATCTGGAGAGTTGACTGGGGAAGCATCTTCTTAGCTCACTCGAGTTGTTGGCAGAATTTATTTCCCAGTGGTGGTGGGACTAAGGGTCCCAACTCCTTGCTGATGTTGGCTGGAGGCTGCTGCCCACAGTTCCTTGAGGACACCTACTGTTCCTTGCCATGTTGGCTTTCCCATATGGCCACTTACTTTATCAAGTCAGTGAGGAGAGACTCTAGAGCAAGCCTGCTGGCAAGACAGTCTTAACACTTTAAACGTTCACAGCAGTTCCATCACCTTTGTTATACCTTATTGGGTGGAAGCAAGTGGCACATGCTGCCTATACTCAAGGGGAGGGAATTCCACGAAGGCTTGACCACAAGGAGGCAGGGGTCATGGGGGGGCCATGTGACAGCCTGTCTACCACATGATTTCCCCACTTTTTTACAGAGGTGGGATGGAATGGGAAGTAAATAAACATGAGAGTGAACAATGGAGGGAGATGTGTTCCTAGGCTTTACCGTCACAGCATTCAGGGCCCTAAAATGTCCCAGGTTGGTGATCTCCACCCCGAGCGCCTTCCCCTCTGCACTGCGTGGTTTGCATTGTCACTTACTTTATCATTTCTGTCTTTCTTTCCATCTTTTTGTTCAAAGCAACATGAATAAGTATACAGTTTGATGAATTTGAGTAAGTGTGAGCTTACTCAAAGTACGTGAACTTTATTGTCCAACCTTCGTGTGTGTGTGTATGTGTGTGTGTGTATAAAACCTCCACCACACAAGTGAGGTATGAAACATTTCATCACCCCCAAAAGTTGTCATCTGTCCCATTGGCAATCCTCTCACCCTTGTGGCTGCAGAAAACCACTGATGTGCTTTCTGTCTACAGCTTAATTTAGACTTTCATATAAATGGACTCATACAGTATAGATTCTGGTGTCTGGCTCCTTTCACTTAGCATAATGATTCTGAGGTTCATCTATGTTGTATGTTGTTTGCATCAGTCATTCATTCCTTTTTATTGCTGAGTAGTATTCCATCATTTGAGCATAATGCAATTTCTTTATCCATTCACCTGTTGATAAATATATGGGTTGTGTCCAGTGATTGGCTATTATGAATCAAACTGCAATGAATAGTCATGTACAGGTCTGTTTAAAATTTCTCTTGGGTAAATACCCAGAGTGGAATTGTTAGGTCATATAATAAGCATATATTTCAGTGTATAAGATACTGCCAAACTGTTTTCCAAAGTGGCTATGCCATAGAAAATGGTTTTTAAGCAATGCCTTGAAGGAAATGAGGACGTTAGCCAAACTGGGCGAAGAGCGTTTCAGGCAGAGAAAAAGCAGGAAAGCCACAGAGGCTGAAGCAGTGTGAGAAAGGGTGAGAACGCTGGGTGGTGAAGCTTTGGGGGTTATGGAGCTGGTGCAGACCAGATAGGCCCTTATAGATCATTTGAAAGACTTTGGCTTTTACTCTGATTGACAAGGGAAGCCATTGAAGGGCTTTGAGCAGAGGAAAGATTTAACAAACGATAGCCCTATTTGACTTTTGAAAAGATCATTGTGGTTACAGTATTGAAAATAGGCAGAGGAAGGGCAAGGGTAGAAGCCAGAGGGGCTATTAGGAAGCTATTACAGTAATCCACATAAGAGATGATAGACATACATAGGTGGTAGCAGTTGATGTGAGGAGAAGTGGTGAAGGTAACACCCACAGGATTTGCTGATGGGTTAGATGTGGAATGTGAGAGAAAGAAAAAATCAAGGAAGATTTCCAGGTTTTTGGCCTAAGCAACGGAAAGGATTGAGTGGCCCTAATTGAAACAGGGAAGGTTATGTATACAGCAGGTTTGAGAGGAGAGAGTGGGTGTTCAATTTTGGACATTTTTGTTTGAGATGTTTGTCGGACACTTCCCGTAGTAATACCAAATAAGAAATTAAGTCTATAAGCCTGAAGTTTGAGATAAAGGCTTGGGCTGGAGATATACATTTGGGAGTTGTCAACACATACGTGGTATTTAAAGCCATGAGACGGTATAAGATCACGGAGGGAGTTAGACTTACCAAGGGAAAAGAGAAAAGGACCAAAGACTTAGCTCTGGGTCACTCTAACATAAATAGTTTGGGGAAAGGAGGACGAACCAGCAAAAGAAACAGAAAAAGTGCCACTGGAGACATGGGAGGGAAACCAAGAGCCTGGAGTCATGGAAACCAAGTAAACAAAGTGTATCATGGGAAGGGGAGGGGCCTTTTGAAATGCTGCTGACTACTCAAGTAATATGATGACTAAGAACTGACCTTCAGATTTACCCACATGGATGCGGTTAGTCATCTTCATTAGTTTTGGTAGGTAGACGGAGTCGAAAGCCTGATGGCTGTAGGTTTAAAACAAAAAACGAGTGGAGAAGATTGGGGTCAGTGAGAATGACAGATTGTGTGAAGGAGTCATGTTGCAAAGGAGAGCAAAAAAAAAAAAAAAATGGGACAGTAACTAGTCAGGGGTTTATTCTCCCATATATTTTCAAACATGTCCCTGGAGTGAGACACTTTCCCTTGCGTGTGCAAATACCTGCTGGCACATCCTTGTTCACACCTGGAATACTCGTATCCTTTTTTCTCTGCTTATCCAAACCCTCCTCGAGTTCTAGAGTCCAACTCAGACCCTACCTGCATAGGCGGGCCTTTCCTTATCACAGTTGCCAGAAGTCATCTTCCACTCTCTGTGCCCTCCCAGCAATTACACTTCAGATTCATTATTTGATACATGCTATTGAATCCCTGGCTGGCAACTGTCTTTCCACTATCTACATTACTTATTCCTCCTTTAAGATTATAAACACTTTGTGGGGTGGATTGATCTCACACTTCCTCTGTAGCCTTCAACATAATCTTCAACATCGTTGAGCCTCTAATAGAGACTCCGAAAGTTTGTGTAGATTGATTGCAAATACCCAAGAAGTTGCAAGTAAGGCTCATCTGTACGCAAAAGGTGAAAGAGGAGACCACCTTTCCTTCCCATCCTTTGCTATCTCTTCCACCCAAAGGGCCTAGAAACTGTGCTTTGGAGCATTCCAGGTGAACCTCCAACTCTTTCTAAAAATGGCTAGTCTCTCCAAGAGACTGGTTGGCAGAAGTAGGAAGCCAACACATGGAGAAAAGAAACAGTGTAAAAAGAGAACATGCTTGACAGTGAGAATTAAGAGTGGGCTATGGTTTTATTTGGAACAACATCCATTCATTTGATATAATCATCCTTTGTGTATGAGCACTGTGCTAGCCATGGGGATACAGTGGTGAGAAAATAGAAGGGGGATTCCTGCCCTCTTGACACTTACTGTTTAGTGTCTGAATGCAGTCTGAGCTGTCCTGTGATCTGACTCCCTAAATAGTTTTGCTCCACTTATAATTCGCTGGAGTCACTTCTGCATTTTGTGAGTTGATGAATGCCATAACCCTGTAAACCCTTAAAGGTTCTCTGACACCACAGGATAAACTGTGATGCAGGTCAGAGCATGTCTTCATGCATGTATTCATAATATACTGAAAGCCAGAACACTTTCTTCCTAACATCTTTTCAAGCAGCGCTGTCCAACAGAAATTTCATGGAAGCCACAGATGAGATTTAACAATGTTTAGCGGCCACATTAAAAGAAAAGTAAAAAGAAATATGTGAAATGGATATTCCTAATACATGTATGTTTAAAATATTATTTCACCATGAAATCAGTATTTACAAATGGAGATTTTGTATTCTTTTGTTGTGGTCAGCCTTGGCAATCCAGTGGTCACATCTCAGGGGTTTAATAGCTGCGTGTGGCTCGTGGCTGTCATCCTGGATGGTGTAGGTGTAGAGTCTATGGTCTAAGAGCTGTCACTGGTCCCAGCTTCAGATCAGTGGCCTGATCATAGGACCGAACTTCCAAGGCACAGCTAGGCTTCCAAGGGAGGGGTGACAGTGCCAGGCTCTGTAGGACACCAGTCAGGGGCTGTGTCCTTATGGAGATGAGATCAAAGCCCGTGAATTTGGGGACAAATGTCAGAGCATGTTAGATGATACAGATAATTTAAAAATCTCGAGTGGGCCATAAGTTTCCTGTGCACCCATTTATTTATAGAAGAATTCATATAGTTTTTAACCTTTTTAACTCCAAAGTAAATTTTTACCCCCTTCCCAGTTCTATGCCTGCCCACAAAGAGAAGTCAAGGAGGCCCTGCCCGCTTCCCCTCCCCCCAGCTCCACTTCCTAAATCGCTGAGGGAAACAAATCATTCTGAGCACCCCTTTCAGCCCCCTCAGAGGGGCTGGGCCCCTGTGTCCACACAAGGTGTCCTGGACATTACAGGGGCTCCAGCCTGATCCCGGCTTTTACAGGGGGCCTGCTCTTTGCTAAATTAAGCCCAGCCGGGTCTATTTGTGGACCCAGAGGCTCCAGCCAAGTGCGAGAGACTCTTCCTGCCCAGGAATGTGCTGGGGATGGGGAGAGAAGCACTGAGATCACTGGTATTTATGTGTATGGTTCTCACTTGCCAGCTCAGGCTTCTGGGACTCACCAGATTTTAACAGAGTGACCACAAGGGATGAATAGCTTGAGACACACCAAGAACGGTTAAGTCAGAGAGCAGTGTGACCCCTAAGGCCATGTGTATATGGGACCTCTGAGCTCAGACTCTAAATAAAACAAGCTCCAGGCACCTTAGTGGCCCCCATATTTTTAACAGACTTTATTTTTTAGAGTAGATCTAGGTTTACAGGAAAACTGAGCCAAAGGTACAGAGATGTCCTGTATACCTCCTGCCCCACCACACACACACACACACACACACACACACACACACACACACACACACAGAGCCTCTCCTGCATCAAAAAAAAGATACTTCATTTTAATCTCTCTTTTCTTGGGTTCCTCAACTCAGTGTTGACCAGAAATAGCTCTCTCCTTATTACTCATGCATCTTTCTACCTTTGGGGAAAATAATGTTTATTGAACACCTACTCTTATGTCAGATATTTTCATCAGACCTTCTCACTTCATTTTTTCAATATCTCTGAAAGGTAGTTATTAACACTCAATGGAACTAAAACTGAGGTTGAGTGATTTACCTCTAGAATACAGAAGATGAACTAAAAGCAACGGTGAAAAATGGTTGCATATCTGCACTTTCCTGTGATTCAACCTAATAGAATGTGAGAGAGCTAGTATTTGAACCCAGGCCACCTTCGTGCTAAAGTCTACACTGCATGGTATCATACTGCTGGCCTAAGAACAAGACTCTTTATTTCCCTTGGCAGCGCAGTCGTTTCAGGTTTATATCCCTCACCCCCTAAAAAACTAATACTGAGAGATGAGAGGTAGGGCAACCCAAGGGATGATGCATCTTGAGTTGGGCCTAGGAGGCTGTCTTTGTAGGCTAAAGCTGAAGTGACAGGATAGACCTGCATTGATTTGTGTGTCTACTGCTTTTTATAGCTGCCACCTGTGTGCATTTCCATACACTATCTGCTCTGAGTTCCTTCTGTTTATCACACTCCATTGTAATCATTTTAATTGCCCATAAGCTGTAAATTCCCTGAGGACTGTGATTATGTCTGCCTGCTGTTTCTAGTACCTATTAGAGTACCTTGCACATCTAAAGCAGTAAGTGCTTGGTAAATATTATATGAAAAAAGAAATGAAAAAACAAATGCTACCCTCTTACAAGTCAATTACCCTATGTTCTGCCCAGTCAGCTAGTCACTCTCTCTCCCTCTCCCTCTCTCCCTATCCTTTCTTTCTTTTTCTTTCTTTCTTTCTTTCTTTCTTTCTTTCTTTCTTTCTTTCTTTCTTTCTTTCTTTCTTTCTTTCTCTCTTTCCATTCCCTCTCTCTCCCTCCCTCCCCTTCCTTTCTTTCTTTCTTTCTTTCTTTCTTTCTTTCTTTCTTTCTTTCTTTCTTTCTTTCTTTCTTTCCTTCTCTCCCTTTCTCCCTCCTACTCCCTCTCTCTTTCTCTCCCCCTGGCTGTGTCTCTTCAAACACCTGACCTCCTTAGAACTCACCCCTGGCCTCAGTGCTGCTCAGATGTGGCTCTTTCTGTTTATCCACTGTAGGTGAACCAGGCTGAGAAGGGGATGGTATTGTTTCAGGCCCCTGCTAAGGACTGATGTGGGTGGGGCTGGAAGGAGTGACCTGAATTAGAGGAGTTTTGCCGTTTGGATGTGGCACCTTGTGTTTTGTATGAACTTAAACTTTTCCACTTGGTTTTTTCCGTCTCTTTGGGGGACCGGACACTGAAGCAAGCTCTGGCAGGAGAGTGTCCTGGCCTTAGAGACAATTCTGGTTCCAGAGGCTGTGGACACTGCCCTGCTGTCCTTTCCCTGGCAATCAGGGACACTTGTCACATGTTGGGGCAGCCTGTTTGTCTAATTTGGGCCTTAACTGCCCTCATAGAAGATGGTGAGTCTAGAGTCTGCAGGAAGGCAGAAACGACACCTCTGAACAAAGTCTTGGGTCTAAAGACTCTTAAAAAACAAAATTCAGTGGGTAAATTTGAAGATCTAATTGGCTTTAGTAAGTGATTCAAGAACCTGGCAGCATCCTATCTGACAAACTAGAAGGGTGCTCCTAGGGGTTGTACAAAACAGGAAGGTTTTTATAGGAAGAAGGGTGGTGAAAGGGAGCTAGTCACAAAATAAAAGGATTATTTTTAGACCCTGACATCTCCTTTGGGTGGGGGAGGGGAGGCAGAGGGGAAGGGAACAGTTTTTCTTGGGCAGATTGTCTCTTCTTTATATGGGGGATGGAGAGGGCCCATGTGACAAACTATCTCATTGGTGTTGACCAGAAAATTCCAGACTGGTTGACTAAGATTAGGTTTCTAGGAGAGGCTGAAACAGCAATTAGGTCAGGTAGTAAATCTAGGTTTGGTATCATGGGCTTTAAGACAAAGTGATGCCATTTGGGGCCTGTGGTTTTTTTCTTTAACAGGACTTAATGTTTTGCATTTGAACAGCACCTGTCCAGGCATCTCACATCAACCTACAAGATGAGCAATGAGGGTCGTATTATAATTCTTAGGGCAAGAGGGAGAGGCTCTGATTCAAGTTAATTGACTGTGTAAAAACATAACTCTTTGGGGGTGACTCATCTAAGGTTACACAATTAGTTAATAACAGAGCCAAATAGTAGACCCACTAGGCTCTATTGTAGTTTTGCTTTAAACCTGGGCGAATGGAAAGAAACTTCATATACAGAAAACTTGCTTGAAAGGTACTAAAATGTGTTTCTAGAAAGTATTCTGGGAGCAGCCCCTGTGCCTTGGTCAGGACACATAGACTCCCTTAATGAAAATATTCAGCACTTTACCCTGTTTTGTAGCTATGGCTTTGCTTCAGTGGTACCAGAGAGGCCTAGAAAAGAGATTCACTCTGCATATGAAAAACATTTATGAACTGCACTTTCCCTAGACGAGATATGACTCTAATAAGAAAGTATTTTAAAATAGAACCAATGACTAAGAGCTACTTTTCTCTGGGTGAATAAGCAAGAATTATATGAGGGTCTGCTCACAAGATTTTGATACTCTTCCTGCTGCTAAACTTTTTTTTTTTTTCAGTTTCTTTATTGAATTGATTTAGAGTGGGATTTGGCCCCATTTATTTTTGTCCCAAATAAAGTCCCTTTTATGGAGGGACTATTCCTCTCTGGCTTGTTTCCTACTCTCTTACAAGGGTGCAACACCCATTTCCTTCCCTCACTGACCCTGTTCCACTGCTTATCACACTGAAAGCTCTTTGGGGTCAAGGATGGTGATGCCAAGAAAAACACTTGGTTTTGGCAACTTTTAATGTCCAATACATACTTTACTTGCTATTTTTTTTTTTAAAGATTTTATTGGGGAATTGGGGGCAGGGAACAGTATTGGGGAATCGGGGAAGGGGAACAGACAAGTTGCTGTCCTTTTGCTCTTCAGTCTAGTTGTGGAGGACGTTGCTTCACTGGCCCATGTTGGTATTGTCATTGCACTCTTCTCGGGTGAGGCGGATCGGTCGCCGGCCTCTGGACGGCCACTCACCGCAGTTCTTGGCAGCTCACTCCGGCTGCCAGCCGCTCACACCGGCTGCCGGCCACTCACTATAGCCTATGGCAGCCCACCGCAGCAGGGGCTGCAGCTATGTCGTCCCCGGGGACTCACAGCAGGCCAGCTCCAGGTGGCGTTGTTGTTCACCATCTTAGCTGTAGAGGGCAGTGTCACTGGCCCTCATATGTGGGATTGAACCGGGGCCTCTGACATCCCAAGCCAGTTCTTAACCAAAGTGCCACTCAGCGCGCCCTTTACTTGCTGATTTTATCAATAAATGTATGCTGGTATGTTGTCAAGCTCCTCTCTCTCTCTCTCTCTCTCCTTCCCTTTCCTCCTCCTCTCTCTTCTTTGACTCTCCCTCTTCCTCCTCCTCCTCCTCCTCCTCCTCCTCCTCCTCCTCCTTCTTCTTCCTCTTCTTCTTCTTCTTCTTTCCTCTCTCTCTTTCTCTCTCTCTCCCCCTCTCTTCCCTGCTCTTCTCTTAGCTGCAAGCTATGAGGGCTATAGAATTACAAGACATATTCCTTGTCTTCAAGGTGCTTGAAGGTTAGTTGAAACACACACACACATACACAGACACACACAAATATGAAGTTAAATACCAAAGCAAAAATGTAAGTTCTCTTAAAAACTTTTTTAAAAAGAACATAAAATCATACCTCTTTGTAATAGGTAGTCTAGTAAAATAAATGTATTCACATTAAAAAAAAGTGTGAGTTAGCCATTCCAGACAGTTGATAAAGTGCTTATTCCATAAACATACCAGAGAGCTGCTGAGGGCAAAGTACTTTTCCAGACATTAAAACCTGTAGGGGAAGCCAGACCCTTTACATAACCAATCAAGGCAGAGTGAAGTGAGTGTTTTACTGAGGATAGGCATCAATGACTACGAGCACGGGTTTACTCCCAATTTTTGTCTGTTGTCCTGGTATACCTATGATAGGGCCCTTTTTTCACTTTCAGAAAAGTACCAGAAGGGATGATAAATGACAGTCATCTCAGTTATAAAGTGCAGTAGGAGGAAAGAGGAAGGAATCACTGCCTCTGACTCAGGGGTGGGGGAAGTTTCCTGGGTGGGGGGGTCTGAGCTGACCCGTAATAACGAGCGGGTTAGAAAGAGAAGGCATGGCAGGCTGAGGGCAGCGTGGGCAAAGCCTTCTCGGCACCCAAATGCCCTTAGTGATTGGTTTCTCGGTCAGGGGAAGCACTTGGTTGAGAGGAGAAGAAGGTCGTGCCACTCAAGGCTAGAGGAGTCGTGCAAACTCTCTGCCACAAACCACCATCACTCAGAACTCGGTGTGATCACGAAAAAAATGGCCACTGGGTAATGACTGATGTCATCTGACCCCTGTGTCAGAGCAGAAGGGCACACACAGTTCAAGGTGTCTAAGGTGAGTGGGGGAGAGAGGGAGTGAGGCAATTTGAGGGCTGAAGAGACTGGAAGACGAGGTGAGATGAAGTGAGAGAATGGTGCTTTCATTAGTTCCATCTACACAATTAACGAAAGTGCGGATTCTTCTCTAACAGAAACTTGTCTGTAATTTATTGCTGTATTTCTTCTTTCCTTCCTAATGACTCAGACCCAGTTGTATGCTGAGACCACCAAGTTTAAGAGGTGCTTAGAGGCAGGTTTATTTTCTTTATCCCTCAATATTGGGAAATGAACTTAGCACCACTGTTTTATGTAAGTCTGGTGGCTGGAGAAAGCCACTGTGGAGAACCAAACGTTCTTTCCTATCTATGACCTTAGTTTAGATAATTCCAGAAATAAAAATGAAAAAGAATGTGGACATTTACCTTTTCATGTTGAAAATGTCCCGTTTAACTTTCCATTATGAAAATTTTCAAATATACACAAAGGTAAAGAGAATCGTACCTCCCCTGTCCCTGTCCCACATCCCGGGGACCCATCTACCTGTCACCCTGCTTCAGTAATTACTAATATTTCTACTGTCTCTGTCCTCTCCTCCTTATATTACAGAACTGTATCTGGAAAGACATCAGAGAGTACCGCTCACAGATAAAAGGCGTTGTTTTTAAACATAACTACATACTGTTATTGTACCCAAAGAGCTTAAAATAATTCCTTAATGCCATCTGAT
This sequence comes from Aselliscus stoliczkanus, assembly GCA_033961575.1. Taxonomy (NCBI): domain Eukaryota; kingdom Metazoa; phylum Chordata; class Mammalia; order Chiroptera; family Hipposideridae; genus Aselliscus; species Aselliscus stoliczkanus. The sequence goes on from CM066739.1 coordinate 101,976,974, forward strand.
ACTTGGTGCATGCTCAACCTTCTCTCTACAATGTTCATTTTAAAGTCCGGAGGTCTTAATTAGTATCTGAGTCTCAGCGTAGGCGCAGGAGTACAATGCTTGGCCCTTCTGGGGGAGATCTTGAGAGGCTGGAAGCCTAAACTGTATTCAGAATTCTGCTAGTGACTCAGAGTAGCCCCAGGCAACTCTTTTTTTTTAAAGATTTTATTGGGGGAATTGGGGAAGGGGAACAGACAAGTTGCTGTCATTTTTTTCTTCAGTCTAGTTGCAGAGGACGTTGTTTCACTGGCCCATGTTGGTATCATCATTGCGCTCTTCCCGGATGAGGCAGATCGGTCGCCGCCCGCGGCTATTGGCAGCTCACGCTGGCTGCCGGCCACTCACTGTAGCCATGGCAGCCCACTGCAGCAGGGGCTGTGGCTCATACCATCACCGGAGCTGTTGTTAGCTGTAGAAGGCAGTGTCACTGGCCCCCACACTGGGATCCAAACCGGAGCCGCTGGCATCCCAAACCAGCTCCCAACCAATGTGCCACTCAGCCGACCCAGCAACTTTCCTTTTTATGCCTCAGTTTTTTAGCAACCTTTCCTGTCAGTGGGCTTATAGCATCCTTCCAGAGAATGTGTTTAGTTTAAACCAGAGAAAGTCTTTTAAAGGTTTCAGATAAAAAGGTTTTTTGCAAAACCACACAGCATTATCTTGTTCCCTTTGTACTCACTCAATAAGCATATTGTCATTCTATTTCGGCCTATTGTCCCTCGTCCCCCCCACCCCCGCCCTCACTCCCCCCCCACCGCCCTCACTCCCCCCCACCCCCCGCTTGTTTGTTGGTTGGTTATCCCAGCCAGTGTGTTTCCTTCATGTAGGTGCAAAGCACTGTAAGGGCCTCAGGTTGGTCACAGCTGCTGGTTATTTGAATCAGACTGTGCTGGGTACTTAGGGTATTTCATTTATCCCTCACTACAGCTCTTAAGGTAATTTTTCAAACCCTGTTTTATAGATGGGGAAATTAGGTTCTAAGAGGTTTAGTAACTTATACAAAGAAGGTCACCAAGCTAGAAAGTGGCAGAAAGGCATTCTGGGTCTGCCTATCTTGAACCAAGTGTCACAGCATCACAAAGTTGAAAGGCAAAAGCTGCTGACCCGAACACCTAGCTCATTCCACCATGTCCTCTGTCCCTAGGGAGCCTGTCACTTAACAGGGTAAATAAGACATGTGTAGAAACAAAGCACTGTTATATGGTGTATCAATATGAAGTACAAGAAGAATGATATTATGAAAATCCAGAGACATAAGACATCACATTTCATTGGGGTGGGGGTGGGCATACAATAAGGCTTCATAAAGGGCCTGGCATTTAATGGTGAAGCTGAAGGGAGAAGAGTGACATGACACTGAGAACATGGCACATGGGACATGTGTGGGAGATCCAGTGAGGCTGTAATCTTTATTGGGGCACAGGGTGTTTTTCTAGGACCCATCAGCTCCAGTCAAGTCATTGTTTTTCAATCTAGTTGTGCAGGGTGCAGCACACTGGACCGTGTGGGGATTGAACCGGCAGCCTTGGTGTTATGAGACTGTGCTCTAACCAGAGGTCAAATTTTGAATAGACTCAATTGTCAGGCTCAGTTGTGTAAAATTTAATTGCTGTGCAGTTAAAAGCCATGAAAAGCTTTTTGAATAAAGGGGATAAACTAATCAGAGCCAAATGGTGGACAGGCTGAAGTTGGAGACACCAGTTATGATCCCAATGAGAAGGAAGGAGTGTCCAATATGGTGGTAACCATGCAGGCTGGAGAGAAGGGGCTGGATTGCAAAGCGATTCTGAAATAACCAGTGCTAATCTCTGTCACAGAAGCTTGAGTTATTGAATTTTAACTATTGTAACTTCTTAGGCCTTTGGGAAACACTTTTATAACCATTTTATTGAAATAAAATGTACATACCATTACAACTCACCCTTTCAAAGTATATGTCAACATTTTTAGTATATTCAGAGTCGTGCAAATATCATCACAATTTTAGAACCCCAATTTACTAACCATTGCTCTTGCGTTCCCTACCCCTCTTCAGCCCACAGTTAACCACCAGTCTGCTTTGTTTCTCTGTGGATTTACCTATTCTGGACATTTCATCTAAATGGAATAAAAAAGCGTAGCCTTTTGTGACTGACTTCTTCCTTTTTTTTTTTTTGAGAGCAGAGTCACTGGCCCTCATATGTGGGACCGAACCGGGGCCGCTGGCTTCCCAAAGCCAGCGCTTAACCACCGCGCCACTCGGCCGGCCCCTTGTGACTGACTTCTTTCACCGTGCACCATGTTATCAAGGTTCTCCGATGTTGTAGTGTGTGTCATTTCTTTTCATTCAATTCTCTGTTGAACGTTGCAGTTCAGGAAAATCCTGTGTTTAACATGGGTTGCTGTTAAAGCTCTATCTGGTCAGGTGATGTTTCCAGAACAAGCTACCAACACAGAGTAAGTCTAATTAAACGCTGGGCAATGATTTTTCTGCAGAAAGAGGTTACAGAAGGGTTAGACTTTAATACTGTAAATTGATATGCACTTGCATTTCCATGGGGTAAGATTTTGTAGCACCTATGAGACTAGTTTGATCTACTAGAATAGCGGGTTGTAAGATTTCGGATCTAATCTGGTGGAGATGAAGGTATTTTAGGAATTTTGTGTGAGACTCATAAACTTTATTGTCAGTTTGATTAAATAGACATAAGACCAAAGCCTAGGGAAGTAATTCTACTTTCTTATCTTTCCTCTTTTTCCTTTTCTTTTCCTCCTTTTCATTTCTTCTTTCTACTTAGCTCAGGAGGATAAAACTAAAAGCTGACGAATGTTCAGACGGGGTGTGTATTTGTGTGCAGGGACCTGGTACAGCCAACCTTTAATGTAATATTTTCCTTTCCTTTCTATGACATAACATCAGTTTCATATATGATTATGGCTGGGAACTTCAGCTATAGTAGTCACAGAGGGTACAGTGTTGTCTTTTTTATAGTTAATCATAGTTGCCATTTTTTGAATGCTTACCGTATGCCAGTCACCATGCAATGTGCTTTGGTGCATTATTTTATTTCGTCTTCTTAACAGCCTTATCAGATAGGTGCCCTTATGACGGCCCCTCTTGATAGAGGAGGTTGAGGCTTTTAGAGAGGGCAGGTGACTTGCCAAGCGCTCTTCTCACCTTCAGGACCTGTGCTCTTGGCCGCTATACTCATTGCCTCCAGATATTCTTACTTAATGGGGGCGGCCGGTTAGCTCAGTTGGTTAGAGCGCAGGCTCATAACACCAAGGTTGCCAGTTGGATCCCTACATGGGCCATGGAGCTGCTCCCTCCATAACTAGCTTGAAGACAATGACTTGACTTGGAGCTGATGGGTCCTAGAAAAACACACTATTCCCCAATTAAAAAAAAAATAAGAAAAAAGAAAAAAAAAGAGTACACTTAATGTAGCACTTTCCCTAGTTCTGTAAGTTATCACATTCTGTTAAATCAGACAAAAATTGGCAGTGTTTCCTGAGCTGGTGTCTGGCTGAAACACTGGAGTGGAAATCTGGATTCAATTATTGCTTTTACCTTAGAGGAACCCTTCTGGGTTTCAATTTCCTTATCTTTAGAATGAGGGCCATGGAACAGATAAATGCTAAGGTCTAGAAATCTGTGAGTCTTTCACCAAATCAACTCAGGTATTCACTTCATTTACTTATTTAACTTTTAGAAAAGATAGGGCTTACATAAATCACATCCTCCATTTTTCCTCCCTTTAGATTTAAATCTTTTTCCTGGTGAGGCTGAGGTCCCTGACTGGCCTGGGAACGAAGGGGAAGGAACAGAGATTGGTGAGCAGCTGTGTGCAAGGCAGTATTCTAGGTTTTCTAGGTGTATTGTGCACATCATCTCATTTAATCTGCACAAAGTCCCCTGTGGAATAGAAATGATTATCTTCATTAAAAAAGTAATCAACACTATACCGGTGAGAAAACCAAGGCTCATATGATGATGCCCATAACATAGTATTAATAAAATTCTCCTTGCTCAATATTATGTTATGGATTTCATCGGAAAAGGGACTCCCTTGTCTCTGTGCACTAGGCTCTAAACCTGAATAAAGGCAATCCGTGAACACATCTACATGGACTCCTCTGAGACCCCCTACCAAGCTGCTCTTTTTTTTTTCTTTCCGTAGTTTAGTTCCTAGGATGCATTACCACCCAGATGCTAGAAATCTCAGTATCAGCTCTGCTTTTCCCTTTGTTCTAATGTGAATCTCTCACATCAGCAAGCCCTACTGATTCCACCTCTGAGAGGTCTCTTGAATCTTTCTCCCTCTACCTCTATGGCCTCAGAGAGTCCCCATCCTTATGCTGGTCAGTCACCTCCTGGCCTTATCGATCCATTTACATTTTCCATAAAGTTCTTCCTCAGTTACAGACCTGATCACAGCAATATTTTGTCTACAGCTCCCAGGTGAGTTCTTGTTCTCTACTGATTATTACTCAGTCGTCTGAGCATGAATTTCACAGACTAGGTGTCATATTTTCTGTACTGATTTCCCAACTCTCACCACTCACCAGGCCCTTAACCCGCCCCGGACCCTCCATGCACAACATCTCGCCAAATCTTCGTCCATACTTGACTTCGCTTGAGAGGTTTTTATTTCCTTTTTCTTTTTTGTCAAAATCCGACTCGTCGCCGATTCACCTCATTATAAATGAATCATTCCCTTCATGGGTTTGCCATTAGAATCCCCTCTCACCTTAAGCAAACCCAATTTATTGAAAGTCCAATTTTATGATAAGGGCAGTGTATTGTTTTCAAAAATGTTCACAACATAATTGCTTTAAATAATGAAATCCCTGGGGATATTTAAAATACACATCTATATACAGCAATGTGATTTTCAGAAACAGACCTATATTGGTAAGAAAAAATTATTTTAGTACACACTCTGCCCTCTAGTGATTCGGAGGGCAAGCAGGCTTGGAGAGTGGAGCATGATGGGTAAGTAGCTTTGGGGATATCCGGAAGCCATACAGTTCATTCACTGTCAACCTGGCTACTGATCCATTTGAACCCACATTTATGTCAAGGGCCATGAAGAGGCTGAGATGAGATGACAACTTATGGACCAAGGAGACACTCAAGTGGGAACCAGGTTCCAGGACAGAGGGTCTGTGTCACTTAATGATGATGAATGTCTGTGTGCTTTTCAGAACATTGAGCTGAAGGTTGAAGTCGAGAGCCTGAAAAGAGAACTCCAGGGCAAGAAACAGCATCTGGATCAAACTTGGTGAGTTGGGCTTTGCACTGGCTGAGCTCCAGTGCCTTCCAGCATCTGGCTGTCTGTTCTGAGAACGATAGATTTGGAGTCCAATTCCTTACCCTTAACTCTGGCCTTTGGCTGCTGTGTCCACTCCAGGGACGGCAGTCATGTGCTTTCTTTCCCTTAGGCTCTCTGTTACTGAATCTGGCAGACCTTGCCATAGATTGGTAAATTCACCAGACTTAAGATTATGAACTTCATATTCAATAATCTACTCATAACGTCCTGGGCTGGCATAGAGTTTGGGGAAAATGGATGCTCTCCTATACGGCTGGTGAGAGTGTGAATTGTGGCAACATTTTTGGTACCTATCAAAGTAAAAAATAGACATTTCCTTTGAGTAAGGAACCTCTAGAATGAATCTAGTCCTTATAAATAAAACACAAGTATGAAAGGATAAGTGTATAAGGATGATTACTTGTCATCATTATTTGTCATGGCAAAACACCGGAATCACTATCCATCAGTAGGGCAATGGTTGAAGGCATTTTGATAGAACTGTACTGTGGAATATTATGCAGGCATTAAAAAGAATGAATTAGCTCTATAGTATTATCGTGGTGGGAAGTCCCTGATAGACTAAGTAAAGGGGAAAAAGCATGAATGATATTTATAGTATCATCCCCTTTGGGTAAAGACAAACAGTCCTCTCAGTGTTTACGTGTGTTTGCTTGATTATGCATATAAAAAGCAAACAAACAAACACAAACAAAACTGGAGCATTACATACCAAACTCTTCAACAGTACTTATATCAAGGAAGTGAGATTGGAATTTGTGATTGGGGAAAAGGCTTGATTTTTTTTTCTTTCTATACTTTTGTATAATTTCTATACTTTTCTATACTTTCTATACTTTTGTTAAAATGGTTATTTGTATAATTTATAATTAATCATGAAAAACTTAGCTTTTCATGGCAAGCATTGTTAAAATTGTTATCAAAATAATTTTCAGATTATATTCTGGCATCGGTTTACATTCAATCTGATCCAGCATTCTTTCTGTCACTATAGGATTTCTTGATATTTAGGATAGCTATCCAGCAAGAGCAGAATACTCACAACCAGACTCAACGATAAGCAGTATGCTGGTGTTATTGAACACATTAAGTGAGCCAATTAGATTTTAGGGGAAAATTACAATAATAATAGAGAAATAGATTTTGAGATTTGTGTAATGCTTTTAAAAAATTTTATGTCACTTAAAGTTTTCATTAGGTGGCATTATTCTATTTTTAGAAGTGAGAAAACTAAGGTACAGAGGGCTAAAGCCTTCTCACATGAGTGGCAGAGCCCATATCGTCCGGCATCAAGTTCAAGGCACCGTCTGACAGCTGTAGCCTATTAAATCAGGAATTCCTGGTTAACTCAGTTACTTAGAAAATGTATAACTTCCATTCTCAAGATACTATAGTTAGCTTTTGTCTATTGCATTTATCAAGGGGTATGGAGTCAACGTAGAAGCTGATGATTCCTGAGGTCTGCCTTTTTAGGGGTCTTGGGTTATTCTCTGGACTTGTGTCCCTTGTACAGTCAAGACCCTTCTATCCCCCAAAGGCTGTATAATGCTATAGAAGCTCAAGGTAAATATAGCCTCTGGGATAGTACTGAGTAGCATCCACTATTAACCAAGGAATCCTATAATCTTTAGGGAGGTGCCATGTGGTTTCCACAGACACAACCTCCTGGGTCAAATATTAGAACACCAATGGGCTTGGCTAGAGCAGCTTTGATGTATCATGAGCCTTTGAAGGTTCGATATTGTTCTCTGCCCTGAGAACAAGAAAATGGCCCTAGGTTCTCAACAAATGGCTTAAAACAGGAATAAAACCAAACCGGAATTAAGATCACTCAGCACCTGATACTGGCCTCCAAATTTCTAATCCTCAGACATCCAAGGGCAGCTGTTGTTAGCTAAAAATAAGCTGGTGATACCTTACCCGCTTCATGCCATCGCCTGGACATTCATTCCTAAGGACATCAGAAAAACAAAGCTGGGCCAGAACCCTGAGCTGCCATAGAAGAAGTGTCTGCTCTCTGCATGGGACCATGGAAAAGCTGTACTGAGCCCTGGACAGGTAGCTCAGGTTCAGGGTTACTGGTTGTAAAGAAGGAGAGCCTTTCCGTGGCTGTGCCAGTGGATATTCTGTCCAGCAACCTAAAGGGAAGGAACACTTTAAATTCAAATAGCAAGGAAGGCAGGGAAGTAGCAAAGCACTCTGGGAGGACAGTCAGCACGGAAGGGTCCGAGGACAGATGATGCTGGTTCTGAACCATTTGTCAACTACCCATCATCCCAATGAGAGTCTCCTCTTGAAGCTACAGCAATAATGAAGCACCTAGGGAGTCAAGTATATTCTGATTGACAAGCAAGAAAAAAAAGAAAGAGTTCCCAAAAGTTTACCTGAAAAGGTTGGAAAGAGCCGCTCCCCAAATAATTGCAGAGGGAAAAATGCTCCCTGTTTCTCCTCGCCAGTGTGACTCTGAATTCATTACTGAAACAACCTTAGTGAGTCCACTTGCTAAATTATATGAGTGGCTCTGACTGGCTGATACTCCGTGGTTTTAGGGCCGATGTGGAGAATCTCAACAGCCATAACGAGGCCGAGCTCCGGCGCCAGTTTGAGGAGAGACAGCAGGAGACCGAGCATGTGTACGAGCTCCTGGAGAATAAGATCCAGCTTCTGCAGGAGGTGAGTGGGAGTCCAGGGTCCACAGCTCAAGGGGCCTCTTTCCCTGCTCTGCCCCAGCATTCACCATTCCCTCCCCGCTTCCCTTCCCAAACTCCTCAGGCACCCCTGTGCTGTAGGGCTTCTAATCTAGGTGGAGACATGGCAGCCTCTGTTTCCATTCTCTTTGCAGGAATCCAGGCTAGCAAAGAATGAAGCCGCGCGGATGGCAGCTCTGGTGGAAGCAGAGAAGGAGTGTAACCTGGAGCTCTCGGAGAAGCTGAAGGGAGTCACTAAAGATGGGGACGACGTACTGGGGGAGCAGGTCAAGCCCGACCAGTACCCTGCGGCCCTGGCCCAGAGGGACAAGTAGGTGCCTTTGGTACTCCTTTCGTCACTTGTGTTTTGCCGGTTCTCCCGGTTCTGAGAGCATAGCGGGCCTTCTCCATTTCTAAGACTTGATGGCTCCCACAACAAAAATTTCTTTTCTTTCCTTTTTTAATTAAAGTTTATTGGAGTGACAATGGTTAGTAAAATTGCATAGGTTTCAGGGGTACAATTCTGTAATATGTCATCTGTATATCACATTGTGTGTTCACTACCCAGAGTCAGTTCTCTTCACCATATATTTGACCCCCTTTTCCCTCATCTACCACCCCCGTCTCTCCTTACCCTCTGGTAACCACTAAACTATTGCTTCTTCATTTGTTTTTCTTGTTCTTTTGTCGTTTGCAGTTTTATATCCCACATAGCAGTGAAACCATATGGTTCTCTACTTTTTCTGTGCTACTTATTTCACTTAGCATTATAATCTCACCAAAATATTTCTTTTCAGGATTGAGTCTTCAATGGTATTCATTAACAGAACTCTTTTGTGGACCATGAGGAGCCTTAAGTAGCTATAAGTAGAACAATGGTCAAATGGTGACAAGCAAGGGACCTGGATTCACTTATTCAACACACATTTATTGAGCACCTACGACATGCCAGATGCTGGCTAAGCACAGAGGTTACAGACATTGGAGACCCAGCTCTCGCATCAAGAAACATGTTACATGATTTTAATAAGTTCTCTGATAGAAGTAACATGGGGTGTTCTGGGGACATGTAAGATTGTCCTCTATTCCAAACTAAAAGAACAAGTTGCCATCAAAAGCCTCCTGGAAGAGTTCAAACCTGAGCTGAATTTTGAAGAATGAATGGAAGTTAGAAGAAAGTGTTGGACAAGGGTGAGGAAGAGACATGTTCTGTACAGAAGGAGAAATGGGGAGGGGACACACAGGGAAGGGCTTATTTCAGGACCTGCAAATAGTTGTACGTAGCTCGAGTAGAGGGTGTGTAGAGAGAAGACTAGTGAGAGGTGAGCTGTACTGAGAGTAGGGGTCTGATCATGCCAGCTTTGCATGCCATAATAAGGAACTTGACTGTCCCCCAAAGGTAACTGAACAGTGGTTTAGGCTATCACTGTCTGGGTTGCTGCTGCAGTTTTCTATTTCCTTCACTTCCTTCCGGTTCTGCCCCTCTCCATTCCATCCAAATCTAACAATTCAAGGCAGTTTTGAAGTGGAGAATTCAACAATATCAAATCAACCAATAATGTAGCCTCTTATCTAAGGCATGACACTACGATGGCACAAAAAGCCTTCAGTGGTTTTTAACTAAATAGGTGAAAATAGGCAACGTACACCCAATGACCTGTGTGATCTTTTCGAGACACAAATCCGATCATGGCATTGCAGAGCCATGTACAAAGCTCTCCACCATCTTCAACAGATAAGCTCCATTCTCCTTTGTGTGGCCATCAAAGCCTTTTATGATCTGACCCCTGATTTCTCCCAGACTCGTCCCCCCCATGACCCCTTCTCATTTTACTGATTCCAAACTAGTGATAATAATGATGACTAAGGTTTGCTGAGCTCTCTCTCTCTACAGTTGAGCTGAGTACTTCACATTCTTGTTTACTTCTCCTAACAACGGCATGAGATAGGGATTATCATGCTTTATAAATGAAGACACTGGCATTTAGAAAGTTATGGCACACTGTTTCAGGCATACCTGGGATCCAAACGCAGAAGCCACACTGCCTCCATATAAAGCAGTCATGCTATGTCAGGTATCCAAATTTGTTCAGGCTCTTCCTTCAGTGGGCAACATCTGTCTTTGTCCCCTCCGGGTGAACGCCTATTCATCCTTCAATTCTCACTACAGGCATCAGTCATTAACTTCAGTGCAGGCTTTTGTGGCAGCAGAATTAAACCTATATTGTTGCTTTGTTTCCTGTAAGCATCAATTATGGCACAATTCCCGGTGTGCTGCTGTATTTTCTTTCAGATCTCCCCAGAGATGTTGTCTCATCTCTGTATCCCAATAAACACTCATTAAGTAAACAAACAGAAACAAACAAAAAAACATATGCACACCTGACAAATAAATGGAGGGAGTTCATATCAGATAGCCTGAAATAGCTTTATAAAGGAGGAAAACGGGTCATCTGTAGAGACTACGAGTCAATGAGATGAGTGAGGTTTGAGGCTTGAGAAAAATAGAGATGTTCTAGCACAGACACCATGGGGAGTTACCAGAATTATCGTTACAACTTACATTTGTACAATGCTTCTAAGTTTTTAAAGTTCTTTCTTATCCCCCAATGTTTAGCTGATCCTTGTATCCTAAATGAACTTATAATTCGCCTATGAGATTCCTACTTGACTTCCTGGTACCCTTCACCTTTCTGCCAAACTATTTTCCTCCCAAGGTGCTATCACTGTTTTACACATGACTAATTAGTCTTGTTTACACAGGACTAATTTTCACTGTAGGAAACATTTCATCTACTACCAGCACTTTCCTGAGAACAGGTATCCAGGACTCTTAAGACTCACAAACACAGAAACAGCAAGATGCGCCTTGCACGTAGTAAGAGATGAACAACTGTTATTTTGAACCTGTGGTTTGTACACTTCAGCACAATGTGTAGTCTTTTAACTTAAGCCTACTCAATTTCCAGCCATTGTCTCTTCCTCCCAGCATTCCCCTCTTTCCGCTTCCTGTGTCTCCTCCCCAAATATATCTTGTATCTTCCTGCCTTCATTCCTTTGTTTAAGCTCCCCAGTCTGAGTGTAGAAAACAACCCACTTTTCAAACTCTGTTCTCCTGCACTTCCCCCAGATGCCTCCAAGTCAAAGGAATTACTTCCTCTTTGTCTGCCTTTCTGTAGCTCCATGGCAGCCCCCAGTGTGCTCGCTACGTGGTACATACCTCTGGTGGGGTAGCACTTGTTACCTTCTGTTACTGTTATTTTTTATACAGCTGTGTCTCCCAACTCCCCAAACTCTTGGCGCATACACCAAAAGAATTTTAAGTTTCTATAGAGCAGAGATTGGGTCTTTGCCAACTTTATATTCCCAGACTTTGGTAGAGTACCTTGAGTACACATAATGGTTATCCCAGAATTGTTTATTGAGTAGAACAGTAATAACAACCAAAAGGAAAAAAAAAGCATGATTTCTGGGCCCTTGTTCCAAGACTTACATACCTATGGCCTGTAGATCCATGGACCAGTTTCTGGAAGTTCATCAACCCAGTGACAATGTATGCCAAAGGTCATTTGTGTAAAATATTTGAGGCTGGAGCACACCACAGATGGCTTTCTGAAGAAAAGTCTCAAAGAGTTCAATGACCCAAAAAAAGCTAAAAACCAACTGTATCGGACTACGCTTTGTTTGGAGTGGGCTGAAAAATAAAGGTAATAATAGTATCGTGACCATAATTATTGTCCTTTTCCTTTGATCCAGACGAATTGAAGAGCTGAGTCAGAGCCTGGCTTCCCAGGAGAAGCTTGTAGAACAGCTCTCTCAGGAGAAACAACAACTGCTCCAGCTGTTGGAGGAGCCAGCCAGCATGGAAGTACAGGTGAGGCTGGGCTATACTTCCTGAGACACTAGCTTCATGCTTTCAGGACCCCTGCTTTTTTATATCTAAATGTGTTCGCTCTATATTGCTGCGTAATAAATCACTACATACTTAGTGGTTTAAAAACACATACAGTTATTATCCCACAGTTTCTATGGGTCAAAAGTTCAGGGATGGCTTAGCTGGTTTCTTTGCTCAGGATCTCACAAGTCTGAAATCAAGGTGTCACCTGGGGTGCTCCCTCATCTGGGGGCTCACTTAAGAAAGGATCTGCTTCTAAGCCCCCTCAAGTTGTTGTGAGAATATATTTCTCTCTTGCTGTAGCAGTTATGGCGGCTTGCTTCTTCACATTCAGCAGTGGTGGGAGGGAGAGGGAGAGGGGGAAAGACTGTTGCTTCTCTCACTCCTAGACACCTGATTAAGTCTGGCCCACCAGTATGCTATCCCATTTGGTTAACTTAAAGTCAACTGAGTAGGGACCTTAATTACATCTGCAACTTCCTTTCACCCTTTTATTTTATTATTATTATTTTTTAAATTGGGGGACAGTGTGTTTTTCCAGGACCCATCAGCTCCAAGTCAAGTAGTTGTTTTCAATCTAGTTGTGGAGGGTGCAACTCAGTGGCCCATGTGGGGATCAAACCAGCAACCTTGGTGTTATGAGCACCGAGCACTAACCGCCCGCCCCATCCCTTCACTTTTGCCATATAACAATGTAGTGATGTTCTATCACCTTTGCCATATTCTATTGGTTAAAAGCAACTTATAGGTCCTGCCCACCCTCAAAGGGATTAGACAAAGGTGTGGATTAGACAAAGGTGGGGATTAGACAAAGGTATGGATTCCCAGAAGTGGGAATCATGGGGGCCATTAGAATTTTGCCTACTACACTGAATGATTTATAACTCTACGGACTGTGTAATGTGAGGGAACCAAAGAGGGAACCCTCACTGTGGTGAAAAGAATTGCACTACTCAATATTGTTGCTCTTGGAATCTACCTTAGAGGGAGCTCCCTCCTCCATTTGACTTTTAATTTACTAAAAAGGTACTTCTCAAGGAACCCTAGAATATATCTGTGCCTAAGCAACATAAACAATTACCAGGTATTCTCAGAGGTCTTAGACCAATGATAAAATAAAATATGTTGGGTTTAATTTATTGGCTCACATATGCAGAGGTTGGAGTCAGGATAAAAAGAGCAGTGATAAGAATTCGTTTAAGGGCCGGCCGAGTGGTGCATTGGTTAATAGTTGGCTTGGGACTCCAGCTCTGAGCAGCAGAGCCTCAGTTCTGATCCCATATATGAGGGCCAGTGACACTGCGCCCTCTACAGCTAAGATGGTGAACAACAGCTTGACTTGGAGCTGGGCTGTGGTGTTGCCAGCGACAGTGTAGGCTGCAGTGGGGCTGGCCGGCAGTGGGTGTGCACTTCGGTGAGCTGCCATAAGCCTCCGTGAACGGCCATCCAATGGCCGGTGAGCGACTGCCTCACCTGGGAAGAGTGCAATGATAATATCAACATGGACCATTGAAGCGACATCCTCCACAACTAAACTGAAAGACAAAAGGGCAGCAACTTCTCTGTTCCCCTCCCCCAATTCCCCAATAAAATCTTAAAAAAAAAAATAAAAGGAATTCGTTTAAAGCAATGCTTCCCAGATATGAGTAAAAATTGAAATTCATAGGGTTTTTTTTTTTTTGCAAGACACATTTTGAAATATATGGAAAATTTCTGACAGGACTCTTGAAAAGATTCTCTAACATTTTTTAATTAGAAAGAATTTGGCTGGGAATGAGGAGAATTGGAATTCTAACTGAATTCTTTATTAACTGTATGACAATGGGTAGGTACACCATTTCTCAGCTTCCATCTGTGTCAAATGGGAAAATGAGCCCAAATAATCTCCAAAGTCTCCTATAATTCTGACATTCTATAATATTATAATGAGTCCAGCATCATTGGAAAATGTACAGAGTCCCCAAGGTGGGCACTTTGAAAGATGTTATACTCATGTAAATTCTGAAACAAAATCACTCTCCCTACTAGTTTTATATTGATAGATACATAAATGCAGATATATTGGGTTGTCGGAAAAGTCATGACGTATTTTTTCTGTTTTTCGTTGCCAAAATGCGTCATGACTTTTCCGACAACCTAATATTTATGTACACACACCTATTTTTACCAGTGCCTTTGGTAAGCACCAAAATGGGTGTATGTGGTTCAGTATTTGCAGTGCTAGTGAGGGAAACTGGTTTCATGTCAGTTTTCAGAACAGGCTTGAAGAGCAGAAAGATTGTAATGTCAAAGACAATAAATTAAATTCTGTTGTACAGAGATGCCTAGAACGAGGATAAGGATAGCATACAGAAGATATGTATAATAATAACACTGCGTAGGCAGAGGAAAGAAATGCATTAAGTCACATAAGGTATTCTGAATTGACATGCTTCTTTAATGTTGCTTGGTGTCTATAAAGATTTCTTGTTATTGTTATTACCGAACTCTTTGTCCATTTATAAACCTGATTGTGCTGTGCTATTGATTCTGTACGACAGTGTTTCTCAGGCCTTTTCATAGAAAGTTCCTTTTCAGAAGAAGCGATTATATGTCTTTGGTACTCTACAAAGCAAGTGACCGAGACTGGTCGTGGTTGGAGGTGATTGCCCATGTTCATCTCTGGACCCATCCCCCTCGGGTGACCCAAAGAGTTGACATCTCAGCACAGTGGTCAGCCACTTCAAGTCACACTGGCTAGAACACCCAAGTTGGGAAGCTCAGCCATAGGGGACCTCTGACAGTAGGTTCTCTTAGATGTGGACAAAAAAACTCCCGTAGCTCATTCCTAGTGTCTCCTTTTGGGTCTGTGCCTTATGAAAAAAAAAAAAATTAATCCCCAAGTACTGGCCAATGTGCATAGAATTATTTTATATTATCATCTCAAAAACAGCCCACAGTCGCCTGGCCAGAGAATGCAGCCTTCAAGTGAGCATCCAGATATTCCTTCGAAAACTTCCTGCTTTTCCCACTGTGTCTTCAGATTCCAAAGGACAGGAAATGGTTTTGGGCATTGTGCTTCCATCTTATATCCTATGGCCTAGACAGAAAGAAATATTGAAATGATTTCTGTAACACTTTGGGAACTTTTGTGGTTCAGATTGAGCTATAGAAAGGTGTAGTCAAGGCCAAGTCTAGAGAAAGAACCCTGATTGTTCAATAACTGATTCCAGTATGAAGCCTCCTGGTTTTTAACTAGGGAAGCAGAGTGCTATGAAAAAATGAGCTCAGGTTTTAGAATTTGAATCCTACTGTCAATACTTCTTTCATGTATGGTCTTGGACAAGTTCCATAACCCTCTGAGTACAGTTTCCTTCTCTGTAAAATAAGGATAGAAACATCTAATGTTTAGTTGCTCTATAAGGCCGATTTGTATAAAGTTTATGGTACTTTGTCAACTAGTCAGTTTTTAAAAAAAATAAATTTAAATGAAATGAAAGAAGTTTCTGTGGCTCCTGGAACAAAAGAGACATGAGGAGCAATAGGTTAAATTAAAAATAAAAGTGGGCCGGGGCGGCCGGTTAGCTCAGGTGGTTAGAGCGCAGGCTCATAACACCAAGGTTGCTGATTTGATCCCCACATGGGCCAAGGACCTGCACCCTCCGCAACTAGATTGAAACAGCTACTTGACTTGGAGCTGATGGGTCCTGGAAAAACACACTGTTCCCCAAAAAACTTTCTTAAAAAAAAAAATGTAACACCATTTAACAACAAAAAAACACCTAATGTTCAGCTATTTGTAAGGATTAGAAATAATACATACGAGGTGTCTGGCATTATTGCCAAAAGCATGGTAACTATGATCATTATCTGTATCAACATCCTGAAAGAGAGTAAGGCTGTTCTTACAATGAATAGCAGCTATAAAGACAGTCAGTCAATGAGTCAGATATTACAAGCTTCACTCACATTGTCACTATCTTTGCCTTATAAAAGACAAAATTAATAAATATAGTGGTTTATTAGTGAGATTAATGGTCACAGTTCTCCCTCTGGACCTGTTAGCCTTGCACAGAGAAAAACTATTTCCTAGGCAAAGACGGAACTCAGTTGTCAGTTTATTTGATTGCTCCTCAGAAGGACAGCAGTAGAATGTGACTGGCTCAGGGCAAGAGAACCCCAATGATAATTATAGTATCCCATTTTAATCTCCTTGACAAAAAAGGAAATATTGAAGCACTTTCTATGACATTGTGGGAACATTTCATCACACTCAAATGGTTCAGATTATTATAATATAAAACCTAGAAGTGAATTTATAGGATTTCTTAAACACACATTCTAAGTGTAATTGAAAATATTTATCAATGAATGTTCAACAACTTTTCTGTAGTAATAACATGAGCACATACTGTACCATTTTCTTACATATGAACTCAAACTAATTTAAGTCTCAAAACAACCCTGTGAGATATATACTGAACTATGAGACATAAAAAGAGAATAATTGATAATAAAATCATGTTTATTTTAATATGTAAATTCTTGAGCATAATGATAGTAAAGACACACACACAAAACAAATAGGTGCTTATACATGTACCATAAATTACTGTGAATGTCACAGCTTCCAATGCTGTCTAATGTTACAAATGATATTATCACATGCAGGCATGTTATCTTGGAAATTCAAAAATGGCAAGCCGGGGGCCGGCCGAGTGGTACGGTGGTTAAGCGCTGGCTTGGGAAGCCAGCAACCCCGGTTCAGGTCTCACATATGAGGGCCAGTGACACTGCCCTCAAAAAAAAAAAAAAAAGGCAAGCGGCCACGCCAAAGTGAAAGAGTCTTGGTAAATTTCCAAACAAAACAAAAGGAATCCTTTCCTAATTTACATATTAGTTCAATTCATGGAAATTTAGTGTATATTAATGTGTTCATATATACAGCAGAATTGAGTCCGAGGTCAGATGGTTATATAAACAATCTTATTACCTCCATCAGTGCCCCAGAGAATACTTGAAAGTCATTCAAATGTCATGCCTTGTCCATTGCTAGTTATGGAGCACCCTTTGCCCCACTCATCATTGTGATGACAATGAAAACAAGAAACATACCGGGCCGGCCGAGTGGTGCATTGGTTAAGAGCTGGTTTTGGGATGCCAGCAGCCCCGGTTCAGATCCCACATATGAGGGCCAGTGACACTGCCCTCTACAGCTAACAACAGCTCCACCTGGAGCTGGGCTGTGCGAGCCCCTGTGACAGTGTAGGCTGCAGCCCTTGCTGCAGTGGGCTGCCATAGTCTACAGTGAGTGGCCAGCCAGCGTGAGCTGCCAAGAGCTGCTGTGAGCGACATCCAGAGGTGACCAATCTGCCTCATCCAGGAAGAGCGCAATGATGATACCAACATGAGCCAGTGAAGCAACATCCTCCACAACTAGACTGAAGAACAAAAAGACAGCAACTTGTCTGTTCCCCTTCCCCGATTCCCCAACGCTGTTCCCCTCCCCCAATTCCCCAATACAATCTTTAAAAAAAACAGGAAACATACCCCCACGAATTTGCAAAATGCACTTTAGGAGACTGTATGGTTGCACAGTAGAACCACTGGTCTATGGGGTCCTTGCCTTCAAAGGGTTTATGACCCAATAAGAGATTGACATATAAGGAACTAAAATGGAAGATGATAAATAAAGAGACAGAAATATATGCCTTGTGCTAACGAGACCCACAGGTAACAGGGAGTGAGTCTACCTGTGGAAGTCAGAGAAAGCCTCACCTGGAAGTCACCTTTGACCTGGGCCTTAAAGGCTGAGTACAGCAGGCAAAAAACAGAAGTGCATCTAGGGAGAACAATGTATGTACAGTGGTGTGGAACGTAGATAAGGAATTGGAAGTCATTGGCATTACCAAATATATGGTAAGTGTTAGAGAATGGAATACATACATGCAAAGTCCCATAAATGTCAAGGTCAGAATTTCACGTTGTAGGCAACAGAGAATTTTTAAAAATTAAAATTAAGCAAGGGGAATAAAAGCATATGATTCACATTTTTAGAAAGGCAATTCTGGTGGTTGTTTAGACTGAGGATGAACTGAGCAGATAATTGGTGTCACCCGTTGAGATAATAAATCATGGTTTGACACACCTCGTGACTGTTTCATCCAACCCATTCTGTGAATTAGATAGGGGTCCAAAATGTTGTAAGACCAATTATAAAGCACTTTGTCTCCCCACTCTGTTGCAGTCATGTGTGGCAACTCTTGCTGTTTGTGACCCCTGAAGTCTCTGCCGTGGGTGTTCCTTCTCTAACAGTAGCAGCCTCTTAGTTCCCTCAAATAAGGCAGTTTTTTTTATTTTTATTATTTTTTTAGTCTTTCTTTCTTTCTTTCTTTCTTTCTTTCTTTCTTTCTTTCTTTCTTTCTTTCTTTCTTTCTTTCTTTCTTTTTTAATTGGGGAATAGTGTGGTTTTTCAGGACCCATCAGCTCCAAGTCAAGTAGTTGTTTTCAATCTAGTTGTGGAAGGTACAGCTCATTGGCCCAGGCAGGGATCGAACCAGCAACCTTGGTGCTTTGACCACTGCGCTCTAACCAACTGAGCTAACCGGCCGTCCCTCAAATAAGGCAGTTTTGATTAAGATTATTTGACTTCGTTGATTTGACTATCCCTCTGTTTTCCTTTGCCATTGTACCAAAACATGGTACAACATCCATTTTTGCTGGAGCGTACTGGAACAATACTTACAAATTTCTATGATATAAGTAATTACACAGAACAACAGAGAATGCCATTAACTTGACAGACCGCAGATGGACAGCATTCTGTGTTTGCTTCCAATCCTCCACGTCCAGTCAGCACGTGGCTGTGATCAGAGGGCCCAGGATCCTTTCGATGTGGCTGTCAATTTCTTCACTAGGGAGTCAGGAAATGAATACAGTGACTTTTACAGAGTGTTTTTGTCTTCCTTGGTGAAAGTAACTTCAGAGGTGCAGGGGAAAGCTGGTAATTGTTCCAGTCGTTGATATTATTCCCCTCTGCAGAGTGGAGGAAGCTTCATCTCAAAGAACCCTTTAAATGAAAACAGACCTGGAGGATGTAAAGGCAGGGAGAAGTGATGTACTTGCAAAGGAAAAGTCTAGAGGAGTTCTTGTTTGTTTCTTTCCTTATTTTCCTCTCCATTTCCCCCCAGTATACGATAAGCAATGTTTATGAATGTGTAATTTCACCATGGCTGGCCTAAAAACATGAAACAGAACAACAGAAGAGGAAGAGGTATACCTTAAGCAATCAGGCAGGACCTTTTCACTCACACAAAGCGGCACTCAAGCCATTTCATTTATGGTTCCTTTGGTACCTGATGTAAATAGCACGACTGTATTTTCTAAAACAGCAAACGCTCCAGCGTTACCATGGAGACACCTGACGTGGAGGTGAACGCAAGAATGAGCTCCAAGAGCTCCAGGCAGAGGCTGGAAACCTTGCAGGGATTAGTAAATAGCTCAGGCAGCTCTGGCCCAATTCATATAAGGAGATTTTTTTTTTTTTTAGAGCAGCTTTTCTGCATCCCCTTCTTAAGCTGATGAATGTTAGAGCTGGAGATTCACTGACAAATCCTCATTCAACATCACTGTCTCCCAGATATAACCCTCATTGGTAACATGTCTCAGAAACAGGCCTTATCAGCTAAGGCCATCATAGATCTGACCCTACAAGCAGTGACGAAAGGGGGATAAAAGGGGCTTCTTTACAGCTTCATTGAAAATATTTGTTGAGCATTTACAATGCACACAGGATTCTTATGTAAAGGAAGGGGATACAAAAATGCATGAGGCTTCTTCTTTGCCTTCTAGAAATTACAATCTAAATGGAAAGCAAGGTCACTGATGGAAACAAAATACAAGGCAGTAGGCTGCGGTGGGTAGTGAAGAGTCTGGCCTTTGAGGAATGAGTAGGACTTTAATAAGAAATCAAAAGGAAAGGCATCCATTCATTAATTCATTCATTCATTCGAGGATTATTCTCTTAGCTCTAGGAACATACTGGTCTAAGTACCTCAGAAGATAACAAGATGAGTAAGTCATATGGTTCCTCTTCTTAAAGAGCTTACCAGCTAATAGGAAGAAGGACACACAAATTCCAATAGGTACAAAAGTGCTTTGGAAATTCAAAGAAGCCAGAAAGATGTCTTTTGAGGGAATTAAGAAAGGCAGCTCAAAGGAAATACTTGAAAGTTGGACAGGACTTTGACAGATGGAGATGGTAATAGCAGAGAACACTTCAAGTAGATGAGATGGAGAGGTAGGGAAGTTCAAGGTAAGGAAGCAGGAGCTGGAATAGAATATATGGGAAGCAGTGAGTTTAGGCTAGAGAAATAGGGTGCAGCTAGGGTCAGGGGCCTTGCATGGCATGGTAAAAAGTTTATGATCCATTGATAAGTCATTAGGTCTCCAGGTTGCTAGGCAGGGAAGTGATATATCTGAGCTCTGCTTTAGATGTGGAAGGAGGATAGAGTAGAGGGGAAAGAAGTTGAGGGAACTAATTATTATGCAACTCTATTACTTAAGATATGAGGTCTTAGAGGGTAACCAAGAATGCAAGTCTTGTGCTAAGGCAAAAGAATGAAATAAAATTTTAAGATATAATAAAGTTTGCTCATTCATTCATTCATATATTCCAGTCAATAACTGTTTATTTAATACATACCATGGCCGACTCTGGTGCTGTTGGGTGTGTGAAAAACAAGAAGAACAAAAAAGACGGAGGCCTTCCTCTTAGGGAACTTACATTCTAGTAAGGGAGATAGAGAAATTACCAAGTCATCAAATAAATAATGGCAAATTGTGATAAGTACATTGAAGAAAACAAAGAGCAGAGATTAGCAAAGTTTTCCTGTAAAAGACAGATAGTAAATAATTTAGACTTTGCGGGGCATAAGGTGTCTGCCATTGTAGCAGAAAAATGGAGATACACAAAACATAAAGGCATTGGTATGGCTGTGTTCCAATAAAACTTTATTTACAAAAACAGGTGGGACTGGATTGAGCCTAGAGTCCATAGTCTGTGGACCCCTAATAGAGAATTAGGAGGAAGGAGTGGAGTAAGGGGAAGATGGCAGTCAAGAGTGCAGTCTTTACTGTGGTGATTTTGAGATGTCTCTGACATGATAGATAGTTGGCTATTTGAGAGTTGGCCTCACAGGAGAATTCAGGGATAAAGATATAAATGGGAAGCTACTGGTATAAAGATGGGAAAGGATGAGATGACATTGAAAGAGAATAAAAAGAGAGAGGTGTAAAAGGTCTAGGTCTGGGCACCAATGAACACCTACAAAAGATTCTTAGTAGGTATAAGTCTTAGTTCACAGATGCAGTTATGCAGGAGATATCACATTTGTTTACCCTCTTTGAATCAATTTAATGTTACCCAGAGTCCCCATCCTAATCAGGCTGGTGGGAAATTCAATTTCATCCATTTGGTACTTCCTCCTCTCCATTCTCTCAGTTATGTGAAGGTGAAGGTCCCTAGTTTTTCTCAGATGCCAAAAACCACTCTCATCATTGGTCCATGGCTGACGCACCCCAGCTCCACAAAGCATGTTCTACCCTAACAGCTTATGTTAGAATCTTTTATGGAGCCAGAATCTGTGGATCTGGAGCCCAGCCTGGCCAAGTCACCCATTGCCCTCTCCTCCCAGGTCCTGCCACTTCCCCAGGGCACTGATATTGAATGGAGGTGGGTCCTTATTTTTCTTTGACCCCCAGTTTATTCCCAATGTGGGTGAAATCTCACTTTCTTCTCTTTTGTTGACCTCAAAGACATTCTTTTCTTCCCCACTGGAACACTTGGCTTAATCGTCTCAGTGGGTCTAAACTCACTTTATTTTATTAAAGTCAGGGGAGTGCATTTGACTTCAGCCTCTGCTCTTTGCTCTTTAAAAACTCCTGCGTCCAGATAATGCTGAGGGCCTGACCATCAGATTTTTAAAGAGGGAGGCAGGGGCATACAGGTAACAGAACACATTTATATCCCAAAATTTCCCCTGTCACCATTTGGTTAGGGAAGATGTATGAGATGAAGCTGCAAAGTAGATTCGGATCTTTTTGTAGAGATATCAAAATGCCAGGCTAAGGGTTTTGGACTTCATACTATAGGTATGATTCCAACGAAGGATCTTTACTATGTATGTTCTAGAACCAGTATACAGGATGATTAGAGCAGTAAGCTTCTAAGGCTGTGTAACATGGTTCAAGTTTTAGGTTTTAAGAACTTGAAATGCAGGGCGGCCAGTTAGCTCAGTTGATTAGAGTGCAGTGCTCAAGGTTGCCTGTTTGATCCTCACATGGGCCACTGAGTTGCACCCTCCACAACTAGATTGAAACTACTTGTCTTGGAGCTGATGGGTCCTGGAAAAACAAACTGTTCCCCAATAAAACAAAAACAAACAAACAAACAAAAAGAACCTGAAATGCAAAACATAGTAAAAATGTGAAGCAACATTTATGGACAAGCTAGAGATGTTCAGAAAAAGGATCGAAAACAATTTAGTGTTTGGCTTGATAGAGACGGGTTCTGAGAAGGAAAAGGTAACAACTGTGACATTTACAAATCCACCCAGTTACAGGACATGGTCTGACCAAACTTTTCTCTCTGCTGATCTGTCTCTAGCTTTTAACAATGTTAACCATCTCCCCTTGAAACTCTCACATGTGCTTTGATTACAGAAGAGCTCCATTTAGTTTTCTCAGTCACCAGCTCAGCATATCCTATATCAAATTTTTCATTATCTTTTTGCAAATGGACTCACATTTCTGCTCATTTAGACCACTTTTCTACCAGTCTTCCAGACCAAAAACCTTATCTCCATCTTTAATTGTTCCTTTTCCTTCAACCTGTCTGCATATACATCATCAAGTCCTGCTATTCATTCCTTCAAAATGATTCTCGTATTTACCGCGTTCTTTCCGTTTCTTCACCAGAACTCACATAGGAATAATCGCAGTGGCTTTTTAGCAGGTGTTCCTGTAATCACCCCAAAATCTCTCCCTGAAACTCCAAACTATCCTGTTGCCTGGCTAGCTTTCTAAAATAGTTTTCATCATGCCATTCCCTGCTCGAGTCCATAACACCAAGTCCGAAGTCTTTTGCCTTTGCCACACACTAGCCAAATTCCAGTTGCCAAGGCCCTCCCCAGCACCACAGCATCCTGTCTGGCTTACAACTGGTCCTTCATATATGTTCTTTGAATGAACCAGTAGAGAGCATAAGACGAATAGAGTAGGATGAACCTGGCATTCAAATGTTCCACAAAATGCCCACCATTTCTCTTTCCCTACAGGCTCGCACTGTATTGACCCCAACTCCCAAGACTTTTGATGGTCCTGTTTTCATCTGCAATCCCTTCCTTTGTTTTGTCCATCCTAAGACTGATCTCAAGTGCCACTCTCACCCCCTTCAGCTTTATCATATGGACATATCAGTATGGACATCAGTCCATACTAATCTCAACTTTTTCTGCACTCCTGGTGAATTGAAGTCAACACCATTTAGTGTACCAATCAGTTGTTCCAATTGTATAATAGCATGCACATTTTCCTCCCTTCAACTAAACAGAGTTCCCTGGAAACAGAGAAAAGATCTATTGAGTTTGCACGAATTCTTGTTCCCTGATTGACGGCTTTAACATATACTTCGAAGTTCCCTTAAACAGCTATGGGGATTCAATAACTTAACTTGAAAGACTCTGCTGTTTACTACTTTAAGAAGGATAATATGAGTATTATTGCAGTCTGTAGTTGAACTGGAAATCCCCTGGCATTAAAACAAGTGTTTTGAAATGCTGTGTTAGTAATTAATGCAAAATGTGATTCTTTCTGGCATCTTAGAGATTTGCAAGCAGCACAGGGAAATCATGCTTGTGTTGTACTCTAAAGCCTAACTGGCTTGACTTTGATATTCTTGCATTTCCTGTTTTAGCTTTTCCTCCAGAACCATCTTTTTTTTTTTTTTTGGCATAGTTTTTAGTAATTAGAACAGCTATTTCCAATGTCATAACTAAGGCAATGAAACCTAATACAACTTTTTTGAGATGTGGGGATTTTCCACATCTCATTCTCTTGGAAATGCCTTCCTAGCCCAGAATTAGGTCTTAGAAACAACTACAACACAGAAGCTAAGAAAATGGCTAAGGTTCTAGGAGATACTTCCCAGGGTTCCAAGATCTGGAGATCAAAATAGAGATAGTGCAAAAGATCCTGACCGTAGTAATACTCAGGAATCTTATTCCAACTTAGTGATACAGTTTTCTAAAGTCAACAGTTTTGTAAGTAGTTCTTCATTGATGGGTTTTTCTGTTTATCTGCAGTTTCTGATCTTTTGACTGACATTTTAGTGAATACAGTTTAGTATTGCTCTAATTCAGTGGTTTTCAAAATGTGGTTTCCAGATAGCAGCAACATCAGGATCTGGGAATTTATTAGGAAAGCAAATTCTTGGGTCTCACCCAGACCAATTGAACCAGAAACCCGAGTAGGTAGGTCCCAGCAATCTATGTCTTGACAAACCCTCCATGATTCCGATGTACGCCAAAAGTTGAAAACAACTGCTTAAATTCAACATTTGTAGATTAAGAAATTTAGGAAATTAGTGATTGGATCTAGGACATATAGCTAATAAGTACTTGGGAATGCATTCATCAATCCATTTTTGAGGGCAAGCTGCTGATATAGTAAATGAATAATTTGTTTAGTTCATAATAGTTTGCCATAATATGAAGCCTGTTCTCAGTCCAATTTTCCTTCCTTATGTACCTTTGATACATTTTGGAAGCAATCATCCTATTCTAAATGATCACAAAATCCCTAACTTGATTCAATCTTAACTATGTGGTATACAAAGACATATAATAGTTTCCAAAGCTCATATGGATAGGGACCATAAAGTGTTGAATTTGCAGCTGGGCCTTTTATAGAATTTCTTCTGGGTCCTACCCAATTTTCAAAGCTATTCTTACAATAAATTGGGTGTTACTGTCTACCAAAGAAATCCATCAGACAAAAGTTTATGGGTAATACATATTTTTATATTTGTATACTCTTTTACATTTCTATAAATTGAACTATACCAACATAAAATCTACAAATCTAAGAGTTCAGTAAATGAGCTTTGATGATTGTATACATCCATGTAACCATCACCCAAATCAAGATAAAGAACACTTTCATCGTTCCAGAAAATTTTTTTGTGCCCTTTTACTATCAATTCTCACTCTATCTCATCCCCTATATGCACTTCCTGAATTTCTGTCACTATAGATTCTTTTGTTGTTGTTAGACTTAAAAGAATGGAATGTCATAGGACGTACTGATGGGAAGATGGCTTGTTTCATGTTTTTGAGATTCATTCATGTTGTGGGTATTAGAGCCCATATTTTATTGCTGGTTAGTGCTGCATTGTATGAATATATCAAAATGTGTTTATCCTACCCTTTTCATAGTAACAATTTTTTTCTCTTATCACAAAAGCAATACATGCTTATCATAGAAAATTATAGAATGCCAATGATGAAAAACAAAAATAAGTATCTATAATTCCATTCTCCATAATGGACATAATTGCTATTTAATAACTTGTATATCCCCTTTGAACTTTTGTTTATATAAATTGTCCACATGTATGTAATACATATAGTTACCACATATGTTACAAAGATTCTCATTTTAGGTTCATAGTTTACCATATAGACTCTGATACTAGTGTGTCAAATTGGCACAATTCTTAGTTTTAACTATATTTTCTAAATTTTTAAAACATTTAAAAATAATAGATGAATACACATTCATTGCCAAAAATTCAAATGATACATGGTATATAGAATAAAAGTAAAATGTTCCTCTTGAGCCCCCCATTTTGCTTGCCTCTCCATACATAGCCAATGCTAGCTAAATACAAAATCTTGACCAAGATGACCTTGGTAAGGACCGTGAAATGCTGAATTTATTATCTCTCATTTTATTTTTAAATTTAATATTAAATTTAATTTTTCTTCTGTTTTATTTTGAAATTTTTACTTTCAAGTTTTGTTATCTACACACCAGTAATCTTTTAGTTGGGATTAAATAATTTTATAATACCAATTGATCATGTTAGGACTATTTCTAGTACTATAGTTTACTACCTACTTTGAAAAATGATCTTCATATATTTTCCCTAGAGTGAACAGAATGCTAGCTTCAAATTTTCTTTGTTGAGTGATTTATTCCTATAAATCACTCAACAAAGAAGGCCCAGATACATATAGCTCTCTTTTTCAGTATGTTGATCTTTACTTACAGCAAACATATTCTTCAATAGTAAATCACCTTTTCTCCATTTATACTGACTTACACCTCTACACCAAGCTGTCTACATAATCATTAAAGTTTAGAGATTCAGTCAGATGCAAAATTTTATTAAGGAACAGAGACTATTACAAAGTACTATTTAGTTTGCTCCTGAAAAGAAAGCACTTTGTTACATTCATTTGTGTTATTAGCATTTTCCCCCATGGGAAAAAATTGTAGTTTGCATTGACAGTCAAGAGATGAGGCTTGATTGTTAGGAAATTTTTGAATTTGCACTTTTATGGATTTTTGAGTCCTTGCTGCTCTTTAATACTTAAGCCAGGGTGAGCAGGGTAGTGTCTTGGCAGGCAGACTGTCAGTAGGGTGTGTCCAGAAACTCCTTGCCTCTCTTTAGATCACTATAGATTCCAAAGATTGTTGTTTAATTTCTTCTGACTCTGGAGCTCATAAACCTAGAGGCAGGCAAAAATGCAGCTGTAATGAGTTTTACTTGGAACTCTTTTTTACCTTCTTGGTTTGAGGGCCAGAACATGCATATTTAGGTGAAATCACATATGCAAAATTCGGTAGCCTGTGAAGGCCAAAGCTCTAAGAACTGACCTCTCTTGCAATGGAGCTACTAAGATTTTGTTTTGGTGATTAAAATAAGAGAACAATACAATCTTTTGTATGCAGAGCCCCATAAAGTTTTGAAATTACTTTAAAATATTCCCTTTATTATAATATTAAAATGACAGTATTAGCTATTATTTAATAAGTTAAGCGTTGTTACAAAGCACTTCCCCTAAATCATCTTATTTAATCCTCCCTGAAGAAGTTTGGGGCCTTATTAGGAGCTCTCATTGAAGGCATGTGAATGTCTCCAAGCTTAGGAATGTGGGCTCTGTCTTGTACAATAGACGAGATTCAGAAATACTTAAATACTGCTGCTTGCCTTGACCTCTCACAAGGTCAAGTTAGTGAAATTTAGCATTATTATAACTGGGAAACGTCGTGCTCTGGGGGACTCCAGGTGATCGCCGGGTAGGTTTTTCTTCTTGTCTGGTGTCTGTGTGCCTTTTATTCTTTAAAAGGACATTACCACCTGGATTCCTCTTAGTCAGAGCTCCATCTTCCCTCCAGTTTTTGTATGCACCCCTAGTTCTACACCCAAGGTTGGGGTGGCTTATTGTACAGCTATATAGTGTTGAATAAGACGTGGTACTAACTGAAGCCAGTGAAATCCCCAGCCTTAACTGCACAGAGCAGCCCTCCCTCACATTCTGGACTCTTGTTCTTGTGTTTGTCTATCCTCCCCGCCCCCCAAATGACGACTGTAGCTCACTGAATCTGAAAGAGAATTCGGTGATGGTAATCTACTCTCAGGTGTCTACATTCTTGAAAAGGTCCATTTTCTCTTCTGTCATCTACAAAATCTTGGTTAACCAGCTGCATTCACCTGGTACTTCCTGGGCCCTTTCTCAGGTGATTGCTTTGTGCTCTCCATTGATTTCCTTTGTTAAAAAAAAAAGGGGGTGGGGGTTAAGTCATCCAGGAGTACTAAAACCCACCACCCATTCCCAACATCGCGTGGGCAGAAACACTTGTCCTCTCTTGTAGACACTCCCGATGGCCGAGGGAAAGGTAGAACTGAGCCTCCTTATTAAATCCGCTCTACCTGCCCCCTCTGATAATCAACCCTTTCTCCCCGCCCGCCTCTGCAGCCCCAGGGCCTTGTAATGCAGGCACCGGGCTGGGTAGGGAGAGGAGGCGGGGCTGCAGGCGGGAGGGAAGCGGCGCGCAGCGGTGCCTAGTGGCGCTGCAGGCTGCTCCCTCCGGAGTACGTGGCACTACCCGTGGGCAGAGAGGGAGGAGATTCTGCTCTCCCCCACGCAGAGCCTCGGGACAGCCTGCAGGGGGACGAGGGGGGTGGAGGAATCCAGAAGGGAGCTGGTGCCCTTTTTCGGTGGGATCTCGGCCGATGCAGGTGGCCTGGCCGTAGTCAGCGCCCGTTCCGCAGTACCCTGGGGGGGCCCTCTGTGAGCCTGGTCTCTGTTCCACCGCCAGGCGCCAGGACGCGACTCGCGGGGGGGGAGCGGACGCACTCGCCAATACGCGTGCGCAGAGCTGGGGCGCGGCCTCCAGGACTACAGTTCCCAGAGAGGCGTGTGGGGGGCCGCAGCCGCCGAGCCGCGGACGCCATCTTGAAACCTGATCCGCAATCCCCGAGCCTTTGCGTCAGCGACCCGTGGCTGGACTCGGCGAGCCCAGCCTGCTGGAAGGGAGGACGTTAAGGACGCAGCGCTGCGGCTGGGCTGGCGGGAGATACAGCTGGCCGAGACATGGCAGGTTCCAAGCGCGGCCTGCGCTGCTGTCACTCAGCCTCCCCCTGAAGGCGTTTCTACGCCCGCGCCCTCCCCCAGGGGCGGGGCCGACCACTCTGGTACCCGGAGCCCGCGCGCCGGTCTGGGAAGAAGGGGCGCCCCAGCGCCGTGGGGACCCCAGCGGATTGTGCCATGCCGGCGGGAGGCCACCGAGGCGGGAGACGGAGCGCAGCGCAGAGCCAGTGAGTGATCGCCGAGCCGCAGGCGCCTCAGGGAAGCTCGGCAGCGGCGGGGAGGGAAGATGAAGGAGATTTGCAGGATCTGTGCCCGCGAGCTGTGCGGAAACCAGCGGCGCTGGATCTTCCACACGGCGTCCAAGCTCAACCTTCAGGTCCTGCTCTCGCACGTCCTGGGCAAGGATGTCTCCCGCGACGGCAAAGCCGAGTTTGCTTGCAGCAAGTGTGCTTTCATGCTCGATCGGATCTACAGATTCGACACCGTCATTGCCCGGATCGAAGCCCTGTCTATCGAGCGCTTGCAGAAGCTGCTGCTGGAGAAGGACCGCCTCAAATTCTGCATTGCTAGCATGTATCGCAAGAACAACGAGGACTCCGGCGCGGAGACCAAGGCGTCCGGGAGTGGGACGGTTGACATGTCCGGCTTACCCGATGTGAGATACTCAGCCTTGCTCCAGGAAGATTTCGCCTATTCAGGGTTTGAGTGTTGGGTCGAAAACGAGGACCAGTTTCAGGAGCCACACGGCTGCCATGCTGCTGAAAGCCCTGCCAACCGACCCAGGAGATGCCGTGGTTGTGCCGCCTTGCGGGTTGCTGACTCGGACTACGAAGCCATTTGTAAAGTGCCTCGGAAGGTGGCCAGAAGTATCTCGTGCGCCCCTTCTTCCAGGTGGTCCACCAGCATTTGCACGGAAGAACCAGCATTGTCTGAGGTTGGGCCACCGGACTTACCCAGCGCGAAAGGGCCCCCCGATGGAGAGAGCATGGAGGAAGGGACACCGGGATCCTCTGTGGAGTCTTTGGATGCAAGTGTCCAGGCTAGTCCCCCACAACAAAAGGAGGAGGACACGGAGAGGAGCGCAAAGGAACTAGTGAAGTGTGACTGTTGTTCAGATGAGCAGGCTCCCCCGCATATGTGTAACCACAAGCTGGAGCTCGCTCTTAGCGTGATTAAAGGCCTTGATTATAAACCCATCCAGAGCCCCCGAGGGAGCAAGCTTCCCATTCCAGTGAAATCCAGCCCACCTGGAGCCAGGCCTGGCCCTGTCATGACAGATGGCGTTAGTTCCGGTTTCCTTAACCGGTCATTGAAACCCCTTTACAAGACACCTGTCAGTTACCCCTTGGAGATTTCAGACCTGCAGGAACTGTGGGATGATCTCTGTGAAGAATATTTGCCACTCCGGGTTCAGGTATACATCATGGCTACATCGTGCCTTTTGGATGATACTTTTCTGGCCCCAAGCTTCACATGATTTCTGTCTAGGTGAAGGTCAATAATATTCTAGACTTAAGAAAAAAAAAAACCATGGAGCCCGTTTTGGTGGCGCCTTTTGCTGGTGTCCCATTTAGTAAGTGAGATTCACACTCAATTTGCTTTTCATAATCCTCTTTGTAACAGTATTGGTCTTAGTTATCAAAATTGGGGACCTGTGAAGACAAAGATTTGTAATTAACGTTTACTCAACGAAAAGACATATAATCTTATTTCTGGCACTAGAATTCTTCCCTCCTTTCCCTTCCCCCCCCTTTTTTTGTTTTGTTTTCATTTTTAGATTTGTACATGTTTTCTCTCATTCTGTGAAGGGAGTTAGTTCTTCCTGGAGCATTAAACCTTTTATCCCCAGATATGCCTCAAACTGACTAGAGCTTAGGGGAAAATGTATTCACCAAAATATTGTAACGTCTGGGCAATAATTATACTAAATAGGTCATTTGAGGACTACTGATGACTGGCTCATAAAAGAGACTTGGGAATTCAAGTGTTGTCATTTAAAATGTTAGGGCGAAAACTGTTCCCAGCCAGTTTGTCTACTGAGCTTCTTTAGAAGATGTTTGATATTAAGAAAGGATTCATCCATTATTGGGTGATAGGAAAGTTTCATCCATTATGCTCCCTCAATTTCTTAATGACTAGGCTATGGCAGTTGATCTTAATTTGAGCTGTCCATATCTGCCGAATTGATTTCATGCCAACCTTTTAAATTCAGCTGTATACAGAGACCTGACAGATGCTATTCTGTTTCTATAGCAACAGTAAATGCTAGGTTCAGTTAACTTTGTGAAACATCTGGCATGTTCTACTTGATACAGATTCTTTAGTGATACCATTACAAGGGTGGACAATTGAGAAGGCATTTTTGGAAAGCCTGCTAAGGTCCACATCCTAGAAATTTAGAACAAGGTAACACATGAAATTGTAAAATTAATATCCAGTATGAACTGAAGCAGCAAATGGGAGACGTTTTTAAATTTACACAAAATGGTCAGAAACAGCATATGTGAAAGTGTTATGAAAAAGTTTTAATGTGTTTTCATTCAAAATGTTAAGTATCAGTATGCCTGATGCTTATGTACTTTCCTTTTGCCTCTTTCAGTGGAGCCTCACAGCTAAGTTTGGGCTCTCCAGTATTTGTGTGACCAGACATAGATGGCACAAATTAAACACAGTGTTTTCATCTTAAGATCTAAAAGCAATCTGGACAGGGTGGGTGGGAATGAAGTTTTCTTTTATTTACCCCTCTCAAATATGGCCAGTATTGTAGAAAGGGAAACACTTGGAAAATTGCAGGCAAAATAAGAGCAGTGTTTTCTCCATGTTTAATTTAAAATACTGTCTTTTGGTACTTGCACTCCACAAATTTTGGAGTTTGGAAGAATTTTTAAAATATCATCTCATGCAGACCCTGTTTAGAGATATGGCAAGCTCATGGTTTAAATAACAGCGAAAGCAGAACCAAAGATCCCTAACCATTCTCAGCCCTATTCTATATATTAAACCACATTGCCTGATATACGTTGAATTAAATAAGCACTGTTTTAAAACAAAGAGCCTTTTTTTTTCTATAACCTAAGGATTCCAGCAGGATTCTGTGAAGAAAATTGTCATCCTAATAAGCACATTTAAAATTTGGCAATTGTACCTTTGGGTCAAGTCCCTTCACTTCACTGAATTTGGGACATTAGAAAAATGGACGTTAAAAACAATAGTATCTGACCTTTCTGCTGTTAACTGGCTTGCATTCTTTACTGTTTGTTGGATGATAGAACATCAGGAGGAGGGACAAAGTAATATTTGGTGTGAAGAACTAAGGCTTTTCTATGCTGTGCCATTTTCTCAAATAATTAAAGATGTGGGGAGAAATAGAATGATAAATTGGGCTCACAGTGTTTGAAGCTAAAATATATATTTTGGACCCCTGATCTATTGTTTAAGTCGGGGTGACATTTAAGCTCCTTAAGGCCCATGTGCTTTATGGCAAAGCCAGAGCTAAGTGGGACAAAAGGGGGCTGGTTTTTGTCTATTTTTATGAACAAATGTGGAAAGAACAGAAATACATGTAAATTATTTTTGGTAGTTGTCCTTTTAGCTTGTAGAAAGAAAAAATCCATGAAAGAAAACATTTTTTTCTTTAGCTAAATTGTACTACAAATATGAGGAGAACCTCTTATCCTAAAGAGCAAGATGGATTGTTCTGTAGGTCATTTTGATTCCTTTGTTTAACCCTCTGCTTAACCCCATTCTGTGCACTATTAAATATCACCATCACAATTCCTCCTGATTGCTTTTCTTCTTTTCTCTCTTTCTCTTTCATTCTTTCTTCCCTATATTAAAGAAAAACAAGCCACAGTGTATTTCTCCTGCTTACTAATTTTCTGATATTCTGTACATTGATCTATTTACCTTCCATAGAATTTATGCCTGAAGACCCAAGGTTGTTCCCATATCTAAAGAAAGGTTTGAAGCCTTATTCTAGCTGGTAATTTTCTTCTTTATTGTCTGGCCCTGAACCAAAAAAGCTATGATGGGAGGGGTGTGGTCCCTTAGTAAACATCAGGTCGGCTCTGATCCGTGTGTAATTTCCTTGCAATGCCAGCACCTGCTCCTGTGTGACTATGGTAGGTTACGCCTCTCATAGTTTAGCTAGGACACCTAGATTAGGCCCTTTGGACGATGGAAGCGTTAGATGCTGGTCAGAGATTAGACCTTTAATTTTATACTAGTTGATGGTTCTTGGCATATCTCTTATTATTAACAACAGGGTAGAAAATTACAGCAGCTTGAGATCTATGACTTGCTGTTTTGAGGACTAGAAAAGTGCCAAGAAAAATGCTATTAGCCCACAAGGTCTAAATTACTACTGCCTTTTTGCCTGAAGGCCTTACGTTATAAAACATTAGGCCTGGAAGCCATTCTACTTTCTGATACTGGAAAGCATTTGTCCTGAGTCAAAAGCAACATAATTTAAAATTATATTATTATTACAACATGATTTTAGTAGCTGATAGTCTGGAGAGTAACACTGATCAACCAAATCAAGTGTCAGTGATTAAATATCTTCTATAAAAATAGAAGATAGCTCTATAAAATTTTCGTAAGAGCTATTGGTTTATATACTTGATCCTTCATACGAGTTCATTATAAGCTGTGGACTCGGGACTTTGCTGAGTGCTCTTTTGGCACACTGTTATCTGAAAGAACTTTTTTCTGAGATCTCAAACAATAAAAGATTACAAAGAAAGAAGTAAACACCTTCCAGCTTTTAGATTATTACATTACACTTATAGAATTAGGGCTTTCCTGTGATAATTCATGCCAAGATGGGTTCAGATGAGATCTAGGTTCATATGTACTTTTCTGTGGCATTCTTTGGCTTTAAAGTTGCTGTTGAAATATCTATATTAGATCTGTCTCTGTCTGTCTGTCTCTCTCTCTCTCTGGTCTTATTTCTCAGAAAATCATTGAAGGATTAGAACATTTGTCAGGCCTATTTCTGTTTCTTTGCCTTTGTTTTTATTGTTTTGTTCACTTGTTAAACAAAAACCTTTGCTCCCTACAATATTCCAGGCATTGTGGTAGGCAGTGGATTTATAGAGGTGAAACATACATCACCAACTTCAATGCATTCGGTTTAATTGGACCCTTTGCCTGATTTTCTGCGTTTCTTTGGACAAATTATTACCTTCTCTACGTCTCCATTTCCTCAAATGGAAGATGGGATTGAACCATCTATATTAGTTAAAAAGTTTTCTTCGCAGTGTTAAGATTCTTTCATTTCAAGCACATAAAGATGATCACCTTTACTGCCATTTTAAACTCGAGGCTGTTTTAATTCTGCTTGTACTAGTTTAAATTTGAAAGATATCTTACAATAGATGTTATTGGAAAGTTGTTTTACACTGAGGAAGTCAGAAACCATGTTTTGTAGAGACTTTTATCATTAAATACATGATGAAGTTATTAATCAGTTAGAATTGTACATATCTATTAAATAGTTACCTTTCCCATGGTGTGACATAATCACATTGCTTCAGGGTGAGGCTCCGTGTTATACGACAAGCAACAAATATCTCCATTTTGTAGAAGAGGCATTTTCCTTGCTGCTTTTCTCTTTCTCTCCCACCATCCAGTCCTGTTGACTCTGCTTTCAAAACATACCCAAATCTATCTCCTTCCCCTCTCCATCACTACCACTACAATCCAAGGTACCATTATCCGTCACATACATTACTGCAGTCGCCTCCTACCTAGTCTCTGTGTTTCTACTGGTGCTCCCCCGACAATCCATTCCCCACAGAGCAGCTTGAGTGATTGATTTAACATTTAAATAAGATTGGACTACTTTTCTGTTGAAAACACTGCAGTCCATTGTAATGAAAGTGAAACTCAGTTGCTGAACAGAAACTCTTGCTGCACAGAAGCTGCATATGACTTGGCCCTGGCCTGTCTTTCCACCCCATCCTGTATTACTGTCTCCTTTGCCCATTAAATCCTAGCTCTGTCCTGTCGGCAAGGGAGCCGCTAACCTTCTGTGGCTATTAAGCACTTGAAATATGGCTAGACCAAATTGAGATGTGCTGTGAGTGTAAAGCATACCCCTCATTTTAAAGACTTAGCATGAAAGGAATGTACCTTGTCCTGTTAATAATTTTTATATTGAATAATGTTTATGATAAAATTTTGGATATAATACATTGAGTTAAATGAGATATTTTATGAAAATTATGTTCACCTATTTATTTTTGCTGTAGTCAGTGAAGATACTAAGAAATTACACATATGCCTCATATTGTATTTCTACTCGAAAGTGATACTCTAGTTACGTGGGCCTTTCTCTTTCCCGGGCTCATATCCACCTTAGGTCCTTTCCAGGAGCTGTTCCCTCAGCCTAGCTTGTTCCGTAGATCTTTGCAGGCCTGGCTCCTTGTCATTCATATCTCCATGTACATGCTGCCTCATAGAGACCTTCCACGGATCAACCAATTTAGAGTAACTTCACCACTTGATCATGCTTCCCTGTTTTACTGCACAGGACTTGTCACTGATTTTTTGTGTATTTCCTTGTTCCTTTATCATGTAGCTCCCCGACCCAGCCTCCATGGTACTTTGCATACTAGGGTACTTAATAGCTGTGCTGGCTAGTATAGGGCTATTATAGATTCATGCTGAAGGAGAAAAATTGGTAAATAGCACTGGAGGAATAGGAAAGATTTTTCTTCTGAAATCTTTTTACCTCCAGTCAGTTGCTGGCAGGAATGGATTTAAGGTGAGCTGTAACTCTGCCTGCAAGGTGGTAATTAGAGTTTGAAAGGAAAAGCATGAAGGAAAGAAAAAATGAATAGCAGCTGCCTCTATTTTTTCCTTCCTAATGGGTTTATATTTTTTTTAATTGGAAGGGGGGTGGGGCAGGGAGGGAGGAAATGGAATTTAATGCCACAGTGAATTTGTTAGCTCCTAATGAATATTAGGTACAGTTCAATAAGTTTGTCCTAGTCTGATCATGCCATGTATAAATAATATGAGTTTTTTTCCTTCTAAGTTGTTTTGGTGAATTGATAGTCCTATAAAATATACCTCCTTCCCAGACCACTATGGATATAACATTTTAGTTTTAATTTTTTGCTTTTTATTTTGAAATAATTGCAAACCTTGAGAAGTCATAAGAACTCCCAGATTCGCCAGTTGCTAATACTTACCCCAGATTCACCCGTTGCTAATATTTTGCTACATTTGTTTACCGTCTGCATAGATACATTGTTTTTTTCCATTCCTGAACTATTTGACAATTAGTTGCAGATATTATGCACCTTTACACTAAATACTTCAACATTTATTTCCTAATGACAAGGACATCTCTTACATAACTACAGTATTTAATGTTGATAAAATACTATTATTTAATGTCTAGCCAGTATTCAAAATCTGCCAATTTTTCCAATAATGTGAACAGGCATGTTATGAGAAAGGTAGTTGGAATATAACTTCTCTCTTAGGGATGGCATAAATTTGATTGGTATGCATTTTGAATTCCTTGATTGAAAATAGGATAAAGCAAATATTTATTTGGTAATCATAAGCTTTTTTAAAAATTTTGAATCCTCCTCTCTCTTTAAACTCTGAATTAATTGCTGTAACTGAATATGTAGAGTCTGTGTAAGTTCGTAGGAAGCGGTAGGGAGGGAAGCTAGGGAGTAGAGTAAGGATGGAGGTGAATCAGTAATCTTAATAAGGAACAGGACTATCTTCAGGAATTCGTACTGAATTCACGTAACAACCCTAATTTTCTAAGTCTCTGGCAAAAGATGCCAAAAATGTTTGAAGATAAAATCTATTGTTAGCTTACTTTTCACTTAATTTATTTACTTGTCTTGCTGCTTCTTCCTAGCCCATGACCGATGAGCTACTCAAACAACAAAAGCTGAATTCAAATGAGACCATTATAACTCAACAGTCTGTATCTGATTCCCACTTGGCAGAACTCCAGGAAAAAATCCAACAAACAGAGGCCACCAACAAGGTATACCATTCCCGTGTTCTTGGGGACCACAGGCTGGCCTGAGGACGTGACTGACTCCAGCTGAGTCTCTTTGTAGGATTTAGGAGATAGATGCTATGTCTTCCTGGTAATGCTTGATTTAAGTATTTGATTTTAAAGTGTAGTTCTTCCCTTGATTTCTCATTAGGATTTTAACCTATTCTGCACTGATCAGAATGTCTAGTGCCATCTGGGGCTGTGCTTACAACTTTAATGCAGCCTTTGACGGTATAAGGTGCCAAGACAGGAGGTGTGTGCTTTTAGCTTGAGCTTAGCTTCTCACCCCTTTGTAGCCCATGGATTTTAAAATCTGCTTAGAAGGCAATTCCCACAATTCAGATACTGAGCTTTTGACCTGGTTAGTCTTGTCCTCTGCTAGACAGTGGAAGCGTCTTGGTCTTTTTGTGAGGGATCCACAGTGACCCGTGGGGAGAAATGCCCGATATGGCTGCCATCAGAGAGGAAGCACAGTATATGAGAATGGAAGCAGCTGAGTATTGAAGGAAGTATTTCATATTTCCTGCTACTTTCTCTTGCTGATTGACTTAGGATTTCAATGGTTACTATACGTGGGGGACTATAACAAAATAATATTCCTCAAGAAATCCTTTAAGACTACATTTGAGGAAGAACTTTATGGTTGCATTTGAGGTTAAAAGAAATCATTGACCTAACAAACGGTTTTTCTTTTCTGAATTCAGATTCTTCAAGAGAAACTGAATGAGATGAGCTGTGAACTGAAGTCTGCTCAGGAGTCATCTCAGAAGCAAGATGGTGCCATTCAAAGCCTCAAGGAAACTCTGAAAAGCAGAGACAGTGAGGTAAATATGTAGCAAACAAGGGCCTGTGGGGAGACAGTTTGTCCCATCTAGGTAGACAAATAGTCTATATTTTGTCGCAACGGATATTGTCAGGCTTAACAAACCATAGCCTAGAGAAACTGTAGCTTAACCTAAATTGGTATTTTGGAAATAGTCCTATTACTAAAATCTGTGCAGGCAAGATAATGGAACTTATATTTAGTACACTAATAGGATTGGTACTCCCTCTCCTTTTCAGACCGAGGAGTTGTACCAGGTGATCGAAGGTCAAAATGACACAATGGCAAAGCTTCGAGAAATGCTGCATCAAAGCCAACTCGGACAGCTTCAGGTATGAGAGGGTCACCGGGGTGAGACTCTAGCTGGCGATGTGCCACACACAGTCACAGTCTCCCCAGTTGCTCCATGCTTGTCCTCCTTATGATTATGATCTCCTCTTCTTTTCAGAGCTCAGAGGGAACGTCCCCAGCTCAGCAACAGGTGGCTCTGCTTGACCTCCAGAGTGCTTTATTCTGCAGCCAGCTGGAAATACAGAAGCTGCAGAGGCTGGTCCGACAGAAAGAACGCCAGCTGGCTGATGCCAAACGATGCATGCAGTTTGTCAAGGCCGCAGCCCAGGAAGGAGAACAACAGAAAGAGGCGTCGTGGAAACATAACCAGGTAAATCATTAATCATTCTGTGGCCCTCAAGGCTGACTTTGCCCTGGTGATAACTTTTTATCAGGACAGCATGTGTTGCACCCTTGAGTCATTTGCTTAATTGAAGTAACTCAGTTCAGACCATAGCTGAATACTGGGCTATGTTCTGAAAATACAAGAGTAAAAGATCACAGGCTCTTTCCTCTTAAGTTATACCTGTAATTTAATATGAGAGACAGTCACATAAACAGAATTTCAGTGTGATAAATACTCTAGGGGAGGGGCCAGCCAAGTGGCTCAGTTGGTTAGAGCACGTGTTCTTAACAACAAGGTTGCCGGTTCAACTCTCACATGGGATGCTTTACTACATCCACCACAACTAGGATGGAAGGACAACAACTTGACTTGGAGCTAATGGTTCCTGGAAAAACACAATGTTCCCTTCCCCAATTCCCCAATAAAATCTTTGAAAAAAAACAAAACTGTAGAGGAGGTATGTATGGGGTCCTATAGAAATATATAGTTGGCACTGAGGAAGGGAGTCAGGGAAAGCATCATGAAGGAAGCCATATCTGAAATTATTCTCAAAGGATGGGTAAGCTCAGTGAGACAGAAAAGGGGGAAGAACAACCAAGGTCAAAAGAATGGCGCATACAATTAGCCATATATATATATATATATATATATATATATATATATATATATATATATCATGTAATTCTTAATGTATTTTTTAAGATTTAAAAGGATGATAGAAATATGCTATCCTTGAGCTCATTGTAAAGTAAAGAATCCATAGGGCCGGCTGAGTGGCGCATTGCTTAATAGTTGGCTTGGGAGTCCTAGCTCTGACCAGCAGAGACGAGGTTTGGATCCCACATGGTCCAGTGACGCTGCGCCCTCTACAGCTAAGATGGTAAACAACAGCTCAATCTGGAGCTGGGCTGCTGTGAGTGGCCGGCGACAGTGTAGGCTGCGTGGGGCTGCATGGGCTGCCGTAAGCTATCGTGAGCGGCTGTCCAATGGCCGGTGACCGATCTGCCTCACCGGGAAGAATGCAGTGATCACAATACCAACATGGGCCAGTGAAGTGACATCCTCCACAGCTAGACTGAAGAACAAAAAGGACAGCAACTTGTCTGTTCCCCTTCCCCGTTTCTCCAATGCTGTTCCCCTCCCCCAATTAAAAAAAAAATCCATAGTGGGACACAGCCTTGCTAAGTAGTTATAAAGATCTATCATTGTTAAACCAAAAAATTAATATGGACCTCTACTATCAAATTTATATTCCATCCCCACCCAGAGTTCCCAGTTTCCCACACCCTATTTGATTCTTGTATAATACTTCCGTAGTGATTTTAAGAATGGCACTTTCTGCTACTCTATATTCCATTCTACCTGCCTTGAAGGCCCCCATACCTAATGACCATATGAACATTTTAGGTTGTATACAAAAGGGATTCTGTTTCATTTAGGACTTGCGAAAAGCCTTGCAGCAGCTACAAGGAGAATTGCAGAGTAAGAGCCAACAGCTTCGTACCCTGGAAGCTGAAAAATACAGTGAGATTCGAGCCCAGGAGCAACACATCCAGCACCTGAACCACAGCCTGAGTCACAAGGAGCAGCTGCTGCAGGTGAGGCCACAGAACGAGTTAGCCAGCACTGGCCTCACAGAGCTCTGTCCTTTCTGTTCTGCGATCTCAAGATACCTGTGTCCACCCGTGCTGAGTACTGGCTACCTGTGCAACATCGAGGGGTGGGAATCGGGCGGGTTCAAAAGAAATAGAAAGCACAGTTCATGAACCAAGATGGTGACCACCAAGTGTAGGAACCAGTAAGTAGAGACTCGAAAGACTGCAGCAGTATACTCAGTAAGTCGTTAACAAGCACCTCCGGGAGTTGGATAGTTGCTAGGTGCTGGGAAGACAGAACAGATATGGCCACTGCTTTCAGTCTT
This sequence comes from Aselliscus stoliczkanus, assembly GCA_033961575.1. Lineage (NCBI taxonomy): Eukaryota > Metazoa > Chordata > Mammalia > Chiroptera > Hipposideridae > Aselliscus > Aselliscus stoliczkanus. The sequence continues at coordinate 102,017,002 of CM066739.1, forward strand.
GGAGGGGAAGACATTGGTACAGAAATTGCCACAGTTATTTAGAGGATCAAATGAAAGTTTTAGGGAAGACTAGAACATGAAAGAGGAGGGTGATCAGTTCTACCAGCTTCTTCAGTCCCAGGGAACCCCTTACATCTCACCAAGCTTGCAGTCTTTTCATAGTTTGCATGTATGGTGCATACGTTCTTTTCTCTGATGGAAATACTGTCCCCCCTGCCCCTCTTTCATGCACGCGCATGCGCGCATGTGCGCACACACACACACACACACACACACACACACACACCCCTATACCTATACCTCTTCACTTGAGAAACTCCTAGTCCTTTTAAGACTGGGAGGAAATGTAATCTCTTTCATGAGGTCTTGAGTGATACCTTTAGGCAGAGTTAGACAATGCATCCTGTGTTTCCCTAGTAGCTAGCTGCGCGCACGCGCACACGTTTGTATACATGCATGCATACATTGCAGTGCAGAATAGTTAAAAATTTATGTTTGTCTTCTCTGTTAAACTGTGTTACCCCTTGAAAATGATCATAATTTGTTTTTTATCCTGAATAACTAACAAATTGCTTGGCAAGGTATGGGAGTTCAGTTAATGCTGGATAAATGACTAAAGGCAAATATTTTTTGGTCTCATTAGGAATTTCGGGAGCTCCTGCAGTATCGAGATACCTCAGACAAAACCCTTGACGCAAATGAAATGTTGCTTGAGAAACTGCGGCAGCGAATACAAGACAGAGATCTTGCTTTAGAGGTACATCTGCCAATTTTGCTCACGATGCTGTGGGTTATTCTACCCACATAGCTACTATAGAAATGTGTGTCTACTTAATTTGCTGCTTTTTGGAGTTGGTTCTCCATTCCTTTATATTTGGAATCGTACTGAAAAGGGGCTATCCGAGTAGTGAATCTTATGGCGCTTTAGCATGCTTGCTTTCCTTGCAGCGGGCTATAGATGAGAAGTTCTCCACTCTAGAAGAAAAAGAAAAAGAGCTGCGGCAGCTTCGTCTTGCTGTGAGAGAGCGAGACCATGACTTAGAGAGGCTGCGCAGTATCCTCTCCTCCAACGAAGCCACAATGCAGGTAAGAGCAAACGCTGTCCTGACTCGGAATCTCTCTGCCACCTGAAATCCAAGCCAAAAGCATCAGCCCCTTCCATCGTTTTCCAAAAAAACCAGGGTATTTGCTTTGTAACAAACAAAAAAATACAGAAACGAACAAAAAGAGCAGTCATTAGTTTCATCATTACTGATTAGGAAGTGAGAAGTTTTAGCACTTTCATGAACTTTGTAGGGTGAGGCAGTGGCTATGGATTTCTATACATAGTTCCAATGCATTTCTAGACCTCATCAATGTCTCTATGCTTTTACAGAAGCATTGCCAGGGTGCAACTATCATATTGTGGTTTTCTCGTTAGTGTTATGTACCATGTTTCTCCGAAAATAAGACCTAACCAGAAAATAAGCCCTAGCATGAGTTTTCAGGATGCTTGTAATATAAGCCCTACCCCAAACATAAGCCCCAGTTAAGATCATCAACCAGACATGACTGTTTGAATAAATGTAGATTTTTGTACATAAGTAAATGAATAAATGTAGATTGTTGGATCAAAAATTAATATAAGACCCGGTACATGTCCATGTCTATTTATTTTAGAGCTTATATCTCTAACCGTTTACCACTTCTTAAAGAAGTCCTTCACATCCTCCATAACAAAGCCACCTTCCTCCAAGATACTTCATTTATCATGTACCAGACACTAGATCAGAGTGTCTAAAAACAAAAAGCAGATTATATGGCATTGTTAGATTAAATACTAAGTTTCTCCTTTTTGCAGAAAAGCTGATAGGAACTAATTTAAAGGTGGATTGGGTTTCTTGTATATACTGAGGTGTGTTGGGGTGGCCCTTGGACTGACAGCGCTTTCTTTGTGACTATAGAGTATGGAGAGCCTTCTAAGGGCCAAAGGCCTGGAAGTGGAACAGTTATCTGCTACCTGTCAGAACCTCCAGTGGTTGAAAGAAGAAATGGAAACCAAGTTTAGCCACTGGCAGAAGGAACAAGAAAGTATCATTCAGCAGTTACAGACATCTCTGCATGACAGGAACAAAGAAGTAGAGGCAAGGCTTTAGTTAACTTCAAAGCAATTGGTTTCATGATTACATTATCTCAGCCTGAGATTTGGACTCTGGAAGTCTGGGAGGCCAGTGACCCAAGTCTGATTTGTTCTGTGCCTACATGAGTCATTGGCTTTCACTGGGACGTTAGTCCCTGAGAGTTATCTCTCTCAGGGAAGTTATACGAGAATTGATGACATCCAAAAAAATGCCCCTGCAATATGATAGCTAACCTTTATGAGATATGGTGTCATGCTGTGTCGGCACCATTTTCAGAGCTTAATGGACATCAACTCCTTGAATGCTCACAAGTCTGTGAGGCACATACTTTTATCCCTTTTGCAGATCAAGAAACAGACTTTTGAAGTCAAGTAACTTGTCCAAAGTAACACAGATAAGAAGTAGAGAGCCAGGCTGTGTAGCTCCCAAGTTGTTGTTTTTTTGTAATTAAATTTATTGGGGTGACATTGGTTAGTAATATTACATAGATTTCAAGTGTACAATCCTATAATACATCATCTATACATCACATTGTGTGCTCACCACCCAGAGTCAGTTCTCCTTCCATCATATATTTGATTGGTTCCCAATTGTAATCACCATGTACGACCTCTCAGTGTAGGAACGGGAACTGCATCACCATGCTAATAAATATAGTGCTCATTATTCTTTTTTAGCGTGTCATTTTGTATTCCACCTGTAAAGTTACACTGGGGAGAAAAATGAATGAAATAAGTGAACTGAGTATCCATTTATCCTCATTTAATGTTAATTACTATGTGTCTGAGCAAATAGAGAAAGGACTTATATCAGAAAACAATATGTAAGTTGCCATCAGAAGTAATTTTCTGTATTGTTAGTGTTCCTTCACTGCGCACGTATTTACAGCCTTCTGTGTGCCAGGCCTGTGCTCCATTTAGGAAACAAAACTAAACAAAATGTGATACTTGCTCATCAGAATCTCATAGCTACTTCTTTTATGATATAGATTCTTATAGGCCCTCTGATCCACAGTAAAGGGGATACTTGCCTCCACAACTTATGCGGTGTCTTCTGTCGTAGGATCTCAGTGCAACGTTGCTCTGCAAACTCGGACCTGGGCAGAGTGAGGTAGCCGAGGAGCTGTGCCAGCGTCTGCAGCACAAGGAGAGGATGCTGCAGGACCTTCTAAGTGATCGAAACAAACAAGCAGTGGAACATGAGATGGAGATTCAGGGCCTGCTTCAGTCCGTGGGCACCAGGGAGCAGGAGAGCCAGGTAAGGATGACCCACAGGCCAGAGGAGTGTCACTTAGTACATTTGTCGTCTGAGCCTAGGAAAACGTTGAACCTCATAATGTGTGTATTGATGTCATTTTACCATCCATTCTGCTAGGCTTGTTCCCTTGCATCTATTAAATAGACTATAGCTTTACATCAGTCATCTAAGTATGAAATATTTATAGAACACTTTGCATTTGAAAGGGTGCCTACACCATACATGTCCCCACCCATTAACTTCATCATGGACATTTTTTTTTTGCTTTTAAGATTCTGATAACAGAGTCTGTAACTCTGTGCCGTGGCCCTAATATTTCTTCTGCATTGTAGCTGGACATACAACTAGCTGCATAGAGAGGCAGAAGGGGAAGAGATTCTGGAAAGCTGAGAGGCCTCTTCTAAGAAAAGTGATGAAAACTCTATTGATAGAAATAGAGCATAAAAACAGGGAAAACTGTTTGCTTCAGGAAATGACTTCTTGGAAAGCATTTTGAGTCACAAACGACCTGAGTTTAAATCTTAGCTTTTGGGCCGTCTGAGTGGCACGGTGGTTAAGCGCTGGTTTGGGAAGCCAGCGGCCCCAGTTTGGGTCCCACATATGAGGGCCAGTGACACTGCCCTCAAAAAAAAAAATCTTAGCTTTGGCATTTCTCAGTTATATGATTATTCCCTGCCTCCATGTTTTTTTAAAAAAAATCAGTGTTTCAGCTTCTTCATCTGTAAAATAGGGCCCATACTGCTTACTTGCTTGGAGTTTTAAGTATTACTGCTAGTTTAAGTAGGCAGTACAGTGCATTGCATCTAGCGAGTACTCAGTAAACATTGCTGATCATTCTCAAATCTCTCATGTTCCCGGTTTCCACGATTAACTTCATAAATCTAATGTTATAATTCTAAGCAGCAGTTATATAGCCCATGTATCCAGACTAAAGGAAGACATCTGTTATCCCAATTCAAACCAGGCTCCTAACACTTTAGTCTGACAGTGTGCTAGTAAAACCCATTTCAGATTATTTTACCTTTCACAGATTTGTTATAGTCAGTTTTTCCAATCTTCTACCTCTGAGAGACTTTCCTTCCACTCATCGACTATGTTTTTCCCTATAAACTGAAAGCAAGGAAACTGTTTTTTAGGGTCCCACTAGCTTCAGAAATAGTTGGCTTTTTTTTTTTTTTTTTTTTTTTTTTTTTTTTTAGCTGAGCCATCCTGCCACCCGTTGGCAGCTCAACGGCAACTCAGCTCGGGCTGGCCTCAAACAGGTGTTGCTCAGAGCTCAGCTCGCACTCTTGAGCGAGCTCTTAACCAACTGAGCCACTTGGCCAGCCCAATGGTTGGCTTTTAACAACTAACATCAGAACACAAATTTTGTTTTACTAGAATATCTTCCTAATGTGATGTGTGATTTCCCTACTAGGCTGCTGCAGAGAAGATTGTACAAGCACTAATGGAAAGAAATTCAGAATTACAGGCCCTGCGCCAATATTTAGGAGGGAAAGACTCCATGGTCTCCCAAGCACTCATCTCTAACCAACCAGCTGAAGTTATTTCCATCAGCCCCCATCTTGGAGAGCAGACTGATCAAGTAAGAGCTATACACTCATGTAGCTATTCATGCCAACTGCACTTTCTTTTTCTATTTAAGGCATCATAAGTTTGATCATTTTAATACTGAGTTGTGTGAGAACATTCCAAGTCCTTGTCATTTTGATCATGGTTTCTGCATCTTCCTAACTCCCCCAACTCTTCCAATTTTTAGGGTTCCATGCATATTCCCTCCAGAGATGATAGCAATTCATTGACTGCCAAAGGGGGTACCAGCATACCCAGGTCATCCTTAGGTGAGCATCACATTTTATTTCATTAAGGAACCTCTGTCTTTCTTTCCTGTAATTCTCTATTAATAGGTTTGGCCAAGACTTTTCTCTTCCTACCTTGATGGAAAAAATTAATTTGGATTCCCCCCACCCCGAAAGGATGAAGACATGTCTGTTCTAGGAAGACCTGCCCTTACCTTATGTTGAATGGAGGGTATTGCTCTGGGTACGCAATTTGGCCTAGAGAAACTGCATCCTTATTCTCCCTTTCCAACAGCTTTGCAGGGACTCAGAAATGCAGGCAGTACTGTTTCCAACCCTGTACCCTGGGACCGTGGGGCTGATACTGTCTCCTGATATCTTTTAAGAAGGCTGAGGATACTCGCTGTAACTTGACATCACCTACATTCCAGTGTCGGGAGGGGCAGGCAGTGTACATGGAGTTATTAGCCAAGCTCAGCTCCATCCACGGGATCGTCGTAGGCCCTGAACTCCTGAAAAATGACCAAATGCTATGCACAGTAGGAACAAAATTCTCATGGATGCCTGGGATTAGAGTCTCTGACTTTCACAGAGCAAAATGGTGCGATCTAGGGTGGCTTTAAGGAAGACATTTCCCACTGAGTTCCAGAAGTCGGGACTCATTATGATTGAAGGAGTGCTGGTCAGAGTCCTATGATAAGAAAGGTTGTGGACGTGGAGAATTAACTTATGATGTTTTAATAACATTAAGAATGCAGAAACTCAGTCCCTACTGAGTTATAGTATAGGGTACTATGGAATTCCATAGATAAGCCATACAAGGAGTCATTATTTTTAGTAGGAAAAGTTTATGTTAGTTGAAGAGTAAAAAATGCTGGATTTGTTTAACTTACTACCTCTTCACCTTTCTTTAAAAAGATAGTTTTTGGGCCGGTTGAGTGGCTCAATTGGTTAAGAGCTTGCTCAAGAGTGCGAGCTGAGCTCTGAGCAACAGCAGTTTGATGTCCAGCCCGAGCTGAGCTGCCAACAGGTGGCAGGATGGCTCAGCTAAAAAAAAAAAAAAAAAAAAAGTAGTTTTCCCTAATTTTTTATTTTGCAAATTTCAAACCTATAGGAAGCGGCAAAAATAGTACATCAAATACCCTGTACATTTCTATTAAGATTCATTAGTTATTAACATTTTGCCTCATTTGCACTATTTCTTTGCATGTACACACACACAGATATGGTGGGTTTTTTCATGTACCATTTGAAGATTACTTGAAAACATCATGACACTTCATCCCTAAATATTTTATTATGTATTTCCTGAGTACAAGGGCATTCTACATAACTGCCATCTGACTATCACATAGGAAATTTAACCTTTGTGTGGATATACTATGGTTTATTCAGTTCTCTTTTTATAGGCGTGTAGGTTGCCCGCAGTGCTTTACTTTTACAAATAATGCTGCAAAGAACAACCTGTGCATATATGTTATTTTTTATTGTTGGAATGTGTCTTCAGAGTCAGTTCCTCAGAAATGAGGCCGCAGAGATCACATTTTGTTCAGAGTGATTAAAACTAGCGCTATTTTTCATCTTTAGGAGACTTGGACACAGTTGCAGAGCTGGAAAAAGAACTGAGCAATACCAAAGAGGAACTTGAACTCATGGCTAAAAAAGAAAGAGAAAGTCGGGTGAGTTTTCTAGTCAAGACTAATTTCTAAATTCCTGTTTTTTCTTTCAAAATAGTTTATATTGAAAAGAGTACAGTTCTCCAAGTATAATATCTGGGTCCCAATACAAGGTACGCTGTTTTTTTCTTTCTTTCTGGAGCAAAACATAAATCACTTTACATGTTATCCCTTTGAAATGCTCTTGTTTTTATAAGTGGGGACTGTTAAAAGTTTTTAAGTGTTGAAATAACAGCTTTCTCTGCCCATTGCTATCTGGAATAAATGATTGCAAAGTACTTGTGAATAAATGAAGTGCTATATAACTGCTGTATAGAATTATGACATCAGATTTATGAAGTTAGTTGTGGAAACAGGGAACATGAGAGATTTGAGAATGATCAGCAGTGTTTACTGAGTACTCGCTAGATGCAATGCACTGTATTGTGTACTTAAATTAGCACTAATACTTACAACTCCATGCAAGTAAGCGGTATGGGCCCTATTTTATAGATGAAGAAGCTGAAACACTGATTTTTATTTTAAAAAACATGGAGGTAGGGAATAATATAACTGAGAAATGCCAAAGCTAAGATTTAAACTCAGGTCTTTTGTGACTCAAAATGCTTTCCAAGAAGTCATTTCCTGAAGCAGACAGTATTCCCTGTTCTTATGCTCTATTTTTATCAATAGAATTTTCATCACTTTTCTTAGAAGAGGCCTCTCAGCTTTCCAGAATCTCTTCCCCTTCTGCCTCCCTATGCAGCTGGTTGTATGTCCAGCTACGATGCAGAAGAAATATTAGGGCCACGGCACAGAGTTACAGATTCTGTTAGAAGACCAGTCCCTAAATTTTAAAGTTTAGTTGGCTAATCAGTGTAGCGCCTCACTTTTGTTCCACCCTTCTGCCAGAGTTAGGTCTATAATATAAAACCCGTGTTCAGATGTGTGATGAAATTATTTTATCGTATCTCTTCATTTCTCTTTTCATACCATATACGTCCTTACTAACAGACTCATGTTACATGACTAAAGCTTTGAGGATATGGAATTGTGTGGCATTTTGAAAATATCAGTTTTTAAAATTCCCTGGTTTCCCTACTGCCTCTTCTTCCCCCCTTTCCCTCTCCCCCCCAGTTCTACCCTAGCCATTATCTGATTATTCATGTGAGATATTTTAGTTTTCGCAAGCTGTTCCTGTTTTTCTCATATATGCTCAATGGAGAAGAATGTCACTTTTTGGTCTGGCCCTGTGCTCAGGGTTATAAAATCATAATGACTCTAAATGGACTCATGTTTTGAATAAATTCTATTTAGCTACATTGCTTACTTTCACGTGTCCTTAATCAGTGACCAACTTCTCAGTTCAATGCCATTAGAGTCATTGTTACATTCCCTCTAATCTTAGGTATTTACCTGAAGCAATGTAGAGTTTCCCAAATTTTTAAACATTCTTCCTACTGTCTTGAGATAATATTGGGTTGTCGGAAAAGTCATGACGTATTTTTTCTGTTTCTCGTTGCAAAAATGCATCATGACTTTTCCTACAACCCAATGGTAGTAGTAACAGTAGCAGTAATAGTAGCCACAGCTCATTCACGGACTGCCAGCCATGTGCCAGGCACTTTAAATACATTTTCTCTATTCTCACATAGCCCTGAAAAAGTAGATATTAGTCAATTTTACACTTGAGGAAACTGAAGCACAGTTTAAATGTCTTGTCGGGAAGATTTTGTCACAATTTAAAACCCAGGTGCGTCTGGCCGCAGACCTTCACTCTCCAATGATGTTTCTGCCCCATGTTTTCCTTTTTCTTCAGTGGAGCAAACAGATACCTAGATACAGAATGATGGAGCTCTCTGAAGAGGGCCTGATCAATAGCACCGCTTTTTCCATACCCAAGATCTGAACAAACTGACAAATAAACCAAAGTAATAACAGATAGTTTGACACTTGAGGGAAGATAGTTCAGGCAGAGGGAAGAGTCAGTGCAAAGGCCCCGAGTCAAGAGAAAGTCTGATATTCCTAGAACAGAAAAAGCCCAGTGTGCATAGGGAATCGTGGATGAGGAGTAAAATGAGGCTGTTAAAGCTGGAGACTCAGGCAGAAGCCACGCCACTGGGTTTCTTTAAAGGACTAACTAGAGCCAAAGTATTTATTACAGTGCGTGGGGCATAGGAAGCACCCTGTAAGTGTGAACAGCTGTGGTTATTATCATAATTATTAGTGAATTTTGATCTAATAAAATACTTGTCATTTTCTGGTGAGGAGAAAATGGAAGGTACAACCCTGAAAGCTTAGGGCATACAGTGCTGATAATGTTTGGTAGGACATCGTCTCAGGGGCTGGTGTGTCTTCTATCGGGAGGCACGTAATGTTTGGCGATGTCGTGTGACTTTAGCAGCCATCGATGCTCTGTGCCTATACCCATTAATTCACCAAGGGGTACGAGATGGAAATATTCTCTCCTTTTTCATCTCCTGGCTGAAATACTCATATACAGAAAAACTTCATCTCTTGTATCTGCCAGTGGTGACCAACTCCTTAAGTCTCCTAAAAAGCTCATTAATGAAACAAATGGGATGTGTTAAGTGGTCACAAAACTGGAGGCCATCACTAACCAGCAGCACGGCTTCCCACGAGACACCCTGTGGTGCCACACGGGCGGTTTATGGTTCAGGTCCCGTGGAGCTCCGTTCATGTTCTAGGTTTGACTTGTTTTATGGCCGCCCATGATGACAGGGTATGGAAAACATTTGCTTCAGGGTTATCTATGAATGTGAGAGGTACTGTTTCCTGTGCGCACTGACCTCAGGGTTTCTTCCGTCCACAGATGGAGCTTTCTGCCCTCCAGTCCATGGTGGCCATGCAGGAGGACGAGCTGCAGGTGCAGGCTGCCGACATGGAGTCCCTGACCAGGAGCGTGCAGATTAAAGAAGACCTCATAAAGGTTCTTGAAACCTTTTTAAAGACCGTTGGAAACAATCACAGCTCAGAGTACTCGTAGGGCATCTGCAAACAGCTTTTGGATGCCTTGAGTCCCTGGCCAGTGCCCACTTCTTTCATACACTGTTGATTTCAGTCTCTGGATGTTACTGCGTTCTCTGTGACTCGTGTCAGAGTTGCTATGATTTCATAAAGACCATATCATGACCTTCCTGTGGCTTACCGTGTCCCACTTGACGGTAGGGGAGACGTTTAGGATTTTTATTACTTATTTTTATCACTATTCTTGTTCTCTGACTTCTAGGAACTACAAATGCAACTGCTTGATCCTGAAGACATACCAGCTGTGGAACGCCTGACCCAGGAAGTCTTACTTCTTCGGGAGAAAGTCGCTTCAGTAGAATCACAGGGTCAGGAAGCTTCGGGAAACCGAAGGCAACAAGTAAGTTCACAGGATACAAGCCTGATTTCTACTATGAAATAAACAGTGGAAAAGCTGTCGAGCTCAGTTCCCTAGGAAGGTGTCCGCTGACGGGATTTCAGAGTGAATCTGTGCTCTGATGTTTTCTGCCTCGGCCAGTGGCAGCCCCAGAGCCTCCTTTCTTACATTTGAATCTGAAGGGAGAAGCCCTTCTTTTTGGACACGCACTGTCAGTCACCCTCATTCTTATCTAGAAGTCACCTCTCTCTCAGCTGAATCGTTCTCATCTACCTGCATGTCAGTCATCCCTCATTCTTATCTAGAAGTTACCTCTCTCTCAGCTGAATCGTTCTCATCTACCTGCATGTAACCATGTCCAAACCTCTCCTGATTTTTAAAAAAAGAAGAAGAAAGAAAAGGAAAAACCCCTCTGCCTCTGCCCCAAATTCTTTTATGGCTACTACCTCATGTCTAAGCTCTTTTCAGTGCCAAACTTTTCAATAAGACCTGCCTGTCTATACTCCCTGCCTCCACCATTGTTACTCTCACTAATCATTAACATCTCCCTCCAGCCTGGCTCTTAACTCTACTAGTTCACTTAACTAGATCCCTGCTGGTTTGCTGCTTATCCACTGGATAGCTCATTTCGTTAGAGCGCTTACAGCTCCCAGTGACAGATGTGACTGATGAATGTCCTTCCTCCCGACTAGATAGTAAGCTTATCCCCAGACCAGAGCCTGGCACATAGAAGGGGCTCATTAAATACTTATTGAATGAATGAAGAATCCTTGTAAGTCCTATTACATTTCCCTCTTGCCCTTCCTCTCTTTGTCTTCCTTTCTCTTAGCCTCTTTCCTGTGCTTCTGGTTTCTTTCTCTTTCTTTTACTTGCTTCCATGTTTGAATTCTGCCTTACAGAGTTTTTAAAAAAGATTATACATGGGACATTGATTTGGAAACTAAAACACTATGGAAAGCTTAAGTAAGTAAGAAGATAGTGAGTTGTTTTTTTTAGTCATAGTACGTGCTAATACATTCTTGTGGTCTCTTTCTCAGGAGTAACTGGCCTCATGTCTCATGTCCCATTTGCATATTGTTTTTATTTTTTTCCTCAGTTGCTGCTGATGCTAGAAGGACTGGTAGACGAACGGAGTCGACTCAATGAAGCCTTACAAGCAGAGAGGCAGCTCTACAGCAGCCTGGTGAAATTCCATGCCCATCCAGAGAGGTAAGCGACTGCACTGTTTTTCCTTTTATTCCGCATTAAGTGCAGATGCTTTTGATATTGAAGAGGAGAGGGAAAAAAAACAGGGACAATTCCTGGCACTATTCAATTTGTCATTTGTCATGTGGATTGCTCTGAGCCCGAGTGTCTAAATCTTCAGTCAGATATAGTGCCTATTATTGCAAAGATCCAATGAGAAGACATGACAGGTGTCTAAAGTAATGCCTTGTATAGTGTAAGTAGCCAGTGTGTGTTCCTTTCCTTTCTCTGCTCCATGTCCTATTGAATATCATTATAGAAAATTATTGTGATGGCTGACATCACCCCAAGATCACTGATAGCCATCATGATGAATATATAGTCTTACACCTCTTGATTTGGGGTCATGTATATTATATAGTTCTGATTCATTTTATAGTCCCCCCATCTTTTCCTTTTTTTTAATTTTTTTTATTTTGCCTTCCCTTTAAGCCCCTTTTTCTCTTTCCTAATTTTTATTCTTTTGCTATTCAGTTTCTTCTGGTTTATTGTTGGGTTAAAAAATTTTTTCTTTCTACTTCAAGAAAACGAAGGCAGGGGAAAGGTACTATAGGATCACTTGAGTGCATTACTTTTTAAAGACTCTCTAGGTCTTTAGTCTCTGTGGACAGATTCCTTTCCAGAGCACTGTCAAGTTTGGTTAACAAATGAGAGAACAAATATCTCTAATAGCAGTCCTACTTGGTTCAGTATTGCTTCAGTTTTTCCTGGGTCTTGGTTTTTTTTTTTTAGAAACTAATGTTCTTAGTCAAATAATGAAATTTCTCTTATTTGGGCTATAGGGGTGTGATAAATCTGAGGAACTATAATTTTTTGTGAGATTGACCCAGACTCTCGGCTAAAGGGACAAGCTTTAAAGAAAGGAGCAGGCCTTGCTAATTTATCTCCCAACAGTGAATACAAGCACCACGATAAAGACCGCATTCATTTATTGTGTCCTGGAGAACAATTACTGTAGAAATTCCCATGGCTCAGAATGACACTGATGGCTCTGGAAGCGTATGTGGACTCATTCTAGTTGATGCCTAATCCCTTTTCCTTCCGTGTGGCCTGTTTAATCAGCTCTGAGAGAGACCGAACTCTGCAGGTGGAACTGGAAGGGGCCCAGGTGTTACGCGGTCGGCTAGAAGAAGTTCTTGGAAGAAGCCTGGAGCGCTTAAGCAGGCTGGAGACCCTGGCCGCCATTGGAGGTGGGGAACTGGAAAGTGTGCGAGTTCGTCACGAGCATGCCTTCTGAGCCCTGGTGGTCAGACTGCAGCCCAGGATGGAAAACCTTGCTTGCACTAACCCGAGAGAGCCTTGGCTGACTGTGGCAGAATTACATGGTGACTTACTAATGATAAAGCTGGTACAACTAGCGTCAACTGCACAGCGAGACACACTTTAGTCTATCTGTATGTCACAGCGCATACCTATCTCTAAGTGGAATGGTGGAGGTTACAAACTCTATTTGCACGTTTTAAATCATTCCATTTGAGTTTTCCCTGCCCATATTCATTCTTTCCCCAAGCCCTTCCTTCTGAGTCCTCCATTTCTTCTGTGGGCCAATAAAGTTTATTCTTCCCCACTTTCACAACCCATTTCATCATGTCATAAATGCATGCGTGTGTATTATTTTTGCCATTCAGTCAACTCCTGCTCTTTGAGGGAGGGCAATTTTTTAATCACATAACAGTTTCAAGATGTGAGAGAGAGAGAAAGTCTAGAAGAATAACTCTGCAAAAGTAGTATAACTCTTATCAAAAGGCAATCAAAAATAAATCTTCCAGTAGTAGACTGCATGTATTGGGGAGGTCAAGTTAAAAAGTGGAGGCAAGAACTCCTTTTTTTTTTTTTTTTTTAAATTGGGGAACAGTGTGTTTTTCCAGGACCCATCAGCTCCAAGTCAAGTTGTTGTCTCAATCTAGTTGTGGAGGGCGCATCTCAGTGGCCCATGTGGGGATCGAACCAGCAACCTTGGTTTGTGCTCATAAAGAGCACTGCGCTCTAACTAACTGAGCTAACCGGCCGCCCCAGTGGAGGCCAGGACTCTTAAAGCATTTATAGTAAACCATCCCCTGTAACATTGTTTCAGAGTTGATGGTTGGATGACGGTGAAATTAGATTAGGTGCAGACTAAATTCCATTAAAATTTTTTTCTTTAAACTCAGGATATGTTATTTAGTCAGAACTTGACTTTAAGAAAACTGCCAGTTCTTCCAGAGTCAGAATTCTCTATGTAAAAAAATAATTTCAAATGAATGTTCCCCTTTAAATTTCGTACTTCACCAAATAAGTTATTGTAGCCAGAGTAGCATACTGCTTATGTGTTTTCATTTGGTCGTGGCACTAGATAGAATACTATGTGTCTATATGTCTCAGTGCTTATACATTTCTCCATATTAAAGTAAATAACAGGCTTCAAGTTTGGAAGTGTTGGAATAGTTTAGAAAGATATGTCACAGATCTGTGTTCATCGGTTTTGGTCATTGTCTCAATGTTTTCTTAGGGCAACATGACAGGTGTAAGGAGATGGACACTGGAGATTGTATTTCTGGTTTCTTCAAGGTCAAGAGTATAAAAAAAGAACCAAGATTACTTTGGAGCTTTGTGGATTCAGCACCATGAGGCTTATTTTGTTGGGTATCAGTTTCTTAGATTAGAAGCTGAGATTGCAGTTTTTAAACATGGAACGTGATGCATAGGAATCAAGGCTTTCTACAATAGTACCATAAATGTGACTGAGGGTTGTGTCTAACGGTGGAGCACAGTGACTTTTCTGTCTGCACTCCATTTTTACATGACACTTTTATTTCTTTCACATTCATGTGTTGACATAGCTTGCCTTACATTCTAAATGCCATCCAAGTTTCTGTAACCTTAGCCATGCCTGTAACAGAGCATCAGTCAAACTAAAGTGGACAGGGAAGGAAATGTTCTAGAGAAACACCCTAGGATTTTCTGGTTAAGTATTTTGCAGAAGATTGATAGCCATCAGCCTTCCTCTAATGGAAGTGCTTTCCAGTTTTAATGGCTTGGTGAGGGGAAAAGAGTCATTGAAGGAGGGAGATAGGAAGTGTAAGCAAAACCATCTACTTTTCTTAGTCTTCTAATCTTAAGGGATGCTTTCCTGCATGGAGATTTTGGAACTTTCTAGAAGTAAGGAGGGGGTAAGCAAGCTATATGTCAACCAACCAAAGACTAGTCTGTCATGTCATTTCAAGGCATTGAGGAAATGTCTTCCCTTAATTTTACTAATAGATCAAGGAAGCTTTCTAAGTCTCCTAATTCCCCCATGGGTGACTCTTAGGTTCTAATGGTTCACAGTGATTACAGAAATGTATGTTAATTACCACTCCTGCTTCTGTCAACCTTGAACAAGAGTAGGAATTCCCCTTGGTATCTTGAACTGTTGCTAAGTGTTAGAAATATTAAGATAGTTGGATGAATAATGAGAAACACAGCTTCCTATCAGAACAGATTAGGGAAAAAAAACTGAGTTCATTCTGATCCTAATTTGGATCCTGAAAAGACAGATTAACTTGTGCTTTAGAAAACATTTTAGAAAATGTAGTGATTTAGTGGCAAAGGACAAATTAAGAGTTTGATCATGATTCCACGGATATGACTAAAATACAGTTTTAACCTGGTCTTGATAGCTGGGATGAGGCTAGCCAACAGTGCTACCTGGAGAGAGCTTACTGGTCTAACAATTCTGTGTGATAATTTGACATCTTATTAGAGAATATGATTCTGATGAATTTTGTTCTGATGCTGTGATTGACCACATCATTTATATAATCATATTTAGCATGATATAATAGAATTCCGTTCTCTCTTCAGGAGCCCAGACCCTATCTTTTACTGCAGTATTCTACCTCTGTCAGGCATTTTTCAACATTACCATAATTTTAGATAAAGCATCGTGTGCTTTACTTATAGAATCTTGTACCCAAATAAAAAATCTGGAAAGAAAATGAATGAATGAAATTCTCACCATGCTGAATTGGGAGCATAGAACTTCAATTGAGAAAAATCCATATTGATAGAACCACATTTCCTTTCTGAATAATGGCAAATGTGCAAAGCAATGGTTGTACGAGGTCAGGATAGCTTAAGTCTGTAGTTTGTAGAATTATAGATTTGGAAAGGACCTCCAACAGGATGTATTTAATGAGGGAAATGGAAGTCCTTTTGGTAGATATTTCCCCTAAACTCTTTTCTATTGTAGGTTTAAACTATATTATTGAAGTCTGATGATTGTTAGTGCCTAGTATAAATCAAAATTTTTCTGGTGTTTTAGCTACTTAGCCAAGTTATAACATTTTTGAAAAAGCATGATTGGGCTATTCTATTCTAATATTGCCAACTTTTTGGTTTGATAGGATGGGTGTACTGTTATCCTTACCCCATCTCTCCTTCCTCCCACCCCACTTCTCCTAGTTCAGTTGTGGACAGCAGCAATATTTAGGATACCTCGATTTCCTTATTCACATTTTTAAAAGATTCATCAGTGTCATGATATATAGTAAGAGATCTATTAAAGATCAAGAAAATCTTTACCTGTATGGGATATTAGATCCTAGCCTCAAGTTGTTTACTTAGGAGGTTCTTTAGTATATTTTACTTTCACATTTCATACTTAGATGGTCCCTGTGGCAGATAAGTATAAAAGACCTATCACTTTTATGCTTACTGATGCTCCTATTTCAGTATCTGGTCCTAAGAAATTTAATTTATAGTCAAAACAGTTCAAGAAAATTGATTTCAGTTCTCTCTGTTTCAGTCTTCCAATTCAACCTAGCATCCTCTGAAAGGAGGAGCAGCTCAGATGACACCAAAACTTGCTCCTTTCTTTGAGGAATAAAGGTTGACCTACCTAAAATCATTTCCTTTTGGATCAGAAGCCTTAGAAGGAACAGTGTACTTTAAATACCTTTGCTTTCCTTGAGCTTGTATTAAGAAACTCCAGTTCCTGTGTTAGGATAGTCATTGTTTTCTGATTTTGTTGTTTTTATATGAAAAAGTCATAGAATCTTCACCTTTGACGTCCCCGAAAAACTCAAGTTGCCCCTTCAGCTAGGGCCTCAGTAGTAATTATACATGTCTGCAGCCAGTGTCCTGCAGGGAAATGTGACAAACTTCCTATAAAGTTAGGAAGAAATATTGGTAATCCATACACAGTCTATTTTCCATCTTGCCTTGTAGAAATTGTACTTAAGGCAGAATAAATGGAATTAACTTTCTTTTTCAGACACTAACATCCCGTGTGGTATAAGCCTGTAGAGTATTTTCTCCCATTTCTTTTTGGGTTCAGGCTCAGAGAGCTTTTCTCCTCCCTTTGGTAGTATAGAAACATTTGTACTATAGAAAGAATAGCTAGGAATATGCAGCTTAGATAAGGCAACCCAATAATAAAAAACAGAAGGAATGAGTCAATTGGACAATAAATTGGAATGATTTCTGTGGGGTAATAGTTACTGAGTCTTAACACATTTTGGAATATGATCTAAGCCACCCTCTCACTAGACGCTTGGAGCAATAACTTTGTTAAACCACTTTCTTATGATCATCGACAAGCATGTTGCTATTAAGTAGTCTGAGACAGAAGGTAAGTCCTCAACTTCTTTCTATATAATCACAGGAGCCAGGGTGAGTTCCCCAAGTAAACAGCATTGTAATTAGCTCCCAACAGAGGATGGAAAGTGGAAGGGAAGCAAAACGGCAGAGCAGGCAACGCTAATTTTTACCAGATTGCAAATAATAATTAAACTGATAAAAGTGATCTAATTCATTCTGCATTACTTTCCCTTTTTGTTGTTTAAAGTCTATTTCCAGGAATAAAAATCTCCATCATACTGTTTTCCTCTTGCTAAAGCTGGAAGGATAAAATAGAAAGTTCAGCAACATCAGAAAACGTTAGATCTAAAATAATCTGGAGCTCGGGTGTTCAGTACAGGAACCAAATCAGCTTCCTTGTTCCCTTCAAGGAACTTGTAATTGTCTAGCAAATGCTCTTAGTATATACATGAGTATTCAGGGCTCCTTTTTGCAGTTATCAAAATCATGGCTCTAAAATACTGACCTCAGTCTGAGGTGTGTGTATATACAAATATGTTTTACAAATCATGAATTTCTATTTCGGGAAGTAGAATCAGTTTGATAGTAAAAGCAGCTTGACTTTTGTCACTTAAGTTTTGGACCCTAGGGCTGTGAGAAAAACTAAAGCAATTCATCACAATTTAAACAAAAGAGGAAGTGACCTGTTAGATGATCCAGTAACGTGGCATTAGATTTTTTTCAGGATTATTTCCCCATCCAAATAAGTTGTACATTTTCCCCTAGAAGGGCCTTTGTCTTCGTGGCGCTGTGCTGTGTTAAACTGTGTTAACATTTGTGCTAAAATGGAGAGTGTGCTTTCTTACATATAAGTGTTAGAATTTCAGCTACTTTAGTTGAGACAAAAAATTGTTACCAATCCAATAAAAGTATCAAAGGCCAAACAGTAACTATTTGGTTTTATTCTTAAGAGATATATGAGAAAAGAAGTAGAGAAAGGTCGTATCTTTTTTTCCTTATGGGAGAATCAGTCTATTGATTGTTGCACTAAAATCCCCAGTCTGAGTAAGGCTCTGGAATGAGTAAATGTCTTTGTATTTATTTAATGAAAGGAAGGAAGAGAAAGAAACCGGAATTTTTCTGCTCTCCAGGGAGGGAGGCTAAAGAAACAGCATTATCCTTCCCACAGAAATGCGAAATAGACTACGTCACCTTAAAAACCCTTTCTTGCTCTCCTGGCTGAAGGAGAGAAGGTGAAAAGCAGGATGAAGATTTGAGGAGCCAATTGTTAGGGTGGGTGGTGCTATCTACCCTAGATATGAACCCGAAGAATTCCTTGACATTACAGAATTTTAAGCCACAGAAAACAGCTGCTTTCTGAATAGAGTACAAGCTGGAAGGCTACATAAGAAATGTTGCATTTTAAAGACGAAGCTATACCATAAAGGGGCCTGACCACAGACAACAGCTTTCCAGCTACTTCTGTTCTAAGATCAGAATCAGTCTAGTTCAAGAATTGTATTTCTCAGCAGACGCTTATGCAGGACTACGTGAAATCTGGAAAACTTTCTTATGGCCTGGAAGGGAAAGGATGCAGGCAGAACTGCAAAGTTGGATAGGAGACCGTTTTTCTTGGATTCTCTCCTACTGTATTTCAGTCCGTGGTAGTTGCTTCACGCGTTGAACATGTTGGAGCTCCTGTGGTGAGCCCGTGGCACAGGGCCTAAAAGCGAGGCCCTGGCACAGAGGGAAAGGACAGCCGGACGGGGCCGCGAACATGGGCACGCCGTAAAGTTTTAGCTCTTTGAATCACTCAAAATTGATTGAATGGGACTCCTGCTAATGTTCTGAATAGCTGGAAAATATCACTCCATTTCTGTTGGTCCCATATAAATGGCTTCAAGGGCAAACAATAATGACTATGAAGTCGAATCTGGGGAAAAGGATCCTGTCGCAACCCAGTTTGGGCTCATTACTGAAAAATTAAAATAATACCTCACGACTTTCCCTTTAAGCCTTATCCATGCACGCTGGAGTTTTACAGCAGTTAAAATGGAATGATGATGAATCATATGTGTGAAGCACCTATTCCAAAGAGTGTATCCTACTTTACGTACGACTTTGTGTCCTTTAAACTGTCCCGTGAAGCAGGGAGAACAAAGTATTGCTTCCAACCTCTTGTTGAGGGACAGATATTCAGACGTGAAGAAGTGCAGACAGACTCAGGGTCACCCAGTTCCTCACACTTGGTATAAAATGGCCCTCTGCCAATTACATGTGTAATAGTTTCCTTGGCCGCCTTTTTCAGCCCTCAACTTGTCAGCCCGTAGGACACTTCATCTTACCAACAATAATAAAACAACAGGATTGTTTAAGGGCATTATTTATCAAGAACACCCTGTATGCCAAGCACTAAATAAGCACTTCAAAAGCAGCAAACCCTTCAAAGTTCACAACTGTATGGACTGGATATTTCTATTAACCCAAATTAATAAGTGAGGGAATTGAATTATGGAAAGATTGTGACTTGCCTAAAGCCACATAACTAAAGACAGAAGCAGAAATCTAACCTACACAGTCTACCTCCAGTGTCCCTGTTCTTAATAATTATACCATCCTTGACTTATAAAACTCCATGAAAGTGTGAATTTTTGCCTCAATGATAAAAAGAATACATTTACATACTGCTTAAATTGCCACCCAAGGATTTTATAGTATTTTAGAAGTTTATGTTATTTGTGTACTCTGTAGTCAGATAGCTGGTAAGAAATAATTTTCTAAATCTAAAAGAGGAAAGTTTTGATACCACCTCTATTATATGTGGTTCAGAGCCTAGAAACTTGCAAGAACCACACAACCTGAGAACCACCATCGAAGCCTCAATAAACGTTTTTAATATAATTTCTAGTCTAATGCATAAAAGTTAACTCTGGAGATAAAACCTGTAAAAGCAAATTAAATTTGAATGAACAGATTCTTAGCTTTCAGAGATCCTAAAGGCGGCAGACCATTTTATTTCACATTTATCAAAACTAAGCAGTAGATAAATCAATATAAAGTATAGTACCTTTAAATTAGAAATTTGAAGTATTCCGGGTTAGTTCTGAGGATAGTGTTTTGTTGCTTTGTAGAAGCTTAGAAAGAGGTATTTCCCACAAAAGAGTTCTTTTATTGTCATTTATAAAAATAAAAATAGTAACAGAAAGGGATACCTCATGTAACTTATAGATAGGACCTTGTGGGGGATAACTTATTCATTACAGTATTTTCTATAAAGTTTTTAAAAACTTTTCTACCCTGCAAACACACACAAAAGCTTTCAGCATTCTAATTCAAATGTGTAAAAGGCTGAGCAGCCCCTAAAGCTGGCTGGAAGGAAGTACAACAGACTACAAACTAGCTAAAAAAAAATAAATAAGGAAAGCAAAACCTCTGTAGTGGAGTGTTGGGATGAAATGGGTATTCCTGCTTGGTCTCCATTTCACTCCTGATGAAGTCATCACCGTGGTACCCGCCCCAAGTGAATTAAAGAGAATAGTACCAAGAAATGCAGACAGGGCATCAGAAAGACCGCAGAGGTAAGCGGAGGGCAGAAAGTTAGACAAAAGCATTCAAGACCAGTGACAATCACCCATTCCAATTCCCACTCACCTTACTCCTGGAATCTAGTACAGGAATCATCATGGGATGGTGGCCCAGCATGGCTACACACCCACCAAGAATGCTGTGGGAACGAGGATCCTGATCTCACAGAACTGAGCTTTCTTCAACATCTCTAGCCCAACACTCAGAAGGGAAATGATTTGAAAAGTGTTTTCTTAATCTGTCACTGAGTGGGGCAATTCATTTTCTTGGCAGGGAGAAAAAAAGATTCTGCTCTGTACTGTTGTACAGGGAAAGATTTTTGACAGGAAGCGTAACATATGATACGGATATCCTTGATTGAATTAGCATCCTGGGCTCAGCGAGTTGCCAAAGCTTAGGGAGAGTGTTCAGTCACCTCTACACAAGCAGTGTCCTGAGTGACATGGTTCTGGGCTGGGTTAGAAGAACAAGAATGGGAATCCAGACTGGGCCTCGTACCCTATGGGTCTCTGAAGATGCTGAGTGGTAGGGGTGCCGCCTTGTGAGTAGGGCTTTATTGAACAGGGCACTCCTGCATTGGTCCAAAGTTAACACAACACTGTGAAGACCAGGCAATGAGTCATAAGGTTAAGCTATTAGGACAACATGCTCACAACATTTAAGGACTTCAGTGAGATTGACCTGGGCCATTGAAAATACTTTAGCACCAACCTGAAGATGCCATGCCAGGGTGCACTGCCCCTGTTCACCTGACCTGTAGATGGTGATCAATGCTCACTCTCCATGCAGGGCCGGTCATCCGTGGGTATCTGGGCTCTGGCATCGCGCGATCCTCAGTCTTGGGAGAGGAAAGATAAAGAACTGATTTGATTGGTCACCAGAAGGAATAGCGAGTTGCCCCTGAAAGTCCAGCAACTTGACTTCTTGGCACAGCTCTTGTCAGGACTAGTCGTGTAACTTTGGACAAGCCATCTAATCTTGTTGAGGCCCAAGTTACTGCGGAGTGGTCAGAAGAGGAGTTTGCCAAGGCCAGGGTAGATAGATCTCAAGGTTCTCTCACTTGGGCAGGTTCCGTAAGGCCCAGGGAGTGTCATGGTAGCTTTTCTTTGGCTTTCAAATGCATTGACCATAATATAAATTCCTACACTTTCAGAAGCAATCTGTAATGTGGACCACAGGTCTTAATCTAAAATTGGGTACACCGTGTTTTATTCTCACAGACATGGACAGGAAGAAAAGTCCTAGATTTGTGCTGACCAATATGGTGACCCTTAGCCACATGTGGCCATTTGAATTTGAATTGAAATGAAATGAAATGGAAATCTCAGTGCTCAGTCCCACCAGCCACTTTTCACATGCCCAGCAGCCACATGTGACTGGAGTCTAGTACACTGGGCAGCGCAGGTATAGGATTTCAGAAAGGCTATGGGTCAGCACTGCTCCAGACTGTTGCTCAGACCACACACGAGATGTTTGCACCCTAGGGTGACTGTGTCCGTCTTTGGGGAATAAAAGAATGCATTAAATCCCATTGGGACAAGGCAGTACAAGAAACCCTTCAGGCAAAGGATGTTGGAATTGAACAAGAGTCAGAGAAATGGGGAAGAGGGGAGGTTAGAGGAAGGAATTAGGGAACACCTGTGCCTCGGGTCTTGACTAGACCTGAGCTTTTGTAGGACACAGGGCCCCCTAGAAGACAGTTCCTCAGAGAGATTGTCACCCCACAAACAGCTGATCCCAGCAATGGAAAAGGATAAGAGGAGCAGGGGTGCCCTAATCCCCAGGAAATCAGGGACCCTCTCAGCACTCAGTGCTGGGGTAAAGGTTAGTCAGGTTGGGCCCATGTTGCAGAAGAGAAATTTATTACATAACCAGCCTGTGGCAAGACAGAATAATTCAGGCTTTCTGGAAATTGGCTCCTTAGGTACAGGTCTGTGCAGTAAAGGCCAGCTGATGTTTTGAGGCTTCAGTCTGAGTGTTAATAAGAAAGTCATAGTGCTACCGTGAGAAGGCTGTTCTAATGATCGGGCACATTGGTTCTGCCTTCTCTGCCCACTCTCCTGGCTAGGGGGCCATGCATATGGGCACGGGAAGAAATCAGAGGCGGAAGGCAAAAAGGGTGTGATGGGAGCTGCAGTCTGGAAGCCATCTGTGAAGGGAGTCACCTTTCTCTTCTGGACTTACTTCCAGGTGCAGCTGCAGGGGATGACACAGAAGATGCAAGCACCGAGTTCACGGACAGCATCGAGGAGGAGGCTGCACTCAACAGCCATCAGCAAGTAAGTCCGAGCCAGGCGCTGGGCTCCCAGGCTAGAAGGCTGCTAGGCCCTTGAGGCCTGGAGGTCTCCCGCAGCCCTTGTGAAAGCTCTCTCGTTATACAAACCACTTCCCAGTCTTCTTTCTGCCCTCCCTCAGCTTCCCCACCACCTTGCCAGCCACTACCCTTGCTCTGTTTTTCACTCCAACCCACCGTTTTGTGTTCCTTCCTTCTGTCTCTTACTCCTGCTCCCTGCTCTTTCCTCCCCACCTTTGCCCCTATAGCTATAGCTTCAGGAGAATTTTTGCTTACAACAAGACCACGGATACTTACCCTCTTGGGCTTTTGTAACTGAAACACACAGAAGACAGGGAGTCCTCGGAGGGCTACCTGGGAAGGTGACAGGGCCTAGGACCTGCTTCAGGTGAAAGCTCTCTGAGAAACTCCAAGATGATCAGAATGCTGCCAACGCAGGGATCATGCTCGATGAAGCCTCCTTATACAAAAGAGAGCTTTGTTGGGCCACCTGACACACCAGCCAGGCCCTAACACGTCAGTGACCAGCAGATGACACTTCAAGAACGAACCCCTGTCAAACCTCAGAACTCTATACCTGAGGCCAAAACCCTGTTCCCACCAACTATCATTGAAGGTATAACCAGCATGTTCTCAAGCCCAAGAGTGGAACGTCCCGGAATTCAGAGATGAAATCGCCAGTGGTGATGCCATAGTGCTCACTGGAACCCCTGTGTGTCTCCACCTTGCCCGATGACATGTAGCAATCGCATCTCCTCGATGGACCATGCCCATGACTCCGAGCTGTTAAAGAGAAAGTGGATTGTGGGTATCGGTCCTTCTGTTGAAGCAACTGGGCTTTTGCAGTGAATGCTTCCTTGGGGCTATTAGGAAAACTGTAGGGGAAATGAGGCTTTCTGGGTCTGCCTCTCCATCTTCTGCACAAGAAGAATTGGAGACATCTAGTAAACCACCAAGAAGAGCCCAAGTGACAGTCCCCAAATCTCACAGGGTTTGGCACAGTCTTCAGCTTTTGAGGACATGAGTAGTTAGGATACTCATGTCCTCACCACAGATCCTTTACCTTCCATCAAGATCCCCTCTTATTGTCCTAGCCACACCTGACCCTAACTTCTCCCTTGAGCTGCTATATGAGCTGCACTCCTCTTTTTGCTTGAACAGCTTCTTCTGAGCCCTCCTAACCGATGCTTGTAACTTTCATTATGTAACCACAACCCTTTGGGACAGATCCCTCTGCCTCTTGCTTCCTGATTTCATAGAGGATTGTGGATGAGCAAAATGGGTCTGCAGGATGACCAAATGTTCGCCCTCAGAGCTAGATGGGGATGTCAGCAGGTCACTTGGTTTTTGCTACTGTGGAACAGGAGTAACTTCAGAACATATGAGGAGAGCCGGATTCTGATTGACATGGTCCTACCTCTCCTAATAGTGCAAGCCCTTCACCCTAGTTCTCTGCTGTAGACAAATTGGTTACTAAAGTCATTTGTTCCTCAACCTTCTTTCCCATAGCCTAGCGTGGAGAAAATGCCCAGAGCACGTTTTGAGAAGGTCCGTTCAGCCCTGGAATAAACCTTTACATTGGGGCATTTGTATTTCCCTTGCAATGTCTGCCCTATTACTTGACATAGGAGGTAATACATAATGGGTTAAGAAAATCTTTGGATTAGGGCTTGACCCACGATATACAATTATATACTCATCAGATGAAGAATATCTCGGGTAGACACCATTTGGCTTTCTGTCACCTTTCCTTGAAAACCAAATCTTCAGTTTTGGGTAAGTTAATGTGAAACCATTGTAAATTTACTCCAAGTTTTCTGGAGCTTAAGGGTATCCCTCTTGTGCTACCAATTAAATAAAGCTTGTTTTGCCATAACTATGTTGTGTCCAGATTCTCAAAAATGTGTTTGCTTGCTCTCAAAAATGGTCCCCTGAGAGTAGGCTCTGACTTTCCCTTAGTTGTGTCCTTAGAAAGTTGGCATTATTCTCAACACAAAGCTCCCTTCCTACCTTGGGCATCCACACCCTTCCTCCAACAAACACCCAACTATGAGTTCCTTCCAAGGCATGAACCACCTTTTGGCCACAGCCAATGACTTCATCCTTGTTTTTGACGTTACTCACCTTTGGAAGTCTCAGGTCAGGCCATGATGGTCATTTCCCCCAGGTATTTCCTGCAGCATTTCATTCTCAATCAAACGTAAGATCTGTAATAAATACCTGGGAAATTCCTATGAAAGAAACTAGAGGAATCATTCATTCATTGCTTTTCTTCATTTGAACTTCTGCAATGGAGAAAAGTTAATCAAGAATCAAGATTCAAACCAAAAAAGGAGAGAAAAGTCAGTAAACCTGGTGAGATGAACTTGAGAAAAGATCCTTTTTTTTTTGAGGGCAGTGTCACTGGCCCTCATATGTGGGACCCGAACCGGGGCCGCTGGCTTCCCAAGCCAGCGCTTAACCACTGTGCCACTCAGCTGGCCCAAAAAGATCCTTTTTAATGCCCGTATTCTGCCCGAGAAATGACTTACATTGGGAAAGATGTGAAGCAGTAGGTTAAAAACAAAACTTGATTTAAACAAGAAATCAGATCCACACATAGACCTCTGTGGGGCAAATGGCAACTCTGCACACACAAAAAGTTGAATTATACCATGGAAGTAATAGAACAGATGGATTAGGAAATGTGAAAAAAAGGAAAACATAATCTATAGAGTAACTAACACTGACCTAAAGAATTCATACTACACATACTGGAAGCCCTGGGGTTTTATTTGTGAGGGAAAAAAGAAATATTAGGTTTCCATAGATGATAAAGAAAAACTAATAAAAGGATCCCGAGTCACTTTTTATGCATTTATAGTTAAATTTTAAAGAAAAGTTAGCCAAAGTAAGCTCCTTTGACATGGAAATATGAAAACCCAAATTAGCCTGGGAACAAACCAGATCTCTGTTTCCTCATTTTAAAGTGGGAAATTAGACCCAATAGATCCATGATCTTTTCTGGTGTTAGTATTCCATGAGTCTTCATTTTTTTCTTTCTAAAGAAAGTAGGTACATTTAAATCACTAGGAAAAGATAACATCCATCTAGAAGGCACTTTGAACATAGGAGGGTATCATTAAAGGTAGACATTATTTTTAAGCAGAAAGAACCCTTAAGATTTAGACAAGAAGAAATGGTGTGCCCATATGCAAAGCTGATGGCAATGTTCAGTTACGTTAGTTGCAAACGGTTTATATAGAAAGATAACCTCAAATAGTTTAAATGAGGGGTGAGGTCATAAACTTCCAGTGCCCCTTCCTTTATTTGGTCCAAAATACTTCGTGGTACATGCAAAGCCTGCTGGCAGAGCCAAAGAAACAGACATCCCAGAACCTGCCAGACCTCAGGCTCACAACCCCAGGCGGGTTTGGATGCCTAGGAAACGAGCAATTGTGAGTGCGCATGTGTTCTTTGACACGGAGGTAGTTCTCTTTGCAACCCCAGCTGCTATGCTGCTAAGCACCATTGCCCACACATGCTATGAGTCAACCTCACTACATATCCGTAGTCTAGAGTTTAGAAGTAGTCTGTTAGAAGGTCAAAAGCGAAGGTCAATGGCTTTGTGCCAAGCCACGCTGCTCTATCAATTTAAGCTCCTCTAGACCCTCTTCTGTTCAACATATTTGTGACCTGGATGAAGGAATAAGGCATATAATATAATGAATTCTGCAAATTGTCCCCAATCAAGTGGCCACTACATCGTTTATGGAGAAGCACATACATATTTTCATTCTGTAGAGCCAGAATGAATTTATAAGTGACAAATAAAAGTCATAATATTTATAGAGATAAAAAATGACAAACACCATGACCCAGAAACAGCTGTGAGGAGAGGTGGGAAATTGGGAGGTCAAAATCGACCTGAGGACCGGCCGAGTGGCGCTGTGGTTAAGCACTGGCTCGGGAAGCCAGCGGACCCAGTTTGGGTCCCACATATGAGGGCCAGTGACACTGCCCTCAAAAAAAAAAAATCGACCTGAAATTAGATAAAACCCCAAAATGCTATACTGCTGAGAGGAAAAAGAAGCCAACGTGACATTGGGATATAAGCTTAATATCAGGCAAATTCTTGGACTACAGTAGTCACACACCGAGCCAATGATCACACTCAGTGTTTGTTTTCTACACTTTTAAAAGCATGGAGACAACTGCAGAGGAGCCCAAGACGAACAATAAGAAAGTCTAAAAGTTGAAAATTCTCATTTGAAGAAAAACTATATGATCTGCTTTAGTTCAAACATTGAGTAACTTCAAGAGTATCCTCAAAGAAAAAAAGGGGTTGGGAAATTGTTTCTGTCTTGATTTCTTCTAGTGTGCTTAGATTTGTCAACTTTGGCTGGCAGCATCAATACCAGGGTGACTCACCAACAAGTGAAACTGCCTGCGAGGCAGGTGGCCTCCCCTTGACTTCTCTGTAATTGTAGTGTGTGAGTCTCCTCCTGCCAATGAAGTGAAGCTTGCTCTGTCTTACCTGCTGCTCTGCTCATATTGTAATTCCAGGACTGTGACCCCTGAGCATCCTGTGTCCTCCCTCTTACTCATCCCTTTTGGAGTCCGAGTTAAGGCACAGCCTTAGGTATCTCTGAGCTCTGGTATCTCGAGCCAGGATCTTTGCAGTCAAGGACTCAAGTGTCTCGGAGCTGCTGAAGCTTCTTGACCTGTGAGAAGACTGAGAAGATTCCCAGCGTTCACACTCTCTCCAGTTCCATTTAAACCTCATTTGTTTGCCTTTGTTTTCAGTGTAGTATGTGCACGTGTTTTTTTCTCAGCCAACTCTGGAATCTCCTCTTCCTGCTCAGGGTGACAATTCTCGCTGCTCCCCATGTGTGTCCCCACTCCCATCTAAATCAGTCTCCAGAGCCCTTTTGGCTGAGGGTACCCTTGGAGGGAGCCCATTTTTGGTCTGCCATTTTTGTTCCCGTTAAAGAGGGCCTTTGCAATTGGTGGTGCCTCTTGGATCCTCTTGAATGACCTAACTTTAAACCTTGCTTTTCTTTCAGCTCATCAAGGTGGCTTTGGAGAAAAGTCTGGCAGCTGTGGAGACCCAGAGCCTGCCTCTTCCCACTCCTTCCCCGACAGGAGGGGAAAATAACAGGGGTCTTCAGGAGGAAATGCTCCACCTGAGAGCTGAGATCCACCAGCACTTAGAGGAGAAGAGGAAAGCTGAGGGGGAACTGAGAGAGCTAAAGGCTCAACTGGAGGAAGCAGGATTCTCCTCTGTGGCCCATATCAGGTAGGACATGCCCCCCACAGAAGGGCAGCCTGCAGCTGAGAGGCCGACATAGCCGAGGGACTCACCTTGCTGTTGCCAACATGTTGGTGCTGCCACGGGGCTTCTTGGTCCACATCCCAGGATCCATGTCTTTGTGGTTGGGCATATTCTTCAGAGAACAGTGAATAATAGTGCATACTGGTGACTATCGATAATGACCCTTGCGATTACTCAAACAAATCTGGTCTTAATTCAATACAATAATGCTCATGATTAGCCTTCCGTAGAACATTCCTGAGTGGAAATCTAGTCATTTGACTGATACTGTTCTTTTGAATTGACCAGAACATAGAATGAATCTCCTGAGACCCAAGGTGCTCCACTGCTGTAGGCAGAAAGAACAGTCCAGGAGGGAGGAGGATTTATACAGAGCTCCTCCCCCATCTCCACTCAGTTCCCCCTCAGAAGCATGAGCCCTTGAATTGTGGAATAGCAATCTCATTAATCTCTGCTATTTTATTAATTTTACAAAAGTGGCATTGAGCTGATTCACTGGCAAGACTGACCAGTCTGTCTTTAATGGCTTTTGTTTTAATAACGAAATAAATTTTTAATATTTCTAATTGCAGATGTACAAATGTAATGGCTTTTTTTTTGCTGATAATGTAGGGCTGATTCATTGATTCATTCATCCCTGGGGGCCATCATCATCATGGTCTGTTGTGTAGGGCACAGCTGTATAGCTGCACAACTTCTAATTCATTCTCTACTGTTTCCCAACCTCTTTATGTGTCACTTAAGCATCCCTGAATCATAGGTGATACTAGCACTAAAGAGGACTTTGGCTTCCAGCCTAATGTCCTTGTTTCGTAGTCGAGGAAACTCAGGCCTAAAAAGTTCTAGTACCTTGGACCAGATTGCATAATTGTCCGTGGCTTATACCCCCTGGCTCCTAATTTTTAAAACCTAAGCCTTCTATACTATACACTTTGTCCAACAGTTTTTGGAATGTTCTTGTGATTTTTCTTCTTTTTTTAAATTTTATTGGGGAGCAGCCATGATCATTGGTTACACGTTGCTTTCATGCTACAATGGCATAGTTGACTCTTTTAAGGAGGGCGCAGCTCACAATGGCCCATGCGGGAATCAAACTGACAACCTTGGTGTTATTAGCATGATGCTCTAAACCAACTGAGCTAACTGGTCACCCCCTTGTGATCATTCTTAATGCTGGTTCATTGACTCTGAATTATCATGATATTTATTTCTTTCAATTCTACTTAAGTTAAGCATAACTTAAACTTTGTGTATAATGTTAGTTGAGCTGTCATGGGTAAGAAGAGTTGTCTCTTGTGATCCCACAGTTGAACCTACAGTCAAACCACATGCTGATATTTTTGTGGATTATTTTCCTTTTTTTCTCCAGAGTTACTAACCTGAAACTCTGATTGGTTTAACTCTCCACGCAACCTTAAGAGCCACTGCTATTGTAGAAGACACAATTTATCTAATGCATGGCCCACCTTCCCAGAAGACTTTGTTGAGCTCTGCTTTCATTACTTGGTATTGTGAAAACAGCAGGGTTTTCTCCAAAACATACAATTATAACATTATATTAAATATCCTATCCTACTCTACACATGTGCCCCTTTCTCTCCTTCTTACACCCCCATTATGATAAAAACAAAAACACCTGCCCCAATTTTCTTCATTGAGAAAACTCTCATAGATAGTGGATCAGAGTCCCATTTTCTTCCTTGACTCACATGAGACAAACCCTGCTCTGGGTTCTAAGACTTTGAGATTCTAAGAAACCCAACCTGGGGGGGATAGCCATCTGCTGATGCATCCAGCTGTGAATAAACTCTTCCAGTCAGCCGTTCTCCATAGCATGCTTAAGAAGCACCTGCAGAACTTAAGAAAAATGTAGATTCATAGGTCTGAGGTCTAAAACGCCTCATGGGATTCTGAAGTTAGTATTTCTCAGGCCTGCAGCTAGCACAGCAGAATTCTATGACTTCATTGTAGGTCCTGAGCTAACCCCACTACTTAGGTAGTTTCATTTAAGCATCCAATAACTCCACTAGGTAAGTGTTGTATTCCTTATTTTATATAAAAGGAGATGGAGGCTCAAAGGGATTAGGTGAATCACCTAATTTTTATTGCTTCCACCAACCCTAGTCAAGGGTTTGGTGGGAGGAAAAGGTGGGCCTACAATGTCTTGGTGAAAATTATTTGTTTGGTCCATTTTACTGCGGGGGACCAGCCTCCACAGTCCAGGGTTTCCTTCAGGTGGAGACAGCGTCGGCGGGGGAAGAAAATAAAGAAGGGAGACAGTGGAGACACCGGGGGAGTTGCAGAGAAGAAGTGTCACACTTTATTGCCAGAGCAAGTTCCTTTTATAGGGATTCTTGACCATCATCTCAATCACATGAGTTTGGTGGTTTCTAGTTCCCAGGATTTACTCAGTCTTTACTTCCCTGTAATTGTTCTCTCCAGGGTACACTGGCCTATTCTATGTTCAGGATTCACCTATCTCTACATATCACCTAAAGAGTGGTTACCATGACTACCTAGCCATTATCACAAATTCCAGCAGCTAGACTCACAGGCGTGTACTAAAAGACTAGGAGTGGCTGTGTTTAGGGTAAAAGCATCTAAAATCTATTCCTATGTAAATACAATCCTTAGTGGCTAAAGGGAGTCTTAAACATCTTTTGTCCTAGGAGGGCTACATATTTACAATAGAGGGTAGCATCTGTTGTCTCAGTCAAAGCTTCAGTATCTGTTGCTACAACAATGCACTAGGCAAAGAATTCAAAGTTGTTAACATACCCTATGGTCAGCTCTTACAGGAACTCTCATGGCCTGAAGACTTTTAATCTTCAAGGAGACCATTCACAGCAGGGCCCTTAGGCAAGTGCATCGCATCAGCTTCTCACAGGCAGGCTTTTTGGCCTATGTGCTGTGCCTCAGTTTCCAAGGGGTTTGAGTCCCCAATATCTCAGTTCAGGGGTCCCCTCGGGTTGTAGCCTGTTTTAGGGTGTTTCCTTTTCTTTAGGAAATCTTGCCCTGTCCGTTGGCTTACACAACCAGCTATGATCAGGGTACCACAGGAACTTGTCACAAATGCAGTGAGTATATTGTCTCCTATAGGAGGAAAGGCACATGGGTTCATAGAGGCAGGAGATATTACATGACCAACCATAAGGCAGCACTCCAAACATCCAGTGCTGAGCAGGGCAATGTGAGCTTGTCAGACACTGAGAGACTGTCAGCTCCCGGCATCTCTCCCTTTCTAAATAATTAAAATAAAAGCCATGTACATTGGCAGCAGCATCTCGAATAGTATTGTTCAAAAGTCTGAAGATGATTGGAAAGAGAATGAGAATGAGGATGATAATCACAGCTTCCTCAAGGGCATTAATCCTAGTTTCTAGTTTTTTATCTATAAGTTCCTGAGTGGCTAAAGTTAAAGAAATATTTCTAGATAGCTGAACTACATGTTGGGCAGTATGTACATTTTGTACAAGTGCCATGGTGGAGGCAGCAAAAGAGCCTATAATAGCTATTAGAGCAGTAATTTCTAGAATAATTTCTGTAACTACACGTTTTGATCTGACTAACGCATCAGTAACTGTCTGAAGAACCTGGAATCCTGGGTCTGAATACCAACGAGAGTCTAGTTTAACCAGCATGAGCAAGTAAGGAGGTTGTTGAACAATAAACAATGTTAGGAAATCTGTCGAAGGAGATAACACAGGAGCTGATAACACATTTTGTACGTGATACATTGAACAATGAATTGTTAGAAGTCATATTAAACACACTATGATGAGTAACCATAAGAAAAACATACGGTACAGCAACACAAACCTCAAAGGGAAAACAGAGTAGGATTTTAGAAGAGCCTGATAAAAATAACAAGAGCTGTGGCAAGGACTGCTGTCCACAGGTGAGGCTGAACATAAGAATGATTAAAATTAGTAGATAAAATTCAATGTCACTAGCTTATCTTTGATATTTAAATTTAACTGATTAATTATATTTAGCTTAACTATACGTAAGGTTCTCTCAAGACTTCTCACAAACCTTAACAAAACAAACAATGATCATTTTCACTGGCAAATCCAGGCAGATAATTTGTAACCTTCAAAAACATACACTTTGTAATAAAACACAGGCTTCAAGGAAATACAAAGTTGAGGAGCACGTGTCCAATTAACAGTACTTCCGGAAACAGTCAATACCTGACAAGAAATAATAACAAACATGGCCAGGAACATTATTGAAGGAGTGGGCTGTAGTCCTTTGTTCACGAACAATGTCCTCTGTTGCCTCCCTTAGTGACTTTAGCTGATCTCAAGTAGGTGGTAGAGAAGAATGTGTGGATCGAGCAGAGCAATGTCCGTGAAGCAGAGGAGGAGGTGGAGGATGGGCACTGAGTGGTCCAGCAGAAGGCCTACTCTGAGCGGTGGAGACTGGAGGGGCGTCAGTGGCTGTATGGGCTATGGAGCCGGAGGGGGAGGAGGCAGTGGGTGGCTAGGCATAAGGCCGGATCAAACGATCTGGAATCCAAACTGGAGTGTCTGTGTCCTGAAGAAATATACAAGCATACCCTCTCCCCTGGGTTAACAGTATGTCCGGTCCCTTCCAGGTACCGGTTAACAGGTCCTTCCATTTCACTAAAGCCCTAGGTTGACACAGGTCAGAGTTCCAATGTTTATACATAGGTGAATGTCCTGATGTGTCTAAATTTAAAATATTGATGACAAAAAGGGCATGTTGTAAAATCTGATGAGGAGACGCATATTTGTATTCATTACCTTGTAATTTTGATATTTGGATTTTTAGGGTCTGATGAGCTCTTTCTAGAATTGCTTGCCCTTGTGGCTTATAAGGGATTCCTGTAGTATGTTTAATCTGCAATCTGGAGCAGAAGTCCTTGAAGGCTTTGGAGGTGTAAGCAGGACCATTATCTGTCTTAATGGCATGGGAATACTAAGAGAAGCACTGGAACAAGTGTTGACAGACATCTTTAAAGGCTTCTCCAGTTCGTGCTGAGGCAATAACTACATGGGGAAAAAGTGTCAATACACACATGAACAAAGGAAAGCTTTCCAAGAGAAGGAATATGTGTGACATCCATTTGCCATAAATCTCCAGGGCGCAGACCACGAGGGTTGACTCCAGGAGTTGGAGACAGAAAATGTGGAGGGCACTGATGACAATTTCTGACAATCTGATGAGCTTGCTCTCGAGTGAGTTGAAACTGTTGTCTTAAATCAGTTGAGTTTTGGTGATGTTGACGATGTGAATTAATAGCTGTCTGTAAAGCAGTGAGGTGTATATGTCGAGTGTACTTGTCTGCCTGAGAGTTCCCCTGACGTAGCGGTCCTGGCAAATTAGAATGAGCCTGAATGTGACCTACATGAAATACCTGTGTACGGGTGTGGATAAGATTTTGAAGTTGGAGTAACAAGGGAAAAATTGAAGTCTTATTGTGGGGTATGGTGGCTGTCTCTATCTGTGGAGAGTCGGGCAGTATACTGTGAATCCATGTACAAATTAAAGGCTTTGTCCTTTAACTGAGAAAAAGCAAAAATGACTGCAACCAATTCTGTCTGCTGGGCAGAAGTCTCAGAGGTCTTTTGTACATGTGGAACTGAATTTATGATAGTAACAGCAGTTCCATTAGAGGACCTATCAGTAAAAACTAAAGCCGCTGGCAGAGGAATAGGTGACTGAGAGCATTTGGAAGGAAATATAAAAGGGTGTCTATTAAGAAACTGTAAAACAGGCCTGTGAATGTACAGATAGTTATTTGCCAATCCTCATCAAACTGTAAGAGTTGATTGGTTTGTTCTTTGTTATATGGTAGAATGATAGAAGCAGGCTCTTTGCCAAAGAGCTCAATGCTGCGTTTCCTCCCTTTTAAAATTAGGAGTGTAGTAAGAGATGGATACAATGTAACAATCTTTTTTGAAGTTGCTGTAAGTGTATCCATTCTAAAACTCCATCTTGCCATAAGCACCCTGTAGGTGTAATACAGGTGGACAGTACAAAAGACCAAGGCAGTGAATAATCTAAATACCACAAGGTGGCAGTATTGATCTGTTTTTCAACAGCTATTAAAGCTTTAGATGCCTCAGGGTGAGGCTCCTAGGAGACATAGGATTAGAATCCCCTTGTAAAATGTTTAACAATGGTTTCAGATCTGCAGTAATAAGTTTAAGCAGAGGCCGAATCCAATTAATATCTCCCAATAATTTCTGAAAATCATTTAAGGTCTGTAGATGATCTCTTCTAATTTCTAAAGATTGGTGAGTGTAAGATGAAGTTTGTAACACTCTGCCCAAATAAGAAAGGGGCGATTCTGTTTAAAATTTTTCAGGTGCTATTTGTAACCCAGACTTTTCTAAAGTTAGTATAGTAACTGTCAGAACTGCTTGTAAGGTCTCTCTATTTGAATGAGCAATTAAAGTATCATCCATATAATGTATTAAATATGCCTCAGGAAAATCCTGTCTAACAGACTGTAAAGCAGTATCCACAAATTTTTGACAAAGAGTAGGATACTATTTTTCATACCCTGTGGAAGAACTTTCCACTGATATCTCTGATAAGGCTGTTTAAAATTTTCTGAAGGAATGCTAAATGCAAACCTTTGACAGTACAGGGGGTGTAAAGGGATAGAGAAAAAACAATCCTGTAAGTCAATAACCACAATATTATAATCTTTAGGAATAGCAGAGGGCGATGGCAAGCCAGGTTGTAAAGCACCTATGTCCTCCATAGTCAAATTAACAGCTCTCAAATCCTGTAACAATCTCCATTTACCTGATTTCTTTTTTATGACAAAGATTGGAATGTTCCAAGGACTGTTAGTGGGCTCTATATGGCCCTGTTCCAATTGTTGTTGTACTAACTGTTTGGCTGCTGATATTTTTTCAGATGAAAGGGGCCATTGTTCAACCCACACCGGAGAGTCATTTTTCCAAGTTATGGGATCAGCAGTCTGAGAAGCAACAGCCCTATCTATAAATTTTGATATCCCAGTCCTGTTTTATCAGATTTAGGTCCTACTTCAATAGGATATAACTGTCCTTGTTGATCTTTTCCAAGTCCTTTTTGAGGATCAGACCCCACTTGTAACATCTGAGAAGTGGCTTTAGTGCCAGGACTGTACAACAAAACACCCATTTGAGATAAAATATCACGTCCCCAAAGGGAAAAAGGCAATGATGGGACAATAAAGGGACAGTAGGTCCCAGTAGTATTGTCCTCATCTTTCCAATGAAGAATCTGTGAAGTCTGGGCTACCTCAGTGGCCTTACCCAATCCTACTAAGCAATTAGAAGTTTCACGCGTGGGCCATGAGGAAGGCCAATCTTTTCCTGCCTATACATGACACATCTGCTCCTGTGTCCAGGAGGCCATCTATAGGCTTCCCCTGAATAAATAATTGTTTTGTTGGCCGTTTAGCATGGATTTGTTGTACCCAGAATGCCATATCAGTAGAACCAAATCTAGCATTTCCCCACGGTTCAGAGGTGAGAGCACAACCTGTATCGTGTAGTGGCAATAAAAGGAGTTGTGCAATTCTTTGTCCTGACTGTATTTGCACAGTGGAAATTGAAGGAGCAATCATAATCTGTATTTCTCCTAAATAATCAGCATCTATAACTCCAGGGAGAACTGTAATCCCTTGAAGGGAAGCAGAACTCCTTCCTAAAAGAAGACCCACAGTTCCCTCTGGTAAAGGTCCCTTAACTCTAGTGGGGAGGGATATGACCAGAGAGTCAGGAGTTAATATTGCATGGGCGGTGGAGCTGAGGTCCAACCCTGCATTTCCTGGGGTTGCTCTGAAGAGCTCTGGGACTGATTTACATTGCTGAATGGGTTGCTGTGGAATGGGTTGTAAATTGATGCCTGTGGTTGTTTGGGCCCGGGGCTGGGCCCTTGGAGCATTTCCCGATTGAGGACAAATGGTTGAGTGGGAAAAGGATTGTTAAAGTTCACAGGTGGTAGTAACTGGCCATTTTTATGATACTTGGAATAGCATTCCCTCAGCCAGTGAAGTCCCTTATTACATCGTGGACATATAGTTCGTGGTTTAAAGAGTGGAGCTTGTGAAGGTACATTAGGAACACTTTGTGGCTGTATATTTTGTAATTGAGGGGTTTGTCTAGGTTGAGGACACTGTTTGCTGAAGTGTCCTGGTTCTCCACAATTATAGCAATTGTAGCCACCGTCATTGTTTTTATTACTGGGAGTCACTTTTGTGGATGGAGTTAATGTCTTAACACACTGAGGGTATGCTTTCCCTTTAAGGGCGGCAGCTATTGTTATTCCTTGGATAAAAGTTGGAGAGACATCAGCACGTTGTTTTACATAATCATTAATAGTGTCAGATTTAAGGATAGGCCAAAGTAAATTCTGACAGGTGGAATTGGCATTTTCAAATGCCAATTGTTTGATTAAAATATCGGCAGCCTCTTCATTGGTGATTACTCTATGGACTGCCTGAATTAACCGAGACAAGCAGTCCTGAAAAGGCTCTTCACCTTTTTGTCTCACTGTAGCCAATAGGGATGATTTCTCTGAGGAGGTGGGAAGGGATCTCCAAGCACGAACAGCACACTCATTGACTATTTCTAGGGCTCTTTTAGGTAAATACATCTGATCCTGTGCTGAAGAATATTCACCCTTTCCCTGAAGCATATCTACAGTAATCAAATCACCAGGTCTATTGGAATTAGCAGATTGTTGTGCATTATCATTATATTCAGTCCTCCAAAGGAGATAATCTCCGCCTGTTAAGCAGGCTTTACAAACCTGAGTCCAATCATAGGAGGTCATCTATCTTCCTGCCATCGTCTTAATTAATGTAAGGGTATATGGTGCTAAAGGTCCATATTCTTTACAAGTTGATTTTAGTTCCTTTAAGACTTTATAGGGTAGAGGCTCCCAGGTGGGCCACTCTTCCCCATCAGAATCTTTATCACACACTACTGGACAACAGAGCGAAAAATCAAATTCTCCATTAGCTTCTGCCTCTTTAACAGCTCTTTGAAATTGGGACATAGGTTTAGAGTGATGTGGAGGCATAGGCATTACAGGATGTTTTAAAGGAGGTCGGGGTTTTGTATATTTCTTGTTTTTAGCCGAATATTTTGGGGGACCTAGCCCCTTAGCCTCCTTTCTAGTAATGGGAAGGTTCCATGGATCTTGTTCATTATATTTTGTTGTCTCCTCCTCGAATTCTATAGCATCTGGAGGAGGAAAGTCTTCATTCTCTAAATTAGTTTTAGAGCGAGCGTGGGACAGTAATGGCGTACGCTCACTAGGTGGTGCTGTTGGCACAGAAATAGTCTCTGGAATGAGTGTATCTCTAAGTTCCAGAGGGCAAATGTATCAAGCGGAACCCTTTCCGGGCCGTGATTGTCATAATATAAATTAAGTTCTTGTCCTACTTTATTCCAAGTGTCCACGCTAACTGTTCCCTCTTTTGGAAACCACGGGCAGCCTTTCTGGACGAAATGTAGGAATCCAGCCAATTGAGATGTTCCAATATCTGATCCTTTTACCCCAAGAAAGCAGCAAATTAAGTTAATAAAGAGTTTTCGTTCCTTAGATTCGGCTTGACATGGTCACTTTCCACCCTTTTCCTACCTATTTTATGCAGGAGGTTCCGGGCACCCACGGTGGAGTTCTGTCCGTCCCGAAAGCGTACACAACAATAAAAAAAAAAAAACTTACCTTCAGGTCCCTGTTCGGGCGCCACTTGCAGGGGACCAGCCTCCGCAGTCCAGGGTTTCCTTCAGGTGGAGACGGCGTTAGCGGGGGAAAGAAAATAAAGAAGGGAGACAGTGGAGACACGGGGGGGGGGGGGGGGGCCGAGAAGTGTCACACTATTGCCAGAGCAAGTTCCTTTTATAGGGATTCTTGACCATTATCTCAATCACGTGAGTTTGGTGGTTTCTAGTTCCCAGGATTTACTCAGTCTTTACTTCCCTGTAATTGTTCTCTCTGGGATACACTGGCCTGTTCTATGTTAAGGATTTACCTATCTCTACATATCACCTAAAGAGTGGTTACCATGACTACCTAGCCATTATCACAAATTCCAGCAGCTAGACTCACAGGGGTATACTAAAAGGATTAGGAGTGGCTGTGTTTAGGGTAAAAGCATCTAAAATCTATTCCTATGTAAATACAATCCTTAGTGGCTAAAGGGAGTCTTAAACATCTTTTGTCCTAGGAGGGCTACATATTTACAATAGAGGGTAGCATCTGTTGTCTCAGTCAAAGCTTCAGTATCTGTTGCTACAACAATGCACTAGGCAAAGAATTCAAAGTTGTTAACATACCCTATGGTCAGCTCTTACAGGAACTCTCATGGCCTGAAGACTTTTAATCTTCAAGGAGACCATTCACAGCAGGGCCCTTAGGCAAGTGCATCAGCTTCTCACAGGCAGGCTTTTTGGCCTATGTGCTATGCCTCAGTTTCCAAGGGGTTTGAGTCCCCAATATCTCAGTTCAGGGGTCCCCTCGGGTTGTAGCCTGTTTTAGAGAGTTTCCTTTTCTTTAGGAAATCTTGCCCCGTCGTTGGCTTACACAACCAGCTATGATCAGGGTACCAACAGGAACTTGTCACAAATGCAGTGAATATATTGTCTCCTATAGGAGGAAAGGCACATGGGTTCATAGAGGCAGGAGATATTACATAACCAACCATAAGGCAGCACTCCAAACATCCAGTGCTGAGCAGGGCAATGTGACCTTGTCAGACACTGAGAGACTGTCAGCTCCCGGCATTTTACTACTTTTACAAATATGAATATTTAATGTAGAGGCACTGGGATACAAGGTGGATAGGACAAACGCAGACCCTGCTGTCACAAGACGATCTCCTGTCACAGGAGCCAGACGCCAAGCAAATAATCACTTAAGCACATTTGACCATAGTTCTGATTAGTATTATTTATTTCTTCTGTGTCCCTAGGTCCCAATTTCTCATCCAGTGGTTGAAAATTGACTGATGATAATTAATAGAACCGTAGAATCCATGATAATAACTTTCTCCCAGGCAAGGTCCTTATTTTTTTCCTTAACAGTGTAAGAACGCATGTTTATTTCAGAGGCCACTGAAAGTTAGAACAGGAGGCTGTGTGGCAACTAGAGACACCTGGACTGGGTGTCTTGAGCGCAAGATTTTTAGCAATGGTGCTGCCACCTAGTAGCTGTGGGAATGTGGGCAAGTCTCTTACTCATCCCGAGCCTTGGTTTTCTTGTCTATAAAATACAGGAGTTGTTATTGGCCTCTGAGGTTGCTTCATGCCCTGGGGTGTCTCTGAGTCTGTGGTGGACTGAGATGTCGGTCAAAGGGGTTGTTTATTGGGGGCTCAGTGAGTTCAAGGTCAGACCTTGCCCTGATGGCTTGTGTCCTGCAGGAATACCATGCTGAGTCTTTGCCTTGAGAATGCTGAGCTGAAAGAGCAGATGGGAGAAGCGATGTCTGATGGAGGGGAGATCGAAGAAGACAAGGAGAAGGGCGAGGCCATGGTGGCAGCCGCAGGGGGTCTGAATGAGAAGAGCCTCCGGGCAGAGCTCAGAAAGGTCCAGGACAAACTGAAGAATGCCTGCAACATCATCAGCCTTCTCAAAGAGCAGCTGGTGCTGAGCAGCAAGGAAGGGAAGAGTCAACTTAGCCCAGAGCTCTTTGTGCGCCTGGCTGGGGAGATGGACGGAGTGAACACAGAGCCGGCTGGTTCTCCCAGGGAGCCTCGCAGCCCAGCAGCAGAGGGCGTGACCATGAGGCCGCGCCCCAGACCCCGGAGCCTCGACCTTGGGGCTGCCCTCACAGCAGCAGATGCCCACCAAGTAAGTGTGGGATTACATGGAAGGAAAAACCCTTGGAGAAGGGCTGGCGATGTGTGTTTACCTTAAACAGTTCTGCCTATGGGTCAGGAGGTACTGAGGATTGGGCCCCTTGATACCCCAAGCAGTGGTGATAATAGTCCTCACACATTCAGCCTTTAGAAACGTCTTGACAACATTATCCTGTAAATATTTCTCCAGTAATTAGTTTTCCATAAATATGCCTTGAGTGCTTAATTTTCCAGATAGCACCCTAGGTGTTGGCAGCAGGCAGTAAGACTGGTCTCTGCCCCTGGGGTACTCGATATCGTGGGAAAAGATGGCACAAGAAGAGGTCATTTCAATAGATGTGATCCAGGGATGCCTGGACTTTGAAGGCAGCCCAGACGAGTGGTGTGTAATGACACCTCTTCCGTATCACTGCCGTTTGCATCACAGGTATCTCTTCCTGGGTCTCAGGATGCTCTTAAGGGAAGGAAAGGGCTTTGAGGAGGATTAAGTAAAATGGAGAAACCAGAGGACTCGAAAGACACCTGGGGCTGGAGTGCAGGGAGAGTGGATGTTTCTACCCCCTCTCTTTTCAACCATTGGACAAATGTTTCCGGGGAGCTCCTCCATAGACTTGACTGGCAGTGCGCTGTGTGTGTAGATGAAGAGCTGAATAAAACATTATCCCTGCTCTCCAGGAGCTCCATCTGGGAAGCAAGTCACTGCCAGATAGCAGCAGTGCTGTGACAGACACAGGAATAAAGTCCCCAGGTTCAGAAGGGGAAGTGGCCTTTGCTGCTGCCTGGGGGATGACCTCAGCTTGCCCTGATCCCTTCACTTCCCTCTCCTGGCTCCTTTCACAGCTGGATAACCAGCCACAGCCCCTGGACCCCAGGCCTCAGTCTGAATTTGGCCTCCCAGGATCCACTAAGCACCTGCGCTCCCAGCTGGCACAATGCAGACAACGCTACCAAGACCTCCAGGAGAAGCTGCTGATATCAGAGGCCACCGTCTTTGCCCAGGCCAACCAGCTGGAGAAATACAGACTCATGTTCAGTAAGTCTGAAGTTTCCCATCACCTGAGTGTCTGTCTTCCCCTCGAGAGGCTCCATGCTTCACAGACTTCACTTTCCTCCCCCAGCTCAACACAAGCATCATTCTGACCATGGTCCCAGAATCGTGGACATGGATTTTTAACTTCAGTTTGCACAGAGCAGAGAAGAATAAAGAGAGAAAGCACCTTTGCAGTGAAAGTACAGGGAGGAAATGGGCTGCCATCTAGGTATGGTGATGCCTGGTAGAGTCAGCCAACTGTCTCGACCTCACTCAGCATACACTGGTTCCCTTCACTTCTCTTTGTATCACACCAGATTCTTCAAACATAGATCATCATCGTTGGACTAGAATTGGTGCTTTCTAATAGAACCCCCTGCGGGGATGGAAACATCCTTTATCTGAATCACAAGTGCTTATTGAGCACAGGAAACATGGCTAGTTCAGCCTGAGCATTTTCAGTTTTATTTAGTTTGAATTAATTTAATATAAAGTTGTCACGTAAGGCTAGCGGCTCCCTCATGGGATGGTTCAGATCTGGATGCCTTAGGACTCTAAATGAGTTCAGCTCCATCCAAACATTTACTGAGCCCCTGTGGGGCTTCTAGAGATGAGAGTAGGCAATGCCTGTCTGGAAGATGCCTGGTCCCAACTCCGCCTAGGTTGTGTGTAGGTGAGATTATCAGTTGCAAACTGTGGCTCATCCTGGCGGAGGGACGGCCTGCTGCCTGGGGCAGGTGGTCTCTTCTGCCAACTGAACCCAAAGAAGCATCTATCCCACCCTGGATCCAGCGTGCGTGCCACTGGGGATGAGGGTGTAGGTGGGAAACTCAGATTCTCTGTGACACGCTCTGTCTCCTCCAAGCAGGTGAATCCATGGTGAAGCAGGACAGCAAGCAGGTCCAGGTGGACCTCCAGGACCTGGGCTATGAGACTTGTGGCCGAAGTGAGAATGAGGCTGAGCGGGAAGAGAGCACCAGCCCCGGTAAGAGCGCGAGTGTTCTTTCTCATCTTCCCTCCCCGGAGCCAGCTTGCACATCTGGGTACTATTGGCTACTTCCACACCTGGTAAGGAGGAGGGGTGAAGGGGTGTCATAGACTAAAGGGGACACAGGACCAGAGAGGGGCAGGAAACTTGGAGGAGAACTCTTGCCCCAAACGAGGCTGACTGTGAGTCTGAATTTCTATAGTTTCCAGCATACTGCTGTTAAAGAAAAGAAAATGTCTTATCCAACTGACCTCCAAATGTCTTATCCAATTGTTATAAGGAAAAAACAAAACTAAGGCTTACTTAGTAATGAAAAGACCAGATGAGCTTTTGGGGATATGCAAACTGTAAGTTAAAAAAAATTGTTTTTCTATCATAAAAGGACTATGACTGTAGGGACACCCATCAAATTGAAATTGAGAACAGGACAAAAACATTCAGTAAAATAGAGGGTGACCTCATGTGACTTGCAGGGCTGTCGGGAGGACCAGAAGTACTGTCTTGGGGTGTCAGTCCAGTGCCCAGGCTGAGTAAAGTGCTGCTTTGGCTTTTGCTCTCGTGACCATTGTCCTACTGACCAAACCTCCTCCCCTCAAAGGGAGTGGCCACAGCCACATGCCCAGCTTTACTCAGGAAGACGTCTTTGTCTTTTTTCAGAGTGTGAGGAGCAGGATAGCTTCAGGGAAACAGGCCCCATGGAGGTGCTGTGCTCTGAGCAGGAACGCCGGGGCTCAACAGCAGCCGGCCCTCCTGGGAAGAAGCCCCTGGAGAGCCAGCTACGAAAGCAGGAGGAGTTCCAGGCATATGGAAAGTCAGAAGACATCTCTGTCCTCCAAAAGGACATCAAAGAGCTGAAGGCCCAGCTGCAGACGGCCAACAAGATCATTCAGAACCTTAAGAGCCGGGTCCGGTCCCTCTCGGTCACAAGCGACTATTCATCTAGTCTGGAGAGACCCCGCAAGCTGAAGGCCGTGGACACCCTCGAGGGGTCTTCACCCCATAGTGTCACTGATGAGGATGAGGGCTGGTTGTCTGATGGCACTGGGGCTTTCTACCCCCCAGGGCTTCAGGCTAAAAAGGACCTAGAGAGTCTGATCCACAGAGTGACCCAGCTGGAGGCCCAGCTCCCGAAAACAGACCTAGAAGGGAAGCTGGCCGAGGAGCTGAGGTCAGCCTCGTGGCCTGGGTAAGACCCTGACCTGACCAATGATGTCTGAGTTGATGTTTGAAGCAGGGTAGCCAGGCAGGTGGAAGAGAGAACCCGAGGGCACTTATTTCAGTGTTAGACCCAGATCCAAAGAAAGGACAGGTGGGGGTAACCAGAATAGTGGCCCAGTCTGGGAGACACCAGGTCACCGGCATTCCCTCCCAGGAATATATTAGTAAAGTCACAGTATC
Organism: Aselliscus stoliczkanus; assembly: GCA_033961575.1. Taxonomy (NCBI): domain Eukaryota; kingdom Metazoa; phylum Chordata; class Mammalia; order Chiroptera; family Hipposideridae; genus Aselliscus; species Aselliscus stoliczkanus. The sequence continues at coordinate 102,060,446 of CM066739.1, forward strand.
ACAGTAAGTCTGGAGTCAGACTGCCTGGATTTGTATCCCAGCTCTGGCACTTGCTTCATCTTTCTGAGTCTATTTCCTCACCTGTTAAATGAGTGTAATAAGAGAACCGATCTCAAAGGGTGATTATTAGGTTTAAGTGAATTCATGAAAGTGCCTGTAATGATGTCTAACATATATTAGGCTTATTATTATTATGATCATTAACATCATCATAATCAATACTTGGTATTGAAAAACACCGGGTACACATCCATCTCAGTATTTGTCTTGGTTATCTACACTGAGTGACAAACCACCCCCAAACTTAGTGGCTTCAAACAATAATTTATGTGGATTGATTGGGCTCAGCTGAGTGACTCTTACTTGGGGACACTAACGTGGCTGCCATCTGATGGCCTGTCTGGCTGGAGAGTCATCTGAAAGGTCTAGCTGGGCTGGACAGTTTCTTCATTGAGATGTCTGGTGACTCTGTGCTACATGGCACCTGTCTTTCTCCATGTGGCTTCTTGTTTCCCAGGGCTTCTCCTCCTGCCTTGGGCTTCTCATAGGATGGTGGTCTCAGGGTAGTTTCACTCCTACATGGCAGCTGGCTTCCAAGAAACAGGAAATGGAAGTTTCCAGGCCACTTAAGGCTACTCCTGTCCTTGGCACAGCATCACTCCCAGTGTATTATCTGGTCAAAGTGGTCACAGGGCCCAGTCAGATTTAAGGAGGTGGAGAATTACCTCTTGCTGCTGATGAGAGAGCTGCAAAGCCTCACAGCAGAAGAGCAATGGAACGGAGTCCCTGGAATAGCTGCCTTTGCAAAATACAGTCTGCCATAATACAGGTGGTCTCAGAAATAGAAGACATGAAAGGTCCTACCCAGACTTAGGATTAAGTGATGCTACTTACTTAATTTATTTTTAGTACTTATTGAGTACCTACACAATAAATATAGTTAGTATTTATTGAGTATCTACTGTGAGTCTCCACTGTACTGGTGCTATAAGGGGAGTAAAATATGACACTCTCTTTCCCCCATAGAACTTATGATTCATTTTTGGACATTTGACTAACATATATAGAACAATGGCATACATCATTTGATGCAAGTTTCTCAGAGCAGAATTTACTCTTAAATATCTCCTTTGGTTTATGTGCCAGAATTCCGCATGGGGAAGTTCCTTAGAGATACTCTCACAGAAATCCCCACAGGAGCCCCAATAACTCACCAGTCACTCTTTTCCATTCTTACTTGTTCCTCTTCTTCCCTGACTTAGGAAATATGATTCCCTGATTCAGGATCAGGCTCGAGAGCTGTCCTACCTACGCCAGAAAATACGAGAAGGGAGAGGTATCTGTTATCTTCTCACCCAGCATACAAAAGACGCAGTCAAGTCTTTCGAGGACCTTCTAAGAAGCAATGACATTGATTACTACCTGGGTCAGAGCTTCCGGGAGCAACTCGCCCAGGGCAGCCAGCTGACAGACAGGCTCACCAGCAAACTCAGCACCAGTAAGTTGGCCACCGGCTTGGGAGGCACTCTTAGTCACTCCCACAGACCCAGGTCCAAGTGGCTGCCACACCTCCATCGCAGCCTTTTATCCCAGGGTCCTGCTTCCACTTCATTCCCCTGGCGGCCATTGCAGCATCAGTACTGGCTGCGGGAGGCACTGAAGAGGAGCACGTGGGGCTGGGGAGGCCATGATTACAACTGTAGAAATGTCATCAGTCAGGGAATGTGACCTTTAGGGAAGGAGGCTGCGTCCATCCAGTGCAAAGGGGGAGAAAGGGAGATGAGATCAGCGGACCTCATTATAGTGAAAAGAACACTGAACTGAGCATTGTGAGATCTAAGTTCAGGCCTGGATGCCACCATTAGCTTGCTTTACATAAATGACTTATCCTTTTGGTGTCCGTTTCTTTATTTATTGCATCATATCATACATGAATATAATTCAAAGGTGGATAAAGCACTGTGCCCTTTTGAACATGGTTTAGTACAAAGGGTAGTAATGTTGGTTGTTATCAGAGCCTTTACTTAGAGAGCGTTTCCTGAGAGCACCTGAGGGAGTAGAGCAGGGCCAGCCTTGGGGGCCAACCATTGCACATCCTGCTGGCAAGTGCAGAGGTGGGGCAGGGCTGTTCATCATCTCCTCAGAACAAGACTAAGTTCTACATAAAAGCCGTGATGGGACACAGCTGTATGGCTGTGAAGAAGTCTGGGGTAGACTTGGAGGCTGGAATATTCCAGAGGGAAGCTGGGCAAGTGCGTTTTACAGCTTTTCATGTTGAGTTAGGCCAAAGGTAGTCATGATGGTGGGGAGGCCTGCCAGTGAGCTCAGAAACGTCTGCCGGGTCTTTTCTCTAAAGACACAGTCTGGGGTCTCCCAGAATTCTCCCACATATCCTGGACATGCATAGAGTAATCACCATTCTGTACCCACAAAGGCTCCTGCATTTATAATGTGTGAAGTGGGACCTGTTTAATAATTTCTTACTGTTTCTTTCTGAATTTGGTTTGCAGAGGATCATAAAAGCAAGAAAGATCAAGCTGGACTTGAGCCACTGGCCCTCAGGTAATTCAGATCAGCATCTGGCAAAGAAACCGGGAATGGGGCCCAAAGGGCCAAGCGTGGTTGCAACTTCACAGATTCAGGGGAAAAGGAAAATGCTGATCATAATCAATTTATTTATTCATGGAACACTTTACTGTTGGTTTTAACCTAACTCTTTACCCTCTTTTGATAGAATTCTATTGATTTCTATTGGGATATTTATTCTCCAGGCTTAGTAACCTACAGTCAGTCTGACTAAAAGTGAACTAACCAGGTTTTCAGCTTCTCGGCTCCCCCAAGGGTCTCCTCTGCTTTTCCTCTGGGTGTTCAGAGACCAGAGTGTACTTTTTGCCACATTGGCTTTCCCCATGTTGAGTTGGTAGCGAGTTTATAGCCATCGATTTCCATGGGAAGAAAGAATTATATTACAGTTTCCGGGGAAAACAGCCTAGATGCTGCAGAAACCAGGTTTCAATGAGTCCCTGCAGATAGCCTTATCATGCGCAATAAAATATGGGCTCAGAGTTTGTGTAGCCACTAGTTGGAACCCCTTTGTGCCATGAGTGTGCGTTAGACCACACAGTGCTTCTCCTAATATTTGTGAAGGACAAAGTGCTTTGTGAAGGACAAAGTGCTTTTGTTTTTGCTTTTATTTTCATTGCTAATCACAGACACATACATGGTGTGTACCTCAACCGTCCAGATGATTTCACTGACTGCTCTTGGATGTTATGTCAGTGCAGTGCCACCTTGCTGTTTCTCATGCTTACCTTCAGTCTCTGGACTCACCTTGTTAGAGACTAACAGTTAGTGACCAAAGGTTCTAGGCGGAGTTGGGGACCATGCTTGGAGCAGCAGTGCCTTCGAGGGTTAGCCCTGTCTCTGCTGGTCCTCAGTGTATCATGTGGCCACTGCACTGGGTGGCTATCACTTCTCCTCCCTCTTCACCCCAATCAGAAATGGGCTATTTCAATTATTCTCTGCAGAAATGGTCCGCTTGACCTCTGTGACTTTTCCCATGGGCCCAGGTAGGCCCAGCTGGTCTGATGACCTCGGTTGCACCTGTTGTTCTCCCTCACCCCACCAGGCTCAGCAGGGAGCTGCAGGAGAAGGAGAAAGTGATCGAAGTTTTGCAGGCCAAGCTGGATGCCCAGTCCCTCACGCCCTCCAGCAGCCACGCCTTCTCCGACTCCCAGCGCTCTCCCAGCAGCTCCTCCTTCCTGTCTGATGAGCTGGAAGCCTGCTCGGACATGGACGTAGCCAGCGAGTACACACACTATGAAGAGAAGAAAGCTTCGCCTGGTCACTCAGGTAGCCTCCACTTTTTTTTTTTTTTTAAACACCACTGAGCCATCCAGCTGCCCGTTGGCAGCTCAGGGTAGCTCGGCTCAAGGTGCTGTGTTCAATCTTAGTTGCGTGTGGGCGTAGCCACCATCCCATGCGGTAGTCAAACCGGCAATCTTGTTGTTAGGAACATGTGCTCTCACCAGCCAAGCCATCCTGCCACCTGTTGGCAGCTCAGCAGCAGCTCAGCTCGGGCGCAGCTTACTGACCCATATGGGAATCAAACCGGTTACACTGTTGCTTAGAGCTTGCGCTCTAAACCAACTGAACCACTGGGCCAGCCCCAGCCTCCACTTTCTGAGTGTTGCTGCTTTATCTAGGCTGAAAGGAGACCTCCATACCCAGGCCTTAGAGATCCACCTCGGTGGGCATCAGTCTGAATGTGGCTCTGGGACCAAGTGCCAAGCACAGGCCCCTGTGGATCAGGGTCTCTGCTCTCCTCCTGCCTCTGCACGTTAGCCCCACCACCATGTCTCTACCAGTGTATGCATGCTGTGAGACCCAAGGCAAGCAGCAGTGGGAAGCATGAGACGGTTGGCAGACTTTTCTTCCCCATCTTAAAAACTTTGCTTTAAGATGGGACATCTCATCCTTCCTGCAGGGATCTCGTTAGCTGCAGCCCCTCAAGAGTGTCCACAGATGCTGCTGGTCTTGCCTGGTATTTTTGGAGGTGCCATGTTTATGGTTTCAGGGCTCTGAGCCCCACATCACCTCTAAGGTGGCTTGCCTCACTAAAGGAGCTATATCTGCAAGCAGGAAGTGATCCCGGCTGACGGTGCTTGTGCTTGATGCTTTTCCTGAGAGCAAGGCTCCGCCCTCGTACCCTTGCTTAACTGTGAGGCCAGATTTCACTTCTCTGTAGAACATCAACCGTTTTCTTTCATTCATGGGTTTTGTAGATTCCATCCATCATCCAAGTCATTCTGCTGTACTATCTTCTAAACCATCAGCAACCAGTGCGCCTCAGGGGGTTAAGGCCGAACCCAGCAGCAACCCCAGCAGCTTGCCTGCTCCCCAGAACCGCCCCCAGGAGGCCAACCAGGCCCAGCCAGGTATGCACCAGCCAATGTCCCCAGCTGCCTGTTTAACCTTTCTTCAGCGACAGGTGTTTCCATGCTTAGGGGCTCATATGCATCAAATCCTAGACGAAATCAAGAGACCCTCCTAATTTACGCTGATTGTGTCTGACTCTTTTTGTTTTAAATATTTTAGAAAAATAAGTAATCCGCAACAGAGTTTTGACCAGTAGTTAGCTAATCATTTAAAAATAGACATTTTTATTTCTTTCTCTCATTTCACCCTGGGGAGCAGAGACAAAATGCTTCTTCCAGGATTACAGTAGCCGAAGAACAAGAAATTCACGTCTGCTGCTCCCCTGTACATATTACCTGTTTGATCTGCCCGGCAGCCTCTGCAGTATGTGGGGCTGCTTGCTTCATAGCTGAGGAGGCCTCTGTAGCCTCAGATAAAAGTCTGGTCCTACTATGTTATCATTCAGGATTGATGAATGGCTGGCAGTCGTTGGGTACCTGGTGTGTATCCTGGGGCCAGTTGTAGGGGTACATTCACTTACCTGCCTCGGCGTAGTTGCCAGGCTTGCACTGTTCAATCACAGCTCTGCACCAGAAATGGCAGGAAGAGGAGAACCTTGTCCTCACCTTCCACCCCCGTCATGATCAGCTGCTGTCTTCGGTGTGATTTGTGGGGAGGTCGGATTTGTGTAGAGGTGCCCCCAGAAAGCACAGCGCTTTCCTTCTGTCACCCGTCTCTCCGTGGACAGATCACCCAAAATCTCAAGGAGGAGGATGTGTCCGACTCTTCCTGAGCCTGGGCTCAAGGGGTCTGGGCCACAGTGAGCAGCAGCTGGCCCAGAAGTTGGGGGGAAAGGCTGTTCCCCCAGCACCATAGGCATCTGCATAAGTGTCCTGGGGTCACACAGAGTGGAAGGGCAGGGCTGTGAAATCAGAACGCCTCCCTGAGGGGTGCTGGACGGTGTCTCTTGGCAACGCTGCTCTGAAACTGCATCAGCGCCTTGGGGTAAGGGATGTGTTTTAGAATGTAATCATTGTCGTCCTGGGGAGACATTTTTCGCAGGTCAATCCTGGGGTCTGCTCCCTTCCTAGGCCCCCTGCCCTAATCACTGTTTCTAGGAAAGAGACAGGTTGAAACGTCAGAACTTCCCAAGGTTCTTAAAGACCGCTCTATAGATGAGCTGCATCATGATCACCTGGGAAGGCTTGTTTTCAGTTCAGATGTCTAAGCTCTACTCCCAGGATTTGTGATGCAGTAGGTCTGCGTTACGGCCTGAAGAGTCTGAGTGTATTAAGAGGTTTTCCTAGCTGATTCGAACGCCCAGACTGGTTTGTAAGCCATCGTGACTAGGTCACTTCACTGAGGCCTCTATTTTTCATCTGGTGAATGAACGTATTGATTTGGGATTCTGTAATCCATTTCCATTGGAATCTTGAGTTGCCAGTTTCCCCACAGTCCTAGTCCACGCCTAGGAAAGTCCAAACATCAGGAAAGGAGTTCTAGGCGTGGGGAGAATCTTATCACAGGAGCAGGGCTGGCACCTGCTGCGAGCAACACCCAGGTGCCCTTCAGAGCATTCGGGCACAGCTATCCTGTAGCCTCTTGTTTTCAAGATGAGCATAGAATGTGTGTGCAGGATATCCCTGGTGGGGGGAAGGAGGAGGGGTCAGCCAGGCCAGCCTCTTGGGGAGCAGTGCCCACCCTTGGCCATGGCAGTGATCATGCTTAGCCATCCCCGCCATCACCACGTTGAAGGATAGCCACTCTGGCTAGGAGACGTCTGATCAGGGAGCGGTTTCATCCTCTCAGTCTTTTACCCATTCCTTTCTTTCCCTTTCTGTCTAATGATGTGTCTTTCTCCCTAACTTTCTATTTCTAGGCGTTCATTTTCCCACCACACCCACGCTGGTTAGCCTCCCCCGGGCACCACTGCCCTCAGCTCCAGACAGCTTCCTGTCTTTCCGCCCCACTGGCCCTCCCCTCCTCAGCGGCTGTGAGACACCTGCAGTCTCCTTGGCCGAGGCTCAGCAGGAGCTGCAGATGCTGCAGAAGCAGCTGGGAGAAAGTGAGCACTTCCGGCTGCACTTGTGTGCTTGCGAATGGCAGCCCCACCTGTGCTGCTTCTGCATGGCTTTGGCTTGATGGCAGCGGTTTAAAAAACAACACGGGGACACGTTCCCCGTGGACGATCAAGGGAGAGCTCCGCTTGCTTTTTTGGAAGCATATTTACTGTTATCTTTCTGGCGTGTGTGTCTCATCTGTTAACAGGTGTACGTGTTCACCAGGCTTACGCCTGGCACTCTCCCACTGCTGACAGGGTGGGGTGCCACCAAGTATGCTCTAAGCCTGATGCACTGGTGACATGCTTCCTGGCAGGACATGGGAGAGAGCTTTTGTGTCTTGCCTGCGCAGGATAAAACAGCCATTAAAAAAAGTGGCTGTGTACTGTGGGATCCTCTCCATGGTGCTTATATCCTCCTGCTGTGAAATGCTTTTAATCAAGCTCAGGTCCTGACATCATCAGGTGGGGAGCAGAAAGGTAGAGGGATTCAGGAGAAGGGGTGACAAAGCCCCTCTTCCAAGAGCTCAAGGTTCATTGGTGCCCTGGACAGGTGACACATGGGTCTGTAGAGCCTGAAGCACAGGCCGTGATATCTGATTGTAAATTCTGTCCTCTGACTCCCAGGGACAGTTGATGTCAAGTAGACACAGAATTCATAGACTGTGTGCAGTCATCTTTTAGAAAAGGTTTTATGTAGACACAGGCTGGATCCCTCATCATGAAAAGTGTTTCGTATGTGATCACTTACAGCTTAGAAAAAAATAAGAAAGGCATGTGATGAATTTGCTCTCTGGTAGTGCTTAAAAAAACAACCAGAAAGCAGTTTGAAATGATCTTAAAACCACATTCTGTGCCTGTTAGAAGCTCAGGTGAGCCAGAGACTGATGGTAAAAGTCACCACACAATGGGATTCCTAAGACCACAGACAAGAATTTATCTACCCAAAGCCCCCTATGTCATTTGCACTAGCTCATTTCTTTTGTCAACTCCGAAAGTGGATACACCGTCTTCTCTGCCCCCAGTTTGATTTGCAGAACCAGGTGGACTAAGACCATTTTTAGGAGTGTTTGTACATCTTCCTTTCTGCAGACAGTGAAGGTCCAAGAGGCTGCCATCTGCTTATCAGCGTACACAGGTGCAGCAATCTAGGCTTACCTCGTGACGTGAACCTGGTCTTCCCTGAGCTTCATACAGCTTGTGTGATGGGGAGAGCAGGGAACCAAGGCTGTGGCAGTGCCGTGATGTGTTCAACGTCACTGTTTTAAGTGGGAGAGATGGTTTTGAGTCCAGGTCTCCTGCTTCCAGTGCCGTGTTTCCATTACGCCTTTCCTGCCTGGGATGGCTTTGTTGTCATCCTGCCTGGAGCATAAAAGCTGAGTTCAGCTGAACAAGTTTAGGAGGCCCCTTCCAACAAGCTCTTCTCTCTTTAGAGGCCAGTGGAAGGTGCTGGTGTCTCTGACCGAGAACTTACTGCTATAGCAATTCTGGAACCAACACTTGGATGGATAACAAATTTCTCCCTTGCCAAAATGGCAAGAGTGTTCTCCGGCATTTTTTTTTTCCCTTTCCCATTCCATATTTGTTAATCTGTCGTTGTCCAAAGGGAAAGATGGAAGGAGAGCACTGCATGAAAGGGTTCTGTGGATGTGAGTTGAAGTCCCATCTAGTCTGAGCCAGGCTTTGGATGGTTCCAGCCTTGGTAAGGAAGACTGTAGCCCTTCCTGTTCTCTCTGGAAGCATGGCCCCTTCTGAAGGACCATCGCTTACCAGCATCTCTTGTTCGCTGTGAACCAACCTTCCACATGGACAGTGGTGCATGGCGCCTTCTCAGGTCACCGTGGGGCTAACGTCTCCTTGTGCCACAGTCTGTCTGTTGTCCTTGCATGGTTTAGGGCATGTGCTTTGTTCTGTGTGGCCAGGGGAGACTGGAACATGAGAGCACTGATCACTGATATTGATACACTTGGAACCTCCTAGGACCTTGGTTAAAATGTAAGCTGACTGTTCACAACCACTGATTTCCCGCTTTGCCTTATTTGGGGGTGGGGTAGAAGAGGGTAGGAAAGAGGTAGGAAATCACATCTTTATTGACTCCTGACTAAAATGTAGATGCTTGCATTTTCCTCCCCCTCTTTGACTCCTAGGGAGCCTAATGAATACCTATATTTTACACATCAAGGAAGGAAAGACCCATGGCACTGCTTCTCAAACTTTTCTGCCTGTTAAAATCACCTGGGATGATTTAAAAACTATCCAGTGTCCAAGCTGTACCCTGTACCAGTGAAGGCAAAATCTCTGAGGGTCCAGCCATCAGTATATACTGGAAAACCTTGGATTGCAAGTAATGTGGTTTGCGAGTGTTCCGCAAAATGAGCAAACATTTCTAATACATTTTAACGTGGTAAATGAGCAATGTCTTGCAATACGAGTAGTTTGTTTCCAGAGTGAATTATGCTCACAAACCAAGGTATTACTGTATATATTTTTTGCATTGTCCCAGGTGATTCCAGTGTGTAACTTGGGAACCAGTTACACAAATGGAGATATAGACTGGCAAATGCCAATTGCATTTTCCTCTTAGGGAAGCTTGGCTTGGTAGGAGGAAATGACGGCCTCACTACTGTTTGCTTAGGTGGACCTACCTGTTCACTTTGCTGTCCACATTGATAATCCCTGGAAGGAATAGGAATATGAATATGAATATCCTAAACTATGGCCCTGCCCACTTCACTCTGTCTCTCCCCCCACACTGAGCTTCTTTTTACAGAGAAGCAGAGATGACGGTGCTTAAGGGAAGGCCCATGATTCCCTAAGGCTGATGAAAACATCAGCCTATGAAATGAAAGGCCCTCCCTCCCTCCATGGAAGAGTCTCCAATGACTCTTTGGACAGAGTGATGGCATTTTGCAGTTCCTTGAATCACGTGGGGTGAGGTCTAAGTCACTACCCACCTTTCACAGAACCTCCCCCAGCCTCAGCAAGGAGTTCTTCAGTTTGGAGGAATTGGGGCAACCGTGTCTAGTTGGATTTCATGTCCCCTTTCTCCTCTGAAAACCCTAAAAAAGAAATGAGAAAACACTTGTTAGCTTCTGGGGAAGGCACATACTCATAGGCAAACTAATATTCCTGCCCACAGGTGTGCTGAGTGCTATAGTCCCTCGCACTCTTGACCCCTGACTTTGGGGGCAACTCCTGCTTTGGAGCTTCCCTGCACTGTCATGAGGAATTATAACAGGAGCCAGGAGTAGGGCCACAGGCTTCTCCTTTTTGTTCACTGGTGCCTTTCAGACAAATAACATGGGTGGAAAAGATAGCCTCCGTGTTATGAGTCTTCATCTCATTGGTATTCTGCAGTGGACTGGGCTTTCTGGCATCCCACGTATCCCTTTAGTGTCGCTTCTTAGCAATCACACACTTCCTTGCTGATCCCCTCCTTCCGTGCTGTTTCTCACTCATGTTTCTTTCTGCCCAGGTATCAGCACCGTCCATCCTGCTTCCCCAGCTACGTTGCCAAGCAACCATTTAGAAGCCAAGTCCTCCCACTACCTCCACCCTGCCCAGCCCCACTCTCCTCCGAGGGGCACCCTAGAACTGGGCAGGATTCTGGAGCCCAGGTACCTGGGCAGCAGTGGCCACTGGGATATGATGAGGCCTCAGAAAGGGAGCGTTTCTGGGGAGCTATCCTCCGACTCCTCCATGTGCCAGCTGAACTCCAAGCCCACAGGTAAAGCCCAAAGCTGAGCAGCTCAGCCTGCAAAATGAAATCCCATTTAGATCCACCTCTTTCCTACCTGGGCAGGACCATTTTCTTGTCTCATCTAGTTTCCTGGCTCACAGAGTGGGGATGAAATGAAAGGGCCATGGCAGTGCTTAGTGCATCCTTTATCCTCCCAGCCTGGGCCTTGGTGCTGGGCGGGGCAGAGGAAAGTCAGGAACCCACCTCTGTGCTTTCACATCCACTTGGTCTCTCCCTGTGTCCTGAGCCCCTGACAGCCACTTTTAGACCCGTCCGGAACGCCATGCACCAACACTCACATGACATGCTTCCATTGGTCAGCAGTTGTTACAGAAATGGTGGCTATTTGCACACAGCTCCCCAGCCCATAAGTATATCCCGTGTACAAAACCCAATTCAAAATTTCCCTCTCAGCCCTAGCTCTCCTGGTCAGGGCCCAGAGATGCTGTACTGAATGGAGAGGTTACCTCTACAGGTGAATGCTGGAATGCAGCTCAGTTCTAATGGTGAGACAGTGGTCATTTTCAGAGAAAGATTGATCCAAAGCAAGATGGTGCAGGGGATGTAGTCTGTTATCAGCACTCCTCCCACCTGCCTTCTGAATCGTTTTTTCTTTCCTCGGGGGTGCTTCTTTTTCCTTCTGATCAGCCTTCAGGTCCCCAGGTGTCCTTCCTTCCTCCCTTTCTCCTTTCATCCCTTCCTCCTTTCCTTTCCTTTCCTTTCCTTTCCTTTCCTTTCCTTTCCTTTCCTTTCCTTTCCTTTCCTTTCTTTTCCTTTCCTTCCATATTAAAGGTGATTTGAGGGCACATTCAGGACCAGCCATTAAGCACACATTTTCTGTTCATGTACTTTTACCTGGGGCCTTCTCTCTAAGGGTGGAGGATGGACTTTGTCCTTTGCTATAGAATGTTCAGTCAAGTGTCAATAAGAGGAGAGGGATCAGAGTAGAGTGAGGGCTTCCGTGTCATACTCAAAGCCACACTCGGGAAGCTCCACACCTGGCAGACACTAAGCAGGCCCTGTTCACTGCCTTCAGTCACTTTGCTAAACCATGTGGAATTCCCTTAGCCAGTTACACTGGTGACTGGACCCTTGCACTAAAGCTCCCTGACACTCAGCCCTGCATGGGAGGAAGCCATGGGGTTGCTCAGCACCAGGCTTCCCTGTGTTTGAAAGCCAATTTACCCTTTAAGCCAAGTGCCCTGTGTTCCTGGTTGTCCGTCGGGGAGGACAGTGTTGGCAAAAGGATGGTGATGTTGAGGGATCTCTCTGAGAGGCCCCTGGCCGAGCCCAGCCCTCACGTGGGCCCCAGTGGTGACCAGGATTCTCCATCCCACCTCTCTCCTGTCCTGGTGGGGTGGCTGCAGGCGCTGATCTGCTGGAAGAGCATCTCGGTGAAATCCGGAACCTGCGCCAGCGCCTGGAGGAGTCCATCTGCATTAACGACCGTCTGCGGGAGCAGCTGGAACACCGGCTCAGCTCCACTGCCCGCAGCAGCGGTAGGAGAGGCCCCAAACTTCCAATTTCTGGTCGTGACTAGGGCGCTTCTGAAGGGAGGGCCCTTGGCAGGGCCTGGCAGCTTTCACAGCACTGGGGTGCGCTTTCCTCCTCTTGCTCCTTGCAAACAGCCTAGCAGGGCTGGGCGGCAGGTGCTGTTATCCTCACTTGGTAGACATATCAGAGCTCAGAGAGGAAATTCCCTCCCAGCAGGACTAATGGGGTCCGTCCCCACAGTCTCATCCCTTTTTTAATGTGCTTACATACTGCCCTGTGCCTGTGTCCTGTGGTTGGCAAGTGTAGAGCCCAGGCTGCAGGGACCCTCCCCCAACCACTTACTGAGGTGGCCTTTCCTGCTACACTCTCCTCCCAGGCTGCTGTCACTTGGAGGCCATCCCTTCTACATACTCTGTCCTGCCCACAGTGCAGCGGCGGCTGTTTAGGGCACAGCCTCCTGAAAGACTGCAGTGAGGGCACGTGATAATGCGTGCAGGGGGCCCACTGAGAAGGCACACAAAAACCAGGCTGTAGGCTCAGGAGGCGAGTCCTTGGGGTTTTCTGCTGGTTTGGGACAGTGTCTTTGAAGATACAGAAGGGGCAACTTTTGAAAACACCCATTACCCAAATGTGTAACTTGCCTGCTTGCATTTTCTGAGACAGGACCCACCTCTACCTTCTACGGTCAGGGCCTGGAGTCCACACCTCAGCTGTACAACGAGAACAGAGTCCTTAGGGAAGAAAACCAGAGCCTTCAGGCTCAGCTGAGTCACATTTCCAGAGGTGGGTGGTCAAAAGCCACATAAAAGTCCCTCGCGGGCCCCGCTCTTCCCTGGCCACACCAGTCACCAATGGGAGAAGCAAAGAGAGTAGGTAGAAATAACAGCTACCCAGGTCCGCCCCACATTCCCATGGCTGTTCTCGGTCTAGAAAGGGCTACTTCCTGGGAGGTCCCAACTATGGGCCGACCTCAGACTCCTAGGCTCCAGGGCCATAGAGCTCTAGGAAATCCACCACTTCTGTACAAAACCCACCTGCGGATACGCAGTCATTAGCTATCAACTGGATACCATTAGGTATCTGATCTACCACCCTGCAGCTCACAGCTGAGTTGGAACCAGGAAAGGAAGGAACATGAGTGCTTATATACCCTCTCAAGTTCCTCCAGACTTTGCTGCAGCTCTCTGTTCCCTCCCCGCACTGAACTGCCACCCCCATATCTCCTCATCACCTCCTCTCACTTGTACACTCAGGGCTCCTCTCTGCTCAGTAATCCTCACAACTCTGTGTCTGGGGGTGTGAGCAAAATGTCTTCCAGAACTTTCCCAGCTCTATCCAATGGGCACCCATGGGTGGGCATCATTTCCTGTGTGGCCTGGGGTGCAGCTGACCTTAGTGTTAATTCACTTGATCAAATCAATATGTTATCAGTAACAGATTATTTTGATTTACAAATATTTATTGAATAGCCATAAAAGACTAAGGATAGTATCCAAAATGGATTACACCCAGAGTGAAAAATTGCTTGTGGAAAAGGAAAAATACATCAACAGATTTTTCTAAATTAGCAAGATGTGAGAGGGAAACTCACTGCTTGGGGAAGATAACAAAAGTTAATAGATAAGAGAGAAGGCAGAACTACTAAACTACCATTGCATGGCTAGACTAGACTAGACCTCACAGGTGAGAAGATAGTAAGAGATTTAAATGAGTACAGTTTGCCAAGCCCAGGTGAATTCCCCCAGAGGACTGACGGCACCTGCAATCTTATTCTCAGAGTCCCTGTCAGTAATCTGAAAAATTCTGAAGATCAGAGAGGTGCTGCAAGCTCCAAAAAGAACAGATGTCCCAATTTTCAAAATGATGACAATAATATATACTAAAAACTGTAGACAGGAAAACTTGATGTCCATCTTTGACAAAATTCAAGAATGGATTATTGCTTAGAGTGTTGTAAGCACTCAGAAAATGGTAAGCGTTAGATACCAGAGTGTTTTCTCAAAGAGCAAGGTAAACCTTATTATCAGAAGATCAAGGGCAATGCAAAGACAGAGGTCCCCCACTCTCCAGGGTGTGTGGATACAGAGAGCCAGACGCACTCTTTGCCTCCCTGGCCGACTGCAGCATACGCTGGCCTTCCTTGTGCATTAGTTCTGTTTGTCAGGATGGTGTGCTTGAGCTCATCTTTCTGCTCTCCTTTGGCCTCACATCTAAATACTCCTGTGTTCTGCTTACCAGAGCACTCCCAGGAAACGGAGTGCCTGAGGGAGGCTCTGCTGGCCTCACGATCCCAGCTTCAAGAGCTGGAAATGGAACTGGAGCGCCAAAAGGTGGGCCGGCAGCAGCTTTTGGAAGACTTGAAGGAGAAGCAGCAGGAGATCTTGCATTTCCAGGAGGAACGACTATCCCTCCAGGAGAAAGACTCCAGGTCAGCGGGAGCCCACTGATAAGGAAGGGGCCCCCATTTTCAGATTCCGAAGAAGGGATATGGGCAAGATGGCTGATGGCCCTTTCTGACAACCTCAGTTTCCCCTCTGCTATTCCTGATTTATGGGTGACTTTGAGCAGAAGGAAGGCCTTCTTAGGGGAATACCTTTTTCACTCCAAAGTTGAGAAGTAAAACCCTGGTATAGAAGGCTCAGCATATCAGGTCCTGGAGAAAGAACATTCTGTGCTTCCACTTAGCTTTGGGCCATTAGTGTTGCCATAGCCTAGGAAGCTTCTGCACCAGTCGTGATGCTAGTCCCCAGCATAAACCCTACAACTGCTTGTCCACATGAAAAGAGCATTGGAGGGGCAGCTGAGGTGTCCTAGCCAATGTAGCTATGACAGGACTCCAAACAAGGTGACTGTACCTCTCTGAGCCTCTGCTTCCACATCTATAAAAGCAGAGCCATAGTCTCCATGAGCGCTGAGTTAACAGCTAGGGCTGCAACTCCGTGATGCTCACAGCTAACGGCCCTGGCATGGCCGAGTGGCCCCAGCAGCTCAGCAGGCCCTCCTCTCCCCTGGCAGGCTGCAGCATAAGCTGGCCCTCCTGCAGCAACAGTGCGACGAGAAGCAGCAGCTCTTCCAGTCCCTCCAGGCGGAGCTCCAGATCTATGAGGCACTTTGCGGTGGTTCCAAGAAAGGACTGAAAGGTACATGTTCCCCCCACTCCACCCCCATCCCCACCCCATGAGTTTCCCGCCCTTGCTTCGGATCCCTGTGAGGTCTCCACCTTGGAGTTGTGGAGGTCTTGAAAAGCCAGAGCTCTGTCTCAGGGGACACCTACTGAATGGCTGTAGAGTTTGGATCTAGGGAAAGGGAGGGAGGAGCATCATGGAACTTTGGGGTTAATACTCCAGCCTGAACTGCCTCCTCTTTTGTGCCTTTCTCCCTTGTTATGGGTCTTTTAGGATTCATTTCAGAGCTACTACCACTACAGCCCTGTAGTCCCTTGTTCTTAATTCTGTAATCCAATAAGAGCTCTGAATTGAAATCTTTTTCATTTGCTCATTTGGTGACAGAACCTAACTGAATGACAGAAGGGTATCCATAGTCTTCGTTTATCCCACTTAGTGAGACTGTTCACATAATTCATTGTAGGAAGAAATGTTAATGTGTTTGATCAAGGCCTGTGGCCCAGAAGCAACTTGGTGTGCATATTATACGGTGCATATGATACATGCATCCTATTGCCTTGCTAAAAAGCACAACAAGGGCCGGCCGAGTGGCGCATTGGTTAAAAGCTGGCTTGGGACCCCAGCGGCCCTGATTCAGATCCCACATATGAGGGCCAGCGACACTGCCCTCTACAGCTAAGATGGTGAACAACAGCTCCACCTGGAGCTGGGCTGCGAGCCCCGGCGACAGTGTAGGCTGCAGCCCCTGCTGCAGTGGGCTGCCATAGGCTGCAGTGAGTGGCCAGCAGCCAGCGTGAGCGGCTGGCAGCCGGTGTGAGCTGCCAAGAGCCGCTGTAAGCGGCCATCCAGAGGCCGGCGACCCATCTGCCTCACCTGAGAAGAGCGCAATGATGATACCAACATGGGCCAGTGAAGCAATGTCCTCCACAACTAGACTGAAGAACAAAAGGACAGCAACTTGTCTGTTCCCCTTTCCCAGTTCCCCAACGCTGTTCCCCTCCCCTAATTCCCCAATTAAAAAAAACAAACACAAATTTTACCTTTTGAAATATATTTGACTTCAAAGTTTTCAGATAAGCAATTGTGGTCTTAAAGATGATTTCTTTAAAGTAGGAAGAGACTATGTGTGGTGAGTGGAGGTTAAAAAAAAAATCATGGAGAAGATAAAAAACTTGAATTAGTCTGCTCCCTGGTCTGTCTGATTTCCATTCTTACATGCTGCCAGATGACCTGATGCCTCCCTCCTCCTCCCCTGAGTGTGGAGGTTATCAAATCTCCCCCTCAGCCCCTTCCCTAGTTCAGTGCTAGTGCAATGCTGACCCAGTCTTGGAAGACACCCTGCTCTCTAGCCTAAAGGACTATGGTTAATACGGAGATGAAATCATAGGCTTGGCCTCATCTGCCAATCAAATACCCTCTAGATGCATGTGAGTATTTGAGCCTCAGGAACATTCCAGACTGCACACAGGAAAAATGACATCTCCATCACAGATGTGTTGCCAGGGACTCTGAGATGACATTGGTGTCCTTGACAGAAAGTAATATCACAGAGGAGTGTCTGACAGATGCTTAGAAATACCTTGGCTTAGTGGTCCCCACCCGTCCTCTCTCTCCTTTCAGCTTACACCTGGGATGCCTGTCACCAGGTCCCTCTGAGCAGCGACTTAAGCCACCTGGTGACAGAGATCCGAGCTTTGAGAGGGCAGCTGGAGCAGAGTATTCAGGTGAACAACAGTCTGCGACTGCAGCTGGAGCAGCAGCTGGATGGTCGTGCCAGCAGAGGCAGCCTCAGCCCCTCCATTAGCCATAGCTTCCCAGCCGACCCTGACCCTGGTCACAAGCAGCCCATCTTCCAAGGTAGGAAGGCAAAGGGCACCAGGAAGCCCTCAGCCAGCGGGGAGGTCACCAGGATGTCTGTGGTGGGAGGGACAGTCTTGTGTGTTCCATGCTCCTAATGTCAGGGTAAAATGGGAGATGTTCTAATATGGTGCCTGAGTGACAGCCGGGATCTGGGTCAGACCAGCCACTTTCAGATTGTTTGCTCAGGCAAGGCGTTTAACCTCCTCAGGTATTTAAGCCTCGGTTTCCTCATTTTTAAGATGCGGATGACAATAATCTCTACCTTGTATGGTTATTTGGAGCATGAAATGAAATAATGTACAAGTGCCAGACACAATAAGAATCACTCAACAATTAACAGCTGTGTATGTTACAATCTATCCCTTGTATGTGTGGAGTGCTTTAAAATTTGCCACAAGTTTTCAAACACTTTCATTTGATGCAGGGCGGGTTTTACTCTCTCTGTATTTCACATGAGAAAACTTAGACGTTGAGACTTTAGCTGACATGCTAAGGCTTACAGGAGCTAAGAGACCAACCCAGGATTTGAACCAGAGGTTTTCTAGTCTCTGTTCCTTCCACCTCACCGTGCTCTGTCTTGGCATTGCTGGTCTTCCCAAACTCTCTAGCCTGGCTTCCCTTCCCCTAACCTGTGGGGAACTTAGCTGTGTGGCAAAACGTTCCTGTCCCAAAGGGAATCGGGGCTGTGGGAAACTAGTGGATGGTGACCATGTTTATTCCAGGTGGCTGACATCCACTTCTGAACTGCCCCCTTGCCCACCTTTGCAGATAAAAATGTTTAACCAGTTTTCTCCTTCTCTTCTCAATATCCTTCATCAATCTCACTTCCCCAGTTTTAATATGAATGTTAATATCGTCCCCACACCTCTATCTCTTGGCACATTCATCTCTACTTTCTCTTCTTTCTTTCCTTTTGATAACACCATTTAATTAATCTCCACGGCCATATACTCAATGTTATTCTAATCAGAAACCACTTCTCGGGCTGGCCGAGTGGCATGGTGGTTAAGCGCTGGCTTGGGAAGCCAGCGGCCCCAGTTCAGTCCCACATATGAGGGCCCTCAAAAAAAAGAAACCACTTCTCAGGATTATCTAAAGCTGAACTTTCAAACTTTCATGCAGGCTTTTCCTGGGACAGGTTAATCCTTATTTTTTTCTTGGTTCTGCTAGATTTTCATCGATCAGACAATGACCTCATCTGACAAATGAAAGTGTTACTCCCCTGATCATGTTGTCATGGCTATTTAATAAGAAAGCGTACGTGGACTGCCAAGCATAGTGCCTGGCATGTAGAAACTGCTCTGCCTGTGTTAGGTGGATGCTTCACCCTACTTGGCTGCTATGATGGTTGTGATGTCCAGTTGTGTCTCCTCCCTATAGCCAGGCTTTCCCCCTCACTGCCTCCCCACAGCACCAGCCAGGACTCAGCCCCCTGGCTCAGTCAGTGTTTCTCCTCCTCACCCACCACAGATGCCTGAGCTGGAAAGCAGGCACGGAGCCACGTTTGCCTGAGCAGCGCCGTTTCTGTCTTCTTTGTGATATTTCCCAATTCCTCCACTGTAGGATTGCTTCCTGATCTCCAGTAGGGCACCTCTAACCCACCAAGGCTCTGTCTGTCTCCTATTCTTCTCATACTACTACATTTTTTTTCCAGTACTAACTCCTCATCAGAAAGGTGATTAGAATGCTGAGTTTAATGACCCATAAATCCGTTCATTCCTTGATTCAATGTGTTTAACATATATACTACATATATTTAGTTGCAAGGCATCGTATTAGACACTACATGCAAAATTATGTTAAAAACTGGGGTTAAGGGCCAGCCGAGTGGCACCGTGGTTAAGTGCTGGCTTGGGAAGCCAGCAGCCCAAGTTCAGTCCCACATATAAGGGCCAGTGACACTGCCCTCGAAAAACAAAACAAAACAAAAAAACTGGGGTTATAAAACTATACCTAATAATTTTTTAAACTAGAAGTTGCTTTCTCATGGAACATCCTTCAATAAAAGGAACACCTTCTTGTTCCAAACCAAGTGATTCATTTGCTCTTGCTTTTGATCATGGGACATGGCTGATAAATTCGAATAAGTCATGCTGCCTTAGATCTCCGATGGTCAAGTCTATGCCATGCATGTGCTTGGTTTGCAGTGTGTTCCAAGGGTCCTGAAAACTGTTCTTGTCGTTACTCCCTAGGTTCCATTGCCTCCCCTCCAGTTCGGGATGTTGGCATGAATCCAGCTCTGGTCTTCCCCAGCTCTTCTCCCGCTGCCCCGGGCCCAGAGGCAACCATCTCCAATAAGACACCGGGTAAATATGGCAACTAAAGGACGCAGGGACTGGTGGTAGAAACTTATTGATGCAAGCAATCTACGGTTCTCTCTATACACATTATCTGAATTGAGAGAAATTTCTCTGCGTGTCCCAAGGCCTTTAGCCCTACTCATTGCCCCTTCTGTGGCCACCTTTCTTATCATTCTTCTTCCTCCTATGGCTTTCCTTTTGCTCTTTTGTTGCTTCATTGCACTGTAACCTCTCCCTTTTTCAAAGTGCTCTCTGCATCCAGCTTAATTTCCTTGTCAGTGTCTTCTCAACCCGGAAATTTAAAAAAAAATTTTTTTATTAAATAATATTTGTCCTGAATATTTCATTTGTCAGTAAGGACAAAATGTGCCTCCTGGCAATTTTATCATGATGAGATGATGTAAGAAAGATTAGAAAAATGTAGAACTCAGAATATCAAGAGACTTCATACAATGCTCAAACTTTCCAAGACCGCCTTTCTTGTTCCTGGCCTCTTTCCCCTCTTGGATGTCTCTTTTGGATTGAAGATATGAGTAGGAGTAACAGTGGATTCTGTTTTGCTGCGGTTTTATTTTTCAGAGCTGGGTTTGGATGCTTCTCCAGAAATGAAGCGCCCACCCAAGCTGGAGGGCGATGCTACTGATGGCTCCTTTGCCAATAAACATGGCCGCCACGTCATCGGCCATATTGACGACTACAGTGCCCTAAGTCAGCAGATCGGGCAGGGCCAACTGCTGGTCAAAAAGATCGCATCTCTCGCGAGATCAGCCAACACCATCCCTGGCCTTGAAGCTCAGGGCACAGAGGTAATCACATCATTGCTCTTCTGCCCTTTCTTCTGAATTTAGCTCCTTCTCCTACTATTTATTTTCGTGCTGTACAGATCCTGACAGCTGAGGATACTTCTTCCATTTACGCACAGTGAGGTCTTCCTTCTCCATCTTCCATTTCATTGTAAACTCTTCTCAGTTTCAGGTGTAGCTGACTTGCTACTTCCCCTTCGAACCGCAGAAAAGCCTGTGCAATGTCGCCATCCTCATCAGTAGAGTATTTAAGTGACAGCATCTATGTGGCACTGTGCTGAGCACCTTTTGGTAGCTTAGTATCTGTTACAGTCCCACAGAATAAATTCAATCAAGTGGTTAGAAATTAGAAATTGAGAATGAACACCCATGTGGCCTACATGTACGGAAGGGGAGAGGCCTGGCAGCCATGGCATTTCCCCATTTGGACAGAGTGAGAGGACAGCAGGCAACAAGCCTTTGTCAGAACACTTTCCCATTGAGAGATCAGTCTCCAGCTGCTGTGCTGTCCGAGCCACTGAGATGCATAGACACGTAGGGACAGCTCTGTCCTCAGGAGCCCCCACACTCGAGAAGAAGACACACATCTGAGTAAACGTCTTAGAAGTCATCTTCTGGGTGTACAGGCATGAATGCAGAAGCAGCCATTATCCCAGACAAGTATGTAAGGTTCCTAGCAGACATCCCAGGGGAATGTGCAGGTTCTCTGGGTGGAGAAGGGCACTCCAGGGAAAGGGAGAGGCACCTCCGTCCCTGAAACATAAATGGTTCCCCCCAGTTGGAGCCTAAGGTGTGATTTAGGGGAGAGCCAAGAGTGCCAGTGCAAAAGTTAGGGAGGAAAATTCTTCCCTTCTTCCCGTCTAGGTTCTTTGGCTAGCCTGACAATTAATTGACATTAATTGACATAAGACAGATGAACAGGAGAAAAACAAATTTAATTTCACATGGAAGCCCCAAAGTAGGAGGTTCTAAGAAGTGACCAAAGCAGGCAGTTTTGATATCTTTTAGACAAAGAAACACTAAGTTTGTGATGAATTGAAAAAATAAAAAGCCCTAGGCTTGGGGTAGTAAAGAAGTAACAAGGTTTGTTTAGACAGGCTTCTCGGCCCTGAATTCCCTGTCTCTGCTGGGGAGGATGTGTCTACCTCCTGGCACCTGGGAGGGTTATTTCCTGCTTTCAGAGGAAAAAAGGAGGGTCAGAGTGTCTTTCCTGCACTTATTCTTTCTTAACTCACTTTAATTCCAGTTAATCAAAATGCCAATGTGGCTTATTTTGCTCCCCTTTGAGACCCTAGAGCTTGGAGCAGGACTAGATAAAGAGAGAGTGGGGGAAGCTGGAATCAAATGAATTCTTGCAGGCAGGAGGTCATCGCGGAAGTCGGATGGGGATGATGGGTTTCCAGTTTAGAAAAGGATTTCATAGTTGCAAGCAGTCCCGTGTCCTTGCATGCGTCACTCACAAAGGAGGCTTAAGCCCTGTGCTGGAGGGAAAGAAAAAGTGGTCCTGCAGTGCCCGTGACGTCCACGGCCATCTCCCCATTACCAGGTGCCAGGCAGTGAAGGCGCCCGCGAGCTCCGGAGCAGCACCAGTGCCCTGCACCACGCGCTGGAGGAGTCGGCCTCCCTCCTCTCCATGTTCTGGCGAGCGGCCTTGCCCAGCTCCAGCGGCCCCGTGCCACCTGGCAAAGCGGTAGGAGGCCAGCGTCCTTTACTGGCTCTGCCAGCCCCCCTCCCCCCCCTTACCATTCTTCCTCTTCAGCTCCGCAGACCCTGAAGGTCAGGAGCCCAGTGGTTAGTTGAGACAGATGGGACCTGAGAGGAGTGTCCCTAGGGGAGACCTCTCATCCATGGTGGCCGCTGTCAGTGAAGTTCTGACTATATGTCTTCTCCTCCTACTCCCCCCTACCTCCCCTCAGCCCCCCCCACACACATACACCCCCACCCCAGCCACTCCCCAAAATGAGAGATCAGAGAGGAAATGGGAAGGGTGTGGAGAAGGCAGACACATGAGAACCCTGGTATCCCATAAAGGTTCAACTCACTGAAGCTGGGCTGAGCTGAATTCAGGGAAATGTTATGCATCAATGCCTGCCCCGCCTCCCACCCACACCCCAGGGCGGCAAGGAGGGTCACAGAATGTCACGGGGAGACAGCCAGACTCTTAGCTACCCACTGGAATCTCAGCACATCACGTACATCTGCTTTTCTGGGCCGGGCTGGGGGAAAAGCAGCCAGCCTCAGGCGCTCTCAGATCTCAGGCCTGCTCCTTGGTTGGTGGCACCTTGGATGGGCAGGTTTCAGAGTCCCCTTCCAGGGCTTCCAGCTGCAGATGCATACCACTGCCACCTGATGGGACCCACCTGTGCTCATTCCAAGGGAGGGCGTGTTTTGCTGTCTTGAGGTCGGCACAAATACTTAACAGAAGTGCAAGGTGTCTCAGGCCGGCCAGGCTCCCCAGGCATAACGTTCCCAACCACCCAGTCTGCCAGTCACGCCGACTGATGTAACTGACTGAGGTCGGCACCCACTCTGAGCTCTGCCCCGCAGCGGGGACTCGCAGTCCCGGCCCGGAGTCAGGTTCCCCGTGGCCCCAGGACTGTGGGCAGCTGCTGACCTGCTTGGGGGCTTCCGGGTTCTCAGTGCCCCTTCCCCGAGGCTCATCCTCAGCCGTCACCAGCTGGAGGGTTTTCGAGGCTTCCGGGGAGGACACGCAGTCCAGAAATAGCTGAGAAGGTTGTAGAATCCGAGTTTGGATTCTGAAGAGCCACAAAGCACAGGGCTGTAGGCCTTCTGCCATTGGCAAAGGGTCTGTTCCTCTTCCCCAGGGAGAGTCCGTGAAGAGGGAACTCCTGGAACTGAGAACCCAACTCTCCAAACAGGACCGCCTCCTGCAGAGCACAGCGGAGCGGCTGAAGACCGCCACCCAGCAGAAGGAGTGCATGGAGCAGTTCATCTTCAGCCAGTGTGGGTGCCCCAAACCAGGGAGAGGAACCCGCCGGGGGCGGGGGGGGAGGGGCGGGTTCCCCTGGCTCAGCCAGGGAAAGGAAATGGGCTGGGGGGAAGGGTGGCAGGGTCCGGACTCCCCACCTGTGCTGCGGACCAAGGAGGCTGGGGGCAGGAGGCCGGGTGGAGAGCCATGTGATGTCGCTGGACCTTCCATTGCCATCAGTTTGGGTGGGGGGGCATGGGCGGGCAGCAGGAGAGCCTGGGCTGAGTGGCCAGAAAGATACACCCCAAAGGTGAGTGTGGGCCCAACTGGTGACATCTGCCTGTTGGGCTGTTCTGTGGTTTCAGTGACCAGGACACATGATGTTCTGAAGAAGGCCAGGACTAATTTGGAGGTAAGGAAATCACTGCACCCGTCAGAGCCACACATCCCACCCCAGACCTGTCACCACCTGTCATCAGAGTCTGCAGGTGATCTTCACCTGCTCTCACCTTCCAGAAGATGATTTCTGGGCCGCTCAAATCGTCCTTCTCCTTTCCGTCCCCCTCAGCTTCCCCCTGCCCCAAGTCGCTCCCTCCTGGACATCTCTACTCACTCTCACATGTCTCCCCTCTTGACTCCAATTATCCCTCCTTTTCTGCCAAGTCAGGACACCAGAAAAATGCAATTCAGTTGATTCCGGAAGTCAGAGGGCATAGGTTAGCCAGCCTCTGAATTCAGGGACGGGATGCTGAGGCCAGCCACGTGGTCCTGTGTTTTCTATATAACTTTATAGAAAAAAATAGAAACAAGACACAACCTAACGACGAATTGCTTTCACAGCACACTATTGGGCTGAAAACAGCAATTTTCTTTCGATATATCTTTTTCTTCTAAGCAGTATCACAAAAGAAAAATGTTGGGTTTTTATTGGCCTGAAAGAGAATTTGATAATAAATAAAGAACGAAACTTAAAGTGAACTATTTTATGTATATGGCAGCCATTTTCTACATTTTCTTAAACACTTAACACCTTCCCTAGCAAGTACTTTGAAGACAAACTTGAGATGTTAGAAATGGCTTAAAAATCAGAAACTACATCTTTTAACCTGGATTTTAAAGCTTTGCCATATACAACTGAGTATATATGCCTTGGAAACTTCCTAAATTGTACCTGAGGGAATGTTGACCCCAGTGTGAAAATGGGTTGGGCCCTGATGGAACTCTGCTTTTTTTTTTTTTTTCTAATTCCCTTTTGTTTTTCTCTGATGATTCCTTTCTTTCCTGAGCCTTTGTAGAAGAACACTTACAAGATTGCCTCTGTAAAGCCTTATTCCTGTCCCAGCAAAGGTAACCCAACTGCCTCATGCCTCACGTACCCGCTGGCTTCTCCCAGTTTGGAAGTTCCCTCTCTGCATCCTCTAAGCCCTTGGAAAGGTCCTGAGGCCTGAATCTAATCCCGGGCTTGTCATCCACTGCTTCTGTGGCTTTGTCTGGCCCCTCAGTCTCTATGAGTCCGCTGCCTCTTGTCTGTAAGAGGTGGCACTAGACCTAGATGATCTCTGAGTCCCTGCTGACTTGGCCCTTTTCTCTCTCTCCTCAGTAAGCAAACGGACATAAACTTAACAGGGGAAATTCCCTACAAAATGTCCTCTCCTTCTCATGACAGGCTGTTTCTATATATGCATGTGCCCTACGAAGCACTTCTTTTCCGAAGAGATCACAAAAGCCACCATTTTGCTCCCAAGTGAATTGGAGAGTCCAGACCCAGGAGTGGTTGGACTCCATCATGGGGTGCAGGGGCTTTGAGCAGGGGCCTCTCCACACGCGGCGGCGGGAAGCTTTCCTCTAACCTGGTGGCACCCGTTGCCCTCCCCTCAAGACCGCGGCGCATCTGCTCAGCTCGTCCTCTTAACAGGCTCTTCTATGCTCCTGCTTCTGTCACTGCTCGGCTGTCACTCCAGTCTGAGCTGTCACCATCAGGGCCTGAAAATAGACCTGTACTTTGTTTTAATTTTGTCTCCAGGTGAAATCCCTAAGGGTTCTGCCAGGCGCTCCAGTCTTGTGACCCTTGCCTTCCAGGAGCCACGCAAGAAGCGAAGCCACCAGAGGTCCTTAAAACAGCAGGAGGGGTGGGCCTGCCCCCCCTTCACGCAGCTACCTATCTGCTAAGGAGATCTTGGCCCTACTCCTTACCTGCTGGAGGGTCTAGAAGGAGCCAGAGAAGTGGCCTGGTGGGGCAGAGACCCCTTCCTGCTCTTCTGCCAAGGTCCACCTGGCCCGGCACGAAGCAAAATGCATAGTTTGTAGAGGACCTGTGACACCGCTTCTAACCGCCCAGGGGCCTGGGAACTAGCAAGCACATTGCTCACCACAGCAGCTCTCCTCAGACGTCAACTCAGGGGAAACAGGATCCTGCTTGCCACGCATGGGGCACGCGGTCCCAACACTGGTGCCTCTCGGCAGGTCAAAAAGCACATGGCTGAGCAGCGGTGCCCTGCTGGGCACTGGAGCTCGGCCAACACTACTCACAGATCCACACCGGACCCGGGGGCCAGCTCGGCCAGGTCCCAGTCAGGCCAGACGTCAGCCCTACACGGCAGCACCTGAGTTCTCTGAAGCCACATGATGAAAGTGGTGACTTCCGACACCATCTCATGCTTAGCCTAGCACCTCCCATTTCTGTTTTTTTATGATCTCCAATGGGTACTGACCTCACTCTAAATATGCCATCCCGTGTTAGCATTGTCACTTCTCTCTGGGGAAGTGGGGACTGATGGCCAGATCAAGCCCATTGAAAGTCTGCTGTAAAGCAAACCAGTGATCCTTTTTAGGTGGCATGTGAGAGGCCCCCAGTTGCACTATCTGTGTCTTCACAGTGCTTTAGAATGTGTGTATGGGTGTATAAATGTAAGATACATATTTATATATGTTGCTACAGCACTATGTTGAAAGCCAACATAACTGGTGGACAGGGTCTGTGAGAGGAAATGAAACCGTTTTCTGGTGGCTATTAAAGCATAATGTGTATAAAGAAATAAAAAGGTTTCCTCCTCCTGCTTTGTTTCTCACGTCTGCCCTGGTCTCTAGGCTGAGTAAGAACAGAAAAGGCAAACTGTCATTTGAGAAGTTCATAGTCTCATGCTTGAAGTCTAAGATGAAAAGAGTTTCCTTCTGCATTATCTTGTAAGAATCCTCAGTCTGAAAATATAGAGTGGTTCTTAAATTTGAGGTGTCTTCGAATCAGCTGTAGAGATTGTAGACGCTACTTCCTGAGCTCCAGTCACAGGAGATTTACTTGGTGTGGGTCCCTGGACTCTGCATTTTTTACCTTAAGCAGCCCAGCTGATTCTTAGGCAGGTGGGCTGCAGACCGCTGTTTGGAAAACATTGTTCTATAATATTGAATCATTGTAATCATTGAATTTGTGAGGTGGCTGGTTAGCTCAGGTGGTTAGAGCGCAGGCTCACCAAGGTTGCCGGTTCGATTGTCACATGGGCCAAGGAGCTGTACCCTACACAACTAGATTGAAACAACTATGTGTCTTAGAGCTGATGGGTCCTGGAAAAACACACTGTTCCCCAATAAAGTTTCTTTCAAAAAAACAAACAAAAAAAAAACTAGACATTTATTTTACTTTATTAACCTTTCACTGAAAAGTGCATAAGTCATTCCATAAATGT
The DNA here is from genome assembly GCA_033961575.1 of Aselliscus stoliczkanus. Taxonomy (NCBI): domain Eukaryota; kingdom Metazoa; phylum Chordata; class Mammalia; order Chiroptera; family Hipposideridae; genus Aselliscus; species Aselliscus stoliczkanus. The sequence continues at coordinate 102,087,352 of CM066739.1, forward strand.
CGACATAAAGATCTTAAAATACTCCTTGGGGAAAGTCCTTAGTTATGTACTTTTGCCTTCCAGAATTAAGATGAAGCTATCGCTCCACAATTATTTCCTAGAAACAGTTAAAAAATTAAAATAGCAACAACAACCAACAAAAACAACCACTGTCACCACAACCACCAACAACAACAGTAACAAAAAGATGCACCAACGGACTCATGCCTGAACTACAGACATGCCTTACTTTCCTAGTAGGTGGTGTGACTCTCAGTATCTGCTTTCACACTCGGTTGTTGAAGTATTGCCACAAGTGTCATTGGCTGTCAACACAGAGGAATTCGCAGGCAGAATCAGCAGAATGAATGAAAAGTCAGCAGAACTGTTAAGTATTATTTAAAGACAAAGTAGCAGAATTTGAGGACTTCTTGCCCTGTGGTTATTCCATCATTCCAGTAATTCTCCCCTCATCCCTGTGCTGCCAGGGCTGGTGGACATTGATAGTATAATCAGTAACCAATGCGGAACCCAAATATCATGTTATGTACATAACGTTTATGAAAGCAATAACATATGACATCATATAAACCTCAGATCTGGTCAGGAGCCAGTCACAAATTACTCTTGGGAAAGGTCTTAAAAGCTATTCTTGTAGCTTACCCTTTGCAAAATGTCAAAAAGCAGCTCTGTGTCTTAAAAATAGTGGCAGAAAACCCCCCATATCTTAGAGAGGATTTTACAATACTTAATTTTTTTTTTTTTTTGAGGGCAGTGTCACTGGCCCTCACATGTGGGACCGAACCCGGGGCCACTGGCTTCCCAAGCCAGCGCTTAACCACCGCGCCACTCAGCCGGCGAATACTTAATTTTTTTGAATTATATTCTTTCCCTCTGTGTGACAAAAACAGAGTCCACTCTTTAAAAAAAAAAAAAATCAGGCAGTATAACCACTAATCTCTCCCAATTTACCATGTTGTGGCCTGTGGGAAGAATTGGGTGAGAGTCCTACAGAAAAGAACAGAAAGGGAAAAAATGGTGGGTACCTAATGTAACACTTAAAACATGTAAAAATATCTCTTGACCTGACAACCTGACAGACAACCTGCAGAATGGGTGTTGATTATATCCCTCAGATCTTATTGCTGCTAAAGTGAATGAGCTAAACACTTGTATAGGCTTTCTATTGCAGTCATAACAAGTTCCCATAAACTTAGTGCTGTAAAAGAGGATAGATTTATTGTCTTGCAGTTCTGTAGATTAGGAGTCCAACAAGGACCTCACAGGACGAAAGTGAAGGTGTCAACAGGGCTGCCTTAACTTCCAGGGGCTCTTAGTTTCTTTGTCTTTTCTGGCTTTTAGAAGCCACCCACATTCCTTAGCTTATGGCCCCTTCATCTTCACAACTAACAGAAGCAGGTAAAGTCCTTCTCCCATGTCATCATTCTGACCTTCTTTTCTACGTCTTCCATTTTGAAGGCCAATCCTAATTGCATGGGCCCACTGGATAATCCAGGGTAGTCTCCTCATCGCAAAGTCATTACCGTAATTACATCTCCAAGGTCCCTTTTGCTATGTAATAGAGCATATTCACCAGTTCTGGAGATTAGAACAGGGACATCCCAAGGTGGGGGCCATTATTCTTCCCACCACAAAACTATTAGCTCAGGTGCCAACTGATATTGGAACTAAAAAAGTATCTTTGCTAATTTCAACAGTTCAGTGAAATTAAGACGTTACCTCAAGGCACAACTGAGAACAGCAAATCAAGACAAAGCACAATCAGAACCCTGGAAGTGCTCCACTGGTGACCATAAAATTATCCAAATACTAGTCTCTTTAGATTAGTTGTTTTGGTTTTCACGTGTGGCTTTTTTCCCCCTCCAAAAGCCAACTCTGATTGTAGAACTCTCATCCAGGCGAAGGGCGCGTGGTGGCAAAAAGGAAGGTGGTGGCGGGGTCTATGCACCTGGGATCCCACTAACCTTTGCGACCTTTCCACCAGGTCTAAGTGGACCCAATGAGCTGGTTTTCTTTAGACCGGCCCTTGCCTAACGAAGGGATTCTTACGCGCCTCCCCCAGGGGGCCACGAGAGGGCGCCGTGGTCCTTCCCAAGGAACTTGCCTTGTAAAGAAGCAAGCACCCGGTAGTCACCGTGTCCGGGATCTTGTGGGCCAGATGTTAGCCGTGAGTGTCCAGAGGTTTCTGACTTTTGCTAACAGATACCCGGGGTTGGCCTAAGGCCCGCGGTGCTCTGGTCTCAGGGCGGGGGAAGAGAGCGGTTGGCGGTGGAGGCTGAGATCCTCCTCCAAATCAGGTCTGGCCAGAGAGAAATGTGTTCCCGTTTCTCCCGCTTGTGGAAAATATTCCCTCATCGTCCACTGACATGGAGCAGCTCTTTCCTACTTGGCCTGCTTTTGAGGGGTGGGGGGTCGGGAGGAGCAGAGAGAGAGGGGACGAGTGGTCACAAGAAGAAGGCCTGAGAGGAGGATGAGGGAGAGAGCGAGCCTTGGAGGCAGCGTAAGGAGGGGGAGGACCGAGCCTGAATACTACGTGGTTCTCGTCAGTGGCCCCAGAGTGGCAGCTGCTCTTTCTGGACCTCCCCTAATCTCATCCTGGATACACACACCCTACCCTCGTCTGTCATCCTCCAGCCTTTCCTCCCACAAGAACAGTCACCCACTTTCAATTCTGGAGCTTCTTTCCTTTTTCACTGGGCCTCCCCAGAGCTAGACACAGGCCTGTCACCAACAGCCAAATCCTTGTCTTGTGAAACTGGAGAATCCAAAGCACAGAAATCTCCCAAGACAAAAAACGAGTGCAGAACACATGGGGTCATGGGATCACCCTGCAGAATAAGTATGATTCCAGCTGTCCCACGTCATTCTAGGTTGATATTTGTGAAGATGTCAAATTTGTTCAAAACTCCGAGAAGATCCTTGGTCCAGGTCATTCTTACATGTAGTAAATCATGCTATGAAATCATCAACCAGGTGATCAGTCTTCATTCTAAAGCCACAGATCAGCTTTAAAAAGGGGAAAGCAGGTTGTGAGTGCCAGATTCAGGAAATGAACAAAACTGGGGCAGATCCGGGCAATGCCTACATAGGAGGCGCTGCTTAGGCCAATGGCTAAATAACCCCGTTTAAGTCAGCTCTGGCTGCCCTAACAAAATACCATAGACTAGATGGCTTAACCAGACTAAATCAGCCGGTCTAAGGGAGGAGCGAAGAAAGGTGCTCCCTGGAAATCAGCTTGGTGCGGAGTTCACTTCACATCCATGATTCTCCTGAAGAATCAGTCATCTTCCTCCTCAACCCAAGGGCACCGTCAAGGATCCAGTTACTTCAAGTCTTGCTCTCGGTCTGAAGACACAGTCGGAGAGCCACTTTCCCTTCCAGCCTCCCCCTCCCCACGCTCAGGTCTTTATAAAGCACATACTTCATCTTTCTATCCCTTATTTTAGCCAGCTTCTTCTTCTTCTTCTTTTAATCCCTGGGATACCATGAGAAAGAAATCGGAAGAATATGCACAGAAAATTCACCAAGTAGTACTTTGAGATAGACTCCTGAATCTATGTCCACATACATCACACACACATAGCTTTACTTTGTTCATATAGATGGTATAATTTCTATACTTTATTTTACAACTTTCTGTACTTAAAAAAAAAAAAAAGTTTGGATCTGCCTCACACAGGATTCCAGAATTCCTTTGTAACCCAGGATAAAAGGTATGAACTCTAGCACATAGGAAACTTGCGTCTTTAGGACGCCGCGGATCCGTGGGCGCCGTAAGTGGGCAGGATCGTAACGTCCCTGCCCCTCCAGCAGCCGGCCTGCCCATTGGCCAGCTATGCAGAGGGGACGGGAAGATAGGGAGCGGCCCCAGCCGTCAATGGATGGGGCATACATTATGTTAATCTAGCAGCGTAGAGGTATGATTTCCCCGCAATAGACTCCCCCAGATTGTGGAAGTGGTGCAGAGATGTTGCTTGAGTTTTATTAGATAGAATTGTATGAAGGAGCTGGGAAGGTTCCGTAAGAAGAGGCGTTGAGAGTTACGGGGGGGGGACAAAGTGACCGTATGTGTACATTGTAAGGCGTACAAGGCTATAGTGGGGCAGCACATAACGTAACTTGTACTTACGTGGTAAGATAAATATGATCATAAGTTGGGCTTTCCACAGCGAAGCTTATTGCACTTTGAGTGTGTTAATCACTGCGGTGTCGACAGAAAAGGGATATTTGACTGCTAGGTTTGTAATAGTGGGGGCTTGGTTTCGTTCTCTCACCTGGTAACTTTTTGTTTAAAGTTAGGTTAGTTTATTTTCGTTGATATTTGGCTCGTTTACCCTTAATGACGCAAATTATCGCGAGTATTTCGGGTCCAAGTCTTTTTAGGTGTTTAAAAGGTAACAGAATAAGTAACAATCGCGGTCTGGAAAACGCAAGGATCCTAATGGTAGATACCTTAAATGGTAACTACACCTGTTATCCGCTCTCTCACCTGGCTCTTATTTTTACTATATTGTCGTGAATATTCTCAGCTCACTAGCTGGTCGTATCCAGTGCTGTTGGTGCTGCTTAAGAAGAATGAGGTGCACGGTTATTTTCTGTTTTCTACCATCAAAAGGAGAAAGAACCTGTGAGCGGAAGAGCCCTTCACGGGCTCTCGGAGCCGCAGAGTGAGGTTTCGGGTAGGACGTCTGGTAATGTTTGGTCTTCCCTCAGTGGACGTACCCCGTGTGTTACTCGCGAGGTGCGGGGGGGGGGCGTGCCCCTGACGACGGGGTGGCATTGGCTCTGCCGCCCACGTCTGCTTGGACCGCCCCATGAGAACCCGGTGTTGGGGACCCGACTTGCGAGGAGGAGGCGAGTGCGCAGGCGGAGCGAGGGCGGTTCTTGCGCGAAGCCTGGAGTCCTGGAGTCCCGTTCTCCAGTTTTGTCCTTTGGCGAGGAAATGGATTCCATCCAGGAATGAGAGACAGGTAAGGGCTATCAGGCCTCCCCCCCAATCCACCTGCTGTCTAGATGGAGGTTCTTGCCCGGAGGGAAAATCCCTGACAGGGAAAACAAACAAACACCTCCTTTCCTTCTCAGCTGCCCTCTTTCCACTGCCCTGGGGGCTGTGATGTCCTCAGAACACGACGTGGGACTTCTTGGCCATTTCCTGCCCCTACTCTCCCCTCCTCCTCCCTGCTTCTTCGCCCGCTTAGCTCACGGCCCCGCTCCCCGCGCACGGGTCAGGGCCCTTTGGGGGTCTTTGCGGGAGGGACGGAGTGGCTGCGCGTGCACAGCCAGCGCTCCTGGCCTGGGCAGCGCGGGTTTCAGCCGGCCTAGGACCGTCCGGGGCGCGGGCGACCGCAGCGTAAAGAACCTGGGCTTGGGCGCCGCTGTGCGCGTACCGGTGGACCCCCCGGGAACCGGAGCCACCTGCACTGCGCTCCTAGTGCGAAAAAGCGATGGTTTCCCCGTAGCGCCCCCTCGTGGCTACGTGGGGGTACCTCGCACACTGATAGCCCCCGAGCCCGGAGTTACCGGAAAGTTGTAAGAGTTTTGGCTGATACTCAACTTTGGAATTAAAATCTCCAACAAACTACCGACTAACATGTACTAAGAAACAAGGTCTATTCCTCTCTCCTGTCTACAAGCGGATGTTGCGAAAGCAACTATGCAGTGTTTCGGGAGTCAGAAAGCGATAGTCCCTCCAAAGATGAGCCTGGGGATCATGGCCAGGCAGAAGAAAGGCTCCTAAGCCAGCATTCTGGGTTTTAAACTTACAGGGGCTCCCCGACTCGCTGAAGCTCCCCCTCCCCATTCTGTGCACAACCCACCGTCTGAGCGTCTGGCCACTGGAGTAGAGAGTGGGGTGTTAGATGCATTGTGTGGGAAAGGAGAGAGAAGGCAGGTTTCGCCCCTTACGCTGAAGTCAGGTTCAGTGGAGGATTATAAATGAGCCACAGCGGTGGTTTATAGCCCTTTAACAGTGCCTCGTTACTCTTAGGGAAGGTAGTGTGGGGAATTGGATGATTTCCCCTCCCCCCGCCGTACGTTCTTTTATCACGTAACTTACAAAGAATATATTCACGTGTTCCTTACGTTTAAAAAAGAAAGGAAGAAAGTACCCCCCCAAAAAATGAAGGATGCTTCAGATGTCAATGCAGAGGCGGTTTAATTGGGGTGGGGGGAGCCTCGTTGGGGAGAGAACTCCGAGATGACCCCAGGGGATAAAGCTGGAGCTGCACTGCCCCCCCCCCCGAACCTGAGGAAGGAGGTATAGGCCTGGGCTGAGCAGCATTCTATGCATGGGTTCTTCTGGGTCTACCCCCAACCTCTCACTCTTCTCTAAATGGCTCTCAAAACTGCCTGCCCCCTCCTAAAGCTTGTCTGTGCTTGTGAAATAAGGGTTTGGTCACAAGAGTTAATGATTTCCTAAGGATTGGACCCCAATTCCCACATTTAAGAATGACCAGTTGGTACACACACACAAAACGGAGTACTTTGCAGCCATAGATGTAAGGAACATCTCTGTGTGCCCCTATGGAATTACTTCCAGAAGTTGTTTTTTATGTGGAAAAAAAGCGAAGTGCAAAAGAGTGTGTATACAGTATGCTATCTTTTGTATATGGACAAGGAGAAACAGATATGTATGTTTTGCATGAAGGACAGGTCAGAAAATAAACTGTTTTTATTTAGAAGTATATGAAAATGGAGTCTGGGCTGGCCAAGTGGTGCGGTGGTTAAGCGCTGGCTTGGGACGCCAGCGGCCCCGGTTCGGGTCCCACATATGAGGGTCAGTGACACTGTCCTCAAAAAATAAATTAAAAAAAAAAAAAAAGAAAACGGAGTCTAAGATATAGAGATGGGAGGGGCTTTTCTCTAAGTGTATTTTAATACAGTTTTTATTTTAAAAACCTTGTCAGTGTTTTACATATTCCTAAAGAATGAAACAGCAAACCTTAAAACTGAAAAACAAGCAGAACAAATGAAATTATGTATCACATGATAAGATAATCCCACACAATATAATTAATTCAAGTAAATTTTGAAGGCAGAGCTTGTGTGTACATCCATGGTGGGGTATGTCCTAAGGACATCTAGAACTTTACTTAGTAGGTTTATTTTTGGTGGTGGAATAAGTATAGTAATTGTGAAGCTGTTTTGTGTGTATTGTAGGATAGAGCAAATTAATAAAAAACGTCAATACTGTCAGGAATCAAGGGTATCAGCTTGGGAGGAGGACAAAACTGTGAAATGAGAGAAGTGGAGGAAGAACCCAGTGGTGCTGGATTGGAGTCGGAGATCTCCATATCGACTCACACTTCTAGGGTCTAGAAGCAATGACCCCAGCAGCAGGGAGCACAGTTAGTGCTTGGTTTCTCAATGTCATTTCCTGTTAAAAGAAATTAGGATTGGGCCGGCTGAGTGGCGCAATGGTTAAGCGCTGGCTTGGGAAGCCAACGGCCCCGGTTCGGGTCCCACATGTGAGGGCCAGTGACACTGCCCTCAAAAAAAGAAAAAATTAGAAATTAGGATTCCTTGTAGAAATGCCTGCTTTGGGGTTGGGGGAACAACAGTAGAAGATGAGCTTGGAATATCTTGCTGTGTCCCAAGATTAGTAGGGTCATGTCCAAAGGTCACAGAAGCCAGCTTGAAGAGCTCCCCTGGTCAAATTAGAGAGCACTGCAGCATCAAAAAGAACGATGAGTATCATGTACTATAGAATAGGAAAGGAATCCATTTAATATAGATGTGATATACATGTAGTATAATCCCATGTAATACACTTAAAGAAAAAAACGGAAGAAGGAAAGCTGTACTCTGTAGAAGAATAGCAACTAGTAAATGTGGAAGGAATAATAAGGTTTCTGATAGAGTCCAGTCTTACAAGAAAGGTTTAAGTTTTCATCTTTTTTTGGGGAGGGACACCGAAACCAAATAGGGTGACCTTGTTATTTTTTGTTTACCTCAGGTTTTATATGTGTTTATTCTTGACTGTAGAGCATGGTGTCCATGTTTATTCATAATGGCGAGAGGGCGTGATGTCAATTTTACTACGTTGGTTCCTCCCTGTGGTCAAATTTCCACCTGTAAGGTGTGGTTTCATTTACCTGAGTGCTTGGCAGTGTTCTGGGTTCAGTACACTTATGTTGAAATTTGATTTTATTTGGCAAGTTTTATTTGCATAGCTGTAAACAGAAATGCTGATTCATGCCCATATACATTCTTGTTAATATATAGTTAATATAACTAGATACCGAGGCCTGCGAGGTAACTTCTTTCTGGAAACTTTGTGGAGCCTCTAGGGTTAGAATTTATTTTGGAGGGTGCAAGAAGTATTTTATTCTCTTATCAGTTTTTCTGAAATCAAGAACTGATCATTATCCGGACTGCCTCTACCAGGATTTACCTGCGGCACCTGGAACTGTATGGGTCCTTGTCCCCTAACATCCCTGTGTGTGTCATTGTTGCTGGTCTGTAGGAAGGGCTGTCTTTCTACAAGGATGTGTAAGGCTGGGATTCCATAAGCCAGACACCAGGTAAGAGGCCATTTTCCTGAGAGGATTTGTAGGGTTCCTTTCCATAAGTGAACTATGGCTCTTACTCCGTATTGTGGGCTGCACCCCAAATTTAACAAGATTCATGTCATGTTTATAGTTACAATATGATGCTATCTAATTGTGTTTGTGCTGAGTAGTTTTGTAGACCAATCAATACATATTACTGTCTATAGAATCATGATTCTTCAATTTTCTTGATGATTAACTAGTTTACAATCTCTGGTAAGATTTCCACTAACCCAAAGTCTCAGTGGACACAAAATGCCATTTAAACAGTGTTTTATTCCACTTTGTGCAAATAGAGGCTGTTAAATTGAGAAGTCCGGATATACTGAAAAGAGATTTTCTCTCATGCACACTAAAAAGAGAACATTAACAACTCGCTTAGTTCTTTTGGTCCATTTAGCCCTAGTAATTAATTCATTGTTTGTCGATCTTAGGGGAAATAACCTACTTTCACAAAGTCATCTGCTTCTGGGTAAAAGAGTCCTGGAATCGTTGGACAAGTTGCCATCACCTGTACAGTATGACAAGTGTATTAGCTTACACTGGGACGTTGTACCCCATAGTTAAGAATACTAGATACAGTCTTTTACCAAAGCCTTTGTGATGTTTCTTTCAGACGTCTCAATTTCTAATCTGCAGTTTGTAGACGGGGCATTGTGTAAGGAAAACACCCAAGTCACTGTGTGTGACAAGACTGAATGGCTCTGGATAATTGTATGTCATAACCAACAATCTCAGTATGGCTAAGAGTGCAATTCTCTTTAGAAATAACACACAAAACAATTTAGTTAGAATTTGATGGGTGATTACCCTGAGACTTGTACCAATTAAGCCATTAAATTAGGTCATTCTTGGTAATTTAGGGAGTTTGAGAGCATGCGTTCTTGGGGGGCGTAGATAAAATGGCCTTAAACCAGTGTGTGTGTGTGTGTCTGTGTGTGTCTTTCTCTCTCTCTCTCTCTCTCTCTCTCTCTCTCTCTCACACACACACACACACACACACACACACACACACACAGCCTCATTAGCAGAGATTTAATATAAACAGCATTGAGCGCTTAGTAATTGACCAGCCAATACATTGAAATGAGCACTTGTGAAACCAAGAGCTTTTGAAGCATAAGACAGAAATTGATGCCTAGTGCTCCCACCATGTCTTCTCAAAGAGTGTTTGGTTTCCTTTTTATTTTGACTTGCAAACTGATAAACTGTTATTTGATCAGCTGCCCAATGAACATATTTCACGTTGCTTTTTTTTCCTTCCATTTTTGTGCTTGCCTTTGAATCAGAAGCAACATAACTTGCATATACTTGAGCCCTAACACAGCTCTCATATTTATGTTGAACAGTTTCAATGCCTGTGCAAAAAGACTTGCCCGAAAGGCCAAGATTTTCAAGTCTCCCTTGGTTATATTGCACTTCTGCATCCTGTTGACTGTGTCCCTAGTCTGACAGGGTGAGTGTTATGTGGATTTGTCACAGTGAATTCCTCTAGACAAAAGGCTTCTATCTTCGTGTTCTTGCCAGACTCTTTGGTCCTCAACAAATTGTTCTAAATCTCATTCGTGTTAATCCTGAACAGCTTCCACATGTCCCCAGGGGTGTTTTTTTGTGTGTGTTTTTTTAAAGATTTTATTGGGGGATTTGGGGGGAGGGGAACAGCATTGGGGAATCGGGGAAGGGGAACAGACAAGTTGCTGTCTTTTTGTTCTTCAGTCTAGTTGCAGAGGATGTTGCTTCACTGGCCCATGTTGGTATCATCATTGCTCTCTTCCTGGATGAGGCAGATCGGTCGCCGGCCTCTGGATGGTCGCTCACCATGGCTACTGGCAGCTCTCGCTGGCTGCCGGCCGCTCACTGTAGCCTATGGCAACCCACTGCAGCAGGGGCTGCAGCCAACGCCATCACTGGGGCCGAGGCTCCCACAGCCCAGCTCCAGGTGGAGCTGTTGTTAGCTGTAGAGGGCAGTGTCACTGGCCCTCATATGTGGGATCCGAACCGGGGCTGCTGGCATCCCAAGCCAGCTCTTACCCATGCATCACTTGGCCAGCCCCACAAGGGTTTTTTGAATGTCAATTTTATGTTTTCTTATAGCAGTATTAGTTGGATCTTCTTGTAAAATTGGGTCACATAGCTGTACAGCATATTTGTATCTCTCCATGGTTTCAGGTTGGGCTTGATGACAGGAAACTTCAACTGTTGAAGTGAAAACAACGCTGAGGCACACTGACCGTAGCATAGGGCTGCAGCCATCACCTATTGGCCTATTGCCCAAATGTCTCCAAGCTTAGAAACATATTCATGCATTAAGTCTTCAATTAATACCATTTGATCACTCTTCCAGGGTTTTTCTTATTTCCTTTTTCTCATGTGAGCTCATATTGCTTCCCAAGTGATATCATAAAGCTCTAAGACCTCTGCCATCTTTCCAGAAACTGGGGGCGGCCAGATGAGAGAGCGAGGAGACCTGTCATGACGATGCCCTTTTGTGGGTACTCAACATGGCATCTGTCTTGGTTGCTGCCACAGTTATTACATTTAAAAATAAGATCCCAGCCTCAGGATCCATTCTGAGCCCAGACTGGCTCTTGATCTGCTAGATTCCTGGATTGTCAGATTCCTTTACTTCCTCCCCAGGTATCTTAACTCCAGGTCACTCTCCCAGACAACCTAGGGAACCAGCTCTGCTAAATGGGGAAGAAAAAGAAACACCATCTTCAGGTTGGCACAGATGCCAGGGGTGCTGAAAAAATGTATACAAGTGGACCTTTTGGTCAATGTTGCTCAAGCAGTAGTTCACCATAATCAGAAGTATCTGGACACTGATGGCAACCACTTTGAGCACCTCTTGTAACTGCAAAAGTCAAATGTGACTTGTATTCATCTTTGGTTATCGGTGTATATTATTACAATTTTAATAGTTTTTTCCTTTCTTAAAATGTGTACACATTTTGGGGGACACCCTCTGTATTTCCATGTGTGGATAGAACAAAACATCTAAAACAAACATTCAAAATATCCCCATCCTGTCTGTGACCCCCAGAAATGTTTTCTGAGATCCTGTTGAATGCAACACTCATCCCAATGCCCAACTTGTAATTGTGACCCTGAGCTACTGTAATCCATAATGAAGATCCCTGAAAACTAGAACTAAGTTAGGGCTACCGATCATAGTTTTGAGGATGAGTTAGCTTGAAGACTTTTCCCCCAAGACCCAGGTCTGCAGATCTGAAGTCACTTTCACGGCTCTCTCAGGTGTTCAGTATTCTTGCCCGATGTTGTCATCATAAGCTATCACTAGCACAAGGGCTTTTGGAAGCTGTAGCAAAGGGAAATTAGTTCAGGAGGAGTTGAGAAGCCTCTGAAAACCTACCATTAGATTTTAAAATATACAACATGTGGAGCTTGGGTCTCCTGACCTCCCCTAGGAAGTCAATGGAGAGAAAACCCTCAAGACAGGAGTGTCCTTTAGAACACAGCTGAGTGCCTGAAGAGCTCTAACTGGTAGAAAAGTATGAGACATTTGTCTTCAGCCAACATTAAGTGCCCTGGCTCCAGGGAGTAGGTCACGGGAGGGAGGTGGCACTCCAGACCTGCCTATGTGCTGGGTGAACAGTGACCACACAGGCCGGGGAGGTAGAGAAAGGGGGATATGGGATGTTGCTGAGCCACCTGTGTCATGGGGTATTGTTGATGCTGCAGAGGATGGGGTTTGGAAGGGACGTAGCAGAAGACCCCAAGCCCAGTTGGGCCAGAAAGAAACGCTTTAGGAAGCACACAACAAGGCAAGTTTGGGCCTTGATAGAATTCTGGTGCCATTTTGTTGTTTCAGGGACCAGGATACATGATAGTTAGATCATTCTGCCAGCGGCTGAGTCCACATGATTCCACCACCGTCTACCTATAGTCTGTAGGCTTCTCTTGACCTGCTTTTGAGGTCTGAGATTAACTGTTTGGGTCCATTTCTACTCTCATGGGTCTTCACTACCTGTCCTACTTGACATCTCAACTTCTCTCAATGCGCCCTGTTCTTGTCACCCTCTAGTCACTCCCAGTGTCATTCTCTTCTCTCCTTTAAGGAAAGTTAACTCAGTTGAATCTTTAGAGCAGTAAATATAAGGGAGACTGGCCGTGTTGTTTTAGGAAAAGTCCAGAGGCCAGCTATGTAAAAACCCCGTGAAATAAACGGATGGACAATAAAAATTATCCTATTACAACCATGGTCCTGAACAAAGCCATCTGAGGAGTGATGTACCATCAGAATGAAGTATATACAGTGTTTCCCAGAAAATAAGACTGGGTCTTATATTAATTTTTGCTCTAACAATCTACATTTATTCATGTACAAAAATATACATTTATTCAAACAGTCATGTCTGGCTGACGATGTTAACTGGGGCTTATGTCTGGGGTAGGGCTTATTTAATATAATATTACGGGCATCCTGAAAAATCAGGATGGGCTTATTTTCTGGTTAGGTCTTACTTTGGGGGAAACATGGTAACCTGCTTTCCTATGTAATGAATGAAGTTTATATGTGACAAAGAAAGAATGGTAAGTAGGGTACTCGTCCCTAGATGTATATATTAGAATCATCTGGGAAGCTTAAAACCCCATCCCAGAGATTTTCATTTCATTGGGGTGGAGGTGGTAGACTGGATGTCAATATTTTTATAGACTCTGCGTAGGTGATATGACTATGCAGCCAGAGATGAAAACTATTAGTCTAGGACCTCAGCTAATCCAGGACAGGATGGCTAAGTGTGCAGTTCACACGAAGTGTTGGAATTCAGTCACTGGGGCTGCATTCCTCTAGTGAATGTTGGCATACCCTGGAGCAGAAAGAGAAGGAAAAGTGGCAGGTGTCAAGATGACGTCATTTGTGTCCTATGACTTCTCTCTTTATTCAAATGTGCCTGTGTGGCATTTATATTTTTTAGATCCTGGGACCACCAAGGCAGATAGGTCTTGATAATCTAAAATCAGTAATCAATGAAGAATTCAAATATAATTGCTGTATTATACTTTTATTCAATAGTTTTATGGGGGAAAAAAAACCTTACATTTCTGTATGTGTGACATCACATAATTTTTAGACTCATCAGAGTCCAGTGACAAATTACATTTGGAGAAAAGCTTAAAATCCATTCTTGTATGCCACTCTTGTGAAATACTGAAAAGCAGCTCTGAAGCTCAGCAATAAAGGTTACAGAAAGCACCACATAGAGGAGGACTCTCACATATTTAATTCCACTCAAGTAATAGTCTTATTCCCCCTTTATAACGAGAGCTACACTCATTCAAAATGCTTCAGTGTAATAACAACCGACATCCTCCAATTTACCAGAATTCAAACACGTCTCACATATGGGGCCCAGGGTGGAGATTAGAACTAATAACATGAGTGAGCTTGGCTGTTCTAAAACCACAACCTGGGTAAGGGTTCTGTAGATGGGAATAGAAAAGTAAGATGATCAATCCATAATATAATACTTATGGTAGGTATCTCTTGACCATTTGACCTGACTACAAATTCCAGTGTTTAGCATCTCACACCAATCTTACTGCAAAGCACTGTGCTACACACAATTCAACTCCAATTAATGTTGGAACTAGCAAAAAAATTAATTTGGGGGCTGGCCGAGTGGTTCAGTTAGTTACGAGCTCGCTCAAGAGTGGGAGCTGAGCTCTGGGCAACAGCAATTCGATGCCCAGCCTGAGCTGAGCTGCCGCTGAGCTGCCAACAGGTGGCAGGATGGCTCAGCTAAAAAACGAAAACAAACACAAATTAATTTTTAACAAAACCTATTCACTTCAAAGCACAATTGAGAAAAGCAAAGCACAATTGACCAAAGCCCCAATATGAATCCTAGAGGGATTCCATTGCTAACAATTGGATTTCATAAGTAACAGACTCTTGGGTTTTTTTCTTTTCTTCGTTTCTTTTTTTCTTATAATTTTAAAATAGGTATAGACTTTTTACTCCAATAGTTGGGTTCATGGCAGAAATCAATGCTCTTCAGCCTCCAATTGTGATTGGCGCTTAAGGAGAGACAAATGCCTAGATCCAGAGCTTTGAGAGACCTTGACCTCTGCCCCTCCCAGGTGCTTCATCCTGAAGGTAACAGGAGTCGGCAGTCCCTGGTAGAACAGCGAGAACTTGGCTTTAAGGATGAGTCAGAATGATGCAGTAACAAACTATGTATCTGCTAGTGAGCCCGTGCTCAAGTTACTGGAACATGAGGATTTGGACATCTCTGAGAACAGAACGTATTTCAGACACACACATAGACGGTTGCATATTTTTAGTTGAGGTCAAAAATTTAAAAGCCCTATTTCCCCAGGTAAAAGCAGGGCATTCTATCATGAGTATCTCCTTCATTTATACGCCAGATTAACATAAGCCCAGTCTGGAGGTAACACTTCTCTCCAAACTTCACTTCATGGTACTGACACCTTTCAGAGGTTTTCTCTCAGATCCATTGGGTCTACAAGAGACTAGACATAATAGGAGGGAAGGGAGTCGGCCTGGGTTTAGGATCCTCTTGGAAACTTGTCTTGGCGTCTCCTTCTATAGGTTTCTCTGCCATAATAAGTACTATTTAAAAAAGCCAATGCCACTGAGGCCAGGTGTGCCCTTCCCGGGCAGTGCCTTCAGTGATTAAATCCCATTCACCTCGGAGCTGAAAGCAGCCAATAACCACGACACAAAAGTTTTCCCTACCAGTGAGATGCCTAATGCTTGTTTTAGGTAAAGTCTGCTGACAAATCAAGTTAAAGCAGAATATAGAAGAAAGGGTCGAGAATAGGAATAAGAGACAAAGAGAAAATGGTTTATACAGGAAATTCTGTATAGTGAGATCCAAGGACACCAGTGTGTCTGATTCAGTTTATTTTTTAAAAAGGGTATTTTTAGTTGTGAGTTACTCAAGTCTTTATTTGCCTAGTATTATTATTTCTCTGCTCAGTCCTCCTTTCTTTTTCCTACAACTCAGAATCAGGATGTACCTCTTTAAGGCAGGCCTTCCCCAGAGCCATTTTGTTACTCATCTGTCTGACTCTGAAACTCCTACAGGCAAAAAAGAAAAAAAAAAGCTAAAAAAATTTTTCCTTGCCTTTATTCAGTTTCAAAATCTGCCAAATTCTCTTCTGCAAAAAACAAACTATCCTTTTTCACCACTATAAAAGAACGACTCAATTATACTTGGGCTGCCTTCTTCCCTCCCTCTCTACCTTCTGGAAGTTTCTTGACGGCAGACTGAGATATGATAGGACTTCTCAGAGCCTGGGGACGTATTCACAGTCTGAGTGAGCCATCACCCAGTTCTCTTACCTGACCCTTCCGTACCACCAGTAGGCTCCCATATCACATCTGGCTGGGAGATTACCTCAGAACTTGGGGAGCTAACACTCTGCACATTTCTGGATTAGGCAGATGGAAAGGCCACCAGCCCCAAAACCTAGTGTCTTTGGGGCCAGACCCAATTCAGAGAAGCGTCTAGCCTGAACAGCTTTTCCTGTCCCACTCTACTGATAACACCTGTGTGAAGTAAAAGTTTTAATACGTGAACACATAGGCAATTACATTTCAATACTACTGACAAGAAATGTGAGGACGACAAAATCCTTCATGTGGAAACCAAGGTTTGGAGACCTTCTAACCAACCCACTGACTAATGGGGATTGGAAAAAACAAACTTGGAGTATAACCAAAGATGATGTAGATCCTGAGAACTGGCTATAATAGGATTTGGCCTAGATTTTTTTTTTTTAAATGGCACACCATTCAAAAACTGGTTGGGAACGTAAAAGTTCTCCACAAACGCCTTTGCTGCAGGAGGTGGTCTTGAGTGGATACAATGGTATTTACTCTCAGCAATTCGCCCCCAGAGTATTTAGCAATTTACATTCTCAGCAAAACAACAACCCACATATCCTACTGCCTCAGCTCCAGGGTCTAAGAAGTCTACATACCCGAAGACCACTCTGTCTCTGTCGTCGGCTCTGGGGAAGGCAGGAGGCAGCTAAACTGGCCTGTGGGTGCCCTTTCAGTGTGGCTGGGCCCATCTTAGTTGTCAGGGAGATGCTCAACCTTCAAATATGGCCTCCTTCGGTGTTGAATGTTTGACTTGCATTTATCTGTAATGGAAGAGCCACAGATACTTGGAAAACCATATTTTCTCTCTGAACCCCAAGAGTGGATCAAATAGCTACTTTTCATTCAATAAATGGAAATCACTGACCCCACTTTATCATCAAACACTTTTTTTTTAAAGAAGAGGAAGACAAAATGATCCTGTCAGCACTTGGTGCAGGGAAGCGACACTTTCTATGGTTGGGAATGCCAATGGTATTTTCTTGCTTCTTGGCCTAACAAATCTTTCATTTGAAGGAACCTTTCAGGGGCATCAACTGAGCCTGGATAAATCTGCATCCAGAGCAGTTGTTAGTATAATGACGTGAAGTGGGTCAGCCACATTAATATAAGATTGCAAAGGGCCACCCATGAGAAGAAGATACTGGGAACCATTTATCAAGAGCCTGAAGTTCTCCCGGGCACTCCCTTAAGACCAATGAAAAGGCATTTTTTTTCCAGTAAGGAAAAACAGGGTGAAAGACGCAAAAGTTTTCCCTGGTTCCAGTATCACCTTCAAATCATCTGCAAAAGAAGCAAGGCACCAGGACCAGGCCAGGTGGGAGAGTCCACAGGAGTGAGCCAGTGGCCCCTGAGCTGTGACATCACACCCAAACCGGCACACCTCACTCCTGCCTTCCTCAGTGCCGAGCCATGTTTTCCTTACAAGTTACAACAAGCAGTCACAAAGTGACCTGGGCCTGTGCTGGGCTACAAAGGAGACTTGCTGGCAGCCCTAGTGTCTGAGGTGGGTTAGGTCTCACACAGCCATGAATAGGGGTCACTTACCCAATGAGTTTTGTGTTAGGGAAGGGTCCGGTGTGGGATCGGAAGGAAGTTATCAAAGCAAGAATGTGAAATGAGCGGACGAAAGGGTATCTGGTATCACATAAAAAAACACAGATCGTGCCACAGACCCTGGGAATACAGAAAACCCCATGCAAGAGGAGCCGCCCCGGCAGGGAGGCAGCTGTGAGTAGGACAGGTGCCTGGTATAGTCCACCCCTTGGAGAGCCAAGGTAGCAGCAAGACTCTCCACCCATCAAGGATCCTGAGAGTTTGCTCTTCATTCATTTTAGGAAAAAAAGCTTTCTGTAATGAGTGGTTTTTCCTGTAGCTCCCCAAATGGGTCCTGGTGAGTCCTCATAGGCAGACACTACATCTAGCTAGGAGGCTTCCATTAATCCTCTTATGTAGATATATGTGTAATTTTTTTCCCTTAAATTCCATGAATTCATAAAGCTCTCATCTTCAAAAAATGCAAAAGCAGAGCATCCTACTCAGGCTCGGAAACACATATATCAGCCTCAAGCAAATCAGCCTTCCAGTCTCAGGTGAGACTGGTCCAGTCCAGAAAGGAAGGGAGACGCTTTGGAATCCCGGGAGGCAGGAAGGGATCATTCAGATGGGCTTGTAAAGAAGAGTAGTGACATACTTCTTCTTGTAGCGATGGGTGGCGCTAAGGACCATCACACTGTCCTGTAAGGGGAGAGAAACACGCGCCTAATTCACTGGTTCAGGCTGCTCTTCCCAGCTGTCAGCCTTCCACAGTGGCTGCCATTTCAGAAATATGATTTGATATTACAGGAGGCTCGTTTTGGAGTCCAATCACCGTATGTTCTAATCCTGACTCCTGCTGTTGCTCTGTTTGTGGCTTTGAATAATCTGCTCACTGTCTCTTTTTTTTTTTTTCTCACTGTCTCTTAAGTCTTTTTTCTCATCATTACAAAGGATCACACCCACCAGTAAGCTGGCTCTGATGATTAGAATATTGGGCATAGTACCTGACACCTAATAGGTGCTGAAGAAATATTAGTCTCCTGCCTCATGCCTTTCCCCACTTCAAATTTGAATACTGGGCTTAAAAACCAGCAAAAATAATAATAATAATATCCTGCCATCCATTTCTAGAAGTCTTAGATGCAATGAGAAAAAAGGGCAGGGATCCTTTCAAAAACGATTTCCAAGCCTTGAAGCAAGTCTAATTCCAATTTAATGCCAGGAATGAACTGAAAAGAAAGTCCTCTCTGATCAAGAGGGGACTCAGGAGTCTCCCTCTATCCCTGAACAAAGCAGACCCCCAAATCCTCCTTGGAAGGCTTCGCAATCCAATGGACTAAAGGCCAAGCTGAATCACAATCATCAGGACCTTGACCTGGGTCAGAACCAATGTGAAAAGTAAGAGGTGCCATCTCCCAGGCTGTGACAGATAGCCAGTTACAGAAAGCAAATGTCAGTCAGACCCCAAAGAACCTGAGCAAACGCAGTTGAGAAGCCAGTGTACCTTCCTGTTTCCCCCTGGACCGCATTATCCACAGGGAATGCTTCTCAGATTCATATTCTGGGACCAGTGTATGCTGACCACAGCCTAAGTATGGCGGAAGCAAGGCAGGTAAAAAGTTGAACCCCAGGCAGGGTTTGGGAGACGTGAAGAGCAGATACAGAAACACCTACAGGGAAAGACCTGGCACAAGTCTCTAGGAGAGGACATGGCATGAGGCTCGGAGGGCTGGGCATCAGTCCTCTCTCTCTACTTACTGGCAATTTGACCTTCTCTATGTCTTAGTTTCTTTATCTATAAAACAGGGGTTAGAAATAACACTTACCTCACAAGGTTACAGAAAAATGAAATTTGGGACTATGTAAAGTACCATATCATCTGTTAAAGACACTATATCCGTGATTTCCCTAATCAGGCTACATGTCTAAGAAATACAGTAATACCTTGGTTTGCAAGCATAATTCATTCCGGAAACAAACTACTCATATTACAAGACATCACTCCTTTACCATGTTAAAATGTATTAGAAATGTTTGCTCGTCTTGCGGAACACTCGCAAGCCAAGTCACTCGCAATCCAAGGTTTTACTGTAGAAGCAGCTTAGAAGGATTCCTGTGGCCCGCCCTGGATGCACATCTTCAGAGTCCCTGGGGACGAAGGCTCTAAGAATAACTTGTACACACTTCCCAGGTGATTCTGGTGGTGATTGGCCCAGGATGGTAACTGCGGAGCTTTGTCAAACTTTATTCCAATGGCCACACTACAGAGACAGGACTGGACTGAACGGATATTTTCATCTTATCCGCTAAAGCAGCAGAGAAATCAAGAACTCAAAGAGTCGGAGGAGACAGGGCAAATCTGGTCACCTTTCTCCTTGACCGAGTGTATGGGAGAGACACGATCACTTGGGTGAATATGACTAAGGCACCTCAAAATATCTTGCAGTCACCTTTAAAAAACGGGGGCCTTAACATCACATTCAAGCATTCTTTGAACAGGAAGCTAAACTTGCTTTTTCTGCAAATGAAATTCTAGTGCTGTGAACTCAGACTTAATTAGGTGGTACGAAGGTGATAACTACCTATACGAAACCAGGGACCAAAAAAAGTCCATTTGATCACAGCAATTCCACTAGCCAGAACAGATATACAGACTAAGATTTTCTTACAAAAAGTAATAACCACCCCGCACAACCCAGTAGTTAAAAAAAAAATTCTCCTATAATTTGACTGTTACTGCCAACTTCAGCTTCAGTGAAACAGCAGAGCAAGGAACCACGGGGAAGAGGATGGGGATGTGTCACCCCTCCCTCCCATTTGGGGGGGGCTCTGTGAACAGTCAGGCCCAACACGTACCTTAATGGACAACGCGTAGAGATGGTTCAGCATAACGTGATTGGGCTCAGGGAGCAAGGCTGGGTCACACTAAGAAAAAAACAAAAATCACTGAATGGGGTTACATGCACAGTCTTAAACCAAACTGTTTCCTCTTCCTCAGAGCCCTTTGGGATTGTTGAGAAACTCTAACCTAGAATGTATTATTTCTTTTAAATAATGTACTCACTCTAGTATATATCAATAATACGTTCTCATTACAGAAAATGAGAATTTTGAGTCCAGGGCGGAAACGGTAGGCCTCAGCATCTATTCATCTTCCTAAATAGAGTTAAGATAAAATTCTTGCCCACAACACAAATAAAAGATTCATGTTAAGAGGCAAAAATAATCATAGTGGAAATCAAGTGAATTGACTAGAGATGTAAATTATATGCAACACCCTCCAAACCCTTATATTTCTTTTGTATATCCCCAAATGATAAATACTCCTTATCTTGTGCTGGAATAGAAGTCCCAGAAATTGGTTCTGGTAATCCACAGTTCTGGGCCTGACTTATTACGACCAGAAGACAACTGTGAGTTTTGATATTAGTACCTGGAAAGTCACAATTCAGCCCTGGAAAAGGAATCTGTAATGCTACTGATACGTATATGATGTACACTCTCAACACATCTTGGTAATAATCCAAATCTAGGATTCCTAAACTTTAGCTCAAATGGGCCTAGTGACCCACCCCCACCCCCCGAGGCCCCAGAAATACTCTCAGGATACTCACAGAAATATTAGTGTCCTTGTTAAGAATAACTTGGAGAAGGTGAGGGGGCAAGATGGGTGGGGATTTGAATCTCTCCTCGGACCGAAACACATACATTTCTTGACCGTAAGGCCCTGGGGGTGAGCTGGAAAGGTCTGGAAGATATTCATCCAAATATAAGAGAAAGTTGGAGAATTAGTAAAAATGCATGCAAAATTAATTAATTTAAATTAATACATGGCAGTTAATAATAAATATGGTAGAAGTCATGGACCATAAACTTGTGGCCTGTGGGGTCTACAACTGTAAGGCAGCCAAAGAAAAAGTCTGAGTCATTCTAAATGTGAACCAGGAAGTCCTTCAACATGGTAACATGGTGTGGAGGAGGGAGGGCATGAGGGGTAGAAGTCCTAGGGTGAGGGAAGAGTAGGTTTAGGGAAGAGCTACTCCATTTATCAGCCGTTTGACCTGGGACAGATCCCTTCCCCTAAGGTCCATTTCTTCATTCATAAAGAGAAAACCATCTCTTCCCTAATTCACAATGTTTTTCCAAGAGTCAAATGAGATAGCAGATGTGACAATGCCCTGTGAACTGTTAAACAATATGGAAAGATTAGATTTCTTCTCTTTTCCATCCAAGCAACAGACAACAGGGCTATATAAACTCTAAGACTACTGATACCACAATGATTTGTCCATTTTTACTAACAAGGTGGCAGTCACTAGGGAAAATCAAAGCCACAATAAGAGAGCACTTCAGACTCATTAAAATGGTGATGAGAGGATAATAACTGTCAGCAGGAATGCAGAGTAATTGGAACCTTTGTACTATTCCCATTGCTGGTGGGAACGTAAAATGGTGTAGCTAGTTTGGCAGTTCCTACAAAAGTTAAATATATTAAGTTACCATATGACCCAGAAATTACACTCCTGGGTGTATATACCCAAGAGAAATGACCACATCTGTCCACACAAAACACAGATGTTTGTAACATCATTATTTATAATAGACAAAAAGTGGAAACAAACCAAATGTCCACCAGCTAATGGACAGATAAACAAAATGGTCTATCCACACAGTGGAATTTTATTCACCCATAAAAAGGAATGCAGTACTGACACATATTACAACATGGATGAATCCTGAAAACATGTTCAGTCAAAGAAGCCAGACACAAAAGACCACATATTCTATGATCCCATTTATATGAAGTGTCCCAAATAGGCAAATCCATAGAGACATGAAGTAAATTTATGGTTGCCAGTGCTGAGATTTTATTTGTCTCAGAGAAGGGGACCTACATGTTTATAGAAAAAACCTATTGGGGCTGGCAGAGTGGCGCGGTGGTTACGTGCTGGCTTCGGAAGCCAGCAGCCCTGGTTTGGTCCCACATATGAGGGCCAGTGACACTGCCCTCAAAAAAAACAAAAACAAAAAAACCCTATATAAATAAAATTCAGAAGATCCCTGAGAAAATGAAAAAAACAAACAAAAACCACTCTTGGGAAGGAACATGCATTATAAGAAAAACACACCAAGAGAGAGCAAATACTACAAAGCTACCTCGACAAGATGTTTCTGAGCTTTCCATTGAATCTAGCTTTAGAGCATCAAACACCTCAAAATCAGATTTCTTCACATGGATCAAGTTGTTAATCGTACCAAGCTGACTGGTAACCACAGGCTGAAAGAGTGAATAGAAAAAATTCATGAGTCCCCGTTTCAAATCCATCACTTCCATCCAACTCTCCTCTTTTTAAAAATATCATACACGCCCCCTTCATCTTTTATCCAGAAAGAAACCCTCCAGTGTAGGAGATCCACTGTCCATCAATCCTGACAGCAGTGACGTCAGGGGAATAATAGCTCCAAGGAGACTGTTAAGTCACCCTGGGAGGTGAAAGGCTCACCTCTGATGGATCGTGAACCCACTGTCCATCCACGAAGAACTTGTACTGGTGCTCTCCCTCAGGGAGGTCCAGGATGGCCACAAAGTCATTATGGCTACAGAAGAAAACAAGAGTTAAACAGGCCACGTTCCTATTAGAAGACAGAATGTGAAGGTGAAAACCATGAGGCAGTCCCAGTATCACACCAGTCATCTCCCACACTGCTAAGCGACTGCACCCCCAGAGTAACAATCATTGACAAACCCCAGCTCCTTTCCTGTGTCATGTATGTGCCAGCCCCTCCCAATAACTTTAGTTCTTAACTAACATCTGGAAAAGAATAATGAAGACATTCATCCCCCAACATGGTTCACCTTCATACAACTATTTTGCTTCAGCAGAACAGATCCCTCCCGAGTGGAAATAAGATGGCTGTAGATTCAGGATACAGACCTGACACGAGGTTCCCTTTCCACATTTTGGTGATCGTTTTCTGGAAAATTACCTATTGAGAGGTAGGCCATTCTGATCACCATTTTAATAATTTTTTAGTGCTCTGCAAGCAACAAGTAACATTACCACCTAGAACTTCCCAAATGGGCTTGGTTTTAGTGCAAAAGTCAGAGCAGCTGGGCTCAGCCAGTTACAGAAGACTTCCCACAAACATAGAAAGGACTTGGACTAACACAGTCCTAGAGAATGTACCCACGGAACTGTGATATTCAGTCCCTCTGAGGCAATAATATTCAAAGTGGTAAAACATCTCTGACGCATTATGAGGCACAGATGGAGCCACTGGTCCCAGAAAATGTCCCTAGCAGGTGGTGCAGAGTCATCCAGCCAGGTCCCTACTCCTGGACTCTGCAGACTCAACCAAGACACTTGGCTTCACCTCTTAATCAGCGGAATCTTGGCGCTCCAATTGTTGAAGGACCCGGAGATGAAGACCTCCTTGCCGCCTTCGGACCAGCGGATCACAGTGGGCCGGGCCTGCTGGGCGGGCTTCACCGAGTCCTCCAAGTCCTGCTGCCATGATACAAATTCTTTGTCCCCAGGGAGCTGCAAGAATTAGGTCATCCCTCAGTTGTGACCCAGGAATTCTTAAAAGGTCGATCTCCTCCCTAGGGCAGAAAGGGGTGCTAGTTTCCGCTAAGGATCAGTGAGCCCTGGAATTAGCAACTAAATAGGTTTTGAACAAACTATAGAAAAAGAACTCATCTAGGACCAAAATGGTCCAATGGCTTGTGCTCAAGGGCTGCCCAAATCACAGCCTAATTTCCAGATCTACATATATTACCCTTTCTGAGCCTTACGATCTCCCTTAAAAAAAACCAAAAGCTTACTCCCTATTACCAGATTAACTCACAGGCAGGCAATTATGATATGCGTCTGAGCACCTATTAGGAGGAAAAAAATATGAAAACAAAGTATGGTTCTATAAAAAATAATGAAGTTAGCCATGTATTTCTCACATGCAAATATGAACAGCTCTCAATTATCAGTTGTAATGGAACTTAGAGATACTGAAATTCATAAATTCCATTGTAGCTAGTAGGTTACAATGGACACTAAAAATATAAAAAGCAGATCATTGGTTTCTTACATTGTGAGAAGTGGTTATGAAATCTTACTTGCTCATCTATGTCAGATTTATATTAATGATTTCAGGAGTAGGGATGAAAATTCTGGAGCCCCAAGGAGCATTAGATCAAAGACACAGCTTCCTTTAACAAAAGCCAGTTCCAATATCCAATGAGGTCTATAGGATTCGGGGAAAAAACTGACTCCTTACTTGGTTTCTTTTCATTACTGCGTTGGGAAAATTTCCCAGGACTGAGCGACTGAAGAGAGGCTGACAACTCCACCATTACGTCAGGAGTTTATTAAGGGAACTTAGATATGAGGCGTGTGTGTTGGGCGTTGGCAAGACAACTTGGGTAATATTCCACATCCTGGTATAGGCACTAAGGAATTACATAGAATAGGACTGGATGGATAGGGGTACTGGGGTGTGAGCTGCCCCAGATCAGGGGGGAAGTGTGCCTGAGTAATCCCTAGCAGAGGGGTTGAGGGGGTTTACAGGAAGCAAGCTCTGTTTTGTCCATCATCTAGCTGGATCTCGCTTGAGGGTCAGGCAGAGGTCATATCTTGGAACAATCTCTTTTCCATATACCATCCTTCAGAACAGGAGCTGGCTGTGTGCCAGATGCTTTTGTAAAGTTTTATTGGAAAACAGCCACACTTACTCATTTACCTGTTATCTGCAGCTGCTCTCATGCGATAGTGGCAAAGCTGAGTAGTTGTGACACAGACTCTATGGTCCGCCAAGTCTAAAATATTTACTGTTTGGCCCTTTACAGAAAAAATTGGCTGATCCCCACTTTACAGTGGCTTCAAAGACTTTGGTAAATAGATAAATAAGACTGTACAGTATCAAATAAAAAGATTACCAAATCAGGAAGCCTACTGAATGGCAGAATATATCTGTCAACGATATATCTGATAAGGGGTTAATATCCAAAATTTATAAAACACTCATGAAACTCAAGACCAAAAAAAACAAACAACCCAATTAAAAAATGGGCAGAGGATATGAAGAGGACATACAGATAGCCAACAGGCATATGAAAAAATGTTCAACCTCAATGATCATTAGGGAAATGCAAATAAAAACCACAATGAGATACCACCTCACTCTGGTCAGAATGGCTATCATCAATAAATCAACAAACAACAAGTGCTGGCAGGGCTGTGGGGAAAAGGGAACGCTGCTGCACTGTTGGTGGGATTGCAGATTGGTGCAGCCACTATGGAAGTCAGTATGGAGGTATCTCAAAAAACTGGAAATGGAACTCCCTTTTGACCTAGCAATTCCACTCCTAGGTATTTATCCTGAAAAACCCAAGACACTAATTCGAAAAAATATACGCACCCCTACGTTCATTGCAGTATTTACAATAGCCAAGACTTGGAAACAATCGAGATGACTGGATTAAGAAACTGTGTGGTACATTTACACAATGGAGTATTACACAGCTATAAGGAAGAAATCGTACCATTTGCAACGATATGGATGGACCTAGAGAACATTATGTTAAGTGAAATAAGTCAGTCAGAGAAAGACAAATACCATATGATCTCACTTATATGTGGAATCTAAAGAAGTGAATAAACGAGCAATGTAAACAGAAATAGTCTTAGAGACACAAAGGAAAAACTGATGAGGGCTAGATGGGATGGGGATGGGCATAAGGGAGAAGGGAAGGGATGAGGCAACACAAACTGATAACTACAATACTACTGCAGAGACAGAAGAGACAGTTTAGGGAATATAATCAATAAGGTTGTAAATATTTTTTTTAGGGGATCAGAAGGACTCATGTCTTGTCAGGAAGACCACTTCATGGACAGTGTAGTGGCCTGACCACTGCACTGTAGCACTGTACATCTGAAGCTGCCGCTGAATAATATTAGATGTTGACTATAATTTAACACATATATAGTCATGGGATGTGGAATATAGTGTGGGAATGTAGTCAATGGAATTGTAATAGATATGTATGATATCAGAGGTGGGGGGGCAGGAGAGGGGGAGGGGTAGTCACTTTGTAAGGGGTGAAAAAAATAACTACTGCATTGTTTTGTACATCTGTAACTAATAATAATAATAATAATAATAATAATAAAGATTACCAAATCAAATAATGTGAGTTTAAAAAAAAACTAGCTTATTCGTTTGGGCTTTATTTTCAAAATGGCTGAGGTAGTCTACCTTCCATACTGTCTTTCAGTATTCCTCAAAACTGCACTATGAGATACCAGCATAATCCGAAGTAAACAGAAAAAAAGAACTGAAGGGACTTTCACATTATATAAAGAAGTGGCTTAAGAGAAAACCACGATATCCATATTGTTAAAGCAATGCACTCTTGCTGACTGGCTGAGTCACAATTACAGCAATGTTTACATAGAATAATCCCCAGATTCTGACTCAGATATACGGCCTAGGAATCTTTTTTAAAAGCTTCCCAGATAATGATGCTGTGATACGTTAAAGTAGAGCAAAACTCATCTTAGAGATATGTCCTAAAATATTGACAGATAAAATGATATTTGATAAGTCTGTCATGTGCTTCAAAATAATTGGTGGGGGGAGTGGATTGGGGTATAAATAATATCATTTCATTCATGATTTGATCATTGTTGAAGTTGGTATTTGGGAGTTCAGCACACTGTTCTCCCTACTTTGAAACATGGAAAATGCTTCCAACTTTCCATAAAGTGTTTAAGCAAATCTTGGGTGATTTTAATATGCAAATTGGGCATTCAAATATAGGCCCCACTGCCAGTTACTTTTATGATTTAGGATTTTGGGTTTAGAATGCGAAAGCTACAAACTATTAATATGCCTCATTGGAAGAAAGCCCTTCCACGTATGACAAGATATTTCTGTGGTAGGCACGAGTGCAGATGACTAGCAGAAAGGCTGTTTACTCCAAGTTAAATAGTCAGTAAAATCAGTAGGAAAAGAGTCAATTTGAACTACAATTTGAGATGTTTAAAACATTGAGGGAAGATGTAAAGGCAGTAGGTTGAGAACTATAAAATTTTAGATTTGGAAGAGACCTTAGAAATGATCTGAACCAGTTTTCTTATTTCACAAATGGCAAAATGAGGTAGGGAAGAGAATGATCTCAAATAGGCCCCATTTCCGATAGAGCTACCTGGCTTGTATTCAGGACACCGATTACTGCAGTCACCCTTTGACAAATACACTGTACTTAAATCCTGAGTCATCAATGTAGGAAAAGGGTATAAATGCAGTAAGGAAGGTCACCTTGAGAAAGCCCTGAAGAAGAAAATTCGGATGGCTGGGTGGACAACCCAAATGAGGAGGAAAAAGTCCTGAAGTGGGAGAAGCCCCAAAAAACTGTTCTTTTGATCACTCTCACGTCTGATTATGTTCTCAGGTGGGATCCATGAAAATAAACCACCAAATTCCATGTGCTACCAACATGACAAATCATGCTCCATTTACTTTGTGGGAAGGGATGGGAAACATCAAATACACATCTTCTCAATCCCTCCAGTTTTGTAATTCATCCCAGTTGACCTTAACGTACAGTCGGCCTTAATGTACTTAATGCCGATAGCTCTAAAAGTGATAAGAAACATTTGGATGGTAATCACAGTGCTGGCAGCTCCGTCTATCCTTTCTGCAAAGTGCCCACAAGCTGTCACTCTGGGCGTGCCCACCAAGTCCCTGGGATTGAGAGCAGGTCTTCAGGGCAGCGTGGGTTGTCCCGCTTTCAGCCATGGTGACATAACGAGGTACTACTGGCAAGTGGGGAAATCCTGGAATCATTTGCTCTCCCACTTGAGGAGCAGCTAGGCATGAAAAAAGGACAACTTCAGCCACCACAGCTATAAAAGTATGGGACAAAAATTGAGCAGCGATGTCCTTTATGGATCCACCAAAACCAGGAGGAAGTATTCAAATAAGCAAGTGGTTGCTACTCACAGTCATGCTAAAGGGAAAGATCAAAAGTGCTGAGCTCTCGGGCCGGCCAAGTGGCTCAGTTGGTTAAAAGCTCGCTCAAGAATGAGAGCTAAGCGCTGAGCAAAGAATGCGAGCTGAGCTCTGAGCAACGGCGTTCGATGCCAGCCCGAGCTGAGTCGCCGTTGAGCTGCCAACAGGTGGCAGGATGGCTCAGCTAAAAAAAAAAAAAAAAAAAGTGCTGAGCTCCAACCAGGGCCAAAATGATACTGACACATAGAGGAAAAAGAAATTCATTTACCCAACTCAGGGCAAATGTGAGACACTGCCCTATGGTCGGCCACTCCGGCAGCCTCTGAAGTTTTCCACCAGCGCTTACAACCTACAAATTCATCAATACTCTAGAAAAGGGCACCGTGCCTGTTCGGAGAACCAAAGATTAGGGGGGTGGTATCCTCCTATCCTCATCCTAAAAATGTAGCCCAACAGATTAGTCGGAAACCAAGAACCCCGCTTCTACCCAATTTTGAGGCAGTACCGCAAGAGGAATTACTATCCAACATCTCAGTCCCTGAAAAAAATCCCTTGAATTCAAAACACTGTAACCCAGATCAGTGTGATCAGAACTCACAAAGGGCGGAGGCGCCCTGACCCCCAGCCCACTGCAGCATCGCCACCAACTGGGGGCGAAGGGGCGCTCACCTTGGAGTCAGGCAGACTGAAGACACTGGGGTCGTCCGTGCTGCCCACCATGATCTTATGCTCCTTGCCCGGGCCGTGGCCGCCGGCGCCCTCAGCTCGCGCTGCCTTGGCGCCGTGGCGCTCCCCGGCCACCCGGTCGCTGGTTGTGTTTCCCATGGCTGCAGCTCGTGTTGGGGGCCACCTGCCGTGGGGGGAAAAAACACCACGCGAGGAACACCCCGGCGGCCACGTCAGGGGCGCCTCCGGCCCCGCCCCTGCGCCTGGGGACACGGGCCAGGGAATCCCCACCGCAGGGAAGCGGTGCCCCGGGTCCCCCGCCACGTCCCCGGCCTCCAGGAGCGCCCCCAGCCCCCTCCCTGCCCGCTGCTCAGCACACCCGCTTTCGGGGACTCCCCTGCATCCCAGGGCTCATGCCCCCCACACCATCACCTCCTGAGATGCGCTCCCTCCTCCCGGGGCCACCGGCGCGATGGGTGTTCTGCGGCTAAGGCCGCCAATAAAGTTATTGAAATTGAAGGCACGCGCAGAGCGAGCGATCCGGCTTTCCTCCTAAAATGGCTACAAGGCCGGCCGTGCGGACCCGCCCCACGCGCGTTCCCTGTGGCCGGACCGCGCCGCGCCGCGCCGCGCCCCGGTCCGCCGGCCTCTCTAGCCGCCGCCGCCTCCATGGTAGGCAGTCGTGCCCGGCCTCCCGTGCTGGGCGGGGGCTCCCGCCCGGCTTTCGGCGACTGATCGAGCCTGGACCGCCCGCCCGGCGAGACTGCACCGGGAAACGTTCGTGAGCTGAGCTCCCGGGCCTGCCGAGCGGACCACACGGTCCCTGAAGGACACTCGAGGCTGCCATCCTGCCTCCGGTGCTCGGTACCCCCGAGGAGACGGCTTTTCTTCTCGGCCCCCTCACCTGGCCTCAGGTTCGACAGACGTTGTCTGGAGCGTGTCTTTGTGACAGGCGACCCAGAGAGGTGGCGTCCAGAGATACTAGGAAACCGGACTTGCCACTGAAGGCAGAAGGATTGGTGGAAGCTAAAACAAAGTGCTGCAGGGAGCTGTTATACCCAACTGGAGCCTCAGGGAAGAAGGAATGATTAGGAAACAAACCGTGGTAAACTAGTAAAACCTTGATAAATTAATGAAATGTTAGTCTAGAGAGGAGAAAGCTATACTAAGCTAAGAACTGGCATATGCAATGAACAACCCCAGAAGAAATGAAATTCAAGAAAGAGCGCACCAACAAAAACAACAGAAGGAACTCTGAGGGCAGAAAAGGGCAAAGACAGTCCTGGATTTTACTGATAATTAATGGAACTTAACATGGTATTTACTGGTTCTCACTTTGTATTATGATGATATGCATGTCTCATTCCCTCCTAGAAACCCTTGGCACTCAACGTGCGTTACACAGATTATCAGCATAGGCCTCACTGGGGAGTTTGTTAGAAATGCAGGGCCTGGCCCATCCTACAGTACCAGCATGTGCATTTTAACACGGTCCCCTGGGGAAAGCGTGCACAAGTTCAAGTGTAAGAAGCGCTGCTTTGACACTGGCAGAGAGAACTCCATTTGATTCCTCTCCATGTTCTGTACACACCTTGTAGAGTGAGCTTTGATAAACATTTGCGTGAAGGGTGCATGAATACTGTTGACTACATTTCTCACAAGACGATGTCTCTTAGGCTTAAACACAGCAAGTGATGGCGAACCCCAAGGCACACAAAGCCACCCTTTCTGAATGAGTCACTCTATTTATTGAAAAGTTTTTTGTTTTTTTTTTAAATTGGGGAATTGGGGGAGGGGAACAGCATTGGGGAATCGGGGGAAGGGGAACAGACAAGTTACTGTCTTTTTGTTCTTCAGTCTAGTTGCGGAGGATGTTGCTTCACTGGCCCATGTTGGTATCGTCATTGCGCTCTTCCTGGATGAGGCAGATCTGTCGCCGGCCTCTGGAAGGTCGCTCATCACGGATATTGGCAGCTCGCGCTGGCTGCCGGCCACTCACTGTAGCCTATGGCAGCCCGCTGCAGCAGGGACTGCAGCCTACACCGTCGCCGGGGCTCACACAGCCCAGCTCCAGGTGGAGCCGTTGTTAGCTGTAGAGGGCAGTGTCACTGGCCCTCATATGTGGGATCCGAACCAAGCCGCTGGCATCCCAAAACCAGCTCTTAACCAATGTACTACTTGGCCGGCCCGAAAAGTTCATTTTTATATGAAGTTGAAAACCCACCCACTTCAGTCGAACAAACCCATTGCTCCCCCTTTTATCTGTGCTCAGCCCCAGATAAACTCTGTTGTTTTCTGGATCTTAACCAGACAGTTTCCAGGGGAAAAATGTTCCTTTTTTTTTTTTTTACTGCGACCTTTTGTTCACCCCAGAATGTTGACTATCTGGTTACTTCTTTTTGGTTACCTCCCCGCCTTCCCCATTTCCTGTCATTCTTTCCATAGGACTCTGAAGCAAGGCCCTTGAAGCAATAACACATTAAACTTTACTTCTGTACTATTCAGCTTTCTCACTCCAGGTTGAACTCTCCGGGCTAAATAATATGGGCTAAATAATATGTCTCTGGTACGTATTTCCTTACAGTAGTCAAATCACCATAAAAGAAGCATACTCAGTATTATATTAGCCAATGGAAAACTTATTAGGAAGAGAAACTGTTTTTGTAAAGCTAAACAGAAATGATTTTTGGATTATCTGTTTTGGGGTTGTTAAATGAAAAAAACTTTCACAGCCAAAAGCTTTTCTGAAAGAAACGGTTTATGGAGCCAGATGCGAGCCAGAAAAGGCTCCTGGGGCGCACCATCTGCACCACCAGCAGCAGGGCTGCATACGCGTACTCCTGACGTTGGCTGGCTCCTTCACATCTCAAGATTGGAGAAAAAAAAGACATAAATTGTTTTGAAAGAATTTACACTGGCTCCGGATAAAGGGTATGGGATAAAGTGAAGAGGGGCCAGTTCTGGGCTTAGGTGCATAGTCTGTTGAGGATGCATTTGCTCTTGAGGACTGATTGTGACAACAGTCCGGAAAGGTCATGCATAGCAAGATAATGGAGGCGCTGGTGGTCAGTTTGGTCTGCTCCTTGTCTACTGGTTCTTTTCTTTTGAAATTATGCAAATATCTGCCTGAAAGTTAACTCAGAATTGCAACATTCATTCAGGAATGTAAGAGCCTTTATGCAAATACCTGCCTGAAAGTTAACTCAGAATTGCAACATTCATTCAGGAATGTAAGAGCCTTTTGATGATTTTGTCCTGCAATTGTTAACTGATTAACCTCTCTTGTCTCTTCCTTCTACCCTCCAGCCTGCTATAATTTCATTTAGGACTTTTCAGAGTTTTTTTTTCTTGTTAGGGGATTATTGATGACACTGTTCTACTCTAATAGCACTTGTAAGGCAGTCCCCAGTTAATAATAAAAGTCAACTCTGCGTATTGCATGTTTTAGACATTGGACAAAAGTAATTTGACACTGTAGGAAGGATTAATGATATCTCCATACTAGCTACCAAGTTTTGTGTTTTTCCTTACGCAGGAGTGACTAGGCAAAGAAGCAAGATCTCTTAACCAATATCGTATAATGGTTTCCTTTGCTGTACAGAAGCTTTTTAGTTTGATGTAGTCCCACTTGTTTATTTTCGCTTTTGTTGGCCTTTGCTTTTGGTGTCAAGTCCAAAAAATCATCACCAAGACCAATGTCAAGGTTTTCATCCCCTATGCTTTCTTCTAGGAGTTTTATGCTTTCAGGCCTTATGTTCAAGTCTTTAATCCATTTTGAGTTACCTTTTGTGAGTGGTGTAAGGGTCCAGTTTCATTCTTTTGCAAATGGACATTCAGTTTTTCCAACACAACTTGTTGAAGCGACTCTCCTTTTCCCATTTTGTGTTCTTGATGCCTTTGTGAAAGATTAGTTGACTGTATATGTGTGGGTTTATTTCTGGGGTCTTTATGCTCTTCCATCAGTCTGTGTCTGTTTTTAATTCCAGTACCATACTGTTTTGATTACTATAGCTTTATAACATAGTTTAAAATCAGGAAGTTTAATACCTGCAGCTTTGTTGTTCTTTCCCTGGATTTATTTGACTATTTAGGGTCTTTTGTGGTTTCTTATCTTCAATTTTTTAAATAGTTCTTTTACAGGTTGAGAAGTGATAGTGAAGTTCTTACAACCTGCCCACCCAAAGGAAGAGGGATTGAATTCAGGGTCCAGAATTTTTCCCATGTAGTATCATAATTCTGTCTTTCAGATTCCAAAGGATTTTCATATGAATTGTATCATGTGATCTCCAAAACTGTGAGGGTAAGCAGAACAGATGATCCTATCTCATTTTATAAATGAGGCTCAGGTTAAATTTTTACCTAGTATTTCCTGAAATCATGTATATAGTCAATGCTCTTTTTTTCTCAAGAGAAATTTTGATTTAATTGGAATATCAAAATGCATCATCAATAAGGAACCCAAAATACTTAAGGAAAATCAGCATGGAATGTGTTAAGAGCCCCCAGCATGTGGAATTGGCACAGCCCTCACCACTGGGTAGGTATACTCAAACATCTAGCACTTCATACAGTTATGCAAGAGACACAAAGGGATCATTTCTGCCTCAGGGTATGACTAGTCTAAGAAGACTGCATCATAAATTCACACAATAGTTTGTCTGGAGCCATAAACTGTTTGACAACTCAGGAGGACTTAGGTTGGTGCAAACATAATTTTTGCATTGTTGAAATTTGCCTTTGATATTGGAATACATTCTTAAATAAATGTGGTTATGTTATACATCATTTTCATGCGCATTTCTCACTTTATGATTTTTTGCTAATGACTTATGACTTGCTGTTTATTTTATATGTATTTTAGACTATGGAAATGATGTTAGACAAACATCAAAGTAAATTTGAGCAGTTTTCTTATTCGAGTTCAAAATGGGTCATAAAGCAGCAGAGACAACTTCCAACATCAGTAATGCATTTGGCCCACGAACTCCTAATGAATGTACAGTGCAGTGGGGTTTCAAGAAGTTTTGCAAAGGAGATGAGAGCCTTGAAGATGAGGAGTGTAGTGGCCTGCCATAGGAAGTTGACAACGACCAATTGAGAACAATCATCAACGCTGATCCTCTTACAACTGCACAAGAAGTTATCGAAGAACTCAACATCAACCATTCTGTGATCGTTTGGCATTTGAAGCAAATTGGAAAGGTGAAAAAGCTCAATAAGTGGGTGCCTCATGAGCTGACTGCAAATCAAAAAAATCGTCGTTTTGAAGTGTCACCTTCTCTTACTCTGTGCAACAACAACGAACCATTTCTCGATCAAATTGTGATGTGCGACAAAAAGTGGATGTATATGACAACCAGCAATAACCAGCTCAGTGATTGGACCTAGAAGAAGCTCCAAGGCACTTCCCAAAGCCAAACTTGCACCAAAAAAAGGTCATGGTCACTGTATGGTGATCTGCTGCTGGTCTGATCCACTATGGCTTTCTGAATCCTGGCGAAAGCATTCCACCTGAGAAATATGCTCAGCAAATTGATGAGATGCACCGAAAACTGCAATGCCTGCAGCCAGCGTTGGTCAACAGAAAGGGCCCAATTCTTCTTCACGACAACACCCGACTGCACATCACATAACTAACGCTTCAAAAGTTGAATGAATTGGGCTACGAAGCTTTGCCTCATCCGCCATATTCACCTGACCTCTCACCAACTGAGTACCACTTTTTCAAGCATCTGGACAACTTTTTGCAGGGAAAACATTTCCACAACCAGCGGGATGCAGAAAACGCTTTCCAAGAGTTCATTGAACCCCGAAGCATGGATTTTTACACTACAGTAATAAACAAACTTATTTCTTGTTGGCAAAAATGTGTTGATTGTAATGGTACCTATTCTGATTAATAAAGATGTGTTTGAGCCTAGTTAATGATTTAAAAGTCATGATCCAAAACCACAATTACTTTTGCACCAACCTAATACATTTCTTTTAGGGTTGGAATGAGTGAGCTGAAAAGATAGGAAATGGTTTTGGAGAGTGGGACACTTTGAATTGAGATTTTGGTGGTGTTGGAGTTATTAGTAATGACAGTGTCTTAGATGTGACCATGAGCGTAGGTAGGAAAGATGAGGTAGGTCATAAAATCATTGGCGTGGGCCGGCCGAGTGGCGCGGTGGTTAAGTGCTGGCTTGGGAAGCCAGCAGCCCTGGTTCGGGTCCCACATATGAGGGCCAGTGACACTGCCCTCAAAAAAAAAAAAAAAAATTTATTAAAAAAAAATCATTGGCGTGAGAAGGTCATTAAATTCAGAGGCCAGGGCAATGTTAGAGGTCTGCATTGACACTCATCCTCATTCTCCCTTCCTTCTTAGTAACCATCTTGATTTTTACCTGGGCACGTTGTCTCTCTATACAAAGACACATATAAAGTCTCTATTTAGCCTCCCTGGTAGTTAAATGTATACAACTAAGTTCTAGTGATGCCTAAGTGGAAATGTCACATGGAACCTTCTAGTAAGTCTCCTTAAAAGAAAACGGGTGTGCCCTTCTTCTACATTTCTCTTTCCTTCTGTGTAGAATGTCCATATATAACAGCGGGAACTCCAGCAGCCATCTTGGACCAGGAGGTAGAAGCCACTTGCTGATAGGATAGAAAGAAGAGTTGTGGAGCTGTCACTCCATCTCAAGACCATCTTCCTTCCTCTAGACTTCTTTATATGGTAGAGAAATAAGCTTCAATCTCATCTCAGTCGTTGTTACTTTGGGTTTTTCTATTATATGCAGCTGAGCCTAATCCTAACTAATGCATTGGGTTGGTGGAAATATTATCCACATAGATGTTAAAGTCAACTCAAGAGTAGTTAGTTATACATAGAGAGAGAGAGAGAGAGAGACTGGCAGAGAGCCAGAACCTGCACTGAATGAAGGCGAGTAAACCCGAGGTCTGTAAACAGCTTCAAACCAGAAAGGTAGTGGGTACTTCAAAGAAGGAAGGGGACTTGAGAAAGCAGGGAGAAATAGCAGTGAGGACCAAGGAAAATGTTTACCCCACCTTCTTTCCTGGCTTTCTAAATCTTTAAAGATTTTTACTGGGGAGGAGAACAGTGTTAGGGAATCAGAGAAGGGGAACATTGTATTTTTCGAGGACCCATCAGCTCCAAGTCAAGTTGTTGTCCTTCAATCTTAGTTGTGGAGAGTGCAAGCTCAGCTCCAAGTCCGCCGCTTTCAATCTAGTTGCAGGGGGAGGGGTGCAGCCCCCCATCCCATATAGGTGTTGAACCCACAACCTTGCTGCTAAGAGCATGCTCTCACCAGCTCAGCGGCAACTCAGGCACAGCTCACTGTCCCATGTAGAAATCGGACCAGTGGCCCTGTTGCTCAGAAGTCTCACTCTTAACCAACTGAGCCATTTGGCCAGCCCTGACTTCTTACATCTTGTGTTTGAGGAAATACAGTACACCTTATTTTGTTGTGCTTCCTTTATGGCACCTCATAGGTTTTAGCATTTTTTATAAATTGAAGGCAAGACCCTTCATAAGCAAAATATTACATATGGCTTTATTGTGATACTCGCTTTATTGTGGTAGTTGGGAACCAAAATCATAATATCTCCAAGGTATGCCTGTGAAGTTATAGACAGGACATATCATTTGTGTTTCACACCAAACAAGACATTAGAGATGACATACTGACTGAGATCAGTGATGTATTACATAATGTTTTCTAGAGCAGCATTGCTCCACAGAAATTTCAAAATGTTAAGCACTCCTTAATCTCCTTAATCACTTTTTGTAAAAGTATTATTCACTATCTTATTTGTTTATTTATATTGAGGTATATTCACTATTGGATTTAATCCTTTAAAAACATTCATATTTTTACCTCCCATGCTGAATTTATTCATTCAATTACTTAATCATTAATTTTGTGAGGTCCTACTATGCTTTCGGCAGCACTAGGAACATACAGATTAATTACAAAGTATCTTCTTCCAAGGAATTTACAGTTCAGGGAGTAAACAGGTGAGAGAACCAAATGATGTTATGTAATATGATGAAGGTATTCACCACATATAATTGAGCAATATACCAGGTGCCATGAGAGCACAAAAGAAGGTCACCTATTTTATACTGGAAGTGGGGAAGAGATTCCTGGAAGATAACAGATGAATACTGAACAGTGAATATTGAGGGTGAATAGGGGCCAGCCCACTGGGCAAGTGGAGAATTTAAGAAGCATGCAAAACACTGCACCTGGAAAGTTCCAAGTAGGCAGTGTAGTGGGTATTTATATACTGCTATATAGTATATTACTACTGACAAAGTAACAGGGCACAGACCCAGTATTAAGTAAAATTATCTCATTTATGAGTGTACTTGCCATTAATATACCATACATTTTGCTAGTGGAGACTATTGGCTTAATGTGCTCAGCTAGAAAAAGAACTTATCTAAGTGATTTTTAAGATGTGTCTTGTGACCTTATGTCACCATTTTCTCCCCTCTACAATTGCAATCTATACTTATTCAGCAAAGGAAACAAAATTGCTGTAGTATGTTGTATTATTAGAACAACTTAATCTGTGGAGTATTCAAGGTTAAACATAGTTTAAATGAATGGTACTATCCAATATTCCTTGTTCTCTGAGAAAATCCCACTCCACCATGGCTCTGGTTCAAACCTTGAACAAAAAGAATACATTTCTTCTTTAAAAAATACTTTTTTAATTTTAGAATAGTTTTAGATCAAAAGTTGTGAAGATAGTACAAATTTCCCATATGCCCCATATTCAATCTCCTCTATTATTTTTATTTTTTATTTTTATTTTTTAATCTCCTCTATTATTAACATGTTATGTTACTTTGGTACATTTGTCACAACTAATAAACCAATATGGATACATTGTTATTAATCCAAATTCATACTTTATTTTTTATTTTTATTTTTTTCAATTTTTTAAATTAGATTCAGGTGTACAACACAATGTCATAGTTATACTCTTTACCCCCCAAAGTGACAACCCCCTCCCCCAGTTTGCCACCCCACTCCCCCCTCCATATCATGCATATCTATTACAATTCCTTTGACTCCCTTCCACAGTATACTCCACATCTCGTGACTATCTATATATTCAGTTACAGTTGGCATACAATATTATACAACATCAGCTTAAGGTGTACAGTGCAGTGATCAAGCTCTACTCCATCCAAAATTTTTACAACATTATTATATTCCCCGAACTGTGTTTCATATCCCTGTGGCAATATTGTAGTTGTCTATTTATGCTGTCTAATCCCTTCCCGTTCCCCCTTATCCCCACCCCACTCCCAACTAGCAACCCTCAGTTTTTCCTCTATATCTATGAGTCTGTTTACTTCGATCATTCATTCAGTTATTCAGATTCCACATATAAGTGAGATCATATGGTACT
Organism: Aselliscus stoliczkanus; assembly: GCA_033961575.1. Lineage (NCBI taxonomy): Eukaryota > Metazoa > Chordata > Mammalia > Chiroptera > Hipposideridae > Aselliscus > Aselliscus stoliczkanus. The sequence goes on from CM066739.1 coordinate 102,125,920, forward strand.
TGTCTTTCTCCAGCTGACTTATTTAACTTAACATAATAGTCTCTTCACAACATTATCGATTACATTCCCAGAACTGCCCCCATATCCCTGCGGCAACATTGTAGTCACCCACCTACACTGTCCAAAACCTTCCCCCTCTCCCTCATCCCCACTCCCTCCCAGCCAGCAACCATCAGTTTTTCCTTTATATCTACTTGATATGACTTCAATCTTCTTAAATTTACTGAAACTTGTTTTATGGCCTAACATGGTTTATCTTGGAAAATGTCCCATGTGTACTTGAGAAGAATGTATATTCTGTTTTTTTCAGGGTGAAATGCTCTAAAAATATCAACGAAGTCCAGGTAGTCTAAAGTGTCATTTAAGGCCCCTCTTTCTGTGTTGATTTTCTGTCTAAAGGGTCTGTCCATTGATGACAATGGGGTGTTGAAGTCCCCTACTATGATAGTGTTACTGTTGATCTCTGTCTTTATGTCTGTCGAAATCTGTTATATGTAATTAGGAGTTCCTATGTTGGGTGCATAGATGTTTATTAGGGTTATAGTGCCCTTCTTTGTCTTTTAGTGTAGTCATTTTAAAGTCTATTTTGGGGCTGGCCGAGTGGCTCAGTTGGTTAAGAGCTCGCTCAAGAGTGCGAGCTGAACTTAGTTGCCCGAGCTTAGTTGCCGTTGAGCTGCCCACAGGTGGCAGGATGGCTCAGCTAAAAAAAAAAGAAAGTCTATTTTGTCCAAAATAAGTATTGGTACTCCAGCTTTTTTTTTCTCATTTCCATTTGCATGAAATATCTTATTCCATCTGTAAACAGCATATACATGTGTCCTATTTTCTTATCCACTCAGCCACTCTCTGTCTTTTGATTGGAGCATTTAGCCCATTCACATTTAAAATGATTATTGATAGGTGCATATGTATTGCCATTTTGTTATTTGTATTCCTGTTCTTCCTGGGTTAGCTTGTTTACCCCTTTCTTTTGTTTAAGAAAGCTCTTTTAACATTTCTTGCAATGCTGGCTTGGTGATAATGAATTCCTTGACCTTATTCTTTTCTGAGAAGCTCTATATTTCTCCTTCAATTTTAAGTGATAGCCATGCTGGGTAGAGCAACCTTGGTTGTAGGCCTTTATTTTGTGTCACTTTTGAGTATCTCCTGCCACTCCCTTCTGGCCTGCAGAGTTTATGTAAACAAGTCAGTTGTTAGTCTAACAGGAGTTCCTTTGTATGTAACCTGCTGTCTTTCTCTTGCTGCCTCTAGGATGTCTTTAACCTTTGCCATTTTAACTATGATGTGTCTTGGTGTGGACCTGTTTGGGTTCAGCTTGTTTGGAACCCTCTGCACTTCCTGGGCATGTATGTTGATTTCCTTCACCAGGGTAGGGAAGTTTTCAGTCATTGTTTTTTCAAATACATTCTTGAGCCCTTGCTTCTTCTCTTCTCCTTCAGGTATTCCTATGATTCGAATGTTATGCCGCTTCATCTTGTCCCATAGGGTTCTTAAACTATTTTCATTGTTTTTTATTCTTTGGTCTTTTTGTTGTGCCAACTGGGTGATTTCTGCTATTTTGTCTTCCAAATCGCTGATCCGCTCCTCTGCTTCATCTACTCTACTAGTGATTCCTTCAAGTGTGTTCTTCATTTCAGTTATTGTATTCTTTGGTTCTAACTGGTTGTTTTTTATGATTTCTCTATCCTTCCTTATGTTCTCACTAAGTTTGTTAAACATTCTTATCATCAGTGTTCTAAACTTTGACTCTGAAAGGTTGGATCCCTCTGTTTCATTTGGTTCCATTGCTAGAGGTTTCTTCTGATCTTTTACTTGTGAGATGTTTCTTTGTTTCCCCATTCTGGCTGTCGCTCTGGGATTGCTTTGATATATTAGATAGATCACCAGGAGAGCCCTGGCAGGATCACGCAGGCACACAGCTCATGGCCCAACACTCCCAGGAAAACTCCCAGTCTCAGCCTGTCCCAATCAGCCGCTCACAGATCAGGCCGAGCAGCCCAACAACCAATCACCAGCTTAGCAGCTCTACAAGCGCAGTGCGGAGAGCGGAGACTCGACGCAGCTTGCGCACTCCCCATCTTAGTGAGCAGCCTGGTGGAGCCGGAGGGCACCTGCCCGGCATTTCCCCGGCAACGCAATATAAGCTGGGCGGAGGGTGGGGATCCAAGGCCACATGTGCACGTGCGCACTCACACATGCACTTCTGTGCCAATTCCACCAGACCAATGAGATCCCGGACCTGATCGTCTGTGGGAGGTCCCAACCCTGACAAAATGGTGCCCTCTTATACACCACTCGTGTGCAGACTCCACACCAGGGGAACAATAGTCCAAAGACCTCCAGCCTTTGCACCAAAGGTGCTCAGTTCAGTCCGTCCTCACAGGCTCCCGGGTCCGGCTCACACAGCCACTCCCTCCACCAGGAACCAGGTAAGTGCTCACTGGCATGCAAGCCCGGGTGCCAGCCCCACTGATTCTCCAGCCGCTCTTAGCCTCTCTGAGCTGAGCAAAGAGAGTCCTCACTAATTTACTGCCGGCTATCTTGGAACTCCTCTTCCCGGCAAAGGAACTCTGGGCTGGTGAGCTTGGTGTGTGGCCGGAGAGTATCTCCCCCAACCAGAGAAGCTTCCCACAGCTGGGGCTTCCCTCACGGGGTTCACCCTCTCTTGTCTGCACCCCTCCTACCAGACCCGACGTGGCCTCCTCTTTAAGTTCTTTGTTTAGTGGTTCTGTTCATCTAGTGTTCCGGGGATGTCCGGGGTTGAATGCTGTATAATTTGTTTGTAATTTTGGTATGATCCTGGGAGGTAGTTAGTACAGCGTCTGTCTATTGCGCCATTTTACCGGAAGTCCTCCCAAATTCATACTTTAATTTTCTTTAATTTTTTACATAATGTCCCTTCTATGTTCCAGGATGCCAGCTAGGACACATTACATTTAGATGTCAGGTCTCCTTAGGTTCCTCTATACTATGACAATTTCCAGACTTTCCTTTTTTTGATGATCTTGACAGTTTTGAGAGGTTAGAAATCTTGTAAGACATTTCAGAACTTGGGTTTCTCTGATGTTTTTCTCGTGCTCTGACTGGGCTTTTGGGGGGAAGATCACTGAGGCAACTAAGGCACCCTCCTCATCACATCATATCAAGAGTACATACTATCAACATGACTTCACTGTTGATGTTAATCTTGATCACCCTGCTCTGGTCGTGTTTGCTAGAGTTCTCCATTGTAAGTCATTGTCCCCCCCCCCCCATGCTGTTCTCTTTGCAAGGAAGTCATTCTACACAGTTCACACTTAAGCAGTGGGGAGTTAGCCTCCATCTCCTTGAGGACAAAGTATCTACATAAATTATTTGGAATTCTTCTGTGTGGAATATTGGCCTATTCTCCCCCTCTTATTAATGTATTCAGTCATTTATGTATATCAGTATGGACTCGTGGGGATTTTTTGATACTTTGTGTATAATCCAATACTATTTGGATTATAATTTATTTTACGGCTCAAACTGTTCTAGCTTTTAGCCACTGGGTCCACTTTGAGTTAGCTCTGGTGTCCCTCTGACATACCCCCATCGGTCTGCACTACAAGAATGAATTTCATGGTATCATACAATTGGGGAAATGATATAACCTTTTAATATAATTACAAAAGCAAGATATAGTACATCAATGAATATTAATTAGTACACATTCATCAGAAACTATGGCTTTGTATCTTGAGTTGTCTTGAGTTCAATTTCCTTATCACATCTTACTTTTAGCTTGGTTTAGAAGTTAACTGATGATTTTTTTCTTTTGTAACCTTGTATACTTTTTTTTGTTTTTTTAAAAGATTTTATTGGGGAATCGGGGAAGGGGAACAGACAAGTTGCTGTCGTTTTGTTCTTCAGTCTAGTTGCCGAGGATGTTGCTTCACGGGCCCATGTTGGTGTCATCATTGCGCTCTTCCCGGATGAGGCAGATCAGTAGCCGGCCTCTGGATGTCGCTCACCGCGGCTATTGGCAGCTCACGCTGGCTGCCAGCTGCTCACGCTGGCTGCCGGCCACTCACTGTAGCCCATGGCAGCCCACTGCAGCAGGTGCTGCAGCCCACACCATCGCCGGGGCTCGCACAGCCCAGCTCCAGGTGGAGCTGTTGTTAGCTGTAGAGGGCAGTGTCACTGGCCCTCATAAGTGGGATCCGAACCAGGGCCGCTGGCATCCCAAAACCAGCTCTTAACCAATGTGCCACTCGGCCAGCCCTAACCTTGTATACTTTTAAGTAGAATGAGAGAGTTAATGAATTTAGAATTAAAAATTTTTTAAAAGGAAAGTGGGGTACTTATTGCTGTTTAATTAGGAATTACATTATGAAAGGACTGTTATTCAACAAATTTACATGCTAAAAGAGGAAAATTTATGTTAAAAGAAAAATGGAAAAGCAAATGACCTTCAATTTACCGTTGAACTACAGTAATCTGCAGATTAAAAGATACTAGGTCCAGGGCCTGCTGAGTGGCGAGCTGATTAAGAGCTGGCTTGGGATGTCAGTAGCCCCAGTTTGGATCCCACATATGAGGGATAGTGACACTGCCCTCTACAGCTAAGATGGTGAACAACAGCTTGATCTGGAGCTGGGCTGTGTGAGTCCCGGCGATGGTGTAGGCTGAAGCCTCTGCTGCAGTGGGCTGCCATAGGCAGTGCCACAGTGCCAATAGCCGCTGTGAACAGCCATCCAGAGGCCGGCGACTGATCTGACTCACCCGGGAAGAGCACAATGATAATACCAACATGGGCCAGTGATACAACATTCTCCACAACTAGACTGAAGAACAAAAGGACAGCAACTTGTCTGTTCCCCTTCCCCAATTCCCCAATTTAAAAAATAGAAAATTAAAAAAAAAAAAAGATACTAGGTCCAGCGCCAGCCAAGTGGTACGTTGGTTAAGAGTTGACTTGGGATGCCAGCTCTGAGCAGCAGGGCCCCGGTTTGGATCCCACATGAGAGCCAGTGACTCTGCACCCTCTACAGCTAAGATGGTGAACAACAGCTTGACCTGGAGCTGGGCTCCCATGAGTTGCCTGCAATGGTGTAGGCTGCAGCCCCTGCTGCAGTGGGCTGCCATGAGCTACTGTGAGTGGCTGGCAGCCAGCGTGAGCTGCCATGAGCTCCTGTGAGTGGCCTTCCAATGACCAGCAAACAACTGCCTCAGCCGGGAAGAGTGCAGTGATCACAATACCAACATGGGCCAGTGAAGCGACGTCCTCCAAAACTAGACTGAAGAACAGAAAGGACAGCAACTTGTCCATACCCCTGCCCCAATTCTCTAAAGCTATTCCCTCCCCCAATTCCCCCAATAAAATCTTTTTTTAAAAAAAGATACTAGGTCCATTTTAATAGATAATAAATCCCTAGTATCATAGGATTAAGGAAATCAAAAGAAAAATCTTAAGAAGTCATATCAATTGTAAATTCTCTAATTCTCACAAGGCATTTCCACAGGTAAATTACAACAAAGGGTAGGGAATTTTCCAAATAGTTTTATGATTAGGAGGAAGCTTTGGTTCTCGCATTTTTGGTTCTTTTATTTGTATTTATATCAGAAGGAAATAATAAATTCTCATATTGTGCTTTCAGTTTTTCAAGTTTATCCTTTTGTTGATTAATAGGCAGCAATACCAAAATACATTGCACAACATCTCTTTCTGAACACACACCTGACTGGTATATCCAGTGCCTTTCTTTGTGAAATTCTGTGTGCCTGCCCAACAGCTACCACTTATTTAACTTCTCTTGAGATGAGAACAGAGCAAACCTTCTACAGGCAAGTAAACGAATTCAACAGTAACACTGGGACATAAGCCGGAGGAGTCCTTGCTTTTCATTTCACTTGCTCTGTTTTTCAGAACTACACTGTATGGTATAAGGAGAACTTTTATAAACAATGTCCATATATTTCATTAATATCAATTCTAATTTAATACATAAATATCCTCTTCAAATACTTATTACTTAGATTGTGTCTGGGAGGAGGTGGAAGGGAGAAAACAGGAGTTGGGGGGAGACAAATCACATTTTAGGTCATTATAGAACAGTTGGCAGCTACTTATCATATTGCCTATGGTAAAGTCTTTTTTATTTTTTTTATTTTTGTGAGGGCAGTGTCATTGGCCCTCATATGTGGGACCGAACCGGGACCGCTGGCTTCCCAAGCCTACTCTTAACCACCGCGCCACTCGGCCGGCCGCCTAAGGTAAAGTCTTGGATTTTAATATGCGAACTAAGAGATCCAGAAAGGTAGGACAGCTAATTTAAAATCTCAAGTTTTCAACTAAGATGAACCTATGGGCAAAAGCTAGGTAATTAGAATGACCCAGGAGCCTAGAAAGTTGAAAGTAGTGTCTTTATTGAGATCATTAAAATGTGTTGCTGAGGGGAAAAAGAGTCAAAATGACCAGGTATCAGATATATTCATGAATAGCTCGTGAAACAAAATATATCCGATCTTAGATATATACAACTGTTACAAGATTGTTATTTCCCCGTATCTTTCAAAAAAACATACATTTAACATATTCAATTACAAGATGAAAAACAAAAGATTAAGCTTCGAATAGAAAACAAAATCCTCTCAGAAGTTTCTTGGAGTCGTCCATTTCTTATACAGATGTTGACTTATGCTCCCCGCCATAATGTTGGATAACAAGAGACATTCATTAAGCACCTGTCACACCAAGAACTCCGCTAAGGACTAACAGAGGTGACTAAAAGATTGCCTGAGCTCACAGCCTAGGGATAGCTGAAAGGAGAAAGTAATGGGCCCTAACAGGAAGGAAGGTAAGTCAGTATGAATGAAATGCTGGGGTTTCATTGTAGGGAAAAGAGGAAAGAGGATTAATGCTATGGAAAGAGAAATAAAAGTCGATTCCTGGGCATTGTGAAGCTGAGTTATCCTGAAGGCATCTCTCGATCTAGCTCCCCAAAGAAAACTGGGGCTATGACAATGGAATGGCTAAACATAGGTTATAATTATGGCAAAACATAGGTTATAATTATGGCAAAGAGAACAACAGCCAGCATCAACTTGACCAATGTTGTTGAAATGATGGGACCGCTGCCTTCAACTTCTCTGGTCATCAAAGGCTTCCTGATACGCTCATCTGTGGTGAGGAGGGCGTTTCGGGCTCCAGCCCACTTCCCTGGGCCCTGTAGACGATACTGGATTGGAGTACAGGGTCCCAGGAATAACTGTAATGCCAGCTTGGGGTCGGTGAAGGCAATTGATAGCAGGTTGGGCTTGACGCCCAGCAGCTCAGCAAGCTCTTCCATGACATCCATATAGTCTCCCTGAATGGTGTGGCGTTGGCTCTCCACATACCTGAAGCAGACAAGACAGAAGCCGTGGCCTATCAACAATCAGTCAATCAATCAATCAATCAATCAATCAATCAATCAGTGCTTTCTGAGTACCTGTTATTGGATCAATATTGGGCTAGGAGCTGTGGAAAATGGAGAAGGAAGATACAACACTGTCTCTGTCTTAAGGACTTTATAATCTGCTGGAGGAGATACGATAGATACACATGAAACAGAGAAGAATATACAACTCTGGCAAATCGTGTGGTTTTAGACTGTTAAATAGAAATGTAGAAGAGGGTAGTTAAAACAGAGCTATACTGGGGTGCCCAGTTAACTCAGTTGGTTACAGCGCAGGCTCATAACACCAAAGTTGCCAGTTTGATACCCACATGGGCCAGTGAGCTGTGCCCTCCACAACCAGACTGAAAACAACGACTTGACTTGGAGCTGATGGGTCCTGGAAAAACACAGTTCCCCAATAAAGTTTAAAAAGAAAAAAGGAAAAAACAGAGCTATACTAAGTCCTTGAAGGATGTGGAAGAAATAGATAAGCTGAGAACAAAGAGGAAAGTGTTACAAGTTAGGAGAACATCAGAGTGAAGAAATAAAGCAGGAATGAGTGTAGAATGTGTGTATAGAATATCTGTAGGCACTACCTCTAGTAGAGGAGGCATATTGTAGAAAACAAGGATGGATGCAGAGAGGCAAGTATTGCAGAGGGGACCCTGATTTTATAGAAAGAGAAAACCCACCACAAAAATTCTCAAGTTTCAGACCCTTCATTGTTTTATGAGGGCAGTGGTGGTGGGGTCCACAGGGGTCCACAGGACTTCCCAATGTTAATTCAGCATCTGGAAAGAAGCGGGGAGGATGACTCACCCCATAAGAGGAAGTGGCCTTCCCAATGGTGCCAAATGGAATGACTGATTACACTAAGTACAGATCTGAAGAGCTAAAAGGGCCTTTAGAGGCAAAGTGTGGTAATAGAGATAACCTGTGTGGAAGGAGTGGGATTTATACAGCTAAATGGTAACTTTCACTTTTTCCTTTCTATGCTGAAAGTGAAAGAACAGTGGGACAGGAAGGAAGAGAAAAGCCAGGTCAAGCTAATTGAGACTAGATGGGTTCACTAGGTTTAGAAGAATCCAAAACAAGGACAGGAAAAAATGAGAAACTATACATTTGAGGTAGAACTGGTGAAATGGAACTGAAAGCTGGCCAAACAGGCATTTATTGAAATGGGACTCAAGTTTATTTAAGAAGACAGGACAGAATTTGAGAGCTCTTCCTTATGGGTATTATGCCGCCCCAAGGGTTTGTAGGCATGTAGTTATCCTACAGTACTGGGTCAAACGCTGTGCTGCTATTCATGAAGTTTTCACAAAGAGATTCAATAAACATCCATGTAAAACATGTAGTGTATGTACATAGTTAACCCTGCATGAAGGCTAAATTACATCCTTAGGGACAGCTCAGTCCGAAGGAGGCTAGACAAAAGTCTAAAGAGAGGAGGAAAGTTGAAATAGGATATTTCAGTGCCAGAAAAGCCAGAAGGATGAGTTAAAAGCACCAAACTCAGTAGTAAGAGGGAGGAAAATGAAGTCGTTCCTGGATGGCCTTCAAGAGAATGGCTACAGGAGTAAGGACGGAAGTTACAATGCAGATAGCTTAGGAGGGAGAAAAAGGTGAGAATTTAGAGCATATCACGTAGAATATTGATCGCAGAAGTTTGGCAGTAGAAGGAAGGGGAAAATAGGAGAGCACTGGCCAGGGTTTCAGGGTAGAACAAAAATGCTCTACTCCTCCAAGATAGTACAATCAACTGATGAAAACCACCTCTTTGGGCCTGCAATGATCATGCCTCCGACTTTCCCACAAACGTTTAGGAACCGGCCATTAGCTTCCACTTTGTCTAAATAAAAATCACCCAGTGAATAAGCTCAGTTCTGAAATTCAGATTGCTAAATTACCGTGTTCACCTAAGCATTGAGCAGCCGGTGACATTACCCCCTTCCCTAATCAATTAGGCTATTCATACCATGAGCCACTGTGACCTGAGCATGCTGGCATCTGGTGACAGCCTGCAGAGTGGCCTCTGCAGATTTGGAAATCTACTTGAGGATTTGGAATTTGACTACAGTAAAACCTTGGGTTGCAAGTAACTTGGCTTGTGAGTGTTCCGCAAGACGAGCAAACATTTCCAATACATGTTAACGTGGTAAACAAGCACTGTCTCGCAATACGAGTAGTTTGTTTCCAGAAAGAATTATGCTTGCAAACTGTATCTCTGTGCTCAGTAATTCATTGCCACTCTTCCTTTCTATGGCAGCTCTACTAACACTTGAAGCAATCCTTGCAAAAACAATATACCTGATTGTCTTCCTCATGTGTGTTTCCCAACTTGACTTTTCTTTAAGACTCTAAACATAGGATTTTAAACACTTTTCTTAAGCTCGTCTCTTCTTTCCCACCCATAACAAACCTGTCAGTACTATTTCTCTATTCTATTATCATAAACTATTATTTCTTTTTCCTTCAGAATATAACCTAAATCCTTAAACTAACATGAGAAAGATAAATACAGTACAGTATTGCTTTTATTAAGAACTAAGGCAGCTGGTTTGGCTCAGTTGGTTAGAGCACAGTGCTCACAGCACCGGGGTTGCTGGTTCAATCTCTGCATGGGCTGCTGGGCTGCGCCCTCCACAACTAGATTGAAACAACTACTTGGCTTGGAGCTGATGGGACCTGGAGAAACACACTGTTCCCCAATAAAAACAAAAACAAACAGGTTTAAAAAACAAAGAACTAAGTAAGTAGAAAAGCTAAGCATGTACTTTCCCAGGAGAATTTCTTACCTTGTGTCTATTTGCCTTTGAACCTCAGTTATCTCTCTCATCATTTCACTTTGTGAGGGTAATGTTTTTAGCCCTAAAGAGAAAAACCAAAAATTTAAATGTGAGGTTATCTCCCTAGGAACAAGAATCCTATTAACAAGTACTATGCTGTGGAGAATTAAAAGAATTCTTTAATAGTCAGTAACTGTTAGCTGCAGGCTATTGTTGAAGGAGGAGGAGCTGAAGTTCAGAGATTTCCTAAAGGTTTTAAGACAAGGAGGGAAAGGTGAGCCTGAATTATAATTCCACAGAACTAGGTCTTGCGGTCTGCTCTCAGGCCTAAGGCAGGTTGTATTTAGGTAATCCTGACATTCTCTACTCCTGACTTGTCCCACCACGTTTTCTGTCAAGATATGTTACAAGGGGGAAGAGACATGGCTGCCATTCTGCTGTTCAAGTCCAGTCCAGCTTTATAACATGTCTGGAAGTTGGCTAAGGTAGTTCATAAGGTGACATCCTCAGATAAGTGTCTGCTATAGCCTTTATATCTTCATTTACCTCCAAAATGAAGCTGGCATTCGTTTGAATAGGTATTTATTTGACTAGGTATTTATTCAATACCTCCTATGTGCTAAGCATGAGGCTGGGCTGGGACTCCAAAGGCAAATAAACTCGATTCTTTGATATAAAGAGCTTTCAGTATACTACTAAGGGAGGGAGCAAATACACATTTTTTTTTCTATAGAAATAAGGAGTAAAGGGGGGTCCACATCAAGCAGAAAGAACAGCAGAAGCACAGTCACAGGGCCCCAAAGTACCTGCTGTGTTTGCTGCTCTGTGAGTTTGTCTTTCAAGGCATTTAGAATATTCTAGGATGTATGTATGCTAAAGACTAGCAAACGATGGGCCTGGAAAAGCACGTTGTATCTAGTTTGTGGAGTAATCCGAATGCCATGCTATGTCAAAATGCTTTCTTATGATCCAGAGACATGATATAATTTCACATGCTTTTCAAGGAAAGAAAGTCATTGCATGAAAGTACAACACTCACAAGGGCTTTTGAGAGGGCTACAAAAGAGGCGAAGAGAAAACTAGATTTCAGCCAAGGCAAGGAAGTGGGTTCGGCATCCTAGAAAAGGGTGCAATGTCTCCTTGACAAGAAATCAGTAATTCCAGAGAGCAAAGGAGGAAGGAAAATGGGGGAAAGGACCGGTGAAGGGGACAGGCTGAGGTGGGCAGCCATGAAAGAACAGGAGAAATGCATCCCGAGAATTTAAAATGGGTACAATGAAGGCAGAATTCAGGGATAAGCATGGCAGGAATTTGGTAGGTAGACAGGAGGGCTGTGGGGAGAACTGAAAACTCGGGGTTCCTGTTGGAAGTTTAATAAAGTTATAGGGATTCTTCTAATGATTCCTCCCTTCCTGGTCTTAGAAGAAAGCTGGAGGAATGAGCACCAGGTCTCTGAAAGCATAGGAAGCTGGGCTTCTTGTGCGTTTTCCCCAAGATCCCTTAATCCCACAGCTGTAATGCAGGCTCTTTCCATTTTCCTTGTCCTGCACAACAGTTCACTTGGTCCTGGAAGAGTCTAAAGTAAGACACTATGGCTATTTTAATGCAACTTTTTCCTCTTACTCAATTGACCCAATTAAAAGATCCATTTAATGTGACTGGAATTAAGCCAACTTAATGGGTTACTTGCATTTGATTTCTGGTCCAGTGCTCTCAAGTAGTACGTGATCTACTGTTTAGAACTGAAATGATAGAACTTTGAGGAAATTTGGAAAGGTTTTTGATTTATCAATTCTAATACCATTGCTTCTTTTTCCTCTGCTACCATGAAGATCTTCACTAGGGAAGAGGAAGCTATAATTCCAACCAGAATTCTGGATAGTTTTAATTAAGCATTAGTAGTGGTAGCAAATTCTATTATAACAACCATAGAATCAAATGATTTCTTTTTTATAAGGAACCTTAAAGATCATCTGATTGCTTCCTGTTCTGAGGTTTCTGAATCTACTCCATGTTGGCTCAAATGGCCATCCAGCCATTTTTATTCTCTTCCTACTCTGTTTGGGTTCTTCACAATTGTATAAGCAGCCCATTTCATCTTGAAATGGCACCGGCTAATAGAAAAAAAAACTTGTTTGTTTGTTTTTAATGATATTGTACAAGCCTCAACGTGTCACTCCTTGGTCCTGGTTCAACCCTTTGAAGTGATACTGAGCAAATAGAATCCTATTGCTATGGGACACCTCTTCAGATATTTGAACTCTTGTATCTCTCCTGAATCTTATCTTCTCCAGGCTAACCCTCTCCAGCTTCTTCAGTTATACTGAAAATGGCACCTTTTCAAATCCCTTAACCATTCTTGTCTCTCCTTTTAATGCACTCCATGTTAAAACATGTCTTTGGGTGTGCTCTGACCTGTTTAGAGAAGAACAATTGTACATTGTAGGACATTATAATTTTTTAATGATGCTAGATACAATTAAGCCCTTTGAAAGCCATATCATTCTACTGACTCACATTGAGCCCATTATTCCAAACCCCAAAGTGTTCTCTCATGTTCTAGCAAAACTTAAAGAGGGGCTATAAAGCGGGGAAAGTGGAATTTGAGAAGTTGAATCTTCTACATTCTGGACAAGTCTTGAACCAGGTCTTAATTTGGGGGCTGAAATCAAATCACACCATTTCTATATTTGACTTTATCTATAATGAAAGAAGATAAACTTCTTTTGCCTCATAAATATATACCAGTTGTCTAAAATATAGGTGAGTGGATTCTAGAGTGTACATTGCAATCACCTGGGAAACATTTTTCTCAAAGATCTTATGTCTGCCCCACTCCAGACTTATTAAATAAACACCACCAGGCAAAGCATGCCTATTTGGGGAAAATTTCCCAGTAGTTTATGGCCACAATTATAAACTACTACTTTATATTCATTCAAAAATTAATTTCTGAGCACTAATTTTGTGTCAGGCACTGTTAGAACCGTACATACTGTCTCAGCTATTTAAAGGCAAGAACTTAAACATACTAACAAGTTATTAAGTAGTCAACTTGCATGGTCATTTACCTTTGAATACTTGAGTGACCCAGCGTGCTTGGAGCTCTGAAATGGGCATAATGGCACCCAAGGGCTGGATCAAGCCTATCATTGCAAGAGTTGGCTTTTCCAGGTTAGGAGGGAAGACCTTTTTATACAGGGATACCCTGTTTTTGACTACTTTGACAGAATCTCCAAGAAAAGGAAAGGCAAAGGAATAGCCTGTTGCAAAGATAACAGCATCGATGTTATCCTCTCTGGAGCCATCTTCAAAAATGGCAGCTGTCTCCGTGAATTCCTTCACATTTCCTTTCACCTTCACCCGGCCAGAAATTATACGGTTTGGCAGGTTATCATTGACTGTTGGATGCTGACTCAGGAATCTGTGAATGGTGACAGAGACCAAAAGAGGGATAAATGAGAGAGGTCATTGGGCAGGCAGAGAGAGGGGGCAGGGAAAGAGAGAGATATCAGTAACACACAGGTAAAATTCTACTTTGATGGAGGTGGCTAAACAATATGCCAGTGATCTCCCTCTTGGCTATCCATGAAATTTGGGAAAGGTCTAAGGTATATTGGCACAGATTAGGATCTCAGAGCAGAAGCTGGACCCTAGTTGACACTGAGATGGAAGACGTTGGAGAAGTGAAGGAAGAATGGTCTGGTTTGGAGAGGGCATGTATAGTTTCTCAAGGAATAGTAATGTGCTCAAGCCACAAAACTCTTGAATCTTTTTCCATCAAGCCTTTTCCCTTTCTTCTCTTAACATCCCAGAATAGTTTTATCTATTCCCCATCTCACCCAGACTATTACAGTTGTCTTTAGGGCCTCTTGCTCCATCCCCCTTCAATCTATCTTCTACATCATTTTTGGAGTGATTATTCCAAAGTGTATTTATTATTATGTCACTCACTTACTTAAAATTTTTCCATGGCTCTGGACTGTCTTCGTTCCAAACTTTTCATTTAGCAGAGCACACACAGGTTTTCACGTACCTGCCCAGTGAACCTGGGTATGTACTCAATCAGTCACTCTTCCATCTTTGCCAAATAGTCCAGCCAAACCAGATGACTTGCAGGTCCCAGAGCATACTTTCTGCTATCCCAAGATCTTGTACTTACAATTAGAATGCTACTTCCTTACCCTATTCGTTTGACTATCTCCTATTATTCCATGAAGCCTCAATTTATTTTGTAATCACCGAAGTTGTAGAATGCTACAGTTTCCATAATTGGGAGAAATAAATGGGTGAAAGCTTGTTGGGGAACACAGCCTCAAAGTATCACCCCACTGATTAATTTCAAAGGAAAAAAATATCTTTACTGAGGAGAAACCTAGTAGTTACCACCTTACCCAAGTGATCAAATTTAATCTCATTAATACGAGATAACTGCTATCACATGGCTCCTGATGTAATCTACCAAGAAGGCACAACCTATGAGTATTCGTGCCAGAAATTTTAACCTGAATATAATAAAGGAAGAATAACTATGCAAGTCCAAGTTTAGAGAATTTCTGTAAAACAATCAGCTTGGATTTTTTAAAAGTGAAGAATTATTTCAGATTAAGAGAAAGAGACATGACAACTAAATGCAATGGTGAAAAACATGACAGTATCCTGGATTTAAAAAATAAAAAAGCTATAAAGATAGGGCCGGCCGAGTGGCTCGGTGGTTAAGCGCTGGCTTTGGATGCCAGCAGCCCCGGTTTGGATCCCACATATGAGGGCCAGGGACACTGTCCTCAAAAAAAAAAAAAAAAAAAAAAAAAGCTATAAAGATATATTATTGGGGTAACTGGAGAAATTTGAATATGTGGTATATTAGGTAATGGTATTTTTATCAATGTTAAATTTCCCAAGTATGATAATCAAGTTATGTTTATATAGGAGCGTACCCTTTTTCTTAGACAATATGTGCTGAATAATTTAGGGTAAAATGTCTTACTGATGGCAACTTAAACGGTTCAGAAAAAATATGTATGTATGCATGGATGGATGTAGTATGTATGCTATATATGTATGGATCTGTCTTTAGAGAGAGGAAGAGAGAAAAAGCAAATAAAGCAAACTTTTAATAGGTGTCTCTAAATGAAGAGTATATGGGTGCTCATTGTATTTACTATTTTGTATTAAGTAAATCTGAGCATTTTTTAAAACGTTGGAGGGAAACAAACACTTAAAATCAGCCTCTAGGCCGGCCGAGTGGCGCGGTGGTTAAGCGCTGGCTTTGGAAGCCAGCGGCCCCGGTTCGGTCCCACATATGAGGGCCAGTGACACTGCCCTCAAAAAAAAAACAAAAAAAAAAACAAAAAAAAAAAAACAAAAACAAACAAACAAAAAAAAATCAGCCTCTAGACGTGCTTTCATAGTCTGCTTCCTTCTATGTGATGACTTCTGCCCTTCATACTCACATAACATGCCATGTATTTCTCTGTCTTATTCTGTTATCTGTCTTCCCATTAGAGTATTTACGGTAAAATCCATTTCTCAAGTCTGCCACTTATTTCTTATGTGATCTCAGGCAAATTGGGTTCCCTAAGTATCAATTTTTATATCTGTAAAATGGAGATAAAACACCAACCTCTAGGGCTATTGTGAGCATTAAATGAGATAATGCATGTAACTCATTAAGCACCATGCTTGTCTTACATTAAGTCCTCAGAAAGGTAAGGTGCTATTATTTGTATTAGTATTACCAGTAGGTCTTGAATCTCTTTATTCTCATGCCCAGTATAATGCTTGGCTCATAAGAGGTGTTGATGGATTAATGAATGATACATTGCCCTCTGCTACCATTTTATTGTTGTCATTGGATGTCACGGAAAAAGAACTGGTACCTGGGGAAATGATCAAATGGTTAATGCCAAAGAGAGTCCTAGACCAAAGATTACAGACCGGTAGATCTTTGACTTCTGTGGGGACAAGGTAGAAATCTGATCTCCGATTCTGTGGATTTTCTTTCTTTCTTTTTTTTTTTTTGAGGGCAGTGTCACCGGCCCTCCTATGTGGGATTGAACCGGGGCCGCTGGCTTTCCAAGCCAGCTCTTAACCACCATGCCACTCGGCTGGCCCAAATCAGTTTTTTGTTTGTTTGTTTGTTTGTTTTTTTAGCTGAGCCATCCTGCCACCTGTTGGCAGCTCAACGGCAACTCAGCTCGGGCTGGCCTCGAACAGCTGTTGCTCAGAGCTCAGCTCGCACTCTTGAGCAAGCTCTTAACCAACTGAGCCACTCGGCCGGCCCTCTGTGGATTTTCTTAATGTATGTGTAGAGATAGCTCCACTGTTAGCCTATGTGAACAGTCCTTATTTTTGTGTCCTGGCCAGTACTGCTCCACTCCCGTTCTGGGGACATACCTGTGTTTAGGCTTTAGGCTATACATTGCGTGGTTAAACCTTTCATTCATCCTTTTTTCCATATATGCATTTATCAATGACTGACCAAAAGTCTTCTGCAGAAAATATTTAAATCGAGAATTTAAGAACACATCAAAAGGATATCCAAAGTCTCCTACACGATTCATGATCCAAGCCCCTCTCCTGGTGCTGAGGAAAACCTGCGGCATGGGAAAAAATGGTTTGCTTTTATCATTCTCTGGCTCGTCATCCTTTAAAAGTACCCCATTTTCTTCCAGATTAAATTTAAATTCATTAGTCTGGCTTTTGAGCCTCTGCACAATCTTTTTTTGTTTCCTACCGTTTTCCTTCTCAAACACTAAGCTTACAATTACAATTAAATTGATGTATTCACTGACCAAAAATACATCTTGCTCTGAGCCACCATTGACTTCCTGTTTAATATCATTATGCTTCCCTGAAAAGACCCCTATCCTCTTAGTTCTCCAAAGCCTATTCACTTTTAAGATCCAGATCAAGTTTGGCTCTTCTGTGAAGACACCACTGACTGTTCTGGCTGACAATTGTCTCTCCATCCTCTGAAATTACCTAGTAATTTCCCCCATCCAACTCATTTAAAATCATGAAACGATAAAACTAAAAGCAATTAAAGATCATTTAATTCAAAACCCTCAGTCTCTTTTGCCTTTGACATTGTTTGAATTACTACCAAAAAACCCATTATTTATCATTTATATTGATAGTAAACTTTTTATTTTCTTTCAACCGTAACATATAAGCTTAATTATAGGAGCTCTCAAGGTCACCATTGGTGAGACTATACTTGTGAAGTGAAACTCTTATTTTGTGTTCCTCCAAATATGTCCTCTCTAGGGTGGAAGGATAGCATACACATCTTTCAATCTTCCCAACACATACCATCACACCTCCATTTATTGAGAATCTTGACATGTACATCACTACGCTAGGTTCTTTTATCTGCATCTTATTTAATCAATACAATAACCTCTTGTGGTTCATATTATGATCCCCATTTTATGGGCGAGAGGCATGAAGAAGATGCTTAAGTGGCCTCAGGCCATACAACTCGTAAGTAGCAAAGCTGAATTTCCAACCCAGGTCTGACTGACTCCGTAGCCTGCACTTAAGAAATGTTTCATTGATGATTTAACGGAAAAACGGAAGATTGCTAGTAGAAACAGGAAACTGGCCAGTCTTTTGATGTCCTCTGCCACCTAATGTCCATGTTCAGAGCTGATAAAAGTTTGACCTTGAATTACCTGGCAAAAGTACGTAATAAAACTCTCTAGAGACAGTTTTGAATTGTAAGGTGTATAAATACATTGCTGTATGGTCTTTTGTCTCAGCTGTAAGTAAAACGGTTACCTGTCTACAGAGGGGTAATCATGAACTTCACACATATCTTCTCACCAGTGGCGGCCTTAACTCTATCATAACTAAGCACTTTTAGATGTCACAGTTGAAAGAGCATGCATGGTCTTAGGAATCAAATGGTTTTGTGTGCAGTCTATACAACTTTTGTTTTATAAGTATATGAGTAATGTCAATGCTCAGAGCCTCAATAAAAGGTTTCTTACATATAAAATAGTGACAGTAATTGCATACATCACAGGCCATTGTGAGAAATAGTGTTTTTGTGAAGGGTAAGGCATATTCATATAGTAAGCTCTCATTAAATGCTTGCTGGCTCTCCTCATACTTCTTATTTCAGTTTTCCATCTGTACCTTGTTTTAAGCAAATAGCGTATTTACAAATTTGGATTTCTAAGAAAAAATTTAAGGAAAATTGGTTTACAAGACAGAGATGTTTTCTGTTCACAAACGCAGTACAGCACAAGAATTCTTATACCATGTCCTTGATACACTGACATGTACAAGCTCATTAAGATGTCTGATTTACAAACAGCTTCTCATAAATTCAATTACTATGTGAAGTCAGAACCCAGCAATGGAGTTTCTTCAGCTTGCATTAGTGGTGATACTGCTGTCCCTGTTATGGGGGCATCATTTTGCTATGCTTTTTCCCAGGATTTCTCAGACACTGCCACTTTATCCCCACCCATTCTGGATACTTTGCTCTCTGGCTGACCATTTGACAAGCCAGTGATATTAAAGAAGGCTTGTGCCTTGGGTCGCCACCGCCTACCTGGCACATTCTTTTTATCATAACACCCACACATGTTTTTATCCTTTCTTGTTTATGTAGGTACTTCCTGATAAATACTTGTTGAATTAGTTCACGGAGTAACATATAAAATCACTTTTGTGGTGCTAGATGGGGACAGTACTAAGAAGTGTTTCTGAATGGAGTTTCTGGGTGAAGATCATTTAACAAAGTTGTGGCATTAGACGTCTATTTAAAAAAAGTAATAATTTAAAACATATTTGTGGAGAAACACAGCTTAATTAAAGTTACTAAAGAATGGCCAGGCATTTACCTGTTGCCAATAAAGTGATGATTCAATAACGACAGGAATAGCAAAATATAAAAACGACATGTTTTTTTCCCCAGGGATTTATATGAAGACACTTTCTTCCCTGTTCAAAATCTATGATACAAACAAACCTTGAAGGGCATAGAAATTGCTTTAGAGCAAATGTTTTTCCGTGTTACCTAGCTATATGCAAAGGCTAGGATAAGCTGCCTGTACATCCCACAGTGGGAACACTTTCATAGTGACATGCATATGGTCTTTGGAAAAGTTACACTGCTGCTTTTCTCCAATTGGAGAGTGAAGAGGAAAATTCCCCACCATCCTATCAATGCCAAGCTCTCAGTGACCCGCGTGTTTTCCCTTCCTTGGCCCACAGAACATCCACACTTTTGAGCACTGCAGTCCCACAAGCTCTACCAGCAATTACTTGGTCTCCTTCAAAGCTGGAGCCACACGCTGAAGGGACTAGCTGACTGGGATTATGAGCACAGCTTGTGGTCATGACCTAATTCTCTTAGGCCAACTGAATGATGGGAACTGAGGCCAACTGAGTGATGGGAATACAAGTGGCAACTCTGGCTCCAAGTGAGGCAATGAAACCAAGCTCTGCATATGCCGTTGGCACGGATGAGCTATGTACAGGTCTCCGTGTTCCCCGCTGGGTCTACCCACAGCTTCCTTAGTGAAGCAAAGGAAATAATTTTGCTGCTTCAAACCTGCTTGGCTGTGTGGCTGATTTCCACGGCCAGGTCCCCTCCAGAGTTCCCAATGCCAATTACAATAACTCTCTTTCCAGTGAAACAGTCTGGATTCTTATAGTCTCGGCTATGGAAGTACTGTCCTTTAAACTTCTCAATTCCTGCGAGAGAAGGGAAAATAGAGAGCAGGTGATGGATTATCAGGTATCGTTTGACAAATCATTTTTCTTTGCAGCGTGTAGAGCTTAAGCCTACGCTCTCCATACATTCTCCCTTTACTCAGCTACCCTCTTGCTTTTGAACATTTTTGCCTGTTTTCTTTCCCCATGGCCTCAGAGCAGACCCTTGTGATTCCCTTATCATAAATAGTCTCCTTTATTCAGGATCTGTTTGTATTTTGGATTTGTAGACCCAGAAATCCAAATTACAGTAAAACCTTGGATTGCGAGTAATGTGGTTTGTGACTGTTCCGCAAGATGAGCAAACATTTCTAATACATGTTAATGTGATAAACGAGCGAAGTCTTGTAACACGAGTGGTTTGTTTCCAGAACGAATCATGCTCGCAAACCAAGGTATTACTGTACTTTGGAAAACCTCCATTCTCTTTTGTCTTTTCATCCTCTTTAAATACCTATTCCCATTTCAATTGGAGTATATGTTTTTATAAACTCTAGAGTGTACACAGAGTGCTTTTTTTTTTCTTTTCAAAATGAAAATCCCGGCCAAAGACTGTAATAAACTCTTTCCTCAAACTTTCATTTCTTCCTTATACACTCAATATTTCTGTTTGTTTCCGCGATTGCCGAAAAAGGTCCTCATCCAACCTAATACAGATCAACTCCACATTCTTTCTTTTGATTGTTAGAAAAACTAAAGTCATTGTGAAACTAGATATAGGGCCCTCTAACTTTCCTCTGCTCTCCAAAATCACCATTATCTCTAGCTCCCAAACGGCTGTAATACAAGTTACCCCAACATCTTGCTGGAAGACAGGTAGAATTAGGATAGATAATCACTCGGATGGAAATCCTCCCATTCCTCAGGGATCAGGTCACGGGCATGGTTCAGGGGTGTGCCTTCCTGGTAGGCTACTCACCAGGGAAGTTTTCCAAGGGTAAGTGAGCATTGGTGTGGTGGCCACTGCAAACCATGACCCCATCGAAAACATTCACCTCCTTTTTCCCTTCAGATTCCGTGACCACCTCCCATTGGCCTGAAGTGGAGAAATCAGGCTGCTTCTTCACACTGCACACAGTGGTCTGAAAGGAAAAGTGAGAGCCACTGTGGGCTGTAACTGCGGCCTGTACAATGGGCATCTTTCCTGACATGAGTCTCCTTACAGAGCCTTACAGAAAAGGCTGGTATCACATAATAGGTCTCACGCAGGGATCTGTGATTTTCATAACTCCACAACTAAGAGCTTTTTGGTGGGGTATGGTCAGAGCAAGAACACTTCCACAAGGCAGGAGAAAAAACAGGTTTGGCAGGCTCACGTGGCACTCTGCTCTGCTTCTAGAAAAGTGTTACTTACTAGTTCTCTTGGACGAGGCCCTAAGGCACTGTGACACTTGACTAAAGCTTGGGTTTCTATGCTTCTAAGACACTCCACTCACTCAATGCCCTTTCCTCCCCTGACCTCCAGACATCCTGAGACCCTCCAAAAGTCTTCTTACGCCAAGTCCTGTTCTCACTGTCTAGCCCAAAACATGTGGCTGAGCTATAGGGCTCCCTCTCCAAGTGGGATAGAAAAACATCTCAGTGGCTCATTTACATAAAATTTTACATAAATGAACCTCTCTTTGGCTCCCATAAATGCCTATTTTGCCAGGAACTATAAAGAAAGAGGCTGTGAGATGGGATAGTCAGTGGTGTAATTTTTAACTTAAATAAAAAAATAAATAAACAAACATGGAGTAGTCTGCCCAGTCTAAGGAAGTATTAAGAATGGGTTCCTCTGTGCTTCTTGGGTCTACATGTCTTGGTGGACCAGCAGACATACCACAGCTCTGCACCTCAGCCATCCTGCATCACTTAGAGTTCCTTTTGGTCATGTTCTTGCCTCTGCACAGGCTGGTGCCTCTGACTGCATCATCCTTTCATTTCTTCTTTATCTGGCTGATCCCTACTCACCCTTCAACCTTTAGTTTAGATATTACATCCTCTAAGAAAACTTCTCCGGTGGGCCGGCCGAGTGGTGCGGTGGTTAAGCGCTGGCTTGGGAAGCCAGCGGCCCCAGTTCGGGTCCCACATATGAGGGCCAGTGACACTGCCCTCAAAAAAAAAGAAAACTTCCCTGGTGTCTGATGCCTCACGCCCAGATGGGTTAAGCAGCCCTCCTCTGAGCTGCAGTCTCTAGATCTCTATAGCATTTATCACCCTGTAACTCTTGTAAAACAATAGTCAATCAACAGAAACTTCATTTAAAATGAAGTACGGAGGCAATAAGGGGGAGCACTCATGCCCTATGTCGATCCCACAACAGGGAGAACACTGGACCAGCCCTCCTACCTCCCTCTTCCCCTTCATAAAAGAGTCCCCTCTCCTTTATTTTAGCAGACTTCCATGTGGCCCACTATGGTCACATGGTATGGATTGCAGTTCTTTGTTCCTGAATAAACCTATTTTGCTGGAGAGCTATCTGGCTGACATTTTGTGTAAGGTTAACACTCTTTGTTTGTTTGTGTTTTTTTTCATTAGTTTCAGGTGTACAACACAATGCAATAGTTATACTCTTTACCCCCCAAAGTGAAAACACCCCTCCCCCAGTTCGCCACCCCACTCCCCCGCCATATCATACATATCCATCACAACTCCCCTGACTCCCCTCCACAGTATACTCCACATCCCGTGACCATCCACATATTCAGTTGCAGTTGGCATACAATACTATACAACATCAGTTTCAGGTGTACGGTGCAGTGATCAAGCCTCTACTCCATCCATGAAGTGGTCTCCCTAACAAGATATGTGACTATCTGACACGCCACAAAATTTTTACAACATTATTATATTCCCCGAACTGTGTTTCATATCCCTGTGGCAATATTGTAGTTGTCTATTTATGCTGTCTAATCCCTTCCCCTTCCCCCATCCCCACCCCCTCCCAACTAGCAACCCTCAGTTTTTCCTCTACATCTATGAGTCTGTTTACTTTGATCGTTCACTCAGCTCTTCAGACTCCACACACAAGTGAGATCACATGGTACCTGTCCTCCGACTGACTTATTTCTCGCAACATAATAGTCTCTTCACATTATCAATTACAACTGCCCCCATATCCCTGCGGCAACATTGTAGTCCCACATACACTGTCCAAAACCTTCCCCCTCTCCCTATTCCCCACTCCCTTCCAGCCAGCAACCATCAGTTTTTCCTTTATATCTGCTTGATATGACTTCAATCTTCTTAAATTATCTCTCTGGGTTAGCTTGTTTACCCCTTTCTTTTGTTTCAAAAAGCACTTTTAACATTTCTTGCAATGCTGGCTTGGTGGTAATGAATTCCTTAAGCTTATTCTTTTCTGAGAAGCTTTTTATTTCTCCTTCAATTTTAAGTGATAGTCATGCTGGGTGGAGCAATCTTGGTTGTAGGCCTTTATTTTGTGTCACTTTGAATATCTCCTGCCACTCCCTTCTGGCCTGCAGAGTTTCTGTAGACAAGTCAGCTGTTAGTCTAACAGGAGTTCCTTTGTATGTAACCTGCTGTCTTTCTCTTGCAGCCTCTAGGATTCTGTCTCTGTCTTGAACCTTTGCCATTTTAACTATGATGTGTCTTGGTGTGGACCTGTTTGGGTTCAGCTTGTTTGGAACCCTCTGCACTTCCTGGGCATGTATGTTGATTTCCTTCACCAGGGTAGGGAAGTTTTCAGTCATTAGTTTTTCAAATACATTTTCAACCCCTTGCTTCTTCTCTTCTTCTGGTATCCCTATGATTCGAAGGTGGTTGCGTTTCACCTTGTCCCATAGGGCTCTTAAACTATTTTCATTGTTTTTTATTCTTTGGTCTTTTTGCTGTGCCAACTGGGTGAGTTCTGCTATTTTATCTTCCAAATCGCTGATCCGCTCCTCTGCTTCACCTATTCTACTGGTGATTCCTTCGTGTGTTCTTCATTTCAGTTATTGTATTCTTTAGTTCTAACAGGTTGTTTTTTATGGTTTCCCTATCCTTCTTTATGTCCTCGCTAAGTTGCTTAAACATTCTTATCATCAGTGTTCTAAACTCTGTCTCTGAAAGGTTGGATCCCTCTGTTTCATTTGGTTCCATTTCTGGAGGTTTCTTCTGCTCTTTTACTTGTGACATGTTTCTTTGTTTCCCCATTCTGGCTGTCGCTCTGGGATTGCTTTGATGTATTAGATAGATCACTAGGAGAGCCCTGGCTGGATCACGCAGGCACACAGCTCACGGCCCAACACTCCCAGGAAAACTCCCAGTCTCAGCCTGTCCCAATCAGCCGCTTGCTGATCAGGCCGAGCAGCCCGACAACCAATCACCAGCCTGGCAACTCTGCAAGCGGAGTGCGGAGAGTGGGACCTGAGGCAGCTTGCGCACTCCCGCATCTCAGTGAGCAGCCCGTTGGAGCCGGATCACTCCCACTGGGCGTTTCCCTGGCAACGCAGCACAAGCCGGGAGGAGGGTGCGGATCCAAGGCCGCAGGCGTGCATACACGCACTTCTGCACCAATTCCACCAGACCAATTAGGTCTCGGACCTGATCCTTTGTGGGAGGGCCCAAGCCTGACAAAATGGCGTCCTCCCTACACCACTCGCGTGCAGGCTCCGCACCACGGGAACAACAGTTCAAAAACCTCCAGCCTTTGCACCAAAGGTGCTCAGTTCAGTCCGTCCCCACAGGCTCCCGGGCCCGGCTCACACAGCCACTCCCTCCACCAGGAACCAGGTAAGTGCTCACCGGCGAGCAAACCCGGGCACCAGCCCCACTGATTCTCCAGCTGCTCTTAGCCTCACCGAGCTGAGCAAAGAGAGTCCTCACTAATTTACTGCCAGCTATCTTAGAACTTCTCTTCCCGGGAAAGGAGCTCTGGGCTGGTGAGCCTGGTGTGCGGCCGGAGGGTCTCTCCCCCAACCAGACAAGCTTCCCACGGCTGGGGCGTCCCTCACGGGGCTCGCCCTCTTGTCTCCGCCCGTCCTACCAGACCCGATGCGGCTTCCTCTTTAAGTTCTTTGTTTAGTGGTTCTGTTCCTCCAGTGTTCCGGGGACCTCCAGGGTTGAATGCTATATAACTTGTTTGTAATTTTGGTGTGATCCTGGGAGGCAGTTAGCACAGCGTCTGTCTATTGCGCCATTTTACCGGAAGTCCCAACACTCTTTATTTTTATCAATTATATTTACAATAAAATTTTCTTCACTTTTCTCTCTCCTTAATTAGACTATGAAATCACTGATTTATTTATTTGTTTGTTTGGTCTTTGCATTTTTAGTGTTTAAACAAGCAAAGGGAAGTACCACTGGGTTGAAAATGACTTACTTTGGAAGTTGTCACTGGATATTACCATTTTATTATTGTTGTTAAAACAGAAAAGGCACGATTTAGCAGACTGACGGGAAGGTAGAAGGTGGCTAGAGGAGGGGAATTGAATGAAGGTGGTCAAAAGGTATACACTTCTACTTAAAAGATAACCAAGTCCTGGGGTATAATGTCCAATATGATGACTATAGTTAGCACTGCTGGATGGCATATTTGAAAGTTGTTAAGAGATTAAATCTTAAGAGTTCTCATCACTAGGAAATAAAAGGTAGAAGATTTGGGCTTTTTGCCAGCTGTCAGAAATATCGGTTCTTTTATAGCTGTGGCTCAAAATACTAGAAAAATCATGGAAGATTTTATAGCAGGAAGAAACCACTGAACTGATGACGGAGCACAATCATCTTGTTTTACAGACGAGAAAACGAACACACATCAAAGTTGAGGAACTTCCTTGTCTGAGGTCACAAGTGATTAATAAGAGAACAAAGACTAGAATGCAAGGTTTTCTTCCCCAATTCAGTGTTCTTCCCTCTTCCCCAGAGTTAACGTCTTTGCTTTCTCAATAACTACTCCATTGGGTTGTTGCAATCACATAAAATAACATATTGGAAAATACTTTGGAACTATAAAAGGGCCAAGCAATAGCGGACAAGTTGTGGAACCAGATGTTCCCATGTGTCAGTTTCCCTGTCTTAACTGGAAAACGTTTCTCATGAAGGTGTTGAAAACATTCTGACAGGGGACTTACTGGATCTGCAGCCAAAATATATAAATGGGGACCTTTCCATGAATACTTTTTCCGGCACAGAGAAGACAAAGTGTGGCGTCTTTGTCTGGAGAGGACAGAAACATGTGCATATCGAACTAATCTTTATATGTCACCACATTATGCATTTACTTTGCGAACAACTTCAAGCACAAAGTTACCTACAAAACCCCCTACCTTCAATCGAATATACTTCAGAAGGTCAAATTCTTTGGCATACATCCGGAAGTACTCCAGGATTTCGGAGTTGTGCATGAAGTTAGGGAAATGAGCGGGGATGGGGTAATCGCTGAAGCACATCATCTCCTTTGACGTGTTGATGATCACTGATTTGTAGATACTGGCCCTTCCTTCTTCAGGCTTCTCCTGCAGTAAATAAGAAGCATTCATAGCAACGTGAGAATTAACTTCACAGTTTACAGGCAGCCAATAAACATGTCAAAAAGACTGCCAAGTGGCTCAGTAGGTTAAGAGAGCAAGCTCAGCATCAGGGTCACTGGTTTGATTCCCACATGGACCAGTGAGCTGCGCCCGAGCTGAGCCCGAGCTGAGCTGCTGCTGAGCTGCCAATGGGTGACAGGATGGCTCAGCTGGTGAGGGCACGTGCTCCTAACAACATGGTCGCTGGTTTGATTCCCTCATGGGATGGTGGCTACGCCCACCCGCAACTAAAACTGAACACAGCACCTTAAGCTGAGCAGCCACAAGCTACCAGAGGGCGGCTGGATGGCAACTGGACTTGGAGCTGAGCTAGCTGCGCCCTCCTCAACTAAGATTGAAGGACAATAACTTGGCTGTTCCCCTTCCCCAATTCCCCAACACTGTTCCCCTTCCCCAATTCCCCAACAAAATTTAAAAAAAAAAAATATCGAAAAGTTTTCTGAAAGAAATGCCATTGGAAAAAAGTTACATACACACAGGCATGTTTGTGCGCGCACACACACACACACATACACCCTCCACTTCTCCCAGTATTTGCACCCTTGTGTATATAGTCTCTCCACCTTGAATCTGAGTTGTCCTTATGACTTGCTTTTGACCAACAGCAGGCAGTTGGAAGAATACTGAATGGCTTCCAAGACTATGTCGTAAGTAGTTCTGCAGCTTCTGCCTGGGGCTTTTAGAAAGCTTGGTTTGGTGGAAGTCAGCAGCCACATAACGAGTCCAACTTCCCTGAGACCACCTTACTGTGTGGAAGCCCAAGCTAGCCCCTTGAAGAGACTGTCCGGGATAGAGGGTTGTGCAGCCAGCCACAGAAATTCTAGTTATCCCAGTGGCGGTTCTAAGCACGTGAGCAAAGAGACCATAGCAGATGTCCAGTTTCAGCTGTCACCTGATTGCAACATGAGATTCCAAATGAGAACTGCCCATCTAAGTAATAGTCTTAAATATCTGACATATTTCAAAGCCTAGGTAAGTTTCAAGGATTTTCATATACTTGCGAGATTGCTCTCCAGGAATCAAAGTACTAACTTATATTCTGTCTAGTATGTGTTCCCAGTTTACCTAATTTTTACTAAATTCAAAGACAATTACTCAGTGTTAGCAAAAATAGGGTGAAATGGGAACTTGTACTGGACAGAGTATAAGTTAGTACAATGTACTTGTCATACTTTTCCATCAGTCTTAGTTAACATTAGTGATGAGATCAAGAATGGACTGAAATTGGGCTGGCTGAGTGGCTCAGTTGGTTAAGAGTTCGCTCAAGAGTGTGAGCTGAGGGCCGGCTGAGTGGCGTGGTGGTTAAGCGCTGGTTTGGGAAGCCAGCGGCCCCGGTTCGGGTCCCACATAGGAGGGCTAGTGACACTGCTCTCAAAAAAAAAAAAAAAAAAAATGAGTGTGAGCTGAGCTCTGAGCAAAGGCGATTTGATGCCCAGCCCAAGGTGAGTTGCTGTTGAGCTGCCAACAGGTGGCAGGATGGCTCAGCTAAAAAAAAAGAATGGACTGAAATTAATATCTTGATAGCTTATATATATTGTAGTCCTCCCTTATTCGCTTTCCTAGGTTTCAGTTACCCACGGTCAACTTCGTTCTGAAAATATTAAATGGAAAATTCCAGAAATAAACAATTCCGAAGTTTTTAAATTGCATAACATTCTGAGTAGCTGATGAAATCTCATGCCCTGGAACTCTGACCCACCCATGACATGAGTCATCCCTTTGTCTAGAGTCTCCATGCTGTGTTCACTGCCTGCCCTTTAGTCACTTAGTAGTCATCTCAGTTACCAGATGGACTGTCACGGTATCGCAGTCCTTGTGTTCAAGCGACCCTTATTTTACTTATTAACGGCCCCAAAGAGCAAGAGTAGTGATGCTGGCAATTTGGGTGTGCCAAAGAGAAGCCGTAAAGTGCTTCTTTTTAGTGAAAAGGTGAGTCAGTGCAAAAAGATTGTGAGAGAGAAATCACATTCATATAACTTTTATTACTATAATTGCTCTACTTTATTACTAGTTATTGTTGTTAATCTCTTACTATGCCTAATTTATAAATTCAATTTTATCATAGATATGCATGTATAGGAAAAAAGAGTACATATAGGGTTCAGTACTATCCATAATTTCAGGCATCCACTGAGGGTCCTGGGACATCTCCCCCATGGACAAGGGGTATAATTATTACTAGAAAGTACTCAGCAATAACAAAAAAAAAGACAAGTGGTGAGTTCTACTCCTGTTTGGCAGGTGGAATAGAGAAAGAGGAATAGAGATAAGAAAATGCAAATGATGATATTTGAGAAGAAAAAAATACATACTGAATCCCTGGGACCTGTGACGAAAAAGAAAAAATGGAAGCCCTGAGTCCCTTGTGTCTTACTGAACACCTAATAGCAAAGGTGGCATTCCAAAGAGCTTTGGATGGTCCTATATATAAACCCCCAATAAATTACAGAAAAGTTGGAGGGGGTAGGATTGGGGAGAGCAGGACTCCAAATAACAAGCAAGGTGGTGGTAGAGAAGCCGATCTCAGATACAGGAAATTCTCTAGGAAACCAGCATCAGTGTGGAAAATGTGTTCAATCTGCAATTGGTTGATGTCTATAGGACTCAGGCTCTACAACTGTGCAATGTGGACTATGTGAGAATGAAGTCTGTAGTTCTTCTAAGCATTCTAAGCAGCCACTCCAGGCATTTTGCATCTCAAGGATTCATTTATAAAACATAAATATATTTGGTACCTAATAAGTGCCAGTATCACACTTGGCTCTAGAAATATAGTGGTTCAGGTGCACACTGTGGAGGTCCTAGGATGGGGCCCGGGAATGTCCAGCTTTGTACAGGCACAGACCCCGACTCCTGGCCAATAGACCTTGACTCTGGAGCCTGCTGTGCAGGCACGGGGCTCCGGGTACATAACCCCTTTATGTAAACACACCTTGCACTTGCAGGAGGGAGCATGTACACTTCGTGCACTCTCCTCCCCCAAAACCTCTATATAATGGTTGCTATTGCTGATTAAAGATGCTAGTTCCTCCTCATGTCGGCTCCACAGCCCTTTTTTACTTTGGGCATCTCCCCGCAGAAACTGTACCCGCAAACCCCCAGTGACAACACTTGGCGTAGTCTGCGGCAGGATGAGGTGAGTGCCCCTTTTGCCCCGGTAGAGGAGCCGCCCCAGGTGGATGGGATGTGGCCCCCGCCTTCCCTCTTGTATTCGGTCACAGTTTACCTACTGACATGGACTCTGCCAGAGGACTGGGACACCATACATCCCCGACCAGAAGACATCCGGAAAGCCTTGGAGGTGTTGGAGCCCAACGTCCTGCCAGCACACCAGGAGGCAGCTGGCCAGGTGGCCTGGATGTTCCTAGCAGTCTCATGACATGCTGGCTGTGACATCCAGGAGTATGCGAACTGGGTGCAGCACTTACAGCGCCGGGAGGAAGACTTGGGGCAATGCCTGGCGGCAGCTGAACTCATACTCCAAGGACCCCTGGAGTTGGAGGTGCCCTCCCGGGCTAGCAGCCCACTGGGGCTGGTGCAGCATGCCCAACCACTGGTACAACAAAGGGTGGAAGTTAAAGAGCCCCTGGCTCGTGGGGGTGGAGCCGCTGGACCGCAACAGTCCCTGAGGCATACTTCCTATACTGTTTACACAGCCATGGAGTTGCAGAGAGCTCACAAAGCAGTACAAACAGTCCCCGCATGGTTGTTCATCTGTGGGATGATGGGGCAGATAACATGAAGTTAAGCCCCACCGAGAAGACGCAGCTGGCCAGTGTCACCATGGTGCCCTCCCTGCGGCAGCATTTGGGAAACATGCCTCAGACCAACCCCCAAGCCGGTAATAAGACCCTAATTAACCGGCTCATGGCTGCTGCCTGCACAGTCTGGAACAATGCAGGGGACTTGCTGGGACATGTGAGTAAGTGGAACACTTACTTGGACTTGGTGCGAATCATATGGAAGATAGGCATGTGGCAGATGATGTTTGTGTTACAGTATAAGGGTCCTGACAAAGAGATGTTTACAGCTCACATGAAAGGCCTTAGCCTTGCTAATGGCCCGCCAGGCACTTTTGGGACCATGGCTGCTTTATTAGACCTATAAGACCGGCCTCCATGAGGTCACAGGGGCTTTGGCTAGACTGGGGGACGTGGAAGTCCGCCAGCAAGGCTGGACTGGGCAGGCAAGGGCTGTGACTGAAAAGGGCATGAGTTGCCCCCATCCTCCAAAACAGGCTACGAAAACCACGCCCAAGGACCAGGGTGAAGGGGGGACCCTGTTAAGGTGAGCCACCGGCAAATGCGGTTTCACCTGGCGGCCGCTGGGCTGGCCGAGGAGAGATTAGATGGCCAGCCCCTGAGTTCCTCCTGGCCCTCTGGCAGAAGCTACAGCCTGAACAGAAGTTCACTGCCTTGCCCTCAAAGGAACAGACCTAAGGCCGCACGTTGAACTCACCATATATTGGTCACCCTGGAATGTGCAGCAGGTGCTGGCCCTGTGGACACCAGGACAGACAGCACCCTCATATATGCTCATCTGGACCATTTTCAGGGCCTGAAAACCACTATTGAGGGGTATGGTGGCGGGCACATCAAGGTACATAGAGTCTCCTTCACCCTGGGAGTTGGACGTCTCCCCCGAGGGCCTATGAAGACTATGTGTCTACTATTGCTGACTACGTCCTCGGGATGGATGTACCCAGGGGACTAACTGTTATGACAACTGTGGGGAAACTTCACTTGCAGGTGCGTGTAGTATAAACAATGATTAGAGGACATCATCAGCACACACCCCTCCACCTGCCACAGGCCACCCAAGTGGTTAACATCAGACAATTGTCCCAGGAGCATGAGGAGATCAGGCATACTATCTTAAAGTTGGAGAGGGCAGGTGTCATATGGTCCACCATACAAGCCCCTTCAACTTCCCGGTTTGGCCAGTGCAGAAACCAGATGGTTCCTGGAAAATGACAGTGGCTTACCCGGCCCTAAACAAGGTGACCCCCTTGCTCCACGCCGCTGTTCCAAACATCACAGAGTTGATGGATTACCTCTCACAGGAATTGGGACGGTTCTACCATGTGGTGGACTTGGCCAATGCCTTTTTCTCCATTGGCATTGATACTGCCAGCCAAGACCAGTTCACCTTCACCTGGGAAGGCTGGCAATGGACCTTTCAGGTGTTGCCACAAGGCTACCTGCACAGCCCATCCCTGTGCCATGGGCTGGTAGCGCAGGACTTAGCTACATGGACCAAGCCCTGACTGTGCACTGTTTCACTATATAGATGAGATAATGTTAACTCTGATTCTCTTGCAGAGCTGGAAACTGCCGCCCGCAGTCTCCCAGATGCCCTAATGGGTTGGGGGTGGGCGGTCAACAAGGACAAGGCCCAGGGCCCTGGCTACTCTGTCAGGTTCTTGGGAGCTGTTTGGTTGGGTAAGACAAAAGTAATCCCCAAGGCGGTCACAGGTAAGATTCAAGCATACCCCTGTCCGGAGACGGTAAGGCAGTTACAGCTTACCTGGGGCTACTGGGGTTCAGAAGAACCTTCATACCACATCTGGCGATGTTAATGCGACCTTTACATTGGTTGGTTTACAAAGGGGAGCCCTGGGATTGGTCCCCTGAAGCCGAGCCGGATTTCAGGGTGACAAAGCATGCTGTAGCATAGGCCCAGACCCTAAGGGTTGTTGACCCAACCCTGTCATTCCTCCTGGCTGTCCAGGTGAAGGATTCTGGGTTTGGCTGGGGTTTCTGGCAGAAACGGTGTGCAGAAGACTCCTATCGGGTTTTGGTCCCAGCTTTGGAAGGGAGCTGAGGAATGGTACTCCCTGGTGGAAAAGCAGCTGGCAGTGGTGTACGCCACCCTGTTGGTCTGTGAAAGCATCACGGGCCCGCCTCCTGTCATGATGCAGATAACTTACCTAATGGAAGGCTGGTTCCGGTCTTGGGCAATGAGGCCGCGAACCGGCGTGGCACAGATGCCAACGCTAACAAAGTGGAGAACCTATTTAGAGCAATGGGCTCATTTCTCCACTAGTCCATTGACCCAGGAGCTACACGCTCTTTGGGGGCCCATCGCTTTCTGCTCTGAGAGAGCAGAGGACCCCTTGGAAACAGGGGAGAATCCTAGTCCCTTTGAGGAGGGCAAGCCTCCAGTGCCTGCTGATACCTGGCACACAGATGGGTCTTGCCTAGGGCAGCCCCCACCCTTGGGTGACTATAGTCCTACAACCCCTCACTGATGCTTTTTGGTATGACACAGGTACCAGATGCTCTAGCCAATGGGCTGAGTTATGAGCGGTTTAGATATTTTTGACTAAGGAACCTGGCCCAGTACATGTTTGCACCGACGGCTGGGCCATATATTGGGGCCTGATGCTGTGGCTGCTCAGGTGGGCAGCCCCAAAGTGACTGATTGGCCATTGCCTCCTATGGGACAAGGACCTCTGGGAGGACCTGTGAAAATGGGGCCAGAATACAGGCACCTCCATGTACCACGTCTCAGGCCATTGACCACTGCAGATGCCTGGCAATGACGCAGCTGATGCCTTGGTGTGAGTGTGCTCGCTTGCGGTGCCCCCAGGGTCCGCTGCCTCGGCAGCTTGGCTTCACCAGAAGCTAGGCCATGTGGGTGCCCGGACTATGGGGCTAGTGGCTGCCCGCTAGGGCTTGCAGCTAATGAGAGCTGAGGCTCAAAAGCTCTCCAGCAGAGTCCTTGGTGTGCAGAGCACCTCCCTCAAAAACTGCATCTGCCCACCTCCCTGAGGTCCATACCCCGGGGAGCACAGCCCCTATAGAAATGGCAGGCGGACTATATTGGGCCGCTTCCTGAAGATCAGGGAGCCCTATACGCCCTGACAGCAGTAGACACCACCACCAGACTGGGCTTTGATCCTGGGGTCCAGGCAGACCAACGACACACGCTCCAAGACCTGGAGCACTTGTCGACAGCCTATGGCCAGCCCTTGCTTATCGCCAGTGATCGGGGCACCCACTTTATAGGTTCACAAGTTCAAATCTGGGCGAAAGACAATGATGTCCAATGGCAACTACACGTTCCTTACTGACCCCAAGCTGCTGGTATGGTTGAATGCTTTAACGGGTTGTTGAAGGACAAGTTAAGAGTATTGGGTCCCAGGTGGAAACGTTAAAAAAAAAAAACAGGTACCGATAGCTGTTCGCCTATCGAATGAGCAACCATGAAAGACTGGTAAGGCCCCATTGGATAAGGTAACCAAGGGCTTCCTGCGACTTCTACAAGTCACGGGGACCGGGGACCCGGAGGTACAGCCCAGGCTACTGGGAGGGGGGGATTAGTAATCCTACCTGGTCCATCCACAATAGCCCCCAGTCGGACGCAGGACTGCACCTGGCCTTGGCAGGCTCAGGTCATCCAAGAGCTGCTTGAGCCCTGGGAACAGGGTCTAGAGAAGGGCCTGGAGGTCACGCCCTGGCTTGGGGACTGGCCCTTCACAGTACAAGTGACTTTATACCAGCCAAGGCAAGCGGGTCCCTCTTGTGAGGGACCCCTGCAGTACGCCTTTGGCCCATACCCCTGTACACAGTGGACCCGACCCCTGGCCCCCTACCAACGACCCACAGAGCCCAGGTGTGGTACCACCGACGAGGAGCTGCCCCCATACCGACTACGCTGCTATCGCAGGACAAGCACATATTTTGCCGGAAGGCCGTAACTTACCCATGATGGTCTCTTTATCTGCTCTGTCATATCGCCCAGGTTAGCTACAGGGAACAGCGTCCTATCCTGGGAGCACACCTTTGCCCGGGTGCACAATGCCTCGCACTGCTGGGTGTGCACAGAGCTGCCAGCGGAGACTGCTGAAGGAGTGCCCTGGAGAGTCGCCCCTGCCACCAGTACCAACTGGACAGACCTCCAGCCCTGGGACCAGAACAGCCCGGAGGGGAACGCTCGCCCCCATGCTATTGAAGCCCTCTTGCGGAAGCAACATCACAAGGACCCCCCTCTCCTCGACAAGGCTGTGGACAATGGCGGGGGTGGCTGGTGGGGATTCATGTGACATTGTCTAACCGTGCTCCTCTGTGTATCGAACAACAACACCCCACGGTTCCAAACAGTGCACTGGGCTGGTTACCGGAGGAGCTCTGCCTCAATGTTACTGTAACAATGTAACAGACCCTACTGGTTGGTGGGATGGGCGCCATCTAGTGGGAACAATGCCCACTGACTTCCTACCAGGTGATACCATCTGGATTTGTGGGTGCTACGGCTGGCCATCGGATGGCCCGGTGGACAGGCCGCTACACTTGGGGGGCGCCCCTTTATTCACAGTTGCCTCCTGCCTACGTTGCCCCAAAGGCCAGCCAGTTGGGACCCAGTTTACCACCGTGGCAACGGAAAAAGCGGGTGGCCTTAGCCATCTTGGTGCCAGGGGTTGGAGTGATAGACGTAGAGGTACAGGTGACAGCCATTGCCCAACACGTCGCAAATGCCCTAAACGTTATGCAAGCCTCTTTGGCCTTGCTCCTTGATGAAACAACCCAGATGAAAAAGGTGGTACTGCAGAACAGGAATGGCCCTAGACCTGTTAATAGCTGCACACGGGGACATGTACCCTCTTACACGTTAAATACTGTGTTTACATCCTGGACCACCAACAAAAGGTACAAGAGGCCTTGCAGGAAATAGACACCAAGGTTTCGGTGATCCAGGCCCTGCAGGATGACTCCCTTACACATTGGTGAAACTTCCTTGGCCCTTTGTGGCGGCGGGCAGGCCTTATCTTGGCAGCTATCGCCGTCAGCCTCATGGTTCTCTGTTGCTCTGTTTATTGTTGTTGTGGACTTTGTGCACAAGGACACGCTCTTTGGGTCAAGTCCCAAACTGTCACCATGTAGGTGGTGGACTTTCAGGGCCCGGACACGTGCAGACTTGCACCGCGGAAGTTCTGGGATGGGGCCCAAAAATGTCCAGCTGTGTACAGGCTGACACACAGATCCCTGTCCAACAGACCTTGACTTCGGAGCCTGCTGCGCAGGCACCGGGATTTGGTTACAGAACCCTTTATGTAAACACCCCTTACACTTGCCGGAGGTAACATGCCCACTTCGTGCACTCTCCACCCCAAAAACCTCTATATAATGGTTGCTATTGCTGATTAAAGACGCTGGTTCCTCCTCATGTCGACTCCATGCGCCTTTTTTACGTTGGACATATCACCTCCAAAACCACACCCCCAAACCCTGACTACGACATATATACACACATATATGCATATGTAAAATATATATGATATATATGTAACAGACACAGATGTGGTCTGTCTTAAAATAAGTCAGAGTTAGGAAATATAGCTTCTTGATTTTTCAAGGAAGCAGTTTATAGGGTGTTGAAAATTTGCCAAGAGGATAATCAGAAAAAAAGTTTAAGTCTTTAACAGAGAACAATTTTAAGCTGCTTTGGAGATAAACCCCGAAACCTGATAATCAGGTAGGATGGTGAACCCTTAACTGATTTCGTACCTGGTCAGTGGTTGCCAAACCCGGCTAGGATGCTTCCCAGAGACACCGGTTGTGTGGGCCCCACCCCAGGCCTACTGAATAATAACTGACATGTAGCACTTATTGTGCTTAGTCCCCACAGAAGCTCTGTGTACCGGGTACTATCATTATCTCCTTCTGAAAAATGAAGGAACAGGTGCAGAGAGGCTGACTGATTTTCCCCGAGACTGTGCTCTTCACTTCTGCACACTACTGTGGCTGGAGGTCAAAAGTATACTTTTTTATTGATTATTAAACATTAACAGCCTTTACAGCCTGTGCCCAAGACTGATTATGACAGAGGCATGGGAGAGGGAGTGTGGTCTGCTAAGGGGTATCCACTATAGAGCTAAATAAGGACTCATGTCAAATAGAGTTAGTCCCCAAAGACAGCCAGGACACAAAAGGTCTGTACTGCTGTTTAAATAAGAAATGTGAATCCACTTCTAAGTAGCCAGTCAACACTGCATTTGTTTTTAATGAAATAGGAAACATATCTGGACACCTCAGTACCATTCCCTGGTTTGGAAAAGGAGTTTGTTCAAAACCAAACGAGTTTGTTTAAAAGCAAACCTGATTCAGGTCGCTCTGGAGATCAGGAAAGAGGGTTGACATCCCATGGCATATAATAAGCTTCACTATCGTTTAAGTGGATGATACCTTAACTGTTAGTAACAAGTCAGAGCACTGGATGTGCATATTTAAAGCAAGCTGACTTTAAAACGGAATATATGCAAGGACAAGAACAGCCAATCACAGTGCCCTCTGCCTACTTCTGAAGACAGGAATTTAAACTGCTGTTTTGATTTCACAAGTGAAGTTAAAGTACAAAGCAACAAAGGCAGCCATGTTATACAGTCTACCAAAGGACTGGGATTATTAGAGAATTATCTAAAGTGAACCAGAATTTAAAAAAGGAAAGAAAGAAAAAGGTTAGAGAAGATTGAAAAGGGGGATTCCTGGAAGGGACTTGTAAGCACTTACCTATTAATTCAGACCAGGAGCAACCACTCTAAATTTTTAAATCACTTTACATGTTCCGATATTTGTTATTTAGTCACCCTCTCCCCACCGTTACCCTCTCCTGGATAGCAGCAAAATTCCTTAAATGAAAATGACCTCTGTGCCATTTTCCTAAATATCAGGAAAGGAAATAAACAAGTGACGTCTGTGTCCCATTTTGGTGGCAGGCTAGGGAAAGAGGAACCTCAGGGAGGGGAACAGCTGCTGAGCAGAGATCCACAGGCTGACTTCTAGTAGATGTAATCACTGTCAAGGCCATCATATTTCCTGACACAAGATAAAACAGCTCACGCACCTGCTTGCAGTGAGGGTTCCAAGTATTAAAGAACCAAGAGATTTACCTGGAACCTCCAGAGCCCTCCGATGTCATCAGATCTTTCAAAGCAGACAGGCTCCAAGCCTTCATCCAGGCAGCACTTGACAGATGTGAGTCCGCTCATACCTCCCCCAATCACGGCAATTCTTTTCTTGGTCATGGTCTCCAGAGATGGTCACAGGGCTGGGTCAACGTAACCTGTCCTAAAGAAAGGATGACAGATGACAGAAAACATACATCAGTTACCACCTCTCAAGGAAAACCTTGGCTATGGCATCCGAAGAAAACCTGCAACAACAGGTGCCTTTGGGGAACCCAGATTCTGCTGTCTTCTTAGCTTCAGGGAATTGCTAATGCATCGATAGGGGAGCCCCGGGCCTGCAAGACCCCCAAAACCCAGAGGCGGGCCCAGAGCTGAGAGTGCGGTGATTCATACCGGATCTCACTGCCTTTCCTGCCTGCAGCCCCTGGGCAGACCCTTCAGCTGCAATCCGCAGGCTGCTCTGCACTTTTGCCTGTGTTTCGCTGACATATAAAGCAACAGAGGATGCACAGCAATGTCCAATGGGAAGGGGCTGTTCCGCACCTCCTCTTTCAGCCAACACCCCGCCCACTCAGCGGCACTCATTCCCCCCTCACAGGGGATTAAGTGGGTGTACCTTGCTTTGGGCTGAAAAAATTAACTTTACAACCTCTGGTTTTCAGCTTCCGGTTTCCAGACGCTCAGCTACTCTGGAGTGGGAGCTGCTTCTATCCCCATTGCTCTCCGCCCCTTCTCCCCTTTGCTCTCACTTTCAACTTCCTGCTGCTTGCCTTAAAGTGACAAACTCTTACTGCTGAAGGGAAACGGTCAATAACCTCAAAGGAAGCCTTGCTTCAAAAGTTTAAGTGGTGAATCCATACCTTTCAGGAGATCTGTTAAAAGCGTCCCAGCTCCTCGGCCACCCCCACCTCATAGATCGGATCTTTGGTTCTATGCTACTGATAGAATTTACAACACCCATGCACTGAGTGGGTGCTGGTGTGTCCTACTTAGAGGAACTTAGAGTTTAATGGAGAAGACCAAAACGCAGACAATTTCGATGAAATCAAAATACTTTTTTTTTAAAGGACAGCATAGCTCACAGTGGCTTATATGGGATTGAACCCGCAACATTGACATTATTAGCCCAATGCTCTAACCAACTGAGCTAACCAGCCACCCTCCAAAATACTTTTTTTTTTTTTAAAGATTTTATTGGGGAATTGGGGGAGGGGAACAGAGTTGGGGAATCGGGGAAGGGGACAAGTTGCTGTCTTTTTGTTCTTCAGTCTAGTTGCGGAGGACGTTGCTTCACTGGCCCATGTTGGTATCATCATTGAGCTCTGCCTGGATGAGGCAGATCAGTCGCCAGCCTCTGGATGGTGGCTCACCGCGGCTATTGGCAGCTCATTCTGGCTGCCGGCTGCTCATGCTGGCTGCTGGCCACTCACTGCAGCCTACACCATCGCCAGGGCTCACAGCCCAGCTCTACGTGGAGCTGTTGTTAGCTGTAAAGGACAGCGTCACTGGCCCTCATATGTGGGGCCGCTGGCATCCCCAAACCAGCTCTTAACCAATGCGCCACTCGGCTGGCCCGCAAAATACTTTTTAAAAGACGCTTTCTCTCATGCAGTTCCATGTGCAATTTAAAAACATAAAGCATCCACTTTTCAAATGTAACTTAAGTTTTTCAACCCTAAAGTTATACAGAAAAGGCCAATATGATGGATATAGGATTTCACTCACTGGGTCAGAATCTGGGCCCATTCAACCCAGGTGTCAGTGGTTGTTGGAGAGGTAGGTCATGGCTGATGCCATCTGTCTTTGTTCCCGGAGTCAACTTTGCTCTAGATGTCTGCCTGCCAATCCTAGCAGCCCTGGGGT
Source organism: Aselliscus stoliczkanus (assembly GCA_033961575.1). NCBI lineage: Eukaryota > Metazoa > Chordata > Mammalia > Chiroptera > Hipposideridae > Aselliscus > Aselliscus stoliczkanus. The sequence continues at coordinate 102,165,125 of CM066739.1, forward strand.
TTGACTTGATGGTTTCACCCTAGCCTAGAAGTATCGATCGTGGGTTAACAGTTATTTCTCAAGGGCTTATGTTATATGATTCAAAAGGCTTGATGGGAATGGACACACAACCCTCTCAGCAACTCTGTGAGGCAAATGCTTATCATCACCCCCATTTGGCAAGTAGTAGAAAGGCAGGAGTGCAAACCAGGCAGTGACTTCAAGCCTGGGCTTCCAATCGCTATACTTCCTATTCCCTTATGAGGAGGATATGTTTATCTTCTTAGCCACAAATCCTCCTCCTGTTTTTTCATCTCTGTATTGCATCCCCTTTTTGCCTAACTCCTGCCTTTGCAACACTTTATTTGAACTGCTTTTAGCTGAGCTATTGCTTGTCTTCTTTCTGCTACTTTAAAATATGTCTCAAAATAGATCTTTGATTTGAGGAATCACTGGGCTTAATCAGAAAGATTTCTGCTTGATATATGGTCTGAATTATGTAGAAATATAGTAAACACACACAGTGGGGAACACAGCCTAGCAGGAGAATAAAGGGGGGAAGAGCCTCAAAAATGGAGTTTTACATATTTTCTTAGGAGAGAAAAAGCATGATTTTGCTTTCTGATGTGGTTGTCTTTTGGATGTGTTGTTGTTGTTTTATTTTTTTTAAGATTTGATTGGGGAATTGGGGGAGGGGAACAGCGTTGGGGAATCCGGGAAGGGGAACAGACAAGTTGCTGTCCTTTTGTTCTTCAGTCTAGTTGTGGAGGACGTCACTTTACTGGCCCATGTTGATATTATCATTGCGCTCTTCCAGGGTGAGGCAGTCACTCGCTGACCATTTGGACGGCCACTCATGGAGGCTCACAGCGGCTCACATCAGCTGCTGGCTGCTGACAGCTCACTCTGGCTGCCAGCCACTCGGGGTAGCTCACGGCAAACCACTGCAGCCCCACTACAGCCTACACCCTCACTGGCGACTCATGGCAGCCCAGCTCCAAGTCGAGCTGTTGTTCACCATCTTAGCTGTAGAGGGCGCAGCATCACTGGCCCTCATGTGGGATCTGAACCGGGGTCCTGCTGCTCAGAGCTCGAGCTCCCAAGCCAACTCTTAACTAACTGAGCCACTCAGCCAGCCTAGGATGTGGTTCTTATTTATCAAAATGCCACGAATCTTTTGATAGTCACATCAAGATGACCTACTCTAAAAATTCTTATTTAAAAAAAAAATTAAGCTAATGTTTACTTTCCTCCTGGATTCTCTTCTCCCTTTGCTCCCGAAATCCTTTATTTAACTAGTGTCTAGTGTCTTCACAGATTACTATCAAATAGAATGCCTTTTGTCCCCAAACACCTTTCCTTCTGTCTAATGCTACTTTCTCCCTGAAAGAAAAAAGCAGGGTTATGTGGGGTTTTGTTTGTTTGTTTGTTTTCCACTTACCTAATGTATCTCCCTTGAGATTTCAGGAAAATTAGCTTTTTTGGGGGGAGGGAGGTTGGAATTGGAGAGGGGAACAGTGTTGGGGAATTGGGGAAGGAAAACATTGTGTTTTTCCAGGACCCATCAGCTCCAAGTCAAGTTGTTCTTCAATCTTAGTTGTGGAGAGTGCAGCTCAGCTCCAAGTCCAGTGGTCGCTTTCAATCTAGTTGTGAGGGTGGGGTGGGGGGGAAGCCCACCATCCCATACATGTGTTGAACTGGCAACCTTGCTACTAAGAGCACACGCTCTTACCAGCTCAGTGGCAGCTCAACTCGGGCGTTGCTCACTGGCCCATTAAAAATATATTAGCTTAATTTAATTTACTTATGTGTTCTACAGGTGAGATTAGCAGCCTCTGTCTCCAAAAGAATGCTTGGCACATAGTGGGTGCTCAATCAGTATTTACAGAATGACTTAAGGCATCAAATTAGCTTCACAAACCAGTGCTTTGTTTTTGAGTTTTTATGAATAAATCAACCTAAGTCATCTCTTTTGTAGCTCACAACTAGTTTCTCCCTTTTAAGGTTAGGTGAGGATGGGGGAAGTGCAACTTTAATCTGAGTTTACTGAAGATGGAAGCAAATCCATCTTCACATTACCCACAATGGGAATAGTATTCTGATGACATAAGCCAGAGAGCAAGTAACATTGTTCCTGTTCCAGGTTTGCCAATTACCATTCTAAGTCACAGGTTCCTCATCTGTAATGTGGGGACAATGATAATACTTATTTATAGGGCTGCTGTGAGGATTAAACTGATAAATTGGCCACTAAAGGAATGTGCACAGTCAGGCAAGTTAAGAAAGTTTTAAGAGTCTGTTTTATTAAGAGAGAGTCTATCCGGCTGAGCAAAGATGGCTACAGCCCAGACTGCACGTCTAAAGGAGACTTGCAGCCCCCAGAGAGGATGTGAGGAGGGTTATATAGGGTTGGTGACAACAGAGTAGCATTGTTTGAACAGAAAGTGTTGACTGCCTGTATGCCAGTAGCTGTTTGGGGACATTTTCTGTTATCACAAGCTGGATTCTGCCTGCAAGTGCAGGCCAACAGACTGAATTAAGTGAAAATATAGACACGCCTTGCAGACACGCCTCTGTCTGTAAGTCAAGGTCTCTGAGACCTAACATTCAGAGACCTAACATAAACGAGAACAGAACGTCCATGTTAAAGGCCTTAGGGCAGCACCTTTGACAGCATCAGCAAATACAACTATTTGGTTATCCTATTTGTACTGGTGATGTTGAGTCAAGGTGACCCCAATCTAACACGTTGCTTCAGTTTGCTCCCAATAATTTACTTGAGAAATACATTGTAGCAATGACATCTTTCGTCACTTTTATTTACTGCCATTGAGAGGCTTGTAACTATTGTACAACCTACAGCCAACAGGGAGTAAGTTAGAGGATCTCAGGGCCTGAACCCATTTATTCCTATTGTAAACTGAAAGCACACCAACCTTTACAATCTTGCTGTGAATCGCTGGAGAGCAGGGACGATGTCTAACTGAATTCTATACCCCCAGAGCCTAGCACAGTACCCGGTACGTGACAGCCAATTTGATTCAATAATAAGTGAATGACGAACACATGCCGACCCCCTGATGAGCTTTTAAACAAACTCCTTTTCCAAACCAGGGAATGGTACTGAGGTGTCCAGATATGTTTCCTATTTCATTAAAAACGAACGCAGTGTTGACTGGCTACTTAGAAGTGGATTCACATTTCTTATTTAAACAGCAGTACAGACCTTTTGTGTCCTGGCTGTCTTTGGGGACTAACTCTATTTGACATGAGTCCTTATTTAGCTCTATAGTGGATACCCCTTAGCAGACCACACTCCCTCTCCCATGCCTCTGTCATAATCAGTCTTGGGCACAGGCTGTAAAGGCTGTTAACGTTTAATAATCAATAAAAAAGTATACTTTTGACCTCCAGCCACAGTAGTGTGCAGAGGTGAAGAGCACAGTCTCGGGGAAAATCAGTCAGCCTCTCTGCACCTGTTCCTTCATTTTTCAGAAGGAGATAATGATAGTACCCGGTACACAGAGCTTCTGTGGGGACTAAGCACAATAAGTGCTACATGTCAGTTATTATTCAGTAGGCCTGGGGTGGGGCCCACACAACCGGTGTCTCTGGGAAGCATCCTAGCCGGGTTTGGCAACCACTGACCAGGTACGAAATCAGTTAAGGGTTCACCATCCTACCTGATTATCAGGTTTCGGGGTTTATCTCCAAAGCAGCTTAAAATTGTTCCCTGTTAAAGACTTAAAAGTTTTTTTTCTGATTATCCTCTTGGCAAATTTTCAACACCCTATAAACTGCTTCCTTGAAAATCAAGAAGCTATATTTCCTAACTCTGACTTATTTTAAGGCAGACCACATCTGTGTCTGTTACATCTCTATCACATATATTTTACATATGCACATGTGTGAGTCTGTATATATGGCGCACGTGCACCACCGGGAGCACAGGAGAACCCCGCCGTCCTGCGTGCGCCCCGCTGCAGGAAAACCCGGAAGAGCCTGAAGCCGAGTCGGAGCAGGGCTCCCGTGCGGAACTCGGCGCAGCCGGGCTCACCCCTGGCGGCCGCGCGCGTCGGGAAGGAAGCGCAGCGACAGGCGCGGGGCGGAGCCTCTCCCCGGCCGGATGGAGCGCGCGGACGCCGGGACCCCCGAGGGCAGCATGCCCAGCTTCTTACTGGCCCTTCGGACCCAGAGCCGCGCCGAGACGGCGCGGGCGCGGGTGCAAGAGCAGGACTTAAGGCAGTGGGGCCTGGCAGGTCAGTGGCCCCTGGCGGAGTTTTGCCGGGGACTGGGCGCCAGAAACAGCGCTGCGCCGCCGCCAGAGGACAGTCCGATGAGCTGTTCACCCGAGGACCTCAGGGCCTTCCCTCCCCGCTTCTGCGGAGGGGCTGAGCGCAGAGGGGCCCCGCCGGGCGCCCCGGGGCCATCGCCCCCTCCTGCGCAGCGCGCTGGATGAGTGGCTTTCCTGGCCCCCGGCGTGTGGCCCGGGGCGGGGGGCGGTGTGTGTGTGTGTTGGGTGAGACCCTGTCCCAAAGGAAAGGTCTTTCTCTGAAGAAGCAGAGGACGACCTGGCGCCTCAAGGGCGCGGGTTTGCAGACCTGGCTTGCGGGTGGGTGGGGGTTCATTGGTTAGTTCTGTGAAACTATTAGACTTGGGCTCCCAGCTGTAGGTGGCTTCGTTTACCGCGCACGCGCAGTTCTTCGAGAATTACCTTTCTGGTGCGTTCACCCCCAGTGCTATGTTTTACGATGTGCAGCTAAGCAAAGTCTGGCCGTTCATCACCGCACGTAACTGCCCATCGTATGTACACTAGCCCCTTCTCCAAAGTCTTGGAAGCGCGAACCCCCATTCCCCTGAGTCTGCAGGCAGCAAGGCTGACCCGATCTCCTGCAGATGGCGAGGTCCAGGCCTTATTTCCCGCCCAGCGTTTGATCTAACCTCTCCCATCATCTTCTCTCTTTTTTTTAAAAAAAATTATTTATAAAATGGGGAACGCGGTGCGTGCCTTAGCGATGTAACAGAAACTTAGATCAATAATATAGGGTGTAGTGGTTAATTCATTATTTATTGAGTGACACAGAGCCACATGTAATATGGGCTGTGCCCTCCTAGAATTTGTGGACAAGGTTCTGTGAGTGCTTTCAGAAGCGTAAAGGAGTATTAATGGAACTCATATATGTCCTGAATGTCAACGGAATGGGAGGTCTTGTTATTCTTGAAATGAAACGAAAGATGCAGTTGTTTGTCCAGTTCAGGAGAGCCATGGATAAAGGAGGAAGATGAATGGATAGGACACAGACATGAAAGAGAAAGACCTTTTGAGTCTCTGAGTGTATAAGAATGTATTTCTCTGTGGCTGTAAGGAGTGTGTATCCAACTTAAATATGAACTTACAGGCTGACATTTGTATGTTTGGCGATCTTGACTAAAGTTTATATGCTTATGTGTTGCCTATTTCCTTGCATGTGTTTTTAGTTATGATACTTTGAGAACCTGTGTGAGAGAAGGCTAGATGTAATACATCCAGAGAAATGGACATGTGACTTAGTGAAAATGGGAAGATAAATAAGAGGTTGCATGTTCGTACAGATGAGTTAGAGTGAATGAAAACATAAATTATACGTAGACAAATGTGGAAACTTGGTGGTATGAATGGATAATTTGGTAGTGGAGGGAAAGAAAAAATAGAAAGCAGGTTTACTCAATGGAATAACCATTGAATACTATAACTTGAAGTTCCTATTTCTATTTGCTAGAATAAATTAATATTCTGAGAAACTATTTTTTGTGAATTGGTTAAAAACGCTTACTGATTATGTTTTTCTTCTGATTACAGAAGTAGTACCTGTTCTCTTTAAAACATTAGAGTAATTTTCTGTGCATAAATGAAAAAAAATGTAATCTCTGTAATGAGCTTACTGTTAACATGTTATTAGCTATCCTGCCAGTCATTGGTCTATACATGCATATACATGTGTATATAATTTCTTTTTTTTTTCTTATTTTCTGAGGCAGGGAAGGCAGCCAAGAAGAGATGCAAAAATGGGCTTTCATGGACATACCATAATGTAAAATATCATTTTTTTGAAACCATAATTTAAAATATCATTTAGGGGCCAGCCGAGTGGCGCGGTGGTTAAGCTCTGGCTTGGGAAGCCAGCAGCCCCGGTTTGGGTCCCACATATGAGGGCCAGTGACACTGCCCTCAAAAAAAAAAATATATATATATATATCATTTAGTTTTCTCCAATGTCACTTTAGTGAGTATAGAATATTTCAGTGTAAGGATGTACCATAATTTAGCTAGCCTCTGTACTTAGGTATTCAGGTTCTTATGTTTTTTGCTGTTATAAGTAATACTAGAAAATATTGTTGTAACCAAATATTTATTATAGCTTTGAATTTTTAATTCCTCAAAGGCAACATTTGTAGAAGAAAGAGTATGCAAAATTTATCATTTCTCCATCCTCTCACCAACACTTATATTTTCTAATTTGAGAGGCCAAAAATGCTGTTTCATTGTTTCATTTAATGTTTGTTTACTAGTATTGATGGACATTTGAATATTTGTCTTTCTTTTGTACCTTGTCTGTTTATGCTCCTTGCCCATTTTTTAAATTGAGGTGTTTGCCTTTTGCTCTGTAGGATCTTTCTTGCATTGAGGGTATTAAATATATGTCACATATATTGGGAATATGGCTTCTAAGTTGCCTTTTGACTTTGTTATGTGTGCATTTCAGTGGTGAGATTTAAGAATTCTTTGAGGTCAAATCTTTCAGTCTTTTCCTATGATTTTGGACCCTGCTTAGAAGGGGCTTTACTGCTGTGAATTTATCATTAGTGGCCCAATAATTATATGCTCTTTTTGAGGGTGGTTACCTTCCAGCTTCTGAGGGGTCTGAAAAAAACGTTTCAGTTTTAATAGTACAGCCGCACTATTGCAGCATAATTTAATCTAGTCCTGTCTCGATTTTTTTAACTTTAGCATTGATGGCAAATTTAAATGGTTGCAAGTAAGCAAGCAGATGCACGTAGTTTCCATGTGTGGACAAAAAAGGGGTTCTTCACAAAGTCACCTCACAAGGTGATCTGATCATAAATTCCTAACTGGGCAAGTCATGATGGGTGTCCAGTCCCTGGCATACAACTTCTTTAGGAAAAGGTTTTTCTTTGCCTTCCCTGTCCATTGCTTGTATGCATCTAGGTTAGCACACCTTTGAAATGCCTCTTCAGACCGCTCCCTGTGAAGCGCTACCACCCTTCAGAGAGCACATGTCTTGTAATCCAATCCCCACCTTGCTTTGTCATCTTCCTTTAGTCCCCTCAATTTCAAATGCATTAAAGAAACTGCAAAATTGTCCTTCTCCAAGCATTTGATGTCTTGCTTGCTGGCAGTTAGCATCAGTTTGGGCTCAAATAAACTCAAAAAATTTTCTACAGGTTTGGACATTCTTACATCAACACATGTGTTGTTGTTTGTGGTTATGCTGCATCAGTCACACCTCATTTCCTGGAATGGATGCTGGTGTGAGACTCAGGCAGTATAGAGATTAAGTCACACCCAGGGTGACCCTTTTTCTCAGATATCAAGTGGGTCCTGCAACACTGACAGGCTGTTTTAGGGCTTTGGATAAAATGATGACTAAGTCTGCTCAAAAAATAGTTTGGAAGTCAGCACATGGTTACCTTTCCATAACTTCCCAGCAGAGGATATGGCTAGGAAGGTTGAGGGTATGGGAATTTAGGCCATATTCTTCCATCGAAGTCTTACAGCATAGCTTGTGTGTGCTGAAATGTCTACTTTTTGGACTTGACATGTTGTTTATTTCCAGGGGTTCATCTCCGCTCTTATCAACTGGAGGGAGTCAATTGGCTGGCCCAGCGCTTCCATGGTCAGAATGGCTGCATCCTGGGAGATGAGATGGGCCTGGGTAAGACCTGCCAGGTACGTTACTGAGGAGTGACTGCTGCTCACCTCCACTGAAACACCTCCTTACTCCTTGTTACTATCTTTAGCTGCTACCTACTGGTATGTATCTTATACTAGGAGGTGAAATGCCTGAACCTTAGTTTAGAGATCATGACCTTGGAATTGACTTTCCTAGTCATGGTGATAATTTTAAACTGTGTCTTAGCCCTTGACATGTAGAATTGCAATGAATGTGCAGGGGTTTTTTTTTGTAAAGCAAATAGACCTGTCAGGGATCAAATTGACTGTCCTCATTAGCAATACTTCATCTAGTTGACTGAATCACTTCTAATATTAATCTCCCTTCCTCAGTGAGTAGTGGGGCCACTTCCCATTTCTCTGGCAGGCTGGATAACTGCAGAGGAAGTATTTCCTCTTTTCTGAGATGCCTTGGCCATCTAATGGTAGGACAGAGTCTAGAGACCTGGAGAGTGAGATGTGGCTTCCTTGGGCATTGAGAAGCAGGTGGGGTGTTGAGATAGGTGCTTCCAGCAGGTTGGTCACCACTATAGCTCTGTGTTGGCCTATGTCAGTGATGGGCTTGGACTGATGGAAAGCCCAGACACAGATGTCCTTAGGTTAGTCATACAAGGTTTACTCATCTATAGGATACCAAAGAAAGTGCAGTCAAGATACACAGCAGAGGCACCTGATCAGAAACCATGGAAGTATGTTTCCCGATACCAAAAAGGTTTCTCCAGTGAGCACACAGAATGAGCGAAAGTCTCATTGTCCTTTTAGAAACTCAAGTGCCCTTCCCAGTCTAACCTCACATATGTAAGTGTCAAGCTGGAGCAGCTCTGTGACAGGCTAGTGTGACCGCATGTTGGGGACTGTCTAAGGCAGGTACACCTCATTAATCTGGGGCTTATTCAGAATACATTATGGCCTCCAATGATGGCCCCCTCAGGTTTCTCAAGCAAATAAACCTAGCTGTCGTGCAACCCTGAACTGAGAGCTGTGGAGCCAGAGCACAGCTGCCTCCCAGGTGCCTCTGGGAGCCTGGCTGTCAGACTCTTGGACCAGAAGCCTTCCCTGCAGCCTCCTTTGCCTGGGACGCTGGAATTGTGGTGACTTCATTCACAGCCACCAAAGTCCACTTGTCCTTGCGTTTCCCCAGGGCATTCATGTAGCTCTGCTGTAAGTGCCTTAAAATTACTATCCCTCTGACTTTATCCGGCCGAAATTTTGTTTAGAATTTCCGCATTGGCATTCACGAAGGATAATGGTCTGTAGTTTCCTTTTCTTGTAATATCTTTGTCTGGGTTTGGTATTGCGGTAAAGCCAGATTTGCAGAACGAATTGAGAAGTGTTTTCTCCTCTTCAGTTTTCTGGAAAGGTTTGTGAAGAATTGTTGTTTCTTCTCTAAATGTTTGGTAGAATTCACTAGTGAATCCAAATTAATTTTGTAGATATATCTGGTTTACAGTAATAAAAAATAAATTTTTTCTAAATAGTATCCTCAGCAAAAGCTAAACAGAATGGTTTTAACCCAGCAAGTATTTACTTATTAGGTGATTTTTCTGGGCACGGTCCAGGCTGGGAGGCAATAGGTAAAGAAGAATATTATTTCCATTATGAAATTAATATAATCTCAGTTAAAAAAATAACTACCAGCCCATAACCACAGTACTCTAATCATAACCATGAACAGCGATGTATGTTTACGTGGTTGAAATTATAGCACACATATCATTTCTATTTTATTAATGTAACACTGCCATTGTGATTTTGTTTTATTCATCACAATCATTTTCTATTGGCTGCATAATATTCCGAGAGAATTGATCATAATTTATTTATTAATAAATGTCCTGCAGGCGGGGAATGTGGAGTTCCCCTCTTTTTGTGCTGCTTACGGTAACCTTGATGAGAACATCTTTGGACATTTGCTTCCTCAGGGTTTTGGATTACATCCTTAGGCTAGATTATCTCAGAAACAGTTCAACATTTGTGGATGGGGGCTCCTCAGACTTTTTGTTTTCTAAAAGAGCTATTTTCTCTTTCCCAGCAACCTTCTAGAGAAACTTTTCTAGTCAAAAGCTGGGTACTGCCATATCCTAAAGTAGACCTATCAGGCTTTACAAAGGTTTTCATTTTATACCCCTCCTTAAGCTCATGAGCCATTATTTATTGTTTGTTTTGCTCACAGGAACATGTAAGCTCCAGGGGAGCTAGGAGTCTTGTGTGTTTTGTTTACTGCTATATACCAGAGTTCAGAACAGTGACTCGCAAACAGAAGGTGCTCTATAAATGCACATAAGAGGAAGAAAAGTGAACACCTTCCCACAGCAGAGCCTGGCAGGAGGCTGAGGCCATGTGGCTGGTCATGTTTACAGTCACATCTTGACACTTGCTGTACGTTTTCAGAGTATTCCTGATCTTGTGCACTATTTGCATTGTTTTCATTGCTTTCTATTGTCTTTCCTGATATTTTTCTTTGCACTAGAGAGAGGTTCAGTTACGTAAATATTGAGCACCATTGCTTGTTACTATGGATACAGTTGAATGGCATAAATTTCTTTGGCTATGATGTTGACACTTTTCATGATTTCACTCTAGGAATGAATGACTCTCCCAAAGTGTGGAAGATTGTACATTGTTCTGTAAGCCAAGTCTCCTATAAGAGTTATTATTCACTCTAAGGTTGTGGGAACTTTGTGGTTGTTTCTCATGTGGGAATGTGATCAAAACTGCCTTCTTTTTCTGTGTTCCAGACAATTGCTCTCCTCATTTACTTGTCAGGAAGATTAAATGATGAAGGACCATTCCTGATTCTTTGTCCCTTGTCTGTTTTGAGCAACTGGAAAGAAGAGATAGAGAGGTACTGAGGAGATGTAACTGAAATTTTGTTTTTTACATTGGTTAGGTTTTATTTATTTATTTTTTCTGGGTGATATGTAAAACATGATCAAACAACATATTGTCCTAAGCAGTGAGTTTATTTCTTCCAGAAAACTCTGACCTGAGGCAATGTAGATAGAGACTGAGGATGGATGGGAGGTGGGGTGGGGGAAGAAGGGGTCCAGTGAATGTTATTGTCACTGGCAATGTGAAGCTCAGTTCTCGTTTTTAGTAAACTTTACTGAGCTAAAAGAATAACTATCTTTTTCATAGTGTCACAGGAAGTAACAACATGGAAGACATAGTTTTGTTTTTAGAGTTAGCATAAGGCCCTTTGGGCTGTTATTTGACCCTTGCACCTGTTTACATGGGGACTTACCCGTGGGTTACTCAATACTCAGGTAGGGTTCCAGAGTCCCAGGACTTTCTGGTTATAGGGCAGCCTGAGGGACACACATCTGCAACCCTTGCATGAAATGTAATTTTCTAGATGTGTACACCTGTCCCCATGGTGCTGCTTCCATTTGTATTCATCTACCTCTTTTCTTGGATTCAGATTTGCTCCAGGTCTTTCCTGTGTGATATATGCAGGTGACAAGGAGGAGAGAGCCCACCTACAGCAAGACCTGACCCAGGAATCACATTTTCATGTGTTGCTGACCACCTATGAGGTAGCGACTTGTTTATCTACAGGAAGAACTCCCAGCCTGGAACCTTGGAAGTTGTAGAATCCACTGGAGTTATATTTAATGCTTTTTGAGGGCACACATTTTTCTGGGAAGAAAGTCTACTTCCATTAGATTCTCTGAGCAGGGCTGTGACCAAAGGGAATGAAGAACCATGGTGCTCCATACTAGTTAGCTAGCTCTCTTTCCTGGTGGATATGGTAGAGGGTGGGGAGGTAGGAAAGGCTTTCCAGAGAGGTGGCCCCTGAGCTGCCTCTTGGTTGATGAATAGAAGGAGGCAGCCAGCAGGGGAAATCATTTTGTGGGCCGAGGCATCGTCTCTGTTACCGAAGGGTGGGAATGAAGGACACTTAGTTCCAGTCTCTTTGTAAGTCCTGTTTTTCAAGCCCAGACTGTCTGGGTCACTGTCAACAACCCCTTCCCCTTATTCATGCCCCCTTTTGTTTGTAAGATAGTGCTGCTTATAAATTACACTCATAACTTTTTTTACTGAGTGAGTGAATGACTTCACTAAATCCTGTCATTTAGGAGAGTTAACTAGAAACTAGCTTAGTAATATCAGAGTTATATCAGAACTAGTCTTTATAATGTGTTTTCCTTAATTTTTTAGGTTTGTTTGAAAGATGCATCATTTCTGAAATCGTGAGTAGTTCACACTTGTTCAGAAATTCTATTGACTGTATTGTGAACGTGTCTTTCCTTCACGTTGTAGTGCTTTTGCTTCTTTCCTGGTATGTCTTCCATGAGTCTTATTTACAGATGGGCAGCATAGCACGAGTCCTGCAAACTGGTCCCCCTCTCATTAGCTGTGTTTCCTGGGGTTAGTTACTTAACCTCCGTGAAACTCAGCTTCTTCATCTGTAAAATGGGGCTAGTTAGTGAAACCTTGGATGGCTGTTGAGACAACTGAACGAGATAAAGTGTACCTGGTGGGTGCCTAGCAGATATTAGATCCTACACATTGCAGCTTGCATCAACACCTTTCAGGGATGCTGTTTGGAGATTTTAGTATAACACAGTAGGTGACTTATTGGAGCCTTTTCTTGGGAATATACTAAAGTAGCAATCAATGCTCTAAAATGAACTTTTTAGAAAGGGAGTTTTAAGTAGTTTTCTATTTATTTATTTATTTATTTATTATTTATTGTTTTTATTAGTTTCAGGTGTACAACACAATGCAATAGTTATACTCTTTACCCCCCAAAGTGACAACCCTCCTCCCCCAGTTTGCCACCCCACTTCCCCCCATATCATCCATATCTATCACAACTCTCCTGACTCCCCTCCACAGTATACTCCACATCCCGTGACCATCCACATATTCAGTTACAGTTGGCATACAATACTATACAACATCAATTTCAGGTGTACAGTGCAGTGATCAAGCCTCTACTCCATCTATGAAGTGGTCTCCCTAACAAGACATGTGACTATCTGACACGCCACAAAATTTTTGCAACATTATTATATTCCCCGAACTGTTTCATATCCCTGTGGCAATATTGTACTTGTCTATTTATGCTTTCTAATCCCTTCCCCTTCCCTCCCATCCCCACCCCGCTCCCAACTAGCAACCCTCAGTTTTTCCTCTACATCTATGAGTCTGTTTACTTTGATCATTCACTCAGCTCTTCAGACTCCACACACAAGTGAGATCACATGGTACCTGTCCTTCTCTGACTGACTTATTTCACACAACATAATAGTCTCTTCACAACATTATCAATTACATTCCCAGAACTGCCCCCATATCCCTGCAGCAACATTGTAGTCCCACCTACACTGTCCAAAACCTTCCCCCTCTCCCTCTTCCCCACTCCCTCCCAGCCAGCAACCATCAGTTTTTCCTTTATATCTGCTTGATATGACTTCAATCTTCTTAAATTTGCTGAGACTTGTTTTGTGGCCAAACATGGTCTATCTTGGAAAATGTCCCATGTGTACTTGAGAAGAATGTATATTCTGTTTTTTCAGGGTGAAATGCGCTAAAAATATCAACGAAGTCCAGCTGGTCTAAAGTATCATTTAAAGCCCCTCTTTCTGTGTTGATTTTCTGTCTAAATGGTCTGTCCATTGGTGACAATGTTGTTGAAGTCCCCTACTATGATAGTGTTACTGTTGATCTCTGTCTTTATGTCTGTCAAAATCTGTTATATGTAATTAGGAGTTCCTATGTTGGGTGCATAGATGTTTATTAGGGTTATAGTGCCCTTCTTTGTCTTTTATTATAGTCAGTTTAAAGTCTATTTTGTCCAAAATAAGTTTGGGTACTCCAGCTTTTTTTTTTTTCTCATTTCCATTTGCATGAAATATCTTATTCCATCTGTAAACAGCATATACATGTGTCCTATTTTCTTATCCACTCAGCCACTCTCTGTCTTTTGATTGGAGCATTTAGCCCATTCACATTTAAAATGATTATTGATAGGTGCATATGTATTGCCATTTTGTTATTTGCATTCCTGGTCTCCCTGGGTTAGCTTGTTTACCCCTTTCTTTTGTTTAAAGAAGCCCTTTTAACATTTCTTGCAATGCTGGCTTGGTGGTAATGAATTCCTTAAGCTTATTCTTTTCTGAGAAGCTCTTTATTTCTCCTTCAATTTTAAGTGATAGCCGTGCTGGGTAGAGCAATCTTGTTTGTAGGCCTTTATTTTGTGTCACTTTGAGTATCTCCTGCCACTCCCTTCTGGCCTGTAGAGTTTCTGTAGACAAATCAGCTGTTAGTCTAACAGGAGTTCCTTTGTATGTAACCTGCTGTCTTTCTCTTGCAGCCTCTAGGATTCTGTCTCTGTCTTTAACCTTTGCCATTTTAACTAGGATGTGTCTTGGTGTGGACCTGTTTGGGTTCAGCTTGTTTGGAACCCTCTGCACTTCCTAGGCATGTATGTTGATTTCCTTCACCAGGGTAGGGAAGTTTTCAGTCATTATTTTTTCAAATACATTTTCGACCCCTTGCTTCTTCTCTTCTCCTTCTGGTATTCCTATGAGTCGAAGGTGGTTGCGTTTAACCTTGTCCCATAAGGCTCTTAAACTATTTTCATTGTTTTTTATTCTTTGGTCTTTTTGTTGTGCCAACTGGGTGATTTCTGCTATTTTGTCTTCCAAATCGCTGATCCGCTCCTCTGCTTCATCTACTCTACTAGTGATTCCTTCAAGTGTGTTCTTCATTTCAGTTATTGTATTCTTTAGTTCTAACTGGTTGTTTTTTATGGTTTCCCTATCCTCCTTTATGTCCTCGCTAAGTTGCTTAAACATTCTTATCATCATTGTTCTAAACTCTGTCTCTGAAAGGTTGGCTCCCTCTGTTTCATTTAGTTCCATTCCTAGAGGTTTCTTCTGATCTTTTACTTGTGACATGTTTCTTTGTTTCCCCATTCTGGCTGTCTCTCTGGGATTGCTTTGATGTATTAGATAGATCACCAGGAGAGCCCTGGCTGGATCACGCAGGCACACAGCTCACGGCCCAACACTCCCAGGAAAACTCCCCAATCTCAGCCTGTCCCAATCAGCCGCTCGCAGATCAGGCCAAGCAGCCCGACAACCAATCACCAGCCTGGCAACTCTGCAAGCGCAGTGCAGAGAGCGGGACCCGAGGCGGCTTGCGCACTCCCGCGTCTCAGTGAGCAGCCTGTTGGAGCTGGAGCATGCCCACCAGGCGTTTCCCTGGCAACGCAGCACAAGCCGTGCAGAGGGTGGGGATCCGAGGCGGCTCGCGCACTCCGGGGTCTCAGTGAGCAGGCTGTTGGAGCCAGAGGGCACCCGCCCAGCGTTTCCCTGGCAACGCAGTATAAGCCAGGTTGAGGGTGGAGATCCAAGGCTGCATGCGCGCGCACGCACACACGTACTTCTGCGCCAATTCCACCAGACCAATGAGGTCTCGGACCTGATCCTCTGTGGGAGGGCCCAAGCCCGACAAAATGGCGCCCTCCCTATACCACTCGCGTGCAGGCTCCACACCACGAGAACAACAATCCAAAAACCTCCAGCCTTTGCACCAAAGGTGCCCAGCTCAGTCCGTCCCCACAGGCTCCCGGCCCAAACAGCCACTCCCTCCACCAGGAACCAGGTAAGACCTCACCGGCAAGTAAGCCCGGGTGCCGGCCCCACTGATTCTTCAGCCACTCTTCGCTTCACCGAGCTGAGCAAAGAGAGTCCTTACTAATTTACTGCGGGCTATATTAGAACTCCTCTTCCCGGCAAAGGAACTCTGGGCTGGTGAGCTTGGTGTGCGGCCGGAGGGTCTCTCCCCCAACCAGAGAAGCTTCCCATGGCTGGGGCTTCCCTCACGGGGTTCGCCCTCTCTTGTCTCCGCCCGTCCTACCAGACCCGACACAGCCTCCTCTTTAAGTTCTTCGTTTAGTGGTTCTGTTCCTCCAGTGTTCCGGGGACCTCCAGGGTTGGATGCTGTATAATTTGTTTGTTTTTAAGTAGTTTTCTAATTTGTGTTCAGGCCTCAGATGAGCTCATGAAGTACAGGAGACTTAGATTTAACTCTCAGTGCCCCCTAAGAAGAGAGATATGGTCAAGATAACAGTCCCAATGTAAATTAAACAAGAGCTAGGCTTTAGGTAAATAGAGAAGACATTTTGACAGAATTTCATTCTGCTTTGCATGAGTAGTTATGACATAGTGAGGTGGAAATTCGCATCTTTAATATTCAGAAACTTCAGAGTGATTATCGATATTTTAAATATTTCTCATCCGGGTTCTCCTGAGTTGGGTTTCTCTTTTCATCCTACTTTGAAATACGAAAGGCTCAGTCATAGATTTCATGACTTCCGTCCAGTATTTTGTTGGGCTTTTCATTTAAGTGAGCATATGATCTTAATTTTCTTAAGGAGAGAATATGCGTCCTCTCTTCCTTTTTTTTTTTAAGGGCAGTGTCACTGGCCCTCATATGTAGGACCCGAAATGGGGCTGCTGGCTTCCCAAGCCAGCACTTAACCACTGCGCCACTTGGCCAGCCCCTCTCTTTCTCTTTTTGATTATTAATATCCAACTGAGTATTTGTTAAAGATCTGTCCTCTGGAAAGACACTGTTCTGGGGGTTGGCAGCAACCCCAAGAAGGTAAACCCCAGAGCTTCCCTAAGAGGACATAAACTCCAGGAGAGGGGTAAGAAGTATACTGATATCCTTAGTACAAGGCAGTGTCTGGGAAGTCGGAAAAGACAAGAAGATTGGGGACAGAAATGCTATTAGGTGCTTCATAGAAATCATCCCGTTTAGTCTTCATGAAAACGCCAGTGTGTGGGGATGACCATCAGTTTCTTAGCTGAGAAAAGAAGACAATAGGTAAGCCAGCCCAGTAGTGAATGGCAGACCCAAGGCTGTGGAGCCCCTGTTTCAGGGAGCTCCTCAGAGGGGCAGGATGCACTGGAGTTCCACACTGTTCAGCAGAAACACAATCTCCCTATGTCGGATCATCTGTCTTGAATCCATTCCGGATGAATTTAAGAACCTAAGTAATGAAGGGACATTTATAATGTTGACTCATAATATGAGTCCCATAAACACAGATACATTCTTTCGATAGACTGGGCAAGGTTATACCATGTGTTAACATATTTGCACACTCCGAGAACAGCCGGTCATGTAACCTCTGCCCTAAAGAGGTTTATTATGGCGAGTTTAGACTGTGCATGGAACAATATGAAAAATAGGGATTTAAAAAAAATTTTTAATAATAGACTTATAAAATGTTTGGATCGAGAGGATTAGACGTTACCTCATGCCCCTCCACTCAGTGCTAGAATTCCCTCCACCTCTTCCTGTCCAGGGAGCTCCCTGTAGGGTCTCCTTTGAGGAGTAGTTTAACCTACTTTCTGTCACTGAGCTGGAATCCACCTCCCTGTGGCCTGTCTCATTGAACAGGCTTTCCCTGGATGCTTGCTGTCTGTAAAACCCAAATGTCTAGTACTTCATAATTGAATAGGACTGAACCTGTTCTGGATGCTGATTCAGTCAGGGGCCAGGCATTGAACTACGGCCACTGTCACACCTTATCTCATGACCAGTGTCCAACTCCAGGTGGATCCTTATTTCTTGTGACCCTTAAATGCTTTCCTTGCTTATGCCACCCAGGAGGAATGACCCCGACTCCTGCACTGTCTTTGCACCCCCAGCCCCCCCCTCCACCTGCATCACTCAATAGGTGAATGGTACCTGGTATCTGTGCCTGCACCTGTCTCCTGGATTCTCTCTGTAGGCTCGGAGGAAGGGGGCTACCACCATGTAAGGCCAACCTCTGCTCAAGAGCTTTTTCTAATTTTTCAGGGTTTTTATTTCCATACCCAGTATCTTTCCAATATTCTGTTTTACTTGAATATACATTTAGTTTCTTTAAGTATAAAAAAATGTAATGGGATTACAGAATGTTTACAAACAAAGCAAAAAATGGAAAGTCTTATAACTTCCACTTTATTGTCTTTTGCATGGTTTTCACATTTGTGAAATAGGATATATGAGTATAATACCTTTTTTAGTTTCCATGCAGACCTATTTTATTGCAGTATAATCAGATTTATCATTTTAAATGCTATGTAATATTTCATCACTTATAACTGGACCTATTAGTATTTTGAGTTGTTTATTATTTTAAATAATGCGGCTGGGAACATAGACATACATATTTTTTTTATATATTTTGAATTTGTGTTGTGGGGAGAACAGCTTCCCAGGAGCGTTTGTCAAAGGATACACTTTTATGACTGAAACCTTTTGAGAAATGGTTGTTGTAACCTATCTCCTATGTTACAAAACGTGCTCGGGCAACGGCCACCAATGACATCCATTTTAACAAGTTCAATGGCTGTCACTTTCTAGTCACTACTTCGCCATTTTAAAATTATACTTTTTTAAGGGCTGGCCGAGTAGCGCAGTGGTTAAGCACTGGCTTGGGAAACCAGCGGCCCCGGTTCAGGTCCCACATATGAAGGCCAGTGATGCTGCCCTCAAAAAAAAACCAAAAACAAACAAACAAAAAAACAAAAAAAACATAAAATTATACTTTTTTAGCTACTGTGACACCACTGTCTTCTTGATTTTTCTTCTGGGTCTGAACCTCAGCTCTACCTCATACTAGCTTTATGACCTTGACCCAGTCACCCAATCTCTCTACACTTTAGCCTCCTTGTTGGCAAAATGAGCACAGTAATGTGTACTCACCATATTCTTTCCGATTAAATAATGTACATAAAGCCTCAAGTGTCTGGCACATAGTAGGTGGTCATAGATGCTTTCCTCTTGCTTTCTGTCTCTGGCTCCTTCCTTCCTGCCGTCAATGCATAGGTCTTTCCCATCTTGGATAAAAAAAAGTCCATTTTATTATCTTATCCAGATATTGTCTTATGTACATAGTAGGCTCTCGGATAAGAAGGCAATTTGGGTATGTTTCTAATAGAATCGACTTACTATTAGTCTTTCCAACAACAGTCAAAGTTTTGTAGTAAGACTTCTAGTTGTGAGATACGCATATGTGTTTCAAGTTACACAAAACTGAACGCTTGGATTTTTTCTCTCACAGCTTCTCTTGGAATGTTCTTGTTGTGGATGAAGCTCACAGGTTGAAAAACCAAAGCTCCTTGCTGCATAAGACACTTTCAGAGGTAAACTGATATGGTAGTCTTAGTTTTTGTATAACACTCTTTAAAAAAATATTAGTTGAGGCCTATATAAAGCCAATTAAGTTGAAACATTTTTTTTTTCCAGTCACATTTCTGCAGGGCTAACTGGACATTTCGTGGGTGACAGAAATAGTACTTAATATGACCTAACTTTTTCCTCTTGTCTTTTACACAGGAGATAATGTGTTTACTGAAATATGGTTATCAAGTGCATAATACTCTACCCCAATAAAATACATTGTATGTTTGGAAATGTCCAACTCTTTTGATATTCTTCAAAGGAGCAATTTATTTTAAAAATAATCTTATTATAATTCTGTCTGCAATAGCAGCTATACCTAGTATATCATACCCCACCCTCCCATTTTCCTGTTTAAAAAATTTGGCAGTTCACATAGAGTCAGGAAGAGACTGATTTCATATCAATGACTGTTACCTCTAACCTCTGTTGTCTTTGTCATACTTTTGAGTGTGACAACCTTGATGTCATTCCCTTCTCTTTACCTCTGATGTCATTCTGGCAAAACAGATGAGAAATGTCACTGTAGCCTGAGATTGCCCTCTTTTCTGAGGAGCCAGTGGAACAACTTGTGTGTATGAAGTCCCTTCTCTTTGACCAAGTAAAAGCTTGTTCATTCATGAGACCACACGTGCAGATTTCTGACCATCTTGGAAGTTTGGTCCCTGTCCTGTAATAAAGCAATTAATAAATTTAGAGGTCACTGGGAGGAAAGTCTTAGAGCCAGATTCTATATTTGCTGGCTAAAAGTTGTTTTTAGCATTTTAATGCAGACATGGCTACTGCCTGTTATTACCACAGTCTCAAAGATTGCTAGCCCTTGGTGGGGCCCTGTCTGCTCTGTGGTGTCTTTTGTCATGTTTTTAGGAACTCTTAGCATTATTTCTTTCCCAAGAAGTCCTCCTATCCTGGCTCCTAACCTTATAAGAGACTGCTTCACAAACTACCAAGCCAGGTGACTGATCTACAGTGGGAGAAGAGAAGCAGGTGTCGTAAAAGGGCTCTGGGTTTAGCGTAGGGAGTCTTAAGTTCTGTGGCTGGCCCCAGAGCCTTTCCTTGCTATTTATAGGAAACTAAGGCTCAGAGGGACTAAGTGAGGAAATTGTTCTAAGCATTCTTTTTAGGTGAGGTTTGAATTGCAGACAACGACTTGGTTGGAAAGAAATACATATTATTGATTGGGGTGAGATGTGGGGATGGGTACTGCCCTTTCCCCCTTTCCTAGTATTGTTTTCAGCTTGTTGGTAAAAGTTGGAAGAAACCTAAATGTGAGACATAGGGGGCTGGCTGAGTGGCTCAGTTAGTTAAGAGCTCGCTCCAGAATGTGAGCTGAGCTCTGAGCAACAGCAGTTCGATACCCAGCCCGAGCTGAGCTGCCAACAGGTGGCAGGCTGACTCAGCTAAAAAGAAAAAAAGAGAGACATAGGGAATTTGTTATACAATTTATAACCTACACCGATATAATACTTTTACAAAGTAAGGCTGCCATGAAAATTATGTAGAAGAACATTTAATAACATGAGAAATGTTTGCAAAATATTTTACACACACACAAGAGTTTACAAAATACTATATACAAACAGAGATCATCTCTGGATTTTTTTCACCTAATGATAAGTTTTGATGCCCAAATGGAGATTACTTTGAATAAAAATACTAGCTCCTGTGGTAGTTTAGTTGGTTATAGTGCCACCAGCCATGATTATCTCTATGACCTCATATTCTGCGGTTATCCTAGCTCTTTGCTTGCAGAGCACATATTGTAAAAATGTAAGTTGGTTATTGGAAACATTTCTTTTTAACCAGTTCCCATACTTGAAATACGGTGAAAATATTGCCGCACAAGGAGAGCAGGCATGAATGGGTGGACATGGATTAGATAATTTAACCCTCCATCGGGCACAACCGATCTCACAGATGCATTGCACACAAATTGTCAAATATCTGTTAACTTAAGTAACGTGACTCATCGCTTCCGTATCTTCCCCCTTTACCGTAATCTATTGCCAGTCGTGTTTGTGACTTAGTACAGTAAAGATATATTTCATATTTGAAAATGTGTGTGCAATGAACCTGTGAGATCAGTTGTGCCCAACGGAGGATTAAAAAGAAACAAACAAAAAAAAGGGAGATTGCAAAAAAAAATAATGATAACATTTTAAAATCATTTTTAGTTGATTGTGTCATTTCATGTATCACCTTGTCGTATTGCAAAAGCAGTATTTTCTTATGACCCCCCCAAAATCAAAATATAGAAACACAAGAGGAAAAATAAAAACCACCAGTAGCCTTGCCCCTCTGCATACATTAACATTTGGTGTGTGTGCTGCCATATTCTTTGCTGTGCATGTGTAAACCCAAATATAGATATGCGTATGCATTATTTAAAAAGTCATCAAAATATATTATTTTAAATAACAAAATGCAGTATGTATGTATATGTATTGTGTGTTTTATATGTGTATCTACACATTATATTTCTGTATTTAAAATCATAAACATACACATGATGTGGTTTTCCCTTTTTGCTAAATTGTTTAACTCAAATGGTGTCACTTCCTGTTAATGTCAATTCAAAGGTTGTCCTTTGCTTGGCCTAATACCTCTGTTACTGTTTTTCCTAATCTTTTACTCCTTTAGCCTCATATCCTTGGTGCTGTCATCTGTTGCTTAAAATTTAAAGACTCTCTTTCCATTTGGGCTGTATATAGCCCAGAAACGTCCAGAAGTCTTGATACCTTGCATGGGATGCATCATCAAGTTTTACGAAAGGACATTCTATTTGTATAGATCTTCTTGCTTGTGCATGTGGTGGTGGGGGGCCTGCTGCTGTAACTCTGGGCTTCTCCACTGCCTGAGTACATACTAAGTGCCTCTGACGCCTCAGTCAACTCCCCCACGTAGGTACTAACACGTAGCTTGAGCCCCCACATAGATTGAATAATAATAACCATATTGGACATTCGTGTAGCACTTCAGAGTTCACAAAGCGATTTTACTTACATCCTTATAACGGTATCTGCTTCACAGGGTCATTATCCCTCCCCTTGTAGTTGAAACTGAAGAGCTCTTACTTCCTACATCAACTTGAGCCTGAGCTTCTGATACCATGTCCCTGTGGCCGTTCCATTAAAGACCCTCTCTCTGCATGGCTAAAGGTTGGGGTGGGGAACTCAGTCTTGCTTTCCAGCGTCATGGATTTTTTTACTTTTCTTTTTTACGTATTTGAGTTCTCAGTTGTCTTCCGTCTCCTGCTGACCGGAACGCCCATCCAGAACAGCCTCCAAGAGCTCTACTCCCTCCTGAGTTTTGTGGAGCCTGACATCTTTCCCAGGGAGCAGGTGGAAGATTTTGTTCAGCGTTACCAGGGCGTTGAGAAAGAGCCTGAGTCAGGCAAGTGCCCGTCTGTCCCCAAGACGTCTGGGTTCAGAAACTGCCCTCATGATAGGCAGTGGTTGTAGATAGAAAAGAAAGAGACCAGAGGCCACCTGCTGGGAGATAAAGAGCCCCAGATAAACGAGGTGATGTCCCCTCCTTGCGTTGTCCCCACACTGTCCCCAGTGGTCGGCTACTCAGGACTCTTGTTTGTTGCGTGAACCTACCATAAGGCTTATTTGGGTCATTTGTAGAAGAAATAGAAAGTGTCTGCTGATTTACAGACTTTCTTTTTTTTCCAACATGTGATTTCTGTAAGGACTTTGTAACTCCCTACACTACTTCCTGAGGCAGGAAAGGATGGGGATGTTTCTAGTCCCCAAACCACTGTCCTGCATTTCACAGCACTGACGTTCCTCTTGACACTGCACCCAAACCAAAAGCGTGGGATGGGCAGGAGGTGGAAGGCAGGGAGGGAAGCCTTCCTCATTCTTACGGATGCCAGGGGCAGGTGTCTTCCTCTTGCCCTTTTGCCCCTCTGCCTCGTACAATGACCTAGCCCTGCAATGGTATCCCAAGACGATGATTTGGGACAAATGGCAGGCATCCTTCTAGTGACTGTCTGAACTTGGCGAGACTGAATTGGAAGCAAAAATCCCCACACTGAGGACTAAATATTTCCTGGGGAACCTGCTCGCATGGCTCACATGTGTAGGGTCGCCAGATGAAACAGGTGTCACCCAGTCAGATAGTACATGGGACGTACTCGTTTTTCAAAATTATTTGTTGTTTATCTGAAATTCAAATTTAACTGACAGCTTGTATTTCTCTTTCTTTTTTCCTTTTTTTTTTAAGATTTTATTGGGGAATTGGTGGAGGGGAACAGCGTTGGGGAATCGGGGAAGGGGAACAGACAAGTTGCCGTCTTCTTGTTCTTCAGTTTTAGTTGCGGAGGATGTTGCTTCACTGTTGGTATCGTCATTGCGCTCTTCCCGGATGAGGCAGATCGGTCGCTGCCCTCTGGATGTCGCTCATCGCGGCTATTGGCAGCTCACGCTTGGCTGCCAGCCGCTCACGCTGGCTGCGGGCCACTCACTGCAGCCTATGGCAGCCCACTGCAGCAGGGGCTGCAGCCCACACCATCACCAGGGCTCGCACAGCCCAGCTCCAGGTGGAGCTGTTGTTAGCTGTAGAGGGCAGTGTCACTGGCCCTCATGTGGGATCCGAACCGGGGCCGCTGGCATCCCAAAACCAGCGCTTAACCAATGCGCCACTCGGCCGGCCCCCTTTTTTTTTTTTTTAAGGGCAGTGTCACTGGCCCTCATTTGTGGGACCTGAACCGGGGCTGCTGGCTTCCCAAGCCAGCACTTAACCACCACACCACTTGGCTGGCCCAGCTTATATTTTTATGTCTTGTATATGACACGCCTACATGCAGGGTCATTCCAGTACAGACTAGTTTTTGAAGTTGATGACACCTGGGGAAGGAACAAGGGAATTAAGTCAAAAGAACGAAGTTTGAGATGGCAGTAGCATGAGTAGCTTCCAGCTTTGTGACTGCAGATTAGGTGCTTACGTTTTCTGAGCCTCATTTAACTTAGCTGTAAATGTGGGGACAATGTTACTTGCCCCATGTTTCTGAGAAGTTATGCTGATCAATGAGATTATTAGTAAGAATCAAGTCCTTTGAGTTCCTAGCTCTTGAGTTAAAGCCAATAATGATTTCAGAAGGAGCTGGAAAGAAGAAACAGTATGAAACATTACCATATTGGTCTAGAATGAAGAATTGGCTTGAAGATGAGGAGCAAGAATAAACTGCTATATGTTCTCTTGCAGTTGGTCCCATACTTCTTGTGTTGCTTTTTTGTTTTTCTTACCCAGCAAGTGAACTACATAAACTCTTGCAGCCGTTTCTGCTGAGGCGAGTGAAAGCTGAGGTAGCCACGGAGCTTCCCAAGAAGACGGAAGTGGTGATATACCATGGCCTGTCAGTGCTGCAGAAAAAGTACTACAAGGCCATTTTGATGAAAGACCTAGGTAATCAGAGGGCGCTTGTCTGTTTGGAAACTAAATGCGGATGTGATGTTCATGCAGGGAAATATTTTATGTTCACACTCGCTTTGTCTAGCAACAATATGGGATGGAATTTGTATTCCGATGAATATTACGGTCAGCTCTGGTAAAACTGGCAAAGTATCTTGAACGTAACTCAGATTTTACTGGTTGTTGCAGTTCTGAAATGTCCTTTACCTTCCCACCCAGTGTTCCTTACAACCTGTACTAAAGCAAACATTTCTAGGTGTCCCAGCCATGACTTTCGTCCTCCCACCCTGTCAGATATTTAACATGTTGCATAACCGTTTTTGTTGAATCAGAATCACTGGGAGAATATTGAGAGTGGGAGGGAGAGATAGGAGTGGAACAGTCTCTCAATTCTCACTTTTTTGTCCTTTGGCTCCACAACAACCGTTAAAGAAGGAAATTTAGAATTGACAAAAAGAGTAACAAAGTACCCTGAGTTCAATTTATACCTAGCTTCCTTCTTACAACAAAGTGATGGTTAAGAAAACTTCGCATGGATGTGCTGTTATCTCTTAGTGCAACTAAGTGAAATGTGGGAAGTTAATATAGGTTTGAAAGGTATATTATTAAAATGAGGACGGTTATTTATGGAAACTTACAGGGCGTTTTTTGGTTGTTATTGTTCAGTCATCTCCCTCTCTTTCTCTCTCTCTTTAAAATTTTAGATGCATTTGAAAATGAGATGGCAAAGAAAGTTAAACTACAAAATGTCTTGTCTCAGCTGCGGAAGTGTGTGGATCACCCATATTTGTTTGATGGTGAGGCACTGCCCTTTTTTCTCACGTTACTTTCTGTTAGCATTCCTGTAGGCAACATCATAGCAAAATTCTTCAAAAGAATTGCCTATATTTACTGTCGATTTTCCCCCATTTTCTCTTGTCAATTTTTTTAATGTTGATGTTATCTAATATATTGTTCATATTCAAATTTCTTCCGTTGTTCCCTTAATGTCCCTTATGGCCTTTTTTTTTTTTTTTTAATTCAAGCTCCAGTCATAGATCCTGCATAACACTTGTCTTGTCTCTTTATTCTCCTATAATCTGGAAACATTTCTCAGTTTTTGTTTTTTCTTTTTTTGCCTTTTTTTTTGGTCTTTCATGAAACTGACAGTTTTGAAGACTCAAGGCCAGTTCTATGGATTGTCTCATAATCTGCATTTATCTGATCATTTCTTCATGATTAGGTGTAGCTTTATCTTAAACCCACTTAGCCTTTTATCACCATTCCTAGTTTACCTTGGATCTCCTTGTTGCCCAACCAGTGGTTGTCATTTGCCATTTTCATTAACCTCTCAAAACCTTTGAGAGAGTTCTTTCCTGTTCTCCACTTAGCTTCTGGGGCAACGCTTTTTCTTTATCTTTTTTTTTTTTTTTTTAAAGTGAAGGTACTTTACTGAGAGGTAGCCTACTCGGCAGCCAGAGTAGGGGCTGCCCTTGGATGAGAGACAGCCAGCACTTTCTCTTCTCCACCGGTCTCCTGTCTACTCATTCTCAGCCTCCTTTGCTGCTTCCCCTTCATCTTGTGGATGCCTGTAAATTTCCCTCTGAGTGCAGCTTTAGCTGCATTCTACACATTGTGATATGTAACATTTTCATTTTTATTCGTCAGTTGGTAGCATTTGGGACAATTCAGCATTTCTGTGGTTGCGGGGGCCCTGGTATGGAGAGGAGCCATGCAGTAGGTTTGCCACAGTAATTTTAAGGGAGTCTTTGCCAGGTAGCAGCACTGTGACTTTTTTTTTAAATGTCACAGAATCTTAATTAGATGCATATCAAGGAGAGGGGTGTTAGGAACAAGTAGATTTTGAAAGAAGTACCTCCAGGTGACTCTGACTGCCAGCCCCCACCTGGAAACTTACTACTAGTTCATACATCTAAGCCTATTTCTCAGTTTGTTTTCTAGAGGGAACACCTCAAGATTTTAATTTGGGGGTCTCTCTTCAGCCTCTCCCTGTGCCTCAGTTTCCTAACGAGTGGGCCTGTTCCTTGGATAAACATTAACTGGGCCTGGTGGGTATGCCGGGCTTGGTGATTGACAGTAAGCAGAACTGAGATCATCATACACAGAAACAATTATAAAATGCCTCAAAAAGAGATGAGGCTTGGGTCCGTTATCAGTTAGAAGGAGCTGGGCCTCTGGCTGCAGCCTGGTCATCAGCTTCTTCAGTCAGGGAGTCTACCCTGCCTGGGGACACTGGTGGGAATGGGCTCTTTCTTTTCCAGGTGTGGAACCAGAACCTTTTGAAATCGGAGACCACCTGATTGAGGCCAGTGGGAAACTTTACCTGCTGGATAAGCTGCTGGCGTTCCTGTATTCCAGGTAGGTGGTAGGCTCACGTTTTCTGCTCTGAGCAAGTGACTGTTAAAACCAGAAGAATGAGCAACTCTCTGATTTTTTGAGACCAATTCCAGTTTTCTTTTTTTCAAGGCGCTGGTCTCAGGTTCTACCTTTTGTGCAACTCCACCTCCCACCCCATCCCATCCCCTCCACAATCGTCCTCTCCTTTCCTGAACTCCTCCAGCACTTAGGATCCTGATCCCGCCCTTGGCCGTGCTCAGCCTTAACCTGCTCTGGGGCTGACTGGTGCATATGAACCATCATTCCAGCTGTATTGTTCTCTTCCACAGGGACCGAGATAGCATCAAGCTTTTCTTTTTTAATTGCCTTGAATTGTCACATCCAAGGGCTTGGCAAATACTTGTGTTAACCTGTGATGTTTCGGTTTTAAATCAGGGAGAACTTGGGGGTCCCTTTCCTAGAGACATGAGTCTTCATAGGAAGACCAAGTCACTTCTGGAGCCTCCAAAGTGTCAGCTCTGTGTTCAGTGGCCTAGTGTCTGGCTTCTGCCTGTCCCCCAAGGGACAGGGGAGTCTAGAAAAATCCTAGCTTCCCAAGAATTTCCAAGGTGTCCCTTGGAATAGCTGCCCCAAGCGGGCCTGAACCAGCCTAAAACCTCAGATTTGGCAAAACCACTGAACTTGAGGAATGCGCAAGTCAAGTAATTACATGTCTTACTGTATTTTATTGGCTCTACTATATCTGTACTGTATATCTACTATATCTACTATTAACATATTGTAAGTGTTACATATTGTTAGAGTTGGAGAAGGACCCATAAACATCTTCTGTCCAACCTTTCATTTCACAGGTGTTGAA
This sequence comes from Aselliscus stoliczkanus, assembly GCA_033961575.1. NCBI lineage: Eukaryota > Metazoa > Chordata > Mammalia > Chiroptera > Hipposideridae > Aselliscus > Aselliscus stoliczkanus. The sequence goes on from CM066739.1 coordinate 102,192,862, forward strand.
ATAGGCCCAGAGAGGTCATGTGACTGGTCTAAAGTCACCTGGCCAGCAAATGACAGAGATGGGATTAGAATTGAGGTCCTCAACTTCAGGTTCAATGCCTTTTCCCCCATTTGGGGCTAGAGTCTTGAAGGAGTTCTTCATCATTGTTCGTCCTACACCATTGTGAGCTCAAATTAAATTAGGTTTCCTAATGGGGATATTGGTTTTTTTTTTAATTTTATTGTGAAATAAACTTTTTTTTAAATTAGCTTTAGGTACAACACAGTGCAATAGTTATACTTTTTACCCCCAAAAGTGACAACCTCCTCCCCCAATTCTCCACCCCACTCCTCCCCCCATATCATACTATCTATTACAATTCCTTTGACTTCCTTCCACTGTATAATCCACATCCCGTGTATCTATATATTCAATTACAGTTAGCATACAATATTATACAACATCAGTTTCAGGTATACAGTGCAGTGGTCAAGCTTCTACTCCATCCATGAGGTGGTCTCCCTAACAAGACATATGACCATCTGACACCCCACAAAATATTTACAACATTATTATTTTCTCCAAACTGTCTTTCATATCCCTGTGGCAATATTGTAGTTGCCTATTTATGCTGTTTAATCCCTTCCCCTTCTCCCTCATCCCCATCCCCCTCCCAACTAGCAACCCTGTTTTTCCTCTATATCTATGAGACTGTTTCTGTTTACTTTTTTCATTCATTCAGTTTTTCAGATTCCACATATTGGTGAGATCATATGGTATTTGTCTTTCTCTGACTGACTTATTTCACTTAACATAATAGTCTCTAGGTCCATCCATATCATTGCAAATGGTACGATTTCATTCTTCTTTATAGCGGAGTAATACTCCATTGTATAAATGTATCACAGTTTCTTAATCTAGTCATCTACCGATGAGCATTTCGGTTGTTTCCAAGTCTTGGCTATTGTAAATAGCACTGCAATAAACATAGGGGTGCATATATTTTTTTGAATTAGCACCTTGGATTCTTTCAGGTAGATACCCAAGAGTGGAATTGCTGGGTCATACAGCAGTTCCATTTCCAGTTTTTTGAGATACCTCCATACTGATTTCCATAATGGCTGCACCAATCTGCAGTCTCACCAACAGTGCACCAGGGTTCCCTTTTCTCCACAACCTCGCCAGCACTTGTTGTTTGTTGATTTGTTGATGATAGCTATTCTGACCGGAGTGAAGTGGTATCTCATTGTGGTTTTTATGTGCATTTCTCTGATGATTAGTGAGGTTGAACATTTTTTCATATGCCTGTTGGCCATCTCTATGTCCTCTTTAGAGAAATGTCTCTTCATATCCTCTGCCCATGTTTTAATAGGGTTGTTTGTTTTTTTGGTGTTGAGTTTCATGAGTGTTTTATAAATTTTGGATATTAACCCCTTATCAGATATATCATTGGCAAATATCTTAGGCTGCCTTTTTGTTTTATTGATGATTTCCTTTGCTGTGAAAAAGCTTTTAAGTTTGATGTAATCCCACATGTTCATTTTTTCTTTTATTTCCCTTGCATGAGGATATTGTTTTGACAGTGTCATACATACTTCTTTGTTTATTCAAACTTAAAATGATGGCTGATAAACTAAGGCGTGACTTCATTCTTGGCTTAATCCTTTTTGCCTCCTCCTTCCCTCTCTCCTCTCCCTATCCATCCGTTTTCTCATGTATTGTGTGGGATATGAGATGCTCCCTGCCCCTTGCTTCTCCAAAATGATACTTCACAGACTTTTCAGCCAGGATAGCTGTAGGCGAGAGGACAGCGACCTTACACCTTGAAGTAGAGAATAGCTGTAGATGGCCAGGTGTCCAGTTTTTGTTTTGTTTCATTTTATGCATTTGAATTCCTCATTTGACTCTTTACATGCCTTTATTTTTCCGTTAAGATAAAAGTGTGTATTCCTTTCCGTTTTATAAATTGCCATTCTAGAAAGAGGTACCTTGGTTATCCTGGGGCTTCTTACGCCCCCTGTTGCGTTGACATGTGCTCCTGGGAATTTCCCTGCTAGGATGACAAGTGCTGGCTGCTCTGAAGGGTCCAGCTCCATGGGGAGCTGTGTCCTTATTTAAGGCATTTGGCATTTCTGAGGACATCACTGTAAATGATTATTCCATTTCTATCTCTGTTTCAGTATTTCATTTATTTGTAAACTTGCATTCTTGTTTGAGTTCCCCCTGAAACTCAGTTACATACAGTTAGATCATCAGTTTTTCCTTTTCTTTTTCTTGCCAGGGGCCATCGAGTTTTACTTTTCTCCCAAATGACCCAGATGTTGGATATTCTCCAAGACTACATGGATTACCGAGGTGACATCCCTTGGCCACTCCATTACACAGGCATTTTTTTATTTTTTTAAAAAAGTCACTCAAATGATTTGTTTTTTTGTTTTTTTTGAGGGCTGTGTTGCTGGCCCTCATATGTGGGACCCAAACTGGGGCCGCTGGCTTCCCAAACCAGCGCTTAACCACCGCACCACTCGGCCGGCCCACACAGGCGTTTTTTTAAGATGTATCAGTCCAGACAGGCCCATGAAGAGCAATCTGGGGGGTGCTGGTGTCATAGAGGAAAGCAGAGAAAGAACAGTATTCAGAACCAAAGGAAGATCAAATGTGAGGAGAGAGAGTGCCACTGGGACTGACGGCAGGGTAGAGACACGCGGCAGAAACACACATCCCCTCCGTGGTGGGATTTAAAATTTGGGGTACTGGAGAAAACGTGTGTTACAGAAGCAGGTGTTTTTGAATATGCCTGATAAACGGGTTCAGTGACAAAAGAGTGCTCATTGTCCTGCGACATTCAACTCAACAGTTGAGTACTTGTTCAGAATCAGTAGAAAGTTGAATCCTGAAATTAGAGAAGAAAACCTACATATGAACCAAGAGAAAGTCGAAGGAAATTTTTTTTGCATAGACAATAGAGTATGTAAGCTATTACCTGGGGACTCAGTTTAACATGTAGTAAAATTCATGTGGGGTGGTGGGAGGAGGCTGTGACATCATGTCAGTAGCGAAGAAGCAGCCCCAGAGCTTCCTATCTGAGAAATGAATTCAGAGTCAGTCTCTCAGAGTCACTGTAGGATGCCTGGTCCAGTGGACACTTGCAGGAAATGCCACTGGCATGTTGAGGGAGCCCCAGTGTCCCAAATACGGCTTTGCATATAATTCTTCCCACCAGGGGCCTGTGGTAAAACCCACAGCTTCCCTGAAAGGCAGGCTCCCTCACCGGCCCCTGGGTGCCTTGCTGCTTTTGCATCCGTGAGAATCGTGTCTTAGCAAAGTGGGAAACTGCCACACTGTGCAGGGTTGCTTGGAATAGTCAGCATTGAACATGAACTCTAGGAAGGCTAAGTATTAGGTTGGTGTAAAAGTAATTGCAGTTTACAAGGTTACCAATAATTGTAAAGACCGCAGATATTTTTGCACCAACCTAATACATCAACTACGTGTATGTAAAAAGCCCAGAGGAGTACACTGGAAAGTTCTTTGGTGAAACAATAAAAACATCTCTTGATTTAGATTTTTCGTATGGGATACTTACAGGAGGGGCATGCCTGTATCTGGTAAGGGACAAAATTAGCATTTAGTTTTGAGCTGACAATGTTTTGTTCTCCACAGACTGTTCAAAAAGGGTTAACGTGTCTGTTTCCTTCCCATGTGTGAAGGCTACAGCTATGAGCGTGTGGATGGTTCCGTGAGAGGAGAAGAGAGACACCTGGCCATTAAGAACTTCGGACAGCAGCCCATTTTCGTGTTTCTCCTGAGTACCAGGGCAGGTAGGCCACATACGAGGAGGCACTGATGAAAGCAGACCAATTGGGGTGATACAAAACTCTTAACACCCCAACCCCTCGTATGTCTTTCCTTAATACTCTGAAAGAGGAGGTCATTACCAAGGAGTAGAAACAAAGGGGAATTGAAGGAGGTGCCCTGAGCTTGTCAGGGTGCTGGACTTCCACCATGGGCTTCTTTGCAGCCAACCCATGTGAGCTGGCATCTCATCAGAGAAGACAGGCTGAAACTTGGAGTGCTTGGGGAGTCATTCTCATCTGCTTTGACCATTGACCTGGGATTGTCCTGTAAGATTTCTGTAATTTTTGTGGAAAGTTTTGTTCATAATTCCATAGAAGGCACTCTCCTTTCCAGCCATGAAGTCGGGAAATGAGATAGCAGCCTCTCCACCACTTATCCCTCCCCCGTAAGTAGCTCTGGAAGCATGTTGTAAAAGCTTAATCAAAATCTAGTTTTAAAAAATTTGTGATTGTAATGAAATCGCCAGCTCTTTGGAATTATCTCTGACATTACCATTATGACTGAAGTCATAAACATGACCCGTGACATTTGTAGTGCTTTACCAGTGACAGAGTATTTTCATTTTACTCATAAATCATTTGCAATCAGTTCCTGGAGAGCACATGCTTCTGTGTCATGGAGCAGGCAGACCTAAAATTACTTTTAGACTCATAGACTCTTAGTTTCATTATCTCTTTATTTTTTGTAGACCTAAATCTTTTTTTTTTTTTTTTTTTTAAAGATTTTATTGGGGAATTGGCGGAGGGGAACAGCGTTGGGGAATCGGGGAAGGGGAGCAGACAAGTTGCTGTCTTTTTGTTCTTCAGTTTAGTTGCAGAGGATGTTGCTTCATTGTTGGTATCGTCATTGCACTCTTCCCGGATGAGGCAGATCGGTTGCTGGCCTCTGGATGTCGCTCATCGCGGCTGTTTGCAGCTCACGCTTGGCTGCCAGCCGCTCACGCTGGCTGCGGGCCACTCACTGTAGCCTATGGCAGCCCACTGCAGCAGGGGCTGCAGCCCACACCATCACCAGGGCTCGCACAGCCCAGCTCCAGGTGGAGCTGTTGTTAGCTGTAGAGGGCAGTGTCACTGGCCCTCATGTGGGATCCGAACCGGGGCCGCTGGCATCCCAAAACCAGCGCTTAACCAGTGCGCCACTCGGCCGGCCCTGTAGACCTAAATCTTGATGGAATAGATGGGAACTCTAAAAGGATGTGTGTCCTCTACTGCAGAGATCAATATCATTATGAAAAGGGAGTTCAGCCTTACTTAAAACGTGTTTATTGAGTGCCTAGGGCTGTAACAGTATATAGAAGAAGTGCTAGATACAGTCCTTGACCCTAAGGAGCTTGAGTCACCTGTGTGAATGTCTTATCTCTGTATCACAAAGATATAATCAGATTCATTGGGTCTCACTGGCTTCCAAGATGATAGACTGCACCCTGAATCTCAGCCGCTTACTCACATCATCAGTTGTCTCAGACAGTCTATACCTCTGCATTTCAGCTAATCTCCACAGTATACTCAGAATCAGTCAAAACAGAGTCATCTTTTCTTTTTTTTTGAGGGCAGTGTCACTGGCCCTCATGTGGGACCCAAACCGGGGCCGCTGGCTTCCCAAGCCAGCGCTTAACTACCGTGCCACTCGGCCGGCCCCCAGAGTCATCTTTTTAGGAGCCGGAGCAGTCCTGGATGTGAGCTTCTGCTAAATACCAACTGTCATATCTGCTATCACGTTTTAGCTGTAGGTTTACGGTATTATCATTTATTTACTTAACAGGTTTCCCTCCAACTTTCAGATATTTCCGTGATTGAGTCGTGTTGCCACTAGGTGGCAGCAGTAGCTCATGAATATGTCCCAAGCCAGTATGGCTGTAGCTTACGTATAAAATGTCATGTAAAACCTCTTCACGAAGAAGAGCTGGACTTAGACACCATACCCCCGAGAAGAAGGTCATTTTGATGAAGCACACTTTAATGAACCAAGAGCCTGGGAGGAGTTGTGGCATAGTAGGTGAGAGCATAGGTTCTGCGGCCAGGCCAGGTTGGGATTGAACGCTGATTTTCACTTTCTAGCTGTGCAACTTCTGATAAGCCCCTTAGCGTTTCTGTGCTTCTAACATTTTAACATCTATAAAATAAGGATGATAATGGTAACTACTCATAGGGTCGTTGTGAGGATTAAGGGAGGGGATATATGTAAAGTGCTTAGAACAGTGACTGGCAAGTAGCTTAGCGGAGCTCAAGGGTAGCTGGCCTCATTATAAGGTACAGTTCAGCATCTCTCAGTCATCAGTCTTCGTTATGTCTTTCTCCCAACTTTAATTTTATTCAGAGGCTTTCATTAGAATGTTCCTGCCCAACTTGCCTGGAGAGCCAGCCCAGCGTCCAGTAGCCCGTCTCAAAAGTTAGGCCTTCGTTCAGGCTCTTGGAACAAGCCCCTCTCAGGCTTACTTGTTTCCGCAACGAGCTGTAACGACCCTGGCTAGAGGGAGTCCCTTTTGTACTTGTTTTCACATTAATCAAAGAGAAGGCTGTAATTTGCCTTCATGGTTCTCTCAATTAATTCTTACAACCAAGGGGCCTCCTCAGCCCTTTTCCAGCAGCGCTGAAGGAAGCCCAGAGAGTTATCCTGTGGCATGTTTTTGTCCTATGGTTGTTTTGGTCACCTCCTCTTTGATGAATGTGGAAACAAGTACAGAAAAGACCAAAGTTTCTCCAGTCAGAGGGAGGCATTTCCGGCTCTGCTTGGGAGTATAAATGTTATTTCCTCCTCACATTACCTTGTATCAGGGATCCTGCTACTTTCTAGTAACTTGCAATGGATGTCAAGAGCTCTTTTCTCAACAATGCCCACAGCAGACCTCTCTCATCCTTAGAACTTCTTTTCTGAAAGAGCATGTGTCCTTTCCCACAGACTAGTTTAAATAAACCGACCAAGATTTTTAAACAGAAGAGATTTCAAATGGCTTTGTGGCACCGACTTAAGTCTCCACTCTTGCCGTTTATCCCTGCTCCCCTCATTGTGTCACTTTCAGTAGTTAAACATTCCCAAGTCAGGCAGCACTTTCCACCACTACAAGGTTCTGGAATCGGAGAAGGGGGCCTGAGTTTGAAGGAAGGAGCCAGCTGTTTTGGTGGATCCCGACTTAAAGCCTGACCACGGGAGCCTGGGTTTCTTTTCTAGTTCGCAGTCCAAATGCCATCAATCACATGTTTTGTGCCTTATTTTCAGGTGGAGTTGGCATGAACTTAACGGCCGCAGATACCGTGATTTTTGTTGACAGCGATTTCAATCCTCAGAATGACTTGCAAGCAGCGGCCAGGGCTCACCGAATTGGCCAGAACAAGTAAGAGATTTCAGCATCTGCACTTGTCCACTTCCTTGCTCCTCAGCAGTTCTGGGTTGGGGAGGAAAGCGAAGAGCACAGTCCTAGGGACAGCCCCGGACTGGACCCTGGGCACAGCCCTGGATTGGGGGCGCGAGGCTGCTGGGTGCTAGCCCGCCTTGCTGCCACTCCTCCAGCAGCACTGGGCAGAGCACATTCTCACCCTAGACTTGCTCTGTGAAAAAGAGCAAAATCAAAGTATGAAAGGACTAGAAGGAACCTCTAGAAGTTATTTAATATATCCCTCCTGAGTTAAGGTCTAATTCAATTAAAAAATGAAGTAATGGAGCTGATCGGAAAAGAGAGGCCTGACCTTTGACCTCAGGATAATTTAGATCTACCAGAAGTTTTCCTTGGCCACACAGAAGGAATCCCAGTGATGGCCACCTAAGCGTCCCTCCCTTGATTCTTTTGGGAAGGTTTTGTGAAAACCTGTGTGAGGCCAGATCTCTCTCATAAATGCTTAGTCCACAGGTAACAGTCTCCCTTTCGTTGGACCCCAAATATGGCATTTTGGGGTTGTTTCTTTTGGTGTTTCAGCCTTGTATGCATGCGCCCATCTTTGCAGACCCTCATAGCACACGCCTCTCCTTTGGCTTCTGTACAGATCTGTCAAAGTGATTCGGCTGATCGGCAGAGACACTGTGGAAGAAATAGTCTGTAGGAAAGCTGCCTCCAAGCTGCAGCTCACCAACACGATCGTCGAGGGGGGCCATTTCACTCTGGGAGCCCAGAGGCCTGTGGCTGATGCTGAACTCCAGGTACAACAGTGTCCTTCAATTTAGAGCACATCAGGATTTATAGTCAGTGCTCTCTGGGGGTGAGAATTTCGATGGAAAGATCTAGCATGAACCATGCACGGCCCCAACTTCACGTTTGTTCCCTGGCCCAGCTCTATGCCATAGTACCTACTGTGTGCAAAACTGCCGTAGGAGCTAAAAATGAATATGATAGAAAAGGGCAGCAGCATATACAATCACGAGGATGGGCTTTGGCTCCACTTGACTTGGATGCAGATCCAAGCCTTGGCACTTTTTACTGTATGGCTTTGAGCAGGTATCTTAACCTCTCTGGTCTACTCTCTGTTTGCTTTTCTGAAAATGAGGATACCACAGATTGCCTCAGAGGGCCTTGAAGAGAATTAGATAAAATCAAGAAGCCAGCATAATAAATAGTGACTGACCCTATGCTTCCATCTTAACCCCAGACCTTTTGAGCAGAGATTTACATTACTTTTGTCATACTCATAGGAGAGCGAATAAGGTTCGGAATTCAAAATTATGTATGCTGTAGGAAAAATGAATGAAAGAACCAGAATAAATTGCTTGAAGAAGGGGACACTGAATAGAAAACAAATGGGCTTAGAAGACTAGAGAAAGCTCTCGTCTGGAGGAAGAGTTATTCTATAGCAGTCCTTGGATTAAAATTAGAACCCATATTATGATATGTCCCAGGCTCTTCCATTTTAACCCAAGGATGAGGGCCTGGAAGCAGAGACCAGCTCCTCAGATACTGGAAAGATCCAGGCAAGAGGCGCACAGTAAACCTGACAGATGCTGTCGCAAGGGCAGGGGCTAGGTGAGAAACATCGCAGAAGAAGAACTGACAGGCTTCCGCTGTTGAGAAATGGGTAGCCAGGGAGATAGAAATCCAGAGACGGCTGTAAGGTTTAAGCCTGGGTGATGAGGAGGCTAAAATTAGGAAGATAGAAGGTAGGGCCGAGTTTTTGGAAGATGAAGCTAATTTAGGCGTCAGTCAACAGAGTTGCAGTAAGAAATGTAAACAAAACTATTGTTAGAGGAAAACTCAGAGACAAGAATTTCATTTGCAAAAATGTGTAAGAGAGCAGGCTTTCAGAGAACTAGTTTATCCAATAGAATATACAGTAAGTATTTATGAGAAAAATTACACAATATTATAAGCAGAGTTACCAAGTTTACAGTTAGTCTGAGCATGGATTTAAAAAAAGCCGAACAGTTTTCTCACATGGCTATTATATCCACAAAGGCCGGTGCATATCTTGACACATCAACTTTGCAAAGAAAGGACATGGCTCATGCTGGTTTTGTTAGGGAGTCAGCAACTTACGGGAAAGGCTCAAGGTTTCATTTATTCTGGGACTAGAACTAGAAAGAGTCACTGTGGATTTTGTGTTTGCTTCTTTGGTTTTGTTCATCTCAAGATGTGAAGTGTGTTTTTCTCTTTTTCCGTTTTCCTGTTGTTCTCGACTGATGTGCGCATGCTTATCCATGATGGTGGCCAGGCACGATCAAAGAGGCAATGACAAATGTAAGATGAAAGCTTCAGAAAGGTCGGGGGAGACTGTAGAGACTCTTACATACAGCTCTCCGTACACCAGTTCTCAATAGGAGCTTGACAGTGACAAGCTCAGCATAGAGTATGGTAAAGGGTAAATGACAGAGCCTTGGGGTGCCCGTGTTCTCAGTGTTGGAGGAGGAAGAGTTGTCAGTAAGATGTTTGAACTCTCTCCCAGGGGGCTGAGTCAGGGCACATCCATGTGAATTGTGTAGGCATCCCTCGTGCGATGGGCCGAATCCTGGTGGGAACATGGACCCACCGGGTCTGTCAGACTCCTGCCCAGCTCATGGTTTCCAGGTTACATTCTGGCTCTGGTGTCTGATTTATCTCTTCCCCACCCAGACTCCTTTGGTTGCCAGAAACAAAGATAACCCAGTGCCCTGGTCCCAGAAGAAAGCAGGTTTTTCTGTTTGTTTTGTAAAATAAAAAGAATTCGATAGTAAAAGGCGTGACCATGTTTTCCTAAATCTGAGAGTATTGGATTCCGAAGTTCTCAGAGGGCCACAGTAGAAACAGAGAGGCAGATTTGAACATTTACTGAACGCTTACTGTGTGCTATGGGTTAGATAACTGGCTTCTTTCTAATGGCTTCCGTGAATGTGAATAGCAACAGAATGAGGTAGGCACTACTCTTTATTCCCCTTTTAAGTCATTTGCCCGAGAACATTCAGATTTCAGACCCCAGGTCCTCTCTAAGCTCCAAGCCCGTAGCCGTAATGCCTGTAATAGAGCGCTTCTCTGCAAATGCATGGAGTCCCTTAATGAGAGAAACATAAGTGAAAGTGTAAATACCAGCTGCCCTATCCTGGTATGGACCAGTCCTTCCCATAAATAGTTGGCTCTCTCCTGTTTTGGGTGCCAGCTGCCAAAGCCTCTCGCCTTGTTATGAACACCTAGGTGAAATATCAGTATACCAGATGTGTTCGTGGTTAGAGCTAAGTTTTTTCCAGGCTATTACAGAATACCTTCAGATTTCCAGGTTACTCAACAAAATAGACCACTAGAGATAATTGACCCAGTCTGAAAGGACAAGATGCGAATGAGGAGCCGAGATGGGAGTCCAGCTCAGTTTAGCATCTCAGAGGCAGTGTTTTGGGAGGTACACAGTTGGAAGTAGAAAGCGAAAGCCAGGAACATGGTCTGAACTCTCTGGGCGGTTCCTGCAGCCCTGGGCAATGGGCTGAGGGAATGTTGGAGAGAGGGGAAGGGACGCAGAAGACAACCCAGGAGATGAGAATTGAGAAACGGCTTTCAGGCTTAGCAATCAAGAGCTGTGACTGATCTTTGTGAAGGTATTTCCCATAGAGCACTGCGGCAGGGAACCAAAGGGCCAGAGGAAAGAAGGCAGTAAAATGGTAGCGGTAAGGCACCCTGCGTAGCCTTCTTCCAAGAAATTTGGTGGCGGCAAAGGTGAGAGAGTAGCCAGCTGGGTCTCTGACATCTCATGGGGCTGCTGGTAACGCCTGTGAGAAGCACTAAGATAATGCAGGAAATTACTGTTGTTCTTCAAGAAAAAAGAAATGGAGGCTCATACACTGTTTTTGTTATTGAGAATTGTCACAGTCAGCACCTCTCATCATGGTTTTTCACCTCTCTGCTTACCCATGGTCCAACTACTAAATGGCCCTGTTGGTTTCTTCTCCTGGGGAGAGAAGAAAGGCTGACCAGCAGGGAAGGAAGGCCTGCGCCTGGTGTCCTTGTGCCACTGAGCAAATCCCTGAACTCCCAGTGTGTTTTTATGGGAACTGACTGGACTGTTTTGTTTTCTCCGTTCAAGTTGAGCGAGATACTCAAATTCGGTTTGGATAAACTGCTGTCCTCGGAGGGGAGCCCCATGGAGGAAATAGACCTGGAGCGTATCCTGGGAGAAACAGAAGATGGTCAGTGGGTCTCTGATGCCCTGCCTACCTCGGAAGAAGGAAGCAGAGAGCAAGAGGAAGGAAGTAAGTCGGGGGTGACAGTAGGTCAGATGGCACCGCCCCCCTAAGCTAGAACATGAGTGAGATGAGTCACAACGGGAAGTCCCGGGCACTGTTCCGGGGACCTGTTTGTCCCCACCCAGCCCTAGTCTCATCGTGGGCACACTGTGTAAGACTTACGTGGTCCAAGAACTCTTCCTACACTGACTGGAAGTTGTCTGCCGATTCCTTATAACTGAAGTTGAACTGTGGTGATAATAATGCTTATGGTAGTATCAGTCACAAGGATTTCAGTTTTCCTCACTTGCTTGCAAATATCTCCTGTGTTTATCAGTAAATCCAACTGTCCTTAGTATGGTGCTCATTACATACTGGTTCCTTTTCTGAATAGGACAGTGATTTATGTTTTTTAAATTATAAACACTGATTGAGTCTTTATTCTGTGCTCAATCAAGAGTGTGTATGGTGTCACGTGCTTTACACCGAATTTTTCATTTAATCTTCACAATACCCCATTAGGTGTAGGTAACATTAATTTTACTTCTTTAATGAAGTAGTACATGTAGATCATGAGATGAGTTTTGTCTTCCTCTTAATTTTTCTTTCTGCGTTTGGTCAATATTTGTCTTTTTTGTCCACTTCTATTTTGGGTTTCTGATCGGAAGTGTTTGTTCAGTGGCTTTGTAAGGATGTTTCCCCAATGTCCTATGGCTATTTGAAAGGACTTTATTTTCCTGTACCAGAGACTCGGGTCAGAGGTTGCAGAGTCTTAACTAGGCTTCCTAATTCAAGAGAACCTTATTCCATGGATACACAGAAGTGCAGCTTCTTCACTAGATGGTGCCTCTTTGTTTTAGTAGCGAGTGAGGTTGGTGTGGTTCTCGCTTTGTGATTGATTCTCTTTTGTTTCTATAGGACCCTGGGTTTCCATCACTTGCTTCCTTCTCTGCCAGAAAACTGGGAAGGCACACCCCTACCCTCGGTCTCTCTCTCCCCCTCAGAAGCAGTGCCTTCCCAAAGCGCTGGCTGCGCATTCTTTTTAGTCCTTTCCTTTCGAATCCTTAGTAGCCACTGCTCTGATCTGCCAGGTGCCAGAGCATTTGAGGTGCGACCCCCTTTTAGGGGAACGGATTTCACCTGCAGCTGGCACTTTTGGAACGCCACTGCCCTCCCTTCTTTCTGTGCTGTCTCTCCTGACTTCCACTCCAGCATGGGCTTGGGGGCTGGCTCAGCTGGTTTCGTGTGTTCATTTCTCTACTTAGCTGCACATTGAAGTCTGTGGGAGTCGGGCTCCTCATTTTGCAGGTGGCATGGATTTGGGTGGTTATCTTGTTTACCTGGATGGTGGTTGTAGGATGTGTGAGACTTCGGAGTGCGGGCAGCTGATGGCGGCGCTGCTCTGTCGGACACCATTCTTTGACTTCTCTTGTAGTTTCTCTTTTAGATGTCTTAATATTAGTATCCCCATTTTATTCTTCTAGTACTGTTCTCACTGCTGGTTGTTTTAATTGTATCCTGTTGTTGTTTCAGGGATATAATATCCTCTCCGAGGACACTGATTACAGCTTCTAAAATGTATTCCAGGGAGGATATTTATTATAGCTTTTAAAAAAGTATTCCCCTGCCCCCAGCGTTGTCTCTCTTTCTTCCAGTTACCGCTGCTGCTTTTTTCAAAACTTGTTTTGGAATCTTGTGTCCTCATTGATAGTTTTCCTGGAGTATCTGGTGTCCTCTGGCTGTCCGATCGCATGTGCCTGTGAAGCGCCATCGCAGGCAGGCAGCTCTGGTCTGAGCCTATGGGCTCTTGGTCTTTATGCCAGCATTACTGGTGGGTGGGCCAGCTTGCACATCAGGGTTCTTCCTAGATGTATGTATGTGAAGCCTTTTCACTGGGGAGCTCTATTTCTCCGGTGACAAATCCTTTAATATCTTTTTTGGAAGAGGTGGGGTAGGGGTTGGAATAAACCCCTTTGTTTATTCAAAGTGAAGATATGGTGTGCGTCAGGAGCGCACGTGTGTCCCCCCCGTCCCCATTATTTGGTGTAAAGAAGCTCTCTCTGGTACCCACCCTGGGGTACCTTGTCCTTGTCAGTCCTAAGCTTTCAGAGGACTAGAGAGGTCTCTGTCCTCATCATCACCCCTTGATGAGATATCTGCGTTTTGCTTCTTCCATTCTCCTTAGTCTGTCACCATCCCTCCAGCCACCTCCCATTTTCCAGTGAGGTATTGAACTTTTCATTCACTATTGCCTCAGGTATGTTTTTTTAAATCCCTTTACTTCCGGTTAGTAACTTTAGGTGGGAGAAGAAATAGATGCACGTGGTCCTCTTTTTCAGTTCCATTTTGAATGCATTCTAAGTGTTTGTGAGGCTTGGACCCATTTCTGCACTCATCTAGATTAATTTCGGCTTATTTTTCTAACATTTACCAGAACAAAATAAAATTCCACTGTTTTCCAGAAAGATAATTATATTTCTTAGTCAGTCCAACTGCCAAAAAAACAATGGTTTTTTTTTTTTTCAGGCAGTCCAGCTGCCAGTAAAGAGTTCCCAGTTGTATTAAAATTGGGACTTTTGTCTTTGATCAGGGAGCGTAGGTTTCCTCTGTGATACATGGTTCCCCTGGCAGGTCTCCAACCTCCTCGTGGCTGCAGAGTGAAGACAGGGGACACAATTAAAAAACACATAAATGAAAGTGAAAGACTAGTAATTAAGGCAGCCCCAATCAGAGCTAAACAAAAAACAGGGCTGGTTTCTCTTGAATGCCAGCGTTTTTTTTAAAAAGCATGTTTGTAAGTTGAGAATTGAGTGCAATATGAAGCTACATATGTTGATCATACTTGACACTTCTCAGCTCTTTTATCTTTTCCTACTTGTTGTAGAGCACCTTATTGAAAGCCCCCTGCTGATTTAATTAGCAAATGCCAATTAGAATTACAGCTGGTTGGATTTGGGTACAAGTGTGAAGCAATTGATCTCTTGAGAATGAAAATATTTTGCTTTCATACTCTCTAGAGAAAACATACTTGTAGCTGATTTCATAATGCTGCGAAAATACATTCTTTGGTAACGTGCTATTTACAATGCTTCACTTTAGAATCATTATCTCGCGTCTCTGTGGTTGCCAGTCTTGCCTTGGCATGACTTTCCTTTATCACTGATTCACGATCTTAGCAGACCACCCAACCTCTTTGAGCCTTTGTTGTCCTCATCTGTGAAAGGGTGCCGTGCATGTCTGCTTTACCCTTGTATTAAACAGTTGTGAAAATGTGATAATAGATATGAGTGCCCTGATAGCATAGAATGCTATTCAAGATGGCACTGTTGTCATTTTCATTATTACTGTAGTGATTGATTGCTGGCCTCTCTCTCCCCATCCTTCCGTAGATACAGTAATATACTGAAAAGAGCACTTGCTGGCCTTAGAGTCAGCAAGGCCTGCCTCCTTCTTTGATTAGCAGTAAGAATTGGAGAGCCCCTTAATCCCTGCCTGAACCCAGTTTTCGCTTTCGTAAGTGGTGTTAGTTACACCAGGATTGTTGGGAGGCTCATGAAGATGCTTCATGAGATCTGGAAGGAACATTGTAAATCGAAGGGATTCATTTATGATTCTTCATTTTTTTCATAGATTTGCCACTCGTTCCTTTAGTATTAGAGAAAAGGAGGGAGAGAGTTAAGTATTATTACAAGTGTGTTCAGCTTTTGTTCCTGGTTCCCGTAATGTCAGGAGATTCATGCTGAGGAATAGTGTGGGGTGAGTGAGTAATGAATGACCCAAGACTCCCCCAGACGGGGGCATCCAGCAGACGCGGGGACCATATGGAGATGGGCCAAAGGGCTTTGGTCATGCTCCCTCCTTGGAAAAGGAATGTGTGAGACTCCCGTGTGGACCTCAAACCCGTCAGTGAGATCAGAAATGTGGTGCCTTTGTGACAAACCAGGTACAGGCTGTCCTCTTGGCACCCTGGTTATGGCTTTGCCTCGAACTAATCCATTTTTCTTTAGTATCTAACATGGCTCTTTTTGTGTTTTATGTTCTTAGAAAACCATATGTACTTATTTGAGGGGAAAGACTATTCTAAGGAGCCTAGTAAAGAAGACAGAAAATCATTCGAGCAACTGGTGAATCTGCAGAAAACCCTTTTGGAGAAAACTAGTGAAGAGGGCCGGTTACTCAGAAATAAAGGCAGTGTAAGAACCATTCATTTACATAAAAGAATAAATTCTCCCAGACTCTCATCCTAAGAGAACAAAAAAATGATGTTGGGAGTGATTTATTAAAAAACAAGTATGTAAGTATTTGTTGAAATGTGTATGTAAGTATTTGTTGAAAAATGTAAGTATAATTAATCATACCCTAGTATAAAAACTATATGAAAAGTTGGCATGACAAACATTAACCAGGAGAGCGTATTTTACCGCTCTGTCCATCTAGGCCACCCCGACGGATCCCTGTTACACCAGGATACCACCCTCTGCTGTTGACAATCATGACCCCATGTCATTGGTGATGTTGTTTATGATTGCGATCCTCTCTCTCTCTTTTTTTTTTTTTTAATTTATTTATTGGGGAACAACCATGGTCATTGGTTACTCATTGCTTTCGTGTTACAATGGCATAGTTGACTCTTTTAGGGAGGGCACAGCTCACAGTGGCCCATGTGGGGATTGAACCTGCAACCTTGGTGTTATCAGCACGACGCTCAAACCAACTGAGCTAACCGGTCACCCCGTGATCCTCTCTTAATGACATATTTATATGTGCCGATTGAAAGCTAGCTAGCATTAAGATAGTCACGATGATGAAATATTATGCTTAAAAAAGAATAATATAATACGTTGTAGGCAGATTTCCAGTAAAAATAGTTAAGCCTAAGATGGCATCCTACAGGGTATGCTTTCAATTAAAAAAGAAAAAGTTAACTTTTCTGAAGTACCTCATTCCTAATAAAGTTAATCAAAATGATGTATTGTTATACCAAGCATGGTAGTGTTTTGGTTGAGTTTAGAGCGCAGTATCCTGGTCACCATACCTGGGAGAAGTGTGGTGGAAGTACAAATTGAAGTGTCCTGCCACCATGTCCCACCACACAAGGTGGTGTGGAGATGCAGTGTTTTGTGAAATACTAAGCATGTTGCTTCCATGCAGAGTGTGTTTTAGGAATAAATGAAAGTCCTGCAGGAACAGGCAACCTCCAAACCCCAAACTTCCTGGTCAGGGACCTTGGCCTTTCTCCAGGTTCTCATCCCAGGCCTGCTGGAGGGCTCTG
Source organism: Aselliscus stoliczkanus (assembly GCA_033961575.1). Taxonomy (NCBI): domain Eukaryota; kingdom Metazoa; phylum Chordata; class Mammalia; order Chiroptera; family Hipposideridae; genus Aselliscus; species Aselliscus stoliczkanus. The sequence goes on from CM066739.1 coordinate 102,209,576, forward strand.
CCAAAAGGAAGCGCATTTTAAGTCCAGAAGAGCTGGAAGAAAGACGAAAGAAAAGACAGGAAGCAGTAGCCAAGAGAAGGAGACTGATGGAGGAGAAGAAGAAGGAAAAGGAAGAAGCAGAACATCAGAAAAAGTATGTGTGTGTTATTTGTATTATTATAAAGCCAAGGGTCACAATTGGCAAAGGAATCACCATTGTATAGTGATTCTGCAGTTGAACTTAAAAATTGCAGAAAACTTGGGGCCGGCCGAGTGGCGCAGTGGTTGAGCGCTGACTTGGGAAGCCAGCGGCTCCAGTTCGGGTCCCACATATGAGGGCCAGTGACACTGCCCTCAAAAAAAAAAAGAAAAAAATTGCAGAAAACTTGTGTAAAGCTGGTAGCTCCTATGGGTGGTAGACTACTTTTTTAAAGACTAAACTTGAACAGTTAGTCTATGTTAGCAAAAAGTTCTGAGGCAGAGAAGATGCCCTCCATGGAGGCAAGAAGACTTTCAGATCCGATCGTAGCTGTCTAACAAAAAGTGGTTCCCTCCCATGGTCCCTTTCAGTCAAACAGGGACATGTGGTGGCTGCTCATTACTGAAGTATATAGTCAGGAGGCCAATCAATAGCTGCCTTGTTTATGTACAGATAGGCAGAAAACTCAGTCGGGGTGAGTCTTTGAGTTGTGTTTGCACTTGGCACTTATGATGCATCAACAACAGTGCAAAGTGTGCTCCAAGGGCTCCTGTGCTTCACCCCATTCACTTCTTTCTCTCTCTGGCCTGTTGAAGGATGGCCTGGTGGGAGTCCAACAATTACCAGTCCTCCTGCCTGCCTTCCGAGGAGAGCGAGCCCGAGGACCTGGAGGACCGGGAAGGCGAGAGCGTTGCTCAACTGGATTACAAAGATGCAGACTCAACCTCCATCACATATGTCAGTGGTGATGTCACCCACCCACAGGCTGGGGCAGAGGACGCTATCATTGTGCACTGCATAGGTAGGAGAAGTGGTGGGGACCCCGTCTTTCTCGTGCCAAGAACTGGGGAGCATGAGGCAGAACCCTGGCCTGGGGTGATGGATGGGCTCTGTGCCGTCTTGTGTGGTCAAAACAAAAATGTAAATTTAGAATCAGGAGACGTGGGTTTGACTTTTGTCTCTTGTCTACCTGGCTGAGTAACCCTGCTTTCTGGGCCTCTACTTCCTTACTTGTATGATAGGAAAATATCCGTGTTTATGCACTGCACAAGGTTTCTGAGAGGGTGAACGGAGGCAACATCTGTAAGACAAATGGATCCTTGGAAAAAAAGCAAACCCAAACGTATTCCCCCCTCACTACCTTGGCATTTTTTACTTCTCTGCCTGGAACCCTCTTTCCCCAGAGAGCCAGCATCCAGCATTGTTCACATGTCTGTGTCTCAGAGGTCCCCCCGAGAGGTCGCCTCATATAGAGCAGACCCCATCCTCACCCTGCTATTTTTCTCTGTCCTGTTTCCTACCTTGTTTGTCTTGATGACATGTATCACCCGCTGGCATATCACCTGTGTATGTGCTTATTTGACTGTTTCATTGTACTAGAAAATTAGCTTTGTGGGAGCAGGGATATTTTTTTGGTCCACTGTTGCAAGCCTCATGCCCAGAATGGTGCCCCACACATAATACGTGCTATCAAATACCTGTAGTAGGATTGAATGAATGAATAACTAAATACAAGATGCTAACCAGCCATGTGCGCACCAGCTAAATAAGTCGTTTAACCCTTCCCCCTCCTTACCTGTAAAGTGGGAGTCATGGACCAGTGGTCCAACTCTGTTGTTATACCTTGTCTCCATCCTTCTCACTCATCTCCCAAGAATTACACGAGTACCACAGAGATTTTGCTCTTTCAAAAACACTAATTTTTTCAATGTTGCGATGGCCAGGTATATTCTAGAAAACCTAAACATGTTTGAGAAGTCCAACCTATGATATTGCTAGGAGATTACATTGATTTTTTTTTCCAAAAGGAAGAAAAACTTTCTTCTCCAAGTCTATTTGGTGTACCTTTGGGTTTTTTTGTTTGTTTTTTTTTGGTGTACCTTTGTTTTGTTTTGTTTGTAATGGGGGCTGGACTTCGCCTTCTATAGAAGAACATTTTCTCTTCTATCAGATGACTCAGGCCGCTGGGGCAGAGGTGGTTTGTTCACAGCTCTGGAAAACCGATCCACTGAACCAAGAAAAATATATGAGCTGGCGGGGAAAATGAAAGGTAAGGAGCACAGCAGAGAGGAGGGTTAGGGATGGAATAAGAGAGGAGAGGTGTCATATGCATTAAAAAGCCCCTGATGAGGAGTTGGAAGAGTTGGCTGGAGTCTGATTTCTGATGTCAGTTAGCTACTTGCTATGTGACTTTGAGGCCATCCTTTACCCTCCCTGTGCTTGTTTTCTCATTTGTAATTTGAGAGTAATTCTTACCCCACCTGCCTCATTGGACTGTAATGAGGATAACGAATGTGCAGGTATTTTGATAAATGTCGATCCATGCATGACGTTTAGCATTTCATCGTGTACCCAACTCAACCCATCTTCATAAGGGAATGACTCTCATGAAAATGGCAGAGACCTGCGGGGGAGAGAGCAGACACACCAATATGTGCTGGAGGGAAGGAGCTTGTATTGCCAAGTTAGCACGGGCTGGGGTGTCACACTCCCGGGAGACAGCAGTAAAGCTGTTTGGCGCTGGGGGAACTCGGGAGGCTGGCAATACTGTCCCTTGGCAGACAGAAGGGGGGTAAAGGCCCCTCCTTTTATGTGCAGAAATCACAAAGTGGCAAGAGGAGTAAAACTAGTATTGTGATATTTCCTGGGGAACTTGAGAGGCTAAAGGGCCATGTCCACCAGAGAAGGGCCCTTCAGATTTCTTAGAAATGAGATGGGTGTTTCTCGTTTCTTCTGCCCAGTTCTCAAGGGGGGAAAGGAATGTAAGGACTTAGAGTCAGTACTCTTTCTACTACAACAGATGACTGGAAGAAAGGTTTCTGTTGAAATAATTACCCCAGACCGAGATATTGAATGGGCAGTTGGACAAACAGACAATCCAGAGGTCAGAGCTAGACAAGCAGACCGAGGAGTCCCTCTTGGATCCTTGTTTGAAACCATGAGGGAGGCAGGTTGGAGACACGGGAGGGCAGGGAACAAAACATGGGAAACAGCTCCAATCAGCAGCAAAGGCAAGGAGGGGAGACAGAAGGAATTGTCAGAAAAATTAGAGAACCTTGAGAATGTCATATTTTGAGGTACAAGGGAGAAGAGGGTGTCAGGAAGTGGTCTGCATTGTCAGACACAGAAGCGAGAATGAGCACTGAGGAAAGGCCTGTTTCATTTGCCTCAGGGGCAGTCACCTGACCGGGTAGCACTGAGGAGGGCATCAAGGTGAAGACCTGCTTTCACAGAGTTAAGGTAGAAGTGGTCCATAAGAAAACAGGTGGGAGTGTGCACTCTTCTCTGAAGAAGGATCGAAATAGGGTAGATGAAAGTGTGCACGAGAATTACCAAGGAGGGTTTCATGGAAGTGGTGAAAGTTATCTCAGGACGCGGAAGATGGGTCCAATCGAAAGAGGTGAAGAGAAATGGCAAGATAGGCCCTAACCATGTCTCATTCTTTTTGGTATCCTCACAACTCCTACCATTCCCGAATGAATGACCCAGGCAGTCACACAGCGGACGTATTTGGGGCATTGTGCCTCGGGCAGGCAGGCTGGAGGAGAGGAGAGGAGAGTTAAGATTTTAGAAAGAGGTTTGAGTCGCCTCACAGAAGACTGTGCATGGCTTGTCCAGAGAGATGGCACTCGAAGGCTCCACTGGGTGATGGTTTGTCATGGGAGACCTGAGTAGAAGAATGGCAAAGCAGAACCAATATTTTAGAGTGACATTAAAAGATTAGGGTACACACAATGGTTTGAGAGGATAAAAAGGTTCAACCTGGAGTATGTAAAGCCATAGAATGAATATAGCACATTTTCCTAGAGCATCAGTTTGATTTGATTTGGATGAGGTAGGAACATATACAAGTAGATATAGTAAAATGCAATATTTGAATGGTTTAAGACAAACAGGAGACTTCTAAAGGACTTCTAAAGTCCGCTCCCAACTGACCACCACCACCTCTGGGTTTACGTTTACTGTCCAGTGCCTGTAGGAGTATTTTGTAGGTAATGTTTGAGGGCATGAAATTAGGAGTTCATCATAATTTAGGAGTGAAAGGGGTGATGTCATCAACGTGATGGCATAAAAATCCCACCCCACCCCCAGTTTAATCAACAAATTAGACATCCATGCACAAACAGAAGTTCCTTGGTGGGTCTTTTGGAACCTAGACGGAGTCTGACTCCCAGTGCAACTGATAAGCAACAGAGAAACCTCACAGGGGCTGAGGAACCAGGGCCCAGCCAAACTGCCTAGCCCCCTCACCAATGCAGCAGACACTGGCTGAATGGTGCCCTGGGAAGGTCCTCATACAGGAGAGAGCGTGAAGAAGTCCAGCCTTGGCAAAGGGAGACTCCAGCACAGCACTAAAGAGAAGAAAAACAGAAACAGGAGTTTGCTTGCAGTGGAGGTGGTCTGAGAAACCTTCCCGGCACCACCTCTCCCAAAGGAAGCACTGCAAGGGGCTGATGTACCCGGCCAAGGCAACCTTTCCCACGGGGAAAAGGAAAATGGGGAGTGAATGCCCAGCTCCCTGAGCCTGGCAGAGGGCGGCTGGAGAAGACTGTTGCTCTCCACCAGCATCTAAGTGGGAGCTGTGTGTCCAGAGGGGACAAAGGGCATTAGGAAAGAGGCAGCTAAGAATTTCAAGTGGCCTCAAAGGGATTGTGCTCAGCAGGAAGTTCATGCATGAGCCTGTGGAGACTGCCCCTGGGGCTCTCCCTGCCAGATGTGTGGGCACCCCCAGTGCACTGAGTGCTAAACCCACACATCCCCCCACGCTGCTGCTGGCTCCTGTGTGAGCTGCTGTGTGCGCTCCGATGCGTGAGCTCTGGTGGACCGGGAGCTCAGGAAACAGGCCCCAGTGGTGGGCTGTTTGCTTACTCCATGTACAAAAATGAACTCCAGTGGGAGACCCAAAACCATAAAACTCCTAGAAGAAAACATAGGCAGTAAACTCTCTGACATCATTCTTTCACATATGTCTCCTCGGGCAAGGAAAACAAAAGAAAAAAATGAACAAGTGGGACTGCAGCAGACAACAATGTTTTTGCATAGCAAAGGAAACCATCAACAAAACGAAAAGACAACCTACTGAGTGGGAGAAGATGTTTGCCAATGATATATCTGATAAGGGGTTAATATCCAAAATTTATAAGGAACTCATACAGTGTACCCCCCCAAAACAAAAAATCCAATTAAAAAATGGGCAGAGAACCTCAACAGAGAGGACATACAGATGGCCAATAGACATGAAAAGATGCTCAACGTCACCAATCATCAGGCAAATGCCAATTAAAACCACAATGAGATATCACCTCACACCTGTCAGAATGGCCATCATCAATAAATCGACAAACAGCAAGTGCTGGCGAGGTTGTGGAGAAAAGGGAACCCTGCTCCACTGTTGGTGGGACTGCAAATTGGTGCAGCCACTATGGAAATCAGCACGGAGGTTCCTCAGAAAATTAAAAATAGAACTGATACCTTATAACCTAGCAATTCCACTTCTAGGTATTTATCTGAAGAAAACAGATAAAAACACTAAATCAAAAAAAAGTTTGCATCCTTTTGTTCAGTGTAGCATTACTAGTAATAGCCAAGATACAGAAGCAACCTAGGTGTCATAAAGAAGAAGTGGTATATTGATAGACAGTAGGTATTACTCAGCAATAAAAAAGAATGAAATCGTAAACATTTGCAACAACATGGATGGACCTAGAGGGCATTATGCCAAGTGAAATAAGTCAGACACGGAAAGACAAATACCATATGATCTCATTCCTATGTAAAACCTAAAAAAACAAATGAATAAAGAAAAACAGAAATGGACCAATAGATACAGAGAATATGCTGATAGTTGCCAAAGGGGGCGGGGGATGGAAATAAACAAACAAACTGAAAACTTAAACTGTTCCTAACAATATTCGTCACTTCAACATTCTGGCCAAAGAGTAGGGGAAAAACATGTAAAAATATTGTACCTATAGGACCTAATGCTAAGTCTGAGTTCCAGTCAGGCCCTCTGCAGCCAAATGTCAGTATCAACTCCTCGCCCAAGAAATGGGACCTGTTCTGCATCTTACTTAGAAGAGAATACAGCTTTTTAATTGCTTGCAGAGCATTTTCAAAGGTGACATTCTCTCATCCCCTTGGTTTTATTTCCTGTAAACAAACAATAAACAATTGAATCGCCAATTAGTTTGAGCGAATTACCCCAATTGTGGGTTTTACCTTGAGAGCTCAAACTTAACCAGATATCGTTTGAATGGATTTAACAGACACTTTTCTTTCAAGCCTTATTGATTCCATTTGTATTTCTGAGTTAAGAACATTTGTTTATGCCATAAAACCTTGTACGTGAGGCAGGAAAGACGTATGTGTTTGTCTACCTTAGCCAAGTAATTTCTGTTCAAAAAGGATTAGTTTCTCTGTGTGAGGTACTGTGCCAGGCTCTGGAGCAATGATATTTTTGTAAAAACTGCACTGTTTGGGGAAGTAAGCCCTAGCTTCTTGACAGTAGTGAAATATGATCTGGCGAACTAGGTCGGCATCCAAATGACCCAGATGACACTGAATTGAGGGCAAGAAGCTTCTGGTAGGATTGAACTCTTCAAAGGAACAGCAGTGAGGGCACTGATAGAGATCATTGCCTTGTTCATCTTTGAATCCCCGCTGTTAGAGCACCATACCTGGGAAAGTAGAGTGCTCCATAAATGTGAATAGTAAACTATTATGCAATAAGTATGAAGCAGAAAAAAAAGTTTTTGAGGGGAAAACAAATGAAGTGAAGCAAGTACCTAGCAGCAACTGAGGCCAGGAGAGTGAGAGAAGGCGGGTGTGAAACCTGGTTGGATTTGGAGTCAAAATAGTTCCCCATCCAGAGATTCAGTCCCTAATGAACTTATTCTGTCGCTTCTTATTTTACCTCAGACTTGAGTTTGGGAGGTGTCCTTTTATTTCCTATTGATGATAAAGAGTCAAGAAACAAAGGGCAAGATTTGGTAAGTAAACAAAAAACCCACACCTCTTATCAGAGCTCAAATTGGGCTCCCATCACCTCCTCTTGAGACCTCTTCCACTCCCCCTGGCCTCTCTAGCAGGGGGTTAGTTTGATCAGGCAGCCATAACATAGCACAGACTGGGGGGCTTGAAAGACAGGAACCTATTGCCTTACAGTGAAGGATAAGGTGCAGGCAAGGGTGGCTTCCCCTGAGGCCTGTCTGCTTGGCTCGCAGGCGTCACCTTCATGCTGTGCCCTCATGTAGCCTCTCCCGTGTCCGAGCAGGTCCTTGGTGTCTGTGTGTGTCCAGTTCCTTCTAGAAAGACACCAGTCAGATGGGAGTGGGCCCCACCCTGAAGGCCTCATGTGAACTTCTTTGCTTTTTTAAAGGCCTGATCTCCAGATACAGTCACATTCTGAAGTACTGAGGGTTAGGGCTTCAACATGCCTTTTGGGGGACACCATTCAGTCCCTAACAAGCAGGCTGGGCCTCACCTTCCACTGTGCCCGCCTCCCACCTCCTGGCCCCCACTCTTCCATTGTCACAGCCCCTGGAGCATTGTCCTCTGCTTCTTCCTTCCCCTCACTGACCTTGGTGGCAGGCCCCTCCTAAGTGCACGGAATTTAGTTTCATCTTTTATCCTCAATTCCACATGCAATACTTACTCATAGGAAATGCCCAAGAAACATTTACTGAATGAGTAAGAAATCATGACTAAAAAGTCTGAGGGTTTCATTGTTTGTTCCATGAAAGGTTCTGCAAGAGATTGTGTTTTCTAGTCAACCATAAACAGACCAATCCACGTTTCCGCTGCCTGCTTTAAAATCCTTCTTTTGCATCCTAAGTGTCTCCCCCTTGCCTGTCATTTGGAATTCCCCTAAGGTGGTTTATTTACTACACGTGCCTAGCTTTCTCCAAGGCCTGAATTCATATCCAGATTTTGGCTTAGAAGGCATTTAGAAACCAGGCTGAGAGAGAGGCACATTTTCTTGAGGTTAGTGACCTGTGTGCCTCACAACCAAGTGCTTTCGGGTTGTTCGGTCATTTGTAAATGCTAAAAAAAAATGAGAGTGACGCAGTGGTTGTGCGTAAAGAGCTCAGAACCCGTTGACTCAGGAAGGCTTTTCACTGCGATAGAACGGCCATGTGGCTGCAGTGGTGTCAGCCCCACACGCTCTCCAGCTCTGCCCGGCTTAGGTTAGGACAGGGTGGGAGATGGTTGGCGTGTGGAACAGAGATCGAATGGCTGTTTGTCCTGGGGATTGCGGAGCTGACTCTAGCATCCGCCATGTGGGCCGAAGTATGGGGACCTCTACAGGCCTTTCTAGGATTCTGGAAAATTCCTTCTTTACCCTCGAGAGCATTTAGAAAGGATAGCATGTCTTGGACTCTGGTTTGAATATATCCGAAAAGGAAGAAAAGTTTATATAAAGTTACCAGGAAATAAAATAGTTACGAGGGGGCATGAGGTCGTAGATTTGTTAGGACATGGCTGTTTGGGCAGGGCATTCAGAAGAGCTGGATCAGATACCCGAGTGACCCAGAAAGGGCCAGTCGGGGGGCTGCTCGCACCCCCGCCCTGGGCAAGTCACCTAGTTGGCAGCGTTACCATCTCGGGCCGTGGCAGTCATTAACGGTGGTTTGTTCCTAGTTGGCCTTGATTGTGGCTCAACACCGTGACTGCTCCAATGTCCTGTCTGGCATTAAGATGTCAGCCCTAGAAGAAGGCCTGAAGAAGATATTTTTAGCAGCAAAGAAAAGGAAAGGTAAGTGCTTCCATGTGTGCTCTGGAGTTAGATGGAGTTCTGTTTGCAGGCATGTGATGTAATTTTTAAGGAGCAGTGAGAAATGTCAAGACCGCATGTCAATTCAGTCCACAAGGTAACAGTAAGCCCCAGTGTGAGGCGACAGAAATAATCACGTCCTCATATGGTATTTGTATAGCCCATTCTCCTTTCCACATCACTTCCATATCCATGTGTGTGCATCCACTGGGGTGTGTGCCTCGAGATTTTACAGAGCACCAGAGATGAGGTCAAGTGGTCATAGGCAGCTGGGAAATGCTGTTGAGCATGTCCCCTCCTGGAGGGTCACAGTCCACGTCAGCTGAATAGTTCTTTGCCAAAAACCACAGTGGACTGTTCCATACCCAGTGTGTCTGTTGAACTCACTGACTTATTAAAGACTCTGCTTATTTTAGTTACATCTCCACCTCCGTCATTCTCTATTTTCATCGTACCTGCTTATATCCAGATACTTTGCATTCAGTAGAATTATTTCATTTTTCCTCTTTCACAATCTATTCCCAGAGTATTTTTGATGTGATAGTTGTATGCTTTGAGTGGAACACTCCATCCTTCTACATTTTGTCCACTGGAAATCACAAAGTGACTGAGAGGAAAGACTATTTTCTCCTATGTGTATATTACACCCATCAATCAGTCTTTAATGAATGAAGACATCACGATCTATTCTTTTTTTCTTTATAACAGCAAGCGTCCATCTTCCACGCATTGGACATGCCACAAAAGACTTTAACTGGTACGGTACTGAGCGACTTATTCGGAAACACCTGGCCTCGAAAGGCATCCCAACCTCCATGTATCCTTTGTTACCCTAATACTGTGCCCTCCCAGCTCAAAAGGGAAAATGTCTTAGGTTTTCTGGTACTGCTGTTTAATCTAAGGCCCAGTTCACCTCTGCCACGTTTTTCACTTTGCCCCTCTTTCATGAGAGAAAATCTAAGAAGCACATTCTAACTTGTATCTATAGCCACAGGGACAGATACAGGCAAGCATTTCTGGGTGCCAACAGCTAGATTAAAAGATACATGAAGGGGGAATAAATTGAACAACTGCCATTTGGTACCACAGCACATCTTTCTCACCTCAGTTCTCTAAGGATCCTCAGGCCTGTAGACCAAGGCCTGATTCACTTCACTCTGTTCACTAAAATAAACCAACAGGCAAACTTACAAGTGACTGCTTTATTTCTGAACCTATTCAATGTATTCTTAAGGAGCAGTGTGATATTCATTTGACCGTTAGGATATAGTCTGGTTTTGCTAGACCAGTATTTTCTTCTAGTGACCTCCTTGCTGTGTAAAGTTAGCATTGTTTGAACTCTTACCCTGAGTCCAACATCACTAGAAGAAGCTGAGTGGACCCCCCCAGATGCTATCATCAGAAACTCTATCTTTTTACTTAGAGACTACTGAAATTAATTCACTCAGTGGAGGTCTTGAAGGTACTTGATTCACTATGAAAACTTAGTGGAAAAGTCATGTTTTGTACGCCTGCACCATTTAAGCCGTATCAAAAGGCTTGTACTGCGTCAGATACCAGTGGTAACAATGACAACGGAGGGATTTATGATACAGTGAAAGGGAAGTAAGGCACGCGACTTCTGAAATGGCTATTTCAACACTAACCTAGATAACTAGTAGCTTTAGCAAAGCTGGTTTTAAAGCAATCAAGTATTCTCTTCCTTGACCATCCTTACCAGATACTACTTTGCTAGAAATAAGGCCGCCACCCCTCAGGCCCAGCACCCCTCTTCCTCAGGACAGCTGGTGCCTTAGCTGGCCCAGCGTCAGACCCGCCATCAGCAGCCCCTGAGAAGATACCAGCTCAGAGCTACTGTCACAGTATTTCAGAAGGAATCAGGATCCGGCGGGCCTCTGCACTACTGCTTTTCTGAATTCCAGCGTGGTTCTTCCGGATGTGTTGCTCTGGCCTGGTGCACCCTTCACTCAGGACAGTTTCTGGGCAGCTTCTCAGGGCCCCGGTTTGCACAGCTGTTTGAATAATGGTTTCATTGCTTGCTTTCCCCTCAGGCTAGTTTTCTTCTCCATCAGACTGATTTCATTATAGAGGGAAAGGCCATATGGATTAAGGAGAAATGATAGGTAGCAGAAGAGGGTGGTCTGGGAGAAGGAAGCCCCTTCGGCCAGTTCATGCTGTGGGGAGATAAGACGGAGGGCAGAGGCTGAGACATGAGGCCGCTGACCGTTTCACACTGCCCTTCTCACACTGCTCTGTGTGAGACCTAGAATACACGTGGGCCTAAGCCTGTCCGATGTGACCGGGAAACCAGAGGCTCCCCTTTCGCTTTCCCACCCAACTCAGCTCAGCCTCAAGAATAAAGGGAATCGTGGGGATGGCACAGAGCTGCCACAGCATGGGGAGGGCAGGGGGCTGAGACCACCAGCGAAGGTGTGCTTGGGGGAGACACTGTGGAAGCTGTGGCTTTTCCCACTTTTGTACGTGAGGCGTCAGTGTTTACCGACTCATCTTAGCCTGATTTCTGCTGCCCTGGGGCCCTCAACACCCACAGTGCTGTGGGGGGCTCTTCAGAACCCTCAGCCCGGGCCCTCAATTCAGGGACCCCTGGCTAAGGGGACACTCAGCCAAGACCATGACCTTCTAAGGAAGGTGCTGCCCTCAGCGCCTGGGCAGTACTGTCTATTTGACTCTCCCTCTCACCTCACGCTTCAGTGATTCAGCATTTGTGTTGAAGACCTGTTAGGCCCTACATTCATGAGTCCTTACTATTTTCTTCCTAAAACCTACTACTTTTCACTGCCCCTATCAAACGCTCTCCCCACTAGCCCTTGGTGCATAGACTATTAGAAGAACTCAGACTCTCTTGCCTGGTGTTTTAAGTCTGCCCTACAGCTGGAGGCAGGATTGGACTCCACCAGGTAGAGAGCAGTGAGTCCTCACCCTGGGCGCGTGCCTTCCAAAGCAGCCAGAGTCCACACGGGCGGGGTATGAGCAGATGCAGAGAAAACTCGATCGTCCCAAAACTGCACTCTCTTTTTAGAGCGAGACGCATAGGGCTGGCGGTGATGGCTCTGACAGAAGCACCAGAGCAGGACACTCCTTCCCAACGGGAGCAGCGCTGACCTCTTCAGCACAGCTCTTGTTTTGAGGAGAGAGGGGCTTCCTTCTGCACTCTGCACGCTGTCCCTCGTGCTCCAGCCACATGGCCTTATCTCCGGCTCAGGACCTGGGCCCTGAGCCTCTGTCTCCCAGCAAGCTGGGCAAAACAACACAGGAGATAAGAAAACATGTAGCACATTTGTCGCCTTTTAGCGGCAGCTCCCTGCTTTCCTGGCCTACCTCTGAGCTGCCCTGCCTTACTTCCATAAGGCTTTTGTACTTTTATAATCCCTTCACTCTTCCCATCAAAGAGGTGTCATTCTCTGGGAAGAAAGAATGAGAGAAGCTACTTACTCTGTTTATCCCAAGAGTTTTGTTTTGTTTCATCTGCTGCAAATCTTTGATGCCATCTAGCCTCTCCTTTGAGGAGAGTAAGATGAAGCCAAGAAGACAGACAAGATTTTATTCACTAATGAGCATTTGTTAGAGACATTTGTGCCCTAAATGTCAGGTAGTGAGGAACTTAAATCCACATTTTTCTGTGTGTACACTCTTAAATGATTTTTTTTTTTAATTTTTAATAAACTTCTCGTGGTAACTTGTTTAATTATTTTGTCCCAACCATCTAAACTACATCCTATTAAGTTAATTAAGCTTGAATCAGCCATTTTTGAGCTCCAAACCATCTCTAGGTCAATGCGTCTCCTGTATTTTCCTGTCTATTCAGTGAAGTATAAACTCACTCTAGCATCAGCTACCTTCCACCAGAATCTACCTTATTTCCAAAGACATCACAGTTTCTTACCTGGGCCTATGCTTATGCTGGTGCCTCTCCCTGGAGTGCCTGCCTTCTCTAAACCCCTTCCCTACCCCCTGTTGTCCCCTATCGAATCTGGTCTTTAAGAATCCAGAAAACTGTATCTCTGCTGGAACTACTAATGGTAATTGGGTTTATGGCACTTAATTGTTAACACCTTATATTACACTCGTTAGTATATTTATTTAACCTTTCCCTAAATACTAACATCTTTGAGGAAGATGATTTCTCATTTGTTTTTCATACTACACGGAGCCATTAGATACTGAAATATTGAATTGGAATGGTATGAGAATAGCTGGCTAGCAATTTGGGGAAAGTGTTAGACTTCCCGCATATAGCATAAACTCCAGATGGCTTAAGTACTTAAATATAAAACTTGAGACTACAGAAACTGGTCATTTTTATGGTGTCTGACTAGCAGAGCTGCCCTTTGATGCCTCTCCCAGCTTCTCACTAAAATACCAATGGCATTGATGTGAAAACACAACCACACTGGAAATAGACAACCAACCAGCCAAATGCCAGAATATGAGAGGAAATGACACTAGGTATAAGACAAAGTTGAACTTAGATTTCATTTTAGGAAGGAAAGATGCTTAAAACTCTTGGACCTTTACCAGTAAAAAATTAACAACCATTCCTCCATACTTACTTTCCCTACATTAGCAAAAAGGTTAGTCCCTCAATCTCTGCTGTAAGCTCTGTCTTCTCTAGCTTTCTCAAGAATGTTATTCTGCCAGTTATTCCTACTCATAGATTCAGTTTCTTCCTTTAAGTTAGAACATTTCCATTGACTTATAGACAAGGTCAAGTCTCTCCTTCATTAACCATAACTCCCGGGCCGGCTGAGTGGTGCATTGATTAAGAGCTGGTGTGGGACACCAGTGGCCCCGGTTCGGATCCCACATATGAGGGCCAGTGACACTGCCCTCTACAACTAACAACAGCTCCACCTGGAGCTGGACTGTGCGAGCCCCGGGGACGGTGTAGGCTGCTGCCCCTGCTGCAGTGGGCTGCCATAGGCTACAATGAGTGGCCGGCAGCCAGCGTGAGTGGCTGGCCACCAGCGTGAGCGACCATCCAGAGGCCGGCGACCGATCTGCTTCATTTGGGAAGAGCGCAATGACGATACCAACATGGGCCAGTGAAGCAACGTCCTCCTCAACTAGACTGAAGAGCAAAAAGACAGCAACTTGTCTGTTCCCCTTCCCCTATTTCCCAACGCTGTTCCCCTCCCCCAATTCCCCAATAAAATCTTTAAAGAGAAAACCAAAAAAAAAAAACACCCAGTAACTCCATTCCTGATTTCCTCCCCCATCACAGCCAAACCTCAAGAGTCGTCCATAGTTGCTGTTTTCATTTTTTCATCCCCCACTCACTCTTGAACCCACACTGTTCTGACTTTCTGCACCATCACCCCCTCCCCACAAGAATCTGTGTGAAGAATACCAACAACCTCCAAGTCACTAAATCCAGAGAACATTCTTCAGTTCTCATCTTGACCTCTGAGCAGAGTTCAGCACTGTTGACTGCTTCCTATTTCTTGAAGCATTCTGGCCTTGGCTTCTGTGACAAGATACTCCTCCATGACAACATAATCTCCAGGAGTTTATCTTCTATCATCTTTGCACAATTTTTTTCCCATCATCTTTTTCCCAGTATATTTGTTTGCTAGGGATGCCATAACAAAATACCACAGACTGTGTGGTTTCAAAAACAACTTTTCTCACAGTTCCGGAGACTTGAAGTTCAAAATCAAGATACCAGCAAGTGTGATTTCTTCTGAGGCCTCTCCTTTGCTTTCAGCTGACTGCCTTCACCCTATATCCTCACAGACTTTCCTCTGTGCACACATATGCCTGGTATCCCTGTGTGCCCAAATTTCCTCCCAAATTGGATTAGGGCCCCCACCCTAATAGCCTCCCTTTAACTTAATGCCTCTTCAAAGGCACTATCTACAAATACAGTCACATTACTGGGACTTAAGACTTCAACATAAATGTTGGAGGACACAATTCAGCCCATAATTCCCAGCCATTAAAAGCTGGAGTTCCTCAAGACTCATTCCTGGATCTCTTTTCCATTCTGAATTCCCTCTCAAGGCTGTTTCATCCATTTGTAAGTGTAAGTCATTTTCTTATATCTCTAGCTCAACTTCTGATTTCCAAGCCTATATACTCAGCTGCCTATTAGACATTTCTTCTAATTATTTCAGTGGCACCACAAATTTACATGCCCCAAATTGCATTATCAACCCCTTCCCATTCTCCCAAACAATAAATGTATTCATTCAGTTATGCAAGCCTACAATTTAAGATTTATCTTTGATACTTCTCTCACCCTCCCTCATAAATTTAATCTTATCATTAGGATCCAGCAATTTAACTTTGTATCTCTTGAGTTCATCTACTTTTTGTCCATCTCTACCATCACCTTGGTGTAGACCGCCATGATGTTTTTCACCTGGACAGCTGTCAGAGCCTTCTAACTTTATCCTTGTATTGACTCTAGTTCCCCTTCAATCTGATTGTTCAATTGCAGCCAGAGTGGCCTTCTCAAAATGAAGTCCATCCTGTCATCATACATCTTGTAACCTTCAATGGCTTCTCATTGTTCTTAGGGTTAAAACCAAAATCTTTGATATAACTTTTATTTTCTGCATCCATCAAACACGTTTCAGTTCAGACCAAAATAGGATGTTCTAGTTCCTGCCAAGATGTCAAATTAACATGGGTTTCTTCCTCCAAAATCAGCCCTAAGGAACTAAAAAATGGAAGCATAGAATCTAAGGAATAATGCAAATATGAAAAATCTAGGGGGAGCCTGTTCAAGAAGAGCTGTTCCAATCATGCCACACCTTCCACCACCACCACCACCCTCCGACTTTGCCTTGGATCCATTATCGCCTGCCACCTCCCTGCAGAAAGCCAAGACAAGCCCCCAGATAGCCCCAGCAGTGAAACCTGGGCAGGACTAGAACTCTTGGGGCCAACAGAGTGGGAATGACAAGCCTCAGGCATCTACTCGTCTACCCTTCCCCTTCAGATCCCCAGAGCTGGTAGATGACAATTAGGGAGTGCCCCTGCTAATACTCATTTGAGAGTATTGTTATTGAGAATATTATTTCTCATTTGAGAGTTCAAAGGTAAAGCTCAGATCTAAGGAATTTCTGGATAGGGTAATAAAATAAAGGGGTGGCCGATGGCGGTGGATCTGTGGTGTCTAAGGCACTCTGTACGAGGGCTCATCCCTTCCTCTTTGAAGCTGACCAGAACTAAGAATCAATGTGGGCACTAAGACCTGGACAACCACCATTTTCTAATGCACAGATGAGGAAGTCAAACATCCCCTGGGGAATAAAGCTTATAATAGGACACCCGAGGTCTAAAACTGCCTCAACGGGAAAAGTTAATGCATTAAAAAAAAGATGTATTACAACAGAAAAACTAAGAATTTACAGTAAGTAAATATACTAAAAGACCTAAGGGAAGATACCAATATGAAACTAAAATTATTAAAATAAGCAAATAATTATATTAGGTATGAAAAACAGATGGGGAAAAAACTCAAAAGATGGGATAAAGGGTGGAATAGATAGAGAAAAAGAATGAAAAAGTTAAAAGATATAAAAGCACTAATACTATGTAAGGATAGGTTCACGCGTACATATGCACAGCTAATTTTTGTCACTGAACACTAATATAACCATTTGTGTACAGGTGGCATCTGTTCTTTCTGAGCTAGCAAAACTATTAGCTGGTTGGGTTCCATGTCATACCGATTGTTGTTATTTCTAATATCACTCCAGTATATAATAGATATGTGTGTGTACATATGTATGGGCATGTGTGTACACACAGACACACACACACACTGCTAGCAATAGACTTTATCACTTTAATTTCTGGCAGTATATTGAATGAGAAGTAGTATTGTTACTTTAATTTGCATCCTTAACTACTAGTGAAGTGCAACGACTTTTTATATATTTACTAACCATATGGACTTGCTCTTTTTTCTATTTACTCCTTTTTCTTTTGGTCTATTCTTGTTTATTCTAGCTTTGTATTTCTTTTTAGGTCAAGGTTTTGGTAAATAATATTTTAATGAAAATTACCCATTTCTTTTGTTGCTATAAGTTTAGACACACACACACACACACACACACGAATATATATATGAGTATAAGAGAGAATGTATGTATATATAGATTTGCAGTGGCAAAAAAGTAAAGAAAAGAAAAGAAAAAACTGCAGGCAAGTTAAATGTCCATTAATAAAGGAGGAATGATCAAATAAATGATGTATCCATATTATAAAACATCTTGTAGCCATTTAAAAGTTTTGTCCGATTGATAAAAACAAGATAAAGGATTGTAGTGGAAACTTAGTTGCCAGCATGATACTGATTCTTCCCTTTCTCCACTCTCTCCATGTAACAGAACACTGTTTTATTTGGTTGTGTGTGCGCGCGCGCGTGTGTGTGTGTGTGTGTATGTATAATGTATCCAGAGACAATTACACATTCCAGCTGCCTTTGCAGTTAGAGGTGGTCATGTCACTAAGTCTTGGCTAATGATAATGTAGTGGAGGTTGTCGAATGGGTTTTATGAAAAATAGCTCCCCAAACCATGAGGCACCTTCTGCTCCTGGCCATGAGCGAGTAACTGAATCCAGAATTATGTTCTCACTATAGACTATTTGAAAACTGGACAAAGTATAGGAAAAAAAGTTTTCAGACATTGGACAATAGGGAGTTCAGAAATATGATCCCTGAGAGAAAAGAAATAAACAAGATGAATCCTAGCACACCTAAGCTTTCTTCTTAGAGACAATTTCTGGACTATGGCAAAGGAAGGGAATCCAAACAAAACATGAAAAAGTGTTGAGTTAAAAAAGAAAGACCACAGTTTAAGGAGTCTTGAATTTTTGCATAGAATACCTGTGAAGAGGGTGACACATAGAGGAAGAGTTACAGAAATATGCATCATGTGCTCCATGAATCAATAGCTGAATAGAAATCTGTGAATTGTAGGATAAACCTCCACGAGGCTGGGAAAGAACCAGTTTCAGGCGAATAACAGTGGCTGGGAGGAAGACAAACAATTCTAGAGATCGCACTGGGCTGAAGAGCATTACAGCCAGAGTGAAAAGATGGAGAAACCTCACTGCACAGGGCATTCGGTAGAGACCTCAAAAGAGCTGTGTCTTACAAGTGGGGCTAAGTTAGCCCTAGAGCAAACACTACCATAGAGTTTTCCTAAAAAAACTCAAGAACAAACCTCAAAAGAATGAAACTGAACACAGGTACCAACTGCTGGTGAGGACAAAGTTCAACAATCTTTAAAAACAAAGTCCAGCAATCAACAATGTATGATTCACCATGTCCAGCTTCCAGTAAAAAGTACTATACATTAGGCAGGAAAATATGGTCCATAACCAGGAGAAAAATCAGAAAATAGAAGCAAACTCAGAAATTAAAAAGATGGTGGAATTAGCAGGCAAAGATGCTAAAACAAATGTTATAAATATGCTCATGTGTTCAAAAAATGTAAAAGAAGCATAAGCTTAATAAGGAGAGAAATGGAAGATATAAATATGAATGGAACACTTAGAGATGACAAACTGTCAGAAATAGAAAGTTTACTGGGTTTGGTTATTTATTAGCAGGTCAGAGACTGCGAAAGAAAATATCATTAAACTTGAAGACAGAAATAGAATTTATTCAAAATGACTTAAAGGGAAAAAAACTGAAAAAAATGTCTCTGACTTGTGGGACAATATTAAAGTAATATATATATACAAAATGGTTATCTTATAAACAGATAAGAGAGAGACTGGGGCAGAAACATATTTGAAGAAATAATGGCTCAACAGTTTATACTTTCTGGAAAGCTAACACATGGAATGAAAAAACCTCAATGAACTCTAAGACACATACGCACACACACACTAAATCACCCCAAGGCATACCACAATCAAATTACTGAAAACTAGAAAACTGACCAACTAGAAAAAGACACCACACACTTACACAGGAACAACTAGAAAAAGATCATATATACCGGGGGTGCCAAAAAAATGTAAGCACATTTTAAGAGATGTTAACACTTTGGTCAGCGTTGCTCAAGCAGTAGTTTGCCATAATCAGAAGTGTCCAGATGCTGATGGTAACCACTTTGAGCACTTGTAATTGCAGAAGTCAAATGTGACTTGTATTCGTCTTTTATTATCAGTATATATTAATATTGTTTTTTTCCTTTCTTAAAATGTGTATACATATTTTTGGCATCCTCTGTATATAGAAAAAACAGACTTCTCATCAGAAACTATGTAAAGTCCAAAAACAATGGAACAGCACCTTCTAGTGCTGAAAGGAAAAAGACAAAACAATTAAACCCTTTCTACCTAAAATTTTCGAGCCAGTGATGTTCTCTTTCAAAAATGAAGAAAAAATAAAAACATTTCTTTTCAGATAAAAGCTGAGAGAATTCAGCAGCAGATCTATACTACCTGAAAGATTCAAGGAAGTTCTCCAGACAAAGAGAAAGTAAAGTTACTTACTTGTAAACCTGTATCTACACTATACAAAGAAATGAAGAGTGCTGGAAATAGTAGATGTGTGGGTATATAAAAAATCTTTCTCCCTTAATGTCTTTAATATAAATTGACTACTGAGAACAAAACAATTTAGTGTGTGGTTCATAACAGGTAGAAGTAAAATATATGACAGCAAGTAATACAAAGGACAGGAGAGGAAAACAGATATATACTTTAAGGGTTTCAAATTATATTTGCAGTGTGATAATTTAAAGGTAGACTATAATAAGTAAAAGGGGCATATTTAAACTATAAAGCAGTGCTGGAAAATGGAAGTATGTGAGCCACATATGTAAGTTGAAATTTTCTAGTAGCCACATTAAAAATGTAAAAATAAACCGATAAAATGAATTTTAATGATATATTTTATTGAACCCAGTATATTGAAACCAATGCATTGAAAACATTATCATTCAATCAACACAAAGAATAATTAATGGACTATTTTACATTCTTTTTTTCATACTGAGACTGAATTCTGGTGTGTACTTTACACTCCCAGCACATCTCAGTTTGAATGGTAAATGTCTATTGGAAACGTATGTTCTGCATTTGGATTTGATAAAATTTACAGTTAAAAAAAATAGGTTTCTGGGCTGGCCGAGTGGCGCGATGGTTAAGCGCTGGCTTGGGAAGCCAGCGGCCCCGGTTCGGGTCCTACATATGAAGGCCAGTGACACTGGTCTCAAAAACAAAAAAAAAGATAGGTTCCCATACCCAAATTGTTCCAAACATATTTAAACTTTTCCAGTAACTGAATTAAGTAACAGTTTTTAAACTTAAATTAATTAAAATTTAATACAATAGACTTGCAGTTTCAGCTAAAAAAAAAAAAAAGAAAAAAGAAAAGATTTAGAACTCAGAAAAAGAGCAAAGAGGGCTGGCCAAGTGGCTCGTCCGTTAATAGTTGGCTTGGGAGCACAAGCTCTAAGCAGCAGGGCTGCCTGTTCAGATCCCACATGGGCCAGTGAGGCTGCGGCCTACAGCTAAGATGGTGAGCAACAGCTCCACCTTGTGCTGGGCTGCCGTGAGTCACCTGCAATGGCGTAGGCTGCAGTGGGGCTGGTCAGCAGCTGGCGTGAGCTACTGTGAGTGGCTGGCAGCCTGCGTTAGCGACTGGCAGCCGGCGTGATCTGCCATGAGCCACCATGAGTGGCTGTCCAATGGCCAGTGACTGGTCTGCCTCCACCAGGAGGAATGCAATTATCACAGTACGAACATGGGCCAGTGAAGCGACGTCCTCCACAACTAGACAGAAGAACAAAAGGACAGCAACTTGTCTGTTCCCATTCCCCGATTCCCCAATGCTGCTCCCTCCCTCAATTCTCCAATTAAAAAAAAAAATGTGTGTGTGTGAGAGAGAGAGAGAAGATTTAGAGCTTATTCCTAAAATAAAAGATAAATCAGTGAAAATCAGTGAGTTATCTTGGATGCATCAGAGTTGAGGTTGCAGGACAAAGTGCCACCCTTAAATCCAGAGAGATGGGCAGATACAATGAATCAAAGCCAAGATCTGCTAACTAGACACAAGCCTCTGCAGCCATAAACTGACATAAATAATTAAATGGTAATTTTGATGAACTGACAGAGGCTGAATGTGATCTAGTGTGCGAAGAAGTTTTTCGTGGGGAAAAACCAACTTAAAAGTGCCTCCATATTTCCATGGGTTTTGTCTCCAGAAACCCCAGTGGGTCTCCATGCTTAAAAGGCAAGAAAAAAATTTCCTCAAGGCTCTGACAGGGGGAGGGGAAAAGTAACCATTTTTGAATATGCCCCAAGCATTCTCCATAATAATGGCTTACTCTCCAAGGACTAAGACTTTGTCAGAGCCTTATCCCACCTAGAGAAAAGGACATTTACCAGCTTCAGCCACCTCTAGCCTTCCTGTATCACCTAAAGACACTTGTGAAGTTCATAGTCTAGGAACTCTGGCCCATTAAAAGTCTGAGGTTTAACCACAAGGTTATAGAATGCTTCTCCTCCCCCATACCTTACCCCCACTAGGGCTTCAGAATAATAACAGCAGATTACTGTTGAAAGAACTGCAAGGTACTGTCAATATTTAAAGAGGAGACACAAACAAGGACAGGATGGAGGAATGTGAAGACCTTGGCACCTGTAACTACAGCAAAAGTCAAGCAACCCAACTCCTAGCTGGATTAACATAAAACTTTACACGAAAGCCCTTTCATGTCAGTTCCTATTACCCAATACATATGTCTGGCTTTCCACAAAAGTTACAAGGCACACTAAAAGATAAAACAATAAAAAATAAAAGCAGCCTGAAGAGATAAAACATGCATCATAACCAGACTCAGCTATGACACAGATTTTGGAATTATCAAAGAGGGAATTTAAATAATTATAATTAATAGGTTATGGGGCCAGCTGAGTGGTGCGTCGGTTAAGAGTTGGCTTGGGACGCCAGCTCTGAGCAGCAGGCCCCAGATTAGATCCAACATATGAGGGTCAATGACACTGCCCTCTACAGCTAAGATGGTGAACAACAGCTCAACCTGGAGCTGGGCTGCCATGAGTCGCTGTTGATGGTGGAGGCTGCAGTGGGGCTGGCTGTCAGCTGGCGTGCGCTTTCGTGAGCTGCTGTGAGCCGCCACTGTTGTCGAAAAGTGGGCCTTTTCTCAGCGCAGAGTCCAGGTCCTTGGCAACTGGAGCAAAGAATTGAATGAGATACCAGAGTGAAGCAGTAAAAGATAGTTTATTAGAAGAGAGAACTTATATCAAGAAGTTTGGAGAATATGGAGTGGGCCACTCACAAAGGCAAGACCCAAAGGCTTGAAAAGGAAGGAAGGGGTCAAAAGATTACAAAGAGCAGTGGTAAGCGGTCAAAAGGAAAAGAAGAGGGCAGGCTGAGTGGTGCGGTGGTTAAGTTCGGATCCCACATATGAGGGCCAGTGAAAATGCCCTCTTAAAAAAAAAAAAAAAGGAAAAGAAGAGTGCAGTAGCTGCAGCAGTCCACTTCTCAGGACTTGGAGTTTTTATCTGTTCCCCTCTGGGCGTGGGTCTACTTGATTGGCTCCCGTAATTGACAAGAGGCTATTACCTCATCTGCACATGTTCCTTCCCAGAGTTCAGCCTGTTATAATGATATTAATAAACCTCTGGGCATATGTATGATATTATAATAATGGTATAATGAGGCCCGGGTGAAACAAAGGTCATTATGGCCTTTACTGTGCAGGTGTGAGTGACTGGTCTAATCCAGTCGGGTATTTTGTACCCATTTGTTTTAGGGTAGATAGTTACAATGAATGGAAGTTTTGGGTTCAGAGGGGAGGTCACCTGGCGGTCACATTCTGTGAGACATGCAGGAATCCAGAGACCCAATGTCTGCCTCTAACTACCTGCCTAGTTTTCCCCTTGAGAGACGTGATCCCCACAAAATCTCTGGGAAGCTGAGAGACAGGAGGCCTCTTCTTCTGTATCTGCTTCCTGCTGGGCAGGGGCACAGAGCTGTCCCTGCTATTGAGGGATCTCACCCTAGCTGATCTCAGATGAGAGGAATGGGTCTCAAGCTCCGCCTGGAAGACCCTGCTGGCTTGGTTGTGACTGGCAATCTTGTTGGGGTGGCCCCTGTATCCCCAAGGCCCCTGAATGAGAAAAAAATATAGATTTTAATTAATAAACCTGTTAGCTCTCATGAAACCTGTGGCCATTCAGCCTGTTACTCAGGTGGCATTAGTTGTTTGGACCCAGAATGGGTTTGGCATTTAGCTTACTGGCCTGGGGGATATTAGGAAGTCACAGGCTTTCAAGTAGTTATCTGAAGCAAGGGTAGGAGATTTCTAAGAACAATCTACTGTTTAGGATTCAGAAACTGATTAGAAGAATAGGAGCTGAAGAACTAAGAAACTAGGGAGGAGACTTAACATTTCTATGGGACGGAGAATGAAAAAGTTCCTCGGTGGCTGGGGGTGCTGCTCAGTTGGCCAGTAACATTATGAGTGGCCATCCAATAGCCAGCGAGCGACTGCCTCACCCGAGAAGAGCACAATGACGAAAGCAACATGGGCCAGTGAAGCAACATCCTCCGCAACTAGACTGAAGAACAAAAGGACAGCAACTTGCCTGTTTCTCTTCCACGGTTCCCTAATACTTTTGCCCTCCCTCAATTCCCCAATAAAATCTTTTAAAACAGAAAGAAAGGTTATGAACTTTAGTGGAACATGTAGAAAACATGCAAGAACAGATGAGTAATGTCAACAGGGAGAAAGAATCAAAAGGAAATGCTAGAAATAAAAACACTAACAGAAATGAAGAATGCTTTGGTTGGGTACGTCAGTAAATTGGACGCTGCTGAGAAAAGAATGAGCTGGAAAAGAAGTCAGTGCTACTAGTATAGTTCTGCCAGTTAAGAAAGTTATAGCATGTACTCAGTGCAAGCATAACATTTACAGTGGTGTATATATTTTATTCCTTTCAAATCTGTTGTCACCAAATTCTTCCTTCAAAAAAGGGATGGATAAGGTATCACACATTTTGCCCTTTTAAGTGATTCACAAATAAAAAGTTTTAAATGCTGCTGATATAAAGGGATTAGGAAATAGGTTGTTTTAGATCAGAACTGTGCCATCTTCTAGAAATTTCTCATCTCCTTTTGTTTATTTCATCAGCGCTCTGAGCTCTTCGAGTTTCTTTTGTGCATATCAGCTAGAGACAAATGTAAAGAGTTAAACAAAAGGCAATATGTATTCAGGGCAGCCAGCTAGCTCAGTTGGTTAGAGTGCACTGCTCATAACACCAAGGTTGCTGGTTCAATTTCCACATGGGCCACTGAGTTGCGCCCTCCACAACTAGATTGAAACAACTACTTGACTTGGAGCTGATGGGTCCTGGAAAAATACACTGTTTCCCAATAAAATTTATATAAAAAAACCCCAAAACATGTGTTAGTTGTAGTAAATAAAGAAAATAAAGGAAAGCATAAGAGAAAAATGTCTTAAGAGGTGGGAGGGAGGAACTAAGAATACTCTCTTATACGGCACCTGCACTACACATGAGAAGTAGACATATTAATTATAAATGTGTATTGCAAACTATACAGCAACCACTTAAAAAATTAACAAAGGACGTGTAATTGATATGCTAACAGAGGAAGGACTGGCCAAGTGGTTCAGTTGGTTAAGAGCTCGCTTAAGAGTGTGAGCTCTGAGCAACAGGGTTGCCGGTTTGATTCACGGCCCAAGCTGAACTGCCACTGAGCTGCTGCTGAGCTGCCATCAGGTGGCAGTATGGCTCAGCTTAAAAAAAAAAAAAAAAGAAAGTTCTTGATATGCTAACAGAGGAAACAAAATAGAATCACATAAAATGCTCAACTGAAGCCAAAAGAAGGCAGAAAAAGACGGGAAGATAAACAAATGCAATGAAGAAGAAAAAAATTAATAAGAAACATTAATCCAATGATATCAATAATCATTTTATTAATAAATATGAATGGTCTAAATGCATCAATGAAAAGACACAGATTGTCAGAATGGATAAAAAACAAGATTCAGGGTCGGTCGAGTGGCGCGTTGGTTAAGAGCTGGCCTGGGATGACAGCGGCCCACATATGAGGGCCAGTGACTCTGCCCTCTACAGCTAAGATGGTGAACAACAGCTCCACCTGGAGCTGGGTTGCTGTGAGTCCCCAGGACGGCATAGCTGCAGCCCCTGCTGCAGTGGGCTGTGTGAGCAGCTGGCAGCCAGTATGAACTGCCAAGAGCTGCTTTGAGCGGCTGTTCAGAGGCCGGAAACCAATCTGCCTCACCCGAGAAGAGTGCAATGATGATACCAACATGGACCAGTGAAGCAATGTCCTCCACAACTAGACTGAAGAACAAAAGGACAGCAACTTGTCTGTTCCCCTTCCCCAATTCCCCAATGCTGTTCCCCTCTCCCAATTCCCCAATAAAATCTTTTAAAAAACCCCACAAGATTCAACAGCCATATTTGAATAAGTAGATATTATTCTCTGACTGCCTTAAGACAACTAAATAGTTACTGCTCTTTGTCATTGGGTTTCTTGTTATAAAACAAAACAAAACCGGTTAACATCCCTGCAAACTGGTATATCCAGATGGTATGAGCTTAAAGAGAGCAGCGTTTAGCAGAATGATGGCCGGCTGAGTAAAAGGGAGTAACAATGGTGAACCCAGACACACAATGTGAAACTGCGGTAAAGTAACCTCACCTTCTGAATCCAAGTGGCTTTAAGGGATTGAACTCATTTAACTATTCTCTGTCATCCTTGGGAAGAGGCATTGTCACTTCTATTTTACATTTTGTGAAAACTATCCAAAAAAGGGGCTTCCAGGAAACCCAGCCCTCCCCCACCTGGCCCCTCACTTATTTCACGGATCCCCTCCACCCTCTGCTCCCATGCTAGCACCCACTTCCTTGTCCTCTGCCCATCCCATTGTGGTTTTGTGGGGGAAATTGGGGCATCATTCCTTAAAGCTTTAAAATAGCAGGCATGTAATAATAAAGACACAGCAAGCCACTGAAAGGAAATGGCACCTATGGAAACCTCGGGTGATGCTGTTTTTTCCTCTTCCTTTCTTGGTCCTGCTCAGACTTATCTCGTTGGCTAGCAGCCGCCTGTGAAATGTACACATTTCAAAGCAAATGGCTCCAGGAGTTCATAATTGCTGCCAAATGTGTGTGAATTTTAATAGCCCATTTTCATTAGCCTTGTGTGAAATCACCTGTCTCTGTGTTGTTACCCAACTTGATTGTCAATTATGGTGATTAAGCCTGGCTCTCAGTGCCATCGCTGGCAGTCATTAGTATCATCTCTGAGGCTGAAGGAAGGAAAGATTTCATGCCAGAAAGAAAGTCATTTTGTAGGTGAACACGACTATTTGGGCGTCAATGAATGAGGTGGCAATTTTCTTTATTCAGACTGAACCAAGCTTGAGTCGAGCTGTCATTTCCAATCTGCATTGGGATGCCTTGGGACAAATCACCTCCCTTTTGTCACTCGGTTTCCTGTCATCAGAGAGGTGTTCTGATACCCTGCTCCATTGCTAATAAGGAAAGTGGGTAAGATAATTAATACCTTTAAAGTGCTTTCAGCGATGTTGATGATTCAAAGTATAATACGTGGAGCCCTAGAAACATTTTGGGGGTTACACAGAAAGTGCTGCCAATGGGAAGCTTGAGATTTTGATTGCTGATTTGTTTTTCTACTTTCATCAGCCCTATTAGCTTTTGAACACTTTGCCTTGGCTTCCAATATAGAATCATCTAACGGTGAGTCTTGACTAACAGTTTACTTTTTCCTGAAATTTGGAATGAGCAATAATGAAAATCAAGGAAATCATCATTTCTTCTCCCCCTTCCTTACAAATTTTAATTTAGTAAAATTCCCAAGCCCATTTCCGTTATGCTTTTATGGGATTTCAGGACATGGCAAAATAATGAAAGACATTTTAAAAAATGATATCATTAAACATCATCTCTAGTATTTGAATGTCATGTGTGTCCCCGAGGTTTCCAACACTCTTAAGATTTGATGGTTTCCTTGATCTTTTCAAATGCATTGAGGAAACTCATAAGAGAATATTTTATTCTAATTTAATGGGAAGAAAGAAATTAAGTCCTGCAAGCTTAAGGGGTATGGAGAGGTAATCTGTAACTGCTGCCTTCTGGGGCAGAGAAAAAGTAAGCTCCATTCTACATAGTCCTTAATAAAAAAAACACCTATATCTGCAACCCAGCAAAAATCCTCTGGCAAGTCTAGACTGAGGCTGGCGAGAATTATAAAGGAATTGGCTTTCTGGATAGTTCCCCCTCCCTTCCAACTTCCCCATTTCTAGTTAATGTTGTCTTGAGGTTGTTGTGTTTTTGTTTTTGTTTTAGATCTGATTATAACAAACACTTATCTTTATCCCTCGGCTTCTAAATCGTCTGTCCTCAAAATTACTAACAGAGTGTCTTCTTTAGCTTCATGGTCACCTACCCACACACAGTGGAGGACTGGAATCTGAACTGTTATGGGGTTTGCAGATTTTTATGAACATATGTTCCTCTTTTAATATGAAATGCTATTTTTAATTTCCCAAAAAGGAGAATATGGTTTAAAATGCCACCTAGAAATAAAGGAAGAGGACCAATATAGCTCACATATCTTCTCTTCTGTGAAGCTTTTGACTGCCCTTCCTCTCCCAAGTCCCCAGGACAAAAGAAATTGCCTCCTTTCCTGTTCCCACTGCCCTTGGTCCTTGCATGGGTTACAGTGGGACTGAGTTTTACTGTAGTTTCTTTGGTGTGTAAACCTAAACTTGCTGTTTTCAAATTTTGGTCAAGAGAGAGTTTCTTTTTTCAGTTGCTTTACAAGTAAGGATGAGGGTGGTGAAGAAATAAGAAAATTCAAACACCCAAGAACCGTGAAGGCTAAGTCCCTTAAAGGGGAACTTAAAGGGGAGAGACTGCCTCATGGTGAACTGATTCAAAAGAATGAACTGCTTTGGTAACATGGATGTGTTATGAAGGCTGAGCGGTTTCTTTATTGGATAGATCCCCACACTCATAGAGATCCCATGTAGGCTTGCAAATGCTTGTGCTTTGTGATAGAAATGCTGACTTAAGTCTAATTTGAAACTTTTTGTTTTCACCTAGTGTGTATGTATCATCTATTAGAATTGTGCACAAGATTCTATATCGTAGGCCTCCTTTTCCGTCACCTAGCACAGTGACTGACGCAAAGAAGGCAGCCACAATGTTTGCTAAATAGGCTTAAGTTATCACGCTCCAGTCCACATAACTCCATAAATCGGGTTTTTGGGTTTTTTAAAAAAGATTTTATTGGGGAATTGGGGGAGGGGAACAGTGTTGGAGAATTGGAAAAGGGGACCAACCAAGTTGTTGTTCTTCAGTCTTCATTGTGGAGGGTGCCAGTCACCATCTGGCTTCCCGTCGGCAGCTTGTGGCCTCTAAACTCAAGGTGCTGTGTTCAATCTTAGTTGTGGGTGGGCGTGGTCACCATCCCATGTGGGAATCGAACCAACAGCCTTGTTGTTAAGAGCATATATTCTATCCACTGAGCCATCTGGGCGGCAGCTCAGCTCATGGTGCCGAGTTCAGTCTTAGTTGCGGGTGGCCGTAGCCCACCATCAAACAGGCAATCTTGTTGGTATACCAGCTGAGTCATCCTGCCACCTGTCAGCAGCTCAGCGACAGTTCAGCTCGGGCACAGCATCACTGGCCCATGTGGGAATCGAACTGGCAGCCCTGTTGCTCAGAGCTTGCATTCTAAGCCAACCCTTAATCAACTGAGCCACTAGGCAGGCCCAACTGGGTTTTGCTTTTTTAATTAAATTTTATTGGGGTGACAATTGTTAGCAAAGCTATATAGATTTAAGGTGTACAATTCTGTAATACATCATCTGTATATCACATTGTGTGTTCACCACCCAGAGTCAGTTTTCTTTCTATCACTATATATTTGATCCCATAAATTGGTTTTGAAATGATAGTTAAGGGAGAAACAATGTAAGATATTTTCATCTGAGGTTTGCATCTTTCATGTGTATTCAAAGCAATGAATGAAGCAAGGCAGGACAATGTATTTTAATATCAGGATCTCAAATTCCAGCTGACCTCTACCTCTATTGTTTCATAGAACTTATGATTTTCTTTAAGAAGCTGGCAGGACAAGAGATTGCTGCTTCTAGACGCCCTTTGCTTCTCCTTTGTGCTTATGAACTTGTTTCTTTCTGGTTATTAAATTTAGAGCTGCCTTTGAGAGTTCAGCCCCCAGGACCATGCATTCCCAGCATTTTCCTGTAAAAGTTCCCTGATTCAGCCATCTCTGCCAGTTGGGGTTTCTGAGTAAATGGACCAAAGCCGGCAATGGTTGCCATGGAGATAGAGTCTTATGGAGTGAAGTCAGGAGAGCATCCATTTGAAGGAAAGGGAGAGTCATATTCTAGTAGAATGGCCATCTGCTAAGAATGAAGTGGTCCTGGAGAAAGAATGTGTGCGCGTGTGTGTGGGTGGTGGTTTAAGAGTATGAGAAAAGGGTGGAATAGATACTAGGAGTGATGTATCCAGAGTCAACAAGTGATGAGTAAAGTGACTGCCTGAACAGCAGTGAGAGTTCAGCCCAAGAGAGATCGCATGTGTCAGGTGGACCTGAGAGTAGGGCTTTGTGTTTACAGAAATTCTCAGCAACCTGAGAATGACAGCAGAGAAAACAGACATAAGGAATTACCCAGGGTTGGGTATTGGCAAGGAAGATACACGAAATGTGTGTAGATCAAACATACCTATGAAACAAACACATCTCAGATTGCTCAGAACTACACTCCCAGAAGTTTTTGCTCCAATAAACCGTTTGCCATAGAATGAACAGATGTATGTTTGTGTGAAACTAAAGTGTGATAAAGCAAAACTTTTTGTTATTCTAGTAATAATCCCTAAATCACAGGGTTATTATGAGAAATGAATTTTGATTTATTAGGTGCCAACTGAGTGCCTGTTACACAGTTTATGTTCAGTAAATTCTTGTCTAGATCTTTTAAACAATTATTCTCTCAGATTCCAACTACTGTTCAGGCTTTAGCCATAGAACAGTTAACATTGCTTTAAAGAGCAAAGCCCCTAAAAGGGTGTGATGAACACACCAGATAGTCCTAGAAGGACTTCATTAACTTCATGACATGAAATATTGACCACTAGGAAAAGAAAGGCAAATCTCCCCCTTGGCCTCTCTCTTTTCCAGCATTTCCCTGCCTTCCTCGGTCTCACCAATGATTTGGGATTCATAGGAAGCTTCTCCCCTAAGAAGTCCAGTTTGGGATAGGCCAGTTACCAGCAGGTAGATCTCTAAAGAAAACAGCCTCAGCATGCACAAATGTGGGGTTTCCTCTTTTCTCCGTTTGCAACCTTCCAACCTCTGCCATCTTTCTTTCTCTTCTCCCACAAAATGGTAGGACCTATGCTTGAGACTGAGAAGACCCATGGTAGACAGCAGAGGCCAAATCCATGGGGGGACTGTACCAGAGACTTATCTTTCCCTTGTTGCTCATTATAGTTGTAGGATCTGGGACCAGGGTTTGGGTTTGTGGAAGGTACAGAGAGTGGGCCTACAGCCTGCTTTGTTTCCAGACCATTCAAGCCAATTTAATTTAGAGAAAGAATTTATCTTAAGGGAATAGCCTAAGCCACTGAATTTGGGGACTGAGCTACCAATATTGTACAGTGTTACTTTATCTTTCTTTGGCTTACTTTATCCTTTGTCTATAACCATCAGAATATTTTAAATGAGGGGGGTGTTATGGGGAAGGAGGAAGGCTTGATCATCCCTGAAACTCCTGAGTAAAATACCAC
The DNA here is from genome assembly GCA_033961575.1 of Aselliscus stoliczkanus. Lineage (NCBI taxonomy): Eukaryota > Metazoa > Chordata > Mammalia > Chiroptera > Hipposideridae > Aselliscus > Aselliscus stoliczkanus. The sequence continues at coordinate 102,240,376 of CM066739.1, forward strand.
TTTAATACAATATCAATGTCACCCCTTAACAGAACCTCCATTCTGTCTTGGTCAACACCTCCTGTGCTCCAATATTCATCCTATCATGTCAATCTCAATTCTTTCACCAATAAATGAAACTATGAAGATGTTCACTGACTTTAATCTCAGCTATAATATAAAAGGGGACTTTGAGCTATGCATTACTATACTTATTTTTAAACCTGTCTTTTTATCCACTGGTTGGTTAGTAATTTGAAGGCAAGGGTCATGCCTTATTTATTTTTGTACTTCAAGGCCTGGGTATAGTGACTTCCTCATAGTAGCTTCCTAATACCTGTTGGTTGCATGGGAATATAAATTCTCAAAGTCAGGAGGGGTCTGAGAGGTTACAGGACACAATCTGGCATCCAGGGATAACTCTCCACCCAACCTCCAGGGCAAGTGGATTAGCCTACCCACAGGTGCTTCCAGGGACAGAGCCGGCTGTGTCAGTAGGTCATCTTGTTGACATCTCTCACTGTTGCAAAATGCTTATCTCATGTTGTAGCTTGTCTCCCTGTGAGGACCACCCATTGTGCCTCTTACTGCTCCTACAGCTACACATAGTCCCTTCCTGAGTTCATCTCATAGCTCTTCAAGGAGTTGAAGCAGCTTTCATGTGATCTGGGTTTGAATATCCAACATTTCTTTATATGTTCTTCAGAGGAAATGTCTTTCAAGATCCAGTCTCTCTCCTCTGGGGGTCTGGTTGGTCAAAATTCCTCATAAATTGTGGAGACTAGAAAACACCACATGACACTGAGGTAAAACCAGCAGACACTAGAGTTGGCAAACCTTCCATTCATGTACTTATGAAACATTTAGCTTTTCTGGCAGTGGTTCCATTGACTCCTATTTATCTTATAGTTAAAGAAATACACACATCATCTCACATAAACTGCCATGGAGTCCAGTCTCATCCATCCCAAACTTGTGCAGCTGGGTTGGAGACCAGGTAAATGGCTTTACCTGTATTCCTATTAACTGACTGTCCCCTACTGAGGTGCTTTTAAGAACCTGGTTCCATTAGAAATGTTCGCTTCCTCGAATGTTCATTTGAACATTAAATGAAATAAGCATGCAAAGCATTTAAAATACCCCACACATAGTAGGTAGTTAATAAATGGTAGTTCATATTATTACAGCCAACCTAATATGTCTTGATGTTCTTTGCCAGTGCTGGTATTCTGGGATTTGTTTGTTTGTTTGTTTGTTTGTTTGTTTTTATCTGAGCCATCCTGCCACCTGTTGGCAGCTCAGCTCGGGCTGGGCATCGAACTGCTGTTGCTCAGAGCTCAGCTCGCACTCTTGAGCGAGCTCTTAACCAACTGAGCCACTCAGCCGGCCCGTATTCTGGGATTTTTATTGTTTTTGTTTGTTTGTTTGTTTTTAGGGTACACTGGTAACTTTGGAACTCCTAGTTTTGACTTTAATATCCAACCTAACATTTTAATTTGCTGCATGTTTTTATGTCCTGCTGCTAACCTAAAAGGAATAGAAGTAACTCAGGCCAAAAGGCAAAACATTCCTTATCTCCCTTCCACAACTGTTAGCCAAGTGATGGAACCATTAAGATCATCCACAATAAGTGCTTTACTAAGGGAAAGAAGTTGGCTGAGAAAATATAGTCAGAAGCGTTCATCAAGAATGATTAAGTAGGGGCCAGCCCCGAGTGGTGCTGTGGTTAAGCACTGGTTGGGAAGCCAGCGGCCCTGGTTTGTGTCCCACATATGAGGACCAGTGACACTGCCCTCAAAAAAAAAAAAAAAAAAAAAGACTAAGAATGATTAAGCAGCAGCAATTCAATGCTGGAAGTAAAATTGGAAAATACAAACAAAATATCCTAAAAAATGCATCTTTGTATTTAATGCAAAATTGACTCAACCAGGGAAAGAATTGATGTATATAGGTATATAAAATGAGTTAAACACAGTTTTAAAGAGAGATTTTTAGCCAGTGGCATTATTAGGGCACTGGAAGTTGCCATCAAGCCAGTGGCACCACATTTCTCTAAGTGTGATCCAAAGATTTTATGTATCGGAACCACCTGGGTGCTTCTTTAAAATGAAGAGTCCTAAGACGGTATTATGCTAGTGAAATAAGTCAGGCTGAAAAAGACAAATACCATAAATCTCACTTAGATGTTGAGTCTAAAGAACAAAGTAAACGAACAAGCAAAACAGAAACAGACTCATAGATACAGAGAACAAACTGATGGTTGCCAGAGGGGAGGCGGCTTGCAGAGCTGGGTAAGAAAGAGGAAGGGGCTAAGAAGTACAAATTGGTAGTTACAAAATAGTCACAGAGATGGAAAGTAAAGCACAGGGAATACAGTCAATGATGTTGCGACAACTATGTATGGTGCCAGGTGGGTACCAGACTAATCAGGGGATCATTGCATAAATTAAATAAATGTCTAACCACTACACTGTACACCTGAAACTAATATAAAGTAATATTGAATGTCAACTGTAGCTGAAAAAAAAAAGAAATAAGTAATTTAAAATAATAAAATGGAAGGGCCGGCCGAGTGGCTCAGTTGGTTAAGAGCTCACTGGAGTGCGAGCTGAGCTCTGAGCAACAGCAGATCGATGCCCAGCCCGAGCTGAGCTGCCAACAGGTGGCAGGGTGGCTCAGATAAAAAAAATAAAAACAGCCCTAAAATAATAAAATGGAGAGTGGTGGGTACTGTCCCAAACCACTGAATTGGAATCACTAGACATTGGGCCCGGAAATCTGAATTTTAACAAGATTTCCAGTTGATTCTGGTAGACACAATAGGTTAACCTCTGTGGTATATAGCAGGTGCCTGAGGGCAAAGGGCAGCACAGGTAACAGAAAAAAGAACGAGTGACAAAATTCCTCTTATTCTTTTTTTTTTTTTTAATTTTTATTAAAAATATACCTAACATACAATATTATATTAGTTTCAGGGGTATACCACAGTTATCCAACATTTATATACTTAAAGAAGTGATCACGATAAGTCCAGCAACCATCTGACACTATACCAAGTTATCACAGTATTATTGACTATATTCCCCATACTGTACATTACATCCCAATGACTTATTTGTTTTATACTGGGAAATTTGGACCTCTTATTCCCCTTCCTCTTTCCCCCCTTTTTAAAATTATCAATTACAGTTGACATTCAGTATTATTTTATATTAATTTCAGGTGTACAGCATAGTGGTTAGACGTTTATGTAATTTAAGAAGTGATCTCCCTGGTTAGTCCAGTACCCACCTGACACAATACATAGTTATTACCATATCATTGACTATATTCCCTATACTTTACTTTCCATCCCCATGACTCTTTGTAACTGTCAATTTGTACTTTTTAATCCCTTCACCTTTTTCACCCAGTCCCCCAACCCCCTCCCATCTATCACCCCAACAAATCTAGTACCCATCCGACACCATACATAGTTATTACAATATTATTGACTAATCACTTATGCTATACCCTACATCCCCATAACTACTTTGTAACAACCAATTTGTACTTCTTAATCCCTTCCCCTTTTTTTCACCCACACCCTCAACCCCTGCCCCATCTGGCAACCATCAAAATGTTTTCTGTATCTATGAGTTTCTGTTTTGTTTGTTAATTTTGTTCTTAGATTCTACATACACATATAAGCAAAATCACATTGTATCTGTCTATCTCTAGCTGATACACTCCACTCAGCATAGTACCCTCCAGGTCCATCCATGCCACCACAGATGGTAAGAACCCATTCCCTTACATGACAGAGCAGTATTCCACTGTATATATGTACTACCTCCTCTTTATCCATTCTTCCATTGACAGAACACCCAGGCTGCCTCCATATCTTGGCCATTATAAACAATGCTGCAGTGATCATATGGATGCACAGGTCCCCTCAACATAGCATTTTGCATTTATTTGGATAAGTACCCAGAAGTGGGATTACTGGGTCCTTCATTGTCTCTTCTTGTAGCCTTTGTTTTAAAGTCTATTTTTTCTGGTATAAGTATTGCTTCCCCAGCTTTTTTTTTTTTTCATTTCCATGTTCATGAAATATCTTTTTTCCATCCCATTACTTTCTGTCTGTGTGTGTCTTTCATTTTGAATTGAGTCTTTTATAGGCAGCATTATGTAAGGGTTTTGTTTTCTTATCCATTCATCCCTCCTATGTCTTTTTTTTTTTTGTCTTTTTTTGAGGGCAGTGTCACTGGCCCTCATATGTGGGACCCAAACCGGGGCCACTGGCTTCCCAAGCCAGCGATTAACCACTGCGCCACTCAGCCGGCCCCCTCCTATGTCTTTTGATTGGAGCATTTAATACATTTACATTGCAACTAATTTTATTTATCATAATACCAATTTTTTTTTTCCATCTTAAAAAAGTTCATCTGGGCCGGCCGAGTGGCGCGGTGGTTAAGCGCTGGCTTGGGAAGCCAGCGGCCCCGGTTCGGGTCCCATATGTGAGGGCCAGTGACACTGCCTTCAAAAAAAAAAAAATTGAGAAAAGTTCATCTACCATTCTTTGTAATACTGATTTGGTGGTGATGAACTCCTCTAGCCTTTGGGGAAGCTCTTATCTGTCCTTCAGTTTTAAATGATAGCCTTGCTGGGTAGGGTAGTCTTGGTTGTGGGTCCTTGCTTTTTATCACTTTGAATATTTAGTGCCAATCCCTTCTGGCCTGAAAAGTTTCTGCTGAGAAATCAGTCAACAATCTTATGGGGGCTCCCTTATAAGTTATTAGTTGTCTTTCTCTTGCTGCTTTTAGGCTTCTCTCTTTGTCTTTAACCTTTAGCCATTTAATTATAATGTGTCTAGGTGTAGGCCTGTTTGAGTTCATCCTGTTTGGAACTCTCTGCTTTTCCTGAACTTGTATGTCTATTTCTTTCACCAGGTTAGGAAAGTTTTCAGTCATTATTTCTTCAAATAGGTTCTCAATCTCTGGCTTTCTCTCTTCTCCTTCTGGTACCCCAATGATGCAAATGTTGTTATGCTTGATATTGTCCCAGAGGCCCCTTAAACTCTCCTCAGTTTTTTGGATTCTTCTTTCTTTTTGCTGTTCCAATTAAGAGTTTTCTGCTACCTTGTCTTCCAAATCTCTCATTTGATCCTCTGCTTCATCTAGTCTGCTGGTGATTCTTTCTAGCACATTCTTCATCTTAGTTATTGTATTCTTCACTTCTGACTGGTTCTTTTTTTATGATTTCTATGTCCTTTTTTTATGCTTTCTATTTCTTTGTTGAAGTTCTCACTAAGTTCCTTGAGCATCCATATAACTATTTTTTTGAAGTCTATCTGTAGTAGGTTGCTTGCCTCCATTTCATTTAGTTATTTTTCTGGATTTTTCTTTTCTTTTATTTGGGATGCATTTCTTTGTTTCTTCATTTTGGCTGCCTCTCTGTTTGTGTCTATGTATTAAGAAGGTCTGCTATGTCTCCCAGTTATGGCCAGGTGGCCTTATGTAGTAGGTGTCCTGTGAGGCCAAATGGCACAGTCTCCCTGGCCAGGTGTTCCAGGAGTGTCCCTTGTGTGGGTTATATGTGCCCTTCCTCCTGTTATAGTTAAGCTTTGATTGCTCTTGGTACATCAGTGGATGGTACTGACCCTTAGACTGATTGGCTGTGGGGTTTGGCCACAGCTTATGGGCAGCTGTGCGGGAGGCTTACCGCATTGAGTGGAATAGTGCCTGTTGAGATCACCCTTTATGTGTGCCACTTGTAGGGTTAACTGGGCAGTGCTCTGCTGTGGTCTGAAGCCAACCTCTAAGTATGTTGGTTCTGGGGCCTCTTGGGAGAGGCTTCAGTGTTGGCCCAGGTCACCCACTGCCTGTGACCAGTCGGGGACTACCTGGTAGGAACTACAAAGTGATCTGCAGTTGTTTGCACCTGTGCTGGACCTGGAGGCACATGGGAGAGGCCACACTGTGAACATCTACCACCAGTCTGATGTAGCTCCACAAAAAGCCAGGACACCCTGAGTCCTGCTGCCACCTGCCAGCTACCTTAAGGTTCAGCCACTGAGAACACCTCATGTGGTATGTGTGTTGGCTGAGGCAGGGTTTCAGGGAGTCACTAGAGTGGGAAGAATGTTGGTTACCAGGTTAATGTAAATTCTGGTTTGGTGCCAGTACTGAGCCTGGAGTGACTCAGCAAAAGTCTCTGAGTACACTGAGGCCAGTCACCACCCTCCTGGGGCCTGCCAGACTCTGATAATTTTCCAAGAAAGAATGCAGCTCGGTGGGGTTGGCAGGTCCATCGGAGAAAGAACCTCCAGCTGTGTGAGATTTGAGTGAGTCAGGGTCCCAGCTGAGTCAGCAGGGTGGAGCATCAGAGCTCAACAGGCCAATCAGATTCAGATTTGGCCAGAGGGGGGTGGGCTCAACATAGGAAAGATGGCGCCAGAGCCTGCCGGCTGCGCGAAGGTGGACCACTCACCTGGAAGATGTCGCCTGTCCTCCAGTCCTCCCCACAAAGCCACACATCTCAGTCTGCCTCCCTGTATGTCTCCAAGGCCCCCCGAGTCACTGTCCTTCCACTGGAGCCCAAGATGAGTGCCTGCGAGCCAGTGAGTCTGTGTGCAGGCTGTTTAAGAGGATGTCTGGGTTTTCCTTAGCCTTCTGTCCCACCTGAATAGTCAGAATTCTCACTGTTTTTCACAGCCAGAAAAGCGGGGGGGTGGGGGTGGGGGGTGGGGAGCGCTCCGCTTCTTGGCATCAGTACTCCAGGCTAGGAAGACTGGTTGGATTGGGTGGGGGGTTCCCTCACTCCATGGGGGAACCAAGTGGCCAAGATATCCCTCCTGATATCAACAATAATAGCTAATATTTACTGAGTACTTTATGTCCCAAACTTCATGCATTTTTTTTTCTCACTTAAATCTTTAACACTCCTGAAGATTAAATACTATTATTATCTCAATTCTAAAGATGAGGAAACTGAGGCTTAAAATGTCAGTAACCCGCCTGAGGGCAAATAGTTATCAGAATTGGGATATAGGCCTAGGATAAGACCCTTATCCACACTCAGCTGTTTCACAGCTCTGGGTTGGCATAACCCACAACAATATGGCCCAGGTAGGGTAGGGGCCTTCATCCTGTCCCACAATAGTCAGGCTCCTCTGAATGGAGAAGAGGCTCCTTTAGCCAGTAGAAGAAGCTAAGAGTTCTGCCCTTTTAAGGGTCAGCAAGGCAAACGAAAGAAACCAGAAAGCTAGATAAAAGGGGCTCCTTACCTGCTTACCCAACACTGGCAGTTTCTGTCATACCTCTTCACCCACTCCTTGGGGGAGAGGGTGTATAAAAGGTAATTATGAATTTAGTGGTTTTTGGTTTTGGTTTTGGTTTTTGCAGAGACTTTATGCATGACCTGCTCTTGACTCCCCCTTTCAGCTACAGGGTTCAAAGGTGTATGATGATTGTTTTATGTTCGTAAAATATATTAGCGACAGGAGCAACACGAAAATTGCACAATCCTAAATCTCTACGGGAATATTTTTCTCTGACTTGGTAGGTTGGAGTTAGCTAGTGTAACATGAAGGGCAAGGTAGAAAAGTGTGTTTCAACTCTACATTGCGACAGAAAAACAAACACCTCACCTGACATTGATTCACTGCCCGGTTGTACAATTCTGAAAGAAATCAATTGAGTTATCCTGGGTACAATCTTTAACCAGCCCTCCTCCCCTGCTGTATCTTACATACATATTCATCACTTTTATCAGAAGACAATCCATTCTGGAAAGGCAGCTGCTTTCTAAATAAATTGCTGTTTCTTAGCAGCTGAATCCAACAGGCTGTTTTTCTCACTCCGGTGAATTTATTCTGACAACAGTGTAATGCCAATCATTTGCTCTTTTTCTTCCATGATTTGGTTTTATTATTAATCTATTTATTATGTTTATTGGCTCTGTCCATTATTTGAGAGCCTGATTGCATATTTACAGTGCAATAATAAGAGATAACCTCAACCATTATAGCTTCGAGTCTAATAGGCAGTCAAGACATAACATGACTCTTCTCTCTTCTACCTCTGACAAGAACTATGTGGGGCTATTGGGTTAACCACTTGACCAAACTGACTACTAATACAGTATGATGCAGTCAAATAACCAGATAATGTAGCCAAGGAAGTGGTTTGCTTGATTCCTCCCCATCCCACCTAATTCAAATACAAGGGTTGTTGATTGTTTTTTTTAAAAATTATTGAGATATAATTTACATACCATGAGATATAATTTACATACCCTTTTAAAGTGTATGATTTAGTGGGTTTTAGTATATCCACAAAGTTGTATAGCCATCATCACAATCTAATTCCAGAACATTTTCATCATCCCCAAAAGAAACCCTTACCCATAGCAGTCACTTTCCTTCCCTGCAGCTCCTGGAAATCACAAATTTATTCTCCATGTCTATGAATTTGTTTATTCTGGATATTTTACATGATGGAATACTATGTGGCCTTTGTATCTGGCTTATTTCTATAAGCATAATGTTTTCTCGGTTCATCCATGTTGTAGCATGTGTTGGTACTTAGATCCTTTTTTATTGTTAGGATTAAAGACTTTATTTTTTAGAGCCGTTTTAGTTTCACAGCAGAATTTGAGAAGAAGGTACAGAGATTTCTCATATACTCTGTCCCCACACAAGCACAGCCTCTCCCATTATCAACACCCCCATCAAAGAGGTACATTTGTTAAAATCGACGAAGTTGGGTTTGTGCGGGCTGGTTGCCGGTGCAGGAGTGCATGCTGCTCTGACTTGCTGGGGGCCACTGACCACATCCCTTGGTGCCTCGGGGGCCTGCCCCACCCACCTAGAGCTGTGTTGCCAGAAGCACCCTGAGCCCCTGGTGCCTGGCCCCCACCTCCACAGGCCACAGCGGTTTGTTTTTTTTTTGCAGCAGCAGACAACCGGCAACAACCTGTGAGGATTTTTGGTGGTGAGCACGGTTCCAGAGCACACAGCAGCTAACTGCAGGAAGCTCACTGCAAGCCTGAGAGGGAGGCTGGCACATGACATGTTGAGCCCTTCCCCCAAATAGCTGATGCTGAGTCGCCCAGAGACTCTCTATTGCTGAGCAAGTGGTCTGCAGATTAAAGTGGGCAGAGAGCCCTCACCTTTCACCTTCCCTTTTTTTTCTTTTCTTTTCTCTTCGTTTTTTCCCCTCTTTTTTCCTTTTTCCTTTTTTTTTTTTCTAAGTGATCTATCTAATACATCAAAGCAATCACAGAGTGACAGCCAGAATGAAGAAACAAAGAAACATGTCCCAAGTAAAAGATCAGGAGAAACCTCTAGAAATGGAACTAAATGAAACAGGTATCCAACCTTTCAGAGACAGAGTTTAGAACACGGATCATAAGAATGTTTAAGGAATTTAGTCAGGACATAAAGCAGGATAGGGATATCATAAAAAACAGCCAGTTAGAACTAAAGAATACAATAACGGAAATGAAGAACACACTCGAATCACCAGTAGATTAGATGAAGCAGAGGATCGGATCAGCGATTTAGAAGACAAAATAGCAGAAATCACCCAGTTGGAACAACAAAAAGAAAAAAGAATAAAAAACAATGAAAATAGTTTAAGAGACCCATAGGACAACAATCGCAACCTAGGAATACCAAAAGGAGAAGAGAAGAAGCAAGGGATTGAGAATGTATTTAAAGAAATAATGACTGAAAACGTCCCTACCCTGGTGAATGAAATCAACATATAAGCCCAGGAAGTGCAGAGAGTTTCAAACAAGCTGAACCCAAACAGGTCCACATTAAGACACATCATAGTTAAAATGGCAAAGGTTAAAGACAAAGACAGAATCCTAAAAGCAGCAAGAGAAAGACAGCAGGTTACATACAAAGGAACTCCTATAAGACTAACATCTGACTTCTACAGAACTCTGCAGGCCGGAAGGGAGTGGCAGGAAATATTCAAAGTGACGCAAAATAAAGGCGTACAACAAAGATTTCTCTATCACTTAAAATCGAAGGAGAGATAAAGAGCTTCTCAGAAAAAAATAAGCTTAAGGAATTCATTACCACCAAGTCAACATTGCAGGAAATGTTAAAAGTGCTTTTTTAAATAGAAGAAAGGGGAAAACAAGCTAACCCAGGAAGAGAAGACATAATAAAATGGCAATAAATATGCACCTATCAATAGTCACTTTAAATGTGAATGGGCTAAATGCCCCAATCAAAAGACATAGAGTGGCTGAGTGGATAAGAAAACAGGACCCATGCATATGCTGTTTACAAGAGACTCATCTCAGATCAAAAGACACACACAGACTGAAAGTAAAGGGATGGAATAAGATATTGCACACAAATGGAAATGAGAAAAAAGCTGGAGTAGCAATACTTATTTTGGACAAAATAGACTTTAAAATGAAGACCACAATAAAATACAAAGAAGGGCTCTACATAATAATAAAGGGATCTAGTCAACAAGAGGACATAACCCTAGTAAACATCTATGCACCCGACATAGGAGCTCCTAAATATATAAAACAGATTTTGACAGACATAAAGACAGAGATCAACAGTAACACTATGATAGTAGGGGACTGCAACCCCCACATTGTCACCAATGGACAGATCCTCCTGACAGAAAATCAGTGTGGAAACAGCAGCCTTAATAACACTTTAGACCAGCTGGACTTAACTGATATTTTCAAAGTATTTCACCCCAAAGCTACAGAATATACATTTTCTCAAGTGCACATGGAACATTTTCCAAGATAGACCACATGTTAGTCCACAAAACAAGTCTCAATAAATTTAAGAAAATTGAAATCATATCAAGCATCTTCTCTGACCACAATGCTATGAAACTAGAAATCAATCACAAGAAGAAAACTGGAAAATACACAAATACATGGAGGCTGAATAACATGCTACTAAATAGCGAGTGGGTCAAAAATGAGATCAAGGAGGAAATCAAAAGCTATCTCAAGACAAATGAAAATGAAAACACAACAACCCAAAATCTATGGGATGCAGTGAAATCAGTACTAAGAGGGAAATTCATAGCAATGCTGGCTTATGTAAAGAAACAAGAACAATCTCAAATCAACACACTATCTGTACACCTAAGGGAACTGGAAAAAGAACAGCAGAACAAACCCAAAGGGAGTACAAGGAAGGAAATAATATAGACCAGAGCAGAAATAAATGAAATAGAGACCACCCCTAAAAAAACACAAAAAAAAAACACAATACAAATGATCAATGAAACCAAGAGCTGGTTTTTTAAAGAGATAAACAAAATTGACAAACCCTTATCCAGACTCACCAAGAAAAAGGAAGAGAGAATCCAAATTAATAAAATCAGAAATGAAAGAGGAGAAGTGACAACAGATACCACAGAAATACAGAAAATTTTAAGAAAATACTACGAGCAACTATATGCCAACAAATTCAACAATCTGAAAGAAATGGATAAATTTCTAGAAGCATACAATTTACCAAGTTTGAACCAAAAAGAAACAGAAACTCTGAACAGACTGATTATTACCAAAGAAATTGAATAAGTAATCAACAAGCTTCCAACCAACAAAATCCTGGACCAGATGGCTTCACAGGTGAATTTTACAAAACATTCAAAAAAGAATTAATACCTATTCTCCTCAAACTATTTCAAAAAATACAGAAGGAAGGAAGGCTCCCAAGCACATTTTATGAGGCCAAAATCAGACAAAGATATTACAAAAAAAGAAAACTACAGGCTGATATCCCTAATGAATATAGATGCAAAAGTCCTCAACAAAATACTAGCAAACCAAATTCAGCATCACATTAGAAAGATCATACACCATGATCAAGTGGAATTCATTCCTGGTATACAAGGTTGGTTCAATATCCACAAATCAATTAATGTAATACATCACATTAACAAAATGAAAAAATAAAAATCATATGATCATGTCAATAGATAAAGAAAAAGCATTTGACAAAATCCAGCAGCCATTTATGATAAAAACTCTTAGCAAAGTGGGAATAGTGGGATCATATCTCAACATAATAAAGGCCATTTTTGATAAGCCCACAGCAAACATCGTACTCAATGGGGAAAGGCTAAAAGCTTTCCCCTTAAGATCAGGAATAAGACAAGGCTGTCCACTTTCACCAGTTCTATTTAACATAGTTCTGGAAGTTCTAGCCACAGCAATCAGACAAGAAAATGAAAAGGCATCCAAATTGGAAAGGAGGAAGTAAAATTGTCATTATATGCTGATGACATGATACTATAGAGAGAGAATATCAAAGACTCCACCAAAAAAAAAAACTGTTAGAACTGATAAATGAATTTAGTAAGGTAGCATGATACAAAATTAATATTCAGAAATCAGTTGTGTTTGTATGCACCAATAATAAACTATCAGAAGAAGAAATCAGATAATCCCTTTTACAATTGCTTCAAAAAAATAAATGAAATATCTAGGAATAAATTTAACCAAAGAAGTAAAAGACCTGTACTTAGAAAATTATGAGACACTGAAGAGAGAATTCAAAGATGATACAAATAAATCGAAATACATACCATGTTCATGGATAGGAAGAATTAATATAGTTAAAATGTCAATACTACCTAAGGCAATATATAGATTCAATGCAATTCCAATCGAACTACCAAGGACATTTTTCTCAAAAATAGAACATATAATCCTAAAATTTATATGGAACCATAAAAGACCCCAAATAGCCATGGCAATCTTGAGAAATAAGAACAAAGTGGGGGGTATTACACTACCTGAAATCAAATCATACTACAAGGCTACAGTAATCAAAACTATGGTACTGGCATAAAAACAGACACATAGACCAATGGAACAGAATAGAGAGTCCAGAAATCAACCCATCCGTATAAACGGTCATTTAATCTATGACAGTGGAAGCAAGAATTTACATTGGAGTAAAGATAATCTATTTAATAAATGGTGCTGGAAAAACTGGACTGACACATGCAAAAAAAATGAAAATGAACCACCTACTTACACCATATATGAGAACAAACTCAAAATTGATTAAAGACTTAAATGTAAGACCTGCAACCATAAAACTCCTAGAAGAAAACATAGGGAGTAAATTTGCAGACATTACCCTCAGTAATATTTTTACTGATATATCCCCTCTGGCAAGGGAAGTAAAAGAAAAAATAAACATATGTGATTACATCAAACTTAAAAGATTTTTTCACAGCAAAGGAAATCATCAATAAAACAAAAAGGCAGCCTACTGAATGGGTGAAGATATTTGCCAATGATATATCTGATAAGGGGTTGATATCCAAAATTTATAAAACACTCATGCAACTCAATACCAAAAAAACAAACAACCCAATTAAAAAATGGGCAGAGGATATGAGGAGGCATTTCTCTAAAGAGGACATAGAGATGGCCAACAGGCATATGAAAAAATGTTCAACCTCACTAATCATCAGAGAAATGCAAGTAGAAACCACAGTGAGATACCACCTCATTCCGGTCAGAGTGGCTTTCATCAATAAATCAACAAACAAGTGCTGGAGAGGGTGTGGAGAAAAAGGAACCCTGCTGCACTGTTGGTGGGACTGAAAATTGGTGCAGACATTATGGAAATCAGTATGGAGGTATCTCAAAAAACTGGAAACGGAACTACCGTATGACCCAGAATTCCACTCTTGGGTATCTACCCAGAAGAATCCAAGACGCTAATTCGAAAAAATATATGCACCCCTATGTTTATTGCAGCGCTATTTACAATAGCCAAGACTTGGAAACAACCGAAATGCCCATTGGGAGATGACTGGATTAAGCAACTGTGGTACATTTATACAATGGAGTATTACTCCGCTATAAAGAATGAAATCATATCATTTGCAACTATATGGATGGACCTAGAGACTATTATGTTAAGTGAAATAAATCAGTCAGAGAAAGACAAATACCATATGATCTCACTTATATGTGGAATCTGAAAAACTGAATGAACAAGCAATGTAAACAAACAGTCTCAGAGATATAGAGGAAAAACTGATGGTTGCTAGTTGGGAGGGGGTTGGGGGATGAGGGAGAAGGGGAAAGAATTAGACAGCATGAATAGGTAACTACAATATTGCCACAGGGATATGAAAGACAGTTCAGGGAATATAATTCATAATGTAAATATTTTGTGGGCTGTCAGATGGTCACATGTCTTGTTAGGGAGACCACTTCATGGATGGAGTAAAGGCTTGATCATTGCACTGTACACCTGAAGCTGGTGTTGTATAATATTGTATGCCAACTGTAATTGAATATATATATAGTCATGGGATGTGGAGTATAGTGTGGAGTGAAGTCAAGGGAATTGTAATAGATATGTATGATATGGGGGGCAGCAAATTGGGGGAGAGGGGTTGTCATTTTGAGGGGCAAAAAGTATAACTATTGCACTGAATTGTACATCTGAAACTAATTTTTTGTTTGTTTGTTTTTATTATTATTTTTTTATTAGTTTCAGGTGTACAACACAATGCAATAGTTATACTCTTTACCCCCCAAAGTGACAACCCCTCTCCCCCAGTTCGCCACCCCACTCCCCCCCATATCATACATATCTATCACAACTCCCCTGACTCCCCTCCACAGTATACTCCACATCCCGTGACCATCCACATATTCAGTTACAGTTGGCATACAATACTATACAACATCTGCTTCAGGGGTACAGTGCAGTGATCAAGCCTCTACTCCATCCATGAAGTGGTCTCCCTAACAAGACATGTGACTATCTGACACACCACAAAATTTTTACAACATTATTATATTCCCCGAACTGTGTTTCATATCCCTGTGGCAATACTGTAGTTGTCTATTTATGCTAATCCCTTCCCCTTCCCCGACATCCTCACCCCCCTCCCAACTAACAACACTCAGTTTTTCCTCTACATCTACGAGTCTGTTTACTTTGATCGTTCACTCAGCTCTTCAAACTCCACATACAAGTGAGATCACATGGTACCTGTCCTTCTCGGACTGACTTATTTCACCCAACATAATAGTCTCTTCACAACATTATCAAATACATTCCCAGAACTGCCCCCGTATCCCTGCAGCAACATTGTAGTCTTACCTACACTGTCCAAAACTTTCCCCCTCTCTCTCTTCCCCACTCCCTCCCAGCCAGCAACCATCAGTTTTTCCTTAATATCTGCTTGATATGACTTCAATCTTCTTAAATTTGCTGAGACTTGTTTTGTGGCCTAACATGGTCTATCTTGGAAAATGTCCCATGTGTACTTGAGAAGAATGTATATTCTGTTTTTTCAGGGTGAAATGCTCTAAAAATATCAACGAAGTCCAGCTGATCTAAAGTATTTAAGGCCCCTCTTTCTGCGTTGATTTTCTGTCTAAAGGGTCTGTCCATTGGTGACAATGGTGTTGAAGTCCCCTACTATGATAGTGTTACTGTTGATGTTAGTGTCTTTATGTCTGTCAAAATCTGTTATATGTAATTAGGAGTTCCTATGTTGGGTGCATAGATGTTTATTAGGGTTATAGTGCCCTTCTTTGTCTTTTATTGTAGTCATTTTAAAGTCTATTTTGTCAAAAATAAGTATTGGTACTCCAGCTTTTTTTTTCTTTCTCATTTCCATTTGCATGAAATATCTTATTCCATCTGTAAACAGCATATACATGTGTCCTATTTTCTTATCCACTCAGCCACTCTCTGTCTTTTGATTGGAGCATTTAGCCCATTCACATTTGAAATTTTTTTTTTTTTAGCTGAGCCATCCTGCCACCTGTTGGCAGCTCAACGGCAACTCAGCTTGGGCTGGCCTCGAACCGCTGTTGCTCAGAGCTCAGCTTGCACTCTTGAGCGAGCTCTTAACCAACTGAGCCATTCGGCTGGCCCTTGAAATGATTATTGATAGGTGCATATGTATTGCCATTTTGTTATTTGTATTCCTGGTCTCCCTGGGTTAACTTGTTTACCCCTTTCTTTTGTTTAAAAAAGCCCTTTTAACATTCCTTGCAATGCTGGCTTGGTGGTAATGAATTCCTTAAGCTTATTCTTTTCTGAGAAGCTCTTTATTTCTCCTTCAATTTTAAGTGATAGCCGTGCTGGGTAGAGCAATCTTGGTTGTAGGCCTTTACTTTGAATATCTCCTGCCACTCCCTTCTGGCCTGCAGAGTTTCTGTAGACAAGTCAGCTGTTAGTCTAACAGTAGTTCCTTTGTATGTAACCTGCTGTCTTTCTCTTGCAGCCTCTAGGATTCTCTCTCTGTCTTGAACCTTTGCCATTTTAACTAGGATGTGTCTTGGTGTGGACCTGTTTGGGTTCAGCTTGTTTGGAACCCTCTGCACTTCCTGGGCATGTATATTGATTTCCTTCACCAGGGTAGGGAAGTTTTCAGTCATTATTTTTTCAAATACATTCTCGACCCCTTGCTTCTTCTCTTCTCCTTCTGGTATTCCTATGAGTCGAAGGTGGTTACGCTTCACCTTGTCCCATAGGGCTCTTAAACTATTTTCATTGTTTTTTATTCTTTGGTCTTTTTGCTGTGCCAACTGGGTGATTTCTTCTATTTTATCTTCCAAATCGCTGATCCGCTCCTCTGCTTCATCTACTGTACTGGTGATTCCTTCGAGTGTGTTCTTCATTTCAGTTATTGTATTCTTTAGTTCTAACAGGTTGTTTTTTATGGTTTCCCTATCCTTCTTTATGTCCTCACTAAGTTCCTTAAACATTCTTATCATCATTGTTCTAAACTCTGTCTCTGAAAGGTTGGATCCCTCTGTTTCATTTAGTTCCATTTCTAGAGGTTTCTTCTGATCTTTTACTTGTGACATGTTTCTTTGTTTCCCCATTCTGGCTGTCTCTCTGGGATTCCTTTGATGTATTAGATAGATCACCAGGAGAGCCCTGGCTGGATCACGCAGGCACACAGCTCACGGCCCAACACTCCCAGGAAAACTCCCAGTCTCAGCATGTCCCAATCAGCCGCTCACAGATCAGGCCGAGCAGCCCGACAACCAATCACCAGCCTGGCAACTCTGCAATTGCAGTGCGGAGAACTGGGAACCCGAGGCGCCTTGTGCACTCCCGCGTCTCAGTGAGCAGCCTGTTGGAGCCGGAGCACGCCCATCAGGCGTTTCCCTGGCAACGCAGCACAAGCCATGCAGAGGGTGGGGATCCGAGGCAGCTCGTGCACTCCCAGGTCTCAGTGAGCAGCCTGTTGGAGCCGGAGGGCACCCGCCCTGCGTTTCGCTGGCAACGCAGTATAAGCCGGGCAGAGGGTGGGGATCAAGGCTGTAGGCGCGCTCGCACGCACACACGCACTTCTGCGCCAATTCCACCAGACCAATGAGGTCTCGGACCTGATCCTCTGTGGGAGAGCCCAAGCCCGACAAAATGGCGCCCTCCCTATACCACTCGCGTGCAGGCTCCACACCACGGGAACAACAATCCAAAAACCTCCAGCCTTTGCACCAAAGGTGCTCAGTTCAGTCCGTCCCCGCAGGCTCCTGGGTCCAGCTCACACAGCCACTCCCTCCACCAGTAACCAGATAAGTGCTCACCAGCGAGCAAGCCCGGGCGTCGGCCCCACTGGTTCTCCAGCTGCTCTTAGCCTCACCAAGCTGAGCAAAGAGAGTCCTCACTAATTTACTGCGGGCTATCTTAGAACTCCTCTTCCCGGCAAAGGAACTCTGGGCTGGTGAGCTTGGTGTGCGGCCGGAGGGTCTCTCCCCCAACCAGAGAAGCTTCCCACAGCTGGGGCTTCCCTCACGGGGCTCGCACTCTCTCATCTCCGCCCGTCCTACCAGACCCAACGCGGCCTCCTCTTTAAGTTCTTCGTTTAGTGGTTCTGTTCATCTAGTGTTCCAGGGACTTCCAGGGTTGAAGGCTGTATAATTTGCTTGTAATTTTGGTGTGATCCTGGGAGGCAGTTAGCACAGCTTCTGTCTATTGCGCCATTTTACCGGAAGTCGCTGAAACTAATTTTTAAAAAATGTTTGTTTCACAGTAAAATAACTTTTTAAAAAAATCGATGAAGTTATATTGACACATTGGTGTCACCCAGAGTCCATAGTTACATTATAGTTGACTCTTGGTGTTGTACATTTTATGGGTTTGGGCAAATGTATAATGACATGTATCCATCATTTTAGTATATAGTATTTTTGCTGCTGCCCAACTCCGGGCTAATTTTTTTACTGTCTTCGTAGTTTTGCTTTTTCCACAATGTCATATAGTTGGAATCATACAGTATGTAGCCTTTTCAGATTGGCTTCTTTCACTAATATGCATTTGAGTTCCTTCTGTAGTTTTTCATGGCTTGATAGCTCATTTATTTTTAGCTTTGAATAATATTTCATTGTCTGGTTGTACCACTGTTTATTTATCCATTCACCTACTGAAGGACATCTTGGTTGCTTCTAAGTTTTGCAATTATGAATAAAGCTGCTATAAACATCCATGTGTGGATATTGGTGTAGACATAGTTTTCATCTTCTTTAGGTAATATCAAGGAGCCTGAGTGCTGGATCATCATTAATTAGTGTTGGATTTTGTCAAATGCTTTTTCTGCATTTATTGATATGATCATGAGATTTTTCTTTTTTAATCTCTTGATGCGATGCGTTACATTAATTGATTTTCAAATGTTGAACCAACTTTGCATACATACCTGGGTTAAATCCCACTTGGTTATGTTGTAAAATTCTATTTATACATTGTTGGATTTGATTTGCTAATATTTTTTTTTTTTTAAGATTTTTTAAAAAATATTTTATTGGGGAATTATATTGGGGAGGGGAACAGCATTGGGGAATTGGGGAAGGAGAACAGACAAGTTGTTGTCTTTTTGTTCTTCAGTCTAGTTGCGGAGGATGTTGCTTCACTGGCCCATGTTGGTATCGTCATTGCGCTCTTCCCGGACGAAGCAGATCGGTCGCCGGCCTCTGGATGGTTGCTCATCATGGCTATTGGCAGCTCACTGCGGCTATTGGCAGCTCACTCTGGCTGCTGGCCACTCACTGTGGCCTATGGCAGCCCACTGCAGCAGGGGCTGCAGCCTACACCATCGTCGGTGCTCGCACAGCCCAGCTCCAGGTGAAGCTGTTGTTAACTGTAAAGGGCAGTGTCACTGGCCCTCATATGTGGGATCCGAACCGGGGCCACTGGCATCCCAAAAGCAGCTCTTAACCAAAGTGCCACTTGGCCTGCCCGATTGCTATTATTTTATTGATGATTTTTGCATCTATGTTCTAAAGTTTTCCTTTCTTGTAATGTCTTTGTCTAGTTTGGGTGTTAAGGTAACATTGGCCTCATAGAATGAGTTAGGAAGTATTCCTTCTACTTTTATCCTCTGAAAGAGATTGTAGAGAATTGGTATAATTTTTCTTTAAATACTTGGTATTAATCACCAACGAACCCATCTGGCCTGATGCTTTCTGTTTTAGAAAATTATTACTTATTGATTCAATATCTTTACTAGATATAAGCGTATTCATATTATCTGTTTCTTCTTGTGTGATATTTGGCAGACTTGTGTCTTTCAAGGAATAGGTTTGTTTTATCTAGGTTCTCAAATAAGTGGGCATAGAGTTGTTCATTGTATGTTTTTATTATCCTTTTAATGTCCATGGGATCTGTAGTGATGTCCCTCTTTCATTTCTGATATTAGTCATTTGTGTTCTCTCTCTCTTTTACTTAGCCTGGCTAGAGAATTATTGATTTTATTAATGTTTTCAAAGAACCAGATTGTGGTTTTGTTGGTTTTCTCTATTGATTTCCTGTTTTCAATTTCATTGATTTCTGCTGTAATTGGTATTATTTATTTTTTTCTGCTTACTTTAGATTTAATTTTCTCTTCTTTTTCTGGTTTTCTGAGGTGGAAACTTAAATTATTGATGTTAGATCTTTATCCTTTTCCAATATATGCATTCAATGCTATAAATTTCCCTCAAAGAACCATTTTCATCGCCTTCCACAAATTTTGATAAGTTGCTTTTATTTTCATTTCATTAAAAATATTTTTAAATTCCTCTTGAGATACTTTCTTTAATCCATGTGTTATTTAAATGTGTGTTTTTTAATCTGCATATATTTGGGGATTTTTCCAGTTATCTCCTGTTATTAGCAGTTAATTCCATTGTGGTTTAAGAGCACACATTGTATGATTTCTATTCTTTTAAATCTGTTAAGTTACATTTTGTGGCCCAGAATGTGGTCTATCTCGGTGGACATTTTCACCAAAAATGTGTCTTCTGCTGTTATTGAATGATGTAAGCTCTCTCTTGGATCCCAACCCCTTTGGCCAGACACTTTTAACAGTGTCTTCCATAGTCTTCCAGGAATCTTTTTGGCACTTACAAGTATCCCTCTCTCTACATCTTGCATTATCAGGGTTGAGGGACTTGCTTTATCTTCCCTATCAAGGCATAAGCTCTTGAAGTCAGGTTTTGCAAGTGATTCAACACTGTATTCCCCTCAGTACTTATGCCAGGGCTCTGTGCCTAGTAGGAGCTCAGTACATGTTTATAAAGCCAGTGAGTCACCTCATTCTGCTTCCACTCAAACCAAAGGCTTTGCTAAGGTTGTATAGAACTGAGCATCTGTGTCAGAGGCTCATCTCAGCAGAGATGACACCTTGATACAAGAAACCATCACCAGTGGTCGGGTGAAATCTTCCCCTATTCCTTCCTTTTCTTTCCAAACCAATCTCCAAAGAAATTTAGATATAATTTCTTTGAAAAAAAAAATCTATGCAATGCAAGCTGTGTAGATCTCTGACTACCTGATATTTTTGGTATGAGGCTCATCTTAACTTTAATGTGTTTAATGTCACTGAGAATCCCCAGGTGAAAGGGCTAAAGAGTAGTAAGTCTCATTATGTTAGTTTTACCATAAAACTGTTATTGAGGAGGAGATGGAAATAATAGGAGACTTTATGAGAGCTCTGGGCTTCTTGAGCTCTCTCATGGCTCCTAATGAGAGCATAATCACGAAATTATTATAGGGATTTTTTTTCTCTTCCACCAATAAAGATGACATTTTTCTGCGTCTGAACTAGAAAACAACTTTTTTCATGTCCCTGCTGTCATTTACCTGCACATGGTGCAAGCACTTATTTTTGGTTTTTAATGAAGGCACGGAGCGTCTAATTATTTAGGGATGTGATTAAATGAGTTTCTCAGTTACGTGGTGTCACAGGAGAAATCTTTAATTTGCACACTCCTACCACTGATGGATCTTGCAAACAGCGACCATTTAACAATCCCCACTGCCACTCATTTGCCACTGCTACTCCAACTCATTGACTTTGAAAGTTTTAATAGTGCCCAATGAAACTTTTAATTGTCACTGCTTAGCATTTAGGCTTCCAGAGGCAGGCTGTGAGGGGATTCAGCCTGGCTCTGCGAAGAATTGACTGTAGAGGTCTTGGATGAAGATCATTTGAAGAACAAAGAGTTCCCTCATTTCTGTCTCACCACACTCTTCCTTTCTTTTGTCATAAAGGGCTCAGTATCTATCTATATTTGAAGATCGACATAACTTATTTTTTGTTTTTGTTTGTTCTCATCTTATATGCCTGTTAGAAATCCATTAACCAAAGCAGAAAAGCAAAGAACATAATAATTCCCACCTAAATTCTGACACTATATTTGTAGTTTAAAAACGTTAACCTTTACTTGTTTGTGCCCAAGCTTCACCAGCCCTGATCTACCTCTCATCTATTCCATGGGTTCAGCTGCTAATATCAGAGTATGAAAGTCAGTCCATCCCCCCATCTCAAAATCTTGTTATGTAATCTATATTTGATTTGGAATAATTGTGGGTAATGAGACGAATAATCCAAATAGATTTTAGAAAAATTACAGGCAATGTTAATGGAGCAGGAAATAAATGGGAAAAGGGGCAGGGCCTGTAGGTTGTTCAATGAACCTCTGGTAAAACCCCAGGTGCAGCAAATTTCTTAGCATCAAGGAGAGAAGATTAGAGAAACTATAGAAAGATGGGCATGTCAAAAAGAAATTTAGGGGCCGGCCGAGTGGCACGGTGGTTGGGTGCTGGCTTGGGAGGCCAGCGGCCCCGGTTCGGGTCCCGCATGTGAGGGCCGGTGACACTGCCCTCAAAAAAAAAAAAAAAAAAAAAGAAATTTAGGGGCCGGCCAAGTGGCACAGTGGTTAGGTGCTGGCTTGGGAGGCCAGCGGCCCCGGTTCGGGTCCCACATGTGAGGGTCAATGACACTGCCCTAAAAAAAAAAAAAAAAAAAAAAAAAAAGGAAATTTAGGCAGGCTCTGTGGATACAGGAAAGTGGAAAAAAAAGAGTTAAGGTCTTGTGGTTTACAGAGAGCTTGACTGGTTATAGATATGACCACTGAACTGATAATTTTCGGGGTTCTTTTACCTTTTTATGGTGATGTAGTTTCTATCATGCTTTTTTGAATCATTAATTAGTTTTGCTCAGCATGCTTTCTCATTTGTCCTTTAAGAGAGCTGGAGATGATTTAATTAACACATTTTGGGGGAAATCCAGTATGTTCATGTGAAATTATGAATCAAAATCCATCAATTGTTTTTTCATTTGTCTTTTAATTGCTTCATTAGTTAATAACAATAGGAGATTTGTTAAGTTAATTATAATTATTCCATTTAAATTATGGTGTTTGAAGAATTTTTTTTAAATAAGGAAATGTTTACAATACATCAGTGGAGAAAGTCAGATTATAAAATTATACACAAATGTGTGTGTGTAACTGACATGCACCAAAGGAAAGAAACTGGAAGAGCCCAGCATGTTGATGAAGTAGGGATTAGCAGATAAGAAATTTCAACAAATTTCTAGAAATGAGATAGCAGGATTCTGATCTAGAGTAACTTATTTCCTGATCTCTTTATATCAGTAGCATTCAAATTTTTTTTTTGTATGTGGACTACTTAAATAGGACAAACTATGTGGCTTCACCCAATCCACTTTCTGAAGGACAAAGGACTTGGTGATAACAGATTTGAAAGGAATAAAATAAACATCCTGCTGTATTTTGTTAGCAGCATTATACATCAATTATTAGTTACTTTATAAATATAGCATATGCTTACAAAACAAGGACCCAGAGACTTAAAATCACCTAAAAATTATATTATGCTTACATTGAATGGAGTAAAGAAAGAAATATAGTTTTAATTTGCATTTTCCTAATGACTAATGATATTGACTTTTTCATGTGTTTATTGGTCCTTTGTATATCATTAGTCATTAGGGAAATGCAAATCAAAACTATTGCATAATGTGGTACCACTTCATAACCATTAGGATGGCTATTATATATAAAAACAAAAAAAAACAGACAAACAAAACCCCCCAGTAAATAATAAGTGTCACAAGGATGTGGAGGCATTTGAATCCTCCTTAAGTTGTTTACATCAAGAAGTTGGATTCACATAAAGTTGTCCCAACTCAAGGCCAGTGAATTTTGAGAGACTTAGTTCCAGATAATTTACTGCCAAAGTAACACAGATCAGTTAATCACTTTTTTTTTTTTAAAGATTTTATTGGGGAATTGGGGGAGGGGAACAGCATTGGGGGAATCGGGGAAGGGGAACTGACAAGTTGCTGTCCTTTTGTTCCTCAGTCTAGTTGCAGAGGACGTTGCTTCACTGGCCCATGTTGGCATCATCATTGCACTCTTCCCGGATGAGGCAGATAGGTCGCCGGCCTCTGGATGGTCAATCACCGCGGCTATTGGCAGCTCACTCTGGCTGCTGGCCACTCACTGTAGCCTATGGCAACCCACTGCAGCAGGGGCTGCAGCCTACACCGTCGCCGGGGCTCACAGCCCAGCTCCAGGTGGAGCTGTTGTTAGCTGTAGAGGGCAGTGTCACTGGCCCTCATATATGGGATCCGAACCGGGGTCACTGGCATTCCCAAACCAGCTCTTAACCAATGTGCCACTCGGCCAGCCCAGTTAATCACTTTTAATGTCTGTCTTTATATGTTTGTTTCCATCAAACAGGTCCTTTTTGTTTACTCTGACCAAAATCTTTAGAATGAATTTGCTGCCATCACAGATATCCTCTAGAGAAGAAATACAATGGGGGTGCAATCCCCACAATAAAAATAGCATGAAGAAATACATAAAAGGAAAATATGTAAGTAAATGTGATATAATGGCCTCTAGTTACTTGGGGAAAATCACTCAAGTAATTTGTATACATGTTATCAGAGCTCTAAAAAATATTTTCTGTAACTCTGGGTCAAAACAGCCAGTACTGTTGATTTACATGATAGTATGATTAGAAGAATGCATACTTTATATCTCTGCTTATTGTACAACATTGGAAACATCACACATTGATCCGAAACATAACTACAGAGCATTTCTTAGAAGAGGCAGCTCGAGAAGGCTCTACCATCACACTTTCTCCTCTGATCTAGTGACACCCCAGGGAAAGTCAGACAAAAGAAGACTGCATTCTTCCAAAATCACCAGCTTTTGAGATTTTTCCATAAATGGATTCAAATTTTCTGGTCCAATCATACTCTCTTCTACACCTAACCAGTTTTCTACTTCTTGCTATTTTTTTAACTTGACATGATTGAACCAATACCTTGGGTCTAGAAGACAGGAACAACTGAATTTGAATGGCAGCTTCACCTGCTCACATGTCAATTATTTTTTCAGATGAATTACTGAATTCTGGACACCGAGATTGTGTGATGAGCCCTTGAAAAGGGCACTCTGTGTCCTGATTTGTCAACTTTACATGTAGTTGTTCCCAATGTCAGCCTCAAAGAATAGTCCACACATTAAAGAGCTGAAACAAGCTGATGTTCAAGAAAGCGCACTGAATTTGCTAGTTTCTTCTACATCACAGAAGTTAATGAAAATATAAAGTGGGAAGCAGGACATTTCTGGTTTCAGGAGAGCAAGTTTGTTGGGAATAGAATTGTTAGTAATTATCTCTAAAACCTAATGTGACCAAAACCTATGGCTTAAGAAATTCTAAGCGAGTAACAGAAAGGCTTCGATGGAATGGGACAATTGGCTACACTGTCTAGGTCAACTCCCTCCCTCCTTCTACTGTCCACTTTTCTCAGTTCTGTGGGCCCCTTTTCCCATTGCTATTAATTCTATCATCACACTTTCTCCTCCGGAGAGAATGTGGCTATTTCTGTGCTCAGCAAGTTAGGTGCTCAATATATGATTGTCAATAAGTTCTGAAAGTGGACAAACAAAAGGCACTCCTTTTTGCCTCTGAAACCCACAAGAATCTAAAAAGCTCTCTCTTTTGAGGGTCAAGGGAGAAGTCAGGTAGAAAAGAGTGGGTTAAGCTGTCGGGAGGAATACAGAGGCAAGGTGTTCTAAATACATTCAATTTGGACTTATCCATAGTCAAAGCGGCAAAGTAGATAAAGATGGTGCTCTAGTGCTGACTGACATCCCACTGTGCACCTTTGTGTCCCACAGGTCTACAAGGATGAAAGGGAGACACGATGGCCTACTCCTGAACCATGAGGTCAGAGAATTACAGGTTGACCTTTACTTATAAGAAGGACTCTGTTGACATAAGAACATCCAAACCTGTTGAGAGTTTTTATAAAGATTTATTTGAGCCAGAGGATATGCCTGGGAGAAAGATCCCAACAGACTGAGATAAATGCTTCCAAGAAAATGGCAGTTTTCAGCTAATTAAGGAGGGAACAAGAGGAAGATGACATGAAGGTGGGAGAAAGCAAGGTGGGAGCTATGATGTGCTCTCTTAAGGATGATCATGCTTTAGAAGGAGGGGTCAGCAAAAGAGGCATTTCAAAGGTGTGTTAACCTAGATGCACAGAAACAATGGATAGGGCTTGCTTGACACAGACATGTCTTTTACTAAAAATTTATATGTCAGGGTATGGCTATCCATCATGACCTGCCCAGTTGGCATTTATGATCAGATCACCCCATGAGGTGACTTTCCATTGAAACCTTTTATTCAGTCCACAACTCCATTGCAAAACAATTGGTGAAATTTCTCAGCTATTATGGGCAAGTCAAGTAAAATTAGATGCTTCAAGATTAAAACCAAAATAACTATTTAACTATGGCAACATAATTTCTGAATTCTTCAAGTGAACAAATAAGTAGATAAGTCAAGGAAATAAAATCCAGTGGATTTGTTTTTATTTCTTCTTGGATTGTTCAACCTAGAGAGACAATGCCGGTGATTATCTTATTCCATTGGAGCCCTTTCATTGTCTTCTTCGAGTTTCTCAAACCATAGTTTTGGTTACATTAGATTTTAGACATGATTAGATAACTCCCCATACACACCAACCTTGCTTTCCTAAAACCAGTATCTTTGGATACTCAGTAAATATCCTAAGATGATACAAAATAGAATCACTGTAGGCTGGTGATGGAGAATTATTTTTTTCATCATCAGGATTCCAGCTCAGGAAATAAAGAATAAAGGTAGGCACATCACTGGATGAAGAAGATTAAGGCACTGGATTGTTCAAGGATCCATACTAGAGCAGAGACTGTAAAACAGGTTTATAAATGGTGAGAAAGGAGACCACAGTGAACTATCAGATTCCAAGATACACAAATCTTTCCAGACAGTGAACAGTCACCCCAGAGGAGAGAGAGAACAGAGAATAATATTATGAGTCAGTCAGTGGGCAGAGCCTTAAGAGATGTTATAATGGGTGTGGAGGGAAAAGTAATGAATTTAGGAATAAATAATCTAAAATACACCTATAAAATGAAGGACAGTCCCTTATCAGATTCTACTCAAGAAAAAGACCCAGAGTCATTACAGATTGACCATAAAATATGGACCCACTATTCCACATCGATCAAACAGGCCTAGAAAATGAAGAAAGCCATTAAAAACTACACAGGAGGGCGGACAGTTGGCTCAGGTGGTTAGAGTGTGGTGCTCGTAATGCCAAGGTTGCCTGTTTGATTCCCACATGGGTCACTGAGCTGCTCCCTCCACAACTAGATGGAAAACAATGACTTGACTTGGAGCTGGGTCCTGGAAAAACACAGTGTTCCCCCAATAAAGTTAAAAAAAAAAACTACACTGGAAATAAAGTTTATCCCAGTATATCTCTGCTTAAAGGATTTATGTGGTTCTTGCTACTGTGCCTCAAAGACAAGTTTGCCATACCTTGAAAAGGTCCAGAGAAGAGTCCGAAATAATTGGAGATATGAGGAATAAAAAAAGGATTCTTTCCTATAAGGTTAGATTTGGACTTTGGAAACAATAAATCTAATTACTTGGAAGTAATTAAATCTACATAATTATAAGCTTGCTTATAAAGTCCTGGAACAGGGAGATGGCATCTTTTGAAATTCATAAAATAAATTTCTTAGCTCAAGAGGTAGGTCTGACAGGAAATATAAACGTATTGCAAAAGCATTTGGGTAAATGATGACTAATGCAGTTATCAACAACTTTGAGATATATTCAGCTTCTGGAATTAAGATGGCTTCAGAAGAGGCGATAGAAGTATTTTCTTGACATCGCTGTGAGCAAGAGAACTCAGGTGTGGATTGAACTTTTGCTCAAATGTCCCCAACCAGCTCAGTTAGAAAAGCTGGATCGCATTAATATAATAACAAAATGATCTCTAATCCATTCAGCCTACCACTTTGTATCCCTCTTCCTTCCTATTTCAGATCCAAGTATAGTGAAGACAGGCTTTCAGCAGTAGATGCCCCCCTTTGATGGATGGCCAGAGGTCCGGACTGTCCAGCGATTCTGATGCATATCCTGAACTCCTTGGTTCATCTCTATTGTTTCATGTTCAGTTTTGCAAATGAGATGACGCAGATGAGCAGAGCTGCAGTTCCTTCTCATTTGCATTTTATTAGCTTTCTGACAGTTTCCTTCTTGCATGATATTACCTAATTACATCCTTCAAAGAAGCACTAACATATCACTCTCCACTTTCAATTATTCACTCCAACGAAGGGAATCATGAAACATCCCCTCTCTCCCAGCAAATCCACCCAGCAGTTGGGTTGCTGTGGGAGGGAGATGAGGGAGGCGTGGGGCTGCAACCCCAGTTAGGAGGTTTTGAACAGAAGCCGAGCCCTGGCTCTGTTCCTTTCAGGCCAGGTTTCTAAGCCACAGCTTTCTAAGTCTTAGGATCATAAAATCCCTTTTAAGTGTTGCTTTAGCTGTGTCTCATAAATTTTCATATGTTGTGTTTTCACACTTACTCAGTTTTAAATACTTTCTCATTTCTTTTGCAATTTCTTCTCTGAGCCATAAAGTATTTAGAAATAGGTTGCTTAATGTCCAAATATTTGTGGAGTATTTCCAAATATTTTCTAGTCTTGTGGGTTTCTAATTTAATTCCATTTTGGTTAGGGAACATGTTTGTATGATTTCAATCCTTTTAAATGTATTGTTATGTTATGGCCTTGGTTGTGGCATATCCTGGGCTTTATTCCATGTACATTGAAAAGACTCTGTATTCTGCCATCATGGGTGGGAGGACTGTATGGATGTCTGATAAGTCAAATTGGTTGAAAGTGTCATTGGTCTTCTATATCCTCTCTGGTTTGCTGTTTGGTTGTTCTTTGCATTACTGAGAGTGTGACATTAAAGTTTCCAATTATTATTGTATTATCTATTTCTTCCTTCAATTTTGTCAGTTTTTGTCTCATATATTTTGGGACTCTGTTGTTATAATATTTATAATTATTATAGCTTCCCCCTGAATTGACCTTTATATTATGATAAAATGTCCCACTCTGACTTAAGTGAGCTTTTTGTCTTAAACTTTATTTTTCCTGATATTAATATAGTCATTCCAGTGCTTTTTTTTTTTTTTTTAATTTTATTGGGGAATTGGGGGATGGGAACAGCTTTGGGGAATTGGGGAAGGGGAACAGACAAGTTGATGTCTTTTTGTTCTTCAGTCTAGTTGCGGAGGACGTGCCTTCACTGGCCCATGTTGGTATCATCATTGCGCTCTTCCCTGATGAGGCAGATCGGTCGCCGGCCTCTGGATGGTGGCTCACCGCGGTATTGGCAGCTCACGCTGGCTGCCAGCCGCTCACTGGGACTGCTGGCCACTCACTGTAGCCTATGGCAGCCCACTGCAGCAGGGGCTGCAGCCTACACCATTGCTGGGGCTCACAGCCCAGCTCCATGTGGAGCTGTTGTTAGCTGTAGCAGGCAGTGTCACTGGCCCTCATATATGGGATCCGAACTGGGGCCGCTGGCATCCCAAGCCAGCTCTTAACCAATGTGCCACTCGGCCAGCCCCATTCCAGCTCTTTTATTTGCTGTTTGCATGGTGTTTTAGTTACTGCATGCATGGATTTTCTTTATCTTTTTACTTTAATCTGTTTGTGTTTTTTAATCTAAAGTGTGTCTCATAGAAACACACTTCATGTATAATTGGGTATATACAGGGTGCTGAAAAATTGTATACTCATTTTAAGAAAGGAAAAAACTGTATTCAAACTGTAATACGCAATATATACTGATAACAAAAGATGAATACAAGTCATGTGTAATACATTTTTTTGGCACCCCCAGTATAAAATTGGATCCTCTTTTTCAATTCAGCCTGACAACCCCTGACTTTTATTTTAGTGTTTTAATACACTTACATTTAATGTAATAATTTAAGTGGTAGGATTTACATCTGCCATTTTGCAATTTGTTTCCTATGTGTTTCATGTATTTGTTGTTCCTCCACTACTGTCATCTTTTGTGTTAAGTAGGTATTTTTTTTTCTTTTTTTTTTTAATTTAATTTTTTTTTAAAAATGAGTTTCAGGTGTATAACACAGCGCAATAGTTATACATTTTACCTCTCAAAGTGACAACCCCCCACCCCCAATTCGTCACCCCACTCCCCCTCCCATATCATATATATCTATTACTCTTCCTCTGACTCTCTTCCACAGTATAATCCACATCCCATGACTATCTATATATATTCAATTACAGTAGTATACCACCTCCGCTTTAGTAATACAGTGCAGTGATCAAACCTCTACTCCATCCATGAAATGGTTTCCCTAACAAGACCTATGATCATCTGACATTCCACAGAATATTTACAAAATTATTAATTATATCCCCCAAACTGTTTTTCATATCCCAGTGGCAATATTGTAGTTGCCTATTTTTGCTGTCTAATCCCTTCTCCTTCTCCTTCATCCCCATTCCCCTTCCAATTAGCAACCCTGATTTTTCCTCTATATCTATGAGACAGTTTCTGTTTACTTTGCTCATTCATACAGCTTTTCAGATTCCATATATGAGTGAGATCATATGGTATTTGTCTTTCTCTGACTGACTTATTTCACTTAACATAATATTCTCTAGGTCCATCCATATCATTGCAAATGGTACGATTTCATTCTTCTTTATAGCGGAGTAATACTCCATTGTATAAATATACCACAGTTTCTTAATCCAGTCATCTACTGATGAGCATTTTGGTTGTTTCCAAGTCTTAGCTATTGTAAATTATGCTGCTATGAACATAGGGGTGCATAACTTTTTTTGAATAAGTGTCTTGGTTTTTTCAGGATAAATCCCTAGGAGTGGAATTGCTGGGTCAAACGGTAGCTCTATTTCCAGTTCTTTGAGATACCTCCATACTGACTTCCATAGTGGCTGCACCAATCTGCAATCCCACCAACAGTGCAGCAGGGTCTCCTTTTCCCCACAGCCCCACCAGCACTTGTTGTTTGTTGATTTATTGATGATAGCCATTCTGATTGGAGTGAACTGGTATCTCATGGTGGTTTTTATTTGCATTTCCCTAATGACCAGTGAGGTTGAACTTTTTTTCATATGCCTGTTGGCCATCTGTATGTCCTCTTTAGAGAAATGTCTCTTCATATCTTCTGCCCATTTTTTAATTGGGTTGTTTGTTTTTTTGGTGTTGAGTTTCATGAGTGTTTTATAAATTTTGGATATTAACCCCTTATCAGATATATCGTTGGCAAATATATTCTCCCATTCAGTAGGCTTCCTTTTTGTTTTATTAATGGTTTCCTTTGTTGTGAAAAAACTTTTAAGTCTGATATAATCCCATATGTTCATTTTTTCTTTTACTTCCCTTGCCCGTAGGGATATATCAGTAAAAATATTGCTCCAGGTAATGTCTGCAAATGTACTCCCTATATTTTCTTTTAGGATTTTTATGGTTTCAGGTCTTACATTTAAGTCTTTAATCCATTTTGAATTTGTTCTTGTATAAGGCGTAAGGAGGTGGTCCAGTTTCATTTTTTTGCATGTGTCAGTCCAATTTTCCCAGCACCATTTATTGAATAGACTATCTTTACTCCAGTGTAAATTCTTGCTTCCCTTGTCATAGATTAACTGTCCATAAATGCCTGGATTTATTTCTGGGCTCTCTGTTCTGTTCCACTGATCGATGTGCCTGTTTTTATGCCAATACCAAACTGTCTTGATTACTGTAGCCTTGTAGTAGGTTTTGATATCTGGTAGCGTGATCCCCCCGACTTTGTTCTTATTTCTCAGAATTGCCGAGGCTATTCTGGGTCTTTTATGATTCCATATAAATTTTAGGACTATATTTTCTATTTCTGTGAAAAATGCCCTTGGTAGTTTGATAGGAATTGCATTGAATCTATATATTGCTTTAGGCAGTATGGACATTTTAACTATATTAATTCTTCCTATCCATGAGCATGGTAGGTGTTTCCATTTATTTGTATCTTCTATGATTTCTTTCTTCAGTGTCTTATAATTTTCTGAGTACAGATCTTTCACTTCTTTGGTTAAATTTATTCCTAGGTATTTTATAGTTCTTGACGCAATTGTAAATGGGACAGTTTTCTTAATTTCTCTTTCCATTAGTTTATTATTGGTATATGCAAATGCCACTGATTTCTGAACATTGATTTTATATCCTGCTACTTTACTGAATTCATCTATCAGTTCCAATAGTTTTTTGATGGAGTCTTTGGCATTCTCTATATACAGCATCATGTCATCTGCATATAATGACAATTTTACTTCTTCCTTGCCAATTTGGATGCCTTTTATTTCTTTTTGTTGTCTGATTGCTGTGGCTAGAACTTCCAGCACTATGTTGAATAAAAGAGGAGAAAGTGGACAGCCTTGTCGTGCTCCTGATCTTAAGGGGAATGGTTTTAGCTTTTCCCCATTGAGTATGATGTTAGCTGTAGGTTTATCATATATGGCTTTTATTATGTTGAGATATGATCCCTGTATTCCCACTTTGCTAAGGGTTTTTAACATAAATGGCTGTTGGATTTTGTCAAATGCTTTTTCTGCATCTATTGAAATGACCATGTGATCTTTATCCTTCATTTTGTTGATGTGGTATATCACATTAATTGATTTACAGATGTTGAACCAGCCTTGCGCACTAGGGATGAATCCCACTTGGTCATGATGTATGATCTTCTTAATATATTGCTGAATTCTGTTTGCTAATATTTTATTGAGAATTTTTGCATCTATATTCATCATGGAGATTGGCCTGTAGTTTTCCTTTTTTGTACTGTCTTTATCTGGTTTTGGAATCAGAGTGATAGTGGCTTCATAAAAAGAGTTTGGGAGCCTTCCCTCCTGGATTTTTTGGAATAGTTTGAGAAGAATAGGTGATAATTCTTTTTTGAATGTTTGATAAAATTCACTTGTGAAGCCATCTGGTCCAGGGCTTTTGTTTTTTGGGAGCTTGTCAATTACTGATTCAATTTCCTTGGTAGTAATTAGGGTATTTAGATTTTCTGTTTCTTCTTACGTTAGCTTTGGAAGGTTGTATGCTTCTAGAAAATTATCCATTTCTTCCAGATTGTCAAATTTGTTGGCATATAGTTGCTCATAGTAATTTCTTAGAATTTTTTGTATTTCTGTGATGTCTGTAGTCATTTCCCCGCTTTCATTCCTGATTTTGCTAATTTGAGTCCTCTCTCCTTTTTTTTTGATGAGCCTGGCTAGAGGTTTATCAATTTTGTTTATCTTCTCAAGAAACCAGCTCTTGGTTTCATTGATCTTTTGAATTGTTTTTCTGTTCTCTATATTGTTTATTTCTGCTCTGGTCTTCATTATCTCCTTTCTTGTACTCCCCTTGGGCCTCTTTTGCTGTTCTTTTTCCAGTTCCCTTAGGTATAAGGATAACCTGTTGATTTGAGATTTTTCTTCCTTCTTTAGGTAGGCTTGCACTGCTATAAACTTCCCTCTTAGGACTGCTTTCGCAGCATCCCAGAGATTTTGGGTCGTGGTGTTTTCATTTTCATTTGTCTTGAGGTATCTTTTGATTTCCTCCTTGATCTCATTTGTGACCCACTCACTATTTAATAGCATATTGTTTAGCCTCCATTTATTTGTCAGCTTCCCGGATTTCTTCTTATAATTGATTTCTAGTTTCATAGCATTGTGGTCAGAGAATACAGTTGAAATGATTTCAATCTTCTTAAATTTATTGAGACTTGTTTTGTGGCCTAACATGTGGTCTATCTTAGAAAATGTTCCATGTGCACTTGAAAAGAATGTATATTCTGTAGTTTTGGGATGAAATGCTCTGAAAATGTCTGTTAAATCCAGCTGGTCTAATGTGTCATTTAAGGTCGCTGTTTCCACATTGATTTTCTGTCTGGAGGATCTGTCCATTAGTGACAGCGGGGTGTTGAAGTCCCCTACTATGATAGTGTTACTGTTGATCTCTGTCTTTATGTCTGACAATATCTGTTTTATATATTTAGGGGCTCCTATGTTAGGTGCATAGATGTTTACTAGAGTTATGTCCTCTTGTTGGATCGATCCCTTCATTACTATGAAGTGTCTTTCTTTGTCCTTTGTTATATTCTTCAATTTAAAGTCCATTTTATCTGATATAAGTATCGCTACTCCAGCTTTTTTCTCAGTACCATTTGCATGAAATGATAGGTGTGTATTTATTGCCATTTTGTTATTTGTGTTCGTAGTCTTTCTTAGGTTGTTTTTCTCTTCTACTTAAAGAAGCCCTTTTAGCATTTCCTGCAAAGCTGGCTTGGTGGTAATGAATTCCCTTAACTTATTCTTTTCTGCAAAGCTCCTTATCTCGTCTTTGATTTTAAATGATAACCTTGCTGGATACAGCAATCTTGGTTGTAGGCCTTTATTTTTCATCACTTTGAAAACCTCCTGCCACTCCCTTCTGGCCTGCAAAGTTTCTGTAGAAAAGTCAGCTGATAATCTTATGGGGGTACCCTGGTAAGTAACTTGCTGCCTTTCCCTTGCTGCTTTAAGGATTCTGTCTTTGTCCTTAACCCTTGCCATTTTCACTATAATGTGTCTTGGAGTGGGCCTGTTTGGAATCATCCTGAGTTGGAACTCTCTGCACTTCCTGAGCTTGTATTTCAATGTCCTTTGCCAGGTTAGGGAAGTTTTCAGACATTATTACTTCAAATATATTCTCAATCCCTTGCTCCCTCTCTTCTTCTGGTACTCCAATGACCCGTAGGTTATTGCGTTTGATGTTGTCCCCCAGCTCTCTTAAACTATTTTCCATGTTTTTCATTCTCTTTTCTTTTTGTTGTTCTGCATGGGTGATCTCTGCTATTTGTCTTCTAAGTCACTGATTCGATTTTCTGCTTCATCCAATCTGCTAGTGATTCCATCAAGTTTGTTATTTAATTCAGTAATTGTGTTCTTAAGTTCTAGCTGGTTGCTTTTCATGATTTCTCTATCCTTCTTTATATTTTCATTAATTTCCTTGAACATTCTAATAATCAGTGTTCTGAACTCTGTCTCCGATAGGTTGG
This sequence comes from Aselliscus stoliczkanus, assembly GCA_033961575.1. Lineage (NCBI taxonomy): Eukaryota > Metazoa > Chordata > Mammalia > Chiroptera > Hipposideridae > Aselliscus > Aselliscus stoliczkanus. The sequence continues at coordinate 102,275,124 of CM066739.1, forward strand.
TTACCTCTATTTCCTTTATTTCCACTGATTCAGGAAGTTTCTTATGTTCTTTTATTTGTGTTGTGTTTCTTTGTCTCCCCATTGTGGGTTACTCTTTGTGTTTGCTTCAATATAACAGATAGATACCCCAGATTTCTCAGTCTTTTCTGGGTAAACTTATATGGTGTGTGTCCTTTATATTTGAATTACTCAGTCTCCCTATTCTCCTGTGCTTGTATGTGAGGTGTTCCTCGTGTCGTGTGTCCTCACTTGTTGCAGTTTTAGTTTTGATTACTTTTGGCTTGTCAGGAGGTGGGATTGACTCCCAGATTGATTAGCTGTGAGGATCAGCAGCGTCTGCAGTTTATGAGCTGCTGTGAGAGGATTGACCCCTCTGATGAAACTTGGACCCTATGGGCCCTAGTACCTGTAGCAACTTCCTTTTGGGTGTGACTCTTGTATGTCAAACCCAGAAATGCTCTGGTTTTATCTAAAGTTGGCCTCCGGGTATGATGATTCTTGTGTCTGTTTGTTTGGACCCACTGCTGCAGAGTGATTTTAGAGCATAACAGATCAACAAGAACAACCTCCACAGCCACCAAAGGAAACCAAATGCTCGCACAAGTAAAAAAAAAAACAACCATCAAACTACAGTCAACTTGTACAGAAATATCAATCATACTAATGAAGAAAACAAACAGAAACAAAACAAAAACCACACACACAATAATAACAGAAGAGGAAACAAAATAAAATACAATATCCTAAAATTAAAAATAGAATAAACATGAGAAACTGGTTAGCTATACCTAAAAAATAAAAAATAAAAATAAACTAAAATAATAATAAAAAAAGTAAGAATAAAAATTAAAAAAATAAAATTTGCAGAAAAAAGGAAAAGAGGAAAAGTATATCAGTGAGAAAAATGAATAAAATAAGAGAGAAAGTGAGGGTGGGGAAAAAAGAAAAAGAAAAGAAAGAAAGAAAAAGAAAAAAATATATATATTTGTCTACACACCCATATATATGGACATATATTCACCTATATATATGCCTATATTAAAAACTACAAAATGATAAGAATGAAATAGAAATAAAAACCAAAAACAACTAAGATAAGCAGCCAATAAAGGGAAAACAAAACAGAATAAAACCAAACAAACCCAAAATACCCGTGCCGGTCTTGGCTAAAGTCCACCAAGCTCTCTTCAGTTTGTCTGCTGTACAAAAATTCCTGTGCGTCTTGTGGGAACAGTAGGCCACCTGATGCCTAGCGTGATCCTGGCACTGCAGGTTTGCTGTACTTGAGTGTGGTTGTGATGTGTGATTTGTGGTTTTTACAAAGTCACTGCCTTTTTGCTTTTGCCTGTCCCAAGGCAGGCTGCACCCCCAAAGGCTCAATGAGTGTCTCTGGGCACCCTTTTGGTTGACAGCCGTGTAGAATTAAAGAATTCCTCACTACCAAAAGCCTGCTGCTAAGAATCTGTTAATTAGTGCCTCAGCAGGTGAACCTAACCTGCCTCCCAAGCCTTGCACAAAGGTGGGGGCGGGGTAGGTATTCTCACTCTGCAGCCTTTACTGGGGTGGAAATTCTCAACCCCCTGCAGGTAGGAATATCTTCCTAGTCTGCCCCTATTGCTCCATTCAGGAGTCAGTTTAAGACTGTGTTGGCGGGGGCCAAAGTTTGTGGGAGTGGGTGGGTTATTGGTTTTTTTTTTGTTTTCTGTTCAAGAGTAGAAAAAGGAAAACAAATAAAAAACAAAAATAAACAAAGCCACAGTTCCAACACTGTTTTAAGCTAAGGCCTTTGCCTCTTAAGCTCCAGTGGAGTTCCTGCTGCTCTCCCAAAGTGTCTGCCAGGATTTAGGGAATTGCGCGCAACCTACCGTGTGGCTAAGATCCCCGCTCCATCTCTCGGGGACCTGCGTCTCGGCCTGGACACGCGTGTCCGAGTGAGTCTTCTTTTTCTCCTGCTCCTGGGTTTAAGGCTTCTGCCTCGGAGCCGGCACGCGCCTGCGCGGTGCTCCTGCTGCTCTCCCGAAGAGACTGCCGGGGTTTAAGGGACTGCGCGCCCCCTGCCGCGAGGATCAGATCCCCGCTCCATCTCTCAGGGACCTGTGTCTCCGGCCGGTGCGCGCTGCTTCTCCGCGCGCCAGTCTTCTTTTTTTTCCCCTGCTCCCGGGTTTCAGGCTTCTGCCTCGGAGCCGTTGCGCGCCCGCGGGGATCTCCTGCTGCTCTCCCAAACGGTCTGCCGGGATTTAGGGGACTGCGCACACCCTACTGCGCGGCTTAGATCCCTGCTCCGTCTCTCCGGGACCTGCATCTCTGCCCGGCGCAGGCTGAGTCTCCCCACGCGAGTCCTCTTTTTTCCCCTGCTCTGGTGTTTAAGGCTTCTGTCTCGGAGCTGGCGCGTGCCCGTGCGGTGCTCCTGCTGTGCTTCTGGAGGGACTGCCGCCGGGGTTCAGGGGACTGCGCGCACCTTTTCTGCGCGGCTCTCCGGGACCTGCGTCTCCGCCCAGCGCGCGCTGCTTCTCCGCGGGCGAGTCCTCTGTTTTCCCCTGCTCCCGGATTTCAGGCTTCTGCGCTCCGCGGGACCCGGTGGGCACAGAGACTGATCCCTGAGCCGGGCGGGTGCAGGGACTGATCTTGCCCTGCCGCTGCGGGGCTCTGCACCCTGCTTCCTGGGGACCCAGCGAGCCGCAGGTGCAGCTCGTACCTCTGCACAGTCGTCTCCTCTCTCACCTCCCGCACTTGCCCGGCCTGAGGCCTCTGCCTCAGACTGCAAACCAACGTGCTCTTGCTGAACTCTAGGCGGGCCGCGGGGCCGCAGGGAGCGAGCCGGGGGAACACTCACCGTGACTCAGCAGCCGCGGGTGCGGGCTGCACCTCACGCGTCTCGCCGCCTTCTTCCCCTACTCGCCCGGCCTGCCCACCTTCCAGCAATCCTTGTGTGGAACTCTTAGTTGCTCTGTGTGATGAGTAGACGTCTCTTTGAAGCGTATTAGAAGTTCAAATTGTGGATATTTCCAGGGGAGATTTCATAGAGCCCTCCTCACAGCCGCCATCTTGCCCCTCCTTCTTCTAAGTAGATATTTTTAAGTGTACCATTCAAATTACTTTATTGGTTTTTGTTTGTTTTGGTGATTTGCTTTTTTTTTTTAAATAGACTTTATTTTTTAGAGAAATTTTAGGTTCACAGCAAAATTTAGTGGAAGGTACAGAGATTTTTCCATGTGACTGGCTTTTTTACTATATATTTTTAAGTTATTTTCTTAGTGTATACTATAAGGATGGCAGTATGTGGCTTATTTAAACCAAACTAGTTCAGGTTAATACTAACTTATTTTTAATAGTATACAGAAACTTTACTCCAATATAACTCCCTACCTTTCTTTCCTTAGTGTTAGCCAGTTGTCAGCAGCCCAACCTAGTATACTAGTTTATTTTTATAAAGTTTTATTAGCACACAGCCACACCCATTCATTTATGTATTGTTTATGGCTGCTTTCTATTACAATGACAGAATTAAGTAGTTGAGAAAAAGACCATATGACCTACAAAACCTAAACAATTTTTCAGACCCTTTACAGAAAAAGTTTGCCCCAGTATAAACAATTGAGTTTGGAAGTTTGACAGACTTGGGTTGAAGTCATGACTACATCACTTGTTGAACTTGACCCTGAACAACTTACTTAGCTTCTATAATCCTCAATTTATTCATATTAAAGATGGGATAATGTCTGGATTACAGAGTTTTTCTTAAGATTAAATTAAGTAATGAATAACAGAGCAGTGAACATAGTTAACCTGCAACACATTAGGTCTCTCCTTTATGTCACTGCCCCCCATTTCAGGTTCTCCTTTAAAAATATTATTTCCCCTCCATGTTTTTCCAGATTGACTCAAATGATTCACTGTTTGTGGTAAGAATATACTATTTTTTCCCTTGTATTGACTTTTTTCTCTAATTTTTTAATTTCACCATCTCTACCAGTTCCATTGCACCAAAAAACAGAGCTTTGATATGTATCAAATGAAAACTGATAAAACTAAAAAGAAAGGTAGACAAATCTACAACTATAGGTCTTTAATAAGCACCATTACTGTACTTCTCCTTCACATATGGAAAAACCATTTGTGTTGCTAGGGGGGATTTTTGAACTTTAGAGATTTAACTCTTCACCTTTCTCTAACATTTTTAATTCTAATTTTGGTAAAGTAAAAATACTGTAAGATTTTCAAATGTATAGTCATCTCCCCATCTGGGCCATACAGAGCTGTTTGATGGTTGTCTTTTTCTCTGTTAGAACTCCACAGTAACAGTGCCATTGCCAGGTCATGAACAATGGCAGGACTAGACAGCAGGGGACATGAAAACATAGAGATGCTGATGGGTAAGGAAGGAAGCACCACATCCAGGTGAACAGACCTAACTAGGAAAGCCTGGGTGCCAAGAGGGCAGGCAGGCTGCACTGGAGCTCCAGATACACATCCACCTGGAGGAGTTTGCTGCATAAGGAGTCTAGGTCCAAGGTCCAAGGGCATGGCTACCAGAGCAAATGGAGAGAATCCTTTGCCCTCTGTAGAATCCAACCAAATAAGCCCCGTTCATACATCTCCCTTCTCTCCCTAATGGGGAGCAAGTGAAGGCAATCCTTCAGCTATTAGCCACCCACAATTGCTAACAAAAAAGTCTAGTACTGAAGTTTACCCACAAACTTTCTGAAAGAAGTAAGATGCTGATCTCCTCCTCATGGATGCTGGGAAAAGATAATTGCCAGGAGTCTAATGAATCCATGAGAGAATTAATTGCTCTTCATTTCTACGATTTCTAGTCTGGCTTTTGCCCTTGAGTGGTGTTTGCACCCTGAGCAGTCCCAGAACGGCTGCTTAGAGACAGATTACTTGATTACTCCCCAAAGGTCAGTCCACAAGCATTTTTAAATGTCCATTCTATCAAAATGAATTCATGGAGACATCAAAGAGGGATTTTCCACTCTTACATTAGGCGATGAGTAGGCAGGCTCAAGGCTGCTCCTGGGATGGTAGGTCCCCCTCATGATACATGGCAGATCAACAGCCTGTTTTACCTGAGTATCCTTTGCTGTCCAGGAACTAGAATGGAGAGCAGCAAGCCCCATCACCAAAGCCAGAAAGCCAAGGCTTTTGGCGAGAGTCAGGTGGTAAGTAGTTTCTTTACCATTACAATTGAAAAAAAACTCTGCCCAGTGTCAGGATACACCTACCTCTTAAGAGCAAGTTATAAAATATTGTGCATATTTTCATGACCAATTTCATGACCTTTCTATAACGACATAGGCTTAATATCATTTTTGTATCAATGTCTACAATAGTAATAACAACATCAGAGTCGAAATGACCTTAGAGATTATCTACTTGAAAGCCTGAAGGGGTACCTGAGTTCCTTAAGTAAGATAATATGAAAGGAAAATTTAATCTTGGTAAATAATATATAATGCATAGGATTACTCCTACTCTAATTTTGACAAGCAAGACAGAAAGCGATAATTTCCTAGGAGAAAGCATATCTCCTATGCTCCATTGCAGCATGACATTAAGGGGACACAAAAAACTTATTTAAATAAAATGTAATTAAATTTGCACAACACATATTTAGACTTTTTTTTTCCACTAAGCTAGAAATTTTCATTTTTACATTGATGTTTGGCAGGTATGTTGTAAGCAATTTGTTAGCTGTAATGAAGGGGCTGGCCGAGTGGCTCAGTTGGTTAAGAGCTTGCTCAAGAGTGTGAGCTCTGAGCAACAGGGTCGCGGATTCGATTCCTGGCCTGACTTGAGCTGCTGCTGAGCTGCTAACAGGTGGCAGGATGGCTCAGCTAAAATAAATAAATAAATAAATAAATAAATAAATAAATAAATAAATAAATAAAAACTGTAATGGAGCTGAAAAGTTTGTGAGTCATTTACTCCCTCCCCCCCCAGTCCTCCCTATTGCATAGATTCAGCGTTATTCCTATATAATCTCACTCTCACTCATTTGCTTTGAGATGATTATTGGTTAGGAAAGACATAAACAGAGTTGCTGCTCTCTGGCTGGGAACTGAGCCTATGCCGCCATGTGGCCTCCATTGGAACCACAGCTCTTACAGGAAAGGATAACATTAAGACCACCAAGGGGCCATGGTGCCACATTTATGTCCCCGCAGGCTATTATTTTTCTCAGACCAGGAAGCTGTATGCATCAGAACTGCTGGAAAGAAATGTCCTCCCAAGTTCAGATGAGATGTCCCTTCTCAACCTCTTCTTTCTCTATGGGCCCGATTGAAGTGCTGGATTTTATAATTTTCCTTTTCCACTGACTTCAAGATGGATTGTTAGTGAGTAGTCTTTGCACCCCAAGGTTTGGATCCCCATTCCACAAGGGGATCAGATGCCATTAGGATTATCAGGCTCCATGATGGTGGGGTCAAAGACCTTAGGTGCCCTCTCCTGGAGAGGTCATTAGTGGAGGCCAGCCCTTTACTCTGACAACCTCATTCATGAGAAGAAACTCAAATTTTAGCAATGGCTCTATGCTGCCCATGGGACAGGCTGGGGACAGGTGCAGTTTCCTTGGGAACCCTAGAGAGCCACCCTCTTCTTCAACCACAGACGAAATACACTGGTTAAGTAATTGCCGTTTTTTTCCTTATTTCCCAAAGATTTTATTGGGGAATTGGGGGAGGGGAACAGCGTTGGGGAACGGGGGAAGGGGAACAGACAAGTTGTTGTCCTTTTGTTCTTCAGTCTAGTTCTGGAGGACATTGCTTCACTGGCTCATGTTGGTTCCATCATTGCGCTCTTCCCAGGTGAGGCAGATCGGTCACTGGCCTCTGAACAGCCGCTCACAGCGGCTCTTGGCAGCTCACTCCGGCTGCCAGCCGCTCACACTGGCTGCGGGCCACTCACTGTAGCCTATGGCAGCCCACTGTAGCAGGGGCTGCAGCTATGCTGTCCCAGGGATTCACAGCAGCCCAGCTCCAGGTGGAACTGTTGTTCACCATCTTAGCTGTAGAGGGCAATGTCACTAGCCCTCATATGTGGGATCCGAGCTGTCCCAAGCCAGCTCTTAACCAACGTGCCACTCAGCCCACCCAAGTAATGGCCATGTATATTATGGTTGAGGCAGAGATGGATGTTGAGAAATCTTAGCTTAATAAACACCATGCTCTCATGCTGGGGCTGGCCAGGGATAGGGACAATGGCAGAAAAGTAAAAGAGCCAATCATTCAACTTTTTTTATAAGCATAAATTTAAAAACTGGTTTGGCTGGTAAATTTTATTTGGGATTTTTTTTTTGGTGGGGGTAGGGGTACTGATTTGATTGAATGATCCCAGAAATTTAAAAGGTGTAGATATTTTCCCTATTTGGTCCTTTTTTTTTTTTTCATGAAATGTTCTAGTAGTATAAGGAACTGGAAGTGTATGGCCTTCAAAGTCAGAGGGATGTGATTAAATTTCAAGCTATGGTAATCATAGCTATGTAACCGTAGCTTCAGTTTCCTTGCTTGCAAACCCCAATAAAATATTTAAGGTTGTTGTGATAAATGCATGAGGTTGTGGACAGAGTACCCAGCACGGTGCCTGGTACACAAAAGTAGTCCATAAACAGTAGCTACTATTGTATTTGGGACTATTGTTATGGATCATCATAGGACTTTTGTACAGGACTATGCAGGGATGAAAAGAAAGCTGGGATTGTTTGTAGCTGTTTTCTTTCTTCTTTTTTTTTTTTTTTAATATTTTACTGGGGAATTGGTGGAGGGGACCAGCCAAGTTGTTTTCCTTTAGTCTTTGTTGTGGAGAGCACCAGTCGCCATCTGGCTTCCTATAGGCAGCTTGTGGCCTTTAAGCTCAAGGTGCTGTGTTCAATCTTAGTTGTGGGTGGGCATCCCATGTGGGAGTCAAACCAGCAGCCTTGTTGTTAAGAGCGCACGCCCTATCCACTGAGCCATCCGGGAGGCAGCTCAGCTCAATCTTTAGTGCCAAGTTCAATCTTTAGTTGTGGGTGGGAGTAGCCCACCATCCAACAGGCAATCCTGTTACACCAACTGAGCCATCCTGCCACCTGTTGGCAGCTCAGCGACAGCTCAGCTAGGGTGCAGTGTTCACTGGCCCATGTGGGAATCAAACCAGCGGTCCTGTTACTCAGAGCACACACTCTAAGCCAACTCTTAACCAACTGAGCCACTCGGCCAGTCCCGTTTTCTTTTTTTAAAAAATATGCTCAATTATATATGTATATAAACAAAAGACTAGATGGACACACACCAAGCTGTTAATTGTGCTGGGCATATTGTGGTGTGAAGGTGAAGATATTTTCTTTTCATTTAATATGCCTTTGACTCAGGTAAACTTTTCAGGGAGCATGTGCTATTTTTGAAATTTAAAATCAATACAATTTTTAATTTTAAAACTATGAAAAGACCTCCCTGTATATTTCTTTGTAACTTCTTGTGAATTTATAACTATTTCAAAAATAAAAAGTTTTCTACAATGTAAAAGGTAAATTTTAAATAAAATATGGGCTCTATCTATCTATCTATCTATCTATCTATCTATCTATCTACCTATCTATCTTTGACATAACATTAGAACAGGGAGGCTTTCAGTCATGTGGACTGTAACCATCCCAGAAACTATTCATAAATATGAAACAGGGATTTTCCCAACGTAGGTGAAAGCTAAGGAGTACAGCTATATTAAGTCTGACCTAATCATAATATGAAATTTTCACGGTCTCAATAATGCTCTGTTTCTGAGGTGTCATGACATTGGTAGAACAACAGAATCTCAGGGCTGAAGGGAACTGTAGAAGCAACTCAAATGACCCTCACCTGAGACTTGAATCAAGCGTCTTTGCAGGAGATGTAGCAATCTAGCCTTTGCTTGAACATCTCCAGTGATGGGATCTCATTACTCTCTATTATAAAATGCTTGGAAGAAGCTGCATGGCTTAAAAAGACATAGGAAGAATGGATACTGGCCAAATTAAACTCAAGGGTGAGGAGATTTCAGTTCAACACGAATTTGACAATTTGGACTAGTAGATTACCAAGAAATAATATAATTGAAATGAATCCAACAAAGAGAGTTGTGAGCAGGCACCTCATCACTCACATGTGACTTTGGGAGAGGAGTATTGCTCAGGGGTCCAAACTGAGGCTCTGAATTCAAACTAGAGAGTGTAACCCTGGTTTTTTGTTTGTTTGTTTGTTTGTTTGTTTTTTGTGTTTTTGTTTTTTACTGCAAACAGAACTAATAACAGTACTTGCACTTTCAAGTTGCTTTGAGAATTCCTGGAGTAAATCATGAAGTGTGCCTGTCACACAGGACATGTGCAACAGGTCTTCAATGGGAGTCATAGTGATGGTGTTGGCCATGTGTACAAAAGGGTAGGAAGACACAGTACCCATTTGATGTGGCCTTGACTCGCTAATCACAAATGTGGTCGGAAGGTTTCCAAAGTTGAACAGATGAGAACCAAGTCAGTTTCCATCAGCACCACAAGCTGTTGGAGCTGGGAGGGAACTCCATCCACCTGATGGGAACATACGTGATTTACATGCACATAAAATTTCAGAAGCACTTGACTATTTGATGACTTCTGAATATTTCACGTGGTCCTACATGCTCATATGATAGGGAAGGCTCCAATAGAAATCTGGGGCAAAGCGAAAATAACTTATATTCCACAGCAGTAAATTAATTTTGCCACAGACACCTCAAATTGCCTGGACTGTCTTCTAGAAAAATTATCTTGAATGCTTTTATTAATCATTGTGTGTGTGTGTGTTGCAATTTACTAGGCAACATGAAAATGATATTTAAAATTTAATCATTACTTTGCATTACTGGAATTAGATATGAATAGATGGTTTCCTTATGTGCTCTAAGGGTTTTCACAATCATACCAATTACCCTGGTTTATATTCTGCCCATTTTGTTTCCTTGAAAGAAATACATCCTCTAAGGTTAGCCAACAAAACATTCGTAAGTGTTAGCTATTATTATCTAATGTGTGTCTCTACTCATTACTTTGGGAAAACCTGTTTGAATTCAGGTATCTAAAAATGTTGCTTCTTTTCAAAATAATTCATTGAGGTTTGTTTTATTTTTTGATTGAATGGGTTATACTCAACTTATTTTAACTTTTAAAGAAAAATATGTTTGTTTTAAACTAAATTTGTCAAGATTTCTTTTGATCTAGATATTTTTATATGTAGAGCCATCATAACAAACCTCATCTTCAATCTACTTATTCTATAAAATCTATCCTCACTAAATAATGGAGAGAAAGGTCATTACCATAAAGCAGAGGGTTTGAGATTGAGATTGTCTATTTATATGCTATAGCTTATCAATTCCAAGAGGGAAGGGTCCAGAGCATCATGTGAGCTGTAGTGTATAAGTGGTGCTTGTTTATCATGTCATGGGTTTTGGTGATGATTAACCATTATTGCCCTATACAAACAACATGAGCAAAAGGAATATGGAAAGTAAATTACATGGCACTCTTCCTCCTGGCCCATAAAAATTAGACTAGCCAGTCAGACCAAGAAACAAATTATTATGGTTCTGATCCACTGCATGGATAAATATTTATATCCCTATGAGTATGTTCTCAGGGTTAGATTTAAAATCGTATTTTCAGACATTTAAAATAAGCAGTGATGCAACTTCAGAAACCACATTTCTAAAAAAATCCCTAAACATTTAAAATTTGCTTTTACAATTTAGTTATACACAGATCATGCATCAGTTTCTCTTTGTGGGACCACCTTTCATGAAGAATTTCGTCTTCCTATGACTAAACCTAAATATCTACCTAGAAAAGGGATTGTCTACCTTTTCTAACTTAACACTTAACAATTAAGAGAACATGTGTGTCACTGACTTTTTAATGACTGGAAACCCAGCTATGCAGTTGATAGAGAAAACAAAGAATGGTACACATGTATTACATAAAGATTTTCTAAGATGATGTACAGATTGACAGCCCAACTCTAACGTTGAATTACTGTGAAGCAATGCCTACAGCTAACCTAGAGAGGGTGGTATCAGTAAGCCTTCTTAGATACATCATCTACCAAACTCCCTGTGAACTTTGGGGATCACAAGAATCCCACCTTCGCATCCTTTTCTCCTCACCCCATGTATTTTCTTTGGTTGATTTCATGTACACCTATGGATTCAGCAGCGATCTCAACACAGTGATCCCCTGCCCAAACCATTTCTAAACAGATGTAGCCTGTCTCCTGAAGACAAATCCTATTGGGCATTTCCACATGAATATCCCCCAGCTACCTAATACTCAGCATTTGAGTAATCTAATGCACTATCTCCTCTCCCCATGCCTACTGCATGTCATTTTTTTCCTGGTTTAATAATGGTCCCAGCCAGCCCAAGCTAACTCAGTATCCTCACCACCCATCAACTTCAAAGTGCTCCAAATATGGTTCCTTCTCACAACTGTTGCTTCATGGATTTTCCCCAATCTCCAACACCCTACACCTTCAATTACAGACCATTTCAGACTACTGTCTTGGACTAAACTACAGTGTTTTAATCAAAGGCACATGGATTATAAAGGATTCTGGGGACGGGTTTCACAATTATGTGAATCCACTGGAATCACATGGAAGATTCTGTGCATGGATCTATAGATTTTTATCAGTTTCTCAAAATGACAATTTTCTAAAACCCAGGCTATTGCCCTGCAGATGTCCCCTGCTTCTAGTGTGCTGTAACCTAGAATGTGGCCTATGGGTCATTGTTGATATTCTGCAATTATTCCTGCCCATTCTCACACCAAAGCCTGGTTTCTAGGTATACATTGGAACTCTTTGCTGGTCCATAAGGAGACGGGGGATATTTTCTGAGACCCCTGTTAGAGGGCTACTCAGTTATTTTTGTTTTTTGTTTTTACCCTAAAGAGCTCACTTAGAGGGCAGGTCTGACACGGTCTCCACCTGTCAGTCCTATTCCCCGAAGGCAGCTGCTTTCCCAACACCTCCCCTGGGGTAGCTGATGAGGTTGTGCTTTAAGTAAAAATCATGAGGCTTCTCAGAATCAATGATGCAGTTTGGTGGCAACCAGCCAGCATCGACCTACCTGCTCTCTGTAACTAACAGGAATCTCCAGGGATTGGGGATGGCACTGCAGGCGAGGGATGTGCCAGCACAGCTCCGGACCCTGCGGCTTTCCTTCCGCTGGTGGTAACATGTCTCTCAGGGAAGTTCACTACTGTCCCAGAGATCTCCCGGTCCTTTATCTTATAACCATAAGGACAACACCAGTCCCCTGAGTTGGTTACCCTTGGCTGGATCCAGATTTTACTTAAGATTTTTGCTACCAGGGCTGCCAGTTAGCTCAAGTGGTTAGAGCTCAGTGCTCATAATACCAAGGTTGCCGGTTCAATCCCAGCATGGGCCACTGAGCTGCGCCTTCCACAAGTAGATTGAAACAACTAATTGATTTGGAGCTGATGGGTCCTGGGAAAACACACTGTTCCCCAATAAATAAAATTTTAAAAGTATTTTGCAATTGTTTATCAGTCCTTCGGACCCCAGTGAGAAGATAAGGATGCTAAATATCTAAAATAAAGTCATGGCTTAAAAAAAAAAAGATTTCTGCTACCAGTATTGCCTGGGATGCCAACCTGCCATCATTGTTTATGGGAGACAGTGTTCTCACTCATGGCACCTCCTCCCTCCCAATAAAACACACACGTGTGCATGTACAAACACACACGCACATTGTAAGCATGACTTTGCATCTATGGTCCAGGAGCCATGGGATTACCAACCAGCTTTACTCCTTCGAGTTAATCATTGTGAGGAAAGTGACTTAATCATTGTGAATCATTAATCATGTTTGTATATGCCTGAAGGGGAATAACCACAGGCAGGGAGACTATTTGAAGGCAGTCACAATGGTCCAGATACAAAGTGATAAGGTACTGAACTGTAATTGTGGGAGAGAAGAAATAGAAAGGTGAGAACTGTTGTTGGAAATGTAGTTTAGCCACTATGAAAAACGTACGGAGGCTCCTCAAAACATCAAAAATAAAACTACCATATGATCCAGCAATTCTACTTCTGGATATTTATCCGAAGGAAATGAAAACACTAACTTTAAAAGATATCTGCACCCCCATGTTCACTGCAGCGTTATTTACAATAGCCAAGAGATGGTTAACAGTACACGAGCGTTCCCTGTTGTTCACGTTCTTGCCAACACTTCTTATCTCCTGTCTTTTTTTTTGGGGGGGGCAGTGTCACTGGCCCCTCATGTGGGACCCGAATCGGGGCCACTGGCTTCCCAAACCAGCGCTTAACCACCGCGCCACTCGGCTGGCCCTCTCCTGTCTTTTTAAATAACAGCCATTCTGATGGGTGTGAGGTGGGATCTCCTTGTAGTTTTGATTTGCATTTCCCTGATGATTAGTGATGTTGAGTACCTTTTCATTTACTAGCCCATTTTTTTTTTTTTTTGAGGGCAGTGTCACTGGCCCTCATATGTGGGACCGAACCGAGGCCGCTGGCATCCCAAGCCAGCGCTTAACCACCGTGCCACTCAACCGGCCCTTAGCCCATTTTTTAATTGGATTATTTTTTTATTGAGTAATATGAGTTCTTTACATATTTTGGACATTGAATCCTTATCAGGTATATGATTTGCAAATATTTTCTCACATTCATAGGTTGCCTCGTCATTTTGTGGATGGTTTCCTTTGCTGTACAAAAGCATTTTAGTTTGATGTAGTTCCACTTGTTTATTTTTGCTTTTGTTGCTTTTTGGTGTCATATTAAAAAAAAAAAAGAAAAATAATTGCCAAGACCCAAGTCAAGAAACTTACTACTGCCTGTTTTCTTCTAAGAGTTTTGTAGTTTCAGGTTTTACATTCAAGCCTTTAATCCTTTCTGAAATAATTTTTGTGTAAAGTATAAGATATGGGTTCAGTTTTATTCTTTTGCTTATGGCTGTTTGGTTTTCTCAACACCATTTATTGAAGAGACTGTCCTTTTCCCATTATATGGTCTTGACTCCTTTGTCATAAATTAATTGACCATTTATACATGGGCTTATTTCTGGGCTCTCTATTCTGTTCCATTCATGATGTGTGTGTCTGTTTTAATGCAAATATTATACTGTTTTGATTACTATAGCTTTGTGATATAGTTTGAAATTAAGGAGTGTGATGCCTCAAGCTTTGTTCTTCTTTCTCAAAATTTATTTGGCTATTTGATGTCTTTTGTCGTTCTATACATATTTTAGGATTGTTCTGTTTCTGTGAAAAATGTCATTAGAATTTTGTTAGGGATTACATTAAATCTGTAGATTCCTTTAGGTATTATGGACATTTTAACAGTATTGCTTCTTCCAACCCATGAATATGGAATATCTTTCCATTTATGTGTGTCTTCTTCAATTTCTTTTTTTTTTTCTTTTTAAAGATTTTATTGGGGAATTGGGGGAGGGAACAGCTTTGGGGAATAGGAGAAGGGGAACAGACAAGTTGCAAGTTGCTGTCCTTTGGTTCTTCAGTCTGGTTGTGGAGGACGTTGCTTCACTGGCCCATGTTGGTATTGTGATCATTGCACTCTTCCAGGCTGAGGCAGATTGCTCACCCGCCATCAGATGGCTGCTCAGGCCGCTGGCCACTCATGCTGGCTGCCGGCCACTCACAGTAGCTTACGGCAGCCCACTGCAGCCCCACTGCAGCCTACACCATTGCCGGCAACTCACAGCAGCCTAGCTCCAGGTGAAGCTGTTGTTCACCATCTTAGTTGTAGGGGGTAGTGTAACTGGCCCATGTGGGATCTGAACCGGCAGTCCTGCTGCTCAGAGCTCCAAGCCAACTCTTAACCAACGAGCCACTCAGTGGGCCCTGTCTTCTTCAATTTTTTCCATCAATGTTTTATAGTTTTCAGTGTACATATCTTTTACCTCCTTAGTTAAATTTATTCCTAGGTATTTTATTCTTTTTGATACAACTTTAAATGGGATTTTTTTTCATTTGTCTTTCTGATAGTTTGTTATTGGTGTATAGAAATGCAATAGACTTTGAATATTGATTTTGCATCCTGAAATTTTACTGAATTCTTTTACTTTTTGTTGTTGAGTTGTAAGAATTCTTTATATATTCTGGATGTTAACTCCTTTTTCCTTTTTTTTTTGAGGGCAGTGTCACTGGCCCTCATATGTGGGACTGAACCGGGGCCGCTGGCTTCCCAAGCCAACGCTTAACCACCGTGCCATTCGGCCAGCCCTCTGGATGTTAACTCCTTATCAGATATATGACTTGCAAATATTTTCTCCTATATATTGTCTTTTGCTTTCTTTATGCATCTTTTTTTTTTTTTTAAAGATTTTATTGGGGAATTGGGGGAGGGGAACAGACAAGTTGCTCTCTTTTTGTTCTTCAGTCTAGTTGCGGAGGGTACCGCTTCACTGGCCCATGTTGGCATCGCCACTGCGCTCCTCCCGGATGAGGCAGATCGGTCGCCGGCCTCTGGATGTCCCTCACCGCAGCTATTGGCAGCTCACACTGGCTGCCGGCTGCTCACGCTGGCTGCTGGCCACTCTCTGCAGCCCACAGCAGCCCACTGCAGCAGGGGCTGCAGCCCACGCCATCGCCGGGGCTCGCACAGCTCAGCTCCAGGTGGAGCTGTTGTTAGCTGTGGAGGGCAGTGTCACTGGCCCTCCATACATGGGATCCAAACCGGGGCCGCTGGCATCCCAAAACCAGCCCTCAACCAATGCGCCACTTGGCCGGCCCTCTTTATGCATCTTTTGATGACATAAATTAATTTCTTAATTTTGATGAAGTAAAATTTATCTACTTTTTCTTTTGTTTCCTGTACTTTTGATGTTATATCCATGAAATGTTGCCAAATCTAATGATATGAATGTTTTCCCCAATGTTTTTCTAAGACTTTTATATATTTATCTCTTAACTTTAGGTTTTGTACATTGTGAGTTAATTTTGTGTATTGTATAAAGTAAGGGACCACTTCATTCTTTTGCATGTAAATATCCAGTTTCTCAGAACTACTTATTAAAAAAATTGTCTTTGCCCCATTGAGTGGTCTTGGCCCTTTGTTGAAAATCATTAACCATATATATGAGAATTTATTTCTGCTCTCTGTTCTATCACATTTGTCTATGTATCTGTTCTTATGACAGTGCCAAACTCTTTTAATTACTATTGCTTTATAGTAAGTTTCTTTTTTTTATTGTTTTTTTTTTGTTGTTTTTTTGAGGGCAGTGACACTGGCCCTCATATGTGGGACCGAACCGAGGCTGCTGGCTTCCCAAGCCAGCACTTAACCACCGCGCCACTCGGCCGGCCCCTATAGTAAGTTTCAAAGTCAGTAAGTTTGAGTCCTCCAACTTTGTTCTTCTTTGTCAAGATGGTATTGGCTATCAGGGCCCTTTACAATTCCATATGAATTTGAGGATTGGCTTTTCCATTTCTGTGCCAAAAGGCTACTGGAATTTTGATATGGATTGTGTTGAATCTGTAGATCACTTTGGGTAGTCCTAACATCTTAACAATGTCAAGTCTTCCATTTCATGAACATGTGATGTCTTTCCATTTATTTATGTTTTCTTTAATTTCTTTGAGCAATAGTTCATAGTTTTCATTGTACAAGTCTTTCACTTCTTTTGTATGATTTATTCTAAGTACTTAATTCTTTTAGATGTTATTGTAAATGGAGTTGATTTCTTAGCTTCCTTTTTGGATTATTTATTGCTAGTGTATAGAAACACAACTATGATTATATGATTTGCATGCGTGCAACTTTGTTTAATTTGTTTATGAGCTCTAGTTGCTTTCTTGTGGATTCTTTGGTATGTTTTTATATATACAGGACCTTGTCATCTGTGAATAGAAATACTCTTGTGCCTTCCTTTCCAATCTGGGAACTTGTGCTCCTAATATTTTAAAGCTATAAATAGAACTCAAGATTCACATAACTGTAAAAAAAACTATAATGAAGTACACTGAAAGGTAGCACTAATTCTGATTTTGAGGGAGGTTAAATTCTTTATATCTTCCTACACCTTCTTAATTTCTTACAATAAAATTTTATTTCTTAAAAAAATAAGATACTTAACAAAAAGGGCAATGATAAGAGGTAGAAATGAGTTCATACTAAGGGAAGGGTTGGTGGCTTGTTGTTGGTTTTAACCAAGTTTACATTTATTTTCACCCACCAGCAGCCATGCAAATTTGTGGGAGATCCCTGGGCCTGAGCTGGTTAGATCTGCTGAGTGAGAAGTTATGGTGTCTCTGAAGACACTCCTGCACACCTCCCTCCACATTCCAGGCTGTTCTATATCCCACATTATTGGACATACCTGCTTGGGCTGCTCTGTGTACATTGTCACTATGGCTTCTTTGTTCTCATTGTCTTGTAGTTATGATAGCATTTGAAATGAATAATCAAACAGATATCACCGAATTCATCTTCTTGGGATTTTCCAACCACCCCAAACTACAGGGGATGTTCTTCCTGATCTTCTTGCTCATTTACCTGACAACACTCCTGGGGAACATATTCATAATAACAGCCACCACGGTCAGTCCTGCCCTCCACACTCCAATGTATTATTTCCTCAGCAACCTGAGTTTCTTGGACATCTGCTATTCATCCACCACTGTCCCAGTGATGCTGGTGAACTTCTTCCGGGAGAAGAAGACCATCTCCTACGAGGGCTGCCTTTCCCAGATTTTCTTTCTCGTGACATGTGCTGGTACTGAGTGTGTCTTATTGGCTGCTATGGCGTATGACCGCTATGTTGCCATTTGCCAGCCTCTTCAATATCCAGTCCTCATGAGTGTAAAAGTCTGTGTTTGCTTGGTGACTGGGTCGTGGCTGTGTGGGCTGGTGAATTCTACGGCACACACAGTGCTGGTAGCCACACTCACTCTGTGTGGGCCCAACCATATCAGCCATTTTCTCTGTGACATCCCACTGCTTCTGATGCTCTCGTGCTCAGACACCTCTCTAAATGAGGCTGTGCTGCATGTGGCCAGCATCACCATTGGCCTGAGCCCCTGGCTGTTCACCACAGTGTCCTACATACTCATCATCTCGGCCATCCTTAGGATCCCCTCTGCTCAGGGCAGGAGCAAGGCCTTCTCGACCTGTGCTTCCCATCTCACTGTGGTGGTGGTCTTCTTTGGAACAGCCAACGTCAATTATGGCAAGCCCAATGTGGGCTACAGCCTGGACATGGACATCCTGGTCTCTGTGCTCTTCTGTGTTATAACCCCCATGTTCAACCCCATCATTTACAGCCTGAGAAACAAGGAAGTCAAGGGTGCCCTGAGGAAGCTGGCTGGAGGATGTGTGTACCCTGACCGTACTAAGGTTTAGCTCAATGGCCTTCAAACTGTGGGAAATTTCCAAGGTATTTGTAACATGTGTAGTTTTAGAGAATCTATATCCAGATCCTCAATTCCTACATTGCAGTTCCTAAAATTGATCTTCCCAAGAACTCCTT
The DNA here is from genome assembly GCA_033961575.1 of Aselliscus stoliczkanus. Lineage (NCBI taxonomy): Eukaryota > Metazoa > Chordata > Mammalia > Chiroptera > Hipposideridae > Aselliscus > Aselliscus stoliczkanus. The sequence continues at coordinate 102,293,643 of CM066739.1, forward strand.
CCTCTCCTCTCTTTCCACAAGTATTTTTTCCCCATTTTGCAAAGTCAAGATGTATCAGATATTTTGTATTGGTTCTCAGCACTATCTCAGTCCTTTTAAATTCTCCACATCACAGGGGCCGAAGGCCTGGAACCTTATTTCCAAACTCCCTCACCAACAGGCTTTTATTGGTAAACTGGTGCTGCAGTGGCAGAAACAAACTCCTGTGGTAGAATTAGCTGATGTTTAGAGTTTCCTGTAACAGCTGTTCTTGAAGCATAAGGTTACACAGGTATGAAATGGGTGTCTCTCGATAGTGAGGGTAGAGGCTTCCATAAAGAGGGTACTATTACCTGTCCTCCTCCCTCCTTTTTATTGGCTCTTCCAACAATTTGATCGCTTCTTTCCTATGTTAAATTCCTCTAGGTGGAAATACCTAGAGTAATCTTTTATTTCCAATGTGAACATTAACTGCTACCCCATTGTCTATCAGGAGTGGTTCTAGGAAACCACTCAAAGATGGAAGTCTGGGGTTGGATATCTGATTGGATGGAGTTTGAATGTATTGATGACATCATAGCCAATGGAAAATGGGGGATTTGATTGTTCATGATGTGCAATAACAAAACAGATGCTCAAAATTATCAACAGTCATTGTCAGAAATAAAATATGCATTGAAAATCAAGCTTTGGAATACCAAATTAGTTGTTGCAATTGACTTTTAGGGTGGAAATGAAGATTACAAGATTCTTTTCTGACTATTATGACTGATTGCAGGCGGAAGCTGATAGGAAGAAAAATAACAGGCTCAGAATTAAATCCTTCACTCAAGACAAAGTCAGCTAGAAAATCTTTTGTCTCTCAAAATTGATGAAGCTTACTATAAGAACAAAAATCTGACTCTGTGGGTTGAATGACTACAAAGTATATTATAAATCCACAATTTCTCCAAGTCTTTTATATGCTAGTTAGGACACTGAAGTAGGAATGAGTGGGACTCTGATAATTAGAATGGGAAAATAAAGTGGATTTGGACAAATCTTAGAACCTGAACCCCTAAATACCTGTTAATCTTCCTTGCCAACAGAAACAGCCCCTCTTCTCATATCTGAGGAGACCAGCTTTCCCTTAGTTGAAACTCTATCATGACCTCACCTGAGGAAATTGTCTTACAAGTAATGCTAATTCCCTTAAGATGCTCATCCACCATCCCTCATTACCTCTAGACTATTTTTTTGTTTTGTTTTTTAAAGATTTTATTGGGGAATTGGGGGAGGGGAACAGCGTTGGGGAATTGGAGAGGGGGAACAGACAAGTTGCTGTCTTTTGTTCTTCAGTCTAGTTGTGGAGGATGTCGCCTCACTGGCCCATGTTGGTATTATCATTGCGCTCTTCCCCGGTGAGGCAGTCGCTCACCGGCCATTGGACAGCCACTCATGGCAGCTCACAGCAGCTCACAAAAGTGCATGCCAGCTGCCAGCCAGCCCCACTGCAGCCTACACTGTCGCCAGCGAATCACAGCAGTCCAGCTCCAGGTCGAGCTGTTGTTCACCATCTTAGCTGTAGAGGGCGCAGCATCACTGACCCTCATATGTGGGATCCAAACCGGGGCCCTGCTGCTCAGAGCTGGCATCCCAAGCCAACTCTTAACCAACGTGCCACTCAGCCGGCCCACCTCTAGACTCTTAATGGGGGTCCAACCGCAGAATACCACCAGGATAATGGCACAAGGTATAACCCAGGAGATTATAATATTCATACCAAACTAAAATTTCCAGGTTGTACTAATTTTTATGGATAGAAGTCTTGAGAATATGTATGACAAGGGATTCTGAGGGTCCTAGATCAAAAATCACAGAACATATTGCTGGGTCATTTTGAATATATTCATATGGGTCCACTTACCAAAAATGTTAGGTTCAGTATATTATCTTGAGCAGCTGGGAAGGACTCTAGCAATTTCTTTGGTTGATTGACTAAAACCCACACTGAATTAATGGACTATATTCAATAACGTTGAGGTGCCAGATGTCCCCAGTATAATGTAAAGGGTGGAATCCAAAGCTTCAGGGAAATAAGATGTTGGAATGTATTTATTTTATATGACCCTCTCACCCTAGACTCACAAAGTACGTGAGGTGGGACCAGAGTACAGTAAAACCTTGGATTGGGAGTAACGTGATTTGCAAGTGTTCCCTAAGACAAGCAAACATATCTAATACATTTTAACATGTAAACAAGCGGTGTCTTGCAATACAAGTAGTTTGTGTCCAGAAAGAATTATGCTCACAAACCAAGGTATTACGGTACATTCCTTTTGCACAAGGCCTCTTGCAAAGTGCATTGATAAAGGGAGAACCAGAATCCTTATAATGCTTATGGTGACTGTCCTTGGCAGCCTGGGAATGACACTAGGAGATGCCATCATTTGAATGGGTTTCCTTATTTCAATGGAGATGATAGGATTCTAAAGGGTAGAGGTCATGCGGTTGGGCAGAAATCAGAATATTTTATAATCTTCAGAGATCTTTGGCAGTGGCTAAATGACCATGTTATCTCTTAATCTGAAATAAGTGGGCATCTTAATAAAATATCACCTGTTCAATATAATGTGAAAAACACTCACTCTGTTGACATGCTCAGTATAGGTCAATCAGCTTTTCCCAGCTCACCCCAATTCTTGCTCAATAGACTCATGTACAAAGTAGTCATGGTGGCAAGGATGGAGATAATGCACAGGCTCAACACCACTGGCTTGCCTTCATGAAGTCTTAGCTAACCAGTGTTGAGTGCCCAAATTGCCAACAGTGGAAATCAACTCAAGAGTCCCTGATATGGTACTATTCGCACCAGTGGAAGACTGATTATATTAGACCACTTCCATCATAGAGAGGACAGAGGTTTTTATACTAAAACAAAACATATTCTTCAGTCTGTACTGTCACTCATGGATTTATGGAATGCCTTGTCATAATATTATCACACATGACATTGTTAAATGACCCAGAAACTCAGTTCACAGCAAAACAAGTACAGCTAAGGTCTCTTACAATATAAGTCATCACCTACACACAAATAGCTGTATAGAATGTTGGAAGAGCCAAGTGAAGACTCAGCTAGCTAAGTTGCCAGCTGGGAAATGGACTTTGCAATGTCTGAATGTTTTAGACAAGATGCAAAATACCTTTTGAACCAGTGAGTAATAGGTGGTGTAGTTTCTCCCATTGCCAGAAATCATGGATCTGTAGCCAAATAGTGAAAGTGGGAATTGTTTCTTTCACTGTTTACCTAATAACCCACTCATAGGACTTTTGTTTGGGGGCTCTTTTAGTATAGTGGTCCATGTCACCAAAGGAGCGATGCTCTGATAAGGAACATAGCAATGACTCCATTGAAGTAGAGGATGAGACTCCCCACTGCCCTTTGGGGTTCTGGAAGTAACTGAACCAAATGTCAATGTAGGAAATTGCTATATTGCTCAGGGTGTCTATTCCCAATAATAATAATAATAATAATAATAATAATAATAAAAAGACTCCATTTTTGGAGTCTTTGAATGGGGCTTGAAAAATTCTAAGCCCCATTCCTTTCCCTTCCCCTTTTGCCCCATTTCTAGGCATGCCTACAAGAAAGGCCATGTACTCCCTTTCTTGGCACCAGAGGGACGCTCAAACCAGGCAACCCCCAACCTGGCCCCAACCTCGCAGACACAGTAAAAGCCAAAGCTTCACTCTTTCTTCATTCTAAAAGGAGTCCTCTCTAGAAACCCTTTTGGTGTTTACCACATGAGTAATAAACTTTATTTCATATATCACATTCGTATAAGTTCCTAGAGGAAGAGGTGCTGCCTAGTACCCAGTCAGGAATGTTAGGTGCCCATAGGAAACACAACAGAGAACTAGTTCTGGTAAATGATGGTGGAGTTACTGATTAGGTCTGGGACACAAAGGAGTTTCTAAAGGTGCCTCTTAGGACCACTATGACCAGTTGTAAAAGTTAAGGGAAGATGCAAACCAAAGGGAGGGCCACCGGAGCTCATGTCTCTTAGAATTGAAGGCCGCTATCGCTTCTTTCACTGAGACAATAAGGAAAAGGAAAGGGTGCAAAGAATTGATAGAAGAGAAAGGAAGCTATAAAGATCACCTATGGTCTCATGACATAACAGACATGGGGACAACAGCAGACATGCATAATTACTTCCTTTTTTTGCTCTATATATGTGTATTAATATATACTAACCAGGTATTTTTCCCCTTTCTTTTTCTTGCTATTCTTCCTAAAGAGACTTGATGGGTGTTTAATTATTTAGCTTGTTTTGATGTTTAATTGTATGTGTCAACTTGACTGGGACACGGGTTGCCCAGACATTAACCTGGGTGTTTCTGTGAGGGTATCTCTTGATGATATTAGTGATTAAATCCATAGACTGGGTAAAGCAGTTGGGTAGGCCTCATCCAAGTTGAAGGCCTTATCTAATCAGTTTTTTATCAGTTAATGGAACAAAAAGACTAACCCTTCCCCCAGTAAAAGACAATTCTCTCTACCAGAGGGCCTTTGAACTGGGATATCAGGGTTTTTTTTCCTGCCTCTGAACTGAAACATCAGCTCTTCCTGAGTCTCAAGCCTGCCAGCCTTCCCACTAGAGCTGTTTCATCAGCTGTCCTTGTTCTCAGGGCTCCAGACTAGAACTGAGCTAAACCATCAGCTCTCTGGGGCTCCGGTTTGCTGACTCACCCTGTTGATCTTGGGACTTGCCAGCCTCCATCCTCATCATGATAAATCTCTATCTTTCTGTGTACACATCCTATTCATTCTGATTCCCTGGACAACTCGAATGCCGGTTTTAGTACTAAGTGTGGCTCTGAAGAAACAGAATTTTAAAGGTGAATTTTCTGACTTGGCTCTGGGGTTTCTTGAATTGGTTCTCTAATCTGATCAAAGTTGCTGATGACTATGTCTAGTAGTGACATGATCTTAACAAGCCACTTATAAGAAGCAAGGATCTAGGTGACTGTGTATGTGATACTTTCAAACACTTTTGTCAAAACTAATGAGTATCATGAAATGGGCTGGTGTCTCATAATGGCACTGGACAAAGTGGGGAAAGAAAAGGATGAGCTCAAGAACTCAAATTTCCATCTTGAGTTCCACCTAAATAACCTAAAAGCATCCTGAAGGAGACCCTGATGTCCTGTAGCTGGCAGAGCTGAGAGATCGCTGAAAAATCACTCACAATCTCATCCTGGAACTGGCTGAATTCCAAATTGGACTCTCAGCCTCACAAGGTGTCTACTGTGAAAGTGAGGGCATTGACTGGGAAGAAATGGGATCCTGAAAGTTGGAATGGGGGGTTGTGGGGAGACCCTGATGAAGCTGGGGACATGGAGTTCCTAAATTCAAATGAATCTTTGCCAGTGGGAGCAGCCTCTCCACTCCCAGCGGAAGAGGCTTCTCTATTCCTCCAGGCAGCAGCCTCTCAAGCCCCAGCAGAGGTGACCTCCTCATCCTGGTTTAGGGGATTAACCCTGCACTGCCTGAGGGTACTGCAGTTGCCTCCCCTGTAGCATTTGCCCTGCAAGACAGTACAGATTGTCTTCAGAACCCAGCCCCACCACCTTGCTTTGCTTCTAGATCTATAACTAGACTCAAGTCCCAGCAGACCTCTAAAGGTGAGGTACAAAGTGATACTCACACGGAGATGTGCTCCACTCCAAAAGAATGACTTGAGTTATCTAATTTATATAGATAGAAATGGGGAAGGTGGAAAAGGGGATAACAGTGGAAGGAATATAAAATTGTATCAGACCAAATTTATGGATATGGGCTCAACGAGCATAGGCTCTGCATTTAATGTAGCTGCTTGAGAAGTTCCAAAGGGCAGTTTGTTTGCTTCTTGGTTGAAACATGGATCAAAAGGTGGCCCCCAAAGTGAGCAAAGTTAGAAATATCGGACTTGCCTTGGTTTAACGTAGAGGAAGGGATTTGAGGGCTTAGGGAGATTGGAGTGTTAGAGTGGGTTTGTCCTCTAAGACCTACTCACCGACCCTGGAAAGGGCCGGAAGATATACCTGTTACCTTGGCAGTGAGGAATAAATTTGTGAGGGAGCCCCAGTATCCTGGAAGAGCTCTGTGGTTCCTTGTCTTTGTAGGCCACACCTTATAGGGGGAACTGCTGTCACTGAATTGGGAAACCTAAATGTAATGGGAATAATTGCATTCCAGGCAACAGGGGCCAAATGGTGGCACTCAACCTCAAAAGGTTAGGTGGGTGTGGTTACCACAATGGAGTACAGAGTCAAAACAGCAGTCAGGACAGTTTCACTAGTACAGATCTATGCCACTGGCTAATTGATCATGGTGGTCCTAGAAGTGAAATAGATAGGAAGCCTATTCAGTTCTTACTTGATATGGACAAGCAGAAAACCTCTAAGTCAAGTAAACATAAGTCTAGCCTGAATCCTAAAATTAGTCATAGCCCTCAATCAATTTCCAGACTTGAGCCAGACTGAGAACCCCTTGACTGAAGGGGGTCCAGGTCTCCTTGAGAAAGGACTTTGGTACACTGCCAAAATTATACTGTTAGTCTTTCTCCCATCCCTCCCCAAAGGGACCTGTGGCATTTTACCAGGGTAACTGTGCCCTAGGGGAAAGAAAATAATCAGAACTTTAGGGGACTCCTAAACACTGGGTCTGAACTGACACTAACTTCAGAGACCCCAAACATCATTGTGGCCCCCAGTCAAAGTAGGGGCCTAAGGAGTCAGGTGATCAATGTACTTTTAGTTCAGGTCCATCTCACAGTGGGCCCAGTGTGTTTTATCTCAGGTCTGTCTCATAGTAGGCCCAAGGGGTCCCCCAAGTCCATCCTGTGGTTATTTCTCAGTTCTGGATTGCATAATTAGAATAGACATATTCAGCAGCTATTAGGATTCTCACATGGGTTCCCTGACTTGTGAAGTGAGGGCTATTATTGTGGAAAGACCAAGCAGAATCTACTAGAACTGCCTCTACTGAGAAAAATAGTAAACCACAAGCAATAGTGCATTCCTGGAGGGATTGCAGAAATTAGTGCTTGAAAAATGCAGGAGAGGTGATGCCCGCCATATTCCCTTCCACCTCACCTCCCTGGCCTCTGCAGAAGACAGCTGGATCTTAGTGAATGACAGTGGATCATCATAACCTTAGACAGGTGGTAATTCTAATTGCATGGTTGTACCAGATGCAGATTCTTCGCTTGAACAAATTAACACATCCCATGGTATCTGGTATGCAGCGATTGATGTAGCAAGTGATTTTTCCTTTCTGTCTATTAATAAAGACCGCCAGAAGCATTTTGCCTTAATCAGGCAAAGGCCAGCAACATACCTTTACTGTCCCACCTCAGAGGTGTATATCAACTCTCTAACCCTATATCATCATTTAGTTTGTAAGGATCTTAATGGCCTTTCCCTTCCACAAAATATCACACTGGTCCATTATATTGATGACATTGGACCCGATGAGCAAGAAGCAACAACTACTCTAGACTTCTTGGTAAGACATGTGTGGGTCAGAGGGTGGGAAAGAATGCAAGAAAAATTCAGGGGCCTTCTACGTTAGTGTGAAATTTCTAGGGGCCCAGTGGTGCGAGGCATCCCTTCTAAGATGAAGGGTACATGGTTGTGTCTTGTCCTGCCTACAACCAAAAAAGAGGCACAAAGTCCAGTGGGCTTCTTTGGATTTGGGGGGAAATATATTTCTGATGTGGGTGTGTTACTTTGGCCCATATATGGAAGGATCTGAAAAGCTACTCATTTTGAGTGGATCCCAGAGCACAGCTCTGCCTCACACCCATGCTGGCCCGCAAGCTACTCTGCTGAGTGGTCACATGTGACCCAGCGGGTCCAATGGTGCTCAAATGGCAGTGACAGAGAGGGCTGCTGTCTGAAGCCTTTGACCAGATGACAGCAGCCATGCACAATTCCTTCCTTTTTTGCTCTCTATGTAGGTATATATAACTAGGTACTTTCTCCTGTTTTTTTCTTGCTATTCTGTATAAAGAGGGTAGGTTGGTAGTTAATTTAATTAGTTAGCCTTCGTTACAGGATATCTAGAATGAATTGTGATTAAACTAGAAAAAAAAAAGTCACCCAGAGAAGTATATGACTGGCGATTAATTTTAAGTTCAGTGTCAAGTTTCTATTTAATTATAAATACTTGAAGGTCCTTGAGGCTTGGAAATTTGGAATTTTTCGAATAAAGAATAAGAAGGGTGACTTATTTTGGTTTTGTGCTTTGACTATTTCAAGGCTCTTTAAAAGCATATCATTTTATAATCAGATCGTATAAGATATGATTATTAACATTATTATAGCTACTTAATCCCTCTATGTCCTGAATTCCTCATAGCTGTTGTAAGGATTAAATAGCTAACACAGATAAAGCAGTTAGAACAAATCCTGGCACCTAGAAAGTGCTCAATAAGTGTTAGGTACTATTAATACTATCCAATATGTGTCTACACTCACAACACAACTTGAAATGTCCTACCTGAATTCAGGCATGTGAAAATATTGTATATTTCAAATTAGTAGCATAGGTTTTAGTTGCTTGTGAATTTATTGGTTTATAATGAACTCAATCCAGTTGTGATACAGGATACATAGAACTGTACTGATGGCATGAACACTGCAACCAAGTTTATTTCTTATCTTTTTATTAAATTTGTTGGGGTGACATTGCTTAGTAAAATTACATAGGTTTCAAGTGTATATTTCTATAATACATCATTTGTATATTATATTGTGTGTTCACCACCCAGAGTCAGTTCTCCTTCCGTCACCATATATTTGATCCCCTTTCCCTCTTCTGCCACCTGCCCCTCTCCCTTCCCTTTTGGAAACCACTAAAATGTGGTCTGTGTCAATTAGTTTTTGTTTCTTTGTTTGTCTTGTTCCTTTGTTGCTTTCAGTTTTATATCCCACATATGAGTGAAAGCATATGGTTCTTGACTTTTTCTGTCTGACTGTTTTTGCTAAGCATAATAATCTCAAGATCCATCCCTGTTGTTGCAAATGGCATTATTTCATCTTTTCTTTTTTTTTTGAGGGCCGTGTCACTGGCCCTCATATGTGGGACCGAACTGGGGCCACTGGCTTCCCAAGCCAGTGCTTAACCACCACGCCACTCGGCCGGTCCTTATTCATCTTGTCTTATGGCTGGGTATATACACAATATTCCATTGTATATATATATATATATATATATATATATATATATATATATATATATATATACCACATCTTTTTTTCTTTTTTTTTTTGAGGGCAGTGTCACTGGCCCTCATATGTGGGACCTGAACCAGGGCCGCTGGCCTCCCAAGCCAGTGCTCAACCACCGCGCCACTCAGCCGGCCCTATACCACATCTTCTTTATCTAATCATCTATCAGAAGACACTTTGACAACCAGATTTTTATCCCAACCCTGACACTATTAGCTAAATGAACTTGGGCACCTTATTGGCTTTCTCTCATTTTTTTTTTTATCTGTAAAATGGGGGTCATAATATTATCTATCTCCTAGGGTTGTTGTAAAGAGTAACTGAATTAATATATGTAGAACATTTAGAACGTGAGCTATATATAAGGGTTTACTACTCTTATTACTAGGTCTACTATCATTTTTCAGGGCTTATCTTCAAGTAAATAGGAGTCATATTTCAAGACATGTAAAAAGAGCAGTGTGACCAATTCCGAAAGATAACCAACTTCGACCCCTAAAAATTTATGTCCTTTTTGTTAGTTTGGTTATTTAAGAATTAGACAAGTGTCTCTCAGAGTAATTGTGAAGAGTGTCCTTCCATAAGGGACCTTCTTTTCTTTCTGTAAATATACCTAGATCAGTTGGAATATTCAGTTAGAGTTTTCTGTATCATAAAATAAAGTAATATACTAGCTACAAAGGTAGGAAGAATTCAAGGTTCATCTACAGAGATGATAAAGACCACAAAAAAGCTATGCCTTCATTACAAAGGGATTAGTTGCAAGTACGCACTGATTCCTCTTACATTTCAGATATGGATTTCCTGAAAAATCAATGCCTGAGACTTGGGGATTTCAGTGCCTGCAGCCACGCTGGAGAGTGAAGTGAGCATCTGGGTGTCCACTGCAGATCCTTCCTTGGCAAATATTTCTCCCTTTTAAATGTGTGAGGGTCCCATCCTCAGCTTCCTTTTCCTCCTTCTAACTACCCTTCCTGGCACCTTTCACACCCAGCCATGGCTTCAGCTTCTACCTTCATGCCAATAACTCTTCAACTGCTAGCTTTAGCCCTTCTCCTGAGAACCAAGTCTATATTGCTGACTGGGCACTTTCTCATGGATGTCCCACACCACTTTACATTCCAAAATGATTTCACTGTCTTCATTTAAAAGCCCTTCCTTTTCCATAATTCTCTTCATCAGTTAATGACATCCCCTTACTCCTGGACTATCCAAATTGACTCAACAAATCCATACCCACTCACAGGCTCCAGGATACTCTAACAATGGCTCCCACACTATGAACCATTGCTGCAGGGGCTCTCTCCAAGCTCCAAAACCTCTGTCTTCACATTACAGACCATTCCTTTCAAATATAGTTCCAGGTCTACCAGTTCTCTAGGTCTCCAAGAGGAATTTTGAACCTTAGGATCTATTGACCACTATGCAAAGTCAATGGGTTTCATGATTTTGAAACTCCCTTTTGAAATTATGTACAAAAGTCCATGAATGTAGGTACATTTATTTTTCTGAGTCCTTGGATGTCATCAGGCATCAGAGCAGATCATGACCCAATAAATGTTGATAATCCCAAGATGTTTCCTTCCAGATATTCTGTTTCCCAGTCTTCCTTGGTCCCCTTAGAGATGCCCCACTCCCACACTCAAGCCTGGTTTCCATGAAGATCCATGGGCCCCCTACTAGTCCAGAAAGGGTAGGAAGATAGTCACTGAGGCCTTTGTAGTGGAAGAATAGGGTTGCACGTCCCCAAAGACCTTGGCTGGAAAGACAGGTCTCACACTGGTCCCACAGCCCAGTCTTGCACTCCAGAGGCAGGTGATACTGTAACAGCTTACTTGGTACCCCAGAAATAAGCTGACAGAAGCCATCTGGGGTTGTCCTAGGTTGCAGGTTGTCCCCGCAGCCTGGCAGGTATCTCCAGGTATAAAGATGCAGCTGCTGGTGAATTGTTGCCCTCAGACCACAGAGCCTAAGTGCCCCCCTGCCCCCGCCCTCAGCAGCTATGCAGCCCTTAGAGTCATTCACTGGCATCCCAGAAACATTGGGGACCTTTATGCTGTAGACACACTTGTATTGAATCCTTTGGAATCTGCTTATCTTTTACTTCTGCTGTCTCTGATTCATGACCTGACCACAACCTTGCCTATGGAGAACTGTCCTCAGAAGTCTTCTCCATAAGTTGAAAAACACCCCACATCCACACACTGCCACAAATACACACTCACATATACATACACACTCATATATACCACTAGGAGTGTGGCTTTGCAATCTATCTGTGGCCCATGGACCATTAACCCACCCAGTAGGTTCACTGCTCCCAATGAATCATTGACTCCTGCTTTTGAAAGAGATGTCAGTTCTTGCAGACACACATAGACACCCTATCGATCTTTATAATGAAAAATAATGAAGATCAAATATGTCCCAGGAATCCTTGGCTACAGTGCTGTCATCATTTGGGACCATTACCAGCTCCCCTGAGCATAGGCCTCCAAGGCCTTCTCTACAAAGTACCATTCTTCATGAAATTAGATGTCTGGGATAGCTTTAACTTCATCTGCATTCAGAGAGTGGAACACAGCCTTCCAGACATGACTTTATAGTGTGAATCCGCTGGGTTCTGCAACATCCTAATCAATGTCCTTACGTGATGCCTTTTGAATGATACCGGGGTAGGATCTACTTATAAGGCACACTCATCTACTGACCTATGCTGACATCTCATTGGCCCTTGGGCAGCACTTAATTGCCTATTTCAGAATTGCCTTCATATCAATTGCAAGAGAATTTAGGAAGCTCAAGGTAAAGAATCTGGGCAAACTGTAACTAGCCATGCAATCTAAGTGTTTACACTTTTCCTATTGCTGCTGTAACAAATTACCACAAATTTACTGTCTGAAAACAACAAAAATTTATTATCTTTGAATCCTGGAAGTCAGGTGTCCTAAGGTCGAGATGTCAGCGGGATTCATTCCTTTTAGCGTCTGTAGTGGAGAACCTGTGTTCTTGCCTTTTCCAGCTTCTAGAGTCCACATGTATTCTTTGACTCATGGCCTCTTCCTTCATGATTAAAGTGCATCATTCCAACCCCTGCTTCTACCATCCCATATCCTCTCTCTAACTTTGATCCACCTGTCTCCCTCTTATAGAAACCCTTGTGATTACTCTGGGCCACCCAGGTAATCCAGGATAATTTCCCCACCTCAAAACCCTTAATTTAATCACATTTGTAAAGTCCTTTTTGCCATAGAAGGCAACCTATTCACTGGTTCTGGGGATTAGGGCAAGGACATGTTTTGGGTGCCATTATCCTGCCTACCACAATGAACTAGGTAGCACTCTTTTTAAAATAAAAGCCTCCCTTCTTCCTGTTAATAAGAGTGTTTGGTATTTCCTGGGTTTACCGCTGCTGCCAGCAACTCATTCCTACTTTCCATCCTGACATCTCTAGTACTGACCCTTATAAAACTGTTAATGTGTCTTTCGCAGAGATTGAACTAAACAAAGTACAAAGTTTACCTTCATTGCCATGGGACCGTGATCAGAAATATACATCACAAATACAAGGCAGAGAACAGACTATCCACATGGACAAACACTGAACCCCATGCAGGAAGCTCAGGAAATGCCTTCAGGCACACATGATGTCAGAATTCAGTATTAAAAGAAGACTAACAATTTACCAGGCAAAGTAGAATGAAATCAAAGGTATCTCAGAACAGTGAGGAGCCATGAGGCAAGGAACAAAAGGGTGAAAAGGAGTCGTGTATTTGAGAGGAGGTCCCGGCTTAGTACTTGGAAGTTGAAGAGGTGAAAATGGGCTCCTAGAGGGCCCTGCAGAGCTGGTCACATTTTTGGACCAAGGACTCTGTGTGGCCCTGTGCTAAGGGATTTATAGGTATTATCTCATCTGACCTCACAACAAATCTATGAGGAAAGCATTAATAGTAAAATCATGTTCATTTTACAGATGAAAAAATTAAGGCAAAAAGTGATAAAATAACTCTCCAAAAGTCACACAGCTAGGGAATGGTAGGGCTGGATTGGCTCAAGTCTCTTATGCCCTTAACGATTATGATATCCTGACTTGCACCCTGTGCAAAGGTGTTTCAACTGTATTATACAGAACAGTAGTTCTCAAAGTTTGGTTCCCAGACCAGCAGCAGCAACCTCTTCTGAGAAATTGTTGGGAGTGCAAATTCTCAGGCCCTCCCCAGGCCTACTGGATCAGAAATTCTGGGCATGAGACCTCCAGGGGATTCTGATATACAAGGAAGCCTGAGGACCACTGTTATAGGGAAGGGGGCAGACCTGAAATGCTTCAAGAAGGGGACAGAATTCATTTTGAGTTGTAAAAAGATCATAGAGCCGGGCAATGGTGTCATCAGATTGGCTTCCATTTTTATGTTTCTCAGAGTTTATAACTGCTATTATTCAAGTCCCAAGAAAGGTTACCTTAAGAGACTTAATATATTCATCTGTTTCTCTTGTTATTCAGACAAATTAGTTTGAGGTAACTTTTAATGAACATTCAGTTAGCAGGAGAGCTGGTGAGAATACACATGGGGAGCATTTGAAAGATAAATCTGAGGAGAATATTGAATCTTAAGAGATTGTTGCATGGACTAAGAATCAAATTTAATCTTTCCAAAAAAAACTTATGAGGTAGATGCTATGATCTTTGTCTTTTTTTTTAAAGATTTTTTTTTTAATTGGGGAATTGGGGAAGGGAACAGTGTTGGGGAATTGGGGAAGGGGAACATTGTGTTTTTCCAGGACCCATCAGCTCCAAGTCAAGTTGCTGTCCTTCAATCTTAGTTGTGGAGGGCGCAAGCTCAGCTCCAAGTCCAGTCGCCGCTTTCAATTTAATTGCGGGGGGAGGGGAGGTCGGGGCACAGCCTACCATCCCATGCAGGAGTCGAAATGACAACCTTGCTGTTAAGAGCACGGACTCTCACCAGCTGAGCAGTTGCTCAGCTCAAGATGCCATGTTCAATCTTAGTTGTGGGAGGGCACAGCCCACCATCACATGCGGGAGTCAAACCAGCAACTTTGTACAGCTGAGCCATCCGGCCACCCTTTGGCAACTCAGCGGCAGCTCAGCTCGTGTGCAGCTCACTGGCCCATGCGGAAATTGAACCAGCAACCCTGTTGCTCAGGGCTCTAACCAACTGCGCCACCCGGCCGGCCCTGATCTTTATCTTTTAGATGGATAAAGTGAGACTTAGAGAGGACAGATTACTTCTCTGGAATCATAATGTGGCAAAACCAGGATTCAAACCTACCTGGTACCAAAGCCTGCTCTTTCCACTACAGTTTACTAATTCCAAACCTAGAACAGATACACTGGAAAGGAACCCAGCATTGGTTCAAAGTTTAAATGCATAAACTAATAGAAAGTTGGTGATCCTTTTGATTACTCCCTTAGAAAATATCAATTATTTGACAGAGGAAAAAGTCCTGGTTTAATAAGTTTATATCAATGAAGAGATATAGTAAAGAAATTATCCTAATACTAATGGGTTGATGAAAATGTCTAAATACTTACAAACTCTGAAAAGAGAAAAAAAATCTTATTAAAAAAGATAAAATCCAAACAAAAGAAAAAATGCTTCCCTTAAAAACAAATTCTCAAGGAATCTGTTAAAAAACACAGAACCTAAACATTTATTTTGAAGAAATTAGCAAAGAATAGCATGTAATTGTGTAAAAGATACTCATCATAGTACTTCTATAATGACAAAATCATGAAAGCAACCTAAATGTTCAACAATAAGAGACTAATTAAATACATTTTTATGTGTATTTCAACATAATGAAATGTCATGCAGCCATTGGAAATTGTATATTTAAATGTATTCAAAGTTAAGAAAAAACATTTGTGCTACGTATTACTAAAAAAAGATACAAAATTGAGTATAAACTAAGATTTCTATTGTGTGAAAATATAGGTATATATACAGATATAGAGAGACACAGAGAAAGAGAATGGGTGAGGGGAGAGGAAAAGAGAATGAGCATAGAAAGAATTACATTGAAAAGAAGCACTGATCCTGTGGGTGTTAAGCATCCATTTTTGTATTGTCTTTATCCATAAACATCTATTGTATTCATAATAAAAAGACATTTACATAAATAAATTAAACAGTATAGTGAAGACAGTACTAGGAGGGGGGTTTATGCACAGTTCGTGGGAAATGAGCTCACTGACGCAAAGACTACGCACGTTTGGACGAAGTCTGCGTTCACTCTTACCCTCTGGCAGCCACAGAAGCCCACAGGAGTGGGAAGTGCTTGGGCTTGAGCTGGCAAGGTCTGTCTAGTGAAGTGCTGCAATGGTCTCCCTGAAGGCAACCCCTCACGCTCCCCTCTACAATCCAGGCTGCTTTGAACCAAAATCATCTGACACAACCCACAAGTTTCCAAGCCTGCCTGGGGTGCACTCTGTGCATTTTCTTTATGGTTTCTTTTTTCTCATTGTTTTGTAGCTGTGACTCCATTTGAAATGAACCATCAAACGGATGTCACTGAATTCATGTTCTCAGGATTTGCTAACCATCGGTCCTACAGGGATTGTTCTTATTGTTCCTCTTGGCCATTTACCTGGCCAGTCTCTTGGGTAACACGCTCATAGTAATGGCCGTTGGTCCTGCCTCCCACACTTTAATGAATTATTTCCTCATCAATCTGAACTTACTGGACATCTGCTATATGTCCCCTACTACCTTGACCTGCATTGATCACTCTGCATACCTAAGGTGGATATCTGCCTGACCTTCTCTCATCATCCAGAGTTAGATATTTACAAATAAAACTTAGAAATCTACACATGCCCTATCTGAAGGAATGTCCAGTTTCAGTACCTTAACCACCCACCATTTAGGATTGCTTTATCCATTTTCATAACTTTCACACCCCTATGTCTACAACTCTCAGATTTATATCTCTGATCTATACATCTCTCCTGAGCTGGAGACTTGCAGATTTGACTGGCTACTTGACATCTCCTCTTAGATGTCTAACGGGCATCACAAATTCACTATGTTCAAAATAAAGTTTCTGATCCCTTCTACCCTTTATCTGACTCTCTATTCATTTTCTATCAGTCACTTAATTCTCAAACCACATTGAACTTGTAATCTATGACTAAGTTCTGTGTTTCGCTTACCTTACCACAAACCTGGGCCTCGCTACCAACAGTCTTTATAGTTACTTTAATGATATGTAATATGCCTATATAATATCTAATTATACCCCAAATATATAATAATGTATAAGTAAATTACATATATAATTTATATATAATTATTATATAATATACATTTATGTATATATTATATTAATATAATTTTTAGATATTTATAAATATATGTATGCATAGATTTATGCATGCATAAATATATGTATGTATAAATACCCCAATAAAGCTGATTTAAAAAGTATGCTCCTTACCACAGATTACCATCTGGTTCCTACCTGTCTCCAGCCTTATCTCACACCACTTTCCATCTAGCTCATAATTAGTGTTCTCTTCATTCTTCTGCTTAGTCACAGGAGGTCTCTTTTTCAACAAAAGCAAGTTCTTTCCTGCCTTGGGGCCCTTGCATTTGCTGTTCTTTTAGCCTAGAGTACTTTCCCCATGGTCTTCATACCACTGGCTTATTCTTAAGATCTCAGATGATCCTCTCCCAGTAGACTGCCCTTTCCGTGGTCATATAGCCACATCTTACATCTTCCCCCAGACCTCTCTCCTTTATGCCTTGCGTGGCCTTCATAACAGAGTGAAAGTGGACATATAAATGTGGATCTTCCACATAGGACCAAAGGTTTTGAGATTCTGTGTATCGATTTGTTACTTCTTAATTCCAATTAGTATTCTATTATATAAATATACCACAATATGCTTATCTATTTACTTTGTGGACAGGAATTTGGATCATTTCTAGTTGTTTCTATTATGAATGAAACTGCTATAGATATTTCTGTGTAAGTACCTTGTGTACATATTTCTCTTGCAAAACTCTCACTCAGAAAAGAAGGATTTTGCAAAGTCTCTCATGTTACAGGACATTCTATTACTTTATTTTGAACTACCAAGTACTGTCAGTGGAGGAAGATGAATTAGCTTTCAATAACATAAACGAATAATAACATTTGGATATCTAAGAGATATCCTGGTGGAAATGGCAAGAGAAGGGCGGGGAAAGAAAGAAAGAGGGAGGAAGGAAGGGAGAGAAATGTACAGATTTAGTAATTTTTCCTAGAAGCAAAATGACTTCACAATTTTATCTGTTGTATGACAGTATAAACAAGCATTTTAAGTATCAGTTTGAAAAGCAATAGAGTTCCATATGGATATCTACAGGAAACAAAGTAGATAAATTATGGCATATTCATACAATGCACTATTAAACAGTATGCAAACAAGCTAGAGCTACATGCAACAAGGTGGATAAATCTTATACATATAAGAAAGGTGACCTCCTATTTCAGGCTCACTTTGTATTTAGTCGTCAATGGTATATTTGCTTTCTATTTTTCATTAAGGGAGTGGCATAACCCTCAGTCATAACCAAGGATTAGCCCTGGACAGTCATGTTATGTCACATGATCCCACCACCCTCCACATATTTTGGACACTAGATGTATGTCTGACCCAAAAGCAGCCAATCCATATTAAAACATTCCATGCTCAATAAAATTAAAACAAACACGTGTGCTTTGTGTCCAGTGGCTTCCATGTTCAGTATGAATGCCAGAGGTAATAACAAATTCTGTCTTCAGAAGCTTCACAAAAGGGGTGACCCTTAAGAGTTGTCTCAGATCAAGGCAAGGGTACCAGGTCTCTATACCTCCCTCGTCAACCAGGCGTTGGAAGGGAGCGCTGATTTGCTCTGTGAAGTAGGAAGTATGGATCCTTTGAGAGTAAGGATTGGGGAGGAGAGGTTGGGATCAGAAGAGTAAAGGGAGGCGAGATATGGTATGGCAGTGGGGCATCGCTAAGGCCCACTTGGGAGTTTGTGGTCGTTAATTTAAAGTTAGGGTCATGAGTATGATTGTGTTTCTTCATTGCGGCTCCTCGTCTGTAAAATGGGGATAAAATCATTGCCTCCCTTGTTAGATTATTGGGAGATGTGAGAATCAAACTTCTTAATATGCATAACATACTAGGCACATGGTATCATTTAATAAGTGCTGATTATTATTATCCTGTAGGGTGCATTATTATCTTGTATACCAATTTCTATTGTGATCACAGATAAGTTGACTCATAAAACTTCAAGGTGAAAAATCATTGAGTCCAATCACTTAATTGGTATTTGCATTTTATCCGTGCTGCCATTCAGCTTTTGTCCAAGCTACTCAGGGACAGGGTCCCTGCTATGTCCTGAAGCAGTCATTTCATCTTTGGACATTTCTGATGGCGGGAATGGCCTTCCTTGTCTTAGAGTGAAACCTCCTCCATTGTAACTTTCACCACCGTCTGCTCATTTGGGCCACACTGAAGTAATCATCTTTGTGGGTGTGTCCGTCTCATCTACAAATGGTCCTCTGAGGGTTTGACTAGATCAGACAGCGGTCTGTGCAGGCACACTGGACACTTCCAATAGGCCTCCCAAACTTTTCTTCCTGATAGGAACCTGCTTTTGCAGAAGAAAAAAATCCGGTTTTCGATACCTCTCACCCCATGGAGCCACATTTTTATCAGTCTCTGACTTGGTTATGTTGCTCATCTCCTCAGAGAAAAGTGTGTGAGCTGCTTTTCTCTTGTCTACAAACATTTTTCTTTACCGTGTTTTGTAGAACTTGGTAAGACCTTACTGATTGTTCCATGAAAAATAGTTGCATGTAATCAAATAATTTTGGAAAACTGTAGGCAAAATTTAACAATTTTCTCATGTAGGAATATGCTAATCCATACTCTAAATTCCCAAAAGGGAGCTGTGGTAAATTTTCTAAACTTCTTGGTTAACATTTGTACTTTGTTGTTGTTTGTTGGTCATTTCCTGGGACTAAGATTCCACAGAACATTCTTTGGGAAAGGCTAGTCCAGAAAGTGGCTTCTCACACTTAACGAACTTACGAACTGTAAAATATTGACTTAGGTAACTTTTATTATAGTTACATAAATATGCACAATCATAAAACTAGATATAAACTCCATTGCTTATAGCCCTTATATAAACAACTATAAAACCAAATCAATTTACTAAATAAATATAAGCAAAACCAATAAAATTCAAATTGACCGCATTAAGTTAATGTGACATGTAACACTGTTTCGTTGAAGCAAAATCGCCAATGCGGGGTTTATTGATAAAAACGTAACATCTTATTAACTTGGTTCTTTTGATTTTGTGTACAATGGCCTTGCTTTTGAATCGTTATCATATCATGGCCGATAGTTTTCTTTTTTTTAAAAAAAGGAGCTCACTAACCAGATTTATTTGGAGATGGGTCAACCAATGGAAGGGTGCACCTCTCCCCAATAAAATACTGTATTGTTTAAAATTATTTTAAGCAAAAAATGACTTATGGCATATTGCTGTATTTTTTACTGAACTATATAGCAAGTTGGTCTGAACAAAGAATACAAGGAAAACACTTTAAATATTAATACCGTACAACTGCTGTGTTCTCTGATATGCACAGACTCTTTCAAGTTTGACATTTCTATTCTTCTCTATCACGCAGTAGTGATGACAATTCTTCTAGCACTTTTGCTTTCTTGCACCAGTGTAAAACCTTCCTTTATGGATGACCCTGGGATATTATTTGGCCTTCACTTGGCAGGGATAGGCTCGTAAATAGACCCAGTCAGACACGACAACTAGGAGGCCATCGTCAGTTTTTAAGATGATCATCTATCAGTCAGAAAATGTTTATATTATTATTTATTTTATTTATTTATTTTTTTGAGGGCAGTGTCACTGGCTCTCATATGTGGGACCGAACTGGGGCCACTGGCTTCCCAAGCCAGCGCTTAACCACCGCGCCACTCGGCCGGCCCTGTTTATATTATTTTTAAGAGATTATTATAAACGTGGAACAGATCATGGGAAAACAGATTAGAAGCCGCTGAAATGCCCACGATGCTCTGCCTCTCTTCCCTGTATGGGGATGGAGAAAAACTCCTTGGTTAAAGTCTACAGCCCCCACTTTTCTCTCTGGTGGGTCTTCTCCCCTCCCCTCAAACAAAAAGGGAAAGGAGCTAACTATCAGCTATTATTTCACATCCATTCATACCAATGTGCTACCTCCATTTGCAGTTTTAAGGCTTTCCATCAATTATTGTGGAAGGAAAGGCTTTCCCTCTCACTGAAGGGAGTTCAAACTCAGACTTCCTAGACTGCAGGAGGGTGCTGGATTTGATCTGGGGTTAGAGAAGACAGACATATAGGAGTGATTTTCTCCTTAGAATTTAAATTAGATGAAATCTAACCTGATACTAATCTAATCTGAAATCTAACCTGCATTTGCAGATTGAGACAGTGTGACCCGGAGAAAGCTGTCCCTGCATTAATCTGCCTCAAGATACCCTCTAGTCCCTTCTTCACAGTGTCCTCCTCTGTCCCTTCCCCTGTACCATAGATGGCAGTCTTCCTGACTGCCTTTGTTCTTTCTGAGGCCTATCAACCCTGTCCACCCCAACCCCAACCTCTCCACCCAAAGAGGAAGAGATTACTCTAGGACCCTTTTGCTGCAGGGCTGGGGGGCAGTGGGCTGGCATGGAAAAGAAATGAAGAGACCCTTGTCTCAAGAGAAGCTCAAATGCTGAGAAGTAAGACCCGTTACTTGGGTGATAATCAAGATCTAAGATGTTGAAGATTATAAAACACAGAACGTGGCAGCCAGGTCTACACTGATGCTCTTGAGCTATAAAAATGGTGGACAAAGCTAATCAACTAAACAGGAGCATGTCCTAAGGGTTTTCTATGGGTGGTAAACACACTCAGAGGTCAGGAAACTGTATATTCTGATCTGGAGAGTTCTCAATGGCCAACAGTCCACTGAAATCAAGCATGAAAGGACTCTTGCCTTTTCTTGAAGAGGAGATAAGGAGGAAAGATGACCGTAAACTGGGATTAAGGGCCTGCAACTCAAATATTAATATTTCATACAAGGCATGCTCCTAATTCTTTCTGTATGTAATCTTCATTGTTTCTCCTTCTCATTTTTTTTTAAACTTTATTGGGGAACAGCGTGTTTTTCCAGGACCCGTCAGCTCTAAATCAATTAGTTGTTTCAATCTAGTTGGCTCCAAGTCAAGTAGCTGTCTTCAGTCTAGTTGTAGAGGGTGCAAGCTCATCTCCAAATCCAGTTGCCATTCTCAATCTAGTTGTGGGGGGCACAGCTCACCATCCCATGTGGGAATCAAACCGGCAACCTTGTTAAGAGCAGGCACTCTAACCAACTGAGCCACCCGGCCGCCCCATCTCCGTCTCATTTTTATTTTTTAACTTTTTTTTTCATTCTTTCAACAAACATTCATTAAGGCCCTTTTATGTGGTAGGCTCTCTGCTAAATATTTCAGGGCAAAAGATAAAAGACTGGTCCCTGCCCTCAAAGGACCTTCAGTCTCAAGTAGGAAATAAACAATAAACTCTAAATAGGAAGTAAACAAATAATTGCAATACATGATCATTCCTGAACTCGTGCAGGGCCTGTGCAGCCATCTACATTTTCTTTCTTGTTTATTTTCTACACTGATCCCCACCGAGCAAGACCCACTCTGGTCGGCTAAGATTCTGCCATCTTCACCTAATATCTTGCAGAGAAGGGCATTCAGCATACATGTTTTTGATAATGAAGATATAGACCTTTATTTAAGGATAACTGATCCATCTATAGATTACAAGCTCTTTGTGCAGGGGCTGTGTCTAATTGTCCATTTGTACAGCAGCCAATCCACTGGGAAAGTGCCTTAAGTGCCGACAAAGTGTAGTGACACTCCCCTGCTGCCACCTGGTGCCTTATTTACACTAAGTTAGGCTCAGAATAGATAGCGCAACTAAAAAATAATTTACCACACTCAGCTCTAAAACAAAATCCTGCCGCTCAACACACACGTAGGCACACATAAATCCATACTCACCACTCACTCATACTCGTATATACACACCCTTATGACCTCCATCTCTGCTAGTCCAAGTGCAGGTTTTGTTTCTTTATACCCAACCCAAAGCTACCATGAGATCCTGAAATGAATCATACCTACAGGTTTTCTTGAGAATGGAGCAGAGGGGCTGTGATTGGAAAGACTTTTTCTTCTGGATGACAAAAGCATATGCTGCAATGATGAACTCAACTGTGTAGAGTTAAGAGTTAATGATGAGGTCATGATCATTAACTTGTCAGTTAACTGGTCCTCAGCTATTTATGAACACCTACTATGTGTCAGGCCCAATTCAAGGCCCTGGGGAATCACCAGGGAACAGGAGAAATACATTTTCTGCCCTACAGGAGGCAAGATCCTAGCATGGAGAGCCCAGTTCACTCCTAAACAAAACAATAAAATCATTTCAGGCGTGCGTAAGGGCTAGAAAATACATACAATATGGGGATGTCATGAAGGCACCGCTTCCCTTAGGGTGGCCAGGGTGGCCCCTCAGAGGAGGTCACAATTTGCGATGAGGAGGTGCTATTGAAAACAAGAAAGAGGCTGCCATGCCAAGGTGTAGGGGAAGAGCATCTCAGGCAGAAAGGACAGCACAGGCCCTGAGAGAAGAAAGACTTCAGTGTCCTCAGAGACAGAGGGAAGGTCAGGGTGGCCAGTGACATGAGGGGAGTGAGGGGCGTGTAGAGGAGGAGGAGGCCAGGAAGTGGGGCAGGGCTGGACTGGGCAGCGCCTAGTAGACCACAGTGGGGTGTTTGGATTTGACTGTGTACACAAATACAAAAACGCTCGAAGGATTTAAGCAAGGTGCTAACGCAGTCAGCTCTGCTCTTCTGAATGACCCCTGTGGGAGATGGAGTACAGGGGCGTGAGTGCACTTGAGACGAGTTAGGAGGCTGTGACTGTAATCCAGGTAGAGAGAGGATGATGTTTTCTAGCAGACAGTGGAAATGGAACAAGTGTCGGCTTTGAGGTCTATGTTGCAGGTAGAGCCAAAGGGTTTATTAAAGACCAAGGTGTGGCGATGTGAGTGAAAGAAAGGGATCCAATTGGGCTCCGAGAGCAACTAGGGAGATGGTGGTACCATTGCTGAGGTGAGGAAGGCTGGGGTGGGGGAATGTACTTGGAAGCAGAGAATCAATAGTTCTATTTGGCAGTGTTAGGTGTGAGATACCTGTTAGATTTCCAAGTGGAGCAGACAGTAGACACTAAGTCTGGATCTCAGGGAAGAGACCCAGGTTGGAGATGTGAGAGTCATCGACATGTAGATGGCACATAAAGCCATATTTATTCATCTTAGTCTGCTTCATAGCTTCAGATAGTATCTTTACCTAACACCCTCCATCAAGCTCTCAGAAAAGCATGTGTCCTTTGGCAAAAGAAAGCAAAGTAAAACACTGGGCGGAATGGTAAAAAACCTGCCATTTAAAGATGCAACTTCAGGCACGTGCATAAGATATCAGATTGCAGGGGCTCTGTCACCAAACCCCTTATTTTATCAATGAAGAGCTTTGTGTGCAGAGAAGTCAAATGGCCATTGATGTCACAAGGCTGGCACATACTCAGTATTGCCAGAGCTTGAATCTATATGTGTTGGCCCCCAGCACAGTGTTCCCTCAGCATCCCCTCCAGCAGCCCCTTCAGGTGGCCTGATGATGTTAGTGTCAGTAGATTCAAACGAGGTCAGGCATGAGTATATTCCTTCCACCAATGAATTTAAAATTAAAGTTGGAATCCATGTTTGAGGTTTTCAGTCTTTATCATTGAAGAGTGAGTGCGAGTTCTAGGTACGGCACAGAACAAACAGGACTGAGTTTTAAAAACAATAATGCCTTCTGAGAACCAGTCTGTTCATCTCTATCTCCATGGCTCTTCTGAGCCCCGTTTATCGTCAGCAGACTTGGTCATCAGCGAAGGCCAAAAGGTCACCTAGGTCTCAGGTGCCCTGGGCAGCCTGCATCAGCCCATTGTGACTATGGCAACGGAAAGGAAAGGTACCACTTGTGTTCTGCAAAGCGCCACTAGAGGGCTGCAGAGACTAGCGATGACAGGTAGCGACAGCCAGGGAGACCTGAATGGGAGAACCAGCCACATCGTTTAGAAGCCCAGCTCTCCCTTTAGGTTGAGGAAATTGGAGCTTCAGAAAGATTAAGTGGCGCTTCCAAGGCCACCCAGCTGGCTAGTTGCAAAGTCACAATTACATCCCAGGTCCTCTGATTCAAACTTCTATGTGCTATAATGGCAAGCAGTGGGTTTTAGAGTCAAGAATCCCTTCGTGGGCAGCGTCTTATTTTGTGTAGTTGGTCACATTTTCTAACTTGTCTGAACCTCAGTGTTCTCATCTGTTGTATGGGTGACAGCGCATCTGCCATGCCACATTATTATGCTATGTTGGGAAGTTAGCATAGCTGAGAGGCCTGGCACTTAGTAATATCCATCAAATGCCCAGGTCTTCCCCCGCCATGAAGCGTAGCCTCATGAAGCAACTTTCAGTAATGAACACAAATGATCCCATCCGGTAACAACACTCTACTGCATGTACAGAAAGGGCACTATATATATCACTTAAAAAAAAAACATAAACAAAACCATAGGAAGTGTCTATATCAATTCAACTAGGAGGCAGGAGAAAGAAAATGGCTTCTTCACCACCGCCCTAGGCTTTGGATGCCCAGGGTCTGTTCACCCCCAGCCAGTGGATATTTGCCGAGTACCTTTAAGGGACAAAGGAGTGTGCTGGGTATGTGGGAGGACACCGAGGAACCCTGCCCTCAGCAATAACCCCTGCCCTGCCCCAGGCACACAGCGTTCGGCACTTCTCTTGTCTCATTTCTTCTCACAAGGGTCCTTATATCAGGCCTCATTAGCTTGATTTTCTTCAGGAAGAAACTGAGACTCAGAGAACTTCAATACCGTGTCCTAGTTCCCAAGCAAGGAAGTGGCAATGCTGGAGTTTCATCAGCTCTGCCTGTGCTTTCCCTGCCCTCCTCCTCCCCCCCCCCACACACCTAACCTCCGTTTTCTTTGAGGTGCCTAGAGGTAAAAAAGTAAAACAAGTGAGAATGTGGGAAGCGCCATGAAAAGAAGGCTCCTGGGAGTTCCGAAGGGCGTGGCTGCTCCTGGCTGAGGGGATCCGAAAGGGCGGCTTGGGGCGGGGCGGGGACACGGAGGTGGAAAAAGAAAGAAGCAATTCCTGAGACGTCTGTCTGTGGTAAATCTGATGTATCAAAACATGGTGTATTTGGGTATAAGAGAGAGGGACACACACACACACACACACACACACACACACACACACACACACAGGCTGATTGAATTCCCTGAAAGAATTCTTCCTGGAAGGAAGTGGGGGTCAAAGGCTGAAGAGAAAAATCTAAAGTTGGAGTTTAACACCAGTGTGCCTCACCACCCATGTGCCTCACCACCAGCTCGCCCAGGCAATGCATTGCATGTTGAGTTGTTCCATTAAAAATAATAATAATAATAACCCTGATGGAGTGTCTCCCCAAGGTAAACAACAATGGAAAGGCTCCGGGAACTTCCTACAGCCTTGAACACAGCCAAGGGCTGACCTGACCTAATTGGTGGGAGTAGATCAGAGGCCAGAGAATCCCAGTTCCCTTCCGCCTCGCCAGGCCTAGGCAGCCTGGTGGCCACGTGCGGCAGCTGTAAGGCCACCCCCACACCTCAGCTGACATATGAGCCACGGTGAGCATCTTCTGAACATGACCTTCCAGATGCTCTTGCGAAGCAGTTCTCGAAATAACCAGGCACCTGAGAATAACCTTTCCATCCAGAAACCACTGCTCCTCCAAGGGGCAGGGAAAAGTCATAATTAGAATCATTCATTCATCCCACAGAACCGAGCCTCCAGCTAGAAGCCAAATGTAGTTCTCAGCCCTGGCTGCACAGTGGAATCACCTGGGAACTTTTAAAAATAACAACGCTGGGGCTCCACCTAAAACCAATTAAATAAAAATATCTGGGAGTGGAGCCCAGGCCTTGGTATTCTTTAAAAGCTCTCTGGGTGATTCTTATGTGGTTGAGAACCACTGAATTAGATATTCTATACAACAGAAAAATGGAATCGCTGACCAGGCCTCCAGGACCTCATGGGTCTACAGAGCCCCACAGCGTGCACCGTGTTTTTCCCTGCAGGTGACCTTGATTGCCCTTCACGACCAGCCTGGGAGGACATTTGTTATTGCCTGTTTCGCAGATGAGATAGCTGAGGCTTACAAGGAGTAGATGGCTACCCAATGTCACACAGGAAGTTAGCAGCACAGCGGGCACAGAAACCAGGTTTTCTGGTTCCAGGACTCCTGTCCTCATGTCACAGAGGAACTGGACTTGAGAAGAGGTTCAGGGCACATCCCAACCACACCACAATAGGGGCCAAGAGCCAAAGGAACACATGGGAGACAGTCCTAGATGGACCTACTTGTCCTAAAGAATGTCCACCAACCACCAATTGACGTCCATCCGTGGTTCTGAAACAGTGCCTATTTGATCAACTGCCTGTTTATTTAACTGTTTTCATTAAGGACTTTTCTAGGCAACAGAGCCTTGTGGCCAGAATAATAAAGAGATACTTAAAATATCACCTTGCCAAGCTCAACAATTGGCCTTGGGATATGCTAACAACCTTTAAGAAGAATACAATTTATCTCACAAATTCTTAGAATAGTAATTAGTACAGCGGGTTGGTTGATTTGCTGGCCATTCATTAATGGTCAGTAGGTGTTTAAGGGGCAGCCTGTGTGAATAGAAAGGAAGAGGGAGACAGCCTGTGGCTAAGGAGGGTCTAAACTTTGAAATCTAATTCCCTCTCTGGGTGGCTGTTTAGCCTTATAAAACCTTTGCTTCTTTAGGTGACACATATAGTTTGGCCTACTCGGGAGTGAGCTATAACATCTCCCAGGTGACTGTTTTCCCCAGGGCTGGTCCTTTTGAAAAGCGAAATGACTCTTCATAACAAGATGCACTAACCCAGTGCTCCCCACTTCAGCAACTTTGGCCTGGCCTCAGCTCTGGCTGCTCTTCCAACCATTCCTCTCCTTCACTCCTGGTGTCTGTCACCAATAAAAGACAACCCTCTCATTTTGCAAATGAGGAGACTGAGGTCCAAAGAGAGAACTAGCCAAAGCCAAGTGGAGAGTGGCCTAGCCAAGTAGAGCTAGTAGATCCCATTCCTCAAGCTAACTAGAGCAACTCAGTCACCATCCATTTTTATTTTTAATAACAGTATTATACCGGATTCATCTCAGTAGCCCTTGGGCTTGGGTTCAACCTTGGGTAAAACGTGATGTAAGCAAAGCTAGTCTTATAACCATTCACCCCTTTCAGGTCAAGAAGAAAAACACTGAGACATGCTTAGATATGTGACTGATATACATTACAAACACTACAGTACATGCAAAACCCATATCCATTTATTAAAAGAGAACCCCCAGGGAGAATAATCCAAAAATTAAGTCTCTGATAATAGCACTTTTGGTCTGTGATATCTGGACTTAGCTGACTTTCCTGGTTCCTTCAATAACAGTAGTAATAATAATGACAATAATGGACCTACCATATGCTGAGCACCTACTATATCCTAGGTGGTGTAAAGCATGCTTTATATATCATTTCATGCCCATGTGAAGCAGGTCTTATTTTCTAGGGAAACAAATGAGGAAATTAAAAGCTCAGAGTGGGTAATAACTCGGACAAGTTCACACAGTGAATAAGCCAGGGTCAAGTCTGCTCAAAAGACTGAGTCTTTTTACCACATACACAAACCACAAGGATTCCTTCTCCTGGACTGAGGCCTTATATGAACAAACATCTAGAAATTACAGACGTGACAGGGCCTGCACACAGATCCAATGATGCACCAAGGAGAGAAGCACTGGCCCCCCAGGGCTGAGCACCTTACAGTTCCCTTCTATAATAACTGCCCCCCCACCCCCTCCAAACTCCATCCCACTCCACCTGCCTGGGACCATCCATCTCCTTGTTAGTCATAGATGCTGGAGGCTATCAGGAAAACATGCAGTTTGAGCACAGCCTGGCCCAGCCCTGGAATGGAGCCCGATGCCTGTGACATTCATCAACTGGTTAATTTCAGAAAGGCATCCATTTGCACCAGCTGCTTAAAAAGCTCTTGGCCCTCAGGAGATGCTCAGCCAATCACAGGCAAAGGCAGGGAGTTTTTCTGGGAACCATACTCAACCGGGTGTCTGTATGCTGCTTGTTTGGTTGTATAATTTCAGTGAAGCTCAGAAAAATGGAGAGTAGGCTTTACATGATCTTATTTTCTTTAAATTATTATTATAGTGATGGCTCACATTTGTCCTTCATGCACATGTGCCCTGTGAACTTAAGATGATGATAATGGTCATGATGAAAACAACTGCTGTTGCTCTTTATGTGGTAAGAGATGCTTGTTTCTGACAGATTCTCCCCAGGTGGCTAAATTGTGTATGTGTCTTTGGAGAGAGGGAACAGTTAGAGTTGCCACAGGTCGAGGGCCTGTGTCTGAACTCTTGTCAGTTCAGGTTCAAGCCTCAAGTGAGAAAGTCCTTTCAGGAATGATTGATAAACCAAAATGCAAACGCATTTCACATAGAGAAGGAGTGATCCCTCACCAATTCCCAGAATTGTCAGGTCCCTTCAAGAGACAAAACACTTTGTGACCACAGATTTGGAATAAAGGGCACGAGATGTTCTCAAGGGACCATTCCACTGGCCTAGGGTGGGGCTGGGGACCATGGTGGACTAGCCTCTCCTCTTATCTCCTTGATAAGATAATATTTATCAAGGCCTCTCAATGTGCCGGGCACTGGACGGGAATGGTCTTAGTCTTTGCAAGACCTCTAGGAGAAAGGCACTAGTCATCACCCCCATTTTATTGGTGGTAAAGCAGAAGCTTAGAAAGAGGTCAAGTCCAGGTGCATTTAGCTGTCAAGCTGACAGCTCTCAACCACCCACTTTGTCCTATCTTTCTAAGTTTAGGGCTAAAGAGCTGGCATTATCTGTCTGTACTCACACCTTGTCCCCTCTCTAGTACTGGAGATTGATTTTTGCTTACATGTTCCTTTTTATGGTCTCTATGTAAGCCACCTGACTGGATGCATTTGACAGTTTATATTTTTGTCTTATACTCAATGGTAAACTAGAAAAAGAATTAAAAGTCAGGATAGGATATATATATATATATATATATATATATATATATATATATATATATATATATATATTAGAAAGAAGTTGGAGATGATTATAGAAGGGTAGAGAGGGGATGGGGAGAAATATGCAGATGCTGCATTCATTCATTCATTCAACAACAAATCTGTGCTGAATACCTACTGTGTGAGGCTACGGAGAGCTTAGAGCTGACAATTAATAGGTGAGCTGGACTAGGCTACTCCCTGAAACTTCACACAGTGTGGAGTGGTGGGAGTGGGAAACAGTGATGATCCAAGGTTCAGGGTATTTGGAAGCCAAGGAAAATGTGCCCTCTGACCTTGCCGAAGTCTGCAGAGGGGAGGGGGTACTGGGAAAACGGTACTTTTTAAATTAGGCCCAATATCTTCTACTAGCTCATTAATATTGGCATAAGATCATTTGAGGAAGTTCATCTTTTTAATCCACATATAGTACAAAGTCTTAACATGACAACTATTTAGAACTATTGGCTTATGAATGAGTGATAAAATATGCAGATGTGGCATTTAAAAAAGTAAACTAACCTTTACTAATTTAGGCGCTAATCTAAGGACCCATTTAGTCCTCACTTGAGCCCTAAGAGGTCACTATTAATATCATTCCCATTTTACAGACTAAAAACTGAGTCACAGATTGATATAGATGGCCCAGTAATACTCATTATCTGTGCAGTACCCAGTACTAAGGTTAGAGCAAGGAGTAGAGGGAAGAGGACAAGTTTCAATTAGAACAAGACTGTCACATATTAGCTCTGTAGACTTAGGTCTTCAGGGGTAAAGCGAATGGGTTGGTAGATAATTTCTGAGATCCTTTCAATGTCAAATGCTGAAAATACTTCTTAACTTTATTTCCTATAGAAAAAAACAAGGCAGGGTGAAAGATGAGAAATGGAAGACAACAGACTAGGGTCACCAGGGCTTTGGGAGGTGCCACTGAAATTCCAGCTGGTGGTATCAACCAACTGTTGCACCCATACTTGTTGAACAAACTGAATGTATGGAGAAAATAACTTGTTGAACGAACTGAATGTATGAAGAAAATAACTTGTAGAGGAAATACAAAATGCTCACTCAGAGGTGGGGAAAGGTTGATACCATAAAATATAGCACAAAAGACAGTAAAGGAAAAGTTCATGACCAATCACCTGTGAGAGTGCTGGGGAGGAAGCATGACATACAGATGAGGATACTGAGGTTTCATGGTAGGGTGGTCAGGAGAGCCAATTCTGGCATCAGACTACTTCAAGTTCAAATTCAGGCTCTGCCACTCTGTGGTGTGACCTTGGGCATGTCCCACCACCTCTCTGTGCCTCATTTTCCTTGTCTGAAATTTGGGGATAATATTAGTTCCTTCCTCATAGGGTGTTGAAAGATAAAGTGTGATAGAACTGCCCTGGTACATGGTAAAGTGTTCTATGAATGTGGCCATTGTTGTTGTTATTATTATTATTATTAATTGGGGAATTGGGGGAGGGGAACAGCGCTGGGGAATCAGGGAAAGGGAACAGACAAGTTGCTGTCTTTTTGTTCTTCAGTCTAGTTTCAGAGGACATTGCTTCACCGGCCCATGTTGGTATCCTCATTGCACTCTTCCCAGATGAGGCAGATTGGTCGCCGGCCTCTGGCTGGTCGCTCACCGCGGCTATTGGCAGCTCACGCTGGCTGCCAGCCACTCACTGTAGCAGGGGCTGCAGCCTACACCGTCGCCGGGGCTCACACAACCCAGCTCCAGGTGGAGCTCTTGTTAGCTGTAGCAGACAGTGTCACTGGCCCTCATATGTGGGATGCGAACCGGGGCCACTGGCATCCCAAAACCAGCTC
Source organism: Aselliscus stoliczkanus (assembly GCA_033961575.1). Classification (NCBI taxonomy): domain Eukaryota; kingdom Metazoa; phylum Chordata; class Mammalia; order Chiroptera; family Hipposideridae; genus Aselliscus; species Aselliscus stoliczkanus. The sequence continues at coordinate 102,325,035 of CM066739.1, forward strand.
TTAACAAATGCGCCGGTAGGCGGGTTTTTTTTTTTTTTTTTTGAGGGAAGTGTCACTGGCCCTCATATGTGGGTCCCGAACCAGGGTCGTGTGGCCATTGTTATTAATCCCACACTGGCATGAGGGACACAGACAAATGTTTTCATCCCATGCCACCTGATTACTCCTTGACAGAAGTTATGGCAGTGGCAAGACGATGATGTAAACAGGCGATTAGTGAGATCCCTGACAAAACACAGAAGGAACTGAACTAGCGGTTATGGAGAAGAAAAGGTCAAGGTCTAGTCAATACATGTGGACATGTATACGGGGGGTCCGTAAAAGATGCTGACAATGGTCTCCCTCCATGTCCTGTGAGGGCAGATCCAGAGGAAATGAGCTCGCTTCATATAGGAGGGAAGAATTTCCTGATAAGGCATGAGATATAGGTTCTCAGGAAGGAGATCAAGTGCCTGTTCACTACTCTTCGGAGCTTTAACATGCAAATAAATTCTTATTCTGCTGAAATCAAGTCTAAATCAAGGGCCTGGGGTCACTAGAAGAGGACTCATTCAAGTCTCGAGCCTAAAAACCAAGCACCTGACCCATTCTTTAGGTTGCTTTGGTGCTATTTTTTTCACATTCGGCCACCACTTGCTGAACACCTACTGTGTGCCAAGCACCCTTCAAGACCTCACACTTTGTTTCTATCGTAGGCTTCTTCTCCCTGTTGGACTTATCTGAAGCACCACAGTCATGTACATGGGCGTGTGATTCCCATTCAGCCTGCATTGTTGTGAGTTCTCCAGGAGCTTAGTTTTGCGCACAGACACGTACTCAAGTTACCATAAGGACGTTGTGCCTCCCTCCCTGGAGGCATTCCCCTGAGGACTGGTGGGCAGAGGCGGGTGATGCTGGATTTGTGCTGGGAGGACCTCAGTGTCTGGGTCCCCATGGGCCCCTAGCAACCGGGGCCCCAGAAATCACCAGCGTGAGGCACCCACTTCTCTCGATTTCTTGGGTGCTGAGTAATGGGGGTAAATTAAAGAGAAGAATCACATAAATAGACCACTTTAACAAGTGATCATATTCACACGAAGGAACCACAAAAGCGATCCCAACAACAGGGACATGCAGCGCTAATGAGACCCGAAAGCTGTTTCGGGTTTCTGGGCTCCGTTCGCTAGTGTTTTGAAAGCTGCAGGAATGTCCTGAGGGAGAAAATTCCACCAGGACGGGCTATTATCAAGCTGTCATGGAGGAGGTGGGGAAAGGCTGCCATCGAGAATCTGATTCATAGGCTGCTCTCAGAAGGAGCCAATGCGAGGTCTGATCAGGGCTCATCCTTCTAATGCTGCCTGATGGTTGAGAAATAAACGCCCAGGGTTACACTGCCTCTTGCAAACTCTTCAGCCAGGCAGCCCCTCTGGGGCAGAGGCTGGGCAGGGGAGCAGAGCGTAATCTGATCCCACCACCTTCTGGCTGGCTGGGGGGCAGTAGGGAAAGAAGGCCGGTTTTCAAGGATGTTCAAGAATCCTTGTTGAGGCTTTGCTTCCTCCTCCTCCTCCCTTCCCCATCCTCCCACAGAATTGCTTATTCCTCTGGCAAAACCCTGACCCTCAGTGCCAATGTTCTTTGTACATAAAAGAGGGATGATAACATTTGTTATCCACTTTTCTAGTGTCGTATCAGGCTTCACAGTCTAATATTTATAAAGCATCTTGAACTTCTTCAGCAAACGGTGACCATCTGTAATCACCTTGAACTGTCACTGAAAGCTGATATCTGTAGAGCACCACCTTTGGACCAGACTGGGTGCTGGATATTATGTATATTATCTCATTCGGGCCTCACGACAGCCCGGTAAACAGGCGTTGCTATCCTTGTCTTTCTGGCCAAGAAAAGGAAGCCCAGAAAAGTTAAGGAAACTTGTTTAAATTTATACAAGTACAAAGGGTCAGGACAAAGTCCGACTCCGAAGTTTTCCCCATGTGTGTATGGCTCAGCCTTTTACATGTATTTTGGATTGTGTCTTCTAGGAATTTCTGTTCCTTTATCCAGTGAGTACCCACTACTTCCAGGTACTCTTCTTTTCTTCTTTGTGTGCTTTTTTAGATCTCATCTTCTCTATACCTGTGACTGGTTTTCTTTCTTTCTTTTTTTTTTTTTCATGTCTTTCTGTCTCTTGGTCTCTCTCTCTCTCTCTCTCTCTCTCTCTCTCTCTCTCTCTCTCTCTCTTTCTCCACCCCCACCCCTACCCCCACCAGGTGGAGAATAGCAGGACAGCACCCTCATCCTACTTCCAGGTTACGGGGCAGCCAGAAGTTCCATGCCCTGCCCCACAAAGACTTCTTTTCCCTGCTCTCCTCTGGCCAGCCCCATTCTCATTACACAATTCCCAGAGACCTCAGTCCCTGAGCCCTGCTGACAGAGCCAGTTCACCTCCAGGAAGCTGGCAGTGGGGATCGTACCTCCGCTGGTGAGCCTTCCATGGCGAGGTGAACAGGGCTGTCCACTCTTCGTATGCTACAATTCATATGACAATAAAGCATATGTTGCTTTGTGACAGCTCTTCCATCGTTGCTTTTAACAACTGTTTAGCCCTTAAATCTTTCACATGTTTATGTCTTGTTCCTGGAAGCAGGAATCATGTCTTATGTCTTGTTTCATCAACAGTTCCCACATGCTTGACACATGATCAGCATTCAGTAAATATTTGTTGGTTTTAGATCCAATTTCTGCCCCTTCCTGGGAATGGGTCTGCCTAATTACCCCTTTTGACACATTCTGTCCCTTGCTGGATACTCCCATCTCCCCCTCACCCATCCTTACTTATTTGTTCATTCCTCCCCTTCCTCCGTTAACTCAGCACAAGTCATGGAGTCACGTTTACTTGCTAAGTCACCTTCTTTGGGTCCTACAGGTGGAAAGCAAACCCAATTTAGAATCTCACGATCTAAGTTTTAGTCACTATATGACAACGGAGTTTATGGCCGCATGACCTTGGCTAAGCCACCAGGCTCTTCTGAGCATCTATTTCTCCCACAATTATTGTCTCCAGGCCTTTCCCTTCTTGGACCACACTGCTGAAACACACCTTGCCAAAGTCATCAATGTTCTACCTCAACTAAATCCAATAGACTCTTTTCAGTCTTTTTATTTGGATCTCTCAGCACATTTATCCTTATTGACCAGTTTTTCCTAAATAGTCTTTCCTCAGCTTTCATGACATCACCTTCATCTGGTACTCCTCTGACTTCTCTAGCTGCTGCTTTCTCTCATTGTTATCATTCTTATTCTTCTTATGAAAGCAATTAGCATAATAACTAGCATGAATTGATGCTTACTATATTCCAGGATTATGCTAGACTTTCTAGATCTGTTCTACACAGAAGGTAGTATTGTTGCTCTATTGAAGAGGAAGAGGCCAAGGTCAGAGAGGGGTCATAACTTGCCCAGAGACATATGGCCAGAGTTTTCTGAGTCCACAGCTTATTTTCTCAGCCGAAACAATATGCTTCTCAATGTCCTTTCTAGGGTCTCTTCCTCTGCTCTTCCCTTTACTTTTAGAATTCCTTGGAGCTCTATGCAGGGCTGGTTTCTCCTCTCTCTGTCTACTCTCCCTGGGCAATCTCACCCACTTCTTTGTCTTTAATAACCATCCACATGGAAATACTTTCCCATGGCTGCCTTCAGCCCATGCTCCTCGCCTAATCTCCAGACTTTTTCTTCAACTACCCATGGGACAGCAACACTTGATATTGCAAGCATGACATGTCACCTCTTCTTCAAAACCTGTTCTTCTTCACAGACTCCCTATCTCAGTAAAATCACATGACTATCCACCAACTGCCCAAGTCAGAAAACTCAGTGCCATCTTTCCCACCTCTCATTCATCCTCCTCAACAAGGTTCCAAGGCCCTTTATGACTTGGTTCTTGCCTCTCTTTCCAGCTTCATTTCTTCTCATTCAGCTCCTGATATCCTTCACTTAGCTATGATCACCCCATTGCAATTCCTAGAATGAGCCATGGTCCCTTGCTTTCTCTGTCTTTTCTGTCTCTGGGTCTTCTGTCAATTGTGCCTCTAACTGTTACATATTCCAGTCCTTGTTCCTTACCTAGCTCAACCTTACTTACCTACTGTTGAGTTCTCATCTTACACATCACTTCTTTTGTAAACGCTTTTCTAGACCAGATTAAATCTTCCTGCTGGCACCCTTATGCCCCCCCAAACATAATCAATCACACTTCACTGCAATTGCTTTGCAACTGTTGCTGTAGTTTTTTCCGTAGTAGTATCCTGAGTATCTAGTATAGTGCCTTGCGCATAAAAAGCTCTCAAAATATATTGAATGAATGAATGAATGAATGAGCTGCCAAATAGAGTTGATTATAACTACTCAGTTATATTGGGTAATTGTGGAAATTACGTGAGAGAGTATTTGTGATTGTACTTTGTAAAATTGTAGAACAAACCCCCACAACAATAAAACATTATACATGGTTGATCTCCCCTGCTTTTCCAGATTCCTCATCCTCTTTCTGGCCCCACCATCTCCTAAACAGTCAAGAGATTGTGACGATCAAACCCCATCAAGGACTCCGGCTGACACTTGCCCCATGTTCTCTCACTTGCAGGCTCCTTTCTGATTGAGGAGCTGCTCAGGTTGTTTTCCATATTATCTCTGTCGGTTCCATCCCCAACTTAACTCAATCAGCAGCTGTTTCAAAAGCTTATACTCACCGCTTCATACCTACAGCTCTACTCTGGTTCAGTCCCTTTCAATGCTTTAGGCTGATTCTCCCCACATTAAGTCTTTGCACTAAGGATTAACATCTTGGTTTCCAAACATTCTGAAAGCCCCTCTTGCTTTAACTCACTCCAGAAAATTTAGGAGGGAGATATCCTGATCTAAGGTTCTCCAGGCCATGGAGAAGTTGACTTGGAGAGAAATAGGATACTGAGAGAGTTTTTTGTTGTTGTTGTTTTTTAAATTTTATTGGGGAAGAGTGTGTTTTTACAGGATGCATCAGCTCCAAGTCAAGCAGCTGTTTCAATCTAGTTGGAGGGTGCAGTTCAATGACTCATGATGTGGGGATCGAACTGGCAACCTTGGTGTTATGAGCAGTGCACTCTAACCAACTGAGCTAACCAGCCATCCCTAGAATATTGAAAGAGTTTTAAAGCAAACTGTCAGTCAATAGATTACAGGGAAGAGAGATTGAAATGGATATGAGAAAAGGGAGAAAGGGAGAAACAAGGAAGTACATGTGAGGGCATATAAGAAGGAGAGTGAACCAATCCTTCCTGGTCATCCTCGGTTCCATTGACAATGGCCTATCTCACCAAAGCAGGATAACATCTCTGGCCAGTTCCAAACAGAGGTGGATGTCCCTTCTCATCTAGCATTACTCTACACAAGACATACACTTGATCTCTTACGATTTAATTTGGAGACAGAGTTGTTCATTCAGAACCATTCCTGAGCTTTGAGGCCAAAATCAGGGATAATCTCAAGTGATTTTTTGTTTTTAATCACCACCAGGATAATGTTGTTGTGATACAGTCAATCACGTCAATCACTGTATCAGCTGGTGGTTTCAAATTATAAAATCAACCACAATCACAACAGCAAAACTCCTTAACCTGAGGAGAGGGTGTAGAAGTGCCCTCCTTTCCACTTCAACATCCCCTCCTTCTTAGACTAACATCCTTTGTGGTTTCTGGAAAACTGCCCTGGGATGTTCATTAACTTGATGTTACCTGTATAAACATATGAGGGGAAAGCACTTAACGTGATCTGCCCTGGACCATCCATCCCAGGAACGGACAAGCTTTTAATATCATAGAAGACTGTATCTCTGGAAGTCTAAACCTTGAGGCATCCAGCCACTGTACATGAGCAAATTTTCTTTTTTTTTTTTTTTAAGTGTTAGGTTCATTTGGAATTAGCATATCTAAACTCCAAAGCGCTGATGGGATGCTCAGATGAGCACCCCCATCCCTTGTATTCTACTTTTATTCCTTCATCCCTTTAGGTCCCTCTTTTCCCATTCTGTTCTCACTCCCCCTCAGTTTCCCTGTGCAGACTCTTTCCACCACGCACCCCCCATCCTGGGCCCAGAAGAAGTATTTCTTGTATAACATTCAGGGTGTTAAGCTTACCTGCACCTTTCTCTGTTTTTACTGTGCAATTTGGGGAAGTGACAGAACTGTCATAATATGTACGTTTAAGTCTGAGTTTTCAGTTCAACAGAGAAGAAAGGGGGGGGGGCTCATGAAGATGAGAAGAGTAGCAGATGCATTTTATAATTTTTCAAGATATTAGTCCTAGAGTTTCATTTTTTCCATCCCCCCACCACCCCCAAATCCCTGCATAACAACTAGACAAAATGACGAGCAGTGACACCTTGGAAGGCAGCCAGTCTAACAGTATTAGAGAGATAATATAATTTTAGAACTGGAGGGAGCCTCAGACCTGATTCAGTCCAATGCTCTCATGTTAAGATAAGAACAGTGAGGCCCACGGAGGTGTTGTGACTTATTCAAGGTCACATAGGGAGTTTGGTCTAGAACCAGCCTTCTGGGCAGTCAAGGCCAGGCTATCCAGACTCAGGCAGGGCTTGAGTAGCAAGAGCAAGGTCTGTACAGGGGACCAGAGGGGAACAATGGTAAAGGAAGTGAGGGTGCAGGGTGCTGGGAAAAAAAAAAAAAGAAGTCAGAAAGGGTCTCAGAGGAAGATGCTTTAGAAGCACAATTTCAAACTGAATGGTCAAACTTGAGACATCTGGGCATGAGAGGTAGCAGCTGGGCCTGGGCTGGGCAGCAATCAGGCCCTGGGAAATTCACTGGGTGTCAAGGCACTGGAAGAAGCAGAGTCAAAGAAGCTGATTTGCAAACAGCACAGGGCTCTGCAAACGGAAGCTGCAGCTGCACACTCAAGGACAGCATTGAGATTTATGGAGTGTGGTTAGGACTTTCGGTCAGCGTCAGTCACCTTAGCCAGGCCTGTGACTCACAGCCAAATCTGGATGCGTTGTATTATCGGCCATGATAATGGGAGGATGAATGGTGGCTGTGATTGCCTGTATTGCAGTCAACCTTTCAAATGGCTAGAAATTTTCATCTGGTCAACCCTTGGCCTAGAGACAGTGTGATCACCACGAACAGAAGCAGCTTCAAAGACAAAGGCTAGGGTACACAGCCCAGTGACAGAGTACCCCACTTTGTCCCGGGTCAGAGCCCAGGTTAACACAGCTGTTCATTGGCAGGTGGGGGTGAGGAGAGCAAAGAGCTGGATAGTGGAGAGAACTGAATGGACTATTTTCATCTCATAGATTCAGAAGCCCTCAGTGGGGTGGTCGCAAAACATTGGTGCTATTGACGCTGACAAGGCAAACCTCTACACAATGCCAGGCTATTCAGAAATTTCTGTCACAAAGCTGAGTAAGTCACTTAACTTTGCTACATGTCAGGCTGAATCAACACAATGCAGCAACATCTGGATGGAAATGAAGTGCCTCTGTCAGTTGTTGGAGTGTTTTGTCTACCTGACATCAAACAGCTGGATTCTTATAAACATTTGGATGACGCACTGAATTTTTCATTTTTCATTCAGATCACAAAATCAGACTCGCCCGCTTGGCAGGAATGTAAAGGTCATCTAATCCCTGATATTTGGCATAGCCTCAAATGACCTGTTTCGTATTATTGTGCAAATCAAACACTGAGATAGGGGTATAGGTTATGTCTAATTATACATATTATATCTTATGTAAACGTGTGTTTATTTTAACATTTTGTTCTCCTTGGCTGTTTAATTGAATTGTAAATGAATCATTTACAGGGTAAACTAGATTATTATATGTATGAAAATACAATGAAATCCTGTAATTAACCCAGACTTGCTTAAAAAAAAAAAAAGAGGCTGCAGGTGTGTAAATATGCGTGAAGCTTGGTACTACACTCAGCAGAGCCACGTTGTTGTGTGAGTTGCCTTTGAGCCTCAGGCTACCTGCTTCGTCTTATAGGGAGAATGGTTTGCAGAGAATTTCGCTTCACCTCTTCTTTTCACTTTCTTCCTTCTGCCTGCCGTTCAAGGAGCGCAAACCAGGTGGCCGTTCCTAGACTGAGTCGGAAGCAAAGAAGGGCAAAAGACTGTGAAATTCATTCACTCCAGGGATCTGCTTCAGCATCTGAGTCTTTCACAGCCAGATGGCCAAGGCTTCATCCCACTCCATCCCCCTTCCATAGTCAGAGAAATCCTTTAGAAACATTCACCCAAATACAGCCTCACAGAGATGATGAGCTACAGAACGTTCTCTCTAGTAGATGTGACTGCCGACCCAGTGTAGGAGGGTGTTTCATTTCCCTGAACGTCTGCATGGAGCTTTTCATTTTTAACCAGTGGTCCTTGGAGCCACTGTCTCATTGATACTGGTAGGCGCCATAGAAATGGGTCCAGCCAAATGAAGATGTAGGAGCAAATGGGAAACATTTTCCAAAACAAAATAATGTGTGCACTGAGTTAAAATAGTAGTCTGAGGGGAGAAAAAGGAAGTTAGAAGGTCCAGGAAAAGGAAGAAATGAGATGGTGGGTCTGTGAGGCTGGGAGATCCAGGAAGACCGTTCTGGATGGTAGGAGATGTAGACAAGGAGGTGCTTATATTTGCAATGATGAACATTTATAACAGGATGGAGGGAGGTGGCAGTAAATCAATCAGCCAGCCAGCCAGCCAGCCAAGCAGTAGCATTTGCTGGGTGCCTCACCATGCACAAGCCATTCTTAGTAATAATAACCACAGAGAGTTAGCCAGGCTGTTATAAAAGACCTTCCCAGATGAACTTGAAAACAAGTGGAGGGGGGCCGGCCAAGTGGCGTTGTGGTTAAGCGCTGGCTTCGGAAGCCAGCGGCCCCAATTCAGGTCCCACATATGAGGGCCAGTAACACTGCCCTCAAAAGAAAAAAAAGAAAACAAGTGGAGGAGCCCACTGTGAACTTAAGAGAAGGAAAAATGGGACTGAAAAATGAACACACAGCTATAACCAAAGCAGGCGGCAATACAACCCCATGCACAAAAATAACTCATGCAATCTAGATAGTATAGGTTTAATACATATGTATGTCAGCGTTAACATTTATTGAGTGCTTACTCCACAGCAGATAAGGTATTAAGCACTTTATACCCATTATATCTTACACATGGGGAATACGGACAAGCCTAGGAACTCTAAACACCAGGTAATATGCCCATTCATTTTGGTATGAAATGAAATAAATGAAAGGATATGGAGTAGAGGTGTAAGAACATACCTCAGCATTCAAGGATCTGACATAAATAGTCGTGACTATTCATGAGCGGCCCCCAAGGCGTAGGACACAGATGGATTTGGAATTTTCTGAGCTACACGAATGACGTATGGTGGGCCATGACTCTTTCTTAGCTTTTGGGAGAAAATTGTTTGCTGCCCACTGTCTACATCTCAGTACAACTTCGTTGTTCTGTGTGTTTCCTTAAGTTTGCCATTCTTTTGAAATGATGCTTTAGTGCGTTTTATGGGAAATAGTGTCAACTATTGTTTTAACCGAGAGTTTGATGACTTGGAAGGGTCTTAGGAAGTATACTTCACAAAAGCAAAGGTATCCTGAATTTAGAGAGATGCGGAAGTACCCCATTGGGTATGGGTAAGTTCTCCAATGTGTCTTTTTAATCCAGACCTAGGGGAGGCCATGGCCGGTCAGACAGTTGTGTATCTGCAGTTATATTAGAGCCGCTGCTGTGATAGAGCTTTGCAGTTATGTCACCTGCAGAGTAACATCTCAATATTATGGGGGTGTTGGGAATGGAGAATTGTAAAATGTGTTTTGGATGGGCCAATCTTTTCTTCAAAGGACAGCTGGCCTCACCCTCCAGTCCCTGCATTGCTGAAGGAAGAGGCCCTGGGCTGTTCCTTGAACAAAGATGGCTGGTTCTCTACCACAAGAGCTTTCTCTCTGCCCTCTGCTCTGAGGCTTGGTCAACTCCTGATCCAGTAACCCTAATCATGCACCACATTCTGCAGTAACTGAAGTGATGATTACACAGAGCACTAAGGTTCTTTTAGGAAGTGGAGCTGGGTAACTCCAAAAAGGAAGCAGTTGGAGCTATGAGAAGCATCAAGAAGACAAACACAGAAGATGAACGCAGTCTGAGAGAATAGCCTGGTCATGATGGTGGTTACAGAGGTGAAAGACCACCCCTGGGATTAGATCTGCCCAGCGTCCACATGACATTTTCCTCACTGGGAGGCCACCGCTGCCAGATGCTCCTGTGATGTCTCTCTCCCATCGCCACAGGTGTGCCTCAGTAAACCCTCACTGACTGAGGTAACCCGAGGGAGTGTGCTTACAGGAAAACAAAAAATCCCGGGACCATTAGAGCTGGTTCGGGATCGCTTAGTCAGTGCTACACGCACAGTGAGGTCTGAGGATAAGTGGAACCCGCCACACTCCCAGTGTGTGGGAACCAGAATAGAGACTGCGAGTAAGCTTTTGAAACCTTCACTGGAAATTTGACCTGGCCCCAACATAAAATTTTATGTCTGTTGAATCTAATAATAAAAAATTTGAGCTTGTGTGTTGTAAGTCTGTGGGATTTTTTCCTGCTTTATTTTTCTAGTAATTAATTTTTACTGCATTTCACAAAAGGATCAGTAGAGGAAGCGTTGAAAGTTATAAAACATTTAAAAATTGGCCCTTCACGACACATAGTTGGTGGAGCACGGATCTAGTTTTTTCAAACTGCATCCTTGATCTACGAGTAGGGGGTAAACCATTAATGAGTTATGGAATTAATTTGTGTGGATACCAGCATTAACACAAGAATAGAACAGGAAGTATCAAGGTGCATTGCATGTAGTAAGGATAAGTACTATTTTGTGAAATTTTTATTTTAGAAAGTATATGTAAAGGCTGGCTGAGTGACTCAGTTGCTTAAGAGAGTGAGCTCTGAGCAACAGGTTTGATTCCCACATGGGCCAGTGAGTTGCACCCAAGCTGAGCTGCCCCTGAGCTGCTAACAGGTGACAGGGTGGTTCAGCTGGTGAGAGCACGTGATCCTAACAACAAGGTTTTTGGTTCGACTCCCACATGGGATGGTGGGCTATTCCCACCAGCAACTAAGATTAGAACAGCACCTTGAGCTTAGAGGCCACAAGCTGCCGACAGGCAGCCAGATGGCCACAGAACTTGGAGCTGAGCTAGCTGCGCCCTCCACAACTAAGATTGAAGGACAAATTGGCTGTTCCCCTCCCCCAATTCCCCAACACTGTTTCCCTTCTCCAATTCCCCAATAAAAAATCTTAAAAAACACACACAAAAGTACATGTAAACACACACACACACACACACACGTGCATTTTTGTATGTATTCGTATATATAATGCAGGGAAAGGAACCCCAAATTTGTAAAATGCGCCTCTGCATTTCTCACAGGTAATTGGGGGAAACTGCGCATCACTGGAAAACTATGTGTTGCCAAGAGCACACCTTTTTGTGTTATTGGATTGTGATTCAATTGGAGCTATTTTAGAACTCTGGAAATTGTAGATAACTGATAGCATCGCAAAGTATTTTTTGTCTACAGACATGCAAATTCTATCCCTTCTGGTAGCATTTTGATTGACTCCCACACCTCCATCCAAGAAACCAGTTTTGCCTTTTTCTGGATGCTCATTTCAATATTCCTGATCTAGAAATGGGTCTGTTCTCTTTTGAATTTGCTTTTGAACGAGTTATAACCTCTGCCTAGAGCCCTCATTGATTGAATTAAATACGATCTCAAACGTGGGTTCATTTTAAATTGGAGAGTCATGATTCTACGTTTTCTTGAGAATTTTCACAGAGGTCATGGTAGGGCTGTATGTCACCATCAAGTTGTGGTGTTGGTTTGAACTTAAGTCAGTGCCGGTGAAATGGAACCTCTTTTTTTTTTTTTTAAAGATTTTATTGGGGAATTGGGGGCGGGGAACAGTGTTGGGGAATCAGGTAAGGGGAACAGACAAGTTGCTGTCTTTTTTTTCTTCAATCTAGTTGCGGAGGACGTTGCTTCACTGGCCCATGTTGTCGTCATCATTGTGCTCTTCCCGAATGAGGCAGACGTGTCGCCGGCCTCTGGATGTCGCTCACCGCGGCTATTGGCAGCTCACACTGGCTGCCAGCCGCTCACGCTGGCTGCTGGCCACTCACTGTAGCCTATGGCAGCCCCCTGCAGCAGGGGCTGCAGTCTACACCATCGCGGGGGCTCGCACAGCCCAGCTCCAGGTGGAGCTGTTGTTAGCTATGGAGGGCAGTGTCACTGGCCCTCATATGTGGGATCCGAACCGGGGCTGCTGGCATCCCAAAACCAGCTCTTAACCAATGCCCCACTCGGCCGGCCCATCTTTTTCTTTTTTTTTTAAACTTTATTGGGGAACAGTGTGTTTTTCCCAGGACCCATCAGCTCCAAGTTAAGTTGTTGTCCTTCAATATAGTTATGGAGGGTGCAGCTCAGCTCCAAGTCCAGCCTCCATGTTCAACCTAGTTGTGGAGAGCGCAGCCCACTATCCCATGTGGGAGTCAAACCGGCAACCTTGTTGTTAAGAGCATGCACTCTAACCAACTGAGCCACCTGTCCACCCAAGAAATGGAACCTCTTGATAGGAAGCAAAGCCTGAGTCCCCAGAAAGGCTGAGGGGCTTCGTCCTGGGTGAACTTTCAGCTGGTGCCATGACAGGAAGTAAAAGGTATTCTTTGGGAAAAGTCTTTCATTATGAAAGACCACATGTTGTCAGGGATTTTGATTACTGCTCCATAAAGTCCCTTCCATGCCTTATTCATATATATATATATATATATATGTATTTTAAAGATTTTATTGGGGAATTGGGGGAGAGGAACAGTGTTGGGGAATTGGGGGAGGGGACCAGCCAAGTTGTTCTTCAGTCTTCGTTGTGGAGGGCACCAGTCACCATCTGGCTTTCCGTGGCCTCTAAGCTCAAGGTGCTGTGTTCAATCTTAGTTGCGGGTGGGCGTAGCCACCATCCCATGTGGGAGTTGAACCAGCAGCTGTGTTGTTAACAGCGGATGCTCTATCCTCTGAGCCATCTGGGTGGCAGCTCAGCTCAAGGTGCCGAGTTCAATCTTTTAGTTGCCATTGAACAGGCAATCTTGTTTTTACACCAGCTGAGCCATCCTGCCATCTGTTGGCAGCTCAGTGACAGCTCAGCTAGGGCACAGCGTTAACTGGCCCATGTGGGAATCAAACCGGCGGCTGTGTTGCTCAGAGCACACACTGTAAGCCAGCTCTTAACCAACTGAGCTACTCGGCCGGCCTCTCATGATATTTTAAAGTACAGTTAGTTCTCACTTAATGTTGTTGATAGGTTCTGCGACTTTAAGTGAAACAACATATAAAAAAAAACAGTTTTACCATAGGCTAATTAATATAAACAAGAGTTACATTCCTACAGCATCTCGTCAACATTATAATAAAACGATGCTATCTGAGGGCCTGCTGTACACATCTCTATTACTAAAGGTCAGAAAAATCTTGAAGATATAGTTGAACGTGGACCAGGCAGGTTAGAAGTATAAGGTCTCAGGTACAGCAAGAAAGAACACTGGCCTGAGAGTCGAAAACTCTAGATTCTCTAGGCACAGCTTGATCCCTCATTAGCTGTATGATCTTAAACAAGTGACTTAACCTCTCTGGGTATCAGAGTCCTTATCTGTACATTGTCCTAACTCAAACAGCTTGCTTGCTTTTGGTGTAACAGTTTTCTCAAAAGAAAGCTTACATCCAGTCCCAATTTGTAAAACAATGACAGACATTCTGTTCAGCAGGGTGTCTGCTTGGTGTTAGCACCCCACACTACTGCAGCCTCTGCTTCCAGGGGTGCCTCAGGACTCAAGATTCCTTGATGTCACAGTCTGAGAGGCACAGCACCCCAGAGCACCAAAACTCTTTCCTACTGCTATGACGTTGCAGTCAATTATTTCATCTCTGAGTCAAGTGTATAAAAAACCCTTTGCAAGCTGTTGCACCCTTTCCTTCCTTCCCTAACCTCAACCCCCTTGAATCTCCAATTTTTGTTCTGACCTTTGGAGTCCCTGTCCCATCCTCAGTCCTTTCAATCCCTGGGATCCACCCCATAGCTTTAGTGCAAAACATATCCATTGTTTTCTAGTAATCCGCTTCCCTCACCAGATGGTCAGTTTCCTGAGCATGGAAGTTGTGTCTTCTCATCTTTGTTCCAGGGCCCACCGCTGTACCTGCCTGCCCCTTTGCTCTGTTCTCAGCACACACATCCTGGGTTCTCTCTGCCACCCCAACAGTGGATCTCCTGCCCAGATCTCGTTTCTGAATTTCAGGCTCACATATACAGCTCCTCACCACATAATTACACTTTGGGTATCTCAGGCTTTTCTAAAGCAATGTGTCTAGAACAGGACATAGCTTCTGTTTAGAACCCTCACAGCCTCCGGAAGTCCCATCTCAATGCAGGGTACTGCGTCTACCTGCTGTCCAAACCAGAAATCCTTGACACCTCTCTTCACTTCATTCCCACATCCATCCGGCCACCTGTCCCTTCAATTCCACCTCCTACAACTCTTGACTCCATCTACTTCTCTCCATTCCCACAGCCGTTGCCCTAGTTCAGACCACTGGGTAATAGCAGATAGCTCTGATGGTGCTTTCAGGGTGCCAAGTGTTGTCAAAAAAAAATAATAAAATCTTCTTTCTACATGAGATTCTCAGTGTTCATGCCTATTCTTTGTATGGTTCATAGTCCCATTTTACAGTTGGAAACTGCAGCTTGGACTGAATAAATAACTTGCCTAAGCTGGGATGTGTTGGAGCTAAAATTTAAACCCCTATCTCTATAACACTAATGCTCTAGTCCTTAATTATTATATTAAAACTGAAATAGTGGCTGGCATTTTGTCCCCACCATCAGCCTTGTCCTTTTAAGTCCTTTCTCCATTCTACAGCCCAGGAATTTTTTTTTTTTATAAATAGAAGTCTTATCATGTATCCTCCCCTTCAAACCCTTCATTGTTTTTCCTTTGCCCTGGATACAGCACAAACTTGTTAATCGCTCACTTGGCCCTTCCTAATAGAGACCACATGAACCTCTCTGGTTCCTTTTCTAGCCAGTGGCACCCTTGGCTTCAAACACACAGAATCACTTGCAATTTTGAGCACATACTTTGCAATGTCACCCATTCTCCTGCCTGACAAATTCTCTTCTGCTCCCCACCCCCTTTTACCCAGCCAGCTCCCAGTCATACTCTAGTTTTCAGCTCAGAAATTTTCAACTCTAAGAAGTTCTCTGTGAGCACTGCTGTTCTCAACACACCATGTAATTTTCGGGTGCCATGGAAGCACCTGTTTATTTGTCTATATCTTTCACCACAACAGGCTCCCAGAGGGTGAATGGAGATGGCTTCTGATTTATTCAGGATCCCTGTGGATCCTATAATGTGGATCCACAAAGTGGAGCTTGTAATGAAGAGTCTTAAGCAAATGCTTTATTTATTTATTTTTATTTTTAAAGATTTTATTGGGGAATTGGGGAAGGGAAAGAGTGTTGGGGAACTGGGGAAGGGGAACAGCCAAGTTGTCCTACAATCTTAGTTGTGGAGGGTGCAGCTAGCTCAGCTCCCAAGTCCAGTTGCCATCTGGCTGCCTGTCGGTAGCTCAGGGCAGTTCAGCTTAAGGTGCTGTGTTCAATTGTGTTCAATCTTAGTTGCTAGTGGGCCCAGCCCACCATCCCATTCAGGAGTCCAACCCGCAACCTTCTTGTTAGGATCACGTGCTCTCACCAGCTGAGCCATCCTGCCACCTGTTTGTAGCTTAGCAGCAGCTCAGCTCAGGCACAGCTCACTGGCCCATATGGGAATCAAACTGGTGACCCTGTTGCTCAGAGTTTGCTCTCTTAACCAGCTGAGCCACTAGGCTGGCCCAAGCAAATGCTTTATTGAAGGAGTACTTTCAGGTAAAACCAGGGCAATGGGAGACCAGCTGTGGGTTTAGCTGAAGTCTAGCCTCAAGCGGATCCCACGGGGAGCTCTGGATCCTGATGATACTACAGAGTTGTTCCACTCTGATGCTAGGGGGTTGAGCATTTACCACCCCCCAACCCCAACAACTGGTCATTGGCTGCATGCTGTCCCCAGAGTATGTGTGTCGGGGAGGGGGTGAGTAGAGGATCCTGATGATACTACGGAGTTGTTCTACTGTGATGCTAGGGGGTTGAGCCTTTACCACCCCCCAACCCCAACAACTGGCCATTGGCTGCATGCTGCCCCCAGTGTATGTGTGTGTGGGAGGGGGTGAGTAGAACCTCCCAGGCATGGGGTTGGGGGCAGGGGATAAGTTTCCCTCCTATGGGACTCCAGGAAAGGGTCCAGCTATGAGTCCTTAAGGGCTGGCACATGGGTACACCTGCCAGGTAATAAGGATCTTACTCCACAACCCAGCAGCTAGAGCATATCTGTCCACATCACATTCAATAAATGTCAGAGGAATAAATGACAGAAAGTCTTCATTCATCTCTCTACTTCTCATGGATTCTTGGCTTAATGATTTTTCTAGTGAATTTAATCCCCTAATCTTCCCATTCATTCATTCAGGAACACCCAGGTTACCTTCATATCTTGGCAATTATAAATAATGATGCAATGAACATAAGGATGAAGACATCCCCTCAAAGTAGAGTTTTGGGTTTTTTTGGATAACTACCCAGAACAGGAGTTATTGGATTCATCTTTGTCTCTTATAGACATTGTTTTAAAGTCTATTGTCTGGTATAAGTATTGTTACTCCAGCTTTTTTGTTGTTGTTCCTTTCCATTTTCACAAAACAAGTTTTTCCATTCTTTTACTTTCAGTCTGTGTGTGCCTTTTGATTTAAAGTGAGTCTCTTATAGTCAGCATATGTGGGGGTCTTGTTTTCTTATCCATTCAGCCACCCTATGTCTTTTGATTGGAACATTTAATCTGTTTACAGAAAATAATTGTTGATAGATATGTAATTATTGCCATTTTATTATTCATAATTTTGATATATATACATATATATATATATATATATATATATATATATATATATATATATATTTCCATCTTAAAGAAGTCCCTCTAACATTCCTTGTAATACTGGTTTAGTGGTGATGAACTCCTTTAGCTTTTTCTTGTCTGGGAAGTTCTTTTTCTGTCCTTCAATTTAAATGATAGCCTTGCTGGGTAGAGTAATGTTGGTGGTAGGTCCTTGGTTTTCATCACTTTGAATATCTCCAGACAATCCCTTCTGGCCTGCAAATTTCTGTTGAGAAATCAGCTCCCTTGTAGGTAACTAACTGCTTTTCTTTTGCCGCTTTTAAGATTCTTTTAGTCTTTAACCTTTGATATTTTACTTATCATGTGTCTTGGTGTGGGCCTCTTTGGGTTCACCTTGTTTGGGACTCTCTGAGCTTCCTGGACTTGCATATCCATTGTTATGTTTCCTGTCTCTTTGTTGAAGTTCTCCCTGAGATCACTGAGCATTCTTATAACCAGTGTTTTGAACTCTGCATCTGATAGGTTGCTTTTCTCCATTTTATTTAATTTAGTTTAGTTTTTTTTTTTTTTTTGAGCTTTGTTCTTTTTTTTGTTTTTTTTCATTTGGGACATGTTTCTCTGTCTCCCCATTTTTGCTGCCTCCCTGTGTTTGTTTCTGAGTATTAGGTAGGGCTGCTATGCCTCTTGGTCTTAGTTGAGTGGCCCTATGTAGTAAGTACTCTGTGGGGCCCAGGGGTCCAATCTCCCTACTCACTAGAACCAGGTACAGCAGGTGTGTCCTTTGTGCGGGTTGTGTGTGTCCTCCTGTTATAGCTCAGCCTTGGTTGCTGTTTGCATGTCAATGGGAGGGACTGACCCTTGTGTTCATTGGTGTGAGGACTGGCCATGACTACAGTGGAGGAGTTGTTGTGCAGGGGCTGACCCTGTGGAACAGGATTCACTGTAGCAGGGCTCTGGTACCTGCCCAGTGTGCCCTTAAGGCCTTCCTTGAAGGTGATGTGTCATCCTTGAAGGTGACCAGGTGATGCTCTAGCCCAGTTTGAATTTAGCCACTGGGTGTTTCAGCCCCAGGGACCCTTGGGAGGAGACCCGCTGAAGGCCAAGTTCAGCTGCAGCCTGTACCCTGCCTGGAGCCACCTGGTATGAGCAACAAAGCAATCTACAGGTGGTTGCTGCCCACACTGTGTTTGACGATGCCTTGAGGGGCCAAGCTGGGAACCAAGGCTGGCTGCTGCTAGTGCCAGGGTTAGGGCTGCTCAGCCAGAGGTACAGGACATGCTGAAGCCAGATGCTGCATGTTTGGTTTTGTGAACCTTCAAGAGTCTTTAGTAAAGTCTGCAGCATGATCCAAGGGAGGTTGTTTGTACAAAAAAGCCACTGGAAGCAGCTTGGGTGTTCCTGAAAGTTGGGTGGGACATGGACTCAGACTCACTAGGGTCAGACAAATGAACGGCATTAGCAAGGTTGATAGAGACTCAAATATGGCAGCTACCTGCATCTGCACGCTAGGAAGGGGGAGGGCTTGACAAGGAAGCAATGGCTTCCACGAGCTCCTACATTTGGGAGAAAGCTGCCCCTCCAGCCCTCACCCTGAAGCTAGAATATTCAGTTCCTCATCTTATGCCCCTGGTGCCTTTCAAGCTGCTGCCCCAGCACTGGAGTTCAGAGCAAGTGAGTCTGTCAGCAAGTAAGTCCAGCCGTGAACCCTCTAAGATGAGTGCCTGAAAGTGCAGCTACCCTCCATCTCACTCAGCTGCAATCTCAGCTGGTTTTCACAACCAGAAATTTAGGGGACTTCTTTCCCCAACACTGGAATCCTGGGCTGGGGACGGGCTGGGACCTCTTGATCCTCCAGGGTAGAGGAGAACCTCTGTAGCCAAGATAGCCCCCCAGGTTTTAGTGGTCACATGCAGGTGCGAAACCAGCCCATTTGTTTGGAGTCCCTGCCCCTCCTACCAGTCTCAAGGTAGCTTCGTCTGTATGTCTGTAGTTGTAGGACTTCGGTTCAGCCAGATTTCAGGCTATTCTCAATGATGGTTGTTTTGCAGTGTAGTTGTAATTTTGAGGTGGCCGTGAGAGAAGGTAAGCACCATGTTTACCTACTCTGCCATCTTCACCGGAAAATCCCCAATCTTAATTTTTTTAAAAGTTCTCTGATTGTTTTCAACCTTCTCTGAACTCCAACTAGGGTTCTCAAACTTGGGTAACTCTAGTTTCTCACTTAATGTGTTTTTGTTAAGTTTTAGCCAAACATTGCATGACTATTAATATTTCTACAACTTAATTAGTTGTAAAAGGTCTGATTGGCCTCCAGTCAGAATGCATACATCTTCTCAAATCAGGTAGAATTTGTGGGGAGAAGGCCTCTGTTCTAGTGGATGAGGCCCTGACTTTGTTTTTCAAGGACATTTTCTCTTGGAAAGAAATTCAGCCCAATCAGACTCAGCCAAAAGTTAAGAGACTTAAAGGTACAAACTGGGTCTTGTTCATCTTTACATGAAAACTAATAATACTTTATACTTAACTGTTTAAAAACTGTCATAAAAATCCCAGTGAGCAAAGAATTATTGTTCCCATTTTACCCACGAGGAAACTGAGACCTCTGGAGGTCAAACAACTCACCTAAGACCACATAGGTATTAAGTGGCAGAGCCATGATTCAAACCCAGGAGTTCCTATGCCAAATGTGATGGGCTTTTCAGAGCACCCTCCTGCATAACCCAAGGCCTGGCATGCCATATGCCCTCATTAGCTGTTTGTTGAGTTGAATTACCTGTGGCTTCTATTATTCATGTCCAGTGCTCCCCTTCTTTAGTATAGATAACAAGGAGTATATGATGGGCTAGTCTGTGTCAGCTAAAGCACTGTGCCATTGAGGTCAAGGTCATTTATTCAATTCTCAAAAGACCAGTTACCTTTGTCTCAAACCAGTAGCAATCTTAGTTCCAGTGATACAGGCCACTCCCCTCATCAGCAAGGGATGAGCAAAAGAATTTGAATAGAGCAGAACAAATTCATTACTAATTCTAATTCTAGTCAGCATTGGTAAGAAAATCTTATTATTTTAATTTTTTCCCAGGGGAAGGGATAGACAATCAGTAGAGTTATCCAGGAGGCTCTGGGTCAAAATTCGTGACTTGAGTGGGTCTAGCCTCAAAAGGCTTTATATGAAGGAGGGGAGGAGCCAGAATGAAGTGAGAGCAATGGCACAGGAAGAAATGAGCAGCTGGGACATCCAGCCCAGCACATGTCAGGTCTTCAAAGAGAAGGTTAGGGGGTATGTTCTCTGCTAGCGATCACTTGATTGTGAGAGTAGTAAAGTGTCATGGTTCCAGAGGCTAAATATAGAATCCAGAGCCCCAAACAAAACCTTCCCCCAAGTTCACCCCTTCCATCCCTACAACTTAGCCTATGGTGCCAACACAGAGCAAACGCTTTCACACAGATGCTTGAAAACCACAGAGCTCTTATTGCTAATAATGTTTGTACTATTCAATTCAATGAATGCTGATTGACAGGCCTGTTTTACATCCAAGACCCTGGGAGTGGGGTTCATGAAATCTCTGCCCTTAAGCTGTCACCCAAGGAATGAAACCATTGTAGTACATAACACAAATCAAACTTCAAGCGCTAATTAGTGAGTGTGCTCTAGGAGACGAAGGGGGAAAGTTGGCTAGGACCAGATCCCTTTGGAATCTTCATGGGAGAGGGCAGCACTGAATTTGAAGGACTGTTGAGACCCAACTCTGAAGGCAGATGCGAATAGGAAGAAAAGTCCTCTTCTGAATCCAGCACCCCACCTACATTCTCTGGGCCCATTTTACCAGGCAACCAGCTGCAGGCAAGTGACACCTGGCAGCATTGTGGCTTTGTGTGCACTGAGCAGCACCCATTTCCTGTCCTGGTTATAGGAAACCTACTCAGCCATTCTGAAAACCATGCAAAGCTGGAAGTGTGTGTGTGGAAGTTAGCACCCAAAAAACGGCACTGGACCAACAGGAGCAGAAGCTGGCAAAGTAATACTTACCTCTTCCACCCCTAGTGCTGCCAAGCCTGAATGCATTACACAAGGGCTCTCTGGCGGGTCCTAAGAAAAACAGAGCTCTTGTTGCCCACAGGGATGATCAGATAAATATATTAATCATGGATTAGCTTCGCTTTCTGCCTTATTTCAATCTTCACAGACTCCAAATCCCACAATCCTATTCCTCAGCATCCCTTCCCAAAATGGCCCCCTTGCACACATGCCCTCGTCTTGGAGGGAATCTGGACTAAAGTTAAGAATGAGCTTGTTGCTTTTGCTCTACATCTCTGAAAAGTAGCTGTTCCAGAGATAGAGGAATTTGTGCAATATGACACATGGAGAGGAGGGCTTTTCAGGCCTCTAGCAGACTCCCTCTCTTGGGTTAGTCCAACAGGGCCTTCACTTAGAGCCCCCACGGGTCTTCATAGAGCTCCTGGAGGCCCGAGTGATGGGGAATACTGCATCTGTGTGGTACAGGACACTTCACTGAGGGCCACACAGCCTAGCCTCCTCTCCTCCCAGACCTCTGTGAAAGCTGAAAGGGGTTCTGGTATTCCTGGGCCCAGGGTTGTGGAGAAGGAGAAAGCTGAACCTCAGTCTGCCTATATCACCCTCTGTGTGACCCCTGTACATAGCTCCCTCAGTCCCCAGATCTCAGCATCCAGGACCCCCAGCCCATCCCCAGATTGGCACTTGCTCAGGCTGCAGACAGCCAGGCTCCCCAGATCACTCAGCCTCACAGTGTCCCCCCAAGAAAGCATGCTTAGAAGGGCCATCAGACCTGCTTTCTCTGATCTTGGCAACAGGCCTGATTCTTGCTGAATGTCGACCGTGTTGAGTTTTGTGCCTCGCAAGCGAAGCGTGAGGAGAGGCCCACACAGGGATATGAGTTTGAGAAATGGATCCAGGCTGAATACCTAGACAAGCAGGAGTGACTTCGTGAGAAGGAAAGATGTGCAGGGATGTTCACTGTCCCAGTGACACAGGCAGGCTGACGCAGGCCAAGCGGAGTGGACATTGTGTCAGAGGCTGAGGTCAGACAGAACTTCCCCCTGGGAATGACTGTGCAGGCCTTGAATTTGAAGAGGAGGTAAGGGTGGGGAGATTGTCAGGGAGACTGCAGAGAGGAGGATTATTAAAAAGTGTGTCTGCAGATATTAAAAAAGAGCCCAGATAGTTTAAGGATGAGTAAAGCCATGCCTAGAGTCAGGGGTGGTGGTGGGCTTGTTCTCACCATCTCTCTGGCCCTGAGTGCCCCCATCAGCGTTAATGTCTACCCTGGTGCACTTGAAGATACAGGGAAATGATAGGAAAAAGAAGGAGGGAGAGAAGAGGGGGAAAGGAAAGGTGAAAAATAATTGCTATGGGTACATTTTGGGGTCACTATAGGCTGCCCACCTCCAGTAACCCTGACAAGGACTCCTGGGTCCTTTGGGATGGGGTGTGTTCAGGAAAGCAGTGTGGCCCCAGGTTAAGAACACTGGTCTTGAAGTCGGCCCCGAGGGTCCCAGAGCTGAACTCCTCTCGCTCAACAAGGACTTTCCAGTCTCAGTTTCCTCATCTAGCATGGGAGGCCCATGAGGACAAGGACTTGGCTTTATTCACTGTAATATCCTTAGAGCCTCCTAGGGCACCTGGCCATACGTATTTGCTGAATGGAAAAATAAACCTATACAATGGGAAGAATGTTAGCACTACTCCTTAGACAATAAAAACAGTAATAAAGAACATGGACGCTGAGGCCAGGCTCCTGTGAGCTGACGTCAGACTCAGCCACTTCCATCCCTCCTCCCACTGTAACTTTGGCAGATTAGTGAACCTCTCTGTGCTTCTCTGTACCTCAGTCTCCCATCTGTGAAATGGGGATAATAACAGTACGTCAACAGGTTGTGGTGCAGCTAAAAGCAAGTTAATACATAAAATAGTACCTGGCTATTTATGTGTTAGCTATTGTTAGTGTTATGAGGATTAACTGATAAAATCCAGAAAAACACTCAGCATTTCATATTTTATTCTATTCAACTCGCTTAGGATGAAATGTGACAGGTATTGTCATTAAATACTTTAAAATATAGAAATACTTTTAAGCGGTTAGCTCATCACCAGCCACATTACAAACTCTCGCTAAATGTTAACTATTATCCTGGTGGTTACTGCTAAGAAAATCATTCTGTTGTCACCAGGCCTGCAGGTTGATGAAAAGGGCAAGAGTTCACCTTCAGGGTCAACTTAGACAAGGAACAGGCCAGAGCAGAAAGGATCCCAGGAAGATCACTATTGGCATTGGGATGAGAATAGGGGGAGGTGAGCTGGTTGTAATGTTTAGCCTCAGACTAGAGACACAGACTTGAACAAGAGCGGAGCAGGAGAGAAACAGTGAGGCGAGAAAGCACAGACACTGGGTAGAGATTGTTTTAATACAGCAGACCAATTTCTTCTTCTGTACAGTTTCCTACTTCCAGTACTCATCAGAGAGGCTGGTTCAATGCCTCAAGAAGTATTTATAAAACGGGTGCAATTTTTTTTTAAGGGCTCTTTTGTTCAGGGTTCTGGGAAGCAGAAAAGCAGTGCACGGCAGCCTTGGTTCTAGGGCTTACAATCTTTTACAGAGAGAATATGTTAGACGACTAACCAAGGTCACCTATGAATGCATGCCAAAGTGGACAAAATCGGAAACTGCTACAATAAGTTAAGACAAGGGAGACATCAATTCATTTGTTCCTTCTCACATCCATTCATTTACTGACTCATTATTTATACACATCCACTGTGCACCCCCTGTGCCGAAGGCCATAAAGGATACAGAGCTCAGGAAGCTACATGCCTGCCCTCATGATGCCTGTATTTTATTTTATTTTTATTTATTTTATTTATTTTTATTTTTTTAAGATTTTATTGGGCAATTGGGGAAGGGGAACAGTGTTAGGGAATTGCGGAAGGGGAACAGTCAAGCTGTTGTCCTTCAATCTTAGTTGTAGAGGGTGCAGCTAGCTCAGCTCCAAGTTCAGTCGCCATCCGGCCACCCTTTGGCAGCTCGCAGCTGCCCAACTCAAGGTGCCATGTTCAATCTTAGTTGCGGGTGGACATAGCCCACCATTCCATGTGGGAGTAGAACCAGAAACCTTGTTGCTAAGAGTGCACGCTTTAACCACTGAGCACCCAGCTGCCCGTCAGATCAGGGCAGCTCAGCTCAAGATGCTGTGTTCAATCTTAGTTGCGGGTGGGCTTAGCCCACCAACCCATGTGGGAGTTGAACCGGCAACCTTGTTAACACATTGTATGTGGGAAACGAGTAAACTCGTCATATAGCTTTTTATGCCCCCTTACAAAGTGTATGTGGGAAACGAGTAAACTCGTCATATAGCTTTATATGCCCACTTACAAAGTGTTAAGAGCATGTGCTCTCACCAGCTGAGCCACCCTGCCACCTGTTGACAGCTCAGCTCAGGCACAGCTCACTGGCCCATGTGGAAATCGAACCGGTGATCCTGTTGCACAGAGTTCATGCTCTTAACCAACTGAGCCATTCAACCTGCCCGGGAAACCTGTATTTTACTAAGGAGCTGGTGGCACTCTGTATGAAAATGGCTCCAATCCAGGGCAGGACGCGATCATATTTCAGAGGTTAACCTGGTGTTGCCATGACCAGAGGCGCCTGGTTGAATAGTCTCATGTGGCTTTTTGAGGATGGTGAGACTTGATTTGATTTGAAGGTTTGGTATAATCGAAACAGACTGGGGGAGGGAATGGCATGCTAAGCAGAAAGACACTAGGAGGAAACTTACAGAGACAGAGTTATTTTATTGACTCGTCAACCCACTGAACAAGCATTTTTTGGAAATATCTATTACAAGTTTCCCCTGCTATCAGAAAGTAGAGCGTTCCTATGAAATCTTTCGTAAGCCAAAATGGCGTAAGGCAAAAAAGCAATTACCATTCATTTACACGGAAGCATTTTTGAGTGTTCCCAGGTCCCCCAAATTACCTACCGAACCATACCAAATACACTTACTTATGTCCAGTTTTACACTAAGTGCAAGTAAAACCCTCATGAGCTGTCTTAGGCTTTTCTAATGCCTTAGGACGCAAAATAAACAGAAGTAAAGCACCGGTGCTCACAGACGCAGTTCAAGGCTATGGGGCTTGATGCTAAGAGGCTGAGTGTGGTTCTCGGGAAAGGAGGTTGGTGGGGCCACTCTTGCTCAGGATGCAAGCTGCCTCTATAATGCATGGCTCCCAGGAAAACACACAGAGTGCTATGTTCACTTTTTGACTTTTTGTAAAAGTGAAAATTCTCTTTGGGTTTCTTTTGGTTAGCAAAAACAGGTACTAATGTAGGTCTTTGATAAAAGTGAAGGAGCCCAACAATAACTTTCAAAAAGCAGGGGATACCTGTATGTGCCTGAAAGATGACTATGATCTAATTCCTTCCCTCAGACAGGTTGTAGTCAAATGAAGGAGGCAGACACATCAATAAAAATAGTATATTATGGTGTGAGAAGTGTAACAATCGAGGCATGAGCACTCAGAAGGTATAAGTCTCCTGGGTAATGAAGTGGGAGGCTTAGTGGGTGATAGGGGAGCCAAGGGACAGCCACACTTTTTAGGAAGCAAAGTGTCCAAGGGCAGATGAAGAGTGATGGGAAATAAGGTAGTTAGACAGGTAGGGATCGGATCGTGAAAGAACTGAGAAGAGAGTCTGTGGACTTTGGGCTTTACTCAGAGGACAGGGCCATCCACAAAAGGTTTCAGGAGAAATGACACCCCACATTTGCATTGGGAAAGATAATGATAACAGGGTCTTACATGATTTAAAGCTAACGGTGTTTTATAAACCTCCACCTCACAATAACCTTTATCATCTCCAGAGAGATGTACAAACTTGCCCAAGGTCCCTCAAGCAGTAAGGAACAGAAAGAGAATTTCCTGTTTCCAAGGCTAAGCTTTTAACCTCTACACTCCACTACTACTGACTGCACGCAGAGTGGGAGGGATGGAGAGGGCTGGGGAGGCGATGGCAAGGGAACAGACAGAGCCATAGTCAGAATAAATGATAACGAGACCAGAACTAAAGCGGTGGTGGTGGGAACGTAGAGAAGAGACAGAGTCCAAAACTATTTCAGAATTAGGCTCTCCTGGGTGTTGTGATTGATGAGGTGTGTAGATTAAGGGAGGACTCAAATGAGTCCCAGGTTTCTATTCCTATGACTGCATTTCTTGTGGGGCCATCAGTAGTGAGAGGAAGCAGGAGAGGTGAAGGGGGCGGGTGTGGAAATGCTGTGAAACATTGTGGTGGAGACCCTAGTGGGGAGGAGGACAGACCCAGCAGGAGCTCAGGAACCAGGTCCTGGCTGGAGGAAGAGACTGGGACATATCTGATGGATGGGCTAGAATGCATAGAGCTGGTTAGACTGTAAAGTGCCTAGATGACAGGATAACATAGGGACTTGAATGGAAAGACGGTAAGGTCTCACAGGGGCCCTTTGATGAGGGAAGAAGCAACATGGTCAGTAACAGCTTTTGAAATATCAAACTTCAAACTAAAATATCCAAGAACTAAAGCAGAACTTTATTTGTAGCCCCCCTTCTACTGTGTGGTGAAATCGTCCCTCAGTGAGGACTGGCCAGTACCTCCAGGGCGGCGACCATTCTGTGGGTCTCAGCCAGCCCTGGGGAAGGGCTGGCCCTCAGCTGGGCTGTTGTCACCCTGAATGCTGGGGCCCCTGAGACATCTTCATGTTGAGGTCTGCAGGCCTGCGGCATGAGGGTCCCAGCCATATGCCCCTTGTCAGGACTGTGATGTCTCTCCTGACAAGGAGCGAGGTGTCCCCGGGTCTGGAGGGGGTGAAAGACCAGAGGCGTCCCAGCTTACCTTTTCTTTCTTCATAGCATCTCGTGACTAAAAGGCGAATGAGAAAAGGAAATGTTGGGAGATGAAATGGAGTGGGAAATTTTCATTAATGTCTTGAAATATTATCCTGCCACATAATAAAATTCCTGTGGGGGGGACACCAGTGCACAACATTGGAAAGGGTCTAATGGAGTGACACAGGACAGAGAAGCAGGGGGACCAATTAAGAGACCAACATAGTCACAGTGTTGTGCAGGACTACATTTTTGTAGAATGCCCTTTCACCTCTCCGATCCTCAGTGACTTGGTCCGTTGGTATTGATCACCCCCATTGTACCCATAAAGCAACTGAGGGAAGTTGAATGAATTGGACAAAATCACCTAGCTGGCACCCAGAGCTCAGGCTTAAAACTTTGGTCTTCTAAAGAAAACCTTTACGAGAAAAACAAAAAGAAAATCCCCTGCGTATTCAGCACCCACTGCCAATTCCACAACATAAAGTTGCCTCTCTGGGAATAAGGTGCTCTAAACATCAGAGCCTAAAGGTGCGTTTGGAGGCTGTATCTCGAGAGAGGATCCCACTGGGAAACAAGGCGGCGCGCCTGAAAGCATTCCCCCGGGTTTTGGAAGGGCCTCCCCGCGGAGAGCGGCTCCCAGCCGCTCCACGTCTGCTCCCGCGCTGCGCAAAGCGGGGGGTGGGGGGCTCCGACAGCCACCCTCTCATTCAGGCTGAATGAAGCCGACACGCACGCTGTCAGAATCTAAGCGGCAGGTGTAGCTCCCCGGACGCTTTGAATAGGAACTTGTTCAAATCATGCAGCCTCTCTAGGAACGGATTTTCAAAGGAGTGGTTTATAATTTCTCATCTGTCGTAGGAGTGAGGGGGTGGGCTGGAAGGAGGAAGGAGGAAGAACTGATGGGAGAGGCAGGGAAACAGGCACCCTCCTGCATTCGAGCAGCAGCGAAGATCAAAGGGGAAGGGGTGATGCTCACTCCTGGAGATGAGAGGCTGGGGAAAATGCCTGTGAAGGGAAAGGAGTGAAAGGAGGAGATGTGGTAGGTGGAGTCCTGTCTATGGGGAAAACCAGAAAACGTTTCTATTTCCCCACAGGGTCGCTGGGATTCAGGCCCCCTGCCGGGCCCTCATCCTCTGCAGAGACCTCCACTTCAGCCGGGTTGCTGCTTCCTGTCCCCCATCCTTCCCCTCCTTGATCCCCGCCTCCCCAGTACCCTCTCACTCCACCCTTTCTAGAGTTTGCAGCCCCTATAGACTCACTCACCAGTTCACCCTATAAACTCTCCCCAGGGTTCAACCTTCCTGGAGGAGCTGCCTCCACCCTTCATGCCCCCTGAGTTTGACCTGAACCTCCAGGCCCAAAGGACCCTGTTGCCTAACATCACTGGTTTTCAAACTCTAAGCTGCATTGGAACCATCTGGAGGGCATCTGAAACACAGATGGCTGGGACCACCAGTTTCCAACTCAGTAGCCCTGGGGTGTGGCCTGGGAATTCAATCACTAACAAATTCCCAAGTGATGTTGACGCCGTGTCTGAGGATCGAGAATCTATTATATATCAATCACTTAGCCTTAATCCCATACTGCCTCATATTGGTACCTTAATTGAGTGTGTATATCCTGCTTTCCAGACGAAAGTGAGCAATTCCAAGGCAGTGATGTGGAAAGTACTTGACAGTATGACCCACAGTCCCTCCTGGCATACTCGGAGCAGGCACCCAAACCCAATGTAATTGATTAACTGATGTGAAGGGATAGTATTGATTTCAGGTAAAATTATGAAATAGGCAGTTTATCCACAAGAACCTCCCACTTTCCTCTCCTTTCCTCAACCAATTTCTGTGACACTCACTCTTCCTCCTCCAGACCGAACCAGGCCCCCACGAAGAGCACATGCCTGCCTGAAACCTGGAGTTCTTTTTATCTGCCCCTCGGAGTTGATAGACAATTCCTATAAGAAGTTGAGTTGAGAAGAAGAGATGTGAAACAAGGCAGTAGCTAGAAAGGGGTATGAGGTCCAGGAGGATTTTTATTTTATTTTTTTAAGATGAGCGAGACTTGAGCTTATTTAAATACTGATGGAAAGAAGCCAGCCCAGAGGAAGGGGCGCTGATATGAAATGAGAAGGTATAACAGATAGAGGGAGGTCTTGGAGAAGGAGGTGGGTGGGATCCAGGGCGCTGGGAGAAGGACCAGGAGCAGGAGTACCTCTCCCATTGTAAATAGAAAGAGGAAAGAATGGATTTAGAGGCACAAACGATGAGGCTTTGGACTCTAGGTGACTCCTAGCTCGAACATCTTATGGTTCCATGAAATTAAGTTGCCACAGTGTCAGTAGCTTAATGTGTCACCTCTTCTTGGCAAAGCTTTAACTCTAACTCAAAGAAATGAATCGTTCATGAGAGACTCTCAGGCTATGGGAGGCCCTCCAGTGACTTCCCAGTGACTTCGAACACCTACCATCCTGCTACACAAGGTAGAATCGGAAAAACAGGATGACTATGTCCAACAGTGACAGTGTAAGGTCTAGAGCAAGGTCACAGAGCTAATAAGGATGTGCCAGCACCAGATGTAGAAGTCTTTTTCACTGGACTCCAGCAGCCATCTGGTACACTTATCTACACTCATTTATTCTCACCTAGAATTGCAAGGAAGACGGGGAAGTATTAAGAACAGCTTCTTGGGGCTGCCGGTTGGCTCAGTTGGTTAGAGCGCAGTGCTCATAACACTAGGGTTGCCAGTTCGATCTCCACATGGGCCACTGAGCTGCGCCCTCCACAACTAGATTGAAACAACTACTTGACTTGGAGATGATCGCTCCTGGAAAAACACATGTTCCCAAATAAAAATTAAAATTAAAAAAAGCAAAACAAAACAAAAAAAATCCAGCTTCTTCCTCACCCTTGGAATGGAGACTTGGGGTGGCATGTCTACCCCAGACCCACCCAGCTCCAGCCCATCTCTGGGGCTCTGAGAAACACAGGTTGGTGATAGGAATATGAACAGCAATATAACAAGTTATCAAATGTTTCTTCAATTAAATTAGCATGCAGAGTGCAGGGTACATTGTACCAGGACCTGGTCATAGGAAGAGCTCAATAAATGTAAGTTATCATCATCTTCCTCCTTCATCTTCCTTGTTATCTTCATCATCCTTATCATCACTATGTGCCCAGGCACCACGCTATGTACTTATATATTTATTTATTTTTACAGTATATATTTTTCCTAATTTCCAAAGTAATAGATGGTTAGTGTTAAGAAGTTCTAACAAGGGCTGGACAAGTGGCACATGTTGATTAAGAGTTGGCTTGGGATGCCAGCTCTGAGCAGCAGGCCCCCAGTTGTGATTCCACATGAGGGCCAGTGACGCTGCGCCCTCTATAGCTAAGATGGTGAACATCAGCTTGACCTGGAGCTGGGCTGCCATGAGTTGCTGGTGACTGTGTAGGCTGCAGTGGGGCTGGCTGGCAGCTGGCATGAGCTTTTGTGAGCTGCTGTGAGCCACTGTGAGCGACTGTCCAATGGCAAGTGAGAGACTGCCTCACCCAGGAAGAGTGCAATGATAATACCAACATGGGCCACTGAAGTGATGTCCTCCACAACTAAACTGAAGAACAAAAAGGACAGCAACTTGTCTGTTCCCCTTCCCCAATTTTCCTATGCTGTTCCCCTCCCCCAATTCCCTAGTAAAATCTTTAAAAAATAATAATAAAAAAGAAAGTCCTAACAAGAAATGCATAACATAAAAATTGTAAGTGTGATATGCTGGCAAGAAGGAAAATTCTGGATTCAGACTGCTTGTGTTTACATTATGGCTCTACGGATACTAGCTGTGTGATCTTGGATGTACAACTGAACTCTTCTGTGCTGGGTTTCATCTTTTGTTAAAGGAGGGCAATAATAGTTCTTATACTACAGGGCTCTTGGGACATATACATAAAGCAGTGAGCACAGGGCTTGGCACATAGTAAGTGGTTAATATGAAGTGCTTATCAATATTATTATTGTTGCTGCTTTATAAAGAAAGTTCTCCATAATTCACATCTCAGAAGTAACCAGTATTGATAGCTCTTTGCATATTTTCCAGGTTCTTTTCTATCTATATCTGTATCTCTATCGTGATCTATATCTAATCTGGGATCCAACATATGTATACTGTTTCACATTTCTTTGCTCACCTCACAGATATTATGGATAATTCTCAAGACAACCCTACAAAGTACATATTAATACCATTTTGTCTATCAATGGACATTTGATCTTCTCATCCCACGCGTTCACAGGAAACCCCTGGAGGCTGAATTGTAAGGTATAGGTCAGCAATCTTTTCCTGCAAAGGGCCAGAGAGAAGTAGTTTAGGCTTTGCAGACCACATGGTTTGTTACAACTACTTAACTCTGCGGTTGTAGCATGAAAGCAACCTATGTGAGCAGATGATAGTGACTGTGTTCCAATAAAACTTTATTTATGGAGACTTCATATATGAACCTCAAATGTGAACTTCATATAATTTTCACATATCATTAAATATTCTTCTTCTTTTAATTTTATTTTCCAACCATGATTTAAAATTGTAAAAACCATTCTTAGAGTGCAGGCTGTATTGTACAAAACCCCAATGGGCTGGATTTGGCCCTCATGTCAGAGGGAACAAACTATAATAGCTTGCCATTCTGGGGCCTGTTTGAAAATTAGAGAGGCAGGGGTGGCTGGGTTGCTCAGTTGGTTAGAGACCAGTACTCATAACACCAAGTTGCCGGTTTGATCCCCACAGGGCCACTGAGATACGCCCTCCACAACTAGATTGAAACAACTACTTGACTTGGAGCTGATGGGTCCTGGAAAAGCACACTGTTCCCCAATTATAAAAAAAAAAAGGGAAGAAAAAAGAAAAGAAAATCAGAGAGGCAATGATGAGTACAAGTAATACCTTTTTTTTTTTTTTAAAGATTTTATTGGGGAATTGGGGAAGGAGAACAGTGTTGGGGAACTGGGGAAGGGGAACAGACAAGTTGCTGTCCTTTTGTTCTGCAGTCTAGTTGTGGAGGATGTTGCTTCACTGGCCTATGTTGGTATCATCATTGCGCTCTTCTCGGGTGAAGCAGATCGGTCACTGGCCTCTGGATGGCCGCTCACAGCGGCTCTTGGCAGTTCACACCGGCTGCCAGCCACTCACACTGCAGCCCACTGCAGCAGGGGCTGCAGCTATGCCGTCCCCGGGGACTCACAGCAGCCCAGCTCCAGGTGGAGCTGTTGTTCACCATCTTAGCTGTAGAGGGCAATGTCACTGGCCCTTATATGTGGGATCTGAACCGGGGCCGCTGGTGGCCCAAGCCAGCTCTTAACCAACACACCACTCGGCCGGCCCAGTAATACCTTCATACAACCTTCCTGCCTTCTCAGTCGAAAGTACCTTTTCCTCTGTTTGAAATGTATTATCCCACTAAATTTGTTAAAATCTTACTCAAGGTTTAGATCACATATCTCATCCTCCGTGAAGTCATCCCAAAATTCCCCTGAAGAAATAAACGCTGTCCCCTCCTCAGATTCTCTTATCATATCTTCTCTAGCATTTACACACTGTCTGTTTTTCCCCACCACAATCCCTACTAGGGCTTCAAATTCAGCAGTTCAGTTTATGTGACATGTTTGGCAACTGAGCTTCCCTATCACTCTGTTGGGTGAAAGCAAAAGGAACCCATTGAAACTAGTCTAGAGGGAGGGAGATGTGGGGGGGGGGGCGGGGTGTTTAGAATCAGGAAGATCTTAAGGAACTTAAATTCAGGAAGCCTCCAGGGCTAGAGCCATGGTTTAGAAAGCTGACAACCAAGAATCTTCTCTCTCTCTCACTTTCTCTCTCTCTCTCTCTCTCTCTCTCTCTCTCTCTCTCTCTCTCTCTCGTTCTGGCCACAGGACTCTCATCTCCACCTTTCTAATTAGGTTGATTTCATTACTTTTTTTTTTTTCTCAACAGTCCTCTCAATTCAAGAGCTGAGAGATCAGCTAGCTTCTGTAAGTCCTATTTTTAAATTTCTGGGAGAGAGGATCTTAATGGAACTTGTTGCATGGTATAAACATATGTTGAAGCTTATCTGACTGGATAGTTCAGGGGTTATTCTCCAAAAATGGAGGTAATGTGTTGGGCAGATACCCCAAAATGCCTGTAATACTTGCTGGCCTCATTTATCTCGTGATGGCTTATATTGTGGTCACTTGTGGGCATCTGCCTCTTTTCCACTGTTTAGACAGTGTACTACTTTAGAACAGGGACAGTCTCACTTATTTCGGTGTCCCCAATGCTAGCAGTGTTTTGCACACAATAGGTAATAGCAAATGCTTATTGAATTGAATGAAAAACTGCCTTCTATCCCGTCTTTAATGCATCTTTCATCTTTATAAAAGGTACACATTCCATTGCGAGGCAAAAGACATGTAGCATAAAAGATAAATGTCCTTTTCCTGGCTTCAGTATTTTTTTTTTATTTTATTAAATTGTCTTTAGCTGAGATAATTGCATTATTTCCATTCCAGGTTTTCAGAGGTCAAACAACCTCAGATCCAGATGTACTATGAATGCAACATTAATAGTTTCAGAGCAATTATCTCTTTCCAGCTCTGCAGGGCAGAACAACTCGAACTCTGGGAGCAGGCTAGTAAGAAATCTTTTATATGTACCCCTCTCAGAGTCAGCCCAAAATGGACTCAAGGCCAGTTTGAGCAGAGAATTACTTAGCTGTGGCTAGTGGCCTCTGTAGCTGCTGCCTGTGTTGGCTTCTAAGCAGGTCTGGGAGCAGCTGAGTTGCCCCAGGTCATCATACCTGAATCCCTCTGCCCATTAACCAAGACCACCAAGGCCACAGCAGCTCAGCCACTGCAGCCACCAAGGTCAATCCATTCTTTCCTGGCTGTCTTCCTAACTACCGGAAAGCCTCTCTATCACTGATTACATCTCCTTGGACCCGCTCCCTTGGGGGAGAAGTTGGCTCATTGTTTACCAAAACCAGTTGCTCCCTGTGGTGGCTCTGCACCCTCTTTCTGCTCTGATGAGCTGTAAGCTTCACACAAAAGGAGGTCTCAGGGAAGGAGATACAAACACAGCCTGCGGCCATTGCTCAGGGTCCCACCTGGTACCTTCCTTGCCTTGGAGAAGGTCTACTCTACGGCCTTTCTTGGGGTCTTCTAAGCAACCTTCCACCTCCTAACTGGATGGGAGGGGAGACAGGACAATGTAGCTTTTCAGTCCCACGACATCACCAGTTATATTATTACACATACACTTTGATCATATTAGACACTTTAAGACTTTCATGGTTGGGGTACTTACTGATGTAGATCAAGGCTTATTGTTCTCCCCAGAGGACCACATGAGAGTGTGCAATACATGTGCCGTGTCTCCTCACAAAATGCGTGGAACTCCAATTTATCGTTAGTCCACCCACTTAAGTAACAATTATAAATGTGAATCAAATACACATGAACTCAAGCAAATCTCTGACTCTTCTTTATCATTTAATCAGGCTCCTTTTAAAGCATTCAGAAGTCTTTCACAACAATTAGAGCATTTTCAGAAAATTGCCTGGAACAAGAACAAATTAAAATAACCAAGCTTTAAAAAAATGGTGTGGTAAGACCTTGCGGCAGTTAATCTGTTGGCCACTTCTAGAATGGTGATTCCCTCAGCCTACCCACTGTGACCCCATTCTTCTGATTTATTGTAGTGTAGAAAATATGAAGAAGCTGTGTTTGTTTATTCTGCAGGAGAAGGGTTTTATTTCTCATTGCAATGATGTTTTATTTTTATTTGCCATCTCTCACCAGAGTTCAGTAATGTGAATCTCTTATTAATATATATTTTTTAAGTTAGGTATGTTCCCTGATACATATTGATACATATTATTGTTATTACTATTATTATTTTGCCTGTAAAAACTGTAGTTTTCCATTTTCTACCCATCTCTTGAAGTTTTGGAGGGAGGCATATTACAGGTTGTGGATTATCTCTGTGCTTTTGTCTTCTTTCTCCTAAGCTCTAGCTTTTGGCCACTTTCCTGACCTGAAACTTAGCTGAAAAGAGATGAAATTTAAACTAATAATTTTTAAGTTCTAGACCATGAGTTTGTTACAGTGCTGTTCTGAGATGCTTGAACTCTGCTCTGGATTACTTTGAAGGATCTTTTCAAGTAGTATTTTTAAATAGCAACATCATTTCTCTAAGATGCTCTGTATGGAAAATATTTTCTTTGAGTGTTTATGTTTGCAGACTAACAACAATTCAAGTGGAACCTAATAAAGGTAAAACAAATGATGCTGCAATTAGTATGTCCCTTCACTTAACTGTGGTTCAGAAAATTCGGTGGCAAGACAGACAATATAAAAGAGCAACAAAGAGCAGAGGCTTTGGGTCTAACAGAGAAAGGCTTGAGACCCTTATATTCATGAGCTATGTGACATTGGACTTAATCTCAACAAGTCTGTAAAATGAGAATAGATATGACATCCAGCATTTGTTGATTTTTTTTATGTGCTAATTATGTCACATACATTCATTATCTCATTTCTTCCTCAAAATAATCTCATGAGGAAGGTACTATTTTGTTGTTGTTGTTGTTGATTAGGATTTCTTTTTTTGGGGAAGGTACTATTAATATCCTCATTTTATAAATGAAGAACTTGAAACTCAGAAATGTTGAGCAATTTGTCCAAAATCACAGAATGGCAGAGCCTGTAACTCAGTGCCATTGAGTTACCTGGCTCTAGAGACCAAGTACATAAACAACACATAATACTGTGTCCCTATGGTACTCTTCTTATAGGGTCAGATGCGAGGATTAAATGAGATTGTGCATGGAAAGAGTATGCCTGACACATAGTGACAAGTTCCTATGACATGTTAGGACATATTACCAGCTAAAATTTGTATAGCACATTACTTTTTATAAAGCTCATTGACTTAGTAACTCATTACTTCATGATATCATGGGAAGTATCAGAAAACTGTGCCTCAGAAAGGTTACAAGACTTGGCCAAGTTCATTTAGTTTATCAGCACGTTGATATTAGAACTCAGATCTTTTAATTCCTGTACCCAGGAACTTTACCCTGCCTTTTACTCATTGAGGGGTGGTTATATATTTACATAACTTATTTATTATTAGAAGAGGGGGCTATTTCCAGATTAGGTGAGTTCTAATCTTGCCTGCCTCTAAATTGCTGCTTAATCTTGATAAATCTTGAAACTTGTTTCTTGATTTTCTGCTTGATTCTCTCCTTTATGTCAGATAATTCACCTTCCAGAAATGTGAAGGAGAGCGATGCCTCTTTTGTCTGACTCACACATTTTTTTTTTCCAGGTAAATGTATAGGTTAGATAGATATCAAATTGTGAATGGGCTGGGTTTTTTAACATTCAGTAAAACTTAATGTTGGATGTTTAGAAAACTGAGCATTTTTCCCTCATAAAAACTATGTTTTCAATGGAACTTTGGCCCCAAAGACCCCATAGGAACCCATCAAAAGCATGTGCTAGGTTCAGGGAAGTGGGGGAGGGGGAATGTGGAGGAAGATGAAGCCAGGGTCCTCCTTCCTTTCATGCCAGGCTTGCCCTAGATAAAAATCTGCAGCAGACTCTCATAGTTCATGCCATCTCCTAGTGCCCCCTTATCTTTTTCTTCCTCTGGGCAACCCCCACTCAGGCCTGCCTCCAAAGAGTTTTCTAAGTTCTAAATCTACCTACCTGCTTCCCTTAGTCTTTCCAGGGCACCCTCTCATCTAAATGGCTATTTAGATAAGAAGTAGGTGTTTGGAGGAAAGTAGCCTAATGAAATAATTCACGCTAAAGTATGAGAGGTCGATTTGCCTTATCCTCTCTAGAGATGTTTCCTTTTTTAAAAAAGATGATTATTAATGCAAGTGAATTTGTAATTGGTAGGAATTCTAGCAGTGAAACAAAATACAGTGAAACATAGCTATTATGTCGAAGGTATTTTGGAAGAGTGATGCCATGATATGGGTAGACCAGCTCAATGAGGGTCTTTTTTGTTTTTTAAATGTTATTGAGGAACAGTATGTTTTTCCAGGACCCATCAGCTTCAAGTCAAGTAGTTGTTTCAATCGAGGTGTAGAGGGGGCACACAGCTCCTTGGCCCATGTGGGAATCGAATCGGCAACTTTGGTGTTATGAGCCTGCGCTCTAACCAACTGAGCTAACTGACCGCCCCAAGGGTTTTTCTTAGTCTATCCATTTATGCCACCAGCTTCCCCAGCACACATGCACCTAGACACACATCTCATCGGCTACCTTGGTTTTTAATCTTTTCCTTGTCAACTGGACAATTACTGGAATGATAGCATTTCAGTGCTGGAGAGGGCTCTAGAGCTAATGTCATTAGTTCATTTTATAAATGAGGAGACAAGGCTAAGACGGCAGGTCCGGTTCACACACTGAGTGACAGAGTGGTCCTAGACTGCCCAGGAATCTAGGGCCGTTTTCTTTTTTACTCCACGCTTAGCATGTGGAAGTCTTGTAAAATCAACTTGCAGACACTGAGGCATTGACCTTGCTCACTTATCCACTTGGATTTTCCTTTTTCTCTTTGGAGTTGGCAGGTGGAAGCCATCAGTGCTGGAGGCAAGATAGCCCGATCTGGTGTTCCCATGTGTTCTGACCCAGAGCAGGGGATTCTCAGTCCTCCGAGACTGCGGAGGGATAGGAAATTTGGGGCTGTCCGGAAACCCTGGCCCATGCTGTCTTCTTCATTAGCTATTCATGGGAGACATCATGAGATTTAACAATACATGTGAAAATCTTAGGGTTCTCATCGCCTCTCTCCTTTTTCTCTCCTGGAGCATTTGGATTTTCACTCTAATTACTGGAACCACCCTTTTCACTCCTGTAGCAGGATAGCTCAGTCGTGGAGAGGTGGTCTCCAGGGACGAGGGCTGCCTGGGGCCCTATCTCAGCCAGCACTTCTGGGCTGAGTGAACTTCACACGTTACTAAGCCTCTGTGCCAGAGAACACGGGAGCAGTAACAGTTTACACCTTATGGGCTTGTGCGATGTATGTACGTGCTTAATGTTAGCTGTTGTCATCATCATCATCATCATGAACACCTTGTGGGTGTTTTGAGTTTGCTTTTCACATGTTTTTTAAGGACGGGAAGCCTTCTTGGTCTTTTGAATCCATTGCCTGGCAATCTGTAAATTGTGCAGTCATTACAGGTTAAGCTGACCCTTTATGAATTCTTGTCTAGGAGGCCTCATTGAGGACAGTGAGTCACCACCGCTTAGAAGTGGACGACACGGTGACTCAGTAGCCTGTGGAGAGAAGGTCAGAAGGCCCCCCCCCCCCAGGGCTCAAAGTGAGAGGATCCAAGCCCAGCCCTGGGATGCAGAAAGAAAAGGTGCGCTTTTATGGCTCATTGGACTTGAGGTGCCATGGAGAAGCTGGGCTATTCAGGTCAGAGGGCATAAAGTGGTGAGTAAATGCTGGGGCGGAGCTTTGGGGTCACACAGACCTGAGTCTGATTTCAGCTCTGCTTCTACGTTGCTGTGTGGCCTCCGGTAAGTTATTTAACCTCTCTTTGTCTCATTTTTTATCATCTGTAAATGAAGCTGGTCTTGATAGAATGACTTCATGGTGTAGATGCTTGGGAAAATGCTGAGAATCAAGTAATTATTCCATCAAAAGTAATTGTTATTGCCATCATTACCACCACTTTCATCGTGAATGAGAGTCCTGGGGACAGACAGTCCCCAGAGGGATCAGCCATGATGGAGAAGCAAACTAAGGAGAAAAGGTGCCAGGAACGAGGATGTGTCTTTGATGTAGTGAATTTCAGATGGTGACAAACCATTTGGCTAGTATTCAGTACAAAAAAATCATCACTTACGAATATTCCTTCTTGCACCTCTACCAAGGAGTGAGTGATGTGTGTTCACATAATTTGCATTTTGCAGAAGAAGATTGTGAGGAATAGAGTATAAGCCACCTTCATGCCAAAATGCAGAACTGGTTTAGCTCCAGTGAGGAGCTGAGCTTCTCCCATTCAAACCCTGCTCCTAGAGGGGTACCCATCCTGGTCTAGGCAGAGGAGACCTTGAAGGGTCTGTGACCCCACAACATGGTAAAGATATGAACGTCACATAATCGTCCTGCCGCTTTTCCTGATCTCAATTGGCCCTCCTGATTTCATGCCATCTGCAAATTTTGCATATTTTTTGTGTTCCTTCTTGCTCACATTTTATGCCTTCTTTTGCCATCTCATTGACTCCGTATGTTTCAATCTCTGGGTTTCCATTTTTCTGCTTCCTTTTTAATGCAGTGTTTTTTTGGTGTTTTTTTCCCCTCTTTCTTTTCCCTCCTTTACACCCCACCTTTCTCCTCCCTCCACACCAATCAAATTCCTGCTTGCTTCTGCCATATTCATTATCCTACCTCATTCCTAGAAAACAGCTCACAGAGGCTCACCCTTCCCCCCTCAGACTCACAATGCCCACCCTCCATAAATTCCAGCAGCATGGCAATCAGTAACTTTAGCATCACACGTCAAAGCTCTTAGAGTTCACACTACTTGTTACTACTTTCCTTGCTCTCTAGGGTTTCTGCTTTAAAAAAAATAAAAGATCCACTTAAAAATATCCTGGGGTGTTTAACTGGGGTGAACCTACAGTTAAGTTTACTTGCACATTTCCACATTTCATGGTTTTATGTTAACTAGTAGCTCAGGTCTATGTTCAATTATGCACTGAAGAAAGACGAGATCCTTGAGGAAACACATGTTTCTCTACTCTAAAGAAGAAAACCACCTAAATATGCAGCAGAAACCCCTGGACTGTGTCCACCGGCTCTTATCTCCCTGCTTTCCCTATCTCAAGCTGATGGGACATTGCTTTTTCCCTTTGTGGAGTCGTTTTTTTTTTTTTTTTTTGCTCTTCCTGGGGCTCAGACTGCTGCCCAGTGTGGGTCTATGTGCACACGTGTGTGGCCACTGCTGTTTTTCCAAAGGGCTCACCTCTCTTCTGCCATTTTACCAGGAGACAGGAGGCGGCTTTCCCTCTCCCTGCCCCCAACTCAGCTCAGCCTTTTTCCTGTCTCTTAACTCCACCAGTGCAGCAGCAACTAGCTGAGCTGTGTGCATGAGAGAGAGGGAGGAAGGGAGAGAGAGAGAGAGAGAGAGAGAGAGAGAGAGAGAGAGAGAGAGAGAGACTGTGTGTGTGTGTGTGTGTGTGTGTGTGTGTGTGTGTGTGTGTCTGCCTGCGCAGCTAGGCCAAGCCTTGGAGCTTGCCTGTCACTGGAGAGTTTTGGTTTGCATTCAGAAGAAAGGAGGAGGGGAGACAAGGGGGGAGGAGGAAAAGGTGGAGGGGGAGGAGTGGGGGGGCACAGAGAAGGGAGGGAGAATGTCTTGTTTGTGGCTTGTCAGCAATTGCTTGAGACAAGCTTCCATGTGTGAAAGCTACTTGGCATGAATGCCTGGGCCGTACCAAGTGTCACCGCAGCAAGAGGGGGAGTCAGAAGAAAAACAGATCAGACCAGAGCAGACAATAGGCCCCTAAAGTGTTCCCCCTAAGTTGCTTTGATGTTGTCCTAGTGTCTTGATACCAGGAGACCGGGGATTGCAGGAAAAGGGTCTTTTTTGTCTTCAATCACTTTCCCCCCTCAGTTTCTGAAATGATTCTCCAGAATTTCTCCTCATAAAAAAGGTAAGAGCCCTAACAATTCCTTCTTCTGTGGCAGGCTTGTCCGCCCCGTGCCTGGAAGTGGGGGTCTCATTCCTGCGCTGCTCAGGAAGAGCGCTGGGGTCCTGCGATTGCAGCTCTTGCCCCTGGAAGTCTGCAGGGCGCTCTTGGCTGGGGATAGCCCCTCTTTCTAGGGAACCCCAGTAACACGATCTGTGCCTCTGGGTTGGTGGGGGAGAAAGGGTGGATAGAGAGGGGTGGGAGGAGGGTGGGAGGGTGGAGGGTGTGATGGGGGGTGGGGGGGGAGAGAAGCTTGAAAGAGAGGGAGAGAAGGGCAGAGCCCTGGTTCAGAGCAGCCCCAGCAGGAGCCCACGACGGCCTTGCGAGCTGGGAGCCCAGCCTTCTCAGGCTGAGCCTGGGGCTGGGGCTCTGCCTAGTGCCTGCAGAGGATGTACGGAGCTTTGTGTATGAGAGTGTGCCCGTGGGTCTGTGTGTGCATGTGTGGGGTGTGTGTACGGACTCCCACACGTTGCCCTGGTGTGCCTCATTGGGAAGGGAGGTACCCCAGTCCTGATTCCCACAAGCCCAGACTCTCCGAGACAGAGCGGCATGGCAGGCAAGAAGGGAGAACCAGAGAACTCTGCCCAAAGCAGTCCAGAAACTTTTCCAATCTCGGGGATGTCTCTGGGGCTGGATACTGTCAAGGAGTTGTGGGGTGCCCCGTGCCTCAGTTTCCCCTTCTGTAAAACCCAGAGAGCTGACTGGGGCTGCTGCCTGCTTTCCTGGGATCTGGCGAAAAAGGACAGATCGTTCCATCTTAAAAAGCGTGGAGAAATCTTCCAGCCAGAAAGGCTGGGGAATCATCATAATGTGGAAGGGTTATCATTATTCTTGATCATCACCGTCATGATAATAAAACCATCGTTAAAGACACCCTGAGACAAATAGACCAGGGGGACACAGATCAAGTGTCGGAGCATTTCTAAGGAGACAAAAAGCCTTTTTCCACCTGTTGGCTTCTGTCCTTTTCTCTTGTGTCTTTTCGTTAGATTTATTGGCCGATTTGTACAGAGAATGGGGTGGGAGGGGTTGGGTTTTCCCCTTTCCTCCTCCCTTGTACATATTTTTTTAAAAAGAAGGTCAATGTGAGATGCTTGAGAGAAAATGTGCCTCTTGTTCTAGTAGTTGATTCAAGACTTCGTGTTTTCTGGCGCTGGCAGGACTTGCATATCCATCTGTAAACTACCTTGGAGGTTAAAGATTTTTATTGTGGCTTTTACAGATTAAATGAGATTTATTTACAATTGCTGTTTATCAGAGAGTAAATATCTCACTGCATGTGCGATGGTAAGAATGCGAGGGCTGTTTACTCACTGGCGGTTTTGTGGATAAAACCTTTTGCTTTTTAAAGTGACATCTTGAGAGATGGGAGTAGAGGGCTAAAATCAGTGCTGACGAGTCATCGTGAAGATTTATTTTCAAGACAAAAATGTCGGCTTATGTTCTTGAATCGTGGCTTTCCTTTCTTCTGTTCTTGCACAGTGATTGCTTCAAGGCTCTTCTGGGTTTGTAGCTGTCTTTGAATTCTCTGGGGGAATTTCGCTTTCTTACCTAATTTGAGGTTTTCTGTGACTCTGCTACTTGTCCAAAAAAAATCTGTGAAAGTCTGGGAGGCTATGCCTCCTTCCATTCTAACTGCAAATGTTTACCAGACTGACTCCCCGTGATGGCTAGAGATTGAAGCAAAGCGCCAGCCCTGGCTGAGAACATTTAATGTTCTTCCCGCGGAGGCCTAGAGAACCTGACTTCTGGGTGTGGGAAAGAGTGAAGGAAAGATAGTAATGAGCCTGAATTTGGCAAGAAGCCCTCATCCCCCCCCCCCCCGCCCAAATGTTTTGTTGGAACAGAACTGAACTTCGTATTTTAAAACTTGTTTTTTACTTTGTAAGCAGAAGTTCTTACCATGGTTTGTCTCTGGCAAGATGTCAGGGTCCAGATAGCTTCCTAAAAATGTTAGAATTTCGGAACTGCAAGGGAAAGGAAAGGTTATTCATCACGTTTTAAACAAGGACACTAAAGCCCAGGAAAGATCAGCAATGATTTGAGGGAGCTCAACAAAGCTGTACACCCTGGGTTTCAGAGTGTCCTGAGGGTTGCCATGCCAGTCCTGCTTTCCTGGCCCCCACATTTGATGTTTGTACTCCCAGCACTTGTGCTGGCCAAAGACAGGCATCTTTGGGAGTTCTGTTTGCTGTGCTGGATTATAAGCAGCCCACTCTGCCCTGTTCATGGCACATGGCACAAGCATGGCAGACATGCATCCCAAGGAGAATTCATTTGTGTATTCAACTCCTATTTTAGGGGCACTTCCTATGCATCAGGCACCTTCCTGGGCCCCAAGGATAGAGGCGAGAACAAGGCTGACGTGCCCTTGTTCTCAGGGAGGTCTTGGCGGTATAATCAGCAATAACCACAGAGTTAAATGAATTTGTAATCATAATATTGGCAATATACATTGAACAGCATGTGGATGCTATCATGCAGGACATAAAGCTGTGTAAGTAATTGACCTAGAGTTTGTAACTAGACCTTAGCTGTCTCTCCTTTTCTCTTTGTGGCTGAGTTCCTCTTGCCCAGGCCAACTGCCATGCCCGTCATAGCATCCCTGCTCACGCCGTCCAGTATTTCCTAAGACAGTAGCAAATTCCCTCTCTCTCCTCCCCAACCCCCTCTATTCACACACACAACAAACACACAAATAGTTATTGGCTGACCCTTTACACGTGGACTATTAACGAACTTCCCACTCGCTATGAGCCAACCTGTATACTAGTCATTATCTGGGTGATTCACGTTAGTTATAGCTTCTGTGAGTGGTTAAACCCTAATGGGCTTTGGAAGAGGCGTGTGGTCAGTGAGACTCTTGTCTCATGTTACTTAGGACATAGTTCCTCCAGTTGGTACTAAACGCTTAGCTACAGGAAACTCCACCATGATCGCTGCCACCTTGGAATTCCAAAGGCAATAGTGTAATGACATGGCTTTTCCCATGCCTCCCAACAAGAGCACGTATCTATAAAGGGAAAGAACTTTAAAAACTTCTTCAATGGTCCCCATTTTGGTTGAGTTATTAAAATCTGACTGGTTTGATGAGGTCAAAGGTAGGAGCACCTCCCTCCCATGTCCCATGCTCCCCCTCCATTTGTGGTCTTTCTGGGAGAGAATGAAAGGTTGAAATGCCAGTCACTTCCTTGGACGCAGGTTTGTGTGAATGCTAGTATCACCCTTCTTAACATTGTGTCTTTCTCGAGTACTCAGTAGTGTTGCCTTCAGTGCATCAATCCACCTTTTTTTTTTTTTCTTTTTTTAAGATTAATTTTGTAGTTTCAAAGGAAGACAGATGCACCCACACATAAATCATAGGTTTGCTGCCTGTATGTTGGGAACCCACACAGGTTGTGTAGTGAAGTCGTGTGATGAGCAAAATAAGAGTCATTTCTGTGCATCCAACGTTGTCAGGCAGAGAAGTAGCAGGCCCACATGGTAGCGACA
Source organism: Aselliscus stoliczkanus (assembly GCA_033961575.1). Classification (NCBI taxonomy): domain Eukaryota; kingdom Metazoa; phylum Chordata; class Mammalia; order Chiroptera; family Hipposideridae; genus Aselliscus; species Aselliscus stoliczkanus. The sequence continues at coordinate 102,369,217 of CM066739.1, forward strand.
ACTTTTCCCAGAGCTTGCCATCCATCTGCATTTGGCACCTGTGGCCATTGCCTTCTCTTGTGAGCTGTAGGACTGCCTTTGCAAGTCTTTGATCACTTCCAGACCCCCACCCTCCACCCCCAATGTGTTACTCACTGGAGAGCTGCCTGTGGGGGAGACGATCTGAGTCTCCTTGGAAAAGTATGGAGTAATCTAAGTGGGGAGTTAAAAAGTGAATAAAGGGCCAGCCGAGTGGCGCGGTGGTTAAGCGCTGGCTTGGAAAGCCAGCGGCCCCGGTTCAGGTCCCACATATGAGGGCCAGTGACACTGCCCTCAAAAGAAAAAAAAGTGAATAAAACAAGGATCTGGTTGGAGGGAAGATTTACCAGAACTGGAGAGCCAGACAGTAGTGATCCATGTCACCCTTAACTCGGGGACTGGTGGCGGGGGGCAATGAAAATGAAGACTGTAATGTTGTTTAAAAAGGTGCAATGTGTGCTTGCTTCGGCAGCACATATACTAAAATTGGAATGATACAGAGAAGATTAGCATGGCCCCTGCGCAAGGATGACACGCAAATTCGTGAAGCGTTCCATATTTAAAAAAAAAAAAAGGTGCAATGTGTGGGTACTATGTATTAATAAAAGAGCTCAAGCCTCTAGTCCTGCTGAAGGCAAAACCAACACAACACGCAGGATGTTCCCCAAATTCCTTGGTTATAAGACTGTTTTTGCGTGTAGTTTTACTGAATGAAATTTTGTGGTGCCCCCCCCCACCAAAGACATAAATATAAGATGTACAGTGGAAATTTTCTCCATTTCTTTTAAGCCTGGACATTTTAATGCACTTTCAAATGATATCTGCTTAGTCCTCTCTGATAATAGCCCTGTGAATTAAGTAATATTACCATCCTTCTGTTATATTTGAGTAAGGTTATGTGACTCTCTCAAGGACCCAAGAAAATAAGGGGTGAAATGCCTACCTAATTAAATTTCCCCGTTAAGCCAATCTCTTCAAGAGATGAGAAGCAAAGATGTGAGACAATCACCATGATACTCAGGCCAAAGGCACTGTGTTGACATGGCATTAAAATAATTGCCTTGGTGGGTTGGCTGAGTGGTGCGGTGGTTAAGCGTGGTTTGGAAAGCCAGCGGCCCCGGTTCGGGTCCCACATATGAGGGCCAGTGACACTGCCCTCAAAAATAATAATAATAATAATTGCCTTAGTTTCACTCTTTAAAGACCAAGATTTAGAGTGTTGACCAAAAAAAGACGGAGCCCCAATTCTAATTTAATAATTACATGTTTTTTACAAAGTACATTGGACCACTTCCGGGTTTCAGGTTTGCCAGTCTCTGACCTAGGACTTCCCATTCTACTTTTCTGGACCTCTTAGAATAAAGGGATTGGGCTAAATCATTGCCTTCTAACTCTTTTTTTCAGTATTTCTCTGATTCTGTGAATAGGATCATCCATGACTCTGGTCTTTTGGTCACCTTATGCAAGGCTCCATTCAAGAACTATGGTTACCAAAGGGAAAATGTTGTGAATGTCACGGAAATGTGGGATTCATTCCTATATATCCACACTCTGTTGGTATTTTGAAGTGAAAAGTGCAATAGGAAAACAGGGGGGTTTTAATTTATGGATTTTGAGAAAATTTGCCAGTCAGCATGCAGACACCTGTGCAAGGAGACTAAAAGCACCATTTTCAAAAGAATAGGCTGTTTTGAATGCACATCTTCCTGTATAAGTATGAATTTAAAATGGACAGGCACTGGGTACATCACTTAGCTTCACCATGCTCACTGATTTTTCATAGAAATCGTGCTGCTCCTTTTTTGTATTATGCTTACATATTGTTTTGAGGATGCATGGGACTACAGTTTAAGCAACTGTAGTGCTGATGATACGTGCTATGTGTTTAGCACGATGCTTTGGGGGAATAACAGGACTTTTGACAATCTTTATGATATGCAACTCCTGAAGGATATTGCTGAAGACTTGCTGATATGATGAGATAAATGTATCATATGATATATACCTTTAGGATGTGAGTAATAAACTGCTTCTGAAATGTGGCCAAGAGTGGGAAGAGAGGGTACAGAGCGAGTGATGATTTATTAATTATGTTTTCTGTGAGTAATTTGAAGCAATATTCATTGGAAATGGGATAAACCTTTGAAAATATATCATTTTTAAATTTACTTGGTAGCTTTTAATGCAATTTTTAGAACCTCAGAGTAATTTCTTCTACCATGTTTTGAAATATCATCTTGTTTGTGGCCAGAGAGGCCAGTTCAAGGCTGCTTTGACAATTAGTGAACCACTGACTCTCTTTGAATTGGTCTTATTTCTATATGAGGAAAAAAAAATGTAGGATATAATTACTTTCTAACTGGGGAAGGGAATTTTGAAGACAATGTATAATAATTTTTTGACTTATATTGTTCCTTTATTCTTGGTTGCTTAAAATTCCTACTGTTGAATATCTTGCTTAACTTCATAACAATTTTGAGAAGTAGATACATAAGAGAATTGTAGTTTTGACTTTAAAGATGGGAAAACAGGAATAGATTTGTGAAATGGTATAGCAGTAAGATTTTTGTTCATTCATTATTTTTAAAAAGATTTGTATTAAAAATATAGCTAATAGACAAGATTATATTAGTTTTAGGGGTATACCATAGTTATTCAATATTTACATACCTGAAGAAGTGATCACCATGGTAAGTCCAGCAACCATCTGACACTGTACCAGGCTATCACAATATTATTGACTATGTTCCCCATGCTGTACATTACATCCCTAAGACTTATTTGTTTTATACCTGGAAATATGGGCCTCTTGTTCCCCTCTACCTTCTTTCCCCCCTTTTAAAATTTTTCAATTACAGTTGACATTCAATATTATTATACAAGTATTAATTTCAGGTATACAGCATAGTGGTTAGACATTTGTGTAATTTAAGAAGTGATCCCCCTGACTAGTCTAGTACCCACCAGGCACTATATATAGTTATTACCATATTATTGACTATATTCACTATGCTTTATTTTACATCCCCATGACTATTTTGTATCTACCAATTTGTACTCCTTAATCCCTTTTCACCCTTCCCCAACCCGCATCCCATATATCACTCTGGTAAATCTAGTAACCATCAGACCCATACATAGTTATTACAATATTATAGGCTATCTTCCTTACGGTATGTCCTACATCCCCATGACTACGTTATAGCAACCAATTTCTGCTTCTTAATCCCTTCCTCTTTTCACCCATCCCCCTAACCTCCCCTCCCCAAATCTGGCAACCATCAAAATTTTCTCTGTATCTATACATTTGTTTCTGTTTTGTTTGTTTATTTTGTTCTTTAGATTCCGCATATAAGTGAAAATCACATTGCATCTGTCTTTCTCTGTCTGACATACTCCACTCCGTACAATACCCTCCCGGTCCATCTATGTTGCTGCAAATGGCAAGAACCCATTCCCTTCCATGGCTGAACAATATTTCATCATATATATGACCTCCTCTTTATCCATTCTTCCACTGATGGACAACAAGGATGCCTCCACATCTTGACCACTGTAAACAATGCTGCAATGAGCATATAGATGTACATGTCCCCTTGAAATAGCATTTTGGGATTCTTCAGATAAATACTCAGAAGTAGGATTACTGGGTCCTTCTTTCTCTCTTGTTGTAGACTTTGTTTTGTTTTTGTTTTTTTGAGGGCAGTGTCACTGGCCCTCATATGTGGGACCCGAGGGCTGCTGGCTTCCCAAACCAGCGCTTAACCACCATGCCACTCGGCTGGCCCGTGTTTTAAAGTCTATTTTGTTTGGTACAAGTATTGCTACCCCAACTTTTTTTTTTTTTTTCCATTCTCATGAGATAGCTTTTTCCATCCCTTTACTTTCAGTCTGTGTGTGTCTTTTGATCTGAAGTGAGTCTCTTGTAGGCAGCATTTGATGGGTCTTGTTTTCTTCTTCATTCAGCCCTCCTATGTCTTTTGACTGGAGCATGTAATTCTATTTTCAATAGAAAATAATTGTTGATAGATATATAGTTATTGACATTTTATTATTCATATTTTTTATCTTTTTCTTTCTTTTTTTTTTTTCCATCTTAAAGAAGTCCCTCTAACATTCCTTGTAATACTGGTTTCGTGGTGATGAACTCCTTTAACTTTTTCTTGTCTGGGAAGCTCTTTATCTGTCCTTTGATTCTAAATGATAGCTTTGCTGGGTAGAGTAATCTTGGTGGTAAGTCCTTTCTTTTCATCACATTGAATATTTTGTGCCAGTCCCTCTGGCCTGCAAAGTTTCTGTTGAGAAGTCAGCTGATGGTCTTATGGGAGCTCCCTTATAAGTTACTTGTTGCCTTTCTCTTGCTCCTTTTCAGATTCTCTCTTTGTCTTTAACCTTTGGTATTTTAATTATGATGTGTCTTGGTGTGGGCCTTTTTGGGCTCATCTTGTTTGGAACTCTCTGCACTTCCTGGATTTGTATGTCTAGTTCCTTCACCAGATTAGGAATGTTTTCAGTCATTATTTCTTTAGGCAGATTCTCAATCCTTTGCTCCCTCTCTTCTCCTTCTGGTACTCCTATGATGCAAATATTGTTATGCTTAATTTTGTCCCAGAGGTCCCTTAAACTATCTTTGTTTTTTAAATTATTATTATTATTATTATTATTATTTGCTGTTCTGATTGGGTGTTTTCTGCTACCTTGTCTTCCAAATTGCTGATACAATCCTCTGCTTCTTCTAATCAGTTGGTGATTCTTTCTAGTGCATTCTTCATTTTGGTTATTGTATTCTCCACTTCTGACTGGTTCTTTTTTATGGTTTCTGTGTCCTTTTTTATGCTTGCCATCTCTCTGTTGAAGTTCTCACTAAGTTCCTTGAGCATCCTTATTATAGCCATTGCTTTGAACTCAGTATCTGGTAGGTTGCTTCCCTCCGTTTCATTTAGTTCTTTTTTTTGGAGTTTTCTGCTGTTCTTTCATTTGAGATGTACTTCTTTGTCTCCTCATTTTGGCTGCCTCTCTGTGTTTGTTTCTATATATGAGGTAGATCTGCTATGTCTCCCAGTCTTGGCCCGGTGGCCTTAAGTCGTAGGTGCCCTGTGGGGCTCTGTGGCACAGTCTCCTTGGTAACCTGCACTGGGTGTTCCAGGAGTATCCCTTGTGTGGGTTGTATGTGCCGTCCTGTTATATAATTGAGCCTTGATTGCTATTGGCATGTCTGTGGGTGGGATTGACCCTTAGTCTGACTAGCTATGGGGTTTCTCCACATCCACAGCTTACGGGGTGTTGTGTGGGATGGGGGTGGGGGACAAGCTTACCCATGGAGCAGGATTTGCCCCAGGGGGCTTTGTGCTTGTTGAGATTGCCCTTTGTGCATGCCACTTGTCAGGCTAGTTGGATGGTGCTCTGATGTGGTCTGAAGCCAACCCCCACCAAAGAGCCTCTTGGGAGGGGCTCTGGTGCAAGCTCAAGTGACTCTGTAACTGAAAGGGGGCTACTTTGTAGGAGCTATAAAACAATCCATGGTTGTTTGCTGTCTGTGCTAAACCTGGAGGTGTGTAGGAGAGGCCATTCTGCTAAACAACGGTGGCTGCCATGGTCCTAGGGTAGCCCCACAAAACACCAGGACACCCCAAGGCCTCCAGTAAGTTTTTTTGGAATGTAAGAATATACTCTATAGAAAAATGTGACATATGTGGTTATTGATATATGCTATACTATGAAGGAAAAGAAAAGCATATTCTATATATTATTATTGCCAATCTAATTTTTAATGACCTAAGTAATTATCAAAAGTATTTTTATGCTATTCACCTAAAGACTCAAAATGCCTCTAATCTAAAGCTTTAGAGCGCTTCACTAATTTCCATGAAAATATAATCACTCCTTTTTTTTTTTTTTTTTTAAGATTTTATTGGGGAATTGGGGGAGGGGAACAGACAAGTTGCTGTCCTTTTCTTCAGTCTAGTTGTGGAAGATTTCGCTTCACTGGTCCATGTTGGTATTATCATTGCGCTCTTCCCAGGTGAAGCAGTCACTTGCCTGCCATTGTACGGCCGCTTACGGTGGCTCACGGCAGCTCACGCTCGCTGCCAGCCAGCTCCACTGCAGCCTACACCATTGCTGGCGACTCACGGTAGCCCAGCTCTAGGTCGAGCTGTTGTTCACCATCTTAGCTGTAGAGGGTGCAGCATCACTGGATCCAACCCGGGGGATCCAACCTGGCGCCCTGCTGCTCAGAGCTGGTATCCTAAGCCAACCCCTAACCAGTGCACCACTCAGGCGTACCTCAGTCCTCTTTTTAAGAAAAATAAATAAATACAGAAACTCAAAATTAATAGTAATGGCAGTTGAAAGAAGCCAAGCCATCATTTGCTTAGAAGAGAAACTTGTAAGCATTGAGGTAGCTTTATTTTGTCCACACTAGATATATGGGATTTCCTGTTATCCTTGGGCCTTGCATAGTCAGTATATGTTTGAGGAGAAAACATTTACTAAGGGTCTGTGGACAAGGGACTTGGTGAATGAAGGTCAAAGGCATATTTCTTTAAGGATGCTTAGATTAATGTTTTATTGTATAGAAATCTGTAACATACTGGGGTTGTTTAAGGCAACAGTAGTTTAACTAATGGAAGATTTTCGCTCCTGTGCCACTGGCCAGGCTGCTACCTCTGCTTGGAACATCCTTCTGTCTAGTCTTTTCCAAGCCAGCTTCCATGGGTCCTTCAAGACTTATCCTGGGCATTTCTTTTGGACAGCTTCTAAACTTTTAATTTTTTAAAATTATTTATTTGTTTATTTATTTATTTATTTTTAATTGGGGAACACTGTATTTTTCTAGGACCCATCAGCTCCAAGTTGAGTAGTTGTTTCAATCTAGTTGTGGAGGGCACAGCTCAGTGGCCCATGTGGGGATTGAACTGGCAACCTTGGTGTTATGAGCACTTTGCTCTAACCAACTGAACTAACTGGCCACCCTGGACAGCTTCTTAGACCCAAACCATCCTATCTCTGTCCACTGCTTCTGGGCTGGCCCTGTGCTTACTTGGCTTTTCTTACACTGTACCGGACTCATCGGCTTCCCACTCTGAGCTGTGGCCCCCTCAGGGGTTGGCGTTGTCTTTAGTTTTTGTACCCCTAATGCCTAGAGCAGGGCGAAACACAGCTGATAATCAATAAATGTTGATGAATGAAGAAACACTTCACATGGAAATATAGCTTATTAATACACTTAAATACAAAAAAGAATAAAGGGTAATATTCTGAAATTAAACAACCTTGTGTCCTCCATTGAAAAAAAGGAAAATTTTTATATGAGGGTATTTACTCCTCCCCCTTTGCAAAGTATAAATTACACATTCACAGCAAAGTGTTTTGTATACCTTCCCTTTTCTCATGTCTGGGTTTTCTACCGTCAAGCGTGTTTGTCATATTTTTCATTTTTTGGACCTGGTGGTTCCCTCACCTAAGAGTTTATGTTTTAGGTCAAAGAATCACAGATGATAAATGAGTTGGTGAAGTTTGTCTTGATAATTAGGTAGTGGCTGAAGTGGATAAGTTTATTCTATCTGAGAAACAGGGAAAATAGAGACCTTTGAGGAAGTCTGGCCAATCAGAGGATAGCTAGGTAAATGAATGACTTCAGGACTATTATTGTGACTCCTCTGAAACAAAGAAGGGGACAATACCATTGAACTTTCATCTTCTAAGAAGGTTTTATTTTATTTTACTATTTTTTTAAAGAAGATATTTATTGGGGAATTAGGGAAGGGGAACATTGTGTTTCTCCAGGACCCATCAGCTCCAAGTCAAGTTGTTGTCCTTCAGTCTTAGTTGTGGAGGGTGCAGCTCAGTTCCAAGTCCAGTCGCTGCTTTTGATCTATTATAGTTGCAGAGGGGCGCAGCCCACCTTCCCATCCAGGAGTCGAACCAGCAACCTTGTTGTTAGGAGCACACTCTCTAACCAACTGAGCCATCCTGCCACCTGTTGGCAGCTCAGCAGCAGCTTAGCTCCAGCGCAGCTCATTGGCTCATGTGGGAATCGAACTGGTGACCCTGTTGCTCAGAGCTTGTGCTCTAACCAACTGAGTCACTCAGCCAGCCCCATAAGAAGGTTTTAAGTTCTGAGCCTTCTAGAAAAGGGCCTTCTTTCTGGTTGTAGAGAACTGACTCACTGAAGTTTCTTCAGGAAAAGGGGCATTCATTGAGAAGATGCTCACAGGGGACCTGAAATCAGACCTGGAAAGGTTTCGGGTCCTGAGGCAGCTCAAGGGACAGCCTCCTCTCTCATGTCAATCTTGTTCTCTGGCTGTGTGTTTGCTTTACCTGGACTCCTTTTGCTACCGGATGGTTTGGTCTTCTATTATAGCCTTATTCTGAGTAAATAGCCTCCATCTCATAGCTTTTGCTTACACCTAAATGTTGCTTTTTTGGCCTTGCGAAGACCCCCATGCCCAGAACTCTACCCTTTCCACCCTACTCCCTTCATGGCTTCTTTCCTTATATTCTTAACATTTGCACTTTCCCCTGATAGTTGCTTCATTCTCTCAAAGTTCCCTAATTCACATTTCCAAGGAAGAATCCAATTAACCCAATTCATCTTTTCATTGCTTGGTCTTATAGATCCCTAACCAGCCTATGATTGGCATTACCCAAGGGTCAGAGGCATATCTCTAGTCCAGTTTGCTGTGACAAAGGGAAATGGGTAGGGCAGGAGGGTTGTCACTTGGTATAAAGCTGGATTGCCTTTTAGTAGGAACTATGGCAGGGCCGTTTTCCCTTCCAAGGAGCTGGCAACAAATGTATTTGACATACCTGATATAAGTCTATTTTGGAAGTCTAAGAAATTAAGGATAACCAGATTATTAAAAATTCAAGTGTTTCATGGATGACAATTAGTATAACTGAGATAAGACCATGGGAACAAATAGCAGATTTCTAACCAGGAAAGAAATGGCAAGAGGGGAGTGTATTGGAGTTAGTTCTTAGATGAGTGACACCATTTCATACATTTATTAAAAAGCAAGAGAAGGAGTATAGTGAAAGTGAGACGGTATTGACATGGATCCCAGAGGCTAGTTTATAAAGCAAGTATAATCCTGCAGTTGGGGACCAGGATGAGGATAAGTAGGAATGCTAAGCTTCTTAGGGGGTTTCTGCCTATGCTTTCTTCCTCTACTTCCCTATTCTGTGCTCAGTCCCCCTTACCTTTCATTTCTGGAAAGAGTCTGTTACCAAATTAGTGATTTGACCTTGGACTGGTTATTTATCTCTGAAACTCAATTTGCTCATCTTTGAAATAGGGATAATGATTATTCTTTCAAAAACTTATTATAGGAATTAAATTAGATAGCATAATATATTTAAAGTGACTGGTACACTTTATCTAGGATGTAATAGGTGCTCAGTCAATTGTAGCAATTATTCTAGCACATAGGAAGGAAGGAAACATCGACTTAATGTGCTGGGTAAAATGTTGCTTGTTATGTCATTTATTCCTTATAACAATCCTGAAGGACTTAATTATTATTTCTACTTTATGAATGGGATACAGTAATATTATGTACAAAACGCTGAGCTAAGCACTTTCATCTTGGCTTATTTAACCCAAGATAGTGCTAGTAATGTCTTCATCTCATAGTTGAGGAAACTGAGGACTCGAGAGTTTAACTTGCTCAGAGTCATATAACTAGTAAGTGACCCTCAGAGTGTGTGTGTTAGTCTACCTGAACTTCGGTCAGTCTGACTCCAGAGTTTTCCCAAATACGTATTTGATGAAAGTGAATGCGACTGAGTTACAATTCAGGCCTTTTGGGGCAGTACTTCTGCTGTTCACTACCAGACAAATATGCCGATTGAATGAAGGATAGAGGTAGGCACACACACACACTTATGCTACCACCGAGTCTGAGTGCCATGATTAGACAGATGAGGGAAAACTTTTGAAAGGGTACCAAGGACAAAAAATTTAAATAATTACAACCCATCCAAAAAAGGTCTCTCAGATCTGACGAATGATTCGGCAAACTTGTTGCATGTCTGTTGTGTGTCAGGCAATGAAAAATGAGCATGGCTCTGTGGGAATGCAAGATGAGTAAGGCTGAATTCCTACCTTTAAGGTGCTTTCATTCTGGTGGAGGGAAATAGAGGCTAGAGATTTTCTATAGTTTTTCTCTGTCTTCACACCAATGGCTTTATAAAGGGTGGCATAAAATAGCTAACTACTGCGGTAATATATGGATAGATAATAGTGTTTTCAAAGATGAAGTTCTTTGACTAAAAGTGGAGAAATATCTACTCTTATTAATCGTAAGCATATATCGGCATTTTTCTGGTCTGCACTTACATATATTTCTATGAAAGGAACAGAAAACGGAACCATCTGTTCTATGCCTTGTAGGTTCAGGATCTATAGCTGTCCAGCCACCCAACTGGAGCCTACAAATCCCTCTATGGCCAAATGGTACACTCAGCTGTGTCGTGTGCTAGTAAGTAGTGCTCAGGTGCTGGCAGCTGGGCTGGTTATCCTTCTACACTCCGACTGGAGATTTTACTCTGTAGTTGAGAATTACCAATGTTCCTTGCACGCTATACCAGGCTTTATGAATTTTTTATTTTTTGAGACAGTCCTAATGTAAAACATTGTCCCCATAAGTATATTCATGATGGATAGTCAGTGTGTTCTGGTTGTTATTTCAGGTTGTTAATGAAATTGAGTTTCCACAGCCTAATCCTCATTAAAGAGGCCAAGGAGACATCTTCTGCATATGGACTTGATCCACTTGCAGCCCAAATGTCCTCACTCGTCTTTACACCCTAAAGTGGAAACCCAGCTGAGATCTCTCTTGTTCTGTTTGGATTGGTTCTTTGCTCAAGTCCCCTCTTCCCAAACTCTGTACATGGACATTATACTCACCCTTCCTTCAAGACCTGGTTCAATGCCACTGGCCTCACAAAGTCTTTCTCAATTCTTAAATCCAGTCCCATCATCTGGCATTGACTATTTCTGCAATAACAATTGAACACTTTAATGATATATACTGATGTTGTAACTTCAGTATATTGTTAAAGTCAGAATTTGGCATGGGGTCCTCTCATGTTTTCTTGTTATGTGTCATCTTGTACTTTCCTTGGGATGACCATAATAGCTCCATGAGTTCACGGTCACAAATCCCTTAATAGGTGATGAACAAGAGGGCAGGGCTTTAGGTTCCCTTCACCTGTGCATCCCTCAAAACACCCAAGGGTTTCTGCCTTCCAAGTGGCTGGTGCTCAGAGATGCTTACTAAACCAAACTGAATTGAATTCCTGGCTTCATTACATTGGTTTTGGGTATGGTAACATTGTTCTCTGAGCCTCAGTTCCCTGTAGGAAAAGAAATGTTGCTTTAAAAAAAAAAAAAAAAGGTATCTTCACTGATTTTTAGGATGAAAGAAACCCCATAATATAAACAGCAATTGTAATTATTATTAATCAGCATCCTTCAAATAGTAATGAACTGATAGAATGACCTCCTTAGCGTGCTTTGCTGGCAGAGTGGGCAGCCTTGATAAACTAACTGGTCTTCTCCATCTCCAATATCTATGATTCTTTGAAATTTTAAGTAGACAAGTGTGAGCTAATGTACACTGGAAGGAACAATTGAAGCAGCTCACGCTCACTGGTGGGCTCTGAATTACTCTTCTCATAAGTGCTCAGGAAAAAGATCTTGGCTTCATTGTGGGTTGCTCAATGGAGACATCTGCTCACAGTGCTGCAGCAGCGAGAAGGATGAATGAGATATAATAGGCTGTATTAACTTTGAGAATGGCGTAAAGAATAATGCAGCAAATAATACAGTGCACATAATTTGGCATTGACTATTTCTGCAATGACAATAAAACATTTTAATGATATACATTGATGTTATGACTTCACCTTAAAAATCACAGTTTGGCATTGGGTCTTCTTGTTTCAGAGAAAACAAAGCCAAAATACAAAAGATCCAGAGGAAAAAAAACAACAACAGGCTGTCTCCAAGACATGCAAGGGATTTGCCTGTAATGAGAAACTGAAAAAACAAGGACATTTTAATTCAGATAAAGGGGGAGAAATGACATTGTATAAATTTATTTAAAATTAATGGAAGTTTCAGAAAATTGCTAGAGCTAGCTTCTGATTATCCTTTGGAATGGAGGTCAGAGATAGGCAGGATAATTGAAATCCTTGATAATCTCCAACCCTCATTTTAGCTTTTAGTGGCAGCATCCTGTCCTATGAAAAGTTTTAACAGAGGAGCAAAGATACAACAATGCAGTCCAGAGTTTGTGAACTCAACAGCCCAGGGAAGAAGCAGCTCAATGGCAGCCTGGGGTTGGGAAGCACACAGAATTTGGAATAAAGTGAACGCTTTCTAGACCCTACTCTCAGTTTATCATCTGTACAACCTTGAATGAGATGCTTAACGTCTATGAGACCCAGTTCCTTCATCTGTAAAGTGGAGATAATAGTGACATTTATTTTATGGGTTTGTTGGGAGAACTAAATGGGCTAATCGGAAGTGGCTGGTGAGCTGTGAGGTATGATGTTGGGAGCTAGTTGAGAAGAGTCCCTGCTTCCCATCGGGCTTGCCCATATCAAGAGTAGACATGCTCCCGGCACTTGGGGGCTTACACCACACCTTCCCTTCTCTTCAATCTTCTAGTTCTTATATTCATGGTAGGAGATTTTTAGAAGAGGCATGCAACATTTCCTTCATCTCCAAAATCATCTGCAGTGTGCCTGTTCCCTTGCTCCCAGAAAGCCTTAAGATAATTTTGCATATGTGTTTATTAATGCATGATTATTTAAAGTTCATCTTCTGTAATTTTCACACTAGCCCTTTGAGGTACATACTGCAATTATCTTCATCTTCCAGATTCAGACACTGAGATACAGACAGTTTTACTTACGAATGCATAGTAACGGCAGAATAAAGAGAGTCAAACCTATGCTAGCTTGCCTCTGAGTTGATTTATGAAGTCTAGAAAACTGACTTGTGTGCCTGTCCTGATCCCTCCCCTGGGGAGTGACTGGTCTTCCCAATAAGGAGCCCCTACCCTACCCTCGGGCACACCGCTCAGGGCTCACCAGTGTGATGCCTGTCCTAAGCCTCTCTTCCCTAGTAGAAGCCATCTTGTCTACCTTAGCACTGTGTAATGTAGCTCAACACATTATTATGTTAACAACAGTAGAAACCCTTATACCCCATTCAATGAATAGTCGGTGATTTATCTGAATGAGTTAGCTAAAGCAGAATTCATACAAAATGATGGACTCATTCCTTAATCCTGTATTTCAATTTAAAACATCCCTCAAGTTTTTGAGAGATGGCCAAAGCCTCATTTTTGGAGTCTAGGGCCTCCCATTAAAGCTGTGTCCTATTTCTTGGATAAGCCACACTTCTGAGGCTTTCGCAATGATTTTGTCTTGGTATCTTTAAAGTGGAGCAAGATCTTAGACATTTTGTGAGACAGATTTTTTTTTCCCCCAGATTAACGATGTTTCAGAGTTGGCTCTCCCACACCTAGGTTGACAGTTTTATATATATATATATATATATATATATATATATATATATATATATATATCTATATATTTTTTTTTTTTTTTTTTTTACTAACTCACCTTTAAGGTGCATTTTCCAGACATTCATCTTAGATCTTGGAGATACAGCTTATCTCTTTCGCACTCATATTTCATGGCTTTAAGTAAGTGTGATTAAATTGTGTAATTACAGTGAGAGGGAGAACTAGCATAAATATGTTTGGGAACAAACACACCAACTTCTAGTGAGCAGACAACTCCACTGGTGGGAGTTTCAGAGGGCAGGCATCCTCGAGGAGCCTGTAACAAGCTGTGATCACTCAGCATGTCGTGGGCCTTCTGTCTTCACATTTATAGAGGGAATGGGGACCACAGATTAATCAGAAAGTGCCGGTCACTTAAGAGAGCCCCTGTTCAGGATGGCTTCTGTTCCACGTCTAACCTAGAAGATAAATGCCTTCAAGGTCTAACTTTTATCTTTCTAGTTAGTTTCAGAACCTAGCACTGTGAATGGTATAGAGTGGACCCTGAATAAACATTGACTCACTAGCTAACTGGGCGTACCTACAAAAGCAAAACTCAGTTTGCCACTACACATCTTCCAGTGGGGGCCCTGGGCAACAGTCCACCATCCGGCAGTTGGATCAGGGAGAGAGAAAGAGTTAACAAATGAATTTCTAATATTTCTGTAAGATAAGATTATACATACTGTTAAACAGTTCAATGGAAGGCAGCTATGAAGAAGCGGATTTTGGATAATATATGTAATTAACCTGGGTAACTAACACAACATGACAGTGAGGCAACACACTTTATAACATTTTAATAAAGGATTAGATGTGTTCTTACAGGAGAAAAAAAATCCACACTTACAACCACGATAGCTGACTACAAAAAAAAAAAAAAAGCCTCTCTGATGATTATGTTCAGGGCCAGCCAGGTCAAGAAAAAATTTCCTTTACTGATATACCCTTGCAGGGTTGAGTTTATTATATGCTTCTTCTGACAAAGTAAAGAATTTTCCATTGAGCACCAAAAGAGGAAAGAAGTCAGATCTGAAGGATATTAAATTTGACAAAGACATTTTGTGGCAGGCAATTGGTTTGGGAGATGGGGGTAGAGTGTTGGTGATGGCAGAGCTATCCTCTTTCCTAAGATAAAGCAGGCAGAAAACATTTAGCCTTGTGCTCAATAAATGTTTGGACCAAAATGTACTGAGCAAGCAGAGTTGGAAAATTACAGAAAGTTTACATGACCACAGGAAATGGGATGAGAAGGAATATAGAGAGAGATTGTGAGTGTGTGTGTGTGTGTGTGTGTGTGTGTGTGTGTGTGTGTGTGTAGAATAGAAATAACCCTCCCTAGGATCTGGTGTGAACCTTCTCATTAATTTTCCATGTTGAGAATCTGCAGGCCAGTTCTAATTATTAATTCTTGAAGACCTCCTGGGTCCTCAAGAGGATATGAAACTTGTTGTGTAGAAAAGGAAGAATGAAATTAACATTGTACTGAGCACTCATTGTGTGCACTCATTATGCTAAGTGTTTAATATATGGTAGCGTATTCCTTTGAATATAAGTTGCAATTGAATTTGCACGACCCACATTACATTATGTGCCACTAGGAGAAAGAAAAACAACACTCCCAATTAAACTATGGCACACCATCAATGTTAAAACTCACCTTGATTTCCGAGCTGTTAAAATGTTAAAAAATATGCATCTTAGAATCAATGAGTTGCGATGTCTCATTTAATCCTCCCAACAACCCCTAAACTAAGTATTGATATTGCTGGATGAAGACAGTGAGGCTCAGAGAAGTCAAGTAATTTCAAACAGCAGGTAAATATCAGAGCTGGAATTTGACCCAAATTATTGCCTTCAAATCCAGGGTCCTTTCCGTACTGCTGTTGATTGAAATCAGTGCTTGCTCAGGACTCAGAGATTTTTTTTAAAAATGACTAATAAAAGCACTATATGCTACTAAAAGCATGTACCTTTGGACCTATCTCCCAAAGACCTTTCTTCTCAGGGAAAAAGTATGAGTGACACCACAGTCAATGACAGCCATGGATTTCTAAGGGTGGAAAGAGAAGTCACTCTGGTCCAGTCTCTGTCTGGTCCTTGAACCCTTGATGGTGACTCTCTCCCAAGGAGCCATGTGGCCTCTAAGAAGCAGCAGCAGGACAGGACCACTCGGGCAGCTCCGTGCGTTTGTTGGGAGCTCTGCTTTCATCTATTCATTGGTCTTGATTCTGTATGTGAAGATATGTAGAGTTGGTCTCCTTGTCTTAATATCATGTGGCCCTTCCCATATTTGTAAACAATTATTACAGTCCCTCTAAGACTCCTTTTCTCCAAGTGGAATATTAATACATTGAGAACGGGGTATTGTAATGTATATATGCAAATCTGCATCACTGGTCCATAGTGTGTTAATATTATAGGACATGGTATAGAAAATCAGTCTCTCTCTCTCTCTCTCTTTCTCTCTCTCTCTTTCTCTCTCTGGCTGCTATAGTGAATACACTTCAGCTTGTTTGTCTTCCTTTTAAAGAGAGGCATTTAGAACTGACCATTTTGCTCCAGATGGAACAGAGAACTATCACCTCTCTTGCTGTAGGCACCATACTTCTCTTCGTACAACCTGGTAGTACATTTGACTTTTCCAGCACTTCATCACAGAAGTATAAACTCCTCTTTCCTCTGCTCTTTCCTGCTCCTTCTTTATTTTCCTTCTTTTTTTAACATGTGATTTTGTTGGAATTGACATTTTGAGGATTTTTTATGTTGGTTTTTTTTTTCCATTTGATGGTCATGTGTCCCAAGTGTGTAACATTCATAAATCAGATTTTTAAAAAACATTTTCTATAGCGTTAACTAAATCCTTTCTATAAAAAGTAAGCAGGATGGGGTCAAAGACAGAGCCCTTTCCTTTGGGAGATCAAAGGAAATCTTTTAGTTGTTTGGTTACCAATCTACCCAGTTCTTCTGTCACGTCCCCATATATCTCTATCTTGCCTATAAAATATTGGGGACTTTACATATGCCATCCCATTTAACCTGGGCAAAGCCCCCACGTCCCCAATATTATCATTCCCATTTCATAGGTAAGCAAGCGGTGCCACAGACAGGTGAAATAGCTTGACCAGGATTACCTGTTTGTTAGAAGCAGAACCTGAGTTTTCATGTTCCTTCTCCTCTGCCATGGCTGTACCCATTGTGAATTACTGGGCTGAAATCCAGGATGGAATTTTTACCTCATGTTCCTGAGGTCCAGGATGGAGCACTTCTGACCTCCAGGAGCCAAATGTCATAACAGAAGTGCAAGAGAGTGGACATCACACTTCACTCTAAGGATAGGACTCGCCCTTGCCTTCCCGTGACCTTTCTTAGAAATGGTTGCAAAAATAGTGTTAGAGAAAGACGAGTCTTTCCTTGACCCTCTAGGCAATGGAATAGTATCTGGTCCTGAAGGTGAGGACCTAGGTCCAGAAATAACAGAGATTTTTTTGAAAGCTGGTGAAAGCTAGTTACCTAAACTCTTGGTAATAGTCAGCTTCTCTCTCTCTCTCTCTCTCTCTCTCTCTCTCTCTCTCTCTCTCTCTCTCACACACACACACACACACACACACACACACACACTCTACAAACGAGTTACAAAGCCTGCTTTCAGTCCCTTCCTCAGGACATGCTATGATGACTTCATATTTCAGAATAAATGACTATTGGAAAGCTAAAAAAGAAAGGAAAAGAAAAACAGCATAAATGATGCAGGGAAGCACCCCTGTTACTCAAACCACAACTGGCACCCAGCTTGTTGGTAGGCAAGGAGGTGTGCTGGCATGGGTGGGAGTCACGAGGGGCAGTGATCCAGGGCGAGATAAGCCACACGCTGAGGACGTGTCCATGGCTACATTGCTCTCGCTGAAGGAATGACTTCCAGGAAGAGTCTTTTAAACTATTAAGCCGTCATACAAACAAGGTGCCATTACTTCATGGGCACGTGGTGATTCTCAGACATAATTAACACCAGGTGGTTTGCAACTAAACAATGTACTAACAATATGGATCATTTAAATAACAACAGGGACATCTAGGTATCCTCCTTCATAAAGAGAGCCAAGGTCAGTGCATGAAGCAAAAGATGGGGACTGAGGAAAGGTTACCTTGCTTCCCAAGTCAGTGGTGTACCCATTTTCTACATACATAAAAGCCTTCGCTCAATGAGGAAGTTCATTTAGTACCTTTCTTCCAAAGCAAAGTCACTTAAGATAAATGAACTCACCAGTGCAATTGATTGAAGTAAACCCCAACACACTAATATAGTCTTTCTGGACTGCTAAGATGGTACAGTGAAGAATTAGGGAATTAGCTGAAATTTTTATCTTTTTTTTTTTCTCTCCTAAAAAGAAACGACTCAACTCAAAATTAATTGCTAAGGGAAATGGTTCTACATTATTTCCCATAAACCTACCTTAGGGATTGAAGGACTGTGGGCATGGGGCGGGGGGAGCCACAGACATGGAATCTATGTACTAGGGCACTGCTAACACAGTACATGATTTTCAGCAATCCCAAGGGACTTTTTCTGAGATCCATTCCATGTAAAACAATGGAAACCTATTTCCATGCTTATTTGTGTTTCCTGGGAGCCCTTAAATGCCATGGTGAAGAATAAAGGGATGGACACTTCTTAGTCCCTCTTCTGATTATTCATAATTTTCTAAAGTTATCTTATTGAACAACGCCACCTAAAGATGAATTTTAGATCTAATTATCGAAGTGTTAATATATTCATTCAACCAAAAGTCATCAAGCACCTCAGCATGCTATGTTCTCTGCTAGGGACTAACAAGCATAAAAAAAAAACAAATAAGATTCATCATCATCCTCGAGGAGCTAATCATTTAGGAAAGAGTAAGACATGTACACAGATAACTGGGATATGAAGAACAATAGAATGAATGCTTTATGAAGGCTCAGACAAAATCCTGTGGGAGGTTCACATCTAGTCGTGAAGAGCAGAAAAGCATCATGGAGATGGTATCAGTCAACTCCGGGGGTTGAACAGTATAGGATCTCAACAGGTGTAATTAGAGGAAGCATCAGTTCAGGCCCAGGGAAGAGCATAAAGAAAAGCAGGGCATGTTCTGAGAAGAGCAAAGAGACCATGTGGCCAAAGCAGAGGATGAATGCAGGCAAGTATAGAGAGAATAGCAGCTGGGGATACGTGGCAGAGGATCTTAAACACTAGGTTAGAGAATTATAATTCAGTTCCTTGGGCAGTGGGGAGCCATTGAAAGTTCTTGAGCAGAAAAGTGACATCAGCAGACCTTTATTTTTGGAAGATTTATCTGGCAAGGGTATGTGGGGTGGAAGCGTTGGACAAGAGCCTGGAAGACCAGTTAGAGAGGCATGGAAGGACTTCCAGTGAGAAGGGCTAAGGACCTGAATTAGGGTGGTGGCGGTGGCCATGCAAAGGGAGGGCCGAGCTTTGGAAACACGAGAGGAAGACTAGATAGGATTTGGCAATAGATTAAATGGGGCTGGGGAGAGACTCACTTGACAGATAACTGGCAACATAGTGAGGCCCAACAGAAAATGGGTACCTGCGCTTGTGTACTTACACTGATGTGTTTGGGTAAGGGGATGGCAGGATTAGGAATAATCTTTTTAAAAGGCAAATCAGATTTCATTGGTCCCTGGCTTAATAATACCTAAATGCTATTCCACTGCATTTAGAATAAAACTTCTTACCGTTGCCTGCTGTAAGCTCCACATGATCTGGGCCTTGGTCCGCTCTAACCTCACCTCTTAGCACTCTCCAATGCTTCAGCTTTAGCCGCTCTGGCCTTCTTTCAGTCCTTCCAATGCACCAACTTCATTTCTGCCTCAGGGCCTTTGCATCTGCTGTACCCTCTGTCCAGAACACTCTGCCTTCATGTGACGGGCCCTTTCTTGTCAGTCAAGTCTCAGCTGAAGTGTCATCTACTCAGGCCTTTCCTAACCAATTACCCTACCCTTCTCCCGCAGACACTCTTTGTCACACCATCCTGCTTTTTATAATCTGAAATTATCATAATCTGAAATTATCTTAGTTTCTTTACTTTGCTTGTGTTTCCCTTTACTAAAAGTGAACTTTTAAGAGTGTGTTTTGTTCGTAACTGTATCTTGGTTATTAGAACCAAGCCTGGAACATACCAGGGGCCTGGTAAATAGTTATTGAATGGATGAATGAATGAATGAATGAATGAATGGATTATCTTTGGGGAATGTTGGCTTTTCATGCAGGTGTCACCTTCAGGCTGAGATGGGCAACAAGGACTTGGATATGTGGGATTATAGCTCAAGAGAGGGCCAGGTTTGATGTCTGTGTTACGGGAGATGAAAAGTTAGAAAAAACATTCCAGTTCCTGGGCCTTTTTGAGCAAAGGCATTGCTTCCCTGCTTCTGCCTCAATCTCGGATCCGAAACCTACAATCTCCGACTTAACCTACAGTGTCCGAGTGAGTGTCCTTCATCCTCCAGAGAATGTCTACTTTGGTGGTCTTCAGCAAACCCTACCTTGGATGAAGTAGTTTGGAATTCCTGTTTAGAATTGCCCACAGAGGTGGGTCCAGATTGGGTGGGGCCTGAAGTTTAGTAAATGTGGGGGACCTTCCTGAAAAAGAATATTCAAAATTCCTTAGGTACATACATGACCTTGGAAGGGGGCGGCAAAAGTGAGGGGCCCTGACGTTGGCTTTGGTCTTTTGTGGAGAGGGTTAGGCCTAACTGTGCGTGTTACTTTATGTTTAAAAAAGCTGTCATGGGGCAGCCAGTTGGCTCAGCTGGTTAGAGCTCAGTGCTCATAACACCAAGGTTGCCGGTTCAACCCCCCACATGGGCCACTGAGTTGCGCCCTTCACAACTAGACTGAAACAACTACTTGAATTGGAGCTGATGGGTCCTGGAAAAACACATTGTTCCCCAGTAAAATTAAAAAAAAAAAAAAATAAATGTTTGAAAAAAAAAAGAAAGGAAGATGTCCCATGTGGGCAGTGTAGAGGAGATGCCAGGTGGAAGCTAATCATAGAAAGATTCCGGATGTGTCAGGTTATTGCGTCAGGCATCTTTTATTAACTAATCTTGTATGGAAGCTAGAAAGAAAGGTTGAATTGGACCCTGTGGGACATAGAGTCTGGGTGGTAGGGAAGCCTAAGAGCGGGACGGGAACCAGGTATGTGGGGAGAGGAGTTCCGCTCCAATACTGACATTATCTGTTAGCAGATTTATTTGATTTAATGAAGTGATATTGGATTCTCATTTTTCCTCTCTTGTTTTCTAAAAAAAAGCAACTCCCTCTCAACCCTCTTCTCACACACACACACACACACACACACACACACACACACAGCCCTCCAACAAGTGGATCTTGTAAGTCCATTGGCTTTGATAATGATTTTTTTAATTAAAAATTTAAAAATTTTTAAATTACAGTTGACATTCTATATTATATTAGTTTCAGGTGTAAAGCTTAGTTGTTAGACATTTATATAACTTACAAAGTGATACCCCAATAAGTCTTGCACCCACTTGACACCATATATAGTTATTACAATATTATTGACTGTATTCTCTAAGCTGTACTTTATATCCCCTTGACTAGTTTTAAGTGCCAATTTGTACTTCTGAATCCCTTCTCCTTTTTCAACCAGCCCCCAGACTCCCTCCCATCTGGGGACTATCAGTTTGTTCTTTGTATCTATGAGTTTGTTTCTGTTTTATTTTGTTTTTTAGATTCCATGTATAAGTGAAATCGTATGGTGTTTGTCTTCCTCTGTCTGACTTATTTCACTTAGCATAATACATGTTGTCGCACATGGTAAGATTTCATTCATTTTTATGGCTGAGTAATATTCCAGTGTATATGTGTACCACATCTTCTTTATCTGATAATGATTTTCTTGTAAGAGTGAATTCATGGACTATACAGAAGCTAGGAAATCAAGCTACGTTTTTCAGAACAGATTATTTATTTATTTATTTATTTATTTATTTTGAGGGCAGTGTCGCTGGCCCTCATATGTGGGACCCGAACCAGAGCCGCTGGCTTCCCAAGCCAGCGCTTAACCACCGCGCCACTCGGCCGGCCCAAACAGATTATTTAAAAGATTCTTTAACATGATACTATTACAATAGTAATGTCATCAGTGAGTTTAGGAAGAGAATTCTACTCTGGCCTGCTTTTCACAATCATAGATAACTTATTTCCAAAATATTTCTAATTAAGTTGACATTTCTCACATACTTGGTATCTATCTGCCTAAGGGAAATTGAGGAGGGAAAAACAAAATGGAACCCATTCATTTACTTTTGAGTCAAGTCAAAACCAAGAGCAAATACTTCATTTACAAAAACCAGATATGCTCAATTATTAATGGTACAAAAATCAATATATTTTCAAAGCATCAAACTTGGCATGTCACTGACCATCAGTGGGAAATAGTGCCTACCTCTGTTGAAGAAAAATATGCAAAGAAATAATGAGACCATAAGAAGTATAAGGAAATAGTGTTTCTGTATCATGAAGCTTAGGTTCGTTCTTGTCCTAGGACCCCCCACCCCCACATCCATCCCCACCCCAATCTCGGGAACCATCTCTCCCTCCTCCCAACACAGAGATCCCCTTATTTACTTTGAGGGTGACATTGCTAGTTACCCAGCAGATCTGACTGCCTTTCTGTTTGATTTCAAATTTTAGCTTCCTTTCCAGCTCTGATAATCACACTTTCAAATGTAGGCACACTGCTGTGCAACTCGCACATACAAACACTAGCAGACCCCACACACTGCCCTTGACAAGGCGTGTGCCTTCTTTCTTATGGAGGCCCTTGCATATCAGCTTTTGATCTGCTCATGATCCCACCTACCTCCTTAGCCAGCGCCTTATCTTTTTAGATGTCCAAGCTACCTCCCACTCATCCCAAGAAAGTCTTTGTCATGTTACTTGTCCCAAAAGGGTTCTGTCGTAGGATGGAAGTGCTTCAGGGCCAAACTGGGGTCTAATGATCTCATAAGAGATGTGTTCCACAGCCTTGAGGAGCTTTAAATTCTTCCTAACAAATACCCTATTGAGGATACAACCTAGAATGCTGGGCTTCATGGAATCACAAAATGAATTTCAGAGTTGTAAGGAATCACAATATACCATTTGGTCCAACTTCTAACCAAATGCTTAAATCCTTCCTCTCATTAAATTTGACACCTAGGCATATTTGTTGGGAAAAAAGCAAAACAAACCAGTTTCTTAATCATTTCACTTAGATTCAATCAGAACAAAAATTCATAGTTTGTGATTTTTATACACCTACCTGAGAGGTAACCTTTTATGTTTTTTCAAATACAGAAAGGGATCAGATGAAATAGGAAGGCAAATTCAAGAGGACTATTGGCAATCTTCTCTTACTGATTACCTCTTTCCCACAGATATTCCTAAAAGACAGAGGGAGTGAAATAATTAGACTTGGGGTCATCTTTGAAGAAAGGCTGTCTTCTGTCTAGGCCCTAGCAGAGGGCACCCCAAGACAATGTGCATTTCTTTATATGTATCATCGTGCAGTGCTTATATTTTTCCTGTGGCTTTTTTGTAGGCCTGTCCTGTTTCTCCCACCATTCTTTTTCATTCATTACCTACCACTGTGCCAGATGCTAGGCACCCCTAAAAATCATAAGATAAATGTCTTTCCTTCCGGAAGCATGCTCTGTAGGGTAGTGATGAATAAACAGTCCAATAGAAAGTGGCAAAAGTTATTAATAGAAGCCGGGAGGAGAGAAGGTGACCACCAGGCCGCTGGAGGTAGCAGGGTAAGGAGACAAATCTTAGACTGAGCTTTACAGGTCTGGAGGGGTCTCTGGGTAAACAAATCGGTAGGAGGAGCAGGTGGAGGAAGGGCACCCACGAAGAGGGAACAACATGTGCAAGATCATGGAGCCATTTGAAAACAAGTCCTCTTAGTAAATCATTACATTCTTGAAAAGGATTCTCTCTGGAGAGAGGAGAAGGAAATGAGCAATGGGTCAGAAGAGGAAGGAACTGTCCCATGACAAGGAATTTGAACTTTATCCTGTAAGATCCTGACAGTACTTTGGAATAGGGGGTCAGAGATGTTGAGAGGGGTAGTGAGGCCATTGGCAGTGAGAATGAGGAAGAAGGGGCATATTTAAAACATGGCGGAGGTAGAATCTGTATGACATTGTGGGAGTGAGGGAGTGGAGAGAGTCTAGAATGACTGAATTCTGGCTTTGGCACCTGGGTTTTAAAGGTGCCATTTCTGAATGAAAAAAAAAAGGTGAGGGAGGGGCTTATAGCACCAGCCACAGAAGATTTGTTCTGTTTATGTTGAATCTGAAGACTCTGGGACATTTGGTGGCAATGCCTAATGGAGCTCCTGGTTGGAAAAATCCAGCCAGAGCTAGGTTCGTTTCAGCAGACAGACGTTTATTGTGTGCTTACTATATGCCAGCTACTGTGTTCGACAGGATGTCTGGGCTAGAGATACTGGTTTGAGAGCTAGCAGTTTATAAGTGGCAATTGAAACTATGGCAAATCACCCCGGAAGAGCATGTCAAATGAAAAGTCTTGGGATGGAACTCAGGGGATTCCCCAAGATTTAATAACAAAGTAAAAAAAAGCTGAGAAGAAGGGAGAGGAGTAGAAAGGTGGTATCCCAGAACCCACGTTAGAGAGAGAACTGCAAGAGGCATGGAGTCCACTGAAGAAAACCCACAAAGAGTCAGGCAAGATGGAGGCTGGAAAGCACCTTCTTGTTTGACAATTTGAAGCCATTTATGACCTGGAGGAAAATAGTTTCTAGCAAGGAGGGTGGTGAGAGCTTTGTGTTGTCAACTTCTTAGAGGGATCATGTTTTCAGGGTTTTTTTTTATTTTTTATTTTTTTAGAGAGCAGTGTCACTGGCCCTCATAGGTGGGATCCGAACTGGGGCCACTGGCTTCCCAAGCCAGCTCCCAACCACCGTGCCACTCGGCCAGCCCAAGATTTTTTTTTAATTGGGGAAGGGGAACAGCCAAGTTGTTGTTCTTCAATCTTAGTTGTGGAGGGCACAGCTAGCTCAGCTCCAAGTCCAGTCACCATCGGGCCGCCTGTCGGGAGCTCATGGCCACTCAGCTCAAGGTACCGTGTTCAATCTTAGTTGTGGGTAGGTGTAACCCACTATACCGTGCAGGAGTCGAACCAGCAACCTTGTTGTTAGGAACACATGCTCTCACCAGCTGAGCCATCCTGCCACCTGTTGGCAGCTCAGTGGCAGCTCAGCTCGGGTGCAGCTCACTGGCCCATGTGGGAATCAAACCGGCGACCCTGTTGCTCAGGGCTTGCACTCTTAACCAACTGAGCCACTTGGCCGCCCACATTTTCAGATTCTTGTATCCCTTTAGGATGTGAGTAATAGAGCCACGGGTGGGACAGACAGGATACAGTGACTGATATTTTCATTAATCGTGTTTGCTATGAGTAATTCCTAGCACTATTCATTTGAAATTGGTTAAGCCTCTAAAGACTTTTCACTCCTCTTCCTCATCTTATCCCTTTGCCCACCCCACTCCACTCCACCCCATCCCAGTCTCCCTAATACCATGTGACTGATTTCTCTCTTGAATCCCAAACACACTTTCAACTACTCGTGGACACCTCAACCTTGATCTTCCATGGGCACCTTGAGCACAAAAAAAATGTTCATTTTCATCTAAAAAGACCAAATCTCCCTGTCTTCCCCTTCCTAGTTAAATCATAATACCCTCTTCCATCCAGTCCTTTATGCTAGAAACCAGTACTCATTGAATTCTTTCTCTTCTTTACCTTCTATATCCAAATAGTCATGAGGACCTATTGACTCCAACTTAAAAATGTCTCCAAATATAGCATTTTTCTTCTCCATCTAGCACTACATACTTACTTTAGGATTTAGTTCATTTCATCACAATTTTGTGTGTTCATGTTTTCTCCCCTTTTTTATCTTATAGCCCTGTCCCTGGTATAGTGCCTGCCATCTGGCACATGCTCACCATATTTGTTGTATGAATGAACAAACAAGACCTTTTCATATCTGACATTTGCTTGACTGTCCAGAACCTTATGGGACCCTTTCTCTCTGTGGTTCTGCCCTTTCTGCTCTCCGATCTGCCTGCCAACCTACCTTGTTCACTTTAGTTCTAGTTGGGTGACATGTGACCTTTGCCTGAAGAAAATCCGATGCATTAAACCAGCCAGTTAGGAACTTGCCCTTCCACACCCCTCCAACAGAGGAAAACGTTTCTCAGAGAAGACAAGTGATAAATAATCGAGTCATCAGGGAGTAGAGATGTAGGTAATCCCTGGAGAGTAATTATGCCTTTATTGTGGAGACATTACCTTCCCAAAGCTACCCTGTGGTGTGGCGCAGAATAGGAACCTAGTAAGTGCCAGCTGAACAAGTGAATAAATGAATGAGCAAAAGTGTGCTTGCAGAGGACAATATGAATCAGACCCCCCAATTTCAAAGAAGAACCACTTTCATACCACCAGGGAAGCCTGGCTTTAAGGACTTTTTAGGCAGACCCATTTTCAAGTTGGACCTTTAGGTGAGACTCTCATTAGGAAAATTCTAGGCCTTTAGTCTGCCACCCCCATCCCCACCCCCACCCTCATGTGTGATCATATTTTTTCTAACTGATACTTGAGATAACAGTGGATAATATTTTCAGGGATAGGCATATTCTTTAAAGGGGACTGGATGGACATGAGTAGTTCTGAAGAAATCAGCCCCCCCCCCCCGGGGTTTATCCTGGCCACAGTGGGAAGAAGAATAGACAGACCATTTCCTGCTACCTTTGCCTCAGCCAACTTCCAGTACCTATCAGTCTTGGATTGCTCAGAGTCCCATGTTCACTGGGCCATTTCTCTGAAGCCTTTAAATGGAAGGCCTCGGTTTGAGGCAACTTCACTGATTTTTTCCCTCTAAAGCAACAAATAGAAAACATTTTTCATTTTCTTATGTCTCAGATGAGGAAAGCGGGGATGTTTTCTCAGGTAAATAGCCCAACATGCTGTCTTCAGAGGGCCATAGCTGTATGGCCATGGGCCATCCTGCAAACTTTTGCACTTTTCTCATCTGTCAAATGAAGGGCTTGGTTGACTTACCCTCATTCTCCCTCAGACCTGCTATGCTGTTATCTGGGGCTTCAGAATATTTCCCTTGTCACCCTAGTCACCTGTCTGTCTGGGATGCCCTCACCTGTCTGTCAGGAAGCTGAGTTATCTCACCTGTATCAAGGAAACAAAAATCGTAGACTGAAACTCTATATTCACACAAAAGACCGAATGCAAAGCAGAAGAATAGCATGATGATTCCTCTTATAAAAGGTTTCTCCATTTATGCCAAAATATTTATTTATTCATTAATATATTTATTCACTTTTCATCCTCTTAAATTACTCACTAGTTGTGTTTTAAGGCCTGTTCTGAGAGGCAGATCCCTGCTCTCTTTCTGGATTCCTTAAAAGTGTACTCTTCTAATACATCAAACTGGGGTTCCCTGTGACCCAGGGTCTTTCCCTGTGTCCCTCAGTTGCCGGGACTGCCCATGCTCTTAGCAATGGTAATGAACCAATCCTTGTGACTGATGGGAAATGAGGAAGGAAGCCTTATGCTCAAGGTTACCCCTGTGGAGATGCCACAGGAAGTTCATGCCCAAGGTGAGGGAAGGTGCACCTTCCCAGACCTCCGCACGTCTGAAGATGTGTATGGGCTTCCTCGGTTCTGCCCCAAACTCCTGTACTACAAATCCAGCAAGCTGCACATTTGCTTTGCATACATTTATCAAACATCTATTACATGTGAGGCCCTGTTCTGGGTACTAGAGATGAAATACCATCAAAACAATTCTGTCCTGGGCTGGCCTGGTGGTGCAGTTGGTTAGAGCACAAGCTCTGAGCAACAGGGTCACTGGTTTGATTCCTACATGGGCCAGTGAGCTGCACCCAAGCTGACCTGCCGCTGAGCTTCTGACAGGTGGCAGAATTGCTCAGTGGATAGAGCACATGCTCTTAATAACAAGGTTGCAGGGTTCGACTCCTGCATGGGATGGTGGACTGCACCCCCGACTCCCCTCAAAAAAATTCTGTTCTCCTGGAGTTTACATTCTAGTGGGGTATAGACTTTGAGATCAGGTTTAGAGCAGGCTTTTGCTGCAAAGGCCCCTAAGAGCTGGGTGACCAATATTCGTCTATTCCAGCCTCTTCCAGCATCGATGGAAATCACTTCTGGGATAGGCTGCAGCTCAGGTGGCTGAGGAAACTCTTGACCTCAGCTGACCATAGGTGACAAGCCAGTATTACCTCCTGATCTCCTTAACTCCTCTCTAGAAGAAAAGGTCCACGGGTTGAAGGTTTCAATCCTCTGTAATATTTGAATACAGGAGCTTGGACTTCGTTTAATGATTTTTGTTTCCCCCTGATGGAATAATCCTGGAAAGTGTATGTATGCGACCACATATTTATGGAGTCTTTTTGGGGGGTCTTTTTGGAGTCTTTTCTTTTCTTAAAGAAAATCAGAGAGTCCCTAGAACTTTCTGTGTATAAAAACAAGATAGAATAAAATAAAACCCAGTTGCTAGAACCCAGAGAAGATAGTGTAAGTGAAGATTTCCCACAAGATGGAATTAGTTCCATTGTTATGAAGAGTTAAAATAAGTAATTCTGATAGGAGCAAATATTTGTTACAATGTAGGAATTCTAAGGCAGGTAGTCTCATGAATATAAGTTTGTCATGATGCTTACATTGGGGATAGGGAGTGCATTTTATTCTACCAGGAATGGAGCATGTATTAGACACCAATAAAAATTTTTTAATTAGTGAGTATTGTTGGCTAAGAATAAGGTGGAGAGGCTCACCCCACAGAACAGAAACACAGATTCTCAGAACCAGAAGGGACTGTAGAGATGTCTTCTCCAGTGCCTTTGGTTAAAATTAGCAAGGACCAAAATAAACAAACAAACAAAAACAAAAACAAAAAAAGGGCAATTCAGTGTAACGTGATTATACTGATTATAACAGAAGGTACGCTCTGGAGTGAGACCTGTGTTGAATTCCTGACCTTCTCATTTCATAATAGCAGTGAGGGGTTTTTGTATTTGAAAAGTATTTATTTAGGCTTCAGTTTCTTCCTCTCTAAAATGGGGAGTATTTCGGTAAAGGTTCAGTCAGAAAATTCATGTAACATGAAAGGAAAAGTGACTTGCCCAAGTCACACAGCTAGTGAGAGGTAAACCTGAGAATAACTAGGTTTCCTAACTGCCCGTCACGTGCTTTTTTTCTACGATTATCGCAGGGTGCTGGAAAAGGAGCAGTGGGACAGGTAAAATGTGTTGAAGAAAAAGAAATTCCTAGTACTTGTTGAGGGTTGTTATGTGTTAAGTACTACCCTGTATTCGGTAGGTGTTACTTTATCAATCCTCACCGAAACACTACCTGGGATTACTATTGTCCCTAAGCTAGATATGGAAAACCCAGGTGTACGTAGAATAAATAATCTACCCAGACCCAGATCTGTCTGACTGACCCCCAGACCCATGCCTTACTCTATGCAGTGAAGACTGTGGTAAGGCTGAGGTATATTAAAGGTAAATGCAAAATAAAAGGGACTCAGAACAAGGCTTTGGCAGATCACCATTTACCGCTGTCACC
Organism: Aselliscus stoliczkanus; assembly: GCA_033961575.1. Classification (NCBI taxonomy): domain Eukaryota; kingdom Metazoa; phylum Chordata; class Mammalia; order Chiroptera; family Hipposideridae; genus Aselliscus; species Aselliscus stoliczkanus. The sequence goes on from CM066739.1 coordinate 102,398,518, forward strand.
ACTCTTAGTGGCTTCACGAGACTGTGGTGGTCATTTGTGGAAGGACACCATATGATTTGAGTGGATAGTGTCTTTATACTATTCATTTCACTGCATAGGAGAATCTGTGTAGACAAATGAAGATCCTCCTGCCTTCTGGGACCAGGATTCCAGAGGAACAAACTCTCTGTGCACCTTGATGGCAGGGGATGGTGTTTTATTTCCAGTGTGAAATGCTAAAGAATCCAGGAATGATAAAATCACCCTACTTTTTCTTATGAACTCCTAGAAGTCATCTTTGTTGGTATAAATGAGATCATTTAGCCTAATTAGTTCCAAGCTTAATTAGCAGTAATTATCCCAACATGGGAGTAATATCCAGGCAGGAAGTGCAGAGTCCTCGATTAGATAGATCTCTAATTGGTGTTACAATATTGTAATTAAAGCGTGTTTGTACGCTTCTGCCGCAGCACGCGATTTGTTTCATGTCTGATTAAACAGGGAGACCCGGCAGCCTTTGAGGGGGCCAGGACTTTAGATCTGACTCATATAATATGTTAACCCATGACAAAAACATTTGGGGATCTGCCTCCACTGTCGTGGTGAATGTGCCGCTCTGAGCCGAGGGCAGTCCTGCCGAGAGGGTGTGTCCCAGGTCTGCTCGTTGTTTCCATTACCATGTGGCATGTGCAGGAGACTTAAAGCTTAAACACTTAAAAAAGTAAAAAACCGGAAGTGTTGGGCTGAAGGGTCATTTTGTGGGTTTTATTCTTTGTAGGTCTGCCCTAGGAGACTGGACAAAAACAAATACTAATAGCTATCCTTTATTGAGCATTTACTATGTGCCAGATGCTGTGCTAAATGTTTTCAATAACAAAACTCATTAAGTCTTCAGAGAAAGCCCCCTGAGATAGCTATTACAATCCTGTTTTACAGATAAGAGCCTGAAGATGAGGGAGTGGCCTCACCAGGCTACCTCCAAGCTCATCCTTTCAGGTCTCACCTTGAGCTTCACTCTCCCAAAAGGCCACCTGTGGCCCCAGACCAGGTTTGCTCCGGAGCATAGCTCTTTGTCATTTTCCCTCAAACACTTTATTTTGTTGTCCATCTTCCCCACCAAATGATAAACTCATATGTGCCTCATTCACAGCTCTATGTCCAGTGCCCAGAACCAAGCGAAGTGCCAGCTGGGTACCATGTGTGTAATAAATAAGAGCTAAATGAATTGTCAGAAGTCACCCAACTAATAAGTTGGGTGCTTCAAACTCAGTTCTGTGAGGTTCTGTAGTCTGTGCGTTTTTCATGGCATCATGCTTCCTTTTTTTAGTGTTTAAAATTCCAGAGTTAAGTTACTAGGTAGTACAAGTCCAATGAATGTATATTTTGGGGAGGATAGAGGAATAGATTTTTTCTTTCCTCTCATTTCAAAAGGCTTTATTGTGATTTTGCAATAGATCCCTTAACCATTCACCCTATTTATCTTTTTGATGCTTCAGCCTTATGTTATAATTTAGAGATATTTTTGCCCATATGCAAATAATTGGTAATTGGATCGACTAAGCCCAAGGGAATTAGAGTAAACCAGATAGAATTTATGTGCATTTATATATCATTGGGTTCTGCAAATTTGAAAAATGTAACTAGTAGTCTCAGATTCTGTATTTCAGTGATTCCTAGCTATGGTTTTGGCACACCCCAAGGATGTCCAGTTAGTTTGGACAGAGACATAAAATTCTCAGAATCTTTTTTTTTTTTTCCAAATTAACTTTGTTTGATGTTTAAAAGAAAATGTGGGGCCGGCCGAGTGGCGCATTGGTTAAGAGCCGGTTTTGGGATGCCAGCGGCCCCGGTTCGGATCCCACATGTGAGGGCCAGTGACACTGCCCTCTACAGCTGGCAACAGCTCCACCTGGAGCTGAGCCCCGGCGACGATGTAGGCTGCAGCCCCTGCTGCAGTGGGCTGCCATAGGCTACAGTGAGTGGCTGGCAGACAGCATGAGTGGCTGGCAGCCAGCGTGAGCTGCCGATAACCGCGGTGAGCGACCATCCAGAGGCCGGCTACCAATCTGCCTCCTCCGGGAAGAGAGCAATGACGATGCCAACATGGGCCAGTGAAGCAACGTCCTCCGTGGCTAGACTGAAGAACAGGAAGACAGCAACTTGTCTGTTCCCCTTCCCTGATTCCCCAACGCTGTTCCCCTCCCCAAATTCCCCAATTAAAAACAAAAAAAAAGAAAATGTGGGGCCGGCCGAGTGGCTCAGTTGGTTAAGAGCTCGCTCAAGAATGAAAGCTGATCTCTGAGCAACAGCAGTTCGATGCCCAGCCCGAGCTGAGCTGCCATTGAGCTGACAACAGGTGGCAGGATGGCTCTGCTTAAAAAAAAGAAAATGTGGCCCATGATGCATTGTGGAGCAATAAGAGACAGGCTAGGTCAGAAGGGATCCAATGCCTTTAAAACACTGGAAACCAACAGCTATTTAATCTCAGTCATTGCTGAAACAAACTCAACAAGGATATTTGTTTACTCATTGAAAGTTTTTTAAACATTTTTTTTAATGAGTAGATAATACTTCCACAAAGTACAAAATTCACGAAAGGGTATAAATGAAAAGGTCCCCTTCCACCTTGCCCCCATCCCTCAGCCACATCAGAGATAATCAATTTTTCATATATCTTTCTGGAGATATTCTATGCATATGCAAATATATACATTCTGAAAGGTATTATTTCTTGATAAAAACACCATAGTCCACTGAGTCATAAAGCTGAATTAGCTCACTTCCTAGTCTAGGCAAAGACGGGAAGTGAGAATAAGAAATTCAGTCCCTTAGAAACCCAAAGCACCAAGCTCTGTAAGTCTTATTTTCTTGCAAAACTACCACTAAACATCGTGGTAATAGACTGAAATTTGAAACATGGTACTGATGAATGAGACATGCTGTTTGAATTACGAAAAGAATGACATCATCCGGCCGGCCGAGTGGCACATTGGTTGGGAGTCGGTTTGGGATGCCAGCAGCCCCGGTTCGGATCCCACATATGAGGGCCAGTGACACTGACCTCCAGAGCTAACAACAGCTCCACCTGGAGCTGGGCTGTGTGAGCCCCGGTGATGATGTAGACTGCAGCCCCTGCTGCAGTGGGCTGCCATAGGCTACAGTGAGTGGCCAGCAGTCAGCGTAAGCTGTCAATAGCCGCGGTGAGCGACATCCAGAGGCCGGCGACCCATCTACCTCAACCGGGAAGAGCGCGATGACTATGCCAGCATGGGCCGGTGAGACGGCGTCCTCTGCAGCTGGACTGAAGAACAAAGGGTCCGCAACTTGTCTGTTCCCCTTCCCTGATTCCCCAATGCTGTTCCCTTCCCCCAATCCCCCCCCCCCAAAAAAAAAGAATGACATCATCAAGTGTGAGTCCTGATTCTTTCTGGGTTTTTCTGTTCTGACTAACTCTTCGGGCAATGGTACTATATGGCTCTTTACTTAATACCAGCATCATGAGGCAGACCGGATGGGTTCCATTTACTGTAAGCAGCTTCACTTACTGCTGGTCTCTGTCATTAGAGGAGTTAGGTGAGAAAGTGAGGATGAATTCATGCAAATCTAGTACTGTAGAAAGAGAGAAGTCTATTTATCTAAAGGCCTTCCTCATTACATTATTTTGTGTAAAACAGGGCTCGATACCTATTTTGGATGACTATTTTAGTGCAAGAATAATCCACAAAGCCTCCTGCAGTTATTACACTAATATTGGGGAATTATTTTGGCTTTTGACTAACCAGAAATGATCTAGCCACAGTATTAAAATAATCGGATTTGCATTTATACAAGTAACAAATAAACCAGGCTAAAGTCGTTGCAGTACGAATATCTTATGATATCCACAGAGTGTGCTAGCCCAGGCCTTCATCAGCTTACTGGAGTTTATATTTAGCATTTATTGAGCCCTGCACATTGTAGGCTCTGTAGAAACCTGGTGCCCTGGGAATTGATAGTCTAGTTATTATCATCTCATTTTGTTTATCAAAGACTTGCCTATAGTCCCTGTAGCTTTTTCTTTTCACCAAGGGCTCACCTTGGATGGAAATAAACTCTGATGCTTCTTTTATGACTGTGGAAGGCTTTCATGACTTTGAGCAGAGTGGGATTCTCTTCTAAAATGTGCTTTTGGCAAACCAAAGGACCAATGTGGTTGAATGTTCTGAAAGCATCATCTAGGACCACAGTCACCTTTTGTCTTTATTTTAAATATTCTGTTCCATTCTGTCTATAAAGGCAAGTGTATTTTGTGTCCCAATTTTTGATTTAGAAAATACAATTAGTAGCACTGGAACAGTGTCTCTGGTTTTTCTCTCCTTAGTGGAAAGGTAAGCTTTTGCTTTGTTTCTCTGGACCTTGATCTCCCCATTTGTAATGAAATGTTGGACCGACGGATCTCAAAGGCCCCTTTTGTCTTTGACATTTTACCAGTATAAGCTTTGGAACAGTGCTTCCGAAGCTTTTCTACCAAATTACCCGTGTGTGTGTGTGTGTGTGTGTGTGTGTGTGTGTGTGTGTGTGTGTTTGAATGTCTTCATATCAAGCTCTGAATGAGTCTGGCTACCATCCATATGATGAATTAAGACATTATGTCTATAAGGACAAACTCCAAATATTTTTGAATTATAAGGTAATTGATCATTTCCCTTTTACTCAGCTCCAACTTCGAGAACCTTCCTCCTCTGTGAAACCTTAATACAATTTGAGTTTTTCCTTCTCCCTCTCAAGGTGTATCTCCTTGTGGCGCCTGGCCAGCTTTCCTTTGCCATTATAGTATTTCCAAGAATCTGCCTCTCTCTTCCTGCTGGCTAATAACTGTCTCTGTGACTTACTTCAGTCATTCTCCTTTCACTGTGAATTAAGGAAGTTAGTAGTGCTGTCTTTTAGGGCGGGACTATGTGACATTCGTCTTCCTGGGCTGCCTTTTCTCCGTGCCTAGTGCTTTGTTCATACTAAGCATTCAGAAAATGGTTGTTGAATTTCTGGCAATTCTTCCCCAACACATCCTTCAGACCTTCCTCCAAAGAAACCTTCCTGGGCTAATTCAATTCAGACTTTGCATTCCTTTAATTTGCATTCCATAATACTTCTGTACACATGGTTTGTATCATATTAACTTGTGTCGTTATTTGTTCTAGCTATTCCTTTTGAAGTGTAAGTGAAGCATAAGGGAAAGGTAGCCAGGCTTGGAGTTCGGAAACTTGGGTTCCATCTCTGCTAATTTCACTAGTTGAGTAGCCGAAGACCGTCATTCAGCCTCCCTAGGTTTCAGTGTTATTGTTGTTTGATTGAAAAGATGAAAAGGGTGAGGATGGATCAAATATAACTAGCCTTAGAATTCTGATTTGGGGTATATTGGTTCCCTAAGAAGAATATAAACTTCCCAAAGAATTTCCTTTTTCTACAATATGGAATAGATAGACTGCTTGACATAGGTGGTACTTAGTAAATTTTTCCTTAGAATGACTGCTATTCTAGCCCCTTGTGGTGAGAAACTTAAATCTGAACAAGACCCTCTCCTATCAGAGCCCATGACCTCAGGGGGCTCTCGGATCCACTCCTGGAAATGTCATCCTGGACTTGGACATCAGCCTCTAAAACCAGCACACTGTATTAGTCATAAAGTTAAGGGGGGGACACCTCACAGCTTTGCCTTTTCAAGTAAATGTGTTTATGGTTTGTGCTGCTTTCCTCAGTCAGATCATTTCCTTACAAGTAATGAGAGCTGTGTGTGATATGGTTGAAATCCCGTCACTGGGCTGGGATGGAGAGAATTCACGTGATGCCGAGCGGGGCCCATTATCCCAACTGCACTCCCAGGAATGCTGTCTGGCAAATATTAACTCGAGAACCACAGCCGTGGTTAGAAGAAAGCAGGCTGCCCACCTTCCTGAACCTACCACCACTTTTGGGGGTGCTTTCTGATTTTTCTTTCCTGGGCTTGAGCATTGTGCCTATTTTCACCTTTCGTTCATTTTTCCTTTCCCTCTCTTAAAAAAAAAAGAAAAGAAAAACCCAAATAAGACATTCTGTTGCCTCCATGTATCTCCCCAACGGGAAACCCCGATATTCTCATTCATTTCAGGGCAGCAAGGTTTTCCTCTTTTGCCTAAGTGGCACACAGTACCTTTATTCATCTTCCCTGCCTCCAAGCCACAGGCCTGGGCATTGGAAGAACCCTGGAGTCTTCCAGACGTCTCTGGGAACAGACTCTCAGGCAGGCTGCTATGGATAGAATAGATGGGTTGTGTTGTGAGAGCAGCTCAAAACCACCCCTGTGAGCTGGAGAAGCTTTCTGTGGAGGAAGAGAAACATACGCTATTTTTCCATATGGCAGAGAAGGGAGTGACATATGAGGTGGAAGAAAGCTAGCACACATCTGAATGTATGTAAAGGAAAGACTTATAACTAAGAGGGAGGAGTTGTGGTTTAGGTTAAAACCACAAAGGAAGTCAAGGACCACCTTCCTGTTTGCGGGTGGAAGATTCTCCTTTGGCTTATCTCACAGGCTCTGGGAAGCTGAGTCTTCCTATAGGAATGTGTTGATTGCTCCTAGCTTCCTAGAAAAGCACCATGCACAGTGGTTTGTGGTCTTAAAGAGTTTAGACTTGATTTTTAAAGCCTACACATGCCCTAAAGTACCCCCATTTCCAGACCTCTTGTCCCAAACATGCTTCCCTTATCTTCGATAGAAAAGCAAAGAACGAAAGCTCTCTGGGAAATGAAGGGAAGACAAAAGGCTTTTCCCAAGTTACCCAAGCAGTTTCCCGACTTGACGTTGATTCTCCTTTGGATTTTTTTCCTGGAAGAGAATTCCTGATTAAGTTTTGACTTAATAAAGAAAATTATTAGTAGTTGTGTTCTCCCCATAGCAACTATTTATTGAGGACTTACTATGTTCTGGGTATTTTCCTTACATTCTCTCTGAACTTCTAAAAGTTCTGAAAGAGATGTGCTATTAGTTCCATTTCTATAGTGGAGAAAACTGAGGCTACGAAAAATCAACTCATACTATTGGGTTGTCGGAAAAATCATGACGTATTTTTTTCTGTGTTTTTTGTTGCAAAAATGCGTCATGACTTTTCCGACAACCCAATATTACCTTGAACTTTGAACTCAGGTACGTTTGCTGGTAACACTTGTGGTCTCCCTGCCTCTTCTTAAAACCTGGTTTTAGAAGTATTTCAGCCACTGATGCTACAGATGAAAAAGTCAGATTTGAAACCTGTCTCTGCCCCTTACTACCTAATGACCCTGGGCAAATTATTTTATCCCTCTAGAGCTTACCTGGTAAGACCATTGCTTAGATACTGTTGGGAAAAGGCCTCCTTATTGACTTCTTATTAGAATTAAATGAAACAATTAATACAAAGGTGTCACACACCTACTGGCATCACCTCCCCAAAAGATAGCCACACACTAATTGCACATAGGTCAGGTTCAAGTTCAAGACCAGACTGTGAAAGCGTTGAAGTTTGCTTGAGGGAACCTTCCATTGCCTTAAGCTGTCCTGTTGAACTCTTCTCACTCTCATCCACAAGATACTTCCAGGCTGAAATGCCTATGTTGTCCCTTGGAAGAGAGAAGCCATCCTTCTCTGACAATGACAACAAAAGAAGCAAGAATTCATAGTAGATTTGTGTCCTTCTAAACCTTGAGACAAGGATTGTTTTTTTGGTTGATTGTTTGAGAGAAGGTTGGGGGTGTTGGGAGGGTAGGAAAAAAGAAGCTATCTAAGTGCTTAAGCCACACCGTGCACTTGGACCTAAGGCAGCCCTGTAATCTCATGCTGCTTTTTTCTGGACATGCTCAGTGCACGGTCAGTCATAGATTCCAGGTCTCAGCTGCTTTTGATCAGAACTTTTTTTTTTTTCTTCCTCTGGTGATTTTGCATGAATTTTAGACCCTGGTGACTTTCAGTTGCTTGGGTCTGTTTTTCATTGCCGATTTTTGTCAAGATTTTACATCTAGGTTGCATTTTGAAAGGCTTTTCTTTTTTTCTTCTCTGACTATTGTGTGTGAACTTTAGATTCTGGATCCTTTTTCCCAGTTTATTTAAAATATAATATGAGTATGTTTTCCTAATGACAAAAGTAATAACTACCCATTGTAGAGAATGGATTAGAACATAAGAATAAAGGAAAATGTAATCACACGTAAATCCAGCATTCACCGTTTAATGCATTTCCTTCAATCTTTCCTCTATGCATATATGTTTCTATCTGTATAAATTGTATGTACGTGTTTTGCAAAATAAGGATATACACATTTTGTATCATGCTTTTTCACGTTACTTTATATCATGAGCATTTTTTTGCATGCCATAAAATATGTTTTGCGAAAGATTGATGGCTGCATAATATTTCACTGCATGAATGTACCAAGGTGTATTTAACCGTTCCCATTCTGCTGGATGTCTAGAAGCTTCTGTATAAATTTCTGTCTGAGTTGCCACACATTTTTTCCTTATAAGTAATTCCCAGGGAATTGTGAGGAGACTTAAGGAAACGAGTATAGACTTTTAATTTTTTATTTAAAACCTGTTTACACCTGGCTATTTTAATACCGACAAACCTGTGTATGGCCTTTTAAAAGCTTCTTGATATATTGTGTCAAGTTGATTTCCAGAAACCGAACTCTAGGACAAGGCAAACTACCGCCCGGGGCCAGATCTGTTCCCTGGCCTGTTTTTTGTATAGCTCGTGAGCTAAGAATGGATTTTACATATTTAAATGGTTGGGGGAAAATCAAAGGAAGAATAATATTTTATGACATATTAAAATTATATGGAATTCACATTTCAGTTTCCATAAATAACATATTTTTGGCACAGTCAAGTTCATTCATTTACATATCGTCTGTGGGCTGCTCTCAACCCTACAGAGCTCAGTAGTTGCAACAGAGACTGTATGGCTTGCAACCCCCCAAATATTTGCTGTCTGCCCTTCTCAGAAACAGTCCAGAGACTCCTGCTTTAGTGTTTATTCCTACAAGTTGTGTATGAGTGCTCATTTGACCACAGCTGAGCATTGGGATTTTCTTATTCTGGGTTAATTTGAACAAGTCAACAGATATTTATCAAGTGTTTACCATGTGCCAGGCCTTCATTGAAAATACAATTTACTTATTATTTCCTGGATTACTAGTTAGAATGAATGTTGTCCTAAGTTCAAATGTTTTGTTTTGTTTTGTTTCCTATTAATTTTCTATATGTGTGAAATGTTCAAGTTCAACTCAGGTATTTATGTTTTTCGTACTGTTTTGTATGGATTCTTTAGATACTAAGAATATTAACTTCAGTCATATTTGTTGAGATTTTATTTGTTGGAACTATTTTGTTTCCTTCAGATTGTTGGCCTTTTCGTTTGGATTTTTTTTCTTTATGTACAGAATTTTACATCTTTGTGAAGTCAAATCTCTTGAGCTATTTATTTGTTATTTTATTCTAAGACTATCTTTCCATGTCTCCGAAGTCTGATAAATATTCATCTATATTTTCTTCTAGTTTGTTTTTTTTAACTGATTCATTTTTATACTTATCTCTTCAATCCCTCTGGAATGTTTTTATTATAGGATATGAGACAAGTATCTTAATTTTTTTTTCCAAACAGTAGAACAATTATTCCCACATTATTTCTTGCGTAATCCGTCCTTTCCCTGTTTATATGTGATGTCAACTTTACCCAATTCTTGTGTATCTTGGGTTGTGTTTCTGGCCCACATTGAGTTCTCTTTAATGGTGCATGTGTGTGTCTGTGTGTGCACACACGTGTGTGTGCGCATGTATTTCACTGTTGATTCCTTGTGCATGTCTGCTTTGTTGTTCCTGATTAGGCCTGTACAATACACAGGTTCGGTCTCGATGTTTGGATTTATATGTTTTTGTTCCTCTGGTGTTATACTCCTTTACCATTGTAAATTTCAGTAGCATCGCCCTATTTCTGTGTGGTCACTGTCAGGAATGTAGTAGAAGCTTATCTCCTGAAAGTACACAAATGTTAAGGAGCCTTCCCACCAAACAAGAGATAAAGGCCAGGGCCAGGCCTCACACATATGTGACCTGTGAACTGAGTTGCTCATTCACAACCACTCCAGGCTATAGAGCCGTTAGCGTTTGTAACCTGGGAGGTTGGAGGTTTTCTGGCCAAATAGTATCCACTGGCATAAAAAGAGCAAGTCTCTGGAAGGGGTTCCCAGAAGAGCTGTTACATGATGCACAGCCCCTAACCTTCTGTTAATGGCTCACCTCAACCCGACCTCTGCTCACAGTGGAGTTATTTCATTTACCAGGTGTGAAAATTGGATTTCACCACAGAAGAGGGGAGTTATTAACTATCAGGTCTGCTCTTTCGGGTAGTGGAGACTGTGGGGGAATTTGTTCAGAGATTTGCTATGCATGCAACATATAATTAGAGAGAGACATGTTCCTTTAAAACGGATTTACAATCTTTGTCATTTTAGGAGTGTCTTTTTTTTTTTTTTTTAGTTTTGCTGCCTGACAGCCTTCTTTCCCGTGTAGGTTGCACACATCCTACCTAGGATCTGAATATTTTATATGGCACCATTCTGCCAAGAGAGGAACCTCAGGGGTGTGACAAAGAGTGCAGCTTAGGGGGATGGTGGGGACAGCCTGTAGTTTGGATGCTATTATTAGTCACACATTGATACTAAGAATGGAGGGGGGGATGATTAAGTAATTTTCATGTCGATGAATCACTCGCTGTCTGGTCCAGGCTGTCTGGTCCAGGCCTTGGTTTGATGGAGATATTAGGGTCACTCTGAGACTCTCTAATGAGGTAACTCTTGAAAATCAAGAGTTTCAATTTAATTACCTATTGATAGAGATGGTATAGACAGCCTCAATGTTAGTATCTGGTTAACCACATCTGCTTTTTAAAAGACACCTTGTTTACTATCATGGCAAAGGAGGTGGCTGAATTTATTACTGTTTAGCGTTTCCAGCACACTTTGTTCTCACTGAGTGCCTTAAACTTATTTATGTGTGTATATTCGTTGCTCTCTGCAGCACTCCCTTGAGATGAGTGGGTGATAAGTTTTATTATCACCTGCTTTTCCGGCGAGGAAACTGCAGCTCCTGGGAAGGGACTTGCCTGGGTGTACAGCTTAGAGCTCCTGTCACCTTGTTAGGGGGGCCTCAACAACATGGTGACACAGGCTGCCCTCAGAGCCTCCCTTGGCCCCCTCCCCATCCTGGCGGCCACCTGCGCCTCATCCTGTGTCCCACTAACCACAGTGGGCGCTTCCTCACAGAGGCACCTGACTCTCGCTTCTCGTTTTTTTTTTCTTTCTTTTTTTTTGAGGGCAGTGTCACTGGCCCTCATATATGGGACCCGAACCGGGGCCGCTGGCTTTCTGAGGCCAGCGCTTAACCACCACGCCACTCGGCCAGCCCCCGCTTTTCTTTTAAATGCCCCATTTACCTCCCTGCCTAGCTCAGGTCCCTGGAGTCGCCTGTAACTCAGCCCCTCCACCCAGTTCAGGGGCCCAGTGAGTCCTGTAGATCCTGTCCCTCAAATACCTTTACATTAGTCTCTTCCCTCCTCTTCCCCCGCCACTGTCCTAATTCAGGCCCCATGACTCCCTGCCTGGACTACTGTAATAGCCCCTTCCCTGGGTCACCACACTTTCCACCCTGAACTCATCTGTCCTGTAAATCTTCCTTAAGCAGGCTTTGATAAATACCCCCTCCCTCCGGGGCCATTCTCAGGAGCCCCCATTGCCTTTCAATCTAAGTGTCAATTCTTACTCTGCACTCTAAGACCACTTTCCTTTGTAGCCTTCTCTCCTACTAAGCCACCGCACACTTTACTGCGCATGCGATCACCTGGGGAGTTTGGTAAACAGGTGCCGCCTCGGTTCCGAGAAGTTCCAACTTGGCGGGTCTGCTCCTGGAGCCGGGTACCTGCGCAGTTACCACGCCGCCGCCCCCCCCCGCCCCGCCCCCCGGCGCCCGCACTCCCCAGATGCACCCCCAGGTGAGGCACTGGCCGCCCTCGGGACCACGCGCTGCTCCAGCGCGACTCTTACCAAGCCTTACGCTTGCAGCGCCCCATGCCTGGCCATTCTGTTCACACTTGAGCCTCGAACCCTCCCCTCCCGCCCCATCTCCACCTGTTGAAATTTTTCTCATGCTTTAAGGCCCAGCTCAAATATCTCCTCCTTCATGAAGCCTTTGCTGATTGTTCCAAAGGGATAGGGTGCAAACTCCTCAGCATGACTATAGGTCCTTTCACAGCCCCGCTTTACAATTCCACTACCCCTCAGCTCCCACTGAAATGCAGCCTCACAACAAGCCCTTTACACATACCTCTGCCAGGAATGCGACGCCCCTCCCCCTCCTCCCTTTTCTCTCTCTCTCTCTCTCTCTCTCTCTCTCTCTCTCTCTCTCTCTCAAAAAACTTATCCTACTAGGCTCAGCTCATATGTCACTTCCTCCGTGCCACATTCATCACAACCAACAGTCTTTCTAGACGCCCCTGCCCCCACCGGCCCTAAGCACTCCCTCTGTGCTTCCCCGGCCGTTTATACCTAATGGAGAACTCAAGGACGGCAGCACACCTCACGGTTTACCTGTGTCACTTAACCCTAGGCAATGAACTTGGCTAAGGGTGTATTCTGAGGACCTGGCACAGGTCCTCAGGCTGTCCTTCTGGAATGCACGCATGAAGACGTCTCCGCCCCAGAACGATGTTTGCTCTTTGCTTCTCCGTAGCATTTCTCTTCCCCTGTCTTTTCTGCACGTGTTTTACTCCTCCTGCTCCATTGCCAGCACTCTTGCGGGGAGAAACCTCCGAGGATGTTGCTCTCTATCTTCAAGCCTGGGCCCTCACAAATGGCCAGAGCTCAATAAATGTTTGTTTGATTCCATTGTAGGGTGTCGCGGCTCAACAAGCTGCTAAACAACACTCATTTAAGGGGTTAACTAATAACGTTGGGAGAAGTTCTTCTCCTTTGGGGGCATTTGCATTTTAATGCGAATCTTAAAAACCCAAAGGAAATGTTCTCTACATAGTGGCATTGCAGGATTGTGGGGAGGCTCGTTCTGGGGCTGGATGGGGACTGGGGAAAGTTGATTTCCCAGCCCAGGAGTCCTCCACCGTTTTTTGTGACATGGACCCCCTCCCCCCCCCCCCCCCGCCTTGGGCAGTCCTGTGAAACTTATGGACAGAATAATGATTTTAAACGCAGAAAATAAGTAGCATTACCAAAATCGTTATAATGAAAAATGATCAAAATATTAAAAACCTCAAATTTGTGATATAGGAATAGGTGCTTCTTTGGTAGAGCATGAATAAAAAGGTCCACTGGCAGATTTAATAACCACTGTAATTTTGTCATAGTGATGAGGATAAACGATATTTTGGGGACATCTGCCACAACTTGAAGGTGATATGAAAATATCTGTGATTCTACTGGTGAAAAAGTCATGGACTTCTTGTACCTGATTATCTATTGCATATGTTCATAATTGAAGGTAATGATGAATTTCAGTTGGAAGTTAGTGAAAGTAAAGGTACTATATTTTTTTCCTCCATCCAAATTCTAGCTTTAGACTCCACTGTGGAGACAGCAATTAAGACACACTGCTTAGTTGGCACCCCTCAGCCCGCCATATGATGTGGGTGGTCCTGAGGCCAGTGGGGTTCGACTCTGGGCTCCCTGTTCTCTACTCCACTTCCTCTATCCTCAGCTCCCAAATTCTTACTTTGTTAACTCTTTATTTTCACAACCAAGCACAGTAATCTAAATTGGCTTCATTTGCACCAGAAATGTGAAAGAAGGAGAAATGAAAAGGATTGTCAGGCCTTGGCGAGGGAGTAGATCTTTAGTCCCTAGCCTGGGAGGGTTCCCTCCCCACAGGTTCTAAGCCCACCCAGGATGGGGGCAAGGGGAAGATGGGCCGGGGCCTTCTGAGATGGGAAAGCAGCTGCAGAGCTTACCTGAGAGCCTCTGCTGGCCTCTTCTAAATTCAGAAGTCAATTTTGGGGCCAAAGAGTGATTCCAGGGGTGGTCCAGGATACTACCCAAACTTCTTGGTACTTTGTGACTAAGTGAAATACCATTGCTCTTGAAACATCGCACTCCCTAATGCTGATGTTATTTCTAATTTGGGCGAAAGTGTTTGTGCAGTTCTCTTTTTAGCATCAAAATACGGGGAAGAGAGTCAGGCCATTTCCAGTTATCCTGGTGTATTTTAGTCACTTAGAGCCAATTTCCTCCCAGGTGGATTTACCCTCCTGTTTACTGTGCTGTAGGGCTCCTAACCTACCTCTGTTCTCCCTGACTGCGTGCTCAGAGACTAGCTGTACATTTGGATATGAGCCTGACTTGTTGCTACCGAGGTGCATACCATATAAATTAGCCCAGGCAAACCATCCTCACTGTCCTTAAGGCAGGGACACCAGAGGTTCTTGCCCTTGACATTTTCCTTTTCTCTTGCTGGCCTTTTCCTTCGGTGAGCTCATTCATTTTCATGGCTTCAGCTCTCAACTCTGTACCTCCTTCCTGCCTCCCCTCTCACCTGATGGGACACTTGCATTCAAGTGTCATTCTAAAACTTAACTCTTTCTTCCTCTGCAAACCAGCTTCGCCTTTCAAAAAAAAAAAAAGAAAAAAGCTTTAGTGAGTTATAATTTACATACCATAAATTCACCCACTTTCAGTGTATGATTCAATGATTTTTTTTACAGTTGTGCAACCATCCCCAAAATCCAGTTTTAAAACATTTGCTTCACCCCCAAAAGACCCCTCATCCTCTTTGGCAGTCACTCCCCATTCTCATCCCCACTAATCCGCCTGCTGCCTCTCTCTAGTTGCCTTTTCTGGACATTTTGTGTAAATGAAATTATACATCACATAGTCTTTTGTATCTGGCTTGTTTCACTTAGTGTGGTGATTTCGAGGTGCATTCCTGTTGTAGTGAGTCTCAGTACTTCCTTCCTCTTTGGTGCTTAATGTATTCCACTGTGTAGATGGACCACACTTGATTTATCCAATCATCTGTTGATGGCATTTGCATTGCTCCCACTGTTGGGCCGTTAGAAATAAAGCTGCCTTAGAACATTCACACACAAGCCTTTGTGCGGACATGTGTTTTTATTTCTCTTAGGAGTGGAATTGCTGGGTCATATGGTAAACTTATGTTTAACTTTTTAAGAGATGACAACACTTTTTCGAAGGTGGCCGCGCCGTTTCACATTCCCACCAGCCATGTATGACAGTTACAGTTTTTCCCCAGTCTCATGCTTGCCATTGTCTGTCTTTTGTATCATAGCCATCTCTAGTTGGTGTGTAGTGTTATCTCACTGTGGACCAACCGGTGTCATTTTTGAACCACTCCCGTTTCTGACCACAATGCCCCCTTTCCATCAATGTCATGGCTAGAAACCAAACTTCAGCCACTCTTCCTCCTTTTATATTTACATGCTTCCCAAGTGAACTGCTGCAGCCTGCCTTCCTCAGGGAGCACCTGGATTTGCCACCTCTTCCTTCCCCCCTTTCCACTGCCCACCTGGGTCTGTATCATCTCCCACCTAATTGTCTGCAGTCTTCCAGCTGCTCTCTTTGCCGCTTCTTCTAGCTACTTCTTCAAATCTTCGGTTCCTGTAGCTGCAGATGAATTGTCAGAATAGTAATATGAAAAGGGCATGCATGGGTGTAGAACTGGGGGTCTGTGCTCTCGCCCAGGCATCACTCTCATTGTCATATAACCTTGAATTAGTTCTGTAACTTACCTGAACCCAGCCTCCTTCATTGAGTTCCTTGAACTCTCTGAGCCCGTTTCCTCATGTGCCAGGTAAGGCTAATAGTGGAGCCTCGCTCATAGAGTTGTTATAAGCCAACCATACAATCCATGTCACATCCTTAACACAGTACCAGGCTATGGGGAGCCAGTATTGCCTAATATGATTTCTATGGGTGTCATGACTATTATTATTATTCGTTATGGGGGTGGCCTCTTGTAAACGTTATCACATGGTTATCACAAGGATCAGATGTGGCTGTGAATGTGAAAATGCTTGGAAGAATACCATTGCAGCACTGTTAGTTTTTTCAACAGTTTTTCCCTGGCTCATAGGAGAGGGGCAGTGGAGGAAGGCAGCAAGAACACAGGCGATGCCGCCAGCCCAGCATTCAAAGCTGGACTGTGCTATTTAAGTTGTGAGGTTTGGGCAAATCATTTAACCTCCTCATCTGTAAAATGGGTATAATTATAAATCACGTTCGGGATGCTACTGGAAGGAAGGCATCTGTTTTATAAGCTGGGTTCAGTAAACCGTGGCATTTTTTTGTGACTCTTGCAGTGTATCCTTCTCGTATGCTTGTATTCTGTGTAATAAACTCCCACCTTATTCAACCAGCTGTGTTCCCCACTGCTTCCCGACACCCACACTGATGAGAGGCTGTCTGTCATGTGGGCAGTTAGAGCTTTCACCTCAGGCTGACTTGGGTTTTCATTGAAGCTCCCATTTAGCTGCATGCATGACTTTAGGACAGTGACTTACCCCTCGACAGATCTGACCCCTCAGCTGTAAAATGGGAATAACAGTTCATCCCTCATGGGGTTATTATGTTTATTAAATGAGACAATATAAATGTAGTACTTAGAAGAGTGCTTGGCACATGCACTTGTTAAATTACTTGTTAAATTAGGAGCTGTCATTACAATGGTTTGTAGCTACCACCTACTATTATTATTTTCTGTCCACACAGTATGCTGTAGTCCTATCATTGTCTGGCATGGCTTCTCGTCTCTTCCTCTGGGGCCATCTTCCCCTCCTGGAACTGCCCAAATCCTATTCTTCAAGGCCCAGTTCAATTTCAAATCGTCGCTTGCTACTCCAATCTCTACTCATTGCTTCTTTTTCCTTCTAGAAGTCCAGAGTTTGTGTCATGTCTGTAATACGTAAGGAATTAATTGTTATTAAACTTTTTTCCCCTTCAACTGGACTGTAGGATTCCTGACAAGGACTATTTCTGTAGCTTTTAATGAAATTCTCACACTCCTTAATTTGGCAGTAGACACATATCAGGTTCTTATTAATTTTTGATTGATAGACAATAACGAAGAAAGTAAACATGTAAAAGTCATTATGAAAATTGAAAACCAGCAGTTTCTCCATCGCCTGTATAGTCTCCTTCATTAATATGAGTCAACACTGATCCTGAGCAAAATTATTTATTCTGAGACATGGCATAGTGTGGAAAAGAGAGCAGTAGATGAAGGATCCCCAAATTAAGATCAGCACTGTTTGTTAACTTAGTAAAACTTATCTTGGTTGACACAAATGACCCTGTTTTTGTTTTCCTCACCACTTCTTGGCACTTCTCTTTAATCTTACCCCTTCCTCCAATCCCAAAGGACCTACTGCCCTCGGAAAACCCTCTGCGTATTTTGTTCTCGCTTAAATTTCTGGGGAAGGTTCTTCAAGCTTCAGAGTTAGCCTTTTCTTTCTTCCCCACAATCTCTTAGTACCGTTAGCAGTTAAGGAGGTCTGGCCAGACAAATTATTAAAATAAAACAGAGCTAACACTTTATTGTGTTCCTCTTCCCAAGGGCTTGGGGAAAGTGACATCTTAAATCCAAAGGTATGAATTTCTATTGGCAGAATTTAAAGGAATATGTTAGTAGAGTTGAAGAGACCCTAGTGAGTGAGATTTGGTGTGAGAATAAGTGAAGTACTGAGGAGATGGTCTTTTTAGGATTTCTATTGTAAAATCTCCCCTTAATCTGATCCCACTGTGGATAATCCGGAGATGAGCAACTGTGATAATAATAATAACCACCATTTACTGGGCACTTACTATGTGCCAGACACTGTTTCTACATGCAGCCCCTCATTTATTTCTCATGCTACCCTGTGAGGAAGATATTATCATCACTCCACTTTATGGAAGAAATAACTGAACCCTAGAGAGGTTAAGTAATTTTTCTAAGGTCACACAGCCCTCTAATGGCAGTAATGGGATTCAAAGCCAGACAGCCAGATTGAGAGCCCCTCCACCCAGAAATGGCTCTGTTGAATCATGAGTCTCCCCTTGTAAGCATCCTGGGAGAATGGGAGACCCAATTTCATAAGAAAAACCGAGGCATCATCATCATCATCGTCATCGTCACAGCAGACAAGTTGCTGTGCCACTGTGCCACTGTGTGCAGGGCACTGCATGGAATGCTGAGAAGACAAAGAGGCATCCAGCCCTGCTGCATGTCTGAGTCAACCTGACCTCTGACCCCGTGCCCCCCCCCCCCCCCGCCTCTGAGAAGCAGTGTGTGCTCACCTTACCCAGACCCTGACTAACGGATCTCCTCTGATTGCCATTTTACTATTTGCCTCTGCTCTGCCACTTATTTATTACTTTCTATCTTATATTGTAGTTATTTATATACACTGTCACACAGCTGAGCCTTTGCACATTGCTGAACCTGGCTGACTCCTGCGCTTTCTTCAAGATTCTGCTCAGGTCTCCTTACGTTCCTTAACTCTCTGTCTGCTTTAGATACTTCTCCTCTGTGTTCCCCAAACACCTACGATTTATCCATATCATAGTACTTATTTTAAATGATTATAAATGTTTACATGTCTGTATTCCTAGCTAGGTAGATCCCACATCCCAACATCAGGAAACATGTCTTTTATTTATCTGAATCGTCAGTACTTTGCACAATACTTGCCACAAATGAGACACTTACTGAACTATTTTTAAGTGAGCGAATAAATGAATGAATCTCTCATATAAGTCTGATTGCACTTAGAGGACAAAATTGGATATCTGATTCATCTTTTGTACCCGCCAAGATGCCCTGCACATAGTAGGTGCTCAATGAACGTAGCAATGCCTAAATGACTGCCAATCACAAAGAAGTGTAAGACTGCTCTTGGGAATATAGAGGAAGACGGGGAACTACAATAAAAGGTAGATGATATTAAATGTTTACCTACCTAGACTAGGTTCTAAAATTGGTGATAGAAATGCCTACTACTCAAATGAATGAGAAAGAAAATAACATTTTTATTTGATTTGAAATTACTTGGCTAGTAAATACAGCCCAATATTCAAACCCAGGTCCAGGTGACTCTAAAATCAATATGGTCCCTATTATACCACACTGATGAGGCCTTAGGGCAGAGAGGCCCTGGTTGGGTCGAGAGCCAGTAAGGCTTAAGTAATTGGAGAGGAATCAGCACTGTATGAACTATAATATATATAAACAGGTCCTTAAGGATGATCTAGCTGGAAAGAGCATGGAGCAGAGTCTAGAGGCAAGCATGTCTATTTGAAGGCTATTACAACAGTCCCAACTTGGGAACAGAAAACAAGAAATTGATTTCAGGAGGAATTCGTGAACACTGGTGGCTGAGAAGAGACATTGATGGAGATTTTTGAGTCAGGATTACTCCAAAGTATTGAACCTAAAGTGAAAGACAATGAATTCGGAGGTGAGACTTAATTATGAAAGATGGTGAATTTGTTTTGGGACATGTGAAATTAACTTCTAGATGGGCAAGCTGAGTAGATAGAAATGCAGGGTTTAAGCTCAAGAGAGGCCTGAGTTAGACCTGTAGATGCGTTGGTCATCTTCAAAGAGGCGATGGCTGAAGTTAGGAAAGAGAGAGAGAGAGAGAGAGAGAGATCCCAGGGAGAATTGGAGAGAGAAAAGATCAAAGAACCAAGGACTTTAAGGAAATTCAAAATTAGGAGACAGAGGAAAGATTTAAATCAATAAACAAGTCAAACGTCTAGATTTTATCTGAAGGAAATGAAATCATTATCTCAAAGAGCTCTATGCACCCCCATATTCATTGCAGCATTATTTACAATAGCCAAGATGTGGAAAGAATCTCAGTGTCCATCAACAGATGAGTGGATAAAGAAAATGTGATACACACACACACACACACACACACACACACACACATATACATACACACACTGAAGTATTATTCAGCCATTAAAAAGGAAGTTCTGCCATTTGTGATAACATGGATGAAACTTGAAGGCATATGGTAAGTGAAATAAGTTAGACAGAGAAGGACAAATACTATGTGATCTCACCTGTATTTGAAATCTGAAACAAACAAACTCAGAAACAGAAAACAGATTGGTGGTTACCAGAAGCAGGGGTAAAGGATAAGGGGGGGAAGATGTGAAGGTGTCCAAAAGGTAGTTATAAGATAAATATTGGGTTGTCAGAAAAGTCATGATGTATTTTTTCTATGTTTTTTGTTGCAAAAATGCATCATGACTTTTCCAACAACCCAATAGTTTCTGAGGATGTAATGTACAGTATGGTGACTATAGTAAAAAATAGAGTAAATCCTAAAAGTTCTAATCAATATATATATATATATATATATATATATATAAAACAGTGTGGTAATCATTTTACAATATATACATACATCAAATCATATGTTGTGTGCCTTAAATTTATACAATGTTATATGTCAATTATATCACAATAAAATTTATGGGGAGAAGGCCATACCAGAATATCAGTATATCTTGGAATTCAAACTATACGAGATTCAGAAAGAAAAGGATATTTATTGGATGGATTTGGTGATTTGGTTTGGATATATAGGAGAAAGAATTTTGATAGAATGGCTGGGTTATTACAAAGTGGGAAAAAGAATTGTGGTGGCAGAGAATGTAGGTTATTCTTTGGATAAGTTGAGAATCAGAAGAAAGGGAGAAAAAGAGCATTGGTGTAAGAAAGATTTTACTAAAGATACTAAAGCAAGGGGTAAGTAAATGGAAGAGAGATGATTGACCAAAACCCTTCAGAGGTGGGGTGAGATGACAAGGTTGGTCTGACCATGTAGGTGAAGTAGTGAATAAAATTTGGAATAATTGCTGTGGGAAATGATATAGGAGACAATTAACATACATTAAAAGATTGCCAAGTACAAATACTAAAGTTCTCCTTGGTTTTTCCTGTTTAATATATTGTAGTTTTATTTATTGTCCTCCTATTGATAGACACCAGGGCTGTCAGAGGATTTGGGCTATCATAAATAAAACCGGAAAAAATAAAAAAAATTTTAGAAGTCCTAAAATTCAACTGACATTTCCTTACCTGAGTTTTGTTTCAGATCCATTTTCTTGGGTTTGTATTTTTTTCCAGCAATGTCTGGCAGCCCAGGAGAAAAACAAAAGAAGTGGGTACATCTTGGCCTTAGGAATTTCTATTGCTGGAATGATGGGTGGTCTAGGATTCCAAAAAGGTGATGGGGCTAGCAAGAGCAACTTGGAAGCAAGCCATGGAAGGGAGGACAAAGCTGCAGTGGTTGGGTGGCAAATTCCAGAGAAGCCAGGGGGAGGTTGATTGCGGGAAGTGGGAAGAGCCAGGCAGTGAAGATGGAACCCAGGAAAAATAAAATAGTTGTATCTGAAGGGTAAAATTCCTAGAGAAATGTCTAGGAAAAGAAAGTGAAATGAAGCAGGAAAAATACACAGACATTGTTGGGAGAGAGGTTAAGAATAAGAAATGAAACTGAATAAGTGAGAACTGAGGAGGAAAAGGGACATGGTATGAAGAACTGGTATGAAGATCAAGAGATTTGGGGGAGAAACGGTTAGAGCATGTGGGACACTTGGGTTGTTCTTGTGAAGCCACGATGGACTGTGGTCCAGTTGGTAAACTGAGGAAGGGGATCAGCCTTTATAGATCCGTCGCTTAGGGCTCAGGAAATAAATTGAACGTCACATAAGCATGACTTTTAGAAGGCAGACAATGAGGGCCTAGGAGGCACACCCATGTAGGTTTGAGTGTGAAAATCAAGGGGAAACATTGGTGTTATCGCCTTCAGGGATATCACATCACAGATCTGTCAGAACTTTCACAGATAGGTTGCCTGTATCCCAAATTGTGGGCAGCAGATAAGCAATGACACAGAACACGATCCAAGCTCACATCAAGAGTGCCAGTGGCCCCAAGTGAAGCCGCAGGATGAAAAGTGGTGGGAATATTGATTTCTGCCTTACAAAAGAGACACTTAGCCTTAAATTTCCCCGGCAGAGATGAAGCTTTGGGACTCCCCATCAACTTAAATGGGCTGGTGAAAGCTAGGATAGAGAGATTTGTTTCTCCTTCATGGGCAACCTAAAGAAGAATCACTTCCTATTTTATTACAGCATCGGACGGTAGCACTATGCGAGCTGAGATGTTATTCCATTCTAACCCATCATTGTCAGTCATCAATGACTCTCTTTGTGGTATTCCTCTGGGGTTGAAACTTGACATTTTGGGTTTGGACAGCGAGGCAGAGGAGTTGGTAAGAAACAGTTATAAGCAGCAGGAAATTGTGGACAAACTGAGGGTGTTGACCAAGGCAAGAATTTGGTAGGGCCTCTTTTAACCCTGTTACCAGCTGGCCAAGTGAGTTCAACCTTTCTGAGTCTTAATTTCCTAATTCCTAAGGTAGAACTTCATGTTCTCTCCTACAACAATAAATATTGTTATGATTGCACAATCCTTGGATGTGAGAACAGTGCTGTAGAGTGTCGACTTGAATTCTAGGCCCTCAAAATGGGCATGAGCTTGGCAAGTCATTACATTTCTGTCTTAGAATTCTCATCTGTAAAATAGAAGCGGTGGGGGGGTCCCTTCCTAACATTGAGGTATAAGTTCATCAAGAGCTAAGGGAACAAAAGCCTTTTGAAAGTGGTGTTTACAGGTAGAAAAGACTGGAGGCAAACTTCAATAACAGATGCTGAGGTTAGTTTAAGAATTAACAAGCCAGTCTTTCATCATCCATGTTTGCATCATCAAACAGTGAGTACTTATTATCATCATGAGAAGCAAATTTCAGAAAGTAAAAAAAAATCAAACCCAGGACTCTTTAGTATCAAAAGACTTTTTTAAAAAAAAGAAAAAAAACAATTTTACCATTTGGATTAAAACAATGATTTATCTTAAAATTGCATTAAGAGTAGCATTAACAGCTTGAAGCTTTTATTTATAGGATGATTTAAAAAATGATTTCATACTTCTCTGTTAGTATTTAGGTATGAGTATGCACAGTATGCTTGAGCCCTATACAGCAAAACAGAATTCTTTCTCAAGGGAGATGGAAATGCATGGAAGTTGGAAAATTCAGAGGACAAAAATTTAATAAAATAGGTAAACTATTTGATAGAATAAATCACATTTTAAGAAACATTTCTATCTCATGTGCAATGTAGCTAAATCACCATTACTGTGGAGACTCCAACCTTTAGATTTCATGACTTTCTGTATACCTAAATTTTCAATATTATTGCTCTTTTACCCCGGTGTTGTTGCATTTAATATTCATGTACATTTTTCCTCTGGTTAAGTAAATAGTCTTGAACTTTGACACATATAGTCCAGTGGGGGTGTGATGCCCAATTAAATTGTTAAGACTTTTCTTGCATGTGTATGGTTGCTATAATGAGCTTGTTTTTGAGTTTTCTGAGTAAAGGTAATCTGGTCTGGAACACTCCAGTCCAGACCTTATTTCAGTAGTGGTTTTCCCTTTTACAGTCTGCAAATCCTTTCTTTCCACCTACATTAGCAATCCCAAGGGTATCTTGAGTTTAGTCCATACCTGACTTTATTCCTGCCTTCTTTTATGGAGGTTCTTACCTATGTCACATTAGTGTTCTATCTCCAAAACTTGGCCAAAAATGGCATTTCATTTTCATTATTTCTCATTTTAGAATCCATCCATTGATCTTAGATTTATATTGTTTATACCTGCTATTGTTTTTTTTCTTTATTTATACCCTCAGTCATAATGGAAGACAAAGTGAAAACATCTTGTCATGAAAAAAGTTTTTCATAGAATCTGAGCTTGGGAGACATGGTATAGAAACTTATATGACCAGTCAAGAGTTTGTAAGTGGTCCCAGTCAAGAGTTTATCATTTACGGCTCTCCTGTAACATCCATCCTTTACAACCAGCACCATTCGGTTAAAAAGTTGCCCCAAGGAAGGTTTCCTATTTTATAGGCAGGGGAATGGACACAGAAGTAAGTGCCCTGGTTAAAACCATGGATGATAGAAGCAAAAGCAGAAGAAATGAATCTACTTGTCTTGGCCATGTTGCCTCCATCTATCTTCTGGGAGAATACGCAGTACATTATAACACAGGCAGTCTTCACTTAGCCCATTCAGGAAAGCTGTGGGGCCAGTCAGTGCCTGTAGTTGTAGCAACATCTGACATCAAGACTACGAACACAGAGCTGCAACCACAGTGTGTGTGTGTTGGGGGGGGGAGGGTGCTGTGGAGCGGACAGGTCTGTAACAGCAGTTGGTCACGGCAGCAACAAGGACCGCAAAGATAAAACAGGAGTAGCCCGAATCCGAGCTTTATTCAGCAACATGCGCTCACCATGATGCCGTCATTTTTCCTGCTAAGAAAAAGTGCAGTCTAATGGGTTACCCTCTCACTTCACAGGGGACAGTGCCGGGATGCCCCGGCTTTGAGCTCTCCAAAGCAGAGGCCTTCCGAAAAATCAGGGGAGTGATACTGTGATTAAAAAGCGGCTGTGAAGCGATGCGAGGATTTGGGCAAAAGGTGCCCTATGGGCACTAGGTAGCGATGCGTGAGCGGGGCTGGGCTCGATAGGGATGGAGACCTGCCACCAGCCACCGCGCCTGCAGGACCCTGGCGAGAAGCTGCTTTGGGCAAGGTGGAGGAGAGTGTAACCCTGAGAGGGGCCTGCTCCCCTGGGAGGGGAGAAAGACGGCAAGAGCAAAGGCAGTGCAGAGGTGGAGGGGTGAAGGCTAGGGACCGGAGAGAGGATGGGGCAGGGTGGAATTGCACCCTGGAGGTGTGAGGGGGTAAACCTGGAAGATTGAGGACTAGGCCAGGACTAAGGCAGCAGGCAAGTGTGAAGGAAAGACCCCTTCCTTTGGCAGCTCCCAATTCGTTTCTGTCAAAGATGGCCAAATTCCACGCTGCCCTTCCCCCCTCCGCGCCTTTTCTAGCCCCCTTGGGTTGCTCCTCAGTGCTGCGGATGGCGGTGGGGAGATCCGGGTGAGTATGTGCATGAGAAGAAGGTGCGGGAAAGAAGAGGCCCTCCCGGGGGGAGGGGCCGCACCTTTCCACCCCGCCGGTCTTTGGGGAGATTCTTTTAGTTGAGAAACAGGGCTCTGCCGCTTTAAGGTGGGGAGTAGGCGTCACCTCTGGCCGGGTGACGGACTAGGGAGGGAACCTGGTGGGCGTGTCCATGCAAAGCTGGAGGTGGTGCCGGCGGTGGGCGGTCCCGTAGTAAAATATTAGAGGGAGGGGCGGGGTCGAGGAGGCGAGGCTACTTGGGGGGCGGGGCGCTGGGGGCGGGGCCTCTCCGGGAAGGCCGGGGAGGGGGAGGAGGAAGCGGCCGGGTTGGTACCATTGCACACGTTCCGGGAGGGGGACAAGTGACATTCCCTTGGAGGGGGGCGGGCCCTTCCCGGCGGCGGGCCCGGCGCTGAGGCGGGGAGGGGGGCAGTCCCCATTCCCTCGCCGGGAGGACCGTCAGGGTCGGGGGGGGAGGGGGCACTTCCCCCTCACGTTCGAGGCGGGGCCGGCGGTACCTTTCGTGGCGCGGTGCGGCTGGGGGAGGGCCGAGGGGAGGGGGAAGGGGCGGTGCCGGGAGGGGGTAGCCGGAAAGGGGGAGGCGCCGGCGGACAATGGAGCCTATGTGTGCCTGCGGGAGTGGGACAGCGCCGCCGCCGCCGCTGCCGCCGCCGGGGGGAGACGCTGCGCCGCCGCTGCCTCTGGCCCCGGCCCCGGCCCCCCGGGGCTGAGAGCCGCCCCGAACCGAAGCCCCCTCCCCTGCGCTGCTCCTCCTCTCCCCTCCCCCACTCCTGCCTCGGGGGTAAGTGGCACCTCGGGGGGAGGGGGAGGGGAAGGACCGGAGCCGGGGGCTTGGGGGGGATCGGGTCCGCGTCCGCGTGTCTTGAGCAGGTTTGGGGGCAGGGGTAGCCACAGCCGCGAAAAAATGTAGGGGGGAGGGGAGTAAAGGGGCGGGGGTCGAGGCTGCGGGTTTAGTGAGTTGAGTCCGGATAAACCTTGAAGGGGGGGGTGCGTCCTCTGCCCACCTTTCCCTGAGCGGTGGGGAGAGACGGAGGCGTCTCTCGTTTTTTTGAGGTGGTGTCCCAAGCAGTGCTTGGAGAGGCTGAATGAGATGGGACGGTCCTGGGGTCCTGGGATGCCGGAGCACCGGCGGGGCGAGGTGGAGAGCTAAAACGGGGAATTCGCGTTGAGTTTGGTGGGGTCTGTAAGACCCCAGAGATGGCTAGAGAGGTACAGGGGACTTTGCTGGCCAGGGACTTGTTGAAGGGTGGGTGGGGGAAAGTGAAAGCTAATAAGGTTGTGAGTAGTCAAGGCTCCAGCAGGTGAGGTGCTGATGTGTCGGTCACTGAGTCATTGTGGGGGCCGTGGACCCACCAGTGATTTACAAAGTGGGGGACCAGCCATTGACCTTTGAAAGTTGCAAAGACTATTAAGATGTCACTGGTTAGCGTTGGGTGAGCCTGGTGAAATGGAGCTATTCTAAGGAAAACAACAGCAGGTTATGATATTCAGAGGGAAGAGCCAGAGGCCTGTAGTAGTGTTGCTGGGGGCCTTATGTGAAGGCTCCGAAGCCTGAAGGAGGAGGCCCGAAATCTGTCCTCCAAGAGCCTGGTCTGGGATGGAGAGGAGTGACTTAGAGCCCAAATTACAGCCCCTTTGGGAACTAAGAAGTTATGAGACAAGGTGGAGAAATTGACATAACTATCTCTTGGTGGGAAGAGGACAGTGGGACAGTTAAACTTTGGTTAAGGCAAACATGGATAGATCCTGGGCAGTCACTTTAGTGGGAAAATGATTGAGTGGCAATGTAAAGAATTACATTTTGATCAATGTTGAGTTATCAAGTATTTGTTAACATTTGATATATTCAAGAATTAAGTATTCATTCTTGGGCCAGAGATTTGGACTCTTGTGCACTGAGCACAAAGTGATGAATCAGATTTAGCAGGTAGGAAGGATAAGTAGTAAAATAGTAGCGGGGAGGGGGGCAAAGGCTATTGATGAGCAAGACTCATGTGGGTCAACTTTGATTCTTCAGGGAAATTGTGCAACATAATAGTCCTGTTTATTTTTTTTTTAACTGTAATTCAGGGAGTTTTAGCAAGGAATTAATGTTAGTGTGAATAATGTCATGGTCCTAAGTACAACTTAAGAAAGATCTCCTTACTAACTATCTAGTGAAAAAGACCCAAGCTATTAAAGACAGAGATGGATTAATAAAAGGAGCACATAGATGGTATGAGGATGCTTTGAGGAGTGAGGATTCCATTAATGGATGGTTTGGATAAGAGGAGAAAACTTAATGCAAAGTTGAGACAGGGGTGACATTTCACAGCTTTAG
Source organism: Aselliscus stoliczkanus (assembly GCA_033961575.1). Taxonomy (NCBI): domain Eukaryota; kingdom Metazoa; phylum Chordata; class Mammalia; order Chiroptera; family Hipposideridae; genus Aselliscus; species Aselliscus stoliczkanus. Next base: position 102,425,926 of record CM066739.1, read on the forward strand.
GACTTGGAATCTAATGATATTGAACCATTAGAATATTATTTTATGATAACAGTGTTGAATGTAAGATGAGAGTAGTTCCTTCAGATGTGGTAGGTAGGTAAGTAGGTAGGTAGATAGATAGATAGATAGATATAGATAAGGAGGTCATTGACTAAAAGATGAAGGAATAATTTCCCAATGTTCTCTTCTTATAAGGCAAGTTGTATGTAACTTGGCTTTTGAGCTAAGGATTCCTGACCTGGATTCTTAGATGACCAGCATCAGTGAAAAAGTACTTATGTACAATGGAATTTATTCTATGGGTTATTTCCCTATAGCCTTCAGAAGTGTCTGCTCCTATATGAGTCAAAAGAAAATGCTCTCTGGTTTGCAGGGGGAAAAAGTAGAGGTTTCACAGCATTTTAATCTGCCCCATTTGATCATGGTGACTTGGTATAAGTGGTTAGAGCCTTGAACTTGGAATCAGGAAGCTGACTCTCCTACTGACTTAGGTGTGACTTTGAACAACTCTCATTTATTCTCCAGTGTTCCTGTTTATGAACTGCCCAGACTGCTCATAAGGCATTGCAATGCCTAACAAGTTAATGCCTATCTGCAAAATGTTCTGAACACTTGTGAGCATGAGAGACTCTATAGCCCAACTTTTTTCTCATTTCTAAAAAAACTGCTATCTCAGGAACAGAGCAAATTCAGGTTTTGTAACAATTATTAGCAGCATGCTTGATTAAGGAACAAAAATGACCTTGTACATCTGTCTTATTCTATTGTTTGGGGTTTGATTGTATGTTAGTTTTGAAAGGTGATGCCTCTTCCTCAGTTAGTGGCAAGGCAGTAGTAGTGATGACAGTTGTAGAAATGTAAGCGGAGGTCCCCTTGGGAGAGTGTGAATAGACATGCTGTGAGTGCTAACCTAGGCTGATGCTGACCCTAAATTTGTGTGACCTTGGACATGTTACTTGGCTTCCTGGTGGCTTAATTTTCTTCAGCTATGAAATAATGCTGGTAGAATGACTTACTTTGTCTGCCTTGGTGACTATGATGTTAGGTGGTATAGAAACTTTATCTGCTCTAGATCAGGGCCTTTTAACTGTCTATGTTGCATGTACGCCTTTGGTAATCTAATGAGCACAGCACCCCTTCTGAGAATCATGGTTTTTAAATGCATAAAATAAAATGCATAGAATTCCACAGGACATGGAAACAGTTATTAAAAACGTTAAACAATTGTGATATGGTCACTTATGTACTTTGTAACACATTAAATAGCAAAATGTAACTGCAGGTCTAAGGATACTGTCATTTGGAAGCAGTGATAAAGTATAAATATTATGTGGTCGTATCTGCAATAGCTGGAATGTGATTTGGAAGTGTCTTTGAGGTTTCCCTTGGTGGCACAGTCACAGGATTGCTAATACCAAGGCCGGGTTGTCACCTGTGTTCACAATTGAAAGCAGTGCTGATTTTTACTTAGAGGTTAGTGAGTAGGAAGATGCAAGTTTTCCCCAGGAAGCTCACAGCTGCCCACCCCCCACCTCCTTCCCACCCCCGTCTGGATCCCAGGTGACAAACTCCTTCTCTAGACCAGCTGAATTTTGAAAGTTAAATTATCTTATGGCCACTTGCATTTTAGGCTTTGCCATATTTTTTCATCATCTCCACCATGCTAAGAGTAGGGCATAGAGAAGATATGAAAGAAAAGGCCATTTTACAACCTGTGGTGGCTGTTCTTGGTTGGAGAGAAAGTTAAAAGCAATGATTAGAATGAGGCCTTTGTGTCTGGTAGGTTCTGTTTTTTTCTGTACTTCCCAGTTTTCATTGGGATGGATTTGGGCTCCAGCACTGTAGCTCGCATTTTGAGTTTTAGTGGTTTTTGCCTTCCTTTCCCATTTTTAACCTAATCACTTTCTTACTGTTCCTTCTTCCATATATTGTTTTGGCCTCAGCAAATGAGGGAATGGGTGGTTTTCCTTGCAATTGGTGTGTGAATTGGGGTATGAACTTTTCCATTTTTCTCATCCCTATAGGACTGCATGTGGGACTAACTGGTGTCACTCAACGTTGACCGAAAACTTCCCTTCCGTGAGGGAGGCAGAGATCGTACTTGGAAAGTTCCTGTGTCCCAATGTAGAAGACAGAGCAAATTGGACATCTTGAAAGGTAAAGAGCATCATGTGGAGCCCTTCGCTTCTGCAATTCAGCCTGAGTATGTTGTATGGTTGTGTCTGTTTTCCACAGGGTCTCTTGTAAGTTAAAACGGCATTCGTCCATTATTGTCACAGTTGCCAGAGGGGAAGATCATCAGGGTAAATAAATGCAAGTCAGAACTGTAGGGGCAGGGATTTCTGCAATAATGCACCTCGCAGGAAAGGCAGCTGAGGAGAAGCTAAACAGATGCTTGTCACTTTGTCATGGATTTGTGCAAGGCCAGGGGAGCAATATGCGGGCTCCACACTCATTATGCTACATGGATCAGCCGGCACTTATTGAGTTTCTATTGGGTGTTGGGTGCTGAGGTGACGCCACTTTTCTCCAAGAATTCCCTGCCTACGCATCCCAGGGACACAATTTTTTCAGTGTTATAATAATGTTGTGAATATAATGCTGTGAGACCACAGAGGACGTTTCTGGAGGTAGTTGGGAATCAAGGAGAATTTCACAAAAGAAGGGTCATTTTTGCTGGAAGTTTACTTTGGGTGGCCATTGTTCTACATGCTGGTAATTGAAATTCACTTTTTTTTTTTTTTTTCGAGGGCAGTGTCACTGGCCCTCATATGTGGGACCCGAACTGGGGCCACTGGCTTCCCAAGCCAGCGCTTAACCACCGCGCCACTCGGCTGGCCCTGAAATTCACTTTTGAATGCTGAGATTCTGTGAAAACTCTTTAGCTTGGTACACAGTTGTATTTGCTAACTTAAAGTTTGTGAGCTTGGAGGATGATAGGTTTTTACCCTGTGAGTCTGAATACGTACTAGTATTTTGTTTGGACCATGGTTTTCCATACATGCCCGTTGTATAGTTTTGTTTTCGCCACATGTTGGGGGGAAGACAGGCTCTTCCTATTGTGTGCTTTTTCGGAGAGGAAGCCTTTTAGTAGTTGGCATGCCAGAAATTAAGAATGAGCGAGGAATGGAATCCTGAGGCCTTTTAGTTCCACATTCTAAGTTTGATACTATGCCTTTTATGGAGTAGTGGTCATAGCATAGAAACAAAATGTGTTAAACATGACATAGTTGTAATAAACTTGACTTCTTAGAGTAGGAAAACAGGAAAGGACCATTGGAAGAGTTGAAATTGGGATGGCCAGGGTAATTTTGGGCTTGGTCAGATTAATTTGTGAATTTATTTACAACTTTGTGACAACCTTACAGAGTCTTCTTTTCAAGATTCCTAAACAATTTGGCCTCAGGACACTCTGGAACTTGGCTCTTCCTTGCAACGTTAGAACTGTAAATTCTGGACAGAGAGGGAGGCTTAGTGTTATAATTCTAATTTACAAGGACTCTTATAGGAAATTGTTCCTCAGTGTTTTATTGACTTATCTAGCTCAGTTCAGCGTAGCATTTTGCACACAGTAGTCACTCAATCGAAGGAAATCATGTGACGCAGTTGTTCAGACCATGTTCCCCCCAAAGTGTATGAAAATAAATTTTCTTGCCAAATGCTTGCCACATAGAGTTACAGTTGAAAATAGGAGCTATGAACAGTATTCACTTTGTGAATTCAAAAGCATATCTGGGATCGTGTCTCTCTCACCTTTACAGTCAGTTCTCAGTTCTCTAATAAGGGATGGGCAGAAGCAAAAATGGGAGGGATTTTTTTTTTCCTACGAAATGCCCAGAAATTTAAAAAGTAGAAAAATTGATTTTTTTTCTTACCCTTAGTATTTCTCCTATCTCTGAAAATAAAATGTGCAGTTGGGCAGAAGGAAAAGTCACCAGGGCCTTGAAATATCTACTGATTGGATAATATGCCCTTTAATAATTGGAAGTTGATTCTGTTTATGTGAGAGATGACGATGTCCTCTTAAACTCACATTCTAAAATAAATAGGAAGCCTGTCCTTCTCTTAAGATATTCAATAACAAAACGATATTGCCGTCTTGTAAAATCCACTTAGGGATTTTTCTTCTTTATCCTCATCCAGGTGAGGGTCACCTTTGAGCCAGGGGCTCCTGGACTCCTCCAGCTCCTTCCCCCCAGGATGAACACTGCGGTATCGTGACCCTGGGGGTTTCGGTGAGTGGCCTAGCAAGCATGCCTGGCTTAGAAGGAGGATCTTGGGGGGAAAGTTCCGTTTTTATACAGCAGATATTTTTTGAGCAAATGCACATGTCAGACCCTATAGGAAATGCTAATGGTACAGGGATGGGCAAACCACCCTCAGTCCCTGCTTTCGTGGAGCCTAGTGAGCGAGATGAATTTTACACACATGATCGCAGAATGACAAAACATGGGGAAGACTGAAGGTAAAATACAGGATGCAATGAAAAGAGCATGATGGAGAATTTCATGTATTGGGTTGTTGGAAAAATCATCATGCATTTTTTGCAATGAAAAACAGAAAAAATGCGTCATGACTTTTCTGACAACCCAGTAGATGGGTGGCATTCCAGTATCCTTCCTTTCTGGAGAAGAAACACTGAAGCTGAGACTTCATTCAGCGACAATATTCAAACTTAGTACAGTAAAACCTTGGATTGCGAGTGACGTGGTTTGCGAGTGTTCTGCAAGATGAGCAAACATTTCTAATTCATTTTAACGTGGTAAACGAGTGATGTCTTGCAATACGAGTAGTTTGTTTCCGGAATGAATTATGCTTGCAAACCAAGGTATTTCTTTGCGTTAGGGAGAGGGAGAGAGGGGTCAAGAATGACACCCAAATTCCTGGCATGAACAGCTAGGGGGATGAAGGTGCCGTTTGCTAAAGAATACTGAAGGAAAAATACTGCTGAGGGGGAGGCTACATAGTGAAGAAGACTTCATCTTTGGTCTTGATACGTTTGAGACACATAGGGCGATATCAGGTTGGCAGTGGGATATACAGGTCTGCAGATGGAGATGTAAAATGAGGAGTCCCTGTCGTGGAGAGAACTTAGAGAATGAGGAGAGGGGGGACCCAAGGTAGAGTCCCAGTGGATGCTAAATTTTAGAGTTTGGGTAGAGAAGGGGCTGGACAAAGAGGGACTGGAGAGGTACGAGGAAAACTAGGGAAGTATAGTGACTGGAAACCACAAGAAGCGAGTCTGCTCGTCTGTGAAACAGGGATAGCAGTGATGCCTGCCTTCTGGGGTGGTGGTGAATGAGCTACTATGTGTGGACAGTGCTTAGAAGCGAGTTTCAAGAAGAATGTGCTCCACTGGCAAGATCTAAGAGATGGAATAAGATGATGTTAGATGAGTGGCCAGTGGTGACCTTAACAAACATGGTTTCTATGATCTGCAGGTGGAAGTTGGTTGAAAATGGTTAAAGGGTGAATGGCAAGTAAGGAAGTGTCAGCTCTCTGGGAGAATTTGGCTCTGAAGGGGAGCAGAATGCTAGAGCTGGGTTTTGTTTTGTTTACTTTTTTTTTTTTTTTGATTGGGAAGCTAGGCTACAACGTATCTGAATGCTGATTGGAAATATCCAGGAGATGCGGGAGATAGAGAGGAAGGCCAAAGGAGAGAGTGAGAGCTATCAGTAAGCCCGAGAGGGTAGGGCTAGACCACCTGGGGTGGGACTGACCTGCGGGGAGGAAAGGCAGGCTATTTCCTTTGTTTCAATAATAGAGAAGAACTGGGGGCAGGCACTGATGAAAATAGGTTTGCAGGTGCATTGGTATGGACTCCTGCCGTTGATTTCTCTTCTCTCAGTAAAGTCCTGGGCAGGACCTGGAAGTGAGGAGGAAGCAAGGAGATGACAGAGATGGAGACAGTGTGAAGTGACATTAGGCAGATGGGCCAGTGAGCTTGCTGGGCAGTGGCCATCACAGGAGGAGGTAGCCCTGGTGCTCAGGTTGTGTGCTGAACGCTTTATATGTACTAGCTCACCTGGTCCCCAGGGCCCCACTTTGACTGGCATTACCGTGACAGCTGGCGGAATGCCAGCTCTACCTCTTACTAAGGTCTGACTGACTAGGGTATGACCCAACTTACATGGGCAAATCACTTAATATTTCAGAGCCTCTGTTTCCTCATCTGCAAAATAGGGGTAATAGTGGTCCCTGACTTCTGGGATGGTTGTGAATGAGTTACTATGTATGGACAGTGCTTAGAAGAGTGCCTAATACATAGTTAGTACATGTTTTTAAGTGTTATTTAAGAAGAAAAGAAGGAAACGTCTATATAATTCTAAGGAGTTAGGAGATTTAGTTCTATTGCGGTGGAGGGAGAGGATCTCTCTCTGGCTATAATTAACCATTCTGTGGAAGATCTTTTCGAATCCTTAAAAGTAAACAGTTGAGCACCAACTGCAAACATAGGAGCCAAAGAGCCTAAAAGCCTAATTTGACTCTTTGGAACTATATTATGAGATACTCGGGAGACTTCTAGCTTGCTTATTTTTAAGTGGCAGGAAGGTTAAAGCGAACGGTGAATTATTTCAGCAACTCCCTAGGATTAGGGATTGAAACACCTGGGTTTTTTCTGCCAATAGGTGAGCCCACATGCTTATTTCAGCCTTCTGTGCTGCCTCCCCACCCGTAAAATAATGGTAAGGAGACAGCTTAGAGCAAAGAGCGCACTCAGCGAGCACTGACTGGGAACCTGGAGACGCCATTTACACCTGTGGGCTCTGTCCCTTCGTCTGTCAAATGCCTGTTGAGCAGGTTGGACCGAGTTGTGAGAACAAGAGACGATGTAGAAGTGCTTTCAAAATCAATGTTTACTATTCACGGTATTATCATTAGAAATCATCTTTGCTACCAGCTCATTAGAAATGCCGGGCACATTGAGGTGATTTGATATTTGTAGTATGTTTTAAGTTCCTTTGGAAGACGAGGGCAACACAAATGCAAAGTGTTTCTGTTCCGAGAAGCTGAGTAAGCCACCGAGGGTCCATCCACATTCTTAATACATTATGCTGCATATGATAGAAAAACCAAAGAACCACAAAGTTGGGTCCTTATCTTCAAAGCACAGTCTTCATAGAGGGGCATAGTATACACATAAGACCATTCAGCATGATGTATGACTGAATGCTTGAATGTGTGATGCAGTTAGAGGTACCCGAGGAAGTTACCCAAGGGACACATATAGGTGGTGCCTGCTCTTCTTTTTCCTGAGGTCAGTGTTTTCTGAGGGCTTTGTCCGTGCAAGATGCTTTTGCTACTTCCGGTTTAAGTGATTCCTGATGTTTAGCGAGAGGTTACACAATGGTTTATGACCGTGTATATCCAACTTGACAACCACAATCAATTTTATAGTCTAAACTGGAGGGGGAAAAAAACGCTGAAGGTGGTAGGGGATGAAAATACCACCTTAAATATCATCAAGACCTGGGCCGGCCAAGTGGTGTGGTGGTTAAGCACTGGCCTGGGAAGCCAGTGGCCCCGGTTCGGTCCCACATATGAGGGCCAGATACTGCCCTCAAAAAAAACAAAAAAAAACAAAAAAAAAAAAACATTTGACCCTTCATTTGGGCCGGCCGAGTGGCGCGGTGGTTAAGCGCTGGCTTGAGAAGCCAATGGCCCCGGTTCGGTTCCATATATGAGGGCCAGTGACACTGCCCTCAAAAAAAAAAAAAAAAAAATATCATCAAGACCAAAATGTTTTGGGGGATGCTTTCTCCTAAGGTCAGCATAGAAATATTCCTTGGCATTTTATTCTCGTTCTTTCCCCTGACTTTTTCATTTAAAAAGGGAAAAAAAAGGTAATTGTGTGCCCTCAGAACTTCCATAAATTCAGTGTCTTAGGTCAAATAGCTGGGACTGTTACAAATTTATAAATGAAAAAAAATAGACATTTCACACTTGATAATGATTTTTCTCAGTGCCCAAAATGAAGACGTAGACATTTCACACTTGACAATGGCCAGACTCAGTGCCCAAACCTAGAATCTAACCGATCTTCCCAATTGTAGTTCAGTTCTTGCGTCTTCCAAGGTACATGTAAGCTGTCACCCCCAAGCTACTTCTCCCTCCCTTTGACTCTTTAGCCACTGATCCTGCTTCGCACACCCTCCTCCTATAGTTCTGTAGCCCATTGGTAAGATCAGAAGGTGGGAAGGGAGGTGAGGGGACAGTGGTTACAAGGAAGTCATATTGGAACTGCCCAAGAAGGAGCAGTGACTGGAGGGATATCTCTAGTCCAGGCTTCCCTAAATAAAGGGCTTTCTCATTTGTTCTCTGGCTAGGTTTGGGAATATTGTCTTGACCTTTATGCTTCACAATTAGCCTTGGAGATTGGCTCCAAAAATACCTTAGCCATCAAAGAAGTTCTTTTACATCCAGCATTGTGGATCATTCCGATGCTTACCCATGCCTGCAGTGCCTGTCATTACGCAGTGAGAACACAAGGCCCAGACTCGGCGTCAATTAATAGAAAGATCATGGAAACTGGGGCAGAACTGATTGTATGTGGTGTTGGCTCAATAGTTGGCTTCAGAAGTGCCTCTGTTAATGTCTCCCCACCCTGAGGCCCCGAGAACATACACCTAGAGTCATTTGTTTCATGGTTTGCCATTGGGATGGGTTCGTTACATTTCGGTGCCACTGTTTGCCATCAGAGGTGACACAGCGGGTACCCAGTGGTTTCAAAGCATTGTTTTGCAAAAAAGAAAAACTCAAGTTTCTGAGGGTTTTGTATTCAGACGGTAGAGACATAAGGGGAGCCTATGTGGCTAACGATAAAAATGTTTTTCTCGTATCTGCCTACGAGCATCTGGTACAGGATGCTTGGGTGTGAGGCCCATAGGCTTGGCCTAAAGTCTTTGTCACTCTTCTGTGGCTTCGGCACCAGAGCCTCTGGGCCAGACTATGAACGGCACCTTTCGCTTTAACCCTGCTGGAGCTGAGGAAAGATCTAGCTGCCACATCGTCGAGTTGGCTAGTGCTTGAGCCATGACGCTGTTGTAAAGGTGTTTGATGTCTCTGTATTTTCGCTCCCAACTTTTTTTTTTTTTTTTTGGGGGGTGGCCTTTTCCCATAGTGTGCCCTGGAGATGCGAGATTTTCCTTTGGCAGCAGGAGGCACACACCCAGAGGATGCTGGAGCTGCGAGGGGAAAGGACCCACTTCCACAGCAGAGGAAAACAAAGAGGAAAAAGGCATACAGGTGGCCAGCGCTAAGGGACGTCCCCAGCAAGCAGTGGGCCACTGCCGCTGCCCTCAGCAGCTGTTTCTGCTGCAGCCCGAGAGGAACTCGGGGAGTCTGTCCCTGTTTGTGACGCAAGCTCAGGATTTCAATCAATGCATTCCAGTAACCCTAAAGTGAGGAACTCTCCGTCAGGAAACACACAGAGGTAAGGGTGAGGGCAGCCCCTGGGGGATGTTGTAGGTGGACCGCGACCACTTGTTAGTAGAACAGGATGTGCAGTTAGAAGCCCGTGAGACCCAGATGGGGAAAGAAGAGAAAACAGACAAATAAGTCATAGTAGATTAATAAACAGGCCATCGTACAGGCAACGTTTATGTTACGAGTTTTCCTTTGCTGTTCTTTGGTCCATCATCCCCGACCACTCCTTGCCAAAGCACAAATTAAAGGACCTTACAGACCACCCAGCACAATGTGCTAAATTTGGCAAGTGAGGGGACTGAGGCGTGGAAAGGCACAGGGCCTAAGGTCCCAGAACTGAAACACCAGCCCCTGCCCGCCCACTGTGAGGCGTTTCCTCGGGTCCACTGGGCTTAAGTTGATGTTTTAAAATCATGTGTCTTGGCTCCCCGGGGGCAGTGGTTAGTGGATCTGCTCCAGTGTGATGCTGCTTTTTGGGGGGGCTTGGACCCTGGAAGGTTTCCCGAACCTGCCAGTCACAGTGGGTTTCCTCGCTCTCCTAGACCTGCTCGTATTTTCCAGCAGGGGACTTGGGCTCCCGTTACAGCTGTCCCATGTCATCAGCCGAGGGGTGGGTAGTATTTTGATCTTCACGATGCCTGTTTGTTTACCCTGCGCTAGTCTTAGTGTGAGAGTCACTTCTCTGTGTACATAGAAACCGTTGTCCTTTATTGACAGAAGCCCTAGAGATGGGTCCCCATGTGACGCTAGGGTTCCCGAGACCTGGCGGGCCAGTCTGTTTGAGCCTCCTCTCTGTGGAGAACTCTGAGATGGGAACAGGGGTGGAGTGAACAAGCTAGTGGCTGAGGGAGAATGGCGGGGGGGTGCTTGCTGAGTCCTCAAGGTCTCCTGGACCCATGATAGAAACTGCCTTCTCCCTGCTTTGTGCCAACCAGCTGTATGCAGTGTCTGATCTCTCTCTGTTGTTTGTCTCTTTTAGTAGCCCTAAGTCAAAGCAGGAGGTGATGGTCCGTCCCCCTACAGTGATGTCCCCATCTGGAAACCCCCAGCTGGATTCCAAATTCTCCAATCAGGGTAAACAGGGGGGCTCAGCCAGCCAATCCCAGCCATCCCCCTGTGACTCCAAGAGTGGGGGCCATACCCCTAAAGCACTCCCTGGCCCAGGTGGGAGCATGGGGCTGAAGAATGGGGCTGGAAATGGTGCCAAGGGCAAGGGGAAAAGGGAGCAAAGTATTTCCGCCGACTCCTTTGATCAGAGAGATCCTGGGACTCCAAACGATGACCCTGACATGAAAGGTATGTCTATATAATCTTTGAGACTCTGAGGGAAGCAGGTATTCCCGAGGGAAGGCCTCTGATCTGACATCCGCAGATGCCGGAGAGCCTAGTAGCCAAGTGGGGAGAGTAGCTGTCAGATGCAGGAGTTGGCCCAGTTTAAGATGGAGCTATTTCTTCTCATTGTCCTGCTACCTGCAGAACAGTGTAAAACCACTTGTTCAGGACCCTCGCTCTTGAGGATGCAGCTGTCTCGAGTTACGGGAGCCCGTCCCACGGCCCTGACCGTGACCTTACGGATGTTCTCGCCTCCGTGCTCGGGGTACTTCCATCGAGTCAGCCGCCCCAGCTGGTCTATGCCAGTGGCCCTCACTGGAGCAGTTTTGCTGGCCCCTCCTCCTCTTCTCCATCAGCTTCATCCTCCAAGACTTGGGTTTTGTACTGTGTGGTTGCCATTTTGCCACAGTTGTAGGCATGAGGGGAAACCCCGACCCTAGCCCGGGTTTGTCACAGCCGATCTCACTGTGGCAGGGATGAGTGGCTCCCTATGGCAGAGATCAGGGTAGGCACCAGAATGAAGTGAGTCAGCACAAGCACCAGACCAGCGGTTGTGGTTTTCGCCTTTCTTCCTCCTGTTATAAAACCCCCAAATGCTAACTGCAGGCCTGAGCATGAAGTTAGCATTCAGGGAGTGGAAGTGTGGCTCCTTAACCCACATTTGAAATGAAAGCCTGGGTGATTGTTCCCCCATCTTTCCCTCCTCCCTCAGGCGTTTGTGGGAGGCCTGTTATGTGCCATGTGCTGGGGATGCCGTGGTCAGCAGGACATGCACAGTTGCTATCCTCAAGGATTTGAATGCACCTAGACAGCAGACACATTAAACAATTACCATAAAATTTGATAAATGCCAAAATAGGAGAAGTTAGGGGGCTGTGGATTTAACTAGCAGGGCCAGCCAGCCCAGTCCAAGCGGCCCCAGAAAGGTTTCCAGGAAGAAGGGACATTTCCGCTAGCATCTGAGGGGATGTGTGACAGAGGAGGAGGTGGGGGAAGAGTGTTTTACAATTAGTCATTTAGGGAGAAGCATATTTCTGTTTTTATGAGTAGAAGAGGTTTCCTCTTAGCAAGGTACTTCCTCCTTGAAATGCTCAAGGTGGGTTTTGTGTTGTGATGCTGTTATCTGCTGGCAGAAGAAAGAGAGCTTTATTCTTGCTGTGACGTGTCCCTTTCCGTCATTTTAGAATGTAATTCTGCCGATCACGTCAAGTCCCAGGATTCACAGCACACACCACACTCGATGACCCCATCAAATGCTACAGCCCCCAGGTCTTCCACCCCCTCCCATGGCCAGACTACTGCCCCAGAGCCCACGCCTGCTCAGAAGACTCCAGCCAAAGTGGTATATGTGTTTTCTACTGAGATGGCCAACAAGTAAGTTGATGGCTGATGGCTGTGTCTCGCTGTTGGCAGGATGTGAGGGTTTAGACACCTAATTCTTATGCCTATTGAAGATTTTTTTCCCCTCACTTATATTACTATCACTTAAAGTTAACAGCACAGAAAGAAGTAAAATAAAATATGGACCCTCCCCACCCCCACCCCTCAGAGGCAGCCATGGACTAGATACCACCTTGGCTCTGGAAATGTTTCGTGCTTATACAAACATACATATGTACCTTTTTCGATGCAAAAAGGATTGATTGCACAATACACTGTTCTGCAACCTAGTATTCTTTTTTAAATGACACAAGTAATACATGTGTGTTTTAGAATGATTAGAAAATATGAATAACTAAAAGAAAAAAAAAATCTGGAATTCACCAAGATAACTACTGCCAACACTTTGGTACAAATGTTTCTGGTGGATGGATGGATCAGTGGATTTTTCCTCTTTTATAAAAAAATGAGACTATACCATGCATACAGTTTTCTGACATTTTTTTTTCACTTTAAGATTTTTCAGTTAAGCTACAAAGTGAATCTTGACTGAATCTTGACACACATAGATAAGCATTAGGTGTGAGATTTCACGTTCCCCCTTCTGGGGCTGGGATTTTGAGCTAGGTTTCCCGATAAAATACCTACCACAGTGCATTGCTTGGAAGGAGAAAAATCTTGGGTGTTTTTTTTTTTTAATACCTCTTGAGATTTGCTAATTGCTATCTTCTGATTTCAGAAGTTTGATGGTAAATGAGAGGCATAAATACTGAAAACCTGTTTCTCTTGGTTCCTTCTCATTCCACATTTCCCGTGGTTCTTTGTACTTCTTCTTCCTCTCTCCTACAAGTTCAGCCAGGGGTGAAAGTGCTCTGGACTTACAGTAGTGAAAGAGAAACAAGTCCTAGTATGCACACCTCCTCTCTCTCTCTGCAGAGCTGCAGAAGCTGTATTAAAGGGACAGGTTGAAACGATCGTCTCTTTCCACATCCAGAACATCTCAAACAGCAAGACAGAGAGAAGCACAGCCCCCCTGGTATGTTGTTTTGGAAACAGAATAATGGTTTAAAGGGTCTGCAGTGAGTGTAACAAGTGGGAGATGGTGAATGTCATTGATAGGGCGATATGCCGCCTTCTGGGCATGTAACCTAATTCTGGCATCGTAGGGTTTGAGGCACGTGACACTGGGCTGGCCCTTCTACGAGCATGCTGGTACATTGATGAATTACTAGAAGAGAAAAGGTGCAAAATAAAAAAAAGAGTTCTATAGATGTCTTAGGATTTCCTTCACATAACCATCTCTGGGAAAACCTGAATTCAGACCCTGTGTACAGAGCAGGTTTTTTAAAAAGTAACAAACACTCTTGAGTTAGTTGAAGAACAGGAAAAAGCAACAACTAAAGCAAAAATAGTAGAGTCCATGCTGATGACACCATAATTCAAAAGTCTCGGTGACTTTCAGAATGATTCGTACTTATTTCAAAGTAAGAGGACCATCGAATATTTTTCATTGCTTGATATTTCCAAAATTGTAATAAACATCCATACATGTCTATCTGGAACTTAAGCACATACTGTCAACTGCGTTAGAAAAACTGTTTTAGTACCTATAGTGTTCCAGACCGAACCAAAAGATATTTCTTACGTCTGGCATTGTCAAGGCGTTGCATCAAATGCTGTGGGGAGACTTAAGAGGTTCAAGACACAGTCCCTGGAAGCATAAAAGTCTAATACAGGGGTGAGTCTTACCCATGGGAAAAGTTAAGTGACGATAAATGACTGAAGTGACAATTCAAGATACAATCGTTGACATTTTGTCTATGTTGTATATCAAAAAATTCCCTGTCTGTTGACATAACACCTTGCTTGGGCTTTCCTAGACTTAGAAAAGGATCACATTCCTTGTGCATCTCTACTATGCAAGGGAAGAGGATGGATATATATAATATTTAAAATGTGTGTGTGTGTGTGTGTGTGTGTGTGTGTGTGTGTACACATGTATGTATGTATATATGTATACACACATACACATATTTTAAAACCATATATGTGTACATACACATATTCAAAATTTATATTGTCCTAGGATGCATAAAGTACAATGCAAGTCAAATCAACATTTTATTGACTTAAGAACAGATCTTAATACCTCCATTTTCTCTACTACTAGATGAAATCAGAAAAGGAGTTAAGAAGGAAGGAGTTGGGCATAGTAAAATCACCAATTGTTCCAAATCTAAAACAGAAAGGATAATACTAAACTGTTTCTTTTGTGATAGGAAACCAGTATCCATTTCCAACATACAAATAAACCTTGGCCAACAAAATGAAGCTTAAAATGACACTGGGAGGAGATGAAGGGGACCTCCACACTCCAGTTAGGGCGTCTGGGCTGTAGAAGACACTTCCATACAGAGTCCCACAGGGTCAGTCAGTCCCACCCACACCGATCTCTGCCTGCAGACATATGCAGAATACCTGCAGGGGAAGCCTTTATACAGTCACAGAATATGAGCCCTGGAAGTTATGTCCTCTGTGTATGCAACACAAACCATTCCTACGCAGAGATACACATAATGACTGGTGTACAAGTTTGCACACAGGTAAATGTTCCAGAGAGGAGGTGGGGAGGTAAGTAAGAGTGAACAGGTAGGAGCAAATGAACATTGCCAAGGGACCGTGCAGTTCCCCGGATGCTGGTGAAAGGTTCCTGAGGCTGGGCCCTCCCGCTCTTCCGTACCTGCAGAGTGCCAGGGGTTAGACCCAGGACATGTCCGTACATCTCTCTTCTGCACACCTAACAGCACCCGTGTCCCCTGCTGTAGGAGAGAGCACTTTTACTCAGGACTCAGTGTAGCATTGGTGCTTAATAAATAATAATAAGGCGATCACCCAGCCTGTGAAAAGGGCAGTGTGCTGTCTATTGGAAAGAACAGATCAAGAGACACCACGAGCTAGATAGCCTCCGATTTCTCCACAGACGTTTCCTGCCTACAGATTATCTTACTACAGTTAATGTACAAATTCTTATCAAATATGGAATCAGTGATCACAAACTGAAAACAGAAACCAGAGATGTCAGGCCCCCTGGAAACTCAAGGAGAGGAGTACGTTGGTTGTCACCCTGCCAGCGGAGACACTGAAACGGGGCGGCCTTGCCTGCTGCCTCTGGCTGGTAGGGAGGGGACCGAGCTGTATGTGACAAGCACTTTCTCTTTCAGTTGAAAACATCAGGCCTTTTGATTGACAGTGAGATGTCGGCAGACCCAGCTGTACTTTCGGGGAAAAGACAAAGGTGTTAGGTACAGCCTCCCACATACCAAGAAACTAATCTCACCCCGAATCAGAAACACATAGTAGACATGTGATATCAAACCTGTTCCTCGAAATAGATACTGAGATGTATTCGCTTTGGAAGACTGGCTCCCCTGGCATGCGTACATAGTTATTGAAACCTAATCTCCAGCGAGGGGAAGAGGATGCTATTTGACAGGAAAGTGGAAAAAAAGAAAAAATGTCTCCATGTCCAAAGTGGGGTGGGACACAAGCAATTTCTACCACCAGTGTCAGTGTAGATTTATGTGCCTGGGATGAGTCCTTTATAACATCTCTTGCTCTTTTAATTACCCTTCTGTTCAGTTTACTGATGATTTTTTTAAAATCTCATTTATCTTCAGAACACACAGATCTCTGCCCTTCGGAATGAGCCGAAGCCTCTGCCACAACAGCCCCCAGCTCCAGCCAACCAGGACCAGAATTCTTCGCAGAACCCCCGACTGCAGCCAACTCCACCCATTCCGGCACCAGCACCCAAGCCTGCCGCCCCGCCGCGTCCCCTGGATGGGGGTAGTCCCGGGGTAGAAAACAAACTGATCCCTTCTGTCGCCAGTCCTGCCAGCTCCGCTCCACTGCCCCCCGATGGCACCGGGCCCAACTCGACACCCAACAACCGAGCAGTGACCCCTGTCTCCCAGGGGGGCGATAGCTCTTCTGCAGATCCCAAAGCCCCTCCACCTCCACCAGTGTCCAGTGGAGAGCCCCCCACGCTGGGCGAGAACCCCGACGGCCTGTCTCAGGAACAGCTGGAGCACCGCGAGCGCTCCTTACAAACGCTCAGAGATATCCAACGGATGCTCTTCCCCGATGAGAAAGAATTCACAGGAGGACAGAGCGGGGGACCCCAGCAGAACAGCAGCGTATTAGACGGACCTCAGAAAAAACCAGAAGGGCCAATTCAGGCCATGATGGCTCAATCCCAAAGCCTAGGTAAGGGACCTGGGCCCCGGACAGACGTGGGAGCTCCATTTGGCCCTCAGGGACACAGAGACGTGCCCTTTGCTCCAGACGAAATGGTTCCACCTTCCATGAACTCGCAGCCCGGGCCCATAGGCCCCGACCACCTGGATCACATGACCCCTGAGCAGATAGCTTGGCTGAAGCTGCAGCAGGAGTTTTATGAAGAGAAGAGGAGGAAGCAGGAGCAAGTGGTTGTGCAGCAGTGCTCCCTCCAGGATATGATGGCCCATCAGCACGGGCCCCGCGGCATGGTCCGAGGGCCTCCCCCTCCGTACCAGATGACCCCCAGTGAGGGCTGGGGGCCTGGGGGTGCAGAGCCATTCGCTGATGGGATCAGCATGCCACATTCCCTGCCCCCGAGGGGCATGGCCCCCCACCCCAACATGCCAGGGAGCCAGATGCGCCTCCCCGGCTTTGCAGGAATGATAAACTCTGAGATGGAGGGGCCAAATGTCCCCACGCCGGCTTCTAGACCAGGTCTTTCTGGAGTCAGTTGGCCAGATGATGTGCCAAAAATCCCAGATGGTCGAAACTTCCCACCTGGCCAGGGTGTCTTCAGTGGTCCTGGCCGAGGGGAGCGCTTCCCAAACCCCCAAGGATTGTCTGAAGAGATGTTTCAACAGCAGCTGGCAGAGAAACAGCTGGGTCTCCCCCCAGGGATGAGCATCGAAGGCATAAGGCCCAACATGGACATGAACCGGATGATCCCAACCTCCCAGCGACACATGGAGCCTGGGAATAATCCCATCTTCCCTCGAATACCAGTTGAGGGTCCTCTGAGTCCTTCCAGGGGTGACTTTCCAAAAGGAATGCCCCCACAGATGGGCCCCGGTCGGGAACTTGAGTTTGGGATGGTTCCTAGTGGCATGAAGGGAGAAGTCAGTCTAAATGTCAACATGGGGTCCAACTCTCAGATGATACCTCAGAAGGTGAGAGAGTCTGGGGCTGGCCCTGAGGAGATGATGAAGTTACGCCCCGGTGGTGCAGACATGCTGCCTGCTCAGCAAAAGATGGTGCCCCTGCCATTTGGTGAGCACCCTCAGCAAGAATATGGCATGGGCCCCAGGCCATTCCTTCCCATGTCTCAGGGTCCAGGCAGCAACAGTGGCTTGCGGAATCTCAGAGAACCAATTGGGCCTGACCAAAGGACTAACAGCCGGCTCAGTCATATGCCACCACTACCTCTCAACCCTTCCAGTAACCCCACTAGCCTCAACACAGCTCCTCCAGTTCAGCGTGGCCTGGGGCGGAAGCCCCTGGATATATCTGTGGCAGGTAGCCAGGTGCACTCCCCAGGCATTAACCCTCTGAAATCTCCCACGATGCGACAAGTCCAGTCACCAATGCTGGGCTCGCCCTCTGGGAACCTCAAGTCCCCCCAGACTCCATCGCAGCTGGCAGGCATGCTGGCGGGCCCAGCTGCTGCTGCTTCCATTAAGTCCCCTCCTGTCTTGGGGTCTGCTGCTGCTTCGCCTGTTCACCTCAAGTCTCCATCACTTCCTGCCCCATCACCTGGATGGACGTCCTCTCCAAAACCTCCCCTTCAGAGTCCGGGGATCCCTCCAAACCATAAAGCGCCCCTCACCATGGCCTCCCCCGCCATGCTGGGGAGCGTGGAATCAGGTCAGTGTGCTCGCATCACAGTTGTACCTTGTAGCTAGACATTACAAAAGCCTGTTTTATTTGCTTTAAGAATACGGGTGTCCTAACTTGATTATGTAACCGGAGGAGGCGGCCTTCTCTGAGATGGACGTATTTGTGGTAGGATACGCGATCAGTGCTTCCATAGGGTTATAGGCACGTGTCCGGTCTTGTCAAAGATATACAGGCTCTTATTGCAGAATTTTTTTGCCAGATAGGACAGTTAAAAGGAAGAGGGGAAAATGGGAAATGTGTGTCATTTCACAGAATTATCTACGTTGGCACAGTGAACACGAGTTGCTGAAGTAAACTGTCTTAACACGATAAATATGGCTTGCCACCTGCCCACTTCAAGGGGCTGCCCTCAAATCAACAGGTTCTGAGGATAATCCCAAGCAAAGCAGGAGGCTGCCGAGACACTTGAGTGGTTCTCATCGATACGTGGTGACCACAGAAACAGTTACCAAAACCTTCTTCTTGGTAGACTGCTATTCTCACAGGTCAACTACAGTTGATTAGTATTTTCTTCCTGGAAAAGCTCTCGCTGATAATGGTGGTTTTGTGAATGGGACCAGAGGTGGTCAGGAGAAAATGAGTACTGAGGTGTAAACACTAGGTCCAAGCCATATCCACTTGCGAAAGGCTAGAATCAGAATTAGAGACGCTTTATCCTCCCAAGCCAAAGCGTGTCTCTCTCGGGTAGCGGTTCACAGCAGGCCTTTGGTGGAAGAGCCCCCTCAGACCTTTCTAGTTCAAACATCTTGTTGTGGGAATTAATTAAGAGCTTCTGTAGGGTGATGTGGTTGGTTTCTGGGGTCAGATCGCTAGTCTGGCTCCACCGTGTGCTGATCCCTGAGTCGAATTCTAAATTCTGATGGGCGAGGGAACAAGCCACTTAGTTACACATTGTTTTCGGTGAAGCAGTTGTCTGCAAATCATGTTTTTTCCAAGCTTGAGCTAACATTTCTAGCGCATTCTTGGTGTGTTTGTCTTCCCCTCTGCGATCCGTCACCCCCGCATCTCACGGCCATTCCCCCGTGCACACACACACAGCTTGACTAGAAGATTGATGATTCGCATCCTGGGTCTAATAACACTGTCCCGTTCATCTGTCTCATCCTGGCTTTGCTAGCTCATAATCACAGGCCCACTCGCCTTCGAGAAGCATCTAATTCCCTGCCCATTTTTGTTTTCTTTTGCTGTGTGTTCACCTAGGAGGGCCCCCACCTCCTACAGCCAGCCAGTCCGCCTCTGTGAACATCCCGGGAAGTCTCCCCTCTAGCACACCGTACACCATGCCTCCAGAGCCCACCCTGTCCCAGAACCCACTGTCCATTATGATGTCGCGAATGTCCAAGTTTGCAATGCCCAGTTCCACCCCATTATACCACGATGCCATCAAGACTGTGGCCAGCTCAGATGACGACTCCCCTCCAGCTCGTTCTCCTAACTTGCCATCAATGAATAACATACCAGGTAAGAAATCAGGAAAAAAAGCAGGATGTGGAGCTAGTGTCGAACCAGAGACACTTCTTGGTATGTTTTCTTGACAGCTGTAGACCTCAGTAAACGGCGGTTCAACAAGTTGAAAAGCATACCACCTAAGTCAGTTTCAGTAGAATTAAAGTGTCTTGACTGGAAGAAGATAAGTTTTTCATTACCTTGATTTGTTAAATGTGTATAAGTTAAACAGGTTTCCTTATAGAAGTTCTGATGCTTTGGTGTGTGGGCGGGGGGGGCAGGGGACATCCTCCTAGAGCAATGCTGAAAGCAGTTTCTTCTTAACACGCTGATTGGAATGTCTTTAGTTCCCAAGTATTTCCTGGAAGGGCAGCCTCAAACCACAAGCAGCCGCAGGATTTCAGACAGTGGAAAGCCCCTATTTCCTAGAGAAGCACTTCCTTTAGGACAAGAGAGAAAATCTCTCCCTTTCCCACTCCTTCATCCCTACACCTCCTGCCCCTGCAAACCCCACTGCCAGGAAATGATCTGGGGTGGCCAAGGTGACCTGCAAAGAGACCGTGATTTTTCGGCCCTGATTTGATTTCAGTTCCATTGCGATTGGTAGGAACGCTCTTTATTGGTCAGCAATCCCAATTAATCAGGCTAGGCCTTGCTCTGGGGCAGCACAAGCCCCATCCTTACCACACTCAGTGGTAATTCCATAGAGAGACCAAATACGTACATCAATGTCCTAGAGACTCTAGTAGCATCCACATGCTTTTCTTTTTCATTAGAAGTTATTCTTTTAATATTTCATATGACCTAGATTGAAATGCTCTCTCTGTGAGGCCCCAGGATGATGTCAGATGTTGGTCGATGAAGGCCTGTTTTGTTTCCTTGGTGTAGTCATTTCTGAGTCTCTGACTTGTAGGATTGCTTCATCCTCTTTCTCCAAAAAGGACCATTCTCAAAAGTCGTTCAGACAAATCCTTTGCTTCCATATTAAATGTTTCCAGTGAAGAAGACTGTCGTTTGCACATTAATTTGTAACTTTTCACATAGAAGACTTCCTTTCTAAGCTGTCTTCTCCGTGCTCTTATGTCAGACAATTTAAGACACAGTAATATGCTGCCTTGCAGAGCTGTTGGTTTGTGTGCCCCAGCATGTATTATCATCTTAATGAGGGCAGGGGTTGTGTGTGGTGTGTTTTCCCAGCATAGTGCCAGGCACATTCGAGGTAACAATAATTTTTTTTTTTGCTAATGTTATTTATTGTAGTTCTTCCAAGTTGCTTTCGGTTCAGTTGATTTTTTTGATATCTTTCTTTTTCTAGGAATGGGCATTAATACACAGAATCCTCGGATTTCAGGTCCAAACCCCGTGGTTCCGATGCCAACCCTCAGCCCAATGGGAATGACCCAGCCACTTTCTCACTCCAATCAGATGCCCTCTCCGAATGCTATGGGACCCAACATACCTCCTCATGGGGTCCCAATGGGGCCGGGCTTGATGTCACACAATCCTATCATGGGGCACGGGTCCCAGGAGCCTCCAATGGTACCTCAAGGACGGATGGGTTTTCCCCAGGGCTTCCCTCCGGTACAGTCTCCTCCACAGCAGGTTCCATTCCCTCACAACGGCCCCAGTGGGGGGCAGGGCAACTTCCCAGGAGGGATGGGTTTCCCAGGAGAAGGTCCCCTTGGCCGCCCCAGCAACCTACCCCCAAGTTCAACAGATGCCGCACTTTGCAAGCCTGGAGGCCCAGGGGGTCCTGACTCCTTCGCTGTCCTGGGGAACAGCATGCCTTCGGTGTTTACAGACCCAGATCTGCAGGAGGTCATCCGACCCGGAGCCACCGGAATACCCGAGTTCGACCTGTCTCGCATTATTCCATCCGAGAAGCCCAGCCAGACACTGCAGTATTTCCCTCGAGGGGAAGTTCCAGGCCGTAAACAGCCTCAGGGGCCTGGGCCTGGGTTTTCGCACATGCAGGGGATGATGGGCGATCAAGCCCCCAGGATGGGACTAGCATTACCTGGCATGGGAGGTCCAGGGCCCGTGGGAACTCCGGACATCCCCCTTGGCACAGCTCCATCCATGCCAGGCCACAACCCAATGAGACCACCAGCCTTTCTCCAGCAAGGCATGATGGGACCGCACCACCGGATGATGTCACCAGCACAACCTACAATGCCCGGCCAGCCCACCCTGATGAGCAATCCAGCTGCTGCCGTGGGCATGATTCCTGGCAAGGATCGGGGGCCTGCTGGGCTCTACACCCACCCTGGGCCTGTGGGCTCTCCGGGCATGATGATGTCCATGCAGGGCATGATGGGACCCCAACAGAATATCATGATTCCCCCACAGATGAGGCCCCGGGGCATGGCCGCTGACGTGGGCATGGGTGGCTTTAGCCAAGGACCTGGCAACCCAGGAAACATGATGTTTTAAGCTGCTAAGATTGGACGTGCCGACCCTTGTCAAGATGAGATTCCAGGTCCTGAGGGCTGCTTTGGGGGAGCTCCAGGAGACTGCTGGTCACGCAATAGGAGAACAGAGACCCGGGGGGCTGCTGTGGGGGAGGGGGGAACTCGAGAATGTATGGATTTACCTGAAAACAAATGATTCATTTAATCAACAGGTGTGTTTTTTTTAAGATTTATTTTTTAAAGATTATTTTTGTGGACTTGGGTATCCCCTGATGGCACCTCCTTTTGGGCATCTGTAGCCGTGCTTTGAGAATTGCCATCGGTCATGTGTTGCACCGTTCTCTGTATGTTTACGTCCTTTGGACTGGCTTCTCCCAGGATTCTTTGCTGGTTTTGTTTTTGGTTTTTTTGGTTTTTTTTTTTTTGCTTTGGGCTTTATTTTGTGTGTGTGTGTACTGTACTATATTGTAAAAGGGATTTTAGCAGAGACTTTAGTCTTTGGGACAAGAGGAGAACAGGAATGCTGGGCTGTTTACTTTAGGTGGAGAATCCATCTTCAGACCTTTGGACTATTTTCTTTCAACTCCAGTGTATAGAAAAACCAAACTACGACCTCAGAGCAGAGTATTAATGAAAAGCACAAAAAAAAAAAAAAAAGGAACTAAGTTCAGCGAGGGGTGGGGGGAGGGGGGAAATTTTTCTTTTTCAAAATAATGATGTTTAGGACATTTGTTTTTCAGTTCAAGTGCTCTTCAGCACTGTCACTCCCAGTCTGCAAACCCACCATCACATTTTTCTCATTTTCCCTCCCCTCTCCTTTCCTCCCCACCTTCTTGGTTAAATGTGTTTCGTTCCCTTGTGCCCCCACGGGTGACCCCTGCTTCCCTCCTCCTTTTTCCCTTTGGCAGCTGCAATACATGGTGTTATTTGGGGAAAATAAATCTAACAGAGCCTCGCCTTGCGCGCTGGGTGTGGTCCCGGCTGCCCGGTGGAGAGGCCTGTCTTTGGGATGCTCGAGGGTCTTCCTTTTCTCTTCGTCTTTTCTCCCCCAACATGCCTTTCCCTGCCCACCTTGTTTTCCATTCTCCTTTGATTAGGAATCCCCAAGTGAATTTTATTAATGTGGGAGTGGAACAGATGCTAAAAGCTACCCAGGATTTTGTGTTTTTTTTGTTTTTAACTTTCTGGTTCCTATCCCTTCCCCGCCCTCCCAAGCATAAAACGTTCTGTGTAACCTCCATTAAATTTGGTACAAAACCACTCACCAGAGCTGTGGTGTCAGAAAAATAAAATATATTGTTTCTTACAAAATCGAACGGCCTTTTTTTGTTTACTTGGATTCCTGTGTGTTTAGTGCTGGGCACGTGAGTTGCCATGTGACCCAGGGGCATAGCGTCTGTATTGGAGGCCATCGGCGGTGTGGGTTGAGGACAGTGTGTCAAATGCCAGAGGAAGGTTCTTCCTTGCTGTTGAGTGACTGCATGTCCTTTTATCCCGTCCTGTTCCTGTCTCAGCCGTGACATCCTGGCTGCAGGCAGAGGCGCAGCCCTGGCCCCCACTGCTGACAGTTACCTCGAGAGGCAATTCATGGTTGTGACTAGGAATTTTTGTGAGAGCCCATTCAGTGGTGTGAAGTCATTAGGAAGGCCAAAGGGATATTTAGTCAATTGAATGAGCCATGAAATGTCCCTGGATCTTGTGAAGGAAAAAGGTCCTTTCCATACCTGCACACCCTGAGTTTCTCCGTTCCGTGAGCTGTGGTGCGTTCTGTCTCCCCGCCTCGCTGCCACCCTGTGTGCCCAGTGTGCCCAGGGCCAGCCCCGCTCAGTCTGCACAGCCCATGCCGTCAGCTCACCAGTGTGCTGCCTGCAAGGGGCGTGTCCAAGGGACTCGCTGTTGTGTTTCTGTGCAGTCGGGTTTGTTCTGGGCTGTGTGTTTGAGTTGTAGGCGTTTTTAGCTGAGTGAGTGGGCGTCTGTGGGTGTGTTTGCTCTGAGGTGAGACCCTCAGCAGGAGCTGCAGGTGCCGAGTGCAGACAAACCGGGACAAATTGGTATTCCACAGCCTGAGTTACCTGCGATTGTTTCTCTATCTGAGAAGTGGTTTTGAGAGCTGTTTTCTCTTCCACCTTCTCTTGTGTTACTATCTTCCCAGTAACACAAGAGCTCCAGACAACAAAACTAAGGAGGCGACCTTTTGAGCACCCACTCTCCCAGTCACCTCTCTGGGTGTCCTGCTAACTTTAGAGGGACCCCATGAAGTAGGTATTAATCCTATTTGCAGATGGGAAAACTGAGCTTGCTAGTTTAGAACACTGACACAAGCAGATCTTCAGACAGTCCTGGGTGGTGCAATTTTTATGTTGTGGAGAAATGAGGAGAATAAAAGGAGGATTTTTGTTTCAGAAATTGAGCCATCCTCAGGTTCTCTGGCTTTGAAGTATATAGACGAGAGCAAGGAAACGGCTCAGCATTAGGAGCGTGCGAGGAGAGCAGGTTGGGCCTGGCGTTGGTCCAGTGGTCTGGCTTCTTGGGCAGCCCCACTCCTTGCTGCATGTAATGGCATTGTGCTCACTAATGGTGTGTGGTCCCCGTGTCACTGTCCCCAGGACAGAGCCAAGGGCCGGCAGCCTGTGGACCTTGGACCCGTCTGGAAAGCCTGGGGATGTGGCCCCCTGCTGGAAAACCTGCCGCAGTGCAAATCAGCTTCCCCATTTCCAAGTGGTTGAGTTTTGAACATTTTGAAAATTTTCATTCATTTACGTAATCATCATATACCAACACATTTCATCATGATGATATCTGACAAACTAAGTTCACTTGGAGTTTAAATAGAACCATTTCTCATTTAATAAGATTGCTATGAACTAAAATCATATTCAAGAGACTGATGCTATTGCATGGAAAACTGAAGATGCAAGGTTTTCAAAAATCAGCGAAAGGCTCATAAAGACGTTTCATGCTAGCACCATCCTGTGAAAGCCCAGACTGAATGGGGGAAACGCAATAGCGATGTGTTTCTTCATTTCAGGATAACGCAGAGTGGAGCTCACCGCATTGTTTCTTAAAAACTATAATAACAAGGGGTATGTGGTATTTTTCCTTAAAACAGTGAAATACAAAATTTCCTTTTCAAAAGACAATCATACATGAAAGTAAACCATTGTAGGAGTCTCACAAAGGGTGGGCATGAGAAAATAACAAATTTTGAAACAACAATTTTACGTATTTTAAAACTCTCTAAAAAAAAAAAAAAAAGACCCGAACTTTCTGCCAGCCTCCCTCATCTCCTATTGTCCTCAGGACCACTTTCGTGGGCGTGTGACCTGGGCCACTGCACAGGGCACTGGCTTCGTTTAGTGCTCTGCTGTCACCTTCAGAAATTCTGAATCATCTTTGAATCAGGTACCCATTTCCATTTTGCACCGAGCCCCACAAATTATGTAGCTGGTGCTGGCTGTGGTAAACAGGAGGAATCCTAGCAGCTCCTGGTGGGCCATGCTGGCACCCTGGTCTCTATCTTTATTCTTACTTTCTCCTTCCTGCTGGCCAGGGGTGACCCCGGCAGGATGGTCTCTGTGTTCCATTTAAACTTTCTACCCATCAGTCATTTCCTTGTCCTTTCCTGAGTACTTTCAAAGCGTGGAGAGCAGAGGGAAGCTGTATTGAACACAAGGATTCATCCAGCAACCATTTAGAGAGCGCCTCCTATTTGTCAACTGTGTTAATGCTCAGGGAAGGAAAAACGTGTGTCAACTGGTCACGACAATACGATCTGATCATTACGGTAGTGACAGTGTGGACTGTGCAACAGACCAGAAGGGACAGTGAAGCCTCAATGGAAAGGTGACTTGAATTTTCCTGGGTGGAGGACAGTGGTGGGCATTTACACAGGAAGTGGCAGCAGCAAGAGCCTGCCTGCTGAAACGATGGGCTTTTCTTTTTTTTAATGATTTATTTTATTTAAAAATAAGCCCTTAACATAAATGACATTCCTTTATGAAAAATAATGGGCTTTTTAAGGGAGGTAAGAAATGGGCCTAGGGTAAGAGGGCAGGTCACAGGGAACCCGGTATGGCCCACTAAGGAGTTCGAACTTCAAAATTTTAAGGAAGAGAATCAGGTGATCAGATGGGCTCCTCAGAAAGCTTACTGCACTGACCTGTGGAAGACAGGTGGGGTGGGGGTGGGGTGAGAAGAACCATAGGAAGATCACTTGCAAAAACTTGCTTATTCTACAAAATCCTTAGACTCATCTCTTTGGCTTTAAAAAATATCAAATTATACATATTTCCCATGCTGTTTAAATCACTCGAGCCTTACTGCCACTTTTCTTTTCTCTAACCCAGGCCAGTCATTCATTTTCAAAGTCACAAACCCTTATATTTACGAAAAGTCATGGAATCTTCATTTGGTGGTAAAAATTTAACAACACATTTAAAGCACACGGTGTCTAAAGCGCAAAAACCAGTTTGTGGCCAAACATTTTTATATTGGAGGGAGTTAAATAATAAACGAGTTTACAAAGGAGGTATGCAATGAGGGTTATATAAATGAAAATTGTGTCTCTCTCTTGAACACGGCTCCATCTTGGTTCCTGTTTGCTGCCAATAAGTGACCACACTTCAGCTGTCAACTTTCTGGCTCTGTGCTCAGTTGTGCTTGGCAACCAATAGGAAGAAAGTGAGTGTGTGATCATAGAAAGAAAAGATAAAGAGAAGGCTCAGAAATGATTTTCTCACACATACAAGGTCGTGTGTAAGCAGACGGTGGAAAGTTTGTGAACTTAATTGTCTGACCTCGTATTTAAAGCATGGAAAAATTCAGTTACTGTGTTCCACCAAGCACAAAAGAACTTGGTCTTCCCTTGCAAAATGCCCCCTCAGAGCCCGAAGCAATTATGAGCGTTGCAGAGAACAGGTTAAACAAAACCCAGCCCTAGGAACCAGCCCTTCAGTGTGATGGGGAGAAGGGGACCAGGACTGGAAGGCACTAGGTTGCTGTGTGGTTCTTCATACCGTACAGACTACCCACGGTTGTGCTAGATAGTGTCTTCCGTTCTCCCACATCTGTGGCTAAGGTCAAGGGCGGAAAGAACTAACTCTCAGTGGTGTTTGGTGTCTACTGAATCAGTGTGGAGGGTAGATTTAAGTTTTCAAGATTTTTTTTTTCTGTTTTTGGCCACAGCTTAACTTCTCTGTGTTAAAGTCTTCTGGAAGCCTGTGTTTATTTCTCATTTTTACCAAACTTCCAGGAGCTTTCATTCCACGCCCCCCCTGCCAGCTTCACAGAAACCCCCACAACCTCCTCGGTGAGCTGCTTTCCCTGGGGACTCCTGCCCATCCTGTGCATCGGTCGCATCTAAGTTCACGCTTTCAGCTCGGCTGTAAGAGCTTGGAGTGCTGGCCCTCTGGCGGCTCAGTCCTCTGTGTCGAGTGTAGTTCAACTGGGCCCAGCACTTTGCTACACACTGAGTCATCACCACTGTGTTCCGTCAGGGGGTCATGGATTACTGTGATTTGTCTTGTTCTCCAAACTGCAAAAGGTCTCCCCTGCTTTGGTGAAGTTCTCTATTTTATTTATTTATTTATTTATTTATTTATTTATTTATTTATTTATTATTTATTAAAGATTTTATTAGGGAATTGGGGGAGGGGAACAGCATCGGGGAATCGAGGAAGGGGAACAGACAAGCTGCTGTCTTTTTGTTCTTCAGTCTAGTGGAGGACGTTGCTTCACTGGCCCATGTTGGTATCGTCATTGCGCTCTTCCCAGATGAGGCAGATCGGTCACCAGCCTCTGGATGGTCGCTCACCACGGCTATTGGCAGCTCACGCTGGCTTCCAGCCACTCACTGTAGCCTATGGCAGCCCACTGCAGCAGGGGCTGCAGCCTACACCATTGCCAGGGCTCGCACAGCCTAGCTCCAGGTGGAGCTGTTGTTAGCTGTAGAGGGCAGTGTCACTGGCCCTCACATGTGGGATCTGAACCGGGGCCACTGGCGTCCCCAAACCATCTCTTAACCAATGTGCCAGTCAGCCAGCCCAAGTTCTCTATTTTAGCTGTCAGTTGTTGAGCAATGAAAATATTTGTTGTACACACACACACACACACACACACACACACACATATTTAGACAAGTGTATATGTACCTTTAATGTACTAAGGTGTGTAAATAATTGAATGCCATTTCTGAAATGTCAACACACTGCCATGAAGATTCATTTGTTTTTTCCTTGTCAATGAAGCTGGAGAATCCCTACAATTCTCTTCATTCCTATTGTACTTGGCACCTGCCAGGCCTTTAAATATAATCATTATTATTTAAAAGTGTAATGATACCAATAAGGAAAGACAAGGATCGTGTCCATGCAAAGTATGAGCCAGGCATCGCTTGGCCCAGGAAAGAAAAGCTCTTTAGCACTCACTGTGTAACAGAATTCATGGTTTTAGCAAGGACCTTTATTGGAAGGCCTTACCATCACTTCAGCATTTAGCATCTACCTTATATCCTGCAATGAGCTGGCACCATGGATTATAAGAAAAGTTTAATAGCTGCCTGCAAGGAACCTGCATGTAATTGAAGAGATACGTACTAGCAATGACTGCAGAATATGAGTACATTCTATTCTCAGCATTGCTGTATTCCGTGTAGAAATAATTACTAAATTAGCCAATAAAGACAGACTAAAGCCATACAGAATGAAGTTAGCAGTCTTGCAAGCAGACCTCTGAGCCCCTTCCTATATTACTAATCCCTCTCCTTCCTTTAGGTCATCTCCATCAGCTTCTGCTTCCTTTCCTAATTCACCCAGTCGCAAATCACTAAATACCACCTGTGTGCTAACTCTAGGGTTCCCCGCTCCCTCTCAGCTTCTTTGTGGGAATTCTAGACTCACCTAGTCAACTGGCACCTTGAAACACCTTTGGGGTGATTTGTAGGTACCTTAAATGTAGCAAATCCTAAACTTCTGAATTTCCCCCAAGTCTGATCTCCATCCTCCACTTCGCCATCACAATAAATGATGTATGTCCACCCACCAATTCTCACCTCAGACACAGGGGAGTCTTTCTTCATCCCTGAGTCCTCACATAAAACCATCAGCAGATCCGTTTGTGTCTATTTCCAAAATCCATCTGAAATCCATCTACTTTTCTCCATCCTTCTAGTTCAAGTTACCATCTTTCACCAGGTTTCATTTTGTCCCTCTCTATTAAATCTTTTCCCTCAGATACTCAGCCTACTTTTCCACTTCATTATTTTCTCAGACTATAGCTTAAAAGCCCTTCGTTTCCCCTCCCCATCCAGCCTCAGCCAAGCCTCTGATATCAAGGGGAAATTGGGGAAGCTGGGGAGCCATGCTTGTTGGGGCTTGAGGAGTACTGGTGTATAGTGGTGATGTGGCATCCATGTGTGGACAGCTGAACATAAGGAAAGGAGGATAAGAGGTTCGGACTAGCTATGGAGATGAATATGGATCATCTCTCCACAGAAGTGAGAGAAGAGAAAGCCAAGTGGAGGTCCAAGAACTAAGTCATGAAGAATAGGCGTAGTCAGAAGGGAGAGGAAAAGTACCAGCAATAGAAACTGAAATTCACAGAATAGGCAGCAACTTTAGAAATGACCCAACCCAACTCTCCCATGTAACCGACGAGGAAATGGTTGTCCAGATGAAAGAAGAGTCAGTCATCGGGGTAGCTACAAAAGGATAGCATTATATCAATCTGGAGCGGGTAGGGCAGTGGCTTTCAAGAGATAGAAGGTGGTCCACAGGGCTACATGCTACTGAGGAATCAAGGAAGGTGGGAACACTGAGAATGGCTCCTGAAATTGATTGATGGTAGTTTTGGTCTCTCAGAGTGCACTTTTGGTAAAATAGGAGACATGGAAGCCAGACCCGAAGGTTAAGTATCAGGGAAAAGGGTTTGGATGTGAAAGAGACAAGGAAATACTGATTATACACACTCAGTGTGTTCGGCAGAACTGGACAAGAAAGATAGGGTGATAGCTAGAAAGAAAGTTTAAGATAATGGAAACATTACTTTTTTTTTTTAAAGATTTTATTGGGGAATTGGGGAAGGGGAACAGCCAAGTTGTTGTCCTTCAGTCTTAGTTGAGGAGGGTGTAGCTACCTCGGCTCCAAGTCCAGTCTCCATCCAGCCACCCGTTGGCAGTTCATGGCCACTCAGCTCAAGGTGCCATGTTCAATCTTAGTTCCAGGTGGGAATAGAACCGGCAACCTTGTTGTTAGGAGCATGTGCTCTCACTAGCTGAGCCATCCTGTTGGCAGCTCAGCAGCAACTCAGCTTGGATGCAGCTCATTGGCCCATGTGGGACTCGAACCAGCGACCCTGTTGCTCAGAGCTCACACTCACACATTTGAGCCACTCAGCCGGCCCAAAACATTACTATTTTAAGAGAGAAAGAAAGGAGCCAATTGAGTGAGAGGGATTGAGGATACAAGAGAACTCCTGCCATCCTTGGCAGGACATGAAGCAGAAAAGAAACCAGAGCACAGGTGGAGGTAAGTTTGGAGAAAGGAAGATCCTAGAATGTGAAAGGAAAAAGGTACCACATGTGGTGAAGAAAACAAAGCAAAGGGAAAGCCACATTCCAGAGGACAGATGTGGGGCTATGGGGAGAAAACCAAGCTGACCCCAAGGTCAAAGGTAAGAGTCTGAGTCCTGCCTCTGCCTCTCGCAGGATCAGTGATGTTGATCTCTCTGAGCCAGCTTCTTTTCATCCGGGTGTCAGAATTTTGTGACTAATATCAGATAACATGCATGTATGCCTAATACAAGCTCAGGTATCAGAACATTTTTTGAGATTCAGCCCAGGGCTCACAATGCAGAGATCCGAAATGACTGCTCTGTGAGTACATGCAAACACGGAAAGCTCGTGAGATGTTCTGGCTGGGCAGTAAGAAGGGTCTAGCTGGAGCTGGAAACTGTGTTTCTTCTTTCAGAAGGGATACCCAGGGAGCCCTCTTGCAGTTCTCCTGGGCACTGAAAAGGTAGCACAGAAAAGCCGTAGAGGAAGATGCACCACAGTGGAAATTCCACGGTGGGATTACTAGAACCTGGAACCTCAGAGCCCAACTGGCCCAAAGTAGCAACCCTTTCCATAGAGTCACTGTGAGGTCACCAGATTCTCAAGCGCTGCCCTCTTCCTTCTTTAAAGATCAGAATCATCACATATGAGGACCAAACCCTATTCCTGACCACATGAAAAGCAATACGAGACCTGCCTCTTGACAGACTGTTCACAGGGAATGAAGGATGCTGTGGAATTAGAGAACCACAGCTTCTCAGGGTGGGGAGAGCCTCTAAAAGCCATTTATCCCAACCACCTGGCTGGTGTGGAACCCTTTTATGCCGGTGTTAAGTTTGACATCTTCCTGGCATAGGAACCCCTCCGAGGTAACCCAATCCATCCATGGCCGGCTCTGATTATTTCAGACATTTTCCCTTAGATTGATGTGAAGTCTGTATGTCCCTGTAGCTTACGTACTGGTCTGAGTGTGGTCGTTGGGGCACACACAAATAAAATATGTGACATGCCCTCAGTCCCTGCAGTCCCTCCCCCTTGGTGGTCCTTCCCCAGTGGACACGATTGTCTGTCTCTGCTACAAGTCTGGCTCTGGGCTCTGAGCACAGTTCCCTGGGTGGGCTCTTGGCTGGGCAGCTGGAGCAGGCCCGTCACCACCATCAGAGCAGCCACAGCACATTTTGAATTTTAAGGAACACATTGTTAGTGTTTTATTATCCTCTACTGCCCCCACTGTAATCAGCAGGAGCCTTGTCTGGTTGTTCAGAGCTGTATGAACAAATCACTCACGATAACCCCTATCCTGTTGTGGGCAGTTAACTTTGCGATCAAGCACTCTTATTTGTCCCTGGTAAGTTTCAACTCGTAATATCTGGCCCAAGATCCAGCAAAAGATATCAGCATGAACAGACCTAACATGCCTAGCATCTTTTCACTCACTCATTTATTCATGCAATAAGCTATTCCTCCCAGTTCTATGTCTCTAGTAAACTTGGCCAGCCTGTTTTCTATGTTTCTTCAGTTGTATTTTTATGCAAACCAGTGAAAAAGAGGTCCAAAAGGGCAAAGGCCTCCCTCACCACACAAAACACCTCCCTGAAGAATGACTGACCACTGAATTAGTTACTTTATTCATTTATTCATTGTGCCTGGTCGTAATCTACATGCTGGAGAAACATGCAGCAGTGAACCAATCAGACAAGGTTCCTGCTGATTACAGAGGGGAAATGGAGGATAATAAAATAATATAATAATAACAATAACAAAATAATAATAATAATAATAATAATAATAATAATAACAACAACAATAACAACAACTAACATTTATTGAGCTTTTCCTGTTCCAGGTATTGTTCTAAACACTTTGTATGTTTATTCACAAAAAAATCTTACGCGGAGGTGGCAGGATGGCTCAGCTAAAAAAAAAAATCTTATGCGGTAAATACTATCATTGTTCCCATTTTCAAGATTAAGTATATTGAGGCACAGAGAAGTCATTTGCTCAAGGTCATGCAGAGCCTAAAGGATGCAGCATCAACCTAAGCAATCTGGCTCCAGAGTCCGTTTATTTAACCACTGGGCTTCCATTGTCCTCTGTGTAAATCAACACCAAGTTAAACATATGCATTAAGACGTACAGAAATAGTCCCATATGAGATGGAGTCACATTTCAGCTCAGCTCTGAATGATAAGAAGGAGCCAGTGTCTCAAGATCAGAGGGGTGAGCAAGAGAGAGTGTGAAGGGGGATGAGGCTGGAGAGGTGGGCAGGGTATAGCCTGTGGGGCCTTGTGGACTAAGGAATCGTAGGGATTTGGGCGACGGGAATTCAACCAGTTATAAGTGCTGCTTCAGTATCCAGCCTACACATACCCATCTTGTCCATAAATATACCACGAATGACTTCCTTTCCCCATCCCTACACGAGATCAAAGCGTGCCTGCCCCCTTTCCACACCAAGCAGTCCCTCCCAGTTGTCACCATCAGTATGGTACAGCAAGACGCACCCTGGATGCACAATCGGGGTTCAGAACCCATTACATCATCATCTTGTTATGTCATCTTGGCCAAGTGACAGCCTCTCTGATCTTCAGTTTCCGGAAATTCAGTTCCCCCATTGCTCCCTAATGTTGCATCACCCCCAGAACTGGACCACTCAGGAATGAAGCCTTTTGAGACACTTTGCTGTAGGGAGCAATCAATCTTTGCACCTTCCCCCTCCAGATCTCTTCCATCCTTCTCTCCACAAGGCCCAGGTAAGTGGCGCCTGACTTGGGCTTCAGCGCCTAGCATCTCCAGGGAATGCTGTCTCATCTCCCAGAAGCCCTGCTGGTTTGACCCCATCAAGTTTACTTAGCCAAGTGTTATACAACCCTCCCCTTAATTACACACTCAATCAGTTGCTCCTAAGCTCAGCAATTTGTGGTCTCCGGGCATCCCCCAGCTGCTTTTCTGGAGGGAGCTCGCAGGCTGGGCTTTAGCAGGCCCCTAAAGCCCTGACTGGTTGGCTCAGGCCACAGTACCCAGAGCTGAAAGCCTTGCTGCCATTTCACACTCGATTTCCTTCCAAATTAATTCTCTGATGAATCCTGTCCTTCGCAGTGATTCAGTGCGGGCCATTTCCTTACATCCTTCCTTTACCTTTGAGACTTTTAATCTCTCTCGAATCCCAATTTCCCTCTGTGCACAGCCTGTCTCAGAGAAAAATATCCTGCTTTCCAACCAACATAAATGGCCCTACCACCCCTGGCCCCCACCTCATGGCACACTTCCTTTACCAGTTCACCTAGGCCATACGTTTGATTATAAAGCACCTTCTCGCCTTCTCTAAAAATCTCTGCACCACAAGGAGCGACCCAAACTTGTAGGCCAATAGTGAGCCTCTGAATTATAATTTCTTTAAGCTCTGAATACATGAAGATGCAGATCCAAAGTTTGTATTTGAGCAGCCACCATGCTCCAGACCGTCTCATATAGCGTTACACTCTCCACGTCTCGACCCCCCACCCCACCTGCAGAGAGCACCATCTCCCTCAGTATACAGACCAAGACAAAGTCTGCAATGTTAAGTGAGCTGCCCAAGGTCACAGAACCCAGGAAAGTGGTGAAGCTGGAATTCAAATCCCGGGCTCATTACTCCAAGGCAGATGCTGCTGTCACCACCCTACAAGTAGCTTACGCACCCCTAAGACAGTCACCAGGATCAGACCACCAATGGCACGCCGCCGGGGACTGGGCGACCACTGCCTGAGGGACACTCAGAAGGAGCCACAGGGAGGCTTTTCTGGCTATAACTTGTGTTTGTGTAACACTTTTCATATTACAAAGTGCTTGATGTACTTAATTGCGGCAACCCCGGGATAATCCTGCGAGGGAGGCACTCTAGTAGAGTCCCGTTTTACACACGAGGATATACAGGAAGTTAACAGACTTGTCCAAAGTCACACTGATAGTACATGCAGAGGGAGGACTTGAACTTATAGCTCATGACTTCAAGAGCAGTGCTTTCTCAATTCTCAGACATGAGTTGGGATCTGTGTTTCAGAAAGAAAGATTGTGTGCTATGCCACGGCACCCCTCACCTTCAGGGGAGCGTACATTTCAAAAGCCAGGTGGAGAGAAAGGAGTCCTGGGAAGATCAGCTTTTTATTGGGGAAGGTGTTTCTCAGCTCTTGCTCTCTCTCCACCCACCCTTAGCCAGGGACCAGGTTCCTAGAGGCTGGCAGGGTGGACTGGGTGGGTCGGGGCTGCATGGCTGGTCCCCTCGGCCACTAGAGGGCAGGGTGTGAACAGAATACACAGTCCTCTCCCCAGAGAGTTCCCCAGCCAGCCAAAGGGACACACACTTTCCCTAGTAGCCCCAGGATGCACAGCAAATTACAGCTCTAGCCCCCAAGCTGAAGAATGATACGTCCTTGGCATATAGTACAAAACAGTTGGTCTCAACCCCTCCCAGCATCCTTTGCAGGTAGATAGATAGGCAGTGCCCTAGAGGATTCCAGCTGAGGGCAAGGGGTACCAGGTACCACTTGCAAAGATCTGAATTTTGTACAAAAATACATGTCAGCATGCCAGGTCCCGCTACTCTGAGGACTGGAGGGGCGGGGGGGGGGGGGCGGAATGAGGGAACTCTCTCCCTCCCTCTCTCCTCCGGGTGGGCCTTTCAGAGTTTTGATCCCCTCCCTGTCCTTTTAAACCATCTACAGCAAACTACTAAAGGGGATTCTGCTGTGAGTAGGCTAAGCCACAAGGCCCTCAGAAAGGTCTGCCAGGTGAGCTCGATGAAGTCAACCTGCCCAAGCAAGCTGGGCTTCATCAAGGAAGGAGAGAGACTGCTCTATCCTGGGAGGTCCTCTCCTGTGCCACCCGAGGGTAAGACCCCCCTCTGGAAATTATTTTAACCTTAATGGCACTCATTTTAAAAGCATTATGAGAAAGGAGTCAAGGCCAGGGGCAGGTCCTTAAGGACAAATCGTCAGGTAGGCAAATACTAACATCCCTGTTTTATAGTTGAGAAAACATAAGCTCAGAGAAGTGACTTGCCCACAGGCACATAACTGATGAGTTGGGAAGCCAGGGGTCCCCTGTATACAAAGGCAGACTCCCCTCAGTAAGGGGAGAGGAGGCACTGCCTGAAGAGAGGGCAGCTCAAAAAAGCATTCCCAAACCACTTGAGGAAACCTTTCACAGCTAAGGATCTAATGGGGAGAAAGAGCAAAAGGGCAAAAAAGGACATTTGAAAGCCCTCACATTTACTCAGGTCTCACAACAACCCTAATTAGTAGGTATAGTGATCTCCATTTAATATGAGAAGAAAACCAGGCTCAGAAACACCTGTCCAAGGGTCAAAAAGAAGAGAGTCAGAATTTGAATCCAGCGGAAGCCTGCTGGTGTTTCCCTTTACTCCCTGCTTCCCCCTGGTGGTGAGTGGGGAGGAGCGCACAGACGCCGCTTGGCTGGGGGAGTTCAGAATCCGCTCAGTACATCTTTGCTGAAGTTCACTTTCTGTCAAGCCTTGTACTTGGCTCTAGGAACACAGTAATATGGGAGATGCACATCCCCCATCTGAGGGACAAACAGAAATATGGGAGGAGTGAAGAAGAGCAGGGATTAGAAGGGCAAAAGAGAGTGTTTTGGGTCAGGGGAGCCTGACTTCCTTTTCTTAACACAGCTCAGTATGGCCTGAGGGGACATGTGACGGGGGTGGAGGGATGAGGCTGAAGAGGGGAGCAGGGGCCAGATCTCAAGTAAGGGAGGGCAAGAAAGGGCATGATCCATGAGGAGGCTACTAAGTAACCTGGGAGGATGGTAATGGGCCCAGGGGAGTGCTGGCGGAGGGGATGTGAGCAATCATTCAACAAATGTTTGGGCATTAGCATGAGCGAGGCACTATTCTGTGCTGGGGGCACATCGGTGACCAAGGTGAAGCCTGTCCATGGAGCTTACATTCTAGTGAGGGAGATAAACAAACTCACAGACGTGTAATATCAAACACTGATCAAATCCTTTGTGTGTGTGGGGGGGGTTGGGGGGTAGACAGGACAAGGCATATTGGTTTGCTAGGGCTCCCATAACAAAATACTACAAATCAAGTGGCTTAACAGTAGAAATGTATTTCCTCAACGTTCTGGAGGCTTGAAGTTCAAGATCATGGTTGTCAGCAGGGCTGGTTTCTTCTGAGGCCTCCGACCTTGGCTTATAGGTGGCCATCTTCTCCCTGTGTCTTTTTTTTTTTTTTTTTTTTAAGGTTTCATTGGGGAATTGGGGCAGGGGAACATTGTGTCAGACCCCTCAGCTCCAGGTCACGTTGCTGTCCCTCAATCTTAGTTGTGGAGAGCGCAGCTCAGCTCCAAGTCCAGTCGCCACTTTCAATCTAGTTGTGGTGGGTGTGGCCCACCATCCCATGTAGGAGTCGAACCAGCAACCTTGTTGTTAAGAGCACGCGCTCTCACCAGCTGAGCCATCTAGCCACCCGCTGGCAGCTCAGCTTGGGCGCAGCTCACTGGCCCATGTGGGAATCAAACCGGCGACCCTGTTGCTCAGAGCTCGCGCTCTTAACCAACTGCGCCACTCAGCTGGCCCTCCCTGTGTCTTCAGATGGTCTTTCCCTGTGCCGCTGTCCTAATCTCCTCTCCTTCCAGCAATACCAGTCATATTGGATGAGGGCCCATCCGGATGACCTCTTTTTACTTTAATTACCTCTTTAAAGGCCCTATTTCCAAATACAGTCACCGTTGAGGTACTGAGGGTTCGGACTTCAAAATATGAATTTGGAGGGGACATAATTCAGCCCCATAATGCAAAGTGATAGATCGTAATGAAGCCTGGAGGAAGAAGGAAGAGAAGGGTCTGGAATATTTTATGCAGGATAATATGGAGGGGCCTCTCAGAGATGACATTGAGTTGAGATCTGAGTGACGAGGGAGAGTTAACCATGCAAATGTTTAGGGGAGCATTCCAGGGAGAGGGAACAGCTGTGCAAAGCCCAAGGTGAGGACATGACTTGGGGCTCGCTACTTGGCATACAAGATAGTAAGAAGGAAGAAGGCGAGGGTGGCTAGAACACAGGAGAACAGAGGTAGGAAAGGTCATTGAGGCCGTTATGATGACTACCTCTTTCTTTGATATGGGAAACCAGAGGAGAATTTTAAACAGAAGAGTGATGTGATCTAACTTGTGTTTTAAAAGCCTGTGTTGAGAAGAAATTGGGGGAGAGGGGAAGGGCAGAAACAGAGAGTCTTCGCAATCATCTAGGTGAGAAAGGATGTCAGGGATAAGACAGTAACAACGTAAGTCTTGAGAAGTGGTCAATTCTGGATATAGTTTGAAGAGAGATCCAGTGGGGTTTCCTGATGGATTAGATGTAGGACATGAGAAAAAGAGAGAAGTCAAGGGTCATTCCCAAGTTCTTGGCCCAAGCAACTGGGTGAACGGTAGTGCCATTTACCTAGACGGGGAAGCCTGCAGGAGAAGTACATTTAAAGAGACATAAGAATTTGAGAGTTGATGGTGAATAATGGGCAGTTTAATACACATTAAATGTCTTACATATCCATGTAGAGATGTGGGGTAGAGAGTTGGAAATGAGAATTCAGAGGAAAGGTGCAGATCAAAGGTATACATTTAGGAGACATCGTAGAAATAATATTTTAAATGATGGAACTGCTTGGGAATGAATGTAGGAGAAAAGATCCAAGGACTAAGCCCTGAGACACTCCAACAGAGATCAGAAAAAGGTAGGATCAGCAAAAACTAAGGAGTGAAGAAGCTGGAGGGAAACCAAGGGCATTTGTCATGGAAGCCAAATGAAAAAAAAAAAAAAAAAAAAAAAAGAATTCCAAGACTGCTGATGAGAAACCGAATAAAAAGACTGAAAATTGGCTGTTGGACTAACAGCACTGATCATCCAAGGTCATTGATCATCTTGTCATGATGATTATGACAAGAGCCGTTTCCAAGGAGTGCAAGGGGCGAGTACCTAATCACAGCTGATTCAAGAAAGAATGGGAAGAGAAGAATCAGAGATGACACATGTATACACAACTCCTTTAAGAAGCTCAGTTGTAAAGGGGAGAAGAAAAATAGCATCGTGGGAAAATTTTAAGACAGAAGATTTTATAGCATCTGTGGATGCTTGTGAGAATAACTGACGGGAAGAGAAAATTAACAATGCAGCAAAGAGATAACTGTAGACTTAATGCAAAGCTGGAAGGTTGGTCTTGGATAGGAAGGAGTAGGGATAGTTCCTTCTTACTAACAGGAGAAAGGCCTTGTAGGCACCAACGCACTGGGCTAGCAGATCTGGTGGTGGCGCCGGTGGTGATGGGAAAAGATGGAAGCTCTGATTGCTTAGTGAAATAAGAAACATAGTAACAGTAATCATCGGAGTGAGGATGGGGAGGGGATACTGGACATCAAGGATGGAGAGATGGGAATAGATTCAAGAAGTAAACAGGTGGGATTGATGGACCTTCACTGACTAGACGTAGGGAAACATGACAGGAAGGAGATACGATAGGTTTCTGATTCAGCAACTTAGTGGATGGGGGAGGTGTCTTTCATGCAGCTAGGGAAGCCTGTGGCAGGAGCAGGGCTAGGAGAGAGGGGCTCGACTTTGACCTAGAACATTTTGTGTCTCTGGGACATCCTAGTGGACAGGAGTGTCTGAAGCTCAGATGAGGAACCTGAGCTGGAGCGGTATCATAGGTCTGGGGGCTGTCCGCGTAAAGATGGTAGGAAGTGGAGAGGTTTCCGTGATTGCTCTTTTCTGAGAGGTCAAGGGCTTGGCTGTCAGAGATCAAAGAAAGTTTGAAATAGATTCTGGGGAAGAATGAGAAAATGGATGAGGAAATAGAGGGCTCCCCAAGTACCCTTGGAGGCCCAGTTAAAGGTGGAGCCCTCACGTGGACAGTGGCTCCAGCCCCCCATCGCAGGGCCCTTTTCCTCACTCCTGGGGTTTCAGCCACCAGAAGCTGAGTCCTTCCTGCGTCCTCCCACTGGGTTTCCTCCACCTAGGAATGTTCCTTGATCTTCAAGCTAACCTTTTACCTACACACAACATCCTTTTCTCCTGGCTCATCTGGTTAACTCCTACTCACCTTTGTCTGCCAGCTGGGGTTAGAGGTCCCTTCTTTGTACCCAAATAGGCCCTAATAACCCTTATCTCAGAAGGAAACATATTGCAGTCATCACCGATTTACTTATCTGCCCCTCCCACTGGTCTGAAACAACTTGAGGGATGAAACTTTTCAATATGTTTGTGAAACGAAGAGAGAAAAAAAGAACTGAAGTCAACACAGTTCTCCAGGGTCATGATGTCCCCAGCCCGGGTCACAGGCACTTGTTTCTGGACATGGAATTCAAGCCACAAAATAGGGGCCATCCCCTTGGTCTGAACATCCCACCCCTTTCTCTTCAGGAAGAGACTTTTATATGCCAATGTAGGAAGATAATAACCTTACCTTCTGTTCAAGTTCATGAACAAGATCTTGTTCCTGCCTTTCCCAAACACAACAGCCAGAGGCATCGGTAGAAGGCATTTTATTGACAAATCAACGCACCCTGCTCATATCTATCAGTCACTCTCCATTTCAGAGTCCCGTCTCCTGTGCTCGAGAGCAGAGCATGTGGTATTTTTCTGGGTTTAAGGCATAAACTGACATGGTGTTCAAGAACTGGTCCAGTGGACAGAGCCGGTCCGGACACCCTCTCGGCACTTGTTCCTGTGGAAGAAACATTACTCAGTGGGGCGACTGAGGACCCCGTTTTCAGCTGTGCCCAGAGGTCTGCGAGGCTTGGACCCGATGGTCTGTGCACACATGTGACAGCCAGCAAGGCCCCACTACTTGGTTGGTTTCCAGAATTAGAGCCCTTATGTCTGCCTGTGAAAGTCACTCAAGATTGTCCGTTGAACTGACTGGGACATTAAGCCCTTGAGCTGGGAAGGCTGAAGGCCTAATCCTTGGGGACTGCTCTAGCTTCTGTCCAGACAGCAACCTGCTGAAGCAGCCAAGGCATCAAGACGGTGACAGCACACATCACTTCCCAAAGACAACATATTCATTTTAAAAACAGGCCTCCCAGTCAGATGTCACATCCTGGCAGATGCTCAGGGGGAGAGGAAGGTGGTCCTGTTCCTACAAGGAGTCTGGAACAGGCCCAGGATAAGGCCCAAGTCCCAGCCTGCCACCATATGCCAACTTCTGCCTTATCCCTGGGCCAAAGTCACCCTAGAGGACTCAGAGAGCTGACTGCACCAGTGGAGGCTCCCCAAGGAGAGAGACTCAGTGCAAACCAGGTGGCTGGGGTTCGGGGAAGGGTGCCACCACCCAATCCCACCTCAGAGGACTTACCTCCCCATGGTAATAGAGCTGCACAAACCACTCTTTAGATTCCTGGTGCTGGTAGAGTTCCAAGGTCAGGTCAACAGCAAACGGTGGCCATTTGTGATCAAAAATCCCCAGGGCCATTAAGAGAGGCATGAGGGTCACATCATGAGCTGAATAGAGGTACAACTTTCTGCAGGGAGCACAGTTCATAAATCTTTACTCAGGGCTCTGCAAGCCGGGACACTGCCTGCCTCCTTTCAGCAAGGAACAACTGCCTCAGAAACCAAGTGACATCTACAAACCAGCTGAGCCTGGAATAAAACTCCTTTGAAGTAGATGGTGGGGAGAACCCTTGTTCCCACTCCCCATGCCTTTGTAAGACAGGGTCCCCAGGGGAGTAGCTCTCCTGCCCACCCGCTCATCCACCCACCCACTCACTCTTCTCTGGTGAGTTTCGAAGCGCCTGTGCATGTGTGCGTGGGCCCTTCCTCTCTCCTCTCTCTGGGACCCGCCTGCCTATGCCCAGTGTTCTTTCTACTCTCAGCCATGTGGTGAGTTTAGTAGGGCTGGCCCTCCTCCTCGTTGGGGAAGCTCGCATTAGGGGGGAATGAAATTCATCTCAAAGAAATATTAACGAGCCCGTTGGCCCTCAACACATTCCCTAAATGGCTTGAATCAGTAATAAAGGGGCCATTTTAATCTATATCTCTTCCTGACCACTGTATCCGTCTCTGGAAAAAGATCAAGGATTTCATTTGTTGACCCCCCAAACTAGAAGACTTGCATTGGGTCCCACAGTATTCTATAGACACAGGCCACAGGGGACAAAAGCCAGCAGGAAATGGACTGTCATTGTGGGGACTATGAAGGACAGGGTAGGGCATCCATGTGATCGTCTATTATAAATCTTGGCCCAAAATTCCTGAATGTTCCTCTTTCAACTCGCTGTCCCCTACCTTTCCTGCAATCATCGTGAGTTTCTAGCTACGTTCAATCTCTCTCAACACCTGCAACAGTGCTTCTCTAATATCAGGACACGAACAAATCCCCTGGGGATCTTGTTAAAATGCAGATTCTGATTCTGGGCTGGGGCCTGAGAATCTAACAAGTGCCCAGGTGAGGGTGAAGCTGTTCACCTGCAGACCACACCTTTCTAGGCAAGTGGGACAACACGCAATATTCCAACCCCGTGGTCTCTAACCTGGGCTTCCAGCTCTGTAACTACAGCCACAAGCCACTCCCAACATTTTAAAATGCCTAATGGATATCATCCCCTTCTATCCTCTCAAGGAAGGTGTTCAAACAAAACAATCTGTTAAGCAATGATCTTTGTCTTGGGCTATTATAACATCAAATCAATGTGATATCATAACTAGCCACTCTGTTTGACACATGTTCGATTAGTAAAAAATAGAAAACTAAATTTAGGGTTTTGTTTTTGTTTTTAGCTAATATAA
Organism: Aselliscus stoliczkanus; assembly: GCA_033961575.1. NCBI lineage: Eukaryota > Metazoa > Chordata > Mammalia > Chiroptera > Hipposideridae > Aselliscus > Aselliscus stoliczkanus. The sequence continues at coordinate 102,468,203 of CM066739.1, forward strand.
ACATTTCAAAACACTATAGGATGGGTACAGCCGGAAGAAAGGTAAAAATGCTGTGAACGTCTCTGGGACTCGTGGCCTCTTAAACATCACCTTTCAGTCACTGACAGCCTGGTTCTCGTCCTCCTAAAACCTGGGTTCCCTCCCTGCAGTCGGAGCCCCTCCACTGCCCTCAGCAGCACAGAGCCGAGCTGCTGCGCAAGGTACCTGGTCTTGCCGGCTGGAAAGGTAGGGTCCACGGCGCTCAGCAGGTTGCTCTGCAGGAGGTGGAGAAAGGGTCCTACCATCATCTGAAGATTTTCCCTGTGGTAAGGAAACAGACTTTGAGCAGCTAGCGGTTACTGGGCACACAGGGGATGTAGGCTGGCTCTGCCCCTGAGGATCCCACAATCCCAATCACACAGAAGGGAGAGGAAAACATGTCAAGCACGAGGGCCAGCGGCAGGCAGGAAGGGGAGAAAGGGTGCGGGCTTGGTTGGAGGGCTCTCTCTGTATGCAGAGACACAGCATACAGACCTGGTGTGACCAGGCTGAGATGGGAGGGGCTGAGAGGGTGGGTAACCAGGACAAGTCAGCATAAGAGTGAGGCTTTCAGGAAGAACAGAGCAGGGGAGGGCACGGTGTAATGATGCCAGGAATTCCAGAAGGCTCTTAGAAAAGCTATTGAAAGGAACACCACCCTAGACTATGCTTCCTATGTGCCAGCCCTTCTTCTTTGGACCATAAGGACATTTCTTATTTATGGATTTGATTGAACAAGGAGTTCAGTGGGAGTGCTCACAGGGTCAGTGCTGTGGCTCCACCACTTTCCTTCTCAGGTGGCTACTGCAACTCCAAGCGTGTCACCTCACAGTAGTAAATGAAGCAGAAAGACGGGGGCCAGTGAGCGGCAGAAAGGCTTGGTTTTGGTGCCTCTCTCTTGTTATCACAGAGAAAAACAAAAACCTCTCCCAGAACTCCCAGAACCGGCTGACAAAAGGGACTGTGGCTGCCGTTATTGGTTTAGACCAATCCTCACTCATGGTACCTTGATAAATGGTCGCCTTTATAAATCGAGGAAGGTTGAAGCAATGGATGAGGAGTAGGCACCCAATATAGTATGCAACATATACTTCCCAGAAAATGTGCACAGGCCAAGCCCAGTTGGATGGCATTGTGAGTTTGTACCTCTCCGTCCTTGAAGAAACATCAGTTTTATGAAACCAGGATTAATTGGAACAGAAAGGATAATACATCACATCTTATGTAAAATGTTTTACACCAGGAGAAAGCAAACTATTGGTGTTGGTTAAATCCACCGACCTGCCTGTTTGTGTAAATAAAGTTTTATTGGAACGCAGCTGTGCCCATTTGTTTGCATATCATCTATGGCTGCTTTCCTGCTGCATGGCCAGAGATGAACAGCAGCAACAGATAAAGCACAGGCTGCAAAGCCTAAAATATTTACTAAATATGAGAGAGAGTGAGAGCAAGAGAGAGTGAGAGAGAGAGCAAGAAAGAGAGAAAGAGAGAGAGAGAGAGGAGCTGAGGGCAGTCAGTGACAATTTAGGTCTGGTAGGGTCACTTCAGAGACAGATGGGGAAGGTGTCAAGTCACAGGTAGTGGCAGCAAGCTGAATGGCGAAGCTGGAGCCTTCGGGATGCCCTAGGCGAGCACACAAGTGGACACACTGCCTCTGAGTGGGAGAGCAGCAGTCAGAGGCTCTTATGTGACAGACTGCAAAATCTTGAAATGTGGCTGCTTTTTCCTCCCACTCATTGTCCCAGGACTGTTCCTCTAGTTCCCATATGCTCCTCTACCAAGCCAGCTATTCTGTGAGCAAGCTGAATATTCTTAACTAATCAAGACAAAAGGGGATTTTTTTTGCAGTTTGGTAAGAGAGAAGCTCTCCATTCTGGTAGTCAGGAAACAGGCCTTCCAAAACCAGAGCCCTAAGTCCCAGTAATATAAAGAAAACAGGACTGATAAAGACCTGGGTCCCCGTGCTAGCTCTGCCCCTTGCTAGCCGAGCCGAGGCAGGTAACTCATGCCTGCAGGCCCAGCTTTGTCATCTCTGAAGCCAGGACCTGGACCCTACCAGGGAGAATGACACCTACCTCCCAGCGAGAGTGTGAAAATGATTACTAAATTGTAAAGTGATGAATCACATGGGAGATGATTATTCTTCCCCAGTTCCCTCACCCAAATCCTTCAAAACTTAAAGCAAAAAGAGAGTGATTAAGAGAAACCCAGTTGTGGGGTGGCTCTGGGTCCTGTACGACGGTGAACGGAAGCACTAGGTCACGAGTCCCAGCCCTGGAAGTGTAAGGACCGAGGGCCAAGCCCATTCAGTGAGCCAGCCGAATGGGGTGATTTCCGCCAGTGTGCACACACAGGTGCCAGCTGGCAGGTGTGGGCGGCCTGATGAACCCCCCTCCCCACACACTGAGGGGCCTGGTCAAGCGTGACTTCAGGCCAGCAGCTGAGGCTCCCCTCACCTGTCTTCACTATGCATGTATAAGACCGTGTCCACAGCTCTCTGTTCGATCATCTGTGTGAATCTCTTCAGCGTGGGGCAGCTCAGGAGGCCGTGCACCTGGCAGGACCATGCGCACAGTCTGAGAAGGCGCCTGGCAGCACGTGGGCTCCCATGGAGCCTTCAGGGGCCCGGCTCCTCTGGGGAGGGCCTTCCCAGCTCAGGAAGCCATGTCCCCAAGGCCCGTTGGAACTATTCCTGGAGATCCCAAGGCCCGGGGAACACAAATGTTTTTCCTCCCTTTCTGATGGCTCCCGATCTACTCCAAAATGAAAAACACTTATATTTTTTTAAATTGTATTATAAAAAATGGTGAATAAAATACCAGGCAAGGAATTCATAAATTCCTACTTGGACTTCATTGTCCCCAGAATAATTTCTAACAAGTATATACTTCATTTACGCTCTTGTCTTATAACCTTATACCCCACGAGCACAAGGCGCATCTGCCTTCAGGGTGTCGTCACTAGGGAGGGAAGAAGGCTCCAAGCCACACAGCCTCCGGGTGTCCAACTTTTGAGTCCCAAGCAGCATTGCTCACTGTGGGGTCTTCAGTATTTATTACATCGCCTGAGCTTCCAACCGAGTGAAGAGTCTTCCTTGATTGTTCCCCTCACAGCTGCCTCCAAACCAGGAGGCCTCCATCTGCTTCTCTCCACCCAGTTCCACCTCAGAAGCCAACCTGCCCAGGTGCCCACGCCAGGCTCCCCCACCCAGGTCCCGAGGAGGACAGCCATCCCACCTGTTCAGCAGCCATATTGTCAAAGAGGAGGATGAAGTCCACTTCCTCACTGCTGGCCATGCCCAGCCCCTCTTTCACCTTTTTCAAATCCTCTGAGATGCCCGGCTGCAAAGAGGCGGCCTGCTTCCGGCCTCTGCCAAAAAAATAAAAAGTCATCCCTTACATTGTATAGTGATTAACAGTTCACAAAGTGTTTCTCATCCATCGTGTGGGATCTCATTTAATCCTCAGCAACAACTCGTTGGGGTTAGCTGGCATTATTCCCATGTTACAAATGAGTAAACTAAAGCCCCAAGAGGTCAAATGACTTGTAAAAGAAGTGAATGAGTACCAGGGCTTGAATAAAAGGCTGGATTTTCCAAATCCCTTTCTAGCATTTTCTTTCATTGTACCAAAACTGCAAGCGTGGCCCTGGTCTGCCTAAAAAGACCGTTCTCTTTCTTCTGTGAAATACATACTATATTGTCTTGGTGCAGTCCAGAAATACCTGAACCCTGGAAAGTGCCATCAGCCCAACCAATCTATCCTATGGGGCCACATGCTGGTAAGAAGAGGCAAATCAGTGTGTTCTGCATTTGCAGTTCGATGACTGGCTCCATTGTCTCCCACTCAACCTGTCAGTTTCTTCATCTGCCCCATCTGAGAACTCAAGACTGTTGAAAGGATAATGCTTTGGACAAAGCAATGCCCCACTCGTGGCTGTATCTCTCCCCACTCACGCCGTCATCTCTCCAGCCCAGCATGTGGCTTTCCCCAGGCTTCCTGTCCCTTCAGAGTCTGCCACCGCGAGCAGAGCCTTTTCCCTGCCTGGACAGCCATGTTGGACCTGAGGGTAACGCAGTCCCTTATCCATCAGCACAGGAAGCCTGGGCACGCCCACAGTTCAGGCTGAGTCCTGCCAGCAAAAGGCTCCATGGTCTGTGCCCCGCTGGTGAGCGAGAACCCGGGGCAGTTACCTAATTCTTTCCCGCAGGCTACAGCAGTTCTGGAAGTTGGGGTACAAGACTTCAGAGCTCGCTTCATCAGTGTGGATGATGATGGGTCCTGGAAGGAAGGCGGGAAGCAAAGGTAAGAAGAGGCTTCAGCCTGTTCGTCCAGCATCGCCTCCCCTTTCTGCTTCTCTTTGTCTCTGCAGATGAAGTTGCTCCGGGAGGCAGACCATCAAGCTCACTCCTTAAGTACAGTGAATGCTCTCGACATGCCCTGGCTTTGCCAAAGGAGCTCGCCTATGGTCTGAGTGACGCGGAAAGCAAGCAGCAGGCTCATTCTGTCTGGCATGGCCCCTCCTTTCGGGCCACATATAGACTAAAGCAGGTACAGACCTGGAGCAGGCTGGCGCTTCCCTGACCCATCCCAAAACACCCCGCCTTGAAGCACAACCAGCGCTTGGGCTTTCTAATAAAGAATGCTGCCCCTACCCCAACTTTATCAGAACGAGGCTTCCCGAGGCCACAGATACACACAGACCCCACAGCCTTGCCCAAAACGAAAGCCAGGCTTCGACTACAATGTTTCTTTTATACCTGGCAGCAGCTCGCAGCTGCTCAAAGCTCACAATTACCTTTGTTCCCCATCAACACACCCAAATGCACTCTAACACCGTCCCAGGTTTTGCTCTGTACCAGAGATGGCAAGGCCCTGTGGCAAGGGCTCCCATCAGCACTTCTTTGAAACTCACTGAGGTTAATCCATGGGGTGACTAGATGACTGTAAGCCCCAAAGCACTATTATTCCCAAATTATTGATAGTCAAAACTTCAGGACTTTAAATATAGCCTATGGTAACTTGACTAGAATATCAGGATTCAGACGCACTTCGTTGGTCAAATGATCACAGGCCTTCTCCTGATGTACATGTCCTCAGAGAAGCAGAGCATAAAGGTGGGGAAGATGGATCCTGAAACTAGACTGCCAGGGTTCGAATCCCAGTGCCACCATTTACCAGCTTTGTGTCCTTGGCAAGGTCACTTAGCCTCTCTGTGCCTTAGTTCTCTTATCTGTAAATTGGTGATAATGTTACCTATCTCACAGGGTTATTACAAGAATTAAACAAGTTAATATATTGCAAAGCTCTTAGAATAATGCTTGGTGTCAATGGTGTAGATGTTAGAATAATAATGACTATGATTTAAACCTTTAATGTAACGTGATTCATTCCTATCTGGTGTATGGATACTGGACGTCCAGTTTCTGATAAATAAGGCACGTCTGAATTGGCACTCAGACACACTGAATGAATGGCTGCCCACATGGTGCTTCTCCCACAGCCTGATTCTCTGTAGCTTACACATAACCCTCTGGGATTTCTCTAGGATTTCACTCCTGAAACAAGATCCCTAAGTCGCACCACTTCTGTAACATCACTGCTAACACTTCATGGGGTTCTTTGGTCTGTTCAAGTCCCTTGATACTGCACAAGGTATGGATGTCGCTGTAACAGACGTCCAATTGGAGTCCCAGGAAGTCTGGGTCCCATGCAGGCACACCAGAGGCTGGGGATGGTACCATTTCCCCCTTTCTGGAAGCCTGGGGCATCCTCAGGCTGAGACCTTACCTGCGGATATAAGAAATAGCTTTCGGTGTTTCACTCATACATTCGGTGATTCTGAGAAGAGGACACTGGCCTTTTAGAAGCTGAGTGAGTGAAGAGCTCTCAGAAAGCCAGGTGTTGTGGATTTTCCTGAGCTAAGGGCTGCAGACGTAAGGGGCAGCCCATCTTGCAAGCCGTGTGTGACACAGACACAGCGGAAGTCAGCAGCCAACTTCAGCCAGCAGAGCTATCCAACCCAGCTGGGGACCCAGCCAGCCTCCTCTGGCCTGGAGGTTTTGATCATTTTACATACTTTTTAAAGCCTGATGGAAATGCTGTATCTTTTTGAGCTATTGCTAAAGAAGCTAAACAAAATAACAAGGATCTCTGCCTGATGGCACCATTTTAATATTTTAATATTGACAAGGTCACGAGGATCTGAAACTCAGACCGGCCATTAAATGTAAATTTGAAGCAACTGCATGTGACAAAATGCAGCTTCATTTGCTAAGCAGCAAAGGCCCTCGATACATGGGATCCATGAGGGAAAATAATACATGTGGTCCTCGGTGGTGAAAAGGTTGGGAACCACAAGGTGGGACTATTCACTGGCTGAATTTGTCAATGCCCACACTTGATAAGACTTTCTCAACGAGGAAAGGCTGAGCCAATGCTGGTGACACCCTCTGGTCATGCTGTGAATTTCCATCAGGGTCTCAGTTTAAGTGTCCCTCCTGCCCTCTTCCCTTTGCAGCAGTGTCACCTAAACAAAGAGCCCCCGATCCTGTTCACAGGACCTGGCTAGCGCTGCCTCATGCAGCTTGTGCAGGAGCTCAAGAGCAGGGGTCAGGAGTCAGGGCCCATCAGAACTGCTAACCCACAGCTGCAGCCGTGGAGAAGTCAGGCTGGCAAGGCAGCAGAAGGGCCAGACAGGAAGGGCCCCCTAAAGCAGGCTGACCACGGAAGCCACGTGTGCAGCAGAGAAGCCAAAGGAACAAGCGCCAAGGAAGAGAGAGGCGGGGGCTTTGGCACAGGGAAGAAAAAGCTCCACAGGGACAGGGGCTGACTATTAGATTCCAAACACGAACCTTCTTTCGGATGTCGGAAAAATCCAGCCAGCAAACACCGGGTAGACTCCAGATTCCGATATATGTTAGTGGAACGAACACTGGAAAAAAAACAAAAAGGTGGAGGCACTCAAAAAGGAAAGATTGAATTATATACATGCTACTTTATTCCACAGAGCAGCTGGGAGTACAGACGGGGAGCTATGGCGCTGGGAAGAACCCTTTCTCTCTCTCTGGGAGGGCTGTCCGAAGGGACCCGAAAGCTAGTGACTGTGATCTCCAACGTTCACAGGGTCCTAGTCCATAGGGGTAACTGCCCCCAAACTACCTTGGCTGAGAGTGGGAACCATCTGGGGGATCAGGGCAGGTTTCCTCAAGGCCTTATATTGGGTGCAACGTCCCTTTTCCAAGTGACTCACAAGACCTCTTGTGGGTTGAAGGTTGGCGAAAGGAATGTGACATCCTCCACGTAGTTCTTCCTCAGCCTCTCTCCCAGGGCAAACATCTGCCACATGCCCACATTAGTCAGCTGTCCAGCAAACATGCCCCCCTGAGGCGCGGACGAAGGAGAGGGAAGAATGAAAACACCTCCCAGCCCGGGAAGCCCAGCCCAGAGAAAAACCATCGAAGCTTCGCAGTGGGCTCCCCAGAGCGGGAAGCATCGCTCACCTTCAGCACGGTCTTACGGTACTGAGACTCCAAAGGAGAATGTGGTTTCGGGCCACCAGTGAGATCAGTGACGATGTAATCAAACTGAGTTTGGGGTGGGACCTCTAACAGCCGGGGGTTCCACTCCACCTGCTGGGACCACAGAAAACATGGTGTTTGAAACTTATAGCAGTGATATCCAGCAGCACGTGGCACACACAGCTGGAATCCCTGACACTAGACCTGCGACCTCCCCACAGGAAGGAAGGAGGGAAACTTTAACTCCAGCTCCAATTAAGGGAAAACAAGACCGGGATCTATTATTCCAGGTGTTCTGAGCCCAAATCCTGCCATTGTGACACTTGTATTTACTGTCACGAGGCTGCTCTGGCACTAAGGCCAAATTGAAGTAAAGGGGAGACATGGCCGGTATGCTGAGCATGCAAATATTCAGTGAATGAATGAATGAAATCTCAGGGACCACATACTATACAGATTTTAAAGGAATCCACAAACAGGTTTCTAAGGCCATCCCTTCAGGGCTGTACTGAATATCCTTTGTAACCACCACATAGTTCCCTTCCTTTCATCCAATTTCTACAACAGGTAGGGACCTTTAAGAAACCTTCACTTCTTCACCATCTTCCTTGACTCCTTGCAATCTGGCGCCTGCTCCACCTGTACTGCAATGGTTTTCAAACGTCACAAGTAGCCATAGGTCTCATAGCTCTGACTGCCCATAAAACTCTTATACTCACTGAGTCAGATGCAATGCCTTCTATTTCCAAAACAAGAGTCTTTTCTTCTAACCCCCAAAACCGGCTCCTCCTCCCAACTTACTTTCTCTCAATGCTCACACAATTCTCCTACACCCCAAAACTCAAACCTCTGACTCTCCCCACTGCTCCACCATCCCTGCACCAAACCCTGGAGATCACTGGCTAGAAAAAGTCACGGTAACAGTCTTTCTTTTGTCTTACCATCAGAATATAACCCTTATTACCTCAGGCACAAGCCCGTGACAGATTCCCAGAATCCATCCAGACAGAACCACTTTGCTAAGCCACTTTCATCACATCAAGAGCTAACATTCCAAGAGATGAGCATGTGGCCTTCCAGGACGTCTGCACTCTGGCCCAGCTCTGGCCCCAGCTGTACTGCCATTCTGCTTCACTGCTCCATCCCCCAGCCCCGAACTGTGTGTCTTCTCTCAGCTTGCTCCCCGCCTGCTTGATGTTTGCCCATCCAGCTTCTCTGCAAGGGTCAGGTCTGGCCTTGCCGGCAGCGACTACTCCAGCTTCCCGGTTGTCTTCTTACCTGAATTCCTACTGCACTTACAATCAAGAGAACAATATTTAACTCAATTTCCTACTACTTTGTTTTGTTAGAGTAAAACTAACATTGGAAAACCTACTACATTACATATGATTATGTTTATCTTGGCCCCTCCCAGCAATATCCTGGGAGAGTGACCCTGGGAGTCCCAGGTTCTCTTTGTACAGAGGAAGCTCTCCATTCTTCCAAAAGAGATGGTCTCAGTCCCACCCACACCCAGTCCCCAACACCCAGCCTCCTCTCCCACTGGTATTGTAGCAACTGCCATCAGAAAATCGGGTGTTTAGGGTCGGCCGAGTGGCTCAATTGGTTAAGAGCTCACTCAAGAGTGTGAGCTCAGCTCTGAGCAACAGCAGTTCAATGCCTGGCCTGAGCTGAGCTGTCGCTGAACTGCCAATAGGTGGCAGGATGGCTCAGCTAAAAAAAAAAAAAAAAAAAAAAAGAAAATCGGGTGTTCAGGATGGAGTAGAGGTTTAATCACTGCACTGTATACCTGAAACTGATGTTGTATAATACTGTATGGCAACTGTAATTGAATATATAGTCACGGGATGTGGATTATACTGTGGAAAGGAGTCAAAGGAATTGTAATAGATATGTATGATATGGGGGGGAGGAGTGGGGGGAGAATTAGGGGAGGGAGGTTGTCACTTTGAGGGGTAAAAAGTATAACTATTGCACTGTGTTGTACACCTGAAATTAATTTAAAAAAATGTTTATTTCAGAATAAAAGAATTAAAAAAAAAAAAAAGATTGGGTGTTCAGGGCAGAGGCCTTCTTCCTACTATTATCTTTTTTTTTTTTTAATCTAATTGGCTTTCTTTCTTTTTTTAAAAGATTTTATTGGGGAATTGGGGAAGGGGAGCAATGTTGGGGAATTGGGGAAGGGGAACAGCCAAGTTATTGTCCTTCAGTCTTAGTTGTGGAGGGTGCAGCAAGCTCAGCTCCAAGTCCAGTTGCCATCCAGCTGCCCATTGGCAGCTCATGGCCACTCAGCTCAAGGTGCTGTGTTCAATCTTAGTTGCGGGTGGGCACAGCCCACCATCGCTTGTGGGAGTCAAACTGGCAACCTTGTTGTTAGGAGCACGTGCTCTCACCAGCTGAGCCATCCTGCCACCTATTGGCAGCCCAGCGGCAGCTCAGCTTGGGCACAGCTCACTGGCCCATGTGGGATTTGAACTGGCGACCCTGTTGCTCAGAGCTTGCACTTTTTACCAACTGAGTCATTCAGCTGGCCCTTTACTATTATCTTTTAATCATTGCTCCTTGTTTCAAAGTTCTGATCCCATAACTTCCTGCATAAAACCTTCAAGGGCTCACAGCTGTATGATGGCCCCTGCCTCTCTATCTCTTCACAGCTTCTTCCCTGCCCTACATACTTACTCTCTAGCCACCCAACTTTGTTTCCTAGAGACCATCATACCTCCTGGCCTTTCAGCCTCATGTGTCTTCTACCTGGACTTGTCTTTTCCCTTTCATCTGGAAAGATTCCTGCTCATTCCACAGGACTGCTTAAATTTCCCAGAAGCTGTGCCTATGGCTCCAGGCTCTCACAGCAGCCTTGGTGGCTCTTTTTGGTGGCCTTTATGGAATTGTATGAGAAGAGCTTCTTTACCAGTCAGTTCTGCTCAGCAGTCTTAACTTCCTGAGAACAGAGACCGGGTCATCTATTGACCTCTGTATTCCAGATGCCCAATGAAGGGCTTGGCACCCATTAGGTACAATTAATAACTCCAGCAATTGCCAGGTCCTGTGGAAGATACCAAGACTGAGATAACATGACTCTACATTTTCTGGGTTTTCAGGTCAGTGGAGACGGCAAGCTATGAATGTAAATGACGGCAGCACTACACGCTACAAGAAACCAGATGAAGACCACCATAGTTCAAAGGCAAGACAGACCTTCTCTTCTAGCTGGGGATTCAGGAAAAGTTTCATGGAAGGAACGGCATTTGAAATGAATAGGATTGAAACAAGCAAAGATCTGGACTTGAGGGTAAGAAGGAGGTAAGAGGAGGGGATGGTACTGAGAACTCCCAGGTAGGAAGCTTGAGCAAAGCAGAGATAGTGAACAATGTATATGGGAAAGAAGTGCTTTGGTTTGTCTCAACCTGGGAGTGGTTCTCAAACTTTTAATTAGCAAGTACCAAGTAGAGTTTCACTTTAGATTTGTATATTTAAAAACAAAAACTGGGGGGTTGGCCAAGTGGCGCGGTGGTTAAGTGCTGGCTTCGGAAGCCAGCGGCCCCGGTTCAGGTCCCACATATGAGGGCCAGTGACACTGCCCTTAAAAAAAAAAAAACCAAAAAAAAAACACCTGGAATTTCTCTGGTTGAAGTAGGAGTGGGAACCGAGGCCCCCAGCCACTCAGCATCCCCTCACCCACAGGCTCCACAGTTTGTAAGCAAGCAGTACAAATCACGAATGCAATGGGAAGACTAGATGCAGACAAGCCAAATTCAAGTAATCTGCAACAGAGCAGATGAGAGCCTAAGGTCCCACCTAAGGCAGCAGGAATAGAAGGGGTGGGTACAATTTGAGTCAAACTTGGCAGGTCAGTAGATCAAAGCTTTATTTGGGGGTAGATAAACAAGGAAGAATAAGAAAAAAGATTTTGAGCCTGGGTGCCTAAGGTGAGACAAGAATAACGGAGGTACTCCTTGACTCAAACTAAGACCACGACAGGAGAACAGCTGACAACCTGAGTTCAGTTTTGAACATTTTAAATTTGAGATGACTCCTTCGGGTTCCCAGCGCTCCCCGCACATTTCCACAACTGGAATCTCTTTTGTCTTTCTCTTTCACCACAGTGTAATCTCCCTTATAGCCGAGATGGAATCAGCCATCTTTCCAAGCCCAGTGTCTAGCACGGGTCCTGACACCAGGTCCCGTTCAGCCTCACTGAGAAATCTTCTGCTGTTAGGCACAGTAGCCAATGAAGGATCTTTGGTATTTCCCGGGAATGACTTGAAAGTCTAGGTTATGTCAAGTCCAGAGTACACATTTTCAGATTTTCAAGAATGGATGGCACATCAATTCCGTAGTTATTTCCACCCCCACATACACTCTCATTCTTGCTCCCATGTTAATTATATAAGACTAACTTTATAATTTTACTTAATTATTTGTACCCCATTTTCAAGAACTAACTTAAAGTTGGTGATAAAAAAACAACAACCCTGAAATATACTAAAACAACCCATTCAAAGTAGGCAAGAAAGACAAAAGCAAACGTATATAGGGACCAAAAAAAAAATGGATGCAGTGTAAAGTTCCTCAACAATACACACCATGAAGATCCATATACTTGGACGTGGGCCGAGATTAGGCACTGAGCTTCCTGGCTTTTATGTAAAAGGAGAAACTTGATCAGCTAGACAAGCTTAAAGATAAAAGCAAGCTGACTGTTTCAGAGAAGCACACCATTTCTAATGCTAACAGACAAATTTCTCCCAAGGGCCCTCATAAAGAGGATAGAGTAATATAATGAACATCTTTTCAGGAGTCACAGCAATACGTTCTGTGGGATTGCTTCTTATTGTTTCCTCAACACAGAAGGATAGCATCTCACCAAAGGACATTTCTGTGAAGACAATGCCATACTGGGATCAATATGCTACCTTCCAAGGAAAAGAAAAAATCTATATAAACCTAAACAAAAACCCTCCAGTGTAGATTTTAGAATAAAGCAATGCTTTGAAACCTTAACTATATACTGGCATCATTGGGGAATTTTTAAAAGCTACCAATGCCTGAGCCCCATCAGAGCCTAATCACACCCAGGCCTCCTGGGGGTGGGGTCTCACCTTTTTTAGTGCTATCCAGTCCAGATCCTTCTCAAGTTTCACCAGATAAGCAGTTACCATGTCTGGATGTTCTGGACCAAATAAATCACTCTCTGGGAGAGAACCCAGGCATCATTATTTTTTTAAAGCTCCCTAATGGAGTCCAATGTCCCATCAAGGTTAAGAACCACTGCTCTAGAGGAATGAATAAACTGACAGGCGCATCCTTCAAGCATGCTTCCCGAAAACCCTTAGCTGAACCTTGGATAGATATTAAGCAACGATGAGACTGGCATTACACTCCCCAGTTCATTTACATCACCAAATAATAGACCCAAATGCCTTAATCAACTCTGGAGCTGGGATAGGTTGGAATTTATTTTATAAAAACTGAGGAAATGGCCTGATTCGATGCCATCTTGCCACTGTATGGAGGGGAGCTGAGGGAAATACGACAGCTGAGGGCCAAATTTATCTTTTGAATGTGTACTTGGGTCTAATCTAATGTCCAGAAAAAATGGCCAATCAAGCTCCAGAGTTTTATTTCCAGAGCATAGCTAAGGGAAGACAAGTTAAGTCAACAGCCATTCAAGCCAAAAGAAAACAGCTCAATAAAACATCTAGTTCTAGGCCGGCCGAATGGCGCATTAGGTTAAGCGCTGGTTTTGGGATGCCAGCGGCCCCGGTTCGGATCCCACATGAGGGCCAGTGAAACTGCCCTCTACAGCTAACAACAGCTCCACCTGGAGCTGGGCTGTGCGAGCCCCGGTGATGGTGTGGGCTGCTGCCATAGGCTACAGTGAGTGGCCCGCAGCCAGCGTGAGCGGCTGGCAGCCAAGCGTGAGCTGCCAATAGCTGCGGTGAGCGACATCCAGAGGCCAGCGACCGATCTGCCTCATCTGGGAAGAGCGCAATGACGATACCAACAGTGAAGCAACATCCTCCGCAACTAGACTGAAGAACAAAAAGACAGCAACTTCTCTGTTCCCCTTCCCCGATTCCCCAACGCTGTTCCCCTCCACCAATTCCCCAATAAAATCTTTAAAAAAAAACAAAAAAAAAAAACATCTAGTTCTAAACAATGCTACTTTCTGAGAATTTGTGAGATAACTGAATGAAGTGACTTGTCACATGTTTATCTATAAACCAGTCAGCAGTCTGGAAACATCTACCAAAGACAATTTTAGTTTTCGAATTGTTGCCACGTCGTCCCTCCTGACTATAATTAACACAGAGCCAGGAAGATTAGAAAAATCCCAACAACACCCTCTATCAAATTGGATCTTGAAAAGAAAACCTGAGCAAGGACTTCCAGAAACAAGTTACAGCAGGCCAATGACACTAGCTCATAGCCTACATTGAAAGAGAGTTGGTTCCACCTCCGGCTTTTGCGCATAAGACTATATGAGACAACCAAAGATGTTATTGCATCTGCCTAAAACCTGGAGTGGAGAACGTGAGCAGGCAGAAGTAATGTGCCTTCCCTAATTGCAAAGTGAGGCCGTGGACTCGGATGTTCCATGTTTTGTGGTTACACAGACAGAAGATGAATGAAGCTGGCATTCTACCTGAGATACAAATGCCTCTTCCACATAAAGGCAGGAGACACCCATCATATACCCACTGACTCAGGAGAAAGCCTTAGAAGAATCTAAATCTCTTTTTAGGCTCTCTAGGGCATACATATACTACATATACTAAGTCCAGGTCTAGGCATTCAGACTTTTATTCTCTGCTACCGCTGATAACCTGGTTTTTCACACAAGTCTTCTATTCCTATATGTTATTTTCCAGCTTTTCTGTAACAAGAATAAAGGGACTAAGGGGAGTGCACAAGAGATGGGTTATGTACAAAATCATAAGGAAAATGTAGGGACCTAACATAAAAAGGCAAAGTGAAGTACTGAAAAAATATCAAAGCATCAAAAAGAAAGGAAGGAATGGAGGAAAAGAGAGAGCAAGAGAGACAGAGAGAGAGAGACAGAGAAAAGAAATTCCAGTACCAAAGAGTGGTATAGCCATATAGAAAAGCTAACTAGAAATCTGGTAATAGAATTAAGTGCCACCCAAGATTTATTTATGTGGGAAGTGCTTAAAGGATTGATTTCATGTGTGGCCAGCTTTAAAAACTGGGTTTTCAGTTGTACAACTAAAGCCCTGTGCGTTTTTAGAAAGCAACTATGATCGTGAAGAGTACACTTAATATCAGGTTCGGACATCTGGTTGAACCTGCTCCAACATTAACCTGGAGGACCCACAATGCAAAAGCACTCCACCGGAAGTGTGACAGCTGGGGACCTGAGGAGTTCAGGGGGCCCATTCATTTTCACTAGGAAGCCAATTCTTCAATCACAGGTCTGCCTGCTATTATAGGTGGGAAAACTTCACTCGCACTCCCCAAGAAATAAATCCAGGAAAGGT
The DNA here is from genome assembly GCA_033961575.1 of Aselliscus stoliczkanus. Lineage (NCBI taxonomy): Eukaryota > Metazoa > Chordata > Mammalia > Chiroptera > Hipposideridae > Aselliscus > Aselliscus stoliczkanus. Next base: position 102,483,242 of record CM066739.1, read on the forward strand.
AATCATTTAAAAAACGAATTATTTGTGCTTTAATCATAATTTCCCTGACCAAACCAGGTCGATTTTAAGACATCATAGCCACAAAACTAGCCAATTTTTAATTTTGTCCTACCACAAATCCCTTCCTCAATAGGTTTAGAAACCCAGAAGAGAAAAGGAGAGCCCCATGGTACAATGCTTGTGACCCAAAAGCCTGCAAAGGATCTCAAATGGTCTCCAACAAACCCTGAAAGAAAGCTGCTGTAAAATCAGTTCCCAAGTCATTGACTATTCATACTGTTATTCCTGTTGATCTGTTAGGGTGATTCCTGTCCCAAAGATCACTGCAACTTTTGATAACCTTCAAAAAGGCCACACAGAAATGCACTACACCTTTGTACTCAAGGCCACCCAAACACTTGTTAGAAATGCAGAACTTCAGGTCCGATTCCACACTGGCTGAATCAGAATCTATATTTTAACAAGATCACTAGACGATTTACATGCACCAGAAGCAGCGCAGTGTTTCTAGCTGTGCTGGATGCACCACAGCCATCCCCGGCGCAACTGGACGTACTGGGGCTGCTCTGCACCTGGAGGGTCAGAGCCGGGCGAGGGGCAGAGGGATCCAGGCCAGCACCTTTGCCCCAAGAGCCGGGGGAGGAACTGGTGACTGCTGTTTGCTCTTGGTCTGGAGCCCCAACCCTGGCTTCAGGAGGGTAGAATTCCAAAGGTGTGTGTTCGGGGCGAGGCGCCTGGCCCGCCACCGTTTGGCCACACCGTCCTAGCCCCACCGGTCCCGGCCCGGGCCAATCTCTCACCTGCTCCTTCTGCGGGAGCGACTTGAGAGGACTCCGCGCCCCGTGTCGAAACACGACCTGCACCATTTTCAACTCCAGGAGACTCCGGTCGACGGGATGCTGGCCGTGCGTCCTCCGTTGCTCAGCCAGGACTACCCGCCTCTGGTGGACTAAATACGCCAGCGAGGTCAGGACGCCCACGGGGACCCACAGGCGCCCCCTGAAGACTTTGGTGGTCATGGTGGAAGCCTCTCGGCTGCCCTCCGGGAGGAGGCTGCACGGGGCAAACACACGACCTCCGCGTGCGCGGGGCTCAGCGGCCGCCCCCAAGTTCCCGGGAACCAGCGGGCGCTTACATTCAGCCTCCCAAGCTGGGACCGCTGCGACTCCAAACCCTGAAGAGGACCCCGCGTGGGAGAAGCGAAGTTGTAACCCAGATCAGTGTTGGCCGCTCCAGCAGCAGACTGGGCCGGGGGAGCTAAGTTCCTAATCTTTCGCCCTCTGGGGAACCTTAAACTTGGATTCGAAGTTTGACCTCCAGCACTCTTGAAGGGAGAGGAACTAGCCCAGAGTTCCTATGCAGCAGCGGCTCCACTAACACAGAGGACTGGATTCCACTTTCCTATAAGCAAACTCCTACTTCCTCCCGCACTCTGGGACGTGCTCCAAGTGGAGCCGCGCAGAGGAGAACGGGAAAACGAGTCCCGCGGTGACGCCTTGTTCCGAGACTCTGAGTTGTGGGAACTACAACTCCCAGAAGGCTGAGCGCGGCGGGGACTCTCACTGGGCGATATTGCTCCCCGCCGCCCCGCCTTCTCTCCCTCCCCCTCCCCCAGCCAGGCAGTCGGCCTCGCCCCTCATCCCCAGCACTGAGTGGCCAATATAGTGGGAGTCAGTCCGAGTTTGCCAGGCCGGTTAATGTAGGTAACGTGAGGACGGGTAGAATGGGCTGGTGGAGGACAGTATTTTGAGTGTAGAGAGTGTAGTGTAATAAACGTCTTTGAAATCCTGGAAGCAGGAGTTGCTGAAGTGAAAAGCCAAGGCACCTGTTTACTGATTACCAAGCGCTACGTGACTTATATTTAATCTTTATTTACTGTCCCCCGTGCATGTTTAAAGAGGCTTAAATCGTCGCAAAAATGTAGAACTTTGAGCTCACTGATGTGTTTATTTAACATCCAGAATATTTCTTGTAGAAAAATCCAGGCCTTATCTGCAAGTGCCCTAGTGACTTGGCACCTTAATTTACTAAGAAGTATGCCAACCTAAACCACCTGCTGGGCCGGGTCTCTTGACTATACAGCTACCCCAAACCTGTGTTCCAGATCTTGGTAACAGGACACAATCGAAACATCTGTGTCCATCGCAACGCAAAGGTCAAGTTGAGTGGAGTGACTTTTGTCAAGCTAGTCTGAATATATGACATATAACCAGATCTTGCATCACCGGAAGTTCTGTCTTTGGATTAAACTGGACCAGATGTGAAGGTAACCTGTGGAGTATGGCTCTCACCTGAGTCTAAACTTGTTCTCCAAGCTAGAAGGTTCTGAATGTTCTGTGGGGAGAGCCATGTTGGAACACTGCACGTTGTCCCGCCTCCTCCTCCCAAGGCTAGCTAGCCCATTGTGTTCCCTGATGAGGATAAAAATTGAAGGCGGTTTTCCTATAGCCCACAGTAAGGCATAAGAGCACCAAACAACACTGCTGTTACATTTGGGTTGGGGGCAACAGCTGTTCTTAACAATTCAGTGAAAATGTACTACAGCTTTGGTGCAAAACGCCCTGGTATTTGAGCAACTTCAGCATGCTTGATGGTTTTATCACATCAGAGCCCCTTCAGGGCAATGGAATGTTGACATCTGGGTGCCAATACCTTCTGTATAAGGGACAGGCCTCCCAAGTTCACACCCTGTGTTCTGGCAGCCTGGGCCAGACATGTGGGTCAGGCATCATGAGCAGCACCTTTGACCTGTGAGAGCAATAGCAGAGGCTCATCCTGCTGGAGCGAGAGTGTGTGTGGTTGCGGGAGTGGGTGGTGGGTGCCAGGGATGGCTCAGCAGATCTCTGTAGGAAGCCAGAGCATGTTAGATTCCTGGTAGTTGAAAGCACTGTTTGCCAGATGTGAGACAACCCCTGGGGAGTCCTACAAATATTTGGTGTGTGATGTATGGTGGTGATGATGGTGATAGTAAGCTGCAGTTTAAAAGAGAGGCTAGAAACCTTGAAATCATGCTCTGGGGAAGGCTCAGGAGTTAGAGGATGGGGGGACTGAGCACTGTTATTGTGACCTTGCTTCTACCACCAGGCAGGGCTGGTTAGGGGAAATTAGCCCTCCTCCCACTAAATTGTCTTCAGAGGGTTGCATTTAATACTATGCGCAAACTCAGTTTTAACCATGAGCTTAGATAAGAAACAACCACATTCACTGTTTTATCTCCAGTAGTGAGCACAGTGCCTGGCTCATAGTAAGCACTCCATAAATACTTGTGGAGTGAAATTATAGGATTTATCATTGGAGTTGTCCATTACATCACTTATTGCTCTCTCTATAAATCTCCTGAGAAATTTCCCTTGGACTAAAGTGTTAGCATTAGAATAAGGATTAAAATGTATGGAGATTACTTTTCCTTCCTTTTTTGCCTTGGTTGACAGGAAGCTTGGAGCCTAATTTTAAATTTAACTACAGCAAATATTTAGAGCTTAATGGCCAGTTTAACTGTGAACTTGTCCTCCAGGGTATTGGCTTGGAAGGGAGCAAACCTGGAGAAAAGTCAGTTAGGAGGCTGTTGCAGCATTCCAGGTGTGAAACCTGCAGGAGGTAGAATTAACAGTAGAGAGGGAGAGGAAGGAAGGAGTCAAGATGGCTGCCAAGTTCCTGGCTTGGGCAACTTGCAGGAGGGTGTCATTTACCTGAAAGATGGTTGAGCAGTAGTTAGCAAGTTCATTTTTTTAAAATAAATTTTATTGGGGCACAGTGTGTTTTTCCAGGACCCATCAAATCCAAGGCAAGTCGTTATTTTCAATCTAGTTGTGGAAGGCACAGCTCAGTGGCCCATGTGAGAATCAAACCGGCAACCCCGGTGTCATGAGCACTGCACTCTAACCAACTGAGCTAACTGGCTGCCCCAACAAGTTCATTTTAGATTTGACATTATGAGATACCTGTGAGGCATCTAAATAGAAATGCCCCCTAAACAATTGATTATGTTGGTCTGGAGCTTAGAAGAAGTTTGGTCTAGGAATAGATATACGGGACTCCTCTGCACATTGTTATTCATTAAACAATGGGAGTGGGTAAAATTCCCAGGGTGAGTGGGGAGAGTGGGGAGAGAAATAGAGGAGGCTAGGACAGGACTCTGAGGAACCCATCGTTTAAGGGAAGGGCAGAGAAAGGCCTGAGGAGTGACTGAGAGAGAAGACAAGACTTAGGTATTAAGGACGCCAAGAGGAGAAGGATGTACAGATCTTAAGTGGCAGAGTCTGGGTAGCCTGAATTGAAACCCATGTCTGTCTACACCTGCACCCACCATAAGAGCCACAGGTATTATATTGCTAAGCTCTTATTGGGCAGGGGGTAGTAATTTGTGTGATATTTAGCATGTATGACACTCCTCTAACATGCGAGACTGAGACTTTATTTTTCCTTCATGACTTCTCACCAGTCAGTCTTCTTTCTTCCTACCATCGCCTCAATCCTGACTGATAGCTTCCTAGCTGGGTTTTTTTGTGTTTGTTTTTTTTTCTTGAATATCATTTGGAATTCTTTCTGTTGCAAGTGAAGAAAATTTGAGTCAAGCTGATTTAACAGGAAAAAAGAAAAAAAGGAATTGATTAGCCCACATTGTTGAAAACTTCAGAACTGCCTCAGACTTGGCAGGTAGAAACTCAGAAATATTAGTACTATTAGTTTCTGGTTTCTATTGCAGCCCCCCAAATCCACCTTTATCCTCAAATTTTATCTGGTGACCCCTAGCCTGCCCCTGGGTCACATGGTTCCTGTAGTAGTTTTACTCTGTTCACCCATCAGTCTAACGGGAAACAAAGAGCTTCCCCACCCCCCACCCCCATACAAATAGAAATCCTGGTCCTCATAATTATTTGATAGATTTGGGATGGCGCTTCATTCTGAAACAAATCACTTCCAGCCATCCTGGGGATTGAAGGGGAAGCCACCCCACCCAAACCACATGAGCTATGAGAGGTGCAGGCAGTTCTTCAAAGGAGATTCAGAGAACTGTTTTTACTTTAAAAAAGCGGGGGAGGGGTTTAGTAAGAAGATGAGGGGAAAACAACAGTTGTCTTCCATGCCTTTCTCCCATCTTTCCTCCCCTCATTTATCAACTTCCAATGTGCATTGTCAGTGACTCATGATAACTTTTGGCAGAAGGAGGTGGGCTTAATACTCTCTACAACTTTAACAGGGAATGTCTATGTCTATACATTTTTGTCATTTCCTTATTTAAACATCTTTATTGGTTCCCCATCGCCCATGAAGAAATAATTTACAATATCAGTGTTCAATGGTCCAGTACTCTGGTATTCCATGCTGTTTTAAAGTCCTGGAATACCGGTATTTCTGTTGGTGTGATACCATTATTTTGGAATTTCAAAAACCTGCATCATTGATGTTTTGAGACATACCAGAGACTTTCATTAAAATTTTGAATCAAATATAGGTGAGCTTGTTTAAAATGCCATCTCATACTTCCACAATCCCCAAACAAAAGAAGAAAACCACCACTAAAGCAAGTTTCTAAGGCAAGAATAATTCTTATCTATTACAAAGACTTTCCAACAAATGAGATATGAACAGAACACTTATTGGTATTAATATGGTGTCTGCAGTAGAATCTCCATGTATATGAGATGAGATAGGAAGATGAAGACAAATGAGAAATAATTTCTTTAAAGCAAAAAAAAAAAAATACAGCTTGTTATAAATAAAAAAATTGTCCCTGCAGAGAAACAAAAGATTGTCCCTTCCCCCCAAATCTCCTCAAAGTTACCAACCAAGATAGGCTTGTATAGGATTGTTTGAAAATAATGGTTAGAGAAAAAGATTTAAGAGCAGCCTATAATAATATCTTCTATACTTTATCATTCCCTTAACTAGCATAGATTCAGAAAGAAGTTTTCAGTCACTGGAAAGCTTTTCATAGATCAATAATGACATCATGGATACACTGAGATCACTTAAAAAATGATTGTAATTTTACTTCATTTTTTAACCCAAATTAAACTTTATTTTATGTAGTGCTTACTTTAAACAATATTTTATTTTTATATTAGAATGATATGTTTCAGTATATTTCAGTATGTTTACATTTTACTTATTTGAAATGTATCAAATATTTCATTTTACTGTTCTCAAGTACTTAAAATACATTATGTGAAATAAATACCAAAATATTCTGAAATTTTACTCCAGTATTATAATGACTCTTCAGTTTGGGCCTGGAGGCCCTTCCAGTGAGCCCGCCGTCTATATTTTCAGCCTCCCTCCCACTATCCCCATTCCTGGGAGAAATCTGTTTATCTATATTTCCTATCACAGCCTGGCTACCTCTATTCCCTTGCCCAGTGCCCCTTTTCCTATCCTACCTGGAATGTTTACATTGAACACGCACAACTGGTAGAATGGAATCTTACAGCACATTAATTTTTGACTCCCACTATTTTTTTAAACCTGCACCAAGAGGCTATGTCTCCCGTACCCCTAGGAAAGACAACGATTGTTTCTCAGAGGTAATAGAAACAGTCATTTCTTTTTCTTTTTTTTTTTTTTTAAAGATTTTATTGGGGAATTGGCGGAGGGGAACAGCGTTGGGGAATCGGGGAAGGGGAACAGACAAGTTGCTGTCTTTTTGTTCTTCAGTTTAGTTGCGGAGGATGTTGCTTCACTGTTGGTATCGTCATTGCGCTCTTCCCGGATGAGGCAGATCGGTCGCTGGCCTCTGGATGTCGCTCACCATGGCTATTGGCAGCTCAAGCTTGGCTGCCAGCCGCTCACGCTGGCTGCGGGCCACTCACTGTAGCCTATGGCAGCCCACTGCAGCAGGGGCTGCAGCCCACACCATCACCGGGGCTTGCACAGCCCAGCTCCAGGTGGAGCTGTTGTTAGCTGTAGAGGGCAGTGTCACTGGCCCTCATGTGGGATCCAAACCGGGGCCGCTGGCATCCCAAAACCAGCGCTTAACCAATGCACCACTCGGCCGGCCCAGAAACAGTCATTTCTTAAGTGACTTAATAAAGGGGCAAAATAAAGTGACAACCAGGAATTAACATGGCAGTCCTAAGTTAGAATGATCACTTCAACCTTCATTTGAAGTAGCAGTTTCTCCTCTCCTCCAGCTTGGGCTGCCTAGAAGTCTGCAGGGTGAGGGTGAGGGAGAGAAGGGTCCTTGGCTTCTTTTCTCTTGCCTCCTCTCATGCTCCTTCTTTTCTTCTTCCTTCTGACACCCCTGTGTGACCTGGAGCCTGGTGAGGGGGATTAGCAAAGGATAAGGGAGAGGACTTACAGTAGCAACATTCCTGGTACTGTGGAGGTGATCAAGCTGGTGCCCTGTGAACCTCGCAGACAATGAAAACCAATTGTTCTTGAGAGACTTTCATGGGTTCCTCAGAGACCGTTCCTTTCCTCACGCTCTTGCAGCCCCAGGTGTCCAGCAGCAGTTCATCTCCAGTTTTCTATGGAAGCCCCTCAGCTCTGCCAGAAGTCATTTTGAACAGAGGCTGAGCAACACCACACAGGTTCCCTTTCCCTTGGGGATCCCACCTGGTCCATGGAAAACACCATTTGCCCAGGGAAACTCTGGGAGTGTGGCTGCTTCCCCACCCCTCAGCCCTCTAGATTAGATTTCTCAGGCGTGAGCCAGTCAGCAGTCCGTGTCCTTCACACTGTGGATGGTTAACTTCTACAGATGGTTCCTGCAAACTCCTGTCCTTTGGTCTCAGGTAAGGGGCCGATGTCCTTCCCACCCCTCACTCACCTTTGGTGAGGAGGAGAGAATTCTTTGCACCCAACAGTTCTCTCCAAAGAATTCTTTTCAAAAAGCTGTCTATCTCCAATTCAGCATCTCTTTATGCCATCAATGTGGGTGACGATTTAAGAGTTACCTGCCTCTCCCCACTTCCTTTTTTCCTGCCTCCTTTGAAAGTGTTTTCATTTTGGTCCAACAAGTAGCTCTGGAATATGCCTCAGTTGAATCTTTCATGTTAACATCTCGTTACATCCCTACCGCTCATTTTCATGCCTCTACCTTCACAAAAATCTTCCCCATAACCCCCAAGGCGGTAAGTTTTTACTTCATTGAACTGTTAGATGTAGACCATTTTGCCATTCACATGGCACTCATTTCCTGATTTGTACTGTAGTTATTTAAGTATATTTATTTCCATGAAAAATTTGTAAGTTCCTCAAAAATAGAGACTGTGCATCTTCATTTTTATGTCACCAAAGTCCTAGACACAGTGTGTACATGGTATTTATTGTATCCCCAAAATGGCTTCCTCAATATGGCTGTGTGCTATAAAGTCTTGGGAAGTAGACAGTCTCTTCAGTGCCACCTGTATCTGTTGAGTAGGTGCTGAGTTTCAAGCACTGTGTCCAGCTGGGGACACAAACTCAGACAAGACCTAGTCCTGTCTAGGAGCAGTCTTAAGCATCAGAGGAAACTAGAATATTGCCAAAACATTACGTAAGTCTACAACGAAGCTGTCATCTACAGGTCGTACCCTGGAAGGACTGGTTAACTTAAACCAGAAGGTTCAGGGAAGTGTTCAGAAAGTTGGAACTACCTGAATTGTGTGTTTTTTTAATTGAGCTAGAATTTACATATCACAAAATTCACACTTTTGAAGTATACAATTAAGTGATTTTTAGTATTTTACAAAGATGTGCAACCATCATCATTATGTAATTCCAGAACATATGCATTACCCCCAGAAAGAAACCTCATACTCATTGGCAGTCATTCTCCATTCATTCCTCCCTTCCCCACCCCCTGGGAACCAGTAATTGACACCCAACCCAGAGGTCACTAACTGGTTCCTCCCACACGTACTGCCTCTGTCAGAGAAATATGGCCTAATTAGACCATCGTACATTTGCCCATATGTTGGATTCCTCTTGGTACCAAGGAGTCAAGCTAATTCTGTCTGTGTTTTTTAATGATGAAGATACCAATTGCATTTTTTTTTTCCCCATCCTGTGCTAAAGCTCTCTGATTGGTACCCCATTCAGGTAAGATCCGAGAATTTGCCTCTCAGAGAGCGTGCTTCGATTGCCACTAAAGGAAACTTGCTGCTGTGTGCGCAGTGCCATTCCTGGGGGGAGTGCAAGTCCTGTGTCTGTGAGAGTCACCAAAAGCTCGTGGTGCTTGGTTTGCTTTTTCTAGAGAATGATTGAAGAGTGTTTCCTTGGCCAGCTGTGAAAGGAGGAGAAGTGGTGGGAGGAATCCTTGCCCACCTCACTCTCCTCAACAGATCCTCTCCTCCCTTCAGGGCAGCAGGCTTGCCAGAGGGCGGAGGTAGAAGGGTGTCACCTGCCCTCAGAAGCAATAACCGAGCCCCATGCTGCTTGGAGCCGCTAGTGTTTGGAGGAGTACATTACCCATGGAGGGGTTGTGAGAACTCCCAGTTCAGAACATTGAAAGAACATTGAGATGCCAAGATTTATGAGGGAGAAAGACTCCCATGTAAAAAAAGGAAATTAGAAACCAAGCAAGCAGAATATTCAAAAGACAGCCACACACCACGCATAATAATAAAGTTGCCATGACTCCCTGCTTCCTATTGCAAACAGGTGGGTGTGGAGGGCTTTGCAAATGTGCCCTCATCGCTCCTTTCACTGTCTCTCAGAGGAAGGTCGGGTTGTCCGGAAGGCTTTCCTCTGGGTATCCAGATGGAGAAACAGGCTTCTCGTGCCTGCCATTTACATAAGGTAACGGGTGAGACTATGGCAGTTCTGGGACCAGCTGGCAGACTTCCTCCTCAGTGTCATATGGATAGCGCCCGAGGTCCCCCAGGCACCTCCAGAGGATGGGATGGGGCTGAGGGGTGTAGGCAAATGTCAGTAGATGAGTGGACTTTGCAATGGAGGCAGGTACCCGGACCATGCTGGGTTCCTTTGGAAAATGTTGGCACAGGAACCTTTGTCTGGTTGGGTCTTGTTCGGTTGATTTATGGCTTGGGGGATGTCTGCGGCATGCTCTCCCCACTGCCTCCCCCCTAGTCCGGTCCCTTCCCTTCCATACCTGGGCTTGTAGCTGATTTTCCCAACCTTCACTCTCTCCTCCAGTTGGACGGTGAACACTACGGCCAGAACCATCTCCCCGAAACACCGCTTCTACCCCAGATAGCAAACCTTCTCTGGTGGAAGTCACGAACAAGTCACATCAGCCCTATAGATATGCTTTGTTTGAGATTGTGAGGTTTTAAAAATATTTTGAATTCATTTCCAACATTGAGAAAGAAAGATTTTAGATAGAAATCTAAATTTCTGCAATAGCTTTGGCGGGGGGCAGAGCGGAGGAGGGATTAGAATGTTTGGCAACTCTAGGCCTGCCCTTCTGCTTTGCAGTTGACTGGGGCAGAGTAGCATCACAGCCTTCGGACAGGACACGTGCTTTCCAGTTCAGCTCGGTCCTTACCTCTCCCCTGTCTACCCACCTCCCCAGTTTTACCAGCAAGGGGGACTGGCCTGGGTCTTCCGGTCTGAGTTCCTTACACCTGTTCTCTGGCAAACCTTGGCCTAGAACAGAGGGTCCCCAATCGGGCTCCCCAACAGCATTACTGAGGGGGCTCCAGCTTCAGGGTCTTCATGCTCAATGATGCTCAATCCACGTCTGAGTTAAAAAAAAACCACACTGCAAGTGATATTTGTCCTTAGCCAGGCAATGGCACTGAGGATGGAGACGAGGGAGGGTCAATTATGAAGAGAGATTTTGAACTGTGTTGTAAAAACAGTACAGTTTAGTAGTTTGGTTGTGGGGTGTGAGGGAGAGAAAGAAGACTAGGATGGCCCCAAGTTTTCTGTGTAACTAGGTAGATACTGGCAATTTACGGGAACAGGCTGGAGCCCTGGAGGTGGGGCAGGGGAGACCCCGCAGATGGAGATATACAGAAAGCAGTTGGATCACTGACTCCCGGGCGCAGTGGCAAAGCCTGGGATGCAGGAAGAGTCTACAGAGCCACCAGCCCAGAAGGGGTGGATGAAGCCATGAGTGTGAACGGATGCCCAGGAGGGAATATGGTTCAAGAAGAGAATAAGGCCATGCTCAGAGTACTAGGGAGCACCAGGAAGAAGGACAGACAGCGGGAGACTGAGAAGAGAGGATCATAGTAACCTGACAAGTATCAGGAGAAACTGGGGTCTCAGAAGCCCAGGGGGAGGAGAGCTTCTAGAAGAGAGTGGTTAGAGAGGTCACGTAAGATGAGGTCTGAAAACAGTCTATTCAATTGAAAAACTAGGAGAATGTCACTGTTTTGTTTTCCAAGTGCAATGCATTTGGAGGGATGGAAGCAGAAGCCTTAGTGCTATGTTTTGACACGTAAACGGGAGAAGAGTAGAAATGTGTATTTGCCAACTATTCTTTTGTGAAGTTAAGAAGCAGGAAAGAATTTCAAGAAGCAGTTAGAGGTGCTGCAGAACTGAAAAGGGGGTTTTCTTTTTCTTCAGGTGAAAGCATCCAGATATGGTACAGAGGATGGTCGGGGAGGAGAGAGTGCGTTTAAAGGACAGGGAGAGCGAGTGTGGAGCACAACCCTGCAGACAGTGCAGGTTGGGAGGAAGAGCACGTGACCAGCTCTGAGATAGGAAAAGCATCCCTTCACCCTCTGGGCCTGGACAGGGGAGGAGAAGGAAGGTGCAGGTGAAGGGGTGGGAAGTTGGAGTTCTGTCTGCTTGCTTCAAATTTCTTTGAAGTCAGAAGCAAGGGAAGTGGCTGGAGGAGAGTGTGTGTGGGTGGAACGGGTGGTGTGGAGAGCGCTTATTTTAGAGTGCTCTACCCAAAGCCCTGGAGGGAGTAGCTGCTTTTCCTATATTCTTTAGAGTTATCTTTACTTTTTTTAAAAAAATTATGTTACCCATTTTAAGCATAAATTCAATAAGCTTTAGCACATTTACAGAGCTGTACAACCATCATCAAATCCAGTTGTATGAGCATTTTTTTTTAAAGATTTTATTGGGGAATTGGGGGAGGGGAACAGCATTGGGGAATTGGGGAAGGGGAACAGACAAGTTGCTGTCTTTTTGTTCTACAGTCTAGTTGCGGAGGACGTTGCTTCACTGACCCATGTTGGTATTGTCATTGTACTCTTCCCGGATGAGGCAGATAGGTCGCCGGCCTCTGGATGGTTGCTCAACGCGGCTTTTGGCAGCTCACACTGACTGCCAGCTGCTCACGCTGGCTGTCGGCCACTCACTGTAGCCTATGGCAGCCCACTGCAGCAGGGGCTGCAGCCTAAACGTCACCAGGGCTTGCAGCCCAGCTCCAGGTGGAGCTGTTGTTAGCTGTAAAGGGCAGAGTCACTGGTCCTCATATGTGGGATCTGAACAGGGGCCACTGGCATCCCAAAACCAGCTCTTAACCAATGCACCACTCAGCCGGCCCTATATGAGCATTTTTATTACCCCACACAAACCCCTTGTGCCCACTTTCAGTCACTCCCCATTCTCATCCCCAGCCCCAGGCAACCACTAATCTGCTTTCTGTCCCTACGGATTTGCCTATTCTGGACATTTCATGTAAATGGAACCACACAACATGTGACCCTTTGTCTCTGGCTTCGTTCACTCAGCATGATGTTTTTGAAGTTCATCCATGTTGTAGCATAGACTGGTGCTTCAGGCCAATGAAGTACCTTTTAGGGCTGAATAATCATCTGCTGCATGGATATATCCCACTTATTTATTGAGTCACAAATTGGTGGACACTGGGTTGTTTCAAGGTCCTCATGATCTAAATATTCATATTCATGTCTTTGTGTGCATTTATATTTTCATTTCTCTTGTGTGAATACCTCAGGGTGGGATCACTGGGTTAAACGGTAAGCTGTTGGTTCACTTTTTAAGAAACTGCCATACTGTTTTCTAAAGTAGCCAAACCATTTTACATTCCTACCAGCAATCCAGGGGGTTCCAGTTTCTCCACATCCTTGTCAACACTTGATGTTGTTTTGTCTTTTTTATTATAAACATTCTAGCAGCTGTGAAGTGGTATCTCATTGTGTATGTGTGTGTTTTGTTTTTGTTTTTGTTTTTTGAGTGTGCAGCTCACAGTGGCCCATGTGGGGATCGAACCGACAAACTTGGTATTATTAGCACCACGCTCTAACTAACTGAGCTAACCAAGCACCCTTCATTGTGGTTTTAATTTACATTTTCCTAATGACTAGTGATCTTGAGCATCTTTTCATGCACTTACTAGCCTTTCATGTATCTTCTTTGGTGAAATATCTAGTCAAATCCTTTGTCTATTAAAAAAACTAGTTGTCTTCCTATCACTGAGTTGTAAGAGTTCTTATTTACTTTTTACTAGACAATTCTTCACTGTTCCAATCCTTCATTATACTTAATAATTCTTTTGTTTGTTTGTTTGTTTTGAGAGCAGTGTCACTGGCCCTCATATGTGGGACCCGAACCAGGTCCGTTGGCTTCCCAAGCCAGCGCTTAACCACCACACCACTCGGCCGGCCCTTAATAATTCTTTATATGAAATCTCCCCTCCTCAAAATTACTGTGCAATATCTCATTTTATTGCAGTCTGACTTATACAGGTGGCTATTAATATTTGTTCTCTGATAAGCCAGCAGGAATACCAGAACAGAAATAAGAAAAAGCAAAAACTTTGGAGCTAGACAAATTTGCATTCAGATCCCAATTTTGCCACTTAAAATCTACATGTGGGATGAAGTATATAAACTATCTGAACTTACATGTTATCATCTATAAAATAGGAAAATAATGCCTATCTCACAGGATCATCTTAAAGATTAGAGATAATAGACATAAGTAGCTTATCACAGAGATTGGTACTTAGTAGTGACTCAGTAAATGTAGCCAGCAACATGACAGCAATAAGTGGTCAAGAGCTGAAAATCAATCTTTGGGTGTCCTGTAGGTGACGGTACTATTTGGTCAAATTGTATTTGATGAAGAGGTCCTTGTGGTTCCTTAGTGAAAAGTGTCCTTAATTGGCACCTGAGTGCTGCCATTGTCAAAGACCGAGAGAGGCTGAGTGATGGTTCAGGGAGGTCCTCGGGCCATGGCTGTACTTTGGGACCTCATCAAGAATATGGTGTCTGGTCTTCTGCTTCCGAGAGCCTATTTTATCAGTACCCCAGGCTTATCCAACTTTTAGAAGGCTGATTCATGACAACTAAAATCATATAGTTATTTTAGTCTTTGGGATAACTAGTGACTCACTCTCTCAGGGATTGATCCATTACTCAACCACGAACTGCTGCGAAGGTTTAAAAAAACGATTACGTATTTTCATATTCAATGGACTATACCTGGAGACACAGCCCTAAATGAAAACGATCATGTTTACATTGAAGAAGCATAAGGGGCAACACATCACAAGCACCACTGCATTGTTTATGATAATCATTCTTTAGTTTACCGGTAGGTCTGGACTTTTCGTAGAATATTCACATTTTGTGTGTAAGAGGGTTTTGCTGCCTTAAAGAATGTAAAAATCAGAATTAGGAATAGACGCAATGAAGGAGCCATACAGGGGTAGGAGGTGGGCAAGTAAAGAGTGGATCTTAACACTGATGGAGCTGGGAAACGGCCAGCTGGGGATTGGAGCAGACTTGCACTCTTCGGTGGGGAAGCTGGAGAGTTTGAGAATACCCTCCTCTTGTTCTGAGAGGGTCCTCTCAGTGATCACTCTGGTCAGGTAAGTATCCACTCGTTGTCCTTGGGGAAGCCTGCTCCAGACATGTTAGGCATGCTCTTTAACTCGCTTATCTAGAGTGTGAGCCATTACTGCAGCATCAGGCCTGTTCCTTCTGCACTTGCCTGTGAGCTGTGCTGCTCTGAAAACCGTGTGTGCATGAAAGGCAAGGATGGGATTTTGCACAGGCATTTGCACCCTAAGACCAGGAGACCAGGTTATGGCCGGTTTGACACACACGCCTGATTGTTTCTTGGCTGCGCACCAGGGAACAAACTGGGGAGGACATGGGGTAGGTGGTTGGTGTGACATTTGGTTTTATGTAGTACCATTTTTTTTTTTTCACAAATAGGTGCCACAAAGTACCCTGTAAAAGGATGGAAGACACTGGATGTGCCATCCACAGAGGCAAGGAAATGAGGTGAGCTCTGGACTGAAGATGGGAGGACCTTGGGTCTGGTGGAAGTGGGGCCTAGATTCCCCATGGAGATGCAGTGGCATTTGTCAGCTACTCTGTCTGTTATATGGCCCTTGTCCTAAGGGCATTTATTACACTTCAGTCCAGTGTTACTCATGTTTGGGGAGTTAAGAAATGTGGTCATGGCCACTTAGGACACAGTGTGTGGGGTGAGCTGCTATTTCCAGAGAATGAAGTTACAAGATGACAAGAAGTAGAGTAGGGTACAGGACAAACCCTATACTCCATCTGAGGGTCCATATGGCAGCCAGTTAAGACCATGACAGGGTCACGTGCCCAAGGTGCCCGCATGCCATTCTCCAAAGCTATTTCCCCTGTCAAATTGTGATTGAGAGACAGACGGACAGACAGATGAGAGGGAGGAGGGAGGAGGGGAGGGAGAGAAAGAGGAAGGAAAAGGGGGGCGGGAGAGGTGTGGACAGGGGTAAGAGGTAGGAGGAATCTGGAACCTTCTTTTTTTCCTCCTCATTCAACTTTAGTAAATAACTTAAATATCTTAATAGCCCCATTTTTTTCAATTTTCTTGCAATTTAATTTGAGGGCTTTGGTAATGCACAATTGTTAGTGCAATAAGGATTTTTTTAAAAAAATAGATGCTTTGGGTTTAAATGAAAGTCACATACAGAAGGAATCTAATTTTTTTTAAAAAGTCTATTGAACAATTTTCAAACATGAGTCAAACACTCCCCTCCTCCCCCAGCCTGTTTCTCCACCAGCCTCCCCCAGGGCCACCTAAGGAGACTTGGAAATAACTCCTGGTATTCCAGGGACAATCAGCAGGCGATTTTACCTATTGTAAATGGGTCTTATAAAAAGAATTATCTTCCTCTCAGGTTATGGAACAAAGAGTGTGTAGGAGGGTCCAGGGTGGAGGAACTGAGTCGCCTGCCTGTGTAGAGAGCGCAAACAGATCTAAATGTGTTAGGACATTTAGACCTGCTGGCCAGGGTCCTGTTTAAACGTGGGATTAGTAGAGGGGCCCGGGGACTGGTTGGTGCTAATTATTGGCCCCCATTTTAATCATTGCAGCCAATAAGAGGAGTACCTTTTAAGGATCCAATATTTTATCTGGAAAAAAAGGCACAGACAAGTATACCAACTCTACCCAGGGACGTGTTTGGGGTAAGTGGGGAGATGATTTTGAATATAACATTGTGTGATGATATAGAGTACAGTATACCCTCCTGGGAAGACTCCAGGGGGTTCTCTGTCTTTGCTTGTTCTGACCACTTTGCACTCCTGCCTGTCGACTTCGAAAGTCAGGTAAGGCCCATCCAATCCAGATCTCTCTCAATAATAGGACTTTACAAAGTCTTTTTACCTTGGGACTTTATACAATGGAAGAAACAAGAATTACTAAACTCACATGTTGAAATTCAAACATAATATATTTTACCTCACGGCTAACTCCCACCTGAATGCTTACACGAGCTATAAAGTATATAAAGTAGACCTGGTAATGCGCTGGTAAAATTCCTTAGGTCTGGCTGCAAGAATGCCTGTGTTCTTGTCGGATTCATAATTCTCTTCTCATTCTGTAGATTCTCTTCTATGGGCCATGTCATTCCACCCTCTAAATAATAGGCCATATTGAGATGTGTCTTTCTTCCACTGGAGCCTTTATTCCCCGTCTTTATTATATACTCGTTCATTTTATGCACAGTTTTTATCAGTGCACGCCCAAGAAAATCTTTGACTTCCTCCAATGAGCAAAGGGAAATAACCAGACAGGAACGGCCAAAGCCTCCACCCCAGCCTCTACCCTCCTACCAGGGTCAGTTCCACATCCTCTGCCTTTCCGATGTTAACGTATTTGGACCCTCTGTCCTCCACTTGTGCCTCCATTCTCATCCCCTGCCACCCACTCAAGCACTTCTCCCTGTCCTTGTCTCCCTGTCATCTGTTGTCACTGGATCATTCTCACCAGCCTGCCTACATGCCGTCACTTCCCCCATCGAAGAAATAAATCTTTTCTTGGCCCCCCTTTCTTCCGCAGCTCCATCCCATTTCTCTTTTCCCCTTTACGGCAAAACCCCTTGAAGAGTTGCTGCCTGCCCTGCCTTTCTCCCATTATCTCCTCGACCTACTCCAAGCAGGTGTTAATCTCCATTAGTCAGAGGTCAACAGTGACTTTTACTACGGAGCTAAATCCAATAGTCATTTCTCATTTTTCGTGACTGGCCACTGTTTCTGCCTCCATTCCCTCTCCCACTTCATTTCTAACTCCTGTCCCTGCTGCCCCCACTCCAGCCCCACTGTCGTTGCTGTTTCCTTGGTCCTCCCAGCACACCCCCGCCTCCGGCTTTTGTCCTGGCTGTTTTCTTTGCCTAAGATGCTCTCCCCACAGATGTCTGCGTACCCTTTTAAAATCTCCACTGGAGTGTCACCTTTTCCTGAGGCCTCCTCTGACCGTCCTGTGTAAAGTTACTGTCCCCACCCTAGCTGGCCGTCACTCCTGCTTCTCTTTTGTAGTTAACTATTGCTGTGTAACAAATTACCCCCCAAACTTCATAGTTTAAAGCAAGAGACGTATATTATCTCTCACGTTTCTGTGGGTCAGGAATTAGGGAGTGTGGGTGGTTCTGCCTGGGGGCCTCCTAAGAGGTTGCAGCTGCATGTCACTCCAGACTGCAGCAGTCACCTGCAGGCATCCCTGGGGCCGGAGGATTTGTTTCTAAGATGACTTATTCAAGTGGCTGTTGGCAGGAAGTCTCAGCGTCTCTCCACACAGACTTCTTCCTGGGCTGCTTGAGTGTGCCATATCAGAACAAGCCACCTGAGAGGTAGCCAGCAGCAGCTGCAATGTCTTGAATAACCTAGCCATGGAAGCCACACACCGTCACTTCTGCACCACCCTCTTAGTGTCACAGGCAGGTCCTGCTCAATGTGGGAGGAAACATGAGGTGTGTTTCCAGGGGGTGAGACAACTGGGGGCCATCTGGAGTCCACACCTTCACTCTCTTTTCCCCCATAGTATTATTATACTTGTCACTGTCACACAGGTCCTATCATTAACCTATTTCAGATGTTTATTTTTGGTCTCCCTATGCTAGGCTGTAAGAGCCCTGAGGGTGGGGATTTCGATCTGTTTTGATCAGGATTATATCTCTGGTGTCTAGCATATACTGAGCACCTAACTATTGGTCACATGAATATTTGGATAGAAAGCGCTGTAAAATTCTGCCTGCCTACCCTGATTATTATTCTGAAGCAGCTTATCTCTCTTAAATTGTAGGGAGCCATGGCTCCAGCCAGCTCTTTACATTTCTCTGAGCGTGCACTGATCCATCTTTGTTTTCTGACCCAATCTATTTAGTGCCTTTGTTGGAGTGAATAACTTCCTGATTGAAATCTGAGCTGAAAACAGATTCTCCCTCATTGAACCCCTCCGAGCACCACCACCACCATTAACACACACACACACACACACACACACACACACACACACACACACACACACTGTTTTTCTTTGACCATTTCATGCCCAGTATAGGTAAAAGTAATAAGATCTTATACAATGTCTTTGGCATCCCTCAGAGCTAAGAGCTGAGGAGGCAATGATATAATAAGTAGAAGAAGAAAGATAAAGGATGGAGCTCTGGAGGTCGGGTGACTGTAAGAGAACCAAGGACCCATGATGGCTCTGTTCCATGACCTAAGAGAGGAACTAGTAGCATCAGGGTGGCAAACCTACTGCCACCAGAGTCCAGGAATGACTGACAGGAGCAGCAGCACTTGTCCCCTCCCTCCCCGCTGTGGCAGTGCCAGCAGCTCAGGTGGCAATGGACATGCTGGTGCCTGAGGACGTGGGAACCCCTGCTGAGGGGAATTTAGGTAAGAGAGCAGGTGGCAGCTGTGAAGGCAGGGCTGAGCTGGTGAGGAGAGGGCCCCCGCCTCTCCATCGCTCTCCGGCCCAGCCTGACTTTCCCTCACCGACTCTTGCTTCAGCCATGTCCCTACACCTATGCCTTGCTTCTTCCTTTACCGTGGGCTTTCCCCCACAGTCGACAAACATGATTAGCTCTCCCCTACCCTAAAAACCCGTCCCCTGTACTGGGACCACTTTTGGTCAGGTCTGAGCCATCTTCCACATAAAAGGGACACCCACGAAGTGCACATTCCTCTCCATTTGGTCCTGTTTCCAACCACCATTCGTCTTTTCTTAACAGACTTATTAAACGAGCTACTCCTATGCCTGGCCTTCCTCATCTGTTTATTCACTTGTGAATTTATGCAAGAAGCAATTTATTGAGGACCCAGTATGTATAAAATACTGGAAATAGAGAAATGGAGTATGGAGCCCTCTGCCTAGTACTACTGTGTCCCTACTAGGGAGGGAGTACTAGGGACACAGTAGATAAACAAATGATAATATCATGTGATAAGAACAACAAAGAGGACATTGTAGGGTGGCATCTAGAGAGAAGTTCAGGATGGGAGGAGAACTGCTGAGATAGGAGACAGTACGGAACCATCACCAGCCTCTTAGGGTTGGTGTGAGGATTAGAAGAGTTACGACATGCCGAGTGGCAATGCCCACTCACACACCATTAGTAGGTGGAGGAGGCAGAATGCAAATTCTCCCCCTTGGATGCCAATCCCAAGCAAGGTTTGATTGCCTCAGGAAGGTCTGGGGCAAGTTCGGACAGTTCTTGGGAAATGGGGACAGATTAGAGAGATTGGGCAGGCCATCGGAGGCCACTCAGAGGTCACATTGTTCATGAGGAGACACAGGCTCTGGGTTTCCTGGATTCTGACAGGGTCACACCTCCCCTCACCAGTTCTCCCTGCGTGGCCTCTGAGCCTGACTTCTTCAAAGAGGAGGGTGCCTCCCAGGGTGGGGCTGAGGACAGCCCCCAAAACGTCCCTGCTCCCCTCCCAGCCGCACAGTGCAGGTGGGGCCTTTGCCATCTGGGGAGGGGACTGAGTCTGCTGAGGATGGTTGAGCTGTGGCAACTGCAGTTTTGCTGGCTGCCCTGTCAGCAGGGAGGGGCCATTTTTCGTGAGGGGAGTTACGGGAAGCTGTGGGACACCAGCCCAGGAGGCGGTGAGCCACCCTGACTGAAGGGAGCAGCAGACCCCGTCAGTCCCTGGCCTGGGGATAGTCTCTGATGAGGGCACAAGTAGCATATGTATGCTTAACATTTTAAAAAGCCATTCATAAGAGAAGAAAAGAAAATCACCACACAGAGATAACCACTGTTAACATTTGGGGTAAGTCCTTCTAGACTTCTCACAGGCTTTTTCCACATAATATGCAAACTTCATTTCATGTTAATATACTTCCAGCTATATCATTTTAAGTGACTGTATGTATAGTATTTCTGTGACTCAGCTAAAGGGGTAATTTGCATAAGAAGACATCATTTGTGTAATCCTATATTCCACTTCGCCCATCTTACCTCCTTCATTCTGGCTTTCAGTACCTGAGGCCAAAATATTATTAACTTAGGCCTGATTGCAAGATTCTCCAGATTACTGCAATTGCTCCTTAATTGATGTCCCTTCCTTTGGTCTTTCTCTCTTTCTTTCCCTCTAATTCATTCTTCATAATGCTCTCCGACTTCAAACACTGCTCATAAAATCTTCAATGCCTTCAAATTCCCTAAAACATACCTTGAATTTGTGGAGCATATCTCACACCATTTATTTTCCTGAAAATAAAGTATGCCTGGTAACATATAGGAACATATACTTCTCACAAAGAACGATTTACCAGTATCTATAATTTAGAAATAGCCGTCAACCTCAGTGCATAGCCCAACACTTGACAAATGGTAGCTATTCAAAAATGAAGGATGAATAAATGAATGAATGAAGTGCTTTCTATTTTCTACAGACTTGCATCACAAAACTAGAGTTCATGTCTTCTCTGGGTTAAAATTAAAGAGCTAATTAATGAGTAGACTTGAAAATATTGGCAAGGAAGATATTAACGTGGTGGATGGACATGAGATATTATACTGAGAATGTTGGCGGTGGCAAGTTTCCATCACTTTTTTGAACGTTTGCAGTAACTTTACAGCGCATCCAAAATCCAGGGTCTCCGGTGCTTTCCACTCTCCCTAGCTTTTCTTCCTCAGACAAATGGAATATCTGTCCTAAGCAGCTTGGAGAAAAAGGTGAAATATTATGTATTGGATATAATGAGTTTGAGTGATGCAGAGAGAGGAAAGGGAACCCCCAGTCTGGTGAGGGTGATGCGACACACAGATAGCCAGTAAATGGATGAGTCCTATTAGTACGTCACAGTGCTGGAGCTTGGAGTGGGGGCACCTTGGACATATTACTATCCCACTGAGCCTGATTCCTTATCTAGAAAATAGAGATAATACCTACCACGCATGGTGGTAGAGAGGGTTAAGTGTAGTTAGGATGGATTTGTGCTTGTTGCACATGGTAAAACAAGGTAATAAATAGCTATTACTATTGTATTAGTCAAGGTTTTCCAGAGAAACAGAATCAATAAGATATATGAGATTTATTATTAGGAATTAGGTCACGTGACTGTGGCTGCTGGCCATTCAGAAATCTGCAGAGTCAAAGTCCCAGTTCAAGTCCCACCGCAGAGCCAATGTCCCAGTTTAAAAGCCATCAGGCAGGAAAATTGTCCCTATTTGGGGAAGAGTCAGCCTTTTTTTCTATTCAGAACTTCAAGTGTTTGGATGAGGCCCACTTACATTATAGAGGGCAATGTGCTTTACTCAGTCTACCGATTTCAATGATAATCTCATCCAAAACACCCTCACAAAAACATCTAGAATAACGTTTGATCAAGTACCTGGGCACCCATGGCCCAGCCAAGTTGAAACATCAAAGCTATTATCAGTGATAATAAATTGTAGGCACAGAGTGCTGTGAGAGTACTTCAGGGATATTGATCAGTCTGGGATGGTAAGTATAGGGGAGGCCTCGAAGAAAAAGGATTATGAAGGCTTCCTAGGAGTTATGGAGCCTCACAGGCTATGTCTCATCCAGGTAGAGATGTCCAGGAGGCATTCCCTATAAAGATGTGGGGCTCAGGGGAAAGAGCTGCCAGTAGATCAGGATGTGAGGGTCAAGTTAGAAGCTGGAGCCATGAGCATGGATGAGATCAGTCAGGGAAAAAAATTGTGTAGGTGAAAAACAAGGGAATGGGGCCATGAAGAATAACAGCATTTTACGGGCAGCCAATGGAGAGAATTAGTTAGAAGAAAAATGTACTGAACTGGAATGTTCCCCAAAATTCAAGACTTGAAGCAAATAAACGCCTCCTTCTTGTCTATCAACTCAAAGATCTTAAAATGAGTTTACAGAAAATTTATACTATTTGTACTGAACCAATAAGCACACCATGAGGTAAGGCCCTTGTGACATGTAGCTTCTGGCTGTTACACAGCTTCCCAGCTCTGGTCCAGACTGCTAGGAACCAACATTAGGTGACTAGGCAGGGAACAGCCAGGTAGGTGGCCACCTCCATGGAATGATTTGGGAAGGTCCTGCTACCCCAACACCACCCCTGCAGCAATCCTTCCATTGCAAACTTTCTGAAGGGAAGGACCATTTCCAATCCATCAGTAGAGGCTTAAGAGAGCTGGTTCTGCTTCTAACTGGCTGTATGATCTGATAGAGGACCAGTCACTTCCGTCTCCGGGACTCAGGTGCCTCCTTTGTAGAATGAGGAGATTGAACTTGATGGTCTCTAAAGTCATGGCTTGCCCTAACTTTCCATGAATCAGACTGTAAATAATTGTTGAATTGTCTCAATTCATGAATTTGTATTTTTGCATTTGGGCCAGAAAATCCCACCAAGAGAAGGAACATGTTGCAAACTATCATATAAGCATAAGATGATATTTCTGATGGCTAAGTGTAGGATTTTGGCAGTTGGGAGGTCCTGTGGGGCTTGGGGGTTGGGGGTGGGAGGAAGAGAAAGAGAAATAAATACTCTGAGTAGGGGACACTGCTCATGAGAACAAGCCTGGGTGAGTAGGGACTGGAGTGGATGTGGTGGGATGAAATCTGTGCCAGCTAGAAGGGGTTCCTGGAATCTCAGAAATCTGGATTCTGGTTCAGTTTAACCAATATTTGCTGAGAATCCAACATGTGCCAGGCCCTCAGCTCAGGAGAGTGGATACAGCAGTGAGTAAAACCAAGTCCTTGACCTTCAGGAATTGACAGTCAGAGACTGAGAGGGAAAAGGAGGGCTTCAGCAGACGGTGTTAATTGTACAGCACGTGAATTAGAGTGTAGATTCTGGGCCAGATTGCTTAGATCTGAACCCTAGCTCTGCCACTTACAAGGTGTGAGACCTTCGGCAATTTTCTTAACCTCGCTATTTCCATTTCTCCATCAACAAAATGGGGATAATAATAGAAACTGCTTATAGAGTTGTGAGGATAGAGTGAGTTGCCTGGAATAAACACTCCATCTAAGTGTTGGTTATGACTGAGTCATGGAGGCAAGCATTAGGTGCTATGGCAGGGGAGGAGAGGAGACCAGGGAAATCTCCAGAGACAAGTGTGTCTCCTGCACAGTGGGTGGCCATTTTGCATCTTTGCCTTTATTTGTCTTTTCTGGGTCTCTACCAAGCTGTATGCGTACTCACCCTACCCCAGGGGCAATGATATGCCATCATGAGCCAGCGGAATGTCTCACATTCCCAATGCCCCTTGGATAAGGAAGGCCTGGCCTCCAGGAAACAGAAGCCATCTCTATCTTTTCTTTTTTTTTCTGTCTGTTGTACTTTCCTTCAGCCATCTCTGTCAGTCATCCCACTGTCTGTCCCCCTGAGCTCCTGTCCCGAGGTCCTTTGCAGGGGACACTTGCACTTCTTATCACAGCCTGAGCAGTGGGTGTCGCTGGTCTCCAGCTTTTCCTGCTGTTGGACATCTGCTTGGGTCTCCTCCCCGCTGGCTACAGGATGCTCCTGACTCTCTGTGCCATCCAGCGATGTTAGGAAAACCAGAAAGCAAAGGCAGGTCCAGGGAAGGGAACTGAGAATGTTACAGTGCGGGAGCCATAAAAGCACCTACCCAGGGAATAGAGGTCTAGTTCACCCTGACACTGCCACTAGCTCCCCGTGTGACCCAGACAAGTCTCTCCGTCTCAGTCTCCTTTCCTGGTTTGTAAAGTGCGTGTGTTGGATGCAGTCAGTAGTTTGCAAACTTTTCACACCGTGGACCTCTTTTATTGTTTCTCTCTGCATGGACTTCATGTTTTGAAAGATATGATCTTCCCCCACCCCCAAATCCTCTGCATTTTAAAGAATTAATGTATTTTTTCCATTCATGATTAATCAGAGACTTTAATCAGCAAGGGAGAGTTTATAGACTACAGTACTGACAAAAGCTTAACTAAAAGCAAACATAAACCAGACTTCTTTTTTAGAGTTTTTGTCATATTATTCCTGGCATAATTTCCACTGGACTTTCTGAAATATTGAAAATAGTTCTGACTCTCCCATTGTCCCATTAGTGTATTCCTGAGCGTCTGAGGTCTCTGGGCTGGAACTGCTTGGTTAGATGATCTCTGAAGACCCTTCTACTCCAAAAATGCCCTAAATGTATGACATCCTTATGATGTTGGTGAGTTGAAACACCTAGAGGCTGGAGGGGGCTGGCTGCAGTTGTGTGTACAGTACAATCAACCTTCATCCATTTTGATACCATCATTCAAAACTGGTGTTACTTTCACATGGGTTGAATTGAAGCCTCTCTTTGCTAAGTTTGTGGAGTAAATTTGCTAACCCCAACAGCCTATTTCAAGTCTCCCAGTAGCTTATGGGGGTACAGAGTTTTCAGACACTTACTCTTCCCAGCCCTGTTTATGTACCCTGCAAAAGTGATCTCCTAATAATGAATCAGTTTTACTTTCTTAAGTATCTTAAGGTTGCTGGAATTTTATAGCATCAGTGAAACCATGTATTAATCCATCAAGTATTTTTTGAGCCAAGAACTGTGCTTGGCATCACTGGGAAGGAAGGCTACAGAAGTATATAAAATGTAGCTTAATTGCATTTCTACAAAAACATGTTTTAGCTGGTAAACCTTTGCAAATAGTGTGCATTACAGAGGTGTTGTTCCCATTCTCATTTCTGGGGAACACAGATGACAGATGAGCAGAAGAGAGAGAATAAAAGAGAAGTTTGGGGGAATGGGGGCGCTGCTCATTGCTGCCAAGGAAATAGACTCAATAAAGGAGTTAGGACATTGGGCGTCTGCTTCCTGAGTCTGGACGCGGCCTCAAGCACATCTGTTGGGCATCATTAGTAGAGGTATAAAAAGAGATGCTGAATGCAGACCAGGGAAATACACATCCCTGAGGGAAAGTGCCACAGGAGTACCAGGCAGGACAGAGGAGAGAAGGGCTAATTCTGCCTGTCATGGCTAATGGAGGCCACCTTACACAGGAAGTGACGTTGAGGTAAGGTCTTGAAGTTTCAGCTTGATGATTAAGGGCATTCCAGGCATGGAGAGCCACCTGGACAAAGCTGTGAACATTCATAGAAGTGGCTGAACTTGAAGGGAGGGCAAAGGTGAAAAACGGAAGGTCAGACTAGCATTAGGCCAGACTAGTAATTTCCAGATTGGGAAGACTCTAGTATTGTTGTAAGGCATCGCTTTATTTAGAACATTTACGTATATTTCCCCAGGACTCAGTGGGGTGTGGCCCTCAGGTGACAATCCGAGCCAATGAATAGACAGCCATAATCCTCAAAACCACATTTTTAGATATTGACAGGTAGTAGGTCCAAAGTTCTGTTTTTTATTTTTGAAAATAATCCTGGAATTCTTATTAATCACCACTTTTTATGTAACACAGGACATAAAAGTATTTTTTTAATTGAACATGTTTCAAATCTGTCACAGGAATAGTCACTTTATAGAAACAATTTATGCCATCAAAATCATATTTATTAATGTGTTAATAATTATGTGTTGTTCCCTTAAGACTTTTATCATTGGGCTTGTTAAGTATTAGGTTGTCAGAAAAGTCATGACATATTTTTTCTGTTGTTCATTGCAAAAATGCGTCATGACTTTTCCGACAACCCAATATATCTGAAGAGCAAGATAATTGTGTTTACAATGAAATATATGAATGAGTAAATAAAACATTGTTAATGTTTTATGGATAACTAATAAATTCTGACAAAAGTATCTAGGCTGTGTTAACTAGGAAGTTAAAGGAAATTGTGAGATTGTGGTATGTGTTGTGTGTGTGTGTGAGAGAGAGAGAGAGAAATGAAGGGAAAAACAGGACAGAGATACATTGAAAAGAGAGGCTTGGAAAATAGCTTTGTTGAAGTTGTTTTGTGAAAGCAAATGTCAGTTGAAAAACTAAAGCAAGAAAAGTACAAAGATAAGCTATTATGAGTTATATAAATGAAGAAAGGAAATTTTAGCAGTTTAAGAAAGACAACGCAAGTAAATAAAACATGCACAAGTGTGTCTATATAGTATATACAGTATACAAAATATGCACTGCTGAATTTGTATACTATGCAATAAATATTTATTAAGCAATTGCTTAGACAGGCGCATGCATGGTTCTTTCTTCCTGTCTTGGCATTTTTACTCTCTTTCTATGCAATTGATAGAAGAAAAGTTGTAGAATTTTCCACAATGATTTGAATGTTTTCCACTGTATTGTAATTGCATGGGGGTACTTTTTATATTTTTAAATATATCAAATTAGAACCAGGGTACATGGGTGTGTTTTCCCAAGCACTCAATAGCTGTCTCTTTTGTGAATGAGTGCTGCCATCTTTTTATCTCAATCCAGTGCACTCTCTCAGAATTTAATTCCGAAACATACTACTTGATCTATTCATTTATTCATTATTTTCTATTGGACATCAGATGTAGTGAATTGTGTTGGTCGTACTCTTCAGCTCATGGCCCCTCCATCTCTATTGGTTTATTCAAGGACCTTTTAAACTGTTGTTCTTTTTTTCCCCCTTTTATCCCCCTTCTATTTCTTTCCCTTGCCCCATAGGTCCCTGCTTCTGTGTTTTTAATGCACGCCCTTTCAATTCACTTCCTGTATGTTTATTACATAGAGCTGGTCTAGGTGGGAGGGCTGGTCAGAATGGCAAGGCACACTGAGCTAAAGTTCCTTTGACCTTGTTTTACTGACAAATCAGGAAATGAGTAAAGCAGCAGTGTAGAAAGTAACCACCCAAAGAAGGAAATGTGGGCGCTGCGTGACTCCCTGGTGCCTGCCTTGTTCTTGTCATGGAGGCTGGTCTGTGAGGTTGGGTGGTCTTTCCCCTCCCCTAAAGAGTGAGGAACTCTCTAGATCACAGGAGGTCAGAGCTGTGGGCTCACTGCCTTTTGTCCCTGTTTGGCCTGGAGGCTCACCACCAAGTTTAGAGGTAAAGTTGCCTGAGACCTTCTCAGCCTAATCTATAGCCTCCACCCCCATCTTAAGGGAGATGGGCTGGGGGTGGGTAGGCGGGACAGAGAAGCCTACAGTTTCACCTTGAAAGAAAGGTTTCTGTTCAGTAATTGGCAGCATTCCTCTTTCCAGATATTTCCCCCGATTTTTGGTATGCTATCCCCTGTGGAAGAAGAAATGAGTTTTTGTGGATTAATGTTTAATGAGCCTCAAAGCTTGGCAGAAGCCATGTGATCACCCATGATCACTGTGACTTGACCCTATGGACACATAGGCTTCCCATGTGTCTGCCACCCATGTTTACTTAGATCTTTCCCAGAGAAGTGCTAAGGGACCATCATAAGTTTATCATTTCATGTGCATAGTATCCTTCCACCGCATGGAACAAATAGCTGAAACATCTACTGGATAAGAGACAGAAACAAGCAGAACTGGGGAGGGGGGCAGGCTGGTACAGGAGTCATTTTAAAGCTCTTACTCTGTTCATTTTCTATTGAGTCACTTTTCAGTCTGAGTTTTCAGCTCTGTCAGCACCACGGGGGTCACTGGGGACAGCCACTTTGACTCTTGGAAACTGAGCTGAGGGTGTGGTTGCTGTGGCAGCTGGTGTTAGAGTGTGACTGGACGATGCCCAGTCTCAGCTGTGCCTGTGGTGACAAGGAGACTGCCATGGCCCCCACCCACTTCCCTATCCTGACTGTTCCCTACTTACTGATCAAAAGACCTCGCATGGTGGCCTCCTGGAGGAGGCAAGGGAGCTGTGAGAGGCCAGAGGAGAAAAGGGTGAAGGAGGGAGTGAGGAAGGTTCGTCACCTGTGCTGCAATGTCCAGTGCTAGCTGGGGTACCATATCCACAGAAGCACACACAGCTATACCTAGGCCTGGATAGGCACCCATGACTATAAACATGGGGATGACTCATAGGGGTGACTTGGGCAGATAGCACTCCTTGGAATGCTCCCATAATTTCACTGTTACAGAGGTTACCATTACCTGCCATTTTGTGAACAGACGGTGCAGAAAAATGGGATCAACTGGGCCAGAAGGAAAATCAGCCAATCAGAACTCAGCAAGGTCTTCCTTACAAGCTATCTGCACCCAGACGTGTGGGCTCCCACTAGCTAATGGAACCCTGTAACAAACTCGTGGTAGCAGATGGGACACTTCTAAAAGTGGCACAGAGTAATTGAAAAAAAAAAAAAAGAAGAAGAAGAAAAAGACCAGTGACCCATCAATGGCAGGCAATTACAAAATATTGTTTAATTTATTGCAAGAATATTTGCAAGTGGGAGAGGATGGAGCATGGCAGACAACCTAACCCAGTGTATTCCAATAGACAAAGTCAGCAGCTGGAGGGAAGCAGCTGTTTTCCAGGGGATGGGGGGATTCCTCTGCTGAGGGCTCCCTCCTTCCTTGAGCTTCCTGCTGCGGGACACCAAGGGGATCCCAGACTCTTCTGACAGGCACCTGACGGTGTTTCTAGTGTTGTTCCCTGTGAGCAGGGGTCTCCATTCAAGCTGGGAAACCTTCTCCAGGAGGTTGGGCCCCTCTTGCTTGGATCAGAAGAGCGGCTCATGTTTTCTGCTGCCTGTCCACAAAGAAATGTCAGCTTTGGGGACAAAAGAAAGGGAAAACAGAGGGCAGGTGTTAATAGGCCACAGAGCTTCTTAGGCTCATAGGCCATCAGGATTTGGGGGCTTCCCCTGGGACACCCTGTCACCACACATCCTGGCTCCTGTATCACTTCATTGTACCACCAAATTTGAAGGGAGGAATAAGAGGCAGTTGTGAGTAAAGGAACTAAGAGTCCTCCCATTTGCATGGCATTTTGCAAGTTTGTAAAGATTTCTTAAGCATGTGCTCACGTGAACATGCTTGGACAACCCTGGGAGTGGGGGAGGGAGCGTCATTCCCACTCAACAGATGCAGAAACTGAACTCAGGTAGAGTGACTCACTCTACAGTACTTCTGGGTTCATAGCTTGGTCGTGCCACTCATTTTGTGTAACAACAGGAAGTCATTTAACTTCTTTAGTATCATGTAAAATGTGAGGAGTTGGATTGGCTGACTTTAAATAATCTTTTCAGCTATAATATTCTCCAACTCATCTAATTACATGTATAGGTTCTTCTTAGCTTATAAATCAAGCTCATTAGAAAACTCTGTTCCATACAAATGGCCATTCCAGCCAGGGACCCCCATCTCTGAAGGAAGCCTTTGCATTCCCCTTTCCTCCTCGCTGCTGAGGACACTTAGATACCCACTTACAAGCACGAGAAGCTCCAGAGACGGACCTCTCTGCCATTTACACTGGCCGAGGGCACAGGAAGTCACAGGTCCCTCCACTGTGGTGGCCCTATTCAGAGGCGGGGAGCACCAAGCCTGAGCTGGGGCTGCGCTGGGCAGAGACAGCATTCCATGTTAGAACACAGAGTGACTTCTCTGTCGGAATCCGATTTTAAAGGCTGTTTGAGTTCTGTACTGTTAAGGTACATGAGTTACATTATGAGTTAAATTGGCTGCTGTGGCATAGCCTCCGAGCATCCCTTCCCATTCATAGATCTCCCTGAAGCAAGCATATTAAGTTTCAACCAAGGTGGTTTTAGGAACACAAACTATCTGTGGGCTGCAAACTTGTACTTGACCTTCATTCTTAACCTTTCAGGGTTTTGTCTCCCATAGTCTCTGGTCCAGAGCCCAGCATATAGACATGCTCAATCAATGATCAAAGATGGCTGCTGTGTCTCTTAAACAACCATTCTCCTTATTGTTAAGGGCCTGTGCTCCTCCAAAGTCTTCACAGACTAAGCAGCAGTTCAGCCTCAGAGGATAGACCCAGAGTGGAAGCAAAGGCACGAAAGCCTCCTGGTGTTTGGATACTGACGCCATGGCTGCCCCCACGTCACCAGCCTGGCTCCTCTGTTAGACACAACACTGGGCAGGGAGGAGTATGGGGTTCTTGGCCTACTCGGTGGCACTTCTTATCAAACGCTGACCTCACCTACCATAGAACAAGGGCTAGGAAGTGGGTGGGTCTTGAAAGTTCAGAGTGTCCTGGGCTCAGGATGGCTGTTCTTAGTTTTTAAGTTATGTAGAAAATTATTGTCCCCTCCCCAATTTTAGAAACTCTGCTAGCCAATACAAGAAATTCAAGTATTTATTTTGTTAACTATGTGTTTGCTTTCTAAGAGCACGCAAATAACAAGAGAAACAGACATTTATAAATAACTCTGATACGAGGCAGACAGATAAGTGTTTGACTAGATACACTAGATACACAAATGCAGTGTCTTGAGAGAAGAGAGGCTATTTCAGACTAGAGGATCTTAAAAAGGGTTTCCAGGGCCGGCTAAGTGGTGCGGTGGTTAAGCGCTGGCTTGGGAGGCCAGCCACCCCAGTTCGGGTCCCACATGTGAGGGCCAGTGACACTGCCCTCAAAAAAACAAACAAACAAGCAAACAAACAAACAAAAAAAGGGTTTCTGATTTCAACGTGAAATCAGAACCAGGCCTTAGAGAAACAGGAGGCTGGGAGAGCAGGTAAGGGAGGCTGAAGAGGGGGAGGAGAGTAGGTGAGGGTGAGCATGAGTCAGCCACAAAGGTGCGGAGAGCGTGGGAAAGCATAGAAGGACAGGTGTGGGTGAGGACAGCGCTGGAAAGGGAGGCTGGAGTGTGACCGTGGAGGACTTTGGACGCCAGACTTTGGAGTTGAATTTTATTCAAGGAGAATCCATTGAAGGAGCTGAAGGAGGGAGAGCCATATTGTTCCAGGTTTGCGTTGCAGGAAGCTCACTACAGCACAGGATGGAGGATGGATGCATACTGGGTGATGGAAGGTCGGCACCCATAGGAAGCCTGAGCAGAAGCTGAGGCACAGTGTTTGGGCATCTAAACTTAGACAGGCGGACATGGTAGAAGGAAAGGAAAAGACTCAAGAGACACCTGTGAAGTGCTTCATGAAGATTTTTATAGTCCAAACATGAGCCTCTTGAGAGCTGGTTTTATGTACGCACAGCCACTATTTTCTCGGAGCTCTTTTGTGAGAAACTCTTCTGCTTAGAAACTTGCAGTGGTCCCTACTGCCTGTGGGGGCAAATCCAGGCTTCCCACCTTCAACGCTGCCCATTCACTAGGCCCTTCATGATCTCCTCTCCACTGTCCTCTGCAAATGCTAATACTATAAATACTGTAGTTCTGTGTGGACCAAAACAGTCAGCTCATGGTCTCTGGCCCTGCCAGAGTCCCTGGCTCTGAGACCACCGGACACCCCCAGTCTGCACGCCCCCCCCCCACACACACACACACACAGGCTTGGCCCAGCTCTGTTGGTTCAATATGGCATGAGGTAGGAAGACCTGCCTCGTGTCCAGTTTAGTTCCAGGTCTGGCTCTGAGCAATGTGTCCCTTCATTCTGAGAATCTCTGGGTCTCATGCTGCTCTTTTCTTCCCTGAGCTATGATAGGAGGGGTTCTTACGGCTTGTCCAGGCCCACAGGAGGGAGAGACAGAGATGGCACAAAGTGGCTAGACTCAGCCACACACCTCTCCCTGCCTCACAGTTTGGTCAGGGCTGCTCAGTGGGGCCTGTTCTAGAGATGAGCTTACAGGAGATTTAATTTGAAAAGTTTCATATGACAAAAGGGCTTTACACATGCTCACCAACGTCTTTTTGATGTAAAAATGGAGTACAGGGTTGGAAAGATTTGCCCTTTCTATTTGCTTCCTGGTCGACGCCTACAGGGACACGGGAAGGGGCTTTAGTGTGATGGAGTAAGAACCTTGTCCCCAGGCCTTGGAATTTCCACTCAGTCTGTTTCTGGGTACAGCAGTTGTTCAGTCCAACTTATTTTGAGAAACTCTATAATCCTTGAGTCAGAAGATGGTGCCTTTGTGAATCTATATTGGGCAAGAGGTAATGAAGCAACGGGGGCGGGGTGGGGGAGCCATGATGGAGGTGTGGTATGCGGTGATATTAGGGATGGGGAATGGGATAAAATGCTTGGAAAGCCTTCTTTTGGGGAGCCTGGGACAAGAAAGCAAATTGTATTGCTGCCACTGGGTGCCCAGTCTCCCCTTGCACAAGCCCTATGAGGTGCTCCTTTTCAGAAGTCATACTCCACTTCCCCCAAGCACCTGCTCCCAACAGACAATGTCTGTTTCAGGGTTTATTTTTAGCCAACATTAGCTGCCACCCATCCCTGTCCCACCCTCTGCAAAGTTCTAAAAAAGCTATGGATTAAAGTGGGACCAGGCACCAGGCCTCAGAGCTTAGGAGGGAAACACCTAGAACTGCCATATTCCCTTCTCTCCACATCTCTACAAGGAAAGGCTGCCTTTTCCTTGCTTGGCCAAAAGGAAGTGTGGTTACTTGTATAGTGGGGCGGTGGCAGCTTTCACAGGTCCCTCTCCATACTGATTGCCAGTGGTGGAGCTGCCCCAACTCAACTGTACTCAGTAGGCAAGCCCTGCTTTTCCTCATTTCCCCCCATTGTGTGTCCTCTCCTCTTTCTGGTCCTAGGTACACACCATGTTCATCTATTCAATAAGAGTTGGGCACAGGCCATCCAAATTCCAAAGTGCCAATCTTTAAGGGTTGCTATAACATTACTGGGCTATAAAACATCACTGAACATAACGGAATGAAAGAAAATATGTTTACCAGAACATATTTTAGTGCTCAAGGTGAGCACTAGATTTATTTTCACTAAATAAATGGTTAGTGGTGCCTCTTCCATTCTTTCGATCAGTAGATATTATTTAGCACCTTCCATTACATACCAGATATTTGTCTAGGCCCAGGGATACCGTAACAAGCATGCCAAAGTGTAGCACCCTGGTGAAGTGTACATCCTAAATGGGAGGCAGACATGAACAAGGTTCTTAGACCCAGTTCCTCACCAGCAGACACTGAGATAATTCAGGTTAGTGATCTGTTGATGGAGTGGAAATTAAAGGCCATAGGGATAGTAAAGAGATACGGAACCTTGTAGGATTGCAAAAGTCAGCTTGTCTGGGCCTCAATGGGAGTTAAGAATCAAAATCTGTTTGTGCAACAAAGGTTCATTAAGATTTCATCGTTACATTAAGGGACTCAGTCTATGGAAATGATCCACTTCAGATTATTATCTCCACGACTCAAGCCTGTCACTTCAGATGGCCTCGGGGTCCCTGGCCTCCAGTGAGCTGAGGGAGGTATGAGGATAAGGAAACAAACGAATAAGGCAGTATTGAGACTTCTGTCTAGGAAAGACTTTTGGGTATGGCTATTGGCACATAGAATTGACTGGAAGCAAATAGACTAGAAGCCTATTGCTGAGAGAATTGTGTTGTCAGAGAAGTCATGGTCCTGACCTAAAAACAAGACCAAAACTAAAAGCACAAAACCATCTTGTAATATAAAGCGGCTTTCGAGCTCCCAAATGTGCACTAGCTGGAAGCAAGCTGTGAATACTGTATAGTCCCAAGGATGGCCATGCTGACTTCAGATGAGGCCATGGAGAAAAATGGACATGGCTGACACTTCCAAAGATAGAGTCAGGTGCCAGGGAGAGTAATGGAACAGGAATGTCCTCCAAGATCAGGATTAAGGTCTAATCAAGAGATTTCACCCTCACAGTGGAGCAGACGGTGTTTTCTTCGTCTATCCAGCAAGATTTTATCATTGCTGTAAATAAGCGACTGCTCTCAAGCTCCCATTCCTCTTTTTTCTGAAAGAGAATTTTATTGCAGCTGTCCTGTTTCTGCTTCCACATTTATTTTTAGTGGTGCTTAGAGGAGGGAAGATACTTCTCTTTGAGTTCATAGGTCTCCAAACCGCAAGGAGATACATCCAGACTTTCTAGAGAGAACTGTACATCACCCAGAGATCCTGGACTTTGAGCTGTATTTGATGACTGGGTGAGATTTTGCGTGTGTGTGTGTGTGTGTGTGTGTGTTAATTATGTAAGTGTGGGAAGAAAGGTATATACTGATATTTGATGACCAATCTACCTACCTGGCAGGCTGTTAATATTAAACAAAGATGGCAATATTCATATAGTATGGAATTGACACTGGAATAGACTACATTTCCCAGCATCCCTTGCATCCACATAACTACTATCACTGACAGAATATGAGTAGAAGTAATGTGTGTCACTTCCAGGCTGGGACTTTTTTTTTTTTTTTTGAGGGTGGTGTCACTGGCCCTCACATTTGGGAACCAACCGGGGCCGCTGGCTTCCCAAGCCAGCGCTTAACCACCGCGCCACTCGGCCAGCCTCAGGCTGGGACTTTTAAAAAGCTGATGAACAATATTTACATTTTCTTCTCCTATCTGCCACTTGAATGTTGAGAGCTCTGAGTTTCTAGAAAACAGTGGAACTACAAGATGGCCCCTAAATACTACATAAAGGAATGTTGCAACTCACCAATAGAAAACAAGTACATTGGAAAATTACATGATCAAGAAATAAATATTGGGGCTGCCTGTTAGTTCAGTTGGTTAGAACGCAGTGCTCATAACACCAAGGTTGCCAGTTCAATTTCCACATGGGCCACTGAGATTCACCCTCCACAACCAGATTGAAATAACTACTCAACTTGGAGTCGGGCAGCCAGTTAGCTCAGTTGGTTAGAGTGCAGTGCTCATAACACCAAGGTTGCCAGTTCGATCTCCATACCCTCCACAACTAGATTGAAAAAACTACTTGACTTGGACCTGATGGGTCCTGGAAAAAACACACTGTTCCCCAATAAAAAATGAGAGAGAGAGAGAGAGAGAGAGAGAGAGAGAGAGAGAGAGAGAGAGAGAGAGGAGAAAGAAAAATCTATTGTGTTAAAGTACCATGATTTTTGTTATAGAAACGCATTACCGTAATGCAAGAAACAACTTCATCTAAGATCCCATGAAGATGAATCAGGCATTCGAGAAGCCGATAAGTGATGTTCCTAGTAGAAGCATGTTAGACAGAGACAACAAATGCATAATCAGATAAATATCTATGCCAGTGAGAACCAAATTGCTGCCCTCTCCATGATAAAAGGATCTAATGGAGTCAACCTTCCAGGCAAATGGTAAACCGGTACCTCTAGGCCATGGTACCATATTGAGGATTCAGGGTTAGTCACTGCCTCTGGGAATTTGGATATTTAGCAGTGATAGTGACTAGCTCAGCCTCAGTCAAGGAAAGTGCATGTTGTAGCCTCCCTATAATCTTAACCCTGCCACCATGGCGATATTCATAAATTCATTGATCAAATATTGGGGTACTTGGGAAAGAGGCTGACTGACATTTATAGATATCTTGTAAACTGTTTGAGAGCCTCCCACACCTTTGGGAGAACATTCTCATGGAACAAATATATTTTCATATCCTGGACATATTATGATTGATCCATTCCTATATTTCTCCCAAAACTCCTTGTCACAAATCCTTCAATTTTATTCCTTCCAAGTCCCTAGCTATTTTTCCAACTATGACATACTTGTGGCAATATCTCAGGGTTCTTTCTCAAGGGCTTTCAGCTGTCCTTTCACTCAAAGAGCTTTGAATCTTTGAATTGTTCCTGGTATAGAGCCGCTACTGCATTGATTCAAGTCAGGCTTATATTTGCCAGATCTAGAGTTGAGTTTCTTTGATTATACGGGTTAAGAATGAATTTATTCTCAAAAGCTAGCAATCATTCTGTTTCTCCCAGCCTGTAGAGTGCAGCGTATCATGGTAGGAAGAAAGTGGAATCCTTGGAGCTATGCTACTAAATGGTGGACCAAAACGATGCCCGATTTCTGGTGAAATCACAGAGATTAGAACTACCATCAAAGCCTGGAAGGAGGTGAGAAGGATGACCCCCATTATATCCCCATTTACTTTATGTGTTTGGCTTGTGTAGAGGACAGACACATCTTGGAGACTATCATAAACCAAAGCAGGTGACGACAACATTTGAAACTTCTGTTCCAAACATGGTCTTTTTAACAGAGTAAATCAACACATACCCTGGCACCTGTTATGTAACTGTTCATCTGAAAGTGATTTTATTTCTCTAACAATAAGAAAAGAACACCATCGTTGAAAAGACAGGTTTCTCCATCTTGCTGCAGAATTACATCAATTCTCCAGAGCCATGCCATTTTTGTTTTCTCCAAAAGGTATGCATTTCTCAATATTGTGGTAAAAGGAGAGTATCTTTGAGCCCTCTTGGGGGGCAAAGTTAGGGGGCGAATGAGTAGGATTCCACATAATAAATACACTCCCACTGTTTCTATCTCCCTAAATCTTTGAATTCTTCCCTCGTATTATACCAAAGAATTTCTGATATTGCTGATGAGAAATCTGCTGTTGTTGGTTTTTTTGTGTGGTTAATATATCTCTTCCACAGCTTGTAGGATTTTTCATTATTTTTTATGTTTTGTAGTTTATCTATAATGTGGAGTTTGGAGATTCATCATATTTAACGCTTGAGTTTTTCTTTTTATAAAGCTGAATACTCATGTCTTTTTTCAGTCCTAAAAATATCTCCACCATTCTATCTTCAATTATTGTGCCTTTTTCATTCCCTATATTCTCTCCATAAACTCTTATTAGACTGTCTTATAGCACCTCCACATCTTTTAATTCCCTTTCAGATTTTCTTTACTTTTTTTTTTTTTGAGGGCAGTGTCACTGGCCCCCACATGTGAGATTCAAACCGGGGCCGCCGGCGTCCCAAGCCAGCTCTCAACCACCACGCCACTTGGCCGGCGCCAGATTTTTTTTCTTTTTTCTTTTTTTTTTAAATTAGTTTCAGGTGTAAAACACAATGCAATAGTTGTATTCTCTACCCCCCAAAGTGACAACCCCCTCCCCATTCCCCACCCCACTCCTCCCCCCCAATATCATACATATCTATTACAATTCCTTTGACTCCCTTCCACAGTATAGTCCACATCCCATGACTATCTATATATTCAGTTACAGTTGGCATACAATATTATACAACATCAGCTTCAGGTGTATAGTGCAGTGATCAAGCCTCTATTCCATCCATGAAGTGGTCTCCCTAACAAGACATGTGACTATCTGACACGCCACAAAATTTTTACAACATTATTATATTCCCCGAACTGTGTTTCATATCCCTGTGGCAATATTATAGTTGTCTATTTATGCTGTCTAATCCCTTCCCCTTCCCCCTTATCCCCCACAACTAGCAACCCTCAGTTTTTCCTCTATATCTATGAGTCTTTACTTTGATCGTTCATTCAGTTTTTCAGATTCCACATATAAGTGAGATCATATGGTACTTGTCTTTCTCCGACTTACTTATTTCACTTAACATAATAGTCTCTTCACAACATTATCAATTACATTCCCAGAACTGCCCCCATATCCCTGCAACAACATTGTAGTCACCCACCTACGCTGTCCAAAACCTTCCCCCTCTCCCTCATCCCCACTCCATCCCAGCCAGCAACCATCAGTTTTTCCTTTATATCTGCTTGATATGACTTCAATCTTCTTAAATTTACTGAGACTTGTTTTGTGGCCTAATGTGGTCTATCTTGGAAAATGTCCCACATGTACTTGAGAAGAATGTATATTCTGTTTTTTCAGGGTGAAATGCTCTAAAAATATCAACGAAGTCCAGCTGGTCTAAAGTGTCATTTAAGGCCCCTCTTTCTATGTTGATTTTCTGTCTAAAGGGTCTGTCCATTGATGACAATGGCGTGATGAAGTCCCCTACTATGATAGTGTTACTGTTGATCTCTGTCTTTATGTCTGTCAAAATCTGTTATATGTAATTAGGAGTTCCTATGTTGGGTGCATAGATGTTTATTAGGGTTATAGTGCCCTTCTTTGTCTTTTACTGTAGTCTTCATTTTAAAGTCTATTTTGTCCAAAATAAGTACTGCTACTCCAGCTTTTT
The DNA here is from genome assembly GCA_033961575.1 of Aselliscus stoliczkanus. NCBI lineage: Eukaryota > Metazoa > Chordata > Mammalia > Chiroptera > Hipposideridae > Aselliscus > Aselliscus stoliczkanus. The sequence goes on from CM066739.1 coordinate 102,521,666, forward strand.
TTTTCTCATTTCCATTTGCATGAAATATCTTATTCCATCAGTAAACAGCATGTACATGTGTCCTATTTTCTTATCCACTCAGCCACTCTCTGTCTTTTGATTGGAGCATTTAGCCCATTCACATTTAAAATGATTATTGATAGGTGCATATGTATTGCCATTTTGTTATTTGTATTCCTGGTCTTCCTGGGTTAGCTTGTTTACCCTTTCCTTTTGTTTAAAAAAGCCCTTTTAACATTTCTTGCAATGCTGGCTTGGTGGTAATGAATTCCTTAAGCTTATTCTTTTCTGAGAAGCTCTTTATTTCTCCTTCAATTTTAAGTGATAGCCGTGCTAGGTAGAGCAATCTTGGTTGTAGGCCATTATTTTGTGTCACTTTGACTATCTCCTGCCACTCCCTTCTGGCCTGCAGAGTTTCTGTAGACAAATCAGCTGTTAGTCTAATAGGAGTTCCTTTGTATGTAACCTGCTGTCTTTCTCTTGCAGCCTCTAGGATTCTGTCTGTCTTTAACCTTTGCCATTTTAGCTATGATGTGTCCTGGTGTGTACCTGTTTGGGTTCAGCTTGTTTGGAACCCTCTGCACTTCCTGGGCATGTATGTTGATTTCTTTCACCAGGGTAGGGAAGTTTTCAGTCATTATTTTTTCAAATACATTCTCGACCCCTTGCTTCTTCTCTTCTCCTTCTGGTATTCCTATGAGTCTAAGGTGGTTGTGCTTCATCTTGTCCCATAAGGCTCTTAAACTATTTTCATTGTTTTTTATTCTTTGGTCTTTTTGTTGTGCCAACTGGGTGATTTCTGCTATTTTGTCTTCCAAATCGCTGATCCGCTCCTCTGCTTCATCTACTCTACTGGTGATTCCTTTGAGTGTGTTCTTCATTTCAGTGATTGTATTCTTTAGTTCTAACTGGTTGCTTTTTATGATTTCTCTATCCTTCCTTATGTCCTCACTAAGTTTGTTAAACATTCTTATCATCAGTGTTCTAAACTCTGTCTCTGAAAGGTTGGATCTCTCTGTTTCATTTGGTTCCATTGCTAGAGGTTTCTTCTGATCTTTTACTTGTGACATGTTTCTTTGTTTCCCCATTCTGGCTGTTGCTCTGGGATTGCTTTGATGTATTAGATAAATCACCAGGAGAGCCCTGGCTGGATCACGCAGGCACATAGCTCACAGCCCAACACTCCCAGGAAAACTCCCAGTCTCAGCCTGTCCCAGTCACCAGCCTGTCAACTCTGCAAGCGCAGTGCGGAGAACTGGAACCCGAGGCAGCTTGCGCGTCTCTGTGAGCAGCCTGTTGGAGCCGGAGAGCACTCGCCCAGCATTTCCCTGGCAACGGAGTATAGGCCAGGTGGAGAGTGGGGATCCAAGACCGCATGCGTGCATGCACGCACACACGCACTTCTGCGCCAATTCCACCAGACCAATGAGGTCCCGGACCTGATCCTCTGTGGGAGGGCCCAACCCTGACAAAATGGCGCTCTCCTTACGCCACTCGCATGCAGTCTCCACACCAGAGGAACAACAGTCCAAAAACCTCCAGCCTTTGCACCAAAGGTGCTCAGTTCAGTCCGTCCCCGCAGGCTCCTGGGCCCGGCTCACCCAGCCACTCCCTCCACCAGGAACCAGGTAAGCGCTCACCGGCGAGCAAGCCCGTGTGCCGACCCCACCAACTCTCCAGCTGCTCTCAGCCTCACCGAGCTGAGCAAAAAGAGTCCTCACCAATCCACTGCCAGCTATCCTGGAACCTCTCCTCCCGGCAAAGGAACTCTGGGCTGGTGAGCCTGGTGTGCGGCCGGAGGGTCTCTCCCCCAACCGGAGAAGCCTCCCCACAGCTGGGGCTTCCCTCATGGAGTTTGCCCTCTCTCGTCTCCGCCCGCCCCACCAGACCCGACGTGGCCTCCTCTCCAAGTTCCTCGCCCAGTGGCCCTGCTCATCCAGTGCTCCAGGGGCCTCCAGGGCCGAACGCTGCACAATCTGTCTGCAACTTTGGTGTGATCCTGGGAGGTAGCCAGCACAGCGCCCGTCCACTCTGCCATCTTACCGGAAGTCCTCCAGATTTTCTATTTTTTAATTCATTGTGCTGAAACATTAAGTGATTCTATCTATTTCTCAATTCACTAATTCTCTCTTGAGCTCAGTCAAATCTATAATTTGGACTATTTTTTTATTTTAATGCTATATTTTTCATTTTTAAGATATATACTTGTGTTCTCATTTGTTTGTTTGTTTTATATTTGCATGTTCTTGCTTTCTAAATCCTGTTTTTCTTTTGTGGATGCTACTCCACCCTTTATTCCTTTGAGGATTTCAAACATGCATATTTTAAAGTCTTTTTCAGATTACTCAGTTATTTCTATTTCTTAGGTGTGATTCTTCTAATTTGTTGGATATGATGAGTATATTGTGATGCTGGCTTTCCTCAAATTCTTTATTAAGAATTGTGAGTTTGTCTTCTATGCCATTTTTAACAGCTTTATTGAGATATAATTTATCTACCACACAATTCACCTGTCTAAAACATATAATTCAACGGCTTTTAGAACAATCACATGGTTGTACATCCATCACCACAATTGATTTTTCATTCCTATTTCATGATATTTTGTACCATATTTACTGTACTATGGTGTCCTCCCAGTGGGGCAGTTTTGCAATTTCAGTGCACGGCACCACAGTGGGTCTTTTATTTGAAGCTTAGCTTAAGACTCAGTCTCTGAGAAAATATAATAATACCAAGCCCTGAACTCAACATATGCCTCAGTATTGTGCAAGTGACTTTTCTTCCTTAGTCACTGGTAGGCACCTTGTTTTTGCATGCAATTCCAGGAGGGAGCATAGAGTTATTCCAACTTCCCATTTTAGGTATCAGCTTACACAGGAATTCTGGTTTGGGCTCTTTGCCAATAATGGAGCTCCCAACAAGAGCACCGGCCTCTGTCCTAGGCTGGGCATTGAAACTGTGGCCTTGGTGACGTTTATGTATTTCCTCCACCCATGGATCACAAAGCTCCAGCCCTTGCCTGTGACTGGGGGTGCTCTCTCTATTTTTTCTCCTTTGGTTAGAGTGACAATTTTATGTCTGGTCCACCAAGACTTCTTTTTCTAATGTTTTATGTATGGACAGATTTTTAAAATATTCTGTTTATCACATCTGATGTGGAATGAAAGTATGAGGTTCAGCCTGTGCTCGTTTACCCCATTGCCATAAAATTGGTAAATGCCTGTTCAAACAGCCTTCCAGCAGTCCCCTCAGATGCTTGGAGTGCTCACTCAGTCCTCAAAGCCCCAGGATGCTCCCACTAGGGTGCCCCCATGTTTGGGGCCATCATCCCTGCAGAATCACTCCCTGGAAGCAGTGTGTTTGCAGTTTTGATGCAAACCCTACCCCACCCCCAATAGAACTGAAGGACCAATCATGTCTCTCCAATACTCTTGCAGTTCAGAACTATTTCTGTGTTTTAACCAACTCCTTAGTGTGAGAAAGTATGTGCAGGGGAGATGGGTGCGATCTCATCGAATGCTGCTATCTTCCTGCATCTACAAATACCTCCCTCTCTGATCGGCTAAGGAAGGGGCAGAGAGAACCTCATTAAAGCTGCACCATAATGCGACAGAGCCCCAGACTAGAGAGGAGAAATGCAATGGGAACCCGTTCTCTCACTAACTAGCTCAGGCTAGTGAAAATCACGTGTTTGTCTCAGCTTCTGAAATGGGAATGGACTCAATAATAACAGCAGTTGTATTATGGTCATTTGGTTTCCTTCTCATTCATGCAGCACATATTTCAGAGACAGGCCTGGCCTGTGGAGAGATCTGGGTTTTGGTCCCGGCTCTGCCACTAACTCTAACTCACTGGGTGATTTGGGACAACTCACACAAGATGGAAACTCCAGGACTAAAGATTTCAACTAAAAGAAAATGAAGACGTTTCTAACTCAGCTATCTAAAGAAAGGCTGGGCTGTCTCAGAAAAGGCCATGATAATAGCTAACATTAATTAAGCAATCATTTGATACTAAGTATCGTTTGCTTAATTTACTCTTCACCCCTAATGAGTTAGATACTCTTTTACCATACCATAGGTGAGAAACAAAAGCTCAAAGAGACTAGGCTACTAGAAAGCTGGGCCGTGACCCCAGGTCTGTGAAACCAGGCCGACCAAACCTAACCACTGTGCCGATTTGCCTGTGGAAGTGCTCAGGAGAAGCTGATAACCCCTGGCAGGCAGTGGGGGGCAGGTCATGGCAGCAATTGCGAGGTTGGGCTGGATGACCTCTCAGCATTGAAGTTCTAGAACACTTGATTCTCCAGGGCTCAGTTTCCTGGAAACAAGAGTTAGCGTTGATTGCTAGGAGCCACTCCCAGTTCTAAAATTCTAGGACTCATGTGCTAGGGACAGAGGATGACAGAAAAGTCAGTTGGACTCTGAGGTCCCAGGCATCGTTGGGAAGACAGTTGTATGTGTGTGAACCTGGCTGCCCATGACCCATGCTCTGCTGGGTGGGAGAAAAGTGTTGGAAGGAATGAGCAGGGGGCTTGGACTGGCGGGGTCTAAGTGGGTGCCAGGAAAAGAAGCAGAAAGGGGGTATGTTCAAAAAGCCAGAGGCGTTTCTCAACTTAGCTGCTGCCTGAGCAGCTCCATCCACATCCTGACAGCTCCCTGCGCCAGCTGTCAGAGCACGCCTTTCGCTCTCTCTAACCAGCTGAAGTGCCCTTGCTGCCCCTACTCAACACTTCCACACTCCCCCTCTCTGCCTGCGCCTGACACAGAAGGCCCAGGGAAAGGCCTCCATCGCTCTGGCTGCCTCCCACTCCCCAAAAGCTCTGCGGGTTCGGGGCTGCTGTCAATGTTAAGATGGGGGCACAACAGGTGTGTGTGTGCATATGTGTACTAATTTTTTATTTTCTCCAAATCTTGAAACTATGTTAGGAGTGGGGAGGAAGAGAAATACGTTAGCTATGGGGAAGTCCTTGATTAACTGGGGAGGAGAGAATGATTTCTTTCTGCACTTTAACTTCCTTTCCCACTAAAAATTTGGACAAAACTGGGGACCTGTCATGGTTTGTCAGTGGTTGGGGGATGTCCTGGAAAGGGGGACATAGGAGCATGATAGCAGCAGTAAGCCCGGCAAAACCTCCAAACCCAGTGCTTGGAGGAGGGGAGCTCTTTGGATAAACCACTCCAAATCACACAGGACCTGTTGGGCATGCTCACACTTCACCCTTGGTGGAAGTTTCCATCAATGCTATTTCACCACATACAATCGGGACAAGGACAGAAAGGAAATGCCCTTTTGGAAACTAGTTTGAACATAACATGAGGCAGCAGAAGACAATGTGGAACCCAGGGAAATGAAAGAACAACTTCAGTTCAACTTGGCAAATGTTTTCTGGCATCTTCTGCCTGTCCAAAGTTGTCCTAAATGCTGTGAGGCCCGGGGTTTTGGAGGTAAAGCTCTATCCGAGCAGACAAGACTAACATACAAGAAACTATGGGAATCCCTACAAAGGCGGACCAGAATACTATCAAATATCAGAAATTTTGACCTACATTCCTCTCCTTGTTCTAGAAGTGAAGTTAGTGGAGTGAGGGTGGGAGGCAGGGCCTGGCTGCTCCGGGCTCGGTCCAAATGCCATACAGTTCTGAGTAGAGTGAGGACAGCTAGATTTCTAATAGGAACCACTGGCTCAGCCTGGATTCCCCAGGAAGCAGAGCTGAGGCAGAGGCTGACGTGCTAACATTTTATGAGGGTGTGTAGTTCCAGGGGCAAGAGTGCGAAGCAAGGGGAGAGAGGTAGGGAAGGAGCCAGAGCCAACAGGATGGCATGTCATCAAGCCAGGCACTAAATGAGACTGGTCATTCTATCCAAAGGACTGCACCCTGGAGAAGCCTATCAACCAGGTCCTGGAACTTCCAGGGGAGTGGAGGTCGGGGTGGAGGAGGGGCTTCTGTCTCCCGCTGGCCGGTGGATTGCCCTATGTGGCAATTGGTCACCCCACACTTCGGGGTTGTTCCTGTTTGGCGTAGATACTGAGCAGACTTCTACCACTATGTCAGTGGGGACACCCTGGGGGGAAGTCAGATGGACCCCTGTGAGGTTGGTCCACACCCACAAGCAGCTGGAATGAGAGGCAGGTGAAGCTGAGAGCACCTGGAGTGATACACAAAAGGGGTCTCATAATCCATTTCCCCTCCACTGCATAAGAATCACTGTCTTACTACAGATTTCCTTTCAGAATGCCCAAGTCCTGGCACTTTGTGGGACACAGAGCAGGTCCACACTGTATTTTTATTACATTAAATGAATTTCATCCACTAAGTGCTCACAGAGACCTCATAGTCATCCCTGACTTCCTTCTCTTACTACGTCTTCAGCCCAGACATAGCCAGTCACCAAGTCCCAACAGTTAGGCCTCTGTCTTGTCCTTTTCTTTCATCCCTAGTTCAAAAGGGAGTCTCATGGGTGACCATGGCCCCCCAACCTCCAAGGTCCTCCCTCTGCCGCCCACTGACTGCTACTGCCTTTAGTCAACCTCAAGTTCAGCGCTAATCACCCCACTCCCCAGATGCCCACAGAACTTGAGAGCTCCTTACTGCCTACAGAAGAGAAAGGCACATTTGCTAGAATCCTCTGAATATGCACTTCCCATCCCTTGGCCTCTACTTCCCTTCAGGGTTCCCCTCCAGCTTACGCTCAGCTTCTGGAACATACCATGGGGTCCTGGTACTGCTGTTGGTTGGTTTGTTAGAATCCATGGTATTTCCTCTTACTAGAAACTCTTCTCCTCTCTCCATAATAAAATACTATTCATCTCTCACAGCCCATTTCAGGTGCCACCTACTCCATGACGCTTTTCCTGAGCTTTGCCCCTCCTGGGGTCCCCTTGTTGCTCTGAGAACCGTCGGTGCTATTTTTCTCTCTCTCACCACAATGAGCTTCCCCCCTCATGATGTGTCATCGTTCTCCTCTCCTAACAGGGCTGAGCATCTGAAGGCAGGCTTCTTTCTTACTGGTATCCTCCCAAATGGTGCCTGGCCCATGGCGCTCTTCACACACAGCACCCTGAGGGGGTACAAGGGCTCATGGGTGCGGGTCTTGCCTCCCACACTCACTGCAGTGCTCCGCCATTTCCAGAGGCGCAGCCGGCAGACCATCTGCTGTCCCACAGCGGACAGCCAAGACCCGGGGTGGCTGCCTCCCCCTAATCTTATTCCATTTAAGGGTGGCAGTCTGAGCCCAAACGGAAAAACTTTCCCAGGCTTGAGTACAGTGGAAATGAAGAGAAGCAGCGCCTGGCAGCCACCCCAGGGGAGCGCCAAATTTAGCCCAAAGGTTGAATATAAATATATTTTTTAATTTTTAATTGTTATAAAAAAACCACATGATGACATTAAAACAGTTTAGAAGATAAGAAGCCTTAAAGCACTGCCGCAATCCACCAACTATTTCATCTTTGTTCCTTTCCTGTCTCTGTGCTTATCAACACCTATTTTACACGTTGTAATCATGGTGTACATTCAGTTTTGTGTCTTGCCTCTTTACTTAAGAATAGATGAGAGCAGTGACCAGAAGCATAGTGTAGACAGAGAGAGGGGTGTCCGAAGCCCCTTTCTACCACCTACTAGTGGTGTAGTTACTGAGTCTTTCTGTTTCTTTTTCTATAAAGTGGGGTCAAATGACCTCAATAGAACTATTGTAAGGATAAGATAATAATTAGTAAATCACCTAGGAAACGGTTGGCACTTCACAATTGACAGCTTGTTTCATGATAATTACCAAAATATGTGGGTTTTTTAAAAAACTGACTTTTCCTCAGCCAGCGACACCCTACACAGGTTCTTAATGTTGGTTTCTGAAAGTGCAATTTTACTTTAAACATTTGTAAGCTTCAACTCCGCCAAGTTATAATCCAAACTAACATTTTAAAGAAAAATCCCAGGAAGGCCTAGAACAGCTTTCCACCCTGCCCCCTGCCCTGAATGCCCGCTGTTGGTTGAGGGGATTTAGCCTTGACCTTGGCGTTGGCTGCAGAACCTGGGGCGACAAGCTCTCCTGATTGGGTTCAAGCAAGGCTCTTGGTCTCTCTCTGAGGAAGCCCTTGTTAGCAAGTAAATGCGACCTGCCCCATAAGGGTCTTGAATTCGGGTAACGGAAAGTCAGCCATGTTGAGGGGACTTAAGCCTTGTATCCTTGGACTTAAGCCTTGGACTTAAGCCATGACCTCCCAGGGTTGTGTCGGCCTTAACACGTAGGTGAAGGAGGTAGATGCCAGCTAGGGGTGATTTCAAAGCAGTATTGGGTTCCAGGCCAAAAATCACCATGCTTGGTGAGGTGCCTGGAAGTCTCATGATTGGTCATTCCTCTGACTTAAGCCTTTGAAGGCATCTGTTAAAGTCATATCCCCAGCAATAACTTTAAGTACAGCCCCTCGCTGTACTTCGGATAGTGAGTCCCCAACCTGTACTCTGTCCCAGACTTCTTCTGTCCTGGGGCCCTGTCTAGTAACCCAGCCCCAGGAGGAAGCTCTGCTTTGCCCATGTCAGACCCCTCCTCTAAGCCTGGAGGTCCAGCTCCAAATCCAGGTCAGGGGCTGTGGTCCTGTCTCCAGCTGAGAGATGTCCTGGGCAGTGCCTGCCTGGTGCCTTGCCTGGCTTCCCCACTGATGTGCCTCCCATGCTCCCCCTCCTCATCCCCCCACCCCCATGTACTCGATATCTGGCTGTGTTGATTCCCTCCTCTCGACCATGCCCTACTGGCCCTTCCCAGCTCTTGGACACAGCCTCCTGCCCACTAGCCTGGACTCCAGGGAACCGGCCCAGTGTAGAAGGTTCAGGCCTGCCAAGAATCTATACTGGCGAAAATAATAGTTGCAACGTCCAACAGGGCTTTTAGAATCTTAGTATATAATACGTGCTTCAGTTTAAAGAACACCTTTGCCCTTTTCCTTCTGTGCGCGAAAAGATTTCTCTATCCTTTGAGGCTTTTGCTGAGAGAAAGATGTGTGTTTTCTGACAGTCGGCACCAATGTCAATTGATGACATTGAGGGTTTAGGCGCGCCATCAAGGTGCTGCTTGAATTCCATGTCTTTCAAAACCATTGGACCAGACTGAGGTCAGGGGCAGCTGTATTCTGGGGTTTCCTGCAAGGAATATGGGGTCCCCTACCTGGGTTCTTCTCCTACTCATCAGTGCTCGGTTTCTTCTCAGCTGTCAGCTCCCAGCATCAGGTCACCTCCTCAGAAAGGGCTTTCCTCCCACCCCAAAGATTGCTCCCCCACCTTTGCCAGCCCCTTCTCTGTTTCCTTCTTGACACCTTTCACAGTTCGTAATTATTTTGTTTGTTGACTTGGGTTAGAGCATCTTCCCCACCACACTGTAAGCTCCAGAAGACAGGAACCATGTCTGTTTCATAAAATTGTATTCCTACAGTCTACTATAGTGGCTAGCCCAATGTCGGTGCTCAATAAGTATTTGTTGAATGAACGTTTTTTTTCTCTTTTCCAATTGAAATGATAATAAAAAAAACTATAGACCATACCCACCTCTGTTGACCATCAGATGACCAACAAGAGTAAAAATCACTGATCTTATTCTATTTACATATCTGTCATTCATTTTTTGTTTTTTAAAGATTAAATTCATTTTTTATTAGTCTCAGGTGTACAAAACAATGTAATAGTTAGACAGTTACACCCTCACAAAGTGATAACCCCCCTCCCCCAATCTACTACCCCTCTGACATCATATATAGCTGTTACAATTCCACTGACTCTATTCCTTATGCTGTACTCCACATCCCATGACTATATATATATATATATATATGTTAAATTATAATTCACATGCATATCTATCATTTGTAAACCTGCTGATTGTCAGGGGCCAATACATGGACCAACTGGGGGTTTCCAGGGTCTCCTGAGGGTTGGGAAGCGGGCAGCTTATCTCTGGCAGCCCCCTCCATCTCTGCTGTTTTCTTCATGTCTACATCCATGAAAGCAATCCTTCAAGACACCTGCAAGATACCCAGCTCCGTTGGTCCTTTGGTTTTTTTCTGCTACCACAAAAAAAATCTGACACTCATTCAAACTATGATCCTTCATAGAATTGTTATTAGCATTTAACCACTTCAACATTTTAGCCATAAGGTTGAAACACTAGTGGTAGAAATTCTGGTCTTATCTGGCACTGGAAGAAGGAAATGAAGGAAGGGGGCCCACAGGAGCCTACAACTTAGAGTGTGGTCACTATATTATTATCTGGCTTACCCTTGTTAGTGATGGACCTTTCGAAGGGAAAAGGAAGAGAAAATGAGAGTAGATAGATGAGGCTGAGCTCTTACTACAAAACAAGTCCCTTGGCTTTTGCAGTCTGGGTGTGATATATTGTTATGAGCTGTATTTATAAAACCATAAGATACACTTCTTTTTTTCTAGGAGAAAAAAAAATGGATCCTAGATGCTTTTTCCAATTGAACTACTCAGGCATCTCTGGGCTAAGCATCTTACCCCGGGACAGATGCCACGTGCATCTGAAGTCTGAACACCAGTGTCACAAAACGTGTTCTGTGATCTCTCTGCAAGTCCCCTTTCAACAAGCTTTCCTGCCCCGATAAACAAGACAGATTGATAGTTCAGATAACACTTTTATTGTTTTTTTCCAGCCTTTGTGTCTTTCTTTAGGAAATGGCACCCATTTGTTGGTGAACGGTGGGGTGCTCCCTTGACCCTTTGTAGCAAGAATCATTTCTCTTCTTCCAGAAGATGTGATCCCAATCAGAAAGGCCAGGGAAAGCTGCCCCACTGTCAGGATGCCTTAAACCTCAGTTTCCTTGTCTGTTAAATGGGTGTACCAACCTGTTTCACAGAGTCGTCCTTGAGGTCTTCATTTCTCTACACCCTTAGCCACTCTTTAGGGCCCAGGTAAGGTCTCCCTCTTCTATGTAGTTTTTTGTTTTGTTTTGTTTTGTTTGTTTTTTTTCATATGGATCATTTCTTGGAGCCTTATGGTTCTTAGAATTGATAATAAGCAAATTCCCTTTTATTTCTATTCTAATTGTTTCCTCTGTGTGAGTAATTTGATCACCTTTGGTAGATTGTGAGCTCCACAAAGGGAAGTTCCGGAACTACCCCTCGACATACCAGGTTTCCAAATACTATATATTCACCATAATGACAAAAATAATAAAGATAATAATAGCAACAATAACAACAATTACCATTTAATGACAGACTATTATAATATTTCCTAGACAATCTGCTGAATTCTTTATAAATAGTCTCTCCTCTAACAGCCCTTGAGGTAGATATTACTAGGTTCAATTTACAGATGGGGAAACCAAGGCTCAGAGATTAAGTAGCTTGCTGGAGTTCAGCTGGAAATCAGCAACTGGGGTTTTAACCCTTGCATGTCTGACTCCAAAGCTCTTTGCTCTTTGTCTTACTGACTGGCTAATGGGTGGGGTCCAAGTGCTTCTCTCCCCCACCAAATCAGCCATCTTTCTCTTGTACTCATGAAAGGGACACAAGGAGAGATAGAGGTAAGGCCGGACTTTATTAAGAAAAACTACACATGCTTTTCCTTTTGCCTTCCTGAAAGCCCCATCATCAAACACTGATCTCATAGAATTTCTAACTCAAGAACACTCGTTTCATAAAACAAACACATTTCAGAGATGGAGACTCTTTTTTGTTTTGGTTTGTTTTGGAGAGGCTTTTAATGCTACTGCCATACTATAAATAAAATGGTGTCCCCTCCAGGGACCTGGGATGACCAGTCATTCTTCCCTAGATGGCATCCCAATCCATTCCCTCCACCTCTCTACCCTCATCCTTCTCTCCACCCATCAATAACATCCAAATATCAGACGAGGGGCCAGGAGATGGGCAGGTGGGCCAAAGATTCAACCTCCTTCTGATCCTTCACCCTCCTCTGTCCAGACCCCTAGTGCCTACCCGTTGAGACAGATGGCACTGAAAACAGTAAGGTTCAGCCCCTCTGCAAGGCACCTGGGGGTGGGGGTGGGGGAGGGCAGAAAGGCACAAATTTCTCAGAGGTTTCCTTTCCTTATTTCAGGTCTCCCCTCCCTTCAGATCCATCCTGTGAGCGGGTACACACTCACACACACACACACACACACACACAAACACACACACACATTTTAAAAAGTAACCATCTCTCTGTCTCAATGTCCAATTCTGAGCATCCTTTACCTTCATCCAAAATGGAAACCCATTATGGCTGGACTGAATAGAGAAGCCAAGCCAGTCCCTGAGGAAGGCAGGGCTTTTCTGCAGTCTGCACCTGGCAGTCTTTTAGGAGCACCAGGAAGACATAAGAATCTCTGTGCTCTTAAACGAGAACCCTACCAAGAGAGCTGGAGGTTCCCCTATGCTTTCACACCCCTGTTAAATCCTCCAGGGAGAGAGAGATCTGGGGGCCTCCATAGCTGTCATCAAACCTCCTCTTGGCACTCTAAGTTGACAGTCAGCAGGGGAAATAAATAGGAGGGAAAAGTCAATTTCCAGTATTTTCTCTCCTCTTTAATTTTCCTCTTCACAGCAGAATTTTTTTTTCCCCCCCAAGGGAATATGAGAAACACAGTGTCCTCTTTGTTTTAATAAAGACCTGGGGAAATTCCACAGGTCTCTGTGGCTGGTGATCTGGTCAGGATCTGAGAGAAGATGACGGCTTCTTGGGCATTCTGGTCGATAAGGTCTTTAGGGGAGCATTGGGTGAACAGCCAAGGGAGGAAGAGAAGGGATGGTTTCTATCATCGGGATGAGCTATAAAAGAGCTGCAGGGTAACAGATAGTGGCAGGAATTCCAGTGGAGTCTGTGCACAGTGACTCCCTATGAGAGTTTGCACCCCCCTGGGCTGGTTGTACCCCCTGGGAGAAGGAAAGGCTGCAACATGGCCAAGGTGGGACCTTTGCCAGGTGTATATACCAAGGCACTCGTAAAGTTGAAGCTGCTGGTCAAGTTCCAAGGACCTCTTTTTAATAAGACTGAGTAGAGGGAGGGGCAGTCAAGGGCAGTCCAAGGAAACTTCACCAGCATGCCGAGGCGTGGCCCAAGAGCACATCTAATACAAGTTCCTTGATTCATGCTCTTTATTGGCTGAGGACTTTGGGTTCTTCCTGGCTGGAGGAAGGGCAATCAGGTCAAGGACTCCATAGGGACTTGGAGAACACATCCGGTATGTGGCTGGGATATAGAGAGTTGTCCTATCCCTCCCCAGCCAGATGTGCCATGATTGCCTTCCTCTACCCTGCTCAGTGAGGCATCTGAAAGGCTTTGCTGAGTGTATTAGGTAGGGGATGAGGAAGAGACACAGCCAGACTGGGTAGCCATGTCTGACTTCACTCCCAGAGCCCAGTCATACCTTCTGGAATAAATGAGCAATGCCATTGAGCAGAGCAGTAATGAGAATGAGAGCAATGGAGTCAAGAGTGACACATCTTCCCTCTCTGAGCCTCCTTTGTCCCCACCTGGTCCTGGTTCCAGTGTGATCCACACTGGAGGGTCACACGGATAGGTCATCTGATCTGGCCTTGCTGCTGGCCTTGCTGAGACGACGCTTGTCACTCTGGTAGCCATGGGGGAGGCGGGGACCTGGGGAGATTCCATTGGGTACCTCAGGCTTCTGGGCATAACGGATATGAATGAAACCCTCCCCAGGTATCTGCTCCTGGCCTCGCACCTGCTCAGTGGCCAGGTTGTCTGTGTTCTGCTGGGAAGCCATCTTGTTACTGAAGGGATTGAAGAATTTCCCCCCAGGGCCATTTTCCAGGCACTGATTGAAGTCAGGAGGTGGTGTGCAGCCCTGGACCATACCGGCAGAGGGACCAGGAAGCTGGCACTCGGACAGGCCCTGCTGTGGCTTGGCAAAGCGCTGTCTGAACTTCTTCCAGCCCAGGTGGTAGAGTTCAGCCAGACTAAGGACGAGGGACAGCCCGGCCACAGCCAGCATGAAGACAATGAAGACATTCTTCTCCGTGGGCCGGGATACGTAACAGTTGACGGGGTGAGGGCAGGGACTCCTGCGGCAGACGTGCAGGGTGTCCAGGAAGATGCCGTAGAGAAGGTACTGGCCCACGATGAAGGCCACCTCCATGGTAGTGCGGATCAGGATGCTGCAGACATAGGTGTTGAGCAGGGTGCCCTGGAGGATGATTCTTCCATTCGCTTCCTCCCAGCAGGACAGCTCTGTCTTCTCGACCGGGGGGTACTCATACGAGCCAGCGCCCCGCACCTCCTTGGCCCTCTCGGCCTCACGCAGCTTCCGCTTCTCCTGCATGCGCACCGTGTGCATGGCGTGGCCCATGTACACGAGCGATGGCGTGGACACGAAGATGATCTGTAGCACCCAGTAGCGAATATGGGAGATGGGGAAAGCCTGGTCATAGCAGACGTTCTCGCAGCCTGGCTGCATCGTGTCACACTGGAAATCAGCCTGCTCGTCCCCCCAGGAAGACTCGGCAGCTGTGCCCAGCACTAGCATGCGGAAGATGAAGAGGACGGTGAGCCAGACCTTGCCGATGACCGTGGAATGCTTGTGGACTTCTTCTAGGAACTCTCCCAGGAAGCTCCAGTCTCCCATCGTGGCTCAGCGGAGGACAGACACCAAAGCTTCTGCAACGAGGGAGAGAAAGAGAGAGGGATGCTTCCACAAAAGACAGGAAGAGAGCCTGCCTGCCATGGGATTCCACTGATGCCTACCAATGTGCAACTAACTAAGAAGCCAAACTCACCTAAAAAGCCAAATTCACCTAAAAAGCCCTCTTATTTTCCCCCCCAGACAAAAAAATAAAAAGAAAGAGAAGATTCAAAGTGGTCATCTTATCAAGATTAGAGCATGGTTATTGTATACTTCAGTGGATCCAGAAACGAATGGAGATGCGTGTTACAATATGGATTCTGTGCTCTTCCCCAAACCCCCAGAGATTCTACTTTGGAGGTCTGGGTGACCTCCAATACACACTCCAAATCTGGATTTGCTATAAGCAGCCCAGGTGATTGATGCACACAGGCTAAGAACCACACACCTGGAGACACACTGGACTGGAGTCTGCAAATGTGATGCTGGGCATTTACCTCACCGAGTCTGTTTCCCTGTCTGTAAAATGAGGAGGGGAACAGCTATAGCAGAGGATTTTGAGAATTCAATGAGAGAGGTATGTGGTATGCTGAAAATCATACCACACATGTTCCATGCGTTAACATGGCTGTTAGGTGCAAGAGTACTTTTTTATGGCTCCAGAGGGCAGAACTAGGTGGAGAAGGAAAGAGTGAGTGGCAAATTTGGCCCCTCAGGAAGCCTTCTCAATCGGAACCATCCAGCATAGACCAGGTGTATTGGGAGGCGGCAAACAAAAAGTCTTCAGTCACAGCAGCTAAAGGGATCACAGATGAGTGCTCAGGTTTACTCGCTGGTGAGCAGCAGGCAGTGCCAGGCGGCTACACCTCAGTGCAGTGCAACCATCAGCTGTACAGCTCAGCCTGTCCTTCTGCCTACCTACAGAAGACGCCCACACAGACCTGCTCACCCTCACATCCAGAATAAACACCCAAAACCTCTAGGTCCCATACGAAACCTGCCCTCATCAGGTCCTTGCCTTCTCCTTTGGCCTCGTTTCCTGCCCGTCCCCAGTATGCTAAATCCTGGAAGATTCCCTAAAGCCCTCCCCGAAACCACCTCCTACAGGCCCCCTCACCCCTAGCTGAATCCCATTTGACCTTCAAAATCAACCCAGTCATCGCTTCTTCCAGCCTTCTGTTCCCTCAGGCTCCTGCTTCAGCTCCCATGGTGGCTCTGGGGACACTCATTCCTCTCCTACCACCACCATCTTGTTTAGTAACCCTCTGCCCATCCATGTTCTTCCTGTAGGGGCTCCTGGAGGGCAGGGATTGTCTTCCTCTGTGCCATCACCTAGCCCAGAGCCCAGCCAGCGTGGGTACTTATTAAATCTTAGTCGAGTGAGTGGAGGGGGTGGTAGCACTGGTGTTTTCTGCCCTAGTCCTTGCCTGGGTCCCGTTAGCAGGGTGAACGGCCAGATGTTACTCCCTCAGTCTCCACCCCAGTTAGGTCGGGTCGGTGAGGTACGGGAGTGTCTAATGTGGAGGGAGTACTCTAGGAAAGATTTTTCCATCCTCTCACCTGAAGTCCTCCCCACCCCCACTCTCTGTGGACAGGGTTGTATGAGCCAAGGTGTCTCAAGCTTCCCAGAGAATCTCAGAAATGCCTTGAGGCCTCCGAAACTCTTACCTCCAGAATTCTTACTTGATGAGCAAAGATGTCCTTATGGTTTAAGCCTCTAACCCTAATCAACAGAATGGAAAAAAAAAAAGAGTAGAAGGGAACTGAACATAAATGCTCCCTTCTTAGAATCATAAAACCTCAGATTGTGATGGGACCTTGGAGGCTGCCAAGTTCAAACTTTGATCTTCACGTCTTTGTTGCCAATGAACTCCCAGTTCCTATCCAAACATTCTTTATGCATATGAGGAAGGACGGGGTGGGGGTGCCATATTTCATGGTCCAGGCTTCTTTGGCGTCCGAGTTGATACCTTGACAGAGACCCGTCCCCTGGCCTGTGTTCTCCCAGCCCTCCACACCCCAACCTTGAGAGTATGCAGAGTCACTGGGAGTGACAGAGGCCGTGAGCAAGCAGAAAGGGCCTTATCTCTGTTCCCCTTCGTATCAAAGACCCAGCTAGGTCTTGAGACCTTGCCTCTGGTTTGTGATCAGACATCTGCCCTTTTCCAAAAGTGGTGAAGGGTCCCCTCCCTTAGCCTCCAAATGTGGAACGTTTGCTCAAAAGGAAAATGGCTGATTAGATAAGAGTTTGAATGGTCTGTCATCTCTTCTGGGCACGTGCACAGCATTCAACACCCTCACGGTCAGCCATACACGTGCAGGGACCTGGATGAGGTCAGTGTCTGAGAGAAGGAGGCAGGAAGAGGAGAGAGGAGGAACCAAAAGAGGGAAAAGACAAGGGGGAGCTGGAGATGGAGAAAAAGAGACCACGTAACATTTAAGAGAAGACGGCTGAAGGGTTAGCTCAGTGGAGCTCAAATGCCAGTTCATGTCTGCTGAGAGAAGTTACTGCTGAACTTGGAGAAGTTACTGGATCTGTGTCTCAATTTCCTCATCTGCAAAATGGGGATACCATTATTTAGCTCATAGAGTGCTTTGAGATGATATAGAAAGCACTTGGCACAGCGCTCAGCATAAGAACTGAATAGAAGGCAGCCATTACTAGCAAGGTAAGTGTAGGGAAGGACAAGAATTGGAGGAGAAAGAGAGGAAGTAGAAAAGAGAGAGAGAGGTGCATTACAAAAGAGAAGAGAGAAGCAGATGGAAAAACAGAAGGGAAGAAAATGAGAGGAAAACAGAAATGGAAATAAAAAGGAAACAAATGTCTTATTCTTGCAGGATTTGGGGCAAGTTTTCCAAACTCTCCTCAATCCTTGAAGACTTTTCCCTTGATCTTCTGACTCTGTCACTTATTCCTTGCAAGTCCCCAAGAAAATATGAAAATAGTTCCAAGCAAAGACTGTGATGCTTTGGTTTAGTCTGCCAAGAGGCTTCGCTGCTGAGTCCCTCACGTGTGGTCCAAGAAATCCCACCTGGAAAAAGTAAAGCACAGATACAGAAAGGAACATCCTGGAACATCAGAAAGACAGTATTAGAAAGGATGCCTCATCTGGAGGGAACAAGAGAAACTGGCTGAGGATGGATGCGTGTAGGACAGACCCATTGGGCTTTGAAGACAAGAAGGGTACATGACCTCTCATTTGTGACTTCCTGGATGACTCAGACAAGGTCACAGAAACTGAAAATTGCTACCATGTACCAGCTGCTCAGAGTAGGATATGAAAGGTCCCCGACTGAAGTCAGTTTCCCACCTACACTGGCCCCCAACCTTAGCTAAAGAAACTTGTAGACTAGATCCTCACTGAGTTTACTGGGTGTAGAGCATTTAAACGCTTTGTAGATTATTTATTATCCACTTCTTGGCAGGAAGCGTGTTAGGAGGGGCAAAGGAAGCCACCCATGCCATGAATAGAATCTATCAAATACAATGGCAATATATCTTACTGCGTCAGCTTCAGGTTTCGCTGGCATCCTACCTCTTATAAAGTCCAAACTCGAACTTGCACTTGAGACCTTCCACAGCCCTGCCTCCCTCTGCCTGTTCTCCACTGGTCTCCTCACAGATTCAGTACTTAATACTTTATATTTAAAGCTACACACGTGTATTGTACGTGGCCCACAATTTCTCACCTTTTCATCTTGGCTCTTCATGTCCCCTCTGCCTGTAGTGTCCTTTTTCCCTTTCTTTCATTCATTTAATAAAATTTATCGGGTAGTTACCAGGTGCCAGGCATCACACAAAGCATTAAAGATACAGCAGTTAAAAAGACAAACAAGGAACCTTCACTGAGCTCAACCGCCTTTATTTCCCTTCATTAAAGGGAGAGATTAAACGCATAATTGCAATAAAGCACAATGTGTTGACATTAAAGGCAACACAGGAAACTATGGGAACATATGGCAGGAGGCTGACTGTGGCTTAGGGGGTGCTTAGGGGGAGGGCCTCATTAGATCAGGGCCTTCCAAAGAGCCCTAGGTAATTGAGTTCGGCAGCTCTTTGCAACTGATACAAGTTCTGAATTCCCCAAGGCAAAAAGCGAAGGTCCCTAGAAGCTGGACTCTGAAGGTTCTTCACTCCCAAACCTTCAACAACCTCTTTCGATGTGTCCTATCCTAGGACAAAGCAAACATTTGGGAAGACTCACCAGGGAACTTGTAACAGAATATGCCACTTGGATAAGAGGGAAAGGGCCAAAAGAAGGCATTGGAGTGGTGAGAGCAGGAATCATTTTATAACCTTACTTTATGTTATGGCTAGAAACAAAATTCCAGCCTCTACATCCCCACCCCGTGCTCCTTCTTATGTGGGCATTGTTACCTCCCTATACAGCCAGTGTGATTGAAGAAAATCAATTTAGAGCAACCCAGATTAACATAAACTCACAGGCAGGACCTCTTCCTCTGACCCCACCAATCAGACAGTGGAGAAGTCTTCTCAGGACCTCAGCCCCCTTTGATGTCTTCTGAAGTCTGCAGACCCTAAATGATCATGCAGCGTGGAGGGTACGTTCTCATACTCGGGTATATGCTGCCTTCCATATGTTCTCCAAAAGGCTCTGGTCTATCTGCCAACCCGCAAGTCATTCTTTGAGTCCCTGCTATGTGCCCATCACTATTCTGGGTACAAAAAAAGAATACCAAACAGGTACCAGGCCTGGCACATACTTGGCACTCAGTGATTGCTGTTCATTACTAAAATCGGGCATGATTCGTGCCCTCAAGGATTTAACAGCTTTTGCCCTCAAATGGGCAGTAGACTTCTCAAAGTCCAAAGCCCTTGTCTTCTACTTTGTATTCTTATTCCATTAGGGTTCTCTAATTAGGCACATAATAAATGCTGTCTTAATGATTGAAAAAACTGTTTCGTGTAGTGGTAAATTTGCAGAGTAATCATCCTAGGAAGGCTCATATCTTCCTTCTTAAGTCCAATGATAAAAAAATAATAATAATAAAACTTTACAGGGTTCAAAATGTGCTTCTCCTACGTTCTCTTGTTGACTCCAAGAGCGCGGGGCCATATTTCTTTGTTCAAGTCTGAATACCTTCAAGACACATAGACACTCCATTTTTATTGTTGAAAGGATGGATCCTCATAATCACTTTGTGGGCTGATGGTTATTGCCTCTGTTTTGCAGAGGGAGAGACAGAGAGAGAAGATGAGACCTGTTCAAAGAAACAAAGACTAATGGGGACAGATCTAGGGCTTCACTCAAGTTTCTGATCACCAGAAAGCTTCCCCCCACCTCCCTCCAAGGATGGAGCCCATCGATTCTTACATGACCCCCTTTGGACCGTCAAAAGCTCCTGCTCACCCCAGGGCAGTGAGTGATTTGAGACATGACTCTGCCATTTAGTGATAAGACTTGGGGGTCAGCTTTTATGCAATCAAGCAGATGTTTATAACGGTTTCTTGCTGTGACCAGCACTGAGTGGAGTGCTGAGGAGATTATGGGAAAGAATAATTCAGTTAAGTTTCACAAAGTGAATTATTTGCTCTACTGGCTGTGCATTATTTCTCCAACTCAACCCTGAGCTCCTTGAAGACAAGCCCATATCTGTTCACCATCATATCCTCCCTCTGAAATCTCCTTGGCCCTTCATCCCCCTTAGAGTTTAATTTAGTGCTTTACACCTGGTGATTGATTCATTTACTTTTAAACAAAACAACAGGGATGAATTTCAGCATTTGGGTCACTCAGAACACCTCATGACAGCAGATGGGCCTACTTGAAGAA
Source organism: Aselliscus stoliczkanus (assembly GCA_033961575.1). Taxonomy (NCBI): domain Eukaryota; kingdom Metazoa; phylum Chordata; class Mammalia; order Chiroptera; family Hipposideridae; genus Aselliscus; species Aselliscus stoliczkanus. The sequence continues at coordinate 102,542,063 of CM066739.1, forward strand.
GTGGCCCAGAGCTACCTGCACGATGACTACGGTGACCAGGACACCAGGGAGACAAAAGCCACTAAAGCCTTCTGTCTGCCCATGAAAGAACCCTCCACCTGGCTGAGCTGCACTGGATATGTACAGAGCAGAGACTCATGGGCAAGGGCTAGTCCTCCCACCTCCCCCAGAGCACTGGGCGGGAGAGGGACTGGGGTAGCTCACCCAAGTTTGTCAAAATTAGAAGACCACTCTGCAGAGTCTGGGTCTAATTCAGGACAATGACACATGTTCTGGACAGGATCGAACAGACCTCTGGTTCTCAATAAAGGTTGTTATTCACGGTAATAATACAACCCCTGGCCCCACGCTGTCCTCCTGCTGGCCAGACAGTGGAATGTGGCATGGGGCGGGGGGCGGGTTGCCTTGCTTCCCAATTAAGAGAATTCTGTTATAATAAGACCCAAAGGTCGTCACTTAAAGGAGGGCTTAGACCCAGTGTCGTGTCCATGCAGCTCAGTTCAGAAAGTGTTTGTTGAGCTCCTAAGCCATGCCAGATGTCACCGGTGACTTTATCGAGTGAACGCCAAGTATGGCCGTCATTTCAGAATGCTGCCGTACCTTATTTGTTTGTGTACATCTTTCAGATGTCCCCTCACCCCAATAGGTTCTCCCTAAAATGGATCGACAGGGAGAATTACATGAGAAAATGGTCTTGAGCCTCAGCTACCTCAGTAATAATCTTCATTATCCTTGGAGATTCCCAGCTCCATTTTTTCTAGTTCATGCGGAGTTACACAAAGAGAGTACTTGAATCTGGGTGATCGTAGTAATAATAAAATAAGCTAACACTTATTGAGAGTCTTCTATGTGCCAGGCACTCTGCAAGTTTCTTTCTATATATTTTCTCATTTGATTCTCACAACAGCCTGAGGAAGTAGGGACTGTCCCCGTCCCCTTTGTACAGGGCTCAGAGACGGTGACTTAGTAAGCTCACACTGCTAGTAAGCCCTGGAGATGGCTTCAAACCTAGCACTTGTCTTGTCTGGCAATGATGCCCATTTTAACAACTGTGCTAGACGCTACCTAAATCGCCGGGAAATCCCTTTCTTGAAAATTCTTACCGGTCTAAGTCCAGCCATTATTACCTAAGACACCTGCTACATGGATGTTTGTGAAGTGACTCATAGAATAGGGAGTTGATTTGTAAATGGTTGGGTCATGCCTCCGTTTAGAGTTTACATTCTTCCCCCGACTGAGGGTTGGGGTGGAGCCACTCCAGCCTCAGGGAAGACAACCAAGTGTCTGAAACAGCTACAGCGATTGAGTTGGGCAGTATGGGCAACTATCTCAGAATGAGAAGTCCACTGGGGGCCTGCACCCCTGAACCTTGATCACTAGAGAGGGGAGGGGGACATAGAGATGAGTGAGAGAGGAGGAGAGAGAGGCAGATGGTTGAGACAAAGTATCACTTTAGTTTTCCTCCCACTCCAGCCAATGGCAGATAATTAACTCCTCTTTCAAAGTAATTATTTTATTCAGACAAGGACAGAGTGATCCAGTCAGAGACACCCTGTGGGCAGACAGTTGTTTCAAAGCCAAGGAGGTGGAAAGGCGCAGGCAAAGTGGAGAAAAATAATTATGCTAGGGTAAGTAATTTTTCTTCTTAAAATGTTGGCAGAAATATGTATAAGGAGTGGAGGGGAGGAGGTGGCCAATGGAGATATTCAATTACAATGAACTATTGGGAGGGCTTTATTAATTATCCCAAGGGGGCTGATTCGTACCTATGCAGTTATTAATGAAAATTATACTTATGAAATGCTTACATTTCCTTATTATTTCCACCATCTTGTCGTAGATTCATAGCACAGTGAAGTGGAAAGGAATCTAGAGATCAATCAAACGCAACCCCTTATTTTTATACAAGATGAAAACAAGGGTCTAGGGAAATTAGGTTAACAGCAATATCAGATACCACTAAGGTGAGTGTTTCCATGTGTACAACTAACTCTACTTTCTAACCCTGCTGGGAAAGCAGTGGTGTCCCATTTTACAGATGAGAAAATGGAAGCTCAGAGGCTAAGTCACTTGTACAAAGTCACACAATTAGCAAATGCCCCATAAGGGACTTGGAACCAGTATACCTGGCTCCAAAGTCTACATTCTCTGTGTCTCTAAAAGGGAAAGAAAATCTAGGAGGCTCTAGGACTGACAGCTGGTGACAGGCCTGTGGCTGGAACTTCAGCCTCTTAACTCCCCACACAGGGCTTTTTCTCCTTTCCCATCAGAGGCCTAGGGTTTTTCCTTTTAGCCTCTGGCTTGTGGGCAGGCCCTCTCTCGCATATGCTATTCCTAGAATTAATGATTACATCGGGGCCCTCAGCCCATAGTGGTCAGGATTCCCAGACTTTAGCATCTGCCACCATTTGGCCAGAATTCACATATAGAAAGTTATTTCCTTTTTTAGCCAGTAAGTGCTCTTGGCTGCGGCAGTGTCTACTGCCGGGCTCTCGCTGGCCAAACAGCAGGCTCTGGTGTTCCATTGATGTCAGATCATAACAAGAGCAAAGGAAACAGAAACATTGAGGTGGTGGGGCTTACGGTTCCTAAGAAATAGCAGGATTCGAACTCGGCTTCCATCACGCTCCAGCTGACCTTAGGCAAGTCACTTAACCTCTCAGTTTCCTCCTCATATGAAAAACAAGAGAATGTTTATTCATGGCAATTAAACAATATGTGGCTATGTGGAGTCACATAGAACAGTATCTGGCACATCGCACTCACTCAAGAACATTAATTTGTTTTCCTTTTCTGATATTTCCAGTAAAAACACCTCTCAGCTATGATCCAACTGGCTGCAGAATTGAAAGTACGGCAGGCTGGTTAGAGTGACACAGCAAGGACGCCCACGTGGCACCAGGTGGGGGAAGGTGGCTATTAGACGTGGAGAAAACACACGCAATGGGAAGGATACTAATGTAACTGTAAATTGGTTATTTCACCAGTCAAGAAACAAGCGGAGAGAAGCGGGAGGGAGGTGCAGGGCTCCACTCAGATAAGGCCCCTCCTATTTCTGTGATTGGTCCAGGCTGCCTCCGAACTTTTAACTCAAGTTTTTGAGCCTGGAGACCACTCCAAATGAGCCCATGTTGTAAAACGCATGATTCCTTCCTTCTGAGAAGCTGCAGCACTTTCGAATCTGAAGGTATGCCCACAATGGCAGGTTTGAAACTGGCTCAGTTCTACTTAGAAGAGAAATGGGAGGTTGTCTGCTCCCCGATCTGAGGGGAAGAGGCATCCCGACCTCTAACCACATCTGCCCTCTGTGAATCATGAAGTTCTGAATCATGAAGATGCCAGGTTCAATGAAGATTCTAGAATCTTCTGTGGCTAAGAGCCTCAGAAGAAAGGCTCATTCCGATTCCAGCTCTTCCTTTGTGACTCAAGACAAGATTGACCCTGAGCCTCGGTTCACCTGAGTGTCAAACCAAGTGTTTGAGCTGGACAGTTGCTGAAGCCTTCTAGCTCTAAGATCATCTGGGGGCTTTGTGACACCCCCAATTGTGACATAAGGGCAAGTTAGTGGCAAAGCCAAGAGGCAAATAGAGATCTTCTGACTCTCAGCTTAGAGGTCTGCCAAAGTAGTCCCAGAAAATAATCTACCGTCGTAGAAACCAAGTAGTATCTTCTCAGAATTACATGTCAGAGCAAACCTTCACAGTGGAAAGGCCTTTGCATCAAATGAGAAGCAATTCAAAGAGACGTGGGCTGAGGACAGGGTAACCTGGATTTATCCTATTTTTCTATTGTTCATTGAGCGCTTAGTATGTGATCGCCATTTTCAATACATTATTTTATTGAATCCTCATAAAACCTTACAAGAAAGGTATTTACTCACCCTTCTGGCAGACAAAGAAACTGAGGCTCAGAGACAGAATGAGTCACCGAGGGTCACACAGTTGAAATTCTAACTCATCTGTGAGTAAATGCCCTGGCTTTCCCTCTGCCCTCCCCCTGAACACCAGCTCCGTGGTCCCTCCACTAACTTCGTACCTTTGATTCTGAGGCCTCCCGAGACCCTTTCCTTATGCAGGTGAATGGATGGTTGAAGGCTAAAGTTCTCTTGCCCATAAGTTGCTAATATGTCAGAAACAAATGATTCTCAAACTGGCATCAAGCAATCACTAACCAGGCACCAGCCGTTTCTCACTATAGAAAGGAAGTCAGCTTCTTTTCTGGGAGATTTAAAGCTTTCTGGCAAAAATGGGCATCTATCCCCTTTGGTCAGCTCAATCCTTGAGCCTCAGAGGAGGCCAGTTCCCACAGAGAGTTGCCAGGATCCCCTTGGGACAGAGGACAAAGCCTAGGCCTGGGGTCTCACTGGTCCCAAGGGCTGCAGGTCTTCTAATTCCTGTCCTGAGCCTGTCCTGTTTTAAATGACTGGGCCCAGAGGTGGCATGAGCCAGGAGCCAAGAGGCCAGGCTGCACAATGGCAGCCCTCCTGGCTCTAGAGCCCAGAACTTTCCACTCCAGCCAGCAGAGATGATGAGGAACAGGTGGGCCGGTGGGGGTCACTGCCAGAAAATAGGACTGGAGAGAGGCTAAGTGGAAGAAGCAGGAAGGCTTGGGGAGAGACAGAGGCCCAGAACCAGAGCCAAGGATGGAAGTCGGAAGAGCCCTAGGCAGGAGTGAGCAGAGCAACTGAACTGGCCCTGATGCCGTGTCATCTCCAACAAGTCACTTCCCTTTTCTAGGCTTTGTTGTAATTCTTTGTCAAGGAAGAGGCTGATTGGCCATCTGAGAGACCTCTTCAGTCCTGATGGCCTACGACTTCCGGCCAGGAATAGGAGTGGGGACAGATGTGAGGCAGCCAGGAGATAAGAACGAGGACCAGTTTGCAGAGCCCAGCAGGACCATCTCTGGGGCTCCAGGGTAGCAGCCAAGCAAGGCAGCACGACTTTGCTACTCGGTGGCTCTCTGGACTTCACATGTCTGGGGCACCAGGGGGTGCCCGGTTGGAAATCAGGGGACACACCTCCTGGTGTTCTTTGCTATGCGTGCTTTGATCACTGGGACTGCTCCTTGGCAGCTGCTGAGAGAGGAAAATGCTTGGAGGGACAGCCAGGAGAGCGGGCTCCAGCAGCTATGCTGCCCTGGGGAAACTGGCAGGAAGGTAGAAAGTTCAGAGCTGTATCTATAGAGCAGTGAATCAGGGTCTGGGCTGGGCTGGGACTCCAGGGGCATTGGGTGGAAGAGATGGATGCCACTTGGCCTGCTGATGTAAAAGTCAGGCTGGGGTGCCTCTAAATACCAGCTCATGCCCCCGCTGTGAGCCCACCCCACCACCAGGCAAGTAGAAGTGCCGCAGCTCCACACACTGGCCTTGGCCCCTTCTCTGCTGGGTCTCTCCCAGGTCTGCTGCCTGCACACCCAGTGCCCCTCACACTGCCGTTCCTTCCTCGGGCCAGTCAGACCCCAGTGCACCAGAGCCTCATTCAGGAAACAGCCCAGTGAGATGCTGAGGGTAAGAAACAGCGGTCCCTCCATTAGGAGATACTGGGAGCGGCAATAAAGGGAAAACTGATCAGAAGCACGGTGAGGATATAGAAGGCTTGTGTCAAGCCTCCCTTTTTCAGCGATCCTGAGTTGCGTTTGAGCCTAAGGAATCATAGTCCCATACAACGTTACTGCTTCATAAAACCAAAGGATCCTTCCACTTCAAATCCCTCCTGTTAGAGATGAGAAAACTGAGGCCCGCATGGAGGAAGTGTCCGGCCCAAGATAACACAGCCAGCCACTGGGTGCCCCAGAACCCAGGTGTCCCGGCCCCTGCACCTGGGTTCTTTCGCCACATGCTCAGAAGAGAGACTAATGAGCTGACAGCACTTTTGTGCCCTGTGGCCTTCGCCTGCACCCAGGAGGAAGAGATGCACAGTGGGCACCTCTCCTGGCTCCAGGTCTCAGCAGCCTCTTCCCCCCCGACCCCCACCCCGACAAAACAGAAAGTGGCAGGGCCAGATCACTCACCATGCACAGTGGGGACATGATACTCTGCAGGAAACTAAGCAGAGAATATTTTTAAACCATCCAACATGACTTAGGGGGGGAAAAAATCAAAACACTCCCCTAGATGTTGCAGAAAGCATTTCAAAAAAGATTCCAAGCCTAGAGGAAGCATTGTAAAACAGTGATGGGTTTTTAAAGGGCCAATTCCATCTTAACAAAAGGGCTTGGAAATGGACTGTGGACCCTCTTGAAAGATGCCCCTGGAAGCACTGCAACTCTGCTGGGGCGAACTAACTCCTAGGACCGACCCTTCACTCACCTTTCTACAGCTCCTTGTAAACCAAGTAAGTAATTTAGCTTGGCTTCATAAACCAGCCTCCTTAATCTATCCAAAATACCATCAGAGGGGACACTGAGAGGGCGAGGGAATAAACCCACAGGTACAGAGAAAGCCCTGCTGTTACCCAGCCTGGAATTCCAGGCTCTCCCCTCTGGCCCCTTCCCATCAACTGGTAGTTTTAGCTCTTAAAGTTCAAGTCCACCCTTACCTTCTTCTCTTCCTCCTCTCTGGAATGTCCGTTGCCTTTTTCGTCCTCTGGCCACCTCTTCTCCGATTGCCCACTGTCCCTTGCTCTTGAGCCTGTCAGTTGTTCCTCTTCCACCCTCTTTTTAATCGGTATCTGTCGCCCTCCCTCCTCCCACTTCTTCCTACTCTCTCTCTCCACCCCCTTCTCCCTCTGGGAACCTCCCTCCCCTCCCTCTTTTGTCCTCTTAGACTCTTTGCTCAGTTAAAAACTTTTCTTCCCTCTACCTCCCGGTAGCCTCTCCTCACCACCGGTTCTCCCCAGGAGACAGAGCCCTCCTCCTCCCCGGTTCCCTCCCCCTGTCACTGTGGCCACAGCCCCTGCGTTCACCCTGGCTTGGTGGTTCCGGCCCACCCCTCTGCTGAGTCTCCTCAGGCTGCTCAGGCCAGGGTGGGAAACTGGCACTGCCCAAGAGATTTCCCTTCCCCATCCTTTTCCTATTGTCGGGTAAAAGGGTGCCCCATCATGGGGTAGGTCTTTCTGAGATTTCTGCTATGCCCATGTCAGCTAGCTGAGTACCAGCTGGCATGGGAAATGTGGTCTCACGAATCACAACCACCCGCACCTAGAATAGACACCAGGGGTCACCTGACAACCCCAAAGCACAAGGAGGGGCAGCTTTACCACTCAGATCATATTTTTTCCTCCACTGATGGAAAAAGATTAACTTCTATAGGCCAAGCACCAAGCTAGGGGCAAAATGTGTGTGTGTGTGTGTGTGTGTGTGTGTGTGTGTGTGTGTGTGTGTTTAAATTGAGGATAATAATAACTACCTCCTAAGGTTGTTATGAGGAGATATATATCTATATATAATTTTTATTTTTCTTAAGTCATCCCAACTTCCATTTCTACAAAGTAGACATTTCCATAGTTCACATTTGAGGGAACTGAGGTTCAGAGACATCAAGTAACATGATCGTGGTGACCCAGTTAGTAAAGGGTAGAGTCAGGATTAGAAGGTTTAGCCAATGCCCAAATTCACCTCTTTGCTCCGTCCACAAAAGCACATGGGTCTCCCAGCTGGAACTGACCCAATGGAAGTGAGTATGGGTGTCTCTTGTTAGATCACTGTCACTGGTGAACAGATTCAGAAACAGGCATCCCTTCCCGCCAACTCCCCTCATTCTCACCTACTTTCCTCGCCTCAATTGAAGCACTTAGCTGGACCCACGGAAATGTGATAAATAGCAACGACGGGTTGCTATGCTTGGATGGGACCCAGACAAGCCAAAGACCAAGAGCCCACCAATTGTGAGAGCTAGAAGAAATCCCCAGAGGTCATCTGGGATAAGGCAGGGAAACTGAGGCCTGGAGGTTCAAGGTCACTTGTCAATATCACACACAGTAAAGTGGATGGCATCTAGGACAGAGTGTATTTTGATGGCCTAAAGCTAAGCTGCTTTGGCAAGGTCTTCAGAAATCCGCTTTAGTCCTCACCTGGGTCCTTCCCAGGCGCAGGTTAAGTTTCTGATGAAATTAAAGAAAATGTCCTTTGGGCTATGGATCCAGAGTGATTATCTAAAGGGGCTGAATCTGGCTGCCATGACGTATCTAAGGATACCATGAGCATATGCCCAATGCCCCAGAAGAAGAGGTGGGGGACAAGGGCCAGGGTGGGAAGTAAGGGTCTGCCAAACCCTCCCCTGCATCCTCACGTTCAGCTTAAGAAAAGGTCTTAGAAAGAGATGTTGAAGTCTGTGTTCCATGCATTAAAAAATATGGAGACGCAGAGAGGATTTGGAGAGGGAGCCAACACCTGATCAAAGAATTGGTAAATCATACCCACAAGGAAAGACTGCAGAAGCGGGATGTTACTCAGCATGTATTGCTGTGTGCCAGGCTTTGAAGGAGGCGTACTGCACATTCTTCTACTTGGAGATGAAAAGACAGGAAGATGACCTTCTAAAGGTCAGCTGAAGCATCCATCAGGGTTCCTGGACAAAGATTCATTAGTCACTCCTATGGGCCCAGCCTGTCTTTCGTGGGAGACAAGGGCCATCCCTTGTCCACAGGAAGCTGACATTTTGGTTGCAGAAAAGAGTTATTTAGACAAAATAATTACTATAAATGGCAGTATTCTATATGTACTTGTCCTCAATGCATAATGATTTGATAGTGTTAAATTATGTGAGAAAAAAAATCATCTGGAAAACAGGTTCATATAGAGTGATCTCTCTGTTGTGTTATAATGAAGGGGGAGGGAAAAGGCACATTTTATTGAAGGACTTCTACGAACTAGGCATTTTCACCTCACAACACTGCGAGATAGATACTGTGATCGTTCCATTTTACAGAGAAGAAAATTCAGACTCAGAGAAGTTGAGCAACTTGCCCAAGATTATTCAGTTAATAAGTGGAGACAAGGTCAGCCCAATGTGAAAGGTCAGGCGCTTTCCCCCCTGGCTGTAGAGGAAATTCTCATGAAACCCATTGATCTGGTCAGAGAGAGGGTACTGGGTTCTGCAGGTGGGAGTAAACAGGCAGCAAGAAGGATGGAGTCCAACCCCAGCAGGAGACATTCAGTTTGGCCATGACTATGAAGGTGGGGTTGTACTGTATGAGGTTTCCAGGAAGAGAAACACTCACCTTTTCTACAACTCTTTTGAAAGCGGCCATTTTGAAAATTGCCTCTCCTTACAGGCAAGAGGGCAAATGAGGAAGCATCCCAATGTCTCCTCTCCCCAGTGAATCTCTAACTCAATGAGCATCCTTCCCAAGGCACTGTGGTCCAGATGTTTAAAGGGCCTTCTCACTCAGAGCCGACAATGGGAACACATGCAAATAAGTTCTGCCAGCATCTAATTGTGAGAGCAATGAGTCCCCTGTGCCTCCTTGGAGGGCATCAGTGGGTAATTGGAGGCATGATTAGTGGGCTGAGGTCACACTTTCCTGCTGGTGGAGATGCAGGCACCACAGGCGTAAGCCATCCCCTTTAAGACTTACTTTCTGGATAGTGGCTAAAATGGGCAAGAGCACCCTGTTCCAAGAAGCAGAAAGAAAAACAAACAGATTTCCTTGCCTCTGGTGCTTTGGTCTATGAATCTACTCTCAACACATCTCAAGTTTGAATCCTAAAGTCACATCCATACCTCTGCTTGGGAGTAAGGCAGATGTGATCTTTTGGGATCCCAAACTGAACAATTCTTTCATGGTGGGCTCGGCCCAGCAGTCTTCATGGATGTGAGATGAAGAGGAGGAGGAGAAGGAATCCAGTATCAGCCAAGCCTGACTCTCTCTCAGTGAAATCAGGACATGAAGGAACAGAGGGAGGCAGCCTCATTGGAGCTCTGCGACTCCCAAGTCCAGGGATTTCACCCCAAGACAAACATTGGGACCTTTCCCTGGAGATCTTGGGGTGGTATTTGCCCTCAAGATCTGAAGGGAAGTCCTAGAAAGCAAGAAGGCTGAGTATCTTATGATAATTTAGTTCAGTTATAAGCAATGTCTAAGGTTTGCAGTGCATACCTGCAGCCTACGTCTTCCTCCTCTAACAAATCCTTGGTCCAGCCCCACCTACCCGCCTCACAGGGACTAAAAAGGGTTTCTTCTCCTTTATTTTGAAAGGTGTTTTCAATCAAGTCCAAGGTATGGTTCTGTTGGTAAAAATCATAAAATACAAGGTCAAGAAGCTTTCTGTTTCCATTTAATATTTTCAGACCACAGTTGACCATGGGTAGTTGAAACATGGGAAAGTGAAGCCACAGATAAGGGGATACTACTGTGTAATAGATAAGGTCTCATTATGACAGGAAACTTGGGGCATTTTAAAGTACTATAAAGTTTACTTTTCTTTCTTGGTTATTAATGGTCAGGATGTCAAATTAAAATAAAATTACTTAAAAGAAAAATAGACGCTTTCTGCCAAATATGGTAATAACTCAGGTGCCCTCAGACGAATCACTCCAAAACAAAGGCATTTCCTTGCCCGTAAAATACAGATCCAGTACCCCAAGACTGACCTGAAAATGTAGCCAATGATGGTCAAAACTTAATTCCAGAACAAGGGTTTTACATCTCCACCCAAACTGCTGTTTGGATTCAATGTTAGCCACAGGGGTCAAGTTATTACAGAAGATTAGAGGCATTTCGGAGATTAAGACTATTCCCTATTTTTTCAGGATTGGTCTCACATTCAGTCAGCTAAATACTCAAGACAGAATGGACAAGACTAGGGGCTGATAGCCTGTGGTTAAGAGTGCTTGGGTTCAGATCTGAGATCCACCGCTTGGCAGCTGTGTGACCCTCCTTTGCCATATGGGGGCCCATTTGGAACCCCAGAGTTGGTATGCAGACTATTTTAAGTTGAAGACATTTGAGATTCATCAGATGTAGAAAGAAGCTTTCTCAGAGCTTCCCTTTTCTGACTAAAATTAGCAACTACTGAGATATGAGGCCGCCATAATTCTTCTCTCTGAGGGAGTTTCATGTCTGTGAAGATGGCGGACGAAGGAAAGACCACTGCACCTGCATAAAAACAAATAGTATCACATACTTTCTTATCTCCCATTTGCTGTCCTAAAAACCTACTTGTCTTTCCTAAAGAAACTTATTTGTCCCTCTCTTAGAAGGCTTTTCTCCCTCCTCTCTTCCCTATTAAGTTAAATATATAAGCCTCTAACTTTAACCATTTAGAGAGCTAGCTACTTTCATTAGCTCCCCTACCCATATGATTAAACCTCCTTTTCTCCTATTAATCTATCTCTGTCAGTTTAATTTGCATGCCCCTGCATAATGAACCTAAAGGCGAGGGGGGGGGATTTTTTCTCTCTTACAACACATCTGGCTCACTTGTAAAATGATTATAATATAGTAACTATCAAACTTACAGATTGCTTATGAAGATTGAATGAGATATGTGTATGTCATGTTAGGTGTGTAGTGAGTGATAATTTATATATATACAAATTACACACACACACATATAAAACATTAGAACATACATGTCTAGAAAGATAGGTAGAGCATGCAATGAATTGTATGTCTGTTCTGAAGATTAAGATTATAAACAGGAGAGCACTTTGGAAAGAGTTAAGAGTTTCACCATGGATAAACTTGGTGTTACCATCATTGTAACTATTAGGCCCATCTTCAAGGCTACCAGAAATGGCCACACAGGTTGTGCACTGCACACAACCGAAAGTGCCATTCACATACAACCTTCCCTTGTACCTGAGAGCATGACAATTGTTTCTCCATCTGAGTCTGCATGTCCCTCACAGCATCCTCCTCCCAAAGTCTGAGAAACAGCACCTGCTCAGTAATCATTCATTCACTGATCATTAATTCAGTGAACATGTACTGAGGACATAGCATGGGCAAGGATTGGGCGTACAGAGATCAATGAGACACAAATTCTGTCCTGATGGCTGGGGAGAGTCCTGTGCACCAATTAGTAGAATGCGATGCAATGAGCGCCCAAGTGGGCACATGTACAAGGTGGTACAAGAGATTAGAGGGTTAGCAACTGTGCTTCTAAATGGTGGTAGTAGGGTAGGGGGCAGAATGGTGATCAACAGGGACAAAAAGGGAGAAAGTCCTCTTTCCTTCCAAAATAAAAGTCCCCACAAGCACCATAAGGAGTCAGGTTGTCTGTAATTGGGTTCAGAGTGCCAGAAAAAGCCAGTGGGAACCTTGTTTTACAGCCAGAAGGGACTGGCCACTCTGCTGAGAACTTCCACGGTGCTTCTCTGGCAGGAGGAAGGTTCAGAAATAGCTCCCACAACACCAGACCCAACCCAACCTCAGCTTTGGAGAATCTGGAGGGGAGGAGAGAAGGGACAGGGATCTGTCACTTAAACCCCACACCCAGTGAATTTCAAATGTAGGTTCTCATCAAACACGAAGACTCACTTCTCAGATGATAGACCAAAGTCTGCCTGCTCTGGATAGATGAGCTCTCTTTGCATCTTTGTGGCCTCTTTAAAACAGTTTGTAGCTGGAGACAATCTCATCCCTGTCCCTTACTTGTGCGATCTCAGGCAAACCACTGAACCTCAACAACCTTATCTGTAAAATGGTCATAATAACACCATCTTCACAAGTTTGTTCTTTGGACACTATACACTTTCATTGTTATTACACACTCTGAGATGGAGGTGACAGGCATAGAGGTCCCTTCCATACCCCAACGGGTCTTGTGTCTCCAGATCACCTGCCCCCCACCCCTAAGGAAACTTTGTAACTTGTCACAACAAGGAGATCTTGCTGGAACATTGTGCTACTGAGCTGGTGAACTCAGCTCTTCCCCAGCTCAGGGACCTTAATTTGTAAAGAAGGAATTCTGAGGCTAATCTGAAAGGAAGTCAAATTGTTTTCGGAAAACAATAGCAAAGTAACTACAAGTCATTAACTTCCTCCCTAGAGCCTGAAATCAAGTTTGTCTGGGTAGCTGAAAGGACTGGTAGCACTGTTTACTTAAAGACCTCTGGACAGGACCCATAAATTAATTCCTGTGCATGACTTTCTGGAATGAGAGGAGGTGAGTCACGAAAGTAGGAGAATGCCTGAGAGTGGAGAGATTTCTGCTTCTTCAGGGCACAGCCAAAGCCCTGATGCTGGCCTGCCTTTTCTGGTTCACTGGGTGAGGGTTTATTTGGATACACATATGTGCCCAGTGGACATCTGTCCTCTGAGATGGTTCTTAATAAGTTTCTTCCAGGGTGGCCGGTTAGCTCAGTTGGTTAGAGTGCAGTGCTCATAACACCAAGGTTGCCGGTTCGATTTCCACATGGGCCCACTGAGTTGTGCCTTCCACAACTAGATTGAAACAACTAATTGACTTGGGGCTGATGGGTCCTGGAAAAACACACTGTTCCCCAATAAAATTTTTAAAAATAAATAAACAAGTTTCTTCCCAGGGCAGAATAGAAAACCCCCAAATTATGTTTCCCGCCCTCCCCTTAAAGGCCTCTAGAAACCAAATGCTTCTTAGGCAGGGTGCTCTAGAAATTCCTCTGGATAGAAAGTTCCTCAGTGACAGGAGCAGACGAAAGTTAGGATGGACAATCATGACTTCTTAGAAGGTTTTCTCAGTGCCACACAAGCAACAAGGACTCTCCAATAACAGGACACTGGAGCCTGAAGAGAACTTAAAGAACGACTGGACCAGATGTAGATACTGAGGCCAAGGTCAGGAGCAGAAGACAAATCTCCCAAAACATGAAGGAAATCTGGGGACATCCCTTTGAGCTGATCAGGCCAATTAATTAATAATAGAGCTCTGACTGCTGTTAGGTCACTTAGCTGAAAGTCCTTGGAGATAAACATATTAAAAACTGGGGAAAAGATATGATTTCTTGACCTCTCTAGTTCTTGGAACAACTTGTCTTTGAGAGCTAGAGAGATGACGTTAGAGCCTGAAGGTCTGTGAAAGGAGATGCAAAACTTTTGCCCTTGAACTGTTTTTAAACATCTCTGGCCCGACCATGAACTTGATCATTTGGAATTCGGCCAGAGGATCTTAAAATGACATGCATGGACCCCTAGAAGATTTATGGTGGGCTCCACGGAACTCAGAAACCTCTGCATTCATACACAAAAACCATAGTCTTGATCTGATTCACAAAACATTCTTGACCCAGATGAGGTCATAGATCATTGGTCTGGGTCTAGAAGGTCAAGAAAGATCATTTTCCACCCACCTCCTAGGTAACTGAAACAGTTGACAAATCTAACAGATGTCAACATGTTCTACCCCTTCCCTGACGTACAAGCCTCTTATCAAACAGGTTGAAATCTGCCCATAGACATGAGGTGAACTTCTCAGTTCAGTTTTCACCTGTCAGATACGGAAAGGCCCTCAGAGATGAGTGTATCCATTTCTTGGTTTTCTTGGTAACTTCTCTGAACTCATATAGCTAGCCACAACCAGCACCCAGCATTTGTTACACCTAGTCCAGCACGTTTTCCACTGCCTCATAATATTTCCAAGTATTTATTAAGCACCTTAAAGATGGTCATGAAACTGTCCCAAATGCCAGGGGAGCTTCAGGATTACAGAACCTAGCCCTGACCTCAGTGAATTTATAGATATATGGGCAAATGAATGCTTAGCCTTAAAATAAGGAATTCTTTTCTTAAAGCCTCTCCCAACAATTGGGGAAAGGTAAGTGATTGTATTAGTCAAGGTTCTCCAGAGAAACAGAACCAATAGGAGGTAGATAGATGATAGATAGATAGATAGATAGATAGATAGATAGATTAGATATAGATAGGTAGATATTGTGGGAATTGGATTACGTGATTATGGAGGCTGAGATATGCCGTGATATGCCATCTGAAAGCTGGAGAACCAGGAAAGCCAGTGGTATAAGTCAGTCTGGGTCTGGAGGCCAGAGAACTGGAGAAGCTTATGGTATAACTTCCATTCTAAAGCCAAAGGCCTGAAAACTTGGGGACCACTAATGTAAGTCCCAGAATCCAAATGCACAAGAACCAGGAGCGCCAATGTTCAAGGGTGGGAAAAGATGGGAGTCCCAGTTGAAGAAGAGTGTGTGAGAGAGAAAATTCAACCTTCCTCTGCCTTTTTGTTCTATTCAGGCCAGATTGGATGATGCTGGCCCAAATTGGTGAGGGCAGATCTCTTTACTAAGTCTCCTGAATCAAATGCTAATCTCTTCCTGAAACACCTCACAGACACACCCAGAAATAATGTTTTACCAGTTATCTAGGCATCACTTACTCCAGTCAAGTTAACACATAAAATTAACTATCACAGTGCGAATAAGGAAGACATAAATCTCTAACATAGCTGCTCAATCCCTGGGCAACTCTAGCGGCTTATTAATGAGAAGTAACACTCATTCAAAAATTAGTTATTGGTGCCAATCTCTAAGATCTTTGCAGTCTTGGAAACCTTTTGACTGTGTGCTGGATTAATAAATGAAGCATAAGCAAATGGACTAGTCCACAAGTTTGCAATCTGTTACAATCTAAGAGGGATTTTTGAAATTTTGGTAAATACAGGGCAAGAAGGTCTCCAAACTGAAACTGGTTGCATCGTAAATGCTCCAATGTGACTTGGTGGTGTGGAATTTGAAGCATCTTTTCCCATAGAAAGAATGTTGTGAAGGGTAGTTAGCTTCCCAGGCTAGCCCCTAAACATTTATTTAAGACATGATATTGCTTAACTACAGTACTGAGAATATTGAAGACTAACAGCTGAGATAAGATGGCCACTGGATGGGAAAAATGATATAAAGTTCTGATGAGGAACTCCAGGAGTACACTGCACTCTCCAGTTTCAGATTCAAAGGTCTGTACCCCAGATGGCCTCTTCCTGCCCACTCTCTTCACAGGAAAAGGAACTAACATTTATTGATCACCCAACCTTCTTAGTGCAAGAACTAACGCCTTCAGCATTATCCCTTTCATAAACCAACCTCTGAGCCCAGCCCCAAACAAAAAACTATTTTTTTCAAACTCTTATAGTGTTTTCCTAATTATAAAAAGTAACAAAATAGTGTGGTATTATAAAAATTTAGTAATACAGAAAAACTATAAATAGGAGTTAAAATTACCTATAACCAACTGTTAAAATATTGATATCTACTTTTTACCCATCACATTTTTATTCTTTTATTTTTTACAGAACTGGGATTGAACACTGTTTTGTAATCAGCTTTTTCTTTCTTTCATTTAACTATATGTCAGGGACATTTTCTATGTCAATAGATATATATCTTCTTCACCTTTTTAATGATTATCTGGGGTGCAGTGAGAGGAAATGGCACCCAAAGGAAATATAATGTTTGTGCCTTTCTCTCTACAAAGATGGCACCCCTGTACTAGAATTCCAAAGACATCTGTGTGGTACCCCCAAGACTGATTCCAGTAGATATGTCCCCTCCACCCATTGCTAAGTCCTTGGGTTACATAGTTTCCTAATCTGTGGATTTACCAAAGATCATTTAATGCCTTATTATTGGGCATTTCAATTTTCTTTTAATAAAAATACCACCATGTTGAAGTTAAGTAACACTCTCCTTTTAATGTTTTGTTAAGACAAAATAATTTGATGCTGTTGACCCATTCTTCTCTCTGCCCATAATAAGTTACTCCGTGTGATTCTGAGTCCTTGTTTCAAAGCCTTACAAACAGCTCGTGGGAAAAAGCAGAATTTCTAAACAAAACAGTTCAAAACAAAACAAAAAATACTAGCCTCCCACTTCCAACCAACCCCTTCCCCACCACACACACAGCACACAAAAGGAAGTGTGCTGGGTGAGTGGTGAAACACCGGGGGAGATAAGAGTGACCTTGACAGATGCTGAGAAAGCCCTTCAAAAATCTTGGGAGATGATTTTCTATGGGTACACAGGGGTAGAAGTTTAAATCCTGAACAACTAAACTGAACTTTGTAAAAAGCTCTTGCCACTCCCTTTGAGCCCGCTGCCCCCGAAACAACTGTCACTGATGCCTCCTGCTCCAGCCCTGCCCCTGTTTCCTTGAGCTCCCACAGTCTCTGGGATTGAGGTACCAGCTCTGGCTGAAATGGCGAGGACGTGGGTGAAAGACGAAGACTGATGGGACAGTAAGAGGCCAGGGAGAGATGTGCTAATCAGGGACTCAGAAGAAGACCTGAGCTCAAGTCCTAAGTGACACAGAGTCCAGTGACCTGGAGAAATCACTCGTGCTCTTTTGATCTCTGTTTCCATCTTGGTGAAAGGAAGGGATTGGGCAAAATTTCACTGACCCTCCCTTCCAGTTCTGAAATTCAATGTCTCCGTGATTCTAAGTAATTGATTCTCTCTATACGCAGCCAAAGCTTGGAAGAAGTCAGAGTTTGTGTTGGCTGCTCAACTTGTCTACTCTTGTAGCTGCTCCCCTCCCTCACTAGCCAGCACTCTGGGGGAACATAAGACATCTTCTTAGGTACTTTTTATTTCAGATGGTGGCACTTTATTGAAAACTCAAGGGAACTCTAGATAAGAGTAGAATTAAGCAAACACTTGGAGGTGTGTTTCAATTAGGATGTTTTCAACTGTCAGTAACAGAAAACCCAGGTGAGGTCAACCACAGGAGACACTGGGAACGTATAGGGTGTGGTAAAGCTAATGGCTGACCCATTTATTTATTTATTTATTTATTTATTTATTTATTTATTTATTTATTTATTTTTGAGGGCAGTGTCACTGGCCCTCACATGTGAGACCTGAACCGGGGCCGCTGGCTTCCCAAGCCAATGCTTAACCACCGCGCCACTCGGCCGGCCCTGGCTGGCCCATTTATAACTGACCCATCTCTTTATTCATTTGTTCCATCATCTATCCATCCATTTGAAAAACCCACAGAGTTTGGCACTGTGCCAGGAACTAGGTATTCAAATGACTCAGACATTAAAAGAGGCCAAAACCTTAGGAGTGTCATAAAGTGTCAGCTGCTTCCAGACCCCTCTCAGAGGCGTGACCGGCTGTATGTCCACAGACAAGGAGAAATGGCTGGAAGAAAAATGCTCTCTTGGTTTAGATTGCCAAGTCTACAAAGACATGGTGCTATCCACAGGGTCAATCTGGATTGAGAGGGCTGGGCAGTGATGCTGGAAAGGATTGGCAAGGACTATACAGGGAATCATGCTGGAACTCTGATCTCAGAGGAACAGAGAGCAGAAATCTGGAACTATTGGGTTGTCATAAAAGTCATGTCATAATTTTTCTGTGGTTTTCATTGCAAAAATGTGTCATGACTTTTCCGACAACTCAATATGTATGTTGGCATCTATTCACCCTCCACACAAGGTGCAGAGAGAGAGCCCCATTCACTTTCAGGCCTGGCTTTTTGACTGTGGATCTGCAAGTGACCTAATCATAATGGTCGAAGGGCAAGTAGATCATGATAGGTGACTTCAAATAATAACAACAACAGTTGTAGTGCCAGACAGTGTCCTATGTCCTTAATACACATTAGCTCATTTAATTTTCATAATAATTCTGTGAGGTAGGTATTGGCATCCCCATTTTACACAAGTGGAAAGCAAGAACAGAGATCTTGTACATGGTTAGAGCCGGGATCTGAATCCAGGCCATCTGGTTTCAATGTCTGTGCACTCACCCACCAAAAAAATGACATGCCAATGTGAGAAGTGCCACCGTAGAGTTAAGGTCAGGATGCTGTGGGAACTGAGAGAGGAGCATGTCATGAGAGTGCCAGGGAAGCTCCATAGAAGAGATGACATGCGTGGTATGGTTTGAAGAGTGAGTAGAAGTTCTTCAAACAAAGAAATGGAGGGAGTATATCCCAGGCAGCATAGGACAGCATGAGCAACCGCATGAGGTGAGAAAGAGAAGTGGCATTTTTGAAGGCCAGGAAATCATTCTACATAGCTGGACCAAAAGGTGTGTGAGAGCTGGGCTTGCAAAGAAGCCAGAGTTTGGGGTCAAATTATTAAGGGCTTTGCAGACCACATTAATTTGTTCTGCAGTCAACAAGGAGCCAAGGAAAGGGATGAATCAGGATTCTTCTCCAATTTTCAGGGATCCATAGGGTGATTTCTCAATTACCTGACCCTTGATCACACCCAGTAGAAAATCACTTCTGCTTTGGCTACCTGTTCCTTGCTTTTAGCACCCCCAACAATTATAGGTAGAGGTCAACGTTGAGTGACTTCAGTCCTACTGCCAACCCAAAGCTGGAAAGTGAAGGATCCATAGTTGTTTGAAGACGGAGCTGGCAGGACCCCCACCCCCACCCCCCGGCAGCATTGTACCATAGAATCCTGGGAAATTCTTTCACTCTGGAGCCCTGAATCCAAGAAAATCCAAATGGAGGACAGCAAAGAACTTACTTTCCTTAGAGTCTCTAGAAATATCTTTAAGAATAAACCCCTCAATTGGAAGGCTCCCTTGGACTTTGTAAGTGGGAGGATGAACAGACAATGGAATGTGACTCCCCCAAAGATATGATTTCCATCCAATTCACCATTTTATTCTCGTTCTCTCCAGGACACACCTGCAGTCTTTCCAGACAATGAGTCTTTCAAGCCACAGGCTGTGTCTCTACATCCAAAATTCCCCTACTTATACATAGAAAGTCTGTTAAGTTCAAGGGCTCTCAGGCCACCTGCTTCTTTTTTATAATTTATTTTTTCCATTACAGTTGCCATTCAATATTATATTAGTATCAGGTGTACAGCAGAGTGGTTAGACATTCATATACCTTACGAAGTGATCACCCAGATAAGTCGAGTGCCCATCTGACAACATTCATAGTTATTACAATATTATTGACTATATTCCCTATGCTGTATTTTACATCCCCATGGCTATTCTTATAACTGCTAATTTGTATTTCTTAATCCCTTCACCTTTTTTACCCATCTCCCTAGCACCCCTCCCATTTGGCCCACCTGTTTTTTGATGGCTGTGTGACCACTGAAAAAGAGGCAACTGGAGGTCCTGCAGCCTCAAGGACAAAGTGAAGCAACCATGGGAATAATCCACCAGCAAAGCCATCGGAACAAGACATGTCACAAAGAGCTCTAAACTCAATTCAAACTCAAGCTCTGTCACTGGTGGCTCTGGTATCTGTGGGACTTGGGCAAGTCCCTTAACCCCTCCAAGCCTTTACGTTCTCCTTGCAAAAAGGGTATCCCTTTTATAAAAAGGCCGTTCTCTTCTGATGATCCTTTACAATGTTATCATGAACTGTTATCATAATGTGTTTGAAATGCAGAGTGTCATGCAACCAATGCTTTTGTCAATCAGACTCTTGCTCTCCACGCTCTTCCTGTGAATGACAACTATTGTCAGTGGCTTGTCGACAGCCAGAAACAGCTTAGCACAGCACCGTGCTCGTGATTCCAGGGCAGAGTGGGCTGAGTGTGCCAGGTGTGTCTGGTCAGCTTCTCCACAAGCCTGGGTGGGGCAGGTGGGCAGGTGGGAGGTTTCTCCCACTATTGTTGAGCCCAGGCCATCGTCCCGAGCCCAGTCTCCACCCTCAGTCCCAGGCAGTGGAGAAATGCTCAAGGGCCTTGGAGTGCAGAAGTGGTTGGCACAGACCCTCCATAGGGGAAACTGGGTAAATTTTTTTTCCAATAAACATCCTTTTTTTAAAATTATTTTTGAGGTATAATTGACATACAAAAAAAACCTATACATATTGAATGTATACATCCTTTTTTAAAATTATTTTTATAAGAGTTTATTTGAGCCAAACTTATAATGTATGTCGGGGAGCAACACCTCAAAGCTAAGCCTTTGAACTTGATCTCATCAATAATAAAGGTGATAGATTGACCTCCTTCAGCCTGGTTCCTGTGTCTACCTCTCCCATTGTTTCCTAAATTTGAATGGAGAATGGGGATGTCAAGTATTGGGCCCCTGAAATTATTGTATTCATCCTTTAAATGACAACAATTTGTCAGGTAAGTATGATTTTTTTATTCAACAGATGAAGACATTGAAGAACAGAGAGTTCAAAGAATTTCCTCAAGGTCAAGCAGCTAACAAATGGGTTTAGATCCCAGACTTTTGGACTCCAAGTTAAACTCCTTTCTCCCACTGCATTATGTGGGAGGGTTTAAGTAATCGAGTGTTGAAATAAATCAAAATGGTGAGGTGGTATTGCCAAAGAGCACAGAGCTTAGCTGAGTGTTTTCCAAAATCGTTGACTTGGCAATTATAAGCTTCAGCTAAAACCTTTGACATTCACCATTCCCTAATAAACACTTTATAAAGTACCAGTTTATTTTCCTCCTTGAAGAAGTGCCATCAGTTGGAACCTCTTTTGACACTATCTTTGCAGGAACAGATGTGTGGGGAGAGGGGGGCATTCTTAATTTACCAGAGGGCTTAGAATAAAAATATAATTTCATGGAGACAGACAGAAATATGAATAATCATGCACTTTTTAGAAATTGTCTTTCCAGGAGGCCAACACACAAAGATTAGCCCTTTAAACTCTCTCCGGCCGGCACACTCCTACACTGAGACTTAGAAAGGAGAGAGATTTTGGTGATGAAACTGATATAGGGATGTGCTCGTGCTACTATTCCAGGAGGACTCTGTTTCTTCTCAGACAAAGGCTCAGTGGATCACAGGTCACATTTAGAATCCTCAGATATTTGCCAAAAGAAGTGTTTTGAAAAGAAGAGAATCTCCCACTCTCCTTGCCAGAGGGAATTCCAAGATTGTTAGGCAAGATGAAATAAGGGATTTACAAGAGGAGAGAAATTTCCTAATTTCCATATTGAATTTACATGAATTTCCACCTCCCCTTGTTGCTATCCACCAATCCCAACTAATGTTAAGCTTTGAATCAACCAAGTACCTACATCCCCTTGACGGAAAAGATTCAGATAAGTTATTGAGTAAGCAAGATTATGCTTTTAAGCTAGACTTGTGTCCATAGAATATTCTATAGTCTATAGAGTGTGTTTCACAAATACAGGAGAACCACCTGACCAGCTTGGTTAGCTCTCTTTGCTGTGAGTGCTATAAACCTTGCCCCCTCCTTTCTCACTCATGTTTCACACATGTAATTGACTCTTCTTTGTCCTTCCTTCCTGTTAGACTATGAGGTCCATGAAGGCAGGGACCGTGCATATCTTATTCCCAGCTTTGAGCATAGTGGTTGCATAGAACAGGGGTCGAGAGCATGGGTTCAAGAGAAAGACAGACCTGGTTTGAATTCTACGGAGTTACTCATCATGTGACGTAGAGAAAGTGACTCCCTATCACTCATTTTTCTCATCTGTAAAATGGGGGCAATAAGAGCTATTATGGAGATTATATTAGCTCACATGTGTAAAGCATTTAGCTTGGCCCCTGACACTCTATAAGTGCTTAGTAAATATTCACTACTATTGTATTAAGCACTACATGAGTCTTTCGAGTAGAAGTTTTTAAATGTGAGTGAGTTCACACAGGAGAAATGCTTAGGGCTAGCCTCATGAAGCAGAAGTTCTCCAATCCATTGGGATATTGCTTGAGTGGCTTCTGGAGGGTCCTCACCTGAGGCCACCAAAGGCAAATGAGCAGATCATAAGCATCCTGGAGGCACCAGCTCTTAGGATGTCCGCCTCATCTCCCCCTGCCCACCCCCAGCAGTGGCAACTGAGACTCCATTCAGTGAGCCTCTTTGCTCCCACGAAGAACCTGATCTAGGGCAAAGGAGACAAGCCCCACTGTGGAGGAAGTGTGCCCAGGTCCCTCACCTGCCCCGGATGCCGTCTGGGAGGCTAT
Source organism: Aselliscus stoliczkanus (assembly GCA_033961575.1). Classification (NCBI taxonomy): domain Eukaryota; kingdom Metazoa; phylum Chordata; class Mammalia; order Chiroptera; family Hipposideridae; genus Aselliscus; species Aselliscus stoliczkanus. The sequence goes on from CM066739.1 coordinate 102,564,813, forward strand.
CAGCTCCCAGCCTGCCCCAGCTTCCTCCACTATTGTTTAGCATTCACCACTTTCCTGATAGCCAGGCTGTGGGAACCGCTGCCCAGACGGCCTGAGCCAGCACAGGGGCAGGACTGCAGTGGGAAGGGGCTCTCATTCATATGAGGACCGAGGAGTGTGTGTGTGTGTGTGTGTGTGTGTGTGTGTGTGTGTGTGTGTGTGTTGGGGCAGGCTTAGATGGGGGAACAGTCTAAGGGTTCCCCAGTATTAACATATTGAAACACCCAGTACAAATGTGATGATGAATAGTTTTGTAAAACTAAACAAAAGTAATAGGCTTCACAAACAAATGTGTTACCCAAGTGTTTAAAATATTTGTCCTTGAAAAGCTGAACTGTCCCGGCTCTGACCATTTTCTAGGCTTTCCTAGTTGTAATCAGTCCTATGAGACGTCCAAGAAGCCCTTGAACTCAATCATGGAACAAAAATATCCTAAACATTCTATTTAAAACTATGTGTTAGAGGTTCATTACCTTAGGAAACGTTTGGGATTCTTTACTTTAATGTTTAGTTATTACGTCAGACATTTTGCTGATTTTCCCCTTTAATAATTTTACTTTATGCTAGTCTCTGAATTAGTGAATTTTAGGTACTCCCATTTTCATCATGGAAAGGGTTTTTTCTTCTGGTTGTATAAATAATACTCAATGTTAAAAAAAATTGCACAATACACAAACCATAGGTTAAAAATTAAAAATCATCTGAAATACCACCACCCTGAAATAATCAGTTAACATTGTGACTATATCTAAATAAACAATATATCAGTATCAATATCTATATACAGAGACACATATGTTACTTTTGATAAAAATTGTGGAGTTTAAAATTATGAACACATTTTTTTCCTTAAGTGCAGTGTTCTAGATAATCATGACACAAGGATCCAGGAACAAGGTTGGAATGTGATATGTATCTCAAATTTATCTACTATATATAACTAAATATATGTATCATAAAATATCTGTAAGTAGATAGAGATATATACGGCTAGCTATGTACAACTGCATAGATAGAGATCAGCTTACATGACTTGTATGGGTTTTTTTTGTTTTTTTGTTTTTTTTTATGACTTGTGTGTTTTTATTTGACATTCTTGTATGAATTCCTACACTATCAACCCATCGGCATGTACGTATAATGAAGAATATGACACACTTGTTCTTTTAAAAGTTTAATACACAATTTATAATTGGTTATTTTGAAGGTTAACCTGGCATGTGTCACAGGGTACGTGACAATGTGGCATATGTTAGAAGCTAAGATCAGGATCTAAATCTAGGAGAGTATTTGAAATTCAAAATCCTACAAGTAATCACAGCTCAAAGTAAGTCAGATCACAGTCAAAAATATCAACTGTGAAAGGAAACTCTGAGACCACCTGCTCCAAATCACTCCCTTCAGAGACGTTGAAACGGGTGCCCAGGGAAGCGGACGTGTCCAGTTTAGCTGAACTTATACTAAAGTTTGTTTTCCTGAATCACCATCCCATCTCTTTCCATCAGATTTTGTTTCCTATTACGTGTAGCATATGGCAGAGCCGTTTTCCCGTTCTCCACATCTCATTTGCCCAGAAAGGGCTGGCATCGTTTTCCTTCAGACATTTTCAGAGATTGAGTCAGAGGTAGAACTAGGGGAAATGGGGTCCCTAAGAAGTCAGATCCCGTTATGTTTGAGACGATAAGGACAGAGGGAATAATAGCTAGTATAACAATGCATGTAGTACAGAGAGCACTTATTAAGTTTCAAACCCTGTTCCGACTTCACAGCGGCCCAGTGGTCACTATTATTGTCCCCTTTACAGAGGAGGAAAGTGAGGCCCCCAGAAATTAAGGAACATCCCAAGACTTCATAACGAGTGAGTGGCAGAACCTGGATAAGGAGCCCAACAGCCCAGCCTCTTGACCACCACACCACAGAGCCTCTCATAGACGGAGTTGCTCAGACAAACTAGTGATTTTGCTGAAATCACAGAAGCAGAAAGAACCGAGACCATGTCACCATATGCTCAGAGAGAGTTACCACATAGAAGCCAGGCGATTGCAAAGGTTATTCCTGGACCCTCTCCCTGTGACCCTGCCTCTTTCTGAGACCCTGGCCAAAGCATCCATGACTATGTATTGGCCCTTTCTTATTTCTTTGGTTTTTCAAATATTTTCTAATATTTTGATATAGAAGATTTTAAACATATGCAAAAGAAGTCAGATAATACAATAAATTCCCATGTACCCAGCTCCTACCAACAAATGTTGGCCTCTGTGTGTGTGTGGTTTTTTTTATATCACTTATTTCATTTTTTTCACTCTTTCAAAATATGTCTTTATGATGTACTTATTATATTAACACCATCATATATTTTATCATTTTATACATAATTAAACATAACATGCACTGGAGGGCGTGCTTGCACTTATGACGCTACAAAATGCTTTCTACTAAATATTAAAAAACATATACACTCAAGTGGCTATCGGTGATTTACGGACATAACTGACATGTCAAACAAAAACAGAGTCAGAATGTGTGGGTTCAGGTTCTGGCTCCCCTGCTTACTAGCTGAGTAACCCTTGCACAAGTCACCTCCCTTCTTTGAGCCTCATTTTTCTCATCCACAAAGGGGTGAGGAATTCTACCTACCTCTCAGGGTTGTGTTGATCAAATGAGATCAGGGATGTGAAAGGTTTTATTATACAAACAGTAACGAACCACATGAAGTTGAGGAGGAAATCAGATTAGCACAAAGTGGTATGTCGGTGACACCGTGGGTTCTATTGTTTAAATCATTTGTGATGTGTGCCAACCCCCCTCTGACACTGCGTCTTATTGGTCTAGTGACTCCCTCCACTCTGCCCCAAAGGACACCCCAAGTGGCCTCCTATAGTAAGTAATCAAGATGGCACCAAGCCCGGTTTCCATGGCTGGTGGGCTGGTGGAAAGAACAGAAGCACACTGTCCCCGCTGGGTGACCACACTGCCACTCAGATTATATTCAGCCCTGCCCACTGCTGCCCAACCCATCCCCAGCCGCCTCAGGAGGGTCAGCACTCCTTTGATCTCCAGCCCTGGAGCAGGGAAGTTCCTGCGAGGCCCACCACTTACTGGAGGTTGCTGACCTCTAGTCTAAAGGGGCTCCGTGCCCCTCACAGAGGAGCCGGAGTGGGACACATGCAGTGCCTCTGAATAATCACAACCCCGAGGAACAAATAAACACGACAGGACAGCTGCCACAGCACATGGAGGCAGAACATAATTGAACTTGTATACATTGTGTAAGCCACTTGGAGAATATTTTTAAATTGGGATATTTCTGTCCCAGAGTCACCCTGGGGACTTTTGCTCATCCATGCGTCTCATGCCTGAGTATGGCAACTTTGTACAAAGACTTATGCGTTGGGGTTACAAAGGCCACATACTCGGTTTCGTTTCTCCAACGGTCAAGGCCTATAGAAACTGAAAAGCTGCCACACTCAGAGGCTGCCCAGTTAGAGGGGCTCAGGGCGCTGAGTGGCCCGTTCTTGTCATATTGGGGTACGGGATTTCTCTCAATCCCAAAGGGGGACGAACATACACCCTCCGGTCTGAAGACTGTAGCCTAGGCTATTTGACCTGTGACGCCCTGATCGCAGGCGCAGGGTTAGCCTTATCTGCACGTGTGCTCATTTGATGCATCCTGACATCTCAGTTCCTGAGTAATTGTCAGGCTCAGTGCTGACATGACAGATGGGAAACACAATCTTTTAGGACTTAAAGGATTGAGACGCTGCTTGGGGTAGTTTTAAAATGTGTGATTTAAAAAGGACCATTTTCATTATTATCACCAGAAGAAGCTGCTTAGCAATCACAAGAGAAACAGTGCCGGACAGCACATGCGCTGAGCAAGTACAGCCTTAGGAAGGGTTTACCAAGGTTGGTAAGACGGAATCCATGGTCTAGTGGGACAAATAGACAGATGAACCTGTCCTTTTAATACAGAGGAAAACAATTCCTGAAAGGAACTAGTATAAAGTGTTTGTGAGCGCCAGAATGGAGCAATCAAGGGTCCCATGGAGCCGGATCTGGGCATGCGGAAGCCTTCACAGAGGAGGCCACGATCACTGGCAGCTGTGGTAGGGCAGTGGGGTGGGAACATGGAGGGCACCCCACCCCCATCCCACGCCCTGCCCAGCAACAGGAGCACCTTGTGCAAACGCAAGCAAGTGACCCGGCCTCTAGTAGCGGGTAGGACTCGGTGGAGAGCTAACGAGAGAGGAAGCAAGAGAATGTGCAGAGACCAAGCTGAGAAGGAATCCATCCGCAGTGATGGGGTCAAGGGGTAATGTGCGGTGCTTTACTGCTCGCCATCTCTAGCAACTGCTCCCCCAAAACTAAATAAAGGTTGTACACCTGCCCTGCAAATGCAGCTTCAGAGTATGGGTCTTAGGCTCCCTCGTTCCTCCAATCAGGTTGCTACCTTAAGCCTTTCCAAAACGGAAATTCTGGAATTTCCACTGCTTCTGTGACTCTTGAGGGAGCTCTCTCCAGGAGGTGATGGGGGTCACTGCAGAATTTTCAGCAGGGGAGGAACTTGACTTAACCAATAGAATCTATCCCCAACAAACCGCTGGTGGAACCTTCTGGAAATCTGGACCTTGGGCATGTTCCTTAATGTTTCTGAGTGTCACCTTCTTTATCTATAAAATGGGGAATTATAATGCCTACTTGATAAATAGTTATCATGAAGTCATATTATTACGGGAAGAAATCTCATCAATAGATTCACCCAGAGGTACCACTTGGCTCCCAGGTGCCTTCATGTCAATTAGAAAAAGGTTCCCCTCCTTCAAGATGCTTTATTCCGAGTGTCAGAAAAGTATTGTAATATACTTTTGTTTTTGTTAGAACATACATTTGACTGCCACCTGCCAGAAAATTATCATCCTATACCACTCTAGGATGTTTAAAATGTAAGCGTACCCCTTCAGGTGTGTCATCTAGTGCAGTATTCTACCTGCACAGAAATCCTACTTCAGAGAAGGGTACATCCACTTACTTTGGCAAAATTAGGTTGCTGGAGGCAGGCAGAGATCCAGTGTGGCACTGGTGGGAGGAGAGAGGAAGAGTCCCTGTCAGCTGGCCTTATGAAAATGTAATAAGCATAGAGACCACCATTTACTCTCTCTGATGTCACCAGGCACTGAGAGTAGGTGTAGGTCCCGCTAAGGATCCTTCCCTCCAGGCATTTACCCCATGTCCACCCACCTCCACCCCAATCAGGCTACCTAATACTTTTGTGTGTGTGTGCTTAAATGTCAGCTTCTGGGGAAGGCATATTTGACCACCTTGTTTAAAATTGGAAATCCCAAGGGCCAGCTGGGTAGCTCAGTTGCTTAAGAGTTTGCTCAAGAGTATGAGCTCTGAGCAACAGTGTCACCAGTTCAATTCCTGAGCTGAGCTGCCGCTGAGCTGCCCCTGAGCTGCCGCTGTTGGCAGGATGGCTCAGCTTAAAAAAAAAAAAATTTTTAAATAAAATAAAATAAAATTGGAAACCCCAGCAGCCACTCCCCAATTCCCCTGCTTTATATGCGTTTTGATACACCATACAGTTAGTTTATTTATATGCTTATTACCCATCTCTCAACTAGAATGTAAGCTGTTTGAGGATGAGGGTTTGATCTGTTTCAATTCACTTCCTAAGAACATGTGCCTGGCACACACGAGACATTCCAATATTAGCTGAATGAATGAATGGTCTTCCTTTTGGTCACTACTCTCCCTGCTTCTGAGGTTCATTCTCTTAGCTCTGTTTATTCCAGAAGTTGTTCTTCTGACTCTCACAGTGGGGTGTGCCACATTAGAGCTTCTCTCCCTGGAATGAGGTGCTAGGCCCTGTTCAGATATCTCTGAAAAGAGGTAGTCCATTAAATTAAAATCCATTATCAGTGCCTGTGGGTGAATCTATGGGTGAGATTCCTTCCCATAATTAATGTGATTTCACAATAGCTATTCATCAAGGAGGCAATATAATTCCCTATTTCATAGATGAGGAAGGTGACACTCGGAAACATTAGGGAGCATACTTGAGGTGCCACAGGTAGAAAGTATGACAGCCAGGATTCAAATCCAGCTCTGCCTGAGCCCAGAATCAGCTGGCCATGTTCCCACTCTCAACAGTGCCACCAACTGAATAGTCGCGAATTAATTGGTTCACACCAGGAATCCACAGCCATAGTTAACCAAGTGGGTCTATTTCTCTCTCCCCATTACACACAATTCCAGTGATAAATCATTTTCATCAAAGCAGATGGTTTCCTGTCTGGGGAATTGAAAGCAGGGAAACCAAAACAGAATCTGTCACTGTTTAACTGAAACGTGAGGAAAAGATTGGGTGGAATAAATTTCAGCCATTCCGATGCTCCTTTGAATCAGTTTGTTTTTCTCTCTTCAGTGAGGTGACAAAGCAGAGAGTTGGACTGTGAACTGTACTGATTCCTTAATGCTTAGCCAACTGTTTAGTGTTTTAAAAAATTAGGGACAGGTGAGTCCAGAGTTGGGGGCCTTGGAGAAATGGTCCTGAGTGGACATTGTGGAGAGGCTGCCGGGGATAGCACCAGGCCTCTGAGCCAAATCCATTCCTTGAACAATGATGGAGCACGCACTACGTTCCTGGTTTAACCAGACCACACAAATACAAGAATATGTTTTGTCAAGTACGAGGTTATCGGGAAAGGGCCAGGAGAGCAGTTTCCAGGCTCTCGGCCTCACGTGGAAAGGTGCTGGCTCAGTTATTAGAAGGCCATCAGCTTTAACCAGTTGGCTATTAGCTACTATTGTTTGGCATATAACTGCCTTGGCTGCCTTAGCAAGTGCGGGTGTCGCAGATGGTGCAGTTCCTGTGGCTCCTACTTCCTGTGTCTCGCCTGGTCGCCAGTGAGACTGCAGTGCAGGAAGAACCCTTGTTGGGCTATTGACAGATGTTTGCTTCTCATGTCTCGACCAGGCATCATCAAGAATATAATATAGTGGTATGAACCCCCTATCTGTGGCTCCGTTTTTCCTTTTTGGCCTCACCAAATCCTGTGTTCATCTGCCGGGAGCTAAGCTCCAGCATAACACAAGTCTTACCCAAACCGAATTCTAGAATCAGGACCAAAATAGTTGTCACATCCACAGGGTTCAGATCCAATATCTGGAGAGACATGAAAACATTAAAAGGATGAGAACCATGTATGGTTTAGTGTATGATAAATGGCAATGTAATTATAGATAGGAGCAACCCCTCTTTAATAAGGGATGGATGACAAATCTTAGGCAGCAATACCCAAAAGGACGGTGTCAGAGTTAGTGGATCCAGGCTTCCTGTTTCCTCCCTTTACCCAGATCCTGCTGATCCTTTCCTATGTCCCATACTGTCCTTGCTTCAGCACTACCGGGACAGGCCACTTCCTTGTGTTGTGGCCTCATCACTGCGTTCAGAAAAGTCTCAATGTCTTCACACGCAGTTTGGTCTGAAAGCACCCTGAGTACAGAGAATGTGTTCTTGCTATGAATAACGTTTTGATCCCTTCCAATGCATGTGGTAAACCATTCGCTAGCATCCCTTAATCAGCTGAGTTTCTCCCTCAGCTGTTTGCCTTCTGCCTCAGCTGTAACATGGCAATGAGGAGCGGGCTCGTAAACCTCTTGCAAAAACATCTGTCATGGGCAGCTGTATGGCTCAGTTGGTTAGAGCACATGCTCTTAACAACAAGGTTGCCTGTTCAGTTCCCACATGGGATGGGGGGCTGTGCCCCTCACAACTAGATTAAAAACGGGACTGGACTTGGAGCTGAGCTGTGCCCTCCACAATTAAGACTGAAGGACAATGACTTGACTTGGAGCTGATGGGTCCTGGAAAAAACACACAGTAACCCAATCAAAATTTTTAAAAAATTTATAAATATGTCACGGGTTGGTCGGAGCTACGAATGGGTCCCACAACTGGGATATAAACTCCATGTGATCACCCTTCCCTTTCAACTGAGGTTTTATTTCTGTTGCCATTTCGTGCCCAATATTGTGTGATCCTAACAGGTCATGTAAAAGAGCTATGCAGATACGAAGAGGAATAAGACCCACCCCTGCCCTGTTTAGTTGGGGAGACACAGTGAACAGATTATGACAATCCAAGGTGAGGAGGGCAATCCTAGAGCCCAGGGGACAGGATTCACTGTCTGGGAGACTGGAAGGAACAGCCAGAGCTGCAGATAAGAAAGAAGAATCTTTGAAAAGGAATATTAACTTCCCTTAACAGCTTAGTTCTGCCGAAGACCTAGCATCAGATGCTATTCTTTTTTTTTTTAATGTTTTAATTTTATTTTATTAGTTTCAGGTGTACAACACAATGCAATAGTTATACTCTTTACCCCCCACAGTGAAAACCCCCCTCCCCCAGTTCACCACCCCACTCCTCCCCCATATCATACATATCCATCACAACTCCCCTGACTCCCCTCCACAGTATACTCCACATCCCGTGACCATCCACATATTTGGTTACAGTTGGCATACAATACTATACAACAGCAGCTTCAGGTGTACAGTGCAGTGATCAAGCCTCTACTTCATCCATGAAGTGGTCTCCCCAACAAGACATGCGACCATCTGACACGACACAAAATTTTTACAACATTATTATATTCCGCGAACTATGTTTCATATCCCTGTGGCAATATTGTAGTTGTCTATTTATGCTGTCTAATCCCTTCCCCTTCCCCCCCCCATCCCCACCCCACTCCCAACTGGCAACCCTCAGTTTTTCCTCTACATCTATGAGTCTGTTTACTTTGATCGTTCACTCAGCTCTTCAGACTCCACACACAAGTGAGATCACATGGTACCTGTCCTTCTCCGACTGACTTATTTCTCGCAACATAATAGTCTCTTCACAACATTATCAATTACATTCCCAGAACTGCCCCCATATCCCTGCGGCAACATTGTAGTCCCACATACACTGTCCAAAACCTTCCCCCTCTCCCTCTTCCCCACTCCCTCCCAGCCAGCAACCATCAGTTTTTCCTTTATATCTGCTTGATATGACTTCAATCTTCTTAAATTGTCTCTCTGGGTTAGCTTGTTTACCCCTTTCTTTTGTTTAAAAAAGCCCTTTTAACATTTCTTGCAATGCTGGCTTGGTGGTAATGAATTCCTTAAGCTTCTTCTTTTCTGAGAAGCTCTTTATTTCTCCTTCAATTTTAAGTGATAGCCATGCTGGGTAGAGCAATCTTGGTTGTAGGCCTTCATTTTGTGTCACTTTGAGTATCTCCTGCCACTCCCTTCTGGCCTGCAGAGTTTCTGTAGACAAGTCAGCTGTTAGTCTAACAGGAGTTCCTTTGTATGTAACCTGCTGTCTTTCTCTTGCAGCCTCTAGGATTCTGTCTCTGTCTTTAACCTTTGCCATTTTCACTATGATGTGTCTTGGTGTGGACCTGTTTGGGTTCAGCTTGTTTGGACCCTTCTGCACTTCCTGGGCATGTATGTTGATTTCCTTCACCAGGGTAGGGAAGTTTTCAGTCATTATTTTTTCAAATACCTTTTCGACCCCTTGCTTCTTCTCTTCTCCTTCTGGTATCCCTATGATTAGAAAGTGGTTGCGCTTCACCTTGTCCCATAGGGCTCTTAAACTATTTTCATTGTTTTTTATTCTTTGGTCTTTTTGCTGTGCCAACTGGGTGAGTTCTGCTATTTTATCTTCCAAATCGCTGATCCGCTCCTCTGCTTCATCTACTCTACTGGTGATTCCTTTGAGTGTGTTCTTCATTTCAGTTATTGTATTCTTTAGTTCTAACAGGTTGTTTTTTATGGTTTCCCTATCCTTCTTTATGTCCTCGCTAAGTTCCTTAAACATTCTTATCATCAGTGTTCTAAACTCTGTCTCTGAAAGGTTGGATCCCTCTGTTTCATTTGGTTCCATTTCTGGAGGTTTCTTCTGATCTTTTACTTGTGACATGTTTCTTTGTTTCCCCATTCTGGCTGTCGCTCTGGGATTGCTTTGATGTATTAGATAGATCACCAGGAGAGCCCTGGCTGGATCACGCAGGCACACAGCTCACGGCTCAACACTCCCAGGAAAACTCCCAGTCTCAGCCTGTCCCAAACAGCCGCTCGCAGATCAGGCCGAACAGCCCGACAACCAATCACCAGCCTGGCAACTCTGCAAGCGGAGTGCAGAGAGCAGAGACCGGAGGCGGCTTGCATGCTCCCGCGTCTCAGTGAGCAGCCTGTTGGAGCTGGATCACTCCCACTAGGCATTTCCCTGGCAACTCTGCAAGCGGAGTGCGGAGAGCAGAGACCTGAGGAGGCTCGCGCACTCCCAGGCCTCAGTGAGCAGCCGTTGGAGCTGGAGGGCACCCGCCTTGCGTTTCCCTGGCAACGCAGTATAAGCTGGGCGGAGGGTGGGGATTCAAGGCCGCAGGCGCACGCGCATGCACACACACACTTCTGCGCCAATTCCACCAGACCAATTAGGTCTCGGACCTGATCCTTCGTGGGAGGGCTCAAGCCCGACAAAATGGCGTCCTCCCTACACCACTCGCGTGCAAGCTCCGCACCACGGGAACAATAGTCTAAAAACCTCCAGTCTTTGCACCAAAGGTGCTCAGTTCAGTCCGTCCCCACAGGCTCCTGGCTCACACAGCCACTCCCTCCACCAGGAACCAGGTAAGTGCTCACCGGCGAGCAAGCCCGGGCGCCGGCCCCACTGATTCTCCAGCTGCTCTTAGCCTCACCGAGCTGAGCAAAGAGAGTCCTTACTAATTTACTGCCGGCTATGTTGGAACTTCTCTTCCCGGCAAAGGAGCTCTGGGCTGGTGAGCTTGGAGTGCGGCCGGAGGGTCTCTCCCCCAACCGGAGAAGCCTCTCCACAGCTGGGACCTTCCTCACGGGGTTCGCCCTCTCTCGTCTCCGCTCGTCGTACCAAACCCGATGTGGCTTCCTCTTTAAGTTCTTCGTTTAGTGGTTCTGTTCCTCCAGTGTTCTGGGGACCTCCAGGGTTGAATGCTGTATAATTTGCTTGTAATTTTGGTGTGATCCTGGGAGGCAGTTAGCACAGCGTTTGTCTATTGCGCCATTTTACTGGAAGTCTCTCAGATGCTATTCTAACCAGGAGAGGTTTTAGCTTCGGCCCTTTCTCTCCTCAGCTCCCTGTGTTGTCAGCATTCAGAAAGAACACCAACTCTTCCAGGGACCCATGTCTTTACATCCCTGACATCTGCCTTCAGGGATGCTAAACTGAGTAGATGGTGAAGTCAGGAACGCAGATATGTAAATAAATGAATTTCTCAGAGTAGGATGTCTCCCTGAACTGGCCAGCTGGGCTGGGCAACCAGCTCAGGACAACTTGGTTCCCAACACACACACTTGGAAAGCTGACCAAAAACATGACTTTGAACTAGTGGGGAGTTCTCAGACCAGAATCAGGAGCAGTGGTGATCATGCATGGCCAGTCTCCACCCAAATCAGGTGTCATAAAATGATGCAGATCTGAACTCTAGCATTCTTCTTAAAACAAAAGAATGAATGTGAGTAGCTCTTCATTTCCTCTGCATTTTGGTACCTCACTGGGCAATTGGAATCTGTCTGGGAACAATAGCTCTGCTACTGAATTATGTTCTCTCTTTGCAGAAGTTAATTGAACTAAGAGATTAGTCTTTGTATTAATTAGCATGTGGGAGATGGATATTCCTTCCTACCTCTTTCCTGGTATTTAATGAGACCCGATAGTGTAAAGACACCTCATAGGTCATTATGAGGACTTTGGCTTTTACATTGAGGGGAAACAGGGAGCTATTGCAGGATTTTGAGCAGAGGAATGATATGGTTGGATTTATACTCTCTAAAAAGATCTACTTGGGTACCATGTTGATAACACACTGTAGAAGGTGAGAGTGGAAGAAAAAGACACTGTTGCAATAATTCAGGCAAGAGATAACAAAGGTGGTAGCAGTGGGATGAGGCAAAGTGGTCAGATTCCAGACATGTTTTGAAGTTCTACCTTCAACAGAATTTGCTGAAGGATTGACTGTGGGGTGTAAAAAAAATGAAGGGAGGAGCAAGATGACCCCACAGAAAGATACACTTGCCACCAATTGAGATGGGGAAGACTGTGGGTAGAGCCATTTGGAAGAAAATGAGAGACGAGGGCACTTTTAGCAATAGAGGTGGAGCCGACAGGGGTTTGGGGAGGGAGGAAGAAGAAGAGAGGAAAGGAGTCTATTGGGCTTGTTGGGAAAAGAGAAGTCCAATCTTACTCATAGGGATTTAGGGTTGTCATAGGGACTTCTTTGTCTCGTATCCTTACTGGCTCACATGTGAAAGAAAGAAAGTAGTACCTGGCCTAATGGTTGGGCAGTTAGCTAGACCTACATGTATAATCCTAAGCAAGTTGCTTGACTTCACTGGGCTTCAACTTCCTCATCTACAAAACTGGATGAGAACGCCCATTGCTTCGCGAAGTGCTGGTATAAGGATTCAATGAAATAACATCAGAAAGGGCTTAACGAAGAGTCTGATTTTGCTGCAACAACAAAGAACCTCCCAAATCTCTGTGGTTCACAAGCACAGACACCTTTCTTGGGGGCTGTGGATTCGCTGTGGCTCTGCTGGATTCCACTGGTCTCCTGTCCTCATGACCAAATGAGCTAAGGCTCCATCTCTAAACACCATCACTGGGGATTGGGGCTTCAACATAAGAATTTTGGGGAGGGCCGGCCAAGTGGCGCGGTTGTTAAGCACTGGTTTGGGAAGCCAGCAGCCCCGGTTCGGGACCCACATGTGAGGGTCAGTGATACTGCCCTCAAAAAAAAAAAAAAAGAATTTTGGGGAGACACAAACATTTAGTCCACTATACTTTCCATGATGGACCTACATAAAATGACAAACCCTTGCCCTGCAAATCCTTATTGACCTTAACCTGATTTACGTTTCTCCATAGTACTTACCACAAGCTGACATAGTTACATAATTTTCATTGTCATTTATTATCTATCTCCTTCTTTTAGAACATAAGCTTGATGAGAGCAGGATTTGTTCACTGCTATATCCTCAGCACCTAGAATAATGAGTGATATATAAAAGGTAGTCGTTAAATATTTGTTGAGTTAATTAATTTAGCTAATTTGTGCCGTGGACTTTATATAAATTAATCTCATTTTGATCTCCACAGAAACTATACATATCTATGTACATATACACACAGTATTGGCAAGCCCCATTTAATGGGTGAGATACTTCAGAGAATTAAAATAAGTCACACAAGGTCACACAGCTCAGGGCTGCCCACTCTCCCACATACAAGGAGAGACATGCCCCCCCTCCAGGTTGCAGCTAAGACATAGCATTGCCTCTTCTGCTTCCCAGGATGGGGGTGGCAGCATAGAGAAGGTCCTGTATACCCTGCAGACCAGCAGAGCCTTGTGCCCTGGCCACTCTGCTCCCCAGGGACAGTGCCACCCCAGGGATAGTACCAGGCAGAAAACAGAAAAGCTTCCACCAGAAAAGTAGGAAGGTTGGGGCTGGGGAGAGTGTGGGAGGAGGCCACTGTCCACTCTGTGCGACAGTGACTAGCAGGAAGAAGTGGCCCTTGTTGACTTTTGGCTCTTCCACATCACCTCTGCCCTGTGCACAGGTAGCATCTCTGATAAAATACCACATTCAGTGTAATCTCAGGGCCCCTCAATCCTCCAGCCCCACACAGCCTTTCCTCCACTCAGCCCCAGAATGCTGTCCATGGACAAAGACCTTGAAGAGGCTGTGTTTGTCCTTGACTCTCACTGAGAATGCTCATAGAGGGTGCCTGGGTGACCCCCAGCTGGTGCCCGCCTTCCTGAAGGCTGACACCTGCATGCTTCACCATCCATTGTCACTGGTGGCAAGAATCTGTGTTCGGCCCTCCCTCCTCCCCATCCTCTCTCTCCCCAGAGCCTTTCCCTCATCAAATGCCAACAGAGAACCATAGAAACAGAAGGTCATCACTCTTCAGTTCTTCACTCAAGTAGCATTTATTGAACGCCACCATGATACTGTCCTGTGTCCACTGAGTTCACAGTGTGACAGAGCACACAGTGTCTACTCCCCGCCAGAGAACCCCATACCCATCCTCAGATGTCACTCTGCAGGAAGCTGCCTACCTGGCCCACGCACAGAGACCAGTGAGATGACACAGATATAAACGACAGATCGGTTTGTCTCATGCTGATTCTTTACTCTCACTGACTTTGCAGGGAGAGTGATCACCCAGGACCAGACCTTCCCCAGCGGCCACCCTCTGAGAGCCTCAGAATGGCTGCAACCCTCTCTTCTCCAGCCAGCTTTGACCCTCTAGAACAGTGGTGTTTGAACTGCAAATTACAACTCATTTGTGAGTCATGAAATCAGTTTAGTGGGCTGCCATCACCCTTTTTAAAAAAAATAAATTAAATGAGAAAAGAAAATAGCAATGTGCATTACATAAAGTAAGGGCGAATATTGTTTTGTAAAACTTTTTGTTACATAGTATGAGTGTACGTGTGTATGCGTGTGTGTGTTGAGTATTAAGTGCATTTTTTACTGTCTTAAGACAGCCTTCCCATCAAAGACAAAACAGTGCCTATTACAGGCTGTGGCAGAGGGTCTTTCAGATCCAGAGCTGGTCTGCCCACTCATAAATTGGGGGCTGTGAGCTCTGCAGAGTAGGGAGCTGCCCATCCCTCAGCTCAGGGGTATGAGTGCATCTGCAGAGAAACCTAGTCTGAGAAAGCCTGAGCAGGGAGCTCAGCTGTCCCAGGAGAGGAAGATCCTTGCTACTTAACGTAAGGACACACCTGAGAGGCTAAAGGCAGCAGAAAAAGTGAGGGTCTGGTGCACGAACTGCCCCAGAAAGGACAGCGTAAGTCAGGCTGTCAGAATCCAGCGTTAATACAAAGCACCTGACGAGGCACGGTGGGGCATCCAATGGACAAAAATGGCCTACCTGCGCCCGCAGCGTGGCAGGATGGAAAGCCAAGCAGGTCTGAAGTAACGGGAAGCATGTGCAAAATAGTGTATTATTTAAGAGCAGACCTAGCAACCGAGAGGTCCTTCAGTGACTGAATGGATAAAGAAATTGTGCTTCATCCAGGTAATGGAATATTATTCAGTACTAAAAAGAAATGAGCTACCAAGCCATGAAAAGACATGGGGGAAACTGAAATGCATAATTACTAAGTGAAAGAAGCCAATTTGAAATGACTATGACTGCATGGTTCTGACTCTGACATTCTCAAAAAGGCAACACTATGGAGACAATAGAAAGATCAGTGGTTGGCAGGGGGAGACCAAGATGAAGCAGTGGGACATGGAGGATTTTTAGGGCAGTGAAAGTACTCTGTTTGATACTGTAATGATGGACACATGTCATTAAACATTTGTCCAAACCCAAAGCATGTCTAACACCAAGGGTGAATCCTAAAGTAAACTGTGGATTTTTGGTGACAATGATATGTCATTATAGGTTCATCAGTTGTAACAAGAACACCCCTCTGGAAGGAGATGTTGACATTGGGGGAGGTTCTGTGGGAGGGTGGGGACATAGGGGGTATATGGAAAATCTCTGCACCTTCTACTCAATTTAGCTATGAATGTAAAACTGCTCTAAAAAATAAAATCTATTAATGAGAGAGAGAGACTTCATTCATTGTATGAACATTACAGCAACAATCAGCCAGAAACAGAGAGTGTATAGGCTGGAAGGGGCCAGACCTTCACTGGGGGGCTTGAATAGTTGGGCAAGAAGGGCATTTGAGGTTCAGAGGGAAATGGGGTGAAGATTGGATGTCCCGAGTCAGCATGATGTACTCTTGAGCACACACTGACATTACCCTAGCTGGGACAGAGGAATTCTGTGTAGAGGCTGGACTATGGAGGGCTAAGGAAATGGATTCGATATGACACATAAATACAACAAAAATCTAACATGACCCAAACGTCAGCTGCAGGCACCCTGCCACTTGAGATCCAGATAAGATTGGCCTGACTCTCTTGTCCACATCCTGTGGAAAGTTCAATGCCCTCCCCAAGATGTCTGCACTTTCTCAGGGCAGTTACATTTTTGTGGTCTCCTCGGGTTCTGGAATCAGCTCTGTTTATCAGCTCTCACCTTCTATTGCATGTGGCCCCTCTTCTAACCCAGGAGTGAAACTCCGTCCCTTTACTTGATTCACTTACACTCCCCACAGATCTGACAAGGCCTTTGCTGACATTTTGAGGGAAATAAATGGATTTGAGGAGTTACCACGCAGGGATGCAAACAAATGAAAATTGAACATTAAAAAGTCTGTGTACATAAAAAAACCCTCTGCAATTTTCCGCTAATTTCTATCAAAATTGCTGAGCTCCCCTCTGTACCTTCCCTCCGTTCCCTCTCCCCTCCGCATGCCAGGTCCCTGTTCATTTCATACGCAGAGCAGTTTAGGATCTCTATGGTTTTCTTGTTTCCTGCCACACTCAGGATCTCTCATCTACCCACAAGCATACCAAGGGATTTTCTTAAATAAAGACAATTTCCTCCCCAACAGGAAATCTGATGCCAGCTATTAAGATCATTATTTTCATTCTGCTTCATAAGAAATGTTACATAAAAAGAATGACAGGCTAGGAGGTGGGGGAACTGAACGCACAGAGTAAGTGAGAGAAAGGAGACAAAAAAAAAAAAACCCAATATGTGAGAATGATTTTGAGGTTGAAAACAGTATCAAGGGAAGGGAGAGAAACAGCGGTTACGGAAGTCCAACCAAGTCACGTTGTAGTTACTGGTGTTTTCTGAGTTGGTTCTGTGAGATTCGGCCCTGAGGCTGGCAGGAAGAAAGAGTTTGGAGAAACAAGCCGTGCTGAATGTCACATGGATGTGGGACCTCCAATCAAAAGTAACACGAGACACCTGAATTCTAACCTGAATTCTGCTCCTAACTTGCAGTATGACCCTATTGAAATCGCTTGCTTCTCGGGGCCTCCGTTTCCTCATCTGGACAGTAAGAAAGTCAGACTAGAGACCCTTTCCCATAAATTCCACCAGACCTTAAATTACGTTTGTAGTTTGCACGTTCTTATTATTTTGGGGGACTTTTTGTTAAGTGCAGAAGGAGTCATAGGTGTGAGTTCAGTAATCGTGAAGGGAGGGCGATAGGGATATTAAAATGTCTGAAAACATGTGTGGAGCTGAAGAGGTTAGAGCAGTTGACTGGCACATTAGCTAAAATGTACAGTTATTCTAAGAGAACCACATTTTAATAGAAGAAGATAAACCCTCACAGAAACACACACTAAATGTTCTGAGACTCAGCTCTTCACATCTGGAAATAGCCATGTTGCAGACAGCTGACTTGTCCTTTTATCCTCAAGAGGCTGAAAGAGAGCTAGCTAGCTCTTCAGCCTCTTCTTAGAAGGGCACTAATCCCACTCATGAGTGCTTCAGCCTTGTAACCTAATGACCTCCCAAAGTCCTCACCTCCAAATACCATCTCACTGTGATTAGCGTTTCAACATATGAATTTTGGGGGGACATATTCAGTCCATTACACCACCCTTCCCTCCTTCCTAACAGGGTCCTCATTTTGTTTTATTGTTTTTTGGGGGTTTTTGGGGGGGGAGGGTTAAATGCTGATTTTTTTTTTTTTTAAGATTTTATTGGGGATTTGGAGGACGGAACAGCGTTGGGGAATTGGGGAAGGGGACAGACAAGCTGCCGTCCTTTAGTTCTTCAGTCTGGCTGTGGAGGATATCGCTTCACTGGCGCATGTTGGTATTGTGATCATTGCACTCTTCCTGGCTGAAGCAAATCGGTCACTGGCCATCGGAAGGCCACCCACGGCGACTCAAGGCAGCTCATGCCACCTGCCGCTCACACTGGCTGCCAGCCACTCATGGTAGCTTATGGCAGCCCACTGCAGCCCCGCTGCAGCCTATGCCATCGCTGGTGACTCACAGCAACCCAGCTCCAGGTCAAGCTGTTGTTCACCATCTTAGCTGTAGAGAGCAGTGTCACTGGCGCATGTGGGATCTGAACCGGTGGCCCTGCTGCTCAGAGCTCGCGCTCCCAAACCAACTCTCAACAAGAAGCCACTCAGCTGGCCCCCCATTTTGTTTTGATAATCTTCCTTGTCACAGCCAATGGCTTCATTCATTATGCTAATCGTTATGCTAATCATAGTAAACCCATTCCCCTGTCTAGTAATAATTATGGTCAAGGAGATTATGGCTAGGAGGAGGTTTGGCTAGGTAATTTGTGAGGCCCAGTGCAAAATGAAAATGCAAGGCCCCTTGTTCAAAAAGCAAGGAAAACCTGCCATTAAAAGTACTAAAATAGGGCCGGCCGAGTGGCGCAATGGTTAAGATCTGGCTTGGGATGCCAGCGGCCCCGGTTTGGTCCCACATATGAGGGCCAGTGACACTGCCCTCAAAAATAAAATAAAATAAAATAAAATAAAGTACTAAAATATAGGGCGAGCTTGCTCAAGTGTGTGAGCTGAGCTCTGAGCAACAGCAGTTCGATGCCCAGCCTGAGATGAACTGCCATTAACCTGACAACAGGTGGCTGCTGTAGGCAGGATGGCTCAGCTAAAAAAAAAAAAAAGTACTAAAATATAAAGCTGTTTCCCTTCTTCTGTAGTCTCTCTATCATTTTGTTGTGGTTTGCTTTTTTGTTTGTTTCTTTTGGTTTGTTTTGTTTGATTTTACTGTTTACTGTCATTCTACTGGCATCCTTGTGGCTGCCTTTGGAATATATGGCAGCCATCTTCCAAGCATGAGTGGAACTAACCTGAGGACAAGGCTGACATAGGGGAAAAAGAAAGATTGAAAGGATGTCTTTGAAGAAGTTATTGAGCCTCTGAATTAACCATTTCCTGTAGCCACTTTGAGTTGTTTTCTCTTATTTGCAGCTGAAACCATCCTAACTTGACCCCAACCCAGGAATCTCCACTTTTAACCAGCTCCCCAGATGGTTCTGATGCATGTGTCTGGCCTGTATTTTGAGAAACTCAGCTCTAAAATGATGGCACATGTCCCAGCTGTGTGGTGAAAACCTTATTTCCACGAGATGGATGACCTCAATTGATTCAGGTGGATGTCTCAAATACATAGTCCTTCCTTGTTTTCGCAGTCAATCCTGCCTTTCTACAGATTTCAACACATCCTCTACAACTCGAGTTGTTTTTTTTTTAATTATTTATAATTGCTTAACATCCTGGGAGCTAAATAGCTGAAAATGTTGGTTATATATAAATATTCTCCGCTCTATCCCTCCAAAGTGATGTGGGAGGATTTCCTGACTTTACAGTACCCTGTGGAGAAACTGGACATTATCGAAGTTATTTTAGAATGTCAGGGCTCTCCAGGGGCTCACAATCACTCAGTGCCCAGCCCCCCACCACCACCATTGATCTAAGTAACCTCAAAGAATGGTCGGTCGGTGTCTGCTGCTGCTGCTCTTGCTAAGCAGGGTCACCGTGTCTGACCTCCCTTCCTAAGTAAACCGAGGCCTAGGGCTCCTTGTAGAGCTTGAAGTGGGCACAGGCACAGAGGCTGCACTTGGGAATGTTGAGTAAATGGGAAGAGAAATCAGCATTGGGAGGTAAAAAAGGGTCTGACACCCAGAGATCATCCAATTCAAGGGTCTAATTCACAGAAAGATGAGGCAAAAGGACTACAACCTGGCCTGAATCAAAAGGACAGAGAGGGGGGTTACCGGTTAGCTCAGTTGGTTAAAGTGCGGTGCTGATAACACCAAGGTTGCTGGTTTGATGCCCGCATGGGCCACTGTGAGCTGTGCCCTCCCTGCAACAGTCAACTATGCCATTGTAGCATGAAAGCAATGTGTAACCAATGACTGTGGCTGTTCCCCAATAGAAATAAAAAAAATTAAAAAGAAAAAGGGTCAGAGAGAAAGTCAGTGAGAGGTTGAGATGGATACAGCCGCTATCCCTTATAGGGGAGCCTGTGGCTTCCAGTGTGTTTGAGGAAAGACTCTTCTTGCGTGACTCCTCTATTCTCAGTACCTCACTTCTGACACTTCTGGTCACCAAATGTGAGGGCTAAGGGGTTTCCCACATCAAGCAATTCCATGACACCAGTGGGATGTCCTACAATTTAACTAAATTCTGATGCTATCTACCCAGAGCTATAGCCAATCAAATAATTTCCTTGCTTTGCTTCCGAGTCTTCTCTATAAAAATGCTTGCTCCTATCTCCTGACGGTAGAGTGCTCCTAACCACTGCTGGTTGGCTGCTGTCTGATTCACATCAATGTGAATTTGCTCAAATAAACTCTTAAAATTTTTGAATATGTCTCAGTTTATCTTTTAACAGATGCATAGGGCAAGGTATGTGGGAAGAGGCACGGGGCTTCCCAACTCTCTTAGATGCACCAACCATCCCACACCTCCACGTGCTAACCAACCTGGAAGCTCTCAGAACCCTGTCCTTTAGGCACAATTGATAAAATCAATTGATCAGTGATGACTGATTCAATTTCCAGTTCCTCTTCACTCCCCTGGATGTAGAGGAGTGGGGTTGAAAGTTTCAACCCATCTAATCACCCAGTTGGTTTCCTAAGCCCCATCCTTAGGGGTTTTCCAAAAATCACTTTATTAATATAAACCCGGGGGTGGTTGAAAGGGGCTTGTTATGAATAATAAAAGACACCTTTATAGCGCCTATCACTTAGGAAATCCCAAGGATTTTAGGAGCTTTGTGTCGGAAACAGGAAGACTAAATGTACATTTCTTATTATAAACCACAGTATTACACCATAGGAAAGGAAGAACTGTTGATGGCATTACACTGAATTGTTGCAAAGACAGGGGCACCATAAACATCTCAGTAAATGTGTTTGTCTCCCAGCAAATTGGTTACAACCAGTAGAGGCTCAAATTTTCTATATAGTATATTAGAGATGGTACTCTCGCTACAGAAAGGCAAAGGAAATAGATGGAAGATTGTTTTAAAGCTTCAGATGCCCTCAGTAATGCACTATATGATTCCACTGTATCGTGGAGGAGAACCACCTCCATCTCCCAGGGGGATTATCATCTCCCTGGAGGTAAGAGCCATGTTTTACTCCTTCGTATCACCACACTATGGTGAATTTACATCCCCACCAGCTGAACTGACTCAAGTTGAGCTAACCCACTGCAAGTGAATAATTTTGATTTAGAAAGTGGTAAATAAAACCAGGGCCATCCCTATGTAGAAACAAGGTCAACAGGCAAGATCAATAAGTGTGGTATGGGAAATAAAGAAAAGAGCGTCATCCTAGTCAATGCCTTAGTTTAGGCCATTATCCTTGTGCAATGAAAATAAGTAAAAAGATACTATTATCCCTCTTATATCATAACTCTTGGTATCCTCTTCTCCAAAAGTCTCTCTTAAAATTCTCCTTGCTGGGGTGGGCGGTTAGCTCAGTAGGTTAGAGCGCAGAGCTCTTAACACCAAGGCTGCCGGTTCAATCCCCACATGGGCCACTGAGTTGCACCTTCCACAACTAGATTGAAACAACTACTTGACTTGGAGTTGATGGGTCCTGGAAAAAGATTGATATCAATTTTTTAAAAAGTATTAAAAAAAAAAAGAAAGAAAGAAATTCTCCCTCCCCTAAGTCCTGCAATCCCACCCCTGGAGAAGACATGTTCCTTTGCATTCAGTATTGCCCTCTCTGGGCCAAAGTTTCAAAGTGTAAATACCTCTGGGACAAATAACACACTGTATTCCTATTACTCTTGTATAAATACATTTAACCCAGGATTTCCTCTTCATAGAAAGGACTTGGGCTCCTCTAGGGGCTGAGAATTATGAAAGAGGGGGAAAGAAAAGACGCTCAGGGAAGAAGAGAATGTATGGGTCAGGGGAGATGGTGGTCAGGTACAAGTTGACCCCTGTCCCCAATTTTACTGAGGTCTGGCCCTGAATAAAACCAATAATTACGATTTCAGTAGCTTTTATTGCTCTTTTTTGTGAGACTCATTTCTTCCTGGTAAAACTCCTTTATTTCAGGCTATTATTCCTTTGTAATTAAAACAATATCTTGTATCCTCCACTTGGGATTCCTTTGAAATGGTGTGGATAATACACAATGGCACCCTGAAAGCTTTTATTTAGTTTCTCTTGAGTCAAAGCAGAAGCTTTCAGGAAAGATTTATCATACTAGGTCCAGAGAGTTATCTCAAATAGCTCACATGCAAGATATGGAAGCCCTGCAGGAGATTCCAAACTCCCTTTCTGGTGTGAAGAAGGTGCAAATGTAAGAGCATCTCCAAAGCTGTCATCGAGCCAAATGATTTATCACCCGTAGATTTACTCTAGGAAGAGTGGGGGCTCTGACGAGTGAGCAGAGCTGAGAAGGAGGTGTTCTTCCTTCTAAGCAAACGAGTCTTCCCTTACTTTTTCCTTCTGTGAGGAAACGGTCCTTTCTTTATAGGTACACCTTGCAAAAGGAAAATTTAAACTTAAGGAATCCATTGTTTAATTTTTTTTTTTAACTTTATTGGAAACAATGTGTTTTTTCCAGGTCCCATCAGCTCCAAGTCAAGTTGTTGTCCTTCAATCTTAGTTGTGGAGGGCACAGCTCAGCTCCAAGTCCAGTCACCATGGAGGATGGAGGACGCAGCCCACCATCCCACAATCCCATGCAGGAGTTGAACCGGCAACCTTGTTGTTAAGAGCACATGCTCTAACCAGTTGAGCCATCAGGCTGCCCACCAGCAGCTCAGCTGCAGCTCAGCTCAAGTCATTGTCTTCAATCTAGTTGCAGAAGACGCAGCTCATGTGGGAATCAAACCGGCAACCCTGTTGCTCAGAGCATGCGCTTTAACCAACTGAGCCACCTGGCCACCCCTTGATCTTTTTAAGGGGCACTAATGATGGGCCTCAGTGTCCTTATGTATAAACTGGGTTAATAATGCCCACCTCAGAGGGTAGTTCTGAAGGTTAGATGAGGTTGTATAAGGAGCACTTGGCACAAGGGAGATGATACATGGGTATTAGCTCCCTTCCCAACTTCTCTCAACCGACTATAACCCCAAAACTTACACTGGGGAACTACCCTGTCAAAACTCCTAGATTACATTCCTGACTTCTCCTAGTTTGGCCTAAACTCCATTTCTGACAAGAGGTTCCCTCTTATAGGTGAAAACTTTTTTCTTTGAATACTAACTGTGCCATAACCATACTTTGGAATGCCTGGCCTTCCCGTGTGGATGGTGGGAGTTTCTCCTTCTTCAGATATGTTAACTTATTTATGTGAAAAGTCTTTCAAAGGCAAAATAATTAAGCCCATATTCAGGTGTGTACTCAAAGAACTAACTTTTTGAAGAATTAAATTACATTAAAAGAAAGCAAATTCAGAAAAATGAAAGAAAGACAAGACAAGACAAGAAAAAAGAAGGAAGGAAGGAAGGAAGGAAGGAAGGAAGGAAGGAAGGAAGGAAGGAAGGAAGGAAAGGAAGATTCGTCCTTGATTGACATTGGGACTATATGAGACAGCATAGTCCTCACAGACATACCTTCATTTGCTAATCACTAAGAATTGTTAGAGTTGGTTGCCAGCAATGAATGCTATGTCCCTGTCACAGGCTGTGGATTGACTTTTTGCCAAGCAGCCTGAGACATGTTGGTCCTTGGCTGGGTATGCTGCTGTTTCCTCAGACCCACAGATCTTGTGACATCCACTCTGAGTGTGACTGAGCTGAGATGCCTGGAAAGTGGTCAGTGTTCAAGTAATGGGAACGACGGGAAAAATTCTCCAAAAATAGAAACATAAACAGATGTAAGGTTGAGAAATATGCCAAATTGCTTTATTATTATTTTGCTTTGGGTGGTTTAATGCTATGGCTTACTTTTGTCTCACTCCTTACATTCTTTATCCAAGGCAAAAAGACTGGTCATTTCCATTCTCCTCTCCCCAACCCTTACTACCATCTCAGAGATAAACTGCTTGAGAGCAAAGACTGAGACTTCCAATAAACAATTCAACTAGAAGATACTCATTCAAGGAAAGACATAATTACCTAACTAATAAATTTGACATTGACAAGCACACTGGGTGACCTGTGTAGCCATTTCCCTTTGGTTAGCCATCCTTCATAGAGCTAATCCCCAAATCCACAGAGAAATCTCTACAGCTGCTTTTTCTTCTCTTCCTCAGGTGGAATGGCACCAGCTTGACTAGACTAAGAAACACAGTGGTATCCATCTCAAGTGGCTCAATTCTCAAATTCTCCCCAGATGCTGGACAAATCTTTTCTATAGCTAAGGTCAGCCCTTAAAAAAAATTATGAGGTTAGAAAATATGTTTCAAATTCTTTTTTCCCCTAGATCTTTTTCTCACTGGCACTCCCTGCCCTCCTCTCCCATTTCCACCACTGCCCAAAATCTTACCTCTCCTTTTTGGGGAGATAAAAATTACATTGGATAAATACACATCAATTAGTATCAGTTAGTCTGAAGGGGTAGATCAGCTCCTGCCTCCGCCTACTACACTCCGCCCCTTAATTAACCATTCTCCCTCCATCCTTAGTCCTGCCCCATTTCTCAGACTCATCCCAAGGCTGTTAGTGGTGGTTACAAACACAGGCTTTGGAGTCTAGCTGTGTGACCTTGAACAAATCACGTAGCCTTTCAGTAGAATGGTACAAAATACCTACCTTTTGGGATTGTTTTTCAGGAGTAAGCAAAGAGTTTAGTACTGGGTCTGAAATATAGTAAATGTCAACAAACAGTGACTGTTGTTATTACTCTTCATTTAAGCAATCTTACCTTCTTGCCCTCACCGACTGCCCTGCCCTGGTTCTTGGCTCCCATCTCAATTTGGTACTTAGCTTTGACCACTCTCCCTGAACCTCCAGCTCTTTGTGATCAGCCTCCTGTCTGTCCTTAGCACCCGATATAGTTCCCCACGTGTAGCAAACAGTACATGCCCAATAAATGCTGAGTTGGGACCAATACTTGGACTCAGATAAGATATAGTGTCTCCTGGGCCCCTGAATTGTTCCCCAAGTTGCAGCTCCTCTTACACCGGGCTTCTGGTTGAGCTCCCTTCTAGTTCTCCAGAAAGGACTAATCATTTTCTCCACCAAGGACACTGGAATCCTGCCCCTGAACCCCATTTCAGGCCAGAGCTAAGACCCCAGGAATAACCCCAGGCGTCATTTCTCTGTCTCACATCCTACGTGGTCCACCTGCTAAGATGTGGCCTAAAGTTCATTCTCTTACATCTCCATCAGTGCCTCTCCCATTGACACGGACAATGGTTATCTTAGTCTTATATGAAATGGGAACAAAAGCGTATTTTAAAAGCATTGCTTTATTGATGTAAGCTATACAATCTAAGTAAAATCAGAGACCGTACTCTGCAAAAGCAGCTTCAAGACACGAACCCTAACACCGCCTCCAACTTTTCTGTTCCTAAGTGCCACCAATCTGGAAATTCTGGCATCATCGTTAACCCTGCCCCTTTGTCACTGATAGGCCAGTTGTGGTAAACTTGGGCCAAGGCAGCCCCCAAGCATCGGCCTGCCCTAGGCTGGTCTAGACATGGAGCAGTTGCTCCAGGAGGGCTTGGTTTGCCGGGACCAAACAGACTGGGGTGCATGGAGGAGGTGTCTTTTTCCATCCAGCCATGGGAAAACCACCTTGGCCTTGGGTCTTGCTTCCCTGTGACCTGCCATTCACCTCCTGTCACTCACATCTTCCCAGGCTTTATCCAGCCAATAACGGAATGCATGAAAACCACAGTGAAGGGCCTCCCTGAGTGTCATGGATTCCCATTCACAGAGCCCCTTCCGGGTGATGGACTTAATCCAATCAGAAATGGCCTTCTCAAAGCCTCAGAAGCTCCTCCCAGGCAGGTGGAGCCGCCTACCTCGTCCTGAGATCAGAGACCTCCCCTTTTGCTGTGCAGATCTTACTGCCAGAAACTCCCCCCAACCCCTCCCAGCCACCCTGTGTCACCTGCCTTAGAGCTTAGGACTCTGCACACATTGTAAGCATTCCACCCATTTTAATAATAAAACAAACAAAAATTACCTCAGCAGGGGGGTCAATGGTAAGAAGTCATTGACTGCAAAATCTTTCCTATAATTTCATATTAACATTCTACAATGGCAATGATGATGGTATCCAGAAGAAAAAGGGCGGAATCTGCTCTGGGAAGGTGACTCATTATTTTTGCTAATTACTTCTGTGCTTTTGTTTAAGCTATTTCCCAGCCTGGAAGGCCTCTCCCCCACCGACTCCCATCAATTAAAGTCTTCCTCATCCTTCAAGACCCAACTCCAAGGCAGGCCGAGTGACTCAGTTGGTTAAGAGTTGGCTTAGAGTGCGTGCTCTGAACAACAGGGCCGCTGGTTCAATTCCCACATGGGCCAGTGAATGCTGCGCCCTAGCTGAGCTGTCGCTAAGCTGGATGGCTCAGCTGGATCAGCTGGTGTAACAACAAGTATTGCCTGTTCAATGGTGGGCCATGCCCACCTGCAACTAAAGATTGAACTCAGCACCTTGAACTGAGCTGCCACCAGGATGGCTCGGTGGATAGGGCATGCGCTCTTAACAACAAGGCTGCTGGGTTTGACTCCCGCATGGGATGGTGGCTATGCCCATCCACAACTAAGATTGAACACAGCACCTTGAGCTGAGAGGCCACAAGCTGCCAACAGGAAGCCAGATGTTGACTGGCGCCCTCCACAACGAAGATTGAAGCACAATGAAGATTGAAGAACAACCATCTTCATGCTATCTTGGCTGGTCCCCTCCCCCAATTCACCAATTAAAAACAAAACAAAACAAAAAAAGACCCAACTCCAAAGCCACTTTCTCCAAGAAGCCTTTCCTAACCCTCCGGTTAGCATGAATTGCTTCCCTCTCAATGTTCCTGGGACATTCATTATATAATACTCCCATGTTATTATACTAAAGTGTTATATAGTATTTGTTATACAGTATTTCTATGTCCCTATATTAAAATGTTATAAATATATATAGAAAACAATGAGCACACTGCCTAGCCTAAAATCTAACTTCAATAAAGAGAAGCCATTATTAAGACTATGAATTATATTTTATATCTGGCCCATAAGTCAAGTCTTAAATGTACATAGTTTGAGGAGGGGGGAAAAACTTCTTAGGAATTATAAACCACAAAACCTAGCTGTTCTGGGAACAAATACAGATACAGACATGAGGCATATACCCCTGTTCTTTCATTGGCTGGGGCACACATTTCATTTTGTCCAAAAGACTTCAAATCTCAGAATTAAATGGCCCCCACTAATCAACTTCTCCCCACCCCACCACCACCACCAAGAGATCCATAAAACTCCCCTCTCCATTATTCCAGCTATGCTTAAACTCACCTCCATCTGAGGCCACCGTTTCAACTTCTAAGAAACTCTAACAACCACCACATAAAAAAGAGCTCTCATGCACTGAGTTCCTGTGTGTAGCAGACCAAATGCTAGGAGCTGTATATCTCAGTTAATCCTTGTGAAAATAAAAGAGTAAAAATAAATGTGCGCAAACACAAAGCTAATAAGTGGCATATTTGAAACCAAGGCCCAACTCCAAAGCCTGTCATCTTACCTTTGTGCACTCTTGCTTTCTTAGTTATTGGGAAAGTTTAGTAAGTTTTATAATTTAGATGGAAGCTGCAACTTCCACCCATGGTTGTGAATTTCACCGTTTGAAACCACCACAGCATACCTAATTCACCTTCTACTTTACCATCCTGCAAATCATTAGAAACAGGTGGCTTTGACACCAGGCTCCCACCTCTGTCTCTGGGCTAGACATCCTTTAGCTGTTTACTCTCCTACAAAATGGTTTCAGGCCTGCTCATGGCCGGGCCTCCACCTCTGGACATGTTTCACTTTGTCCCTGTTTCTCTTCAAGGACAGTGCCCAGACACGCCACTGTCTCCAGGGGTGGCCCTGCAGCAGTGACAAGCCTTCTCACTCAGGCACATCACACCCCTGCTCCAGGGTAAGTCTCCCTCAATTGTGCTTCTGTGATGCCAACTCACCTCCAGCCTCTACACGGACCTAGTACAGTTAGTTGTCTTTTTAGGACTAAGCGTAAGACTTCCCATGTATCCCTATTAAATCCCAACTTGTGATATCTGGGACATCAGCTTTCATCTGCTGGAGATTTCTGAACCCTGATTTTGTCATCCAACATCCCTCTCAGCTCCTTTGATCTGTAAACCCATCCAAGTCATTAATAAAAATGGGACCCTGCAGCAAATGACTAGAGAGGTCTCTTCAAGTTGACACAGATTCTTTAATCATCTATCTTTGCGTGGGATTATTCAACCAATTACAAATCCACTTAACTGTCCTGGGCTCACAGGTTTGTATCCTGCTGAAACCCACCAGGCTGGTAACCCCATCAACAAAGGAAATGAGCTTAGTCTGGCATAACTGGTTCTGAGAGAGCACCTGTTGTTTTACAAAGATTACTCTGGCAGGGTGGGTCCTAAAAGCACCACTGCTTCTCCTGATGGTGTCTGAACATAAGCTGGGAGTTGCACAAACATGATAAATCACCTGTGATAATTCCCAGAGCTCTCAGAGGCCAGCGCTCCCAATTATGGAGCCTTAAACAAAACAAAAAAATATTTACATGCAAAAGACCAGCCTGAAGGTAAATTGCAGAATTTATCTTTGCTTCTCTGGCACTGGCTCTGATCCTTTCTTTATCTCCTACCCCATATGAATCCCATGACTTCATGAGACCCTCTGACCTTTCAAGGTACCCTATCTCCTTCCTGCCCTCCCTGAGATGCCCCAAGCTCCAAACTGAACTCTTCCTGAACCCCTCCCTCCTCCATCCTGTTTTGTTAATGTACTGATCTCAGGTAGATAGGAGGGAAAAAGCAACTGGATTGAAAGAACTGGCATCAAAGTATGAATGATTCACTGCCCTGCAAGAATGTGGGTGTTTTTCAAACAGAAGCATAGTTAACCCCAACTAATCTCTAGTTAGTGAATTAGAAGTCGTGGGATAAGACTTGGGTAAAGAATTGCAAGCAGAATTGGAAATCTCTTTTGCTGGGGTGGAGGGTGGGGAGGTATTGTGCTAGCGAAAGTTCTTGAATGCAAATAACAGAAATGTATTCTGATTACCTTAATCAAAACCGGATTTGGAAAGGGTATCAGGTATTGTCCTCAGAACTGTGAGGAGGCTTGAAAGTCAGACAGACCCAAGAAAGGCTGGACAGCTAAGATTTGGTTCAGACCACACAACAAAAAGGTTGTCTGGAAATCAGTGGCAGGCTCCACCATTGAAGGACTCTTGCTTCTATTGGACCCTCAACATTAACTCATCCCTAGGTACCCGAATCTCTGCCTCTGCTGTCTTAAACATTATCAACTGCCCCAAAGATTCAAATACCAGGGCCAAAGCATCCATTGGCCAAGACTGGGCCACGTAGCCACCTCCAGTGCCTGGGGCAGGAAGACTGCCTTCCCCACTTTGGTTTTCCCGATGGGAGACTTGTCTTTCTCACCCTCCTTCCTTATTATAGGATTCTGAAGTAGTGCATCCAGGAAGATGAGGAACATCCAGCCTGATTCCTGGAATTCCTTAAGCTTTATCATGTACTTTTTATGAAATGTATTGGGGTGTCATTAGTTAGTGAAATTATACAGGTTTCAAGTGTACAGTTCTATAATACACCATCTATATATTGCATTGTGTGTTCCCCACCCAGAGTCAGTTCTCCATCACCATAAAGTTGACCCCCTTTTCCCTCTTCTACTACCTCCCCTCCCCCTTACCCTCTGGTAACCACTAAACTGTTCTCTGTACTTTTACTGAGAGTCTGTCCTGACCTGTTGCCTTGTATAACCATTTGTGGGGGTTGGGAGGAACTAGTCACCTTCAACAGTCATTGAAATAGATAATTTAGTACTGTATTAATATAATGCTCTCCCCTCACACGGATCACAAATACAGCAGCCAGAAACTTAACAAACCACATTATTTTTATTTTTTTTTTAGCTGAGCCATCCTGCCACCTTTTGGCAGCTCAGCGGCAGCTCAGCTCAGGCTGGGCATCGAACAGCCGTTGCTCAGAGCTCAGCTTACACGCTTGAGCGAGCTCTTAACCAATGGAGCCATTCGGCCGGCCATCTTTCTAAATTTTGATTAGAATATAACACACATATAGAAAAGTGTTAAATCACATATGTATAGTGCTGTGAACTTTCACAAGGTGAATATACCTGTTCAGGTAATATTACCAGCACCCTAGGCATCATCCCCCATCTTGTGTCAGTCAGTACTTCCCCAAAGTAACCACTATCCTGACATCTGGCCTAATAGATTTGTTTTCCCTGTTTTTGAACTTTAAAACATAGAATCATATAGTAGTTTATCTTTTATGGCTGGTCTTTTTCTTTCTTTCTTTCAGCATTTTGTTTGTGAAATTCATTCATACCATTGGGGATGGTTGTAGCTGGCCAACCACTTTCAAAAGATCAGCATAGCACACTCACTGTCCCCACGGTCCCTAGGAGTTACTGACATCACATGCTAAGGTCAGCTCAGAAAGCAAAATCTCTAGACCTTTGTTATATTCACAAAAAATTTGGACCCAACCATGATTAATTCTAATGCCCTGGAGAAATATTGCCTTCTGGTTATAATGTACTAAAATAAGGTTAATCTGAGTAGTAATAGTAGTGATAAGGATACAAAAAATAACTTAGATTTACAGCTGTATTAATGTGTTTCATGTGAACTTAAAATGCTCTAAAAAGTGTCCCCTTAGTTCCTGAAAATGCTTGCACCAGAAACAGAATTCAAGTTCACAACCAGTTAAAGGACTTGGTTTACTTGAGAGTATTTGGTGTGCACAGGGTATTTGGCTTGTTTCTGTGACAGACAAGGGCTGACAATGTACCTGGACATGCCCAGGTGAGCCGGCTTCATGTCCCGTGCAGGAGTCTCTAAACATGTAGGTGATTTGGGGAAACCAGGCTGGAGGAATCATGATAGTGAGGGAAGGGTTATTGGTACAACTAGAGATAACAGAGCAGGCTTACAAAGAGGCTGCTGATGGTGACAAGCAGATGCATTAACAGCGGAGCTGACCGTGGGCCAGACAAAGAATGCTGACGCTCAGACCTCAAACATGTATGCTGTCCCAAAAATGTGCTCCAGAAAAGCAATCTCCTTGAAGAAACAGGTTGGAGATTAAGTTGCACCTCCGTGGGGGCGCCAGCAGTCATATGATAGCCCAGTTGTGGGATAGAGGGATCTAGAGGTGAGAAGCCAGGGAAAGGAAAGGGATGGCTAGCAGGGCTTGGTGGGCAGAAGAATGCCTGACTCTCAGCTGTTTGTTCTGTAAATGGAAGAAGAAAGTACTTTGCATTCCGTAGGGCTCTGTGACTAAAGCCATCACTTGGAAAGCCTCTCTGCTCTTGATTAACTCGTACTAATAGGACAAAGAGAGGTTGCTGCGTGTGAGAGCTCTGGGTTAGGGAGGAAGGTGGTGAAGGGATAAGTCTGAAGCCTGGTGCTGTTGGCGAAGGAAGGAAGAAGCCCAAGGAGGCCATGACTCGGCCCAGTGGGCTAGCCCTTCCCCAGTCAAATGTGCCTGATTCTCTCTGCTTCTCATCCCCACCCAGCCCCAGACTCAGGGTCATTTGTACCACTCGATGGTGGTGGGGAGAGCGAAGCAAAGAGGAAAGAAGCAGACAGAAGAAAGAACCTGGGCAAGAAGGAAAAGTTGAAAGACTCCCAGGACTAGGAAGAGAAAGGAGCGTGGGGGCGGAGGAAGGAGGGATGTCATAGAGTCTTAAAAGATAGGAAAGAACCTCAGAAGAAAAGTAAGGTCTTCCCATAACAGGATATTTAGAACCTATAGCCACAAAACACAGAAAAAGTACAAGATCGATTTTTATTTTATGATACTAAATTGTATGTAATTGTTGGCCTGGTTGGAGATTCATATTCAACTGCGCAAAAAGAAAAAGCACTTCTCACCTCACCCTTGCCGTTCTTCCCACTGCTCCCAGAGAAACCAGGAGGAAAGCAGGTCAGAGGGCAGGGCAGATGTCCGGCTAGTGGGGCCTGTGGGGGCTCTGACCACCCGTCTGGTAGAAGTTAGGCATTCATCTGAAAGGGGTGCTGGGGATGGGTGGAGAGCTTCTACAATGATCAGCATGGTCTGAGACTATGCTGGGAACTCAGCTCCCAAACTTCAGTCCCCTAAAGCCATTCCAACAAGTGACTTCTTTCCTTGACGTCCATACACAGCCTCTCTCTTCAGAAGGCCCTAGAAAAATGCAATTATTTTTGGCTGCTAAGCCTCCAGCTGACACTTTCCTTATCAGCTGCAGCACCTTTGTTATCAGCAAACACCTTGGCTTAAATTATTTGACAACTTTCCAAGTGTGTGTGGGAAAGAGAACCTGCTTTGTCCCTGTGTGGAGGGCAAGGTGACAAGGGAGATAGGTTTAGGGAATGCAAAATTGGAGGAGAGACCTATTAGAGGAGACCAGAGATAAGTCTCCACACTAACTTGACCACTTGCTCTACTAGCCCTGCATGCATGGGAAAGGGAACAGAGGAGAGAGGGGCGGGAAGAGGGTGTGTGTGTGTGTGTGTGTGTGTGTGTGTGTGTTGTGTGTGTGTTGTGTGTGTGTTGTGTAATCTATGTAAGTGCTCCTGAGAAGCAGACAAGTTCTGACAAGAGAATTGCAGAAAAGTTTGTGTGGCTTGAATGAAGCTGGTAGGCTCTCCAAGGATGGCTGATCTGTTGTTTTTAATGGACTCTTTCAAATATAAATAAATAAATAATTAACAGCCAGCTGATCTCCTAATACCCAACTTGTTCTTGCTTTTCTTCTAAAAGGCCATTTGACAATGGACCCTTATCCACCCAGATCACCTTAAGTACCCAGCAAGTAACTACACTATGACAAACATGTTGATTGGTATTAAATGCTATAGGTTATAACCAGCACCTGGTATCTGGGGACGGTGAGCTATGACAAGTGCAGGGGGTGGGGTGCGCCATTTTCAGCGAGGGACCATTGAGACCAGGTCCTGCTTCCCAAACCACACCTTTTAGGTATAAGCTCAACAGAGATTGCACCTCTCCTACCTTCTCTCATAGCAAGAGAATCAGTGGTAACTATAGGTTATACTCCCCGTAGCTTTCAGCATCATTCACTCCCATTTTTTTTTCCTCCTAAATTCTCCTAGGTATGTTCCATTAATATGTTTTAGTGTGGCTCCAGGAACCATGAAAAAATAAATCACTTATTAAAAATAATATTTTAGGGCCGGCCGAGTGGCACATTGGTTAAGAGCTGGTTTGGGGATGCCACCGACCCCGGTTCGGATCCCACATATGAGGGCCAGTGACACTGCCCTCTACAGCTAACAACAGCTCCACCTGGAGCTGGGCTGTGCGAGCCCCGGCAACGGTGTAGGCTGCAGCCCCTGCTGCAGTGGGCTGCCATAGGCTACAGTGAGTGGCCGGCAGCCAGCATGAGTGGCCGGCAGCCAGCGTGAGCTGCCAATAGCCACGGTGAGCGACATCCAGAGGCCGGCGACCGATTTGCCTCATCCAGGAAGAGCGCAATGACGATACCAACATGGGCCAGTGAAGCAACATCCTCCGCAACTAGACTGAAGAACAACGGACAGCAACTTGTCTGTTCCCCTTCCCCGATTCCCCAACGCTGTTCCCCTCCCCCAATTCCCCAATAAAATCTTTTTAAAAAAAAATAATAACAACATTTTAAAGTAATATTTAATGCTTCAGATAATTGGTCAAATAAGATAAGGATAATGGTCCATATACATACAAAATTATAAACACAATGTTATCCCAACACTATAAAAATATAGCACTGCAGTCGCCCTTCAGTATAGAAGGAGGGTGAGTTTAGGACTCCCTGTGGAGACCCAAATCTACCCATGCTCAAGTTCCTTATATAAAATGGCATGTTATTTGGATATAACCCATGCACATCTTCCTATATACTTTAAATCATCTCTAGATTACCTATAAGGCCTAATAGAATGCAAATGCTATGTAAATAGTCATTATACTATATCATTTAGGAAATAATAACAAGAAAAAAATGTCTGTACATGTTCTGTTCAGATGCAATTATCATAGGCCTAACTGCATAGTACATGAGCAACAACATAACTTTTAAAAAAAAATATTTTCAAGCCTACAGTTGGTTGAATCCACAGATATGGAATCTGCAGATATGGAGAGATATATATATGTATATACATATACATATATATGTATATAGAAAAGGAGGACAGAAAGGAAAAAAACGCCAAAATATTAATGTGGTTAATATTAATATTAACACTGGTGGCTGGGCACTGAGGTTGATAGTGACCTCTATTGCCTTTCCTCAAATCCATCCCCTCCTTTCCAGGTTCCTGCCATCACCTACTCAAGTCAACACCATCTCTCACCTGGACTTCCACTTCAGCCTCCTAACTGCTCTCCCCACAGCTGGTCTTGACAATTCACCCATGGCATAGAATTAAAAGCAGCCTCCTTCAAAAGCAAATCTGGGGATCATGGAGACCATATGACAAACTGGCACCCGATGCTGGCTCTTTCCATGAAACCTAACCCTGGAGAGTCCCAAGAAGCAAAAGTGAGTTTAATGAATCCTATTAGTTACTGAAAAAACTGTTCGTCTGTATGCTTGTTGGTTGGTTGGGAAGAAGCCCAAAGTTGGTTAGATCTTGGAGTAGAGGGTGAGTAGCAAATAAAGAATGGCAGCCTAGAATAAACAAAAGTTAGAAACTTAGGGTGGTATATTAATTTTTTATTAGCGTGCAACAAATCACCACAAACTTAGCTTCAAACAACACACCTATTAGCACCCATCTCCTGTGAGCCAGGAATTCAAGCATGGCAGAGTTGGGTCCTCTACTCAGGGTCTCACAAGGCTGGGCTGCATTTTGTTCTGGAGCTCAGGGTTCTCTTCCAAGCTTTTATGGTTGTTGGCAGAGTTTAGTTCCTGTGGCTGAGGTCCCTGCTTTCTTTCTGGCTGTCTAGTGGAGCTGCTCTCAGCTCCTAGAGCTCCACCCTCTACCCCCCACCATAGTTCACTTCCATGTGGCCCTCTCATAACCTGGCCACTTATGTCTTCTAGGCCAGCAGGAGAACCTCATTCTCTCCAGTCTATTGAGATGGAGTCTTACAAAATATAAGATAATCACAGGGGTGACTATCGCATCATATTTACAGGGGACAGGAATCTGGGGAACCATCCTAGAATTCTGCCTACCACAGTCAACCCGCTGGCCCACAATGATCCATGTCCCTCCCACATGCAAAATACACTCACCCTCATCTGTTATGGGCTAAACGGTGTCTCCCACCCCAACTCATATATTGAAGTCTTAACCCCAGTGTTTCAGAATGTGACTGGATTTGGACATGGGGTCTTCAAAAAGGTAATTATGTTAAAATGAGGTTATTAACATGGGGCCTAATCAGATATGACTAACCGCCTCTATAAGAAGAGGAAGTTTGAGCACAGGCATGTACAGAGGGATGACCATGTGAAGACACAGGGAGCAAACAGCCTTCTAACAAGCCAAGGACAGAAGCCTTCAGGAGAAACGCAGCCTGCTGAACCGTGACCTTGGACTTCCAGCCTCCAGAATTGTGAGAAAATAAATTTCTGTTGTTTAAGCCACCCAGTCTGTGATACTTCTTTTTGTTTTTAATTTGTTTCTTTTTTTTTATTTTAATTTTTTTATTTCCCTTTTTGTGATACTTCTTTATGGCAGCCCTAGCTGACTGGTACACCATCTTGTGATCCTCATCTCATTATATTATCAGCAAATTTCATCATTGAAATCTAAATCTCAGCACCTCAGCATCTCAAAGTTTACAATCTGGTCATCCAAATCAGGTTCCTGCGAGGATCCTGGGTGTAATCTATGAAGTACAGCTCCTGGAGAGCAATTCCTCTGCATGTTAGGGCCTGTGAAACTAAAGACACAAATTATCCATCCCCAACATACTCAACATACAATGGTGGGGCAGCCACAGGATGATAACATTAGACATTCTGGTTCAAAAATGGGGGAAATGAGAGGTAAAAAAGAGTCCCCGGTTCTTCATAGTTCTGATGTCAACCAGGCAAATGTTAAACTTCCTTGATTAAGGTTGACGGCATGGGAACAAATCCTCTACAGCTCCCCACCCGCAGGACTCTGCATTTTGCCTTCTGAGTCATTCTTCCTTTTCCACAAAAGGTAGCTCATGTTTGCAGCTGAGTAGTTTAATCAGTCTCCTACCAGGATCGTGGGGTCCTCTTCCTAGAGCTACAGCTAGAGGAGAGTGAAGAGGGCATCTGTGCAGGTGAGGGGATGGCCATGGAGACGAGAAATTGATTTCATACCGGGGTATTGATCAAGGAATTAAATATGTTCTAGACAGTGGGAGTCAGGTTTCTCACTATCAGAAAATGGAATTACAAATATGGAAAAGCAGAAAACTAGAATGAACTCTGATGTTGGGTTAGAATTGGAGGTATCAGTATGTACTGTGTGTGTGTGTGTGTGTGTGTGTTTCTTTAGCTCTGTCCAATGAGAAGTTTTGAGACAAACAACACCCCAGCTGCAATAAGCACACCAATTGCCCAGTTTCTGGCTTCTAAATATCACTCACCACTTAAAGGAACTAGAGACCCTTAGAGAAATGTCCTGGTTCAAGGCTGGGCAGGGAAAGTATAAGATGTCTATAACATCCTTTTTTTTTTTTTTTTTTTTTTTGCCCGAGGCAAGGAAGTACTCAAAGAATGATAGGGATACATCAAAAGCACACAAACACTAGCTTAGAGGTTTCTAATAGCTAAACTGGGGACAATTTGAATAACAAAATATATTATAATTCATTGAATAAAATAGGGAAAAAAACATGAATCCTTACAGATATAAAACAATAAATTGATAAGTTGGACAGCCTAGCATCTCCACCTCCCCAGCCGGGATACCAGTTCAGCGAGCTCCGGAGGGATGATTCCGCGGTGCCAGGTTGAAGTATTGTATTTTGCAAAAAGTGCTGAAATAACAGGACTTCATTCAGAGACCATTTCTGTGCCACAAGAAATAAAAGCATTGCAGCTGTGGAATGAGATAGAAACGCGACATCCTGGATTGGCTGACATCAGAAATCAGGTGATATTTGCTGTTCGTCAAGAATATGTCGAGCTTGGAGATCAGCTACTCCTGCTTCCATCAGGAGACAAAATTGCCATTATCCCCGCCCCCCCATCAGTGGAGGGTAGTGCTTTTGAGCCACTTAAGAAAGGTATGAATGAAGTTGAAGAGAAACCTAAAGATATAAAATTCACTGCTGAGAAACTTTCAGTAGATGAGGCCTCACAGTTGGTGACTTCTCCACTCTATGGTGCAATATCCCTGTTTGTAGGGACTACAAGAAATAACTTTGAAGGGAAAAAAAGTTATTAGCTTAGAATATGAAGCATACCTACAAATGGCAGAAAATGAAGTCAGAAAAATCTGTAGTGACGTCAGGCAGAAATGGCCAATCAAACACATAGCGGTGTTCCATAGACTTGGATTAGTTCCAGCGTCAGAAGGCAAGTGTTATCATTGCTGTGTCCTCACCCTACAGGGCTGCATCCCTTGAAGCTGTGAGCTATGCCATTGACACTTTAAAAGCCAAGGTACCCATATGGAAAAAGGAAATGTATGAAGAATCATCATCATCTTGGAAAAGAAACAAAGAATGTTTTTGGGCAACAAGTGATTTAAACACTTTGGTTTTTAGAGTCTATACTTTGAATTTGGTAAACTTATCTTTGATCACATTTTGATATTTTTTCTCCAGAAATTAAGATAGTTTACCAAAGCACAATCTTTTATATTACACCAGTGAGACAAAAAAGAGGAAAAAAGCAAAATAAGTGGGTGTTTAGGATGAGGTCTAACACTGGACCTAGAGATAGAGGAAAGTCTTTAGCGAGAAAAATGGAAGAATAATTTCAATGTGAAGGAAGATGCTGGTGTGAGACATTTTATTTGATGCCTAAGGTCTTGTACCTCGAGGCTGTGGTCTCACCTCACTGACTTTGTCTCAGAGCTCGCCCCCTACCCCCCACCTGCATACCCAGTGATGTCACTGTTATCCAGTAAACATTATGGGAATGTTGGCAGAACTAGAAGGTATAAAAAGTCATTATCAGACCGTCATGAAATAACGTATTTTTAGAATTGATATATTTTAAAAACAAGCCAAATAAAAACATGATTTACAAAGTTTAAAAAGGGGCCGGCCGAGTGGCACAGTGGTTAAGCACTGGCTTGGGAAGCCAGCGCCCTCGGTTCGGGTCCCACATATGAGGGCCAGTGACACTGGCCTCAAAACAATAAAAAAAAATAAAAAAATTTTTTTAAAAAATTGGAAATTTGTTGAGGATAATTATAGTTTTCATTTTTTTCACACAACATATTAATTAATTACAAAGAGAAAAGAAGTAACTTGAGACTAGAGAAGACTGGCAGATATCATCCCAATAAAGTAACTAAAGTTAATATCAATAATAGGAAAAATTGAAATTTTGCACTACATGGTATGATGCATTGAGAAGAACATAGTTTCATCTCTGTGTTATTTCTCCCAAAGATGCATAACCTGAACCTAATCTGAGAAAACAGCAGACAAGCCTAAATGAGAGACACTACAAAATAACTGGCCTGTAATCTTGAAAAGTAACAAGGACATGAAGTCAAAGAAAGACCAAAGAACCATCCCAAATTGAAGTTAACCAGATAGACTTGACACATGCAACACGTGACTTTAAACTGGATCTTTTTGCTACAAAGAAAATTATTGCGACCCTTGACAAATGTTGAATGGGGTCTGATGGCAGTAATGTATTGAGGTTAATTTTCTGATTTTGTTGTTTGGATTGCTGGACTATAGAAGAAAGTCTTTATTTGTAAGAAA
This sequence comes from Aselliscus stoliczkanus, assembly GCA_033961575.1. NCBI lineage: Eukaryota > Metazoa > Chordata > Mammalia > Chiroptera > Hipposideridae > Aselliscus > Aselliscus stoliczkanus. The sequence goes on from CM066739.1 coordinate 102,603,847, forward strand.
TACACATCCAAGTTTTTAGGGTCATAGGGAATCAGGCTGGCAACCTATTCTCAGGTAGTTTAGGAAAAATAGTTACCTCCACAGGGCTTGTAACTTTTTTGTGGAACTTTGTAATTCTTTCCAAAAATATGTAATTAAAAAGCATTCTAGGGCCAGCCGAGTGGTGCAGTGGTTGGGCGCTGGCCTGGGAGGTCAGCGCGGTTCAGGTCCCACATGTGAGGGCCAGTGACACTGCCCTCAAAAAAAAAAAAAAAGCATTCTATTAAAAAAAAATAGGCTATGGGGGGCAGCCCGTTAGCTCAGTTGGTTAAAGCGCAGTGCTCATAACACCAAGGTTGCTGGTTCGATCCCCACATGGGCCACTGAGATGCACCCTTCACAACTAGATTGAAACAACTACTTGACTTGGAGCTGATGGGTCCTGGAAAAACACACTGTGCCCCAATAAATATTTTTAAAAAAGGCTATGATCTGATTTCCCCTGGGCAGGCTGTCCTCCATCTCTGCCTTGCAGGCCACCTCCCACCTGTGGGAATGGAGGATGATAATTTGTTGCTGCTCTCAGGCTGAGGAAAGGGGCTGTTATTATCAGAACAGCAGCAGGTGCCTGAGTAGGGCTCAAGGTTTTCTGTCTGTCCACATCTCTACTTTAACTTCCCTGACAAATCATTCTTGCCATTTTCAAAAATGTGTGCTCCCTCTGTAACAGAGTCACCAAATCAAAGACCCAGGACTGGCTCTCACATCTCTCACATTCTTTAGACTACAGATCTCTGTCTGCCCCCTGAATCTTCCTAAAGCAATGAGGCCTGACCTGGGTCTCCTGAGAACAAGATTTTCTGGCTGTTACATCACGGGCAATATTGCTGACTTGTACATGAAGTGTCTTGCCTTCCAAGCGACTAAACTGGTTACAGCTAATTCTACTGGGAGGGAGCCAGCTGTTTTTCCACAGGCCTGCAGCCCATTTCCATGAATTAACTTGGGAGCATGGTAGACCCTTGCAAAGCAGCCTGAGGCTCTGATGCCTGATAGCTTTAGTAGGATTTAGCAGCCTAGGCAATGGACTGAATATAGAAAACCATAAAATCTATGGACAGCTGCTCCTGAAAAAAACTGTGCAGTCTTGGGTGAGATAAAGAATCTCTCTATTCTTGTAGGTGGTATGATGATGACACCACTAACCTATACCTATTGTCAAGGTGCATGTGAGGATAAACAGAGTGCACTTAGAGAGTGTCTTAAGTTTTTTTATTAAGGGAACAGTGGGTAACCATATTGTTCTGGTTATTCAGTGCTTAGTGGAAGGGAGCAATTTTAAATCCTAGTCCCACTAAATAAAGTAAGGATTATTATTATTGACAATTACATTATAGATAATAGTTTGTGTTTAATCATTTATGTATTTATTCGACACATTCATGGAGCACATACACTGTGCTGGCCCACCATAGAGACGCAAAGGGTGCAGCTATGAATAAGCCAGTGTGGTCCCTGCTCTCACCGAGCATAGAGTCTAGTGGAGAGACAGAACTAGCCAGTCCTCAGAAGTGTGGGCAGTGACAATAAGAAAAAAAAATGTCTTAAATGTTCAATGCACATGGCTATTATTATCAGGCAAGTACAAAGATCCCGGGTCTGGGAGTCAGAAGGTTTGAGACCCAGCTCTTCTGCTGACTGCTAAGTGAGCCTCGGGAAGTTACTGAACTTCTGACAGCCTGATTTCATCCGCATTGTCCAAAAATCAGTACAGCCTCCCTCAGGAGGTTCTTGAGAAGTCCAAATGAGATCGATCATCAATGTGAAAGTAACCCAAACCTCCGAGATGGGGTTTTTTACGGTGGCAGTCTTCATACAGCACTGGAAAGTGGTTCTTTTGGTTTGCCCTGACAGCTCTGGGTGGAAGGAGCCACGAGTGGTCCAAATCTGTGCGGCTGTGCTGATGGAGGTGTCCATCTGGGCGCTACCAGTGCTGTCGGAGGTAGCTGTACCCAGACATTACCTATCCACTACTGCCTGTCTCTGACGGCTGGCCTCAGCCCTGGCCTGTGTGACATTTTAAACAAGAAACTGGATGAAAATACAAATGAAGCTAAGAATACGAAATCCAAAGATTGATAGAGTCAGGATCCAAAAGGATCGCCCCAGGATCAGAAGGTGAAATATAACCAAGAGAAGTACAAAATTCCGTGTTTAGAATCATGGAGCTAACTGAGCAGCAGCACAAATGACAAAGCAGGGATGTTGCTTGACTCTTCTTTCGGTATTGCACATAGGAACAGTCTTTTGCTGTTTACAGAGCACTTGAGTCTCATTTAATCACTTTGGAAGCCAGCTTCAGTGAATCCATTATGTTCGATCAAAATTTACTCCTTTTGGTTGCAAATTCAGTAGTTCCTGATTTCTGTTTAATTAAGTCGCAGTTCATGTCTATTTCCAAGCATAGCTGTATTCTAATCCTTGTCATACCTAAGAATGTCAACAGTATACTCTGCCTAGGATTAAACAACGAAGCATGAGGGGAGCTAGGAAGAGACCTAAGATTTCCTTCTTAAAATCAGAATCCTACCTTTTCTTTAATGTCCTTCTCCTCTTAGAAACTTTTCCCAGTACTCCCCCCAGGTGCAATTAATCATCAGTTCATTATATTTCCATATACAGACAAATGTGTGTGTACACACACGAAAAACTAACTCAGCCACCACAAACTCAACTCTAGATTAAAGCCTTCTGAAAGATAAAATCTGTGCCCTATACCTTTTTAAATTTTTTTTTTTTTGAGGGCAGTGTCACTGGCCCTCATATGTGGGACCCGAACCGGGGCCACTGGCTTCCCAAGCCAGCGCTTAACCACTGCGTCACTCGGTTGGCCCAGCCTTTTTAAATTTTTAATGCTCGCACACAAAGATTAGTACGTATTAGGTGCTCAATAAATCATGGCAGGATTGAGTGGCTATGAAGGAGAGCAGGTTTTGCAGCCACACTTGAATTTGAATCACTGTCTACTATGCTCGCTCTAGTTACTTTTCCCCCCTGGATTTTTTTAAATCTCTAAAATGAGTGTATGATAGCCACTTTGTAGAGGATGTTCTTAGTGTTAAATGCTAGCAAAATTCATAGGTTAAATAAACATTCATTTCCTTCCCCCTTCGATTGCTTGCTTATTGGCTTTCCTGAGGTCATGAGTTTCTTTCAATGGAATAATCAGAATAAATCACCCTGACTCTTGTCTTCCCAAGCTCCTTGCCAGAGATCAGCTATTATGGCTTCTGGGCCCTAGCAGCCCACAGTCCTGCAGGCTCTCCAAGTCTCGGACTAAATCCTGGAGTGATAGCACAGCAGCTGTTTTACTAAAAGCCAGCCCGCAGGGCTATTGGACAACCATGGGGTTCCTCTGCCCGCCACTGCCCTTCACAGCATTCTGTCTGCACAGAATCTGGGCTCTCGTGCCTCACATCTGCTTGCAAGTCAACAAATATTTGACTACTTACCATGCATCAGGAGCTGTGCTAAGACCAAAAGAGATTAAGAAGTCGACTAAAGCATAATTTTACCCTCAAGGAACTCAGTCTTCTAGTTTCCATGCAACAGAATTGATGTCAGCCAAAAAAAGAGATGTGCCCCTTTCCGGGGCTTTCCGGGACTCCAAAGTAGAAGATATACCCTAGATCTGGTCAGAAAAGGCTCTGACCAGTGGCACCTCATCAACAGATTTCTGGTACTATCAGAGAAAAATGATTCAGATAACTGCCATTTACTGACTGCCTCCTACATGCCATGTGGTTGTAAATTAACCCTCATGTTCAGATAGGCCATTGTCTTCTTCGGAGGAACTAAGAAATGTGCACAAGACAGGTACGCAGCTGATGAGTAGCAGAGCCAGAGTTTGGGCTGAGATCTGTCTGATTCAAACAACATGCTAGTTCCTATATGACACTGGATGAAATGGAGAGCAAAAACCAGCTTCAGATGGGGAAGATGGCTTTAGGTGGGGACAATGGGATTCAGGAGGATGTCATGAAGTTTTAAACCAGGAACTAATGTCATACTGTTTTTTTAAAAACTCCCACAAAGCCTAGCGCAGTGCAGTGCACATTGAGACCTTCAAGACATATTTTTGAATAAGCAAATGAATGATGAATGATCACGATTAAAAAACAAACTGACACATTCACTTGACCCCTAAAAACTAAGGTAACTGTTTTTAGTGTGGATTCGCTTGAGAATTCAAAACTGAAGGGATGGCAGCCTTAGGGGGTCCCTCCACTTTCCTGAATTATTTTTTTCTTTTTCTTTTTTTAAATTCGGGAACAGTGTGTTTTTCCAGGACCCGTCAGCTCCAAGTCAAGTAGTTGTTTCAATCTAGTTGGGGAGGGCGCAGCTCAGTGGCCCATGCGGGGATCAAACTGGCAACCTTGGTGTTATGAGCACTGCGCTCTAATGAACTGAGCTAACTGGCCACCCCCACTTTTCTGAATTTTACCTCTAGATGCCCCAGGTTGACTATTCCAAAATACCACATAGCATATGATAGGTCTGCCTTGAAGACTCTCCCTGGGTTAGGATTAAGGCCTGAAGGAGCCCTCATGCTAGTCCATCCCCTCCGCTGCTTCTGGGCTCCCTCCTCTACCACATCCCAGAAGTACATTATGGTCACGTCCAGCGCCTCACTCTTTCTTCTGCCCTATGCACTGCCTCCCCCCCACTCCATTTATCTACAAGTGGGTGACCTTCCAGGCACCGATCTGTTCCTCCCCACCTCTCTGCAAGGCTCATCCCTCTACGCCTTCTTCTATACTTTTTAACTTTTTTTTTCCTATTCATGTAAACTTTATTCTTCATTATTGATGACATCAAGGAATTATGTACATTTTTTGTTGTTCACTATGTGCCAAGTATTTTATATACTTACATATTTCACATATTCATTGATCCTTACCAAATTCCTATGCAATAGGTATTATAATCCCCATTTTTCAGATGAGGAAATTGAGACCCAGAGAGGTTATGCAACCTATCCCAGGTCACATCTGGAAATCAAATTCAGGTCTGAGGAGGGGCAGCCGGTTAACTCAGGTGGTTAGAGCACGGGCTCATAACACCAAGGTTGCCTGTTCAATTCCCATATGGGCCAAGGAGTCGCACCTTCCATAGCTAGATTGTAAAAACTACTTGACTTGGAGCTGATGGGTTCTGGAAAAACACACTGTTCCCCAATAAAATTTCTTTCATTTCTTTAAAAAGTTCAGATCTGAGGAACTCCAGAGCCCGTATTCTTTATTATATTATATTATATTATATTATATTATATTATATTATATTACTCCTCATTCACCCTGTCAATATTAATTCAACAAATGTGATACACCTACTATGTGCCATGCATTGTACTATGTGTTATAAGAGGGTCAGAGATGAATTAGACACAAACCCAGCCTTCAAAGAGCTTTGATATACACTCCTTTATATTGTCATTTCTCTTTTTCTGTAATTCCAGCCTCTCCATGCCTGCTATAACTATACTTGCACACAGTACAGAATCTTTCTCATCAGACTATAAATGCATGAGGTCAAGGATGGGGGGTCTCTCTTAAGCAATGCTGTATTTTCAATATTTAGCACAGTATCTCACACATAATTGATACTCAAGAAATATTTGTTGAGCATGTGAATAAAATGGGTGAATGAATGAAAGAATATTAGAAGGGGGTGAGGATGTGGAAAGAGAGGAGGGGGAGGTGGCAGAGGGTCAAGTCCTCTGCTTCCATGTCCCAAGACCCCCAAGGGAACAGCATAAATATAGCAGTTTGAGAGCAAGAAGGAATTTAGTATTATTTTCACTACTTAGCTGATGGATGGGAGTCAAATCATTCCCATGTTGGATATCTGACCCACAGGGCTGATTGATAGGCCCTGTACAATGTCTCAGCTCCCACACCAGGAAAAGGACTCCAGGTCCAGGGTTCCCAAGTTCAATAGCCTTTTCTTTTTTGCCTTAAAAAAAAAAAAATTGCTGAGGCATGAGATATTTCCGTTCTCCACTGGCATCTTTGCACTGTGCCCAGAGAAACAATCATATCACGTTCAGGAAGGCAAGGGCCTGCAAAGGCAGGGGAACAGGAACTGTCCCCACGGATGCCCCCCCCGGGGGGGGGGGAGACAGCCAGGGGCTGAGAACAAATGCTGTGTGAAAAGGAAAGCCAGACTTCGCCAGAAGCTCCAGGTTGAGGGGCTGGCCCTTCCCAGCATCCAGCAGGACCCTCCGCCACACAGTCCGGGAACAGCCTGTTACTCTTAAACACACACACACTTTTCTTCCCCTACCCCCAGCCTCCTACACGCATACATTAAATCCCATGTGAAAGCTGAACAGGGGGCTTTGTACTGCAGAGCACACTCCAATTTCCTAGAGAGGCTTCACCTGAAAAGCACCCATCTCCCTTTCAAATACATCTCCATAAGCCCAGCTCCAGCCTGGTAGCTCTGCTCACTGTCCTCAAACATGTGTCAATCCCAGTCTCACTCCAATCCATCCTTCACTTCCCCTTCCACACACGCCCTTCCCTTCCTCTCTTCTTAGCAAGTTCTTCCCCATGGGTTCTTGACCCAGAGCCTCTCAGCCAGAGTCCCTTCTCTCACGTTTGAATCCCAGCAGCACTTCCTGTCTAAGTGAGTCCTTCCTAATCTTATTCACGGAAATTAGAAAATTAGAAAATTATTGTGGTTTGCATGGGTCAGGGAGCTGCACCCTCCACAGCTAGATTGAAGACAACTACTTGACTGGGAGCTGATGGGTCCTGGAAAAACACACTGTTGCCCAATACAAATTAAAATTTAAAAAAAAGAAAAAGAGATATATACATCCGACTTCCAGTAAAATGGCACAATAGACAGACGCTGTGCTAACTGCCTCCCAGGATCACACCAAAATTACAAACAAATTATATAGCATTCAACCCTGGAGGTCCCCGGAACACTGGAGGAACAGAACCACTAAACGAAGAACTTAAAGAGGAAGCCGCATCAGGTCTGGTAGGACGGGCGGAGACGAGAGGGCGAGCCCCGTGAGGGAAGCCCCAGCCGTGGGAAGCTTGTCTGGTTGGGGGAGAGACCCTCCGGCCGCACACCAGGCTCACCAGCCCAGAGCTCCTTTGCCAGGAAGAGGAGTTTTAAGATAGCCGGCAGGAAATTAGTGAGGACTCTCTTTGCTCAGCTCGGTGAGGCTAAGAGCAGCTGGAGAATCAGTGGGGCCAGTGCCCGGGCTTGCTCGCCGGTGAGCACTTACCTGGTTCCTGGTGGAGGGAGTGGCTGTGTGAGCCGGGAGCCTGCGGGGACGGACTGAACTGAGCACCTTTGGTGCAAAGGCTGGAGGTGTTTGAACTGTTGTTCCCGTGGTGTGGGGCCTGCACGCGAGTGGTGTAGGGAGGACACCATTTTGTCAGGCTTGGGCCCGCCCACGAAGGATCAGGTCCGGGACCTCATTCGTCTGGTGGAATTGGTGCAGAAGTGCGTGTGTGCGTGCGCGTGTGCCTGCGGCCTTGGATTCCCACCCTCCACCCGTCTTATACTGCGTTGCCAGGGAAACGCAGGGCGGGGTGCCCTCCGGCTCCAACAGGCTGCTCACTTGGACCCGGGAGTGCGAGCCACCTCGGATCCCGATCCCCACCCCCCGCCCGGCTTGTGCTGCATTGCCAGGGAAACGCCTGGTGGGCGTGCTCCAGCTCCAACAGGCTGCTCACTGAGACGCGGGAGTGCGCAAGCCGCCTCGGTCCCCGGCTCTCCGCACTCCCCTTACAGAGTTGCCAGGCTGGTGATTGGTTGTCGGGCTGCTCGGCCTGATCTGCGAGCGGCTGATTGGGACAGGCTGAGATTGGGGAGTTTTCCTGGGAGTGTTGGGCCGTGAGCTGTGTGCCTGCGTGATCCAGCCAGGGCTCTCCTGGTGATCTATCTAATACATCAAAGCAATCCCAGAGCGACAGCCAGAATGGGGAAACAAAGAAACATGTCACAAGTAAAAGATCAGAAGAAACCTCCAGAAATGGAACCAAATGAAACAGAGGGATCCAACCTTTCAGAGACACAGTTTAGGACACTGATGATAAGAATGTTTAAGGAACTTAGTGAGGACATAAAGAAGGATAGGGAAACCATAAAAAACAACCTGTTAGAACTAAAGAATGCAATAACTGAAATGAAGAACACACTCGAAGGAATCACCAGTAGAGTAGATGAAGCAGAGAAGCGAATCAGCGATTTGGAAGACAAAATAGCAGAACTCACCCAGTTGGCACAGCAAAAAGACCAAAGAATAAAAAACAATGAAAATAGTTTAAGAGCCCTATGGGACAAGGTGAAACGCAACCACCTTAGACTCATAGGAATACCAGAAGGAGAAGAGAAGAAGCAAGGGGTCGAGAATGTATTTGAACAAATAATGACTGAAAACTTCCCTACCCTGGTGAAGGAAATCAACATACATGCCCAGGAAGTGCAGAGGGTTCCAAATAAGCTGAACCCAAACAGGCTCACACCAAGACACATCCTAGTTAAAATGGCAAAGGTTAAAGACAGAGACAGAATCCTAGAGGCTGCAAGAGAAAGACAGCAGGTTACATACAAAGGAACTCCTGTTAAACTAACAGCTGACTTGTCTACAGATATTCTGCAGGCCAGAAGGAGTGGCAGGAGATATTCAAAGTGACACAAAATAATGGCCTACAACCAAGATTGCTCTACCCAGCACGGCTATCACTTAAAATTGAAGGAGAAATAAAGAGCTTCTCAGAAAAGAATAAGCTTAAGGAATTCATTACCACCAAGCCAGCATTCCAAGAAATGTTAAAAGGGCTTTTTTAAACAAAAGAAAGGGGTAAACAAGCTAACCCAGAGAGACAATTTAAGAAGACTGAAGTCATATCAAGCAGATATAAAGGAAAAACTGATGGTTGCTGGCTGGGAGGGAGTGGGGAAAAGGGAGAGGGGGAAGGTTTTGGACGGTGTATGTGGGACTACAATGTTGCCGCAGGGATATGGGGGCAGTTCTGGGAATGTAATTGATAATGTTGTGAAGAGACTATTATGTTGCAAGAAATAAGTCAGTCGGAGAAGGACAGGTACCATGTGATCTCACTTGTGTGTGGAGTCTGAAGAGCTGAGTGAACGATCAAAGTAAAACAGACTCATAGATGTAGAGGAAAAACTGAGGGTTGCTAGTTGGGAGTGGGGTGGGGATGGTGGGGAAGGGGAAGGGATTAGACAGCATAAATAGACAAGTACAATATTGCCACAGGGATATAAAACACAGTTCGGGGAATATAATAATGTTGTAAAAATTTTGTGGCATATCAGATAGTCACATGTCTTGTTAGGGAGACCACTTCATGGATGGAGTAGAGACTTGATCACTGCACTGTACACCTGAAGCTGATGTTGTATAGTATTGTATGCCAACTGCAACTGAATATGTGGATGGTCACGGGATGTGGAGTATACTGTGGAGGGGAGTCAGGGGAGTTGTGATGGATATGTATGATATGGGGGGGAGTGGGGGGACGAACTGGGGGAGGGGGGTTTTCACTTTGGGGGGTAAAGAGTATAACTATTGCATTGTGTTGTACACCTGAAACTAATAAAAAAAAAGAAAAGTTAAAAAAAATAAATATATACATCCAAAAAAAAAAAAAAAAAGGAAAAGAAAATAATTCTGTTTGTACGGCACCCCAGGATAAACACATGTAGCTGATCTCAGCCAGGGCAACTTGCCCAGGGACAGGGGGACGGTACCTCACGCATGCCTGTAGTCCATCCAAAGTCACTGCACACACAAGTGGTGGGCAGGCTCAGGTCTGTAGGCTGCCTGACCCTGTCACAGAGCATTCTGTAAGCCAGAGCTAGAAATGAGGTGTATATGAAAGCCCTTGCCTTAGAAGGGTTTCCACACTAATTGAAGAAACAGAAGAAACACACACACACACACACACACACACACCATTTTTAAGTTCTTTGTGTAACAGAAAGAACACGGATTTTGGCATCGGAGACATGGAGGTTCTAACTCTGTCTTTGCCACTTACTTGCTGCATGAACTTAGGCAGGTTAGTATTAACTCTCTGAGCCCACTTTCCCCATCTGTAGAATAGAAATATTAATGCCTAGCCTCATAAGGTTGTGTTTTTAAATTGTCTTTAGTGAGGTATAAGTTACATACAATAAAGTTCACCCTTTAAAAGTGCACAATTCAGTTTCCACAAGGATATACAGTCACAAAATCACCACTGCAGTCAAGATATACAATATTTTTATCACCCCAAAAACTTCCTCCAGTCTCTTTATAGTCAGTCCTCTTCCCCCACCCCATTCCATGTCCCCTGGCAACCATGGATCTGATTTCCATCACTATAATTTTGCCTTTTCTGGTTTTTCATAGAAATGGAACTATACAATCATAGTTATTTGTGCCTGGCTTCTTTAACTTAGGATAATGCTTTTGAAATTCATTTATGTTGTGTGTATCCATAGTTTGTTCCTTTTTATTGCTAAATAGAAATCCATTGTATGGATATACCACAATTTGTTTATTCATTCTCCTGTTGATGGACACTTGGGTTGTTTATAGTTTTTTACTTTTATGAATAAAGCTGCTATGAACATTCTTGCATAAGTCTTTTTGCCAACATGTATTTTATTTCTCTTAGGTTAATAGTTAAGAGTTAAATTGATGAGTTATAGAATATGCTTGACTTTTAAAAAAACTTCCAGGGCTGGGCGAGTGGCGTGGTGGTTAAGCACTGGCTTGGGAAGCCAGCAGCCCCGGTTCGGGTCCCACATATGAGGGCCAGTGACACTGCCCTCAAAAAAAAAAAAAGAAAGAAAAAAAACCTTCCAAATATTACTGCAAAATGGTTTTACCATTTAACATTCCCACCACCAATGTGAGTTCCAGTTGCTTCACATCCTTGTCAACATTTGGTGCTGTCAGTCTTTTTAATTTTAGCCATGTGATGGGTATGTAATGTTATTTCATTGTGGTTTTAATTTGCATTTTCCCAATGACTAATGATGTTTTCATGTGCATATTAGCCATTCATGTGTGTTCTTTTGTGAAATGTCAGTTCAAATCTTTTGCCCTATTTGTTAGATTTACTGTTTATGAATGATTTGTAAGAGTTCTTTATGTAATATCAGAAAGAAATTCTTTGTCAGATATGTATTTTGCAAATATGTTTTTCCTAGACTGTGGCTGGCTTTTTCATTTTAATGTCTTGATGAGCAGAAGTTTTGAAGTTTGAGAAATGTAATTTATTAACATCTTTTTCTTTTTGGTTAGTGCTTTTGTGACTTCTCTAATACTTTCTACCTCAAGGTCACACAAATATTCTCCTATGTTCTCTTCTAGAATTATTATAGTTTTAACTTTTACATTTATGTCTATTTTGCATCTCAAATTAATTTTGTGTGTAATATGAGGTTAAGGGTAAAGGTTAGTTTTTTAAATACAGTTATCCAGTTATTCCAGCACCATCTGAGGAAAATATTGTCTTTTCCTCTACAGTCATGACTTGATAATCTGTCAAAAATCATTTGTGAATATATATATATATATATATATATATATATATATATATATATATTCCTGCTAATTCCTGTGGTATCTATAATGATGTTTTTTATTTCATTCTTGATTTTGAATTTTTTCCTGTTGATCAGCCTTGCTAGAGCCTTATGGATTTTATTAATCTTTTTGAATAATCAACTTTTGGCTTTATTAATTTCTCAATTATTTGTATTTTTTCTATTTAATCAACTTCAGCTCTATTATTTTCTTTGCATTTAATTTGTTCTTCTTTTTTAGCTTCCTAAAGTAGAAATGTAGACCATTGATTTTAAGCATTTCTTTTCTAAAAAAAAAGTATTTAAAGCTTTAAATTTCCCTTCAACCATTTCTTTAGGTATAGACCAACATTTTTTTGTATTATTATTATTTAGTTACAATATTTTCTAATGTCTCTTGTGATTTCTTCTTTGAGACATGTTATTTATAAATGCGTTGTTCAATTTCCAAATATTTGGGCCTTTTTCTAGGTACTTTGTTGTTATTGATTTCTAATTTAATTTTATTGTAGTCAGAGAATAAATTTTGTAAGATATTAATCTTCTGAGAGTTATTTTATGGCCCAGCATATGGTACTAATTGGTGAATGTTCCCTGGGCACTTGAAAAGAATGTTTATTCTGCTGTTATAGCATGGGATGTTCTATAAATGTCAATTAAGTCAAGTTGTTGATTGTGTTGTTCAGCTTCTTATCCTTGCTGGACTTATTATTTATTGTTCTATAAATTACTTAGAGAAAGTTATTGAAGTCTCCCACTATAATTGGATGTTTGTCTGTTGTTCCTTTTAGTCCTGTCACATCTTACTTCTGTTATTAGATGCATTTATATTTAGGATTGTTATGTCTTCCTGATGAATGGACCCTTTTATCATCATGAAATGTCCCTCTTTATATCTGGAAATACTCCTTGGCTTAATGTCTATTGATATTAACATAGCCACACCAAGTAGCTTATATCTGCTGTTTAATTGTATTTCTTTTTTCCATCCTATGACTATAAACTTATATGTTTATTCTTCGTATTTAAACTGTGTCTCTTCTAAATAGCATGTACTTGAGTCTTGATTTTTCTTATTCCATCTGAAAAATCTATCTTTTAAATAAAATGTTTAGTCCATATTCATTTAACATAATTATTGAGATTACTGGGCTAAAGTCTACCTTCTTGTTAGATCACTGGGCTTAAGTCTACCTTCTTGTTATTTCTTTTCTACTTGTCCCATCTGGATTTTCCTCCTCTGTTTCTCCTTGCCTGCTTTTAGTGTTGTTTGTTTGTTTGTTTGTTTTGATTAATTGAACTTTTTTGGTATTCCATTTTATTTCCTCTGTTGACTTGTAAGCTATATTTCTTTGGATTTCTTTTCTTAGTAGTTGCTATAGACATTACCATAGACAATCTTAACATATCATAATCTACTTAGAATCAATATTATACCACTTCATATGAAATGTAAGAAACTTACATTATACTTCCACTTACTCTTTTATTCTTTGTGCTATTATTGTCATATATTATACTTCTACTTATATATCCCAAATATATTCTTATTAGTTTTGTCTTTAGTGATCACTTATCTTTTATTTTATTTTTTTTTAAAAGATCTTTTTATTGGGGAATTGGGGGAGGGGAACAGCTTGGGGAATTGGGGAAGGGGAACAGACAAGTTGCTGTCCTTTTGTTCTTCAGTCTAGTTGCGGAGGACGTTGCTTCACTAGCCCATGTTGGTATCATCATTGCACTCTTCCAGGATGAGGCAGATCGGTCGGATGAGGCAGATCGGCCGCCGGCCTCCGGATGTCACTCACCGCGGCTATTGGCACCTCACGCTGGCTGCCTGCCATTCACTGTAGCCCATGGCAGCCCACTGCAGCAGGGGCTGCAGCCCACACCATCGCTGGGACTCGCACAGCCCAGCTCCAGGTGGAGCTGTTGTTAGCTGTAGAGGGCAGTGTCACTGGCCCTCATATGTGGGATCCGAACCGGGGCCGCTGGCATCCCCAAACCAGCTCTTAAACCAATGCGCCACTCGGCCGGCCCAGATCACTTATCTTTTAAATAAATTGAGAGGGGGGAAAAAGACAGTGTTTTATATTTATTTATACTCTTCATTCATTCCTATAAATCTGAATTTTCATCTGGTATCATTTTTTTTTCAGCTTAATAACTATCCTTTAGCATTTTTGTAATGTAGGTCTGCTAGCAACAAATTCTCTTAGCTTTTTATTTATCTAAAAATGCTTTATCCCACTTCATATTTTAGGAATATTTTCATAGAATATTGAATTCTGGGTTGATGGGGTTTGTTTTTCTTTTCATCTATGAAATATGTCATTCCATGTTTTTCCTACCTTCATGATTTCTTATGAGAAGTCAGGCTCTAACTTGCTTCAGTGTTATCATTATTGTGGTCACTATTTCCATTGTTCTTAAGTTAAAGTTAGAGCCATATTGAGTCCATTCTTAAACTATGCTAATTAACTCCTAAGCAGATATAAATATGAACTCCATTTGACTATGTTGGTGGAAAAAAAAAAAAAAAAGACCAGTTTAAAGAGGCTATGCCGGCCGGCCGAGTGATGCGGTGGTTAAGAGCTGGCTTGGGAAGCCAGCGGCCCCAGTTTGGGTCCCACATATGAGGGCCAGTGACACTACCCTCAAAAAATAAAAATAAATAAAAAAACAAAGAGGTTAAATAAATAAATAAATAAATAGGTTATGAAAAATCATGAAACTTAAAACTAACATGAGGGAGAAAAAAGATCCTTTTGGGACCATAGGTTTTTTTATTTCCAAGAATAGAAGAAATGGCAACAGGCAAAAATCATACAATTGTAAGTTTAACGTTTTAGAAGGCAGCTGGAGAGGACTCAGAGCTGAGACAGCTGTCCAAGGTTGACTGCTTATGGACAGTACGAGATGAAGGAAGATTGGACACCAATCTTCTTGATGTTCTTACCCTGCTATCTCTGCACAGTTCTTCTACTGCTTTGTCTTCCAATCGACTTTAGCAGTCAGCCAAACGGCAGCCGACTGGTCTGGTTATAAAGAAATTTCCCACACCCAGAAATGGTTACAATAGGATTTCAAAAATGCAATTTACAAGCAAAAATTTACAGCAGGAAACATGAAAGGAACTGGGTTATGCATAAACCATGAGACATATCTGCCAGGGCCCTCTTCCTTAAAAGGTTGGATCTAATTATACAGAGAGCCATAAAGGGAAGGGAGTTAGCATAAATGACCCCCAGAGCTTCACATTACCAAGACTAAGGGAGCAGGGCTAGGGGAGGACTTTGGTGTCTCACTAAACAGAAATAGCTCCAGCTTGAGCTATGTGTCCCTTTTTCTCTGTGATCATCTGGGTCTTTGTCCCTTTTATGCGCTTTTCTATTTGCCAGTTATTTGTCTCCATTTCTTTTATCCAAGCCCTCTCCTAACTGATTATCTCTCACTTGAATGGGCACATAAAAGTACAGATCTTCCACCCCCATCTCAAAGCAGACGTCTCATTTCCTAGCCTTTCATTCCAAGGCCCACCCAATGAAACATGCTGAACTTAAAATGATGTAAGATCGGCTTCCATGAATTCCCCAGTTTAAAGCTCAGTTATGGATTCTTCCCTTCCCTCGCCTCCTTGTTTCTTTATCAAGAGAAAGCAACTAACGATACCAGAGTCTTGAACTCCAGCTGCTATCTCTATCTCTACATTTTTAAGAGGACGGGTACCACGTAATGGAAAAAACACAGGCTCTCAAGTTCAGAAGGCCTGGCTATAAATCTTGATTCTGTCACTTCTTAACACTGTGACCTTGGACAAGTGAATTACTATATTTAACTTCTGTTCCCCCATCTGTAAAATGGGAGTAAAAGACCACTTTATAGGGCTTACCTGATGATTAAATGACATGGTGTGCGTAAAGGTGTAAGCAATATAATGTGTATTTCACAAGTGCTAACTATTAGAAAAAAGACTCTTCAGTTTTAGGTATATAATGTTTTCATAGTAACACTGACTTTCATATCCACGCATGTCTACCTCTTAGGATGTAACTGGTTAATGAGAACGACATTGTCAGTCCCTAATTAGCATGAGTGATGGACAGTAGCAGACCTTTCTGCTTATAGTTTTGATCAAGAATTTGTTGTGAAAAACAAAAGAAGTTGTTGTGCTCCTTTTTTTGGGTCAGATTTCCAACCAAAATGGATGATGAATTGATAGAGCTGAACCAATCTCTCTGCTCCAGTAACTGACAGAACCATTCCTCAACCTATTTCCACTCACCCCTGGGACCTTTCCCACTCACTTACATAGAGTTGGAGAAGGAAATTGGCCTCCTTCAAGAGAGAAAGTTCCAGCAGAAACAGTGGCCCAGACTTTAGGCAGGAGTAACCTGTGCCCATTCAGAAACTAACCACCAATCCAGACAAAGTACAGAGTAGGGGATTGCTCCACCTTTAATTAGCATGTCACAGTTTTCAAAGGACTGTCATATTTCTAACCCTCTGAGAAGGCCAACTCTTTATTACATACATGCTTGGCATTCTGTGTGTCTCCTTCACTGAGACAATATTAATTTAATGATTACTTGGTCTATTATTTGTTTGAAGTCTATTTCCTGGAGAACGTGGACCATGTCTCGCAAGTGTGGCATCAAACTTTCAGCTCCCAGACCAATGCCTGACGTGGAATAAGTAAGTACTCAATAAATAAATATCTGTTGAATGAAAAGAAGTTACAACACTCATATGCCCATCACTCTCTAACAAAATATTTTTAATCAAGCCAACAGGCTTAGTTGGAAAATTAATCTACTGCCAAAACAAACACCATGACATTTTCCAAAGCCAAAAGTAAATATCTTTTTTGGATAACCCAGCCTATTGCTGCACAGATAATCAGAAAAGGACTACAAACACCCCTAACTCTCGCTGCTAATGAATCATCATCCCATTTAAGGAGTCAGCAGAGGGGCGAACAGGGTGGCTCGGTTAGTTAGAGAGCAAGCTCTGAGCAACAGGGTTGTCGGTTCGATTCCCACATGGGCCAGTGAGCTGCGCCCGAGCTAAGCTGCTGCTGAGCTGCCAACAGGCAGCCAGATGGCTCAGCTGGTGAGTGTGTGCTTTTAACAACAAGGTTGCCGGTTTGAAGCCCATATGGGATGGTGGGCTGCACCTCTCCTTCCCTGCAACTAGATTGAAAGTGGCAACTGAACTTGGAGCTGAGCTGCTTCCTCCACAACTAAGATTGAAGGACAACAACTTGACTTGGAGCTGATGGGTTCTGGAAAACCACAATGTTCCCCTTCCCCAACTCCCCAACACTGTTCCCTTCCCCAATTCCCCAACAGAATCTTTAAAAAAAAAAGAAGTCAGAAGAGTATTTTCTCCCCAATTCCATTTCATCAGTTTTACTTAAACAGTTGTCAACCCTAATAGGTTGTTTCTCCAAATTAATTCTCCTCACTTTTTTTAGAAAGATGGATGGCTCCTTGCTCTCATTCTTGTCTTTCTGTTCTTCAAGACTCTCCTCCTAGAAGATAATGATGTGATTTAGAGATTGTCTTCTCATCGTGGCCCAGGACCTAGAAAGCATCCTAAAATTCATAATACATATTTTGAAATTTTTAGGAAAATTTCAGATTTGTCTAGATTGCTCTTTCCTGATTTCTACCATCAGCTTCTTCTTCTTTTCCTCTCTTGAAATTCTCTTGTTGAAGACTCTAAAAATAAACAAATAGCCAAAGAAGTGTGATAGAAGCCCTGAGACATGCTTTATCCCTGGCATTGCCCCCAGATTCACTGTAGCTGTGCCTAAGGCTGCCAACATAGTTGAATGACATGTCCAACACACTGTCCATGACCTTGCCTGTCGGGCAGTGCCAAAAGTTGCTTTGATTAATTTTTATTTTTAAATACAATTGGTGTAGGGGTGGAGCATAGATCCCACCTTTGCAAGCTTTGGGCAGGGACGTAATCTGTCTTTTTCACCTATTTCTCCACCTGCAAGATTGGTATGACAAGAAAACCTTCTCTCCATACTGATATATAGCAAAAGATAGACTATACAGGACCCCTGCTGAAAAGGTGCCACACAAGCCCCTCAAAATGATCTGGTTTCCAGACTCTGAGTCACATCTCGCATCCCTAACAAGCTTCCCTCAGCCATGTTGGGAGCCCCTGACCCCAGCATTGGCCAGTTGTACAAGCAACACACACAGATTCATCTTAGCGCAAACTAAGTCAAATGAGAAAGGAATTCTCCTGAAACACACATCATAGAATTCCAAAGCCAGATTCAGATCCCTTTCGGAGAATTCAGGCCACAGCTCTGAGGAAATAAGGGCTCCCCTTCTCTGGGTCTTATACTTACTATGCAGCAAGAACCATTTTCAGGGCTCTGCGTACACAGGCCATCCGACCCTAACAAGTACCCTCTGATATAGGTGCTGTTATTAAACTGCATTTTATATGTAAGGAAACTGAGGCACAGAGAGATTAAGTGGTTTGCTCGATATCCCACCACCAGTGGCAGAGTCCATATTTGAGCCAGCCAGCTTCGTGACTACCTCCGTTGTCTTGCAAGATAACGACAGCTACCATGTACGTGCCACCATTGGGCCAAGTACTTTACACAGATTATCTCATCAAATCCTCGTAGCAATCATCCCCAACTACAGATGCTAACACCAAGACTGAAAAGAGTTAACTTACCAAATATTAGTGGGCAGTAGGTTCAGAGCCAGGCTGTCTGAGAGCAGGGAAAAATACTAAGTCATACTGAGAAAGCCAACAATGAACTCTAATGACAGACACTTTCAGGCAAGACCCCCTCCTCCTTTAGAAGGACATGAAAACGTGCTTGCTGGATCTAGTAAGAAGAGAAGTTCCTCTGGAGTGTTTGCTCCAATGGGCTTGCAGACAGGCCAGAATGAGCCCAGAGGCCTAGCTGGAGCCTGTAGATACAGGCTGTAACTCTGGATCAGCCAGCAGACTTTTGGAGGGCAAGCTGACAGCAGAGGCCCCCTCCCAGCCACCCTCTGTGGCCCCGGGAGCTCCACCAACCCTGCCCCCAGCTTCCTGTAGCATGCAGGTAGGTGAGTTCAATTCACACAGCCTCAGCCATTACTCTGGAAACGGACTCTTTTACTCTGACCATAATGTCCCTAGAATGTTTCTGCTTTCCGAGGTCAGGGTCTGCCATCTGCTGTTTACCCTTTGTTCTGCCATTCCGTGAACCAACACTCTATACAATTTGTTTTTGCCCTTTCCTAATCAAATATTGCCCCGGGTACAATCAAGGGTACACTAGAATTGTGCAAGGCCAGAGGAGACGGGGCAGACCCAAGCGTGGGAAAGGAGAGGTAGCAGAGCGTCTTGAGACTCTTAGGTTTGGCGGGGCTGGGTTTTGGTGGGGGCAGGGAGACAGGGTAATTATTTCAGTGATGAAAGGGGCTAGTGAATAGGAAGAAAGGAAGAGGAGAAAAGGGGACCCCCTCTGAGGCAACAAGCTCCACCAGTGTAAAGGTCATTATACAGTGAAAGAGGAAGGCAACCAGAAAGCCCAGGAAATGTGTTCATACAATAAACAGCCTCCCCAATTCAAACCCAGGTCTTGCCCCTTTGCATTTCCTATTCTCTCAGCCCCTCCCATTTAGACCAGGCCATCTATTCTGGCGTGATACAAGGAGTTGACTCAACATCGTTGCAGACCTGGAATTGGCCTCTGTCTTCCCTACAGTCGCTGCAGATTTCCTAAAAACCCCATGCGTGGAGCAAAAAAGAGACTGCATCGCCCCCTAGTGACGCAAGGCCAATTTCCGTGGCGTTCTGGATGGAAGATTTGCTCGACTGCCCAGGCAGAAGGCACACTGTTGGAATAGGAATGACTTCCTTAGAAACTCTGACTGTTCAGTGACTTATGTTTTGTCAGAACGGTGAGGTCTCCAGATGCCATCACCCTGCCCCCAATATCCTCCCAGCCAATTTCCTGCACCGAGGAGCCAGACCAGTCAGCAATGTCTGTTTTGAGGACAGGTTACCCCTGCAAGAAAACTCGTGCGTTGGTAGGTCAGCCGACCTAGGCTGGAGAGGAAAACAGAGTTCTGACGTCTTTGTTTCTTTCCATTTCGGTTCATTCTGCCAAGTTGAAGCAGACCGATTTTCATTTGTCTTACATCCAAGTAAATAAATAAAAACCTCTCAAACCAAACACCATCACATATGTACCCCTAAGGAATAGTGAGTTACCTTTTTAGGCAAAGGAAAGAAAGGCCCAGAGAATCCCAGCCCAGCCCAGGGTGGGTGGAAGAGGCAGAGAAGTTCTGTTGATTGAGTAAACGTCTAGGCCTCAAGCTCAAAAGCCAGGATCGGAGCACCGAGTTTGGGGTGCCCAGGTCAGCGCTGTCTCCCTGAGCTGCGCTGCCTGTTTTCCCTGGACCACTAGGCAGACAAACAATCTTCTTTCTGCGCTCTCTCTGGGACTGTCTGAGGCTTGGCCACCACGCTGGGGTCGCCTTCCTCCCAGCTCCTCCTCTTGTTCCGGTAAGAGGAGAGTGGTCAGGGCGTGGCTGAAGCAGCCCCACCTACATCAGAGCCCAGAGCCCAGAGTCCAGACCCATCCTGGCCAACCCAGAAGCAGGGAGCCACAGGGCGGTGGCAAAAGGAGCCAGCCTGTTTCCATAGATACGGATTTCAGTTGCATTTTATGACAGCCATGCCAGGCTTCCTGAAGAGGCATTGTTTGGATGCCTGGGGACCTGCTCAAAAGGAAAACGAAGAAGCTGCTAAAAAAAAAAAAAAAAAAAAAAAATCCAAGTGGCTTCTGTCCCAGTTTCAGGCCAAGAGCCCCCACTGCCCTATAGAAGGTACACATCTGGAGGTAAGGGACAAGCCCTGGGTCATGGTGAGCAAAGCTCACCTACCCACTAGGAGTAGAATCCCTCTTTTTGGAGGATTTAGAAATCCCATCTCAGCTTTCTCAACACTCCTCTACATCCTTTGCAAGCTCTCAGACTTAAGCTACAATGGGACTTGTTACCAGGATGTCCCCCTACACAGTTTGGGGGAGGAGCTAACATGCCTCAATGGGTTGCAGGGGCATAGCTGAAGCCCTATGACTGTGGTAATGTCAGGAAGGTTAGAAGTCTGTCCTCTGGGGCTCCCACACCCTCCCTGTTCTGTATCCAGAGTCCCTTCATGCCTGCGAGAGTGTAATCTGGCTTTGACCTATTTTGGTGGCCTGTTTGGAGCAAAGGGGCCTGGTGCCCGCAGAGCCTGGCCTTGGCAAAAGTCACATCAGACGCACAGATGTTGAAGCAAATCCCAGCTTCCTCAGTAACCACAGGACCTGAGGAAGGACAGAGCCCTCGGGCAGCAAGTCTTCAGGAAATGGGCAGCCTCTTCCTGCTGTGTTACCCGGGAAGGTGGGCTGGGCAGGAATTGGCCAAGGACCTTCAAACTAAGCTTTTTCAGTTCTTTATAAATTCACAGGCATGCACAAGTAAGACTCCAGCTTCCGGGACCAGACGACTGAACACTGTGGTACCATTCTCATGAGAAAGTGACATAACTACCTCAACAGTTGGACCTGCAACATCTTGGCACAGCAAGCCTGCTTCTTAGGAAGTGCCAAGGTCACGGGGTACAAGATTCCATTGCCATTTTTAGGGGGAAAGCAAACTCCAAGTGTTTTGAAAGCCTTGTGCCCTACAGGGTTGGAGACTAAAGGGTCTTAGCCTTTTGGTCAGCTCCCCTGGTTCCCATACATGGTGCTGCCTCCCATGTCTGAAATCACAAAGAACAAGATCCACCTTTCTGCTTCCCCACCCCCTTTTCTTTGCAGCGTTTTCCTCTTGGAACCATGTGGGCTGTTCCCCCTGTATCTGCTTACCCACAAAAGGTCACCTTTGTTTACCCGAAGGGGCCCTGTCCTGCCCTTCTCAGGGGATCCTCAGAGGATGTTCTCAGGTATCTTCGTGTCCCAGAAGAGAGCAAAAAGAAAGAAAGATAAGATCATATAGGTATATATAAAATTTCTGGGAGGGTTCCTTGCCAGTAGGTACAGCCTAAGCAGCTCTAGATCCTCAACCCAGGTTCCTAAAGGTCACAGTCAAAATGTTTCTTAGGGGCCGGCCGAGTGGTGCGGTGGTTAAGCACTGGCTTGGGATGCCAGCGGCCCCGGTTCGGATCCCATGTGTGAGGGCCAGTGACACTACCCTCTAAAAAATGTTTCTTAGGAGCAGGCCACTGCTGGGGTTTCTCTTACAGCTGCAGGATAGCTGATGGAGTTACTATCCCCCACTTTCTGGTGACCCCTTGTGAGGGCTGCCACTGGGGCTTTGAGAGGACAAGGATCACCCTGGTCTCCTGTGGAAGGCTCATCATGGAGCCCGAAGACTCCCCTTACTCCCAGATTCAAACCATCCACTCCCTGAAACTCCCTCAATTTCCTTTCCCACTTCTCCATCTTCATCTCCTGCCATTTCATCTACCTGAAATGCCTTTCTCTCTATTCATTCATTTATTCATTTAACAAAAACCCACTGAGTTCTTTCATTTGCCCAGCTTTCTTCAATTAGGTATGAGTAAGACGCACTTCCTGGACTCAGAAATCCCACAGACTAGTGGGGGAGACAGACACACAAAGGAACCATTAAAACAACAATGTAGTTAGGGTCGGAGAAGAATTTCCTGGAGAAGGGATAGCCCACAATGAGCTGTAACGGATGAGTCTGAGTTGGGGGAAGGGAGGCTCAAAGGAGAGAGGACTGTATGGGCAAAGGCATGCAGGCAAGAATCAGGGTGATGTGTACAGGGAGCTCAGTAGACAGTAGATACTGAGGGTCAAGTGCAAAGCTATGAGTGGCAAGAAATGAGCTAGAGGAACAAGCAGGCTTCAGATAGCAGAGGGCCCTACAGGCCATGTGAAAGGCCTCAGGCTTCATTCCGCAGCGGTTCTTGAGCCTTGTTTCCTGGGAACTCCTTGTTTCTGAGGTGCCTGAGAGGCAGGACTAGGGGCCTGCCATCCTCCATCTGAGTGACTTAAACAGTACTGAATTCCAAAGTAAGGTTTAACTTGAAATTAAAACCTGAATTTAATTTAGGTTTTAAATTAAATTAAATTTAGGTTTTAACAGAGCGACTGGATAGCTCAGTTGGTTAGAGCGCGCGTACTCTTAACAAGGCTGCTAGTTCGACTCCCGCATGGGCTGGTAGGCTGTGCCCCGCTCCCCCACAACTAGATTGAAAATGGCTACTGGACTTGGAGCAGAGCTGCACCCACCACAACTAAGATTGAAGGACAACAACTTGATCTTGGAGCTGATGGGTCCTAGAAAAAACACATTGTTCCCCAATAAAGTTTTTAAAAAAAAATTGTTGAACAATTCCTGTGGTGTAATAGCAAGCTACAGGGGAGTCTTAAGTCTGGCAAGGATGCCATCAAGCTTGTGTTTCAGAAAGATCGCTCAGGCTCCTGGGCCTCTCTTCCAACAGGCCTCGGGGCAGTCTATTGCCTAAGGAAAGCTCTGATGGTAATACATGATTTACAGCAAAAATGAAGCCTTCTTTGTTACATCTGTGATCATCGTTGCTAAACTTGTTTTATTCAGAGGGAAGAAAATAATGTGGGGACTTCCCCCCCCCCCCCCCCCGGGCTTGGGCTTCAGACAGCAGATCTTAGCCAGCTGGCTGTGTGGGTGCCGCCATCTAGTGGTACGAATGCAGCATGACCCCACAAGGAACCAAGCTTGCTTCCAAGATTAGCCTGAGTCACATTTATTTGTAAAATTCTGTGTTCTCTTATTTACCTCTCCAAACAACTCAGCAAGGTATGTCTCATTGTTTATCCATGTTACAGGTCAGGAAACTGAGGGGTGGACAGGGAATACTATTTATTTGGAGTCTTCTCTGGACTAGGACCCATATTGGATGATTTATATGAGATTGGCTTTATCCCTACTTCAAAGGTGAAGAAACTGAAGTCTTTGGTGATTGAAAGACTAATTAGATCCATAGACAATGACGTTTTCCTCCTGCTAGAACCATGTTGATGAATCTAGTCAGATTTAAACCTCTTACTTAGGTTAAAAAAAAAAAAGTGGTAAAGGATTAACAAAGAGGCTCTTTTGGAATTCAGGGTAACTGGCCCAGACTACAGCTATGTTTTTTTGTCATAAAGACAAAAGCAAAAACAAAAAAAGAAGGAGGCTCCTTCCCATAAAAGAGCAGAAAAAAATGCCTGCAAAGAAAAAAAATAAATAACATTCTTGCTTTCTCTGTCTCCACCCACACATGATATCGGATTATAAGTACAAATCAGAAATCTGGAACCCTAAAGAGGCAAAACAAAAACAAGAATCAGAAAGATACAGATGACCCCCAGGTTTGGTTTTCTGATTTGCAAGTCAGAATAGACCCTTGAAAACGGTGATCATGAGGAAAGCTGTTGCCAAAGGCACCAAGTTGGTGAATAAAAATTATATAATTCCCTTATTAATAAAAGTAAAAAGGACAGTAGAAAAAAGAGGCTAAAAACCAGGAGGAGTTTAGGCAGACAGTACGCAGATTGCTCTGACAATTCAGGGTATCAAGAATCCAGGTTTAAATGCTGAACTGAAACGGAATAATCTACTCTAGCAAAATTTTTTTCTAACTGGTTTCCTGAATTTTAACAAAATGTAGAGGCCTTTCTAAACAGACACAATGTCAAGAAACCATACATTTTTTAACTACACATTTGAATAGATAAGAATATAAATCTTCTGTACAGCAAAACATACTCAAGAAGAAGTTATAAGTGATAGTTTGAAAAAAATTTTTTAACAGATCTGACAGAGGAATCATAGCTATAGTCTAGTGAAAAAGAGCTTATAAATCAACAAGAAAAAGGTAAATAACCTACCAAATATGAGCACAAGATATGAGTAGGCAATTCAGAGAAAAAGGAATGCTAGTGAACGTCTGAGAGTCGTTCCATCTTTCTAATAATCAGATAAAATGCAGATTAAAATAACAAGATATTTTCTTCCCATTTTATTGTCAAAAATCATAAAGAAGATTGGGCCGGCCGAGTGGCACAGTGGTTAAGAGTTGGCTTGGGACGCCAGTGGTCCCGGTTCAGATCCCACATATGAGGGCCAGTGACACTGGCCTCTAAAAAAAAAAAAAAAAGTCATAAAGAAGGAAACATAGCCAGTAATGGTAAGACTATATCACGAAGTGACCTCTCATGAACTCTATTTAGAATGTAGTCTGGTACACTCATTTTGAGAGTGCCTACCAACTTTTCAATTTTACCTATCTTTTGAACAATGTATTCTACCTGTAGGAATACATTCCTCCAAAAATATTCCTGCATGTGCTCAAAAATATGTACATATGGATGTTTATTATTTTAAAAATCTGTAATAGTAAAAGAAATGGAAGCAACCTACATGTCCTTCAATAGAAAACAGACTGAACAAATTTACAAAATGAAATACTGTTGTGGAATACTACTGTAGACATAAAAAGGATGAGGTTGATCTATATGTACTAGAAAGATCGCCAAGACACATAAAGTGAAAAAAGCAAGTCACACAACAATATACAATGTATTGATCTCATTTATGTGTGTGTGTGTGTGTGTGTGTGTATGCATATATATGCATATAAAAAGGGTATGGGAGGACACACACCAAACTGTTAAGCATGGTTACAGTGATGATGGGATAAAAAGATGGGAATAAGGAGAGGTCGTTACTTTTTATCCTACAGGCTCCTATATTGTTTGATTTCTTTTTCAGTGTGCAAGTATTCTGCCATACATTTGTAACTTAAAAATTATATATGGATATATGCAAAGTAAATTAATCTATTTAGAAAACATTTGCAGTGTTGATTTTTCAGAACAACAACAATAACATTTTTAAACACCCTAAAGGATAAGGGCTTAGCACAAAGACCAGAGACCCCAAAGGCTCTGACAGGTCAACACCATAGAAATAAATCTCATAATTAAAGGCGACAATGTGGGCAACCAGAGCAAACATGGGCTTCGGAGTCAAACAGACCTGGTTCCAGTCTGGCCCTGCCCCTTTCCTTCTCTGACCGGAAGCAAATTACAATACTTAATCTCACTGAGTCTCAATAAATGGAAATAAAAGTGCCTACCCTTCAATCCTGATGCACATATCATGTATGTACAAAATTGTTTTCTCCCCCTCTGATTTATAACATTACATATTCAACATAGGCTAATATGGCAGCTGAGAGACTGCAGGGAAATCCACAGGCTGCTGGTGTGTTTGTTTTTTTCTGGATGGACCCAAAGAAATGTTTCTATGGCTCTGTGTTGGTGGCAGAGTGTGCAGTAGAGTGTGGTGGAGGGCTTAATAAAGCATTCTTGGGCTGAGCACCAGGAAAGATGAACAATTTCAATAGCTGAGGCTACCCTGAGTAGTGGTTCTAAATTTATAGCAGGCATCAGAGTCACCTGGAGGGCTTATGAACACAGGCTGCTGGGCTCCATCCCCAGAGTTTCCGATTCAATCGGTATGGGGTAGGGTTGGAGAGTTTGCATCCCTACTAAATTTCCGGTTGGTGCTGATGTAGCTGATCTGGGGAAGCAAAGTGTAAGACCCACCAACCTAGAGCATCAATAAGTGCCTCCACCCCAGTGGATTTTAGGTTGCAGCAGCCTCTTTCCCTACCCCTCTTCTGGAATGTTCTCTCCACACTTCCCTAGGCACCTAGAAGGCCAGGACGCTCCGTGGTCATGCCCGAGGCCAATGGCCAGTTTCTATAATCTGTGCTTCTTTCTCCAATGTGATGGGGCAACTGAGGAGGACCCAAGACTTTTAGAGGGGAGAGGGGAGGAGTTGGGGGACAGCCGAGAGCCAGACCCAGTCCTGGCCTGGGTCCTGCCTGCTCTGTGTGCAGGATGGGAAGCATGTCCCCTTCTGCCTAAGCAGATTGGGAAAGATAACTTTGTTAGCAGGAGAAGCCTGGGCCCAGGGGTTGTGCTCTATAGAATTGGCACAGTCTGCTCTCACGCATGAGCTACTCCATTCAATAGAGAGCCCGGCCTTGTCCTGACAACTTGTCTGTGCCGGCAATCCTCTCCCAAGTGAAAGTGTCCCCATCCCCCCTCCAACCCATCCCTTGCCCCGCAGGGCATGGGAGCCCTTGAACCTCAGCCAAATGGCCATGATGAAGAAGAATCTCCATAAGTCAGCCAGGGAGAAGGGACTGAAGGAGCCATGCCTCACCTCCTAACCCGCTCCAGGTGGCACAGACGAGAAAAAGCAGGTATGGGTCCCTGTACTGGTGAAGCAAAGAACCCTTGCTCTCCCTCCAATAATATCCAAACCTTCTTCCTAATAATGGTAGCACAGTGACTATTTCTCAAGCGCTTACTGTATGCCAAGTACTGAACTCAGTTGTCCACCCCGTGTTCTATTTCATCACTACAATTCTTGGAGGTAGACACTGGTTCCCATTTTTCACAAGAGAAAACTAAGGCAAAGACAAGGAAACTCACTTATGCCACATCAGGCAGCTGGCTAGTGGTGATGCTGAGACGATGTCAGTCCAAAGTCTGGCATGAACGACTTCCAAGTTCAGTTTCCTACAAGATGGAGGCCGAACCCTAAGGGGGTTGGGGATTCAGATTCCCCTTTCCTTGGGCAGACATCCATGAGGCCTCTTTGCACACCCCGTGTGCCAGGCATCACATTGGGACCTGTGCCTCATCCATCTGTGTCCCCAGCACAGCGTCAGGCACACAGTAACTGCTCAGCAAAAGTCAGTGGTGGATGGGGAAAGGAAAAGTTATGCTTTGGATGCTGGTATTATTGGAGTTTTAAAAACAGGCAGGTGAACAAACCGTAACTGGGTAGACAAGAGCCACAAGTTACATTTCCCAACCGTTTTTTGTCCTTGCCCGCTCTGTCTCCACCCTTCTGGCCTCCTTGCTGCTGAGAGCCTTCTCCATGGGCTGTTTTCCCACGCCCTCCCGGCTCCATCCCTCTTTAAAGCCTGCTCCAACCTCACCTTCCCAGTGAGGTCTGCGTGAGCACCACCTCCCTCCGTCTGCCATACTTTTTCATTTTTGGTAGCACTTATCACCTTTTAACCTTCTATATAATTCACTGAGTTATTGTATTTCATAAGAACTATCTGCCTCCCCCACTAGAATATAAGCTGTGCTAGGGCAGGGCTCTTTGTTTTATTCACTGATATGTCCCAAACACCCAAATGGGGTATATGCTCAACAAAGACTTGCTGAGTGACTCTCCAAGCATTGCCCACTAAGTCAGAGCCAGGCCTGAGATACTCAGGGAAAGGGCCCAACTCACCCACAACTCCTGGTCCCTGGTTTCTCAGAGATTCATTCACCCTTGTACATCCCAGCAGCTGGGAGAAAGAGATTCTGCTTCTAATTGCAGACACTACCAGAACTGACTGAGGACAGTCCCCTCTGGCCCCATACATCCGCCTGCCCAACCACTCAAGCTAGGACTCACCTGGTCTTCCCTAAACAGCCGGCTGCATAAGTGAGTCTGTATATAGAAGACACCTGGGCATCGGAGCTGCACCATGACGTTAGAGTGTCATTTCCACCCTAAGCCTTGGTTTCCTCAACCGTAAAATGAGGGGGTGGAACCAATGGTCTCTTCTAATCATTCCCAGCTCTGGCATCTTCCCTATGGAAAGCAGGGACTGTATGACCTTGGTCAAGGCACACTTAGAAACAAACCAACCCATGACCCTGGGGCACAGGACACGGCCATGCTCAGAGGGGGAGGAGATCACAGCGAACAGAACCAACAAGTGAAAGGTATTCACAGCGTTGCATGGGTTAGATCCATAGCCACTATTATCATCAAAAGTCCTTTACAGGGCCGGCCAAGTGGTGCGGTGGTTAAGCGCTGGCTTGAGACGCCAGCGGCCCCGGTTCGGGTCCCACATATGAGAGCCAGTGACACTGCCCTCAAAAAAAAAAAAAAAGTCCTTTACACACAACAGGAAAGTTACTATCATGGCTATTTCACAGGTTGGGAAACCGAGACTAGGAGAGGCTGAGCAAGCTGCCTACCAGTAGGAAGCAAAAGAGCCACGCCCAGAGCCAGGCCTCCTGACTGCAATCCACAATCTTCGCACACATGACTTTTTTGCTCTTTCTGAAATGCACCCTGGCAGAAGAATGCCACTATTAGATTGTCCAAAATGTCAATAATCTAATAACCTATTCTATATGATTACAGAATACAAAATTGGAATTTGCATTTGAATGTGGTGAATCTCATGCTCTAGAGATTTCTTTACATCAAATGAAACAATAGGGCCGCCATGAGAAGACATCCCTCTGAAAGATCTGAGAAACTGACTTGGATTCCTGGAGGGTAGGAATACACAACCCATCTCTCAGTGACAGCTGAGATGAAAGCTCTCTCCCATCCATTTCAAAACATTCCTCCAGAGGTATGGGATGGAATGTTTATATTTTCAGGGACTTTCCAGCTGCAAACAGAAGAACTGACAACACAAATAATTCAATTAGGTATTATTCGTAGAGTGTCTTCAATGCCAGCAGAGTAAAGTCAAGCAAGTAAGTGCTAAATTAGAAAGCTAGATTCACCCTCACCTAAGAGGCTACCATTGGTTCTGGGCTTTGTTGGCAGTCCCTGTTTCTCCAGATTCTGCTAGCATCTCTCACACAATGATGTCAGGTGATGGGGCTGCTCCACCATATTAGCCAAGTTGGACTGGGAGCCCTGGATGGGACAAGTTCATTCTCAAGAGAAGCTTTGTAGGTTCTGGAATGTCTCCAGGAAAGCTCAAGCTTCAGGAATTAGCATTTACTGAATGTCCTCAAAAGAATGATTGCATTTCTTCCCTCTCCTCTGACTTCTTGATATTGATATTGGGGAACAGTCTCAACCAGATGTTTTTAGCTGAGGAATTCCATAGAGGGCATTGTCCTGGTCAGTGTGTGCCTTCGAACTTGGAAGTTCAAAAGAACTCAGAATTCAAAAGTAAGTAAGGCTGCGGGCTACTGAACACTTTAATAAAAATGGAATTCTGAGACTCACACAATATTATTACCATCCTCCTTCAAACTGTCATCATCAAAATGCAATATGCCCATTACACCAAAAAGGACAGGAAATAGGGAGTGGAAGGATGGGGGTGAGGCAAGTGCTTAGATTTTTTTTTTTCTGGTTTACCCTTAAAGTTGCCTTCCATTGAGATTTCCTTACATTGCAGATTTCCTTAAACTGCCAGCTATTTTTGTTCCACTGTATCCACAACTAGACTTGTAGAAGAAAATGTCCCAATTTCTGATTTGGAAAATGTGGTCCAAACAATCATTTTTTATACCACTGCAGTAGTCAGCCCCAGACAGTAGGAAGGAAATGGGCCTCAGAGAGGTGGAGAGCATCATTCCTCAGTAAGCCACACTGGTATTTCATCTGACAGCCTCTTCATGAGCAAAAACATCATACCTCCATTTCACAGATGGAGGTGCTAAAGTCTGAAACTGTTAGCTGACATTGCATAATCCGCTCGATCCTGCAGGTTTTCGAAAGTATTTGTAATCATCGGTGAAACAAGGGGGAAATGTTGTTACCTTGACAAATGGCGCCAGATGTTTTGGAGTATTAAGGCTCCTTTTCAAGGAGAGGCACTGCCCTGATGAAAGTTATGAGACACAAGAACAAACCACCAATGGAGGATGAAATGTCCTTTGAGACAATATTTCCACTCTCTTTCTGGGGTGGCTTTGGCACAGTCTGACTCAGGGCAGAAGGATGCACACAGGTGACCTCTTACTGTCCCTACATCCCTATGACTCTCTAAGCTGAGGATGAGACATTGGGAAGATGCCCCTGGAGACAAGCCAGAGGTTTCCTGTTGTAGAGGTCCTGCCTGCTGCTAAAAGAAACTTTTGGGGGCCTCAGGAGCCCCATCTAAGCTTTCACACATCAGTTTTCCCTCTCCCTCCTCCCCTCAGTACCCAATACAGCTCTCCCATCCTCTCTCTCCTATTGTTTTCCAAACATCCCTCCCTTCAGAAAAGCTGTCTGGCTGGGAGCTTAAAATATTGCTGGACAGTAAAACCTACCCATCAGGGCCAATCCAGTCATATCTGCTCAGTCGTGCAATACAGTAAGGGCGGGGTAAAGAAGTGGGCTTTTAGCACCAAAGGAAAGAGGCCAAAGTTGCCATTTTGCTGTTGAGCGCCAACAGAGAAAGAGAGCACTTGTTTCTCCAGGGGACCCAACTCCTGCTGGCAAGTTTTCCCTGGGAGTTATTAGTTTGTAGTCTTCCCATCCCCTTTACCTTCTACCTCCCCCCACTCCCCGCTTCTTTCCCAGCCTAATCTTTGAGCCATTTCTGGGCTTCTCCAGAAGGAAAAAGATTGTCGTTAAGGTTCAGTGTTGGGTTGGGATGGCTGGACTTAGAGCTCAATTGAAAACTCGCTTGGAATTAGCTGAGGAGTTGGCAGAGGTGTAGAAGGGAAGAGAATGTAGGAATTGGGGAGAGGGCCTCAGAGATGTCCAAATTCTACCACGTGACTTTTTAAGGTCTTTTCATTTTTCAGAATGAATTAGCATGCCTCCAGGAAGCCAGAGAGACCTAACCTAAGTATTCGATGTTTATGAGTTTTGCAGTTTTTCACACAGCCTCTGCAATGGGAGTGATAGTGATAACTATTTAGCGCTGTGGGTGGAGGGGAGGCTTCATGCTCAGCATTTTCAATGTTGGAAAGTTTCATGGAGCACAGGAACCAGTCTGGCTAAGGACCAGAAAACTCCTTGGGAGTAGGTTCTGTCTCTCTATGGGAGCTGCTGGTTGAAGCGTGTGGAGGCGGGGGGGCTATAGGAACATGTATAGAGGCACATTTACCCTCCCTTACCACCGGAGTGCTAAATGGCCATCTAATCCTTTGCGGGAGCTTGTTAATTGTTAACATGGATGTGTTGCATTGTCCTGCCTCTTCAAAGCCAGGAGAAGGCTATGCTACACTGGAAATCGCCCTGGGCTTGTCGCTGGACAACCAAGGCCCACATCCTGGCTCTGCCCTCACTAGCTGAGTCGTCTTGGGAGACTGACTTTAAGCTCCCAGGCTGTTTCCCTATCTGGTAATGGGGGCTGGTGACAAATGTTTTCAAACATCCATCTGTGGACATGTCAGTTCTGGCCCAAATGAATTTTTCAGCAGGCTGTGACCCAAAATGTGACAATAAAGTTGTAAGCAACATAGTCAATTTTTCACCAAGTTAAATGTGTTTGATGTAAAGGCCTGTCTTTCATTCTGTAATTATGTCCTTTCTGGTTTTGTATGAAAATTCCCCATTTATGAAAAGATGTTGAAAGCAGGCAGTAATCATAGTTAGTGATTTAATGTTTCTTGTTTTTATGTCCTTGCTTGGCAAAATAAGGACTTGGTAGCCCCTTGGTGGTCACCCTATTTGGTGGTTGTCGTTGTCGTTGTACCACTCTGTGAAATCCAAGTCTGAAAACCATGGCCTCATTCACAGGATGTTACGAGAACTAAAATAAGGTATGTGAAAGTATATGATTTATAAATAGATAAGGGCCACCCAAACCTAAGCGTCATCTTCGTCATCACCTAAAACCAGAGTCCTCAGATGGGATATTCTGGTGGGTGCCCTGGGGTTGGACGCTTGAACTTCATCAGCTTAGTTTCTATCTGTAATAAATCTGTTCACTACATGTTCACAAGCAAAAGAAAACAGAGAATTGCCTCTTGGAAGATGGGAAGAGAAATATTCTTTTGTCGGTTTGGATGTCTCCCCACTGCGGCGGAACAGTTTGCTCAGACATACTCTGATCTGACTTCCTTTAAGTATAGCTTTTATTGTTAGACATCAGGAACCCCAGGCGCTTTCCCATCTAAGGCTTCTCTCATTGACAGCATAGCTGGCCTGTTTCAGTAGCAGGGAATGGAGAAGATGTTGTCCTAAGTCATGGCTTCTCTCCTTCCATTATTACAAGAAACTTTGTAACTAATCATAAAAAATTTAAAAAAAAAACACTCAAACAATCCTAGCATCACAAGGTGGGGTGTGGAAAAGAGCCCTGTGTGACTTGAGTCAGGAGAGCCTTTGTGTGTCATAAACGTGCATCCTGATACTCATATGTCAAGAGGCATTGCCCTTCCAGTTTATATACTTGATCTTATATAAAACAGTGTCCCAAAACAGCAAGTTTGGGGTCAATTTACTATCCTTTTTTTGGTTGTTACCATTTCTTTGCAATTTTTTTTTTTAATTTTATTGGGGACTTGGGGAAGGCGAACAGCATTGGGGAATCAGGGAAGGGGAACAGACAAGTTGCTGTCCTTTTGTTCAGTCTAGTTGTGGAGGACGTCGCTTCACATTGGTATTGTGATCATTGCGCTCTTCCCTGGTGAGGTAGTCACTAACCAGCCATTGTACGGCCGCTCATGGTGGCTCACAGCAGCTCACAAAAGCACATGCCAGCTGCTGGCCAGCCCCACTGCAGCCTACGCCCATCACCGGCATCCCACGGCAGCCCAGCTCCAGGTTGAGCTGTTGTTCACCATCTTAGCTGTAGAGTCACAGCATCACTGGCCCTAATGTGTGATCCGAACCAGGGCCCTGCTGCTCAGAGCTGGCATCCCAAGCCAACTCTTAACCAACGCGCCACTCAGCCAGCCCTCTTTGCAAATTTTCAATCTCCCCACAGCTACCTGCTGCAAAGATGTCTTGAGCTCCCTAGACTCTAAGTAATAGTGGTATTACATGCACTCAGGGATTGAGAATTTCAGATTTCAGACGATTACTATTGGTCCCATCCACTGATGTCTATGGAGCTGCCACTGGTGATGGCCTTTGTTCTGTGTATGATGGTTCATGAAAGATGAAGACAAAATAGCCCCTGCCTGGGCCGGCCGAGTGGCTCAGTTGGTTAAGAGCTCGCTCAAGAGTGTGAGCTGAGCTCTGAGCAACAACAGTTCGATGCCCAGCCTGAGCTGAGCTGCCGCTAAGCTGCCAACAGGTGGCAGGATGGCTCAACTAAAAAAAAAAAAATAGCCCTCTGAGAGCTTTTGATCTAAAAGGGGAAAAACAAGACTGACAGACATACAATGCTGAGAACATGTGCTCACTGCACATGTTTGTGTGGATGCATGAGGGAAATATACACAGAAATCCAAGAGGACGAACAGGTACAATACAAGTAAGACCGTCAAAGTTGAGTTGATGTATCCATGAGAATAAGTCATTAGCAACGCTAGATTTACAGTACATTAAAGCCAGACTTGACCTTATAGGAATAAATTACATCAATTGTTGTTTCAACATGAATGTCAGATTGAACTGTTTGATAAGAAATTTGGATTTTCCTGGTTCTGCCACCAATAGGATTTATGTTTGGGCTGCTTAACTGACTGTGATGTTTTCTACCTGTTTCTAGAAGGAGGTGGGGATGGCTGCCTCTCTTTAAAGGGCAAACACTAGATTTAACTGTGCTTTGAGGAGCATTAGCATCAGAAGTATAACTAGATGCAGGCAACCAGGATTCTGAACCGTTGGTTCTGAGTAGAGGCCCCTCTGTCCCTCTCAATTCCCCACTGCTACAAGGAGCTCGTCCCAATGTTGGAGTCATGCTCAGGAGGAAAGCAGCTGCTGTCGGATGCCCCACCCAGTTGGGAGTTTCTAGGGCTCCAAGAGGATCAGCACCCTCTCTCTCTAAGAAGCAGATAGCCGGTGTGTGTACGCTGAGAGCATAGGTTGGGTACTGCCCATGCCTTCAATCGGGGTCAGCAACCAAGCACTTACTGTCTGGCCAGGCTCCAAACCACAGCCTGGAAGGAGGCTTTAAGATGCCATTTTGTTTATCCTCTCCTAAAAATGAGAATCACACCTAATTAATGACACCACTTTTCATCACTCATTCAAGTGTTTAACAAATACCACTGTCGTTATAAGCAGCGGGCATATTCCTTTGGCCCCATGGGCTTCTGATCCCATGGGCAGGGGTGGGGCATGGCTGGAGGAAGCCCAGAGCATCATCTCTCAGAAGGGCTCTCGCCCTGTTCTAAGCACGGTGGTGAATAAATGTCACAACCCTAGAGATGTTCAAGCTGGAGGGACATCTGTCCTAGGCCCGGGGGGAAGTTTGGATCATAATCCTTCATAGGTTACCAGCTTGCACACTGGGTTTGCCAGGGATGAATGATCCGGTTTGCACACATCACCCCTGTCAGTGCAACCCCATCTCCATCAGCCGTTACTATTGCTAGGGCATTATATACTATCATGTTTAATAGTCGTTGTTGTTTTCTACAGATCAATTTTTAGCTCTGTTAAAATAACCACATGTTATAGACCCTAAAACCTTTTCATTCTGAAGTGTCCTAGCAAACCCTCCTCACTCTATAACATGATTCCTTCCCAAAGCACTCTCTCCATTCCCTGGGTTTAAAAGAGTAATAACAATCATTTTAAAATACTGCTCTCAATTTGTAAAGCTATTAAGAAGGGTTTCCAGATTTCAACCTAGAAAAGGGAAAACATAAGTTAAGAATACGGGAGTCAGAGAACTGTGTGTAGCTCTCTCTGATCGCAGGCAGTATATCTCAGTGTGCAGTGGAACAGACCGAGGCTTTGGGATCAGGCCGACTGAACGGCTGCTATTTGCCTGCCTGGTCATAGATAATTTATGTAACCTCTCTGAGCCTCAGTTTTCTCCTGTGTTGGAACCAAGTTAGTTAACAAACACTCATCAAGCTTTCATTATGTGTTGGGCTCCATGACAAGCATTGAAGATACAGAGGTAAATAAAACAGGTGTGGTCCATATCCTCATGAAGATGACAGCCTAGCAGGACTGGATGAAATAAGATAATGTCAAAGGTCTGCCACAAAGTAGATATTCAATAAATATCAGCTTCCTTCCACTTCCCTTCAAACACATGATCATTATATATCTAACATGGTCAAAAGTAAGATGGCTACAGACATTTTCATATGTACATGAATTTCAGGGAGGGCAAACCCTGGTGGTATAGGGTATTCTTCCAGCACTATGCTTCATGAAACTTAGTTCTGCTTGTGGGTGGAGTTCAGGGAATCAAACACATATTTCCTCATCTATCCTTTTATTTATTTATTTACTTTTTTTTTAGAGGGCAGTGTCACTGGCCCTCACATGTGGGATCCGAACCCAGGCCGCTGGCGTCCCCAGCTAGATCTTAACCACCGCGCCACTCGGCCGGCCCTCATCTATCCTTTTAGATGGCTTGTGAAGTGAGGGAGCACAGGGATTACCATTAAACCCAATTTACAGAAGAGGAAACTAATGGAAGCAGATAATTTTGTGCCCCTTTCATCCCCTAGTCCCGGTCTGCACAGAGGAGGCACTCAGTGGGTGCTGTTCACACCTGGACTATTCCAGCAACTCAGAGAGGGCAGGCACCCCAAGCGTTTGCAGAGATACTGACTCGGGGTTGCTCTGTGGCGGCTCAGCTTCTGCCTTCTCCTTCCTCCAGGTGGGTGAGACATGGGCGACTGGAGTTTCCTGGGGACCATCTTGGAGGAGGTGAACGAGCACTCCACCGTCATCGGGCGAGTGTGGCTCACTGTGCTTTTCATCTTCCGCATCCTCATCCTCGGCACAGCCGCCGAGTTCGTGTGGGGGGACGAGCAGTCCGACTTCGTGTGCAACACCCAGCAGCCGGGCTGCGAGAACGTCTGCTACGACCAGGCCTTCCCCATCTCCCACATCCGTCTGTGGGTGCTGCAGATCATTTTCGTGTCCACGCCATCGCTCGTGTATGTGGGCCACGCCGTGCACCACGTGCGTGTGGAGGAGAAGCGGAGGCTGCGCGAGGCCGAGGAGCTGTGCCAGCAGGTGGCAGGCGACCGCGGTGACAGGCTGTCCCTCCCCGTGGACCAAGGCAGCATCAAGAGGAGCAGCAACGGCAGCAGCAAAGGCCCCAAGAAGTTCCGACTGGAGGGGACCCTGCTGAGGACCTACATCTGCCACATCATCTTCAAGACCCTCTTCGAGGTGGGCTTCATCGTGGGCCATCACTTTCTGTACGGCTTCCGGATCCTGCCTCTCTATCGCTGCAGCCGGTGGCCCTGCCCCAACGTGGTAGACTGCTTCGTGTCACGGCCCACGGAGAAAACCATCTTCATCTTGTTCATGTTGTCTGTGGCTTCTGTGTCCCTCTTCCTCAATATTATGGAGATGAGCCACCTGGGCCTGAAGACCATCCGGGCTGCCGTCAAGGGGCCCGTGGAGCAGCCGCTGGGGGAGATCCCTGAAAAGCCCCTCCACTCCATCGCTGTCTCCTCCATCCAGAAAGCCAAGGGCTACCAGCTCCTCGAGGAAGAGAAAATCGTGTCTCACTATTTCCCTTTGACTGAGGTGGGCATGGTGGACACCAGCCCCTTGTCTGCCAAGCCTTTCAGTCAGTTCCAGGAGAAGATGGGCACAGGGTCCCTTGGGGACCTGTCCCGGGCTTACCAAGAGACATTGCCTTCCTATGCTCAGGTGGGGACACAGGAAGCGGAGGGGGACAAACAGCCTGTGGAGGAGTGGGCAGAACCCAAGGTGGGAGAGAAAGGGCAGGAAGCAGAGAGAGTGAGCACAGAAGCGCAGGAGACCATGGCTGTGCTGGAGAGGGAGAAAGTGGAAACCCCTG
Organism: Aselliscus stoliczkanus; assembly: GCA_033961575.1. NCBI lineage: Eukaryota > Metazoa > Chordata > Mammalia > Chiroptera > Hipposideridae > Aselliscus > Aselliscus stoliczkanus. The sequence continues at coordinate 102,641,146 of CM066739.1, forward strand.
GAGTGGCGAAGGATGGTGATACAGAAGAGTGGCAGGTGGAGAAGGTGACAAAGCAAGGGCTGCCAGCTGAGAAGGGCTGTCCAGAGCTGACAGGGGATGGCAACAGAGCCCTGAGCACGCTGAGCAAAGGCAGCAGCAGGGCCAGGCCGGACGATCTCACCGTGTGAAGTGGTACCAAAGAAAGAAAAAAATAACACCAGAGCTGACATACAGGGTAAGGTGAAAGGAAAAGATGCCAACATAATTTGAGTCTTCTGTCCCTTCCCTCATACCCACCTCTGGTGGGACAGGTATGCCATGGAACAGTGCCTGCTATACAACTAGGAAACTGTCTTTCCCATAATATCAGGGCTACCGAGATAAACCCATCCCATCAAAGTTCTCCATCTCATATGACTGCCCTGTCCCTCTACCCCAACAGCTCTGGGGGACTCTGCTTTCATCCCCTTTTTTCCAAAGAAGTCCTTCTGATCAGAGTTGCGATTGCCTAATCGCTTTTCACTAGCCTTGTCTCAAGTTCACTAATTCAGCCAGACTTTGTCACCCTAGCCCTTCCCTAGCAGATGCCATGTGACCTACATTGGGTCCCAAACGCAAATACCTACCGGACACAGGCAGGTGATTTTGGGTGGTGAAGTGGCCTGTTCTAATGCCATGGAGAGCTGGGGCTGTGAAAATCCCAGAGGGCAGAGGGCATGTGCTACCTGGCCATCTGATCATTCAAGAGAAACCAGAAATCCAAACTTTCACGTGAAATTTCCAACATTTTAATGCTGCCAACTAAATTTTGACTATATAATACCATGTGGGGCAAACAAAATGTGTGCAAACCAAATCGAGCCTGTGGCCAGCTTATACTACTGAGCTCAGCTTTCCTATGGAATTGCTCATACTGTTGATGGCTTCAACTTGTTTCTGTGGCTTCTGAACCCCATTGCACCATTTTGAAGTGTTCTGTTTAAACCATCGGTCCAGGGAAGACCCAGAGTTCTCACTGTCCTTTCTCTTGGGTCCCTATCGTCCCTGGGTTTGGACCCAATTACATAACTAGTACTGGTGGGAATTCTGCCCTGGGCACCATCAGAGAAAGAAATCAAGTCCTCAAACCCTTGAGGCTTGGTCAGTTTTCTTCCCTGAAACAAAAACTCCCTTTTCTTTTCTCTCCTTTTCCAATGTCAGTGCTCAGCCTAAAACCTACATCTTTTATCATGAATGGGGAACAGACCTGTCTTGAGGAGAGTCAGCTCTCAGGCACCAGATGTGTACAGAAAGGGCCATGAGAGTGGCACCAGGGGAGCTTGGTACAAAGTGGGAGCTCAAATAACCAGGGACCCAAAGTCTAGTTCCAAGCCAGGCTTCATCCCTGGAAGGTATGTAGAGGCTAGAAGGAATAAGAGGGGGCTCAAAGGTCAGTCCTTCATCCCCACAATCAATACTCCTCAAACACAGAGTCCAGCCAGGGGAATTCCTCAGATACAAGTACATATTCACATAGGGAGCCATTTTACCTCGAGCCAATCGAAGTCCAGAGAAGAGAGAGAAAGTGATCACCAAGATGGTTCATCAAACCAAAGTTAAACTTCATGGACTACAGTGCCAAAGCTAAGGTAGGGGGACAGAAACCAAGTTGACAGGGCAGGAACCTGGACAGGAAACCATCAGGGACCCAAAAGAGGTACCCAGAAAAAATGCCTGCGTTCTGTCTCCCCCACAGCCAGCACCATCCCAAAGTGTACAAGTCCGTTGTGCTGCCCTCTGATTACCACCTTCCTTTTAAGATATTCATTCTAGATATGCTTTTCCAGAGCACAGCCTGGAACAGTTCTTCCGAAACGATTCCACTCCGTGACATGTTCTTGTTCTTTGGTCCCCCAATCTAAAGCACAGTGGTCTAAAAATTAAATTCATGCCAAGGTCTGATTACTTGATAATCACTCCAGGGAAAATCTACATTCTAAAAAAGAAAGTCTAAGGATCTATTTTGCCTGGGTTAATACAAAGTAATCAACCTTCAATGAAGGAAGGTATCAGGCAACAGGCAGTTGAATAAAGAGGTGCATTTATCTTGCAGACATGTGACTTCCTGGCTACTGCTTGAATCTTCCCCTTGCAGCCAATGGTGAGAGAAGTAACAAAATCCCAGGCCTGGGAACCAGCCAGTGACCCCAATGGTTGCACTATTGCTCTTCCAGTTTTGCTCCTGAAGAGCAACTTGAAGAAGATATAAACTCAGGGCCTGAGAATAGCTTGATCCTTACCAGAATAAAGTGTCTGTCTCAACTAGGACCTAATCCAAAAGAGAAAGAAAAAGAAACCTACATTCTGTTCTAAGTGGAAACTGCTGGTGCTGTTTGGAACCAGTTGTATAGGTGTGGGTGAAGGCTGCTGGTGTCCTTGTCTCTGCTTGGCCACAAGCGTGTGTGTGAGTGTATTTCCTTGGATGAAGCAGCATCCTGCTTCAATGTCTCTACCGACGCCATCACCATGGATGTGGCCATTTTCTCTCAGTTTTCCCAACAAAAGAGGAAGCCTATTTTGGAAGAAACAGACACAGGCATCAAGGAACCAGGATTTTTTTTTTTTCTATTTCTGCTACTTAGTAGCTGTGTTATTGTCGTCCCTTAACCTCTCCGACCCTCAATTTTCTGTCTACAAACTAGAGCTGGCATTTGCCACCAACCTACCTCCAGGGGTATCATAAGAATTTAATGAGTTGGCTGCCATGCCTGGAGCCTGCTGAGTGGTGCCTCTCCCTGGGAGGTTCCCCAACAGCAGGGAGACTAGGACGAGGGGCAAACCTGCCTTGCAGTTATGTGGTGAGAGTTTTTCAGTATGGAATAGATACTCCGGAGATCAGTTTTCTCAGAGAAGACTCAAAACAGAATTTTGAGGACTGGCCAAGTGGCGCGGTGGTTAAGCGCTGGCTTGGGAAGCTAGCGGCCCCAGTTCAGGTCCCACATGTGAGGGCCAGTGACACTGCCCTCAAAATAAAATAAAATAAAACAGAATCTTGACCTCACATGTTTCATAGGAACCTCAGGCTTTTTGACCTTGAGAAATGCCTGGAGATAGACTGGCAATTACTTTCATCCTCTGGAAAATGTCCCTTCATGTCCCATCTTAAGCTGCCATCTTAAGCTGTACAATTCACATGCAGCTGTGTGTCTGTGGAGGCCCTTACTCTATACAGCTGGATCTCTCAGTCTCTGTTTTGAGGCAAAAAATTATGATTTGACTCAGTATTATAATCCCCCTGGTTTCCATTAGGTACAGCTTTAAATCCTACCCCTGGTCCTTCCCTTGTTAGACTAACTCCACAGGACATGTGGACCTGACAATAAAAAGAAGCATTGGGCAGCAGGACATCAAAAGTGCCTCTCCCTAGGGCCGGCTGAGCGGCACTGTGGTTAAGCGCTGACGGGAAGCCAGAGGCCCTGGTTCGGGTCCCACGTATGAGGGCCAGTGACACTGCCCTCAAAAAAAAAAAGTGCCTCTCCCTCTGGAGGAAAAGGGCCAATAGCATAATAGCAGTTATAACACCTTCATGGGGAGACCTGTGACCAGGAGGGACTAAGTCAGTTAAAGTTCAGTTAGACAGTTTCAAGCCTGGCTCTGTAATCCCCATGCCTAGTATTCGGGGAGTTATAAAAAGGCCTATCTGGGCCAGCCGAGTGGTGCATTGGTTGAGAGTTGGTTTTGGGACGCCAGCGGCCCTGGTTCGTATCCTACATATGAGGGCCACTGACACTGCCATCTACAGCTAACAACAGCTCCACCTGGGGCTGGGCTGTGCGAGCCCTGGTGACGGTGTAGGCTGCAGCCCCTGCTGCAGTGGGCTGCCATAGGCTACAGTGAGTGGCCAGCAGCCAGCGTGAGCTATCAATAGCTGCAGTGAGCGACCATCCAGAGGCCGGCTACCGATCTGCCTCATCCGGGAAGAGTGCAATGACGATACCAACATGGACCAGTGGAGCAACATCCTCCGCAACTAGACTGAAGAACAAAAAGACAGCAACTTGTCTGTTCCCTTCCCCCAATTCCCCAATAAAATCTTTTTAAAAATAAATAAATAAATAAACTAAAAAGGCCTATCTGCTTTTCACCATGACCTTGTCACTTGCCACACAGGCGAAGCATTCAACACAGAATTAGACAAATATTTCTGAAGATCAGTGTGACCTGAGCATCAGATTTTCTCACAAAGAACAATGAAGGTCAAGTCAGAAGTGTTGGCTCCCCCTTGTTGACTCTGGGGACCCCAAGATGTCACTGACCTGTTCCATATGACAGTTTCTCCACAGTTAATTGAGGCTAACAAGTTCTGCCCCCCTTCACAAGATAGATCAAGTGACTCAAAACCCAGGAAACACTATGAGCATACCAAAATAAATGTGGGGTTTCTTTTAACTCACTAATTTGGAAATAAAAGGAAAAAGAGGAAGGCCTTATCCAAATTGGTCAGAAGTCTGTATTATAAAATGTTTACTGAAGCAATGACAGACACCACCTTCAAACAACTCAGACTGTTAACTACGATACTGATACAAAGTGAGCCAATAAGTAAAACAAAGTAAGTAAATTAAATGGGGAAAAAAGTCAACATTTCTGTAGTTCTGAATTCCTGAGAAATATACTACAAAAGAAGACCATCTTAATCGTGCAAGAATTCATTGCAAAAAGTGGTCTGCAGGTACTCAGCTTACTGGGGCCCACGTGTAGAGATGCACCAGCCCCTTAGATTGTCTCTGACTCCTGGCTGATGGGAGTCATGGGTCCTGAAAAAGCCACTTGGACTCTTGGGTCCAAGCCTTGTGGAAGGCCCTGAATTCCTGAGGAGAGTCCTTAGGGCATGCTGGGGTAAGAAGGAGCGACCCATCCACATGGCATCTCCTGTCCCATTCCCCCTACCTCCTCCTCTCTCCTTCCCCTGACCCTGAATTACCCCCGTATGCATATTGTGTGCAAATGATTGCACCACCCATGTTAGCAAAGTTTAGATGAAAAAGGTTTGTCTGGTTGGGCGGAAACTCCTCTGAGCACAAATATAATCTGTAAAATAAAGTAAGTATGTGACTAGAAGTGATTGTGAAATAGTCAGGGAACCTTTCTCTTCTTATTGTAATATAACTAAATATGCAATTGGGAAGGAAGAAAAAGTAAACAAAATTCTGGGTTCAGCAGTTAGATAAGAGGAAGGAAAGATTTTTATGAAAGACAAGGTACTCTACACTGCCCTAACCATTGCAGCTCCCAAAGCAGGAAAGAGTAGTGCCCAGCCCTGGCAATGGCCACCAAGGTAGCAGTGAGATATACTGTAGACTCTAGCCCCATTGCCCTCTGCAAGTTCTCTGGGGCAGACAAAGAGAATTCTGGAAGAATTCATAAAGTTTCCTGGAGGGAAAACCAGATGGCTCCATTGACTTTGTCTGCAAATTTTTTTTTTTTTTTTGAGGGCAGTGTCACTGGCCCTCATCTGTGGGACCTGAACCGGGGCCGCTGGCTTCTCAAGCCAGCACTTAACCACTACGCCACTCGGCCAGCCCTCTGCAAATTTTTCCATCTATGAAATAGGATCATTAAAGACTAAGCTAAGAAGCACATTCATAACAAACTTCCTGGGGAAATCTCTGGTAAAGGAAACAGCCATTATTGGGGCTGTGTCCTGAATTCTCCAACCTCCGTATCCTCATGTCAGAGCTAACAGTCACAGGTAAGATAGTTACAAAACAAATAAAACTAAAACTTGACTTTTTGCCATCTTTGTGTTTTCTTTTGACCTGTCAGTCAAGCTAGACTGTAAAGAAACTGCCCCAGTTTCTGGTTATTCTTCCTTTGGAATTAAGGAGTTGGGATATGGAGAGAGACGCAGTAGCATGCTGGTAAGCATTTAACAGCCAGCTCTCCTCAGGGTAAAGAGGCCCTGGCTTGTAGCATTTGCCGATTTCCTTGGTGTAAATTCTCCCACCACCACCATTTTCAAGCAGCACAATGTCACTGAACATAGAGATGCAAAGAGATGTGCAGTAGCACAAGATTATGAAATATTCCTGCCATATAACTAGATATACGTAACCTCGAGAGCATGGGTAATAGTAAAATCATTAAGAAGTGAAGAGCGTTCAGTATTTATGACCTTTATGTTTTATATTTTTAAATTAAGTTTATCTGATTTAATTGTTAATAAGGACTGTACTTAACAACTCACTCACAAAATTTCAGGGAATTTAGCAAATGATGCTTACGAGCCAGGACAAGCCATCTACCAGCATACCACTGAGTGGAACGGAAGAGTGCCTGAGTCAGAAAAAACACGAAAGCTTTCCTTATCAATTGAGATTGGGTCCTTCCCTTTCTCACACAAACCTCAGGAAAAATCAAAAAGCACATATACTTGTTTGGCCTTATGGGAAGAAGCAAAAGAATAGGATTTGTTCTCTTCCATGTCACTGAGAACTATAGAAAGAATTCAAGTTATTCATTACAGATAAAAATAAATAACTTAAAATTAGTCAAATGATTCTGCCTGGGATTTATCATGTCACTTCTCTGCTTAAAAATCTTCAATGGCTCTTCATTGCTTACCCAATAAATTCTCAATTCCTCAACATGTCTTACAAAGCCTTTGTATCTAACTTCAACCCACCTAGAAAGGATGTCTGTTTTCACCTGCCCAGAATCTATTCTCCCTTTTTTCTATAATAACATTTCGATTTTCCGTAGGGGGAAATAACTTTCCTCAATTTGATATAGTCTTGGTGGGACTCTTAGTCATGTTTATGTGACTTCCCCTGGTCAAGGGTCAAGTGTTTTTTTTTGTTTGTTTGTTTGTTTTACTTGGATGGGCCAACCATACACTCTCTCCCTAGAATGTGAATCTTGAGTGGAGTAACAGAGAGACTGAAACTTGGTCGAAATTCATTTATCTTGCCAGAAGCCCCTGAAGTGACTCACAATTAGTTCCTGCTTACCTGGATTCCTGGAGATGCTCAGATTTTTTTTTGTTTTTCAGATCCTGGTTGTCAGCCTTCCATCTATTTGCTAAGCTACCTCCGAGTCCCCTCCCCTTTTTTAAATTGAACGTAGCTAAAATTATCTCTGTTGCATGCACCCCCTGACTGATGTACTGCCTGTCTGGCCTCATCTCCCACCTCCATCCACACATGCACCTACCCCAGCCTTACAGACCCATCGGCTGGTCCCCAGTGGGCACAGGCCTGGTACATAGTGATGAATGAATTCCATGTTGTTTGTGCCCTTCCCGCGTTTTTTTTCCTATGATCAGCTCCTTCTCAGGCTTCAAGATTCAGCTCAGTTGTCTCCTTCTTTACGAAATTTCACAAACTTCCCAAGACAAAGTTAATTGCGCCCTCCTTTGTGATTCCTCAGTACTTCCGTGCACTTCTATCATAGCACTTATCCAATCGTTTCATTTCTTGCTTTTCTCCCATCTGACTGCAGGCAAATTTAGGATAAAGATTTTATCCCATATATCTCTGAATATTCAGTGCTTAGCACAGTGCCTGAAACATAGTAATATTTGGTGAATGAATGAATGAATGAATGGGTACTGGGACATCTCCCAAGGCAGGAAGGAGATAATTGGCTAAACACTCCCCAGCACCAGAGCAGGCTGACGCTACAAAGGAATATATCTGAGAAAGAAGTTCCCTGAAGGTCCCAGGAGTTCCAGGCTTGAAGTCAAGCAGGCTTGCTTTGTTGTAAGTAAAGGAAGGAAAGGAAATTTCCATATGAATTGCTGGCCGTCAGCATGCAGAGCAACCTTGGAAGCTGTATGTGGAAGATGGTAATCAGAGTCTTTGAATGCTTGCAGATCAGAGGGCCTGCACCCCTATCAATTCCCACTATCTGGGCTTTTGAACTTTACAGGAAATAAAAAAAATAAATGTTTACTGCATTGATCCCCTAAGGTCTCCAGATTCATGTTGCAGGATCTAGCAGTATCTTACCTATTTACGGAAATTGAATTTAGAGGAGGTTGTAACAAAAATCTAAACTAGGTCGCTTTGTCTTAACAGTTGAGCAGTGAGTGCTGAAGAAATGACATTTAAAGGCTACAAGGATAGAGCCCCAGGCTGTGCCATGCCAATATTTAGGAAAAATGCCCCTGTGATGATGTGTGTATTATTTGTCTATTGCTGTGTAACAAATCACTCCAAAACTCAGTGACTTAAAACAGCAATAAGCATGTGTTATGTCTCACAGTTTCTGTGGGTCATTATTCTGGGGCAGCTGGGGTCTTCTCATGAGGCTGCAGTCAGATATTGACTGGCCCACAGTTACAGAGGCTGCCTTGCGGGGGTAGGACCCACTCACTCACATGGCTATGATGAGCCAGTTGGGGCTGGCAAGTCGGTTTCTCTCCAGTTGGGCCTCTCCCTGGGTCTACTTGAGGGTCCTCATGAGCTGGTGGCTGGATTCCACAGAGCAAGTGATCCCAGAAATCAAGGCTGAAGTTTCAATGTTTATTATGACCTAACCTTGGAAGTCACATACCATCAGACTACTTTCCCTCAGACTACCCCAACTACTGTGGAGAGAATAAACTAGAAAAGAGAAAGATTTGAAGTAAAGACATCAATTTTGGCTCCTTTTTCTTTTTTCTTTCTTTTTTTTTTTTTTAATGATCTAATTGTGCATATGATATGTGTTGTAATCTGCTCCAAATGCTTCTTGGAAGTAGGCAGCATTTGAACAATAAATGATAACTACGATACCATTTCCAGATTGCTGTACAATTGTCACTATGAGGAAAGGGCTTGGCCAAGGATAATATCTGGTCATGACTCCATTGGCCAGGACAGAGTTTTGAGTTCCATTTTTTTTTTGGGGGGGTGGGGAGTGGGGGTTGGCGATCCTCTAGCTTCTATTTTTTTTTTCTTTTTTTTTCTTTTAATTGGGGAATTGGAGAGGGGGACCAGCCAAATTGTTGTTCTTCAATCTTAGTGGTAGAAGGCGCCAGTCACCATCTGGCTTCCTGTCAGCAGCTCATGGCCTCTAAGCTCAAGGTGTTGTGTTCAATCTTAGTTGCGGATGGGTGTAGCCACCATCAAACAGGCAATCTTGTTGTGAGGAGCAGGCACTCTCATCAGCTGAGCCATCCAGTCACCCATTGGCAGCTCAGTTCAGGCACAGCCTCACTGGCCCATGTGGAAATCAAACCAGCGGCCCTGTTGCTCAGAGCTCGCGCTCTTAAGCTCTTAACCAACTGAGCCACTCTGTCGGCCCACTTCTGTTTTTCTTTAATACTCAGCTTTCCTGAAAATTGTTCAGTCTTTCTAACTCATCCAACTTTTCCAGTTGCATTTTTCTATCTTTCTCATTTGCTACAGTTATTATCTCTACACTGATTAGATCTGTAGATGGAAGAATGAGCAAGGCACTTCCAGAACTGAGTTAGACTAATAAAACCAACAGAAAATGGATGAGATCAAATAAATGTAAGTGCGCTGAACCAACGGAATATAACGTAACAAAAAACAAACCCTCAATCACATCTTTAAATATAACAAGGGGTGTTCTTACAGCCTTACAAAAACATGGACATCTCTAATGTCTCCCAGATCAGAACCTCAACTTTCTCCAATTTTTTTTTCATGATTGTATCATAATGAAGCAATAATTTCTAGGACAACTCTATATCCTTCTTGGATTATAGGCTAGTTGCCTTCCCTTCAAATATTTTTTAGGTAATTACTTATCTAGTAATCAAAGACCCTTCTTGACTTTTTAAAAATCCTGTTGACCTAATTACTGTATCTAGTTAGGTCCTACATATACACTGGGACAAATGAGACCCTCCTCTTTCAGATAAGTAACAGACAAGAAAAATAACAACAAAGAGACAGCTAACAAGTTGTTTTTTTTATTTCAGGGACATTAGAAGAAAACAAACAGTAGACACCAAAAATAAAAGACTAGCATAATGTCAAAAGATTTACTTAAGAAAATAAAAGTAAGCTTAGAGTCTATTTGTGCTCTCAAAAAAATTTTAAAGAACACATTAACTCTATCAAACAAGAGATGAAATACAAGATAATAAGATAATAGACAGGTGGGAAAGGAGCTGGCAGAGTTAGCAAACAGCAGAATTAAGAGGAATAAAAGAACAGACTTAGCAACACAGAAAGTCAAATCAGTTTTGTAAAGAATAAACATCAGAAATTCTCCCAGAATTCCAAGAGGAATAAAAGAAATGAAAATTATCAGAGAAGAGATAATAGATATGGAAAAAGGCACTAGAAGTCCACTACATAGCTATTTGTGCCCCTCGAGGAGAATCAGGACAAGTGAACCATAAGCATCAAAGATATAACAAGAGGAGACTTCCTGTGATGATCAAAGACCTGAAACCACAAATTGGAAGGAATTTACCATGTGGGGCAGGGAGGAATCTAAATAAATTTTTAGTTGCAAGTGTAAAGACATGATCCTATCATTTTAAAAATATAAGAAAACTATGGTTTGTGCACTGCTAATGAAAACTTATGTTTTCACATTCTTGTCCATAGAGTAGGAGGTAAGCCTTTCTGGGAAGAGAATGGCTATTTCAATGTTAAGTCCTGGAAAGGGAAAGATTCTAGGATGAGAAAAGAGGACTTGGAAAGTGAGCCTTAAATAGGAAAAAGAAAGAATTTCTTTCTCTGTCTGAACCTTAGGCTCTTGAGCCTGGAATCCGAAGAGTCCCAATATGCTCAATATGTTTCCAAAAGATAAAGGAACAATGGCCTCTGCCATATGGAAGCCAGTCAGGGACTAAGTTAGGGAGTACATGAGTTAGTAACTGCCACGATTATAGAACGGAACCTGGCACATGGTAAACACTTGGTAAGTGTTAGCTATCATCACCATCACAAGTATTATTCTATGTGATATCATTACTACTAGTAAATGAGGCACCTTGGACTTAGCCAGGATACAGAGATTTAAGGGAAGGGTTTCTGCACGTGGTCTGGAGGGGTAGGAGGAGAGAGTCCCCTCTCTCTCAGAGGCCACTATTTGTCATGGGGATTAGTAATAGCTCTAAAGGGAAAAAAAAGCTAGGATGAGGATAAGAAACCCAAAAGTCACAGATCTCAATTTCAGCTCTCCCTCCCCCATGTGGAGTTAGTCCCCCCGGTTCCAACTTGGATAGACAAGATGTTTATTAAGTTACATACAAAGGAAGAAAATATCAAGCTGGCTTGATTACCTCTCCATAACATATGAAATTTCAGAATAGAATAGAACATTTGTAGAATGTTGAGTATAAAAAGTTTAAGCCAAGAACTCCACAGCAAACCAAATTTCATGTATGAGTGAAGGCAATTTGAATGGCATTCTCTATTATGCAAAAACTCAAAATACCCACAAACTCTTTCTTTAAAGAAAAAATTGTGCCACGATCCACTCATGCCAAAATAAGAAAGAATTTTAAAAAAGAATTCAAGAAGGCAAAATATGAAAAAAGCTGGTGATGAATACTGAAGACATTAAGCATAGAATGAATTAAACATAACTATGGTAAGTATAGTTACAAACAGAATACATATATCATAAATAATTCTTCACACATAGTAAATTTTTTTAATTAAGGCTTAAAAGTCCAGATTATACCAACATAAACTTGGGAACTGTGTGAGGTAGAGGGAGGAAGGGAAAAGAAGAAATATGAGGAAGCAGAAATCCCCAATATTCTTAACTTACAAAGATATTATTTAGTCTCTATGTGAGTACTTGGAAAAATATTGGATTGCATGTGATATTTTAAAACAAAATGTATGCCTTCCAAAGTAGTAGGGGAAAAAAATTAAGGAACATGCAGTAAATATAGCAAAAAAAAAGAAGGGGTAAGATTAAAACCACAGACACAAAATAAGAAGGAAGAATCATTAAACCAACTCAAAATATTTATATGTCTTGATATAAAATATAACATGCAACAAAGCCATAATATGAAAGATTTTGCACTGAAAAATAAAGCATGGGACTATATGAAGCCCTCAGAGATACAAAGCGATATGGACAGAAAAATAGTAGTAGTGTGAGACTTTAATAAGCCTCCCTCAGACCTTGACAAATAAGTAGAACACAGAAATATAGAGGACCTGAAGATAATGTATAAGTCTGACTTAATGGATATGTAATGGAATGTTAAATAAAATATTTCCTATGTTACACACACGGTGACTGTCCCTTGCCCAGAAAAACTTGAAGGCTTGGTGTTTCTTGCAGGCCATTCTTCACCGCAATATTATTTTATTATAACAAACAAACAAACAAGAAAAAAAGCAGACTGGTGAAATAAATCATGGTATAATCATATGATGGATATTACTAAGTCAATGAAAATGTTGTAAAATGCTCAGCCTGAGAAAATGCTCATGATATATTTCTAAGTGAAACAGTATATAGCAAAAACATTCTGCTTGTTGTATCCATTTTGGGGGAAATGAAAAAGCACATGTGCCTGGGTATGGGTGTGTAACTGAGTAGCCAAGAACAAGAATGAATATTCCAGACTTTGGAAATACGCCAGCATTGCGCTCCTTTATGATCACCTGACCAAAGTCAAGGTAGTAAATCACACCCAGCGATAAAGGTGAGGGCTTCTGGGAAATGAGGAAATGTTCCCACTGTTAGTTATCCTGAGAAGAGGTCAGTCCTGGAGTACCAAGGGATGGGGCGGTAGGGAGAACTTTCAGCGCTGCCCAGACCCAAGGGACAGGAGACCCAAATTTAAGTAAGGAGACGTTCAGAACAGTTCTTATGGAAGAACATCTATTACTTTTAATTATAATTTAATTTACATATTCAATTTTAAATTCTTCTCTCTCTATCCTTCCCTTTTATTCACAAATTACATGGATCAAATTAATTCTGCATGAGACTTACATTAATAGGGAATCCCCAAATGAGTTTTAATAAATGAGAAAAAATTTAATGTTATATATTTTAAATAATGCCTCTGAGTCTCCAAATTTGGGAGATATACAGTTATCAGCCTTTTCAGTTTAATTTGAATAATTGGCAACCAAAAGTTTTTAATATACATTTAAACTGATTCATAGTGAAGGAAAACTGTGAATGTAAAGTCATAATAATAATGGGTAAAAATTATTGCAAACTTACTACTACAAAGCACCTAATTTTCTAAGGATTTAAATGTATTACTTATTTAAGCCTCATAATAATCTTATGCGCTAAGCTGCTATTACCGTCCCTATTTTTGTTTTGTTTTTTGTTTTTTTGAGGGCAGTGTCACTGGCCCTCATAAGTGGGACCCGAACCGGGGCCGCTGGCGTCCCAAGCCAGTGCCCAACCGCGGCGCCACTCAGCCGGCCAACTGTCCCTATTTTTTAGATGAGGAAAATAAGGTACAGAGAGTTAAGTAACTTGCACAGAAGCACACAATTATTTAATGCTTCTTCATTCCTCAGGAATACTGCCTCAACAACCACCAAACACTTGATTCAGTGTGCATTCTAACTCATCTGAACCTCCTATGAGCCTGGACAGGGCATCCTATGAGCATGCCAGGTCAGCGCCAAGGTCAAGATGTCCAAAATAAGGCTGTGTTAAGTGGAAAACGAACTAATTAGTCTCAAGGAAGTTGGGGGTGTTTTTGAGCCAAAGCACAGGTGGTTGTTTGGCTGTGCTCAGGCTGTCAGTGAGTACGCCTAGAGGGAACAAAAAAAAAAAGCACAGCTCCCACTGCTCTGGCCCTCAGCACCTTTCTCCAGGCAAATCAGAGCTGACCTTTACCCACTGTGAAGCCCCTGATTCATTCTAAGAAGCCTCTGACTCTCAAAGTCAGTCCTCCAGCCTTGTTAGCATCTATAAGAATCTCCTGGGAAGCTGTTAAAAATTCTGGAAACCACCCTCAGAAATCCACTGGTTGCCTTAGGGCCCATGAATCTTCATTTTGAACAACATTCCCAGGCAGTGAGAGCACCATGCTTTGAGAAAACTTCTCCTGTATACTTTCTAGGTGCCAAATATAGAAGGTGTGCATGGGACCATTGGGAGGTAAGTGCTTCCTCTCTGAAAATTTGGGGTTTCCTGGCCAGCTTACCTTGGTGGCTTATTAGGGTATACAGCGGGGTTCAAGGTCTCAGTGAACTTGGCATAGCAAGGAAAGCTACACGACAGGATGGCTGTGTATGGAGGGAGGCAGCTGGAGTAGGATGCCATGGAATTGTCATATATCTCAAGGTCATATATCAAAAAAGATCCCAAACTTACAACTGCATATGAATCTACTACTATCTGACAATAAAAAGTTTAAAAAGAAAATTCCTAACAGAAGTTATCCAGCCACTGGCATGGGCAGGTACTATGTGTATGCATAGAGAAGGGAAGCTAGGGTGTTTCACAGGGATCCGGTGTTAGTGTCAACTCCTGGGCTCAGTCTTTTGTATGAATTTGGAGGAAGAGGGGAATATAGTTAGCTGTCAGGATGTGGGTGGTGCCAGAAGATGAGAGAAGATAGGTGGTATTAACACTGTAGTTGCTATGGAAAAGGGTACAGTAAATTGGACCAGTGAATACACTGGTCCAAGAGACGTAGATTGGTCATGTTGTTAATAGTCTCTTTAATGACAGATCTGTCTGGCTGTCTGGCTGTCAATCTCTAGATCAATGGTAAACAATGGCCCGTAGCTTTGAACATAAAATATTTTGGATACCATTCTTAGAAAATGGGTTACAAATTGGGGGCCCAGAGCCCAGGTGTCTTGACAGTCCACTGAGGTAGCAGCAACAGATCTCACTGTTGAACAGGATAGCAGCAGCTAGACTGGGAGAATAGTAACAGGGATGGGAGGACAAGCTATTTTGGTGACAGGAAAGAGACTTGCTCTGAGAGGAGAGTTGATTGGACATTAACAATCTAGTGTGAAGGTTTCTAGAGACATTCTGCAATCAAAAGCAGGGGGTAGTAGGGCCGGCCGAGTGGTGCGGCGGTTAAGCGCTGGCTTGGGAAGCCAGCGGTCCCGGTTCGGTCCCACATGTGAGGGCCAGTGACACTGCCCTCAAAAAAAAAAAAAAAAAAAAAAGCAAGGGGTAGTAAGTTCATTGGGTCACCCAGGCCTGTCCTTGACCTGAACACAGGCATTCCAGTAGGGAGAATCCTGAATGGTGTCACTCAAAGCTTTGTACAGGTCTGAGGCTAGCAGGATTGCATACCTTTCTCTGCTATGCCAGCTTCACTGAGACTCTGATCCCTACCATGCACCCCAGTAAGCCACCAAGATAAGCTGTTTGCCTTGATAAGTTCTCCCATCATTTGCACTATCACATGGCTTTGAATGTCAAAGATTCTAACTTTTCGTGTGTAGGTAAATGCCTACACAGTAGTATCTGTGGAGGCATCTACCTGCTTCCCTGACAAATGTAGCCAGGGACACAAAGTTCTTTGGTATAAGACTCTCCAAAAGTAGGCCTGCTTCCACTGCTCCCCAGCCTTCTGCATCAGGGAGGGAATGGACAGCTGACAGATAGTTTGAGCAGCTTAGTATGGCAGAGTTCAATGCTAAGAAAGAGAGACACCTTCCTTTGTGTGTAATAAATATGTGAGTCTCAGTTACTCAGATTGCAGTAGTCTAAACACTTGGGTCCTAGATGCCAGGTCCACTCAAGGCTGTGCTTCTAGATATTGACAGCAGCCACCCCCACACTGGGTGACTGCCCTCAACTGTGGGCAGCTCCGAGGACTATGAACCTCCAGGGACTAGAAGTCTAACTAGAGCCCAAGTGGGAAAGGATAAGCCCCACAGCAGTGAATTAAGCTTTCATGAAATGAATATTGAATAGATAAAGCAGTGATTAAGTCTATATATGAGCAACTCCAAGGGGTGGGGGGATAGTTCCTAAATTAACTCC
Source organism: Aselliscus stoliczkanus (assembly GCA_033961575.1). Taxonomy (NCBI): domain Eukaryota; kingdom Metazoa; phylum Chordata; class Mammalia; order Chiroptera; family Hipposideridae; genus Aselliscus; species Aselliscus stoliczkanus. The sequence goes on from CM066739.1 coordinate 102,657,025, forward strand.
TCTTCAGATTCTGAATTATTCTTTGTTTTGAATTAAATCAAACGTCATTTAACTTTCAGTCTTTTGTCCTATAACTATCTCTTGGGGCCATATCAATTCTACATATTCTTTCACATGAAGACAGCTATCACGTTCCGGAGTCTTCTTTCTTCTGTTTCTTTCATGGGCCCTCATCTTGTGGCTCACCTCTGAGCGTGATCCAGTACATCTACGTGCCCCTTAACAGTTTGATACAAAGAATGCAGTACTCCAGGTGTGGTCTGATGGGTACCAAGTATGAGATTAGCGCTCCATTGTTATGGTGTGCTTTTCCTGTTATCACATCAGAAATTTGTAAAAATCTCACCTGCCCTTCCACTCTTCCCTCATCTGTAGTTGTGCAGTTGTTTGTGGAGCCCCGTAAGTTTTGACATTTAGAACGCAATGCCGGACTTAGGGTCTAACTTATTATAATCATAATAATTATTAACTTCATCTTATTAGCTATGAGCATTATGACCACTACAAAATGGAATTACCACTTAAAACACGATGTTAGCTAAGACCCCATCTCCTTCAGCATCAGAATTGTAAATACTACCTTACATTGCACCTCCTTTTGGATTTTTAGATCACAGCGTCTCATCCCGCCCCTTCCGGCCAAGGAGCCTTTCGTTAAGCCCCGCCCCCAGAATGGCGTCTCCCTGGCCCCGCCCCTTGGGGGCTCAGCTCCCCAGCGCCTTGCGTCCCGCCCACTCCTAGCCCCAGGCGGGAAGTATTGGATGTGCCCGCTGATTGGGTGGCTGGGACGCAGCTTGATGGCGTCGGGCTGGGGAGCAGCGGTCCAGGTGGTGGCCCCGGGGCGAAGGCCACAGGTGTGAGGGGGCCGGCGTCCCGAGCGTGCTGTGGCCTCGGGGACTGGAAAATGGAGACAGGAGCTCTCTCTACGTTTCACCATGAGTTTCCTGATAGACTCCAGCATCATGATTACGTCCCAGGTGAGCCACTGCCTCCCGCCGCGGGATCCCTTGGATCCCTTTCTCAAATCGTCTCGGAGCCTCAGCGGTGCGGCCAGCCCGCGTTTCGCTCGCAACCTGCGGCCTGCACCCGCCTCTTCCGTGCCCGGGCTCCAGGAGGGTGTGGGATTTACTGAGTCCGTTTTCCTCCGCCCTGGTCGGGAGGCGTGCTGCGGCCGTCGGCGCCCACACCCAGCCTCCATCTTCCCACTACCCCCCACCCTCGCTTTCCCCTCCACTCTAGGAAGGGATCAGGGCCGGTGCTGCGAGAATGGAGGGGTCCCCAAAGCGCCCCGAGCTCCGGACTGAGCTGCTGACCCACGGATTGGGGCCGAGTGTGGTTCCGGGCGCGGAGTGCGCCTCAGGCCAATCAGGGCTGGCTCCTGGGGACACGTGGGGACTTGGCTGGCTGTCAAATCCTGAATCCGGGTGCGGAGGAATTTGCCGCCGACACTTAGATCTTTCAAGTCAGGTTTCGGTTGTGCACTGACACCGCATTCTTTATCCTCTGTTTGCTGCCCTCTGCGTTTCAGATCTTTTTCTTGCCCTCCTTTCTGCCACGTTCATTCATTCGTACAGTCAACGAACTGTTATTATATAAAGCTCTGAGGATACAAACGTAAATAAGACACTGACTGTCCCTGCTCTGCAGAAGCTGCGGCTGGCGAGCCTCTTGCTTTTACCATGTCATTGGTTCAGTTCCTCTATTTTCTTTTCCTCGTGGCGTTTATCACAACACCCCCTCCAAGTGCAAACATCCAATAAATATTTGTTGGCCAACTGTTAATATTAGGAGAAGTTCAGATTATCTGATTACTGATCTTCTCCCCCTCATTTTTCCAATAATTTTAAAGTATTTTTTCCAAATTGTTCTTTTTTTTTCAAGTGGCAAACGAAAGAAACAGTTCATTTTGGGGATTTAAAATCAATTAAATCTTTGGTTTTTTGATCCAGTTTTCATATTGCTTCTGCCTTTGAAGGAGAACTTTGCCCTTGTCTCCTAAAAAATTTTTATTGCGACATTTTTGAAAGTATGAAACAAGGAACACCCTATACAATAACTTTTATTTTTAAATTTACCATCCTTTCTATAGTTTTCATAATTATTGTTTTTATCGGCTGCATAATATTCAAATGTATTAATGTACAAAAATCTGGGCACGTAATTTTCTTTTCAAACTTTTCTAAGGCTTCCTGTTACCCCTGGACAACTCAGGGTTATTTTTAGCCCTAATATCAACTCACAAAAAATGGCAGTATTTAAGTAGCATTTTTTTCACTCAGAATCAAAATAAGAATGTTAATGAGGAAACTGGCATTGAATTGTAGCCTCTAAGATTTTTAACATGGACATAATTGATAAGTTGAATCAAGAAAAGGGCTTTCTGATCTTTTATGCCATGTAATACTTTAACTTTCACATGGCATATCAAATATAATTCTCAAACCTGCTCTGTACAAATGAGGAACTAAGACCTCCTTTGCATGGAGTATTCTCTCTAGATAGTTATGTGGCTACTTCATCATCATTTAGGTGGCAGTAAAAATGTCGTTTCAGGAAGGCTTTACCTGACTCCCCACCCCCAAAGTAGCCTCCATTCCAGCCACCATCTGTCTTGTTTCCCTATTTTAATTTCTTTTTAGCATCTATCGCTATTTATGTGTGTGTGGTTAGCTATAAACTCCATGAGGTCCAGGATATTCTCTTGTTCTCTAGCCTCTAGATCAGTTGCTAGCATATAGTAGAGGCCTAGTAAATATTCACTTATTAAAAAACACCTGTCTAGAGAGTCATGGTTACCTTAGAAACACCTGCCCCTCATTTTTCCTGTTTGGTATGAACTGAAAGATTTATTTGAAATGAAATCTGAAATTAGAGGTCATATACTGGAGCTGGTCCGCCTCAGGTAACATCTTGGTATAGAGATTGTTCTCCATCCCCTGGAATTAAGTTCAAATCCTTAATATGGCCTATAGGGTGTTTTCTGATGAGACCCTAGCTCTTACCTCTCCAGCCTTGGCTCTCACCATTTCCCACTTCACTTTGTATGTACTTTAGCCTTACTAAACATCTGCTTCCTTAACCTGGCCATACCATCATGCCTTCAGATTTCCACACAGTCAGTTGTCACTTTCTGGACCTTTTCCTGGTACCCCTCAATTCTGTCCTCTGGCTAGCTCCTATTCAGCCTTCAAGTTTCAGCATGAACACCCACAAAGTGTCTCCCAGACTGGACCAGGTGTCCCTGTACACGCTCCCATAGTACACTTTGCCCGCTTCCCTTATAGCAACACTATCACATTGTTTTGTAATTACTTGTCTATCTCCCCCATAGATTATAAACTCTTTCAGAGCGGTGTCCATGCCCTCATTCACTGTTCTATCCCTAGGACCTGGCACAAATTAGGCACTAATAGATACTTGTTAAGTGAATAAATGCTCCAAGAAAGGGGCTTTTTTCAGTCAGTTCTTTAATAACTGTCCTGCCAGTGGCCATTTTTTAAAAAATCTGTAGCTAATTTTTAATGTAGGAGTTTTTTGTTTTTTTTTAATAAAAGCAACTGTTATCTATCTCATATTTTGAGCCTTCTACACAGTCATAAGACTTATCAGTTCCAAAGTACACTCTAAGTCCCAAGGTCAAGACTGCACAATTTTTAAAATATTAATTCTCATTTTGAATAAGAAGCTATGCACCTTCTGTTTTATTTGCAAAACTGTTTGAGCATGTTTGGCCCTTCTACATGCTTTTTAGATCCTCTGTAGTATTGCCAGAATTTATATTTATCTTGGGATTAATGGATTCTCCAGTTACTTTTTTCAAGTTGTATTAAAGTCTTTTTTTTAAGTTTTCTTATCATTGTGAAAGGAGTCCATACACTTGAAACCTATGCAATAGGTTTACTGTCATCCCAATACATTTTAATTAAAAAAAAAAAAAAAAAAGTGGGGCCAGCCAAGTTGCTCAGTTGGTTAAAAGCTCACTCAAGAGTGTGAGCTCTGAGCAACAGGGTTGCTGGTTGGATTCCTGGAGCGAGCTAAGCAGCCGCAGAGCTGCCAACAGGTGGCAGGATGGCTCAGCTAAAAAAAAAAAAAAAAAGGAAAAAGAGTCCACAATGAACTATTAAAGGCATAGCTCTCTTTTTCTTCCAATTCCCATCCCCTCATATAGAATATCATTTCGCTTGTTTTCCTTGTTGAAAGTTCCATTTCAGGGTGGTCTTGGAGATATATATTATTTTCTTTTTTATCATCTTCCTCATACACACCACTCTCAGTCCTAAATGCTTAACTTCTCCAGTTTCAGTCATGGCATCATAAATCATATAAAGATGGCCTCTAAACTCTGCATTTAAATGTCTCCACTGGTGATGTTTTATAATAATCAAAGCGTCTCTTAGGTAATTGAGTGCTATTTTCTCCCATCTGTTCGCCCCTTTCCTTTTCTTCTCCGTCCAGATTCATGGACCCAAGGTATTTTACCCTCTTGTTTTCTTTACATATAAAAGTCCACACTTGAATTGCTGCTAATTGGTTTGTCTACTAATTCAGGGACCTGAAGGCTGTTGTAGAAAATTCTATAATTGCAGATTGCTGATTCCATGAGTTTATGGACACCCTCAGCTCACTGAATCATTTTTTTTTCTTGGCTTTAATCAGCTGCTTGTTCCATTCTCCTCATAATCTCTCTGAGTTTTTTATCACTCTCTTCAGAGCCCTTTTTTCTATCCTCACCTCTTACTCTTAGCAGATGACATTGACTCCTACTTTATCAGCAAAAGTGAGACCAGAGCCAGGCCAAGTGGCTCAGTTAGTTAAGAGCACAAGCTCTGAGCAACAGGGTCACCAGTTCGATTCCCACAGGGGCCACTGAGCTGCCAACAGGTGGCAGAATGGCTCGGCTGGTGAGAGCATGTGCTCCTAACAACGAGGTTGCCTGTTGGACTCCTGCATGGGATGGTGGGCTACACCCACCCACAATTAAGATTGAACACGGCACCTTCAGCTGAGCTGCCAACTGGTGGCCAGATGGCAACTGGACTTGAAGCTGAGCTAGCTGCACCCTCCACAACTAAGATTGAAGGACAACTTGCCTGTTGCCCTTCTCCATTCCCTAGCACTGTTCCAATTCCCCAATAAAATCTTTAAAAAAAAGTGAGACCAAAGGTGTGACCTACAATACTTCCTGGTCTTACTCTGACCAGTCATCTCTGTCCACAACCATTCCTAACTCCTGTCCTCCCATGTCAGAAAATAAGGTGCCCCCTGCCCCTAGGTAAGGCCATCCTTGCCACCTTGCCTTTGATCTTGGAGCTGCTTATTATGAAGGGGTTAAAAGCACAAGCTTTCGGGCCGGCTGAGTGGTGAGGTGGTTGGGCGCTGGCTTGGGAAGCCAGCGGCCCCGGTTCGGGTCCCACATATGAGGGCCAGTGACACTGCCCTCTAAAATAAATAAATAAATAAATAAATAAATAAATAAATAAATAAAAGCACAAGCTTTAGAGTCAGTCACACCATCCCTATTCTGACACTTACTATAAATGGATTAACTTCTATAAGCCTCAGCTTTCTCTGAAATGAGCACTGGTCAAATCTTTTTCTGATTTAATGAGATTACAACCCTAAGCACTTGGAGTTCCTGGACTGTAGTAAATGATGACTAAAGGGTAGCTACTAATATTAATAAATTAATATCAACTCAGCCTCCAGTGTTCCATAAGCTCCTCCTCATGTTTGCTTATCCCCTGACTCTACTGCTTTCTTCCTCTTGACCTATAAACTTTTCCTTTACCCCATATTCTTCTCTAGGCTACTCTGTACATGGCATTCCTCAAAAGATTATATATATATATGGAACTTCTGTCATCTTTCTCCTACAGATATTCTTCTTTGGATTTGGGTGGCTTTTCTTCATGCGCCAACTGTTTAAGGATTACGAGGTAAGAAGAAATCATTTTGATTATGATAATACTGTATGAATTTAAATTGTTGTAAAATGGAGCAAGAAGAATACCTCCATTAAAGAAAGGTCATGTTCACTTCCAAGATAGGAAGTTTTTGCCAATGAGTGCTATGTAACTCTTTTTTTTTAAAAAAAAGATTTTATTGGGGAATTGGAGGAGGAACAGCGTTGGGGAATCCGGGAAGGGGAACAGACAAGTTGCTGTCCTTTTGTTCTTCAGTCTAGTTGTGGAGGACGTTGCTTCACTGGCACATGTTGGTATTATCATTGCGCTCTTCCTGGGTGAGGCAGTCGCTCGCCGGCCATTGGATGGCTGCTCACGGTGGCTCAGGGAAGCTCATGAAAGCGCACGCCCACTGCCGGCCAGCCCCACTGCAGCCTATGCCATCGCGGGCAACTCATGGCAAACCAGCTCCAGGTCGAGCTGTTGTTTACCATCTTAGCTGTAGAGGGCACAGCGTGAGTGCTATGTAATGCTTAACTTGGAGAATATGATTAGGCTTAGTTGTTTGTTTGTTTGTTGGCAAGTCATGTATAGCCCAGAAGCCAGGAGCAGGACATGTCATGCCTTGGTCATCCCAGCAGACACACCAACAGCCGATATTCTCTGGGAGGGAATTTAATGTCTCATAAATGTTCCTGTTCATTTGGATATCTGACCTTCAATGTTAATGACCAGCCTTACATCCTAAGTTAATACCAAAATCCTAAGGCTGATCTGGTTTTTATTTTAAGCCTTGAATTTAGAAAAATGCCACCCCAGTTAATCCTCCTCATCCAGTAATAAGCTCAATGATTATGGCCGACATTGGGGTCATTTCTAGGATATTCTCCATTAAACCTCCCCGGGGAATTTAGGCTGAAAGAGTCTGGGATTCTAGAGCTTCTGTTCTGCTTGATATTTTAAGGTCTCCCAGGGAAGGTTCCAGAACTGGTCCAAGGTCTGCAGAGTGGGGAAGAAACCCTTTTAGCTCTAACCTGTATGTATTTAAATCTGCCCTTTTTTTTTGGCATTGTACATCAGGAATTCTAAGTGCTACTTATGACCCTGTCACTTCATTTTCTTGTGCCTTAAATTCTCTTTCCACAAGAGGATGATAGCACTAGTGACCTGTGATTCAGAAGCACTGCCTCCTTCGTCTCTTCCTTTAGCTCCAGGCTGTTTACTATTGTGGCCCTGTTTCCAATGACTTGAGAATTTCTTCAGAATAAATTTTCTAACTTATAACCAGAAGATTATCAACTCAGTACTTCAAACAAGGAGATGACTTGGTCTCTGGATTTTTTACCAGGTGCGTCAGTATGTCGTACAGGTGATCTTCTCGGTGACTTTTGCATTTTCTTGCACCATGTTTGAGCTCATCATCTTTGAAATTCTAGGAGTATTGAATAGCAGGTGAGTAAGGGTACTAATAAGCTGTCCTCTTGAGGAGACCTAATTTGACTTTCTTTGCATAGAAGACTTTCTTGGGTCCCATAGCTGAAAAAATCCACCATGTGGTTAATTTAGTCTCAGGACTGTAATAACAACACCAAATATGGGTTCCAACCACCTAGACACTAGTTTGACAAAGATTGTGAAACAGCACGGGAAAAAAGTCTGACCATTAGCTCTGAAATACTAATTAGGAACAAGGCTGAAAGCCTCATCCCAGGCTTGACTCCGAGCAGTTTTATTTTTCTCATGGTATTCTCTAACTAAATCCCAGTAATGGCCCTCCATATTGTTCTGCCGATTTAAAAGATCAGAATTCTGGGTGGCTGGGTGACTCAGTTGGTTAGAGTGCATGCTCTTAATAACAAGGCTGCTGGTTTGACTCCTGCATGGGACGGTGGGCTGCGCCCCCCCACACACACACAACTAGATTGAAAACAGCGACTGGACTTGGAGCTGACGGGTCCTGGGAAAAACACACTGTTCCCCAACAAAGTTAAAAAAAAAATAATAAAATAATAATAAAAAAAAAAAATAAAAGATCAGAATTCCTCAGAGCCAGTTAAGGGTTAGAACTGAAGACTGAGCTCTAGTTCTTAAATACCTTAGTTAGCTTTGTTGGTTTCACAGGCACTGTCAAGTCTGATTGAACTTAGAGCTTGAAGGATTTTTTAAAACTCCGTCCCCCTCCAGGTGACATACCTGTTAGTTTATTAAACAGTCTATCCAAAGTATTTCCAGCTTGTTAAATTCCAAGCTTGACTTTTCATAGGCCAATGTTTGTGTGTAGAGTCCATCAGTTGTTAAGAATAAAATGGCATTTACCTCTGTAGTCAGGAATCCGTGCTGAGCTAAGCTGTATAACTCATCATAGGTCCCTGACACTTGAGACTTACAAAGAGACTGTATTCTCAGATTCCTTTTGTGAGCATCAGAGTTGGTCATTATGGTCTCTTGGTAGAAAAATTAAGAATTTAGAATATGGTAAAACAGGAGTATGCTCTGACTCTCCTACTTTTCACCTTGTTCTTTAATAAGCTAGACCTTTCTTAGATGAGCTGGATACAGGTCCTATGAGTATGGAGAATAGGCTAGTGTTATTTTGCATGCTAGTTCTTACATTTTATATCACAACCTGGAAGTTTCACTGCCATCTAACAGAGGTTGGCAGACTTTTTTTATTAGGGCCAGATAGTAAATATCTTAGGTTTTATGGGCCATATAGTTTCTATTGCCATACTCAAGTCTGTGGTTGTAGAGTGAAAGCAACCATAGGTGGGATATCGACAAATGGGCATGACTGGGGGACCATGGTTTGCTGACTACTGACCTAAGTGATGATAGGAAGGACTGTGGCTCAAATGTGCTAAAACCAAAATTACTGTTTTGGGTAGATGATGTCCCCCAACATTTAACTCATTTATAATTAATAATCCCATATAGTAAGACACATCACTGAGTCACTTTGATGTATTTTTCTTAGAGTATAGGAAAGTAGCATTGCTAGAATTGTATTTTTTCTTGGGTACTCCAGTGGGGATTGGGTGTGTGTGATTGAGACATGTCTTCAGTTACACTTATTTTTTTCATACTAACATTCGGCCCTGCAGTAGAGCAGAAATATGGACCTTGATCATGTATTATATCCGTGCACTGACTGCATCAGAATAGTTTTCAAAGGAGAATCTTGGCCCTGACCAAAAGTAACCTTTAGGGCCGGCCGAGTGGCGTGTTGGTTAAGCGCTGGCTTGGGAAGCCAGCGGCCGCAGTTCGGGTCCCAAATATGAGGGCCAGTGACACTGACCTCAAAAAAAAAAAAAGTACCCTTTAGACTCACCTCTGAGCAGAAGTGGCATGGCCTGCCATTCAAATCCATAATCTTTTAGGATCCTTAATACTCTCAAGAGAATGGCACTTTACCCTCAGCTCAAAAGATAGTTAAAATAAAATACACGCTTTGATTTTAGTTGGCAATGTGGATTACATTTGTCATTTCAAACCCTCTGCCTCCCTCCTTTCAGAAGTGTATGATTCCATATGTATTAAAATGTCCAGAATAAGCAAATCTGTAGAGACAGAAAGTATATTTGTGGTTTCCTGGGGCTGGGAGGTTGGAAGGAAAGAGAAGTGACTGCTAATGGGTACAGGGCTTCGTTATGGGGTGATGAAAATGGGCTAAAATTGATTGTAGTGATGGTTGCAGAACTCTGAATACACTGAAAACCATTTAATTGTACACTAAATGGTGAATTATATCTCAATAAAATTGTTATAAAAACCCTAAAAATATTTTAATCAGTAAATAAAACATATTTGATATTCAATAATAAAGTAGTCGTGCAAGTCAGATGTTTAATTATATTGAGGGGATAAAAGAAGTGTTTCTGAGTCTTTATAGCACATGTTACTGTTAACATTTATTTTCTATTAATGCTTATATTGGAATAAGACTCCCCGTGGTGATTGAAACAAGTCACTCTACCAGTAGTAGTATATGTTGATATGTTATTGTACTTTACCTGTAAATACAACTAATGCACTCACATTCTCATTTTGGTAAGTGAAAATTTTAGGTTACAATGATTATACCTTTCAGAACTTTACATTTTTGAATCTCTATAAACGAGCAGGTAGTAACAGCTGATCTGTTGACTAATTAGATGGAGAATACTCAGTATTGAGTTCAAAGAGCAAGCAATCCTTTAGAAAACTAAAAAGAATGAGAGGTGCTGCCTTCTTACTCTCCTAATGACAGTCTTTGGCATTTGCTTCAGCTCCCGTTATTTTCACTGGAAAATGAACCTGTGTGTAATTCTACTGATCCTGGTCTTCATGGTGCCTTTCTACATGGGCTATTTTATTGTGAGCAACATCCGACTGTGTGAGTATTCTTCCCTCTCGTGTTGGCGCACAGGTGAGGGTTGAGGCTGTAGGGAGCTTCATTTCTGCATTACTTTCAGTAGCTACTGTCATTTCGGGGCAGCTCACACACAGCATCTTAAAAAGGTTGGCACAGGCCGGCCGAGTGGCATGGTGGTTAAGCGCTGGCTTGGAAAGCCAACGGCCTTGGTTCAGTCCCACATATGAGGGCCAGTGATACTGCCCTCAAAAAAAAAAAAAAGTTGGCACACACAAAAACCAAATGAATAATTATGTTATTCGTCCTGCCACAGTTTTATTTCTGTTGCTATTAGATTGTCTCCGTTAAGTCAACCCACATCTTAATTTCAGCCAAATTTCTCTTATGGTGGTAAGGATGCCTTCTGTAAAATTTGTATTGTTCCATCGCGTGTTTGCCGAGTGAACACGTCAGCCCAATATTCATTTACATGATGGCATAGCTTTAGGCTGAGCAAACTCTTTACCGTGTATCTATTTAACCTACAGTCTTGTCTCCTCTCTTTTAGTGCATAAACAGCGGCTGCTTTTTTCCTGTCTCCTATGGTTGACTTTTATGTATTTCTTCTGGAAAATAGGAGATCCATTTCCCATTCTCAGCCCAAAACACGGTGAGTGGATATGTGGTGGGGAAGGGGAAAGAGTTGTTTATAACTTTTTAATATTGAAACAAAATTTTTTTTTAAACTTCTGATGGTGAGAAATATGGCAAATTATTTCTCTAAAAATGCTCTGGTTTTCAACCAGATTTTCCCATCATCCCAGGAGGTGTCAAATGCTGGTTTGGAAACAGACTTCTTTCATTTTCAGAGTAGGAGTTTTTGACCTTAGGTTAGTGAATGAACTTAAAGGAGTGAAGTGGAGAAAGGTGACCTTAATTTAAATCCCCTGACACTGTATGCAGAATTATGGGAGTATATTTGTATGTGTATTTGGAGGTGGGGTGTCCACAAGCTTTTATCAGATTCCCAAAGGAGTCTATGACTCAAAGGTACATGGCCATTGCTCAAGTGATGATAAAGGTTGTCTTTAGGGAGTGTGTATATTTTGGGAAAGAGTGGCAACATAAAACACAATTAGTAAAAATAGAAAAGCTTTCTAGGAGAGATCCTCACATAAAAAATTTCATTTGAAATACAAGAACAGGTCATGAACAGAGTCCCAATTTCTGTGCTCAAAACAATGAACAAAAATCCCTTGGCTAACAAATTCTTCCGAACTACCTCAGAAATTTATATACAAATCTGTCTAAAATAAATTAGAGAGCTCACCTGTAATAAATATCCTGGAGCTTGTTGTAAAAATTAACATCTATTCATTTCACTTTCCTGCTAAATCTGTCAGGATTCTTATAGCAGGAAACAGAATCTACTCTAATTAGTTTAAAGCAGAAAGTAACGTATTACTGGGTTTTAAGGAGTTTATAGAATTTCTAGGAAAGTGAAGACATCAAGCTTAAACGTTGCATAATGAAGAGAAACACCACAGAATTAAGCACAGTACTGAACTAGAAAAACCCACTGAAGTTGTCACCTGCCATTCCGGACCCGTGACATCGGGGACCGGACTCTAGAACCTTTTCCCCATCCCAAGTGCTGTCACCGCTCCCACATTCTTCCCTTCTGCATCTGAGGTCCCATAGGAGCAGGTCCCATCGATGCAGCCTGGGTAACCGTCAGAACCTTCAAGGAAACCTGGGAAAGAGCTTGTGGTTTTCAGATTCTGTAGAATAAGATGACATGCTAGAAAAGGATTGGAAGACTACTGAGTGAACCAGTGTCTGCCTTACCTCCTGTGCATCCTTCCGTGTCTGCTCATTGCCTGTAGCAGGATTTGAGCCTCCTGAAGGAGGATCAGAAGACTATACAATTTTTAAAAGCATATGTAACAGGGCTGGCTGAGTGGCGTGGTGGTTAAGTGCTGGCTTGGGAAGCCAGCGGCCACGGTTCAGGTCCCACATCTGAGGGCCAGTGACACTGCTCTGAAAATAAAAAAAAAAGCATATGTAACATCATAAACAACTATATATATATATATATGTTTTGTTTTTTTTTTAAAGCTTTTATTGGGGAATAGGCGGAGGGGAACAGCGTTGGGGAATCGGGGAAGGGGAACAGACAAGTTGCTGTCTTTTTTGTTCTTCAGTTTAGTTGCGGAGGATGTTGCTTCACTGTTGGTATCGTCATTGCGCTCTTCCCGGATGAGGCAGATCGGTCGCTGGCCTCTGGATGTCGCTCACCGTGGCTATTGACAGCTCACGCTTGGCTGCCAGCCGCTCACGCTGGCTGCGGGCCACTCACGCTGGCTGCGGGTCACTCACTGTAGCCTATGGCAGCCCACTGCAGCAGGAGCTGCAGCCCACACCATTACCGGGGCTCGCACAGCCCAGCTCCAGGTGGAGCTGTTGTTAGCTGTAGAGGGCAGTGTCACTGGCCCTCATGTGGGATCCGAACCGGGGCCGCTGGCATCCCAAAACCAGCGCTTAACCAATGCGCCACTCGGCCGGCCAACAACTATATATTTTTAAAACTAGCTATTTTGAAATTTCAAGTAACATTGAAGAAGGCCAAAAATGTTTGAGAAATCCCAGCCGACCAAAAACATTCAAACTCACCATATACACAAGCCCTCCATGGCCTGACTACTGCTCTCCTCTGCATGTCTGTCCTCCAGTTCTGCCAGGGTACTTTGATGTTTCTAGAGCTGTCCCATCAGCCTGAACAATCCCTCTTTATTCATTCAATATTCAACTCTTGTCAATTCCTCTAAGATTTTTCCTGGCCGGTATTAGAAGATATTAGTTGCTCCCACCTCAATGTACGTGTATCACCTATAAAATTAATAATTACTTGTTTCTTTTTCTGACTTCCTCATTAACCAATGACTTCCCTGAGGTCAGAAACTACATCTTATTTATTGGGTTGTCAGAAAACTCATGATGTGTTTTTTCTATATTTTTCATTGCAAATATGCGTCATGACTTTTCCGACAACCCAATATCTTTATATCTCTAGTGCCTAGTGTGGAACCTAACCCATAAGTATTTAATACCTGTTGATTGAATCAGTGAATGGGAAAAAAAAAAAAATGAAGTCTCTCCAAGGTGGTAGATGAGGGGAAAGAGGGACTGAGAAAGCATATGAAGCTAGAAGGAATCTGTGTGAGCAAGTGGCAATGGTGACATAGTCTTTTGCACTATATCTACCTGAGCTTATGACCTAAGGGGGAAATGTATATAGCGAAGGTAGCTATAGCACAAAGCGTCACTTGCTATTTATACTTTTCCAGTAGACTTCCTTTTTTCTCTTTTTTTTGCCAAAACTTTTACTAAAAGTACTTTGCTTTATTAGATTCATACTACATTGAGTAAACAGCCAATAAGTGTTATTTACAATTATTGTTATATTATTATTTTACCATCACCCAGTAATGGAGATGATTCCAGAAGCATATGAGATAGGAGGAAAATCGATGGACTTTTATAAATGTATTACAGAATATCTACGTATTAGTAAACTTTGGCTTGTATGAGTTAGTTGTATGGAATGGTTGATATTTTCAGTGATGTTTCCTTTTGCATACGGTGAGAGCCATCTTACCTGTGTTACCTGGCTTGAATGTGCTTTGCTGTTTTTAGGGATCTTGTCCATAGAGCAGCTCATCAGTCGGGTGGGTGTGATTGGAGTGACGCTCATGGCTCTTCTGTCTGGATTTGGTGCTGTCAACTGCCCGTACACTTACATGTCCTACTTCCTCAGGTAAGGAGAACTTGGTCTCTTCTTTCTTCCCCATTATTTCTTGAATACATATGTCTTACTATGCCAACATCATTAATACTTAAATATTAGATCTGTGACACTGCCTTTTTATCTTTTTCCTCTGTCCTTGTGGGAATTGGCCTAGGAATCTTTCTAAGTAAGTCTTATCACTTAGATTGCTTGCCCTTATTATTGGTCCTACATTCGTTTATTTTTATATTGGCAATTTCAATTTGACCCTCTCTACCCCCTCCTCAGCCTGCCTTTTCAAAGGCACATTTCTATGGACGCCAACTTCAGCTAATCAGTTCCTCCCAAAACTAGAAAACTAGAAGACAATTCCAAGTTCAAAGTGCTGATACATGCATCATAGATGTCACCGAATCCAAGCTAAGAAAGACTAGGAGAGAGCTAGTTACCTTCCATTGCCCTGAGACCCCAGAAGTACTAGCTGTAAAAAAATGACAGCAAGCCAGCCGAGTGGCGCAGTGGTTAGGTGCTGGCTTGGGAGGCCAGCGGCCCCGGTTCGGGTCCCACATATGAGGGCCAGTGACACTGCCCTTAAAAAAAAAAAAAAAAATTCTTAGCGGTGGTTAAGCGCTGGCTTGGGAAGCCAGCGGCCCTGGTTCGGTCCCACATAAGAGGGCCAGTGACACTGCCCTCAAAAAAAACAAACAAAAATGACAGCAAAAACACTTTTGCTTATAGTCATTTTAATATATTCTAAAAAAAGATCCTTGAATTGCTGGGTAACAATTGAGGTTTACCTATTTTTCCAGCTACCTAATATTGTGTCCAAGGATAGGATTCCCAAAACACTGCTAATGGTTTGTACTCATTACAGGAACGTGACTGACACAGATATTCTAGCCCTGGAACGGCGACTGCTCCAAACCATGGATATGATCATAAGCAAAAAGAAAAGGTAAGATACCAGCACGTTAAAAAACTTGTACCATTAGAAACCCTCAACAAGAAAATTTGACTATGAATGAATTGGTGCTAACAGGGAATTTCATCTTAACTCATTTTCATTGTAAGTCAAGGTACCATCAAAGACTTAGCGTCTAGTCCTGTGTGAAAGAAAATTTTTAAATACAACCCTATTTCCTGACTTTACACAAATTCTCTTGAGATGAGTTGTTGGAATAACTTTGAAAGTATTCTACATTGGATGTTTCAAAAGTCTGTTGTCCTGCATTTTTACAAACTTTTTTATGCCTGACTTCTATCTTTTCTATTTCCTTTTCTCCCACTACTTGAAAAAATTGTTGAAGTCTTCTAGCTATTGTTGTTTTTATTACTTCAAAAGTACTTTTGAAATTTATTTTTTTACAAAGTGGCATTTCTAGAAATCATATCACAGTGGGTAAAAGCATAGGCTCTAGACTCAGACCTCCTGGGTTTGAATCCTTGTCCTGCAACTGACAGTAACCTTGAGCTAGTTACTTTGTCTCCTTATGTTTCCTCATCTGTGAAATGTAAATAACAATGAGTTGATATGTAGAACTCTTAACAGTGAATTATACATAGCTAAGGAAAACAATTGAATGTATTAATAATCTCTGCAGGATAATCATTTGGTTTTAATGCTTTGCCTTCATTTATTCATTCATATGTTCATTTACTTAATAATTAGAGAAAGCCTAGTTATGCAATGCTGAATAGTACATAGAGGTAGACTGATGAATAATCCCTACTTTCATGAAATTTATTAATCTACTGTCTGTATTAAAGTTATTACCCATATAAAAATGGTGACATAGAAATTTTAAATTGCATGAGTATTTTTGCATTTCGTGTTTCTTCCACACTTTTCTATAGTAAGACCAGTAGTCAAGTCAAAGCAGCCTTAATGTAAGACAACAAATAAGATGATAAAGAGGCCCAGATTCACCAACTGGGTGAATTATTTGTCTCCATTGCTATACATCTTTACTAGGGTATTAGAAGTAGATACACATGTGTATACATTTATTTACTTATAAATGTTTTGTTTACATTCATTCTATATAGTTTGTATTACGTGAATGAATCTGAATGCAGATATTTAAACCATAACAATAAGAGCAGCTTTATTCAATATTGGAAGATACTTGTATAAGAACACTACTATTTTGATTCCCAAGAACATTCTCCCTTTTACTATAATTCTTTTAATTATACAGAGAGATGAATATAAAGTGTGGATGTGCACTTTCAATCCATTTCATCACTAGTCATGGTTAGTAATTGGCTCTGATCCATACATGTACCCCAGTAGGCCTCGTCTAGTCAGGATATGGGATGGTTTGTGGTCCTGCTGTAGGTCTTATTATTTGAGTGGCTCTCACGTGAATTAGCCTCTCAACTTGACCTAATTATCACAGTTCTTTACCCAGTGGAGCTAACAGGGCAGATAGCTAGCATGACAACACTTTTGCTACTTACCAAAATATAAAAAAACTGTTTCACACTTATAGTCGGGGAGGAAATGACCAGAAAATCTTCTTTCAATTTCACAGAAGAGGGCCATTGAGATGACATACAAAAAGAATAACATTTGTTACAAACAAAAAAAGTTAATGGTTGAAAATGGGGAGAGAAAAGAGACAGACTATCTTCTCACTTGAAACACTGAATAGAAGATGAGATCTATAGTGTCTGCAAAGCATTCATCAAAAACCTGGTTAGTAGAAACATGCTGGTTTAGTGATCAAAGCCTTTCAGCTTTTTTCGGGGTGAGAGAATTAAGTGACTTGTTATTCTGTTTTTCTGTTGACTGAGATATTAGAGTTTGTTTTGGTAATTTATGATATAGTTGTAATATAGTCTCTGTTCACAAACAATAGTACTACAATTTTTAAATGGTGGTTTTTGTGGAAGATAGAAAATACAGCTGTGGGGCCGGCCAAGTGGCGTGGTGGTTAAGAGCTGGCTTGGGAGGCCAGCAGTCCGGGTTCGGGTCCAACATATGAGGGCCAGTGACACTGTCCTCAAAAAAAAAAGAAAAAAAAAGAAAATACAGCTGTGCAACTATAGCACGGTAAAATAAAAAACTTGCATTAGACAATCGCTTTACAATACATGTAAGTGATCTTGAGGAAGCACTAGCCTGTCTCAGTTTTTCATTGGTAAAATGACAGGGCTGACTAAAGGGTCGCTAGGATCCCTTTCAACCCACACATTCTGAATTTATAATTTTTCACATGGCTTGTGACATACAAAAATGAACTAGAGTACTATAACATGTAAAAATTAAATGCATGCTATTACTATGAAGAAAAAAAATCTTAACATCTACCGTTGCTTCAGGATTTTTTAGGCCCTCTTTTGAAAATTTTTATGGATAGGAAAAAAAATATATTCACTGGTGAAATTTCAGCACCAACCACAGCTGCTGTCAAATTATAGTAAAGGAAACTTCCAGGAATGGTTCTATAAAGTGTTCAACCAATTCCTTCTATAGAAAATCATAAAAACTAGAAAAATTATTAACAACAAACATTCAAAGCCACTAGAAAATGAATAGACCGAAGTAGAAATTTGAGAAGAGTATTAGGTAACTGCGTGTTTGTGTCTTTTCTTGCCTGGGAGTGCTCTTCAGTCACCACCCATCCTCCCAACACCCTCTCAAATATATAGATTGATAGAGTTCAAATCAGCAGAGTAACTGGAAATTTAAAGGGAAATTTTTGGAAGCAAGAGGGATGCTGAAGAACTAAGGTCTAGAATATAAGTTCAGCCCAAGTCCCTGCCTCATCACAAACAATGCATGTGCAAAGTAAACACCAGAAAACCTGAGAAAAATATTTGCCAACAACATATCTAAGAACTAGTTCCTAGAATATTTAAAACTTAAGGGGTTGGGAGGGAACAGCCCAGTCAAAAAATGGGCAAAAAACATGCACAGACATTTCATTATAGGGGATGTACAGATGGCAAGTAAGCACATGAAAAAATATTTAACATTGTTCGTCCTTAGAGTGTTGAAGAACAAAAATTTAACCAAGTAAATTTAAAGATCGAATTGGCCTTATTGAACAATTCATGAATCAGGCAGCTTCCCATCTAATAAGTAGTAAGGTCCTCCAAGGAGTCGTACAAAATGAAAGATTTTTATAGACAGCTGGAGAATGGGACAAGGAAGTTAAATTATTTCAGGGAAGTGGATTATTTCAGGGAAGGTTACCCTCCCTTATGGGAAAGCAGGGGATCTTATTAAACAGATTCCCTGACTAGGAAGTTCCAGACTGCTTGGTTTAAAATTCCACTCCTGGGAGAGGCTGAAACTGCAGTTAGGTTAGATATTAAGGCTTGGCGGGGCTTAGCAAAAGTAACTCCATCTTGGTTCTATTATTTCTTTTTCACAAGAGAAATGCAATTAAAACCACAAGATATCACTACATACCTATTAAAATGGTGAAAATAAAAATTAGTAACAACACCAAAGGCTAAAAAACATGCAGAGAAACTGAATCACTCATCCATTGCTGGTTAGTGTAGAATAGTATAGTAACTCTGGAACACAACTTAGCAGTTTCTTTAAAAACTAAGCATGCAACTGTCACACAACCCAGCAATTGCATTCCTGGGCATTTATGCTAGAGAAATGAAGGTGTAATGTACACTAATATTTAGAGCAGTTTTACTTATAGTAGTCAAAAATGGAAATAACCCATATATCCGTTATAGATGAGTGGTAACAAAGTGTGGTACATCCATGCCACAGAATACTACTGAGTAATAAAAAGCAATGGACTATTGATAGATGCAATAACCTGGATGAATCTCCAGAAAATTACTCAGAGTGAAAAAAGCCAATCCACAAAGGTTACCTACTGTATGATTCCATTTATATAACACTTTTGAAATGACAGAATGGAAATGGAAAACAGATTCGTGGTGGTCAGGGTTTAAAGAGGGGTGGAGGTGGGAGGGGGAAGTGGGCTCTCCACGGGCTGAATGAGGGCTGCTTGTAGTGGTGGAAATGTTCTGTGGTCCGTGACAATACCCGGGCTGGGATCCTGCACCAGACATTCTCAAGATGTTTCCATTGGGGAAAGCTGTACTATTTTACAACCACATGTGGATCTACAGTTATCTCAAAATAAAATATTGAATTAAAAAAGAAAAGTCATTGCTGACTTCCCACCAGAAGCAGTGGGGACCAGACAACAGCAAAACTGCATATTTAAACCAAATAGATATTGTCCGGCCTCATCACTTGTGCAAACTGCCACCCCCAAATCTCAGCCAAGTACATGTGTATTTCCAGACTGGGTTTTTAAATGGCATCCAGCTAATAATAGATACATTCTTGATCTGGACTGCCCCTATTATAAAGAGGCCATAGGAATGATGATCATGGTGATGGTGGTGGTGACGGTGACCGTGAAGACAAGTTCAAAATAAAAGCCATCTGCTTCTACAGTGCCTCATATTTTTTTATTTCCTTTTCACCACATCTCAAGAAGTTTGTCCTTGTTGCCTTTTCTTTTTAAAATACATGAACAGTTTTCATCTGCAACTTATTTGATAAGAGCAAAATTGGTTTCAAGTTAAGTGATGAAAGTGAAAGTGAGTTGTTTAAAGCAAGGCCATGCTTGGCTGCAGCCAACTTTCAACTCTACTGACTGTACCTCTCTGCCTGTTACGGGGCCACAGTACGGTGTCAGTCACCTTTACATAATCAACCAGGTCATCGCCACAGCCAGCCATTGTTGTATTGTGGACATTGAAACTAACTAGAAACGAGCTGTGCTCCCTCTGTCCCCACTGTCTCGCCTTTAATCCAGCATGTGAGCTTCAGTGAACTTGGAAACGAGTGACACAGCATCTCATTCTTCATATACTTGTTCCAGCTTTGTCAGCTAGGAAACCAGGAAAACTAAGGGTTATGAGCCTTGCCAGGTCAAAATCTCCCTAGGTCTGGGCTCTCCCAGCAATGCTGGGTTGTAGTGAACGTGCATGTAATTACAGGAAGTCAGAAAGAGCTAACACTTGGACCTATATTCCATTCATTCAATATCCAGGCATAAGTCATTTTGAGAAGGAAACAGTTAAGTCAACATGGCCAACACACCAAATATTCTTCATTGTTAACACCATTTTAGCCAGTGGCTTAAAAATTTTAGCCCACCGAAATACCATGTGGTAATTGGTATCATTGGTACCATTTGCATTGGTCCCAGTCATAGATACAAATGCTGCTTCTTCCTCCTCACACTTCTCTTGTCACCCAAAAATGCCTACCTTGAGTTAAATTTTTCTTTTTTTTTTATTTTATTTTATTTTTTTTATTAGTTTCAGGTGTACAACACAATTCAATAGTTATACTCTTTACTCCCCCACAGTGAAAACCCCCCTCCCCCAGTTCGCCACCCCACTCCCCCCCCATATCATACATATCCATCACAACTCCCTTGACTCCCCTCCACAGTATACTCCACCTCCCGTGACCATCCACATATTCAGTTGCAGTTGGCATACAATACTATACAACATCAGCTTCAGGTGTACAGTGCAGTGATCAAGTCTCTACTCCATCCATGAAGTGGTCTCCCTAACAAGACATGTGACTATCTGACACGCCACAAAATTTTTACAACATTATTATATTCCCCGAACTGTGTTTCATATCCCTGTGGCAATATTGTAGTTGTCTATTTATGCTGTCTAATCCCTTCCCCTTCCCCCCCATCCCCACCCCCCTCCCAACTAGCAACCCTGTTTTTCCTCTACATCTATGAGTCTGTTTACTTTGATCATTCACTCAGCTCTTCAGACTCCACACACAAGTGAGATCACATGGTACCTGTCCTTCTCCGACTGACTTATTTCTCGCAACGTAATAGTCTCTTCACAACATTATCGATTACATTCCTAGAACTGCCCCCATATCCCTGCGGCAACATTGTAGTCCCACATACACTGTCCAAAACCTACCCCCTCTCCCTCTTCCCCACTCCCTCCCAGCCAGCAACCATCAGTTTTTCCTTTATATCTGCTTGATATGACTTCAATCTTCTTAAATTGTCTCTCTGGGTTAGCTTGTTTACCTCTTTCTTTTGTTTAAAAAAGCCCTTTTAACATTTCTTGCAATGCTGGCTTGGTGGTAATGAATTCCTTAAGCTTATTCTTTTCTGAGAAGCTCTTTATTTCTCCTTCAATTTTAGTGATAGCCGTGCTGGGTAGAGCAATTTTGGTTGTAGGCCTTTATTTTGTGTCACTTTGAGTATCTCCTGCCACTCCCTTCTGGCCTGCAGAGTTTCTGTGGACAAGTCAGCTGTTAGTCTAACAGGAGTTCCTTTGTATGTAACCTGCTGTCTTTCTCTTGCAGCCTCTAGGATTCTGTCTCTGTCTTTAACCTTTGCCATTTTAACTAGGATGTATCTTGGTGTGGACCTGTTTGGGTTCAGCTTGTTTGGAACCCTCTGCACTTCCTGGGCATGTATGTTGATTTCCTTCACCAGGGTAGGGAAGTTTTCAGTCATTATTTTTCAAATACATTTTCGACCCCTTCTTCTCTTCTCCTTCTGGTATCCCTATGATTCGAAGGTGGTTGCGCTTCACCTTGTCCCATAGGGCTCTTAAACTATTTTCATTCTTTTTTATTCTTTGGTCTTTTTGCTGTGCCAACTGGGTGAGTTCTGCTATTTTATCTTCCAAATCGCTGATCCGCTCCTCTGCTTCATCTACTCTACTGGTGATTCCTTCGAGTGTGTTCTTCATTTCAGTTATTGTATTCTTTAGTTCTAACAGGTTGTTTTTTATGGTTTCCCTATCCTTCTTTATGTCCTCACTAAGTTCCTTAAACATTCTTATCATCAGTGTTCTAAACTCTGTCTCTGAAAGGTTGGATCCCTCTGTTTCATTTGGTTCCATTTCTGGAGGTTTCTTCTGATCTTTTACTTGTGACATGTTTCTTTGTTTCCCCATTCTGGCTGTCGCTCTGGGATTGCTTTGATGTATTAGATAGATCACCAGGAGAGCCCTGGCTGCATCACGCAGGCACACAGTTCACGGCCCAACACTCCCAGGAAAACTCCCAGTCTCAGCCTGTCCCAATCAGCCGCTTGCAGATCAGGCCGAGCAGCCTGACAACCAATCACCAGCCTGGCAACTCTGCAAGCGGAGTGCAGAGAGCAGAGACCCGAGGCGGCTTGCCCACTCCCGAGTCTCAGTGAGCAGCCTGTTGGAGCCGGATCACTCCCACTAGGCGTTTCCCTGGCAACGCAGCACAAGCCGAGCGGAGGGTGGGGATCCCAGGCGGCTCACGCACTCCCGGGGTCTCAGTGAGCAGCCTGTCGGAGCTGGAGGGCACCCGCCTTGCGTTTCCCTGGCAACGCAGTATAAGCCGGGCAGAGGGTGGGGATCCAAGGCCGCAGGCGCGCACGCGTGCACGCACGCACACGTACTTCTGCGCCAATTCCACCAGACCAGTGAGGTCCAGGACCTGATTCTTCATGGGAGGGTCCAAGCCCGACAAAATGGCATCCTCCCTACACCACTCGCGTGCGGGCTCCACACCACGGAAACAACAGATCAAAAACCTCCAGCCTTTGCACCAAAGGTGCTCAGTTGAGTCTGTCCCCGCAGGCTCCCGGGTCCGGCTCACACAGCCACTCCCTCCACCAGGAACCAGGTAAGTGCTCACCGGCGAGCAAGCCTGGGCGCCGGCGCCACTGATTCTCCAGCCGCTCTTAGCCTCACCGAGCTGAGCAAAGAGAGTCCTCACTAATTTACTGCCAGCTATCTTAGAACTCTTCTTCCCAGCAAAGGAACTGGGGGCTGGTGAGCCTGGTGTGCGGCCGGAGGGTCTCTCCCCTAACCAGACAAGCTTCCCACAGCTTGGGCTTCCCTCATGGGGCTCGCCCTCTCTCGTCTCGGCCCGTCCTACCAGACCCGATGTGGCTTCCTCTTTAAGTTCTTAGTTTAGTGGTTCTGTTCCTCCAGTGTTCCGGGGACCTCCAGGGTTGAATGCTGTATAATGTATTTGTAATTTTGGTGTGATCCTGAGGGGCAGTTAGCACAGCGTCTGTCTGTTGGGCCATTTTACCGGAAGTCCCCGAGTTAAATTTTTCTTGAGTCCCATTACTCTATTTTTATTAGACTTATCCTGGTTTGAGTTCTTACACGTTATTTCTTTGATCTCCGCAATGATCTAGAGATGAGGACATGAAAACTCTAAGGTCTCACAGCTTCTGAGTTGCAGAGCCAATCCTCAGATGTATTGCCTACCCCACATTCTGTGCTCCTCACCGAGGCCGCATTGCCTCTGGGAGTGGTGGCTTCCCCTCGGTTGTAAGTTGCGGAAAAGTGGAACTCCAGAATTGCCTCCTTCCCTGAACATCTCAACAAATGAAAGGGGCAGTGATGAGACTAGGAGGTGGATGACAATGGACGATTAGGGTCCATGCTTCCTTGCTGAGGTTTGTTTTCTTGTTTGTTTTGATTTGTTTCAGGATGGCCATGACACGGAGAACTATGTTCCAGAAGGGTGAGGTGCATAACAAGCCATCAGGATTCTGGGGAATGATAAAGAGTGTTACCACTTCCACGCCAGGAAGTGAAAGTATCCTTTATCCTTCTGCTTGATTCTTTTTTTTTCCAATTTTTAAAAAATTTTTCAACTACAGTTGATATTCAGTATTATATCTGTTTCTGGTGTACAGCATAGTGGTGAGACGCTTATATCACTTAATGAAGCAATCCCCTGCTGAGTCTAGTACCCACCGGGCACCGTACCTCCCTTTTCTCAACTTTGGACTAAGCGCAGAGGAAAAAGTAGCACTGGGGGTCTTTTCTAAGGTACCTGATTGCATCAGAGTCCAGGGCTAGGCGTAGGAAATACAGTGTGTACAGAGCCATCTTTCCAACACCCATAGACAAGTCCAAAAGCCATTGTCTTTGAGCCGCAGGGGTCCTAACAAGTCAGTCTTTCCATTTTGCAGGTGAGAAAATAGACCCAGAGAAGCTAAGTCACAGCGGTTTGTGGCAAAGACAGGATCAGAAATGTGGTCTCCCTTTCTTGATTCTTTCCGCTACACTATTACATGTCCCAGCCCTGAAAACCACCACAAAACATAATGGCTGTCTCAAAACGATGGTTTGTATATAAAATAGGAAGGGCCTATTTCTAAACAAATTGTATGCTGCTCAAGATCTCCAGGGACTTTCTGGTTTAAAGAATTAAGGAAATTGGGTTAATGGATTGTTCTTGGCCTGGCTGGTTGCAGTATTAAACTAATTCCCACACTGAGTAGCCAAATCTCTGTGCTATCAGGCTATTAAGTCAAAGCTTTGGGGCCCAGGGGTGTGATAGCATATTCCTGCTGCTTTCTCTGGTGGCCTGAGGAAGTACAAATTCCCTTTTGCTTCAACTGGAGGATAAGGATGTAACCTATTATCACTGTAAATTATGATACATCTTCTTGGTGTCAAATTCAGATGGAATTAGATCAGAGGAAGTTAAGATGACCGTGGGAAAGGGAAAAAAAGGGTTACTTTAAATTCAATTAATCAAGAAACAATAATTTCACATCTCCTATTTGCAGCCAGAGTGCTCAGGGATAAAATGAACAAAGTAAATACACGTGTAGCCTCTCTCCTCAAGGAGCTGACCGTCTAACTCATGGGAAATCAGACCTGTAACTAGTTAAACCAGTTGTTTGGTGACCTGGGCCCTGCCAGTAGCAGCCACTGCCTGAGGAAGGACTGAAGGACACTTACTGATTTTGATTTGGGTAATAGTAGGGGAGACATCACAGAAGAGGGAGGATTTCACTGAAAGTCAATGCTTCTGTTTTAGAAGGAGCTATCTTTAAATTATTATTTTTATTATTCAAAAAAATCCCTAAAAGCCAAAGTTTAGGTTTCAACTGTCTTAGTGACAACAATAAGTCAAGTCAACCAAAATATGAGGATCCTTTAACCTCTGAGCTCGTTTCCTAAATGGAGAGAACAATATTATAACATGACTTTGCTGAGTTCTCGAAAGTGTCGCAGCGTAATGGAATGAGCAGCCCTTGGATAAGGCACCCAGGCCTATTAGCTGTGTGGCTCTCAGCAAGTTATTTGACTCTTAGTTCTACTTCTCCTATCTGCAAAATGGATAATAACATCTATCTCATGGGATTGTTGTGAGCCTAATAGAAGATAATGTCTGTAAA
Source organism: Aselliscus stoliczkanus (assembly GCA_033961575.1). Taxonomy (NCBI): domain Eukaryota; kingdom Metazoa; phylum Chordata; class Mammalia; order Chiroptera; family Hipposideridae; genus Aselliscus; species Aselliscus stoliczkanus. The sequence goes on from CM066739.1 coordinate 102,682,228, forward strand.
AATCTACAGGTAATGTCTAAAATTTAGCCTGTATTAGAACTTAGTAAATACAACTTTCCTTTCCTAACATTGTATTTATTCAGATAATTTAGGAGAAACAATGCTACCTTATAGGTGTTTTTACTATGTAACCATTTGAGGTTTCAAGGATTACATTTGACTTAATCTAGCCTAAAATAAACAAAACCGTCAGTCTGAGCTCCTTAAGTTGATGAGAAACTGAGTGGTGGGTGTTTGGTGGTGATGCCCTTGACCGAAATGCTTGCACACACCTGTGCCGGAGGCTGGGCACTTGCTCTGACACAGCGCTGCTGCTCTGAAGCAGGAAACTGAAAATCCAGACAGTTTCTAGAATCCACCATAGGAGAAACCAAAACCATGTGCCTTCTTCTTTTCTGTGTCTCGAAACTTCTGTGTGATTTAAACCTTGATGCCCATTTTGTGCCAGATCTTACTCTTATTCAACAGGAAGTGGATGCTTTGGAAGAACTAAGCAGGCAGCTCTTTCTGGAAACCGCTGATCTGTATGCCACCAAGGTACCGAGCAAGGAAACCTAACTGTGCTTTTGGCCAATATGATGGAAGGGAGAACAAGACTGAATAGCTTTTTAGCATCCTCTGTGGCCAACTGGTACAAGAGACACCTCCTCGTTTCGGTGCCAGTCACGAAGCATTAGGAGTCGCTCTCTTCAGGACAGGGCTTCAACCGCTAGCAAAATCCTTCCTAGAACACTCGATAGACATAAGTGGGATAGTCAGTCAAAAGAGGCTCTTCACAGCTAGTAAGGAGGCACACACACCGCCTCCTACTGGCCCGGGATGAAGATGGCAGCACCCCTGGTTGTTTTCTATCCCCTTACAAGTTAGTAATACTGTAAAAGCAGTAAGACACCTATCTGCCATCATCTAGCCTTTTTAAAAGGGTCCAGATCAAGAACTGACCCAATTACAAGAAATAGCTTCTCTGTTTACATCTAAAATGCAATAGAATTTAAATAGTCAAAATCTATTAGTTAAGATTGTTCCAAACTAATTTAATCCTCCTTGAGCGTCACTTCACAGGAGTAGGATACAGGTTAACGGAGGACAGAGACAGCAAGACCCGAGCCTCAGGTCCCCACTCACTGCGTGACTTTGGGCAAGTTACTTAACCTCGCTAAACTTCAGTTTTCCAATCTGTGAAATTAGGATAATAAAATATACCTCATACGAGTTGTTTTGAAGATTAAAGTAGATAATGCATGTAGGGTGTTTATCGCACTTTCTAGCTTAAAGTAAGCAGTTTATAACCAATGTGGGTTTTGACTCAGCCTGAACTCTCATTTTTGTTCAATATACCTTTACATTTCCCGATACTGACCATGTTTTGTGTTTGTTTTCCCCCAGGAGAGAATAGAATACTCCAAAACTTTCAAAGGGAAATACTTTAATTTTCTGGGTTACTTTTTCTCTATTTACTGCGTTTGGAAAATTTTCATGGTAAGTGTGTATTATTTTTAACTCTCAGGGTTTAGGTGAATTTTCCCTAATGGCAGAAAGAGAAAAGTGGGTTTGATTGAGGCATTGAACTGAATTCCAACCTAATTTTCAAACCCAATTGTCAACAGAGAGTGTGATCTTTCACATCTTTGAGCCTCTCTCTTTTGCCCTTCTTTTACTTTAAGTCACCTAGAAAAGGAAGGTTGCATTTTTCTTCTGTCAGAAATCATTAATAAGGTCATAGATTATGGAATATATGAAGTGAATATAAAAGTTCCTTATTTTACACTCTGCTGTCTATATTATCCATGAGTGTATCACCCCTGCCTTCAGCTTATAACAGAAAACACCTGTCCATTTTGATAATGTGTATATACCTAAAAAATGAAATCTAAAGTAAATTCTAAAATGTATTTCTATAGATAAATCCATCCTATGTATATAGCTCTTATTCTTTGTGGCTCTCCTGTAATGTTCTGTTTTCTCTGTGCATTTTATGTATATTATTCATCTTTAAGTGTCACTCATCTGCAGGTAGTAATGGATTTCAGTGAGATTATAGAAAAGGCCAATGTGACTTTCTGGTTCAGTGACATTCCTACTGGGTCTGTGTTTGCACAAAAAGAAGCTTTGTCAGCTTGTTAGTTCATTCTGATCAATGTAGATGAATGGGGATTCTGGATTTCACGGATCTACTGTTACAATAAATTGATGTCAGTACCTATTCAGATGACTCTTTTTTTTTCTTTAGAGGGCTGTGTCACTGGCCCTCATATGTGGGATCCGAACCAGGGCCGCTGGTGTCCCAAGCCAGCCCTTAACCACCGCGCCACTCAGCCGGCCCTCAGATGACATTTTAAAATCTTGATTCATTCAGTGGGAAAGATGAATGAAGATAGTGTGTTCAATTCACTAAGCCACTAAAAGTTTTTTCCTGAAATGCAGCCTTTAGGGAGCCTGTCTTTTTTAACACTTTTATTGAGATGTAGTTGACATTCATTAAACTGCACATATTTAAAGTACACAATTTGGTAAGTTTTGACAAATGTATGCACTTGTGCAACAACCATTGCCACAATCAAGATAGAGAACATATCCACCCGTCACTTCCTCGTGCTCCCAGCCCCCAGACAACCACCCATCTGTTGTCATTATACATTCACTTACATTTTCTAGAACTTTCTATATATGGAATCTTACAGTGTGTATGTTTTTTTCTGCCTGGCTTCTTGGATTCAGCATAATTATCTTAAGTTTCATGCATGTTATTGTGTGTATCAATAGTTTATTCCTTTCCATTGATGAGTAGTATTTTGTAGTATGGGTGTACCCCAATTTAGTTCACTCCTGCTGATGGTTGTTTGTTTCCAGTTTGGGGATATTACAAATGAAGCTGCTGTGAACATTTGTGTACAAGTCCATAAATGGACATATGCTCTCTTTTTATCTTGGGAGAAAATACTTAGCTATGGGGCTAGCTGGGTCTTTCTTAGCTATGGGGCTAGCTGGGTCATGTTGCAGATATATGTTGAACTTTTGAAGAAACAGCCAAACTTTTCCAAAGAGATGGTGCCATTTTCCATTCCCACTTGCAGTGTATGAGAGTTCCTGTTACCCCACATCATCAATACTCCATATGGTCAGTCTTTCTAATTTGAGGCATTCTAATAGGTATGAGGTGGTATTGAATTTAATTTTCATTTCTCTAGTGTCTAATGATGTTGAACAGCTTTTCAAGTGCTTATTTGCCACCTCTTCATCCTCTTTGGTGATACATCTAGTCAAATTTTTTGCCGATTTCAAATCATGTTGGTTTTGTTTTCTTTGAATGGATTTTTGAGTGTTTTTTAATATATTCTGGAAATCTTGAATGTATTACAAATACATGGTTTTCAAATATTTTCTCCCAGTCAGTGGCTTGCCTTTTTATTGTCTCAGCAGTATTTTTCAAAAAACAGAAGTTCTTGATTTAATGAAGTCTAACTTACTCTTTTTTTCCTATCATGGATTATGCTTTCAGTATCGTATCTAAGAAATTTTTGTCTAACACAAGGTCACAAAGATGTTTTTCCATGTTTTCTTCTAGAAATTTTATAGTTTTAGGTTTTACATTTAGATCTATGAACCATCTTGAGTTAATTTTCTAATATGATGCTGGAGTATGGATCCAAGTTTATTTTTTTACATATAAATAGTACAATTCTCGCACCATTTGTTGAAAAGATTATCCTTTCTTTGTTGAATTGACTTCCCAATTTTGTCAATAGCTAATTGACCATATATGTGTGGGTCTGTCTCTGTGCTCTCTATTCTTGTTAATTGCTGTATATAGTTGCCTTTATTCTGCCAACACCACATCATCTTGATCACCTTAGCTTTGTAATAGGTCATGGAATCAGATAGTGTAAGTTCTCCAACTTTGTCCTTTTTGCAAACATGTTTTAGCTATTCTGTGCCCTTTGCACTTCCATTATGAATTTTAGAATCAGCTTATTAATGTCTACAAAAACACCTGCTGGAATGTGTATTAGAATGTCACTGAAACGTCAGATCAACGGGAAGAGAGACGACAGCTTAATATTGAGTCTCCCAGTCCAGGAACATGGTATAATTAACTCTTCATGTATTTAGATCTGAGAACATACTTGGTATGATTTGAATCTCTTTAAATTTATAGTTCTATCAGTTTTTTGCTTCGTGTATTTTAAAGCTTTGTTATTGGGTACATATACATGTAGGGTCATTATGTACCCTGTGTTGAAATGATCCTTTGATCATTATGAAATGGCCTTTCAATCTCTGGCAATATTTTTTGCTATGAAATCTCCTTTACTGATATTATTACTGACATTCCAGCTTTCTTTCAGTTAGTGTTGGTATAATATATCTTTTTCCATTCTTTCACTTTGAAGCTATTGGGATCTTGATATTCAGAGTGTATTTCTTGTAAGCAACATATAGTTGGGTCTTGCTTTTTTATCCAGTCTCACAGTCTCTGCCCTTTAATTGGCATGTTTAGACCAGGAGTCGGCCATCTGCAGCCCACAGGCCAAATCCAGCCACCACCTGCTTTTGTAAATAAAATTTTATTGGAACACAGCCAAGTCTATCCATCTACATATTGTCTTTGGTTATAGTCATACTACAGTGCCGACCTCTGCTTTAAACCATTTACATTTCATGTGATTATTGATATGGCTGGGTTTAAAACAACCGTATTGCTTGTTATATGTTTTTTATTTGTTTTTTGCCCCCCTTTTTTCTTTTTTTCTGTGTTTTTGTTTTGTTAATTGGGATTTTTTTCATAATTCCATTTGATCTGCTTTGTTGGTTTATTAGTTATAATTCTCTTTTTGTTATTTTAGTGATTGCTTTTAGAACATTCAGAAAATAACCACTGGGAATTCCATGATTCTCTTACCTTGACTTCATCTACTAGAATGCTACCTTCCTGGCTCCTGATAAATTCAGGTGTATATGAATTCTTCTCCCCTCTATTCTACGGAAAAGAAAGATAGGGTAGATTGGGACTTTGGTTCGTCTGTATGTGAATAGCCAAAACAGATTTCTTACATATGACTTAGATTGAGAGTAGAATTGTATTTTTAGGAACATCCACCTATAAGATACATCATGATTCGTGATTTTAAATCCCTTTTTGAAACAATGATTATTGAGAAGATGCTCTAATGTGAATGTCTGTCTCTCTACAGGCAACCATTAATATCGTGTTTGACCGAGTTGGGAAAACTGATCCTGTCACAAGAGGCATTGAGATCACTGTGAATTACCTGGGGATCCAATTTGATGTAAGAGTTGTATCATGCTCCTTTTTTTTATGTTTTTTTATGTTTTATCTGCTATACATTGTTACGATTCTAATTCCTAACTATAGGGACTTGATTCTGCTTTTGTTCTTCCCACTCTCCTCTATATATTTTGACATTCATGTGGCGAATTTGTAAAAGGCATAAAGCCATAAGCAGTGACCAGTACTCAGTATTGTCACAGATGCTAGTTATTTCTATAGCTCTACCTCTGCTTCTCTGTATCCAGCAACCACTGACCAGTTTCTCCCCACCAAAAAAACCTTGGATTGCAAGTAACTTGGTTTGCGAGTGTTCCGCAAGATGAGCAAACATTTCTAATACATTTTAACTTGGTAAGCGAGTGGTGTCTTGCAATATGAGTAGGTTGTTTCCGGAACAAATTATGCTCACAAACCATTGTATTACTGTATTCAGATACTTCTCTCTCTGATACTTGATGAGATCTTCAGACATACAACTCACCTTTGATTCCTTTGGTAGAAAATCAACTACTAATTAGCTTTCTGCATTAGAACTGAAATGATTTCTTCTGTAAAAAAAATTATCAATTAATTAGTGTGGACTTGGAGCTAAAGGTGGTAACTAACCTATGCACAAATTTTTTTAGTTTTCTTTCTACCTGTTTTCTGATATCCCTGTCATTAAACACACTGTTGTCCCAATTGAAGTTGAACATCTTTATCTGTGGAACAGTGTGTTTTCCAGGTATATACCTGGCCGATGTTTCTGGCTAATTAGCACTTTGGTAATGAGACCAATGTCACGTTCCTAGTCCCTGTGAGGGCCTTTTAGCTGGGCTGTGATCTTAGCCCCAGGCTGCATGCCACCCCCAGCATCCATCTTGGCTACATATGCCCCTGGTAGCTGAACAAAATGAAAATGGGCCAGAGCAAATTGAGCTCCAGCCTTCAAGAAACAGCTCAAAGCACACGTCTTTTTTTTGTCTTTTTTTGAGGGCTGTGTCACTGGCAGTCATAGGTGGGACCCGAACGGGGGCCACTGGCTTCCCAAGCCAGCGCTTAACCACTGCACCATTCTGCCAGCCCATAATATTTTTTTTTCTTTTTTTTAGCTGAGCCATCGTGCCACCTGTTGGCAGCTCAGCTCAGGCTGGCATCGAACTGCTGTTGCTCAGAGCTCAGCTCACACTCTTGAGTGAGCTCTTAACCAACTGTGCTCAGCTGGCCCCTAAAGCACATGTCTTTTGATGATAACACAATAGTGTGTCCTTTTTCATGTGAGGAGCGTGGTATCTTTCCTTCAAGTTGTATGCAAAGTATACTGTAGAGTATGCTTGACTAGTGTGCTTTTCTCTTAAATTTTTTACTGGGCTGAATTTTTTAAAATGCTCTTATCAGTGCTTTCTGAGGCCATTCAGTTGTTGCATCTGTAAATATATATTCCCTCGATATACTTTATATTTCATCATTCTGAATAAACTCTTTTGGATGTTAGTAATAGCCGCTCTCCCTCAGGGACTTTTCAGACCTGACCAAGCGCAGGGTCCCAAAGCTGCCTCTCACTATGATGCGATCCAAGAGGAGAAAAAGGTTCATCATATGATTCACTGAAGGTCAGCTGTTTCCTAGACTGTAGCTGAGAATGTCTGTACATTCTTTTATTATGAAAAGAAAAATTCCTTAAAGTCTTGTGTGATTAGAGGGCTATCATTCACAAATATGAAAAATAATCAAGCTGCTATTTAATTTCCTTTTAATTTGTGCTTTTTGCTTATCACGTTGAGGCTGTATCATTAGCTCTTTTTCTTCTGACTTATTCATGTTACTTTCATCACTTCTGTACACTTGCCCTCTGCTGTCCTTAAGTCTGCTAATGAAGATATGCACCGCAGTCTTCCTATAGGGTGTTGTAGCTGTCACTTACTTCTTTCCTCCCTCCCTAAACAACATTTTTAAATCAGGTAGGGCCTAACAGTGACTCCTCACAAGCGATCAGAGTACATCTTTAGCCTTCACATCTCTCTGAACGGATTTTTTTTTTTTTCTTCCTGTTATGGTGGCAGGTGAAGTTCTGGTCCCAACACATTTCCTTCATCCTGGTTGGAATAATCATCATCACATCTATCAGAGGATTGCTGATCACGCTTACAAAGGTATGTTGTGTCAAAGAGTTAAAAAGTACTTCTTTGATTACATGGAGTTCTATGAAATAATTTTACCTAATTAAGATTTCTGCCTTCTGAGATCTTAAATGATAGTCACAAATATTTCAGAGACATCCAACAGAATAAATAGAAGCTAACTGAATATATAAATTGATGATGATGTATTTACATCATATGCCAATCAGATAAGGACGTTGACCAAAGGTTATAGAAGAGTACAGTCTGTCACCAGCATCTAGAACAGAACATGGCCCATGGTGGGTACTCAGCAGATATCTGGAATAAATGAATGAATGAGATGGGTGTTGGAGGTTGGAACAGCCATGAGGGTCACTTGTAAGGATATGAAAGCAGAAGCAGAACATTCAGCTATCTTCTGATTAACATAGAAAAGCTTCATGGAAGGTAAGTCCTCTCAGGCAGAAGAGGTAGGGATGGGTTTCAAGATCCAAGAGTTATTTGAATCAAAGGAGAGAAGAGGTTGGGACAGGAGGAGACAGGACCGCCAGGCACCTGGCACAATTTACTACAAATTTGTAGTAACAATTGCACGGGCTTGGAGTGGCCTGGAGTAATTGTTTTGTAGGGATGTAAAAGTCATACATATCACATTGTTTCTGCGAAGTCTGAGAGCGATTGGCATGCTTGCATGTTATGATGGACTACTTCAAACCACCAACTACCCCTATGGGAAAACTAACTGGAGGCTTTTTCAGCAGTCTGAGTCTCTTCCGTTTCCATAGCCTGAATCCAGGGAATTGTTCTCTACAGGGTTGTGGCATGGAAGAGACACTTTTAATTAAAATGTTAACAGCGCTGCTTAATGTACTTGATGACAGGAATCCTAAACGCATCTCTTCTCCCTTTCTTGACAGTTCTTTTATGCCATCTCTAGCAGTAAGTCTTCCAACGTCATTGTCCTGCTCTTAGCACAGATAATGGTAAGTTTCAGCTGTAAACTACCAGAAATGTGGTCTATGCTTTTAGGTATTTAACCCTCCCTTCATCCTCCCCCCACTGCATCCTGAGCAACCTCTGGCTTCTTGTGTTCGGCCCACAGGGCATGTACTTCGTGTCCTCGGTGCTGCTGATCCGAATGAGCATGCCCCTGGAGTACCGCACCATCATCACCGAGGTCCTCGGGGAACTGCAGTTCAGCTTCTATCACCGGTGGTTCGATGTGATCTTCCTGGTCAGTGCTCTCTCCAGCATCCTGTTCCTCTATTTGGCTCACAAACAGGCACCCGAGAAGCATATGACACCTTGAACTCACGCCTGGTACAGACTGCTAACAGGCCAGTGGTGCCAGAATTTGGATAGAAGAGGGAAACCATGGAGGGGACCAGGGCTTGATATTTTTGAAACAAACAAAATGTTGTGATAGCATCTTCTACCTCCAGCTCTGCCTTCCTCGCCCATCATGCGTAGCATCAGCTAGAACATGAGAGCGAGGTAACTGAAGCCAGTGCTCAGCCGAGACCATCCTGTATGGGTTTGAGGCTGGAGCCACCTGGGGGAGGTTGGGGGAAAAGAGCCAAGAAACTAGCGAGGGAATATACACTGGAACTTTGGGGTGTGAGAAGTTTAAGGTAGCTGGGCTGAACACGTAGGATTTCTTATTTAAGTCAAGGTTCACATGAGAAGGTTACCGCTTTCCCTTGAAATTGACTGTCACTAAAATCAGAGATTGTGACACTTGGCCTTAGCTTCATTTTTATCAAGGATAGCTGTGTATTATGCTTGCGTGACCTAACATGAGTTGGCATTCCCCAACCCCTGCCCCATTAAAATAACCAACAGGTTATTGTTCTTTTCCAAGGATGGGATAGGGCACAATCTAGAAATAGATTCTACTGGGAGGGATTTCAAGTATGCGACGTTTCTTGACTTCCTTTCAACTTGGTATATTTAAGAGGGACTTCCAGTACATTTAATTCAGTGATGCCTCATTTTTCCTTTCTAGCTCCCCCCTTGTGCTGTAGGTAAAACAGTGAATAAATGGTAACTGTAATAAGTCACTTTCCTATCCTAAGACTCAATTTCTTCACCTAGAAAAGGAAGAGGTTGGAAAATTTGTAGAACACTCAAAAATGCAATTTAAGAAAATCCTGAATTTTATTCCCAGGAAGTCTATGTATTCCTAAGATCTTATTCGGAACGTTACTATGTTTTGGATTTCTAGAGGCAAAACGAAGGTTAAAGCATAAAAAGTTTACCCAAAACAAAAGCACTATTAAGGTTAGATCAGCTAATGGGAGATTCAAAGCATACCCAAAAGGCATTTTTAAGGGCATTTATTTTAGCAACTGCAACATTCTTTAAAAAGATTAATTTTAATAGGCTTATCTCTCAGATACTTTAGTTAGCTCTCACATATACAGATTTATGAATCATCCTTGGTGCTCAAGGAGCCTATAGAAGTAAAAGATATCATGATACAGAGAAATGTAGTTAGATGGAGCCTGAAAGAGCTCCCAGGAAAAAAATCTGGTTTCCGCCTTCACTTTTCCTATGTTAACCATAAATAAGCCATCGACAGTAGTGCCCCTGAGACAGATGACAACAGAAAACAATCCCATGTAATGAGCTGGTTTCCGGAGGAGTTCTTTTCTAACTGAGGCAGCACACGGGTGGCAGCTCATACCTTGGGAAAGGATCCCTATTAAAACTCAGAAACAGCCACCAGTCAAAGCCACGACGTGTCCTCACATCTGTGTATCTTCTGAACTGGCGGAAGAATGAGAGGCTGTACTGTGGGCCTGTGCAAAAGAAAAGAATGGATCTGTAAGTGCGAAGGGCAGGAGGTGGTCGGTGTGTGCCAGAGCAGATGACTGAGGTCTGGGAGGACAGTCGCTCACTAGAAGCCAGGTGACCTGAATGCTACACTTGGCTTGGTTTCCAACCTGCTGTTTGGCACCAGCAAATGTCTTAATGTCTGCCTGTACTGCTTTTCTATAAAGCTGGCATAGTACTATAATTGACTCTCTGTAGAGATATTAGAATTCATAAAACAACTAGAATTCTTTCTTGGTTAAGCAGTCCAGACTATGCTCAATGGCTGTTGTTTATGGTCTGAATGTATCTCCCCCAAATTCATATGTTGAAATCCTAATCCCCAAGGTGATGGTATTAGGAGATGGGGCCTTTGGGGGGTGATTAGGTCACGAGTTGCAGAGCTAGAATTGGTGTCCTTATAAAGGAGAGCCCCCAGAGCTCCCTGGCCCCTTCCACTATCTGAGGACAGAGTGAGAAATTGGCCGTCTGCAACCGGAAGACACCTCCACCACACACCGAATCTGCAGGTGCCAGGATCTTGGACTGCACAGCCTCCAGAACTGTGAGAAATAAATGTTTGTTGTTTATAAGCCCCCGGTCTATGGTATTTTGTTATAGCAGTCCAAACAGACTAAGACAGTGTGTATTAAAAATTAGAATTTGTTATTTAGGGCCGGCCAAGTGGCGCGGTGGTTAAGAGCTGGCTTGGGACATCAGCGGCCCTGGTTCGGATCCCACATATAAGGGCCAGTGACACTGCCCTCTAAAAAAAAAAAAAAAAGAATTTGTTATTTATATCACCAGTAGAATTAAATGAATGTAATGTAAAGAAAAATAACATAATAACTTTTATAGAGTCTTTGTTTTGCCATTCGTTTTGTCTATGAACTTGGTAGCTCCATTCATTTTTTTGGACCTCAGGTTCATGTATGAAAAGAAATTGGACAAAAATAGACAACTGAGACTTACCAAGGAATTTATCTAATCCAAATACATACAGAATATTTACTCTTCCCTATTAATAAAACTTGAGTACCTGCCAGTTATTTTAAAAACAATACTGTCTCTAACTACTGCCATTCATTTTCATGCTTACTGTGAACAAGACACTGTTCGAAGCACTAATAGTTTTAGTTAATATAATCTTGATAACAATCCTACTACAAATTATCCTTGTTTTATAGGTGAGGAAACTGAGGCACAGAATAAATCCATTTGCCCAAGGCAGAACCAGAATTCCTACATTAATAGTCTGATTCAAGTTCGTCTGAGTCGAGTTCAACTCCCTATATAATTTTGACCAACTTCTTACTTTTATTTCTTGGTTTATCAATTCTAGACAGTTACTGTCAACGCCATGCTATGAAAAATTAGGGGGCCAACTGAGTAACTCAGTTGGTTAAGAGCTCGCTCAAGAGTGCAAGCTGAGCTCTGTGCAACAGCAGTTTGATGCCCAGCCCGAGCTGAGCTGCCACTGAGCTGCCCACAGGTAGCAGGATGGCTCAGCTAAAAAAGAAAACAGAAAAATTAGGAATTTGTGTTCTTATAATAACTTGATTCGCTGGTTATCTTTACATGTAACTTGGCTGTATTTTTGGAAATCTGTGGCAAACACCGACAGGAGGTACGCCTCTTGGGGCTTTAGCATACTCTGCTAAGTTAGGTCACTCACTCTTTCTTTTGCCACGTGCGAGCCGTGCTCCGCCTCCACTGATGTTCCTTTTGGGGGCTCAGGGTGGGCATCCAGTGGCTCGGCCATGGAGGAAACAATGGGGATTTTCTTAGCCTGGAAATAATCGTAGGCCTTCTTTCCACAGACTAAGAAAGTGACATTGCTCCCACTGCTCTGGACTCTGTCCACCACCTTCTCATAGGGCTCATCCAGCACATTCACCCCGTTCACTTCGATGATGATGTCATCCTCCTCCAGCCCAGCGCACTTGGCAGGGCTGCCCTTCTGTACCTGAGAACAGACGGTCCGAGTTATCACTTGCAGACACAGGTAAGGGAATCTTAGAGCAGCTTCCCCTCGGAGGAGAGATGAGGAGTGTGAGGATTTATTCTTCGCCATATTATTATTTTTCCTCGACGTACAGAGAAGTTAAGCAGTTAAGCGCGGTGCTCTGATGCTTTTCTGCTTATGAAAGCTACAACTTCCATACTCACACAAGCTGTGTTACAGGGGTTGACTATCATATTGTATGTCTTCTGGGGTGAAGGCGTTACATTTTGTAGGTCCCCTGCGTCATTCCCAGCATGAGAGCTCTAGGGAACGTCTTCCCACTGGCAACACTACAGGGTAGGGGCATTATGCCAAATGCACAGAAGCAAACCGCATTTAACACTCCGTCAGGTGCAACTGATCTCACGATTCATTGCACACAAATTTTCAAATATCTGTCAGTTAAGTATCGTGACTCATCGCTTCCATATCTTCCCCCCTACTGTAACCTATCGCCAGTCGTGTTTGTGACTTAGTACAGTAAAGACGTATTTCATAGCGGCATCTTTGGGTGCAATGAATCTGTGAGATCAGTTGTGCCCGATGGAGGGTTAACAGCACCCCAGTCAGAGCTGATGGTGACTTGTCAACTTCCGTCACGTCAACTCACTTTATTTGCTTTGAAAGTACAGTTGGCCCTTGAACAACACAGGTTTGAACTGCACAGGTCCACGTGTACATGGATTTTTTTCAATAAATACTGTAAATGTATTTTCTCTTATGATTTTCTTAATAACATTTTCTTTTCTCTAGCTTACTTTATTGCAAGATTATAGTACATAATACGTATAACATACAAAACGTGTTAATCAACGTTTGTTATCAGTAAGGCTTCCAGTCAACAGCTATTAGTAGTTCATTGGGGAAGTCAAACGTTAACACATGGATTTTCGACTGTGCAGGGTGTCAACACCCATAACCGCCACTCCATCTTGTTCAAGGGTCAGTTGTATCTAGAGAGATAATTAGGGGGCCGGCTGAGTGGCACGGTGGTTAAGCGCTGGTTTGGGAAGCCAGCGGCCCGGGTTCGGGTCCCACATATGAGGGCCAGTGACACTGCCCTGAAAAAAAAAAAAAAAAAAAAAAAAGAGATAATTAGGTGGAATAGATGTTTAAGAAACAAAAGATGTGAACTTAGGATGAGTAGGAGCTATCTTAAAGGTACAGAACCATGCTAGTGTTTATGTGAACCCAAGTAAGATGCTCAGTGTAGGCCTTCGGTAGAACCTTTGTACTGAACCACCAGTGAATGAGAGAAGTTGAGACCCCACCCTGCCACCTGGGGCTGTGTTCACTGAGCTGCTGGAACCAGAGTACCTTACCTCTTTGATGAATGGGCCTGGCTGACCCCGAATTGCATTTAAGCGAAAGCCATAGCCGTTTTCACCTTTAGCCAGCCTGCACAGTCTAGGCTTATGACCTCCTACTTCCTCTGCAGAGTCTGGGCTGGAGGCCTCCAGAGGAGGAGTGGGAGCTGCAGCCTTGTTGATAGAACCATTAGGCAGCTCTTGACTTTGATAGTAGAGAAATGGAGAAAAGTGAGCCTTTGGAAAATAAAGGGGAAAAAGCATTAAGTGTGAATAATTACACTTGATTAAATGTGTTGGTTTAATTTACAAGGTGTCGTACATGATCCACTTCTCCTCCAGATACACCTGACTGTGGGCTGTAAAATTTCTCTAGCACCCCCACCAGAAAAGGTATGCAGGAAGATTGAGCTTGGTTATGGAGTAATGTGTATAAACATGTAAACGATTGTACCTAGATGTAAAATAAAAGCAGTACAGGATGTTGTGCAAGGACCCCAAAGTAAGTCTAACAGAATTGCTAGTGTCTTCTGACCTGGTGATAGTGAGCAGCAAGTTGCTAAATAACCATAGGTAATCTCACCGTCTCCCTGTTGGGAGATGACACAGAGTGACCTGCTCAGTATCTCATGCAAAACAAGTTCCTCTGGCCTTTCCCCTTCAGTAAGATGGTCTCCTAAACACTTTAAAGAAAGTGAAACACAGTACACCATTTTTGTCACTATCTGAGGTACACACGGTAATCGGGGAGGGGCAGATGGTGGCCGCAATCACATGGTCACATGCGGTACCAGAAGTTAATTCCATCCTTTGCTACTTCTCCTGCTCCCCCCTCCAGATCTGTTGTACTCGATTTTACTATTTAGTCTTGCAACCATTAGCTGATGCTTCTGTTATGCTAAACTCCTCACCATAGTTTTTTTTTTTTTTTTTTTTTTTTTAAGATTTTATTGGGGAATTGGCGGAGGGGAACAGCGTTGGGGAATCAGGGAAGGGGAACAGACAAGTTGCTGTCTTTTTGTTCCTCAGTCCAGTTGCGGAGGATGTTGCCTCACTGTTGGTATCGTCATTGTGCTCTTCCCGGATGAGGCAGATCGGTCGCTGGCCTCTGGATATCGCTCACTGCGGCTATTGGCAGCTCACGCTTGGCTGCCAGCCGCTCACGCTGGCTGGCGGCCACTCACTGTAGCCTCTGGCAGGCCACTGCAGCAGGGGCTGCAGCCCACACCATCACCGGGGCTTGCACAGCCCAGCTCCAGGTGGAGCTGTTGTTAGCTGTAGAGGACAGTGTCACTGGCCCTCATGGGGGATCCGAACCGGGGCCGCTGGCATCCCAAAACCAGCGCTTAACCAATGCGCCACTCGGCCGGCCCCCTCACCATAGTTAAATACTTATAATCCATCTCAACTCCCAGATCATCCTGGAGTGATGGTCTTGAGTACAGAAGAGGCATAGAACAGGAAACATGGCGAATTTTTTTTATATATATAGAACTAAGGGGCTTAGCTGTCAGTGCGTTTTAATGGAGACAAAAGGGTAGAGTTGGATGGTGAGGTCCTGGATCGACAGTTAACTTGCTGCCCACAAGTGTCTAAGACATTTGTTAAGCAATGAATAAAAAAATGAAGCAATTGGGCTGGCCGAGTGGCACATTGGTTAGAAGTTGGCTTGGGATGCCAGCTCTGAGCAGCAGAACCCCTGTTCGGATCCCACATATGAAGGCCAGTGATGCTGCACCCTCTACAACTAAGATGGTGAACAACAGCTCCACCTGGAGCTGGGCTGCCGTGAGTCGTAGGCTGCAATGGGGCTGGCCTGCAGCGGACGTGAGCTTTCATGAGCTTCCGTGAGCGGCCGTCCAATGGCTGGCGAGTGACTGCCTCACCCGGGAAGAGAGCAATGATAATACCAACATGGGCCAGTGAAGCCATGTCCTCCACAACTAGACTGAAGAACAAAAGGACAGCAACTTGTCTGTTCCCCTTCCCCAATTCCCCAATGCTGTTCCCCTCCCCCAATTCCCCAATGCTGTTCCCCTCCCCCAATTCCCCAATAAAAATCTTTTTAAAAAAAAAAAGCAATTGAAGGTGAGTACAATGTGTGCTTTGCCCCCAAACCTACTGTTTAACAGATAAGCTAAAAACCTGTCTTACTAATCACAAGACCACATCTTCCTTTCTAATCGAGAGTAGGACCAGCCCAGAACCTTCTGTTGGGTTGTTGGAAAAGTCATGATGCATTTTTTGCAACAAAAAAAGAACACAGAAAAATACGTCATGACTTTCCCGACAACCCAATAGTTGCCCAGTTCAACCAATTTCAGCCCTTTCGGTGATATACTTGCAAATGTTCCACATTTCTTTCTCTCTTTAAAATGGGTGAAATTATCGGTGATTCATTACATGCAAAAATACCTGTGACATCACTACCCAAACAAGCAAATCAACTATATGTGATAGTAGCAGCTACTCTTGAGTAAAGTATAGTAACATACACTTAATGAGTTTTTATTCATTCTTCATTCAAACATTTGAGTGTCTAGTATGTTCTCAGAACTGGTTTAGGTGATTGTTTTATTCACTGATAGATCTCAAAGATCCAACTCACCTATGCAACTTACTTTCAGGGGGAAGAGGGAGGAAGAAGATGGGGATAGACACCTTTTTTAGATCAGGGTTCTCTCTTATTAACCAAAACATTAAAATTATAGTTAAATCATTTTGTCATAAGGTTAGGAGAGGTTGTAAAGCACCTGATACCAACATCCTCTGTACAACTGCCAGAGCAGGACCTTCCGACTTCTCTATCTTTACACCAACTGGGAGCTCACTACTCTGTAGAAATGGCTGATCATGTGCCAAGCAGCTTCAGTTGTCCTGAGCCAAAAGCCAGCTCCCCACAGAACACCTCTAAAAGAAATAAGTCTACCTCTCGCATTTAATAGCCTTTCAAATTATTACAAGCTGTTTAATAATCCTTTCTAGGCTTTTACATGGGATTCCAATTGTTCCCTAGTGTTCACAGATCAGACAGATCACCAAGAGTAATTCTGTCATTAGATTTGCAAATTCTTTCAAAACCTTGAATCTAAGGACTTAAAACTCATGTACCAATCAATCACTTGGCATTCTCTTATCACTACCAACTTGAGATTCAGTGCCGCCTTAAGGATGACTCTCATACACCTTCCAGTTTGAAGATCAAAGTGGTAACTGAAACAACCAAGTACACAGAATGACCCAGCCGGTTGAAACCCACCAGACTCAACAGCTGACACAATGAACACCAGTGCTGACACGATGGGCTCGTGAATGGAGTAGCCATGGTGATGGAAACAGGCTATCCATGGACCAAACAAAGTGGTAACTTAGCCAAAGTTTGAGAGGACAAGTGAACAGACCCAACCTTAATGCATGAGTACGCGGCCTTGTATTACCTACCAGTCTGTAGATGTTGTCCGTCTCTTTGTCCACCACCAGCAGCGAAGTCCGATCTCCACCCTTTCTGATCATTTCCACCACACTGTCGTGACTGAGGGATTCCACACACTCGCCGTTGACAGCAACTACCAGGTCATTGGGCTTGAGGCCAGCCTCCTCCGCTGGACTTCTGGAATCTATGTCTTTGATGATTTGACCTGACCCCACCCCCAAAAAAAAATAAGTAAAATTTTCAGAAAGACCCCTAAAAAGCTAGGATTTCTGCTGGAGTCCAAGGCCCTGATAAAATAGATATACAAGGCATGCTGAGTACAACCACATCCTAGGTAGCCTGTAAGCACCCCATGCAGCCTCATTTCCTGCTCAGAGCTTACTCCAGGAACAAACGCAACCATTAACAACAAAAGGGTCTTAAAGAAAAGAATCATATTGTTACTAAAAGTGCCTGGAACTCAGTCTTGACAACACAGCACGCTGAGCACTAAGGGTCAGCAAGTTCCCAGGAAGTCAGTGGGCATGCTTGTACCCATGCATTTTACCTAGAAGCCACAAAAAGGGGGAAGGGCAGAACAAAACCAAAAAATTCAGACCCTAGGAAACCCACACTGGCCTGTTAGTAGCCACTGTGAACGCGTGTGCGTGCCTCCAGGATGTGTTTTTAGCCTTCTGACTTAAATGATCTTCACCTGATGCCTTCATCTCTCACAGTTTTGTCCCTCACCGTTTTAACAAGCTTCAGTTTCACTTTTCCAGCTAGTGGCTGGGCATCTCCAACTGGATGCCTCCCAGTGTCATGTATTCCCAAAGCCCCTCCTTGGTCCCCTTCCCTAGGAAGACCTGTGTACTGGCCTTATTGAGTTACAAGGAATCAGAAAGACTGCTGGTTCTGTTTGAGTCCCAGATCCCGACCCACCCCTGTCCCTCAGATCTAGTGGTATGTGGGAACTGGCTCAGACCAGCTTATGAGAACCAGGTGTGCGCAGTGCGTCTCAGCTTTGCATTCTGTGACATGGTGGGAGTACTTATACCATACAAATCAACAAATGCCACAAATTAGCGCTTTTTTCCCCCCAGAGAACCAATTTACCAGCATACTACTGCCGAAATCCAAAATCCTGCCTTATCATTCTGCTAGGAGACCTGGGGATGCCCATCACTGGGCCCCCATGTGACATGAAAACTGACCCAGCTATGCTTTCCAGCTTCTTACTGTCCGTCGTGCATCTGGTGGGGAGTTGGGGGCCTAATGGAACTCAAGTCAGACCAGGATAAAGACTTGGCTGGTTACATTGCCAGGATTCCTGCTGTCCTCGTGCCTTACCTTTCTGTCCTGGGCTTTCCCTCAGATAGAAACCGTAGCCATTGCTTCCCTTCTTCATCTCCACAATCCTTGGCTGGCAAGGTAGTAATTTCAAACTGGCTGTTTCCCTCTTGATTTTTATATTCTGTTCACTATGGTGCTTGTCAGCCTCCTTGTCCATCAGCAGGAACATGACACGGCTCCCTGACTTCCTCACCTGCGAGAACACACACAGGTGGGGACCATCATCAATCTCCAAGAGGAATGCTGGGAAATAGGGAAGTTTCTGTATAGAGGCACAGTCTCTAAATTCCACAGAAAATACGGGATGTGGGCTCTGAGTTTCAGCTGTTCTACTATTTCCTACCACCTCACTGGTATTTTATCAACCTCCACTTCCACAATTGTTGTTTATCCCTTGGTCAAGTGTGACATCACCCACACAGATGCTAACTGAACCCAAGTAAGAGCTGGAATTCAGAAAACCCAGAAAGTACTTTGGTAAAGGTGAGAAAAGGAGTTTAGGAAAGAAAAGAAAGTAGAGGTCTATCTTGAATGATGGTTCTACCAAGAGAAGTAAGGTTGGTCAATTTTCAAGTTTCTATATGACCTCAGAGGAAAACCTCACAATGTGTTCCTGCATCACACCATGCTGGAACATAAGATTTGAGGTAATAGGCCTTCCAGTACTCTCTGTGCATCCAGCTCTATATTCATAGCCACATTGGTTATCATCCAGCTTGTATTAAAACATGTTAGTAAAATGGGCTCAACATAGAATGTATTATCAATTCAGACAGGACTCCCAATCAGGTACAAACAAGACCCCTAAGATAGTGAATGGTTCTTCAGAACACTTTTCTTCAAGATAATTGAAACTAACAAAAGCCTTACTCCAAAATCCTCTATCAAACACTTCTTACACCGCTAGTGAGTCTGTTTGCTCTTAATACAAAAGGGCAACTTCCCATCATTATATTTCTGTCATCATAAACCACCACTTCTATCTCCCGTCACTTCCAATGAGAGCAGAATGAAAGATAAGGTAAAAAAAAAAAAAAAAGTACCCCCTTTGGGACATACCTTTTCAACCACTTCTTCATGGGTGGCGTCTTCTACGTTCTCGCCATTCACTTCAATCAAGTGATCGTCAGCCAGGACGCCAGCTTTCATAGCCACACCTTGGGGTATAATGTCAGTCATGTACATTCCCTTTTTACCTGAAAGAGAGTTAGGGGGTTGGACAAGTGTCACAACTCCATTGCACAGAAAGTACAACAGTAAAGGGCTTTCTCCCAATGTAAAATGAGGACTTCCAATTTTAGGGCTGACTCAAATCGACTTTGGCCTTTAATCTAGAACGTGTACAGTTCCCAGCTAAGCTTGGCACGGCCATCACTCAGTTGATCTTTGATTTGAATGGAATTTCTGAGCCCAACTAAATGCAAGGAAGGAAGCTCAGGGGGCATGGGCGTCTTGAGGCAGAAAGTACCAAACCCTGCTCACGGTATGTCATTGTGTCGTATTCCCTTTCCTGGCATTTGTGGAACTAGAACGCATCCACTTCATTCTGTCCTCTTGAACTAGCACTATCACTGAACATCACAGACCAATTGGGTCTATAAATCTCTCTGATGCAGGCTAAAGAGGACAGAGGAACCAGACACACCCATGGAGTCTGGGCTACTAGGTGATTTAGGCACTCCTTAAAGAAATGCTGTCCTTTCAAGATATTAATATTCAGCCTAGGCAAAGGGTTGATTTATAATGACTTGATAAATTATTTGTAAGGAATAACAGTAACAAACTCTTCTTCCTTAAACACAGTTCTCCTGTTACCTTGTTATGTATTCATCATGGAGAAAATATTTTCCCCATACAGCTAACCTAAACCACCATGTACAGTAGCCCAAAGGCCAAATGAATGCAATCTGAATTATGATTTTTTTTTACCACTTTACTGATAATGGACTCCTAAGAAATGTCATGCACCCCTGGACCACCTACGCCATTATGCTCAATGACTGATTTGAGAAATACTTCTTAGAGCAAGTTTATATCTCTTGTTCGAGGTTAACTAAACCTTGGAAAGTAGGTCATGTTCACCATTGGTCTGCTCTTTATCACATAGCAAATTGTGACCCACCAACCAGTGATGAAAGGGAGGGGGCAGAGCACAGCTGCTGTTGGATGGATATCCATAACAACCAAGAAGTTATTCAAAGACATCAGTAATCGATAATATCTTCTGGAAAGCTGGTGCTTCATGCACCACCCTTAGTCTCACCTTGGACAGTTTTCAGAGAAAAGCCATAGCTGTTCCCCTCCTTCACCAGGTAGCAAAGCCGTGGCTGGGTCCAAATCTGTACCCCTCCATTCATCACAGGGCACAGCTTCTTATCACTCAAACTCAGCTCCTTTTGACTTGGACCCAGCTCTTTCAAATCCACCTGTTTCTTCACGGCTTTCTCATAAGAATCCTCATCAAGAACGAGCAAAGTCACTGAATTCCCACTCTTTCTGATCAGATCTACAACCTAGGAGGAAGAAAGGACAAAATGCCTTCAAACAGCCCTCCAACAACAGCGAGAGGGGATGCTGGCTCGGTATTTGGCCCTGGAGACTGATGGCTGATTCCTAACACTCAGATTATCAGCAGACGGTGCCCCAGCCATCTCCGCTCCAGCTCTGGCAGATCAGGCTGGGCCTCTGGCACTGATGGAATTGGGAGTGTGGCCCAAGCCCAGCCGGGGACTCTGACAAGGACTGGTCCTTTCTAGGGATGAATGCTACCCTAGAGCACAACAGGTCCCCGCAGGCCTGTGGACACAGATGGCATAGTGAAACAAGCACTCCCTTCGAGGCAGACAGAATTGGGGTATGGTCAGGCACTCCCATATGTTCTCTGCATGAACACATTAGCTAGCTAAGTTATCTGACCCTCAGCTTCTCATCTGTTAAATGACAATAGGTACCTCATAGATTGGGATGAGGATTTAGCAAAACAATGAAGCTGAAATTGCCTAGCATAGTTCCCGGCATACAGCAAACATGTGATTCACTTTAGACCTGACACTGTTCAAATCTAGGAAGAGTGTTCACAGTTCCTGGTTAAGTGTGGGAGACTTGATCAGCTGGCAGGAAATACAGCCATAAAGGTGTCCTTCCTTGCCAGTGGCAGCCAGGAAAGCTCCCCCCACCCCAAAAACGATAATCAGATACAGGGACTGAAGAGATTCTGGAAGAAGGGCCACAAATGTCCCGTTCACCTGCATGTGCTCTTCCTTGTCCACAAAGGTGCCATTGATCCTAAGAACTCGGTCTCCATCCTGGAGGCCAGCCTTCTCTGCCGGGCTGCCCGTCTCAACCGCCCGGACCAGGTGGCCATCGATGTCCTTCTCAATTCGCAGCAAAAAGCCATAGCTTTGCCCTTCTTGTTTAGACAGCTTACATTCTCGGGGCTTGAAGGCGGAGGCCATTACTGTGCTGAAAAGCAAATGGATACACCCATGAGAAAGAAAATCTCATTGGAGTGAGGACCGTCTTCCATCCTCTAGAATTCCATTCTTCTAATCACACTGTTTCAGTTGCAACCCTGGGCATACAGGAGGCCCACTCCCAGGACGTGCTCATGATTTCCAAACCTACCTCCCCAAGGGTAACCTTTTTTTTTTTTCTTTCATTTTTTATTGGGGAACAGCCATGGTCATTGGTTACACATTGCTTTCATGCTACAGTAGTATAGTTGTCTCTTTTAGGGAGGGCACAGCTCACAGTGGCCCATGCGGGGATCGACCCGGCAACCTTGATGTTATCAGCACCACTCTCTAACCAGCTGAGCTAACCGGTCACCTCGACCCCCACCCCCACTCAAGGGTAACCTTTTCACGTAAGTTTCAAATGCATATATTTGGATGGGTACTGGACACAGACGCTTTCATTTCAGTAGCTCCAAAACCAAATTCCTCTTTGTCCTCTGGCCTAAAGAAATTAGGTTCAAATATGTGGCCTAAAGTTTTTAAGAAAACACAAGCCCACTTGCATGCATATATTGGAAAAGCCTGTCAAGTTCTAGGCATTGGAGATAAATCTGTAGACAAGACAGACCCATACTTCGCCTCTCCTATTGGGGAGAACATATTTTTACAATGGCACATGGTAAATGACATGCTAGCAAAGAATCAAGTAAAAAAGGGAGAATATAACAAAAGGTCTCGGGAGTAGGGAATTGGGTGGGAAGAAATCAGAATGACTTCCTGGAGGAATAACTTTTTCAAGACCAAAGGATTAGGAGTTAGGTGAGGCTGGATAAGACCTCAATTAAAAAACAGAGCAGGGCCGGCCGAGTGGCGCAGTGGTTAAGCGCTGGCTTGGGAAGCCAGTGGCCCTGGTTCGGTCCCACATGTGAGGGCCAGTGACACTGCCCTCAAAAAAAAAAAAAAAAACCAGAGCTGCGTCCTTGGATCCCCACCCTCTGCCCGGCTTATACTGCGTTGCCAGGGAAACGCAGGGTGGGTGCCCTCCAGCTCCAACAGGCTGCTCACTGAGACCTGGGAGTGCGTGAGCCGCCTCGGATCCCCACCCTCCGCTCGGCTTGTGCTGCATTGTCAGGGAAACGCCTAGTGGGAGTGATCCGGCTCCAACAGGCTGCTCACAGAGACGCAGAAGTGCGCAAGCCGCCTCGGGTCCCCACTCTCCGCACTATGCTTGCAGAGTTGCCAGGCTGGTGATTGGTTGTCGGGCTGCTCGGCCTGATCTGTGAGCGGCTGATTGGGACAGGCTGAGATTGGGAGTTTTCCTGGGAGTGTTGGGCCGTGAGCTGTGTGCCTGTGTGATCCAGCCAGGGCTCTCCTGGTGATCTATCTAATACATCAAAGCAATCCCAGAGCAACAGCCAGAATGGGGAAACAAAGAAACATGTCACAAGTAAAAGATCAGAAGAAACCTCCAGAAATGGAACCAAATGAAACAGAGGGATCCAACCTTTCAGAGACAGAGTTTAGAACACTGATGATAAGAATGTTTAAGGAACTTAGCGAGGACATAAAGAAGGACAGGGAAACCATAAAAAACAATCTATTAGAACTAAAGAATACAATAACTGAAATGAAGAACACACTCAAAGGAATCACCAGTAGAGTAGATGAAGCAGAGGAGCGGATCAGCGATTTGGAAGATAAAATAGCAGAACTCACCCAGTTGGCACAGCAAAAAGACCAAAGAATAAAAAAAAATGAAAATAGTTTAAGAGCCCTATGGGACAAGGTGAAGCGCAACCACCTTCGAATCATAGGGATACCAGAGGGAGAAGAGAAGAAGCAAGGGGTCGAAAATGTATTTGAAAAAATAATGACTGAAAACTTCCCTACCCTGGTGAAGGAAATCAGCATACATGCCCAGGAAGTGCAGAGGGTTCCAAACAAGCTGAACCCAAACAGGTCCACACCAAGACACATCCTAGTTAAAATGGCAGAGGTTAAAGACAGAGACAGAATCCTAGAGGCAGCAAGAGAAAGACAGCAGGTTACATACAAAAGAACTCCTGTTAGACTAACAGCTGACTTGTCTACAGAAACTCTGTCGGCCAGAAGGGAGTGGCAGGAGATATTCAAAGTGACACAAAATACAGGCCTACAACCAAGATTGCTCTACCCAGCACGGCTATCACTTAAAATTGAAGGAGAAATAAAGAGCTTCTCAGAAAAGAATAAGCTTAAGGAATTCATTACCACCAAGCCAGCATTGCAAGAAATGTTAAAAGGGCTTTTTTAAACAAAAGAAAGGGGTAAACAAGCTAACCCAGAGAGACAATTTAAGAAGATTGAAGTCATATCAAGCATATATAAAGGAAAAACTGATGATTGCTGGCTGGGAGGGAGTGGGGAAGAGGGAGACGGGGAAGGTTTTGGACAGTGTATGTGGGACTACAATGTTGCCGCAGGGATATGGGGGCAGTTCTGGGAATGTAATTGACAATGTTGTGAAGAGACTATTATGTTGCGAGAAATAAGTCAGTTGGAGAAGGACAGGTACCATGTGATCTCACTTGTGTGTGGAGTCTGAAGAGCTGAGTGAACGATCAAAGTATACAGACTCGTAGATGTAGAGGAAAAACTGGGGGTTGCTAGTTGGGAGAGGGGTGGGGATGGTGGGGAAGGTGAAGGGATTAGACAGCATAAATAGACAACTACAATATTGCTACAGGGATATGAAACACAGTTCGGGGAATATAATAATGTTGTAAAAATTTTGTGGCGTGTCAGATAGTCACATGTCTTGT
The DNA here is from genome assembly GCA_033961575.1 of Aselliscus stoliczkanus. Classification (NCBI taxonomy): domain Eukaryota; kingdom Metazoa; phylum Chordata; class Mammalia; order Chiroptera; family Hipposideridae; genus Aselliscus; species Aselliscus stoliczkanus. Next base: position 102,706,767 of record CM066739.1, read on the forward strand.
TAGGGAGACCACTTCATGGACGGAGTAGAGGCTTGATCACTGCACTGTACACCTGAAGCTGATGTTGTATAGTATTGTATGCCAACTGCAACCGAATATGTGGATGGTCACGGGATGTGGAGTATACTGTGGAGGGGAGTCAGGGGAGTTGTGATGGATATGTATGATATGGGAGGGGAGTGGGGTGGCGAACTGGGGGAGGAGGGTTTTCACTTTGGCGGGTAAAGAGTATAACTATTGCATTGTGTTGTACACCTGAAACTAATAAAAAAAAAATTATAAAAAAAAAACCCAGAGCAGTCAAGTCCTCAGAGCTGGCCTGATACATTGCAGATGAGACAGAAAAGTGGTTTTCCAAGAGCCTGGAGTCAGAGCAGAGCAGGGATGCCCAAGAGAAAAAGATTCCCATGACCAGGTAGCATTTTTCTTCCCTGAAGCAGCTTTCATTTCCATCTGTTCTGTCCCTCAGGTGGCCCCATTGCAGGAGCAAGGTCCTGGGTCACAGGAGGACAGGACAAGGGTGGAAAGCAACAGCGGGGCTTGGCCCCCAGCTGTTACGGGGAAAACTCCTGCCAGCGTCCCAATCCCACCCTCCACCCTCGGTTTAAGCCTTTTCTTTCCTAAGAGAATAAAAATGGAGGCCAGAACTGCTGATGTAGGCAGATGCCCAAGAGCAGTCTGCTGGTTAAATTCCCTGCAGGGCAAACCCTTGTGTTGTGTTCCCCTCATCACAGTTCCCTACCAGTAAATCTGAGACTAAACCATCTGTCCCCTCCCTCCTGGAGGGACAGAAACAGATGACCATAGAGGGTCTGGGGGTGGAGGGTGAAGGGAAATCAGAGTGCTCCAGGCACCTGGAAGCCATACCTAGTGATTCCAGATAGCCATCTCTGACCTTCATGCACAGAGAGACATGTACAGTACAAACCAGGCAGGACACTTCCCACTGCCTGATGACTTGGCCGCTTTGTGTGGCCTCAGCAGTCTGGCAGCCACGTCACATCACCAATGACAGGAATGAAGCAGCCAAGATAACAAGGAACAAATAAACAGTGTGTTTCAAGGGATCCTGAGTCCTTTGCCTGAGCATGCGGTGGGTGGGTGGGGGGGGGGAATGAAGCCAGGCTCCCATCAGCCACATATGGGAAAGCTTAGCCACTGTGCCTTTTGGCAACCAACCGCCAGGAAGATAACACTTTGGCTGGAAATGGCAAAAATAGGGCGTGAGGAGAGAAGAGGGCGTCGCCAGAGAGCGTTGCTCCCTGCAGGCATTTCTGACCTTTTACTTCTCTTTCTGCTGATGGTCTGGCCTGCAAACCTCAGGGACATTTTCCAGCTCAAATCCACACCTGTTTCCAAACTTACCTCTCAATCCCTAGGAGCTCTCACTTTCACAGAGCTGAAAAGCCTTGGGGGTGAGGGGAAGGCCTCTGAAATTTGAAGGTAATTACAGAGAAACCTACAAAATTCAAATCCTATGAAATCTGAGCCATGTCCTTATCATGAAAATAAAGGCTGCGAGAGCCTGTGTTTTCATCAAGAGATAAGCTATTTGTGTTCAGCATATGAGTGAGTGTCATTTCTAAGTAACCCACCCCTAAAATTCAGTCATTCACACACACCCTTCAGTGTCAGCCGAGGAAAATGAAACCTCACTAGGATTAGTCCATGTTTGGCAGGGAGGGGGACAAGTGAAGTATTCCTGTGTCTAAATAAAGGCTCCAAAGCCTGATAAACAAGGAAACACAAATCACTGTTTCTGGGCAAAATCTCAAGTTGTCTTGTTTGTTTGAAGTTTTCAAACAGCCAAAAGATTGTCACTCACATTTGCATTTACATCTTTGATGCCTCGGTGTTTCTGGTCAGAGTTTCTTTTTACTTCTGTAGTTGAAGCCCCCAAAATGAGCCAGTTCACACCCACAGAAACACTGCTCAAAATGCTTGTTGGAAAAACAGCTATCGCTTGAGCCCTGGATTGCCTCCTGCCACCACGTCTGCCGCCCCCACTATTCAGCCATCAAAGACTTCATGCTGGTGCCCATGCCAAACTGATGAAATATTTGACACCTTCAAGTGTACCAATGGAGAAAACTGATCAACACCCCCAAAACCTATCCTTCCAGGGGGCCCTTGGGATCCTGAAACTATTGGTTTCCTTTTCAATCTTGTAGAGAGATGATTCAACGAGGAGTCAAAGGGGCTGGGTTCTGGCCCGACTCCAGTCTTGGGTCTGTCTAGTCCACATCTGGGTGTTACACCAGACCCTCAATCAGGGCTGAGATCAGTTGCCAGAGCAAGACTCACTGTGGCCTGATGAGGATGGCTGGGAATTGGAAGGGCCCTATGTTTAAGGGTAGTGTTTCCTGTTTCTTCAGTCCCCGCCCCCATCTTTTGCTTCCTGAGAAAATCTGGAGCTCAGACTCCTACAGTGGATAGATATGTAACTAGTGAAGATCTGTGGATATCTATACTATCATATCAGCAACCATCAGAAGCCAGAGTCCATTAAATCTTCAGCAGGCTTTATACCCCAGTACAAATAGTCAAAATGATATACTGGAAATGAGGTGGGGAGGGGAGAGGGGGAGTCAATTCCAGGCAACAAAGTTGCTTGTCCTGGGAAAGAACAGAATTTTTTTTAAATCAATCATAATTACTAATCATACCTCTAGACCTTTCCCCAAAAGGATTAGATTATTGCTACCGGATAGGCTATAAGATGCCCATTGTCAAGGAGAAAAATTAGGTATATTTGAGAAGTTAGGAAGGCTAGGTAGTGACAACAAAGGAGGGTAGGCAAGACCCCTGGATGTGGCCAGAGAAGAAAGAGCTAAAGACGCTGGGCTGTTTCCCACAGAAAAGGACTCGCTGGTGGCACCCAGGAGACTCTTCCAAGTGCAAGGTCGGCCAAGGGTGCTCAGCCCCCAGGCAGCCATCCACACAGGTCCATACAGGGTCCTGAGTCAACACCCACCCTCACGAGCAGCTCTGCAGAGGGAGCTGGAAGTCAGAGCCCAGAGCGGCTCCCGAGGAGGTTTTGACTATACAGGTAAGACCAAAACAGCCAGAAGGGTCAGCTGGGATGGCTGAGGCGGAAAGGAAATCTCATTTTCCCCTCAGTTTATGGAAGGAGTTTCCATAGCAGGGCTAGCTGGGGAAAGTGTGAGACCCCATTTCAGATGATCCCGGTGTCAACGGAGCTGGTAGTGAAGTGTGCCTGACCCATCACCCTGCGTGTCCAAAAGGTCTCCATTCTCACCTAATTGCCATATGGAGAAATGTCCCATTGAAAAAAATCACATGGGGGGCAGCCAGTTAGCTCAGGTGGTTAGAGCACAGTGCTCATAACACCAAGGTTGCTGGTTGGATCCCTGCATGGGCCATGGAGCTGTACCCTCTACAACTAGATTGAGACAACTACTTGACTTGGAGCTGATGGGTCCTGGAAAAAAACACTGTTCTCCAATAAAACATTTTTTTAAATCACATGGGCATGAATGCTCACACACCTACTCAGTGCAGGGGCCAAGAGTAGGAATGAAAAGACCTTAAAGCCACTTAGCTCACAAAAAATCCACGATCCCCTGTGAAACATTTGAGTCTCAAGGTCAGTGGGAACCTGACAAGAGCACAAAGTGTTTCCCAATATAAAAGTGAGCATGTGGTGAAAAGAGTTATTTTTCTAACTCCTGAGAGCTTCCAGATATTTTAAAAAGGAATCCTGTAGTTGCTATACACCAGCTAAAACACAGACCAGAGCAAAGCAAATTCTTCTGAGAAAGGAAAAGAAATGAAACAACTGAAAAAACGAAGTCAGCAAGAATGATAGGATCCCCATTCACTTTGTCAGTCCTGGGTGTTGTCCACCCATGCCCAAAGGCACCAGCTGGCTTCAAACAGACATGCTTAGTGGATGTACAAACCATGGTCATAAATCACATTACTGCTTGAGAACTCACTATGGGTCAAGCTGGCACATTATCTCATTTAATCCTCACAATCATTTTACCATTTTGATTGCAAATCCTAGCTTCCTCCCGAATCACCTAAAGAGATTTATAGAAATAGATGCTTAGACCGCTCCCCTCACCCCCACTCAACTCTACTGACTCAGAATCCACAGGCTTGAAACGTGAACATGAGCATTTCTAAAATCCCCACTAACTTAAGAAACTAGTGCTTAGCGCCACCCTTTGCTGCTCCTAACACCCCTCCCCTCCACCTTGGGATAATACCCTCATGGGTCAGAGAAGAATGTCAAGGTTGGATGAACTATTAACAGCCACCCTGAGCTCACCTTTACTCAACTTAAGAAACCAAGGTGGCAGCCTGGTTAGGAGGGGCCCTTGGTCACCTCCTGCCATCCTCAGGATCCAGCTTTGCCCATACCCGGTGCCCTGGCCAACAGCACAAGAGCGTGTTGCAACCTACAGTCTATGTCTTATGCCTCCCTCCCCAAGTCCTAGCTCTGGGCCAGGCAAACTTAGAATCAAGCAGATGTAAACAACCTGTAATAACCCCATGGGCTCTTTACCCTATGACTGAAGTCTGAGGGGCTGCTCCCCATCCCCCAAACCTAACTGCCTTAAGAGTTGAGGCCATTCCTTCTGTGGGTCAAGGCCCAAGCTTCATTCATGTCTGAGGCCCTAGCAGGCATCCTGCAATTCTACCAGCCATCCCGTGAGCCTCTGAGTAAGAGGGGTGCTTGGCAGCCCTACTTCATAGTTTCATGTTCCCTACAACCTCTTCCCTCCCCAAACAATTAGCTTCTTCAGTTAGCATTCTGAAGCTGCGAAGTCTGTTTAGGATCATAAACAGCGGTTCTTCGACTTTCTAAGGAACATCAAGAAGACCTGTTACCCCAAACCTGATTTCATCCTGTCATGCCGCAAATATTCACTTCACACTTAGATGCAAAACACTGTTACATGATTGATGGGATAAAGCAAAACACTACCCATCTTCTCAAGTGACTTTATAGTTGAATAGGGGTGAAGGAAAAGCCAGTACAAAAGTAATGACCCCCTGTGAGCAGAGTATAAATGACACAAGCCCTGGGACAATGGAAGCTTCATAAATGAGGTAGGACTTGACTTAGGCCTTGACAACAGTTGGGTAGGGACAGAAATTTCAGCAGGTACAGAAGCAGGAAGAGATCACTATCGACACAGAATAGTGTGTACGTCAGGCATGGAAGTGGGAAACTTTGGGGTGTGGTCAAAGGAGTTGAACACCCAATGTGACAAGAACTGCCAACAGGAGGGAATCCATGGGTGACAAATGAGACGGCAAAGGTCTTGAATACCAGCCCCAAGGATCTGGCCTGAGTCTGGTAGTCGGCAGGCCCCACTCAAGGCCTATAAGCAAATGGTGACAGGATCAGGGTTGGGCTCCACAAAGATCAGGTGGTGTGGACTGGAGCAAAGACACACTGGAAGGAGGCCAGGTAAGAGGCTGCTGTAAAAATCCTACTCACATGCAATAAAGGGCCTGACCCAGCATGGGAACCATGAGAATAGCACAGAGGTGACAGGTGGAAGAACTATAGTGAGAACCAAGTGACAGATTGCATTAACTCTTCAATCCTGTTTCCTCCGATTTCTCCATGCAGAGATGGCCTCAGACAGGACAGGTGCAACAACACAGGTGTCCAAAATATTTACGTACACCAACCATGACTCATGTCCAGAAGACACAAGAGGTCTACAGCCCCCAGGCATGTCAGAGCCCACAGGCCCTTGTTACTCTTCCTAACTACTGCTTCCTTCACTCGCATGTACTTTTGTTGTGGGTTTACAGTCATGAGGAAGGCGCCTCTGTTGTACAGAGAGGTGTATGTACAGTTACGTCTTCTGAGGCCACAGCTTATTTGTATACAACTTGCTTTTGGCTCCTCTCAGTTTTGAGTTGCAAGAATACTCTAATTCTAGGCAGCCGGATGGCTCAGTTGGTTAGAGCACATGCTCTAAACAACAAAGTTGCCGGTTCGAATTCCGCATGGGATGGTGGGCTGTGCCCTCCCCCGCCCCCACAACTAGATTGAAAACAGTGACTGGATTTGGAGCTGAGCTACACCCAGCACAACAAAGATTGAAGGACAACAACTTGACTTGGAGCTGATGGGTCCTGGGAAAAATACACTGTTCCCCAATAAAGTTTAAAAAAAAGAATACTCTAATCCTGTAGTCATCTCATTCTGTTTGCTTCTCCATAAGGGCCAGTTGTACACTTTCCCTGAATTTATTACCTTAGCTCAGTTTTTTCTACTAATCAACCTTGATACCTGTCCTGCTTCAAGCCCTAGACTACCCTTTTGTTATGGAATGAATTGTGTCTTTCTCCAAATTCATGTGTTGAAGCCTTCACCCCCAATGTGATTGTATTTGGTTATAGGACCTTTAAAGAGATAACTAAGGCTAAGTAAGGTCATCGGAGTGGGGCTCCCATCCAGGATTGGCATCCTTATAAGAAGAGGAAGAGACAGCCAGAGTCACGGGCACAGAGAAAAGGCCATGTGAAAACACAGCAAGAAAATGGCCATCTGCGAGCCAAGGAGAGAGGCCTCAGGAGAAAGCAAACCTGCTGACTCCTTGATCTTGAACTTGCAGCCTATAGAACGGTGAAGAAATACATTTCTGTTGTTTAAGGCACCCAGTCTGTGGTATTCCATTACGGCAGCTGGGAGACTAATACATCTGATTAATGATGCCCACTTGGGTTGGTGTTAGAAAGGGAAGGGGTCAAAGAAAACCAAGTTCATGCCTTGGTGACTGAACAAAAAGTGATACCATGAAACAATGGTGCAGTCATGAGGAATGAGATGGCAAAGTCGGCCTGAGATGGGTGTAAGTCAAAGATCATGGCAGAACTTTCTGCAGGTGGATAGAAGTGTGGACCTGGGTCTCAGGAGAGGACGGACTGGCGTCTGCACAGCAGTGCTAAGTAAAGCTCAGGAGTGAGAATATGACAGAAAGAGGGCCAAGGATAAAGCCCTGGGTAATACCCATATCTAGGTGACAAGAAGATGAGGCAGAAAGGGAATAATCAGAATTACTATAATCAGAATTACTAAGAATTACTAAGAATAATCAGAATTACTAAAAATATACTATCTTACAGTATAGTCAAAACTCTTATAAAAGAAGAATTTCAAGAAAAGATAGTTAACAATGCCAAATGATACTAAGAAGTAAAGAGGATGAAAATGCCACTAAGTTTAGAAAATGGAAGGACTAAGAATCAAGTGGATAGTAAAAAAGAGGTGATGGATATAGATACATCTTAAAACAGATAAATGAGAGAGTTGGGAGAGCAGCTTGAAGGGAAAGCAGGGTTGATGGATGGTTTCATTTGGAATGTTAAGAAACCATCAGCATGTTTATATATGAGGGGATAATATGGAGTGCATAAGAAATGGGGTTAGCTTTGATAAGATGGACTACTTCTATTGGGGCAGGAGAGAAGAGGGAAAAAAATGAGATAAAGAGGAAAATAAGGTCCCTTACTTCAGCTTCAATCTCTCCTGCAAAGTAATTGAGACAAATCAGGAACTTGGAGAATATGGACCAAAATACCTACCAGGCTCAAACTGTTCAAGCAGGGACTGAGAGAGCAGTTTCCAAAATTAAGGGCTGACACAGAAAACGTCATCTTAAGAGATCCTTAGAGCAGAGTAGTTTCCAGGAACAAAAAGTCTCAAGTGGCCACTTAGGTATGTGACTGATGTGAAGGGAAATTGCATGTTTACTTCCATCTCCCTGCTGCATTCTAGTCTGGGTAAAGGACATTAGAAAGAACAAGTCTGAAAACTAAACCCAGTTTTTAATCCCGCTATCATCCCGTGCCAGCTGTGAGAACATTTTGAGTTGAAGATAAAAGCATGCTCAGAATGGAAAATGGATATGGACATGGTGAAGATCACTGAAGATAGGACATTGAAGCACGGTCTCTGGTACAGAGGGGCCCAGTCTGTGCCCGCAGCCTTACCTGGCCTCTGGTAGGAGGACTGATGCACTGGGAACCCCACTGTCTGGAAGAACATTTGAGCAGTGTTCCTGATCTTCTTTTCGAAGCAGACAAGAAGAGATTGAAAGATACACTAGGGATGGACGGGCACCTTGATCCTCTGTCTACTCACTCCAGATCCCCTCTGCAAAGCTAGTTTCTGCTGCCAAAAAGTCAGGGTGGAAGATTTTGCCCCTGTCCCCGAAATAAAGCTCAAATAATGAATTCAGAATTCCCTGAGCCCAAAAGTATCATGTAAGTCTGAAAGCTAGGGAATTACAGAAGTAGCAACAAGTGCTATGTATCAAGGAGGTGTAAGATCCCAGGGAGCATTTATAGAACTGCAAGGCTCAGCTGGCCAGAGTCCCAACACCCGGGACAGGTGAACTCTAGCAGATGTAAGCCCAAAGTACACCACAAAGAGACCCAAGGAACAGATAAGGGTGGAGGAGATGGGGTGAGGGAAGAATTACCTTATCGAGAGATCTGGCCCAGGTATGAACCATGATAACCAGGGACTAACCAGGGAACAGGCTCACACATCAGACATCATCCCTGAATTTCCAAAAGATTAGAGAGGTGGAAAAACAAAGGGGCTATCACCAGTGATAGCCAAGCACGATGGCTACTGTCAGGAAGGAAAAACCCCAGGGAGTGTCTTCTCTGCCTCTCTCCCAAAGTCCAGGATGTAGTAAGATAAATATCGTGATCTACTACCGTTAGTCATGTGTACTCTGGCCTCACCACCATCCTATCTACTAGTAATTAGGGATCAGTGATGCAGCCAGCATCAGCCTGCAAAGAAAACACAGCCTCTCTTAGCAAGGCATTTATGTAACCAACCCTTGAGCCATGAAAAGACTAAACAGCAAGAACTTAGCAAGAAAGCCGGTGAGTAATATTTAACCCTAGTTACTGAGACTATGGAAGACTATTTGATTATATAACCTACGATGTAACTATAGAGTAAATGATTTGTTTCCTGAAGGGAAAAGAGAGGGAGATCTCAGGTAGCATTCAACCTGAATGCTATTCACTATGCCCTGAACTACATGCTGGTCTCTGACTTCGTGAGGAATGCTCTCCTCCATTTGCACGCATGGGGAAACGGTGAGACAAATCACAAGACTTCTGTTGGAAAATACAATCGGTGGAGACTGGCAATGTTACGTCTGCAACTCTAGACAGTTCTAGAATTCCCCACAGCCATCAGCTCTGACCAGGGCTTCCTGCCCATTGCCACGCCTGCCTCAGAGCCTCAGCTCATGTCGTTTCTTCCAGTAGCATGAAAGGGGTCCAGCGGTGCCTCAGCTGCTCTTGACAGATGTCTTGAGTAAGGAAAAGATAAAGGCAATTCAATTTCATCCTTCTTCAGAAATATCTTACCTAGAGCAGATCCTGTATCTTTGCTGCAGATAATATATTTAAAGCCACTCGGATTCCTCCTTTGAAAAGCAAGACCTATTGAAATTCAAAGACTCAAGTATATTAATTTTGAATAACTAATATCAAAAAGAGGAGCCCTAAAATATGTATGTGCTAACTGTAGCTCCCCACTGTGATTGTTACTGTTTGGTCTTAGCCAGCAACTGATTTCAAATGTACGAAATTAGTGAAATGCATTCCATTGAGAATTAGGTGGAGAAGAGGGATCAAGATGCCCTGGTGAGTGATTCTTCTTTCTGATTTATGATAAGGAATGGAATCTGGTTATATCAAAGTTCATTTGACCCGCTGGTACTAAATACAGCCCCAGCCTCCATGAACAACAATACTTTGTCCTATATGTCAGGACTCTGGGCTGGAGTTCAAAGTCTTTCCCACTTTACTTGCTTATCCAAGAGTTCTGCAGGTAGGGAGAGAGATAGAGTTAATATTGTGTGGAAACAGAGATGCTCTCCTGGATAGGACGGTGGCTGATGGAACTGATACCTGAAAGCAGTCAAAACATCCTGAGGGTTGGCTGGAACAAGGCTATCCCCCCAAATTGGCATCTTGTTTTATAAGATCTTTTGAACTTGCATTTTTACCCCCTCACTTTTCTTTATATGTACCAGAATCCTTCTGCCTCCAGTCTCTCCCAGTCACTGCCACAAAACAAACTTCTTTATTCTTGCTCTCAACATGTTAGTCTCTAAAAACTCATCCAAGAAACAAAAATCCAGACTCTTGGCTCAGGTTTTGAGGCTCAGCATCATCCAGTCCTACCTCATTCCTCTCTGATCCCCAGACCCCAAACTGGTCTGAGCATGCTCAGACTGCCCTTTGCTCAGGCCCCATACTCTGCCTGAAATACTGTCCCTACTCTGGTCACTTACTCATAGCAGATCCTAAGCAACCATTTTTTCCAAATGAATGAATTCAAGACCTGCCTATTTTAGATTATATACAAAACCTTTCTTGACCACCACAGTCTGAAGGTACCATTCCATCCTCAAAAACTCAAGAGACAAGGTTGGTGGAAAGAAAAGCAGGTATATTCAAAATGCCGGCATTGTGGGAGGATGGCAAACTCCTATCCAAAGGCCATCCCCCAACTCCCAGCATGGCTAAAAGGTTTTCTAGGCAGGTAAGGAGAGGCAGCACAAAGGAAAGGGAAGTTGGTCAGGCAATTCCTGGAAAAAGATGCTTCCCAGAGGCAGGTTTGTTTTAGGGATAGAAGTGGATCTTATACAGATACAAAAATTTCTTTCAAGCCATTGAGCCAGGTATGCATAGGGTCAGAAGTAAACAGAATCATGGAGACTGGTATGCATAGTAAATGTATAGTAAACAGTCATTAAAGTTTGGTGGGAGGGGAGGAGAGCAAAGAAAAGAAAAACTTGCAAACAGTCCCAAGCTAAAGGACACCGTTAAATCGAATTACATTAGAGGTTTAAATCTCAAAATAGAAGATATAGTGTCACCATTACAAGAAGGCCTGAGAGAGTATCAGTTCTTCAGCCTCTTCTTCTTCAGAGCAGTTTATCAGAACATCTGATTCTGGAGGCTGGCCGAGTGTGCGGTGGTTAAGCGCTAGCTTGGGAAGCCAGCGGCCCCAGTTGGTTCCCACATATGAGGGCCAGTGACACTGCCCTCAAAAAAACAAACAAACATACGATTCTGTCCTTGCAGCTCCTTTCCTGCCACACTAACTGCCATTGATCCAAATAGCTAAGCACGGGGGGGGGGGGGGGGGTTGTGGGGAGGTAACCCTTTAATTCATAACCTTTAATGTCATAAGTGACAAGAAGGAGCCAGCCTTCAAAGCTCCAGGATCTATCATACTTGGTGGACTGAACAGAACAATGTAATCATCTAGTCTCAACCCCTCTTTTATAGATGAGTAAATAGAGGCCCAATGAGATTAAAAGACAGGACCAGGTCTCCTAATGGACCACAAGGCTGTTCCCCCACTACCCACAGAGACATTGGATACACACATTTGTGACGTACACACGTGTGTGTTTATGCTGAAAGACATATGTATGGTTTTATTTTCAGTACAGCCTTCAGCAAAAGAAGAGAGGCTTCCATAGAGGATGAAATGGAGGCTGCAACTGGCTAAGTGACTTGTCTGATAGCCTGTCACTCAAAACTGAACCAAAAACAAACAACAAAAAAACTGAATCAAACCCCATGTTAGTTCTTCTGTCTAGCCAGTGGTCTGTGACCATAAGACATCTTACCAGCAACCTCATAGTTGACAGTGCAAAGAATATGCAAAAGAGGCAAAGATAAGAACAATTTATTTAGTCATAACACACAAACTCAAAGTCCCTGCGTTATTTGCTGCAGGGAAGAACATGTGACCCAAGTAACTAGACAACCATGACCTGAGACAATCACTGCGTCCGCCTTCGAGATATGGCAATGAGAGCATTTGGTGCAATATTGCAGGGACTATGACTAAGAAGGGATGTGTCTGTCCTCAAGGAGCCAGCCCAGACCAGGATTCTCCTTAGCCATGAGTCCTTAGAAGAAAGTCACATTTAAATCCCTTGACCCCTCTGCTTAGGAAAGAAGCTACTAATGGTTCCCAACCTGCACACACGAGAACCATCTGAAAAAAAACACGAGATTTTTCAGACCCAAGGGAGACTCAAAGAACTAGACAGTCCAAAGGGTAGAGCCTGGAGGTCTACATTTTAAAATTCAGCCAGCCTAGCAATCACTGTTTTTCCTCATTTCTCAGTGCTATAATTTAATGTAAAGAGGAGCAATGCCTGTTTTCCTTATCCAGTGGGAAAGTTAAGTTATGTTGCATCCTTTAAGACAATCTCTAGCACCCAAAGCCCTCGCCTAGTGGAACAAACGGCACTGTATCTCCCTTGTGACCTGTGAGGTCTGTCGTCACTCCCCTTGGCTGCACATCAAACCCCCATCCAACCCTGGTTAGCTTTTTCTGAGGATTACCACTGACTCCTTGGTGAAGGAGACCCTCACCTGCAAGGGTTGGGGCATCTCAAACAGAAAGAATCTTGGAGAGAGGTCAGTCCCTCACCCTCTACCACCACCAAAGGCCCCTGGCTCCTTACCCACGAGCCTGTCCTGTTCTCTGGACAGCCAGCTACTGCTTAGAAAAGGAAAAAGAAAAAGGAAGAAGGTGTGTCATGCCCAGGTGGAAGACCCAGTCCATTCTTACCTGGGTCTAGAAGAGGAGCTGCTGGGGCACTCAGGAATTAACTGTCTGCTGGTGAGCTGTATGTAGTCTTGGAACTCACTGGACTTTGGACGATTGATTTAAAAGCTGATGTATTTAACAGGGAAGCATGGTCTGAGTTCAAGTGACCTCTGTCCGGCTTCCTGCCAGCTGGCTCAGCCCTAAGCTGGACAAGCCCAAAAAGCCCTCAGCAAACCCAATGCACTGGCCAGCAGGCCTGCCTGCCTAACTGTGCGGGATGCCAGCCCCTCCCAGAGAGGAGGAGGGCAGAGAAGAGGAGAAGTTCCCTCCCTTCAGCAGATGCCTTGGTCACTATAACACCCAATGCCTTAAGAGCCTCCACCCTCTTCCATCCCAAGGTCCGGGCTGAGGTCTTCCTGGGGAGCAGTACCCTGTGCAGCACCCACCAGTAGAGGCCAATAAGCCCAGTAAATGGATCAAAGCCCCTCAGGTGCCTATCCTTTCTCCTGTCCATAGTGGGAGTTCTCACTGGCTCCCTGGGAGTTGAGCAGTAAAGCCTGGGCTCTTATTTCCCATGCTCCCTTCCTCTAGTCATATTCATTTTCTCTCTCTCTCTCTCTCTCTCTCTCTCTCTCTCTCTCTCTCTCTCTCTCTCTCTCTCTCTCTCCTGGGGGTGCTCTGCTTCTCTTCTCAGTTCTCTTCCCTTTCCACACTCAGCCTCTCCAGCAAGCCCCACCGGGTAGGTGGAAGGCACTTCCACAAGCTCCTTTCAGCCAGGCCACCTGGGCAGTGTGGGGAGGCCCCGTGGTCGGCCCAGAACCCCAGCCAGTACCAGCAGCTGATCCCTATCAATGGCACCCACACAGGCAAACCCAGCACCCAGCTCCTCATTGACCTGGATCCTCAGCCCACACTGGAAATTAGGGCAAAGATTGCTCTAGGCAGTGAGGCAAAGTGACCCACAGGCAGAGGAGGGGGTGGCTGCTCCCTCCTCCCCCATGCTGGAAGGGCCACTTGTCGTCGCTGGGCCTTGGCTGCCGCCAGCAAAGGTAGGTCCAAGCCAGAGTGTCCATGGTTGAAAATGACAAACACCTGAGCAGCTAACTCAACTCAGGTCACCTCCACCTGATGCTATGGCCCCTGGGCTCCCTGTATATCTTCCAAAGTGGAGAGGGAGAATGGGGAAAAAATCTGAACTTAAGATCAGACCACCCGGGTTCAAATTCTGACTGTCATTTCCCAGGTGCTTGATCTAGAGTAATTCATTTTTCTCTCTCTGAGTTCCCCTTAGCTTCATCCTCTAAATAGTTGTTAGTATATTGTTTTTAGAAGTTTCTTCTTTTACATCGAGTCAAAAGAGCTCTCATTTTCACCCACAGAGCTCGATGGCTCCAAATGAGCTGAACTAAGTTCACCCTGTGTCTACCTAGCTGCCCTTCAACTGTTGGGGGGCTGATGTACCCCCCAGAAGCCTCACTCCTAAAAGTGGTCTGCCTACGCCATGGCTTCAGGACTTCTCTCCCTGGACCCCAGCTGATTTGTCAATGTTCCTCTTCAAATTAAGGACCTAAAGGGGAAACTTGTTTTTTTTTTCTTAACCTTTTCTTTTAATTTTTCTGGGTTTTCTTTGTTGTCGTGCCAGGGGAAACTTTAAAGTGAGAGGCTTGTTCTTTATCTTGAGTGTAGGGTGGCTCTGCAGTCAACTGTCTACAAGTATCGAATTTCACCAAACTGTACCGCAGAATAGGTGAATTATAGTATATGTAAATAATACTGTAATTTTTAAATTAAGGAGCCTAAGTGAGTAAAATATATTCTTGAGACTTCTGAAATTTAAAAAACAAAGTTGAATGACCAAAAAAAAGACAGCCCTCACCGTGGAGCTTTCATTCCATCCCTCATCAAGAGACTTCTCAGACTTGCCCTCCATCCCAGCACAGATAGAATAAATAGCCACAAGCCTTCAGACTAGAAATAGAAGAGACCTTGAAATGCGGAAACAGTGTTGGTTCAAAATGAAATAGAAATGAGCAATTTTTTTATAATGACAAAACCTTTTTGGGCCGGCTGAGTGGTGTGGTGGTTAAGTGCTGACTTGGGAAGCCAGAGGCCCCTGTTCGGTTCCCACATTTGAGGGCCAGTGACACTGCCCTCAAAAAATAAAATAAAATAAAATAAAATGAAAACCTTTTCCCAGTGGAATAGTGAACTGAATGAGATCTGCCCCCACTAAAATTTGGATTAAAAAAAAAACACAGGGCCGGCCGAGTGGCGCATTGGTTAAGCGCTGGTTTTGGGATGCCAGCGGCCCCGGTTCGGATCCCACATGAGGGCCAGTGACACTGCCCTCTACAGCTAACAACAGCTCCACCTGGAGCTGGGCTGTGCGAGCCCCGGTGATGGTGTGGGCTGCAGCCCCTGCTGCAGTGGGCTGCCATAGGCTACAGTGAGTGGCCGGCAGCCAGCGTGAGCGGCTGGCAGCCAAGCGTGAGCTGCCAATAGCCGCGGTGAGCGACATCCAGAGGCCAGCGACAGATCTGCCTCATCCAGGAAGAGCACAATGACGATACCAACAGTGAAGCAACATCCTCCGCAACTAAACTGAAGAACAAAAAGACAGCAACTTGTCTGTTTCCCTTCCCCAATTCCCCAACACTGTTCCCCTCTGCCAATTCCCCAATAAAATCTTTAAAAAAAAACAAAAACACAATCTCATGCCTATATGTGGATTTGATCTGATTAATGCAAAGCAGAGTAAGTCTTTTTATTGATTACTTACATCTAGATATTAATGAGAAAGGGGAATAAGATTATCTAGTATGTGCCTGGTAAGCCTTTATAGTTATTATTCTGTTTAACCCTCAACATGACCCTATGAGATGCTATCCCCATTATACAGATAAGAAAGCTTAAATTCATCGGATGAGTCCAAAGTCAACTGGCTCAGAAGGATTCAGGAGCCTGTCCATCTCCTTAAGCAGTGTTGTTTCGCCCACCATTCAGGGAGGGAGTGTGCTCTTTTGTGTCTGGAAGTATTCAAGCAGAGGCTGAGGTTACAGCAAGATGTCCTGCCTTGTTAGGGAGATTGGAGTAGGTGATTTTTTTGGGGTCCCTTCCAACTCTAAGATTCTGTGATCCTAAATACCTTGGGTCCTAAAGCAAGCCCATGAAGGCGGATGGTATAAGTCCTGGTGAGTGTCTAGAAAGCATGTAGATAAGAGCTACGAGCATGGGTTTGGCATCAAACAGACACTGTATTGAATCCCAAATCTGCCATTAATAGTTTTGTAGTTTTTTTACTGTGAGCTCAAGTTTGTTTGGGCTTTATCTCTGGGAACCCTTGGCAGGCTGGGTGGAGGGTTTTCTTTGGGTTTTGTCAGGCAGCATATCTTCACACTCCAGAATAATGAGGAAAGACACTAACAACCTGGGGCCAATTTATGTTAATTACTTGCCTTAGTGTTTCTAGATCATGCAAATAATTAACGTCAGTTATAACCCCAGCCCCACTAAAGGGCAGATCTGTGGCTGGAAATTTGCGGGAGAGAATTCTGTTTTTTCTCCCAGGACAACATAAATGGTTTCCTCATTATCCCTGATCCATTTTTCCCTGTTCTGTTTTTCCCATAAACATCTCCCCTTTTATCATACAGATATATTTTGTTTATTATTTTCTGTCTATCCCCAACCAGAATATAAATTCCCCAGTGGCAGAGATCTGTATTTATTTTGTCACTGTATCCCAAGTGCCTGGAATATAAGCCTAGCATACAGTAAGCTTTCAAAAATGTTATTGAATCAATAAATGAATAAATGAATCTCTTTTTGCCAACAGGACTGGTTTTTAGCTCATCCTTACACTGAGAATGCAGCCTTTGAGGATTTCAGTTCTCAGCAGGGTCTCAATTCTGAGGTCTTACCTCCGGTCCCAAAGTGACCCTATGAAAACAAACTGCTTGGTTACTGGTTTCAGCATTCACTTCACCCTGGACCTTAGAGAATTATTTCCTTTCTTCCAATTTCAACTATCTATTTGGAAAACAAACAAGTGTGATGTATTTTATCCAGTATTTCTATGAACTTTGTAGAGGGAAGGTTTTAAGATTATCCGGTCTGCCATGTTTGAGGAAATGGTTCTACCATTTGCCTCTCAAAGCTCCAGCTTTTTCTTCTGTAAAATACAGATAAGACTAACAATCTCTTAGGATTTCTTGGAGCCTTAAGTAAGAAGACATTCGTATATTCCCCAGAGCCAGGTAAATCTCAGTACATAATTACATTATTAATGTTTTTGCAAGAATAAGCCTGCTTAATTTATGGGCACACATGGTACAGACGGGCCCACGGAAATAAACGGGCTGGAAGTACACAGTGGGCAGCTCAGGAGTTCAGGATGTTTGGGAATTTATGGTAGTGTCCTTACCCACTCACAACACAGCGTTTTGTGCAAGTGGTCAGACACAGAAAACTGGAAAAACTTTGCAATTCTTCCCACTATTTTCCCCCCATGTCACACAGAGAAATTGATAATAGTTGTAGAGTTCAGCAGGGGAAATAGCTGAGGCTTTTCAAGGCTGGAGTGACCTAGGGCCAGCTGCCCCAGGCTCTGCCCAGACTCCCCAAAGACTGGGGGATCAATATTTAGCATATACGTAGAAAACTATAAAACAGTATTGAGAGCCACTAAAGAAAACTTAAGTAAATGAAGATTAGCTATACCATATCCATGGATTAAAACTTCAACACTGTAAAGATGTCAGTCCTCTCCACATTGATCTACAGATGAATGTCTTGCTGATCAAATTCCCCACAAGTTTTTTGGTTTGTTTGTTTTTAGTTATTTGTTTTTTGGTGGAATTTGACAAGCTAGTGCTGAAAAGAAAGAATAAAGAAGAAGTTACTGGGCAAGCTGAGTGGCACATTGGTTAAGAGCTGGTTTTGGGATGCCAGCGGCCCTGGTTCGGATCCCACATATGAGGGCCAGAGACACTGCCCTCTACAGCTACCTACTCCACCTGGAGCTGGGCTGCACGAGCCCCGGTGACGGTGTAGGCTGCAGCCCCTGCTGCAGTGGGCTGCCATAGGCTACAGTGAGTGGCCAGCAGCCAGCGTGAGCGGCTGGCAGCCAGCGTGAGCTGCCAATAGCCACCATGAGTGACCATCCGGAGGCCGGCGATCAATCTGCCTCATCCAGGAAGAGCGCAATGACGATACCAACATGGGCCAGTGAAGCAACATACTCTGCAACTAGACTGAAGAACAAAAAGACAGCAACTTGTCTGTTCCCCTCTGCCAATTCCCCAATAAAATCCTTAAAAAAGGGCCGGCCAAGTGGCGTGATGGTTAAGCACTGGCTTGGGAAGCCAGTGGCCCCGGTTCGGGTCCCACATATGAGGGCCAGTGATATTGCCCTCAAAAAAAAAAAAATGTCCATTAAATCTTTTTTTAAAAAAAAAAGAAGTTACTCATCTGGGTAACAAGACACTAGAATGGCAATAATTACTACAATATGGCAGGGCATGAGATAGACAAATGGACCAATGGAATAGACTAGAAAGCCCCACAGCAGACCCGTTCAAATAAAACAGTTGATTTATGACAGAGAACAGAGGGAAAGGCTGGTCTTTTTTCAGTAAATTGTCCCAGTATTACCTTGTCCTTTGAGTAGCTCATTAACTTACTTGGAGCCCAGCATTTTAAGCTCCAGTGGTTTTCTGTCCCTGTCCTGAGTCCATGCTTATGACAGTCTCCCCTTTATTTTTACTTTTATTCATTTATTTATTTTTGAGGGCAGTGTCATTGGGACCCGAACCGGGGCCGCTGGCTTCCGAAGCCAGCGCTTAACCACCGCGCCACTCGGCCGGCCCAGTCTCCGTTTTTACTCTCCATGTTGCTCTGGCCTCAGCCATCACCTGAAGAAGCAGTCCGTGTAGTCTGCATACCTTTGGAGAAATGTATTAGGCCTGGGTCCGTATACAGACCTGAGATACATGTTCTACAGCCATGCAAGGTAATGGGCATGAGGAAGGTCAAAGCCACTCTTCTCTGTAGCTTCACACATGTGGCCCCACATGACTGCTGAGCTAGTTTTTTTCAACAACCAGATGGCAGGTCAAAATGCCCGGAGGGCCCCTGGAGGGCTGTGAATTATTAACACTTGCAAGCTATAGTCTTCCTCTTCCCAGCCGAGGGGGGAATACACAATCCTTTTCCACCAAAAGAAAAATTGAGGCTCAGAGCAAGAACGGGCCATGTCCTGGGTTCTTCATGTACCAAAGTCTAGGCCCTCTCAGAGAAGGGGTTAGGGTCTCCGTTTGCCTCTTCCTGAAAGACACAAAAACGAGGCTCATGGTCTTGGGAAGTTTGGACCCCATACTAGAGGGCCAGCCTCTCAGCACCTCCAGAGGGACAAGCTTGGGAACAGGAGAACAGCAAGGAAAATACCTTGGCCACTGCCTCAAGGCCACTGCCTCAACCTGACTCCACCCCTTACAGAGGGACTGGGGACCATCCATCCAGGGGTGAAGGGCCAGTGAGAGAGAATCAAGACAAGAAGTTAGTGGGTCCAAGTTTGTAGCATGATTTTTTTTTTTGAAAGATTTTATTGGGGAATGGGGGAGGGGAACAGACAAGTTCCTTTTGTCCTTCAGTCTAGTTGTGGAGGACGTTGCTTCACTGGTCCTTGTTGGTATTATCATTGCACTGTTCTCGGGTGAGGCAGATTGGTACTGAGAGCCACCAGCGCTATGCTCCTTGCCGACTCCTGCTGAGCTCTGTCTTTGGCCGAAGGAGTGGAGGAAAGGAGGCTCCTATATTTTGTGGGATCGGCACTTCCTCTGCATTCCCACAGCACCAAATCCCAGGCCTTTTTGGTTTGTTTGTTTGTTTGTTTGTTTGTTTGTTTGTTTTTGAGGTGTTCATATTTAATTCCACCAAAAATCACACCATAACACTGGATCATTCTGAAAGATGGCCACAAGAGGAAAGCGGGAATGAAAGCCTCCATATGCTCTGGACACAGAACATACACGTCACATTCAATATTCACTTCTTGACAAAGATGTGGATTTCTGATTATGTGGGTCGTGACTCATGCTCGGGGTCTGTAGATACTTTCCTCCCCATCCCCCCAGACCCCTCACCCAGGCCCCTAAGTGCTGGCACAGAGCGGTCACTAGCAAGGGTGCCTTCTTAGCCTTTAGTGAATAGATGAAGTTTTGACTATGCTGAGGCCAGCCCCACACTTGACAAGGGAACTGGACAAACTAAACTCTGTTCACCAATGATACATCGGATAATGGGTTAATATCCAAAATTTATACAGGACTCATACAACTCAGTACCAAAAACACCAGGGCCCTGCTTCTCAGAGCTGGCAACCCAAGCCAGCTTAACCAACATGCCACTTGACAAGCCCTCTGGCATGATTTAAAAGACACCCCTGCCAGGCCGGCAGAATGGCGCATTGGTTAAAACCTGGCTTGGGATGCCAGCAGCCCTGGTTCGGATCCCACATATGAGGGCCAGTGACACTGCCCTCTACAGCTAAGATGGTGAACAACAGCCCGACCTGGAGCTGGGCTGTGTGAGTCCCAGTGACAGTGTTGGCTGCAGCCCCTGCTGCAGTGGGCTGCCATAGGCTACAGTGAGTGGCCGGCAGCCAGCGTGAGCTGCCAAGAGCCGCCATGAATGGCCGTCCAGAGGCCGGCGACCGATCTGCCTCACTTGAGAAGAGTGCAATGATAATACCAACATGGGCCAGTGAAGCAACATCCTCCACAACTAGACTGAAGAACAAAAGGACAGCAATTTGTCTGTTCCCCCTCCCCCAATTCCCCAATAAAAATCTTTAAAAAAAAAAAAGAAAGGCACCCCTGCCTCAAAGTGTTGCCTCTATCAGAATGGTTCCAGTGCACCCCGACATTCTAGTTTGGAAAGCAAACTCATCCATGCTTACCCTGTTTTTCCCCATTGCTTAGAATTCTAAAGTGCCAGGGTAGAAAAAAAAAAATACAAGACTTGCCTTCGTTATCCACTGAAGAAGGTATATTCTCTTCTCGGAAGCCCAGGTCAGGTTGGGGATGGTCCCATGTGATCTGCGTTGAGATGGGGTGCAGCCTCTGTGCTCCCCACCCCCCAGCCAGCTATGGGAGTGTCTGCAATTCTGCCCTCCGCAGTGTATCCATGGCTAAACACTATCTTTTCCCCTTAGATCATACTGAAAATAACCGGATAAAGTGCTAAATTCCTGATTCAAAGAATTAGGCTTCCATCACTTTAGTCTCTACAAGAGGCTAATAAGGTACCCTTGCTAGTGACCGCTCTGTGCCAGCACTTAGGGGCCTGGGTGAGGGGTCTGGGGGGATGGGGAGAAAAGTATCTACAGACCTGGAGCATGAGTCACGACCCATATGATCAGAAATCCACATCTTTGTCAAGAAGTGAATATTGAATGTGACGTGTGTGTTCTGTGTGTCCAGAGCATATGGAGGCTTTCATTCCCGCTTTCCTCTTGTGGCCATCTTTCAGAATGATCCAGTGTTATGGTGTGATTTTTGGTGGAATTAAATATGAACACCTCAAAAACAAACAAACAAACAAACAAACAAACCAAAAAGGCCTGGGATTTGGTGCTGTGGGAATGCAGAGGAAGTGCCGATCCCACAAAATATAGGAGCCTCCTTTCCTCCACTCCTTCGGCCAAAGACAGAGCTCAGCAGGAGTCGGCAAGGAGCACAGCGCTGGTGGCTCTCAGGAGGCGACAAGCAGGGAGAACGGGGGTCTGCAGCTAGGGTGCCATGTGCTGTGTGACTTGGGAGTCCAGGAGGCCGTGTGGCCCTGAGGTGGGGAGAGTGGACTACTCCCTGTTTGTTCACACAGCACAGTGGCTTTGTAGTGGCGGTGGGGGAGCATCCTGCCCCAGAGAACAGACAAAGCTGTGACCACAGCCATTCCTGCCATCAGGCTGCAGTGTCCTCGAGAAACTCAGGTCATCCCCATACAAATCAGTGTGTGGGGCAGGTGACAGTGTTTGGGCTGCTGAGCCAGCAGCCCCACAGGCCTAGTCATCCATCCGCAAGAGTCCCAGCTATAAAGGAACCTGGTATTTTCTATGACCAGAGAGGGACTTGGGCAGACATATTTTCTCTGCTTCTTATTGAAAAAGACAGAACTTAAGGAGCCATTCGCTACAGACTGGAAATTAGAATGGAGACTGAGAGAGGCACTCTGCCCGGGGCCTACCCCGTCATTTTGATACTCAAACCCCGGAGGCAGCCATCCCATCTCTCCAGTAAAATAGCCCTGACTCCCTCTCATATGATATTACCACCGAGGACTCTGGGCAAAAGGCCAGTGGGGCCGGAGGCTGGGGGAGGGGATTGCAATGCCTACACAGCTTTGCGCTAAGTGCCCTCTGGCCCTGAGACTTGGGTTCCTTCCAGAAAACCGCTCACTCTGCCAGAGGGGTTAAGGCCAAGGCAGAGAAGGGTAGTCCGTCCCTCTTCCCTTCAGTCTCTGACATGCTTCCACACGGTCGCCTGGGCTGCTGAGCACCCCATTATTCACAAAGCAGTTATAAGTCCGAAGTTTAACCAAAGATCAGAGGTGCTCTCCCCACCTAACACCCATAAACTCATGCACAGTAAGAGCCATGTGTGGAGTCAGCCAGGAGAGCTTCAAGGGCAACTGTGAGCAAATAACGAAACCTCCTCTCTATATGCAGATATGGTCTCTGGCATCTTCATTGTTCGAAAGGCCGATATGATTGAGTGAAATGTGGAAATGAGTCACAAAAGCTAACTAACATGATCTTCGGCTGCAGTGAATAGATGAAGCCCCACACTTGACAAGGGAACTGGACAAACTAAACTCTGTTCACCAATGATACATCTGATAATGGGTTAATATCCAAAATTCATACAGGACTCATACAACTCAGTACCAAAAACACCAAACAATCCAATTAAAAAATGGGCAAAGGACCTGAATAGACATTTCTGCAGAGGCCATACAGATGGCCAGTAGACATATGAAAAGATGCTCAACATCACTAATCGTCAGGAAAATGCAAATATAAACCACAATGAGATATCACTTCACACCTGCCAGAATGGCCATCATCAATAAATCAACAAACAACAAGTGTTGGCAAGGATGTGGTGCGTTGTCAGTGGGATTGCGGACTGATGCAACTGCTATGGAAATCAGTATGGAGGTTCCTCAAAAAATTCAAAATAGATCTACCATATGACCCAGCAATTCCACTTCTGGGTATTTATCCAAAGAAATCCAAAACACTAATTTGTAAGATATATGCAACCCTGTGTTCATTGCAACATTTTTTAAAAATTTATGTATTTATTTATTTTTAATTAGCTTCATGTGTACAACAAAGTGCAATAGTTATACTTTTTACCCCTCAAAGTGACAACCCCCCTCAACATTTTTTATAATAGCCAAAATATGGAAGCAACCTAAGTGCCCCTCAATAGACAATTGGATAAAGAAGTGGTACATATAGACAATGGAATATTACCCAGCCATAAAAAAGAATAAAAGAATAAAATCTTACCATTTGTGACAACATGAATGGACTTAGAGGATATTATGCTAAGTGAAATAAGTCAGAGAAAGGCAAATACCATATGATTTCACTTATATGTGGAATCTAAAGAACAGAATAAATGAACAAATAAAACAGAAACAGACTCATAGATACAGAGAACAAACTGATGGTTGACAGAGGGGAGGGGAGTTGGAGAGGCTGGGTAAAAGGATTAAGAAGTACAAATTGGTAGTTACAAAACAGTCACAGCATAGGGAATATAGTCAGTAATATTGTAATAACTATGTATGCTGTCAGGTGGGTACTAGACTTATGGGGGGATCACTTCATAAATTATATAAATGTCTAACCACTGTGCTCTACACCTGAAACTAATATCAAATATTGAATGTCAACTGTAATTGAAAAATAAAAACATAAAAAATAAATTTTAAAAAAATTAAATAAAACTGTGCTATAAGGGTTAGCTGAAGGAACAGGGGATATTTAGCCCAGAAAGGAAAAACGTTAGATAGCAGGATTAACTTTCTTCAGAGATCTGACAGACTCCCAAGTAAAAAGGAAAACTAGGTAATGATAACAACCAGCATTTATTGAGTATTTATATGTTCCAAGCACCACGTTAATCATTTTCCATACATTTCTTCATTTAATCTAAACATCAGTCCTATGATGTAAGTGCTATTATTCTTCCCATTCTACAGATGAGGAAAATTCAGAAAAGCTGAGTGACTTGCCCAAGGTCATATAATAAGTGGTAAATGAACCAGGCATCCTGACTCTTGTGCCTGTGACTTAACCAAGAGCCGGAGACATGTTGTATGTGGAGCCCTGGGCAGAATTAGGCACACTGATTGGAAATTAAAGGAAAACAAGTCTAAGGGCAACACGAGGAAGAACTTTTCAACAGCTGGAGGTGTTTGCCAAAGAATACTGGGCGGGTGCTTTGGGTGGTAAGGAGCTGCACCCCACTAAAGAGGAAAGCAAAGCATACAAGGGGTATTGTATAGAACAGTTTGCAGCAGCACGTGAAAACTTAGCAATGAAAAGTCTTGGACCCCACCACAAACCTACTGAATCAGAAACTCTGTGGCCGGGCCCAGCCATCTGTCTTCTAACAATCACCTAGTGATCCTCATATAAGTTCAAGTGTGAGAACCACTGGCTTAGAAGTTCCTGTACCCTGCCAGATAGCTGCTTTAGTCCTTTCCATTTCTGAGACCTCGCAGTTCTACAGAAGTAACATAAAAATATGATTTACTACCTAGCCAGATTTTCTTGTAATGCTGAGCACTTACTAGTAAGATCTTGAAAACTATGCATCAGTCGCTAAATTG
The DNA here is from genome assembly GCA_033961575.1 of Aselliscus stoliczkanus. Classification (NCBI taxonomy): domain Eukaryota; kingdom Metazoa; phylum Chordata; class Mammalia; order Chiroptera; family Hipposideridae; genus Aselliscus; species Aselliscus stoliczkanus. Next base: position 102,731,278 of record CM066739.1, read on the forward strand.
TGTAATTGGACTCAGGGCCTTTAGATGTCCAAAGGCTGACAGGATAATTATTTGGGAGGCTGTGGGAGAGGGGCGGCCCCTCCAGCCCTCTACCAGGAAGTAGAGCACATGCTAGCCACCTAATTCACTTCAGGGGTTCCCACTGAATCCATCAGGCACCAGCGCCCCCAAAGTCGGAAACTGGTTTCCCCGTACGCCCCTTATACTTTGTTGTTCATATCATTCCTATATCTGAAAAACTTGGCTTACCTCTGCCTTTTGAAATCTTACCTTCTTTAAAAGCTCCCTTCAAAGTCCCTTTGTCTACTAAAGAACCTAAAAGTGTCTGTCACGTGGGACAGTCCCCTTTTCTTTCCCCTTGCCTTCCTCCCCTCCTTTCTGGGTATGCTCTCACTTCTGGGGTACGTAAGCACTTGGCACACTCCACCTTGTCTCGCGGGGATGGGCCTCCTCTCCCTGAGAGCTCACTCATGTCAACCCCAGTGCCTAACACACAGTGCAGTTCAGTGAGGGGTGATCAGCAGCAGCATTCTCAGAAAATTACGTGTACAACAGTTTGCAGGATGGACAGATACCACACGACCAATATGAAGGAAGTCAGTCCTCTGTGGTTCCATATCAAGACCTGAGGTCTTTACACTTTGCAATAACCAGTGTCAACACATGTGCATCTGCAGATGCTCAAGTGGCCCCATCTTCATGCACCAACAGCCCATGTTGTCTTCGACTCCTCTTCATGTTCATAACAATCATTGCTGGATAGACCCTGAATGAAATGCCGGCATAGCCAACCTTCCACGTATTTCACACAGATGAGCATGGACAAATCTCCATTTTAGGGAACAGAGAAGTCATAAATGTGACCACTATTGTAGGGACAGCAAAGGATACTGGGTTACCAGATACCAGGCCCAGTTTGGCAGTTTACGTCTGTGGGGCCAGGTATCCTGGTGGACTGGTCCTGTGACCAGGATGGTGGTGACAGACATGTAGATGGGATGACGCTCTCTCTTCCCAACATGGGTTTCCATCCCCCAAGCTCCTGGAATTAACTCATTCTGTTGTGAAAGCTGAACAGGTGATAGAACCAGGAGATGTTCCTGTTGTTGGTGTCACCTGACAACACTTGCAGTGATGGCTCCGGTGCAGCTACCTCCAAGGACCTCAAAGCCCAGAGTACCTACTGTCGTAAGGACCACAGAGGACAACCAGACAGGAATTCCCTCCCCACACAAGGGTGAGAGTGACTCTAGATTAGTCACAAGAAATTTCCCCCAACCCCACCTCTTATGATAGCCCTTGGGCTCCTGGGTAGCCTGGCACTGGCTGGCCATCATGGCAGGTCTAGAACCCAGGGCTTCCTGGTGTGCTGGTATATGGCCTGGCCTGGTCTTGCTGAGAACCCAAAGCTTCTCAGTCTCACACCAATGCTCTTTCCACCAATAAGGACAACCCCTAGCATTTAGAAATATCATCGCAGTCTCCCCAGCCATCATCAACCAAGGAGGAAAAGAACAAAATGGAAACGGTAAGGGGGTCGTAGGTGAGGTACTGAATAAGGTAAGTCATCCATCTCTCACCCTTACGTACAGGACTATTTTGGCTGCCCCCGTTCCTCACCTCCCCTGCCCTCCCCGCCCTCGTCCGCTGCAGCCTAGAGCAGCTCCATTCTCTAAGCAAAACCTTCTCTCAGGAAAAGACTCGGCATCTTTCTTTATACTTGAAGGCACAGCCTGTCCTTATGTCATCTGGTTATTCTATCACCAGTCTTGTCCTTACTCTGAATTATCAGATGAAAAATCTGTGTCCCTCAAGGTGAAGAAGAGTTTCAAAGGGGGGCTTTTTTTCTCAGACTTCCCAGCACCTTAGTCTATTTCTAACACAAGAAAAAGGGAAAGGAAAAGGAGAAAGCAGCAGAGGAGGTGGAGGAGAGAAAGGAGCAAAACGCTCACAGTGGAGGTGGAGAGAGGCAGGAAGACCCCTGACGGCTAAAAAAACCCGTTCTGTGGTTTTCAAAGACTATATATACCAGTAACGAAGGCAGAGCTAAGACGGAAGTGGGAGATGGGGTTTTAACAAGACTGAAGAAAAAGTCAAGGGCTGAGAACTTACTCAAAGTGCTGTCACCAGAGCCCCCCCCCCCCCGCCCCGCCTGAGAGGAGAGAACCACTGTCCTGAGGTAAAGAGGCCCCCTGGCAACATGGGGTCTGGGAGTGGGATGGGACAGTTGATGAAACTGCAAGGACAGGCTTCCAGGGAGGTCCCTGAGAAACCCTGATTCTCAAAATGCCTTTACCCTCAGGAGCCTGGGAAAGAGCAGTGTCACTTGGCCAGTTGGGCCAGCATGCTGCCTCTTCTCCAGCAGACTTAGTTAGGGATAAGGGCGTCCTGTCACTTTCCTCGATTGGGAAAGAACAACACACTGTGTTTATAGGAGGGAAATCCAAGTAAGCACCTTGAACCAGGTGAACCTAGGTGCCTCATTCTGTTCTAAATCCCCCAGGCTACTTTCTTTTTTTCAGTGCTCTTGGGGGTGGGGGTGGGGGGCACAAATGACACAGGGTCATTCTTATCAGTAAAAAGGAGATAGTAAAGTTACCAAGGTTTGGATAGCCTCTCTTCTGGAGCCCTCAGAGCCTAGCCTGGGACAAGCCACTGGGCTCCATGGAGCTGGGAGCTGGCCCTGGGTGCCACCTCTAAGGGCAGTTCACATCCCGGATATATGCTGCGGGGGAGTGGGGGTGGTGGGGGTGTTGATGCAAACAAGGGTGGCTTCAGACCACTGGCATGATTTTGACAGAGTAAACCTGGAAACTCTAGGGTGAAATGGTGGTTTAAAGATAGTTTTCTCCAAGGTCCAGAGTTATGCACTTTAGTGGGAAGACCTTTGACTTAGGAATCAGGAGACCTGGTTGCCTCAGTTTCCCTCGGTGCAAAATGAGAAGCCTGATCTGCAGAGATTCTTAACTGGGAGCCATGGATTTATTCATGCTATTTGTGAATCCGGGCAACACATGACATCTTTATTTTCACCAGTCTCCAGGTGAAAGTTAGCATTTGCCTCAATTATAAATGTAGGCCACAAACCATGGTAGAATCTGCCATCGATAGAAATCACAGGTATTTTCAAATCTCATCAGAGCTGTTACAGGTTTCTCAAAATGTCACATACGGCCCCCACTACTATGCAATTACGACAGTTCTGAGTCTGATGCTAAATCTAAAGAGCACGTATCCTGCTCCACCACACATTCTTTTAGCATTTAGACAACTGCTTTTATAGAATTTAGGTCCTTTGTTATCGTGTGTATTTTATTTTATTCATTTTAAATGTTACTCTGAGAAGAGGACCTGGAGAATTCAGCAGGCAGCCAGAAGGGTTGATGACGCATGGATGTTAAGATAGAGAGGCCCTGCTGTGATGTGCGGCAAAGAGCCAGAAGCCTGGGAAAGCAGATGAGTGCTCCTCAGGCCTCCGGACCCTGACTCTGGCTTCCTTACAGTCTGGCTCTACTTTTAAGGAGTCAGATTTGTGGCAGTTGGTGAGATTCCATCTCTGGGCCTGGGACATCTTTGTCAGTTTTGTGGGAGATCTGAAAACAGAGGTGTTTATGGAGCCAACTGGTAACCTTCCATCTCCTCTGAGAGGCTAGATCTGGGTTTTGGTGGCAGAGAGAATGTAACCTGTTCTTTACACCCTTGTCCCCTCCAGCGACAGTCCACATTCTCCAGAAAACTGGTGTCATTTAATTGTCACAATATTCGCATGAGGGAGCTTTAAACACGAAAGGAATGTGAGGCTGAGCAAGGTTAGATTCGTGCCTGGGATCACACGAAACTTGGATTTGAATTCTGGATTCCACGTGCCTCCACTTGAAAAGGTCAGGAAGAAGGGGCGTTTACTGCCAGCTGCCACCTCTCCATCCTAAGAGTCCACAGGGTCTGGGCAGCTAACAGGGAAGCCCTGGGGAAGGCTGGAAGGTGACAATGCTAGCCTAATCTGCACCTTCCTGCGTGCCCGCTCTGGTTTATGAGGGGACTTGCTCCTGGCACGTGGACCCAGAGAGGCCCCAGATTTCCCTCCCCCTCTACCTCTTTCCGCTATTGAGGGCCAGTTGCAGCTCCAGTACAGTCTGTGTCCCCAGGACCCACCAGACCCGATCTTGCACACACGTCCCGTCCCCCACCCCCGCTTCCCCCACCCCCATCCCCACACACCTCCCCTATTAGTTTAAATTTTCCCAGGCCTGCCTCGCAAGCCCGACCCCAGGCCACATGCCGCTCAAGGGGCCAAACGTCGGGCTGCTGAAGTGCAGGGAGGACTAGAAGGCAGCGCCCTCTAGCGGTCGAAGTGTAGAACCAGAGGTGCCTGCTCCGCCGGACACCAAGGTCGCCTATTTTGAGAACGTCCTTTCCCCATGGCCCCCGCCTGCCCCCAGCCTTCCTGAACGGCCCATGATAGACTTACATGCTCGGCTGTAGCTAAGCCCTAGGCACGGAGAGGCATCAGCGCCTGCGAGGCCAGCCTGCCGCTCTCTTCTAGGAAGCAGTCTCTGCTCCGCCTCCCTGCCATCCAGCTGCATTAGGCCCTCAGGAAACGTGCCTCTATAGACAAGGGACTGGACCTTCCCAACATCTCACAGCTAGCTAGTGCTGAGCCAGGACTGGAAGCCAAATCTCCCCAGTCCACTCTCCACCTTACCTCACCACTGTATCCGTCAGGCACCAGCTCCCCAAAGTCGATAAGCGTCGCTTAGGACTAACTCCACTGCCATCTTGCAGCCTTTCCAAGACCTCGCTTTCAAAATTCTCCTTCCCGATTCCTTGGTACATTTATGACCTTATTATTGTTATCAGTCCTTGCACTGCATCCCGTGTGAGAAGAGGAACAAAGAAAATGATGCGTGAGAGAAAGACCCAGAGAAGTTGGGGGTTCGAATCCTTGCACCCCCACTTAGAAGCTGGGATTTCAAACTAGTTACAATGCCTCTGTAAGCCTCCATATGCTTAGTACAAATGACAATTTTCAAATAACCATAATAGCTCAGTGTTTTATAAGAACTGAGCATAATCATATAGGCAGCTATGCTTGGAACATTGTAACTTGCCCCAAATATGAGGAACTGTAAAAAACCATCATGGCTAACATTTACTGAGCCCTTACGTTGCCCCAGGCACCATAAGGGTACTACTCGTATGCTATGTAAGCAGTTTACATTGCTGGCCTCATTTAACCCACACAACCACCTTGGGAAGAGAAGGTTACCACCATTTCATAGATCAATAAGCTGCTTTTCAGAGGGATACCCCATATTACACAGCTTGTACTTGTCCAAGTCAGATTACAAACCTGTCCTGACTCTAGGCCACGTTTATTCACTAATACAGTCTGCCTCTGCTGTTTGTCACCTCTGGGTGCCCTCTGGGGCCTGATACCTAGTTGCTCGGTGGTTGCCAAATATAGCCTTTTAAGAGCTTAGTTTAGTTCCTGTTCCAGGAGCCTAAGAAACTTGCCCATCACACAACTATAATGGTAAGTTTTGAGACCGGGACTGGGATACAAGCAGTCTACACTTTTTTTTTTTTTTTAATAAGCACCCGATGAACGTGCACTCTTTTTTTTGTTGTTTTGAGGGCAGTGTCACTGGCCCTCATATGTGGGACCGGAACCGGGGCCACTGGCTTCCCAAGCCAGCACTTAACCACCACACCACTTGGCCAACCCAAGCAGTCTAAGCAGTCTATGCTTTTAACCACAAGCCTAGGCTGAGTGAGTCAATGTCATCCCTCTTGATCTTCCTCTCCAATCGGATAATGCTTTGTAGCGAGCACAAAAGCAGCCACTAAACTTATGTTTTGTCTCAAGAGTCAGCAGAATAGTCTGGATAGGACAGGGAGCAAGAAGTCAAGGCTAGGGCAGCAGCACCAGGCCCAGATCACTGGGAGGCTGCCAGGGTTTATTAGGGTTGTGACAATTTTATAGCTAAATACAGGGAAAATTAACAGTTGTCTCCATTTAGACTTTATGTTCCTTAATAGCACTTTATAGTTTTTATCCTATAGGTTCTAATAGAAATCTTATTATATTTTAAATTCCTGGGCATTTTATGGGAGGTTTTTTTATTGCTATAATGAGTGGGATTTTTTTTTCTTCTATCATATTTTCTGACTAGCAATGGTTAATCTAGGAAAATTAATGATTTTATGTATTCATGTTATAAGTGAAATTTATTATTTTATATAAATTATAGTTATATAATTGTCCATATTATGGATATGCTACAATTTACTCAACCATTCTCTAACCAATGGGTCTCCACCTTTTTCTAATTCTTTGGTATTTTAAACACTGCTGCAGTGAATATCCATATATATATTCCAGCACACTCATTCTTTTATTAATTTTTCCACGTGTGTTTGAAAAGGATATGAATTCTCTAATGGTTGGTTATATAGAGAGATCTCTGTATGTCCACAAGATTAACTTGTTAATTATTACTTAAGTCTTCTATATCCTTTTTTTTTTTTAAGCACAGTGTCGCTGGCCCTCACATGTGGGATCCGAACTGGGGCCGCCGGCATCCCAAGCCAGCTCTTAACCACCATGCCACTTGGCCGGCCCACTTCTATATCTTTTTGTTTGTTTGCTTGATTCATCAATAATTGAGACAGGGATGTAGAAACATGGCTAGTACTGTGGATCATCCTGTGGTTTCCATTTCTTCCGATAGTTCTTTCAAATTTTGCTTTACATAGTTTGAGATTATGTTATTAAGTGCATACAAGATTCTAATTATATTGTCCTGGTGAACTGAATCTTTTTTATCACCATATAGTAACTCCTTCTACTTCTAAAAAGTTTTGTCTTTTTATCTGACATTAATATATGCCACTTTTTTTTACTCTTTATATTTAACTCGTATATTTTTCCATCCTTTTATTTTCAACCTTTTTATGTCCTTATGCTTTAAATACTCCTTTTGCATACAGCATATGGCTACATCTCATTAAATCCTATCTGACAATCTGTATTTTAATTGGTTAGTTTAATTGGTTAGCCTAGTATATTTATAGAATCATTAATATATTTAAATTGGGGGTCTTCATTTTCTTTTCTTTTTGAAATAAGAAATCAAGAAGGATCCATGAATGCAGAGGAAATTTAAAGAACCAAAAAGATTCCTTTTCTCAATTCTATGAATATAAATTATGGATACAGCAGATAATTTTCTAAAAAAAAACCACATACAATGCAAGAAAACTAGTTCAGTAAAGAAAGAATACTAAATAGAATAATTACCAAACAGGAAATAGAGAAAAATTATCAAGGCTTAACCCACCCATCCCCAAAGCATTAAACCCATAAAACCATTAGAGAATGCTATTGTATTAAACCTTTAAAAAGCATATTATTCCAAAGCTATTAAAAATTGTTTCTCAACTTAAAAATGAAATTTCCAAATTCTTTTTGTGAAGTAAGCATAACATTTACTCCAAAACCCAACTAAAGTAATACCAAAAATAAAAAAGAAAGCAATCTTATCTGAGAATACTGGAGCAAAAAATTCTTAAATAAAATACTATGAAACAGAGTCCAGCAGCATAGCAAAAGGATAATAAACCAAAGCCAAATGTTGTTTTTGGTTTTGTTTTTTAGGAATGCATGGATGAATCAATTTCAGGAAATCTATTAACATAGACCACCATGCTAATAATATACCTACAAACAAAACTCATATGATCATTTTAGTTGATGTTTAAAAGGCAATTAATAAAGCATTTCACATTTATCATTGATATTTTTAAAACTCCTAATAAAATAGAAATAAGTGGGGGTGACCGGTTAGCTCAGTTGGTTAGAGCATGGTGCTGATAACCCCAAGGTTGCCAGTTCGATCCCCACACGGGCTACTATGAACAGCACCCTCATTAAGAGTCAACTATGCCATTGTAGCATGAAAGCAATGTGTAACCAATGACCATGGCTGTTCCCCAATAAAAAAATTTTTAAAAAGTATTAATAAATAAATGTATATTCTTTAATATAATAAAACATACCTTATCCCCACAGCTAGCCTATACTTAGTAAGGAAACAATTAAAGCATCCCACCTTAAACTCAGAAAAAAGACAGGGATTCATTATCACACGTTATTTAATATTTTCTGGAGATATTCGACAACACAATTAGACAGGAGAAAGAAATCAGAGATAACAATAGAAAAAGAAGTAATTATTATTTACAAATAATATGATTGCATGACTGGAAAATCCAAAAGAATCAACTGAAAAATTATTGCAAACAATGATAGAATTAAGAGAAGGTAGCGGGATATGAAATTAATATATAATAATCAACAGTCTTTTAACATTGGAATAACAATGAAGAGTTAAAAAAAGCATAATGAATGAGATTCTCAAAATGACAGAGAAACAAAAAAAGATACAATGGGAAAAAGATGGCATTTTCAATAGTGACAAAAATATAAAATATTCAGAAATAAACAATAAGAAATGGATAAGACCTCATGACGAAAACTTCTAAACATGGCGGCAACACACACACACATCAAAACACAAGACTTACAAAATGGAAAGGAATATCATGTTCTTAGATCAACAATTTTCCTATTCACGAAAATTTGGTGTTTTCTTAGGCTGGGTTTTGTTCAGTTTGGGTTTTTTTTCATATGGTAATTTTTCTTAGCCAGGATTAGAAGATATAAATATAAAAGGTAAAATAATAAAAATATTGGAAGAAAATTATAACCTCAGCCTGAGGGAAACTTTCTTAATAGAGGAAACAGATGATTTAAAAAGATAGATGTATTATAATTAATTGCATACAAATGTAAATTTTCCTTATGGAAAAAAAAAACAAAGTCAAGAGACAAGCAACACATTGGGAAAAAATATTTGTTGTTTTTTTTAAAAAAAAAATGGTAGATAGGTTAATAGCTCTAATATAGAGAAAGATCCTACAAGTTGATTTTTTAAAAAATGCAAAAATATAAACAGGTAATTCACAGAAGAGGAAATGTTAATGACCAATAAACATTAAGTGCTCTTCACACTCACTCGCCATAGAAATACAAAATAAAACAGTAAGATTTAATTTTTCATCCCTCAGGTTTGCGAAATGAAAACTTGATAATACCCAGTGCTGGCAATCTAATGCAGAAACATACATTGTATCAAGCATTCTCATTGAACGTCTTAATCTAGACCACCTTTTTAGAGAGTCATCTGATAATATATAGTAGAAAAAAAATATAATGTCCATATTCTTTGACCTAGCAATCCAATTTAACTTAGAAAAAAAATCTGAAAATACAGCCTTTAGTGTCTGTCTCTTCTCTCTCTTTTCTCCAGTACGCCTCACTTGATTTCGTCTCTCAGTTCCCAGCCAACTGGACTCTCGGCCTCCTCCACCTCCATCAGACTCTAGCCAACCAAAGCTAGTGCCTGGGACAGGGAGATAGTCTTGGGGTACTGGAAGACCTTGTTTAGGATTACCCCTGTGCTTTCAGGAAAGCGAGGCCAAGGACATCACAGAGCCAACATTTGCTTCGAGTTCTTGGAGCTGCTGACAACCAGGACACTGATGGCACCTGGCAGAGGCTGCTTTGGCCTGGCCATACTGCTGGCAGTTGTGGACATCCAGCTCGGTGGTGAGGATAGCCCATCCTAGGTCCCCAAGGGCAGAGACAGCCATCAGGGAGAATCTTGGACTCACGAGGAGCCCAGAAGAATCCTATGATATTTTTCTGGTGGGACAGAAAAGGACCCACTCTTCTTGACACCAAGGGTGGAAAATGCAGTTTTCCTTTTTGGTCAGAATACTATTGTGCACCTCATCAGACATTCTGTCTCTATTGTGTGTTTCAAAGAGCCTGGTAATGTGTCCCTCGATCTAAGATTCCTACAGGCTTTTATACACTCTTAAGTTTATGAAATCCAGGTACCACAGTATTTGTCAACTCTGGCAACCCATTTAACCACTCTGTGTCTCAGTTTGTTAATCTATAAAATAGGAACAAGAATACCTGTGTCTAGGGCTATATCGAGAATTAGATATACACAAGAGCACATTGGTAGTTAAAGTGCTTTATAGAAGTTCCAGATGGAGAACAGAAATAAAATACAAACCATTCCTGAATAGCTGGGATTGCAGTTCTCCCTCAGATATGGGTATAACTTGCAGACAATTCTTTTAGAAGGGTGGTATTTAATATCCACGGGGTAGCCCCCATCTCTGCCTCAACTTTACACGAAAGTGAATCATTTACCATGTATACCTGGCCTCCCGTGGCCAATTCTCCCTTTCCATTCCAGGATGCATGAAGATCCTCAGCTCGTTTTCCCAGGAAGGCAAGCGGCTGAGTTTTATCTGTACTCTGCAGCATAAGAAAGAAGAGTCGGAGGGGGTTATCGTGTTTTTGTGCAAGGACAAGTCTGGGGACTGTTCCCCGGAGAACAGCTTGGAGCAACTGAGACTGAAAAAGGATCCTGGGACAGATGGTGTCAACGAAACATCATCTCAGTTGGTGTTCACCATTGACCAAGCCACGCCGTCGGACAGTGGGACCTACCAGTGTTGTGCCAGCAGCAAAAAGCCAGATGTTCGTCTCCAGGGCCATTTCTTCTCCGTTTTAGTCACAGGTGAGCTCTTGATGTCCCTAAATACCACCAGGTGGGACATAAGCAGGGTCGACATCTGGAAACAAGTAGTTGTATTTACTCAACCCTTCTCCATCACTCCCACTGGTAAATGCTTTCCTCAAAGTGGGGATACGAAGGTAACCTCATTTTGTCCTTCATTTAAAAAAATCTGAGGTAGCCATCCCATTTATTGACACTGAGACTAAATCACAAGGAGGTAAAGCACTTGTCTGAGGTCACTCACTGACCAGTGCCAGTCAAAGCAGGTCAGAGGCCTGGAATTTCGGCCCCAGATTCCCCCTTCAGAGTTCTCTCTGAGGTGTGGCTGTATTTCTAAATATAGGTACTGAACCTTCAGGCTGGGATGGAGGGATGGATTTGAGATAAAATAGAGGGTTGCCTTCATGACAATTTAGTTTTAAGAAAACAGAAACCCAAACTACCATAGATTACAGAGGGGGGGAATAATAAAGCAAGTATGGCGGGCCCCCAGGAGTTCATTTCTGGAATTAGAAACCAGAAAGCCAACAGAACCCAAAACAGTTTCCGTCTCTCTGGGGCAGCAGAGCCTCCCTCCCACCTCTGCACATCTTTTTGTGCATTCCCCTGCTGTTACTGCTCTGGCACAGCCTATGCATGGCTACTCCAGCCTCAGATTTACTTCTGATTTCCTCATATGCCCAGCAGTGATTTTGTGTTCCTATCTGCGCCATGGAGCAAGCCTTCAAAACTGAAAATGATGTCCCACCCAGAATTCGGTGCCCAACCAAACTACCCATCAAATATGAGGAGAGCGTCAAGACATTGTCAGATATGCAATGACTCAAAACAAATTTGCCTTCCATGGGATCTTTTCTGAAGAAGTTACCCAAGGAAGTGCTTCAGCAAAACTAGAAAGTGAATCAGTACAGGGGACTAAATGGGACCAAGGAGACAAGGAATCTAATAGAGGAAAGGGGATAAGGAAATTCTAGAATGAAAAAGGGTCCCAAAGAGCAATTCATCCAGAGGAGAGCAAGAGAAAGAGGACTCTGAAGGGAAATGGAAATCTCCAGGGGGTAAAAATGGAATTGATAGATCACTTTTCTGAAGGCCTATGACAAATATGGCAAAGGTGATCATTATCTCCAGGGAAAACACTAAATTTTACCAAAGGAAACAAAATCACAGCACACTATGTGTGTAATAAGTACATTTACAGAATCCAAATTATGTAAACAATAATTTCACTAAAATTTGTAATAATGATTTCTGAAAGATGCAGAGAAGTGGCTAGAGGTTTCAGAGAACCATATCCTCATCTTCTGTAACAGCAAGTCAGTAAATGCCTAAACGCTATCACCGAGACATGGTAAGATGAGCATATTATTTAGGAATATGGTGAAACATCTCCAAGAATCGACAGTGATTGTCTCTGGGGAAATAATAAGCCTAGGAGACTAAAAGGACACTGCTACTATTCTTTATCAACTTTCAAATACTATCGTACTTTTTTTTTTTTTTTTGAAGGCAGTGTTACTGGCCCTCATATGTGGGACCGAACCGGGGCCGCTGGCTTCCCAAGCCAGCGCTTAACCACCGCACCACTCGGCCGGCCTTATCGTACTTTTTAAGATATAAATTACACACACACACACACACAAAGAACCTGACCTAGAGCCTTTTATTATCCCATATGGTTAGCAGTTAACCCAAATTTTCTGCTTCAGTTTGGTTGATTTTCTTCTTGCTTCCTGGTGTGTCTCCCTATCTGACCAGCTAGAGCCTTCAGCACTTCTGGTCTCTCCTTTGTCAAACTCCCAACTCCGTTGGCTTCTGTGACTCTGTGCGCTGCTGGTTTTTCTATCTTTCCAGCTGTTCTTTTCTCTCCTTTGCCTCTATTTCCTCCACGCACCTCTCAACCATAAGAATTCAGTCCACAAGGCTCACTCCTCACCCCTTCCATCTTTTCTACTACTTCTCCCAAGTTCTCATCCACCCTGATGACTTAAAGCTGCATCTCCTTGCAACTGATCCACAAATCTCCACTAGCTTTAACCTCTCCTAAGTTGCTGGTCAACATTTCCGCTGACAACTGGACTCCAAGCTCCTAAATGAATGCCCTACCATCCATCTCCTCAAACGCAAACCTATCCTGCTGAGGCTGTATTTCTGTGGACAATTTAGTCAAAACTTTCGTTCTTCCTTTTTTTCTCCTCCCCCATCCAGCGACTGAGTACTACTAGTTCCCTCCCACTTTCATTCCGTTCTTTCCAAAGGTTGTCCTGATCATCATTTCACACTTAAAACATTCCAACAGTCTCCTAACTGGTAAGCTCCTTGAGATCCAACCGCATCTTATTCATTTCTGTATCTTCCACGCCTATCTCGGGGCCTGGCACTGAGCTGTTGACTAATAAATGGTCCATTACCTCTAAAGAATGTCTCTGCCTCCTATCCGGACTGCCACCAGACATCTTTCTGAAATGCCAATTTGTACTTGATACACTGTCATTCAGTTGTGGTTTTTTTTGTTTTGTTTTTTAACGTTGTTTTTTTTGAGGGCAGTGTCACTGACCCTCACATGTGGGACCCGAACCGGGGCCGCTGGCTTCCCAAGCTAGTACTTGACCACCACGCCACTCGGCGCCCTGTCATTCAGTTTTGTCTTTGCACTGTCGATGGGACAGTCTAAATTACTTCCTCCTGGCACTGGAGCTCTATAAAGTTTCATTCTATCTAATACTTTCGTTCATCTAACAAATCCATATTGTTGTACACCCAGGTACAGTGCTAAGCCTTGGAGAACAAAATGGGGGTACAACAAAGCCCTTGCTCTCTGAAATCTAGTATTCATGTCCTGCTAATATTTCTACACAATGCCTTTCTCATCCTCTCAGCACATTAAGAGTCGGCACCTAAGCATGCTCACCAAATGTGGAAATAAGGTTCCTTTTGGAAGATGAAACTCATAAGGCCAGACAGGTAACAGTATCAACAAGCAATGTCTACCATTGACTGTGTGCCAGGCATTGTGTTGTGATATATTTCGTTATATACTCATGGCCTTTTGAGAAAGGTACTCCTCTTATGTGATAACTCAGGTTCAAAGGTTAATTTTAAATTCACTCAGCCAGTAAATGGTGGATAAAAATCCAGATTCCAAAGCCTGGAGTTAAACAGGCTGAAACCGCCTGACACACTCCAGAAGATGGGTTTTCAAATGAGATCTGGGACCCAAGTCCAAGGTGACTAAGTTACTGTTTCTCTGACATGACTTCTAGAGTTCCTTCAAGATAGGCTTCTTTGCACCCCCAGTGTGACAGTCAATTCTATATTTATTCATTGCTGCTAAAGCACTTCATAGCTCACAAATGTTATAAAAAAAATACTTATTTGGGCAATGGATTATACTGAGAGGTATACTTGGAAACCAAAGATGTTCTGAGGTGATGCAAAAGTGGGTACTACTTCTGAAACCCTCCTCTGATCCACTGATTCTCTTTTGAACCAGAGACGGGAAACTCCACAGTGATGGGACTGAAACAAACAGGGCCCCGTGAGTTTGGCCATAGTAACGGCGCTTTCAACTCTGGCTTCTGGCAAGAAAAGCTCTGGGTGATACTGGTGACCAGCCTGATGGCCCTTCAAGGTATGTTCCGATAAACCTTAAGCACCCAAGCAATGAAGGCACTATACCCTTGACATCCAGGTTGGAAAGGAAGCCAAGTGGGAGACCAAAATGCTCCTGGAGCCCTGGCTGCCCACAGGAAACAAGGGATCGCAAGGCTTCACACTAACTAGGGAAAGATGGATGAATCACTTCCCATTGGGAAGGTCAGGCCTATGAGGAAAGGCCTGGGGGAGAGGCAGGTAAATACAGCTGCCTCTACTTGCTGGAGGAACAGAGGGCTACAGGTTGAGACCAGTACGTAACAAGGAACAGGGCAAGACACTGACTGAGTCTGGAGGTGGGTTTTGAACAATGCAGCTCCTCAGTGAACGCTGATGGCCAGGCTGAGTCTATTAAACACATCTAGCTGAGTCAGTCCTCTGAGCACCATTTATCACTGAATCAGGCTTCTCCCCATTAGATAACAAGATAGGACCTTGCCATGATTTACCATTACATTTTTACATCATCAGTGATTCATGCTGATTCTTGCCTACCCTTGGCATTCTGAATTCCATTTTATTTAGGCTTTCCTCAAATCAATAACCAGCGTTTTGAATGCCACCAGAATGTAAGCTCTCTAGACAGCACCAGGCACATGGAGGCTCTTCATAAATCTGTTTCAAGAATTTGCATGATGGCTTAGGCTTTACATACGATGATTCTACAACCTCCTACAACCCTGTCAGGCAAAAGTTCCCCAATGACATCAGGAAACAGGTACCAAGAGGTTAAATGTTGCCCCAGTTCACAGGAATAGTTAGGTCCTTCTCACGCTAAGACCTGGTGCCCTCAGCAATTACCTGCTATCATCTATCAGCTTCTCTCAACTCCTTCACCACCCTCCCCATTCTGAGACTGCTTCCTCTCCTTCTTCCAGTTCCTTCAACTCTCAAAACAGACCTTTGTGACCCTTAGCAAGGCCCTGGCAAATGTCACCTATGCCACTTTGCAAGAGGAACCTGATGAATATCAAGCAGTCTGACATTTGAGGCATAATTCTTTACTGAATCTAAATTCCCTTAGATGATTAGGCTACTGTTAGTAAAAATGAATTGTATTTCTTCATATAGAATAAAAACTCTGAAGAGGACATTGAGCCTGGCCATACACTTACTACCACTTACTAGCCCCGACTCCCCAGTTATGCCAGAACAAAAAGTCTCTACGCTCCTTTCCCTTCTCCAGTCAGGCGACGAGAATGCAATTTTGATAATTCCTTCCTCTTCTTTATTCTCCCTTCCCCAAGTCAAGACTTAGCAGAATTGTGGAGGAGATAGTGTTCAGCAGAACCAACATACAGGCATTTTCCCAGGCGTGGGTCATGTTAAATCGTCATGCTCACGTGGCAAAAAGGATGGGGCAGTTTGTCAATCTCTGTGCCTCCCTCAGCTCATGACTCATATCCTTGTCCTATCACGGTGTCAACCATTCAATGCCATCCATGCAAAACTTACCTTGAATTTTTATGGCATCTGTTTCTTCTTTGATTGTCCTACCTTGCAGCAAGGAGGTCAAAGGCTGGCTCCTTCCCCACCTCCACCAGGATCAGTCAGATTTGCGCAAGACCGCAACTGCAGTTTCAGCAACACAGCACACATACATCCTGTTTATTCCTTTTCCATTCCCACGACGAACTACATGAGGTATTATGTTTCTATTTGAAGTTGTGTGGCAGTAATACAAACTTTTCTCTCTTTCTGCAGCTCTGTAAGCCTCCTGGCCAGAAGAAACTTTTTAAAAAGTCTCAGCAAGATAAATCTGACTCACTTTAGCTTGGTATCTTTCATATTACAATATGTACAGAGCTCCACCCAGGCCCTGCCCCCAAAGGGCATGGGAAGAGATGCAAAATTTGCCAAGAATCTGTAGAACATGAAGAGTGGGGCAAATGAGTATATTCCTTGACCTCCCCTTCTCACTACCAGGGCAAACCTGCTTCCCTTCCCAGCTCAGTCACCAGTAAACGACTGGTGTACATACAGTTCTCACTCAAACACTGGGTGTGTGTGTGCTCTAAAGAATGCTTCCTTCCCACCGCTTGAACACAGTAAAATTAAACAAGCATGTCAAACAGAGTGAGAACACCCATTTTTTTTGGAAGACATTTTTTATTTAACACTGTAAAGGGGAGAGAGAGGAAACAAGCGAAGACGGGTAGGACAGGAGAGCGGGAGCCAGACCAGGTGACTTGACATGGTGCACCAATGAGGAAACGAAGGGCACGGGGTGTTGGGCAGCCTCCACACAGCACCACCGGAGGAAGGTGTGTGCAGAGCAGCCGCGCCACGCACCCCGCTAACTTCAACTCAGGACTTGTCAACCTCTCTGGTCAGATAAATGCCCAAAGCAATATTGGCAGCCGTTTTTCTCCTAAATTCACAAATCCTGTTTCTCTTTGAACACATGACCTCTTGTCAGTTAAGCAGGGAGGAGGGGGCAGGATATTCCTAATAGGAAGAACTACATGGATGAAGAGGCAGGAACACAGACAATTTAATTGGAGCCATCACAAGGTAACAGACACCTTACCTGTGGTCCCTGGCCAGGACCTGCCAAATGTGGGAGCTAAGGTTTGTGGAACACAGAGACAGAAAGCTGAAAGAGATGGGTAAGACCCTTATTGGTGATGACCATGAACCTCAAACTCAAAGGGTTTTCGATTGTGTGTCTCATGGAGGTAAGACTAGGCGTGGAGTGAAAAGACCTGGATTCAAATTCTGACTGTGCAACATACCAGTTTTGTGTCCTTGGGCAAGTGACGTTTTGAGATCCATCTTACAAATATGTTATGTACAATTAAACTGGATGTAGGTCCAGTGTGGCTAATAAAGATAAACTGATGTAAAAGCATTACTAAAACCATAGCTGCTTTTTGTTATGTATTCTTTTCACCAAGGTGCTAAAAATACAACTATCATCTTGTTGGGAGGGAGTCTAATAATTTTTGGACCTTAAAAATGGTACATCTGATCAGAAATGGTAAGGAACCACAAGCCAACACCCCATGATTCACAGATCCAAGTGTCCTGGTTGAAAGAGAAAAGGCAACATTTAGACCCCACTGCCATAGACACTTTCTACATGTAATCAGGTAAAACAAAGTTTGTGTGTATCATGCCTGTAATTCCACTTGTCTGGCAGGTATAAGAGATCAAAGCCTCTGTGTCCTTTGGATTGGACAGCTCTATTTTGACCCTGGAAAGTGTCCCCAATTGTACCCACTGGATTTTAGGGCCCCTGAAGCAGGCCTGTGGTTCCCAGACTGAGAGCTGAGACACTGACACCACAACAAGCTACAATTCCCCCTCCACAGGAAAGCCATTTGGGATGTTTACCTCATCAAACCTTTTCCCCAACTGCCTGTAGCTTATGTGACATTCATTTTGGAAACTCTCAACAAGAATCCTCTCCTGCTGGTGCCCCCGACTCCCGAATCTCCACTGGCTTATTCTTGTAAACAACGCCCTGACCCCCCACCTCTCTACCATGGCCAAAGAGGGTCTTCCACTAACATCCAACCATTTACTTCCCAGTTCTGCTCCTTGTCCTCCCCAAATCTGTCTTCCTTCCTAGATGGCAGTGGCTGCCTAGATCAGCTCTAACAGCCAACTCTGACGTGCTGGCACCCTCACCTCCCAAAATCCCAGAGGCTGTTTTGTTGTTTAGAACAGACACAGACTATGATCCTCTCCTCGTTAGACGGACATATTTAATTAGTATTCCTTGAGGAAACAGCACCTGGACACCAGGGAGAAAGTGAAGCATGCAAGTCATGAGAGAAGTCAATTTGGTAGCAATAATTTATCAAGAAAATTTTTTAAAAAACAGTAATTGTATTTGAGTTCAATTTACTGTAATACAGAAGCAATGGGTTATGAAAGCCATTTATTCTCAACCCTCATAAACAAGTAGGCTTTTACCTCTACTGAACCTTTCACCACACCATATAGAGGGTGCTTGCCCAAACCAACAATGTCCCCCACAACCGAGAACGACAGAAACACGAGGGCCTGAGTGAGGTGTGTACAATGGAAATCAGACTGTGAGGACCCGCCCTCTGTGGTACCCCTGCCTGTGTTACCTCAGCGCCCATCACACCCTTTCTTCCTCTAGTGACAAGTGCGTCTGTGTGCGTCTGTGAATACATACATGTATACACCCACACGCACATACAAAAGTGCAATACGAAAACATAAACATGGAATTTTTCTCCTAATAACTACTCAATCAAAGTGAGATTTGTTAGGGCGTGGGGAGTGTTCCCCCAGATCTTCCTTCTAACTTGAGAGCTAATTATTGGACCAGAAACACAAGTGCTCAAGGAAAGCATCTAACGAGCGAGCACATGTTGTAACTAAAATTTAGAGTAAGCAAAGGAAGCTATTTGATTTATAGCCATTTCCACATCCTCCACTTAGAATAATTCCTTTCTCTTAGAAATTAAAATATTACTGTTAAGGAAAGAGTCAAGCATCTATACCAACGGGGACAAAATACCACTCTGGATTCTCCGAGTTTCTCAACTCTTCAGAGAACTGCCAATAGAAACTTAGGAGGAAAATTAATTTTTTGTGCCAGAATGAGATCTTCTCCCTGTTCCCAGCTCACTAGCTTAGAAACTTTAAAGATGCTGGCGATCTATCAGCTAAAAGTTCCCTTCTCTGCTCTTCCCACTCCAATGCACAGTTCTGTCCAGCCAGAACTAACCCAATGAAGATGAGTTAGACTAACCCGTCTGGAAACTACCTGACAAGCAATGGCAGGCCTGGAGGCCAGCGAGGCAATGCTCTGTACAACCTCTCAACTTTCAAGTCTCTCCTATGTATGTGCTAAGATAGTTTTCTTCCCTCTTATTTCAAACTATAACAGACAAGAGGAAGACAAAGAAGACATTCATGAATAAAAAAGCAATCTGTGTAGCTCTGCATAGGACTCAAAAGGTAGGCTATTTAACATGAATGTTGAGGCCTCATGACTCTAAGGATTCAAGATCTGAAATTGCAAGTTGTCTCTTCTCTTCGACGACCAGGGAGAGCTAAATCAGCCCTCTTGACTCCTATGAAGGCTCCAGGTTCCTGAGTCTGTAAGCCTTCAGCTATCAAGGAATGAAACACCTGAAAATGAAAAGTCTGGGTTAAGTAGCTCTCTGCTGTGGGCGCTACGTCTAAACTGTTTTGAAACATTTAAAAGCAAGGCATTCCTAGAAATAAACTCTTAACTCCAGCCACGTTGTGGTGTTAGACCAACGAGTCCACAATGTTTCTTCCCAGAATGGGAGGTATCTCACACTTCCAGGTGAATTTAGATTGAAGAGGAAAAACACGTGTGATGCACAAAGCAAGCTGGTCTGCATCCCACATATTTTATTTCCACTGTTTAACCCCAGTATAACATCTCCCAGCAAGCCAGGCATTTCTATACACACACTGTTCACCTGGCAAAAAAGTGGGATGAGGCTCATCCTACTGTGTGTATCATTTCTATTTTTCTTGTGAGTTAATTTTATGTGTCAACCTGACTCAGCCATGGGATGCCAAGATAGTTCTGGGTGTATCCATGAGGGTATTTTGTAAAGTAAGATCAATATCTAAATCAGTAGACTGAATAAAACACATTTCCCTCCCTAATGTGGGTGGGCCTCCCCAATCAGTTGAAGGTCTGAACAGAATAACTGACACTCCTACCAACAAGGGGAATTTCTCCTGCCTGAGCACATGGGTTGGGACATCAGTCCTTTACTGCCTTAGGACTCAAACTGAAACATCAGATCCTCTTGGGTCTTGAACCTTCTTCTGGCTTTTGGGGCTGGACCTTACACCACCAACTCGCCTGTGCTCAGGCCTTTGGAGTCAGGATGGAACGATACCACTGACTCCCTCCTGGCTGGCTGGCTGCAGGCCCCGGGACTTCTTAGACTCCATAATGGCATGAGCCAACTCCTTATAAATCGCTTCACTGGAGAACACTGACACTCCTTAACCTAAATTAACCTGGAAATCTGAGGTGCCGCCAGAAGAAGCACTAGATTCCTTAAGTGGGAAGGGTCTGGGGAACAGCCAAATGAGCCTCCCGTTCTCTATCAGAGCAAAAGTGAAGATGATTTCAGGTAACTTGGATGGATGCTACCTGCTAGTCTGTGTAGCAAAAGGGAAATCCCGACCCAGCACTGTGTTTCATCCCAAAGTGAAGCCACTCTGATCCTTTCTAGTTCTCTAGTTGTGAGTGAAAACACAACTGCCTATCCTGGCACCTGCGCACTTTAACAAGCACACAAATCTTTCCAGGCTGTCATAATTTTTCTGAGACAGCTGAACAGTATATTATGACCATTAAATCGTCATAATATACCTCACACCACCCCACCCCATCTCTTCACCTCCCCCATGCAAAACCAATGTGTATTTTGGGGTGACATTTTAATAGCCTTAGCACATAGCTAACATTGTCCAAAGGAACAGTCTCTACAGAGGTATGACATGAGAGGCAAGTGAAAAAACAACTTTTATTCTCTCTGGGCCCAACCTAATTCATCCCTTATGGTCACAACTTTTACAGGCAGGCTATGAATTCAGCAAGCCACACTCCCACTTCCTCTCTCCGCCCCCCTAATCCTTCTCATGTCCCCAAAATCAATGTATAGAGTATGATAGTCAACAAAAAGTAAAAGAGACTCCTGACCAAGAAAGATACTGTCTCAAAAGTGGCCTTCTTGTTCTGTTCATTCCAAACTCTGAAGGGCTGATGTGACCATCTAAATGGTGCCCCTCTGTCACCCTTGATGTTGCACCAACAGTGGTTACATGTCCCCATCATTTCCTTTTGAGATTTGGGAGGTTCCAAGGACACTTCTGATCTTCAAATTGTCCAAAGAGCGCATGCATGTACATGAGACACTGTTAGGCTAAAAACATAAGGCGTAGCTCTCCTAGGCCAAGCTGTTTTGAGGCATGATCACAATCATGGGTTTGACTCCAACTATATAGCCATTAAAAACCAAGCCAACAGAAAGGTTTCAGAGATTAAAGGGCTTAAAAAATTAAAATGAGACCATGTTAAAATCTCAATCCCTAAAGACCAATGAATTATTAAAACCAGTGACATGGCTGTAGAAGAAGCAATAATGAAGTAATTCCACCTCTGTGAAGGAAGTTATTTTAAGGTCTCCAGGACTAAAGACAGTAAACAATGAGTTGCAGAACATTAAAAAACATCAAAACCATGGGCCGGCCGAGTGGTGCGCTGGTTAAGCACTGGCTTGGGAAGCCAGCGGCCCCGGTTCGGGTCCCACATATGAGGGCCAGTGACACAGCCCAAAAAAAAAAAAAAAAAAAAAAAAAGTCAAAACCAAAGATTGCAAACATTTGTCCTCTGTGCCTGTCTGCTGCCCCCATTATCCCCCAAAGGATCCACAAGCAGATTCCAACCAACAGGAGACTCCTACGACGTGTCATGGCGGTTTCTGAGGAAACGGCAACTTGTGAAGTAGACTTTAAAAACTCAAATGAGAACACCAACGGGCACAAAAATATGCCACTTTCCCTTTCCACTGTACTTTTTCTTTAATTTGCTCTCTGAAGGTTTAAGACAAAAACAAAATGATTAGGCCTAAATTCCTGAATTAATCTGACCTCAAGTCACAGCTAGTGTGGCCAAGAGTATATGCTTTTGTACAACTGAAACAGGAGGATTTCACATCAGCAGCACTTTAAGGGCTCTAGTTCCACTGCATTTACTGTAAAACGCACTAATGGATGGTAGGTGGAGGCTGGACATGGAGGTGACAGCATCCATTACAAGGTAACATGACAGGTAGCAGGGTGCTAGCTAGACTTTAAGGAGCTGATTCTATTCTGGTGGTGGGAAACCCACCCAGCGAAGTTTCACACTTATAAAATTATCACTCTGAATTCAGGAAGGAGAGGCATTTGGTTGTAGATACAATTCCATCTACAGATGCTAACTTTAAATTTAGAGAAGAAAAACACTCACTGCATTAATATTATGGGTCAGGGTTTCTTATATGATTTCTACATCCACCTACTATCTTTTTGCTTTGATACAATGTACACCTGTAAGAAGACCACAGCTCTGGCTCAGATGCGGTCTTAGGCTTCAGAAAGTCCATCGGTCATGTAGCTGGCTGTCACTGCTAAATCTGTTGCTTGCAGAGGCTTCAGAGCTCTGGGTTTGCCAAGTAGAGTCCTCACCATTTAAGCTCTTCCTACATATAGGACACGTATCGTGCTGAAATAGAAAGATATCGGTTCACGTAAATAGCCTGACCTGAGAAGCCGGAGGTACTAAACACGTAAGAAACCCTGAGAGTTGGCAGATAGAAACACAAAAAGGGCACGATTCTCACACAGTGCACACGGGGCTCCCACGGGCAACACCAGGAAGCCTCCCCAACAGAGCTTTACGCAGAATTGACAGGTCTAGGCCAGCAGCGATACAACAGCTAACACATATACCAAGCAGGACAGAATCAGTGACCTGAGGTGGCCGCAAGCTTTGTCTGTAAACAGACAGGTAGAAAATATTTTAGGCTCTGCAGGCTCTATACCACCTGTGTCGCAACTACTCAACTGCTGATGCAGCAAGAAAGTAGCCATGGACAATTTGTAAACAAATGAGCACAGCTGTGTGCCAATAAAACCTCATTTACAAAAACAGAGGGCGGCCCACAGTGCCCCGTGGACTGTAGTCTGCTAACCCCCCTCAGAAATTCCAAAGAGGCAGCAATCTAAAACAAAGTAATGGTGCCACTAGGAGTTAGCCAGGGACTAGGATCCGATCTGCGTGGCTCTCCATTAACTGTTAACCATACCCTTCCCCTCAATTACCGCCTCCTCCCGCCGGAAGATGTGAAGGGCATAGATGCCCCATCACAGAAGAGAACTGTCTGTACTCACCAGCTCTAACCAGGGCACAATACAACTGCTGTGAAAGAAGTGGTTGCAAGGTAGCTGCCGGACTTCCTCTTCTACTGTGTAATCTTCTTTGCATACTGAACACTCTAAACCCATATCTGTTGGAGGAGGAAATGCCTTTTAAAGTAAACAAGCAAAAAGAAGGAAGAAAAACTAACCCACTATCTTTAACAACCAAAGGAATGCGTAAAGAAGAGACACAATGTGGAGGCAGACGGAAGCATGAATGTTACTTCAAGTGGTAGCAGAGCAAATGAAAAGGAGTGCTGCTGGATGGGCCTAGATAGGAACTATTAAAGCCTACTTTCCAACGGGAGAAATAAACTGGGCCTTAGATTATCTGTTAAATAAAACAGGAGCAGCAGCATCCCAAATGTGTAATAGCCTTCTGGCAGCTGGCACTTAGGACACACTGGCAATCTGTTACGACAATCGAGGGGCTCATCTCAGCAAGACCAAGGTTCCCCACTCTACACATCCTTCCAGAGTGGCTGCCCTAAAGCCCTCCGAACACGGCAGTAACCAAAGGCTGTACCAGGAGGTGGTGCTACGCAACTGCAGCATCCCAGGGCAGCTCAGGCTCCAGGCCTCCGTCTCAGAGGAAATGGCTATGAACTAAATCGGGAGCACTCGCAGCCAACTGCAGGCAACTCCAAGTCCTACAGATCTGGCTAATGACACCAGATGTCCATCTCCCCAGGGACCGGGGCTGCTGCATGTCCCCCAACACTCAGGCATTGGAGTCAGACCACCACTTAAGTGGACTGACTCCTTCCTCTCCATCCCCACCACCTCTGCCTTCATTCTAGCTACTTCTTATGCTGAGTCTACTTAACAGCCTCCCAGGTAGGACCCTGACACCAGGCCTTCGACAAATACACCCTACACTTTGGCACCAGCTTCATAGCAATTCCCAGCTCACCTTCACTTGGCACCTCAAAATCTAAAACATCACATCACCTCCTTACCCAAACCCGGGCCTGTTCACAATTCCCTCATTCCCTCATTCCCGATGATGGCAGCACCACCTCTGTAGTTACAAAGCTGCAAAACCTTAGAATCATCTTTGACCCTCTCCCTTTGTTCATCCCATTATGCAATCTGTGATGAAAGCCTTTCTTCAAACTGATCTTTCCTTTCTGTTAGCACTGCCACCGTCACCTGAACCCCACCTGGATGCTGCAACAGCCCCTTAAATTCCTGTTTCTGCTTTCTCCCCCTTCCCATCTACTTTAGACAACACCTCCAAATTATACCTACCCTGAAGGCCACCTAAATTCCCTCATTCCTCCATTGGGGACCTAACTTACCTACTACCTAAAATATCCATCCCTAACTACTCTGCCAGTTTCAATATCCTCTATAACAAGGCCCCACCCCACCTTCCTATGCAGTCATACCTCCCATTACTCCCCAAACCAGATTCTATTTCAGGTCTAATGAGGTCACTCTCCTCATACCTGATTCAGACACCGTGTCCATGCTGACATTTTTACACCAGTTCACTTTTGCTTAAATAGAATGACCTCTCTAAGACGGCCCATCCCGTCTTTAAAATCTTTTCTACTCTAACTGGAATATGTGGGGAAAGAAAACTCCCAGTCCAAAATAATGTCCTTTATCACTGAATTCCTCCAGTGCTTATAAATAAAATATCTATGTCTAATGTACTTAACTGTATCTGACACAGTAGATGTGAAACAAATTCTCAGGCTCTCATTTTTTTCTCTTCGTCTTTCCCCCAAGTCAGAAGCACCTGCTCAACAACATTTTTTCACTCTTATCTAATCATTGGTGACTCGTGCTTCCCCTAGTAAGTTCTTCAAGAAATCAAGTCTTATGTGTCTTTGTACTTTTAAGTTTCCTGTATGGCATCTAGAAAAAGGACATGGAATTTACTCAGGAAATACCTGTCGACTAACCCTACCAAAGGGGTAGGTTCCTTCCATAGCTGGCATCCAAGGAGGAATTTTAGGAAAGCTGTAGCTTCACTTCAAAATCCTCAGCATAGGAAGGTGCTGGAACTTTGAACACAGATCAGAAGATGACAGAATAAATATGAAAATGAACCTACCAACTTGTTCCTGAGTTACTGTCACTGTTGGAAGAGATGTGATCTTTTCCTTGTCAGCTGGGGGAGGCCCCGTGTTTTCCAGTTGTCCTAAAAGCTACAAAAAAAGAAAAAAGTGGCAGACGTCTCACTATCCCTGGGGAGTGAGGTGCTCTGGCTGAGAACACAGTGTAGATATTAGAAATGTTTGTGGCTCTTACTTCTATAAGGCTCTGAGAGGCACAGGTTTCCCCTTTCCTGCCTCCAGCACCCTCAGAATTGCTTCATAATTTCAGAGGGACATTAGTGTAACTACAGACAGACCTATCATTTGCAAGGCGCACTTTTGGGCATAAAGCAACTTCAGAGGCAGCAAAAGGGTTGTGATGTCATGAATAAAACTATAGCTTAACCAAAAGTGATACTTAACTGGTCCCAAAACTTCATTCTGCTGGAAGGAAGAAAAGGGTGGAAGTATGGAAAATAGCATAAGGTAAGCCAAGAAATAGGTAAATTACTGCCTATAAGACTTGGATATAAACCTCCTGCTTTCTATTCTCTGCAATCCAAAAGGGAAATGAAAAACCAATGAAATTAAAATAAACAGAAACAAGTGGAGGCAATTACACACAGCACAAGAATACCTTCTTCTCTGCTTCCTTCCCCTACTTTGCCTCATCTAGCAGAAATCCCTGCTTCGGTACGTACATGAGACCCTCTTTTTCTGTGATGCAGTTAATAGGATCATCACAGGACTGAATAAGAGGCCAAAAATACAAACTACTGTTTGTTACAGAAGTCTTTTCCTCCTATGGAGGCGATGCCATCTTCTAGAAGGCCCCTAGGATTCAGAAGGTACATGGATGCAAGCTAAACTCGTATACCATTTATCCCTTTAGTAAAATGCAAACCCACAAGCTCAAAACATGAGGGAGTGCAGAGTGATGCCCATTTCGGAAAGTGGCAGAAGGAAAGCAGGAAGCCTGTGGTACCATGAGATGCACTCAACAGACACCCTCCAGAGGTAGCTCCTCACCTGGGTTACGATGGCATCGAGCCCTGTCTGACCCCAGGCATAGTCCCCAGGGTTGGAGTGCAGCATCCCGCTCCTATACATGAGATGAGATACAGCATTAGATGGAGCGAGCAGCCCTGCCTTCAAGCACAGAAAACTAACTGGCAGAGGGATCCTAGTCTCTCTCAGCCCCGGAAAATCACTGGTTCTCTAGAATCCAGTGGCAAAGAATTTCTCAGTATTTTCAAGGTCAAACAGATTACCCAGAGGTAGTCCCTCATTCCTTAGGTGTTTTTACTGAACTGAATGGAACCTAAAATGTGAAGCTGCCTAAAATAGCACATGACACACAAAAGCGAAAAGAGTGACTCGCCGGTTAGAAAAGTTTGTCTTTTCTGTGTCCACTTACACTGATGGAGGGAACTGCTTTTTAAAGAAGTTTTCCCTGTGACTGCCCAAATCTAGTAGACTTCCCTCATGGAAAGAGGCTGACATGGTCCTGGACAAAGAGAAGCTTTCAAATAGAGAAGCGGCCATAGCAGTCTTTCAGAAGCACCACTTAGAGCAATTACAAGAGTCTTGGCAGCACCTCTTTTGAGCTGTTGTGCACTGCCCTGGTTGACAGATGTCCAGACTCTTTGGAGGGAACGTGTAGAGAAACTAGAGGCTAAGAAATAGGGTAACTGTGGATGAACTGAGGTCCTTCTGAGCAAAGAAGACTTATGGGGGAGGGTCAGAAGTAGCTAAGTAACTGTCCAGACGAGCGGCAATTCCATCTTTAACCCCCACTGTACAGAAGTGTCACTCCGATACTGAATTATAAGCTTTTGTGTCTTCTGACAAACCTTCATACTTTGAAAAAAGGAAGTTAAGGTAGGTTTTCAATTTCAGAAATTCCTAAGGAATAAAATCTTCCCAGAGGATGAGGAAAACCCCATAAATCAGATACTAAGCCTAACAGAGACAATCTCATCTTACACCTAAACACAACCCAGAATAAGACACATCCTGGGCCCTCGGGAGCCTGAACAAAAAGTAAGTTCTGATTAAGACTGGGTTCAGTGAATAATAGCAGTCTAACAGCCCTCTCTTTCTCACTACGGCATGGATACTATAAGGCCTAAAATAATGCTAATACTTCAGCAGAGTTAAGATAGAAGGCAACTAGTTACTTACCAGGAAAAAGGGTGTGGGGACCCAGGAAGTGCAGAATTTGCAAAGAATCCTGCAAAGAACTGTTGTATTATTCTGTCGGAGGAGAAAAAAATTAGATAAGAAAACAAACTAACTAAAGTATAAATATCCATGGCTGACCAATCACCAAGTCCCTCCCCAAGCCCCAAAGGCTTTTCACTGACTATTACACAATAGAACAGATAGTACCAGAAATCAGTCTGCCATCTGGTACAGTGTTATTTTGCTATTATGGCTGTCTTCCTGAGCTCTGCTGCCTTATGTATTAATAGATTTTTGTGAATTAGGCTGGAAAGGGATCTGATTGTATGTTATAGCTTTCAAACTACGTTCCCTGGACCCCTGGCAGCAATATGAGGAGAGACTGAAAAGGATGCTAAGCAGTGGGAATTTGGGTCCATCTCCCTGTAACAAGGGTAGTACCATTTTTAATTTTTTTTTTTTTTGAGGGCAGTGTCACTGGCCCTCATATGTGGGACCCGAACCGGGGCCGCTGGCTTCCCAAGCCAGTACTTAACCACTGCACCACTCGGCCGGCCCAGTAGTACCATTTTTGTTTCACACATTGGGTTTCTGCTTAAGATACTATTTAATGGGCCCTCAAAATTTTTTTTTTGACAATTCCATTTTACACACACATATCAACATGCTATATTAGGCATTTCAGGTACTTATAACACAAATATGCACTTGAAACTCGTCGGTCTGAATATTACAAGATGGCATACCTACCCAGTATTTCATCCTAATGCATTTGTCTTTGTTACTCAGAGATAATGAGGTAATGTCTCAGCAAAAGAAAATCACTGAAGGAAATTATCCCCTAGATCTCCTGTTTTCTGAAAGATATGCACTGCCCCCCCTCACCTTTACTGAGATATAGCTGACATGATATGTACTTTTTTTTTTTTTTAGCTGAGCCATCCTGCCACCTGTTGGCAGCTCAGCTCGGGCTGGGCATCAAACTGCTGTTGCTCAGAGCTCAGCTCGCACTCTTGAGCGAGCTCTTAACCAACTGAGTCACTTGGCCGCCCTATGATATGTACTTTTAACCCCCTGGTTCCCACTTTACTGAGCCGATCAATGTAACAGTGGCAATAGTCAATCAGACCCTCCCTATTCTTAAGGCTCATCAACAGCTAACTACGCTATTTGTTTTAAAACATGTCCAAAAATTATTTTATACTCCTCCTTTAAGTGTAGGCTGGACTTAAAGTCATTTTAGTGACTTTTTATTTTATTGAGTATAACTGACATATAACATACTAGTTTCAGGTATACAACATAATGACTTGATGTTTATATATTGCAAATGATCACCATAAGACTAGTTAACATTCATCACCATGTATAGCTACAAAATTTTCTTGTGATGAGAATGTTTATGATCTACTCTTTTAGCAACTTTCAAATATGTGATACAGTATTATCAACTATAATACTATAATTAACTATAATAAACTATAATCTCATTGTGGTTCTGATTTGCACTTCCCTGATGATAGAGTCGTCATGCTGGACATTATGTCCCCATTATTTATTTGATAACTGGAAGTTTACACCTTTTGACACTCTTCACCTATTTTCCCCACACGCTCTAGCAACCACTAATCTGTTCTCTGTAACTATTGTTTTTTTTAAGAGTCCACATGTGAGATCATCTGGTATTTGTCTGTGTCTTATTTCACTTACCATAATGCCCTCAAGGTCCATTTATGTTGTCACAAATGATAAGATTCCCTTCTTTTTTATGGCTGAATATTCCATTGTGTGTATATACCATCTTCTTTATCCACTCATCCACTGATAGACACTTGGGTTATTTCCATGTCTTGGCTGTTGTAAATAATGCTGCAGTGAACACCGGGGGGGGGGGGCATATTTTCGAACCACGGTTTTTGTGTTCTTCAGATAAATACCCAGAAGTGGAATTGCTTGGTCATATGGTAGGTTCTATTTTTAATTTTTAAAAGAACATCCATGCTGTCTTCCATAGTGGCTGCACCAATTTACATTTCCACCAACAATGCCCAAGGGTTCATTTCCTTTTCTTTACATCCTCACCAACACTTATTTCCTGTATTTTTCATAACAGCTACTCTGACAAGTGTGAAATAGTATCTCCTTTCGGTTTTGATTTGCATTTCCCTGATGATTAGTGATGTGGAGAATCTTTTCTATGTAACTGTTGGCCAACTGCATATCTTTGGAAAAATGTCTATTCAGGTCTTTGCTACTGAGTTGTGAGTTCTTTATATATTTTGGATATTAGCCCCTTATCAGGTATCATACGATTTATAAATCATTTTCTATTCGGCAGGTTCTTTCATTTTGTTGATGGTTTTCTTTGCTGTCCAGGAGTTTTTTTGTTTGATGTAATCCCACTTGTTTATTTTTGCTTGTACTGCCTTTGCTTTTGGAGTCTAAAAAAGTCATCAACAACACCAATGTCAAGGTTACCACCTATGTTTTCTTCAGGTCTTACATTCAAGTCTTTAATCCTTTTTGAATTAATTTTTGTGTATGGTATAAGATAGGGGTCCAGTTTTATTCTTCTGCACGTGGCTGTCCAGTTTTCCCAACATCATTTATTGAAGAAACTGCTCTTTTCCCATTGTATATTCTCGGCTCCTTTGTCATAAATTAATTGACCATATGTGAGTATGCATGGCCTTATTTCTAGGCTCTCTATTCTGTTCCAATGACAAATGTGCCTGTTTTTATGCCAATACCATACTGTTTTAATTACACTATAGCTTTGTACTATAGTTTGAGAGCATGATGCCTCCAGCTTTGTTCTTTCTCAAGATCACTTTGGCTGTTAGGGGTCTTTTATGCTTCCATACAAATTTTAAGACTGTTTATTTCTTTGAAAAAAGGCCACTGAAATTTTGATAGGCACTACATTGAATTTGTCAATAAAAATCACTTTCAAGCAGACATGATTGTCTTAAATTGTTTATTTTATTAGGTAAAGATTTAATAAACATTACTTCTATTAGCAGGAACGGTAGAGCTGGAGTGGATTACACCTCGCCCAAGGCGCAGGCCGAGAAACAGTGCTTGCCAAAGCCACAGCTCTTGCAGTCTGCAGGTGTCAGCCCTCGCATCTCCCAGTGCTTGGGGACTGGTTTGGTCATCCACTGCGTCTCTGAACTTCTTCTGATAGCTCTGTGGAATGGACCCATGTAGGTAACCTCAAAGAATTTTTATGTGAAATCTTCACCAACCCAGTAAGAAGTCAGGACTCTCAGAACCCAACAGTGGCATCCAGCTTGCTCCTCTGCAACAGGCTGAAGACTTCAAGCACTTTCGATGGTTAACCTGTGATGGACAGGTTTGTCACAGGTTGCATCCTTAGGAACTGGGCATTTGCGGCCACATGGTACACACAAATATGATACATGACATAACCTTGTGTCCCTGTGGGGCACAGAGCACTGGCAGTACTGCCAGCAGCAACCCTGAGAAGAAAGCGCATTACATCGGACTGCTTCTTCCTCCAACAGCTCCTGGATGTACAGTAATACCTTGGTTTGTGAGCATAATCGTTCCACAAACAAACTATTCGTATTGCAAGACATCGCTTGTTTACTATGTTAAAATATATTAGAAATGTTTGCTCATCTTGCAGAACACTCGCAAACCACATTACTCACAATCCACGGTTTTACTGTACTTGGAAGAGCTCATCTTGGCTTACCTGATGGCCGCTGACAGACAGGCACTATCACATTCTTTTTTTTTTTTTTTTTTTTGAGCGCAGTGTCCCTGGCCCTCATATGTGGGACCCGAACCAGGGCCGCTGGCTTCCCAAGCCAGCATTAACCACTGCACCACTTGGCCGGCCCAATATTCTTAACGATTTTATACACGGAAGCAAGCCTCTGATATTTCATTTTGTCTCCCCAAATAGTCACAGCTATGCATGTATAAATTAAAACACATATTTTTATATATTACTATCTTTTTACTTTTCCTTTATATGATATCTATACATATTTTTAAATGTTTTACGGGTTATATAATCAATGAGTTTCAAATCAGGATAGTGAGAAAGGACATTTGTATTTGTTATAATGGGGAGATGTCGGGTCTGATATGGCCAAGAACCATCTGAGTTATATGAAACAATACAGTGTAATTTTTTTCAAGTTATATTAAATTGGATTTCTGCTGCTTATATCCAAAAGAGTTCTGTCTAGCTCAACCAGAAAACACTAGGTAAGGAAGTACCAGAGGAAAATATACGAATAAATGTTACAAATCTTGGAATAAGAAGAGACTTTTTAAACATGGTGTGAAATCTAAAAGATTGAAAGATCTGATACCCTAAAAATTAAAGATATCTATACAACAAGTTGCCAAGGATAGACAAAAGACAGACTAGGAATTATACTTACAATATATACAAGAGTTTAATATCTTTACTACACAGAGATAACTCCTACAAATTTTTTTAACTCCATAATAGGAAAACTGGGCAAAAGATATTAATAACAATTCACAGAAGAACAAATATAAATATCCAATAATTACACAAAAATAAGCTTAGTCAAGTGAAAAATCAGAGACATAGATTAAAACAAAAAAAATCATGTTTTTGTGTATCAGATTAGAAAAGATAAAGACTGATAACATCGAATTTGATAAGGAGGTACAGTGCACTTTCAAGTACCATTGGTGAGAATATAATAGTTATAGCCTTTCAGAAGGGCAATTTAACAATATCAATTTTTAAATAGTCGACCCTTTGACATAGCATCTTCTCTCTTACAATTTCATCCTACAAAAACATTTCCACAGATGTTTACCCTCAGGTGAGATAAAGCAGTTGATAGTAGGCAAGTATTAATACTTAAAACAATTCAGAAAGTTCATCTGAAGGCAGAGTAGAGCTGCTAAGACAATGACAAGTGGAGGGGTTTAGACTCTATAGAGAGGGAATAACCTTGGATGAAGGAACCGACTTCGGTAACTGCATTTGCTGAGGCTGGGCAAGAGCAGAAGGCTGAGAATGCTGTGCAAAGAGCCAGTGAGGGACACAGTGAATTCACATCTTTTGGTAAAGGCTCAAGAGGCCTCAAGCACAAAGCAACTTTCCCTTCAGAACATTTATACCAAATCTGAGACTATACAGGGCAGCAAATAAAAAACTTAAGTGGAAACCTTTAAAAAATAGAGCAGTGTTTTGCAGCCCTCTCATGAGACCAAAATGAGAGTTCAGGACCCACTGGAGGAAGGGTCCTACAGGATTTATCAGGCTCTGAACTGAAACCTCTGGAGGTGAGGGAGGAGTCCTAGGTAGACCATCCTTATCGGGGCTGCAACCCAGTCTTGACCTAACACAGTCCCTGAAAGAACCAAAGTGATCATCCACAATTCTATATATGTAGGAATAAAAGGGCAAACCCTCTAATATTTTCTTATACAAACTATCTATAGTCAACCAAAAATTACTAGACACACCAGATGACAAGACCAATGGCCAAAAACTAAGAAGAAAAGATAGACAACAGAAGTAGAATCAGGTGATCCAGAAACTGGTTACAAAAAAAAAGGGCTTTAAATTAACTATAACTAATATGTTCACTAAAAATGGAGAATTTCACCCAAGACTCTGAATCCATATGGCAAACAAACACAAATTTTACAAATGAAAAATATTACATCTGCAATAAGGAATTAATTTACTAGGTTTAACAGAAGATAAGATTAATTATACTGAAAGTGGGTCAACAGAATATATCCAAACTGAAGTATAGAGAGAAAAGAATGGGAGATACAAAAACACACTTTCATAGACACACAAAAATACATAAACAAGAAGGGCTGTCAATTCAGTATGGCTTAGAATGATGAAAATATACAAGGTCCCCAATGTCCATCATTGTGGAATTGTCTAAATTACTTATTGTACATTCATAAAATGGAATTCTAGTTTTATGTTTAAATGTGACAGATCTGGCAGCTCTATAAGTAATAACATGGAAAGACGGACAAGATACACTGTTACATGAAGACAATTAGATACTGTCCCTACCCTCACGAAACTATGAGAAAAATCACAACAGGTATAAACAAGTACATAAATTGGATTTTTTATTTTCCATATAAACATAGCAAAAAAACTAATAATTTTTACATATCTCTAACAGTTGCCTACTTTCTCCCTAAGTGTGCACCTAGAGTGAGATGTCAGGGCAATGTTTTTGAAGGCAGCTGTAGTACCAAGAGGCCATTTTACATAACAGGGACTTTTAAAAAACAAATTCAATGGTTATACATTTCTTACGTCAAAGTCAGAGACCAAGAACATGGTAACCCTGAGGATTTGCAGAGCTGGAGAACCCAGAGAACCTTAAAATCTCCCCACAATATTCGATGGCCTGAAGAAATTAACGGTGACTCTTGTGCTCATTCCCCACCCCTCCACTGTTAGTTGGGAAATTATTGGAATCCAATTTATTAATAATACTGTCTGGGTGACAAACTAAAATTCAGAGCAGCAAAAGTTACATTCAAGAGCAAAATGCATAAATTCACTAATATATTTTTAAACTGTAGAGAATGGTTTCTTTCATTCAGTTGGTCAGTAAATATTTCAGGATGTACTATATTAATATATACCAGGCATTATGTTAGGCTCTGGAGGAATAATGGTCCCTGCCTTCTTGGAACTTATAGTCTAGTGAGGGGAGAGAGAGAGAGAGAGAGAGAGACATCAAACAATCACATAAAAAATAAAACTGTGATTAGGGCTAAAAAGAAGTACACAGAGTTCTGTCAGAATATACACAGGGACCAGGTAAGAGTGTCACAAAAGGCTTCCCAGAGGAGGTAATATCCAAGGAACTGATGTCCAAGGGATAGGTCTGAGTTAACCTAAGGAAGGGGTTTGGGTCAGTGGGAGGCATAACATTCCAGCAATCCAGAGAAAACCAAAATGTCAAAAAGCCCGTGGATGAAGGGAACAGAGTAACTGTGGGATACTACAAGGCCAGTATGGCTAGAATGGAGAAAGGGGAGAAGAGGTATGGAATAAAGTTGGGAGAAGTAGTCAGGAGCCTACTTTAGGAACGAAAGGTAGTTTGATCTTAAATTTTTTTATTTTGTTTTTAAAATTCAGTAATTTCGCTTTTATTTTAAATTTATTTTTATGGTTACTTTCTACTAATGGCAAATGTTATTCCACTGACATAAACCATAAGAATTAAAAGATGTATTCAGCTGCAAATAACAGGCATCTGACTAAAAATGACTTAAACTGCAAGGACATTTATTTACCTTAATTAACAAATAGTCTGGAGGCAAACAGTCCCAAGTTTGTTACAGCAACTCAATGAAAGATGACTCTTTCCATCTTTCCACTCTGCCATCCTCAACACATCAGCCATGTCTCCCATACATGGTTGCAAGATGGCTGCAGCAGCTTCCAGAATCATATCCTTACACAGGAAGTAAAGAGCTAGGACTGTCCTCAGGGGAAGAAAAGAGGAGAAAATTTTTCTCAGAAGTCTTTCCAGCAGACTCTTTAGGTCCCATTGGTGAGAAATGGGTTACATGCCTTTCCTATGCCCTGCCCATGAGCCTTGGAAAGTAATATCTGGCATTTGCTGATCCTATAGTAGAAAGTGGTCTTTATGTGGCAAGAAGGATGAACGGAAAAAACCAGCTAATGAATACGTAGTCGATATTTACACAGGTAATAATACAAAGCTTCTTTCCATACTACGTCTAAACAAGCTAAAGAACAGGTAGGTCTAGTTAAAGAAAACATCAAATAATATTGATAGAGAGGGAAAAATTCATCAAGACAGTAATTAATGTCTAAAATGTGGAAAACACTGGGCTGGCCATGTGGCACGGTGGTTGGGTGCTGGTTTGGTGGGCCAGCGGCCCCGGTTCGGGTCCCGCATGTGAGAGCCAATGACACTGCCCTTAAAAAAAAAAACCACACACAATAAACTATATAACAACACTTTTAATAAATAAATAAATAAATAAATAAATAAATAAATAAATAAAATGTGGAAAACACGAATTTAGAGCCAAAATCACTGAGTTACTAATACCCACCCAAAACAAGGCGGGGGTGGATGCCCATGGTTAATATATTTTACAAGCGATAAAATCAAAATCCTCAGAAAATTGCTAAAACATTAATGTAAAATAAATGTTAACCCTACATCACAATTAATCTGAAATAACATGTCACTTATTTCCCCTTTCTTCCTGCATGACACCTTAAGGCAGGAAGCATTAAGGGGGAAAGACCAAGAGAGTCACAGAGATCCAACCTTAAAACGGTTGAGACACTGAACTAACTTGCTGCCACCTACCTAGAGATTTATTAAGTGAAAGAAAAAAAATTCTCGTTTAAGCCACCATTAAATCAGATTATATGTTACTTGCATGTTACTAAGGTAAAATAAATATGATTATCTGTAAAGGGCATGTGAGAATAGGATTCTTAATTTTTCTCCCACTCAGTCAAAGGGACAATGGAGTAATAGAATAAACCAGTTTCCTATGGAATAAAAGGCAAAGCAACCAAGGAATACTGACTGATTCAAGCTACATGTTCACATTGATATTTTTAGTCTGACAAGGAATTTTTGAGCAAAGGATTTTAAAATTTGACCCCTACCTACTGTAACTGTGTGGCCCAGCTCAAGGGTTCTATGAAAAGAGCTGTAGATAGCTCAGTGCCTAAAAAATTCTAGGCATTTGATAGATGTTACCTTCTCCTTCTCTCTTAGATTGCAAACAGGATACCAGGCTGCCCAAGGGCATTCACGTTGTGTTTTTAAGCATTTGTACAGCAGAAAGAACAAATCAGGGTAATTCTCCCCATTATTTAGCAACTAAAAATTATCTTGAAAGGAAACAAGGCTGCAGAGGCTGGGAGGATTCAAAAACATTGAGGGTTTATATATGAAGTTATGGGCCCTATACGGATTTTAAGCAGGAAAGTGATGATACGGATTTGAAAAATTAGGAAGATAATCCTGCAAGGGTAACGTGAGGGTAATTTGGAAGAAAAGTGTTTAGTTTCCATCTTGGTGAGTTGGGAGTATCTGTGGAACATCCAGATGGAAATGTCTAACGAGTATACCTATTCAAGTCTTAAATTAGGGGAAAAGGTTAAAATAGAAACACAGATCTGGGAATCTTTAGTACATAGGCAATTATTAGAACTGTGAGAGAACCTGAGAATGGCCAGAGACTTTATAGAGCAGGGGTTCTCAATCAGGGACAATATGTACTCCCCAGGGAACATTGGACAATGTCTGGAGACATTTTTGGTTGTCTTCCCTGGGGTGGAGGTTGGTCTGGTGAGAAGTGGTTACTGCACATAGGAGATAGAGGGCCAGGGATGCTGCTAAACATCCTACAAGATACAGACAGCCCCAACAACAAAAAATTACTCCAAATGTCAATAGTCCTAAAGTTAAGACTCCTGCTGTAGAGTAAGAGAAAAAGCAAAATGAAGGAAACACGTTGGGAAAACAAACATATTTAGGAAGTATCCACAAGAAGGAAAAGTCAGAAGAGATAAATCAAGAAAATGTAATGTCATGGAAGTCAGAAGTACAGAATTTCAAGAAGGAACAAAAATACCAAAAATGTTGAATTCAATGAACTGGACACATACAATAAAGATTTCAAAGTATTTACAGGGTCACCATTGATTTTAGTGAAAAGAGGGCCAGGAATAATGAGATGAGGGAGTACAGAAAGTAAACGTAGACTACTCTTAAGAAATTTCATTGAAAAGGGAAGGAAATAAGATTGGGCAGTAACTAAAGCAGTGATTCTCAACTCTGGCTATAATCAGAATAACCTCAGGGGCTTTTAAAAAGTACCAATGCCTGGACTTCACACAGAATAATTAAATCAGAATGGGGGGGGCGGGAAGCAGGGAAGGTATCAAGATTTTTAAAAGTATCCTCAGTGACACTAATGTACAGCCACAACTGATAACCACAGAACTAAAGTTTGGGGTGAGGAGGGGGGAGACAAGGAAGGAGACAGTAAAGGGAGAAAAAAAGAACAGGGAGAAGAAAATGGATGAAACGAAATCCCAGAAGAAATAGGTCAGAGAAATGGGTCAGAAACATGGGCTGATGGAGTTGCTTTAAAAAAAAAAAGGGGGAGGAAGGACACCTCATCTGAGGAGACCGACAGAATGCTGATGTACTGAAGATGGGCACAGGGATTCAGGGAGTTCATAACTAAGGCCCCAATTTTCATAATGAAGAATACAAGCCAGATGCTGAGAATCAGATACTGGACAGGTAATTTGGGGAGTAAAATATGGTGAAAATTCAAAATGTTTGCTAAAGGGAATGCAAATTTAAAAACTAATCAAAAGCACTGACACTCTGATGGGAGATTAAAAGCCCTTTACCAGTTGGTTTCCAGTCGGGCAGTACTGAGCCACCAACCCCAGGTACAGGAGCAAGGAGAAGCTGACCACAGTATTAATCTAAAACCAGAAGTACTGTGGGTGGGAGGGGAAAAAAGTGCACAGGAAGTCAAAGTTTAGATGAACTGTAGCTGAGGAGTTCAACAATGGGATTTCAGCCAGGTAGAGAAAGGAAAGTAATCTACATGCAATTTAACTGGCACAGGACACAGATTTACCTCTGAGCACTGAAGTTATTAAAACGCTCTAAGATTTCATTGGCTTTTGTTCCAGACAATCCCATTAAATTGGTTTGCCATATCCTATAATTGTCCTAAGGAATGTCTGAAACTAACTGAAATTCACAAAACGTAAGATAACTAAAGGGTCAAATAGATGGATATGTGACAAATCAATTAAGGTAAAATATTAATAGTGAAGTCTAGAAAGTGTGTGTGGGAGGGAGTGTAGGCTCTAGAACAGAACTACCTAATAGGACTTTGAGATGACAGAGCTGTTCTATGATCTGGGCTGTGAAATATGGTAACTATCTGCTATCTGTAGCTACTGAGCCCTGGAAAGATGGCTAGTATGACTGAGAAACTTTGAGTTTTATTAACTTTTATTTTAAGCTGATATAACTTCATGTGACTAGTGGCTGCTGTATCAGATAGATAGTGCGGCTCCGGATTCCTATCCCTGGGCTCAAGTCCTTTAATTCCTGGAGTTTCAGTTTATTTTTATAAAAAATAGCAACAGCAATAGCACCCACTAATTCATATGGATGAAATGAGACAAGCAGATAAAAGCATGAAGCACAATCCTATGCATATGGCAAACACTTAAAAAAAACTGTCCATTATCCCTATTAAGTGGGATCCATGGGGTCAAGGGTCACCACTGTCTCCCCAGTGTTAATACAAATGCCCTGGCATAAAAGACACTCAGTAAACATCTGTTGCATGAATATTTTTGCAGCCACACACTCTGCATTTATCCCTAACAAATTTCATATCAAGTCCATTGTTCCGATCTACTGGGGTCTTTTTGAATCCTAATGTCACCCAATATATTTGATCATCCCTTTCAGTATCTTCTGAAATCTTGATAAACAAACATCACCTATATATTAATCTGAGAAAACCAGAAGACTTACATCATTAGTTCTATCATCCTTTAGATTACCATCATTGGTTAGCTGGTACTAGTTGAGCAGACATTCAATTTAGCTTGATTTCATTCTGTCTATGTATCTCCACCTTGTTCGCAAAGTAATAAATATAAGAACCTCTTAAATATTAGATGACACCACTGTCCTTCATTGAAATACCTTTAAAGAGAATGTAAATGACTGTGCTCACCCTTCGATGGCCGGGGATCTATCAGGACGAGCACTTCCTTGCGATCTGTACCTCCGAGTCATTGGCAGCCTTGGAGGCCGACTTGGTCCCCAGAAGTCACTGTGAGTTTGGTGACCTCTCTCATTGGCTCTGTTATCATGGTCCAGTGGATTGCTACTGAGAAATGGTCTGAAATCTTGTATAATCATTGTGTGGTCCAAATTGCGCCAGAACTAGTAAAAACCAGAAACAAACCACATGTTATATTTTCAAGAACAGGAGAAAGAAGAAATATTGAAAAAAGAGAGGAATATAACTTAACATTTCGAAATTCAGCAGCTCTAAAGTATAGGTTTCCCCAATTTTATGGAGGAGAAAAGGGAAGTCTTTCAAATGGATGCACAGGGGAAAGAAAACCTACTACACGGCGACACTTAGTTTCCTTCATATAGAAACAACAGGCCAATGGCTGAACCCGCTCCTTACAACTGAACTTATATCCACATGCCTCTGACCAGTTTCCCCTTTTCCAATAAAAACACGAGCCAAAGGAGATCATGGACATCTGTCCTAAGCATAATCAATCATTTAGATCAACATTATAACTTCGTGTTTTGTCACAAATGACATCCACATTTTCACTATGTATTGTAATAATCTTAAGATTTAAATAAAATGGATGTATTTATACACTTGTAAAAAATCATCATCACCACAAAGTGCAGATGTCTATAAAATACTTTTGATCTAGAAGCTTCATGAGAAAAGGGCAGTGTCAATATACAGTGCAGGAATGTCTGATGAGACTGTCTGTTGTACATACTTTTATTTAATCACTAAAAGGGTGTTGTTGGGGTGGGGAGGAGTGGGAGATTATGTGCGCTTGTTGGGTTTGGCCAAGAAATCACTAAACAAAAAGTGAATAGAAAAAATAAATTTTATTTATCTGTGCATACCAGATATTTCAAGAGTCCCATAGATCACTACTCATTTCACTCCATCCAACCAAGTATATAACCCTGGTCTTCTTGTTTTGTTTTAAAGTTTTAAATGAAACAGAAACTTATTATGTATATATAACAACAGGAACACAAAACGGCACAGCAGATAACCTTAGGTCTGAAAATGTACAGCCCTCTACTCCAGACTCGTGCTTTCAGAGACCCGGACTAGCAATAATCTCCTCTAGAAACACTCCAAGAAAGGTGAGCAGCCCAGACGCAGGTTAAGCTGAGCTGATTCCAGATCCCACTTTATTCTCAATCTACCATCCAGTAACTTGTAAAACCAGTTCTCAAAATTAAGGAGTTTGTTTATGGTTGTCAATAATGTTATTTTTTCCCAGTTTATAATTTGCTTCTTAATTTAAGATGTTTTGTCCCTTTTTAATTAAAAAATACACAATAGAATATTTTAAAAGTGCAATATATGGGCCGGACGAGTGGCACAGTGGTTAAGCGCTGGCTTGGGAAGCCAGCAGCCCCGGTTCGGGTCCCACATTGAGGGCCAGTGACACTGCCCTCAAAATAAATGAATAAATAAATAAATAAATAAATAAATAAATAAATAAATAAGAAAAGTGCAATATAGTGTCTGTTCACTCAGATGTGATCAACCCCAACCCTTACTTAGTTCTACTCCCCTACTGAGGTTAATTTGGTGCGATTCCAGATCTTTAAGAATCTGTGTACACACACACTAGGTTTTGTAACACACACTCATTCATTCATTCAACAAATACTTACTGAGCATATACATGTACCAGTTACTTTCTGAGAACTGTTAGGTTACAGCAGTGAACAAAATGTTAAAAAACAAAAAACTTCTGCCCTAACAGATTTCATTTGCAAGTGGGAAGAGACCAGACAAGCTCCCTCCCTCCACAAATGGAAAAGGAAAGTGTATATGTTAGAAAGGATAAATGCTATGGAGGGAAAAAGGCTTGCACTGACTCAGCACACACATAGTCATATCACTCCTTTCAGCAGTAGCACAGCATGGGTGTTTCATATTTTATATAGTCATTAACATTTTTATTAACCTTGACCAGGTAATGCAAAAACTGTTTTCCAAGGTGGTTGTACCAATTTACACATCCATCAGGAGGTCTATACCAAATCCTGGCAAGCACTCAACCGGACTTTTCATTTATTTAGTTTTTACCAATCTGCTAGATAAAAACATTATATCTCATTATAAGATTTGGTTTTGTTTCTGGTTTATAAGAATCGATAGGAGGGTTTGTTTAAAATGCATATTATTTGACCCTACTCCAGAAAGTAAATTCAGTATGTCTGCAGTGAGTCTAAAAGACTCCCTTCAGCATTTCATTTAAGTAGTCTATTAGTAATAAACTCCCTCAGCTATTGTTTATCTGGGAATATTTTCATTTCTCCTTTGATCTTGAAGTCTAGTTTTACGGACTGAGAATTCTTGGTGGGCAGTTTTTTCCCTTTCAGCACTTTAAATATGTCATCCCACTGCCTTCTATCTTTCAATATTAACCCAACCTTGAATTCTTAGAATAAATACAATTTGGCTTATGATATATTGGTAGATTCCATTTCTAGTGTTATCAATGAAATTCTGCGTCTATATTCATGAGTGAATTGGCCTGTAATTTTCCTTTTGTGTACTGTCCTTGCTTGGTTTGAGCATTAGGTTATACTAGCCCCATAAAATGTATTGGGAAGCATTTCTTCTCTTTCGAATGAACATCTACAGAAATAGAATTACTGGATATAGCACTTTAAATTTCACTAGATAGTACCAAAATACCCTCCAAAGGGCTACTCCAATTTATACTTCTACCAGCGTACAAGAGCTTACAGTCTCCCATACTTTTGACAATACTGTTAATTTTTCTAAAATTCTAATATCCAATCTGAAGAGCAAAAATAACATGCACACTAAAAACAATAAAAATTCTCAAAATACTAGTGAGGTAAAGCACCTTTTCATTTTAACTGCCATTTTTACTTCTCATCAGAACTCATTTCCCTTTGCTTTCTAGCAATAACCTCCATTTGTTAGAAATTACTGGTTTCTAGTCTGAAAAGTGGTCTACAACAGTTTTTCTTGACCCGAAATTCCAAAGTAAATGCAACATTTAAAAATCCAAAAAAAAAAAAAAAATCCAAAATAATACTTGCTTTCGATGAGTGAGAAA
The DNA here is from genome assembly GCA_033961575.1 of Aselliscus stoliczkanus. NCBI lineage: Eukaryota > Metazoa > Chordata > Mammalia > Chiroptera > Hipposideridae > Aselliscus > Aselliscus stoliczkanus. The sequence goes on from CM066739.1 coordinate 102,773,703, forward strand.
GTGTGCACAGCCCCCTCTAATGTTCTCCATCATCTATTTCACTTAGGTTATAAACATAGGAAGAAATCCAATTCCCTTACATTGTAAAGTTCATATTTGCTCATGGACATTTGAAAATTTTGACTAAAAGGAAAGCCAAGCACCAAGTTCATCATGTCAATAATCTGCACTGATGACATAAATAATTTTCATATCTAATGTTATGTAAAAATTCTGAAGAAACACAGGCTGACAAGTAGCTTCAATATCAGCATGAGGCATCTGGTTACTTGTTTAAAAACTGCAATTTAGTGCAAATGAGTATTAAAAGTAAGTGTATTTGTCCCAAAATAACTGCACCCAGACCGTAGAACACAGGGTAAAAAAACATGCCACACAAATTTATACCAAATCAACACTCAGGATAAGAATAGCTTCAGGTCATTTGCCTCTGAGCAGACTTAGACAAGCACAAGGGAAAAAAAAATAGCTCATACAACAAAAGTGGGTATTCAGGACATGGCTTACATAAGTACAAACAATTGAAGAACATTATCAAATTTTGATAGAATGTTCAAAAGAATCACAGAGACAGTTTATCTGACAAGTTTTGTCTTGAAAAACTGAAAATGTTACTCTGAATGGAGGAATGAGACCATGCTTCTGAAAATAGGTGGGCTACAATATTTACATATTTCAATATAAAACTCGATGGACAGTATCTTCCATTTAGCAGAATATGCTATAAGCTGACCACAATCACATCAGTAGCACTTAAAATTGTTATGGTTCTGCAAAAAGTTCAAGTTACCATATGACCCAGCAATTTCACTCTTAGTTATACCCAAGAGAACTGAAAACATATGTTCACAGAAAAATTTGTACACAAATATCCATAGGAACATTATTAATAACAGCTAAAAAGTGTAAACCACCCAAATGTCCATCAACCAATGAATAGATAAAAATATAGTATAACCGCAACCCTAAAAAAGAATGAAGTACTGACACATGCTACAACATAGATGAACCTTAAAAACGTTACAGTAAGGGCCGGCCGAGTGGCGCATTGGTTAAGCGCTGGTTTTGGGATGCCAGCGGCCCCGGTTCGGATCCCACATGAGGGCCAGTGACACTGCCCTCTACAGCTAACATCAGCTCCACCTGGAGCTGGGCTGTGCGAGCCCCGGTGATGGTGTGGGCTGCAGCCCCTGCTGCAGTGGCCTGCCAGAGGCTACAGTGAGTGGCCCGCAGCCAGCGTGAGCGGCTGGCAGCCAAGCGTGAGCTGCCAATAGCCGTGATGAGCGACATCCAGAGGCCAGCGACCGATCTGCCTCATCCGGGAAGAGCGCAATGACGATACCAACAGTGAAGCAACATCCTCCGCAACTAAACTGAAGAACAAAAAGACAGCAACTTGTCTGTTCCCCTTCCCCGATTCCCCAACGCTGTTCCCCTCTGCCAATTCCCCAATAAAATTAAAAAAAAAAAAAAAAACGTTACAGTAAGTGGGCCGGCCGAGTGGCGCGGTGGTTGGGAGCTGGCTTGGGACGCCAGCGGCCCCTGTGCAGATCCCACATGTGAGGGCCAGTGACACTGCCCTCTTAAAAAAAAAAAAAATTACAGTAAGTGAAAGCAGTCCCAAGGCTCACAATTTTATGATTCCATTTTTATCAAATGTCCTAAATAGGCAAATCCATAGAAACAGAAAATAGGGGAAATTGGGGAGGAAAAAAAAGGAGTGACCAATGGGTACGGGGTTTCTTTCTGGGGCAATGAAATCTAGAATTAACAGTGACGCTTGTACAACTTTGTGAACATACTAAAACTGCTGAATTAAAAGAATAAATTACATGGTATGTGAGTTATTTCTCAAAAAAATATTACTGTCTACAAAGATGACTCAATTGAGGATGAACTTGTTGAAAATATATCAAGAAAAGAATCATACCCATCACCTCCCTCAAGCAACCACTGACCTTTCTATGGTTTGCATTTTTAGAAATTTTTATTTTCTAGAGAATTTTATGTAAAAGGAATCATATTTGTACTCTTTGGCTTCTTTTACTCAGCTTAATTATTTTGATTCATTCATATTTTTACATGTATCAATGGTTTATGTTGAGTAGTATTCCACATACTTTATATTGCTTAGTATTTCATAGTATGGATATACCTAATTTGTTCATCATCCACCTAATGGACACTTAGGTTGTTTCTAGTTTTGGGCTATTATAAATAATATTTGGGCTATGAACATTTGTATACATATGTATATGTGTGAATACATGCTTGCTTTTCTCTTGAGTGAAAATAGCTGGATCATATGGTAGATGTATTTTTATCATTTTTAAAAACAGCTGGCGTGTTTTCTAAATTGGTTGTACCATTTTTCACTTAATTGCAGTGGCTCCACAGCCTCATGAACAGTTAGTATGGTCATTCTTTTACATTTTAGCTATTCTAATAGCTGTGTAGTAGTATTTCATTGAGGTTTTAATTTGTCTTTCACTAGTGACTGATATTAAGTATATTTTGCATGCTTATTTGCCACCTGTCTATCTTCTTTGGTGAAGTAGGTAATTCAAATCTTTTGCCATTTTCTAAAAATGTGTTGTTTTCTTACACCATGTTAAGAGTTCTTTATACAATCTAGATATAAGTCCTGTATCAGATGATATGAAAAATTGTTTTGCTAGTCTGTGGCTTGTCTTTTCATTCTTCAAAAGAACAGAAGCTTTTAATTTTGATGAAGTCCAATTTACCAATTATTTTTCTTCTATGGGTCATGATTTGGTGTCTAAGAAATCTCTGCCTAATCCAAAGTTTTCTCCTATTTTCTTCGAATTTTATATAAAATTCTACATTTAGGTCTATTATCCATCTTAACTCCTGTATAAGGTTTAAAGTATGCATCCAAGCTTATATTTTTGTACTGTTTCAGCACCTATTGATTGATTTATTGATTTACTGATTTTAAAGATTTTATTGGGGAATTGGGGGAGGGGAACAGCGTTGGGGAACTGGGGAAGGGGAACAGACAAGTTGTTGTCCTTTTGTTCTTCCGTCTAGTTGTGGAGGACGCTGCTTCACTGGCCCATGTTGGTACCATCGCTGTGCTCCTCTCACATGAGAAACATCGGTTGCTGGCCTCTGGACCGCCGCTCACGGCGGCTCTTGGCAGCTCACACTGGCTGCAGCTATGCTGTCCTGGGGACTCACAGCAGCCCAGCTCTAGGTGAGCTGTTGTTCACCATCTTACCTGTAGAGGGCAGAGTCACTGGCCCTCATATGTGGGATCCAAACCAGGGCTGCTAGCGTCCCAAGCCAGCTCTTAACCAACGCGCCACTCAGCCAGCCCCAGCACCTATTGATTTAAAACACTATCCTTTTTGTCTCCTACATTGCCTTTGTACTTTTGTCAAAATCAGTTATCTACAGTGTATGTGGGGTCTTTTTCTGGATTCGCTTCTGTTCTCTTGATCTATCTTATGGCAATACCAGTCTTGGTTAGTGTAATTTTCTAATAAATCTTGACATCAGGTAGTATTAGTCCTCTTTTTCCTTTTTCAAAGTTCTTTTAACTATTCTACATATGAATTTTAGAATCTACTTGCGAATTTCTATTAAAAAGCTGAGTGGGATTTTGACTGACATTATATTGAATCTATAAATGACATCCTAACAATATTAAGTCTTCTGTTTCACAACAGGATAGATTTCTCCACTTATTTAGGTGATCTTTAATATCTCTAAGTAATAGTTTGTAGTTCTCCATGTTAAGGTCTCAAATATCTTTTCTAAAATTTAAAGTATCTCTTATTTTTATGCTACTGTAAATGATATTTAAAATTTTTTTTAATTTGTCTGTTGCTAATATGTAGACATACAACTGATTTTTCACGTTTTTCTTATATTGTGCAACCTTGCTTATATTCATTAGTTTTATTAGCTTTTTAATAGAACCCACCAGATTTTCTACATCAAAGATCATGTCAACTGTGAATAGTTTTAGTTCTTCCTTTCCAATCTGGGTGCCACTTGTATCTGTTTGTCTCTATCTTTCTATCTTACCTTATTACACTGGCTACAACCTCCAGTACATTGTTGAACACAAGTGGTGAGGGAGGAATTCTGGTCTTGTTCCTGCTCGGAGCTGGAAAAAAACTCAGCCTTTCACAATTATTTATGATGTTGTCAGGTTTTCTGTTTTTTTGTTGTTTTTTTTTATAGCTGAGCCATCCTGACACCTGTTGGCAGCACAGTGGCTGCTCAGCTCGGGCTGGGCATCGAACTGCTGTTGCTCAGAGCTCAGCTCGCACTCTTGAGCAAGCTCATAACCAACAGAGCCACTCGGGCAGCCCTTGATGTCAGTTTTTACTAGATATTCTTTGCCTTATTAAGGCAGCTCCCAACTACTTCTAGTTTGCTGTTTTTTAATAAAAAATTGATGTTAAATTTTGTCAAATACATACTTTATTTGTCTCAATTGAGATGAGCATATGGTTTTTATTTTTCCATGTTACTACGGTGAATTACATTGGTTGATTTTCAAATGTTCAACCAACATTCAAATGTTGAACTAACCTTGCATTCCTGGGATAAATCCCATTTATTATGATGTATAACCCATCTTATATATTATTGAGTTCTATTTGCTACAATTGTGTTTAGAATTTTCAGATCTATGTTCCTGAGGGGATACTGGTCCATAGTTTTCTTTTCTTGTAATCTCTGTCAGGTTTTGAGGATCTAAATTACTTTCATTTTTTAGAATTTTATTTTGAAAAGTGAGCAAAATTTCTTTACAAGTCCATGAACATAACAAAACCAATTTTTTCGTCAATAAATATCTAAAAAAAATTATCTAATTTGTATTGTTTTTAGTGTATCTTTCAGCCTCTAAGTATTCTATTTTGGAAGATAAATTATATGGCTGTCTGTGGTTATCATGGCTGTAAAAGCATTATACTTCAAATTGCCATCAGCAGCACAGTTAAATGGCGAGATTAGCTGCTCCAAACACCTTTTTATCTTATTTTGATATGCATGTGGACCCAGGAGAACTGTTTAGAGAGACTCACTTGTCATCCATGGCTTTAGATACTAGAAACCTACACTATATCTTTGTCCCAAGAAAGGTAGTAAGTTTTATTAACAAACAGGTGAGGAACCACAGGGATTCAATTTACCATGGAAATAAAAGCTTCTACTTAGACGTAAATAGAAGGTTGAACAAAACTACTACAAATCTAAAAGCTAAGAGGGCAATTTAAAAGACCTGTACTTTAAAAGGTCTGTCTCTAGGAAACAGATTTGTTCAACAAATTAAAGAAAAATTAGAGTAGTTTTTTAAAAAAAGAATAATGAGCATTAGAATGACTGTCCAGAGCAAGAACATTTTCCATTTTACCCTTCCTTCTTCCTTCAGTTACCAATGAGTTTGTATTATGGTCTTAGCTTCACAACAGTATTATGGGATGTAAACTTAGTGTGTACTGAATTGTGGAAACATAATTATTCTTTGAACTGCTGAAGACTTCAGGAGTTTGATATGACATTTCCAAATTAATTGGAGATGAAGCAGGGACTGTGAAATGAACTCTTTTAACTCTTCATTCTAAAAAGTGAGACACATGAAAGATTTGGTTGAATTAATTCAACCTTTAAATTCCATCCAAGTTCCAGCTGCTCAAACAACCCAAACTCCTGGCCTCTGAGTACAAGCCCTTTAGCTGAGACTGAGAAGAACAGCAAACCGGTAAATCTTGAACTTTTTTCTAGGTTGAATAATTTAAAATTGTAATTTTCATGCATCAAAATCGGTAGAATTTTATCTAGTTCGATTTAACTTTATATTGTTCTTGATTATTTCAGAGCTTTCCCCACAGGGCACAGGAGTACACAAAAGAGCCTGATTTGATAGTATTGGAGAGTGTCTTCATGAAGCGAGAAGCAAAGCTGTCCTCACCAATTACTGATCTCCTCCAAGCGTGCCACAGAAACTACTCGCAGGCCCCTGCTAGCTAACTACAAGCTTAAATTACTAAACCCACAGGTGAAGAGGAGGGAAGAAGCAGATCTCGCATTTCCACCTCCGACCTCTTCATTAATCCTCATTACTCTTCCATACCAGGGAAGTGATGGATCTGATTAGTAAGTGCCAAGAGCCTACCTTCTGCTGAATTCACATTTGTCCAATGGATGGAGTTCATGTATTAGGAAGCTGCACAAATGCCAGAGAAGTGGTTCTGAGTATGAGTGCCTGTTCCGGAGTCTCTAATTCTCAGGTGGGTCATCCTGTAGACTTAAGACTGTCCATTTTGGCCACAGATCAACTGTGCTGTCAAATTCAGCCCAATAAAAACTAAGTTTTAATTTCCATTGTCTGGCTTCTATTATATTTCTCAATATGTTCTAGACTCAGGGGTGTTATAGTTAGAAGTACAACCAATGACCAACCAGCAAATAAAACTAGGCATGTTTAAACACAGAGCAATAGTACAGACATGGAAGAATTTGAAGTCATAAAATACATAATTCTTGTAAATTATGGAGACGAGAAAGAAGATCTGACATAGTCCTATGTTTATTTTAAAAAGCAGAAATACAATATGGTATACTCTATGCTTGCATCTGAAAATAGTTATGAAGCATGCATGTGAGAAATGGAAAATATTATGCAAAAAAATAAAGCTAAATTATGGTAATGATATGGGAGATTTTCCATTTAAGAAAAAAAACTTCTTAATGTTGTTTTAATATCTTTCAGTACCTACCTATGACTCAGGACAAAACCCAAAAGAAAATTTATGGAGAAAGGAATAATAGTAATACTCCAGATATTTCTTAATACCATTATAATGTTACATATGTACCAAATTTTATTTAAATAAATATAAATCAGACTGTTCAGAGCACCCTGCCCTGTAGTGCATGCCGGGAGCTCTATTTCTAGGAAGCCATCTATCTATTTTTTGCTAATCTGAGACAGCAGACATAGCCACTCTTGTACTGAAGTGATCCTTTCAGGTAAGCTGAGACTCTCAGATCAGATGTCTCATTGGCACCACATCATGGTCAGAAGCTCTCAAGTAATCAATGAAACCCTCAGGTAGCCATGGGCTCAATTCCCCAGGTTATCATCAGGGACCTCAGTGAAGCAATGTCCTCTCTCTCCACAAGGTGCTAGTAACATTTTTAGGTTCATTCTCCAGTGGCCCTCACAGCTTAACTAGCAACCCTTCTCCTCCCAGCCTTACTCCATCTTCACACTCTATCTCCCCACCCCAGATCCACTTAAAAAAAAAAAAAATCAATACTGATTCTGTTAGGAAATTTTGCTTGGACTAAGTCTCTTCTAATATATCCTGTATTTTAAGAATTCAGCTATTACTAAATGCTAATTATAGAAAATAACCTCTTCACTGTAACAGCAGCTCTGGCTGAAAAAAAATAGAGCAAAACTGAACATAAGCCTTTGCTGAAATTACCAACTAAAAGAAAAATAACTTTGGTTTCTGTACATAATCTTCCGTTTAAGTTTTTTTCTCCAGGGACATGAGTATAAAACCTTACAGCTTATGAATACAACCTTGAGATAGTTTTTCTTACCTCTGTGCTTATCTAAATTCCACCTATTCCTCAAGGTTCTAGTACTTGAAGCCTTGTTCTACCTTTTTCATGAAGCTTTACCTTCTCCATAAAGTCTTCATAATGGCTAAAATTTTACTAAGCATTCCTATATGGCAGCACATTGGCCTTCACAGCTGAAGTGTATTAACTCACTGAACCCTCACAATAATATCTATGAGGTAAGTATTATTATTTCCCCCCATTTACAGATGAGGAGAAACAGAGTCAGAAATTCCAAGTAATTCTGTCCAGATTATATAGCCATTAAGTAGCAGACCCAAGATTTGAACTCAGGCAGTCTGGTTCCAGGTATTTCACCCAGGTCATCTGTTCTCTCCCCTTGAAGGCTTTAGTCTTTCCAAAGACTGCAGCCCACCTCCTCTAATCTCTCCCTACAGTGGTTGTTACAGAACCCACAGTAAGCTTATTATATTCTTTGTACTCTTTGTTGTTTTCCTATTTGTTTCACATGTGTTTTCACTTGTTCCCTAAATAAATGATAAGTACCTTGCAGGAAAGGCAGGCATATTTGTTTCTTGCCCCTACTTCTAGCAGAGTGCTGTGTATAATAAAGCACTCAACACAGACAACCTTGGCAACTTCTATATTACAAAAACAGACATTTTCTCTATTTTTTAAAATGCAAATTTTAAAAAGCAGAAAACAGAAACATTCGTGCATGATGACAAGGAAATTCTACAGAGGGAAAACGGGCATTATCACACCCTTGCTGCAAACCCTACCAAACATGAAGTCACAAGCTATGACTCAGCAAAATTACTTTTAACACCTGAAGTATGATAGCTCATGCCATCACTGCCGGACTTAGCATTACTAAAGTTAGGAAACTGACTGCACATGTTTATTTTTCTTCTTAGTGCATCTCCTCCTAGTGAGTCATATCTATAAAACTGACAGACCAATGTATTTCCATTTCCCAAAAGAGAACTAACACTTAAGAAAAAATCAGAGGAAGCTTCTTCTGCATATACATAACCAGTAAGTGACAATTTGTGTTATTAGGAATAGCACACACAAAGGGGGAAAAAAAAAGAAAAAAAAATATTAAAATCAGAAAAACTTCCAGGCCTGGCACGCAGAATCGATTTTAAATAATGTTTTCGATCCACAAAATGAGGAAATGAAAATGGGAGTTCAAAGACATGATCTGTCTTGAGTCACTCTTATCCATCCATGTACCAGGGTAATTCAGAATTACGCAATAACTTAATACTGGCTATTAAGTACCAGAGACCATTAAGTAAAAGAAAATGCCCTTAATAAAACAAGACAATTTCCCAAAGATTTCAATTTTCTTGACCCTAAATATAACGACATAAAAATCTGAGGGGCTACAGGTCTTAAGATAATTTTCAGAAGATAAAGGACAGAGGCTAAGGCTTTTTAAGGGCTTTTTACTGAATACCACTTTTCAAATATACTGCCAAAACAGTTTTAATTACACACAAGTAAGTTCTGTGACAATAGCAGCAAAAGCAAAGCATGTTTTTTGTAGGCTGAGCTGGAGGGCTATAGTCTCTAAATGATTAAAAACAAAGAGTATGTAATGCCACTGAATTGTACACTTAAAAATGGTCCAAAAAAAAGAGACTTCAAGTCAATAAATAAAGTGAAAAAAGAAAATTACTCTGAATTGACTCTAAAATGGTATTCCAGGAGGCACACTAATGCCTTATTTTAAAATCACAGCTAAGAGCCCCCCCAAAAAATATGGATGCTGTATTATATAAAGAACTGGAAATTAATTATAGGTCCCATCTTGAGATCTGGAAGACAAGTAAATATCTTATCCTAAATCTGGCTCCCTAATTCCAATTATACCAAATTACCATGTTCATCAGAGGCCATCTGTGACCGGTACTCTGTGTAAAGTTGAAGCCTGTGGCTTACTGTGACTTCTGTAACTACTCCTCCTGGCCTGCTTTCTGCTTGGCTATTATGCCACTAAAACAAAACCTGCAACACTGTTATTTCAAAAACAACACAAGCTTTTTATTTTCACAACATACACACAATAAAGAAGCAGAAAACAGAACTGAAAAGATCACCAGGTTTCAAACAGCACAGCCAGAGGCTATTACTTCATTACTCTCTCCTAAGGTTTATCAAAGTGCTATGGCAACGCTCCAGCTATTAAAAACACATATATTTCTAAGGGCTACTCTTGCCCACATTTTCCTATCCGTTCTGTTGTTTTGTTGCACTAGGAAGTGAAAACTATGCCATGATTTTAACATCCACCCACTCACTAAAGCATCCCTTTAGCCAAAGGAAAACTTACCTCTGCAAAATGTGTTGATGTGCTATTATCCATCCGGCCTCCACCACCACCTAAAAAACTATAGAGAAAAAGGAATGAGTAGTGATTCTATTCCCAGGAGCAAGCCTCCCTCCCACAAGCTAAATATAGTATGGTACAATGAGAACAAAGCCCAATAAGGAAAAATAACTCATCCCAACATGACACCTACAAAGGATATTATGGAATATGGATCAATCTATGAAAAATATAACAAACTACAAAACCAAGGAAAAATCAAGTGACATATTGAGGAGAGGGGCCACCACAGAAGGAAGGACACACAGACAGCAATAAAATTCAAATTTGACTTAGCAAAAGAAGAAAAACAAACGTTTATTCTCAAAGAGGCTAAGAAATAAAACAAGACTCTCCAAATAATGTTTCACTAAAAAACTATTCAACTACCAGATGAACATATTTAAGACAATAATAGTTACTATTTCTTGGGAATGTTAAATGTGGTAATGTGAGGGGACTGGTATTATTGGGTTGTCAGAAAAGTCACGATGCATTTTTGCAACGAAAAACATAGAAAAAATACGTCATGACTTTTCCAACAACCCAATATATTTAGCACTTTATAAAAGGGCTCCTTTTTTCTTCTGATAGTTTATCCCGTTCTTTGATTATTCTACACATCCTTCAGGGCCCATCTCAAATGCTACCTCCTCCATTAAGTGTTTTTTGAACTCACCAACCAAATGAGACCGTTCCACACCCCTCCGCACTCTGGCTTTGATTCTGAACTTTACCTTGTATTATAAATACCTAGAATTTTTCTCATCCATTTCTACCCCTTTCCCTCCTTTCATAAATATAAACTTAGAGGGTAAAGACTGTATTAATACCTCAAATATATGTAGAGTGTTTATTATGTGTCAGACACTATACAGATCACTCATCAATTTTGAAAACTGCAATGCCATATTCTATATTGATAACTTGAAAATAAAAGCTGTCAAATTAATAACACATGTCTAAACAATAAAATAACTACCTATTCCCAAATAAATATTAGATCCCCTTGTCCCCATGAAATTTGCAAAGATCTGGGGAATGCTTTGGGGGAAGGGGAATGGAAAGAATCACAAAAACTGCCACGATATCACTTTTACTTCAAGAGACACACGTTAAGTGGCACAAACATGTATGTACACGTTCCTGTATGACATAAAGTCAACATACTGTGACAAACAGCTTTCACTTTCAGAATGACAATACCCATCCAGGCACTGTGCTTGGCTCATTGAGGAAACACACTGGTTAGTCTAGAACCAAAAGTGAAAAAGCAAAGCTAATGCCATGCTCCATGTAATCATTCTCAGGCCTTATTCTGATTAGAAACCATTTAACATCAGTAATTGTTTCAGAAGTTAAAAACAAAGTTGTAAAAAATACTTCAAATGTAGGGCCAGCTGAGTGGCACATTGGGTAAGGGCTGGCTTGGGACGCCAGTGGCCCCGGGTTCGGATCCCACGTTGAGGGCCAGTGACACTGCCCTCTACAGCTAAGATGGTGAACAACAGCTCCACCTGGAGCTGGGCTGCTGTGAGTCCCCTGGTGGGCATAGCTGCAGACCCTGCTGCAGTGGGCTGCCATAGGCTACAGTGAGTGGCCGGCAGCCAGTGTGAGCGGCTGGCGGCTGGTGTGAGCTGTCAAGAGCCACTTTGAGTGACCATCCAGAGGCCGGTGACTGATCTGCCTCACCCAAGAAGAGCTCAATGATGACACCAACATGGGCCAGTGAATCAACATCCTCCGCAACTAGACTGAAGAACAAAAGGATAGCAACTTGTCTGTTCCCCTTTCCTGATTCCTCAACGCTGTTCCCCTCCCCCAATTCCCCAATAAAATCTTTAAATTAAAAAAAAAAAGACTTGAAAGTTCTCACAGATTAAGTTTAAAAAAAAAAAAAACTTCAAATGTAGAACAAGCCCAAAAGTACAATCCGTGCCAAATAAATACTAACTAAACTACCACATACCTTTAAAAAAACAAAGTGGAGTGTCTGTGTACCCATCTTATTGCTCAAGCCTAGACAGGCTTGCAAAACCATTAACTGCCTTTACTACATATTGGGTTGTTGGAAAGTCAGGAGGAAAAACACAGAAAAAATACATCCTGACTCTTCCGACAACCCAGTAGTGTCAGGGATTCAAATATCCTTGGTATTAAAGCTATCAACTATCTTTTGGGGTTTTGCACCCCCAGAATTCGTCAGCATTTCCTTTCCTTAAAATTCCTTTGTATTTTATGAGTGATACGGCTAATCATAGAGAAGGGATAATAAAAACAACCACACTGTTCTGAGAAACATTACAAAGCTTAAGAAAACTTACAAGGTGCCTCTCTATATGCATGTCTAGTACCACCTGGGGCCCATTATCAAAAATTTACATGCAAGGACTTCCTCTTATTAATTTTTACCATCCACTACTCACCACTGTAACTGCTAAGTATTCAGCAAATGTTTATTAACTTAGCAGAAGGAAATCTCATGCTGCCTCTAAGGCACTAACAAAAAGAGTTCATCAACTATTTAAAATACCAATCTTTCAGGGCCAGCCGAGTGGCACGGTGGTTAAGTGCTGGCTTGGGAAGCCAGCGGCCCAGGTTCGGGTCCCACATATGAGGGCCAGTGACACTGGCCTCAAAAAAAAAAAATAAATAAATTTTATATATATATATATATATATATATATATATATATATATATATATATATAAATACTAATCTTTCTAAAGACATAATCTTTGCATTTGAGTATCTGCTACCAATAGCACCTGTATTGGACAACCTTCAACCTACAAAGGCACAAATAAAAGAATTGTTAAGTCAAGTGGGAGCAGGATCCATAGAATTCATAGTTCTCTGCTAGAAAAGACTCATCCTGCAGTTATCCACTATCTCATTTACAACCACACTTTGTATATAGGCCTAAAAAAACCAATAGTACTATTTTAAAATTTAGGGGAAAAAAATCCACTAATTACCCCCAACAACCAATATGCTATTTAACACATGCAGAGCTTTAAATAAGTATTTGATGCAATTTTAACACAAATAAGAAGCTATTCCAAATTAGCATGCCATCCACACAAAATTGCTAATTTTGCTATCATGCTAATATTACAGGTTTAGAGTTGGTGCTGTTATATAAAACCAAGATTATTAGATTAAGTACTTATACAAAACTAGTACCCATGCCATATGCTGCCTTAGAAGCTCTGGTCATTTCTATATAATTGCCAATCATTAATAAAGTTAAACTAATAGTACATACTGTAAAGTGTGTAGTTTTTCCTGGTTGTGGAAGGGACCTTCAACTTTAGATTCTGCCAACAGCAACAGTAAAGGAATTATTTACTGCCATTAAACTCCCCCAAATCAAGATTAAAAGAAGTTTCGGATTACAGATTCTTTTCATTCAGTGGGCTCTTCTTCAATTGTTCAACTAATGTAGAACCATATAGCCACAAAAGAAAAAATGTGCTACTATGTTCAGCCAAAATGAGACAGCCTATCAATGCGATTCTACTTTTTATTAAGTGTTTAGTTTTAAACATATTAACCAATAATATATAATACAGTCACTTTCAGAAATACTTCCCCTTTTTATAGGTTTTATACCTTTACTAAGACCTATAAGAGCTAATTTCAAGCATTACAAACCCAAATATTAATATTACAGTAACAAGATGGCATATGTTGGACCATGATAATCCTAATAACAACAAGCACCCAAGGCTTCCTCAAAGCAGAGTAATAACTCAGTTTCCCTGGCTAGAAAACAGCCTATTTATTTAATCAGACATCTTTGTCAGAAGTGGCTCCCCAGCCACCAAGGAGGTGTAACAGCAGTTTACCTCCAAGCAACAGTGGTCATTAAAAACCAACCAATAATCTAAGAGAACCAACCTTAAAGTCTCAGAAAATAAATGACCACTTGCTGGATTGACGAGTACTCTGATACGGATATAAAGGTTTCCAAGGAATGTCACACACAATCAAAAACTGTTAATACATCCCATCAGAGCCATTATCATATCACTTGCCAAATTTTCCCATTTTTCTTCCCCTTTCCTCCGCCACTCATTCTCCACCACACCAGTCTTTCTCTCAGCAGACAGTATAAGCCATAAAACAAATTCCTTTCAATCCAGTTAATGCTGAGAGAGAATAATTTTGATAACAATGCCTGCTTTAACCATAAGCTTGTACAATACCTGGAGTCATCTGTCACTTCTTCAATAAAGCCTGATTCACATCTGGGACAAATATATTCCTACAAAAGAAAGAAGAAATAAATAAAAGTCTTTCATTAGAACGCTGAGTATGTAGTTTCAGAATAATATGCGGTTCACAAGCTAATGCTGTGAATTGTTGTATGTGCTTGCTCAGTCCTGGGACAGCTTTTTTCTATTATGTTCTGGCAAATAACAAATTTCATAAGATGTTTGCAGAATGAGGTTCCCACTTCATAAGTGCTCCCATTGAGAGTTGAAAGGGAGAATATCAAAGACTATTTTTCCCCTTAATTTGGTTTTTTTAAAAACTGGAATAAATTCATTTTCTAATTTTCTCTTCATTTCTAATGAAAAAGCTCCGCTATAGATATCAGAGAGCACTAAAAGATGATATAATATGGATGGGTACAGAAACTGCAATGGTTTTTACTACGTACATATAGGAGACATAAACTGAATCACAGCATAAATCAATTTGAGGAGTAGGAACCTATAAGGGCAAACTAGGATGTATCACGCTCCCTGATATCAAACTATACTACAAAGGTACAATAATGAAAACAGTATAGTACTGCCATAAAAGCAGATATATATAGATCAATGGATTAGAATAGAGAGCTCAAAAATAAATCCTCACTGATATGGTCAATCTATGACAAACGAGGCAAGGATACATAATGGGGTAAAGACAGTCTCTCTTCAATAAGTGGTGTTGGCAAAACTGTACATATACATGCAAAGAAAAAGGAAACTGCATCACTTTCTTATACTATATACAAAAATAAACTCAAAATGGATTAAACACTTAAATGTTAGACCTGAAATTATAAAACTCCTAGAAGAAAACATAGGCAGTACACTCTTTGACACTGCCCTTAGCAATAACGTTTTGGATATACAGAGGGTGCCAAAAATATATATACACATTTTAAGAAAGGAAAAAACTGGCCGGCCGAGTGGCGCATTGGTTAAGCGCTGGTTTTGGGATGCCAGCGGCCCCGGTTCGGATCCCACATGAGGGCCAGTGACACTGCCCTCTACAGCTAACAACAGCTCCACCTGGAGCTGGGCTGTGCGAGCCCCGGTGATGGTGTGGGCTGCAGCCCCTGCTGCAGTGGGCTGCCATAGGCTACAGTGAGTGGCCCGCAGCCAGCGTGAGCGGCTGGCAGCCAAGAGTGAGCTGCCAAAAGCCGCGGTGAGCGACATCCAGAGGCCGGAGACCGATCTGCCTCATCCGGGAAGAGCGCAATGACGATACCAACAGTGAAGCAACATCCTCCACAACTAGACTGAAGAACAAAATGACAGCAACTTGTCTGTTCCCCTTCCCCGATTCCCCAACGCTGTTCCCCTCCGTCAATTCCCCAATAAAATCTTTAAAAAAAAAAAAAAAGAAAGAAAGAAAGGAAAAAACTGTATTAAAATTGTAATACTCAACATATACTGATACCAATAGCAAAAGATGAATACAAGTCATGTGTATACCTTTTTTGATACCCCTGGTATATCGCCTCTAGCAAGGGAAATAAAAGAAAAAATTAACAAATGGGACTACAAATTAAAAAGGTAAGAAAACCAATAAAGTAAAAAAAAAACAACAGTAAGAAAACCAATAAAACGAAAAGAAAACCTACTGACTGGGAGAAGATATTCAAAAATGATACATCCAATAAGGAGTTAATATCTAAAATATATAAAGATCTCATACAACTTAACACCAAAAAAACACACACAATTAAAAAAAACGGCAGAGGGGGCCGGCCGAGTGGTGAGGTAGTTTAAGTGCTGACTTGGGAAGCCAGTGGCCCCAGTTCGGTCCCACATATGAGGGCCAGTGACACTGCCCTCAATAAATTAATTAATTAATTAATTAATTTAAAAAAGGCAGAGGACCTGAATAGACATTTCTCCCAAGAGGACATACAGATGTCCAACAGGCACATGAAAAGATGCTCAACATCACTAATCATCAGGGAAATTCAGATTAAAACCACAGTGAGATATCACCTCACACCTGTCAGGGTGGCTATAACAAAATAACTCAACAAATAACAAATGCCAGCAAGGATGTAGGGAAAAAGGAACCTTTCCTTGTACAGTTGGTGGGACTGTAAATTAGTGCAGCCACTATGGAAAACAGCATGGAGATTCCTCAAAAAATTAAAAGTAAAGCTGCCATTTGATCCAGCAATTTCACTTCGCGGTATTTATCCAAAGAAAACAAAAACACTAATTTGAAAAAATATAGACACCCCTATGTTCACTGCACTGATATGGGAGCAACCTAGAGGTCCATCAACAAATGAATGACAATGTGGTGTGTGTACACACACACAATGGGGTATTACTTAGCCATAAAAAAGAATGAAATCTTACCATTTGCAACAACACTGGTGGACCTAGAGGGTATTATGCTAAGTGAAGTCAGAGAAAGACAAATACCACAGGATCTCACATGTAGAATCTTAGAAAACAAAGCAAATAAACAAAACAGAAACAGACCTATATAGAAAATAAGCTGATGGTTACCAAAGGCGACAGGTGAAGGGATAGAATTAAAAAATCCGAAAAAGGCCGAGTGGCGCATTGGTTAAGAGCTGGTTTTGGGATGCCAGCAGCCCGGTTCGGGTCCCACATATGAGGGCCAGTGACACTGCCCTCTACAGCTAACAACAGCTCCATCTGGAGCTGGACTGTGCGAGCCCTGGCCATGGTGTAGGCTGCAGTGGGCTGCCATAGGCTACAGTGAGTGGCCAGCAGCCAGCGTGAGCTGCCAATAGCCGTGGTGAGACCAGCCAGAGACCAGCAACCCATCTGCCTCATCTGGGAAGAGCGCAATGATGATACCAACATGTGAAGCAACGTCCTCCAGAACTAGACTGAAGAACAAACAGACAGCAACTTGTCTGTTCCTCGATTCCTCAACGCTGTTTCCCTCCCCCAATTCCCCAATAAAATGTTTAAAAAAAAAAATCCATAAAAGGGCCAGCCGAGTGGCTCCGTTGGTTAAGAGCTCACTCAAGAGTGCGAGCTGAGCTCTGAGCAACAGCAGTTCGATGCCCAGCGCGAGCTGAGTTGCCGCTGAGCTGCCAGCAGGTAGCAGGATGGCTCAGCTAAAAAAATAAAATAGAATCATCTGAAAAAAATTGTAAAACAAAATTCATTTTAGACTGTATAAAGAATAAAAAACAATTGAGCAAGGGCCGGCCAAGTGGCGCAGTGGTTAAGCGCTGGCTTGGGAAGCCAGTGGCCCCGGTTCGAGTCCTACATATGAGGGCCAGTCACACTGCCCTCAAAAAAAAAAACACAATTGAGCAAAAGGAGCTATAGCCAGGAAGACACAGATTCAGGGAGCAACTTAAGTTTTGTTCCAACCAGTTAAAGGGGAGGCCACCTTTTTCAGTGCAAACAGTCCGCCCTTCCATTAGGTCCCTCTTATGTAAATGAGGCACAGTTCCAAATCAGACAGTCCTGACTGAAGAGAGCAGGTCTCAATCTGTTTGTTGATAGAGAGACAAACCCAGGGTTTCTCCTAGAGGCTGACTCAGACTAAACAAGGAGGCAGGGTGCAGGAAGCTGAGTTCAGTCTGAGGTTCTTCCCAGTATAGAGTACATGAGCGGCCCTTGGCAGTAAATGGCCACTAGACTTATTATTTATAAAATTGCCCTCAGTTGACCATGGGGAGTCCATCTTAGCAGATAAAGTCCTTCTGGGGGTTCACGACTAATGAATTTTTCTTAGGAGGATCATAAAATAAAATTTCATATCAAGAACGAACAAAATAATTTTGTTCATTCGTTTACTTAGCATATCACCTAACTCTCCCCATTAAAAAATAATCTCTGTAAGGAAAAAAACTAACATTCACTGTTAGTCTATAAAAATATTAATTAAGGGTCGGCCGAGTGGCGCATTGGTTAAGCGCTGGTTTTGGGATGCCAGCGGCCCCGGTTCGGATCCCACATGAGGGCCAGTGACACTGCCCTCTACAGCTAACAACAGCTCCACCTGGAGCTGGGCTGTGCGAGCCCCGGTGATGGTGTAGGCTGCAGCCCCTGCTGCAGTGGGCTGCCATAGGCTACAGTGAGTGGCCCGCAGCCAGCGTGAGCGGCTGGCAGCCAAGCGTGAGCTGCCAATAGCCGCGGTGAGCGACATCCAGAGGCCAGCGACCCATCTGCCTCATCCGGGAAGAGCGCAATGAGGATACCAACAGTGAAGCAACATCCTCCGCAACTAAACTAAAGAACAAACAGACAGCAACTTGTCTGTTCCCCTTCCCCGATTCCCCAACGCTGTTCCCCTCAGCCAATTCCCCAATAAAATCTTTAAAAAAAAAAAATTAATGAAAACAACCAAACAATACCATTAAATCAGCTTCAATACTGCAGGGATGAAAAATTTCTCTACCTTTCAAGGTTCTTCTGGCTGGACAAATAAATCAACACAAGACAGACTAGCAGGAGAGACACAAATTAAAGCTTAATCACATGCATACCTCCTATAAACATGGGAGACACACGGGAACATTGGATAACTAAAGGGTGGAGGCCACCACCTTCAATACTACCTTACAGCTAAGACCAAAGATGACATTGTGGGTAAAGGGAAGTTACGAGGAAAAACACAGTCAACGAGGGTTAGATTGTTATACAGATTTAAGTTCAAGCCTTCTCCACTGATAGTGAAGGCAGGCCTGGACAGTGAAGGAAACAAATTTACAAATGGAGATTTCCCTTACAAATTAAATGTAAATGTCCTTTTACAAAAGGTACTTCTACTAGGTTTTCAGCTTCTCACTTGTCTGTAGTTTCTTACAATCAACGAACCTAAAATAATCAACATCCCAAAGTGACATAGTTTGAGGTGGCCATCTTTTAAGTAAAAATATCAAGCTTGTGGCTGATAAGAAAGAATACATTTTAGAGACTGCTTATCATAGTTTAAAAAAGCATGTTTTAACTACCAATTAAAATAAATCTGGGAAATACATTCTTTTCATTATACCACATTGATTGAAAATAACTATGCTTTTAGAGAAAGGAACAGGAACTATAATTTGCTGTAGATTGAATGAAAAAGTTTATGGCAAGGCAGATAAGTTGAGGCCTGGGGAAAGTCAGCAGCCATTCAGACCCCTTACAACCCTGGGTCTGAAACCTTCAATCTTACAAGCTCAGAAATCTAATTTATCAGACCAAGAAAAGACCTGTCTCTTAGAGGAAGATGATTCACATAAAACCAAACTCAGAGGCCATACACATAAAAAGCCCAGAAGACCAATTTACTTAATTACAATGAAAAAAGTTATCAAATGGCCCATTTACTTTTACTATTCATATTCAGCACAGTGGTTCTAAGTAAGCAAATCTACCTGAAAAGTATCAAGGCACAGAAGACAGAGTTTTGGGGTTAGAGACCTAAATTCCAATCTCAGGACTTCACTTCTTAGATCTGAAGTCTTAGGGAAGTCACATCACCTTTTTGAGACTCAATTTCCTCATCTGTAAAATGGAGACGCTTGCTTCACTGCAGTATTGTAAAGATTAAGATGCTTGTAAAACACCTAACTCAGTGACTGGCACATTACATAGGAGACATTTAATAAAGATGGCTATTACAGTTATTCCAGATTACAATCACTTGCTAAACAAGCAGAGAAACAGAGCAATAAGAGAAGTGGATATCTGGCTTGTGTTGTCATGCTCAGAGAGCCTAAAAGATCCATCCCCAGTATAAGCGCCAACCAGACCCGGGATTCCTCTCCCACTGGGCAGGTACCAGGAAAAGCAGTTTATATTTGCCTCTGACTTTCTTTTGTATTCTTTTTTTTTTTTTCTGAGGGCAGTGTCACTGGCCCCCATATGTGAGATCTGAACCGGGGCCGCTAGCGTCCCAAGCCAGCCTCCAACCACCGCGCCACTCGGTCGGCCCTCTTTTGTATTCTTTTACTTCTGACCAACGATTGGCACACCTTCTAACAGATGCATTCTTTCTCCTGATAGAATATAACACTATTACTAGGCTATATTTTCTTAATTACAATCACAATTGAGTCATGCCCTACAGTGAGATTCCAACCAGACTGATTTTAAGTGTGTATCACTTGGGTCACTTCTGAAGATGGCTAACTTCGTATTTTAATTTTTCCTAATTTTTTAAACTCCAATTTGGGGGGACATCCACGAATGAAGGAGAGTGTGCAAAAGGGTGAAAACAGGAACCAAACAGTCTCTCTCTGCCTCTACACTCCTTCCACACCCAGGCCTTGGCCTGAGTATCAACCTGATATATTCAGATACAGAGTTTTGAATTTTAACCATAAGGGGTTTGTATTGGGGGGAGGGAGAGGGGCAAACCAAGGAGAATAATGAATTAAGCATCTATCATGTCTGGCACTATGAAAATCTCCCCCCTTCTTAAATATTAATATGCCAAATCTTTACACTGCCCCCCAAAAATACTGCCACTGTATATAGCCCTGCAACAAAGTCTTATCAAAAAAATGTCATTAATAGGGCCGGCCGAGTGGCACGGTGGTTAAGCGCTGGCCTGGGAAGCCAGCGGCCCTGGTTCAGTCCCACATATAAGGAAGGGCCAGTGACACTGCCCTCAAAAAAAAAAAAAAAAAATTTTCATTAAGTCGTTTCTATCATCCCATGTGTAAAAGAGAAATATAATAAACTTAAGTTGCTTATCCAGCCGGAATCACTGGAAATAAGAGCCCAGCTGTTTCCAACAAACCAAGCTGCTTTCCCCAGGGTCCGATATAAAGATACTCCAGCAAGTACACTTGAAGGAACTGCTTCAGATGCTCCAACGCCTGTTCCATCTAAAAATACCCACAAGTAGAAGTATTTTTCACCATGAACAGTCTGAGTCAGGAACAACTCCCTAAGTACAGTTTAGGCCTGCCACTTACCCACTCAGAAAACAGCACAAGAGGACACACAGCACTTGGAATACAGGGGAGAATGGAAAATGGTGGTTAAGGGGACCGGAAGATTTGCCTTTTAGCCATATTAAGCTGGTTATTAAGAAACAAAAGACTCAAAAAAAAAAAAAAAAGTTTGACACCCCCCACCCTTCCCTGCCCAATAGATTCAGATAGAAAAACTTGCTTCAGGAAAGAAATCTTAACATACTCACCTCGGCCTACTTTGAATTAAGTAGGTAGCTAGGAAGTTGTCAAGCAAGGGCCTGTTTACCAGGTTACCCCATGTCTCATTGTCTCTGGGTTGCCTAGCAAACATTTACCTGCCAGGTATGTTCAGCTCCTTCTCAATTAGCTGTAAATCACCCATTCTCACTTTTGAAATCTAAGATTCTGTTCCTTCCTCCTTTTCTCCTTTGTCCAAAATGACACATAGCCCCGATTTTGCCTGTCTGGAATTTTCATGCTTACATGAATTTGCCATGCACAGGTATTAAAAATTAGATTTTGGGCCAGCCGAGTGGCGCATTGGTTCAGCGCTGGTTTTGGGATGCCAGCGGCCCCGGTTCGGATCCCACATGAGGGCCAGTGACACTGCCCTCTACAGCTAACAACAGCTCCACCTGGAGCCGGGCTGTGTGAGCCCCAGTGATGGTGTGGGCTGCAGCCCCTGCTGCAGTGGGCTGCCATAGGCTACAGTGAGTGGCCCGCAGCCAGCGTGAGCGGCTGGCAGCCAAGCGTGAGCTGCCAATAGCCGTGGTGAGCAACATCCAGAGGCCAGCGACCGATCTGCCTCATCCGGGAAGAGCGCAATGACGATACCAACAGTGAAGCAACATCCTCCGCAACTAAACTGAAGAACAAAAAGACAGCAACTTGTCTGTTCCCCTTCCCCGATTCCCCAACGCTGTTCCCCTCCGCCTATTCCCCAATAAAATCTTTTAAAAAAAAAAAAAAATTAGATTTTTCTCCTGTTAATCTGTGTTAATTTGATTACTCCACCTAGAAGAACTTAGAAGGTGGGAGCAAAACTATCTCTTTTTTTTTTTAGCCCCCACATAGTTTTAATGCATTGTTTTCTTTCTTCTTATACTCCAAGAGATCAATTATCACAAAATGAGAGATTCTGGCAGGACAATGAGCTATAAACTAGGACCTGCTTATATTAAGTCCCCCTATGAAATTGATATACCCTTGAACTTTATGCAAGTTTGTATCTAATACTTATTCAGTATATAAAATATAATATAAAGACTATTTCCTAATTCCACAGCTTTGTTTTTCTACCTGATCACTATCAACGTCGAAAGTGTTTTTTGTTTTTTTTTGAGGGCAGTGTCACTGGCCCTCATATGTGGGACCGAACCGGGGCCGCTGGCTTCCAAGGCCAGCGCTTAACCACTGCGCCACTCGGCCGGCCCTAGTGGTTTTTATTTTACCTAAAACAGAAGCCTTTTTTCTATCTCTTCTGACAGTCAAAAATCTAAGATCACAATATTGTTAGTCATATTCTCTTATTCGTATTCTCTTTAGTATCACATGGCAAAACTGTTCAGGAACTCACCATCAGACGGATTAGGAACACAAACTGAAATGCATCACAGCTCCTCGGCCAGAACCCACCACACCCTGAATATCATGCCAACTCCCATCTCTAGGCCAGAGACCCTGCTTTTTTCTAGAGACTTTCCCCATAATACCGTATAATTATCCCTTTTCAAGCCAGGTTACACTTCCTCCCTTTTCAAAAGCATCAAGTGAACCCCAAAACAAAGACAACAGAACTCAGAGTTCTGTTCCCAGTTCCACCATTACTTTCATGGTCTTTGTGAAGAATTGTTTCTTCATCGGTAAAACTAGAACACAAATGCTGTCCTTATTTATTTGTCTCCCCAACTCTCCTTCAGGAAAACCAAGTTATTACTCTCATTCATGGGGCCCACCCCCTCTTAAAAGGAAAAATTTCCATTTTAAACATTTTGAATTAATTGTCTGAAATCAAGAAATCTTAAGCAATGAATTGTGCCCCTGGCTATTAATCAGGAAAAAAGCCAGTTTACAAATAAAGAAAACATCAGGCCACAAAGATACCGATTACTGTTTGAAGAGCTGTGATTCAGTTCCAGGTCAATAAAACTGCCTTGATATTTATGGTCTCACTCCCTTAGAATAGTAACACTCACAATCTTCATCATTTTGTCCCTTCATTCCAGGCCATGACTGAACATTGACATTATCAGCGAGTCCAAACAGGAGTATATAATCAACCAACCTTCTTTAGCTCATTGTGTAGCAAGTCAGAAAATCAGGTCACAGGACAAAGCGTTACTTGATATAAGCTTGATCAGATGGACAGGAAGCCAAATTTTCTAAGAAAAAAAACAGACTAAACTACAAGAATTATCAGAGAAAAAGTTAACCTCACACAACACTATATAGTCAGGAAAGATTGAGTCCCAGTGTTCTGTGCTCACTCACACTAAAGGCAGCAAGAAGGGGACCAACCCAGTGTCATACGTATAAGACAGTAAATGATCCACAATGTTTGCCACCAGCTCTTGACAAGAAAAAAATCCTGACATGCTCTAAATTAAATTACAGAGGCGGGACAGTGAAAGAGAGGCAGAAGAGTTAGTCTGTTAACAGATATGGACCAGCTAACAAAAGCCTGCTCATAGTCCTGTCTATCGGAACTCCAGGTTAACTTCCATGCAGCTATTTCCACAATTATGCAAAAGACAGAAGAGAACAGGCAGGCGCCACAGTACCCCAGGAACCTCCACTTCTTGTTTACATGGCTGACATGCTTGTGGTTTCCACAAGCCACGCTGTCAGTGGTTTAGACTTCAGACTGTAGGACTGGTCTTTCTCGGCTAGCATTTTGGCTCAATAAACCTTTCTTTAAGAAAAACTGTCAGCCGTGCAAATTTCGTTTAACACTCTCATGGATACCACCAGTTTGGAGGAAAATTTCATCTTACATTCAGCTCAAACTGATAGAATCTTCTTATATAAACTTACAACATTCATGTATACTCAGCAAATATATTCTAAGCTCTACATTCCAAACACTGTGTAGAAAGGAAAGCATTCTCAGTAGGGAAAATAACCTGGGATTAAAAGTCACTGAAATCATATACAAAGTGCATGTTTTAATAAAATCACACTTGGGGGAATACAGGAACATAAAACAAACCTCTGAATATCCTAATCTTAAGTACTCAGCCTCAAAATAAGGACTGAGCAATACTTCAGAACGGCGTAAGTGGTTAAGAACATAAACCTGAAGTTAAATAAAACGGGACTGGAAATACTGAGTAACAAACCAGCTGCATGATGGTGGACAAGTCATTTCATCAATGAAATAGTGCCCGGAGCATACTATGCTTTCAACAAATTGTAGATTCTAATAAATTCCTCTGAACAGTTTGAATGTGGAGCACTTCTCAAAAACATGCTCCATAAGATAGTAATCAGTGGTCTGTTAAGAAAACAAAACAAAACAAACCTGGGAAAGGCTGGATTAAACAATAGTACTGAGCATGTTGCTTTATTGAATGATTTTCAGAACCATTAATATGCCAGTCTGTGCAGGGGAAGTGGAAGGATGGAGGCAAGAAGGTGTTTTTTTTCTTTTTTTTCTTTTCTTTTTTTAAAATTGGGAGGTTGGGGGAAAGGAGGCAGGAAGATTTAGTGTGCCGCATTTCACCAAGATTCTGGACTCCTGGCACACAGTTTGATAAACACTGATTTAGACTACTGATTTCCAGACTTTTAGATTCCACAAAGCAGTTCTATTTTAAAATTAAAAAATTAGGAACCCACATAGGATTGTCAACTTCTTTATTTTGACAAATAAAAACATTATTTTTAAATCACCACCAATTATTGCTGTCATTTCACGTTAAAAGAGTCAGTTTAAACCAAAAAGATAGGAATAAAGAATAGACCTTTAGATGAGATTAAATTACAATAAATAACTTATTTTTAAACAAAATAATTCAGCTGTCCTTTCTACCATGAGGCCACAGAGCAATCCAGAACCTCTAATGGAGACCTCTTCATCAAAATACAAATAATACCTGGAATTCTAGTATAGACTTTCTATCAGTGAGAGAAAAAAACTTTACAAGTATGGTCTCATTCATTTCAGGGACATTCAGGTCAGGATCACATACAAACTGGGTCGATGAAAGTAGCCAATGACCATTACAAAGTAAGAAAATAATGAATTAACTGAATAGAACTTTAAGAATAAAAGGAACAAAGACAGAGATTTATAAAATAGTCCTGAAAAGAAAATTATCCCAGGCTAAAGTTACCTGTCATTGAATCCCAAGTTTTCCAAAAAAATGAAGTTTTAATTTATTCAATCAACATTACCAGTATTAAGAACGTATTGCTTTGTTTTTATTTAACAAAGGAAAATCTTGGCATTGCTTTGCATTATGTCCCCAATCCTAACATTTTCAAGATTGTTCATTATCATAAAATAATGTAGTCTGTCCTCATGAAGGAGATTCACTTCAGAAGTAAAATTTAAATCCCAGTAAGCCGAGTGGCACATTGGTTAAGAGCTGGTTTTGGGATGCCAGCAGCCCCGGTTCAGATCCCACATATGAGGGCCAGTGACACTGCCCTCTACAGCTAACAACAGCTCCACCTGGAGCTGGGCTGTGCGAGCCCCAGCGATGGTGTGGGCTGCAGCCCCTGCTACAGTGGGCTGCCATAGGCGGCAGTGAGCGGCCGGCAGCCAGCGTGAGCTGCCAATAGCCGGGGTAATCGACATCCAGAGGCCGGCGACCTATCTGCCTCATCTGGGAAGAACACAATGACGATACCAACATGGGCCAGCAAAACAACATCCTCCGCAACTAAACTGAAGAACAAAAAGGCAGAAACTTGTCTGTTCCCCTTCCCCAATTCCCCAACGCTGTTCCCCTCCCCCAATTCCCCAATAAAATCTTTAAAAAAAAAAAAAATCCCAGTAAGGATAATTCAGTGGATATCACATGATCTTCTGTGTGGAAAAACTACAGAACAAAATTCCCTTACAAAAAATACATAAATACCCAAAAGCTCAAATTGCTAAACCATAGATAGTAATAAACATGAGTGTTTCATTTTACAGAAAAGGAAAACTAAGGCCCTTAGAAGTTAATAATTTGTTTAAAGAGTCAAATAAAACTTCTTTCCCCCACAGTGCTATAATACCATTTATATATAATTAATAAAATCAATAAAACCACTATAGAAAGGGTTGGTAACAGCTGCAAAATGAGAACTAATGATTAGTTCTACAGCTTGCAGCCAGTTTATTTATTCTGAAAGCCCTTTCCTACCATTTTTTAAACATAGCTCAGACCCAAAATGGGCAAAAAGGCATTCACTCTCGTCCTGAAATAGCTACATTATCTTAATGTTTAAACACAAAGTCAAAATGAGGGGAAAATATTTAAATCCTAATTCTACTATTCATTCTTCCCAACATTTTATGAATCTCTTTACTTCTTCCTGCACATAGCCCAAGTACTAGAACAGTTCCAGGAACAGAGTAGGCACCAATAAATAGTTACTGAGTGAATGCAAATAGACTATTGATATTACTGCATGACCTAATGCCTACTACATTAATGTTATTATCAAACACAGATTTCAAAGTGCTATACTTCAGAGTGTATGTGTGTGTCCCCAAAGAAATATCCAGACTTGATTACACTCAGAAACAGACATACTTCCAGAACCCCTTTATAGCACTCGTGTTGGAGGGCTAGACAGACCTATGTTACACTGCTAATCTGATGGAAAAACCTTGGGAACTCGCAATCTGCTCATCTAATATTGACTGTACGTTACAACAGAATGTTAATGTGTTAATGTAACATTGAAACAGCAACTCCACTTGGTACAGAATAATAAACCAACAATTTCAGTGATGAGTAAAATAAGATTGAAAAATTTAGGGAATTAAACACTTACATGATTCTCACTTACCAATAGTACACTTTCAACCATTTTTTAATGTAAAACATGCAAATTAAGAATAGCAGTGAAGGGCCGGCCGAGTGGCGCATTGGTTAAGAGCTGGTTTTGGGATGCCAGCGGCCCCGGTTCGGATCCCACATGAGGGCCAGTGACACTGCCCTCTACAGCTAACAACAGCTCCACCTGGAGCTGGGCTGTGCGAGCCCCGGTGATGGTGTGGGCTGCAGCCCCTGCTGCAGTGGGCTGCCATAGGCTGCAGTGAGTGGCCCGCAGCCAGCGTGAGCGGCTGGCAGCCAGCGTGAGCTGCCAATAGCCGCGGTGAGCGACATCCAGAGGCCAGCGACCGATCTGCCTCATCCGGGAAGAGCGCAATGACGATACCAACAGTGAAGCAACATCCTCTGCAACTAAACTGAAGAACAAAAAGACAGCAACTTGTCTGTTCCCCTCCGCCAATTCCCCAATAAAATCTTTAAAAAAAAAAAAAAAAAAAAAGAATAGCAGTGAAAGCTAACGTGCTGAATTTTCCTTTTACATGTTATTAAACAAAAAGTAAATGTACCATCTAGTTTTCACACTACATCAGCAATCAAAATAGTTTTTTTCAAACCAGCAAGCTCAAGGTACCAAATTTCCCTTCCTCAGCCTAACTTGTCTTTAACAAGGTTCATTAATGCCTCTAAACATTCAGCAGTGACCATATTACAAGATCAGAACCTAATAACTGGCACCATAAATTACAATCAGGGAACCAACAGCTTACTGAATTTGTTTATATAGAACCTCAGACTAGCACTTATATTACAAGCAGTTAAATTCCATTCAACAAATTCAGTTACAAATGATGACTGAAATAAGTTTGCTTAAAAAGCCAATTAACTATTCATCTGGAAGGCAGGTGACTATGGGAAGCTCCTCTACTTATAAACTGTTAGACAGAGAAACAAAGCCATCATGTTCAAAAGCAAGAGGCTCCGGCTCAGTTGGTTAAGAGTTGGCTTGGAGCATGTGCTCTGAGGAGCAGGGCCACCGGTTTGATTCCCACATGGGCCAGTGAACACTGTGCCCTAGCTGAACTGTCGCTTAGCTGCCAACAGGTGGCAGGATGGCTCAGCAGGTGTAATAAGATTGCCTGTTCAATGGTGGGCTAAGCACACCCACAACTAAAGACTGAACTCGGTACCTTGAGCTGAGCTGCCGCCTGGATGGCTCAGTGGATAGGGCGTGCGCTCCTAACAACAAGGCTGCTGGTTTGACTCCCGCATGGGATGGTGGCTATGCCCACCCGCAACTAAGAGTGAACACAGCACCTTAAGCTTAGAGGCCACGGGGAAGCCAGATGGAGACTGGTGCCCTCCACAAAGAAAACTGAAGAACAACAACTTGGCTGGTCCCCTCTCCCAATTCCCCAATAAAATCTTTAAAAAAAAAAAAAAGCAAGAGGCTCCAACTCTGCCTGCCGCTAATGGTAAGTGGTCCATCAGACCTTTTCTGGGAGCCAACCTTTTTTATTCGTTAACCTACAGGTCTGTGCTTTGTTTTAGGAACATTAGTACTCCCAGGGTTTTCAACATGTACAAAAGCAGCAAAGTGGCAAGAAGAAAAAAGCCTATGAGGGCCAGCTGAGTGGTGCGGTGGTTAAGCGCTAGCTTGGGAAGCCAGCGGCCCCGGTTCGGGTCCCACATATGAGGGCCAATGACACTGCCCTCAAAAAAAGAAAAGAAAAAGAAAAAAGCCTACAGTTATAATTCTTTCATTTAACAAATAGTTATTGAATGATTTCTACGTAACAGGCACCGTTTCAAATACTGATGGGAAAGGAAGTAGCAATAATTAAGAATGATGATGAGAAAATGAGAAATTTAAAGGCATGTAGGAAGAATTAACTGTTTAAAGAAAAGTAAATCCAATCTAAAGGACAAAACTGAATCTTGAAATATGTGAGAAGTACTGCACTAACATAGTGAATAATAAGCAAGAGAAAAGGTGAATAATATAACAGGAAAACATTTTCCTATATGACTAGAAGAAGGCATTCTCAATGAGGACAATACAACCATCTAGGGGACATTTTGGACATCTATTGAAGTGTTTTCATTTTTAGAGAGTAGAGGCCAGGAAAACATAGGAAACTCCAGCACAAAGAAATGTTTCTGTTCTCAAACTTCACATGGACAGTTAAGTAGATAAAAAAAAATCTTTATAATTATCAAAGCCTAGGACCTAGCTCCATTCTACATATAAACACCAAGTCTTTCTGCACAATTTTAATAGGCACTAAATGTCCAGAAAAACAACTACTGAATAAAGTAAGAGAAAACTGTACTTTATTTGTATCTTAACCAAGACTTGTTCACCATTCTGGTGGTTTGTCTCATGGTATTTAATCTGCAAATACCCTTATCCCAGTCTACTCGGGTAGCTGTTATGTCTATGCTTGGTGCCAATATCTACTACAATACAAATATCATTCTGTTATGGACAACCTGAGTCTTGACAGACTGAAATGTATATTACTTTGTCATGAATTATTTTCCTTTTATTTATCCTTTATTTTATAGCTAGAGAAGCTTTAAAAACTGTATGGGTAGGAAAGCTTTATTACTATGAATTTCATTTCACTAAAGGGGCTATTTAAAATACTTCTGATAAAAAGAGGGCACTGGGTCTGATGGGTTTGAGAAGCACCAGGCTAGAAGATCAATATCACTAGGATACCTACAGGTCTGTTAGCTCAGAAAAAGGCAGAAAAGGGCATGAACTATGGGATTTTTTTCTTTTTTTTTGAGAATGTAAATTCAAAGCCTGGTAAAAGTAAACATAATGAAACTTTTACTGGAAGATGGTTCTCTAGGTTTAAAATCTATTGAAATCTGCACATCACAGTGGCAAGGAGATGAAGATAACCCTGCCTAGGAAGAGCTTCATTGTAACACTTGTTAAAATCATCAAGGAGAGAGGTTACCTATCTTAACAGATTTTCAAAGAAAACAAAACTAACTGCCTATTTTGGGAAAAGGGACTGGACAATCTATTTAGCATACATACAAGAAAAGTGTGCCTCATTTACAATCATCAGAGCCAACTAACTTCTATTTGATATATATCCATCTGGACACCTCTAAAGAACTTTGCTAACAACTGTACTTAAAAAGATTTTTTAAATCTTTCAGAATCTAACCTAAACTTCTGTATGTGAAACTATAAGAATAGCCTAAAATGTTTCTACTATGGTAAAGGCCCTATTTCTCTACAAATAAAGATTGCTCATTCCTACACTACGTTTCAATCAAAGATGACAGAGCTCCATTTCTCTGAATGCTCTTTCAAGCTTCCAATAAGGGCACCGCAGTATCATTTTACAGGGAGGTATACTAAGGTAAACTGAGAGGGTCAGATGACTTGGCACCAGTCACATGAAGAATTAGTATTAGAACAAGGATTGATAGCGTCAATTCACCCTCTCCACCATCAGTTTAAAGAAACTAAAAGTTTAAGCACAGAATCTCCTAAGCTCATGAAACTGAAAAGCTATGAGAAACACAGAAAGTAAAACTTGATTGATGCTAGGATGAGCAATAGAAAAACTAAAAGTTAAGCTTGTCTGCTTTTTGCTTTATTTCCAAGCTAGAATTTCCAGCTGCCTTAGAAAGTTACACGCAATGTTACTACCTAAATTTCTTCCCAACTGACAAAAAATTTGGATATCTTTCTTTTTTAGAAGTTACCCTACAGTGTGTAACTTGAGAGGAGTGATCTAATTCCCCTGGTCTCAGTTACCACGAAGAGAGAAAGTGGCCCTAACAGTTACTGCTATAATGGAACAGCAGCCACTAACCACTATTCTAAACAATCCTTCCCATCAGGACTTTGGCTACAATTATATTGTCTCCATTATTTTACTGAAAATTCTCATCAGGATCCCAAAATTGGAAATCAAAGCTACATCAGAACAAAACCTTAAGCACCCCTGACTTAAGAAGGCAATCGCTATGCCTTTATCCTTGTACACCAGGGTTCCTCAATCTCAGCTCTCTTGATATTTCGGGCCCAGTCATTTTTGGTTGTCGGGGGCTGTCCTGAGCATTGTAGCATAAGTTTAGCAGCATTCCTGGCCTCCACCCACTAGATGCCTGAATCAATCCTCCACCTCCCCCAGTTGTGACAATCAAAATTGTCTACAGGCACTGCCAAATATCTCCTAGGGAGCAAAAGTGCCCCTAGCTGAGAACCACTCTTCTAAACTGTCTCCTTTATTGATCATTAAGCTGTGGAAAGATGGACAAGTCAGCATCATAGTCTTCTTATTCTTAGGCCCCTTCTAATTTGACTATAGAGAATAAGAAGCAATCCACACCGTTCCTCTTTTAATAAAATGGCTGTCTAAAGGACCTTCGCATCCTCTCCCTGAACTTAAGTAAAGGTCATAAAAAGCCAATTAAACATAAAGAAACATGAAGTATTAGCATCCAATCAGTACTTCCCCCAAAATACAAGGAATTTCACCTGCAGTGAGTTTAAATTTTTATTCTTCCCCATACTGAAAAAGCCCCACAGATTTCCCCAGTATATACATACCTATTTATCCGCAGAATTTCAAGACTAGAACTAGGCTTCTACCCATAAGAATGCATATTTCTTATTTCTAGATCCTTGCAGGGAATATATTTACTGACACTGTATGTTCAAACTTCATGTGGTAGAAGCTGCACTTTGTACCACTAAAGCCTTTTAAAGATTTCACAATATTAAGCCACTATTTTTTAAATAGAATTGAGTATTCAACTCATCATATCACCTATTCAAGAAATATTTAATGAGCAACTGCTATGTAGAATCAGACAGATGCTAGATAACCAAGTAGACTTTTTAATCTGCTAAGTCAACAATAGCAGAATTCAAGATAACCTAACAATTAAAACCTCTCAAACCACTAAATTCCTTCCCCCAGTTCAACAACATTACTACTAATTTACTCAGACTCAGCTCTGGGATGTAAGAATCATGCAACTTAAAAAGCAAGGCCAGAGGCCCCGGTTCGGTCCCACATATGAGGGCCAACGACAGTGCCCTAAAAAAAAAAAAAAAAAAAAAAAAAAGGCAAGGTAAGTGTGCTTAGACTTTTAAGAGTCACAAAGTCTTTAAGAAATCTACTTTTTAGCTACTCTTATCATAGAGTGATCAGCAAGTTTTCCTGTATTAGATGCATTACAGCACAATGATAATGACTTTTAGAGCACCTGGTAAAAAGCCAAACCAAACAACATCACTTATTAATAAAGATAACGTTTTACTAGATCAAAGAAGTCGTTATAATAAAGAGGAAGAGGGCCTGTTAATTCCTTCAGGCAGTGCCTCAGAGGTAAGCAATACAGGGGCAGTCCTTAGACTGGTCTCTTGTCTGGATTTGGATACTCTCATCTCCATAGAACACTTAAGAACCACCCTAGTCTCATCAATACCAAAAGTAGTTTACTCTGCATATGATTCCTCTCACCTGTTTAATGATGACTACCAGATTCAATCTCATAAGGTAATATTCCCTGGCCTTGATTTAAAAAGGGGGGGAGGGGGGTGAAATGACACCTTTACATTCTGTGACACAGCCCTCAATGTAACATATTAACTCCATCAGTTTGACTTTACATTGTCTCTCAATGGGATAGGCAGGTGAGGTACTGTGTTTCCCCAAAAATAAGACCAGGTCTTATATTAATTTTTGCTCCAAAAGATTCATTTATTCATTCACAAAAATCTACATTTATCCAAATAGTCATGTCTGGCTGGTCTGGCTGACGATCTTAACTGGGCTTATTTTGGGGTAGGGCTTATATTAAAAGCACCCTGAAAATCATGCTAGGGCTTATTTTCCAGTTAGGTCAGATTTTGGGGGAAACACAGTAGAAGCTTCTTTGTTTTGAAAAGAATTTTAAGTTACTTAAGTATTTCTTCTATCAGCTGATGATCAAAAATAAATAAATAAATACAATGCCCTTTTACTCAATCATATATAAAGTTGAAACCCTGGAGTTTCAGACCATATAATCAAAATCTCATTTTAAAATACAAGTTTGGTACTCACTAAATTTTACAGAAATTATTTTCACTGTAAACAGGAAAACACTCTTAAATAGAGAACTTTCTAAATCAATATTCACTTCTAGAATGTAGACTCTTTTGAAGTCTAACAGATAATAGTACCACTGATTATTTTCATTGTAAAATTCCCTTCATGGTTTCCCCACATTTCCTATCTTCTTTCTAAATGAAACTTTTGTTCTCTTATCTGGGAGGATCCAAACCAGACACATGAAGCTAAAATGGATAGATTAGGAGCAGCAGTAAGGAGTTACTTCACCAAATTCATTCAACTGAAGGTGGCTTAACCTATATAGCTTTAGGCATATTCCAATTTCTCACCGAAGTTATGGCCAAAACCATTTCTTCTAATATAGACACTAAAGTTAGCTGGGCCTGAGAATCTTTCAGAGTAGTAGGACTGACAAGAAAAATGATAAAAACCTACCGTAGTTTCAGGGCAAACATTAAGGAAGCTATTGCTATTGCCTACACACACTTCCAGATGTATCAATAAGAGCTATTATATCCTAGAGACTGCTGAAGGGAAAAGTAAGAGTTGTTAAAAACCTCACAGCCTAAGGGCTGGCCGAGTGGCTTCTTTGGTTAAGAGCTCGCTCAAGAGTGTGAGCTGAGCTCTGAGCAACAGCAGTTCAATGCCCAGCCCAAGCTGAGCTGCAGCTAAGCTGTCAACAGGTGGCAGGTTGGCTCAGCTAGGGAAAAAAAAAAACCTCACAGCCTAGTCCCACTGAACACAATTATGACTCTGCTATGTAGTGAATAAACCAGGAAGAGGTGAGACGGCTGTGAAGCAGTCTTTCCCACTGATTGGGAGAAGAAACTTAGCAATAGCTCATTAAAAGCTGATGTAAAACTCAATACTCAGCCTCAGGTGTTAAGTGGACAGCACTCATGGGTGATGGTTTCCATTCTGACTTGCACAAAAGTAGCCCCTTGAAATGCAAAATAAGTCAAGACAAAGGAAAACTTTATTCGTGTTTAGTTGGGTCTAACTATCCTCAAAAAGATATCCAAACATTTCATCCAGCTGAAGAAACAATGCATGCCTAATGTATGCTGAGTACTTATAGTGAGGGAATCTCAAGTTTACATAAAAAATTATTTTAGAGCCAGCCGAGTGGCGCGGTGGTTAAGCGCTGGCTTGGGAAGCCAGCAGCCCTGGTTCGCGTCCCAAAAAAAAAAAGTTTCAATGTGTCCCATACATATGAAAACCATACACTACTGACTTAACAGTGTTTGAGTTGGTTTTTCGATAACAGAGACAGATTCGTACTGAACCAGACGCTCACTGACCTGGTCATTCTTACAACCAACATTTACAAGATGACAATCTGGGTTAAGGATATAGATATGGCCATGAGACAAGATGAAGCTCACTGGCTAATCTACAAATCAAACCTCTACCCCTGACATCGCTGCACCTTTTCCTAAAAATGCATAACAGGGGCCGGGGCCGAGTGGCGTGGTGGTTAGGCGCTGGCTTGGAAAGCCAGCGGCTCCGGTTCGGGTCCCACATATGAGGGCCAGTGACGCTGCCCTCAAAAAAAAAAAAAATGCGTAACAGTGATTTACTAAATGTTTCTCCCTTCTTCCTCAACTCACTCTTCCTTTCCTACCTCAGTCTATGCTATTGTCCTCAATCTGAATTCTCCGTATTCTGCAGAACTCAATTTAAAACCCATTTCTCACTCTTTCCTAGGCCTCACCAATGCTACCATATCTCCCGCTCTCTGAATTCTAAAGCACTTATCTATCCTCATTCACCTCACATCCTTAACTATTCCATGTTTACCTTGTCTTTTTGGGGTCGCTAAGGGCAGGAACCACATATTCCTAGGTACTGCCTTCAGGACATCCAACCAGAGAACCTTGTGATATGTAGAAGTATTCTATTAAATTTAATTGTGTTAGACCTCAATTTACAAAGTTGGCATCACAGATAATAAATCAGACAAAAATGGTCAATAATTTCACTGGGCATCAACCTAAGGCTTAGAAAAACACCTAAAGGCTTCCAAATTATCCCTTTTCAGGAGCACTTGGCAGTGAAGACTTCGGGTGGTTAAAAAAAAAAAGTTGTGGAAAGTTAGACTGTTTTCTCCCTCTTAAAGGCAAATAAGTAAACAACGAATTAAAAAGATCAGAAGAACAAAGGCCACATGTTCAACAAGGTATCACATTCAACAACATGTTACTAGTCACACACAAACTGGACAAATTCCAGGCTCCCTCTCTGTTGTAAGAGAGATTTCTGGGGGCGCTGATGTCCACTGAAAAAAAAAAAAGGCACCTGCTCCTCCCAGCACTGAAACATGGCACAAAGCACAGGTGCACGCATGGGCAAAAATCGACAAGCAAAACTAAGTAACATGTGGACTGACAAGAAGAAAATTCTGAGATGTTTTAAATTAAAATTACAGAGGCCTGACAGTGAGAGACAGAACAGTTAACCTGTTAATAGCTGTGTACCAGCTCTGACAAAAGATTGCTCACATTCCTTCCATTGCCTAAAGGAATTTCAGATTCATTTTCAGGTGGCTATTTCTGCAGATTATTCCAGCCAGGTACCACTGAACTCCAGGAGCCTCCACTTCTTGTTTGAACGTGGGCTTTCCGGTCTGCTGCCCACAGCCAATCCACGGGAGGGAACTTTTCTTCTTGTGGACTCGGCGCCTATCCCAGAGGTGGCCCGGCTTCCCACCACTTTGCCTATAGCTAATGGAATGTAAAGTTTTTCAGACACCTTATACCTTTCTTCCCTGTTGCTGCTACCTGATGTATAACAACAACAAAAAAAAAACACTTGCAAACTTTGGAGGTGATGGACATGTCATCTTTCCTACCAAGGTGGTGGTTTAGACTCCATGCCCCAAGACCGTCTTGTCTTCTCTTTTGGCTGGCAATGGCCTAATAAACCCTTTCTGTTAAAAAGACTTTAGGGGCTGGCCGAGTGGCACGGTGGTTAAGTGCTGGCTTCGGAAGCCAGCGGCACCGGTTCGGTCCCACATATGAGGGCCAGTGACACTGCCCTCAAAAAAAAGACTTTAGGCCTAAGCCTAAACATTTTTGTTTAACAAGATAAAAACATTTTTGTTTAACAAGATAAAAACTTGTTGGGAGCAAATAGAGAAGAAAGAAAATTCCACAAAAGCCTTTAAAAAAAAAAAGTACAACTTTTAGGTGAAAAGATTAAAATACCCTTTAAGGGCTTACTCACAGGACTCCATTTGGGTTTCTGTGAAATAAGACATACCTACTTTAATAGGCTTTCTCGCAGATTGTATCCGAGACACTAGAGAGTTAAGTTGTTAAATAAACCCGTCTTAAGACTGAACCTGGGTACTTCTAAGGAAAAAAACCACAACTAATTCTAAAGACGGTTGGCCAAAAGATTCATATTCACCCAGGTGGGTCTTCCTGAAGTAGCTATACGCCAACCCAAAAAGCTTCTGGGTTTGGCTAGCAGAAGCGCTTTCTTCACCCCACAGACCTCTCTCGGGACTGACAGTCTGGCAGAAAGTGGTGAAAATCAAGTTATGTCAGAGGAAGCCGCCCCCAGCATTCTGTCCTGGATCTTTACGTCCAGTGGAGCGAGACAGAACGGGGCAGGGGCGGATACGGGAGATGGTGCTAGGTGCTAAAGACCCTGGCAGCATGACAACCAAAATAACCACGCTGAAACAACATGTCCTGCCTTCTTCCTAAAGCCATTTCCTTCCCTAGTGATAGGGAGCGCAGTCTGCAAGTCATTAGTACACGGCTGTGTTTCACTTTGCCAAGAACCCTGGAAACCCACTGAAGAGCAAAATCCCTCTCCGCCCCAGTTACCTTCCAACCCT
The DNA here is from genome assembly GCA_033961575.1 of Aselliscus stoliczkanus. Lineage (NCBI taxonomy): Eukaryota > Metazoa > Chordata > Mammalia > Chiroptera > Hipposideridae > Aselliscus > Aselliscus stoliczkanus. The sequence goes on from CM066739.1 coordinate 102,810,742, forward strand.
CTTCTTTCCGTGCTTCGTTCCCTAGAGACAACCGACTAGGGGCCATCCTCATCGATCCGCTATTTTGCTTCCTTAAGGATGGGGTGTGGGGGGAGGGTCTGGTAAAAGTGGAAAAGGAAAGAGAGGAAGGTGAGAAGCAGCGGCGGAAAGAGTCCCGAGTCGGGGGGAGGTCATGGTGGGAAGGAGACAAGGTGAAGAGGAGGCAAGAAAATTGAGGAGGGTTGTCAAGGGAGAGAACTTGCTAAGGAAGAAAAAGGGTGGAGGGCGACAGGTCAAGACAGGAGAGGGCGTGAGGGGCAGGTAGGGCATGCGAGGGCAGGAAAAAGGCTGGGAGGGAGTTATGGAGCAGCCACGACCCGGACGCCCGGGCTCTGAGGCAGGCGACCAGAGACAGTGGGCAGCAGCTTCGGGGAGACCGATTTCAAGCTGTGAGGGCAGCTTAAGACCATTCCGGGACTTTGAGGCGAGGAATCCACACCCAAGACAAACGCAGGGGACACTGCGGTCTTACCGGTAGTTTGGGGCTGACCTCGCCCTTGCAAAAGTGGCAGAAAAACCGGTGCGCGGCGACGGTGGCGCCTGAGCCCGCCCCGGCCGCCGAGGCCTCCGCCATCTTTCTCCTCTGCCGCGGCGGTCCGAGAGGGCAGCCGGCCCGTCCCTCGCCAGGCCACCGGCTCCCAGCTGCAGTCGCTGCTCTGCCGCCTCAGCCGCCGCTTCCTCAGTGTTGCCGGCCTCTCCTGAGCCCAGGTCAGTCACGTGAGTCGGCCGGGCGGCGGCGCGGACTGCGACCCCAAGGCCCGCCTCCAGCACTGAAGAGGCACAGGAAGAAGAGTCCGCCCGCCGGCTCCTCCGGCAGCCTTTCGCCTGTCCTCCAACCTACCAACGAGAAGGAAGAAAGAGAGTCTCCTGAAACCACTGAAACTCTGAGGTAGAGCGGCCCACGTTTTGCCCCTTTCCGGGTCCTCCTCGGTGCCGGTCCTCCTCGGTGCCGGTCCTCCTGCGAGAAAGCGCCGAGGGCTCCCCCCAGCCAGAGCCGGGGCAGGAACCGCACCAAGTCGCCGCGGGGAACTCGGCGGCGTTAGATTGCATGGACCCAGAGGTTAGTGGAAAATGCTGTCTGAATGAGGCGGCCCTGTCTCTGAACCAAGGGACCAAGTCCCGAACGGGAACCTGCGTGAAGGGAGTAAAGAGCCGGGAACCAAGCTCCTTGCAAATCCTTTCCGAGAATGACAAAGGGTGTGGGGATGCTTGAAACACCCTGTTGCGAAGCTCTATTTTTATCTCTTAATTTCTTCAAAGTTGTCATTTCCTTTATAGTCTGGGAATAACACTGCCTGTTCGCTCCCCATGGGCTGCGAAAGTGGCCTTAATTCTTCCAAACAACAAAGTATAGAATCTAAAAATAAAGTCTGTGGACTTGCAAAACCATCTAACCCTATCTTTAAATAATATTAGAATTACTATCCCATTAAGATAAACGTGATATATATATATATATATATATATATATATATATTCTTCCAGTCCTTTTCTCTATGCATACTTCTTTTTTCCATTATTGGATTTTACTCCACATTTTGATTTGTAATCTGCTTCTTGCACTTATTGAACAATTTTCGATGCTAGTACATATTATACGTCATTTTAAATGTTGAAGTAGTATTCCATTGTGTGGGTATACCATAATTTATTGAATTAGTTTCTTATTGTTAGTCATTAGGTTGTTTCCAGTATATCAGTATTCTAATGAAAACTACAATGATACCTTTTATAATTTCCTTAGAGCAGAGTATCCAAAACAAAGTAATTATGTCGAAGGTAGGCAACATTTTAAGGCTTTTGCTATGTAATGTCAGATTGCTCTTCAGAAAGTACCTGAACTTATACCCAGCAGCTCTACTCCCAACATAAAAGAAAAACTTGCCATCATACGGTCTTTTTATTTTTTCCTAGGTTGCAAACCCCTCAGGACCATGACTCAAGCAGAAATTAAACTATGCTCTTTGTTGCTGCAAGAGCATTTTGGGGAGATCGTGGAAAAAATTGGAGTCCACCTAATCAGAACTGGCAGCCAGCCACTAAGAGTAATTGCCCATGACACAGGAACATCACTGGATCAGGTATGTTTGGATGATATTAATTTACTTTCATTAATTTCTGTTACCTACTTTTGAATACTGTTACTCTCTACCTCACGAAATAGAAAGGGGGAAAGCCTTCTTTAGGATCCAAACAGTGTTATTTGTGGGGAAAGGATGAGACCTAGGCCCTAATGTTGGTTCTGCTTCTCAAAGTGTTCCTGGCTCATTGTAGCTTTTAGGCAAATCTTTGCTCTTCCTTTGCCACACCTCATTTACTCACATTGAGTCTATTAATTTCAGTACTGCCTTTAAAGAATGAGAATAAGAGAGGGGAAATTAATTGTACTTTGAATGATACAGATCAGGAAGTATGAGCATCATAGCAAAGAATCTTCCTGGTTTCTTCCATTGATGCATGATTCTTGCTAGCTATTCCAGCGGAGGGAAGAAAGCAGCACAGAAATTATCTGGTCATCTCCTGGTGCTTAGTAAACTGCGGGACAAAAATTGCCAGCAATAAGGAGCTGTCTCCAGATCGTTCCTCTTTCTTTTGGGTCTTATCTAGGTAAAGAAAGCCCTTTGTGTCCTCATCCAACATAACCTGGTGATATATCAAGTGCACAAACGTGGTGTAGTGGAGTATGAAGCCCAGTGCAGCCGGGTGTTGCGAATCCTCAGGTACCCCCGGTATATCTATACTGCCAAAACACTGTACAATGACACCGGAGAGCTGATTGTTGAGGAGCTGCTGCTGAATGGCAAAATGACAATGTCAGCTGTCGTGAAGAAAGTGGCAGACCGGCTCACAGAGACTATGGAGGGTTAGTACTGTATCTATAGCTGTTAGCAAAACCATAGATTAGCTGGCTGCAGGAGCGGACCCTCAGCTATCTTAGGCCATCTCACCTGCCTCTTTCCTCCTGTTGTGCAGATGGCAAGACCATGGACTACGCTGAGGTCTCAAACACATTTGTGCGACTAGCAGACACACACTTCGTGCAGCGTTGCCCACTGGTACCTGCCACTGAGAATTCAGACGACCCTGGGCCACCTCCACTTGCCCCCACTCTTGTCATCAATGAAAAGGACATGTACCTGGTTCCTAAACTGAACTTGATAGGTAAGGAATTTGGACCCCTGGAATTGTGACTTGCCCTAATTGTAGATTCTTCCTCAATGACTGTTAAATGAATGAATGAATCAATCGAGCAGTTACCAAGTATTTACTCTGTGCCAGGCACTTTGGTGTAAAATGATGAAAAGCCATCATGGTCCCTACCCTTATGAGGCATAAGTCTAGTATAGGAGATTTACACTAATCAAATAACCATATATTGGGTTCTCAGAAAAGTCATGACATTTTTTTCTATGTTTTTCATTGCAAAAATGCATCATGACTTTTCCAACAACCCAATAGATGTATAACTGACAAATTGTGATAAGTACTATGAAGAAAAAGCGTGAGGTATTATGCAAATACATAACAGAGGACTGGTCTTACCTGGAGGTTTGGGGCACATGCTTCTTTGAGAAAGTGGCATTCGAGCTCAGATTTGAAGCAGGAAGTAGGAGCCATCCAGTGAGGTAAGGTACAAAGGGGTACAGAGGATAAACATTTTTGGCAAAAGGAACAGTATGTAGTGAGAAAAGAATAGGGTATTTGAGCAAAAAGCAAAAGCAAAAGCAGGTCAGTTAGTTAAAGGATGGTGAACAAAGGAAAGAGAACCACAAGATAAGGTTAGAGAGATAGGCAAGGGTTAGACATGCAAGACCTTGTAGAGCATCTGTTCTTGATCCTAAAGCAAAGGAAAACCATTAAAGGATTTTAAGCAGGAACTGACATAATCTAATTCGCATTTTAAAAAGATTTTTCTGTGTGCAGAAAGGATAGGGCAAAGGTAAATATAGACAAACCAGTGAAAAATTAGATCTAGAAGAGGTGAGGGAGACAGGTATCAAGAACGACATCTGGGGGCAGCTAGTTAGCTCAGTTGGTTAGAGCGCAGTGTTCATAACACCAAAGTTGCTGGTTCGATCCTCACATGGGCCACTGAGCTGTGCCCTCTAGATTGAAACAACTAGATTGAAACAACTACTGGGAGCTGATGGGCCCTGGAAAAAATACACTGTTCCCCATTTAAAAAAAAAAAAAAAGGGCCGGCCAAGTGGCGCATTGGTTAAGCGCTGGTTTTGGGATGCCAGCGGCCCCGGTTCGGATCCCACATGAGGGCCAGTGACACTGCCCTCTACAGCTAACAACAGCTCCACCTGGAGCTGGGCTGTGCGAGCCCCTGTGATGGTGTGGGCTGCAGCCCCTGCTGCAGTGGGCTGCCATAGGCTACAGTGAGTGGCCCGCAGCCAGCGTGAGCGGCTGGCAGCCAAGAGCGAGCTGCCAATAGCCGCGGTGAGCGACATCCAGAGGCCAGCAACCGATCTGCCTCATCCGGGAAGAGCGCAATGACGATACCAACAGTGAAGCAACATCCTCCGCAACTAAACTGAACAACAAAAAGACAGCAACTTGTCTGTTCCCCTTCCCCGATTCCCCAACGCTGTTCCCCTCTGCCAATTCCCCAATAAAATCTTAAAAAAAAAAAAAAAAAAAAAGATTGACATCTGTGTGTCTGACTTGCATATGTGGGAGGATGATGGTGCCGTTCACTGTGAAAGAAAACACTGGAGCAGGAGCAGTTTGAGGGAGAAAGACTATGAATTTCTTTTTGAATATGTTGAGTTTCAGATGACTTCATCAGTTACTTACATTTCTTGTAGCTACTCCACATCCTCAGCAACTATAACCTAGAGGCAGCTACAGATGTCCTTGGGATAGAGAGACACCTGCTCTCGTGTTTGGTCATTTCATATGAGGTGTAGCCTAACTGTTCAACTATTTTATTTGGCAGGGAAAGGGAAAAGGAGGAGGTCATCTGAGGACGATGCTAATGGGGAACCCAAGGCCAAGAGACCAAGACATACCACAGATAACAAAGAGGTAATGGGGCTTCTTGATTAGAGTCCTCACCCCGAGGCAAGCCAAAAAGAGCACTGAGATAAGCCCCAAGAGACTTTAAAGATTCCTGGGTTGAGTAGTAGGATTAAGATTTTCATTAAATATTGCCAGGGTATCCTAACAAAGAGTGAACTCTATTGATGAATCCCTTCTGAGGCTTAACCTACTTCAATCATTGGACAGAGGTAGCAGCTTATAAAAAAAAAGGACAGGGCCTAGAAAAAGTTTATGGTATTCCATATGGCTGGAACATGGAGACCCATGAGAGACAGTAATGAGAAATATTCAGTATGTCTAGGAAAATATATATAGGCCTGAGCTCTTACATTCAAATACCTTAGCATCTCTAGAAAGATGTCTAGTAAGCATCCCAAAATTCGTATGGCCAAAACAGAATAATTGTTTTCCCCCACCCAAATATCTACTCCCTCCTCAGCTGTCCTCATGTTAGTAAAGGACACCACCCTGGCCAACCACCTAGGACACCACCATTTGCTTAGGCCCAAATCCTGGGAAACGTCCAGTCTCATAGTAAATCCTGTCAGCCCAACGTCCACAATTACCTCAACTCCAACCATTTCTCACCATTTCCACTGCTGTTACCCTCATCCAAACCACTATCATCTCTACTAGTCAACACTCTGCTAACATTCTCTGAAATGGTCTGTCTACCTTCTTATCTACAAAGGGTGCCAAAAAAATGTACACACATTTTAAGAAAGGAAAACTGTATTAAAATTGTAATACTCAATATACACCAATAACGAAAGTTGAATACAAGTCACGTTTGACTTCTGCAATTACAAGAGATGCTCAAAGTGGTTACCATCAGCGTCCAGACACTTCTGATTATGGCGAACTACTGCTTGAGCAACGTTGACCAAAGTGTCTACTTGTATACATATTTTTGGCACCCCCAATATTTAAGAGCCAAAATGACTTTTGAGGTTTTTTGTTTTTTTGTGTGTTTTTTTTTAATTCTAACACATCACTGATTTATATTACTCTAATAGCCCAAGTCTTGACTATAGATAATTAAGCCTTACATGAGCTGGATCTTTACGTGATCTGCTGGGGATAAGGCTCTCCAACCTCAGCTCTTTCTTTTTTCTTTTCTTTTTTTAGAGGGCAGTGTCACTGGCCCTCATATGTGGGATCTGAACCCGGGCCGCTGGCTTCCCAAGCCAGCTCATAACCACCGTGCCACTCAGCCGGCCCCACCCTCAGCTCTTTCTATTCTTCCTCTTGTTCACTATGTTCCAGCCTCTTTCTTTCCATTCCTCAAACATGTCATACTCTTTCCAGGCTTTAGATTTTTGCTTCAAATGTATTCCTTCTGCTTCAAATGCTTTTTCTATAGCATTCCACTGGCTCTTTTTCATCATTCAGATCTCAGCTCAAATGCTATTTCCTTAGAGCTGTGCCCACCTTTATTCCAGTCACTACCACATTTTTCCATTTCATCTTCACAGCGTTTATAAGTAGGTGAAATTATTTATTATTTGTGTACATGTTTGTACTCCCAGTAGACTATAAACTCCTTAAGGGCAGTATCTTGACCCTGGTACCTGGAATACTAGCAAGACATCAATAAATATTTCTTGATTGACTAAGAGGTTTGGACCTTATATTGAAGGCCGGGGGAGCCATTGATGATTTTAAGCAGGAGAATGAAATGGCTAGACTTGTACTTTAGAAAGATTACTATAGTACAATGGCTCATAACTTGTACGACTCCATGGTGTAGTTCCGAGAGTCCATCCGTATTTGTGCATATGCATTTTTCTGTAGAACAATTCCATACCTTCTTTGTATTCTTCAAGGGAATCGGGGCCCCAAAAAGGTAAAAAGAAGCACCACTCTATGAGAAATAGGGAGAACTATGCCAAAGGAACAAGCTTAAAAGCAGAAAACCCAGCTGTCCTTCTCATTGCATCATTGCATCCACTATGTTAAAAAGAAAAATGAAAAAAACGGGAGGCTATTGTAGGAATCCAGGTGAGCCACAATTAGAGCCTGAAACAAGGTAATGACAGTCAGGATAAAGAAAAATAGACATCTGATAATATAAAAAGTAGATGGAACTCTGTAATTGGATGATAGATGAGGGAGAGCCAAGGGGTAGGGATGATACTCAAGTTTCTAGCTAAAGAAATTGGATTGGTTGTAGTGTAGTTAACTGAAAACTTTGAAAAAGAACAGATTTGGAGACCAAGTACAAGTGTCAAATTGACAGTTGAGTCTATGCATCTGGAGCTTCATAGAGAGTTCTAGAGTTATGTAATAGGTTCGGAAGTGCATCAATAGTTGAAGCCTTGACAGCAGATAAAATCACCTCATTAGAATATGTAGAGTAAAAAGAAAAGAGGGCTATGGACAGAATCCTGAGGAACACCAGTGTTTACAGATGGTTCTTGAAAAGGAGTCTGTGTAGCCAGAATGGTTAGGAGGAGCACCAAGAAAGAATGGCGTCATAAAATCCAAGAGGCCCGTAGAGTTATGAAGGACAAAATGTACAACCATGTCGAATGCTTCAGAAAGATCCAATAGGATCAGAAGTGGACAGTATTCTTGGCACTTAGCAGCAGGGAGGTCCTCGGCCACCTTGGCATTTCAGCGAAATAATGGAAATGGGTTGAGTACATCTGTGGATGGGGATAGAGCTGGGATGGCCAACTCATTGAGAAGCTGGGCTATGACAAAAATGAAAAGGAGGGAAGGCATAGTGTTGAAGAATTATTCTTAGTGTAGAAGAGATTTGGACAAGGTAAACGCTGATGGGAAGACAACAGTAAAGAAAGAGAAGCTGAAGATTTAAAGGAGAAGAGGGAAAACTGGTTGAGCTGGGTCCCTGAGAATGCAGGAGAGGGTGAGCTCTAGCATATTAGCATGGGCATTAACCTTAGGTAAAAGTGGGGACAATTTTCCACTGTGATAAAAGTGGGTTAAAATACAAATTTAAAAAAGAAAAATGTGGGAACGTATGCACAAAGTTGAATGGCTTCTATTTTCTCTCTGAAATAAGAGACAAGGTCATCTTCTGAGAGTGAGAAGGGTGAGGTAAATGGGAGATTTGCAGAGAAGAGTTAAAATATGAAATAGAGATAGAAAGATTGGAGGTGGGCTTAGAGTATCTGCTTAAAATAGGAGATTGTGAATTTGTTGAGGCACTAAACCATATGACTGGATGATTTTTCTGTAGCCAGTTGGTTTCTGCTATATGGGAAAAGAATGGTGACCAGTTCAATCCAAGCTGCTCACCAGAAAACTCTTCGCTGCATCTAAATGTTCCTCTCTAATCCCTTTCTCCTCAGCCCATTCCAGATGATGGGATTTACTGGCAGGCCAACCTTGACAGATTCCACCAGCACTTCCGAGATCAAGCTATTGTCAGTGCAGTCGCCAACAGGATGGACCAGGTGACATCTAAGTGGGTGGGACAGTGGTCATCAGGGACATTCATTTCCTTGTCCGCTGTGGCCACTGGCATTGAGCCAGAGCCAGTGCAGCAGAGTGAATTCTGAATTCCAGTTCACTTTTCAAACCCAGACCAGCAGCGAGATCGTAAGGACCATGCTGCGGGTGAGTGAGATCACCACCCCCTCGAGTGCCCCCTTTACCCAGCCATTGTCTTCCAATGAGGTAAGTCTCATGTTCTGATACTGCTTTTCTGACAGACTATTGGATAGTATCACATAATTATGATACATACAGCCTGGGATTAGGTTGGTGTCTGAGCCTTGAAAGAATCTGTTTGAGGTGGGGCGGGGATTATCTTCAGGTGGCATATCCTGAAATATTGGGTTCTTGGAAAAGTCATGGCGCATTTTTGTAACAAAAAACAGGAAAAATACGTCATGACTTTTCCAACAACCTAATATTTTGGTCTCTTGGGATCCAGCCTTTAAAAACCTAAACCGTTATCTTAGACAAAGTACAAGCTATTTCTATTCTGAGAATGCACCATTTGGAATTGAGAACCTTGGTGCTCGGGACATTATTTGGCCCCTTACATTTGGTTTTTTTCAATATATTTTGCATATTTTAAATTTGTTTTTGATATATCTGTCTTAAAAATATTAATATTTAATATATCAAATATGTTTATTTATATTGTATTTCATAATTATATTTATCCATATAAAATATATTACTATACTTTTATATTATTTATTAAAAATTTTAAACTTATAACAAAAATTTAAACGTTTTTTTCTAATGACAAAATGACCTATATTCAAACAGCACAGAAATGTATAATTATTTTTTTTAATTGTAATTTCTCAAACTTTCAGGAATGCTGGGCATGTTCTATATCTTGATGTGGGTGGTAGTTACATGACTACATACAATTATCAATACTCATCAAAATTGAACCCCTAAGATCTGTGCTTCTTAGCATATGTAACATGCCTCAATTTAAACATATATATAGTTTTGCATAATCCCAGCCCAGAGAGCCTAGTTAATAGTTTGGTATGTATCTTTAGTCAGAACTTTTTGGTTTTTGAAAGATTTTATTGGGGAATTGGGAGAGGGGAACAGTGTTGGGGAATTAGAGGAGAGGACCGGCCAAGTTGTTGTTCTTCAATCTTCGTTGTGGAGGGCGCCAGTCACCATCTGGCTTCCCCGTGGCCTCTAAGCTCAAGGTGCTGTGTTCACTCTTAGTTGCGGATGGGCGTAGCCACCATCCTATGTGGGAGTTCAACCAGCAGCCTTGTTGTTAAGAGCGCACGCCCTATCCACTGAGCCATCCGGGCAGCAGCTCAGCTCAAGGTGCGGAGTTCAATCTTTAGTTGCGGGTGGGCATAGCCCACCTTTGAACAGGCAATCTTGTTGTTAAACCAGCTGAGCCATCCTGCCACCTCTTGGCAGCTCAGCGACAGCTCAGCTAAGGCGCAGCGTTCACTGACCCATGTGGGAATCAAACCGGCGGCACTGCTGCTCAGAGGACATGTTCTAAGCCAACTCTTAACCAACTGAGCCACTTGGCCGTCCCAGAACTTTTTCTTAATGTATCGTTTCACATACATGTAGGTATATTTTTTTAATAAAAAAAATTGGATTATACTCTACTGTTTTCAACTTGCATTGTTTATATGACAGTATAATGTAAACCTTCTTTTCATGCCAGTATTTATAGATCTATTTCATTCTGTATATCTGTATTATATTCCACTTAATGGCTATGTGGTATTGGGTTGTCAGAGAAGTCATGATGTATTTTTCTGTTTTTCGTTACAAAAATGCATCATGTCCTCTCCGACAGCCCAATACTTTATTTTGATCAGTTCCTTATTATTGAACATTTGGATTGTTTCTAGATTTTTACTCTTACAAACACAATGCTGCTGTATTTTTGGACATTTTTATACTTGTGATATCTAAAATTAAAACAACCTCATTTTCCCTGTCTCTTCTTGCTCCGTAGATCTTCAGATCCCTACCTGTTGGCTATAATATCTCTAAGCAAGTTCTCGATCAGTATCTCACTCTGCTGGCAGATGATCCAGTGAGTCTGTTTTTGCTTTTGTTGGTTTGTTTGTTTCTATTTTCTGCTCTTTATGATGTATTTCTGCCCCTGATACCTGGTATCATTCTTCTGTAATCTCATTCTCTACCCAGCCCACTCTGACAATTTCTCTACCATCATGATAGGAGGGTTACCTGCCACAGACTCTTGGCCAGATTTAGCTCCTTTAGAAACAGAATCACTGGACCTTCCATTCAGTTAACTAACTCTCTTTCTCTCTCTCTCTCTCTCTCTCTCTCTCTCTCTCTAATAGCTAGAGTTTGTTGGAAAGTCTGGCGACAGTGGTGGAGGAATGTATGTCATCAGTATCCTTACTAGTTATTTCTTCACAGTCAGGCAGCTGGATTATGAAACAGAATGGTGACTTATCAAAGATTTGACATATTTAGCATAAAATAAGGTAGAAAATTGAACTAATACATTGATGATAAAGAAGTAAAAAGGACTTTTAGTTAACCAAATTCTAGTTATGGAAGATCCTGACTAGTTTATTAAGGTTTTGAAATATTTATATACCATAAATGAGACCGATGTGAAAGACAAAATAACATTTAAATTTTAAATTAGAGACTTAGGAACAAAACTAAGATCACAGTGACCAGGCCAGAACATTACTGAATGACCTTAATCCTCTACATAAAGATCTACATAAGGCCCTAGGATCCCTCGCCACAGCCACTCTGGAGTCAGTCGTGCAGGAGAGGTAAGGGGAACACCCTGACTGGGGGTTGGGGTCGACACTTCCTTTCCATGCCCCATTTGAACGAGTAATTTGATCATTATGTAAGCAACCAACATAAGGCACAAATTGGCACATCTTGGCCCCTTTTCCCCTGGACTGCTATGGATCCCATCTACTACGACCCTTCACCCTAAATATCCTGCTTAATTCCCAGTGATATCAAACATTAACCAGCTTTCCTAAAGCTCATATTTAACCAGTGCAGGAACTCGAGTGTGTCAGCAGTTGGTGACTGTCTTGTGATTAGCAGTATCATCATCAGCATGGAGCTGTGAGAGAATTCTCTGGTCACTGTTTCTCTCTGGTCCTGGCTCCCCACAGGGAGGCAGAGCAGCCACCATCTGTGACTGGAAACTAAAGCTAATCTGTGTTAGTATGCCATTTGCTTTCTTCATTCCTTTCCAGATTTGGATCTCGCTGTGCCAGAATATTCCGTCTAGTTTTGCAAAAGAAACACCTGGAACAGAAGCAGGTAGAAGACTTTGCAATGATTCCAGCGAAGGAGGCAAAGGATATGCTTTATAAGATGCTCTCACAAAATTTCATATCGCTCCAGGTAACCAATGGTATCATAATCACCAAAGAGCAGAGCTGGTTTAACGTAAGAGAAACTCCTGAGGCAAACATCCTGCGCCCCAGGCAAACTATTCAGCTCTGAGACAGGGGAAAAAAAAAAAAAAGGTTAACAAAGACATAGCAAGCACTTGAAATATAATTGTGGCGCTCTAACTAACCTAGTAAAAAAGAGATAGAGCCAAGAAATCACCACAAAACCACCCTACCCTTTTTCTTTAGCTCCTACTCCCTGTGAGTTGTCCTTTCTTCGAGCCTTAAGTTTATTATAGATTAACTCTATCAACAGCATCTACAAGGAAATACAGTAAAACTTTGGATTGTGAGTAACTTGGTTTGCAAGTGTTCCACAAGACAAGCAAGCATTTCTAATACATTTTAACATGGTAAACGAGCAGTGTCTTGCAATACGAGTAGTTTGTTTCCGGAACAAAGTATGCTCACAAACCAAGGTAATACTGTAGATAGAATGGATTTTGGAGTCAGAATCACAGCTCTACCTGTTACCCAGTTACACTGAGCAAATTACCCACCATCATTTTTCCCATCTGAAGTGACAGATGGTGGTAATAAAAAATAATCTGGTCTGTTGTAAACATGAAATACAGTCTACCTGGCACATAAGAGTTGCTCAGTAAAAGTTAGTTGCCTTCTCTTTCTTCCTCACTAAAGATGCTGACTGTCAAATGTGAAAAACAGGCCTGCCCAACTCTACGTGTGGCTGAGTAGGCCATAAACACATATGCTGAATGGCTGGGGAAGAGGAAAGTCCACGTGAAAAAAGGGCCGAGTCGCTCTAGATGCGACAGGTGTTTACTTTGCCAGCTCTGAAGAACAGTATAATTTCTCTTCTTGTTCTTTCCATGAACAAATAGGAAATTCCCAAAACGCCAGACCATGCCCCATCCAGGACCTTCTATTTATATACTGTGAACATCCTGTCAGCTGCCCGAATGCTGCTGCACAGGTGCTACAAGGTAACTCCTGGCCCTTCTCCCCGTTGCCTCCACACAGACAAGTTTCACACTCATGCCCCCTTTAGCCATTGTACCTGAGCTACTGAAACAGAACTGTGTGCATTCCTTGTCTTTCTTCTCTCCCCTCAGAGCATAGCCAACTTGATAGAAAGGAGGCAATTTGAAACCAAAGAGAACAAGTGAGTAGCATTTTTAGTTGAGTAATTATTTTTCAAGGTCAAAGGCTCGGGGGAAATTTCCTCTAGAAATGGAAACCAGTGGAGACAATAACCAGTCTTGTTGCGTTGAATGATTTGGTGTAAGTCATGCATTCGTCTACACTTTTCTAATATACCCCCATTGAAATAATTTTGTAGATTAAATGAATGAAAAATGTACAAACTGGGACCAAACTTTAAGTGCAAATGAGAGACAGTAAGAGTTTCAGGAGTGAAGTCACATTTCTAAGTTTGTAGAAAACGTTCTTGTAGGGTGGCATCATCACTTGGACCAGGAACATGGTACAAGTGGAGTTATGCCCTAGGGCTAAAGGGTAAGAGAATCTCCAAGGCTAAGGGCCAAGCCTCAGAGTTGTGTTTGGCTGACAGGCGTCTACTAGAAAAGTCTCAGAGGGTAGAAGCCATCATTGCATCTATGCAGGCTACAGGGGCAGAGGAGGCACAGCTGCAAGAAATAGAGGAGATGATCACAGCCCCCGAACGCCAGCAGCTGGAAACCCTGAAACGTAATGTCAACAAGTAAGCATCACACACTTAAACCTGTTTCAAAATACCTTCCAGACAAATCCGCCTCAATATCCTATAACCCTTCCAACTTAACACGAGCAAACCTAAACTCACTCTGCTTTTCCAGCTCAGTTAACAGAATTTAATCCACTTACCTGCCTAAACTAAAAACTGAGGACATCCTCAGCTTCTCCCTCACCACATACCCCGTCTTATCCAGCAAGGCTGTTGATTGTACTTCAGTGATGTGTCTCAAATCTCACCCTTCATCTTGGTCCCCATGCAGGCCTTCACCACCTCTTTTCCTAGACCTTGACAATCACATCCCTCTTCCAACCATCTCTTAGAATGCACTCTAATTATCTTTAAAACGATTGATATCACTCTCCAACATTCAATGCTTTATAACTCCTGTATTTACAATATAAAGACCAGACTCCTTAGCATGACACAATAGGGCCTTTTACAGTTTAGAGCAGCCTGTCTCTCCATCTTCTTTCCTTTTACTCCTCACCATTCACTTTAAGCCGGACTGCTTTGAATCTGTAGATCACTGTGGGCAGTATTGCCATCTTAACGGTATTAAATCTTCCAACTCTTGAACATGGGAGGCCTTTCTATTTACTTAGGTCTTTAATGTCCTCAGTGTTTTGTCATTTTCAAATATTTAAGTCTTGCACTTCTTTTGTTATATTCATTCCTAAATATTTTATTTTTTGATGCTATTTTAGCATTTTCTTGCTTTTTTTTTTTAAAGATTTTATTGGGGGAGGGGAACAGCGTTGGGGAACCGGGGAAGGGGAACAGACAAGTTGCTGTCCTTTTGTTCTTCAGTCTAGTTGTGGAGGACGTTGCTTCACTGGCCCATGTGGGTATCATCATTGCGTTCTTCTCGGGTGAGGCAGATCGGTCACTGGCCTCTGGACAGCTGCTCACAGTGGCTCTTGGCAGCTCACGCTGGCTGCCAGCCAGCCACTCACTGTACCCTATGGCAGCCCACTGCAGCAGAGGCTGCAGCCCACACCATCACTGGAGACTCACAGCAAACCCAGCTCCAGGTGGAGCTGTTATTCACCATCTTAGCTATCTATAGAGGCAACCAGGTGGAGCTGTTGTTCACCATCTTAGCTACAGAGGGCAGTGTCACTCGCCCTCATATGTGGGATCTGAACCGGGGCCCCGCTGGTCAGAGCTGGCGTCCCAAGCCAGCTCCTAACCAACGTACTACTCAGCCAGCCTTAATTTCATTTTTGAATTGTTCATTGTTAGTGTATAGAAATAGAACTAATTTTTGTTTTAATTTTATATCCTGCAACTTTTAGAAATCTGTTTATTGGCTCTAGTCGGTGTTTTTGTTTTTGTTTTTTTTTTTGCAGATCCTTTGAGATTTTTCAATATGTCAGATTATGTGAATAGAAATAGCTTTGCATCTTCCCTTTCACCTGGAATGCCTTTTATGACTAGGACCTCCAGGAAAAGTTTGAATGGAAGTGAAAAGCAGACATCTTTGTTTTGATCTTAGGAAGAATGCTTTCAGTCTTACACCACTAAGTATGATATTAGCTGTGGGTGTTCATAGATGGCTTAAATCATGTTGAGGAAGTTCCCTTCTCTTCCTAATCACTACTCACTTCAGCCTCAGCCACTCTCAGCTTCTATTTTAAAACACACTAGGTCCTTTTATACCTGTGCCTTTACAGGTGCTATTCTCTCTGCTGATTTCAAGTTAGACTGTAATTTCTCTCAGGAAAGAGGCTATATCTTTTGCAGCCTCAGCAATTTCCACAGTGCCTGGCATCTAAGAGATGCTCACTAAATGGGAGAGTGATCTATTGGTTGTCCTGCTTTCTGCCCATTATTCTCAGGGGTAACCAAACAATGCCCCATGGCCATACCCAACCCAGCCTCTGATCATAAATATGCTAAGGGTGATTCAGTCTGGGCAAATGCTTTCACTTTATCACTCAGGTTGGATGCCAGTGAGATCCAGGTAGATGAAACCATCTTCCTGCTGGAGTCACACATCGAGAGCACCATGAAGAGATAATGACCCAGAAGAAGATTCTTCCTGAAAAGATCTGGGGGAACAGGAAGGAAAAATAAAGGAGGTGCTTGGATGCATTCTTTGCAATGGAATAAGTTACAGATTCTTGTACTGAGACCCTCTATCCCTACCACCTAGAATACACCAGAAAGACTGACATTTTTTTTTTTTTAAGTTTGCTAATCCTGTCTTCAACCCATCATTATATTCTCCCTTCCTCAAATCTTGGCAGGAGAACTTAAAATCAACTAGATTAACCATCTATCAGATGCATTAGTTCCCACCAAGAAGTCAGCCCAGCCTGTGTTTGAACTTGCCTGGCAGTGGAAGAAACTTCTTTTAAGAAGGTTATTCCATTTTCAGAAGGCTGCACTTGTTCTTTATTTGGTTATGCTATTATCTTAAACACTATGTAGGGAATGTGAAAGACTACCACCAAGATGCAGTGAAAAACTATTTCCAGGGCTCTAGGTGAATTGGCTCAAGCAGTCACACAGAGATATGGATAGAAGCCCCATTTGCCAGCTCCAGGCTCCAGCACATCCGAAATTGTGTGTGTAAAACAGCACAATGCCCACCATCTGCTAAAGACTCAGTAAACCATTGCCTTCCTCTTCTCCATGGTTCCTTAAAAGCGGCAATTCTGAGTTTTCTCTATCAGTACCATGATTAATATAGTTGATATAATTTGTCACCACCCTTTCAGTTCATTTAAAGCAGTTACGTGTTGTTTTATAATCTGTTTCCTCTTACCAGCATTCTAATTCAACATTTGAGTGCCAATTAATTGCTAGCCACTATACTAGATATAATACACAAAGATACATTAGATACCACCTCTGCCTTCAAGCCACTCACCATCATTTACTGAGCACCTATTATGTGCCCAGTTCTGGGCCAGGCCTTAGCGATACAAAGATGACTAAGCCTTGAGCATACAGCCTAGTAAGGTGAGACAAATAAGGACAAAGAAGTATTGGGGGCTATAGTGGAAAGTGTGTACAGAGAGGCCACAGGGAAAAGGGTCAGGCAGGAAGGGAATAGAGAGAAAGTGACAATCTGTAGTTTGACAGATGAGGATTTGCCAGGTGAAAGGGGAAAAGGATCCCAGTGGGAAACAGCCTGGCTCTTGGGGGCACTGCAAATAGGATATGACTAGAAAATAGGGCATGAGTCCTGCCAGAACTGAGGTTGGAAGAAAGGTGGGGGGCAAGGACTGGTGGGTCCTTCCAACACTGTACTAAGTAGCTTATGCTCTGAAAGCAATGGGAAACTGATCAGGCTGGTGTCTTAGAAAAATTACTGGCAGCACTGCAGAGACCGAATTGGTGGGGGCAGGGCTATTTGGAGACTTGCAATAATATCTGACAGAATATGAGAAAGGCTTGAAGTAGGGCAGTGGAGGCTGGAGGGAGACGAGAAGTTGAAGGAGGTGGAATCGGCTGCACTTAGTGCGTGAGAAGAGGAGATGTCAAATGTTTTTTAGGTGTCTGGTTAGGAGACAATGTAATTCGAGGCGATACCTGCAGTAATCGGTGTGCAAGTGGAGAGGTGCTCAGAGTTAGCCCATGGCTGGCAGGAGGTGACGTGAGTCCAGAAATCTTTCGGTCTGGGGTCATTGTTCTAAACGGAGAAGGTGGTTAGAAAAGGGACCTGAGGATTTAGAGGTCGTGTCCTTTGTCGTGTATTAACATTACACCTATGGATCATCCCCAAGTGTCATACTGAGATTTCCCGGGACGTTCGGGAAGCCTGGCTTCGTTTCACCCCGCGGACCCAAGGGGGGCGCCGCTGGGCCACCAGAGGGCGCCAAACGGGCCCCGGCGACCCAGAGCCACGTAATGGCCGTGGCGCGGGTGCTGCTGCTCCTGTCCGGGCGTCCGGAGTCGGCGAGCTTCGCACAGAGCGTGTGTGGCCGCCTGGGCGCCGGGCCAGGGCTCGGGCCGTGGCCCACGTACTGCGGCCTGAAGCGAGGGCAGCTCCTCCTCTCGGACAAGCCATTCCCAGGCGCCTCGGCCAGGCTTCCGCTGCAGGTCAGGAAGGGGGCCCCAGCGCGGGTAGTGAAGGGCCGCAGGTATGGCCTGGGACCGGGGGAGAGCTGGCGGCGAGATCGGGCCCGGCCGATCGCCCCCGACTCGATTCCTCCCCCGTCGCGCGGGGTCTCCGTATTTGAAAGCCCCGCCCTACCTCTGAAGCTACTCCTTCGCCATCACGCGGTGTCCCCCATGTTTGAAAGCCCCGCCCCTCCTCTGAAGCTTTAACCCAAACGGCTCCCTCCTGCCAGCGACCCCCTTTCTGCCCTTTTGCGGCCCTGGACCAGCAGCCCAGGCCTCCGGGAACCGAGCTGCCCACGAATCGGGGCGTGGATCTGGGTGTGGCCATCATTCTGCAGACCAGCGACCAGGCTGTCTTGTTGACCCGAAGGACACGCACCCTCCGAGTTTCCCCCAACCTCTGGGTACCCCCAGGTGAGGGCCCTGAAGACAGGCCCCAAGTCCGGGGATGAAACTTGCCCGTCACCCAGCAATGCTATTCCTAGTCTCAGAAGGACAGAGAAGTAGGCCCAGAAACGTGGTCTGTCCCATTATCACAAGACACTGCATTTGCATCTGTGCTCACTGGAGGGGTGGGGCGCAGTGTCAACAGCGAGTGGGGGGGGGTGTCCCTGGCCAGGACCCCCATTCACTTATTGGGCCCACTGTTGTTGCAGGTGGGCATGTGGAACTTCATGAAGAGGTAACCAATCAGCTGACCCAACCTGAACTGGAATACCTGTCTGGGACCACCTTGGGTGTGGGCTGAGCCAAAGTCTTGGAGGTCAGGCATTGGCCTCTGACCTGCCCTCTCTCACTGCCAGCTGTTGGATGGAGGGCTTCGAGAGCTTTGGGAGGAGAGTGGACTACAGCTACCCCAGGGCCAGTTCTCTTGGGTCCCTCTGGGGTTATGGGAGGTAAGAGAGGGACCTGGGAGACATCTCTCCCTAGCTAACCAAGAACCTGAACTTCTAAGCCACCCAAACCCATAGAACAGCGCAACCTGCCTTGGCTGCAGGGGAAATGTAGAGCGGGTGGTCTGGAGTCCCTGAACCCACAGTCCTCACCTATGTCCTCCTATACCATCTCTCCCCTCCACTTCCTCAGCTGTACTTACAAAGTCTCAAAAAGAGACAGGAAGTTCACATTTTGACTGTCTTCTTCTTAGTCTGCATACCCTCCTATGCTGAGCTGGGGTCTCCCCAAATACCATCACATCATTCTCTATCTACTTGTGGTCTCCCAGGAGTCACAGCAGCAGCTGCAGGTAAGGCTGGCAGTGGAGGAAGGAAATGGGGGCTCAGGAAGCCCAAGCATACTGGTTCTGACCCTAAGGTGGGGAAGAGGGAAAGATCAGAGATAACCAAGAAATCCAATAGCCTCTTCCCCTGCTCCTGCCCCAAGTTTCTCTCCATTTCACCTGTGGGCAGGCTGTAATCAGAACAGGCCTCCCAAGCGAGGCCATGATAAAGGGATCAACATGTCTGACCCCAGGCCCGGATCCAACCAAACCCAAGTGAGGTGAGCGCCTTTATGTGGCTGGGACCAGATGTAGCAGCTGCAGTAGCTGCCACAGAGGACTGGACAGAGACACCCATATCTCTCTCCCAGGACCTACCACCCTCTGTCCTGTAAGTTTTTCCTGACCCTCCAACACACCAACACATTAACACATTGAGAAGTTAAGCTTCTGTCTCCTCCTCAGTAATGGGGGTGAGGGAGTGGGGTGGGGGAGAATTTTATGCAGTGGAAGGGATTTAGGAGGTGAGTTGGTCAACTGATAAATGAAGAGAGCACATGAAACCAAAGACACTGCCCATCAAACTCCAAGGGTTCCTGCTCCGACTAGCTTGCCCTGAAGACCTGGGGTTTGTGTCCCCCTCTCCCACACAGACAAGTCATTAAACCCTCCCTGAACCTGTTTCCTTTCTGTAAAATGTTAACACACACCCACCCCTCTCCTGCTGTGGTTGGGAGGATGACTTAATAGTAATGGAAGTGGGCTAAGGCACAGGCCAGACGATGGGGGTTGTCATCATGCAGCACAATGGAACTAGAGGACGATGGAGGCACTCGACCTCTGGCCTTGCCCATATCCACACTGCTACAGACGACCCCAACCTCCACAGAAAGCACAGAGAGGGTCAGCACTGGGACCAAGTTTGCCCTCAGGCTCTGGCTGCAACATCTGGGCAGGTAAGGGTGAGGAAGGGCTCAAGATGGCTCCACAGCATCGGGCAGAATGTGCTAGTGTTTTTGTGGGCATGGGTGAAAGAGGAAAGAAGAAAAAACCAACTGCTCTTGGGAATCCTCAGTGTGACATCCGGACCGTGTGAAAGGGGAGCTCACGTGGACCCAGGGCCCACAAAGGAAGAACAGAACATGGATCCCCTCCCCCCAAACCAGGGATCCGGAAAGCCAAGTGCATAATCCCCTCCCCGGACCACCTCCACGACACTCACAGAATATTCACAACCTTTATTATGGGTAAGAACTTTACTACAACTTTGGGAATAAAAAGAAAAATTACAACAGAGGTCCTGGAGGAGCCGAAAAAGGAGACTGGGGAGAGCACAAGGGTCCTCCTACCTCCCAGGAAAGGTGCAGAATGAGCCAGACCTACCCACAGAGCCATGGGCCTTTAGCAGCTCAGGCCCTGGGCTGGTCAGCCTAAGAAACATTGTGAACTTAAATATATAAATAGAGCAAGCCCCAGGCAACAGGCCAGGCCCTGCTCCCAAACCCCTGGGGGACCAGGGCTAAGGCCGTATCTCCTCCTCAGTCATACTGGGAAGTAGGAGGCAGGGGAAGTCATCTTTGGATGTATTTTGGTTTTTCTTCTGTATGTACAAAAAATCTGCAACCCAAAATAGAGTTCTCTGTCCATGTGTCTGCCTGTCTGTTTCTCCAACTTTCTGTTTGGCCCAAGAAAATGGAATGGACACAAAGAGACAATGACTGTGGGGAAGGGACCGAGCATGGGTTTGGGGACTGGGAAGAGAGGGCATCTAGGGGATAAGAGAAGGGCCCCTTCCCCACGCGGTCCTAGGCAGCCAAGGCTGAGGAGTCAGCCCTTCCCCCAACTCACATCCCATCCCATCTGCCTCCCACTGCCTGGGTTAGCATACCCAAAGGAATGTGCCAGCCATCTAAAGAACATTTCCAAAAATAGACCCCCAAATGTCCTTAAAAAGAGGTTAAATATTAGTCCTTTGGGTGCTGGCCTGTCAGACAGAGATGAGGCCAAAAACAAGTGTCCATGAAGGTCTTTCTGGCTTTGGCCAAAGCCCCCGCAGAGGGGTCTGTGGCCAGGGGTCTGGACGCCACAGAATACTTGCTCAGCCCTGGGAGGCAGCGAAGGTTCCATAGTCCAGGGGACTCAGTCCAGGGAAATGATGTCTGACCGGCAGCCGGTCAAAGAGGGACCCGAGGGCAGGGGTCCTCCATGCCCCTCCCTCAAGGCCCCCCCAGGAGCCACAATACTACTGACGCGGCCAGGAGGGGGTGCTGGAGTAGTGCTGCGGTGAGAGCTCCCCAGTGTAGGGGCTAGTGGGCCCAGGAAGTGGGAAGGGGTCCCTCGGTACTGGAAGAAATGGCCCAGGGCATCCTGTTCATCTAGCGAGGTGATGACGGAGGGACCATAGTGCTGGGAGGAATCAAGGGCACAGTTTACGATTGTATCCCTACTTGACCCACCTCCCCATCACTCACCTCAGAAATAGCACAAGGGATAAATAAGCCCTCTGGATCCCAAGGTATCCTCTGAGAAGCAGGACAGCCTCTCTCTGCCTTTCCCTACTCCCCCACACCCACCCTGATTCCCTGCCTGGAGACAGCCCCTCCACCCTGCTAGGTTCTTGGCCTTGTGGGCGTCTGAAATGTGAGGAATGTCCACTTGGGGCAGGCCTGATGCTCAAGTGCACGTGGCATGGGGGTGACCAGGCTGCAGCAGGACTACACCCAAATCTCTAGACAGAACAGTAAACGGGAACCCAGGAAGACGTGGGAATCTGAGGAGGTACCAGTGAGGCCTCAGAGGGAAATAAGCTGCCTGCACTCCCCCTCCCCCACCCCCAACCCCACATACATACATACATACACACACACACACACATACACACACACCTTCCCTCATAGAGCAGCAGAGATTTAGGTCTCCAGGGAAAAGGGACAGAGGGAGGGCACCCATCAGTGCCCAGAAAGGAAGCTTCCGAGACCTGACTTCTTCATAGGAGGATGAGGACCACTTACCTGACTCTCAGTCTGAAGGAAAGAAAATAAATCTAGACCTGGTAGGAAAAAAAAATTTAAAATCAATCTCCTATCTGACCCCTTCACCGCCAAAAAAACAAAGAAGTTCATGGATTGTGGCCATTTGCAAAGACAACCAGAAGGCTTAAAGAGAAGCAGAGGTTCTGATCTGGTTCTGGGGAGGATGTGGCAATGTAGGGCCCCACCTTGTGACCAGTGTCCTACCTTGGATGTCAGCCCCCAATGGGAAGGTAGGTGGGTACTCGTGTAGTGGGAGGCTGGACAGGAAATCCCCGCCCAGCGTGCCCATAGCAGGGCTCCGCAGCACCGAAGATGGCTGGTGACCAGATGTCAGTACTCTAAGGAGAGAGGAGGAGCTGGGGTAACCAGTGACCCACAGATGCCCTGACCCAGCTCGGCCTCCCATATGCCCTCTCTGTCCCAGGGTTTGCCCAGTGACCAGAAAGCTTCTGACTTCTTCCTCTGTCCCTTTTGCTATAAAGAGCCTGTTGCCTCATACCCTTTGCTTCCAGGCAGAGCCGGGATGGCAGCTGAAGTGACAGGACAGTGTTTCTTGGTCGGGGGCAGGTCCTCCTCATCTGATGAGCTTTCTATTGTCAAGTCGATAACTTCCACCTTCTTCTTATTCTCTGATGGATTGCCCTCTTGGACTGGGCTGTATTGGAGGCCTGTGGGTGGTAAGACGACGGTGTTTCAGAGAAGAGGCCACCCGAGACTTAGCTCTGCTGGGGGACAGGGGGTCACTCACCATCCAGCCCATACCCTGGCGGGGGGCAAACCTCAGATGCCTCCTTTTTGGGTTTCATTGGGCACCAGGATCCATCTTCCATGAATTGGATCTCATCACAATCCGAACAGGAATTAAGAATCTCCATGAATAAACTGGGGGAGGGAAGAGAAGAGAATTCATGGGGCTGGGAGGTGGCTGGAATAGTCCCCAGGGAATTCTGTGACTCACCTTCCTGAACCTCAGCTTCCTCATCTGTAAAACATGGGTATTACCTACGCTACTGACCTCTCGGAGTTGTTGTTAGACTTAAAGTATATAAAAGAGTTTTGTAAACTTTAAACACAGTTTTAAAATAAAGACATTTTAAGCATCTATTTCGTGTAGTACTAGGGACAAGACAAAGGGAACAGGGATGCAGAGCTCCATAAACCGTCTTAAAAAGGGCACTGGGCACAAGAACCATCATGGAGGCTCTAGAAGGGGTTAGGACGAGCTAGACCAGCACAGGCCTCAAAAGCACTTGACTGCTACGCTCAGTGCGAGTTCACAGGCAAATATTAACAGTTTGATCCATTGGCTCTGCCACTTACACTACAACTGAGCAAAAGACTCAATCTCCCTAGGCCTGTTTCTTCACCTGTAATGACAGGACCCATGTCATAGGGTTATTAGAAGGATTCAATGAGATAAGGCATGCTAAGTGCTCATCACCACACTTAATATACAGTAAGTCCTCCATGTTGGAAATATCCCATAATAGGGACAGATTACATATATATATGGGGGGAGGGTCCCAGTGGCAATCCTAGGTAAGAGAAAGCAGAATGGCCCTACCCATCAATGATAAGAGACTCATAAGGAGCCTTCTTGTCGCACACAGGACATGTCCACGTTGGCTTCTTCTCATTCATCTGTAGATAAAGGGCAGCATCGAAGCTCTGCAGATGGGCGCAGGTGAGGGCACGACAAGGGACAGTCAGGCGCATCTTTCCTAGCTGAGGAGAGAAAGTTCTCTGGTCAAAGTTCCCACATCCCAGAAAGCCTCACTGTTGTAGCCTAGGAACCCTCCTCTGAGTCCAGAGGCTTAACCCAACCCTCCTCCCTTTTCTCTTCTCTCTTGTACCCACCGGACACATGAGTGACACCCGGAGACTTGTAGTGGCCACCTCACTGTCTGGGTCAGCGGTCAACTTCTCCTTGACTGAAACAAGAGTGAGGCCAGAGCCATGGGGTCAGCAAGGCTCAAGAGGGAGCCAGGAAGGTGGTATGGCCAGAAGCAGATGGCTCTGGCTGACAGACATCTGGGTAGAAGCTTTGGGGGCCAGTGGGATGTCACATGGGGGTGGGTCTGGGATCTGCGTTATGAAGACTGGGTCGGGGAGAGAGATTTCCTCATCCCTGCAGATGCTTAAATACAGCTGGGTGACACTTTGGCAGAGATGACCTAGAGGGAACTTAGGCATCACCAGACAGTTAAATTAGATGATCCTTAAGAGTCTTTCCAATCTGGAGAAGCCATATTCCAGTGGGGCCAGGGTTAGGGTGTGGGAGGTACAAAGCAGGTGTATAATTGGGAATGCAAGAGTGTCACTCAGCACCTGGGAGTGGTCCGGCTTCACAACCACGAAGATTAGTTAGGGAGATAAGGGAAGGGCTGAGGTTAAGGTGAGAGGTGAGGTCAATTGTGACAAAAGGGGTATGGGTTTGACTGAAAAGACTGGAGGGCCAGGAAGACTTGAATCCAGATCCGAGAGAGGAAGGGGGCAGGACGCTACTCACTCAGTGCCCGGGAGTGGTCTGGGTTCCGGATGCCCTTTGCTCTGAGTTTTTGTAGAAGGGTCCCTGCAGTCAACTGCCTCACCAGGTACACAGACAAGGAGTAATTCTACTTGGAGGTTGGAGGGAGACAATTAGCCTATGCGTTGCATACCAGCCCCCATCCTTTGTCCCATGAGGAACAGAGACAGCGGGTTGAGGCAAAGAGACCCATAAAGAGGAAGATGTTTCCCAAACCCAGGACACTGGGTGATTGCCCCCTCACTCCCTGCAGGCTTCTCAGCCTCCCTGCCTCAGCCATGCTCACCCGTCCAAACTCAGATGACCAGTTGACCACGATGGTATTGGGAACAGTGGCCGAGAGTCGAGCCAGGGGTGTGATGTTGATGGGACGGCTGGGCCTCTTCGGCTCGGCCCCATTCTTGGTAGGAGGAAGGTAACCCTGGAGAAGGGAAGGACTGGTCAAGACATCTTGTCTCGGGTGACTCACTCCCCACGGGGAAGGGTAGCTCAGTCATTGACCAATACAGTGACTCACAAAACTGGGGCACTATCGAAGGGTTGTGTATGGGGTTCATTTCTAGCAAGTTGTATTCACTGACTAAGGAAACAGGAGCCCACTCACTGAGTTCTGGAAGAGGAAGAAGAGGGCCATCCCACTTCATCCAACTCCCAACTCTGGGGTCCTCACTCCTGTGACATCTTCCCTGAACCTCTGGATTGAACTAACGTCCCTCCTCTGGGTTCTGACAGAACCATTGTTCAGCACTATCTTAGTACTTTCTAGATTATAATGACTCAGTCAGTAAAGAGAGCACCTACTATGTGCCCGGCACTGTGCTAGGCATGTCTCTTTCATAACAGGTTTGTAGTTAATATTTAGGAACTGAAACAGGGAAAGGGTTACTGCCAGAAGAAGGAAAGGGCACTTACTGGCAGTGGGCACAGTTTCCCATTGACCTTGACAAAGAGATTGGGGGGGAAATAATCCTCCTGGGGGCAGCTGGTCTCACAGAGACAGAACCTGGGAAGAGAGGAGAAAAGATGAAAGGAAAGAGCAGGAGGCAGTTTCTTGAGCAGAATCTGGCAGAAAGGAAGGGAGCCTCAGAAAATCAGTGGCAGATATCTGTAGGCCTCAGCATCCAACAAGAGACCCAGGGCCCGGTGGACACAGCAGGGAGGGGACATCTCCTAGGAGTATCTGTCATACTCCTATTTCATTCCCATCCCCAATAAGAGCTTGGCAAGAAGGCAGGGAGGATCAACTCACCTTAGCTGCACCTGTATGGTGTAATCACATTTGGCTCCTGGCAGAACCTCTCTGTAACAAGGAGGGAGAGGGAGAAGGTCAGTATGTGGCCCTCGGAGGGCAGGGGTGAACAGAGACACAGAAGTTAGATGTCCAGAGGATAACAAAGAGACATACAAGAGAACGAGAGGCAACGCAAGTGCAGGAGAAGGACGGACAGGGAGGAGAGCAGGGCAGAGAGAAGAGAGAGCAGAGGCCAGCGGTAACCACCCTCGGATGAGGCAGTAGGACCGAGGAATACTGTACCTGGATGTGAGGATCTGCTGCACTTGCTGGGGTGTGAGAGCAAAGGTAAAGTGTGCTTCCTCAAATCGCTGGCTAGAGTTGGATGCTGAGGACACAAAGGGCAGTTACTCCCACGCCCATGCACAGGCAGCCACAGAAGTTGCCCCCATGCCAGGTGGCTGATCCCATGGGAATAAAGCCTACGCGAGGATTGGAGACACGGAGTCCAGGGAGACTGAGGGACCACAAAGAACCATACCGAGGGTGGTGGGCCGGATGAGCTCCCCATAGACTTCATAGAAGGGCAATGGCTTCATGGTGACATCAGGGTGCACAGGCTGGGGCAGAGGGGGGTGCATGTCCACTTCACGCTTGGGGCCCAGTAGGGTGCCTGGGGCCAAGAGAGCTGGAGGGATGGGAGCCAGAGGACTAGGGGAGCCTACAGGAGGGGTGCCAGGGGGTAGAGAGAGCAGGGAGAGATCTGAGGGCCCCAGGGTCTTCCGGGGGAAGCGGCGGCGGTAAAGCTCTTTGATCTTCATTTGGACGCTGGGGGCGCAGCTGGACTTGAGAAGGTGTAAGGCCTTAGCCAGGAGCTCGTGCTTGCGTCCGCTCTTGTTCCGGCCAGCAAAGCCAAGAAGCACCTGGAGCTCAGACACCCGGAAACTCATCACCATGTGCTGTGGACAACAGAGAAACTTGAGAATCCTACCTTACCCGGGTCTGTCCTGCTAAGGACCCAGGAGTGGAGCTACCAGGGAAGTCAATGCCTCTTTCCCTCCAGCACTGGTCAGAAAGATGCTTTGCAGCCAGTGGATTACTGTCAGGCAGCCAACCTGGCCAAAGGGACATCTCAGTCCCATTTTAGCAACCCTCAGTCAACCTTACCCTGCACCCAGAGCTTGAGCAACCCTATCTCCCTGTGCCTGGAAGCTGACCTAGTGGGGGCAGGGTGCAGACAGCAAGCCATCTTCAGGCACACCTGAGTCCACTACAGCCTCTTAACCTCCATCCCTGCCTCAAGCCTGGATGCACCTTTGGGCTGCTTATCTCCTTTCCTGCTCTTTCTCAGACCCTCAGACCCATCCTAGCCTCCTGAGAAGAAGACAGGACACAGGGAGAAGGAGAGTGAGAAGAGGTTTCAGGCCAGACAGCCCCACAAGGAAGAAGGCGGCCAGGTGGCTGGAGGATTGTGCGCCACGCCCACCCCACCCCCAGGCACTTCAATCCACCTCAGCTATGTTCCCTAAGCCAGGGTTTTCAGATCAGGGTTCAATGCTCATAACTCCCCCAAATCCTTTCTCAGTGTATTTACTTAACAACCCCTCCCTCAGTCCTATTTTTGTGGTAGGGAAACAAGACCAAAACTTGGGGCGAGGTGGTTAAAGGTGAATCACCGAGTCCAGGTATCCTGCCTGTTTACCTGTTTACTCCATCTGCCAGGAACGGATATCCTGCTTCTTTTCTTCATAGAGAAAAATAACTGATTCCCCCCACCTCCCCGCCTCCATAGGGGTAGAAGAGGAGAGGGCATGGCTCTAAACAGAGGCCTCGGGAGAATGAGGAAAAGGCAGGAGGCCCCCGAGCCCAGGTGAAGAATCACTAGCTCTTCCAAAGGCAGCTGGGCCCAATGACTAGCCCTCAAGCCTGCCCAAGGCTATGGCTCCATTTCAAAAGGCAGAACAAAGCCAGAAGGCAAGGGGATGAACCCAAAGGTTTTTTTTAAGGTTCCATGAGATGGCCTCGGATATGGTTACTCTCAAGATTTACGGGAGTGGGAGGGCATAAACAGCTCTCTCCTTAAGGGGCTCCGTTCTGTGAATCTTGAGGACTGTGATGAAAAACTTGCTCCTATGCCTTTCTGCCCATCCTTATTTCCCCTGTCTTGTGTTTTATTTCCCCATCAGCTTTGTCAAGAACTCCCCCATAGTTGCACACTCCTCTGTCTCTGTCCAAAGATCCAGAGACAGGACCTTCCTCTCGGGCTCCAGGATGCTTCTGCCCCACCCCTCGATCTAGCGCCCGCACAGCCCCGCCCCCTAGCCCAGCCGCACACTGGTACTTCCCAAGGCGCTCATCCCAACAGCAGCCCCAAAGCCTCTACCTCTCCGCTGCATTTCCCAGAGGAGCCTGTTTCCCCCCCACACCCGTCCCACCCCTACTGTCGCATCTCTTGGCCTTGATCGACTCGCCCCCTATGCTGTTCCCCCGGGCCCTACCCCTTACCCCTACATCTGCCCCTACTGCTAAAGCCGACTCTTACCCCGCGTCCCCGCCCCCTGCGCCTCGGCCCCCGACAGCTGCAATTCCCCTCGGCCCCACCCCTCCATCTGCCCCTCGGCCCCGCCCCCGGAGCGCCGCCGCAGCCCCTTCCTCTCCACAGCCACTTCTCTCCCCTCCCAGGCAGCCAGTCCCCGCCACGTCTCCAGCCCCCAACCGAGCAGTCAGCACCCAGTCTCGGTCGCTCCCCTGACTCGGCGGCCCGCCGGGCTCCGTCCAGATGGGTATGGGGGAGGGGGCCGGTACCTTTAATTCGCCCAGCTCCGCCATCTTGAGACATCGCAGGCGCCCGAGCCCGAGCCCGAGCTCAGGCCCAGGGACCGGCGCACAACTCTCCACCCTGGCGCCGGCCGCAAATGCCGCCTGCTCCGCCCCGTCCGGCCCCTACACCTCCCCTTCTCGGCCCCGCCCGCCTGGCTCCGGACAAGCCCCAGCCTCAGCCCCTCCCACCACTCCGGACCCAGCCCCGGCACGTCTTTGGCCGGGATGCGAGACGGGTGGACACCGAGGGGAGTGAACGGCCCGAAAGATCGCGGGGTCCCGGGGGGTAAAGGGCAGGAGGCGGAACAGGGGTGCCTGGGGGAGGGGGCTTTGCCACGCCGGAGTTAGGATGAGCTTTTAGGGAACCAAACAGACTTGAAAGACCGAGGGAAAGTATCTAAAAACTTAAAAGAAATGGGGGATGGGGGGGCGAAGTTCCAAAATACCCTCCTCTCCCTCTTTGCAAGTTTAAGCAGCCAAAATCTAGAGTTCTACCAACTCGGGAAATGGGTGAGATCCGACCCATTTTAGGAAAGCAATGGTGTCGTGAGTAGTTCATTTCACGACGGCTGTTCCCGAGCCTTCAAACTTCCCCACCCCCCACCCCCGCCCGCCAACCACCACCACGGTCCGGCCGCAGGGCTCAAACTTGGCAGCAGAAAAGTTTGGTGCGGAGAGCGTGACTTACCAGCTCGGTTGCGGGGAGCGGGGAGGGGGCTCTGAGGGTGGGCTGCGGAGGTGGGGGAGAGGGCCCGGCGCGGCTCCCGCAGGCTGCACGGCTGGAGGTCGGTCGGGCAGCTGGACGCTGCAGCCGCGGCTCCGCCCGGGCCGGAGCTCCGCCCGGCCCCGCGCTCGGGCTGGGGCCGCCCCCTCCCGGGGAAGCCGGCCTGGACCGCCGGGAAGAGGGGAGGGGGCGGAGTCTACGGCGGGAGAGGGAGGGACTCGGAGTCAGCCTCTGGAGAGATTAACTCCTCCAGTCAGTGGGTCAGGAGAGGGGACATTCTTGGATCTCAGCATTTTCAGCACGGTTCTGACCCCCTTGCTCTGGTGTACGGGCTTGATGTGCAGGCACATGAGACACCCTGGACCAGGGATCTGACCGCATAAAGATGCTCGTACTTAGAACAAGACTCCCACTGGGGGAAAAGCCAGGGCTGCCAGAATCTAAGGTGTACCTAAGCCCTAACTCGACCCTCCCCCTACCCCAAAATCACAGACACCAGAGACCCCACATCTTTGGTGTAGCTGAAGGTGAACAGAGGGGAGGTGTTCTTACCCAAATAGAGCATTTTTCTGCTCCTTTCTGAACTTACTACTTTCCCTCTTCCAAAGCCTTGGACCTTCCAGAGGCCCCATCCTCAACGAAGCTAATCACTCACATGCAGGTCTCATGAAAGCACCAACTTTAGGGCAGTTTACCTAAATGAGGTACCCATGCAAACAGCATTTTATAGTTAGTTCGCTGGAACCTAAATGATAATGTATTTGTTCAGTAAATATTTGAATGCTGTTCAGAGATTGTTAGGTGCTTAGGATATAAAAGGCTTGCAGGAGTTCTCTGTCTGGCAGCAGTGACAAGACAGTTAAATCTATAATCGGCATACAAAAAGAATGCTTTAATAAATAATTCTCTCATCTAATTTAAACATTCATTTAATTCTCCCCCCATGAGACCCCACCCAAGCCTTAGGCCTAAAGATGCCAGCCAACCAATATCCCAGTTACCTACTAAACTGCACTACTAAACCCAACTACTTAGTGGATTTTGTCCTTAGGGAAGATGTCCACTTTCTCCTGTAATGGGTTCTTTGCTCGCTAGCAATGGTGGGATCTCAAGCTAACTCAAGTTCAAGTATTTGGTCCCTAATCCCAACTATTTGCTCCAACACTGAGTTCATTTTTTTTCTGTTCATTCCTCTAGATCAGAAGTTACTATGGACTATTTTATATCTTCTAGAATTTTCAGTGATTTCGAGGGAAGGAGAAGATTAAAAAAAGAGACGACAACTCTTTGGGAGTGATGGATATGTTCATGATCTTGATTATGAGATGGCTTCATGGATGTTTATACACATGTCAGAGCTTATCAAACTGTACACTTTAAGTTTGCACAATTCATTATATGTCAATTATACCTCATTAAAGCTGTAAAAACATAAAAGAAAGTCAACCTCACCTGGTTCCTAGTAATTTCATAAAGGAGGGCTCTCCTTTAATAGTTCATTTGAGTTCTAAGTTCTACCATCCCGATGCTAGAAAACCAGGAATCAGGGCAACTGAATCTGATGTAAGCAAGCTCCATGAGGACAAGAACCTTTTCGATGCTGTTCACTGTCTATTCCCAGTGCTTGGCACGTAGTAGGCTCTTTAAATATCAGTGTAATACATTAATGTTACCAGACGAAGGAAACTGCAAATCAGGACCAAGTTCCAGATTGAGGGCATTCAAAGACATAGTCTGAACCCCCTCATGGCCCACCAAGCTTTACCCATTAACCCCTACATCCGAAGGCTGGGGAGTGACGGGAAAGTGAAACAGAAGTAGTAAACCTTTACTGAAGTCCCATTAAACGGAAAACCCTGGAGGAATGGGGGAACGTTAGGATTAGTTAGTTTGGGAGAGACTTATTTATGAAATCAAGGAGAATTTCAGGGCTTGGGTTGTTGGGGTAACAGTTTATGGGGTTTTATAGAGGGAGATTGGGAAGACCTAAGGCTGGGAAAGATTCCACTCCTGAGTTAACCTTAACATCACTGACTATTCCCACAGCTCAGCCATCCTGGGATCAGCTTCCAGGAGTCTGGAGGGAGCCAGAAGCCTGGCTGCCATTACCAAAGCTATTTCCTGACTCATACTTGAACTTAGCCAAGCGATCTCCCCCTCTCTGGACCCTTCTCTTGGCAGTTTCTTCATTCTTCCCATCCTACACCTCATATGTAATAAGGAATTTAACAGTCCTTTTATATTCTCTGGTAACTCTAAGAGCAGGAAACAAAAGAGAGGTTCATTCCTCTTACTAGAAATGACTAGGACCTTTTGGATGCTCTTTTTCTGGCAGCTGTACCCCCATCTCCCTGTCTTCATCAATCCCTCTGTTCCATTCTCCCAGTTTAAAGCATTCCTGTACCTATCCACACACACCCCAAAGCTGATTCTCATCTCTCCTAGAACCTGATCAACACAGCTGCTCTTTTCCTGACCAAACCCTGGAGCCAGACTCTGCAGCCCCTGTGTGGCCCCCTGTCTTCCACGACCGCCCCTCCCCACTCTCTCTCAACCCAGTTCAGTCTCTTCACTGCCAAACCATGGCTGGCTGACCCAGCATAACCCAGCAGGGGGCGGGCTAAGAAAAGGAATGGGGAGGGATCAACGCTCCAGCTGCTGGAGGGCTTCACTGCCTCTTTCTCACCTAACAGTCTAGTGGGTGAGCGGACAGAAAGGGGAAGAGACCGATGGGAAGTAGCCAAGAGAGATACATTTTTTTCAGTCTGAGAACAGAACTGGAGGGAAGAAGCCACCTCTGAATGTCCCATCATCCCCTTCCAGACTTTTCATCTCTCTTTGCCCAGGAGCAAAGAACGCTGCCCATATGAGACCATGTGCTTCAAATCTAAACACACGGTTTAATACATGATAGAATTTTATTTTTTATTTTTATTTTTTTGAGGGCAGTGTCACTGGCCCTCATATGTGGGACCCGAACCGGGGCCGCTGGCTTCCCAAGCCAGCGCTTAACCACCGCGCCACTCAGCTGGCCCCATGATAGAATATTTTAGATTGTACACCTCCAAATCCAGGTCTCACTCAGTCTTTCCTCCTTAAAAAAAATAGTGGACTTGGGAGTAAAAAAATGATTAGAGCTTTGTCAGTCGGTAAGAACAGATTTGAGAAAGAGAAAGGAAGAGTGTCAATACCCATTTTCACAGAGGGCTGTTTTTAAAAGTTTTGACCCATTAGTGGATGTGTTTTGACCAATATTTTTTCAGTGGCGTATCACAGCAGAGAACAGACTAGAATAGAAATAGTAAGGGTGCATACTATTTCAGGTATGTACACACAGGATGTAAAATGTATTTCTTTTCTTTCTTTTTTTTTTTTTTGAGGGCAGTGTCATTGACCCTCACAC
Source organism: Aselliscus stoliczkanus (assembly GCA_033961575.1). Lineage (NCBI taxonomy): Eukaryota > Metazoa > Chordata > Mammalia > Chiroptera > Hipposideridae > Aselliscus > Aselliscus stoliczkanus. The sequence continues at coordinate 102,843,437 of CM066739.1, forward strand.
GTGGGATCCGAACCAGGGCCGCTGGCGTCCCAAGCCAGCTCCTAACCACCGCGCCACTCGGCAGGCCCTAAAATGTATTTCTTACTATGGATCATAATCAAAGTTTGAAAGCTGCTGACTTATGGGGCCATTTGTCAAAATGGCCATTGATCAAAAGGGAATAAAAGAGATTCTTTCCCCCACTCCTTTTTAAACAGAAAAAAGTGATGACAGTTCAGTACCATACTGCCTCCTCCTTTATTTTCCATAGAGCTGACTTCCATCCATACCTTCTCTGGTCACATGCATGCTGATTCCAGAGTTTGGGTTCTCAGGTCTGGGGTTCATAATGTCAGGTGAAGCCCACCCACATCATCCCTAGTGGCCAACCCTTCACCCACTACAGCCTGATGGAGCTTCTGGCAACCAGGATGCTCTTACTCCCTGAAAGAAGAAATTCAAGGATGAAATGCACACACTTTCATATCCTCAGTCTCCTCCCACCCATGCCAAGATGCTAAAGAGGACCCTCATCTATCTGGACTGGAAAAGACGGCCACCAGTATATGGGTGGGGAGAAGAATGGGGGATGACTATTCTTTGAACGAATGGTGTGGGAGTGAGGGAGATTCTGGAATTTGTAGAGCCCCACCCCAGAAAACAACATTGTACCAGTATCCCACCATCACTTGTGGTTCATGGTTATCTCTCTACCCCAGACTTTATTTTATTTTATTTTATTTTTTTGAGGGCAGTGTCACAGGCCCTCACATGTGGGACCGAACTGGGCCGCTGGCTTCCTAAGCCAGCACTTAACAACCGTGCCACTCGGCCAGCCCTCTACCCCAGACTTTAGAAGAGCTGCTCAGCTCCTTTTTTCAGTCTCCATCCCATGTCAGCCCCCTACACTCTATCTGTTCACTGATTCCTGACTCCACCCAGTGATTCCCCATATGTAGCTTCTCAATTAACCTCACTTAAACGCTCTGTGCTGTATAGGGCTCCCCAAAAGGAGACTCCAGTTCTCATCCTTAAGCCTCCTTTCCCAAGTTCTTTCTCCAAGCTGCCTCCTTTGTCACCCTCAACCCCCAACTCACAGGGAGAAGCCCCAGACTCCTGAGAGACAGACTGCCTCACTCCTTCTGCTTGCTGAGGATTCGTAGCAGGATATTGTACACATCTTGTTCCATGTAGCCCTGTAGGCGGCAGGGGAGAATGAAAAGGAGATGAAGAACAGAAAAATGGTCAGAGACGGGTGAGAAAGAGGCTCTATGGTACGGTGGGATGCTGTTTGCTAACTATGAGGTCTCATAGTATTTAACTTCTCCATGGCTGTTCCCTAATCTTTACAAGGAGGATAATGATGTCTGCTTTCCAGGATTGCTGTGAGGGTTACAACTATGGATAAGAACAGAGCACCTGGTGTACCATAAGTCTTTGGTTCTTTGTAGTTATTGTTCCTAATAAAGAGACAATGGGGGCCTGCGGTGTGGCCTGTTGGTTATGAGTTGGCTTGGGACACCAGCTCTGAGCAGCAGGGCCCTGGTTCAGATCCCACATGAAGACCAGTGATGCTGTGCCCTCTACATCTAAGATGGTGAATAACGGCTTATCCTAGAGCTGTGCTGCCTGAGTCACTGGCCATGGCATAGGCTGCAGCCCCTGCTGCAGTGGGCTGCCATGAGCTACCGTGAGCTACCATGAGCTTCCGTGAGCAGCTGGCAGTTGGCATGAGCAGTGGGCAGCCATGAGTGGTGGTCCAATGGCCAGCGAGTGACTGCCTCACCCAGGAAGAGCACAATGATAATACCAATATGGGCCAGTGAAGCTACGTCCTCCAGAACTAGACTGAAGAACGAAAGGACAGCAACTTGTCTGTTCCCCTCCCCCAATTCCCCAATAAAAACTTTGGGGGAAAAAAGGCAAGCCACCCATCTCTTCTTGCTTGGTGAGGGATAAACTGGCTCAAGAGGGAACTGAGAAAGGGCATAAGGAACAGGAAAAGGCCTTACAATAGATTGGGGAGTTGAAAGGGATGGGCACACACCTCTTCCCCTCACATTCATGCACAACTTCTCTTGATCTACCTCATAAGATCTAGAGACCTGGCACTAGAACATCTAAATTCCAGCTTTCTGAGAAATGACAAGTATATGCAGGTAAGAGAAGAGACCCCAACTGCCACAGTCCCTCCCCAGCTCTCTCTCTCTCCCTCTCCTCATGCTCACCTGAGCAGCATTCAGCAGATGGCTCCTGTAGGTGGAGATGATCTCCTCATGGCTCTTCCGGGAATCCTGGGAGTGAGCATCCATGGTGGTTATGTGCCTACCCTCCCACATTCACCCTGATCCCCCACGTAGGAGGAACAATAAAATGAAGTGGTCAGCTAGGCCAGGTAGGCTCCCGGGACCCATCACTGGCCTGGCTGGACCACTGCCCAGCCAGGCCTCTGCAATTCCCAGAATTTCTCCCACATACATATCACTTCCACTGTCCACCCTCTTCTCTAGCAGTGTCCATTTCCCTGTGGACCAAACATACCTGCAGCTGCAGGGCAAAGCGAGCATTTTCTCCCCGAACTGCTAGGACTTCCTCTGAAAGCTGCTCCAGCTTCTTTAACAATTCATTGACCTGAGGCCAAAAGGAAAGACAGGGAACCAGTGAGACCCAAGTCATTCCCACCCCACCAGCACTCAGGGTCAAGGTCAACTTCCTTTTATTGGGTACTTAATATGTGCCAGATACTTTTACACACCTTGTCTCTCGTTTAATACTCAAAACGGCTCTACTTCTGTTCCGAGAAGAACATGCTTCTCTGAGGGAAGTACTACCATTCACATTTTGTAGATAAGGAACCTGAGCTAAGTACTTTGTCAAAATCATATGGCAAGTAAGTGAGGGTATCATGATTTGGACCAAGATCTCTGAATTCATGGTCTATGCCCTCAACTCTGCACGGGATCCTGACATACTTCTGACTGCTGACCCCTGAGGAAAATAGAGATGAGTTTTTGTGGTTTGTGAGGCGGGGACACAAATGTGGTTAATGATAACCAGCCGTGTTGGGAATGGTGGTAATAAGAATAATAAAAATCGCTAACTTTGATTGAGTACTTACCATTTTTGAAAAATCATTCTGAGTATTTTCAATACAATATCTTATTTACTTTAATCCTCATGACAATCCTATTATTAATCCTCATTTCATAGATGAAAAAACTGAGGCTTAGACACTCAGAGGCTTCAATAATTCAACCGAGATCAATCAGTAGGTTTTGAAATTGAAATTGAAACCCAGACGATCTCAGTCTGGAGTCCACTAAACTATTTTCTTCTGCCCATTTGTTCTCTTTCATCTTCTCCTTCAACACCAACACAGAATCCCTCCTTTAATTAGCCCTGCCCCACACTGATTCTATTCTATATAACATTCCTTCTATTTTTAGGCACTCCATATTATGTAAAACATATACTCCTATATTTCTGAATTATTTTAAATTTGATCATGTACACAAATATTAATAAGAAGTCTGAAATCATTCATTTCAAAGGTAGTTCTAGACTTCCTAAATTCATTTGTAAATTGACTTTTTTTAGAATTCATGAAACATGTCGACTAGAAACACGTAGACTGCCCTCATTTTTGGAGCAATCAGCAGGAAACTCAGGTATCTAACACCGTGGTTTTCAAACTTTCTTTACACTGGTACCCCTTAGTCAATGGAAACCTTTTGTAGAAATTGATTGAAGTGGGAGGGGAGAAGAGAGGCTATAGTCTAGTCTACTTTTATTCATCCATCAGCCCTTGAGTCACCTCCTCAAAACCATAGCAACCCAACATATTATCAGACCTCTTCTCAGGCTAATACTACATGATCTAAGTCAAAATGCTAATAAACCATATACTCTACCAGTAGTACCTCTGACCACACTGCTTCTGAAGTTTAATAATGTAAGTCTCCTTCTCTCTTCTATTTATACCTCACCTCTAATCTCAACACCAAACCATCTCAGGGCAAGAGAATATAGTGTGGTCCTTGCAAATGATTTTTTGGGGGTATTAATCTGACGAACTAAGTAAGGGTAGATGCAGGCTAACGCCTAAATACAAAGAGGCCTTCCCCACTGTTCCCCACCGCTGCCTGGCATGTTCACCTTGGCCTCCTTGTCCCTGAAAGCTTCCAGGAGATGCTCCATCTTCTCTTTCATCAGCTCCACTGTTGTCTCAAACTGCTTGGAGCACCCCCGCATCTCGAAGGCCTGACGCTCCTGCTCGGCAGCCCTGGCGGTCAGGTCCCGGTTCCTGCGCTGCTCCTCAGCCAGGGCCTCCCGCAGCTGGCCCATTTCCCTGCAGGCGGTGTTATACTTCTCCAGCAGAGCCTTCAGCTCCTGGCCCCAAGTCTGGGCCTGGGCCACCAGCGAGCCCCGAGTTTTCTCGTGCTGCCGCAGGCTGGCAGCCTCCCGGGCCCTCAGCTCAGCCACTTCCTCGGTGGCCTGGTAGAGCAGCTTCTTCAGCTTCGCGATCTCTTGGCTCTTCCCACTCATCGTGGCCTGAACGGCCCGCAGTTCTTCCTCCAGCTTCCCCAGATCTTGCTCCAAAGCGGCCACCTGGGGGGGTGCTGGGGTCTTCGAGGAGACGCCTGGCTCCCCACATAGGGCAGGGGACCCCCTCAGCCGCTGGTTTTCCTCTTCCAGCCGAGCCAGCACCTGTTGGCTCTCGCGGTGCCTGGCCACCAGGGTCCTGATGCAGGCCTGCAGCTCCTCCAGGGGCTCGGCCACTGGACCCCGGGCGCTCCCCTTGCCCACCAGGTCCGGGGGCAGGCAGTCCCACAGCCCTCGGAGGCCACTGTTCTGGGAAGCCAGGCGCTTTCGCAGCTTCTCGGTGGCCTCCTTCTCCACAGCCAGTTCATCTGTCAGCAGTCCCACACTTCGTCGCAACTGCTGTAGCTGGACCTGCGCCTCCGGCTTGGGCACAAACTCGCGCTGCAGCCGCTGGCTCAGAGACTGCAGTTCCCCCTGCAACCGCTGCCGCTCCCTTCCCAGCTCTCCCAGCTCCTCCAGCAAGTTGCTATTGCTCCGTCTCAGTGCTGACACCTCTTTCTCCAGTGGTCCCTTGGCCAGGCTTACTCCTGGCATCTGTTCCCCATCAGGGGCCCCTAGAGGCTCCCCCCGGGCCCCAGGAGCCCTTTTCTCCCTCACTTCATCCTCTTTGGCAATGGTTTCTGGGCCTGCTTTGGGGGCTTCTTCTCTAGGCGCTTGGGCATGAGCCTCAGGTTTTCCATGTAATCCTGCCTTTGCCCGATCCAGCCTCACCAGCACCTGCTCCAACCTGGCCTCCATCTTTTCCCAGGCAGCTGCTGCAGCCTCAGCCCGGGGCGTCCCCAGAGCTCCTTCTAGGGCCGGGCTGGACAAAGCCCCCCGGGCGGCATCCTTTTCTCGCCACACTGCAGCCAGCTCCTCCCTCAGTTGTAGCAGGAACTGGTTCATGGCTGTTATGCCCACTGGCTCAGCCGCTGTGCCTGTTGGTTCAGCCCCTGGGGTCTGGGGCCTCTCCTTTTGGCCAGCAAGGGCCTGTCCACTGTGGGTGGTCAGTTGCTGACCTGTGACTTTCCCCACGTTCTCAGACCTTGGGCTCTGGGGTGGCCCCTGTTCTTCTGGTGGGAACCTTCGATGGGATTCATGATGGATCTTACCTGGGGCTGAATCCTCAGCCTCCTTGGGAGCTGCTGGGTTTGCTGTGGCTGCGGCTGCTGCCTGCTGCTGCTTCTTTAGCTCTTGTATGCACTCAGCCAGCAGGTCCAGGGGACAACCCTGCTCCATGCCATCTCCTCCAGGACGGAGACTAGGGTCCTGCCCTCCTGGAGCTCTGGGCTCTTGGGGTAGCAGGAGCCCTAGCTCCTGTACTTGCTCTCGAATCTGGCTCTCCAGGCCCACATAGGCTGCAGCTTGAGCCTTACACTCTTCCGTCTTTCGCACCAGCTCCTGCTCCAACTGAGAAACTTTCCTCTGCTCCTTTTCATACTTCCACCTCCACTCCTCTGAGCATGGCTCTTCATCCTCCCCCTCCTCCTCCACCTCAGGCTCTGCTTTCCATGAGCTGTTAGGTGGAGAGCCCATCTGAGGCTCAGATAGAGAGGCCTAGGTAGAAAACAGAACAGTAAAGTAAACCCAGGCAGCCCTCCTCGCCCCAGGAGGGCCTTTCTTCTTTTAGGCTATCTTGATCACTGTGTGGGAGAGACCCCAGTGGGATGGCCTGGGGTGGGTCAGAAGGGGAGGCACTTGGGTCTTACCTTAGATGCAGCATCTGGGTGTTGAACTAGCCCACGACCTATACAAAAAGACATGGGAACATGAGGGCGGAGACAGGTTCCATGTGCTTCTGGCCCACACTGTGTCTTCAGACTCAACGAGACAAGTGGTCCCTCAGTGTCATAACCTTTACCACACATGTCTTCCTGGTGCCGGGAGCCACCCCTGTTCAATGGATCCCTCACTGTCCTGCAACCTTGGTTCCCTATCCCAGAGACATGCGATCCCATTCGTTTTGCTCACTCGTTTATTGGACACTGTGCCAGGCACTGTTATAGGCACCAGGACATCAATGGTGAGCAAAACAGAAATGGCCTGTCATCTGAGGGCTTTACAGTCCATTAGGGGAGAGAGAAATTGAGCAGCAAGTCACACAAAGAGATGTATAATTACAACTCAGAAACGCCAGCCAGAGTCCTACCCAGAGTTGCCTTCTGTGACAGACACGGCTGCATTAAGAACTTGGCGATCATGCTTTGGGGAATAGTTTTTGGGGAAGTAGCAGCAATAAATAAGTACATGCTCCACCAAAGTGACAATTATTTGTCGGAGGGATTGTTTCCATGGGAACAAATGGGATTCTGAGAGGCATGTTTGATTCTAAGGCTGTAAAGGAGAGTCCTGAAGTTCTAAAAGGAAACTGGCTTTACCTCCCCGCCGTCTCCGGTTCAGGGCCTGCCGCAGCAGTGCCCAGAGCTCCTTGTCTTGTGTGAGCAGACTGTAGTACAGAGCGTCATGCCCCATGCTGTCCACTGCCCCTGCGTCAGCTCCATGGCTCAGGAGCAGTTCAGCCACCTCAGCACTGCCTTTCTCACAGGCCAGGATCAGAGCCGATCTGTGGGTTGGGACAAATCTGAGCATAGGCTTTCCCTGTGGAATCCAGGAGTCCTGATGGCAGAAATTCCACTCACAGGGTCAGGTGTCACTCAGTGTGGACAGGAGAACCACAGACCAACACAAGCCAATGACAAAGCATTAGATCAGAACAGAACTTTTCAAATGCCATTCCTTGGAGCTACAGCATCAGAAAGCAGGGGGCCAATTGGAAGGGTTCCATTTTCCTCTGTTGTGTGTGTGTGTGTATATATATATATATATATATATATATATATATATATATATTTTAAGCTGAGCCATCCTGCCACCTGTTGGCAGCTCAACGGCAGCTCAACTCAGGCTGGCATCGAACCGCTGTTGCTCAGAGCTCAGCTCGCACTCTTGAGCGAGCTCTTAACCAACTGTGCCACTCAGCTGGCCCGCTGCTGTATATATTAAGGTTCCACATAAATTCTTTATTGGAAAAAAAAAAAGGATTTCATTGCTCAGAAAATGGTCGTTTGAAAACCAGTAAATTAAACTAATGCGTTCAGAGGCATTGATTCTACTTCTGGAGTCATCTATGCTAGGAAGATGGTGATGGCAGCAGCTGAATAAAACAGTGTAAGGAAAACTTTCTCAGCTCCCCAAAAGGGAAATAGTGAAGCAGCAGGCAGAACTCTTCTGAATCACCTCTTGAAAGAAAGGAGACCAAGGACACAGAGACCAAGCTGTTTCTTACACACACACACACCCAGACACACACACACACACACACACACACACACACACACTTCGCCCTGTGGCTCTTTCCTAGGCTGGTCAGGATCTGGATGTGGGGGAAGGCTTACTTGTCATCCTTGTCTGTGACATTAACTCGGGCGCCCCGCTGCAGTAGCTGTGAGCAGATAGCTGCGTGACCACCCAGCGAGGCAATCATCAGGGGTGTACGTCCATCCTGTACAGAGTGTGGGAAGCGGGTGCATGAGAAGCCAGGGGGAGCCAAGGCTTTGACGCCATCCTACCAACTTTCCTCTCCCCGCACCTCTCCAGAAAAAAAGCCCAGCTCCTGGAGCTAAATACTCCTTTTCAAAGAGTTAGAAGCAACCCAGACGATGTGGCTTAAGGAGGAAGAGGTGGTACAGCACAAACCCGGGCCACAGACCTTGACTGATCAAGCTCAGAGTGAACAGAACCTCCCTGTGTAGGGCACTGCCCAGCTGCCCAGCTGCCACTCACGTTATCCAGGACGTCCAGGAAGGCTTCGTGGTCACACAACAGGAGCACACTTGAGGCACAGCCAGAGGAAGCTGGGGAGGGGTGAGGGATGATGGGGTTAAAGGGAAGCAGGAAGGACACCTAGTCAGACCTTGACCCAACATGCCCTCTGACCATGTTAATACTCAGCCCTGGCCTGCCTTTCCCACCAGATGTTATGCTCCCCTCCTTTCCCACCCTATGCTGCCCGCATCCCTGTTTCTCACCAGTCCCCTGGCACACACCTGCCCAGTGCAACGGACTACGATTTTCCGCATCCACAGCATCTTCATTGGCACCATGCTGCAAAAAGCCACAAAGAGAAGCAGCATGGAGCATGCTGTTAATACCTTCATCTCATACCCACTGTTGGGTCACCAACTTCCACCTTACTATGGGGAGGGGTGAGAGGACTGTGGCTTTGGCCAACTACTAGGCAAGCCCAATCCATTCCTTGCAGGTAACAGGCAGCCTTGAATTTCAGCCCTGGTTCTTTTTTTTTTTTTTTTTTTAAGATTTTATTGGGGAATTGGGGGAGGAGAACAGCGTTGGGGAACCGGGGAAGGGAAACAGACAAGTTGCTGTCCTTTTGTTCTTCAGTTTAGTTGCAGAGGATATTGCTTCACTGGCCCATGTTGGTATTGTCATTGCGCTCTTCCTGGATGAGGCAGCTCGGTCGCCAGCCTCAGGATGGCTATTGGCCGCTCACGCTGGCTGCCGGCCACTGACTGTAGCCTATGGCAGCCCACTGCAGCAGGGGCTGCAGCCTACACCATCACCAGGGCTCACAGCCCAGCTCCAGGTGGAGCTGTTGTTAGCTGTAGAGGGCAGTGTCACTGGCCCTCATATGTGGGATCCGAAACGGGGCCGCTGGCATCCCAAAACCAGCTCTTAACCAATGTTCCACTCAGCCGGCCCTCAGCCCTGGTTCTTAAACCTAGGGCCTAAAGAAAATCAGATTATAGAGAAATAAACGTGCTAGGGAAAATAACACCTGAATCCACGATTGGGACCTTAGGATCATAATTGGGAAACTTGGAAAGGGCTGGGAAGAACAACAGCATTTGCCCAATGGCCTGTTGAACTGTGCCTTTTGTACTTTTGGAGACTGACATATAAATTGTCCACATGTCATTTCACATGTATATTTCTCTTTGTGCTCCTAGACTAGCAACTCCTTAAAAACTGACAATAGAACTCTGGTTTAATTTGAAAACCTCTGCCTTCCTCTGCCTGCCCATCATCACAGCAGTTCTAGTTTCTGCAGTGGCTCCGCTAATGGCAGAGCTCAGTATATGAAATGACTGACAGCCAGGCCGACCCTGGCAACTGTTTTATGACCCCACCCCAAGGACAGCATTAAGCATGGTGCCTGCACAGAGTAGCTGTTAAATACATGTTCGTGAATCAATGAGTAAATGATTACCAACTCTCTTATTGGGAATGAGAGGGGAATATTTGACCAAATATTGCTTGTGACTTCAAGACACAGTTAGACTCTGGGTCCACTTTTTCCCTTCACAGCAGTAGTAGCGAGGGGTTGCTCTTACCTGGAGCAGGACCTTGACACATTGTGGCTGGCAGGAGATGGTGGCCAAATGCAAGGCAGTGCTTCCTGGAAAGAGAAAGAGGGGGAGAGGGAGATGGGTGGCCCCATTCATGCCGATGACTCACTGGGAGGGAAGCAAGAGACGCACAGATAATCAGAGGGAGATTAGAGAGAGAAGCTGTCAGCCACACCGGGCCAGAAATTCCTGTTCCCCAAGTGCGCAGTACCTGTGGTAGAGGTGGGAGTGGGTGAGGTATACCCAGCTGGCAAGGAGGGGGACCCCTGGAAGAATGCTGGCCAGAACTTATGAGGAGAGAAGTGGGGGGCTGCAGTTGGAACCCCCAGCAGGACCCAGCACCGGCCTCCACTGTTGCTGTGGAGGGAAAAGCACACAGCGTGGCTCAGGGCTCAGTCTAACTCACCATCCTCATTTCTGCTGTTGATGTCAGTCCCATTCGCAAGCAGTATGGTCAGACATTCTGTCAGGCCTTTGGAGGCCGCCAGATGAAACCTGCCAGAATCAAGGCAGAGAGGCAGAAGGATGAAGGGATCAGGAGATGAGGAATGGGAGAATCTTCATAAGCACTGCCTGCTCTGCTCCCTCACCCTAAAGCCAATCAATCCCCAAAGCAGAGAGGGAAGCACCCCTGGCCTGACTTTTTGAGAAAGAGATGGCTATATGGCTTACTGTCATAAAATAAGAGGAAGCTGGAAGCAAAGATGGAAACAAGAGCTGCAGGTCTCAAGCATTCTCAGAGTGTTACAGGGATGTCCAGGGAACACATAAGGGTCCTGTGCAGAGCACAGGACCCTTAGCAGCCTGGAAGTGTCACAGAAAGAGTCACCAGGGCAGAACGGAGGGCTGGACATTGGAAACCCGACTTGGGCCCAGACAAAGGGTGCTATCTCCCTTGTCCTAATCACTCCTTCTAAATTGTATGACTCTCCTGGCTATCACTTCATTCTGAATTTCCCAAGCACAGACACCCTCCTTGTGCAATGAAGAAATACCCTATTTAGTGTATGTATCAATTTTTTGTTGGTTTCATGGGCTTTACGTCCTTTTTTGGGCAGTTTTGTCCATCTGGGTTGTGAGGTGGGTGAAGCTGAGGGACAATATCTTCTTCCCTCACTGGTACAGCACTTGATAGATAGCAAAGATTTATTAATACAAAAAGGGCTCTGAGGCTGTAGGCATCGCCTCATCTTCCATCATACTGGGTTTTGGGGCTTTCACAGGGAACCATATACCACGGGTCCAGTGGGGACTTACTTACGGGGACTGGCCGTTCGAGTCTAGCTTGGTGGGTCGGGAAGACTTCCTGGAGGCCAGGGCAGCCACGCGCCCCACGTCCCCCCGTTGCACTGCTTCCAGCAGCTTCTGATCACGGCGGTTCCATTTCTCCACCTGGTCAAGAGCCAAAGATTGTGTGAATACAAGGAATGGAGGTAGAGTGGAGAAGGAAAAGAAGGCGATGGTTAGGAAGATGCCAAGCAAAGGGAAAGGAACATCCCTGAGGTCCTTTCAATGTCCCACAAGGTACTCAGCCTGGATCTTTTAGCCTTTCTTCAGTGGGCCAGTTAAAGAGTCACCAACTCCTATGCCACTGAGAGCTGGTGACCGTGATTGCCAGCCCTGGGCCAAAAGGTGCTGGGACTACTGAATTAAAAATCATTTATGAGGACCGGCCAAGTAGCGCAGTGGTTGGGAGCTGGCTTGGGGCGCCAGCGGCCCCGGGTCAGATCCCACATGTGAGGGCCAGTGACACTGTCCTCTAAAAAAAGAAAAATCATTTGTGAATGCTGAATGCAGAGTATTTCAAATGTCTTTTTTCCCCCTCCTATGCAGTGTATACAAACAAAAAATTAAATAAAAGTCAACAAATCATAAGTTCACAATAAAACCTCTCCTAGGGCCGGCCGAGCGGCGGGGTGGTTAAGCGCTGGCTTCGGAAGCCAGCGGCCCCGGTTCGTGTCCCACATAAGAGGGCCAGTGTCACTGCCCTCAAAAACAAAACAAAACAAAAAAAACCCTCTCCTATAGTGTATGTAATACATGTAGTACATCTTTCAGATAATGTTTTGCAGTTGATTCGTCCACCATCCTGATATTGACACCTAAAATTCATAGCTAATAGATACATTACGTTCTTTTTTTTTTTTTTTTTAATTGGGGAACAATGTGTTTTTCCAGGACCCATCAGCTACAAGTCGAGTAGTTGTTTTAATCTAATTGTGGAGGGTGCATCTCAGTGGTCCATGTGGGGATCGAACAAGCAACCTTGGTGTTCATTATGAGCACTGCGCTCTAACCACCTGAGCTAACCGGCCACCCCTTCAAATGTCTTTTTAATCATCATTATGATTATTATTGTTAGGTGCACAACCTCAGAGTAATCCTTGCCATGACTCCTTTCCCTTTTGCCCCCTAAGTCTTGCTGGAGCAAACCTGAACCAAACTGACCACCCCTCTCTGGGGTCACACTGCCTCTTCCCTTCCCATGCTGCTGTGCTTTTAGTCCCCAGCTATGTGAGGAATTAGGGCACCTAGCTTCAGGTTATAACAAGGAGTCCAAATACCTACATACTGTCTCTGCCTATTGGCTTTGGGTTCCAAAACTGGGAGGAGAAGCATGGAGTTTCTGTTTTCCCATCTCATATCTATGCCCTTTACCTACTTACTCTTCCCCTCCCATGGCAACAACCAATAGGCAAAGATAGGTCTCTAGCTAGACCTGAGGAGACAGCAAGAGGCAGCTCCCCTGCTCCTCCCTCACCTCCCTTCTCTTTTCCTGGCAGGGAGCAGCTGTCCCAGACAACAACCACACCTGGACATGCATTGTTCTATCATTCCAGCTTGCCTTTCGCTGGAGGTGGGGCAATTGCAATAATTAGAAGTATCAGGGTGTGAAAGAGAGAGCTGTGTAAAAACACCCAGGGCTGAAAGCATAGAAAAGCCTGGTTTGCTCCAGAGAGGGGAAAGAAAAGGAAGAAGGGAGGCAAAAATTTGCGGTAGGGTGAAAAGGGCCCTAGATATTTTGTCACCAGGCCTGTGTTCAGGGTCCGGTTCAGCTGCTTTCTCAGCTGTGTGACCTAGAGTAAACCATTAAACGCTTCTAACCCGGTTCCTCATCCATATAACGTGGGAAATAATAACTACCTCATCATGTTGAATACTGAATGAACTAAAGTATATAAAATCTTTTCATAAACTGTGATGAGCCATACAAGTATTGCATGTATGGCATCCTTATAATAAAACAGGAAGGGGGGGTGGCTCATTGCATTTTATGAGGTGTCATCTCAACAAGGAAGAGGCCATGGGAGGAGGCGGAAAAAAATAGGGTCCATGGAAGCCAAATAACTCATTTTCAAATACTGTTTACATAGCCAGGACAAATTATTCAGCAAAAACATGGAAGATTTTGAGTGCACCAACCATAAAATTATCTAGGGTAGATGGATTCTAAGGTTACCCCAGTACAGCACTGTAATCCCTTATAGGTTTTTCAAGTGCTTTTGCAGTTAGCCTCGCGACATCCCTGGAAAGCAGTTAGGGCTGATATTATTTTATCTATTTGACAGAAGTAGTAACTGAAGTACACTGAGGTTAGATAACTAACTGTCCAGAGTCATTACCACAAAATGGTCGGAAAATTGAGATTAGAACCCAGGCCACCTGATGCCCAATCTTGGCTCTCAATGCCAGACCATGCTACTACAGAGCGATAAAAGACAGTTTACTTATTTCCAAATAAACAGTCCAAGACTGCCTCCAGGGCAAAGCCACCCACTTTCAGACGCTCCTTTCTGCACAAGACTCTCCAAACAGGTTAATTCTCAAAGGAAAAAATAAGCAAATGACTGCTCTACGTACCATTCTTAAGATATAAGAATACATTATCCAATGTCCCTTGGGGACCAGGTCACCCTCAGAAAAAGCAGAGAGCTAGAATAATGCCTCCAGCCCAGGACACTGCCATCAGCTGACCTCAAGGTGATGTCCTCTGTTTAAAACCCTGAATCTAACACTTTCGTTACATGTGAACTTCGACATGTAACAACTTCTCTGAACCTCAGTTTCCTAAGGATATAACATCATATAAAGCACCTAGTGCTGTGTCTGTCATATAGTAGGTGCACGATAAATGTTAGTTCCAATCTGCATCCTTCCTAGCCTTGCTGGGCACATTTTGGATGTTCCTGGGCTCAGAATTCTCCATCCAGGGGAGTGGGAAGAAGGGATCTTGCTCATATCACCTAATGCTTTACAGCCAGGCTGTATGTATAGATGATAAAGGTGCTTCTTAGCAATGTCGATACTTTTCTTTCCAGCGAGGTAGTTCTAAATCTGCCCGATTTACTTCTATAATCTTGTTATACTAAGAAGAATTTAGAAGAGGTAGAAATTCTTCATGACCAAACCACTGCAGAGCTAGGGCGAAGAAGGACAGAGAGATGCTTCTAAATTCCAAGATCCAGCCATTGCTCACTCAGCACCTTGGAAAAGGAGCACTGGATTTACCATCACAGCCTCAAGGGAGTGATCACCAAGTTAATCAGCGGACTCAAACACAAGGATAAGCTTTGTATTTCTGTAGTCAAGATTAGGGGGCCTTTGTAGAAGTAATTGCAGCCTCTCTTTATCTCTGGCTGTGTGCCTGTAAGCTTCCTATCAAGATGGAGCACACCAGCAATAGAGGAAGTGTGGCTACCTGTAGGACAGGTGAATGGAAATGGAAAAACTGCCCTGGAGGAACCAGGAGCTGATTCTCAAAATGTAACTGACATTCCTTGAAGCTGATCCAGTTCCAACTTTTTAAAGCTAGTTTCTGGTTTACTTCCTACGTAGGCAGAATAAGCTAATATGTAAGATACCCTCAAAGGCATCCTCTACTTGACTAAAATAAAATGAGATTATAAGAGCTGGGTTTATTTGTTGAATTGCCTATATTCTGGATAACTTAGATTAACTTTTAAATGATCATTGATCTTTCAGTCATTGTCTCAATTTGAGAGTGCAGGGCTTTGGCCCTGCATATAGGGGTGGGAGTGGGGATGGGCTGGGGAAGCCAGACTTGGGGAGTAGCCAGGAAGGTTGTCACACTATTTCTCTGATAAACGGGTCCGGAGTGGTTAGCTACTCGGGGAGTGGAGAAGTTTTTCATAAGAAGTATGGGGAAGTTTTATGAGGAAACAATGTGCAACTGAAACTGGCCTACTTTCAAGCTTTTAGCAATCCCATCCTATCTTTCCAGCTGGATGGTTCCAAATCCACCCAATTTACTTCTTATAATCTTGTTGTACTATGAAGAGCTTAGACTAGGTGGAAATTCTTCATGGCCAAAACTTTGCAGAGCTGGCGTAAAGAAGGACAGAGGAATGCTTTCCAATTCCAACATTCAGGCCATTGCTCACCCCAGCATCTTGGAAAGGAGGCACTGACCAAGGACTGGAGAATCAGGAAGAATGAAATAGTTTCCCCATTCCTAAGGAGCAGGCCGACTCCACAAACATGAAAGGGCAGGGCAACGTGGAGGACTCTCAGTAACAAGAAGAGTCCATGCAAATGAGAAAGTCATTATGAATTAAGACAGAGCCTGGGTAGCCTCTGTTTCTGGTACCTATGGTAGTCATGCAGTGAATGCCTTTTGGTTGGTTGATCAACGTGTGGAAACTAAGTGGAGAAGCCAATGTAAGTGGGATAAGAACAGGCCTCAACAGAGTTCCTACTCTTGCCTCATAGCTCGCTTCTAGGCTTCTTTGGCCTGCCCATGCAGAGGGCACTAAGCATGCTCATGTTTGCTTATGAATGACATCACTAAGGCAGGTTAGGCTAAGCAGCATTGCTCCAGGTAGTTGGCAATTTCAATTCTAAGTGAGCCATATTTCCAATCTCCACAGAAAATGTCCTCTCCAGATTGGGGGTGGGAGGGAAGATCATCTCTCTATAAGAGATCTTCAGAGAAGACGCTATACCCTCCCTGAGCCACCACTTTCTGGAATCTTCTTCCTTATGTTTTGTTCTGGGAGAATATGAGGAGCAGAGTGACTTCTACTGGGAACTCTCAGAGTATATCCACTCTTCTCTTCTCCCCTCACATCACCTTTCCCCAACTCAGTCAAAGGAAGCAGAGAGTACAAGCCCTTAGCAACGGGGTGAGAGTTTAGCATGAAGGAAGATCCTGGGGAGAAGCAGGCAGAAGGAAGATTCTGGGGAGAAGCAGGCAGAAGGCCTTGAATGGCCTCAGAACCAGTCTGATGAGCAGACACTGCAGGGAACTGGTGGATTCTGTAGGCAACTTACCTATTTCCTTGGGGAGCAGCCAGGCAACTGTGCCTCCACTGGCAGTGCCTGTCAAGCTGGCCAGGTTGCAAGATTAACCCACAGAGGGCAGGCAGGAGGAGGTCGGGGCAAAAGGGGGAAAAGTGAGACTGAACAACCATTAGCCAGAGAGAGGCAAAGATGGATGAGAACAGGAGAAGGCGGTTGTGGAAGCACCAGTTAGAAAGAGGTTTGGAGTGACGCCTGAGAGCCAGCGGTAATGCTGAGAGAATGGGAGTGGGGTGAGATGGGGGCAGGGATAGAGACGATTATGAAGAAGGGCTGGGGGAAGGCACAGGGCTGGGAGTATTTGTTGGGCTGAGAGGAAATAGCAAGATAGGACCATATGGGAGGGCAAGGTTGTGAGGACAAGGCAGGGCTGAAAAAATGGGACCGTGGGGTATGGCTTGGGAGACAGAATGGAATTGGAGGCTAAGCAGGGGCTGGGGACAGAGCAGGGACCTGAGGGTGGTTCAGTACTGGGAGACAGAAAAAGTAGAGGACACGGGGCTGCAGGAAACATCAGAAGTTGGAGACAAGAAAAAGCCAAGGGAAAGGACCTTGGAGAAATCAGAGGTTAGTCAGAAGCTGGTGTTTGAGGAGGGCAGGACTGGCCAGCTGCATTGCAGGAGAGGAAGAGCTGGAAAATCACCAAAGAGAAAAGGCAATGGTGCATAGAGATGGGATTCTTGACTTCTGTCACCACAGGGCTTGGACCCCAGCCCCATGCCCATCGTCCCAGATATTTTGGCACCTACCGCCACCTGTGAGCTGGAGCAGGAGAAGATGCGCTTCATGGCCGATGCCAGGGCCAGGGCCACGGGGGGACTGGGACGCGCGGAGAGCGGGGCCAAATGTTCCCAAACCCACTGAACTCGGTTGCAGCTTTGCAAGAGAGCTGTCAAAAGCAGAGCTGGATCCGCCCCAGGACCCGCCCCGCTCAATCGGAGACAAGAACCAGGGAAGTGGGCTTAAAACTCCGCCCCTGGCCCTGCCCTACTCCACCGTTGCAGAGGCAAAAAGCCTGCGGTCTCCAGCTCTCAAACCCCGCCCTCCCCAACCGAACCCGCCCCGAGCTCCAACTGCCTCAATCGCTGACAGAACCCGGTGGTTTCCAGCAGAAACTCCGCCCCCAGCCCCGCCCCACCACAGTTCCAGGTTGTAGCTCCGCCCCAAACCCTACCTCGGCCCCGCCCCTCCAAGCGCCCCTGCGGGAGGCGAGCAGGTCCTGGCTTCTCCACTTGCGCTGGGCTCTAGACAACTGTCGCGTTTAACCACTGGTGACGACGCTTCATTATATCCAGAGACCTTTGGCCTACTTAGTTACCAATGCTTCGACCCCCCCCCCCCCAAACCCAAGAACAAAAGACGATTTGAAGAGAATAGTTTGGAAACGAGAAGCAGCGTAGTGCTAAGCACAGGATGCAGGGACGATGCATGACCCGCAGCAAACTGGGGAACAAAGCCTGAGGTAGTCGAACCCAGCTGCCTTTTTGTTAAGAGCCCTCGCTCTATCCACTGAGCCATCTGGGTGGAAGCTCAGCTCAAGATGCCCAGCTCAAGGTGCCCAGATTGAACACAGCACCTTGAGCTTAGAGGCCATGAACTGCTGTCGGGCAGCCAGATGGTGACTGGCCCCCTCCACAACTAAGACTGAAGGACAACAACTTGGCTGGTCCGCTCCCCCAATTCCCCAATTAGAAAATAAATTTAAAAAAAAAACTGAGGGAAAGCGGAACAGCCTTCACCTCCTAACACACCTGTAAATGAGAAAACAGCAGAGGGGAAGGAGATAACTTTTATTTTAAGCACTCTCACTTCTTAAAAAAAAAAAATCCACAAAAACTTGACTTTTTCCACTGTCCTATAAATTCAGACTCTCAGCATCAGTCGCAGCCAACTGGTCTCTTGGTCTCTCCTTTCTCCTCCCGGCAGCCAGAGCAAACCCACTCAAACGCACAAGCAAGCCTACTGGATAAAGCTCCAAATACTTTACAAGTGCTTTACAAGGTTCATCAGGACCTGCATCCAGCCTTCTCCAGTCCCATCTCTCATAACTTTCACAGCCCAGAGCTCAGGCTATTCTAACTACTCCTGTTGCCTTCCTGACTGGTGATTGATCCTCCTTGAATGCCTCCTCTCACACTTGGCGGCCCCTCAAGCCAAATGTTTATTTTTTTTCTGAAAAGTTTTCCCTCACAACCCCACCACCCCCGCCCAAAAAAGTGTGCCTCTTGTATGTGACACACTTCTAATACTGCTGTGTCAAATAGCAACCACTTCTATTTGCCAGTATTTGTTTACATGTCTATTTCCCCTACTAGGTTGGGCTCTTTGATGGCACGAGTTGTATTTTAGTCTCATTGCCTGCCACATATTAGGTACTCACTGTCCGATGAGTGAATGAATGAAAGAATGAAGGAACAAAGGAGCAACAATAAAAAGGAACACACCTGTGTCTGGGGAGAGCCTGTGGTTTCTACTGTTGCTTTTCAAATGGGCCCTGTTCCAATTGAAGAAGTAACGGGGTTATTGAACAATAGGTTGGGGTTAGAGAAAGTCCCTCTCTGGAGCTGAGGGATAGAGAGGGATTTCTAAGTGGACAAAAACATTAAAAGTGCTATTTTAATCACATGGATAAAGAATTAGATGAACCAGTCCTCAAGGAACTCCATCTCCCCTTGGGGGCTGATGGTATGAAAAGGAGACATCTGTCACCATAACCCTGGCCTCAGTCCCAGCCCCAGAAACAGTATACTCCACAAAGGTGAATCAAGCTATAGCTTATATAAGGTGCACATAGGGCCACCATGGGCTCCTTCTGCCATAAAATAACTCACTAGCTTGCCACAGAATAGTTGTCGCTGCCTAATAGGACCGACAGGCCACCATTCTCAGAGTTAGAGAACAGAACAGAGAACATGGTCTCTAAAAGTCCTTTGCTAAAGTGCACATGTCCCTTGAGGGCCCTGGAAGAACCCTGGGTGTCTAAAGAAATCAAATAGGTTTGATTTATACCATTACAACCCTAAGTTAATTAGCCAATCATCACCGTAGTGGGCATGAGGGCTTATTTCAAAGGAGGAGGCACAGGGTAAGATTTAGTGGGAGGAGACAGTAGCACACAGAAGCAACAAACCTTCAGGCTCTGTGAAGGGAGGCAAGTCACTAGATCAGGAGCATCAGCTGGTGCCTCTATGTAGCTTCTTACTCTAGCCTCACAACACATGGTAATAACAAAATATTTGTATAATGATAGCGACCATTGATTGAGTACTCACTGGATGCTCACCTTACTTGAATCATTTCATTTAGTCCTCACAGCCCTAAGTTTAAGGACAAGAAAACCAACACTTAGAGAAATTAAATCTGTTCAAGGCCAAACAAGTTTTAATAGTACAGCTTAGATTTAAACCCAAGTCTGTCTTCATTCTTAACCACTGTATCACACAGCCTTTTATTGTTATCTGAGCCTTGGGGTAGTTAGGACTTGCCCAAGACCGCATAACTAATAAACGGCAGTCGTTGGATTTCAATCTAGGCCTATGCACTTCCCAAATCGGCACAGTTTACACTCTGTGGTCCCTTAAGTAGGTGAGGTATGCAGGAAGCTAGAGCACATCTTCAGTGGTTAAAATCAAAGAAAACATTTTAAATACTTCATAAATTTACCTTCTACAGATTCAACTGTATAAGGTCTCAGAAGAACCAAGAATCACCTCTCCCCATTCCTGAGCAGTCCATATCCTAGGGAAACAACTAGAGCCAGGAGTCATTTGACACTGAACTTTATTTGTTCTGGCCATCTGATATGCTGTCCACCCTGCTGGGAAGTAGAGACAATGCCCTCTGCAAAAGACCAGAGACATGCCAAAATAAATACTGTGGCCAGGCCTCAAGAATGGCCCTGGAGGACAGGTTCTGTGGCTGCCAGTCAACTGCCCGATCAGGTCTCCTCTTCTCAGCTCTAAATGGCGTTGACTATTCCAATGGCTGTCAGAGCTGCACCCTGGAGATCAATAACCGACTTTGGTATCGAAGGTCTTGATTATAAACAAATACGTTACCCAGTTGTCAATAAGAATCAAATTCTCTTTACTGGCCATGACCAAAACATGGGAGGGTGGTCCAGAGATAGAAATGAACTTGAGAATTGCTAGTAATCACCAGGCAGGATCTGGCAAGCTGATTTCACCAGAGAAGCCCTCCAAAGTCAGACTGGAGTTGCCCCAGAAACATTCTCCTAGGAGTTATTTGTGCTACACGACCAATGCTGAGCAAGGAAAGGTAGTGCTCCCCAGAGACCTCTTGCCACCCACTTTGGCTTCCTCCTTAGCACAGACCCCATGTGTTCAGACCCCATGGGGCTGCTGCTTCCCAGAGCTGGTAAGGTGAAAGGGTTTCCCACCACCAAGAAGCAATCCTCTTCCTTTTTTGTAGTGTCTATAAGGAGATCCCCAAAGAGGGCTCAAGAGGGTGTGCGGCGGGAGAGGAAAAAAACACTGCGTGGGGTAGCCCGTCTTCTCTGCTATTCCAATTCTGGCCACGTGGGGGCCCCTGGCTCCCGGGAATCGGGCACCGGGGCGGCTCTGGCTATGCTCCCAGGGAAGGGTGTGAGTGGGGAAAGCCGTACCCAGCAGGCCTGGGGAAGCTGTCTCACTAGCACCTGAGGGCGGGCGAGCCACGAAGTCTCAGGTTTCAGGGGGATGGCAGTTGCCTGTCTAAAGGCTTCTCTGTTCCTTGGAATTGTACAGAATGTCTCTTGTGGCTTTTCCTCCTCCCTCCTTTTTTCCTGTTGACTCTCCCCATCCGGCTCTCTGAATCACCAGACTCCACAGGAAAGCAGCAGATGTTGACTTTACTCCTTTCAAGCCAACCTCAGCTCCCTCCTGTGGAGTGGAAAGCAGGCGGGAAGGTGAGAGGCAGGGAATGGAGGGAGATAACCCTTGTTCTTTCCAAACCGTGAGGGAGGATGGAAAGGGACTCGGAAGAGTCAGGGACCTAGGCAACAAAAATTCTTGGTTTCTGGGGATAGGGAAAAAAAGAGCCCCAAACCAAGGCCCTGTGTTGGCTGTGGAACCAGGATTATGAGGAGGAAAACAGAAGGTGGGAGTGTTCCTGGTTTGGGTGCAGCCCTTCTTGTCTGAGTTAAGGCCTCATCTCTTGCCAGCAGCATCCTCATGACTCAAAAGTCAAGTCAGGCTGCAGGTCTGGGGAGAAGAGTCCAGAGGCTTCTTCTTGTCCCATATGAGCTACCAAGCCTCGGCTCTTATGCAAGCCTTTTGGAGAAGCTGCCAGGGAGGACTTTCAAGGGCTTCAGTCTACATTCATTGCTCCACTTTTTCTTCTCTTTTTTCTTCCTCGGGGATCTTCTTACGGGCAAAGAAGCCAAGCTGTAGAGGAAGAGATAAGAGTCATCATCAAATGCCCTGCTTGGGGCCCTTGCCAACAGCCCTCAGACATATCTGAAGTCTTCACTTTTGTTCTGCTTCCAAACATGAGACTCAAATTTATTTTATTTGGCTTAGTTTAATTCAACCAACATTTGCGGAGTACAGAGAAGGGGATCCACAGGCTGCTTAGCTTTTGTGCCCAGCACAAATCCAGTTCTCCATGCTGCCATCAAGGACCCCTCGACTCATGGGCACCATGCCCCCTGCTCCGCACTAACACAGAGCTTACCTTCCAAAGGCAAAAGACAAGGAGAGCCAGCAGCAGCAGCCCTCCCAGGACACTGCCAATGAGGATCCACAGGGAGATGAGGGCAGGGCGGGTCTGAATCACCTCCAGGAGGCTCTATATGCAGAAGAACGTTGTTATTATTTTTCTTTTTTTAAGATTTCTATTGGGGAATTGGGGAAGGGGAACATCGTGTTTTTCCAAGGACCCATGAGCTCCAAGCCAAGTGATTGTCCTTCAATCCTAGTTGTGGAGGACGCAAGCTCAGCTCCAAGTCCAGTCGCTGCTTTCAATCTAGTTTGGGGGAGGGAGCCCACCATCCCATGCAGGAGTTGAACCGGCAACCATGTTGCACACTGAGCCATTTGGCCACCCCTTGGCAGCTCGCGGCTGCCCAGCTCAAGGTGCCGTGTTCAATCTTAGTTGGGGGGCGGAGGGCACAGCCCACCATCCTATACGGACAACCATGCTGCTAAGAGCACGCACTCTCACCAGCTCAGCAGCAGCTCAGCTCGGGGGCAGCTCACTGACCCACCTGAAATCGAACCAGCAACCCTGTTGCTCAGAGGTCGTGCTCTTAACCAACCAAGCCACTCTGCCCAGCACGAGGAGAGTTATTTTTAACTTGCACCCTTTTACCTAGCTAGCCTTAGCCCACATTATAGCAAAGCCAGCCTCAAAATAGAAGAATAAAAGGGAAGAAACTGAGGCAGGAATGGAGGCAGTGGGACCCCAGCAAACCTGATTTATTACTTCTGGCTCCCTGATGGCTGCCTAATGAAGACACCTCTGTTCTGCAAAAGCCTACAGGTGCCCTTACCCACCCTCACCATTTTCATAGCTCTCAAGTTTAGCTTCCAGCCTCACCTCAGTCCAGCGGGGAGCTTCCGCCAGCTGGAGGACACTGCCCTCCTCCGTTCCCAGCTCGAAGGTGCTGACCACTGTCAGAGACTTGAATTTGGCCTGTGGAACAAGTGGAGGCAAGATATTTCAAGTGAGCCATCATCGGGTGGTGTGGCTTTTGGAACCCCAATAGCAAAGATGAGGCCGACAGGTGAAACTTCCAGGACCCTCAAAACCAGAAGAAAGGCTGGGGACCCATGGGGAAAGAGAAGAAGGGTCACAGATGGAAAGCCACTGGTCCTTCATAGACGCTCTTTGGTCTGCCTGACATGTATTCCACTCCCCTTTCTTTGGCTGACCCCTACCCCTCCTTTTGGTTGAAGTTTAAATGTCATCTCCTCTGGGAATTAGGGAAGTATTTCCTCCTCACCCCCACCACCCTGGATAAGGTTATAATATTCTGTTTACTTTGCTGGCTTTCACCGCTGAATTATAAGATCCTTCAGGTCAAGGGCTATGTCTGATTAATTATGTGTCCCCAGTGCCTAGCGCCTAGCACAGTGCCAAATACCTAGTGGTTTCTCAATAAATCTTTGTTAAAAGGATAGATGAGTGAATGGACAAAAAAGATACCAAACAGAGAGAAAGAGAGAACCAGACTTAAAGAAGGATGGTCAGTCAGAGTTAACTTCCCGAAAACATATGCCTACATCCTGGGGATATTGTGTTATTCAAAGTAGGTGGCATATGGGAAAACAGTAAAAACCCCTAGTGCTAAATAGGTATTATAATTAGATGTTATTTCCCGCTCAGGCATTCACACTGGCTCCTGACTGCCAGTCATATTAAGTTCAATGTCATCTCCCTTGCTTTAGAGAACTTTCATAATCTAAATCCCTCTCAACTATATAATCTTACCTCCAACTACCCTCCAATACATAATCTGCATGTAATATCAACTATTTATTTATTTATTTGTTTTACAAAAATGTATTAAGTTACTACAATGTGTTAAGCATGGTACTAAATGTTAGGGATAGTCTCCTCAGTATCTACTTAGCATAGGACCTTTTATATAGTAGACACTAGATGGATTATTGGTTGAATTTAGGTCTCCTATCAGTGTTGATTGATAATTGATATAGCACTAAGGGATGATAAATGGAATAGAATACAACGATAATAACTAGCTTTTTTTTTTTTTTTAAGAAGGCAGTGTCACTGGCCCTCATATGTGGGATCTGAACCCAGGCCACTAGCATCCCAAGCCAGCTCCCAACCACCGTGCTACTCAGCCAGCCCGGTAATAACTAGCTTTTAATAAGTCCATCTCATTATTCATTTCTTCTCTACAACAACCCCTTAAAATAGGTATTATCTTCCCCTTTTCCCCATTTTAGAGATGAGGAGAAAGCAGCTTACAGAGATTAAATAACTTGCTCAAGATCCAACAGCTAGTAAGAGGCAAAGCTGGAATTTGAAAGTGGGTTTGTTTGCCGCCAAAACCTATGTTCAAGTTCCAGATAGGAGCAGAAGGAGAGGGTAATAGGAAAATGAAAGTTTTACCCTCCGGAAAAATTCATTGTGCACCAGCCTCAGTAGTCCAACAGAGATCTCAGTCCCCTTTGCTAGCCGCCCAAGGTGGCACCTCATGACCTGACACTGAGTATTGCTCCCATTCTACCAGAAGAGAGAGACAGGTCAGAACCTGGGTGGAAAGATGCCCCACTTCCCACTCCAGGCTCCATCCCCCATCCCAAGGCTCCAAACTCTATTGCTCCCCCCGACTCTGGACATCTTCTTCACTGCTTGTGACTCATACCAGTCTGCTTGTGTGCTGAAGTTCCTCTGGGTGTATGGGAGGCCCTGGGGGCTCAGTCAGGTTCTGCACTGTGCAGCTTGCCTAGAGGAAGATTCAACTTGAGGGACTCTTGATGGTGAGAAGCCAGCCACTCCAGACTGAGCAGTCGCATACTACCCACAGTGGGGTAATCCCTTTCTTTCTTCTCAAAGAAGTCATATATGTAAAAGAAAGGTCCCTCAGGGGAGGAGCCCTGAGAGCAGTGACCCAGCAGACAGGGGACTGGTGAGCCCCCAGCTCGAGGACAGAGGGCCCCACATAACCCTGGCCCAGACTCACATTGTTAGTGATGACCTGAGACAGTGACAGGAAGTAACTGCCCCCATGGGCCACAGCTGGAAGGAAGGCTGAGATGATAAGACCACTGACCACATAGCAGCCAAGGTTCTGAACCTGAGAGGGGAATGGGAAATGGGAAGAGACAGAAGACCCTTCCTCATCTGTTCCCCTTTACCCTAGATACCATTGAAATCTAAGACAGATTCTTCCCATCCTTTTCCCAGGACCCCTCACCCTCTCCCTGCTCATGCCAAGCTGCCCCCCTCCAGCTTCTCACCCTAAGAGTGGTTTTGAACTCGGGGCCAGGACCCACTGGGAGGGTCCCATATGGATGAACCTCATAGCGGTGCAGAGTGGACTCACTGAGTGGATACCAGGTCAGGAAGTACATGGTCACAGCCATGATAGGGACACAGAGGCACACGATCAGCACATATACATGGATTCGGGGAAGGCAGGGCCAGCACATAGGTAATGAGATGGGGGCACACAGAGAAGACAGAAATGGGACATGACTTAGACTTGGCACAAACTTTATGGCCACATCGCATATCCCCAACCCAGCTCCAATCCCCAGGCCCCAGCGAAGTCCTATATCTAGGAAGAAAGTAAGATGCTTAAAAGAAGATTCCACAGGAGTGGGACTGAAGTCAAAAAGACAGAGCAACCCCAAGGATTTGGTTGGGAGGACACTGAAGCACATGAGTCTGGGGCAGAATGGGGTTGCAGAGGGGAGTTCAGCCATACCTAGAGAAGAGGAGGTGAGGCTCGTATTGGATGTAGGCTGAGGTCTGGGCTGTATTATCTTGAAGGGTCCCATTTCTCTCCAGGCTATTGCTGTAGAGTCAGGGGGAGAGGCTGACATCCCTCTCACACACCCCTCTCTGGAGCAGAGGAGTTAATGCTGTTTATCCCCCTCCCTCAACACGCCTACACGCCGACCAACCCCAAGACTCAACTGGAGAGGACTGGGAAGAAGAGGTTCCTTTTGTTCTCACCTGGTGGTAGTCAGCCTCACAAGGACCTGGCTCAGGAGGGAAGAGCAGCTAAACTCAAACTCTAGCAGAAAGGTCACCTGGAGGCAGGGGATATGGATCATGGCAGATTCCTCTTCACAGAGCAATGACAGAGGAACAGGAGCTCCTGTGTGCCTCCAGGCCCCAGCGATTCCAGCTCCTGGTCTCCCAGAGTCCCTTTCTTATCCTGGGCCCCAACTTACCTTGGCTCCAGTCTGAAAGACGGGGTGCCCCACACTGCAGAGCCGGGCATGAGGAGAAGGGGCTGAGCATTCCACCTTCACCGGCCTGTCCATCTGAGAGTGAGAAACGGGGGTGGAGGCTGGAGTGGGGGTTATAGTTGCTCTCCTGCCTGCAGCCTCTAAACACTGAGCCTTTCTCTAGAGCCCCTCACAACTGAGGACAATACCTGAATCTCCTTCTTCCTCCTCCCACTCCTCCCAAGCCCTCCCCCTCAAGGGCACCTGAGGCGTGAAACTGGCCAGATGGAGGTTCCTAGAGAAGCTGAGACTCAGGCTAGTGTTGTAGGCATTTTCTTTTCTGTTCTCCAGAGTTGCGGATACCAGCACTTTCCGACGACCGCCTCGAACCAGGAATGGGTCCTTCCTAGGAGGGTGGATGAGAGCTCAGGAGTTGGCGACAGAGTGCCAAAAACCTTACTTCTGTTTTCCTGGGCAAGAAACAACCCTCCAGCACCCTTCAAGCCCCTTCTGGTCTGGCTCAGGTCACCCTGGTTTGGCCAGTTCATGCCTATCCCACCTGGAGCCTCTGATGTCCATATTAGCTCGAAGCACCAGGTCTGTGACGCATTCATTGTCAGGGCCACAGTCCTTTGAGAAGGGGACCTAGAGGAGAGGGAAGGGGCTGAGGGCCGAGAGGAAGGCAAGGGGAAAGGAACGCAAATGGGGAAAGTGGAAAGAGAAGAGGGGGTGCCCACGTCAGATTTCACCATGATCTCATATCTCCTCCCACCTCTTTCTCTTGAATTCACTGAAAATGGCAGTATTGGGTCCCAGGGACAGGGCTTGGCATTGCTGACCAGCTTTTGTATGGAGTTGGGTGAGCCCTCATCCAGCACAGGCCCTGGTTTTGTGGTGTTGTCCAAAGCAAAAGTCACGGTCAAGGCCACTGGCCGAAGGTAATCTGATGTATCCTGAGGGAAACCAGAGTCAAGGGTCATGGGGAGCCAGGGTTAGGGGCATGACTCAGCCCCCTGGTGGAATGTGATAATTACAGTGATCATTTATTGAGCTCTTTCTATGTGCTGGGTGCTGTTCTAAGGTTTTCTCAATACCATCACATTTACTTTTAATACAAGTCCTGTAATGTAGTTATTATTATTAACCGCCCTTGGCAGGCGAGAGAACTGAGGCTTGCAGGTTATGTGACTTGCCATATGGTACAGGTGGCAGTGCTAGTGTTCAAACCCAGATCAGCCTGACTCCGAAGTCTGAAATTTCTCATTTTTTCTGGCTTTGGCTTTCTTGCTAATCCAGCAGAAATCCCTCCTCTTATCCAGCCTTCCCCTCACTCCCAGTCCTGATGCAAAGCATTTCTTGTCCCCTCCTCACCAGCACATGAAAGTGCAGCTGCTCACAAGTGACATTCCCCACACTGAGACGGAGCCGCCGAGGGGACAGCCTCTGGCCAGAGCCGTCAAACGCTGCACGGGCCCCAGTGGTCCACTCATCCAGTGATGCTGTGAACCGCATATCTGAATGGGGCAGGCACGAGTGAGGGTGGAGAGGGCCCAGAGACCAAGGCAGACAAGGGGTTGACAGTCGCCTAGGATGCACTGAAGTCACTCACAGAAGCGGCGATCCCAGCGGCCAGGAGTGCGGGAGGTCGCTTGGAAGCAAAGGGCTGCAGATAGGCAGGCTGCCTCCTGGCCTCTCCGCCTGCAGTCCCTCTGAACCACACTGAGGGCTGGCGGGGTCACATCCAGGGAAGGGGCCAGGTGGACAATGGGCCGGGAGCTAGGAACAGGGTGGGAAAGAAATCCTAGCAGTAGGAAGAAAGCCGGTGAGAAAGGCAACTCCCAGTGTTTGCCTCCTTGAGGCCAAAGGAAAGAATGAGAGGCTAGGTGTACTTGTCACCCTCCCCTGAGTCTCTGACAGAAGTAAGATAACGGCTAACATTTAATAAGCACTTGCCATGTGCTAGACACTGTGTTAAGATCATTACACAGGTCATCGCACTTAATCCTCACAATAAACCTACAAGGTAGGTACATTATTCTTCCCATTTTATAAACTAGGAAATGGAGGCACAGAGTGAGTTGACCAAGAGATCCAAATCGAATCCTGTGACTCCAAAGCCTCGCTTTTAACCGTTATGCTATACAGTAATACCTTAGTTTGCAAGCATAATTCGTTTTGGAAACAAACTGCTCGTATGGCAAGACATCGCCCTTTACCAAGTTAAAATGTATTAGAAATGTTTGCTCATCTTGCAGAGCACTCGCAAACCAAGTCACGCGCAATCCAAGGTTTTACTGTATTGTCCACTGTTACCTGAGATGGGGCTGCTTACCTGAGCAGGACGGCTGCCCCTTGGGCACCCACGGCCACATCCACCAGGTGGTCTCCATCCAAATCTAGCCGGCCATCCACACTTCGACCGAAGTAGCTGAGGGCCTGTGGCATGGAGATAGCAGCAATCCGCTGAGAGGAAGAGAGGGAAAACTGAGCCGGAATTCACACAACTGGTTTCCCAGGCCTCCCACCTGGCTCTTCCTAACTTGCCCATCAGGCATGGGAAGGAATTACAGAAAGTTGCCTGAGTTCAGGAGTCTCTAGTACAGCAACCTGTATCCTACCCCACTGCCTCGCCTGTTGGACTACAGTAGTCCCGCCTTATCCACGGTTTCACTTTCCACTGTTCCTCATCGTCAACCATAGTCCGAAAATGTTTAATGGAAAATTCCACAAATGAACAATTCATAAGTTTTAAACTGAGCACTGTTCTCAGTAGTGTGATGAAATCTCACGCTGTCCAGCTCTGTCCTGCCTGGGGCATGAACCATCCCTCTGTCCAGGGTATCCACACTGGGTATAATCCCGCCCGTTAGTTACTTAGTAGCCGTCTTAGCTATCAGATCAACTGTCATGGCATCACGGTCCTTGTGTTCCTTCATTTTACTTAATAATTCTATATTCACATAGCTTTTATTTCAGTGTATTGTTATAATTATTCTATTTTATTATTCATTATTGCTGTTAATCTCTTACTATGCTTAATGTATAAATTAAATTTTATCATAGGTATGTATGTTTAGGAAAAAACATGCAACCGTATATATAGAATTTGGTACTATCTGCAGTTTCAGGCATCCATGTGGGGTCCCTCATCAATACGGGGGGACTACTGTACTGATAAAAAAGCACTTATTCAGTTTGGGTCTCAAGTCCAGGGGAGCATTGATAAGCAAAGAGCACACCGCTCTTTCCCTTGCCCCCACCATGCCCCTGCTTTATTTGGGTGCTCCTGACCTGGGCAGGATGGGGCCTGACTCCATTCTGGGTCCCATGATATAGGTACAGTGCTCCATGGTGCCCATCCTCCAGGGGCGCCCCCACAGCCACATCAGCAAAACCATCTTGGTTCAGATCAGGAAGGGCACCCATGGCAAAGCCAAACCGAGCATCTTGAGGGGGTTCTGGCTGAAGTATTCTCTGGAGTGTCAGCAAGGACTGCTGGGTGAAATGAGAAGAGAGAAGATGGTGATGTGATAGTCCCAACCTCTCAGCCAGCCCTCAAATGTATGTGCCTTCCCTTCCTGCCTCCCTCCACCCACTGCAAACAAGTTCTAGGGGATCCTAGCAAGTCTCACCTGGCCTACCAGGTACACATAAACACGTCCTGTCTCCTTGTTCTGAGGTCCCAGGAACATGGGGGCAGCCACAAGCAAGACATCAGTGGTTCCATCCCCATCAGTGTCCAATGGGCAGAGCTCACTGCCAAAATATGAGCCAATCTGGGGAGTGGGGATCCCAGAGGAAAGGGAAGGTGAGTGTGGACAAGCGGGAAGCACCCACCAACCTGTCAGTCTGGTCCTCACACCCCCGACTCAGCCAACCAGAATCCAGCACAGACTTTTCAGGCCCCCCACTTGCCCTTCTACTCTCATCCCCGACAAGCTGGATTTCCTGGGGATCTGAGGGTTCCACCCTTCCTTGGATGCCCTACCTGCTCCCCCTGGAGGCTCTGGGAGACCCTTACAGCACCATTTTTCTTAAGCTGGAAGGCGATGACCTTTCCTCGATGTCTAAACCGAGGAGCCCCTGAGAGAAAGAGGCGTCGTCCACCCCGCAAAAACATGGAGGAAACAGAGTAACCTAGAAATCAGGGGTGAAAGGGAAAGAAGACGGGTCAAAGTGGGAGGGCTCCCTAAAGGCATAGGAGGGGTTCCCAAGGAGAGTAGCAGATCAGTGAAAAAAACTCCACGAGTTAAGAGGGAGTACCTCATACCCTCCACTGGGGGAGCTTTCCCCCACTTCCCAATGCCCTGCACTCTGCCACTCACCCAGGTAAGCTGCATGGTTCTGCAGTGCAGGGGGGAACTCATCTTCCAGAGCCGTGCGTGGGGGGAAAAGGCGGTGACCTCCTTCAAGCCATAACACGGAGCCCCCCCAGTCATAGGCCCCCACCATCCCAAAGAGAATCCCATCCTGTAGGGCAGAACCAGATAGGGTCACTGACAGGACAGTGGGGATAAGAAGCAAAGACTCTCTGGGAGTAAGAAGATCACTGCAGGTATGCTGGGGCCAGTTGGAAAGGCGTGAGCAGGTCAACACAGATATCAGTTGAAGGAGGAATCTAGACGAACCCCAGGGTTGAAGTTGTCTGAGTCAGAGGTTAGAAGGAGTCAGACAGAGGTTGAGAGGGGTCATAGAGGGATCAGAGTCTGTCCAACCTTTAGCCGATGAGTAGAGAAGCCAATCTGAGACATTTCCAGCCCAAAGGAGCTTTCATTTTCTCCATGGGACCCTTGAGTACGAGAAAACATCAGCAACATCAGGGAAGCCCTACTGGACTCATTCCAGACCCATACCTACATTCCAGAACCACACCCCACCCTGGCCTCCATTTCTCCAGGGTGATCATTACCCTCAAGGCCAAAAATCCGGTCTCCTAGTGCGTCCACAATGTCAGTCAGCGCAGCTTCGTCTGTGACGTTGAAGAAGAATCTCTCGTCAGGATCACTGGCGATAGCTCTGATTTCCCGCAGGAAAGAACTGGGATCTCGCTGCCGCCGGAGGTAGTGACCGAGGACCTGGGGTGAGGAGGACAAGGTGGGGTCTGTTAACTGTGTGGAATGAGACGTTAGAGCTGGTACGGAACACAGCCAATGAAGTGAAGGGAGGGAAATGTGGCTGAGGTCTGGGGAGTGGTTCATGCACGTTTCCCTCAAGTTCCCAGTCCTCAATGTCACTGTCCCCACCCCCCTCCACCCTTCCAGATCCAAAGTAGAGTCTTACTGCAATCCCGTAGCGTGTCACTCTTCCAGCCTCACAGGCCTTTAGTGCTGCGGGAAGGTCCTCTCCGTCATGTGACTCTCCATCAGTGACAACCACCAGTAGCCTGGCAGCCTCTGGTCGGCCCCCATGGGACTGATTGAATCCTTCTGTGCTAAGACGAGAGAGAAAGGAGTAAGGTGTGATCAGATGTACGCAGATACACACCCACAGGACTTAACACTGTCAGCAGTTCCTCAAGGAAGTCAGGCATCTTGCCTCTGGGACCATCTCCCCTACCTACAGTGGCTAGCATGGAGACTGGCACACAGGAAGGGCTCAATGCTTGAATGCTATCGAACATATAGAGCAGCATATCATCAATGCACATGAGAATAAAATCCACTCATTGCTAGATTCATTCAGCAAATATGGCATTTGGGAGGACAAATAATCAGGGAATGTAACAGAAGAAAGGAGAATGGTTAGGTCAGGCGCATCTTCCCAGAAAGTTTGAATCACATTTGGAAAGTGAGTTAGGCCATAAGTGGGGGAGAATCTGAGGGCCAAGATCAAAGTGGGAAGGGAAGGACAGAGAGTTCTGTCTGCAGAGATTAATAAATAGAAACATGGAAAGACACAGACATAGACACTTTGTAGAAATGGGACGAGAAGGAGTGCAATGGCAGCCAAATTAGCCTTCTCCCACCCAGCATTAGCATGCATGCAAAGATGAGCATGCAAGGCACCTTGGGTACACACTGCACTCTAAACCCTCCCCTAACCCTTCTAGGCCCTCTTCACTCTGGCCTCCCACACGCCCCTTGCCAGTGCCTCACCAGGCCACCATTATTGCTTGGGCAGTCTTTGTTTCTCGTCCCTCTCGTCGACTCAGGTTCCTTGCTGCACTCACCACTTCTTCCTTGGTTCGGAAATCTCCCAGGGACCACTCATGTACAGGGCTCTCGCCATACTGTACCAGTCCCACCTGAGAATAAAGTGTGCAGTCAACTGAAATGTGTGTTTGGGAGTGGGAAGGGAGAAGAAAGCATGTGAGGGAGGGGAGATGCACACCTGGAGACTCCTGAAGACACTACCTACACTTATCTCCTCTGTCCCTGTCTCTCCCCCTCCAAGCCCTTCCATGTTGCCTTCTCTTACCTGTATCTGCTCCGGGTCAATAAACAGTCTGCCTACTAGTCTTCGTAGGAAAGTCTGAACTTCAGACCAGGGGTAGATGCTGTTGGAGCCATCCAAGACAATGACAACATCCATGTATGTGGGGCAGCCTAGGAGGAGGGGGGTGGTGATGGAGAACAGAGGGGTACAAGGTTATACGGCATGGGGCCAACAAAGGAAGAGGTCACGGGAGGACACATCCAATTTAAACATTTTTTAGGCACTTCCGACATGCAAGGGAGATAGTCTGCCAGGCTCTGGGTAAATGTAGAAATGAATAAAATGAATATGTGCAATTTACTAAAAAAACAAAGAGAGAATTAAACACTATGTAGAAACATAGCATTACCCAAAAGAGGGTCAGTTCCAGTGGAGGGGAATCAAAGGAGGAAGCAACTAGGAAGATATTGGAGGCTGAAGGTGTTTGAGGAGGGGAGAATATAAGGAAAGGCATTTGGGTAAACTCTTTAAACTAAAGGAGGTGGAGGAATAAAAACAGACGACACATTGGAGAATGGTGAGGTAAATGCTATGGCCAAGGGTGAGAAGGGATATAGTGAGAGCTGAGTTCTTGAAGCTGGTTTGATCAGTTCATGGAATCGATGCCCTGGCAGAGTCTGAATTCTAATCTGTTAGGAAACATGGAGCTTGTGCAGGTACATTAGGTAGCAATGAGGACAGCCATGCAGGCCCTCTGTCAAGCATCATACATTGTTGCCCCATCTTTTGCCCACCCTGCACCCCTTTCCGAGGACTGAGTCCTCAGGCCCTTCTTCTGGCTCACGTTGTGCAGTGGGTGCCAGGCTTCCCTGGGGCCGGAAAGAAGCATCTACACGAGCACATATCCCAGAACTGAAGACAGAGGAGCCACAAGCACGAGACCAGAGAGGGGCACAAGCCTGGGGATGGGTGGAGGAAATAGTTACTCCCAGGCTTGGGAGGGCACCCTCTACTAGAAGGAGGCATTGCAACCACTCCCCAAGATTTCCCTCCTTGCTTTCTAAGGTTTTTAACTCCTTGACCCCTCCACACAGACCAGTTTCCCTTACCATACTGCTCTGTCCTCTGCCACAAACCTTCAAAGACCCTGTCACCCTGCCACCTTTTCCTTAGCTCACCATGAATCCCCCATCATCATCTGTCTCTAGTAGAGACATCCCCAAGTGCATATTCACAGCAGGACGAGATGAATTTCCCAGTGGATAGTCACCTGGTTGGAGAGGGTGGAAGAGAATGAGATCATGGGGTCACAGATGGGGTCCTTGAGTTCAGGGTGATTTTGGAAAAGGATAAGATCAGGATCAAGTCAGGAACAGGGAGCATGTGGGATATGGGGGTGAATAAAGTGAGGTATAAGGGGTCAAAGCTATTAGCGTATCAAGGTTAGGGGTTAGGAGTGCAAGATTGAGGCATCTTCTTACCCAAGTGGCCCTTGGCACATGGGGCATTGTGGGAGCCCCCTACAGGGCAGCGGTAAACATCTCCCCTTCTGTCACCTGAAGGCCCATCCCAGGGGGCACCCACCAGCATCCTGAGAGGGGGACATGGATAAAAGCATAGTGTGAGCATGACCTTTGAGATAGGCCAGAGGGAAGGTGCATGGGGGTGGGAAATCTAGAGCTCCAGCCATTTCCAAAAGACCAAAGATCCCTCCGTCTCTTCCAAAAGATTACTTTAGATTCCCATCTACCTTGCCTCCCCTTTAACAACTCTATCACAGTCCCAACCCCATGGCCCGCTGGTTGCCTCCTCACCATCGCTGTCCACCCTCAACATGTTGTAAGACACTGTATCCAAATTCAGCCTCAGGTGGCCCTGGGAATAGGCGTGGGTGATGCACATCCAGGTTAAAGGGAGAGCAGAGACCTAGGGAGCCAGGATGGTAGGTTAGCAGGAGGCAGAGAGGCTAATGGATGCACAGACAGGCACAACCAGAGAAAAGCTGAGAAGGGAATGCTTTGATGTCAGTCTATCTTCCAGCTTATTACTCATAAAGTGTCCTGGCCTCTGTCAATGTCATGTAGTCAGAGCTCCAAACAAGGATGACCTCCTTCCTGTGTTTGGTTGGGTCCAGCTGTCTAACCTGGGGCCCTCTGCCACGTTAATGCACAGCTGGATTTCCATTTCCACCGCTGAAATCTCATTTACAGACATGTCTGGAAGGGTCAAGTTCCTCTTTTCCACATCATTCCTCCTACGCATCCTCCTCCCCAAGCCGTGAGGTCAAAAGACGGAGAGGGCATTACTGCAGCCCTACAAAGACTCCTGAATTCTCCCCAAATTCAGGAGCATAGGGAGAACAAGGGGGAGACCAGGAAGCACTCCATGGGTCTCATGGGTCTCTCCTCTTTCCATCGCTTCTTGACTCCTGGCACCATTATTACACGCTCACTTTCATTCTCCAGTGTCTAGGTCTCTGGTTGATTCCAGCTCTGGAAACCTCAGTGGTAATTAACTGGGTGGGGCCACTTGCCTGCCCACACGCATGGTTCACCATCCATCCTTACCAAGGGTCCCTTCACCCCAAACTTTCCCATTCCTTTTGAACTCATCCACCCTCCCAACTGCCCCCTACCTACCTGAATCTCTTCCTTAACTCTTGACCCACTCTAAAGACGCCCCCCAGTCATGTCCTGTCTGATTTTTTCCTCCCAACCCCGATCCCTTTAAAATCAGAGCTGGTATTTTAGGAAACGAAGATTACAGGGCACTGGTGAGGAAAAATTCCAGGCCTCTGGTCCCTCCCAAGGTTCTTTCCATGTCTTGCTCCCTCCTTCTCAGCGACCTCCTCTCAGGCCACCCCACCACCACTACCACCAATGGCTTTAGCTCTGTCTCCAACTATGCTCATTTTCAGAAAGGTGTTTTGTATGTGAGCTTTTTTGCATCTAGGAAACAGGCAGGGCTGTATGACCAGGAACTGTAGCTCATTGGTTAAACCCAGAATTCTGACCACACAGTTGGTTATGCCTCAGGCCCCAGAGACCACCAAGGGTAAGGAGAAGTAGGGAAGGGGGGGCGGGTAATAGGAATCAAACAGCCACATGAAAGGTCACATCATGTTTCTTCTTGGTCCCCTCACTTCTCCTGGGCTTAGGACAAAGGTTTTAGATAATCGGACAGAAATCTTACACAAGGCTCTCCCAGTCTCAGCATTGAAGCAGTCCTATGGTGTGGGCATAAGACTGCAAACATGCAAACATGCAAACACACACACACACACGTAGAATCAGTTGTTAACCTCTCACCCTAACTCCCGGAGAATTTTAACCTTAAAGGTCCCAATGCCAAACAATCCACGCATCTTCCATTCCCACCAGAAACCAAGAAGTTAACTTCCCTCACCTGTCAGGAACATCAGGGGCAAGAACAGGTGAGCAATGAGGGGACGCTCCATGCCTGGCTGTTCTCTGTCCCTGTGAAAAGTCCTCTGTGCCTCTGTCACTCTCTCCTTTTCTGTTTTCTTTACTTTCCCTCCCATCCTGCCCCCTCCCACTGGCAGCTAAAAATAAAGTTGGAAGGAATGGGAGGAGTGATGGTGGGGAGCTGTGGGGAGCCCCAGACCGAGCAAAGGAGGACTAAGGGATCTTAGTCCAGGTCTCTGCCTTGGTGCTGCCCCCTGGAGGCGCTATCTCAAAATCCAAAGAACACAATTGTTGACTATTTCTTGCTGTTTCTTTTTTTTTCTATCCTTTATTGTTGACAGGTAATCATGCATTCTTTGGTTTGGAATAGAAAGTAGGAGTGGGGGATAGCTACTTTTTTACTTCCTAACCTTATTTATGTCAACCTGGCATATGGAAGATGAAAAGAGCTGATAACAGCGATATCATTTCCCCACCCACCCAGGGGAGTTCCAGTATGTGAAGACACAGCCAGTCCACAGATTTAGCCTTACCAGCCCCACTCTACGGAGCTCTGTTTGTAACTCTTGTGGTGTTAGTGTTTAAAGGGACTATAAACTATGAACTGGTATGGGGTCTTCTTTGTGGAATCAGTAAAATTACTTTAATATTAGACCCCTCCCCCAACCTTCTCAAGCAGGCTATAAACTTCTGAAGTTGGGACCATGGAGTTTCTTAGTTTTCTGTAGCTCTACCACCCAGCATTATGCTCTGCATAGTTTAGCAGCTCAATAAAAATCTGTAGGTGATGACGCCAGTGGCTATTTCCATGGAAAACCTAAATAAACAGGAATAGGGGCCTCAGATGACCAGAACACAGAGGACCAGACCAAACATCAATAAGCAAACTCATCTTTAATTTGCTGACCTAGAAAGTTTGCTCTCCACTGTGGGCACGGGTCCCAGCTATTTACACAGAATCATTGTACAATATTTACAGCAAGATGCTAGACACAGCATCATTCTAGATAGGCAAAGAAGGGGTAAGAACAGGCTAGGAACAAAGCCCTGAAATAAAAGTGTACCCCAAAATCTGCAGGTGTGAGTAGTGGGAAGCATAGGGGCGAAGTCATGAGGGAGGTTGGTGAGGTAGACACCAGGGAGGATGAGGAAGCATCAAACCAGTTCTGGTGTCTGAGGGAAGAGTCTGCTGGGACATAAAGTCTTTAAATTACAATTTGGAGTTTAAACAGGATAAGATCTGCCACAAGCCACCTTTGTGAGGAAAAAAAAAGGCAATTAGAATTTTATAGACCATGCCTTCTACCTCCCCTACCACAAAGTAATTCTGCTGCTGACCAAATTTCTAGGACTGAGACAGGGAACTGAGAAGGCAAAAAAGAGATGCAGACACAGAATCTTAAATAGGCTTATGATAGACAAAGTAAAAAGAGTCAAGGGAGACACGGACAATGCAATGAAGGGGGAAAAGAACAAAAGCTCCAGCAGGTTTGAACATTAGAATCATCCTGTTGATTATACAAGTCACCTTGCCTCGCCTCATTCTCCCCAAAGCTCCTTCTTCTACCCCAAACTCTCTGGATTTTAACTTTCACCAAGGAGTCAAGTCAGAATGACGCTGGTACATTGGGGGACAATCTTAAGACTCCATCTCACCAATTCAGGTCCCCTTCTTATCCTGTACCAGAGTATCAGGGCTTGAGTCGTAGCCAAGGGCAGATTAGGGTGAGAATAGACAGGATGGAGGACACGAGGCCACAAAGCCCCACAACCCCAGGGCTACAGCGCCAGAGGCCGAGCTTGTCCAGTGGAATGAAGAGATCACAGGTGTTTCTGATCACATCCAACAGAAGGGGCGGATGACTTTGAAGGACGTGAGCCAGGAGCAGGACTCGAAGCTGAAGCTTCAGGAGCAGTCGAGGCAGGCTTCCTGCTGGTGTCTCTGGACCCCCAGGTCCCCCCGTTTCAATTCCTCCTGGGATCCCTCCTCCAGAGCCCTTCTGTCGCCGGCTGCAAGCGGAAGACTCTTGTTCCATCAGCAGGCGAATCTCATAAGCATCACGGCTCAAGTTCATGATGAGGGAAAACAGATAGTACCTGAGATACACAGGAATAAGGGTCAGTAAGGGCGCCTATACCCACTTGGCGTATCCAACACAATGCTCAAACTTTCTTTTCCCGTCATGCAAAGGGATTATACATCAGAACACCAGAAATGAACACTAGCACCCACCATTAGAAATGTCTTCCTGCCTTTCTGTAACTAATATGTGTTTATGTGTACCTTAAGATCCTGGCTTCAAATTCATGAGCATCATCCAATCTTCCAAGATCAACCTTAAATTTCATTTTTCCACTCGGCAACCCATTAGCACACACACATTCACCTTCAACTATAGTAATACAAATTTATTTTGAAAAAAAAAAAAAGCTTCACTTGTCTCAGAGAGTTAGACATATTACAATTTAAATCCAATACTTTTGTTAAAAAAAAAAAAAGAAGCCCAGAGGCAGTAAGCAGCTTGCCAAATGTGTTATTATAAATTCCTTAAGAGCAGTCTATGTATTTTATTTTATTTTATTTTTTGAGGGCAGTGTCACTGGCCCTCATATGTGGGAGCTGAACCGGGGCCGCTGGCTTTCCAAGCCAGTGCTTAACCACTGCGCCACTTGGTGGGCCCCTATGTTTTTTATTTTTAATCCACCCCACAGAAGTGATCTGTACCTCCAAAACATATCCTGAATTCAAGCATTTCTCTCTATTACACTCCACCACCACAGTCTAAGCCAACATCATCTCTTGCTTGAACTACTATTGTAACACTTTGGACTTCTAACTTGGCCCCTGCCCCCCAACAATCAAATTTCATGTTGTAAATCACATCATGAACATAAATCACATCATTACTCCCTTTCTTAAAGCTCTCCATGGTTTCCTTCCTGTCACATTTAAAATAAAATCTAGATACCTAAGACAGGCTTAGAGAACGCAACATCTGACCCTGTCTCTCTGAACTCTATCTTATACCACCCTCTCCCTCAATCACTGTGTTTTGATACCATCAAGCTTGCTCCTGCTTTAGGAGTTTTACATTACCGAGTGCCTCTACCTGGAATAGTTTCCCCAAAAAAACCTTCACATGGCTGGCTCTTTCTTGTTCGTTGGGTCTGAGCTTAAATGTCACCTTTTCAGAGAGGTCTTCTCTGATCCCCCATTCTAAGGCAGCAAGCCATTTACTCCCTATCACATGGCCCTATTTTAATTTCCTGCATATCACTTACCACTACCTGATATTTTTCTTATTTATTCTTTATCTTTGTCTCCTCTCATTACGATTATAAGCACCAGAGGAGCAAGGACCTTGTTTGTCTTTACCACTGTATCCCTGTGTCTACACCAGTGCCTGCGCATAATAAAAGCTTGATAAGTGAATGAAATGAATAAACATGGCATATAAACTCTTCTAGGTAGTTGCTTTCCCATACTACTCCAGGCATGCCTCCATCCTCAGCTCTCATACATCATAAGCCACGTTATAGCTGTAAATCACTGAGAAAGATGAAGAGCAAAGCAACACATGAAGGGAGAGGGAATGATGCCAATATAATCTGAAACAAAAAACAAATACAGATGATATGTATACAGACAATTTTATTCCCAAATCATATTTCTCTTCACACTCATTACCAGCCAGCCCCTTAGTCCAAGCCAACATCATCTCTTGGCCATATTAGGGCATTTCCTCCTGCCCTATTGCAATCCATGTTCCACACTACAGCAAGAGAGGTCTTCTTTAAACACAATTTGAATTAAGTCACATTCCTACTCAGTACATAACCCATCGTACTTAGGATAAAAATTTTATAAAACAAAACAAAAAAATCTTACTATTGACCAAAAAGCCTTGCCTGAGTGATCAGCCCCTATCTACCCCTCCAGTTTGAATGTTATGTTCTTTACTCAGTACTGTCAATGACACTGGCTTTCTTTCTGTGTCTCTAATTTCCCAGAGTCTTTCTTGGTTCAAGGCCTTAGAACAAGCTAATTTCTGTTTGGAAAGGTCTTCTCTGCTACTGTTCACTTTGTCTACTTTCTATTCAAACTTCAGGTCTGAACTAAAATGTTACTTTCTCAAAGCGTTCTTCCCTGATCTTTCTATCTAAATTAGCTTCTCTCGTTATAGATCTCATAACACTCTATACTTTTCTACAAATATTTAGATGAGTGGTTGTTTTTTTAAAATCTATGACTCCCCCACTAGACTAGAAGCTTCATGAGAGCAGGAACCATATCTGTTTGACTCTTTGCTCTATTCCATGGAACACAGTAAGCACTTACTAAATATTTTTAGAATATTTATGCATGATCAGGCAGTGAGGAGCATACCTTATGCTACAAATAGAAGAATAAAAGTAGTATAATATCTTATCTTGCCCAATCTTAGTTATTCATTATGGAAGAGTATTTGTCTTCCATCTGTCCCCATTCCTTATTCTCTGATAGTTCAAGATATAAATGAATGCTTGATCACTGCACTTTACACCTGAAGCTGAAGAATACTGTATGTCAACTATAATTTAATATATATATAGTCACGGGATATGGAGTACAGCATAGAGAATAGAGTCAATGGAATTGTAACAACTATATACTATCTCAGAGGGGCAATAGATTAGGGGAGGGAGGTTATCATTTTGTGAGAAGTGTGAAATGTCTATCTATTATGTTGTTTTGTACACCTGAAACTAATTTTAAAAAATAAACAACAACAAAAAGATATGAAGGAAGATTGGAAGCCAAGTGATTGATTAAGACATGTATGTTCTGGGAAGACCCTGAGAGACTTTTCTCTCATAAAAGGCCAGCTATGCAGTATGGAGAATACAAAAGGTCTTGTAGGATAAAAGAATATCAAACCTGAATGAACGCTGGGACCACTTCTCCTGATCCACGCGGGGAACTAGTCCAGACTTTCCAGCCCACAGGACATTGTCACAGGCGAAGTACAAGGCTCGATTGAGGTGACCAACAGTGATGCAGAATCTTAAGACAACATCTGACAGGTGCACAGCTCGTTTGGCTGACTCAAGGGCATCCGCTGAGTTCCCCAGACGTAGAACTTGTGGGGATTCGCAAGAAAAAGCAAGGATTTGGAAAGAGAGGCAAACAGAGAACAAGACACAGAGAAAAAGCAAAAGCAAAAGGGTGAACGTTGAGCAAGTAATAGAAAAAATAATAAACAATTTTTCAAAAGGGCAGAAACAGTTCATTCTTGTTTACTTCAAATTTTAATGAATTTGTATCCCGTTTAGTTTTCTCAAACTTGCCCCATTCTCTCCAATCCCTCATTACTCTCTTGCTCCAGTCCTTTTATCACAATTGGGAGGCATGTGTAGAGGATAAATGCAGAGCCCAATGAGGGGGCTGAACTGGCAGAGAAGGTCAAAACCAGGAAGGAGGGTCTAAAAGAGAATAGCTGAGGATGGAGGAAGTATAGAGATAATAAAAGGAAAGGCACTTGGGCCGGCCGAGTGGTGCGCGGGTGGTTAAGCGCTGGCTTGGGAAGCCAGCGGCCCCGGTTCGTTCGGGTCCCCACATATGAGGGCCAGTGACACTGCCCTCAAAAAAAAAAAAAAAAGAAAAAGAAAGGCACAGTTACTTACGTTTCCTTCCTAGGCTCAGGTGACCCTCCAGTTGTCGAATCTGTTTCTGTAACTCAGGGCTGGCCCCATGTTTCTGCAGCGTATGGCCAAGAAGGGAGCAGGCATACTGGGCGGCCCTGGAGGAGAGGACAGACAAGGTAAGGTGGAGACCAGCCCTAAGATCCCCCCAAAAAATGTCCTCTAAAAGGCAACCATGGATTTCCCCTTTTCCCAGGTTGAGATCATTCCCTTTCCTCCTCTTTATGTCCTTAACTCACCGTTTCTCCTCCAGGCCAGGGGAAGGGAAAGGCATAAGGATAAAAAGGAGCCTAGAAGGGTGTGGGGAGCACTATTTCGAGTTGAGAAAATCCGAGATTGGGCAAAGATGCGGACTGAAGGGGCCAGTGAAAGCAGCGGGGTCCATCACAAGCACATCGGCGTGAGCACGTCAGTGA
The DNA here is from genome assembly GCA_033961575.1 of Aselliscus stoliczkanus. Taxonomy (NCBI): domain Eukaryota; kingdom Metazoa; phylum Chordata; class Mammalia; order Chiroptera; family Hipposideridae; genus Aselliscus; species Aselliscus stoliczkanus. The sequence continues at coordinate 102,885,448 of CM066739.1, forward strand.
TATGTGGGGGCGGGGGGTAGTTGGAGGGCAGATTATTCTTCAGAATAGGTGAACTAAGAGATTTCAAGGCCCTGGAGCTGAAGTGAGACCACCAGATAAGGCGGAGGCAGAGGAGTCCCCAGGTGACAGTGGGGTGAGGGGCACGGAAAGTTGGAGTGACTCCTCAGCCTGGGGACAGAGTCCGGGTCGCAATGAACCGCGGAGCGAAGGCTCCAAATTCCACCACCGCCCGGTGAGGGACGTGTTGGTCGTATGTGGACACGGCAACCCTGAGCGGCCTCCCGCTGGCCCCCTCGTGCCTCAGTTTCCCCATCTTTCCCAACAGCGGAAAAAAATCATCTCCTCACGGCCGGCTCAAATCGGCTTCTCGCGGTCTGTCCGGGACCCCGTAGCCCGAGTTGACCCTTTTTGACCCCCGTAGTACGAACTGACCATGCCTCACGAGGGTCCTCCTTGGCCTACCATCACCCGCCACCCCATTCCTATTGGGGCCGCACCTGCACAACCGATCCCGGGCCTGGCTCTGAGCACTGAAGCGGACCCAAGCGTCCATGACAGCGGCAGCCCAGGCTCCGCAGCCCCGCTCCCGCCCCACTACCCGCCCCTAGTCACGCCTCCCGGACGACCCAACGGTGCCTCGAGAGGGACAAACACCACCAGGAAAGAAAGCAATGGAAACGGCCCCTGAAGTGGAATTTCAGAATGAGAAGCGCTGGTCTCTCTGGGCCTGCGTTTTTGTGCTGTCCCCGTCAGCCGTCTCATCCCAAGCATGCCTCCAGCCGCATATTTGCTTTTAAATAGTCTGGACCAAGGGGCGGGGCTTGCAGGAGTAGGGAATGGGCAAGAAGGCGCCGCAGGGATCTCGCAGCGGCAACTTAGATACGGCTCCTTTACCCACCCTGGGGGACGTCCTGCTCCGGTCAAGTCCAGGGATCTAGGGGTTAAAGAAGCCTATGGAAGTGAAGCCAGTACCAGACCCCTGCTCCCTGCAGGCCCTAACAATTGGACAGGACATCTCCAAACTACAGAAGGCGAGTCCAGAAGGGGCTTTATGAAGAATTTCGCAATAACCAGCTCCAGATCCTAAGAAGGAGGGTGAAGAATCAGTGGCCCTGTAGTGGGCCAACCGAGTAGTGCCCCCGCCCTCTCATCGCCACGTAGAAAAACTTATAGGTCTTCTTTTCTATAGAAATGTTAAGTCTTAGTTCTTAGCTCTTGGCTTTGATTACTCTTCTAACCAGTTTGTGAATCCTAAAGATCCTCCTGCTTCTTGATTGTTTTGTAAATCAGTTTCTGAATCCTAAACAATAAAAGTCTCCCACCCCTGCTTCAGATAACTACTGTGACTTCCCAATATCCCCCAGGCCAGTAAGCCTAATGATTCTTCCCAAACCCATTCTGGGGCCAGAAAACTGATGCCACCTGAGTGACAGGCTGAATGGCCACAGGCTTCATGAGCTAATAGATTAATTAAAATCTATTTTTCCTCATTCAGGGACCTTGGGGATACAGAGGATACCCCAACAAGATTGCCATTCGCAACCAAAGAAGCCAACATGGTCTTCCAGGCTGATCGCGAGACCCTTTCCTCTCACCTGAGATCAGCTAGGGTGAGAGTTCCGTGAATCCCCCAATAGGCAGGGACAGCTCTATGCCCCTGCCCAGTAGGAAGCAGATACAGAAAAAAAGACACAGAAAAAAAGACCTCCAGTCCCTCAACTTCCCATAGAGATTTTATGGATATCACGTCTCTCAAGGGGAAAATAAGGCAGGCAGTTAGAGGCAGGCATTGGGTCTCTGCATTCCTATAAGCCCCCCAGAATGCAACTGCCCAGGGGACCTCCCCTCTCCACCCAAAACTCCCCTTTGTATTGTAATTACCTACCCCTGCGGGAAAACGAACGGGCACAAAACACCTAACTAGATCAGACCAGTCACTCACACCTGGGCTGTACCTCTTGTCAATCACAGGTGCCAATCAAGTGGTCCTACGCCCAGAGGGGAACAGCCCCTTTTAGAGAAAAAGGGATAAAAACTCCCCGTCCTGGGAAGTCTGTTTTTTTGACAGTTCCTCCCTTTAAGCCTCGCCTTTGCGGGTGGCCCGCTCCAAACACTTGGAATGTAATTTCTAATAATGGGTCCTTGAACCATTCTCTACTGCTCAGGCCTACTTCTACTTCTTTGAAATGTACTATCTCTTCTAGTAATCTGCTTTTTTTCACTACTTTGCCCCGGTATCTCGTTCAATTTTTTTTTTTTTTTGAGGGCAGTGTCACTGGCCCTCATATGTAGGACCCGAACCAGGGCCGTTGGCTAAGCCAACGCTTAACCACCACGCCACTCCGCCGGCCCTATCTCGTTCAATTCTTTGCTCAAGTTGCCAAGGACCTGGACTTCGTGCCAAGAAGTGCCCACTCTCCCATAACAGCAGAAGCTAAGCTCTTTGAACTCACGCTTCATCCCCCCCTTCCCCTTCCCAGTCACCATGTCTACAGGCAATGGCATCCCTTGGGGGGGTCAGCAGTGGGGGAAGAGGCCTGGGCAGGATCAGGAGTGGAGGTGGAAGGTTCAGGGCTGCCCACCTTCTCTGCTGCAGCCAAGGTCCGAGTGGGAGTGACCATTGTGCTGTTTTGTTTCTCCCACTGGAGGGAACCTGACGGTGCTGTGGTGTGACACAGCCACAATTCAGCCAGCTTCACCCTCTCCAGTAGGGCGACTATTTACCCATTCAGCAGCTGCAGATTTACTGGTCACTCTTGTGGTTATGTCCCTAGATGCCACCTGGAATATTGTTGTTTGGTGGCTGGCCAGGGAAATCGCATTGTCAGACACTCATGGTCCTGAAACTAATGACCATGTATGCTGCAGCTTTCCTGCCTGTGGTCATTGGGCTTGACCACCAGGCAGCAATACTCCACCCACCTCGACCTTGCTCAGCTGGAAGGAAACTTCTGGGGGGCGGCCTGAGGACTTGTTTCCTACCTTGCTTTGCCCCAGGTGTGGACTCAGGGCTAAATTGGATAAAATTTGGGCACGCAACATAAGCCTCCGGAAATAAGGCTTAGCTTTGTCTCCTTTGACCACTGCTTCAGTAGTTAATCCTCAAGGTGGGGAGCATCTGATAAGTCTTTTGCAAGTTAAAATCACTGCGTGTTACTTTGTCTGTTAAGAGTCTACCTCTTAAAGGCAGTACCCTTTATCTGTGCTTCTTCCTTTAACTTTTACACTTTGCTTCCCCTTTTGTATCCTCCAGTCCCACCTTCCTCAAGAGACTGTTGCGCAAAACTCTAGGTCAGAAAGGAAACATATATGGGAGTCTATAAAGAAGACAGTGAAGCCAGGGATTTTGGGAAAACTTTATGGTACATTCATTCATAATTCAAAAAATAATGTGCTGGGCCAGCCAAGTGGCGCGGTGGTTAAGAGCTGGCTTGGGACGCCAGCGGCCCCAGTTCGGATCCCACATATGAGGGCCAGTGACACTGCCCTCTAAAAAAAAAATAAATATAAAATAATGTGCATCATCCCCAGGTACATTCAAATACTCTATCAAGCATAGAGCGGGGCCGGCTGAGTGGCGTGGTGGTTGAGCGCTGGATTGGGAAGCCAGCGGCCCCAGTTCAGGTCCCACATATGAGGGCCAGTGACACTGCCCTCAAAAACAAACAAACAAAAAGCAAACAAACAAACAAAGCATAGAGCAACAAGGTCCTGCCTTCAAGAAATTTATAGGGCCAGCTGAGTGGCGCGGTGGTTAAGCGCTGGCTTGGAAAGCCAGCGGCCCCGGTTCAGGTCCCACATGTGAGGGCCAGTGACACTGCCCTCAAAAAAAAAAAAAAAAAAAAAAGAAAAAGAAATATATCGACAAGTGGCTAAGTTGCTTAAAAGCTCACTTAAAAGTGTGAGCTCTAAGCAACAAGGTCGCTGGTTTGATTCCCCCAGCCCAAGGTGAGCTGCCAACAGCTGCCAACAGGTGGTAGGATGGCTCAGCTTAAAAAAGAAAACATTTATGTAGACAAATGCAGGAGGCAAATTAGTACAATACAGTGTACAGTGAAGTCTTATGCTAAAGGTAAGCATAAGGAGCTAAATAACAATGAGGGGTATCTGACCCACGGTTGGCCAGTCAGGGAAAGCTTTCCTGAGATGTTAAAATTTGATTCTTGAAAGACAGATATTAGGCAAGTTAAAGCAGGAGGAATGCTAGGGAGGGTGAAAGGTAGTGGATCTCAGAGTGGTTGCAGCTAAAGTTGAGTAATGAGCCTGGAGGGGAAGAGTCAGATCACAAATATTAAGCTTCTACTTTATCCTGAGCGCAGTGGAGACACACTAAAGTCAAAAGTGGAGAGTGACCTAATCAAATTTGTATGTTTTACTCTAACTTTATTGTGGACTAGGTGTCAAAACTGGGGGGCGAGGGGGGGGAAGGGAGCATCCGAACTTGAATGCCAGTTAATCAAATTTCAGTATGAAAATGAACTAGAATCTACAGAAAAGCTAAATATGAAGCAATTCCTTCAAAACAAAAACCACTACTACATGGGGAGTGGGTAGAACAGCACCTCTTGAGATTACGATTAGAAGAGGGCTAAAATTTCAAACTCTCAAATGATAATGCATTATACTCGTAGAGTCAGATTTAAAATTTGATCCATAAATCCTTATATTAGAAACGTAACTACCAAAATGTTAGTCTGACTATAGTTCTAAGACATATATCTTCCAAAGGTATGTTGCAAACAAGACCTCTGTTACCCCAAGCTTTAAAAAGCAGCTATTAGTTATTCTTACGAAGCAAATTTTAGGTGGTTTGGAACTAAAAATGTCACCTTTTGCACATGTATTGTAATGTTACCACTAGTTTGTCATTGAAGCACATGGAGGCCTGTTTTTGTTGCATTGTTTGCTTGTTTTACTTGCTTTGCTTTTTCCGAGTCTAGGCTCTACTACTAACTAGCTACGTGACTGGCTAAATCATTGAAACCCATGGGCCACAAGATGATGACATAGGAAATGAATTTCATCCTTTCTTACAGCCTGGACAACCTGACAATCTAACTGTTGCAATCTCCATGTGCTTCAATGGCAAACTAGTGGTAACATTACAATACATGTGCAAATGGTGACATTTTTAGTTCCAAATTAGTGTCCTCTTGTGTAAATTCTGCATTGTCTATATGTTGTATTTAAAATATTAGTGTCAAAAACAATTTTTTTAAAGTGTGCTGTTAGTGTGACAAGGGAGTTTTGGGCTAATTAGAAGTTAGTTTTGTGGGCTTAGGTTTCCAAGTATCAAGTAGTTGAAAGGAGGGTTTCAACAATAGGTGGTAAATTGCATATAAAACAGGGAAAAGAGGCAGAAGTAGGACTATACATCAAACTTAAGTCTAGGAGCCTGGTCTATTTTTAAACCCCTCCTCACAATGTGTCAAGTATTTCTAGGCATAGTGCAAAAAGAGAGAAACAAACAAACAAACAAAATATGAGCTCAAAATAGGGGAAAGGGGAAGGCCATTCCCCAAATAGCTGAGTGGCATGAACATAATTCCAAGCACTTCATAAAATCATGTGTCTATGGCTGATACCACCTTTCCTAAAAGTCCCTCATGCCTGCTGAAATCACTTTCCAAATGCCTTATATCTAGGAACCTGATAGCTATAGAGCTTGCCTTTTATCAAACTAAGTGACTCAACCTACTTTACCTGAACCAAGGTATTAACTCTGAAGCTCAAAACTGAAAAATACTTTACTGATTCAAACCCAAAACCCATCAATTACCAAAAGAGGGGAGGGGCAGCCAACAGCATTTGGAAAATTCAATTTTATTATTTACCAGTTTCACCATTAGTTCTTGTACATAAGACTGTTACTAAAGGTCACTTCACAGAGTGGCCTGAAATTTTAACAGCACCCATTTTATACAAGATTTCTTTTTTCCACAGAATTAATCACAGGAAAATCATGTCAGCTAAAAATGTTGGTGAGGTGGTACAGCTACCCTTTTGTAAGTGTAATGTTTCAAATAGTACTTGAAATGGCGGGATTGTTTAAGTCCCAGGATATAACAAACTTAATGGTTAGCTGCACAGCTTAAGGGGAAGATGGAGATTTTCAAGATACATTTCTAACAGTTAAATATGGCGCCATGGACGAACCTTAACTGAGCACTGCACTGCTCTGCATCAATTCAAGGATGAATTAGGAGTGTGACATGGGTGGGTAGATTGGGAGGAGGTGGAAGGGGAACCAGTTCTATAGTTTTCAACCCCACTCCAGCTGTTCTGGTTCCATACCATCGGCCAAGCTGGCCCAGTCCCCTTCACTCAGTGTGTCACCAAAGGCAGCTTCAAGGCTCAATGGCAAGACGACCTACCACCTCTTCATCTTCTTCTGCCTCTTTCTGCTGCCCTTGACTGCCGTGACCATCTGCTACAGCCACATTGTCCTGTGTGTCTAATCCCCAGACAAGGAAGGGGAACCACGGTGAGATTCCAATCCCCGTTCCCAATACATACCCTAAAACTATTGCCTCGAGCCTCATTTATGATACCTATTTATCAAATCAAAGTGAGATCCTAACCATACTTCTAGTACCTGATGCTACACGTAATTTTATTGAATGCTTTCAATTCCAACCAGCCTCTAGCCATCCTCTGAACTTTAGTTGCTCAAGGGTTAAGTAGGTGATCAGTATTCTCCTTTACTCTTGGAACACCATCGTCTTAAAGTAAATTTAGTAGCTTTATATACCACACCACCTCAATCAAAACTTTTCTCCAGTCTGTCTGTCATAATCCCTGGGGGAGAGGGGAACACAGTCCCAAGTTGGGAAGGGGAAGAGGGTTTGCAGCATTCTCTTCCTTGTAGGGGAAGAGCTCCATCTCATTGTCTCTGGCCATCCATTAATTCATCCTATATGCAGGTCAGAAGCTGAGTGGTTCTGAATTTCAGTATATTTTCTAAATTCCCAAGCACTGCCAGTGAATATACCCTCTGCTGCTCCTTAGTAATCGTTCCCGTGTTCGTCTGCGGACCCTGCAACTGCCCTGCTTGGTTTGCTAACCTTTGGCCTCTGCTGAACACCTTATTACCTGCTGGGGCTCTGGTACTGGCTCTCTCCTGCCATGCTGACGGAAGTCCCTCCCAGCCTCAGCCACCTCTTTTTCCTCCTCAGTGCTCTTCTGGATCCTGTCCTCCACGCAGCATTCACGCTTGGCTGCCAAAGAGGGCACCAAGAACTTAGTATAGACTCCTCCAGGGAAAGAGGGTCTGGGAGAATTCCACGACAGGACCTTCAAACCCTTAGACAGATGGAAGTACAAACAAACATGGCAGCAAGGGGAGGAGAAATGAAAGAAACATTCCTATAACAACCACTTGCTCAGGACAGGGTATATAGGAACGGACTAATGATTCTTTAATATCATGAGACCATCTCACTTCTCTCCCTATTCTTACTTCCAAGGAAAATAAATACTAAGCAGTTTATCTACTTTGACCCTTTGAGACTTGAGACTATGTATAATGTAGAAATTCACACAGAATTCAGTCACTGGGAGAAGTATCTTCACAGTGATCCATACTGCCTTGTTAGAAACAGCACTTCAGAGCTTAACAACGTTAGAACAGGGAAGTAGTTTTAAATGTAGAAAACAAAAATGGGACATTTATTCATAACTGAAAAGAAACACTAAGCAATAGGGTAAGAGATTAAATACAAACAGTGAGTTCCACCCCAGTCCTATGTTTCCAAAGCTGGAATCTCCGGAGAGAACACCTGGACAACAGAGGATCTGTCAGCGACGCCTCCGGTCTGGACTCCTGCTGCGTCTTCGGCCACCTCTAGGGAAAATGAAGGGGGGTAGGTCCATCAGAGGGACATAATACAATGTCCTTATTCTTTCATTCGTATTCCCTTTACTAAGACAGTGTTTGCCCTCTCCACTTTACCTCCTCTTGCTCTTGGGTGGACCCCGAACAAAACACCAGTCCACGCTGATTGGCTGTCCCATCAAATCCTGGCCGTTGAGTCCCTCCATAGCAGCCTGGGCCTCCTTGTATGTTTCATACTCAACTAGAGTATACCCCTAGGGCAAGTGAAAAGGCAGGTATCAAAACTCTTCTATTCCATCAAGCTATTTTCTACTCAAGTAGGACAATCTATACATATAAACTTTAAACAATGAACATACATCACACAGAGGGTGCCAAAAAAAAAGTGTACACATTTTAACGAAGGAAAAGCTGTATTAAAATTGTTAATACTCTATAGCGATAACAAAAGATGAATACAAGTCATGTATATACATTTTTTTTTTGCCTTCCCCCAACCCCCGGCCATATCCCTTTTGCATTTACAACATGTTTGTCTGTTTCTGTCTCTAACAAAATCAATTTCCAATGTTGTTTTATTTCAACTTTGCTTATGACCAACCACACCAAACATGGATGATCTACCAGTGCTGTCTAAGGGTTATGGGGGAAGAAAGGCAAAGGAGTGTAACTTAGGATACCTTCAGGTATCCTGTACGCCTGTCCAGGTTGAGGTGGATGTTTTTTATTTCCCCATATTCTGCAAATTTGTCATGGATGTCTTCTTCGGTGGCTTCTTCATGGACTCCAGTGACAAAGAGAATCCAGCCTTCAACAGCTGTTGGGGAAAGGAGGGAGGTTGTTTGAGCCCATGAGAGAAAAACTTCAAGCAAGCACCGGAGTAGAGACTGGTTAAGCTATCTCTGACCCCTTTCTTGAGGGGTTTTATTTTACTAGTCCCTAATTCTCTACAGACACAGATACCTACAGGATCCATTTCACTTACAGCGTTGTGGTCCTGGTTCATCGCCATCCTGCTCCACGCTGTCATAATCCTCACGCATCCGCGCTCGAGACCCCTCTTCTATAGAAAATACACAAGATCACTGGAAATGCCCCGTTCTCCCACTGTTCCCCATGAATCTGAATGGGGACTCCAAAACCCGTAGCTCTAGCCATTCTAGATCCCACTTTCCCCACAAACACTCACCGGAGCCAAAGCCGCGGCCCTTCCGTTTCTTCGCTTTTTCTTTCAGTTTGTGGATGCTTTCTGAGCCCCATAAGTAAACAGTAAGTAATAAAGATTAACATTTAAAATAATCTCTTTCCCAAGACAATACCAGAGAGCGGACCCCCATCCCCTCCAGTCCCAGTCCCTTCCAGGTCCCGCCCCCATACCTCCCGAAGGGGGCGGAGTCTCCAACCGAAACCCGATTTCCCTGGCTCCCACCCTCCCTGCTGAGAAGGGAAATTATGTTTTCCTATTACGCCCTTCTGTCGCACCTTCCCCGCTTCCCGCAGCCGCCTCCACTGTCCTCACCGTCCCCATCCTCATCCATAGCGAAATCCTCGCCCCCGGCCTCATGAAGATCCAGCACGTCCGCCATCTTGCCTTCGTTCTAACTCTCGTCTGTGCCGCTCAGAAACTAAGCATCTCGGGAAATTGTCGCGGAGGGGAAAGGTCGCTTGTCAAGATAACCAATCAAAAGCTTACTCTAAGTCCCGCCTTCGGCGCGATGAAAATACGTCCTGGACACGGGTCTAGTCCGGGAAGAGCCGGAAGTGTTCCTGTAGCCATGTTGAGCAGGTCGTGAGCTGAAAACGGTTATTCTATGAGAGACATGCTAGGGGTAGGCGGAGGTGGTGGCTTTCTCTTATCTAGGACTGCCGTGGAGAAAGACTACTGACAATGGAGCGCAGCCAAATTTCAAGTACAAGTAGATGGCTGCCTTCCTTCTGTTTTCACCCCATACTAGGAAATGGAAGTTTGAGATTAGTTTTTTCTCTCAAAATTCCTAGGCCTGTACCCTGTTCCTGGGAGCAGCCGGGTCCGTGATGGAAGCATTTTTTTAAAAATGGTTCAGTCAGCAATGCTGGCTCAAAGAGCTGCTTCTGGAACATACAGTGCCGGCACGGAATTTCTCTCTTAAAGAAACTAACCGGGGCCGGCTGAGTGGCGCGGTGGTTGAGCGCTGGCTTGGGGGGCCGGCGGCCCCAGTTGGGTCTCACGCCTGAGGGCCTGTGACACTGCCCTCAAAAAAAAAAAAAAAGAAAGAAAACTAAATTAACAGACCTAGCTGTCTTGAAATACAATTGGTGAGATAGATAAACCAACTTTTTTTTTTTTAATATAAAGTCCAAAATTCTTCCCACCACCTCTGGGAATTAAAAAAAAAAAGTCATGTCTTCAAACAAAATAGGGGTTTTAGTTTTTTTGAGGATGGTGCAGGTATTTCACATTTAAAAACCTAACCCCGATGTAGGCATTAAACAATAGTCAACTGCGGATTCACTTCATTAATTTTTTTTTTTTTTTAAGATTTTATTGGGGAGTTGGGGGAGGGGAACAGTGTTGGGGAATTGGGGGAGGGGACCAGCCAAGTTGTTCTTCAATGTTTGTTGTGTAGGGCACCAGTCGCCATCTGGCTCCCATCGGCAGCTCATGGCCTCTAAGCTCAAGGTGCTGTGTTCAGTCTTAGTTGTGGATGGACATAGCCACCATCCCATGCGAGAGTCAAACCCAGCAGCCTTGTTGTTAAGAGCGCATGCCCTATCCACTGAGCCATCCGGGCGGCAGCTCAGCTCAAGGTGATGAGTTCAATCTTTAGTTGTGGGTGGGCATAGCCGACCATCGAACAGGCAATCTTGTTACACCTACTGAGCCATCCTGCCACCTGTTGGCAGCTCAGCAGCAGCTCAGCTAGGGCGCAGTGTTCACTGGCCCATGTGGGAATCAAACCGGTGGCCCTGTTGCTCAGAGCACGTGCTCTAAGCCAACTCTTAACCAACTGAGCCACTTAGCCGGCCCCTACTTTTTAATTTTTTAATCAAACAGTTATGAATGCCTATATATGTGTGTCTAATATTAGAAGGGCCGCTGGCAATACAAGGAAAAATAATTGCATTATCAACAATCATAATTACATTTGTCAGTGATAATTGCTATCACAAAGCAGTATGGCAGTGCAAAGAAAGTGCCTAATAGGACTGGGTGTAAGGAAAGTCCATGTAAAGGACAGCTTTGGTTTGAACTGGGCCTTTAAGTAAGACTGGGTAGTTTTCCAGTCAATGCACTTGTATTGAGACTAGGAGACAATCAATTCTCCACCGTAGGTAGTGTGATCTTTTTCAAACCTAGTTGGGTCACATTCCTGCTAAAAACCCTTCCTTGAATGATTTTTGCACTCTGAATAAAATTCAAACTCACAGCCTGCCCTGCCTATGTCTCCAACCTCTCCCACCACCATTCTTCCCTCTCACACATTAAGCTCTCCCTACACTTTCCCTCAACTATGTTGTATTGTATTGTTTCCCATCTCAGGACTTTTGCAACTTTCTGTTCCTGATGCTCTTCTCTAAAGTTCTTCCTATGGCTAGTTCAACCCCATCCTTTATGTCTCCCTAAAATACTATGGTCACCCAAGGGGGTCTTCTATATGTTATCCTTCACTCTGTTCATGTCTTCACAGAACTTAAATTTGAATCCTTAGTTACCTTGTTTACTTTCTAATTTGTTTAATGTTTCTTTTTCCCATTAGAATGTAATTTTTATATCAGAGACTCATATTTATGATGATATCCGTAAAGTTTAGAACAGTGACTAGCTCAAAGCAGACATTTGGTACTTATTGAATTAATGATTATCAAAATAGCAAGAAATTCTGTATGCTTGATGCTGTGTGACTAGGAAATGAAGCTGGAAATACAGTTTAGGGACAAACTGCATGCCATACTGGAGATTCTGGATCTTATTCTGAAGGCAAGAAATTTCTCTACTTCAAGTATTTGAGTATTCATTATTTTTAACATTTATAAATAGACCCTATACTATTTTTATTAGTATTTTTCCTTAAATAGACCGACTTTTTAAACAAATTTACACTAAATTTAGATATCACTGTCATAATTGGAAAAACCCATGATTTTTACTACAAATTCAGATAAAAGCATAACTAGTAAAAATGAAAAATGTTTGCCCATCTACCACCCAAAATCATCACCAAGGGTTCACATATAAAACTTTGGAAAATGCTGCCAAATGTGAATATAGTAGTTAAGTGATGGTTTAAGCAAGGGAGTGGTACGGTCATATGTATTTTAGAAAGATATCTGACAGTAGTGTGGAGGATGTGAAAAATGAAGGGAGAGATTAGTTAGGAAACTATTGCAGTGGTCCAGCCCAGAGATGATAAAGGACTGAACTAAAACAGTAAATACAGACAAAACAGATTAGGATGTTTACATAGGAGGTAAACTCAACAGTTAAGTGACTGATTAGATGATGGTAGGGAAGAGTTGAGGATAGCTCTGGGATTCTAGCTTAGGTGACTGGGTAGATAATAATTCCAATAACAGATCTGGGGAGTCGGAGAGGAGCATGTATGGAGAATTGGGTTTTATTTTGGATATGAGAGTTCACAGGGCTTCTGTCATATTTAGGTGGTGATGTCCATTAGATGTAATGACTCAAAACAGGTTGGGGTGGAAGAAATAGATTTAAGACTCATGTGTATGATACAGTTTAGACCACAATAATGGGTGAGATTGCCAGTGGTAATGGGTAGAACTCAAGAAGAAAGGACTAAGGACGAAATCCAGGCTCCTCAAATGTCTGGAGAAGGGGAGGCACAATGTCTTCCCCCAGCAGTACAATCTTATTTCTACCACCCCAAAAAAATACTAATAAAAATTCTTTTTTAGTCTACCTATATGTAAGAGAAAGGGTCATTTTAGAGCTCCTCTGATACACAGGTCTCAAGAAAGAGTCAATCTGGCTCACTAGACAAAAATCTACTTTTAATTGTATAAAATTATACATATAAAATACATAGAAAGTACTAAAAAGATAAGTAAAATCTTTAAGTGTACAGATCAGGGAACAATTTTTCTCAAGTCCTTTGAGATCTTACTTGTTGGTATTTGAGAAAAATACCAAATCCAGGAGGTCAAGGACAAATTCTTCCCACAACTCACACCCCTTAACACTTCCCAGAGAAAGGAGCATAGGAGAAATGAGAGTTTATAATTTCCAGGTTATAAATATCAATAAAACTGAACAGAAACACCTATTATTTAATGTAGGGGCCTCTGCTCCAACCCTACATGTGCTTCACGGAATACAGAGAAGGGGCTTGGAGAATTCAAGGAAGTCTCTTTCAAGAACTAAGACAATCGTTGCTCAAGTCCTTACCTCTGAGCCCATATGTACTTGTCACCAAGATGATTTCAAAAGCAAGAAAGCTGACTTCCATCTTGTCCCTATCTGATCCAAAAGAACAGATTGTGGTCTGTTTCCTAACCTATTTCTGAAAGCAAAGTGTATAATTGTTCAATGGAATGTCTAACCGTAGGCACATTAAACTTCCCAAGTTCAGTTTAGAAAGTGCGTTGAGCTATACTATAGGAGACTACAGAAACAAGGAGGAGTTATATCTCAGAAGGCCTACCAAAAATTTTCCCAAAGGTGAATGTTTTAGCTGTATTCCAGATCCCATCTCTCCTATTGGACCCAGGAGAGAGGGGGGAGAAGAGAACAGTATGAAAAACACAAATCACTGATAGCTGATCATTGATTCTCTCTCCCCCACCTGCAGTCTCCCAAGGTTCCAATTAGGAAGTGCCATAACGCCAAAGTCTTACCTGATTTTCCTGATCTATTCATACTCAAAGAGTGTGGAAGAAAAGGAGAGAAAACACATGTGAATCTAAGGCATGCACATCTAAGGTAGTAGACAACAGCAACTTCATGGTAGAGAGAGGAACGTGGCCCTCCCCAAATAAGACAGAAAATTTTTCCAAAGAGCAAAATGATGGGAGGAGAGAGAAGAGGGAAACAGGTTTTACCTTTTACCAATCTCTGCAGGCAGGAAGGTCTAAATACAGGGCTTCACTAAGCTGGATGAGCAGGGGAGAAAGAGGGAAAAGTGTCATACTGAAAAAAAGCACCTTCACCCCTGACCCTTTCCTTCTGTAGTGTAGAGTACATCCAGCAATGGTATCTATGCCCCAGAAGCAACTTTGGTGATAACCCCTACAGATTGTGTTTATACTTACCCTTGTTCTCGGGCACTTTCTCAGGATGATTTAAAAATGAGAAACCAGATCTCCACCTCCTTCCAAATAATAAAGTAAGGAAGCCTCACAATGAAGGACCAATAGGAGTCAGAGGCAGGGAGTATGGTAATGGTGGCAAGGGGTGGTGTCAGTTAGGAAATATCTTTACTGGAGGAACAACTCTGTACCAAGTAGGCCCAGCTCAAGATAAACCAAAGCAGAAGGCTTCAGACTCATCAGAACCTGTTTGAGTCTAAGAAACAGCAGGAATGGTGTGGGAGGCATATAGCCCTTATTCAAGCTCCCTGGTATTTTAAAAGGAGGAGACATGAACACTTAGTCATCATCTCGTGCTACTGAAATGAGTACACAGTTACTAGGGGTGTAAGAGCCAACAAAGCTCCAAAGACAGCCTACTCTTCTTGTAAAGTGGAGTGGAGATGTTCCAATAAAACTACATCCAACAACTAGAAGTCAGAAAAGGGATCTCTTAGCAAATAGGAATCCAGGTGTAGAATTTATACACACACATATATATATATATATATTTTTTTTTAAAGTACAAAATTGAGAAAGTATGTACAGAAATCATACTAAGTCTTAGAAAGGACATATAAAAAAGGGCCTGGAGAGGATGGGTGTATGTGGGTGGATGCCTAGCAGTTGGAGGAATGCATATTGCCCAACTGCCCAGCAGCCAGCATAAGAATATCTTTCTTCTCCTTGTGGAAGCGCAGCTCCTTGCCTGCCAGCCGGGCTTCATCCAGCTCCCGCTCAGTAGAGGCCAGCTCTCTAGACAGCGCACCGGGTACACTCTGCTCCCGGCTCACCCAGTCCAATGCCATTTGGTGGCGAATGTCATCATCCAAGGCCCGGTGTGAATAATGAGCCAACACTTCCTGGAGGGGGAGAGGAATGTGAAGGTCACTGACAAGGTGAAGTTCATACCACACTGACCCAACTGGGACTAGGAACCCTTAACCTTAGAATCTTAACTGACGTCAACCCATACGTAAGCCCTCTAAGAAGATCTTACAGGAAACTTCCTGGTGGGTGAAGCAAGGTGGAAAAAAACCAGCTAAGGTGTAAATAGGAAAGATAATAGGAGTGAAGAGGACACTTTAAGTCAGGCTTTCCATATTCATAACCTGGTATCCATCTGCCTGCTTATTTCTAACACAACAGCCAGCTCAGAATAGTCCTTCTGTCAAAATCCCCTCAGCAGAGGATCTCTTACCTGCCGAGAGCACTGTCTTTCCCTCATGGCCTTAAGGCTGCCATTCCAGTGCAGCAGTTGAAAAACTGTCATTAACTCCTGGAGGAAGAAAATATGAAATGCCAGGACAGTGATTTATATTGGGAGGTTGCATCAGAATTACAGGGATAACCATTTCAAAACATATTTGTGGAGGCCTTTCTTATACCAAGCCTGATATGCCCTTGGGGGAAGGAAGGTATTTATATTTTGAAAAATATTCTAACAGCCTCTCTCCCTTCCTTTCCAATTGAATAGCAAAGTGTAAGGAATGAGTAGGACACACACACACACACACACACACACACACACACACACGTTATTAGGTGTGTGAGATAGTACCTGGAACTCTAACATTGACTTGCCCTTGTTGGATTCCAACATGAATCGGAAGGCACCAATCCCTGTATTTGGGTTGTCAGCTTCCTCCCTGTTGCCCTGGTAACAGAGGAAGGGAAAAGATAGATTTTTCAATCAGGATTATCACCTCAAGCAGCACTGTCCAACAGAAATGTAGATAACATAATAATATATTTTAATAGCATATTTTATTTAACCTAACATATTCAACATTTTATTTCAACTGTAGTTAGTACAAAAATACTAATGAAATATTTTACATTGTTTTTCTTGTACTAAGTTTTCAAAAGATGGTGTCTTTCATGCTTACAGCACATCTCAGTTCCTACTAGCCACCTTTCAAGTGCTCAGTAGCTATAAGTGGCTAGTGGCTCTTCTATTGGTTATGCAGACCTAGAAGACTCCAAAGGCATCACACATTTTAACTAGGGTGATAGAGAAAGGTCAACCTGATTTTCCCTATTTTACAGTGGGAAACACTGAGACATGGAGAAGAGCCCTGATTTAGCCAAAATAACATGGTGAGTTCAATGGACCAGCCTAGAGGACAATTGGGCAAAGCATTTTAAAGGGAGACAGTAGAACCCATGAGCACAGCAAGTTCTGGGTAGCAATTTGGCCTCCTAGGCATTTGCCTCATGTGTCTTCTCTCGGTCACATGACCCTGCAGGGGTAGATTTAAGATACATTGTCCTACCTGCAAGCCTAGTGTGTGCAAAAAAAAACACAATACAGTATAGACGCTAAGAGCATGGACAGGAGCCCCTACTACTCTTGTGGACTTGGTGAAGTCATCTAAACTTTCTGTTCCTCAGTTTCCTCATCTGTAAAATAGGAGCAGCTGAACTGCTGCTGAGCTGCCAACAGGTGGCAGGATGGCTCAGCTAAAAAAAAAAGAATTTAAAAAAGAACACCACTAATCATATAAAATGTACTAGCTACACAGTCAGTTACACAGTCTAAATTCTTTCTGGTTTGGTGCTATTTGGTGATACTTCAATATTAATGGATATTAATTCCAGATCTTGGGGCTGGCTGGGACTTCCAAAAGAAGAGTATCTGCTGGTTTACTAGTGACCCTTTTGTCAACCTGATCAAGGAAAATAAGGCCAGGAGACTACTGGGAATACAAAAGTTGCCTGCTCTTCTTAGCCAGTTCCACAGCACAGACCCCCACCTCCCAAGATAAGAGCTTTATTTGCTATCTGTGAGAAAGAGGACAGGAGCCAATTCAGTTATACCCAAATTTGGTGTATTGTGGGGCACATTATCATGGGGTTTTACTGTATTTGTATCACACCTAAAATAATGCCAGGCACTTAATAAGTCCACCATAAGTGTACTACTTATTATTCGTTCTCAGTGTGCTAGAATCAACAAGAAATCAGAACTACTCAAGAGCAACCCATATTGTTTTGTGGTTCATGAGAAACAGCCATGCCATATGTAGTTGATCTTTGTAGGGGATTTAGAAGTGAAAAGCCAGAGGGAGGAAGGACAAAGGTAATCTTTACTATTAGGATTTAAGGCTCTGAAGCAAGCAACCGTTTTCATTTCTGCCTATAATTGTCCAATATGATACCTTATTCAGTACATCCAAAATTGTCCACAATACGGCATATAGAAAATAACAATCATCTGTACAGCCAGCTGGGGTAGAGAGGAGGCTGCTAGCAGAGCAGCTTGCCATTGGAGGCAGTGGGGCAGAGGAGACCACCTGCCCTAGGCCTTGTTCTGTCACCTGAAAGTGGAGGGGATCAACGTCATGGCACATCTGTAACCCATTTAGAGTACACCAGAGTGGCATCACCCACCAGTTGGGAAGTTCTACCTCATACGACACTTCTACACTTAACATGGTTATAAATGAACTCCATTTATTCAATAAGCTTTTAATCATAGACTACTCGATAAGTGCTAAGAACATTAGAATATAATTGGAAAGGAATTAGAGTTCATTGAATTCAACCAACTTATTTTACCAGTGAGGAAACTCAGACCCACATTGGTTAGGTGATTTGTCAAAAGACGTAGTGTACTACAGTGTCAGATGCAGGACTTTTAAAGAACAAAAGCGAAAAGCAGAGAATGTGGTCACCACTCTTTACCCCTGGTTAAGACCAGATGAAAATTATTATTCTGGAGAAGGGGGATTCTATTGGGATATTCATGAAACTCCATTAAGTTCTCAGTTTGGGGGACTAATCAAAGAGGAATGGTGGCATCAGAATAATGAAGTTTACTTTTATTTCTATACTTTTACTATCCTTTGGAGTAGAGCTGCTGGTGATCTACCCAATATCTATTTCCTTCTTCCTTTCTCTAGAACCTTAATCTCGTTCTAGTGTCTACTCATCTCCCATGTGCCTCAGGGAAGAGTGATTTTTATCCTAATTCCAGTGGGTACATCCGAATCCCTTTTGCCTGTAATCATTTTGGGTTTTTGTTTTGTTTTGTTTTGCAGGTGGTGGGGGGATGCAGTATGAGTTGGTAATTCGTTTTAAGGTGGGAATTCTGGCCATTGGGAGGTACAAGGGAGGTCTGCTAGGAAAAGATTCTTTACTACTAAAGAGACATTAGAGAAGATGGTCTCTTTCTGTCTCTGAATGTAGTTATGTCTTTTTAATGTCTGGAATTCTGTAGCCACCTTGCACTCTGAAGGGAGCCAGCCCAAGGACACAGCCAATACCTAAAGGATGGATGAGTGGAGCGATGGAAAGAATTTGAAGATAATGACATTCTTGATCCAAGGATTCAACCAGCCCTGAAATCTGCCCGATTTCTGGACTTCCTGTTCATGCTGGATAATAAATTCAGTTCCTTTAGTCATTCCCTAAAGTCAATTTGAAGTAAGATTTTCTATTACTTGCATCCAAAGGCATCTAAATAGATTAACATGTGCTAAATGCTTGAATATGTTCTTTTTTATCCAGTAATCCTGTGATAGGTATAATCGTTACCCAATTTTACAGATGAGAAAACTGAGACTTAGATTAAGTAACTTGCTCAAAGTCATATAGCTAGTAGAACCATAATTTCCAAAACAATGAATTCAGAGCCCATGCTCATAACCATTGCTCTCTATAATCCAAACTAATGTTTCATTTTATAATACATTAGGTGACAAGAGTGACAAATGTACTTTCTTAATTTTAATTGGCTTTGATTAGTATAAATATGTTTTTATTCCCTGCAGACACTGCTCACTGGGGCAAAGAGTAATGGGAGAAAAAAGATGGGTCCTAATAACTTACAATTTAAAGTATTCAAAGCTAATCCACAAAAAAAGATAACTGAAGCAGTTTAGTATATGTAATTACATCTTAAATGCAAAGAGAACAAAAACAGAAAATTAGTCTGACTTTATCCCCTGTCAGTGTTAACTTCTAAGATGAACCCTAAGCTAGAAAAATCTATGTCACCTTAGGTTCCAGTCTTGGCTCTACCACTTACTAGCTCTGTCATTTTAGGCAAAACTTCACCTCTTTATTTTCAGTTTCCTCATCCTTGAAACAGGGGTAATAATGACTTATACCTCAAAGGATTGTTGTGAAGATCAAATGAGATAAAGTACACATAAATCCCTAGCATAGTCCCTGGCACAAAGTAAATGCTCTATTAGGATTAGCTATGGTCATCATCATTGTCATCATCATCATCATCTGAAAGAACAGATGTTCTTTCTAAAGAGAGTAAATAAATTATCCTCCCTGTTCCTAGAAAGGAAAACAGACAAGACACTGTATTATAAAGTATTCTTTATTAATAAGATGAAGTAATGGAGGCAGGAGACAAGAGACAATAAAAACAGTCATATAAAAAAAAGAAAAGAACTGTGAAGGATGAAGGGACTAAGGTCTTAAACCAAAATTGGGAAAAGCAAAATTCAAGTTCAATTTTTATTGTGGAATATCTCTAAAATTCTCTAAATTATGATTAAAGGTTTCTAGGTCAAGAAACTAAATAACAGAAAAAACAAACAGAGAATTAGACACTAAGACATATGGAGTATATAACACAAAAGACTGACAGAGAAAAACAAAAAACAGAAAGAACAGAGATGTAGATAGAAAAGAAAACAAGAATTCATGTTCCCTTTCCCAGTAATATACAAGTCTTCCCAATCAGCCAGTTGGCCCATCCCCACTCTACTTCCTTCCAACTCCAAGTAACTTACATTGAAAGATGCCAGGGCCTCAGAGACACTCTTCTCAATGAACTCATCAGTGATTCTTCGGGAAGGATGTTCATTAAACACAGAGTTCATTAGTGCAATCTTTGCAGCACTCCGCCGGGCCTCAGCTTTTGTGGGGCAAAACTAGGTAAGGTGAAGAGAAAGAAAATACGTGTGTATGTGCATCTCAGAGAGAAAAGAAACAATGGGAGGGAAACACTTGGGACAGAAGACACTCGGACATTCTTTGGTTAAATCAGTTTGTTCAACACACCCTCCAAAGTTTTTATTGCAAAATGGTCGGGGCATTGGGAAACATAATTTTGATTCAACATCCTGAAGTCATTAAGGAACTGGAGATGGCTGTAGCTCAAATGTGTATGAGGAAGGCTGCTGAAGTCAGCACATAATCACTGGATATGAAACATAGCCCTGTTTAAACTGTCAACAGAATTAATTACTCAAAAACAACATTCTGGCCAGCCTGTTAGAAATCTGTATCTTGTTTTCCTGTTCTGTGGACAGGCAAGATTTTTTCATTTCTCTAGATAACCTAACATTAGAACAAAGCTGCATCTAGAGGAGGAGACCTCTGAAGTGATCTCCAAGTCTCTATCAGAAGCACCCATCTGGGATTCTTGGACTTCACTTTTAGCTTGAGCAGGCAGTTCCCTCAAGAATGTAGCGAGCCAAGGAGCTCTCCATGAACAGAATCTAAGGTCTGAAGAGTGAATTTGTAGTCTTTTTTTTTTTTTTTAGAAGCAAGGAGTGGCTAGGGGAAGGAAAGCTGACCCAAGGAAAGCAAGAAAAATAATTTTTAATCATGATTTTACATTCTATCCCGCAGGTATCATAGAACGGGTCTGATTTTCAGAAGTCTTAAATCACTCAACTTCAGATCTCTAGGCACCATAGTATTCCTTTAAAATTCATTTTCACTGGCTGCTTCAAAGGCCTCTGTGTCCTTTGTCATTTAGGATTAGGATTAGAAGAAAGGAAGAAAGTGATATTATGGTTTTAAAAAGACCAGGATGTTTGCTACGTAACCATCCTTCATATCAATAATTCCCAATTTCCTTTAGCTGACAGGTCTCTCTGAGACAGCATATGGAGTTGGCACATTAACCCTATGCCTTCTTGCTTCTTCGATTTCTGTTTCTACTTCTCTATTTTCTAGCCTGCTGCCCATACTACTGTAAGTGCTGTTTCTGAAAAGGTATCTGTGAAGAAAACCAGCGGGAGAAATTTCACCAACTGAAGTGGATATAAAAGTGAGAAACTAAAAGGGGCCATGATGGATAATTCTACTCTTTCAGGAAATAACAGAAATCAAAGTACTATAATGGTCCAGCTTTGGGCATCGCCATAAAATAATCAAATCCTTTTTCAACAATATGATGAGGCAGGAGAAGGAAGGAAAGATCTTATTCTCTAGAAGAGAAAGCACACACATTAGTCATCCTTGGACATTTATTTATTTCTCTGAAATAGCTGGTGTTCTGAGGGAAAAAATTTAGTCACCTGCTTTGAAATGAAGTTTCCTTAGGACTGTTTGTGTTTGAGGCAGGAACTGAACTGCAAAGGCACTGATTTATGCAACAGATTTATTAAATGCCCACTCTGGGCTGGGTGCTGAGTTTGGTGGTTGGAATTTAAAACTGAACAAGGAAGAAGACTCCTTGCCTCCATGAAGCATCATCCACTAGGAAAGATGAACAATCAATTACGATATGTTGTGATAAGTGATATGATAGGGGAAGTTCAAGGAACTATGGAAGCATATAGCGGGCATTACACTTTTGTCTGTTTTCTTCTCTAAATTCCCACTCAGGCTCTAAGTTGACATTTCAGAAGGCTACCTTCCTATCTGCAACATAACGAATCCATCTTTGATGATAATATTCACACGAGTCAAATTTCTCATTACACTATAATAACAATCTCTCTTTCATCATCATGTATTACAGATTACAGGTCTTTCATATAATCATAGAATGCTAGTACTAGAAAGGCTGTAGAAATAACCTAACCTATCCCCTTTATATTATCGGTAGGGAAACTGAGGCCCAGAGAAGTAACCTGACTTGCTTTGCTGGTAGACAGGAGAATGAGAATTTGGGTCTAATTCTGAGATGAGTATGATTTTCACCATACAGTCCCTCCCCTTTGATCTCTTAGAGGACTCAAACATTACTTTCCTTAGTAATTGCCTACGAAAAAGTACTGGGGCCAAGGAGTAGTATTCTATGTCCTCAAAAAGAGATGGCAGAGATGCCGGCTGAGTGGCTCAGTTGGTTAAGAGCACGAGCTCTGAGCAACAGAGTCACCAGTTCAATTCCCACATAGGCCAGTGAGCTGCACCCGAGCTGAACTGCCACTGAGCTGCCAACAGGTGGCAGGATGGCTCAGCTGGTGAGAGCACATGCTCCTAACAACAAGGTTGCCGGTTCAACTCCCACATGGGATGGTGGGCTACTCCCACCTGCAATTAAGATGTGTTCACAGCACCTTGAGATGAGTGACAGCGAGCTGCCAAAGGGCGGCTGGATGGCGACTGGACTTGGAGCTGAGCTAGCTGCGCCTTCCACAACTAAGATTGAAGGACAACTTGGCTGTTCTCCTTCCCCAATTCCCCAACACTGTTCCCCTTCCCCAACTCCCCAATAAAATCTTAAAAAAAAAAAGTGAGAGAGATGGCAGGAAGTTGGAAAGCCAGATCAGAACATGGGTTCGGTGCCGGTAGTCTGATATACCAAGCAGGGGCATTTTCATAACTGCCCAAATTCAAAGTGTGTTTGAGGTATTGTAAGCTGAAAGAAAAGCATACACTGATGTTCTTTTGTGGTCAAATGTGCCCCCAGATGCTTACCAGAATGATTTGCCCAGAATTGGTTCAGGTCCTCACATATGTGATTTCAGATAGAGGTTTAATGGCCAAAGCGATGAAGAAAGCCATTACTGGCACCTAAGCATTTATCCTTGCTTCTGCTGATTGACAACTCTTACCTGGAAACTCCCGAAGCAACTTCCCCCAGGTAGGGTGACATAGCAGACATAGGGAGGGCTGTTGGAGGGAACCATCTCATAAACCACGAGAGCCCCATTCTTCAAGTCAGCCCCCCGGGACTGCTTCATCTGCCAGAATTCCTGAAGTGCCTCCACCACATTCACTACAAAGAGAGGTAGTTAAGCTCAGCAGAGAGAACACCTCCAAGGGGCGCCCTGCTTCAATACAGTATCTGTAACCTGTACCCACATTAGCTCCTTAGCTCCCTACCTAGTACCATTTAAAGGCATTTAATAGGGGCAGCCAGGTGGCTCAGTTGGTTAGAGTGCATGTTCTTAACAACAAGGTTGCCAGTTCAACTCCTGTATGGGATGGTGGGCCGTGCCCCCTGCAACTAGATTGAAAATGGCAATTGGACTTGGAGCTGAGCTGCATGGGTCCTAGAAAAAACTAATTGTTCCCCGAAAAAAAAACACATTGTTTCCCAATAAAGATTTTTTTTTTTTAAATCATTTAACAACTAATAAGCCTAGAGTGGGGCCAGCCGAGTGGCGCATTCGTTAAGAGCTGGTTTTGGGATGCCAGCGGCCCCAGTTCGGATCCCACATATGAGGGCCAGTGACACTGCCCTCTACAGCTAACAACAGCTCCACCTGGAGCTAGGCTGTGCGAGCCCTGGCGATGGTGTAGGCTGCAGCCCCTGCTGCAGTGGCTGCCATAGGCTACAGTGAGTGGCCGGCAGCCAGCGTGAGTTGCCAATAGCTGTGGTGAGCGACCAGCCAGAGGCCGGCGACCAATCTGCCTCACCCAAGATGAGCGCAATGATAATACCAACATGGGCCAGTGAAGCAACGTCCTCCGCAACTAGACTGAAAAACAAAAAGACAGCAACTTGTCTGTTCCCCTTCCCCAATTCCCCAATAAAAATCTTTAAAAAAAAAAATAAGCCTAGAGTGTAATTAAGACCATTTGCATAGGAAGAGCAGAGTATGCCTGTCCTCCTCCCCCACCACTCTAGTTCACATTTTGCTGAGTCCTAGACACCAAAGCCACATAACTTAAATGTTAGAGGCAGAGTTTCCAAAGTCAGCAGACCATTATCACTGCTTGATGAAGTGCAGGTATATTATTCCACAATTGGTCAGCTGGCCTAGAATAATAGTAACCATCACAATCGTAGTTACATTTACTGACCACTTACTGTATGTCACACATTTCTCTAAGTGCTTTACCCATTTAATCACAATGACCTTATGAGGCAGGTACTAGTATTGTCCCCATTTCACAGGTGAGGGAAACGAGGCATAGAGAGGTTAAATAACTTGCTCAAGGATATAATAGCTAGGCAGCAGCAGGGCAAAAATTCAAAGCCAGGCAGTCTTGTTTCCAGGGTCAATGTTCTTAACCATTACACAATACTGCCACTCAAGGAAATACGGTTCTATTAGCCATTCTCAAGCCAATGCTTCTGGTGAGCAAATCAATGGCCAGATTTCCCTCCTGGAATACTTTGTGCATACTATGTATGGGGTGGGGGGAAGGGAAAGAAAGAGAGAAATTATCTCTCTTCTAAGGCTTTCCCTAGACATAAATTTTGGAGAAACTATATATTGGAAGACCCTCTCCCATGGGTCCCCTGTGCTCCTTTCCATCTTGCTGGTTATGCCAAGATTTCAAGGCCCTGGCTGCTCTTATTTGGGCCATTTCTCAGGGTTGTGGTTGCGGCCAGGAACCTTGACAGATGAGGTCATGTATCTCTCTGGGACAAAGAACAAGCTTGCTTACTGCTTGCTATAAAACAGCAGGGTCCCCAAAACTCAGTATTCCTCCCCTGTAACGTAATTCATGGCCTATGCAAGCATCTACCTGAGGCCTCCATGTCAGGCTTGGGGGGCAAGGGGAACCAATGCAAACAAACATGAGGCTCACGCTACTTGCTGTGCTGTAATAAAGTCCTTTGTCTCTGATCCAGAAGACTCTTCTGTCAGCATCCATGAAACAGTAACCGGCTAACTTATTAGTTATATACAGGGTAAAATCAAACTTCAGACCTGACACTATTCCAGAACAGTTCCCCTCATCTCCCGATACTTGGGCCCAATCAGTCCACAAATATGTATTGAGTACCTACTGTGTGCTAGATTCTGTGCTGGTGCTAGGCTACGATAGTGAGCAAAACCACCATATACTGTTCCTTTCCTTTATGTAGCTTACAGTCTAAAGAGGGAGAGAGATATTAACCAAATAACTTCAAACAAATGAAAAGTAGCCAGTGTGATATGTGCTATAAAGAAGGGCTAGATGGTGGGAAATGTTGGAGGAGCATCTGACCTAGTTAAGAAGGTCCAAAATAAAGCTGCCCTGATGAGATGATATTTATACTTAGCTATGAATATGAATTCACAAGGCCAGGTGAGAGAATAGTGCTCTGAGCAGAAGGAACAGTGGGTTCAAAGGCGCTGTGGCAGCAGGGAGAATGGTGAATAAAGGAATTAGTGTGGCTAGAAAAGAGAGAGTGAGGGGCAGTATAATGCAAGATGAGGCTGCAAAGCAAAGCAGGGACCAGACCAGGTCGGACCTTGTAAGCCATGTTAGAGTATTTTAAACATAAAGTTTTTTGTCTTTATCCTAAGAGCAATGGAAAGCCATTGCAGGGTTTTAAATGGAAGGAGGGAAGAGATCAGTTTGCCTTTGGAAAGGATCACATTGACGAAGGTTTCAAATATTTCAAATGGCTTTAACTAAAGCCTTATAATAATAAGTTATCACAAGCATTCTCCACCATCTTCCAACATGACCACTCTCTACTCTCAGTTACAACGAGGACGCCTTCATTCTTACATTTTTTTTTTTTTTTGAGGGCAGTGTCACCGGCTCTCACATGTGGGATCCGAACCGGGGCCGCTGGCTACCCAAGCCAGCGCTCAACCACCACGCCACTCGGCCGACCCAAAGTTCTTACTTTTTTTTTTTTTTTTTTTTTGAGGCCTTCATTCTTTTATATTGTGTTAGTTCAGGTCTGCCAAGGGGAAGACACCAAGATGGAGTAGACATGCAAGGGATTTATTAGGGAGGAAGGAGGAGAGGGGAGAGCATTCAGACCTTGCAGGAGGTCTGACACCTGTGGAAGGAAAGAAGGAAAGAAGGAGGTTTGGATAGGAGAGACTGCGGTGCAGTTCCAAGAAAGGCTTGTCCAGGCCAGTGGGAAGTCCTCAAGCCAAAGGAGTCCTACATCAGCACCAGGATGTGCCTGAGTTAGAACTCCTGCTGTGCTCCGTCACTGGCTGGGAGCAGTCTGCAGGACAAGTAGCCTCAGTGCACATGTGGTGATGCACCTAGAGGGGACAACAGCACTGTAAGGCTGTCTGTCAGTCAATTATGCTCCCTGCAGCAGGAGATAGGAACAGCAGATTCACATGGTTGCCACACACACTTTAAGCAAAAATCTGAGCACGTAATAGGTGCATAGCTCTATTCTAGACATTGGGGATTCAAAGATAAATAACACACACTCCAGACCAGCAAAAGTGTTAAAAAATCTAATGGTCGACAATAACTGTTATCTCACCTGTTTTACAACTGAAGCAAGCCCTCTGTGTACCAGCCAGGGTTTTAAAAGCAGCATAAGCTCTTTTCTAATACCCTATATTAAACTGACTTTTTAGAATGCTCATTCTTCCATTAAAAGACAGCATGAAAAGGAAACTCTCTTTCCCATCCTTGGTTTTGGCAGGGGCTATTCAAAGGTCACTGCTGCCCAGAAAGCTTAGCCATCTGTGTTCTTTCTATTGAGAGCTTTTCAGCCCCAGTTCCCTCTTTGAGACAATTTAGCACAATGCACTGGATGACAGCTCTCCTGACATGTAAACAACAGGGAGAATATTGAAATTAAAAGGGGAGGGAGGAGATTGTTATAAAGGGGAAGGTCCCACTAAAAAGTGTATGTCCATTCTATATCCAGTTAAATCCCTTTTGGCACCAAGTACAGGACTGTTTGTTTGTTTGTTTGTTTGTTTTTAATGATTACTCAAATCCAAAGGAAATAGGGAGCCTTATTTCAGAAATATAAATATGAAATGGGAAATTGGGCACATGCTCAGGAAAAAATTAATTAATTGTGATCTGCATATGAATATGCTGATAGACTCATCTGTTTTTAGAGGTGAAATGGACTTTAGAGATCGTCTAGTCCAACTCAAGCTAAGGAATGGTAAGTGACTTGCTTGAGGTCACACAGCTGTGGCAGAGTTAGAGGCATGAATGTATTGGGTTGTTGGAAAAGTCATGACGCATTTTTGCAATGGAAAACATAGAAAAAATACTTTCCTGGGCCGGCCAAGGTGCATATGTTAAGAGCTGGTTTTGGGATGCCAGCGGCCCCCGTTCGGATCCCACATATGAGGGCCAGTGACACTGCCCTCTACAGCTAACAACAGCTCCACCTGGACCTGGGCTGTGCGAGTCCTGGTGACAGTGTAAGCTGCAGCCCTTGCTGCAGTGGGCTGCCACAGGCTACATACAGTGAGTGGTCGGCAGCCAGCGTGAATTGCTGGCTGCCAGCGTGAGCTGCCAATAGCCGCAGTGAGCGACCATCCAGAGGCCAGCGACCAATCTGCCTCATCCAGGAAGAGCGCAATGACAATACCAACATGGGCCAGTGAAGCAACGTCCTCCGCAACTAGACTGAAGAACAAAAAGACAGCAACTTGTCTGTTCCCCTTTCCTGATTCCCCAACGCTGTTCCCCTACCCCAATCCCCCAATAAAACCTTTAAAAAAAAATACTTTTCTGACAACCCAATAGATATCCTGATGCCAATTTTTCAATTTGTGAATCTTAACCCAGGGCCCAAGGTGTAGTCCATGGGTGAGGTTCATGGGGGTTCAAACGCCCCGTAAAATTCTAATAAAATTATGTGTGTGTGTGCATATGAATATTTATATGTGTGGGGGGAGAGGGTGGTGCCCATAATTTTTAAAAGATTCTCAGCGAATGGGCTGGCTGAGTGGCGCAGTGGTTAAGAGCTGGCTTGGGACGCCAGCAGCCCCAGTTCGGATCCCACATGTGAGGGCCAGTGACACTGCCCTCTAAAAAAAAAAAAAAAAAAAAAGATTCTCAACGAAGAACCATGGATATAATGGTTTACATAAGGATGGTTAAAGAACAGGGAGGTGGGACGTCAGTGATGACTGAGACATACACATCTGACAGCTAAAATTGGTTTTTGGGAGTGACTGATGGATGCTGGGCTAAAGGGACAAGAAAGACCAAGATAATGAGGAATATTTAATTACTTGTCCCATGATGTTGAACAGCAACAAAAGGAGAATAATTTCGGTTTTGCTCTTATCTTAGGAGATAAAATATTAGATGAACATCTAAGTGGGATGAGAGGGACAGGTTGCATGTCCACCAGAGTAAAATCGTTACAACAGCACAGGAAATTACAACTAAAAGTTTATAACATAAAAATAATTTTTGGTGGAGGAGCACAAAGAAGTAGATAATAAATAGATAATGAAATTGAGAGGCGAGTGAGAAGATTCTCCCTGGTGAAGGATGGCAAGAATAAGCTATCCTGGCTTAATTCACATTATTCTGAAGATAGAGAAGTTGGTTAACAATATTCATCAACATTTCCTACTTCAGTTTGTAGAGGGTATCCCTGAATAGCCCCAGGTGCATAGGTTCTTTGGAAGGGAGGGACTGCAAAGTGACAGTGACTTTGGGAAAGGCCTACAGTAGGCTGAATAATGCACCCTGCTAAGATGGCCATGTCCTAATCCTGGGAACCTGTGAATGTTATTTTATGTGGCAAAGACTTTCCAGATATAACTAAGTTAATGATCTTAAAAAGGGGATTATCCATGTGGGCTCTAAATGCCATGACAGATGTCCTTAGGGAGGGATATTTGATGAAACCAGAAGAGGAGAAGGCAGTGTGACCACAGAGGCAGAGATTGGAGTGATGCAGTCACAAGCCAAGGAATGCTGGCAGCCATTGGAAGCTGGCGGAGGCAAGGAAACAGATTACCCCCTTAGGGGCTCTGGAGGGAGCACACACCTGCGACACCCTGATTTGGGCCCAGTGATACTGATTTTGGTCTTTTGGCCTCCAGAAATGTTAGAGAAGAAATTTCTGCTGTTTTAAGCCACCAGAGTTGGGATAATTTGTTAAAGCAACCACAGGAAACTAATACAGGGTCTAATCCAACATTCCAAAAATTGGAAATATTCAGACCAATCAATTTAACTCCACGGTCACTTACAGGCAAAGAAGCTGTCTGTGGTTCTGAGGAAAAGGAACAACAAAACAGAAAATACCACACAAGATTCATTTGTTCAACCTATGGAAAGCTGGGCAGAATTTCTAATCATGTAACCATATTGTGATAAACAGGGAGAGCAATAATTAAAAAAACAAACAAACAAATGGGGTCGGCCGAGTGGCACGGTGGTTAAGCACTAGCTTGGGAAGCCAGCAGCCCCGGTTCAGGTCCCACATATGAGGGCCAGTGACACTGCCCTCAAACAAACAAACAAACAAACAAACAAACAAACAAAATAGGTTTGAATAGGGCAGTGCAGAAGTTACCTAGCAAGGAAAACTCATTCATGCCCATTTATAGATTGCCAGCTATCAAACATTAGGAGAAGGAGACTAAATGCCATGTGGAAAACCGGGGTACAGGAAATGATAATGTTAACAATACCTATCATATGCACAGTCTGCAAAGCATTTCCAAATGCATAATAATAGCAATGACTCATTGAGTACTATGAGCTGCAGGTTTTACATGCATGAGCTCATTTAATCCACACAAACAAACCAAGGTAGGTATTATAATATCCATTTTACAAAAAAGTGAACAAGCTAAGGACAGGCCACAGAGGCAGAACTAGGATTCAGAGCCAATGCTTGTTTGCCTCCAAAGCCACCTCTCGTTCTGTTGTACTGTCCTGCTTTATTTCATCATTAATCCTCGCACATGCTTTGTAAAGTGGACTGGGAGCTCCATGAAGATAGGGACTAAGTGTCCGTCTGGTTCACCACTGCAGCTGGTGATCAATAAATATTCGTTAGATGAATGAGTGCAACAGCTGAGGCCTAGAGAGATTAAGCAATTTATCCAAGATCACACAGCCACTCTTTGATGGGGCCAGGTTCTCTGATTCCAAATCCCTACACACTACAATAAGATCCTACAGCATGCTGAGCTATGTGTGTATCTTGGGCAGGGATATGGGGTGGGTGGGAGGGCAGCGAGGGGAGATATAGGACAAAAAGGTGAAATAACAGGTTTTAAAAATACATATGTAAATGCTGAGATCCTACATGAGTGGAGGTAAAGCCGAAGACCATGGCTAGAAAAGGTGAATTTGGCGCAGTCAGAAGAAGATGAAGGATATGAACTGAAGATGATGCAGTAAAGCACTGCTGGATCAGGGAATGGGTCTGAGCAAAGACCAAAGTAAATTATATTCAGGGGAGTAGAGCCAGCCCCCAAATACCATGCCATCAATCACAAGGGTATGTGGGTCCATGCCAGTGGCAGCTTTGCCTATTAATCGAAGCAGAGTAAGTGATTCCATGTGGTGAAAGACTTCTGAGCCAAATCGGCAGAGATTCTGCTTGCCTGAGGCTGAACTATCTGCCAAACGCTCCCAAAGTATACTGGCTGGACCCCCAGACTGGAAATGAGAAACTCAAAAATAATGAGGACTGTGGTGGGAGGTAAGGAGGTTGGAAGAGAGAATTGCTGCAGAGCCTGAGGCCTGACCGATTGCTCTTTGTCAGGACAATCCCCTTGTTCCCTCATCTTTTCTGAGGAAATGAAAAAGTTTTTACAGGACACTCAATTAAGATGCCAAACCAGAGTCTCTCCAGGTAACACATACAAGCAAAAGGGTAACTCCTCTACAATTTTAATAAATGCCTGTAAGTTTCCAAGAGAAAGGATTCAGATTTAGAGTGACCACTCCTGGCTGCTCCTTGAGGCAGACCTTCCCTTGGTCTCAAAGGGACCTGAAGCATCAGGACAATAGCCGATGGCAGTTCCATCACACAGCCCTGTTCGATGTAGGAATTAAACTAGAAAAACAACTGTATCCCTTCATGATGAATTCCAGAATCATACACATTTGTATTCGTAGCACCTAGCAGAGTGACCGCCCCATGGTAGGAATTCAAATTGTTGAACAAAGGGAGACTGATGGTAAATGTATATCATTGGGCACCTATGACAAAATGGATCTAAAAATCTGTTTTCATAAGAATTTTTGGATTTACATTGTCAGGATTTAAGAGTGGGAGAAAATGAGACACGTTCTTCCCAAGGAAGTATGAACCAATTAATTTGAGATGAGAGTCATCATTTTTAAAGTACCCGTTATGTGTCAGGTGCGAGATCTCATTTAACCCATATCATAACCCTTGAAGAAACTGAAACTCCATGAGATTAAATCACTTCCCCAAAGACATAGCTGGCAAGTGACAGAAATTTAATCTGGGATTTAATCTAGACTTGTCTGACTCCAAACCCTGTGTGTGCTCTTTTCACTACACTTTCTTAGGGAGAAAAAAAAGGAATTACTGTCTATAAAGAAGGCTCTGCAACCTTTTTCTACATTATGATTAAACTAGAAAGTTCAAGATATAGTCACTTCCACGTCAGGCAGGACCTGGCCAAACAGAGAGAAGTGATGTCTCAGAAATTCCAGACCTAAATTCTATATACCACACCCCTTACTATATATTCCTTATTACACTATAGATCTGGGGCTTAAACTCAAGGAATTCTGCACTGGTTAAACAAAAACAACAAAGAAAAACCTCACATCCCCCTCTCAGAAGCCCTAAAATTAGGCATCTTTAACATGAATATTTCTAATGGAAATCGGTTTCTGCCTGGCTCCTTTCCATAGAATTTAACATTGAGAGAGCCAAGGCCTGGGATTTATCCTCAGTTCTTGGGCCCGGGCCAGGAAAACAGGGCCAGACAGACAGGCCTGCGTGGAGAGGCTCCATACTTAAAAAGACACCAAAGTCCCCGGAAGCTGGTGTGAGCTCAATAGTATGGTTTAAAAATACAGTTATTGTAAGTCACTTGTGAAGGCACTACCAAATTTCCCAGTAAATCTGAAGTTGCACTGGAAATTTCAGAGTGACAATAAGTAAGAAAAGAATGAAGAAATCAAGAAGATAGAGTAAGTTTACAGGGGAGTCCAGGAATTGCTGAGATCCCAGAAGGAAGATTGAGAAGGCAATAAAGGACAGGATCCCACACAATGGGGACCCGTCGTCAAAGGCAGAGAGATGTTAAGGCATTAAGCTCAAGTAAAAATTCTACTTCTGGGTGAGAAAAGGCTGGGAAGAAAAGAGTGATGTATCTGTAAAAAGGAATCCCAGGAGAAAATAGTAGTAACTCAGTAAAGGGGAGGGGGTGAGAGGCTTAAGAGTGTGTATAAGTGAGTGTGCGAGTGAGTGAGAGGGCATGTGTGTGCGTGTGCGTATGCGTGTGTGTGTGTGTGTGTGTGTGTGTGTGTGTGTGTAGCCCAGAAGGAAACTCCCCAAAAGGAAATGCATGTGAGGGCTCTGCGCCAGGAAAAGCGATCCAGAGGACTATGGGAGCAAGGCTCCGGTACAGAGGGTGTCCCGCAGGAGGCCAGACCCGCACTCACCTCGGCCATAGCCCTGCGTGTGCTTGGCGAAGCTCCTCACCACGGCCTCCACGGCCTCCCGCAGAACTGCCGGGCTGCCGGCGGCGCCGGGAGGCAGTGGCAGCCCGGAGGCCCCGGACAGGAGCAGGGGCGGCGGGGGCGGCGCGGGGGGCGGTGGGGCCGGCGGGGGGCCCACTGGGGGTGTGGCGGGGGCAGCCGCGGCCCCAGTCACTCCGGGCCGCAGTGCTCGCAGAGTGCCCCTCCCGTTGGTGCCCACTCCAGGCTGCAACCGCTGAGCTCGCATAGTCTCCATCCCTGCCGCCAGTGGAGTAGCGGCCCGGAGCCTGCCAGCGGGGCGAGCTAACGGTCCCCGCCACCCCCGCCAGCTAGCGCCCAGGGACTGAAGGCGGTGCCGGAGCCCCGCCGTCAGTCAAGCGGGGGCGGGGACGAGCCAAGTCCTATGCCAATCACTAAAGGGGGGCGGGAGCTGGCGGGCTGCTGCTCAGCCGTAGGCAAATTATTGAGGAGGGCGGAGGTTCTGAGCACCCAATTGCAAAGAGAGAAAGCGATAGCCTCCACAAGGGAGAAGCTTAGCTGGGCGCTGTCTTTGGGAATACTAGAA
Source organism: Aselliscus stoliczkanus (assembly GCA_033961575.1). Taxonomy (NCBI): domain Eukaryota; kingdom Metazoa; phylum Chordata; class Mammalia; order Chiroptera; family Hipposideridae; genus Aselliscus; species Aselliscus stoliczkanus. Next base: position 102,918,612 of record CM066739.1, read on the forward strand.
AGCAGGCTGACCCCTGGGGCGAGGCTGCGGCGTGAGGGGAAATAGGCCTGGAAGCAAGTCTATGGAAAATTGTACAGTGAGAGAACACTTAAGAGATCATTTGTCTGACTACTTCATTTTATAAATGTAGATGAGGAAACTGGCTCAGAGAAGTGATGTGACTTCTCAAGCAATTGATGGTGGAGTTAAAGCAATGAAAGATGCTGACATTTAATGAGCCAATATTTACTATATGTCAGACACTACGCAATGTACCTAGTGCATTGTCTTATTTAATAATCACAATCATTAACTAGATGTTATTTTACAGATAAGGAAACTGATACTCAGTGAGAGTACATAAATTGCCCAAAATTAATAGCTAAGAGATGGTAAGGGGGGAGGGGAGGGTCAGACATAGGTCTTCTGATGTCAATATTTTGATCTTTTCATTATACCACATTGTTGGGTAATTTTCTGATTTCACCTATTCTAAGTTGGGGAAGTAAGAAAGAGTAGAATGTGCTGCTTCCTTACCTCCCATTACAGTGAGGAAGTTACAATATATGCAGAAAACCAGCAAACTGAGAGGTCCAGGGGGCAGATTCAGACAGGCAGATTACCCGTGTTCACAGAGCCTGTCAGGCTAGGGTCCTCTGACACACACACACACACACACACACACACACACACACACGCTACACACCCTTTGTGAGTTGACCATATGCCATTTTTACCTAAATCAGATTATACTAACTCTTCTCTCTCTCTCTCTCTCTCTCTCTCTCTCTCTCTCTCTCTCTCTCTCTCCCCCCCATACTGTGGCTCTGAAATCAAGGATGGGGAAATAGAAGCCAGAAGTAGAAGAAAATGTATGAAATGAACCTGGTGAAATGAAGGTAGAACCCTGAGGAAAAACTTACCAGTGCTCAAGAAATAGGAAGCTTGAAAGAGGGACAGTTAATCTACTGAGATACATCCGCTGATGGTGGAGGGAGGAACTCTTCATAGGGATCTTAAAGAATTTGAGGATGGACATAAGGGAGAGTTGGGGAAATGAAAGCCTGTCAAATGCCCTAAAACCTTCAGGACACCGGACAGTTGGGTTTTCTTCTACAACCACAGTTGGTCAGTTGGTTTCTGGAAAAGAAGGTAGGTGGGACCTCTAAGTATCCCCCTAGCTCATTATAACTATAGTTAGCATTACCCTCCTTTCCCATTCTCATCTCCCCACACCCCACACCCCTAGGCAGAAGTAACAAAACAGAGACTTCTGAACACATTTATTTGATATGTCAAGTGGAGAGAGTAGTTGATTTAGGGTTACTCCCCACTTCTACCTGCGGGGGTGTTCATAAGCTCAGACACACAGAAGAGCAGCTTAGAGCCCATGACCCCACCCCCTGGGAAAACGAGACAACCTGTTGTATTGACTGGGGAGACAGGGTGGGAATAAAAAGCAGGAAGTTGAGAAGTAAAGCTGAGAACAGGAAGGGCAGCAGCAGAGCTGAGACTGGGGGTTGCTGCTGGAAACCCCCAAGGAGAGTGAAGAAGATATCCTGAACAGTGGTTAGGGCTGGCAGCAGGGTGTGAATAAGGAGCCCGGCATGGAGAGAGAAGCAAGACCTGCAGAACAGGGTGGATGGAGTGTGCAAAATCATGAGCGGGCTGTGTTGCGGGGCATGTATGGAAAGCAAGGGGTTGCTTCTGTAGGGAGAGCAAAGAGACTGGAGACTATCCATAAGTAGGGGTTCCCTACTGCTTCTGAACAAATGCAATTAAGTTTGGGACCCATTTGGGGCCCTAGCACAAGTGGCCCAGTGTGTACAGTGCCTGTTGGTACCCCAGTAATCCCATATGCATGTGGAGTGGCCAGGGCATGAATGCATGTGTCTATATGCCCAATAAATAGAGTACTTACCCTTCCCTGCAAATAAGAGGAACTGTGCTTGTGGACACGTTTGCCCATGTGTGCGTGCACTGTGCCCATGAGCACATGCAAGAGACCCTTATGTCCGTAGTGTGTGTGTGAGCTGGTTCTTCCGTCTGTCCCATCAAAGTCCTGATCCCCACCCTCCTTGGCTCCTTTCACTCCTCTCAGCGCCCTGGCTCCCCTGGCCCGCCTAAACTCTGGAAGCCCCCTAACAGGCGGATCTGCTCAGTCTGCATGGAGTGGCGCCTCACCAACTTTCTCTTGGTCCTGGGCGAGCCTGGCGCCCCCGCCTGGGGAGGGGCGGGCAGCGAAGGCGCCCGACCTCCGGGTTGGGGGCGAATGTCGGGAATGGGAGGATGGGGGCTGACATTGAGCGGAGGCAGGAAACCTGGCCGCGTTTGCGAGATGTGGTCCAGGAGCAACGTCCCTGAGCCCCTCCGCTCCAGCAGCCCAGGACTTCGCCTCCGCCCACTCAGCGGAGATACAGCCCCGGGCAGACTCTCCAGGGACTGGCGCGAAGAGGGAGCCGAACCGGCGGGAGGGAGAGTCAACGGGGAGGCGCTGTAACGGCGGCGTTCCAGGGACGGGCGGCTGCACTCCGGCGAGTCAGGGCAAAGATTTCCGGGGGTGTCGAGCTCCACCGGCTCCATGCGGCTCAGTTTCTGCCTCAGCCCTGAAGGGAGACCAGACTCCTGAGCTTCTGGTGCGGTGTTCCGGCGAGAAAGGGGACCCACACCCATCACTTTCTCCGCCCACGGGGGCGGATCCTCCGGGCCTTCGGTGCTGTGACGTCTGGAAAGACGGGGCCGGCCGGTCAGGGTCAGTCCATTGAATTCGGCTGTCAGGCGTTCCATCCCCGGCCTCCCTTCCGCGGGCGGGACCGGTTGAGGAGCCACTAGGCCCCAGGGCTCGGAGTTGAGCCTTTTTAGTGGTTTCGGAGGGTGACGGGGTGGTTTGGGGAGCGGTTCAGAAGGGGAGGGGTCATCGGGTGGCTTAGGAAGAGGAAATTCAAATACGTCCCGCTTCTCCTCTTCCTCCTGGGTGCGAGGGGACAACAACCCCCGTCCTCCTCCTGCAGCCTGCAGTTGGATTTCCGAAGGTGACGTGCAGACCCCCGGGCTAGGAGGAGCGGGAGCGGGGTCCTCCACCCCTGGGGACGGTGGGGAATTGAGATACTGCCGAGTCTTCTTGGTGCCCGAGGGCGAGGTGTCGGTGGTGATGATGATGACCTCCGTGCCCTTGGCCTTACAAGCGTCCAGCAGCGTGGCAAGGGTCTCGCGGTCCCCGCGGTCCAGGGCGTGGACAAGCGCCGAGGCGCCCGCGTGATCTCGGACTGAGGGGTCTGCGCCGTGGGCAAGGAGCAGCGAGGCTACTGCGGCGCCCCCACCCCCGGCGCACGCGTGCATGAGAGCGGTGCGCCCTAGGCGGTCTGCGATGTTAGGGTCCGCGCCTTGTTCCAAGAGGTAGCGTACCATACGCGCCTTGTTCTGGGGGTCATCGTAGCGGGCCCGACAGGCCGCCATTAGCGCAGTCTCCCCCTGGGCATCACCCTCATTCACGTAGGCGCCCCCCTCCAGAAGCAAACGGGCCAAGCGTAGCTTACCCTGACCGACAGCCCGAAGAAGAGCGTGGCCCTCGGTGTGCAGCATAGCTGCGGCTGGGGCGAGAGCACCGATGGAGCCGGGACTGGGACCTGCCGAGGAAGGCTAGGGGCGTGGGGGTGGAGGATGGCAGAGGCCTGAGGGCTCAGTGGCGAAGCCAATCCCTGCGAGAAAGAGAGAGATCTTATTGACGGAGTCAGGCAGGGAAACTGAGGCACCAGTGGAAGGACCCGGCGTAGGGCAGGGGAGATCTTCACTGCAAGGCACACAATCCTACTAACTCATGCCTTTGAGCCGCCCCCTCCCCCCAGCGCATGCCTGAGGAGATGGGAAGGGTGCACCCGCATTAAAGAACGAGCGCGCGTGCAAATGCGTACGTGCACGCGCAGAGATATCCGCACCCCCACCCTCACCCCACGGCTTATCAGACCTTTCCAGCATCCCCCTTTTCTTATCCGCATTTGGAATCCCCCTTTCTAGGATGCTGAACGCCACCCACCCACGCACATGCACCCTTACATTCACACACAGATTCCCATTCCTAACCTCTTTTAGGTTGCCACAGCCCCATAAATTGAGTGGGGGGAGGGAAGCAGCTTGCATTTGGGACCTAAAACGGGTGGGGGGAGAATTGGGGGGGTTCTTTTGCCCTGCTATGTTCCCCATCACTCCTTGCTCTTCCCCTTCCCGGCTGTGCGCCCAAATAGATACCTGAATGTCCGCAGAATCTCCTCCCGGCCAGGACTGAGTCCAGGGCCACCGGGCAACCGGGGTGGCGGAGCCGGGTTCCCAGGGGCCCACATGGCGTGGGGGGGCACCCGGGTTCCCTTGGTGTCAGTATCTGCGCCCAGGCACAGTATCCTGGTCCCTCCTACCGGTGCGCCCCGGGCACAGCGCCGGCTCGGGAGGAGAGAAGCTGGGGGGGGGGTGCGAAGGGCGGAGCTCTGCCTTGCTATTTATAGCGAGTCTCTGCGGGTGGGGGCGTCGGGCACCAAACCGTTCCCCCACCCATGCAAACATAAACCCTCTAAACCTGCAGGCTCCAATCCTGACTTCCTTTGCTTAGCCGACCTCCCCCTCGGCCCCAACAAACCTAAAGGTTTCTTAGGAGATTCCTCCGCGACACAGACTGGGACCATCCCAATTCTTCGTTGAGCTTCAGAACCCCATTTTCCGCTCTCGGTGCCTTTATGCGCACTCGTGCGCCAAACCTGACCTACCACAGACGGCACAGGGCACACTGAAGAGGGGTGGAGAGAGGCGATTGGGATCCACAGCCAGAGTCCATAATGTGCAGAGAGAGGCAAGCGATCTGGCTGGTTTCTCATAGTTTAAATGTCAGGGAGAGCTGGAGTCAGACACAGCAGTACATCCTCACTCCACCTCCCCCAAAATGAAAAACACAACACAGAGAAACTTGGATCTCAGCTCCCTGAATAGACCTCTTAGATCAAAGTATGAGGAGGATACCTGGGATCATTTTTAGGTACAGCAAGGGGCTTTCAAATGCTTCCTCCCCAAATTCGGGATGGGGGATAGAAAAGGGGCAGAGAAAAGAGTGAACCTTGTAACATTGCACCTCTTTATTTTCATTCACCTCTTTATTTTCATTCTCACTTAGTCTCATTATTTTTTCATCTTGTTTGAAGGTCTCTGTCCAAATCGCTCTTTAAGTCTTCACCCTTCCCTATCTGTCGCAAGCGATTTCTCTCACTGTCTGTCTCTGCCTCTCCTTGCCACCTGCCCTGTCTCCATGGTTACCATAGCTCCATCTGCATATTTTAGAAATGAGTTTGTGTCCAGCTGGAAGGCATCAGGGGGAGTGGGGGAATGAAGAAAAAAATCCTAAGGATTTGGAAAACTAACCTGAGAGAATGCAGAGGATGGAGGCAAACAGACACAAGATACTAAAAATAATGTTCCTGGAGAAGGGGGAAGAGAAAGAACTATTTGCAGGGAAGCTACCCATTTTTACTAGCTACCATTTATTGGACACCAACAAGTACTTTAGAACCATTATCTCCAATCCTCACGCTATGCGGAAGGAATTATCTTGTTATAAAGAAATTGAGACTTAGTAAAGTTAAGCAAGTTCTCCAAAGTCTCACAGTTCTGTTTCTGTCCTGTTCCAAAGACTGGGCACTTGTCACTATACCTGTATACAGCCTTCCAAGTCCAAAGGCTTCACTCCCAGTGCCAGTTTCTCTGACGTCGGGATATTCTTCTTGACTCCCTCTTTTTCTGTTTTTGTGAAAGTATGACTCCTTCTCCCTCTGTGCCCTCCATTTCCAAGGTCTAGAAGGAGCTGGAAGGCAGTGGAAAATGCAGGAAACACTGGGCTCCTGCTCTGCCTCCCCAACTCTCCTTCTGATTCCTAATCCTTCCTTCCCAAAATCCTTTTCCCATCTTCTCACAGACAGCAGCCCACGGGGGGCGGGGGGGTTTAAAAAATAAGAACTGGTTGTGCTAGGGGGAAGCAGTGTAGGATTGAAGGGAAGGCTGGAGTATTGGAGGTAGAGTCCAAGCCGTGAAACCAGAGTCACAAAAAGACTGATCGCTAATGAACACGTTGCCTAAGGGTTCATTTCTCTCTGGGAGCTCTCTCAACTGAGTCCCTCGGTGAGATCTGAGTGTCAGGTTCCGTTTGGGAACTCTCTCTAGCGAGGGCCTCCTCCATCCGAGATGAAGTCGAAAATAACTGACCCCTAGTTAATGTTGCAACCCCATCTCTCTCTGTGCGAGGCTCCCTAAGCCTAGGTTCCGGAAACTCTCTTCCTCCCTCCTTGTCCGCGTCTTCAAGTGGGCGGACCTCCCTGCTCGGCTTTTCCTAGATTGGCCGGGAGAATTCACCAATGGGGAGCTGCGGGAGGCGGGCCTAGAACGCCACCAGTTTGAGGAAGACGAGGAAATTTCAAGTTGGCTGCGGCTTTGGTTCCGCGTGGGGGAGGGACAGCAGGTAAGGCTCCGACCTGGTGCCTGACCCGGTTCGGTCCCATATTTCCTGAACTAGTTCACCAGGGCTAAGCAGCGAGATAGATAGACAACACTTTCTGGCAGTCTGTTGGATCAACCCCCTTCTGGCTCCCTACCCTTTCTTCTCTGGGCTCCCACTGCTGCATTGATTGTATACCAGAGAGCCGTAGTTTTCTTTTGTGCATAGGCAAGAAATACTATATAAAGCAGAAAGTGAGAAAGACTCATTCTTGTACCTCTGACTCTGCAATGGCATCAGCTCCTCCTGAATCTATTAATATTATTCCCCTAAGAGCCTGATAGACTCCTGTTATCTATCAAGATTCAACTGAAAGATTACCTCCTTCCTACCTGAATTGTAGCTTTCCTGGACCACCTTTTTTGCAGATTTTCCAGTCTGATGATAGCATTTTATGCATACCTGTATTACAGCACTTAAGTGCACGCTCTGTTTTTAATGTTCCTATTCTTAGAATACAAGGTTTTATAGGGCAGGTTCTACTCCTTAATACACAGTGCCCAATAAAGATTAATTGAATGGAATTAATTGGGGACAAAGAATTTAAACTCGTAGCATAATTAAGGAACAATTAATAACAGACAAAATCAAATGCAATACAGTATATAATTAAGGTCTCTTAAATTAGTGGTTCATAATATAATCGCTCCCACAGTCCAGAGAAGGGAGAAAGCTAGGAAGACTGGGATGGTGAGGGGAGGCTTTATGAATCACAAGGTGTGAAGTTTGGAAGAGCCCTTAGAAACCATGTATTCATTCATTCATTCATTCATTCAATAGATGTTAATTGAGCATCTATATGCCATACACAATGCTAGACAATGGGGATCATAGTGAACCCTCTATGGTAGACATTCATCCTTCCTCTGATAAACCTTATTTAGTAAATTGTTATCTAGCTTCTATTTAAACTTTATCTTTTATAAGAGAACTCCCTGTCTCACTTTGCAGGTCATTGCATTTTTTTTGGATATTTGTCCTTCAGTTAATATCCAACAAATATTCTAAACAAATATATAGCTCAGTGAAATGTATTCCACATTTGCACTGTAAAAGAGGAGAGCTATCCTAGTGATAGCATTCTTAAAATAAAGAAAACCATCCCTTTTGTTTTCTGATCATAGAAGTAATATACATTTATTCTAGAAAATTCAGAAACATGAAACTATAAATAAAAATGCCTATTATTTCATGACCATGATGTAGTGATTATTATTTTAACATGTATCCTTTCAATGTCTTTTCTGCATATGGATACACACACACACACACAAATATATGTATGTGTGTGTGTGTGTGTATTACATAAATAGGGCCATACCATAAATGCAATTTTATATCATGTTTCCCCCCACTTTATACTGTGAACATTTTTCTGCCTTTAAATATTAGTTGAAATCATTTTTATGGCTACATAATAGTCTAAAATGAATATTTTAACCATTCATTTTCTTCTTGGATCCTTTAGATTATTCCAGGTTTTTTACTACCACGAATAGCCCTTTGATGAGCATCCTTGTACTTATATCTCTGACTATATATCTGATGATTTCTTGAGGATAGATTTTTTTAAAGTAGGGTTGCCCCTGACTGGCCACTCAGGATTGATGACAAAAGGCAGAGTTCATTCAGTTCAATAGTAAGAGGAACTTTCAATTCATCAGTTGATTATAGTGTAATGGGGAAGACCGGACACCATCCCATTAGGAAAATGCCACCAGAAGCTGAACGACTAACTTATAGAGTACTGCACCGGGAGGGGGTTTGGACTAGATAACTCTACAGGTCCTTCCAATTCTAAGATTCCGTGCTTCTAAGTGATATTTAAAAAGATTAATTTGATGGTAATGGTTCTTCTCCCGGCTCCTGCACCCCCTCCCCACTGACAGCGAGACTGATAACTTATCCCTGTGTCCCCACAGTGCCTGACACACTACCATTTTCATGGTAGATGCTTAATAAATGTTTGGTTGAAATGCATTGCATTAGTTTGAATTGGGGCCTGGTTGGGTTTAAAAAGCCAGAAAAAGAAAGAATTCAAAGGTCATAGGTAGATGGTGATAAACATCAAATTATCTTAGACATGTAGGGAAGTTTTGTTTTGTTTTGTGTTTTTTTAAGCTGAACCAGCCTGCCACCTGTTGGCAGTTTAGCAGCAGCTCAGCTCAGGCTGGGCATCGAACTGCTGTTGCTCAGAGCTCAGCTCATGCACTCTTGAGTGAGCTCTTAACCAACTGAGCCACTCAGCTGGACCTATAGGGAAGTTTTATCCAAAGATCTAATCACTTTTCCCTTTGTGCTACAGTTATACTATATTGCAGCGATCTGTCTTGTTGGTAGCATGTCTCATCCACATTTATATTTCCAGAAATACCCTGCCTGACACTGTGTCTTCACAGTCAGAATTTTCAGGTCCAAGGGAGAAAAGATTGAGTGTCTTGTACCTCCCTGGCTTCCTATCCATTCTCTTGTACTTTTTATTTTTTGTCTCCGTCAGGTTTTTCTCACTGGATCTCTGAATATCCAGGCCCCCTCCATCATGGCGAGCCGGGGTGGGGGCCGGGGTAGGGGCCGGGGCCAGTTGACCTTCAACGTGGAGGCTGTGGGCATTGGGAAGGGGGATGCTCTGCCCCCACCCACCCTGCAGCCTTCTCCACTTTTCCCGGTGAGTGTCATCTCTCCCTTCTTAAGCTTCCCAAGTACTCATGGCTGACTGTATATGATCCTGGGTTTCTCCTGGGCCATCATAAAACCATCCTCATCTTGCTCTTCTGTGTCCCTATGCTCCCAACTCACATGGGATGTTTTCCAGGCAAGGAATTACCTACCCTTACTTTCCACACTCCCAGCTCCCCAGCTTTGCTCCCCCCATTTTCCTTTGGCCCCTTTGCTTGGTAGGAGCATTGGATTGAGTTGCGCTATACACTCTCCCCGATTTATACTCCGGCATTTTCTCCCTGGACTGACCACTGCCCCTGCCTCCTTAGCCCTTGGAGTTCCGTCCAGTGCCTCTGCCCTCAGGAGAGGAAGGGGAATATGTCCTGGCACTGAAGCAAGAGCTACGAGGGGCCATGAGGCAGCTCCCCTACTTCATCCGGCCAGCTGTCCCCAAGAGAGGTCAGTTGGAATACTAGCATCATTGTGTTCTGAATGCTTTCCATGAGTAGTGCCCTGTATTGAGCACTATCAGGGGCCAGAGATACCAGAAGAGGTGCCCGAAGCTCACTGTCTAACTGGGAAGATCATAATAATTACCCCCTGCTTTCAAAATGCATGACAATATCCATGGTTTGTTTTGAGTCTCACAATAGTCTTGGGACAATAGGAAGTTAAATATCAAGATGCCTATTTCACAGGGGGGGATGTATTATCATTTTTAACAATCTGGATATTATAGGCACCAACCAATCAGAAGAGGGGCTGGTGCTGGGTCTCTGAGAAGCCCTGCTAACTAAAGTATTACCTGTTTGGTTAGTGGATGTTGGAGAAGTTAGGGGCACCAGGAGAGACTGGAGGAGGGGACACTGGAGGTAGTGGATATTTACCAACTTCTGTGGAAGTACAGTAATTCAGTATATTGACAACCTGTGTTTTCCTACCAAAGCCCTAGAAGCTGCAGCTCACAGAGAGGAAAGACTTGTCTAAGTTAGCCCCATTAACAAGGAGACAGGAACACTGGTTTCTTGCTCTGTAGTATATAATTTTCACTGTGCCACACTACCCCTCCATATAGTCATGCCTTTGGGTTAAGGGAGATAGCAAAAACATTGTAATTTGGGGAGGCAAAGGGACAGGCAGAGTATTCAGAAAGTCTTCACTGAAGCTGACATCCTGGGCCGTGGGTTTGGGCTGAGGGGAGGAACAGACAATTCTGAATATTGAGAGGGCTGGGCCTGTTCTAGGACTCTGAAAGGATAAAACTTTGACCTTTGGCTTCTGACCCCTCAGATGTGGAGCGTTACTCGGACAAATATCAGATGTCAGGGCCGATTGACAATGCCATTGATTGGAACCCTGGTAGGTGATGGGCCCTTTCATTGACTGCCCTTCTTTCAAGTTTGTGATGCCTCAAGCCACAAGCCACCAGCCCATTCACCCTTCTCTGTTCCTCTCTCCACTCCATTCAGTAGTTACAAACCTTAGATGGGCTTATAAACACTCCCAGGCTCTACCTAAAATCCTGTTAAATAGCCCTCACTTCCCGGGAGGCATCCAAGCCACAGTTTTGTTCCAAAAACCTTTGGCCCAACCCCTTTCTTCCTCACCTTTATCCCCACCCTTATCTGTCCTTTGAAACTAGTCACCCTTCATAGAAGACCTCAGTAAGGTCTTACTGATGTTTACCTTCCCACTATTCCCAGATTGGCGACGTTTACCCCGGGAGCTGAAGATCCGAGTGCGGAAACTACAGAAGGAACGTGAGTGCATCTGGAAAAAGGAGGGAAAGGAGAGGTTTCCTTCTTGAGCTGGAGAGCCAAGGCTGCCCCTGGTTTTGCAGGCCCTCCCAATTTCTACCTGAACCACTCAGTATTGTTGCTGGATGCTATGGCAGCCACATGAGGGCAGCAGAGTGACATGGTCTCTGCAGGAAGGTGTGTAGAAAGAAGGTGGGAACAAGGAAGTTGGCTCTCTGATGTTCGCTTTTTGATCCCCTCACCAGGGACCACCATTCTACTCCCTAAAAGGCCCCCTAAGACCACAGAAGATAAGGAGGAGACAATACAGAAACTAGAGGTAAGGAGAAAATGTGCATAGAGATCCCTGGGCCCCAGATCCATTGACTCTGCTCTGGCCCGTGTGTCTCAGTTGTTCCTTCTGTGAGCTGAGTCTGAGTTTGTCTTCCTCCTCATCTTCACATAAGACCCTGGAGAAGAAGGAGGAAGAAGTAACTTCAGAGGAAGATGAGGAGAAAGAAGAAGAAGAAGAGAAGGAAGAGGAGGAAGAAGAAGAGTATGATGAAGAAGAACATGAAGAGGTGAAGGGGACTTCCTTCCACCCACAATCCCTCTCTCTTGCCCTCCTCCCCTCATAAGCTCTGGGGATGTCAGCTCTGTCCATCAGGAGTGTTCTCTTCAGAGTATTGGAGGACCAGAGGAAATAATGCTCCCAAAGGATAGTGCCCTCCACTTTATCTGTCCGTAGGCTCTTCTCAAGAGCGAACTACCTACCACAGGAAGGGATTCCCAGGCCTGGAATGGTGTGATTGGAATGGTGGGGGCCTGGAACACAGGGAGGAAAGAGAAGGCCGAACACGTGCCTGACTTTATTTTCTGTTTCAGGAAACAGATTACATCATGTCATATTTCGACAATGGAGAGGACTTTGGGGGTGACAGTGATGACAATATGGATGAGGCTATATACTGAAGAAGGACCCTAAACAACACCCTGGATCTTCATATCTTTCTTGATTTAGGATACAGAGAGTAACCGTCCCTCTTCCTTGGTTTTTGTGGACAAGCAAATCCTTTGCTCAGAGTCCAGATAACCTGTTCGGTCCCTGGAGATAGAAATGGAGAGGGATGACAGACAGCTCTCTTTTCTACCCTTTGCCTCCCTTTACCCTTGTGTCACCTCTGCTGTCTTGGGGAAGGGGCAGAAGACCAATGTCTTATATGTATGAAATGGAGAAGGAGGGTCAAATAAGAACCGGAGTTGTTAGAGCTGAGACAACCCCTACCCATTTTTTTGTATAGTTCTTTGTGAAGATCATTGGGGGTGGAAGCAATTGGGAGGAATAAGACCAGTTTTATATTTTTAAATAAAATATTTTTATCTGCCTCAGTGTGCAGGGTGAGGCCTGGTGGGAGAGAGCTGGAGGAATGAAGGGGATACCTGGCTGAGCCATTCCCTCCTTACCTGCCAGAGTCCAGTGTGACATCCTGGGGGTTCCAGCCTTCCCATCCTCTGCCCTTCCTCCCACCCCTGTGGTGGGACACATGCTCCTAATCTAGCCCTGCCCAGAACATTCAGGAAACGCATCTGCAGGGATGCACAGAGTGAGTGAGTAGAGAACAGCTCCACACTCTGAAGACCAGCTGGTTTCTCTGGACCTCAGGCCATGGGGACAGGATTGTGTCTGTTTGCATGTGTGCACAGGGACACAGGGCTCTTTCCCATACTTGACCTTGATTTTGTCCTTGTTTACAAAGAATGATTGCAGCTGTTTTTGTGGGGAGAGTCAAGAAAGCCAGGTGCGGGGAGGAAATAGGGAGGAGGTGCCGATTCTTCAGCTCACTCACTTCAGCTCTTCAGCTCACTCACTTCCAGGCCCTGGAGACCCCACTTTGAAAGGTGTGTCTGTGCAGAGGGAGCCCCCTAAACATTCTATTCTCCACTTCTAGAAGCCACTGTGTGGCTGAGTTGCAGTTTCTCTTTCGGTTCTCCCTTTCTGGAATTTAGTTAGCCTTTCTCACTCCCTTCTTGTGGGGATGGGGGTAGGCAGTGTTGCTTTACTGGAAGTAAGGAGGGTAGGGAGGAGGGGACACTTAGGGACACTCACAGCTCTAAGAGATGACTTCTCGCCCACACAGCTCTCTCTTGGATGAGGTCACTTCCCTAAGCTCTGATTGGCTTCTGAAGAAGCCCTAGATGAGCTGATTGGTTCCAGCCACTTGACATGCAGCAGTCACGGGCTAGCTGCGTGTCCACAATAGGGGCTGACTAGGAAGGCAGGCACTGATAGCTGGGAAGCTGTCAGAGCAACGCTACTAAATATGGGATGCAGGAGAAATTTCAAGAAATTCCCCAAGTATATTCAGGCAGGCAAACTGAATTCCCTACAGCATCGAGTGACAGAGGCTGGCAACCTAACGTCAGATATTTCTGATCCCATTGTAAAGAATGAAAAGAGGCTCTGACTCCATTGAAGGAAAGCACCTTAAAAGCCTGGTATGGGTATGGTCGTAGGTGTTCCGGTAGAAGCAGCCAAGAGAACAGAAGAAAACAGGAGTAGAAATAGAACATTCCAGAGTTATTGAGCAATTGGTGATGATTAATGTGTTTCCTTTTTTAGCTCTCTGAGGTGGTGTAAGGGGGGGAGGAGCCAGAGGAACTGTCACTGGGGTTTCCCACAGTCCCACTGTAGCCTGTGATTACAGCTAAGGAAAAATCAATAAGAAACAAAAGTAAAAGACGTTGAAAAATCTCCTTTGCCCTTCTCTCCCACACACATACACATCCCAGTCCTAACCTGGTTAGCTCTATCCGTGTCTATGTTGGGGGTCACAGCTGAATCCTCTAAATCCTACCTAATGCCAACCTGGGACCTTAAAAGAATGAGAACAAAGAAGATTCTAGACAAGAGAGAGCAGAGAACGACTAGAACACATCCCTGCCCACCCCCTGTATACATGCCCATCCTTTTCCCATGAAATGGAGGAAAGGAGGACAAAGGTTACAATTACCCCTTGGGATTAGTTGTACTGCCTCAGAGACCAAGTATTGGAAAGATCAGATCTTTCTTGGCCTCTTTCCTGTATGGCTCCCTGTACCTCCTGTCAGGTGACCTTGCTGAACAAAGCCAGCAGCTTCCCAGATTCCAGAGCAGTTCCAAGCACAGGCTAGACTGTTTCCATTGACCTCTTCCCCACTTTCCACAGGCTGTCAGGCAGGGCTACTATGCCTCTGGAGGACCAAGTGAGAGGTTAGAGGTTGAGGCCCTGCTTAACACACATTGAGAGAGGACCCACACGGTGCTTGCTCAGCCTTGTAGTATGTACCTGCTGAGGCCTGCTTACGTTGAACAGATTGCTCCTACACCCACAGCCTGGGCTGCACTGGCCCCAGAGCTTCTCCGGCAAGAATCCTATCTTTCCCTACCCTAGGTTCCTAGCCTCCTGGTCCCCTCCCATCTTGGGCAGGAAGCTTGAGAGTGGGGTCTGCAAATTTAAGTGCAGGGACCCAAGTAGTTTCAGGGCCGAATGGGAGACTTGGATACAATATGCAGTTTAGAAGATTGAGAGTGGGGACCAAAGAAAATTGGAGGGTCAAATGTCAATGGGTAGGACGCCCTTCGTTATGTGAGGAAAAGACAATTATTTTCCTCAGTTCATTTTTGTTGCTTTTTAACTTTGGATGGAAGGAAGGGTGGTTTGCCGGAATAGGCTGGTTAAGAACTAAGCCAAGGGGAAGGGCTGCCTGCCATCTTAGCTGAGCAAAGCACTGGTTTATGCTCCTAGTTTCTCCACTCCATAGCTCTGTGTCCTCAGGAAAGTCATGTCAGGTCTCCAAGCCTCAAATTCCTCCTGTATGAAACAGATTTTGGATTAGAATGTTCACTGGGAATCCTTGAAGCTCATGTTGCTCCAACTGCAAGAGTCCAAAAGGTTCTGAGGGCAAAGGTCAGGACGTGTTCAGCTTTTGCTGAACCCCTTCCATCCCCTGGATTTCCCCACTTTATTTTCAGCTTGGGCAAGCTAAAGATAACTCCGGCATCTAGCCAGTCCTTTCCAAGAACCTGCTTCAGCCTGAGTAGCAGGAGGGTCAGCAATTCCATCAACTAGAGAGGAAGGAGATAGCCCCTGCAGCAGAGTTCAAGGTCACCATCTGAGCAGGCCACCGAGAAATTTCTGACTGAGGAAGGAGGGAGCCAGCGGGGCAGGTCCACTCTATCTCCCTGCATATATCATGTCTGGCCCGAGGACAGAGAAGAGAAGTGAGTCAGACAGGAATGCTGTAGCTCAGCTAGTCTGGGCCAGACCAGTGGTAACCCCTTCTCCACTAACCTTTCCCCTAGTGAGGCTCACTTTTTCCCCAAGGTCATTTGGGATGAGAAAGCTGGAAAGAAGAAGTCCTAGTTTCCTAGTATCACCTTAGAAAAGTCCAACAGGACTTAATTTGCTGTTTTGTATCCTGGAGGGAATGGAGGGGGAGGTTCCCCCTGGAACTCTAATAGGAATCACTTGGGAAGACAATCAAACAACCCTAACAGTGCGATCACCTTGGGAACCCAGGACTCTGGGCAAAAGAACCCAGAGATTCCTCAAACCTAGTCCTGACCAATGCAGGTTGGGGCTATGTCCCCGTGACCTCTGAGTCTGGAACTATTCTCTAATATCAAACCTCCCTCCTCCCAGATCTCAGCTGTAGGTTGGACCTCCCAAACCTGGACCCCTGCCTCTCCTTGCATCTTCCCATCCTATGATTCCATTTCTCTTGGTATACAATGAACAAAGGGAGAAAATATCCCAATCCTGCCTCAGACATTGTTGCACTCAGGGTGGCATGGAAAGTACTAGAATAGGAGGGAGATTAGTTAGACCTACCTTAGCCTTACTAAAAGGGGTGGGGAAACAAACTCACCTAAGTCTGGGACACAGCTCTGGGGTATTTCCTATCTTGGAGAGAATAGATGAAATCCCATTCGGACAGGGAAGGGTGCCCTGGTACTTATCCTCTTATGCTCTGTTATGGCCAGAGATGTAGCCATCCTGGAGAGGAAATTCCCTCATCTAAGGGGGTCAAAGTAACTCTTTTACCTCATTTTTTTCCAGCAGGGGTGGTAAGAGGACGTGAAACAAAGATGGGCTCAGTGGGAGAAGGGGCAAATGCTGAATAGCCTTTTTCAAGGCCCTCCTCTCCGTATCCCCAAGCCTGACCCCTAGACAATCCTTCCTGTCTAACCATAGGCTGCTCTTGGCCTATCACCTTTTCCTTACTTGGCCTGGCTCCTGTTTCGAGACTTGCTTTTCACTCTGAGCCACCACTCTAACACGTGTCCAGAGATATCAGGGATGTCCACAGGCTCCTCAGGAGCTAGCCTGGGCTGGGCCAGGCCAGGCGGAGTGACTTAGGGCCAGAGCGAGAGCGTGTCGACTCATCCTTAATGTCTTTGAGGTTCTTTTCCTCTTCTCCACTCTGTCTCTCCATGTCCTTCTTTCCATGTCCCTCTTTGATTCATGTCTATAGCATCGTGCTGCTTAAAGTGGATTTTTCCCGGGTGACGTGGTGAGGAATACTTGGAGCCACAGAATACACATGGCATATCTTCTAGAATGTCAATTGTACTTTTAAGATTTGGTGGGGGAGATAAATTATATTTATACTAAAACTACACAAATACATTCTATGGCATAAATTAAAATTTGCACATTTTAAACCCACAATACATACTTCAAAGACATTTCTGGCTTGTGACAGGCTACTTTGGACTGCTCTGGAAGCCTGGGGAAAATAGTTAACTCTCCCTAATCTTAGGGGTCCTTCAGAGGAAATATTTGAGAAGCACTGCTTTGAGCAGAGGTGACAACTTAAGACAAATCTAAGCACCAGACAGGAGAGAGACAGGCAGGTATAAAGGAGTGAAGCAGGTGAGTGTAATGCAGTAGGGAGCAGAGAGAACTGGTAAATAAGAGCCTGCGTGACCCCTTCAGCTCTCATTGGTTGATTCCATGAAGGAATCTGGGCTCAGTGTTAGCAAATACAATTGCTTTTTAAGAGAAACTCAAACAGTAGGGTTTAATGAAAATTGGTGTTCCGATGTTTATAATCAATTCAAATTTTTAGGGAGAAACTGGACAGGTTTCTAAATGTCTGCAAGCTGAGGCCCCCCTGTTTGTTGCCTCTGACCTCTACCAACATTTCTTCTACTTTCCAAAGGAATATGAGGCCCAAATCTGGGCTCCCAAGCTCTCAAATTCTGTTCCCACAAGTTGGGGGTTAGTAGGGTGGATGAAATTGCAGGTGCGTTTGGAGCTCTCCTGCAGGACAGCTTGGGGAGGTAGAACTGAAGAGAAGCTTCTGGGTACCACTGGCAGGCTGCACCTTTCTCCAGGGGAGCAAAGGAGCACGGGTCACTGCCCAATCACCCTTTCCTTGATCTACACAAATATGGAGCTAAAAACATCTTGTGGTCTGGACCAGAAACCAAAGATTCCTCAGAGTGGGAAGGTGAGTCAAGCATGAAAAAACAGGAATAGAGAGAAACCCTGTCAGTCTGGATAGATGAAGGAGGAAGCCCGAATTTTAGAAAGGTGAAGTGAGACGGAGGGCTCTTTAGCCAGAGAACCAAAAAAGGGAAACACAGTTCTCACGACCCTGACCCCACCTTCCCATCCAGCAACTGAAACCCTTCATCTGTCCATCTGTCCAGGTGGTTAAAAATATCCAAACTGGGCACCCAGCCAGACATTTCCAAGAACCTGTTTACTGACCATTTGATTGACTTGGAGAGATAGTCGGCGGCTTCATCCCCCAATAAGGAATGAGAATAGGCCTTGCTTGACATCCCAGAGTTTGAAGCATTTGGGATTCACAATTAGGTCTCGTGTTTTCCATCCTCCTCTTGCTCCCATCACTCCATTGCCTGGAGATGACCAGAAAATCCCAGCCTTCAGAAGTTTGGTAATCAGAAAAATCCCAGGATTCAGAGTTTGTCTATTTTTTTCTCCTTACATAACAAGCCCAATGAAGAATACAACAGGGTTGGGCCGCCGAGTGGCGCAGTGGTTAAGAGCTGGCTTGGGATGCCAGCGGCCCTGGTTCAGATCCCACATATGAGGGCCAGTGACACTGCCCTCAAGAAAAAAAAAAAAAAAAAAAAAGAAAGAATACAACAGGATCAAGCCAAAGGCAAGGTCAGGACAAAACAAGAATAGTCTAAATTGGGCCTCATCAGTGGGCTCACCTCCACTGATTTTTGTGCTACTCAGTCTAGTCCATCTCGGGATGGAGGAGGGAAGGATGGTGGAATAAAATCCAACAAGATGCAATACCTTCAAATAAGGAGTCTGAGAGTTCTTTGTAGTGTCACATTGTATGTGCAACACTTTCTGTTCCTCAGTTTATCACTCCAAATGATGGGAAGCTTTCCCCTGTGGTTATATACTAAACAGTTAAGAACGCTCAGTTAAATTCCAGAAGGTCCCAGGGGCCTGAGAAGCGTCCTGGGAGTATGAGAGAGAAAACCCTAATGCTCCCAGATCTATATACCATGAGATGCTAGTGGTATGTGGAGGACCCATCCTGGCCTGGAGATCGGAGTTCCAACAGTGGGCTACCTGTCCCCTACCACAATAAACTCCAGGCCGAGTCAGCCTCTATACGCTGTTTTCTTCTCAGACTATTTTGTTCCACAAACACAGAAAGAGAATCAAGAGGAACGAAGAGAGAATGGCCTTGCTTTTGATAGGTCAGAGAGGAAGAACAATTTTGGACATGCCTGGGAATGAGCTCGTTAAGGTGTCAGTGGTGGTGGATATGCCTCCTCTTTTTAGATCACAAGCACTTTACTTGCTATTCTAAGACCTCACATATATTTTTTAAATCTTTTTTTTTAAAGGTCATTTCTTTTTTTTTTTTTTTTTTTTTGAGGACAGTGTCACTGGCCCTCATATGTGGGACCGAACCCGGGCTTCTGGCTTCCCAAGCCAGCGCTAAACCGCCGCGCCACTCGGCCGGCCCTTTTTTTTTTTTTTTTAAAGAATTTTATTGGGAAACAGTGTGTTTTTCCAGGACCCATCAGCTCCAAGTCACGTCATTGTTTTCATCTAGCTGTGGAGGGCGCAGCTCCGTGGTCCATGTGGGGATCGAACCGGCAATCTTGGTGTTGTGAGCCTGTGCTCTAACCATCTGAGCTAACAGGCTGCCCCTATTTATTTATTTATTTATTTATTTTTAAGATTTTATTGGGGAATTGGGGGAGGGGAACAGCATTGGGGAACCGGGGAAGGGGAACAGTCAAGCCGCTGTTCCCCGCCCCCCTCGTTCCTCAGTCCAGCTGCGGAGGACGCTGCCTCACTGGCCCATGTTGGCACCGTCACCGCGCTCCTCCCGGATGAGGCAGATCGGTCACCGGCCTCTGGATGTCGCTCACCAGGGTTATTGGCAGCTCACGCTGGCTGCCAGCCACTCACTGCAGCCTACTGCAGCAGGGGCTGCAGCCTACACCGTAGCCGGGGCTCGCACAGCCCAGCTCCAGGTGGAGCTGTTGTTAGCTGTAGAGGGCAGTGTAACTGGCCCCCACACGCGGGATCCAAACCAGGACCGCCGGCATCCCAAACCAGCTCCCAACCAACGCGCCACCCGGCCGGCCCGCTGCCCCTATTTTTAAAATCTTCGCAATAATCTTCGGAGGTAGGTACTGTGGTGATCTCCCATTTTACAGATGAACAAACTTATTGATTGATTGGATCTGCAGCCATCTCTGAGGGATTTTGTTGTTATTTTTAGCTTAGGAAAGGGAGGCAGATGTGGAGTCAGAACAGAGAATGGGACTCAAGTCTCTGCTCTCCCAGCCACAAACTATTGAGGTCGGGGTGCTTGGGACAGGGACTAAGCCTTTGAAAGGTCAGTAAAACATTTTCCATATCTACCTTATGCATTCCATCACCTAGAGATGGTTCAAGGAAAGAGCGCCAGGAAAAGGCCTGCATGCTGTTGCAAGAACTGCACAAAAGTCACTTGTTCATCCCACTTCATACCCTTCAGCTCCGGTATGATTATTTTTTGTTGACCAGGTGCTCAGTCATATCTTTTCCCCACATTTTTGCCTCCCAATGCCTCAGCCAAGTTACTACATCCTTGTGTTTCCGGGATATCCAAATAGAAAAGAACGCAGGATGGGAAGTACCTACCTTTCTCTTGTACATTTCACTTTCTCTAGCTCTCTTCTCTCTTTAGGTAGTTTTCTTTCTGTCTTCTCTCAAATCTTCCTATATCAGATTGGGCCTAATGAATAAATGATACCAAGAACTGGATCTCTTCTAATGACTGTACATACAGGTGATAACACTTTAAAAATTAAAAGGCATATGAGAAGAGCATGGAGAAGGGAGATCCAAAATATCTGCCCACTTTGGTGGAGAAACAGCTGGGCCACTACCCAGGAAAATGGACTTAAGTGAGCTTATATGCAGAAAATGTCCGGGGTGAGGTAGCAGCTGTGTATAGAAGGCAAAGGAAGCTCAGTGGGGCCTTTTGCACTCTAAGGGAAGGGTGAGTTTCCTCTGGGTAAACAACTAGAGCTATTTATTTCCTACCTCAGATCTTGGCCACACTGTTCAATATGATAGTCACTAATCGCATGGTGCTTATTAAATGTAAATTAACAAAGTTAAACAAAATTTCAGTTCATCAGTCACAGTAGCCACATTTCAGAGTTTAGTAGCCACATGTGTCTAGTGGCTACAGTATTATAGCAAATACAGAACATTTCCATCATCATAGAAATGTTCTGTTGGACAGTGCTAGATTTGAGGTATTAGGGTATCAGGCGGGGATGTATATATTTCAGAACATATTTGATCCTTGGAGGATCAAATCTCTAGAAGACCTGGGTGTAAGTTATCTACTGTCACCCTGCCATCCTCTTCTCAGATCAAGTACCGGTAGCCAGGCCATGCACATAACCAGGCTTTGTGCTCTGTGGTCTCTCGTTTGCTTTGTCCTGCTCTTTGGTTTGCTCTTGTTTTTTTTTTTTTGTTTTTTTTTTTAAAGATTTTATTGGGGAACTGGGGGAGGGGAACAGCATTGGGGAATCAGGGAAGGGGAACAGACAAGTTGCTGTTCTTTTGTTCTTCAGTCTAGTTGTGGAGGACGTCACTTCACTGGCCCATCTTGGCATCATCATTGCATCCTTCCTTGGTGAGGCAGTCGCTCACTGGCCATTGGACAGCCGCTCACAGCGGCTCACAAAAGCTCAAGCCAGCTGCTGGCCAATCCCACTGCAGCCTATGTCATTGCCAGCGACTCACCACAGCCCAGCTCCAGGTCGAGCTGTTGTTCACCATCTTAGCTTAGAGGGCGCAGCATCACTGGCCCTCTATGTGGGATCCGAACAGGGGCCCTGCTGCTCAGAGTTTGCACCCCAAGCCAACTCTTAACCAAGGCATCACTGGGCAGGCCCTGGCTTGCTCTTGTTTTTGTTCCACCTCTCCAGACCCTTGAAAATCAGCTGCAGAAAAAACATTTTCCATCAACTTTGACCTAGTTTCCTGGTCACAGATTTGAAAAAGGAGGGGCTGCTAAATTCTTGAATAGGTAAGTAAAGGAAGAGGCAGAGGTAAGAGTCAAGGTGAGAGTCACCATGGCAATAGAGACCTTTGTGAATTTGACACCTTGGTAAGGAAAAATCGACAAAAAG
This sequence comes from Aselliscus stoliczkanus, assembly GCA_033961575.1. Lineage (NCBI taxonomy): Eukaryota > Metazoa > Chordata > Mammalia > Chiroptera > Hipposideridae > Aselliscus > Aselliscus stoliczkanus. The sequence continues at coordinate 102,940,198 of CM066739.1, forward strand.
CCAGGAAAGGGCAAAAGAGCTATTGAGAAGACACAAACAAAGATTGAAGGGGAAAAGAATCTTTTCAATTTCACTTTCTGTTCAATTCACAGAGTTTATGAACTTCCAGGAACCTGACGTTTGGCATTAGTATGTGGAGGTCCACAGAGAAGCCAAACCCCAAATAAGGGCCAGGACCGGATCTGTGTACCAGTGTTTAAATGAGCTAAAAATCAGAAAGTAGATTAACTCTTGAGATCTTAGGGTTTTGCATCCCAGTCACTCTTTTTTTTTTTTTTTTGAGGGCAGTGTCACTGGCCCTCATATGTGGGACCCGAACCCGGGCCACTGGCTTCCCAAGCCAGCTCTTAACCACCATGCCACTCGGCTGGCCCCTAGTCACTCCTTTGGGAACAAAAATCATTTCAATTAGAAGTGGGATTGTGGTATCAATCTATTATTACCTTATAAGGAAGAACTGCCAAAGCATACATATCCCAAGGGATTAAGATAGGGTTGAATATTCAACAAATATTTACTGAATTCTGATTATGTGCTTAGATAGGAACTGTGGTAGAAACTGCAGAGAAAAAGATGGGAGCAGCCTTCAAATAATTTCTCATAACTTTAAATTCTTAAGTCCTAAATTATTGTCTTATTGTATATAAACTAGGTTTATACTGCAAACTGTGAAGCCAAATTATAAAACATAGAATCGTAAACCTTTCCTACCAAATCCCCTCACAAACCTCATTTCCCTGTATTTCAAGAGCTCCTTTAAAAAAAATAAGCTTGTGCACTTCAAAATTGAAGGAATTCAGTAACGATTAGCTATGGATGTAGAAAATAGCTTAGACCACCAGATGATCCCAACTAGTGTTTTTTGTTCTGTTTTATTGGGAAACAGTGCTTTATCCAGGACCTATTAGCACCAAGTCAAGTAGTCGTTTGTTTCTATCTAGGGGAGGGCATGGGGATCAAACTGGCAACGTTGGTGCTAATGAGCACTGTGCTCTAACCGAGCTAACCAGCCACTCCCCAAATTGTTCTTCAGCGAATTGTAAAAGAAATGTAGCACAGATTCCTCTCTTCACCTCCAACCCCTCACTCTGACTAGAATCATTAGAGTCAATTGGTAATGTTCTCTACAGGGTTTTCAAGAATGAATTGTGAAGTAGGGAAAAGCTCCTTCAGGCACACTTTCTAATAACTTCTCCAGGACCACCTCCCAGACAAGAAGACAAGTTTTTGCCATTAAAAAAAAAAACACCTTTATTTTTTTACAAAGAATATCCCCAGCTGGGGTGAAAATATATCTGGTAAAGTACAAAATATAGTTTTTTATCATACAAAAAGATACACAATTAAAAAACAAAAAAAATTAAACAACCTTCAGCCCACATAGTTTCTCAGAAAAAGGGTGGATGGAGCTCAGTGCTCTGACACAGATCAGTGAAAAAAGTGCTAGGGCTGAGGGGGACTCCAAGTGCTAGCGGCTATAGTTGAGAGGCCCCCTAACACTGAGCAGGAAGGGGGGCCCTGGGCTTCTGTGAACACCTGCCCTCTAGTTTCTTATGGCAATGTTACAGGCTCTGATCAGCGTTGGGGCACCTTGATCTCGAGTTCCTCCGAAGGTTGAGATGTCACAGTAGGCACAGCTGATAGCAGCAACCCTTCTCATATAATTAGTGTCAGAATTACAGAATTCTGTACACTGGGACAGTCTCAAAAGTAATGAGTAATACGTTTTTGTTTTTTTTTGTCCTTGTGCTTACCCTTAAGACACATAGTAGACCAGTTTTAGCTTACATGAGATAAAAAAAAAATAACCAAAATATTTGACAGGAACTAAAGTGCTAAAAACATCACCTCAGAATTAATTCCAAGGAGTCACATGGAAAAACACATTCTCCCACATGAAGATGTTTGCAACAGGGAACACAGTGCAACAGGCTTTTCTAAACATGGCTTTTAAGACCTTTGGTGGGGCATAATTACAACTGCTTTAAGCCAGATTAAAGTACATTCTAAGCAAAGACAACCTTAGAGCTTCTTCCCTTTGATTAACATAAGAAGCTGTCTCCAAAGTCCAGGCCAAATCAGCTCTGGAGTTTTTCTCTTTTTCTGGAAGTGTACAAAGAAAGAGCAACAATGATTTTAAGAACCTCTTTTTCTCCAAAGTTTTGGCCATGATTTTTTCATTTTCCCAGTTTGCTAAATTGGCCCTGCTCCACATGGTACAAGGTTCAAGATCTGACATTGTTATAACAATCGATACTCCCTTCCAAAAAAACATGGGAATACCATACCAGGAGGCCATTCCTACCCCTTATATGAAACTACTGAAGCTACTTCAATTTTCAAGGAGATCTGAGAATATGGAATAGGCCTGAGTTTTTCTAGTGTTTTTAAACCCATCAAGCAAACACCCCGATATCACATCTCGCTGGCTGAGGGCGAATGTGCACCCTTGAAAGCCCAGGAGATGGCCGGCTGATCTCCTCCTACACTGAAGAGTCAGAGACTAGGGTGGACCCATCATCTCCCACTGTGGAGACTGTTCAGTCTCTGAAAAAAATTTGAGTCCAGCAAGAGAGGTGGAAAGAAACAGGTACAGCTGCTTCTTGTGTTCCACATGCTCACTGCACATTGTTGTTGAGGATGCAGGGATCCACCTGAGAGGAAGAAAAAACAGACCATTTAGTTAGAAATAAAAAGAAAACCCCAGTTTTAGCAATTCCTCCAAGTTAACTTCTTATAGAAGGCTTGGGATAAATGGAGTAGTAAAATGACAATTCTCACCTCTGTGTAAGTAGGTGGTGGCATGAACTTGAACTCAGGAGCATACATAAAAATAGGGCTGTCTTGAGAACCATCTGTATCCTCTAACAGAGGAGTGGTGGGGCTCTCCAATCGGTGATCTTCAGGAATGATATCCATATAGCAAGGAGGAGCTAGAAAGAAAAAGTCTGAGGATAAGAAGCCTGGCCCAATTTTACAAACTCAAGCAGACCAGAGGGGAAGAAAAAACCTTAGGTCTGGCTCACCTTCTGGGGTATCAGGGATGTTTAGGTCCACCCAGCTCATCTCAGAGCTGGTTCGGCTGGCCATGCTGGACGTCCGGCTGCTCAGACCCGACTTGCTGCCAATTACTAGGGGCAGGTCAAGGATGACTTTCTTGGACCCAGGGATGCTAATGTAGATCTATAAAGAAAAAAGGCAGTTTGTTAGACTAGAGATCTAGAGAAGACATCACCGCTGTTTTGACAGATGAACAATTTCTCTCTCCAGCCCCATCCACTCACCCGCAAGAAATATTCAACTCGAAGGATGTCGCAGCCCAGGATAGAAGGCCTGATCTTCTGCACCCGAACGCTCTTGCCACGCCATGATGCACAGGTTCCCGAGATAATATGATTGCCTCTAACTGATGACAACTTCTGCATCAGCACCTTGGTTTGGCCATTGGCAAGGTAAGTGTGGCGGGCTAAGATGGCAGCTTTGGGCACCACAATGCGGGAACATGTATTCTCAAAGTCAGCATGGATGGAAATCTCATCACCTAGCAACCAGAAAGATAAAAATGGATGCTCAGTACAGTTAATGACTTTTCTTCTGTCCCTGTCCTCACCGCCCCCAGTTGCTGTTTTATCAGTCTACTGTCTTAAAGGTCTAGGTTTTTACCTTCACAGAATCCTTTTCTGTCAATTCGGGCCGAGACAGACACCCGCCCATCAGGAATGAACATGCAGGAAACTTTCTTCTCTCTTTTAGCAGACACAGGTGCCTGAGGAGAATGGAGGAAAAAGGTGTTTTGAGAATTTCTACAGATCTTTTCTCTGCTTCTCTTTCCTTTCCACTGCCTACCTAAAGTAGGCAGCCCTCCCTCCTTGATGACTTAAAAAACTTCATTCCCTAAGGTGCTTCAATCTAAAGCCCAAGACATTTGACTTATCATCCCTGAGACCCCTACAATCTTAAAATGAACCTCACCATTAAATCTGGGGTATTGATATCCACTGGATCCATCACTTCAAAGTTTTGCTTTGTCTCTTGCGTTGGCTGGCTGGGGCGATCAAGAAAAGCCTTCACCCAGTAGTCTACACACCCATATTTTCCTTTGAAAGATGTTCCCAGAGGCCTGTGTCAAGTAAAATGAGATAATTAATTTAAATATGCTCTCCAAGAACACAAGGTGATCAAAGGAGGAGAAGATTTTGAGAGACAGAGAAGTCCCAAGATGCATTAGCTGATACCTACCCCTGAGGAAGCTCAAAGCCGAACTTGTACTCATATTTGTTTCCAGGTCTCATGATCACCATCTCATTCTCACCTGCAGGGAGAGAAAAGCGAGTAACCATTAGGTTTCTTGTTACGCTTAAAATGCATCCCTGTGATAAGGAATTCTTGGGTAGCATGCAGTGTATTGTAGTATCCTAGTTTTCATCCCTTAAGTTCTTAAATGAGAAATTCTGATGCATGTTGTTGGACAAAAAGTTGCAGCCCTGCAAGGTTGAGGGTTAAGCTACTATCACCTCAAACAGGAAACAAAGAATAAACAACTTATGCGCGCGCACACACACACAATATCTTTAAATACTAAGGCAAGATCCTGCAGGATCACCTTCAGAACACAGCACCATAGAAAGTGGTATTAATCACTTTTTCGGGTGGGGGGGGTGCAAATTAAAACTAACAGAGAAAAGCAACACAGAACTCCAAGCACTCAAACTGAGCAACTTAAAATATTTAGTATAGGCTCCGTTTATTCATTTCAATTCTCTTCTCAAATTAGCTTTCACCCTCCAGGAGAGCATGTGTGGGCCACTCACCTGTTGGCTGGTCTTCCAGGAGAAGCGTGTCTTCGTAGCGCAGGTACTCCAAGGTCTGTTTGCACTGCTGGGAGCCCTGCATCCAGAGGACTTTGGCCACTCCGCAGGCCAGGACCCTGACAGCTTTGACTCGAGTGACTTCACACACCTCCACTATCACCCGGCCAGCCACCTTCTCCCCATTGCCGTACACCTTTTCAGGGTCGTTAAAGACCACCTCAAAAGACTTGATTTTCTTGAACATCACCATGATTGGGCTGGGTTAGCTTAGGAGTTAGAAACCAGGGGATTAAAAAAAAAACCCTAAGTCCAAGGATCCTTCCCAATAATTTAAGATTATTTCACTCTTCAATTGTACCCAATTTTTGAAAAGACGTCAGAACAACGTAAGCTGCTCGCTAGGCCAAGGAATCTCAAAGAGAAATATAAGCTTTTTTTCTCCAATTGCTGGAGGTGCGCTCCGGGATTCGTCCAGCTGGCTGCCGGTACTCACTCTGCGAAAACGAGAGGGGAGTTCCAACTGAGATCCGGAAACAGCTCTATATAGTAGCGGGGTTGGCTGGGCCACGAGAGCGCTAGCCCGGAGGCTCGTGCTGCCCTCGTGCACAGCCCTCCCATTGGCTGCCCGGTCCTTGTTTACCAGGAGCCCGGCCAATCAGCGAGATCTCAGAGGCGCGTGGACACGGAGTGCTCCTGGCGGGGAAAATGGTTGTTGTGCATTGCTGCCTGGTGGGGAGGAGGGGGCGGAGGGCTGCGCAGCGGCTTCCCTTGGGCGGGGAGGAAGGAGGACCTAGCTGACCCTAAAAATATATCCAGAGCCAGTGGCTTTGGAGGGCGGGTGCGGATGCTTCAGGGCTGGGAGCGGTGTTTGGGGGTAAAAGGAAAATGTGCTTATGAGGGACTATTTTGTGCCTCGCCTTAGCCAGGACAATTAATTTAGAAGCGCCCGTTTATTCCCGGCTGACAAATCGCTAGATGTGTGAAAAACAATCCCAGAGGTCCAAGAATACTTTAGGATGGGGAGGTGGACAGGGAATTTTTATGTTACTGTTGAGGAAGACCCGCATTTGCCCTCTTACTCTGTATCTCTGTTTAAAAAAAATAAATACAACCAGGAGAACTGGGCACAGATTTTAGGCCGCTCTTCACCCTTGTTTGAAAGCGGGTATGTGGGACAGATCGGCCTTCTCCCTCCCTTCTCCCTCCCTTTGCAGCCCTCTTGCCTCTGCTGTTCCTCACTCCCTGTACTTTCCAGTCTGTTCTCTCTGTTCTCTGGAACGGAAATAGTAAGGGCGTGTTCACATCCTGTTGCTTATCGCCTCATCTTTTCAGTTTCTACCTGCAAAATTGGGGAACACTTTGTTTATGTTCCCCAGCTTCCTTCTGGCCACTTTAGTAAGGTGTGTTCTTTAAGCTCTGATTCTCACCTTCCCTCGCCTCCCCCCCACCCTCGTTTCTCTAGGGCCGGGTGGTGGAGGGGTGGATGCTTCCCTTTTTTCACTTTCTTCCGAGTTACTTTCCCTTTTTCTGGTCTTCATCCCCTCTCCAACCCACTAAATCAAAGGTATGTACCTATATCTGCAGCCCACACACCTCACAGCCTTCTGGTTAAAAGCAGGAACGTTTCCTTGTTTATAACAAGTGTCAGTGGGGAGAGAGTGGTATTCCTGTTTGAAGGAAGAACTAGTCTCTCATTTAAAAGTTTTTTCCTAAGCCGTTAGAAATCGGTAAGAAAGGAAAGAAGACAGATGGGTCACTAGAACATCATATGTTCAAATTAAAAGAGATCCTGACTCATCCCGTGCTGTCATTTGGCTTTCTGTCAAACGGACTGTCCCCTAGCTGGCAATGCGATGTCTCAGAAGCTGACTCCTGAGAACTTGCTCATAAATGCAATAAGGTGACTGTTGCAGAGATACAGAGATTCTTCTCTGCTTTTCTTTGATTCCTGAGCCTCTCCCATTTCTGTGTGGGGGCATCAGGAAATTATTACCTCATTTCTTGTGTTGGAAAGAGGAAAATAATGTCCCCAAGATTGAGATGGGAAGTACATAAGAAATGCTACCCTCTCAGCAAAATGAAGGCTATTTATGGCTCTTAAAGATCCTTCCTCTTCATACCCCCTAACTGGGTTGACACCCTATTGCTAACAAGTTATAGGTCAGCCCCAATGTTAAGCAAAACCACAAATCAGGCATCAAGACTGTTGGAAAACACACACACACACACACACACACACACACACACACACACACACACACACACACACCCCAATCCCCACCAACAGAAAAGAGAACATATTGATCCTTAGGATGTGTGGGTTTGAGGCAACACCCTATTCTAGAAAGATAACTAATGAGGCCTGAGTTGTTTTCAATCAGTAGACAATGTTGACTTAATTATCTGGAGCAGAGAAGGTGAAACTCTCACTAAATAAATTTTTAATATTCAAAATTATGGCTTCTGGGAGAATTTTTAGTTTGATGGGTATGAAAGTGTATATAAATAAGAAATCTCAAAATATTTACAAAGAAATACATGACGCAATATTGTTAAACTGTGTGGTATGTACCCATGTACATTTTGAGGGGCTGGGAGGAGAGGTGGGTAGTAATAGATCAGGGTGGTGTTGATTCGGGACATCTTAAAAAAGTGAATGCTGATCTTTATTTGGGCACATCTATGAATACTGAATTTTTGAGTTTTAAAACATTTTAATACAATTCTCTCTTACTCTTAAGTTTCTCGCTTAGTCTCCTGTTTCTCTTTCTTTTCCATTTTGCAGAATTCAGTACAGACCACTTATTTGCTCTCTGTTATGCCTGGCTTCCCTTAAATGCCGAAGAACTATTTTGTTTTGGCAGCAGTAGCTGCCTTACCAGGCTTGTAGCCAAGGCATGTTCTGAAATGGAGCCCTCCTGGACAGAATTGTTTACGACCTTTCACCTAGTAGCCCGGTATTCTGATACAAGTCTGCCCCCTGATTCTTTTCTCAGTTCCTGGATGGATGAAAGAAAAAAAGAATCTTGTAAAGTGTTTGAAAACAGGGTGCAAACATTTGTGGGGTACAGGGGAGAAAGTGGGCAGATCCAGGAGGAGCACCTAAGTAGGGCTAAGTCGAGGAGTTTTGCAAGTGAGATCATCTTTACCTGTTCTTTCTCCACCCTCTTCAATCCCAGGGCCAACAGAAAACAAGGTGGTGACTGTTGTTTGGTGACTGTTGTTTGCCTTCCCACAGGTGATAGAGTAGTAAAGCCAAAGGGAGGGAAGCACTGTGAGCACTCTTGTTACCAGAGACAAGGAGCTGGTTGCACTTCTCTTTTCTTTAACTTCTTGCTGACAAACATTTAAGAACTCCAAAAGACTCAGTTCCTAAGGCAAACCAAACTCCTTTCTTTGTCCTTTTAATCACTTTTGTCACCTCCAGGTTTGAGGCAAATAAGGGTTTCAAAGGCAGTGTGGAATTGAGACTGCTCAACTGTGTGTGTGGTGCCGCCAACTCAGATAAATAAGAACACAGTAATAATTGTATATCTGGAGTTCAAAGTGCATGTATTGAGCATCTGTAATGGACAAAGCCCTTTTACATAATTATCACAGTGATATTTTATTTGAAAGTTCTCTGTCATGTTGTTGCAGTAAGGATTTAAGGTTAGATTATTCATGTAATTCTCACAATAATCCTGTGATTCAGGGTTGATTAAGTCAGGGTCAAGGGGTCAAGTAATTTGCCTGAAGTCACAGATTTTTGTTAATGGAGCAAGATTTTGAACCCAGGTGTGTGTGATCTGTACTGAATTCTGCAAAATGGAAAAAAAAGAGAAACAGGAGACTAAGAGAGAAAGAGAGAATTGTATTAAAATGTTTTAAAACTCAAAAATTCAGTATTCATAGATGTGCCCAAATAAAGATCAGCATTCACTTTTTTAAGGGCAGTGTCGCTGACCCTCTATGTGCGACCCGAACTGGGGCCGCTGGCTTCCCAAGCCAGCTTGGCCACCGCACCACTTGGCGGCCCCCTCCCTTTTTTGTTTTTTAACAGTGCTCTTCAGTTTGCCCATCTGTACATCACTCATGTAAAATCTATACGATACTATACCTTTAGTCTGTCTCCAAAATTCCAGCTGGCATCTCAGACTTAATTTGTCCATGTGGAATTCATAATCTTCCTCCTGTGCTCAAACTCAGTTATTTCCTTTGTTTGTTTTTTAAAAACATATATGTTTAACTTTATCATTGTCATTTAAAGCTTGATTTTATAAAACAACAAAAAGACATTCTTGAGTTCTGTATCTCCAGAATTTAAATAGTAGAAATATCTATAGCTTTGTAGATATAAGTTATATAAATTAAAATCAAATAACTGGAGATTTTTTTCAATATGGAAACTATACAAATAGAATAAATGTCAAAAGGGCCTAATAGCAATATTTTGTTATTTATGGATTATCAGTAACTTTAGGACCTAAACAAACATTCTGAATATTCAGACTTCTTTTGTTGTGTTTCATATTGTTGTGGGAACATATGTTGTAGGGAACATATGTTGTGTTCCCTACTTATATTCTGAGTCAAGGTACTTAACCAAAAGTTCTGATTTAGGAAAGCATTTAGCTTTATAGGAAAAGTTTTTCCATCTACAGTTACCACCTTCAAAGGAATTGACATTACAGTGCTGATGTGATCTATTGGTTCCCTCTTGAACAGTGTGCAAAAGTCAAACAGGTACCCCAAAATGGGACAGTTAGGCACAGTTCAGTAAAATATGTTAAGTTTTCCCCATCTAAAAATTATCCAACGAAACAAAACATATGAACTGCATTTGACTTGGTCAGGAAAAGCACGTTTGAGAATTACATTATTGTTCTCATCTCATCGACAGTCATTGACAGGGATTCTGTGGGCTGCCATGCTATTTACTCTGTGGATTATAGTAGCGAATGAAAGACTTGCTCAGAGTTGGTAATGAACTGTGGTACCGACTCTTCCCATTTTTCAGGTACGACCAAATCTTTGTATAAATCAGTAGATCAAATGAACAAGAAACTTCAACAGTGGCAGAAATGTCACTGTAGCTGTGAACAGGTTTCATCTTGGAGAGCTTTCTGAGACTTTTCTCTAGACGTACTGTCCTCTTGGACATTCTTGTCACACTTAATAGCAAATTGCCATAGTTTAAGGACCTCACCACTTTCAGTATTTGAGATGACTACGACCAGTTTCTGAACTGAACACCCGCATAACCAATCGTTTTTTGTTTTTTGTTTTTTTTCAGGGCAGTGTCACTGGCCCTCATATGTGGGACCGAACCGGGGCTGCTGGCTTCCCAAGCCAGTGCTTAACCACCACGCCACTCGGCCGGCCCCCGCATAACCAATCTTTTAGTTGTTCTACCACATTATTTAGGCTCATTGTTTCATGAGCTCAGGATCAATAGTTACAAGCAAGGTGAGTCCGTATTTCTGCACTGAAGTAAAGGTTTCAGATGGATATATGCATAAGTCACGCTAATCTAAAGTGCTGTTGATGCCAAATGAGAAGAACTCAGCCATGATTTCAGTATGATGCCTTGCTCCCAGGAGAGCTACCGTGCCATGGCCAGCTCCACAGACGCCCATGCACAGATGGTGACCACAGAGCTCCCTGCTTTCTTTGTGTGTGTTTTTTTTTTTTTTTGAGGGCAGTGTCACTGACCCTCATATGTGGGACCGAACCGGGGCCACTGGATTCCCAAGCCAGCGCTTAACCACCACGCCACTCACCTGGCCCTTTGTTTTTTTTGTTTTTTTAATGGAACCATTATACATTCCCTGGGTTATCAAGGCTAAAAATCCAGGAGTTGCCTTTGATTCCTTGCTCTCTGACATTCCCCACGTTCAGTGAACTGGCAAGGCAAATTCTGTAGAGGTTACCTTTCCAGTGTTTCTAGAATGTATTGCTTATTTCTTTTTTTTTCTTTTTTTTTTTTTTTGATAGCTGAGCCATCCTGCCACCTGTTGGCAGCTCAGTGGCTGCTCAGCTTGGGCTGGGCATTGAACTGCTATTGTTCAGAGCTCAGCTCGTACTCTTGAGCAGAGCTCAGCTCGTACTCTTGAGTGAGCTCTTAACCAACTGAGCCACTCAGCCAACCCTTGCTTATTTCTTATTCCTGCCATCACTCTGGTTCATGTCCTTGTTTGTTTTGCCTAGATTATTTTAATAGCTTTTAACTGATCTTTCTGCTATAATCTATAGACCGTGACTAAATTAATCTAACAAAATTGAATTCCAATCTGTTCCTGTGAGGCTCCAACACCCATTGCTTAACAATCAAATTCAAATGCTTCAACTTGGCATTTAAAGCCTTCATAATTGGCATCAATCAAACATTCCGTCTCATTTCTCACTACTTCCTCATGTATGTACCCTATATCTCAGCCAAACCTCCGTGTTTGGCTCCATGTACACTATAAATATGATTTACACTGAGTACTCAATGTTCCCCTAATACATCCTTCTCTGCCTTTTTTTTTTAATGCTTTTCTCTGTACCTGGAATGCCTGACTTTCCTCCCATCTCTGCTTTTTGAAATCCGCCCCATTCTTCAGTAGACAGCCAACTGACATTTCCTCTACGAAACCCATCTTGATTCCCAATCCTTCATCTTTCACCTTGCAACCAAATAAGATCTCAGTCTCTTTCAAGCACTCCATTGCACATTATTTATATTTCTCACATAGAACTTACATGTAAATTTCCTTTTCTCTCTTAGATAATAAATTCCTAGAGAGCAGGAACTATGTCCTTTTTGAAAAAAAATCTCTGTGTTCTTCATATTCAATGCATCTAACAGTACATTTCATAGAGTAAATATATTATTAGCTATAAATTGAATTGCTAGGTAGTGATATGCCTCAGGAGTAGAATGTTCCACTCATTCAGAATCTAGTGTTGTTTCTTATCAGTGTTAGACTTTAAACCTGAACTTTAAACCTGAATTCCTTGTGCTATACTGTAACATATACCCAGTCCCTCTTCAAAGCCTACGGCCCAATTATGTACCAGAGCAAGGGTGGTAAGGGGGTGAGAGGTAATGACTTGTTTTTCTATGAGGAGAAAATTGGACTGCGCTGATGTTTATAAATATGAAGGAAACGGGACATTTCGTGCTTAGCCCAACTTCCCTTTTTCTGAGAAATTCTTTCTTTGTTACACAATTCTGGAATCCAGTTGGCTCAGCCTGCCACCCAGTGGGTAAATGAATGTACTGTCAAGATCCTTAGTCCAAGAATTGTCTCAGAAACACAGAAGCTTTTCTGAGACCTGAAATTTGACCCAAACTGCTCCTCTAAGTGACAAAGATGGTTCTTTGATTACGAGAAAAAGAAGTAGAGGAAGGAATATGGTGTTCAGGACTGAGAGGAAGAAACTACATATTAAAACAGCTTTTTGTTTTTTATCCAGGCTGACATTTTACAATACTTTCTTTGTTAATAACATTTATAGTGTACATAGAGCCAACTGTGTGTGTGTTATAATGCAGTTGCAGATAGGCAGGCAGATATTTTGTAGGACGTATATTGTGATTCACAGAGCTCAAATGACTTGCCTAAGTTCACACAGCTAGGACAAAATTCATTTGATTTATGGTTCAAAGATCTTTCCACTAGAGCATTTCTGATTCTTAAAAAGTCATCTCCTTTGTAAAGATTTCTCTGATTTCTACAAGCAGATTTAGTTGTCACCTTCTTTATAGTCAGTCCCACAGCATGTTGGACATACTTCTATATGTTATGAATATTGATCATTTATCTTGTAATTATCTGTATATCTCTCTGTTCCTTCCCACTAATCTGAGCTCCCCAAAGGTAGGAACCATGGTGTCTTATGGCCGGACATAGTTTAGATGCTTCAAAAAACTCTACAGAAGAAAAAAAAATCAATCCATAGAGTTATTTTAGTCCGATCAGCTAATGTGTAGCATATATAGCCCATACCATTGCTCATCTTTCTGGCTTTGGTTTCCCTCTGAAACTGATAGCTGTAAGCTTGGCTATGGTAGATTCAGGTCAGTGACCTCCATAAAGAGAAAATAAAACCACAACAGAACATTTTCTGTTTCAGGGAAGGGCCTTTAGTTTTAGTAAAGGGCCTTTCAATTCTTGCCTGGGGTAAGGTGGGGTGAGAGGGCAGATGAAGAGGTTGATTAATTTTTTTAAAAATCTGACTTAACTAATTTCTCAGAAGTCTTAGTACAAGAAATGTGTGTATCAAAGATTGATTACACAAAACGCTTGATATTAAAAATATTAATTTTTGAACCAGTAGCAAAGAATGATTCCAAAGTAGCCCATAGTGGAAAATCTAGTTATCCTCCCTGATTTCTCTTTCACTTTCTGAAAGCCCACCCTCCAGTCACACACAAATTTTTATCTCAGGAAACATATTTAATTTATTCCTTCCTATTAACTGTTGGGAGGATGAGGAATAATTTGGTTTGGGAGCAGGCAGAAAAATTAAGGAAGATCTTTTATTTTCGAATGTTCTGCCTTCTTTTCCTCTCCTTAGTGCTGCTGCAGTTTCTTGGCATTGATTTTGAGAATCGTAATTACCAGACCATGGAAATGACTTCTGTTTCCTTGAGAAGAAATGTGGGAAGGAAGTTGCCATGAAGCACACAAGATGAGGTGAAGTGGGTAGGGAGGGTTGGGTGTATCTGAGAAGTGGTTGAGGTTACCACGAGTTTAAGAAGTGAAGGGGAAAAGTTCAGGATGTCCAAGGTGGAAATACCCTTCCTTTTAAAGATCAAAATAATGTAACATAATGTAGTTGAAATTGCGTAGTATTTTTAATGCTTACACAAAAAACAGCAGCCCTCAGCTACCTCAACTGAGATCATCTCTTTCTTCCTTCAGCTTTTTCATCCAGTGTTTACTTCATTATTTTTTTATTTTATTTTTTTTTTTAGCTGAGCCATCCTGCCACCTGTTGGCAGCTCAGTGGCAGCTCAGCGTGGGCTGGGCATTCAACTGCTATTGCTCAGAGCTCAGCTCGCACTCCAGTGAGCTCTTAACCAACTGAGCCACTCGGCTGGCCCTACTTCATTATTTCTAAACCACGTGTTTCTTCTTTCATTTCCTAGTTTGGAAATGTTAGACATCTATTCTTTTTTGGTTATAATAACTGAAATTTCAAGCATTTTACATCTCATTGTATCCTTACCTTCCCTTTTCTCTTACCTCATCCTCCCAATAGAGGTATATCACAATTTTGACTAAATTAATAGTCAGTGTTTACATTATTATCACTGTGTAAATAATATCCATGTGGAGCCAAGTAGTATATTATGATTGTTTCACGTCTTGAACAACCCTTTGTTGTGAAGTTATAATAATTTATTTAAACAATTTATTTAGTTTCCTATGACCCTGTCTTCAATTTATTTATGAAATGCCACTTCTGCCAAATGCTTATTAATATTTTTTCTCAAATGAGCAACAAATCAGATAATCTAAGAAATCAGTTTTCTTTTTCCTGGAGACTTACCCCATCTGTACTAATTCTTTTTAGCCACCACTGCCACCTGCTGACTGTTGGTGGAGTGGAAAGGCAAAATTATTAGGCTCGGGTAGGTGTTTTTAAACCAGAAAATGTCTTTTCAATGAGAAAGGAATATGATCCTTGTGATAGAAGAGAGAATATAAAATCATTAGACATTCTCTTCCCTTACCCTGTCACCCCTTTCTTTTTACCTAGAAGAAGAAAAGCCTGTTCTAATCTTTCTTTTTATGCTGTGGTCATTCTAAGCCTTCATTTGATCCACTAAAGGAAGAGGGAAAGGTGGGCTACCCCTTTTTTTAAAAATGACAGCTTTATTGGGCATACATGATGTATGATAAACCACACATATTTAAAGTGTATAATGTCATGGATTTTGACATGTATATACCCATGAAATTATTGCCACACTCTAGATAATGAACATGTTACTCCCCAGAATTTCCTCTTGTTCCTTTGTATTAAATCATTTCTGCCTTCCTCCACCCATCCCCAGGCAGCCATTGATCTCTTTTCTGTCACTACAGTTTGCATTTTTTATAATTTTATATAAATGAGAGCAAACAGTATGTACTCCTTTTTGTTGTTGTTTGGCTTCTTGCACTCGCATTGTTATTTTGAGATTCACCATGTTGTGTATATCAGTAGTTTATTTCATTTTATTGCTTAATGGTATTTTCTTGTACGGATTTACCACAACTGGTGAATCCATTCACCTGTTGATGGACATTTGTCTTGTTTCCAGTTTTTGGTTATTACAGACAGAATTTTTATGAACATTTGTACAGATAGATGTTATTTCTCTTGGGCCAATACTCAGGCGTGGAATGTTTAGATTGTATGGTAAGTGTATGCTTAGCTTTTAAAGAAACTGCCAAGTTGTTTTACAAAGTGGTTGTACTATCTTACATTCCCACCAGCAGCATGTGGAAGGTCTATATCTTGTCAGCACTTGATATGGTCAATCTTAATTTTAGCCATTTTAGTGGGTTTGTAGTATTTTCTCTTTGTGGTTTTTTGTTTGTTTGTTTGTTTTTTAAAGATTTTATTGGGGAATTGGGGAGGAGAACAGCGTTGGGGAATCAGGGAAGGGGAACAGACAAGTTGCTGTCTTTTTGTTCTTCAGTCTAGTTGCGGAGGACGTTGCTTCACTGGCCCATGTTGGTATCATCATTGCGCTCTTCCCGGATGAGGCAGATCGGTCACCAGCCTCTGGATGGTCAGTCACCGCGGCTATTGGCAGCTCATGCTGGCTGCCAGCCACTCACGCTGGCTGCTGGCCACTCACGCTGGCTGCTGGCCACTCACTGTAGCCTATGGCAGCCCACTGCAGCAGGGGCTGCAGCCTACACCGTCGCCGGGGCTCACACAGCCCAGCTCCAGGTGGAGCTGTTGTTAGCTGTAGAGGGCAGTGTCACTGGCCCTCATATGTGGGATCCGAACCGGGGCCGCTGGCATCCCAAAACCAGCTCTTAACCAATGCACCACTTGGCCAGCCCTCTTTGTGGTTTTAATTTGATTAGTATTGCCCTAATGCCTAATGATGTTGCGCATCTTTTCATGTGCTTATTTTGAGCTACGCCTTTTAAATACTCCGTTGGTAATAGAGCTAACACTAAGTTTGGGCAAAGGAAGCAGTATTACATGACAGGTGCCATAAAAGAGTCTCATTTACTAGTTGGCTATGAAATTCTTCTTAACTTACTTGAAATTCCTACACCTGAGGGATAAAATTACTTTTGAGTTAAGAGACCTAAAATAAGGAGCAGTTTGTAAAAAATGATGTTTTGAATTAGAATGGCTATGTTATCTATAAGTGAAGGGAAAACCCTAGATATTTTTCCTCCCATTTTCTTTGATTAGATTGTTTTCTAGATTAGCTGACGGTCATTTCAGAAAGTAAAGAGACTGTGCTTTGAGGGAATGTCAGAGTGGCTGTGGTCCTTAAAGGAGGTGGAAAAGAGGGAGTAGGGGATGAAAAATTGCAAAAGAAATTTGAAGTGGCATACCAGATAGGATGCTGTCTGGTAAACACTGGCCAGTGTACATATGTGTTCTGGGGCAGTATGATCAGGGGAGTGAGACAGAGAAGAGGGGGAAGATAAGTATCAATGTATGATTAGATCAGAGGCAGGCCCTAGATAATGGGGTCCCTGAAGGGGGAGACTGAGGCCAGAAAAAAGGAGGAAATGCTGAATATGAAAGTTACATTCTTCATAGTTTTGTTGAGAGCAGCATGGTTACTATAGAGCATCTTGGACTAGAACAGCCTCTATTCTCAGTCTTCTCTTCTACAAACTAGATTCCTTCAATTTTGGGCTTTCCCCCTACTCCTAAGCTCTCCCTTTTGGGTTTCATATGACAAGAAAAAAGTAGCTTTTGTGGTGGCAGCCACCACTGCAGCTCCCCCTTCCTGCCCAGCTCTACAGCCTTAACAGGGAACCTTGACAATATAGTGTAGTTAAGGTTCTTGAGCCAAACTGCTGAGTTTAGTTTCTGGCTCTACCATTTATTAGCCGTATGACTGTGGACAAGTTGCTTAATCTTTCTGTACCTCAGTTTCCTTATATAGAGAGGAGAATGTTAACTCCCTTAGATAGCTGTGAGCATTCAATGAATTAATATTTTAAAAGTGTTTAGAACATTGCCTGGCAGGTTTTCAGCTCTCAGTAAACATTAGCTGTTAATTGAACTTAAACTCCTCAGCTCCACTTTCCAGGTGCTTCATCATCTGGCCTCTGCCTGTCTGCCCATTACTATCCCATTACTACTTTTTATCTACTGGTTTCCTCACCGAGTCATGGATCTATGCATAACTCCAGAGGTTTCCATTGCCTGGAAAGTCCTTAACAATTCAAACCCTTCCCACTCTTCAAAGATCACTTCAAATCCCATCTCCTCAATCACCTCTTATTACTTATTATTTCTTGAGTTCTCATCCACCATCTGCCCACCTAAATTCTTGATACCATAGACTTTAGTGAATAATTACACTCATCCTTCCCTGGTGTGAATCAGTTCTGTCTCCCTACCAGCTGGTAAACTTCCTGAGGGCAGGAACAGTATCTGATGAGCCCTCTTTCAGTGGAGTGAATACATTGCCTTTACTCCAATCCAAGCATCAGTAAAGAGAGTCAACATAGGCAACAGAGGAGGGTGTGAAGAAGTCATAGTTTTAATAACAGATTAGTTAGGGGGTGGGGATGGTAGTTTCTTTCCTGTCTGTGCCATTCTCCAAAAGCGGAGGTTCCCTCCCCACTGTGTTTCTGAGCCTAGAGAGCAGACCACATCTTACCCACATAGAGTCGTCAGATAGATTCCTTTCCAGAATCATTCCCTCCTCTTTCCACCTTCCAGGAGAAAAATCTCATTAGGTTTTTGAGTTTCTTATGGGTAACGGTCATGTTTTCTTCTTTCAGTTCTTCCCTCTTACAAGTCTCAACCTTTCAGTTTTCTGCTGATCATCAGGACCCCCATAACCTCTAAGCTTCTAGGGGTGTTTCAGGAGGAGATGGACTGAAACATTAGCATATTATTCAGGGTCCTGGGGAAACTGGTGAAGAGTCCCTACAGAGGTCTGGAATGCAGGAACCTTGCCCAGAATCCTTATTCTGTGATCATTTCACCCCTGGACTGCAGCCTTATCTGACTCCGGACACATGTCCTTGTGCCATGTATTTCCTAGTCCCCACTGTTCCTTCAGTGATTCTTTATGTTCTTTCCTGCCAGTCTCTACCCCCAAATCATTTCCAAACCAGTCATGGGCTTGGCCTAGTTATTGAATGGAAAGCCACAAAACAAAGAGCCCAGAAAGGAGGGGGGCTGGGAGGGATACTGAGGAAAGAGGAGCCCCGGCATCCGAGGGGAAGAGATGCAGCTTTTCTAAGTCTGGCAGGAAGGCTCGGGCATCCCCCAGAGCTGCCTGCGCTGCCACGGTAAAGTTGGGGTTACCAGAGATTAAAACATCAAAGACACAGGAATGAAAGTAAGCGTCTTCAACTGGCAGCCCTTCCTTGCACAGCTGTCTGGCAGCATCAACCGTTATAGCTCCCCGACGATTGCGCTCTGAGCGGGAGAGTTGCTGACTGGGGGGGCACCCCCCAACACAGAGCTGTAGGTCCTGCTCAGCTGAGAAGGCCCGGGCCACATCCTCAGCTACCTTGATGGAGAAGGAGAGCTGCCCAGCTGTCTGCCGAATGATTATAGTTGTGCCAATATAGGCAGCGCGGATCTCCACGTGGCTCCCAGGGTTGGCAGTTCGAATGGACAAACTCGAGCCCCCAGGTCGGTCACCTCCATTGACAGAACCATCTTCAAAGGCTGCGGGAAGATTGTCCACCTCAGCCTGGTAGACCTTCTGATCGATGCATTCCTGCATATTCTTAAATATGATGGTGAGCTGTGAGGGCAGGGGGGCAAAGAGTTCAGTTTGGGCTCAGGGCATCTTTCCCCTCCCCCCATCAGGCCTCCTATAGTCAGGGATCTGATTCCTGCAGAGATGCAAGGCCTAGCAGAGGCCCTCACTCCTGGACCAGTGCTTCTCTTTAATGTTGTAATACCGCCTCATCCCTGGTCAACCACCTCTCTCCTTTTTGGTCTCCTTCTGAGCCACAACCACAGGAGAAGGAAAAGGCTCCCTTCAGAAACTCCAGCCCGGGGCTCCTCAGCTCTCCCCTCCCCAACTTTCTGTTCAGTGTTTTCTAAATTTGAGTGCAAGTCCCACCCAGGGAAAGTGATTTACCAGAGCGCGTGTTTGGTAGGAGAGAGTGATTCCAGATGTGGGGGCGGTTGTGGAAGAAAGGGAGTAGGGAGCATTGCTGAGGTGTGGGAATGGGATGGGAGTGGGACCGTGGGGTGACCACGAGAGGACCTGGAAGAGCACTTGAGTCCTGACCTTCCGCGTGGTGGTGGCGTTGGCCCCCGACGCCACGGGGGAGCTGGTGGCCTGGACAAAAAGGAAGTCGTTATCCAGCAGGGGCCAAGCTCCTTGGACACGGCAGGTGTGAAAGTGGTGGTGGAAGCTGCGTACATGGGGGTCCCCGAAGGAGGCGCAATGCAAGAAGCCCGGGGGACGACCGTGCAGCCCGGAAAACCGGCTTTCATAATCACAGGGGTCTGGGACTGGGGGGCTGGAGGAGCTGACCGGGCCGCTGCCTGGAAGGGCGGGGCCCCGGGGCGGGGGCGGCGCTGTGGGGCCCTGGCGCGAGCAGCTATGCTGGATCATCAGGTCTTCGATGCCATGCACCGCTGAGTGGAAGGCGAGGTCCCCGCGGCAGGTGCGCGCCGTGCGCCGAGTGCAGAGCGCGTAGGAGCGGAGGGCTCGACAGAGGCCACCCGAGCCCAGCCCTGCAGCCCGGCCTCCTTCTCCTCCTTCTCCTCCCAACCCTCCTGGTGAGCCCCCATCTCTGAGGCTCAGGGTAGAAGATACGTACTCAGCATTGCAGCGGAGGATCTTGCATTGAGAATTCGCTGAGGACAGGAGGGAGAGGATGGTGAGATGGTCCCCAGGTCCCTGCTCTTCCAAATCTCATCAGGGGATTCCATCCGTTCCTAGAACCACCGAAGGTCTTCCCCTGTCCCCAGGCCCCAGCCCCCTAATCCTGCCTTCACTCAGTTTTGCTAATAATGTGTCAGCCCGCTAGATCTCTCATCCCTGTCCATCAAGGTCCTTCCCAGTGCCCTTCCCCAAGTTGAATGGGAAATAATATATAGATGTTTAGAGTGGGGCAAGGGACCCCTCAGCACCCAACTCTTCACTCACACATGCCCACCCCTCCATAGCAGCCTACACTCTAGAGTCCCCAAACCCTTCCTTACCATATCCACAGAGGAGCAGCAGGAGGGTGAGAGCGCTTAGAGTTGGGGGACTGCCATGGGGGAACCGGGGACTAGGGGACTGGCCTGGCTCCCCCATACCTATCCAGCCAGGTTCCCCCAGGCTCCAGTTCTTTCCAGCTGATGGCCCTCCTACCTAGTGAATTTTGACCCGCCGACCTGTAAGCGACTGAAAAAAGAAATTTGGCTGGGCATGGGAAAAGAGAAGAGTTGAAGATTGTCCAGGATGATGTGAAGAGAATCTGGAAAGAGCAAGAAAAGGATAAGCAGACTAGAGATTGGGGAGAATGGGGCTCCCCAGACTATAAGTGTGGCTGTTAATCCTCTGTGCTCTGTTCTTGTGGCCACTTTCGGGTCCCTTATGCAATACCCCTCGGTGGGGGTGAAAGGAACGTTGAGTGGACTGGAGGGGCAGAGTCCACTAGATTGCCCCATTCTGAGCTACCAAACAGCAGAAATGTCAAAAAAGGAGGAATCATGGGGACTGATTAGATCTCAGTCATTCTGGTGTGTTCCCCAATAGAATAAGGATCTCCAAATACGTCAGAAACATACTTCTCTAGGGGTCATTTATTTCTTTTTTTCATTTGTGTTAGAATTTTCAACAAGAAAGAGTAAGGGTGAAATACCCATCCCCTGGGTATTCAAACGAAAAGGGAACCAATCTCTTTCATCTATTCTAGAGAGCTGCAATTATAAATCCCCCAGTCTCATGGAATAATGGGGTACAACCCAAGCATGCAAATCAATATTTGCTTGTTATGAGTCAACAGTTCTTGACTATTTCAACCCTGACTGAAGAATCATTCTTTCCAGTAATCCTTCCTTTGCAAATTCAGAAGTTCTCAGGCTTTGGATGAGGAAAGAGCTCGGGGAGGGGTTAACTCACTGTTGCCAGCTCCCCTATCTGGGGGTAAGGAAACGAGTGGGGGAACAGTCAAGCAGGAGGGAGAATAGGATGGCAGGACTAGAGTTGTGGGGAGAAATCATTTACAACAAGGAGTGGCCCTTAGAAGCCTAATGTGGAGGGCACTGCTAAGCAGGGGCAAGGTAGAATATCAGTGATTAATCATCTGAGGGTAAATTTGGCCTTGGTGAGCAAACCACAGACTAGGGGATGTGGGAAACTCCTTCTAAAGAAGCACATTTCATCAGAAGTCTTGAGGTAACAAGATGAGAAGAGAGCTAAGACTGCCAGAGGAGAGTCCAAGGATTAAACTTCAAATGGGCAGAAGCCCAAGGCCAGAAAGAAATGAGACAGAAGGAGAAATGGAGATTGGGGCATCTTAGCGCGGAAGGGATCCTAGCTTTTGGACGGGAGAGATCCAAGTAGATGTCGGAATTTTATGAAAGTCTAACTTCAATCCAAAAGCTTATTAACAGAATTGCAATTTCATTTTGACTTACTGTTTCCAGAGGTCAAACATTACTCTGATATCCAGTTCTCCAGCCATGACTGCCTACGCTGTTGGTCAACTCCAGTCAGGGGATCCCCGTCTTTCTCCATGTCTCCCCAGGTCTCCAAACCGACTGCAATCTCAGGGAGGTCAGGAAGCCAGAGAAGGTCTGGTGGGGGGGGGGATAAGGGGGAGTCTATGGCTGGCAGGAGCACTGGACAGCTGAGCGGGGGAGGGAGGTGGCCACTGAGTTGACTGTTTTAAAAATAGCTAAGTCCAAAATTCCAGGAGTGTTGGTGGGGGTAGGGTATGGGAGTGGGGAGGATGGGAGGATTAGAAAGAATATGGAGCATAAGGTGCCAAGCCGGGGGCGGGGGGGGGAGGACAGAAATATGACAGGAAAGTGAGATACCTCATTCCAACTTAAATGACTATTCATTGTATACTCCAGGCAGCCCTCCAGCATGGCCAATAAGGAGCTCCCGGCCTTTAAAAATTAGAGTGGGCAATTGTCTATCTTTCGTTCACAACCCTCATTCTTGCTATATTGAATATTCATTTAGTTTCTACAGAATATATCTAGGAGGCAGCTGACTTTAAATACGATTGATAGCAGAGGTAGTTCACAGCCCTTCCCCCATCTTTGCAGAGTATTTCAGAAGGACTGAAAAAGCCAGCTGTCCAGAGAAGAAATCTGAGCTCTAAGTTGTAAAGATGAGGGTTTGTTTCAGTCTACCAGCTCAGGTCCTTGCAGCTGTCTATCCCCCTACTGCCTCCATTTCATTCCCTTACTTATACAGCAAATTTCTCTTCCTTCCCTCTCACCAATACACACACACACACACACACACACACACACACACACACACACACACTTCTGAGTGGCTGGTGGGGAGGAGACTAACAGAGGCAAAGAGGTGGAGAAGGAATGGAGATATAATTTTCTGAAGGCTGCTAATTCACAGAGGAGGAGAACTTGATAAGATAAACTGAGAGAAAAAGAGACTCAGAAAGATACTTCTGTGAAATAACACATTTTTGTGACCTTTTAATGTATTGCACCCAAAGAATTTCGCCATGTCATATTTTTGCAGCCATAGGCACTTGGGATCATCTCTTAGTACCTGCCAAGTGAAATTAACACAAGGGCTGATTCCAGAGTGTCACGAAAGCAACTGCATTAATTGGTTCTGCATTTAATTCAGGATCTAGAGGCCCACAAAAGGCCCTTCTTTTTAGTATACATACATATCTGACAAATATAGATTTTCTCTCAACCACATGAGGCCATATCATAAGGCTTTTAATTGCAAAAATGTAAAATGCCACCCAATCCAACTATTTAAATGACTTCAAAACAGTGATTTGACCATGTCGTTCCAAGTGAGATATACTCTAAGGACAAAAAGAAATGTGAAAATATTTTAAAGTAGCCACATTGTTGGTGGTCGTGTTGGTATTGTTATTCTGAAACTATTGTAGATGTGTTGTGGGATCAAATGAATGAATGTTAATATTAATGTCTTTGTGTACGAGGATTTTTGGTGTAGAATAAAGAGATACAGACTTATGGTTGATGACGTTAAGTAAAAACTATAATTCTGAATTTAAATTGGAACTTTAATAACTTGGAGCTCATGGTGTTTTTATCCTAAAACATTTCCTAGCTTTATCCTAAAAAGTCCTAGAAATAATAACTCAGTAGCAATGAACACATCTAATGTTCAGATTGAACTATCTAAATACTATTTCCCACTAAAAGGAACTCTTTGGAGAAATGACTAATTTCAGGTATGGGGCAGGAATTGTCCAAGAAAAGCAAGAAAGCTTTCAGCAACTGATAAGATTGTATCAAAAGGACTCAGAAGCTGCTAGAATAATTTCCACTCGCCAAAGGTGGGCAATTTGAGTGTCAACACGGACACTATTTGCAACATACTTGATATGTTTAAATCTATGGGTTCACAATGATACTTAAAAATACAAATTTATTAGTCACTGTTGGAAAATGCTAGGAGATCAACTCATTCTTTTTTTTTCTTTTCTTTTTTTTTGAGGCAGTGTCACTGGCCCTCATATGTGGGACCCGAACCAGGGCCACTGGCCTCCCAAGCCAGCACTCAACCACTGTGCCACTTGGCTGGCCCTCAACTCATTATTTTGAAAACGGCTAGTAATTGGAAAGAATCAAGCATTTATCCTGTGTTTTCCTGTGGGAACTCAAGATGAGGAGGCAATTTCTCTTTGTAGAACATTTCCAGCAAATGAATGAATGAATGAAAGAATGAAGAAATGGCATAATTAGAATATCAACATTTTTGATATAATTAGAATATTAACATATCAACTTCTAATGAATTCATGTGTCTAGGCAATGATCAACAATGGCTGCTCTCCATCACAAAAGAAGCAACAAACATTATGTCCTCCTGATCATAGGTAAACAATTTCACCTATGAGGTACCCTGGTAAAGAAACCCTTCTGACTGAATCTGATCAAGCTCTAGTCTAGAGCTAACTACTAAGTTACAGGAAATACAGGAGACATCAAATGATGCAAGTCCATACTGTGGGAATACTCTAGAGCACGAATGTCCTGGGTTCTTCAACAGATAAATTGGAAGAAAGAAAAAAGATGGAGAGGGAATCTCTCCTAGCCCCTGGATCACCAGGGAACCATCTTTTACTGTGGCTAGCAGGGAGAAGAAGGTAGGCATTTGCTAAATCAACCTAGAGTACATAAGTCAATACTTAGCTCAGAGCTGTAATAGAACCACAAGCAAACAGTCTGCTTTTCCAGCTCCAAGAGTATTTCACATTGACTT
Organism: Aselliscus stoliczkanus; assembly: GCA_033961575.1. Lineage (NCBI taxonomy): Eukaryota > Metazoa > Chordata > Mammalia > Chiroptera > Hipposideridae > Aselliscus > Aselliscus stoliczkanus. The sequence continues at coordinate 102,964,603 of CM066739.1, forward strand.
TGTAGTAATTCTATTCTGACCAAAGTAGTTCCATTACAGTGCATGCCTTCATAGATTTAGCTTTGTTTATTTGGTTTATTTTAATTTCTATCTTGAGGTCTTTCAGAGGGGAAAACTCTTCATTAGCTATTTGGATAGAATTCAATTCTGTTTTGTTGCCATGTTTTCCGGAGTGGCTGTACCATTTTATATTCTCACGAGCAATATATGAATGATCTGCTTTCTCTGTAATGTTCACCAGCATTTGATGTCATTTTTCTAGCCATTCTGATAGGTATGTAATGATATCTAATTGTGATTTTAATTTGTATTTCCCTAATGGCCAATGATGCTGAACATCACATCCTTGTTTATCTATGTATCCTCTTTGGTGAAATGCCCCTTCATGTCTTTTGACCATTTCTCATTGAATTGTTTTCTTACTGTTGAGTTTGAGAGTTCTTTATATATTATCCTTGATAGTATTCCTTTCTTAGATATGTGGTTTACACATATTGTCTCCCAATCACTAGCTTGTCTTTTTATCCTCATAACAAGGTCTTTTGCAGAGCAAATGTGTTTTAGTTTTGATGAAGTCTATTTTATCAGTTTTTACAGATATTACAGATAATGCAAAGGTGTCAAATCTTTGTCTAGCCCTAGATCATGAAGAGTTTCTCCTATGTTTTTTTTCTAAAAGTTTTACGCTTCACATTAAAGTTGGTAATCCACTTTGAGTTAGTTTTATATAAGGTCTGAGACTTAGGTTGAGGGTTTATTTTGTTTGTTTGTTTATGGATGTCCAAGTTCTACAGCAATGTATATTGAAAAAGCTATTCTTCCCCCATTGAATTACCTTTTGTACTTTTAGATATATATTTTTAAAAAAAAGCAACCAGTTGGGATATTTGTGTAGGTCTATTGCTGGGTCCTCTGTTCTGTCTCATTGATCTGTGTTTTTTTTTTTTTTTTAGCTGAGCCATCCTGCTACCTGTTGGCAGCTCAGCTCAGCCAGGAATCCGACTGGCAACCCTGTTGCTCAGAGCTCCCATGCTTGAGTGAGCTCTTAACCAACTGAGCCACTGGGCTGGCCCAATTGATCTGTGTTTTTATCCTTCTGCCACTACCACATCATCTTGACAGCTGTAGCCTTTTAATAAGTCTTGGGTAAAACAGGTAAGCAGTTTCCTCCCACTTAATTCTTCTTTTTCTTTGTTAGGATTTTATTGGGGAATTGGGGGAGGGGAATAGCGCTGGGGAACCGGGGAAGGGGAACAGACAAGTTGCTGTCTTTTTGTTCTTCAGTCTAGTTGCGGAGGACATTGCTTCATTGGCCCATGTTGGTATCGTCATTGCACTTTTCCCGGATGAGGCAGATAGGTATCGGTCGCCAGCCTCTGGATGGATGGTCGTTCACCGCGGCTATTGGCAGCTCACACTGGCTGCCAGCCACTCACGGCTGGCTGCCGGCCACTCACTGTAGCCTATGGCAGCCCACTGCAGCAGGGGCTGCAGCCTACACCGTCGCCGGGCCTCGCACAGCCCAGCTCCAGGGGGAGCTGTTGTTAGCTGTAGAGGGCAGTGTCACTGGCCCTTATATCTGGGCTCCGAACCGGGGCCGCTGGCATCCCAAACCAGCTCTTAACCTGTGCGCCACTCGGCCGTCCCTAATTCTTCTTTTTCAAAATTTATTTTAGCTATTCTAGTTCCTTTGCCTTTCCATATAAATTTTGGAATAATTTTGTCTATATCTAAAAAAAAAAAATCTTTCTAGGGTTTCCACCTCACTAATTTTTTTATTGTGATAATTTATACATAACATAAACTTCACAATTTTAAACATTTTAAAGTGTATAATTCAATGGCATTTAGTACGTTCAAAATGTGCAACCATCACCAATACCTAGTTCCAGAATATTTTCATCACCCTAAAAGAAAACCCTGTACCTGTTATTCAGTCACACCCAGACCTCTGGCAATGACCAATCTGCTTTCTGTCTTAAAGGATTTGCCCATTCTGCACATTTCATACAAACGAAATCGTACAACATGTGACCTTTGTGTCTGGCTTCTTTCATTTATCATAATGCTTTTGAGGTCCACCCAAGTTGTAGCATGTCAGTACTTTATTCCTTCTTATATCCAAAAAATATGCTATTGCATGTATATATCACAATTTGTTTAACCATCCATTTCTTGAAGGACATTTGGGTTGTTCCTACCTTTTAGCTATTATGAATAGCATGTGCTATGAATGTGCATGTACAACTCTTTGTTTGGATACCTGTTTTCAGTTCTTTGGAATAAATACCTAGGGGATGAAATTACTGGATTGTATTCTATGTTTAACTTATTGAAGAACCATCTAACTGTTCTCCATGGCAGCTGCAATATTTTACATTCCCACCAGCAACGTACAAGAGTTCTAATTTCTCATTCTCACTAACATTGTTATATTCCATTTTTAAAAATTATAGCCATCTTGGAAAGTGCGAAGTAGTATCTTACTGTGGTATTGATTTGCATTTCCTTAATGACTTAATGACATTGAGCATCTTGCCATGTGCTTGCTGGTCAATTGAATGTCTTTTTTGGAGAAATTCTATTAAAATCATTTGCTCATTTTTAAATTGAATTGCGAATTGCTTGACTTTTTGTTCTTGAGTTGTATCCCCCTTATTTTTGAAGGATATTTTGCTGGATATAGGAATTTGGGTTGACAGTCTTTTCCTTCAGCATTTGAAAACTTTTGTGCCACTTCTTTTGGCCTCCATGTTTCTGACAAGAAATCTGCTGTCATTCAAATTGTTTTATCCCCTACAGATAAGATGTCATTTTTTACTGCTTTCAAGATTTTTTCTTTGTTTTTAGCTTTCATCAATTTGCTGATGATATATATCTTGGCATAAGTTTGTTTGGGTTTATCCTCTTTGGGGTTTGCACAACTTCTTGAATCTATAGGTTTGCCCCTCTGCCAAATATGGAGGAACTGTTAGCCTTACTTTTTATAGTACTTTTTCCAGTCCTGTTCTTTTTTTTTTTCTCCTGGGAATCCGGTGACACAAATGTTAGATCTTTTGATATAATCCCACAAGTTCCTGTGACTCTGCTCTTCTTATTTATTTATTTATTTTTTACAACGCAGTGCAATAGTTATACCTTTTACCCCTCAAAGTGACAGCTCCCCTCCCCCAACCCGCTATCCTGTTCTCCCCCCATATCATACATATCTATTACAATCCCTTGACTCCACTCCCACACTATACTCCACATCCTGTGACTATATATATATACATTCAATCACAGTTAACATACAGTATTACACAATATCAGCTTCAGGTGTGCAGTGCAGCGATCAAGCCTCTACCCCATCCCTGAAGCAGTCTCCCCAACAAGACATGCGACCATCTGACACCCCACAAAATATTCACAGCATTACTAATTATATTCCTCAAACTGCGTTTCACATTCCTGTCGCTCTGCTCTTCTTTTACCATCCCATTTCATCTGTTGTTCAGATCAAGTAATTTCTATTGTTCTTTCTTCTAGTTCACTGAGTCTTTCTTCTGTCCTCTCCATTCTGCTGCTGAGCCCATCCATTGAGGTGGGTTTTTGTTTTTTAATTTTTTGGTTCTAAAAGTTCCATTTTGTTCTTTATATCTTCTTTGCTGAAACTTTTAATTTTATTTGCTGGGATAATCTATTTTTTCATTTATTTCAAGCATGTTTGTAATTGCTTGAAACATTTTTATGATGACTGCTTTAAAATCTTTGTCAGATAATTTTAACATCTCTTTCATATGGTATTGACTGTTTTCATTCAGTTTGAGATCTTTCTTATTTTTGGTATGCTGAGTGCTTTTTAATTAAAACCTGGGCATTTTGTGCTGTCGATCATATTTAAAAGTTTTGTTTTAATTGGCATTCTCTGATACTATTTAGGAAGAGGAAGTGTGTGTGTTGGGGGAGGGGTGCCAGGTAGATGTAGGAGTCCAGGTTCCCCCATTTGGCCCCCATTTATAGCTGAGGAGAGGGGCTCCTCATTACTGCTGGGCAGAGTACGAGTTCCAGCTCCCCACTAGGCCTTCACTGATACCAACCTGTCTGAGAGAGAGGGGGGTGCCTCATTGTTGCTCCCTACATGGCCCCTACTGACTGGGGAATGAGGGTTGCCTTGTTATCAACAGGTGTTGGGAAAAGTACTGACTCTACTAATTTTTCCTGGATACCAATCCAGCAAGGAAGGGGAGAAACACCTCTTTACAGGCCTGGTGAAGGTGTAAGTCTAGGTACCCCGTTAAGTCTTTGCTGGTGTGGGTAGGGGTGAGCCACAGTTTTTTCTGTGGTGTTTGGCTGGAGTAGAGTGGTTATTATCTAAAAGTTTTCACTTTTGCTAGGCTGCCTATTTCCAGGTCCTTTGGCTAGAGAGAGCAGGCTTTTGTTGTTGGCTGTTTTGTTTTGTTTGTTTTTTCTTTTCTTTCTTTCTTTCTTTCTTTTTTCTTTTATTTGGCTGCATCCATTGGCATTTCCAGGTTTCTGGCTTCTTCAGGTCCAAGTCTGGGATATATGAAGCAAAAAGAAAATCCAGGAAATCACCACTCTGTGGTTCCTTGGGTTCTCAAGCCCCTTCTTTCTTTCTCTCCATTTTTCGGAGTCCCTTATGTTTATTTTATATGGAGTGTCTGGAGTTTTTTTTTTTGAAGGCAGTGTCCCTGGCCCTCATATGTGGGACCCGAACGGCTTTCCAAGCCAGCGCTTAACCACTGCGCCACTCGGCCGGCCCTGGAGTTTTTAATTGTATTAGCAGGAATACTAGAGAAAAGTACATTTAAGCAATCTTCCCTGATCCATTTTCTTTTATTAACTTGTTTATTCTGTTTTACACTAGATTGTGAGCTCTTTTAAGTATATTTTTGTATCTTCAATACCTAGTCTGGCACATAATCTGTAAATGCTTGAGAAAAGAAAAAAAAATAGATCCTGGACTACAATAAATGAATCACACTCCATCCATTTTTAGGTGTGCGGTGCCAGGAAGAGGAAGAGGCTTAAATCCCATCCGGAATGATGAGATTTCTCCTGGGGCTTTGACGTTGATTGCTTCCCAAAGCTCCTTCCTAGAGTCTCATGTGTTAACCAATATTACCAGCAGGTGGCAGAATAATCAATGAAAATGAACTTCACCACAACATAAGGAGGCTGATTTCTTTTGACATGGAGAATTAAATTCCATTACCTTGCACCCACCGTGGGTACAATCCCAAGATGCTACTCTGAACGTTATACACTTTTGGGGAGGCGGGGTTACAGGTAGCTGTCCAGTGAGAACAGAATTGGATTAACAGGAGATGGGTTCTCTTAGGCTCCTTGGTAACATGTAACAACAGGAAAACTTGGTTTTTGTGAAAATAAATGTCTAACATTTAGTTACTCTTCTCCTTAATTTTTGGCATTTAAACCCATAGGAAGGAGGAGATTGGATGACTTAAGGATTAATATTTTTCTTAAAGAAAATTTTAACTTGATACTTTAAAAGCAACACAAAACAACAAAAAACTCCCACAAAGACCCCATAATCTTACCACCCATTTTTTGTCTACCAGGCCCTCCTGATATGTACACATCATTGATGATTTAATTTTGAATTCTCTTTTTCACTTATTTTCAAAAGTATTTTTCTGATGTTAAGGGGTGTGTGTGTGTGTGTGTGTGTGTGTGTGTGTGTAGGGGGGTGTTGCTGTTAAAAATTTCTATTTGAACTTATGAGCAAAATTAATCACAGTGCAGTCATCTGACCAAAAAAGACCTTAATGGAGGCTTTTGATTGTTTATTTGTTTCATTTTTGTTTTTCTCAACTTTTTATTTTAAAAAAGAAGAAATTTTTAAAATTTCAAAGAAATTTCACAGAAAAGCTGAAAGGATAAACTAATGGACACTTAATTAATTCATTATTCCTCTTCCTTCTAGATTCATTGCTAACATTTTTCCACATTTGCTTTCTTTTCTCTCTCATATAAAGTAATTTGCATACATTGATGGGTTTGGTTTTAAAAGTTCCTTCAGTCCCTAGACTACTTGCCTACATGCTCCCCAATTTTATTTTCTTTCTCCTCACTCCCTCTCTTCCTTCTTATTTAAAAAATGTAAAGCTCCAAAACATTGCCTTTCTCTTAGTCTCCCATCAGCGAGTTATACTCAGCTCCTGCTGACCACCAAGCATCCATAGGATGAGTGACTTCACTTGTCTGCAATCACTGGCCAACAGAATTTGGTCTAAATTCACAGCAGATGAAAAAAAGCTGGTATGGGAGCTGGTTCTCCCAGTGTTACTCCCACGACGACCTCTATATTCCTTGAGGAAAAGTTCCTCGTCAATTGTCAAAGCCCCATCTGGAGACCTTTACTTTCCTGCTGATCGCAATTCAGGGAATCACTGCAACTACGTGAAGTTGAGGGCTTCCTTTCTCAGTTTTTTGCTCTTTTCTCCGAATATTCGTCTCTGGTTGTGGGGACCGTGATCGTGTGTACACGATCCTCCCTCAGCTCCTGGAGCCAGGCGTAGCAGTTCTCTCACGGGTTTTCTATTCCAAAAGAGAAATAGGAGGGAAAAAAAGCAATAAAAAACAACAACAAACCCTCAGAAACCTAATTAATGTCGATAACAGAATAAATGGAAACACAGAATTAGAATGATATACTCTGTAGCAAAAGGTGCTCTCAGTTTCCCTGGTGGTCTAGTGGTTAGGATTCGGCGCTCTCACCGCCGCGGCCCGGGTTCGATTCCCGGTCAGGGAACAACTGTTTTGTTCTCCACTAATCTATAAAATTCCTTTTAAATGATTAACAGTGTTTTTCTAATTATAATGCCGTTAATGTTTTATGCAAATGATAGTGTTTGCATAAATACATATATATTTAAATATGTTCCCTTGTACAAATGATATCAATCTATACACGCTTTTTTGCACTTTTCCTTTTTCACTTAACGATGTATTATTATATTTTAGAAATGGTTCCAGGTTAAACAAAAAGAACTTCCTCATTTTTTCTCATGGCACGTAGTATTTCATTGTATGGCTAGTCCATAATTAATCAAACCAGTTTCCTATTGATGGACACTTAGGTTATTTATAAACCTTTGCTATTACAAGCAATGCTGCCATAAATAACCTTGCACATATGTCATTTTGCATGTGTGGGGAATAAATGTGAGAAATTGAAATGCTGTTTCAAAAGGTATGTGCATTTGTGGATAGTGCTAGTATGCCCTCCTTAGAGGTCGTACCAACTTATGCTCCCACCAGTGATGTACAATGTAAAAATCATTTTTAAAAAACTCGTGGGTTGTCATCAAAATTGATTTAATCAATTGTATTTCTGGACTTCTAGTTATTTCCTCCCCCCAAAAAAAATTCTGGTTTTACAAGTAACACTTAGATGAACATCTGTGTATATATATATTTTGTGTATATCCTTAGATATTTCCTTAGTATAAATTCATAGAAGTGGAATTACTACCTCATATTAATGGATTAAAGAGTTAAATGCAAGAACTTAAACAAAAGCTAGAAAAAGAAGATTAGTGGATAGTTACTTTAAAATTGAGCCGGAGAAGACTTTTCCAAGATAAAAGAGCAAACACAGAAATCATAAAGGATAAAACCCACAGATCAGAGCATATAAAAACAGGGAACTTCTGCCTGTTTAAAAATCCTATAAATAATATGAAAAAATAAATGACAAACTGGTATAATCAGTAATATACCCAGTAATATAATATAAATACCCAATAGAAAAAAATAGACAAAGCATATGACTTAGTATAAGCCTCAAAACTGATACAAATAACTGGTAAACGTATGCAAAATGATCAACTTCAATAGTAATAGAATAAATGAAAATTAAATGGCACTTCATATTATCTTGCACTTTTGTAAAGATGAGAAGAATAACCATATCCATTTGACTGATGTAATTTGGTAATACTTCAATTGAATAGTGAAAATTGGTGGTCTCTCTTCACGCAGCAATTTCGCAACTTGTATCTGAAGCTTAAAAATGTGCATATGTTTTCAACTGCAACTTTACCATTATGCATTTGCCCTAAGAAAACATTCTCAAGTGCGTAACCACATGTGGACAGAGATAACTCGCGCAGTAGAGCCTTAGCTCGTCCCAAGGGTTTCAGAGGTCCCCTTCAAACGATAAACTATTGTAGAAATGACTTTCCTTAAACCTGTGAAAGACGAAACTACCACAGAATTTTCAATATGATAAGATAAATTCTAGAGAGCTTCTTTTCCTCTTTCTTCTTTGGCTCTGTGTTGAAAATTTCTCTTAACATGAATCTCAAAATAAACAAAAATGTGCACCAAAGGTTCACGAACTAGGTAGGCCTCATAAGAAATCAAGCCCAGGTTGGTGCTCGTGTGCGTTGGTGGTATAGTGGTGAGCATAGCTGCCTTCCAAGCAGTTGACCCGGGTTCGATTCCCGGCCAACGCATTCTAAGGTTTTTGCTTTTTTTCCAAACTGAGTAGACCTCCAAAGTAGTGCTTTTGGCTACCATGTGCGTTCCTGGGAGAGTTTCTCCAGCGAGCGAACCTCCAGGTGTTTTGTAGCTGCACCCTCAAGCCAAGTCCGTCTGCTGCTGGGTTCGGCCGCTGGCTTCGTACCAGTTTATGATGATGGTCTTTTTGGGGGTCTTTAGGGAAGTTTCTGAAACAGAGGATTATCAGATTTGTTTTTCTTAATTCTCGGAGGCGTTTCTGATTTACTGAGTCAGAGTGAGGAAGTCATCCCAAGCGCCCACGTTCCTGAGAGAGCGCGGAGTTACTTGCAGCAGTTTGGAAAGCAAGAAAAAAAGTAAAGGGGGCCCTCACCCCCTTCCGCCGCTCACGAGTTCCACGTATTTTCCGGTTCCACCATTCCAGGGACAGAAATCTCAATTCCAGGGTCCAAACTGGAGATATGAATAGGGAAATCCCTCCAGGGCGGCTTGATTCTTTAGAAGGGAGTTACACCAGGAGGGGCGATTGGGGACGCTGTGCCCTGGGCCGCAGGCGCCGCTCTCAGACCTCAGTCAGGACCTGAGGCGCCGCCGCCCGGGGGAGGGAGTGATGCTGGCGCCGGCACCGCGGGATTCAGGGGCTCAGAAACAGATTCAGGTGTCCGGGGTTGGAGGTTGCGGAATGGAAACGTTTGTTTGGGATTCTGACCTAAGCGGATCTCTTAAACCAAACAAATAACAGCACAAAATACGTACCTGTCTCAAAAGGTATTAAATGGAGCGATAACCTGCCGCTTTGCGGGTGGCGCGCCGTGATCGTATAGTGGTTAGTACTCTGCGTTGTGGCCGCAGCAACCTCGGTTCGAATCCGAGTCACGGCATGTAGTAGGCTTTGGTGGCTTTACGTTTTAATCTTTTAAGCGTGAAAAACGTTTATAATTCCTCCTTTGCGTGAGGCAGCGTCCCAGAAGTGCAACCAATGAGCTTGGTGAATAATTGTCTCCACTTAGCTCACGCCGCGGCTCTCCAGCCCAGGCAAACTTAACCCAGCCCTGGCGGGACGTTCAGGGCGGTATACCGAGACTTGGAGCAGCGACCCAGGCTGCGGAGCCAGGTGCCTTCGGCTTCACCAGAGCGGAGCAGGGAGCCCTTCGCTGGGGACTCCCGAGCTCAGCACTTCTTCCAGAGGTTGGAGAAAGGACCGCTTAGAGGAGGGGAGACCTCCCGCGAGCTTGCGCGCCTGAGGCTCTGTGAATCCTGTCCACGTTTACATATCGGCGGTACTTTTGCATGTAATGAATATGGTCTTTAAAATTTTTAGCCTTTAAAACCAAACTCGTTCCCCAGGTGAATAGCGAATTGGACCTATTTTCCAGTGTTGCATCAACACACCCCTGTCCCCCGCCCCCCAGTCGACAAGATTAGGAGAGAAAAAGGGCTTGGGGTCGAGAAGAAGGAAGCAGGGGCTGCTAGTCCTGCGCCCCTCCGACTCCCGCGGCTGGCAGCGCCTCTCATCCCGGTTCCCTTGCGCTCTTTCTCCTCCTCCTCAGGAGTGCGGGTCCCAGATGCCGGGTTCTCAAAGTGACCGGGTCCAAAGGAATTGGCGGCAACGTCGAGGCATCAGGACCAGTGACACCTGCGCCCTCCGCAAGCCCGCTTGGCTCTGCGCCGTCCCATTATTCTGTCAAAACTTCGGGTCCCTTGGTGGTAAAGGCTGCTGCCGCATCTACAAAAATCCCTTGTACATTTAGGCTACACATCCGGTCCCTGAAAAGAAGTTATCTGTCTACAGGAAAGAGGCGTTTCAGCAGCGCCCGGCTAGCTCAGTCGGTAGAGCATGAGACTCTTAATCTCAGGGTCGTGGGTTCGAGCCCCACGTTGGGCGAGTCCGCCTTTTGTTTCCATCTGTTCTTACTGAATTTCCGTCAGCTTCGACATGGAATCAGTAGCTTTCTAACTAGCCTGTGGTCACTATTGTTTTAAACTTCTGTAAATGACTTCAGGAACTGGCTCTATTTGCCCCAAATTCAACAAAAAAGAGTAATCTGGGCCAGGGATTCGAGCAACTCAGGTCCTTGAGACTAGGGGACCATGACCCAAGTTGCATGTTGAACTCATCTAAAAAATACCTTCACAGGAACATTTAGACTGACACCATTGAGAAAATAGAGGAATAGGAAGTGTGTGTGTGGGTGGTGGTGGTGGTGGTAATTGTAGGGGGAGTATGTAAAAGAAATAAATTGCCTAAAACTAGAAAATCAAGAATGAACAATATTAGTTTGCAGGGATGGAAGTAAATAGCTAGCTAATCATTGATTAAAAGAATTTAAAGTAATTACCTCTAGGAAGCAGGAAGTCAGGGAGAAAGTCGGAACTGTTCACTACAAACTTGGTAACAATGTTTGACTCTGACCTATGCCCATATATAAGCTTGATAAAAAATAAATAATAAATAAGGTAAGGCTTTGTATGTTGTAGTTTTTCAAATAGTTTACCAATTTGTTGTCTTTCGAATTTTGTATAAGGGGAAGGGCTCTGCTGTGCGGCCCAGCTGACCTTGTACATGTTCACACAGACCACGCAGTCAAAGGCTTGAACTGAAGCTATTTTGAATCTTACCGCAAGTCAGAGTGCCTTGTGATCATCCCAGAACAAGACAGGATGAGTCTTGTGAAGAGCTGCCACAAGAAAATAAAAGATCCGTTATCTAACATCTCAATCTGAGGAAAATGTTAAAAGTCTCCGCCTTCCAATTTTTATTCGGCTCGGGACCCACTATGAAGGTCCCACTCTGGAGAGTTTGTTCTGGGTTCTTGTTTAGAAGCACAAGCCTAGGCCCTCTGTCACAGGAACACTGGGAACAGTCTGCTGACTCCAACCTTGTGAATTCCTTCCCCAGAATCTCCAGGGAGCAAGAGAACAAAGGAGACCATCACAGCACCAGTCCCTCACCTACAAGATTCAGGGCAACGTGTGGACCAACAAGCAATAACATTCCCCAAGTGAAGTGATAGGTTTGTACAGCTATTAAATGCCAGGTAGGGTTGCCAAAAAAAAGAGTTATCTTAGAATGTGGGAATGTGACTAGGTGCAACTTCTTTGGACGGTCGTCAGGAATTAGCAAAATTAGAAATGTATAAATACTTTGATCAGGCAAGTCCACTTCCAGGAATCGATTTTAGGGAAATCCTTGTACAAGTGATAAGGATATTTGTATAAAAATGTTCTTAAGGAATCATTATAACAATAAACATTAGAACTAATGCCATGACCATTTATTGAGGAATGTTTAAATAAATAATGGGCCATTCATATCATGAAAGGATCTGCAGTTGTTTAAAAGAATGAGGTAGATAATGAAAATAGTGATGAGATGCCATTGAAAAGAATTATAGTAACTATTTAATGAACTTTTATTAAGTGGTCAAATGCTTTATGTGTCAATTTCATTAAAGTTTAGAATAACCCATGAGGAAAGTACTCCTATTTGCTCCCTTTTATAGAGGAAGTACTTGAGGCAAAGAAAATTCAATAACTGGGTCAAAAGTCACATCATCAAAAAAACACAATTTCCACCCATAACTTAAAACTTCACCACAGGTGAAGACTGGGGTTTTGTTGTTCCCAATTCTTGGGGATTTCAGGTGTCCAGGATATGCCGTTGTAAAAATCCAGCTTCAGGAAGTGAGGGACTCTGCAGTGGCTCTGGGATAAGTGAGATCTGAAGCTCCAGACGCCGCTCCCTTGGGAAAAAAAAAGGCCTTTGCTGAAAAATTCCTTCTTTGAGGCACTTTTTTGGAACTTGAGTCTTGGGACAGCATATTTCGGAGTCTGATTTAAAGTGAACTGAGGTCCAGAGGACTCCAAGGAGAAGGTCGCTCACAGATTAGTATCTAGTTACAAATAGAAAGGACTTGGAGGAAGTAAAAGAGGTCGTCCCTGGGTGGGCTCGAACCACCAACCTTTCGGTTAACAGCCGAACGCGCTAACCGATTGCGCCACAGAGACACGAAGAGCCAGTTACTCAAATTCATCTCCTGATTCCAGAAATTTCTTTCCAACCCCTGGCTGGGGACAGTTTCATTCCAGTGCTTTAGAAATCGGGGTCGTGGGAGATGCCGAGACTAAGAGTCGTGTCGTTGAGTACGTTTGGACATTGATACCTGGCAAGAGCCAGTTGAGGGATCCACGACCTCCCGGCCGGCTCCCCTCCACCTCAATAGCCGCCAGGCTCCAGGTGACCACCGCAGCCTCTCCTGTTGAAGTCATCCATCTCCCATTCTTAGCTCCGCTTCACCCGTCGCGCCAACAGTGGGTCCCCGCAGGACCTGGTGGGCGCGGGTGGGAAGGACACCACCAATCGGCTGTCTCCCCCGCCCCCCCGCCCCCCCGGCTTCGATGCCTCTAGGACTCCACCTGACAGGACCTGGGATTTGGTCGCGTTGAAGCCCACCTCCCCGCCCCCCACCCCCACCCCTCAGCAGAGTCTGGCACCTCAGAGCCACTCACTAAATACTCGACGAAGGACGCATTCCTTCGCGGGGGCCTGGGGAAACCAAGAGCTTTTAGTCCTACGAGGAATCCCAAAATGCGAAAACAGGAAAGGTTTTTCCAAGGCGGACACACTTTTATTCCCGAGAAGGGTGTGCATGTTTTAGCAGATCACCAAAGGAGTCCTCAGTAGAAGGGCTAAAAACCTGCACACGTGGAGAAAGACACAGTGGGACCAAGAAACGCAGGTGGAGAAGGGGATGGGAAGGAAGATTCAGAGAGAAGAGGGAAGAGGGAAGGAATTGGGAGGAGGAAGAGGAAACCGGAGGAAAGAGATGGAGTCCCAGTGCTGGTCCCCAGCAATGACTGTCATATTGGGTCTCCCTCCCCCCTTCCACCTTTGTCTCTAGGCACCCATCTCATTCTGGGAATTCTAGCATTTTCTACTAGGTCTACCAAGCCAAATGGGACCAGTACTGCCCCCTTACAGATGGCCTTTTGCTAAACCTGTCTTTTGTGGTCCTAGGAGGGTCTGTAGGGGAAGCAAAACTTTAGCTCTACTCTCCTAGGGCCTCTTCTGGCCTGAGAATTAGATGGACATAAGAAAAAATTAACAGGAGAAAAGCATATAGATTTTTGCATGTACATTGGGTTCTCCATTAGGAAAATGAAAACCCCAAGAAGTAGGCTGAAGTGTGTATATACTAAAGGAAGATATGAATTATTTTAACAAGGTCTGTACAGATTTCTCTCAGCCTTGATTACTGTCTCTGGTGATAAGAATGTTTCTTCCTAGTAGAGGGAGGACATCTTTCACATGGGGGGTTATTTCCTGCTTTCAGAAAGAAGAGGGGAGGTCAGAATACCCTTTTGCACCTGCTATTTTTCAAGTTTCTTTAGCTCAAAGTAATCCTTATGCCAAAATGGCAAATGTTGAGGTGGCATAACCTGCCACTCTACAAGTCAAAGCATTACAATATGCCCAGAGAACAGGGTAGTCAGCCCAGGTCTCCCTGTAGTGCTGTGAGATCACCATGCTGAAAGAATTGAATCCAGCTGGCCCAAATCATCTCTGGTATTTGTTATCACTTGTACATGTGGAAAAACAGCGTTCAAATTATTTAGAAATCAGTAATCCATGTGATTAAACCTTCATTTTAAAGGCATCGGCAAGATTTCACGACTTCCACCTACACCTATAACAGTAATGCCACCAAATTAATCTTTTTGCTTTAGACATCCATAAAAATGGACTAAATATATGAAGCAAATTCAAGGCTGAAAGAGCCACTGTTTTCTGCCTAACGAAAGTCATAAGACAGGGCCTGAGAGAAGAGACAGCTGGAACCAGAAACATGAAGAGGTTGCTTTGGGCTGGTGTCCAGGGAATTGGCTAGCAATGGTTGTAAGGAGCTGATACTCAAGAAATAAAGCCTGAGAGATTAGACATTTAAGGGACAAGAGGTAGGGGGTAAAACTGCCAGTTGTGCAACCTCTGGACAACTGGGCAGATTGGAGAAGCTGGCCTGGCTCTTCGCAGGACTTCCTTGACCACAGGTTCCTGGGAGAGTCCCAGGAAATTCTGCCAAGAGTCAGGTCTAACTTCGACTCTGACCGCTGCTGGGCACACGTGTGCAGAACTACTCCACTAACGGAGCAAAAACACTTGTACCTGCATCTGAACTGCCCCCGCCCCAGCCGGCGACCCCAGTGTGGATGGATATCTTGGGTAAAGCCTCTAGTAGAACAAAAACAACTTTTCCGGCACTGCAAACAACGCACGGGTGTACACTGAAACAGCGCGCAGGAACACCCAAAAGAAAAGTCTTGCGACAAAGACACACGAGAAAACTACCCCTCACTTCCAGAAGCTGTAATGCTGCTTTTCAAACAATAAGATCAGGGGAGAGCGCGAACGCAGTCCCCCACTACCACAAATTATGCAGTCGAGTTTCCCACATTTGGGGAAATCGCAGGGGTCAGCACATCCGGAGTGCAATGGATAAGCCTCGCCCTGGGAAAACCACCTTCGTGATCATGGTATCTCCCCTGCCAGGTAAGTATGAGTTGGATACCTCCCGCCCCACCACAGCCTCATACCCTTACACTGTACAGGCACGGTTACTTTGCTCCCCCACACCCCTGAGCCTCCCTAGCCCTTACGCACAACTAGGACACACAGTTTCAAGCAACAGGCCGCGACTCGCTCCCACAGCACGGGAGATCGTGCCGTGTTCAAGCAGCAGATGGCTGACAGCAGCCCCTGCGCTGCCACATCTACATAGAGCACGCCCTACCCGTGGCGTCACCGGAATAGCCCAAGCCCCGCGGCCCGCGCCCCGCCCACGACTGTTGCTCTCTCCTCTCACACTGGCCACCAGACCACCTGGCCAAGCAGTTTCAAGAAAGGCACACAGGATTCAACAGAGCCTCTGGCAAATCCTGCACATGCCTAAAGGCAAAGAGGCTCCGGCAGAGGGTGGGAGGGAAGGCAGAGGCCTACGTCATTTCCCCCCCTTGCCAGCGTAGAGCCGCGGGGCTTGGGCTATTCCGGTGACGCCACGGGTAGGGCGTGCTCTATGTAGATGTGGCAGCGCAGGGGCTGCTGTCAGCCATCTGCTGCTTGAACACGGCACGATCTCCCGTGCTGTGGGAGCGAGTCGCGGCCTGTTGCTTGAAACTGTGTGTCCTAGTTGTGCGTAAGGGCTAGGGAGGCTCAGGGGTGTGGGGGAGCAAAGTAACCGTGCCTGTACAGTGTAAGGGTATGAGGCTGTGGTGGGGCGGGAGGTATCCAACTCATACTTACCTGGCAGGGGAGATACCATGATCACGAAGGTGGTTTTCCCAGGGCGAGGCTTATCCATTGCACTCCGGATGTGCTGACCCCTGCGATTTCCCCAAATGTGGGAAACTCGACTGCATAATTTGTGGTAGTGGGGGACTGCGTTCGCGCTCTCCCCTGATCTTATTGTTTGAAAAGCAGCATTACAGCTTCTGGAAGTGAGGGGTAGTTTTCTCGTGTGTCTTTGTCGCAAGACTTTTCTTTTGGGTGTTTCTGCGCGCTGTTTCAGTGTACACCCGTGCGTTGTTTGCAGGGCCGGAAAAGTTGTTTTTGTTCTACTAGAGGCTTTACCCAAGATATCCATCCACACTGGGGTCGCCGGCTGGGGCGGGGGCAGTTCAGATGCAGGTACAAGTGTTTTTGCTCCGTTAGTGGAGTAGTTCTGCACACGTGTGCCCAGCAGCGGTCAGAGTCGAAGTTAGACCTGACTCTTGGCAGAATTTCCTGGGACTCTCCCAGGAACCTGTGGTCAAGGAAGTCCTGCGAAGAGCCAGGCCAGCTTCTCCAATCTGCCCAGTTGTCCAGAGGTTGCACAACTGGCAGTTTTACCCCCTACCTCTTGTCCCTTAAATGTCTAATCTCTCAGGCTTTATTTCTTGAGTATCAGCTCCTTACAACCATTGCTAGCCAATTCCCTGGACACCAGCCCAAAGCAACCTCTTCATGTTTCTGGTTCCAGCTGTCTCTTCTCTCAGGCCCTGTCTTATGACTTTCGTTAGGCAGAAAACAGTGGCTCTTTCAGCCTCCAAAAAGCACCTGATCTGCATTAGTACCCTGGCAAAATTAGGAAGTTTCCTTAATATCCCTTCTTAATGGCAGTAGAACTTTTAACACCTTTCTTTTCACTGTCAGAAATAACTAGTTTTTCCCTACCTGCCTGAAAAGGTCGGAATATTGAACTAGTTTAGAAGAAAACCGCAGGTCTAGTGTTGGCGGTTGTGGGCATTTTGCCAGCCCTTTTCCTGGGGTGTGTTCTCTTACCTTACTTTCTTCTGATCCACAATGTCTTCTTTCCTGGCAAACAGAAAGTACCTGGCCAAACAGAAAAGCAGGACCGCAGGAAGGACTATCGCGCCCCCTCGTGGCTATCTCGGGGATGGCACCCGTAGGTCCACTCAGCCCCAGAAACTGCTGAGACCCCCGCGGGTCTGGCAGTGGGCGCCGGGATGTGGAAAGGGTGGCACATAAGGGTAAGTCCAAAGGAAACCAACTAAGACACATAGGAACCCGATCGAGTATTCAGGATAATGACAGAAGTCTGTATGTCCTACAGACTGATCCAGTGTGATGAGGAGCATGAACTCCCAGCAACAGGAGGATTCCTTGCTCCTATAATATGTAAATATCTAAACCAAGAGAAGTCAACGTTCAGTGCCTTACTGACTAGAAAACTTGGGTTTTTAGTATTTTTAAGGATTTCCTCAGTCCTGGAGCTATCTGCAGTGTTTCGGATCCCTAATGAAGGAGTTTCTGACCAAAAGTTGCAGACCGATACAGGTTGGATATTGGTTTCCAGGCCTGTGAGACATACTGAGGTTATTACAAACACATTAGTGCTGGGAGCCGGAAGCACCCCGATGTCTGACAAGGTCACATCAATGTAAAGATCCATGCTAAGCGCTGGATGTCTGGGGTGCTGCCTTATGGTTGGTCATGTAGTATCTCCTGCCTCTATGAACCCATGTGCCTTTCCTCTACATCAGATCCTATAGGAGACAGTACTTTCACTGCATTTATGGCAAGTTCCTGTGGTACCCCAGTGAGAGATGGCTATGCAAGTCAATGACGAGCACGATCTCCTAAGAGAGGAGACAACCCAAGCCAGGCTACAGACCCTTTGGGACCCCAGGACTGAGAAAGGGGAGACTCAAGCCTTTTGGAAACAGAGGCTCAGGCCTCTGGTCACGTAGGCCGACAGCCTGTCTGTAAGAAACTGCTAATAACATCAGTCCTTGAGCCCAATTGCCTATGTTGCTGTGAGAGGTCTCCTTGGAGACCAAAGTCTCCAGGCCATGAGAGTTCCGATAAGAGGCAATGTTAATCAAAGGGTATGTTAATCAATAGCCTTGTTTTGATTCTTTGCCTTGTACATTGCTGTAGCAACATCTACTGAAGCTTTGACTGAGAAACAGATGTTACCCTCTATTGTAATAATATGTAGCCCCTCGTAGGATAAGAAAAGTTTGAGACCCCCTTTGGTTGCTAAGTATTGTAGTCACATAGGAATAGACTTTAGATAATTTTTACCCTAAACACAGCCATTGCTAGCCTCTTAGTAATAGCTAATGTCTGCGCCCTGTAAGTCTTATGATTGTGTTTAGCTGCTGGAATTTGAGATAGTGACTAGGTAGTCATGGTAACCACTCTTTAGGCGATGGTAGAAATAAGTTAATCCTTAAACGTAGAATAGGTGACAATGTACCCTGGAGAAAACAATTACAAGGACGTTAAGGCTGTAGAATTCCAAAGAAAGACAAAACATTAAAACTATGTTAAACGTAATTTGTGATTGAGATAACGGTCAGGAGTCCCTATAAAAGGGGACATGCTACAACAATAAAGTGAGACACTTCTTTGAAACTTCCCCCAGTGTCTCCACTCCCTTCTTTCGCCTCGTCGATTCCGTCCACACCTGAGGGAACCCCTGGACTCGCAGGGGCTGGTCTCCTGCACATTAGGTTCAGTCTGTGGTTAGCACAATTTCTGGGAGGCCTTGCTTCCAGTCCTGGCTCCATCACTTGCCTTCTGCTTGACCTTGGGCCAGGTCCTTCAGTTGTAGGCCTGTTTTACAAGTGTCACATGAAAATAACAATATTAAGCATTTCATACAGTTGCATAGATTATATGAGATAATCTAATAATACACCTAGCATAGTGTATAAATGAGGGACAAACAAGCATTTATTTGAGATCAATAAGAATAGCTATTCCAGAATCATTGATTCAGGCAGAAGCCCAAACAATGTTCTAATTAGGAGACAAAGGCAATGGTATGTGTGAGAAACTGAATGGGAACAATTACATCAATAGAAGAAAGAAATTTCTATTAATGCAGATAACGTAAAACAGTGATGTTAATTCTAAACAAAGTTTTAAATTTCAGTTCAGTAGTCATCACTCCAGTAGTCATAGTATCTGCTTTCTTGTTATCTTTGTGAACAGTTCTTTTGTACAAGACAGTTCATCTGGCAAGACAGCTCCAGCTCCATTTATATTATTGTTTACATTATGAAATATAACATAAAGGAAGTGTAGACTTCTGCTTCAGGCTTTTGTAACATTTAAATGAATTTTGTATTTGTCCATTCACAAAGTAAGTTAGTATTAAAGAATAAAGAATTAAAAATGGAATTTGTAAAACATGTTCACAAAAGGGGCTTGTTCATAGCAGCTTTGTTTATAATAGTCCCCAAACTGGGACCAAAGATGAGATTTCCTGGAGTCAGGTTACCAAGTTTAGTGTTATAGTGGCTTTAGGAGACTAAGGGCTAGAAAGTCTGAATAAAATCTGAATGAATTAGACTAAAATAAATTAAAATTTAGAACAAAATAGGCCATTTAAGTAAATTCCAATTTGGGTCTCAAACCCTGGACCCCCAAACTAAGACAGTCACCAATGACAGCACTGCCGCGTCACAATGTCACAAGCTTCCCATTTACTCATAAAGGAACAATATGGAACAATTGGGGCAATAAACAACGTGCCGTGTGCAGACCCCTCGGGGCCAGAACTCAGTGGACGTAGCCCCTGCCTTTTATCCCCGAGGCCTGAGGGTGACCCTGACGACGGTCTCTGGGACCCTTTGCAGCGGGACCGGAGCCTCCGTTGCCCAGCGACCGGTAGAACTGCATGCATGAAGTCCCACAGGCTCGGTCACCCACATTCCCTGCCATGTCCATGTGGACCGCGCCACTCTGAGGACGGAGTGTCCGGGACCCTGCTCCTGAGCAAGAGGTAAGAGCGCGGGAGACGCGGCATCGAGGAGCAATCGGTGGCGGAAGCAGGGGGACGTGGGGCCTGGAGCAGCCCATGTCCCACGGGGCGTCCTTTCCGGGACCGAAAGAGGACCCGAGCGAGGGAGGACGCGGGGGCGGGAAGGCAGGTCTTCTTTGAGAAGTAAAAAGTAGCCTTCAATCTAACTAAGGGGGAAAGGTCCCACCGAGATTTGAACTCGGATCGCTGGATTCAGAGTCCAGAGTGCTCACCATTACACCATGGAACCTTCCTTAGGAATTCTCCTTTTGCTCACCAGACGTGTATAAGTAGTTAGCGTATTTAACACCCATAGTTTCTATTGAGAATTCCAAGGTATTTCCTCTGCTGATTAGACAAGACTTAACTACAGTTGATGTGCCTGGGTGATTATCATCTTGCTTTTCCTCTGCCTCTCCCGATTGATTGACTTCTATCATTTCACTTGCACTTCAGAAAATGAGGTAAAATTCACTCTCTGCTTAAATTTAGCCAGGGAAGAGCCGGTGAAGCCTCCACCATAAGCCACATATTCTGCCTCAGTTTACCAGTTTCCTGTCCTGAGGTGAGATTTCTGAAAAGGATAATGTTATTTTCCTTTTGGTTGCTTTCACACTTTCCCCCCTGCCCAGAGAGGGAGATGATTGTTCCAGAGCAGGACATGGGACTTCCTGACTCCCTTGGCCACATAACACCCATCATACCCCAAAGCCACCACAACCTATATAAAGATGTGTCAGTAGTGGAAAGGGATTAGGAGGCTGCGTTCTTCTTCATACACATCTGGGGTTGGGTTTTTATTATTATTATTATTATTATTGTAATTTTTTCTAATGACAAATGTACATTTGTTAAATTTACAATACAATTTAATCAACCATTTAACAGTCATATAAAACACTCAGACTAATCAAGCCATTCTCACCTGCAATGACTCAAAACCAACCACAAACCATCAACATTGATACAGCCAGACTGTTTTCTGAGAGCTTGGCCAAGTCAATTGCATTTCAATTTCTCAATATTTCATGACCTTGAAATTGATTTTTTTTTTAAAAATGAACGTACATTAAGGTATTCATGGACCTCATTGCTGGGCCATAAGGTATGTGTACCCAAGTTGTCTTACAGTGTATATACTACTTATGTACATAAAATACACCACACTAAATATTTACATATACAATAGATATAAATCTACATTATATCTCAAAATAACAATCTGTGTATTTCATTTCTCCTTTATTTTATCCCAAAGTCATCTCTTCCCTTATCCAGTACACAGAATAGAAAAATTAGCATTAAAAGAAAGAAATCTGCTGACTAAAAAACAGAGTCAGAAAGACACCCAGTGTTGCTGGAAGAGGTATTTTGTTCTTAGAGATTGGATGAAGGTTGAGTCAACGTGGAAGGAGGCACAGAGGCCACTCTTGATATGGAGAGGAAGTTTTTCTCCTTAAACTTGCAGAAGATGAAACTTCCTTCTGGAAAACCAAGAAGTTGAGCAGTAACAAACCACAAAGGACTTCTCCAGAAGAACTTTAAGATCAGTCAGGGTTTATGACTGCAAGGAACAGAAATGGACTCTGGTTCATTTAAGAAGAGAAGTCTGTTGGAAGGATGTCGAGAGATCACAGAATGGCCAGGGAACTCGGAGAACCGGACTCTGACAAGGGTCAGGGAGAGAATCAAATGAGGTTAGAACAGCGATGGATGGGGAGACTGTCCTTGAGGGGCCTGTTGAGTCTGGGAGCCCAAGGTCAGAGGTGGGGATGTGGTGGCGGTGGGAGCTGTCCTGATTGGGGCCAGTGAACTGAGCTACCCTGGGAATGTAACTCTTCCTCCTCCACTTCCCTCTCCCTCCTCCTCCTATTCTATCGCTCCACCTCCCTCTCATCTCTCTTTTCTTGCTCACTTTCTCCTCATCCCCTTCCCCAGCCCGTCACCTCACATCCTTTCAGTCCTCCCTTCTTATGCTCCTCTGCCCTCCTCCGCCCCTTGCACGTAAAGAACCTCCTGATGGGTTTCCACCGTCTCAGAGGACGATGAGGGAATTTGTCTCCATCGACGCAAGACGCACGGATGCGCTTCTCTCTGGTCGGGAGTCTTTGCGGGTCGTTAGGATACTGAGTGAGAGGGCTCCAGCGTGGGGCTGCTGGGCGTCCACAGCCCGTTCTTCCGGGTCTGGGCAGCGGGAAGATATAATGTAGATTTATATCTATTATATATGTAATGTGATGACCCGGGACGACCCCGAGGCGGCGGTGACTACATGTAATGCACCTCCGTTCTAGCACCACTCACATTTGACCGGCAAAGTTTGGGGGAAGGTAATTCGGCTGAAATTCTTATACTTCTTCAACCAAGAAAAAGGCGGTGGTTCTCGGAAAGGTCACGTCGTCCCCTCAGGGCCCCCTCGGGAACCGCGCACAGACCCTGCGGGTACCAGGGATGCCAGACAAGGTCCGGTCCAAAGAAAATCAAACGTGCACATACAAACCATCCTATAGTAGGAAGAAAAGTGGGAGGAGGCAGGAAGGGAAGGATATTTTTCAGAGAATGCTTTCTCCCACGCCTATTTCCTATTCCTTAAATTGGTGATTCATTGTCGCCAAAGGCAGGAGGTGGGGGTGGGTGTTAAAGAGGGTTAAAGGGAGTCAAAAGATTAAAAACTTTCATTTATAAGTCCTGGGGATGTACTCTACAGCATGGCCACTGTAATTAATACTGTATTGTATATTTAAAGTTACTGAAAGAGTAGATCTTAAAGTTCTCATTACAACATTCTGACTTTAAATATTCCCCAGAATTAAAAAAAAAGAAAAAAAATGTATATGTCTAGTTGTTTACTAGACGTATTGTGATGATCATTTTGTAAGATATACAAATATCGAATCATTATGGTGTACACCTGAAACCAATATAATGTTACATGTGAATTATACCTCAATAAAAAATTTTTCAAATTAAAAAAGAATAATCAAGGGCCGGTAGAATGGAGCGTTGGTTAAGAGGTGGATTGGGAGCACCAGCTCTGAGCAGCGGCCCGGGTTCGGATCCCACATATGAGGGCCAGTGACGCTGTGCCCTCTGCAGCTAAGATGGTGAAAAACAGCTCACCCTGGAGCTGGGCTGCCGCGAGCCGCTGGTGACGGGGTCGACTGCAGCGGGCGTGCGCTTTCGTGAGCAGCCGTCCAAAGCGACTGCCTCACCTGGGAAGAGCGCAGTGATAACACCAACTTGAGCCAGTGAAGCCACATCCTCCACAACTAGACTGAAGAACAAAAGAACAGCAATATGTCTGTTCCCCTTCCCCATGCCCCAGTGCTGTTACCCTCCCCCAATTCTCCAATAAAATCTTTAAAAATAATAATAATAATCAAGGCTTATAAACACTTTGGAATGGGAGATATGATTGCATCATCCCTGGAGCCATGGAGTCTGTTTCTGGGGAAAACTAAATGGTTGTTTGCCCTTCCTCGGCTTCTTTTTATTTCATTAATTAGTTCTGAGTTTTTTATAGGCCTTACTTTTAATCTTCTTCTCTTCAAAATCTTGGAGCTTAAGCAAGAAGGAGGGGATACACATCTCAGGGAAGTCTTCTCAGCATGATGGCTAAGAGCAAGGGCTCTGGAAGCAAACTGCCTGGGTCCGAGTGCTGGCTCTCACCATCACAGGGTGGGAGCCTTGGAGAGGTTAGCTGCCTTTCAGTGCCTCACTGTTCTCATCTGCAGCAAGGGCTGGTAATGGCTGACACTACCTCAGGATTGTTATGTGGATGAAATAACTGATTACATGGTAAAGCACTGACGAACCATGCTGGTCACACAGTAAAGCTCTAAGAAAGCTGTTGTTGTTATTATGTCTTTTGTTTCTGACTGCTGCTCCACTAGACTTTCAACATTCCCCAGAATAAATGAGGAGCGTTACATGGTTTAGTTGTCTTCTTTCCCCCCAGATCAGCATCTGGAAAGCTGGTTATTTGATGATTTTGATGGTGATTTTACTGACAGAGGAGATATTGTAGCAGGTGACTGGGCCCAACTTCATTAAATTCTTGGACCGTAAACAGGTGTGATTGTTTAATTCAGTATTGTTTTATTCAGTATTGTTTAATTCAGATTATTTAATTCAGTAGGCAATCTTTTGTACACAATTCTAGCAAGAGCTTTCAATATCCAGTCAAACTTAACGCAAGTATCATAAGAAAAGTTCAAGTATGTACCAGTATGTACTGGTACCCATCTTTTGTTTTGTTTTTTAAGAAAACAAAGGAGGAAAATATATTTTACCTGGAAATTGTAGATTTCCTGTGTCAGTGATGGTGGAGTATTTGTAGCAAAATGGCATTCACCCTGAAAACAAGTAAATAAAATCTAAATTAAAGGAATTCTGTTTGAAGTGTTTGGAGAACTACCATGGAAGCTAGGACTAGCTCCAGAGAGAGAGAGAGAGAGAGAGAGAGAGAGGGAGAGAGAGAGAGAGAGAAAAGGTCACTGAAACAAAACTAATTTTCTGCTTTTCCCCCTTAGGACACTTGCCAGTTCTTGGCAAAGAACAAGAGATTGAGAAGCTGGGAAGAGGGTAGCTGCTAAGAGTCAGAGAAAACAGCAACCCTTGATGTAATCTCATGTTTCTGGACAGAAAAGAAGAAAGACAGGTGGACCTGTCCAAAAGTTCAGACTTGAGGAGCCAAGATCTTGGAGTGGACTGACAGGTGAGCTGAATGCTAGGTGCAGGATTTCCCCTGCAGACATTTACAAATTAAGCTATGTGCGTGTAAGAGGCTATGAAGACAGGCAGTGTGTGGCTGACAGAGTGGAATTTTCAGCAGTATCACTGTCCTAAGGAAATACAAATTGAAATTCATAATTCATCATCAAAGAGGAGGGGCACTAGGAAACACCCCAAGGTCTCAGGTGGGAGCCGTAGAGGTCTACAGCACAGCAGCGTGAGACATCCCAGGAGTGCCAACCAGCTGCAAATCAGCTTAGTCAAGGATTGGATTGAGTTGACCTGCCCTTCTGATGCCCTCACTCCACCCACCCCCGCGCAAGGGCGAAGAATCTTCAGAGAAATAAATCATCCAAACTAGCCATTATTTTTCACACAATGGGTTCATCATTCAGTCATGATATTCTAGTATCATAAAGGAACAGAAGCAAGAGGCAAAAAGCAAATCGTAGAAACTGACTCGCAGGGAATGCGATATTGAAGTTATCAAATGGGAACTTAAATGATATGTTTTAGCTGTTCAGAAAGTAGATGCCAAGATTAAAAAAAAACTTCACCAGAGGAATAGAATCTATTTTAAACAGCAAATGGAAATTCTGGAGTAAAATATATCATGGTTAGCATTAGGATGTCAGTAGATCAGTTTAATAGCAGTTAACCTGAAATATGTAAGAACAAAGAAAGTCTCCAGACTAGAGAAGAGAGGGCTAAAAGGAAGCAAAAATTAAGACAAGAGTATAAGAAAGATATGGGTCATGTCATAAAGGCCTAATATACATGTAGTTCAAGTCTCGGAGGTTGGAGGAGCCAGAAAATGGGACAGAAACAATATTGAAAGATAGTATGGGCTAGTAAGGAAAAAACATGATGATCTATCAAACCACATGTGCAAGGAAGTCTACAAACTTCAAGCCAGTAAAGGACAAGAAAACCACACCCAAAATTGCGGAACAACAGAGACAAATGAAAAACATCATGGCAGCACCCAGAGGGGGAAATTCCCATTACAATCTGAAGATTGGAAGCTGAATTCTCAGCAAAAACAATGAAAAAGAAGACATTTAAAAGGGCTATGGCAATTGTAATAGATATGTATGATATGAGGTGGAGGAGTGGGGTGGCGGATTGAGGGGGTTGTCACTTCGAGGGGTAAAAAGTATAACTATTACACTGTATTATACACCTGAAACTAAAAAAAAAAAGAAAAAAAAAAGGGCTATGGTAGTGTAATCCAGCCCACCATGTGGCTCCTAATCCCTAACCTAGTACCTGTCAAGGGAAGGTGAAGTGAAGGTCTTACCAGGTAAGCAGCAGGCCCTAACCAAAGGAAATGCAAAAGGCCACTCTTTACGTGATAAATGTGTAAACCTTTGTGACTTTCAGTCAGATGACTGTATAGAACATTTCCATCAATCCAGGAAGTTTCCCATCAAAATATCTCCAAGAGGGAACCACTCCTTTGTTCTGATACTTCATGGAAATGGAATCACATAGGGCTATCAGACAGGTACATTAAAATAGATATATTTTAAATGTTCAAAAATATTTCTTGATAGGCATCCTTTGCTGAACATTCTGTTTGAGGGGAATTATCCATATTATTGCCAAATCTACAGTTGGTTGTTTTAACGAGGGGGTATTAATCCATTATGTGAATATATAATAATTTGTATATCATTTCTCCTGTTGATGGACATTTGCATTTTATCCATTTTTTTTTGCCTACTACAAATGGCATCGGTATAAACGTTTTTGTAGAACCCCTTTTTTGATGTATACATTCATTTTTCATGGGAAATAAATAGAATATTACCAGGTATCAGGGTAGGTATATTTTTAGGAATATAAAGAGAAACTGGCAAATATTAGCAAAGTGGTTGTGCTAAAGTACAGTCGAATCAATATCACCCAGTAATATACGCATTCAGATGTGGGAGAGAAAGGGAACAACTTTAAAAATCTGTTTTTCAAGGGCTTTTGTTTTCACCTTGTTTTAAATTCTTAATGGCATCTATGAAGGTAGCTGTGGTCACATCAAATGTCACCACTAGCCTATTCAGGTCTGGCAGCAGAGCCAAAGATGGATACTCCAGGGCAGCCCACCCAAGTCTCAGACTCATAAATGCCAGGTAGGAATAGGTGCCTATGAAATGAGAAGGATCAGATGATCCCTCCCTCCCCAGTCATGACTATGCCACTCTTCAGCTCTGTGCCATTTAAAACGGTTTCTTCCGCTTGCTTTCCATCCCTCCATTCCCTGCTCGAGATTTTACTGGACCTGTTAGATGGTCATAGCCACAGACCTCTGTCAATGGCTTTAGAGCAAGCAGCCCATGCAGGAACCGGAGTGGCCCGTTTTGCCCAAAGGATACCAACTAAACTCCCCCCTCCCCTCAGCGCCACCATGCCTCCCGCAACACACACACTTTTGCCGAAAGGACACGGGAGAAGGGCAGAGGCGAAAGGGCTTGCGTGAAAAGAGCGCGCAGGGCCCGCGCGTTGGAGCAGAGGGAAGGGAGGGAGGGGAGAGCGGGACCTCCGGTTCCTAGGTGGATTCCAGACACCCGCCGATGGTCAAGAGCCAAGAGCACTGACCGCCGGCGCCATGAATAGGTAGGGCCCCGGCGGCGCGGGTCCCCAGCCCGAGTGGGGCGGTGTCCACACTGCTGGGCGGCGCGAGTGCGCCTAGGACTCAGACGTACCGAACCTGCCAGCTCCTGCAGCTGCTGGGAGGGGAACCATCAGCAGAGACGACTTGTGCCCCTCTACCACCGCGAAGAATTCAGGAATGGAAACCCACGTTCGATGCGGGATACCGAAACCAAACTGTGGGGTCTCCAGGGTCCTCGCTTCGGGAGTAGGCGCGGAACCCCAAGCAAGGGCCTCTCGGGAGTCCCAGTCTCCTGGTCTGAGGGATCACTGATACTTCTTGGGACGTTTTTCAGGTCAAAAAAATCGGCCAGATTAATTGTGGCAGGTCGTAAAGTTTTCATGGATTCAGCATTACAGTTGTCGCCAAGCTTCGTTTCCGTAGTGTAGTGGTTATCACGTTCGCCTCACACGCGAAAGGTCCCCGGTTCGAAACCGGGCGGAAACAGTACATCATTTTTCGCGAAACTTATATAGTTCCAATAAAAAATGGGGGTGTGCCAAGCTGCCTTTTCCATTCGGGAAAGACCATCATGGCCTGACGAACCAGGACTCTGTTGTCTCCGAGTGTCACATTAAAGACCAAACCCACTTCAGGTTGCCTATAGATCCAGAATTCCCCATGACCTTATCTTGTATTTCCTACATCTTCTCCACAGGTTGAAATCACACAGGAAGTCATTCTCGCTCCCACCAGCCAAACTGGACTACTCATAATTTATGGACCATTGGGAACAACACTCAGGAAGGTCTTATCTCAGTAGTGGGAATAATCAGCTCTAGGCTGACCTACCGAAAAACAAAACAAAACATAAAAGCAAGCTCCAAAGGGATCAAACTGTTGACAAGTCATTTAACTGGACCCCAGGACAAAACTCAAGATTTCTAAGACTACCAAAATAGTCAATACCAAGAAGTAAATTTTGGCAATGTCTGCCACCCAGTCAAAGAATGTCAGCCATGCAGAGGCACAAAAACAGGGCCCATAATGAGGACAATAATCAATCGATATATCAAAACTGACCCAGAACTGGGGCGATTACAAAGATAGCACAGAGGACTTCAAAACAGTTATTATGGTTGTGTTACATATATTCAAAGAGTTAAGTAGAAACATGGAACATATAAAAAGGGCTGGAATCTAACTTTAGAGATGGAATTATAACATCTGAAATAATAAATTCACCAGGTGGAATTAATCGCAGATTAGAAATGGCAGGCGGAAAACTGGGAACATAAAGCCATAAACAATCAAAAATATCCAAAATGAAACTCACAGTCCTAAACAAAACACCTGGTTGTTTTGTTTTGTTTTTTCGCTTTGCTTTGTTTTGTTTTGTTTTAATAAACATAGCATCAGTGAATGGTGGGACAATATTAAGAGGCCTAATATACGAGAAACTGGAGTCCCTGAGAAGACTGGGGGAGAAGAGACAATTTTTGAAGAAACCATGAGAGAAAAATGTCCCATCGTGGCAAAAATGGTAAACCCAGCGATCCAAGGAGGCAAATGAACACACCGGGAGCCCAAGAAACATGAAGATAACCACATCTAGTCAGTTCATAATTAAGTTGCTCAAATCTATTGAAAAACAAACAAACAAAAATCTCCAAAGCAGCCAGGGGAAAGAGACATGGGTACATTCAGAAACCAACCATAAAGACCACTGGCAGATTTCTCATCAGAAGCAGTGCAAGTGAGAAGACACAGAGGACTGAAGGGGGGAAGTCAAGGTGGAATTCTATGCCTCCCCGCTCCGCCCCCCCCCAAAAGTCTTTCAAAAATGAAGGTGAATGCTGACATTTACAGACGCACAAAGGCTGAAATTCAGACTTCATCACCAGCAGACCGACACTACAAGAAATGTTAGAGTCCTCCAGTAAGAAGGACACTGATACCAGATGGAAATCTGTGTGGACGCGAAGGCATGAAGGACGACAGAAGTGGTATCTGCATGGGAAAACATAGAAGACGTTTCCCTTACTAATTAAATTTCTTTAAATACACGGGACAGGCGAACCAACAGTCGGTAATAACGATGGGTTGTGGGGTTTGTAACACGTGTAAAGTACTACGTACAAAGCATGACGACAACAGCATAACGGCAGGCGGGGGAGAAATGCCAAGAGGTGCGACACCACTTGAAGGCCGGACCGTGGTCAGTTACAGATGTGCGCTATAAAGCCTAAGGCAGTCGCTGACGTAACAAAGGAAACGGAGAAGCGATGGAATCCTATGGAAACCTCGTCAACGCCTCGATAGAGCAACTGCTCTTCCGTGACTCTGCCCTATAGAAATCCCTGTACGAGTGTGCAAGAATGATGGCTACAGCACGACTGGTAACCCTAAAACCGCAGAACGAACTACATTTGAAAAGTATATGGAAAGAGTTCAGTAGGACCGGTAGATCCTTTCTGTGAGGATCTGTCTGCTGTGCACTGGGCCATAGAAGACTCAGGAGGGTAGGGGCGGTGGAGGGGCCTCTGTCCGCCTTTAGGTGAGAAGACGTGCAGGAGAGAAAGACCCGTGGAGGCCCTACTTCCAAAAGCTGGAGACGCGCGTCCCTGGGTGGGCTCGAACCACCAACCTTTCGGTTAACAGCCGAACGCGCTAACCGATTGCGCCACAGAGACCCGCAGCGACCATGCCCTCAAACCAACAGAGACCAAGCGCTGTCACTTGTAGGCGGAGCCACTCGCCTGTTGCCCGACGGCCGTGCCCGCTCCAGCCTCGCAAAACCGGACGGGTGGGAGTCCCCGCAGCACGTTGGTCGCGCTTGAAACCCGTGCGTTGGGCGATTAAGAAGGCAGGGGGCAACGGAATGGCCTCGCCGGGCCTTGCTCCACACCCGCCTCAGATGCCAGGGCCCCAGACGCCGAAAGGCCCGTGGGCTCCCGTGAGGGCTCTGCCCGTTTGCTCCGGCTGCACCCGATCCTCTGGGGTGGTCTGTTTTGTTTTGTTTTATCATCACGTATCAGAATTGAGAGGAAGGGAGGGGGAAACGGAGAGAGGCCACGAAAGAGAAGAATACGAGTACCTGCCGCCAGGCAGCGCGGTGATTCGCATTGAGTGAACATCAAAACTCACAGAGCGAGGCCCGGCGCCGTCGCCGAGGCTGCGGCGCGCCGTGATCGTCTAGTGGTTAGTAACTAACTCTGCGTTGTGGCCGCAGCAACCTCGGTTCGAATTCGAGTCACGGCAGTGTTGTCTGTCGCACCTGGCGCTGGCTTCCGTTTTACACGTGTTCGAACCCGCCCAGGCTGCGCCACGAGCCCAGCGTTTTCTGCTGCCCAGCACGCGCCACCACGTCAGGGGAAAGGAAGGAACGCCTACACCTCTACACCGCACGGGCCTGGGGAGCGGGTCGTCCCCCACTCGGTCTCTCAGCACCAGGAAACTCAAGTACATCCTTTCTCTGCGCTGGGGCCGCTCATACCCGACTCCTTCATGTCCCAACTGCCCCGCAAGGACGCTCATGCGCTGTCATTGCTGGAAAATGGTGCTTCTGTCTTACTCAAGTTCTGAGGGATCTTAAAGAGCCGATTACAAAAAAAAAAAAGTTTTCATCAGGTAAGCGGCACCTCCTCCATAGACCTTGTTCAGCCGTTCCAGCCTTGGCTCCTGGGAATCTCTCTGCTCGGGGGACTTGGGCAGTCCTTGGCTATCGGCCTCCTCATTCTCACCGTAGCAACCTCTCTAGTAGACTCTCAGGAGTTTTTAAATGCCTGCGGGCCGCCACTCACACGCCGAATGGCAGCCGTCAGGCTCGCGCAACTGGAAGAATTCAACAATAGTAGCCACACACATGTTCTGGCCAGAGCACGTTGGCTTTCACCCACTAAGGTGGGGACAGTGCGGGTGAGGCAGGTGGCGGGTGGGGTGGGGGAAGAGCCGGCATACAGGTCAGGGCCGCGGAGCCTCGCTTGAAAGCGCGTTCCAATCCCCGCCTCTCGGGTCCCGCACGCCTCAGAATCCCTTCTGAGGTCGGGGATGCCGGGGTCTCACCCTGGGCGCCTCCCCCACGGCCACCTCATCCTGCCCCGCCCCGGCGACCTTCCCAAAGGCGTGTATCTCGGGCGGTTCTGAGGCTCCGGGACTTGTGGACCCGGGGGCCCTCGGAGAGCTGGGTGGGCTGTCTGCGGGCTCCTTCGGTGGAGAAGGCAGGGAGGGAACTCCGCCTTATGAAAGGATTCCTGGACCACCGGTGCCATTATTCACCCCCGTCCCCACTTCTCCCCACCCCACCCCACCCCGCCCCCAGCCCCAAGGCCTCCCGGAGCGCAAGGGGGGGAGGGGGAATGTCGGTCTATTCTGTATAAAGCAGCCAAAGGGCAGCCTTCATACCTCCCTGGTGGTCTAGTGGCTAGGATTCGGCGCTTTCACCGCCGCGGCCCGGGTTCGATTCCCGGTCAGGGAAGCCTTTTGTCCCCAGACATCCGTCCTCCCGCAAGAATGTGCCTTCATCACCCGCCACCCCAGGGGTGGTGGCGTGAGTTCCCCGCACCGAGTGTTCCACCTCCCAAGGGGAGTGACGCAAGGCCTGGCCGCTTCTCCCGGCTCACCGCCCTTGCTTTTCTCCCTGCCAGCCACCCGCACGAGGGACCTCAGAAGGCTCCTCGGCGTCTCGCTCAGGTTTACACGGCCGTGTGGGGGGTCACATCCCGGTGGGCGGCACACGAGCCCGCGCTCCTGGCCGCCGCAGGGGCGCCGAGCAGGCGGAGCCCGGAATAACTGAGAGGCTGGCGAGTTGGTGGCGCGCCCTAGCCACGGGCCGGGCGGCGAGGTCTTCTCAGCTCCGCCCGCAAAAGAAATGCTTGCTAAGGCTTCGGAAGAGGTGCCCGAGGGCCACCTCCGCCAGGAAGGTGACAGGAAGGCGAGCGCTGGCCAGGTCAAATCCTCCAGGGCTGTCCTATCCGTCTACTAAACAGTGAAGGGAGGTGACGTGAACAGACCCAACCGAGGCCGCGGGTGAAATAGGCACAAAAATGGGAAACGCCGACTGCTGCCCTAAGCAGAAGACAGGAGTGGAAATCAACACCAGGACCTCCAGGCAACAGGTACCGCAGTCACATCCCACCTCGGCTACCACCGCTGTTGCCTTTAAACCCCGTAGACTCCTCCAGGCGCTGGCCACGTTTCTCCTTGTCCCTTCGACGCGCCCTCCGGAGACCGGTGCGGATCAATGTGGTGTCCACTGGGCCCAGAGGAGAGCGAGTGAGAGCCCTGGGACGTGACGGGGACCGAGCCCACTACCTCCTCAACCACCGGAGAGGCGGCTGGGTGATTCCTGCGGTTTGAGGGACGTGTGGGTATTTATGTCCCAAGAACACAGGTGGAGTGGAAGAGGGAAAGGGGGAAGCCAGGCCGAGGCTTGTCGCCGAGGTGGGATGTGACTGCGGTACCTGTTGCCTGGAGGTCCTGGTGTTGATTTCCACTCCTGTCTTCTGCTTAGGGCAGCAGTCGGCGTTTCCCATTTTTGTGCCTATTTCACCCGCGGCCTCGGTTGGGTCTGTTCACGTCACCTCCCTTCACTGTTTAGTAGACGGATAGGACAGCCCTGGAGGATTTGACCTGGCCAGCGCTCGCCTTCCTGTCACCTTCCTGGCGGAGGTGGCCCTCGGGCACCTCTTCCGAAGCCTTAGCAAGCATTTCTTTTGCGGGCGGAGCTGAGAAGACCTCGCCGCCCGGCCCGTGGCTAGGGCGCGCCACCAACCCGCCAGCCTCTCAGTTATTCCGGGCTCCGCCTGCTCGGCGCCCCTGCGGCGGCCAGGAGCGCGGGCTCGTGTGCCGCCCACCGGGATGTGACCCCCCACACGGCCGTGTAAACCTGAGCGAGACGCCGAGGAGCCTTCTGAGGTCCCTCGTGCGGGTGGCTGGCAGGGAGAAAAGCAAGGGCGGTGAGCCGGGAGAAGCGGCCAGGCCTTGCGTCACTCCCCTTGGGAGGTGGAACACTCGGTGCGGGGAACTCACGCCACCACCCCTGGGGTGGCGGGTGATGAAGGCACATTCTTGCGGGAGGACGGATGTCTGGGGACAAAAGGCTTCCCTGACCGGGAATCGAACCCGGGCCGCGGCGGTGAAAGCGCCGAATCCTAGCCACTAGACCACCAGGGAGGTATGAAGGCTGCCCTTTGGCTGCTTTATACAGAATAGACCGACATTCCCCCTCCCCCCCTTGCGCTCCGGGAGGCCTTGGGGCTGGGGGCGGGGTGGGGTGGGGTGGGGAGAAGTGGGGACGGGGGTGAATAATGGCACCGGTGGTCCAGGAATCCTTTCATAAGGCGGAGTTCCCTCCCTGCCTTCTCCACCGAAGGAGCCCGCAGACAGCCCACCCAGCTCTCCGAGGGCCCCCGGGTCCACAAGTCCCGGAGCCTCAGAACCGCCCGAGATACACGCCTTTGGGAAGGTCGCCGGGGCGGGGCAGGATGAGGTGGCCGTGGGGGAGGCGCCCAGGGTGAGACCCCGGCATCCCCGACCTCAGAAGGGATTCTGAGGCGTGCGGGACCCGAGAGGCGGGGATTGGAACGCGCTTTCAAGCGAGGCTCCGCGGCCCTGACCTGTATGCCGGCTCTTCCCCCACCCCACCCGCCACCTGCCTCACCCGCACTGTCCCCACCTTAGTGGGTGAAAGCCAACGTGCTCTGGCCAGAACATGTGTGTGGCTACTATTGTTGAATTCTTCCAGTTGCGCGAGCCTGACGGCTGCCATTCGGCGTGTGAGTGGCGGCCCGCAGGCATTTAAAAACTCCTGAGAGTCTACTAGAGAGGTTGCTACGGTGAGAATGAGGAGGCCGATAGCCAAGGACTGCCCAAGTCCCCCGAGCAGAGAGATTCCCAGGAGCCAAGGCTGGAACGGCTGAACAAGGTCTATGGAGGAGGTGCCGCTTACCTGATGAAAACTTTTTTTTTTTTGTAATCGGCTCTTTAAGATCCCTCAGAACTTGAGTAAGACAGAAGCACCATTTTCCAGCAATGACAGCGCATGAGCGTCCTTGCGGGGCAGTTGGGACATGAAGGAGTCGGGTATGAGCGGCCCCAGCGCAGAGAAAGGATGTACTTGAGTTTCCTGGTGCTGAGAGACCGAGTGGGGGACGACCCGCTCCCCAGGCCCGTGCGGTGTAGGGGTGTAGGCGTTCCTTCCTTTCCCCTGACGTGGTGGCGCGTGCTGGGCAGCAGAAAACGCTGGGCTCGTGGCGCAGCCTGGGCGGGTTCGAACACGTGTAAAACGGAAGCCAGCGCCAGGTGCGACAGACAACACTGCCGTGACTCGAATTCGAACCGAGGTTGCTGCGGCCACAACGCAGAGTTAGTTACTAACCACTAGACGATCACGGCGCGCCGCAGCCTCGGCGACGGCGCCGGGCCTCGCTCTGTGAGTTTTGATGTTCACTCAATGCGAATCACCGCGCTGCCTGGCGGCAGGTACTCGTATTCTTCTCTTTCGTGGCCTCTCTCCGTTTCCCCCTCCCTTCCTCTCAATTCTGATACGTGATGATAAAACAAAACAAAACAGACCACCCCAGAGGATCGGGTGCAGCCGGAGCAAACGGGCAGAGCCCTCACGGGAGCCCACGGGCCTTTCGGCGTCTGGGGCCCTGGCATCTGAGGCGGGTGTGGAGCAAGGCCCGGCGAGGCCATTCCGTTGCCCCCTGCCTTCTTAATCGCCCAACGCACGGGTTTCAAGCGCGACCAACGTGCTGCGGGGACTCCCACCCGTCCGGTTTTGCGAGGCTGGAGCGGGCACGGCCGTCGGGCAACAGGCGAGTGGCTCCGCCTACAAGTGACAGCGCTTGGTCTCTGTTGGTTTGAGGGCATGGTCGCTGCGGGTCTCTGTGGCGCAATCGGTTAGCGCGTTCGGCTGTTAACCGAAAGGTTGGTGGTTCGAGCCCACCCAGGGACGCGCGTCTCCAGCTTTTGGAAGTAGGGCCTCCACGGGTCTTTCTCTCCTGCACGTCTTCTCACCTAAAGGCGGACAGAGGCCCCCCTCCACCGCCCCTACCCTCCTGAGTCTTCTATGGCCCAGTGCACAGCAGACAGATCCTCACAGAAAGGATCTACCGGTCCTACTGAACTCTTTCCATATACTTTTCAAATGTAGTTCGTTCTGCGGTTTTAGGGTTACCAGTCGTGCTGTAGCCATCATTCTTGCACACTCGTACAGGGATTTCTATAGGGCAGAGTCACGGAAGAGCAGTTGCTCTATCGAGGCGTTGACGAGGTTTCCATAGGATTCCATCGCTTCTCCGTTTCCTTTGTTACGTCAGCGACTGCCTTAGGCTTTATAGCGCACATCTGTAACTGACCACGGTCCGGCCTTCAAGTGGTGTCGCACCTCTTGGCATTTCTCCCCCGCCTGCCGTTATGCTGTTGTCGTCATGCTTTGTACGTAGTACTTTACACGTGTTACAAACCCCACAACCCATCGTTATTACCGACTGTTGGTTCGCCTGTCCCGTGTATTTAAAGAAATTTAATTAGTAAGGGAAACGTCTTCTATGTTTTCCCATGCAGATACCACTTCTGTCGTCCTTCATGCCTTCGCGTCCACACAGATTTCCATCTGGTATCAGTGTCCTTCTTACTGGAGGACTCTAACATTTCTTGTAGTGTCGGTCTGCTGGTGATGAAGTCTGAATTTCAGCCTTTGTGCGTCTGTAAATGTCAGCATTCACCTTCATTTTTGAAAGACTTTGGGGGGGGGGGCGGAGCGGGGAGGCATAGAATTCCACCTTGACTTCCCCCCTTCAGTCCTCTGTGTCTTCTCACTTGCACTGCTTCTGATGAGAAATCTGCCAGTGGTCTTTATGGTTGGTTTCTGAATGTACCCATGTCTCTTTCCCCTGGCTGCTTTGGAGATTTTTGTTTGTTTGTTTTTCAATAGATTTGAGCAACTTAATTATGAACTGACTAGATGTGGTTATCTTCATGTTTCTTGGGCTCCCGGTGTGTTCATTTGCCTCCTTGGATCGCTGGGTTTACCATTTTTGCCACGATGGGACATTTTTCTCTCATGGTTTCTTCAAAAATTGTCTCTTCTCCCCCAGTCTTCTCAGGGACTCCAGTTTCTCGTATATTAGGCCTCTTAATATTGTCCCACCATTCACTGATGCTATGTTTATTAAAACAAAACAAAACAAAGCAAAGCGAAAAAACAAAACAAAACAACCAGGTGTTTTGTTTAGGACTGTGAGTTTCATTTTGGATATTTTTGATTGTTCATGGCTTTATGTTCCCAGTTTCCCCCCTGCATTTTCTAACCCGTGGTTAATTCCACTTGGTGAATTTATTATCTCAGATATTATCATTTTCTTCTCTAAAGGTGGATTCCACGTTTCTAATGAATCTTTGGACATATGAGACAGTTATAATAACTGTATTAAAGTCATCTCTGCTAATTTTGACATTGCCAGTTATGGCTCAGTATCACTTGATAGATTATTCTCCTCATTGTGGGTCATGTTTTCCTGCATTTTTGCCTACCTTGCATTCTTTGATTGGATGTCAGACCTTGTCATAGTTTACCTTCTTGTGTACTGGCTATTTTGGTAGTCCTATAACTCTTCTCGAGTTTTGTTCTGGAGTATAGTTAAGTGATTTGTCAACAATTTGATTTCCTTGGAGCTTGCTTTTATGAATTATGAGGTAGGTCAGTCTCAGGATGATTATTCCCACAGCCGAGGCAAGATTTTCCTGACTGTTGTTCCCAGTGGCCCATGAATTATGAGTAGTCCAGTCTGGCTGGTAGGAATAAGTATGATTTCCTGTCCTGTGTGAGCTCCAGGGACTGAACCTTCTGATCTTTACAGAACTTTCTTTTCTTGGCCTCAGGCAGTTTCTTTGCAAGCCTGTCCTGATTACTCCTCTGCTGAATACTTGCAGGAGACTTTCCATATGCCTGGATCCTCTCTGTGTCCATCTTCTCATCACTGGATCTTTGTCCCATAAACTCCAGCTGCCTTGCTCATTGACATTCAGCCTCACCTCTACTGCCAAGAAGTTGATCTCAAGCCCCCTTCTCATTTTCACTCTGGAAACTCTCTGAAAACCGCAAGCTGGGCCAACAGTGGGGCTCGCCTTGTTTCTCACCTCTCAGAGTTGCTGTCCTTTGTTGCCTGATTTCCAGTGTCTGAGAAATGAATTTTCAGGTATTTTTATTTTTCTTTCCTTTGAGGGCACAGGAGAAGGAGGGTGAAAGTTCAGGCAGAGGGTAAACCTGATTTCTGTCACTCAATTTTTGCCAGGAGCTGCAGGCATCTCTATATGTTCTTAGTTTGACTTCAGTAGAAGCTGTGCCAATTTATACTCCCTTGTATTTGTCCAAATCTGTGAGACACCCTTTTTCTTTATGCTGTTGCCAGCGCAACAAACTTTCTGTACATCTACCTGATACTTGAACAAGAGGAGTGGTGCCCTCCTGACTCAACTGAGCCCTCTTGAGGTAAAACAGAACAATGTGGAGATTACCCATAGATACCATATCTCATATGTTTGGCAGCTAAACTTCCAAGATGTTTAGAAAGTCTCCTAATAATTGTAATTGTTTTTAGTAGTGACCTACTTAATCAGGTCTAGGGAAGACTGGCCAGAATAACCCAGAATTCTGCAGCTAAAGGATTGGAGGGGAATGTATAAGCTGGTCCCAGACATTTGTTCCTTTTTTCGTTCCTTTTTGAACTGTGTTTTTTTCCCTCACTAGATGCACACAATCTACTGACTGGTCTTTCTCCTATTCAAGGGTGCATCAGCATGCTGATGACTGTCTCTATATGATTCCTTGACACTGTTTGGCTGGCTCTGTAAAAAATATCCCATTTGAGACAAATCATTGGAACCAACAGAATCCTGCACCTGGCAATGCATCTTGTGCAGACCTGGCTCCTCAGAGTTATTAGCTCACCTTCCCTTGATTCTACTGTTGAATGTCATGAGCAAAAATGAGCTCATTGGCTTTTACACACTAAATCTGGTTCTTGGGCATTTCTCTCTCTCTCTCCTGCTTTGTCTTTGTGTGTGTGTCTGCCTCTGTTCCATATACTCTAGGCTGCCTCCAATTTTACCCACTTTATTCTCCACCTCTTCAGCTTTCCAGGACCTTGCATTAGAAAGCTTTCAATCACTGAGCACCTATTAAGCACTTAGTAATAGGCGCCAGGCCCTACTCTGATGCATCATGAGCAAACCCAAGGCCCCTGCCCTGTGGAATACACATCTAGAGGCCTCAAAGGGAGCAGCACTGGGGGAACACAACTGGTTGGTGCTGTGACCTTTCCAGGTGTACCTGCCTGCCTGGGCCTAGGAGCAGGAGCTGTGGGCAGACAGCTATATATATAATTAGAAATTCTCCAGGTGAAGATTATACATTAATTAACTCTTTACTATCAAAGAACTCAAAGTGAACAATAGAACTTAAAATCGCAAATTGAGCTGAGACATTATTATTATATATAGAGAAATGCATGTAGGAATTATATATTAGATGATCCCTAAAAACATTTACACCAAAATTGTAAATGGAATAATTGTCACTATTATTTGTAGAATTATAATACTTACTCTCCATTTAAAAGGTATTATATGGTATATTTATTTACTGGAATACATAATTTAAAATTTTATAAACATAAATATTTATTGGACTTAAAGTCTTTTTATTTGACCAGTAAAACCAGTATAGGAAATTTAGGAAGTTCAAAATCAAGATATTAAAGAGAAAATTAATTCAAGACGTGCACAAACCACAATATTATGCTACCAATATTTTCTACATTGTTAGAAAATCTGGGAGGCAACAAAAAGTAGTTTTTAGACTGATGCATACAAATAGTCATCTTTAGAAATATGACATGACATAAAATGTTCTATGCCATTATATGTCAATTATTAGATTTCTTTAAAGATTTTAAATTATTTGAGATGCATCCTTTTATCAACTTTATTTTTTTCCCCTTATAACTTATACCCAGCACTGAAACCAGTAATTTGGCTACAGCTAGAATCTTTTAAACCCACTCTTGGACTCCATGGGACCCTGGAAACAAAAGCTCGGTGAAGGATTCCCACTTTGCGTAGAGGTACAACTGAATACACACCAAACGTCAGGATGCTTGTGTTTACTTGGAGTTAGACTGGAGACATTTGGTGAAGGCCAGGAAAAGACATCCCCTTTCACATCTCAGCCTGGGCCTCGCCCCACCACCGCTTAGAAGTCGGTGAAGAAACAAAAAAGGTCCTAAAAGGGATTCCCTGACCGGGAATCGAACCCGGGCCGCGGCGGTGAGAGCGCCGAATCCTAACCACTAGACCACCAGGGAGCCACGAGAACACCTGTTTACTTTGCATCTCTAGATGAAAACGTTGAATGTGAAGATTAGTTTTCTGAGATGCAGCAGAAATGAATGCTATTCCCAGCGGCACGGGGCTGAACGCAACTGTGCAAGATTTCCAGCCTTTGCCCGGCTGCTCATCACCCTTCATCTCTCCCAGTCCTGGAAGAAGCTTTAGGCTCTGAGGCCAGGCTACAAGGTAACCGACCTGGGTTGCGTTCCAGTCTAGCTTTAGCACTGTGTGCGGCCTTGGGTTCCTTGTGAGTAGGGTGCGGACTTGGCTGTTCTCGGGGTGAGGGGGTCAGCCGAGTCCGTCTACTTCCTGATCTCTGCGCTGGCTCAAGGGGCTCGCCTAATGACGGCACGTGTACGGGCTCCCTTTTCGTGTCTCGGCCAGCTCAACTAAAGGAGCATGAAACTTCGTCTATGTGTCTTTGACTCGAGCCCCAGATGCGGACTTCGGTTGGTTTTCTGTTATTCTGTCACACGAATCAACCTGTTCCGCAAGCTAGCTGGTATGGAGGAGAACCAAGTGCGCTTCCCCGGGAAGAACTTGCTGGATTTCAGAGGCATAATGCCAGGCAGCATGTAGAAGATTTAGGCGCTAGATGAGAAAGTTATCGTGGAGTTCTTGATCTGAGGCTAACCTGAAGTGTGCCTAGTTGGACTGTAGTGGTTGTGGCCTGCGCTCCAATGTGACCTAGGGGAGACGAAAGAGGCCTTGTTCGTCGTACCTAGGCTTTCAGGTGAAGATTGAACTCCAGCCAGGTGTCTTGTGACTGGAAAAAGCAGCTGAGTGGGCTTCCAAAGCTCCTTTCTGGTTGCTAAACGTGAATGTAACTTTCAAGAAAAGGACACTGTTTCCGCCCGGTTTCGAACCGGGGACCTTTCGCGTGTTAGGCGAACGTGATAACCACTACACTACGGAAACCCGGATAGGAAACAGCGACAATGATATCCACATAAAAACCGTAGGACCTGCTGCAACTCTTCTGGCTACCAATTTTTTGAACCGAAAAGCGCCCCGGGAAGCACCGGTGATCAGAAGACTGCCGCTCCCAACAGGCCCCGGCTTGGCGTTCCACGCCTACCCCCGAAGCGAGGAGCCTGCCCCCCAACACCCACCAAGTTTGGTTTCGGGATCCCGCATCGAACGCGGGTTTGCATTCCTGAATTCAACGTCGGAGTGCACGAGTAGCCCCCATTGATGCCTCCGTTCCAGGCAGCTGCCGGAGCCAGCAGGTTCGCTGCGTCTGAGTCCCAGGCTCAGCAGTGTGGACACAGCCCCTCGGGGCTGCGGATCTGCGCCGCGGGGACCCTTCTCTCGGCGCTGGCGGTCAGTCCTTCGGCTCTCGACCGACGGCAGGTGCCTGGAATCCACCCAGGAACCGGATGTCCTGCTCTCTCCGCCCTCCGTCCCCTCTGCTCCGAAGCGAGGGACCTGCTCGCTCTTCCCACGCAAGCCCTTCCGCCTCTGCGCTTCTCCGGTATCCTCCAGGCAAAAGGGGCCCCAACACCAGCTTGGCAGTGCCCCCGCCCTCCGCCCCCAACCCCAGAGGTCTGGATCTCAGTTCTGCGAGCGGCCTTGTTCGGGCTTTGCAGACATTAACAAAGGTGGACTTCTCTCCCCTCCTTAGGGGCTAGCTGCCAGCTTTGCAGGGTCCCGCCTTCTAACTCCTGAAGAATCAGCACTAGCTAGGTAAGACTCTCCACCCAAAGGTTTCAGTCCTACTTCTGGGGGCCTCCTCTCATTGCCTGTGGTAACAGCGATAGCTACACAGTATCCTCTCTTCAGAGCTCTGGGTTTCAGCTCCGCGGGATCTCTCGACCAAGTTTCCAGATTCTAGCAACCCCAGCATAGTCCCTTTGATTTTCCAGCCCTACATATGGTGACTGCCTCCTGCTCCTTTTGCCTGTTTTAATTTGATGTTTGTTTTTTTGCATGTTAAGCCTCTAATGACTGTTTAATCATTTCCGCATGGTAAATTATTTGATGTGATTTCCCTTTTCCTGCCAACTGCTTATCTCCTCAATAGCCAAAGCCTGGGCCTAAAGCTGCTTGGAGAACTGATCACGTGAGCTCTTCCCATTAGATTGTTTAGCTGTCTCCTATTTCTGTTATGCAGGAGAGGAAGAGTCATCCCAGGAAACCACCTCCGCTCAGTGCTTTTCCAAGATAGCTATCACTGCGGGGGTAGAGGGGGGGTGGAGCCAAGCTATTTCTGCAGGAGACAATAATGATCCATGTTCTACTTTCAACACTCAGTGTTACATATGTGCTCAGTCTAGATGTGACTATTAAATGCAGGTAGAGATTCCTGCCTGCATTCCCACTGTGTGTCTGGATGGTCCAGTGGGTACTCTGGGATTGCTGTCTGAGGGCTGGGCATCCACCCTGAAGTTGAAGGATAAGCCAGCCTCTTTGGTGGTAGGTGAGAGCACTGTTTCCATCTAGGCTGTCACATTATGAGATTTGACAGGGTTTTCTCTTAATGCTCCATTTGCTGGTCTACAAGTGCCCACAGCCTGGGTTTGGGGCAGTGGTTAGTCAGATTCCCACCACATCACCCCAATCCCCCTATTCCCCCCACTCTCTGCCCCTTCTCTAACACAGGAGTTTCCCCTGAGAAATATCCCTGTTGCAGGGACACTCAGGTCCTCTCAAAGTTGCTTAGCCAGTACTTCTCACGAAGTAGGTCCCAGACACCGCTAGTAGTTCCCAAACCAATCTATCATGGATTTCCAAGGATTTCATCTGGTTTTCTGTGTTGCATTTAAGAGACAGGGTGAAGAAGTTGCCATTGTCTTGTCTTGTTTTCCTTGTAGCAAGTGCTCCTAAAACTGTAGCTACAGTGGGGAAATGGTGGGCAGAAGAATGCAAAGAGCAGGACTGTGAGAGCAGAAGATGAGTCAGGAAAGGCAATAGAGAAAAGGGGTTGGAACAAGGGCTGGGAAGCCATTTATGTAAAATGTCCTCTCTTTCCAGATCCAAATGGCATTTTTTGCTGTCAAGATTGGCACAAGACCATGGGAACCTAAGGAGGCACATTC
Source organism: Aselliscus stoliczkanus (assembly GCA_033961575.1). NCBI lineage: Eukaryota > Metazoa > Chordata > Mammalia > Chiroptera > Hipposideridae > Aselliscus > Aselliscus stoliczkanus. The sequence goes on from CM066739.1 coordinate 103,007,154, forward strand.
CTCCCCTACCTGGGAAACCCAGGATTTGGATCTGGCACTGACTTCCTTGCTTGTGCTTGTGTGCAGCCTCCTGCCAGATACCATTATTCAGCCCTGTGCTCCCGTCCTCTGTGTTTGCCTGCAGCTGCTTCTGGAAGTAAGTGCAGATGAGCAAAGTGGCTCCCATCAGGATGCGTTCCAGGCATCTAAACATACATTCTTTTTGCTGCCCAACTCTGCTTTCTTCCTTTCCCCATCCATGCTCCCACAGCTGACATGATTTCACTGTCCTACGGCCCGAGTCTTGGGCTAGCCTTCTCACTGGAACTGTTGGAGATTGTAAGTTGTCACCCCTCATAACTGGGTTCAGAAGGCCTGAATTACTCTTAGCCCTGTCACTAGTGTCTATATCACCTCAGCTTTCTCTGCTGTAAAGGGAGGTTCATATGTAACTCCCCTATTTCCTACCTCGGAGTGCTGAAAGTGTCCCTGACCTGATCTTGGATTTACAATGATAAACTGAAGGAACTATCCTCTGAGATTAGACCAGCCCTGTCCCCCTCAGCTTCTTCACTATCTGGAATCAGTCCTGCAATGAACTAATGACCACCTTCCAGAACTCTTCTGCAACCCCTGTGCCCCAGAGAAGCTCAGGTGTAGCTCGGATACAAGCACAATGACCTAAGATTTTCCTCACTTTGCTCCTCCATTTTCCTCAAGGCCTTGTTCAATGCCAATTTACCTAGAGCTTTCTTGCCTAAGGGCTTCTCATGCTGAACTCTAATGCGATATTTAATCTCAAGACAAATTCAAGGTTGGTGTGGTCACTCACTCATAGCCCTCAGCACTCTGCTCCAAATGACAAGCATGATCTATCCATTTGTCATTGCTCTATAATATCCATTCTTGAAATATACCACAATTTATTTTTCCTTTCTACTATTGATGGGCTCTCATGTAGATTCTAATTTTTATTTTTATTTAATTTTTTTTTTTTTTTTTTTAGGGAAGTGTCACTTGCCCTCATATGTGGGATGGAACCAGGGCTGCCAACTTCCCAAGCCAGCGCTTAACCACAGCGCCACTCGGCTGGCCCTAGATTCTAATTTTTGACCTTAACACATTATGTTACTGTGAATATTCTAGTAAACGTCATCTGATGAAGATATTAATATGTATGATTTTCCATTGGGACCCCCTATTGCTTCTGTATCCTCCTGCGTAACTAGCTAGTACGGCGTTTTGCCCATAGGCGTTCTAAAAAATGATCTGAAAAAAAAAATGATCTGAACGGATTTATAATCTCATAATATCTTGGCCGACATAGCTACTATTTGTTATAGAAATGAGTAGAAGAAGTTTCATAGTTCATCTTGTTCCCGAGAAGGCAAGGCCGTTAGATGGATGGAACAGGAACCAGCCCCAGTGTGCTCTAAGCCTCCCCGCCACTGCATTTGTGAGACATCACTTTACTACTTTGTGCCTCAGTTTCTGCATCTGCAAAGTAAGGATTAATATCTACTTTGCCTTTTTAGAAGTATGGTCAAGATTGAAATTTATTTTAAATGTTGGGATGAGTGGAGCAAAGCCTGTAAAGTACCGAACTTGTCAAAGAGAAGACAGATTATCCTTCATTACTTTGGTAATGGTGAACTGATGAGCCTGACTCCACATCCCCAGTGTTTCTGTAGGTGTGCCAAAGCAGAACCAGTGGCTTCTCATTTCACCTGTTTGTGTTGGAGACCTTGGCAGTGTTGTCTGTTTTGTGCCAGCAGGGGGCATAGGTGCTAGCTGTTTTCTGAGCTGAAATTTGCCTCAGGCTGTCGCTGGTCTCAGTTACTGGTCTGAAGCGGGTAATTCAGGTGTTGGAAGGAGCCAGAGTGGGGATCAGGGCAGGGCATCTCCAACAGCATAAAACCCCTTTTGAACCTTTAAAACCACTCTGTACTTTATTCTGAAATGTTCTGGCCAACATTTCTCATGTCATTAGGCAGCAATTGGATACTAGACTAAGATACCAAACCTTTTTGTAAAGCCATTTTCCTGAATTTCCACAACCTGTGGTCCACTGTAGATCCAAATCAGATTGCTTAAGACGATTTGTGTAACAGACAAAACATGTTATCTGATGCTGAAAAACAAAAGTGGTATCAAGAAGGATGCAAATTTAACATAAAAAGAGGACTTTGGGGAGGGCCCAAATGGCTGCCTGGTGCTTCCTGAAATCACTACTCTTTCAAGCACTTCATGTGACTGCCTACCATGAAATTGACAAAATCAATCGAATCATGAAAAAATATTAGTAGGGTGATTGTTCTAAATTAGCACAACAGGTTTCTAATCAATGTTTAACCTGTCAATCACATAACCTGGTTAAAACCATTAAAGTAACTCCAGGAGCTGCTACCCCACCATCTGAACCATTTGAATATCTACAATTAGACTTTTTCAATTGTCTCCTTCTATGGACTATTAATATGGACTTGTATGTCTATTTTCTAGATGGGTAGAAGCTTTCCCATGTTGGAAAGCCAATGCTACCACTGTAGTAAAGAAATTATTAGAAAATGGTTTTCCATTGTGGGGAATCCCAAACGAAATTTCAAGTGGTAGAGAGACTCACTTTACTAGACAGGTTGGTTATAAAACAACTAAACAAGCTTATTAAAATACTATGGCACTATCATCCTAGACTTTAGGAAATATTGTACATACCAGTGGTATTTGAAAATTGGTAAAATGGACTGAAGCCACAGGAATACCTTGGCCTAAGGCGTTACCTTTATTCTTTATGACAATGAGGTCAACACCTTTTGTGAAATATAAATTAACACCTTGAAATTATCACTGGGCAACCCATGCCTTTGATGTCAGAATTCCATCCTGCCCTTATAAATACCAATATAACCCAGTACTGTAACACACTAATGCAATATTCAAAAGCTTATATCCAGCAGATTGAGGAAGCTTTCAGAGACCCTCCACTTGATAAAGACTTTGTGCCCACGCACTGGAACCTGGATACTGGGTGTACTATTTCTACAAGAACATGAAAACAGCACTTGAAACTCAATGGAAAGGGACCTAGGAGGTTCTCTTTTTTTTTTTTTTTTTTTGAGGGCAGTGTCACTGGCCCTCATATGTGGGACCGAACCAGGGCCGCTGGCTTCCCAGGCCAGCGCTTAACCACCGTGCCACTTGGCCAGCCTAGGAGGTTCTTTTAATTTCTCACACAGCAGTTAAATGATAGGATATTGAAACTTGGGTCCATTTCTATCAATTCAAGAGAGTCCCTTCCCTTTGCTCCCCAGACTCGTAGACTTGTCAGCCTACAGCTGACTTAAAATTAAGGATTTCCAGGAGAAAACCTTCCCTCAAAGCAGACAACAAAACAAGGTAGCAGCTTACTCCCAAGGCCACATAACAAGATTCTGCTGGGTCCTCTTTTTTTCTGGGACTTCCTTTAATAACGATTATTGTGATATTTCTGCTTTACAAACTAACACAGAATGCTCACACTCATGTTCCTTTTTTGTTAGGGATTTTCTTCATCCACTTTACTGCATACCTTCCTTTATTAATGAAAATAGTTGTTGGTTATGTACTAACTTAATGCTCAGGAAGACTCTCAGTTGATATTAGAACCAGCTCCTATACATGCTTGGATGATAGGAAAAGGGCTTTACAAAAACATTAGGCATCCATCTGTTGACCATTCAACGAATACTTTTGGCCAATTTATCTGGCATTGGGAGGAAGCTTTGGAAGCTTCCGTAACCACTATTAACTTCATTGCTGGCAGTCTGTCCCCATGCACAGAAAACCTTAATGGGACTGGACCTGATTTAGGTTGTGTCCTGGACATGTTGATAGTGGGGGAGGGGACTGTACATGTGTGGGGACAGAGAGTATATAGGAACTCTGTATTTTCTACTCACTGTTGCTCTGAACTTAAAACTTCTCCAAAGTAAAGTCTATTTTTTCAAAAGAATAATCACAAGAATAGACATTTTCAAAATGTATTTGACAAAGTGCGTGTGGACTTTGTGAACTGAAAGCCCAGGATTCTATCATTTCCGCTAAGGCTATTGTGCAACTTTGATCAAATGATTGACTGTATCTTTGGGTCTAAGTGTTCTCAGTTCTGAAACGAGGAAATGAAACTAACTGACTGTACACTTATTCTAGCTCTAACATTATTCTGTGGATCAGGGAAATTTAAGTGGCACAGATTGGAGCAGGAAGAACAATTTTCATCGCTTCCAAAGCTGTGCCCCAACTACTACACAATTTAGTGAGCATTTACAATAGTATTTCAGTATCTGGTGCTCAGCACAGGTAAATGCATAATAGATTAACCCCATATTATTTGAATATCTTTGAAGAGTTATAGGAAAACAGCCATTAAAGCCCGTTTGAGAACTCTAGCCAAAGGCCATTATTTGGAAATTTTATAAGCTTATTTTTTTAAATTAGCTTATCAAAAATGCCCTTCCAGCAACTTGGGACATGAGCTTCTGCAGAGGATGGAGTGAAGATAAAGGAGCCTCTGTATAAATCTACCTCCTCTGGCACTGGGATGAGTCAACATTCACCAGACTAACATCTAAGGTAACAGGAGATTCTTACATGCTCCCATCAATGCAGAAAAGACACTGCTCACGTGATTGGAGATTTCTAAGAAATTTCAAGCACCCATGTGCTTGCAAGATCATATGTGAATACATACATTGTTAGAATAACACCACCAAATTACTCTGAATAATATAAAGTATAATGAAAATACTATAGACTTTTCTTCAAGGAAGATCTTAAAAGGAAGCCCTACAGCTAAGGTGCAGGGTCTGGATGTAGACCCTGAAAACTGCTCTGACGGCAATGGCGTAATTCTGACAGTGGAGGTCCCTGAACAAAGAGCCTCTTACCCACTGAGGGACACAGAGGAGAACCCTGCTTCCTCAGGCAGAGTCATCTGCTCATCCACTCCCTTCTCAGCAGGCCCCTTCTCTAAGGGTTGATGCATCCCAGCCTTCAGTTGGACTGTGCTCCTATAAAACCCTGTTACTGCCTCCTTTAAAAGGAAAAATGGAAAATAAATATGTCTGGGTCTCCACAGTGGCCAGGCTTTTCTCCAAATATACATAGAAGTATCAAAGCAAAATTATGATTTAAAGAAGTTGGATTATAAAGAGGACCCCATAGTAGCATAAAATCACAAGAGCAGAACCTCCCAGGAAGTAAAGAATGAAGCCGACAATATATCCCCTTGAAGAGTTCCTCCTCAGCCGTGAGGACCCCGGTGACACATTGGATTGGAGGAAAGGTACGGCAAATAGGGAGAGATGCTGCTATGAGGAGGAAGAGGAGGTGTTTTAGAAGAAAAAAACAAGCAAACAATGATGAAAACAAATCGGCTTTAAACTGGGCTAAGGGATGATACTTACAGTTTAAATAAAGTTCTCTGGGAGTGTCCCTTCAGAATTTAGAAAGTGTTTTTGTCACCCACAAATTTTGAGTCATGAAGACAGAAACAAATCTTATGATGGCAAAGCTCAAATCCCAAGTCACTGACACATCAACAGTAGTGTCTTGGGATGACTCAGGGTGCCAGGTCTCAAGTCATAATCATAGAATTAGAATGTGGAAGTAGTTACAGAACCCAAGGAAACTCTGCCTTCTGATTACTGGCCATACCCAACACAGGGCTTCCAGTTTCTCCCTGGATGTCTCTCACCAGCCACTTTTTAATATCTGTGTACCCTTTTGCTAATACTACCAACCAATCAATTTCTAGAGGAAAATTTTAAGCATATTCTCCATGTTCAATCTTGCTTTTACTAGAGAATATCAAAACAATATTTTCTCAACACCTTTTATTTCCTTGAAGACAGTTTCCAATAGAAACAATTTGTGTGGTTTTTCCTAAATAATCTATTAAAAGCATCTAGTGATTCTTACTGTTCCTCTTTGGGAACTCTCCAAATTTTAGCCCCTCCATCCTTTTTCAAGAACATAGTGATCAAAAGCTGGAGTATGATGCTGTAAGTCTGACTAATACATTTAGCATAATGATGTCTTACTTTTTCATCACATAATAATGAATATATGCCAATGCAAAGTTGGATTTCTTTCTCTTGCTGCAAGGAAACATGTAGGAGTTTCATTTAACATGAAGTCAATTTTAACCTTCCAAACTCCCACTCTCATCAAACTTTGCTACTTGTAGATGATAGTTTTGCATTGCTTAAAAAAAAAACACAACAACTCTATAAACGTTATACTTTGTTAATGACTATCTTGATTTTCACTCCCATTGTCCACTTTGTTAAAGTCCTTAAAATATTTTGTTCATATCTTTGATGGGTATAATGGATACTTAATGTGGGGCTGATTTGTAAGTTTAACAGATGTATTTATTCTTTCATTTAGGTCTGAATAGAGGTCTGCTACTTATCTGGAAAGGTCTTTATTTCTTCTTTGCTTTGAAAGGTATTTTGTCAGGGATTAAATTGTCAATTAAAAATTATAGTATTTTAGCCCTTTAATAGTTAATATAATGTGAATATTTTCCTTTTGGATGTTTCCATGACTTTTCTGTTTGCCTTTGATTTTCAGCAGTTTTACAATCATGTCTCTAGATTCAGCTCTATTTTTAACCTGTTTGGAGTTGATAGAATTTTTTTTGTACATTTGCCCTGAAAGCTCATCTGTTATTTTTTTTAATTTTTTAATTTTTTTAGCTGAGCCGTCCTGCCACCTGTTGGTCATCGGTTATTTTTTATTGGCTATTACATTTTACAAAATTGCTTTTAATCCAATTTCCATCTCCTACAACATGTGACTTCAAATACATGTATGTTAGTCCTTTATAACATGGCCTATACTTTTTTTTAATTCTCTTCTCTGAAATTCCCTTCCTTTTAGCTCTCTATACATCAACTAGATATTTTATATTTATTTTTCGATTTCTACTTCCTCTTTTACTGGGCCAAACTGCTATAAAACCACATATTGCTTTTTTTTTTTTTTTTTTTTTTTAAGATTTTATTGGGGAACCGGGAAAGGGGAACAGACAAGTTGCTGTCCTTTTGTTCTTCAGTCTTAGTTGTGGAGGACATTGCTTCACTGGCCCATTCTGGTATCATCATTGCGCTCTTCTTGGATGAGGCAGATCGGTCACCAGCCTCTGGATGGCTGCTCATAGCGACTCTTGGCAACTCACACCGGCTGCCAGCCGCTCACGCTGGCTGCTGGCCACTCACTGTAGCCTATGGCTGCCCACTGCAGCAGGGGCTGCAGCTATGCAGTCCTGGGGACTCACAGCAGCCCAGCTCCAGGTGGAGTTGTTGTTCACCATCTTAGCTGTAGAGGGCAGTGTCACTGGCCCTCATATGTGGGATCTGAACTGGGACCGCTGGCATCCCAAGCCAGCTCTTAACCAACATGCCACTCCGCCGTCCCCACATATTGCTTTTTCAAATGAGTTATCATATAGTTAGGTTCTAGAATTTTCATTTTATTTTTTAATTTGCTAATCTCTGGTATAAGTTTTCACCTTGTCATCTATTTCCTTGAATACGTAAAACATATATTTTAGTGTTCCTATCTGATAATTCCATGGAATGATGGACCTGGTATGTGAAAAACTATGGAGGATTCAATAATGTTATCTTTGGGGGAGGTTATACAGGGACAGATCACCTCAAGCCATTCCATGACTAAGCAGATTTACAGTTTATTTGCACTCTTGGGAAGGCTCAATCTGTATCTGGTTTTACCCACATTCCTGGGCTATCGATCTTTATTGCTCCCATCTGAGAACCACCTTCTTTCTGGAGGGTCCTGAACTTCAGTGTTGTATTTATCTTCTTTGCACCATGGTACCACTGAAAACTGCTCTTCTTTCATCTTTGCTCTACTTGCCTTCATAGCCTCTTGCCATCATATAGCTGAATTCACAAATGCCTTGAGGAACAAACCTTTACAAGTGTCCAGCTCACTTCCCAATGCACTCCAGGATTTGGCACAAGCCCGAATACCTGGACAGCTCCACAAGTCTTCCCTGCTCCCTTTCTACCCCAGTATCTCCCATCCCTTCACCCCACTCCCCTCCACCCCCATGAGATTAAAGTGCTGCTATTTTTTTCTGACTCTTAGCAGCTGCCCTCTCCCCAGCCTCTCAGTCTCTTGTTTCTTGCCAAGAACTGGCACATGCCCTAAGGGGAAAAGACAGTGTTACTTTAATTCTAATGAACCCTTCTCAGAAGCTGGCACTGTTTGTCCTAGCTGTGTTGGAAATTCTCCAAAGACTTCAAACAGAATTCCTTTAAACCAGACTTTACTTACCTGTTTTCAGGGTGAATACTGGTTTGCTACAGATATTTCATCATAACTGAAAGAGGAAACCTACAAATTCCAGGTAAATTAAAATTTTCTACTTTGATATCTTAAGAACAACAAAAAAGAAGGGGTCACTGGTACATCCTTGGACTTTCCTTCTAATATTTAGGAAACTCTGACTGGATATTAAAAGCTCTTGCTAGAATTGTGTGTGAAAATTTGTCTACCATGAGCTAAGCAACCATCACACCTGTCTCAGGTCCAAGGATTTGATGAAGTTGGGCTCAGTCCCCTCCTGCATTGTCTGCACCTCAGTTAGATCACCATGAAACCTTTCAAGTAACCAGTTTTCCAGATCTGGCCACTAATATGGGGGAGAAGAGGCCAACCAAACCATTTAACAGTCCTCATTTATTCTCAGGAATGTTGGAAGTCTACAGTGGAGCAGTCAGAAACAAAAGACATAATACCAACAACAGCTTTCTTAGAGCTTTACTGTGTGACCAGCATGGTTCGTCAGTGCTTTACCATGTAATCAGTTATTTCATCCACATAACAATCCTGAGGCAATGTTAGCCATTACCAGCCCTTGCTGCAGATGAGAACACTGAGGCACTGAAAGGCAGCTAACCTGTCCAAGGCTCCCACCCTGTGATGGTGAGAGCCAGCACTCAGACCCAGGCAGTTTGCTTCCAGAGCCCTTGCTCTTAGCCATCATGCTAACTGAGAAGACTTCGCTGAGATGTGCGTCCCTTCCTTCTTGCTTAAGCTTCAAGATTTTGAAGAGAAAAAATATTAAAAATAATGTCTACAAAAACAATATATAAAAAAACTAATGTTGGGCTGGTCGAGTGGCACGCTGGTTAAGAACTGGCTTGGGATACTGGCTCTGAGCAGCAGGGTCCCCAGTTTGGATCGCACATATGAGGGCCAGTGACACTGCCCTCTACAGCTAAGATGGTGAACAACAGCTCCACCTGGAGCTGGGCTGCTGAGTGGCTGGGCGATGGCATAGCTGCAGCCCCTGCTGCAGTGGGCTGCCATAAGCTACAGAGAGTGGCCGGCAGCCAGCATGAGTGGCAGGCAGCTGCTGTGTGCAGCCGTCCAGAGGCTGGTGACCAATCTGCCTCACTCTGGAAGAGTGCAATGACGATACCAACATGGGCCAATGAAGCATTGTACTCCACAACTAGATTGAAGAACAAAAAAGGACAGCAACTTGTCTGTTTCCCTCTCCCAATTCTCCAATAACATCTTTAAAAAAAACAAACCCAAAAAACTAGTGTAATTGTTGATATGTTTGGGTTTAAGTATACCACATTTACTTTTCCCATCTGTTACCTGTTTTTTGATGCTCACTTCCTGCCTTATTGCTTCTATTTGTTTTTTAGTAGTTTTTCTAGAGATTAAAATATGCATCCTAATTCATCAGTCTAGCTTCAAAAAAAACATTTAGAACTTAATTATGATGTAAGAAACTTAAAACAGTACAAATTTCTCTACCCTTTCCTCACTTAGTGCTCTTATTGTCATATATTTTATTTTTACATGTGTTATATTCCCAATACATTATTATTATATGATATACATAATAACATGTATGTGGTATATATTATGTATAAATGTTATATATACCTTTTTTGCCTTAAAACATTTCTTTTCATACATAGATGCCTAACAGAAAAGCTATTTGTATCTACCCACATATTTACACGTGCTTCCCCGCGCTCTTCATTTCATTCTCTAGATCCAGGTTTCCATATGGTGTTATTTTCTTTCAACCTAAAGAAATTCTTATAGCATTTCAAGTAGTATATAAAGGCCTGCTGGAAATAAATTCTCTAAGCTTTTTCTGCCTGAGAATATCTTTATTTTATCTTTATTTTTGGAGATTACTAATGCCAGACGTAGAATTCTAAATTGGTGGTTTTCTCTCTTTCAACTATTTATGAATATCATTCGTTAAGGTGTCTATTATTTCTGATAAGAAATTCAGCTATCATTCTTATTTTATTTTCTCTCTCTTTTTTTTCTTTTTCTTTTTTCTTCCCTTCCCCCTCCCCTCCCCTTTCCTCCTCTTCTCTTCCTTCTCTCTTTCACTGTGTTCTGCTGCTGGAGAGAAGAATACCTCCTCCTTTCATCAGAGCTAGGAAGTTCCTTTGATGCTGACTCCTGTGATGAAACCATAAGCTGGGACTAGATCTAGAACTATAAGTCTTGAACCTGTCTGGTGCCCTTCTCCGGAGATAATCTGTGAGGAGGTGAGACAGCTGACCTCTGAGACCTGGGATACTTTCTCAACACACATCAGCTGAATCTCTGTCATTCTTATTTTGTCTTCTTTATGTAATATATCTTTTTCTTGGGCTGCTTTTAAGATTTTCCTCTTGATCACAGATTTTCAACAGTTTAATTATAATATGTATAGGTATAGTTTTCTTTATTTTTATCTTGCATGGGGCTCTCTGAGTTTTTTGGGTCTACGATTGATATTTTTCATCTAGTTTGAAAACTTTCACTGTTATCTCTTCAAATGTTTCTTCTGCCTTATCCTATTTTCTCTCTCTTTCTGGAACTCTAATTACACGTATGTCAGATCATTTTATAGTGTTCCATATGTTTCAGATATTATGTTCTGTTTTGTTTTTATTTCCCTTTATCATTGTTTCTGTTTTATAATTGCCATTAGCTCATCTTCAAGTTCACCATTCTATATTTTGTTGTGCATAGTTTTTTTGTCAATGCCTTGAATAGATTCTCAATCTCCTATATTGTTTTACTTATATTTCAATTTTGTTACTTTTGATAGTTCTTCATTTCTCTATTGAAATCATTCACTCACACAATCATTCACACAATTGATCATATGTATTGTCTAGTTTTTATTTGCTAAGTCATTTAACATAGTTCTTATATTTATTTTCAAGTCCTTGTCTGATAATCCAAGCCCAGCATCTAGGCCTTCTGAGATTATTTCTATTGATTAACTTTTTTTCTTGATTAAGTGTCGCTATTTTTTCTTCATTATGCCTCTTGTAACTTTTTTTTTTTTTTTTTTTTTTTAGCTGAGCTATCCTGCCACCTGTTGGCAGCTCAACGGCAACTTGGCTTGGGCTGGCATCGAACCGCCGTTACTCAGAGCCTTGTAACTTTTTATTTTTTTATTTTTTATTAGTTTAAGGTGTACAACACAATGCAATAGTTATACTCTTTACCCCCCAAAGTGACAACCTCCCTCCCCCAGTTCACCCCACTCCCCCCCATATCCCTTCTCCTTTCGCCTTATCCCCACACCCCTCCCAACTAGCAACACTCAGTTTTTCCTGTATATCTATGAGTCTGTTTACTTTGATCGTTCGTTCAGTTTTTCAGATATAAGTGAGATCATATGGTACTTGTCTTTCTCCGACTGACTTATTTCACTTAACATAATAGTCTCTTCACAACATTATCAATTACATTCCCAGAACTGCCCCCATATCCTTGAGGCAACATTGTAGTCACCCACCTACGCTGTCCAAAACCTTCCCCCTCTCCCTCAGCCCCACTCCCTCCCAGCCAGCAACCATCAGTTTTTCCTTTATATCTGCTTGATATGACTTCAATCTTCTTAAATTTACTGAGACTTGTTTTGTGGCCTAACGTGGTCTATCTTGGAAAATGTCCCATGTATACTTGAGAAGAATGTATATTCTGTTCTTTCAGGGTGAAATGCTCTAAAAATATCAACGAAGTCCAGCTGGTCTAAAGTGTCATTTAAAGCCCCTCTTTCTGTGTTGATTTTCTGTCTAAAGGGTCTGTCCATTGGTGACAATGGGGTGTAGAAGTCCCCTACTATGGTAGTGTTACTGTTGATCTCTGTCTTTATGTCTGTCAAAATCTGTTATATGTAATTAGTAGTTCCTATGTTGGGTGCATAGATGTTTATTAGGGTTATAGTGCCCTTCTTTGTCTTTTATTGTAGTCATTTTTAAGTCTATTTTGTCCAAAATAAGTATTGGTACTCCAGCTTTTCTTTTCTCATTTCCATTTGCATGAAATATCTTATTCCATCTGTAAACAGCATATAAATGTGTCCTATTTTCTTATCCACTCAGCCACTCTCTGTCTTTTGATTGGAGCATTTAGCCCATTCACATTGAAAATGATTATTGATAGGTGCATATGTATTGCCATTTTGTTATTTGTATTCCTGGTCTTCCTGGGTTAGCTTGTTTACCCCTTTCTTTTGTTTAAAAAAGCCCTTTTAACATTTCTTGCAATGCTGGCTTGGTGGTAATGAATTTCTTAAGCTTCTTCTTTTCTGAGAAGCTCTTTATTTCTCCTTCAATTTTAAGTGATAGCCGTGCTGGGTGGAGCAATCTTGGTTGTAGGCCTTCATTTTGTGTCACTTTGAATATCTCCTGTCACTCCCTTCTGGCCTGCAGAGTTTCTGTAGACACGTCAGCTGTTAGTCTAAAAGGAGTTCCTTTGTATGTAACCTGCTGTCTTTCTCTTGCTGCCTCTAGGATTCTGTCTCTGTCTTTAATGTTTGCCATTTTAACTATGATGTGTCTTGGTGTGGACCTGTTTGGGTTCAGCTTGTTTAGAACCCTCTGCACTTCCTGGGCATGTATGTTGATTTCCTTCACCAGGGTAGGGAAGTTTTCAGTCATTAGTTTTTCAAATACATTCTCGATCCCTTGCTGCTTCTCATCTCCTTCTGGTATTCCTATGATTAGAAAGTTGCTGTGCTTCGTCTTGTCCCATAGGGGTCTTATACTGTTTTCATTGTTTTTTTATTATTTGGTCTTTTTGTTGTGCCAACTGGGTGATTTCTGCTATTTTGTCTTCCAAATCGCTGATCCGCTCCTCTGCTTCATCTACTCTACTGGTCATTCCTTCGAGTGTGTTCTTCATTTCAGTTATTGTATTCTTTAGTTCTAACTGGTTGTTTTTTATGATTTCTCTATCCTTCCTTATGTCCTCACTAAGTTTGTTAAACATTCTTATCATCAGTGTTCTAAACTCTGTCTCTGAAAGGTTGGACCCCTCTGTTTCATTTGGTTCCATTTCTAAAGGTTTCTTCTGATCTTTTATTTGTGACATGTTTCTTTGTTTCCCCATTCTGGCTGTTGCTCTGGGATTGCTTTGATGTATTAGATAGATCACCAGGAGAGCCCTGGCTGGATCACGCAGGCACACAGCTCACGGCCCAACACTCCCAGGAAAACTCCCAGTCTCAGCCTGTCCCAATCAGCCGCTTGCAGATCAGGCCGAGCAGCCCGACAACTAATCACCAGCCTGGCAACTCTGCAAGTGCAGTGCAGAGAGCTGGGACCCCGAGGCGGCTTACACACTCCCGCGTCTCAGCGAGCAGCCTGTTGGAGCTGGAGGGCACCCGCCCAGCATTTCCCTGGCAACGCAGTATAAGCCGGGCGGAGGGTGGGGATCCAAAGCCGCATGCGCGTGCACGCATGCACACATGCACTTCTGGGCCAATTCCACCAGACCAATGAGGTCCCAGACCCGGTCCTCTGTGGGAGGGCCCAAGCCTGACAAAATGGCGCCCTCCCTACACCACTCGTGTGCAGGCTCCACACCACAGAAACAATAGTCCAAAAACCTCCAGCCTTTGCACCAAAGGTGCTCAGGTCAGTCCATCCCCGCAGGCTCCTGGGTCCGGCTCTCACAGCTACTCCCTCCACCAGGAACCAGGTAAGTGCTCACCCTCGAGCGAGCCTGTGCGCCGGCCCCACTGATTCTCTAGGCGCTCTTAGCCTCACCGAGCTGAGCAAAGAGAGTCCTCACTAATTTACTGCCAGCTATCTTGGAACTTCTCTTCCCAGCAAAGGAACTCTGGGCTGGTGAGCTTGGTGTGCAGCCGGCGGGTCTCTCCCCGAACTGGAGAAGCCTCCCCACGGCTGGGGCTTCCCTCACAGGGCTTGCCCTCTCTCGTCCCCGCCCGTCCTACCAGACCCGACGTGGCCTCCTCTTTAAGTTCTTCGTTTAGTGTTTCTGTTCATGTAGTGTTCCGGGGACCTCCAGGGTTGAATGCTGTATAATTTATGTGATCCTGGGAGGCAGTTAGCACAGCGTCTGTCTGTTCCGCCATTTTTCGTAACTTTTAAATATATGCCAGACAGTGTGTGTGACTGAACAGTAGAGGCAGAAGTAAATATTTATTCCTAGATATGGACAATACATTCTTCTATCAGGCCTCTAGTATGCAGGACTGAGTCAATCTCATGCGTCTTGAGCTGGGTTGGTTTTGTTTAATTATTTTGATTCAGTTTCCACTGGATTCAAATGTTTGGGAGTAGGATCAGAACTCTTTTTCAGCAGGGTTTGGGATCTGAGCACTAGAGAGACTCTGGACATTTTTTTTTTTTTAAGATTTTATTGAGGAAATTGGTGGAGGGGAACAGCGTTGGGGAATCGGGGAAGGGGAACAGACAAGTTGCTGTCTTTTTGTTCTTCAGTTTAGTTGCGGAGGATGTTGCCTCACCGTTGGTATCGTCATTGCGCTCTTCCCGGATGAGGCAGATCGGTCACTGGCCTCTGGATGTCGCTCACCGCGGCTATTGGCAGCTCACGCTTGGCTGCCAGCCGCTCACGCTGGCTGCCGGCCACTCACTGTAGCCCATGGCAGCCCACTGCAGCAGGGGCTGCAGCCCACACCATCACCGGGGCTCACACAGCCCAGCTCTAGGTGGAGCTGTTGTTAGCTGTAGAGGGCAGTGTCACTGGCCCTCATGTGGGATCCGAACTGGGGCCATGGCATCCCAAAACCAGCGCTTAACCAATGCGCCACTCGGCCGGCCCTGGACATTTTAAAAAAAATGTATTTTAGCGCAGCAAACAGCTTTTGTTGTTGTTGTTGTTGTTGTTGTTTTGAGGCAGTGTCACTGACCCTCATATGTGGAACCCGAACCGGGGCCGCTGGCTTCCCAAGCCAGCACTTAACCACCACGCCACTCAGCCAGCCCGCAAACAGCTTTTTTTTTTTTTTTAAAGATTTTATTGGGGAATTGGGGGAGGGGAACAGCGTTGGGGAATTGGGGAAGGGGAGCAGACAAGTTACTGCCCTTTTGTTCCTTAGTCTAGTTGTGGAGGATGTTGCTTCACTGGCCCATGTTGGTATCGTCATTGCGGTCTTCCCGGATGAGGCAGATCGGTCGCTGGCCTCTGGATGTCGCTCACCGTAGCTATTGACAGCTCACGCTGGCTGCCGGCCGCTCACTGTAGCCTATGGCAGTCCACTGCAGCAGGGGCTCGCACAGCCCAGCTCCAGGTGGAGTTGTCGCAAACAGCTTTTTTGAACCATAAAGATATATTTTTCTTTTACAACCTGACTTTTAGCTTTTTGGTCTATAGCAGGATTCTCTTTGCTCTTCAGCTCTGCTGTGAGCTTTCTGCACTCTGCTTGCTTCATCCTGCTACTCTGGATCACTTTTTAGATGATCCAGGGTGTATAAATATAAACTCACATTTTCATTTACAAAGTTAATTATGAGCATTATAAATGTGTGCATATATTTATAGATAGTATTAAAAAATACTATCTATAAAAAATACCGAGTGGCTCGGTGGTTAAGCGCTGGCTTGGGAAGCCAGCGGCCCCGGTTTGAGTCCCACATATGAGGGTCAGTGACACTGCCCTCAAAAAACAACAACAACAAAAATAACTCACAGGGCCAGCGGAGTGGCACGTTGGTTAAGAGCTGGCTTGGGATGCTAGCGGCCCTGGTTTGGATCCCACATGTGAGGGTTAGTGACACTGCCCTCTACAGCTGAGATGGTGAACAACAGCTCCACCTGGAACTGGGCTGCTGTGAGTCCCCGGGATGGCATAGTTGCAGCCCCTGCTGCAGTGGGCTGCCATAGGCTACAGTGAGTGGCCCGCAGCCAGCGTGAGCTGCGAAGAGCTGCTGTGAGCGGCCGTCCAGAGGCCGGCGACCTATCTGCCTCATCTGGGAAAAGTGCAATGATGATACCAACATGGACCAGTGAAGCAACATTCTCCACAACTAAACTGAAGAAGAAAAGGACAGCAACTTGTCTGTTCCCCTTCTCTGGTTCCCCAATGCTGTTCCTTTCCCCCAATTCCCCAATAAAATCTTAAAAATAATAGTAATAATAACTTAGAGACAATTATCAATACATAATTCACTCTCATATATAAGAAAGAATTGTTGATCTTCAAACAAAGCCCCCTCCAAAAAAAATTATATTAAAACAAAATAGGTGAGAGGGGAGAAAAGAAAACACAATGAGGAAATGATAAAGATCTCGCTCTCGCTCTCGCTCCTCTCTCTCTTGCTGTCTCGCTCTCTCTTTCATAAGCTGTTATTCTGGGATCTCTGAAAGGACAGTCTGAACAGTCTACTCTGGGAGCAATTTCACTGGGTCATGGGGGAAAACCAATTTCAGTGATTAGGGGGTTTTCTGGATAGCACTGAAAGTTTAGCTAAAAACTGTGTGCATGACGAGTTATCTCTTTCAGTGTCATCTGTTGGAATCCCTGTCTTAGTTAAATTGTTTTTTTTTACCATTTTCCTCTTTAGAATTTTTAACCTGCCAGCATTTGGTCAGAATTCTGCTTCTAATAGAGACAGTTTGACCATCAGAGCCTCCTCTTGTTGATACATAATAATCATTCGGATGTTACTATAGGATAATGGTTTTGTACCAACATGTAAACACATGAACATTAGTGGAAGAAGGCAAAAAAAAAAAATGTGAGTATAATCACAAATATTATAAGAAATTTGGAATCTACTTCATACCCATTTTTCTAGACAGTCTGGGCCTAAACATGAGAATAGGGCTCAAGAATCAATTTGATCAATCTTAGCTAACATTATGAACTTTTTAACTGACAGGTTAATCAATTTTCTTTTTTTTAATGCCCAGACCAACTTTTTATTGAACTTATGCAGCTAACAGACCTGTAAACAGTGCCAGTTGACAAAGTTTTGCTGAATATTACAGTTTGTGTCCACTAAACACACCTCTCTCCGAGATTAAAAACAAAAAACCAAAGTAAACAAATAGAGAGAGAATGAAGAGACACATCTTGAGTTTTCCAGGAAGGCAAAATAAAAAATGCCACATGGCTTGGTCCCAGGTGTTCACCAAGCCTAGAGTGCTGCTGCTATCACCATGGTCTCCTCTCCAGGCCAGTGGCCAGGTAGAAGTGGGGGAGAAGGGTCGTCTTGGGCATGCTGCAAATATAGCATTTGCTGGTGTTGACACCCTCCTGGGGCTGTGGCGGCAGACTGCTGTGTCAGGAGCCCATTTCCTGGGAGGAGCAGAGGGAGCGCAGGTCCTCGAGGCAGCCTGAGAGGGCATCTCATACACCTCAGCAGGGGCACCTTGTCCCTCCCTCTTCTCCAGTGCAGGTCAACATTGAGGTTGTCTATTCCCAGTGGGCGATAAAACCTGAGCTGTTTTCTTCGAAGGTTCCTCCTCGCTTCCCCAACTTGTGTGAGTAATGGGAAGGGATGGGGAGGATCACTGAGGGGGCAAGGGGATACCCGGGGGATTGGTGACCTGGCCCTCTTGCAGGTTCTTCACCAGTTGTCCAAGCCAACGTTTTGTGATGGTGTCATCTTTTAGCACCTGGCCAAAGGTTGAGTCCTTCAGCTGGTCAGGGAGGCACTGCCTGAGTGCTTCGCGTGCCCTGGGATTATCTGAGAGTCGAAGGTAACATCTCACTATGAAGGTAACATCTCACTACGTGTTTCAGCAGAGGGGCGGAAGGCTCTTTGGATAGCTGCAGGACCATCTTACCCAAGATCATGGCGACATGGGAGAAACGCTCATATGTCTGACATATATAAGCCAAGCCGGTGTCATCTAAGAGGATCTTCTGTAGGATGAATGTGGCAACCGTTTTAGAGAGCTCACTTCCAGCTTCCATAATGTGCAAACACAAAGGGATAATTTCTGTTGTCAATAAAAAGTTGATTACTTCCTGCTCATCTGTTTTTACCAGAGCTCCAATAACTCCAAGACTGGTAAGCCGAAGATATTCAAAGGGACGCGTTTTGCTGACAGTGTGCAAAAAGGGGTACAAAAAAGTGGAATGTGTGCTGCAAGAAATGCTGACCTGGTTTCTGGGTGTGATGCCACACATTGCAGTAACGCCGGAGCATTGCAAACTCTGTTAGATTGGTGTGCTGTCAAGGTGGGTGGGTTGATAGATGGATAAATATTTACAATTTCCCGTAAAAGTGCTGCAATCGTACCAAATGAATGCCACAGCATGGGTGCAAGGTCAGGAACAGATTCTCGCTTCTTACTCAGCTCCAGCAAAGCATTCTCTCTTGTCTCAGGACTGAACAGCTCGTTGATCCACTGATACATCTTTTCTCGATCCACCTGAGCCAATGCAGTAGGCACAGGCGCAGCCGTCGCCAGGCTGTGCATGTTGGTAGCGGACACCGCTCTCCACCCACCGCCGGACGCGTCCCACACACGTCCTCGCTTCAGCGACTCTGCCGCCAAAGGTGATGAACCGTGGCAGCCGCCATCCGCCTCTGGCTCGCTCCGTCCCCTTCGGTTAATCAATTTTTTAAAGTCCTTACTTCAAAAAGGTAAAATAGCTTTTGTATAGCTGGCCAATATATAGTAAAGGACATTTTCACTATTATGGACTATTTTAGATAACACAGTTATGCTAATCTGTGGAGTATCCAAAGCTTGAGTTGTTTTAGTTGTTATTTGGGCCGAAGTCAGTGATAAGTTATGGATCACATGTTCTAGTTTAAGAACAATAAGCCAGAGTACAAATCTTCCTACACTCCAAACTGGATTTTTTTCTAGCGCGCACGCATGTGCGCGCGCGATTGGGCTTTGTTGAGATTCTTGGCATATAGTTTTCATCAAGTTTGGAAAAATTTTGGCCATCATTTCTTCAAATATATTTTCTGCCCACAATCCACCCTCTTTTTTTTCAGGGACTCCAATTACACATGTATTAGGACGCTAAAAGTTGTCCCACAGTTCACTGGTCCTGGTTTCATTTTCTTTTTCATTCTATTTCAGTTTGGATAGGTTCTAATGCCATGATGTTTTCGTGTTCACTAATCTTTTCTTCTACTCTATCTAATCTGCTCTTAATCCCATCCAGTGTATCAGTTTTCATTTCCAGAAGTCAGATTTTGGTCTTTTTATATCTTCCATGACTCAGCTTAACTGAGATATGACTCCTCTGAGTATCCTGTCACATGCCTAATGAATTATGATGTTCTTCTTTCTGGCTGTTGGGAACTGGAACCATTTCCAGCCCTGTGTAAGGACTGAGTGCTATTTCATCTAATCCTTTCAAATGGTTCTTTCCCAGGCCTGATTTTTTTTCATACACATAACTGATTCTCTCTCTGTGCAGCTTTCTCCTTTTCCTACCCATGTTGGTCCCTCCAGACCCTCATCTCCATCTTCTCAACTTAAGGACTCCTCCTGGCTGTGCCTGAGTCCCTCCTCCCTGCACCACAGCCTGGAGACCCTCTCAATACAGTGAGCTGGGGGTGGGGGGTATCATAGGCTCATACCTTTTCTTTTCCATCCCTCAGGGATGACTGTACTTTGTTGCCTAATGACCACTGTTTTGAGAGCCATTATTTAATACATTTTTTTCATTTTTTTGTCATTTCAGGTGAGAAAAACGAGTCCAATCTCTGCTACTCCATCTTGGCTAGAAATCTGGTGTGTTATTAATTTTATTTTAGTTTTTAATTTGAGTGGTGTGTTCATACGTTCATGTGCTTATTGTGCCTCATACCATATACACATATGTATTACACATTCTTTCATTTCTATAAAATATTGCATAACTTTTTTTTTGAAGATCTAATTAGCTTTATTTAGTGATTCGTGAATGGGCAGCATCCTACTTGACAACTAGAAAGGCACTCTTGCATAACTTTTGTAAAGTTCTGAAAAGAAATAAAGATTTTTTTTCTCCCCCTGGGAGAGAACAAAGGCAAAAGAAGTAGGAAGAGTTTGTGGCCCACCTCCTACCTCGCTTACCTTCCTGACTCCTCTACTGCTATTCACAAACCCCCATCTTGATCAACTCTCTCCTATCCCCCATGCCACCATGACTCTGAACATGTTTTCCTGACACACTGAGATGGTTGAGGGACTTGATGCTAGCTTGGGGGACAGGAAAAGGCAGGAGCCTTCATACCCTATGCTCCAAAAAACTGCGGTGGCCTCCTTCACTTATAGTACATGGTGAGGGTCTTTCTGAATAATGTTGACTCACACTATCAGTTAAAAGCTAGGGCAGGGGTTCATGGGCAGAGTTCAGGTTCCAGATAGTAGCTATTTTTACAAACACAAGCTACATAAATGTTTTAACCCCTCTCTACTTCCCCTCTGGCCTTTTCAACCTGGCCAGAACCCTTTGTTGCTGTGGTGCAGGAAAAAAATAAAAATGCAGTGATTCGGGGATTGATGGAAAATGTGTGTAAAAGCAGACAGAGATTTATAATGATTGGATCAAAAAAGTTTAGAAAGAAACCTCAAGGGCACACAGGAAAATTAGACAAAGGGCTTGATGAATCTGTTCATGATGACCAAAAAAGAGGGGTGAGGCGAAAGGGAAATGGACAAGGGCATCCCAAATTGAAACAATCTATAAAAGACAAATTCTAACACCACCAAAAAATTAACTGTAATGACTAGATGATAAAAGCATAAAGTTAGGGCCGGCCGAGTGGCGCATTGGTTAAGCGCTGGTTTTGGGATGCCAGTAGCCCCGGTTCGGATCCCACATGAGGGCCAGTGACACTGCCCTCTACAGCTAACAACAGCTCCACCTGGAGCTGGGCTGTGCAAGCCCTGGTGATGGTGTGGGCTGCAGTGGGCTGCCATAGGCTACAGTGAGTGGCCCGCAGCCAGCGTGAGCGGCTGGCAGCCAAGCGTGAGCTGCCGATAGCCGCGGTGAGCAACATCCAGAGGCCAGCGACCGATCTGCCTCATCCGGGAAGAGCGCAATGACGATACCAACAGTGAAGCAACATCCTCCGCAACTAAACTGAAGAACAAAAAGACAGCAACTTGTCTGTTCCCCTTCCCCGATTCCCCAGCGCTGTTCCCCTTCCCCAATAAAATCTTAAAAAAAAAAAAATACATCAAGGGCCGGCCGAGTGGCTCAGTTGGTTAAGAGCTCGCTCAAGAGTGCCAGCTGAGCTCTGAGCAACAGCAGTTCGATGCCAGCCCGAGCTGAGCTGCTGTTGAGCCACCAACAAGTGGCAGGATGGCTCAGCTTAAAAAAAAAAATACATCAAGTAATTGTTCGCAAATCATTTTCTATTGAAAGAAGAGAACAATTTTAGTTAAAATAGGCAAACAAGACTTTGCATCTACCTTTGAGAAAAGTGTATGTGTGAAGTGATTTTAAATCTATGAATCCTATGAGTATGATGGTATTGTAAAATATCAATATATGGAAATATAAATGTCACATATAGATGTAAAGTCTAATGGTCCTTGTGAGCATCATGATTTTCACTGGCCATTAAATACTGCCTTAGTTACATACTAGTCTGCCTTAGTTACAATGTTTGTTCCATGATCTCCTAGTTCTTTTTTTTTTTTTTTTTTTGAGGGCAGTGTCACTGGCCCTCATATGTGGGACCCGAACCGGGGCTGCTAGCGTCCCAAGCCATCTCTTAACCACTGCGCCATTCGGCCGGCCCCTCCTAGTTCTTTTTACATGGATTCAATCCTAGCTCACTGGCTATTTCCTCCACATTTGGAAACTTATCAGAGAAAAAAGATTTACTTCCAAGTCATGAATCTCTTCTATTCCTCTTCTACAACAGTACTCATTCCTTCATGTTCTGCTGGTCACTGAAATATATTTACTCCTTTTTCAAACAACAGCTATTTTACTACAAAGCAGAAATTGCAAGGGATGGGGTGGGTACTATTATACTCTATTTGTGAGAGTGTTAAAGGAAATCAAACTGTCTGGTTTTGGGTGTAAAGGAAATCAAGCTGTCTGCTTCTACTTTGGCCTAGTTACCAAATTTCTCTTGACTGTTTTCCTCATTTGTAAAATGGAGTAGACAAGAGTGTCTACTCATAGCTTTTTGAGAGGATTAAATGAGAAACTACATATCGAGCATATTTGCCTGGCACATAATAAACACTCTACAGATATATGCAGTGATGATGATGATAATGACAACAGACATCTGACAGCATCCATCCAAGGAAAAAATGTCCATTTCCTTTGACAGAGCAATACTGATTTTAAGACTATGTCTTACAGGAATCATAAGGCAAGTGTTTGAATATAGGTACAAGACTATTCATTGCAGTGCTGGTCATAACAGTAACACATTAGAAATGACCTACCTGTCCGTGAAGAAAGATTGGTACGTCCAATCTAAAGAAATAAATTATGGTACATCCATAATTTTACATCCATGCAGTGGAAACGTTTGAACACAAAATAGTGGAATAATGATGCATACAGGCTTTGAATGTATATTTCAAGGAGTTGAGACTTCTGTCTCTCTCGGAATCTCCTGAGCTCTTCCTAGATTTTTCTTCCTTTTGTATCAGTCAGCTATTGCTCTATAATAATTTCAAAATCCAGTAGCATACAACAGTAGGTGTTCATTTCTCACTTGAAGTTTGCAGGGCAGCCGGGACAGCTCTACTTCAGGCTACGATGGCTAGGACAGCTCTGCCTCACCACCTCGCTGGCTAGCCAGAGCATGTTCTTGTCACAACAATCACAGACGCACAAAAAGAGGATGAGAGAGAACGTGTGAAGCTTCCTAAGGTCTAGGTTCAAACTTAGGACCATGATGTTTCCACCCATATTTCATTGGCCAATGAAAGTCACATGGATGAGCCAAAGCCAAGGGTCAGGGAAGTACCCTCAGCCTCTCCTGAGGCTTTAGAGATAGTGTAAGGTGGGGGTGAGACATAGGTGCCAACAATTCAATCTACAACATTATTTGTCATCATTTTAAATTCTTGGGAAATTGCTTCCCTGTTGAGGGTCATGGTCCCCAACATTGAAGGGCTTGTAAGCTGGCTTTAGTGGGCTTGGTGAAGCATAACTTGTTTATCTGCTCCTATTGTTTCCTTGCTGCACCTGGAGGGTGCTTACTATCTACTTATGGAGGTATGTGGTGAGGACGGTCAGTTCCTTGGGACACAAAACAAAGATGACTATCCGGATTAATGGAAAAGGAGCCTAAGGCACATACGAATACACGGTTAATGATTTACTGCAGTTTACTTCCTTAAAAATTTACAATAAAAGCTATGCGCAGATCCGATTCAGGGCTCAGTCTTCTTTGGCTGAGTCCCTTGGGCTCAGTCTTCTTTGGCTGAGACCCTTGGTCTCGCTCTTATCTTACTTCTGTCTCTTGTTCTTATTCAATCTGCGTCGCCCCTCTCGTGTCCCACTTGCCCTTGCCACGCAGGACGTGACACTTCCCAAGTCCCTTTTGCACTCTCTCAACTCATCTTAGTTTCTGTTTAGTTTTTTTTTCCCTCTCTTAACAGAATACCTAAAAAACCTTTTTATATCTTAACAACTTTGCCCCAGGAACCAACTCATTTTGGTAGCATAGAGCTTCCCATTTATACTCTGAAACTCCCTTCTCCTGGATATTTCCACCCACATATATGAGTTATTTGTCTCTACAGCATTTACAGTAAATGTTTCTTTCCTTGAATGTAACCAAAACTAAACACCCTAAATTCATGTGTTTCAGGAAGATGGCTTTTTTTTTTTTTAATGAAAATGGGAAATTGATGTTGCATGTATTCCCAGAAGAATAGAGGCTAGTTTGTAGTAGGGAAACTCTTATAGATGAATAGCTCCTCGCATGTCTCATAGGGGCTGATGTAGAATAATCTGGATTCAAATGATCAACTCTTGGAAGGATTAGCCAGGCTTGGAACCAATTTTAAAAATGGGGATTTGCCATATTCCAGTCCCAAGTAACATAATTTCTAGAGAGGAATATAATCAGAATAGACTGTCAATAAAACATTAACCCTTCCCTTAGATTCTTAGAGTTTCATAAACCCCATACCCAGAGTTTCAAACTGGGAAGGCGGGGGGAGGGGGGGAAGAAAGGGATGAGCTAAGAAGTACGAGAATTGGAAGTGTATGCTACGGAATTAGGGGTGTATTTCACAGAAAAGGAACATGATAAAAATGGTCAGGAGAGGCAATTTCCTTCCTCTTTTCTAACTTGGCTCCAGAGCTCCCAGCAGAATCTCTTGAATGTCTTGTGTTTCACTGCTCCCATCAGCTTGGAGATAACATGTGGCTCTTGACAGCTCTGCTCTTTTGGGGTAAGTTGGGCTTAGAGGGGGTAACTAGAAGGGTACAGGCACTTGCTATGGGGACTCAGGATGTTTTGTCTTCCTTTATTATCCTAGGCTAGAACTCATGAGTTGGAGACAACTGTCTTTGCTTCCATGATTTATTAGTGTTTATGACAGTAAAAGGGTGGGAAAGGAGACTCTGAAAAAGGAGACCATCAGCCTGGAAGCATCATGTCAAAATAAAGCCCCATCAATAACCATCCGCAGGCTATAAGGAATCACTGGTACCTGATTTTGGGAAAAGGGGTAGAGAGAAACTAAAGAGACTTAAGCTGGTCCCTCAGAGTCTGTATTAATTCTGTCTCCCTAATTTTCCCTTCCTTGTCATCTTCTACTGATGAACTAACGTCTCTATTGTTTGGTCTCTTACAGTTCCCGTTGGTGGGCAAGTGGGTGAGTAATGTCTAACTCAACTTCTCTTCCTCTGATACATTCCTGCTTTCAAAAGATAGGTTCCATTATCCTAAAGAAGAGACTATGGGGAGAAGATAGAAAGGAGAACGATTTACAAATTATGTAAAGTCTGTATATTCAGAGTATGATTTTGATAAAACCCTCGTTTTTAAAGTTTCTCTCTAAGATTACCTAAATGATCCCTGACCTCTGGACTAAATGTCTACACACACACACACACACACACACACACACACACACACACACACACAGTCTGACAATTAAGTTTGTGAACTTTGTTGCAACAATGTTGCTAACCTTTTTTGATATCAGAGGGATTACTCATTTTGAATTTGTACCAACTGGACAAATAGTTAACCATGCTTACTATTTGGAAGTGCTGAACAGGCTGCGTGAAAAAGACAACCTGAACTTTTCGCCAACAATTCATGGCTGTTGCATCAGGACCATGCACCAGCTCACACGGCACTGTCTGTGAGGGAGTTTTTAACAAGTAAACAAATAACTGTATTGGAACACCGTCACTACTCACCTGATCTGGCCCCCAATGACTTCTATCTTTACCCGAAGATAAAGGAAATATTGAAAGGAAGACATTTTGATGACATTCAGGACATCAAGGGTAATACGACGACAACTCTGATGGCCATTCCAGAAAAAGAATTCCAAAATTGCTTTGAAGGGTGGACTAGGTGCTGGCGTCGGTGCATAGCTTCCCAAGGGGAGTACTTCGAAGATGACCTTAATGATGATATTCAGCAATGAGGTATGTAGCACTTTCTCTAGAATGAGTTCGCAAACTTAATTATCAGAACTTCGCGCACGCTCGCGCGCGCGTGTGTGTGTGTGTGTGTGTGTATAAAATCGCAGGAAAAGACCAGAATTGCAAACACACAGAAATAGCTCTGAGGCTTTTCCAACATCCCCCAAACTAGTCCCCTTTAGAAGAAAGCTGAGTATTTCTTTTCTCCTCAGAGAGAATCAAGCAGGTACTGGAAGCTTTGAAGTGAGGAGTTGGGACATTGATTGCCAATGCAGATGCTAATTAAGGCCTGAGACTAACCCTCAGAGTTAGGATAAAACAAAGGATAAGAAAATCGCCTCCAATCTATTTGCCCCAGTTTAAAACCCCGCTGCATTGCTTACCAACAGTGAGAACTAAATTGGTCATTTAATTCTCAGGAACCCAGAATCCCTAACACCTAGATGTAATAACATGAACAACTAGCTCTCTGCAGTAAGGTCTGGACATTCTTTTCTTTTCTTTCTCTTTTTTTTAAGCTGAGCCATCCTGCCACATGTTGGCAACTTAGTGGCAGCTCAGCTCAGGCTGGGCATCGAACTGCTGTTGCTCAGAGCTCAGCTCGTTGAGCAAGCTCTTAACCAACTGAGCCACTCGGCTGGCCCTGGATGTTCTTAATGACTGGCTTTTGTAGGTTCTCACTTGCCTATTTTTAAATCTAATCTAAATATACATTTTTCTCCTTTTGTGCTATCCATAAAATCTTGCCAATTGCTCAGAGCCTTCCTTTTTAATCCACTTGTTTTTGTTTTCGCCCACCCCCAACAAAGCAGACCCCACAAAAGCAGTGATCACCTTGCAACCTCCATGGGTTAATGTATTCCAAATGGAAAGTATAACCTTATGGTGTGAAGGACCCCACCTGCCTGGGGACAGCTCTACACAGTGGTTTCTCAATGGCACAGCCATTCAGACTTTGACCCCCAGCTACAACATCACTGCTGCTAGAGTCAAGGACAGTGGTGAATACAAGTGCCAGACAGGTCTCTCAATGCCAAGCGACCCAGTACAGCTGGAAATCCACAAAGGTAAGTATGGCATGGAGCAGGAGGGCTGGAAATCACAAGGTCTTTCTGGATGTCAGATGTGTCTGTGTTGATTTATCTGTGTCTCAGCTCTATATGTCTTCCAAGTGAAATTAAGTCAAGATACTCAAAACATCACATTAGAGTCCTTAAACTGTGCCCCCAAAGCACCCCAACTGGAGTAGCTGTGAGTAGGGTATCTAGAGTAAAACTCAGACTCGAAGATTTTATCATTATTCAAAATATACTTTGTTGAAGAAAGTTATGCCTGCCCATAGTTAATAATACTAATTTGGAGAAATGTGCAATGATGAGCAATAAAGTCTCCTTCCCACCCCAAACCCCTAGTCCCACAGTCGCCTGCCACAAAAACAAAACTGTTAATAACATAAACTGGTTTTTTTTTTGTGTGTTTTTTTTAAAAGATTTTATTGGGGAATTGGGGGAGGGGAACTGCATTGGGGAACCGGGGAAGGGGAACAGACAAGTTGCTGTCCTTTTGTTCTTCAGTCTAGTTGTGGAGGATGTTGCTTGTTGGTATTGTCACTGGCCCATGTTAGTATTGTCATTATGCTCTTCTCAGGTGAGGCCTCTGGACGGCCACTCACAGCAGCTCTTGGCAGCTCACCCTGGCTGCTGGCCACTCACTGTAGCCTATGGCTGCCCACTGCAGCAGGGGCTGCAGCTATGCCATCCCAGGGACTCACAGCAGCCCAGCTCCAGGTGGAGCTGTTGTTCACCATCTTAGCTGTAGAGGGCAGTGTCACTGGCCCTCATGTGTGATCCGAAGCAGGGCGACTGGCGTTCCAAGCCAGTTCTTAACCACTGGGCCACTCGGCCGGCCCATAAACTTTTTTAATACTTAAAATACCTTGGAGGTCTGTTTATATCAATCGAAATCTACCTCGAACTTTCTTATGGCTGTGTAATAATTGATTTAACCATTCTCCCTATTAGTAAACTTATAGTGTGTTACATTCTTTGCTTTTATAAGCAATGCTGTAATAAACATCTTTATACATACATGTGGGACGCATTTCACAGTATATTTGTATGATAATATTCTGGATATGGAATTACTGTGAGACTTGAAGCATTTTAAACTTTGATGAATAAAAGCAGGAAAAAAAACCCACCATCCACATAAATCTGCAAGAGGCTTCTACTTATCAAGAGATGGAAACTACTCTTTAGGGTAAAATGTTTCATTATTCAGGACAAATAATTCAAATGGTTTATTTAGTTATTTGAAAGCAATACATTAAACTGCTGAGTAATCGATAATGCAAAAGTTAATCTATGCTGGAGGCAGAATTAGATTTATGTAGATTAGGTTGCTTTTGAGGAAATGTGTTTGAGCTGAAGGAATTGTTGAGAATGTCAGAGGAAATGCTACACGTTTGTCATGTGTTTCTTAGGACTCTGGGAATCAGTTCCTATGCTAGAGAAGTGAGGGGAGCTGACAGAATTGTTTTAACAAGAGACTACGTAATTCCAGCAAAGTGTTTCATGGTTCAAATGGCAAAAACTGAACTAGGGCTGGAAAGACGTCATTTTCTTTGCCTCTAGAACCCCCAGCATTAGTGACTTATTAAGAATAATATCTCTGGGCCGGCCGAGTGACGCATTGGTTAAGAGCCAGCGGCCCCGGTTCGGATCCCACATATGAGGGCCAGTGACACTGCCCTCTACAGCTAACAACAGCTCCACCTGGAACTGGGCTGTGCAAGTCCCGACGACGGTGTAGGCTGCAGCCCCTGCTGCAGTGGGCTGCCATAGGCTACAGTGAGTGGCCGGCAGCTAGCATGAGCGGCTGGCAGCCAGTGTGAGCTGCCAATAGCCGTGTGAGCGACATCCAGAGGCCACGACCAAGCAGCCTCATCCGGGAAGAGCACAATGATGATACCAACATGGGCCAGTGAAGCGACGTCTTCCATAACTAGACTGAAGAACAAAAAGACAGCAACTGGTCTGTTCCCCTTACCTGATTCCTCAACGCTGTTCCCCTCCCCCAATTCCCCAATTTAAAAAAAAATCTTAAAAAAAAAAGAATATCTCTCACATTATTTTCTACATTATATTATATATGACATTATTACATTATGTCAACAAAAATGTGCTGCCACCATTCCAATCCCAACAGGAGTCCCCAATCTGGAGATCTGGAGTGCAATAAGAGATAAACTTTATTCAGACAACAGTGTGCAAATAGGATAAGACATACACCCTCCAGAGGACACTGAAAATATGCTCCCCTGAGACAAAGGGGAGGCCCACTTTATAAAGTTCTCACTCTGGTCCCTGATTGGTCATTTCTATGCAAATGAGGAATCCAAAATTACAGTTTGATTGGTCCATATACCACTGCCCTGATTGGTCAGAGTCATTCATCCTGATTGGTCATTATGGAGTGGCTCTGATTAGTTAGTAAAGATGCAAAGGAGCACATAGCTGTGTACTTCCAATTGGACAGGGCTGATCTCAGGCCATCCACTGACTGAAAGAATTCCAGGAACTTCTATATAAGGGTGGTTCAGCTGGCAGGCACACAGTGCAGGAGGCTGGTAGTTAAGTCTGGGTACATGGCTGGTGATAAAGATTACTTTCCTTCTCAGGAAAGCTAAAGGTATTTGAGGAATGGGGGACAGGCCTCAGGTTGAGCAGAGCTACAGGTTGAAATGTGATAAGGAGAAAAAGATAAAGCCCCAAGAGTTCAGCTTTGGCCTCCTTGTACCTCTGCCACTGTATACTTACATTTTGGGTCCACATTTCCCAGATTGGCTACTACTCCAGGTCTCTAGCAGAGTCTTGATGGAAGGGAAACCTCTGGCCTTGAGGTGTCATGGATGGAATAATATGATGGTGTCCAATGTGCTTTTCTACCAAAATGGCAAGATCTTTAAGTTTTCTTCTTGGAATCCTGAATTCACCATTCTGAGAACCAACCTGAGTCACAATGGCATCTATCACTGCTCAAGCCGGCAAAAAAATCTCTTCACATCAGCAGGAGTATCTATCACTGTAAAAGGTATTGTATCTGAATAGTCATAGATCTGTAGTTTTAAGGTCCAGCAGAACCATCAGAAATCATCGCTTTGACTTGCAAGTGAAGAAACTGAGCTCCAGGGAGGTAAACTGCCTTACTGCAAGCCACACGATGACCTGGGGTCTTCTGAGGAAACCCCAAGAATACCTATCTGCTGGAAGTGGGGAAAGTTATGTTTTATGAATGCATTCTCTAGGGGCAGGTTCCTGAAGTAGGGGGAGGGGGTATATCTTCTGCAGAAAGAACCTTGACTCTGAAGCAGGCAACTGTCAACTTTTTTTTTTTTTTAGAGCTATTTCCAGTCCCAGTGCTAAAAGTATCCCCTACATTCCCCCTTGTAGAGGGGACTCTGGTCAACCTGAGCTGTGAAACAAAGCTGCTCTCAAAAAGCCCTGGTGAACAGCTCTACTTCTCCTTCTACGTGGGCAGTAAGACCCTGATGAATAGAACCACATCTTCTGGATACCAGATACTCACTGCTAAAAGAGAAGATTCTGGATTATACTGGTGTGAGGCCATCACAGAAGATGGAAATATCATCAGGCACAGCCCTGAGTTGAAGCTTCAAGTGCTCGGTGAGTGAGAATGATGGGAACTGACTGGCACAAGAGTAGTTGTTCCCTTTTCTCTTGTGGGACTGAGGTCAATTCCAGGGGATTTCATGGTCCAGACAGGAAAAACCTATGAACAGGCCTTTCCATTCTATTTTTTTTTTTTTTTTTTTTGAGGGCAGTGTCACTGGCCCTCTTATGTGGGACCCGAACTGGGGCCGCTGGCGTCCCAAGCCAGCTCTCAACCACCGCGCCACTTGGCCGGCCCAAGGCCTTTCCATTCTTGATTCAAAACTTTACTATTCTCCATATAAATATCATTACATTTCCTTTTCCTTCCTCTATTTATTTCCTTCCTTCTGTTTTTCTATATTTTCTATTCTCTCTCCTTCCTTTCCCCCTTCCTTCACCCCCTCCCTCTTCCCTTCTCACCAACAATCTAATCAACAATATATTGAGTTCCTCCCATCTATTGTCACAGATATTGGGATATAGAGACACTAGGTTGAAGCTCTTACTTCAAGGAGATCACATGGTAGATTGGTGTGATGAGAATTTTGTGGATTGCACATAAGTACCTGCCTAATTGTCTATATCTGGCTGAGGTGGAGGGATTGTGAGCTCCAGAACAAAAACTCCAAGGGAAAAAAGTGTATCTTCAATCCAAATTCATTTCAAGCATTAAATGGCATCAAAATAGCAGTTGTCTCTTGTGAGGAGCCTGCCCCTTGTCCACACACCACATAGTTCAGCTGGAGCCCCCTCTGACTCCTCCCCGCTCCCTGAAATTACTGTGTCTCCACTGGGGACAGGTGGATCAGGTCTCAGCCAACCTTCTTTTCCAAACATAACTGTCATATCCCTCTGGTTTCTAAAAAGCACATCTTCTCTTTGTCATTTTCTTTTTCAGGTCTTCAGTCCCCAAACCAGACTGACGTCTGGTTTCATGTCCTTTTCTATCTGGCAGTGGGAATCATATTTTTGGTGAACACTGTTTTCTGTGTGATAATACATAAGGAACTTCAAAGAATGAAAATGTGGAATTTAGAAATCCCTTTGGACTCTGGTCATGGGAAGAAGGTAACTACCTTCAAAAAGATAGACATTTAGAAGTAGAGCTGAAATGTCAAGAACAAGAACAGCTGCAAGAAAAGACACAGCAGAAGCCCCAGGACGATGGGCAGCAGCTCTATGGGTGCCCACTGGTCTAGACAGGCCCTACCCGCCTTCCTCTCTGTGTAGACCTTGGGGCACAAACATCCAAAAGTTGAAAGATGCTGGAACTGTGAGTCCCATGACATTTGACTAACTCTTAAATAAAGCAAATTAATGAGTTGACTTCAATGGAGGTAAACTTGGAAATTTAGTAATTAGGGATGATTTAATATGAGACCTACTCTAAAGCAATACTTTAGAAACTTGGAAGTCAAGTCTGACCTGATTATCCTATTTGGTAGTTTGAGCAATAATATAATTCTGGGGACAGGGTAAAAAGGTAGGTGTGTGCATATGTACAAGAGATTAAGAGGGAGAGAGACAGAATGAGAGACAGAGAAAGAGAGGCTATGAGGGAGACAAGAGGGAATAGTTCAGACCATGAAGTAAGAAATGTAACTTATAAAGAACTTCTAAGAGACTTTCAGGTTTCATGTCCTTTTCTGTCTGGCAGTGGGAATCGTATTTTTGGTGAACACTGTGTGGTGCTGAGGGTGGCTACTTCACGGCTTTTCTCCTTTAGTACCAGCAGGGGATGTGTCCATGCATCTTTCAGAGATACAAGGGAGTAATTCTCAATAAGAAATGGATGCTTTATTTTTTCCTTTCATTTGAGGCTTTCTCATACCCACTCTGTGTCCAGAGACACCAGGGGTCCTGTTTGTCCCAGTCCCCTGCTCTCTGTAAAGGCAAAATGTCACTGCTGCTTTCCTTAATAAATTAAACCCAGATCTCCCAGCATAGCACTGCAAGGAGAAGCTTCAAGTGGGGAAGAGACATGATATCACAAAGCCTCAGCTCATAATTCCAGATTTACTTTACCTTTCTGATTTTCTGGATGACTACAAACTAGCTTCAAGATACACTTCTCTCCCACTTGGGCTCCAGTTTGGAGACAAAATATTTCCTTGCTACTCCACAAGACAGCTGAGAGAAAGCTGAAATATGTGAATGTGACTTTACTAAAGCTTAGGAAAAAAAAAATGAAAAAGGTATAAACAAACCTAGAAACATTAATTCAAGATTACTTGATTTTTAAAAAATGTAGTTTATCTGCCAAACAAGGACACATCACTTGCCTAGCCTGTGTTCTGGCTCCACATGGCAGGGCTTAATTTTAACACTCACCACCTAGAAGCACCCTCAAGAAACTTGGACTTGAAATAGATGGAAGCATCTATGGACAGGGAGAATTCCCTTCTCCCCCTCCCTTTGAGAAAAGTACAATAATTACCATTTCTTTTTTTTTTTTTTAATTGAGGAATTGAGGTGGGGAACAGCATTGGGGAATCAGGGAAGGGTAACAGACAAGTTGCTGTCCTTTTGTTCTTCAGTCTAGTTGTGGAGGACATTGCTTCACTGGCCCATGTTGGTATCATCATTGTGTTCTTCTTGGATGAGGCAGATCGGTTGCCAGCCTCTGGACAGCCACTCACAGCGACTCTTGGCAGCTCACTCTGCATGCCAGCCAGCGTGAGCAGCTCAGCTCCAGGTGGAGCTGTTGTTCACCATCTTAGCTGTAGAGGGCAGTGTCACTGGCCCTCATATGTGGGATCCAAATTGGGGCCGCTGGTGTCCCAAGCCAGCTCTTAACCAACATGCCACTCGGCCGGCCCAATAATTACTATTTCAATAAAAGTACAACAACTTCAACATTTGTATGAAAGGAAATGGTCTAAGGAATGGCAGAAGCTGCATCCATTGCACATAAATGTTTGGTCTTGTGGACTGGTGAAATGGGGGAATGAGAACTGCAGGGAAAGAGGCCCATAGGAAAGAGGCCCTAAGACACTGTGTAGAGGTACCGTCCAGAGAAGGCTCGAGCCTGAGGAATTGGGAACTGAAGCAGAAAGTGACATTTACACTTGGAGGAGAGAGCTCTGCCACCCTCACAGGGTGGAGAATTTCAAGAGCTCCCTGGGGCAGAATGTGGTGGACAGACAAGATATAAACAGAGCACTAATTATCTGGGTTGGAATGGAGCCGGTCATTGCTTAAAGCATCATGAAGTGCTTCCTCCCTTCCCACTCTCCATCCTCAGGCATGGAATCCTACACCGCATAGTATCTAACCAGGCCACCAACTTCACATGGAATAAAGTGCAGGAGTGGGCCATGGTCCCAGGACCCACTGTCAGATTACATTCTTTATCCCCCAGAAGCTGCTGGTTGTCCTCATAGAGAGCTGGACAGCTTGCTGAAGGAACGACTGGAAGAGACAACTGAGATTCCATTCTGCAGGATGCCATATATTCACTGTGTCCCCAGCAGGAAGAATATATGGGTACAGGAATCAAGAAGTAGAAGAGTAATTCCACTTACTATTGTCTCTAATAACCCAGTGGGGGGTTTTGTGCCTCCCAATCCTACAACTCTGGGCTCTGCAGGAGTAGAGGTCCTAGTCCCCAAAGAGGGCAAACTTTCACCCGGGGACACAGTATGAGTCCCATGGGGTTACAAGTCATAGCTGATACTTGTACTTCGGGCTCCTTGTGTCTGGGGAACAGTAGGCAAGAAGAGGAGTCATTGTCTTGACAGGGATAATTAATCCTAATCAGTAGAAGGAGATAAAGCTGCTATTGTACAGTGGGGGTAGGGAGGAATAGGTGTGGAACTCGGGTAACACTTGGATGCCTCTTATTACTCCTTTGCCCAATTGCGACTTTAAATAGACAGGTATTGCAACTGCAGGCTTAGAGGTGCTTAGTGACCAGGTACTCATGGCCCGCAGGAATGAAAACCAGGGTCATGCCTTCAAGTTAGCCTCAGAGACAGTATGTAACAATTGTGGCCCTGAGTCCCAGTGCAGCAATGGGAGCTGTAAATATGTCCCATTGTCACTCTTCTATATTGTCCCTCAGCAAGAAAAACCCAGTAGAATTCTGGAAGAGGTGCCTCCCAAGCTTATGTGGTTCAGTGGATCCAGGTATAGGGGTGCACGATGGTGGACATAGAAAAGTGCTGTCCAAATCCTTTTCCAAGAAAGGACTTGATGACCAGCACAAGAAGTGTATTCAGCAGACACTCTCCAGCTGTTAGTTAGCTCCCAGGATCTGCTTCAGCTGCCTCCCCTAAGTCACACCTTACCTGCACCTTGTGCCTGAACAGAACTGCCTGTTTCATCCCAAAGCAGGACATGGTTGTGAGCAATGTTTGCTCCAGAGCTACTTAGTGGGTTGATCAAGGCTTTTTTCAGGCTTTTCTTGTAGTCTTTTTCTTCCTCAGCCCAATCCTATTTCCTCACTTTTCCATTGGATTCATCCTTAATAAACATCTTGTACCCCCAACTCTGTCCTGGCATCTGCTTCAAGAGTCCAATATCTGAGTGTTTTGTAAACCACTGCAACAATTTATAAAGTCTTTGAAGTCTTATAACACCCGTTTCTTCAAATAACGCTTCGAGGGACATATTTAACAGAACAAAACAAGTTGGTAACAATAACACCCAGGAGAATAAGCTTGATATTCCTGTGAATGTTCTTAGTTTAACACCTCAAATCTGATTTTTTTTTTTTTGAGCTGGTTTATGATGTACAATGTTCTCTCTCCCTTTAGCTATAACAGACAGGGAACATCTTCACGTGTTCTGATGGTACTTTTATGAATGATGAAGACTTGCATTTTAAATTCAGGATTTGGAATTGCACTGGTTAGCATAAGAAGCAAAATGCAAACCTGCTCAATTTACTTGCAGAAATCAAGAAATGGGTCAATAGGATTTTACTCAATCATGGTGAAACAAGGCCCACACAGGATTTCATTCTGCTGCGTCACTGCCACTCCCTATTGTGACACATTCAGATTGCTTCATTCACTGCCATAAGTGTCCTGGAGTGTGTGGGCCTGTAGGGATATACAGTATATAGCTGTTCTAATGGATACATTGGCAGTGATAGTTTAAGGGAATCAGGCTCCCAACTGTCATCTTCCAAATGCACTCTTTCATGACATCGTGCTAAGAATATGCCTGCTATAAATGTCTGAAGCTGATTCTTTTTCACCTACTCTTTCCCACCCATCCTTCCAGTTTTCAAAAGATACGGCATATCTCTCACTTGTCCCAAATTATGATACGTTATCCTGGGTATTAAAAAGAAAACCTGGGTGTGCCAAAGAGACAAAGGCACTATAAACCAGAAGTAAGTTTTTGTGACTTCCTCTCTTTTATTCATGGGTGTCAGGGGCAAAGCTATGTGTTAGAAGTGGATATTTTGGCCCATGTTTAGATGTTTTGAATCCTAGTATATTGTAGAGAGGTAGGGCAGAAATTATGACAATTTTCATTTAAAGACATTGCCTCTTTTTCACACTATCATCAAAAAGTGCTTGGCTTCCGTGGGAGAATCCCATGAGGGCAAGGCAAAGAGAGTGTAAGTAAGAACGCACCATATCTCATCCAGGCAACAAACTTATGCACAGCTCTATACCTGATCTATTCATCTGTGAATTTGGCTATATCAGAATAGGCTAGGGTACATCTTCAAGTAAAAGGAATATATATATATATGGTAAGTTGGTGCTTAACATTTCCTCGAATAATTTAAAAGAAATAGTTTCATTAATTTTTACCAGAATAAAGGTCCTGGATAATGTAAATCCATAGTTTTTCATATTTTTACTTGGTTGCAAATCTGCTTGCTGTCACTCATAAATCATTTCTCTATTCCTAACGGGGTGGGATGTGTTAGTAGATTATACTGAGAACCAGGCACTTAACAAGGTCTTTAAAACGTTTTTTTTTAGCTCCACACTTAATCAGTGGCTGGAACGAGGCTCCCGGATGGACAGGCCACCGCGGCACCTCCCGGACGGGACAGAGGCGGCGTGCCCGAGCCCCGCGGAAGGCCCTAGGCGCCACGCTGTGGCCCCCTGTGCACCCTGCGACCCGAGCTCGCCACGGAGGCCGCCCCGCGCGTCCGTGGGGACCCAGCTGCGCGACGCTGACAGAGCCACACTTTCCGCAACCTCTCCCAAAACTGCGTGAGAAAACTTGCTTCTCCCAAGACAGGAGCAAGAAAGGAGCGCCAGAGTGCGTCGTCAGCATCAGCAGTCGTGGGCGGCCCCCCAAAACCTCTCCATAATTGTTTACTCGGGGCCGGCAGGTCTGAGAAGCCGGCTCCGTAGTGGGTCTGGGTCGGCAGCTGCAGGAAGTATCGCGGCAAGCCAAAGGCGATGGCCACGGCTTCACCGAACCGAAAAATCACTACCTAGGCCAGGGCCAAGCAGCCTGCTCGCCGACCTGGCGGCGCCGCCAACTCCGCGGCCGCCGCCTCGCGCAGGAGCTACTGGGAGCGCGCCAGGCTGAGCGCTCGGCGGGGGCCTTGGATGAAACCCGGACTCAGCGACCACTAAAGGGGAGGAATGCGGGCCCTGGGGGAGAAACCTAGGAACTGGCGTCGAGAGGAGGCGGCAGCAGGGAGAGAGCAGGTGGAGAGTGCGAGACAGCCGTCCAGTCAAGCACAGAACATCTCCCTCCCAGCTGGTTCCAGCATCATCAGAGGCAGGAAGGGATCCCCGGGCCAGCAGCCGGCAGCAGCGGCAGACCGCTGGGCAGGGAGCCTGCAGGCTCTTAAAGCGCTGCTCGGAAATCCATTGGGGGGGGGAACCACGGGGCTTCGCCCTCGGGTCCAAGTCCTATTTTACCCCGGATGACAAAAGAGTTTCCAGGACTGAGAACAAGGCCCTGGAGGGGACTGATGCAGCTAGTGAGGAGGAGGATGGGTGGGTGAGTTTGGGAAAGGAGGCGGGGTGTTCCTTCGTCTCCGTTAGACTCAGCCAGGACAATACCCAGGGCCCACCCGGTGAGTCCCCAGGGCTCCCAAACCTAAGCACCACGCCCCAGAGTAGATAGTAATGGAGAACAGGCAACTGGTTGTGAGGAGGGTGGGTCAGTGGGGGTGGAGGGGTAGGGGTGGGGGCTTTATCACCTTCCAGGCTCCCTAGGGAGTGCCCTACAACTCATTCTAGGGCCACAGGAGCTTCTACAAGAGTCCCAGCCCATTCAGAACACTCACAGGAGGTTCCTAGCCTGAGGAGGAATTCCCCCCAAGTGGACCGACTGGTTTGGGGTAAAAGAGGAAGAGTTGGGTCCATTCTGGGTCTTTTCTGGCTCCCACATTCAGTTGGGAGAAACCCCAGTGCCTTTTGGACTTAGGCATTTTCATGCTGAGGAGACAAAGATGGCCAGACCTACCTTGCAATTCCCAGCAACTGGTTGGGAGGGGTTTGACAGCCTTCACCGCCACCAGGCTTACTTGCAGACTCCAGAGGCAATAAGGGGACAACAGTGGAAGCAAGGAAAACAGGAATCCAGGTGAGATAATGATAGCTTGGACTAACATGGTAGTTAGTGGTGGAGGTGTTGAGAAGTGGTCACATTTGAAATGTATTTTGTAGGAAGTGCCAAAAAAGCTTGCTGATAGATTAGATGTAAGGAATGTGGGAAAGAGAAATCAGGAACAAACTCCTAGAATTGGGGTCAGAGCAATAAACTAATTCCACTCACAGAGCTGAGAAAGAGCAAGTTGGTGGAGAAGGGAAGAGAATAGCAAGAAACAAAAGTTTGGTATTGGACGTATAAGATCCCTATTTGATATTTAAGTGTAATTGTTGAAAAAGCTGTGGATATTTGAGTGGCGCTTAGGGAAGAATCCTGGACTAGAGAATCTTATATATGGTATTCAGAGCCATAGGACTAGAAGAGAATGTAAATGGAAAGTACAGATAGAAAAGAGAAAAAGATCTAAGGCTGAATGAACCCTGGGGCATGACAAATCATGAAGATTATGTAGAAGAGTTGGCAGCAAAGAATGTTCAGAAGGAATTGCTGACAAGGTAGGAGAAACAGAAGTGTCTCAAGAAAAAGTGATCAAGCATGTCAAATTCTCCTGAGAATATTTGATTTGGAGTGGAATTGCATTAAGTCTGTAGTTCTATTGGGGAGGGGATACTGACATCATTACAATATTGACTAATAATTCATGAGCATGAATTATTTATGTCATTGTTTTTTTTTTTTTTTTGAGGGTAGTGGCACTGGCCCTCATATGTGGGACCCAAACCGGGGCCCGCTGGCTTCCCAAGGTGCTTAACCACCGCGCCACTTGGCTGACCCTATGTCATTGTTAATATCTCACAACAGTTACAATTTTCTCTCTAGAAGTTTTGTTCATTTTTCTCTGATTTCTAGATCCTTTATTTTGGTGAGTTATTGTAAGTGGTACTGTTAGCATCTTAAGTGATTACTGTCAGTGTCATAGTTATAATAGTATAAAAACTGAAAGACCCTAAGAGAACTGTAGATTAAGCTTGGCAATGGAAAGGAGGATATTGAAAATCTGGGCCTCCGTAAGGTCATTTAAGTATAGACTTCTTTGCACACTGGCAGTAAAATGGGAACCAATAGAATAGTTTGCTGTCCTTCCTTTATTCCTCATTTCTTGGTTTGTTTCCAAAGATGGGGTCAAAATCCCCAAAGCGTAAGAAGTTCATCTTCCTGCCTTCCCTTTTCACCTCCATATCACACTAGCACGTATTACTCCTTAACCTTTAGACTTAAGATAGAAAAAAAAAAATTTGGAGATG
Source organism: Aselliscus stoliczkanus (assembly GCA_033961575.1). NCBI lineage: Eukaryota > Metazoa > Chordata > Mammalia > Chiroptera > Hipposideridae > Aselliscus > Aselliscus stoliczkanus. Next base: position 103,046,465 of record CM066739.1, read on the forward strand.
GAGTATATGTTAAATAAAGGGAGAGATTCCTAAACATGTTATGTGAATTAATGGAGGTAGAAAATCTGTTAAACACTAGAAATAATTGGTCTACACATTCTGGAAAAATAAACTCCCCAAATGTGCTCCCTGAAAGATTAATTTTGAAGAAGCATTAGCATGATCCCCAGTGAAACTGCAATCATTTGGAGTCTGGCTGGGATTTTGAGGCCCACTTCTGGAAGGGCAGAAAAAAGCCTCAAAGAGAAGAAATAGGTATTTATAACAGGTTTGTAAGTACCATATTTATTTTAGAAAATAATCATTTTATAACTTTAATTCAATCATATCTTAAAATGCCACAGGCTTTGGGCAAAATAAACTGGAATTCAAATCTTTTTTTTTTTTTAAATGAGCAATTTGTTTTATTTATTTATTTTGCTTGTTTGTTTGTTTGTTTGAGGACAGTGTCACTGGCCCTCAAACCGAACCGGGGCCACTGGTTTCCCAAGCCAGCTCTTAACCACTGCGCCACTTGGCCGGCCCCTAGAATTCAAATCTTAACCCTAAACATATAACTCCTTAAGTTGTAGTTTCTTATCCCAATTAGCTCTCATTCCACTTTGAAATCTATATTGTGGCCCCTAATATCTAATTTTTATGGATTATTTTTATGCACCAAACACTTATTCGCTTTGCAGAGGTTATTAACTTAATCTCAATATCTCTTGCTGTCATTGCATCATAATATTAGTAGGTGGCTTTTCATCCTTTCCCATTATCTTGATCAATTTATGTAAATATTTTCTATCCCCTCAAAGTCTGGTAAAACAATCTGGGCCTGGTGCTGCTTCTAAGGTTAGACCTTTGCCGATCTTTCCAGTTTCTCCTATAGCTACATTTTATTAAGATAGTTTACTTTTCTTAGGCAACTTTGATCATTTGCATTGAAAATTAAGTATTTTATCTACATTTGCAAATATAGCTATCAAAATATACATAACAATTTTAATGTCTTCTACATCTAATGTTGCTGTTATTTGTGTACATTTTCTCTGTCAATACTAAATTTACCAAAGGATTAACTTAACCCTTTAATTTTTTTTCAGAGAACCAGGTTTTGGTTTTATTGCTTAATTCTATTTTGGGGGAGTGGGAAAGTATATCTATTCTGTTAATTTCTGCTTCTGTCCTAATATCTTCTAAGTTCCTCAGGTTTTGTTGTCCCTTTATTAGCTTTCAAATTAAAAGCTTAATTCATTATTTTTAACAGTTCTTATTTTCTCATAAATGCATTTTAAGGCTATGAATTTTCCTGTCACCTCTTCATATAGGTTTTAATATGTAGTGCTTTCTTTATTTTTAAAGAGTATATAATTTTATTTTGATATCCTCTTTAATACATGTGCTTTTCCCTTACAGTATAAATCAAGAAGAGTATTTTTAGTTATTTCATTGCATTATGATTAGTGAATATGTCTTGTATAGTGTCAGTTTTTCCAAAACTTATTGAGCTTTCATTTGTCATCTCACACATGGTCAGTTTCTACCAGTATTCCATGTGAATTTCAAAATAATATAATTTTTCTATTTTGGATACAAGTTGGTATAGGTATAAGTGTAGTTATGATTTATCTTGTTAACTATGTTCCTCTATACTCTCTACAAGTTATAGTTGGCTTCATCTATCAGTTCCTGAGAGAGGTGTATCTCTGTGTGGGGCAGGCTGAGTGGTGCGTTGGTTAAGAGCTAGCTTGGGACGCCAGCTGCCCTGATTCAGATCCCACATATGAGAGCCAGTGACACTGCCCTCTACAACTGAGATGATGAACAACAGCTCCCCCAGGACCTGGGCTGTGCAACTCCTGGCTATGGTGTAGGCTGCAGCCCGTGCAGCAGTGGGCTGCCATAGGCTACAGTGAGTGGCCAGCAGCCAGCCTGAGTGGCTGGGAGCCAGTGTGAGCTGCCAAGAGCCGCCATGAGTGGCCGTCCAGAGGCCGGCGATGGAACTGCCTCACCAGGGAAGAGCGCAATGATAATACTAACATGGGCCAGTGAAGCAACGTCCTCTGCAACTAGACAGAAGAACAAAAGGACAGCAACTTATCTGTTTCCCTTCCCTGATTCCCCAACGCTGTTCCCCTCCCCCAATTCCCCAATAAAAAAATTTTTTTAAAAAAGAAAAAAAAATCTTTGTGTGCACATTTGTGTAAATGTATACGTGAATTAAGTGCAAACCATTCATGATCTCTCCTTAATGGACTGCTGCTCTTGCAAATGTGAAATATCCCTTTTCTAGTGTATTATACTTAGCTTTTACAGATATACGTATATATTTTTTATATCTACTTAAACCTATGCTTTTCTAACAACTTCTAGAGTAATTATATTCTCCTGAATACAATGTAAATCTTAGCCTGTTTTATTTCTCTTCAGTCTTGCCCCATGCCAGTACGATCTGAATTTTTTTCTTTTTTAAGATTTTATTGGGGAATTGGGGGAGGGGAACAGCATTGGGGAATTGGGGAAGCGGAACAGACAAGTTGTAGTCCTTTTGTTCTTCAGTCTAGTTGTGGAGGACATTGCTTCACTGGCCCATGTTGGTATTATCATTGCGCTCTTTCTGGTTGAGGCAGATCGGTGGCCGGCCTCTGGACGGCCGCTCATGGTGGCTCTTGGTATCTCACAAGGGCTGCCGGCCACTCACTGTAGCTTATGGCAGCCCACTGCAGCAGGAGCTGCAGCCTATGCCTTCATTGGCAACTCATGGCAGTCCCAGCTCCAGGTCTAACTGTTGTTCACCATCTTAGCTGCAGAGGGCAGTGTCACTGGCCATCATATGTGGGATCCGAACCCGGGCCCTGCTGCTCAGAGATGGCTTCCCAAGCAACTCTTAACCAACGAGCCACTCAGCAGGCTGAATATCATCTGAATTTGAACTGCAAGTTTAAAAAAAAAATTGGGTGGGGGGGTATCTATACCAAAAGATGTCTGCATTTGAAGTTCCTCTAATAGTTTTGAGCTCATTTCTTCCAAACAGTAGACAAAATGTGAAGCAGAGACCATAAATGTAAAAAATGTCTGTAATCACAGAGTTACCTAAACAAAATCTTTTTTTTTTTTTCCCTTTCCCTTTTTTTCTCCTTTTCTCATTAAACTTTGTTTTAATGGGTCTCAATATTTCTGTGACAGACTTTTGGTCAAGTTGTTTCCATTAAAAAGTTCTGATTTTAAAAACTAATAACTTAAAAACTGCTACACACAAAAAACAAATGGTCCACCAAACGTTCTCCTTTCCTGCTGAAGGTTTTATGATACACTGTAATCATTAACCAGTCTTTTACTATTACACTTAAATGGCCAATTTTGACAAACAGTTCTGACCGTTCTTCCACCACTGATTAAGACTGGGGTGGCAGGTATTGGGGATAATATTCATTTAGTCTTCTGAGCTTTCTGGGCAGATTTGGTGACCTTGCCAGCTCCAGCTGCCTTCTTGTCCACTGCTTTGATGACACCCATAGCGACTGTCTGTCTCATGTCACGAACAGCAAAACGACCCAGAGGAGGGTAGTCAGAGAAGCTCTCAACACACATGGGCTTGCCAGGAACCATATCAACGATGGCAGCATCACCAGATTTCAAAAACTTGGGGCCCTCTTCCAGCTTTTTGCCTGAACGACAATCAATCTTCTCCTTCAGCTCTGCAAGTTTACAAGCAATGTGAGCTGTGTGACAATCAAGCACAGGTGTATATCCGGCACTGATTTGTCCTGGATGGTTCAGGATAATCAGCTGAGCAGTGAAGTCAGCTGCCTCCATTGGTGGGTCACTTTTGCTGTCACCAGCTACATTGCCACGACGAACATCTTTGACAGACACATTCTTAACATTGAAGCCCACGTTGTCCCCAGGAAGAGCTTCACTCAAAGCTTCCTGGTGCATTTCAACAGACTTGACTTCAGTTGTAACATCGACTGGAGCAAAGGTGACCACCATGCCGGGTTTGAGAACACCAGTCTCTACACGGCCCACAGGGACAGGACCTATACCACCAATTTTGTAGACATCCCGGAGAGGCAGGCGCAAAGGTTTGTCAGTTGGACAAGTTGGTGGCAGGATGCAATCCAGAGCTTCAAGCAGTGTGGTTCCACTGGCACTGCCATCTTTACGGGTGACTTTCCATCCCTTGAACCAAGGCATGTTAGTACTTGGCTCCAGCATGTTGTCAACATTCCAACCAAAAATTGGCACAAATGCTACTGTGTCAGGGTTGTAGCCAATTTTCTTAATGTAGGTGCTGACTTCCTTAACGATTTCGTCGTATCTTTTCTGGCTGTAAGGCGGCTCAGTGGAATCCATTTTGTTAACACCCACAATTAGTTGTTTCACACCCAGTGTGTAAGCCGGAAGGACATGCTCACGGGTCTGCCCATTCTTGGAGATACCTGCTTCAAATTCACCAACACCAGCAGCAACAATTAGGACAGCGCAGTCAGCCTGAGATGTGCCTGTAATCATGTTTTTGATAAAGTCTCTGTGTCCTGGGGCCTCAATGATGGTCACATAATACTTTCTGGTCTCAAATTTCCACAGGGAGCTATCAATGGTGATCCCAGGCTCACGTTCAGCTTTCAGTTTATCCAAGACCCAGGCATACTTGAAGGAGCCCTTTCCCATCTCAGCGGCCTCCTTCTCAAATTTTTCGATGGTTCTTTTGTCAATCCCACCACATTTGTAGATCAGATCACCAGTAGTGGTAGACTTGCTGGAATCTACGTGTCCAGTGACAATGATGTTGATGTGTGTGTTTTCCTTTCCCATTTTGGGTTAGGTTTAGCGGTGGTTTTCATTACACCTGTGTTCTGGCGGCAAACCTGTTGCGAAAAAGCTTAAACAAAATCTTAAAATCCAAACTTGAATCGCTAATTAAAAGAGAGGGGAGATTTAAATACAAACATGATGGATACAATAAATTAATGCTACTTGTACGGCCCAGGATACATATAAACAATGTCAACTGTGTCTCTTACCTCACTGCTATAGTTTATAGCACATTTCTTTTTAAGTTTGTATTATTTTGTTAGTTGAACCTTTTCTGATTCATGTATTTCATCCCTCTACCACCTAATTTCTAATTTCTCAATAAAGTTATTCCATTATAAAATTAGCTGGATGAATAAAGACCAAGTATTCTAAGACTTAAAGTTTTTTTAGAATCTAAACTTAATTATACTTAGTCATGTATTTGACTGGGTACGTAGCCACCTTTGCTTCTGGTATCCCACATCTTTCTCTTAGAATCTTTTCTTATTCTTGCTGGGATATAACCCAGAAATTCTTTCAGGAAGGGCTTGAAAACTTACCTAGAAGTTTGATTGGATATAGAAATTTAGTTTCAAAAGTATTTCCCCTAGATTTAAAAAAGTACTGCTTCATACCAGGCAAATAGAGACAGAAAGTAGAATAGAGGTTACCAGGGGCTGGAAAAGGAGGATGGGGAGTTAGTGTTTAATGGGGACAGTTTCAGTTTGGGAAGGTGAAAAAACTCTGGAGATGGATAATGGTGATGTTTGCAAAACAATATGAATGTACTTAATATCACTAAATTGTGCACTTAAAAAAAAATTACTGCTTCAGTATCCTCTTATATCCAGTACTGCTCAAATGAGAAGTCTGACATAAACTTGACTCCTAGTTCTTCATAAGAATTTTCTCTGGGTGTTTCTAGAATTTTCTCCTTAACTTTTGTGTTCTAAAGTTTACCACCATGTCTCTAGGTGAAGGTCCTTATATTTCATCCTTATATGCTCAGCATTTTTTTTTAAGATTTTTTTTTTTTAATTGGGTAATTGTGGGGGACAGCATTGGGGAATTGGGGAAGTGGAACAGACAAGTCGCTGTCCTTTTGTTCTTCAGTCTAGCTGTGGAGGACATTGCTTCACTGGTCCATGTTGGAATTATCATTGCGCTCTTCCCGGGTGAGGCAGATGAGTCTCCGGCCTCTGGACGACCGCTCACGGCGGCTGTTGGCAGCTCACTCTGACTGCCAGACACTCACTGTAGCTTATGGCAACCCACTGCAGCACGGGCTGCAGCCTCTGCCTTCGTTGGCAACTCGTAGCAGCCCAGCTCCAGGTCTAGCTGTTGTTCACCATCTTAGCTGTAGAGGGCAGTGTCACTGACCCTCATATGTGGGATCCGAACCAGGGCCACTGGTGTCCCAAGCCAGCTCTTAACCAACACGCCAGTTGGCCAGCCCTATGCTCAGCATTTAATGGGAACTTGCAGTCTGAGGTTTTATTTAAACATGTATCTTTGTATGCACATTCTGTGAAATAGTCTTTTAAAAATTCCCTCAGGACCTCCATGTATGGGCACTAAGGTTGTGCATTGCACAACCACAGGGAACACCATTCACAAAGATTGTAACTTAAATGGTGCTCCTGAAGCCGTGCAGTGCACAATCAGCAAACCTTATTTGGTAGTCCTGTATTTTATTTCTTACATTATTTCTATTCTTGCCTTCTCAAACTCTTATTGGATGAATTTTGGAACAGCAGAATCTATGATCTGTATCACTTAACTTTTTTTTCTTATTTTCTATCTTTGTATCCTTTATATGGCATTGTGGGGAGGATTTCTGACTGCCATCTTTCTCCCTGCTATACCTGTTTTATTCTGGATTCTGCGTTTTGGTGTCAACAACCAAATTTTAAATTTCTCTCTAGTTAAATTTTCTTGCACTATTCACTTTTATCCCATCTACCATCTTTTTTTAGTCTATTTTCTATCATTTCTAGGAATTTGGAGTGGAAGATGGGAAGAATACAACATGTATTTAGTACACTATCTTGAATTAGTAGATACTCTCTCTGGTACATTGGAGATGAAAAAGTTGCAAAACATTCAATAGTACTTCCCTACTATCAACATCAACTAACATTTGAAAATTTTTTTTAAGTATCAACCGAGTCTAAGCATTTTGATATGTATTTATTCATTTACCTTTCACAAAAACATTTTGAAGTAAGCATTACTATTATCCTCAATTTAGAGATGAGGAAACTGAAACACAGAAGGTTAAAAACTCTTTAGTCACACTACTGATAAAGAGTAGGGCTAGGCTACGAACCAGGTGATCTAGCTTAAGAGACTGCTTAACTTTTAGATCATTTTTAGGAAATGCACCCAGTTTAAAAATGAAATATTTGTTTAAAAGCCATCACAGAAGATTAAATTGTCATCTTTATATTCTATACATGTCATAATCCAGTCACCAATCCTCAAAAAGATGATTTAACCAATCTGACATGACATTGGCCAAGCCCATTTCTACATGTGCAACACTTGCTTTCTGGATCTGATATTTAAAAGCTCCTTATCTTAATACCACACTCTTTTTTCTTCTGCTGGTGTGGGGAGCCGGCCCCCGGGAGGACCAGAGGTTCCCTCGGGTGGGACGGCGTCGACGAGGAGAAAGAAGGAAGGAAGGAGACACTGGAAAGAGGTTCACAGGAGTGTCTCACACACACGCACACACACACACACACACACTTTATTGTTAAAGCCTGGCCCCTTTTATAGGGGCTTCTGACCATTATCTCAATTACAAGTTATGTTTCACATGATCATGATGTTTTCTCTTTCTCAGAACTTTTACCTTTTTGTAATTGTATCTTTCCAGGGTACACTGTGGCCTGTTCAAGGATTTTACTTATCGGCTAAAGAGTGGTTACTATGACTACCTTACAGGGTGTATACTTGAACTATTGCCAAGAGTCTAGCAGTGGCTGAGTTTAGGGCAAAAAACTATTTCTATGTGATTAATAATACTTAGTAGCAAAAGGAGTCTCAAACTTTTCCTATCCTACAAAGAGCTGCATATTATTATAATAGAGGGTAACATCTGTTTCTCAGTCAAAGCTTCAGTATCTGTTGTTACAGCAATGTACAGAGCAAAGAGTTAAAACAAAGCTGTTAATTAAATACATCATGGTCAGTAAGTTGTCTCTTATCAGAACTCTCATGGCTGAGAGACCTTGGTCTCCTGGTCTCTAAGGAAACCTTTCACAGCTGTATAGGCAAATAAGCTCAAGGTTGGATGATATCACCAGTTTCTCACAGACACTGTTTCTCACAGACAGGATTTGCCCATGTGACCAGAGGCCTGAGCCTCAGTTTCCAAGGGACTTGAGTCCCCTATTTCTCAGTCCTGAGGTCCCCTCGCACTGTAGCCTGTTTTAGGGAGTTTCCTTTTTAGGAAATCTTACCCCGTCATTGACTTACACAGCCAGCTATCATCAGGGTACCCCAGGAACTTGCCATAAATGCAGTGAAAAGTACTGTCTCCTATAGGATCTGATGTGGAGGAAAGGCACATGGATTCATAGAGACAGGAGATATTACATGACCAACCATAAGGCAGCATCCCAGACATCCAGTGCTGAGCATGGATCTTTGAGTGTGGCCTTGTCAGACACTGGGATGCTGTCGGCCCCCAACATGCTGGAATGCACCTCCCTCCTCATGTGTGTCTACAGCACTGGAAAAACAGTACCTTAAATGAAGCTGAAAAACCTCCATTCTAATCTCATCATTTTGGCTACAAAGATACTTTGGCTGAAGGGAAGTATTTTATCTGCCACTCAGGATTTTGGGATCTCTAACAGGAATTTTTTTCTGGGTCAATAATTATTAAGGGCAGTTAAAAGAGCATTTCAGGTTTAAGGAGCAAGAAAAAATTAGGAAAATGGATTAAAAAGCTAATTGGCATACTTGAGCCTATTGTTCTTAGATCAATTTGTCAGTGTTCTATGGTCTGTGCGATCAGTCAACAAATTTTCACTGAGAGGCTGTTTTATAATAAGCACTGGGATAGCCTTTGTGGAAGATCAAAGAAGTAAAAAAAAACAAGGGGGGGGGGCTTCCTTATAGTAGAAGACAAACACAAAAATGTGAAAGCAATGAAAAATAAAGAACACTACACAGTTCACAGTTACACAATTGTGAATTCATTGTACAAGGAACAAAGCCTTGAGAATTAAAAGGGGAAAGACTTCCCTGTGAACTAGAATGGGTTAGAAATGCTGACAGGGTGATTTGAACAAGAGTTTGAAGAACTGACAGGTTGATAGTGTGACGAGTCCATAGAATGACTGAGTACTGACTACTTAGAAGAATGATATAACAAAAGCACAAAGGAAGAGAAATTTAATTAAGATGCATTATAGGGCAATAAACAGAACAGTTTAGCTAAATTGGAGGACTAGGGAAAATGAGTAATTGAAGAAGGTAAATTTTGGCCAGATGGTAGAAGGCCTTTGGTTTCAGAAGGAGTTGGGGTTTAATCCTAATGGATAATTAATAACTTTTGATTAGGTGAGCCAATTGACAATGCTGTAACGACTTCAAAAGACCATGAGAAACACAGTCCCTAGTCCTCAGGGAGAAAAGAGCCCCTGGACCTCAGGATTGTAGGTGAGGAGACCAGACATATTCTTCGATGGCTTGACTGGGTAGAAGACAGCCCACTGTGGCCTTCTTATTGAGCAATTTCTCCTACCATAAAATGTGCTGTATAATTTCTTTCACTGGAAATTTTGGATTCTCAGTTGAGTCATCTTGCCCTGGCCTCTTGTCTGGTAGTTGCCAGGGAAAGGTGACTCACTGAGAATCCTAATTTCCCAGTAAAAGAATCACTACGTCCCATTTTATGCAACTTTTAACTGGATGTAAATTTGAACTCCTACATTATTTTAAAAAATTCATTTTATGCACAAAGTTGTCATGTACATTCCCCCCAAATTATCAAGAATGACTATTTCAAAGCTTGACTTGTCAAGTGAATTGGAAACTTAGATTTTCCTTTTGCCTGAAAGATATATTTTATTTGGTAAAACATCCACCAGCCTCTGTCAGGATATCTTGAATTATGCAAGGTTTGAACAGAGAGGCCCTTAAAAATTCAGCCCACATGTTAACTGCGGCCTTTTGTGCATCATGCCCCCAAAACCTGGCAAAAACAAAAACACACCTGAAAAAATTAAAAATCACCTCCTCAATCTCCACCTCTAAGAAACTTAAGGAGACACACCTGGAAATGTTTCACAAGCATCAAGATAGTTTTTATAACCAGGAAAGCTTGTTGCAAAACCGACAAGGTCCCTACCCCTGGAGATCATTTTCTTGTGCAGTGTACTGCTCAGCATTCACGAAGAGCAGTAAAATTGGCTGGTAGGGCTGAGATTTGACAAAATTGAGAAATACTTTAAGTCTTTGAGCCCTGAGTCTCTCACCCTCCACGCAAGGGGCAACGTTGTGGACCAGATGACTTGGTTATGGGTGGTGTTCACGCGTTAGAGGATGTCTAGCAGCATCCCCGGCTTCTCCAGCCACTAGATGCCAGTAGTACCCCGCCCCAGTGATGACAAGAATTAATCTGGATATTTCCGAATGTCATATGCACTGGAGAACAAAATACCTGGTTGTTTTCTTGGCAGAAAGAATGTCTAGGACTGGACTAAGTAGGTCAAATTATAAACAATGTGGCTTTTAGTTTGTGATAGAATTACGTTCAAGACAAAAACTCAGCGGAGAATGGGCAACAGCCCTTTCCATCCGTACGCTAGGAGAAAACATACCCCCAACTCTTATTAAAAATAACTCGGTAAACACCTAGAGGTAGAAGGGAATAACCCACTCCTTCTAGTTAAAAAGCAGTGGTTCAGGGCCGGCCGAGGGGCACAGTGATTAAGCGCTGGCTTGGGAAACCGGTTCGGGTCCCACCTGAGGGCCAGTGACACTGCCGTCAAGAAAAAAAAAAAAAGCAAAAAAAAAAAAAAGCAAGGGTTCAAACGCCACTCGCCCTTACGTATACCTGAGCTTTAAAACCTCCTGTAAGTAAGTCCACTGTCAACTTGCTAACAGAGTCATTTTCTTAGTAAATTTTGAGTTTCAACAGCCAGGAAAATCATTGTTTTAATCTTCAAGACACTCGCGATCCCAGACCTACACTTAGATAAAAGCTTACCTACCTCCCTACAGTGTTTACAAGCACTTCCTCTGACAACTGAAGTGGCTCTGAAAAGAGCCTTTGGGGTAACTCAGCTGTTCTATTGCGTTCCTCGCGCTTACTTCGAGCTGGTGTACTTGGTCACGGCCTTGGTGCCCTCCGACACGGCGTGTTTAGCCAGCTCGCCAGGCAGCAGCAGTCGCACGGCCGTCTGGATCTCCCGGGACGTGATGGTCGACCGCTTGTTATAATGCGCTAAGCGGGACGCCTCGCCAGCGATACGTTCGAAAATATCGTTGACGAAGGAATTCATAATGCCCATGGCCTTGGATGAGATGCCAGTGTCGGGATGAACCTGCTTCAGCACTTTGTACACGTACACCGAGTAGCTCTCCTTCCGGCTGCGCTTGCGCTTTTTTCCATCCTTCTTTTGCACTTTCGTAACAGCTTTCTTGGAACCCTTCTTAGGAGCAGGAGCAGATTTCGCTGGATCAGGCATTATCCCACGAAGATACAACTCAGACGAAGAGAAACGACAGCAACTACAATGAACAGAGTTGGTTCCGCGCTACTTATAGAGCCTTTATGCAAATGAAGACTCACATAGTACAGCATTTTGATTGGTTAACTTCCAACAGTGTCGTCATAGAGGTGGAGCCATGTAAGTAAGATTCTGTCTGCGCTCCCTTAGTGGGCATTAGAACGGAAGTCTTGTTAGCCAATCAAGACGCTCCATTTCACACAAACCAGTCAATTATGTGAAGTGATGGTTTCAACTCTTCGGGGGTCTTTTCTGCTGTTCCTTTTCACTTCCCATTGTAGATTTATATACAGAAAGGACCTGATGCGCCAGCTAAAGACAAGTAAACTTTTTTTTTTTTGCATCGTTTTTCTCTATACTTTGTGGAAGTTTAGTTTTTGGAATAGCTGATTTTTAAGGGGGAAAAAAACCCCCACCTCTACGTTATTTCCCTGAAATTTCCATTCTAGTTTGCGTCCCTTGTATTATGCTGCGAACTAGATCTTTATATCATTCTTAGGCACAAAACAGCAAACAGCAGACGGTTTCATAATTTTAAAAGATCCTTGCCTCCGCCCTAGCGACCTTACACATCTCGCGACTCAGCACAATGTCGTTAGAATCCCGAGGAACTATTGTACTTGGGGATAGATTTTTATTCAATATTTGGTTTTCGTTTCACCAACGAGAATCCGAGGAAAATCCTGATTACCATCCCTACAGTTAGCAACTTTCAGTGTCTCTGTACTTATGCTTACGTTTTGGACCAAGATTAGAACACATTACAAACGACTAAGTCCATCTTAAGTTTCTCCGTTAGCAAGGTTGGCACCCGTATATTAGTCAAATCACCACGTAACTATAATGCTTGGTTGAAACTATCTAGACCTCGCCTGTCAGGCATCGTTATTCTGTAACTACCTATATATATCACACGTTCATTTCCCTAGGCCCATCTGCCCACACCAGTGCAGATTAACTTCAGCTGGAAAGCTGCAAATACAGCTACTTTTTATGAAAACGTGGGTGGCTCTGAAAAGAGCCTTTAAATGGTCTGCTGAAAAATAAATGCCTTAAGCCCGCTCCCCGCGGATGCGGCGGGCCAGCTGGATGTCTTTGGGCATTATGGTGACACGCTTGGCATGGATGGCACACAGATTGGTATCTTCAAATAGTCCCACTAGGTAGGCCTCGCTTGCCTCCTGCAGGGCCATCACGGCCGAGCTCTGGAAGCGCAAGTCCGTCTTGAAATCCTGCGCAATTTCGCGCACCAGCCGCTGAAAAGGCAACTTGCGAATCAACAGCTCTGTCGACTTCTGATAGCGCCGGATCTCGCGCAGCGCCACCGTGCCAGGCCGGTAGCGGTGCGGCTTCTTCACGCCACCAGTGGCCGGCGCACTCTTGCGGGCCGCCTTGGTGGCCAGCTGTTTGCGCGGAGCCTTACCACCAGTCGACTTACGAGCAGTCTGCTTCGTACGAGCCATGATGTCACTGGTTATATTCCAAGGGAGCTAAGCAGTCTTATTTATAGACACAGACTCTTCTTGATTGGGCCAGAAAAAAACAGGAATTTCCAGTCTTGTGATCTCATTGGCTAGAATTCAATCCTATGTAAGGGACTGAAGTTATGCTAATCCTTTCTTCTCTTATTAACTCCCATTTTCCCATACTTTTCTATAATCTTATTGATCACAAATGGAGGTGTTTTTTTTTTAAAATACCTCCCTTTATATGGGTGTAATTTTTGTAAGAGCAACTTACAAAGTTTTTGCACGCTTGGGATTTATATCTTAAATACAAGCATGCCCTCCCATCAACTATGTGTTTCAGTCTGTATTTCCAGTTAGGAGTTACTGTAACTCCTTTCCCATAGCTAAGATTTATTTAGCGCCCTACGCTGCTAAGCGCGTTATGGCTGAGGTTCAGCAAAACAATGTGTAAAGGAACAAAAGTTGAATTTATGTTTACCTGACTTCGAAATTCGCCCAAGCCCAGTGCTGACCTGTCCTGGAGTGCAGCGTAGAGCCTTTTTCCTTTCTGTAGCCTCTTCCCCCTGGAATGCGCTTCTCTCCTCAATCCATCAACTATATCCTATAGGCGAAACGGTTTCTAAGGAAGGTAAGACCAGAAATATTAATTTGTCCCTTACAATGGTAAATAGATTCAAAGCAAATAAATTATTTGTTCACTATTGAGTTGATAACGTGTGTCCTTCAATAAGGTGTTTTCTAATGCTTAAACGTTTCATCTTTTCTTTATAAGAAAATTAAAGATCCTTTACCTTTTACTTATTTCATGCTTTGAACTATTGCTCAGAAAACTGCATGTCATAAAACTTTTATGTAATGCTTAAAGTTGTAATAGCGTAAAACTTAAACGTATGCTTATTTTATTGAAAAAGCATTGCATCCAAACCTTATAAAAACTCAAACCTGAGAACAAAAGCAGGCCCAAGTAGCTTAAAACTTATCTTGATGGTGTCAATATAAATTGTGACCTTCCTACTGAAGTTAAATAAGTGATTTTGAGGGGATTTCCTGAATACAAAACACAATGGAGAAATGTGTTCTCTTAATATCTTCAAGAGTCCCATCAGGCAGCAGCAATCACCTGCTCTAGGGAGAAGATCTGAAATGCCATGGAGATGTGTAACTGATGAAAATAGCTGTTACCCCTTCCTGTGGTGGTTTTATAAGAATGCTTCACATATTTATAAAACATTCCTCAGTATTTAAAAAGTCTTCTGCATACAGTATCTCATTTAATCATGTCTCTGTGAAATAGGTGTTATTTTCCTCATTTTTTAGATAAAGAAAGAAACAGTCTCAGAAAAATTATGGCTTGTCCCAGATAACTAACAAGGCCTGCATAACATGCTAAAGCAAAAGAATGAAATTATAATGCATTTCCATTTTCATCAAACTTGGGGTACATTTGAAAACACTGAAGAATTTTCCCATTGTGCAATCAAATCCCTCAATGTTTCTCAAACTTCTCCACTGAACTATTTCAATCAGAAGAAACTACCTACGGGTCTGGATGACAGCCCAAAGCAACCCACAGAAATGTCACATTTCTTTGCACTGTTTTTTGTTTTGTTTTCACTTTTGTGTTTAACGTATGCACTCGGCCATGATACGTGGAAGAATTCTTTTATATAAGAAAAAAATTCTTAAGCTGCATATTCACATATACTGGATTCTATATGAATAGAATTTATTTTATAGGATTTATTTTACCTTTATAACATAAAGAGAATAAGAATATTTCAAGGGCTGGCCGAGTGGCACATTGGTTAAGCCCTGGCTTGGGATGCCAGCGACCCCGGTTCGGGTCCCACATATGAGGGCCAGTGACACTGCCCTTAAAAAGAAAAATTTCAAGAGTCTTCCTCTGGCTTAATAAAGAAATTGTATAAGAATTTCTACTCAGAAAACTGGTGCAAATTTAAATATGAATTCCAGGGCAACAAATCAAATATGATAATCAATCAGAATAGTAAACTTTTATGAGTTATAGGTAACACTTTTCAGAATGTAACAATCTGTGACGTATGGTTGCCTTGGAGTCACCTTCAAACACAGAATCCAGATCCATATTTGTTCATACCACCTGGCCTCTACATTGGACAATAGAGTGGTATTTCAGTGATACTTCTCAATATGCCACTTTATCGGAAGCAAGTTTATAATGCAGAACCTCTGCTTTGCTGCAGCTGTAGGAAAGAGCTTTGCTGCAGCTGTAGGAGATGGGGAATATTTATCTCCTAATAATTTTGAAGTTTCTTTCCCCAAAAATAATAAGAATCTGCAGTTTCGAGATTGAGCACTGAAATTTTGTCATTTAGTACTGTGATAAGGGTGAAACAACTAAGCATGAGCTTAAAATTTACCATAGGACATAAGCAGGCAAAAGAAAATGTTAAGGCTTGTAATGTTTTATATGTTCATGTGTTTGTTTTTAATACAAAAGTAATGGACTGAATTAAAATATATGTTGCAGGAAGACAGTTTGTGTTTAGTCTTTGACTTCACTACCCCAAGGGCATCAGGTACCACCAAGATGAGACTGAATCTTTGGTTTGTGGGTTTGTCAGGCCATATGCCTGATTCCCTTTCATCTTGAATGGCCTTGTAGCCCTGAACCAAATTGAGAAGCCATAGGATTTTGAACTTCATTCCTCACCCCATTCTGAGATTAAACTCAGTCCCTAAAAATCCTGTTCATTGGATAAAACCTCCCTCTTTTCTACCTTTCCTTAACAATACTGCCTGTACTGTACAGTGAAGGGTGGTATAGGAGAGGGAAAAAGTTTTTCTCAACCCTCTTAGGGTCCCTGGCTGGATCTGAAAACGAACTGACAAAGTCAGATTACCAGCAGAAAAACACACAGATTTATGTAATATAAGTTTTACATGACACAAGAACCTTCATAAGGAAAAGAAGATTTGAAAAAAAACAGACCTGAGTATTTTTATGACAGGTTTAATGAAGCGTGGGCAGTCATGTAGAAATGGGATAGGTTTAAGGATCATGAGGTAAGTACAGTAACCTGGTAGAAACAGGAAGACCTGTTTTTAGTATTCTTCTGTGTCTTTAAAGATAATGGTCCTTCCCTCTGGGTATAAGGAAGGCACCTTTCATAAGACAGTTTTATGACCTGTTTCAAGGGAGAGGGTCCCAGGAAAGGCCACTTCAGCTTAAAATATCCCATATGCTAAGGTGCCATATTTTATGGTAGTGTCCTGAGCCCCATCAGAGACACAATATGCCACACCTAAAATACGGCATAAGGATTATTTTCAGCTAAAGGCACTTGAAAAACAGCAGGTGTGAGGGGGAGGTTTGATGTCCCCTTTCTTTCCTTAAAATACGAATTCAAACCTTCATATGGAAGATGTCTTCCCTTTACAGGAGGAAAATAACATTGTTATCACTGAGGATGGGAGTCAAAGCTGAGAGAAATCTGTACAAATAAACCTTGTTAAATTAACCCTTATCTTTCTGTGCACTTTTCCACCATTAATGCCCAAACACGAGCAAGCCCTTTTGTCCTGCTACATTTTCCTGATTCACTACTCTTTGTCCAATGCAAGTGTTCCACTTTAGCTGCTTCTTTGAGTCTTCATTTGTTTATGAGGGCTCCCATGGCAAGTAAAACTTACAGTGAATAAATCTGTATGCTTTCTCCTGTTAATCTGTCTTCTGTTAATTTAATTCTCAGGCATAACCAGAAACTCAATGAAGGTAGAGGTAAAATTTTGCCTCCCTTACAGCAGCTAAGAGTTTGAAGCGGTGCAGAACATGCCACCCCAAAATATGCCACTTTGGTATATTGATTTTGAGCTGATGGCACTTGAGAAATGGCAGATGCAGGGAGTGCTCTCTGACCTGCCTTTCTTACCTAAAAGCGGCTCATAAACTTTCTCATTCAAGGACCCTCCTAGTAGCAGGAAGAGAGAACATTGTTTTCGCTGGAGACAGAGTCAATGCCAAAATGAATCTGTAAAAACCAACGTACCAAAATAGCCCTTTTCCATAAATTTCTGCCGTGTATATCCTAGTCATTGTCCCACAATTTACTGTTCCTAGCCCAAGCCCTAGAATTTATTGTCCTTTGTTTAAAAGGGTATATATAAGCTTTGGGGCCCAACAGGCTCTTCAGGTCTTCATTTTCTTTCTGAAGACTCCCATGTACACATACAAATATTAAAATTTGGGGCTGGCCGAGTGGCGGTGGTTAAGCTCTGGCTTGGGAAGCCAGCGGCCCCGGTTCGGGTCCCACATATGAGGGCCAGTGAGTGACACTGCCCTCAAAAAAAAAATTTTTTTTTTGTATGCTTTATTTTGTTTGATCAGTCTTCTGTCAGTTTAATTCTTAGGCCCGAGCAATTGAGTTCCTTTGGGGGGAATCTGTCTTTAAAGCAGATAAGGGGAGTTCAAAGAAAGCCTCTCCCTGCATTTGCTGTTTTTGAAGTGCCCGTCTCAAAATAATATACCAAAGCAGCATATTCTGGGGTGGCATATTCTACTACCCCTCAACATCTATTGTGAATTCCAGGGTGTTTAGACATGTGATGCATGGTGGCACCATTCAATGAACAGACAGGGAAGGTGGGGAGAAAAGAAAGAAACCTCTAAGCTCCCAGGAGACACACTTTAGACTGTCAGTTTCAATGTTCTTATTTTTGGAGATTTTGAGTTTAAGATGACTAAAGAACAACCAGGAAGATGGATCTAGAAGTCTGGAGTAAGATTTGGGATTCATTAGCCTACAAAACGTAGAGCCAAAGAAGAGATGAAAGAAGGTACATAAGGTTTTTTAAAATAATCACTTCTTGGGGAAAAAAAACGTAATTTTTTATGCTGCAGAAACCATTGTCTCATGGATTGGTCTCAGAAGATCCTGGTAAAGTAATGAACTTCCTATCAGTAAAGACCCCAACCAATTTCACAGGGCAATTTCTGGTAATGACTCTCACAATATGGACCAGATGTCCTCTTGCGAAATCCAATTCAGTTAACTTTGGAGTTCGATGTGAGGTCACAACCTGGGGACTGAATCCTGGCTGAGAACAAGGATCTAGAAACGGAGTTACAAATTGTTCAGTCTTTTTCTGTATATATTGCTTCCTTCAGCAGAGCTTTGGATGACAGTGAGGTGGATTCGCTGATCTGCATCAGGTTTGGCTGTATAGTGAGACCAGTTTTCCTAGAATCTCATTTCTCCTGGGTGAGGTGAAATTCCAGGACTCATACCACCAAAATAGAAACTAGACTCAGGAATTTCGGCGATCTTCCCCTCCACCCTCTCTGCACATCCCAGGTGCCCCACCTCTGGAGGTCGCCTAACAAATCCGTCAGTCTAATCCTGCTTCCTTGGCCTTTTACGTAACCACAGGTGGGGAGCCTGGCATCCTCCTGACAAGATCAGACTCAGCCCTGTGGCTCTCATCTTCGTGTCCCTGGGCTCCATCTGCTCTTCTGGTCTTCACGCCCTAGAAAGATCTTTCCTCTTCGCCTACATTTAAAGCCCCCCGGGGAGCAGATGGGGAGACAGAGAAGAAAAGGGCTGCGAAAGCAGGGAGCCTGGTCCTGGGATGGGAATTCTCCCGGGACCGTGGAAACTAGAGTCCGCTAGAGGGCGGCGTGCAGGAGAGATGAGGGAACCCACACGGAGGGGTGGGGGGCGGAGACACTCAAGGCCACTGCCCGCCCTCGCGCTTGTGGTTTCCACTCCGGTCCGATCTTCTTGTATATCAACGGCACAGCCGCCTTTCCGGAACTGGCGTTGTTCTTGTAGAAGGTTGCTGTCATGTCTGGGAGAGGTAAGGGCGGTAAAGGTTTAGGCAAGGGTGGCGCTAAGCGCCACCGCAAGGTGCTGAGAGATAACATCCAAGGCATCACCAAGCCGGCGATCCGCCGCCTTGCTCGGCGTGGGGGAGTTAAGCGCATCTCCGGCCTCATTTACGAGGAGACCCGGGGGGTGCTGAAGGTGTTCCTGGAGAACGTGATTCGGGACGCGGTCACCTATACGGAGCACGCCAAGCGCAAGACGGTCACCGCCATGGACGTGGTGTACGCTCTCAAGCGGCAGGGGCGCACCCTGTACGGCTTCGGAGGCTAGTCTGCCGCCGCAGGCGTCCCGAGTGGCAATCCCAAAGGCCCTTTTTAGGGCCAACCACATAGCCCTCAAGAGGAGCTGGACACTAAGTGATGTACTTGAGAATTTGCATCTGGGAGTTGGTTGTATCAAGCGTAGGTTATGGAAGGTAGTGACTCCTAACACTGAATGAGTGAAAACGAAAGGGGGTTCACAAGACTCGGGTCTACCCCATTTTTGTCACTAGAAATTTGTGTCCCTGTGGGGACGGCTCGGGGGAGCAATATAGCCAGGTTCTCGGACACCCACATGATCAAGTACTTGCTCGCTTTGTAACCCGGGCATGCGCAGAATGCTGACGCAACGTCCTCCCCGCCCCGCGTCAGCGGTTATGTAATCAGCTGGCTGTGAGCCACTATTGTTCACGCTATAAAATGCGTGACTGCTCCAGAAAGGGCGGATGTTGCTTTCTGCATCTCCATTGGCCGCCTCTAGAATAGAACTGACATGAGCCCTCGATTGGCCGCATTGTTTTTGGCCTCACTGAATCCAAAAGCCTGTCGGAAGCTGACCTGCGTACAGCCCCATATTGAAGCAGTATTCTTTGTGTTTGTTAGTGTACTATATTTGTGATTGGTGGAAAATGGAAATTAGCAAATGAAGGCAAGATGGAGTAACCTTCACGAGTCTCGCTACATTTGCCCGAGCAAAGTAGGAAGACAACCGTAGGTTTACAGTCCTGAGATCGGCAGTTTTGCCTTCTGATGGCTTTTAATTGAGCTTTATTTAACACCTTCCACTTGTGCAGTGAGGGAGTGGGCCAGATGGCTTAGGGTCCTTGTTCACGTTGGATGGCGTGACAATATATTTGCTCACTTGAAAATGTGCAAAAGCACTTAGAAAATTAAATCCAATCGACTTCGAAAAGCAAAGAAATGTTGCTAGGTCAGATGAGCTCATTACTGTACTTTAAAAACGTTTGGCAAAGTTATCTGGCCACTGTGAGAAGTATACTTGGTTTCTTGTTTTTGGTATTTATTAAGGTCTCACAATGGTCTGAGGGTACCTTATTTTTAAATTTTTGGTTTTTGGTGTTATATTCAAGAGAGAGTTGAGTCAAGGACCTATTAAATACTGTCTTTCAGTGACAACATTGCAAAGATACATAGACAATTTAATATGGTCCTTTTACAATAGCTGAGCAAACTAAATAATCTTAATGTCTTGAAATCCAGTCTTCAAGAAATAGATAATTCAGGTATTGTAGCTTAGAAAGAGGCTTGCAGGAACCTACCCACCAACAACACAGAAAGCACAATTTAATTTAATAATATTTAATAATTTAATTTTAAATTTAAAAAGCAAATTATTTTATATCAGTATGGAAAAGAATACAGTAAGCTATTCTGTGTGCTACCTTTTTTAAATTGTCCTGATTTGGATTGAAATGTAGGTCCACATCTCTAATCCTTAAGCCTAATTAGTTGTGTGGTTACTACATTTGCAAGTAACTTTTTTCCCCCCCAGCATTCTAAGCTCTTAATTTTACAGCTAAATTTGGCTATATATGAACTTGAGTTAAAAAAAAAAGAAATTATGTCAGCTCCCAAAAGAAAAGCTAGCTCTTGCTTTATTGATCTCCACACTTGGTTGCTCTCATTCGCACCAGTTGAAGGTGAACTAGGTTTTAAATCATGGTACTTAGTAATGGAAATGCCAGAAAACCAAAGGATGTGAGTGGCCTTCTAGGAGCTTATCAGGATAGGGAAGAAAAATAATGCATAAAATACATATATGGCTGAATAGCACATGGTAGCACACACTCAGTATAAGAAATGTAGAGGGCTGGCCGAGTGGCGCATTGGTTAAGAGCTGGTTTTGGGATGCCAGCGGCCCCAGTTCAGATCCCACATATGAGGGCCAGTGACACTGCTCTCTACAGCTAACAGCCCCACCTGGAGCTGGGCTGCGAGCCCTGGAGACGGGGTAGGCTGCAGCCCCTGCTGCAGTGGGGCTGCAGTGAGTGGCCGGCAGCCCGAGTGAACTGCCAATAGCTACGGTGAGCGACCATCCAGAGGCAGGTGACCGATCTGCCTCATCCCGGAAGAACACAATGACGATACCAACATGGGCCAGTGAAGCAACATCCTCCACAACTAGACTGAAGAACAAAGGACAGCAACTTGTCTGTTCCCCTTCCCCGATTCCCCAACGCTGTTCCCCTCCCTGATTCCCGATAACATCTTTAAAAAAAAAAAATGTAGACAACAATTATTATAGGAGTCCTAACACTACCCAATGTCTAGCTGCTGGGAAACTGGGGAAAGCTTGACTGTGAAGGTGGGGCTTGGTCATGCTTTGAAGAAAGAGCATCTTACTGAGATAATACAGTAAAGGGGAGGAGGAGGAGGAGGAGGAGGACCAGGAAAAGAGCAGCAAGACTAACATTAATGAAGATGTCCAGGTGAGAAATCAGAAAATTTGGTGTTCAAGATGTTTCATTTTCCCTTTAAATTAAAATCTCACCTGTAATTAATGGAATTTCTCTTGCAAATATCCCTGATTTGTTTTTGTTTTTTTAACTTTAAAGGCAATGTAGATTGAATATACTGAGATACTCTGAAGAAGGACATATCAAAGGTTTGAAGAGAGATCAAAGAATAATGGGAGGGAGGGGAGAAAAAAACCTGTCCGCTGTGTAAACTAGTGGTTCTCAAAGTGTGTTCTCTAATCTAGGAGCTTCAGATCACCTGGGAACTTGTTACAAATGTAAAAATTTGGACCCACCACAGACCTATTGAATGATAAAATCTGGGGACCTGAGGCCTAGTAATTTGTGTTTTAAGAAACCCTCCAGTAGGGCCAGCTGAGTGGCGTGGTGGTTAAGCGCTGGCTTGGGAAGCTAGCTGCCCTGGTTCAGGTCCCACATATGAGGGCCAGTGACACTGCCCTCAAAACAAAACAAAACAAAAAAACCCTCCAGTGGCAGGATGGCTCAGCTAAAAAAAAAAAAAAGAAACCCTCCAGGTGATTCTGATATCTATTAAGGTTAGATAACCACTGACCTAAAGTATCACTCTTTCTTTAAATGAAGCAGAAGTACTTAAAATCTGAATATAGATTGCCCTCATTTGTTTTCCATAATGTTGGATTTAGTTTTCTTTCGTGGAAAAAAAAATTAGGTGAATGATCCTAATACATTTGCCATAGTACAAAATATTACTGGAGGATAAAGGTAAAAGCTCATTTTCTCAAAGTATTTGTGGCAAACAAAAAAGCTGTATGAATACAAAATGTGATCAGCTTGTTTCACTAAATATTATTGGTCTGTATTTTTTTGTTTTTGTTTTTGAGGGCAGTGTCACTGGCCCTCATATGTGGGACCCGAACCGGGGCCACTGGCTTCCCAGGCCAGCACTTAACCACCACACCACTTGGCCGGCCCTAGTCTGTATTTTTAATAGTACTGAATTTTGCAATTAATGGATATGTTTCCTTTTTCTTCCTAAATGTCTCCAAGTTCTTGTCCTTTAATAATTATATATCTTTTTTAGGGTGATATTAATAGTGACCCTGTTCCCATCCTGTCTACTCCACTAAATGCTACAATATTATGATGTGGCTTAACTGAGTCCTCTGTTAGCTGTATCCATCCTCAGAGTATTGCCAAATTACAGGATATACATTATGCATCTTTTTGCATTAATAAATGGCTTTTTTCGAAAAAAGTTCTAAACTATCTGTAACAGTAAGGAATACAAATATATACATGTTATATATATATATATATATATATATATTTATGTATTTTATTTTTTTCTGATTGCTAACAAAATAACTTCCTTCTCATTTTCCCCTGAGTGCTTCAGGTGCTCTCCCAAAGCCTTCTCTGGCTGCCAACTCTTCCCTCCCTGGGTGAATTCAGGACTTCCACTATAATATATAAAAATGATAATAGAATTTAGTCTGTGAGTCTATTACCGTGGTCAGAGAGGCACCACTGGCTAACCAAACCTCACAGTGGACAAGTTTGAAGTCTTACCTTCCCTTTCCAGGCTCCCTACTTCTCTGAATAGCAGCACTGTCTTCCTGGGCACCCAGGCTGAATGCTCCTGAGTCACCTCCCACTGCATCTTATTTTCATTTTCTTTTTTTTTTTTTTTTTTTTAGCTGAGCCATCCTGCCATGGCAGCTCAGCTTGGGCTGGGCATCAAACTGCTGTTGCTCAGAGCTCAACTCACACTCTTGAGTGAGCTCTTAACCAACTGAGCCACTCGGCCGCCCCTTATTTTCATGTTTCGAAACCTGTCACTCTGTACTTTGTTGCGGGGGACCAGCCTCGGCTGACCAGGGTTTCCCTCAGGTGGAGACGGCGTCGGTGACGGAGGAAAATAAGGGAGACAGTGGAGACACCGGGGGAGTTAAAGAGAAAAGGAAAAAAGTGTCACACTTTATTGCCAGAGCATGTTCATTTTATAGGGATACTTGACCATTGTCTCAATCACTTGAGATTGGTGGTTTCCAGTTCCCAGGATTTACTCAGTCTTTACTTATCTCTACATATCGCCTAAAGAGTGGGTTACCATGACTACCTAGCCATTATCCCAAATTCCAGCAGCTAGACTCACAGGGCTATACTAAAAGGACTAAGAGTGGCTGTGCTTAGGGTAAAACCATCTAAAATCTATTCCTATGTAAATATAATACTTAACATCTTTTGTCCTAGGAGGGCTACATCTGTTTCTCAGTCAAAGCTTTAGTATCTGCTAAAGAATTTAAACAAAGTTGTTAATTAACATACCCTATGGTCATGGAGGAGCTGCCTCTTACTGGAACTCTCATGGCCTGAAGACCTTTATTCTTCAAGGAGACCATTCACAGCTAACCGGGCCATAGGCAGGCTTCTTAGGCCTATGTTGTCAGAGGTCTGTGCCTCAGTTTCCAAGGGATTTGAGACCCCAATATCTCAGTTCAGGGGTCCCCTCGGGTTGTAGCCTGTTTTAGGGAGTTTCCTTCTCTTTAGGGAATCTTGCCCCGTCGCTGGCTTACACAACCAGCTATCATCAGGGTATCACAAGAACTTGTCACAAATGCAGTGAATATATCGTCTCCTATAGGAAAGGCATATGGGTTCATAGAGGCAGGAGACATCACATGTCCAACCCTAAGGCAGCACTCCAAACATCCAGTGCTGAGCAGGGCAATGTGGCCTTGTCAGATGTCGGCTCCCGGCACTTTGTAGTCTAGCTCTTGATGCACATGTTATTTCTCCACTGGAGCCAAAAGAACTGAATTATCATTTATGCACAATGTTACTTGTATATATAAATATGTATGACTATATAGAGAATTATCAGGAAGAATGTTCATACAAATTTAAGAATGATTTATAGGTATTGATTTTGTCATGTTCATTGAACATTTCTGAATTGTTTGCATTTCTTAAAATAAGAATGTATAATTTCCTCCAAAACAATCAGAATATAGATGGATGGATGGATAGATAGATAGATAGATAGATAGATAGATAGATAGATAGATAGACAGATAGATAGACAGACTAGATTATATGAGTCATGGCTAATTCTAGCTTTGCCTAAGTTCAATTTTCTCATTTTTAGTAGTACTGAGAATTCCTGTCTTCCTTACAGGAATGTTTTAAGAACCAAAGGAGATCTATCTATGTGGAAGATTGAGGCCCTGATGTGACATAGAAATCAAAGTTGATGTATTTATTGCCCACTTTGCTCAATCTGGTTCCTATGTGTTCAACAATCATTGGGGAAAGGAGGGAGTCGGTGTAGCCAGAATTTAGAGATGAAGGCAAACAGTAGGTAAAGATGAGGTATGAACAGGGCCAGAGTTTTCAGGATTAGACCAGAAAAATGTCATCTTAACCAAATACAGGCCCCAGCTGACTTATCATTTGTGTCAGGTATTTTTGCCATAAACCAGTTTGCCTCAAGCATTTTTACCGCAAACATTTTCCCCACATAGCTAAATAGCTGTAAGACAGTTTTGCAGTAATGAAAAAAAGATAATACATTGGTTTAACAGTTTGGGTTTTGTTGTTCTTGTTTGGTTTAATTTCTCCATTGACAAATCAACCACCTAGGGACAATTGTATGTATTTCAGCTAACTGTCCATTTGGTTTCATTTCTCTAGACAAAATTCTTGCAGTTACTCCCATTTTTCCATGTAAATCCCATTTAATCCACTGTCTCTTACTGCTGCAGAGTTCCCCATGAAGTGAATCTACCAGTTTCTCTGTGACTCAGTGATGAATGCCCACACTGACATTGTTTCTAATGTCCCATCATCCTTGTCATGTTCCCTGATAGGCACATGTGGAAATTTCTTTTAGATAAATATCCAGAAGCAGAATTGCTGCTGCCTACCATGTGTATACATAATTGGCCTAAGAACTACTGGACTGCTCTTCAAAATAGCTGCTCTAGTCCATACCCCATGAGCAGGGCATCAACTATTTAAGCCCTCCATCCTGGTTAACCCTTGAAATTACACAGTTTTCCAATATTTTCCTGAGTATCCAGTGTAAAGTGATATCTCATTATTGCTTCAACTTGCCTTTTTCTGATTACTAATATTTGTATTTCCACATATGTATGTTAATTTTCTTGGTTTGTCTTCTATAATCCTTCCCCCATACTACTCACAGGGTAAAATCTACCCGCTCCCCAGTTTGGCATTCATCCCCTCCATCCCCATAAGCTGACCTCAAAGTCTGCACCACTGAAAAGTCATTTCCCATTCCTGGCCTCAGCCCACCCTATGGACGTGCCACCACTCACAATTTTCCTTGTCTTTTTCTGGTTCCTCTACCAGGATTAGACTCCCTGCCCCATCCCAAGTTCTCTTCCAGGTTCCCTCTGAACTTCCAGACAAATCTGTGTCTTTCTCTGCCATCTACCACAGCATGCCACTCACTGCATGTGTTTTCCTTACAGAGCCAGGAGACCTGGTTCCCATTTCTGCCAACTCATATATGTGCATCCAGGTATGAAGAAATGCCAGGATTCCTGTCGGACAAAATAGAAACAATTTTTCATTTGAAAAGTGGTTTTACTTTTGGCAACTACGAATCATGTGGACCCTGTTTGGTCTGGTAACAATTGTGGAATAGACTTTAGGGTGTTCAATAATGGAGACACTGAAGAAGAAAGACACAGAAATAAAGAAGCAGGCTGCCTTTTTGGCAGTAGCCATTTGTTCAGGACCAGGTAAGTCGAGGAAAAAGAAGCCACCTCTGGCTCTTTCTTTTCCGTCCGGCCGCAGCCATCAGGTAAGCCAAGATGGGCGCTTACAAGTACATCCAGGAGCTATGGAGGAAGAAGTAGTCCGATGTAACGCGGTTTCTTCTCCGGGTGCGCTGCTGGCAGTACCGCCAGCTCTCTGCGCTCCACAGGGCCCCCCGCCCCACCCGGCCCGATAAAGCGCGCAGGCTGGGATACAAGGCCAAGCAAGGTTATGTCATATATCGGATTGGTGTGCGCCGTGGTGGCCGCAAACGCCCAGTTCCTAAGGGTGCAACCTATGGCAAGCCTATCCATCATGGTGTTAACCAGCTAAAGTTTGCTCGAAGCCTTCAGTCTGTTGTAGAGGAGCGAGCTGGACGCCACTGTGGGGCTCAGAGTCCTGAATTCTTACTGGGTTGGTGAAGATTCCACATACAAAATCTTTGAGGTTATCTTCATTGATCCATTCCATAAAGCTATCAGACGGAACCCTGACACCCAGTGAATCACCAGACCAGTCCACAAGCACAGGGAGATGCGGGGGCTGACATCTGCAGGCCGCAAGAGCCGTGGTCTTGGAAAGGGCCACAAGTTCCACCACACTATTGGTGGTTCTCGCTGTGCGGCTTGGAGAAGGCGCAATACTCTCCAGCTCCACCGTTACCGCTAATATGAGTAATGTTTGTAAAATTCTTACCCAATAAACAATTTAGGACGTTTGCTTAAAGTTGTTTAATTTGTCTGTTAAAGCTAGTTGTCTGCAGATTGTTTCATGAAAATATTGTCAAATTATGAAAGTTAAAGTGCAATAATGTTTGAAGACTAAATGATGGTGTATCTTGTTTCTCATAAGATAAATACTTTGTCTTTGCTTTATCTTATTAGGGAGTTGATCTGTCAGTGTTTTAAATGCTGTGTGGTGTAACAGGTGTAAAATAAATTCTGTGAAAGGAGTACAGAACTAGCCATGTAGATTTGTTGGTGCATGTGATGAAACGTACGGTTTTATTGGTAATGCAGTGCTCTTGATTTATTCTCAGGGGCCTGTGTTTTGGAGTTTGGCAAAGATAAACATTGTAAATTGAATTTTGCTTGGAAATTGTGAATGATATATAAACCATTTTCAGGATTGTGTAGAAAAACGAAAGTTGACATGGGGCTCACATTTTTAGAGTCAACCCAACATTCTGTTACACATAACTGCTGGTTCTTTTTTTTTTTTTTTTTAAACATTTCATTGGGGAATTGGGGGAGGGGAACAGTGTTGGGGAACTGGGGAAGGGGAACAGACAAGTTGCTGTCCTTTTGTTCTTCAGTCTAGTTGTGGAGGACATTGCTTTACTGGCCCATGTTGGTATCATCATTGTGCTCTTCCCAGGTGAGGCAGATCGGTTGCCGGCTTCTGGACGGCTGCTCCCAGCGGCTCTTGGCAGCTCACACCAGCTGCCAGCCGCATAACTGCTGGTTCTGAAAGGAAAGTTTAAAAGAATACCATCATCATTAGGAAAATTAAACAATCATGTTGCAAGGGGGTTCTCTTACAAATGAAACAAATCTTGGTTAACCTACGCAAAGTTGGCTTGGTCTCCACAATACTAGTGAAGTTGACAAAAGGTGGAGGCTCCTGGTTCAATCCCATGTCTCCATGGCTCTGTAGAATACTTAATTTCGTGCAAAGTAGTAATAGTAATTACACTGGTCTATATTGGAACTGAAGGAAATTGAGCATAAAGTAAGTGAGAATTTTTAGCCTTAAGGTCGTAATGTTCATTTGTTACCATTATGAACCCTCTAGCCACCTTAGAGGAAAAACTGGTTGGCTTTATTTAAAAGCACTTCATTTGACTTAGTTTAAGCAGTCTTAAAATCATATTGGGTCAACCTAGGTTATTCATTATTCCCATAAGGCTACTGGGAAAAGTTGTGTACTGGATGTCAATACAAGTTCATGGTTTCCAATCCAACCTTAAGCATTGTCTAGTTATTTTTCATTCCTACTCAAACTACCCTCAAAATCCTTACCTTCCACAAAATTTCCAGGCTGTCAGTTGTGCCAGTCTTAATGGTAAAATATAAACTAGGCTTCTGTTCCCAGAGTGAATTAGTGTAGGAAATAGAGAAAAATTGACCCAATTCCCATTTCTGGGTTTGCTGACTTATAAAGAGTAGGTAGTTGGATTCCAAATTCTAATTGCTGGTTTTCTTGAACCAATTTTTATATTTTCTCCTGGGGTCTTAAAAGGCTCAGTTATTAAATGATTTCCAGAAAACATGTAGCAGACTCATAAAACCTTGAGACCTAAATTCCTTTCCACTCAAAAATCTTAAAACATCTATTTTGTGTGTAGAGGTCATTCAACTAAAGGAATAAAGTCTATTAAACTAAAACAAATGGAAAAAAAAAAAGAAGCCACCTCTGGTGAGTAACGCGGGCCCCCACCGTGTGACATGTCCACAGGCCCCTAAGCTAGGGCAGGACCAATGTGCATATACAAACAGGAACTGTACTGGAAGAGGAAATACCCTGATCATCCCTAGAGAGGGAAAGCAAGAGGCACTGCCATTTTCCAAATGCCCCTTGAAGATGAAGATGGACAGGGCTAAGGGGTTCCCCAAAAGGTTCCAGGAAACAAAATCATGTCCCCTGAGGAGCCCTGGGTTACTTTAAAAGTGGAAGGAGAACCAGTAGAATTTCTACTGGACATCGGAGCCACTTTGTATTATGACCAAACAGGGCACCCTGTCTGACAGAGGTCACAAGATAAAAGGAGTTATCAGGGAAAGGAGAGAGAAACTGATCGACTTCTGGAGACTTTGAAAAGTGACGTAGGTTTCTGGTCACTCACCCACTCTTTCCTCTATATCCCAGAATGCCCCTTTCCTTTACAGGAAGAGATTCATTGACTAAGTTAGGAGCATCAGTCAGTCTGTTTGGACATACAGTTAAGGTGGCCATCCCTAGAGACGGGGGAGTAGATCTCCTGAAGAACTTCTTTCACAAAAGGGTCTCCTGAGGCTTGGGTACATGCGAAGTAGGAAGAACACTTAGAACACCCCCTATGGTGGTAGGTTTAAAGGAGTGGGACCAATGGCCCAGTGTTAAGCAGTGCCCCTTAAAACCAGAAGCTATCAGGGACATTAAACCTGTTTTAGATCGCTTACTAAATCAGGGTCTTAGTAGACTCTGGAGCTCTCCTTGTAACATCCCGAGTTGGCCAGTCAAGAAGCCAGGGTCAGATGAATATAGATTTGTACAAGACCTGAGGCCTGTAAATGAAGCTACACAGAATATACACTCTGTAGTGCTAAACACATATGCTTTGTTGACAAGGATACCAACTAACAGTCAATTTGACACTGTTTTAGATTTGAAAGATATATTCTTTTACATCCCCAGAAATTGCCAAGAAATCTTTGCTTTACATGGGAGGACCCAGAAACTTACCACAAACAACAATTTTTTTTGATGGTTGGTCCTGCCCCAAGAACTTTAAAATTTTTGCAGAAATTTTAAGCAGAGATTTACAGAACTAGAATTAGAAAAAGGGACATTAATACAGTATGTAGATGACTTATTAATTGTCAGTCCCACCAAAGAGGACTATTTAATACAATAAAAACTTTAAACTTTCTGGCTAACAAGAGATACAATCTGTCTAAAGAAAAAGTGTAAGGACTGGCTGAGTGGCGTGGTGATTAAGTGCTAGCTTGGGAAACCAGCGTCCCCAGTTCGGGTCCCACATATGAGGGCCCTAAAAAAAAAAAGAAAAAGTGCAGTTGTCAAAACCCATGTGAAATACCTAGGTTATCTAATATCAAAATGGAAAAGACAACTACCCCCAGAAAGTAAACGGCCATATGTTGACTGAAATCCTGAGTCCATAAGTTATTAAGGGGATTTTTTAGAATTGGTGGGGTTTTGCCCAATCTGGATCCCTAATTTTGGACTCATAGCCAAACCTTTATGTGTTCAATTACAAGGAAAATTTGAATAGGATGGAGAATGTCAATGAGCTTTTGATAACTTAAACAATTGCTCCAGAGTGCCCCTGCATTGGCACTACCTGCTCTTGAAAAGCCTTTTGATTTATATGTACATGAGAAAAGGGCATAGCCTTAGGAGTACTCACCCAAAACTTAGGACCAATAAAAAGAGTGGTAGCATGTCAGGTGAGTGGCGCGGTGGCATTAAAAAGAGTGGTAGCACGTCAGGCCAGGCGAGTGGCGCGGTTGGTGAAGCGCTGGCTTGGGAAGCCAGCGGCCCCGGTTCGGGTCCCACATGAGGGCCAGTGACAGTGCCCTCAAAAAAAGAAAACAAAACAAAAAAAAGCCCAGCTCTGACCTCAGCACCCCTCCTGCTCCAAACCGCCAGTGGCCTGCCTCACTGCCTCAGTTTGGCCTTCAAAAGAAAAACAATAAAGAAAGAAAAAAAGACATTTTCAGCAATTCTTATGCCATGTGGTTTCATAATGTGGTCTGGGAAGACCCTTTTAGAAGGATGCCAAGGAGCTCACAGTATGGCTAATTAGTAAGTCGGACAGAGGAAGTGAACCTGAGGGGCAGTTCTGATTAGGTTTCAGAAACTGACCCTAACAGAGAGACTGTCCTTTGTCACTACAGAGACCAGGTTTAATCGTTCATTTCGTATGGATGATTGAAAATCTGTATCTACTAGTTTTGTAAATATTTGTTAAGTATCTATTAATATTATTACGTTCTATAAAAAGGGCTCTCTAGAACCATTCCTCTTCTCTGACTCCTAAGCATTGTTAGGTATGGTATCATGAATTCATTCTTTCATTCACTAATTTCTGAGTATCTGTTAGATACCAGGCACTTTACTGTGCAGTGAAGGTCCAAGGTTAAACAGAATGGCATGGCTTCTGCCTTCCTGGACTTTTAGTAGCTAGACTTGGAAGCACATATTAAGCCAGTGACTATAATGAAGTATGATAAGTGTCGAGATGGGATATAGAGAGCGTAATGGAGGGAAGCTTCATTTCACATTGGTGGGGGTAATGAAGGAAGGGACATTTAGGGGGAGACCAAGAGGCTGGGAAGGCAGAGGTGTGTCAGGGAGTGGGTGGCCTGGACAGAGGCCTGAGGGAGAGTGAAAGACAATAAGTTCAGGGAGCTAGGAGGAACTGCAAAAAGTCTAGAGTGTGTCCTCCTGAGTAAAGATTCAGAGGCCAGGGTTTTTAAAGGTCCCTCATCAGGAATTTCCTTACCACCTAGGCACTGTCAGGATACTGACCTATAGAGATGAGGAGGACTAAATGCCCATCCTGCAGGAACTCAAAATTTAGACAGCGAACTGTAAGGATAAATTAATCCTGGAGGAACTGCTAAAACAAAGGAGAGTGTGTGCTTCTTAGCACCTGAGGACAGTGGCATCTTGGCCTGAGAAGGAGCAGGGGTGGTGGTGGGGGGCCCACGAAGAAAGCATCACAGGCTGAATTCTAAACAATAGGCCTATGCAGGAGGGGGACATACCTGGACAAGAGAAACGGTTTTGCCAGGTCATGGGGGTAGTTGGGAGTAGCGGATGTTGGGGAGGCTCACAAGAAACCTCAAGCAGCTAGGGGAAGAGCTAGTGAACATCCAATTAAATGGAATTGTTTGTTGAAATGGCTCCAAACACTACTACTAGCAGGTAGGGCCTGCTATCCCCTACAGTTCACAGATGAGGAACTGAGGCCTGGTGAAATTAAACATTTTGCCAAAGAAGTGGAGGTAGTTAAAAGGCAGAGCCAGGACTGAAATTCAAATCTGTGGCATTGCACTTAGCCTCTGCTTGTCTATACTGAATATGACATGAGGGCACGGGTTTCACTCTGAAGGTAATGGGGTGTAGGGCATGGAGAGATTGTAAAGCCTTTACAGGATCAACAAGCTCAACTCTAGCATGGGGGAGGTTTTTTCCACTTGATGGGAGTGGAGACAGGTGGGGAGTGGGTAAGCTGGTAGAGAAGAGTCCATGGAAGCAGGGAGGCCCTCAACCCTGTGTATCAGGAACCTCCTGTCACGTCCCCTCTCAGCTTCCAGTATGGGCTCCTAACTTGGTGTTTTCTGCTTAAGAATATGAACTTTGGAGTTCCAACAACTTTGGTCAGAAACTCTGGCCTTGGCACTCACTAGTTGTGGGTGATTGGGCAAAATACTCCAGCTTCCAGGCCTATAAAATCAGGATGATAAAACACCCGCATTGCAAGGATGTCATAGTAACTAAAAGAGAGATGAAATACAAAGCATAGTCACTCAGGAGTGCTTGGGAGATGACCTCAGCAGTCAATCTGTCTAATGATCTGAGATGCTTTGTTGGCAAAGAATAGGGCCCCGGGAGGGACCCGTCACAAACGATGGCAATAACCTTTAAGGTATTCAGCAACAGGGATGTGGCAGAGGAAAAGAAAGAAGACACGAAGATGAAGAGGCGAGCCGGCCCGGCCCGTTGGCCAGGAACCATGCGCTGGGACCCAGGTAACGGTGGGGAAGGAGGGAAGGCATCTCTCGGGCAAAGTAACCCGGGCCGCCGCCACGGGTCGGGTCCGCAGGCTAGGAAGCCAGGGCCAAACCAACGTGCATACGGTAATACGCAGGGGGGACACTGGAAGAGAGGAATCGCCCTAACTGACCCCAGAGAGGGAAGACTGGGGACAAGCCCGGTCTTCAAATGCCCCTGGAAGGCGAGTTCTGATGCAGGGCCGAGGGGCTCCCCCAAAGGCTGCAGGGGACGAGATCAGCATCTCCCCCGAGGAGCCCCGGGTTACCTTGGAAGTCCAAGGGGGAATCGAGAGACTTTTTCTTCTGGATTCCGGGAACCACTTACTCTGTCCTGACCAGCGAAAGAAGGCACGCGGTCTAGCAGAGGGGTTCCAACGTAAAAGGAGCATCAGGAAAAGGGGGAAACGAAACGGTTCCTGGAGCCTCCCTGACCCATGCACCAGGTTCCCGGTCCCGCGCCCTCTTCCTCAGACGTTCCGGAATGCCCTTTTTCCCGTATGGGGGGTGGGGTGGGGGGTGGGAGAGATTTACTGAGGGAACCGACCGTTTGGACGTACAGTCCAGGCAGAAAACCCCTGGAGGCAAGGGTTCGGGCCTCCTCATGCTCGTCTAAGATGAGCCCCAAAACGCAGAAGTACTGCCGGAAGTACTTGTTAGGGATAGACCCCAAAGCACAGGCACGGGGCAGAACAGAGCAAGCCTTCGGAACCTCTCCCGTGGTACTAGCCTTAAAGGAGCGGGCCAGACGGACCGGTGTGAAGCGCTACCCCCTAACAAAACCAGAAGCGGTCAAAGGGATTTAAGCCTGTGTCCGATCCCTTGCTAGGTAGGAGAGGGGCTCCTCAGGCCGTGCCCTGATTTTGCCAGCCCAGAGGCAGGGTCAAATGAATATAGATTTGTGCGAGATCAGAGGGCTGTGAAGGAAGCCACACTGAGTCTACAATACATCATGCAGCGCCTATCCCCTATGCCTGTTAACGAGGATACCGAGCGAGTCAATTCTATACCGTTGTGACCTAAAGGATGCGTTTTTCCGTGTCCCTCTGTCCAGAGAATTGCCAAGCAACGTTTGCATTTGAATGGGGAGACGCAGACACTGGTCTCGCTCGGATCCTGTGGTAGGGATTAGACCCGGCCCTGGGGCTCTCGTCTCCTTCGCGTCCCTGGACTCCGTCTGCTCTTTTTCTGGTCTTCAGCTCCAAGAGAGATCTTTTCCTCTTCGCCGGCTTTTAATGTCTCCCCCTCCCCACCCCCTCGGGGCCACGGTGGGAGGGGGCGGGTAGGGAGCGTACAGATTGGGAGACAGAGAGGAACATGGCTGCGGAAGCAGGGAGCCTGGTCCTGGGACGGGAATTCCCCCGGGATTGTGGCAACTAGACTCCGCTAGAGGGCGGAGTGGAGGAGAGATGAGGAAACCCGGAGCGGGCGGGGACGTTCGAGGCGCTGCCCGCCCGCGCACTTTCGGTTTTCACTCCGGTCCGATCTTCTTGTATATCAGGGGCACAGCCTCCCGCCCTGGTACCAGTGTTGTGTTTCCAGAAAGTAGCTGTCATGTCTGGAAGAGGCAAGGGCGGTAAGGGCTTAGGCAAGGGTGGCGCAAAGCGCCACCGCAAGGTGCTGCGGGATAACATCCAGGGTATCACCAAGCCGGCGATCCGCCGCCTTGCTCGGCGTGGAGGAGTTAAGCGCATCTCTGGCCTCATTTACGAGGAGACCCGGGGGGTGCTGAAGGTGTTCCTGGAGAACGTGATTCGGGACGCGGTCACCTATACGGAGCACGCCAAGCGCAAGACGGTCACCGCCATGGACGTGGTGTACGCTCTCAAGCGGCAGGGGCGCACCCTGTACGGTTTCGGTGGCTAGGCTGTCGCTGCAGGCATCCCGCGTGGCAATCCCAAAGGCCCTTTTTAGGGCCAACCACATAGCCCTCAGAGGAGCTGGACACTTCGGTATGATGTGGGGGTAAATTTTGCACGTGGGAGTCGTGTAAGCAGTTGACCAACACGGACAGGCAAAAGGCGGCCTATGGGCCTCCCAAGGCTTGCGAGGGGGCTGGCACTGTCTTGGCCAAGGGATGGGGCTTGCTTGCCCCGTGCAAGCAGAGGTGTGCAGCTAGTTTCACGTAATGGCGTTTACCTGCCGACGACCCCGGGCCAATGCCAAACGTCGGGAGCCAGGCAGTCCGGGCAGTGCTAACTTGGTACCAATCAGACGTTGCATCTCTGGTCTTCATTTGCGTAGAAAGGGTTCAGTCGGGGACGCGAGGGCGGGTTGCGCCGCCCCGGGCCAGTATGTGGGCGCGGGCCGGGGAAAACGCTTCAGTTGCGAGTGTGCACAAGCCAGTTTCACTTCTTCCTCTGCGGAAGGCGCTTTCCTTGTTTTCGTTCTCCCCTCTTTCTTGGATGGTGCCCGACAGTCGAGGCTCGGGTTTTTTTTCTTCCCCCTTCGGGGTATCCCAGCTTCGCGCCTGCTGACAGCATAGTGGCGGGGGACTTGCATCCTTCGCAGTCTGAGAGGATGGCGTGCCCAATCTCAAACGGTATTTCCGTTTGCCTCTGGACGTGTCATGCATCCATATCGGCGGTTCACTGGGCTGTGGAAAGGTTAGGCCGGCAAAACGATGCGAGTTCAAGTCACCCTGACTCTTGGTCTCGCTGCATTTGCTTGGTCAGAGTAGGGAGGAAGCCCCAGACTTGCAGTCCCGAGGTGTCCGTTCTGCCACTTAATCGTTTTGAGCTTTTTCAGTTACTCTCTGTCTGGGCTTTACTTCCCACCCGTGCAAGGAGGGAGCGGGCCGGATGGTTTAGGGGCCCTGTTCACATTGGATGGTGTCTCGACACTACGCTGCTCGCTGGGAAAGGCGCTAGGGCACTTGCACAATCCAAACCGATCATCATCCCGTCAGAAACCAAGGGAAAGGAACAGGGAAGGTTATTCTACCAGAGGTGACCTCATCAGTGCATTTAAAAAGCAAATTTGGCAAGTCACCTTGGCAGTGGGTGAAAAGTATTCATTCTCGGTTTCCTGTGTTTTCAGGTGCCCGTTGTGACCCGCGAGCAGGTGGCAAAGTCAGGAAAATGGGAGCCAGTACCTGTAATTAATGAGGCAGAATAGGATTGAAAATAACCCTCCGGGGGTGTGTGTGGGGGGGGAGAGTCCTTTTGTAGAACGTGTTTCAATTTAGAGATGTATACGACTGTGTAGTAGGTAGTGATAGAAAATTATGTCTTAACTGGTTTGGAGTCAGTTCAGAGCTAGGGGTTTGTCTGTAGTTAGTGATACTGTCTATATGTACCTATTGCGTGTATCGTTTTCTTCTGAAACGATGATTCTAATGCACCAAGAAGAGCAAAAGACAAGCCCCAGGCTCAAGTTGCACCTGTGTCATCTGGCTGTGTGACCCACATTCTCTCCCTGCCTCCCAGGGTTATTGTGAAATTGAGTAAAAAAGAAGAGGTGAAGGAAAGATGAGCCTTAAGCCATCTATGAACCTTGCTATTGTTGCTGCCCAGGCCACACAGTCTAGAAGCTGATGGTGGTGGTGGTGGTGGTGGTGGTGCGTTCAAAATCATTCACTCGTTTTTGTGTGTTGTTCCTTTTCCCCCATGACATGATGGTAGGTGGTAAACAATGATTGATATTAATGTCACTAAAATTTACATCATCCATGTTGTCGATGCTATTGATAGATTCATGACCGCTGGGAAGGCCCTGTTCTAAGCCCTTTGAGTGGGCGGTATTATCTGTTTTCATCCTCACAGCGATCCTGAAGTGAGTGAGTGAGTGAGTGCAATTATGATCCTGCTGTACACACGAGACGCGGAGATAGCAGCGTTTCTCTCCCTGGAGCCTTGTCCGCTCGCTGACCAGCGGTCAGGAGCCCTGGCCTCAGTCCCCCCCCCCCCCCCGCCATAGCAGCGAGGACCCTAGACTAGTCTGTTTCCCATCCCCTTCCTCCCTTCTGCCATCCTTCCTCCTCTTCCTGCCTTTCCTTACATACTTCACTGTCTGGCCCTGATCCTCTAGCACATCTCGCCAAGATCCAGTAGTCAGCAGGGCTGAATCCGAAGTCTTTGAGGATATAGAAAGGGACATTTCCTGTCCAGATCACCCGCATTCGGGAACAGATTGGGAGCGCAGGTCAGGAAGCTCTTTTCTCAGTGACTCTCAGCCTGAGCAGGCTAAGTGCGGGACTTTCACGGGCAAGGGCCACCTGGGCAGTCTTCTGTGTTCCGGGACCTTGGTCGTTCTTCCCAGCGGTCCAGTCCAGGTCTGCTCTTTATCCGTAATTTCAAGAACCCCAAGAGCTGGGCGCACAGAAGGCAAAGAGAGTCGAAGGGCAGGTGCATTCGACCCCTCGCCCAGCCACGGGTATGCCCGGCACCGCTCGGGTGCCAGTGCCACAGAGGTTAAACGGAGCAGGGCCTAAAGAGAGGAGCGGGGAAGAGGAAAAAGGGAAGGGAAGGGCTGCATGGGACTGAATCTTGAAGAGTGAGCAGGGGTTCTCAGGGCTCCCGGAAAAGGGAAGACATTCTGGACAGAAGAGGTGGCATGTATGAAGACGTCGCATACTACGTCGCATACTAAGTCACTAGTACTTCCTAAGTCCGAGTGTACAGACAGACCGGGGCCCATGGATCCTGCCTGGCATCGGGGATGGGGGGCCCTAAGCTGGTACTGAGGGTCTGGGCGGAGATGTAGGGGCATGGTCTGGACTTCGCCGTGACCCTGAAACAGAAATAGGTGGCGACATGCAGCGGGGAGGGGCACAGCGTGCGCCCTGCTGTTCCCTTTCTGACACATGTCAGGCGAGGCAACGGGAGCTTTAAATGGAGACGCAGAGGAACCACGACGTTTGGGCAGTTATCCAGACCCGGAGCGAGGCTTTCGGAGCCTCCATGAGTGGGTTTCGCTGTGGACTCGGGAGGGAAACAGTGCGTTGGGGGCCCAGATCAGGGGGTGGGGTGGCCCCGGTCTATAGACACCCGCCGCTCCCCGGGGTCTTGCTAGGAGCACCGGGCGGAAGGTGTCGTCCTATTGGGCGAGTGAGGCCCGAAATGACCGATCCACAAGGCGCAGTTACCCGGACATTTGCGACTTCCGCCCCCGCCCGATCCGGGTAGGGCCACTTCCGGTGGGCGCGCAGCTCTCAGCTGCGGGAGAAGCCTCCCCGGCGCGAGGGGGTCGGTCCCTGGTGCCTCCCCCCAGGGTCAGCCCGCTCATTCCCGATCCCGGACCCCCTTTCGTCCCTTGCTCAGACGACTTAGCGTCCCAGTCCCGGGCCTTGGGACAGGGGAGTGTGTGTGTGGCGGGGGGGGGTGGGGGGTGGCGCGCGGGGACGGAGCGGACTGCCCAGAAGAGCCCGATACCCAGCAAGCGCGAGTCCTCCGCTGCACCATACCACTGGAGGCCCGGTCCTGACCGCGCCCGCCCGAGCAGCAGCGGCGACTTCAGGGAGCCAGCCCCACATAAGGCAACGGAGTAGGAGGCAGGCAGTGCGGAGGACTCGGTAGACACGCTTCTTTCTCCCCGACACCTGGCCCTCCCTCCTCCGGGTTGCCGAGAGCCCGATAGTATCTCCACCCCGCTCGTGACCTCCCCGCCCGCAGCGCTGGGGCCACGGAGGTCCAGTGACACTACAGCTTCTTCCTAGTGCCATCGTGGGTGGCTCTGAAAAGAGCCTTTGGATGCGATGGAACCTCGAGCCGGGCGTGCACTTCTTAGGCCCGCTCCCCGCGGATGCGGCGGGCCAGCTGGATGTCTTTGGGCATGATGGTGACGCGCTTAGCGTGAATGGCGCACAGGTTGGTGTCTTCGAACAGACCCACCAGGTAGGCCTCGCTCGCCTCCTGCAGCGCCATCACGGCCGAGCTCTGGAAGCGCAGGTCCGTCTTGAAGTCCTGCGCGATCTCGCGCACCAGCCGCTGGAACGGCAGCTTGCGGATCAGCAGCTCCGTGGACTTCTGGTAGCGCCGGATCTCGCGCAGCGCCACCGTGCCCGGCCGGTAGCGGTGCGGCTTCTTCACGCCGCCGGTGGCCGGCGCGCTCTTGCGGGCCGCCTTGGTGGCCAGCTGCTTGCGCGGGGCCTTGCCACCGGTAGACTTGCGGGCAGTCTGCTTGGTACGGGCCATGACGAACCGGAGCTAGAGCTGATCCACACAACGGCGAGCGGGGAGAGTAGCGCGGGCCTGACCCGCCGCGGCCGACTTTATAGGCACAGCCTTTTCCCGATTGGGCGGGGCGATAAAAATTGAAAGTCCCGCGCTGGCTGTCCATTGGCTATGATGTGGTCCGCCCCGGCGCCCTCGATTGGCTGGGGCAGCACCCGCCCCCGCCCCGGCCTCCCGCCTCCTTCCCACTTTCCAGTTTGCCAACAGTCCTTCTCTCCTTTCGGGTCGGGTGGAGTCGTTTGTCTTATTGCAACTGTGTCGGAACGTTCCCCCGCAGCCCTTCCCTCCCTTAGGATGCGCTACCCGCCGCGCCCTGTTCTTTTGCACGCCTTGTAGGTCCCCCAAATCGAAAATCAATCTTCCGCTCGTGTGTCCCCCGCCTCGTTACCTTTCCAACGCCCCTCAGTTGGCCCGCAAAACCGCTTTTCCCGCCTTTTAGGCCTTCTCGGACCGGAAAGTTGTCTCTCCCGCGCCCCCTCCCCCCACCCCAGTGGAAGATGCCGCTTCCTAGAGCCCAGGTGGGGGCTGGTGTTATCTTTGGGGCCAAGGTGGTTTCCTCACTTGGGACAAGGCGGCTCGGTAAAACCAAGCCCCAGACGCGCCACTGTGGTGTACACACGTGCCCCTGTCTCTAGGTCTGAAATGTTGGGGCACAGGCCTCGGGGAAAATCGGGGAGCGTGGCGGTTGGGTCACACTGAGACAAGCCGAGTGAAGTGCTCGAGGCCCGGAATGAAGAAGCCGTTGGGGGCCGAAGCTCAAAATAAATGGCAACCCCACCCCACCCCACCCCACCCCACCCCCCGACCTTCGTTTGGGTGGGCGCGACCCTGGGTTGAACGAAGTGGGACGGAGATGGAGGAACGGTCACCGCAACAGCCCCTTTTATTTGAAAGCGTGGGTGGCTCTGAAAAGAGCCTTTGATTTCACAGCTGCCCCTTCGAGACAGGGGCTGGGGGAGCCTCCGGACGACAGCCTCACTTGCCCTTAGCCTTATGGTGGCTCTCCGTCTTCTTGGGGAGCAGCACGGCCTGGATGTTGGGCAGGACGCCGCCCTGGGCGATGGTGACTTTGCCCAGCAGCTTGTTCAGCTCCTCGTCGTTGCGGATAGCCAGCTGCAGGTGGCGAGGAATGATACGCGTCTTCTTGTTG
The DNA here is from genome assembly GCA_033961575.1 of Aselliscus stoliczkanus. Lineage (NCBI taxonomy): Eukaryota > Metazoa > Chordata > Mammalia > Chiroptera > Hipposideridae > Aselliscus > Aselliscus stoliczkanus. The sequence goes on from CM066739.1 coordinate 103,086,662, forward strand.
TCTCGGGCGGCGTTACCCGCCAACTCCAGGATCTCAGCGGTCAGGTACTCGAGCACCGCCGCCATGTAGACGGGCGCGCCGGCCCCTACCCGCTCGGCGTAATTGCCCTTGCGCAGCAGACGATGCACTCGCCCCACGGGGAACTGGAGGCCAGCGCGGGACGAGCGCGACTTAGCCTTAGCACGGGCCTTGCCTCCTTGCTTGCCACGACCAGACATGACGACGACTAGGCACTGCGAGCAGCTCCCGTCTGACAACGGAGGAAGTCGTCCTCAACGGCTCCGCTTCACCCTTTTATAGCCAGAATCGCGATTGTCCACGGACCACTTTGATTGGCTGAAGCATATTTTCGACCTGACCGCCAATAGGAGGGCGCAGGCAGAATCCGCTCATTTGCATGATCTCGTCCCCCTCCGCAGCAACCCCGCTGAAAACTCGCCAATCGCAACGCAGCGTACTCACAACCTTAATTTGCATACGGCCTCTATAAGTAACGAGGCGCTTCCGGTAGCCTCGGTCCCGCTTGGCGTGTTTGCGTGCCCTGTCTGTTCTGCCGCACCGTTCTCTGCCGCTATGCCGGAGCCGGCCAAGTCCGCCCCAGCGCCCAAGAAGGGTTCGAAGAAGGCTGTCACCAAAGCCCAGAAGAAGGATGGCAAGAAGCGCAAACGTAGCCGCAAGGAGAGCTATTCCATCTACGTGTACAAGGTGCTGAAGCAGGTGCACCCCGACACCGGCATCTCGTCCAAGGCCATGGGCATCATGAACTCGTTTGTCAACGACATCTTCGAGCGCATCGCCGGCGAGGCGTCCCGCCTGGCGCATTACAACAAGCGCTCGACCATCACGTCCCGGGAGATCCAGACGGCCGTGCGCCTGCTGCTGCCCGGCGAGCTGGCCAAGCACGCCGTGTCCGAGGGCACCAAGGCCGTCACCAAGTACACCAGCTCCAAGTGAGTCCCTGCCGGGACGCGGCGCTCCTACGAGCGGCCGCCCGCCCGACCCCCCAAAGGCTCTTTTCAGAGCCACCCACCTTTCTCAGTGAAAGGGGCTGTCGTCTCGGTCTCCCTGCCTTGAGGATGATGGCAGAGGAGCCCCAGGTAACTGGAGCTCCTGTATAGCCTCCGTTCGCAAGCACCTGCTTGCCCCCACGTGTGCCTAGGTGACCCAATTCGGGAACTCGTGAGGCTTCACTTGGATGACGCGCCAACCAGCCCTTAGTGCTGGTGCCCTGCTGCCGCCTCTTGCACAAAACCGGCCTTACTCATGTGGTGGGGGTAAGTGCCCCCCCCCCCCGAGAATTGCCCCTCAGGAAAGCTTGTCCAGCTTCGAAGTCACGCAGTCGTCGGGAGCCCGGAGGTGGTCATGCTCCGCGGCCAGGCAAGGCGGGCCATTAGTGTGCGATAATCAGACATGAGTTGCTTAGGCAATTGCTGTCACGTTTTGGGGTAACATTGCCTGTTCATATGTCTGTCACAGCCTCAAACCCTTTCTTTCCCCCTTTCCGAACTCTTCCCCATAATTGTATTGTTAATACACCAGTAGCTCGCTCCGTTTTTCTCTTCACTCCCTTAATAAATTTAGGGCACATAATCTAACAGGGCTTACCGTTTTCTGCTTTAAGTAGGACTTCCAACATCTTAGGTCAAAGGAGAACAAGATAACAGGCATGAAACTAACAAACACAAGCACACTGCAACAGTGTGGGAGCTCATTCTCTTGCTTCGGCTCATGTTTTCACTTTTCCAGCATGATTTTCCTTGCTTCCTTTCTGGCACACGCTACCAAATTCATAAGTATCTGTTATTGCACTAAAGCCATCTCCTTATGATGCTTTGGCCCTGGGAAACATTTTACAGTATTTTTTACACATGCCTTGTTTGGATCTACTGAGATGAGGTGGATTGCTTAAGTTGGAAAAGTACAGGTAAAGCTCTGAGATGGGGAAGGAGAGGGAAAACAAAAGGGGAGCAATTGAGTTTACAGGGTAGGAATATAACAGGAACGAGCATTTTAGGAGGCAAACCGAATGTGTGAATAACCTTGTCCAGGTTCTGTATTTCTGCACGACTTCCACAGTTCGGGGGAGAGAAAACCCATTGCACCCTGAAACAGAAAACACGCTGGGTAATATAGCAGTAAACAAGAATAGGATAAGTCCCTGTCCACATAAAGTTGTTCTAGTAGACAGATGCTGAAAATAAGCAAGTGAAAGAAATACATAACTATATTAATAGGGTGATACGTGTTATGACATAAAGCAGTGGAATGTGGATAAGACTGATAAGTTAATATTGAAATAAAGGCCTGAGAGGAGTAAGACAGAGCCACAGGATAGCTTCAAGAAGAGCATTCATTAAACCAGCAAGTGTGAAGACCCTGAGGCAGTTTGGGGGAGTTCCAGGAATAAAAACAAGGCCACTGTGGCTAAAGACATGTGAGCAAAGGAAAGACTTGCAGGGAGATGACATCACAGGTAGTTGATCAGATCATGTAAGCCAATGAAGGCCTCACAGGCCATTGGAAACATTTTTAATGTATTAATGCGAGTGCCTTTGGAGAGTTTGACTGGAGTAATGACATTTTGTTCTTTCAAATGTCATGTTGAAAATAGACTAGGAGAGCAAGAGTAGAGGCAGAGAAATCAAGGAGGCTACAGTAATAATTTAGGAGAGAGAGGTAGTAGCAGTAGAGATAAGTAAACATGTATTTTAAGTAAAATTAATGAAAGTAGATTGTGACAGAGAGGAATTAAGGACTAATCGTGATGTCCAATCTCTGATATTTCTGATTCTGTGTGCCTGGATCGTGGTCTCGCGGAACAATGACAGTTCATTGAAACAGAAAGACTCACAGCTCTAAGTGAGACGGGGTACCTGAAACTGGGATGCCCACTAGCTACAGCAAAAAGCTTTTACTTTTATATTTTTTCTCGTATGCCTGGGGAGAAATGCTGGCCGGCGCATTTTGGTACTATTCTCAGATTTGTTCAGCCTGGAAGGGGAGCTTTTCCAATAGCCCATTTGTCCCAGAACGTAATTTGGCTGGGATGAATTACTTTAGGATTCGTCAGAATTGGTGTTTCTGCTCTGGATGGGGCGTGTTATTTTATGCCATTCCTGACTGCTTTACTTTAAGCTAACTAACCTGTCTGCTGTTATGCTAACTAATTTGTCTTAATCTCTCCCCCTTCTGGAGACCAAATCATAACCTCTGACTTTTTTGTTACAGGTTTGAAAAACACTGTTCTCCCCCACCTGAGTTTGTCACTCTGGTGGGTCCTGTGACTTAAACCTGTCAGCTATTAAAATTGTTTCCCCTGGCTCTGTTATGGTTTTCGCCCTAATTCCCTCAATTGTGGCAATTTCCCTGACTGCCTATAATTTCTCTATCTCAGTTGTAAGATTTTGGACTTGGAAACAGGTGCAATTTGCTCACCTGAGTGACGAAGTAGGTTACAGGGGGAAAACCAAGAGTACTATCTGGGACATAATTGTAAGACTTCTGGTAGCTATCCAAGTAGAAATATCACATTCCTAAGTGGAAATATGAAATATGAGAATCTGGATTTCAGGAAAAAGATAAGATTTACTTAAGTCTGATTCTTGCTCTTTTGTAAGTGATCTGCCCCCTTCTGGAAGCATTTGGAATCACTATAACATGACTAGATGTTTCTCCCCAACCCCCACCCCACCCCATCCCAGAATTACTTAGTTTTAGATTCAGTATTTGACTCAAGTCCCCTATCCAACCTCAGTGTCAACGTCAGATTTTCAGAAGGCAGAATAACCAAATGTCTAAATCAACATTATTTGGGTATCCCTGGACCAATTCAATCACCTGTCACCTCCACTGAGTATAGCAAAGTATCATGAACAAGGGATATTACCTAGTTTCAGTTAATGTAAGAATGATCACTGTCAAACAAACATAGGTAAGCTTTTTCTCTTTTTTTTTTTTTTGAGGGCGGTGTCACTGGCCCTCATATGTGGGGCCTGAACCTGGGTCGCTGGCATCCCAAGCCTGTGCTTAACCACTGTGTCACTCAGCCGGCCCATAGGTACGCTTTTTTAATTTAAAGGAGTGAAACATCATATGGTCATATGTTGAAATTTCACCAATTAATTGACTGTGTTTTTGCAAAAATAAACAGGAACAATATTCAATGTCAAGGAAAGCTGTTTCTGTACCAGTTTTTAAAGAGCGCCACTGTTAAAAAAATTTGTTTTGTTTTGAAAAATTCAAACCTATGGAAAAACGAAAAAAGAACCAAAATCCAATTACCAAATATATCTTCACCTTGATTCACCAATTGTTATTGTTTGCTTCATTTACTGTACCTTTTCTTTGGTGCCCACACATACATTTTCTGAACCATTTGAAAAGTGGCAAATCTTGCCACTTCTCCCTACGTATTTTAGCATGTGTCTCTTAAAAATAAGGGCATTCTCCTATATAACTACAATAGTATTATTATACCTTCAAAAATTGATTCGATAATATTGCTATGCAATCTATGTTCACTTTTCTTCCACCCATAAAAAAAAATCCTATAGAGATGCTGTATTAGTTTTCCATGGCTGCTGTAACAAACTGCTATGAATTTGGTGGCTTCAGACACATTGTAATTAATTTACACTTCTGGAGATCAGAAGTACAAAATCAGTTTCACCAAGTGGAAAACAAAAATTCTGCTCTAGGGGAAAATCCATTCCCATGCATTTCGTGGCTCCTTGTTTCTTCCTCCATTTTCCAAACCAATATCACACCATCTTTGTGTCTCCGATTTCATTACCTTCTTTCTCCATTGATCCTTCTGACTCTTTTATAAAAAGGACGCTGCCCTGGTGCTTGCATTTGGGCCCACCCAAATAATCCAGGGTAATCTCCCTTTCTCAAATATCACATCAGTAAAGTCCCCTTTGTCATTTAAAGTACTATTCACAGACACTAGGAATTTAGATGTGAATGTATCTGGGGGCCATATTCAACCTCCCACAGCAGTTGTACACTGTTATGGGTTGAACTGTACCCCCAAAACATGTTGAAGTCTAACACCCCAATGCCTTAGAATGTGGCATTATTTGGAAATAAGGTGTTAGCAAATGTAATCAAGTTAAAATGAAGCCATTAGGATGAGCCCTAATGCAATATGACCGGTCTTTTCATAAGAAAATGTGTAAACACACAGAAGAAAACAGAAGCAGGCGTTATGCTGTCTGCCATCACAACCGGAAAATATCTAATGGTACCAGAAGCTGAAAGAGCCCTGCCAACACCTTGACTTCAGACTGGTAGACCTCCAGAATTGTGGCACAATTTCTGTTTTGAGCCACTCCGTTTGCAACGCTTTGTAATGGCAACCATAAGGAACTAATACAACCCTTAAAAATTTTAATGGTATTACATTGTTCAAAAATCTTCAGATTCTAGGGCCGACCGAGTGGCGCATTGGTTAAGCGCTGGTTTTGGGATGCCAGCGGCCCCGGTTCGGATCCCACATGAGGGCCAGTGACACTGCCCTCTACAGCTAACAACAGCTCCACCTGGAGCTGGGCTGTGCGAGCCCCGGTAATGGTGTGCGAGCCCCTGCTGCAGTGGGCTGCCATAGGCTACAGTGAGTGGCCCGCAGCCAGCGTGAGTGGCCCGCAGCCAGCGTGAGCGGCTGGCAGCCAGCGTGAGCTGCCAATAGCCACGGTGAGCGACCATCCAGAGGCCAGTGACCGATCTGCCTCATCCGGGAAGAGCACAATGACGATACCAACAGTGAAGCAACATCCTCCGCAACTAAACTGAAGAACAAAAAGACAGCAACTTGTCTGTTCCCCTTCCCCGATTCCCCAACACTGTTCCCCTCCACCAATTCCCCAATAAAATCTTAAAAAAAAAAAATCTTCAGATTCTACGTGTTTTTATGTATCCCAGACATGCTTTCTTGATGGTATTAATTTCTGGCACTGGTCAAAATGTTCATTTTCACACTTGGATATGTGTTGAGGGCCATGGTCCCCAATATTGAGGGGCTTGCAAGCTGGCTTTAGTGGGCTTGGTGAAATGCTTGGTGAAGCATAAACTTGTGTTTCTGCTTTCATTGTTTCTTCCTGCACCTGGAGGGTGCTTAGTACTTATTGAGGTATGTGGTGAGGATGGCCAGTTCCTTGGGACACAAAAGAAAGATGGCTATCAGGATTAATGGTGAGAAACTGTCTTGAGAAGCTGACTCCTCCGGGTTTCACTGACCTGTAGGTTTCTGAAAACTAGTTAATGATCTACTTTTCACTGAGGTAATGCACTTTGTTTCCTGCTATGCTACATGTATCCCCTACCTACAAACTGTATATAAAGCCTGCAACAAATAAACTGGAGAGCTATCTCTCTCCATTTTCTGTCTTTTACTGCAACAAACAGTTTCTGTCTTTTATCGACCGCCGACGCCGTGTACACCTTCTCGCACCCTGGTCAGCGGAGGCAGGTCCCCCGCAAGTGGCGCCCGAACAGGGACCTGAAGGTTAGTCTTCTCTATTTTCCCGACACGGATAGGCTTCCACTGAGGGTGCTCGAGACCCCCTGGCTAGTAACGTCAGGTGAGTATAAGTGGTAATCAAAGATTTGAGGTGCGTGATCTACGTCCCTAGAAAACATATATCTTACTAACTGTTTCGTGTGCAAGGGTGTGATTGTGTGAGTGAATGTATATAGTTCCACGGCTCTTCGCTACGGAACTTGAGTGGGCTCTAATCTGCGGTTCCGTTCTCTGTCGTAAGGCATAACGGCGACTGACTCGTTCACCTGTGCGGGGGCTTATACCGCAGAGCCTTTGCCAAGACAGACTTAGTCCCGCGAGGGGCGCGGCCAGACGAGCATCAGAGTGGACATCGAGTGATTGTTTCTTTCTATCCCTTACACTTACTAACATTAAATATGGGTCAATCTGAATCCAAAGACCGTCGTTTCTATGTTAATCTCATTAAGACCTCATTAAGGGGCCGTGGGGTACAAGTACACAGTCATCAAATTAGTAAATTCCTTCAATTTGTGCAACAATGTTGCCCTTGGTTTCCGGAGGAAGGTACCGTAAATTTGGAAACCTGGGAAAAGGTAGGAAAGCAAATGAAAGAATTTTATACTGAACGGGGTCCAGGAAAGGTGCCTCATGAGGCATTTAGTCTGTGGAATCTGTTCCGAGACTCCTTAGATCCTAGACATGAGTCATCAACCTTTTTTCAGGATCTAGGAGAATCTATGTTAAGAAATTCAGGAGATTGCGGAGAAATCCATCCGCTCATTGATAAAAAGCCATCAAAAGGGTCAAAAAATAATCTTTTCCCTGCTATTAGTCCAAAAACCTCTGACTCGGAAGACTCTAGCTCAGAGGAAGATTCTGGGGCCGAGGATCCAGGGGGAGGAAAGTTAAATCCACAAGAGGAAGAGACCCTAGAGGAGGAGGCAGCGCAGTATCATCATAATGATGGTTTTCCTGCGCTACGCTCTAGATATGGGTCCTTACAACATACCTTGCCATCTGCCCCTCCTCTGCCTAAAAAGGGTAAACCAAAAAGACGAAGCCCCTCTGGACCTCACTCAATAGGCTTAAAAGGTTTGATCCGTGAAGCGGAAGCCAGAGGTGATCTGTCATTTTCAGTTTGCTTCCCGGTAGATTTGGAATGGGAAGAGCCCGTTTGGGAGCCGTTACCATATAAAATTATGAAAGAGTTAAAGTTGGCATGCACACAGTATGGCCCTAGCAATCCTTATACAATCTCTCTGGTGGAAGCGCTGGCAGGTAGATAGATGACACCTAGTGACTGGCAAGGAGCGGCAAAAGCTTGCCTTTCAGGGGGAGAATATATCATTTGGAAAGTTAAAAATGAAGAATTTTGTAGGTCAGAAGCAAAAAAGAGTCGTACAGTTACTGAGAACATGTTGTTAGGAACTGGAGTGTGGGACTCTACCAAGGCTCAGCTTAAGTTAAAAAAGGATGCTCTTACGCTCACTAGTGCGTGTGCAGTAGCCGCATGGAAAAGAATTCCAAAAAGAGGAGGACCCTCCTCGGCATTAACTGCAATTAAACAAAAATCAGATGAAACTTTTGAGGACTTTTTGGCTCGACTTACAGAGTCAGTTGAGAAGGTTATACCTGACCCGACTGCAGGAACCATTCTATTAAAACAATTGGTTTATGAAAATGCAAATGGCACTTGCAAGGCTCTTATTAGACCAATTCGCAAAACAGGAACATTAGAAGATTTCGTGCGAGCCTGTCAGGATGTCAATCCTGCTGTTATTCAAGGCATGGCTCTTGCTGCAGCTCTAAAAGGAAAAAGTTACCCCCAATATGTAAGTGACATAGGACAAAAAACTATGGACAGGCCAAAAGGTTCTCGCTGTTACAATTGCAATCAGTTAGGTCACTTCAGTAGAGAGTGTCCTCTTACTCGAGAACCGACACAGGACAATTTACAACAATCAAAACCAAAAACCGTCTGTGGTAGATGCCAAAAGGGCTTTCATTGGACTAAAGAATGCCGATCTAAATTTCATAAAGATGGATATCGTTTGGGAGATAACCAAGGGCCCTCTTCGGGTCCTGTAAATTCTCCAGTCTGTGGACCCCATCAGGGAAACTGGCAGAGGGGCCAGCCTCGGGCCCCAACAACAACAGGGGCATCTTTTCAAAACAACCATCCTTTCGTCCCTCAGGGACAAACACAGTACTCTCCTTGTACAGGGCCACCCCAGGGAGCGCAGGATTGGACCTCTGTGCCACCACCAACACAATATTAACCCCGGAGTCACCTCCTGTTAAAATACCCACTGGAATATATGGCCCATTACCAAAAGAAACAGTGGGATTGTTGCTTGGAAGGAGCTCTGTTTCCCTTCAAGGGATAACAGTTCTGCCAGGAGTGATTGATGCCGATTATTCTGGGGAAATACAAATTTTAATTGCTCCACCGATCAAAACTGTTAAAATTCAATCAGGCCAAAGAATCACACAGTTGCTCCTACTTCCCCTTGTAGGACTTCCAAATCCAGCTGTGACTAATTCTCCTCGCAGAGATCGAGGTTTTGGTTCATCTGATGCTACATATCTTTTACAGGAAATTAAAGCCCAGAGACCCCTCAAAGTATTAAAAATACAAGGAAAACCTATAGAGGGGTTGTTAGATACAGGAGCAGACGTCTCATGTATTGCTGGAAAAGATTGGCCCACATCTTGGCCCGTCCAAGAGACAGCGTCTAATCTTATTGGGCTGGGATCAGCAAAAAACGTTCTTAAAAGTTCATCTATACTAACCTGGGAGGATCCAGATGGTGAAACTGGTCATTTTAATCCCTATGTGATCCCCTCTCTTCCATTTAGCCTTTGGGGACGCGACATTCTTAGTCAAATGGGAGTTTTGCTTTATAGCCCTAATGATCAAGTCACAACACAAATGCTGGATATGGGCTATGTCCCTGGTACTGGGTTAGGCAGTAAAGAAAAAGGGAGAGTGTCACCCATTTCTCCCAAGCCTAATGTTAATAATGCAGGCCTAGGATATGAGGATTTTTCCAAGGGGCCATTGTACAAAAAACAGCCGATCCCATAATCTGGAAAAGTGACTCACCTGTGTGGGTTGAGCAATGGCCCCTGTCAACAGAAAAATTAGAGGCTGCTGACCTTTTAATACAAGGCCAACTAAAAGCTGGACATATAGAATCTTCAAATTCTCCATGGAACACTCCTATTTTTGTAATTAAGAAAAAATCAGGCAAATGGAGACTTCTACAGGACTTAAGAGCTGTTAATGCCACTATGGAAGATATGGGAGCTTTACAGCCTGGTCTTCCTTCTCCCGTTGCCGTTCCTAAGGGAGATTTTATCATAGTGATTGACTTACAGGACTGCTTTTTTACCATTCCTTTAGCTGTCCAAGATTACAAGAGATTTGCTTTTAGCCTCCCATCTACTAATCTTAAGGAACCTTATCGTAGATTTCAATGGAAGGTTTTGCCTCAAGGCATGAAAAATAGCCCTACTCTTTGTCAAAAATTTGTCAGTCAGGCACTTAGAGAGGTACGAAAAACTTTCACGGAGGTATATATCATTCATTATATGGATGATATTCTTCTGTCCCACAAACAGTCAGAAGTGGTTCATGAGGCGTTAAAATCTACAGTCCTTGCTTTACAAAATTATGGTTTAAAAATTGCACCGGAAAAAATTCAAACACATCCCCCATTTAACTACTTGGGGAGAGTGCTTCATACTGAAACAATCACCCATCAACCGCTAGAATTAAGAACTGATGCCCTAAACACTTTAAATGATTTTCAAAAACTTTTGGGTGACATTAATTGGATTAGGCCTTTTTTAAAGTTGACAACCAAAGAATTAAAGCCTTTATTTGATATCCTACGAGGAGACTCAAATCCCAGATCTCCTCGACAGTTAACAGAAGAGGCAAAGATGGCCCTTACCTTGGTCAACAAGGCAATTAATCACCAGTTCTTAACAAGGTTAGATTATTCTAAACCTTGGGCTCTGGTCATTCTGTCCACGCCCCATACTCCCACTGGATGCCTTTGGCAAAGTGGACCTTTGGAGTGGCTACACCTCCCCGCCACATCAAAAAGGATTGTTGTTGCTTATACAGATCAAGTTGCAGCTATGGCAGCTAAAGGGCGCCGCCGTAGCATAGAATTGTTTGGCAGAGATGTACATCTTATTGTCCTCCCATATAAAAAGGAACAAATTGAACTTTTATTTCAATTCAATGATGAGTGGCAAATTGCCTTTGGAGGATTCACAGGACAGATTCAGTATCATTTACCTGATCACCCTCTCCTTCAATTTATGTCGACACATTCGGTCATATTCCCCTTAAGATCACAGGCTGAGCCACTCCCTCCACCTGCAATTTCAGTTTTTACTGACGGTTCCTCTAATGGTATTGCAGTCACCATAATCGAGGAGAAAAAACATGTTCAGCATACTTCTGAGAGGTCAGCACAAAAAACAGAGCTTCTGGCAGTAATTTTTGCTTTTAAACATTTGTCAGATCAGCCTTTTAATCTCTTTACTGATTCATTGTATATAGTAAGACTGTTCCCACATATAGAAACAGCCTCCCTGCCTGATCACAAGACGACCATCTTTTCATTGTTGCAAGAACTACAGGATTCAATTCATGGGAGATCTGTTCCTTTTTTCGTGGGGTATGTGCGGGCACATTCTGCCCTCCCTGGTCCAATACATCAAGGTAATCGCCTTGCTGATGCTTTAACAAGACCAGTTATTGCCACTGTCATCGAAGATGCTACTGCAAGCCACGCCTTACATCATCAAAATGCTACAACACTTCGATATCAGTTTCACATACCTAGAGAAGCTGCTAGAGCTATTGTGCGGGATTGTCCTGCTTGTCCTGTTCATCATCCTAGCCCTGTCCTGGGTGTCAATCCAAGAGGACTTACACCTAATGCTCTCTGGCAGATGGATGTTACACATGTTCCCACTTTTGGCAAACTTAATTATGTACATGTGTGTGTTGACACCTTTTCTCATGTGATTCTTGCTTCAGCTCGCACTGGAGAAGCCGTTAAGGATGTTATCCAACATTTAACACAGTGTTTTACATATTTGGGCATTCCTAAAGCCTTAAAAACAGACAATGCTCCGGCTTATACAGCTAAAACTTTCCAAGGGTTTTGTCACACCTTTCAAATTAAACATCACACAGGTATACCTTATAACCCACAAGGACAAGCCATTGTTAAAAGAGCCCATCAAACACTCAAAGCTCAAATTTATAAACTTCAAGAGGGGGAGTTTAAGTATAGCTCACCTCATCATATTCTCCAACATGCATTGTTTGTAATTAATATCTGTAATGTGGACAATGATGGACATTCCAACATGTATAAACATTGGCATCCGGAGGCCACTGAGCCCAGGCCACTCGTTCAATGGAAGGACCTTTTAACTGGTCAATGGAAAGGGCCAGATGTCCTTCTTACTTGTGGACGAGGATATGCTTGTGTTTTTCCACAAGACTCTGATTCACCTATTTGGATTCCTGACCGCTTAATTCGGCCCTACAATAAGGCCCCTTGAATAATTTTAACAGTAACTCTTTTCTCCCGACCCCCAAAAATTATAAGGGGACGAGGATGTATTTGTGTTCTTTTTACAGAAAAACCCTTAACGGTTGGACGTCACATCAATGACCTCCAGCCACGCAATGTTGCTGCTACCGTTGATGCTGCCGATGTGCCCTTCACTGACTTTCGGAGAGACGTTTTGGGCCTACGTACCGGATCCACCCATTCTCCATCCATCTGTCTGGGAGGGGCCGGAGATTCCGGTATATGTTAATAATACTCATACTCTAGGACTGCCATCCAGTGGTCATATTGGCTGGCAAACAGAAACAAATTTCAACTATAGCGGCTCTGGCACGGGGTTGCCTGTTTGTATTTCTAAAAATGTATCAGCCACTGGATGTTTGCGCAGCTCTTTTGTAACTTTGCATACTAGTAACTCCCAGATAGGATGGAATGTTCGTCTTAATTTGTTAGGTGATTGGTCCGGAGGACAAAAGATAAAAGCAAAAGTGCCACAGTCACTCCTGCCGTGTGATGAAGAAGATGGACTTAACACTGAAGCTGTCCCCTGGAGAAAGTGCCATGGTAACATGCCAGTGAGATACAATATTCCTGGATTGAATCGGTACATTCTGGACTGGTCTCAAAGTAGCCAAATAAGTTGGACAAGGGGACTAGCTGCTGGAATATGGAAATCTGACACTCATTACCAACAAAACTCTCTTTGGAAACTTGTAGGAGCAATGGGTGAGACCCTTCAAACAGTGACTGTTTGTAGACCGGCTACTCCCTGTACTTCGACTAGTCGCTCTGTTAATGTATCTGCTTGTGTTCCTTCTCCTTATGCACTTTTGATTGGAAATACTACTATTCACTTTGACAAACATATGTTTAATGTATCTTGCTATAATTGTACTTTAACAAATTGTGTTTCTTGGGTACCATTGGGAACCCGTGTTATGATACTTAATCAACCATCTTTTATTATGCTTCCTGTTAATGTTTCTGGACCTTGGTATGATGAAAAAGGTTTACAAATTTTTAAAGAAATCGAATATGCTTTAAGTAGACCAAAAAGATTTATAGGGCTTTTGATTGCTGGAATTATGGCTTTAGTTACTTTAATTGCAACTGCTGCTACTGCCGCTGTGGCTCTTTCACAGACTGTTCAAAATGCTCATTATGTTAATACCCTTTCAAAAAATGTCACTTTAGCCTTAGGAACTCAAGAGGATATAGATAAAAAATTAGAACAAAAGGTAAATGCTTTGTATGATATGGTTCAATATTTAGGTGATGAAATTCACAGTTTAAAAGTTACGTCTCATTTGCAATGTCATTCGGATTATCATTGGATTTGTGTAACCCCAAAAATGTATAATAGTAGTCAACATGATTGGGATAGAGTTCGTCTACATCTTCAAGGAATTTGGCATAATGCTAATCTGTCTTTAGACATGTTTCGGCTTCATGATGAAATTCAAAACATGAGAGAAGCTGAACCCTTAAAATTTGATGCAGCTCAAGCTGCCTCTGAGTTTGTTGATATCATAAAAAATGCCCTGCCGTCTTTGCCCAACATTGGCCATTCCATTGTGACATTCCTTACATTAGGCATTTGTGTCTGTTTGGTTCTGTGCCTACTCCCCATCCTCATTAGATGTTTCCTCAAGCAGATATTGGATGTCCAAGCCAACATCCATGAGATCAAACTGAAGGCAAGGCCTCCAGTTTAGCCACTTGCTTATTAGCCTCACTACCCCTAAGCTTCAGCGAGGACAGGCTAGCCAAAGACGGGTAAGGACCTCCTTAAATGTAACTAACCTAAGACAGGGCTTGATCGCCAGAGGATCGAGTGCCGATGACGGGTTGTTTCATTGGAGGACACCTAAGACAGGCACTGTCACTCGCAGCCGCCTGGGGTCACAGGCGTGCTTTTTAAATAATAAAAAAGGGGGAGATGTTGAGGGCCATGGTCCCCAATATTGAGGGGCTTGCAAGCTGGCTTTAGTGGGCTTGGTGAAATGCTTGGTGAAGCATAAACTTGTGTTTCTGCTTTCATTGTTTCTTCCTGCACCTGGAGGGTGCTTAGTACTTATTGAGGTATGTGGTGAGGATGGCCAGTTCCTTGGGACACAAAAGAAAGATGGCTATCAGGATTAATGGTGAGAAACTGTCTTGAGAAGCTGACTCCTCCGGGTTTCACTGACCTGTAGGTTTCTGAAAACTAGTTAATGATCTACTTTTCACTGAGGTAATGCACTTTGTTTCCTGCTATGCTACATGTATCCCCTACCTACAAACTGTATATAAAGCCTGCAACAAATAAACTGGAGAGCTATCTCTCTCCATTTTCTGTCTTTTACTGCAACAAACAGTTTCTGTCTTTTATCGACCGCCGACGCCGTGTACACCTTCTCGCACCCTGGTCAGCGGAGGCAGGTCCCCCGCAGATATGGAGTCCAAATGTGTTGTTGGAGCAAGATCTAAAGCGGTTTACAGAAAAGTATGTCAGACAAATTAGTTTAACTTGATGTTTGAAGGTTTAGCAGGGCTCAGAAGTTGGCTGAACTCCAAGTGTGGCTCACTTCACTCATCCACCCCCATCAGCTGTGCTCTCGAGTGTCTCTAAACATTGTCTTCATACCCACAGAACACTCCATCCTGTGCTGCCTCTTAAAAATAAACTTTTAAAAAAAGCACAACCTTCATTTCCCTACTCAGTTATTGAGTTCAATTTTTGAAATGTTTTGTGCTAAGTAGATTGGTCTAGATTCCTGAATTGATGATTAATGTTAAGATCTGGGGAACACATATGAAAGTGGTTCTCAAACTTGACAGCCCATTAGTCACTTGGGGAGCTTAAATACCCCAGGTAGAGGCTGGCTCATGGTCTCCGCCTCCAGTGCCCAAAACCACCTAATCAGTAATTTTTGGGGATGGCACCCGGCATCAGTATTTCCAGTACCCTCTTGATTACATTGGACACACTTGAGGAATACTATACATTAAGGGATTAAGTGGATTCCTTAATGAAAACCAGGATACAATTACAGAAACAGGACTACCTACCCAGTTGGCTCATACCACAACCCTTAGGGGTTTCACTCTTACCCAAATCCTGGTCCTCAGCAAGCTGTCAATTCTACCTCCATGATACAATGGCGAGACTTCTTACCATCTCCATTGTTCTCTGTATTGCAATCCAACATTTCTAAACTACTCAGTGGCTCCCACACTTGAGCAAGCATCAGAATTAGCCAGATTACAAAGGTCTGAAATTTTAATTTTAAAGAAATTCTCAGGGAGTGTTGATGGTGCTAGTCTGGAGGAGACCCGAGTTGAAGAATCATACTGATTATACCGATTACAGACGATACCCATTCAGCTCATTGTAGGGCAACTTATGAGAAACGTCAAGAATCAGAATTGCAGTTTAGTTGAATTCTTAAATCTCATTTCAGGGCCAGATGTCACCCTAGCTAAGCTTTTTAAAAGTCTATTTCCTAATTTTAACAGTATAAAGTGCTTTAAACATGGAAACATTTCATTACACTGAAGGTTGCTTTAAATAAATCTGCAAGACTGCATTACTTTCCTAATTGGTTTCCCTGCTTGTACTGAGGACAACAAACTTATCTATGCACTAATCAATTTTTTTTTGGTTAATGACACCGTGTTATTTATTCCTGCCTAAAAAAACCCAAGTGCTGAGACTAATATCTACTCAACCAACGTCTTTAGCTTAAACCCAAACACAATGTGGCTTCCCTGCCTGCAGAATACTTGGGACATAAGTGAAAACATGAGCCGAAGCAAGAGAATGAGCTCCCACACTGTTGCAGTGTGCTTGTGTTAGTTTTATGCCTGTTATCTTGTTCTCCTTTGACCTAAGATGTTGAAGTCCTACTTAAAGCAGAAAACGGTAAGCCCTGTTAGATTATGTGCCCTAAATTTATTAATAAGGGTGTCCCGACCCACAGGACGATCAACAGGGACCCAAAGGCTAAAAGGGCTTGGAAGGGGGATAGGAGACACAAAGAATGGAGACAAAACAGGCTGTCTGATCAAGTTTATCGAAGAGCAGGAGGTGGCTTATATAGCCAAGGAACTTGAGGGGGAGGGAGAGTACACGAAGGCAGGAGTTGTCAATAGCAACTAGACTGCAAGGAGGGGTTATTCCAGGAATTGGCAGGAGTGGAGTTACACCAAGAAAAGGCTGAGGTGGTTAAAAAATATTTTATCAGGGTTGTGGGCTTTCATGCTGTGTGGCCTGTCTTGATATAGCAACTTAAAGAAACCGAGCGGCTGTGAGCCCTAGCTCACTTTGCTGTGCCAGCAAATGGCTCCCCACAGGTCCGCCTTTTCTGTTCATTATATAGCAGCTCTTTGTTGAGTGCCGATGGACTGTGCCTGTCTTAGGTTGTCCCTCACCGGGTAAGGGCCTTACCTGTCATAGGAGCATACCCTTGGGTATGGGTCCTGTCTTAGGTTGGCCAAACCCTGAGGAGATCTTACCCGTCTTAGGTCATCAGCCTCAGCGACTGAGCTTGTGGAGGGGAGTAAGAGTTCTGGGGGAGCCACATCTATACTCGGCTATTGTTACCTCTGTTTAGGGGTTTAGGGAATTCAAACCTTCCCCTGTGTAGGAGTAGGATTTTCCTGTCCCTGCATCTCCAGCCGAGTATAGTGAACCTGTATGGGCCGCGCTTGTATGGCTTCTATCTGTTGCCGGACAAAGGCCATGAGTTTATTGAACAGCATGGGGCCCAGGGAAACTAGTATCAGCAAGCCAAGCAAAGGGCCAAGTAATGGTAACAGGTAGGGTAGAAATCCGTTAAGCCCCGTCCACAAGGGGTTAGATGACAGCTCTTTTCTTCTTTTTTCTAGGTCCTCTTGGAGTTTTTTGACTCTGTCACGAACAATTCCAGATTTGTTAGCATAAAAACAGCACTTTTCCCCCAAGGCTAAGCACACACCTCCCTTTTCTGCTGTTAACAAGTCCAGTCCTCTCCTATTTTGTAGGACCACTTCAGCTAGTGAGTCAACTGGATCCTGAAGGTCCTGAATAGTCTCAGAGAGGACCTGTACATCTGAAATCAATTGTGTAGAAAGCTTATGATACTGTACAACAGAATGTCCCACCCCTGTGGCACCAGTGGCGACCGCGCCCGAGATGCCCAAACCCACCAGAAGAGGGATACATTGGACAGCCCGTCTAGTGCGTCCAGCAATGTGTTCAAAGGCCGGGGCGGGGACAGGCTCGTCTCCTGGGACAAGGACTATATCAGGGAATAAGGAGCTGAGGGTACATACCCCTGTCCAGTTCTGGGGCAGGTAAGTGAAAGCATAATTGTTGCCACAGATGAAGACAGAACTATTCGGTGCACACATGGGCATGGACACATTAGTTATAGAGGTGCAGTTAGCGAAGGAGACGGCTCCTAGATGGTTCTCATGTGACTCATTGTGTGAGGGGGAGGAGAAGCAAGAGACGTTATCAAAGGCGAGGGGTTGGACCAGGAACGGGAGGGTGATGTCGCAGGAGGGAGACTGGTGCGAAGCGGGGTTTGAAGTTGAAGTAAATGGCAAGGCCAAGGGGGTAGGGGCTCCGTATCGCAGACACAGCCAACAATCTTTCGCGAACGCAGAGTTGGAGGCATTGAGTAACTTGTGTGCAGAGCTAAGAATTTGAAAGGTTTGGGGATCTATATCTATGTCACCCCTAGCTTTTGGTGGGGCTAGAGGATGGTAGGCTAATTGGGGGTACAGGGTGTTTTATATTTCCTTGTTTTGTAGGTTGGTAGCTTTCATAGAGTCAGCAGGGCCCCCTCCATTGGTGAGATGTAGTGGCGCATTAACATACCAACACACGTTCCTTCCCACGGTGCTATGGCATAGGGCAGGTGCCTGGAGGTGGGTATAGGGGACGGCAATGGGCGTACTGCGTGTGAGAACTGCAGTGAAGTATGTTACATTGCCCTGAGAACACTGTTGGTAGGCCTCGTAGCAAGAGCTCTGGATTAAGTCATGAATGGTGGACTGACACTCCGAGGGGCAGGAAGGGAGCCTGGTTCCGGGCATGGTCGTTAATTGTGTCCGGATTGGGTAGCAGGCATATTTACCGTTATTAGCGGGTGTCAAGTAGGCGGTCTTATCGCCACAGTTGACAGTGTGAATGGTACTCACGGCGCTGGGCGGGCGGCCCATTCCTGCTTTGCAGTCGCAAGGGTTGCCCATCTGATTTTTGAGGCGTTGGAGGGCGTTAGGTCCAGGATCCAAGCCGGAGGAGACTGCTCTCATAAGTGAGGTGAATGAGAGCCAGGTGAGGAGCATCCTGTGGTGGTTCATGGCTGAAAGAAAAAATAGTTTTTCGAACCTCTCAGGGGGAAGGGTCTCCCCTGTAGTCATGATTAGTATCTACTTGTTTTGTGAGCCTCTCGGGCAGCCATCGGGCGGCCTGAGTCTTGGAATCGAATATGCACACTGATCCTCTTCCCCAAATAAGCACAGGCTCTGGTCCTAGCCATTGGTTAGTCAGAGGGTCCTTCCAGAGGGCTAAAGCGTCACCGCTCACGGTAGCTGGATGCCAGAAGCGATCGGCAGCAGATTTTTCTGTTATCTAGGTTCAGGAAGTTTAAGACAAAGAGGGCGTGGGAAACAACATTTCTCGGTGAGCCCTTAACTGGGTATAATTCCCCTCTCTTGAATTTTGAGATAGTATTTTTAAGTGTTTGGTGGGCTCTTTCTACAATCCCCTGTCCCTGGGGGTTGTAGGGAATACTTGTAACATGATGGATTTGTAAGGCTGAACAGAAGGATTGAAAGTTTTTTCCAGTATATCCAGGACCATTATCTGTCTTAATGGTTTTGGGTTTTCCCATGGCCGATAGGCAGGTAAGAACATGTGATATAACATGTTTGCTGGCTTCGCCGGTCTGGAGGGAGGTGAAGAGATATCCACTGAAGGTATCTATAGTAACATGTAGGTATTTTAGGTTACCAAATTCAGGGACGTGAGTGACGTCCATTTGCCAGATGGCATTTGGGATGAGTCCACGGGGGTTGACCCCCAGATGTGGAGTGGGGAGAAAAGTGACACAGGCAGGGCATTGTTTGACTATTTGGCGGGCCTGTTTGCGAGTTATGTGGAACATGAGCCGCAGGGTTTGAGCATTTAGGTGATGTAAACAGTGAGCCCGCCGGGCTTGGTCAATGGCTGAAATGAGGAACACGGAGGGTCCTCGTGTAGCGAGGTCAGTGAGGACATTTCCCTCAGAGAGTGGCCCAGGTAGCCCCGTGTGGGCCCTTAAGTGGCCTATGAAAAACGGGCTAGTGCGGGCCTGGACGGCCCCTTGGACCTGTAGGAAGAGATGTATGGCTGTGGAGGTGGGTTTAATAAAGGCCACCGTGTCCAGCAAGGGGACTGACTGTGCGATGTAAGCGCTATCCATATACAGGTTAATGGGGGTTTCAGCAAAGGTGTGAAGGACCGCAAGGACCGCGAAGAGTTCTACAAACTGGGCTGAAGTATAGGGGGTTTGTATGGTGTGAGTCTGATTATTGACTGTATAGGCAGCTTTCCCTGTGGAGGAGCCATCGGTGAATACTGTAAGCGCCCCTGGTATCGGGTTACAAGAGGTGTTGTTGGGGAATATGAACTGGTGAAGTCCAAAAAACTGGAGGAGCTTGTCAGAGGGATAATGATTATCTATTTGGCCTGAGTAAGAGGCACAGGCGAGCGGCCATTGGTCCGTTGTTTGAAAAAGCCAATTGACCTCAGATTTTGTGTAGGGTTCTATGATGGTATCCGGCTCTCTGCCGAAATATCGTCACCCGTTCTCCCTGCCGATCATAATTAATCTGGCTACCAGGAGGTAGTATGGTGTGATGGTCTTTTCAGGGGAAGCAGGGAGGTGGGCCCACATTAGAGGCGCCGTTTGCCAGAAAACCCCAGTGGGTGTGTGAGGCGTGGCACAGATGACGAACAGAAGGGGTTGGGTATAGTCAATAAAGGTGACAAACTGTGGGTTTATGGCTCGCTCCACCTTAGCTAAGGCTGCCCTCCCCTCAGTTGTCAGTCTGCGAGATGTTGGATTTGGGTCGCCTTTGAGGATGTCAAACAGGGGTTTTAATTCTCCCGTGGTAAGCTTTAGATAGGGGCGAACCCAATTGATGTCTCCCAACAGCTTCTGGAAGTCATTTAAGGAAGTGAGATGGGTTGTTTTTAAGTGGGCCTTGTGAGTTTTGATCTGACTGCCGCAAAGTTCAAAGCCCAGATAGGTATAGGGATCAGTGAGCTGAACCTTATCAGGGGCTATCTGTAATCCTTTGGTTGTTAAACTTGTTATTAAGGCTTGACTCGATAGCATTGAAGAAGGTCCTGTCTATTGTATCCCGCTATGAGGATATCATCCATATAGTGGATGACATAAAGGGAGGGCCAGCGTTCCCTAATAGGATTGATGGCTGCTGCAACAAATTTTTGATGGAGTGTAGGGCTACTGGCCATGCCCTGAGGTAAGACCTTCCATTGATACCTAAGCATGGGCCCCTGAAAGTTTGTTCTGGGTATGCTAAAGGCAAAGCGTTTGCGGTCTTGGGGGTGTAGGGTAATAGTGAAAAAACAATCTTTGAGGTCTATGACAATCTTTAGTGCCCCAGAGGGGATAGCCGTGGGGGTGGGCAAGCCAGGTTGGAGGGCGCCCATAACAATCATGGTTTTGTTGACCTCTCTAAGGTCTTGTAGGAGTCTCCATTTTCCTGATTTTTTTTGAATGACAAATATAGGGGTATTCCATGGAGAATCACTGGGCTCTATATGGCCCGCCGCAAGTTGTTCCTGCACTAACTGATTTGCGGCAGTGAGTTTTCCGGAGCCCAGCGGCCACTGGTCCACCCATACGAGTGTATCAGATTTCCAGGAGATGGGGTCTGCATGGGGTGCAGGTAGGTCAGTGGCCGTTAGGATAAATTTCCCAGACCCAAGCACGGTGGTCGAGGGGCAATTTGGAGGGGTTCTTTTATACCCTGTCCTTGTTTACCTAGTCCTTGTTTTGGAAGAAATCCCTGTTTGAGCATTTGAGAGGTAATGAGGTTGTTGGGGCTTAGCATGATTACCCCCATTTGGGAGAGCAAGTCTCATCCCCACAGATTAATTGGAAGGCCAGGGATAACGTAAGGCCGGACGGTCCCTGTATTATTTTCCTCATCGGCCCAAGTCAGAAGTTTGGAACTCTGTTCAGGATTGGTGCTCTGGCCTATGCCTTGTAGGTGGGTAAGCGTGGCCGTAAGGGGCCAGGATGGCGGCCACTCTTCCTTTTTAATGACAGTGGCATCAGCGCCGGTATCAATGAGTCCTTCGAAAACCTTTCCATCTAGTTTTAGTCTTACAGGGGTTTTTGAGGCAGAACGCTTTGAACCCAATAGGTATCTGAGGAGCCAAAGCTGTCCTTATTTCTAAGTCGGCTCTTGACTGAGGCATTATTGGTGTTAAGGGGTAAGAGAATTAACTGCGCCACCCGCTGTCCCTCGTCAATAGGGACATGAGTTTGTGGTGAGGAGGCCATAATCTGTATTTCTCCTGTGAAATTATTATCTACCACCCCGGGGTAAATAGGCCTTGTAAGGTGGAACTTCCTCTTCCTATAATTAGTCCAAAAGTGTCAGGGGGCAATGGGCCCGTGACTCCTGTGGGCAACGGCCGTAGCCCCATTTCGGGGGTTAATACTGTACGGGAGGAGGAACAGAGGTCCAGTCCTGCACTGCCTGGGGTGGCCCGGAGAAGTTCTGGGATAGATTGGAGTCGGGTGTTCGTGGTACAAACCGAATCGCCCCAAGGTTTGGGTTGTTCTGGGGGGCCTGGGGCTGGCCCCTCCAGGAGTTTCCCTGATCAGATGGAATAAGGTTGCCCTGAACATCCGTTTTTGATCGGCACTGACTGGCCCAATGTCTCCCTTTTTTACACCTGGGACACGTCCCAGGGGGTTTGGGATGAGTTGTTAATCCCTGACAAGTGGAAAGGCATTGTTTTGCAAAATGACCAGCCTGGCCACAGCTAAAGCATTTGTTCTTAGAAGACTGGTTATTGAAGGCCTTTTCAATGGCAGCTCCTATTGCGAGACCCATTTGGTGGCTGGGACCAATGTCTGCACAAAGGCGAATGTAATCAGACAGGGAGCCCCTCCTGTGGGGACGGATGGCCGCCTGGAAGGCAGAGGTGGCATTTTTGAAAGCCAATTGTTTGAGGAAATCACTTTCAGTTTCAGCGTTGCCAAGGAGTCTCTCGGCCGCACTGGTTAGGTGGCTGACAAAATCTGAGTAGGGCTCATCAGGTCCCTGTCTTATGTTTGCCAAGGAAGTGGTAGCGGGTCCTTTTTGGGGCAATTTTCTCCAAGCCTTAGTGGCTGCATTATGGATCTGGGAGAAAAGGCCAGCAGGATATTGTAATTGGGCCTCGTTGGTGTCATAGGGGTTATGGCCTCTAAGTTTGTCAAATGTCCACTTAGCACAGTCGCCTCCAGCCTCCAAATTACGGCAGGCGGTATCCCTGCAAGCCTCTGAGAACTCAGATTTCCATAGGACATAGTCTCCACCGGAGAGGGTAGCACGGGCGAGATGATGCCAATTGTTAGTGGTGGTGAGCCAGAGGTCATCCAGAGCCTCAAGAACAGAAAGTGTGAAAGGGGCAACAGGGCCAAATTGGGAGACCGCAGTTTTTCATTCTTTTAAGGTTTTGAAGTCAAGGCGTTTGTACCTCCTCATAGGGGTCTCCTCCTCTCCATCTGTATTATCCTCCCCCTCTGTGTTTTAAAGGGCGTCATTTCTACCACTGGGAACAATTTAAGGGACCTCTTTTTGGTTTTTTTATGGTGTAGCAGGGGAGTGCGTCTAGATGGGGACGCCCCAGTGAGCCCAGTAGGGGCAACGGTAGGGGCCAAGTCAAGGTGTAAGGCACGAAGCTCTTGTACTAACGCATTGTATTCCTTCTTAAGTTGGATTGCCCTACGTAGTTTTGGAATTTGGCGGGCAAGGTGGTCAGGGGAGGGGAAAGGGTTATCATCTGGTGCCTCAGGCGGGAAAGGAACGGAAGGCCCGAGGGTAAAGGCAGGTAGCTGGAGATGATAAGGAGGGGGCCGGGGGAAAGGCCCTGAGGTTAAGGGGGGGCCAGTCGGGGTCATGATATTTTGCAGCCTCCTCTTGCAGGGTAGCCGCATCTTCCGGGCTCAGTGGTTCCTCATTATCGCCCTCACCACCATGTTTAGCACTCAACTTATTGTCGAGATGAAATGCCCACAGTGAAGGGCAGGGGCCCTAATGGGTTTTTGCCGGGGAAATCTCTTTTTTGTCCAGGGAAATGGAAATGGAGACCGAGTCTGAATCTTTTCTTTCCAGACCTGGGGCATCCAGAGAGAGGGTGCTACGTCTAAGTTCTTTTTCTAGGAAGGAGGCCCCGTCTTAAAGCACTGCCATCTACATCGGGGGTGTGGCGATGCACACACAGTAGATCATTAATGCAATTCCAATATGTAAATGTAGTTACGGGGACTGTTTCTGGACCAAATGTCTGATAAAAGTCATTAAGTGCGTCACCCACGCGTTTCCACCTCTTCTCATCTATAGTTCCCTCTTGGGGACGCCATGGACAAACGTCTTTTAGGAAATTAAAAAACTTGACTAGGTCTTTTTTTCTTAACCCTCACCCTCCGCATGTGGAGAGAGGCTTTAAGCCCTTCTATGAACCTTTCTTGTGTGCTAACCTCCTGTCCCATTGTGGAAGAGAGACAATATTGCCCCCGCGTAGGCAGCCGGTTGGTACAATCCGCCAACACGGACCCCTCGAAGCGACATAACTGTTAACGACCCTCAGGCATGGCCTTTTGGGAATCAGCCAGTCGTTTGATCCTCGGGGTGGACGACCAAAGTTCAGAGTAGGCAAGCAACTGTCCTCCGTCACCAGGCTGTAGAGTGTCCCTTGGGTGAACGACCTGAGCCCTAAAGCGGGCGGGCGAACGTCCCCTACCACTTTTGGGAGGCGGGAGTGTAGCCCGAAAACAATCTCAAGTCTTTGTGTCTGATTGTTAGCCCAGAGGGGCTGTGGGGTAAAACCCACTGACCATGATGTCCTATCCCTGATAGAAGTCGTCCGCTTACCTCCTCAGCCTTCCACAAGTTGGGCCTTCTTGTGGCGACCAAATCAACACCGGAGATTACGGCGTCCTCTGCGCAGACCGTGCGATGGACGACCCGACGTCTTCACCTCATCAGGACCCTCAAGCGTGGGGCCCACGTTAGGCGCCAGCTATCCCGACCCGCAGGACGATCAACACGGACCCAAAGGCTAAAAGGGGGAAGGGAGATAGGAGACACAAAGAATGGAGACAAAACAGGCTGTCTGATCAAGTCTCGTTTATTGAAGAGCAGGAGGTGGCTTATATAGCCAAGGAACTTGAGGGGGAGGGAGAGTACGCGAAGGCAGGAGTTGTCAATAGCAACTAGACTGCAAGGAGGGGTTATTCCAGGAATTGGCAGGAGTGGAGTTACACCAAGAAAAGGCTGAGGTGGTTAAAAAATATTTCATCAGGGTTGTGGGCTTTCAGGCTGTGTGGCCTGTCTTGATATAGCAACTTAAAGAAACCGAGCGGCTGTGAGCCCTAGCTCACTTTGCTGTGCCAGCAAATGGCTCCCACGTAAGGGAGTTAAGAGAAAAACGGAGCGAGCTACTGGTGTATTAACAATACAATTATGGGGAAGAGTTCGGAAAGGGGGAAGAAAGGGTTTGAGGCTGTGACAGACATATGAACAGGCAACGTTACCCCAAAACGTGACAGCAATTGCC
The DNA here is from genome assembly GCA_033961575.1 of Aselliscus stoliczkanus. Taxonomy (NCBI): domain Eukaryota; kingdom Metazoa; phylum Chordata; class Mammalia; order Chiroptera; family Hipposideridae; genus Aselliscus; species Aselliscus stoliczkanus. The sequence continues at coordinate 103,111,587 of CM066739.1, forward strand.
TAAGCAACTCATGTCTGATTATCGCACACTAATGGCCCGCCTTGCCTGGCCGCGGAGCATGACCACCTCCGGGCTCCCGACGACTGCGTGACTTCGAAGCTGGACAAGCTTTCCTGAGGGGCAATTCTCGGGGGGGGGGGGGGCACTTACCCCCACCACATGAGTAAGGCCGGTTTTGTGCAAGAGGCGGCAGCAGGGCACCAGCACTAAGGGCTGGTTGGCGCGTCATCCAAGTGAAGCCTCACGAGTTCCCGAATTGGGTCACCTAGGCACACGTGGGGGCAAGCAGGTGCTTGCGAACGGAGGCTATACAGGAGCTCCAGTTACCTGGGGCTCCTCTGCCATCATCCTCAAGGCAGGGAGACCGAGACGACAGCCCCTTTCACTGAGAAAGGTGGGTGGCTCTGAAAAGAGCCTTTGGGGGGTCGGGCGGGCGGCCGCTCGTAGGAGCGCCGCGTCCCGGCAGGGACTCACTTGGAGCTGGTGTACTTGGTGACGGCCTTGGTGCCCTCGGACACGGCGTGCTTGGCCAGCTCGCCGGGCAGCAGCAGGCGCACGGCCGTCTGGATCTCCCGGGACGTGATGGTCGAGCGCTTGTTGTAATGCGCCAGGCGGGACGCCTCGCCGGCGATGCGCTCGAAGATGTCGTTGACAAACGAGTTCATGATGCCCATGGCCTTGGACGAGATGCCGGTGTCGGGGTGCACCTGCTTCAGCACCTTGTACACGTAGATGGAATAGCTCTCCTTGCGGCTACGTTTGCGCTTCTTGCCATCCTTCTTCTGGGCTTTGGTGACAGCCTTCTTCGAACCCTTCTTGGGCGCTGGGGCGGACTTGGCCGGCTCCGGCATAGCGGCAGAGAACGGTGCGGCAGAACAGACAGGGCACGCAAACACGCCAAGCGGGACCGAGGCTACCGGAAGCGCCTCGTTACTTATAGAGGCCGTATGCAAATTAAGGTTGTGAGTACGCTGCGTTGCGATTGGCGAGTTTTCAGCGGGGTTGCTGCGGAGGGGGACGAGATCATGCAAATGAGCGGATTCTGCCTGCGCCCTCCTATTGGCGGTCAGGTCGAAAATATGCTTCAGCCAATCAAAGTGGTCCGTGGACAATCGCGATTCTGGCTATAAAAGGGTGAAGCGGAGCCGTTGAGGACGACTTCCTCGGTTGTCAGACGGGAGCTGCTCGCAGTGCCTAGTCGTCGTCATGTCTGGTCGTGGCAAGCAAGGAGGCAAGGCCCGTGCTAAGGCTAAGTCGCGCTCGTCCCGCGCTGGCCTCCAGTTCCCCGTGGGGCGAGTGCATCGTCTGCTGCGCAAGGGCAATTACGCCGAGCGGGTAGGGGCCGGCGCGCCCGTCTACATGGCGGCGGTGCTCGAGTACCTGACCGCTGAGATCCTGGAGTTGGCGGGTAACGCCGCCCGAGACAACAAGAAGACGCGTATCATCCCTCGCCACCTGCAGCTGGCTATCCGCAACGACGAGGAGCTGAACAAGCTGCTGGGCAAAGTCACCATCGCCCAGGGCGGCGTCCTGCCCAACATCCAGGCCGTGCTGCTCCCCAAGAAGACGGAGAGCCACCATAAGGCTAAGGGCAAGTGAGGCTGTCGCCCGGAGGCTCCCCCAGCCCCTGTCTCGAAGGGGCAGCTGTGAAATCAAAGGCTCTTTTCAGAGCCACCCACGCTTTCAAATAAAAGGGGCTGTTGCGGTGACCGTTCCTCCATCTCCGTCCCACTTCGTTCAACCCAGGGTCGCGCCCACCCAAACGAAGGTCGGGGGGTGGGGTTGCCATTTATTTTGAGCTTCGGCCCCCAACGGCTTCTTCATTCCGGGCCTCGAGCACTTCACTCGGCTTGTCTCAGTGTGACCCAACCGCCACGCTCCCCGATTTTCCCCGAGGCCTGTGCCCCAACATTTCAGACCTAGAGACAGGGGCACGTGTGTACACCACAGTGGCGCGTCTGGGGCTTGGTTTTACCGAGCCGCCTTGTCCCAAGTGAGGAAACCACCTTGGCCCCAAAGATAACACCAGCCCCCACCTGGGCTCTAGGAAGCGGCATCTTCCACTGGGGTGGGGGGAGGGGGCGCGGGAGAGACAACTTTCCGGTCCGAGAAGGCCTAAAAGGCGGGAAAAGCGGTTTTGCGGGCCAACTGAGGGGCGTTGGAAAGGTAACGAGGCGGGGGACACACGAGCGGAAGATTGATTTTCGATTTGGGGGACCTACAAGGCGTGCAAAAGAACAGGGCGCGGCGGGTAGCGCATCCTAAGGGAGGGAAGGGCTGCGGGGGAACGTTCCGACACAGTTGCAATAAGACAAACGACTCCACCCGACCCGAAAGGAGAGAAGGACTGTTGGCAAACTGGAAAGTGGGAAGGGAGGCGGGAGGCCGGGGCGGGGGGCGGGTGCTGCCCCAGCCAATCGAGGGCGCCGGGGCGGACCACATCATAGCCAATGGACAGCCAGCGCGGGACTTTCAATTTTTATCGCCCCGCCCAATCGGGAAAAGGCTGTGCCTATAAAGTCGGCCGCGGCGGGTCAGGCCCGCGCTACTCTCCCCGCTCGCCGTTGTGTGGATCAGCTCTAGCTCCGGTTCGTCATGGCCCGTACCAAGCAGACTGCCCGCAAGTCTACCGGTGGCAAGGCCCCGCGCAAGCAGCTGGCCACCAAGGCGGCCCGCAAGAGCGCGCCGGCCACCGGCGGCGTGAAGAAGCCGCACCGCTACCGGCCGGGCACGGTGGCGCTGCGCGAGATCCGGCGCTACCAGAAGTCCACGGAGCTGCTGATCCGCAAGCTGCCGTTCCAGCGGCTGGTGCGCGAGATCGCGCAGGACTTCAAGACGGACCTGCGTTTCCAGAGCTCGGCCGTGATGGCGCTGCAGGAGGCGAGCGAGGCCTACCTGGTGGGTCTGTTCGAAGACACCAACCTGTGCGCCATTCACGCTAAGCGCGTCACCATCATGCCCAAAGACATCCAGCTGGCCCGCCGCATCCGCGGGGAGCGGGCCTAAGAAGTGCACGCCCGGCTCGAGGTTCCATCGCATCCAAAGGCTCTTTTCAGAGCCACCCACGATGGCACTAGGAAGAAGCTGTAGTGTCACTGGACCTCCGTGGCCCCAGCGCTGCGGGCGGGGAGGTCACGAGCGGGGTGGAGATACTATCGGGCTCTCGGCAACCCGGAGGAGGGAGGGCCAGGTGTCGGGGAGAAAGAAGCGTGTCTATCGAGTCCTCCGCACTGCCTGCCTCCTCCGTTGCCTTATGTGGGGCTGGCTCCCTGAAGTCGCCGCTGCTGCTCGGGCGGGCGCGGTCAGGACCGGGCCTCCAGTGGTATGGTGCAGCGGAGGACCCGCGCTTGCTGGGTATCGGGCTCTTCTGGGCAGTCCGCTCCGTCCCCGCGCGCCACCCCCCACCCCCCCCGCCACACACACACTCCCCCTGTCCCAAGGCCCGGGACTGGGACGCTAAGCCGTCTGAGCAAGGGACGAAAGGGGGTCCGGGATCGGGAATGAGCGGGCTGACCCTGGGAGGAGGCACCAGGGACCGACCCCCTCGCGCCGGGGAGGCTTCTCCCGCAGCTGAGAGCTGCGCGCCCACCGGAAGTGGCCCTACCCGGATCGGGCGGGGGCGGAAGTCGCAAATGTCCGGGTAACTGCGCCTTGTGGATCGGTCATTTCGGGCCTCACTCGCCCAATAGGACGACACCTTCCGCCCGGTGCTCCTAGCAAGACCCCGGGGAGCGGCGGGTGTCTATAGACCGGGGCCACCCCACCCCCTGATCTGGGCCCCCAACGCACTGTTTCCCTCCCGAGTCCACAGCGAAACCCACTCATGGAGGCTCCGAAAGCCTCGCTCCGGGTCTGGATAACTGCCCAAACGTCGTGGTTCCTCTGCGTCTCCATTTAAAGCTCCCGTTGCCTCGCCTGACATGTGTCAGAAAGGGAACAGCAGGGCGCACGCTGTGCCCCTCCCCGCTGCATGTCGCCACCTATTTCTGTTTCAGGGTCACGGCGAAGTCCAGACCATGCCCCTACATCTCCGCCCAGACCCTCAGTACCAGCTTAGGGCCCCCCATCCCCGATGCCAGGCAGGATCCATGGGCCCCGGTCTGTCTGTACACTCGGACTTAGGAAGTACTAGTGACTTAGTATGCGACGTAGTATGCGACGTCTTCATACATGCCACCTCTTCTGTCCAGAATGTCTTCCCTTTTCCGGGAGCCCTGAGAACCCCTGCTCACTCTTCAAGATTCAGTCCCATGCAGCCCTTCCCTTCCCTTTTTCCTCTTCCCCGCTCCTCTCTTTAGGCCCTGCTCCGTTTAACCTCTGTGGCACTGGCACCCGAGCGGTGCCGGGCATACCCGTGGCTGGGCGAGGGGTCGAATGCACCTGCCCTTCGACTCTCTTTGCCTTCTGTGCGCCCAGCTCTTGGGGTTCTTGAAATTACGGATAAAGAGCAGACCTGGACTGGACCGCTGGGAAGAACGACCAAGGTCCCGGAACACAGAAGACTGCCCAGGTGGCCCTTGCCCGTGAAAGTCCCGCACTTAGCCTGCTCAGGCTGAGAGTCACTGAGAAAAGAGCTTCCTGACCTGCGCTCCCAATCTGTTCCCGAATGCGGGTGATCTGGACAGGAAATGTCCCTTTCTATATCCTCAAAGACTTCGGATTCAGCCCTGCTGACTACTGGATCTTGGCGAGATGTGCTAGAGGATCAGGGCCAGACAGTGAAGTATGTAAGGAAAGGCAGGAAGAGGAGGAAGGATGGCAGAAGGGAGGAAGGGGATGGGAAACAGACTAGTCTAGGGTCCTCGCTGCTATGGCGGGGGGGGGGACTGAGGCCAGGGCTCCTGACCGCTGGTCAGCGAGCGGACAAGGCTCCAGGGAGAGAAACGCTGCTATCTCCGCGTCTCGTGTGTACAGCAGGATCATAATTGCACTCACTCACTCACTCACTTCAGGATCGCTGTGAGGATGAAAACAGATAATACCGCCCACTCAAAGGGCTTAGAACAGGGCCTTCCCAGCGGTCATGAATCTATCAATAGCATCGACAACATGGATGATGTAAATTTTAGTGACATTAATATCAATCATTGTTTACCACCTACCATCATGTCATGGGGGAAAAGGAACAACACACAAAAACGAGTGAATGATTTTGAACGCACCACCACCACCACCACCACCACCATCAGCTTCTAGACTGTGTGGCCTGGGCAGCAACAATAGCAAGGTTCATAGATGGCTTAAGGCTCATCTTTCCTTCACCTCTTCTTTTTTACTCAATTTCACAATAACCCTGGGAGGCAGGGAGAGAATGTGGGTCACACAGCCAGATGACACAGGTGCAACTTGAGCCTGGGGCTTGTCTTTTGCTCTTCTTGGTGCATTAGAATCATCGTTTCAGAAGAAAACGATACACGCAATAGGTACATATAGACAGTATCACTAACTACAGACAAACCCCTAGCTCTGAACTGACTCCAAACCAGTTAAGACATAATTTTCTATCACTACCTACTACACAGTCGTATACATCTCTAAATTGAAACACGTTCTACAAAAGGACTCTCCCCCCCCACACACACCCCCGGAGGGTTATTTTCAATCCTATTCTGCCTCATTAATTACAGGTACTGGCTCCCATTTTCCTGACTTTGCCACCTGCTCGCGGGTCACAACGGGCACCTGAAAACACAGGAAACCGAGAATGAATACTTTTCACCCACTGCCAAGGTGACTTGCCAAATTTGCTTTTTAAATGCACTGATGAGGTCACCTCTGGTAGAATAACCTTCCCTGTTCCTTTCCCTTGGTTTCTGACGGGATGATGATCGGTTTGGATTGTGCAAGTGCCCTAGCGCCTTTCCCAGCGAGCAGCGTAGTGTCGAGACACCATCCAATGTGAACAGGGCCCCTAAACCATCCGGCCCGCTCCCTCCTTGCACGGGTGGGAAGTAAAGCCCAGACAGAGAGTAACTGAAAAAGCTCAAAACGATTAAGTGGCAGAACGGACACCTCGGGACTGCAAGTCTGGGGCTTCCTCCCTACTCTGACCAAGCAAATGCAGCGAGACCAAGAGTCAGGGTGACTTGAACTCGCATCGTTTTGCCGGCCTAACCTTTCCACAGCCCAGTGAACCGCCGATATGGATGCATGACACGTCCAGAGGCAAACGGAAATACCGTTTGAGATTGGGCACGCCATCCTCTCAGACTGCGAAGGATGCAAGTCCCCGCCACCATGCTGTCAGCAGGCGCGAAGCTGGGATACCCCGAAGGGGGAAGAAAAAAAACCCGAGCCTCGACTGTCGGGCACCATCCAAGAAAGAGGGGAGAACGAAAACAAGGAAAGCGCCTTCCGCAGAGGAAGAAGTGAAACTGGCTTGTGCACACTCGCAACTGAAGCGTTTTCCCCGGCCCGCGCCCACATACTGGCCCGGGGCGGCGCAACCCGCCCTCGCGTCCCCGACTGAACCCTTTCTACGCAAATGAAGACCAGAGATGCAACGTCTGATTGGTACCAAGTTAGCACTGCCCGGACTGCCTGGCTCCCGACGTTTGGCATTGGCCCGGGGTCGTCGGCAGGTAAACGCCATTACGTGAAACTAGCTGCACACCTCTGCTTGCACGGGGCAAGCAAGCCCCATCCCTTGGCCAAGACAGTGCCAGCCCCCTCGCAAGCCTTGGGAGGCCCATAGGCCGCCTTTTGCCTGTCCGTGTTGGTCAACTGCTTACACGACTCCCACGTGCAAAATTTACCCCCACATCATACCGAAGTGTCCAGCTCCTCTGAGAGCTATGTGGTTGGCCCTAAAAAGGGCCTTTGGGATTGCCACGCGGGATGCCTGCAGCGACAGCCTAGCCCCCGAAACCGTACAGGGTGCGCCCCTGCCGCTTGAGAGCGTACACCACGTCCATGGCGGTGACCGTCTTGCGCTTGGCGTGCTCCGTATAGGTGACCGCGTCCCGAATCACGTTCTCCAGGAACACCTTCAGCACCCCCCGGGTCTCCTCGTAAATGAGGCCAGAGATGCGCTTAACTCCTCCACGCCGAGCAAGGCGGCGGATCGCCGGCTTGGTGATACCCTGGATGTTATCCCGCAGCACCTTGCGGTGGCGCTTTGCGCCACCCTTGCCTAAGCCCTTACCGCCCTTGCCTCTTCCAGACATGACAGCTACTTTCTGGAAACACAACACTGGTACCAGGGAGGGAGGCTGTGCCCCTGATATACAAGAAGATCGGACCGGAGTGAAAACCGAAAGTGCGCGGGCGGGCAGCGCCTCGAACGTCCCCGCCCGCTCCGGGTTTCCTCATCTCTCCTCCACTCCGCCCTCTAGCGGAGTCTAGTTGCCACAATCCCGGGGGAATTCCCGTCCCAGGACCAGGCTCCCTGCTTCCGCAGCCATGTTCCTCTCTGTCTCCCAATCTGTACGCTCCCTACCCGCCCCCTCCCACCGTGGCCCCGAGGGGGTGGGGAGGGGAGACATTAAAAGCCGGCGAAGAGGAAAAGATCTCTCTTGGAGCTGAAGACCAGAAAAAGAGCAGACGGAGTCCAGGGACGCGAAGGAGACGAGAGCCCCAGGGCCGGGTCTAATCCCTACCACAGGATCCGAGCGAGACCAGTGTCTGCGTCTCCCCATTCAAATGCAAACGTTGCTTGGCAATTCTCTGGACAGAGGGACACGGAAAAACGCATCCTTTAGGTCACAACGGTATAGAATTGACTCGCTCGGTATCCTCGTTAACAGGCATAGGGGATAGGCGCTGCATGATGTATTGTAGACTCAGTGTGGCTTCCTTCACAGCCCTCTGATCTCGCACAAATCTATATTCATTTGACCCTGCCTCTGGGCTGGCAAAATCAGGGCACGGCCTGAGGAGCCCCTCTCCTACCTAGCAAGGGATCGGACACAGGCTTAAATCCCTTTGACCGCTTCTGGTTTTGTTAGGGGGTAGCGCTTCACACCGGTCCGTCTGGCCCGCTCCTTTAAGGCTAGTACCACGGGAGAGGTTCCGAAGGCTTGCTCTGTTCTGCCCCGTGCCTGTGCTTTGGGGTCTATCCCTAACAAGTACTTCCGGCAGTACTTCTGCGTTTTGGGGCTCATCTTAGACGAACATGAGGAGGCCCGAACCCTTGCCTCCAGGGGTTTTCTGCCTGGACTGTACGTCCAAACGGTCGGTTCCCTCAGTAAATCTCTCCCACCCCCCACCCCACCCCCCATACGGGAAAAAGGGCATTCCGGAACGTCTGAGGAAGAGGGCGCGGGACCGGGAACCTGGTGCATGGGTCAGGGAGGCTCCAGGAACCGTTTCGTTTCCCCCGTTTCCTGATGCTCCTTTTACGTTGGAACCCCTGCTAGACCGCGTGCCTTCTTTCGCTGGTCAGGACAGAGTAAGTGGTTCCCGGAATCCAGAAGAAAAAGTCTCTCGATTCCCCCTTGGACTTCCAAGGTAACCCGGGGCTCCTCGGGGGAGATGCTGATCTCGTCCCCTGCAGCCTTTGGGGGAGCCCCTCGGCCCTGCATCAGAACTCGCCTTCCAGGGGCATTTGAAGACCGGGCTTGTCCCCAGTCTTCCCTCTCTGGGGTCAGTTAGGGCGATTCCTCTCTTCCAGTGTCCCCCCTGCGTATTACCGTATGCACGTTGGTTTGGCCCTGGCTTCCTAGCCTGCGGACCCGACCCGTGGCGGCGGCCCGGGTTACTTTGCCCGAGAGATGCCTTCCCTCCTTCCCCACCGTTACCTGGGTCCCAGCGCATGGTTCCTGGCCAACGGGCCGGGCCGGCTCGCCTCTTCATCTTCGTGTCTTCTTTCTTTTCCTCTGCCACATCCCTGTTGCTGAATACCTTAAAGGTTATTGCCATCGTTTGTGACGGGTCCCTCCCGGGGCCCTATTCTTTGCCAACAAAGCATCTCAGATCATTAGACAGATTGACTGCTGGGGTCATCTCCCAAGCACTCCTGAGTGACTATGCTTTGTATTTCATCTCTCTTTTAGTTACTATGACATCCTTGCAATGCGGGTGTTTTATCATCCTGATTTTATAGGCCTGGAAGCTGGAGTATTTTGCCCAATCACCCACAACTAGTGAGTGCCAAGGCCAGAGTTTCTGACCAAAGTTGTTGGAACTCCAAAGTTCATATTCTTAAGCAGAAAACACCAAGTTAGGAGCCCATACTGGAAGCTGAGAGGGGACGTGACAGGAGGTTCCTGATACACAGGGTTGAGGGCCTCCCTGCTTCCATGGACTCTTCTCTACCAGCTTACCCACTCCCCACCTGTCTCCACTCCCATCAAGTGGAAAAAAACCTCCCCCATGCTAGAGTTGAGCTTGTTGATCCTGTAAAGGCTTTACAATCTCTCCATGCCCTACACCCCATTACCTTCAGAGTGAAACCCGTGCCCTCATGTCATATTCAGTATAGACAAGCAGAGGCTAAGTGCAATGCCACAGATTTGAATTTCAGTCCTGGCTCTGCCTTTTAACTACCTCCACTTCTTTGGCAAAATGTTTAATTTCACCAGGCCTCAGTTCCTCATCTGTGAACTGTAGGGGATAGCAGGCCCTACCTGCTAGTAGTAGTGTTTGGAGCCATTTCAACAAACAATTCCATTTAATTGGATGTTCACTAGCTCTTCCCCTAGCTGCTTGAGGTTTCTTGTGAGCCTCCCCAACATCCGCTACTCCCAACTACCCCCATGACCTGGCAAAACCGTTTCTCTTGTCCAGGTATGTCCCCCTCCTGCATAGGCCTATTGTTTAGAATTCAGCCTGTGATGCTTTCTTCGTGGGCCCCCCACCACCACCCCTGCTCCTTCTCAGGCCAAGATGCCACTGTCCTCAGGTGCTAAGAAGCACACACTCTCCTTTGTTTTAGCAGTTCCTCCAGGATTAATTTATCCTTACAGTTCGCTGTCTAAATTTTGAGTTCCTGCAGGATGGGCATTTAGTCCTCCTCATCTCTATAGGTCAGTATCCTGACAGTGCCTAGGTGGTAAGGAAATTCCTGATGAGGGACCTTTAAAAACCCTGGCCTCTGAATCTTTACTCAGGAGGACACACTCTGGACTTTTTGCAGTTCCTCCTAGCTCCCTGAACTTATTGTCTTTCACTCTCCCTCAGGCCTCTGTCCAGGCCACCCACTCCCTGACACACCTCTGCCTTCCCAGCCTCTTGGTCTCCCCCTAAATGTCCCTTCCTTCATTACCCCCACCAATGTGAAATGAAGCTTCCCTCCATTACGCTCTCTATATCCCATCTCGACACTTATCATACTTCATTATAGTCACTGGCTTAATATGTGCTTCCAAGTCTAGCTACTAAAAGTCCAGGAAGGCAGAAGCCATGCCATTCTGTTTAACCTTGGACCTTCACTGCACAGTAAAGTGCCTGGTATCTAACAGATACTCAGAAATTAGTGAATGAAAGAATGAATTCATGATACCATACCTAACAATGCTTAGGAGTCAGAGAAGAGGAATGGTTCTAGAGAGCCCTTTTTATAGAACGTAATAATATTAATAGATACTTAACAAATATTTACAAAACTAGTAGATACAGATTTTCAATCATCCATACGAAATGAACGATTAAACCTGGTCTCTGTAGTGACAAAGGACAGTCTCTCTGTTAGGGTCAGTTTCTGAAACCTAATCAGAACTGCCCCTCAGGTTCACTTCCTCTGTCCGACTTACTAATTAGCCATACTGTGAGCTCCTTGGCATCCTTCTAAAAGGGTCTTCCCAGACCACATTATGAAACCACATGGCATAAGAATTGCTGAAAATGTCTTTTTTTCTTTCTTTATTGTTTTTCTTTTGAAGGCCAAACTGAGGCAGTGAGGCAGGCCACTGGCGGTTTGGAGCAGGAGGGGTGCTGAGGTCAGAGCTGGGCTTTTTTTTGTTTTGTTTTCTTTTTTTGAGGGCACTGTCACTGGCCCTCATGTGGGACCCGAACCGGGGCCGCTGGCTTCCCAAGCCAGCGCTTCACCAACTGCGCCACTCGCCTGACCCAGATCTGGACTTTAGAGGATCACTTTGGCAGCAGGATATGGAATGGATGAGAGGGGGTTTGAGCCTAGGAGAACAGGCGTGAAGCCCTAACACTTTCTCCCACTTGACTAGAATAAGTCTTTGTTTATATGTTCCATCCCCATCTGAGTTGAGTTCCCTTCCATTGAAGGCAGAGAGTTTATCATGTTCGCCTGTTAACCTACCATGACACCAAGTTGAGGTGCATTAAAAAGTGAAGGAAGGGGGCCGCTCAAGTGGCTCAGTTGGTTAAGAGCTCGCTCAAGAGTGCGAGCTGAGCTCTGAGCAACAGCAGTTCGATGCCCAGCCCGAGGTGAGCTGCCACTGAGCTGCCAACAGGTGGCAGGATGGCTCAGCTAAAAAAAAAAAAAGTGAAGGAAGGACTGGAAACAACTATCCATGAGCAAGTGAAAACAACTTAACTATCCATGAGCAAGTGAATGGATTAATAATTATCATGTAACCATGCAACAGAATACTGCTCAGCAATAAAAAGGAATGAGCTGACATACGCAACAGTATGAATGAATCTCAAAATCATTACACAGTGAAAGAAGCCATATACAAATGATACATGGTGTATGTATGATTCCATTTATAATACATACAATTCTGGAAAATGCAAACTATGTATAATGAGATAAAGCAAACCAGTGGTTGTCTAGGGCAGGGCTAGAGCAAAGGACACTGGTGTAGGGGGCAGGTGGGAAGAATTAGGACACTCTGGAGCAGAGGAGTGATGTGTATGTTCATTTTTTGATGTAGTGATGTTTTCATATGTATATTGGGGGTGCCAAAAAAATGTATACACATATTTGTATTCATCTTTTGTTATCGGTATATATTGAGTTTACAACTTTAGTATAGTTTTTTCCTTTCTTAAAATGTGTATACAAGGGCCCGCATATACAGGGCCGGCCGAGTGACTCAGTTGGTTAAGAGCTTGCTTAAGAGTGTGAGCTCTAAGCAACAGAGTTGCCAGTTCAATTCCCACGTGGGCCAGTGAGCTGCGCCCAAACTGAGCTGCCGCTAAGCTGCCAACAGGTGACAGGATGGCTCAGCTGGTGAGAGCACATGCTCCTAACAACAAGGTTGCCTGCTCCCAATTCCCCAATAAAAAGTTAAAAAAAACAAGGTTGCCTGTTCAACTCGACTCTAGCATGGGATGGTGGGCTACGCCTGCCCACATTTAAAGACTAAACTCTACAACTTCACATGAGCTGCCGACTGGGTGTCTCAGGGGATAGAGGGTGAGCTCTTCACAACAAGGCTGCCCAACTCCCACACAGCACCTTGAGCTGAGCGGTGTGACTGGACTTGAAGCTGTTAGCTGCGCCCTCCACAACTAACATTGAAGGACAACAACTTGGCTGTTCCCCCTTCCCCAATTCCCCAATAAAAATCTTTAAAAAAAGAAAGGTGTATACATTTTTTTGGCACCCTCTGTATATGCCAAAGCTTAGCAAATTGTACTTTAAACATTTACAGTTTATTGTATGCCAATTAAACCTCAGTAAAGTTGTTTTTTAAAAAGTAGAAATGGATATAGTAGAGAAATAAGTTAGGAGGTATCATTTGACCTGGAAGATATGGCCTTGGCTTGAGAAAAACCTCTGGGCAAGACAGAAGGAAGATGTAGCCCAGTCCAGACCTGGGAAAGGACAAATAGGTTTAGGGGATGGTAAATAGGCCATTTTAACTTGAGCAGAAAAAAAAAACAAAAAAAAAAAAAACAAGGCCTTGCCTATTAAGCTTTTTCAAAGCATGCATTGAATTGCAGTTTCAGCACTTACTCCCTAAACAATCCTGGACAATTTATTCACCTTCTCCGAGACTCAATTTCCTTTATCTATAAAATAAAAATGATAACAATGGAATCTATCTTAAATAGTGGCCGTAAAGATTAAATTAGGTAATGCATGTAAATCACTTGGCAGTGGACCAGGTAAATAGTCAAGTGCTCGATAAGTAGAAGGAATTATTATTATAATAATTACTGTTTTGACCCCAACATCAGCAAATGTATACAGATTTTGAGGAGAAAAAAGTGATCAAAAAGGTTTAGGAAGATTCATCTCACCATTACTAATTAACTTTCCTCCAGAGTTAAAATACCAAACTCTATCACCTCTACCAGCTTCCTCACTTTTTAACTTCATTCCTAGTAAACACCATGCCCAGGAGGAGCCCACAACCAGCAACTAAGGTTACCTTCTGTTAGTGAAGGGATACCAGCTGATAACTCCTACCACTGTGGGGACAAACTAAATTGAGTTGAGCCTCTGGAATGAAAAACCAGAGCCCCCCAATCCCATTCTCAAAGCCAACACCAACATAGGTATATATTCAGGGTGCATTCTGAAGAGAATAAAGCAGGCGATGTTTTTTATTTTAATTTTAAACCATACATAGTGCCCCCCAAATCCAGGAAGAGGCTCAGGATTTCAGTTACCTGACTTTTTTCAAGTCCCTTAAATACTAAACTAGGAGTTTAATCCTCTGGAGAGTTTCTGAGGAGAAGCTGCTCTGTGCCTATTTCATCATCTATAAAATGGGAGATAATAATGGTAACTACTTCGTGAGGGTCTTATGAGAGGATTAAGTGAGTCAGTATGTGTAAAGGGCCTAGAACATTACCTGGCACATCGTAAATGCTCTGTAGGCATTAGCTAAAATTTTGTAAGGACTTTATTTCTTCCATCTTGTTTACAATGCTTTTTTGTGGTCAAGTATTTTTCAATTACTAAACATTAACAGCATCCTCGTAACAGGCTAGTAAAGCCCCAGTGCACCTTTGAGCTACAAGTAAGCTTGGCTGACTGATGTCTTATAAATATTCATCAGACACCCAGCATTCCCACAGACTCAGTAGTGGTTTTATCTGCTAATTTCATTTAGTTAGAAAATATATTGCAGATAAAAGAATTTAAATTAACTGGTAATTTTATTAATAACCATACCATCTACACATATTTGATAACACACATGTAGGAAACAAGATTTATCCAGTCTATGATAATGTCTGGAATCCGTTTGGATTCATGAAACCCCTGCAGTGGGCTCCCAGACCCGTTTCGGTTCCAGGATCCAAAAGTAGAATTAAGTAACTGATCAGACCATCAGTGTCTATCCCGCAAGATCAGTGCTTGAACAGAGATTCAATATGCGGTAATTACACAAACTAAAACTAAATTGCAACTGTCCTCGGTTCTCAGGAAACAAGAGGTGGACAATGTACGTAGCTGCATGACCAGTGGACCGATCACTTTGCGTCTCTCAACCTCGTTTGTAAAAGGTGTATTATATTAACCTTGCCTATCATATAGGGTCTGTCTCCTGAAAAACAAATGAGATGGTTAAGTATAAAGGTTCATCTCGGTGTGGAACAGAGGATAGAGGCAAGGAGGGAGACAGAAAAGGGAAAAGGGTCTTTCCCGTGATCAACTCTGAATATCCTGAAAATCCAAAGGAAGTTAAGCTACACTGAGAAGCGTTAGCTAGCATAAAGGGAAGAGCCACTGTTGCCGCCACCTCTTTCCCGCAAAAAATCTTAGCACGGTCCTCCTCAGCTGTTACCCTGGGGTGACCACGGAAATGGAAAAACATTTCCATTTTCATGTCTTCACATACATCTAATGGAAATGAACCGCCATCATCCATCCATGTAAATGACTAGAAGGGGTGCGATAAGGAAATTAATAAATATTAATATCAGTAAGTATTTAAGTGTCCACTATGTGCCAGGCACTGACTGGCGCTGGTGATGTGGCCAAAAACCAGACCAGCAGAATCTAAGGGCATGAGAAGAAAAACCATAAACCTGAAAAAAAAGGAAAATAAAGAAAAGAAATTCTGATGGCAGCTATAAAATAAAAACAGTGAGAGGCCAGGACAGGCAGGAATGAGAAGCGCAAACACCTGAGTGGACAAGTGGGGAAGATCTGAGAGATTAACTTTGAGCCCAGACTTAAATGACCAGCGCCTTTAAGTAACCCGAGTCCAGAACGTTCTAAGAAAATTAAATGCAAAAATGAAACACAACATTGATAAACAATAGGGATTTCAAAGCCCCAAAGTGAGTAGCGGAAACCAGAATGTTTTCATGAATTTCGTGGAGCTGCGCGGGATTTTGAATATTGATGTTGTCCAATCAGGAAAGGGCTGAGACTTGGGAGAGCGGAAGTCCCCAGAATCGCTGGTGTCCAAAGGAGGCCAAATTGCAGAACCCAAGCAGTTGCCTCTCGGGAGAAATCTTCAGGGCT
The DNA here is from genome assembly GCA_033961575.1 of Aselliscus stoliczkanus. NCBI lineage: Eukaryota > Metazoa > Chordata > Mammalia > Chiroptera > Hipposideridae > Aselliscus > Aselliscus stoliczkanus. Next base: position 103,126,876 of record CM066739.1, read on the forward strand.
GTGACGCAGTGTCCGGGCGACACGGGCTTGTGTCCTGGGGTACTTTCTTAACAATGGCGAAATCATTTCGTTTGAAAATACCCAACAAAGTCACCACGACACCAGTCTGGGGCCGGAGTGGGAACCTCTCAATACTAGTTGAGATCTGATCCAGAAAACGGGCAAAAGACGCGCCGCCTACGTCCAAAAAGCAAAGCCAGTCCCGCAAAAAGAACAAGTCATAAAGGTTTAAAGAGCTGTGTACCGTATCCCGTGATCTTAAACCAACCAGAAATTTGTGAGAAAAAGGTGTCAAAGCTAATTAATAACAAAGCTCTTTTCTGAGTAGATGGGTGGCTCTGAAAAGAGCCTTTGGAGTCAAGCGGCCGACCACTCATAAGAGCGCCGCGTCCCAGAAGGGGACTCACTTGGAGCTGGTGTACTTGGTCACGGCCTTGGTGCCCTCGGACACGGCGTGCTTGGCCAGCTCCCCCGGCAGCAGCAGGCGCACAGCCGTCTGGATCTCTCGGGAGGTGATAGTGGAGCGCTTGTTGTAATGTGCCAAGCGGGACGCCTCGCCAGCGATGCGCTCGAAGATGTCGTTGACGAACGAGTTCATGATGCCCATGGCCTTGGACGAGATGCCGGTGTCGGGATGCACCTGCTTCAGCACCTTGTACACGTAGATGGAATAGCTCTCTTTACGGCTGCGCTTGCGCTTCTTGCCATCCTTCTTCTGGGCTTTGGTGACCGCTTTCTTGGAGCCCTTCTTAGGCGCGGGAGCGGATTTTGCTGGCTCAGGCATTACTGAACACACGATACAGCTTGGTAAAGCAAAGAAATGAGATAATAGGCGGGCATGATCCTTTTATAACCACTGTATGCAAATTAGGGCTCCAGAAGTCTTTCGTTTCCATTGGGTCACGCAGGAACCTTGGTTTCCAGTAACAGCTACGTAATGACATTAACTCTTGATCCTATTGGTCGTTTCTGGAGCCAATTTAGAGCCAATGAAAAACTCGTTCCTGACCCCACCCCTAGGAAAGCTTATAAAGGTTTTCGAAGTGCTGCTCTTTCAGTCCTGTTTCCGTGCGAGAAGTGGAGCTTTTGAGTTATCAGGTTCCTTTCTTAATCATGTCTGGTCGAGGAAAGCAAGGAGGTAAAGCTCGTGCCAAGGCCAAGTCTCGCTCATCCCGAGCCGGTCTTCAGTTCCCGGTGGGGCGAGTGCATCGTTTGCTGCGCAAGGGTAACTACGCCGAGCGGGTGGGGGCCGGCGCGCCCGTTTACATGGCGGCGGTGCTCGAGTATCTGACCGCTGAGATCTTAGAATTGGCGGGCAACGCCGCTCGAGACAATAAGAAGACGCGCATCATCCCTCGTCATCTGCAGCTGGCCATCCGCAACGACGAGGAGCTGAACAAGCTGCTGGGCAAGGTCACCATCGCCCAGGGCGGTGTTTTGCCCAACATTCAGGCAGTTCTATTACCAAAGAAGACCGAGAGCCACAAAGCCAAAAGCAAATAAAGCCTAGCAAAATAACCAAAGATCAAAGGCTCTTTTTAGAGCCACCCAATTTTTCAATAAAGAGCTAATTGCGCTGTTGTCAGCCCTTAACTTGATGTTCTGGTGGCTCTTAAAAGAGCCTTTTGGTAGAGTCGATGGTGCTAACCCTTTCAATTACTTATTTTTGCCAGGTTTGTGACTTTCCGTTTTCTTCGGCAACAAAACTGCCTGGATATTAGGCAAGACCCCTCCCTGGGCAATAGTAACACCCCCTAGTAACTTGTTCAGCTCTTCGTCATTTCTCACGGCTAGTTGCAAATGGCGGGGGATGATGCGAGTCTTCTTGTTGTCCCGGGCGGCGTTACCCGCCAGTTCCAGGATCTCTGCAGTCAGGTACTCGAGCACAGCCGCCAAGTATACCGGGGCGCCGGCCCCCACTCGCTCGGCGTAGTTACCCTTGCGCAGCAAGCGGTGCACTCGCCCCACCGGGAACTGCAGGCCTGCGCGTGATGAGCGCGACTTGGCTTTAGCGCGAGCTTTGCCTCCTTGCTTGCCGCGTCCTGACATCACGGCTAAAAAAGCAGTTACAACTTGTTTTACAATAATGAACCCATTTGATGTAATTTATAAGAGCTACTGGGAGGGGGTGAAGGGTAGATGGTTTGATTGGCTAAAAGCGAAGCCTATCAAACAGCCAATAGGAAAGCAGGAAGCGGATTCCTCGTTTGCATCCAGAAAATGAAGGCTGTCGTGACAAGGCAACTACCAATCGCTGGGAGCCACATTAAAGCTCTATTTACATGCCGGCATTTTTAAAGAGAGATTTTTGGAACAAAGAGCTGTTTTACCGAGTGGTGCTTTTTTCAACTAGAGGTGGTAGTTTTCTTTTTTCCCAGTTTAATAGAGCTGGGAGGGAAATCCCAAGAAGGACCCGAAAGGACTGTGGAGGGCCTCCAGCAGATGCAGTTACTAATGCTTAAGGTAAAGGCTTCTGGAGGGTATTATTCCCTTGCGCCCTAAATTACCCTCCAAATCCCTCTCTTTCTGTCTCGTTACAGCCAAACTCCTCTAAAATAATATATATTATTGTACTAAGGCCGTCTCCCTTCTCAATTTAGTAGCTGCCCGCGGCGTGGCTTCGCCTCACCCCTCACCCGCCTCCAGTCCGCGGAATCCAGTGTACCTAAGGGCTACAATAGATTTGTGTTCCTCCTGGTGATTTCCGGGAGACGTCGGATGCCGCCTTGAAACTTGCTCCGTTGGGCTTTCAAAATGTCCTCCGGCTTTCCGTACTCTGCTGTTCCTCTGCCTATCTCTGAATAAGCGTGTCCATTAGGCGCTGCCTCCCTCCTCGTCTCTTCCACTCTTCACTCTTCAGAAGAGTCTTGAAATATAGATTGACCCCTCCAGATCTCATCATGCTGGAAAAGTACTGGAACCCCTTCCTGGGCCAACAAAAACACCCCCGTCCTCCCTCGCTCCAGGATGTAGCTCACCACAAAGGCTAACTGACGCTTATCTTAGCTTCTGTAGAACGCTTCGCTTACCAACCACCTAGACCGGTGAAAAACAGGATGCGGTTTCTGCCTATAAAATCTCCCCTCCCAATTTACTCGGGACTGTGAGTTCTGTTTAGGGCAGGAGCCCGACCCCAGCCGCTGGCTAATAAACTCCAAATAGACCCATGAACTTTGTCTGGGGTTCTTGATAGTGAGGTCTTACCCACTTCCATGTTTTCAACTAACATCCAAATTTGTTCAGAAGCTCAGACTGAGACAGCAAAGGGACTTGGGGCCCAAGGAATGCCTGATGACCAGGAGGAACTGATAAGCTGACCATAAGAATGCCTCCATGCCCTTACTCCCTATGCAAAAATGCAGAGTAGCTGATTTTATCTCCTTTATAACCTGCTTACTTCTTTGTCGAAACCCCTGTTCCTGGGGTGGTGGTAATGAGCAATACTCTGTCTTGCCCCCACAGGGCAGGTGCGATCATAGTTACTAGGCAACTGCAGCTGAAAAGGAAAGGCACCCCAACTTGAAATGGGGAATTCCCGAATCCTGCCTTTTTTAAAAGGACCACTTTGTCCCGAGTCAGTTCCCAAGACCTTCCTTTCCTCTGCTGCCTCCCTTGTGCACAAGCACAAGCTTAATAAAATTTATCTGGAAGTTTTTCTGGGGTTTTCTCTCGATTTCTATCTTGGGGAACTCAAGAACCTCAACGCCAGTAACATTTTGTGGTGACAACGAAGGGACCCCTTAAATCCCTATAGTAACGAGGTAGGGCAAGAAGAGTCGGCCTCATCGTGCCTGATGAGCAGCTGGTTGAACCTTTGATTCAGCGTCAGTGCGACTTCTGAATCCGCCTCTGACTTGAGCGGCTCTCTCCTCTCCAAAGAGATTTTATTTTCTTTCAAGTTCTGTTTGTTATTGTCTTGTCTCTGTGTCCAACTTCGCCTTACCGTAGAACTGAAATGGCCGATTTTTACTGGCCCCAAGTGGCTGATCAGCGGACAGATGGGTTGCTTCCATCTGTCCCGAAACAGGTGTCTCAGGTTTGAGTCCCAGTAAGAAGTTCAGGGTTAAAGTCCCTGAGGTTGAGTTTAAGTCCTACTGTAGTCATTATTTTCTGTTCTTATTTGGTAGGTTTCGGAGGAACTTTGCCTCAATCTTGTGGGCACTGGTCCAGCAGTTAAGAGCCAATAGTGCACTCGCCACTTACTGTGAAAGGGTAAGTCACAGAACCGTACGTAGATTGGCACTGAGCCCCCTGAGACCTAAAGCAAATGTCCCTGACACTAGAAACACTGAAACTACTCACTACCCTCTCCATCCCCTGCAGCTAACCCATTTCAGGCTCTTGATCCCCCTGAGAGACCTCTACCCTACTGTCTCACTAGTCTTTGTCCATCCTTCCTACTTTGGCACCTGCCTGGCTACCTGTTGGGTTTCTTTCTTTGACCTAGGGCCGGGAAGTCTGACCTTTTCTGTTTTTGAGACCTGTGTCCCTGTGAATTCTCATTGCTGTATCTGAGTTCTGGTTCCCTGCAACCTGGAATTAAAATTTGTTTAACCAGGAAGATCTGTTTACCCTCTTTGATTCATCAAACATCTGACCCACTCTCATTCTACACAGATCAGAGGCGGATTAGAGATTAGGGGGACCTGGACCTGGTATAGGGTTGGAGACACTTGAGTATTTTCTACACAGGCCATGGTTCCCCAGTTTTCCTTGATCTGATTCTTTCACTCTCCTCCCTCTTCTGTCTAGATCTCACTTGCTCTTATGGATTGGCTGATTGGGACCACAAGCACTCCTATTTCCTTAATGATTCCTGAAGTGGAACAGTCCACCCAGTTCTCAGCCCCCTGATCATTAGTCACCGGCTCTATCATGGGAAACTACACTTCAGGCATCAAAAAAGATTCTCCCCTAGGATGCATCGTCACTAATTGGAAACACTTTAAGTTAGATGATCTAAAGAAAAAGAAATTAATTTACTTTTGTAATGTGACCTGGCCCAAATATTCTCTTGGGGAGCAAGAAGAATGGCCTGAGAATGGTTCTTTAAATGGTAGTACCATTTCCCAGCTGTACCTTTTTTGTCAGCGCTCCAGCAAATGGTTGGAAATTTCCTATGTTCGGGCTTTTGTAAAACTGCATCAGGACAAAAAGCACCAACATTCTTGCCGTGTCTGTGTGGCCTCACTCTCGAAGAAACCTGACCCCGTGGCCCCATCTGCTTCAGATTTCAAGCCCCTTGACTTTATTTCGGCCTCTCCTAATTTGACTCCAAGGACCCCCCTCCTTGACCCCTTGCCTCCTAGTCATTTAGTCTCATTTGCTGAGCCTCTCCCACATGCCCCTGTTCCTAACCCCTCTGCACCCTCAGCTCCAAACCCTTCTCCTCCAGCTCCATCCCCCACTAGGACCAGATCAGGACTTAGGCGGCGACGACCTCCTCCTCCTCCTCCTCCTCCTCCTCCTCCTCCTCCTCCTCCTCCTCCTCCTCCTCCTGCAAATAGTTCCTCTCCTGCAAATGGTTGTTTCCCCCTTCAAGAAGTTGTTGACAGAAGCACAGAAATTGTTCCAGTCCATGTACCCTTTTCTGTCACCGACATGAGCCAATGTAAGGAAATATTTGGAAACTTCTCAGAGGACTCCAGTAGGTTTCAGGATGAATTGTTTAAGCTTAGTTTAACTTTCTCCCTGACTTGGCAAGATGTCCTGGACATTCTAACGCACTGTTGCACCCTGGATGAGAAGGACCTTATTTTGGGGAAGGCCCAAGAGTATGCTGATAGCCTAGTTGTCACTAACTCCCAACATGATGTGATCAGATTGGCAAGAGAGTCAATTCCAGACCAATGGAACTACGGGGATCGCCATGGTAGGGCTAGGATGGAACATTTTATCACCTGTATATTAGAAGGCATAAAGAGGTGCCAAGTTAAGCAGGTAAATTACAATAAAATTAAGGAGATCACCCAGGAGAAGGAGGAAAACCCAACCCTTTTCCTCAACCGGCTTTCTGAATCCATGAAAAAGTATACCAATATTGACCCTCAGTCAGTAGAAGGAAGGCTGTTATTGGCTGTGCACTTCAGAACCCAGGCTGCTCCAGATATTAAGAGAAAATTCGCAAACTTGGAAATCACACCCTGTGTTCCACTGTCAACCTTGGTGGAGGAGGCCATCAAGGTATTTAATAATCGAGAACAGGCAGAGGAAGCAAAGAAAAAGAAGAAATTAAAGAAAATTGGACCACCACCTCAAGATGACCCTAGACCTAGGAGACCAGTCCAAGAGAAATACCAAGGGTGGTCTGGAGTAGGGTGGAACTGTTGTCGGAGAATGGGCCTTTCTCGGCGCAGAGTCCAGGTCCTTGGCAACTCGAGCAAAGAATTGAACGAGATACCAGAGTAAAGTAGTAAAATAAGTAGTTTATTAGAAAAGACAGTACGTCCAGACTAGAGGATGGACTAAGGGCCCATTACCAAAGAGTAGAGGGGGCATATGCAAAGGTGAGGCTAAAGGGAAGAAGTAGCAGCAGAAGTAGCAGTAGCAGCCGCGCTTCCCTCCCAGGACTTGGGGTTTTTATCCTTTTTCTCCAGGATGGGCTGTTCTTCCTGGGCGTAGGACCACTTGATTGGCCCCTGTGATTAACAAGATGTCCTATGTAAGTGTGAGTGACTGGTCTGATCTAGTTAGATATTTTGCACCCATTTGCTCTTCCCGCAGGGGTAGGTAATTACAATACAAAGGGGAGTTTTGGGTGGAGAGGGGATGTCCCCAGGTGGTCACACTATGGGACGTGCAGGAATGCAGAGACCCAATGCCTGCCTCTAACTACCTGCCTAGGTTTTCCTTGAGAGACGTGATCCCCATAAAATCTCTATGGGAAGCTGAGGGACAGGAGGTCTCTTCTTCTGTATCTGCTTCCTGCTGGGCAGGGGCGTAGAGCTGTCCTTGCCTATTGGGGTTCACGGAACTCTCGCCCTAGCTGATCTCAGATGAGAGGAAGGGGTCTCAAGCTCCACCTGGAAGACCGTGTTGGCTTCTTGCTTGTTGGGGTATCCCCTGTATCCTCAAGGCTCCTGAATGAGGACAAAAATATAAATCTGTTAGTTCTTATGACACTTGTGGCTATTCAGTCCATCACTCAGGTGGAGTCAGTTGTCCGGACACAGAATGGGTTTGACATTTAGCTTCCTTGCCTGGGGGATATTAGGAAGTCTCTGGCTTTCAAATAGTTATCTGAAGCAGGAGTAGGAGATTTCTATTGTTTCAGATTCAGGAACTAATTTACAAAGCAATTAAGAAGCAAGGGGGATCTTCCCTCAGAAAAGCAATCAAGGCCCAAGAGCCAAGAAACTAAAGAACTAGGGAGGAGACTTAACATTTTTATACTTAACATTTCTATAGAAAAGAAAACATTAAAGTTTTTCAGTGGTGGGGGTTGGTGCTGCTCAGTTGGCCGGTAACCGAACCAATGTGCTTATAAAAAGGAAGGATACTGGAACCGAGACTTCCCAGAAAGGAGGCACAAAAACAGGGAATACCTTGAACACCCCAGGAAGCTAAGGTGGGTCGGTAACCCTAATCGGCCCTCTCTCCCAGCCAGCCTCTCAGAAGAAGGGACAACCTCTGAGAGGGAATGCCAGAGCATTCACCCTGCCATAACTGTCACACCTGCAGAGCCTTGGGTCAGTCCCAATGTGGCAGGTATGAAAACTGGATTTTCACTAGATGCTGGGGCCACCTGCTGTGTCCTGACTCAGCCGGTTGGCCCACTCTCCAGTCGTGCTTGCACGGTTAAGTGGATAGACGGGAAGCCTAAGGTAAGACCATCTACTTTTCCTCTTACCTGTGATACTGGATCTAAAACTATAGATCACTCTTTTCTTTGTGTATCTGAGTGCCCAATATTTCTTCAGGAAGGAAGTGGCCATATCTCAGAGCCAGACCAAGGAATCCATTTATTATACCTCCAGACTTCTCCAAAACTGGAGCCTTCCACCATTCCAGAGGATATTAGAGCCCAAGTTAAGCCTATAGTGTGGGATACCAGTACCCCTGGGTGTGCCATAAATGTCGAACCCGTTAAAATAAAATTGAAACCGGGAGCAAAATACCCATGGCAGTGCCAACACCCGTTAAGTGCTGAGGCCCTGAGGGACATTCAGCACCTTCTAGAGAAATTCCTTAAACATGGATTAATTAGACCTTGCCAATCTCCCTGCAATACCCCGGTCTTCCTGGTAAAGAAGCCCAATGGGGAACAGCTCTTCGTCCAAGACCTACGGGCAATTAACAAGATGGTAGAGCCTATTCACCCAACAATCCCCAACTCTTATACACTCCTCACTCAGATTCCCGGGGAAACCCAGTACTATACTGTACTGGACTTGAAAGATCCTTTCTTCTGCATCCCCTTACATCCAAGCTCCCAGTATTTGTTTGCTTTTGAATGGAAAAATCCCAAGACTTGTAAAGTTACCCAGTATACCTGGACAGTATTACCCCAGGGGTTCCGGGATAGCTCATGTCTCTTTAGAAATGCCCTTGCTAAGGACCTCAGGGAGCTTAAATTTCAAAATGGAACATTGTTACAATATGTAAATAATTTACTCATCGCAAGTACCAATTATCAAGACTCCCAACACAATACTATAATGACCCTAAATTTTTTAGCTGAGCGGGGATATAAGGTATCTCCCTCAAAGGCCCAGATTTCTCTACAAAAGGTCCGATACCTAGGGTTTATCCTCACCCCAGGAGCCCAGTTGCTGGCCCCAGATCGCAAAAGGGCAGTCACCTCGTTGCCAGTCCCTACCACCAAAAAACAACTGCGCAAGTTCCTAGGGACTGCAGAATTTTGCCGAACCTGGATCCCGAATTTTGGACTAATGGTAAAGCCCTTATATGCAGCTTTAAAGGGAAAAGAAAGAAAATGCCTACTCTGGGATAACATTTGTCAGCAGGCATTTGAGACTCTCAAGACTAAATTAGACCAAGCCCCTGCACTGGGACTGCCAAACCTGAGGAAGCCGTTCTTCCTTTACATTCATGAAGAAAAGGGAATAGCCTTAGGAGTCTTAACCCAAAAGCTGGGGCTGCTCCAACGACCCATAGCTTACCTCTCAAAACAATTAGATTTGGTGGCCCAGAGTTGGCCCAGCTGTGTAAGGGCGGTGGCTGCCACTGCTATTTTAGTAAAGGAAGCCTTAAAGTTGACCTTAGGACAATGGCTTGAAGTTTTCATTCCCCATCAAGTGCAGACAGTATTAGACAAGGGATGTCACTGGCTAAAAAGAAGACAGATCACACAATATCGGGATCTCCTTCTACATACCCCTGACCTCACTCTAAGGACTTGCCAGACTTTAAATCCTGAAACCCTTCTACCCATTACAGAAGAGAGGGACTTAGAGCATTCCTGCATGGAGACTCTAGAACAGGTTTAATATAGCAGGCCCGGTTTCCACGATGTCCCCTCAGAAGATGCAGAGGAAGAATTGTTCACCAATGGGAGCAGCTTTATAGAAAAGGACACCCAGAAAGCAGGACGTGCTGTTCATTGCCAAATAAAGTAATAGAGGCTAGGCCACTTTCCCCTAATACCTTTGCACAGAAGGCAGAGCTATTAGCCCTAATCAGGGCACTCCAGTTAGGAAAGGATAAAAGACTCAACATTTACCTGACTCTAAATATGGGTTTCTAGTACTATACATGCCCATGTAGCCATCTGAAAAGAAAAAGGGATGCTGACCACAAAAAATTCCCCCGTTAAACTTAAAGAGCTAGTATAAACCAAAAGCGGTCCAACTTCCTTCCCAAATTGTTATACATTGCAGGGGCCCCCAGAGAGGTAATTTTTATTTTATTTTATTTTTTTTGAGGGTAGTGTCACTGGCCCTCATATGTGGGACCAAACTGGGGCCGCTGGCTTCCCAAGCCAGTGCTTAACCACTGCACCACTCATCCGGCCCAGAGAGGTAATTTTTAAATCAGTTATGTAGACCAGGCAGCTGCACAGTCCTTAACTCCCAGGATCCTTGTCCTAACAATTGGGACAGCCAGACCTTCCCTCTTCCCTTAAATAGATTCCCACAGGGAGGTAAGCTGAGGAAGAGATACAGCCTAAATGAATCAGGGTAGCTAACAGATGACAACAGGAGTACCTTCCCAGGTGAGGACCACCACAACTTGTAAATTAAATAACTCACTCCCACCATTCCTAGCCACTCCTATCTAGGCCAGGCTAAATGGCTACACAATCTTAATAACCCCGTTGCTCAAACTATGTGGGACTCCATTAAGGGGTGCCTATTGCATAGCACTTGTCCCCTTCCTCTCCTGGGACCCATGGAAGCTATCTTCGTTTGATTACTTTTTGACCCTTGCCTCTTTAACCTCATAAAGGCTGCCTCTTCATAGCTACAACAATTCCACATTAAGCTGATGATCATACAAGCCTTCCAGCCCAATCTCAGACAAGGAAGACCCCGGCCCGTAGTACTCTAGATCAAGCAGCAAGAGAATTTTATTCTTCAAATATAGGGACAGTGGCCTTGTTCAGCAGGAAGTAGTTATAGGAGACCTCCAACCCTAATCCCTAAATGATATAGGCCAAACAAAAGAGCCCCCTTGCTATAGGAATTTTAAGTCTCCTTTTTCCTAGTTTCTTAGCTCCCTTAGTCTTTTGTCCTAATCACTTTTTTTCCCCTTTGTGGCAGCTTCTTTATTTTTTAATTAGTTTCAGGTGTACAATAGACATTTCACCCCTCAGAGGGATAACCCCCCACCTAATCACCTTTTTTGTTTGTTTGTTTGTTTGTTTGTTTTTTAAGATTTTATTGGGGAATTGAGGGAGGGGAACAGACAAGTTGCTTCACTGGCTCATGTTGGTATCATCATTGCGCTCTTCCTGGATGAGGCAGATCAGTCGCCAGCCTCTGGATGGTCGCTCACCACAGCTATTGGCAGCCCACTGCAGCAGGGGCTGCAGCCTGCACCATCACCAGGGCTCGCACAGTCCATCTCCAGGTGGAGCTGTTGTTACCTGTAGAGGACAGTGTTACTGGCCCTCATGTCGGATCCAAACCGGGGCTGCTGTCATCCCAAACCATCTCTTAACCAATGTGATGCTCAGCCGGCTCCCCTAATCACTTTTTAAATCAGTTTCTTAATCTTAAAAGGTTATTCCTAGCCTGAATCATAGGATGTCTCCTATCCCCTGCTTCAGATAATTACCCAGAAGCTTGTGATTTATGCTTGTTGATTATAATCATTGTGGCCCAGTGTTCTTTCTAGGCCATTCCAGGCCCAGCTCCTGGGTGAACAACACCACCTGAATGATGAGTTTAACCAGAGAGAAAAGCCACAGGCCCCAAAAAGCTGAATGACTTTCCATCATGTAGTCACCCTGCGTCAGTAGCTGATTCCTGCTTTTTAGGCCAACGCTTTTAAATCTATTAACTAAAATCTATCTCTCCTCATGTAGGGGCGGGCCATCAGGATACAAATAATGCCCTAGCAAGGCTTCCAGTATACCCTGACCAAGAAGGCCAACACGGTCTTCCAGGCGGATCTCGAGACCCCCTCCCTCATCTAAGATCAGATAGGGTAAGAGTTCCGTGAATCCCCAGTAGGTAGGGGCAACGACCACATTCAGCAGGAAGAAGATACAGAAGGAAAGACCGCCTGTCCCTCAACTTCAGATTTATGGGGATCACGCCTCTCAGGGGGAAATAAGGCAGGCAGTTAGAGATAGGAATTGAGTCTCGGATACGCCCAAACATGTCAGTTAACATTCCAGCATGGTCTATGAAGAGCAACCTCCCAGAAGACCTCCACTCTCCACCCGAACCTTTCCCTTAACCTACTAGAACCAACTATGAGGAAGCTAAAGGATACAAAATACCTAAATGGGTTAGACCAGTCAGTCACACCTGCACAGTAAAGGCTACAATGACCTTCATCTCACCTTAGCTTTATACCATCATAATGTGCATATGCCCAGAAGTTCATTAGTATAACAGACTGAATTCTGGGAAGGAACATGCGCAGTCTAAGAAGATGAGGTAATAACCTGTTAATCATAAGTGCCAATCAAGAGACCCCCACACCCAGAGGAATAGCCCATTCTAGAAGAGAAGGAAATAAAAACTCCAAGTTGTCACCAGTTGGCACCTTTTGAGCCACTCTTGCTTTGGCCCACTCATCCCTTGGAGCTACTTTCATTTCTAATAAACTGCTCTTTTACCACTGCCTTTTGGTGTCCTGCTGAATTCTTTTGTTCAGGATACCAAGAACCTGGACACTGCTGAGAAGAGTGCGCTCTCGTAACTTGAAGAATGAGGAGGGTAAAATCTCAGGGTGGAAATGAGACAGCATAGTGACTTGGGCCCCTAGGCCCTTGCAGATGTGGAAACCATTCTGCATGCACAGTTGTCCAAGGTTTGACCCGTTATAACTTTCCTGGGGTGGGGTTTATGAGCAATCTGTCATCTTAACCGCCACAGCGCAGGAGCAAGCATACCAGGCAACTGCAACTGGAAAAAGAAATCATCCTACCCTGAAGTGGGAGAATTCAGAAGCCTGCCTTTTTTAACAAGACCAGTTTGTCCCCAGCTTATAAAAGCATCAAGCTGAGCCAGTCCCAAGGACCTTCCTGTCCTCTATACTGCCTCCCTTGTGCTTCATCCTTTCTTAGACCAGCTGCAGCCCCTGCCGATTTGCTTGTATGATCCTCTGCCTGCCTTCCATAGAAATCTTTCCTGAAAGTTCTGTGTCTTCCTCCTCAACTTCTCTTCCCTGGAAATTGTACATCCCCCACATCATTTTCACCCTTACCTGAGGATCCCATAAGGACAAGAGGTGGAATGCTTTGGAGAAAAGAATAGACAAATCCTATTCTTTGAACCCTTTTCTGATCACTTTTATCTTCACCTTTATTCGACCAACATTTACAGAATACATGCTACCTATCAAGAAATGGCTAGGACCAGCCGAGTGGCTCAGTTGGTTAGCTCGCTCAAGACTGCGAGCTGGTGGGCCGGTCAAGTGACATGGTGGTTAAGCGCTGGCTTGGGAAGCCAGCGGCCCCGGTTTGGGTTCCACATATGAGGGCCAGTGACACTGCCCTCCCCCACAAAAAAAGCTGAACTGTGAGCAACAGCAGTTCGATGCCAAGCCTGAGCTGAGCTGCTGCTGAGCTGCCAACAGAGGCAGGATAGCTCAGCTAAAAAAAAAAAAGAAATGGCTGTACAGATAACAGGCTAGTACAAAGCACTCTAGTGAGATGCCTCTAGAAAGTGGAAGAAATTTCAACTCTGGAAGTTAAATTAGTTAATATCAGCTGTCTGTAGAGATTACCTCTGTAAGAATGCTGGTATAGATTTGTGAAACACCCAAGTCCAAAATGATGGGAGTGTTTTCCTCAGTAGTAGAATGTAACTGAAGATAATTCTAACCCAATCAATTTATCATTTCAGAAGATGCATGTATTAATAGATGTGGTACACATTTTTATAAATGGCAGTGACAGGAGTGTATGCTAGATACAAAGGTTTGGGCTATTATGGAAGGGTCCCTATTTGTGAAAACATCAGCTTTTTCTCACAGCTGGGTGAAATATTTTTGAACACTAATTCTAAGATCAAATTCTGTGCTCAATTAACAATTTTCCCACTATTCCATTTCAAGACAAAAATATGAGACTGATAAGGGGAGAGCCAGTTACGGGAGGAGATATCACTAGAAGTTAATGAATTTACATTCTGGACTATTCATAAACTTGTGTGTTTTGTTAGTGTAAGTCTCTCCCCAAGAAGTCAGTCAACTCTTAAAGTTCTGATCATGTCAAATTTTCAGACCTACAGGGTCTGAGAGTCCAAATAGTTTGGACCTCACAGTTCTGACACCCTAAAAGGCCCTGCTTGAGATCCCCCTCTCTTTGAGATCTGATTTTTTTTTTTTAATTCTATCACAATGACCACGTGCTGTTAGAAGTGAAAGGAAAAGAGATTATACTAAACTCTTACTATGTGATAAATCCTATGCTAGGGGCTACCTAGGAAGTAGGTACAATTTTTTGTTTAAGAGAGAAGGAAACCAAGGCTCCGGTGTTAAAAGACTTGAGGAAAGTCACAGAGCCACTTAGACATGATTAGAGCCCAGGTCTGCCTGAACCAAAGACTGCTCTTCGCCACTTCATTCTCACTGCTTCGCTAACTAGATGGGTTTTTTATGAAGACACTTTCTTCCTCTGTTGATAGAAAGAGAGAGAGAAAATAATTAGACAATACTTGAGATTCCATGTAGCTATAAAACCTTATAAGTCTAGATAGGCCAATATCCTTCAAATTATCCCAGGCTCAATTAGTATTGCTCCCCAGAACTCTTTCCCCGACATTCTTACCAGAGCTATTAAAAAACAAAACGGGGCTGGCCGAGTTGCGCAGTGGTTAGAGCTGGTTTTGGGATGTCAGTGGCCCCGGTTTAGATCCCACATATGAGGGCCAGTGACACTGCCTTCTACAGCTAACAACAACTCCACCTGGAGCTGGGCTGTGCAAGCCCCGGCGACAGTGTAGTCTGCAGCCCCTGCTGCAGTGGGCTGCCATAGGCTACAGTGAGTAGCCGGCAGCCAGTGTGAGCTGCCAATAGCCGTGGTGAGCGACCGTCCTGAGGCCGGTGACCGATCTGCCTCATCCAGGAGGAGCGCAATGATGATGCCAACATGAGCCAGTGAAGCAACGTCCTCCACAACTAGACTGAAGAACAAAAAGACAGCAACTTGTCTGTTCCCCTTCCCCGAATCCCCAGCGCTGTTCTCCTACCCCAATTCCCCAATTCCAATTAAAGTCTTTTTAAAAATAAATAAATAAATAAATAAATAAAATAAAATAAAATAAAACGGCAGGCCATTTATAATAGCAGTACACCATCACAGACAAACAGGCTGGATCTTACTTCCTTAACTCCTCTGGGATTTTTAACCAAAGGCAACTAAGTTCCTTCCCAGGCAATCTAGTTAATCAAACATTCATTTTATGTTTTAGCTCCATCCCAGCATTCAACCATAGTCCTTTTCCTTCCCCTTTCCCTCCACCTCTCCCCAACACCTCCCCCCGCCTCTTCCATATGAACTGCTCACCATTCATGAGATGAACAAGGCCTTTCTACAGCTCCCTGCCACTACACATACAGCTGCCTCAGGCTAGAATGCTTCATCTTCCTCTTCACATACAAAACCCTCCTTATCCTTCCAGTTTCAGCCCAGATGATCACCTCTTCCTTCATGAGGCCTTCTCCCAAACACACTCTCAATGTGTCCACACCTCTGTTCACATCCTGGTGATAACACCACTCTGTCCTGTGCTTTGACCTTGGTCTCACTTCCTTTCTGTGACCACCTCAAGGGAGAGACCATGTCTTCATCTTTGAATCAAGAGTCCTTAATTCCTTCTACCTGACTCTTAATAGGGTAGTTAAATGTTTGGGGCATCTTTTCTAAAATATCTCACTAGTCAACAGCCACTCTCCAAATGCCAACTATAAACAGTAGACTGTAGTAGTCAGAATGATGGAAGATATAATAGGAGCTTGTCAATTAAATAAAAAATACTATACCCTACCATAATAGAGTTGTTAAAATAAATGAGAATTAAATGCAAAGAACTTACTGCAGAGCCTGGAACTTGAGAGGCTCAGTGCTGGATTGGGAGGCAGAATAAGTAAGTGATTAAGATCCCAAATTTTACAGCCTGACTCTGGGTTTGTTTACTGGATCTGTACCATGGGCAAATTACCTAACCTCAAAGGGTCTCTGCTTCCTCAGTGGTAAAGCAAGAGTAATAATAGTAGCTACTTTGTGTGACTGTTAAAAGAGTTCGTAAATGTAAAACATTTAGAACAGTACCTGGCACCAAGAAAGCAGAGGCATCCTAAAAATTCTTTGAATTATTTTATCATTTCAAAAGTAAACATCGGGTGTATCCTAGTGATTCCACTCCCGGATATACACCAAACAGAAACGAATGTTTCCATCCAATAAAAAGCATTTACGAGAATATAATATGTAACTGCATGTAACCACACTACTATACAACAAAAATGAACACATCACTGCCACACTCAATGGATGAATCTCACAATGTTGAACAAAAGAAAACAAATGAATTCATGCCATGTGATTCTATTTATACGAAGTTCAAAAATTGACAAAAATAGTAATCTATGGTGATAGAGGTTAGAATCATGATTATTGTGCCAGGATGGTATTGGCTTCCTGGATGGAGCCTTCCAAGATGCTGGAAATTTTCTGTATTAACATCTTTTTTTTTTACAGATTTTATTGGGGAATTGAGGGAGGGGAACAGCGTTGGGGAATCGAGGAAGGGGAACAGACAAGTTGCTGTCCTTTTGTTCTTCTGTCTAGTTGTGGAGGATGTCGCTTCACTGGCCCATGTTGGTATTATCATTGCAGTCTTCCTGGGTGAGGCAGATTGGTTGCCGGCCTCTGGACGGCCACTCACGGTGGCTCACTCCAGCTGGCAGCCATTCACGGTAACTTATGGCAGCCCACTGCAGCTCCACTGCAGCTTATGCCTTTGCGGGCGACTCACTGCAGCCCCGCTCCAGGTTGAGCTGTTGTTCACCATCTTAGCTGTAGAGGGCGCAACGTCACTGGCCTGCATGTGGGACCCAAACCAGGGCCCTGCTGCTCAGAGCTGGCGTCCCAAGCCAACTCTTAACTAACACGCCACTTGGGAGGCCCTGTATTAAGATCTTGATATGAGTATATTCACATGTAAAATTCAGTGATACACTTAAGATTTATAAATTTCTCATTTGTAAATTATACATCAATAAGTGAAAATTATTTTTTTTAATGAACAAATAATGAAGTAATCATTGTGTTGCAGGGGGGATGCCCAACAAAGCGAGTATTTTGTTGGGATGTTGGGCATCCCAATCCTTATGTTACAGATTAGTGTTTATTATTGTTCGTTTTGTTTTAATTACACATCCGAGGTGACCACATTATCTCTTGGTGCTTAAAGCCTCTAAAAAGTCTTAACCTGGCCATGACAAATCTTCACTAAATCGTAGGTATTATTATGACTGTTTTTCTTAGAAATAAAACCACTAAACTTGCTCTTGCAAAGCCTTTACCTATTTTTTGCAACAGGAATAATAATGTCAGCCCTCTATTCATACATCAGTTCACTTATCCATCCAATATGTTTTGTTTTTTTTTAAAGATTTTATTGGGGAATTGGCAGAGGGGAACAGCGTTGGGGAATCGGGGAAGGGGAACAGACAAGTTGCTGTCTTTTTGTTCTTCAGTCTAGTTGCGGAGGATGTTGCTTCACTGTTGGTATCATCATTGCGCTCTTCCCAGATGAGGCAGATCGGTCGCTGGCCTCTGGATGTCGCTCACCCCGGCTATTGGCAGCTCACGCTTGGCTGCCAGCCGCTCACGCTGGCTGCGGGCCACTCACTGTAGCCTATGGCAGCCCACTGCAGCAGGGGCTGCAGCCCACACCATCACCGGGGCTCACACAACCCAGCTCCAGGTGGAGCTGTTGTTAGCTGTAGAGGGCAGTGTCACTGGCCCTCATGTGGGATCCCAACCGGGGCCGCTGGCATCCCAAAACCAGCGCTTAACCAATGCGCCACTCGGCCGGCCCCAATATGTTTTATTAAACACTGAGCTTGGCATAAGTCTAGAATGTAGTGAATACATTCCCTCTGCCTAGACCTCTTTCCACATGGTTAGTTCCCTCTAGTCATGCCAATCCCTGTTTAAATATCCCCTACACCGCAAAACCTTCTCTGACCTTGGTGTCTCACCATTCCTTACCACTGTCACTAGATTATCAAATTGCAAGGCTCTGACCAAAAACAAGTCCTATCAATTCCATCTCTTTAACAGCATTCTAACTGATTTATTGCTTTCTAACCCATCTCCTGCCTTCACTCACATTATTTCACCAGACTACTACTGCCAAAGATGAACTCCTCTCTGCTTCCGCTCTTCCGATTTCTCTCTCTAATACATTCTTCATATAATGGCCAAAATGATCATCTAATAAAAAATCTGATTCTTTTCTCACCATATACTCTACCCAGGCAATTTCACCCCTTTTACCCACTTCCCCCCCACCCATCCCCAGTGAGCTCATTTATCTTCAATAACTCCTACTTAATACACTTCTGAGGTGCTAAACTTAGTAGACAAAAGCTTTATGAGAAACAGGATAGTACAAAGACTCAAAGTATCTCCCATAATTACAAATGGAAAAAGAATTTTACAATGGAGAAACCTGAGAGATACCATTTTAATCAAGTAATCGGAATTAACACTAGCGATAGGACAAATCAAGTCACATGCCCCCTGGTATGGCTCACTTCTGCAGTATTCCTGTCATAAATGCATATCCTAAGTCCAAATCTTAGAAAGACAGTATCTAACACAAATTGAGGGACTTGCTACAAAATAAGTTGTACTCTTCACAAATGTCAAGGTTGGCCGAATGGCGCAGTGGTTAAGAGCTGGCTTGGAACGCCAGTGGCCCCAGTTCGGATCCCACATATGAGGGCCAGTGACACTGCCCTCAAAAAAAAAAAATGGAAATCCCCATCCCAAATACTTTGCCTACCTGTCCCCTGATACTTGGGGGAAAAAAAATGTCAAGGTCATGAAAGACAAAGAAAGACTAAGCAACTATTCCAGATTAATGGAGACCAGAGACATAACAATTGAATACAACATTTGACCCTACATTGGATCCTGGACCAGAAAGTTATTTTCATTTTATGTAAATGACATTAGTGGGACAATTGGCAGCTTTTGAGTAAGATCTGTAGATAATAGTACTGTGTCAATGTTTATTTCCATAGTTAATTTCCACATATTGTGGTTATGTGAGAAAATGTCTTTTTTAATCTAAATGTACATTAGAAACTATATATTAAGTTTCTCCAGAGAATAGGATATATATGAAGAGAGAAAGATTTATTATAAGGAATTGGTTCACATGATTACAGAGGTTGACAAGTCCCCTAGTTCTGTAGGGTGAATCAGCAAGTCGGAACCCAGGAGAGCTGATGGTGTAGTTCCAGCTTGCAGGCTGGAGACCCAGGAAGAGTCAATGCTTCAGTTGAAGTCTGAAGGCAGGAAAAAAGCCAGTGTCTCAGCACAAAGTCAAACAAGCGGGAAAGTACTCTCTTGGGGATGGTCAGCTCTTTGTCCTATTCAGGCCTTCAACCCATTGGATAAGGCCCACCCACATTAGGGGAGGCAGTCTGCTTTACACAGTTTATTACTTAGATGTTAACTTCATCCAAAACACCATCACAGGAAAAGACCCAGAACAGTGTTTGACCAAATATCTGGGCACCCTGTAGCCCAGCCAAGTTGATATATAAAATTAACCATCACAAGTAGGTAGAGAAGTAGAGGTAAGAAATATATAAGAGAGAGAAAGAGAGAGACGCCAGGGTCTGCTTTATTCCCCAGCCAGCAGAACTGGCCTGGCGCACAATAATTATGTATTCAATAAATGTAATAGACTTTCATTTTCTTGTAAGAAATGTTTGAATGCTTGAATGTTTGGCTTGTACGTATAGACTTTCATTTTTTCATGTAAAAAATGAAGGAGCTGGGCTAGATGACCTACAAGACCTATTGGCAATAAACTGTATCGAATAATCCCAATCCCACTTGTGCGAGGATTCTTGGTTTTTGTTTGTGTGTGCGTGGTTTTTTTGTTTGTTGCATTTCTCTGCTTCCTTAAAAGACCTCAAGAATCGGGAGACTCAGAGACTACAATTCCCGTGAGCCCTCGGGGCATCACGTAGCGCCCGTTCAGTGTTCTGTCGCGTAGAGAGAACTCCATTT
Organism: Aselliscus stoliczkanus; assembly: GCA_033961575.1. Lineage (NCBI taxonomy): Eukaryota > Metazoa > Chordata > Mammalia > Chiroptera > Hipposideridae > Aselliscus > Aselliscus stoliczkanus. Next base: position 103,146,773 of record CM066739.1, read on the forward strand.
CCCAGTGTGCTCAGGACGCCAGGATAGCATTTCGCCGAGCACGTCAGGAGTCGCGTCCCTGAGCGGAAACTGCGGTAGCCAAACCTGAGCCGAAGGTAGAAAGGGCCCAGCTTGGGGTTCTGAGGGGACATTGACCCAACCAAATGCTTGGAGTTGCAAATACTTCCTTTTGCAGCGTCCAGCCCATTTCTTGCTAATCCCCTTATTAACGAACATGCCTTGCGCGCGGGCCCTTTCTAATCTCCCGTCACCCCTCCCCCCCGGTGTCGGCGGCTGGGGACTAATTCCCATGCCGTCACACAAAGAAAAGAGGCGGGGTCTCGGGTCTGGCTGTCCGGCGTCTAGTCTCGCTACCTGCAGCAGCCGAGTGTGGATGTTGGCGGGTTGGCATGCGGGTCGGGGTGGGAGGTCTGTGAGATTGGGCTCCCACCAGGCGGGAGGCCCTGGCCCTCACTGCTTTGGTCCTTGTCTCTGCGGTAGCCGATGCTGAGTGGGCAGCTGGTCGGTCGCCTGTTCTCCATGGCCGGCCGCGTCTGTCTGTCCCGGGGCAGCGCGGGATCGGGGATCATCGGTCCTGTTGAGGCCGCCATTCGCACGAAGTTGGAGCAGGCCCTGAATCCCGAGGTGCTGGAGCTGAATAACGAGAGCGGCGGCCACGCGGTCCCACCAGGCAGCGAGACGCATTTCCGCGTGGCGGTGGTGAGCTCTCGCTTCGAGGGCCTGAGCCCACTGCAGCGGCACCGGCTGGTCCACGCTGCGCTGTCCGAAGAGCTGGCAGGGCCGGTCCACGCGCTGGCTATACAGGCGCGGACCCCTGCCCAGTGGAGGGAGAACCCTCAACTGGATCCAAGCCCCCCCTGCCTGGGTGGGAGCAAGAAAACTCGAGGAACCCTCTGAACCCCTCAAAAAGAGCAAGGGTGGGGATCCGAATGGGTTGTGTGAGAGTAAACTACTGGAGCCTTTTTCCCTTCATTACAGTCGGGCATTAGTAAGAGATGAGGACCGCTGGGCCCATTCAACCGCACATACATTTCTCTGGAGATAGCAACTCATTTCAGATCAGAGCTAATTCAAGGAAGAGAGGCACTCCTACTCTTGCCCTGGACTATTCAGGAAAAGCTGCCCAGTTGTTTCATGTTAAATTGTAACTAAGGAACCACCACATCTGATGAGTTGGAAATAATCCTGTACATTAAAAGAGAAATTATCATATGAGGTGCATTGCTGTGTTATTCATGGCCTGTTGAATCTGTGCCACAGATCGTGGGAGAAGAAAAGATACCGGTAACCTAGGGTAGTAAGGAAGGGCTTCATGAGGGAAGTGACCTAGTTGGATCTTTAAAGAAAAGCACAGAATGGAATCAAAAGAAGAGGAATGGTGTCGCAGGCAAGAAGAGCCCCCGCAAAGGCACAGCAACTAGACTGGGCAGTGATTGCACAAGATGGGTTGTACACACATTTGAATTTCACACTGGAGGAATGTTTGGCTTCTAACAGTCCATTTTCAAAAGGATTTGCATTTGTGTGTAAGAAAAATCTTTGGGTGGCTGCCTGGTGGTTAGAGCACATGCCCTGAACAACAAGGTTGCCAGTTCTATTCCCACATGGGATGGTGGGCTGTGCCCCTCCTACGTCACCCCACACACACACACCAGCAACTATAATAGATTGAAAACGGTGACTGGACTTGGAGCTGAGCTGCACCCTCCACAACTAGATTGAAACAACTTGACTTGGAGCTGATGGGTCCTGGAAAAACACTCTGTTCCAAAAAAACATCTTTGGGGATAAAGAAACACTAAAACAGTGAAAAGGTGATAACCTCGAAAATGAATATAGAAGAGAGACTTTATGTAGCCCTTTTTTCTTTTTTTTTTTGTTTGTTTTTTCAGAGGGCAGTGTCACTGGCCCTCATATGTGGGATCCGAACCAGGTCCGCTGGCTTCCCAAGCCAGTGCTTAACCACCACGCCACTCAGCCAGCCCAACCCTTTTTTCTTATGAGCCTTCCAAATGTTAAGATTTCTAAGGAGAGCTCAAGTAATGTCTAAATAAGCAAATTTCTGATAACTTCAGCATGGAAATAGAACTTAGATACCGAAGAAAAAGTTTGATTAACATGTATCTGGATCATTTCTGGCTAAAGAATTTAGACAGCATCTGGATGGGCAGTAGGGAGTCATTGAAGAGTTTTGAGGAGGGGCATGCCAAAGAGCATTGTGGGTCAGATTGATCTGGAAGTGATGTGTAAGTGGGTTGGCATAGGAGATTGGAGGTACAGAGATGTACCAAGAACGAAGGTGGAACCCTGACTTAGAGATCAGCTGTGGGAATGGAATCGAAGTGGATCTGAGAGCTGCCATTAAAAGTTGAAAAGCGGCTTCATTAAAACAGAAATGGACTAGAGTGAAAGAAATCGAGGGTAACCCCTAAGCAGTGGTTTTCGGATTCCCTCACAGTTAAGAATTCCCAAAGGAGCTTGTTTAAAATGTGGATTCTAGGTCCCCTCTCTTCCAAAACCAGGATTCTGATTGCACAAGAATAGAATCTTGAATCTATATCTTTGAGACACAAGATTTGGAGAAAATTGGTCCTATTCTCAAGAATTGGAACATGAGTCCAATTTTTTGTTTTCATTTGGGGGAGGGGGTTAAATATTTTAAAATTTATTTTTGTTAATTTTATTTTATTGTGATAAGAACCCTTAAAATGAGATAACTTCCTAACAAATTTTAAGTTTACCATACATTATTGTTGATTATTGATACGATGCCATACAACAGATCTCTAGAGCTTATTCATCTTGTTGAACTGAAACTTTCTGCCCATTGATTAGTAACTCCCCATTTCCTTCTCCCTCCAGCCTCTGGCAGCCACCATTCCACTCTTTGATTACATGAATTTGACTATTTTAAATAACTAATGGAAGTGGAATCAATGCAGTATTTGTTTTTCTGTGACTGTCTTATTTGATAGCATAATATTCTCGTGGTTCATCCATAGTGTCACACAGTGCAGAATTTCCTTTTTTAAGGCTGAACAGTATTCCATTATATGTATGTAACACATTTTCTGTATCTGTTCGTCTGTCAATGGAAATTTAGCTTGTTCCCATTTTTTGCTGCTGAAAATAGCACTACAGTGAATGGAGGTCCTACTATTTCTCCAAGATCCTGATTGCAATTCTTTTAGTTAAGTACCCAGAAGTGGGATTGCTGAATCACACAGTAGAACTTTTTTTAATGTTTTGAGGAAATTCCATATTCTTTTCCATAGCAGCTGCATCGTTTTGCATCCCCACCAACAATGCGCAAGGATTCCAATTTCTCCACCTTTTTGCCAACACTTCTTGTCTTTTGGGATTTTTGGTTGTTTTTTTTTGTTGTTTTTGTTTTTTTTTTGCTAATAAAAAAACCATCTGATAGGTATGAGGCGACATCTTGTGGGTTTTTTTGCATTTTTTTTTTTTTGAGGGCAGTGTCACATGTGGAACCCGAACCAGGGCCGCTGGCTTCCCAAGCCAGTGCCCAACCACCGCACCACTTGGGCACCCTGACATCTTGTGGGTTTGATTTGCATTTCCCTAATGATTAGGGAGCATTTTTTTCATATACTGGTTGGCCATTTGTATGTCTTTCAAGAAATTCCAATCCTTAGTCCATTTTAAAAATCAGGTTATTAGTTTTTTTGCTATTGAGTTCTAGGGTGTTACCCCAAGTCTTCAAATGTGGGAGACTAAGAAGGCCCTCCATCTGTAGAAATGGACAGGTTAGAATAGAGAGGCCAGTTAAGGAAGTAAATGTGACACCCCATGTTATTCTGGGCTTTTGTCTGGAGAGCAGTTGTTTTTCCATCTCTTTACCTTCTCTCAGCAGGCAGAACAGAGTTGGGTGTAGGTGGCGAGGCAAAGAAGCAGACAGCCATTTTGGATTTTAAGGATTTATTTCCTTTTTATTTTTCATCAGTATTTTTCATTTCATTTTTCACATCAACAGAGTTGGGTTTAGGGTTCCCCAGGAGAGCAAGGGAGATGGATGGTCCCTCCAAGGGGTGCAGGGGAGAGGGCTGCGTCCAGCAAGAGAAGGTTGAGGAAAGGGCACACACACACTGAGCACTGGAGGAGAAGGCAGTCCTTTGAGCAGACACCAAAGAGTTAAACAGTCACCACCTGGTTCAGTGTTACAAAATGGAGGGAGTGACCATAGGGTGGAGGCACCAGACGCAGCATGAGGAAGGTAAATTTGGATTTTCTTTTTTTTGTTGTTTTCACTTTTTTCCTTTTAACTTGTAACATTTTACAAACAGCTAAAAACTACAACACATCACAGCTACGGTTGAGGGAAGGGGGACACCAAAGAAAGCAGCCATATGGATAAGGTGGGACAGGGGCAGCTTAACCTATAGGGGTTATTGTGTGGAAAGGGTGAGATGGGGCAACTGAGGCTCTGGTCCCTGCATGAGGGGTCCCTGGCTTACTACCCAACCTCTTTCCACTCTAGAGGAGTTGCTGGGAGGGCCCCTGCCCCAGCTCCTTGTGCTTTTTGATCTGCTGGTTTGCCTATATGCCTGGTTTCTTTACCTCCCCTGCCCCCCTGCCTGTGAGGTGACTGGTTGGGGGTGGGAGGGCAGCTGTGCTGTCACTCTCTGTGCTATAGTGGGTGAGCCGCTCACCCCAGAGGAGGCCTGTGCTTCTTAAGAAGAGGGGAGGTGCCCTCAGATCTCGCTAGACTGTGGGACTCACCCCAGCCGCGCCTAGGCCTCCTTCCTCCCAGGCCTGGCACAGAAACAAGATTAAGGAAGGGACTATGGGAGGCAGGGTTGTGTGTGTCCATTGACATTCCCCTTAGCTTGTATTTTAGGACAGTATAGTGACACCCCCACCCCATGGCGCACACACACACATACATAAGTGTACACACACAGTCATACACTCACACAGTCCTGCTGAGCTGCCTCAGAACTTAATATATAAATAATTAAGAACCAGAAAGCTAATTTCATAAAATTCAGGCTTCTTTCTTAAGCCCAAATGGAAGGGGAAGTGGAGGCCAGGGGGCTGGGGTTTATTGCTACTCCCCAAGCATCCAACAGGAGGTGTGAGAGGGCACCCGATGCCCTTCCGACTCTAAGTGAAAGTTCTTTTGGTCCATGTCTATGCCAAGCCCCAGCCCCCAGCATAACCACAAGCCCGTGGTTTCACCAGGGCCTAGGCAGAGGGAATGAGGGCGAGGCAGGAAGCCTGTTTTAGAGCCCCTGGAGCCGGGAAGAGCAATGGCCCCTCACTAACACTGGGGGTGGGGGTGGGGCTGAGCCTTCTCTTGTGCAAAGTCAAGGATGGTAGGAGGTGGGGAGTAGAGCTGCATCCCAAAACTGGGATGACAGAACTTTCCCTGTCGTCCCTGCCCACAGGGTCACATACAGGCGTGCGCTCACGCACGCGCACACACACACACATACACGGCTAAGACACCAAACACAGGTATCGGGAGTGAGGGTTCTGGGGGCCAGGATGGCAGGGCGGGGAGAGGGGAGGAGTTGTTGGTCTCACAGTGTGCCTGCCACCCCGAAGCCCCAGAGACCCCCTCACTGCAGCACCTGCCCCCGGGTCTCGGGCAGCTTCAGGGCCAGAGAGCTACCGAGAGCAAGGGCAGCTGAGGCAAAGAGGATGGGAGCAGCCTTGGTGATACCCACAAAGGACGTGAAGATGCTGATCCCCAGCACTGCTGCCAGCTTACACAGGGCATTCAGGAAGCCGAAGGCTGTGGTCCTGTTCACGGGTCCCCCGGTGTAGCACGGATGGGCCAGGCAAGGGGGGAAACACAGAAAGAGCCATGGGAGGGTTTGGGGGGGAAGGGCAGATATGGGGAAGTAAAGGAGAGATGGCAGGCAGTTGTCCAAGAGGGACAAGGACAGAGGTCAGCGGGGGGGGGATGCACATGAGGGAATATAGATAAATTGGGAGGCCAGGGGGAAAGGAGACTGAAAGGTTAATAGTTGAGACTTCAAGGAGTGAATACAAAAGCTACCAGCTCTTAGAGGAGAAACTCAGTGGGAATGTATATCCTTTTACCCCCAAAAGATGCTTTTCCCCACTCATCCCCGCCTCCTTACCCCACTTTTCCCCTACCCTCTAGACCCTCAACCTGCTGCCATGCCCCCACCACACTCCAACTACCTCTTATCCGAGGGGTAGAGTTCAACAGTCAACACGTCCAGCGCGTTCCAGGATGCAATGCTGACCCCCCCAAAAAGGCAGAGCAGAGCGATCATGGCTGACTCACTGTTCCCAAAAGACAGGAAGAAGCAGGAGACACAAGACATCACGCTGGAGCCAGCTGGAGCCAGGAAAGGAGAGAGCGACATGAGTCTGTCCTCAATGGAACCCATCCACCACCCACCCTGTCCCATCAACTGGCGGTGAGGGCAGCCCAGAATGAGACTTTTTCCCAAGGTACCCAAAAGGTTGGCTTTGCACTCATCTCCATCCTCCCTTATAATTTTTTTCTTATTAATAATGTCAGTTCCAACCACTTCTTTGACGCCAGCTATAGGCCAGGCAGCTTGATGCTTTACGTGCATTGATCTAATACGTCACCCTATGAGGCAGCAGGGTCTATCATCACCCCCATTTTCCAGATGAGACAGCTGGGCTCATAGAGGTTAAGGAACTTGCCCAAGGTAGGTGCGGGAGCTGAGATTCAACACCCATACCCTCAAAGCCTGTGCCCTGAACCACTTGCTATCTCGCCTACCTCCTCTATCCCCCAGAGAAGCTTCTGGGCCAGGCCCCGCCTCTTCCTGCCACCATCCCCTTAGCAGAAGACAAGAGAAGCTTCTCTGGCTAATCCCTTCCACAGACTGAGGTGAGAAGCCTGTTGACAGTCTCCCCTGCACTAACCCCTACTCAGTTCTGACACGAAGGCCCAGCCTCTCCCCCTTACCAAGCATTCGGAGCCTGCCAATCTTGTCCATGAGCAGTGCAGACACAATATTCCCTGGAAGCACAGCCAGCGTCCCCAGGAAGCTGACGAAGTACACCATGTAGGCGCCCTCGCCTGTCCCAGTCACGTCGAGCGGACAGCCCTCCTTATTGTGCAGAAACGTGCTGTTCACCAGACGGCTGTTCACAAACTTGTACTCAAACAGGTCTGGGGTGAAGGCCAAGACAGGCGGGCAGTCAGCTCAACTGAGAGAGGGAGGTTGCTACTGCTTACGGCTCAGGGCTCTGCCTTTGTGGGGTTTGGCAGTGGGGCCACTCAGAATCGTTCAGGGCTATCGTTGCAAAACATCAAATAACATCACCAGAGGAACTAGAAATCTTTACAGCAGAAAATATCAGTTGTCTATCAAATGAAACAGTGTAACTGGCTGTTTCCAAGTTTTCTCATTAATAGTCTGCTTCTTGTTTTGTTTTGTTTTTTTTCTCCCTGCTCACTATAAGCAATAGCAGTGCCAAGGTTTAGGAAAAATTACTGAGAAAAATATTTAAAATCATTGAAAAGTACTATCCACTATTTTTTCCTGCAAGGTGGGAAAAGCTCACGCAGTACACCATTTAGAGGTAGGAAACCCCCTCTAATGCCAGCATTTCATGTGCTGGAGTCTGAGAATCACTGTTAAAGAAGTGGATAATGCAATATTCCCAACCTTTTCCCACTAAACATCCCTCTTATTATTTTTCCTAAGGACCCTGTTTTGAATGATTTTTTGCCCCTTCAAAGGTGCATTAATACCACTGCACTGAGTTGTTTTAATTCCAGGCAAAGAAACTTGATGTTTTTGTCAGATATTCTAACTGTCAATTTCAATTTCCATTAAATTTTTTGAATTACTGGTGGTAGCTAGAGGGCCCCACACCACTTCCTCCAAGGCTCCCAAGAGCTCCGCGTGCGAGTCCTGAGCCAGGGACCCCTCCTCAGGGTCCACCCAACCCTGGGGTCCGACAGCCAGGGGCCACTCCTCCCCCCCTTACCCGTGTTGTAGAATACAGTGTTGATGAATGTGCAATTGCGGAAAAACGTGTTGCTGGAGGTGACATCCTCAAAGTAACACTCCTCAAACAGGGAATCCTCAAAGGACACTGACTTCAGACGCAGCCCGATGAACCTGGAAGGCCAGAATGACCACAGATCCTCCCGTCATCCTCACCCGCTCCTCCAAGGCCCTGCCCTTCATGAGGACACAGGACGCTCTGGCACTGAGCAGAGACCACAAGTCCTTGCCCCAAAGTACCTCCTCTCAAAGCTCCCACACTCATAAAAGAGACAGGGCCAAAGGGATGGGAAGAGAGGAGCATAAAGATCCCCACATACTTGTCATTGAAGTACTGTCCACCTCGATGGATCTGATTCTCCAGGGTGAAATTAAAAGTCACATGCTCCACATGCTCCCCCGGGAACACTTTGGTGCGGGCTGCGTAGTCCACCGCCTGGAGATGGCGGATCGTGTCGGGAAACCAGACAGTCAGGCCATAGTAGCTGAGGAGTCAAGGGCAATGGAATCAGGGCTCAGGGACTGGCCCCGGGCGGTCTAGAGTAAGAGGGAGCTCGCGGATCAGCCCATGTGGGGACCTCACTCACCTCTCCAGCTTCCAATTGCTGTGGTCCTTCCAGCCCTTCCACCACACTCTTTATCTCCCAAGCATTTGCTCTTCCCTCTGCCTAAAACACTTTCCCAATCCCACCCTCAGCCTGACTCCCATTCATCCTCCAGGATTCAGATCCCCACCCCACCCCACTCCTGGGCTCCCAGAGCACTTTGTCTTTCCCCCACGTGGCACTCATCACGCTGCTTTATAGCTGGTTTTGTCTAGCTCCCTGGCCAAGATGGAAACTCCCTGAGGACTGGGGCTACATCTATTGTATTTCAGCCCAGCACAGTGCCTGGCACACAAGAAAAGCTTAATACTGCTCAGCGTGTAATACAAGCTTGTTGGATTAATGAATGGAGCAGAGGAGCAGCGTGCAGGAGCGGAGGGGGTCTAGACAGCACCTTCCCTTGTGATTCACCCCCTTCGTTTCCATTTTCTCCACCTCTCTCCCAACCCATACACCATCACATCCACCATATACCACCTGTCCCACCCACCTCCTCACCTGAACGACATGGTGAACCACACGCCCATCATCATCAGAGTGATGCGTCGATATTCTGGACTGAAACAGGAGAGGAAATTCCCCCAAACCTAGGCGGGACAGAACAAAGTCAGCTAGCAGCTGCCCTCACTTCTAGCACCCCAAGCTCCCCATGTTTCTGCCTTACCACCTCCCTTCAGTTCAGCCACCACCCCACACATACAGGCTGTGGCCCCACCCTCCTGTCCACCTCTCCCTTTCCCTTCTCTTGCGCCACCATCCAATCCACCATTACCTGCCCCCCCAGGCTCAAGGCTCGGACCCCCCAGCGCTGGTACCAGGTCCCTGTGTCTGACTGGATCTCAATCAACTCATCCTCCTGATGGATCGTCTTAATGTGGGTTACCTGAGGTCAAGGGAAAGGATGAGCAGTCACTTAGTCTCTATCTCCCACCCACTTCCAGGTGCCTCAGTTTCTCCTTCAGCAGCAAAATGGGAGGCAGGGGTGAAGAGGATACCCGGAGAGACCTTGTTGAGGGAAGTGTAGTTGGAGATGGGGAATTATGCAGAGAGGGGCCAGGAGAGAATTGGGGTGCAGCAGTTTGCAGGACTGAGGTCGGGGGAAGGTTGTGGCTTACTGAGAAGACTCGCTCGGGATGCCCCTTGGCTCGCATGTTGGTGTCATGGACTTGCTTCAGCACCATCCAGGCCTCGTCATGCTTCCCATTCTATAGCCACAGACAGAACCCCCACATCCAGGTTAGCCCTTCCCTGACCCAGCATATAGACCCCCGACCTACCTCCAACCTGTAGTCACAGAACACAAAAAGGCCCCCACCCCAACCCCTGACCTATGGGCACATCCATCACCCACTTTGAAAGAGCCCTAAGCAGGGGTACAGCAAAATATAATCAGACTTGGGCAACAGTAGGGGGAGTCCAGGGAACAAATACAAGCATAGGTCCTAGGGATCCCCTGGTATAATGGAAAGAGAAAGCTGAAAACAAGGATAATGATGGTGGTGAGCAAGTGTGTAGTCAGAGAAGGGGCAGCATCATAACGTGGCTGGACCAAAATACAGTTGGAGCGGGAAGTGAGAGAGTAGAACCTTCTCTGGAGCTGTAAAATCAGGACCAGGGACCCCTGCCTATAAAATTTTAAGCCACCCATGGTTGAGCAGGTCCTCTGGTTTCTCCACCCACAAAACTTTTCTGGAGATTCATTCCAAACAAAGGTAGTAAGATAAAGTCCCACAGAGAACAGACCCTATGAGAAAGAAAGGCAGCCATGTAGGGTCAAACCCAACCCCCAATGGTGTTTGAACACAGGAGCCCCTGCTGCCCTCCCCAGAGCCCAGCCCCAACCCCGTCACCTCCAGGAAGAAGCGGGGACTCTCAGGTTGCGTGGTCAGAGCCCCGATGGCAAACACAGAAGGAAAGGCGCAGACGAGGACAAACACCCTCCAGCTGTGAAACTGGTAGGCAGACCCCATCTGAAAGCTCCACCCTAGCAGGGACAGTCAAAGTCAGCAGAGAGGCCATTGGCTGGGGATTCCCACCACTGGGAGCACAAGGCAGTCTGGGGGGTGCTCCCTGGGGGTTGCTCACCGTAGTGGGGGATGATGGCCCAGGCCATAGCAGCTGCGTACACCCCACCAATCATCCAGAACATGCAGAGCCAGCTCAGGTGCTCCCCACGTTTTTCCTGGGCTAGAAACTCCGAGAAATACGAGAAGACAATGGGGATGGACCCCCCGATCCTAGAGGGCATGCAAGAATTCAGCATTGGAAAACGGCATGTTCCTGATCCCCTGCCCCATTGCTCTGGGTCCCCAAATCACTTTCACCTTCCAGACCTTTTTCAAGACTCCTTCTCACACTTAGTGCCCTATAAGTTCACCACCCGCCAGCCATCAGGCGCCCATCCTTGGGACCCTGGGTCTCAGTAAAGGGAAGGACAAACATTGAATCTTGAAGACACTACAGAGTTGGAAGGGAGGGAAGATAATTACAGAAAATGGGAAATTGTCCCCCAAAAAGGGCCAAAGAAAAGTGTGAGGGCAGGTATGTGGGAGCAGGCCAGCAAAGAGCTTGGAGAAGAGGAGAGAGTACTATTCAGGTAGAAGTACAAGAGTGGGGGGCAGGGGTCAAGCTTCAGAGTTCAGGCAGCTGTGATTAGCAAGGTTTGCTGTCAAATACAGGAAATATGTAGCCTCTGAAAAGGGGAAAACTCGAGGGTCCACAGGTGCCCAGAGGTGAGCCTGAGACCCACCAGGCCTCTTCATGGAGCCAGGCTCAGGATGGAACTAAAGGGTGGGGTAGATCAGCCATGGAACGGCATTCTGGGCGGGCAGCAGACAGATCCTGGACAGGGAGAAGCTGGCCTGAAGATGGTGGGAGGAGCAAAGGATTCATTCTACTCATATGTACATACTTGAAGTGCATCTGGGGGCCTGGCACTGTGCTGGCCCTAGAGGTATAACAGTGACAGAGGCACAGTCCCGCCCTCCAGAGACTCAGAATGCAGACACTCACCCAACCCCAGAAAGGAGGCGGCAGAAGAGGAAAGTGCCGTAGCCCTGGACGAAAGATGAGAAAAAGGCGAAGACGCTGTTGACAGAGAGCGAGATGAGCAGGCACTGTCTCCGACCCAGGCGATCAGCCAGCCCTCCCCAGAGGAAGGCTCCCACCATCATGCCCAGGTACACGATGAGGCCTGGAAGGAGGAAAAGGGGCAGGAGGAAGATGAGCAGACACTTCAGTTCTCCCACTTGCCGAACACTAAATGAGCTGAAAATACAGCAGATGAGTCAAGGATCTGAAGGACTTCTAGAAGCTCAGTCTACCCAGAGATGAGACCAAGTGAGAGACGCTGACTTGTGTGAGCAAAGGCGGAAGGCCATCTCTGCAGGCCGGGGGTTCAGAGGTGGGAATACAAATATGAAAGAATCCCAGAATTCTCGCTTTCTCTCCCTCTTGCTCTCGATTCTCACTCTCTCGGTGTCTGTCACACACAAACACAACACCCCCACTTCTGGCTTGCCTGGAATAAGGAATGGATCAGCCTGGATTCCCAGAGCCTCCCAGGGTCCCCACTCCCCACCCTGCCTTGACACCCTCAAAGCAGCAAGAGGTGTCTCGCGTTCCTTGGGAAACAGTTCTGTTCTTCAAGCCTCCCAGGAAATCCTCCCCACGAAATCCATCCTTCACTCCTTGCAGCTCCAATACTCTTGGTCATAAGCTTTCCTGTTTTCTTACTTCTTTCATAAATTCAGAGTTGGAATTAATCTTGAAAATCATCTACTCCAAACTCTACATTTTACACGTGCCCAGGGCCAAGCCCCAGAGAAAAGGGACCTGCCCAAATCATGGCAACCTGGTCGCGGAGTGAGACTGAGATCGTTTCTGAGTGAGTCTGGGGGTTTCGTCCTTCGGACCCCCATCATAGAGGGCCATCAAGACCACTTGCTGGCCCCTGAACTCTCCCAACGCTGATCAAGAGCAAGTGCCCAGCTTCTCTGGCTGAGGGTGGGCCCCGGATTCTTCCCCAACCCCCACCACCCCAAACCGACCCTCCCATTTAACCAATGGAGCTTGGATGCTGACTTCTTGTTGCCCCAATCAGGGAAAGGGGGCAGGAACACAAGAGGGAGGCTCTGAAGAAACATTAAATGGGGTCCCTTTCCACATAGCTGACCACTACCTTCTGCAGACCACCACCCAACCGCCAGCCCAAGCCTCAGCCTAGCTGTCTTCCCCAAGGCCCCTCTTGCACAAACAACCTCACTGTGACCCAACCCCAAGAGAAGGGGGTGTGAGGGGACACCATGCAGGGGAACCCTGAGCCCTCTGGAGACATCTCAAGAGCAGGGTCCTAGGGAGCCTAGCAGGAGTTCTCAGGAGCAGGGGTGTCTACAGAGTTTGGGGCAGGACAGGGCCGAGTGCCTCCGATGTGTCTTACCCAGCATGCCTTTGTTGGAGTCAGACAGGCACATGTCCTTCTCGGCACTGGGCAGCACAAAGCCCACCACAAAGATCTCGACGCCGTCAGCCATCAGTGCCAGACCCAGTACGAAGTAGAGTGTCCACTGGAAGCGGCCATGGCCACACTCCCGAAGGATGGCTTCATACTGCTGGGCCAGTTCTTCCCGTTCTTTCCTCCGTTGTGCCTCCCCCCGGCCCCCAGGGGGGCCCTCCCCATCACCCAGGCCCCCCCTCACTCCAGCCAGGGGGGCCCCATCTGCCATCCGCTCGCCTTTGCCTTCAGACTCTGCCCGGGGGATACCCTGATATTCCCCTTCGTAGATCTCATCATCCTCGTCATGGCCCTCGGTGGCATCGCTGGATGCGCCCCCTTCCTCCTCATCCTGGGTCCCTTCCCCACGGTAATAGCCATCAGCGGGGGCAGGGAAGTCATCATCATCGTCATCCTCCTCAAAGCGGGAGTAAGATCTTCGGGAATATTCGTCCTGGACTCTGTCCAGGCCCTTCACCACCTTCTTGGCTGCATGCTTCTTGACTTCCTTGGCAATGTCTTTGGCCCCACGGATGAAAGCTGCCCGGTCTCGGAAGCCCTCTTCCATGACGGGGCTTTGGGAATGCTTCACGACAGCTTGCCTTCTCCCTGCTCCTTACTCAGCTTTTGCTCAAGGACCCGTAGAGTCAGAAAGGCCCTTCCCCCAGTTACTTAGATGAAGTGTGGTCAAGTATCTTTGGGCAGAGAATAGGAGAAAATAGGACCTGGCCAGTGAGTATCTAGGAGAAAGGAGGGAGGGGAGCTTTGGCCTGCACTTCGTTCAGTTGGGTGCATAGGGAAGGGAGAGGGGGAGCAGGGGGATGGGAAAGGGAGGGGGAGCCAGCTTGGAGGTGCTAAGCTGGGGAGCCAGGATAACTCAGGAAAGGCCGCCTACTTCTCTTCTAGGCGCCTCTGGGGATCTAGAAAAAAGAGGGAGGAAAAGGAGATTGTGAGGCCTAAGACGGTGAAGAAGGCCAACTCAGAGAACCCAGAGCCCCTCAACCCAGAGCCTGCTCTGCGTCACGTGGTACAGAGATGGTCTCCCTGCTTCAAGCCCACACTCAGTAACAGGAGATGACGATTGGGGCCAGCTGCAGGTCATTCAGTATAAACCCCCTTACCTTGACCTTGGAGACTAGATCCATGGGATTTGCTCCCAAGTCACAGTCACCTACACAGAGCTCTTTTCCTGACCATCCCATCCCCCATCCCCCAAATCAACACAAGACCCCTTCTTTTACCACCAACTTGCAAAGAACGAAACAGGAACTATAGGAGACACCAGAATTCCCTACTCTAGTCTGGTCTATGCTTCTTACTGAGGGCGCCGCTGGGGGAGAAGGAGCAGCAAGGAGTCCGACCTGTTGCCTTCAGTCCATTGATGGCATCTGAAGGCAGAGATTCCACAGTGCACTCCTCGGGTCCCATGGTTACAGGCCTCACAAGGAGAGGTCTTCTCCCAACATATCTTAGTGGGCAAAAGCTCTGAACCAGAGTCAGGCTTGGATTTGACTTCCTGCTTCAGCACTTACTAGCTAAGTGACCATGGGATGCCCAAGCCTCAGTGCTTCTTACTTAAGGGGAAAATAAGGATTAAGTGACATAACGTGGATAAACTCCTTACCATAGCACCTGCCACATAAAAAGTGATGACTAAATATTAGTTATTGCTCTTTGTGGGGATAATGGTATAGTGAGATGCCTTCTACTCCCTTACAAGACACCAGAACAAAAGCCCTTTTTGGGTGCTCTCTAGGGTGAGCAGGAGAAAAGGGGTACCGGGTCCAGTGCAAAGCACACAACAGTTACGCAGCTGAAGTTGAAATCCCAGCTCTGCTATTTACCTACCAACTGATCTTGGGCAGGCTACTGAACTTCCCTAAGCCTCGGTGTCTTTGTGTTTAAATTGGAGATAATCTCTCTTTCTCCAAGTCTATGTGAAAATTGTATCTCAGAGTAAATAAATACTCTATGAATTAGTTTTCTTCCTTCCTATTAGATTGCAAAAATGTGAAAGAAGCAGGAAACAGCCAGGGAAAAGCAAGGGGTCAGGCTTGGATGCTGTTGCCCAGCATTCTCCCAACACAAGAGTTCCAAAGATCCATCTGCATGTGCTCAAACGAATTCCAGCAGCTGGGCCCACATTGTCTCCAGCCAGACAAACAAGGGAAGACTCAAAAAAAGGAAACCTAGGTGATGGCTGGATGCGGCCACCTTCCTTCAGGACAACATGCATGAGCCCCCTTTCATGGGTGGGGGTGGGAATGGAGATGATTGATCACACACACACTTTCAACATGGAGGAGTCTAAGGTCTATGGTCTCACCTCCTTCCTCCAGGGCCTCCCTTCCTAATCCCCCTTGATCTTTCTTGCTCCTCCTTTAGGAGTCAGGGGAAAAGGAGCCCACAAATACCGCATTGCGTAGGAGGCTGGTGTAGAATGAAGGGGGCCTCGCGTCTCCCTCCAAAAAATGACATCCTCCAGAGGGAGGCATAGGAGGACCCCCCATTTCCTTCATAAAGGCAGAGGGAGCAGGACTAGATTCTCATCAGAGATCATTTCCCTAAAAATATCCGGCCTCCTTCTGCTCTTACCCATCTAAGGCCTTCATTAAATGTCACACACACACACACACACACACACACACACACACACACACACACACCCTGGGAGAAGAGGGTAAGTAATGCTACTTGGTTCAGAGAGAAGCACTGGCAAGCAGAGCCTTATCCCCTCAGGACAGATGGGAGCAGTGGACCACGATGACCAGAACCACTGACCCCTATGTCACCTTCTTTTCTTTGTGGATCAGGGCCCAAAGCATCCTCCACGAAAGAGAAGGAACTATGGAATCCCCTCACTTATGGAATCCCTTCACTGGGTGTCCATTTGCTGTCCTTTTTTTCCCAGCTAGGATCTCCCCCGTCTCCAAACCCTGAAGGAGGCAGAAGGACCCACCAGGAGCCATACCCTTAAGTTTCTTAACACTATTTACCCCTGAGGGTACACGCAGGGTAGAGAGGCCCCCAGAGCCACAGCAGGATGTGAGACTCAACAGCCAGCTCCCCCAAGGCCAGCAAGCCCAGGAGGTCAGGAAGGAAAGAAAGAAGACAAATTCTTTGAGATGGTGGGTGAGAAAGTGGTGCTATTTTTAGCCCCCAAAGCAGCACAGGGTGGCTAAGCCTGTGGGAGAGAGAAGATTTGAAGACATGGATGCAGGAGACAAGATTCAGGGTTACACAGCCGTTTAAGGCTGATGGGGAAAATGTGCCCAGGAGGTTGTTGGCAGAGGAGAGGAGTGGGTCACCGGGGCTCCTCAGCAAATGCTGCCTTTCAGGACAACTCACTCCTCTCTGGATAAGAGGAGGGTCCACAAGCCCCCCACTCCCACCCCCAATCAAAACCCCTGCCTTAGGGAACCACCCAGATCCCCCAGGCCTCCCTAGTCCAGGTGACAAGGTCATTCAGAAGCAATCACTTATCAAAACATCCCCGGAGGAGGAGATGGGGGTATGATGAGGGAGTAGGTGCTGGGGGACCCCTCTTAATTCCAGCTGGGTGATTGAGCCTCAGCCCCACCCCAACCCCGGGGCTGCCAAGGCTGCACCTCCCCTCCCTACATCCCACCCCAGGATTCGGATGATGGAGCATCCATAGTTCTGAGGGGGGAAAAAAGGTGTCAACTGAGAAAGCACACTGAGGAATACGGAGGGCGGAGAGGCAGCGACGCAGGAAGAGACCTCCACGCGTGCAGGCAGAGAGACCGCCCCTACCCGCGTTTGAGGCGACCCCCGCCCCCATCCGCCTCCGCTCTGCTGTAAGGGACCAGCCCCTGTGATTGCCTGAACGGATTCTCAGCGCCTCCCTGCACCCTAGGTCCTGCTGCTGGACAAGTGCCCATCATCATTCAATACCCCTTCCCTCTACCACGGCCCAACTGCCTCCAGAGCCATCATCCGTGCCCCCAACCCTGGTGGTCTGGTGGTTTACCATCTCTATCTACCCAGCATTTCCATTCTTCACCGCGCTTCCCTCTCCCTCCTCCTTCACCTGCCCTTCCAACACTGCCCCCTTCCAAGTCCAGTAGAGCAGACTGGGGCAGCATCCATTCTCAGCCAAGGTCATTTATCATTTATGGGGGGGAGACACGGGGGGGGGTCCACCAAGGTGAGCAGGGGATTGGAGTTTGAGGGAACACTAGTCCACCTAACAACCCACCCCCACCCCCGTCAATATCTGAGGAGGGGAGGAGGGTAGCAGGGACTTGGCTAAGGTAGAGAAAAACACCCCTCCTACACACACACACACACACACACACACACACACACACACACACAGCAACTGAAATAAATATCCATTCAAACCACCATCGATCCCCTCACCCCTAAAGCGGGGACGGTCACCCTCCCACCAGCGAAGCATCGGAGGATAAAATGGCTGCAAGGCAAGGATGCTTCTGCCCCGGGCGGGGTGGAGGGGAGGGACTGATAGAAGGGTCTCACCTGGGCTGGGTCCCCGGGGAAAGGGAGTCCCGGGTGGGGGCTGGGGTCCCGGCCGCGGTGCTGGCGGCAGCGGCGGCGACTGCTCCGGGTACCCGGGGAAGCGGCAATGCAGACCTGCCCCCCCCTCCATGCTCCGGGCCCCGCCTCCCCCACCCCCCCAGCGCCGCTGAGCATCGGGAGAGACCATTGTTGGGGGGTGGGGAGGGCAGAAGGAAAAAGGAATGGGGAGGGACTCAGGGCACCAGGGAAAAATGATGAAGGGTTAGGGGGGTTGTCACAGGGACAGCTGGAGATGACACACAGCCCTTCCCAGCCCCTTCCTAGTAAAAGATGAAAGGAACTAAGAAAAGAGTGATTTCAGGGAGACAAGTGGGAAGACAGAAAGGGAGGTGGTGAATGAGGCAGCCCCCTCCTTAGCACCCCAGTCGCAGAATGGCAGGACCCATATCTGAGGGGCTCTGGCTGCCTTCAGAGCACATCCCTTCCGCTTCTCCAGTGATCCCAGCCAAACTCCTCTCCCTCAGCCCTCTCCCAAATCCCAATGCTCAGCTTCCAAGTTTCCCTGGCTGTTTTAGAGAAAGCAGGAATAACAAGATGTGGCTTGTCTCTTGAGCTGCCAGAGGCAGAGACTGCTGGATCCCTGCCATCTCTTTCCACAAACAGTCCTGATTATTTATGTCCAGTGCAGACCTCCCCACACTCATGCAGGTGCCTGCAGAGGTGAGCCCTGAAGAAGCTGGGCTTTACAGGCCTGACCAACTGGACACCTCCCCATCATTTGCTCCAGTGACTCAAATAGGACTCCCTCAATACTCTTCCCCACCTTTTTTTTTTTTTAGAGGGCAGTGTCACTGGCCCTCATATGTGGGACCTGAACCAGGGTCGCTGGCATCCCAAGCCAGCTCTTAACCACCGCACCACTAGGCCGGCCCTTCCCCACTTTCTTTTCTCTCTTTCTCTCTCTCTCTCTCTCTCTCTCTCTCTCTCTCTCTCTCTCTCTCTCTCTCTTCTGCTTCCATGGCAGGAAGAAGTGAATTAATTGGTTTCAGTTCTTTCCTTTGCCTCTGTACCAATAACCTGGGCTCAGAGATCCATACCACTTGGTAACTATCTCAGCTGCAGGGTTGAGGGGCTATGTAGTGGTTTGGGGATGTACATACTGAATGTGTCTACCTATTCCAGGTAAGGCCTTAGGATACTCTGGACAGAGCACTGACCGGGGGCTGTAACCTGGGTTCTCACATCTAACAAGCTGAGGGCTTTATTTAGGTCAAGTTCTCTGCCTTTCTGAAGCTGTTTTCTTATCTGGAAAATGAGGCGGGACTTGGACTAGATGCTGCACCAGATCTAATAGTGTGTGATTCTGCTTTTTTAAACGTGGAGGTTTCAGAATACTGGATGTGTTCCATGGAGAGGATTGGCAGGCTATGTCCCCTGAGGCTTCACATGTGGCATTTAAGGTACTGATTTACCGCAGACAGGGATATGGATGGACCTGGTTTCGCAGCCTCCAAAGCTATGTCTTGGAAATACTCTTTGTACCAACAAAGTTTACAATTTACTGAACTATAAAGCCACCATACATAAACATTAATTCACCATGACAAATTTAACTGTCACTCAGACTGAATGAAAACTGTCTGCATGTCCAGCACATTCCCTCCCTTAAGCCAAATCAGAATGGCTATGTCAATGTATAAATGCACAATGGCATAACGAGCAGGAGTATTTGCATCTTTGATGGCATCTGGCCATCCTCAGTAAGGAGTTGTGCCAGTGGGTTCAGAAAACTCTTCTTGCCTTCGGTTCTCCACCCCCATCTCTATGCTGTGGGCAGCCCTGCCAGCTCTCCTGGACTATGCTGTTGGCTGAAGCACTCTTTCCAAGATAGTACTTGGAACAGCTGTGCCCAAGTGGGTCTCAAGAACTCCCCCTTTGGGCTGGCCGAGTGGCGCAGTGGTTAAGAGCTGGTTTGGGATGCCAGCGGCCCCAGTGCGGATCCCACATATGAGGGCCAGTGACACTGCCCTCTATAGCTAACAACAGCTCCACCTGGAGCTGGGCTGTGCGAGCCCCGGTGATGGTGTAGGCTGCAGCCCCTGCTGCAGTGGGCTGCCATAGGCTACAGTGAGCATCCGGCAGCCAGCGTGAGCTGCCAATGGCCACAGTGAGCGACCATCCAGAGGCCAGCGACTGATCTGCCTCATCCGGGAGGAGTGCAATGATGATACCAACATGGGCCAGTGAAGCAATGTCCTCCGCAACTAGACTGAATAACAAAAAGACAGCAACTTCTCTGTTCCCCTTCCCCGATTCCCCAACGCTGTTCTCCTCCCCCAATTCCCCAATAAAATCTAGGGGGGAAAAAAAGAGCTGGCTTGGGATGCCAGCGGCCCTGGTTCAGATCACACATATGAGGGCCAGTGACACTGCCCTCAAAGAAAAAAAAAACCTCTCCATTTATTAGGCTTTCATTGCTCACCCCTCTTCAAGGTTGACATATTCTTTAAGTATGTTAATATTTTCAATTAGTTTATCACCAAGTCCTACTGGCAGGGTGCCATTTTCTTTTCTTTAAGGTGACTGCCTACTCTCCACTGATCCATTACTTGCTAGCATAGGAATCTTGTTCTCTTAGAGAGAAAGCTTGTAGTTTTCTTTTTAAGTTCTGAGGACAGACTTCATTGTTTTTCCCAGGTACCACAGGCCCCAGGCACCTCACCAGCCACTTCTTCACAGTGGCCATTACAGCTCCTAGAGGCTTAGTCCTGGGTCCGTCCCCTCTTCTCCTTGGTCACCTCAGATAGTCTTACGACTTTAATGCTGCCTATATGCTGATGATGCCCACATTTATATCTCCAGTCCAGACCTCTCCCCCAAGCCCAAACTCAAAATCTCCACTTGTCAATTCAAGCATTGCAAACGTAACAGATCCACAAACCACCTTTTGATTCAGATCTTCCTGGAGTGTCTCTTCCCTGAGCTGTTCAGGCCCCAGACCATGGAGTTTGTTCTCGTTTCCTTTCTCACTCTCTTCCCTACATCACCAGGTCTTGTCAGTCCAACCTTCAAAATGTATTCTGAATCCACTACTTCTCCCCAGTTCCCCCTCAGCCCCCCACTCCAAACCATCATCATCTCCTTAGCTACCACAGCTTCTTACTGGTTTCCCTACTTTCAGTCTTGCTCCCCTAAACTTTACTATTCTCAGCAGTCAGGTGATCTTCTAAAAAAAAATCAGATCTGATCCAGCAAAGAAACCAGTGCATATGTCCTATAGAAAGACAAGTATTTTCATAGCAGCTTTATTTGTAATATTAAAAAACTTCAAAGGCAGGCCGAATGGCTCAGTTGGTTAAGAGCTCGCTCAAGAGTGTGAGCTGAGCTCTGAGCAGCAGCAGTTTGATGCCCAGCCTGAGCTGAGCTGCAGCTGAGCTGCCAACAGGTGGCAGGATGGCTCAGCTAAAAAAAAAAAAAAATAGGGCTGGCCGAGTGGTGCGGTGGTTAAGTGCTGGCTTAGGAAGCCAGCGGCCCCAGCTCGGGTCCCACGTATGAGGGCCAGTGACACTGCCCTCAAAAAAAAAAAAAAAAAAAAAAAAAAATAATAATAATAATAATAATAATAATAAAACCTTCAACTGTCCATCAACTAAAGAATGGATAAACTTGGTTCCACAAATAATGATATATTCATTTAAGGGAAACTATGTAACAAATTTTTTAAAGACTGAACTAATATATGCAATGGCATACAAAGATCTCACAAATACTAAGCAAGAGAAACCAGTCCAAAAAGAGTACATACTATATGATTCCATTTATATAAAGTTCAAGAAAAAGCCAATTAATCTACAGTGACAGAGGAAATAGCGGTTACCTCTGGGCAGTGGAAACGGACTGTGAAGGGGCATGCGGGACTTCTAGGTGCTGCCATGCTACATCTTGATCTGGATAGTGGGTATGAGGGTGAATACATATGTAAAAATTGCTTTATCACACTATACTCTATTACATGTACTGAGTAAATACTTGTCGAATCAAGTATTTACTCAGTAAATGTAATGTCCTACAATGTGATTGAGTAATTGACTCTGGGGTTCAGACAGCTCTTGGTTCAGTCATTGCATCCACCACTCCTTAGCATGTGACCTTGGTCGAGTAACTTACTATTGGTTTTCTGATCTTAAAATGGGGGTAATAGCAGGACCTACCTTGGAGGGTTGTTATGAGGATTACTGAGATAATGCAGGTAGAACATGTTGCACAGTTCAGGAAATATTAGCTGTTACTATTTTTAGTTATTGTAGATGCCATGTGCCTTTCCACTCTCTCAGGAGATACAGATTAACAGAATGAGATCCCTTAAAGGCTTGTAAGGGATCCAGTTGAATGCAGGGATACTTAGATTGGGATCCATGGACCTTCTGGAATTTTTGCTTCAAGATATTGGATATAAATGCATATATGTAGTTTTCTTGGGTAGGACCCATAGTTTTGGTCATATTCTCAAAGGACTGTCTATGACCCACAAAAGCATTAAAAAATCCATGGTTTAGGGCATGCATTCTGAATGGGGGCAATATCGCTCCCCATGGGGTCAAAAATTGTTTTTGGGTAGAATCTTAAGCTATTATAATGGTTTGTGTTCCTCCAAATGGGCCATAGTACATAAGTATATATATATATATATAGTATGTCTGTGATATTAAAGTTTTATACATGGTGGAGGGCAATTAGGAAAAAATGCCTCTTAGGGGGGCAATAATAAAAAAGAAAAAGGTTGAGTACCCTGGTTTAGCAAATAACAAACAGATGTGGGAACTGAAGTACCTCAGTGGATAAGCAATCCTAGCTCAGTTCAGAGAACTGCTAAGCACCAGCGCCTGAAAGCACTAGAGGACAGAGAGATAAAGGAGACTTTGGGGAGTCAAACTTAATGACTTAGAGGAGGCACTGAAAAATTGTTATTGAATGAATGAAAGCTCAGCAATTGTGAGAATGAAGGCCTGAGAAAATACTGGCTCCAAAGAAAGAAGCAGGGAATTCAGCAAAGGCACTCATCTACTTTGTTATGGTGGGAATTAATCAACATGGTATCAGGTAACAGCCAAAAGTACCACACAAGACCCTATGTGAAAGAATACACAAGAAATATGAGAATCATCTGCATAATGATAACAGTGGTTGAAATCCTTGAGGGTCAATTAGAAGAGTCAATTCATTAGATAGATGACATGGAGACAGAAACGACAGAGAATGAGACGAAGCCTTCCACCGCCTGGGGCTGCTCGAGTGCTGGCTTCTGGCAGCTGGGGCCAAGGGTCAGCTGCTAGCTCTGCCAGGTTCCAAGTGCTCCTGGGTCCTCAGTTTATGACCACATCAAAGCAATTTTATATCAGAGCGCTGTTTGAAATGAAGAGGTCAGTTAATCCCATTATGATTTAGAAACCTGGCATCTGTAGCCACTCATGGTATGAAATATCACGCCTACTCTTCCGCAAGCTTTAGGAAGACATAACCAGACATCCATTAGACGTCTCACAACTCACCTAAAAGTCAACATATCCCAACATGAATGTATTGTTTCCATCCTGCCTCCCCCAAATTCTCCCCACTGAGTTCTCTCACCCTTGATTCCCCTCCCCTCTTCATTTGCTATATCCAATCTAACATCAAGTCCTGCTATTTTGCCTTTCAAAGAGCTCCCCATTGTGTCTCTTCCTCTTCATCCCACCTCCTGCCACAGCCCTTGTTTAGGATCCCAATTTCTTTCCTGAATTATTGCCAGGTGCTTCATGTATTACTTGCCCGTCTTCATCTCTCCCAGCTCTACTCTACACTGCTGCCACAGTCCTAAAACACAAATCTGTCACTCTGCTTAAATCCCTACTGTGGCGTTCCATCGTGGGTAACAACTTCCCCACCAGTGTGTCTTGACAATGTGCTGGTATGAATTCCCTCACAGTGTGGGCTGTTATGCTAGGCAGAGCCTGGGAAAGCTTGAGTTCCTGAGCCTCCTCCCTACCAACCCCATCCCCATCCCAGTATGATGTCACATGGCACCGTGCCAGTGTGAAAAGGGGCCAGCGGAGAAGCACCGAGAAGCAAAACCTGTGGGAGCTCCCCACCTGGCTCGGGCCTCATACTGCCTACACCACCAACAGCGTTTTCATGTTACCCACCATGCTGTTTATCGGCCGCTGCTTCTGCTCAAACATATCTCATCCACTTGGAATGAGCTGTCCCTTCTTCACCTTGGCCTGGGAAACTTCTGCCCCTCCTTTAGGGTATCACTTTTTCCCAGGAAGCTCTCTCTTACATACCCTTCCTCGTGCTCTCAAAATATTTTGTTTCATAATTTATGTGATTGGGTTGCAGAACTACCTTGCTTTGCTAGGGCAGCTGAGGATGCCCTAGCAGAGCCCTTAAAATTGTTACATGAAAGAGAATCATGCAAGAGAACAAGAGGGCCAGGCTCACCTTTTCTTGCTGAGGGTTTAGGAAAGCTCCTGGTTACGTAAATCAAAAAAAGGGCTTCAAGAAGGGGGTGACCTAACAGGATTAAATGCAGCAAAGAACAGGAAAGAAGATATTGGATTGAATCTAGTTACTGAAAGACTCTGAGCCCAGATTTAAATGCGATGTAAATCAGATTTGGAAGGACTGAGAAATGAGAGGGAAAAAAAAGGAATGAGAGACAAATCCCCCATCCAAGATGTCTGGCGGTAAAGAACAGAAGAAAATGAAGGTTTACGAAGTTCCTAATGTTCCAATTTCAACTTTGTTTTGCTATTACGTAAGACGTGCATATGGTTCCAAAGAAAACCACATAAATGTATGCTCAGAGAAATCCAGCTTCCCTCCATCCCCCTCATTCCCCCCAGTGGTATCAATTTCCACTAGTTCTTGGTTTATCCTTCCATTTTTAAAATATAAACAGATGTATATACTATTCTGAGGCACCTCTTAGGTGGGTGAGGTGGCCCACAGTACACTCTGTTCTGCATGCTCTTTCCCACTTACTATACCCTGGACATCTCTCTTCCCAACAATAGGAACATCTTCCTCATTCTTTTCTCCTGCTGCTCAGCACTCTAGGGTGTGGGTTTACCTGTTTATTCAACCGGGCCCTGCCCGATGGACAGGAATTGTTTCCAATCTAGTTATTACAAACAGTGCTGTGACGAATAGCTCCATGTGTGTTATGTCGTTATTTCCAGCGCATCTCCAGAAACTTTACTTCTGGTTTGACTTAATACTCACTGTAACCCATGCCACTGATATTGAGTCTCCATCTTATAAACTGCATAAGCCTGATGTAAGAAATAGCTGCTGAAGTTCACAGCAGTCCAGCAAATGTGACAGCAGTTACACAATAAGCTTTTAAAAGGTGGAACAAAAAGCCTTGCTTCCACTTTATCATTCTTCTCCCAACAAACGGACATCTCTTCTCACAGAAAAAGAGAACAGTTACTTCACCAAGGAAAACACCACAAAGGATAAAGAAGGAGTTGAGTTTTTATTATATCTGTGCATTTGTAAAACACTTAGGACCAACACTGAAAAAAAAATAAAACCTCCTATGAAAAACATTACACTTAAAAAAGAGGCCTGAGAGGGATCAGTGCCTTAGCCCCAGGGAGCTACAGCAACTCTGATTGGTCCAAAGAACTGAAAAGATACTGGGAGATCATGACAGACGGAAAGATAATGAGGATTTACTGAGGGAGAGGGCCTCGCAGTGGGCCACGAGGGGGAACTGGAGGCCGGGGAGTGGGTCTGGGTGGAGGGAGGGGCCCCCGCTGGTAGCCATAGGGTGGGGGTCGTGGAGGGCCAGTGTATCCATGAGGGGGCATCAGTGGAGGAGGCCCACGCATGCCGTGTGGAGGCATAGGACCTGGGTGACCTGCAGGAAGAGAAAGAGAAGTTAGTAAAAGAAACAGGAGACAGGGGATGTTGGGAGAATGCAGGGAGAGGGCAGACGGAGACAGTGAGAAGAAAGCAAGGGGAAGAAAAGGGGTGTGACAGAGGAGGCCATAAGAATACGGTATGTGAGGATGAAAGAGGTGGTGAGAGCCTACTCACCCATGGGAGATCCAAACGGAGGCCCTCGGGGGGGCATGCCCATCGGAGGAGGTCCGGGATGAGGCATTCCAGGTGGTGGTCTGGGTGGTGGTTGCCCCCCAGATCCTGGAGGCCCAGCATGGGGGTGTCCTAAGCCATGAGGGCCATGGTGGGCCAGCTGCATCTGAGACATCCCTACGAAAACAAAACAGACAAGTAAGAGAAAGGCGACAAGGGCAAAAAAATGGGGAAAGAAAGAAAATAAAATGGAGAGAGAAGGGACATGAGGAAGAGTATGGAAAATAAGGCTGGTTAAAAAGTGTCCTTCTTGGGGCCGGCCGAGTGGCTCAGTTGATTAAGAGCTCGCTCAAGAGTGCGAGCTGAGCTCTGCGCAACGGCGGTTCGATGCCAGCCCGAGCTGAGTTGCCGTTGAGCTGCCAAGATGGCTCAGCTAAAATAAATAAATAAATAAATAAATAAATAAATAAATAAATAAAAAAGTGTCCTCCTTGGGGCTGGCCGAATGGCTCAGTTGGTTAAGAGTTGGCTGAGAGCACGAGTTCTGAGCAAGACGGCTCAGCTGGTGTTACAAGATTACCTGTTCAATGGTGGGCTATGCCCACCCACAACTAAGACTGAACTTGGCACCTTGAGCTGAGCTGACGCCTGGATGGCTCCGTGGATAGAGCATGTGCTCTTAACAACAAGCTGCTGGTTCGACTCCCGCATGGGATGGTGGCTACGCCTACCTGCAACTAAGATTGAACACTGCACCTTGAGCTTAGAGGCCACGAGGTGCCGCGAGAAGCCAGATGGTGACTGGTGCCCTCCACAACGAAGAAAATTGAATAACAACTTGGTTGGTCCCCTCCAATTCCCCAAGAAAAAAAAAAAAAAAAAAGTGCCCTTCTCCTGGACCCCATGCCAACAGTATGAACCAACAAACTACCTGATCAGTTCCTCACCCACGTCACCTGCTTCTCCCATGATTTAGGCACCATAAGAGCCGCAGGAGTATGTAACACATGGAGCGGGGCTGTTGAGAGGATATGGCAAGGTAGGAGAGATGCTGTCTGAGCAAAGATATATGTCTAACGGGTAAGTAACTATTATTCAAGTGGACAAGTTGGACTATAACATCACAGGCAGGAAAGATTAGAACATGCAAGTCACTGATGTGGCAAGCGGCACAGTATGTCCCAGGAAAACCAGCTGCTCAGTCATCAGGGGCACCAAGCAGTCATGGGAGAAATAGGCTGGGCAAGGAAAAGCCCAGAATGCCAAGGTCACGAGGCCGGTTTTACTCTATAGCAACAGAAGAATTTTGAGCAAGAGTGTGTATGTATAAGTCTGTGTTTGAGAAAAATTACTCTGTGAAGTGTATCAAGAGTAGAGAAGATTGGAGTCGAAGTGTAAGTTCGGAAATTCCTACTATAAATTAGGTGTGAAATAATGAGGGTGTGATGGCCTGAACTAGAGCACTGGCAGTGGGGGCCGATGCCAGAGATATTAATAAGACTTGGTATGAAGAGTGGGGTGATAAGGAATAGTCAAACATAGCCCCCACATTTCTGAATTAAGCACCCGAAAACAAAGAATACTAGAGGAAGAATAGGGTTGGAGGGGAGAGGCAGAAAGCGGAGCTGTCCATTAAGCAGCAGGATTAAGAGTCTGGAACATGAACAGCCATGGACCAGAGAAACAGATCTGGAATGCATCAGTGTACAAGTAATGGAACTATGCAGAAAAGAGAACCAAACACAAAAACCTAGATACAAGCAGAGAAAAGGAGCCTACGAAGGTGCCAAAGACTGAGGAGACAGATAGAGGGAGGATCCAGAAAAACTGAAAGAGATGAGATTTTTCAAACAGGAACACATGGCCAGTTTCATGTAAGACCACGGGTCAAACCTGATAAGGAGCAGAAGTGTCTCCTAGATTTGGCAATTAGGTCACTGCTGTGGGGTGAAAGTCAGAGGAGAGAACGGAAGTAAAAGGGAAGGAAACAAAAAACCAGGATAGTTCTACACTTTGGGAAAACTTAAATAAGAAATGGAGACAGAATGGTAGTGTTTAAAGTAAAGAAGGTAAAGTATCTTGTATTTGTTTTTATAATAGAATGTCTGAAGGACAGCTCTGGAACTATGTTGTTGTTGAAAGACCAAGTGCAGCAGCATAAGTGGTGACAGAGCTCCTCTTCCCAGCTCATCCCTCCCTTCCCAGCAAAGAATACCCACCTGGATGGGGAATCCCACCCGGTGGGAATGGGTGAGGGTGTGCATGTCCGTGTCCAGGGTGTCCAGCCCCTGGGGTTCCTGCTGCTGGGGGCCCATGTCCTCCAGCCCCAGGAGGCATTGGTGGTGGGGGCATGGCTGGCGGTATCCCCGGTGGAAGGGCTCCAGGAGGCGGCACTGGGGGTGGGAAGGAGCCAGGAGGAGGCATGCCTAGAAGAATAAGAACAATTAACGAGAGTGAGGAGAGAATGTCTTTAGGGAACCTGTTCCAATCTGGCCTCTCTAGGCAGGACGTGCGCTTTCCACCTCCTCCCAGCTCTCGCAAGCCAGAAGCAACATTAGCTATTACAAACAACTTCAACCTCCTGGAGAAACGCTGCGACTTTCCTCCCCGCCCCAACTATTACCCTTCAATCCCCTTCTCATCACCCACTGACTCAATGTCCCCCTTTATTGGTTTTTTTTCCTTCTTCCTGCCCCACCTCCCAAACCCAAGACAAACATATTATCAATCAAAAGCTTTAGCGCTGGCTTCGGAAGCCAGCGGCCCCGGTTCGGGTCCCACGTATGAGGGCCAGTGACACTGCCCTCGGAAAAAGAAAAGCTTTACCTGGTGGAGGAAGCCCAGACCCCAGCGATGATACCACAGGGTTGGGGGCAGAGGGCGGAGGGGGTGCATCTGCAAACAGCTGATGAGGGCGGTCGGCCTGGGAGAGTGGGTTCTGAGCTGCTAGAAGTCGTTCAGCTGCTGAGCCATGGCGCTCACCCTTGGAGTCCTTCTTGAAGGCATAGGACACCGTGATGGGGCGGTTACAGAGATACTGCCCATTCATGGCCTCAATGGCTGCATCCGAAGCATCAAATGAAGCAAAATTAATAAAGGCATAACCTTTGGAGTTGCCTGTGTCAGGGTCCCGCATAATCTTGGGGGTTTGTAGGATGACCCCAAAGGCGCTGAAAGTATCATAAAGCAGCTTTTCATCAATCTCTGGGTCCAGGTTCCCAATGAATATGTTGGCCCCCACATCCAGGTTTTTGTTGTGAGCTGATGCCTTGTTCACCCGGATTGGCTTTCCATAGAGTTTGATCATGTTCATGATCTTAATGGCATAGTCAGCATCTTCCTCACTCAAGAATTCCACAAAGCCGTAGCCTGGGAAAGTGGAAGACAAGAGGTTAACAACTGAAGTGGTTAAAAATAGGGTATAACTCATCCGTCTTCGAAAGCACAAACAACACAAAATAATAACCTCACTTCAATTAAGAATGGTTCCAGAAACAAATGTGAGCTATGTAGGCTTAAGAGAAAGAAATGTTTAGTTAGGTTGCTTATTCCAAAACAGTTATGAACACTGCTGGGGCTCTCCAGGAGCAGTCTGTCCCCTCATTATATTACGGCACCTATTGGCAGGTACTCACCTTGGTGCTGACCAGTGACTCTATCCTTTGGCATGTGGGTGTTGACTACGGGCCCTGCCTGGAGAAACAGCTCCCACAGTAGCGGTTCGCTAACCTTCTCATCCAGGCCCCCGACGTACACAGTGGCATCTGGATGGTGTGAGCAGCAAGTTAGGGCAGAGATGAGTAGGACATGCAAGTAGATGACAGGGACATGAAGATGGAACCCAGGGGGGAGAATTGGTGGAGACGGGGTATGGGAGCAAAAGGGAAAAAAAGACTTTTAGATTAAGCCCTTACACCTCTTTCCAAGAACTAGAGAATCTTCTTAAGTCTAATTTAGAGTTCGGCTGCAAATTCTGTGTTTGATTTTCTTTTTGAGTGGGAAAGCAGGCGACTGGACATAAAAATCATCACACCTACAGGCCTTAGCCTGCACCGGTCCCCCCCGCCCCCAACAAGCACAGTGGCCAGTCTTGCGCCCTCCTGGGTGGCCCAGTCTCCCGCCCAGGCGGAAACACTGCTGGCCCTACTCGGGACATCCCAGCCCGCCCCCGTGGGCCCATTCCGGGTTTGTCCCGTCCAGTCACCCTGGTTCCGCTCGGAGATGGGCCCGGCCGCCATGATGGAAGAGATCCCGCCGTCTCCAAGCAGCGATCCCGCCCTCCGACCTCAGTCACTACTTCCACTTCCGGGGTGAAGGCAGACGCGAGGCCGGCGGGCGGGGCCGCGGCGTGGGGGCGGGGCCGCGGCGTGGGGCGGGGCCGGAAGCGGCCGCGGCCATCTTAGGAGCCGCTCAGAGTTGATGCGGCCCTGGCGACGGGGTCTCCTGGACTTTGATCTTGCTTCGAGCTGCCAATTGTGAGCGCTCTGGACAGGGAAGGCGGAACCGAAACGCTCAGACCCCCTTTTAAGGCAGTGCAAGACGTTACAGGATCACACTGCTCCCAAAACATAAATTTGAAAGCTAAAAGAACAAAACTTGACATTTCATATATTTTGTTGCCAAATGATCGGTCATTTGTTTCCCAGAGAAGGGTGTGCTGAGGACTCGGTTGCCTCGGGCGTGAAGGTAGCCCTCCATCCCTGCCCGCAACCCCAGCCTAAGCTTGAAGTAGAATTTCGTTTTCCCTCAATGGAGGGGATTGCAGTATGTTGGAACTGGAGTGATGTCTGAGCGGGCTTCATGGTTGGAGGGGTGGAGGGGGTGGGCAACCTGAGACCCTAGGTGTGACTGAAGCTGAGGACTGGTTGACAATGAACCCAGAGGCTTCAACAGCCAGAATACATCTGGCCTCAGCAACCACACCGTGCGTGGTATGGTTTTGCCCCATCTGCCACTAAATGGGAGGCATGGAGAAGAGCCCTTCCCCCAAAATGCATGTGAATTCTGTAGAGTCTCACCTGACCCAACAACTCCTTATTTCCTTATCAATAATATGGTGGGTGCGATTCCTCTCCAGTCACACCCACCCTCTACCCACTCCTCTGTCACCTAGGATCCTTTATTTAGACACAAGAAACCATGCTAGCAACATGTATCAATATTGTGCTTTAATGAATCCCTTAAATAGAAATGTCACTACAAAAATATACAATTGGAAAAGACAAGGTGTTTCCCGTATCCACTCCATACCCACAGGAAGCTATAAGGGAATAGAAATTGGAATTAACGAAGCAGCAAAAGGTGAGAATGAAGTCTGTAGGCCATCTTATTGGGACTGATGAACAGCACATCTCTGACCTCACAATCAACAGCTGGATATCCAAAAGGGATGGAATTGCCCTGAAAAAAGAGGTGATCACATTCTGGATTGTTTTTGTTTCTAAATTCTTCAAATCATAAGAAGCTATATACTGGGGGTGCCAAAAAAATGTGTACAAGTGGACACTTTGGTCGACGTTGCTCAAGCAGTAGTTCACCATAATCTGAAGTGTCTGGACGCTGATGGTAACCATTTTGAGCACCTCTTGTAATTGCAGAAGTCAAACGTGACTTGTATTCATCTTTTGTTATCGGTATATATTGAGTATTAGAATTTTAATAGTTTTCCTTTCTTAAAATGTGCATACATTTTTTTTTTTTTTGGCATCCTCTGTATATAATCTTGAAGAACCAAACATGCCAGACCAAGAGTTGGTTAGCAGCATCCATCTG
Organism: Aselliscus stoliczkanus; assembly: GCA_033961575.1. Taxonomy (NCBI): domain Eukaryota; kingdom Metazoa; phylum Chordata; class Mammalia; order Chiroptera; family Hipposideridae; genus Aselliscus; species Aselliscus stoliczkanus. Next base: position 103,178,218 of record CM066739.1, read on the forward strand.
TGATGGAAACTCAATTCAGCGAGCTTGAAGAATTGGAGTGTGAATGCTGAGGAAGCAAGACCAGATAAGAAAAGTCGAAGGATTAGACTGAACCCTCTCTCCTCTTGGACCACCTTCTGTCCTGCCCATGAGAAAGCAATTTCAACGGGTTTGGGAGAGAATGGTATTTGGATCTCTTGTCTTGGAGTGATCCTCAGGAGATATTCTTGGTGTCCATTTCCTTAATAGTTCCTGAAGATGGGATAGCTCATTCTGGAGGCCAGGGATTGTGGGAGCTGAGAGGCCCGTCTGGGGAGGGGTGAAGACAAGCAGAGGGGAATATTACTGCAGCTCCAGTTCTCTGTTTCTAAAATCTGTCTGCCACGTCTGGTGTCTTAATTCTCTTTCCCCCTCCAACTATGCCCTAAGTTCCACCTGATCTGAGCCACAAGCAGTTTTCCCCATCCACACTCCCAAACCTATCCACTTTGATAGCAACAGGAATGGTACTTCACTTCCCAATCCCCCCAGCCTTTGGCTTTTCTAGCTCCTGGAAACATCTCATTCAGCAGTCAAACCCTTCTCCAACTCCCAGTGCCTGTCTTCCCTTCTCACCTGGACCTCAGGCCTTCCCCTCAGGTAGCAGCGTCTCCAGAACCTAATCTGAGGTCCTATATATCCAGGCAGCAGCAGCCCTGAGGGTAAAGGGCAAGCTCCCCAGTATGAGGGGAGCCCCCACTCCTGATCAGCCAGACTTTCAGAGGAGACAGCAGGTCGAGGGAGCCAACGAGAGGAGACTGCCAGCATGGAGGGACTGTCACGCCAAGGACAGAGTTGATTCAGGGGGGTCAAGGCCCCTCTAGAGAAAAGCCACACAGAACTGGGGGGTCCAGTAACCATGAAGCTTGGCTAAAAGGAAAAGGGAAATCAACTGGCAACCTAGGAACCAGATGACCCCAGTTTCCCCAAATTGGGTCAAGAAGGAATGTCTAGCTGCCACCCACTCATGCTGCACTAGCTTCCCGCTGAGAACTTTGATCTTTCGTGCTCATTAGGTTTCAGCCCAGGCCTCAGTTAGCACTGATTAAAGTTGAATTTAGGGAAACTTGTAAAATGTGTGCATGAGACAGAAGATGAGGACAAAAAGGATGCCCTCGGCTATTATAGGATTTCTGTTTTCCTGGGGACAGTCGGACTATGACAGCTACAGAAGAGGAATGGGGTAACTTTCCCTGGGGAACTCAGATACTGTAACTTTCCACTTCTCCACATCTAGTAGGACGAGCCTGTGAGAAATTCAAGGGAGTTCAGAAGTTTAGACACCTCACCTGCAGTGTAGGGAGCCAGGACTCTGGGCAGTGTTCCGGGTCATAACCAGGATTATGGAATTGTAGTATCTGTTCATTGCTGTATCGTAAATCCCAGTCCCAGACAGACAGTTGTGGGTTAACAGAGTTCCCAGCTGAAGGCTGGGAATCCCCTGGGGTATAGACTTGTGTATAGGAGTTGAACTGGACAGAGGAAACAAGAAAAGGGATGGTTAAACAACATATACATACATACAGATATACATACATACACATACGTGTGTACACACACACACACACACACACACACACACACACACACGTAATCCTTCTCCGAGGTCTAAAGAGAAATTCTGAGAATTTCATCTCTTACTCCAGGAATCAGATGTAGGGTGAAAGTCAAGTCCTAAGAATGAGCACCAACCTCCCCCTTTCTCATCACCCATGGACCTCACTTTCCATAAATCGAGACTAAACTTCAGAAATTATTTCTCAGTGTATGTATATGTGTGGGGAAGACAAGTAAAAAAAAGGAAGTCACTGACCTGTCCACTCTGCTTTCCACGTTCCCAGGGAGTGTCTCTCAGGAATGTAAGGGTGTCAGGAACCCTGACACTGTCATGAAGAGCAAGAAGGAAAAACTCCGAGAATTCAAACTCAGCTGGAAACTGCTGGAGGAGCTGCCAGACACAGTCCAGGAAGAGGAGAAACACTGGGGCCTGAGAAGAGGGAAATTAAGAGGATGGGCTTGTGGTGACCTAAAGGGAGAGGATGACAAAATGATGGGATATAAGGGAAACACAGAACAAGGGCCACCGAGGAGATCAGAAAGTAGAATCTGAATTGAGCATATCATGGACCCCTCATGCATCCCTTCAAGCTCAGTCTAACCTCAGGACCCTTCAGACCTAATTTTCTGCTCCCCTTCTTTTTTTAAAGATTTTATTGGGGGAATTAGGGAAGGAGAACAGTGTTGGGGAATTGAGGAAGGGGAACAGACAAGTTGTTTTCTTCAGTCTTGGTTGTGGAGGGCGCCAGTCACTATCTGGCTTCCTGTCGGCAGATCGTGGCCTCTAAGCTCAAGGTGCTGTGTCAATCTTAGTTGTGGGTTGCAGGTGGGTGTAGCCACCATGCCATGCGGGAGTCGAACCAGCAGCCTTGTTGTTAAGAGCACATGCCTTATCCGGTGAGCCATCAAGGCGGCAGCTCAGCTCAAGGTACCAAGTTCAGTCTTAGTTGCGGGTGGGCGTAGCCCACCATCAAACAGGCAATCTTGTTGTTACACCAGCTGAGCTGTCCTGCCACCTGTTGGCAGCTCAGCGACAGCTCAGCTAGGGCGCAGTGTTACTGGCCCATGTGGGAAGCGAACCGGCAGCCCTGTTGCTCAGAGCTCAGGTTCTTAAGCCAACTCAACCAACTGAGCCACTCAGCCGGCCCTCCCCTTACTTCTTTAGTAAAACTGCCTCCCACTCAAAACTTTCCCAAGACGTTCTCACCTTTTCGCTGGCCCCTGTTCCCCCAAGTCGAGTCAAGAAGGGATGTCCAGCTGCCACCCACTCTCGCTGCACTAGTGATTGGAAGCCAAGCAGTGTTCGGGCTTCAGGGGCTGAAAGCAGCTGGACGAGTGAAGAGAGGAGGCCATTGAAATCACGATCACCGCGCTCTGGGTGATGAAGAGAGAGAAGGGACAAAGGAGGGGCCAAGAAACTAGAGCAGAAGAGAATGAGAAAAGGAAACATGGCAAGAAGTGAGAGGTACAGAGAGGAAAGTTTGGGGTAGGTAGATTTGAGAGGGCACATAGAAGTAAAGAGAAAACAAAGACCTTGAATGATTCACTTTGTAGACTCCACCTGGATAGAAATAACCAGCCTCACATGTAGGAGGCAGAATTACAAATCTCAAACCTACTTCCACATTGTTCTTCCCACACCAACCCCAATCCCAATCCACTGATGGAAGGATGGCAACAGAGAGCAGAGAACCCTTCTAGGGACCACAGGCTGTAGTAGGGAGACAGAGGTAGCACTGAAGGGTGAGTTAGAGTTCTTGGGTAGTTCCTAGCAATGGGAGAGGAGGACACTAGCATAGAGACAAGGAAGCCTTATAGGTCTCCCTCTCTGAGCAGAATCCAGTCAGGTGGGTAAAGGAAAAAGTCAATAATGGAGTGAGGTGACCCAAGAAACTCACCTTGAAGGACTACAGAGCGAACTCTGGATGTCACTAAGACTGAGATGTCACTGGCCTTCCGAAGACAAGACCTGGAGGGGCAGGTGAGGAAGAGGAGGGAAGAATGATAAGCTTAGAGGGTCATGGGATGGAATAGAGGCAGACTCCAAAATCCTGCCCCTTCTAAGGAGCAGCACATAACGGTCTTTTTGGGAGACCAGGAGAGTTCATGGAAGGCCATGTAGGCATCCAAGTTAACAGAAGGTTGGGGAGAGTTGAATTATAAATCACAGCTAGAAAAAGAGGGAGTACCTGATGTAGTCCAACCACCGTGTTCCTTCCAGAGCTGAAAGCCATTTATCCTCAGCAACAGATGAATCTGATAAAGGGTAGAGAGGTCAGAGGTTAGGAAAACTTGGGATTCAGGGTTCAGGGTCTATAGCCTGAAGGGTTAAGACTAAGTTGGGTAGTGGTTGCCTAGGGCTGGGGATAGGAATGAGAAGTAACTATAATGGCCACGAGGTTTCTAAAGTTCAATCGTTGTGATGTTTGTACAACATTGTAAATATAATAAAATTCATTGAATTGAACACCTAAGATGGCTGAATTATGAATTTTATGGTATATAAATTACATCTCAATAAAGCTGTTTTAAAAAAAGAATACATTGGGGTCCAGAAGACAGGAAATCAGTCTCTGGGATATGGGAGAGTTGAGCAGAAAGCTAAGGATCAGTGGGCTGAAGGGTTACTTATCTATCTCAGGCAAAATGGTAAACCAGGTTAAGGTGGGCAGGCCTAGGGGTGGGGGTAAGGAGTCAAAGGTTATTCTTACCAGGCAGGCAGAGTGCCCTCAGCCTCAAGTGGGCAAGCTGGACATCTGCAAGGCTAGGCAGCTCATCCATAGTGTCTACCAGGACGACGTCGGAATGCCCAGCCTGGAGCATCGACTCCACTGCTCTGGAGGGCAGGGAGTCAGGATGTAAGGGAAGGAGTCTGCCCTGAACATCTAACCTTTGATTCTTCTCATCAAACCTCCCTCACCTGATGTCCTCCTTGTTAGGATCACTGGCTGTGTAGAATCCACCACAGCGGAGAAGATCGCTGCCCCCAGGGTGATGCCAGGACAAGCGCTTCAAATGGGTCAGAAGAGGATCACTGTGGGAGAAACTCCTAGCCCCACCCTCCCCTTGCCCCGACATTGACCTCACAGGGATTGCCTCCCTCCACAATAGCCCTCTAATCCACAACCATTACCCTGACCCTCGCACTGACCGGTCCACGGCCCTGATGGAAGTGGCCAAATGCTCTCCTGATCTCACTGTCCAGAGTTCGGGTAGGGACCCAGAAGTAACGGGGGAGGCTGTGAAATTGAGAGTCATGTCACATCTTGGCTCAATGACCTCTTTATGATGCAAAGCTGTGATTATAAGGAAGTCACTTAGGAGGGGATCATTCCAAGAGATACCAGGCATAGTGATCCAGGAGGTAAGAGGTATAGCTTCGTGGATGTCCTAGGAGGCTGGAGTATGTGGGGAGCGTGGTCTTAGAGGATCAGAGAACTATGGGAAGATTGGGAGGGCTGCAGGGGTTGGGGTGGCCTGGGAGAATCACCTGGTGGCGACGTCGAACCTCTCATTGACGAGGCTGACCCTCCAGGCACTGGCCCCCTGCTTTTTCCTCTCAGTCTCCCAGTCTTCTGATGTTTCCAAGAGGGGAACAGGTGGTTTTCTGGAGCCAGAAGTCAGGCCTAGGGCAGGAGTGAGGAGAAAGAGGAAGCTTCCAGCTCTTCTGTCTTTGGCCAGCCTGTTTGTTCAGACTCACCACCCTTTTCTTACCTGGAAGCACCCACACTCACCGGCCTTGCTCAGGGTTATCCCTGAGTACTGCTGGGCTTGACTGCTCTGAGCTCTGGCCTGGACAATGGCCATGGTCACCTGTGGAGGAAAGGACAGTCCATCCTTTTGGCTCAGACTGACGTGAAAAGAAGGAAATGGGGCCCATGTTTTGGGGTTCACTGTCTTTGCCACCAAGACAGGACAGTGAAGGCAGCCCCTAAAGACGGGAGCTTCCATAGGTATGGGGCCGGGCTCAGGAGAAGACAGAACCACAGAATCACAGAATGTAGGTTCTGGGAGGGATCTCAGGAATAATCTCCTCCAACCCTCCCTGTTTCTCAAAGGAAGCCACTTGCCCACAGTCAGTCACACTCCTGCTCGTTGGCAGTGCTGGGCTGGGATTCAGGCCCCTTACTCTTATTATATCATTTATTACAACCTTTTCACTTCTCCTTGAGGAAAGGAGCGGACAGAGTGATAAGAGAGACCCTGGGAGATAGGGGACTCTGGGGAATTGCCAGGGAAAAGATCCCAAAGATCTATGGGGAGGAGGGGATCTTGGATTCGGGGCCTCTTACCTGAAAGGCTTGAGGCTCTCGTCCTCCAGCCTCAAAACCAACTCTGAGCAGCCGGAAGTCTCGGCCATGAATCAGAATCTCCTCAGGGATAAATTTAAGCAGGGACCCTGGGCGGTGGAGTTGGACTCGGGCTAGGCCGCTCACTGAAGTCAAGAGTCAGAAAACAGTGCACCGTGGATCAGGGGACCTCTAGGAGGAACTCTTCCTGTCCATCCCACTGCATCCCTGGCTGTCCTCTAAGAATCAAGGAAGGGTGAGGAGGGGTTCCAACAACCCCTGTGAGCCCGTTCACCAAGTCCCCATACTTACCAGCCTCTAATCGCCCAATGTTGACCAGGGCAAAATCATATTCACTGCTCAGAGGCGTCTCCTAGAGGTAGAATATGACTGATGCTAAGACATCTGACGTCTCACTCACCCTGTCTCTGCAGCCCCTCACCTCCCTAGAGACAGTCCCCACCGACTATCCCTGATACATTGAAAAGATAGCCTTTAAGCGTAACTGTACCTCACTTCCTGTAACATTTGTCTAAATCCTTCTAGACCCCTCCCCCCACACCCATTTCCAGCTAGCTGTCCTTTCCATTGCCCTAACTACCTTACCTGACTCCGCTGCCATCCACAGGGCTGGAAGGTGACCCTCAAGTTGGTGCAGATCAGGGTTCCAGGCAATTCAGGCTCCAGCCCCTTCCGCACCCCTGGGGCCCATGCTAGGATCTGCTCCCCTATAGGAGAAGAGAAGCCCAGCTATGGCTATTCCCAGTGTTGCCCACACTTGGATACACCTGCTCCATGGAGACAGGAAGATCTGAAGAAGGAAGACTAAGATCTTTCTCTAACTCCTAAGAATGAAAGCTCAGGAGGAGAGAATTTGTATTCTTTTACTCTAGAGCCTAGAACAGTGTCTGGCGTATAGCAGGCACTCAAATATTTACTGAATAAGTAAACGAGAAAAGGGGTAACATTATCAAGAGGACAAAGGAACCATGCTTCCAGCCAGCTCTGGCCAGAGAAAACAGCACACCCAGGCAGAAGCACTTGGAGTAGGGAGAGGAATACAGAGGAATCTTTGGCAAGGGTATGAAGTGAGGTTTGAGTTGGATGAAATTTGAAGGTGTCTCTGGAGATTGGAAGTATTGGAAGGGCTTTATTACCTGGGAGGCATCCAGAGGCCAGGCAACTGCCAAGCTGATGACTCCTGGGCTCCGGCATCACACTCCCCTGGACAGACTTTGGTCCAGAGAGCTGTGAAGGGTGTAGCGTGAATCCCCAGGCCTCTCCAACCCTGGGGTCTGGGATCACCTTAGCAGCCACCTTTGGAGGCCTACACTCAGACTCTCAGGGGAAACTGAGATCGGTGGCTGTGGGAAGCCTAGGACCAGGGTTGGCAGACAGTAAAGGGAGGGGCTGGTTAATGGATAATGAGATGATGAACTTGAGACTGTGTAAAAGACAGACCAAGCTCCATCATCAGCTGGAGTTGATGAGACACACCCTCCTCCTGTTCTAGATCCTTTTCTTCCCTCTTTTATCTCCACATCATCCCCACTGACACCCTCTTGCCCACCGACCCCTCTCCCAAGCCCAAGTTTCCTTTCCTTACCCCCATCTCTGGCTCCTCCTTCTGGGGGGCGATGTTGAAACTCTGGCCTCGGCCCCCCCACCACATTTCTCCGGCTCCATCCGGGGACGGAGCAGATAAGGGTAGGAAACCGTGAGGATGCTCAAGCCCTTTGGGGAAGGGCTGAATTTTGTAGTTGAGAGGAAGTTAGTTAGGGAGAAGGGAGGAGGGAGGGCTTAGGGGAAAGGAGCATTTGGGGCGTACAGAGCACACGATTTGGGGTCTTTGAAAGGTGTGTCCAGCTCAGCTAGAGGAGGCTCCTCGGAAACTTCAGTCGACTCTGGAGAGGGCGGGAGAGATGTCCAGCCCCTTAAAGGAGCATACACACAATTTTGGGAAAGTAGAGGAGCTTGAGAAAGGCAAGAATAAAAATTGGGAACTGAGAAAAAAAAACCCAGATTCCCTTTTTACCCCACTCCCATTCTCTTCCTGTTCTTGAGCACTGGAGATTGAGGGGAGCAGTATCACCAGGTATCAAGCTGGGAAAATTTGGGCCACTTCTCTAGACTCCCTCAGTGATGGCTTCCTTGGGAAGCTCAGTTTTTTTATATTTTAAAGGGGGCAGGGGTGGAGGAAGTGGGTGGAACACAACAGTAGTTAAGGCCTCCTTACTGTCTGTCTCCCTGAAAGACCTGACACACGTAATTAAGAAATAAATGGACCTTAGGGATTTTTACCTGGGGAGGCCCAAGAACTGGGGAGCGGGGAGGGGGAGGGGGTTGGGGTGTGTGAATTGGTGTTTTTGTATATTCTTCTGCAGACAGCATGAAACACACCTCATGTGAAAGGTACAGTGGAAAAGGAGAAAAATTGAAATCTCTCCAGGATGCACACAGGTACAGGTATGTTTATGTGCAAATTGTGGGATGGGGGTGGGAGGCCCAAGGAAAAGATCTCATCATCACACACACAGTTTAGAAACTGGAGCCCACTCCTGGTACGACCCCTCCCTCCAACCCAGACACCAGATCTCCAAATTAATAATTCATGTCCCGGACTTTGAAAGCTGAGGGCTGGAAACCTCCGTTCAGTTCAACAATACCATTCCTGCCCCCTCCCCGCTGCAACCCAAGAAGCAAGACGGGGGTGGGGCACAAGGAGGGTAAGTAAAGGGGCTGCAGCTGACAGCGATGGTGGGAATGCCCAAATCCACCTTTAGGTACGAAAAAGACAAATGAAATACCAAGTAAGAGTTAACGAGCTGCTGTTTTATTGATTTTGAATCTGTACAGAGGCAGCAATCCTTAGGTGTGAGCCCGTTTCCCAAAGCGCCATTCTACTCTCTCCAACCCTCGGCACACACACCCTTCCGGGCTCAGCTCTGCAAGCTCCCTGTCTTGGCTGCAACTGTGGAAATAGTGAAAATATTGTGAGACAGGGAGTCAATCTGGAACAGAGGCATACACCTGCTGTGAAGGTGGCCCATAAGCCTGACGCTCCGGATTCTCCAAGTCCCAAAAGCTACCAAGCACCCCTAACCCCACCTGCATTCCGGGGACCTGAGTCTCCGGGAAGAAAACACTTCCCGAGGTCTGTTGCAATAGGAGGAGGTGTGTAACGCAATTTTAAAATCTCATTATCCACTTTCCTTGTCCCCACCACCCTTCATTCAAGAGCCTCATTCTGTTCTTTAATTCTTTGAGGTGTGGGAGCAGCAGGGGAATAGGGGAAACATTAGGGGGCTGGGGGCGGCGAGAAATGGGTGACTTGGATCAGCACCCAAGCAGGAATGCAATCGGGGCAGCAGCTGAGGGTTAAGTCACAGGAAAACCACCTGTCATCGCCCCTTACCCCCCAGTGGAGGTTTAGGGGGTGAAAGGATGGAAAGGCAAGCAAGGGGCTGTATCAGATTTTTCCATTTTCAGAACCCAGGAGTGAAGGCTGCTGGGAGGGGCGGCTGGAGGTGGAGCTGACTGACTCACAAGATGAGTCACAGATCCAGTCATAAGCGCAGAAAGAGGCCACAGTCCTCCCTACCCCCACTCCTGTCAGCCAGCTTCCCGTCCTTTTCCAGGACCCCTTCCCCACGCGGCCAGTGAAGGGAGGCAGCACTGAGTGTCTACATGGAAAACTTCATAATAAAGATTTGGTTAATCAGTTTAAGTACAGGAGGCCAAACACCCTGTGATTTGCAGACTGGTTATCTACACAGTGAAAGAGACAGTGCCTGGATGACTCACTGAATCTACAGCCTGGAGGGAAAAAGAAACTAGAAAAATCTGGGGTGCACATTCCAGGACAGGAAGGGGCTTCTAAATCTGTCTTCTCACCTCTGGCTATGTGTCTGGGGCACTGACTCCTTGGAGAAAGAAGAGAACCGAGTCCAGTGTCCGAGTAACTCAGGGACAGTCATCTTTGGTTTATTTGGAAAGAAAAACTGTGGCTGGAACCCTGGACATTGGCTGTTTGGGAGTAAGAATGGTAAAAGCTAGGTTCTTAGAAGTCATTCAGAACCAGCTCCATTCTTTTTGCCTCAGTGTCACCTCCCAAAAACACAATATGAAGTCATTGCTAATTTTCTGCTTGTTTTATTGGTCTGTGAGCTTTAGTTTTGACTGAAAAACTGAGTCAACAAGAGGGTACTTTCCTCAGGCTCTGTACAGCATTGTTTATCACCATCTCCACTCCGTAAAGAAATGGAATCTTAAAAAAACATTTTTTAAATATAATCCTTTTATTTTGATGATAGAATCCAGTATGAGGGAAAAACTTTTGGTTAAATCTTGTGACCCTCAATAAAACCAGCACAGATTAAGGGAGGAGTTTGGAGGCTTATCTTCAAGTGTACTTGTTCCATTAGGGCTGGGAATACTCGGTGGAGGTAGCACTCCTATAAGGGGAAATCTCCCCTCTCCAATAAAAACCTCAGTAGTTACCCCGATACCCTGGATTAAAGGAACTAAGTGCATTTATGTAAGCCTGAGAGATGCTATCATCCCTTATCTAGGGTTATGGGGTCTGCCTCCCCTCTTCACCCACAGACCTCTCCTTAAGGGATTTTTTGCTCGTTTTGAGTGCACGTGTGTACCCCTCTCCTCCCTTCCCCCAACACAGTAATTGCACGGGCTTGCCTCGTCCACCCCCTCATCTTCCCAAAATACTGCAAACCATCCCGAGTTCATTTCTCAGACATTATCCCTTCACTCCCTGCCACTGCCCCATCCCACACAACCTCCTGACGAATAAGGCAAAATAAATCTTACTCATCCCTATAGAAAAACATCCATTGACTCAAGGACCTTAGAATGGAGAGGTTTTTGTTTTTTTTAATGCCTCAATAAAGTTACCTTCCCAAATTAAGAAAAATATTAATTTATTTCTTCATAAAAAGCTATAAGGCCTAAATAAAGCCCTATTTTACCATCCTCACCCCATGGCCACCCCCACCCCTAAGTTTCCACCTTTTTTATTTGAAAAGAAGTCAGAAGAAATTGGGTTTAGTTAATTTATAAATCAAAACAAAAACAAACATGACACAAGGTTTCCGTTTCTGTTCATTTGTCCTGTTTTTAAAAACAAAAGTTATTATAACTAAAATCTAGTAACAGATCAAATCCAAACACAGCAGTCCAGTGGAGAATCAAAACTTTTCTGGTTTTATTCTCTGGGAATACCCCTGGTCTGTGTCCACTCCAATTGGTCCAGGCCAGAATCCTATGATACAGACGAATGCCTATGGAAAGCAAGATACGCTGTGCAAATTCAAGGTGCGAGTTTGAGCCACCTGTTGTTGGGTGCATATGTTAAGGAACAAAGCCCGCGAGGTGGTGTGCCAACCCCAGTAACAGGGTGAGGCGAGCAAGGCACTCATTTGGGGCACAAAATTTAAGGGGTGTCCCAAACCCAGTAACCAAAATACTATTTTAATGCAGTATGTTTTGAAAATCAAAACTAGTGTAAAAAAACCCAAAAAACCAAACAACCCCAAAATGAACAAAACATCACAATTTTAAATAGACAGGATTCCACCCTGTACTCACTCAGCTCAGCCTTATTTCCCTCACCTAATCCCAGTCCGGTTGAATTCTGTCTTTAAAATTTCGGTATTTTGTTCATCACAGATTTTTTTGCATTAATTTTTAAAACTACTGCATTCCAACAGTATTTATCTTGATTACTGAGTTTTTTAGGACCCCCCACCCCCCTGCTTAGGTTTTGTACCAGGGGAGTGCTCATCTCAAACTAGTTCCAGCCCCCGCAGGATATATACATCGTCTCCTTTGGTACCTATCTTCCTTGACCTCGTTGCTTCTTTAAAACCAGTCTACTTTCAAATAAAAGCCTAAGGATTCAAAGCCATAGGATATGATTAAATCAACAGACTATCAGCTTTGGAAAATAAGTGACTCTCAAGTTTGTTGAGAAAGGAACCTTTTTCTAAATCGTGAGCAGTTCCGATAAAGAGGACAGTCTTGGTGGCTTTGTGACCAAGGGGAAAACAGGATGACAACTTTCCTGATTGGGCAGAAGCAACATAGGGCAAACACGAGTCCCCCCAACCTGCACACCCAGACCCTGTCTGCCTTAGATCAAATGTGGGGATTACATTCCATGGGGTGGATTATGAGTACATACCTCCAAAGAGAAATCCAAAAACAGGAAAACAGCCCCAGTGAACACTTGGGCTCTTTAAGTACACTTATTCCCCTTCTCCGTATGCACCCAGGAGTGTATACAATTGCATAGTTGATTTTTTTTTCCAGAAAAATAAAGAAAAAGGAAAATTGGCCCAGGATAGGTCCTCCGGCTTAAAGCTCTTAAAAATGGTGCTGGCCAGAGTGTAGGCTGTCCAGACTTGTGCTTTGTGCAAAATGCAAAGGGCTCCCATGCTGTGTCCCCTCCCACCCCCTCGGGAAGGGAGGAGATCCAAAACAGATTGGCTCATTGGGGTCATCTGTGGTCCTAGTTCACTAAAATAGTTCTCTGCCTTTTAATAAATTGTCCCAACCCCTCCCCCATTTTTCAACATCAGTCTTATTATCAAAAATATCTCTTCTTACAAAGTACTGTTTATTATTTTAATAAACTAACCACAGATTAAGGTCAGCTATGGCTTAACAAAAGAAGCCGGGTTGTTCAGTTCATTCTCCAAAAGTAGAGAGGAAGGAATCACTTAAATAGGGAAAAAAAAAAAAAATCATTTTTTAAAATGTTTTTGCTTGCTGGGGTCTTTTTGTTTATTTTCCTTAAAAAACAAAAAGTCAAAAAAGTAAGTTGCTTTCTACAGAATTGCAGCAGCAGAGGATGTAGTGCTCTATTTAGGTTTTTGGTTTTTGTTTGAAACAGTCTGGCCGAAGGTCCATCTTCCCATTCCTGCAGGCCAGGTGCTCAAACCCCAGTATGTGGTTATTGCTAAGTAGTTAGAAAAAGGTCACCTTTGCACCAATTCACCTGGAGAAAAATCAACACACACAGCTGCTCTTCTCATCACTCACTCGCTTCCCTTCCCCAGAGGGAACACTTAAAAAAAAAAAAAAAGTCTTAAAAGAAAAAAATCAAACCTTCTTAATTTAGCTGAGCTCAGCCCTCAAAAAGGGTAAGGAAAATTTGGATGGAGGGGCAATTGCTAATCTCCTCTCGAACTAGAACAGATGACAGATGGTGTTCAGAAGGAAAACTTAAGAGGAAAAGGATTCCCCATGTAAGTCCTTCCCTTTCCCATCTCAATAAACCCATTTTAACTACCTCTCTCCTAACAGGCACCCATGACTGCCTTGTCTTTCCAGACCCTTAAGGAAGAATTTATCCAACCCTAATTTCTACCTTAATTCAAATCAACAGTAAATTTGTCTAATTAATTCCCAGTTTCCCTCCATACACCCAACTCCACCATGTGCTTTTTTTCCAACCTAAAAGAGCTTTGGTCTGTTTTTCTCTTTTATTGACTGAGAACCACCTTTGCCTGTCCCTCCCCCAGACTTCTGCCCCCCACCCCCAATCTTCCTGTAGGTCCCAGGATGGACCAAGGGGTTGTGAGACAGAATCGCCACCGTGCCCCTTGCACCTGCTCAGTCCCATCAAGGTAAGATCTGCAAAGGCCTGGTACAGCCCTGAGGCGCCATCCGGCCCTGATCTGCTCTCACAGCCTGGCAGCTCTCCAGTGCACACACCCTTCAAAGTTTCTAGCCAGGCCCCCAACACACATTCCTCCATCTGCCCTGTCAATGTGGGGGCTGGGTCTTGGTGAGCCAGTTAGTTGAGCTTCCATTTTTGTTTCACCCCCTTGCCCTCTAAGGCCCCCCCATCAGAACCTATGCACTAGCAGCTCGCCACCCGGTTCCCGTTCCCTCCTCCTCAGTTCTTCCCTGTAACAGCAGGAGCAGAAGTTGTTCGTCTCAGGGTGTCCATAGAAGCTGCAGTTCGGTTGTTTGCATTTGGTCTGGGTTGGGGGCAGCCCCCTGGGCCCTGCACCCCATCCATCTGGCTCGGGGGGCTCCCGGTAGCCGTTGCTGTAGGAATCAGCCACGCGGAAAGTGGGTGGTAACAGTGCGCCCCTGTGAGCTCCGTCCTTGGAGTGACTGCCAGGCTCCGGAGAAGGGCTGCTGTCCTGAGGGGGGTAGGGGCGCCCAGGAGGGCACTGTCTGGGGTAGGTGGCGTAGGGTGGTAGGCCCCCCACACACGGACCCCCTGCCAACTGCCTCCGGGATTCTTGGCAGTGCGCCCCACCCCCAGAAGGCCTAGGGATAGTAAAGCCCCCAGGGTAGCCAGCAGAGAATGCCACTGCCTGCGACTCTGCTTGGGGGGCAGGCAGCAGCTCCTCCCCACCGTCTGGCTCGGGCTTTTTGGCTGGGGGAGGCCCACTCCCCACCCCTCCGTTCATGATCTTCCTCTCGGCCTCCTTCTGCTTCTGCTCGGCCAGGAATCTCTCCTCAGCATCGGAGAGGTAGCGCTGGATCATCTCCTCCTGATATTGGTGCCGCTGACCCATCTTCAGGGTTCCGACGAAAATGAACTTGCCCTCCCCTTGCATCGCAGTCCTCAGGATGCTCAGGCTCTGCATCACCTCCTGGCTGTACCTACTCCCGCCATTGCCCACAGGCTCGGACGGGGGCTTCTCAGACACAGGCCCGTCCCCAGCCACTTCCTCCTTGCCACCCTTCCAGCTCTTCAGTGAGTTCTTCTTCTTCTTCTCCAGTGTCTCAGTGCCACCGCTTAGCCCTGTCCCTGTCCCCACCCCTCCGGGCTTGGAGCCCTTGCTGGGCATCAGGCCACCCATGTTCTTCTTGAGCTTGCTGCCCAAGGTTTTGCCAAAGCTGCCCAGCTTGTTGGCCACGGAATCGGCCCTCTTCTTGTCTTTCTCCCGATCTCGTTTGGACTTCTCTTTCCGCTTGCTGCCTTCATTGCTAGTGGAGCTGCTGCCAACTGACTCCTTATCTGATTCCCCCGACTCAGGAGTGGACCGGGCCTCATCTCCAGCTGAGGCTGTGGGGGACTCGGGCTGGGCCAGGGGAGCCTGGAAGAGATGAGAACTGGGCTGTCAGGTGTCCCACTGGTCTGGGCTGGGGGAGGCCCCCAGGGACACCCCTAGCCCACCCATCCGACTCATGGGACTCCCCCCGCCCCACACACTCTACTATAGGAATTAGCCATGTGAAAGAGGGTGGTAACGCCCCTACAAACTCCGTCCCTGGAGTGACTGCCTAGTTTCAAAGAAGGGCTGCTGTCATGATGGGGGAAGGGTGGCCCAGGAGGGCACTGTCCTTCCCCAGCTCCAGTCAGCTCTCCCAGGGACAAGGGGAAGATGTGTCTAATATGTAGCGTTTATCTCACCCACTGCCACCTGACTCCCCTCTGTAACAAGGAGATATTAAAATGAAGCCTGGGGCCGGCCGAGTAGCGCGGTGGTTTGGTGCTGGCTTGGGAAGCTAGCAGCCCCAGTTCGGGTCCCACGTATGAAGGCCAGTGACACTGCCCTCAAAATATAAATAAATAAATAAATAAATAAATAAATAAATAAATAAATAAATAAATAAATAAATAAAACGAAGCCTGACTCTCTTCTGGAGGGATGAATAAACTATATGACATGGGCTCTGGGTGAGGAGGGAGAATATTCTACAGACAGTAGAATGTTCTTTCTCATAAATTTCCTCATGCCAAATTCTGCCCCAAGAGCCTTGACCAACCAGAACCACCAAGTCTAATCATTCCGTATCCCCTCAGCTATTAGATGTTCAGCACTGGGACCCGGCAGTGTGCTGGCTCCTGGGTTGTCTGTTTTGTGGGTGACAGGGACGTCCCAGATCCTACTGGATCAGAGCTCTTTAAGCTATTCTGGTGCCCAACATAGAGGTCTTGTATACAGGGCTTGGGACAAATAACAATCTTAAGTTCACCAAAAGTCCAGAAAGCTTTTCTTGAAGAATGTGTTTTAGTATCAGACGCAGAGCTGGGCTGGAGAGGACACGTGGCAAACGGGGGTACTGACAGGTGAACAGCAGGAAAAAGTGTCTCCTGGAACTTAGCTGACATGTTCCAGTTCTTCCTAACCGTGAACCACAGGCCACCACCCAGAGGTCCACCGGGTCGCCTTGTTCTCCTTGTCACCGAAACCAAGGATGCACAAGGGGGAGGCAGCGACGTCCTCACCTGGGCACCAGAGGACAATGGGATCCACTTGACATTCATGTAGCTGTGCAGCAGATGCAGTTTGACTTCTAGGGACAGGATCACACTGTGAAAAAGCGGAAAAAGGATTAGAAATGTACGTGACAGTGACAAGCAAAGCAATGTGATCACTTGGGGAGTCGAGTGGGAGAGGGTTGCAGGGTTGGGTCTGAATTATAGCTATGCCAATTACTAAGCTCGACGACCTGAGTGAATCACCTCAACCGCCCTGAAATTCTGCTGGGGTTGATCATGGGCACAGAGAATAATCTAGCCTGTGGGGTTTTAGGAAGATTAAAAACGGTATTTGGAAAGGGCCCAGCAGTGTCTGGAAAACAGGAAAAACTAAACAGTAGCCATTGTTATTGTTGTTGTAAATATTTGGAAGCTTTTGAAAGGTGAGCACTTCCTTAAAAAAGCCATAAACTTTGGGGGTTTTTTTTGTTTGTTTTTTTAGGGCAGTGTCACTGGCCCTCATATGTGGGACCGAACCGGGGCCGCTGGCTTCCCAGGCCAGCGCTTAACCACCGCACCACTCGGCCGGCCCTAACTTTGGGTTTTTATTTTTATTTTTTATTTTTATTTTATTTTTTCTAACTTTGGGTTTTTAAATCAAACCCTCTCAGTCGGGTCCCAGTTCAAGGAGCCCAAAGATGGAAGTGCTGGGTAAGAAGTAAGGGAGGAGCTCTTACATCCATATACTCTTCGTAGGAAGTGTGATGGGGGTAGGGGGCAGGAGGAAGGCTAGACCACCTTCTGGGGGGCGAGGTGTGAGGGAGGTGTTTTCCTTGCTGTTTAAATTCCAGAAGAACAAAAATCCAGAGCAAACTATTTTGGTCAACCATTTAAAATCCCTCTCACTTGGGATGGGAGAAGAAGTGTAAACTGATTTTCTGATCACTGCTTGGGGGATTCTGTGAGCTATCAGTGCAAGAACACTTTTCATGCTGTAAAGAAAGAACAAGCTGAGGTCCCAGGATCCCCATCTATTCCTTTCACAGAGAAAAAGCAGCTCCACGCTGCACGAGTCCAGGTGCCCAGCCTGTCTCCCACCTTGCCATCTTCCCAAAGACATGGGCGCTAGGATGTGACTCTTGCCCCGGAGCCAAGGCAAAGTGCCCAGGAGACAGACGCTGTATGTGCAAGAGGTGGCAGCTACATAGCAGATGCGATGGCTATGCCTGCCTCACCTGGCCAATCGGACGTTGTCACTGTCGTCTTTGCCCCACTCCCAGCCCTTCCCAGGGTCCACGGCAAAGTGCAAGGGCAGCAGCTTATGCTCGGAGTCTGTAAGTGGGATCACCGCTGGGGAGGGAAAAACATGTCATTCAGGAGGCTTCCCAAGGAGAGGAGAAGGCAACGGAACAGACTGGCTTCTTTGACAAGGAGCTGAACCTGTGCAGGAGTGGCTGCAGTGACTTCTCAGTTCTTACCTGCGAACTACCCCGGCATTACAAAGGAACTGGCTGCTTTGCCCTTACTACCCAGCACCCAATTTAGGCCACTCATCTCCACGACTCCCCGTCAGTCAACACTCATGACAGTCTTGCCAGTTAATGTGTGGATTCAGGGGATTCAACGTCATTTTATTTAGGACACACAGAGCAAAACTCCATCTGGAAGGTTCTATGACCTTCATACATGAGCTCTTTACTCTAGAACGGGGGTGGGAGGGAATACAGGCTGCTGTGTTTTTCCTCAAGGATTTTTTTTTTTTTTTTAAATAGGACAGTGTCACTGGCCCTCACATGCGGCATCCGAACCGGGGCCGCTGGCATCCCAAGCCAGCTCTCAACCACTGCGCCACTCGGCTGGCCCACCCTGGTGTATCTTGCAGCTTGGTAAGACAGTATCAACCCTGGCCCCGCTTGTATGTCACAGAATTCTTTCCTCCCATATCTGTTCTCATTTCAGTTTTCCCAAGTGAAAACAATGCAGACCGGAGATACCAGAGACTCGGACACTGCATTCAGCACCTTGTTCCTTGGCATTCTCTTTCTGCTCCATGGACACAAGTGCAGAAAAGTGGGCCTGATCGTAAGCGAGCACCAGAGGGGAGCGGTGGCACTGGCTGGCTGGGACCTCCAAGGGCAGGTAGATTCCCCCAAAGGGAATAGGAGCGAACGCTGTGGGAAACCACAAAAATTATTAGTAAGGCTCTGTTCTGGCCTAGTGGGCAAGCCCTCCACCCCACTCTGCCAACTGAACCCTCGCTTTCATTCCAACTCCTGCTTAATCATTCTTTCCTCATCAATGAACCCCAACTGTTTTGCTCCTGAGAATTCAGCATTGTCCTAATTTTCCCCATTTTCCCCCAAGGCTCCTGGCAGCTCGTAGCCCACAGCTCTGCTAACGGCACCCAGGGTAGAGAGAGGACTGACTCACCTTCTCCCCCCGAGTCCCTCAGCATAGTGTCTGCCACCACCACTATGGGCCTTCTGAGCACATGGGCAAGGACGAAGACGTGGAATTCTTCCAGACTCTCATAGACGGGCTCCTCTGAACTCTCCACCCTGGAGGTGCATGAGGGGAGAGAGAAGAAAACAAAACAAGAGAGCCCTGATGACCAGCTCTATGAAGAGGAAAAAGAGGGATGTCCTTCCTCTTTTAGGGTTGCCTGTCCGTTCCTAGGTTGTTCATCCTAAGGCTGGACATAGCTGATGACTGTACGCTACCAGGGTTGTTTCTATTTTCATTTCAGATAGGGAAGTCCAAGAAAAGAGATCTGAAGGCTCTGGGGTTAAAGCAGTGTTAGGAGTCTGCAGGTTATCCCTCTCTTAATCCCCATCTTGTTTAATAACCTTCCCCAGTTCTCTTCATCAGTGCATAGCTGGGTCACCTGATGCTGCTGACTTCACTCATCACAACCACCCACATGTCACACTCATCGTGGCTGTACAAAAACAAAAAGAGAAATACAACTTCCTCCTCTTCTGTTCCCTGGCCATCTACCGAGCAGTCTAATCAGAAATGTGTGAAACATTTACTGTTTTTTATCTCTCCCTCCACTGAATCACCTGGCTTGGCCAGCTCTGTCTCCTGGGTGTCTCTGGGACCTGTGTCCCCTGGCTTGTCTGCACCCACCACTCTTGTCCACATCCACGGTCCTCTCTTTTCCAGATCCCTACAACTGCCTCTGGCCTCCCTCCCTCTGCTTCATCATCCATTCTGCTGTCAGCGTGTTCAAATACACGAATCTGCTCTGGTCACTCGCACACAGTCCAGTGGCGTTCTGTTCCACCCAAAGCAATTAGTCAAAACTGGTGCTTGCGATGAGTGCAGATTTCTGGGCCTTACCTTTGTCCAACTCAAGGCAGGAGGTCCAGAAAGCTGCATTTTAAACAATCCTTCCAGATTATTCTTATGCACAATAATGTTGGGATTGGTTATAGTTTTTAGGTTTTTATTACAGAAAATTTCAAACACATTCAAAACTCGAAAGAATATTGTACTGTCATGTATCCATCCCCCAGCCTCAAAAGTGATAAACACATGGTCATTCTCAGTTCCCACCTTGAGCTATTGTACTTCCCTGTCAGCCCCCACACCCACCCAACCCACCTGATTATTTTGAAGCAAATCTTAGACATCGCATCATTTCATCCATAAATATTTGTTTGTATCTATCTCTAAAAAGTAATTCCTTTTAAAAAATATCCACAATACCATTAAGAACACACTTTAATAAGTTAACAATAATAAAACATGCAGATGTTGTTCACCTTTCCCCAACTGTCTTACAAATGTACAAACATTGAGATTGGTTGATATGTCTAGCAAGTGTCTCTGAACTTAGGTTCCCTCTCCCTTTTTATTTTCCTTGTATTTTATTTACTGAGGAAACTGGGTCATCTGCCCTGCAGTTTCCCCCAAGTCTAGAGAGGACACAATTTTAATTCCTTAGATGGAACAAGAGATGCCTTCGCACAGCCCACAGTCTCTGGATTGCCCGGCCTCATCTGTCACTCTGCACCGCATGCACTATACTTCAGCAACGCCGAGCTACCTGTGTTCCTGTGTTTTGTGCCCTCGCCATGGCGTCTCTCTTTCCTTCTAACATCCTCTTAGCACAGAGCTCTCTGTCTCTGGACACTGAGGACTCTATAAAGATTATTCCTGCTCCCCAACTTAGCCATACTTACCCACCACAGTTGGTTCCATTGGTACCCAGATGCATGCGGGGTTCACTCGAGGCCAGTTTGATCAGCTCATTCCATTCCTTCTGCCATTCGTCCTCTGTGTAAACCAGCCCTGACTATGTGACAGAAAGGCAGGCACAGCAAGCAATTAGAGGCTAGTTCAAAAGGCAACAGCCATTCCACTCACTTGGGCTATCCCAACTCCTTATTTCACTTAGCATTTGGGTTACAATTTGCACTAGAGTCGAGTCTCTCCCTTTTATAGTCAAGATCCATGAAATAGAACAGTCTATGATATCTCTCACATTTCTTTTTCTTCTATTCTTTCCAACCCATTGCAATCTAGCTTCTGTTTCTGCCCTCCAGCCTATGCCCCTCACCCGGCACATATCACTTCACTAACTGACTCTGGCAAAGGACAATGACCTTCTAATTGCCAAATTCAGAGGACTCTTTGGTTCTCATCTTTCTTAGCCTTCCTGTGGCATTTGATCTCTTTAAACTTTCTTCTCTTTCAGGTTCCACAACACTACTTTCTCCTACCTCTTTGAACTCTGCAATCCCAGGAATATATCCCATACAATTTCTGTGTCAAAGATTTTGGCCTCGGTTCCTTCTGGGTGATCTTGTCTACTGCCACAATCACATCTACTGCCATCTATATGCTCAGGGCTCTAAACTCTCCCTCTCTGGCCCAGACTTCCTCTTCATTTCTATAGTCAGTCAGCTGCCTACTGAAGATTGCCACCTGCCTACGATTACCTCAAACTCTACACAGTCAAAACTGAACCCCTACTTCTTCCAAAATGCACTCTTCTTCCTATATTCCTACTTTAGTGAAAGCACGAATGAGCACTTAAACATCCAAGCCAGAAACCCAGGAGTTATTGAAGACTCCTCTCCTTTCACCCACCCTGCACTCATATCCCTTTAGCCAACAATTATCAAGTATGAACTACTGCAGTGGACCCTTAACTAGTTTTACTACTTCCAGTTAAACATTCTCCTGATCCATGTTCTACAATGCTACCAGAAAGATTTTTCTAAAATTAGAAACTGTAATGATGTGTGCTTCCTACTACAAATTCCTTTAAGAATCATCATTATCTATTAGATCTGGTTCAAACTCCTTAATCATAGCATATAAAATTCGCTTCTGGGCCCCTACCCAACTCTCTAGTCTAATGTTATTGAACTGGCTATACTTCCTTGAATGCACCATGTTGTTTTATACCTCACAGCTTCTGTCTAAGCTTCTTCTTTTTTTTTTCAATTTGTTCAATTTTATATTTTCTTTTATTTTTTATTGGGGAACAGTGTGTTTTTCCAGGACCCATCAGCCCCAAGTCAAGTAGTTGTTTCAATCTAGTTGTGGGGGGGCGTCTATGCTTCTTGTTCTTTCTGCCTGTAGCAGCCGGCTCCCTATTCACCTGGTGAACAGTTTCTCAGCTGTCAGGAGAGAACCCAAGTATCACTCCTTCCTGAAGCCTTTTAAATCTCCCTGGTAGCTGAAGAAGCACTCCTTCCTGTGTGTCCTCCTCTTCAGCTGCTACACAGAATCCTACCACAGAAGTCAGACCCTGTTACTTTGTTGCAATTATGTATTTACACGTCCATCTCCTACTGCTACTCTTAAGGACCTGAACCAAGTTTTCTGCACCAGTAGAGTAGGCAGTACTATGTAATCAGTAATCAATAAATAATATGCTGAGCAAAACGGTAATTTTCATCAAAGGAGCAGAAGTGGTACATATGACTTAAAAATATCACATCAGCTTTAGGATGTATAGGTTTTAGGATAGGGGTCTACCTTATTATATTTGGCTTACGTTATTATTGAGTTTATACTGCTTAAACATCACTGACTGAGTGACAAGAGTCAAAATGGAAACATGAGAGGTATCAGGAACAAATTCAACAGAAATTAGAGCCATTGTGAGCACATTCAACTTTAATTTAAAAAAAAATGACAAAGCTATTTTCAGTTTGGAAAATGCTATCATAAATTTTTTTCAATTAAAAATAATAAGAACAGGGGCCAGCCAAGTGGCATGGTGGTTAAGCGCTGGCTTGGGAAGCCAGCAGCCCGGGTTTGGGTCCCATATATGAGGGCCAGTGACACTGCCCTCAAAAAAAAAAAAAAAAGAAGAAGAACATGCACAGGTTATAATATACGGGGCGCTCTGCTCACTCTGATATATGGTCAGTGATGCAGGAGGATCTGTCTCACTCTTCTTTCCTCTTATCTATTTTGGCTTCCCGTTTTTACACACAGCCACTAGGTGGCAGAACCTTCTAGCCTGAAAAAGTTCTTAATGGATTTTATTTACCACGAATTTCAACACAAACACAAGGAGGTCGGGGAAATCAAAATCATTTTAGTTTGATGTTTGGTACTGGCTAAAAGAAGCTTGCCGGTCCATCACTTTCCTTCCCTAGTTTCCACCCTCAAGGTCTGAGTGGTCTGAGCTACTAAACAATTATCTGGTCACATTTCTAGTACAGAACTTTCAATGGTCCCAGCAAACAGAGTAAAAAGGTGGCTCCTTTGACAGCTACTATTCTCTATGCATGTATTTCCACTTGGGGCTTTGAGAGGGACAGGTGGCTAACCAAGAATAGAACTTGGGGATTTCTGGGTCTCTTGGCTAAATACCACCCATCATCTAACCGTATCTTTAAAATAATAGCTCAAAAGCTGGAATTGGACACACCTATTCTCTGAGGGTTGCGTCACTTCTACTTAATAGCCAGCAGGCTCAGGTTTGGCCTTTATTGTCTACGGAGTGGTCAAACCTAAGGCTCAAGTACAGTGTGAATCCAACAGTGAAGAGGGCAGATTCTGGGCCAGCTCTGGCTCAGGCCAAAGCAGCGCTCCCTCCACAAGGTCCAGCTCCGCTCAGCGGGGAGCCATAGGGTTTGGTGGTATAAAGCACGTGCTGTTTACTGGGCTCTGCCCCTGTGCATTCTTTCCCCTCAGGAACCTTCCAGGGCAGATGGGCTGATCAAAGACAGGATTCTGATCTTAATATCATCTGAAGTTTAACAATAGGTTCTTTGTTTTTGAGAAAGAAACATAAAGAAACATAACACATCCTATTTACATATTTAAAATTTTCAGGACATAAAATTCTAATAACTAAAAAGGAAAATCTCTTAGTTCTATATTAGAGCCAGTTATGATAGAGCAATAAAAGGAGAAAAGAAAGATGGAAAGAAAAAGGAAAGTTTCGGAAGAGATGTTCCCATATTCGTACCAGAAACACCCAGTCATACACATGGCAAAAAATAAATATGCCTGAAGAGCAGGAGATAAACACAGAAGACAGAGAACCAGGGGAAAAGGAAATAGGGAGACCTATTGTCTACATGTCAATATCTAATGTCATTACTACCGGGAAGGGATAGGCTAGCTTTTTCTGTAAAGAGCCCGATGGTGAACCTCTTAGTCTTTGCAGGCCATATGCATCTACTCTACTCTGCTGCCGGAGCAGGAAAGCACTTACATAAATGTACACAAGTAAATGAATGGGTGGGGCTGTGTTCCAATATAGCTATTTTTTACAAACACAGTTGGTGGGATTTGGCTCACAGGCCATAGTTTGCCCAGCCTCTGTCATGGGGATGGAAAGTACAAACAGTCCATTGTTTCTTTCTTATACAAAAACAGCTTCGACATTTGCTAAACCCCTGAGAAGTACCTTTCAAATTCAATTTAACAGACATGATTTTAAATTTTTTAAACAAACTATTTGAAAAATAAATGGTATGTATGCCCTGCCCTTCCCCCCCAAATTTTAAGCATTTATATTTCTACATGGGTTGAAAACATGTCTTTAAAAATTGGTCTAGGGCTGGCCGAGTGGCTCAGTTGGTTAAGAGCTCACTTAAGAGTGCGAGCTCTGAGCAACAGGGTCGTCGGTTCAATTCCCACATGGGTCAGTGAGCTGCACCCGAGCTAAGCTGCGGGTGAGCTGCCAACAGGTGGCAGGATGGCTCAGCTAAAAAAATAAAATAAAATAGTGTGTTAAAAAAAAAAAATTGGTCTGGCCTTATTATATAAGCAAAAAAATTAAAACAATACAAAAATCCTATGGACTTGCCATACCGCATTTTGCCAAGGCTTCCTGAGCACCTATCAGGTTATCACAGCTTCCCCACAAGTTCTCATGTCTATATCAGAAGGCATGTACCCTTCTGCTAAATGGTATTATCTGCATTTTCTACAAATTCCAGAATTATGGGAGGAGTATCACTGAACTAGGCACCTGGAGACACTTCCTACTGGCAGGCAGTGGGCATTTCCACTGGGTAACAAGGTTTCCCACCCAAGCCCCCTCACCTCTTTATTCTGCTGTGTCTGCTGCCACCTCCAGCGCCGTTTTAATGCTTCCTTCTCAGCTCCCTTCTCCATCAGTGCATACAAAGCTTTCCGCAGCATCAAGTCCCGATCATGGAAACCCCACATCCCTGTGGCAAGAAAACAACGGTAAAACACCTTATCTTGACTTAGCTCTGCTTATTCGTTATGATACACAGACCCCGGCAGGAAAGAGGTCAGGATGAAGCCCAAGTTCAAAGAGACCCTTCTGTGACTTAGGGGGAAGGTACTTAATCAAGAAAGAAAAGATATTCCTACTCCGGAGATTCAGAAACTTTGAGGACTTGAAAGTGAGGAATATACCACATTCTCCTACAAACTCCTGACAGAGGTCCTTACTCCTGACGCAAGACTAACAAACTAAAACAGAGTAGCAGCATATAAAACAGGTCTGGCACAGGTAAATCAGCATCAAAGCTTGAGGGATGGCTGAAAAATGGGAGCTTTTTTTTAAAGCTAAGGCAAATAATATATTGAACTATAAATAACTTTTATAATTCCAAGTAAACAACAAGTCTCACAAAGGGCTGATGAAAACATACCTGTTTTATATACCAAAAGAATAAATATTCAGTAGAATTATACACACACACAGAGCTATATACTGCTTGATTCCTGCTCCTCATGACTTCTGGGGGTCAGCTCTCAGAGTGGGACCCACGGTAATTTTGTGTTCTCCATACAATCTCTGAACAGACTGAAAAGCCAAGCAGGGCTCTTTCCTTTCTCTTCCTGCACATCCACACGACCTTGATCTGAACCATCACATCTGCCTAAGATCAAGGTTGGCTGGATCAAGGCCTGTACGTAAGATTTAACTCTATCAATTCCTTTCAATGAGGGAATGGAGGGCGCTTTCCAGGCTCACCAAGAGACGCTGCGTGCAGGAGGCAGTTTCCATCTCCAGTAGTTGCCAAAGGGAGCAGCCTCTGACAGGTGGGGTCCACGCTCACCCACCAGTTCAACCGTCCTGCAGCAACAGGAGGAAAAGAAGAGCAAGTTACCCATAAAAAGCCCTTTCCACTTCCCTGTTTTGAAAACAGACTCAAAATCTGCCTCCTCTAGGAAGCCTACCAGAAAAAACCATTGTACTATAATGCTTTGTATTGTCTTCACCTATATCTAGTCCATCAGAAGCTGGTGGCCACAACTGGTTAGATCAGTGATTCTTAAGTGGGGAGAGTTTTGTCCCCAAGGGGGTATTTGGTGGCAAAGTCTTGAAATGTTTGGTTGTCACAACTGGTGGAGGGATGCTACTGGCATCTAGCGGGTAGAGGCCAGGGAGGCTCTAAACACAATATAAAGCACAAAGCAGCTCACACAAGAAGGAATTTTCTGGTCCTAAGTGTTAACAGTACTAGGCTTGAGCAACCCTGGGTGAGATGGTGAGGTCAAGGTCATAGATGGAAATCTCTATTGTCTACTTGGTCTGATTCCTTCACTCAGGTCAGGAGGTGAGTCAATATTGTAGCAACAGAGCTGAGCATGAACGAATCCATCAACACTAAAAAGAAACCAACCTCAAGTAAAAATTCAAAGTGTCATGCAAGCACCATCTGCAAATATGACAGGCTGCATGGCAGCATGTATGTGGTGCGACTTCGATGACATGCGCAGTAAGACAGTGCACAGAACATCCAGAAGACAAGTCTTGGTTTTGGGGAGTCACCCACAAGGGCCAATCCGTTATTTACATGAGGAAAAGATTTCAAGGATGATGCTTCCAAGTTTTTTTTAATTACTGAAAAGTCTACAAAGAAAAACTGGCCTATAATATTGCAGATAACTTGCCAACTTTAAACAAAATTATGACTCGACACCCATGCTTAGTATAGAAGGGCACAAAATGAAAAACACAAGCTTCCTTTCCGTGCCCCACCCCTCACCCCTAGTCCTTCCGTGGGAGTTTTTAATACCTGACTAGCTTTCCCACAACTCCTAGCTACCTCACCCCATCAGATTAACTCATTTAACAATAATTTAAGACAAACATGATTATAAAGGTAAAGAAATCTTTTGGGAAAAGTTCATATGAATACAAGTGACTTAGATTAATCTCCACCGTGCACTGCCTACAGTCCTGGTTCTTTCCGTTCACAGCGGGGGTCCCAGAGCCAATTATAATTCATTTGTATTTTTTTCATGTATTGATTTTTAGGTATTGATTCCCAGGCCTTTCACATGTATATCTATCTAGTTTTCCTTCCATGAAATAGGAAATTTCCAGAGGCGACTGTCTAATTTGTGTCCTTTAACTTGAAGAGGCGCATACCTCAGTGCATGTTTATCTGACTGACTGCTGACCTTGGCTGTGCCACAGGTCACACACTTAAGACTGGAGGCTGCTGGCCCAGGCCAGCCCAGCTGGGTGGCTGCCTACACGTGGAGAGCAGAGGGAAGAACACTGAAAGGAAGGCACTCACTGACCTGCCTGCTCCAAGGCGACCAGCATGGACTGTTCAATGAGGTCTCTCTCTATGAAACTGCGAAAGTCTTCATTGTACACAGTGAGGTCTGGAAGCTGGAAGGCACAGATGGGCATTTCCAGGGGGTGCTCACTGCTCCCCCCACCCCCACCATTGGAGGAGACATGGGAGCGGGCCAGGGAAACAATGCTGGAGCTGGCGTGGGAGATGCCCCTAGACAGGCGTTTTTCTGCAATGAGAAATGGAGTCACCTTAGAACACACACAGCTCACTCAGAGAACTTTCCACTCATGCGGTGGAAAGGTTTCCAGTCAGGGGAAAACGATGAGTCTCACTGGCTACCATATTTCACAACCCTCTTTCTCAAGGCAAATACAATTGGAGAAATATAGAAAGCGGCATTTTTGTAAGCACTCCCATTAGCATCAAATATAACAGTCCTCTTTCTACCCTTTCTGGAATTTGCCTGAACTTTTTTTCCCCATGACTCTGTCTTTTTTCACTTAGTTTCCCAACATAATAGGGACCCATTCATTTGGCAACTTGTCATTGTTTAGTGGAAGGAAGAGAATAAGGGAAATAGAGCTTCATTTGGCTAGACTGACTTGAATAATCTCACCGATAATTTTCAGGGTCTTAGAGAATGTAGAAAAGGGTTTCCATTATTGAAAATGAATGACAAATCTTAAACATTCAGGAATTTTCTTAGTGACCATCAATGACATTTATTTATATTATTTACTATAACTTTTCTTGATACTCATGTTTATAGGGACAGTCAATTCTCACTTAACATGCTGCAGTGGAAGACAGTAATGTAAATAGCACCCCAAATTATTTCATTTATTTTGAATACATGGCACTTGCAATTCCCCAGCAGATAGATATCCCATTGTGATCCTAATTTGCTCAGTGAAGTATTACAATTCATTTGCATGGCTTGAGTTATATAAACATTACCAAAGGAGATAAAAATCGTGCTGGGTAGCATCACTTAACCCAATATTTGCTAGAGATGACACACAAGGTTAAGCCAAGGGTTGTCTAAAGTTATTTTATAGTGATGTTATTTTTCTAACTCTTTTTTGGTATTTAAAAAGTACCACATGCCCATGGTAAAAAATCAAAATACCACCAAAAGGTACAAAGTATTACAAAGAAATTTCCCTGTCGTTCAAATTTCCCGATCCCTTCCCCAGAGGCAACCTTTTGTATCCTTCTAAAAGTTTTGATGCACACAGAAGCACATATAGCTTTTCAAATCAGCTTTAAAAGCCTAAACTGGAGCATACTATATACAATATACTGTATCTTACCTTTCTCAATAGATTTTAGAGACTTTTCCCAAAACGGCACATCAAGTTCTACCTAATTCTTTCTGATGGATGCAGAAGTTTCCAGAAGATTCCACACTATGGATGACTACAATTTATCTAACCACTTAATGGACATTAAAAGTCATTTTCAAGCTTTAACTTTCAAGTTTTACACTACATATGTGTATGTGTCTATTTAAGTGTGTATTGATTTACCTAAAGGGTATATACTGGGGGTGTCAAAAAAATGTATACACATGACTTGTAGTCATATTTTGTTATCAGTATATATTGAGTATTGCTATTTTTTGTGATTGAGTAATACAGTTTTTTCCTTTCTTAAAATGTGTATACTTTTTTTGGCACCCTCTGTGTACACACGTACACACAAATATGATATAATCAGGGTAGATATGTATTTTTAAATTTTGGTAGATATTGACAGATATTAATAAAATGGCCTCCAATGAGGTAAATGGTAGGGACTCTTTGACTTCTATCTTTATGTGTACCTCTCTTTTTTCATAGTATCTGAAGGCCTGTATACAGGAAACACTCAAGACGCAGAGTGACAGCGAGGGGCTCCAGCACGTGGACAGGTTGACGCCCCCTCTGACCAGTTTGGCTGCGAGGAATGGGCAGGAATGAAATCATCTCCGAAGGGTCACTCCTCGGCCTTCCTTCCTACTCGCTATATAGAAACGCCCCTCAGTTACCCCAGTACCTTGAACGATGTCATCCTGCCGCTGTAGGGTGGGTCGGGGCGGGCGAGTAGACTCTCTATCAGAAAACCCTTTTTCA
The DNA here is from genome assembly GCA_033961575.1 of Aselliscus stoliczkanus. Taxonomy (NCBI): domain Eukaryota; kingdom Metazoa; phylum Chordata; class Mammalia; order Chiroptera; family Hipposideridae; genus Aselliscus; species Aselliscus stoliczkanus. The sequence goes on from CM066739.1 coordinate 103,207,376, forward strand.
GGGATCCGGGAGCCACCACTCCCTTCACTAAAGGGTGGGGGCAGGTTCCCAGCATGGACCTGACGCAGCTGTTCAAAATCATTGAGGGCAGCACTCACATCCCAGTTCTTTCCTGTCAGGAGACGAAGCAAAAAGTGAACTGGGCACTTGGAGTACAGGGAAATTGAGGAGCGACACAGAATGGTCACTCAAACCATCCTATCAAACAAGCAAGCATATACCAGTGGTCAGCAAACTGCAGCTCACGAGCCACATGCGGCTCTTTGGGTGCGTTCTATCTCAAAAGTTTGCAGACCCCAAGGCGCCGGCCGAGCGGTTAAGCGCTGGCTTGGGAAGCCAGCGGCCCCAGTTCGGTCCCACATATGAGGACCAGTAACACTGCCCTCAAAAAAAAAAAAAAAAAAAAAAAAAAAGTTTGCAGACCCCTGGAAGAGCCAATCCTGTCTCTCACAAACAATTTAAAAATTATTCGAGAGCAATAAATATATTTTTACAAATAAGGAAAATTTAAAGTAATATTATAAATGAAACCATGATAGTTTTATTTTCATTTTCAATTTTGCTTCAGAGCCACATATATGTACCCAAAGAACCGCATGTGGCTCGCGAGCCGCAATTTGCCAACCCCTGGCGGCTCTTCCGTCTCAAAAGTCTGCCGACCCCTGGCATATACTCATGCATACTTCAGGCATTTTCCTTTCCTTACCCTGCTTTAATTTGCCTCATAACACTTCAATCTGAACTACACACTTTATTTACTTGTCTACTTCCTAAGTAAGCTCCAGGAGTATAGAAACTTTTCTCTGTCCTGAAAGGGCCCTTGGAGATCTGGTAACCTCATTTTACAGATAAAGGGAATGAAGCTTAAATATATAGAGTGACTTGCCCAAGGTCACAGCTGGTGTGCACCGGAGTTATCATGGTTATCATGTTTACTGTTTATTGATATCTCAGGACTCAGGCCAAGGTCTCCTAATTCTGAGACTCAGAGAAGTCTTAGCCTGTGCTCTGGGGTGTCCTAAACCACCTGAAATTGTACACAAAGGTAGAGGTATGTGCATTTTCCTAAAGAAAGAGCTAACAGCTGTCATCATGATTATCAAAGGGAGTTAACTCCTCAAATTTAAGAATTCACTCTGCTGAGCAAAAAGTCCTACATAATAGATTTGTCATAAGGGGTTTTTCTGTTGCTGTCTCCTAATGTCCTACATAACTGTTCACACTTCTTTCTGTTCTATTCCATCTGCTACCATCTTCATTCAATTCCTACCACCTCCAATTCACTCTAAAGGATCCCATGAGATGACTTTCTAAAGTACAGTTCTGATCATGTGAAACCTTTAATGGCTTACCATTGTCTATGGAATATAGCCTAGACTCGTTTGTGTGACAGTCAAGACTTTCTACGGCCTGGCCTAGTTTTCTAGCCTTTTCTCTGTGCTTCCATTTCCATGGCTATGAAAGTGAAGATGATACCACATTGGGTTATTATGAAGATGAAATGAATTGCAAGCACTTAGAACAGTGCTTGGCACATAGAAAGCACATTATATGTATTTCATGCTGTTTCTGTTGTTTCTTATTATTGTAATTTTCCAGTTAAGCTGTGTTAACCATCCATGTCTGATGAATTTACTTCTGAACCATTACACTCACCATTTGTTCCAACTCCCTCTGCTCACCCTGCTTTGGTCACACTGGCCTCTGCTGTTCCTGGAACATAAGATTGCTCCCACCTATGGCCTTTCCACCAACTGTTCCGAGTATATCTACAGACAACTCATCTCCTCCAGGTATTTGCTCAAATGTCACATTTTTAAGAAGGCCTACCCTGACTACCCAATTAAAAATTACAACCTCATCATTCCCATAGCACTTAACACTTTATAATATACTTGGTTATCATGTGTTACTGTTTATTGATATCTCTCCCACTAGAACGTAAGGGCAGCGATTTTTGTTTGTTTTGTTCAAGTCTATAGAACCTGGCACATAGTAAGTATTCAATAAATACATGTTGAAGAATGGAGGACTTCTGTTCTGAATCAATGAGTGAATGAATGATTGCCTTGGGTGCTGGATCTGTATTTCCAACTGTCTGCTATGCTCCTTAAAATCAGGTCCTCCTAACAATCAACATGTCCAAAACTAATGTCTACCATCTTCCCTCCTAAAACTTGTTTCTTCTCTTCCTATGTTCCCAAAATCAGCAATAGCATCACCATCCCCCCAGACCAGAAACCAGTCATCTCTAGTTCCTCACTGTTCCTCAGACCCCACTCCTCCTCTTCCCTCACTACCTAGTCAATCCTCAGGGTTGTTTGTACCACCCTTACCCCCACCCCAAAATATCTCTCAATTCTATTCTTTCATATCCATTTCTATTGTCACTGCCCTAACTCAGGTCCTCATAACCTTCAGCTGGTCTCTGGTCTTTTCAAGAGGCTCTCTAGTCCCTCTACTCCTAATCTCTCCCTTCTCTAATTTGTTCTTCACACTACAACCAGGGTTAACTTTTACAAGAAAAAGCAAGAGACAGAGAGAAAATGATGATCAGGTCTTTTGATTCCCCCATCTTAAATCCATCCACTTCTCACTCTACTGCTTCCATAGTGGTCCAGGTCATCACCATCTCGCATCTGAACTATGGGAATATTCTTAACTGATTTACCACTTCTTCTCTGGCCACTTTCCAATCCGTTCTGTATCATTCAACCAGTACAGTGTTAAAAACTCAAGTCCAATCGCGTCACTCCCCTGGTTAAAATCCGTCACCAGCTTCCCACTGAATGTAGAAGGAAATTTAAATTCCCTACTATGTCCTACAAAGGCCCCCATATTCTGCTTCCTGCTTATCTAACCAGCTTCCTAGCATTCTTGCAACCCTCCTCCTACCTCACTCACTGAGTTTCTTCAATGTGCCAAACTCTCTTTCACCTAAGGGCCCTTGTATAAGCCTTTTCTTCCACAGAAACACTCTCGCTACATCCCATGTCTTGCTACTCCTACGCATGCTTCTGGGTTCAGTTCAAATGTCATTTCCTCAGAAAGGCCTGTCCACACTCTCTATCTAATTTAGGTTTCTCGCTTACACTTCCATAGTACCCTCAGCTTTTCTCTCACAGAATGGGCATCTGTGTGCATGAGATAAGAGACAGACAGGTCGATAGATAGATAGGGGACAGGCAAGCATTAATTTGTAACATAATTGTTAAGAGCCAGACTCTGAAACCAGAGTGCCTAAGTTCAAATCCCACTTAACCTCTCTGAACATCAGTTTTTAAAATTGTAATACTGGACTAATAAAACCTATGGTTGTGAGAATAAAATAATACTGGGTAGTCGAAAAAGTCATGACGCATTTTTGCAATGAAAAACAGAAAAAAATACATCACGACTTTTCCGACAAACCAACATATCTCGAGTACATCATACATAACACATATAGGTGTTCAATACACCTATATATAAGAGGAAGAGGAGGCATTTTAGCCAATCCTGAAAGACGAGAAGAATTTCAGGATAATGAAGGAAAGGACACAATGTGATCAGGGAAAGGTGATGGGGGGATATGCGGCAGCACAGGAAGTGAGGGAGAGCATAGTAGGAGATTATTTGAAAAGGCAAGTTAAGCACAAAGTCATACTGAATAAGCGAACTGGAATTTATTTATTTATTTTTGAGGGCAGTGTCACTGGCTCTCGTATATGGGACCGAACCGGGGCCGCTGGCTTCCCAAACCAGCGCTTAACCGCCGCGCCACTCAGCCGGCCCTGCGAACTGGAATTTAAACCCCGATCTTTCATTTCCAAACTAGTGCTCACTCACAGGCAGCTAAGCAAATGTCAGACTGTCCCACCTTGCTAAGGGCTGCCAAGCTAAAAAATCAGCCGTGTATACTAAGAACTTCCCCTTCCCCACAGGCTTTTATCAATTTGTATCATTTTATACACACACACACACACACACACACACACACACACACACACACACATTGAGGGCAGTGTCACTGGCCCTCATATGTGGGACCTGAACCGGGGCCGCTGGCTTCCTAAACCAGCGCTTAACCACCGCGCCACTAGGCTGGCCCTATATATTTTCATCATCAAAAAGCATCTGTTAAATTATGACTCCAAAGAATCCCACTACATGATTCCAAGCCTTAAGGACCTTAAAACCTGGGCCATTCATATTTATGTGTGTATATACAATAGATATAAGCGAACAAAAGCAGCAAAATGAAAATAGTAAATTAATTCACTCTACATAGAATTACTCATACAAAGTAGGGAAGGAAAGAAACAAAACCATGGATGATTCCAAATATGAAAATCCAAAAGTCATTTATGTATAAAGAAGTCTTAAAATCTAGAGTTATACTTTTAGTGGACTAATAGAAAAAGTTCACTTGCATTACCTGAGCATAAATTGACAGTGGAGAAAGCTACCCTCCAAACTACAAGGTGAAAAGGGTATTTTCCATTTTTAAATTACGGTGGGTCATACACAAAGTAGATTATTAGAAGCGTATGATTATTAGAAGGGCTGGCCAAGTGGCGCATTGGTTAAGAGTTGGCTTGGGCCACCACTTGAGCAGAAGGACCCCAGTTTGGATCCCACAGGAGGGCCAGTGACGCTGCGCCCTCTACAGCTAAGATGGTGAACAACAGTTCCACCTGGAGCTGGGCTGCCGAGGGTTGCCGGCGACAGCGTAGGCTGCAGAGGAGCTGCAGTGGGCTGCCTTAAAGCTACTGTGAGTGGCTGGCAGCTGGGGTGAGCTGCCAAGAGCTGCCATGAGCGGCTGTCCAGTGGCCGGCAACCTATCGGCCTCAGCTGGGAAGAGCACAGTGATCACAATACCAACATGGGCCGGTGAAGCAACGTCCTCCACAACTAGACTGAAGAACAAAAGGACAGCAACTTGTCTGTTCCCCTTCCCCAATTCCCCAATGCTGTTCCCCTCCCCCAACTCCCCCCAAAAATGTTAAAAAAAGTAGTAACTTAAATATAAGGTCTACCATATACAAAGTGACTTTCTGATCACCTTAAGTGTCCCAAATCATCCTAATAAAGGTTACATTTTACTTTCTCTTTTCTCATTCTCCCCCTCCTGACTACTTACCTTCCAGGAGGTCTCGGGCCAGCCCTGGCTCTGCCCCTGTGGAACGGACAAAATCAGACAGGACAGCATCCATGTCCAGGGTCATGTGATCATGAAATACTTTCTGGCAGCTGATGTAGGGAGGACATAGATCACAATTCAGGGCCTCCACCTAAGGAGGAAATAAACACAGAAGGCTCAAATTACACTGGGACAGAGACCAGCTGAGTGGCTCAGCTGGTTAAGAGCTCACTCAAGAGTGCGAGTTCTGAGCAACAGGGTCACCGGTTCGATTCCCAGCCCAAGCTGAGCTGCCACCAGGGCTCAATGAAAAAAAAAAAAAAATTACACTAGGACAAGATGGTCATGGCCCAATTTCAGGTGCTTCCTAACCAAACAGGGAAACTAACTATCCTAGCGCATTCATTTCAGTTGAATTTATTACAAAGAGTAACATTTAGTTTTCTCATTCCTCATTAACATTTATTTCCTACATACTACATTAATCAGAAAACCATAAAACCACTGTGAATAATGCTTTTCTCCCACGTTCCCAGAGTATTACATTTCTATCCATGGGTTTGGTTTGCTTATCCAAACTAATGGAAGGGAGCACCCTGAAGAACTCCCCACCTGCATTATTTTCCAACACAGTGACTTTTTATTTCCTTCCTGGCACTTGATACGCCCTGAAATCATTTTAATTAGTTGCCATCTAGCTTTCTTCTCTAACGTGTAAATTTCTTGAAAGCAGGGAGCTCGTCCCAGCATGTATCCCTTGGCACTTGGCACAGTGCTTGGCACACAGGTCCTCAGTAAATATTACTGACTGAATGAATGAATACTGTACACTGAATACCTTTTGTGTTGACTACTGTTATGATGCTAGCTGAGAAAATGGGAGGGGCAAAATGATAGCTAAAACGACTCAAACGAAAACCATAAGCTATTATGCTTATGGTTTTCATAACAAAATTTAATCTTTGTCCACTAACTCCATGAACCCGGGAAAATGCCTTTCTCCACGCAGGACAAATGACTGACAAATTTCACCTGAAAAGATCTGTTCTTGCAGACTTGACTTTGGCAGAAACTCTGTCCCTGACCTGACAGCCTGGCGCCAGTCCACATTCCTCTGCAGTTCTCAGTCCCAGTCGAGGAAGCAATAACGGAGTGAAGAACAATCTTTAACCAAAGTCTGCCATATCAGACAGGTTTCCAGTTTTCTGTAGCAGAGGACTTGTTCATAAAGTGACCAGGTACACATCTGCCCTACCACCTCCCCCAAATCCCTTGCCTTTTGGGGAAGCCGAAACTAGAATTCACAAAGGTAATGGACAACTCAGGTGACTGTCTCTGCAGAAATATCTCCTCCTAAATAATCTACTTTTTCTTCACACCACCTCTGACCCCAAGACACAGCTTGTTTAGGGGATGATCACATCCTGATTTTCTGCATTCCTTAGAAATACTAAGGCATTGATTTGTGGCTCATAAACCCAGTAGGTCACTAAGTTGATAACTTAACACTGAATTTTTATATGAGAGAGGGATGGCAAAATAGAAGGTTCTCTCTTGTTTGGTCCACGAGTGCAGGGATATGTTTTATTCATATCAGTAGCCCCAACATCTAGCACAGCAGCTAAAATCTTGTAGGCAGTCAGTCAATCAGTGCCTGGTGAATAAGTGATAAGTGAATCTCCATGTCAGTCACCACCAAACCAATCAATTTCAGGCTTAACTTAGCAGATCAGAAATCCCAGGGTACTTCATAATTCTTATCAGCCCTCTATATCTAAGGGCCTTCCCTGGCCCCAACCTACTTCCCGAGGCTCTACAGACTCCTTTCTAAAGAGACTGGACTGTCACAACTTCCACACCCTCACACCATATGATTTTTGCCTACACCTATATTAGCTGGCGACTCCGGTCAAATTACTTAAAGGTTTTCAGTTGCCTCTTGTATATCCTAGACTTGGAGTCAATGACTTCTAAGACAAACTTTCCAGGTTTAAAAATGAACTTCAGGGGGCCAGCCGAGTGGCGCAATGGTTAAGAGCTGGCTTGGGACGCCAGCGGCCCCGGTTCGGATCCCACATATGAGGGCCAGTGACGCTGCCCTCTGCAGCTAAGATGGTGAACAACAAACAGCTCCACCTAGAACTGGGCTGCTGTGAGTCCCCGGGACAGCATAGCTGCAGCCCCTGCTGCAGTGGGCTGCCACAGGCTACAGTGAGTGGCTGGCAGCCAGCGTGAGCGATTGGCAGCCGGTGTGAGCTGCCAATAGCCGTGGTGAGTGGCCGTCCAGAGGCCAGAGACCGATCTGCCTCACCCGAGAAGAGTGCAATGATGATAGCAACATGGGCCAGTGAAGCAATGTCCTCCACAACTAGACTGAAGAACAAAAGGACAGCAACTTGTCTGTTCCCCTCCTGCAATTCCCCAATTAAAAAAAAATAAAAAATGAACTTCAGTTCACTACAGCCTCATAACTATGATCCTTATATTCTCTTTTGGTCTATGTATTATCAATGTCTAATTTACTTCCATTTCAATATCACAGGTATTACAAATGGCTATCAATGCACAAAGAATTTTTGGCCTAAGATAACTCAATTTCCAAATGTTAATTATAAAATAAATTAGTTTCTTACATTCAATACTTAAAAATTAAATTCCTGGGCCGGCCAAGTGGCACATTGGTTAAGAGCTGGTTTGGGGATGTCAGTGGCCCTGGTTCGGATCCCACGTATGGGAGCCAGTGACACTGCCCTCAACAGCTAGCAACAGCTCCACCTGGAGCTGGGCTGTGTGAGCCCCGGCGACAGTGTGGGCTGCAGCCCCTGCTGCAGTGGGCTGCCATGGGCTGCGGTGAGTGGCCAGCAGCCAGCGTGAGCAGCTGGCAGCCAGTGTGAGCTGCTAATAGCCGCGGTGAGTGACATCCAGAGGCCGGTGACCGATCTGCCTCATCCAGGAAGAGCGCAGTGATGACACCAGCATGAGCCAGTGAAGCAACGTCCTCCACAACTAGACTGAAGAACAGGGGGACAGCAACTTGTGTGTTCCCCTTCCCCGATTCCCCAACGCTGTTCCCCTCCCCCAATTCCCCAATAGAAATCTTTAAAAAAAAAAAAAAATTAAATTCCTTTAGAATTCACAAATGAATGAGTGGCTTCTCCTCCCCTAACAGGGACAAGAAGTCCTTCTCTAGGTTCATTTCAGTCACTGCCTTAGGTCACAGGAGACGGTAGCAGCCCAAGTAACTTAAATGCATGAATAATCCAAAACCAAGAGGATGCCACAAAATGAATTTCAATCTTCTATCTTCAAAACAAACAAAAAAACACACAAAGGAACTTAGTAAAGCCACTTTAATAATTTCCTGAAAGAATGTGGGAAATAAGGGCCGGCTGAGTGGCTCAGTTGGTTAAGATCTTGCTCAAGGGTGTGAGCTGAGCTCTGAGCAACAGCAGTTCGATGTCAGCCCGAGCTGAGTTGCCGCTAAGCTGCCAACAGGTGGCAGGATGGCTCAGCTGGGAAAAAAATTAAAAAAAAAAAGAATGTGGGAAATATACAATAAGCACACAAATAGCATTCTGCAAAAAAGTGCTCAGCAGAATAGAAAAGAGCTGATTAAGCCATAGGCATGCAGGCAATTCCCCAGCCAGACACAGGTTTCAGAGCGAGAGAAGCCAGCGAAAACCATCAATGTCATGGCATCATAGATCTCATATGCCAACACCATAGGTCATTCTTTTCAAAAAATACTTTTGAAAAATAATAATTTAGAAGTGCAACATTATCTAGAATGATTTGCTCAAAAATTCCAAGCACTAAACCACACTTGTTGGCAGCACATTCTTCTATTTGATGTCTTCAGGTGCATGCCTCGAACTCCACCCTAACCCCACCCAACAGGTGGGGACAGTGGCTTAGGTTACATCACCACCAACACCTGGCTCGAGCTTCTCAAATTCCAAATGGGAATATTATCCACTGCAATGACTATGACTGACAGCCTTTGGCTCTGTCTCAGCACACAGGAAGGAAAAGGAGAAAACAAAACACTGGCTTTCGAACTTTCAAATGAAACAGCAGAAGACACCCAAATAGTTGTCGACTGAATGGCATTTAGACAAATCTCAACTGCAGGCAAAATCCTCCAACCTTCCAACTGGAAGAGACTTCAGTGATGATTTAATCCAAGGTCTGCCCCACTGCAAGAACCTCAGTCACATCTGACAGGTCAGTCACCCAGGATCCCCATGAATATGAGCTTTGATGGAGAATCCATTCTTTTACCAGGATGTCCATTTTCTTGTTGAACAGCTCTAATGGTTAGACAATGCTTTTCTAAACAAAATCACCAGCCCTCCTCCTTTCACATAATGGTCCTTGTTCTGCACCAATAAAATCTGCTCCCAGGAATGATGAGATTTTCATAGAAAATGATTAGATATCACATTTCTTTACATAAAAGTTTGTTGTGAATCAACACTGCAATGCTATAAGCCAGCCAGTGATCTTTATTTTACAAAATCTTTCCTTGCTTTTACCTGTATTCATTTGTAAAATGTTTGTGCTGACCCTACAGTATGAACTCGACACGTGGAATCAATGAAGTCAGAAGTCGGGTTCCTTGTTCCCAATTCACTTCTATCTTTGCCTCTCATCTCTGCTTCTATTTCCATGCTTTCGTGAAGCGATGGAAACAATCAGAAATAGAAACAAGTTCATATTAAGCACTTTAAAAAAAACTCTTATTCATTAACGACAAGCCTCCTGCTCCTGGCTTATTATTCCCAGCTTCTAAAGAGAGAAACGAGTAAGACCTGAAAAGTCAAGTGGGCTGCTTAGTCTGAACCCAGATATTCTCATCCACAGTCTCTACTGCACCACGCTGTCTCCCAAGGGACTAGGGCTCTACAATTCACAGGACTGCACTGATCCTCACCCATTTAATTCTTTCCCCACAGGAGAGGGCTGTGCCAACCTCTCCTATTTGTTAAAGACTTAGACACCTACCTTATATTTTCCTCATATCAAATCCTACTATTTTCCTCAGCAATTTCAACACCCACCTGTACAACTCATCCAACATCTCTACCTTAGGGTTTCATAATCTCATAAAATACAAAGACCTCCATCTCTACTCCAGCACCTGGTTCCTGGGCCCTGCCATCTCCTGAAACCATTCCCACCTCCAAATCTTCAACTAAATCTTCCTCTGGCTACAGCCTCATCTCCTTCCAGCTTTTCCTCCCTCCTACTAAACCTGCTCTCTCACCTCAGGACATCCTCATCTCAGATGCAGACATCCAATTCCTTCATCACCTTACTCATAAACTCAACAAAAATTCATAGAGTGCTTACTCTGGGTTAGGCATTATGGTCACGGTGAGAAACACACAATGAACTACAAACAAGCTCTAGCCTCACAAAGCTTCCAGTATGGAGAAAGAAAACCACAAAATTTCACAAACAACTATAATTTATTTTTAAAAAAAAATACTGGAGAGAGAAGTGTTATCTCCTATTGGGAGTCAGAAAAAGCTTTCCCAAGGAAGTGATATTACATCAAAGAACCAAAGAATGAGTAAGAATTGGAGAGACAAATTGGGAAAGAAAGAATGCTCTGAGCAGGGAAAACATATCAACATTTTGTAGCAGGAAGGAACGCAGAGATGAGAATGGTGCAAAATGAGGATGGAGAGACGGCCACGTAAACCCTGCCAAAGATTGAGATTTTATCCTAAAAGTAATCAGAAGCCATTGAGGGGTTGTAAGCAGACTTGAATTATTAAAAAGATCACCTGTTACAGTGAGAAGAATAGTTGGAAGGAGCACAGGTGGATTTAGTGAGAATTGGTTAGAAAATTACTACAAGAGATGATGGTGAGCTGGACCTGGACGATAGCAGTGAAGACAGAAAAACAAAGAGATTTCACTTTGCCCCTTCTTGCTAACTGCACGTGAACCCAACGGTTGATCACGTAACTTATTTTCCTATAAAAACCTAGTTCTCAGGCTGGCCAAGTGGCATGGTGGTTGGGAGCTGGCTTGGGAAGCTAGCGACCTCGGTTCGGGTCCCACATATGAGGGCCAGTGACACTGCCCTCAAAAAAAAAAAAACCCAACAAAAAACCCTTTGTTCTCTTATCCTTCTATTTCACCTGCCCAATATGGATGGATCCCACAGCAGACTTCTCTGCTACTGAATGGGCTATCGAGCAAGACAAGATCGCAGGACCTTGCAGAGAAATATGACTACGAAGATATTGTATTCGGTCTCACTTCTTTCAGTGAAATGCTGGTGTCTTCTGCTCGACTCTCTCTGGTACCTCAACCAAACTTCTCAGTACTATCCCACACCTTCCCCATTCTCCCTGAGCCTCCGACCCAGTCCTTATCACCTCCCTTACTCCTGGCAGATGCGCTGCCTCCAACTTGACAGAAAAAATTACAAAACAAAGCAAGAGGAGTTCCTTCGGGTTTCCTCCCTTGGCCCTGCCTGCCGGCTGCTCAGTCATCTCCCCGGCTCAGAACTCCCTAAAACAGACTACATTTACTAAGGCTGCATTCTCACCTTATGTTCAGTCCTCCACCTACCAAAATGGCCTTCTATAGAAAGAGAATGGAGGTTCCTACAAAAATGAAAAAGACAGCTACCATATGACCCAGCAATTCTACTTCTGGATATTTATCTGAAGAAATCCAAAACACTGATTTGAACAGATATATGCACCCCTGTGTGTTCACTGCAGCGTTATTTACAATAGCCAAGACGTGGGAGCAACCTAAGTGCCCATCAATAGACTACTGGATAAAGAAGATAAGGTACTCTCTCTGATGCATCTACTGAGAGGATGAAGACCATTCTCAGTACTCAGACTGTGGACATTCCAGATAATGTCAACCTCACTCTGAAGGGACCACTGTGAAGGGCCCCTGAGGCACCTGCAGAGGGACTTTAATCATATCAACATAGAACTCAGTCTTCTTGAAAAGAGGCGGCTCCGGGTTAACAATGGTGGGGAAATAGGGAATTGGCTCCTGTCCGCACTGTTTGTCGTCACGTACAGAACACGATCCAGGTGTTACCCTGGGCTTCCATTACAAGATGAGGTCTGTGTGTACTCGCTTTCCCATCAATGTCATTACTCAGGAGAATGGTTCTCTTGTTGAAATCTGGAATTTCTTGGGTTAAAAATATATCCACAGAGTTCAGATGAGACCAAGTGTTGCTTTGTTCAGTGTATTTCAAGCCCAGAAAGATGAGTTAATTCTTGAAGGAAACCACACTGAACTTGTATCAAGTTCAGCCGCTTTGATTCAACAAGAGTTAAAAACACAAGAGTTAAAAACAAGCCCAGAAAGATGAGTTAATTCTTGAAGGAAACCACACTGAACTTGTATCAAGTTCAGCTGCTTTGATTCAACAAGAGTTAAACACAAGAGTTAAAAACAAGGATATTAGAAAATTTTTGGATGGTACCTATGTTTTTGAAAAAGGAACAACTCAGCAAGCTGATGAATAAGATCTAAGTTGTCCAGCTACAGAAACAGCAAGATGTTGGATGATTCCTCAGTTATTTGTGATTTAAAGATGCAATAAGGGGTTGGCAGAGTAGCTCGGTTGGTTGAGTTGGCTTAAGAGCACAAGCTCTGAGCAACAGGGCCGCCAGTTCGATTCCCACATGGGCCAGTGACGCTGCACTCGAGCAGAGCTGCCAACAGGTGGGCAGGATGGTTCAGCTGAGGTAACAACAAGATTGCCTGTTCAATGGTGGGCTACGGCCATCTGCAACTAAGACTGAACTTGGCAACTTAAGCTGAGCTGCCGCCTGGATGGCTCAGTAGATAGAGCATGTGCTCTTAACAACAAGGCTGCCGGGTTCGACTCCCGCATGGGATGGTGGCTACGCCCACCGCAACTAAGACTGAACACAGCACCTTGAGATTAGAGGCCACAAACTGGTAATGGGCAGCTAGATGGTGACTGGCGCCCTCTACAACGAAGACTGAAGAACAACAACTTGGCTGGTCCCCTTCCCCAAGCCCCCAACACTGTATCCCTCCCCCAATTCCCCAATAAAAAAATCTTGAAAAAAAATGCAATAAAAATCATGTATTGAAAAAAGGAGATGAAGACGAAGATGATGAAGAAGTAGTAGTACATATATACAATGGAATATTATTCAGCCATAAGAAAAAAAGAAATCTTGCCATTTTCAACAACATGGATGGCCCTAGAGAGTATTAAGCTAAGTGAAATAAGTCAGAGAAAGACAAGTACTATATGATTTCGCTTATATGTGAAATCTAAAAAAACAAAATAAATGAACAAACAAAACAAATAAATTCATAGATACAGAGAACAAATTGATGATCGCCAGGGGGGTTGGTAAAATGTGAAAGGGATTAAGCACAAATTACCAACTATAAAAAGTCACAGGGGTATAAACTACAGCATAGGGAATATAGTCAATATTGCAATAACTATGTATGGTGCCAGATGGGTACTAGGTTTATTGGGGTGAGCACTTTGTAAGGCATATAAATGCTAAATCACTATGTTTTACACCTGAAAGTAATATACTACGTCAACTATAATTGAAAAATAAAAATTTATTAAAAACAGAGGGCCAGCCAAGTGGCGCGGTGGTTAAGAGCTGGCTTGGGAAGCCAGCGGCCCTGGTTCGGGCCCCACATACGAGGGCCAGTGACACAGCCCTCAAAAAAAAACAAAAAAACAAACAAACAGAGAATGGCACTGACATAGATCCGATCGTCACAGTCCTCCTTACTGCTTATTCACAGTGACCTCTGTGTAGCCTCTGATACTGACTAACCTCTTCCTTCAGTGCTGGCTCTGAGTCTTGGTCACCTTTGTGGACCCCGCCTTCCTGTGCCTGCACCAAAGGTTAGTGCTCCCACAGTTCTAACCTCAGGCCTTCCATCTTCTTGTTTTTTATCATCCCCATGACAAAGCTCATTCATGCCCATTAACTATTGAGTGCTAAGGACTCCAAACATGTTCGCAGCTCCAAACTCTTTCCACCTCACCTGGGACTCCCACATGCACTTCACACTTAGCATGTAAAAACAGGAGCTCATTCTCTCAGGTCTGCCCCCACGCTTCAAATTACTCCTCTTCCCGTACTTCCTATTCTAGCAAATGGTACCATCATCCCCTCAGTCACTCAAGTCACAAGCCTGGGAATCACCATGGACTTCTCGCTTGCCTTATCCTCACTCACAAATAGTCCCTTATTAAGTTTTACTAATTTTATCTTTAAAATGTCTCAAATCAATCCAACACCTTCTATAGGCTACATCTCTTTTATTCTCTCCTAGGTTTTCATAACCTGGACCCCAGGAAATAGCTTCCTGATTTCTCGCCCTTCCTCTGCCCAGGCGTTGTTCAGTGGTGGCTTGTGGAGGCTGATCAATCTAAAAATGCAAATGTGACAGTATTATATCCTACTGCTCCAATTTCTTCAATGGATCCTCAATGACGAAAGCTTAAGATCCAAATTCCTGCACACGATGAATGAGGCCCTTCACGATCCAGCTCTACCTAACTGGCCGTATCTACTTCCCATCATTCCCCTTCTTGTGCTGGGAGTTCCCCAAGTTCAACTGTGCTTCAAATTTCAGATCCTTTGCACATGCCGTCCCCTCTACCTGGAAGGACTCCCAGTCTAGCACGTGAATTCTTATCTCTTCTTTAAGACTAACCTGAGTCCTACACCTCACTTGCAAAACCTTCTCTGGCCTCCCAAGTGCAACTGTTCACTTCCTTCTTGGTGCTGCTTCTTGTAATCTACCCGTCATAGTACTTATCACAGCGCATTGAATTTGTGTTTATTTACATGTTTTCCCCCATGAAATCATGAGCAATGGCTGGAATCTTGGAATCTTGTCTTGTTCATCCTGTACCCTTAGCATCCAAGCACCTAGAGGTGCTCAGTTTTTATTCATATTTGTGTACACACACACACACACACACACACACAATGATAATACTGATAATCAGATAATCAGTGTTGTAAACAGAGGAGTCTAAAGCAGTGGCTCATCTCAAAGACATTTGCTAAGATTGTCATAGGAAGATCACTGGCGACCAATTTTTCTTCCTAAACATTGTTTATCTCAGACTAATATTAAAATCATGCTGCATGTTCTGAGTGTGCAACTGCTTAATAACAGAGAAAAGTGACCCCCAATTAAATAATGATTGTAGATAACAGAGCTATGTTAAAATGCTTGAGACACTGCTGACCCTACATTCTCTCGTCTACAATATCCCCGAGGCATCCACCTTCTCCCACTAGACCCACTCCCCTGGTTCCACTGATGCATTCCAGCTGTGTCTGAGTCCTCTCCCAACTCCTCTCCAAACCCACTGGAAAACCACAACATTCAAGACTGGGAAGAATTTTCAAAGGTCAGAGACTCCTCCATGTCTATGATGTCAGTCCCGAGGAATTCAGACAGGGAGAAAGAGGAGGGACAAAAACCCTTAGAAATTTCACACAATTCTTGATGAGGTGGGAAATGAAGGACGGTCTTGGCAGATTGTTTTTAGCTAATATGGGTCCAAGTGAAAGAAACAAGATACAACATTCTTAGAAAAAAGAAAATATGACCCAATTCCATACCAAAGAGACTTATGTATCACTAAATGTTACAATCCAGAGAAAAGGAGATGGGGCTAAAAGGGAGAAAAGAAGGGAAAAGAAGTCATGTGTTTAAAACTTTAGACATTATTTCATTTAAACTTCCAAACATCTCTAAGAGGTTGGTTTGTATTGTTAACACATTACAGACGAAGACGCTGAAGTAAAGCTCACAGACGTTAGGTAATCTACCCAAGGTTACCCAGGTAAAAAGTGTTAGGACCAGGACTTTTGTGAACCCAGCCTATTGACCCCGGGAGCAGACACTCGCACTGTACCACACTTAGTCCAGGGGAGCGAGGGGTGATGTGACTGAGAAGACACTGGCAGCCCTCCCATGTGGAAGGAAGCCCACCCTCACTGCTTCAGCTCCTTTCAGTTCCACACTGAGAGAGAGAATTGGCTCCGGGTTTAGACAGATCTAGATTCAAATCCCCAGTCGACTATTAATGTCTGTGCAATCGTGGGTAAGAAATACAACCATTTTGTGCTTTTGTTTCTTTAGATGTAATAAACATGGGGGGAATATCTGCTTTAGACCTCTTGTTAGGAGTGAATGACAAGATATGTAAAGGTTTGGGGGCAGTGCCTAGCTCAAAATCTGTCAGCTGCCTTCTGTCTACACAACTCCCTCCTACACACTCTGCCTCACTCCACTGGTGCCTAACAGTCCCTCCATCTTCCTTCAAAAGCTCCCCCTACTCCTCGCAAAGAAACCTTCCAGTCCTACAACCACTTACAAGGCACAGTTTTAACGTTCACACAGCATCCAGTCCAATGTCTTTCAATTCTTTGAGCCTTTAAGAAAGTGCCGTAAAGGGGCTTCCTTAGTTGTATCTTCTACCAGGTGGTCTCTCAAAAATAACAGCAAAGGGGCCAGCCAAGTGGTGCGTTGGTTAAGAGCTGGCTTGGGATGCCAGCGGCCCCGGTTCGGATCCCACGTATGAGAGCCAGTGACACTGCCCTCTACAGCTACCAACAGCTCCACCTGGAGCTGGGCTGCGAGCCCCGGCGACGGTGTAGGCTGCAGCCCCTGCTGCAGTGGGCTGCCATAGGCTACAGTGAGTGACCGGCAGCCAGCATGAGCGGCTGGCAGCCATAATAAGCTGCCAAGAGCCGCTGTGAGCAGCGGTACAGAGGCCGGCGACCGATCTGCCTCATCTGGGAAGAGTGCAATGATACCAACATGGGTCAGTGAAGCAACGTCCTCCACAACTAGACTGAAGGACAAAAGGACAGCAACTTGTCTGTTCCCCTCCCCCAATTCCCCAATAAAAATCTTAAAACAAACAAACAAAAAAACCACTCAACCCAATCATATAATTTACCGGTCCCCATACAATTTATAATTTTCCATGTGCTTTGTGGATACACACTAGTAAGGACCCCCAAGAGTTGGCCTGTGGGCTTCATCACTACCCCTGGTATGTGTATGTGTCAGAACAAGAGTCAAATATTTTTTTTATCAAGTTTCTAGTTTTTTATCAGGCCTAAAAATAGCAAAACAAATCTCTAGGAGATAAACTCCATTAACAGCCAAATTCAAATCTAAAGATCAGGCAGAAGCTCCCAGAGAACTCCCTATGAACTGGCATTTGTCTTTTTAGTGATACTGATGAAAGGCTCCTTGGATTACAGTTGTTCGGGAAATTTAATAATTTGGAAGGCCTATACAGTGGAGGTGACATTTGGAAAAATAAGGGCAAAGAGTCATAGAAAAAGACTATTATTATTATAATATAGGTACAACAACAGTAACTTGAATATAAACAGAAATCGCGTTAATATTTATTTTTTTAGATCCAGACCAGCATGTCTATTTGCCACACACAATGAATTTTTTTGTTTTTCCTTTCAGTTGGGCCAAGGATAGTCCAAGATTTGGTTCTCAATAAATTCAACTTTCAAAAGAATAGTCTGTATAAACAAAAGTTCTATGTGAGCCCTTAAAGATTCTAATGACTGAACTTTTGACGTGAGAGAAAGTAAATACTACAAATCAATGGAGGCTAATCCAATAGCGAAACACACTATTTTTCTAGAATCAACCCTCAAACATTACATAGCTAACAACCTTCTTTCCCTTTTTTGATACCTAACTGTCATTTCACTGTCAGTTAGAGAACTTCCATTCAAAGGGAGAAATAGCAGAAGGGAAACATTCCAATACTGTCCTATCTGCAATTAGTTATCCACAGGAAATTCACTTTGTAAATTTCTTCTAGTAAATTAACTTCCTTCAGCATATAACTACTAATTAAAAAAAAAGAAAAAAAACCTCAATAAAAAACTCTTGTGGGCCGGCCGAGTGGCGCTTTGGTTAAGAGCTGGCTTGGGACACCAGCGGCCCCGGTTCGGTCCCACATGTGAGGGCCAGTGACACTGCCCTCTACAGCTAAGATGGTGAACAACAGCTCCAACTGGAGCTGGGCTGCTGTGAGCCCCTGGGTCGGCATAGCTGTAGTCTCTGCTGCAGTGCGCCGCCATAGGCTACAGTGAGTGGCAGGCAGACAGTGTGAGCTGCCAAGAGCAGCTGTGAGTGGCCGTCCAGAGGCCAGTGACCCATCTACCTCACCTGAGAAGAGTGTAATGATAATACCAACATGGGCCAGTGAAGCATCATCCTCCACAATTAGACTGAAGAACAAAAGGACAGCAACTTGTCTGTTCCCCACGCAGGCTCCCCAACGCTGTTCCCCTCCCTCAATTCGCACATAAAATCTTTAAAAAACAAAACAAAAACTCTTGCATTTTAGAAAATTACATAATTCAGTTTAAAAAGATACTTGTTATTACTATCATTATTATTTTCTTTAATTCTCCATCTGCAAGCTCCACCTTTCCTTGCCATGCCTGAGCCGCCCTTGACTCCTACAGGCCCGCATGTAAAACATTCACTGGCACGTGCTGTTGCCAGCAAGTGCCTTGTAGTAGTAGTTGGCCTTCCTGATGCTCACCTATTATCTCTCCAATTTGGCTATTGCTCATTCATTCAAAATATACCAAGCTGGGTCCATCATGTACTGGGCCTAGAGCCTGGGGATACAAATGAAGAAAAGCCACAATCCTACTTTCGAGGCACTCCAGTCCGGAGAGAGAAATCTCACCATGTTATTAGTGCCCAATGAGGCAGGAATACGTATAAGGAGCAACCAGTTTAGCTGGATGGGTTAGGGGAAGTTTCTCAAACTGAGTTTTAGAATATGTAAGAGCTCACCAGGCCAGCTAACAAGATGCATTCTAGGCAGAATTAAGATCCTTGAGTTTTGGCACCTTTCTTTCACATTTGTAAAATTTTAAACATGCCTAACAAATTTCTTGGCACACAACAGATGTCTAACAAATATTTGTGGCTCTAAATTATTCATGCTAGTCCATATGTGTGGATAATTGAGAGCTAATCTATACCTAAAATAGACTTGTGAATTATTTACTGGTTTCAAATGTCATTATTCACCCATACATACGTATACTCAAGGTCTATGTGAACAAATATATTTGTACAGCTGTCTGTTGACTAAAAAAATAGCTTCTCTTTTGCTGTACGTTTTTGTTTTTAAAGCACTTTTGCAAATATGGCCTCATTTAATAAAAATTTTTAAAAATTAAATACTCTTTGAGATTTTTTAAATTGCCTCTTTTCTGATGGAAAACACATACACACTGCAGAGCTTACAAGCTTAAATGATATCCAGAAAACAAGGAGCTTGGATCTAGGCGCTGAATCTGAATACAGGCTTCATTTAGTTCTCCAGGGATTTTGAACAAAATCCAATCAGTCCTGCCATGCAACCTCCATAGGCTGAAGAACTCTATATTTTGCTTTTAAAAACACCATTTGGTTCACCCACACGACCTACTAACCATCACCATTCTTCCCATCCCCAATCAAGCTTATTGACACACATATATTTCTATTTCCAGATTGGAGTTCAGCAGCAGCAGAAATTCTAATCCAGGGCATCCTATTATTTAATTCTCTTTCATTTATTTGTACAGGGTGTGCCTTTTGTGGTAAAATCTTTCTTCTAAGAGCAACTAAGGCTCTTATATTTACGCACATAGAATTAGTTATGAGCATATGATAAAACCTGACAACTCTAGTTTACCTGGGAATATACACTACACACTTCTATTATTTACAGAATTAACTTTTCACGTTGGGGCCATCGGTGGACTAAACCTGGTGGTAAGGTACAGAAAGTCCATCTCCTTTCCTTGTTTAGCACTTTAGAATTATGGACTTTAGAACTAGGACATCAGAGATCATTTCATTCCACACCCTCAAGTTACAGACAACAACAAAGAGCCAGGTGGGAAAGATTAGGTGACTCGCCCGTGGCCACACAGCTAAGTACTGATAAAACTACACACAGAACATAAACCTGTTCTCCATGTGACCCACTTTGTGGATTTATCTATGACAACTTCCTTTTCTCCTGCCACCCAGGTAAATCTCTTACTTCTACTGATGTGTGCCAAAGAAAAAGATGTGTATTTAGGGAATTTCATCAGGTGAGCAAACCATAGTAAGGAAGGGAAATCATTTCTAAAAAAATCACGAAGGCATGCTAAAATCAAATCATTATTTTTGTTTTGCTCACCACCACTGAAGATACAAACTGAATTGAAAATATTCTTCTAGCACTATCTCCCTAAGGTCTGAAGTTTTGTAGCAAGAAGGTAGGGTAAAATTACGGGTCACATAGGAATAGATTTTTCTTTTTCCTGTCTATTGATAGTTTGAAGCTATAATATACTTGTCATATGCTACTAAGAAATCACAGCAACAACCAAATTTTGAACAGGATAAACATAAAATACAAGCCAAGAGAGAAATAAAGCACAGACTTTTTTTTTAATTTTTTTTTTTTTTAAGCTGAGCCATCCTGCCACCTGTTGGCAGCTCAGCAGCAGCTCAGCTCAGGCTGGACATCGAACTGCTATTGGTCAGAGCTCAGCTCGCACTCTTGAGGGAGCTCTTAACCAACTGAGCGACTGGGCTGGCCCTAAAGCACCAACTTTTAACAAATAACTTCCGCTTGTCCCAAAGTGTAAAATGTCTGGAAGTATCAGGGCAGTCGCTCTTGTCACACTCACATTTTTTCATCATTGGCGGGAAAGCTACATTTCTTCTTCCTCTTAGGAAGGACCCCCATCATCACAGCAGCACTGGAGTCCCTGCAATTCTCCCCTGATAAAAACCTTAACTTCCTGACCCAATTATTCAATAAGCACTTATTAAGGACCCACTCTGTGCCAGGCAGTCTGCAAAGTGAAGGGGACACATCAACCACTACGTCATCCTCCCTGCTTCCTAGAAGTTCATCTAATAGGCTTGTGGTTCCAGATAAAACCGCAAACTTGGTGCCAGCGAACTTCCTTTATTCAACAATGATTTACTGAGTGCCAGGCACCAGAGAGAAAAAATAAATATAGGAAATTTTAAAAAGTAGGAGGTCTTTTCCAAATTTACTAAACAACTCTCTCTTTTGAATTACTGAAATCACACATTCTTCTCCAAGAATGCCAGTCATCAGAAGTTGACTGTGAAGGCTTCGATGATGACACCTAACTGAATATTTGGGTCCAACACACTGTTCCCTTTATCTTCCTACTTTGGGAGGCCAGGCAGATACTGCCCTGGACTGATCCATTTTTATAGGAATGTGATTGATCTTACCAACAAACTGAGATGATGTGTTTCCTGTGTAGACAGGTGCTTCCGGCAGAATGCACCATAAACCTCTCAGGTCAAAGGTTACACTTTCTTGCCACCACAGAGTACATCAAAGTGGTATGAGCAACACTTCACGATGACAGCACCAGGCCAAGTTTTTCAGGGTGACAGGTCTCTGCTTTTCCTTCTCCCTTCCACAAAAAGTACAAAAGGTATCAATTAGTATACGAGTCATCTGGCAAATATCCCATTTTCCTCGGAGTTTTTCCTCCTTGAAATTAATCTAGGAAATCAACCCTTATGAGTCCTAACCCACTATTATTTTAAGTATTATTATCGGTAGTGGTGGTGATAGCAACTTCTAGCTTTGCAGGTCACAAAATACTTTCAAATATATTACTTCATTCATTGAAAAAAAAAAATGGAGCTGGCCGAGTGGCGCAGTGGTTAAGCACTGGCTTGGGAAACCAGCGGCCCCGGTTCGGGTCCCACATATGAAGGCCAGTGACACTGCCCTCAAAAAAAAAAAAAATCTCACCGTTTTAGGGCCGGCAGAGTGGCGCGGTGGTTAAGCGCTGGCTTGGAATGCCAGGGCCCCGGGTTCGGATCCCACATGAGGGCCAGTGACACTGTCCTCTTAAAAAAAAAAAAAAAAATCAAACCCAGTTTCATTGGAATTGAAAAGAAAGCATTTTCAGTCCTACCAAAGTACCAAGAAATGACTTCTATCAAAAAAGCATAGGACAAACTCTGGCAATGCAAAATCACAAATTTCCCCTCAAATTACCCTAATTAATTCAATTTGTAAATGTTACGTCCATAGTCTCAGCAAGAATCTCATACTATAAATCTTTGTTACCTCAACCCCTTTCCCAAATGCCTTACCCAGTTTATGGCTCAATAAATAATCTAAATAAGAAATACTTAACCATGAGAAAGCTGCCTGAGAAGGACAAACTGACAACACTTAGCATTTGAGTACCTTTTTAAGAGCTAACTAACATTTATTGTGTACCCACAAAGTACAAAGAACTAGGTTAGACACTGCCACACAAATCTTCTCATTCATCTCATTAGCCATGCCCAGAGACTACTGAATCCCCAAAACTAAACTAACTGGATCCCCATTATTAAATAGTTCTAACACTTGCAACCTTGATCTCACTTAATCCCTAGAACTCAACTGGAACTCAATTTCTGCTGGAACTCAGCTTCTCCCTCACAGACTGAAGCATTTTTTTAATGCTTTCTACAAGGTGATACTCACAAAAAATCCTGGTGCCTGTTTTTAAGCTCTTAACTCCAGAACACACACCATTCATCCCAGACATGGCACATAGTGATGCTGGTCATGAGCTGAAACAAGTACTCTCGGATCACACCAGTTAAAGAATAAACCTAGAGGGCCAACCGAGTGGCTCAGTTGGTAAAGAGCTCACTCAAGAGCATAAGCTCTGAGCAACTGGGTCGCTGGTTTGATTCCCAGCCCAAGGTGGGCTGCCGCTGAGCTGCCAACAGGTGGCAGGATGGCTCAGCTAAAATAAATTTAAAAATAAAAAAATAAACCTAGACTACTAACGAAACTGAATTTCTGCTGAGCACAAGACACTGGATTTTAACAGTCTTCCCAACCTCGAGATTACTTTCCAATTCTGACTACAGAAAGCCTTCTCTACTTGAATGAACTACAGAAGGCAAGTTTGATCCAAGAGTCCCCACACATACTCATCACAGAGAACTGGGGGGAAAAGAAAAAATATTCCAACTGGCACGAGCACATCACAATGTTAATAACACATTACTCACCATTGTCCTACAAGAAAGAACTTGCAAGTGGGCAAGGAACATTCAGGACGCCAAGAAAGCAAACAAAACTCTCCCAGTCCTCAAAGCACAAACACATCCAAATGCCAAAGCAGGCCACACTGTCCAGTTTAGATCCAGGTATTGGGGTGGGAGGGAACCATTCTAAGACAGGTGTGCTTGCTAGCACCAAGACAGATTTCTTTCTTGGATTCCTCAAGAATCTTTTAAACAAAGAAACACTGGGGGGGAGGGGTGTAATCTATTTTCATAACTTGATTTATTTATGTAATCAGAGACCATGCAATATATGTAAATAGCAGCACTATGTGATAATGGTTGCAGACATTCTCTTTGGAATCCATCAGATTTATAACTAAATCCTAGCTCTGTCACTTTCTTGCTGTGTGACCTTGGGCAAGTTATTTAACTTCTCTGTGCCTGAACAGGGACTTCATCTGATATTCCCTGTGGTACCCCCATCACCTCAAACAGTGTCCAAATATTCTGGATGATTTAATCAATTTCATTAACATAGTAATAAATATTTTAGTTGAATTAATCTGTAAATAGGTATAAAAACATCTACTGGAATTGCTATGAGTATTAAATGAGGTAATATATAAAGTGTTTAGTATAACTCAGGGTAGGGTTTCACTATTAAATAGGAAAGGTTTCTTCCCTTTAACTCCCAGCCAGCTCAGAAGTTATAACAGAAGAGTCGTGGCAGGATTAAGAGGGGAGAAGTGTAGAAATCAAGCCCTGGAAGATGTTTACCATCAGGGACCCACTCATAAAATCCAGGAACATCTAATCTTGGGGGATGAAATTAAATTACGGCACCAGACCCTTATAGTATCTACATAATAAATGCTAGTTGATCCAGAAAATGCTGTTTTGAGTCTTCAGGTGTCTGCTACCAGATAGATTAAAAGCCTGGCTGAAACGAAAAAGAAAAGGGGTGAGAAATAAGAGTGGCATCTTAAATATACCTGACTACATATTTACAAACCAAACATAAAGGAGTTTTTAGAAGGCTATTCAATTCTCTAAAAACTGCCCATTAGCAAAAACACTCTATTGATTCACAGTATTTACTGGCCTTTTCAGGTAATAAGATCTGTGTAAGTAAATTGTTCTTAACTGCTGACAGGGTAAATAAACTTGAAAGACCTGGGTCCAAAACGCTCCTCATCTCTTTACTCCAAAAAGACAAATGGGGCCTTGGAGGCTCCGGCAGCGATGGCTTGTAGCCAAAACAGCCTGTGTACGAGCAGCAGGAAGGCGACTTCATCTAGAAAACTGGAGGTTGGAGTGTACACGCAATGAAATCCCACATCGGAAGGAACCTTTTTCCTTGACTAGGAAGAACTGAATCTCAGAAGGTAGCTCTAAGAAACCTGAGTCATTATGAGCCTGACAGACAGAAGGATACATATTTAGTGTCTAACTAGGAGGAAAACCTATGCAGAACTGAAACAGCCTGTGGTTAAACCTCATCATAATGTGGTCTTCAAGTTCCCACTTCACTTCCCAGGCATCTGCTGTCTTTTTAACCACCAGACCTCCTAGGCAGTACGAGACGGGGGGAGAGCACTGCACAGCAGTCAGACGAAAGGCTTGGCACCCACTCGTGCTACTTCGGAGGCACACCAACGGAGAGCAGTTGCTTCAACTCTGCTTCAGAATTAACTAAGACTCTTGGGCGGACTCTTTCTATACCTGAGGCCTAACTTTTCAGAAGGCAGATAGCCAATAGAATGTTTGCTATTGATGGGAAGCACTACCCTGACGAGCTATTTCAATTTTCTGGGCCTCATTTTCGTCACCTAGAAAATGATGACAATATGGAAATTTCCTTTCAGATCTAAAATGCTACATAGTCTGTATTTGTTTCTCACATTTCATATATATATAGGTCTCCTTTTTAATCCAGGATGTAAATTCCCAAGGGGCCAATTCTCCTACGACCTGTTTATTGACTAGGCACCACAACCTTGGCATCTTTGAGCATCTTGCCCAAATTCCAGTACATGGCAGGTGTTCCGTAGAAAAGAACTGCTAGTCTCAACCAGGCAGCAAACATCAAGGGAAATTTACATAGATGATTTTTTAAAACCTTAATTTCCATAATGAACTAGTATATTACAAAAAAAATCACAAAGATAATGTGAGAGAGAAGGAATATAATACTGGTAAAATGAGAGGTCACCTTGTGCCAAATAGCGAGGGATTATTTTAAGCAACCAAAGAAGCTAGGATACAGCGAATCTGAAGTCTAACTCTCAAATTCTATGTTCCGAATTCGGAGAAGTACGGGAAGTCTCTACACCTGGTCAGTAAAAAACAGGGTCCAGGTATTCTTCATGTCAGGTAATCGTGTACTGATGGAGAATTTCAGAAAATGCACAGTCTAACACTTAGCCAGGTGAGCTTCCAGTTCACAGAAGACAAAAAGCAAATGCTCCCAAAGGAACTCATGCGAGCAGGTGCATTTTTCAAACAGATGAGAGCTTGATGTCGAAAGTTTTGTTAGCAGCATTTTATTTTCCCGATGTCTTGCCTCAGTTCCTCACATGGGATTATCCTCCTGTAAATATCAAAATTCACGAACACTGAAGCATCGAAGGAATTATCTTCCTTTCATATCAATTATTAATGATTCAAAAGGCTCTAGTACACCAATTCATTTTAAATAAGCCTGACTTTTCAAAGAACTATTTTAGAACACAAAACTGCTGCTTTCAAAGCTGAATTCTATATATGATGTTTTCCAAATAGGTATGCGGCCAGGACACAACTTCGTTCTAGTTAAGGTACGAGGTTTGTAAAGAATTCTAAGCCAGGTTCTGAGGGATGAGAGGAAACAGAAACTCTTTAAATGTTTATACCTATCTCCTTTTTCCATTCCTGTTCTTCACTTCTATTCTAATACCTGCTAACTCTTGCTATGTTGTTTCTTTGCTCCTTTTCCTGACTTCTGTGTCCCCTGCCCCTTATTCTAAGAGCTCTTTGGGAAACCACAGGTAAGAGTCTGGTGCCAGGAACTGGGGCTCTTACCCTCTTCTCTGTTACATCTCCAAATAAAGTCAAGGGCCACAGGCAATTTTCTCTTCCACGGTTCCTGCCCCCTGCCCCCGCCCATACCAGATCTTTCTTTTCAAGACCAGACAGCAGACATGGGATGGCAGGATAGGGTGGGTGAGTCACTTACTCAAAGGAAATGGAAGTTCATTAAAGCCAACTTGATCAACTCTATGTCACTATTGACAGCAGTTTTCCTCTCAGGCTTGTTTCCCTGAGCCCGTTCTGGCTGACAACCCTTACACAGGTCCCAAGCTTT
Source organism: Aselliscus stoliczkanus (assembly GCA_033961575.1). Classification (NCBI taxonomy): domain Eukaryota; kingdom Metazoa; phylum Chordata; class Mammalia; order Chiroptera; family Hipposideridae; genus Aselliscus; species Aselliscus stoliczkanus. Next base: position 103,233,985 of record CM066739.1, read on the forward strand.
CCAAATACACAAAATGTGGGCTAAGAAATAAAAACAGTTTATCAAAAATGTGAACTAAAGAGAACTACGAAAGAAAACCAGTTACAAATTCAAGTTCAGAAATGCATTTGAGAATTATAAGTGGATTTGGAATTACCCAACGCAAAGGTCCATGATAACGGGCTTCAAACCCCAAGTGGAAATCAAGACCTGACATATTAGGTTTAACCATATCACATTGCTGTTTGCTTTCACCTACAAAACTGTAATTTCATATAGTTCAACTCAATATTTAATTTCTTCTTGGCGGGGCAGCGAAGAGCTTCTGTGAGGCCAAAATGATGTTATGTTAGGACTATACATTCTAAAATTAAAAGCTTCAAAATATTCTGAGATATATCTGGTCTCATTAATAAAAAAGGAAGGTGTCATTAAAAATATATGTAGGGCCGGCCGAGTGGCACATTGGTTAAGAGCTGGTTTTGGGATGCCAGCAGCCCCGGTTCGGATCCCACATATGAGGGCCAGTGACACTGCCCTCTACAGCTAACAACAGCTCCACCTGGAGCTGGGCTGCGTGAGCCCCAGCGACAGTGTAGGCTGCAGCCCCTACTGCAGTGGGCTGCCATAGGCTACAATGAGTGGCCGGCAGCCAGCCATGAGCTGCCAATAGCCGCGGTGAGCGACATCCAGAGGCCGGCGACCGATCTGCTTCATCCGGGAAGAACGCAATGACGATACCAACATGGGCCAGTGAAGCAACGTGCTCCGCAACTAGACGGAAGAAAAAAAGACAGCAACTTGTCTGTTCCCCTTCCCCATTCCCCAACAATGTTCCCCTCCCCAATTCCCCAATAAAATCTTTAAAAAAATATATATATGTACACAGTGTATATGTACATATGTGTCTATTAGGCCAAAGAATTCCTGGCTCTGTTAACAGATAGCTAGCCTGTTTTTCCTCAACGCCAGTATCCCATCTCCAAGGAAGGTATCAAGACCTTGATGACAATGGCAGAATTTGATAGCTGGTGAAATGAGCAGTCACAGGAGCGCTCTGACTCAAACGCCATCAGGACCAACTCCCAGGAGTTTCCTCACTGGGATGATGTCACCGATCAATTTCCATTTCAATTCTCCGAGACTGCTTTTATCTCCTGCAGGGAGTTGGTCCTGACTGCTCTCACCACTCCTGTGCATTTTTATATAATGTTCAGGCTGCCTGTTTCTTTATCCATGAGGCCACTATCATGCTCATAATGAAACTAACAGTTCACCAATGCAAAGAACTGTCTTTGTTATCCATTAATTAATAACAACTAATAGTGACTAAATGCCTCCTATGTGTAAGTTACTGTGGGGAGCCCCACAAGGGCTATAAAAAGATAAAAGAGACTACCTATCTGCTTTCAAGGAGCTACAGTGTAGAAGAGGTTATATGTCAAGGGAACAAATACACTAAAATACAAGAATATACAACTACCACCAGACAAGTACCAATAAAAAGACAGGGGGATTCAGAAATGGAAAAGATCAGCTCCTGTTGGAGGGGGAAAAAAAAATCAAGGAAGTTTTCATGGAAAATATGGTTTAAACTGGGATCTTGATGGCTAGGATGTGGTTTTTTTTAAAGATTTTATTGGGGAATTGGCGGAGGGGAACAGCGTTGGGGAATCAGGGAAGGGGAACAGACAAGTTGCTGTCTTTTTGTTCTTCAGTTTAGTTGTGGAGGATGTTGCTTCACTGTTGGTATCGTCATTGCGCTCTTCCCGGATGAGGCAGATCGGTCGCTGGCCTCTGGATGTCGCTCACCATGGCTATTGGCAGCTCACGCTTGGCTGCCAGCCGCTCACGCTGGCTGCGGGATACTCACTGTAGCCTATGGCAGCCCACTGCAGCAGGGGCTACAGCCCACACCATCACTGGGGCTCGCACAGCCCAGCTCCAGGTGGAGCTGTTGTTAGCTGTAGAGGGCAGTGTCACTGGCCCTCATGTGGGATCCGAACCGGGGCCGCTGGCATCCCAAAACCAGCGCTTAACCAATGCGCCACTCGGCCGGCCCTAGGATGTGTTTTTTTTTTTAAATCAGGGCAAGTGGAGAGAGAAATGGTGGAAACAGGTTTAAAGAGGAGATGATCAAATGAGCTAGGTCTACATGTAAACACAGGAAAACCAATGTTGGGAGGAAAAGTTACAAAAGGATACATATATAAGATTCTATTTACAATATGTTGTAAACAAAACTATATGTTGGAGATATATATATATATATATATATGTGTTTTTTTTTTAGGTCAGTGTCACTGGCCCTCATATGTGGGACCTGAACCAGGGCCGCTGGCTTCCCAAGCCAGCCCTTAACCACCACGCCACTCGGCTGGCCTGGGTATATATATTTTTACAAAGTATATAACATGAAATGGAATGACACGTACCAAATCATTTCCCAAGAAAAAGGGGAAAGGATATAGAGTAGGACTTTCTCTGTATCTAACCTTTTATATCTTAAAGTGAGCAAGGTATCGAAAACAAATACGACAAAATGTTACTATCCATTAAATTTGGGTTGTGGGCTCAAAATTGTTAGGATTTTCTCCCCTCGCTTTTCTAAATATTTAAAATATCTCATTATACAACTTTTTTGAATTAAGAAAGGACCAGGTGAGTGGAAGGATGGAGTTAACATAAAAATAATAGTCAGGAGCAGGATAGGTCCCCCAAACTTTAGGGGAACACTTGATTAGTTCAGTTTCAGACTGCAGAGAATCCTTCATCTTCCTCACACAGCATGCACAAAGGGCACCTAGGGCGGGTTGGGGTGGGGCTGACAAATATGGACAAGAAGGAAGTTATGATTGCCATCCTAAATCAGATATGAGAGGGAAGTGAGAACCACCTTCCCACATAACATAAATGCCCGTGCAACTAAGTCATCTATCTCCCCTCCAACCAAGCCAAGGAAACTTCCAGTTACACAGGAATTCAGATAAAGACGCACTGTGAGCAGCTATTCTGTGCCTATCTCTCCTCCCTTCCCCCAAACACTCACAAACAAAAACAAAATGTACCCGTGCCCACTTGAGAAAGAATTAAGAATTGGCAGTGCTGCTTAAGTGGATGGGTTCCAAATCAAGGCCCTTCCCTGGAGAAGATGTTGACAGAGCCCAGAGAAAAGTCAAGGAATCACAACTCAGGTTTGAGGAAACTTATCAATGGACAGTATCCTTCTTTCCACATCCCCTGAATCCCAGGGGAATCTAAGGACCTCTAAAATGTCCTCTATCCTGTTCTTCTCAGCAGAAAAAACTAAAACACAATTTCTCTGCACAAAAATCCAATGAAATTAAAAACACAGAAGATTTAGAATCCAAATATGACATATCTTGTTTGTTTAGATATCCTTTTTGTCAGTATCCAATGTATTACAACCTGTGTCTTTTATCAAGGTTTCACTGGCATAACGTGAAATTAGTAAGTTTAAAAGAAAACAATGTGAAGGGAACTTTGCAGAAGAGAGGAATGCACCTGCACACTCAATAAAACAAACACCTTAACATGCTTCTGTATCTGAATCATGACGGTTGAATAACCGGGGCAGCCTCTTCACTCCCCTCAGGGGCATCCTTGCTGCCCCAGTCACAGATCCCTATTTCCCGAGGCACTCACGGCACAGATCTGCCTGCGTCAGACCTGGGAAAACACTGCTCACTTTGAACTGTGAGGGCAGTGGGATGGAGTGACAGAAATCCCTCTGTCTCCTAGCACAGTGCAGTGTGGCAGAACGTAACAAACCCTGGGATGAGGCTGTGAGGAAATTAGAGGGGTGAACGAACATTTATTAACCACCTCCCACACTGCAGGCGCTGAAGGTTGAATTCCAGACCACGCTATCACTAACCTGCTGCTGTGATCCTGAGTAAATCTCCGGCATTCCATTTGAAAAAGAACCAGGGAGACTAAGAAAGCCTCACAGTCCCTCTAGTTCTGACCACTCAACAACAAATGAGTTACTGTTAAGCATAATCCAGTTATTTAAAAAGCCTTCCTTTTGGTGCTTTCCAAACCACGCTACACACCACCATCTTTTGAGAACATGAAATTTATCACCCAGTGTGGTTCATCATTTATTTCAGCACAAGATCAAAGTTGTCCATAAGCCTTATCTTCTTCCCCGGCCTCATCCCTGCTGCTAACCCTGTTCTCCAGTCCTAAGAATTACCTAAAAGTTACCTGAAGGAGTCTGGATATTTCGTTCCTTTAAGCTTTTGTTCATGTTTTCTCAGCCTGGAGTGTACCTCTCCCTGTCATCTGTACAGTATATCCTTAACTCATCGTGCAAGACTCAGCTCAAATGTCATCTCCTCTGAGGGGCACTTTCCAACCCCTGCACATACAAGGCAGAACCAACCTTTAGGTCCCCACTTTCCCTCCTACGTACTTCTACCGGTGGCATCTATCATGTTTCATGCATCCATATATTACACATCTGTCTCCTCACACTAGACCCATAAGTTCTTGTAGGTAGAGACCTTTTCTGACTCATTTGCTTCCTCAGTACCTCAGGCAGTGCTTACCAGATGACACACAGTCAAGGGATATTTGATGGAGTAGGGAGGAGAGGGACAGAAAATGAGAAAGAAGGAATAATCGTCAAGATGGCCTGAAGCGGGGAGAACAGTTAGTAATTTATCAGTGCCGCCATCTTTGGCCTTCTGTTCTTTCCCTAAACTTGAGTCTTCACAGAGCTGCTTCATTCTCTTGGCTAGTTTCATCTATGCTGAAGAACTGCAAAACCACACTTCCAGACATAGTGAGCCCCACCTCTGCGCCAGCTTTAGGTTCATCTCTAACAACTGGAACAGCTTTCACTTGGACGATTCATTGACACTTTAAATCCAACACATCTCAAATTGAACTCAACATAGTCCCCTGAAAATAACAAAACCTTCCTAACTTCTTGATCTCAGTGTCTCAGAAACCCAGGCTTTAAAATATCATACTTGACCACTCTCCTTCATCTTCCACATCCAGTCCTCACTGATTTCAACTTTTCCAATCTCCTTGGCACTCTTTCCTTATTCCACTCTCCACAATTCTAGCTCATCACCTCACACACTCCAGGTGCCAATCTCCCCTCATTCCAACCCAACCAGCCTTGTCTCCTACTATCATCATATTATCCTAATCTAAAGTTCTCAGTGGTTCACAATTTTCTATCATTTAAACTCTAAACATATAAGCCTAGCTTTTAAGACCCCTATAAACATAGCTCCAAAGCCACCCAACCCCATTTCGCTACTATTCCCTGCTCCTCAGGTCAGCCTCATTATTGCCCCAAGGACATTCCAATTCCAGACTTTTGCTTGATCCCTCTCAGCTCCAAAATAAATGATTTTTGTGGTTGTTGTTATTTTCTTTATCCCTGTATCTAATACAATTTCATTTACTTTTTAAGATCTGGAATAAGTTACAATCCTTCTGCGACAGCATGCATAACTACCTGTGTACTCTTCTCCCAACATACCTATGGTATGACGTCTGTAGTATACAGTCGATGATATATTTTCACATTTAAAAATTTTATTTTACCTCATCGTCCATAGCACCTAGCATAGAACTACACTCAGAGCAGATCACTAAGAATAGTTTAGTAATGCCTCCTAACCAAAACTATTTCTTAGAGGAAACAAAGGGATAAGACATAATTCTAAAAAACACAGTTGAAAATAATCCTGAAGTACACAAGATTCCTGAGTTTCCCATCTCTGATTTCCAACTCAGAGATACCACAGTCTCCTGACACAAGAGGTAACTAGTAATCCTGTGCTTATGACATCACAAGCACATAGTTTGGTAATGATGATGAGAAGGCAGGGGGTAGGCAGGAATGAAGGGCAGCAAGTCAACTGAAAGAACAAGGTTGAAAGAATAGCTGTGTGACTTTTTTGTCGTTTATTCTTTTTTTTTTTTTTTTTGAGGGCAGTGTCACTGGCCCTCATATGTGGGACTGAACCGGGCCGCTGGCTTCCTAAGCCAGCACTTAACCACTGCACCACTCGGCCGGCCCTGTCGTTTATTCTTAAATGTGGATACTTCTCCCCATTGGTTAATTTTATTTAATTGGTTGTATTTTCAAAGAAGTTTACTTCGAGAGGAAAAATCTGACAGATTTTCAGTGGAGCTGACATCTGGAAAAGCCTCTACAAAGCCCAAGTCTTGAAAAAGCCACCTTACTCGTCACCAATGCAACATCACGCAATAGGATTCCTTCAGGCACTGAGAGGAGACTCATTCTGGCTGAAACACAGGCATTGACTACTGATGGATTGCTCTCAGACATGGGCTGACCGCCTGAGAGGCCACACTGGACCCACACAGATTTTGAAAAGAAACTGGTCTTCATTAACATATGCAGTATAGTCTTAATTATCCACAAATGGATTACTCATTTAACAGACTTCTGGGGCCAAATGCTTAATTCTAGATTGACTGCTCTTCACCTCCAGTATACTCTTCACCAACAGGTAATACAGGCGTGGAGATGCAAATTCACTTCAACATTTGCATGATCCCCAAAACACGAAAATAAATCTGGTTTTAAAAATGATGCATTTTTAAACCAAGAAATTTCTTTATTAATTTCTTAATTACCTACACTCGTGCCCTCTACAATAGCAGCAATAACCGAAAGTTAATCACACTTAAAACATGATACTGTCCTTACCATAAACTGTTGGAGGAGAATCCAACCATAGGCTTGAGACTTCCCCACAGGTCAGTACAATGTGACACAGGCACAGGCTCAGCATAGGGAGTTAGGTGTGTGAATACACACACTGTTACAAGGAATCTTATGTCTCCCAGCTGATCCTTTCAGGCTAGCATGGTCCAGAAGATAAGAGTCATGATGTACTGGTGCCTGCCTGACTCCTTGTCGCCGAGTTCCTAGACCAGAGGGCTCAATACTTATTAAATCCATCCTTTGTTCAAGAACCTACAATGACTCTACTGACCCATCAACATCCAAAAGTCTGGCCTCGGAGTCCTTTCCACCCTCTTGCCTGTTCTACCCACAGTCTCTCCAGTCACTCTCATTTGTTCCCCCCAAACATGTCTTAGTCATTCATACCATCAATACATGCTGTACATTCTCTACTTTCTGCCTGGAATATCTTTCCTTTTGCTCCTAACAATTATTTGAATGTTCACACATAGTTTATAGACAAGGATGGAGAAGTCAATTATCCAAGGTCACATAATAAAAACTATTGCCAAAATGTGACCCAAATTCCATCTAACCCGACAGCCCACGCCTCTTTACGACTCTGATCAATTGCCTCTCAAGTCCATGTCAAATTTTACTGATTTAGAAATCTTAATTCATCTCATCGATTCTTTGTTACTTCAGATTTTCTAGCCTTTACATATTCCATTTGTAGTGCAAATTTGGTTTTGTTTCTATGTCATTTCCTAAATGTCAAAGCTTTGTCTGCCTTCCCATTTACCACATACCACCCACCTTCCCCAAACCCACCCCTGTCCCAAGGACAAAAACATCTGCCTTTACATCTTTTCTATCTCCCCAAAGCCTGTCACTGGAGCTTCGAGACTGCTTTATCCACAGAAGTATTCAAACATTATTCAGGAAGGATTTACTTTAAAAAAACAAAACAAAAAAACTCCCTTTTTTTTTAATTAAAAAATCAACTGAATTCAGGAATTCATGATAAAACTGCTCTGCAACTATATTCTAGTTACACAGATTTTAACTTTCTCAATTTATCAGGGGCTGTTGAGAAGATTCCACAGCTCCGAAATTTCCATAGGAAAGATGCTGAAGTCACACTTCAAAACATGGTTTTGGGATTTTCCCCTTGAGGGGATGTATGTTTGGGGTAAAGAAGGGGTGCTCCCTTATGATGTCCTCTGCCAGTGTCCTAAGCATGCTTGAGGCATTCAAGGGATTTAAAACTTTAACAGGTGGTATTCAGTGCCGCCATAACAATCTGAAAACTTATTTTTAATACTGACTTATTCCATCATAATTCACTTTGTTACATATATTGAATCTCAAAATTCCAAACAAAGTCCTCTGAGAACTGGGAATAGTGGTGGGCCATTGGGCTGTTCTACTCTTATTCCTAGGTTTATTCAACCCTTTGCATCCCCACCCCTACCCCAAGTAATAATATATGGAGCTCAAATAGGGGACATTGCTAAATATAGACATAAACAAAATTAGCCAGATATCACTAATATTGCACCAACCAACCAATTCACAAATTTAAAAAAATGACTGATAGTCAACAGACTCTGGGAGGGTGTGTGTGATTTTTTAAAATGAGGTTTTAGGGCTGGCCGAATGGTGCGGTGGTTAAGAGCTGGCTTGGGACGCCAGCAGCCCTGGTTCGGATCCCACACATGAGGGCCAGTGACACTGCCCTCAAAAAAATAAAAAATAAAAAAATAATAATAATAAAATGAGCTTTTACACTCCAAATTTAATCTTTTTTCAAGAGGGGTCCCAAGAGAGAGAGATTAAGGAAATAAAGGTTCAGGAAATTTTCCAAGTTGTGGTGATATAACCCCACCAAGTCCAACTAATAATTAACATTCATTACTGGTCAGCCTGCCTTATACAAGTCAGCAGACAGCCCTTCTTTTTAGCCAAGTTTACCATTTTTCCCCCCCACAAGGGTCTTTAGTCAAATCAGGCAACAACAACAACAAAAATTAGTAATAGTTTGGGAACTATCTTTCTTCCATCTTTCCTTCCTGCTTGAATGCGTAATGTCCAGTGGATATCTGTTCAAATCTAAATTATTCATGTTAATGGATAATTATCAGCAGAAAGGTGCTGATAATTCAAAATGGAAAAATAACCTATTTCAGTTTTGGACTATCTTTTCAGCATATTTACTTTCTCAATTATTCCTAGCATGAGCTAATATTTGTACTCATTTGCAATCCCTACTTACACAGTAACTGGCGACTTATCCAGGGAGGTGGCTCTGAGGCATGCCTGGTAGCCAGTGGAAATTGGAACAGACTGGTATTCAGACCCCAGATGAGCAACATCAATTTCATTTTATTTTACAGTTCTGTTCCTTCAAGATATCAACAGACTAGCACAGCAGGGTGGTTACTAAACTTGAAAGAACTGCTCAAAAAAAATCCCAAAAACAAACAAACAATGAGGACAAAGAGTATAATTGTTTGCCTATAATGTATTCATTTGTAAATTATGCAGAGCAAATGTTTAATTACAAGTCTGATTCTCCCTAGCCACGGGCTTAAGTCCCTGCAGTCTTCTTCACCCCATCAGGAAGGCGAAGTCACTTACTATGAAGAACGTTTTTAAAGTTATATACTATGGAAAATATTTTTTATAAGATTTAGGATTAGCTACCCTTTGGGACTACTAGCCTTACCACCACCTCTTCTGCCTACTTGGTCCTTTCCCACCTTAGAAACAGGTTCTGGAAAACAAGGATCCAGCCTCCTCGATGATCTCCTAGCTACACAGCATGAGAAGCCAACGACTGAAAAATTACCAGATTCTGATTTTCTAAAAAGCATTTTATACACGTACTTATAAAAAGATAAGGAAAAAAAAAAGTCCGAGTACCGCTAATTCTTATTTTTGCATTCATAAAAACTCCCTGTCGAGTTTGGGGAGAATCTCTTACATAAAATTTCACCAATCAGCTTCTTTCAACTTAATATTCGTATCTGCATTTTGCCCAGAGGAGCCACCTACGTTAGACAGGCCACCTAGACAGGGAGGGAGAGAGCGGGAGGGACTCAAAGCGCTGGTCCTTGTGAGCCGACAAGCTAAAAATAAGCCGGCCCAGTAAACAAATCCCATTCCATCCCGACCAGAGCCACACCGTTAACCTAGTAATTATGAGAAGCGGAGTGAGATCACGCAGCCCCAGCTTACTCATCATCAGCTTCTAAAGTTTCCATCGGCTCATGGCAACTTTTCTTTTTTCTAAAGTTCATAAGCCTGCCCTAGAATCTCCCCCGTCCCCCACCCCCAACACACTTCTTTTTCGCTCCCTTCCTCCATTACTGGACGCACCTCAGTTTGGATATCGATACGGGAGAACAAGCGTGTTGCCTTTTCATTTTACGTTTACATTGAGACTTTAAAATGAACTTTACCCTGCTCTGGGGTAGTAGCAGCCTGCGCTCCTAACCAACCACCTTAAAACTCCACCATCCCTCCCGGAAAGTCTGACCAGGGGGAACCGTCCAAACTGCCCAGCACACTTGAAATGGGGGCCAGGAGCGGGTGAGGGGGGCCTAGGGACGCGGGGCGCAGGTGAGAGGGGAGGGGAACGGGGAAAGGCTGGAACGAAGCAAGGAACAGTGAGGGCGGGGAGGGGTGCCGAGGGCGATGGCTCCGGGTGAAACATAATCAGAAAGGAGAAGGGGGACAGTGGAGATCAGAGGGTCAGAGTCTGAGAGACTGAAGAGGTGAGAGGGGCGAGAGCAGACGGGGAGTGGGTGGCAGGGCGGGGGGCTCCGTTACCCTCGCGGCTCCCGGGGCAAGGCCCTAGGCCGGGGCGGAGCGCGGGGCCCGGCCGCCTCTCCTCATTCCTCTGCTGTGACCCCGGGGTCCGGCCGGCCCCTCCCCCGGCGACGATGGAAGCGGAGGCGGCGGCGGAGACTGCGACCGCGGCTGTTGCTCCGCACAGGATCAGGAGCTGGAGCCAAACGGGACTGATCCAGACTGGCCTCCCCCAAGTGGCTTTTTGCCTACTCCACACCCGGTCGCCACTCCGACTCCGGCGGCTGGTTCAGGATCGGTGATTTTCGGCCGTCCGGCCGGAAACAAGCGCCAGTTTCCGGCCGGAGCGGGTTGCTGGTGACACCCCAGCCGCCCCCGTGCCTCCTGCCGCCCCGCCCCACCCCGCCCCGTAGCAGCCCCGCCTTTTGCGCTGCTCCCCGAGCCGCGGCCGATTTGGCCCTTGCCCCGGTGTGACCCGGGGTTTGCCTGGCCGCTGTCCCTAACGCCCCTCGTCTGGAGAGTTCTTGAACCAGAGCTGGAGGGAAGCAGGGTGGACTCTTGAGACTTTGAGGGAGACTTCGTTGGCCGCAGCCCTTTGGGAAGAGGCACAAGGAGGCAGGGTGGTTCTAGAAAGGTGAGAGCGATGAGAAAATACTTTATAATGAGAAGACTGAAATTCTAGTTACTCTACTCAGCCGTTCTGGACTGACCACAAGAAAACGAACAGAGCTTCTTCCAGACCAGTCCTCTCTCAGTTATGTACTCTCCATCCTTCACTCACGAAGTGAACATACCCTTCCTATAAATGCCCGATTTTTAACTAACAACGATGATGCCCTATTGACATATCTGCCTTAGACTCAGCACCAAAAAAGTTACGTAGCACTTTTTTTTTGGTAATGCCTTTTAACAGCATTACAGCATAATTCAATTCAGCAAATATTTATTAAGTCCCTACTCTGTGCAAGGCACTGTGCTCCCTGACCCTGGGAACACCAAGAAATGACCAAGACAATTCCAGGCATCAGGGATCTTACACTTCAGTAAAACACATAAAACTATATTCGATGGCCCTGAGAACATAAGCTTGCCCAACACATAGCAGACCTTCCGTGTTTGATGACTGAATAAATATTAGGAGAATGTGGACTGTTTCAGGTAAGAAGTGCCGTGTAATAAATACCTCTTATGACAAACTCAAAATGAGGCCAGTCCCTGCTATAGTCTGACCGAAGAAATCCTAAAGTTTCATTCAGATTCCTAACATTGTGGCACCTGGTCCGCATACTCAGAATGTTTATTGTCTGAATTGTGCCTATTAGGTCTATTTAAAAATGAACATTACAGTCCACTTTTCTGTCTCCTCAATATTTGCTGAAGTTGTCAGTTTTTAACAGGACGGGTGGAGCATAGATGTTTTTGAATTATCCAGCTCAAGACTAGAAAATTAAGGCCTGGCCAAGTGGCACGGTGGTTAAGCGCTGGCTTGGGATGCCAAAGGCCCTGGTTCGGTCCCACATATGAGGGCCAGTGACACTGACCTCAAAAAAAAAAAAAAAAAGATTAGAAAATCGACACTTGAAATAGGAAACTTCCTAGACCTCTATATCTCTTGGAGATGCCCTAGGTTTAGAGTTGAAGATTGGGGGCTGGGCCTAGAGCCATACCAAGGCCAAGAAGGTTGGAGTGCCTTTCACGTCACAGGACTAACAATACAGGTTGGCAAGCAGAACCATTTGGCCTGGGCTTCAGGCATATGGGGACTATACATTTTGACTACGGCTCAAGTGGCAAATTTGAAGGGAACAGTAGGATGAGACTTGGTCATTTGAGTTGATTCTAACTGAACTCCATTAATCACCATCCCCCACCACTTCACCCCACCCCCACTAGCTAAGTCTGGGGTAAGAGGAGACAGACTCATAGGTGAGGAGCCTCAAAAATCAATGCCCTCCCAAGACCAGGGTATGCCCATTTGTTTATGTCTTTCTAGTCCGCCACAGACCTATTAGGACCAGGTATGAAGTTCAAAGACACTCTCCACCCTCAGTACAAGGCAGACTTTTACTTTTGGCAGTGACCACAAAAAGTTTCCAAAGTTGAATGCTGAGCCAAGTTGATGGTCAAACTCCTTTAAGTGACCATACTTCACAGGCTTGCCTGGAAATTTAGGGGCCAGGAAGTGATGGGGTTGCAGTTGCTTTGTGACTGTTTCTTGCTCTGACCACCCATCACTCATTGTTGTTTGTGCAATTACTCAATGGGCTGCTTGTTTTGGGCCAGCCCAGGCTGTGTGGGTAGCAGTGTGGTCAGCCGGGCTGGGAGCCAGGCCACCTGGGTTCTGGTCCCAGCTCAGCCAGCCCCTAATCCATTAAGTGACTCTCTTTCTATTTCTATGTGTGTTTCTCTGCCTAGAACTGGGGACCTCTTCTGTAGTGATGGTGCAGTCATTCAGGCTGTCACTATGCTAAATGCTCAGAAGCAGTTGTCTGATGTCGCTGTCAGCAGCCCAGACACAGGTGATTATTTTTTTGTTGCGAACTAGAAGAATCGTGAGGAAAGGAAGGCCCTACCAATCAATGTACCCAGGGCCACACACCCTCAACTACCACTGGTACAAAGTTCTCTTCCACCCAAAAGGCCTGTTTTTGTTCACTCCATTTAGCTGTGGCTAGAAGTTCCCTAAGCTTTCACTTCATTTTAAACAAGAGCAGAAAACACAGAGCTCTGCATTTTACGGGAGAAACTAAACGGAGAGATTATTTCAACACTGGGCTAATGGATAGAGTAGGGGGAAATGTTCAGAGAAAGCTATTTTGCAGCTAACCAGGAAAAAAACAACCCAGCAATTGTTTGTATTTATATGCTTTTGTGGTGGAAAAGAAAACCAAACCAAAATAACTGCCTTTCTACTACCACCACTATAATTTAGACCAGTGGTTCTGTGGAGTTTTAAAACCTACATACTGTATGTGCCTATGAACTTCAGACTCACTAACTCAGAATTCCTGGGACTGAGGATCCTGAATCCATGAATTTTTAAAATATTCATGGTTCCCTTTTTTCTACTGAGGCATAATTGACATATAATATTATATCCTTTTCAGATGTACGACATAGTGATTCGATATTTGTATACACTGTGAAATTATCACCACAATAAATCTACTTACCATCTATCACCATAGTTAGAAATTATTTTTCTTGTAATGAGAACTACTAAGATGTATTCTCTTAGCAACTTTCAAATATGTAATACAGCATTATTAAGTATGGTCACCATGCTGTACATTACATTTACATGACTTATTTATTTTACAACTGGAAGTTTGTACCTTTTGACCACGTTCACCCATTTCACCTTCCCCCATCACCCACCTACCCCATATTTCCTTTTCTGGAAACCACTAATCTGTTCTCTGTGTCAATGAATTTGGCTTTTTGGTTTGTTTGTTTGTTTGTTTGGCTTTTTTTAAAAAAATTTCACATATAAGTGAGATCATACAGTATTTGTCTTTCTCTGTCTGACTTATTTCACTTGGCATAATACCCTCTAGGTCCATCCATGTTGTTGCAAATGGTTAAGATTTCATTCTTTGTTTTTTTATGGCTGAGAAATATTCCATTTTATGTATGTACCACATCTTATTTATCCATTCATCCAATGATAGACACTTGAGTTGTTTCCATTACTTGGCTGTTGTAAATAATGCTGCAGTGAACACCGGGGTGCATATATCTTTTTGAATCAGTGTTTTTGTTTCCTTTGGATAAATACTCAGAAGTGGAATTGCTAGATAGTATAGTAGTTCTATTTTTAATTTTTGAGTAACCTCCATACTCTTTTCCATAGTAGCTGCATCAATTTACATTTCTATCAACCGTGTATGAGAGTTCCTTTTTCTCCACATGCTCACCAACACTTGTTATTTCTTCTTTTTTATTTTTTTTAAAGATTTTTTATTGGGGACTTGGGGGAGGGGAGCAGTGTTGGGGAAACGGGGAAGGGGAACAGACAAGTTGCTGTCCTTTTGTTCTTCAGTCTAGTTGTGGAGGAAGTCACTTCACTGGCCCATGTTGGTATTATCATTGCGCTCTTCCTGGGTGAGGCAGTCGCTCGCCAGCCGTTGGACAGCGGCTCATGGCAGCCCATGCTGGCTGCTGGCTACTCACACTGGCTGCCAGCCACTCACAGTAGGTCACGGCAGCCTACTGCAGCAGGGGCTGCAGCCTACGCTGTCGCTGGCGACTCACTGCAGCCCAGCTCCAAGTCGAGCTGTTGTTCACCATCTTAGCTGTAGAGGGTGCAGCGTCACTGGCCCTCATGTGGGATCCGAATCGGGCCCTGCTGCTCAGAGCTGGTGTCCCAAGCCAACTCTTAACCAATGCCCCACTCAACTGGGCCCTATTTCTTGTCTTTTTGATAACAGCCATTCTAATAGGTATGAGGTGATATCTCATTATGGTTTTGATTTTCATTTCTCTGATTACTAGTAATGTTGAGCATCTTTTTATGTACCTGTTGACCACCTATGTGTCTTCTTTGGAAAAGTGTCTATTCAGACATTTTAAAATCATCTTGTTGGGCCCGCCGAGCGTTGTGTTGGTTAAGAGCTGGCTTGGGACACCAGCTCTGAGCAACAGGGCCCTGGTTCAGATACCACAAAAGAGGGCCAGTGACACTGCCCTTTACAGCTAAGATGGTGAACAACAACTCCACCTGGAACTGGGCTGCTGTGACTCACCGTCAACGGCATAGCTGCAGCCCCTGCTGCAGTGGGCTGCCATAGGCCACAGTGAGTGGCCAGCAGCCAGTGTGAGTGGCCGGCAGCTGGTATAAGCTGCCAAGAGCCGCTGTCAGTGGCAGCCCAGAGGCTGTTGACTGAGCTGCCTCACCCGAGAGGAGTGCAATGATAATACCAACATGGACCATGAAGCAACGTCCTCCGCAACTAGACTGAAGAACAAAAGGACAGCAACTTGTCTGTTCCCCTCCCACAATTCCCCAATAAAATCTTAAAAAAAAAAACACATTGTTTTTTGCTGTTGAGTTCTATGAGCTCTTTATGTATTTTAGATATTAACCCCTTTTCAGATATGTGATTTGCAAATATTTTCTTCCATTCAGTGGGCTGCATTTTCATTTTGTTGATGATTTCTTTTGCTGTGCAGAAGCTTTTTAGTTTGCTGCAGCCCCACTTGTTTATTCTTCATTTTTTGCTGGTTTTTGGAGTCAGATTAAAAAAATCTTCACCAAGACCAATGTCAAGGAGTTTACCGCCTGTTTTCTTCTAGTAGTTTTATGGTTTCAGGTCTTACTTTCAAGTTTTTTAATCCATTTTGAGTTAATTTTGTATATGGTGTAAGAAGGTCGTCTAATTTCACTCTTTTGCATGTGGCTGTCCAGTTTTCCCAACACCATTTATTGAAGAGACTGTCCTTTCCCCATTATATATTCTTGTCTCCTTTGTCACAGATTAATTGACTATATTTATAATTTGCATAGATTTATTTCTGGTCTCTATTTTGTTCCATTGATCTATATGTCTGTTTTTATGCTAATGCCATACTGTTTTGATTACTATAGCTTTGTAACATAGTTTGATATCAGGAAGCATGATGCCTCTGGCTTTGTTCTTTCTCAAGATTGCTTTGGGGGCCAGCTGAATGGCACAGTGGTTAAGCGCTGGCTTGGGAAGCCAGGAGCCCCGGTTGGGGTCCCACATATGAGGGCCAGTGACACTGTCCTCAAAAAAATAATAAAAAAGATTGCTTTGGTTATTTGGGGTCTTTTGTGATTCCATACAAATTTTAGGATACTTTGTTCTATTTCTCTGAAAGATGTCAGTGGAGTTTTGATAGAGACTGTACTGAATCTGTAGATTGCTTTGGGTAGTATATACATTTTAATAATATTCTTCTTCCTATCTGTGAGCACAAAATATCTTTTCATTTACTTGTGACTTCTTCAGTTTCTTTCATCAATGTCTTATAGTTTTCAGTATACAGGTCTTTCACTTCCTTGGTTAAATTTATTCCTAGGTATTTTATTCTTTTTGATGCAATTGTAAATGGGATTGTTTTCTTAATTTCTCTTTCTGATAGTTTATTGTTAGTGTATAAAAACAATGCAACAGATGTTTGTATATTGATTTTGTATCCTGCAACTTTACTCAATTTGTTTATTAGTTTTAACAACTATGTTATTTATAAAGGTAAACACATTCCTACCCTATGAACCAGCAATTTCACTCCTAGGTATTTACCCAAAAGAAATTAAAACATGTGTCTACAGGGCCAGCCGAGTATAATATTGGTTAAGAGCTGGCTTGGGATGCTAGCAGCCCCGGTTTGGATCATTAAATACAACTTGAGCAAAAATTCATTTCCTAATTATATTTGTAGGGGTTAACATAACTTTCTTGCAACTTTATCCCACATATGAGGGCCAGTGACACTGCCCTCTACAGTTAAAATGGTAAACAACAGCTCCACCTGGAGCTGGGCTGCTGTGAGTCCCCGGGGACGGCATAGCTGCAGCCCCTGCTACAGTGGGCTACCACAGGTAGACTACAGTGAGTGGCCGGCAGCCGGTGTGAGCTGTCAAGAGCCACTGTGAGCGGCAGTCCAGAGGCCGGCGACCGATCTGCCTCACGTGAGAGGAGCGCAGTGATGATACCAACATGGGCCAGTGAAGTAATGTCCTCTACAACTAGACTGAAGAACAAAAGGACAGCAACTTGTCTGTTCCCCCTCCCCGGTTCCCCAATGCTGTTCCCCTCCCACAATTCTCCAATAAAATCTTTAAAAAAAACAAACAAAACATATGTCTACAAAAAGCTTATACGTGAATGTTCATAACAGCTTTATTCATAATAGATCAAAACCAGAAACATCTCAAATGTCTATCAACAGAAAAATAGACAAATACGTTGATCAAACAATGGAATACAAATTTCAAAAATGAACTCCTTTAAACACAATAACATAGGTAAATCTCAAAATCATTTGTTGAGCAAAAGAAGCCATTAATATAAAATTTGAGAATAGGAAACAGTAATCTTGATGATAGAAATCAAACCATGGTTGCCTACTGGGGGGAGGTGGGGACTGAACAGAAAGGGGCAATGAGGGAAATTACTGGGGTGATGGGAATGTTCCCTATCTCGATAGGGTGGCTGTTACACATGTCCATCAAGTTGTATCCTACGATCTGTGCATTTCATCTTGGTGAGATTGCAAATTGGTGCAGCCACTATGAAGAACAGTATGGAGGTTCCTCAAAAATTACAAATAGACCTTGTAACCCAGCAATCCCACTTCTGGGTATTTATCCAAAGAAATACAAAATACTAATTTGAAAAGACAAGCCAGCGGCCCCGGTTCGGGTCCCACATATGAGGACCAGTGATACTGCCCTCAAAAAACAAAACAAAACAAAACAAAACAAAAAGAAAAGACATATGCATCCCTATGTTAATTGCAGCATTATTTACAATAGCCAAAATATGGAAGCAACCTAAGTGCCCATCAATAGACAATTAGGTAAAAAAATAAGTGGTACATATAGACAATGGAATATTTTTTAGCCATAAAAAAGAATGAAACCTTACCATTTGTGACAACATGGATGGACCTGGAAGGTATTATACTAAGTGAAATAAGTCAGACAGAGAAAGACAAATACCATATGATCTCACTTATATGTGGACTCTAAAGAACAAAACAAACAAACAAACAAGCAAACAAAACAGAAATCAACTCATAGATGTAGGGAAAAAGCTTATGGTTGCCAGATGAGAGGAGAATTGGGAGTGGGGTGAAAAAGGTGAAGAGATTGAGAAGAACAAATTGGTAATTATGGAACAGTCATGAGGATGTAAAGTAAAGCATAAGGAATATAGCTAATAACATGGTAATAACTATGTATAGTGCCAGGGGGTACTAGACTTGTCAGGATCACTTAGAAAATTATATAAATGTCTAACCACTAAGCTGTACACCTGAAACTATATAAAATAACACTGAATGTCAACTGTAATTGAAAAATTTTTAAAGGGGGAAAAGGGAAAGGAAATAAGAGGTTCAAATTTCCAGGTATAAAAAAAATTAGTCATGGAGATGTAATGTACAGCATGGGGAATATAACCAATAATACTGTGATAACCTGGTATAGTGTCAGATGGTTGTTGGACTTATTGTGGTGATCACGTCTTTTTTTTTTTTTGTGGCTGAGCTATCCTGCCACCTGTTAGCAGCTCAGCGGCAGCTCAGCTTGGGCTGGGCATCGAACTGCTGTTGCTCAGAGTTCAGCTCCCACTCTTGAGTGAGCTCTTAACCAACTGAACCACTCAGCACCTACTGATCACTCCTGTGATCACTTCTTGAAGTATATAAATGTTGGATAACTATGGTGTATCCCTGAAATGAATATACTATGTTAACTATATTTTATTTAGTTATTTATTTATTTTTAAAGATTTTATTGTGGAATTGGGGGAGGGGAACAGTGTTGGGGAACTGGGGAAGGGTCACTGGCCCTCATATGTGGGATCCGAACCGGGGCCGCTGGTGTCCCAAGTCAGCTCTTAACCAACACACCACTTGGCCGGCCCACTATTTTAACTATATTTTAATAAAAATCTTTTAAATAAAGATTTGTGCATTTCACTGTGTGAATTTTACCTCAATTTAAAAAATAGAAAACAGATATCTTGGGTTCCTTCATAACAGTAACTAAGTTATAAATTTATATTTTCTTTTTTTTTTTTTTTTTTAAGATTTTATTGGGGAATTGGCAGAGGGGAACAGCGTTGGGGAATTGGGGAAGGGGAACAGACAAGTTGCTGTCTTTTTGTTCTTCAGTTTAGTTGCGGAGGATGTTGCTTCACTGTTGGTATCGTCATTGCGCTCTTCCTGGATGAGGCAGATCGGTCGCTGGGCTCTGGATGTCGCTCACCGCGGCTATTGGCAGCTCACGCTGGCTGCCGGCCACTCACGCTGGCTGCGGGCCACTCACTGTAGCCTATGGCAGCCCACTGCAGCAGGGGCTGCAGCCCACACCATCACCGGGGCTCGCACAGCCCAGCTCCAGGTGGAGCTGTTGTTAGCTGTAGAGGGCAGTGTCACTGGCCCTCATGTGGGATCCGAACCGGGGCCGCTGGCATCCCAAAACCAGCGCTTAACCAATGCGCCACTCGGCCGGCCCCTAAATTTATATTTTCTTATGGATTATTTTAGTGATATTTGCTTCATCCATTAGATGGTGAAGCTCCATGAGATAAGTTCACCATTTTATCCATACTACCTAGTGTAGTGCCTGACCCATGGCCATCACTCATTAAATATTTATTTAATGAATAAATGAATGCATTGGCAGTTGAGAGCCATTGCTTTGGAAGCACATACCAGACTCATAACACGGTCACATCCAGACACTTATAATAGCATCACTGGGTCTCTCTATTCCCGGGCCCTCTATTCCTGAGAATCATTGCTACATTATGTTTCCTAAAACATTTAATTGATATGCATATTTTCTCTCTTTTCAAAAGTTGTATCAGCATGTTGGTTACTTAACCAATGTCCATCCTCCTTCTTGCTTATGGCACCCTGATTATGTTCAAGTAGCCATCTTTCTCAGTGTTTTTTGTTTTGTTTTGTTTTTGTTTTTGAGGGCAGTGTCACCGGCCCTCACATGTGGGACCTGAACCGGGGCTACTGGCCTCCCAAGCCAGCGCTTAACCACCGCACCACTCGGCCAGCCCAAGTAGCCATCTTTCTCGATGTGACTGGTTTTCAGGGGAGATTGGCTCCAGTGGAAGGCAGGGGGGCTGCATGGGAGGAAGATGGCTGAAACACTGATGGATCAATGCCAATCACAAGGTTTCATTCCCCTTGCCAGTACTTGGTTTAGGCATTTGATGAAGTTCTGACCAATGTGCGACTGGAGGAAATCTGTGGGGCTTCCTTGCTCTTACAAAGAGATCAAGAGAAATAAGAAATTATTCTCTTCTCCTGCTGCATGTTGTTGGATTCAGAACAGATGTTCTGGTTGGAGGACAAGCTGATGTGCTAAGGATGGCAGAGCAAAAAGATGAAAAGAATCTGGGTCTTGTGTAAATTGTTGAATTAGCCAACCCTGAGTGGTTCTCCTTGAAATTCTATTGTTTAATCCATTTTGAATTTAGTTTTTCTATTGCTTATAACCAAATGCATTTCAACAATAAAATGCCATCAACTCCTCGTTATCTATAGTATACAGTCAAAATTCCTTCATTTGCCCTGTAAGATCCTATACAATCTGACCCCAATCTAGATCTAATTCCAGAATATGGCTTGCTAATTTCTATCTCTATGTTGTGTTCTACTTCCTTTACCACCAGAGGTGTGCTGGTAAATATTAACAGCAAGCTTTCCAGGAGGAAAAAGCCCTGATTTATAGCATTTACCAGTCTCCATGCTGTAAATATTCCTATCCCTGACAATTTCATGCTACTAATGTGATGTCACTGAATGTGGAGTTGGAAGAGATGTGCCATCAGCATTAGCAAGCCGAAGAGAGCACACACCATGCTACTATCCAACATTCCTCCTGTCATAAGTTTTTCCATAGAGTTCAAGGCCCAACCTGTATCACCTCCTTTTAAAGGTTTCCTATCAAATCTGAAACTATAAATGTCTTTACCAGTCAATTGGAATCTAACAACTGCTTTGAATTGTTAGTTTTCACAATTCAACAAGCATTTGCTCTTAAGTCAACTATTTAACCAACTAACGAACAAAAACCCAGGGGAGCAGCCAGTTAGCTCAGTTGGTTAGAGCACACTGCTCATAACACCTAGGTTGCCGGTTTGATCCCCACATGGGCCACTGAGATGCGCCCTCCACAACTAGATTGAAACAACTACTTGACTTGGAGCTGATGCATCCTGGAAAAACACACTGTTCCCCAATAAATAAATAAACAAAAACAAACACCTAGGATAATAAAACAACAAGAGAGAAGAGTGATACCATTTATGTTCCTGCACCTCCTAACGGGTTCCTAATACTAGGCATTAGGGGAACCCCTACACAGAAATCCCTGCCATGAGGCCTGTAACACTAAAAATTGCTGGAGGTACTGGGTTGTAAATAGGACTTATCAGCTCTCAATGATTGCCAAGTGCTGGTTCCCAGGAGAGCTGTGTTAGGACATTAACTACAGGGCTCTTGGCAAGATTGGGTGTGTTCCCACTCTGGTCCTGACAAATCCCCTGAGGATGTAAGAATGGGCTTCTAAGGCCATCAGAGGCCTATCAACAGGTAGGGAGGAAGAGAAGCCTATTCCTGAGGCTTTGAAGAGAGCAAACGACCTTACCTGATTGGCATGCCAGCCAGGTGAGTCAGCCTCATCTCCAGCTCACAGGGGACACACCCTCAGGTATGGAGAAAAAGCAAATAATCAGGCTGCCAACACACTGGCTGAGACAATGTGGAGAGGTGGGGGGAGGGGATGGAGTGACTGAGTCACTGTGTCCTTGATCAGGTCAGCACTGGGAGGCAGGCCAAGTTCAGGCTACTGGAAACGGACAGCATTCAGGGGACAGAAGATATGAGACTGCGCCAACTCGCCTTTTTAGGTGACTAATGGCGCATGTTGAGCTCCGTAGGTCCTGCACACTAAATTATAAATACAGCTTCTTTGCCTGCATTAGAGAGCTCTGGTGTTGAGTGACCATATGTAATTGGCACCTACTAGACTCTCTCCCAGTGATGTGCCCTCCTGACCACTGCCTTCCAAGTTACTGAACTTGAACCAGCATTAGGTTTGTTTCCATGTGGCTTATGGTCTGTGGACAGGCTTGCAGATCACAGCAACTCCTCATAGACAAGTAAACGGAGGATCGTTTTTTCGGCTGGAAAAAAAATCTGAAATTGAAAAGTGTCACATTACTTAGATTACACTTACCCTAGTATGTTAGGTGACCTTGTTCAAGAAGAGATAAAATCCTGAGGTCAGAAGAAATTGGGGTAATGAGACCAAGAACTAGGGAGGGATCCATGGATGAGTAAAGTACTCTAGAAGCACCCAGGAGAAAAGTGCAAGACCTGGGGAACATTTAAAAAGGAAGCATTGGGTTGGCAGGGAGGCTCAGTTGGTTAGAGTGCATGCTCTTAATAACAAGATTGCCGGTTTGATACCTGCATGGGATGGTGGGTTGCACCCCCGCAACTAGAGTGAAAATGATGACTGGACTTGGAGCTGAGCTGCGCTTTCCACAGCTAGATTGAAACAACTACTTGATTTGGAGCTGATGGGTCCTGGAGAAACACGCTGTTTCCCAACAAAATTTCTTATAAAAAAAAAAAAAAAAAGAAGCATTGACTACGGGAAAAGAAAGGAAGGAAAATTGAGGAGCTACATAATGAGAAGTGGTAGAAGAAGGTAACAAATGCTAATCAGGGCTGATGTCCCCAACAGCTTCTAAGTGGGCTAGCTCCGTTCCTCTACCTCTGCCCTACCCCACCCCCTTCAGAGATCACACGCTGCTCCTGCTGCCAGTAAATGACCTGGATATAGCACCAGACTGCTTGCCTCCTTGTCTAGATCCTCTACAGGAGTCAGAGTAGCTCAACAAAATGGGAATTAATACAATTCGGCGGATTGCTGGTATTTTTAAGCACCCACCCTGTGTAAGGCATGCAAAGATACAATTATTGCCCAGAAGGAGCGTTCATTAGCAAGACAAGGCATTAGAAGTCCAGAGGCTTCTCTGTTGATACATGTCCTTCACCGTGTCCAGGAAAAAAGATGGAAGGTGGTGTAGGCTATGGAAAGCACCATGTGGCCTCTGACCACAGACATTCATTCCTGGAAGAAACCGGAAGGGCTGATTGTAAGACTCTGTCAGTTCCTCTGAGTCTCAGGATGGGAACTGGACAGAGGACCCATAATTTAGCAGGACACATTAAGGAGTCCTTGGCTACAATCAAGTAAGGAAAATCCAATTATAAAAGGGGAGCCCCACGGAAGAGGGTCAGGAAAATGAGGGGACTTTAAAGAAAGAGAAAGGACCAAGCAATATGGTACCATGGAGCTTCTCCAGTGCCTCCAGCAAAGCTTAACACACACTGGGCTGGCCGAATGGCTCAGTTGGTTAAGAGTTTCCTTAAGAGTACGAGCTCTGAGCAACAGGGTCGCCCGTTTTGAGCTGGGCTGTCGCTGAGCTGCCAACAGGCGGCAGGATAGCTCAGCTGGTGAGAGCATGTGCTCTTAACAACAAGGTTGCTGGTTCAATTCCTGCATGGGATGGTGGGCTGCGCACCCCCGCAACTAAGATTGAACATGGCACCTTGAGCTGAGCAGCCACGAGCTGCTGATGGGCGGTGGAATGGCGACTGGACTTGGAGCTGAGCTTGCTGCGCCCTCCTAAGAGGGCGCAACTAAGATTGAAGGACAACAACTTGGTTGTTCCCCTTCCTCAATTTCCCAATAAAATATTAAAAAAAAAAAGCCTAACATATACAAATACCCTGTGCGAGGAATATTCTCTGGGGAAGATGAACATGATTGTTTCGGATCTTGGAGCAATGAGGTGTGAAACACAACAGCACACTAGAGTCAGCGACATGACCCCTGCATTGAACCAATCAGTAACAAGGAAAAGCATGAGGCACACCCCCACCTCCAGAATTCTTGGGGGGACTGGGGGTGTCTTACCAGACAGGAGAATGGGGTTAAGGCAGTTGCTTTTGAAATCTCACTGGTGTCTTCACAGAAACATGGGTTACAATTTGATGAGACGTGTGCATTCCCCTTTTTACTACCTTTCCCTGTCAGTCCTACAGGGGCCCCGTGGGGTGCTCAGTACTAAGTAAACACATGTGATGAGGGTGCTGACACCTATGTTTCATTTTCCTTTCATTTAAAATGGTCTGCTCGGAGGCCTGGCCCATCAGGCGTTTTCTGGTCCTTCAACTGTGGCCTAGCAAGCAGTGTCTCCTCCTTCCCAGTGTGAATGCTGCTGGGGCCACTGTCCCTCCCTCTACCCCACCACCCCGAGAGCAGTCGTATTCCAAGGGCCTTTTTCTCAGTGGAAAGACAACACCACGTCCCTTCCCCAGACTTATTGCCACCCACGCTGCTTCTTCCCTGACAGGCCTCCCGTGGGTACATTTTGCTAATAAAAAAGGTACCAGATAATTAGTAGAGGAAATTTGAATCAAAGAGAGAAATAATGGAAGACGCCATCCTTGTGTCCTATTTAGTTCAGGATATGAACGGAACAGTAGGTGGCCTCTGTGTGTTTTGAGAGAATAGACAAGGGGAGAGGCAAAGGACAAGGCCAGGGGATTGGTAGGCGAGCAGGAATGATAAAGGGTGGATCCCAGGTGACAAACCCAGCAAGCTGCCTCTGCTCTGAGCCCTGAACTTGAAAAGGTACCATTCTGACCTCCCTCTGGCCATCTTTCTACCCATGGCATGAAGAAACTATAGAATCATGAGACATGCACATCTGGGACCTGGGAACCTCCCCCTCCCTGCCCCTCAGCACTCTCTGGGTGCCTGGGAATCTGAATTCCCAGCCCAAATGTCCTGAGCCCACTTCCTGGGTGAGCCTCTTCACGGGGTCCAGATTCCCGAGGGTGAACACCACCACGGATGGGCCAGCTTGCCCCACGCTGCCCATTCTAGGCTCTCACCACAGGAGTCCAATATTTCTGAATTTGAACCTGGCCTTCCAAGCTGATAGAAAAATATATTTGTCAAGGTAGAAGAATAAAATATGTTTTATCTAGCAACTTCTAAACTTTATGTGTAACTTTTTTTTTTTTTTTAAAGATTTTATTGGAGAATTGGCGGAGGGGAACAGCGTTGGGGAATCGGGGAAGGGGAACAGACAAGTTGCTGTCTTTTTGTTCTTCAGTTTAGTTGTGGAGGATGTTGCTTCACTGTTGGTATCGTCATTGCGCTCTTCCCGGATGAGGCAGATCGGTCGCTGGCCTCTGGATGTCGCTCACCGCGGCTATTGGCAGCTCACGCTTGGCTGCCAGCTGCTCACGCTGGCTGCGGGCCACTTACTGTAGCCTATGGCAGCCCACTGCAGCAGGGGCTGCAGCCCACACCATCACCGGGGCTCGCACAGCCCAGCTCCAGGTGGAGCTGTTGTTAGCTGTAGAGGGCAGTGTCACTGGCCCTCATGTGGGATCCGAACCGGGGCCGCTGGCATCCCAAAACCAGCGCTTAACCAATGCGCCACTCGGCCGGCCCTAACTTTTTTTTTTTAAAGATTTTATTGGAGAATTGGAGGAGGGGAACAGACAAGTTGCTGTCCTTTTGTTCTTCAGTCTAGTTGTGGAGGACGTTGCTTCACTGGCCCATGTTGGTATCGTCATTGCGCTCTTCCCGGGTGAGGCAGATTGGTTGCCAGCCTCTGGACGGCCACTCACGGCTACTCTTGGCAGCTCACGCTGGCTACCAGCCATTCACTGTAGCTTATGGCAGCCCACTGCAGCAGGAGCTACAGCCTACGCAGACCCTGGAGACTCCTGGTAGCCCAGCTCCAGGTGGAACTGTTGTTCACCATCTTAACTGTAGAGGGCAATGTCACTGGCCCTCATATGTGGGATCCAAACCAGGGCCATTGGCATCCCAAGCCAGCTCTTAACCAATGCGCTACTCAGTCGGCCCTGTAACTTTTAAATATTTAGACATATGGTATATGGGTCTCTGTTTGTACTCTTGCCCCAGCCCCACCAATGTTAGGAGTGGATCTATTTAAAATAAAAAGTGCTTGGGGTTTAGAGAACTATGTATTTAATAGAAAATATGGGGGCGGGCCGAGTGGCTCAGTTGGTTAAGAGCTCGCTCAAGAGTGCGAGCTGAGCTCTGAGCAACAGCAGTTCGATGCCCAGCCCGAGCTGAGCTGCCATTGAGCTGCCAACAGGTTGCAGGATGGCTCAGCTAAAAAAAAAGAGAAAATATGCTTCTCTGCTACAACCTTAACTACAACCCTAGATTTTTATTCAGAGCTAGTGACTTATCGAGAAATTTGTCTCTAAAGCCAAGTAAGCCCTATTAAATAATTATGTGCATCTAAAAATCATGCTTTTGGGCCAGCCAAGTGGTTCATTTGATTAAGAGAGCAAGCTCTGAGCAACAGGGTCACTGGTTCGATTCTCACATGGGCCAGTGATGCTGTGCCTGAGCTGAGCTGCAACTGAGTTGCCAACAGGTGGCAGGATGGCTCAGCTGGTAAGAGCACATGCTCCTAACAAGGCTGCCAGTTTGACTCCCACATGGGATGGTGGGCTGTCCCTGCCCACCCCATCCCTCCACCTCCACAACTAAGATTGAAGACAGCATCTTGAGCTGAGTGGCCGTGAGCTGCTAACAGGTGACTAGATGGCCACTGGACTTGGAGCTGAGCTAGCTGTGCTTCACAACTAAGACTGAAGGGCAACAACTTGGCTGTTCCCCTTCCCCAATTCCCCAACACTGTTTTCCTTCCCCAATTCCCCAATAAAATATTTTAAAATAAATAAATAAATAAATAAATAAATAAATAAATAAATAAAAATCACACTTTCCTCCAAAATGGTGTAATAAAATCATTATTGGCACTTGTTGATTTCTTAGTTTCCAAGCAAGAGTGTGGATCCTGGCCTCTAGCCTGCCTTATCTGGCCCTGCTCTGGTCTCTTCAGGA
Source organism: Aselliscus stoliczkanus (assembly GCA_033961575.1). NCBI lineage: Eukaryota > Metazoa > Chordata > Mammalia > Chiroptera > Hipposideridae > Aselliscus > Aselliscus stoliczkanus. The sequence goes on from CM066739.1 coordinate 103,261,173, forward strand.
ACTACCCGCCTCCCACCTCTTCTCTGCTTGGCCTGTCTCCCTCCTACCCGTTAAATTAGCCAGCCTTCTAATAAAACGAAAGTAATATATTTTTTAAGTACATAACTTAAAAGATTTTTTTTCTCAGTAGCAAATGAATGGACTGTTAGATTCCTTTCCCTTCAAAGGAAAAACAAAAAAACCTAACAGTTTTTTTTAAGTGACTCAGGTATTTTCCCCCTTTGTGTCATATGCTTTTAGTAGGAAACATGTTCCCTTTCACTATATCAAATAGTGTATTGTTAAGGCTTTTGACGTCTGATTTTTTTTTCCATTGGGGGTGAGGAGGAAGGCAGGGCAGGCTTGGGCAGGGTCCTTGAGGCTGGGAGGACTGTAGTGAGGTATTTACTCACAGCAGCTGGGAGGGAATGAAGCCAGAGGGTGAGTGTAAAACTATATTTGGGGAGACATGCCAGGGGGTATGTATTAATCTGGAGAAGCAAAATCTTATCATCAAGTCTAAGAGGCAAATTCAGAGCCAAAATAGGAGGTGAAGTCAAAGATCAGGAACTCAGTAAACTCAAGTACCACGATTAAGGTAGGTATGAGGGGAAAGGGCCTAGAGCTACACAAGGAAATGGACTGAGTCCCGGCGTTCCCTGTTAAGGGTGAGCAAACATGGGCCTTAAGCCCAGGTCACGTTTAGTAAAATAAAGACGTGATAGCACCAGCCCAATGGCATCGACTCAAGTGCTCAATGAATACTTTTCAGATGATGAAATCAATTAGTCAATGATATTCATGAAGAATATAGAAGATTTATTACAATGTGCATATTGCAAGCTGACTCAGCAGCTTTGCTAAAGAGAGGCAGAAGGGAGAAAAAGGTATGAATGTGGACATTTCAAATTCAAGGACATTACAGATACAGTGGTTACTCTAGACTTTCTCTTGCCACCAAATACACCATTGAACCCAATCATTTACAACAACAGTTTCTTACTCTAACATGAAGAAAAATCTAGCCCCTGCCTCTCTTTTTTGAAAAAAATTATTCTGGTTCCCAGCTCCAGAGTCTGGAACTCAGAATAAAGGTGGTGATGAGTCAGGATTAGTCCCACAGTGTTCACCTGTGACAAATACTGGACAATCTGTTGCCTGAGTCTGAAGCAGCTGATCTGGTCAGGAAGCAGCTCCAGCCTGTGGTGACTGGAAGGGTCTAGAAGAGCCACATCCACCTGTACTCACGTGAGCAGGGTGTGTCCCTCGCGTGGCTCTCAGATCAGCAACAGGATATCACCAGGAGCTTGCTGGAAGTGCAGACAGTAGACTGCTGAGGATAAAGACACACCACAGGCCATATAATGACATCGTGTCACCATCTCTCTAAACCAGGTTCTGCACACCATAAACAACAGAGTCAGTCCTCTGGGCAAGTCAATCAGGAGGCACACTCCATTCACCCTCACTGGGTTCATCTTATGTCCAAGGGTATATATTTTTAAGAATCCAAGAAAAGAAAGAAACATCTCAAAGTGCCTATTACTAGAGTCCAGGGGGTTTCTTTACTGAAAGACGGGGAATATTATGATCAGTAGCAGCAGCTGCAGCTAAGAACACTAGTACCGGGCCGACCAAGTGGCGCAGTGGTTAAGCACTGGTTTGGGAAGCCAGCAGCCCTGGTTCGGGTCCCACATATGAGGGCCAGTGACACTGCCCTCAAAAAAAAAAAAAAAAGAACACTAGTACCTAGTAAGACGCTATTGTTACTAGCACTGAGTAAGATGCTATTGTTACTATTGGGGTTGTCAGAAAAGTCATGACGCATTTTTGCAACAAAAAACATAGAAAAAATATGTCATGACTTTTCCGACAACCCAATAGTACTGAGTAAGATGCTATTGTTACTAGTACCCAGTAAAATGCTATTGTTACTAGTACCCAGTAAGATGCTATCGTTTGCCATTGTTGTGGCAAGAGGTTTATCACCACAGGACAGCTGGCAGTGAGGAACCAGGCATGAGGAAAGACAAGGAAACTCCCCTTACACTGGTGTATGTTGTGAAAGCAAAATCAGGAAATACTGACTTTAAATACAAAAAGCACCTGACCGGTGACATCAACACTTCCTGCTTCTTCCTATGCATGTTAATGATTGATGACAAAATTGAACTACTTTAGCCCAGAGCAATACTATTTCTTTCCTACTTTTGACACTTCAGTTAGTGGTCAGTGCTCAGGAAATGAAAGGAAACTATTGGGTTGTCGGAAAAGTCATGATGCATTTTTGCAATGAAAAACAGAAAAATACGTCATGACTTTTCTGACAACCCAATATTTCCCAATGGGGCACCACTACTTAGCATATTAACACTTTTTAAGCATTTAGCTGCACAAGGCAATGAAAGAAATATTCCATTCCACAAGTTAATTTTAGTCCCTGCTTAGCTTTTCTAAGAGCCTTTGATCTATTTTTTTGTTTTTGAGGGCAGTGTCACTGGCCCTCATATGTGGGACCGGAACTGGGGCCGCTGGCGTCCCAAGCCAGTGCTTAACCACTGTGCCACTTGGCTGGCCCCTGATCTATTTTTGATCACAAACGATTAGTCCCCTTAATAGAGCCATTTTCATTTTTGTTGTTAAGAATGAGACCAGGGCAAGTAATAAAGGCTATAAGTAATAGTTTTTCTGGCAGGAGCCTGTGCCTGATTATTGCTTCTACACTCTGGGGAATAAAAGATCTCACAGGCTTATGAGAGGACATTAGCTTAAATGGGAAGAGAACAATAAAGAGAATAAGGATTTGAGTAGAAGGTGATAAAGCTGAGGAACAGATGGCTTGGTGAAGAACACTAACGAGGGTTAAAAACAGCGATTTTATGCTGTTTTCCATGTTCTTCACAAAAGCTAGGAAAATTTTTCTTGAGCTTTCAGGAGTTTAGCCTGAGTGACATCATAGGACAAGAATTGTAAAGACATAAATATAGATATTTGGGAAGAAATATCTCAATAAATAGTAATAATCCTGGCTACTAATTTAGAGTGTATTATATGCTAGGTACATAAAGCTAAAGGATTGGTGATGGTTTTCTCACTTAATCCTCTCAACCACTCTTTTTTTTTTTTAAGATTTTATTGGGGAATTGGGGGAGGGGAAACAGCATCGGGGAACTAGGGAAGGGGGACAGACAAGTTGCTGTCCTTTTGTTCTTCAGTCTAGTTGTGGAGGACATTGCTTTACTGGCCCACGTTGGTATCATGATTGCGCTCTTCACGGGTGAGGCAGATCGGTTGCCGGCCTCTGGATGGCCACTCACAGTGGCTCTTGGCAGCTCACACCAGCTTCCGGCCACTCACTGTAGCCTATGGCAGCCCACTGCAGCAGGGGATGCAGCTATGCCGTCCAGGAGACTACAGAAGCCCAGCTCCAGGTGGAGCTGTTGTTCACCATCTTAGCTGTAGAGGGCAATGTCACTGGCCCTCATATGTGGGATTTGAACTGGGGCCACTGGCATCCTGGCCAACTCCCAACCAACACGCCACTCGGCCAGCCCTCAACCTCTTCTTTTCACCCTAAGCCTTCAGGGAAGTTTTGTAAAACACCACGGCCTGATCTGAGTTGAGTTACGGAAGGTAAAACATATCTGCTGGACCTCAGGAAGGACTGACTGAAACCAAAGTCTACAATGTTTCCAGGATTCTCTACAGCCTTCATCACGACTTCTTCCAACCTTCGAGCTTTATTCTCTCCCAGAACAGACTGGCTTCTTTCACACGAAAGAGAACAACAGCTCCACAGCCTGACACCTCATAGTACTCACTGCCAGAGAGGGCCTGAGAGCAGCGTTCTCTGTCCAAGTTAAAAGTCTGGAGAAAGAGCTGTTATTGAACCATATTGGGTCAGGTGCCCATCATCAGACCAATGAATTAGGTCTAGTGTCTAGTGTGGGAAATGGGGAAATATTATGTTTGGGTCAAGGGTCTAGCTCTAGTCCAGTGTTTGTGGTCAGGAGATGAGTCATTTAAGAACACAGAAGCCTCCATAAGAATTACCTGACTGGGGCCGGCCGAGTGGCGCATTGGTTAAGCGCTGGTTTTGGGATGCCAGCGGCCCCGGGTCGGATCCCACATGAGGGCCAGTGACACTGCCCTCTACAGCTAACAACAGCTCCACCTGGAGCTGGGCTGTGCGAGCCCCTGCTGCAGTGGGCTGCCATTGGCTACAGTGAGTGGCCCGCAGCCAGCGTGAGCGGCCCGCAGCCAGCGTGAGCGGCTGGCAGCCAAGCGTGAGCTGCCAATAGCCGCGGTGAGCGACATCCAGAGGCCAGCGACCGATCTGCCTCATCCGGGAAGAGCGCAATGACGATACCAACAGTGAAGCAACATCCTCCGCAACTAAACTGAAGAACAAAAAGACAGCAACTTGTCTGTTCCCCTTCCCCGATTCCCCAACGCTGTTCCCCTCCGCCAATTCCCCAATAAAATCTTTAAAAAAAAAAAAAAAAAGAATTACCTGACTGAAGAAGTAGGTGTGGTCAGGGGTTCTGTTCATACTTAGGACAAAACATTATAGGGGAAGCAGAGCTGGGAGAGTCTGGTTATAGGGCTGCAAGGGGCTCTGCAGAACTCGAGTGGTCTTGAGGGGGGCTGTTAAGACAGGGGATTGTAATGGTGGCACTAAATCTTCTATTTTAATATTTGGATCTCTGGTCTTTTTGAAAGCTTTCTTTTCTTTCTTTGCCTCTTAATGATTCTGCTTCCGATGCATTCACTATGCCTACCAGTTTCAATGTTTCTATTTACTTCAGCCCAGTGCTGGTCCTGTGACTTGGGAGAGGTTTTACATGTGTATGGAACCCACTCCTGGCTCCAGCTTAAATCCACATAACATATGCAATGGTTGCCATAACCGGCTTAACTGCACCTTCCCCCACCTCAACAGACAAAGCTGAACTCCATAGAAGATTCCAGTAAAGGTCAAAACTGAAATCTGCCTTAGGCTTGGAGAAGCCATCTGGAAGGTGCGAATAGAAACCATCTTATCTTAGAAGCCATCTCGTCCTGCTCCCTGTGTGCTTGTGACCTCCCCCTGTACAGCTCCATACCAGCTTACCTGGAGAGGTTATGGGCTTTTCTAAACTGACCTCCAGCAGCTCAAACAGGCCACATAAATTCTAATAGACCAATTTTGGTCTCCTATGACTCTTTCCTCTGGCCGTGCCTCACAATTTGGTGGCCCGGACAGGAAGCCGCCTTCGTCTACCCTACGGTGGACGACTTAGGTAATAAGTCTTACTCTCTTCTCTCTTTGTCTATGCAGATTTGCCTACCGATACAAAACCTAGCGCTAGGGCTGCCCGAGTCCCAGAGCCAGGCCCCTGGGTCAGCCGTTGGTGGGGATGCCTGCCCCAGTCTGCACCCTTCCCCCATGCTGGACCTGAGGAAACCGACAGTGGGATGCCCTGCCATTTTCCCTTGTCCTCTGGATGATTAAGAGGGCCTAGACTTTACCTCCTTTTTGCCCCCTATGCCTCTTTTTCATTACTATGGGCTCCAGCTCCTCTTCTTACCCCTTTGGGGATCCCTTTGAACTGCAGTAAGAGTGGATTTTGCCCCAATTTAAAGGCTAAATGCCTTATTTCCTTTTCAACTGTGGCCTGGCCACAATATAAGCTTGATAATGGCGAATCCTGGCTGCCCACCAGAACCCTTGACCTTGATGCTTTCCAGGATTTAGACAACCGCCTCTGCCGGCAGGGTAAATGGAGCCAGGTCCCCTACTTCCTGGCTTTCTTTGAGCTGCTATGGGACTTGTCCCATTTCCCACCTAAGGGCGGACTATGCCTCTTGAATTTAGCTTCAGCCTCTTCATATCCCCCTGCTCCAGAGTCCTCACCCCCTAATCCCGATCCGGGTCCTTTCAACCCTCCTGATTTTTCTTCTCCCCGACCTCCACTAGTTCAAAACCCATATCAATTTGCTGCCTCTGTGTCTCTGCCCAATATTTCCTCTTCCTTCTCTGCTTCTCCACCTGTTCCCAACCTTCCTTCCCTCCTTATGCACCCCCAGCCACCCAGATGCCTCTCAGGGAAGTGGCAGGCACTGGAGGTCCTGTTAGGGTCCCTGTCCCTTTCTTGGTGATGGACCTGAGTCAGATTGAACCTAAGCTAGGCTCCTTTTCTTCTGATCCCACCTGCTTTACTGAAGAATTTGAATACCTTCTAACACCCAATATTTTGCTGTCCTTGACCTTAAGGATGCTTTTTTTCTTATTCCTTTATACCTCTATTCCCAGGATCTGTTCGCCTTTACCTGGACTGATCCTGATACCAACTTTTCTCAACAATTAACCTGGGCAGCCCTCCCTTAGGGCTTTAGGGATACCCCCCATCTTTTTGCCAGGCCCTACCTAGCTCGAGACCTAACCTCCCTCTCCCTTCCTGGCTCTACGATTCTCTAATATGTTGATGATCTCCTCCTATGCAGCCCTACACATAATATCTCCATTTCCCATACCCGCCTGCTCCTTAATTACCTGGCTTCCCTAGGTAATCGTGTCTCCCACCATAAGGCCCAACTCTCCACCCCAACCATCACCAACCTAGGGTTTCGCCTTTCCCCAGGTCACGGAAATCACTACACAATGCAAAACACTCATTCACTCTATTCCCTTCCCTTTCATTAAACAGGATCTTCTCTTTCCATGGCTTGATCGGATACTTTCACATCTGGATCCCCCACTTTGGCTTCACTGCCAAACCTCTATACCAAGCCTCTGCCACTGGCTCCCTTCAGGAACCTCTCCTGCCTACTTCAGAGACCATCTCTGCTTTCTCTCAACTCCAGACAGCTCTCATTTCTGCCCCCACCTTTACCTGCCCTGACCAAGCCTTTCTTCCTATACATTCATGAATCTTGGGGGCTAGCTCTAGGCCTCCTGAGTCAGAAATCAGGCCCTGACCTCAAAGCCGTCGCTTATCTGTCCAAACAACTAGACCCCACTGCTCGGGGCTGTCCCCTCTGTCTCCTGCCCTCACTGCCTCTGTCCTCCTCACTTTATAGGCTTCTAAACTCACTCTCAACCTATCACTACCTTCTCACCCCATCAGTCCTTAACTTTCTGAATAATAAGACTCTCCTTTCTTAGCTCTTCTCTCTTTATTGATTATCAATTTCTTCTGTCCTTTTCCCACCTCACCCTTCTCCAGTCCCTTGCTCTCAATCCCTCCACAGTTCTTCCTACTTCCACCTCTCTCTCATTCCTGCACTGAGGAACTCGAATCCTTCCGACTTCTTCGCCCTGACCTTTCTGACAACCCCCTTCCTGATACCGACTACACCTGGTTGGTTGATGGGTCCAGTTACATCCACAACGGGGAGTGATATTCAGGCTATGCAGTTACCTGCGCCTATGAACTCATAGAATCTTCCCCTCTCCCTTTCAACACTTCTGCTCAGAAGGCTGAACTTGTTGCCCTTACACGCACCCTAACCCTAGCCAAAGGATGCTCTGTCGACATTTATACAGACTCCAAATATGCCTTCCATATTGTCCATTCCCATGCCGCAATCTGGGCAGAACGTGGCTTCCTTACCTCCCAAGGGTCCCCTGTAGCCCATGGCCCCCTAATCCTCAAGCTTATTGAGGCTCTCCAACTCCCTGCTGGTGTTTCCATTATACACTGCAAGAGCTGCCAAAGGGGCTCTGGCCTCGTAGCCATTGGTAACAACCAGGCCATGCCGAGCTGCCCTCCTCGGCTCTCGAGAGCCTGTTATCTTGACTGTCAGCCCACCTATACTTCCGATGAAATTACTTCCCTTACCAGTCAGGGAGCCACTTGGGAGGCCCCTGGCTTACCTCTGTTGGCAAATTAATCCTACCCAATGGCCAGGCTTTCAACATCCTTATGGCCTTCCATAACTCTCTTCACATTGGACCCCTACTCACCTTCTTACATCCCTTTATCACCCACATCTTTCTTCCCTTTTAGCCCGCATCACTCAGGCTTGCTCTATTTGCCACCTCTTCAATCCCAGGGGCCATTGGGCCTCCCCCATCCTTCCTGGCCCATCAGGCCCACGGCCACATCCCTGGCCAAGATTGGCAAATTGATTTCACTCATATGCCAGGCATCTGCCGACACCGCTGTCTCCTCATCTTCCTGGATACTTGGCTCTGGATGACTAGAAGCCTTCCCGCCACGTCTGAAAAATCCTCCATGGTCACACAAGCCCTTCACCACATTATTCCATTTTGGCCTCCCTTCAACCATCCAGAGCGACAGTGGTCCTAGTTTTACTTCTCAAATCACCCAACAAGTTGCCACCTCGCTTGGTATTCAGTGGTGGCTGCATATCCCGTATTGTCCCCAATCTTCTGGAAAGGTAGAAAGGGCTCGCCTTACCCTCAAAACTCAGTTAACCAAGCCGTCCTTAGAACTCCTTCAGGACTGAGTTTCCCTCCTCTCTCTTGCCCTTTCCCGCCTCCATGCAGCACCCTGTGCTCCAACTTTCCTCAGCTCGTTCAAACTCATGTAGGTCACCCTTTCCTCCTGGGCAACGTACCCCCTGCCCCTTCACCTCTCCTTGGTGATTATCTCCCTACCCTTTTCTTCACCCCACACCTCCTCTGCTACCTTTCTCCCCAAATCTCAGACTGGAATTGAAATTCCAGCAACTCCTATAGAATTGGGAGATTGGTCCTCTTGAAGGCGCTCCCAGACCAAGTCTGCCACCTCCATCCCAAATGGGAAGGACCCTATCCAGTCATCCTAATGACCCCCTGACCCCCACAGCAGCCAAACTTAGGGGTATCTTCTTGGGTTCACCTATCTAGGCTTAAAAGGGCCCCAGAGCCAGCAACTCCGGACCTAGACCAACAGAAACAACAGAAGCTGGACCAGCCAGAGGGGCCCCAGCCAGACACCCCACCAGACATTTATACCTGCACTTGGACGGGAGACACAAAGGTGACAACACGTAAGCAAAAGATGACGTGAATGACAAGACTGCACAGGGACGTGCTGGGCAAGTCTACAAAATCATCTTAGAGGATCTGACTCAACTGTCCCAGGATAGCTGAAGGGCATTGACCAACCAACACCCAGGCAGAAGAACTGGTCAGGGAACTGGCCTTTGACAAACTGTTACAGGGGGATTTCTTTGGACTACAAACCAACTGAGATTAAGGACTACTTGGAGCTCCCTCTATAATCCCCCAACCCTTTTGTCCCTGCCTGTCATAATGCACCATCACCCTCCTATATCCTCCCTAGGTTTACTCCTTTACCTCACCCTTCTCTGGTGTCTCCCCTCCCCCGGACACAGGGACTGGGAAGACAATTTTCTAATGAACGTCTCTAGAACTTTAGCCGCAGGTGAAAATTTAACTAGATGCTGGATCTGCCATACCAACCCCAGGATGCCTTCTAGATACAATACCCGTGTTAAGGCTTATCCAGTTACTGAGCACTCTCTGATCCAAGCACTGAACTCTTCCTCCCAGAATAAGAGGCCCCCCTTTTCCTTGAGGGTTCGTTGGGAACATAACCCACCCCTCTGCTTCCGACTAACTCCCTTACAACATAGGACTTTCAACTTCGCCAAAACCTCTCTCACCTGTAATGAGACCCTAGGCTGTACACCCTGCTTTAATGACACCCACACACCCAACATCGACCCCTTCCAAGCCCTTGGCGCCTTATCCCAGGGCGGCTCAGTCGACTTCACTACTGGCCACATCCTAAAGCCTCTCAATTGGTCTCACCTCCTCTGCCAACCTATCTTCAGTCAACCCTGCACCCCTAATGACACCCATTGTTGTCCTGAGACTATTACAACCTTAGACCAAGCCAACTTGACCGGCTGCAGACCATGGAAACTGGGCAAGTCCCTTCAGGGAACCTTACCCAGCTTTAACCCACCTCCCGCTTCTCCTTACACATCCAAACTTGCCAACCTAGGTCCTTTCAAATCTTGTATCTCCCCTCCGTCCTACACCCTTCTTAACCGCTATCACTCTACCAATGCCACTCTCATCCCCGCCCCGCTGGGCCTGATGTGGCTATGTGGGACTCCTAACAACTGGCTCACTGACCAACATGATCCCCTGGAGGCCTTAGCCCACTCCCACCTTGATAATTCCCTACATGGGGGAGACTGCACCCTAGGCACCTTGGCCCCACAGGGCCTTACCATCCTAAACCTCACCCAGAGCCCACCTCCACATAGACAGAAGATGGGTTTAGGACTTGTGGGGGCCGGGGCGGCTGCAGCGATAGCAGCCGCCGCCCCTTGGGGAGGTCTTGCCTGTCATGAACACACTCTAAGGGAGCTCACTAAGTCCATAGAAGACACCTACCGCGAAAGAGCAGGTGCCCTGGCAGGACGCTCTGGGTTGTCAGATTCACTAGCCAATACTGTCTTCAACAACCGCCTTGTTCTAGACTACCTCCTAGCAGACCAAGGGGGTGTTTGCGTGGTCATTAACAAGACCTGTTGTACCTATATTAACAATTCAGGACAAGTTGAAACCAATATCAAAAACATTTATGAACAGGCTGAATGGCTGCACAAATATAACAGTCAAGGGGAGACTAGTTCCTTGATCTCCTGGCCCCCGAGCCTCTCTTGGTTACTCCTACTCATAGGCCCCTTAATAGCCTTATTCCTCCTCTTACTTTTTGGCCCCTTCTTGCTCTGCCTGCTCATTAACTTTCTACAAAAAACCATAGCCGAACTTACCAGCAAGCAAATAGCTCTCACCATGCTCTTACAAGAGCACCACTATGGCTCTTTCACCCCAAACTCTAATTAGGGACCAGCTCCTTCCCCACAAATGGCTACCATTGACTAACGGGCCTGAAGTTCCCAGTGGCTTCCAAGCTGGTCTCATCACAGGGGCAAAACTGTGGGTGCCCCTTGACATGGCAGGTAAGCCTATTATTAGCTATTTATTCTTTCTTGACCACTCCTCTGAAACCTGCTCAGTTGTAAAGATAAATAGAGCCCCTTGAAAAGGACTCTGGGAAAGCTTGGTCAGGAGACCTCTGAATCCTAGCTCTAATTACTGCCCATTGAGTCTGACCTCACTTCCGTTATTTCCTGTGTTAACTTGGGAGGTTCAGCAGGCACTCGGGAGATATAGGGACCAGCACCTCTCCCAGGCCGACCCCTCTACACACTGCAACCCCCTGAAGTCAGGACCCAGTATTGTTAGAAGCCTAGAGGAGGAGTCGGCGGGGGGGGGTCCCTAACAGCCCAGTTGTTGGGATTCAGAGACTTAGAAGCTGGGTTCCCTTCCCTGGAATGAAATGTTTCATTTAAGTCTCCACAGGACTCCCCCAGAAGGAAGGCTATTGCACCTGTTTCTGTGAACCAATTGAGGATCTTAATCTCCTCTTCAAAGAAGCAAGTCACTCTCCCAGGACCAATAAGTACTAATAACTAACCCCAGACTCCTGGAGCTGCTCTTTATTACCTCTCTTTTAGTAGCTCTTGTTTTCCTCTTTACTTGCACCCCACCTGGGGCCCCCTTTTTCCTCTTAGGGATCCTAGTTATGGTCCCTTCTCTCACCTTTACTAGTTCCCCTAATTATCGTTCTTAAGTTACTTCTATTCAGACCATGCCTCTTTAACCTTCTGGTTACATTTGTCTCATCCAAGATAGAGTCCATTAAATTGCAGATGGCACTCATGCAAGGCTTCCAGCCCATCTCTGCAGATCATCCTGAAACGGTCCTTGGCCCCATAGATCAGAGCTCCAACTCCCAGTCTAGAGCCCCCAACTCAATCCAGTTTCTAAACAACCATCCGGATTTTCCAAGGCCTGGTCCTTACACCATCTTTGACTGGCAATCTCATAGGTAGGGATAGCTCTATGCCCCTGCCCAGCTCTGAAGCAATTACAGAAGACAGACACTCATCCCAATTTCCAAAGATTTTTCATTGCCAATCAGAGATGGGGGAATGCTAAGATGGGATTGTAATGGTTGTACTAAATCTTCTATTTTAAGATTTGGATCTCTCTTCTTTTTGAAAGCTTTCTTTTCTTTCTTTGCCTCTTAATGATTCTGCTTCCTATACACTTACTAAGCCTACCAGTTTCAATGTTTCTTTTTACTTCGGCCCAGTGCTGGTCCTGTGACTTGGGAGAGGTTTTACATGTGTATGGAACCCACTCCTGGCTCCAGCTTAAATCCACATAACATACGCAAAGGTTGCCATAACCGGCTTAACTGCACCTTCCCCCATCTCAACGGACAAAGCCGAACTCCATAGAAGATTTCAGTACAGGTCAAAACTGAAATCTGCCTTAGGCCTGGAGAAGCCACCCCGGAAGGTGCTGAATAGAAACCATCTTATCTTAGAAGTCATCTTATCCTGCTCCCTGTGTGCTTGTGACCTCCCCCTGTACAGCTCCGTACCCTCTTATGGCTTTTTCTAACCTGACCTCCAGCGGCTCAAACAGGCCAAATAAATTCTGATAGACCAATGCTCATCTCAGGCAACTCATTGCTCCGGTCAGTGCCTAACAGGGGCCTTAAATGACAATCTTCCAGTGCTCTTCAAAGGCAGGAGGGGGTAGTGAAGAGTACACATGCTCTCCTTTTAGATCATTTCCTAGAAGTTGCACACAACATACCTGCTTACATTGGCCAGGACCTTGTCACATGACCACACCCAGCTGCAAGGAAACCTCATAAATCATTATTCTGGGTGGTCATTTGCAAAGTTAAAATAAGAGATTCTTTTACTACGGAAGAAGGAATATTAGAAAAAACTAACAATATGTGTTGTAAGCCATACAATGAATATTTATTATTTTATCTGATTAAAACAGTGCCTATCTTCCATAGGGAAAATGTTCTTTCCTGCAACCATGTGATTTTGGAGGGACTTGCCACTGACAGTATCTGCTTCCATGGTCACAGTGACGAGCTCCAACCCAGGTTGTTTCAAACATAACTTCCCCATCCACCTTGACCTCTGATTAGTGCAAAGATGACACTTAACCCAAATGTGACCTATCAGAGCCCCTGTCTGGAATTCTCTAACTGGATTTTTCCCAGGTTATGAGGTCATAAGGATATAAGCTCAGGGCTACTTAAGGCTATGGTTGAAATACAGTGATAGCAATTTAGAAGATTAAAGTCAACACAGAAAGAGGTGAAAAGTGAAGAGAAAGAAATGAGATTCTAGATAATACCCAGGCTCTTGGAAGCAGTCGTCTGTAAGAACAACTCTACTGCTTTTCCTTCCTTCCTTCCTTCCTTCCTTCCTTCCTTCCTTCCTTCCTTCCTTCCTTCCTTCCTTTCTTTCTTTCTTTCTTTCTTTCTTTCTTTCTTTCTTTCTTTCTTTCTTTCTTTCTGAGGGTAGTGTCACTGGCCTTCATATGTGGGACCCGACCCAGGGCCGCTGGCTTCCCAAGCCAGTGCTTAACCACTGCGCCACTCGGCCAGTCCTCTACTGCTTGTTCTATATGAGCCAGCACATCCTCCTTTCTTGCTTAAGTTCACTCCATTGAAGTTTCTGTATTTTGTAATAAAAGTATCTTTATATTTAAAATTAAATTTAGAATATTAAAAAAATTTAATTTTTAGAAAAAGCTATACTATATGTATAGCCAATATATGCCATTAATCGTAGGATGTGCTTCTGCTTGAATAATCTTTAACTTGTAGGCTTCAGGTAGCATGAATCAAATACGTTGTATCAAAAACCAAATGTAATGTATTGAGTGCCTTCTATGTATGATAGGCATCCTGTTAGCTAGGTTCTGGGGATACAGGATTATGTCATCATCCCTAAATTCAAGTTGCTCATCCTCTGTACGGGAGGCAGAGAGGAAATAATTAACACCATAGAGATATTTAAAAGGTAAGGAAGGGGGCCGGCCGAGTGGCGCATTGTTTAAGAGCTGGTTTTGGGATGCCAGCGACCCCAGTTCGGATCCTACATATGAGTGACACTGCCCTCTACAGTTTACAGCTCCACCTGGAGCTGGGCTGTGCAAGCCCCAGCGATGGTGTGGGCTGCAGCCCCTCCTGCAGTGGGCTGCCATTGGGCTACAGTGGGTGGCTGGCAGCCAGCACGAGCTGCCAATAGCCACGATGAGCGACCATCCCAGCACGAGCTAGCAACCCATCTGCCTCATCCGGGAAGAGCGCGGTGATGATACCAACATGGGCCAGTGGAGCGATGTCCTCCGCAACTAGACTGAAGAACAAAAAGACGGCAGCTTGTCTGTTCCCCTTCCCCATTCCCCAACGCTGTTCCCCTCCCCCAATTCCCCAATTTAAAAAAATCTTTAAAAAAAAAAAGGTAAGGAAGGTACAAGGGTAGGAGTGATCAGCTCCATGTTTCCAAATTCATTTACCAAAGAAAATTCCTTGTAATAATTAATTGGCTGCTCTACTAGTATCTTTAGTGCTAACAGGATAAGTGCTAAGAAAAAGCACATTTTCTTAAAATTCCAAATTGGAAATATTTCTTTATTACTTCCTTATGAAATATTCTATTTTACTATGAGAGATTTCATGTAGAAAAGTAAAGAAACTTCCTCCACTAATTTGGAGAGTTCAAATGATTGAGATAATTAATTAGCTGAGACCAGAAGAATTTCTCAGACATTTTTAAGATAGGAAAAAATACTAGGTCTCAGGGAAAATAAAAAAGCTTTCTGAAATAGCCAAAATAATATATTAATATCCAAATCACAAAACCATAATTTTAAGTTGAATTCCTTTAGATAGGGAAATTAGCTTATTAGACAGTAGGTAAAATTCAGTAAGATTCATGTTTCACTAGATATTCTGTACGTTCTCAAAAGCATTAGCTGTTTAAATCACACAAGTTTGAAAAAATCAATCAATCAATCAATCAATCAATCACACAGGTTTGGCAAGCTGCTAGGATGCAGTTGTCAGTGGTATCCTTAATACAACAGACGGCATGAAACCAAGCACATGGAGCCAAACGAGCATCAGTAAGATCTTAAGAAGGAATTAGAGAAGCACTTCTAAACTTTAACTTGATATTATTTAATATCTTATATTGGCATCAGTCCACAGGTGTAACTCCTTACTACGCCAAACTTTCACCACTATCTTCCCTTTATAACCATCACCTTGCTCCTTCTCCAAAGCTGACCTAACTTCCCACCTCACAGAGCAAACTGAGGTGTTGGGATGAGTGGGAAGGCACTTCCCTACCCTCCAGGCCCTATCTTCAATAACAAACCTAAGTGCAGGTGAATCCATGCTCATCTTGCACAGATTTCTAAATGAAAGCCTTTCTCTCAAAATGCTGCTTGTATTCAAGGTTACTCCACCAACCCCTGTCCTCGTTATTATGTATAGTCCCATTCCCTTCTGCCTCCTCCGGGAACTTGTGCCATTTGTATTTCATTTCTCTTCTCTCCTGGATCCCTCCATGCAGGCTCATACTGCCCTAATCTTAAAAGCAAACAAACCAAAAACCAGCCTCATAAAACATTCACTGGACCTTGCATCTCTCTTTAAACTACTGCGCTCTCACAGCCAAGCCTCTGGAAGTAGACACCACATCTCATCTCTACTTTCCCAGCTCCTACTCGCCCTTCAACTCACTTAAATTTGGCTTCCATTCCCACCATTTCACGGAAACTGCTCTAGCAAAAGTCACCAATGTCTGCCACCTTGTTAAATGTTTACTGTTGTTTCTATATGCATCCTCCTTTTTATTTTATTTTTTTTGCAGGTGGGCATAGCCCACCATTGAACAGGCAATGTTGTTGTTACACCAGCTGAGCCACCCTGCCACCTGTTGGCAGCTCAGCGACAGCTCAGCTCGGGCACAGCATTCACTGGCCCATGTGGGAATCGAACCAGCTGCCCTGTTGTCCAGAGCTCGGGCTCCAAGCCAACTCTTAACCAACTGAGCAACTCGGCCGGTCCCACATTCTCCTTTTTTTATGGAATATACTTTTATAATTTTCTTCATGTGGTTACTGCACATTTTTCTCAATTATTAAATTATATAGGTTTAGATTTTAGATTAGATTATGTTACACTTCTATTTCTGGTGTGAAAGGAGATTTTTTTTTTTCTATTTTCGAAGCAGTTGCTTCTCGTATAGAGAAACTTGCTATTTTTGTATGGCGATCTTGTCGGGCTGCTTTGATTGGTTTCAATAGTTTGCCCATTTATTTTCTTTTCTATGTAGTCTTCAAATACATAATTTTTTTCCAGCCTGTACACCTCTTATTTTCTCACATGATTGCACTGGTTTGATTTGCAGTAAATATTGAATAGTAGCAATGAGGTCCCTCATCTGGAAATTCTTCTAAAGTTGCACTATTAAATATAATGTCTGTTTATACATTAAGATCTCTTTATTGAGAAATTTTCTCTCTATTCCTTTTTTGCTAATTAATTTTAGTATCTATTTAGGAATGAGTGTTAAATTTCATTAAATCCTTTTACCCATTTATTGACATAATCTTTCCCCCTTTAGTACATTAGTCTAGGGAATTATATTCATAAACTTTCTAATATTGAACCATTCTGTACATCTGGAATAAATCCTACTTGGTTGTGATGGGTTATTGTTATTACACTACTGATTTTATTTGCTTATATTTAAGGTTTTGCACTTGTATTCATAAGAATGGCCCCTAATATTCTTTTCTGGTGCTAATTCGTATGTTTTGGTATCCTGACTTCGCCAGGTTATAAAGTGAGCTGGGGCATTTTCTTTCTTTTCTATGACTTTACACCAGGCTAAATGATAATTATTGCTCTGTCGTCAATGTTGGAATGCAAGCTCCCTGAGGCAGGAACTGTGTTTGTCTCATCATTTGCTGTCTTTCCAGTACCTAGTGCTTAACAGAGGCTTGATCACTGCACTGTACACCTGAAATTGATGTTGTATAATATTGTATGCCAATTGTAATTGAATATAAAGATAGTCACGGGATGTGGATTATACAGTGGAAGGGAGTTAAAGGAATTGTAATAGATAGTATGATGTGGAGGAGAGGAGTAGGGGGGGAGAATTGGGGGAGGGGGGTTGTCACTTTGAGGGGTAAAAAGTATAACTATTGCACTGTGTTGTACACCTGAAGTTAATTAAAATGTTTAAGAAAATAGAAATAACTGTATTGGGAAAAAAAAAAGAGTACTTAACACCTGGAGGGGTTCAAAACTTTTTGGATAAATGAAACTCCCTGGGGAGTTAATGTACAGCATGGTGACTTCAATTAACAATGCTGTATTATAGGGCCGGCCGAGTGACGCAGTGGTTAAGCGCTGGGTTGGGAAGCCAGTGGCCCCGGTTCGGGTCCCACATAAGAGGGCCAGTGACACTGCTCTCAAAAAAACAAAGAAAACAAAACAATGCTGTACTATATACTTGAAAGTTGCTAATGTTCTTACCACACACACACAAGACATAATCATGTGAGGTGATGAAAGTGTTAACTAACCTTATTGTGGTAAACATTTTGCAACATAAGTGTTTCAGATGATCACCTTGTCCACCTTAAACTTACACAATGTTGTATGTCAATTACATCTCAATAAAGCTGGAAAAAAACCAAGAAAGTTCTCTCCACTTTGATCTCTCAAGGTCCACAGTATCTTTTTTTTTTTTTTTTTTTTGAAGGCAGTGTCACTGGCCCTCATATGTGGGACCCGAACCGGGGCCGCTGGCTTCCCAAGACCAGCACTTAACGACCGCGCCACTCGGCCGGCCCCACAGTATCTTTTTATTGTTAATGATCATATTCTAGTCCTCCCTCACTAAGTTATAGGTTCCTTCTATGATTTTTCATTGCAGGCTTGATTGTGCCTAGCAAGGGAATCTAATGAATATTTGTTAAATAAGCTAAAGGGAAATGTTTGGTGCTATGAAAGGGCATTGTAGCACCACATTTTCAGGTGAGGTATGGAAATGAACTTTTTCTCCAGTGACAGCCATCCGAGTTCCACTCCTCATTAACCTTGTCCTGCTGTTTCTGGCTCAGGGCTCTTCTGTGCCACAGAGTCTGTAACTGACATGCTCTCCCTTCCACCTCCATAAAATTTACCTGTCCTACTTTTTATCTCCTCAGGGCCAAGGTTTCAGCCAGCAAATCAGACGAACTAATTTTCATTAATAGAGAACAGTAATTGGAGAAGCCAAAGGAGCACATGCCTAGGCGATAAATTTACACTTATAATAACACATGCTTTTTTCTGATTACAAAATACATGTGTATCACAGAAAACATCACCCACCAAAAAACATCAAGAAAATAAAAGCTCACAAAATATCAGATAAGCCATGACTTTTGGTTTTAATATAGTGGGGCAGTTAAAAGCCCAGACTCTACTGCCCAAGCTTGAATCCCACCTCTACTACTTTCTAGCTGTGTGGCGGTGGGTGTTACTTAACCTCTCTGTGCTTCAGCTTTGTCATCTGTAAAATAGGGGTAGTGGTAGTATCTATTATTGCTTTGAACTTTAAATGAGTTAATATCTGTAAGGTGCTTAAAACAATCCCTGGCACACAGTAAGGTCTGTGTAAATGTTTACTATTACTGTTTTGGCAAATATCCTTCCAGACAGATAAGACAGACCAACCAATAGACAGGAAAGGGATATGTCTATAAACACATGTGCTTTAAAAAAATATTGGAATCATCCTTTATTTATACTTTTCATATTTGCTTTTGTCACTTAAAAGTACACCATAAACATTTTCCTACATTTTAATATTCTTTCACAGCAGGTGTTTCGAGCTGGTAAACCAGTGAGCAGAATTCAGACTTTGCCTTTTGTCGGCCAGAACAGAGTTGTTTTATAATTGAATTTTAATGCCTTCAGGTTTAACTCTCCAGTTTACCACAGTCCTCACCACTCCCTAGTGTCTGACACTCAGAGGCTTCGGACATTTAGTTTACTTTCTGAGCACCTGAAGGCATGTGCGTTTTTTACCCCCAACGTGATTTTTAGTAATTGCATATTATATCATTCTATGTCTAGGCCATACTTTACTTATGCAACTTCTAATGTTAGGCATTTATCTTGTTGTTTCTAACTCACTGTTATAAATAATGCTGTGAGGAACATCCATAAACATAAAACTTCTTTAAACATTTCTGTCTCTTTTCCTCAGAAAAATTTCCTTAAAGGAAAATTGCTGGGTCAAAGTTGGAATATTTTTTTTTTAGATTTTTTTTTTTAATTGGGCAATTGGGGGAGGGGAACAGTGTTGGAGAATTGGGAAAGGGGAACAGTGTTGGGGAATTGGGAAAGCAGGCCAGCAAAGTTGCTGTTCTTCAGTCTTCGCTGTGTAGGGCGCCAGTCGGCATCTGGCTGCCTATCGGCAGCTGGTGGCCTCTAAGCTCCAGGTGCTGTGTTCAATCTTAGTTGCGGGTGAGCGTAGCTACCATCCCATGCAGGAGTCGAACCAGCAGCCTTGTTGTTAACAGCGCTCGCCCTATCCACTGAGCCATCCGGGCGGCAGTTCAGCTCAAGGTGCCGAGTTCAGTACACCCACCATTAAACAGGCAATCTTGTTGTTACACCAGCTGAGCCATCCTGCCACCTGTTGGCAGCTCAGTGACAGCTTAGCTCAGGCACAGCCTCACTGGCCCATGTGGGAATCAAACTGGTGGTCCTCTTAAGCCAACTCTTACCCAACTGAGCCACTCGGCTGGCCTGCAAAGTTTGAATATTTTTGTTTTGTTTTGTTTTTTTGAGGGCAGTGTCACTGGCCCTCATATGTGGGACCGAACCGGGGCCACTGGCTTCCCAAACCAGCACTTAACCACCACGCCACTCGGCTGGCCCAAAGTTTGAATATTTTTGAGATCTTTAACACATATTGCTAAATTGCCTGACACAAATTTGTATCACTTTACATTCTACCAGCTCATTTCTTTAAACAGTTAGTGATACTGATACTACCACCTTTTAAATTTTGCCCTAAAAGGTCTACTAATCAATAATATGTATCTTTTAAATGTGGCCTTTTAAAAAAAAGATCTCTATTAAAATATAACTTACATACAATGTTATATTAGTTTCAGGGGTACATCATAGTTATTCAACAATGCCCACCTGGCACTATACAGAGTTATTACCACATTATTGATTATATTCCCTATACTAAAGAAGCGATCACCATATGTCCAACAGCCATTTGACACTGTACCATGCTATCATAATATTATTGATTATATTTCTATGCTGTATATTACATCCCCAAGACTTTAAATATGGCCTTTTGAGGACAAAATATTTTTTCCTCCAGGCTCCCAACCTCAATCTTTTCCCTGCTGTCCAGACAACTACATAGTTGGGGGAAATAGTTGGAGGAAGGTAAGAACCTTAGTTATCGCTTTAAGTGATATCTAATATTACCCAAAGTTCTATGACTCAAAGAACTTGCCAGTGTGAATAACAAGAGTAAGCTATGGGATATCTTTAGCCTCTCCTAACCTCTATCATTAAGGTATAAAATGAACAGTAGTGTAATTATTATTGTAGTTGGTAATAACAGCAGCAGCTATCATTCACTGCACACTATTATGTCAGGAACTGTAATCAGCACTTTACTTTCATGAATCCTCACGGTAACCTATGAGATAAGTATTATTATAAGTATTATAACGGACACAACTGAAGGTCACATAGGTTAAAGAAACTTGTTTCAAGTTACATGATCATCAGTGGCAAAGCCAGAATTGAAGCCTTGACTAGGCTGACTCCAAAACCACAATACTAAAATGTCTCTAAGCATATCATTAATAATAAATCTCTTCCACTTAACACTTTTAATTTCTCAAAAGGCTTCACATGCATATTTTGGTGCTGATGATAATAAGTCTGGGATATAATGAAGAGGTATTATACGAGGCAGTCTGTCGCAGTATAATAATAAACACAAAATCTCATGTGTCCATTGCTACCCATTAAGGTCATAGCCAGTACCACACTTGCAGTTAGAACTTAAAAATTACTCACATAAGCATTTTGAGTTAGATGTAGATGACAGTCCTATAGATCTCCCACATACTCGGCCTCTCCTAGCTTCAGCAGAAATGCCAATTACAGAATTATGACAGGATTTCTGGCCCACTCTAACCCATCCTCATTCAGCAAGTTTGTTCTTTTTCTGTTCTTCAGCTGACAGAGTGACTTTAAAAAAAGAAACCATTTCTGCAAACATTTGAAGCAGCTCATCCCTCTGGCTTTTAGCATAATAGGACTCTATCAGAATAATCTAGAAATCTGTTTTTCAATGCTTCAATAAAAGTCCCTGAGTTTTTTAGTATAAAATGGGGTCGGCGGGGTTGTTATAGCATTAGATTAGGTCAAAAATATAAATAGAAATGTAGGCTTTGAGTTGTCCAAAATAGCATATTTTGAATACTGCAGTTTTATTTTATTTTGTTTTTTTTTTAAAGATTTTTATTGGGAAATTGGGGAAGGGGAATAAATAGCGTTGGGGAATCAGGGAAAGGGAACAGACAAGTTGCTGTCCTTTGTTCTTCAATCTAATTGTGGAGGATGTGGCTTCACTGGCCCATGTTGGTATCGTCATTGCGCTCTTCCCGGATGAGGCAGATCAGTCGTTGGCCTCTGGATGGTCGCTCACTGTGGCTATTGGCAGCTCACGCTGGCTGCCGGACGCTCACGCTGGCTGCTGGCCACTCACTGTAGCCTATGGCAGCCCGCTGCAGCAGGGGCTGCAGCCTACACCGTCACCGGGGTTCGCACAGCCCAGCTCCAGGTGGAGCTGTTGTTAGCTGTAGAGGGCAGTGTCACTGGCCCTCATACGTGGGATCCGAACTGGGGCTGCTGGCGTCCCAAGCCAGCTCTTAACCAATGCACCACTTGGCTGGCCCCTGCAGTTTTATTTATATTTACTTATGGACCTTTAAAAAATGGCAATCTGTTTTACAGTTCTAATAAGTTTCATTGAATAATTAATTTTAGCATCTTTCTTTATAAGATTAACACACAATAGAATGTCTGTTTCAGTGGTTCTCAATCTTCTTTGTCTCAGAAACCCTTTACATTAAAAAAAAATTATTGAGGATCCCAAATAATTTTTTCACTGACCCATCTAGGCAGCAACTCAGCTCAAGGTGCCGAATTCAGTCTTAGCTACTGGTGGGCATAGCCCACCATTGAACAGGCAATCTTGGTTTTACACCAGCTAAGCCATCCTGCCACCTGTTGGCAGCTCAGCGATAGCTCAGCTCTGGCACAGCGTCACTAGCCAATGTGGGAATCAAACCGGCGGCCCTGTTGCTCAGAGCACACGCTCTTAAGCCAACTCTTAACCAACTGAGCCACTCGGCTGGCCCTCAGAGTTTTTGATTATGAAGATTATAGCTATTGCTATTGACCAAATTAAAAATTAAAACTTTTTAAAGAGATATTTTAACTATTGGTTCATTTAAAAATAAACCCATTATGGGCTTTAGTGGCATGGTGGTTAAGCGCTGGCCTGGGAAGCCAGCGACCCCGGTTCGGGTCCCACATGTGAGGGCCAGTGACACTGCCCTCAAAATAAATAAATAAATAAACCCATTATAACATGTTTTAAAAATTGTATTTTCCAAAATAAAAAATTAGTGAGAGGATGGCATTGTTTTACATTTTTGCAAACCTCTTTAATAAAAGACATCTGGATTCTCTCTCATATCTGCTTCTGAATTCAATTTGTCATGATATGTTATTTGAAAAGGCTGAAATA
This sequence comes from Aselliscus stoliczkanus, assembly GCA_033961575.1. Taxonomy (NCBI): domain Eukaryota; kingdom Metazoa; phylum Chordata; class Mammalia; order Chiroptera; family Hipposideridae; genus Aselliscus; species Aselliscus stoliczkanus. Next base: position 103,283,883 of record CM066739.1, read on the forward strand.
TTTGAAGAAAATCCAGTTTTACACAGATATGTAGTTAGAAAAAGGACGAATATTTGAACAACCTTTTCAAATAATCGTGGATATTCCTTGATACCACACCAAAACTCAAGTAGTAGTTTCTAAAAAGTCAACTTCAAAGTGGAATCTGAAAGTATATCAATGAATTTTCGTACTCTGTTACATACAAACCCATTAATTAGTCTATCTTGCACTTTGAATAGATTTTTTTTACCCCGCTTATTTTGTAACATTATGCATTCATTGGTCATTTTAAAATGTTGGGGGCCGGGCGAGTGGTGCATTGGTTAAAAGCTGGTTTGGGATGCCAGCGGCCCCGGTTCAGATCCCAAGGACATATGAGGGCCAGTGACACTGCCCTCTACGGCTAACAACAGCTCCACCTGGAGCTGGGCTGTGTGAGCCCCAGCGACGGTATAGGCCGCAGCTCCTGCTACAGTGGGCTGCCATAGGCTACAGTGAGTGGCCGGCACCCAGCATGAGCTGCCAATAGCTGCTGTGAAAGGCAGTCCAGAGGCCGGCAACCAATCTGCCTTATCTGGGAAGAGTGCAATGACGATACCAACATGGGCCAGTGAAGCAATGTCCTCCACAACTAGAAGAACAAAAGGACAGCAACTTGTCTGTTCCTCCTCCCCCAATTCCCCAATAAAATCTTAAAAAAAAAAAAAAAAAATGTTGGGTCACTGAATTATGCAGATCTTCCAAATGTCAACACATTTCTTTGTATAATATGAAAATATTACATTCATGAATATGATATTGTTAGAAAATGTTTAAGTATTGGGAAGCTATCAAGTTCACAATGGCAGATACAATTTTTCCAAAATTCCTGTACATATTTATTTGGAAGCCCAGATTTTATCATTGGCAACAAATCTGACCAGTTGCTCCACTTGAAGTGATGTTCTTTGTCTAGCTTATTGAGTTTAAAGTTTGATTCACTGATTTTCAAACTTTCCTGTTTTCAAAGTGCATTTCTAAAGCTATCTGTTTTTCAGTCAAGCCGCTGTTCTCAATCCAGTTGTGGAGGGCGCAGCTCAGCTCCAAGTCCAGTAGTCATTTTTAGTCTAGTTGCAGGGATCAGCCCACCATCCCATGCAGGAATCATACTGGCAACCTAATAGTTAAGAGCGCACAATCTTGGGCCGGCCGAGTGGCGCGGTGGTTAAGCGCTGGCTTGGGAGACCAGCGACCCCAGTTCGGGTCCCACATATGAGGGTCAGTGACACTGCCCTAAAAAATAAAAAGAGTGCACGATCTAACCAACCAAGCCACCTGGCCGACCCTAAAGCTATCCGTTTTAATACTACTTTCTATACGCTGTAGGTTTTGCTATGTAATGTTCTCAGTATTGGCTTTAATTTCAATTTTGATTTTATTTCAACCAAAAGTTAATTTACAAGAGTAGAAGCAGATAGTTACATTTTTTTTAGCTACTTTTTAGCAATATATATTCTTTTCCTTCACACTTGCTCCCCTCCCACTCATTTCTACCCAGGGAACCAGTCCCCTACTTCAGGGCAGATCACCCCCAAGACTGGCCCCATCCTTTTGACTAAAGATCAGCCTGCCCTCTCCAGCTGACACTCATTTCACCCTGCTCTGCCTTTTAAGGGTCATTTTACACATTTGTCTTTCTCACCAGCTGAGGCCTTTTGATAACAGATTCAGAAATCTGTAAGCACTACATGTTGAAACAGTATTTCTCAAAGGCAGGTCCAGAAACTTTTTGCATCAGAATTATCAGGTGATACTAATTAAAAGCTTCCAGAGCCCCATCTCGGGTCTTTTAAATCTGAGTCTCCAGGGGTAAGTCCGGGAATCTCCATTTTTAACAAGCACCAGGTAAGTCTATTCTAGCACAGTGAACAACTATTGTTCTGCATGATACCCTATAAGCTCCACTAAGTACGGAGCAAGCAACTAGGGAGGAAGCTCTTAGGAACCACGTCACCTAAAAAATATTGAAGAAACCTAGAATGTTTAAAGCTAGAAAAAAAGGCTTGGTGGGGAGAACATAAGAGATGTTACTCATATGAAAGATACTTTAAATTTATTCCATACAGTTTTTTTAGAAGGTAAGTCCAAAGGGTAAAAATTACAGGGAGGCAGATTTTGACTCTAATATAGGGAATAGATTTCTAATAATTCAAACTTTTCAAAAATGGAGTAGCCTTCATGTAAATTAGTGAGTTCGCTCCCATTTAAACATATTCAAGCAGATAATAGATGACTTGGGGCCAGAGATGTGGAAGAGAGAATTTTACGCCTGGCTGGATGATTTCTACATTCCCTTTCAACTCTTAAGATTCTTGAGATTCTTTAATTTTAGGTTCATGAGCTCAGTAAGATTCTCAGGACAGAGTCTCAGCCTCGCCGCCACCGCCCAGAGAGTGCTGAGCCCCCGTCTGTCCGCAGCCACCCACTCCGGACACAGAACATCCAGTCATGGATAAAAACGAGCTGGTTCAGAAGGCCAAACTGGCCAAGCAGGCTGAGAGATATGATGACATGGCAGCCTGCATGAAGTCTGTACTGAGCAAGGAGCTGAATTATCCAATGAGGAAAGGAATCTTCTCTCAGTTGCTTATAAAAATGTTGTAGGAGCCCGTAAGTCATCTTGGAGGGTCGTCTCAAGTATTGAGCAAAAGACGGAAGGTGCTGAGAAAAAACAGCAGATGGCTCGAGAATACAGAGAGAAAATTGAGACCGAGCTAAGAGATATCTGCAATGATGTACTGTCTCTCTTGGAAAAATTCTTGATCCCCAATGCTTCACAAGCAGAGAGCAAAGTCTTCTATTTGAAAATGAAAGCAGACTATTACCATTACTTGGCCGAGGTTGCTGCTGGTGATGACAAGAAAGGGATTGTGGATCAGTCACAAGCATACCAAGAAGCTTTTGAAATCAGCAAAAAGGAAATGCAACCAACACATCCTATAAGATTGAGTCTGGCCCTTAACTTCTCTGTGTTCTATTACGAAATTCTGAATTCCCCTGAGAAAGCCTGCTCTCTTGCAAAGACAGCTTTTGATGAAGCCATTGCTGAACTTGATACATTAAGTGAAGAGTCATACAAAGACAGCACGCTAATGCAATTACTGCGAGACAACTTGACATTGTGGACATCGGATACCCAAGGAGATGAAGCTGAAGCAGGAGGAGGAGAAAATTAACCTGCCTTCCAACTTTTGTCTGCCTCATTCTAAAATTTACACAGTAGACCATTTGTCATCCATGCTGTCCCACAAATAGTTTTTTGTTTACGATTTATGACAGGTTTATGTTACTTCTATTGAATTTCTATATTTCCCATGTGGTTTTTATGTTTAATATTAGGGGAGTAGAGCCAGTTAACATTTAGGGAGTTTTCTGTTTTCATCCTGAGGTGGCCAATATGGGCATGTGGAATTTTTATACAAGTTATAAATGTTTGGCATAGTACTTTTGGTGCATTGTGGCTTCAAAAGGGCCAGTGTTAAAACTGCTTCCATGTCTAAGCAAAGAAAACTGCCTACATATTGGTTTGTCCTGGTGTGGAATAAAAGGGATCATTGGTTCCAGTCACAGGTGTAGTTATTGTGGGTACTTTAAGGTTTGGAGCACTTACAAGGCTGTAGTAGAGATATCTATACCATGGATGGCACATGTTGAAGCATGTGTGTGTCTGTGGAACACTCAGTTCAGTGTGCACACCTATGGCTACAGCTACAGAAGTGTCCTTTAGTCGTGACCCAATTTACTCTAGAGAAGGGCAGAAACGGTTCACATTCCATTATTTGTAAAGTTACCTGCTGTTTGCTTTCATTATTTTTGCTACACTCATTTTATTTGTATTTAAAAATGTTTTAGGCAACCTAAGAACAAATGTACAAGTAAAGATGCAATAAAATGAATTGCTTGATATTCATTATTTCATGTATATCAAGCACAGCAGTAAAACAACAAAAAAACCCCCATGTATTTAACTTTTATTAGTTTTTTTTTTTTTGCTTTTGTGATTTTTTTTTTTGATACTTGCCTAACATGCATGTGCTGTAAAAATAGTTAACAGGGAAATAACTTGAGATGATAGCTAGCTTTGTTTAATGTCTTATGAAATTTTCATGAACAATCTAAGAATTGTTAAGAACACGTGTATTAAGTTCATTTAAGTGGAATAAAAGTTTTATGAATGGACTTTTCAACTACTTTCTCTATAGCTTTTCATGTAATTAATCTTTTGGTTCTGAAACTTCTCGAAAGGAAATTGTACATTTTTGGAAATGTATTCCTTATTCCCTCTTGGCAGCTAATGGGCTTTTACCAAGTTTAAATACAAAGTTTATCATAAAATACTACTAATATAACTACTACTGTTCCCAACCATGTCCCATACTTCCCCACTCCCCAAACCCTGAAAAAGTATTTTCCTTTTTTTTCAGAGGTGGGGGGATTGATTGGAAAAAAGTAATGTGTTCCATTTAAAATTTTAGTAATGGCATTTTTTTTTTTTTAAGATTTTATTGGGGAATTGGCGGAGGGGAACAGCGTTGGGGAATCGGGGAAGGGGAACAGACAAGTTGCTGTCTTTTTGTTCTTCAGTCTAGTTGCGGAGGACGTTGCTTCACTGGCCCATGTTGGTATCGTCATTGCGCTCTTCCCGAATGAGGCAGATCCGTCGCCGGCCTCTGGATGTCGCTCACCGCGGCTATTGGCAGCTCACGCTGGCTTCCGGCCACTCACTGTAGCCTATGGCAGCCCACTGCAGCAGGGGCTGCAGCCCACACCATCACCGGGGCTCACACAGCCCAGCTCCAGGTAGAGCTGTTGTTAGCTGTGGAGGGCAGTGTCACTGGCCCTCATGTGGGATCTGAACCGGGGCCGCTGGCATCCCAAAACCAGCGCTTAACCAGTGCGCCACTCGGCCGGCCAGTAATGGCATTTTCTAACTTCAGAAGCCATGATGTTCTTGGCCCATCATGACGCTGGGTAGCAGTAACTAAGTTTTGTGCTTCCAAATCACTTTTGTTTTTAAGAATTTCTTGATATTCTTATAGCCTGCCTTCAACTTTGATCGTTTACTCTATTTGTCAGGTGCACAGGATTACCTTTTTTAGCCTTCTGTCTGTCACCAACCATTTGTACTTGGTGGCCATGTATTTGGAAAAAAAAGGCTGCATGATCTTTCTGGCTCCACTCAATGTCTAAGGATACCCTGCTTCCTTTGCTTGCATCCCACAAACTATTTCCTTCACCCTATTTACTGCAGCAAATCTTAGTTGATGAGATTGTTATCTCCCTTCAAACCCTACTGACTGGTCTGTCATTGTCTGCCTTTAAAATCCTTCCTTCTTCTCTCTTTAAATAATGATGGGGCTAAGTTATACCCAAAGCTCACCCTATAGATAATTTCCTCAGTACCTTGCAGAAAACACCAAACAAGAATACCATTTTAAAAGAGGTGTATTTTTTTCTTTTAGAATGTAAGCTCCTCAAGAGCAGGGACAATGTTGTATGTTCTATTGTGCCTAGTCCACTGTAAATGCTCAATAAATATTGATGATGGGAAAAAAAAAAGATTCTCAGTAAGATTATAACATTTTCAGATGATATCGGAAGTCCATTTCTTCATATTTGGTGATCTAACTCAAACATATTTGGTGATCTAATATAATCTACACAAAAATTGGCCTGAGTAAATAAAATCTCACACAAGTATATTTTTTTCAAAATTAAAAGTTGTTGTTAAAGGTTTAGTTTAGATCATATTTCTGCACATACTCATATACTTGATGGCTAATCCCACTATGAGAACCACAAACACAAAACTCACCAAAATCAGGTGTGCAATGACCAAATATGCTCACTCATTGCTTACCTGAAACTCAAGGATATGTGGCAAAGAAAACTATTTATAACAACCCAATACTATAATCTATCTATAAAATAACTGATCTACTCCTTCCATCTTTATAAAGGTGAAAAAATGAGCTTAAAATATGAAGTCAACTCAAGCTGTGTTAACCTACAAAAATGGTTTTTAAAATTGTGAGCCCTTAAATTGACAGGAAAAAAACCTCACTATTAAAATAGATAAGTTATATACCACTAAATTTATATAGTTATTATAGCCAAGGTACTTCAACAGAAAATTGTCCAGTGGTACTAAGGGGGTCAGTAATGGTATCAAGAATTATTAGATTCAGGGCCGGCCGAGCGGAGCATTGGTGAAGAGCTGGTTTTGGGATGCCAGCGGCCCCGGTTTGGATCCCACATATGAGGGCCAGTCACACTGTCCTCCACAGCTAACAACAGCTCCACCTGGAGCTGGGCTGTGCAAGCCCAGGCGACGGTGTTGGCTGCAGCCCCTGCTGCAGTGGGCTGCCATAGGCTACAGTAAGTGGCCAGCAGCCAGCGTGAGCGGCTGGCAGCCAGCGTGAGCTGCCAATAGCTGCAGTGAGCGACCATCCAGAGGCCGGCAACCAATCTGCCTCATCCGGGAAGAGCGCAATGACGATACCAACATGGGCCAGTGAAGCAACGTCCTCCACAACTAGACTGAAGAACAAAAATACGGCAACTTGTCTGTTCCCCTTCTCCGATTCCCCAACGCTGTTCCCCTCTCCCAATTCCCCATTAAAATCTTAAAAAAAAAAAAAAGAATTAGATTCAAATTTCAAATTGTTTGAAAAAAAGACAAAATTTTATTTGTTTTTAAACTAAACTCTTAAAATCAGAAATATTGTTCAACAAATACCAGAATTGAGGGAAATTTTTGGAAAAAGGAGACAAAAAGGCACTGAGAAAATTAACTTATAATTCAATGTTTTACTTAGATAGTAATATACTTGATTTCTTGTGCTTTGTCATCTTTTCAAGTTTGTTAGAGTCCTGCATACGTTAAACAAGAAAAATAAACTCATCACATATTTTGCACGATCAGTGTGTTAACAACGTTAAGATCAGACTAATAATACAAAGCTACCTCCATTGCCAAATTTTAAACTCCCAGCAATCTTACAGCAAGTCCTCAAGAACATGTGAACAAAATGTGAACAAAAAGTCTTTATATCTACCTTTCAGAAGATATAAACATCAATTATAAAGAAGAGACACAAGCCTTATTTAGTGAAAAGTAATATAATTAACATGATTACAAAACCATTTCTAATAAAGCAGAGGAAATAATTATATTGCATGTGGTTCTATTTGGAGTTCACTGAACCATTAAAAACTACAAAAACAATCAGATATAAAGACAAATCCTTATTACAGAAATAAAATAAATGCAAAATATATTTAAGCTTTGGCTATTGATCTAGCATTGACTTTTCCCCAAACTAAACAACTCAGTCTTAATCCCTATGGCATACAGGATGAATTGGAAAAGGAAGAGGCCAGAAATTGGCTGATGGCGAGTTCCAGGTGTGTGGCGTACGGAGTAACAGTGGAATTGACGGGGAACGGCAGTCTTCTCCCCCAGGCCCTGCTTTTCCTGCTGTCTCCTCCATCTCAGGGAATGGCAGCTTCCTCCCGCTAGCTCTTCAGGCTAAAACCTGGTATAATCCTGGGGTTCCTCTCTGTCTCACATGTCCTTTGCACAAACCATCAGCTAACACTGTCACGTCTCCAGAGTCCAGCTATTCCCTCACCATCTTCCTCCCAGCATAGGCTTCCCATCTTCAACCTGGATTATTGTAAAATCTCCTAACTAGTCTCCCTGTTTTTGTGCCTTTATTCTAAGTCCAGCAGCCAGACTGATCCTCTCCTCAAAGCTCTCCAGTGACTTCCCATCTCACTCAAAATAAAATCAGTGCCCTCACCACAGGATCCTACACAAGCTGCTCCCATTCTTCCTTTCCCCCATCACTGCCTCAGCTCCAGCTACACTGGCCACTTTGCTCTTTGATGATCTGGCCATTCCCACATCAGGGGTGTTGCAATTGTTCTTTCTGTTACCTGGCAGGTTCTTTATTTAGATACTGCGGGTGTAAAGCTTATTCTTTACTCCTTCTTCAGGTTTTTGCTCACTGTCCAACTCTCAGTGAATGACTCCCTGACTACACTACTTTTAACTGCAAACCTTACACTCCTCCAATATTCCCCCATCTCCCTTCTTTAAACCTGTTTTGTTTTTCTCTATAGAATTTATCACCATCTAATTACCATCAATTTTACTTACTTTGTTTGTCTGAATGTCCTCATGTAAACTCCATGAGATTCGGGATTTTGTCTGTTTTGTTCAATGCTATATTTCCCTGGCTAGCACATAGTAGGCATTCAATAAATGCTTCTTGCAAGAACAAATCCTCTAGTAGCCAGTGTCAAGAGCCAGACTAGATGGCTACATAGGTGACCCAGACACTTTCTTCTAAGAATCACTTAGAAAAATTGTTCCATGGAAATCGTGTCATTCAGTTTAAACTCAACTAAAAATAGCACCATTAAATTAAACATTCACATAAAAACTAGACCATCATTTCCTTTACCTCTTTCCTGTCTTAAGCCTGGATGGCATCACTTTACTTCCAGAAAGGAATAGTTTCTAAAAACTCTGCAGAAGGCAAAATCACATTAATAGAAATAATTAGCCCCCCTAAGCTTATGCAGTGTTCCCTCACACAGCTGATAAAATCCACACCCCTCCATCAGGACTTCAGAAGGGAGTTATATCCTTCTTTTCCCCCCACTTAAGGAAATGCTTTCACCAAATTAAAGAATGAACAAGCTATCCTCAGGAACCCATGCACAGTTAGAGAGAAAATGAGAGCACGGCCTAAGAAATGTCAAAGACAACTGACCCTGGACCGTACACCTTTTCAGGGGCTCCATGCTGGTGCTAAAGCAGATCATGACATTGTAAGACTTCTATTAATATGCTGAACAAGACATGTATAGTATGCAGATATAAAACAGAATGGTTTCCCTATACGAAAAATAACAATCAGATTTATAAACTGAGGTTTTCTAGTCCATTTCCTTCATTTGAAAGACAGGCCTAATGAGCTTAAATCATTTCTGAAGCACATCCAAAATAGTATATTTTACTATATACTGTAAATCAGACTACCTGGCTCTCAATTCAATGTTGTTTTTTTCATTCTCTCAAGGTACTCTCTAAACTTGAGTATTCCTCAATGACCAGGAACTGAATCATTCTATAGCATCTGAGTTTAAATTATTACATCACCAGGAAAGAAAAAAATCGAATTTCCCAATATTATACCTAAATTAAGTAGTGGTGAATCTAGATGTTGTATTCTTTCAATAATAACTGGAATTCAAAGGAAAAAAAAGTCACTATTAATTATATAGTTTTGTGTCCTGAACAGAGAAAACCATCATTTGCAGTATAGTATTCTAGGTATATATTAAGCATGGATTCTGTTATTCACACCTACAGGTTCAAATCCCCGTTTTGTCACTTGGGAATATTCTTAATCTCTCTAAGCTTTGATTTTCTCATTTTTAAAAAGAGGGTAAAGCACACTTATGTCATTGAGTTGTGAAAATAATTCACAGAATGTACCCAGCACATGGCCCACCCAACTCATACATAATTCATATTGACAGATATTCCGTGGATTGCAATCAGACGTGAATACAAAAGTTATAATCAAATTCCTACCCTTCAAATTTTAGATGTGACTTTATTAAACTAATCTCCCAAATTAGAATGCTTGTTGATTTGACCTTACAGCAATTACTTTTATCTAGTTCCTTAAGAAATGAAAAAAATTATAAAGCAGACAATTTATGCAACAATTCAATAAGATTTAAAGCCAAAAATAGATTAAATTCAACACTGATTGGGCATTTTGTAATCTATTTTAGCCAAAAGAATGCATCTTCCCTCATTCATGTAACCATTAGTAGTGATCTAGCATACAATGTTTACAGCGTATTAATATTGATACCTTCTTGGTGGTCCAAGGGCGCCCTCTGTCTGAGTGTTGGAAAAAATCAAAGCTAAATTAAATACTGACGCTTTCTCAACTAAATTCTTAATCAACAATTCTACGAAACTTATCCCCTTCTTAATCACCACTAGCAGATAGTCAGAAAAAAAACAAATGTCATGTCCTTCATTACAAGAGCACCAGGGCGGTCAGGCCTAACATCCCTGTAACTCACCTGAGAATTTAGAAAGAAATCCATGATATTTTTCCTAGAATTTATTCCATAACACTCAATAAAAGTATTGTTGTGAGTCACCTAGATAAGTATATTGATCTCTTTGTTTGTTCTGTCCATGTAAAATTCTATACTTTATTTAACCTGCCATTGTAACAGTTTGCCTAGGAATGAGTTTCACCAACATTAAATATTTATTGGGTATCTCCTGTATACAGGGCAACTGCACTAGATAAAAAGGGTGGAAAACAAACATTCTCTAGCCTCGGAAATGACAATATACTTTCTAAAAAGGGATGTGTAACAGGATGTGTATAAAGAAACACATGGTAAAATGCCCATTAAAATAGACATGGTTCTCTCAATTTGCTTTCTGTGTCACCTTATGAAAGTTATTCCATTTCCCTGCTTCTCTGAATGTCAGTTCTGTGATATGGAGATGATATCCCCTTTAAAGGAAAGTTGCAAAAGTTAACTGAGATATTTGTTAAGGGCTCTGCACATAGTAAAAGCTCAGTAAAAAAGGTGGTTGTTTATTTATTAAGACTCCTTTACTACTAATGAAACTTAAGGATTTATAAGAACATGCATTTTCTGGTACTTACATCACATAGCTTGCCTATTTCTTGAAACACCTAAAATGTTAAAAATAATTTCATCACATTTTATAGTTATCTAAATTTCTAACACAGAGAGCAGCCCAAGAATAGAGCCATAAAAAAAAGATCATAGCAATGCTCTAAATATTCTAATTCAATTTTTTTTTTTTTTTTTTTTTAGAAATAAGAACTTATGTATCTCTTTAAACTTCGTTTTGTGAATATTAATAATTCCTCAGGGAAGCAAGCTCATGACAAGTATTTTTATGTTTAGTTTATAGGTGGGGAAACTTATAAATGGTAAAACCACTCACAGTACAAAATATTTGCTAAGAAAAGTAATGAAAACTAAGCTAAAGCCTACGTGTAGTACCTGACTTAATTCTCACACCAACCTGAGATAGGTGTTATTTTCTCCACTTACAAACGAGGAAACTAAGGCACAGAACACTTACATAACGACAAAGTCCTCCTGCAGAATCAAATCCAGAGCCTGCGGTCTCAGCCTCTATCTATGCATCCTATTACTTAAAGATAATAATTGTCTTAAATATCCATGAGTCTACTGACATAAATGATTGAAAATAAATAAGTGGGGGAAAGGAAAGCTCTTTTTTACAGAATTCCAAACAACAACTATAGGAGAAATGAGGAAAATAATGAACATTAGTTTAACATGAATTGTTGCAGCAAGAAACATTGATGGATTCTAGTTAAAATAAGCAGGTGAAAGTATGATGAAAAACAGGATATCTGCAATAACACATCAAGGCATCTCGCCATATGATATTTAGTAATTACAAGGAAAAAATAGTAATTTTACAGTGAAGAAACCTGGGAGATACCACCTAAACTAACTAATCAAAGTTAACATTACCACTAGAAAGATGAGATCACTGAAATTACTGAATATGCTGACAGAATGCTTCATGCAAATAATCTTTACTAAATGATTTAAACCTATTCAATACTTTTGCCACCATAAAGTTCAGTACTAAACCACCAACTGTGACAAAAATTGAATAAATGATTTGAGGCTGGGTGGACAGTAAGAATGTTATTCTGAAATCACTTGAAGTATATTTTTGTTTTTGTGAAAATTGTATGCTTTACAAATTATGATGGAACAGGCCAAATCTAACCATTAACATGTCTATTATTGTATAATAATATAAGATAAAGTTATTATGGAAATTATATTTAGAAGCTATAGTTTACAAATTCTGAAATTGGCTTTATTTCTAAGTTTTCTTGTCAAAGGGTAATAAAATATGCCATAAGTAAAAAATAAGCTAAAAGGTATGTCTACCTTTTGATTTCAAATAATTAAAGCTGATATTTTTGAGCATTTACTACGTGCCAGGCACATGTTTTCCTGAACATTATTTCATAATTCTCACAATTTCATTAGGTTATATTATCACCATCTATCAAATAAGGAACTAGTTAGAGAGGTTAAGAATATTGCACAAGGACTGGCTGTCTGACACTAGCAATACTATCATTCTTTCTCCAAATATTTTATCAATTGTTAACAAGTAGGAAATCTAACTTGAATATCTTTATTTCCCTCCTATCCAGGGCTTGTTGGAAAAATGTTCACACACACAAGGAGAATGGTAGATAATTAATCATCTAAGACAGCGAAGAGTTGGCCATATTGAATTATAATTATACTGAAGCTTATTTATATAGCCTTTGTTTTATATCAAGCTTTGAATTTTTATGGTAGAAAAACGTGATTTTGATTAAATATAAAATGGGTAGTTAAACCTCTAAATAGGATACACTTTGTAGGAAGCTGAAGCATGTGTAATATTCCTGATTATTTCATCTATACACACAAGTCTAAGCAAAAGATACAAATGTAAATACCATATTTTTAACTTCCTGCTTTCTATCTTTAAAGCAGGGATTTCTTGGACATAGTGAAAATAAATTCTGCATTAGAAACTTTTATAATTGGTATAATCCCTACTATTTGAAGAATGTCATGATTTATTTTTTAAATTTGAGGCCTTCATTATTGAAAAGATTTCTAATTACAGTTTTTTTACATTGTAAATAAAAAAAAATACAGTACTTCATATTGGCTTTTGAATTTGCTCTGTCTTACCTACAACAAAACTAGTCACTCTGGGTTTATCCTAGATGAGTCACTAAGCATGAGTTTGGACTGTATCATTGGTTTCAGTCTTATTTTTAAAGGTACACGGATATAAAAGAAGTCTTAATCGGGACACATTTAAAATGGCTTTTGGAGTTTTCTTCAGACAGGAAATAGGATGCCAAACTTCAGGACCATCACAGCATCCTTTAAATATATAATATCTGGGAGTCAGCCAAGTGGCTCAGTTGGTTAAGAGCTCGCTCAAGAGTGCGAGCTGAGCTCTGAGCAACAGCTGTTTCGATGCCCAGCCTGAGCTGAGCAGCCGCTGAGCTGCCAACAGGCAGCAGGATGGCTCAGGTAAAAAATATATATAATATCTGTTTTGTACAAAATGCTTACATTTCATATCTTATCAATGTATAAATATAAAATAACACTGCCACTGGACTGGCCAAGTGGCGCGGTGGTTAAGCGCTGGCTTGGGAATCCAGTGGCCCCGGTTCGGGTCCCACAGGTGAGGGCCAGTGACACTGCACTCAAACAAAAAAAAAAAAAAGGAAAAAAAAAAGAATGTAAAATAACACTGCCACTGACATCAATGCAATTTCATGGCAATGGAATGAGTTAGGAAGCTTTGTCAAAATAGGCATTTCCTCCTCTTTTAAAATGTTATAATTGTCCAAGTATAAATAATTTAAAAAATGCAGTTTTTTCCATGCATTACTTACAGACTGACTATTGTCTAAAAAAAGCACAAATTTCATGAACAAGCCTTTCTCTCCTTATTCTTAGTAAAAAATAAAAATCACAAAATGGAAAACAATCTTATACTATACTGAAGTCCCAATTACAGATACGAAAAAAACAAAAAACAAGTGACAGACTAGTGGAGGTAGTAATTTACAGGATTTGCAGGTGTTTCATTTTTCATTCGCATTGGTTTGCTGTTTTCTATATGAACATTTTAAATTAGAAATAGAATTTTCATACATTAGATTTTTCTCAGTTGTACCCGTTTAAAGATTCACATTTTCACTTTACTGTAACTTCTGTTTCAAAATGTATCTCAAGAACAGAAAAAATGGCCAACCGGAAGTTTTATTTACTTAGTAGGAAAATTGAAAAAGAGAGAAAACAATCACATTCTTCATAATCTCGGAGGTGACAAAAATCTGTTTTTCAAGTGGCTTCTGATCTCCTTTAAATTATTTGAAAATTGTACATAACGTATAGTTTTAGTTGTATACTTCTTACAACATGATGAAAGAATGATTTGGTAATGTTGAACCGTTTGATTACACTGACCCCAACAAACACTGGTCACTATTTTTGGTGGAAATATTTACAAACATTTAGTTATATAAATAGTTGCAGTTGTTTCTTGTTATCTTCCTGATTTTACAACTCACAAACGTTAACGTGAGGGAAAGCTAACATTTACTCTCCTTTTCGAGAAATGGCCTGATAGAAGGCCTGCAGGGTATAAACACATATGTAGACTTTTGGAAGTTGATCGCTTTAAGATTAATTTTGTTGCTAAGTTTTTGTCGTTTCTTAAATCAAAATCTGTGAGTCTTCAATGAAAACCCACCCCCACGCTACTTAGCTTTAGCCTCACTGGATACGCGCCCCCAACCTACTTCTGACCGTGTTAACTCAGCTCCTCCCCCGCACCCCGCGCGAGTTGGACGCCGGGAGTACACCGCTGTGGGTGCCGAATCCTGGGTCGGTCCAGGCCCTCCCGGGAAATCCGAGGCCTCTCCCAAAACATCCCTCAAGGGCGTTCCCTTTGTTCATTCATTCAACAAACATTTGTTCAATTTCAGATGTTCCATTCGTCCTTGGAACACCAATTCCGGCCTCGCTTTGCAGGGGCACCGGGCTGGCCTTGCTAATGACCCAATGAAGTCGAGGAAACGAATCTCGACCACTACTTTACCAAGTGATTTACCAAGTGCCATCCCTCGGAATCCCGAGTAGCCGGGAGCGTCACGCCACCTCCCTTCCCTGCCACCAAACGAAGTGTTCGTGGCATACAGCGACCAGGGTTACGCTCTGCTCTCGCCTCCGAGCCAGCCTCATGCCAAGTTCCTCCACACCGTGAGGCGCCATCCTCTCCCCAAGCCAGCAGGAGAGGCGTAAGGCCGCGGCCGGGGAACCCAGGACCAAGGGCCAGGAGAGGTCTTGGAGCCCAGGCATCCGACATCTCCAGGCTGAAAGTGGGTGGACGATCCCGTCCGGCCCTGGGTGTCTCCGCTGGATTTTCCCACCCAGTTTACAGGATTGGTCCTCCGGCCCGCGCCGCGGAACTACAACTCCCAGCACCCCGGCTGCCCGGACTTCCGGAAGCCAAAGCCCGACGGGGAGGAAGCCGCTGAGACCTGGCCCAGGGGCCGGGGGTTCATTTAAGCAAGAAAAAAGGGGGCGGGAAGGGCTAAGTGCTGACCTGTCAATTCGCCACCATGAACGTGGTTTTTGCTGTAAAGCAGTACATTTCCAAAATGATAGAGGACAGCGGACCGGGTATGAAAGTACTTCTCATGGATAAAGAGACGGTGAGTTGGCTTTTGCTCAGTATTCGCTTGTGAGGAAACCCACCTTCCCTCCCTTACAATAGCTGGTCCTATTCCACTGTGGTATTAAAGATTTTTAAATGAGGGTCAGTTCTGAGTGGATCTGAAAGGTTGTATAAAGCTTGCCTAGTAGGTTTTCAGACGAAATGGCTTTTAACCATTGCCAGAGATTTCTTATTGTACCCGGAGCAATTTCTTGGAATCAGAAATCCCTTTCTAAATGTTTCTGCCTAGAAATCGGTGAGACAGCACCTGGAAGACTTGGGAAGGTCCTGTTATTTCCACTCAGCCTTGTGTTTTTTAAGTAAAGCTCGTGGGGCTCAAGCGGAAATGACAGGTTAATTATTATTTGTTCACAGAATTTAAAATAAGATGACAGAACTTTTTTTTTTCCTTTGGAAATTTATGGATTGTCCATGTTTGTAGAGAGCATGTTTTCTTTCATTCTGGTACATTACCCACATGTTTAGGATGCTCAGTAAATGCTATTGCATATATTAGTATATAAGTTATTCAGCTAAGTACTAATGAAAAAAAATTAAGTCTTAGGTATACTGCTTGTTTTTATTATTCCGGACCAGCATAACATTAGTAATTCTCTTTCTTTACAGACTGGCATAGTGAGTATGGTATACACGCAATCAGAGATTCTTCAGAAAGAAGTGTACCTTTTTGAACGCGTTGATTCTCCAAATCGAGAGATCATGAAACACCTGAAAGCAATTTGTTTTCTTCGACCTACGAAGGTACTACATAACCTGAGCTACCATCTGCCCAGGCAAATACAAAATGCTATGATCAGAAAGCATTAAGAAGGCACAATAAATCTGTATTATCATCATTTGTGGTATCCTAATTATCCCGGTTTATCAGTTATAACCTTGACTTTCCTCTTTTTCATATCTTAGTTCACCTGTTACAGCGAGTTTTTCCTTCACGATGTCTTTTAGGTTCTCAGCTACTTCCAAAGCCACTAACTACCCTAACAGAGACCCACATCGCTGTATTCCTGGATTAACCTCCATATCTATAAACCGAACACCATTGCCACTTAATCTTATATACTTATATCAATGTCTTGAGTCTTTATCATTTTATTCACATCTATGCTCAGGAACAGATAATGGCTGAATTTTACTTTCCATGATTAAGTCTATATTTAGTAGCCCAGCCCTTAAAGCCCCATTAGCTATCTGGTCTGCCTTTATGTACCCAACCTCCTATGTCCACTACATCCACTATAATCCCTCTGCATGCTCTTTCCTATCCTCCATTTGTTAATCCTCTTCCCCAAATTAGAGATTCTTTAGTCTTCTCCCAGTTATTATCCATCATCTAAATCTAGCTTAAGTCTTCCTTTAAAAATACGTCACTATTTCAGTCTTATTTTGTATACTCTCTTGCTTTATATTCATGTTCAACTCCAGTGTACTTTTACCATACTTGTACATTATATACTTTCCAAACCACAAATCTGATCATGTTACTACCCTTGCTCGAAATCCTTGTATGACTCCTCACTACTTTTATGATAAAGACAAAACTCCTTAATTGTGGCCTGCAAGGCCCTTGTATTCTAGTTGCTATCATTTCTACAGCCTCATTTCAAACCATTCCCCCTTTTGCTAATGTTTCAATCCGCTGTATTCCATAATGCCACAGGACCTTTGCACAGTACCTTCTCTCTGCCTGGAATTTCTTCACTTCCTTAAGCAAAACTTTCCTGGCCTTGCTGACCAGGTGAAACCCCCCTCTTATAAGCACTAATATTACTACCTTCCTTTTCCTACTGCTTATCATAATTGAAGTTTCATGTGGTTTATGTAATTAATATCTGTCTCACCAGCAGTAAGCTCATGAGAGCAGAGATGGTATCTGCTTTTTTCACACTATTATGTCCCCAGTGCCTGCAATATAGTGAATACTCAAATAGTTTTTGAATTAATGAATACATGAATATTGTGTATTAGTAGTTTCCAATTGTTTCACATTTGTAGCTCTTAGTCATGAAATTGTGGTTCTGAGAAGGATCTTAGAGACCCATCTAGTCTATCATTTCCTAACTTTATTTTAAATTAGAAAGTATATATATATATATATATATATATATCCTCTCAATCTCAAAGTGTGTTCTTAAAAACATTTTCCTTAAGATTATACTATAAAGTTAATTTTTAATGTATTTTTAAATCTAAATGACAGTTTTTAAAAGCTTTTTCCCATTCAACAAGCATTATGCATTGCTTAAAATACTTTTAATTCTATAAAGAAATTATGATTTATTTTTTTTTAACATTCAAAAATGATATATTTTTTTGGGGGGCCGGCCGAGTGGTGCATTGGTTAAGAGCTGGCTTGGGATGCCAGTGGCCTGGGTTCAGATCCCACATGAGGTCCAGTGACACTGCCCTCTACAGCTAACAACAGCTCCACGTGGAGCTGGGCTGTGCGAGCCCCGGCGATGGTGTAGGCTGCAGCCCCTGCTGCAGTGGGCTGCCATGGGCTACAGTGAGTGGCCAGCAGCCAGCGTGAGCGGCCAATAGCCGCTGTGAAAGGCCGTCCAGAGGCCGGCAACCAATCTGCCTCATCTGTGAAGAGGGCAATGATGATTTCAACATGGGCCAGTGAAGCAATGTCCTCCGCAACTAAACTGAAGAACAAAAGGACAGCAACTTGTCTGTTCCCCTTTCCCAGTTCCCCAACGCTGATCCCTGATTCCCCAACGCTGTTCCCCTCCCCCAGTTCCCCAATAAAATATTTAAAACAAAAAAAAATGATATTTTATGTCTTAGTTTGGGACCAAATTTATATTGAAATTTAACCATGTGTGATAGTTTTAAAAACTAGAGAAACCTGCATTATTTATTTATTTTTTTTAAAGATTTTATTGGGAAATTGCGGGGAGGGGAACAGTGTTGGGGAATCAGGCAAATTGCTGTCCTTTTGTTCTTCAGTCTAGTTGTGGAGGATGTTGCTTCACTGGTCCATGTTGGTATCGTCATTGCGCTCTTCCCGGATGAGGCAGATTGGTTGCTGGCCTCTGGACAGCCACTCATCGTGGTTATTGGCAGCTCACGATGGATGCCAGCCACTCACACTGGCTGCTGGCTACTCAACTGTAGCCTATGGCAGCCCACTGTAGCAGGGGCTGCAGCCTACACCGTCGCCAGGGCTCATGCAGCCCGGCTCCAGGTGGAGCTGTTGTTAGCTGTAGAGGGCAGTGTCACTGGCCCTCATATGTGGGATCCGAACTGGGGCCGCTGGCGTCCCAAGCCAGCTCTTAACCAGTGCGCCACTCGGCCGGCCCAATCCTACATTATTATCTTATGTAATTGGAATACTATGGTTTTGACCATAAATATCAACATTTTTACTTTTAAATTTCATATTGTATTTTAAAATAATGTAATTATAGAAAAGGTCTTAGCCTGCTGTTTGCAAATACATTACAAAGACTGCAGTTGTGCAGTCTTAGGCATCAATAAGTTAAAAGCCCAGGTGAATAGAATTAACTGTATTTTCTCTTGAACGTTGGTTTTTAAAAGACTAGAGACATTTTGATATTCTATAGAAGAATTTTGATCAGGTGAATACAATTTACAGACAAGCAGCACTGAGGCAAATCTGCAGAATTATTATCAATTTTATAATGTATTTCAATATCTGCATCCTTTATATTTTTAATCTTAGTTTGGCTAAGGTAACACAGTTAATATTATATACGATTCCTGTTCATTTTAGTTAATGTATCTCCTTTTCATCCCCAATCCTCATTGCTCCCCAACATACACACACTTAATCTAGACCTCAGCACACAGTAGACTCTTAGTAAATACTTAAATAAATCAATGGATGATATTTATTACTTTTTCATTTAAGCAATTCTCATATTTTGTTTGTTTGTTCTTTCTTTTCTAGGAGAATGTGGATTATCTGATTCAGGAGCTCCGAAGACCCAAATACAGTATATATTTTATTTGTAAGTATGTTATTTCACCTATTCAATCATGTAACTATTGGTTTGTCGGAAAATTCATGATGCATTTTTGCAACGAAAAACAGAAAAAGTACGTCATGACTTTTCTGACAATCCAATATATCCTAGCTAGTATGTTCTCTTGGGCACTTCATATCATCAAGAAGTTCTTACTATAAGAGTTCTTTTTAAAATGTCCTTTCAAAGCTTTAAAAGTCTTGTAGCTATCATTCTGTTTCAGAAAGCTAAATGTGATTTTCATTCATCATTCATTAGTTACTTAAAAAGTTACTTTGTTTTACTTTGCCTTTCAGAATTCTTTGTAAGTCAAAAGTTGTAAGTAGCCAAATTTCACATAAAAAAAAAAGTGTATATTTATTCCTATTTTACATTTCTATGAATTGAGCCATACAAGCTGATTTATTTATTTGGAGGGAGGATACACTTGAGTTTTTTGGACAGGCAGAAATTTAATTTACATACCAGATGAAAACGTTCCACGTCTCTTTGCTACTTTATGTAATACTTGAAAGTGTAAGTCATCAGGTAGATATCTCTTATGTGCATAACTTTTTTGGGGTTGGGGGCGGAGACCTAGTAATAAACTAGGTTTGTGGTTACTATATAATTTATATGGACTCTTTTTGGTATGATACATCCTGCTTTGGAAGTTACATCTGTTCTCCTCTAGATGTCATTATTGACCTTTATAGGTTAGTATAGTTTATTTGGTGCCATTTCTAAAACCAAGGACAACTTAACACTTGGTATGTAGGACATTTGAGAAGTGTTAAAGCTTATTTGAAGGCTTTGGAGTTTTAGGGTTTAGACTACAGTCTACAACATACGTACTTTCTTCAGCATAGACTGCAATTGAATAATGGTAGCAAAAATTAACATTTGTGATAAAACTATTTTATAAGGACATTCTTTTTTCTTTTTATATTTTTTTAAATTGGGGAATTGGGGGAGGGGAACAGCATTGGGGAATCAGGGAAGGAGAACAGACAAGTTGCTGTCCTTTTGTTCTTCAGTCTAGTTGTGGAGGACATCGCTTCACTGGTCCATGTTGGTATTATCATTGCGCTCTTCCCGGATGGGGCTGTCACTCACCAGCCATTCTACAGCTTCCCGGGTGGGGCAGTCACTCACCAGCCATTCGACAGCCATTCACAGCGGCTCTTGACAGCTCACGCCAGCTGCCAGCTGCCAGCCACTCACGGTAGCTCACAGCAGCCCACTGCAGCAGGGGCTGTAGCCTACCTCATCGCTGGCAACTCACCACAGTGCAGCTCCAGGTTGAGCTGTTGTTCACCATCTTAGCTGTAGAGGGCGCAGTGTCACTGGCTCTATGTGGGATCCGAACCAGGGCCCTGCTGCTCAGAGCTGGCGTTCCCAAGCCAACTTTTAACCAGTTCGCCACTCATCTAGCCTTAAAGGACTTTGTTACATATGTATTATTTCATTCAGCCATTACAACAACCCCAAGAGGTAAAAATAGGCAATTTTTTAAGTTTCTGTCTTCCTATTTGTTTTTTGGCTAGTAGTCACAGGTTTTCTTTTTTAATTAAATTTTTTATTTTGAGATCATTGTAGCTTCTCATATAGTTGTAAGAAATTAATATAGAGCCCATATATCCTTTACCCAGTTTTCCCAGATGTAGCATCTTAAGAAACTATAGTATTCTGTCACATCCGGGATACTGCAATTGATACAGTCAGGATACAAACTACTTCCATTTCCATAAGGATCCCTCCTCTTGTCCTTTTTTATTTTTTAAAGATTTTTATTGGGGAATTGGGGGAGGGGAACAGTGTTGGAGAATCGGAGAACAAACAAGTTGCTGTCCTTTTGTTCTTCAGTCTAGTTGTGGAGGACATTGCTTCAATGGCCCATGTTGGTATTATCATTGTGCTCTTCCTGGGTGAGGCAGATCGGTCACCTGCCTCTGGACGGCTGCTTACTGCAGCTCTTGGCAGTTCACACCAGCTGCCAGCCACTCACGCTGGCTGCCAGCCACTCACTGTAGCCTATGACATCCCACTGCAGCAGAGGCTGCAGCCCACACTGTCGCCGGCCATCTTAGCTATAGAGGCAACCAGGTAGCGCTGTTGTTCACCATTTAGCTGTAGAGGGCAGTGTCACTGGCCCTTGTATGTGGGATCCGAACCGGGCCCCTGCTGCTCAGAGCTGGCGTCACGTCCCAAGCCAGCTCCTAACCAACAGGCCACTCCACCAGCCCCTCTCCTCTTGTCCTTTTATAGCCACGTCTGCTTTCCTCCCACTCCAACCCCCACATTAACTCCTGGCGAACCACTAATCTCTTCTCCATTTCTGTAATTTTGTCATGTCAAGAAGGTTATATAAAGGGAATGATGCCGTATATAACCTTTGCAATTGGCCTTTTTACTCAGCAAAATTCACTAGAGAGTAATCCAAGTTGTTGCATGTATCAGTACATGATTCCTTTTTATTACTGAGTAGTATCCCATGGATGTACCACAATTTGTTTAACTATTCGCTTATGAAGAACATCTGAGTTTTCAGTTTTGGCCACTACAGATAAAGCTGTTATAAACATTAGTGTACAGGTGTGTGTATGGACATAAGTCTTCATTTCTCTGTAATAAATAACGTCCAGGGGAGCAACTGCTGGTTATGTGATAGTTGCATGTTTAGTGTTTTAGGAAACTGCTGTTTTCTAGAGTGACTCTACCATTTTACACTTTCACTAGCAAAGTACGGGTGATCCAGTTTCTTTGTATCCTCACAAGCATTTGGTATTGCCTCTATTTTTTTATTTTAGCCATTCTGATAAATGTGTAGTCATTCCAGTAGTTTTTAGTTGGTGTGCGTTTGCTCCTGCGTGTGGGTGTGAGGGGAGAGAGGAGATTATCTGTGCTGCCAAATTTAAATTTAAGTGGACATCAAACAGAATCACTCTTTTGCTGCATCTCTAGTTAAAAATTGAATAGGTCATGAGATAAAAGACTCCTTTTTCCTCCCTCTAAAGAGAATTCTTTGATGCACTGGGTAAAATTGTTGGGATGTCAGAAAAGTCATGACGCATTTTTGCAACAAAAAACAGAAAAAATACATCATGACTTTTCCGACAACCCAGTAATAACAAATAATCTAATATTTACTCTTCTGGGTTTAAAGATTGTTTGATTTGAGCTAGAAATCAATGAAGTAGAAGAAAAAACTATGTACGTATATTAAAGTAATTAGCACTAGAGCCTATAAGAAGTAGACTATTGAAATTCCTTGGGTGGAGCAATCAATTTCACAATTTTATTTAGTTATTTAGATTGAAATTAAAATGAGTTCGTATATAGTAATTTTATTCATTATTATCTTTCAACACAATTTATATTAGCACCAACCTGGCCTGCTCATCTCATTTCTTTTTTTCTTTTTTTTTTTTTTATTAGTTTCAGGTGTACAACACAATGCAATAGTTATACTCTTTACCCCCCAAAGTGAAAACCCCCCTCCCCCATTCGCCACCCCACTCCCACCCCCATATCATACATATCCATCACAACTTCCCTGACTCCCCTCCACAGTATACTCCACATCCCGTGACCATCCACATATTCAGTTGCAGTTGGCATACAGTACTATACAACATCAGTTTCAGGTGTACAGTGCAGTGATCAAGCCTCTACTCCATCCATGAAGTGGTCTCCCTAACAAGACATGTGACTATCTGACACGCCACAAAATTTTTACAACATTATTATATTCCCCGAACTGTGTTTTATATCCCTGTGGCAATATTGTAGTTGCCTATTTATGCTGTCTAATCCCTTCCCCTTCCTCCTCATTCCCACCCCACTCCCAACTAGCAACCCTCAGTTTTTCCTCTACATCTACGAGTCTGTTTACGAGTCTGTTTACTTTGATTGTTCACTCAGCTCTTCAGACTCCACACACAAGTGAGATCACATGGTACCTGTCCTCCGACTGACTTATTTCTCGCAACATAATAGTCTCTTCACAACATTATCAATTACATTCCCAGAACTGCCCCCATATCACTGTGGCAACATTGTAGTCCCACATACACTGTCCAAAACCTTCCCCCTCTCCCTCTTCCCAACCATCCCAGCAACCATCAATTTTTCCTTTATATCTGCTTGATATGACTTCAATCTTCTTAAATTGTCTCTCTGGGTTAGCTTGTTTACCCCTTTCTTTTGTTTAAAAAAGCCCTTTTAACATTTCTTGCAATGCTGGCTTGGTGGTAATGAATTCCTTAAGCTTATTCTTTTCTGAGAAGCTCTTTATTTCTCCTTCAATTTTAAGTGATAGCCGTGCTGGGTAGAGCAGTCTTGGTTGTAGGCCTTTATTTTTGTGTCACTTTGAGTATCTCCTGCCACTCCCTTCTGGCCTGCAGAGTTTCTGTAGACAAGTCAGCTGTTAGTCTAACAGGAGTTCCTTTGTATGTAACCTGCTGTCTTTCTCTTGCAGCCTCTAGGATTCTGTCTCTGTCTTTAACCTTTGCCATTTTAACTATGATGTGTCTTGGTGTGGACCTGTTTGGGTTCAGCTTGTTTGGAACCCTCTGCACTTCCTGGGCATGTATGTTGATTTCCTTCACCAGGGTAGGGAAGTTTTCAGTCATTATTCTTTCAAATACATTCTCGACCCCTTGCTTCTTCTCTTCTCCTGGTATTCCTATGAGTCGAAGGTGGTTGTGTTTCACCTTGTCCCATAGGGCTCTTAAACTATTTTCATTGTTTTTTATTCTTTGGTCTTTTTGCTGTGCCAACTGGGTGAGTTCTGCTATTTTATCTTCCAAATCGTTGATCCGCTCCTCTGCTTCATCTACTCTACTGGTGATTCCTTTGAGTGTGTTCTTCCTTTCAGTTATTGTATTCTTTAGTTCTAACAGGTTGTTTTTTATGGTTTCCCTATCCTTCTTTATGTCCTCGCTAAGTTCCTTAAACATTCTTATCATCAGTGTTCTAAATAAACTCTGTCTCTGAAAGGTTGGATCCCTCTGTTTCATTTGGTTCCATTTCTGGAGGTTTCTTCTGATCTTTTACTTGTGACATGTTTCTTTGTTTCCCCATTCTGGCTGTCGCTCTGGGATTGCTTTGATGTATTAGATAGATCACCAGGAGAGCCCTGGCTGGATCACGCAGGCACATAGCCCATGGCCCAACACTCCCAGGAAAACTCCCAGTCTCAGCCTGTCCCAATCAGCTGCTCGCAGATCAGGCCGAGCAGCCCGACAACCAATCACCAGCCTGGCAACTCTGCAAGCGCAGTGCGGGAGAGCGGGACCCGAGGCGGCTTGCGCACTTCTGCGTCTCAGTGAGCAGCCTATTGGAGCCAGATCTCTCCCACTAGGCGTTTCCCTGGCAACACAGCATAAGCCGTCGGGGGGGTGGGGATCCGAGGCGGCTAGCGCACTCCCCGGGTCTCAGTGAGCAGCCTGTTTGAGCCGGAGGGCACCCGCCCGCGTTTCCCTGGCAACACAGTATAAGCCGGGAGGAGGGTGGGGATCCAAGACCGCAGGTGTGCGCGCGCACACACATGCACTTCTGCGCCAATTCCACCAGACCAATGAGGTATCGGACCTGATCCTTTGTGGGAGGGCCCAAGCCCTGCAAAATGGCATCCTCCCTACACCACTTGTGTGCAGGCTCCGCACCACGGGAACAACAGTTCAAAAACCTCCAGCCTTTGCACCAAAGGTGTTCAGTTCAGTCCGTCCCCGCAGGCTCCTGGGTCCCGCTCACACAGCCACTCCCTCCACCAGGAACCAGGCAAGTGCCCACCGGCGAGCAAGCCCGGGCGCCGGCCCCACTGATTCTCTAGCTGCTCTTAGCCTCACCGAGCTGAGCAAAGAGAGTCCTCACTAATTTACTGCCAGCTATCTTAGAACTTCTCTTCCCGGGAAAGGAGCTCTGGGGTGGTGAGCCTGGAGTGTGGCCGGAGGGTCTCTTCCCCAACTGGAGAAGCCTCCCACGGCTGGGGCTTCCCTCACGGGGCTCGCCCTCTCTCGTCTCCGCCCATCCTACCAGACCCAACGCGGCTTCCTCTTTAAGTTCTTCGTTTAGTGGTTCTGTTCCTCCAGTGTTCTGGGGACCTCCAGGGTTGAATGCTGTATAATTTGCTTGTAATTTTGGTGTTATCCTGGGAGGCAGTTAGCACAGCGTCTGTCTATTGCGTCATTTTACCGGAAGTCCTCATCTCATTTTTACAATAATTTTATTTTTGTATATTTTTATATCTACTAAATACCTTGTATAATAGGCTTATCCTTTTATTTAAAACAACTTTTTATTATGCAAGTTTTCAAGTGTGTATAAAAGTAGACAGAATAGTAAAATAAATTCTAATGTACCCATCACCCAATTTAATCAATTTCTGCACCATGGCCAATCATGGTTTAGCTATATTGCCACCTACTCCCCACCAACGTTATTCTGAAGGAAATCTAAGATATCATATGATTCTTATCTATATACATTTCAGTATGCATCTCTGAAAGATAAGGACTGATTTTTAAAAATAGTATTATTATATCCAAATAATGAAAAATAATTCTTATTTTTAAATATCCATTCAGTGTTCAAATTAAAAATTCTCATACCTTTTTTTTTTAACTGTTTGTTTGAATCAAGATCATATAGTAAGCTCCATCCACATGGCTGTCGGTTGGTATGTTGTTTAAGTTTCTTTTTTCTTCTATAGGTTGGTTCCCTCTCTGCTATGCAGTTTATTTATTGAAGAAACTGCATTGTTCTGTCAGTGTTTTGTACAGCCTGGATCTTGCTGATTGTATCCCAGTGTGGTAGTTTAACATGTTCTTTGCAGTTTAAAATGTTCCACTATCCTCTAGTTTCTGTAAGTTGGTACTTGGCTATAGAGGCTTAATTAGATCCAGATTTGATTTCTTTTTGGCAAGAATACCTCATAGGTAGTGTTGAGTGCTTCCACTGATCATCTTTTATTGTGATATTAGCTGTGGTTGAGGCTCAATGCCTAGTCCATCCATTGATTCATTAGGGGTTGAAAAAGTGATGATGATTCTATCATTATCATTCCTTCTTTATTTTTTAGCTGGGATATTTCTATAAAGGGAAAATTTCCCTCATGTACTATTTAGTTATCTGGTGGTATGGTTTGTATATAAAAGGATAAAAAGCTTACTCGTTTCCCTTTATTTGCTATTTTCAAGATAAGACGTGGTTACCTAGCATCCTCTAATCCTACAATGGTGGTCCTTTTGTTTTTTAAGTATTATCATGAATTTATGGATTTAATCATATTTGTGTTACTCATTACAATTTGAAGATGCTCAACTTTGACAGACACTCCAATATTTACTAAACTTCATATAGTCGTTAGGCTTTAACTGTCAGGCCCATTTGCATCTATTACAGCAGAGACGGTCTCCTTTCAGTCAACCACAACTCATATGTCTGTTTCAGATTTCAGTAATGTGATCAGCAAGAGTGATGTGAAGTCATTAGCTGAAGCTGATGAGCAGGAAGTTGTGGCTGAGGTTCAGGTAAACCCATCTTTTCTATTGGCCCTTTTTAAAGATTTGAGTCTAAAACTAAGGAAGGTGCGTCTCAAAAAAAGGAAAGCTGTTGATCAGACACAATAAATGGGCACCACACCAGACTGCACTCCCATTTAGAAAGTCTAGAAGAGGTATCAAATTGGATGGGAACAGAATTGAAGGTGTCAGTGGGAATAAGGAGATCGGACAGGTACTGGATGCTACTAGATTGGTAGGAAGGGCTTCACAGGGTTGGGGACAGAGTCAGATAGGTCCTATGATAGTTTTATGAGCCTAAGAATGTCCCTCTACAGGACTGTGCCTAGGAGAGAATAGGAGAAATAAAAGATGTGAATGAGGTTTGTTAAAGTTCTGTTTGTGGTTATCTTGCTTTGAGCATAATAAGATGTCTGTCATTAAGATTAAAACTTGGAAACCTCTGAATATTTATTCTGTATGCTATACGCATATAATTCATTACATTAGAATATATTATGTTATCCTTTCCTCCTTAAACAGTCAGTGTTCTCAAATACATTTATCAGAATTCAGGACAGCAAATAAACAAGTATTGAATAGTCAGAAGAGGATGTGCTAGGTGACAAATGAATAAAAAAGAATGACCTATTTTAAATCATATTTTCCCTCATGAAAATGCACTGGAAAGCAAAGTTCTTTTTCATCTGAAAATAACATTGTATATCCTATAGTAGTGTTTTATTTTTACTAATTGATGAGTGTACATAGAGGTCTCCAGAAACAGTGTGTATATTTCTATAACTTCATTTTTTGTTTTTTTAAAGATTTATTATTGCTGCTGTTTGATAATTATTAATTCCCCCATGTTGACTATTGTTACTCAATTGGTAATGATCAATTTTTGTATCTCTTTTACATTTGAATTTCCTCAAATTTGACTATATCACATATGAAAATATTACTCCATGATACAGTTGGAGCTTATGGAATGACTGACTCATGTTGGTGTTTTGTTTGCAGGAATTTTATGGTGATTACATTGCTGTGAATCCACATTTGTTTTCCCTCAATATTTTGGGTTGCTGCCAGGTATGGAAAGAAAGGATTTTTTTTTTTTTTAAGTTTGTCAGGTGGGAGTTAATTCAGCAAGTAATAGGATTTATAAGAAAAAAATTCAATATTTTCTCTGAATATATGTTTTTAACAAAAAGGGTCGAAATTGGGATCCAGCCCAGCTATCCAGAACAACTCAAGGACTGACAGCTCTCCTATTATCTCTGAAGAAATGTCCCATGATTCGTTATCAGCTTTCATCAGAGGCAGCGAAAAGGCTTGCGGAATGTGTTAAGGTATGGCATTCTCTACTCCGCATTCCCAAACAGCACGACCATTCATTTCTTTATATTTCAGACACTAAAGGAATATTTTATCTACAACCAAAGAAATTATGTGTTAGAGTTACTGACGAAGTAGGTCTTTGTCATTCAAAACCAAAAGCAACAAATTAAAGCTAAAATGCTGAGCTTTAACCCAAGAAACATTTCCAAGGTACCTCACTTCTTTTGATCCAATTAAACCACTTGTAGGGCCGGCCTAGTGGCGTGGTGTTTAAGCGCTGGCCTTGGAAGCCAGCGGCCCCGGTTCAGTCCCACATATGAGGGCCAGTGACACTGCCCTCAAAAAAAAAAAAAAAAACCACTTGTAAAATAGTTTCAAATCCTGACCTCTTAAATAGAATGCTACTAAACTGTCAAGCTTTTGAATCCTTTTATACAAGATCTCTGAGGGGCCAAGAACTCTTGTTAAATGTGGTTTTTATGTATTAATTTCCTATTTATATTATCTCTATCTGCAAATCATCAGTTGACCAAACCATCTTTCTCTCTCACCCACAGCAAGTGATAACTAAAGAATATGAACTGTTTGAGTTCCGACGGACTGAAGTTCCTCCGTTGCTACTTATTTTGGACCGCTGTGATGACGCCATCACCCCACTACTCAACCAGGTGCAGGGCCCTTTGTTAGCAAAACAGAAGGATGATTTCAGTGGGAGTCATAAAACAGGAAACGTGGAAATCAACAGCATGGGACACTTATTTGCCTCCTTATGTTCAGCTGTTCTTGTTTTGCCTTGTATTTCCTGGTGTTTTGGTATCACTGTTCTTCCAGCCACAGTAATCTTTGACTCTTTCTTCCCCCTCATCCTTCCTGTCCCTTTCTGCCATCACTCCCACCCCTAATCAGGGAAAACCTCTAGGTTCTGGAGATTCGACTTTCTCATTGTCTGCTCTTTTCCCTTCTCACTGCCATTAGACCCTAATCTTTTGTGGGAAAACTGAAATAGTCATCTATTTAATTCCCATTTTGCATTTCTTCCCACTCTTAATATATTTCACAGACATAATGTTCTTAAATTACTTTTCCAAATGCACAGTTCTGATCCTATTACTCCTGGCTTAAAATTTTTCATTGGTTCTCATTTGCCCACTGGGTTAAATACAAATTCCTGAACTTGGCATCCCATATGGGCCCAAAACTGTATAAAGCTTACAGCTCACTACTGAGCAGATAGATATGCCATATAGTTTTCTGCCATCATTTCATTCATGCTGTGACTTTTGTCTAAACTCTGGAGTGTTTCGAATACCTTCTTTTCCCAACTTCACCTATCAAAATTCTTCTCTTGTAAAACCACTGGAAATATCTCCTGGAGACCTTTACTCTTTCAATCTGTTCTTTTTCCCAAGTTACTGTGGAACTTTGTGTTTCTCATGTCTTGTGCTGCACCTGCCCTGTTGCACCTCTGACTGTTTTCACACTCTCCTGGGTTATATATCTCCCAAGGCAGACTGTGTCTTACTGTTGTTTGTTCTTTCTTCTGCAAGTACAAGCACAATGCTTTGTACATAGTAGATGCTTCATGAATAGTGAGTGACTGAATTTGCAGGGAAAGACACAGTCTGTATTTCAGTTTCTTCCCAGCTTATAATAATGTTAATGCTGGGGAAATATGGGGTTGTGGAATGCAACTTCCCTGTGATCCGATAGCCTTCTACTCCTAAAATTCCAAGTAATATATGTTCACTAAGGAAATTTTAGAATATAAAAACTTAGAAAGAGAAATGATTGCCTGTGATTCTGTTTCCCAAAGAAAAGCAACCATTCATTCAACAACTTTCATTGAGGACCCATTATGTGCCAGGTATGGTTTTAAGTTCTGGAGATAAAAGGTTAAAAGACATAGTCTTTGCCCTCAAAGAGCTCATGGTCCAATGGAGAGAGAAGTAAACAGAAAATTTAGTTATAGAGTAAGTGCTGATGGCAGAAGTGTGCACAGGATGCTGTTTATGGAAGCATAAACATTTTATTGTACTTATTTCAAATGCCCTAATGAAACTTGCTTTTTCGAGGATTCATTTGACACATATTTTAGGAAATAAAACACCTTATTTTATAACCTCAAGTTATTTCTTAATGAATCTAGATTGCTTAATGTGAAATATACACATATAAATATTTCTTGCATTTAGATTATAGATTTAGAGGATAGTTTGCTGGAAAATTCAGTAAAACCTTGGATTGCGAGTAACATGGTTTGAGAGTATTCCACAAGACGAGCAAACATTTCTAATACATTTTAATGTGGTAAATGAGCGATGTCTTCTAATATGAGTAGTTCATTATCAGAACGAATTATGCTCGCAAACCAAAGTATTACTGTATTTAGTTTTGTCTAATGGGCCTATGACTAAAAGTAGCATATTCACCATAAGTGGTGAGAAGGCAGGATTTGGGAATTCTCCTTTCCAGTTTTACCAAGTAAGTTCACATTTCATTTGTAAGACTGGAAACCAATCCTTCATAATTCATATGAAACAAAAACAACCTAAAATGAATTCAGAGGCAAGCTTCTGAATATGTGTGTTTTCATTAACTCATAAGGTTATTTCTGATAATATTAGTGTTCCCAGGATAAATATAGCACCACTCAGATCTTCAAGAACACACTGCTGCAGAAAACCACAGAAGCATACAGGAAATGGTACAGCTTGTAGCTGCAGTACCAGTATAATCCTATCTGAGAAGTCAAAAATATACTCTGAATTCACAGGCAAAAATTGGAGCTAATGATAGATCTAATTTGTTTTCTTCCTATCAGGAATATTAATCTTGCTGCCCTTCTTCCAAAAGTGTGAAGTCTAAAAGTATTTCAACTATTGGATGTTTAACCAATTAAAATGACGATCTTAGTGCTTAGTCTAGCACAAAGTATTAATGAAATCTGAACTAAATAGAGAATCTCCATGTAAAGAAGACTAGTGACTAAGAATGTTATCAGTTTTTATTTGTTTTCCTGAACATTGACTATTTTCCATGTTTTGTCAGTTACCAATTTTTTTTTCTTTTTTTGGTCATACTTCTTTATTTAGTGGACATATCAGGCCATGGTCCATGAACTACTGGGCATAAACAACAATCGGATTGATCTTTCCAGAGTGCCGGGGATCAGTAAAGACTTAAAAGAGGTGGTCCTATCTGCTGAAAACGATGAATTCTATGCTAACGTAGGTAGTTTTCAAGTTTTGCAATTGATTTTAGTTGTTTTTATGTAAGAAGGTCAATACTGACCTGTTAAAATGAGCAGGCATGGGGATTCATGTGGAAGGGATGATAGAGGCATCGTGTAGAGAAACTGCTGCATCCCAGGGGAAGGCAGGAGACTCAGAATCTGACCCTTTAACAACACTTTTGTCATAGAAATCACATTCGTGGTTTTATACTTTTAAAATCAGAACCCCATTTATTTGCTTCCTCCCTTCTGTAGCCCTTTGTGAGAATAGTAATGGTATTCATCAACAGTGTCCTGGCCGATGTCCAGATTTGGTAATTATAATGGAATTTGCTTGCCCTTCAATTCTAACAGCACTCAGGGTTCTTCTTTTAAATTGTCTGAAAGTCAGACTAGATGACAGAACTGTGTTTCCAACTTCTTCACAGAATATGTACCTGAACTTTGCTGAGATTGGTAGCAACATAAAGAATCTCATGGAAGACTTTCAAAAGAAGAAACCAAAAGAACAGCAAAAACTAGAATCAATAGCAGACATGAAGGTAAATTGAACATGTACACGAATGCCTAACATGCAAGACTTTGGAACTATTCATGTCAGCAACATTTCTGGAATATTCTGGGTCTGATTTCTAAAGAATTCATTTTGTTTGGTTTGAGGTTATTTTCTGTAATAGTTCTCTTTAGGAATTAATATAGTGAAAACTTCATAATAAGCCATATACTTATTTCCATTCTTCAGTCATATTTGGACTATTTAAAGACTTAGTCTACTGACATATCAGTTCTTGTCTTCTTACAGCATAACAAAATGCCATGTGATCAAAAGCTGTAGATGCCTTAGTCTGGGCAGAAGGACAATCCCTGTTTGTTTGTTTTCCTTCTTCATACATGCCATCCTTGGTCAAGAAATAACAGAACCCCCAATTGATGTTTTTCCCATGGCAGGCCTTTGTTGAGAATTACCCACAGTTCAAGAAGATGTCTGGGACTGTATCAAAGCATGTGACAGTGGTGGGAGAGCTGTCCCGGTTGGTCGGTGAGCGGAATCTGCTGGAGGTTTCGGAGGTTGAGCAAGAACTGGCCTGTCAAAATGACCATTCTAGTGCTCTTCAGGTATCTATTCAGTCCAATTTGATGAGCACCTACTATGTGTAAGGCACTGTGCCAGGCAGAGCAAGAGATACAAAGGCAAGTAAATAACTCTTCTTCACCAACGTGGAATTTACAGTCTAACAGGAGTTGGGACAAGAACACAAATTAATAGTATTTAAGATAGATACGTGATAAGAGCCACAGGAGAAGAATAACGTGCAATCCAAAAGAGTCCATGCTGTTTACTGAGTATTTAGGAGGGCATCCTAGTCTACTAACAAGAATACAAGACTGAAATCAGAAGTCCTGGATTTTAGTGTTTGGCTTACCACTTTTTGGCTTTGTGACCTAGAGCTGTTGGCTTGATCTCTGAGCCAGTTTCCTCATTTGTAAAACAGATATGATGCTACTTAGCTCACAGGATTGTTAGGAAGATTTTAGAAGATATATTAAAATGCATTTTCAGATTTTTTTACTATTGAACACCTGCTTTTCATTCCAAACATATGATTACCTGCTACATGTATGCAGTGCCATGAGGTACAAAGACGAATAAGACACCATCCTTTCTCTCAAAGAGCTCACACTATAGTGGGAGAGTGTGGGAAGTTGACAGCACCCCAGTGTCTGACAAGGCCACATTGCCCTGCTCAGCACTGGATATTAGGGGTGCTGCCTTATGGTTGGTCATGTATTATCTCCTGCCTCTGTGAACCCATGTGTCTTTTTTTTTTATAGGAGACAATATATTTACTACACTTGTGACATGTTCCTGTGGTACCCCAATGAGCTAACTACGCAGCCAATGACGGGTAAGATCTCCTAAAAGAGGGGAGACAACCCAAGCCAGGCGGTAGTTCTGTGGGGAACCCCTGAACTGAGATATTGGGGACTCAAGCCCCTTGGAAACTGAGGCACAGGCCTCTGACAAACTCAGGCCAGAAAACTCAGGCCTGTGAGAAGCTGATGCATTTGCCTAAGGGCCCTACTGTGAATAGTCTCCTGAAAGATTAAGTCTTCAGGCCATGAGAGTTCCAGGTAAGAGGCAGCTCTAAGACATCCGCTGACCATGGATTTGTTAATCAGCCTTGTGTGAATTCCTTTGCCCAGTGCCTTGTTGCAGCAACAGATACAGAAGCTTTGACTGAGAAACGGATGCAGCCCTCTGTAGGATAAGAGAGGTGTGAAACCCTTTTGGTTGCTAGGTATTGTTATTTACAAACGAATAGATTTTAGATGCTTTTACCTTAAACACAGCCACTCCTAGTCTTTTGGTATAGCTCAAGTATACTGTGAGTTTTATGATTGTGTTTAACTGCTAGAATTTAGGATGATTTCTAGATAGTCAAGATAGCTTTAGTAAACATTCTTTAGGTGACTTACAGAAACTGAGTCTGGGTTTCATAGCAATTATCATAATAAAGACAAGGTAATCCTTTAATGGAAGAGTAAGTCACAGTGCACCCTGGAAAGAGCACTTTCAGGGGAGTAGAGGACTGTGTAAATCCTGAGAACTACAAACCACCGTTAATGATTTGTTAGTTTGTTTCCTTGAAAATTCTCAATAAAAGCTATGGGCTGACCCGATTCGGGGCTCAGTCTTCTTTGGCTGAGTCCCTTGGGCTCAGTCGTCCTTGGCTGAGTCCCTTGGTCTCGCTCTTATCTTTCTTCTGTCTCTTGTTTTTCCTTAATCTGCGTCGCCCCTCTCGTGTCCCACTTGCCCTTGCCACGCAGGAGCAGGATGTGACTACTGGCGCCCAACGTGGGGCTCGAAGAGGGAAGGAAGACTTTGAATCTGGGTGAAAATTCAAGGTGCAGACCTCAGGGCAGGCCGGCACTCTACTTGGTAAGGAGTAGGGAATAGTCCTGAGGAATTGCCGGGATATCCGGAAAATAACCTAACAAACTTTGTGTGAAAGTGTGTGATTGTGTGAGTGAATGCATATAGTTCCACGGCTTTTCGCTACGGAACTTGAGTGGGCTCTAATCTGCGGTTCCGTAATCTGTCGCACGGCATAACGGCGAATGACTCAGTCACCTGTGCGGGGGCTTATACCGCAGAGCCTTAGCCAAGACAGACTTAGTCCCGCGAGGGGCGCGGCCAGACGAGCATCTGAGTGAACAATTGAGTGAAAGTTTTCTTCTCTTTTCTTTCCTTTTTTTAAAAACTAACATGGGAAATTCTGAAAGTCTCATAGATCTTGTTTATTATACTTGGCTGCCTCCGTTTCCAATTTGGCAGCATCTGGGGGAGGGAGGTTTTTGCCCTCACTGTCTGAATTATTGTTTAAATCTGTATATTTTTTAACTGAAAAGGCCAGATTAGTTTTAGAGTGAGCAGTGGACAATAATGGCGTATGTTTATCAGATAGTGCCGTTGGCACAGAAATAGTCTCTGGAACGAGTGTATCTTTAATTAAGTTCCAGAAGGCAATAAAAAGTAGAAATTTAGCTTTCTGAAAAGTTCCAACCTTTAAATCTCTGGCTGCCAAGAGAGCAGCGAATTAAATTAATAAAGAGTTTAAGTTCCTTTAATTTCTTTTCTGAGACTTTTACCCCTCCCTTCTTATAAGTTGCTTAAGGAGGCAAATATACGATCTATATCGACTCTCAGAATTTCCCATGTTAGTTTTTAAGAAAAGGAAAGAAAAGAGAAGAGAACTTTCACTCAATTGTTCACTCAGATGCTCGTCTGGCTGCGCCCCTCGCGGGACTAAGTCTGTCTTGGCTAAGGCTCTGCGGTATAAGCCCCCGCACAGGTGACTGAGTCATTCGCCGTTATGCCGTGCGACAGATTACGGAACCGCAGATTAGAGCCCACTCAAGTTCCGTAGCGAAAAGCCGTGGAACTATATGCACTCACTCACACAATCACACACTTTCACACAAAGTTTGTTAGGTTATTTTCCGGATATCCCGGCAATTCCTCAGGACTATTCCCTACTCCTTACCAAGTAGAGTGCCGGCCTGCCCTGAGGTCTGCACCTTGAATTTTCACCCAGATTCAAAGTCTTCCTTCCCTCTTCGAGCCCCACGTTGGGCGCCAGTAGTCACATCCTGCTCCTGCGTGGCAAGGGCAAGTGGGACACGAGAGGGGCGACGCAGATTAAGGAAAAACAAGAGACAGAAGAAAGATAAGAGCGAGACCAAGGGACTCAGCCAAGGACGACTGAGCCCAAGGGACTCAGCCAAAGAAGACTGAGCCCCGAATCGGGTCAGTCCATAGCTTTTATTGAGAATTTTCAAGGAAGCAAACTGTAACAAATCATTAACAGTGGTTTGTAGTTCTCAGGATTTACACAGTCCTCTACTCCCCTGAAAGTGCTCTTTCCAGGGTGCACTGTGACTTACTCTTCCATTAAAGGATTACCTTGTCTTTATTATGATAATTGCTATGAAACCCAGACTCGGTTTCTGTAAGTCACCTAAAGAATGTTTACTAAAGCTATCTTGACTATCTAGAAATCATCCTAAATTCTAGCAGTTAAACACAATCATAAAACTCACAGTATACTTGAGCTATACCAAAAGACTAGGAGTGGCTGTGTTTAAGGTAAAAGCATCTAAAATCTATTCGTTTGTAAATAACAATACCTAGCAACCAAAAGGGTTTCACACCTCTCTTATCCTACAGAGGGCTGCATCCGTTTCTCAGTCAAAGCTTCTGTATCTGTTGCTGCAACAAGGCACTGGGCAAAGGAATTCACACAAGGCTGATTAACAAATCCATGGTCAGCGGATGTCTTAGAGCTGCCTCTTACCTGGAACTCTCATGGCCTGAAGACTTAATCTTTCAGGAGACTATTCACAGTAGGGCCCTTAGGCAAATGCATCAGCTTCTCACAGGCCTGAGTTTTCTGGCCTGAGTTTGTCAGAGGCCTGTGCCTCAGTTTCCAAGGGGCTTGAGTCCCCAATATCTCAGTTCAGGGGTTCCCCACGGAACTACCGCCTGGCTTGGGTTGTCTCCCCTCTTTTAGGAGATCTTACCCGTCATTGGCTGCGTAGTTAGCTCATTGGGGTACCACAGGAACATGTCACAAGTGTAGTGAATATATTGTCTCCTATAGAAGAAAAGGCACATGGGTTCACAGAGGCAGGAGATAATACATGACCAACCATAAGGCAGCACCCCTAATATCCAGTGCTGAGCAGGGCAATGTGGCCTTGTCAGACACTGGGGTGCTGTCAACTTCCCACAGGAGAGAAAGGAATTTAAACCAGGAGTCCTAATACCATGCAGTACGTGTTGTTCTAGAGGTATTTCCAAAGGGATGTGGAAATACAGAGGAAAGACAACTGTTTTCCTTAAGGATGAGGCTTGTTAGAGCGTCTTAGAGAAGCTGACATTAGATTTGGGTCTGGACAAATAAGTAGGAGGAGTACCCGGACCAGAGAAAGGAGGGGAAATTCTCAGCAGAGAGAATGGAGGCATGGAAATGTGAAAAAAAACTTAGGGGAACAGAACAATTCAATGTATCTAGTGCCAAGGTGCAAGAGGAGAGGGAGGCAGATAAGCCAGAAAGACATATTGGGGCCAGGTGATGGCCTTGAAAGAAGGTTGGGCTTTAATCTTAAAATGATGGGAGCTACCAGAGAATTTTAGAAGAAAAGTGACATAAGGAGACCCTGGCCTCAAGAAATGTACAGTCTAGTTGAAGGGACAAAACTAAAGCACAAGAAACAATTAGGCAGTATTTCAAGATAACATTTAATTAAGTCAAAGTTGTGATACTGACTGTAATAATATTTGAAGTTATTAGGGACAGTTTCTTAGAGAAGGTGACATTAAGAAAGACCATAAAGAATGAATAGAATCTGGAGGAGGATTTCAGTCAAGGATAACAGCAAAAACAGAGATGCAGAAGTATGCAGAAAATAATAAAGAGTTTGACCTCGGCAGAGTGGGTGTGGAAGAGAAATAGATGTAATGGAATTGGTAAGCAGGAACCAGTCTATGAAGCAGCTTGTACGAGGAATTTGTACTTAATGAGATAGGCAAAGAGATCCAGTGTAGGGCTTTATGTAGAAAGTTGATATGATGAAAGCAGTATTTTAGGAAATTTAATCTAGTTAGGATGCTTTGCAGGTAGAAATACTGAAGTCAGAGGGCTTTAGACTCATGGCAATAGTAATAAAAAATGTACAGTAAGGACAAATCTGAGAGACATTTCAGAGGGAGAAAACAATTTAGCGACAGTTTAGATATAAGGATAACAAGACAGAATAAATCAGAGATAATTCCCAGGTTCCTGAGAAATGATAAAATGTGGTATCATTGACAGTAAATAACTTGGGAATAAATATCCGTTGAGAGACAGCCATTTCTAAGCCACTTATTATAAGAAGCACATTTCCTAATTAATAAGGACCTTAATAATTCTAAAGAATTATTAATAATTCTAAAGAATAATTAATTCTAAGGAATTAATAATTCTAAAACTTAGTCTCTTTCTTTCCCTGCTGCAGTTCTACTTTATAAAAATAAAGCCAGCGTGGTATAATGGAAACCACAAGGGCTTTGGAGCCAGACTGTCCTGGCTCATAGCCCATCTCTACATACCAAAGTTTCTTTGGCAAAATTACTTACTTTGCCCAAGCCTCGGGGATAATGACTTCAAACTTTTAGATTGGTATAAGAATTCAATAAAATATGTAAAATACATGGTACAACCAGAAGACAAAAATCCACCCCCCTGTGGTGGCTGTAGTTATACCAAGATCTTTACTGGGATTTATAGTTGCAGTTGTTGGTTTTTGATGTTTTTAAATGTTTATCAAGATCTCCTCTGAAAACATCATAATTCTGAAAATCATAAAGATGCTATTTGCTTTATATTTATGAGAATACTTTTGTCATCACTTTTAATTTTATCCGTGTTCTTAAATCTTCATAAAAAATTTTTAGGCTGACTTTCTTAGGTTTTTTTAAAAAAGATTTTATTGGGGAATTGCGGGAGGGGAACAGCGTTGGGGAATTGGGGAAGGGGAACAGACAAGTTGCTGTCCTTTTGTTCTTCAGTCTAGTTGTGGAGGACGTTGCTTCACTGGCCCATGTCTGTATTATCATTGCACTCTTCCCGGGTGAGGCCATCGGTCACCGGCCACTGGACGGCCACTAACGGCAGCTTGTGGCAGCTCATACCAGCTGTCGGCCACTCACGGGTAGCTCAGGGCAGCCCAGTGCAGCCCCGCTGCAGCCTACACCGTCTCCAGTGACTCAGCAACCCAGTTCAAGGTCGAGCTGTTGTTCACCATCTTAGCTGTAGAGGGTGCAGAGTCCCTGGCCCTCATATGTGGGCTCTGAACTGGGGCCCTGCTGCTCAGAGCTGGTGTCCCAAGCCAACTCTTAACCAACGCGCCACATAGCCTGCCCTTTCTTAGTTTTTAATTATCTTAAATTTTGAATCTTAAATAGATAATATAAGCAGTTGGTGAAAGAAATACATAGTAAAAACTGAGTCTCTTACTAGTTTCACATGCATCCTTTCAGTTATTCTGTGTTATGTGCAAACATGTGTGTGTCTCTCTCTTTTTAAATTCAAATGATACCATATTAAACACAGTTCTCATTTACTTTCTCATTTAACCATGTATCTCAGAGACTGTTTCAGTTCAGAGCCTAAGAACTCTTTCTTTTAAATCACTAATATTCCTTTGTAAAGATGTATCACAATCTATTGGGTTGTCAGAAAAGTCATGATGCATTTTTGCAACGAAAAACAGAAAAAATACATCATAATTTTTCTGACAACCCAATATTTAACTTGACCAATTTACTTTGAACAATGGTGCCAAAGACAGTTTATAGTTGTGTGGAAATATAAATATTCCTATGAAAACTTTTTATTTTTCTCAATGAGTTTTCTTCTTTTATTAAATGAAAACAAAATTTTGTCCTATGATTAAATTTACATTTCCTTATGATTCTTTATCATTTTATTCTCCCTTTTAAACAACAGAACCAAACTTAATCAGTTATTTAATTTTAATATCTTTATTTGTATCTCTCTACCATATGTAAAGCTGTTAGAAAAAATTACTGTAATACCTTGCCTGAAATCTTATTTCGTGTTCACTTTAAAAGAAAAATAGTACTTTTAAAAAATATGACTTCTATTTGTGATACACTTTATATTTTAAAAAGTTATCTTTTGAAGGTTTTCTTGCCCATGGTATTAGGGTTTTACTTTGAGCAGTTGATTTGGACTCCCCCATCATAAAGGATTTCTTTGGCAACATAATTTAAGTAGTCTATAAAGGGAACTTTTGTTTGATTATGAGTAGACGCCAGGGGCCTGACCCCTAGATGAGTTATAGCATTCCTAAGCTTGACCTTAGATGATGATAATAATATGTCATGGAGCAATGAATTGAGGTTTTTTGAGTAGAGATGGGTCTGCTTTACTGAATAGTAACTGTAACATGATGAGGAAAAAGAAGTTCATATATTGCCAAAAATTAACCCATTAAATTGCTGCCACTTTTAACCAGTTATTCTACAGGCTAACAAAAATTTGATTTAGAAAGAATTTCACTAGAACCAAACTGCAGTGTACTACGACTGAAACATATCCATAGCCTCAGAAAAGATTCATTTGATTAGTAAGGAAGATTTTTTTTCATACCATAAGAGAAACATTTTCAAAAAGTACACAAGTTCCCCCACACACACACCTGTGTTGTCATATCACAACTTTTCATTTGGAAGGAGAAACTAATCCATTTTATATCCTTTCGGGGTAAAAGATCTCAAATCATCCTATTAATAACATGTAGAGACTCAGGAAGTATTCGTTAGGAAAATGAAGAGAAAGTTCTATTGGAAGGGTATGGAGGAGTGGCTAAGAGGTTGGGCCTTTGATGACTTTGAAAATGATTCTTAGCCACTTAAGTCTTATTCTTTTTGTCTGTAAAATGAGGAAAAATAACTCGACTTCGAAGATTTTTGTGAGGGTGCAATGAGCTAACACATGTAAAGCCTTTAATATGGTACCTGGTACTTACAACATTCAACAAGTATTAACTATCACCAATATCAATATTTTTATTTCACGGTACATTCTATTTTCTTTATGGCATTTAGGACATGTTTTTTTAGTCCATTCATGACCTTGGATCTCCTTCCTTGGTTTCAGAGAGGTTTGTTTGTTTATTTGTTTGTTTTGTTTTTTTTTCCTTCTCATTAAAATCACAAGGAACTTGTTTGGGACACATATAGCTGACAATTTTACTTTCATCAATTACGAGTAAAAATGGTCCTTTTCCCTCTAAACCAGTGTGTAACCAGTGTTTCAGAAACAGTGTTGACCAGCAGACTACTTACAGCAAAACTAAATTTTATGTTGACCAGTCATTAAGGAAAAGAATATTCCCTCAGATATATTTACCAGTCAGTGGAATTGGGGCCTGCCTACTTTCTATCATTTTTCCTAGTCCCACAACGCTGTTCTCTCAAACGGTTAGATTAGACCCATTTTTTATTTTTTATCCTATCAGCGTGTTGAGGCTTCTGCCAGTTCTATCTTGCTGCTCTAATCTTTTGGCTTAGGATGCTATTCATTGACTGTTTTACTACATTAATGTGATAGTAGATAACAAAATGGAGATCCTGTTCTTTAGGTTAAATTAAAGCAAAAAATGGAGACTATCTTTAGTTGCTAACTCCATCTGTAATTTGTATAATGGTTTAGAATGCCAGGTATGTCATTATAAAAAATTTTTCTTGTTGTGCTGCTTCTTTATAGTTTTGGGAGAAGAAAACAGAAAGGTAGTCATCCCAAAACAATACAAGAATCTCTAAATATTAGAGAAGAATTGTGTTTTAATTGATGTCTTTTGAGTGACTGTTAGCTCCTTTTTGAAACTTGACCTTCAAAGACAAGTGTTTTTGCTTTTCTTATTCCTTGATTTGGCCTACATGAATGTTAGAATTCAGTGGAAGAGGGTTTGTTTGTTTGTTTTTAAAATTTTATTGGGGAATTGGGCAAGGGGAACAGCCAAGTTATTGTTCTTGAGTCTTCGTTGTGGAGGGCGCCAGTCGCCATCAGGCTTCCCGATGGTAGCCCGTGGTCTCTAAGCTCAAGGTGCTGTGTTCACTCTTAGTTGCAGGTGGGCATAGCCACCATCTCATGAGGGACTGAACCAGGAGCCTTGTTGTTAAGAACCCACACTCTATTCACTGAGCCATCTGGGCGGCAGCTCAGCTCAAGGTGCTGAGTTCAGTCTTAGTTGCGGATGGACATAGCCCACCATTGAACAGGCAATCTTATTGTTACATCAGCTGAGCCATCCTGCCACCTGTTGGCAGCTCAGCGACAGCTCAGCTCAGGTGCAGTATCACTGACCCATGTGGGAATCAAACTGATGGCCCAGTTGCTCAGAGCTCGCACTCTTTTTTTTAAAAAAGATTTTATTGGGGAATTGGGAGAGGGGAACAGACATGTTGCTGTCTTTTTGTTCTTCAGTCTAGTTGCGGAGGACGTTGCTTCACTGGCCCATGTTGGTATCGTCATTGTGCTCTTCCTGGATGAGGCAGATCGGTTGCTGGCCTCTGGATGGTTGCTCGCTGCGGCTATTGGCAGCTCATGCTGGCTGCTGGCCGCTCACGCTGGCTGCTGGCCACTCACTGTAGCCTATGGCGGCAGCCCACTGCAGCAGGGGCTGCTGCCTACACCATCGCCAGGGCTCGCACAGCCTAGCTCCAGGTGGAGCTGTTGTTAGCTATAGAGGGCAGTGTCACTGGCCCTCATATGTGGGATCCGAACCGGGGCCGCTGGCATCCCAAAACCAGCTCTTAACCAATGCGCCACTCGGCCGGCCCCAGAGCTCGCACTCTTAAGCCAACTCTTAACCAACTGAGCCACTTGGCTGGGCCAGTGGAAGAATTTTTAATCCTTCAATAGACAATAATTTTCTGTTTTGTCCTTTCCTGAGCCATTGTTAGTATGTGACAATATGCTTTTCTCTCTTCATAGTCTCAAGGCTTATGGAATTTTAACTAGAAAAGAGAAACAAAAAAGTTTATTATATATTTCAGTCATATTTCCAACAGATAAATGCCACCATGTAGCACACATCTGCTACGTAATTAGAGATCTCTTGGATTCTTTTTCTCCTCTTCTCTGGTTAGTACCCTGGAATCTCAATATAATGCATGCTACTGTGAGTCAAGTTGATGAGTCAGGCAGCCATGAGGGAAATAGTTCAAAAGGAAGTCAAAGAATAATGGATCCAGGTAGACAAAAAGGCCTTGCTTCTTTAAGGACCTACATAGCTGAAAGATAAGAAAGAAAGAACTCAGCTTGTACCTACAAGTTTCTTTTCGTGATCAAATATGTAAGTCTAGCCGGAACACTGACCTAAGCCATGGTTTGGTCCTAACAGCTCAAAAGTCAGCAAAGTCGTTTACTCCAAGTGATCTTGGATCATCTCTGGGCCTGGGCCTCGAGGGAGAGCTGAGAGTCAGGTCAGGGACTCTAAATACCAGTATCAAGTCTCAAGGAAGAGAAGTGGATTCTTTAATGGGAAACAGCCAAGTTATGATCCAAATGAATGTAGGTAGAAAGTAGAAAGGGTAAAAGCTAATTGCTGTACATAATCTTTGACTATCCCCATACCAGTTTTGTGGGTTTATGGTCACTTGAGTATCTCAGATTTGCTTAAAACTACAAAGACAGGTCAGCTAGAAACTGAATGGTTTGAAGGTAAAAAGAATGACTGCAAAGACAGGAGATGAAACATTGTACCTATAAGAAAGGTGACAACCGAGATTCCAGACAGATGTTTTCAACTTAGGCCAAATTAATTGAGATGCATATGAAATTGTGTATTTTTACTTAATGATAATTTATACCCTGAAATTTCTTCATATTATAGTAGATGCTAGTGGAACATTTGAACAGATATTCTAAATAGGTTGTATTCAGTGACAGCTCTGTTGAAAGGCTACCACAAAATGAAAAAAAAGTAAGGAGATTCTTAGGACCATGGGGTTTAAATCTATAGGAGAGAAATGTCTTCCTATTTTTTTTTTTTTAAAGATTTTAGTGGGGCATTGAGGGAGCGGAACTGCGTTGGGGACTGGGGAAAGGGAACAGACAAGTTGCTGTCCTTTTGTTCTTCAGTATAGTTGTGGAGGACATTGCTTCACTGGCCCATGTTGATATTATCATTGCACTCTTCCCCATTTCATCATAGTCCCCCTTGGTGTGAACAGGAGCATTCTTAGACATTAGACCTGGTTGTTGTGAAGAACTAAGAAGATAAAGGATGGGCAAGCATCTTGTAAGTTGTAAAGTACCATGCAGATGTTAGTTACATCCTCAGAATCCAGGACCCTCCCAAGGCTTTTGCCAGTTTTTCAATCCAACCCATTTCTTTCTCTGATTTAATAGGATCTCTTTTTTGAGTCTCTCAAACTAATTCCAACATTCTTTAGGGCATTTTGCCTATGTTACCTCCTTCATGAAGTCTTTCTTGGTTCCTCAGCAACCAGATGTACTTCTCTTCACCTTGTGTCCCCTTTCCCTCCACTGATTTTCAGTTTTGGGGTTTTGATTTGTGTTTCTCCATACATGTTTCTGTTATAATTCCACATATGTGTTCCTGAAAAACCTCACATTCTGCAAAATCATGCACTAAAAAATAAACAAGGGCTATGGGAAAATAGGGTTATAAGCAGATCATTTAAAATCTATATAACTAAAAACAGAAAAGTGTGTAACTTTGTAAGCTCAATAAAAATAATAACAATCCTAGGGCAGG
Source organism: Aselliscus stoliczkanus (assembly GCA_033961575.1). Classification (NCBI taxonomy): domain Eukaryota; kingdom Metazoa; phylum Chordata; class Mammalia; order Chiroptera; family Hipposideridae; genus Aselliscus; species Aselliscus stoliczkanus. The sequence goes on from CM066739.1 coordinate 103,328,211, forward strand.
CCGATTGGCTCAGTTGGTTAAGAGCTCGCTCAAGAGTGCGAGCTGAGCTCTGAGCAACGGCGGTTCGATGCCAACCCAAGCTGAGTTGCTGTTGAGCTGCCAACAGGTGGCAGGATGGCTCAGCTAAAAAAATAAAAAATAAAAAAAAATAATAATAACAATCCTAATAGAAATGCTAGCAGAGTTAGAGCTCCACGGGCATTTGCATACAGAAACAGGCTCAGTCCATCTTTTGGGGCCTTATCCTGGGGCCCATGTTTTATTCTTCAAGATACAAGGTCTCAAAAACATCTGCTTCTCATAGAGACTAGTTTCATCAAAACTGAAAATACAATATGGGAATATCAATCAGTTTTGGGTTGTTTTGTTTTGCTTTTTAACACAGAGAAGTATCTTTGCATCCTTTTTCATTTACACCTGCCCTTTCCCCAGATAGCATAACATAATGGAAAGTACAGCAGTTCTTAAAGCTACAAAACCAGCTACTACTTCCTGCAGAAAACACTTCAGTAGGATTTTCCTCTCTTTGTTCTTACTTAACATTGGTAGAACTTATTCTTGAAAGGGGAAGCTTGTCCCCAGTCTCTTCTAAATACTAACATGCTGGAAAAATTACATATAAATCAGTATACCTTCTGTGTGAAACTGACCCCATTCTCATATTTACTAACCTCATAGACCTAAAGTGCATTAAAGAAACATGCCTTGTAGCGGAGTGGGCTGTACTTGTTTCATCCCCTGGACCCCATTGTCTGTGAACTCACTGAGGACAGAAACTGTCTCTGACTCATCTCTACCCTCTCCAGTGCCTGGCGTCTTGCCTTATGCCTAGAGGGGGTTGAAATAGCATTTGCTGGCTTGAATTAATTTGTTCTGCAGAATAAATATAAATCTAAACTATATGGAAGTCCCTTAATGTGAGGGTTGACAAAACCTAAACATGATTTCATCTAGCTTCCTCTGCTGGCAGTACCTGCCCTCTTAAGATCATAAGTACTATTCAGTTGAGAGATTACATGCTGTTTACATACTCACATCCCTGTAAACAGCATTGAGACATATTGTTACATTTGATGCTTCTTGGAGATAAAGCCAGGCCTCCTTTGTAAAATTCTACCAACTTGCTCCATTTCAGGGTCAGTCACTAATGCTAAGAGAAAGCAGTAGAGTTTTGCAAGTTGGCTGGTCAGCTCTGCTATGTGCTGTACTGATGGAAGTGGTAGAAATAGTATATGTTGTTCTTGTCTCAGCAAGGAAATTGCAACCTTTCCTACATGAGACCCTGAACCAGCTCCTCAAAGGAAAGAAAAGAACTATCTGTAGTAAAATTCATTTTTGTCCTAAAGCAATTACAATGGGAATTGATTTACTTATTTAATCCTCATCTTGGGCAAAAGGCATCTAATTTTCTTTTTTTTTCTTTTTTATTTTTTTATTTATTTTTTCTTTTTTATTTTTTTTTAAAAGGAGATTTCTTTTTTTTTTTTTGAGGGAAGTGTCACTGGCTCTCATAAGTGGGACCCAAACCGGGGCAGCTGGCTTCCCAAGCCAGCGCTTAACCGCTGCGCCACTCGGCCGGCCCAAAAGGCATCTAATTTTCTGTAGTTCCAGTAGTTGCTAAACCTGTGACCTGTCCATTGCCGTAGTGATCTTAGTCATGCCCTTGGATGTATCCCTGCCATTCAGTACCTATTATATCTGAGATGCTATACATCCTCAAGTCAAGGGGAGATAAATATCAGTTCTCTCTCTCTGTCTTCAGAATGTAAAGAGGCTCCTGCAGAACCCCAAAGTGACAGAGTTTGACGCCACCCGCCTGGTGATGCTTTATGCTCTCCACTATGAGCGCCACAGCAGCAACAGCCTCCCCGGACTGATGATGGACCTCAGGAATAAGGGGGTTTCTGAGAAACACCGAAAGGTAACCAAGCTGACATTAACCCCACCCAACAGGAACCAACTTTATCCTTGTAGTCGTACTCTAACAGTGATAAGTCATGCTGTTTGTAGTCACAGAAGTGTGTAATTCTGTCCTCTCATGTCTTTGTTTCCTTAATAAAGTTATTTTCTAATGAAATGAATTTCCTGATCTCCAGGCAATAAGAGGTTGTTCTCTTTTTTTATAGCTTGTGTCAGCAGTTGTTGAATATGGTGGCAAGCGGGTCAGAGGAAGTGACCTCTTTAGCCCCAAAGATGCTGTGGCCATCACCAAACAGTTCCTCAAAGGATTGAAGGTACTTCATCTTTGTGCTGTCCTCAGTGAGCCAACACTGACACCCCCGAGGCTGAAAGTGAATGAGTAACTTCCGGATTGCTGCTGATTTAGTAGTGTCAATTAAATGAAATTAAAGCAGACATCCTCCTGAAAGCTTTTTTTTAAGTGCTGTCTATATTGGAGCAGCATCCGCATTGGACCAAATAGCTGAGCAGGGAATAACATGATATTTCTAGGATATATCCAAGAGTGAAAAGATAGTTCTGTTAGTCATTGCTATTTTACTCCATTTGTTTTTATTTAAGATTTGTTACATCGTTTTTATTTGAAGGAAAATAAAGATGAAGCAAACCATTGTAGATCTTTTAAAAATATTGACCTATTTTCTTAAAAATTTAGCTTTAATGTGCTAGCCTTTCTTACGTTCCTGAAATTTTTCCATTTTCCTCAGTGTCTAGTCTCGTTTTCTATATAATCCTTTCATTTATTCTGCCTATCCTATAACCTTTTCACAAAAGGAGGAGAATCAGTGAAGAGATGATAAAGGATTTAAACAATTTCATTTAAAAAATTGCTTTATATAGCTAGCCTTAAATTACAGTCTTACCACGAGATTGGGACATTTTTAATTGATGAAAATCATTTTTTAGATTATTTAACCATAAAATTCTCCTAAAATTCCTATTCGAATCTATCCCATGAAATCTCTATTGAGTGCATAAGAATATCATAAACCGTTATATTGCAAGTTTCTCAAAAATGTCATAAGAACCATTTTCCCCTGTCTTAGGGAATAGAAAATGTCTATACTCAGCATCAACCTTTCCTACATGAGACCCTGGACCATCTCATCAAAGGAAAGCTTAAGGAAAGCCTGTACCCTTATCTAGGCCCCAGCACACTCAGAGACAGGTAAGATATAAAGATATTAATAAAAACCAGAAACACTAAGAAAATAGGATATTTCAAGTAATGTAAGGGCCTGCAACTACAAATCTATCGTCCTCCTTCCCCTCTTGTTTCAGTTCTAAGAGTCTTTTGGTTTCATGTGTGTCAAGGTTAACTATAAATTCACCTGCTAACCCTGAAACATTACATCTTCTGGGTTAAAGAAATCGGTGTCTTGGAGCAGCCCACATAGTTATATTTTGTCCTTTACTATCAGACCAGTTTGCTTATGCCATTTAAGGTTCCATGGCATTTAGCATTTGGAGCGTCAAACATTAAAGCCAAAAATAGATGTGCTGTTTGATTGCCAGGCAGAGCAGGTTGTTACTATTTTTGGTAAGGATTGGACTTTGCCAAATGTGGCCAGCATATGGCCTGAGACCTAATTAACAAAGGCCATTTGTTACACAGAAGAAAAGGATGGCTTTCTTTTTGGGTATTAGCTGAAGGAAGAAATTAATTGTCACTTCAATCCAGTGGTTTGTTAGTTTTAATGAAAACAAAACTTGTCCAGAACACCTTACTTAGGCCACCCTGAAATTTTAAATATACACAAATTCTACCTAATTATAAATGATATTTTTCTGTATTTTTTTATTGGCACCACATGTTACAAAGAGCCTAACATATGTAGCTGAATCCTAGTGGATCAACTGATGTAAGAATTATTACAGTTGGTATTATTTTTCCATAATTTCAGCTAATCATAATTTAAGAACATTGGAAGAATAGCGTTTTATAAACAAAATTAATTCCGAAAGGAGAATAATGTTTTGAGGTGCATATCACATAAAAATGTCTTTTATGTGATAAAGTATATTTTTTCCTTTTTTTCTTTTTTTTATAAAAAGCTCTGTAATTTATAACAGAACAGAAAAAAATCTTTTCATAAATCCCAGGTTGAGAGGCAGAACGTTGGGGGTTAAATTCAGAGCGTTCACTCATCCAGATAAGATATTTAAGGACCTGGCATCAAGGTTCAGAGATGTCAGCTAAGTGGGCAGCTATTCACCTACCTTAGAGGCTTTTTGAAAAACAGAGTCACTCTATTATATAGTTTCCTAATTGCTATAATAAAAGTAAAGATATTTTCTTATGAATTCCATATAAGAATTACTGAATAAGAAATTAGCTATTTATTGCTAAAGGGACACCGGAGACCACCGGAAGAGTACATTGTATATGATTAGGTCATGACAGCAACAAAGTTCAAAATGATGCATTTCCAACAAAAGGCACTGTTATCAGTTCTCAGTATCTGCTAGCATTTGTCACTGTTACCTCAATACATATAGAGTTAATAATTCAATTGCTTCATCCTTTTATATAACATGTATTTATTGAGTGCCTTCAGTATGTCAAAAAGTATTGTAGATGCTGGTGAAATACAAGTGACAGAAAAGATAGGTACCTGCCCTGAAGGTGCATAAACTTACATGAAGGAGACAGATAGTAAATGAGGAAGCAAACGTAGGATATAATTTGAATGAGATAGGTGCTACTGAGGAAATAAATAGGGTAATAAGCTACAAAGTAACTTTGTAGAGGTGGGGTGGCTGTTTTGATGGAGAGAACCTCTCTGAGGAAGTGACATTTGAGTTTTGAATTACAAGAAATAGCCAGTCACATAATGGTGAGGAGAAAAAGCACCCCAAGCAGAGGGACACCAGAGCAAAAACCTGGAAGAAAGAGAAGTTGGCAAGTTCGTGGAACAGAAACCCAGTGAGTAAGGAGGAAATAAGAAGTTGAAAAGAAAGTAGGGGCTGCATCACTTAGGGTCATATAGGCTTTTTTTTAGTTTTAAACATCATAGGAAGCCATCGAAGAGCTTTAAGAATGAAAGTGACATGAAATGAATTATGTATTAAAAGATTACCTTTGGGCCGGCCGAGTGGCACGGTGGTTGGGCGCTGGCTTCGGAGGCCAGCGGCCCCGGTTCGGGTCCCGCATGTGAGGGCCAGTGACGCTGCCCTCTACAACTAACAACAGCTCCACCTGGAGCTGGGCTGTGCGAGCCCCGGCGACGGTGTAGGCTGCAGCCCCTGCTGCAGTGGGCTGCCATAGGCTACAGTGAAAGGCCAGCAGCCAGCATGAGCGGCTGGCAGCCAGCGTGAGCTGCCAACAGCCACGGTGAGCGACCAACCAGAAGCCAGTGATGGATCTGCCTCATCCGGGAAGAGTGCAATGGGGATACCAACATGGGCCAGTGAAACAACATCCTCCGCAACTAGAGTGAAGAACAAAAAGACAGCAACTTGTCTGTTCCCCTTCCCCGGTTCCCCAACGCTATACCCCTTCCCTATTCCCCAATAAAAAAAATTATTTAAAAAAAAAAAAGAATACCTTGTGGGGAGAATGGACTATTGAAGGCAAAAATAGAAGCAGGGAGACTACTTAGGAGGAAGCTGCAATAGTCCAGGTAATAAATGAAAGTGGTTTGGATAAGGAGGCTGGGAGAGACGGTAGAATCAATAGACTCAGGTAGTGGAGTAGGCTGATGGGACAAGGGTTAAGAGAGAAGTCAGGAATAACTCTCAGGCTTTGGGTGGAAATCAAGAGGTCTGTTGTTCAATTGCAGGTATCTATTAGATAACCAAGTGGAAATGTTAGATACTAAATTGGGAGTCAACAAGATTTTGATGCTATTTAAAGCCACGGGACTAGAAAAGATCACTAAGGAGGAGAGCACAGAATGAGAAAAGAAGAGAGCCCAGAACCACGCATTGAATAGAGGATGTGGAGGCAGAGGAGCAGACAGAAAAGTGGGAGGAAAACCAGGAGAGCGTGTGTCATAAAGACCGAGGAGCAAGTGGTAACCTGAGTCCAGTCTTCTGAGAGGTAAAGAAGGTGAAGACAGTGAAGATTCCATCAGATCTGGCAACATAAAGGTCTTTGGTGACCTTATTCCCCAGTTGCAGTGAGGTTGGAAACCAAATTAGAGAAGGTTATGGGATATAAAATTGAGATAAGATGTATATAACACTTTTAAGAAGTTTTGCATGAAGGGGTTAGAGAAATGTGATGGTAGCTAGGAGAGATTATGAGCTCATGGGAAAGAGAGATTCCAGGGCTTATATGTAATCTGATGAGAACTCTCCTAAAGGGGAGAAATAGATAATGCAGAAGAGAAAGAAGAAGGGCTGCAGAAGTGAAGTCTTCAGAGGACCCAGAGCACATGCTGAGGAGCATTTGATAGGAGCCAAAGGACTCTTTCATTTTAAGTTCTGACGGTGAGAACATGGGGCCATTTTGTTTGAGTGCTTCTATTTTCTCAGTAAAACATGATGTCAAGTTATCAGCTAAGGTAGCAGGTAAAAAGAAAACGTGAAACTATCTCCTTGTGGGAATCAAATTTGTAGAAATCAAATTTACTAGGTAAATGTCAGTAGGACTCCTAGGCAAGATTGAGTGCCCATTAGAATTTTGTGGTCATAAATTTAGAATACAACCCCTGAGCCTAGTTGTGTGGTTTTTCTCCAGCAACTTTTAGATCCTCATTCAATGAGGAGAAGGCAGATAGTTGGACTCAACCAGGATTGGAGGGAATGAAAACAGGAGGAGGGTATTGCATGGTGAAAAAGGTATTGCTGAGTGAACTGGACGTCTTGATGACGTCAAAGAATTATTACAGTAGAAATGTTAGTGTAAGTGAATTAGTTCAAGAGGTGGTTATTGGAGAAAGATCTTGAATTCAAGATTTCATAGTGCAGATACACGTAATGAAAAAGTTTATGTTGTAATCATGGATGTTGGTGGTTGTGAGGGACAGAAGAACAGATCTGTGTGGGTGATGAGACCTGAATGGGAGATGAGTAATCCACATTAACGGTAAAGTCACTGGAAATCTGGAAAGGAGCAGGAGTGAGAAGAAGAACAGTGAACCAGAGCTGAAGTCTTCAGGGAATAAGGGAGTGACCAGGAAAGGAGGTCAGGGGAAACCAGTGTAACTGCACCATGAGCTTCTAAGATAGTGGAGATTCTGAAGAAGGCAGAGAAATGGTTAGGAAACTACAATGGGGGCCACATCTCCTGGCCCTGCTTAACAGAAGGAAGACTGCAGAGGACTTGAAGAGACCTATGGAACAGTTCTACTTTTAAAAGTCTGCTATATAGATATATGGCACAAGTACACAGAGACATATAAACAAGAATATTTACTGAAATGTTATTTGTAATCGTGAAAAAAATAGGAACAAACAAAATATCGATCAATAAAGGACCGGTTACCTAAACTACAGTTCGATACTAAGCATGCTTTAAAAATGGCATAATTCGGGCCGGCCGAGTGGCTCAGTTGGTTAAGAGCTCACTCAAGAGTGCGAACTGAGCTCTGAGCAACAGCAGTTCAATGCCCAGCCCGAGCTGAGTTGCTGTTGAGCTGCCAACAGGTGGCAGGATGGCTCAGCTGAAAAAAAGAAAAAAAAAAAAAAAAAGGGGAGTTTTGGGACCAGCCGAATGGCACGGTGGTTAAGCGCTGGCTTGGAAAACCAGCGGCCCCAGTTCGGTTCCCACATATGAGGGCCAGTGACACTGCCCTCAAAAAAATAAATAAATAAAATGGCATAATTCTTCATGGGGTGATAGCAAAACTTTCTAAGATATATTGGATAGAAAAACAAGATGCTATACTATCTCTTGTGTTAAAAACTGTATATAAGCATAAATATGATTGTATAATATGTGCATATAAATAAGCCTCTACTTGATTTGTACATAATATGTATATAATCTATATATGCGTACAGATATATGTTTATGTATACAGTAAATAGTTCTGAAAGAATAAATAAGAAATTGTTAATAGTGGTTACCTCTGGCTATCGAGACAGTCCTTCCCATTAAGTATTGTATTGGGTTGTCGGAAATCATGACGCATTTTTTCAACGAAAACCAGAAAAAATATGTCATGACTTTTCCAACAACCCAATATTATGCATTGTAATCTTGAATAAGAACTATGTTTTGTTACTATTTGGTTTTTTCACAATATTTAACACGGTGCTTTACAAATAGTTGTTCAATAGATATTTGTCAAATTTCTTATGTCAGCATCTATAGCAGTTGATATGACAAGATTTACAGTTGGAAAATTTAAATTGGAGAATAAATTTGGTTGATGTTACCAGAATAGTTCCATTTTTGCAGTTTGCAGTAACCCTCTGCAGTGTGTCACTTTGCACCTGCGTGGGCCCTCTCAGCTCTGGCCACTGTCTTGGCCTAGCCCTCATGGGGAAGAGTCATTGATTTCAGTCATCTTTACCACCATTCAAGTCTCATCAAGATAGAATTTCTTGGTTTTGTTATTACTGTAACATTAGAAAGTATCAAAGGAGATGACAAGAACACAATTTTGCAAAACTAGGAACCATTGTAGAAGTGTTTTAACCCTTAGCTATTAAATTAGTGGCTAACCTGTTTGGCCATCTAGCGCTATCCACAAATTGGGTTTGAGCTTTCCCCTGAGGATGGGGCTCCCACACCCTCATACTCTATTTATCACACATACCCCTCCAGAATTGCTTCTTGTCCTTGATAAAAAAAAAAAAGCAACTTTAATATTCGGTGAGAAAATGGAGCTATCTACTCTTGCATTCCAGAATCAGTTAATTCAAGGAGGAAGCGCTTTGCCACATTTACACACATTTAGTGTGGAATCTTGTTGCAGCAGCTTATTTCTGTTTCTGTAAGAGCAGCAGTCCTTTTTCTTTGGCCCTTTTCCCTACAGTAAATGCTTATAAGGTCTTTACCATCTCTAAGTAGATTACAAATTTTGAATTTTGGCCGTAAGTGTAACAGTCCACAAAGTAGATAAAATATTTCCTTTTAAAAGTTTAAGTTCTTCTGCTCAACTTAGCCATGTATAGAAGTAATGATTGCCAGAAAATTTTTTTTTATTTTTCCAATAAAATAAGATTAAATTGGTTGGGCTCTCAAGGTGTCCTTGTACCACTATATACAGCATGAACTGGCTGCTGTTTTCTAATGTTGGCTGTCTGCATTAATTAATGATTTGGGTTGCAATGGTGAATTACAGAGCACAAGATGTGTACAAAGAATTGAACTTGCGTATTTTATGTAGCTTCAACCATCATAAAAATGTTTTGCTATATATTTTATCATTGACCTCATCAGAACATCTTTTAAAATTCACCTGGGACAGAATGAAAAGGAAAAAAATGTCAGGGATTTAAAAAGAATTATTTTTGTCATTGATGTTGTTCCTTAAGCCAGCTTGAATTAGTAGTAGGAGGCTCAGGCAAACATTTATGAATGTTTCCATCACCATATGTGACCGTCATCTTTGTTAGGTATACAAGGTGAGTCAAGCCCTAAGAGCCTGTCCCTGTACCTAGGTTTTGTCCTTACATTAATATAGCCTATTCCCACAGTTACCACCCATGACATTTTCTTCCTTCTCCAGCAATACAAAAATACTGTGATACTCTGAAATGATCAGACTGAATGAGTAACTAAGAGTTCATCATACTTGGTAGAAAAATATTGCCGTCATAATCATACACCTCTTCCTAAGCAAATGACCTTTCTCAGCAAGAATAAAGCTGGCCAGTAACTGGAGGCAAGGACTTGAAGGAAAAAACCTTGATAATGCAAAAAATTTTAGTGATTTCTAGATAGCGGTAATGCTTCCTGTAAGTTTATGAAGGAGCCCTGGTGCCTAAAGCACCAGGTTAATGTTGGATAAATAACTTAGCCTTAAGACTCGTATCTTCTCAGTTGTGCTACTAGAGGAAATCACACAAATTACAGATCAGCGCTGCTCCAAGTTCATTGTTTCTAACCTCACCTGGGCCTTCAGGGATAATGAAACTTTTATGCATCCTTAGTGCTCTCTCAGTCTCATTCTCCACATCAGTTTTAAATGTTTCCATTCTCACCAAGTCACCTGACCTGCCCCAGACCACACCCATGTTTCCTACTGAGTCTGTCAGACATTTACTTCCTCATCTAGCTCCCACATTTGTAAACTTATTTACATATATCTACCTTATGTCCTTCATTCTAAAGGAAATACATCCTTTTTTCCTATTTAGAACTAATCTCTGCCAGCACTCTTGTTTTAACTCCTACCATCTCTTCCGAAGCCTTTCTCTGGTGATTGTTTACACTCTTGTCTTCTATACTTTCAGCTTTTGCTCCTCTAACTACTTTCCCAGCGGCTATAACACATTAAGGTTTCTCCTATTAAACAAGTAATAAATGTAAAGCTCCTGAGCCTGGGTTCTCCTCTAACCTATTTCCTTCCCTTTACAGTCAAGCTTCTTTGATAAAATCATTATCTTCCCTTCGTACTTCTTTAATCCGTGTGCCCTGGCTTCTCACTGTGTTATAAGACATGGAAGCTGGTCTCGCAAAATCACATTTTGCCTTCTCTTTCAGCCCTCACCTTGTTTACCCCGCTGCTGCACTTAGCACTGGTAATCATTCTATTCTTCTTGAGACTCATCTGTGTCTTGGCCTCTCCCTTCTGATTCTTCTCCTACCTTTCTGTCAACTTCCTTCTCAGTTCCCTTTGCTGGCTACTCTGCTTGCTTTATCCTGTGGATGATAAAGATCCCTCCAAAACTCTGTCTTTGGTTCTCTTCTTATTCTATCTACGTGACCTCCCTAGATAGATCTCATCAATTTCCACGGCTTCAGCGGCCCCTGGTACTCAGGGAAATGGCCAGGCCTGAATACCCAGATGCCAAGTGGCCATCTTCCCTGGGATGTTCCACAGGTATCTCAAACATGTTTGTGTCTTACTTAAGTAAACCAGTCTTGCTTTCTTTCTTCTCAATCATAAACCACTATACAAAAGCAGAAAACTTAAAAGTTGTCCTGGATTCTTTCTTTATGCTCATCCTCTACCTTTAATCATTAACCAAATACTGAAGAGCCTACATTTCTTGTGTATCTTTTATATCCAGTTCCTCCTCTCCAGCTTTTCCCACCAGCAACCCCCAATTCATTCTCATACAGCTGCCAAATTTTTCTTTAAAAAAGCAAATGTGATCATTGTGACCTGTTAAAACCCTTCAGTGATTCCTCTATGGCCTAAAGATGCACGGCCTTCCATGATCTGGCATCTGCTTACTTCTCCCTCTCTTTCTGTCACTATGTCCTCAACATATATGCTTCACTCCGGCCATAAGGGAAGAGTTAGGGTGACTGCAAAGTTTCTGTCCTAAGCAACTAAAAGATAGAGTGGCCCTCAACTAAGATGGGGAAAGCTATAGGTAGAACAAGCTTGGGGGAAAAGATAAGGAGTTGAACATGTTGAATTGAGAAATATATTAAACATCCAGGTAGAAATGTCAAACAGATATTTAAATCTGGCATGTAGAAGAGCGTCTAGGCTGGAGATAGAGATTTGGGAGTCACCAACAGCTAAATAAACAGTTGACCCTTAAACAACACGGGGTTAGGGGCTGCAACCCCCACACAGTAGAAAATCTGCATATAACTTTTGACTCCCCCAAAACTTAACTACTAATAGCCTACTATTGACTAGGTGCCTTCCTGTTAACATTAACAGTCAATTAACATATATTTTATATGTTATATGTATTATATACTATATACTTACAATAAAGCTAGAGAAAAAAATGTTATTAAGAAAATCGTAAGGAAAATACATTTCCAGTATTTATTGAACAAAAATCTGCATGTAAGTGGACCTGCAGAGTTCAAACCTGTGTTTTTCAAGGGTCAACTGTTTTTAAAGCCACAAAACTGTGTGAGATCATCTAGGAATGTGCTGTTCAATAGAACGTTCTACAGTGATGGAAGTGTGCTATATCTGTGCTATCTGATAAGGTAGCCAGGAACCACATGTGACTGTTAGCACTTGAAATGTAGCTAATTCTACTGAGAAACTTAAAAGAACAATTTATAATTTTATTTTAATTAATTTAAATTTACCCATATGTGGCTAGTGGCTACTACATTGAACAGAGCAGATCTGGGAGTAAGTACAGATCAAGGACCATGGGCGCTGAGTATTCCACCATGAAGAGGTCGGGCAGGTGAGGGCAGTCATCAAGGCACAGTGTGAAATAGCAACTAATGAAGTAGGAAGAAAACCAAGAATGTGATGTCCTTGGAAACCAAGAGAAGAAAGTGTATTGAGGAGAAGCAAGTGATTAAATTAGTTTAGAAGGACCAGAAGCCTTAATAGTACACAGTGCTGACAGGATGTGGAGAAATAGGCATTTTCCTGAATTGCTGGCAGAATGACATCCGTGGAGCAATTTGATGATATCTGCTAATATATCCAGGAGAACAGTCAGGGGCAGACTGTATATAAAAGGCTTCTGTGCACATGTATGCATGTGTGTACGTGATTATGTATATATTTACATATATACACACAAAATAGATAATAATAGATAACAAAGATCCATAAGAGACAAGAAATAGTGTTTGGCTCTAGGAAGAAACTGGGTTATAAGAAAACTGAGAGGAGAGGGAAACTTCCCTTTTTTATAGTATACCCTTTTGTATTTTATACCGTGTGCAAACATTCATCTCGTCAAAAATAGTATATTTTATTTTATTTTTTAGCTGAGCCATCCTGCCACCTGTTGGCAGCTCAGTGGCAGCTCAGCTCAGGCTGGGCATCGAACTGCTGTTGCTCAGAGCTCAGCTCGCACTCTTAAGCGAGCTCTTAACCAACTGAGCCACTCAGCAATCAAAAAAAACAAAACAAAACAATGTATTTTAAAATCACAAAAAATGTAGACTATAAAACAGTATGTAACTCTTAAAGCATTGTAGTGCTAAATATATTGTTTCAGGTAGCTAGTCTTGAATGAAGCTTATTTTTGTCTTAAAAAGTAAACTGAGTGTTTCAGAGGCACGATTTTAAGTTCCAGGTTCACAGAGAAATGTCATAGTTGACTTTACCTGATTAATTTCAGAATACTACCTCCTCTGCACTGGGAGCCTTTCATTGGTTATCTCTGCAATTCAGAGGTTATCTGAATCTTTTTAAATAGACACACTATCTGATTCTGTTTCCAAGAAGGCCAACAAGAACAAATATTCCCTCAGTTAATTCCTTCAAGGTGTTTTAGAGACAGAGAGACAAACAGGAAGGAAAAGTATGGGTTTTTTCTTGATTTATACATAAGCATGTATATCCCTGAAGTACAGATGTTTCTATTTACTTCTGTGCTATAGCCTCCAAAATGGATGCTTCTGCATGATGTAGTTTTAAATAATGTCCAATAAGTGATTTAACAAACTTAATTGCCTACTAAGGTTAAATCATTGTATCTTCTTTTGATGGCATGAGAAAAGAAAAACCAGGCAAAGTTTAACAGTTTTGAAAATAATACAATCTCCTCCTTCTTGTTGGTATCTACTGAAGAAGCTAACAGGAGGACCTATTACTTTTGTTATGAAGCCATTTTGATAAAGATTTAAACACAGTAAAACTCCATTGTTCTACCCAAATGAGGCTAGTGACTGAGCTGATGTGTCGACATGTCCAGTATCAAGGCAACAAAAACAAGATTTTGTTTGTTTGTTTCCATGGTTTCTTTTTCTTGATTTATCAAAGGATTCAGGAACAAACATTTTAAAAGAGGTAGAGTTCCTGGAAGTGTCATTAATTTCTGTGTTCCATTCTTGTTTTTCACACTCAAAATATTAACTGTTTCTAGTTCCCATGTTCTGGGACATCCAAATATACCAGGACTTTCCAAAACACCCCGAGGTCCTTGGACAGAGGCCATTGAAATGACACTGTACTAAATATTTGACAAAGCGCTTAGACATGAAAAGCCGTGTTTAGTACAAGCATAAATTACTGCTATCTGGATATCATGTCCCAGTGAAGTGCTCTGAAGCCTCTTGAATATAAAAGAATATTTCTACATTTGGTTCCAGCAAATACTATTGTGCTATTCTGAAATCCACAGCACAGAAATTATAAGACATCCGCTCATAAGCAGAAAGCAAATCACTATTCAGCATTTCCTGCTCTGTTTCCTGCCAATTTCAGATCATTAAAACTTTTTTTAAACTTTTTATTCTATTCTGCTTAATTATGCTTCTTCCACCAAAAAAGAAAGATGTAGAAATTAAGACGGAATATATCATAGTAACAACAAATCTTTGTCTTTCCTCCCCTTATCCTGTGATATTAAATGTCTTCGTTATTGCAGACCTCAGGATATCATTGTGTTTGTAATTGGAGGAGCCACCTACGAAGAAGCCCTAACAGTTTATAACCTGAACCGTACCACTCCCGGAGTGAGGATTGTCCTAGGAGGAACCACAGTGCACAACACGAAAAGGTAAGGGAAACATTCAGCCCTGCCAGTGTGTCCCCTTTCCCAGAGAGTAAAGCTGAAATTAAAGTCCCTTTAGGTAGGAAAACTACGGTCAATGCTGACCAAACTGCTGAAGGCATTAACATCAGTTCACAATTCAGAGCTTGTGGGGGATGAAGGATCTCCACTCCATGAAGTTCATTGAGCACTTAATTAGGTCAAAGACCTGAAGGGTGAAGACCTGCTGGTACTGTTAACAGTTTATGCTTCCTATGTTCAGAGAAGGTGAAATTTAATTGCCACAGACTGGCATTTTGAGAATGCCTGAACATAATAGTTTTGAATTCTGTGAGTTTTTCTATTTTGTAGATTAATTACACTCATTCTGTAAGTATTTAGTAAGAAGAATACAAAGATGAATGAGATCAAGATTCTAACTCAAGTAGTCTATTAGGAAAAATAGAACATAAAAGAATAAGAAAATAAGTGTCTAGAGAATCAGATAAAAGAGCCACGGATTCCCGGAGTGGCTAAGAGAAATCAGCAAATGTTTCATGGGGAAGATAGTGGATAAATTGAGCCTTGGGTAGAGAATGGACATATGGAGGAAGTGAGAAAGTCCACATCCTGGGCAGAGGTAACCACATGAACAGCTGGACAAAGCTGTAGGCAGCATATATAGTAAAAGAACAGCAAGCAAGTCAACTCACCGGAATGTGCGTAATGACTGAAAAGCCCAATTGTGGAAGACCTTGAATTCCAGGCTGAGGAATTTCTACTTCTGTAAAAAATGAGGAATCATTGAAAGTGTTGAAGCAGTAAAATTACAAGAGGATCACAGTATTTTAGGAAGTTTAATTTGGAAGCTAAAAGTAGAAAAGACAGAGGAGGCGGAGTAGACTAGAGAACCATGGCATGGTAGTTGAATTTAATGACAGGGGCCCCTGAGAGAGCCATGCTGAGCCATGTAAAAATGGATACACTGGGAGTCATTAGAGGTGTTTGTGTACGTGTTATTTGGCTTTTTAACATATTTTCAATTTATTATTGAAGTAATATATATTCTGAATATTTTTTAATTCAGAAAGTATAAAGACCAAAAAAGCTCCCATAATTTACCTACTGTTACATTCTGATCTTTTCAGACCTTTTCCTAAACCTGTATAAACATTTATGTGAGTGTGTGGGCAGAAAGAGATCTCATTGTACTTTCTGTTTCATAATGTGCATTTTATAGTCTCTGGTGTAAACATCTTTTAGTGTTAAATATATAATCTGCATTCATTAAACAAATATTAATTGAAGGGTAAGATTGCCTGGGTATGAATCCTGACTTTCCCTCTTTCTATTTTTGTTAACTTAGACAAGTTACTTAACCTCTTTGTGGGTTTCCAGAGCTCACTGGCCATTTATATATTTCTTTTGTCAACTGTCGGTTCATATTCTTTGCCCCGTTTTGCAATTGTGGTATTCCTTTTTTTTTCCTAGTGATTTTTAAGAATTATATCTATATTAGGAATCTTGACCATCTGTCTGTTCTATACTTTGCAAATCCTTTTCCTCCACTTGATGTTTTTGTTTTATACTATTAGCATTTTATTGTATAAAAATTTTACTTTATTTTATTTTTTAACTTTTATGTAGTCAAAGATACCAGTGGTTCCTGCCTTTGGTATCATGCTTAGAAAGTTCTTTCCCAGCCAAGATTATATCAATACTAACATCCATTTTTTTCCATTATTTTCAGGACATGTATTTAAAGTTATACCTTTATAATCTATTGTAATCTTATTTTGGTATAAACTGTGCAGTAGTTTCCTTTTATAAATTTTATAGAGTACTACATATACATACATATTTTTACATACAGAAAAGTATACAAATGATAGATTCAATGAAATATAAAAAAGTAACCACCACCCAGATCAAGTAACAGAACATTACCAGCACTTCTAAATAGAAGCCTCCCTTATGTCCCCTTCTTGTCACTAGTAATCACTATTATGACTTCTGTTACCATGGGTTAGTTTTACCTGTCCTTAAAAGATACTTGTTGAGGGCTGGCCAAGTGGCGTGGTGGTTAAGAGCTGGCTTGGGAAGCCAGCGGTCCTGGTTCGGATCCCACATATGAGGGCCAGTGACACTGCCCTCTTAAAAAAAAAAAAGATACTTGTTGAATGAATAAACAGAGGTTAAAATTAATCTATTTCTATTTTTCTCACAAATAATACAAGGATCTTAAAATGATCCCTTAGAAGAATTTCTAATCACCTTCCTCCCTCCCAACTTTCAAGCTATCATTGTCCAGCATTTTGGTTCCACTTTTTTTTTATAATCCCCAAATTAATCATTGGTATTATTATTATTTTTTTTTTTTGAGGGCCGTGTCACTGGCCCTCATATGTGGGACCCAAACCGGGGCCGCTGGCTTCCCAAGCCAGCGCTTAATCACCATGCCACTCGGCCGGCCCAAGAAAATTTTTTTTATAATGAGCCTTTTTTTAATTTTTAAAAAATGTTCCTATTACAGTTGACATACATTATTATTAGTTTCAGGTGTACAATATAGTGATTAGGCATTTATATAACTTACTAAGTAATCACCCTGATAAATCTAATACCCATCTGATACCATACATAGTTATTACAATATTATTGACTACATTCCTTATGCTGTAATTTACCTCCCCATGACTATTTTTATAACTGGCAATTTGTACATCTTAATCCTTTCCCCTTTTTCACCCATACCCCTGACCTCTCTCCCATCTGGCAACCATTAATTTGTAAAGAACATTCTTTAGTATTATCCATTCTTTTATATTATCCATCATTTACCTCTCTGTGTTGCCTTGTATGTAATTTTTTCAGATCAGTATTCCAGTTCAGTAATTCTCTCTTGAGCTATGTCTAATCTGTGTTTAATCTGTCCATTCTGTTTTTAATTTCAAAGGTAGTTTTTACATGTGCTCTGTAATTTTGGATTATGAATTATCTTAAATGAGGTTTCATCTAGGGACTCATCATGAGGGGCCAAAGTTGAAGATGTATCTCTTCTGCATAGTTTTCCTTTCATTTAGGCCAGGTACCCAAAGAATAGTACCAGTTTGGAACCGTTTTTTAATGTTAACTTCTTTTTTTTTTTTTTTTAAGATTTTATTGGGGAATTGGAGGAGGGGAACAGCGTTGGGGAATCTGGGAAGGGCAACCGACAAGTTGCTGTCTTTTTGTTCTTCAGTTTAGTTGCGGAGGATGTTGCTTCACTGTTGGTATCGTCATTGCGCTCTTCCCAGATGAGGCAGATCAGTCGCTGGCCTCTGGATGGTCGCTCACCGCGGCTATTGGCAGCTCGCGCTGGCTGCCAGCCGCTCGCGCTGGCTGCCAGCCGCTCACACTGGCTGCGGGCCACTCACTGTAGCCTATGGCAGCCCACTGCAGCAGGGGCTGCAGCCCACACCATCACCAGGGCTCGCACAGCCCAGCTCCAGGTGGAGCTGTTGTTAGCTGTAGAGGGCAGTGTCACTGGCCCTCATGTGGGATCCGAACCGGGGCCACTGGCATCCCAAAACCAGCGCTTAACCAATGTGCCACTCGGCCGGCCCAATGTTAACTTCTATACTAAAGAGTTCCTAAACCATGCAGAGCCAGTACCAGTTTATTTCCCAGTTTCCTTGTTATCTCCCTGTGCAGATAGAAGATTCTTTGTTTTTCAGTCCACCTTTTCAGTGAGGGCCTTTACATTATGCAGGAGTCTCCTTCTAATTCCCTTTCTTACCAAGGCCTAAGCTTCCTGACCCTCTGTGGCTGTTCAAATGCAGTGCCCTGTTGGCACATACCGTTTGGTTTATACTTATCAACCTAAGTTTTGGTTCCCTTTTTGTGATGATTATTGGATTTCCCTTACTTTCTTAAGAGGTTAGCTATTCATTTAAAAGGATGTTGTCATTTTTTTATCCAGCATTTCTATGTGTTTTATTGCAAGATAATTTTCATCTTATTTAATCTGCCTTAATTCCAGACATGGAAGTGTCGGTGTGGTTGTGGTCTTGGGAAAATATAAAATGATAGTGACATTATGTAAATTTTATTCTAAAGGTATTTGGAAACCATTAGGTGATATCATTTGGAAGGGTAGCCCTGCATCCTAAAAGGTCAAACTGAGGCTTTTGTACCAAATTCAGTAGTCAGTGAGGTGTCACTGAATATTTTTAAGCACAGGAGTGATATAATACTATCATAACCATTTTATTCAGGTTTCTCCCTTTGTTACTTATGCTGTTAATAAAAATAATAATCATAGTTAATATTTATTGAGCATCTAATATGCGCTAGGCACTGTATTAAGTACTTTACATATATTGTCATTTAATCCTCTTAAGTACCTTATTTCTTTAAAACAGCTCTTCTGTGACAGTATTTTTCAGTGATTCAAGCATCAGTCATAATGAAGCAGCATTCTACAGCCCTTCTGTAGTTATATGATTTGTTTCTATAGGGAGGGCTTGCTTTGATTAGGTGTAATTGTGATTATCTTTGCTTAGATTTAAACACTATTTAAAAATAAAAGGTGTGTATTTGCTGCTGAAGGCACTTGGCAGAAGCTAATTATCTCCTTAGCAACATTCTTAATAAAATTGCCTTGTGAATAAAGAAAGGCAGTCAATATTTTCTTCTCTCTTCATCGCCATATGGAGTTTAATATGAATTTTTTTTATTGCTTTCCCTCCACCTTCTGTACATAATAACATACAAAGAACTAAAAGAGCTGATTACAGGGCCCTCCTTAAAGGCATAACTTTTAGGCTTTTCTGAAGGCAGACAAGCTGCCCTGGAAAGGGACTGGGTAACAGACCCAGCAGGGCCCAGCACAGGCAGGTGTTGCCCCAGTTTATTGTGTCCTGGGGTCCATGCAGGCTCATGCGCAGACCATCATTCCTGTCTTAATGTTTGCCCTTCTTATGGAATTATTTCCTTCCCCACATACTTCTTCCCTCTTTATTTGTCTCATTGGTCATACTAAATCCTCAATCAGGACACAACAAGTCAGATTTCAGACAACACGACTTCTACAGCACCACAAGTATTTTTACCAACATCTGAGTTCTATACTAGATAAATGTTTATTGAACAAGTGAGTACAGCATAAAGTCAATAGTTAATTCACTCATTCCTTACATATTTACTGAGCATCTTGATACCTCCATGAATAAAACAAAGATCCTAATCCTTGGGAAGCTTACATTTTCATGCAGAGGGAGGCAGAAATAAACAATAAATGTAATAAATAAGTAAATGTGATAGTAAATTAGAAGGTGATAAGCGCAAGGCAAAGGAAATCGGTAGGTGGACAAGGGAGCAGAGGGGGTAAGTCACACTCCTCAGTGTGGTGTCGGGGAAAGGCCTCATGAAAAGGAGATCTGAACACAGACTTGAGGGAGGTAAGGGAGTGAGCCAGACTTGGCGAGGGGGGATACCCCAGGCCCTGCAGAGCTGTGTCCAAGGAGACAACGGGAGGAGATGCAGTCAGAGGTCCTGGGGCCTGATCGCAGCGGGTCTTGTAGACCTCATGAGTATCCTTTTGCACTGAGAGATCACTGTAGGGCCTGGGGTCTTTTAAACTGCTTTACTGAGATAGAATTCACGTATCATACAAGTCGCCACTTTAATAAAGTATACAATTCAGTGGCTTTTAATGTGTTCACAGATATGTGCAACCATCAACAGTCAATTTTAGAACATTTTCATCACCTCGGAAAGAACCCTCCTCCACACTCCCACCCCCAGCCCTAGGCAACCACTAATCTTCTTTCTGTTTCTGTAGATTTTTCTGCTCTGGACATTTCATATAAATGGGATCATGTAATATCTAGTCTTTTGTGAGTGGCTTCTTAGTGTAATGTTTTCAAGGTTCATCCATGTTGTAGCCTCTGTGAAGACTCCACTCCTTTTTACATCTGAATAACAACATTTCACTGTATGCATGTACCATATTGTCTTTATCCAGTTGTCAGTGATGGACATTTGAGTTGCTTCCACCTTTTGGCTGTTATGATTAATGCTGTTATCAACATTTGTCTACAAGTTTGTGTGTGTATTGTAGAGTTTTGAGAAGAACCATGACAGCTGACATATTTTAGCAGGGTCATCTGGCTTTGTATCAAAGCTCATATGAATTAAGAGAAGTATTATTTCTCTTAAGTGTTCAAAATAAACATGCGTTTTGGTAAAAATTCAAGTTCCTAGATGAACTATACCCATTATTTATTCACCTGAAGTAGACTGAACCGTTATTCCTGTTGTGTTTTTTGATGCATATCATTCTACCTTGCAAATAAATGGGCCTCTTGGTTTGGACATTGAGCTCGTTTGCCTATCACTTCACAATTAATCAATATTAAAGAGTTCTAGTCCCTGCTGGCAGCAGTTGGCACTTGAAGTTAGCTGTGTGAGCTGAGGGGCCAAGAGCCAGGTCCATGTGGATGGGGTTGTTCTCCCGTAAAAGGAATCCCTCTCCCTTCTCAGGATTCAGGATACACAAGGAAGAAGAAAGGGAGGCCAGGGGAAGGTGTCAGGCAGCAGTGCTGCCGCCCTGAGCCCTGCCTGATCTGCAGCCCTCCGTGCTGTCAGTTCGGCACTTCTGAAAGCTTTTGTCAAGGAGAAAGCTGTCTCCTGCCAGGAGGTGACCCCAGGTCAGCAGTGGTCTTACTTCCAGATTCCCTTTCAAGCCAACAGTAATGACTACACATAGTAGGTTCTCTGTAATACTACTGGATTCTATTAAACCCTCATTAGCTGTAAGCCTGCACAATAATTTGGTCCCATTTTTCAATTATTTTCATTCTAACTAGCAGAGACAGATGAAGAAAACTAGGCTTTTCCCTCCACATAATTCATGTTCATTATAATTTTAAAAATTAAATATAGAAGCAAAAATCATTTGTAATACTACAACTCAGAGTTAACCACTGTTTGGCATATTTTGGCATATTTTTTCCTAATATTTTCTTCTTTACTGAAAGGTGTTTGACTTTTGTTTTATGTTTTATTTTTGACATAATTAGGATCACATTGTTTATACAGTTTCGTACTTGTTTTTCTCACCTTTAATTATAATGAGAGCATTTCCTATGTAATTAAAAATTATTTAAGATAATCTTAATGGCTATATAATTCAATTTTAAGGATGTGTCTTCAACATTACTATTGGACATTTAGATTGTTTATAATTTTTGTTTGATATAAATAATGCTGCAATAAACATTGTGTATATTGATAAACCCTTGTCCCATTTCTGATTATTTCCTTAAGATAAATGTGCAATGAGGCAGTCTCAAATATTGCTAGTAGAAGTGTAAGTTGGTATAATAACTCATCTGGAAAACAATTTGACATTATGTATTCAAAGGTCAGGGTTGGCTCATGGTTCTTATTGTTGAGTTTTGTTAGTTTCTTTATTTTTAAGACACCATGGCTCAGGTGATGGAAATGTTCTATATCTTGATTGAGGAAGTGGTTGAATGACTACAAACATCTGTCAAAATCATCAAACAATACCCTAAAAATTGGTAAAATTTTTTTGTCTGAATTATATCTCAATAAAAAAATTAAAAATTCAAAAGAACAAAGCACTGTAGAACCAAACTAACACTTTTTCCTTTCTATAGTCAGAAAGATAAAAAGATAATTAAAAAAGGAATAGTTTTCTCAGTATGTAAGTCAGTGTTATTTAGTGCCACACGCTGGAACCACCTGATATTGGCTGGTATTATGAGTCACATGATTCAAGAAACACTGATCCATAGCATTTCCTAAGAGGGGGTTATGATGATACTAACAACTAAAATTTATTTAGCACATACTATGTGCTAGACACTATTTTAATACTGTATACCTGTGCTATCCAATAAGGTAGCCACTAGCCACATGTAGCTATTGAGCAATTAAAATGTGCCTGTGAAGGGCTGGCCGAGTGGCGTGGTGGTTAAGCGCTGATTTGGAAGCCAGTGGCCCCAGTTCGGTCCCACATATGAAGGCCAGTGACACTGCTCTCAAAAAAAAAAAGAAAAAAAAAAAGAAAATGTGCCTGTGTAATCTGAGGTATGCTACAAGCATAAAATATATATAGGGTTTCAAAGACTTATAACCCCACAAAGTGTAAAATAATGCATTAATAATTTTTTTAAGTTATAATGTTTTGGCTATACAGGTTAAATCAATACGCTTTTAAAATTAATTTTACTGATTTTTATCTTTGTAATGTGGTTTTTAAAACATTTAAAATTACATAGCCCCTCACATGTGACTTGATTTACATCTCTATTACATAGTGCTGCTTTATATTTTGTTTAATTCTTCCAATAACCCAATGAGGCAGATATTTTTATTATCATCAACCTCATTTTTCAGATAAGGATACTGAGGTATAGAGAAGTTAAGTACCTTGTCCAAAGTCATAGAGCTCGTAAGTGGCAAAACTGGGATTGAGCTCAGATGGTCTATTTCCAGTCTCTGGACACCTAAGTACTCAGTCAAAATAATATTTTAGAAAGATTTATCTAGCTATGGTTTTTTTTTAATCCCTTGCTTATGAATGTCACTTGTAAGGTGGGCAAAATGTTTTTACCAAGTGGACAATATGTCCACTTGAGAAATACTGGAAATCAAAGCAGGGAAAAAAATTGTTCAAAAGTGAGGAATCATCTAGTTTTGTTTTTTAAGATTTTCGTCATCCAAAGATAGTTAAGAATGAGATTTAAGACCGTGTTGCTCTTTGAATAAATATTATTAACTTGATTAACTAGTGGCAGCTGTTAGTTTCCTCACTCCCTGAGATGACGCCTGCGTGTGGGTAGTCTTAGAATTCTGACAGAGTAAATCAGCAACGCTAATGTGGTTTTTGTAGAGTACAGGTTAGGGCTGAGAAAACAGTTGGCATTTTGAATTTAAATAAATTTGAAGCTGGGAGGGGGCTGATTGATAGTATCAACAGGTACTTTATAAATTTCAACCTAAACTAGTAACACTAGAAACTTGGACCTTCTCCTGTAACCACGAGTTGGTTCGATCTCTGAATTATTTACAGAAAAATTAGGATACTGTGACAGAATTTGCATTTCAAAGGAAGAAGAATCCAGAGGAGACTCTTCTTCACTTATGGGCATTTCAGGATCAGTTTTGAAACTGTTGGAACCATCACCATCTTTGTAGAGATTTTGGGGCGGGGCAGGGGTTTACTTTCCTCCTGTCACCAAAGCATTAGACACCATTGCAAGAGCTGTGACGGGGTGTATCACCTGTCACTGACAAGGATTTACCGAGGGTTGATTATGTGTAAGGTTCTGTGCTACAAAAATATATGTTCTATATCTTTATGGGTCTCAATGTCTAATGGGAAAATAGGCATATAAATGAATAACTTTCATGAGATGCTTTTTTAAAACTTTGAAGTTGGGCCGGCCGAGTGGCGCATTGGTTAAGCGCTGGTTTTGGGATGCCAGCGGCCCCGGTTCGGATCCCACATGAGGGCCAGTGACACTGCCCTCTACAGCTAACAACAGCTCCACCTGGAGCTGGGCTGTGCGAGCCCCGGAAATGGTGTAGGCTGCAGCCCTGCTGTAGTGGGCTGCCATAGGCTGCAGTGAGTGGCTGGCAGCCAGCGTGAGCTGCCAATAGCCATGGTGAGCGACATCCACAGGCCAGCGACCAATCTGCCTCATCCGGGAAGAGCGCAATGACGATACCAACAGTGAAGCAACATGCTCCGCAACTAGACTGAAGAACAAAAAGACAGCAACTTGTCTGTTCCCCTTCCCCGATTCCCCAACGCTGTTCCCCTCTGCCAATTCCCCAATAAAATCTTTTAAAAAAAAAAAAAAAACTTTGAAGTTAACCCATGATTCAATTCTAGATGTGCCCCCTGATTCCAATTTATTTGTGCACTGGAATATATATAAATTTTTAGCTTTTCATTATAAAATCAATGCACAATTCTTGTAGGACAAAAGAAAAATTTAAATATAGCTAAGCAAAAAGATGATGAACATATGCCTACTACTGCCATCCCACTGTAGGAAATGTTCACATCCTAGTGTATATAGCCTCTTAGACCTTATTCTATTATTGTATACACATTTTTTTTAAATAAAAGGAAATATACATGTACTTTCAATGAAAATACTTACATGTGTCATTTACAATGAAGTGCACAAAAACTGTGCACTTTTGCCATATTTTACTGTTTTACTTCCATAAAGGGAAGAATGCGCATCAAGCTTGTGAAAAGTTGTATAAAGTTTACCGTGACAATGCTCTACAAGAATGTCAGTGCCAGCGATGGTTCACAAAATTCCGTGCTGGTGATTTTGATCTCAATGATGCTCCTCGGTCAGGGAGGCCCACTGAGGTAGATGACGACAAAATAAAGGCATTGATCGAGTCAAACCCATGTTACACAACATGAGAGATTGCAGAAACATTGAATATCCATCATTCAAGTTTTCATGACCACCTGAAGAAGCTGGGATACGTCCACTTAAACTCAAAGAAGTTCATTTTATGGCGCATATAAACATCTCCAATATGCTCATTAAACATGAGGAAAATGATCCTTTTTTGAAGCAACTGAAAACTGGTGATGAGAAGTGGATTGTTTACAACAATGTGGTGTGCAAACGGTCTTGGTCCCAACGTGATGATTCGCCTCAAACGACATCGAAAGCAGACATTCATCAGAGGAAGGTTATGCTCTCAGTGTGGTGGGATTTTAAAGGTGTCATGTTTTTCGAGCTCCTACCAAGGAACCAAACAATCAATTTGAATGTGTACTGTCGGCAGTTGGACAGTTTGAACTAATCCATCATCCAGAAACATCCGGAGCTTGTTAATTGTAAAGGAGTTGTGTTCCATTGCGACAATGCAAGCCCATACACAAGTTTGATCACGAGTCAAAAATTATTGGAGCTTGTGTTGTCTGGGTGGCTCAGGGGATAGGGCATGTGCTCTTAACAATAAGGACGCTGGTTCGACTCCCACATGGGATGGTGGCTATACCCACCAGCAAGATTGAACACAGAATCTTGAGCTTAGAGGCCACGAGCTGCCAACAGGAAGCCAGTTGGCAACTGGAGCCCTCCACAACAAAGACTGAAGAACAACTTGGCTGGTCCCCTTCCCCAATTCCACAACACTGTTTCCCTCCCCCAATTTCCCAATAAAAACAAAGGGGAACAGACAAGCTGCTGTCCTTTTACTCTTCAGTTTAGTTGTGGAGGACATTGCTTCACTTGCCCATGTTGGTATCATCATTGAACTCTTCTCTGGTGAGGCAGATCGGTCCCAGCCTCTGGATGGCCGCTCACAGCAACTCTTGGCAGCTCACACCGGCTGCCAGCTGCTCACACTGGCCACCGGCCACTCACTGTAGCCTATGGCAGCCCACTGCAGCAGGGGCTGCAGTTATGCCGCCCCTGGGGACTCACAGCAGGCCAGCTCCAGGTGGAGCTGTTGTTCACCATCTTAGCTGTAGAGGGCAGTCTTACTAGCCCTCATATGTGAGATCTGAACAGGGGCCGCTGGCGTCCCAAGCCAGCTCTTAACCAACGCGCCACTTGGCCAGCCAATACCAATAAAAATCTTTAAAAAAAAAAATTATTGGAGCTTGGATGGGATGTGTTGCCACACCCACCATACTCGCCTGACCTTGTGCCATCAGACTTCCACTTGTTTCACTCTCTTTAAAACTCCTTGCACAGTATAACATTCAATTCAGATGAGGCTGTAAATCCGCACCTTGTTCAGATTTTCACAAATAAAGACAGGTCCTTTTATGAACAAGCAATTATGAAGCTCACTGAAAGATGGCAAAAGGTTATCAAACAAAATGGGCAATATATCATTGATCTTTGTTCTTTTTTTTTATATAAATAAATGACCTTTGAAAAACATAAACAAAATACGTCATGACTTTTCCGAAGACCCAATATCTACATTTCTATGGTTTTTATCATCACCAAAAAAAATGTCCTACAAATTTTAAAAAGCCGTCAATGTGTGCTGCACTGGGTTATTAAGTGTAAAGAGTTGATTATCCTCTGCTGCCCCTTCTGAATGGCGCATCCTCCCGGACATGTGTTCTTTCTCTCTGCCTGTCAGTAGAGCTTCTGGGCTAGAATGGCACGTGTTATTTATAAGTTACCATTTGGTCGTCTTTGGTCTTTTAAGGGACAGCGAAGCACAGCAATTAAGAGTGTGGGCTCCAAGGCCAGACAACCTTTTTAAAATCCCAGTTGTGCCATGTGTCCACTTGTATGGCCTTAGGCAAATTATTTAACTTTTATGCGCCTCGGTTTTCTCAACTGTAAAATGGAGGTAATAATAGCTCCTCCATGTCATCGTTGGGATGATGAGATGATGAAATATATGTAAAATGCTTAGAGGAGAACCAGTACAGGGTAAGCAAACACTCAATAAATGTTGCTGCTGCTGCTATTGCTATTACATTGGGGGAGATAAAGTAAAAAAGACTTTGGATATTCATCACCACCACCTCTGTCATCACCCATACCTCCAAATCACTTGTTTTGGAAATCCTTTCTTTAACATAATTCAAGAGCAGGATTCTATTAGTATCCCAGGTAGGAACATACTGAGGCTGTGATAAAATTTACTATGAAGGTAGTCCAATTGCCAGATGACCTCTGTGGTCAGTGAGGAGAAAAATTTTAGTAGCTCAATTTCTATTTGTGCTCACTTAAAATTTCCTCCGTGAAGGCCCTAGAGTCAGTGCCTCTATAATTAACAGACATGCAGAGTCATCAGCCATCCAGGCTTGCTACAGTTAGGTTATTTGGGGCTCTGTTTCTTGTAATTTTTTTTTTAGTGGTGGTCACCATTCCACTTCTGTAGTTGTGGTTGCTCTGACATGGTCTCAGATGTTCCCCGTGGTGAGAAGGGACATCTATAGCTCTTTTTATTCTCAGACGATGGCATCCTGTCAGACCTCTGTGTAACTGATAGTACAGGCAGTCACATCCCTGAGGAATGAATGTTTTGTCTGAGCGCTATGAGGATAATCCTTTTTCCTCCCATGATATGCTGGATACATGCATTTCTGTCCTATTTCTTCTCAGTGGGAGGGGAAATAGGGCCAAGGGCTCCTGTTTATGTTTTGCTTTGCTTTTTGTTTCTCGTAAATCAGGCATCTGGTACTAAGGTGGGAGCTGGGAAGGAGCAGCCTGCGTTTTTAAGTAGGCAGTTACACTGCTTGTAAGAAAGTGTCATAGGATAAAGTAGAATCAATGGAGTTGATTATAACCTGGAAATTTTTTTTTTTTTTGAGGGCAGTGTCACTGGTTCTCATATGTGGGACCGAACCGGGTAACCTGGAAATATTTTATATCTTAATTCAGTGTATCTCAAGGTGTGTTCCATAGAAACTTTGTTTGGGGAGATATTAACTAAGCTTGGAAAACACTGTATCCTTCTCTTAGAAAAGTCACAATTTACATGAGCATGTTAAAGATTCTAAGAAATTCCAAAGTAAAGAAACCCATGTAGCTTTTTTTTCCTTTATTGTATTTTAATGTGATATTTTCTATTTATAAAATATATAAAATATTTATATAAATAATATTTTATATGTAACATATAAGTTAGAAAGTATAATAATATAAGGGACACCCTGGAATCCTTCACCTAACCCAAGAACTAGAACATTGCCAATTACACGGATCTATCTGTGTGTTTCTCTCCAGTTATATCCCTCCCCTCCCAGGTAACCAACCACTGTCCGAAACCTTGTGTTTAGTTCCCTTGCTTCAGTGGGGGAGGGTTATATTTTTACCACTTATCTGTGTGTTTCTAAACAGTGCATTGTCTAGTTTTGCTTATTTTTGAGCTTTCTAAAAGCATTATACTTGTTTTCATTCCCATTACTTCTAAGAGTCATCTGTGTTGTTCCCTTCATTTTTGAGCCTTGTTCATTCACTTTTCAGTGCCGTGTAACACCCCACTGTGTGAACACGCCACGGCTGACTTCTGAGCTGGTCAGTCTGTAAACATTGGCGTTGCTGGGTTTTGTTGTCTTGTTTACTGTTACTATGGCCTCTATCAAAGAGCAGCGAGAAGAAATGTGAGCCAAGGATACTGACAGAATGTCACGACCATGTTGTTTGGGAACAGGAGGGAAGATACTGAGTAGCTGCTTTATACAAGGTACAGTTCAAGGCAGGGGCTCAAATACAAAGAAAAGAAGGTGTTGTTCTCGCTGGTGACCTTGTGGTCCAGTGGGGCAGTCAAAGAAATTTGTATTTCTCAAATTAGGGTATAATTAGTCCCAGGGACCCAAAGGCACAAAATGAACATGACGCATCTTTTGGAGTCCATTTTCAGATAGTTTGGGGGGATTTTTCAGGGGTATAATTAAATAATTTCACTGATAAGTACCTTAAAATATGTTTATCTCAAAAATTTAAAAGGCTCCTTTATGAAAAATAACATAAAATTATTATGCATTTTAAAAACAAATACTAGACCTCAAAGAAAGAGGTAAGCTGGTAAACCAATTTGGACTATACCCTCTCTTGTTGACAAGTGTTAATGTATGTAAGTTAAATAAAATGTGTCCTAAATAGAAATAATTAATTCTGGCAGAGTAATCAGGAAATGCTTCACAGAGAAGAGAGCATTTGGGCTAGGCCTTAAAGAATAAGTTGGTTTTCCATAGGAAGAAAGAGCAGTCAGGGCTGAGGAGACAGCATAATTAAGGACAGGAGGGGAAAAAGGTACAGCACATCTGAGAAATAATGAGAAGTTCTGTATGGGCAAAGTATACATCCAGTGAGGAGCAGGGCGACCTCTGTGTCTGATTCCTAGTGTTTTCAGACAAAGATGTTGAATGCTAACCTTTCCCTATGCTCTTGTATTTATTGTCGGATCTTTAGGCAAAGTTTAGCGTGATAGGTGACGCTTAGGCGGGGGTCTTTATTTCTTTAAAAAATAGGAATCTGACTCATGTATTCATTCAGCAAAGACTTAATTCAACACCTACTTTATACTAAGGATGCACAGATCAAGAAGATACTACTCACGATATACATTAACTGGTAAGAGAAGCCATTAGAAGAGAATTCCCACAGCCCCCCCTACTCTCCCTGGCTTCCCTCCAGCCACATCCCATCCCTCACCTACTCTAGGATGTCACTCCAAACTCCATATTGGTTTTTCCAACTCTATTAGATCATTAATATAATAGAAGCATAGATACATGTTATTCCGCACCCCTATCTTAAAAAAACCCTCTGTTAACCTCCTAACTCTTTCCAGGTTCTATACTATTTCTCTGTTCTCTTCTATAGCAAAATCCTTTGAGAATTGTTTATACTTCCTGTCTTTAATTCCTCTCCTTACAAATTCTCTTAAACCCACATATCCTTTTAAACCTCACTTCTCTTAAGCCACTCCCTCCAAGCTTTCACCCGCATTACTCCCCAAATTGCTCTCGTGGACCCCCACATGGCTAACCCCAGGGTCAGTGTTCAGCACTCATTTTACATGACCTGTCAGCAGCATGTGACACAGGTGGTCAGTCCCTTCCCTTGGAAACACTTTTATCACTTAGCTTCCAGAAACTACACACTCCCGGTCCTCTGGCCTCACTGGCCATTCCCTCTCTGCCTCTTTGGCACATTTCTCCTATTTTTGGAATCCCCGGAGTTCTGTCCTGAGACTGTTCTCGTCACACTCCCCTCCATCTCCTTCCTTAACATCTCTCTCATCTCTTACTACCCAACACCTTATTCACTTCACTGCAGCCACTGGCCTCCTGTCTGTCCCCTGAACCCACCAGGCCATGGTCCCCTGCACCTGCCCTTCCTCCAGGGACATGCTCCATTGCTTTGGCAGGACTTGACTCCGATGTCATGTTCTCAGTGGATTTAAAATCTCACAGCCCCAGCACCTCCAGCTCCCCTTCAATCCTGCTTTACTGTTCTCCCCAGCATTTTCTTCACCTAGCACACTGCAGAGAGGCGGTGTAGCGTCATGGTGAAGGGAACAAACTCTGATGCCAGATCGTCTGGGTCTGTGCCCCAACTCTGTCACTTTCAAGATACAAGACCTTGACTTCTCTGTGCCCTAGTTTCTTCATAAAGTGGGACAATTTCTATCTCAGTAGAACAGTACCTCGTATGTAGTAAGTGATATGTTTACATTATTGGTGTGTTGTTAGCATTATATTTTACTTATTCTGTTTATCTTCCATCCTCCTCCATTGGAATATAAATTCCATGAGGACAGAATTTTTTCACTTTGCTCATTATTATATTCTTAGCATCTAGAACAGTATCTGTCAGATAGTAGGCTTTTAATAAATATTTGTTGATCAAATTATTATCTATGGAAAGAGTAATGGGGAGAAGAATCAAGGAAAACTTGAGCTCTATGTGTACTATTTTTAAAGTTTTACAAAAATAATATATTTGTGTAATAACGCTGGGCCCTTGAAAAACTCATAGGCTTACTTGGAAAATGGACATGTAGGCAAATGAATTCCTAGAGGAGTGATAATATAAAGTTGGGTTTTAAAAGATGCAGAGTTCCACCAGATAAAGTGAGAGGGATGGGGCAGCCTTCTAAGCAGAGGGAACACTACGTGCAAAAGCTAAGAGGTATGAAACAGTAGTGAGAGGAGAGCGCTCAATGTTTCAGGCTATTAAGTTTCATCCTTTCCTTCTCTGTCACCCACTCCTATATTCCAGCGTCTCCAGCCTAGTGTTTGGCTGTAATTAGCGTATTGCTCCATTCAGGCAAATACCTTGGGTTTTTGTCTCATTATTTTCCTGAAAGTCTTTTTCTATATTCGTGATTCCCAGAAATCCCATTCATTTTTTTTTCATTGTAGCACTCTTCAGATATGATTCTAGATTCCTTTGGTATCTTTGGTATAATAAGAAACTCCCATGTAATTTCTATCTGTGGAGGATAGTGAAAAAAGAGGACGATAGGAAGGGAGGATGGAAGGGAGGAAGGTTGGTTTTATTATAACATACATTATAGCTTTGTTTAGGAACACAGTTGTTCACTCACTTTAGTAATTAAAATTTAAAATCCTGTGTTCGTCTTCTATAGTCCCATACCAATGACATAAAAGTGGAGAAACTTGTTTTCAATGTGCGATGCAAGACTTTTTGAGGTTAACTTTTTTTTTTTAATTTCTTTATTTTTATTAGTTTCAAGTGTACAACACAATGCAATAGTTATACTCTTTACCCCCCAAAGTGACAACCCGCCTCCCCCAGTTCGCCACCCCACTCCCCCCCCATATCATACATATCCATCACAACTCCCCTGACTCCCCTCCACAGTATACTCCACATCCCGTGACCATCCACATATTCAGTTGCAGTTGGCATACAATACTATACAACATCAGTTTCAGGTGTACAGTGCAGTGATCAAGCCTCTACTCCATCCATGAAGTGGTCTCCCTAACAGACATGTGACTATCTGACACGCCACAAAATTTTTACAACATTATTATATTCCCCGAACTGTGTTTCATATCCCTGTGGCAATATAGTAGTTGTCTATTTATGCTGTCTAATCCCTTCCCCTTCCCCCCATCCCCACTCCCTTCCCAACTAGCCACCCTCAGTTTTTCCTCTACATCAACGAGTCTGTTTACTTTGATTGTTCACTCAGCTCTTCAGACTCCACACACAAGTGAGATCACATGGTACCTGTCCTTCTCCGACTGACTTATTTCACACAACATAATAGTCTCTTCACAACATTATCAATTATATTCCCAGAACTGCCCCCATCCCCCTGCGGCAACATTGTAGTCCCATCTACACTGTCTAAAACCTTCCCCCTCTCCCTCTTCCCCACTCCTTCCCAGCCAACAACCATTAGTTTTTCCTTTATATCAATTCTTTCTGTGTTGATTTTCTGTTTAAAGGGTCTGTCCAGGGCCGGCCGAGTGGCGCATTGGTTAAGCGCTGGTTTTGGGATGCCAGCGGCCCCGGTTCGGATCCCACATGAGGGCCAGTGACACTGCCCTCTACAGCTAACAACAGCTCCACCTGGAGCTGGGCTGTGCGAGCCCCGGTGATGGTGTGGGCTGCAGCCCCTGCTGCAGTGGGCTGCCATAGGCTACAGTGAGTGGCCCGCAGCCAGCGTGAGCAGCTGGCAGCCAAGAGTGAGCTGCCAATAGCCGCGGTGAGCGACATCCAGAGGCCGGAGACCGATCTGCCTCATCCGGGAAGAGCGCAATGACGATACCAACAGTGAAGCAACATCCTCTGCAACTAGACTGAAGAACAAAAAGACAGCAACTTGTCTGTTCCCCTTTCCCGATTTCCCAACGCTGTTCCCCTCCGCCAATTCCCCAATAAAATCTTAAAAAAAATAAAAAATAAAAAAATAAAAATAAAGGGTCTGTCCATTGGTGACAATGGTGTTGAAGTCCCCTACTATGATAGTGTTACTGTTGATCTCTGTCTTTATGTCTGTTAAAATCTGTTA
Source organism: Aselliscus stoliczkanus (assembly GCA_033961575.1). Lineage (NCBI taxonomy): Eukaryota > Metazoa > Chordata > Mammalia > Chiroptera > Hipposideridae > Aselliscus > Aselliscus stoliczkanus. The sequence continues at coordinate 103,361,175 of CM066739.1, forward strand.
TATGTAATTAGGAGTTCCTATGTTGGGTGCATAGATGTTTATTAGGGTTATAGTGCCCTTCTTTGTCTTTTATTGTAGTCATTTTAAAGTCTGTTTTGTCCAAAATAAGTATTGGTACTCCAGCTTTTTTTTTTTCTCATTTACATCTGCATGAAATATCTCATTCCATCTGTAAACAGCATATACATGTGTCCTATTTTCTTATCCACTCAGCCACACTCTGTCTTTTGATTGCAGCATTTAGCCCATTCACATTTAAAATGATTATTGATAGGTGAATATGTATTGCCATTTTGTTATTTGTATTCCTGGTTTCCTGGGTTAGCTTGTTTACCCCTTTCTTTAGTTTAAAAAGGCCCTTTTGGGCCGGCCGAGTGGCGCATTGGTTAAGCGCTGGTTTTGGGATGCCAGTGGCCCCGGTTCGGATCCCACATGAGGGCCAGTGACACTGCCCTCTACAGCTAACAACAGCTCTACCTGGAGCTGGGCTGTGCGAGCCCCGGTGATGGTGTGGGCTGCAGCCCCTGCTGCAGTGGGCTGCCATAGGCTACAGTGAGTGGCCCGCAGCCAGCGTGAGCGGCTGGCAGCCAAGCGTGAGCTGCCAATAGCCGCGGTGAGCGACATCCAGAGGCCAGCGACCGATCTGCCTCATTTGGGAAGAGCGCAATGATGATACCAACAGTGAAGCAACATCCTCCACAACTAAACTGAAGAACAAAAAGACAGCAACTTGTCTGTTCCCCTTTCCCGATTCCCCAACGCTGTTCCTCTCCACCAATTCCCCAATAAAATCTTTAAAAAAAAAAAAAGCCCTTTTAACATTTCTTGCAATGCTGGCTGGGTGGTAATGAATTCCTTAAGCTTATTCTTTTCTGAGAAGCTCTTTATTTCTCCTTCAATTTTAAGTGATAGCCGTGCTGGGTAGAGCAATCTTGGTTGTAGGCCTTTATTTTGTGTCACTTTGAGTATCTCCTGCCACTCCCTTCTGGCCTGCAGAGTTTCTGTAGACAAGTCAGCTGTTAGTCTAACACGAGTTCCTTTGTATGTAACCTGCTGTCTTTCTCTTGCAGCCTCTAGGGTTCTGTCTCTGTCTTTAACCTTTGCCATTTTAACTATGATGTGTCTTGGTGTGGACCTGTTTGGGTTCAGCTTGTTTGGAACCCTCTGTACTTCCTGGGCATGTATGTTGATTTCTTTCACCAGGATAGGGAAGTTTTCAGTCATTATTTTTTCAAATACATTCTCGACTCCTTGCTTCTTGTCTTCTCTTTCTGGTATTCCTATGATTTGAAGGTGGTTGCGTTTCACCTTGTTCCAGAGGGCTCGTAAACTATTTTCATTGTTTTTTATTCTTTGGTCTTTTTGCTGTGCCAACTGGGTGAGTTCTGCTATTTTATCTTCCAAATCGCTGATCCGCTCCTCTGCTTCATCTACTCTACTGGTGATTCCTTGGAGTGTGTTCTTCCTTTCAGTTATTGTATTCTTTAGTTCTAACAGGTTGTTTTTTATGGTTTCCCTATCCTTCTTTATGTCCTCGCTAAGTTCCTTAAATATTCTTATCATCAGTGTTCTAAACTCTGTCTCTGAAAGGTTGGCTCCCTCTGTTTCATTTAGTTCCATTTCTAGAGGTTTCTACTGATCTTTTACTTGCGACATGTTTCTTTGTTTCCCATTCTGGCTGTCGCTCTGGGATTGCTTTGATGTATTAGATCACCAGGAGAGCCCTGGCTGGATGACGCAGGCACACAGCTCACGGCCCAACACTCCCAGGAAAACTCCCAGTCTCAGCCTGTCCCAATCAGCCGCTCGCAGATCAGGCCAAGCAGCCTGACAACCAATCACCAGCCTGGAAACTCTGCAAGCACAGTGCGGAGAGTGGGACCCCAGGCGGCTTGCGCACTCCTGCGTCACAGTGAGCAGTCTGTTGGAGTCAGAGGGCACCCGCCCAGCGTTTCCCTGGCAACACAGTATAAGCCGGGTAGAGGGTGGGGATCCAAGGCTGTAGGCGCACGGGCACGCATGCACGCATGCACACACGCACTTCTGCGCCAATTCCACCAGACCAATGAGGTCTCGGACATGATCCTCCGTGGGAGGGCCCAAGCCCAACAAAATGGCGTCCTCCCTACACCACTCGCGTGCAGGCTTCACACCAGGGGAATGATAGTCCAAAACCTCCAGTCTTTGCACCAAAGGTGCTCAGTTCAGTCCGTCCCCGCAGGCTCCCGGCTCCTGCCCACACAGCCACTCCCTCCACCAGGAACCAGGTAAGTGCTCTCCGGCGAGCAAGCCCGGGCACCGGCCCCACTGATTCTCCAGCTGCTCTTAGCCTCACCGAGCTGAGCAAAGAGAGTCCTCACTAATTTACTGCGGGCTATCTTAAAACTCCTCTTCCCGGCAAAGGAGCTCTGGGCTGGTGAGCCTGGTGTGCGGCCGGAGGGTATCTCCCCCAACCAGACAAGGTTCCCACGGCTGGGGCTGCCCTCACGGGGTTCGCCCTCTCTCGTCTCCGTCCATCCTACCAGACCTGACGTGGCCTCCTCGTTAAGTTCTTCATTTAGTGGTTCTGTTCATTTCGTGTTTCGGGGACCTCCAGGGTTGAATGCTGTATAATTTGTTTGTAATTTTGGTGTGTTCCTGGGAGGCAGTTAGCACAGCGTCTGTCTATTGCGCCATTTTGAGGTTAACTTTTAAAAAGGGCTTTTTTCTGCCCACCTTCCTCCTCTCCCTTATGTTGGGAAAGCACGCTTGATGACAGCACAAACCAAGACGAGCAATTGCATCAATCTACTAGGTTAGCTCCTGGCACCCCCTCTGTTTATAAGTGTCTCACACTGAGTTGCGATTGTGCATCTGTCTCTGAGAGCCCCTTGAAGGAAGGAATATAACAAGTGTCTGAATGACACTTCATAACGGATGCTCAGAAAACACTTGTTAAATTGAACTGAGCTGCACTGAATTGGGTTATCGTACCAGAGGAGAGGGGATCTTTGAATCTGCTTTTTAAGTGAGACTGAGTTAAAACAAATCCAGAAAAGAAAAATCAATCTTTTTTGTTGTTTTTAAACATAGTCTAAATTTGGGGTACAGATACCAGTATGTTCATCGCCCATAATTGTTAAAGCATTCAGCAGTGACTCATCAAGTCCCCAAATAGATACTTTTTAAAAAGGCACAATGGCCCTAGGAAACAAAATTAGGCTTGGAAAATATAAATAGCGTTTTCTCTGCAGTCAAGAATGTGGGATCTTGCTGATACCAGAGGATGATTTAAGTCTAATTTCAGGAAAGTTACGCCTTTCCTTTGCGCATGTAGCAGAGTCTGAAGTGAAGCAAAGATCGTTCGATAAATTCTTATAGTGTTTCCCAGCACATATGTTTCATTCCTACAAAAAGTCATTTTCTGACCTCCAAGTGTCCCTAGTCCCAAAAGCCAGGCCAGACAGGTGCCTGCATTTCAGTAGAGGAATAAATGAATTTAGTTTCTACTCCTTTCGTTCTACTTCACCATTTTTGTCTTTTGCAAAGGAGTTTGGAATTTAAATCATTTAAAGCCTAGAATCTTCCAGGTCTAAAACTACAGAACAATGGTAATAATAAGGTACCTGGTCATTCCTCCGACCCTCTGTCTGCTGTAGATCTGTTTCTTGAGAGAGACTCCGGCATACTTTACAAAACTTCCCGAAGAACTCCTATGTCATAGAGAAGGCTCTCTTGCCAATGGGTAGCCACTTATTGAATATACCTTTACTGAGTACCTACTAAGTGTTAGCCTCTGTGCTAAGCCCTGGAGATCCAAGTCGAATAAGTCTTAGTCCTGCCCTAAGGAGGTCACAGTCGATTTTGGCAACAATAATATGTAGAGTATCTAATCCATAATAATACAGTGCCAAACTGGCACTAGGACCAAATGATAATAGTGCTGGGCATCAGTAGTTCAGCATGAAGGAGTTTGGGAAGACTTCACAGAAAATGTACTTTTAATCATCAGCCTTAAAAGGATTTCATCCGACAGAGAAAGGCAGTCTGTCTTTTCAGACATAGGACATAATGAGAGCAAAACATAAGGGCATGAAAGCTCACAACATGTGTAGGGAACAGTGAGAGGCTGAGCATGAATGGCACCTGGGCTGCACGGTGGGAGGTGGAACACGGCAAGGAAGAGACAGAGCTGTGTGGTACTGAAGGGCACGGCTCCACAGCCTGGGTCTCACTCCCAGCGAAGCCACTTACTAGCTGTTGTGACCTTGGCAAGTTACTTAACCTCTCTAGTTGGATTTCTTCATTTATTAAATGAGGGAAATAGCATCTATTTTATATATATATATATATATATATATATATATATATATATATATACACACACACACACACACACACACACACACATTAATATATACACACATACACATGCGGCTTAAGACAGTTCTTAGAACAAAATAAATAAAAGTATTAGTTATTATTAGGCCACTTTATGAAGGGTCTTGAATTTTAATCTGTACATTATTCTGTAAGCAAAAGATATGTTTTAAAGTAGAAGAAGGGTGGGGCCGGCTGAGTGGCACGGTGGTTGGGCGCTGGCTTGGGAGGCCAGAGGCCCCGGTTTGGGTCCCACATATGAGGGCCAGTGACACTGCCCTCAAAAAAAAAAAGTAGAAGTGAGAGTATGCAATAGGACATAATCTGTATTTTATAAAATTAACTCTGGTGCCCCTTTGGAGAGTAGATCAGATAAAGAAGAGACTAGAGGCACAACACAACTTCTGAAGCAGTTCCAAGAGTACGTATGGATAAGAGGAGCTGATGTGACATGGCTCTGAGTTAATATGGTAACCTTGCCCTCAAAAGCTCTGGGCTCCTAACTAGAAATTTCAACCTTGAAATATCAGTCTTAACAGATCTTCCAGGTTTAATGCTGAAAAACACAGTGAGTACCCTGGGAAAGAGCACAAAGCACTCTCCTCCTAGTCTGGATGTTTCAGTGCTCAGCTGCTGCTTCTGTTCTGAGCCCAAATATGAGCCCAGTACTGCCTGTACACTATTCACGATATCCTTCCCATCTAGTCAGATGTCATGAGCAAAATATTCTGGGTTTGGAGATGTTTTGTTTTGTTTTTTTCCTTTGAGTAACCTCAAATCTACTGGTCAGTTTCCTAGAGGAAATCCTGGCTTCTGGACTGCACAGCCGAAGCAGGGAGAGCTCTCAGCTCACGTCGAGGTCAGCAAGCAGAAGGTGAAATGGTGATGGAGAGGTGAGGAGAATGGCACAGCATCTCCTCTTGCTGCACTGCAGGCCTTCCCGCTGACCAGAGAGGCAACCGAGAATAGCGTTGGGTTTTCTGGTGGTTCTTATATCCCATCTCCAGGTAACCTGCTGGTTCCTGCACTGTTGGCACAGACTCCAAGATCCCCAGTGATGAGTTGAGAGTCTAAGCCCAACCCAACCCACTTTTCTCGTGGTTTCAAATAAATAAATACATGTATTCCTTGTGTTTAGTAGCACAATCACTTCAGTTTCTGATGAATTTTCTTGGGCCCTTACTTGAGAAAAGAGTTATCAGAGCTTAGAGGAGTTTTGAAAAGTAATCATTTGATGCACATGCTACACTCTCTCTCCCCTTGACCCCTTTCACTTTTTTCATTAACCACATTCCTGCACAACTTGTTTCTGAAAACTCATCATGTTTCTGTAGAGAGCCATCCAAAAAATTGTCTGTCCCTACATTGCAATTTTCTGTGGCACTGATAAACCATGTATGACTGTAATAAAAACCCATTTTGTGAAAAGATACAAGCGATTTGTTTTTGTTTCTTTGGGGTTAATGACTATTTATGGGAATTCATGAGATGAGGCATGAGCTTGCTTCGCACCAAACACGGAGAAGCCATTGCCTCTGCTCAAAGGATATTTAAAGTGTTGCAAGGCAAATAAATTCTGGTGTCAATTTCACCTCTCTTGAAAGCAATGGAAAGTGATGATGACATTAATGCCAGGAAATTACCGTGTCCTCAAATCATAGCACAAACACAACAGTGCAGTCCCTCCCTGGTTCTCTGTAAGTCCTTTATCTTTTTTCACCTTTCCTTTTTATTTTTTTTTAGCATTTTATTTAGCCCCAAAATCCAAAAATATTTTTCAGGAAAAATTCTTCCAGCAAAATGACAGAAATAAACCTCTCTTTCCTTAAGTGGTACGATACTTTTTACCTTTCTTTTATGGTGGTAAACATTCTCGAGCGTAGCTTAGCTAAAGCCCAAATCTATGTCAGTTTTGTGACTTTAGGAATGTCATTTAAGTCTCTTCAGGGCTCAGTTTACTTGTCTATAAAAGAACAATAAAGTACCTTCCTCATAGAATTGTTAGCATGAAATGAGATAATACATATACAGCACTTAGAATATCTAAACACTCAATAAAATTGACTAATAATAGTAAATAAGATTGATTCCTATCTCTAAGATGGGGATACAGAGTCACCACGCAAAATGACTGGATTCCTGTCAACACTCCCACTGCCCTAATCAGCAGTTCAAGAAATAGAAAAGCTAAAATTCCTCTCGGCTCTCAGCCATTGCTTCTTTACCTTACACTCATGTGAAATCATTGGTTTTTATCCACATTACAGCTAAGATCTAAATTATTTTCTTTTTCTTGCAGTCCCCTTAGGTACTTTTTAAAAATTCTTCATTTTTTTGGTCCAGCCAAGCGGCACGGTGGTTAAGCGCTGGCTTAGGAAGCCAGCGGCCCCGGTTCAGGTCCCACATATGAGGGCCAGTGACACTGCCCTCAAAAAAAAAAAAAATTCTTCATTTTTTTTAATAATAATAAAAAAGTGAGACAAACTTCACTTCGGGAGGCAGTATTTTAATTGCACCATTTTAAAAAAAATGCACCATTTACAAGTTACATAGTCTTTCCAAATAAATAGAAATCTCCCTCCTCCAAGCAGGATTACCTGTGCTTCCCTTCCTCTTGGCAAGATAACTCTTTGGAATAAGAATAAAAACAGACTTTTCTTATATCATTCTCCTCATTGTTCGCCTGCTACCATTGTGCCTAGTCAACTAACAATACCAAGAAGTCTAAGAAAAGGATGTTTGATGCTAGAATTGGCATGTCTTTATCAAAGGATCAAAGAGTCATATTTTTTATTTAAGATTTACAGCACTGATTACATTATTACTGGCCCTTTATCTTTTCCCTTTAAAAACATTTTAATTAGGGTCCCATATGCTTTTACTGACCTCTCTTCCATATTGAAATGCCCTAGTCAAAACCTCTGTGTCCCATTTATTTGACAAAAGCCAAGTACTTGTTTTTAGCTACACAAATATTTGGATAATAATTTCTGCCTAGTAAAGTTGCAGGCAATTCACAAGTCCCTTCTCTGATAGCTCCCTTCTCCCTCGTAAGTGCAATTATTTATAAAAGAGTCAATTGAAGAGCAGGCCGAGTGGCACGTTGGTTAAGAGCTGGCTTGGGATGCCTGCAGCCCTGGTTCGGATCCCACATATGAGGGCCAGTGACACTGCCCTCTACAGCTAAGATGGTGAACAACAGCTCCACCTGGAGCTAGGCTGCCATGAATCCCTGGGATAGCATAGCTGCAGCCCCTGCTGCAGTGGGCTGCCATAGGCTATAGCGAGTGGCTGACAGCCAGCGTGAGGGACTGGCAGCCAGTGTGAGCTGCCAAGAGCCGCTGTGAGTGGCCGTCCAGAGGCTGGCGACTGATCTGCCTCATCCAAGAAGAGCGCAATGGTAATACCAACATGGGCCAGTGAAGCAATGTCCTCTACAACTAGACCAAAGAACAAAAGGACAGCAACTTGTCTGTTCCCCTTCCCCGGTTCCGCAGCGCTGTTCCCCTCCCCCAATTCCCCAATGAAATCTTTAAAATAAAATGAAAAATAAATAAATAAAAGATTCAATTGAAGGATAAAGCTAGTGGCAGTTGTGTCTTATCCATGGTGATGCAGCTAGGGATGTAACCCCATCACCCAGTCCTCCTAAGATCTTATCTCCACCGAAGAGAAACTGGCTTGAGTTATTTTTGTGGTGTGTGTGTGGTCGTGTCATGCTCACTGAGGAGGCAGTGCTGTGCAAATGTGTAAGGAGCCCATAAGTTCTTAGATTTCCCACCTAAAACCTGACCTTTGGAAACAGTCCCAATTCCTACATCCCAATTCAAAAGCCATGAGGTTCACCTGGTGAGAAAGAAGTTCGCTTGAAGGACAGGCCAGGGGAAGGGTGTGTGGTAGATGGAAAGAGGGGTGTGTGAGGGGTGTGTAACAGGACAAAGTGAGACAGTGAGGGAAGGTAGGGACAGGCTGGCTGAGGCAGTGTAGCAATGCAGGTTAATGTGAGAGAGAGAGAGAGAGAGAGAGAGAGAGAGAGAGAGAGAGAGAGAGAGAGAGAGAGAGAGAGAACAGATTTATGTAACATCTTAAGGAGCAGATAGGCAAGGAAGGTTCTCCAGCCCACATGCATCTGTTCTGGAATCTGAAAATGACTTTGGAGGGTTTTGATATTTTAGCAGTCCCTCTCTCTGCCTGATGTTCCACAGAGCTCCCCCACTCCTGCAGGATGCAGACAGCATCCAGGGACCCCAGGATCTGGCAGACAGGAGGCACTCAAATATTTGTTGACTAAAAGGAGGGCAAAGGAGGAAGATGGGTGGGGCAAGTCATGAATTACTTTTTTCCATAAACCAGAATCTATTTACACTACCAATCCAAACCACTGCTATGTGCCTGGCCAGCAAGCCCTCCCAAGATTGTGCAGGCTAGTTTTCTTGCCAGCTCACTGGGGCATTTTGCTTCCCACAAAGATGCCCTGGATTTTCTCATTCTTTTTTTTTTTTAAGATTTTACTGAGGAATTGGGGGAGAGGGACAGCGTTGGGGAATCAGGGAAGGGGAACAGACAAGTTGCTGTCCTTTTACTCTTCAATCTAGTTGTGGAGGATGTCAGTCACTGGCCCATGTTGGTATTCTCATTGCGCTCTTCTCGGGTGAGGCAGTCACTCGCTGGCCGCCCACGCTGCTCACACCAGCTGCCAGCCACTCACGGTTAGTTCATGGCAGTCCACAGCAGCCTCACTGTGGCCCGGCCACTCACTGCAGCCCAGCTCCAGGTTGAGCTGTTGTTCATCATCTTAGCTGTAAAGGGTGCAGCGTCACTGGCCCTCATGTGGGATCCAAACCAGGGCCCTGCTGTTCAGAGCTGGCGCTCCCAAGCCAACTCTTAACCAACACCACTCCGCCTGCCCTTCTCATTCTTTTAAAATCACTTTCTAAACAGAAATGGCGGGAAATAAAGATGCTGGGAAGGGGAGAGGATGGTGGGAAGGGAAGAGGGGTGTGCATGTGTGTATGAAGACTAAACAGTAGACTGGAGTCAGAAAACCTGGATTCTAATCCACTTAGTATAATTTACTGTGTAAACATGGGCAAGTCAGTTGATTTGCATGCCTTGTTTCCTCATTTTCCAAGTGGGAATATTTGTTCTACATACCTCACAAGGTGGCATTAAAGATTTAAGGAAATGATATATAAGAGCATTTTGAAAGGATAAATTCCTATATCAGTCTTATATAGAGAAATTAATTAGTATGGTACATGAAAATAGGTTAAGAGGAATATTACTGGATTAGAGGGAAAGCGGGGGCTGGGGAAAAAGAGAAGCCCCCTCCTTCATTTGAAGATACCAGAAAAAGCCAAGACCACTCTGCTTCTCAAAGCACAAATTTGGCCAACACTTTCTTTTATCTTGAGAAATCTCTAGGAAGAGGGTTCTTCCTTTTCCCTGCTCCTCTGTACCAGGGATTTTCAGTGTGTGCCTACCATATGCCAGGCAGTGTTTATCAGCTTATAATAATTAGCCCTGGGGTACAATATTTATACTTTCAAAGGACTTTCACAGGTCATCTCCTAATTTGCCCTAACTTTCCTTGTTGATGGGACTGGCTGTCTGTCCCTCACTATTTACTATGTGGAAGCACAGAGGCCTAAAGGATTTCAATGACTTCACCAAAGGCCAAACGGTAATGAAATCAGCACCCAAACTTGGGTTTCCTGACTCCCCTCTTCCCACTACAGGTGTACAGAGGGGGGAAATGAAGTTACTAAGATGCTGGTCTGGGGCTCTGGGCAGATGTGGTGAAGGAGGGCCCCAGTCATGGCTTCCTGAGAACCCTGAGCCCTTCCCTCCAGCGGGCTCCATGGAACGGACAGGACGGGATTTTTCCACGCTGCTGCGGCAGGGAGAGAGACCCAGGTAGCAGAAAGTTTAAGCCTCACCTAGAAGCTGACATTAAATAAAGCCACTTGATATAACGGACCCCGCTTTAGAGACAGAGCGTCCTATTCCTGCCTACACTTACAGTGTGTCTGCAGCCGTTCTGAGCCCCACTTTCCTCTCTGTGCAATGGAGATCATAACATCCACCTCACACTTAGGGTATTCTCCTGAATAAGAGGCTCAAGGAAGGCCCGAGGCTTTGTAAACAAACTGGCAGAGTGTGCATTAACATTAAGTCTCTCCCACCGCGTCCCCCTACACACAGGTACCCTCCGAGGCGTAAAACTTTTCCCCATCATCTGACATGCCCAGGCCACTGTCTCTATCACCCCTGGGGCGTGTGAATTCCAGAGGACAGCTCCTGGTGACGCGCCCTCGCAGCTTGGGCTTGCTGTTGTTTTGGGTTGGGAGGGAGACGATCTCAATCTAGGTTATCCCCGGGCTTCATAAACCTCTGTCTGTTACCCGCTCCATCTGCCTCCGCTGTCTCCCTCGGCAGGTCCAGCCGGTCTGCCTTTCCCGGCCCCACCTCTCGCTCGGCCGTCAGTCTGAGTCTGGGTCTCGGGCTGGGTTTGGGTGTCTTCTTCACCCTCAGTGAGTCAGAAACAAAGGAGGGCGGAGGGAGCGCACGAGCTCGGGCTGCGCCTTTCGCCCTTTACTCTGAACTCGCAACGTCAGCGGCCGCTGGATGGAATCGCGGGGCGCGGGCCCGGCCGCCCACCACAGCACACGGGGCCCCGGGAGTAGCCGGGCCTGGCGGGCGGGCGCTCGAAGAACCGGGCCGCGTGGGTGCCGGGATGGAGGGCGCCGAGGGGCGGGGAGCCGGCGTGCGCGTGTGTGCGAGCGCCGGGGAGGCCGGCCCATAGTGTAACCGGAGCTACAAAGGAGGCGAGTCCTCCAGAGGGAGGGCGGGCGGAGCGGCGGCGGCGCCGGGGGCATCTCCGCCACCCTCCCCGGGAAGGAGCCCCTGGCCGCGGCCCCCGCGCCCCCCGGAATGATGAAGAAGAACAATTCCACCAAGAGGGTGAGTGCGCTCGCCGGCCCCGCGCCCGTGGCCGACTTTGTGCTCCGGGGACCCCGGCCCGTCGGGGCTGCCAGCAGCCGGGCGCCCTGCGCGAGCCCCCGCCCTCCCGCCGGTCTCCAGCCCCCTGCGTCCGCGGTCCCCCGGTCCCCTGCCGCCGTGCGCCCAGCCCCGCGCCGAGGCACTGGGGGGGGGGGGTTTTGTTTGTTTACTTGGGTAGGGGGTGTCACTTGGCGTAGTTTCCGCGCGACCCCCAGCCTCCCGTCCCCTGAGCGACTGGCAGCCTTGGGCATCGCGCTCTGCTGCGGAGAGGAGACAATGAGAAATAAAATAAAACGCCGTTAATCCGGCGCTGCGAGGACAAGGCTGGGGGAGGGGGCGGGGGCCGGGTGGCAAGCCGAAGGCCACCTCGGCTCAGGCCCCTTCCTCCCGCAGTTGCAGTTGTTTATTTGGGAGGAGGGGGAGGGGAGCGACGGGGGAGAGTCCCTCAGAGTGAGAACCTCTTAGGAAGTGGGGAGCGGACGTCGGGCTCCCCGGACTCCGGCCTTCGGTGGGGCGGTCCCCGGAAAGAAGGGGAAGAGGGCGACGGAGGAGGGTCGCAAGTCTCGGGATGGAGAGAAGGAAAAAGCTGTGATCACCTAACCGCCCATCCTTCTCTTGCCCCGGGGCAGGGGCCTCAGGATGGAAATCATCAGTCTGCACCGCCCGAGAAGGTCGGCTGGGTCCGGAAATTCTGCGGGAAAGGGATTTTCAGGGAGATTTGGAAAAACCGCTATGTGGTGCTGAAAGGGGACCAGCTCTACATCTCTGAGAAGGAGGTAGGTGTCCTTTGCCCCCAACTCTCCCTATTTGCTCCTATTCCCCACTTTGTCTCTCCACGGGGGGCTTCTCCGCTTCCTGTCTCCCCCTTTCCTCACCCCCCATTTTGTTGGAAAAGCAAGTTCAACAGTCTGGTCCGTCTCTAGCCCATCATATCTGCAGAGAAAGGTCACCCTTTAGTGAGAAGACCTGAGTTAGAATTAGAAGTTGAGTATGCATATTATTTAATGACTTTTCTTTGCAAATATCTTTCTGACTACTATGAGTACCCCCTCCCAAGATGTCCCCACGTTCTAAGTGTGCCCTGCTATTCCCTATCCTGGCCTCTAGCTGAGCGTAGGACTTCTTTTTCTTTGCTATTGCTGCTGAAACACTCTGAACAGCAGCTTATTCTCCACCCCTTCCTGTCCCCCAACCCCAGCCCAGCTAGCCCCCCCTTTCCTGTCTCTAGCAGGGGCATACGCAGGTCATAGCAGCACAGCTGACAGGAATCACAGAAAACACACCCTACAGCCCAGGGTCAGTCTCATATGACCTCAGGTAGAGTATCTGTGAGTGGCAGGCAGTTATTTCTGTTGAAGCCAATGAATGGGGATGATCTGTGTTACTCCCAACCCTAACTTCACTAAAAAAAGAAGCAAGGAACTCATTCTTCACTCCCTTCCTGCACCCCCCCACCCCCACTTGTATCAGAAGGGAGAAAAATGGAGTTATGGACCCCTGTATGTCTCTATGTATGTCTTTGGCTCTATAGTTAAAATGAAAACCACAGTCTACACTGGGTCAGAACCTGAGCCCAGACCACTGAATCCAAACTCTTCTCCCTTTTGTCTGATTTTTGGGATCTGTAACACGCAGAATACTGAGTAATATTGAGAAATTGCCCTTCCATGAATTAGAAGTCACTCTGGTTCCTACCTCTGTGATGGTGTCAGTGTACCTAGGAGACAGTCCTGTGCTCCCCTGGCACAGTGGCCCCTCCTCCCCCAGCTCCGTGTCCCCTCACCAGGGCTAACTGGGAAGTCCGCCCTGAGTTCTAACCTCTTCTGCTTTCTGCAGTGGACTATATTTAGGTAAAGAAATCCTTTTATGGTATTGAAACAGACCCACACGCAGTATTCATTTGAACCAAACATCTACTAACACAACCAGGGAAGAACTAAGCCGTGCCAAAGCCAAAGAGACCCCTCTTCCAGAGTGTCCACATCTTGCTGTTACCGCTAAGCTGAGAGCTTAGTGATGGAGTGAGGTGAGAGACTTTGACAGGAGGATTTATTTTTAAGGGTGACATCTGATGAACCCAAATCCTGCAGAAAGTTTTTCCACAGTTTGCTAGCTTTCCATTGAAAACAACAACAACAAAGCAGCAAGTGTCAAAAGTGTACCTGCTATCTTCCCAAACTTCATAATGGCAGGAAACTTGAGTGAGCAATCAGGGAGAATTTCCCACACTTCCAAGGGGAAGCCTGAGAATGGTGAAAGGGTAGAAGGAACACATTTTTGTCTTGTTTGTATTTGTCCAAAGAACAGAGCCTGCGGGTGAAAAAGCATGGTTGGTCCTTGTTTGGAGAGGAAGGAGTACCGAGATGGGGGAAAGGATGGAATGACCTCAGCCTAGGATGCTGGTGTCTTATGAGTCAGGAGCATCTGACTGGTCATGGGGCCAACTGCCCTCAGCTGAGAAGGGCATAGGAAAAGAGGGACTGAACCTATTGATTTTACTCTTTGGTGCCAATTTACATGCTACAATGGGCTTGGGTTAAAGGTGAAACTAACAGAGGACATCAGGCTTTATTCTACTTCCCCAGAGCTCCAGAGCCTGTAGAAGTCAAGATTTTAAAAAAGAAATGCATAGTGTAATGTTTGTAATTTACATGTTAATGCAAGAAAATTTCTAGCCCTTTACCCTATAATTTGCCAGTCTTTTTTGTTATAATTTGCCTCACATTGGCAGGGTCTCCATCAGAGAAATCCTCCTGTATTTGTTGTTAGTAATTGTTTTTCTCAGTCAAAGGACATAATCTTATGGTCATGGAGCTGATGTACAGGGAAACCTCATGGTAGAGGAAATTGGGTTCAGGACATGTTTTTTTGGGAACTGTGGGGAAAACCCCTTTCTGTGGACCAGGGACAAAGAATCAGGGAAGGAAGGGCTGACTTTGGAAGTCTCATTATCAATGAGACTTTGGGAATTAGATGGGGGAAAACAATACAGTGGAGAACAAGGGTATTGGAGCTGTCCACCTTCCCTGAAACTGGAAATATCCTGTCCTACTGCTTGCCTTACGCTGTCTCCTACCCCTGCCCTTCCAAGGTCTAAGCTCTGTCAATGTCCCCTGCTCCCCAGAGCTCCTTATCAGCTGTGTCCAAGCCAGAATACCTCCCTTTCCTTGCCTTCCTTTCCCTTCCCCTAAGGAAAACAGAACAAGTAACTCTCTTCCCCTGGCTACATACACACACCCAGCACTTTCCTCTCCAAGATTTCTGGCCTCTGCTGATAGTCTCAGCTCTGAGGAAGTGAGAGAGAGGAGGAGTGATGCATCACCCTACATCCCTGCCCATGTTTCTGGGAATTGTTCTCAGACACCTCTTGCCAGCATCTTGTCCACTTCCACCCACAATCCTTCAGGGCCTCTGACCCCTTCCCAGCCCAAAGCCTGGGAGTCCTAGAAAGGGGGAGAGCCCCGGAGGAGCCTTATGGAAACAGAGTGGATGTACGAGCAGCCATTCACCTGAGTGGAGCTGTGTAATTGGCCCTCCTCATCTATGTTAACCCCCCTGGGTCCAGCAGCAGCAAGTCAGATACAATACCAGCGGTGGCCTGGGCAATGCGAGAGGGAACCACTCCCCCACTTTAAGGCTGACGAGAACCAGAAGGATAGATGAAGTCACCACCATACACACAATTCCTATTTCAGAGCTTGGCAAGTGGGGACTCTTTTGTGTAATAACTCCAGGGAGTGTAGATGCCTTCCAAGGAAGACGTAGGGCTATGTGTATCTGTTTAGTTTTAACAAGACGAGTGCTGGTGGTTTTCATCTCTTGCCCCAGCGAAATGGGACCAGCTCCTTCCGAGACTATTCCGACCCGGGGCTCAAGCAGCAGAGGGTGAAAGGGTTTTCTAGTCACAGGCTGCTTTGCCTGGGCCAGCCACTGAGTTCTCTGCTCCTCGCGAGCCCTAGTCATCCGTAAGCCACAGCTTCTGAGTACCAGCACTGTGGACACACCTTAGGGGAAAGGAGGAAAAGCTCTGAGAGGTTGAGAATGGACTTTGGAAGAAAGCTAATGGGATGTGCTTTGTGGCACTCAGAAAATGCTGGCTGGGGCTGCAGGCTGGAGATAGAATTGTGGTCTCTGGTTAGACTTTCAGTAAGGGAGTTAGGAGCCAAATGCTGGCTAAACCTGCTGAGGGTAGAGCCAGGATGCATATCTGTCTGATACCGCAAGCAGGAAGAGCTAAGTTTAGACACAAGGAAGAACGTCCTGGCAGTAAGGGGACTTAGGCTCTCAAACTGGAATCATGGAAAGAGGTAGCAGGATGCTTTTTCCAAGTATGAAATATAGTCCTTCAGAGACTGTGTAAGTGCATCTTTGCCTAGAGAGAGGTGGATGGTTGAAACGGCTTTTCAAGCCTGGAAAAAGCTCGGCTGAGTTGTCACAGTATGTTGGAGGGAGGAAGGAGAGGTAGGAACCACAGGTGTATTTTTCAGCTTGTCTGAACAAATGGAACCAGAGGACTGCTGTTCCTATGGTGCGGAAACCACTGAAATAAAAGAGGTATATATTCAAGGAGAGCGCCATGTGGGATAAGAAAGCAACAAAGTGACAAGATAAACATGAGATGGGGAGGCCAAAGGCAGCCGTTCATGGCCTCCAGACATCCCCTGATATTGGCCCTGCCTTCATCTCCCCTCTCTGGACAGTCAAGGGCCATCTGGATCTAGCTTACTTCAGGATGATGGGATTAACCTGTTAGCTGTGTAAGCCGTATCTTTCAAAGGACAAAATGGGGGTCATGAAGAGACACATGCTGGGGCTTTGGAAATGGTGGCTGAGGAGAGTGGGGATAAGGGGTTTCAACGGAAACCGCCTGAGGAGTCAGGGGCTGCCCCAGTGCTGTCCCCCATTGTCGGGCTTTGTGGCCTTTGTGGCCCTTGGGTAGGTCAGCCCTTTCCTGTCTTTTCAGCCCTCCCCTCTCCTCAGGCTTCCTCTGATTCCCAAGACGGCTCTAAACTAACAATTTGGGGGAAGAGACTAAGTAATTTTATCCCCATCACCTCACCTCCAATCCTCCCCTAGGTGAAAGATGAGAAAAATATTCAAGAGGTGTTTGACCTGAGTGACTACGAGAAGTGTGAAGAGCTCCGGAAATCCAAGAGCAGGAGCAAGAAAAATCATAGCAAGTTTACTCTCACCCACTCCAAACAGCCCGGTAACACGGTATGTCGCTCCTGCCGCCTGGGCCACCGGAACACCGATGGTCAGGAGTGGGGGGCGGGGGAAACATCTGTCTTCTGTGTCTCTCTCTTTCTCTCAGCTCTCTTGGCTCAGAGGCCCTGAATTACTGCTGTCCTGCCTGCTTTTATTATTTAACCTGGGAATATTGTGGCCACTTCCTTCCCTCCAGGCAAGCTAGCCTTCAAACAAAAATTCTCTCTCTCTCTCCACCCCCTCAGATGTGTGTGGACACGTGCGTACACACACACAGATCTCTTGGGAGAAAAAATCACTTTTCCCGGCACCCTGATAGGTGCTTGAAATTTCTGAATCTAATTTCTCTTGTTTAAGGGAAGCCATTCCTATCACATTCTATTTCTTCAAACATTTAAAGATCTTTATTTTAGTACCGTCCTTGACCAAACCTCCTCTAATTATCTCCAGTGCCGTGTTAATATCCACCACCCTTCGTAGTTCTTCCTTGGTCATTTCTAAAACAACCTCCAAGCCATGGCATTTTGCGGGTATAGAGGCTGATTTCCTTAAGTTGTGGTTGACTCCGGAAGCAGACTCTCTCTCCTTCTAGGAGCTGGGTCGAAGAGAATGAGATGATCATGTCTTATTTCGTTGCTGTCAAGGGGAGGCACCGACTCTAGAACCCGGGCTGAAATGAGAATCTTCCCCCACAGGCGCCCAACCTGATCTTCCTGGCAGTGAGTCCAGAGGAGAAGGAGTCATGGATCAATGCCCTCAACTCTGCTGTCACCCGCGCCAAGAACCGCATCTTGGACGAGGTCAGGGGGCTCGCGGTGGGGAGACGGATGCAGGGGCAGAGGGAGCAGCTGGGACCCACTACAGAGGGAAGATGATGGCATGTGCCCCTTTTTCTTGCTCCCCCCACCAGCTCCCTTTTGAAAGCCCTCTTTCTGCCCTCAAAGTCTTTTCGGCCAGCTCTTTCTCCATTCTGTGACACAGGTGCCAGCCTGGGGCCAACTTGAGGAGCCCCTTCATATCCAATAAGCCCCTTGCCCTTGGCTTTGCTCAGAAGCAGTTCATGGAGTGGGTTTATTTCCCAGTCCAGGCATGTCCACGCCCCAGGGAATGCTGGATTGGGACAGAGTCCCATGACTCACAGTGCTTCTGTTTTCAGGTCACCGTTGAAGAGGACAGCTATCTTGCCCACCCCACTCGAGACCGGGCAAAAATCCAACACTCCCGCCGCCCCCCAACTCGGGGACACCTAATGGCCGTGGTACGTAAGACCATAAGAAAGTAAAAATTGCTAAAGGGCCAATTCCATGTCGGTCCATCTCAGGGCTGTATCTCAGAGAGCCCACCAGAGGCCTTTGTGATACCAAGGTCAAAGGGTGGGAAGTCCCTCCCCCCTGGAATCAGGAAACAAGCCTGGTGCCTCCAATTCAAAAGTACTTATTCAGCATGTACCGAGATCAAAAGTCCCTGCCCTCAGTAAATTACTTTTCCTTTGGGGAAAATGAGATATACCCACAGGGAAAGTGAAAAGGCAGTATAAGCGACTGTCTCGTGGCCAGCTGGCCCCCGGGGAACAGCATGAGTTCCTCAGGCAAGCAGAGGAGGAAGGATCACAGTGGGGCCCCTAACACACACAGTGCAGCTCTCCTAAGTCTCAGCAAGAGCGGCGGTCAGGGATGGTAGAAAGAACACGGGCTTTGGAACCTGACAGACAGTGTTGGGAACTAGCTTTGCAGTTTGCCCACTGTGGTCCCTGGAAGCTGCATGTCTCCACCTGTACAGGGGGGCAGTAATCTGCCTGCCGGAAGGGCTGTTATGAGGGGGGGTCTGAAACAACATATGTATCCTGCATCACTTTTTTTTTTTTAATGACAGTATTCTGGAAATAGGAGAATCAGTTTTATTACAAGGCAAGGGTTTCTAAGTTCCCAGTAGCAGAGGGGTTGAGGTGTGTAGCTAAGAGGTTGCAGGTGGAAAGGGACAGTTGCTGGGCTGTGTGGGGCATCCTGTGAGTGCCAACCTCAATGTGGTCTCAGAATCTACAATCCAGAGGAAAACGACAGCCTTTAAGAAGCTCTTAAGTAGAGAATATAGGAAATGAACAGGAGAAATGAGTTTAAATCACAGAAAAATGAAAGAAAGAATTAAGTTCAAATCACTATCCAAGGAATACAAAATAGTTGAAGGGCTCCGTCGGGAGGGAGGGCTTCTCATCAGGGAAGGCATGCCGAGGAGGAAAACCACCACCACTCTCATCTCCTCGGCCGGTCACTCCTGAAATGCTGGCTGAGGACAGTTTATCCCCTTCATTCCCGCCCTCTCCATCTCCAGGCTTCAACCTCTACCTCGGATGGGATGCTGACCTTGGACCTGATCCAGGAGGAAGACCCCTCTCCTGAGGGACCCACTTCTTGTGCTGAGAGCTTTCGGGTCGACCTGGACAAGTCTGTGGCCCAGCTGGCGGGCAGCCGGCGGAGAGCAGACTCAGACCGTATCCAGCCCTCCTCAGATCGGGCAGGTGGGCTTCCCCGACCCTGGGAAAAGCCAGACAAGGGGGCCACCTACACCCCCCAGGCTCCCAAGAAGTTGACCCCCGCAGAGAAAGGCCGCTGTGCCTCCTTGGAGGAGATCCTGTCTCAGCGGGACACTGCCCCAGCCTGTACCCTCCAAGTGCGGGCCGACGACCCCCAAACCCTCATCCCACCCCACCCGGGGCAGCTGTCCCGGATCCAGGACCTGGTAGCAAGGAAACTGGAGAAGACTCAGGAGTTGCTGGCAGAGGTTCAGGGACTGGGGGATGGAAAGCGAAAGGCCAAGGACCCCCCTCGGTCTCCTCCCGACTCTGAGTCAGAGCAGCTGCTGCTGGAGACAGAGCGGCTGCTGGGAGAGGCGTCGTCGAATTGGAGCCAGGCGAAGAGGGTGCTGCAGGAAGTCAGGGAGCTGAGGGACCTGTACAGACAGATGGACCTGCAGAGCCCGGACTCCCTCCTCAGACAGACCACCCAGCACAGTCAGTACCGGAAGAGCCTAATGTGAAGGAAGGGGACAGGGTCTGGAACTCGGGGGCGCACAGACTCTTATCTCCAACTGTTGCAGGATAAACCTTTTTTATTTACCTCAGTCAAAAAAAGAAAAAAATAACACAAACTCATTGCTCTTGCTGATGTATGACCCGCCTGCACCCCTCCTTTCCCAGCCTCCTTTCAGTCCTTACCCCGCTCTATCCCTCTGAGGCCTAAGTTGCTTCCAGTTTGAGGAGGAGGTGACCAGTGGTATTAAGAAGTTTTCTCCTGGATGGAGAGAGAAAAAGGCTAATAAAGGCACAGTGTGACCATGTTACACACCCCACCCCTCTGAGGTGCACTGGGGGATGCACTGCCGCTCTCAGGAACATGGATAGGCTTCAGGGGGAGGGGAGGGTTATGTGGTGTGTTGTCTCTCATGTCCCGACCCAGGTTTTCAATCTGAGGGTGGAATTTCAGCTGCCCAGCTCTGGCTCCAGGGATGTGGAAGCCAGTGCCACCTGTCCCTGCTCACAGAAGTGCAGTTTATTCCAGGCCTGAAGGTTTGGGGAACTGGAGTCTTCCCCACCAGACACTGGCTTCTCGCTCCTAGCAGCCGCTGAGATTCAGCTGCCCAGCTTTCACATTTGATGGGTTTCTTCCCTTCGTCTCCCACACCCTTCCCAACACTGATTCAAAGATACAGCGTTGGACAGATGGGATTGGTTTGGTCACTTGGCTAGGGGTCCTGCACGGGAACTAGGGACAGTTGACCCCAGAGGAGAACAAAACTAAGAATGAAGCTGATTTGTGATGCAAGCTGGGTCAGATGAAGGGGAAAACCGAACACGTGCTCAGGTTCCTCTTTCGGCCACGCTAGGTTTCCTGTAGCCTCTCCCTCTCCTTCCTCAAACCTCTCTTCCAACACTAATCAAGCCCCGACTTGAGAGAAACTTCTATGCTCACTCCCCCACCCTCCAGACCCCACCCCTTTGGCGCTGTCAGGCTCCCTTGCATTCTTGCCTGTGGTTGATCCTACACAACTCATTGTGTTTGTTTCTTTCTTCTGAAGTTTCTAAGCTCAGGTTTGGTAACAGTGATAGGGCCCAGAGAAGAGTTGTGAAGGCAAGATAGGAAAGATTTTGGGAAAGAAGGGGACCCAAGTAAATGAGGGTTTACAACAACACGACCCCTTGCTGGCTTCTTGATCTGCTTCCCCGGATCTCTCACCTCCAAGAGCTAAGACCTAGAGCTTCACTGGGGGGCAGGGAGGAAATGTGGGCAAACTGCCTGTAGACCCTGGCCATGAGATGGCCCTAACGTGACATTCAGGAAGACGGGGTAGGAGGGAGAGAAGGAAAATCCTTCAATTCCTATTCTGCTCTAACATTACTCCCACAACCCATGTAAGCAAGATGGCAGAACCTCTCCAAGCTAAACCATCTCCGGGGAAGAGATTCCTGCTCTGTTTATTACTCCCCCGTGGTCATGAAGTTTTCCCTAGATCCAGTCTGTAGTCAGTCATCTAAACTAGTCTCTTCCCTAAGGAACACATATCCTACTGAGTGAGAGAACACTGCCACCTAACTGTCATCTCCAGGGTCTCCTGGGGTAGCAGGTGAGGGAATTGGGTCTCCAGGCTTCTGTCCTCCAAGCAGGTTTCACTCTCCTAAACTCTAAGCATGGCCAGCAGACCCACCCATTTTCTAGGTTACTGAAATATTGAAAAGTTTAGGTTAAAATACTTTCTTTTTATAGGTCTCCATCTTTATTAATGTTATTGTACCAGCATTTTCCGTTTTCTCTCTTTTCCTTCCTTGTCGCTCCCATACAATGAAGAACGACATAAGCAAGAATGGCATGTATATCCCAACATGCCAATTGTCTGTGACTCCCAGGGGAGCTAGAGGATGGAGACAGACACGAGAGGAGGATGACAGGAGAGGAGAAGCAGAAAAGATTGGGGACCCCAGGAGACCAAGAGCTAGGCACTGGGTTCCTGGGGTCTTCAGGCATCAGAACCAGGCCACAAGGTGGCAAAATGAGCTCAGCTTTGGAACCAGACAGATCTGGGTTCAAGTTCTCAGAGCTATGAGGCTCTGGGCAGGGCACAAGCTTTCTGGGTGTCAGTTTTCTCATCTGCAACATGTTGGATGGGTAAAGACAACCTATGGAAAATGCCTGACAGTTGATAAATGGCTGCTGGCACTCAGTGAAGGGCAGCTGTAGCTGCTATTATTAGTTTGACTCAGTGGGCTATGAAGAGCTAGCTCAGGTGGCAGGAGCACGGACTGAATGAGGCCTAGGGCGTGGGGTTACTTATCACTGTCACTTTGCTCTAGTCCAGGAGCTGTCCAGTCCACAGGCTGTGCCCATAACCTCTCCTTCTTCAAGGAGAAAGAGGACCAGGTGCTGTACTCAAGGCTTGAGATAGAAGGGGGAAAGCGTGACCTCCTGTCTTGAAGGATTTCAGAGCTCAACACACAGCCAGGCTTCCCACTAGAAAAATAGCTTAAATTGTACCCTGACGGTGGGCTGCTGGCCTGATTTCTGTTAACAAAGAGTGAGCCCAGGCATTATGACTGGAGGACAATAACGCTGTCACTCTAGCTTTCGCCCTCCTCCCAGCACCTCTTTTTTCACTCCATCATTCCAATTTCTTTGCCTGCACTATTTCCCTTACTTCCTCCTGCTCACTGTGCTCTGGGGTAAATGGGTAGATTGAGTGGGGGTTATGGGGGACAACTTGCTGACTACACAGTTGCCAACAGATGTGTATTTATTCTTCCTCCCCTCCTCTCTCCCAACGACTTTGCTGTACTCT
This sequence comes from Aselliscus stoliczkanus, assembly GCA_033961575.1. NCBI lineage: Eukaryota > Metazoa > Chordata > Mammalia > Chiroptera > Hipposideridae > Aselliscus > Aselliscus stoliczkanus. The sequence goes on from CM066739.1 coordinate 103,383,567, forward strand.
TCTTCTTACACAAACGAATTGGAAAAGGGAAGCCCTAAATTGGGGAGATGAGGAAATCCAAGACACAGAGTTGAAATGGGGTGAGGGGTAGACATAGGTAAAAAACTAAATGCCATTTCATATTTCATTGACATTTTCCTCAACTTCTCCTGTTCTTCCTCATTCAATCGTTAAGCGGAGTTTGGGGAACAATCCTGGTCTTGCTCCATTGGGAAGAATGTCTGAGGTGTTGACCTGGAAAGCTGATGAATCGATCTGCTATTTCCCTATTTCCACAGCATAGCTGCAGCATGTTTAAAGAGAAAGGAAAAGGGGAGGAACCCCCACAAGTTTCTCTAACTCCTGCTCCAGCCTTCACAAGCCATGCCCTGCTAAGCCTAGAGCTCTGACCCCAGGGAAATAGCTCTTGCCCTCTCCCCCAACCCCTCTGCCGACAGTAAATTCTGCCTCATTTTCCCCAAAAACCATTCCTAAAGAATCTCTCCCCTTTCTTAACTTCACAGGCAGGCGGACCAGCCCCATTCTGTACCCTCAGAGCTCCGAGACAGCCCCCTCCCCCATCCCACCCCCTTGTCTTGCCTGGTTCATGTCTTTTTCTGCTTTCTTCCTACCTCTCAGTCTCCCAACAACAGCAGCCAATCCCCAGCCCGCTCTAGAGCCGCACCATATATGGAGAGGTTGGAAAGAAACCCGAGTAAATGCAGGAGGGATCTCTCTCTCTCTCTCTCTCTCTCTCTCTCTCTCTCTCTCTCTCTCTCTCTCTCTCTCTCTCTCTCTCTCTCTCTCTCTCGTTAGAGCGCCTTTCCGCATGTGACCCTGTGTCTATTTGTCTGGTGTATGACACCAGTCCCACCATTCCCTGTCCCTGGTTCGCCCCAACTACAGAATGAGGACCCTGTCTGCTATTCCTCGCCTGTATTCATGCCCCTTGAGACCATCACTCCAACCAATTGCCTCTGACCTAGATTCTCTGTACTAATTACAAGCCTAACGAGATCTAACAAACACCCAACTTAGCACAGTTGAGACCCTCGAGGTCAATTAGTGCAACCCAGCTCAGCTCAGGAAAGGAGAGATGGAGCCAGACCCTCTGGACGTCCCTCACCCACCCCAACCCCAGCCCAGGCCTGGGCGGAGGCAGGCATGGGGAGAATACAAAAATTAGGAGGACAGGTTTAAAAATAGGATCTTGGAGAATTAGCAAGTGTGGGGAGGACTGTGTTAAGGTTGGGGACCAGTTGGGGAATGCAGATCCCCAAGTCCTCCTAAGTTATCAGGGGGGTAGAGGTTGGTGCAGCTACAGAAATAAAGGGCATGGGCAGTTTTCATTTTCGTAAAGACGGTGGAGAGAAAAGTAAATCAGAGAGCAGACAGGCGGCCACAGAACTCCTGATCTGCATCGGTCTCAGCTCTTAATCCCGCCTCCTCTTTGCTTCCTGTTTTGCTTCCTCTGTCTTTCCTGCTGGTTTCAAATCACTCTAAAATCACCTTCTTTCAGAAATACCAGACTCTATCTCATTCTTGCTTTTCCTTCTTCAGATACTAAAACCATGACAGCAAACAGCCCCTTCCTCCCAAGAAACAGAAAATTTAAAACAGGGGTGATTAGGTTTGGGTCAGACACTTTGGGGTGATGCCCAAATTACTGTCTTCTAGATGAAGAAGCAGAGGAAATTGTAGGAAGTGCAGCAATGGGTATCTGATTGCTGTTGCCAACTTTTCCTACCCGGCAGCAAATGCAACACAACAAAAAGAAGGCGGTGTCTCGCGTCCTGTTTTCCTGGGTTCCTTTCTTTAGGTGACAAAAAAAGGCAGTGGAATGGTTTCCTGTCCTATGTTCTCCACATGCAGGCTAGCTGTCCTAACCTCATCCCAAACACCTGTGGCTCTATCAGGTGGGCGGGATAGGAGAGGGCTAGTGGAATGTTCTATGCCCATGTGGGGAAATGGGCCTGGAGCCACCACAAAAACAGGATGCCCTGGGCCAGCTGAGTGGCGCTGTGGTGAAGAGCTGGCTTTGCACGCCAGCGGCCCCGGTTCGGGTCCGACATATGAGGACCAGTGATACTGCCCTCAAAAAAACACAAAAAAACAGGATGCCCCTCTTTCCCCAGCCTCCACCCAGCTCGAGCTGCACAGGGCTGCACTCACTCTGCAAGCAGCTTGCCCCATCCACAGCCCAGCCTTATGCAGGAACCAGGAGCATGGAAGGTAGGACAATTCGCATAGGGTCATGTCTGTTTCTATGTGGAGGACTCCCAGATTTACTTCCCTGGCCTGAAGCCCTCTCTGGGATCAAGGCACTTACAGTCAAGTGCCTCTGTGCTATTTCTACCTGTGTATCTAACGGGCATCTGAAACTTAATAGAAGCATGGTAGATCCTTAAATAACGATCCTCAAGTGAATCAACCTCCTTCCATGCTCTTTTGCAGCAAGAATTTATTGCTTCTCCCACTTGAAAGGTGTTGTGATTTCTCTGTCTGCCACTTGCATCTGGGCTTGCCTTGTGACTTGTTTTGACCAGTAGAACATGCCACTGTGTAAATTCCAAGGCTTAGGCCCCAAGAGGTCTTACGGTTTCCTCACGGGCACTCTTAAAATTCAGCTGCATGTAAGAAGGCTGGGCTAGCACCCTTGAAGATGAGTTCACATGGGGAAAGAGGCCCTGAAACCACATGGAACTATTCCCACCATTCCAGCTTCAAGGCATTCCAGCTTCAAGGCAAGCACAAGCTGAATACAGCACAAAAGGCAAAACCTGAAGACCAACCATCCAAGTAGCCCACAGAATTGTGACAAATTAATAAATCCTCATCATTTTAAGCAACTACACTTTAGGGTGGTTTGTTTTAAAGCAGTAGTTTCTGAAAGGGAATGTGGTACACGGAAATGGGATACTGTCATAATTAAAACCTAAAACACATGGCATTGGCACTGGGCCCAGGCAGCAGACAGAGGTTAGAAGAACAGCAAGAAGACTATTTATTACTAGAAGTTGGATGAGCAAGGAGGGGATTGCTGCTGGACACTGGAGAAAGGGTCACAGTGGGGGAATAACTTACAAAACTGTCACTTGTGCTACTTGGGAGATAGAAAATGTACCTACTGAACTCGTTGGGGGTGGCTAAGGAAATTTCCAGGCAGAATGCTGAAAGTACCTGTTGGGAGCCGTCAGCACCTCCATATGTGACAAGGTTTCATGGTCGGTCATAGTCTCCACTCCTGTGAACCCATGTGCCTTTCCTCTACATCGGATCCTATAGGAGACAGTACTCTCACTGCATTTATGGCAAGTTCCTGTGATACCCCAATGAGCTAATTACACAGCCAAAGATGGGTAAGATCTCCTAGAAAAGAGGGGAGACAACCTAAGCCAGGCGGTAGTTCCGTGGGGACCCCTGAACTGAGATATTGGGAACTCAAGCCTCTTGGAAACTGAGGCACAGACTTTGGCCACATAGGCCAAAAAAAGCCTGGCTGTGAGAAACTAATGATAACAGCCCCTGAGCTAACTTGCCTAAGATAATCAGTGAAAAGTCTCCTCAGAGGCCAAAGGTCTCCAGGCCATGAAAGTTCCAATAAGAGACACTTACTGACCATGAGCTATGTTAATCAAGAGCCTTGTTTGAGTTCTTTGCCTAGTGCCTTGTTGCAGCAATGGATACTGAAGCTTTGACTGAGAAACAGATTCTACCGCTGTAGGATAAAAGAGGTGTGAGACCCGTTTGATTACTAGGTATTGTATTTACTAAGGAATAGACTTTAGACTCAGCCATTCCTAGTCTCTCGGGAACAGCTCAAGTATACGCTCCGTGAGTCTCACGATTGTGTATTAGCTGCTGGAATTTGGGATAGTTACTCGATAGTCAAGGTAGTCATGGTAACCATTCTTTAGGTGATAAGTAGAAATTGAGTTTGGGTCGCAAGGAGAACATCATATTAAAAGATAAGATAATCCTTAAAGTAGAATAGGTCACAGTTTACCCTGGAGAGGACAATTACAAGGAAGTAAAGACTGTGAAAGCCCTGAGAAAGAAAAAACATCAAACTCATGTGAGACATAACTTGTAATTGAGGTAATGGTCAAGAGTCCCTATAAAAGGAGACTTGCTATAACAATACATTGAGACACTCCTGCGAAACTCTTTCCGGTGTCTCCACTCTTCTTTTTTTGCCTCGCCAACTCCGTCCCACCCAAGGGAATCCCTGGACTCCAGGGAGGCTGGAACCCCCCCCCGCCCCCGCAAGTACCAATAAACCTTTCTTAGTTGTAGATAAGATATTGCAAGAGAAAGGAACTAAAGGGCGCATTCAGTTGGCAAGCAAACTTTGAAGGAAAATAACAGAGACAGAAACAGTCTCCAGCCAGAAAATTTTTCACCAGTGGTAACAGGAGAACGATCTGATGGAGGGACCACCCTGCCAGAGAAACGATTCAGGCATTTGAAAAGTCCTGGGGACAACTCATACAAGGATAACGGAATTGACTAATTGTTACTAAACTGCCATTGGCATTTTACAGAGAGATAAGGAACAGCAGTTACCAAACAATTGAAACTGAGTGTGAAGGCCAGAGGCTTCTCTGGTAGCTTTTGAAGAGGTCCCTATCTCCTACAGCAAGAGAGCAGTAAGGATGAAGACCCAGCTCAGACATAATAATAGAGATGCAGAGCTTCAAAAACTAACTTTCAACTGAACCAGGAAGCTAGAAACTCCAGCCAAGGTCAAAACACTGGAAAAGAAAACCTGGACTGGAACCCTGACACATGGAATGGGGACATCTGGCAATTTTGGATGGCGGGTGTCCTGGAAAAGTTTGGTTTTCCATATAAAGGTGGCCCACCCCTCCCCATTAAAAGCTAGCACTACCTGCCCCCAGGAAAGACAATGCAAAGACTCCTTCCTAAAAGGTGGCAGGGGCCAAAATCTGTCCCCATCTCCTCTTCTGGCTGCCAGGATAAAAACTAGGGTTAATGTACAGCACAGGAACATGCTGGACCTCAAAAGGGAGGAAAGGAACTAAGGGCCAGCATGTACCAGCAGGAGCGGGGGAGGCTGCCATGGATTAGATTTTGAATATGCTTGATCAAAGGTACCATAAGATAAACTGGATAAGAGTTTATTAACTTGGGGGCACTCTCCTGGGAATGGGGTTTACCCTCCGGCAAGGACCCCAGGGATGGTTCAGACATGTTATTAGAGTGCTCCTAGAAGCCTGGAAAAAGCGAGAGCCCACACGGCGCACATGTGAAATGCCTGAACTGCCACATCAGACAGTGGTGGAAAGGATTAAAAAGCTTAGGGAGCGGACATGCTGGAATGGATCTAGTGTTTGAGGCCTGAAGGCCCGCCATAGGGTTATGTTCCATGGAAGGTCCAGAAGACACACCATTTGCAACAGCCCCTGGGAGTGTGCTGGGGAGAGGGGCACCAGCATCACAAAGCTCAGTGGTGGCTCTGGGTGCAGCCCAGGGATGAAGAGAGGAGGGGAAATCACAGAGCTGGGATCACTGGGAGCAAAGGATATAGTCAACCCCCTGCCCCCACTCCCCATTGCCATCAATAGAGGCCAGGGGGCAAAAAGGTAAGCCAGAGGGTCATAACGATGTTCATGACCAGCAAGCTGAAAGGGCCAGCCAAGGGGGCTTGACCCACAGAAACTGGAGTCACTTAATAGAATATGATGTCCCTAGGGACAAAATAGATGGGCAGACCATGAGGGCATTGTTTAATATATACGTATAATCAAAAGAATGCAAGATTGGATGAGTAGGAGGCTGGGCACTGTTGCCCAATAAAGTATCATGATCCCGTGGAGAAATTGGAATCCTTGTGCATTGCTGGTGAGAATGTAAAATAGTGTGGCCACTATGGAAAACAGTATGGTGTTTCCTCAAAAAAATAAAAATAGAACTACCATATGATCCAACAATCCCACTATTGGTATATTTCCAAAAGAACTGAAAACAGGATCTTGAAGACAAATTTCCACACCCATGTTCATAGCAGCATTATTCAAAATGGACCAGAGGTGGAAGCAACTCAAGAGACCATCAGAGGAGGAATGGATAAACAAAATGTGGTAGGAACATACAATGGAATATTATTCAGTTTTAAACAGGATGAAAATCTTGTCAGATGCTACATGGCAGAACCATGCTAAGTGAAGTGAGCCAGACACAAAAGACAAATACTATATAATTCCACTTATTTGAAGTATTTAAAATATAGTCAATTCATAAAAACAGAAAGTAGAATGGTGGGTGCCAGGGGCTGGAGGGAAGAGTAAAATGGGGAGTTGTTTTTTTAATGGGTACAGAGTTTCGGTATTGTGAAATGAAAAGGTTCTGGAGCTGGGTTGCAAAAACACTGTGATTATACTTAACACTACTGAATTGCACACTTAAAAATGGTTACGATGATAAATTTTTCATGTGTTCATTTACCACAGCTAAAAATATTTTTTTAAAAACACTTTTAAAAAAGTCATGATCCGGGCCGGCCAAGTGGCACGGTGGTTAAGAGCTGGCTTGGGAAGCCAGCAGCCCCGGTTCAGGTCCCACATATGAGGGCCAGTAACACTGCCCTCAAAAAAAAAAAAAAAAAAAGAATTACAAGGATTAATTTAAAAAAAAAAAATTCATGATCCCTTGCCCAGTTCCTAGACCTGAAAATGTTTTTAGACCTGAAATCTATTGAATGAAAATGGCCAAGTCTACAAAAGGAAGGACCCTACAATATTACAGAAAGTATATTGTACTGTAATAATTGTACCAGTCCTTCTCCCAAAGGGACTTTGCTATCTCCCAAGGAGACAGTTACTTGGGTGACTGTAAACTAAGGGAAGGAGATATCCAGTAGAATCCATGGTTTGAAATGATACTGATATTCGGAGGTCTGAGATGTCATTGTGGACCCCCATTAGAGTGATGGGAAAAGGGCCTGGTCAAAATGGAGTCCTGACGGGGCCATCTGAAAGTGGTTCCACTGGGTCCATGACCTCACCTGGTGGTCAATGCCCTAGTCCCTGAATGTGTAACTAGGACTGATGATATATTTAGTAGTTGGAGAAACATTCACATTGGGTCATTGGTTTATGTGTGAAGAGCTATCACAGTGGGGAAGGTCGAATGGAAGCCTCTGAAACTGTACCCCTCTCTCCCCACTCCCCCATCCCCCAGAAAAGATGGTCAATAAAAAACAATATCCGGGCCGGCCGAGTGGCGTGATGGTTAAGCGCTGGCTTGGGAAGCCAGCAGCCCCGGTTCGGGTCCCACATATGAGGACCAGTGACACTGCCCTCAAAAAAAAAAAAAAAAAAAGACTAATTGCTGCATCTTGCATCCACAAAGAAGGAAACACAATGCCCAGTGGACCTCTTTGTGCTGGACACAGTATGTCCCACACCTAGGAATACAGCTCCAGCCCATATACTGGGTGCCATGCAAGGCAGGGATATTGAGCCTGATCAGCAAAAGTGGTAGAACTGCTACTACACACTGGGGCAGGAATATGTGTGGGGCTCAGGTTATCTACTTGGCCACCTCTTGGCATTCTGTGACGTGAATGGCAGCACAGCACAGCCTGTGAAGGATGAAGCTATCAGGGGCTCAGACCTCAAGAATAAGGGTTTAGGTTATAACACCGGATAAGCCATCCAGACCAGCAGAGAGGGAGGGTGGAATTTAGAGTGGGTAATGCAGCAGAGAAACAGTAAGTTAAGTTACCAGCTGCAGCCCCAAGACCCACTGCAGCCACAGCCTGTGGCTCTGCTCGGGCCTCCCTTTTCTAAGTCCCTGCAGGAAGATAACTCACCAGAACCCTGGAAGAGCTTCTGCTCACCTGTGTATGGAGGTGTGGATCCACCTGTTACAAGGCGGGGACTGGAACAGCTGCCCCACCTGGGTCTATCTTCAAGAAAGAGCTTGCTAATCAGCTGTCACGAGTGCAGCTGGCTGGCAGCCTCGGGCAGAGTGAGGGGTCACTAGGGACTGAACATGTCTGACCAATGGGGACTCCTCTCATGAGACCTCTTTGCTCTGGAGTTCCCCAATGGATTGCCCAAAATTTGATCTGCATTTCAGCATCAGGCCCCTGCCCAATCCTGCTTCCTCTCCCCTTTCCTTTCACAGCCGTTACCCAACTCTGACATCGCTCACATTCCTGGCTCCTCAGCACGTGCTTCCCAGAGGACCCAACTGACACACGTTTCTTCCTCATGCCCTCCCCAGGGCCAATGTCTAAGTCGTCAGCAAGTCTTCAGTTCTACCTTAGAAGCATAGCTAGAATCTGACCATCTTTCTGTCTCTCCTCTGCCAGACCCTCATCGGAACAGTCTGCATAGTTCCCTGCTGACCTCTCTCTCCCTGCTTTTCCTCTTCCCCAGTCAGCAGCTGTAATGTCTTCTTAAAGCAATCCTTGTCACGTGCCTACCGAAAACAACCCACACTTCATGTCCCTCTTAAAATAAAAGTCCAAACTCCTTTCCCTGGCAAACAAGGCCCTTCATCACCTCCCCCATGCACAGCCCCCACCCGATGTCCCGATCCAGCCACACAACCCTCCTTTCTGTTCTTCAAACCCATCAACTGAGCAGCATATAAGCCCTACAGGGACAGGGCCTTGGCATGTGCACTGGTGTCTCCTCAGCACTCTACACACAATATAAACTCAGTAAGTTTTTGTGTAATAAATGATGGAATAAAGTGTTACCTAACCCACCCACACCTCCACCACATTCATCCCTGCCATTGAGTTTTGCTGTAATAATATTAATATATTTTGATGTCCTATTACAGTTTTTAAATAGCATATTCTTGTTTGCTAGTAATAGTTTTTACACACATTTGCTTGGTTTTTTAATCTTAAGAATTAACCCTGTGAGGAAAATAGAGCACGGATGACCCCCAAATTAAGGATAAAAGAGATTGAAGCTCAGGGAAGTAAACAAGCTAGGAAGTGCCAAGATTTAAATCTAAACTCGGGCTTTTGGACATGCGATGTCTGACACCAACTGCCAGAGTTAGGCCAGACTTCACAGGCTTGGGGCACAGTCCTCCGCCACGCTGCCCTCACTGCAGACACCAGTCCCAGTGCCCCCTCACATTTGATAATCTGCTAGAACTACTCACAGAACTCAGGAAAGCACTGTGCTTACAATTAAAGTTTTATTATAACAAAAGAATACAAATCAGAGCCAGCCAAAAGAAGAGAGAGGTGGGGTGAAATCTGGGAGGGCCCCAAACACGAAGCTTCCAGTCATCTCCTCTTGTGGAGTTCTGGATGGCTTTCCCTCCTCCCGGCTGCAATGTGTGACAATTGTGTGGCCAAACAGGGACGCTTACCCGAGTCTTCAGTGTCCAGGGTTTTTACTGGGACTTGATCACACACTGTTCACATCGCTGACCTGTGGTTTCCAGTCCCCCTGGCATGTTCCAAAGCCCTCATCATATATCACACTGTTAGACTGTCCAGTGGCTAACCCCCCAGGCAAACAAAGATGCTCCTATCAGGCAGGACATTCTCAGGGCCTAGAGATCACCTCCCAGTAGCTGAAGGCAAAGGCCAGGTCTCTCTTTGGGTAAAGTCAATTGTCCCCTTCACAGGGGAGTTTTACTCTTCTTTATTTTAAATTCCAAACCTAGTGCTCTAAGCACATTGCTCTGTCTAATCTTTCATCGCTAAGCCTCTGACCCACGCCTCTGTTTTCAAGTCTATTTCAGGTCACGTGTTGCCCTGGAGAACCAAGAGTGAGCAGACCAACAACCAACTATGGCCCCCCAAAAGCAAGAGGACAGAAATGAGCAAAGTCCTTATTATCAAACAATAAATATGTTGTTTACAAAGGACATTATTATAAATTCTCTTTTTCCACATGATGTTTTTGAAATAAGATCTAGTAAATGTATCTGTTGGTAAGGAAGAGAGCAAAACAATGCCGGGCAGTGACATCGAAGTAACCTAACACTGTAATCTACTTGACATTCTCTGATGATCTACAACAACACTGCAGCCTGTAATTTCCTACAGACTAACATGCCAGGAAAATGTCAGTTACTTATAGGAATGTAAAATTCGGATGATTTTCACTGGTGTGTGGGGAGGCGGGGATTACACATGGGTATGAGTATGTGCGGCTTCTTTCTCCCACTTTTTACAAAAGTCGATTATGATTTACTAACTTCTGAGTAAAAGCTGTCATCATGCTGCCATTAAAAACCATATATTACGTATCTAAATTTGCAGAATATGTTTTGTCTTTGATTATAACCATCTGTTTTACTCCCTTTTCTCTCAACTAGATGGTGAGCAGTTTATAAAGATACTCAATAAATGTTTTTAATGAATGTCTACAAAGAGTTATCTAATTTGAATTTCCAAAAACAGAGAATTACACAGCACAATAAAAGCATAATAACAATGTGAAAGTATGGAAAGCATTGAAGCTTCTGCCTGGAAGGCCAGGTTCCCATTCTCTGCTCCTTATTGGTTGTTTGACCTTGAGCAAATCTCAGTTCCTAAATCTATTTCCTCATCTGCAAAATGGAATTACTCATATTTGCTCTACTTACATCATAGGCGTATTGTAAGAATCAAATGAGTCCATGGATTTTAAGTGTTTTGCAAACTGCAAAATTTCTTGCCAATGGTACTTATTTTTCAATGAAAACTAATTTTTAAATTGACATGCATTTGACTAGAATGTAAAATATGATTGGGGAAACAGACTCAAGAATTCCAAGCCCAGGCAGTCCTGTGGTAGCCTAGAGATCACCTATTCCTGCCCTCTGCTATGTATTATTTATGTGTCTTCTCTGAGTCTCAGTTTCTTTACATCAATCTCTCTGAGCCTCAGTTATACCATCTGTTACATAGGAATAAAACATGTCTTACCCCAGATGGTTTGCTGGGAGGCTCAAATTAGATTATTGTTGCCAAGGTCTCTTTGTCAGCCATCAAATGCTATCCAAATGTAAAGAAATCTGGTAATATTTGCCTAAAGGTGATGACCTTTCAGGAAGAGTGTCGATAAAACACACTTAGGATATAGGAGGCTTCCACTGGCAGACACATCCAGGAAAGAACAGAATATGCTTCCCTGTCTTGGGCTGGATTACATATTGCTTTACAAACTCCATTCTGGCAAGTTCTTGGCAAAAGTAAAATTAAACACAGGCCACGCCTTTCACATCCATTGGCTCATTAAACCTTCCTAACATTTGTGCCAACCAGGAATAATTATGCCCATTTTACTGATGGAGAAACTGAAGCTTGGAGAGCAGAGACTTTCTGAAGATTATACAGCAAATGGCTGTATTTGAAACCAACTCTTTCAACATCAGTGGGAGAAGACAAAGTGTGCTTAAAGGAAAAGGAAGTACTAGTGGAAGGCGGCCTTACACAAATGGCCCATTTCTCATTCCACCCTGACACAACTTTCTATTCCAGCCATTAAAGTTATTTTCTGTCATGTCCAAATACTTATGTTTCTCACTATGGCTAGGATCCCAGAGAAACTTAACTAAGACAGCAGGTAGATTTAGGATGCAATAGGGTGACAGCCATGGATGGGCAAGCAGGCATTCCTACTGGAGGGGAGTGTTGTCAGTGTTCACAGCTGTGGCCGTCTTTCCTCACCTCCCCACCCCACTTCCAAAGTCTTTTTTTTTTTAATTCTTTTATTGTGAAATAAACATTTTTTTTAATTAGTTTCAGGTGTACAACACAGTGCAATAGTTATACTTTTTACCCCTCAAAGTGACAATCCCGCTCCCCACCAAAAGTCTTTAATTGGTGAAAAAGTGGCTATGCCCATTTCAATCCATCCCTGTTAGAAATGCCTGGTTCCTAAATCACATTCCAATTCTACTCAGAGACTCAAAGGTCTGCACAAACACCTTACTCTCCCACCTCCACCCTCATAAATATGTTCCCCCTAAGGCTTAGACAAGTCAAGAGCAGTTCCTCAGTAACAAAAATGCTACGGGTCCCTGTTTATGCCTAAACCTTTTTTCACCACCTAGAGTTCTTCCTTCATTAATTCATGTCTCTTCTCTTATTTAAAATCTAACCCAAATACTAAAAATTGGAAACAGCCTCAATGTCCATCAGTTTGAAGACAAATTTAAATAAATTATGATACCACAGTCATTCAAAGGACTATTAAACAATCATTAAAAATAATGAAGTAGGGCCGGCCGAGTGACCCATTGGTTAAGAGCTGGTTTTGGGATGCCAGCGGCCCCGGTTCGGATCCCACATATGAGGGCCAGTGACACTGCCCTGTACAGTTAACAACAGCTCCACCTGGAGCTGGGCTGTGCGAGCCCCGGCAACGGTGTAGGCTGCAGCCCCTGCTGCAGTGGGCTGCCATAGGCTACAGTGAGTGGCCGGCAGCCGGAGTGAGCTGCCAATAGCCACGGTGAGCGACCGTCCAAGTCCGGTGACCGATCTGCCTCATTCGGGAAGAGCGCAATGATGATAGCAACATGGGCCAGTGAAGCAACGTCCTCGGCAACTAGACCGAAGAACAAAAAGACAGCAACTTCTCTGTTCCCCTTCCCTGATTCCCCAACGTTGTTCCCCTCCCCCAATTCCCCAATAAAATCTTAAAAAAAAAAAATAATAATAATAATAATGAAGTACAAGACTGGCCAAGTGGCACAGTGGTTGAGCGCTGGCTTAGGAGGCCGGTGGCTCTGGTTCAGGTCCCATATATGAGGGCCAGTGACACTGCCCTCAATAAATAAATAAATAAATAAATAAATAAATAAATAATGAAGTAGGGCCAGCTGAGTGGCTCAATTGGTCAAGAATTGGCTTAGAGCAGGTGCTCTGAGCAACAGAACCACTGGTTTGATTCCCACGTGGGTCAGTGAATGCTGCATCCTAGCTGAGCTGTTGCTGAGCTGCCTACAGGTGGCAGGATGGCTCAGCTGGTGTAACAAGATTGCCTGTTCAATGGTGGGCTAAGTCCACCTGCAAACAACTAAAAAAACTGAACTCGCACCTTGAGCTTAGAGGGCAGGACTGCCAATGGGAAGCCAGAAGGTGACAGGCGCCCTCCACAATGAAGACCGAAGAACAACAACTTGGCTGGCCCCTCCCCCAACTCCCCAACACTGTTCCTCTCCCCCAATTCCCCAGTAAAATCTTAAAAAAGAAAAAAAAAAAAAGAATGAAGTAAAAGTGGAAAGACTGTCAAAATACAATGTTAAATGAATTAGTAAAGGGAAGAACAGGGTGCGTGATATGTCATTTCTATGAAAAGGAAAAATTAAATATTTTAATGTTTATTTTAATAAAATAAATTATTATTTTCGTAAAAATATAAACTTACAATGGCACAAAAAAAAATTCTAGAAGAATACACAAGAACTATTAACAGGGGCCGGCCGAGTGGCGCATTGGTTAAGAGCTGACTTGGGATGCCAGTGGCCCTGGTGAGGATCCCACAAACGAGGGCCAGTGACACTGCCCTCTACAGCTAAGATGGTGAACAACAGCTCCACCTGGAGCTGGGCTGCTGTGAGTCCCAGGACCTGCATAGCTGCAGCCCCTGCTGCAGTGGGCTGCCATAGGCTACAGTGAGTGGCCAGCAGCCAGCGTGAGCGGCTGGCAGCTGGTGTGAGCTGCCAAGAGCCGCTGTGAGCAGTTGTCCAGAGGCTGGCAACCCATCTACCTCACCCGAGAAGAGCACAATGATAATATCAACATGGGCCAGTGAAGCAATGTCCTCCACAACTAGACTGAAGAACAGAAGGACAGCAACTTGTCTGTTCCCCTTCCCTGGTTCCCCAATGTTGTTCCCCTCCCCCAATTCCCCAGTAAAATCTTAAAAAAAAAAAAAAAAAGAGTTGGCTTGGGATACCAGCTCTGAGCATCAGGGTCCCAGTTTGGATCTCACATGAGGGCCAGTGACCCTGCGCCCTCTCCCGCTAAGATGGTGAACAACAGCTCAACCTGGAGCTGGGCTGCCGTGAGTCACCAGAGAAGGCATAGGCTGCAATGAGGTTGCAGTGAGCTGCTACGAGCTGCCGTGCGCTGCCGTGAGCAGCCGTACAATGGCCGGAGAGCAGCTGCCTCACCCGGGAAGAGCGCAATGATAATACCAACATGGGCCAGTGAAGCAAAGCCCTCCACAACTAGACTGAAGAAAAAAAGGAAAGCAACTTGTCTGTTTCCCTTCCCCAATTCCCCAACGCTGTTCCCCTCCCCCAATTACCCTATAAAATCTTCTTTAAAAAATAAAATAAATAAAAAGAACCATTAACAGTGGTTGACCCTAGTTAAGGAGACATACTTTTCACTGTGTATCTTTAGCACTGTTTGAATTTTACCATGGCGTGTATTACTCTCTCAATTAAAAATCAACTATTTTAGGGCCAGCCGAGTGGCGCAGTGGTTAAGCGCTGGCTTGGGAAGCCAGCGGCCCCGGTTCCGGTCCCACATATGAGGGCCCTCAAGAAAGAAAAAACAAAATCAACAACTTTAAAAACAAACCCAAAATATAATGTTAAAATTTCATGGGGTGTCCGATGGTCACATGTTTTGTTAGGGAGACCACTTCATGGATGGAGTAGAGGCTTGATCACTGTACTGTATACCTGAAATTGATGTTGTATAATATTCTATGCCAACTGTAATTGAATATATAGTCACGGGATGTGGATTATACGGTGGAAGGGAGTCAAAGGAACTGTAATAGATAGTATGATATGGGGGAGAGGAGTGGGGAGGAGAATTGGGGGAGGGGGGTTATCACTTTGAGGGGTAAATCGTATAACTATTGCACTTTGTTGTACATCTGAAGCTAATTAAAAATAAATAAATAAATAAATTTAAAACAAACAAACAAAAAAACAAATCCAAAATCTTTTTCCCTCAAAAGCATTCCTTACCCATCCTACTTCTTAAATATCTCCTAAACCCAGTGCCCTCCCTCCCTCCCGCTGCCTCTGTCCCAGACTGTCAGAGACTGACTGCTTTTCCCCTAGAAACAAAAATCCAGAGAGTGGAAGATTGGCTTTTTACATAATTATTTTAAAAGAATTAACACCTGGTTATCCAGAATATTTACTTAAAATGAAAGCTATTGGAGGCATATTATTAGTCACACCTGTTTGCAAGCCACATCTTGAATTACAGACTTGTTTGAAGGTCAATTTTGAGTTGTTTGCCCTGAGTGCCAAAACTGAGAATCATGGTTCTGCCCCTACGGGTTCAGGCCATGAACCCCTCTCCCTTCAACTACTCTGACAGTCTTCTAATGAGTCTCACTGACTGCTGTTTCTCATCCTCCCTCTTTCAGAATCTATCCCCATTTAAAATTTCAATCTAATAGGCATACTCCATCACCCATGAGTTAATGTCTGCTTCCTTTAACATGGTATACAGCGCCCTCTGGGTTCTTTAGCTTCATCCTCCCTCTCTCTGCTCCCTTAACTACTGGGTTGTCGGAAAAGTCATGACGTATTTTTTCTGTTTTTCGTTGCAAAAATGCGTCATGACTTTTCCGACAACCCAACAGATGCTTCAGGGTCCAGCCCCCTGCTCTAACTTCCAGCCATACTGCCTAGGCACTGAATTTTCTCTTCCTAGTGCTCTCTCTAGCCCCTAACTCTCATGTCTGCTGTTTGCTCTTTGGGGATCTCCACTCCCGATCTTGATGGTAGAGCAGTGCCAAAGTATATGGGTTGCCACAGGCTTTCCTCTCTGATGCACACCCTTCTCCTGTTGGAACAAACATCTTTTCAATTGAAAGTAGTAAATCTCGTCTTGTTTAAGTGGCAGATAGTTAAGATTGTTTTTTTGGTGTTTTTTTTTTTTTTTTAGACTTTATTGGGGAATTGGGGGAGGGGAACAGACAAGTTGCTGTCTTTTTGTTCTTCAGTCTAGTTGCAGAGGACGTTGCTTCACTGGCCCATGTTGGTATCGTCATTGCGCTCTTCCCAGATGAGGCAGATTGGTCGCCCGCCTCTGGATGGTCGCTCACCGTGACTACTGGCAGCTCACGCTGGCTGCCAGCCACTCACTGTAGCCTATGGCAACCCACTGCAGCAGGGGCTGCAGCCTACACCATAACTGGGGCTCGCGCAGCCCAGCTCCAGGTGGAGCCGTCGTTAGCTGTAGAGGGCAGTGTCATTGGCCCTCATATGTGGGATGCGAACTGGGGCCGCTGGCATCCCAAAACCAGCTCCCAACCAATGCGCCACTCGGCCAGCCCCAAGATTATTACTTTTGCTTTCAACATCCTCTAAAAAGGGAAAGGAAACCAATACAGTACAGACAGTGAGAAGAGACCAACATTAAGGCCAAGAACTATTAATAACTCCTAGCAGCCATGGTGGGTGGGAGAGACTCAAGTTACTTACATGGAGACCTCCACAAGGGTCCCTCCTGCCTGCCATAGACAAACTTCTAGCCAACTAGATTCATCCTCAACTGTGTGATGGCCCTTCAAAGCCAACTCAGAAATCTGATTTACTGGACTCTTCTTCTCCTCCCCCCACCCCTGACCGCCCGACCGCTGCCAGGCTTTCATTTTGATGTTCACCAGGAGAACTTCCTGGGTGCCCATACTGTAACAGAGCGCACACATAAAGGCTTCACACTTGGGACTGAAGGATAGGACTTTGCTCATGTATGTCACCCAACAACACAGAACAGAGCCCAGGTTTTTTGGTTCTTTTATAATGTCCACACCATACCCATTCTTCAAAATCTGTCACACTGCCAGATAATTCCAGTTAACAATGAACTTTCCCCACAAGCAATGGCAATTGATTATTCAATCTACACTTATATATTGTCTTGAATTGTTCTCTACCAACTACAAAGCACTGTTGACAATAGTCAAATAGGAAAATTTCACACTGGGTGTAAAGAGTTCTAGCTTCCAGTCAACACTCTGCCACTAACTCTGTGTAATTGTGAGCCAGTCACCTTTCTGGGCCTCAGCACTCCCTGCTGGTCTCTAAGGATCTTCCACAGTCGATGGATCTGTAACTCTGAGCTCCTCAAAGTTCAGGAGCACAAGCCACATCCTTTCTCAAGGCTAGACACATAATGGGAGCTCTATTAATAGATGAATGAAAAGCATTGATGATGAAGAGGTTGCCTGGCCCCCAGCCTTCTACACCAAACCAATATGCCACGGGCATTGTGTCTTCCCAGAAGAGCTCTCTCAAAGTCTACAACTTGCAGTGACTTTCAATATCTAGTTCCACTGAAAAGTTATTCCTCAGCACAAACTTCAATCTCTCCAGGTCAACTTTCAAGAAACTGAGAAACTATCTGTAATGATTTAAATCATCAGCTTCAAATTTGCCTCATTTCCCCCACCCCACTCTTCCTTGTTGCTGCAGCACTTAGATTCTAGTTCAGAAAAACAAAAACTAGTGCTGGACCACTAATATGTCGGGGACCCTGCCTCAGCCCTATTGCCCAGATACCCTGTGTTCCCACTAAGTAAGCCAAGGCATTATGCAAATAATTGACACCAGTGGCAAAAGATAAACAAAAACAAACACCTTTTCAGGCATTTCACTTAGAAAACCAAGTATAATGGAAAAAACAACAATAACTAATTTTTTAAGCTTTTGGGGATGGGGAGGGGTGTATAAAAATCTTAAGAGCTTGTTTCCGAAGGGCACTGCATACCAGACAATGTGGTACAAGAGCTTCCCGGCTGTTGTGTCAATGAAGCTTTTCAGACCCTCCACACTACTTCGCTTGTTCTCATAAAGTAGCACTTTCTGGAAGCTAAACTCTCAGCTGGCGAGAACAGTGAACCCTGTGCCATTTGTCTATCAACTTCTTTAAAAATAAAAACCTCCTGTACAGCTGTCTTGTTTTGCATTTTCTATTCTGTACAATATACATAATGACAAATAGAGGAGGCAAGGGGCTCTTTTAAAACTAAAGAAAGAAGCAATTTAAAAGTGCCCAGAAGCCTCTGCGTTTAGCTACTGGAGAAAAATTTACAGCCCACAGAAACCAGCACTAATTGTTTTTTAAAGTCAGTCCTGAGCACTGGGAATCAGCAGTAAGGCACTCTTCAGGTTTGGGGGTGCAAAAGTGAGCTTGCATAGCTCATCCAACCTTTCCAAATCCATCTCTATAGCTTTCCAATTTGTGAATGTAAAAATTTTTTCTATGTGAATTTCACCTCAATAAGTTAATTTTAAAAAATCTTTTCACATACGATCAACTCTATCAGCATACTATAGGAAAACAGAGCAGATAATTCAAAGCAGTAAATATCCCCAAAAGCATTTTTTTACTACACATTGGTATACCCTATTATATTTCACAGAAAATTTATCTTTGTAGTTTTATTTTTCTTAAAAGTTTATACCAATGAGCCGACCCCCATTGACAACATAAGCAGTTCAAAAGAGTGCCTAAGGGCCGGCCGAGTGGCGCATTGGTTAAGCGCTGGTTTTGGGATGCCAGCGGCCCCGGTTCAGATCCCACATGAGGGCCAGTGACACTGCTCTCTACAGCTAACAACAGCTCCACCTGGAGCTGGGCTGTGCGAGCCCCGGTGATGATGTGGGCTGCAGCCCCTGCTGCAGTGGGCTGCCATAGGCTGCAGTGAGTGGCCCGCAGCCAGCGTGAGCGGCTGGCAGCCAAGTGTGAGCTGCCAATAGCCGCGATGAGCGACATCCAGAGGCCAGCGACCGATCTGCCTCATCCGGGAAGAGCGCAATGACGATACCAACAGTGAAGCAACATCCCCCGCAACTAAACTGAAGAACAAGAAGACAGCAACTTGTCTGTTACCCTTCCCGGATTCCCCAACGCTGTTCCCCTCCACCAATTCCCCAATAAAGTCTTAAAAAAAAAAAAAAGAGTGCCTAAAAAAACCTGAAACTAAATGTTTTCCTCAAATAATAAAAACAAAACAAAACAAAAACCCTACATATTGAAAACTGGTATTTATTTATGCTATTTTTTATTTTTTTAAAGATTTTACTGGGGAATTGGGGGAGGGGAACAGCGTTGGGGAACCGGGGAAGGGGAACAGACAAGTTGCTGTCCTTTTGTCAGTCTAGTTGTGGAGGACTTCATTTCACTGGCCCATGTTGGTATTATCATTGCGCTCTTCTCGGGTGAGGCAGATCGGTCGCCAGCCTCTGGAGAGCCGCTCACACCAGCTCTTGGCAGCTCACACCAGCTGCCAGCCGCTCACGCTGGCTGTCAGCCATTCACTGTAGCCTATGGCAGCCCACTGCAGCAGGGGCTACAGCTATGCCATCCCGGGGACTCACAGCAGCCCAGCTCCAGGTGGAGCTGTTGTTCACCATCTTAGCTGTAGAGGGCAGTGTCACTGGCCCTCATATGTGGGATCCGAACTGGAGCCAATGGCATCCCAAGCCAGCTCTTAACCAACGTGCCACTCAGCTGGCCCTGAAAACTGGTATTTAAAGGAATATTATTTTAAAAGAATTATCAACACTGTTGAGTAAAAACCTGAGATAATGACAGGCAAACAACGTGAATAAACAGGAAATAATCTTATATATGAGGAAATGTACACACTTAATAATAGTAATAATTAATATTAAAACAATAAAATAACATTTTTTGTTTCCCAATTTAGCAAATAAAAAACACAAATGAGGGCTGGCCGAGTGGCTCAGTTGGTTAAGAGCTCGCTCAAGAGTGTGAGCTGAGGGTCGGCCAAGTGGCGTATTGGTTAAGACCTGGCTTGGGATGCCAGTGGCCCTGGTTCGGATCCCACATAAGGGCCAGTGACACTGCCCTCTACAGCTCCACCTGGAGCTGGGTTGCATGAGCCCCGGTAATGGTGTAGGCTGCAGCCCCTGCTGCAGTGGGCTGCTATAGGCTGCAGTGAGTGGCCGGCAGCCAGCGTGAGCACCCGCAGCCAGCATGAGCTGCCAATAGCCGCCGTGAAGGGCTGTCCAGAAGCCCGTGACCGATCTGCCTCATCTGGGAAGAGCGCAATGACAGTACCAACATGGGCCAGTGAAGCAACGTCTCACACAACTAGACTGAAAAACAAAAGGACAGCAACTTGTCTGTTCCCCTTCCCTGATTCCCCAATGCTGTTCCCCTCCCCCAATTCCCCAATAAAATATTTTTTAGAAAAAGAGTACAAGCTGAGCTCTGAGCAACAGCAGTTCAATGCCCAGCCCGAGCTGAGCTGCCACTGAGCTGCCAACAGGTGGCAGGAGGGATCAACTGAAAAAAAAAAATGACACTACTTCAGTGCTGGTAATTGCTGTGAAAAATGCCCTGAAATGAGCACTCACGCACTGATATAAGTGGGGACAACCCTTTCAGTAAGAGATTTGTCAAAATATATCTGGAACCTTAAAGAATGTTTATACACTTCAGCTTAGTAGTTTCACTTCCAGGAATTGTACCTAAGGGATATAATCCTGAATATGAAAAAGTTTGTTTACAAAGATGTTTGTTTACCGAAGCATCAAATATGGAGAAAAGAAATAAATGTCTAACCATGGGGGATGATTAAACAAATTGTGACACGTCACATTACTGTCACATAAGCATTTATTTTTTTTTTTTTAAGGGCAGTGTCACTGGCCCTCATATGTGGAACCCGAACCGGGGCTGCTGGCTTCCCAAGCCAGCGCTTAACCACCGCACCACTTGGCTGGCCCTCATGTAGGCATTTTAAATGATATTTATGAACACTTTTTACAATGCTTATAACTTTTATTTTTTATTATTTTTTCTTAAACTAAAGCCTACACTTTATTTATTTTTTTTTGAGGGCAGTATCACTGGCCCTCACATGTGGGACCCAAACCGGGGCTGCTGGCTTCCCAAGCCAGCGCTTAACCACCATGCCACTCAGCTGGCCCGCTTATAACTTTTAGAAACAAACAAAATAAACAATTATATCCCATGATCGCAAATATTTTTTAAATGCATTTAAAAGACTTTGAAGGAAATATATAGAAAAAGTTGTCTTTTGGATTATGGATTAATTTTTTTCATATTTTCCAAATTTACAATGGCTTCTTTTAATAATGGGGAAAAAAATAGATTAAACTTAAACTTAAAACCTACTGTCTTTATAGTGTGCAAGTAATGCCAGTGTGATTGCTAGGATTAATATGAAGTTATTTTTGAAAGAACGAGATTATTTCATTTTATTACTGCATTTTATTATTATTATTTTTTAAAGAGTTTATTGGGGAATTGGGGGAGAGGAACAGCGTTGGGGGAATCAGGGAAGGGGAACAGACAAGTTGCTGTTCTTTTGTTTTTCAGTCTAGTTGTGGAGGACGTTGCTTCACTGGCCCATGTTGGTATCGTCATTGTGCTCTTCCCAGATGAGGCAGATCGGTCACGGGCCTCTGGACGGCCGTTCACGGCGGCCATTGGCAGCTCATGCTGGCTGCCGGCCACTCACTGCAGCCTGTGGCAGCCCAGTGCAGCAGGGACTGCAGCCTACACCATCGCCAAGGCTCGCGCAGCCCAGCTCCAGGTGGAGCTGTTGTTAGCTGTGGAGGGCAGTGTCACTGGCCCTCCTATGTGGGATCCGAACCAGGGCCGCTGGCACCCCAAGCCAGCTCTTAACCAATGTGCCACTCAGCCAGCCCTAGATTATTTAATTTTAACTGAGAATCCAAAATTAACTCTCTCTCCCTCGTTCTGCCTTTCTGGAACCATTAATTTAGCACTTTGGGAGTTAAGCACTTTAGGATTATAGTTTAAAGTTTATACAAAATCTCTATACTACTATTACTTTTTCACTAGATTTTTAGCTTATTGAGAACCAAAATCCTATGATTCTTTTGTAGTAAACCTACCTCCCCACTCCCTATCCCTTCTGCATATAATCAGAACAACTTCAAGACTATTTGTTTCTTGAATTGGTAAAGAGCTAGTTAACTATAATAGTGCAGCTAGTGAAATAATCAAATATAATTGACACCAGGACCTTCCATTGCCCTGGGGTGTGAAAGGGGTATACTGTATGTAATTATTACATACAGGATGTTACTGCTTTTGCCATATTAGACAGACAAATAAACACGAGTGACTAAATGAACCTCAAGTCAGAATGTGAACAAGTAACTACTTGGCCATTAAAATCAATCCATTTGACGGGCCGGCAGAGTGGCGCGGTGGTTAAGAGCTGGCTTGGGACGTCAGCGGCCCGGGTTCGGATCCCACATATGAGGGCCAGTGACACTGCCCTCAAAAAATAAAAACGTTAAAAAAAAATCAATCCATTTGAGATCTACTTAGCAATTCTAGGGGACTTCATATTACCCCTGTATTTCTAAGGGTCTGCCCTGGTCCCACTATATCTGAGTTTTAGAAACTCTCATTTACCACCAACCCTGGCACCACTCCCATTACTTCTAAAACCGTAAGATTTTTGCTTGTATCGTGAATCACCCAACTAATTGCATGACTTAGGGCAATTTATGTACTTTCAAGGTTTAGAATCCCTCTTCCATAACTTAGAGCTAAGTAGCTTATTCTAAATAGATTCAATGACACATATGACCACATGTGGCTACTGAGCACTTGAGATGTGACTCCTGCAAATTCAGATATGCTATAAGTGTAAATAAAGTATACACCTCATTTGAAAGATTTAGTATGATAAAATAATGTAAACTAAGTATCTTGTTAATTTTGGATTGATTACATTTTAAATCATAATACTTGTATATATTAGTAAAGTAAAATATATTATTAAAATTTCACCAATTTTAAAAACTTTTTAAAAATGTGGCTACTAGAAATTTTTAAACTTTAAAAACCAGCTCATATTATCTTTCTATTACACAGCGTGACTTAAAAGGATTGGAAACTACAAAACTTCAAAGATCTTTCCTTCCAGGCTTAAACAATAAACTTCTTCCAAACTGTTCAGGTTCAAAAATCTGCTCTGCCACTTACTAGCTGTATGACCTTAAGCAAGTTACTTAAATTCTCTGTGTTTGGTTTTCTCATTGGTAAAATGGAGATGATGATAATAATAGTACCTACATCCCTGGGTTATTATATGGATTCAATGAGTGTAATACACTTAGAACTGTGCCCCACTCTTACTCACTAGTATTGTCTATTTTCTTTTTCATTATTATTCACCATGGAGACCAATGTCACAAACCATGTCTTTAGTGTATAAAATACTTAGATGAAAACAGGAAACATCTTGCATAATTCCAAATATATAGTGTCACTTATTATTACATGATATACTATAAATATTCAAGTCCCAATGAATTTCAAGCTTTCATTTGGATGGATTGTGTTCTATATATTCATCCATTCAACTAATAAGCATTCCTTGAACATCTTCTGTGTATTAAGCATTTTTACAAGTATAAACAAAAATAGACAAAAATTGCTGTCTTATAGAGTTTACATTCTAGCACAGGGAAGTAAAGCCAGTAACCCATAAAGTCAGTCTCAACTGCTCAGGTGCTTTTAGATTATTCTTGGTTATATAAAAGAGACCTTAAAAATAAGTTTACAAATTATACCATGGGGATGGAAAGTAAAACACACGGAATATAGTCAATGGTATGGCAATAACTATGTATAGTGCCAGGTGGCTACTAGACTAGTCAGGGGATCATTTTTAAATTATATAAATGTCTAACCACTATGCTGTACACCTGAAATGAATATAAAATAATATTGAATGTCAAAATAAATAAATAAATAAATAAATAAATAAATAAATAAATAGTGAAGGAAAAAAATTATACCAGCCCACTATTTTCCTAGTCCTTTCCCATTCCCAGCACCCTCTCAAAAGAAAGATAAAGCTAATTGCTATTCTGCACCACTACACAAATTAATACCCACCCGGAGTTGGCAGCAAAGAAATTATTGGGTTGTCGGAAAAATCAGGACATATTTTTTCTGTGTTTTTCGTTGCAAAAATGGTCATGACTTTTCCAACAACCCAATACAACAAAGGTGTGTTTAAGCTCATTACATAAAGCAAATGAAAGGGTGAGATTCAGAGAATTCTTTTCATATTTGTTCAAAAGTTTGAGAAAACTTATAATATGATGCAATATAGGACTTTGCATTTTTTGAAACTTATATTTATTTGATAAGGTAGCAAAAAATGAGTATATGCAACCTAGCAGTTCCATTCTTATTAGAGCAGGAAACAAAAAACATTTTTGGTAGTAAATATTTTAGTCTTCAGAGGCCATCCTATTTCTGTTGCAGCTACTCAATAGGCCTGAAAACAACTATAGACGATATATAAACAAATGGGCATGCCTGTTTCAATTTATTTATGCACAATCAAATTTGAATTTTTATATCACAAAATATTAGTCTTCTTTTGATTTTTTAAAACCATTCAATAATGTAAAAACCATTCTTAGCTCCTGGGTCATACAGAAACAGGTGGAAAACCTATGGGCCAGGCCATCGTCTGCTAACTCCTGCCCCAGAAACTCTTTTTTTTTTTTTTTTTTTTTTTTAAGGGCAGTGTCACCAGCCCTCATGTGGGACCTGAACCGGGGCCGCTGGCTTCCCAAGCCAGCGCTCAACCACCATGCCACTCAGCCAGCCCAGTGCCCCAGAAACTCTTACATGTGCACAAAAGAAGCTAAATATGAGAAAATACACCACATCATTATTTGTATTAGCAAATAATTGGAAATAACATAAATATGTATAAGAAGAGGATGATAAAGAAATGTTGGTATGGGCCGGCTGAGTGGCGCATTGGTTAAGCGCTGGTTTTGGGATGCCAGTGGCCCCAGTTCGGATCCCACATGAGGGCCAGTGACACTGCCCTCTACAGCTAACAACAGCTCCACCTGGAGCTGGGCTGTGCGAGCCCCGGTGATGGTGTGGGCTGCAGCCCTTGCTGCAGTGGGCTGCCATAGGCTACAGTGAGTGGCCAGCAGCCAGCGTGAGCGGCTGGCAGCCAAGCATGAGCTGCCAATAGCCGGGGTGAGCGACATCCAGAGGCCAGCGACCGATCTGCCTCGTCCGGGAAGAGCGCAATGACGATACCAACAGTGAAGCAACATCCTCCGCAACTAAACTGAAGAACAAAAAGACAGCAACTTGTCTGTTCCCCTTCCCCGATTCTCCAACGCTGTTCCCCTCCGCCAATTCCCCAATAAAATCTTTAAAAAAAAAAAAAGAAAAGAAATGTTGGTATAATTAGAGCCACTTGTATCAACAAGGCTAAATCTTATGAACATAATGTTGAAGGGAAAACATAAATTACAGAACACTTACATACCATTTATGTAGTTTTAAAATATGCAAAAATTTGGGCCGGCCGAGTGTTGCAGCGGTTGAGCTCTGATTTGGGAAGCCAGCAGCCCCAGTTCGGGTCCCACACATGAGGGCCAGTGACACTGCCCTCAAAAAAAAAAAATGCAAAAATTATATATTACTGTATATATTTGACATATGTAATAAAAGTATGAAGAAACATTCAGGAATATGAAACATCAAACTCATTTACCTGGGCATGATGGCAGGGAGGCAGGCAGAGAGATAGGATGCAACTGAGGAAGGGTGCATGGAGGCTTTCAACTGGATTTTTTTTTCTTTTTTAAGCTGAATGGCAGGTTCATGGATGTCCATTCTTTACTCCATGTTGTATACCTTAAATAGTTAATATAAACAAAAAGGAATTTGTAGGTTTAAGGTGAGTTTAGCAAACAGTTTATCCTGTTTGGGGGAATGGGGCTCATTTTTTATTAAAATTCCTCAAAACTTATACTTGAGCCAGGGTGTCTCATACTAAAAAGAAAAAATATGTAATTGTTTCATTTTTAAAAACTGGACTGAGGGCCAGCCGAGTGGCACGGTGGTTGGGCGCTGGCTTTGGAAGCCAACAGCCCCGGTTCGGGTCCCACATATGAGGGCCACTGACACTGCCCTCAAAAAAAAAATAAATAAAATAAAAATAAAAACTGGACTGAGACAGGGGAAAACAGAAAATTGTACTGAATCTTTGCACAGTTGGCTAATGTAAATGCCTTCATGCAACAAACAGTTATCATTTATCTGCTTCAGAGAATCAAAGGGCTGGGTCAGACCCTGACATGTCTCGTGGTTCTGTCAGCTTTGCCTGTCTGCTCTAAGCGCCCCTGTTCCAGCACAGCCTGCACAGTATTACAATGATCCTCTCGCCCTAGGAAGAGCAACTTTCCATCACCTGCTTCACAGAGCAAACAGAAGTGTAAGTGGCAATGACGTTAGTGTTTCCCTGTGTGAAAACCTAGCCTGAATTCTCCTTTCTTTGACAAAAGCTCACAAAGCATCTTTATAAAAAGAAGGGAAAAGAAAGTCCTGCTTGCTCTGCTTTTACTGACTTCAGAAACAGTCATTATTAAAGCTGTCTTTTGATCCAGAATCACTTAAATAGTTCTTAAAGGGTCTCCCACAGTCACTTATTTTCAAGTTACCTGAATCACAAGCTCCTTTTTAACTTCTATGACCCCCAAAATAAAGTAACATCAGTTTCAACTGCTGGGCAGGTACTGCCCTCTAGTGTTTATACTTTTTTTTTTATACTTTTTAAATAAAACGTTTAAACACTATCTGACATCATGCCACAGAAAGCTTGTAAAAAATTAAATAACATCCTAATAACCCAAGATTTTTCAACTTCACACTATTGACATTTGGGGCCAATAAGTCTTTGTTGTGGGACTGTCCTGTGCATTCTTGGATATTTAGCAGCATCTCTGTGCTCCATCCACTAGATGCAGTAGCACCCCAACCCAAGTTGCAACAAACAAAAATGTCTCCAGACATTGCTAAATGCCCCCTGGAAAGCAAAATCACCCCTGGTTGAGAATCACTTATTAGGCTAAAGGTTGTTCAGAACATTCACATTAGTCCTGAAAATTATAAGCAACAAACAAACAAAAACACTTCTTCTTCTCTAGACTAATTCCTTTGAGCGAGATAAAGGAGAATTTCATTTCTACATGGAAAAAAAAAAAAAAAGCATTAAGACTTTCAGCTCCCTGCCCTCCCCAAAGTCTTGGCTAGTGGGAAACTCATTACATCTTTAACTTTCTGCTCCAGCTTTACTTCTTAGATCTCTTTGTTTCCTTAGAAAACAAGCTTACATTTCTAGTAGAATGTAGATAATATGGTAGGGAAAGTGTGGGGGAAGTACGAGTGTTTGTACTGTGTGTTCTAGCAAAAGTTAGAGTGTTGGCATGAACAAGAGGCCACCGAGAATCTATATTGATCATAAACATAATATGGAACATCTTATAAAATACCAAAAGAAGTTTCAAATTTTGATTGTAGAAAGTTACATTAAGAGGATTTATTCAGATCTGCTATGAATGATTAATCCTCATGTAAATATATTGTTTATAAAATCCTGATTCTATAAATTTTAAAAACCTATGAATGACTCAGGACTAGATATTTTAAAAAGTAGGGCTGGCTGAGTGGCGCATTGGTTAAGAGTTGGCTTGGGACACCAGCTCTGAGCAGCCGGACCCCGGTTCGGATCCCTCATGAGGGCCAGTGATGCTGTGCCCTTTACAGCTAAGATGGTGAACAACAGCTCAACCTGTAGCTGGGCTGCCGTGAGTCACCGGCGACTGCGTAGGCTGTAGCTCCTGCTACAGTGGGCAGCCATGAGCTACCGTGAGCGGCCGGCAGCCAGCATGAGCTGTCGTGAGCTGTCGTGAGCTGCCATGAGTGGCCATCCAGAGGCCAGCGACCAATCTGCCTCAACCGAGAAGAACATAATGATCACAATACCAATATGGGCCAGTGAAGCGACATCCTCCACAACCAGACTGAAGAACAAAAGGACAGCAACTTGTCTATTCCCCTTACCCAATTCCCCAACAAAATTTAAAAGAAAAAAAAAAGTGCCCAAATATTTTTTAAAAAATAATAAGTAAATAAATAAATAAATAGTTTGGACTGGCAATGAATGTAACTTCCTCCCCTCATCAAATTACTCATTGATTTACTTGATTTCACTGAAGAAATAAACAAGAAATAAGAATCAATAACTGATTCTCAATCACTTACATGATTTAAAATGTATCTTTTTTTATTTTTTTTTATTGGGGAACAGTGTGTTTTTCCAGGACCCATCAGCTCCAAGTCAAGTACTGTAGTTGTTTCAATCTAGTTGTGAAGGGCGCAGCTCAGTGGCCCATGTGGGGCTAACCGGCCGCCACAAAATGTATCACCTTTTACTAACACATTCAGAATATTTTACTTAGTGAAATTGAGTGTTATAACTCTATAACTATCAAGCTCCATTGGCAAGACCCTGGAATGAAAATCTCTTTTAGCTGCGCTTTACTAACTCTGTTTATATTGGTTTCATACTAACCTCTCTAATTAAATTCAATTAGAAAGTCTTCTAATCATCTAAAAAAGGCACACACAAAAAAAGCAAGGCACAAACAGCTTTTAGACTTTTATCTTTTAAGGGATATCCAAATGATTTAGAATGTTTATTTAAAATTATAACATAGAAAAGTGCCATGACTCAGATCAAAGGCAAAAGCTAAAACACGAAATCTGAAAAGGTATCAATCTGATCAAAGAGGAGGGATGCATGTGACCCAAAGATATTATTTGAGTTATTTTGTATAACTTTTTCCAGTTATACAAAAAGTCCAGGCTATTCTGTAATATGCAAATATTTTCAAGCATTCAGAAACTTTCAAAACAGCAAATTATTCTAGAAATTAGTTTATGTATTCATTGCTAAGTTCACAGCACTTTAAATTCCTCAGTGAAGGAAAATATTTCCTTAGGTTTGATTTAAAGGAACCATGGTAAACAGAATAATCGTCCTACGCCTCCTCAGAAGTCCTAATCCCCAGAAGCTGTGAATATGTTGCCTTACAGGGCAAAATGGATTTTGCAGGTGTAATTAAGGATTTTGGGCCAGAAAGGTTATACTGGATTACCTGGCTGGGCCCAATGTAATCACAAGAGACCTTATAAGTGAAAGACAGAGATGGAAAAGTCAGAGGAGATGGGATGATAGCCGTAGAGGTCAGGGTGATGCAATCAATGGCTGGCTTTGAAGATGAAGGGGCTCAAGCTCAGGAATGTGGGCAGTGTCTAGAAGCAGGAAGAGGCAAGGAATGGATTCTCCATGAGAGCTTCCAGAAGGAACACAGCTCTGCTGACACCTGACTGCAGCCACATCAGACCCACTTCAGACCTCTGACCTCCAGAACTGTAAGAAAATTAATTTCTGTTGTTTTAAGCGACTAAGCTTGTGATCATTTGTTATAGCAGCAATAGGAAACTAATACCAGAACGTTTCATTAATCTCTTAGTACTTTTAATATCCTGTTAAATCAGAATTTCAGTATTTGAATAATTATATCTCATATTATCATGTTGGTATTTTTAAAACATGCACTTTCTTTCTCTGGTTGCTTTCTGTTTTCAATAAAATATACTTGCTATTTAACTTGGGGCAGACAACATATTCCAAGGTTAAAACCTGGGGCTAATTCTCTCCAATGAGGAATATCCACTCCAGCATTGCCAGACAAATTTAGTGGATGTGACACATGCACTTAAATTTAAGTAC
This sequence comes from Aselliscus stoliczkanus, assembly GCA_033961575.1. Lineage (NCBI taxonomy): Eukaryota > Metazoa > Chordata > Mammalia > Chiroptera > Hipposideridae > Aselliscus > Aselliscus stoliczkanus. Next base: position 103,413,125 of record CM066739.1, read on the forward strand.
GTGGCAATGGCTACCTACCAAATTGCAAGAAATAAAATAACTCCAGTAGCCCAACCATTCTGGCTGTTAAACAAGTTGAAATTTGATTCAGAAAATAGGATCTGACCTCAGGAGGCAAAAATGGCAGAGTTAACAAGCTACTTTGATGTGACCTTTTTAGCAGTTAGTTAAAAACAACATATAGTTAAAAACAACAAATTAGGAGAGGGCTGAGCTTGATTAATTATGAGAAATGGTTTTCAATATAGATCTGTAGATATAAACAAACATATGTGTATATTGTTTGTGTGTGTATATATATATATATATATATATATATATATATATATATAAAACCGTGTATACACACATATTCTGTCCACTGAGAGGGTCTGGGAGGAGCAACAGACCAGTAGCAATGAGCACACTTAGCACCCATTCTCCAGGACTTCTTGGAGGAATGGCTGATCCTGTGCTGCTGCAGAAAGTACAACATGAGCCTGGAATGTCCTGGTGTGCCAGAAAGCAAGGAAGTGCTCAAAGAATGATGGAAGCATGTTGAAAGGACACAGGAGCTTGGCTTGAAGGGGTTCCAATGGGAAAATCCAAGGACACTTTGAACACCTAAATAAGGATACTAACTCATTGACTAAGATAGGAAACTATGAGCTCATATAGATATAAACAAACAAACTGCAAGTTTTATGAGGAATGTAATCAAGCAACTACTGAATTACAAAGAGCAGAAGACTAACTTTACAGTAGAGAAGCTTGGAAGATACCATCTAAATCAAGAGATCCAAGTAAACACTCTCAGTAATGGGACAAATAGAAATTATGTGCCACCTGATAAGATGCAACAAGAACACATCATCATTAATATAATATTGAATGTCAACTGTAATTGAAAAAAAAATTTCTTTAAAGAACATGGCATCACTTCTACGATATATTCCTGTCAAAAATGCATAACCCTAAGCCTAATCATGAGGAAACAGCAGACAAACCTAAATTAAGGGACACTCTACAAAATAAGTGGCCTGGAATTTTCAAAAGTGTCCAGGTCATAAAAGTTGAAAAACACTGAGAAACTATTTCAGATGGAAGGATATTAAAGAGACATGAAAACTAAATACAACAAATATTGTATGCCAACTGTAATTGAATATATAGATAGTCATGAGATGTGGATTATACTGTGGAAGGGAGTCAAAGGAATTGTAATAGATATGTATGATATGGGGGGGGCAGTGGGGTGGTGAATTGGGGGAGGGGTGTTGTCACTTTGAGGGGTAAAAAGTATAACTATTGCACTGTGTTGTACACCTGAAGCTAATTTTTTTAAAAAAGTTTATTTCACAATAAAAGAATAAAAGAATTTTAAAAAATCTAAAAAAAAAACACAAAAAACTAAATACAACAACTCATGATGCAGAACTGGATCCTTTTGTCATAAAAGGCATTGTTGAGATAAATTGACAAAATTTGATTGGGGTACGAGGGTAAGACAGCATTAATGTATCAATGCGAATACCCTTATTTTGATGGTAACACTTTGGTTATGTAGAAGAACGTCTTTGTAGGAAAGGCACACTAAAGTATTTAAGGAGGTGAGATATTACATAGGTAAATAATTCCCAAATGGTTCAGGAGAAAAAAGTTTTTGCAAGTTTTCTGTAGGTTTGTGATTTTAATTAAAATTACTTTAAAAAATTTCGTCACCTATTTAATGAGATCTTTACTAGCTACTCTAAAATGTTCATCCCAATGATACTTCATATTCCCCTTCTTGCTTTATTTTTTTCTTTTGGCACATATATTTTATTTATTTATCTAGTCTTTTCTTGTTTCACACAGGAGTATCTATAAGGGCAGAAATGTTTGTTTTATTCACTGATGTGTTCCTCAGTGCTTAGAACATTGCCTGGAGCATAAATGCTCAATAAATATTTAATGAATAAATGAATGGCTAAGTCAATTAAATAAGTAAATGTTTTAAGAAAGCTAATAACCATTACAAAGACAATTGAAGTAAAACTGTTACTCTCATCAACAATGACAGCTTGTTAAAAGTCCATTTGGAAAACAATTTGGCAATTAAGAGTCATAAAAATATTAATATCCTTTAACCCAGAAATTCCACTTCTGGGAATTTATTCTAAGGAACTATCCTAAAACATGGGAAAGCAATCACAGTGTCAAGCTGTTCTCTGCAGTGTTATTTATCCCAAAAAGAAAGAGGAACAATAAACATACAAAAAACACTGGATAAATTATGCCATATCCACAGATTAAAATTCTATTTCCTTTGAAATTCCATTTGTTGTGAAATCCCATTTCATTTGAAATTCTAATAATGTGGGAGAATACTTTTTTATGTACTATTACATGAAGAGAAAAAAATAAACAGAATATTAATTTATAGCCATGATTCCAATAAAATAAAAATATGCACTGTAATAAGCAATTAATGTATTATGGTAAGTTTTATTTGCTCTATTTTCCAATTTTTTTGTAATATGGCTATAATTTATATTCTTAAAATACATTTATAATAAAAATATATTTATTTTACAAACACATCATGTATAAAATTAGCCAGATGTAGAAAAGTATTAACCCCATGAAAGAAAGTAAAAAAAAAAAAAAATTAAGCCTGTTTGAATAAAGTTAATAGACGACAGTGGTTTACACAGAATCAAAAGAAGCATTTTGCAGTGTTAGTCTAGTACTGTTGACACAAAACATGCTAAATACAACAAGTACTAAAACCACTGGAAAGGTATGTACCCTGCTGTGGATCAGGGTAGGGTCATCATGCTTGCCAGGCCAATAAAATATCCTTCAAGACCATCTAGAGCAGAGGTCGGCAAACTTTTGAGACAGAAGAGCCAATCCTGTCCCTCACAACAATTTAAAAATTATTCTAGGGCCGGCCAGTTGGTTAAGAGCTGGCTTGGGATGCCAGCGGCCCCAGTTCGGATCCCACATATGAGGACCCGTGACACTGCCCTCTACAGTTAAGATGGTGAACAACAGCTCCACGTGGAGCTGGGCTGCTATGAGTCCCTGGGACGGCATAGCTGCAGCCTCTGCTGCAGTGGGCTGCCATAGGCTACAGTGAGCGGCTGTCCAGAGGCCGGCAACCAATCTGCCTCACCAGGGAAGATTGCAATGATGATACCAACGTGGGCCAGTGAAGCAATGTCCTCCACAACTAGACTGAAGAACAAAAGGACAGCAACTTGTCTGTTCCCCTTCCCCAGTTCCCCAGTGCTGTTCCCCAATAAAATCTTTAAAAAAAAAATTATTCGAGCCATAAAACAAATGAAATCACCATTATGTGAATAATATCCTTTAAAAATTTTATAAATGAAACTAGAATAGTTTTCATTTTCAATTTTACTTCAGAGCCATATGTACACACCCAAAAGAGCCACATGTGGCTTGCGAGCCACAGTTTGCCAACCCCTGATCTAGAACCCTCTGTTCTGATTCTATGCTCACCAGAAAGCCTTCTGATTAGTAATCTGGCCTCCCAGTTACCTTTTTCTAGAAAGGAGATATCTTAGACCTTCACGTAGCCATATGAGTAGTTGAAACGTGGCTAATCCAAATTGAGATATGCTGTTAAGTGCAAAATCCACCCCAGATTTTGAAGACTTTGTATGAGAAAAAAGAGTAAACTATCTCAGTAATAATTTTGTATTGATTACATGTTGAAATTACAACAGTTTGGATATATTAGGTTAAATACAATATATGATTGAAATTGTTTCTTTTTACTTTCTTCAATGTGGCTACTAGAACATTTTAAATTACTTCTGTGGCTCACATTGGTGGATAGTATTATATTTCTATCAGACAGCATTCATCTAGAATATTGAACAAGAATACTGCAGTTGATGTAAATATACAATAACCAATAAATTGATATAACTGGCTTAGACAGGCACAAGTCTGTCCCTCAGAAACTGATCAACCTTGCATTGACAAAATCAAGTTCTGCTAAACAGATCAGACCTTCACTGAAGTGTGCAAATCAAGATTCTGGCACCCTTTGAGCTTCCTGGGCACAAGCTGTCAACTCAGCCATTTCTCTACCTTCCATAATTTCTCTCTTGGCTCATGCTCTCATGTTTAGATTGTGTTCTTCATGGAATAGGGCTGAGTATTATCCAGCTTTGTTTTCCTAGTACTTACGTGCCTTAAACAAAGGTATTTAAAAATCTGTTAAATGAACATTCTTCACATTTCATGACTTTGTTCATAGCTATAGGCATCCTTACCTTCAAAAGGATTTGTACATAATGCCTTCACTGGTTTCTTCTTCATCTGTTCATTCATTGCAACCGACTTGTAAAGACTGAACACAGAAAAACCTGTAAGAAAGGAATTTAAAGTCATGTGAACTAAAAATAATGAAAAATATCTAATATGAAGTGAAAACTCATAACCATCACAGCACACTGTATTTTATTATGAAGGACAGAGCATTAGAAAAAGAACATAGGATTGATATTTCATCACTATGCAATGGCCTACATTATATTACTTCTTATTTGTCCCTGAAATCTAACAGCAACCTCAAGGCTGATAAAGAATAGTGGTGGAAGGAAAAAATAGATGACATAAAAAGAAAAGGAGGTTTATCATGGGATCAGTATAATGCTTTGGCCTCATAACAGACCAAATGGCAATAACCCCTTTCTCAGCAAGCAGCTCCTCAACGTCCCACGGGCTGTAAAAAGCAAATTCACTATCAACTTCCCCTGCTAATAATTATTTTTGAAGACTGTGGCAGCATCAAAATAAGGACACATACAATCCCTCAATGTAAGGAGAAAAAAAAAACACCTAGATATTTACTCGGTCAAAAACAAATCCTTTTCTGAGAAATGTTACTGAACAGGAAATCTTGCCTTCTTAAAATCCAGGTATGTTCTCATCTCTTATTTTAAATGAAGTAGAAGGCCTTTTTTTTTTTACCCAATTCCGTGGCTGTTTTGTGCAAGCCATTGAAAATGCCTGAGAAACTATTGGCATTGATTTTACTGAAGTTAAATATTTACAGTCGCTAATTCTATAGAAACGTAAACCAATCCTCTAATATTGTTCTAAAAATTGTGTACAAAAGAGTTCAATTGTCTTCTCCACCTTCTTTCCATAGTTCCAAAAACACGTTCGCGCTGTACAAGACAACGCGAAGCAAATATTCTCTAAAAGGTATAAAAAGCATAATTTGATGAGTTTTCTTCAATAGTTCGAGACACTTCTAACACTACAATTCAGCTGCCCCAACGAAAAGAACGTCCTAAGCCTGCAAATTGACCTTGACACGATTTCTCCAATGGAACCCTTCTTTCTTTCCAGGAGAAAGAAGAAAAAGATCCTACGGATATTAAAGCTCTTTATCGTTTTACCTGAGGGCCGGTGTGCAAAGTGGCCTCAGGCCAATACCATTTCCACCAGAACTTGAAAAGGTACATAATACACCACGGTTCAGAGTTGCTAAATTGGACGGTATTCGAGAATGTGGGACTAAGAATAATTCAATATTTGGAATTCAATTAGAAAGAAAACAGAAGCTCTGTAAATCGTTAACGGAGGGCTGTAAAATGTGTAAGTGACGGAAGAAAAGGAAGGTACCAGGGCCCTGACAGGCGACTTTGAGCGCACGCTGGCAGGGCGAACCCAGAAGAGAAGCCGCCAGAGAATCAAGCAGACCGTTCCGCAGACCGTCCGCTCCTCGCCCCACGCATGCGCAGCTCGGAGACTAAGCGTGGCGGCCGCACGCCAGCCCTCATTTGTCCCGGGGAGGGCGGGGCGGAAGCACGTGACCGGGATTGCAGTTTTTCTAGCTCAGTTGGAGTCGCTTAGGAAAGCGCCCTTAACAAAACAATTTCGGTAGCCCGGGTTCGTCCGCTGGCTTGACCTCCTTCTTTAATCCCCTTGCTTTTCGATTCTAATCTTAAATCTAAGAAGCTGGTTTGGCAGAACTTCTTGCTATATGTCTCCCGAATCACGGGACTTCCGGTCTAAATGGCGGAGTGAGCAGTCTGAGAAGCTGAACAATTTGGCCAAGGTCACAGATAATTTAAAAAGTAGGGGCATACGCCAACGTGCTAAGAGTGTCGTTTCTTCAATTGGAAGTCCTGTTGCTCTCCTCCCAAGACGCTCAAATCCTATTCCTACTACTAGAGACTCCAGAATCGCTACAGCTCGCCCTGTTGTAAAAATAGTACCCTAAAGGAAGAAAACCTGCTTTGTATTTTAGGGCATGCAGATTGGGGGAAATTAGGGTAAAATTTTAAAGAGTCAACTGTCTCATAGGACTCAGACACATAATTTACCTCACGAAACGTACCCCAGAACTCTACCTCAACTTCAGCATTTAAGTAAAATTTCCCGATCTGTTTATTCAAGCCTATCAAGAATCTGAAGTAGTGATACTAGGATAAGATTACCTGCACGATGTGGTTGGTTCGGCCCAGAGTGTGACGGGGGCGGGGGAAGGCCTTAGAGAAACTCAACCTTAAGGCTGGAGTCCCTGAAGTAAGGACTGGAGGAAAAGCAAAATAATGAGGTTTAATTCTAGAATTCTAATCCTTCACCTACTCGGGACCTTGGCAGCGGGGAATCAAACAATGGTGCAAAAATATAAAATGCCAAATATGTCAAAACGATTTGTTTTTTTAAAAAGGAAATGTTCTCCATGTATCCCAATATAGATCGCTTGGTTTAAAAAACAAAAAACAAAAAACAAAAATAGGATTCCTCACCTGGAATCTTATTCAGAAATCCTGCTCACTTATTTCCTACAAATCTAAATCCTCCACTCTGCAGAAATGAGTTTGTTCTTAACTCACAATGTTCCCAGAAAAGCAGAGGCAGGTGTGTGCACAGCTGAAAGCCCTGGACTTGCACTGACTTCTCTGCCAGTTGCCCTGTGATGGTAATTGCCACTTTCCTTGGAGATTCGTTTGCTTTGGTGCTGCTGTCATTGGTTAACTTTAGTTGCTTCAATTGCAGTTCCTTCCATTACACTTATAGATTCTACTAATCCCAGTATTCCTCAGCCACAGCTGACTATATAAATGACTTTGAGCTCCACTTCTAAATTCCAAGAGGACTCTGGGAGAAAATGCTTCCAAATGGAGAAACCCAGTAGCCTCTGTGAGCTAATTCTGGGGCTGTGGAGTGAGTCTGTCCAAGAAAACTCACAACTAAAGTGGAGGGCACAGATCACAGCCTTCATCTGCAAGACGGTGCAATCTGGATATTTAATAGGAGATCCAGAGAAATAGGGAAGTATTTAATGTCAAAGTAACTTCTTACGCGGCTAGAATAGGTTGTTTTCCACCTATTATGTGGCCTGTGTCAGTATTGACTAGTAAAATGGATGTGTCCATTTCATAAGTAACAAGGGCTAAATGATGCCTTCAGAATTGAAATCATTTGTAAATGTAACACTGAAAAAGTCATACTTGCATCTGATCTTTTCTTAATCAGAATTGAATTCTGGGGTAACACTGTTTTAGGATTTTATCACCCTGAAAAGTGGCTAGATTTGCCTGAAATAAAATTATTTCACCAGTATATAAAATCTTTTTAAAGATTCTCCTGGAGATCAACTCATTTTGTAATTCCATTTTGTAGTCTAACCTGTTCTCTTTCAAGTTGGGGTTGTCCAATAGACTACTACCACAAGTAGCTGCCTGGGGCCAAGTTACCCAAGCCAGGACCTCAAATCTTAGGCTGTTCAGTACATGAAAAAGGAATGCAGTAGAATGCTATTATTAAGCAACAGCTGCAGAATATCATTGCATCCAGTCCAGGAAAAACAGGGGAAATTTTCAGCAACTGAAGAATAAATGTCATATGTTCCAAAGCCTCTTAAAAATATAGAACAAGCAATAAACAATACTTACTTAAAAGTGTTTTTTGAATTACTCTTTCACAGAATTGCTTCATTAACTAACACCTCCACCAAAAACTTTTAGTGTAGTTCTATCATTTTCTTTAACCAAGAGGGGAAAGGCTTTGAATTTTTTTAAAGATGTAAAACAAAAAAATACCCTACTAATTTCAATAAACAATTCCTGTAGTTGCAATATATTTCAATTTTTTCCATCTCTGGGGAAGTGGTTTCATAATTAAAATACCTTTTTATTAAACTAAAGCAATCACAAAAATATTACTTAACATACTTGTACCTTAACTTGATAAAATACATTCCAGAGCTGTCTACAAATGAAACATTTTTAAAAATCACTTATCACAGCAAAACCAAGAGTGAAGGAAAAAACATTATTTAGTTCAGGTTTGATTTACTCAAGGTAAAATGCAAGAATTATGTATGTTTGTATTTACATTATCTTAGGATTCTGAAGATAACCAGAAGGAAAATTAAGGGAATCCAGAACTTTTTCTGCTTGTTGAAAAATGCTAAATAGGCAGATGAGTTAAACTTAAATTGTAATACCTCATCTAACATCCAACTGTTTAAATGAGTTAACTTCAAGCTGTTTGTTTTTAAAAAGACCTTCAAAGCCCCCAATGGTGGTGTTCGAAAGTGAATATCAAACACTGAAACTAATCATTAACAACAAATCTTCAATTTATTTGAAGCAATTCGGTTTCAAAAACTTTAAGTTACAGCAGTCACAGAAAAAACAAGGAACAGTCAGAAACAATAAAAGAATAATCAGGAGCACTGCATTTTTTTTTGTTTTTAACACTGTCATGGCTTTATTCAAAACACAGTTGCACAAAAGTATTAACTTCAAAGTTTTTTAAGGAGAGTTTTAAGGAATTTAACACACTATATACATACTGCCATACAAAGAGCATTAAAATAGGACCAAAAACTTCTACAAAATATAAAACCCAACCCACCCTTACTTATTTGCATGAAAATACCACCCACAAAGCTAAATAAGTCTTTAAAAGTTATTTGGAGGCTATAAGTGTTGTTTTCAAACCAAAGAACTCTAATTTTGATTGCACAATAAGATGATTGATAAGAAAGTCAATATACAGATTTAATTTTAAAAATATGTATTTTATAATCTGGCATACTATGCAATGAGAATTCTTCAAGACTCAAACAGGGCATTTCAATTGTTAAAAAAGAATAAAATGTTAGCCATTTGGAGATTCCAATCCCCAACCCCCCACTAAATTTATCCCAAGAGTGTTATTTCAGTCAATTGTGAAATTTTTTTTTTAGTTTATACACAAATAACTTTCCAATTTTTACTTAAAACCCCAAGTCATACATTTCAAACTAAAAAAGAAGTACTATCCTCAGTAATTTAAATGTGTCCCAATGTGGAAATGTAACTTCAATTAATTTGCTGACACTAATTTAAGAAACTTACAAATATTCAAAACAAAGTGGGAAAAAAATTTAGAGCCAAGATTTAAAAAGCAATTGCCTTGAACAGGAAGCCTCCACAACAAAAAGTGAGATGTACTTGTCTACTCATAATATTATATTTAGTAGCCATATAAGGAAACACACACTCACACTTATCCCAAATATTTTTCTATTTTAATGGCCATCCGCTTGAAAACAAGTCTTAATTTTAATATGGATTTAGTTTCAAATCTTTTTCTGACTGCCCAGTATAGATGTTCCAATCAAATGCTATATCTGGTAATGCTTTAAGACTATAGGAAGAATAGTTAAAGGTTCTATTCAGAAAAATTAGAACTATTTTACAGAATGGTATCTAAGTCATTTGAGAAGCTAACAATTTTGACTTTGAATGTCTCAATTATCTACAGGCAATTGTTCTAACTTTTGAAGAACACTACTGCTGCTTCTAAAAGACCCTCTACTTTTTTTCTTTTTTATCCTACTAATACAGTCTGTATATCTTGTCAACCAAGAAAGATTTGCAGTAAACAGAGTCTGTTGCATAAAACTGTACTGATAACATTATTCGTATCTCAGGAATTACTCAGTTTCTTTCACATAGCTCGTTTAGAACTGAGACAGGTCTGAAAAGGTGGTTGAGGTATAAGACTAAAGGTTTTCCTGGGTATCCATAAGTTTCCTAACTTTTTTCTGAAAGAAAGGGAGGAGAGTGAAACAAGAAAGGAAGGTGACCATAAAGGGATTGCTGAGAGGCAAACAAAAAATGCACACAAAAAAATACACAACAAACATTAGCATGTCATCATCTTCAGCTTGAAGAACAAAGGGCTCATCTACATGTCTCTGAACTTATTATAACCAATTTTTCCTTCCAAGGTAAAATCTTAGTCACCCAGCTTAGGTTTTCAGAGGCTTCCCCAAAAGCCATGAATTATATTTTTTAATAGAACCCTTACTATTCTGCTCCTATTTTCCAACTTACTCATATTTGTCACATAAACCCTTAGCCAAAAACAAGTCATTGCCTTCAAATTAAAGATCTCTGGGTCACTGTTAAAAAAACAACAAACTTATTAATCAAGAGACTACTTTCATTTCATATTCCAGCTGACTGTGATTTCAGTTAATTCATAAATAACGTTAAAATCTTATGAATGAAATGCACCATACTACACTTGTGTAAAAGAAATCATGTTTTAATTATAAACTAAAATGACTAACACGGTGAGCTTGTATTAAAAAAATTAAGATTCTAAATAAAGTTGCGAGGGAATTTCACAATGGAGGGGGTCAATGAAAATTTTTCTCTACATACAATATGATCATTAACAGACTAGTAAATCTTATTTGGAATGATAAGGCAAAAATAGTAAAACCACACTTTTCCTATAAAAAGTTATGTTATCTTCTGTAGGGATAGCTATCGTACATGAAGAAACAAAGATGTGATCACTCTATTGCACACCCAGTAAATAGGGAATACGATCTTAGAATGATCTAGTCATCTTCTTCCTCTCCGTCATCTTCAGCATCTCGTTTCCTCTTTTCCCCTCGAAGACCTTCTTCTTCTGAATGAAAGGAAACATGTAAAATACTGTATTTTAAATGAATATTTGTTAAGTCACAAAGCTTTGTATCTATCATAATGAAAAATTGATGACATAAGAAAATGATAAGTTATGGGCCGGCCGAGTGGAGTGGTGGTTAAGCGCTGGCTTGGGAAGCCAGTGGCCCCGGTTTGGGTCCCACATATGAGGGCCAGTGACTGCCCTCAAAAAAAAAAAAAAGAAAATTATAAGTTAAATTTCCTTTCTGAATTTTTTTCAATTTCAGAACAGACTTAGAAATCCATAAACAATGACAGTTGTTTACTATGCACCCTTGTGGCCAAATCACGAAGTACAGATCCAGAAACAAAGCGCTTGACATTGATGGAATTAGTGAATTTTTAAATTTATGTTGAAAGACCTAAGTATAGAGTACTAGACAGCAGTTCTAAAAAGGGCATTATCTGGAGTTCAACTATTCTCTTATAGAGAAGACTTCACCCTCTTTAACATGAAAGATGCTAAAAATGAAAAGACACTAAAAAAAGTAATAAATTAAGCTCAGAGATCCATTATCTCTTCATTCCTGTTTTGAAAATAAATGTTATCAACTGTTTTTTTCTTAATGGATTTAATGAATACCCTGAGAATATTATTCTACATTTTTATGGCTAATATAACTCACCCTCTTCTTCTTCTTCTTCTTCCCCTTCTTCAACATAGTCATCATCGTCTTCTTCATCCTTGATATTCAAATATTCAGTTTCAGAATAAATAAGCCATGACACAGATTTTTCAGTTTGCTAATAATATAGCCCAACAAGAGGAAAAAAACTATGATTATTCTGTATTCTGACAAACTCTGCCTAACTTATATATGTCCTTTCTATAAAAACCAACTAATCTAGTTTTTTTATGAAAATAATGTTTTAGACCAGCAATGCTGAAAAATACTCAACAATAGAAATGTTCAGTATCTGTGTTGTGTTCCAACCCAGTAATCACTAGCCACGTGTGGCTACTGAGTGCTTAAAATGTGACCAGTGCAAAGGAGCAACTTAATTTTTAATTTTATTTAATTTTAATTACTTTAAACAGACAAAAGTGCCCAGTGGCTACTATCATGGACAGAATAACTTTTGACTATTTCAAAGACAGCATCTTCAATTTTATATAGTATGGTAGGAATGACCTGAGTCCTAGTCCTAACACAGTTATGTGTTGAATAAGTCACCTAATCTCTCTGGACCTCAGTTTTTCAATCAATAAAAAAATGTATTTGTCTAGAAAGATCTATAAATTCCTTCTATATCTAAAAAAATCTACACATCGAAATAGCAAATGTCAATTAAAGTCACAATAAACTTGATCTACAACTCTTGTGGAATGAGTTGTTCTGGATGCTAAGGTTTAATTAAACACTGCCTTGAAACATCAACACCCCTTTTTTTAACTTTAGCCAAGTGGGCTACAAATCTCTTGCTAAAGATCTCTGCCCACTACTCTACCATTTTCTGCTAAACCTAACAAACCTTTTTCTTGAATTATCATAGTCACCATTTTGATCATGAACATTATATTAATTAGTATGTCAATTCCCTCAGAGCCTATTAATATATGTAGGATGGTTTTATCCCCTTTTTAAAAGGACCCTGGCCTCTACTTTGAGTTGTATCTTTCCCTGTTTTTTATGTCTTGTCCTTTGCAGTCAGTTACTATTTCAACTTTAATCTGCTGTGGATTCAGAAAACAAGCTTTCAGAGGATTGAATATAAAAGAGAAAATAGGTTTAGAATAACAGCTTGAACACTCTCCTACAAAGAAAATGTCTTTTGTTACTTATATTTTGGTTACTCAGAGGCCTTTTACACTTACTGCCTTTTTCTTGGCTATGTTCCAAATGGTCGAGTTCTACTATAATATGTTGGAAAAAATGGAACCAATCTAAGGTCCCCCCTTTAACCCCTCAAAGTTGCTCCTTAAAAATACTTTAATTGGCAAATGTGAAGAACTAGCTAGGTAGTTAAAGGCAACTTGGACAACCCACCCTTTTCACAATATCCACAGCCCCTTTGTGTCTAGAAATACTAACAGAACCTAATTTTCCAGCATTTAGCTAACAGCAAACACTACAAAGCATTCCATTACCAGAACACCACCAAGCTACAGGGAACAGGAATAGATGGGGTACAAATGGTACAAAAAGGAACCACAATAAAAATCAGGAGAACCCGCAGCCTTAACCTAAAGAAGAGAGGAGTAGAAGAGGAGAAAGGGGGGAAGGGAGGGGAGAGGAGGGGAGGGGAGGGGAGGGGAGGGGAGGGGAGGAGAGGAGAGGAGAGGCGAGGAGAGGAGAGGAGAGGAGAGGAGAGGAGAGGAGAGGAGAGGAGAGGAGAGGAGAGGAGAGGAGAGGAGAGGAGAGGAGAGGAGAGAGGGACAGGGCAGAGAAGGGGAAGGGAGAGTAAAGGAGGAAAAACGAGAGAGAGAGAGAGAGAGAGAGAGAGAGAGAGAGAGAGAGAGAGAGAGTCATTTTAAACATCTTAAATCTGCAAGGACTGATAAATGAGGATATTTAAATATTTATAATCTTTTTAAAAACACGAGATACTAATCACATTTATTTCTTGATAATTTAGAAAAGCTCAAGTCTAAAAAGCTAATTACTTCTCTGGATTTTGTTTTAAACAAAATATTAGATTAATTGGCTCATGTTTTTATTATTATTATTTTTTTAATATCATCTATTATATCACCTGAGATTTGCTCAGTAAAGACCTCAGTCTTTTCCTAATTAGTGGGAACTAAAATGTTTTCTCATTTGTACTATGAATAGCACAAGAGCACCATAATTCCCAATTCTTCTAAGGCCCGCTTTCCTATTTTTCATGAAATATATACTGCACCAACATAAAGTCCTTCTTTATGCATATTAATGCCTTACCTCTGAAGAGCAGTTGAAATAGAAATAAGACTCAGACAAAAAATGGCTAATCAAATGCCAGTTCTATTTCCTTCTAATTTCTTTTTAAATCTCAATAGTCTCTGAAGCTTCTGCTGGCTCTTAGTTTCTAAAAACAAAACTTCATTTTAAACATCCAAATGATCTCATCGTGATTGAAAACAACTCCTGGTCCCTGCCACTCGGATAGCACACTGACTTACTGTTGTATGTATTATCTTAAAGATTTTTGCTCATACTTGACCATGTCATTTTCAGTTAATATTTCCCAATATTGAATGGAATGATAAACAAACATTTGCAGTTAGGTGAAGGTCATTTTTAAATTACTTAATACTATTTAGATTTAAAAGGAATTATTGGCAGAGAAAATAAAAAGCCAAAAGCAAAATAACATGAATCCATTATTTTACCAAATAAATTAAAAACTTAGGGGAAAAATATTCAAGTTGTATGCTGATGTAAATTTAACTGGTTGTCCTTCTCTATGAATACTTAAAATCCTTAAAGCTCTACTCTTCATTATTGTACAGCTTCTAACTCACTATGGCCCCAAACAAGTTTGGTTCCTATTTTTTCCCACACTAGTTTTATATTTAAAATGCTATCAGATGGGCGGGCTGAGTGGTGTGGTGGTTAGGCGCTGGCTTCGGAAGCCAGCGGCCCCGGTTCGGGTCCCACATGTGAGGGCCAGTGACACTGCCCTCAAAAAAATAAATAAATAAATAAATAAAATTTTTAAAAAACATTAAAAAAAAATACTATCAGAGCAAATGCATCATTAATCATTGATATCACCTATCTAACCAATGTAAAAGTTATTAGGAAAACAAATGAGAATACTAATAATTTCTAGTCTAAATAAGATTTTTTTTTAGAGATGTTATTTTTAATAATAAAATATCTTAAATTATGAATTAAAAAAACTCAACAGCTGAACATTAAGAGAAAATATTGGGTTGTCAGAAAAGTCATGACATATCTTTTTCCATGTTTTTCATTGCAAAAATGGATCATGACTTTTCCAACAACCCAATAACTTATCTAAACTCCCAGGAGCTAAACAAAGATCATTTGTTCATGTCAACTGACATTTCCCGTGAGTCTGTGTCCAGTCTAGAGGCCGAAATACAAAGATGAATGGCCCTCATCTTAATGAGTTCACCATCTAGTAGAAAGTGGCCAAATAAACAAGTTCTTATAAAAGTGTCTACAGGTAATAAAAGCCTAATCAAAATTCAAAGGCAACAGAGAAAGGAGTGATTGTCTATGAAGTTTCAATAATGAGGCAACTCCAGAGTCAATTTTTTAAACAGAAGAGTTCACGAGGCACAATTTGGGTGATGGTTCCACAAGTATACAAATATGTAAAATTTCATGGACTCATACATAAAATCAGTGTACTTTACATGCTTTACTATATTTATGTTTACCTCAGAAATAAGAAAGTTATCAGAGGACCTGGGTACAGAGTCATTTCAGATAAACAATGTATTGTATATTGTTTACTCTATATTAACAGAATACTCATATTATATACAGACAGAAGGCAAGAAATAGCTTCATGTGATGACTTAATCTGGTATGGAGGGAGATAAAGCCAGAGAAGGGAGCAGGCTAGATAATGAAGGGCCTTGTATGTCTTCGTGGCAACAGAGAAGCATTCAAGGGTTAAGCAGGCCAGTGATAGGATCACTTTTGCATTCAGACTATGACTTCGAAGAATGCACCTCGGTAGGGATGCTGTATTCAGAGAACATTTAGTAAGCTACTACAGAAACACAAGCAAGAAAAAATCAGGGGAAAGGAACATTTTCTTGAGCGCCTACAGTGTGCTAGCAACTACTTACATATAGTATTTTGTTAAATCCATAAAACAATTCTATGCAGTTGGTATAAACATTTGTAAAATGTTTCCATCATACCATGCCCCTGAGGGCATAATGAATTTAAAAGCTACCTGGGAAGTAAAATCAATAGGTACTCATGAGTATCTGGATATAGTATGAACTGGGGAGCAGTGGGGGAAAAGGACAGGCAGACCGACACATGTGCCCCATTAGAAAAAACTCAGATTTCTACACAACTTACTTTTTATGGTATCTGCCCTATGACTTAGTAATTAACTTTCAGTGCACGTAAGAAGGGTCTGTTCACCTGAATTTCTTCTTTCATTAAGTATGAGAGGCCCACTTCCTCTTCTCCCTCTCCCAATTCTGAGCCTGCTTCATCTTCATCCTCGTCCTCGTCTTCCTCTTCTTCCTCCTCCTCTTCCTCAAATCCTTCAGGTGGACCAGCTTCCTCTTCTTCTTCATCCTCATCATCTTCATCTCCATCTTTAAAAATATTTTAAAAGATAAGCAAATGGTTGGGAAAATGTTTCTTGGTAAGATGTTGATCCTTTTAACCCTTGCCCCAATCATTACCATGTCCTAAGTCAATGGGTGGGAAGTAGCTCACGTTGATTTCATTTTTAAAGATGTCCCTTTGTAACATCCACATTTACTATTTGAGAAATATGGTTTCTAAATAGTGAAATTTTTCCAACATACAGATTTGTATCAAAACATTACATGTACTGGGGCGGGCCAAGTGGCTCAGTTGGTTAAGAGTTGGCTTAGAGCGGATGCTCTGAGCAACAGGGCCGCCGGTTCAATTCCCGCATGGGCCAGTGAACGATGCGCCCTAACTGAGCTGCCAACAGGTGGTAGGATGGCTCAGCTGGTGTAACAAGATTGCCTGTTCAATGGTGGGCTATGCCCACCAGCAACTAAGATTGAACACGGCACCTTAAGCTTAGAGGCCACGAGCTGCCCACAGGAAGCCAGATGGCGACTGGCGCCCTCCACAACAAAGATTGAAGAACAACAACTTGGCTGTTCCCCTCCCCCAATTCCCCAATAAAATCTTAAAAAAAAAAAAAAATACATGTACTAAAGTTTACTTTGTGGACACTTCAAAACCTGCTTGCTTGTCCATCATTCCATCACTTTATAACATTGTTTATCCATCAAATATCCTTTTGAGTAAAAATAACAAAGTGTCCCATTACTAATAATAAGTTATTGGGCCAGCCGAGTGGTGCGGTGGTTAAGCGCTGGCTTGGGAAGCATTTGGTCCCACATATGAGGGTCAGTGACACTGCCCTCAAAAAAAAAAATACTACTAATAACAAGTTATTTTGTCATCTGAGCTGTTAATCCCCCATTTATCTAAAAATGTATAGTCACCATCCAATTTTAGAACATTTCCATCACCTCCCAAAGAAACCCCAAATCCAATAGCAGAGATTAACTCACCATTTTCCTTTCTCCCAGCCCTGGCAACCACTAATCTACTCTGTCTCTGAATTTGCCTATTCTACAGACATTTCACGTAAATGGAGTCATACAATATGTAGCCTTTTGTGTCTGGTTTCTTTAACATAGTAGAATGTTTTCAAGATTCATTCATGTGATAGCATGTACCAGTACTTCATTCATTTTTATGGCTAAATATTCCATTGTATGGATATATGACACTTTGTTTATCCATTGCTCAATTGATGGACACTTGGGTTGTTTCTACTTTGTGGCTATTATAGATCATACTGTGATGACCGGCTCTTTTCTTTTTAAGTACTATTTTAAAAGTTGCAAAAAAATAAATACAGTTGCCACTTTTACTGAGTGGTGGTTACACAAGTTTATACAGATATAAAATTTAATGGAGCTTGATATAATAATTATTAAATTCCCCCAAAGCTATCAAAAATCTGAAACAAGATATACAGGACTAGGGCTGTGGGTTTTTAAATGTTTCTTATCTTACATCTTTTTTTCCCTACACCTACATATCCATGCCCAGTGTAATTTGCATGGCTAGAGTGTAGACTATAATTGTGACACATTTAGGAGTATTAAGAACAATTACCTTCATCATCATCCTCTTCTGAGTCTGGTGCTTCATTATCCTCCTGATCAAATCCATCTAAGTATGTGATTTGCTGCAGCAGTTCAAAAATACTCTCTCTATAATCTTCCAGGTTTGTGATCTCACAGTTAAACAAGTCAAGACTTTTCAAATTTTTAAGGTTTTGCTGGAAAAGTCAAAAATTAAAACTTACACTCAAGATTTAAAATATCATGCTATTTCTTTTTAATTCACAAGCCAGAATATATGTACTTGAAATCAAGAGGATGATTTTTGGATTTTTAGAATTTTAGAATGCAGGGTTATTATATCAAGCACAACCAATTCACTTAATGAGGTGCTGGCATGGGAACTACATGAGAGTAGGGACTTACTTTCGTTCACTAATCTGTCTCTAACACCTGGGTCAAGTGCCTTACTTATAGCAGGCACTCAATATATTGGGTTGTCAGAAAAGTCATAACGCATATTTGCACCGAAAAACATAGAAAGAATACATCATGACTTTTCCGACAACCCAATATTTTATTGACCGAATCTGCGCACAGATAGGCAACAACAAAACATACTTATTGTAGTTTAATCTCACAGTCAAGCAGTGAAGCTTACTTTCAACCATTTCAACCTCTTCCCAAGCTTTTTAAAAATCAGAGCAACAATTTTCAGAATTTCACTTCCTCTCCTTTTCCTTCCCTCATACTAGGAAACAAAGGAGCAAATAATGAAATAACTCAAAAAAAAAAAAAAAGAAGAAGGAAAAGGAATAGAATTTAAGAAAATACTAGAAATTTTCAAACCAGATATTTGATTCCTGAAGTTGATGATAAAATAAATTTTGCACCAGTTTAAAATTTTATCTGAATGTTTTACTCCAAAGGAAAAGTAAGCAATAACCATCTAGACCACAACATGTAAGAAATTCAGAAGTTTCAAAAGAGTGAAATAGAAATCAATAGGATAAAAAACACAAGACAAATCTCACAAACTTTAATCAAAAAAAGTAAGTTCAGAAACAAACCTTCCCACTTACCAGAGCTTCTACTGTACTGAGATCTTTGATTTTGTTTCCACTCAGGTTGAGGTAGGTAAGATTTGGACATTTCTCTGCCAGGACTTCCAAGCCTCCAGAAATTATATTGTCACTAAGTTCCAACTATTATATATTCAACAAGGGGAGAAAAATAAAGACTAGTGAAGACTCAGACCGGATCAAAGATTTTAGAGTATGATTAATTTGAAAAAGCAAAATAATTGTCATTCTCCCTTGCTTTAAGAGACCGTCTTAAGTTACTCATTTTCATATTCCATCTACTACTGCCAAATAATATATTAGAACCCTTAAACAAATGCTCCGACTTATAATGGGGTAACCTCCTGATAAACTCATCATTAAGTTGAAAATACTATAGGTTGAAAATGCATTTAATACAACTAAACTACCAAAAATCCTAGTTTAGCCTTGCCCACTTTAAACATGCTCAGACCCTTACATTAGTCTACAGTTGGGCAAAATCATGTAACACAATGAATGTACGGCAGAGTATCCGTTGTTTGCCCTCGTGATCTCGTGGCTGACTGGGAGCTGTGGCTCAATGCCACTGCCCAGCATCATGAGAGAGTATCTTACCACCTATCGCTAGCCCGGGAACAGATCAAAATTCAAAGTACGGTTTCTACTGAATGCATTGGTTTCCCACCATTGTAAAGTGGGAAAATCATAAGGCAAACCACCATAAGTCAGGAACTGCCTGTATAATGGGCTCTTAACCCAGGTTTGGTTCCAGTTGTGTGATAGTTGCATTTTATGTTTTAGAGAAAAACATTTAGTAGCTGTTAAATCCAAACTCATGCCATAAAGCAATTTAATTATTAAATTTAAATTTCTAAAAGCACTATTAGAGCTGATTCCAAAATCCTACATAACCCTTTTACTTACCTCTAAAAACAGAGAACCTCCTAATTAAAAAGCAGAATGGTCATTCCATTTGGCCAAAAACCAGAAATAGCCTTTGTATCGAAATCATAATGCATTCCTGCCCTATTGTGAACTTACCTTTCGAAGTTTATTTAAGCTGGGCAGCCGGGCCAGTGAACTTAGCTCCACATTAGCCATACTCAGGAACTCTAATTTTTTAAACGTGTCGTTCAGGCCCTCAATTTCCCCATTGACACACAAGCAATTATCAAGGACTAACTCTGTCACCTGTAAGAGAGAACATGAATGATTCTTTAGTTCACAGTCTGATAGCAAAAGACCTGGGTCCTGGCACTCTGGAAATGTGAATATTAAAACTGCCAATTCCCTTACACAGATCCTTTTCATTCACTCCCCCCCCACACCAAAAATGAAATATAGTCTGAAGTAATCACTATAAGTTAATCTTTATATTTAAACTTGGACTGAGAAGTTTAGTGCCTACTTCATACATTGATGCATACAAAATAAAACTTTGCAAAAGGTCCCACGTGAAACTTGTTTCTGACCCTGATGAAAAGAACTCTCCACATCAGGGCATATTTAGCACCTAGGCTCCTGGGAAAGGATGCAGGGGAGCTTTCCTGAAACAGTGAGAAGGAAACTGTTTTAGTTTAAACCCCCTTATCTTTGGTTGATAAATGCCACCATAACTCAAAATTTTCTTGTTACCCTTCATGAAGAAATGTTAGAAGCTCCTTCTGAGACAGCCAAACTTTCGGATGTTAGTTGTTCTAATATCGAGGCCACAGCATTACCCAAAACAAATACATCCTTGACAAAATGTTATTTCTCCCTGCCATCCTGGTAGCATATTTGTGGACTTCGCCCCATTCTTGGCAGGGAGGGGCTGGATCCCCTCTATTAGGTCGGAGTTGTAAAACAAAACTTTCTGGTGTGGGCCTAAATGGACTTAAAGGAGAGAGAGGAAGGAAGAGACCCTGACTCTCCATTCCCAATGCAAAAATATGTTAGAAGTATTTGGGGGGCCTAAAAATTAGCCACAAGGAATACTACCTTCTCTATTTGAAAATGACTTTGACATAATTACTTCAGTGAGCACAGAAGGCATCATGATCTGTTTAAGGATGAGGAAGCTGAGGCCCAAAGGGTGAGGATGACTTGCCTGGTGTCACCCAATATGTGACAAAGCTGTGTCTCCTCTTAAGTCTTCTGACTCCTGGTCTAGCTGAGTGAAGGCAAGAGGGCCACTAGATTTAGTGTCAGAAAACAAGTTCTCCCACTTCAGTAAATAACTGCAGGCCCTGAGGACTCCACTAATTTGGATTCTAGAACAATACAATCTTTACAAGTTTGTCTCAAGGAGGAAAATGAATAACAAACACGGAAAGTGCTCTCTGTAAACGGTGAAGAGCTATGCAAATACAAGAGACCGTTATTACACCACAGGGGAAGGAGAGGCTGCAAAAAGGCAACGTGTAGCACTCCCCAAAACTGGCCAAGGAAGATGCCACGAAGGGATGGGTAAAAGAATAGGGCGGAGGGAATCCACTTTTCCTAACGAAGACATAAAAAAGCATTCTAAATGTGTGCTTCTGAGAGACAGCCTTTTCAGTTTTGTTTTTTCTGAAGCCCCTAAAGAGTAGGCCCTAGAAAACTTCAAGTTCTCCCTGGATGACAGCGACTCTTTCCTCCTCCCTCCTCCTGCCAAGTTCTGGGAAACTTTTTTAAGTACATAAATATATTAGGTTCCCACTCAGCCCACTGGGCAGACCCTACTACTCATCCTCAATGCTGCTTTGCACAGGCACCGCCTCCACCCCAGTTGAAAAAAATTATATCCCTGATATGCCAATCCTGGGGTTTAACTCAGAGGCCACAATTAGCAAGACTGAAGACGCTTGCCTCTGCGATCACAAGTACGAGGCTCCTCGCTGGTAACTGGCCCCACTCCTGGCGACCTGCTGCTCCGACCGACGGGAAACCCCACGCGGGGCGGGGACTCCCCAAGGAAAATAGGGGTCGCCCATCAGCCGGCGTTTCGCCGGCGCCTCCGCCCCGGACGGGAAGGGCTGGGTGAAGCAGAGGAGGCGCCCTCAGAAAAGAGGCGGAAACGCCTCCAGCCCGACCCCCGAAAAGTCGACCGCGACCCCGCCTCACGTGGCCCCTCCCAACCCCGTCTCTTTAACTAAGGCGACAGCAGCGAGCGCACATCATTTAGTTTCGCCGAACCCATCTTTAAAGCACGAAACTACTACCACCCTTTTGTTGAGTTTTGTGAAACCGTCTCCAGGGATCAAATTCGGAGTTGCGGCCACCACGACACGACAAGACCCGCCGAATTCCGTTACACCGCGGAGGGACGAAGGGGGTTACGCCTCGAGTCCCCTACCCACCTCCGATTACGGCGACGGGTCCCAAAACTTGCCCGCGGCCGGACAGCCGGCCGCTGACCCAGATTCCGCCTGGCGGCGGTCGGCGCGCGCCCTTCCCGGGGGAGTGGGCGCCGCCGGCAGCGGGTGATCGCCGGCTCCCTGCGCGACCCCAGCCCGCACCCGATGCCCAGAGGCCTTCAGGCCTGGGGCGCCCCCACACACACAAAAAAGTTAGCAGGACTGAAGAAAAGTTGGACTAACTTCTCAGGCAACGACGGCTGCGGCAGGGGCAAGTGGGACTGGGGGGTCGCGCCCACACCTCCGGCCCCCAGGAGGAGGAACTTGGGGAGCGGAGGGGCCCCCAACACCCCGCTTCCCGCCCCCACGAGGCCAGGGCGCCCGACTCCAAATGAGGCGAAAGGGGCTAAGCCCCCATGCACACACAAAAATGCCCCTAGAAACTTGGACCCTTCGCCATTTTAAGTAAAAGATTTTAATGATTTAGAACTTCAAATTCAATATTTCCCCCCGACCCTAACCCCAGGTTGGGGCTGATTCATTACCCCTCCCTACATACCCACCCGGACCCCCCGAAACCGGGTCCCCCGAATACAGGGCTGGTGGGGAAGGGGAGGGGGCTGAGTCATCTCACCTCCTCCGGGGCTCTGTTCCTTAACTCCAGGTTAATCCTCTTCTTCATCTCCATGTCCTCCTCCTGCTCTTCTGCTATTACTCTCCTCCCTTACCCTGCGCTGCCTTTCCTACTACCCCCAGCCCTCAAATTGTAAAAGATTTGGAAATGAATGAAAAGAAACGCAAATATAAACGCCCACCACCACCAGATAGGTGTGGGGGAGAAAGAAGAGAATAGCAAATGGAGTCCAAGGAGTTGGGACTCTAACTCGGCTGCCCCCACCTCCTTGTCCACACACTCGCGCGCGCACTCACACGCACTCACTCACACACACACACACACACACACACACACACACACACACACACACACCCGCAGTTCCTTCCCCTTCAATGGCTGCTCAGAGACTGAGCCTCCATGACACGGCACCACCAACCCCCTGGCCTACACTCCACCCACCTCCCGAATGTATTGGTTAATTCTTCAGCATCACATTATTCTATTGGACTGCATAAATGTCTATCAGTCTTGAAGGCGGACCTGAACCAGAAACGGTGTGTCTATTGGTTACGACCAAGCGCGCAGTTAACTCCGATAGGCCCAGGAGGGTGTACGTCCGGAAGAAATGATTTTGAATCCCAGTAGCCCCCTCCATTTCTTTGTGTGGTTGGCGCGCTTTCCCTAGGCACTCGGACGGTTTTGATGCCTGTCTGATTTGTTGTGGGGTTTTGTTTTGTTTTGTTTTTCTGTTTTTTAGTGTTAGAGGGAGAAAGAAAGCATACTTCTTACGTGCCCAAGTTGCGATATTGGTAATTCAGCACTCACAGCTCCTGCTTTGCAGCGAAGGTGCACAGCAACGTGCATGTCACCTAAAAAGCATGCCTTGGTGGCACTGCCCTGCTGGGGACAGACTTCTGGTCCAGAACCAGAGCAGGAATAAAGATGGCATTTTAACTTCCACCACGAAGGACTGAAAGCTGTTGAGTGAAGTATGTAAGTTAGGCGACTCTAAAATTGTTACTGAGGCAGTTGTTGCTGTAAAAATAAGACCTTGGAGAAAAAACAGTGCTGACCTAATGAAAATCAGACATCGATTTGCATAGAAATGGCACTGCAGTGCCTCTAATTTCCCTTTGGTTGGTTTCCATGAAAGTCTACAGGTAAAACATGCTTTTAAAAGTGTCAATGTGGGGTAGAAAATAGCGGGATAAGAATCATTTTTTAAAATTTTGTCTTGAGAGCCTAACTTTTCTTAGCTCTTGATTAAATTCTGCCCTTTGTATTCTCTTACACCATTCTCAGGATAAATATCCAAAGAAATTCCATATAATGTAGGGAAGGAAGTGGGTGAATTAGTCTAACCCCTCTCTGAGTATTTGCTACTCCACCACCATACAGAGACACACAGCTCCCCAAATAGGCTTACAATTAAAATGTAAATATTTGGTATTTAGCATGTTAACTACTTTAAAGGAAAACAAAATAATTATTGCCTTCTTGCTGTTTCCTTTTAATTCCCTGGAAAGGAAACGTTGTGAAGAGGAAAACAAGGAGAGGGAAAGCTTTTGGAATGAAATAACATCTCTAGCAATTTGGAGTTAGTTAAGTTTGTTTGTTAGTTTTAAGCAAGCTAAGGGAAGCGAGGATGATATGAAAACTGAACCCAAATTGACTGAGGAACAGTTCAAGGAAGAGTTGAAAAACAAGGAAAGGGGAAAAAGGGCTAAAAAGGAATCTGAAAGCCCATTTTAGTACCAGCTTGGGAAGAAACTGTTCTGATCCCAACCCCACTGCAGAGTCCGGAACTCTGGAATGGAATCACAAAGAGAATTCTGGGAAGGAGTACAGACTTAGGAGTCATCCACATACAAGTGATAGTTGTGGACATCCACAAAGCAAGTATATACGAAGACTATCAGGCAAAAGAGAGTAAAATGTGGTTGAGGGGGAAAAAAGAGAAGAAAGGGATTGTCTACCAAAATAGTTGAAGAAACTAAGAAGCAGGTAGAAAAGAAGGTCATCTGGAGGGTTGAGGGGTGGATATATGGAAGCCAAAGAATTTCAAGAAGAGATGATTAATGGGGTAAATGGTAGGGCTTCTGTGTCAGAATACTTAGACAGAATGGGACACTATGCTGGAAATACTAAATGTGAGGAAAGGCCATGAATTTGTTTTACCATTGGCTGGTAGCTTCAGAAAGTACACCATAGTAAGCAGAGACAGCCATCCACCAAAGTGGGCCTTTCTCCCCATACCTATTGTCCCCACCCTCATATCATCTCTCTTCTGTATTACCTCGAGACCTTGGAACTTGTCTGTTTCCTGTCTTAATCAAGAAGACAGAATAAGGGCCGGCCGTGTGGCGCGGTGGTTAACCGCTAGCTTGGGAGGCCAGCGGCCCCGGTTCGGGTCCCGTATGTGAGGGCCAGTGACAGTGCCCTCAAAAAAAAAGAAGACAGGATAAATAAAATGCTGGGGGAGGAAAGATTCTCCATAGGGCTGGAAAGAGGTTAGATGAAGAACATTACCAGGCTAGTAGATGGATGTATGGACTAAATGAAGGATGAAAGAATGAAATAGAGTCAGGAGAAAAGCCAAGCACATGAACTAGAGCATGTTTTAAGTGGAAGTAATGAAGCAGGATTTAAATGGTATAACCAAGAGTGAGGTTAAGTAATAGTGAGGTTAAGTAATCAGGAGGTGGATGAAAGCAAAGGAGCAAGGAGTGGAATGAGTAAGAGGGTTGTCCCAAACATGCCTTTAATCCACCAATAAGAAGCCTTCACCAGGATATTTTGTAACTTGGTGTGTCTTTATTATTCAAAATCTAAACTCATCTTCTGCTGCTGCATATTTCTGTTGCCGCCAGATCCACTCTTCACTCTGCTCTGTTACTTAAAACCTCCAGAGTCCTGTGACTTCTTGGGTTTTGGCGGGGAATGGCTGGCAGGAGACGGGAGTCTGGAGAAGAGTGATGTTGGAATATTTATCCCCAACCTCCTCAGTGCCAGGTTGTTACAAAATGGCCTCTACTGAAAGCCACGGATCCTGCCAGGGCTGTGGTGGACACAGAATTGCACCACCCAGGTTTTCCGACAGGAATGAAGAACTGATTCCCCCAGTGCCAGGAGTACTGCCGGAAGATGACCTTCTGCTGTCGGTCCTTGTTACCCCAGTTAAAGAAAAGTGCCTGGCCCGAGGTTATACCTCCTTCGACACAGAGGTATAAAGGCCCAGCCAGCCCTTTGCCCCAACTTGGAGTAATTCTAAAGGGTCACTCATCCCAGCTCCAGGACAACCCAGAGGCCTGCATTGCCCTTCAGTTTCTCCCACTGTTTAATCCTGCTTGCTTCTTCTCCCTTCCACAGATATTGAGTCCAATATCATGCCCCCAATAAAAGTTCTGAATGCTATTGCCATCTCAGAGTCTACTTCCTGGGGAGCCCCAACATGAGACCATGACCCTCTCCAAAGATCTACACTCTGGGGAAGCCCAAACTAACCTATAGATAGGAGAGATCACATGGAGAAGCCTTGAGCCTACGTGAAGAGAGAGATAAGTACCCGCTCAGCCCTCGGCTTCTCCACCTCCCAACTTTTCCAGCTCCAGCCACTGTCTTGCAACCACATAAGAAATCCTGAGCCAGGTGAGCCCTTCCCACCCAGCTGAGCCCTTCCCAAATTCCTGTCCACAGAAACCCTGAGAGGTAATAAAACAATCATTACTGTTTTGAGCCTCCAAATTTGGGGTTGTTATGCAGCAATATCAACTGGAACAAGTCCCTAGAACAATTTTTCTAGTCTTCCCAGTGCCATTTTGCTCTATACAGGTCATAGGCATTCTGCTCTTTCTAGCTTTGCTTGTGCTGTTCTTCTACCTTAACCCAAACCATTTTACCTTCTCCAAGGACTTACTAAATGTTCTACTCACCCAGAGTTTGCCCTGTGCTGTCTTGCCACATCTATATGTCATTTAATTCTGGTTCGTCCAACGACATTGAAATTTCCTAGAGAGAAACCAAGTCAGTAGCTTGGCTTTCTGTGGCATCACTCACAGGGATTTGGCACAGCACTGAGCACACAGTGGGTACTCAAAAAAATGTTTAGTAATTGACTAGGTACCAAATAACTCTCAGGTGGCAGTTTAAAGCCGTAGTTCCATTAGAAAATATACAGTTTCGTTGATGCCTTCTTGGGGAACAGGTGATGGAGTGGGAGTAAAGGATAACTTCAGACTGTTCTTCCTCCTAACTTTTTACCTTTCTCTTTTCCCAACTAGTTAATTTGCAGTCTCAAGATAAAATGAAGACAGTGCAATTAATGCCAATGCATTTTCTCCAGAATTCAGACTGATTTGGAACCACCAGAAATCACTCCTATCCATACCAGGTTAGATGTAATGAAAACTGGCAGAAAAAGTAAAAATCTGTATTTCAAACAATGAGACCTCTCCCAAACCAATCCCATTGTCTCCTCCGTTCATCTTAAACATTGAGGACGGGGCATTTAAATTGTTTAAATGCGTGTTCCCGGGGTTTAAACTATTTAAATAAACTTTTTTATATTGTGTTTCTTTAAAAATTTATAACAAATTCACTCTGATTGTTCCACATACTCTTAACTTGTCTTGAAAGGAGAGTGTCAGCAATTGTCACATGATTGTAATACTTGTCTTGGTAGACATGGTAATTTTGATCAAGATAAACACAAATCTGCGTCACCCATCCACAATGTGTTAAAATTGGGTGTGTCCTCAGGTAAAAAGTGAGAGGCTCCCTCTCTAAAGAAACTGACCAGCCTAAGAGATGAGTCCAGAGATACTTACAAAATGGTAGGAAGTTTCCAGACCTCTGCTCCATCCGCTCACCATCAGTCTACCAGTCAACAAGTTTCCATACATAATTACACACATTTTATTTTTATTAACATTCATTTATTCCTTCTCCTGTACTTTTCCTTTCTTTATTAAGATAACAGTTTCTGGCCTATATCATTTTACAGCTGTCTGAAGAATTTCTTTTAAGACAGGTTTACTGACAATGAATTCCTTCAATTTTTTTTTTTTTAAAGATTTTATTGGGGAATTGGGGGAGAAGAACAGCATTGGGGAATCGGGGAAGGGGAACAGACAAGTTGCTATCTTTTTGGTCTTCAGTCAAGTTGCAGAGGACATTGCTTCACTGGCGCATGTTGGTATTGTCATTGTGCTCTTCCCGGATGAGGCAGATCGGTCGCTGGTCTCTGGCTGGTCTCACCATGGCGATTGGCAGCTCACGCTGGCTGCTGGCCACTCACTGTAGCCTATGGCAGCCCACTGTAGCAGGGACTGCAGCCAACACCGTCGCCAGGGCTCACAGCCCAGCTCCAGGTGGAACAGTTGTTAGCTGTAGAGGGCAGTGCCACTGGCCCTCATATGTGGGATCCGAACCGGGGCCGCTGGCGTCCCAAACCAGCTCTTAACCAATGCGCCACTCAGCCAGCCCAAATTCCTTCAGTTTTTGATTTTCAGCAAAGCCATTTTTTCTCACTTTTGAACGGTAATTGTCACTGAATATAGAATTCTAGGATTTCTGACTTCAAGTTTTTCTATTCAGATTTTTATAGTCTGGATATGGTATATCAAAGTGTATTTGGTTGGTTGATTAGTTGATTGCTTTGAATTTCTCTAGCTTGATGTTTCTGTGTTTCTAGGTTCCTGATTTGCTTTTTGTAATTAATCTTGGAAAGTTCTTAGCCACTAATCCTTGAAATACTCCTGTTACATTCTTTCTTATCCTTTGTTATCCAAATTACAGATATTACACCTTTTGATACTGTCCTATAGTTATTGTATGTTCTGTAATTTCAGTTTGTCTATTATTTATTTGTTGATTTTGCTTCTCAATGTGAGACTTTCTATTCACCTATCTGCATGTCCTTAAATTCACTGATTCCTTCTTGAGTCTTCCGATGAGCCCATCAAAGGCATCCTTCATTTCTATTACTGTGTTTTGGGTTTTCTTCTGACATTTCCTTTTGATTCTTACTTAGAATTTCCATCTCTCCTTATATTACCCATCTATTCTAGCAGGTTTTCCACTTTTTCTATTAGTGCCTTTAACATATTAATCACAGTTAGTTTATTTTTATTTATTTTTTTTAAAGATTTTATTGGGGAATTGGCAGAGGGGAACAGCATTGGGGAATCGGGGAAGGGGAACAGACAAGTTGCTGTCTTTTTGTTCTTCAGTTTAGTTGTGGAGGATGTTGCTTCACTGTTGGTATCCTCACTGAGCTCTTCCCGGATGAGGCAGATCGGTCGCTGGCCTCTGGATGTCGCTCACTGTGGCTATTGGCAGCTCACGCTGGCTGCCAGCCGCTCACGCTGGCTGCCGGCCACTCACTGTAGCCTATGGCAGCCCACTGCAGCAGGGGCTGCAGCCCACACCATCACTGGGGCTCGCACAGCCCAGCTCCAGGTGGAGCTGTTGTTAGCTGCAGAGGGCAGTGTCACTGGCCCTCATGTGGGATCCGAACCGGGGCTGCTGGCATCCCAAAACCAGCGCTTAACCAATGCGCCACTCGGCCGGCGCTCACAGTTAGTTTAAATACTCTGATAATCCAACTAATATGTATCATATCTGAGTCTGGTTCTCATGCTTGTTTTGTCTTTTCAATAGACTGTTTTTTCTTTGCCTTTTTGCATATGTTGTCATTATTTGTTGACAAACATCCTGTACAGAGTAATGTGAACTAAAGTAAATAGGGCTTTACTGTGATAATTTATTTTAATCTAGCTAGGTGTTGGTTGGGGTGTTTAATGTTTGTCGTAGCTAGTCAGTTGAGGCTTCAAGTTCATCTACTACCCTTGTCTTTGCCTCCCTTCTTAGTTTGGAGGATTCACAAGGTACTGCTCCTTGGAAAGAGTGTGTGTTTTGCTGCTCTTTCAGCTGTCACTTACTGTGTCATTATAGTGGGGACTCGTTGGTGTGGTAAGAGAGTGTGGCTTAGGGAAAGTGTTTTATAATCTTCTGAGTAAGCCTCAATCTTAGTTTTCTGATGTGTCGCAGGGCTGTGGCCTTCTCAAGGGTTCTGTCTCTTTTCCAGTGGGATAGTTTATTTTTCCCTTTTCTGCTACTCCTTTCCCTGGCCAAAACATTCCCAATCTATTTCCTTGAAGCCCTGTCACCTGTTGACTGTTTTGTCCCTGTAGGTGAGACCAGAAAGCTGGATGGGACTGAAGGAATAGAGGAATTTCAGAAGATTTTCTTAAGAAAATCTTTCTCAAATTTTTACCATGAGAACTTGGTTGCATTCTGAATGGAAAGCCTAAGTACAAGTTAGGATACTCCTAACACTGTGACATCCAAGAGATTCTCCCTCTCCTGCTAGTCCACACTCAGCCTCCAGACATTTATCCAAATCACCAGTTTATGGCTTCAGAGCTTCTGCTCCTGGTGAGAAAGTGCCCGAGTCTCTGCATATACCAGTCTCTCCAGATTTCAGAGGGGTAGCTTACCCTACAGCTTAACTTTTCTGATGGTCCAGAAAATTTTGTTGATTTTCAGTTTTCCCAGCTTTTTCCTGTTGTAAAGCTGGAAATGGTAACTTCCAAGATCTTTTCACTTTGGATGTGAGGTACTGAGAGCAGTCAAAATCAGAGAGAGGAAAGTAGAACCGTGGTTGCCAGGGGCTAAATGAACTGTTATGCTGCCTACAAGCAGAATGACAGCTTCACTCTGTGAAATTTTCAGCAGCTCAGGCACCATGCAGCTTTGGTGAGTGGGGAGTTTCATCTTCAAATCTGCAAGCTTGCCTGTTCATTCCAGCCAAGAGTCCAAAGCGATGGCTGCTTGGTGCTGAGATGCTGAGTGTGGTTCCCAGGGAAGGAGCAGGGTGGGGCCATTCCTGCTGCTCCTGGTACGTACTGCTCCTGCAGCAGCTTGCTTAAACAGTTGTTTCTTGATCACATTTGTTTGTTTTAAATAAAAAAGGCTCTTCAGCATTTGGCCAGAATGTAATTCAGGTTGCTTTAGCCATCTGCACTCACAATTATGCTCCAACCAAGTGTGTCCCAAAGATTTCCCATAGAACATGTGTCCATCAAGATGTTTTAGGAGGCTTGCCTTAGGGGCCACAAGATGAACAGAGCTCTACACCACGCACCAGAATCTTAAAAGTTTACATAGAGGCCTTAATGGGTTTCAGACACGTATTGATTACACACATCTTTTAAGTGACTTACTCTTAAATGTGAATGGATAGGTAAGACCACCAAATATTTTAGAAAGGGCTTTCACATAAAAGCAGAGACCAAAAACAGAAATGAACCTGAAAAAAAAGAAAAAAAGAAAGAGGAAACAGAGATGATGCAGGAAGCAAACAATCTTTAAAAGAAAGCCTAAGTTAATATCATAAAATATAATGTATTCATGAAAATAAAAGAAAATGATGCAATGAAAAGAATATTCATAGGGGGCCAGTCGAGTGGCTCAGTGGTTAAGTGCAAGCCAGCGGCCCCGGTTCGGATCCCACATATGAGGGCCAGTGACACTGCCCTCAAAAAAAAAAGAAAAAAAAAAGAATATTCATAGAAGGAAGAGCTTGTGAAAATTAAAAATATAAAGGCAGGCCGGCCGAGTGGTGTGGTGGTTAAGCGCTGGCCTAGGAAGCCAGCGGCCCTGGTTCGGGTCCCATATATGAGGGCCAGTGACACTGCCCTCAAAAAATAAAAAAAATAAAAAATAAAAAATAAAAAATAAAAAAAAAAAAAATATATATATATATATATATATATATATATATATATATATATAGGCAGAACTTAATAATTCTATAGAAGGAGTGACAGATAAAGTTGAGGAACTCTTTCCGAAAGTAGAACAAAAAGCAAAGAGATGGAAAATAGAAGAAATAAGGTAAAACTATTAGACGTCAGTCTAGAAGATTCAGCATATACAATTAACAGGGGTTTCAGGGAAAGAGAACATATAAAAGAAATTGTCAAAAAAATAATATAAGAAAATATCCCAGAGCTGAAGGACACAAGCTTTTAGACATGAGCCCACTGAGTAGCCTTCCAAGAAATAAAAAAAGACCTACACCAAGATATATTATCACAAAATTATAGAACATCTAGAGGAAAGGAAAGATACTAAAAAAGCTTCCAGAGCAAATAGAAGCCAGTCTAACTTAGAACTGGAGGATAGGGGGCTCCAAGAGAAATAGTCCTGTAAAAAATGTTAGGACAGATTACCTGATCTGTTTGAACAAAATGAGAGAGGAGTTATATTTTAAACAATAAGTTTAGAGATGAATAAGCAACTATAAAACTAAAACCAAAGGGAAAAAAAGGCCATTATTAATTCAAAGGAAATTAAAAGTTGCACAAAAGAGGAAATATACACTCCTTGGCTTAGCTGTGGGTAAATATTGATGATAATGTAAATGCTGAATACTTATTTAACTAAAATTGTGATAGAATAACTAAATCAGGAGGACAGGGTAGAAACATGTATTGGGGAGGGAGCATTGCGTAAAAGAGGTAAGTCCTCATCTTTCATACTTGGAAGTTAATAGATAATAATATCTAAAACAAAAAAAATCAAGAAATAGTAGTATAGGGCTGGCCGAGTGGCGCATTGGTTAAGAGCTGGCTTGGGATGTCAGCTGCCCCGGTTCGGATCCCACACATGAGGGCCAGTGACACTGCCCTCTACAGCTAACAATAGCTCCACCTGGAGCTGTGCTGTGCAAGCCCCCACGATGGTGTAGGCTTCAGCCCTTGCTGCAGTGGGCTGCCATAGGCTACAGTGAGCGGCCAGCAGCCAGCGTGAGCTGCCAATAGCCGTGGTGAGACCAGCCAGAGACCAGCGACCGATCTGCCTCATCCGGGAAGAGAGCAATGAGGATGCCAACATGGGCCAGTGAAGCAACGTCCTCTGCAACTAGAATGAAGAAAAAAACACAGCAACTTGTCTGTTCCCCTTCCCCGATTCCCCAACGCTGTTCCCCTCCCCCAATTCCTCAATAAAATCTTTAAAAAAAAAAAAGAAAGAAAGAAATAGTAGTATAAACAGGTTTTTGGAAACTTGGGAGTTATAAACTAGAAGAAACAGTTAAAAAAGTTACAGTAATTGTCTCTAGGAAGTAGGAATTGGATGTAGGAAGAATAGAGTATTTCCTTATGATTTTTCTTGATCTACTTGACTTTTTAAACTGAGTACCTAACTACTTTGATAAAAATAAAAGTCAAATTTAAAAATAATCTGAGGTAGCTTAACGGTTGACTTGTGGACTTTTCACAAACACACCAAAACATATTGAGTGGATTAGCTGTCTTTAAGTCAATGTCTGCTTTTCTTGTTCCGCGGTAGATGATAAAAAGATAGGTACATTTTGTTATATAGAAGTTTAGCATGCCAGATCCAAACTTAGTTACAAAATAGAGGACTTCTCAGTGCCTTTTGACAGGATTTTGGTATATTCTACTGCCATGTGTTCCATTAAGTATGCTCCCGTTTATTCAGATTTTTGCCAAGGCTGTATTTGTGTTTCTATTTCACTTCAGCTTAATCTAGCCCATGGCTTCCCAAAAACACCAAAAACAAAGTCTTAGTAATCAAAGGGTTAAATGCAATCCTTCTTAAATTTGCTAGAAGCCAGGTGACTGGTACAATGTGGTCCATTTAGTTAAGATTTTTCTCCTGCTTGATTATATGAGCTATTTTGACAAGCAGTTATTTTGCATTAGTACAAATTATTTTAATATTATGGTTTCTTGTAAAATGATGGGTTTACTTTCAATATGTGTCCTTGAAGAGCTTGCCATACTCACTAATATAGACTTTACTCATCTTTAAGCCAAAATTTCCTCCAAATGAACACAGCTCTCACTTTATGCTGAAAATCCATGAAGAGATGGGATTTGCTTTATAAAAAATTAAGCTCGATACAAATGAATTTTATTTCTGTGTGATAGTTAAAAGGTCACAAGGGAGAAAAAAATACTGAATTTTTGCCTAGTTGTGTAGCACCAATTATAGGGTCCTTTGTTTATCTCTATAAAGAAAGAGTGACAATTCATGTATATATCATTGGAAAAGTATAACCTTTATGGAGAGCAATATGGAAATAAATATAGCAAAAACCCTTAAAAAAAGGGCCCACCCCCAAATTAAAACCAAAAGGAAATACCACTACACACCCATTAGAATGGCTATTCTTTGTTTTTGTTTTTGTAACTCAATATTAAGTGCTGGAGCAACTGAGTTCCCATACATCGCTGGTGGGAATGAAAAACAGTACAACCACTACAAACAACAGTTTGGCAGTTTCTTACAAAGTTACACAGACACTCACCATACAACCCAGCCCTAGGTATTTACTCAAGAACAACAAAAACATACGTCCATTCACAAACCTGTAATCGCGGGTTTATAGTGGTTTTATTCATGGTTGCCAATAACTGGAAACAGCCCACATGTTCTTCAACTGGTAAGTGGGTAAATGAACTGTGGTCTATCGATATGATGGAAAAACTCAGCAAAAAAATGAAATACATTTTGATATGCAACAACTTAAGTGAAGGCTAAGTGAAAGAAGCCAGACTCAAATGGCTACATGCTGTGTAATATAATACATAAGACATTCTGGAAAAGGCAAAATTATAGGGTCAGAAAACAGATCAGCAGTGACCAAAGGATGAGTTGGGGAAGAGAAGTTGACTTCAAAGTGGCAGGAAGGAATTACGGGGAGGCCAGGGGTGATGAACTGTCCCATATCTTGATTATGATGATGGTTACATGGCTGTATGCATTTATCAAAACTCATAGAACTAACTGTACACTAAAAAAGGTGAATTTTACTATGCATAAGCTATACCTCCAGAACCTTGATTTTAACAAAAGGAATGAATTTGAACTTTTTCACAATAAAAAGTATTTTAAGAAAGTATATACCCTCTTGCAATTCTATTTCTAAAAAACAATTGGACAAATGTGTAAATATACTCGTATATGAACAAGAATATTCTAATTGAATTATTGTTTGTCATAGGTAAAAACTGAATTTAAAAAAAAACCTAACAGTTGAAAGTCAGAGGATCGGTTAAATACATTAGGTTACTTCTATACAATATGATGCACTTTATTTTATTTATTTATTTTATAAAATATATATATTTATATATTTTAAAGATTTTACTGGGGAATGAGGAAGGGGAACAGCCAAGTTGTTGTCTTTCAATCTTAGTTGTGGAGGATGCAGCTAGCTCAGCTCCAAGTCTAGTTGTCATCAGGCCACCTGTCGGCAGCTGACTCCTGCTCAGCTCAAGGTGCGGTGTTCAATCTTAGGTGGTGTAGCTCACCATCACATGCGGAGTTGAATTGGCAACCTTGTTAGGGGTACTTGGCCTCACCAGCTGAGCCATCCTGCCACCTGTTGGAGCTCAGCTTGGGTGCAGCTCACTTGCCCATATGGGAATTGAACCAGCGACCCTGTTTCTCAGAGCTCGAGTTCTTAACCAACTGAGCCATTCGGCTGGCCCTCGATACCCTTTATTTATTTATTTATTTTGACAGCAGTGTCACTGGCCCTCATATGTGGGACCCGAACCGGGGCCACTGGCTTCCCAAACCAGCGCTTAACCACCGCACCACTCAGCCGGCCCCTCGATGCACTTTATTTATTTATTTTTTTAAAAGATTCTTATTGGGGAATTGGGGGAAGGGAACGTCGTTGGGGAATCAGGGAAGGGGAACAGACAAGTTGCTGTCTTTTTGTTCTTCAGTCTAGTTGCGGAGGATGTTGCTTCACTGGCCCATGTTGGTGTCGTCATTGCACTCTTCCAGCATGAGGGAGATCGGTTGCCGGCCTCTGGATGTCGCTCACCGCAGCTATTGGCAACTCACGCTGGCTGCCAGCCGCTCACGCTAGCTGCCTGCCACTCACTATAGCCTATGGCAGCCCACTGCAGCAGGGGCTGCAGCCTACATCATTGCCAGGGCTCGCACAGTCCAGCTCCAGGTGGAGCTGTTGTTAGCTGTGGAGGGCAGTGGCCCTCATACATGGGATCCGAACCAGGGCCATTGGCATCCCAAAACCAGCTCTTAACCAATGCGCCACCCGGCCAGCCCCTCGATGCACTTTAAATTGATGACAGGGATATATATATATATATATATATATATATATATATATATATATATATACAGAGAAGAATGTTCACAAAATAGTGTTAGAAAAGAAGGGTTATAGGCCAATGATACATATTGTATGGTCCTATTTTTATAAAAAATACAGTATTTATACAAAATATATGGATTTAGACATAGCTTGATAGGAAAAAGTTTATAAGACATCAGAATGTTAACAGTAGTTATCTCTAATTGGGAGAATTTTGAGTGATGTAATTTTTCTGAATCTTCTATTTTCCCCAAACTAATCAGGTATTACTTGTATAATTAAAAAACAGTAATTAAGAGGAAAAGTGATAAACCATTGCCAAGATCTGGTGTTCTCTACCGTTCTGGAGCCAACTCCAATTAGTTATTTCCTTTTAATTGTTTTGAAAAGGAGCAAAAAGGTCATCTCTTCTCAACACGCGCATGAATTTAGAACCAACCTGTGAAAGTGCTACTTAACTAAAACATATGTGATACATGAATAAGCATGTTGATGGCAGAACGACAGGGAGAATAAAGGATCTATGAGCTCATTAATAACTGCATTTCACTTTTGCAGATGTTGCCCTAGAAAGGACTTGAGGCTTAAAAAATGGGCTTGTTGGTTTTTGCATTTGGCTTCCCTCCTCAGAGCAATGCCTCCTCAACTACTACAGGAAATTAACTGAGGCATCAGCAGCCAGATTCAGAAATGCCCTCTGTTTTCTTTAAAGGCTTTTGTTTTTGTTTTGTAAGTATTTTAACACACTCTGAGTGAGGGTTCAGTCAGAGCCTGGTTCTTTGTCCTATTAATATTTCTCTGTGGACATACAGATGGCCAACAGGCATATGATAAAATGTTCAACCTCACTAATCATCAGAGAAATGCAAATAAAAACCACAATGAGATACCACCTCACTCCAGTCAGAATGACTATCATCAACAAATCAAAAAACAACAAGTGCTGGCGAGGGTGTGGAGAAAAGGGAACCCTGGTGCACTGTTGGTGGGACTGCAAATTGGTGCAGCCATTATGGAAATCAGTATGGAGGTATCTCAAAAAACTGGAAATGGAATTGCCATATGACCCAGCAATTCCACTCTTGGGTATCTACCCAGAGGAATCCAAGACGCTAATTCAAAAAAATATATGCACCCCTATGTTTATTGCAGCACTATTTACAATAGCCATAACTTGGAAACAACCGAAATGCCCATCGGTAGATGACTGGATTAAGAAACTGTGGTACATTTATACAATGGAGTATTACTCTGCTATAAAGAAGAATGAAATTGTACCATTTGCAATGATATGGATGGACCTAAAGACTATTATGTTGGGCCGGCCGAGTGGCGCATTGGTTAAGCGCTGGTTTTGGGATGCCAGCGGCCCCGGTTCGGATCCCACATGAGGGCCAGTGACACTGCCCTCTACAGCTAACAACAGCTCCACCTGGAGCTGGGCTGTGCGAGCCCCGGTGATGATGTGGGCTGCAGCCCCTGCTGCAGTGGGCTGCCATAGGCTACAGTGAGTGGCCCGCAGCCAGCGTGAGCGGCTGGCAGCCAAGAGTGAGCTGCCAATAGCCTCGGTGAGCGACATCCAGAGGCCAGCGACCGATCTGCCTCATCCGGGAAGAGCGCAATGACGATACCAACAGTGAAGCAACATCCTCTGCAACTAAACTGAAGAACAAAAAGACAGCAACTTGTCTGTTCCCCTTCCCCGATTTCCCAGCGCTGTTCCCCTCCGCCAATTCCCCAATAAAATCTTTAAAAAAAAAAAAAAAAAAAAGACTATTATGTTAAGTGAAATAAGTTAGTCGGAGAAAGACAAATACCATATGATCTCACTTATATGTGGAATTTGAAAAACTGAATGAATGAGCAAAGGAAACAGAAACAGTCTCATAGATAGA
Source organism: Aselliscus stoliczkanus (assembly GCA_033961575.1). NCBI lineage: Eukaryota > Metazoa > Chordata > Mammalia > Chiroptera > Hipposideridae > Aselliscus > Aselliscus stoliczkanus. The sequence goes on from CM066739.1 coordinate 103,450,912, forward strand.
GAGGAAAAACAGGGTTGCTATGGGCCGGCTGAGTGGCACGGTGGCTGGGCGCTGGCTTGGGAGGCCAGCGGCCCCAGTTAGGGTCCCACATGTGAGGGCCAGTGACACTGCCCTTAAAAAAAAACAACAACAACAACAAAAAAAAACCCAGCGTTGCTAGTTGGGAGGGCGGTGGGGATGAGGGAGAAGGGGAAGGGATTAGACAGCATAAATAGGTAACTACAGTATTGTCACAGGGATATGAAAGACAGTTCGGGGAATATAATAATCTTGTAAAAATTTTGTAGGTGGGCCGGCCGAGTGGCGCGGTGGTTAAGCGCTGGTTTGGGAAGCCAGTGGCCCCGGTTCGTGTCCCACATATGAGGGCCAGTAACACTGCCCTCAAAAAAAAAAAAAAAAATATTTTGTGGGGTGTCAGATGGTCACATGTCTTGTTAGGGAGGCCACTTCATGAATGGAGTAGAGGCTTGATCACTGCACTGTATACCTGAAATTGATGTTGTATAATATTGTATGCCAACTGTAATTGAATATATAGATAGTCCCAGGATGTGGATTATACGGTGGAAGGGAGTCAAAGGAATTGTAATAGATAGTATGATATGGGGGGAGGAGTGGGGAGGAGAATTGGGGGAGGGGGGTTGTCACTTTGAGGGGTAAAAAGTATAACTAGTGCACTGTGTTGTACACCTGAAGCTAATTAAAATAAATACATTTAAAAAACAAATATTTCTCTGTGACCTCAGCCAAGTCACTTTACCTTTCAAGACTCACATCGTTTTGAAAAACGTATGGAAATTTTGAGAGCAGACTGTCAATGACAGCACAGCAAATTCTTTCACTATAAGGTTTCAAAGAAATCCAAATGATTTGTCACAATCTGATCTGAGAACAGACTTCAAATTCAGGGGATGATTTAAACCAGTAATAAGCTACCCATCATCACAAGATTTTGGTGTATTATCCTCTGATTTCTATTCCTATAGCAATTCAGACATAAAAGTTCCTTCAAAAACAAAGAAAAAGTTCTCACCTTTACACTAGAATCTTCTCACCATCAGGGAAGTGGTAGAAGTGTTCATGTCTTTTGCATGGGCTGGTTGGTACACAACCTATATTTGAGTTAGATGAATGGTAGAGAATAAGAAGAAAGGGGAGAAGACGGGCAGAATGAGGTGGCTAAGAAGAAAGGGGAGAAGACGGGCAGAATGAGGTGGCTAAGAAGAAAGGGGAGAAGACGGGCAGAATGAGGTGGCCCCTAGAGAAGACGGGACAAATAATTACGATTCTAGGGCACCATGATGTCCTTTTTCCTTCCTCCTTGCAAAGAAGCAGTTTATTAAATATATTAAGGAGAATCCTGTTTTGACATCATCTATCTTTGATGCCACCCTCAGAGATAGTGAAGCATGGGTCTGCCAGCCTTGGAGAAGCAATTTTTATGTTCTTACATATAACTATAGAACCTGATCATGCTCCCATCCCGTGGAAAAACTGTTGACATTAAGTAAAGAAAATCTCACCCCCAATTGCCCACCGGCCTTGGTTCCCATAATACTTTGCTATACTGCAATTTAGAACTTGTTGCCATTACATTCCAGTAATTGGCTAAGGTAGCTGCATCCGCTAAGAGACTATGAAATTCTTAAAAGCAGAGATTATGTCATATTAACTTTTTATTTCTAGGGCCTGGCATGGTGCCTAGCTCCTAGAAATATTCTATATATGTTTATAAACTAGCAAAGGTATTGTTGCTAACCTCTACAAAGAACAGTTCCGGAAGGCAGGAATTTCTACAAAGATTGGCAAACCCCTCACTACCTCTGCTTCTCCAGTTGGTGCAGGCCATTGATTTTCCGTGTGGCCCCTCAGACTGGTACCATCAACATCACCTGATGACCTGTTAGAAATGCAAATCTCTGGGCATATCCCAGACCTACAGAATCAGAACCTGTGGAGGGGGAAGAGCCAGAAATCTGTATATTAACAAGCTTTCCAGGGCCTGCCAAGTGGCTCAGTTAGTTAAGAGTTAGCTTAGAACGCGAGCTCTGAGCAACAGGGCCGCCGGTTTGATTCCCACATGGGTCAGTGAACTCTGCATCCTAGCTGAGCTGTCGATGAATTGCCAACAGGTGGCAGGATGGCTCAGCTGGTGTAACAACAAGATTGCCTGTTCAATGGTGGGCCACGCCCACCCACAACTAAAAAAAAAAAAAAGAAAACAAGTTTTCCAGGTGAGTCTGATGTACATGGACATGTGAGAAGCAGTGTTGCAGGAGAAAGTTCAATGGCACCTGTGTCCTTGACCTGGTTCGGCTTGGCAGCCATCTGACCAGCCACAGGAGAATCCCTAAATCCCTCAAATCTCAGTCTTTACAGGGTAAACAAGGGAGTTGGAATGCTGCCTGAGGACCCTTCTGGTCTAAAATTCTGTGAAATACCAAAGGCAGAAAGAAAGTAAATAAATGTCCCAATGACTAGATTCATTCATTCATTCAGCAAATATTTATGTACCAGGCAGTGTTCTGGGCATGGAATCAAAGCATGACACAAAAATCACTCCTTTTAAATTAAATTTGCAACATTTCAGAATCACAAACTCTTATCTGTGTTGTCTATAAGGTTTACATGCTGCATCTGTCCCGAAATGTGAATCAGAAAACTGAGAAAATGATCGAGAGTTCTGATCACTCCCTTCCCCCAAATGACTTTGACTTTAATTCTTGGAAGCTTTTGTATTGGCTTCAGTACCGATGTGTTAGAAAACAATCGTGTGGTAATAAATGCGATTATCAAGTTACAATACCTCTGGGTCTACTTTACTTCATGGCACAAAGTTGCTTGCACTTTTAGGAAATTGGATTCCATCTAATTCCGTCTCTTCATTGATTCTCTCTTCTCAGCAATTCGTTACCATCTGTACCGCCTGAGGAAGTTCCTGTGTGTTGACCATTCTTTCCTTTCCCATCAGCCTCCCTCCCTCACTGAACTCTCATATACGCCACCACACAAACTCAAGGAAATGCGTGGGTTCCTGTAAGGTGATTTTAGACTAATTGGAATATTGAGTGAGTGTAAATATCCTTTTTCAAAAGGACATTTTAAGAAAAAACAAACTCCAAAGTCACTGCACTTGGATGCTTTTGATTCTGACCTATTCACATTTCACTGCCTTTGAAAGGACAGGAGATGGCGCCAGAAGGCAGCGGGATGCCTTGGTTTTTGTAGGGTTTTAGCCACCCTGGGGGTAAGGAATGGACTAGAGAGCGGTAGGAATTAAAACAAAGGTGCTTGAGCTTGAGGAGGGGGGAGGAAGGCCGTGTTTTTTTTCTTTTTCTTTTTTAACATATAAGAGTCCTCTTGACACCTACCCGAAACAGCCTGGTGACAACAGAAATATCCAGAGTAGAGCCAAAGATCAAAATAAAGTCAAATCTCTGGGGAACGCTCCTGGTCTCCCTTCTCCCTCTCCTAGAAACCAGAGCCTTTATCCATTTGGAGGGCCTGAGGGCCTGGACAGGCTGCTTGCTCAGAAGTGGGAAAGTGCTGATGGGGTCTATGCCATCTTTGTGAAACAATGTTCAATTGTGTAGACAAAAATCCCAAGCCCACCAGCAGTGAAACACTTCCCAGAAGGAAAACATTTTAAATTAAAATTTTAAAAATTCACTGACAACCAGAAGGTGGCGCCTGGCAAGACACACTACCTGATTTGGGAGGTTGAATTCAGGGCCTCAGGTGCTCCCCAGGAACTCTGAGGTCATTGTGTCCGGGCCTCTTCTTTTGTGCCATGCCAAAGAGTTCTCTGCTTTCTTCTTATTCTTCTTCTTTTTTTTTTTTTTCCTGTTCCTTTCTGATAAGTATTCTCATTCCCAGGAAGTCTAATGTACAGTTTACCATTAATTTTTAGATAAGATAGGTAGGGGCTTTACGGGAACTTCAAAACATAAAACCTTCCTCTAAGGGAAAAATAATTTAGAGAATAAGACAATGAAAAAGGAAGTGACATCTGCAAAGAGGCTTTGCTTTGCAGATCAATCACGGGGGACAGAAGCGCATGGCGGGCTCCTGCCTCTGCAGGCGCTGATGATCCAGCACACCCCCTATTCTGTCCTTTTGGCCTTTATCCTGCTCTCCTGTTTACCTTCTGCATCCTTTGTTTTGGCTATTTAGTGCTACTGGGCAGGAGCAAGGAGGGCAGAGGGAGCTCAAACCAGAGTCTCCTCTTGGCTGGAGACTGGGGAAGGGTATGGAGTTGAGAAAGAGATTTCAGTGTCTGGTTGAAAATTATCTGTGGGTTTCACATTCCCTAATGAGGGATTTAGGTGTACATTCCAATCGGGATTTCCAGTCCCGTGGAGAGCAAGCACCAGCCCACATTCCTGATACATAGCAGCCTCTAAGCGCCACTCGCCTTTCTCCCAGGTGGCAGGTTTCCCTTGGTCCCACTCATCCTGCTCAGCCCTTTGTTGGGCAGGAGGGGAGACCCTAGGCCCCTCTTCCAACTGGGTCACATGGTCTCTCTCTGCTCCCTCCCCTCCCTTTCTCTGGAGTCCGCCTTTTTTTTTTTTTTTTTTTTTGATGGTGGTAGTGAATGTTTCTAAGGTCTTCCCATCTCTCCTCCTGCCCTGGCCTCCTTGCCAGGGGTGAGTGTCCTCTTCAGTGACAAAAGCCGCCCTAGATCTGGACTCCCTGGGGAGGGAGGTGGCTGGGTCTGGCAGTTGGAGCTGCTGTCTCTCCATGGTGCTGTTGCAGCCCCTCCCCCACTGGGCATACAAATGGGCTTTATACAGCAAACAAAACCACCCCCCCCCACCCAGGCCACACAGGCACGTGGACCCAAGCCTCACCGTGGGAAGGGGGTGGTGACAGGCACTTCGGACAAGTTCTCCTCGCCTTGCTTTTCATCTGTATTTTCCACAGCCCAGGTTTTATTTAGTCCTTGACTTTCTACTCTCCACTTGCACCCTGAGCCTCCCAACACCTCCCTGTGACCTGTCTCCTAACCCTGGGCTCAGCCTATTCCAGAGCTGCCCACATTCTGCAGGGGATTGGGAACAGGTCCTCTCAGCGCCTGTCCCGTACCACCCAGGGAATTGCTCCTTGGAGAAGCCACCTCGAGAATGAGAACCCAGTGTTCCCCTGAAGGGGCTGGATTGGACCCCAAAGCCCTCCTTCCCTGTCCCCTCCTGCTCCGGGGGACACCCGTCTGAACAGTGTGAAAAGCAGAGGAAGGAAGAGCTCACCCAGCTGGGTTCCTGAGCCGGGGCCAGGGCTCCTGTGAATCCCGCGGGCAGGCGGGCGGGCTCTGAGCAGGGCCATCCTGCGTGCCTAATCGGCTATTTAAGGAGCTGTTGGCCAGCAACCTAGGCAGCCCCCCCTCCTCACGTATACCCGTCCAGAGCCACCTTAAAAGCAGGAGGCAATTGTAAAGTCGCTGGCCAGCAAGTCGAGTGAAGACTGCAAAGGGAGATAAAAAAGAGAGGGCAGCAAGAGATTTTTCCTGGGGACCCAGAAACCCACGGTACCCTACTGAAAACCAATTCCCCTGGAAGTCCGCAGAGACATAGGCAGCAAAAGAAAAAGAGATACCTACCCTCCACTTCAGGAAAATTTCTCTCTCTCTCTCTCCCTCTCCTCCCACCCTGCCTGCCCTAGTCCTCCGGTTTCCAAACTCCCAGTACCTTGCACTTCTTCCGAGGACACCATGATGTTCTTCAGGCTCCTGCTAGAGGTGATTTGGATCCTGGCTGCAGTCCGAGGTAGGTACATTTGGGTGTCTGTGCTGATATCCACATGTCTTTTTGTATGCTTAATGGGGGAAGGAGAAGTGTAAAAGGAAGCCTAGGGGGGTAGAAAAATAGGCTCGGGGATGGGGGGCAAGAGAAGAGTGAGGAGGAGACAACTTTCCTTCTTTTCCCTTTGCCTTCCCAGCCCTGCTGTTAGCGGAGATGGGGGAGAGCTGGGTTGGGGGAAGGGGCTGTACACACACTGGGGAATCTCTGTGCAGGCTAGAGACTCTCTCCAGAGCAAGCTCTCCACCGGCTGCAGCCCTCCTGGCCTTCTTTATTTACGAACTCCTCTAATTAAGGAGCCAAAGAGGCCTGGAGTGAGAGGACACAGGACTGATAGTGGGCCACCTGCCTAAGTAAGACCCTGACTCCCCACCTATGAACCTCATGGTCAAGGTTCCCTCTTGAGTCTATGGGACTTTCCCAGTTTTTCCCTGGAAGCAGTAGCAGTAACAGTCAACATTCCTGGGCCCTTTACAGTTTACAAAGGATTTTCAGGCACTTCCAGGAGATGAGGGACTTGGGGAAAACAGGTCGAGGTGCTCCAGGAGCATCCCCAGGACCCCGATCCCTCATTTTTGAGTTTCCTGTGCCTAGCACACAGTAGGTGTGTAATTAAGATATGTTGGAAGAACAGGGTGGGGGGGTGTCTAGAGGGAGAATGCAGGGAGGACGACAGGGGTGGGAAGCAAAATGAAGAGTTACAAATCGCCTCTGAGGAAAAAGAATAAAATAGGGGAAAGAGTCTCAGGAAGAGATGTAGAATTAGTGTGTTGTGGGTTTGGTGGGAAGGGAAGCGCAAGGCTGTCCCTGCACAGAAGCAGAGAATTCGAGTTGTTGGGGTATCCCACTGAGCGGGTGAGTGAGAATCTGCCTCCTGCCCTCCTTTGGGCTACTTTGCAGAGTTGTCTGAACCGAGAGATGGGGCCAGCATAAGATCCGAAGGTTGAGATCAAGGATATCTTAGAAGCCTGAGGAATTTAAGAGAATAAGAGAGAACGAGGAAAGCATTCAGGATTTTCCTCCAAAGCTTCTAGTAATTCGAATAATCCAAAGAAAACCTGAAAGATGGCCAACCTGTCCCCTTGAAGCGGTTTGGCCCCGACCAGCAGACCCCTGCCTCTCAGCCCCAGACAGGACTGCAAGAGCCTGGCATGTGACCCAGCTGGCAGCTCTCTTTTCCACACACAATGCTTCACTTTCATTCTCTCCCTGCCAGGCTGGCTGCCTGTGCCCACCCACCACCCTCAACCTAGAGTGGACCCTGCTGGGACTCCCGCCTTCCTTAGCCATCTGCAAATCTAGGCATAGGCAGCAGGGGCTCCTGGTGATGGGGAAAGTTTCCTTGCAAGTTACTAGGACCACAAGGAGGAACATTTAAATGTTCATTTCCAGCTCAGTGCCTCGATTCCTGCAATGCTTCAGAGCAAAGGAAAAATTGCCCTTCTCCCTTCTGTGGCACCACCCCACACACTCTGAACCCTTCTCCTCCCCTTGTTCCAGTCCCTCAGCTCCAAACCCTCTGCCCACACCCTCACCTCACCCCAATCCTCTAAGGGTTACATTGGCTCCGCACAGGCTGGAGAAAAGTGAGGAATGGGCGGACTGGGCGTCTGGGTCCAGGTTAATTTTAGTCTCCAGGCTTTATCTCTTTTCATTTCTCCTCCCCCTTTACTCAGCAAGCACAAGCACGGCCTGGCTGTTGATTTTAAATAGGCCCCCCGACCTTTCCACCGAGGTGTCCAGTTTCAGGGCTTCCTTTGGGAAGTGCTGGAGTGGAGGGAGGAGAAAGAGCAGAGGGAGGTGGGGCTGTGCGGAGTGCCCGCCCCAGGCCCGGGGCTGCCCGGCTGTAACCCAAATTACTGTCTTGCAGGTCACCACTGGACGTACGAGGGTGAGAGCCGAACCTTAGGCCTACCCACACCCCTTTCACACTGGGGCCTCTCCACCTGACAGAAAGATTAATGTCCTGTGGTTTCCTTGAGTGCCTCGCTTTCTCATCTCCCTATGCCCTAGGTTTTGCATGTGTGATCCTAGAAGCTTCTAACCATCAACACTCCCGACACACACACACACACACACACACACACACACACACACACACACACACACACACACACACACACACACACCCTCCTGATTCAGCAGAAAAGCCTCAATCAGTCTGTTGGTGGGGGAGCTGGGGTGGAAAGGAAACCAGGTGGGGAAAGGAACTGTGAGCTTAGCTGCCACTTCGCAGCCGTCTGGCTCTCCATCCTAATCAATTCTACCCCTCCACCCCCCAACCACATCTGGCATTGGGTCAGAGCTTGAGGTCAGAGGGGAGGATAGTTTGTGACCCTGGTGGAGGTGGAACTCAATTCCTTTAAACTTCTAATTAATAACTTAACTGAATTTCAGAGTCAATGCTAGTCCAGGGTGAGAGTAAAAAGCAGATGAGGGAAAGTCAGCAGATCTGAATTCAAGGGCACTCAATAAGGGGCCCCACAGAGACTCTCCCTCTCTAGGATCATTTTACACACACACACACCACCCCCACCCCCGCCGTTTTCCTTCTCCTACTCTAATCGCCCCTCTCTGGGTATGCAGGCATCCTACTTATCCCTTCTTCCTCTCATTCAGCTTTCTTGTTCTCAAACTACATGTAAGTAAAAGCCACTACCCCCCATTTATCAGGAGAGCTGGGGAATCATTGCACCCCTGGGGGTGGGGGGTGGGAATTATAGTATCAGGTCCCACAGGGCCTCCTACTTAACCCAGCCCCACACACCTGGGTTCCGCACCTGGGGTGGAGGGAAGGGCATTTCTGTCTCCCCACTGATATATAGCTTGTTGGGGGGTTGCTGAAGGGCGGCTGGGGCTGGAGGGCAGGACAAATGTCCGCGATAACCCCCACCAGGCCCACATGGTCAACACCACTGGGCAGCCTCTTACCCAGAGTGTGAAAGCAGTGCCCAGTCCCCGATTAACATCCAGACTGACAGTGTGACCTTTGACCCGGAGTTGCCCCCTGTGCAGCCCCATGGATATGAGCAGCCTGGCACCAAGCCTTTGGACCTGCACAATAATGGCCACACAGGTAAGAAGCCCAGGATCCAATGAGGTGAAGGTTCTAGTTCTAATCTTACAAGTCAGGGGAAATAAGCATTCTCCTAACTTCTAGATTCTGAGGGCTTCCTCTATAAATTTGGAGATGTGAGACTGGGGATGAGGCTCCTGTAGCCAAAGGTAGGAACTGAATGTCTATGATCAAGTTCAGAGGGTGGATTGGTATCTTAGCATGGACTTGATCTTCACTGAGAAAGATGAGCTAGAAAAGCAGTGGCCTATGGGTGCTATCAGGGGATAGAACTGAGTGCTTTTGGCAGGGGAAGATAGAAAAGGCTGGCCAAGTCTCCCAAGAAGGGGGGCCACCTCTGGGGTGGGGATGTACCCACATTCCTCCACCAACCCTTGCTTGCTCTCTTCCTCACAGTGCAGCTCTCTCTGCCCCCTACCCTGTATCTGGAGGGACTTGCCCAGAAGTACGTAGCTGCCCAGCTCCACCTGCACTGGGGTCAGAAAGGATCCCTGGGGGGGTCAGAGCACCAGATCAACAGCCAAGCCACAGCTGCTGAGGTACCAGGGGGTGAAGCCTGGACTAGGACCATGACAGGCACGCTCGCTGCAGGGGAAAGGAAGGATCTGGAAACTGGGGAAAGCCATACTTGAGGGATAACCAACCTTCGTGGGCAGATTTAGGACATGCTGGAGGTGGTGGTGGTGGGCGCTAGTCTTTGGGAGGGGGCAGTGGAGAAACATGAAATGATTCGATGATGCCCTCTCCCCTCAGCTCCACATCGTACATTACGACTCTGATTCCTATCACAGCTTGAGTGAGGCTGCTCCCAGGCCTCAGGGCCTGGCTGTCTTGGGCATTCTCATTGAGGTCAGTGGCCCTACTCCCTCTGCATCCCTTAGTCCTATTCTGTCTGTGTCTGTTGCTGGTCTCCCTCACCAGGCAAGTCAACAACCACTATGACCATTTATTCTCTACATGAACTCCTGCCAAACTCTCTCCTTTTCCTCCCCTTCCAGGTGGGTGAGGCTGAGAACCCAGCGTATGAACATATTCTGAGTCACTTGCATAAAATTAGGTATAAAGGTGAGCCCTCAAAATCTATTTTAGGACAAAGTGAGATTGGACTTAATGGAATCTCCCCACCTCACCCACCTCCCCACACACACACACAAAAGTCCTGAGACCTGGGATAAGGCAGTTAGGTGTCAGGGAGATTCACTCCTGGAGACCTGTCCGGGTCAGTTAGGGTGCGGTGAGGTGACCCTAGTTATGTTCCCCACAGGTCAGAATACCTCAGTGCCTCCCTTCAACTTGAAAGCACTGCTCCCCCCACTGCTGGCACAGTTCTTCCGGTACAATGGCTCACTTACCACGCCCCCTTGCTACCAGAGTGTGCTCTGGACAGTCTTCAACAGAAGAGCCCAGATTTCAATGGGACAGGTGAGTAGTGGAGAGGTGAGGCAGAAGCACCATTGTACCCTCAGCCATTTCCACTCCTGAGTTACACTTCTCCCCTAACCCCACTCCTCTACTCCTCAGCTGGAAAAGCTTCAGGGAACACTGTTCTCTACAGAGAAGGAACCCTCTACACTCCTAGTACAGAACTACCGAGTACCCCAGGCCCTCAATCAGCGAACTGTCTTGGCTTCTTTCATCCAAGGTGACTGCACAGGGCTCAGAAAGGAGGTGGGAAGCTGGGGGACTCAATGACAGGAACTGGGGAGCCCCTGGGAAGGAAACGAAGGCTGATGGGAAGGGTTTCCAGGACTTGCTTGTACTGGGAACCAGTCTCCAGCCCTGAGTGGCCAGGTGACTTCCCCAGCATAGAGGTACAGTGTGCTGCTCCCAGCTGGGATGGGATCTGACCCAAGTTTTCTTCTCTTATAGCGGAATCCATGTATACCACAGGTAAGACAGCCTCCTCAGGTATGGGGCAGGGGGTGGAGAGCTCCTCCACAAGCGCGAGGGAAAGGCCTAATGTCTATGATAGTTGTAGGCTGACACCTTCCCTCTTTCTCTCTTCCAGGTGAAATGCTGAGCATAGGGGCAGGAATCTTGGCTGGCTGTCTCTGCCTTCTGCTGGCTGTTTATTTCATTGCTAGGAAGATTCGGTGAGATCCTACTTTCCATTCCTCTAGTCCTTTCTTTTCTCCTGGAAAGCATTCTCCTATCCCACCTCTTACCTGTCTCACCTAGGACACTAGTCACATCCATGAACCATTTTCCCTATCCAGGAAGAAGATGCTGCGAAATCAGAAGAATGTGGTTTTCACCTCAACACCAACCACAGAGGCATAGACTCCCGCTCGGACATCACGGATGCCTTCCCCTCACGCCTATCAGGGAGCTTCTAAAATGGGGTGCAGGAACTGGCCAGAAAATACTGTAGGAGTAGCAGGCAGACACTCCTCCTTCCTCCAGACAGCCCCTACGGAGAGGCATGGACAAGCTCTTCTTCAAGGAAGAACAGCTGAGCCTTCAATCTCTCAAAACAGAGATCAGAACCCTACGCTGACAATGCAGAGGACAAACTGTGTTTGGTTACAGGGGAAGTCAGGAATGTGCCCTAAAGTCCCCCACCCCCTCTCCTTTATGTCCCTTTCCCTACATATGGGCAAGATATCCCCTTGGGAACAAAGGGTTGCTGTTTAGGGGGTTATATTTTTTGCTCAATGTATAATATTTGGGAATTAAAGTTTCTGACCCCACCTCTGGCCTTACCTTTGGGCCTCTTGAGAGTGGGCAAGTTTCTTAATCCCTCAGCTGGTAGAGGTGATCCAAGGATGGGGGAAAAGAAGCATAGGTAAATAACTCCTTTTATCCTAATCCTGGAAGGGGAGATCCATTTCTGGAAAATGCTTAACCCAAAGTTTCTGACATGTTACACCACCAGCCCAGATCTCTGCCCTTGCACCAAAGCAAGCTTGGAGGGGATCAGAGATGCCAAGCTAGGAAGAAGGCTGGACAAGAGACGTGCAAGCGTACAAATTTCAACGAACATGTTGTCCCCTTCCCTAAAAGCCAAGTTCCCCCACAATTATAAAGTCCTTTTTATTAGTCAAAATCACAATCACCTTGATTAAAAGGATGGGACACGCCATCCTCAGCAGAAAATGATACAGTTTATAGAAAACCTTCCCGCCCCTCCCCCAACACACCCCAATTAAAAACTAGAAAAAATCTGCCCTCCTTCCCTGCGATGTCATGGTGGGCTGACTCCTCCAGTGGCACTAGAGCTCTAGAGTGGGCTAGCTCACCGCAGCACCCTCCACTTCACCTTGGGGAGAGGAGGGGTGCTGGTGGTCAAGGAGGTGAAAACATTAGTTCCAGTAATACCAGTTCCCAAACATGCATTTCCTTCCTTTCCCTCAAGGCCCAGGACCATGGAGAAAGGTGGACAAATATGAGCCCAGCCATGAGGAGCAATTTGAGGAGGGAAAATAGAGTCCAAGGAGGTTAGGAGAAGAAGTCCAACATATCCTCCCTCCCTCCACTCAAAAAAAAAAAAAAAAAAAGGCAGTTTGGGGTCTCCATCACACCAAAAATGGTTCCCCTCAGACCTGAGAAAAAGACCAAGATGTCCAGTCTGGGGAGGGGGTACTGGGAAACTCAGAGCTCGTCTACCCTTGAGGCTCCATTAAGTTCATCTTCATGGCAATGGCTAAGCTAGGCCCCTTTTCTTGGCAACCTGCACTGTCCAGAACTGGAGATGGAGAAATACAGGACGAGGAGATCAGGGGAGCACCCCAGGCACAGGGGTCCCGCCCCCAGGTTCCCTCAATCCTCAGGTGGGATGCGCAGGGCAGAATACACCATCACCTGACTGTCCTCCTGCCGTCGGCCTGCAGAGGGGAAGGGAGGTGAGTCTTGTGCAGGGTGAGAGCAGAGCACTGACACATGGGAAGTCCTGGATAACAAGGGGGTCCCCAGATGGTGGGGACAAGTGCAGATTCAAACCCACCAGTCACTGACTGGCTCAACCCAGGCTGCTCCTGGTAAAGCCTAAATGTTATCAGTGGACAAAGCAAAACCCTGAAGGTGGTGGGAAAGACCGACGAGGAGACAGAGAATGTGAACAATGGACCTGGGCTGGGGCTGGACTCAGTCATGGGCAGTGGGCAGACAGGTGGGGTCTGTCAGGTGATCAGTCCAGGTAGTCAGTCCTTACACGAGAGGCTGCGCTGGATACCTCGGAGGGACCCTCCAGCTGTGATGAAGGCCCAGAGCCCCATGGAAACAGTGACTGCATAGATGGGCAGCAGGCTGGCCTCGTACCACGGGTTCAGGAATGTCTGGGGATTGGGAGTAAGAGTAGAAAAGAGGTTAGATTCTCCTTCTGCCTAATCCCCGTATCCTCTTTTTGCCTTTGACCCAAACCTCCCCCAGATACCTCACTCAAATCCCCCAGTCCTTCCTTTCAGAGCCCCAACATCTTGTGGTTAAAGGGACTTTTGATTTTCAGCTCTCTCAAGTGCCTGCTCCCCTCAGACCATCTGCATTACAGTCTGACCCATTTGAACTCCTCCCTAGAGCAGGTTATACAACTGATGCTGAGGTGAGAGCCCTCTAAAGACTCACCTTTCTGCCTCCTCTCACAGTAATTTTTAAAATGTTAAGAAATGAGGATAGATTTCCCCTCCATCCCACTCGACATTAAATTCTTTTCTAACTCAGGCCCGTCCCCCAACTCACCAGTCCTGATGTCAGTAGGTGACTCCCAACCACCAGGCCCAAAGTCCAGTACCGTTTCCTCTCACAGGCATCAAAGAACACAACTCCCCAAAAGGTATGAAGCAGGATGACAGCTGCCGTCAGAAAGGCTGCAGGGAGACGGAGAGGAGACACATCTCACCTTCTCCCAGCCTCCTGAGATGGAGATGTCTCCCAGGAATGGCCAATAAATCAATCAGGGCCAGAGATGGGTGGGGCACAAAGGCAAGAGAAGAGGTGGGTCTTACCTGAAGTCAGGAAGTAATAGGGTGAGTCTCCATGGATCCCAACCACACCTGGCCCAAGTGCATCAGCCAAAATATTGATAACAGAGAAGACACCACTGATGATACCGAAGGAAAGACCAGAAACTGCGGGGAGGGAAGGTGTCATCAATGTCAGAGATCACTATAGCCTCATTCCCAGTGATCCCTCCCCATTCCCAGCCACAATTCCCAGACACCTATGCTCCCTCCAGACCACCTCTCCTTGGAAGTCAGATATGAAGGGAAGCAGTAGCCACTTAGAGCCCATGGATGTTTAGAGACTTCCCTGGGAGAGGGGGGTGTCCGACCCCTCCTCCAGTCCTTCTCCCTTGGCTCACCATAGGCCATCTGGCGGATGGAGATGGGCGATCTTCCGTCCTCACTCAGCGATGCTAACCCCTCATCTGCCTTCCTGGGGTGGGGTGGGGTGGAAACATGAGGCAGGAATGCTCCTTTCCCCTAATTTCCTCCCTCAGTGCCTCCTCTTCCAAACCACCACCCAGTGGCTGCCCTGCTTCTCATGGTGCAGTCCTCTACCCTTTTCCCCTCCAGACCAACATCCATCCTCTTACTTAAGCAGCTTGTAGTAGGCAAAGCGGAACACTTCCTGTAGAAGGACGGAGATGGCAGCACCAAAAATCAGGAGGCCATACTGAAGACGGGCATCCGATGAGTCAGTCACATGGACCAAGATGAACCAGACCACTGAGGCCAAGAGCAGAGAGACTAGCCAGAAAAATGCCCTGAGGAAAGAAAACGCAATCAGACAGGCAAGGGAACAGGCAGCTGGAAAAATCCAGAAGGAGAACCAACCAAGGCTGCAGCATGAAAAAGTGGAAGTTAGACTTCCGGATGGTCAGGGAGGCAGGGAGCAGACAGGATAGGCGTCTCCACCAAGGGAGTCTGTAGGGACCTGGACTCAGGGGGTGGGGTAGAACTCTGATCAGAGTCTTCAGAGCGCCGAGACTCAGTGTGCACGAGCCCATTAGAGCGAGGTATCCATTCCTGGATCCTCCCTTAGGGTCGCCAGAGGTCATCGCAGCCCCCTCCCGAGTCTTGGCCTTGGGCCTCCTCTGACGTCGCCGGAAGAAGTATAGAAGGAATCTGTGCGATCCCTGGAAGGGGGAAACCAACTGCGGGAAAGGGCAAATCACCCCAACCCCTGACTCGACCCTTTCCAATCTTCACCTCCCACTTGTCTCCCCCAACCCAAGATCCCAAGCTCGCCCCAGTTCCTCCAGCCCCTTCCGGATCTCTCTTTCTTCGGCGTCCTCTTGCGTCTCCCCGACCCCTACTCACCCTGCGACCAAGATGATGACACGAAGAGGATCCCCGGCCACAGTGATCAAGAAAAGCGCAAAGGCCGGGCCGAAAGCGACAAAAGTGCATCCGAAAAACACTGCGGCCCCCATTGCTTGGCAGCTGGGGGCAGAGTGGAGGCCTGGCCAAGAGAGGCGAATGGGAGCAGCACGCCAGCTAGAGGGTCCGCGTGGGGTGGCGACGCGACCCCGTAAGGGGCGCGGTGCAATGTCACCCCCGGACCCCAGGGAAGGGGAAGGGGGGGCACCGAAACCCCAAATACAGGTCCGCGCGACTTCCTCTACGGAAGCCGAGGAGGGGACAAACCCCGGCCGCAGCCCTTTGGCCACCTCCCATCTAATCCCCGCCCCCGAAGGCCAATGGAGAATCGGTGGGGTGGAGCTGCGGGGGTGGGGCCGTGACTGCCGGTCCTGCTGGGAGTTGTAGTCCCCCTGAGCTTCTAAAGCCCTCAGCCTTGGTCCTGGGAGTGGCTCGAGCCGGTTAAAGGGAATTGGCCCGGAATAGGAAGAAAGCACAGGATAGAGGCTGCGGGGAGATAGGGACGGGTATTGTTCTTATTTGAATGAGAGGAAATGGGAGCTACTGCCTAAGAGATGAAGGTTAGACTTAACAGTAGGAGCTCTTTGAACAGGCAATACAGTTATGTCGCTAATGAAGCCTTTATCTGTAATGACAAGAGAATCAGAGAAGGAAGAGGAGCCTGAGGAGCAATATTAGGAAAGAAGCTAGAGGGAAATCAAATTGTTTGTAAAAAGCAATTAGAACCCTGGGGTTAAGGGAAAACGAGTCCCTCCTACCTCCCCAAGTCACTCAATTCTTTTTATATCATACTTCCTCTATTTCTTTCCTGAAAATGAATCTCACTGTTGTCCTTTTTTCCTAAGGCTAGAGAGGGAAAGGGCAGGGATTACATGTTAGAGTGGAAGAAAGTTAAAGTAGGAAAGGAAGGTATTGTACCCTCATTTGGATGGGAGGTGGAGCTAGTCCTTAGGGGGTTTAGGCAAAAGTACCAGGATGGGAAAGTGAGGGAATCTGCAATATTGTTTTTGAGAGAGTAATAAACCACCAAAAATCTGTAGAAATTGTTCAAGGAGAACCACCACACATCCTTTCCTTACTCAAGTGGTTTATGTTTCAATGCACGTGTATCTCCACCAAAGTATTTCACATTCCCCCCCCCCCCCAGGAAATTCTGGAAAGGAGCTGAAGGAATAGATAGTATACATTTACATGAAGAGTCACCAAGCAAATTCTTTCCCAATCAGGTTGAGAGGGTGGGAGCATCCTGGCCAATGCTTGAGTCTCGCAGGCAGAGTCAGGGGAATAAGAGACGGAGGGAAGTAAGACAACTCTTCTCATCTCTCCTTTGAGCTGTAACCACAGCATCTTTTGATGGATGAGAGCAGACGCCAAATCTATCTTGTTCATGGAGGGTTCCATAGAGACTTGTGTAGTGCCTGGCTCCTAGTAGATCTTGAAAGATACTTATTAACTCCCTTTAAAAAACTATATTCTTTTCTTATTCCCTTGCCAGTGAACCCTGAATTGCCTATCAGACTAGGCCTAGCACACCATGCCTAGCACATAGGTTACTAAATGTTTCTGAATTGAATCCCATTAAAATGGGAGATATGAAAGCAGAGGAAAGGATACGCTGAACTCCACCCCTGTGAGCTGGAATGAAAGGAACACACCAAGTGACTAAAGTGGGAGAAGAGTTGTAGCATGTACGGCAGGGAAAGAGATACCTGCTTTCTCCCTTCTTTCATCCCATTTCCAGAAGGTTGAGAAAGAGGTGAGGTGAGGTCAGTACTTACCAGATAGGAAATTACTGGCTTTGGCTGAGAGATATTTATCAGAAGCCATGTAGCAGGTGCTTTGAGAGTCAGGCAATGATGCTGATGTTGCTCCCATATGTAACAGTCCAAGACAGGCAGAGAAGAGGAACTATTTTCAGTCTAGAAAATGCTCAGCCCTCCACAGAACGTTTCAACTGTAACCAAAGAGATTGTGATTAAGCCTGAAAGAGAAGGGCAACTCTGGATGGTGAAATTAGGGACAGCGAGAGGGAGGGTGAGCTTTTTGTGAGGACTGAGAGAGAGGGAAGGTGAGGAGGGGATAGGAGTTACTAAAAGAAGCTCCTTAGTAGGCTGGGGGTGGGGGGCGGGTTGTACTTTTATTGTTTTCTTTAGTGGCAGCAGGAATCCTGAATGGATCTAATCTAGGGATGGGGGAGCTCAGTGTACAAGTTCCCATCGAAACCCACTTTGCCTCTCTTCATCTGAACATCTCTGGCTGAGGACGCGATGGTAGTAACTGATGATCTAGACAGTGAGTGAGTGGGAGGAGAAATCTACCCCCCTGAGAAAAGAGTTGCTGCAGCTCCCTCCCTGCTCTGGAGGAGGGTCAGAGGCGGGGTAAGATTGATGGGAAACGCTGTAATTTCCTTTTTTACTTTCACAGCAATATTGCAGCATCCAGAATGGATGTCCTCTTTGTAGCCGTCCTTGCTGTACCACTTATCCTGGGTAAGTTCACGTCTCTCCCTGAGCTTTTGGGGCCAGGTCTTCTACCATAAATGGGGTGGGAGAAAAGAAAAGGAAGAGTCTGTGAGAGGTACAGTTCAATGGAGAGTGATAACACTCCCTCATCTGTGTGCTTCAGTCCAGTGTTGGGGGCGGAGAGAGGCCTGGAAAGCAGTGCCAGGAAAGGGGGAGGAAAGCAGAGTGCTGTCAAAGAAGAGACAGCTGATGGGATGGAGCCCCAGACCTGGGGAGGTCCTGACAAGAGTGAACTCAGCTCTCCATCACCACAGAGTTGAACCAGATGAGAGCGATAATTGTGAGAGTAAAGGAGCGAGGTGGCCTCTTTGAAGATGAGGCAGCCTGAAACTAGTGAGGGAAGCCAGAGACTTGGAGAAAAGAAACACTGTTAGTAAAGACATAGAAGTGTGTGTGTGTGTGTGGGGGGGGAATGGAGAACAGGCTGCCTTCATGGACAGGGTTCAAAAAGTAGCGTGGCTCCTTCCCTCCTTTGTTCCCAGCCTGCCAGGTGCTCTCATTGTTTCCTTTTCCTCCAGATTCTTGGGTCACTGCTTGTGGTTAAGGGAGAGCATTCACAGAACTTAGGGAAATGTTTAGCAGGAGGCCTACCATTCTTGATCCAATCATATCAAAGCCACATATTTTTAGTCCTGGAAGGAAGAAAAAAATGAATGCAGATGGATCACATAGTCCAGCTGACTCATTTTTAGAAAACAGATGTAAAATGGCTTGTTTGGAGTTATTCTGCTAGTTAGCAGTGAAACTGAACTAAAAATCAAAGCCAAAAGCCTCAGAATGTGAGTATGTTTACTTGAGAGGCACTGATAAGGGAAGATATGGAGTTCTTAATTTCTGCTTCCTTTTTTAAGGTTTAGTTCCTTTTTGGGGTTTACAGTATGTGAAGGGACCTATTTTCTGTTCCTTCAGAAAGTCGCCAGATTGAAAGGGCAAGAGCAACAGGCCTCATCCATCACAGATTTGGAGCCCAGAAGACTAAGAAGGGTTTAGAGGTGCAGAGACACAGAGACAGTCTGACCCTCAGAGGCAGGCAGAGAGAAAGGAAATTGATAGAGCTTCTCAGGTGTCTTTCTTTGCTAAAGAGTTCCAGATGCCCCTTGACCTCTAGTCCTTGTCCCCATAGGACAAGAATATGAGGATGAAGAAGGACTGGAAGAGAATGATTATTATCAGATGTTCTATTATTACAATTACACAGTCACCCCCACTTATGGTGAGTACGTATACTCTGACACTTAGTAGGATGGAGAGAGGTTGGGGGATACTTAGTTGTGACACTCTGCCTTTCCCTTTGCAATGGAGCAACTGGGTCAGGGAGAAATTTGGCTATGAGCAAAGACTATCAAGGATCAGGATGTTATTGCTAAAGCCAGCAATTTTTAATTCTTTGGAAACTGAAACAATTTGAAAACAATTGTAAATTATTTCAGATACTAGATTGAAAATATAAATGCATACACATTCACAAACATTTTTCACATTAAAGTTAATTAGAGTTAGATTATACCAGTAAATCTTACAACTTGAGCAAGTTGAAGTGTTCTGAGTCATTGCTTTCCTTTATTTTCTTTTTTAACTTCATTGGGGAACAGTGCATTTTCCCCAGGACCCATCAGCTCCAAGTCAAGTTGTTGTCCCTCAATCTTAGTTGTGGAGGGCACAGCTCAGCTCCAAGTCCTGTTGCCGTTTTCAATCTCCCATGCAGGAGTAGAACCCGCAACCTTGTTGTTAAGAGCATGCTGTCTAACCAACTGAGCCATCCAGCCGCCCATTGTGCCACCCACTGGCAGCTCAGCTCAAGTTGTTGTCTTCAATCGATTGGGTTGTCACAAAAGTCATAACGCATTTTTGCAACGAAAAACAGAAAAAATATGTCATGACTTTTCCGACAACCCAATAGTCACGGAGGGCACAGCTTACTGGACTGTGTAGGAATTTAACTGGCAACGCTGTTGCTCAGAGCTCGCTCTCTAACGAACTGAGCCACCCGCCTGCCCACTGAGTCATTTCTTTCTCTTCTTATTTCTAGATCTAGTAATACCTTTTACTTTTGTTACTATTGATTGTTTTCTCCTCCCCAGATGACTTTGGTGCAAATTTCACTGTTGATTACTCCATATTTGAGGCAGAGGACAGGCTGGTGAGTGACATCTACGAGGATCAGGATAGGTAACAGTTAAAAAGAAACTGGGCAATGTTGAAATGTAAATGATTGGCAGAAGTAAAAATGAGTTAGGTGAAGTGAAACAAGGCCTGTTTACCATAGGTGGAGAGGAGAATGAAGCTAGAACCCAATAGGTTTGCTAAGACACTGACACAAATAGCTTTTGTCTTGAGTCAAGGATTGATGAATCAGATGGGTACATAATCCATGCAAACGTGAGGTAGGGAGGATCCCTGAGCTTACATCTTGGAGGTGGGGAGACAGAAGAAGTGAAGGAGAGAAGAACTCTAGAGAATCTATGAAGATGTTGGATGGAGGAGACAATAACTCTGTTTCCTAATCCTACTGAGGGCAGAACAGGTTGGATAAGGAGGTAACGAAAGCACAAGAGACTACCACCAGTCATGAAACCGAACGTGCAGACCATCAGAATCCTGTAACAATGAAACCAGTGAAACCAGTGACAATGGAAACAGTGAGTTAATTGGGGACAAGGGGGGAAGGGGATAGGACATCCCTTACCCTGGATAGATCCCAGAGCTGATGACATGAAGCAGAGGAAGAATTGGAGGACACCTGTATTGCATTGCAGGTGTTCCTCTCAGCTTGGGCATCATTTCTTTCACTGAGATTTAATACTAATCCTATACACAGAACACCAGGGAGATTTTGGTGCAGTTAAATTTCAGTTCAATAGTACTTAATGTGTATGTAGCCCGTGCCTAAAGCTGCTACAGATGCTGATGACAAAAAATAATCTATGATGTTGTTATTGCCCTCAAAGTATTTCTAAAACTCAAGTTTACAAGTTATGAAACAGAACAAAATGAAAAGGTTTGTAACAATGTTAAATTACATATAAATTTGAGAGCATATGACATAGACAAGTGGAAGGAGAGAGATCAGTACAGGAGTTTCTGGAAAGCTTCTGATTGTGCTTGAGATATACTTAGAACAGGTGAGTTTTGTTTTTTTTAAGATTTTATTGGGAAATTAGAGGGGAACAGTGTTGGGGAATTGGGAAAGGGGACCAGCCAAGTTGTTGTTCTACGGTCTTCATTGTGGAGGGTGCCAGTCGCCATCTGGCTTCGCATCGGCAGCTCATGGCCTCTAAACTCAAGGTGCTGAGTTCAGTCTTAGTTGCGGGTGGGCGTAGCCCACCATTGAACAGGCATTCTTGTTGTTACACCAGCTGAGCCATCCTGCCACCTGTTAGTAGCTCAGCGACAGCTCAGCTCGGGCGCAGCGTCACTGGCCCATGTGGGAATCGAACTGGTGGCCCTGTTGCTCAGAGCTCACACTCTGAGCCAACTCTTAACCATCTGAGCCACTCGGCCGGCCCAGAACAGGTGAGTTTTTGATTGGCAATATGTTATGAAAGGATGAAAGCATTTAGAAGGAAGAATAATTACCTCGAGTGAAAGAGCTGCATAAAAGAGGGGGATAGAACAAGGAAGGCGTGTTTTGTGGATGGGCTATGATTGAAAGAGAGGGTATATGAAAAGCAACAGTGGGAAATTAAGACAAAAATAAAATTTACAAGGCTCCTAATGTTTGCTTGGCAATTTCAGATATGGGAAGACAGGGTGAAATTATAAAGTTTGAAGTTTGGACTTATAGGGAGCCTAGTAAGTACTCTGGGGTGGTAAACACACAGTGGAAGCAGTATTTTAGAAAAACTTTGTTTGGTTGTACACAAGAAGCAATGGAATGGAGAGAGATTCACATAATTCCCAAAACAATCCAGTAAAGGCCTGTTCTAGAGCAGTGGCATTTTGAATGGAGCAGAGAAAAATAAGAAGTATTTTCTCAGTTATTAAAAAAAAAAAAAAAAAGGAAAAGAAGAGGGCCAGCTGTGTGGCGCGTTAGTTAAAAGCTGGCTTGGGACACCAGTGGCCCCGGTTCGGATCCCACATATGAGGGCCAGTGACACTGCACTCTACAGCTAAGACGGTGAACAACGGCTCCACCTGGAGCTGGGCTGCTGTGAGTCCCTGGGACGGCATAGCTGCAGTCCCTGCTGCAATGGGCTGCCATAGGTTACAGTGAGTGGCTGGCAGCCAGTGTGAGCGGCTGGCAGCTGATGTGAGCTGCCAAGAGCTGCTGTGAGCAGCCGTCCAGAGGCTGGCGACTGATCTGCCTCATCTGGGAAGAGCGCAATGACGATACCAACATGGGCCAGTGAAGCAATGTCCTCCACAACTAGACTGAAGAACAAAAGGATGGGCAGCTTGTCTGTTCCCCTTCCCTAGTTCCCCAACGCTGTTCCCCTCACCCAATTCCCCCAATAAAATCTTTAAAAAAAGAAAAAGAAATCTTACCATTTGCAACAACATGGATGGACCTAGAGGGTATTATGCTAAGTGAGATGAGTCAGATAGAAAAGAGACCAATACCATATATGATCTCACTAATATGTGGAATCTAAAGAACAAAATAAAACAAAAACAAAAAAACAGAAAAAGATATTTTTTAAGAAAATACATTGTTTCAGTGTTAATTTTTTTTTTTTTAAGAGGGCAGTGTCACTAGGGCCAGTGATCCAAACCGGGTCCGCTGGCATCCCAATCCAGCGCTTAACCACCGCGTCACTCGGCTGGCCCTGAGAAATATTTTAAAGTATACTCATATAGTAGGCTTCCTTTAGATTGTAAACTCCTTGAGTGGGAGCCATGTCTTAATTGTATTTCTATCCCCTCTATAATGTATAGTATAGTGTCATGTACATAACAGATAAAAAAATACATGTTGCATTGAGTGGAGCCTCCTTGGTATGGTCAGGAATGGCTGAAAGGCATAGAAGAAAGACCTCTTTATGGTGTTGGGGAGGAGGGCTGGCTGGATCTTTAAGCTCCGAAGAAAGGAAGACAAAGGTTGGTATAAATAGATGGCTATCCTTCCATAGGGAGAGGAGGACGGTAGGAAGGCTGACACTGGTGTACTGTGGGGAAATGTCTGTATTCTAGCAGAGTCCAGATATGAACGACGCTGCATCTGGTCTGCAGAGTCCTGTTCTCCTTCTCCTGTCCTGGGCCCTGGTTAAGGGCTGGATGTATTTCATATAGAAGGTGAGTGCAACCACCGGGGAGTCTATGAAGCAATTTTTACCACTGTCCCTGGCTAGTGTTTCCAGCCTGGTCAATGCTCAGTTACTTAAAAGAAGAGGGATCACATTGAGAAAAACCTTATTATCTACATTTAAGGAAGTTTAGGAAATGTTGAGGCAAAGACTTTTGTAGTAAGAGTCATTACTTTTTCTGAACTGGAGGGATTTCAAGACCTCCTAGAGCAGAAGCAGGTGGAATGCAGAAGAAACCTCTCCAGGTTTCCAGTTGACCTTGAGGAACCAATGCTGGTTCCAGCCTGGCAGTGGTTTAAGGCATGGCAGGTGCCAGAGGGCAAAATAGGAGGGGCCCTACAACCTAGCAGAGTCAAGAGGCAAAGTTCAGAGGCAGAAGAGGTGGTGGTTCCCTAATGTAGGGGAGAGGTGGTGGGGGAAAGGAGGAGGGCATAGAAACCTGTATTATGGGTTTGGGATTCTAAATAACTAAGGAGCTTTAAGAGATTTAGCAGAAAAGCATGAAGAGGGGAGGGGATGTCATAGGAAAATCTAGCTCAATATATGAAACCTGGGGAGTTTTCATACAAGTGAGGGGCATGGAGGGGTTTCCTGAGTCCCCTGAACCTGGTTGTTGTTGTTTTTCCCTTTCTTTGCTTTTTTAGGAGAAAGAAGGCTGCTATGGCTCTTTGGATGGGGATTTGGGAAGAGGAAATTGAAAGATAAAATAAATAAATGGAACAATGTGGTTATTCTCTACTCCTTCATGAGGGTCTGTTCATGAAGCCACAACACTAAAGAGAACACTAGGATATGGGGGTGGGAAGGGTGGATTAGAAAGGTAGTCAGGTGACAGTAGTATTAGAGGGAATTATTAGGACTGAATAAACCTGAAATTTTGGGAAGAATGGAGAAAAGCACCCACAGACAACAGGTTAATTCACAGTCCATAATTCCCTATGGTTCTATTGATTTATTATATACGCTGTTGAAACTGGGGAAAGAGTTTATTTAGAATACTTTTTTTTCTCGTTATAAAATAAGCACATTGTTAAACATATGTAAAATATTAAAAAATATTTAGAGTCGATTTTTAAAACTCATACCCTCCTCCACTTATCCCTCCCATTGCAAACAACGTTGCCTTTTCCAGTTAGTAATTAGGGTAGGTAGAGAGGTACTTAAAAAAATTTTTTTTCCCGTTCTCGGGACCCTAATCAGAACTGGGCTGCCCCCTTGCGGTCTCTTCGATGTCGCAGCTTCAATCAGCCTACCGTCCCAGAGCCCCTATCGCCTTTCAATACTGCAAGGGGCAGCGAATAGTAAAATTCCGGAATTGCCACCTCCCCTCCTTCAAAGCCTTTCGAATATTCTCCAGGGACAAATTAAGAAAGTAAAACGGGACAAAGTCATAACCTCTGTGATAGGGACAACCCCCACCCCCCACCCCCCCCACCCCCACCCCCCGCCCAACTCCTACCCCTGTGCTAGCTATCACAAAATTCAGGACGTAGAGCCCGAGGAGCCGCGGTAGAAAAAGTCAGAAACAACCGAGTTCGGCTTTGACCTCTAGAGTCGTGGCGGGCTGGCATCTGAGCTGGTAACGTGCGTGGCGGGTTATGTAAGGAAAGGGCTGGAGGAGCCGCCCCAGCGAGAGCCCGGGACAGGACGCGGTGTTCTCGGCGGCAGTCCCCACCCTTCTCACCCAGCAGGGCAGGAGGCACCCAACTTGTAGGAGGAGGAGGAGGGGAGGATGAAACAGACCGGGGAGTCACGAGGGCTGGGCCGCTGGGAGAGGGA
The DNA here is from genome assembly GCA_033961575.1 of Aselliscus stoliczkanus. Classification (NCBI taxonomy): domain Eukaryota; kingdom Metazoa; phylum Chordata; class Mammalia; order Chiroptera; family Hipposideridae; genus Aselliscus; species Aselliscus stoliczkanus. The sequence continues at coordinate 103,475,644 of CM066739.1, forward strand.
GACGATACAGTGGCACGCATCCATTCTCTCACACACGTTGCAGATGCGAGTCGCTGATAGTTCCACGTGCTACAGTCGTGAGAGGAAGTACTCAAAGAGGGGGCAGAAGGGTCGGCTCGCGAGGAAGAGCCAGGAGCCCCACACTTCGAAGCGCGCGCCTTAGGTCACATAACCAGGCTGCACACTCTCGCCGCGCGTCTCCGGCGCACCACCATCCTATTTAAGGCCACGGGTTCCGCCCTCTTCCTCCCGTCGCTTCTTTTCCCCTCTTTTTCCACCCTCCTCCTTTCTCATCACCGGGTCCTCTTCTCAAGCCGCATGTAGGGGCGGAGCACGGAATGCTGTCCTTCCAGCCAATCGTCACCTGACTGCCTCTCATTGGCCAGGCCCCTGTATGCTGTAGCAAATGGGATCTGAACTTCGGTAACGACGGTCACGTGCCACCGGCTAGACAACCAATGAAGATGCGAGGTCTGTGTTCTCAGGGGGAAGGCACGTGCGGAGTCGCACGTGTCTGGGAGGGGGGAAGGGGCGGGACCCACTGGGAGAGAGGCGGACGTGGGTAGCCTAGACCCGGAGAGCTTGAGCCGAAGCTGGAGACAGCCTGGGCAGAGCTGATCGACAAAGGTGAGGAGATCCGGAGGCCCGTGAACGGTCCGCGCGGGAGGATCAGCCCGGGAGACAGTGGGTTTAGGGACTTCTTGGTATTGAGGGCGGGGTATCACGTGGCAGGCTAGCGGAGAGGGTCCCGAATAGGGATCCTGATGGAAAGACTAGGAAGAAGTAGGAGGGCTCGCTCTGTGGGAGGCGGTTCCTGCAGAGTCACTAGGTAAGTTCGGGTGCCGGAGATTTTAAGGCTCGCGGGTGGCGTGACCTCAGGTAGAGAGAGGGGCTCACTGCGGGATCAGGTTGGGAACAAATCAGAAGAACAGCGGTCGTACCCGGGAAGGTGTTAAGTCTCTGAAGGAAGGAAAGCAGGAACCGGGTCCAGGCCAGAGAGGCAGTCCAGGTTCTTAAAGGAGGCGGAGAGGCGGGGGAGATGGCTTTTTCTGTTGTCTCTGACACAGGCAATATTGGGGAAGGAGAGAGGAGATATGATTATGCCGTACAGTACATCCCAGTTTACCAGTCCATTTCCTAAATCTCAGATTCTGGTTTCAAACTCCTTCGTTTTCTCTTTCAGTTGCAGATCCGATATTTGGGTACCTCTGGAGCTCCTCTCCAGCCCTTGCTTCTGAGCCTATGGATTCTCCATCTAGCGATTCTTCCTATTCTTCCTACTCCCTGTCTTCCTCGTTTTCCCTCTCCCCGGTGAACAGTGACTTTGGCTTCCCCTCCGATAGTGAGGGGGAGGAAAAATGGACCCATGGACCCACGCCAGACATTGTTAGGCCGAGGGGAGGTTCTCGGCCCAGCCCTGGTCCAATCCGTCACAGGCAAAGACCCAAGGTTTCCAGTAATCAACAGACAGCATCTCGCTTGGAACAGCGGGGCTTGGCTTCTCCTATGGCTGGATCTGGGGTCAAAAGATCAAGAGATCGTGAATTAGAGACCAGTCTCAACATTCAGGGTTGTACCACAGAGGGAGACCTGCTCTTTGCTCAGAAGGTAAGAGGAAGCTGGGGAAAGGAGATACTACTGGCATGCCTTAGCACCCAGCGGGCTGGGGAGGACCCTGTGAAGATAGTATTGGCTCACAGGTTTGGAGGGGGAGGAAGAATCAACCAGCGCTGGTTTGGCTTCTCATAGCCTGTGTCCTGCTTTCCTACAGTGTGAAGAGCTCCAGGGATTCATACGTCCTCTCACAGACCTACTGAATGGGCTGAAGATGGGTCGCTTTGAGAGAGGTAATTATCTGATTAGTTACATTCATCTGAACTAGGTTCATACCTATCTCCCTTTACTCCCCCTTCCCCCTCTTCCCTCTCTTTTAAAATATGTTTTAAATGTGTATTTCTCTTAAATCTTTGCTTGGGGCCTGGATTATTCCTTTTTCTCTTTTGTGACTTAATTTCTGTAGGTGAATAAATTTTTAACTCCCTCCTGTCCTTCCTTTACCTGACTAAATTCTTTTTTTTTTTTTTTTCGGACTGAATTCTTGAATCTCAGTAATTGATCTCTTTCTTTCTCCCCAACCCCAGGATTAAGCAGTTTCCAGCAGAGCGTGGCAATGGACAGGATCCAGCGGATTGTAGGCGTTTTGCAGAAGCCACAGATGGGGTGAGCTCCCTGATCCTTTCCTCAGTACTTCATAAAAAAGGAGACATCTCCAAGCCTGTCCTATTTATTTTTTGACACTGACTGACTTTTTTCTTAAATGTCTTTTTCACAGGGAGCGTTATCTAGGAACGCTGCTACAGGTAGAAGGGATGTTAAAGACTTGGTTTCCTCACATAGCTGCCCGAAAGTCATCACGGGGTAGTAGCAGACACCAGCTGACCAAGGTAAGAACTTATAAACCCGTGGAAGAGGTGGGAAAATGACCAAGAAATGAATGTGCATGCAGAAATTTCCTTCTGGGTCTTTCCCCTTCTCAAAAGTTTATTTTTGGGGAAGGGAATGCTGAAACTTCCTTCATGGTCTTGAATCCTCGATGTTTTTTTCTTCTATTTTGTTTGGATCACTGCAAAGGACTCTATGAAGTTTAGTCCTGTCCCTCATGTAGCAGCTTATCTGCTTTCTGCATAGATACAGAAGGCTTCTTACCTAGCCGAAAGATATATGCAGGAAGATGCCTCAGCTTCTCTCCGTGAATCCTTTCTCTTCTGTTGCCCCTAAAACACTTTCCTTCTTCATCTTTTTTTTCTTTTTTTCCTGAAGACAGTGTTACTGGCCCTCATATGTGGGACCCGAACCAGGGCCGCTGGTGTCCCAAGCCAGCGCTTAACCACTGTGCCACTCGGCTGGCCCTCCTCCTTCTTTTTACTCCTTCCCAAGTGTACTTGTACCACACCCTTTGGAAGTATGGATTTCAAGGACTGGTCATAAGTACATCACTGGGGGAGAGGAGGGCAGCCGTGGGGCACCCATAGGGGGAGTGTTGGATAGAGTCTTAGACCTAGTGTGGAAGTGACCTATTTTCTGGGCCTTCAAATAAGGTATTTAGGGGGCATCCAAATGATAGGGAGGGGATAGTCTCCTATAGATAACGGACAGTTACCTTGTTTTCAGTCAACCACAGTTATTATTGTGGTAAGAAGAATTTACTTAAAAATAAGCAGGAGGCTCTTGCCTGTGTATTAATTTACACTTCTTAAGGCACTCAACACAGGAAATTAGAATTTGAACTACAGAAATTGGGAAATGATGATTCCAAATTAAAATAGACTTTTAAAAAAGAAATTCTAAGATGAATTATAAGTAGTAATATGGGGGCCGGCCGAGTGGTGCGGTGGTTAAGCACTGGCTTGGGAAGCCAGTGGCCCCAGTTCAGGTCCCACATATGAGGGCCAGTGACACTGCCCTCAAAAAGAAAAGAAAAAAAGGAACCTGTGGGACTGTTTTATTTTGTGTATGTCTAGATAGCCAGTGCCTAATATAGTGTGTGATACGTGGGTCCTCAAATATTTGTTGAATAAATGAAAGCATAATTTGGTTACTAAACCCTTTACTTAACTATGGCCTGGCAGGAAATTATTTGTTGTATAGAACAAGGTATGTTTGCATTGCAAACAGGATTCCCAAGGAAACCAAAGGTTTAATCAACCAGGTAGAGTTAATCTGAAAGCTTTCTCCTAATTTCTTTTCTCTTTGCTCCCCCTCCCTAGCATTTTCCAAGTTGCCGCAGTTATCCAACTGCTTCCTCTCCTGCACCTCCCATGGAAAAGATGGACCAGACACAGCTAGGACATCTAATATTGAAACCAAAGCAGCCTTGGCACCTCCCTGAATGGCCAGCTATGAACCTCACTTGGATCCACACCACTCCTATTTGTAACCCCCCTCTCAGTTCCCAAGGTACCGTCTCCTTTAGCCGTGGCCCTTTAGGCACTGGAACCAGCATTGGTGTCATCCTTCTCCTCCAGCACGGAGAGCAACCCTTCACCCACTCTGCCCCAACCACTCCAGCTCCACCTACTACAGCATCTCCTGTCACCCCTGGTGATCCTAGGAAACTCTCAGGAATGGGACCTCGTTGCCACAGTTTGCCAGTAACTCTGCCATCAGACTGGAGCTGTACCCTATCCCCACCTGATCTACCCACCATAGCTAGAGAGATGACCATGAGACACCTAGAGCTGACTAGAAGCCATCCTCCAGTTGCTCCTGCTGTTCATCCTCTCAGCCCCTAATCCAGGACTTGAGACTGTGTTTTCTAATTTGTGTACATATATGTGTATATATTTTACATTTAACGTGTGCGCTTGTTTAATCTTTCTGATTAAAGATATTTTATACTGAAACAGTTTGCTGATTGGGGGAAATGGAAACCTGCTTCACATCCTGATATTTATCCTCTGAGCTGCAGAAAAGAAGAAAGTGGATGGGAATGTTTGTGAACATCAAGTTAGCAGTCTGGATGGGATCATATAAGTCCTATGGGAGAGGAAGAGGGACTCTCTGCTGCTGTCTTCCTCGGGAACAGTTCCAGGGTTCAGGGTTGCCTCTGTTGTTTCCACTCAGGCTCAGAGACTAGGACATTTCCCTTTGTGTCTTTCACTCTTGTAAGCATCCAGCTGGCCCAGACTAGCAGGTTCTTCTGCTCTGGGATAGCTCTTTGCCTTGATGGGAGCTGTTGATGCTGGTGGTTATATAAATGCATATGTGATCTGCTGCCAGAGGAGGGACATGAGCCAGAACAGGCATTGTGGTTGCCAGTTTTGAAGAGGAAGGGGTGCTCTGGAACTTTTTTTTTGTTCTTTTTTTGAGGGCAGTGTCACTGGCCCTCATATGTGGGACCCGAACTGGGGCCACTGCTTCCCAAGCCAGTGCTTAACCACCGCGCCACTTGGCCAGCCCGCTCTGGAACTTTTTAAATGGGGAGTCACCTCAAACATGGGGCTTCATCCTTTATCAAAAAGCTGCTAAATGGACGTTAGACCAAGGGAGGATACCCAGTATTATCAGGTGACAAAAATGAAGACTGTGAATTATCTATGTGTATATCTATCCTTCTCCATATAGTAATCTTTCTGATTTGTCCCACTTTCCACCCAAACCATGTCCTCTCCCATCCTAAACCTGGCAGTGTATAGTCATACCCGGTCATTTTAGTTATTGCTTATTGGCTAGAGTATGTTTCTCACAGCTAGTCATACATCGTTCCCTATGTCTCAAGTCCTCTGGTCTCAGTGAATAATTGTCCCCTTTTATTCCTGAGAACATGACCTCCTTTATAAGGCAAACCTCTCCATTGATGCTTTTGGTTATCTTTCACTTCTGGAACTTTTCCTATATCACTTATTCCCTCTTCATCTTGTAACTTCAATTCGTGATTGAATTATTTATTATTTATTTATTTGTCCTACAAGTTTGATCAGGTGCCCCCTTTTGAAAACCTCTCTTGAGCCCTATTGCCCTCTCTCACTTCTCCATAATCCTTGACAGGGCAGGTTAATCGTACTCTTTCTGACTCCTTTCTACCACTCAGTCCTTAACCTCTTGCTGCCTAGAGGGTATCTGCTGTCACTCCACTGCATTTTCCTAAGTCACTAATGAACTCACCACATCAGTATTATAGTGTAGCTTACACCCAATCAGTAGCTAGATCCCAGGGCCTTGACCAAGGCTTCGTACTTCATGCTCTGTCTCATTCTGCTGCCTACTGAAACTCTCCTCCCTTGGACCCCATGACAGCACACTATCCTAATTCTCCTCTTACCTATCTGGCAACAACTCCCATATCTCTTAATGGTCCACTTCTGCCCACTCCAGAGTGTGGGTGTTCCCCTATGCTCAATTGGCCCTTTTATCTTATCTGACTACATTCATTCACTTAAATATTTCACCTCCTTTCATGGCTTTAATTATTGCCTCAACTTAGAAGTTGGAAAAAGCTTCATCTCTAGTCGCAGTCTTTCCTCTGAGATAACATATTGAATGTCTAAATTTCTGCTGGACAGTTCTATGTACATATTAATGCTTAAATGTACTGAAAATTTCAATGTTTTAGGGTCAAGAGGTACCATTTGTATCTGATTCAACCCCTTCATTTTATAGATGAGGAACCTTAGGTGGCTTGTGCAAGACAACACAATTTGTGGTACAGAATTCTTGTTTTCATCTGGTGTTTATTCCATCGCTCACCAATTAAAATATCTTTCTTTTAAGATGCCTTGTTCTGCCTTTTTACAGTCTCTTTTTCTTCTGTTAGTGCTATCTATGGTACCATCATTTTTCCAGATGATGGCTTAAAACTTCGTGTCATTCATTCACCAAATCCTATTTATTCTGTATTTGGAATATCTCTTAGAATCCATTTCTTCCTATCCATTCCATTGCCACCTCTCTGGCCTAAACTTTGACTATAGCAATAGCTGTTCCTACCTTGCATCCCTTCTCACTGATAATTAGATAAATTTTCCTAGAACAGTGCTTTGCATGTCATTTTCTATTCAAATCTTCCAATGGCTCTCCAGTGTTTTGAGGTGAAAACCCAAAACCTTTAGTCAAGATCTCTATTTCTCCCTCTGCTCCCAAGTGATCCCTCTATCTCCAGTTTTCGTATTTGCCCCTGAACCCTGTGAGGCTTTTTGCCTCTGAACTATGTTCATGCCATTCACCTTGACCAGTATTTCCTGCTTCTGTTAACTAAACCCTACCCTTCTTTCAATGACTAACTCAAGTCTTTCTCCCAATTATTCTCTCTGTTAAACATGACATATAGGCTCAGTCTTTAGCCCTTTACTCCATCGAATGAGATCATGTACATAAAATGACTAGTATAGGGTTTGGTATATAGTAGGCCCTCAAAAATATTACTTCTTGGGCCAGCCGAGTGGCACAGTGGTTGAACGTTGGCTTGGGAAGCCAGCGGCCCCAGTTCGGGTCCCATATATGAGGGCCAGTGACACTGTCCTCAAAAAAAAAAAAAAAAAAAAAAAATATATATATATATATAACTTTCTTCCTTCCTTTCTTTCAAGGTATTTTTATATTTTATCCCATTTGATTCCCATGATGAATTTTGTGTGATTGAAAGCAGATATTTGTCCCATTTTACCAGTGAGGAAATAGACTGGGAGTTTAGGTCAGGGATCAGCAAGAGCCCGATAGTAAATATTTTAGGCATTGTGGGCCATACATCTCTGTTGCAACTACCCAACTCGGTCATTATAGCCCAAAGCAGCCATACCTAATATATAAACAATTGAGCACAGCTGTGTTCCAATAAAGTTTTACGAGTATTTACAAGAACGGGGTGGAGTTGGATTTGACCTGTAGGCAGTAGTTTGCAGACTACTGGTTCAAGTGACTTGTTCAAGGTCAGATGCCTGATAAGTATCAGAATTTGGATAGAATCCAGATCTCCTGACTTCTAGTCAAGTGCTTTTCCACCATATTATGCTATTGCCTATAGAATTTATTTTGCATTTATCATATACTGCCTTGTTTTACTATTTATCTTTTATATCTGCATACTGTTTTCTGCGGTCCAAGAGGCACGGAATGTTATCAAACAGTGCCTGACACCCAGTAGGCATTCGATAGAAGTTTGTTGATAAGCATAATGATGTTGCAGTCTAGCTCTATTTTGGTAGTTTGAACCTGGCTTACTCTGAAGTGGGCTTCAGTTTTTCTGAGTTTTATTAGCATAATTGATGAGGTTGTGTGGGTGGGTGTGTATGTCCCTACATGTGATTAGGGGAGGTACTCAAAGAATCTTATTACTTACACAGGTACTCGGTTTCTTCTTTTTAAACCTTTCCCTACTATTTTCCAGTATTCACTAGATCTGAACTTAATGTGAATAAGCATAAATGGATATGTAGAAGTAACATACGAATAAAAGGAAAGCTGTTTCCACAGTGAGGAAGAAATTTAAAAGGAGCTATTTCTACTAGATCTCAGTAGGAGGCAAATGAGACAGAAGCTGACATAAAAAGAGTCTTCCATTCTAAATCCTGCAGGTGTTTCCCAATTCTTTGTTTAGTGACATGGCTGGGATGACGCTATAGGAAACTCATGCTATGTTCACCTTGCTTCCTTAGTTTTTAGACACAAGAAGAGTATGGCTGTGTTTTTCATTCGGGAGAGCAGATCTCCAAGAATCTGTCTTTGCGAAGAGAAAACAAACAGGAAACTTCGCCTATTTCTCCCACTTTCCTTCCAGAAAAGAAAATGGTTTAAATATTTATTAAATATTTAAATAGGATTGAGGGGTACAGAATCGGGCTGCTCTCAGGAGCCTTAGGACACCGACTCCACGAGAAGGAAAGGAATTCGCGAGGAATTTAAGGCAAAGAACGTTTCGCTTTGTCAGGTGCGGAGTCCTGGCGCCGGGGTGTAGGCGGGGCGGCTGGCAAGGCCAGCGATCTGGGCCAGAAAGAACGTTACCATGGTTTCCGCGTAGTTGTTCTCCTTTCAGACTCAGTTTCTTTGCCCCGTGCTGGGGTATTACGTATTTCCGCTTCCGGTTGCGGGCGGGCATCGCGTCGACCAAGCCTGAGGGCACAGGGTGAGGAGCTAGTGCTGGGGGTGGGGAAAGAAAGGCGGGCACATCTGCCCGGTTGCCCCCCCCCTTCCTAAAGCCCGAGACTCTATTCCTAACTCCCACCCCAAACCCTCCTGCGGCCTTGAGCCGTAATGTGCGTGCTGTGGGGCGAGGTTGGGGGATGGTCTGCGGCGCGTCCCTCTGCTCTCGTGTCGGACCACGTAGGACTCCGTGGTGATGCCCTGCTTCCATCCTTTTGCGTCCCTATGATAGGGTTTGTATTGGCAAGGAGAACGAGGGAGGCTTGTTAACGATTCGCGTGTGGTTTGTAGGATATGAGGATTTCCACGTGCCCGTCTCGCTTTTTTCTGAGCACGTTGCATATCCAGACACTGAATAAGCCACGCGACAGAGCGTGTATTCTCTTGTGTTTCTCTGTCTTACCTGGTCCCTGTACTTTCCTCCTCTCCATCATCCTTTAGGTCCTGCAGAGTGAAGGCTTAATTCCAAGGTCATGGCAAAACATCTGAAGTTCATTGCCAGGACTGTGATGGTACAGGAAGGGAACGTGGAAGGTGCATACAGGACCCTAAACAGGTAACGGTTAAGGGACCAGAGCCATGCCTAGACCAACTCTCTTGAGAAATGCAGTGGTTATTGTCTCCCTTCCCGGGTCATATACGTTGTTCTCAAACCAGTGTCAGCCCAAGTGTTCACAGGCTTGAAACTTCACAGCCCCTCGGTTTACTGTCTTCAAAATGAGGCTTTCCCCCAAACCTAACTGTATGAAGCTTATTAATCAGCAGTCATCCCTTTGATGATGAACCTGAAATCTATCCAAGACCTCAATTAGAGCCCAAAGGGAAAATCAAGTTATAAATTTGCAGGAACATTAGTATATGATATGTAGAAAGCTGGGGCTGGTGTGGGACAAGGCTAATAGAAAAGATGAATTCAGATTTGGGATCATGGAGAAGCAAGCAGGAGATGGAAAAGCATTACAAGTTTTGAGGAATGTTACAACTCAAGCAAAGACTTAGAGATGGAAGTGAACTAGCTGGAGTGGAGGAGCTGTATTGAAAGATTTTGAATGCCAGGCTAAGAGATTTCGAATGACCCTAAGAAAGAATGTCTCAAGCAAATAGTTCCTTAGCCACCCCTATCACTAGTTGTAAGGATTTTTACTTTATGGCGTGCTTCATTCATTTTCTCTGCTGTGTGAAGCAGAATTTGGAGAAACAAAATGCTTGTTGAGTTGAATTATCAAAGAACTATATGAAAGAAATCTTACGAGATTATGTGAGGTGGCCCTCTGTCTTAAGGCCAGTAAGGTGGTAGCTTTATTTCACAAGTAAGGGAAGCCTAGGAAGGTTAAATTATGTATCTTGGGTCACACAGTTATTGAATGGTGGAGGACAAAACACATCTTTCTAGTGCAGTGTTCTTTGCTCTAAGTTAGTTACTGGATTATTCACTAGTTTCTCTGGAAATGGAAAGACCTATGGCAGTCATTTTCCAGTTAAGAATCCTTATTTGATTGGGTTTAAATATTGGTGGGGTTCTTGGGAACTGAGAGGGTAAATGAGAGAGAACCTAGTTCTTAGCAAAGCAAAGAGTTGTAGGTGTGGAGGGCTGGATGGCACAAGACCACAGTAAAGGAGGGCAAAGATGCTGTCAGAAGCCATATAAATGCAAAGCAGTTGCAGTGTCAGGATGGTTTGTATGTCTTTCAAAAGGATCTGGTCTTGGGCCAGCCCCATTTCCTCACTTTGTGTCTATGTATGCAAATCATATCCTTGCTCCCTCTGCATTGTCATTTAACATTGAGAATAAAAGTAGTCAGTTAAGTACCAGGTGGTAAGATAACTCTGTTTCATTTTTTTCTATTGTTGCTCCTTCCCACCTCGTATTTCAGTCCTTCTAGTGGCATGTCTGTGAGAGGGCTGAGATGTCTAAGGACTTTTTTCTGCACCTATCCTGGAAGCACTGTCTTTAATAGACTGTGTAAGAGTGAGACGAAATGCTGAATTTGGAAAAAGGAAGTCCTGCAGATTACATCACCTTTTTACTGACTTCTCCCTATAAGTCTTTTTCTGTATGATTTATTTTGGTGGATTTAGATGGGTCTTCTAGTCAGGATGATTGAGATGTTTGTATTATTATTGAGGGATGTCAAAGGCAGCTGTTACTTGATGGTAAAAGAAAATTTGAGGGCCAGCCGAGTGGCGCATTGGTTAAGAGCTGGCTTGGGATGCCAGCGGCCCCGGTTCGGATCCCACATATGAGGGCCAGTGACACTGCCCTCTACAGCTAACAACAGCTCCACCTGGAGCTGAGCTGTGCGAGCCCCGGCGACAGAGTAGGCTGCAGCCCTTGCTGCAGTGGGCTGCCATAGGCTGCAGTGAGTGGCCAACAGCCAGCGTGAGCTGCGGTGAGCATCCGTCCAGAGGCCAGCGACCGAGCGCAATGATGATACCAACATGGGCCAGTGAAGCAATGTCCTCCACAACTAGACTGAAGAACAAAAGGACAGCAACTTGTCTGTTCCCCTTCCCCAGTTTCCCAACGCTGTTCCCCTCCCCCAATTCCCCAATAAAAAATCTTTAAAAAAAAAGAAAAAAGAAAATTTCAAAGGCTTGGTTTTAGCTTCCCCTCCCCTCCCCTGTAAAGTGCAAATAACACGAAACCAAGAATAGCATTTAGAAAATTAGCTTACTTTGGACAAAAACCAAGAACAATTTGTGGTGCAGCAAGTAAGCTAAACTTTAATATTTTTGACCAAAGCCACAACCTGAAAATAAGTTTCCTCACATAAATGAGGCAGCATAACTTAGTGGTTAAGAGCAGACTCTGAAACTGACTGCCTGGTTCAGACCCCAGCCCTGCCACTTACTAGCTTTATGATCTATGGTAAGCTACTTAATGTGTCTGACTCAGTTTTTTCCTCTGTAAAGTGGAATTCATTATAGTATCTATCTCATAGGGTTGATGTGAGAATTATATTAACATAATTAAAGTGCTTAGAGCACCACTTGGCACATCTTAGGCATTATGTGTTAGTTATTATCATAATTTGAAAGTTAGTGTAAGGTTTTTTTTACCTTTTTGGTTTTGCTTTGTGGGTAATTTGTTTATTTTGAGACACTGAGAGGTTGCTTTAGCTGTTTTTTTCTCCTATCTCCCTTGATCATCACGTTATGCTCAAGGTGGTCTGGAGATGAAAAAAAATAAGAAAATAATTAAGGTTATTTTGTCATGAGGGTTCAGTTTGCTGTTGGTATTGGGATGACTTTTCTTACAGGCAGTGATACTTTTCAACCAAGCCTCCTCTGATTTAGCCTGTTGCTAATCTCATGTTGAAATAACAGCATTTTATTCCCTCTGTATGTATTGCTCTCTATGCCCCATTTCCACTTACAAAAATTTAAAACCTGAAAAACGAAATATTTCTAATTTTTTGCCTGAAGGAATTGATCCCTCCATTGATGCCAGGCTTGCAGAAAGCAGACCTTCAGGGATTGAAACACTGATGTAAGGATAGACTTGGGGGGAAACCACTTTACACTATTTAAAAAGAAAAGAATTTGATCAGAAAGAAGAAGAGTGGTTAGACAGAAAAGTAAATGAAGAGATTCAAGTCCTAGAAACTCAGGCCCTGAGGTGTGATGCTCTTCTAGGCTTCCTTATGAATTGGGAAAATTCGAACTTTGTAACTGGGATTAGCCAGGGAAGCAGGACATGTGGAAGGAGCCAGCTTGTGTTACGGCAGCGATTTTTATAATCTTTGGGGATGATATGTATTTTGTCAATTTAGCTTCACTCTTTAGGAAGCTACATTTCTTACCTTTTTATCTTGGAGTGTTAGCTATATATCCTATAAATTGTATTTTAGCCTCAGGAAATAAAGTGAATAAATGTTTTGCTCATAGAATAATTTTCTATGCAGAGCTTTTAATCATGCAGATGTGAGCAAGCTGGTTCTGGAGTGTCCCAGTCTTCTGTCTGTCAGGCAGTATTTTCTGATGCTCTTTTCTTCATGTCTCTTTTTTTTAGCTGAACCATTCGGCCACCTGTTGGCATATGTCTCTTTCTCTGCTTTTCCCTAATGTCCTCTGCCTGGCCACCTATCATGTATATCTGTCTTACATTCCAGGCTTCTTATCTCGCTCAGCTTTCTGATAGTTGGTAGTTTAAAAATAAGTTGCATGTTCTGTGGTCTAATTACAATAGCAGATAGAGAGTAAATGAGAGGAGAAGGAGGTGGTTAACGCTTTAGCCTATTTGGAGTACAGAGATAGTCTTACAAAGAAAACAGCCTATGTGTCAGCCCTTTGAGACCTCCACAAAATGTTTGTTATATAACCAAGGGCCCTCATTGGTGCCCGGGGATGAAGAGATAGAGAGTGGGGGTTGCCAGGAAGCCCTGCATGATTGGCTGGCACCCAAGCAAGGAAGGGCAGGCACACTGGAAGCATGCCCAGTTGACCCCTTTTATTCCTGGTAGGCGAGCTTCTGGGCCCATTGAGTCCTTCTGCATACACGTTGGTCCTGACGTAGGCTGGCTTCACTGACATGTGAGTCGGCCACCTCCAACTTCCCCCTGCCCAGGCAACTTGGCTCCTTTTACATAATCCATTGAATGTCACTAAAACTGGTAGCTGATTTCTCCTTTAGGGTTAGTTGCCAGGAGGCTGAATTCAAGGCTCATCAGTTTACTCTAAAGCTCTTGGTCTGTTAGTTCTTGAACTACCTTTGGAAGCAGAAGCATCACCCTCTGTATTTACTCATGAGTTCCACAAAGCTCTTCCCACATCCTTTTTATTAGAAACGTGTTGAAGAGATGCCTCTTCTATAGGGATCCTGGCCCATGAGAAGATAATATGTCTTTTTTTTTTTTTCTTTTTGAGTTCAGTGTCACTGGCCCTCATATGTGGGATCCGAACCAGGGCCACTGGCGTCCCAAGCCAGCTCTTAACCACCGTGCCACTTGGTCGGCCCAATCTGTGCTTTTCTAAGATAACTAGAAAGTGCAGAGTAAGGCAGCAAATCCCCACCTGGCATCTTGGAATATATTTGGTCTGTGTTCTAGAAGTAGTTAGAAGCATCCAAGGACCACCGTTTAGCAACCCCATCGTTATGTTGGAGGCCACCAATCTTTTCATTCTCCCCCCCATCCTCCACTCATATTCTTCCGTTACTTTTTCCTTGTCTTGCTTTTTTCCCTGATCATACAGGCATTTACTTGGTAAGGTGATCACTTCTATTTAAAACCCCTTTCGAAACTCCAGTAGGATCCCTAAGTATGTGTCCAAACTCCCTCCTTTTCCAGTTTATTTCATCCTTCTATTATTTTATTTATTTATTTATTTATTTATTTATTTATTTTTTGAGGGCAGTGTCACTGGCCTTCACATGTGGGATCTGAACCAGGACCCCTGGCGTCCTAAGCCAGTGCTTAACCACCACACCACTTAGCCGGCCTTCATCCTACTTTTAAACAGTCTTTATCTTTCCAGTAGGATCCTTTTCCTAAGTGAAGTCATATTCAGGGTCTCTGTTCTTTTGATAGTCTCTCCTCAAATCCAGCCTCCTTGTCCTTTTCATATTATATATCCAATCTTACCTTTTTCTTTTTTTTCTGTTTTTTTTCTCTAATATTCTAGTGTCTAGTCCAAAAAGTGGGCTTTGTTACACAGCCGTGAGCAAGGTCTAGACAGAAGTAAATGCTGAGCTGTTTGGCTCATTCCTTTCCCTCAAGTGTGCCATGTCATGTGGCGTCCATCTCTTTACTCTAATTTAGGAACCTAGCCCAGCTCTTCCTTCCTCATCATCTCCTTGGCCTGTGGGCACTGCAGTAATTTGTCTTCTGAACCTCAGTGGTTTTTGTTAGCGAAGCAGAATACTGTTGGGCACTGCACTGAAGACCTGGACTCTACTTCTAGTGTCCTTTTGTGATCTTTTTTTTTTTTTTTTTTTTTTTTTGAGGGCAGTGTCACTGGCCCTCATAAGTGGGACCCGAACTGGGGCTGCTGGCTTCCCAAGCCAGCGCTTAACCGCAGCGCCACTCGGCCGGCCCCTTTTGTGATCTTAAGCACATCGTTATCTCTGAACTTCAGCTTCCTAATCTGTAAAAAGATAACATTACTTGCTTAATCAGTTTCATAAGATTGTAAGTAGGATAATGGATGCAAAAATGCAGTCTAAAATCTAATGGGCCATCTTAGTAAAGGTAATATTATTGAGGCTTTCTGAGCCAATTCCCAAGAACTGTGTCTATTATAAAGTTACTTAATCCTTTGAGCTGTGGACATTTGTGCAGGGAAGTCTGGAAACCACGGGCTTAGCCTATCTTGTATACTGGGAAAGGTTTTATAGCATCAGAGTGACACAATTCCATTTATGTTTTAGGACAATAATTGGTGTAGGGAAGAAGAACCTACTTACCCTTTAGAATTCAAATAACTTTGGGAAGCCTTCATACCGACCTTCTCATCGTCAAGTCCAGATTCAATGCCTCTTGTGTGTGTGCTTCTATAGCATTGTTAACCCGTATCTTTGTACCTATCACACTCTTGTAATTCTTGTGTATTTGTCTTCTCTACTAGACCTGAAGGGTAGGAAAACATGTCTAAGTTTGTTTTCTATGTTTAGCTTTTAACACAGCGTCAAGTACAGAGTTGGGATTCCATAAATACTAATTGACTAAATGACCAGTTAGATGATTATCAGTACTCCAGTTACAAGATGATTAGAACTATGGCCATAGGAAAGGAGAGAAGGAAGAGATCTAAGAACTATTTCCAGATATAAAATTTGTAGGATATGGTAACTGTGGAGAGAGCCTAGTCCAGGAGCGTGCTCAGATATTTAGCTTGAGTAACTGGTGATACCATTGATAGAGTGTAGATGCAGAAGAAGAGATTTTAGGAGGAGACAATAAATTCGGTTTGTGTAGATTCTGAGACAAGTGGAGATATCACTGTAGCTCTAAGGTAAGATTGGGGCTAGAGATAAAGATTTAGGAGTCAACAGTGGGTCAGTTCTCAACTGTGGCTCTACAGTAGAATTATTTGGGGGGGTCTTTTAAGATATTTCCGGTGCAGTGCCAGCCGAGTGGCACTGGTTAAGAGCTGACTTGGGATGCCAGTGGCCCGGTTCGGATCCCACATATGAGGGCCAGTGACACTGCCCTCTACAGCTAAGATGGTGAACAACAGCTCCACCTGGAGCTGGGCTGCTGTGAGTCCCTGGGATGGCATAGCTGCAGCCCCTGCTGCAGTGGGCTGCCATAGGCTACAGTGAGTGGCCGGTAGCAAGCGCGAGCAGCTGGCACCCGGTGTGAGCGGCCGTCCAGAGGCTGGTGACTGATCTGCCTCACCCGAGAAGAGCTCAATGATGATACCAACATGGGCCAGTGAAGCAAATTCCTCCACAACTAGACAGAAGAACAAAAGGACAGCAACTTGTCTGTTCCCTTCCTTGGTTCCCCAACACTGTTCCCTCCCCCAATTCCCCAATAAAATCTTTTTTAAAAAAAAGGTATTTCCGGTGCATAATACCACTCTAGACCAAGTAAGTCAGAATCTCTGAGGAGTGGGGTTTAGGCGTCAGTACCTTTTAAAAACCATTTAGGGGCCGGCCGAGTGGCATGGTGGTTTAGCGCTGACTTGGGAGGCCAGCGGCCCTGGTTTGGGTCCCACGTGTGAGGGCCAGTGACCCTGCCCTCAAAAAAAACACACAAAAAAAACCATTTAGGAGATGGTTCCATTGTGCATCAGGTTGAGACTCGCTGGTAAAGGTTAAGGAAATCATGTAGAACCAGAAGCAAGGAGGTTTTTACAGTCAGAATCTGGAGGATTCTGTAAGAGTAAATCAAGTAAGAAAGCCAGCAAAGGAGACACTGTGTGGGCCAGGATACTGAGTTTTTTCGTCTTTGGTGCCCTTCTTCCTTATTGTAAGTCTCGAGTGTTGGATCCACATGACTTCTGGGCGTGACTGTTTTCAACAGAACCCGAATGAGCTACCTCTCCTGCTTCTGGGAGTTTGTGGCAATTCCCTTGCCTCCCATCTCCCTGCCACGGAAACCTAGACAGACCGATCTATACAAACATGATTTCTCTAGTAGCCTACGAATCATTCTCGATATTAAACAGCAGGAGGCTGGGAGAGGATCCCATAGGTACAGTGATTCCCATGTCTATTCACATTTGTAATTTACCCAAAACGGAAATCTTTTCAAGTTCATGTTCAATCTATTATTATTATCTTGGGCTTTGTGATGTAATATAGCAGCAATAAATAGGGTTTCCCACTGGGCAGTAGTAGTTGGTGGTTTCTCTTATTATTTCCTTCTTCCTGTGTCCCCCTTCTTCCGATTATAATAACCATGTCTCAACCACCTCGTGTCCAATTGTGTTTGTGACTTACTTTTTACATGTAATGAAAGGGCAGGGTAAGCAGGAATGGGGCCATGTAAACAATGGCAGGAATGGAGGACAGCAGCAGCAGGTGCCTCCAGACCTCCTCAGGATCTAGTGATGATGGGTTGAGAGGGAGAGACAAATCACAGATTAGAACCAGAGCTCTCAGGAGCCTATGGGTTACTAGGTAGATTGTAGAATAGGCTCCATATCTTCTTGGCTCACTGAAAACAAAGAGGTGAGTTTGAGTTAGGTGTGTTATAAATCCAACAAGAGAAATTGCATTGCAAGAAATTGGGTGGGCAGGAAAAAAACACATTGAGTTCAATTTTATGCACACTAAAAGGTTAATAAAACATAGTTGCTGCCTTTGGGGATTTTCAGTCTAATTAGGGAGTTGTTTGTAAAAATAACTAATGGAATGGCAGAATGAAATAATTGCTAAATAGGTCTTTAATAAAATAAATGATTTTCTCTAATTAAAGAAGATGAGAAAGCTTTGTTGGAGAGGTGGTATCTGGATTTGGCATCAAAAAGATGAGGAAAATTTCAGTCAGAAGATTGGCAGGCCAGGGGTTGAAGGTGGCACCCCAGGCTGAGGAAGCAGCGTGAGCAGACGTGGTGTTAAGAGTGTGTTCAGGGGCCGGCCGAGTGGCGCATTGGTTAGGAGTTGGCTTGGGATACCAGCTCTGAGCAGCAGGGCCCTGGTTCGGATCCCACACATGAGGGCCAGTGACTCTGTGCCCTCTACAGCTAAGATGGTGAACAACAGTTCGACCTGGAGCTGAGTGCCTTGAGTCTCCAGCGACGGCATAGGCTGCAGTGGGGCTGGCCAGCAGCTGGTGTGCACTTTTGTGAGCTGCTGTGAGCCACCGTGAGCAGCCCTCCGATGGCCGGCGAGCAACTGCCTCACCCGGGAAGAACGCAATGATAATCCACAATGGGCCAGTGAAGCGACGTCCTCCACAACTAGACTTAAGAACAAAAGGACAACAACTTGTCTCCCTTCCCTGATTCCCCAATAAAATCTTAAAAAAAAAAAAAAAGTGTTCAGGAAATAGTCAGCCAAGTAATGTGGTTGGAGCAGGTGGCACATGGAAAAATGCTGGGTGAGGCTGTTATCTTAATGTCCCCATTTGTGTCACCGGTGATCAGGGCTTCTTCTTTCCCTGTATTAAGTAGGCCCAGAGATTTCTCAGACCTACCTGTCGCGTCCCACACAACAAGAGTGGTGAGACTCGAGAAAGAGTGGCGCAGGGTTAATAAAAACAGGAGCCAAGAAGAGATTATAAGTGGGGCCAAGGGGTTGCAGCCTCAATGGATTGAGCCCCGAATTGGGCTAACGTGTAACTTTTATTAGTGATCTTACAAGGAAGTAAAATTTGCATTTTCCATGATCTGTGAATTTCGTGCCTGCTGGCTGTTTTCCCCGTTTGTTTCCATTGTGCTTCAACACAATTGTGCCTACACACACGCGCGCGCGCGCGCTCACGTGCGCGCTCACGCCAATCCCAGGGGATGGAGCCACAGTGCTACATCCAGTATGGGACATTGCCCGATATCATTCCATTGGGTCTCAGCATTCTGAGATACTTCCTTAAGATGCCACTTTTGACATGGGGTTAGAGTGGGGGATGTGGGGTGAAAAGGGTTTGGCAGTTGTAAGGCGACACTACCAACTTCAGCTGTATCCGTTTTTTTTGTGTGTGCTTCTCTTTTTTTTTTTTAATTAAAGTTTATTGGGGTGAAAATGTTAGTCAAGTTACATAGGTTTCAGCAGCCATATCAGTTTTTAAATACAATAGGGATGGAACTGTATTTCCCACTAAGGACCATATAAGAATCACCTCTAGTGACTTCTCTTTTTTTTTGCTACTGCAATGACTCACCCCATGTGAAAATTCTGAAATGATCCCTTGGTTGAGAATCACTGCCCTAGGGAGCCACTGTTCTTATGGGATTGTGCCATATCACTCAGGTGTGCTGTGGCAGAACAGAGGTTGAGAACATGATCCTGACTGTAAACTCCCCAAGAGCAAGGACTATGTAATTAATTGCATTTTTATTCCCCACAGATTCCTATATGGGCCTCCATAAGTAGACAGTTAATACTATATAGCCACCATTTCACACCGTAATTTTTACAGACACGAAGTGTTTGGTCAATCTGTGAATGGCCATCTGTGAAATTGGAAAAGAATAATAATGAGCCCAAGTGCCTAACTTCATTGCTGGCCTTTATACAGAATCCTCACCATGGATGGGCTCATTGAGGACATCAAGCGACGGCGTTACTACGAGAAACCCTGCCGCCGGCGACAGAGGGAAAGCTATGAAACCTGCCGGCGCATCTACAACATGGAAATGACTCGCAAGATCAACTTTCTGATGCGAAAGAATCGGGCGGATCCATGGCAGGGCTGCTGAGACCTGTGGGTAGCGAGCCCATATGAAAACGCCTGTCCATTTGCATCTCCATCTCTTTTCTTTTTCCAACCCCATTTCCCTTATCTTCCTTGGCAATAAACTCAATCACGTATATATAAGAAGACCTGCATATATAGAAGCAATTCCACTAGTCAGTGGTGGACTTGCTTATATTAAGTGAAAGAAATTGACCCAAAAAGTAGTCTAGGAGTAGAGTGGTGGTTGCCAAGACCTGGCTGGGAGGGGGGAATAGGAATTACTATTTAATGGATATGGCGTGCGTTTGGCAAGATTAAAACAGTTCTGTAGATGGATGGTGGTGATAGTGGCATAACAATGTGAATGTACTTAATGCCACTGAATTGTATGCTTAAATGGCAAATTTTATGTATATTTTACTATAACGTTTTTTAAGTAACCTAGGAGAAGTGAGGACACTTTCTAAAATGTTGTAGAATATGTCTACCGTTTCTTACCCAATTTAAATGAAACCCAAAGCAAGATCTTATCACTGAAAAAGCATCTGTTACTTTTTTTTTTTTTTTTTTTTTTTTTAGTTTTAGGTGTACAAAACAATGCAATAATTATACTTTTCACCCCTCACAAAATGACAAACCCCCTCCCCCAATCCACCACGCTTCCCCCATCTGTTACTCTTTACTGAACTGCCTCCAATTGTTAAAAGGAGAGGAAGCATGTGTATATTTGGAATAAATACTTCAGAAACTCCCATCAACCAGACCAGAGTGCTGGAATCCTTGCCCAGAGGAATCCTTAAGATAAATCTAACATTCGCTCTTGTTTTTTTTTTTCCTAAAGGAGGCTAATGGAGGGATGGTGGAGAAGAAATAAAGCAGTAGATGGATGGTAGAAAAGAGGAAATGGGGGAGTGTTAACAAACAGGAGGACACAGCCAGAAATACCTATAGCAGGGGTTTTCAACGTTTGCTCTTTGGTCGAAGTGTGCTCTTCAGATCTGCAGCATGAAGAGCACCTAAGAAATTGTTTGAGATGCAAATTCTGGGTCCCTATTTTAGACCATCTGAATTGGAAATGGGGTTTGGAGCCCAATAATCTAGTTTCACAAACCCTGCGGGTGATTCTGATGCTTGCTAAAATCTGAGGACCGCTGCCCTATGGTACTTAAAAGAGAGTCCAGGCGGAGGTCCCCAGGGCCACCCCTATGTCTCCTCAACAGGCACAACTGGGCCTGTGATTCTTGACAGCTGGGGGCATCTGACCACTGTGGGAGGACCAGCTGCTCTGCTTCCTTTCCTGCTGTGTGCTTCCTCTGGCCTTGGTCCCCTGACAGCCATGTTGCTGATATAAGGAGTGTTGGTGCCAACCCCCTTAGGAGAAGGAAGAGGGTAGGCGGAAGCAGCTATCCCACCTCACTTCACCCTGGCTGCAGCCCTCAGCATGGTGTTTAAAACGGAAGTAAACAGAGCTACGACTGCCAAGCACCCTAACTCTCCAGATTGCTAGTGTTCAAACATTGCCCCCTTGTGGTGTAGTATATATTGTTACATTAATATATCATGGAGCTTTATCGAATTCAGAAGTAGCACTGTCTTAACTGCATTCAGTCACTTGTGGGCCTCACAGCAGCCCTCTGAGGTGGATTTTTTTTTTTTACAGGCGAGAAAACGGCTTAAGCAATTTGCCTAATGTCATAACCAACGAGTGAGAGAACTGGAATAAAGATCTAAGCAATCCAGCTTTAAAGCCAGTACTCTTACTTAATCATTAAGCAATATTGATTCTCAGAGGATGCCTGGCACATACTAGTACGCAGTCAATAAATATTTGTTCAATTAATGAAACAAAAGGAGGGAGGAGGAGAGTTGCTATCTTCAGAGTCCTATACTCGTCTTTTTTCTGGGACCACCGTTAATTTAGCTAAGGGAGAAAGGTTAGGGAGACGTGGGTAACAGCAGTGATCCCGACTCGTGCTGAGGACTGACTTTCTACCAGAAAGGCCACGTTTAGCCTGAACTCATAAACTCCGCTTTTAATTCTAATGTTTTTAGTTCTAACGTAACTTTAGCGCACTTCCTCGCCACACTAGGAATACTGCAAGCAGCCCAGTTTCTGTTTCAGGCAACACTGACTTGGTCGTAATCTAGTTAATAGATTTAACTGGGGAAAATGAAGCAGTCGGGAGTTTTGCATCTGGCAACTTTAGGGCTGCGCTACGCATGCGCCCCACCGCCAGGAAGGGGGCTACCACGGCTGCGCGAGTCGGCGGCGCGGCCCTCCCCCGTCACGTGTGGAGGGCCGCGGCGTGGCGGCGGCAGTGGCGGCAACGACGGCAGGCCGTAGGGCGGGCGGAGGGTTTCCGGTTCCGGTGTAACGTTCGGGCTCCGTCTCAGGGGCTGAAGTTTGTGAGGTGAGTAGTGGCCCCGGGCCCAAAGAGGGTAACCTCGGGTCGGAGCGCTTGGGGCCAGGGCTCAGTCCAGGAGGGGGACCGAGGCTGGAAGGTTCAGCGGGAAAGCAGCTGGGAGAAGAACAAGGTTCTGTGGGAGAAAGGGTTGGAATGAAATTGTTGAGAGGGGAAGGGCGGAGGCGGGTAGGGGACAGGGTGCGGAGACTAGCCCTGAGACGAGGAGTTGGGGTAGAACGAGGTGGGGAAAGGGCCGGTCGGAGAGAGCAGAGAGAGAAGAAGGGGGGCTTCGGGGGCTCAGGGCTGGGGTGGGGAGGGGGTAACTCGGGTTGTGGCAAAGAAGAGCGCAGAGTGAGGAGACCCTTCCGAAGATTGGAGTCTGCTGCCTCCCCATTCAGAGATCCTTCTGTCTTCCTCTCCGCTCCATAACACACACCCGCCCCACGCAGTTACTGTTGAACGTTTCATTAGTGACAAAGCTAGTTACTGTTTGAAACTTGAAATTTTTGCCCACGGGCTGTTTAGTGTGCACATTGTCTTACGAAGGATTGGGCTGAATTGATTGAATACATCTTTAGTTTAGCGTTGGGCACACATTTCATCAAAAAGACCAGTACTTCGTGTATTGCTTTGGATTTTCAGATTGCTTACACTTTCTAGCCTGGGATTCAATTCTAGTGGAATCTAAGCCCCGTTAAGGCGAGGATTCTTGTCTGTATTGTTCACTGTTGTATGTATGCTCAGCACCCAGTATGTTGCTTGACACTTAGTAGTTACGCAATAAATATTTATTGAATGAATGAAGTACTAAGATGAGCAAACTGAGGCTCGGAGGAATTACTTGCCCAAAGTCTGGGAAACGGTAAAGCTTGGTGTTGCAACTCTTCGATGTGAGCTCTTTATTCACTATGGTATCTGAAACTGCTTCTTTTGAGCAATGCACATTTAATTATAGAGAGAATGAGAGGTTATATACTGTTATCTCATGGTGGGTAAATAGAGCCACCTAAAATTATTCATGTAATAATCTTTCACTCCTAGTTTCATGACTTCAATCTACTAGCTTCATAGGATTATACCAAACTTAAATAACACTGTTTAGCAACAGGTCTTATAGGGGATGTCCCTGCCAAGAGTGTAGAAGTTAATCAGACTGTATCTTTTAGGAGAAAAGATGCTTTAAAACATCTTGAGAGATTGACTCCCAGATCAGACCCTGATATGTGGCCCTGCTGGGAGGAGATTGTCTGGGAAATTGAAATCAGTGCAGTTTATTGACTTTTAGGCACTATGGAGAAAATTGGGGAAATAAAATTTTCTCTATGCTTATGGGTTTTGAGATTTAGGTAGGAGAGCAAAATGTAAACATGAATCATGTTTAAGAATTATACTAAGTGGGCCTGCCGAGTGGCGCGGTGGTTAAGCGCTGGCTTGGGAAGCCAGCGGCCCCGGTTTGGGTCCCACATATGAGGGCCAGTGACACTGCCCTCAAAAAAAAAAGAAAAAGAATTATACTAACTTGCGTTAAATAACAAATTAAGGATTTGTTATATGATAGTGCAAAAAGTAGTAGATTTAAGGTGAAAAGGCAGACTATCCGAAATGGGGGTATTCTTTTCTGAGCTTGGGGATTACTCTTACCAAGTCAACTGACAAAGACCCTGTACAACATGAGAGAAAATTATCTGGGTACAGAATTCCCACTGGGCTGAATATGACTACGGAGCATTCGTAAGGATTATGAGCTTTAATACAGGATGACTGACCTGAATAAGCCCTCCTTTACCAGCATCCCTTAATAGAAAGGAAACTAATAGGTTACGGCTAAGTTACGGCATGCCTGCCTGGAAGTAGGAGGAATAGAAAAGCTGCCCCTCGCTGGGCTTTTTTCAGGCTTGTTTCCATGTTGTACTCTTATGTCTGCCAGTCCTTGTTGATATGACAGGATCAAAACAGAAGCTAGAACTCATTTCTCAGACTAGGCTATTCCCAGGGTTTATTTGTTTGTTTATTCCATAAATGTCACTGACCCACTGATACTTACTGAGTTAGAAACCAAACGGAATATAGTTCTTTCTACTTTGAAGTATAGGTTTTAGGGTATTTGACTTGAAATGAAGTGGAGGTTCTTGCCTAAGGATGGAGAATAGAGGTGGGGAAGACATTCCTGATGTAATAACCATTGACTGGAATCACTTTAGTCTTTTCGTGTGTTCTAACTTAACCCTTTCCCGGTTTTTTTTTTTAGGTGTAATACTAAACCCCATTTGAGTTACACTCCTTTTCCTGAAGAATGGCACTATCTAAGAGGGAGCTGGATGAGCTGAAACCATGGATAGAGAAGACAGTGAAGAGGGTGCTGGGCTTCTCAGAGCCCACAGTGGTCACAGCAGCACTGAATTGTGTGGGGAAGGGCATGGACAAGAAGAAGGCAGCTGGTATGTACTTTCCGAATCTTTTGACTTAATGTATAGGATGACTCCAAACACTGCTTATACTATTTGTGACATATTTTGAATCTCAGACTGACTTCCTTTAACAATTATACTGAGTTACCTAAGTTAAATTTACTTAGGAAATATTCTAAAGTAAAATGTGCACATTCAGATTTGGGTTGACATCTAAACCTACAGAAGTCTTTATAAAATGCATAGAAAAGGTGAGGGAGATAGATTTTGTTAATGGTAGTCTTGACAACTTGCTATTTGGGAAAAGTTAGGGAGGTTATTTGTCCTAACTTTGATGCTCAACCTAAACATGTTGCTCTGGTTATGCTACTTTCTACTCCAAAAAATTATAACTGTATTTTTACCTTATGGGACAAGATCATTTAATGTAAGAGAATTTATGGGAATCCTACAGGGAACTTAAGAAAACATTTCCCTCCCCACAGGGCATAAAATTCCAGTGTTGGTGTCTGTTATATTCCTAGTATCAGGCTGAAGTACTCTTACTTTTTCAACCTAACCACCTCTTTTTTTCCTGTCAGACCATCTGAAACCTTTTCTTGATGATTCTACTCTCCGATTTGTGGACAAACTGTTTGAGGCTGTGGAGGAAGGCCGGAGCTCTAGGCATTCCAAGTCTAGTAGTGACAGGAGCAGAAAACGAGAGCTAAAGGTAGGTTATACTTAACTATCTGATAAGCTTGGGAGTGCTTTGAATGGTAAGAAAGTTGCTGAGCTTACCTGGCTCACACTTTGATATGCACTATTAGAATACCTAACATTCAAGGGAGACCTTAAAGTAGAGGGGAAGAACTTGAATTATCACCATCTTATGGTAATGAACTACAGAAGTTCCTGGGTTGAAATATCCTAAGGAAACAATTGGTAGCTTTGTCCTTTTTCATATACAGTTAGGAGTTTTGGTTCACATGTTTCCCTGTCTCCTTTTTTTTTCTTTTACAACTACCTGTAAATTAATTGCCCTGAGATTTTATGCTTTGATTTACTCAAGGCCTCATAGATTGCTTCAGAATGACTCCACTGCTCTCTGAGCCATGGACCTCATTGTTACTCCTTTATCGAGGTTTCTCTGCAATGGACTTGTAGATGGGATCCCAACAACAATTATTATTTACTGTATGTCTGGAGAGCCTGCCGTTGGCTCAATAGCACATTGCTGGTCATCTCGCCCCATGAGTGGAGTACATAAAGGAACCATCGTTACTCCCTTACCTACTTCACTTTTTATTCTCTGTTGGTCATGGCCTCTTTGAGTATTAACAGTGTCAAATAACATGTCTTTTTTCTCTCTGTCTCTCAAAACAAAAAAAAAGAAAAGAAAAAGAAAAAATATTTTCTGTGACTCCCATCAAACCTTCCAAAGTCCTTGTGATTCCTTGGCTATCCTATTGCTTTTCCTGAGGCACAAAGGGCAAATAAACACTGTCTGCATGGTCCCTGGCCAGGCTATGGAACCAAGAGAAATAGAGATTCGTGTCTTTGTGTGTAGGACGTTGTAGGCTGATCAGAGGAATGAGAGAGAGTCCTTGCCTTAAAGGAATTTGCAGGGGTTGGGAGAGGGGGATGGGGAGAGCACAACAGTATATAGTCACAAATTTTAAAATCCGAGTAGCAAATTTATGTAAACTTCAGGGTTGACTAGACTTCTGTTGAATTTTGTTGTGTTTAAAGGGGAATGTTTGATGCACAATATACACAGTTCTGTAGAGTGAAGATTACGTTATGAAAGGGCATGCTACTTACTATATGAGTGCCGAGGGCATGCTGTGAATGAAGTGACTACATTGGGTGGGATTAATAAAAACGGTTTCTTGAAGGAGGTATCTAGATAGCCTTGGGATACGGGTCCCATTTTGGTCCATTCAGGTCCCCACCCCCACACAATATATTATGGGAGAGTCCTTTTTCTTGAACTGTAGGAGTTCCAGGAAGCGCTCGCCCCTGGCCGAGGATATGTCCTTGCAAAACACGAGCCCTCCTAGTGAAGAGGGGATGTCACCCAAAGCCTACCACCGGTGTGTACATTTGCTTTTTCCCATTGTCCCTTCCAGTTGGCCACTCTTGGTCCTGTTAAATTCACCTTGCAGATTAGTCAACATATTTGAGTTCCCATTGTTTGATGAGAACAAAGTATTATTGGGGAATACTGAAGAAGAGAGAAAACAAACCCCTGTCCTCGAAGAGCTTAGACTCTAGTTGGAAGAAAGTACTAACATTGAAAGACTTAACACTTGGCAAGCAGAATGTAATTTTACATAGTATGAACCAAGCTCTTAAGTGCTAAGAGGAGACGAAACCAGTTTGATCAGAGTGGGATAAGATTGTTAATGCTGAAAACTTCCTGGAGGAGGTGAGTTTTAGGCAGGATTTTGGAATGGGTTGTGGAAAAGTCGAGGGAGATCATTACAAATGTGGGCAGTAGTATTTGCAATGACCTTGAGATGGGAACATTTATAAGGACACGGGGATGAAATTTGCTTGGCTGGAGTAGGACAATGATGAAGTTGAGTGAGATGGTCCATTTGGTGGAGGGTCTAGAAGGCTCTGGGAAAAGCCACAGAATGCTTTTAGGAACTAGGATGATTCTTCTCTTCTCCCACGGCCAGGGATACAACTCTTCTTTCATCTTGGGTTCCTTTAGGAAGTGTTTGGTGATGACTCTGAGATTTCCAAGGAATCATCAGGAGTAAAGAAGCGACGGATACCCCGTTTTGAGGAGGTGGAAGAGGAGCCAGAAGTGATCCCTGGGCCCCCCTCAGAGAGCCCTGGCATGCTGACTAAACTCCAGGTTAGTGATTAGGACCTGGAAACAGTGATTTTGTGAGTTGAAGAAACGAGAGACATGGATCCAGATATATTGTGACCTCGATATGAGTTAGTGTTTAGCATTGGGGAACTTTTATTTCCTGCTTTATGTTTTATCATTCCTTGGGTTAACCAGGAGTATTGTAGTTGAAGACTATTGAAATAGTATTTATTGAGCCACTATTATGTGACAAGGTGTGTTACATACATCAATTTGCCCAATTGTTTACCTCATTGGGTCATTGAGAAAATTATTGAAATAATCAGAACTCAGCTGGATGGCAGAGGGATATTTCCAAACATAATGCAGAGAAGGTATAACCCACTTAAATAATTTTAAATTGACTTCGTATTTTTTTAATAGGCATTATCTGTGGGTTTTTGTTTTTGGTTTTTGTTTTTTTTTTAATGGGCACTGTTAAACAATTTTGATACCACATAAGCAGTAAATGTTTCTTGTACAAATTAAAATTTCTTGGGGGAAATAGAATGTATACATATATATGTGATTGGGTGGATGGATTTGCTTATTAATATTTATATATGATATTTCTAAAAGAAAAGAAACTGATGATTTTTTAATAGAGAATGGGATGGAAGAATTCACAATATACCCTTTTGTACTTTTTGCATTTTGAACTGTATAAATATGTCACCTACTCAAAAAATGTTAAAAATAAATTTTTAATAATATCTTGAAACCCCTTGACAAGAATTCTTTTTTGGAAAATTCGAGAAGAGTTATTTGATCGTATCATCAAAGCCCATCACTCTTTAGGACAGAAGAAGGGGTTTACAGAGATTAGGAAGCAGGTCTTTGTATTGTTGTCTGTGGTTACCCAAACTAGGAATTCATGATTTAACCAATAATATGATGTTAAAAAAAAAAAAGTATAATTTGTGTGGTTTCTGGTAAGGTAGGTACTACTGTTTGTACCCCTTTTAGACACTTGGAGATTTAGAGACTAAATACGATAACCAAGGTTATGCAGGCATTAAATGGCAGAGTTAAGATTCAAACTCTTGTTTCTCTGACTGCAGTCTTAATCGTCAAGCTAACATGCCAGTCCTGCCTTGGAAAGATGGATTGAAAATTCCATTGGTCAGCTCTGTAGGCTTATCTTTACTAAATGTTCTAGCCTGTGATCTAGGCAGAATATGATGGGGTCATTCAAAAACTTTTAGGCCTCTAGACCTGAAAGCCCTTTGGGTTTAGGAAACTGTATGGGAGACAAAAAAGAGACATTGATATTTTTTTCAATTCCCACCTTCCCCCCTTCCTCCTGAGAGCAGATCAAACAGATGATGGAGGCAGCAACACGACAAATTGAGGAGAGGAAAAAACAACTGAGCTTCATCAGCCCCCCTACGCCTCAGGTATGTACCCGAATTATTCTGGAAAGGAGAAATCTTTAGCACAGAATTTCTTGCTATCCACTCAAATGAGAGCCCAGAAGGTGACTGCATGTCTCACACTACAATATACCGTAGTCTACCACTGTGTGTGTGTGTATGTCTGCCTGCCTGCCTGCCTGTCTGCCTGCCTGCGTGCCTGCCTGCCTAATCATCTGATTTCTTTTTCCGTATCTCACAGCCTAAGACTCCTTCTTCCTCCCAACCAGAACGACTTCCAATTGGCAATACTATTCAGCCCTCCCAAGCAGCCACTTTCATGAATGATGCCATTGAGAAGGCAAGGAAAGCAGCTGAACTACAAGCCCGCATTCAAGCCCAGCTGGCACTGAAGCCAGGGCTCATCGGCAATGCCAACATGGTGGGCCTGGCCAATCTTCATGCCATGGGCATTGCTCCCCCGTGAGTATTTCATGGAACCCCTTGTTGTTTCTGAAGCTTGAGAAGCAATAGATATCTTTTGAAGTTATTCTTTTGGCCTCCTTGTTACAGAGTTTATCATCTTTTTATAATTGGTAGAACCAAGGTTAAGATGATTCACCTAATACTGGAGGTAGGAATAGAACCAGGTCTCCTGGTCCTTAACTCAGAGCTATAGCCATTAAACCATATTCAGTGAAACCAGATCTGAGAGTTCTCTACAAGTGGGTAAAGATAACAGACTTCCTTTTTAACACCTACAATTGGTTTGGCTTCCCTTGTCTGACTCAAGAATTCAAGAGTGAAGAAAGATAGGATTGCAAATTCATTTCAATGTAATTTATCAATTTGTTTCATCTGGTTGTACTCTGTATTCAGATACCCAGTTTGATGTTTTCAATCCAGATGTTGTTATGCACTGATGGGTTTGTGTTCCCTAGAGTTGTGTAACCTAGTTGTCTTAGTTGGGTTTTGATTTGTGTTATTTTCGTTTTTTGTTTGCCTTATTGTTCCGTATGGGATTTCTTTCTTTGTGGGCTGTTTTTCAGGAAGGTGGAGTTAAAAGATCAAACTAAGCCTACACCACTGATTCTCGATGAGCAAGGTCGCACTGTAGATGCAACAGGCAAGGAGATTGAGCTGACGCACCGAATGCCTACTCTGAAGGCTAATATTCGTGCTGTGAAGAGGGAACAATTCAAGCAACAGCTGAAAGAAAAGCCATCAGAGGACATGGAGTCCAATACATTTTTTGACCCCCGAGTCTCAATTGCCCCTTCGCAGCGCCAGAGACGTACTTTTAAATTCCATGACAAGGGCAAATTTGAAAAGATTGCCCAACGATTACGGACAAAGGTATCTGGCTTAGAATATAACCTGGAACTTCGAAGAAGTTAGGAAGGTGACAAAGGAAATTGAATACAGTCCTAAAATACTGTCAACTCAATTCTCTGTGTTTTAGGCAAATAAATAAGTAGCAAAGCAGAGGATCATTTTAAAAATATTCCTGGAATACTTGATTTTTAGCCGATTTGTCTTCTTAATTACATTCTACTTAGTTGGAAATAAGGAGTTTGAAAATTCTCCACATCCAACTGACAAGTGGAGGGAAGCAATTCAGAACCCTCTGGGTGACTGAGAAAAACTGCCCTGATGTTAATATGTACTGTAGACAATTCACACACCCGGGGCATTGAATGTACTGTGTATTCAATGACTTGCTTTCTCATTTTCATGCTGTCAGAATGAGGTTTTTATAAAATTCTATTTCTGCATATTTGCTGCAGGCACACGCACTGTGGGGTGAAGGGGTAGCGATGAAGCTTGAGATGTATGTAAATCAGCTAAGTAAAGGAATAGAATAAAGCAGAAGGGCTCTTTTTTCCTAAGCTTTCAGAAATTATGAGCTCGTATTAGTTGTAAGGAACTCAGTAAGGGAGTGTTTTAAACTTTGGGATTCTACCACCTCTGTGTTTTCTGTGACTCCAATTTATCTTTCTGTCTTGGTTTATATTGTCTTTAGGCTCAACTGGAGAAGCTGCAGGCAGAAATCTCACAGGCAGCTCGAAAAACAGGCATTCATACTTCAACTAGGCTGGCCCTCATTGCTCCTAAGAAGGAGTTAAAGGAGGGAGATATCCCTGAAATTGAGTGGTGGGACTCGTACATCATCCCCAATGGCTTTGACCTGTGAGTTTGTTAGTTATTTCCTTTTAATAAGCTAGAATTAATGGGAGAGATGGTACTCATGCATTAAGTAAAGGATTAAAATCCAGGGGAAATAGGTAACTGTACACAAGCTTATATACTTGTAAAGAATATGTCGTACGGATTATTTGTAGTTTTTTGGATTAATGTAGGAGGAATGGGCACAAATCCAAAAGAGCAGATCTGTAAATGATTTGCCTTTGTTTTACATTGTTATTTGTTCTTGATTATATTCTCTTGCTAATTATAATAGATGTTTACATTTCTTAAAGATCCAGTTCTAGAAGAGAGCAAGTTGATGGGGGAGAGAATAGTAAATAAAGCATGTGAGAAACATTTGGAGAGCTTTAATTATACCTGCTTCATCATTGATATATGACTTTAGGAGACTGTGTCTCAGCCTTTCCTCCTTTCAACCACAGTCCCAAGGAGTTATTGTTACTAATCAGAGAATGTGGTATCCATCTGAGGTGTTAGAGTAGAAAAAAGTTTGAGAGTAAGCGGTGTGGAGAGTGCCTTCAACTTTAATGGGTCCCAGTTTTCTCATCTTGAAAATTATACGCAATATAATTGCATATTACAGATATACAAACACTCAGAATGCTAGAATGCATTATGGAGAGTAGATTTTTTTCATTGTGTGTCTGAAACTTCCTCTCTTGGAATCATCTCTACCCACATACCCTGTTTTCCCTTCTTCCTCCAATTTTAGTACAGAGCAAAATCCCAAGAGAGAAGATTATTTTGGAATCACAAATCTTGTTGAACATCCAGCCCAACTCAACCCCCCAGGTAATGTATAGATTACTCACTCAAGGCTCTAGAGAAGTATTATCCAATAGAATGTTATGTGATAGTGGACATGTCCTCTATCTGTGCTGTCCCTACAGTAGCCACTGTCAACACATGACTGTTGAGCATTTGAAAACTGAGTTGCACTAATACAACTAAGGGACTGAGTTTTTAATTTTATTCGATTTTAATTAATTCAAATTTAAATAGTACGTATAGCTAGTAGCTGCAGTATTGGACAGTGCAGCTCTAGAGCATTGGAGCCCAATCTGAAGAGGGCCTCACTGATGTGTGTTACAAGCTGGGCTTTTGCCGTAGTGTTGACTCCCAGCTCCAGTCTTGTACACCACCTCTGAACTCCTGCCCTTCGATCTTCTTTGTCTTCAGCATTTATATATATATCTTTTTTTTTTTGAAGGCAGTGTCACTGGCGCACATATGTGGGACCCGAACTGGGGCTACCGGCTTCCCAAGCCAGTGCTTAACCACCACACCATTCAGCCGGCCCTCTCTATATATCTTTTTTTTTTTTTTTTTTTTTTTTGAGGGCAGTGTCTCTGGCCCTCATATATGGGACCGAACCGGGGCCGCTGGCTTCCAAGGCCAGCGCTTAACCACTGCGCCACTCGGCCGGCCCTTATATATCATTTTTGTAGCAAAATTCCAATGGCTCAGTCGAAAGAGATAGGTTTTAGTTGTGGCTGTGTTTTTAACTGAATCCCTTAGGTGAATCAGGTAGAACACAGAATTTCCTCATATATAGAGATAACACTAACTGTAAGGTTTTTTTCAAGAGTTATGCAGATCATAAAAGATTAATGCTTCCTTCACATTTGGGATAAATGGAGATAATACCTCAACTAGTAAATTTGCTTGCTAGTATCTCCAATAAGTTCAGAAAAATAGATTGAGACCTTGAGCTAATGTAAGATATAATAATTGAATTTTACTTCATCAGTCTACTTAGCTATTATCAGTATGAATCATTAGATGAATTGGGCGTTGTTTGTTTTTAAAAATTTCATAAACCTGCTTTGGGAGGTCGGATGATTTTTCCCAATACCTTTAACTCTAAAATTATAAATTTCATTATCTTCACTGGTGATTTTCAAATTGTATTCCATAGAAACATTGAGGTTCAGGAGGTCAGATCCAAATGGGATTCTAGATAACCCCCACCTGCTCAAAATCCCCAAGCAAAGCAACCAAAGCTGCTCTAATTTTGTTTTCTGTTTGCCACATTCCAATTAATAAAAAGTCAAATGCCTAAAGGATAACAAGTTAGAATACTACTCATGAGGGCCGGCCAAGTGGCGCGGCAGTTAAGCGCTGGCTTGGGAAGAAAGCGGCCCTGGTTCGGGTCCCATTTATGAGGGCCAGTGACTCTGCCCTCAAAAAAAAAAAAAAAAAAGGAATACTACTCATGAAAGAATGCTTTTTAAAAATACAACCTTATTAAGAGCTCGCTCAAGAGTGCGAGCTGAGCTCTGAGCAACAGCAGTTCGATGCCCAGCCCGAGCTAAGCTGCCACTGAGCTGCCAACAGGTGGCAGGATGGCTCAGCTAAAAAAAAATAAAAAATAAAAATACAACCTTACTACCACTATCACAACGTAAAAAAATCAAAACCATTAAACTAAATGCCCTATTAATATAATTGATTGCCACCTATGTCCCTGTATTGTGCTTATTTCTTTGGTACATTCATTTCCCTGATTGACAGTCGACAATGACACACCAGTTACTCTGGGGGTCTATCTTACCAAGAAGGAACAGAAGAAACTTCGGAGGCAAACAAGGAGAGAAGCTCAGAAGGAACTGCAAGAAAAAGTCAGGCTGGGCCTGATGCCTCCCCCAGAACCCAAAGGTTCGTATCTTAGAGCTGGGGATGAAAGGGTGGCAAGTTTATCTCTAATTCTAGAGGAACTTGAGCATCTCTCTATATTTGACTGCTTTCTATCTCTCGGAATCATTCATTGGTTCTTTTCTTTCTTTCCTAAATTTTCTATGTTATTAAAACAGGTCAACATACTCATTGTTGAGATCATTGAGACTTGTTTTTAATTATAATACTGTACTCTGATTTTCCTGGAAGAATAATGGCCTTGAAATTCATGAAAATAGCAGTTGCAATATTTGCATAGATTTGTTACGTACATAATTCTCAACTTTGAAAATGAAAATACAGTTTAAAAAGCCTCACTCCTATAATTTCCATTATCATTAAGTAACATTTTGAGTGAGCGCTATTATAGGATCTTTCACTAAATACTGTTATCAGAGTGAAATTACCAAAGAAATTAAGTTCCTTGTCTTTCATACATTTTTGAGCAATGTACAATAAATAAATGGCCTACCGACTATTTAGATGAATTTTGTGAACTTCACAAATGCTGAGTTAATTGTGTGGGCTTTTCAAGGTGGGAGTTTTCAGAAGTAAGTTTTGAGTACAGATTTGAAATTGGTAAACGATATGAATTGGTAAAGAAGAGATGCAGATCATCCCAGCTGGAGAATGATTTAGGAGATTGATTTCTGTCCTCTCTCCACTGCAGTGAGAATTTCTAATTTGATGCGAGTATTAGGAACAGAAGCTGTTCAAGACCCCACGAAGGTAGAAGCCCATGTCAGAGCTCAGATGGCAAAAAGACAGAAGTAAGTGCCGTGGGATTGGGTGGAAACCCAGAACAAGTATCTTTCCCAAACTCTTGTAGGGGATCCATGTTTGGAGGGAGGGGAGAGTCCTCCGTTGCTCTCTCTTTCCCTCAGCCCTGCTTCTGATCTTCAATGCCTTTCTCACTTGTGGATGTCCTTCCTGTCACGACAGAGCGCATGAAGAGGCCAACGCTGCCCGAAAACTTACAGCAGAACAGAGAAAGGTCAAGAAAATTAAAAAGCTTAAAGAAGACATTTCACAGGGGGTACACATATCTGTATATAGGTAGGTGTCCAAACTAGGCCAATCTTTCCCTTAGAAATACCAAAACATCTCCCAGGTACTTGAGGCAGAATCGCTGGTCTAAAGGCATACATCAGCCCTACTCTCTTTACATGACCCTAGTGTGAATCAGGAGTTAGTAAACCTTTTACAATGGTGAGGGTTAAAGACTTACTCTTCTATCTCTGAGGTCTTAGTGAACCAGTACAAATTCTGCAGAGTGATGAATGAATGAATGAATGAATGAATGAATGAATGAATATACTCCTTCAGGCCAAAATGTGAACTAAGGATCATTCATCCTTTTTTTTTTTTTTTTTAAGTCATCCTGCATCTTATCTTGTGTGTTGCTTTTATTTTGTTGTTGTTGTTGTTGTTTTTGAGGCCAGTGTCACTGGCCCTCACATGTGGGACCCGAACCGGGACTGCTGGCCTCCCAAGCCAGCGCTTAACCACCACACCACTCGCCTGGCCCCATCCTTTTTTTTTTTTTTTTTGAGGCCAGTGTCACTGGCCCTCACATGTGGGACCGAACCGGGGCCACTGGCTTCCCAAGCCAGCGCTTAACCGCCGCGCCACTTGGCCGGCCCTGTCTTCTATTTTTTTAAATGTGCTCACATTTAGTAACTAGTTCTTTATTATGAAAGTAGTGAATGCATATTAAGATAGAAAAATTCTAACAGGGCCAGCTGAGTGGCTCAGTTGGTTAAGAGCTTGCTCAAGAGTGCGAGCTGAGCTCTGAGCAACAGCAGTTCGATGCCCAGCCTGAGCTGAGCTGCCAACAGGTAGCAGGATGGCTCAGCTAAAAAAAAAAAAAAAAAATTTTATAACAGTACAGAAGGGCATTTACTGAAAAAGTCCCTTAGGATCACTCACTATGGGTAATTGCTACTAACATTTTTTTCATGTATTTTTCTAGAAATTTTTTTGTGTATAGCATTGTGGCTACATTATAAGCACCTAGAGGACAAAGAATTATACTGTCAGTAACAATTGGCTTATAAGTTTTTTTGGATGATAGTAAATACCTCTTCATTCTTGAGTAAATTTTGATTAGTTGCTATTTGTAGTAAGGTTGTATCATGCTAGACTTTGAAGAAGTGTAAGACAGTAGAAATACTCTAGACTTACAGTTTTACCTTTTAAGCATTACTTCAAAGGCCTTTGTTTTTAGAGAGAGAACCATTTTGGATCCATCTCCTTATTTGCCATTCCACTCAGGCAGCTACTGATGCTAAAATGAAAGCCATAACTAAACTTTCCCTTCTCCAGAGTTCGAAATTTGAGCAACCCAGCCAAGAAGTTCAAGATTGAGGCCAATGCTGGGCAGCTGTACCTGACGGGGGTGGTGGTACTGCACAAGGATGTCAACGTGGTAGTAGTGGAAGGGGGTGAGTCTGAAAAACCTGAGGGAGACTGTCCCCAGGCAACCCTAGGCCTTGAGTGATTAGCGTGGTGGGGAGAAAGGAGAAAGAGGTAGTAGTTTAGAACCATATTTGGGTATCATCCTGGGCCTCTGTTTCCATGTTATTGGAGTAGAAGGACCTCAGATGTGGTTCCTGGGATTTCTTCAATTACCACATTAATGTCTGAGCATTGAATGAGCTCAGAGGTTCTTTCTGTCCCATCATCTTCCACAACTCTGGCAAATTCTCCTTTTCTTGTTTCCAGGCCCCAAATCCCAGAAGAAATTTAAGCGTCTTATGCTGCATCGGATAAAGTGGGATGAACAGACATCTAACACAAAGGGAGATGGTGAATGGGGGTTAGAGGGGATTAAGTGGGAGGTGGGGGTGGTACTCTATCCAGTCACCCATTCCCTCCTTCTGACACTCTTGCTAACACTGAATAATGTTTAGGAAGTTTAGAAAGACACATTTGGACTATGAGCATGCTAGATATTCATACAGTTTTTATTACATGATCATGTGCATGCGTGCTATTTATTCTCCTGTCTGTCCTTTAAGGCCATCCTACCAGCTGCTTTTCTTGTCTGCCCCGCATCTGGATACTGATTACATGGGTGTATTTAGTTTGTGAAAGTGCAGTGCATTATGCACTCATGTGCATTGTCTGTATTATTTTTTTGTTGAAAAAAAAATTTTTTTTAAAGGATTGAAGGCAAAAATTTTTTAGATCAACTAAAGCACTGTTTTGTTCAAGAAAATATACTTTTCATTCTTCTGCCCAACTTTGCACACACACACACTCACACACACTCACACACTCTCTCACACTCTCTCACACAGTTGACATCCTGCTGGCTGTCATTCTCCCCTTCTTTGAAGGCCTGGGTTAGCATTTAACACATGCAGAGAGCCTTGTTTTTCTGAATTTTAGCTAACTTTGGCCCTGTCATATTTTTTGCCCTTAAAGTATATTTCTTACTATAATTGACCTATATTTTGTTTTGCAAGTGTTCCAAAGATATTTTCATTTGGTTTATCTTCCATTAGACTACAATCTCCTTGACAATGGACTTTTAACATGTTGGCACCTGAAGCCTGGCTCCCAAAGTTCTTAGGACAAGTTGTTACTGTTGATGACTTGTCTTTTATTTATTTATTTACTCCCAGTACTTCGCATAGCTCTTGACACATAGTAGGCACTCATTAAATGTTTGTTGAATTAAGATCCTAGCCTGTTGGAAGCTTCCAGTCTAATTTGGGATAAACAAAGAGTAACAGAAAACATTTGATCCCAATACATAGTAATAGGTGATAATATTTAAAAGAATTTAGGTAGACTTGAATACTGTTTGGAACCTAAATCTTGGTCCAAAGTCTAAGTCTAGAACAAGATTTAGCTATATTGTCTTTTCCAGATGATGAGGAATCTGATGAGGAAGCTGTGAAGAAAACCAACAAATGTGTACTAGTTTGGGAGGTAGGTGATCCTTTGTTAAACACTGAAGCAGAACTTCAGCTAATGGAATGGTAAAACTAAACAGTTACTACTCCCTTAAGTATTCGTGTTTCTTTTCAGAATTCATTATTAAGTGTTTGGCAGCAAATTCTTCTTCATTCTGTGTTAGTTACATTGTTGAGTATGTAGTATATGCCATCTGAAAAGACTATGGAGAACCAGTGGCAAGAATACAAATTCTCCACTTGGTTATTTATTTATAGTCATGGATATGAGACTTGGCAAGAGGGAACTGAATTGTGGGATTTTTCTTGGGTATAGTGAAAGAAGTACTAGATTTAAGAATGTAAAGTTGGGAGTCTGGGCATTACTGCTTGCTAGCTCTGCAGTTGGGCATAGCACTTAACATCAAATACTGTTGCTTTGTCTATAAAATGTGGGTATAATTTTCCCTCCCTATTGTCGGAGATTTTTGTTTTCTTGTTTTTTAGAACCTAGTTAGATTATTATGTAATAGTGCTTTGTAAAATGTGGCTAACTCTTCAGATGGAACGTTTTTATGATTATACAATTCTTTCATCCCTGAAATCTTAGTGAAACAGTGTTAGTTCTGAAGAAAGAAAGAATGAATGAATGAATATGCTTGTTCAGGCAAATAGGTGAACTAAGGATCATTCATCTTTTTGAAAGCATAAAATATCCTGTTTCTCCAGAAAGCATTAACAGTTGTTCAGCAACTATATCCTTATCCTGATGCATTGCAGTAATCCTTTTATTCCCACTCCCAAATGGACTTTATACATTGTAAATATTTACTACTTTTGTGTTTATTGTTTTTATTCTGTATTGAGTTCATGTGTGTCTTCTATTATTAACATGTACTCATGTTTAGTAACTAGTTCTTTATTGTAAAAGTATTAGGTTATTACAAAAGTAGTGGATGCTTATTAAAATAAATTCTAACAAAGAAAAGCATTTCCTGAAATAGTCCCCTTCTGATTCCCTGATTCTTTAAGACCACTTTTTTTTTTTTTTTTTAAAGATTTTATTGGGGAATTGGGGAAGGGGAACAGACAAGTTGCTGTCTTTTTATTCTTCAGTATAGTTGCAGAGGATGTTGCTTCACTGTCCCACGTTGGTATCATCATTGCGCTCTTCCCGGATGAAGCAGATTGGTTGCCAGCCTCTGGATGGTCGCTCACCGTGGCTATTGGCAGCTCATGCTGGCTGCCAGCCACTCACGCTGGCTGCTGGCCACTCACTGTAGCCTGTGGCAGCCCACTGCAGCAGGGGCTGCAGCCTACACCGTCGCTGGGGCTGACACAGCCCAGCTCCAGGTGGAGCTGTTGTTCTCCATCTTAGCTGTAGAGGGCAGGGTCACTGGCCCTCATATGTGGGATCCGAACCGGGGTTGCTGGCATCCCAAACCAGCTCTTAACCAATGTGCCACTCAGCCGGCCCTTAAGACTACTCTTTATAGGTAATTGCTACTAACTGTTTTTCATGTATCTTCTCTCTTATCCCAGACTCCTCTAATTTATGCATATAAATTAGGTCATAATATCCGTAATACCTGTTTTTCTGTCTTATAAGTCCTCACCTGCCTATTTAATATCCCAGCCTCTTTTTCTCTTCCAAATTCTCATCCATTTATCTCTGAGAGTCCTCAGGAACTGTATCTCAGGTTCAGAAACAAGCCAAGTTCTGCTCTAGCCTCCTTATTAGAATCTGATCCTTGAAAGCCTCTTGAGGTAGCACTTAATGACTGTCATTGGTGCCCGTGCTCTTCATGAGAATGGGGTTCCACCCAGTTTCTTTTCTCTTATAGTTCTCTGCAGAGACTTTCCGTGGCTCCCCTTTCCCTCTCCCCCTTGACCCTATGATGTTCTTTGTCCCTGGGCCCCAGAGCCTCCTTGGGAAAAGAGTCCTCTAACTCCTGTCTCCTGCAAGGCCCAATTCTAGTCCTTGAGACCGGTGGGAGACAAGTTCATCCCATCTCATCTTCCGTGGTCCTTCCACCAGAGCACAGAACTCCTCATCCTCCATTCAGTCAAAAAAACTGAAACCTTTATGGGCCGGCCAAGTGGCGCGTTGGTTGGGAGCTGGCTTGAGACGCTGGGGCCCTGGTTTGTATCCCACATGTGAGGGCCAGTGACACTGCCCTCTACGGTTAAGATGGTGAATGGCAGCTCCACCTGGAGCTGGGCTGCACGAGTCCCTGCGACGGCATGGCTGCAGCCCCTGCTGCAGTGGGCTGCCATAGGCTACAGTGAATGGCCGACAGCTGGTGGGAGCTGCTGTGGGTGGCCCTGGAGGCCAGTGGCCGATCTGCCTCACCCGGGAGGAGCGCAATGGTGGTGCCAACATGCGCCAGTGAAGCAGTGTCCTCCACGGCTAGACTGATGAACAAAGGGACAGCAACTTGTCTGTTCCCCTTCCCCGGTTCCCCGATGCTATTCCCCTCCTCCACTTCCCCAATAAAATCTTTAAAAAAAAAAAAAAAAAAACTGAAACCCTTAGGCCTAAATTCATGAAAACTCATACAGATACCCAAGGAGGTGGATGGAGGTCAGAATTGCTTTTACCATAAAATTATTACATTCAGTTAGGCACATTGCTACACAAGTGTAATTAAATTTTATGAATATTATATCTGATTTAAACTAGAAATTGTAGTTTTGTAAATTCTTTTTTTTTTTTTTTTTTTTTTTTGAGGGCATATGTGGGACCGAACCGGGGCTGCTGGCTTCCCAGGCCAGCGCTTAACCACCGCGCCACTCGGCCGGCCCTAGAAATTGTAGTTTTTATTACACAGTTTGTCTCTTTCCCAGGGGACAGCCAAAGACCGGAGCTTTGGAGACATGAAGTTCAAACAGTGCCCTACAGAGAACATGGCTCGGGAGCATTTCAAAAAGCATGGGGCTGAACACTACTGGGACCTTGCGCTGAGTGAATCTGTGTTGGAGTCCACCGACTGAGACTACTGCAAGCCCTTCTCTCCCCGGCCTGTGTCTCTTAAACCCTCCCCCTTACTCTGCCTCCCAGCCCAGGCCCACCTGTGTGTGTGATCTCGGGACTGTGCCAAGCCGACATGG
The DNA here is from genome assembly GCA_033961575.1 of Aselliscus stoliczkanus. NCBI lineage: Eukaryota > Metazoa > Chordata > Mammalia > Chiroptera > Hipposideridae > Aselliscus > Aselliscus stoliczkanus. The sequence goes on from CM066739.1 coordinate 103,515,969, forward strand.
GAACAGAGGGAGAACACCTTGCTCCCTCCCCCTGTCAGCCTGGTGCTGCCCTTTATTCCTCTTATGTGCATATGATTAAAGAGTTATTTTTAAAGTTGGTATGATATTTTTCACACACCCCTAGGTATTGGAGTTTGGGTCTTCAGGCCATCTTTTCTCCAGACGTCTAGCAATTGCTGTGGAAAAAGAAAATTTTGACGTTGATATTTATGTATATATGAATGGATGGAAGGATGAATGGATATGTGTTTTTGAGGTCTAATGGAAGTTGCTGACCTCATCTTGGAGCAAGAGTGATAAATACTGTTTTCCTGGAGCAGAGAGAAACAGGTGTTAGTGCATAAGGGAGGGGTTAACAAATGAGCATCCATCTCCCAGCCCTCTGTAGATAGAGTCACGAGGTACACAGGTTACCTCTACTCTCTGCTAAGTAGCCTTAACAGGAAATGAATTCCTCAAATGGGTGCGTATATGAGAATGTATTTGTGGGTGAAGTGGACATGGGGAATGTCCAAGGAGGGTGTTATGGGTCAGTTTGTAAGTGGAATAGAATTTGGGAATTCAGCCTATTTCCTCTCTTTACTAATTAAAAAAAAAAAATCCTTTTCTAAAAGACAATGTGTAGTTTCTCTTTTTTTTTTTTTTTTTTGCCCCATCCCAAGAATCTGACTAGATGTGGTTCTGTTTAAGCACTTAATGTTTCTGATTTAGCTTTAGGAGTATTTGGGTCAAAATAAATGCCCACTGAAGTCAAAAATCTTATCACATCTGTCCTTCCATTTCATGTTGCCTGTTGAGGGCACAGTGGGAACGGATCAAACAGGACCCGTTAAAGCTCCCATAACTTCCTGCTTTTGGAGCTTACCAGGAATTTGTATTGGAGAATGGATACTTGACCAGAAATTAAATTATAAAATTAACCCTTTTTAAAAAGTTAACATGGGCCGGCCAAGTGGCGTGGTGGTTGGGCGCTGGCTTCAGAAGCCAGCAGCCCCGGTTTGGGTCCCACATATGAGGGCAAGTGACACTGCCCTCAAAAAAACAACAAAAGTTAACGTGTTTCAGGTCCTAGTTAAGAGTTACAATTTTAAGGCAGTAGTAGGAAGCGATGGGATAAAAGGTGGAAAGAGACTAGGAACTGCAAAAGGCCTCAAGGAAAAGCAGCACAACCTCTATCAATAAGCCAATTATAACCCAGACCAGCAAGGTTACTATTACCTGGAGCAGGATGAAACCTGAAAAAAGCGTACCTCGCCACAACTCAGCAATGAAGTTTTTGGGTGCTTGCTAGTGATCATCTCTTACCTGTGAGAATAGGGAGGTTAGAGAAGTGAACTTTTTTTTTTTTTTTTTTTGAGGGCAGTGTCACTGGCCCTGATGTGGGACCCGAACTGGGGCCTCTGGCTTCCCAAGCCAGTGCTTAACCACTGCACCATTCAGCCGGCCCAAAATTTTGTTTTTCTTTTTTTTTTTTGAGGGTAGTGTCACTGGCCCTCATATGTGGGAACGAACCCGGGCCGCTGGCTTCCCAAGCCAGCACTTAACCACCGCGCCACTCTGCTGGCCCAATGAACTCATTTTTGATACCCTTTGATTTAACCAAATTTGGTGGGGGGGAGGAATTGTCATAGAAATAAGTGCTTTTGTTTAAAGGATTTATCGCAAATACGTGTGTAAATTTACACACTTCAAAAATGTATTGCATAAGGTCTAAAAGGTGTAGAGTCACAGGTTGTTCAACGATGGGGCCATGTTCTGAGAAATGTGTGGTTCAGTGATTTTTGTCGTGTGAATATCATAGACTGCATTTAGACAAACAGATGGTGTCCACTGCACACCAAGGCTACAAGCCTGTACAGCATGTTACTGTACTGAGTACTACAGGCAACTGTAAGACAGTGGTATTTGTGTATCTACACATCTCTCAACATAAGAAAGGTACTGTGAAAATACGGTAGAAAAACTGGTGCAACGGTATCGGTGTACCTTCCTGGCACTCCTTACCATGACTGGAGCTGGGAGGACTGGCCATTTCTCTGGGGGAGTCAGTGAGTGAGTGGGGAGTGACCATGAAGGCCTAGGACATAGTGTAACTACTGTAGATGATAAACGCTGTACACATAGGCTACACTAAGTTTATTTAAAATTTTTTCTTCAATAATTAACCTTAGCTTACTATAACTTTATAAACTTTCAAATTTGTTCAACTTCTCAACTGTTGTAATAACAGCTTAAGACAATACATTGTACCAATGTACAAAAATTATTCTATAAGCCTTTTCCAATTTTAAAACTTATTTTTTTTAACTTTTTTGTTAAAAACTGCTACAGGGACGGCTGGTTAGTTCAGGTGGTTAGAATGCAGGCTCATAACACCAAGGTTGCCGGTTTGATTCCCACATGGGCCACTGTGAGCTGTGCCCTCCTTAAAAAAAAAAAAACAACTATGCTACAGACACACACATTGGCCTCTGCCTACACAGGGTCCAGATCATCAGTATATGATTGTCTGCATGGAGCTGGCATCTATGACAACAGTGCCTTCTTCTGGAATACCCGAAGGACCTGCCTGAAGGCTCTTCTTGGGGAGGAGGCACTCTTCAAAAGTAAGTCCATGTGGTTGGCTTGGTTTCTTTTTTTCATCCTAGATTTGCTTGTAAGCAGATAATGCACCATGAACACTCCTTTACTAATAAAAAACCTTTTGGTGTTGGGGTCCATGTTTTCAAACTTTTTAAGGAGCTTGTTGAGGTATGCAAAAGCTTTTGCTAAACCTTTCACTGTGAATTTTCTTAAGGGTTTTCCCCTTGCAGTGTCCTTTTCTCTTGCCTCTTCTTCAATTATGCATTCCCATTGGCATTCCAGGTCCCGCAACTCCTCATTAGTCAGTTCCTCAGGAAGATTTTCTAGGAACTTGTCAGGTGTCATCCTCCTTCCACGTCCAGCTTAAGGTTTGCTGTCTCAAACACAGCCGTGTTGATTTTTGTAACCTCCTTATCCTTGGCAAACAAGTCATGGATGAACTTGAGGGTCTTCTTCCAGATGCTGTTCATACACTCTTAGGTGACACCACCCCAAACCCAAGCAAGGTTCTTTTTATTAAAAAAGATTTTCTATTGGGGAATTGGGGGAGGGGAACAGTGTTGGGGAATTGGGGGAGGGGACCAGCCAACTTGTTGTTCTTCAGTCTTCATTGTGGAGGGCGCCAGTCGCCATCTGGCTTCCTGTCAGCAGCTCGTGGCCTCTAAGCTCAAGGTGCTGTGTTCAATCTTAGTTGCGGGTGCGCATAGCCACCATCTCATGCGGGAGTCGAACCAGCATCCTTGTGGTTAAGAGTGTGTGCTCTATCCACTGAGCCATCCGGGCGGCAGCTCAGCTCAAGGTGCCGAGTTCAATCTTCAGTTGCAGGTGGGCATAGCCCACCATCAAACAGGCAATCTTGTTGCCTGAGTCATCCTGCCACCAGTTGGCAGCTCAGCGATTGCTCGGCTATGGCACAGTGTTCACTGGCCCAGTGGGAATTGAACCAGCAGCCCTGTTCCTCAGAGCACGCTCTCTGAGCCAACTCTTAACCAACTGAGCCACTCGGCCAGCCCCCAAGCAAGGTTCTTGATGCAGTCATAAATGTTGTAATCCCTCCAGAACTGCATCAGTGTCCTCGTATCTTCCTCAGTTACAGCAATTGTGTGGACAAAGGCCCTCCTCAGGTAGGAGGTCTTCAAAGCTACTCTAACTCCTTGATATATTGGGTGGATCAAAGAGGTGGTGTTGGAGGGAGACGCAGCACTTTGATATTGGGATGAAATCACCAGTAAAAGGAGGATGTCCGGGAGCATTATCAACAATAAGCAAAACCCTGAAAGGTATATTATTCTCCAAACATTATTTCTCCATTTCGCTGGCATAGCAGTTCAGGAGGGCATCTTGAAAGAGGAGCGGGGGCCGGCCAAGTGGCGCGGTAGTTAAGAGCTGGCCTAGGATGCCAGCGACCCCAGTTCAGATCCCACATATGAGGGCCAGTGACACTGTACTCTAAAAAAAAAAGAGAAGCAGGGTCATCCATGACTTCTTACTGCTCCTATGGGACACTGACACTGTGTGCTTATTGATATGCATGAAGGCCCTGGATTCTCACTATGCCAGATCATAAAGGATTTTAATTTATATCCTGCAATCTCGTCCCCTAACAAGACTGTTACCCTGTCCCTAAAAGCCTTAAACCTGACATTGATTTGGCCTCCTTTGGGATCAAAGTCTTTTTAGGCATCTGTTTCCAGAATAGGGAGGTTTCATCCATATCAAATATTTGCTCTGGCAAATAATTTTCCTCCACAATCAGCTTTTCTTGTTTCCAAAAATTCTTTAGCTGCCTTCACACACTTTCACATTATGTAATGAATAATGATTCTTGAATCCTTTAAACAATGCAGAGCTAGCAGTAAATTCAGCATTATAATTGGGTCCAGCCTTTATTTTTAACATTGCAAACAACATTTGCTTCGACTGTGATCTTCATGTTGCTGAGATACACTCCTGTCTGGTCTTCAATCCCAGTCATCATTAATACCTTAGTTTGCAAGCATAATCTGTTCCGGAAACAAACTACTTGTATTGCAAGACATTGCTCGTTTACCACATTAAAATGTATTAGAACTGTTTGCTCGTCTTGCAGAACACTCGCAAACCATGTTATTCGCAATGCAAGATTTTACTGTATCTCCATGTCTAATATACGCCCTTCTCGAGTTTTTGTTAGTCTTGTTGCCTTTAATAAAGTAGATCCTTCAGCAGTTTCCACCACTTTGTTCTTGTTCTTGTTAAGATCTCAGCTATGGTGGAACAGGACATGCCTGACTGGTGAGTAATTACTATTACTGATTTTCTATTTTTGTAGTCCTTAATCACTTTTAATTTCATTTCCAGGTCAATCACTCAGTGTGGCCTCTTATGGGCAACATTAGCAGTGGATTTTGTATGCATAGGGGCCATGATGAACAGAACACGAGATGAAATCCAGCACAAGAGAAATGGTGTAATCAAGAAACATGGGGGCCGGCCGAGTGGCTCTGTTGGTTAAGAGCTCGCTCAAGAGTGTGAGCTGAGCTCTGAGCAACTGCATTTCGATGCCCAGCCCAAGCTGAGATGCCGTTGAGCTGCCAACAGGTGGTAGGATGGCTCAGCTAAAAAAGAAACAGAACCTGCCAATTTGGGCCGGCCAAGTGGCGCGGTGTTTAAGCCCTGGCTTGGGACATCAGCGGCCCCAGTTCAGATCCCACATATGAGGGCCAGTGACACAGCCCTCTAAAAAAAAAAAAAAGGAAAGAAACATGGTAAATGTAAGATGTATGAGGCTGCTGCCAGCATAATACGACATATTGTCTGTCTTACAGCAAACTTTATTTTAGTAAATAGAAAAAGTACACTCTAAAATAACAATAAAAACAGAGTATAGTAGGGCCAGCCGAGTGGCGTATCAGTTAAGAGCTGGTTTGGGGATGCCAGCAGCCCCGGTTTGGATGCCACATATGAGGGCCAGTGACACTGCCCTCTACAGCTAACAACAGCTCCACCTGGAGCTGGGCTGTATAAGCCTTGGCGATGGTGTGGCCTGCAGCACCTGCTGCAGTGGGCTGCCATAGACTACAGTGAGTGGCCGGCAGCCAGCGTGAGCTGCCAATAGCCGTGGTGAGCGACATCCAGAGGCTGGCTACCAATCTGCCTCATCTGGGAAGAGCGCAATGACGATACCAACATGGGCCAGTGAAGCAACGTCCTCCACAACTAGACTGAAGAAAAGACAGCAACTTGTCTGTTCCCCTTCCCTGATTCCCCAACGTTGTTCCCCTCCCCCAATTCCCCAATAAAATCTTTAAAAAAACAACAAAAAAACCCCAACAGACTATAGTAAATACTTGAACCAGTAACACGGTCATTTAATATCATTATCAAGCATTATGTACTGTGCATAAATGCATGTACCATACTTTTATACAAATGACAGTAGGTCTGTTTACATCGGCATCACCACAAACACGTGAGGAATGCATTGCACTATGACATTACATCAGCTATGATGTCACTAGGTGATAGGAATTTTTCAGCTCCATTATAATCTTATGGGACCATCGTCATATATGTGGTTCATCATTGACCAAAATGTAGTTAGGCAGCACATGACTACTTTTGTTCATTCTAAAGTACTCCCAATGAGACTTCTTATTATCTTGAGCAAATCTTTCATTTCCCTGCGCCTCAAAGTGTTGTTTGTTTTTTAAATTTTCTCGACCCCATACTGTATTGAGCATTGTGCTCAATAAACATTGCCTCCTGTATGAGCAGGCATATGAGAAAAACAGATTTTAGAGGTGAGGGATCTGAGGCTTAGAGTGAGTAAGTAATTTGGCCCAAGCTTATGGTTGGTTAGTAAGTGGTGGAGCTTAATTTGAACCTGGGTTTGTTTGACTAGAGCCCAAATGCTTAGTCCCTACATATGTTGCTTCATTTGTGAAATAAGGTGGTAGGAACAGATGTGTTCTTTCAAATGAATGTCAATCTCAGAGTAGTTCCTATTTGGGATGATGTTATCACCTAAAATACTTTGCAAGCTTTAGCAATTTCTTTCATAATCCGTTTCAAATTACATGTAATGTCTTTTGTTAATGGCAGTTATTTGTCCTCTGCAGAATTCTGGAAATAGTTTTAAGTCATTTGAAATTTACAACAAAGTGAGATGATCAAGGTAGACAATAGCTCTCGTCCTTTAAAAAATGTGAATTTAGGGCCGGCCGAGTGGCGCATCAGTTAAGAGCTGGTTTTGGGATGCCAGTGGCCCCGGTTCGGATCCCACATATGAGGCCCAGTGACACTGCCCTCTACAGCTAACAGCAGCTCCACTTGGAGCTGGGCTGTGCGAGCCCCAGTGACGATGTAGGCTGCAGCCCCTGCTGCAGTGGGCTGCTATAGGCTACAGTGAGTGGCCAGCAGCCAGCTTGAGCGGCCGGCAGCCAGAGTGAGCTGCCAATAGCCGTGGTGAGCTACTATCCAGAGGCCGGCGACCGATCTGCCTCATCTGGGAAGAGCACAATGACGATACCAACATGGGCCAGTGAAGCCCAACTAGACTGAAGAACAAAAAGACAGTAACTTGTCTGTTCCGATTCCCCAATGCTGTTCTGCTCCCCCAATTCCCCAATAAAATCTTAAAAAAATTTTTTTTTTGAATATAGGGCCGGCCGAGTGGCACATTGGTTAAGAGCTGGCTTGGGACACCAGCAGCGCCAGTTCGGATCCCACATATGAGAGCCAGTGACACTGCCCTACAGCTAAGATGGTGAAGAACAGCTCCACCTGTAGCTGGGCTGTGTGAGTCCCGGCGATGGTGTAGGTTGCAGCCCCTGCTGCAGTGGGCTGCCATAAGCTACAGTGGCCGGCAGCCAGCGTGAGCGGCTGGCAGCCAGAGTGAGCTGCCAATAGCCTCCATGAACGGCAGGCCAGAGGCCAGCGACTGATCTGCCTCACCCAGGAAGAAAGCAATGATAATACCAACATGGGCCAGTGAAGCAACGTCCTCCATAACTAGATTGAAGAACAAAAGGACAGCAATTTGTCTGTTCCCCTCCCCAATTTCCTAATAAAAATCTTAAAAAAAAATGTGAATGTAAAGTCATTGGACTGATTGATTGTTTCTCCATGTATGTGACTTACTTGATGAATTTCCAAAAATGTCTTGAACCATGGCAATATCATTGGAATATAGGTACCCAACAATTATTTTTGGATAAGTCAATACAGTAATAATTAACACTGTTTAGCAATTTACAGTTATCAAGGTGCTTCTGCATGTTATTCAATACAATATTTCTGGGGGTAAGAAGAAAATACAAATAATTTCATTTGGGGCAGAAGATGCTATTGTACAAAAGAGAAATTCCATCCAGTTGGAATGATCAGGGAGGTTTTCTTTTCTTTTCTTTTCTTTTTTAAGAGGGCAGTGTCACTGGCCCTCATATGTGGGATCCGAACCGGGGCCACTGGCGTCCCAAGCCAGCTCTTAACCACCACACCACTCGGCCGGCTCTGATCAGGGAGGTTTTCATGAAAGAGGCAACTTAAGGAAGGGTAGAATTTTTATAATAGAAGAGGACATTTTAGCCAGAAAGAACAGAATTAATTATAAATAGAAAAGTACAGGACATATTTAAGGAAAACAACAGTTTGCAGCCCAAGGAACTATGGAGGAAAGGTATTTGAGACAACACTGGGAAGTTACATTGGAACAATTATGGAGTCTCTTAAAAGCCAGGACTTTTACTTAACTTGGTGGGTAACAAGGAACAAGTGTGTGTGTGTGTGTGTGTGTGTGTGTGTGTGTGTGTGTGTGTGTGTGTGTGTGTACAGGAGATTAACCTGGTAATGGTGTTTAAGCTGAAAAGATAGACTGGGAAGTTGATTGTGATGTTGTTGATGTACAGTTCATTAGAATATTAGAATGGTAATGATAGCATTGAGTAGGTAGAAGAAGGGAATTCATGCAAGAGATGTCTAGGTAGATGTCTACAGAAATTGATAACTAGATGGAAAGAGTAGAATCAAAAATAACTAAGATATCCAACTTAAATAAATCTGAATGCAGGTGATATATTTAATCTTTGGGAGAGGATGAGGAGAAAGAATGAGAGAAGGGCTTAAAAATGAAACTTTGGTTTTGGGGTGGCCTGTTGGCTCAGGTGGTTAGAGCGTGGGCTCATAACAACCAAAGTTGCCAGTTCAATTCCCACATGCGCCAGTGAGCTGCACCCTTCACAACTAGGTTGAAAACAATGACTTGACTTGGAGATGATGGGTCCTGGAAAACACACACTGTAGAAGACGAAGAAGAAGGAGAAGGAGAAGGAGAAAAAACTTTGGTAAACACCAAGGGTGAGAAAACTAGCAGAGCCTGAATTTGAGTGGTCTGGTCCTAAAGGTCTTGCTTTTAAAGGTCACACTCTCTAAGAGAAGAGTGGAAGGTTAAGGCTGTAAACAGTGCACTGGAATTGGCAATTAACAGGTCATTGGTGCCCTTGAAAAGGGTGTTTCCTCAGCACCTACTACAGTGCTTACCTATTTAACTGAAAAAAGAGAAGCAACTGAAGAGAATTTCTGCACATTCTCACCAAGGAATCTACCTCCTTACCTAAATCTTTTACCTAGACTCTCTACCTTCCTGTTACAAGAAAAGAGCTGTCTATGGATCTATCACTTACTGCTATCCTCTCTCACTTACTCAAGGAAATCACTCCAGAAATTGTCCCATCTCTATCTTGTATCAATATTTCCCTCCCAATGTTATCATTTGCAGCAGCTACAATTATTTCCCATCTTGGAAAAAAGAAATGATCTCTTGATCCCACATTTCCCTCCAACTTTGTTTCCATTTCTCTGTTCCCATTCTATTACTTGAAAGAGTTGTCTATGTGTGATATCTCCACTTCTTATTTTTTTCTTTTTTTTTTTTTTTTTTTTGAGGGCAGTGTTACTGGCCCTCATATGTGGGACCTGAACTGGGGCCGCTGGCTTCCCAAACCAGCGCTTAACCACCGCGCCACTTGGCAGGCCCATCTCCACTTCTCCTATTCTTTCTAGAGGCCTCTCCAATCACTTCACTTCCCTTGTCAAGATCCCCAGTGATCACCTCATTGCCAAATTCAGTGGTTCTCTCAGTTCTCATTTTATGCAACCTGTACAGCAACACCTGACAGTTGATTACTCCCTTCTTCTTAACACATTTTCATTACTTGGCTTTCAGAACATTATTCTCTGGTTTCTCCTTTCACTGTTCATTCTTTTTTTTTTTTTCTCTTTCCTTTTAGCTGAGCCATCCTGTCACCTGTTGGCAGCTCAGCTTGGGCTAGGCAACAAACGAACTGCTGTTGCTCAGAGCTCAGCTCGCACTCTTGAGCGAGCTCTTTTTTTTTTTTTTTTTTTTTTTGAGGGCAGTGTCACTGGCCCTCATATGTGGGACCCGAACTGGGGCCGCTGGCCTCCCAAGCCAGCGCTTAACCACCGCGCCACTCGGCCGGCCCCCAAGCCAGCGCTTAACCACTGCGCAACTTGGCCGGCCCATTGAGCGAGCTCTTAACCAACTGAGCCACTCGGCCGGCCCTGTTCTTTCCTTTTCAATCTCCTTTGCAAGTTGCTCTTTATATCTCAGTCCTTGGACTTCTTTTTTATCTATACTCACTCATTTCCTGGTCATCCTCATCCATCTCACAGCTTTAAAGGTCATCTATATACAGATAATTTTTTTTTTTGAGGGCAGTGTCACTGGCCCTCACATGTGGGACCCAAACTGGGGCCGCTGGCTTTCTAAGCCAGTGCTTAACCACAGCGCTACTCGGCCGGCCCTACAGATAATTCTTCTTTTTTTTTTTTTTTATTGTTTTTTTTTTTGTTGTTGAGGGCAGTGTCACTGACCCTCATATGTGGGACCGAACCAGGGCTGCTGGCTTCCCAAGCCAGCGCTTAACCACAGCGCTACTCGGCCGGCCCCAGATAATTTTTAAAGTGATGTTTCCTACCTACACCTCTCTCATGAACTTCGGACTCACATATCTGATGCCATTTATGTGTCTGGTATCTCAACCTTGCGATGTCCATCATTTAAATCCTGATTCCTACTAATTTTTCACAAGATTCCCTCTTTCCTTCCCTGGTCCATCTGAAATAATGGCAACTCCATTCTTCTAGTTTATGCATTCTCAATGTGGCCAATAGGCCCCCATAGCGGGGAAAAATTGGTTCTTGGGGGATGAAAAAAATCTTAGGCCTTACAATGGTTTATGACCCTTTAAAGTTCAATTCTACCCAAAGTAATCTTATTCCTTAATTTCTCTCATTTTTTAGGGTATGACACAAGCAGCAATGACACAGAATTTATGGATGACACACAGAATGTATGTAAGACCAGTGCTACAAAACTATGAGAAATAGGGCCGGCCGAATGGCGCGTTGGTTAGAAGTTGGCTTGGGACGCCAGCTTTGAGCAGCAGAGCCCGGTTTGGATCCCAAATAGAGGGCCAATGAAGCTGAGCCCTCTGCAGATAAGATGGTGAACAACAGCTCAATCTGGAGCTGGGCTGCCATGAGTCTCTGGCGACGGCATAGGCTGCAGTGGGGCTGGGGGGCAGCTGGCATGAGCTTTCCTGGGCTGCTGTGAGTCGCTGTGAGCAGCTGTCCAATGCCCAGTGAGCAATTACCTCACCTGGGAAGAATGCAATGATGATACCAACATGGGCCACTGAAGTGATGTCCTCCACAACTAGACTGAAGAACAAAAGACAGCAACTTGTCTGTTCCCCTTCCCTGATTCCCCAACGCTGTTCCCCTTCCCCAATTCCCCAATTAAAAAAAAAAAAAACTATGAGAAATAAGTGGCTGTGATTGGAGAACTTTCTCTCCCTCACTTGCCCTATTTTGAAGTCATAACACAGGAAGTGGTCTGCACATGACTACTGTTATTTACTACCTTTTGAATGTTATGATTCTTGGTGCTTTTGTGTATAACTTGGGCTTTGAGAAGCAAATAAAAATAACTTATATTTTATTTAATTATACAAGTTACTCTATTAATCATTAGCTATGTCAAATGCTGAGAAGAAAAAATGTCAACAAAATCTCAATGAATATCTAGCAGCTAGTAATTTTCTCATGCCAAATAAAAGTTAAAATATAAATTTTAAGATATTAATTTTGCAATTGTTTTACTTTTGCTGGAAAATAACATTTTAAAATTAAATTTATTGAGGTGACATTGGTAAATAACACTATGTATGTTTCAAGTGTACAGTATATTGCATTGTGTGCTCACCACCCAAAGTCTAGTCTCCTTCCATTACCGTATATTTGACCTCCTTTACCTCATCATCCTCCCTCCATGCCCCACCATACTGTTTTCTGTGTCGGAGTTTGTTTGTTTGTGGGTTTATTGCTCTCTATTTTATATCCCATGTATGAGTAAAATCACATGGTTCTTGTCCTTTTCTGTCTGTCTTTTTTTCCCTTAGCATGATACTGTTAAGATGCATCCATGGGCTGGCTGAGTGGCTTCGTAGTTAGGCGCTGGCTTGGAAAGCCAGCGACCCTGGTTCAGATCCCATATATGAGGGCCAGTGACACTGCCCTCAAAAAAAAAAAAATCCATCCATGTTGTCACAAATGGCAGTACTTCATCCTTTCTTATGGCTGAGTAGTATTCCATTGTATATATACCACATCTTCCTTCCAATCATTTGTTGTAGGACAGTTAGGTTGTTTCCATGTCTTAGCTACTGTGAATAATATTTCAATGAACATAGGTGCACATATTTATCTTTATGAATAAACGTTTTCAAAATTTTCAGGTAGATAGCCAGAAGAGGAATTGCTGTGTCATCTGGTAGCTCTATTCTTAATTTTTTGAGGAACCTCAATACTGTTTTCCATAGTGGCTGTACTAATTTAAATTCCCCTGCAGTGTAAGTGGGTTCCCTTTTCTCTACATCTTCTCCAACACTTCTTTTTCTTGTCTTATTGATAATAGCCATTCTAACAGGTGTGAGATGGTGTCTCATTGTGGCTTCAATTTGCATTTCCTGAAGAGCTAGTGAAGTTGAGCATCTTTTCATATATCTGTTAGCCATTTGTATGTCTTCTTTGAAAAAGTGTCTGTTCAGGTCCTCTGTGCATTTTTTTTTTTTTTTTTTTTAGCTGAGCCATCCTGCCACCTGTTGGCAGCTCAGCCGCAGCTCAGCTTGATCTGGGCATTGAACTCTGTGCATTTTTTAATTGGATTGGTTTTTGTAGAAATATAACAGTTTGAATAATTAAAAAAATGATTACATTGCTATTATTGTTTATGTAAATTATAATTTGCATACGTAACAAATTACAATTTTTTTTTTTTTTTAAAGTGAAGTTATCAGGAAGGACTTGCTTTTTTTTTTTTTATTAAAGATTTTATTGGGGAATTGGTGGAGGGGAACAGCGTTGGGGAATTGGGGAAGGGAAACAGACAAGTTGCCGTCTTCTTGTTCTTCAGTTTTAGTTGCGGAGGATGTTGCTTCACTGTTGGTATCGTCATTGTGCTCTTCCCGGATGAGGCAGATCGGTCGCCGGCCTCTGGATGTCGCTCATCGCGGCTATTGGCTGCTCAAGCTTGGCTGCCAGCCGCTCACGCTGGCTGCGGGCCACTCACTGTAGCCTATGGCAGCCCACTGCAGCAGGGGCTGCAGCCCACACCATCACCGGGGCTCGCACAGCCCAGCTCCAGGTGGAGCTGTTGTTAGCTGTAGAGGGCAGTGTCACTGGCCCTCATGTGGGATCCGAACCGGGGCCGCTGGCATCCCAAAACCAGCGCTTAACCAATGCGCCACTTGGCCGGCCCAATTACAATTTTTTTTAAAAAAGTTTGTTTACAGAGGACAGTTTATTAGAGCAGAAAATAACAGCTCTCTAAATGAGAGGGGATCCCTACTGGGGTGCCCCATAAATTACAATTTATGTAAGTAAATAATGACATTCAAGTTTACTTGGCAAATACAGTTATAAAGTTGTTAAATATTAATAGCTTTAACATTTAAAAAAATTTTAAAAAAGATTTTATTGGCGAATTGGGGAAGGAGAACAGTGTTGGGGAATTGGGGAACAGCCAAGTTGTTGTCCTGCAATCTTAGTTGCAGAGGGCGCAGCTAGCTCAGCTCCAAGTCGTCATTATCCAGCCACCCGTGGCAGCTTGTGGCCGCTCAGTTCAAGGTGCCATGTTCAATCTTAGTTGCAGGTGGGCTTAGCCCACCATCCCATGGTTGTCGAACTGGCAACCTTGTTGTTAGGAGCACATGCTCTCACCAGCTGAGCCATCCTGCCACCTGTTAGTAGCTCAGCTCAGGCACAGCTCACTGGCCCATGTGGGAATGGAACTGGCAACCCTGTTGCTCAGAGCTCACGCTCTTAACCAACTAAAGCACTTGGCCGGCCCTAACATTTTTAATTTTTTTTTTTTTTGAGGGCAGTGTCACTGTCCCTCATATGTGGGACCTGAACCGGGGCCACTGGCTTCCCAAGCCAGCGCTTAACCACCATTTAATTTTTAACTTAAAGAATTTAGTCATTCTTAACTGCATTGAATAAAAAGAGTAAACTTCATGCTTATTCTTGTATAAAGCTCAGATATATATACACATAGTACATACACACATACACAGCATATTCGTGACATTAAAATTTCACAGGCATTGATGGGATTAGGGAAAATATCTAAAAAGAATCTTTAGGGGCAACAATAATGAAAAAAAGGGTTTGAGAGGTTTGGTCCCACATATGAGGGCCAGTGACACTGCCCTCAAAAAAAAAAAAAAAAAAAAAAAAGGTTTGAGAAACTGTTCTAATTGCTCAGGTCAAAAGCCTTGGTGGAGACTAGTTTCTCCAACATTCCCCTTAAATCCATGAGCATGCTTTTAGGCTCTTCCCTCAACATATAGCCAGGATCTGGCATCACTTTTCATTATCTTTTTTGTTAGCACTCTGGTACAGATCAGCATCATTTCCTTGTCTGGATTATTCCAACAGCTTCCTTCACTGGTGGCTCTGAAGTTTATTTTCAACATAGTAACCAATGTGATAATTTAGAAAGATCGCCATGTAACTTCTCTGCTTAAAAGGACTCCCCATCTCATTTAAAAGCTGACATCCTTACAGTGGCCTTGCCAGGCTTCATATGAACTCTCTCCCTTCACTTCTCAGACCTCATATTCTACCACTTGTCCCGCTCTTACTCTTCTCCAGCCTCATTGGCCTCCTTGTTCTTCCTGTACTATGTCAAGATATTGTTTTAAGAGCCTTTGCATTTGCTGTTCTTTCTGTCAGCATGTTCTCCCTACCCTCCCATATCTGCTTGGTTACCTTGTTCTCACCATTCATATTGACAAGGAGAAAATTCTAAGAAGTCCTAAATTAAATTATAACAGAGCAGAGGGTGAAAGGAAGAGACAAAAAGGGGTTAATCAATTAACAACTGCAGTGCAAAACCAACAAAAGCCTGCTTACCCTGCTTAATGTATTTTGGAATGATTAAATTAACTTCCAGGTGGCCATTTCCAGATTATCTAAAAAGAGAGAATAGCTAGGCTGCTGCTGAACCCAGGAGCCTCTGCTTCTTGTTTACACATGACTTTTATGGCCTCTCCTGGGCCTATCTCCTTAGTCTATAGTTAATGTAAATTCTTTCAGAAAGGTTTACAAATTTATCCTCCCTACCTGATGTATAAAAATGCCTGCAAAACTTGGGGACTTGGACATGTTGTCTTTCCTACCTAGCCATGTTGCTGATGGTTTAGACTCCATGTCCCAAGACCTGTCTTCTTTTTTATTTGCCAGCAATGGCCTAATAAACTCTTTCTTTTAAAAAAACTTTCAGCCATCATAGTTCAAAATTTTTTGTTTAACAAGATAAAAGTTTCACTTCTTTTCAAGAGCCTTCCTGATTCACTAAACCACCATTCCCGTGCCCATATAGGATTGTTGTCGGAGAGTGGGCCCAAAATATGTTGTTGGAGAGTGGGCCTTTCTCGGCACAAAGTCCTGGTCCTTGGCAACTTGAGCAAAGAATTGAACGAGATACCAGAGTAAAGCAGTAAAATAAGTAGTTTATTAGAAGAGATAGTACATTTAGAAGTAAAAGTAGACCTGAGCACTAGAGGATGGCTCAAGGGCCCATTACTAGAAGTTACATTACAAAGAGTGTGGAGTGGGCCACGGGCAAAGGCTAGGCTCAAAGGGAAGAAGCGGTCAAAAGGAGCAAGGAAGAAGCAACAGCAGCCAGCAGCAGCCCTGGCTTCCCAGGACTTGGGGGTTTTATCCCTTTTTCTCTAGAATGGGCTGTTCTTCTCTGGGCGTGGCACCACTTGATTGGCACCTGTGATTGACAAGAGGTACTACGCAGGTGCGAGTGACTGGTCTGATCTAGTTGGATATTTTGTGCCCTTTTGCTTTTCCCCGCAGGGGTAGGTAATTACAATACAAAGGGGAGTTTTGGGTGGAGAGGGGATTTCCTCCAGTCAGCTGTACTCTGTGGGACGTGTAGGAATGTGTGCCTCTAAACTGCCTGCCTAGGTTTTCCCCTTGAGAGACGTGATCCCCATAAAATCTCTGGGAAGCTGAGGGACAGGAGGTCTCTTCTTCTGTATCTGCTTCCTGCTGGGCAGAGGCATAGAGCTCTCCCTGCCTATTGGGGGGTTCATGGAACTCTCACCCTAGCTGATCTCAGATGAGAGGAAGGGATCTCAAGCTCCACCTGGAAGACCGCGTTGGCTTCTTTGTTTGTTGGGGTATCCCCTGTATCCTCAAGGCTCCTGAATGAGGACAAAAATATAAATCTGTTAGTTCTTATGAAACTTGTGGCTATTCAGTTCATCACTCAGGTGGTGTCAGTTGTCTGGACACAGAATGGGTTTGACATTTAGCTTCCTGGCCTGGGGGATATTAGGAAGTCACAGGCTTTCAAATAGTTATCTGAAGCAGGGGTAGGAGACTTCTATTGTTTAGGATTCAGAAACTGATTTACAAAGCAATTAAGAAGCAAGGGGAATCTTCAGTCCAAGATTCACAAACTGGTTAGAAGAGCAATCAAAGACTAAGAGCTAAGAAACTAAAGAACTAGGGAGGAGACCCAACATTTTTATACTTAACATTTCCGTAGGAAAGAAAACTTTAAAGTTTTTCAGTGGTGGGGGTTGGTGCTCAGTTGTTCATTTGGCGGGTAACAGGATCACCCACACAATACCGTCTGTCTCCCTTACCCAGCTTCATACTTCTTAATAGAACTTATTACTCCCTGACATATATTTGATTATGGTCTCCTGACACTAAGCCCTAGAGGGAAGGAATTTTTGTCCATTTTGCTGTTACTTACTCCAACATGTAGAACAGTAAGTACTTAGTTCAACTTTTTGTTGAATTAATAAATACTAGATATGAGCTTGACAAAAGATTCTCTGCCTCAAGAAAAGTGAGCCTACTGAGGTGACATAAAAGAATTAAAATGTAATAATTGCATGTGTCCAGTGGGACACAGAAGCCTCCAAATCTGCCCAGAGGATTTACATAGACAGATGTGATAGAATGATGCTAATCAATGTTAGCTATCGAAGGCTCTTGTAAATTTATGTATCATGTAATTTTGAGATTGTGCAGAAGGTGAAACCATATCTTGTCTTTTATCCTGTACTCGTCTCCAAAATTTTACGGGGAAATTTTCATTTCACTTAATTTACTTCCTCTTCATATCATGCAAATAGTCAAGTGGCTGCGAATGGTATGGTCCAAGGGGAGTGTAAAATATTGTTTGGTGTGGGAGTCTGCGTAGTGAATAGCTCGCAGGAGCTGGCGCATGCGCACCTGTCAAAGGCAGTGCAAGATGGCTGCCAGCCACTTGGTCAAGCATCTATGCTCCGAGGAGTCGGCGGCGGCGGCGGCGGTAGCAGCCGCCAGAAAGTAACAGTGGCCGCAGAGCGGTGGGAGTTTCCCGGCCTTGTTTTGTGAACTGGATAGCCCCAAGTGAGAGACCTCTTGGAGAAGCAAAAGGCGGGGTGCGGTGTAACCCCCTCCCCCAACCTCTCCTTAGTTTGACCAGTTCCCTTGCCCTCCCCTCCCCTTTTTTCCTCGCAGTCCGCTACACGCTGATATGCTGCGCAGGCGCACAAATAATTGAAGCGCCTCTTTGGCCCTAGGGGCTTGCGCGCTCCTGCGCGCGCTTCTTCTTCTCCTCCCTTGATTGGTCAGATTGCCCCGCCATGACACCTCCCTCTGCTCTCTAGGTTGAGAACGAGGCGGGGGGCGGGGCTAAGGGGCGCGTGCGCGATACTGTTGCTGTCCCTTGCTGCTATTGCGTTGCAAAAAAAAAAAAAAAAAATTCTTGACTAGGTAGCCTTGGGCCTTTTCTGTGCTAGAGGATCTAAAGGAGAGAAAAAGATTTCTGCAACCGAAGGGACAGTCGGGTAGTATTAAATTTAAGATATTAACGCCCGCCCTAGCAGGAGTGTGGGGATAGGAGTGGGGAAAGGCCTTAGCGTAGAGAGCCCAAGAGTATAAAACCATTAGTTTTGGGGCCAGGTGTTTTGAAAGGCTTGGCAAAGATCTGTTTTCTGCGTAATTCTTCCCTGGTTACTGACTGGTTTAAACACAACCCCTTGAACATTTCTGATAAACCTTTGAAACCCGCAGCCCCTCCTTATAGCGTGTAGGAGCCGCCAGCGTGCCCAGCAGCTGGCCCGCCGATCCTACCTCCAGAAGAGCCTAGCGCGTACACCACCCCCAGCTCCTGGCCTCCTTCCCCACCTACGGCTTTCACGCACTCGCAGTGATTGTTTTGCCCGCTCCCGCTCCCGCCGCCGCCGCCGCCGCCGCCGCCGGCGCCGCCGCCGCCGCCGCCAGAGGAGCAGCAGCGCTTGTGCAAACCGGGAAGATGGCGGCCGGCGGCGGCGGAGGCAGTAGTAAGGCCTCCTCCTCGTCGGCCTCTTCGGCAGGGGCTCTGGAGTCCTCGTTGGATCGAAAATTCCAGTCGGTAACTAACACCATGGAATCTATTCAAGGCCTGTCGTCTTGGTGTATCGAGAACAAGAAACACCACACTACTATCGTCTACCATTGGATGAAGTGGCTCCGGAGATGTGAGTGTTGGGGGTGCCTAGGGGAAGGGAAGATCGGGGAGATGGAAGGAAATACTGTCCGAATTGCTTGAGGCTTTCCCATAGAGCCACTGCTTTCGGTTGGGGTTGTTCACAGCAAAGCTTTGACCCGAGTGTTCCCAAACCCAGACTCCTCCATTCCTAGCCAGGGCTTTCCTGAATTGCAGGAAGCTTAGCATTTCTTGGATATTTAGCCACTGACTTGGTGTGACCTTGGGCCGATGGCCCCAGATCTATAAAGATCTACACATTATATCTTTTCAGAGCCTTATACCGTTGACTTGACTGAATCTTCACGGAAATTGTCGCGTCCGTTTGTTTGTTCTATAGCCCGTGAGGTGTTAATGATTTTCTGCTTTTCCTGATGCTAGACAAGCACTGGTCTAAGCACGACTAATAAATCCACCTATTTCTCTGGAATATGTTGGACCTCTGTTTTCTACTGACCTAAAACTTGGGGTGTGTAAATAAGACTTAATCTGGATGAATGATAAATAACGTGAGTTCCACATAGAGCTGAGGCGATCACCTGGGAGGTTTCCCTGTACCTGTGTTTGCTGCAGTGAAATAAATACAGGATTCTTGATACTGGCCGGAAACTACTGTATGTAGTCAGTATTATCAATAATACTTTAAATAAAAAAACCCAAAAAAATCCAACTACTTTTTAATTACTTGAAATACCTTTTTAAGGAATTGAGTTTGGTTTCATAGGTAATAATCAAAACAGGAAATCAAGAAGTTAGCTTTTTGAAGATATAGTACTCCCCCTCTCCCCAGTTATTACTTTTTTGCCTTCATGGGGCGGTTTTCCTCTTTGCTGCTTTACTATAGAAAAAAGGTCTAGTAAACTGTCAGGAAGCATGGATTGTGTACCAAGTATCTCAAATCTTTTAGGAGGAAGTGTGGAAGTGTTGCTTCCTGCTGAGAAGAGAGGGTTAACTCTTCTCAGGGTTTTTTGAATTTTAGGTCTTTTTTTGCTTCCTGACCATGGCTTGTCATTAGTGATATCCACCATCTAGGTATTCTTATTCCACTTCTGCCATTGCCTCTGTAGTGTTTTGATTTGTGTTTACTTTTTAGGGACCGGATAGATAAAACTTGCAAAATGATAGGCCCCAAGCTTTGAACCATTTGTATATATAAAATTATTGTTAGGAGAAATATTTTGTGGCTCTTTGAATAATAAATACTGAAAGGGTTGTAAACCTAGATGGGATTATCTATATTTATCAGTAGCAGGTCGGTTACTTTCTTTCCAAAAGGTAAAAATAGAATGTATAAAATCAAATGTAACAATCATCAAAGACCCTTACATATTAAGTATCTGCTATGTACCAAGCCCTCTATTGTCATTTTATAGTATATCTCATTATACCCAAAAATAACCCTCAGAAGTAGATTTTTTTTTTTTTTAATTTGGGGAACTGTGTTTTTCGAGGACCCATCAGCTCCAAGTCAAGTAGTTGTTTCAATCTAGTTGTGGAGGGCATCTCCTTGGCCCATGTGGGGATCGAACTGGCCACCTTGATGTTCTGAGCACTGCGCTCTAACCAACTGAGCTAACAGGCCGCCCCAGAAGTAGATTTTTAAATCATTGATTTACAGATGAGGAAACTAAGCCTCGCAAATGTTAATTAAGTTGTTTAAGGGTACACGGTAAAGTGGTGGAGTTAGGATTTAACTTCACCGTATCAGATGACAGTGGCCACATTTAACTTTGTAAAATAATGTTCTCAGGATTTCTCTTTGATGTACTTGGTACACCAGTGGAACCAAGCGGTGTTCATGTGAGCCTGAGGACATATTTTCCTTTAACATATTCTCCTTCCTGTTTTAAACCATTTTTACTAAATTATGCAAGCATTTTAACGTTTTCTACCTTTGGGCTCTGGTGCTTTAATTATATGGTTAGATCATTTGCAAGAATGAGTTGGTCCTCATCCCTGCCTTGTGGGATTACAAATGACAATTACAATATCTTTTTCTAGTCAGCAGTAATGAGATATATTGGAGCCAGAATTTTTCTGTCTCTGCTGTTGTTGATGTTGTACCTGAGTTTATTTCCCTTGTTCTCTTAAGAGGGCAAAAAATGATTGGCCTAGGAAGAAAATACTTCACTTGAAGTGCATTATATATAGTTTATAAAGTGAAATGCTTTTGACTTCGTAAAAACCTGATTTTTTTCCCCTAGTGGTATGCAATTTAGCTTTCTAAAATGGTTAAGGGTAATTTGTAGTCGATTTGTAGTTACAATTGACCCTTGAACGATGCAGGGTTTTGGAGTGTCAACCCCTGAGCAGTCAAAAATCTGTGTATAACTTTTGACTCACCCCAAACTTAACTACATATAGCCTAGTATTGACTGGAAGCCTTACCAATAACATAAACAGTTGATTATCAACACATATTTTGTATGTTACATGTATTATATACTATATTCTTACAATAAAGTAAGCTAGAGAAAAGAAAATGTCAGTAAGAAAAATAGGGAACAGAAAATAGAGTATTATACATATTTATTGATAAAAAAAATCTGTGTATGATAAATTCATATTTCTTCACAGTTAGAATTATTTTAGTTTGGTTTTAGGCAAATTTGTGAAGAAGATGTTTTGGCATTCCCGCCTTTCTATTTTCCTGACTCCACTTTTGCTTCTCTCTTTTTTTTCCAGGCATCCATTATGTGGTAATTTTTATTTAGACCTCTGTGAATTAATTTAAGTAACTATGTTAGCTCTTCCAGAGATATTATCATTTTGTCCTTCATTATGTGTAATAAAAAACTTTTGTTCACTTTAAAGAAGTAATTTAGAGAAGGCAAGATATATTCCATAGGTGGGTCCTACTGATTTTATTTAGGCTTTTAATTTGTTCGAAGCATTCATTACCATAATTTTTTAAGTGATCTTTCTGTAGCATAAACAGATGTCATTCCTGTGCTTTAAAATCTTCACTGATATCCCCTTGCAGCGGGGACACGATCTAAACTTCTCTTACTGTGGTCAACAAGTTCCTTCGCTATCTGCCCTGCCTACTACCTCTCAAGCTTCTTCTAATCCCATTTTATCATTTAGGTACAAGTTCAAATATTAATTTCTCAGAAAGGCCTTCCACAATGACCTTATTTCAAGTGGTCTCTTCAGTGGTTTTCTATTACATCACTGTATTTGCACTATGAATTTACCTTATTTATTTACATATTTATTGTCTGCACCCACTGGATGTCTTCTTTGCTGCCGTATCCTCAAGCAGCTAGAACAGTGTTTAGCACAGAATAAGCAATCAGTATATATTTGCTAGCATAATTTTATGAAATAGTTAACCAAGAACTTGAATTGTTTTCATTTATTTATCAGAAAGAAAAAATTACAATTTAGTGGAAGAAATCATAGGTATGGTTGTCGGTAGGTTGAAGATACAGCTTCTGTTTTTTGTTTTGTTTTGTTTTGTTTTTGAGGGCAGTGTCACTGGCCCTCACATGTGGGACCGAACCGGGGCTGCTGGCTTCCCAAGCCAGCGCTTAACCACAGCGCCACGTGGCCGGCCTGAAGATACAGCTTTTATATGGACTTGGTGTGTAATTTGACCAGATAAACATTTCTATACTTCATTTGTCGCTCCCATTTTTAATGTAAAATGGGAATCAATATGGAAAAGTAGAAAAATACATACTTTAGAATTAGACCTAGGCTCAGATCATAATTTCATCACTTAATATCTGGGTGACTTTATGCAAAGTACTTAAACTGTGAGCCTCAATGTCTTTTTTTTTTTTTTTTTTTGCTTTTGTGAGCCTCAATTTCTGATCTGTAAATAGAGATAATAATGATCTGTAAGGATTGCTGTCTAGGTTTAAGAAGACAATGCATGAATTTTAGCATATGTCCGGATGTAAGGAAAACATTCAGATTGTTTATTTTGTTGACGATCATGATGCAGAAAAAGATAGCCTTAAGATCCTGAGTATTCAGAATAATTATGGCAGAACTTTGTTTCGGGTATAGTACTGCAAAGTATATTCCCAGTCAGGGGCTGATGAATTGGACCTGCCTCTGTAGTGAATTAATGAGTGCTCTGAAGAGCTAGTAGGACAAAATGGGAAGTACTGTGTTTATGATACCTCCATATTGTCTTGTTTCTAACCATTGAATAGGTGGTCTGTTTTATAGAAGGTGGTATGAGAACTTAAGTGAGTTTTTGAAGAAAAGGGGGATATAGGAAAGTTGAATTATTTGTACAGCAGACAATCTGTTAAGATTTCCCTTGAGTTATTTTTGGTACAAACTGTAAATAGGTACAAGAGTCAGAAAGTATGATACCCCCCCTTCTACTGATCACCCCACTTTAGTAGTTATCAATTTAGCAGTCAGTCTTTTTTCTTTTATCCCTGTTCCTTTCCCCCACCCCTTACTTGAAGCAAATTTCAGTACAATCTGGCATTTTTTCTATAAGAAAGACTTATATAGACATGGACTAGCAAAAAGAAATCCCTTCATACAGGATTAATTTGTTGCAGAGAATTTGCAAAGTGTAGTTACCATTTTTGATCTATGGCAGTGATTTCTCAGTATGGGTCTCAGGATCCTTAGCTGGACCATGAAGATGGTGTTAAACAAAAAATTTTAACTTCCATGGCTGAGAGTCTTTTGAAAGGAAAGGGTTTATTAGGTCATTGCTAGCCAAAAAGAAGACAAGCCTTGGACATGGAGTCTAAACCACCAGCAGCTTGGCTAGGTAGGGAAGACAACACATCCATGGTCTCTGGGGTTTGCAAGTGTTTTTATCCATCAAGTAACTGGAAAGGGGAAGAAAGGTATAAGCTGTCTGAAAGAATTTACATCCCATTAGCTATAGGCAAAGGGGTGGGAGGAAGTGAAGGGGGGCCAGTCCGGGATAGGCACAGAGTCCACAAGACGAGAAGTCCCCTCCTGTGGATTGGCTGTGGGTAGCAGACCGGAAAGCCCACGTGTAAACAAGAAGCGGAGGCCTCTGGAGTTCAATGGTGCCCAGCTGGAATAATCTACGGAAATAGCTACCTGGAAATTAATCCGAAATTCCAACAAACAGAAAGAATGTGAGCAGGCTTTTTGTTTTTTGGTCTGCAGCCATGAACAGGCTAACAGTTCTATCTCTTTCTCTCATTCTCTGGCCCTGTAGTTTAATTTAGGATATCTCAGGAATTTCTCCTTGTCATTTTTAGCTAGACCATGAAGATGGTAATCTTATAGCTAACTTTTATGGGTCATGCACTGTTTCAAGTATTTTACACATATTAATTCATTCAGTCCTCACAACTCTTTGAAGCAGGTATTATTATGATCCCCATTTTACAGATGAGAAAACAGACACTGAGAAGTTGAGTAATTTGCCTAGTGACAGAGCTAATACGTGGTGGAGCCAGGGTTCAACCCAGGAGTTCGTGATTTTTGGTGTGCACTCTTAGCCACTGTACTAGTCAGCCTTTCCCATTCATAAAATATTTTCTACAACACAGAAAACCCTTGATAACCTTATTCAAACTTAGGCCATATAGATTAACTAGAATGTTGAGATTTTAAATCTTAGTGGGTTTTTTTGGTGCGTGTTTGCTTTTTGTGGCAAAACTGATTATTTTGTATGGACTTGAAGTTTTGATAGGCATTTATTTATGTTTTTGATTAATAAAAAAATGGGAAAACAAGTTGAACATGTTAGTTGTTAAAGCTGTCTACTAGATAAAAATCTTTAAATGTGAGGTACATTTAGAATAAATAATAAATGGGTTTCTTGGTGGCAGAAAGTTTGGGGTACAACACTGGTAAGTGGAGAATGCAGTCTTCTATCTTGTATTTGATATTCCACAAATATGAGGGTCTGGGACCATTTTCTCCATCTGTGTCCTCCGAAGTGTAGCTATTCCTTTAACTGTTGACTTTGTAATCCATCCTGTATAGGAGATATGTAGGCTAGACAGGTAGAGTATAGCAATACTACCATAGGCATAAAGGTTTTTAATCATATATCATATGGCTACAAATGACTAATACAGGTGGACTAGCCATAGATTCTATCCAAGTTTCAAGATGAATTTTGCTTATCAGTCCCTAGTTTACATTCAGTTCTTTTTTTTTTTTTTTTTGAGGGCAGTGTCACTGGCCCTCATATGTGGGACCCGAACCGGGGCCGCTGGCTTCCCAAGCCAGCGCTTAACCACCGCGCCACTCGGCCGGCCCACATTCAGTTCTTTTAACAAATATTGAATACCTACTGTGCCATGCACCGGGGACATAGCAGGTGAACAAAATGGAGAGATTGTTTTTGCCCTCATGGCGGTTATACTCCAGTAAGAGGAGACAAATAAAAATAATGAGTAAAATATTAACTATATTAGGAGGTAAAATGTTAGAAGTGCTATAGAGGCATATAAAGCGGGGAATGGGGATACAGAGTGTTATGGGAGTTCGGAGTAAGGGGGTGGCCTCACTGAGAAGGTGACATTTGAGTAGAGAGGTGAGGGAATAAGCACTATAGATATGAGAGGGTGAGGGGGCGAATGTTCCCAGAGAAAGAAAACAGAAAAATACAAAGACCTTGAGGTTAGAGTATGCCTGGTGAGTTTCCAGAACAGCAAGAAAGCTTTTGTGGCTGGAAAGGCGTAATTAAAATGAGAATTAGCAGGGCTGGCCGACATGGTGGTTAAGAGCTGGCTTGGGAAGCCAGCGACCCCGGTTCGGGTCCAGTGACACTGCCGTCCAAAAAAAAATGAGAATTAGCAGATGAACTCAAGTTATGGTGGGGGGGAGGGGCAGGTCACAAAGAGTGTTCTAGGCAGTGTAGGGACTTTGGCTTTGGCTCTGGATGAAATGAGCCATTTGAGCAGAGGAGTGATGGGAACTGTTCTATATTTTTAAACGGTCACTCAGGTTGCTGCAGAAACACGGACACCAGTTAGGGGCTATCATAGGAATCCTGGGGTAAGTGTTGGTGGTTTGGACGAGCCTGTGGCCAGTACAAGTGCTAAGAAGTAGCTTATTTCTGGATCTCCTTTGAAGGTAGATTCTCCCAGATTTCTAGATGGATTAAATGTGGGGTAAGAAAGGAGAATATTGAAAAATAACTTTTTTGGGCCTGAGTGATTAGCAAGAGTTGACATGTTTTGATATGGGAAAGCCTCTATGTGGAGCAGATTTGGGGAGGAACACCAGAAATTTAGTTTTGAATATGTTAAGTTTGGGTTGTCTACATTTAATATCTTTTTTTTTTTTTTAGATTTTTATTAGGGAATTGGGGGAGGGGAACAGCCAAGTTGTTCTTCAATCTCCGTTGTGGAGAGCGCCAATCGCCATGTGGTTTCCCATTGGCAGCTCATCGCCTCTAAGCTCAAAAGGTGCTGTGTTCAATCTTAGTTGTGGGTGGGCGTAGCGACCATCCCATGTGGGAGTCAAACCAGCAGCCGTGTTGTTAAGAGCACACGCTCTATCCACTTAGCCATCTGGGCGGCACCTCAGCTCAAGGTGCTGAGTTCAATCTTTAGTTGCTGGTGGGCATAGTCCACCATTGAATAGGCCATCTTGTTACACCAGCTGAGCCATCCTGCCACCTTTTGGCAGCTCAGAGACAGCTCAGCTAGGTCATAGGCTTCACTAGCCAATATGAGAATCGAACCAGCGGCCCTGTTGCTCAGAGCACATGCTCTAAGCCAACTCTTAGCTAACTGAGCCACTCGGCTGGCCCCTACATTTAATATTTTTATTGAGATATAACTCACAAATATAAACTTCACTCACTTAAAGTGCACAAGTCCATTGTTTCAGGATATTCACAGAGTTGTGCAGCAGTCACCACAGGGTGTCTGTTTAGTGTGAAGATTGTCCTTGAAACGAGCAGGCTGGAAGAGAACTACAGCCATGGGCCACTTCATAGGGATACTTTCTAAGAAATGCATGGTTAGGCGTCTCGTTGTCGTGCGAACATCACAGCGTGCACGCACACCCACCTAGATGGTGTCGCCTAATGCATACCTAGGCTGTATGGGACAGCCTACTGCTCTTGGGCTATGAGCCTGTACAGCATGTCACCGTACTGAATACTGCAGGCAATGGTATTTGTGTATCTAGGCATGTCTAAGCATAGGAAAGATACCGTGAAAACACAGTATAAAAATGGTGCAGTGGTATCAGTGTACCCTCCTGGCACTCTTTACCGTGACTGGAGCTGGGAGGACTGGCTGTTCCTCTGGGGGAGTCCGTGAATAAGTGGGGAGTGACCATGAGGGCCTAGGACATAGTGTAACTACTGTAGATGATGAACTGTACACTGAGACTCCACTAAGTTTATAAAGCAACAGGAGATGAAATCAGGCATAAATGAAAACGATGCGATCAACAGACACCGTAAACACGAGATTATGAGGCTGCTGCTGGTGTAACACGACATACTGTCTGCAGCAAAATCTTTTTTTTTTTTTTTTTTTTTAAGATTTTATTGGGGAATTTGGGGAGGGGAACAGCGTTGGGGAATCGGGGGAAAGGGAACAGACAAGTTGCTGTCTTTTTGTTCTTCAGTCTAGTTGTGGAGGATGTTGTTTCACTGGCCCATGTTGGTATCGTCATTGCGTTCTTCCCGGATGAGGCAGATCGGTCACTGGCCTCTGGATGGTTGCTCACCGCAGCTAGTGGCAGCTCACGCTGGCTGCTGGCCACTCACACTGGCTGCCGGCCACTCACTGTAGCCTATGGGAGCCCACTGCAGCAGGGGCTGCAGCCCACACCGTGTCCGGGGCTTGCACAGCCCAGCTCCAGGTGGAGCTGTTGTTAGCTGTAGAGGGCAGGGTCACTAGCCCTCATATGTGGGATCCGAACCGGGGCCGCTGGCATCCCAAAACCAGCTCTTAACCAATGCGCCACTCGGCCGGCCCTGTACTGTACTTTTATACAATTGGCAACACACTAGGTCTGTTTATACTGGTGTCACCACAAACGAGGAATACCTAGAGGTCCGATGTTTCAGGCTGTCACTAGGCCATAGGTATTTTCCACTCCACTATAATCTTACGGGACCACCGTGGTATACTTAGGCTGTCATTGACTGAAATCTGCCAAAGGGGCATTATACAGCATGTGACTGCACTAGGGGGAGTTAGAGAAGAAAGTGTGGTAAGAGGATACCAAGAGTAGATAGAGAAGAGGTCCAGAGTGAAGGCCTGGGGCGTTGCGGTATTTTAGATGCCTCTTTCTACTTACTTGGTCTGATGCCTTCTTGGGTAGGTTCTTTTTGAGGTTCAAGGTAAATTTTATCTCAGCTTCCCAAAGAAGTAATAAATCTATTTCAATCTCGTACATGTTTCTGATCTTGTTTTAGGCTCAATAGCACATCTGAATTAGTTAGGCATAAACTCCGTTATGAATCCCAATTGTAAAATTGTTGCATAATCTGTCCTCCCCCTATCAGTTTGATGCCTAGATCACCTTTTCTTCATCCCATTGCCCTGGCTTCATACAGATGTGGGTGATATTTTCCATGTCTCCTGACAATATTACAAACCATGGAACGACCTTAATTATAATGTGTAATCATTGCAATGGTATAAGCTAAATGAGCCTTTTTATCTGTATTAGGAGACTTTACAAGCCTTTAAGTTCTTCATTTAGCTGCTTTGTCTCAAATGCAGAAGAGTGATATGATGTACATGGCCCTAGGTGGATCTGAAACAATACGTAGAAAATAATTTCACTATGCATCCCATAGTAAGCTAAATTAATTACATAGCAAAGAGACATTCCCATAACTCAAAGTGTGAAACAATATTGACAAACTTTACACGGTTCTGTGGTATGGAAATATCTTGAAAATTTCCTTGGCAATGGAAAAATACTAATATTGAAATTTGCTCAAACAGGCCACCCCAAAATGACAGGTTTGTCTGTAGTGAAGGGGTTAGTGTATGTATGTGTGTAATTTCTGAGGGAGTGGAGACTTACTGATTTTATTCTTAGTGATTTGGTTTGCTGCATTTCATAGACGGATAAAAAATAGATACATCTAAACTACTTTTCCTCCTAGGCTTTTGTCAATCAGCTCTGGTCATTTTTTTCACTTTTCTCAAGCGTTTATTGTTTTCCAGCTGTACTTTAAAAAGTCCAGGGCCGGCCGAGTGGTGCATTGGTTAAGAGCTGGTTTTGGGATGCCAGCGGCCCCGGTTCAGATCCCACATATGAGGGCCAGTGACACTGCCCTTTACAGCTAA
The DNA here is from genome assembly GCA_033961575.1 of Aselliscus stoliczkanus. Taxonomy (NCBI): domain Eukaryota; kingdom Metazoa; phylum Chordata; class Mammalia; order Chiroptera; family Hipposideridae; genus Aselliscus; species Aselliscus stoliczkanus. Next base: position 103,544,895 of record CM066739.1, read on the forward strand.
CAACAGCTCCACCTGGAGCTGGACTGTGGGAGCCCGGTGATGGTGTAGGCTGCAGCCCCTGCTGCAGTGGACTGCCATAGGCTACAATGAGTGGCCGGCAGCCAGCGTGAGTGGCTGGCAGCCAGCGTGAGCTGCCAATAGCCGCGGTGAGTGACCATCCCGAGGCTGGTGACCGATCTGCCTCATCCTGGAAGAGCGCGATGATGATACCAACATGGACTAGTGAAGCAACGTCCTCCACAACTAGACTGAAGAACAAAAAGACAGCAACTTGTCTGTTCCCCTTCCCCAATTCCCCAATAAAAATCTTTAAAAAAATAAAAAAAGTCCAAACGGGCTATGTAAGTTAGTTTTAAAATTTCAAATTGGTTTTAAAATTTCAATTATCTGAGAAATAAGGATACAGCGAGGCTTTTTTTTTTTTTTTAGAGGGCAGTGTCACTGGCCCTCATATGTGGGATCTGAACCGGGGCTACTAGCGTCCCAAGCCAGTTCTTAACCACCGTGCCACTCGCACTACTCGGTCGGCCCTAGCGAGGCTTTTTAATGTGTAGAAGGAGCTTAGAGCCCCTAGTAAAAATTACTGAAAAACTTAATGCCTGTACAAACCAGCTTGACCTAAGTTTCTCATCTGTTTGTCAAAGAAACATAGTAGTTGGTGTTTTGTTGTGCTTCAGATTTCACTGCCTCCACAGATTTAATTATAGAACACTGGGAAACTGCACATCTTGTAGAGAAAGTAGTAGAATTTAGTTACTCCTTTTGCAAAAAAGCACCAATTCCATCTGTGCTTTGAAATACTAAAAGTTAAAAGTTTTTCTGGCAAAGACAAAGACAGTTTAAAAACTACCTCATTCTTTGTATTCTTCTCTGAGAGAAAAACATTGAAATAGAGGCTCTTTGATGAAAGAAATGAAATGTTTAGTATGCTGGGTTTAAATTTTGGTTGTGGCTTTTATCTTTCCCTCATCTCTCTTCCTCCCCGCTTTTCACTCACTAGTGAATAGTTTCACTTACTTTCACTATGGTTTTTTTGGTACCCACTAACAAAGAAGGGCGGGGGGGAGAGAGAGAGAGACAGAGAGAGACAGAGACAGAGACACTGACTGCTCTTTAATAAAAGTTGTATTGTTAGAGGTGAAAAGATCTTTTAATGTTAGGAATTATAATTTGCCATGTTTAAATTTTAAAAGGCCATAACGGATCCTGTGCTGTTGTGTTCCCTTTATCATCGTGACAGTTTTAAAACTGGAACATAATGCATCATTTTTAAAAAGCTCATTCATATAAAGTGTCCCAGCTAGAATGTAAGCCCACGGCAGCAGGGACTTTATTTTGTCACCACTCTGTCCTCAGCACCTGGAAGAGGGTATAGAACATACAGAGTGCCTAATTAGTGAATCTTTCTTAAATCTGACCCCAGACCACAGTTTGAGAGTTGCCCCTAGAGAGGTTGTACAGTTTTGTCAGATTTACATACATAGGGGATGTACAGTTTTGTATGTGGTTAGCTGGCCGAGAACGTTGGCTTTGGATTCCAGTGGGCATTATTATAGTTGGTACTTAACCTCTTAAAGCCCCCAAATGGGGATGATAACATTGTAGTACAGCCCACCCTATCTGATTGTTGAGGATATTAAAGATAATTCATATCAAGTGCTTTGCAAACTATCTGGTATTTAGAAAGCTCATCAAATGGTAACTGTTGTCATTTTTAAATGCAATTATGGTATGTATATATTTTATTATACCATGTTTCAGTCAGGCCTGTCTACTTAAATTTTAAATTCTTCCAGTTAATCCTGCGTTCTCTGGGTGAAATTTTAAGGTTAATAATCCAAAGGAATGAACTTGGATTTTTATTAATACTGGTGAATGCCTGGAGAACACATTAATCTGAAAACTGTTTACCTATTTTGATTAAATACCTATTTATATAGCAACATCTTACAGTTCCAGAAATTCATAGCATTTAAGAATCTTTTATATGTTTTTATAATTATTATGCTAATAAAATGCATCTCAAAGAGGGGATTTCAAAGGTATAGCAATATTTTTAATATTGTAGGATTTTAAAAATAAATAACCTGGGGCCGGCCGAGTGGCTCAGTTGGTTAAGAGTTGGCTTCGAGCGCGTGCTCTGAACATCAGGGCCACCAGTTTGATTCCCACATGGGCCAGTGATGCTGTGCCCGAGCTGAGCTGTCGCTGAGCTGCCAACAGGTGACAGGATGGCTCAGCTGGTGTAACAAGATTGCCTGTTTGATGGTGGGCTACGCCCACCTGCAACTAAAGACTGAACTCGGCTCCTTGAACTGAGCTGCCGCCCGGATGGCTTAGACGATAGAGTGTGCGCTCTTAACAACAAGGCTGCTGGTTTGACTCCCGCATGGGATGGTGGTTATGACCACCCGCAACTAAGATTGAACACAGCACCTTGAGCTTAGAGGCCACGAGCTGCCGACAGGAAGCCAGATGGCTACTGGTGCCCTCCACAACAAAGATTGAAGAACAACTTGGCCAGTGAGTGCCTGGAGAACACATTAATCTGAAAACTGTTTCCCCAATTCCCCAACACTATTCTCCTCCCCCAATTCCCCAATAAAATCTTTAAAGATAAATAAATAAGCTTCAAAAACAAGGGGGTTTTTAAACATTGAAGTTGGAGTAATAAAGACCAAATATTAATCATTTTTATTTAAATTTTACAAAATTTAAATTAAAGATTTTTTTAATTGTTTTTTGTGTTTTTTTGTTTGTTTTTTTGAGCGCAGTGTCACTGGCCCTCACATGTGGGATCCGAACCAGGGCCGCTGGCGTTCCAAACCAGCTCTCAACCACCACGCCACTCGGCCGGCCCAAATTAAAGATTTTTTTAAAAGAATATTTCGTATCAAGACATTTTGGAAGCTCCATTTCATTTTGTTTTAAAAGACTTAAAAAACCTGATCATAGAAAAGTAAAGAGCTTTGAAACTCATTTATAGGGAGGGCTTCCTTACACATATATACTGTGTCTAGTATCAGCGAGGTTAATGATTCCTTTCCATCTTTCAGATTGCCATGTGCAGTACTTCTGTGTAAACTGACAAATGTGGATAAGATACAGAGAAAAGAAAACATAGCAATGAACAAAAATAACAGTATGACTTTGGACTTTGTACAACAGCATTTCCCAAGAAGCGGTGATATTTAGTTTAGGATTTCACTGTCAAAGTGTAGGAACTACCAAGTTAGAGTTAAACGTCGTTTCATGCTTAGTACTTTTAACAAAATGCTCCATGAATTTCCAAGAAGGGTGGTGGGGGATAGTTGGCATTTTCCAAATTTACTTGACCATGGAATCTGTTGTTTTTGGTTGTTTTTCCAAGTTATCTCATGGAATTGGTGTTGCAAGAAATGTGCTTTGGGAAGCCTTGGGATGGAAGTTTTTCTAGGAAACCCCCAATTAAGGAAGAGAGCACCAGCTTATATTTGTGTGTAGTAAGAAAGGCTTCTTGGAGGAAACAGTTGTTCAAAAAGATGTGAGGCAGGTGAAAGAAGGCATCCCACATATGAACAAAGGTATGCGTCAGAAGCAGGCAGTGACAGCCAGAGGTACACATTGCCAAGTGAGGATGGAAAAGACAGAGAAGGAATAAGAGGCATGCTTTTTATTTATTTGTTTGTTTGTTTGTTTGTTTTAATTTTTACATTTTTTTTTCTTTTTTCCAAAGATTTCACTGGGGAATTGGGGAAGGGGAACCCTGTATTCCTCCAGGAGCCATCAGCTTGAAGTCAAGTTGTTGTCCTTCAGTCTTAATTGCGGAGGGCACAGCTCAGCTCCAAGTCCAGTCGCTGCTTTCAATCTAGTTGGGGGTGGGAGCACAGCCCACCATCCCATGTGGGAGCCCAACAGGCAACCTTGTTGTTAGGAGCACGTGCTCTCACCAGCTGAGCCATCTGGCCGCCCATTGGCAGCTCAGCTTGGGAGCAGCTCACTGGCCCATGTGGGAATCGAACCGGCGACTCTGTTGCTCAGAGTTCATTCTCTTAACCAACTGAGCCACCCAGCCAGCCCCTAAGGCATGATTTTTTTAAGATGTAAGGGGGATAAAGTATGTTAAAAAGAAAGTAACTGTGTAGGCATTAAAGTGGCAATAGTGATTGTAACACTGGACCAAAGTTATTTTTTGTAATACTGATTCAGTATAATTATGGATTTTATTCAGAGCTTTTAGAATTCAAATACCAAAATCAGCGAGGTCAGCTATTGAATACATTTCATATTTTTAAAATTATATTCTAAAACATCAAGTAAAATATGAATTGATAAAAACAAATATTAAACAGATTAGCGTTCTAATATATTCTAAGAGTCATCAGCTGCTCTTAGCTTTTCTGCTTCCTTGGACCTTGGTCTTTTTGCCTGAGGCACCCTTATAATTGTCAAGTGTGGTGTAGCTGGTTGGGTTGGACCTCTCGCCATATATAACTGTTCTCTCTCTGGTCAGTGCTCTTAGGACCATCCATTTCTGTTCAGTAGTTCAGAATTGCTGGAGTTTTGATTTTTTTTCTTCACCAACTTGGGAAAAATTGTCCTAATGGAGGTCTGAACCCTTTCTTTCCCCCAAGGAGAGAGACTCAGGAAGGTGTTTTCCCTTTGGTGCAGACTCACCCTGTAAGTGGGAGGTGACAAAAGTAGAAGGGGCATGGCGTGGATGAGTGGGTAGGGAAGAGATAAAAGATAACCAAAAAAGAGGAACAAAGCTGCTTTGTATAATGCCAACAAAAATACTGTATTTGGTCTTTAAAACAGCACAGTAAACTGCAATACCTGAAACTGATATTATAGTTACTAAAAATAAATAACAACATGTTTGGGGTAAAAGTTAGAATGCCATTATGATAATCTATCGAAATGACAAAGACCTGAATTAGTATAGTGGTCGTGGAGAGGGCAGAAAAGAGCTAAGGTATTTAGAAAGTAGAATTTGATAGCACTTGCTGACCTGTTGGTTGTTGGGGAAGAAGTTAGAGGAAAGCCTGGAAGATGGATCCTGTGGGTTCTGTCTTGGGTGACAGGGAATTTGAGAGGAAGAGCTAGATGATAAAAGTAGGTTTGAACATGGCGTTGGAGTACCTAGAGGCCATCCGAGAAGAGTTGTTTAGTAGATAATTAGCCATTTAGATAATGCTTATATGTTATCCTAATATTGGCTAATACTTGTTGATAACTGTGTACTTGATGCTATCCAAGGAGTTTTGTGTGTATTATGCCATGTGATATTGACAACCTTTGAATAGGTAGGTACTATTATTATCCTATTGTATAGCTAAGGAAAGCAGGGTTTTGAAAGGGTCATGCAATTAGAAACGGGCTGGGCATTGAAGCTAAGTCTGTCTGACTTAAATATGTCCACAACTACATATTGTATTGGGGAGGAAGCTTTGAATCAGAGATGTGGACTGAGGAATTGTTAGTGTATTGGTAGGTAGTAGTTAATGGATGAGCGGTTCAAGGGACAGTGTTTTAAGTGAGAAGAGAATAGGGCCAATCAAAGAATGGGAGAAATGGGGCGGCCAGTGCTCAGGTGGTTAGAGCACAGTGCTCATAACACCAAGGTTGCTTGTTCGATCCCCACATGGGCCCTGAGCTGCACCCTCCACAACTAGATTGAAACAACTACTTGACTTGGAGTTGATGGGTCCTGGAAAAACACACAGTTCCCCAATAAAAATGTAAAAACAAACAAACAAAAAGAACAGGAAAAACCAGTTTCAGGGCTTAGCAGAAGAAAAGGTGGCCTGGGTAGAGGAGAGGATGAGAACAGGTGATTGCCCAGAAAGGAAGAGAGGAGAAAGCTTGCCCGAGGAGTTTCGTGGAGCATGGTTGCGGGAAGGAGCACCATTGTACTGGGCAGAAAGGTGACTGGGACGACTTCTGTTTCTGATTATGACACACTAGCTGTTTTGCAGGATCCTTCCACTAAAAATACAATTATACCCTGCAAAAGTTGCAACTAATATAATTTTTAAAAATAAACTTAATTTTAGAATAGCTTTGGATTTACAGAAAAGTTGCAGAGATAATACAGAATTCTTGTATACCCTGCATCCAGGTCCCCTGGTGTTAACATCTGGCATTAGTAGAGGCCATACTTTGTGGATTTCCTTGGTTTTTGCCTCATCTCTTTCTGTCCCAGTAGCCCACATTACATTTAGTCATCATGTCTCTTTAGGCTCCTTCAGCCTTAACAGTTTTGTGGAATACTGATCAGGTATTTTGTAGAATGTTCCTTAGTATGGGATTGTTTCGTGTTTTATTCAGGATGAGTTGGGTTATAGATTCCTGGAAAGAAGAACATAGAGATAAAGTGCTGTTCTCATTGCATCATACCAAGGGTATCCTAGCAACGTGACTTATCACTGATGGTGCTGGCTGCAGAAGCGTTTGTCAGGCTTCTTGACTGTAAAGTTACTCTTTTCCCCCTTATCCTACTGTATGTACACAAAGATGTCACTGGGCACACTACACACTTAAGGAGTGGGAAGTTAGGTTCCATCTCGAGGGGGCAGTCTCTATGTAAATTATTTGGAAGTCTTATGTATGGATGCTTACAAGCATAATTTTAATGCATTAGTGGAAGCTCCCTAAGGGTCTGTGCTCACTTGCAAAAATGAAGAATCCTCTGAAACAGGAGCAGAGAGCTGTAAGTTCACAGAAAAGCTGAGGTTGCCCTAAAGGCAAATGCCCATATTAGCACTAAAGAGAGACCAAGGCTTCCTGTGAAAGAGCCTTCTGAGGAGGATTCTAAATCAAAGTCAGCACCACCCCTGACCTTGTCAGAGCAAATGCAAGTATGTTTTGAGAGAAAACTTCTGATTAGGCTCTCTGACTTCCCACAGATAAAATGCAATAAAATGTAAGCTCACAATAAAAGAGAATTACGAAGCACAAGGAAATAAGCCACTATGAGTGATATCTGGTAGAAACAAACCCCTAAAGACTTTAAAAATTATTGGAATGGTGAGATACAAAATATAAAATAATCATGTATAAAATGTTTAAATTAATGAAAGATGGAATCTAAAAGATAGCAAGAAATGAAAGGCTCTCAGACATGATTACGTAGTAGATTTGTAAAAAAAAAACAGTGAAATGTTAGAAATCAAAAATACAGTTGTTGAAATTAAAAGTTCAGTGAATAGATGGATGAATGAAATGAAAGATAGATCTAAAGTAATTTCCCAGGATGTAAACTTACATTTTTAAAGGTTCTCCCCTGCTGTGGTGAGAATAACATATAAGGAGGAAGGGACAGAAGCAGGGAGACCTATTGTAATAGTAATGTAATAGTCCAGGTGAGAGAGGTAATTGTGGCTTTGACTGAGTGGCAGGAATAAAGGTGAGAAGAAGTAAATAGTTTCTGGATAGATTTTTTTTTTTTTTTTTTTTTTTTTTTGAGGGCAGTGTCACTGGCCCTCACATGTGGAACTGAACTGGGCCGCTTCCCAAGCCAGCGCTTAACCACAGCACCACTCGGCCGGCCTGTGGATAGATTTTAAAGATAGAACAGATTGCTAACAGCAGGAGAAAAAGAGGGGGATTAAAGATAATTCCCAGGTTTGTGTCCTTAGTGGTAGAAAGGTGGAGTTGTCATTGACTAAGTGATGAAGGCTTTGAGTGGACAAGATTCGGGGGAGATCAAGAGTTTAGTTTTGAACCTGTTGAGTTTGCGATGTCATTTAGATGGTAGTTAATGGAGATGTCCAGTTAGGTAGGTAGGTAGGTAGATACGTGAGTCTTGAGTTAAGGGAAGAGGTCTGGGCCTTTGTCAAGATTAATCAAGGGAAAAAATGGGAAAGCATAAATAAACAACATTGGCAATGGAAAAGAAGGCATGCCTGCAGATTTAAAAATTACATAAACAACTTGATGCCAAGAAATTTGAAAATTCAGATGAAATGGATAAATTCCTTTAAAAAAATTTGAGAGTGATCCAAGAAAAATTAGAAAATTTGAGTAGTTCTGTAAGTACTAACCAGATTGAATCAGTAGTTTATAAAATTCTCTTATGAAGAAAACATCAGGCCCATGAAACAAACATCTTGGGCCAGAGAGCAAGAAGGTGCTCAAAGGTGAATAAGATCATATCCAAAGGATGTAAAAGCTGACTCGGAAGGGATTTTACTGACTACACGTGGGACGGTTGGTGCGTCACAAAGAATAATGACAGTAACGAATGAAGGAAAAAACCCCTGAGTCCATAGTGATGTCCACTAAAAGAAAAGTGAAAGAGAACAGGGAGGGGCAGAAAGGGGAAACTTTTTTTTTTTGAGGGCAGTGTCACTGGCCCTCTTATGTGGGACCCTAACCGGGGCCTCTGGCTTCCCAAGCCAGCATGTAACCACCTCGCCACTCAGCCAGTCCAAGGGGAAACTTCTTTATAGAAGAATGTCAATTATAATAAGAAGTCGCATATGTTTTTTTTGTTATGTTGAATATTAAATGACTAAAATTTTTTTTTTTTAATAATGAATGGTAAGTGAGGAAGTGGAGAGATATCTGGCCATTGTAATAGATGGTTGGTTTCAACTAATTGAATGAGAAGGTAGCTGTGATGGATTATGTAGTTAAAGGGGGGTTATTTTAAAATGTGAGTCACTTCAGTATATTGGGAGGCATTAACTAGTTTTTTTAAGCTACTGTATTGTTAAAGTACATGGTAAATGAAATTTGAACAATACATGTGTTATAAAATGAAAAGTAAAAGTTACCTTTCACCTTCTTCCTCTATATGCCTAGTCCCCATTATTAACAATTTCCTGTGTACATTCACATCGCTGTGCATCCATCACCACCACCCATCTTCAGAACATTTTTCATCTTCCTAAACCGAAACTTTGTCCCCATTGAACAATAACTCCCCATTCCTCTCTCCTTAACATGATTCTGCTTTCTGTCTCTATGAATTTGACTATTTAGGTACCTCATATAAGTGGAATCATGCAGTATTTGTTCTTTTGTGACTGACTTATTTGACTTAGCATGATGTCAAGGTTCATCCATGTTATGACGTGTCAGTTTCTGTCTTTTCTAAGGCTGAGTAATATTCCACTATATATATGCTGGGCACATACACACACACATTCTTAACCACATTTTGTTTACCACATGTGTTCTTAAAAGAGGACTATCTATACACAAAGATTTTTAAAAAATTATAAACAAATAGATGTTTAGCTTTACATTAATAATTTTGAAAGCCTTGAAGAAATGGAGGATATGTCCATGAAAATGTTAACCCTACTGACTCAAGAAATACAATAGAAGACCTGAAAAAGGCCTCGGACCCAGCTGGTACTCAGTCACACCTGTGTGTTTGCTTTTATTAACATGTGTTTTATGGCTAAGTATTAATTTGAATTATTTTTATTTTTTATTTTTTTTACTTTCAAAATTTAAACAAGGCTGTTTTTCATATCCAAGTGAATGTTTTTGTCAGGGTGCATCAGGTCTTATCAAATTAAAATAAAAATAAAAAACAACTCTGTAATTTGTATTCCTGGGATCCTAACTATTCAGCATTTAGTCCATATTGTATTTTTTTATGATGAGTAGTGATGCTATAGGTACTTTTTTGCCTATATCCTGAGGCACGAGCGGAAATGCTGGATTAAAGGGGACGCAACTGTTTAACTTTACAAGTACTGCCAGTTTGTTTCCCATTTAAAACCACATCAAAAGTACTTTGACGTGATCAATACACTTGATAGCTCTTTAGCCAGACTAAGGAGAAGATGTAAATTAATAATAAGAAGAATGAAAATGGGACAATAGTACAGATCCTGCAGACATTCAACTTGTAGACATTTTATAGTTAGGTTTTACATTTAGGTCTAGAATGCATTTTGAGTTAATTTTTGCAAATGGTATGAGGTACAAGTCAAGTTTTTGTTGTTGTTTTTTAAATGGATGTCCAACTGTTTTAACACCATTTGATGAAAAGATGGTCCTTCATTTCTTCATTGAATTGTCTATGCACCTTTGTCAAAAGTCAGTTAACCATGTGTTTTTTGGACTCTGTTTTGTCCATTGATCTGTGTGTCTGTCCTTTTGCTGATAGGATTGCCTTTTGCCTTGATTACTGTAGCTTGTCTTGAAATCAGGTAATGTGAGGCTTCTAATAAAATTTTAAAAATTGTTTTGGCTATTCTAGGTCTTCTGTCTTTCCATATAAATTTTAGAATCAACTCTTTAATTTCTACAAAAAACCATGCTGGGATTTTGATTAGGACTGTGTTGAATCTGTGCATTAATTCTGGGGTAGAACTGACCTCTTTACAATACTGAGTCTTCCAAACCATAAGTATGATTTATCTCTCCATTTATTTAGGTCTTTGATTTTTTTCATCAGTGTTTGCATTTTTTTCCCTAAGTCTTTCTTGCTCTTATAAATGGTACTGATTTTTACAAAAATCATTTTCCAGCTATTTTGTTTTCTGCAGCTCTCCTAAACTCACTTGTTAGTTTTAGTACCTGTTGTCTTGTGCTATTACATTTAAGTACTCATTAAAGATGAAAAAAAGTAATCTGATTTTGGGGACCTCAAGTTAGACTAAGGCACACAGGCAGTCAACAAATACATAGAAAAGGAGTAAAAGATATAATTCTGTCTTCAGAGAGTTTACAGTCTAGCCAAGGAAAAGCTGATATGTGAAACACTGCATGATATTAACTAAGAGAGCAGTCCGAGTTCAGAGCAGAGAAAGATGAAAGTGGTTTCAAGAGCTTTCAGTGAGGACCAGGTATTTTTTTTTTTTTTAAGATTTTTTTTATTGGAGAATTGGGGAAGGGCAACAGCCAAGTTGTTGTCCTTCAGTCTTAGTTGTGGAGGGTGCAGCTAGCTCAGCTCCAAGTCCAGTCACCATCCAGCTGCCCTAGGCAGCTCGCGGCCATTCAGCTCAAGGTGCTGTGTTCAGTGTTAGTTGTGGGTGGGTATTACCCACCATCCCGTGCGGGAGTCAAACCTGTAACCTTGTTAGGAGCACGTGCTCTCACCAGCTGAGCCATCCTGCGACCTGTTGGCAGCTCAGCTCAGGTGCAGCTCACTGGCCCATGTGGGAATCGCACCGGCGACCCTGTTGCTCAGAGCTTGCTCTCTTAACCAACTGAGCCACTCAGCCGGCCCCAAGAACCAGGGATTTGACTTGGATTTTGAGATCAGAATTGAAATGAATGGAAGGAGAACAGTAAGGTCATTTAAATGGAAGGCAGTATAAACATTTTTTAAAATCTGTGAGCAAACAGTACAGCTCTGTGATTAACCAACATTTGTATTATGCATCAACAGAGTTTTAGTTTGATCAACTTTTTAGAACACTTTGCTGATTAAATATATGTGCATAGTTATTATTCTGCATAGCTATTAGGTATGAGCAATTAAACAAGCCATATAAATGTACTTAGTACCACTACAAGCAGACCAACCATTTCTGAAGTCAACTGAGAAGGAAACAACTGGATTGAAGCTCTACGACTTCTTGGAAGACGACGGTTCCCAAGTGATCCGGCCTCTGATTTTTTTGGCAACCTGTGTGTTTCCCGGGCCTCCTAGGTATTAGCAGTCAGAACAGAACAAGGGAGTCCGGGGATTGGGGGAGCTCAGAGTCATTAAGCCTTTTCTCTCCCCATTTTTAGAGGCCAGAGTTAAAGAAGAAGCTGTCGTCATATCTTAATTTAGATGAGTTGGTTTAGATGGCATTCTCTTCTCATACTCCCTTGGTGCGTACTAGCTTAGAAGGAAGGCAAACGGGGAGAAAACAGCTACTTTCAGTGAAGTATTTGGTTTGCTCTGCAACAGGGACAGATATTCAGCATCAATTATTTATTCCTTCCAGAAACCTTTGGAGCTATTATATTCATTTTAAGATATGGAAATAAAGACTCAATGACATGTAATTATAGCCAAGGTCCCTGCCCAGTTGGTTATTGAGGTAGAATTTGAATTGATGTCTGTCTGCATCCACTTTCCATTTCTATCTGTTTTACCATCCTCTGAAAGGAATGAGAATTGTGATATGTGGGTTTGAGATGGGACTATCCTTAGCAGCTAAGGTGGGACAGATTACATTATTTGATATTCCTCGTTTCACCCACATTTTCATATTAGTGAAATAAGGTCAAACTTGAAAGAGGAAATATTACAAAAGAGCCATGGCGGGATTAAGACTGTACTGTAGAATTATAGAAGACGGGCTTGGTTAACAGGGAAGGGAGTAAAAGATGCCTTCTTCACATCTTAGATCATTGTGTGGTGTTATCCAGGGGACTCCATAATATGCGTATTTGGGGGTAATTGATAGGAGAGAGAAGCAGATAATTTAGATTATGGGGACAGATTTTGAAAGGGAGGCCTGGTTAGTATTCTTTTACCCATTAGAAGATATTTACTGTATACCTGCTATGTAGTTGATTGGCATTGAGCTGCAAAGCTGCTGGGTCCAGGGGTTTATGGTCTGGTGGGCTCCGAGTGAACAGTCCCGTATCTGTGACCAAGGTGTTTAGCAGTCTTGAGGAGGGGCATAAAATGTAGCAGCAGAGGGGTATTTTCTTTTTAATTTTTAATGTGTTATTTTAAATAAGTAAATACTTGGCTCAGTCAAATTCCAGAAGGTGTACAATAAAAAATAAATTCTCTGTCATAACCATTCTTGTCTCTCTTGATCCCTTGTTTCCTTCCGTAGTGGCATCACTGTTAGCAGTTTCTAGTCTGTCTTCCCAGAGGTATTCCCTGTGAATATAAAGTATATGCTTGTTTGTATTTTTTATACATGTAGACCCACTGTACCTTGTGTTTTTCACTTTACATCTTGGAGATAGTTCTAAAGGAACTATAGAATGTCCTTGTGTTTTTAAATAGTTGTACAATTCAGCTGGATGAAAGTAACATCATTTATTTAACCAGGTCCCTGTTCATGGACTTTTAGGATATTTCCATACTTTTGTTGGAAATAGTGTTGCCGAGAATATCTATACACAGATCTCTGCACAGAGAGATAAGTTCCCAGCAGTCTGGTGATCGCATTGAAGGCGATGAAACCAGAGGCAGAGATCAGTTATCAGCAGGTTTGTTGTAGTAATGATGAGAAACTGATAAGGTGCCTGCAAAAGGAATGGGGAGGGAAAGAATGAAAGAGAAATAATGTAATACATTGATTCTAAATTGCACATTGTTCTTTCATATTTTAACACGTTTGAAATCAGTGTGCATTTTCCAGTTGATGGCTTCAATCAACGAATTTGAAATACTTTTTAAATTTTTTGGTGCATGTTATAAACAATGATTTCTTTTTTTCCTTTTTTAAAATTTTATTGGGGGACAGGCCAAGTGGTGCATTGGTTAAGAGCTGGCTTGGGACGCCAGCTCCGAGCAACAGGGCCTGGGTTGGGATCCCACATATGAGGGCCAGTGACACTGCCCTCTATAGCTAAGGTGGTGAACAATAGCTCCACCTGGAGCTGGGCTGCTGTGAGTCCCCTGGACTGCATAGCTGCAGCCCCTGCTGCAGTGGGCTGCCATAGGCTACAGTGAGTGGCTGGCAGCCAACTTGAGCTGCCAGTAGCCACTGTGAGCGGCCATCCAGAGCCCGGTGGCCGATCTTCCTCACCCAGGAAGAGCACAATGATGATACCAACGTGGGCCAGTGAAGCAATGTCCCCCACAACTAAACTGAAGAACAAAAGGACAGCAACTTGTCTGCTCCCCTTCCCCGTCTCCCCAATACTGTTTCCCTCCCTCAATTCCCCAATAAAATCTTTAAAAAAAAATTTTTATTGGGGAACAGCCATGGTTATTGGTTACACATTGCTTTCATGCTACAATGGCATAGTTGTCTCTTAGGGAGGGCGCAGCTCACAGTGGCCCATGCAGGGATCGAACCGGCAACCTTGGTGTTATCAGCATCACACTCTAACCAGCTGAGCTAACCGGTCACCCCCATAAACAATGGTTTCTTAAATTCAGAAAAAATATAGTCATGAGGTAGGATTGACATGATTTAGATATAGAAAATAAAGGGTAGCAATAGTTAAAATTGACATGTCGTTTTTGTTTTCACTTTCAGTATATAAACTTTTTCTATTTTCTGTATGGTCTTCATATTTGATTAATAGTCACATTAACTTTGTGAATTTCATAAACCAATTCCACTATTGGTGGTTATTCAGGTTCTAAGTTTGTTTTGCTCTTTGCAGATCACTGATAACACTGAAGAGATTTGTTTAGAACTGGGCAATGTTTGGATTTAGTAGATTTCTAGATAATTGTATATAATGATATTTAACAGATGTCCTGAGTGGAAAATTATTCAAAGAACTTCTGAGTTGATACCTTACAAATATTAAGAGACGACTTTAAAATTTTTAGTTTAGATGTGGCTCTTTTAGTTTACATTGAAGTCATTTTATTCAGGATACCGGTTCTAAAATAGTCTTTAAGACTAAAGATTAGCCTTAAAATTTGTTCCTAATTACAATATTTATGCTTTTTAAAAATTAGTTTCAGGTTTACAAAACAATGTTCTAGTTAGACATTTATATCCGTCACAAAGTGATAGCTTAGTGCCTCCTCCCCCAAACTGTTGGGTTGTCAGAAAAGTCATGACGTATTTTTTTTCTATATTTTTCATTGCAAAAATGCATCATGACTTTTACGACAACCCAATACTATCCCTCTGACATCTTATATAGCTGTTAAATTCCATTGATTGTATTCCCTATGCTGTACTCCACATCTTGTGACTTAAGTATTTATGCTTTTTTGATAAACAACCTTGTACAGATATATATGCATGGTGTATGTAATTGGTAGTATATAATTCCGTAGAGTGAATCACTGATCAGAAATTAAATCAGCTGAATGTTTTTTTGTTTTGTTTTGTTTTGTTTTTTAGCTGAGCCATCCTGCCACCTGTTGGCAGCTCAGCAGTAGCTCAGCTCGGGCTGGGCATTGAACTGCTGTTGTTCAGAGCTCAGCTCGCACTCTTGAGCCAGCTCTTAACCAACTGAGCCACTTGGCCGGCCCAGAATGTTTTTTTGTTGTTGTTTTTTTGGATAGTTTATTGGGGAATTGGGGGCGGGGACAGTGTTGGGGAACCGGAGAAGGGGAACAGACAAGTTGTTGTCCTTTTGTTCTTCAGTCTAGTTGCGGAGGACGTTGCTTCACTGGCCCATGTTGGTATCGTCATTGTACTCTTCTCGGGTGAGGCAGATCGGTGCTGGCCTCTGGACGGCTGCTCACAGTTGCTCTTGGCAGCTCACATCGGCTGCCAGCCACTCACGCTGGCTGCCGGCCACTCACTGTCACCAATGCCAGCCCACTGCAGCAGGGGCTGCAGCTATGCCGTCCCAGGGACTCACAGCAGCCCAGCTCCAAGTGGAGCTGTTGTTCACCATCTTAGTTGTAGAGGGCAGTGTCACTGGTCCTCATATGTGGGATCCGAACCGGGGCCGCTGGCATCCCAAGTCAGCTCTTAACCACCACGCCACTTGGCTGGCCCCAGCTGAATATTTGTTTGTTTGTTTTTTTCTTTTGTTTTTTTAGCTGAGCCATCCTGCCACCTGTTGTCAGCTCAGCGGCAGCTCAGCTTGGGCTAGGCATCAAACGAACTGCTGTTGCTCATAGTTCAGCTCGCACTCTTGAGTGAGCTCTTAATCAACTGAGCCACTCAGCTGGCCCTCAGCTGAATGTTTTGATGCTTGAAATTCCACTAGCAAATTTAGGGTGATTCTAAACTTACTTGTTCTCCTGTTTCTCTTCATCTTTGTGAAAATAATCTTATTATTTCTTCCAGTTTTTCATTAGTCAATATTTTTCTGTGGCCTCTAATTTCTTTCTGAAAATAATTGCTGTGATCCCTGAATGTTTGTTTAACTTCATTGTTTTTTTTTTGCTCTTAAAGTCTTTATTTATTTATTTATTTATTTATTTATTTATTTATTTATTTATTTATTGGAAAACAGTGTATTTTTTCCAGGACCCATCAACTCCAAGTCAAGCAGTTGTTTCAGTGTAGTTGTGGAGGGCACAGCCTTTTGGCCCATGTGGGAATCAAACTGGCAACCTTGGTGTTATGAGCCTGTGCTCTAACCACCTGAGCTAACCGGCTTACCCTATAGATGAATTCTGATAAGTTGAATGTAACTATGATGTGATTTCCATTAACCAGTAGCCCTTGAGATCTCTAATTTTTGTATTGGGATTTTCCTTGTACTTCCTTTTATGGAGCATGTGACATTAATATAAGACTTTTGGGCACTGGAGAGGGCACATCTAATGCCAGGGTTCCCATGGCTGTGGTATCACTGGGTTAGTACATTGTTCCCAGTCTAACAAGGACACCTCATCAAGAGAGAGTTTTAGGGGTGGCTGGGTGGCTCAGTTGGTTAGAGTGCTCTGAACAACAAGGTTGCCAGTTCGATTCCCTAATGGGATGGTCGGCTGCGCCTCCCCGCAACTAGATTGAAAATGGTGACTGGATTTGGAGCTGAGCTGTGCCCTCCATAACTAAGACTGAAGGAGAACAACTTGACTCGGAGCTGATGGGTCCTGGAAAAAACACACTACTCCCAATAAAAATTTTTAGAGAGAGAGTTTTAGGTACATTCAAGTTTGTTGATGACCTGTTCCTGGGTTAACTAATTGTAAGGATAGCCCCCAAACAAACTATTAAGCTGTTCATTAAAAAAAAAAGTCCAGGGGCCGGCCGAGTGGCGCGGTGGTTAAGCGCTGGCTTGGGAAGCCAGCGGCCCCGGTTCGGGTCCCACATATGAGGGCCAGTGACACTGCCCTCAAAAAAAAAAAAAAAAAAAAAAGTCCAGTAGACAAAGTAAGCATCTCTGACTTCTGTACAGTGCAGCACTGTTCAGTATTTTAAGTTCATAAAAGAGAAATAAAATTGTATTTTAGTTCTAAAAGGGGCCTTAGAAATTATTTGAATGCATTAATTTTACAGAAGCTTTGGCTAGGTCTTAGCTTAGCACTACATGTAGGTGACAACGTCCTGATGCGATCAACTCCCCTTTCACTCACATAGTGTACGGTTTAGATGCTGTAGGGGACATTAGATGCTATATGGGTAGAATGTTCCATCCTCACATAGTGGTTGGTGGAGCAGTGTGGCACCCAGAGTTCCTCTGAAGTTCGTGTTCTTTGTACTATCTTCAGGTAGTAGATCATTATTCTTTTCTTGTTAACCCTCAACAGAGCAACTAAGTGATTTTAAGAAAGTTGGAGGATTTATGTTTTTATTTATTTATTTATTTTATTTTTTTGAGGGCAGTGTCACTGGCCCTCACATGTGGGACCGAACCGGGGCCGCTGGCTTCCCAAGCCAGCGCTTAACCACAGCGCCACTCGGCCGGCCCCGGATTTATGTTTTTAAAAAGAAAATATGGATTCTTTGGGAAAACCTGTAATTTTCTTTTTTGATTTGTGTGGTGCTGCCATTTTTGTATTATGTAGTCTCACAAATGAATATTTAATTATAGGATATTAAAGCCAGAGGACATATTATAGATAATTAATACAAATAAGTTATTTTATATGCTCTTTTTTAAAATATAAAAATTATATATTGTAGAAAATTTAGAAAATAATCCGGTTTTGTGTATGGTATATGTACCTTTTTCTTTCCTGTGTTTTTCACTAATTCTAATGCAAGGATCTTTATGTTATTTACAGACACTAAATCAACTGCATAATATGGATGTATCTTTACTTAGCTACCATTGTGATTGTTTACGGTACTTTTTTTTTTTAAAGATTTTGGGGATTTGGGGGAGGGGAACAGCGTTGGGGAATCGGGGAACATCGTTGGGGAATCGGGGAAGGGGAACAGACAAGTTGCTGTCTTTTCGTTCTTCAGTCTAGTTGCGGAGGATGTTGCTTCACTGGCCCATGTTAATATCCTCATTGCATTCTTCCCGGATGAGGCAGATCGGTCGCCGGCCTCTGGATGGTCGCTCACCACAGCAGCTATTGGCAGCTCACGCTGGCTGCCAGCTCTCATGCTGGCTGCCGGCCACTCACTGTAGCCTATGGCAGCCCACTGCAGCAGGGGCTGCAGCCTACACCGTCACCAGGGCTCGCAGCCCAGCTCCAGGTGGAGCTGTTGTTAGCTGTAGAGGGTAGTGTCACTGGCCCTCATATGTGGGATCCGAACTGGGGCTGTTGGCTTTCCAAGCCAGCTCTTAACCAGTGCGTCACTTGGCTGGCCCAGGGTACTTCTTTATTCAACAGTTATAAACAGCATTTTTGTCCATGTGGCCTTTTCTTTTTTTTCTTCTTTTCTTTTTTAAGTTTGTAGCAGGGGATAATTGTATTAGAGCAGTAAGTTACAGCTCTCTGAAAGAAAGGGGGTCCGATTGGGATGCCCTGGCGTTTTCTTTTTGTTTTTCCTTTCAATATCTTCGTTTTACAAATGAAGTCAGATTAACACTAACGGAAGTTAATCCGCCCCAAGGGTTACAGCTCTGGCCATCTGTGCCCTTCCAGTTGTACCTTAATGCTTGTTCTCTATGATTGAAGGACCGTTTGGGGTGAAAACGCTTTCTATGTTATATCAGCTGTCTTAACCCATTTTTGGAAGAAGTCAGGGCAGACATAAAATATTAATAATAATGTCAAGTTAAAAATTATCTAACCCTTCTGCCACCAGGTTAATTGAGCAATTTTGTGTTGAAGATACTTAAGTTTAAATCAGTAACCCTCCTTTTCCTGTCAGTCTCTTTCCCTTTGTTCATAATGCTTTAAAGCATAACAGTTAAGTACTTAGTTTCTAGATGGTTGAGGAATTGCTGTTGTGAGAACACTGACTTTATATCTAGATTATACAGCAGCCCCTAGAATACCTAACTGGACCTCAGAGGAAGGCTAATTGCTTTCTATTCTGCCTTTATACAGAAGCCAGCTGCCTATGGATTATTAACCAAACCGAATAGAAACTTTTCATTGTTCTTCATTCCTTTTCCTTGTATTTTCCTTCTCTTTTTTTCCTAATTTATCCATTCATGAAATAGTTACAAAAAGCCTGCTATGTGTTTGGTTTGGTCTTAGGTGCTGAGAATTCAACTGTAAACAAAACTGACAAAAATCCTTCCCATCATGAGGCTTATATTCTCATGGGTTGGGGTGACAGGCAAAGAAATAAATTATGTAGTATATTGGGAAACTATGTGTTATGTGGGAAAATAAAAAAAGGAAGGATGATAGGCATGTTGATGGTTTGATGTTTTCCTGATCAGGGAAATAGAGAAAGTCACTGAAAAAGTGACATTTGGACAGAGATTTAAAGGTGATGAGAGAGCAAACCATGAGAATACATGGGGAAGAATGTTCCAAGCAGAGGGAGCAGGGGGCTCCAAGGACCTGAAGGCGGGGAGCGTGCCAGGTGTGGGGTACGGTGGCCAGGATGGGATGAAGGTGACCAGGATACGGAAGCGGAGAGAGAATGCGGGGCCATGTCGCTCAGGCCTTACCGGCCGCTGGAAAGACTTTGCTCTTTTCTTCGAGTAAGGAGGAGAGCCATTATTGGAGGGATTTAAGCAGTGGAGGAGTATGGTCAGATTTCTGCTTTAAAAGGATCACTTCCGAGTTGAGATTAGACTTAAGTGGGGCAAAGGTACAAGCAGAGAGACCAACAGGCTCCTACAATAATTCCAGCCAAAGGTGATTATGACTCAGATTGGCAGGCAATATGTATTTTTTAAAATTTGTAATTTTTAAGTAATTTTAAATTTAAAGTAGCAATATATTACAAAGACCTCCTGTGTACCTTTCACCCAGATTCCCCAGTAATTAGTGTTTTACCCTATTTGCTTTATCTTATTGCTCTCTTCGTACACACTCACATATGTGTACACACACTTTTTTCTGAACTATTTGAGAGTATGATGCCTTATTGAATACTTCAGTGTCCACTTCTTAGAAACAAAGATATTCTCCTTATATATAGTTGTATTAATCAGCTTGGACTGCCATAACAAAGTACCACAAACTGTGTGTCTTAAACAACAAATTTATTTTTTCACCGTTCTGGAGGACGGAAAGCCCAAGATCCAGGTCCACCAGGGTTCAGTTTCTGGTGAAAGTTCTCTTCCTGGCTTTCAGATGGTCGGTCTCCTCCTTACTGGGTCTTCACTCGGTGAGGTTGGGGGCGGGGAGAGAGGAATGTGGTTTGACTTTTTATAAAGACAAAGACACTCTTATCTTAGACGGCCCTACTGTTAGGACCTCATTTAACCTTAATTACCTCCTTATAGTCCCCATTTTCAAATACAGTCAGTCACACTGGGGGTTAGGACTTCAGCATATATAAATGAGAGCTTCAGCATATGAAAAAGTTCAGTACATTGAGACAGTTGTTGTGTAACATCTATAAACCACCAAAATCAGGAAAGGAACATTGGTACAATAGGGCCGTCAAATCCACAGACCCTGAATGAGTTTTGCCAATTATCCCAATAACGGTCTTTAAAGGTCCAGGGTCATATGTTACAGTTAGTTATCATGTCTCTCTAGTTTCTTCAGGCTGAAACAGTTCTTCAGTCTTTCTTATCTTTCATTACCTTAACATTTATATAAAATATCCGTACATTTGGAGTTTGTCTGATGTTTCCTTCTTAGATTCAGGTGATGCTATTTTGGGCAAAAATACACAGAAATGATGCTGTAGTCTTACTGTATTGTATCTGGAGGAACATAATGGCAATCTGTCCCATTAATAGTGACGGTAACTTTTATCACTTGGTTAAGGTCTCTTCACTGTAAAGTGAGTGTTTTGTGGGGCAGTAGTTTGAGACTATATAAATACCCTGTTCTACATTCAGTTTTCACTGGCTTTAGCATCTGTTGATGATTGTTGTTTGAGTCAGTTTTTACTGTGATGGTTGCCAGATCCTCATTTTTTTTTTCTTTTTTCTTTTTAGAGGGCGGTGTCACTGGCCCTCATATATGGGATCCGAACCGGGGCCGCTGGTGTCCCAAGCCAGCTCTTAACCACTGCGCCATGTGGCTGGCCCAGATCCTGATTTTTTAATTCCATCATTCCTTATACATTTATTAGTTGGCATTTGTTTATAAGGCAGGGCTTTCCCCCTTCTCATATTTATTTCTTCACTTTCATCAGTATGTATTAATGGATTAGTGTTTTATTCAATGAATTATTAGGTTGTTGGAAAAATCATGACGTATTTTTGCCATGAAAAATATAGCACGTCGACTTTTCCGACAACCCAATATAATTTTTTTTTTTTTTTGAGGGCAGTGTCACTAGCCCTCTTTCATATGTGGGATCCGAACCGGGGCCGCTGGCATCCCAACCCAGCTCCTAACCACCACGCCGCTCGGCTGGCCTTAATTCTTTACTGTTACTTATTTTAATACTGAACTTGTCCATTCCATAGATTTGGCCACTGGGAACCCCTTGAAGGTAGCACCTCTGTCCTTTTGACATAATTTTTTTGAGCACCTTTTTACTTTCTGGTAGATGTTCCAAGCTCTTGTACTTTCTTTCCTGATATGGTAGATTCAGCCATTTCTCCACAAAGCCTTGATTTCGCTTTGAATGTTAGGTTCTGGGATATTATTACTTCTAGGCCTTTTCAGTGGAGAGATTTAGAAACAGTTGTATGTACTATACACACACATATTCATTCACTGTGTTTTCTGTATCTATAACTGAGTTCATACTAAGACTTCCAGTTACAGTCCAGCACCACTGGCTGTATTCTAGTCTTCCTCCTGTCTACATTTGTAACTTCCTAAGTCTGTATAGATTTCAAAGGTAGCATTAATGAGATCTGCATTGTGAGTTTGCTATAGAGAGGAGTCAAGGATAACTGAAGATTTTTGGCTGTAAGAAGCCATTTACCGAGATGGAGAAGACTGAAGGGGAGACAGTTCGGAGGGAGAGATGAGACGGTCGCACATTGGTCTAAGCTGTGTACGAGACATCCAAGAGGAGACGTGGGATAGGCGGTTGGCTGTTTGAGCCTGCAGTTCACGTAAGAGTTCTGGGCTGAAATCCACATCACTTCAAGACAACCAGCTAAACTTTCTGGGCAAAAATGATGACATTTCTTTAATAACCTAATGACAATGGAAGCAGCAAATATGTATTGTAGAAAATTAGAATACAGGAAATAGAGCAAAAGGGAAAAGATAACTTAAAACTAAATTCCATACCCCTTCCGATCTCTTCCACAGATTTTTTTCCTAACATGAGATCATTTTGCAGTTACTTTTTTTGTGTGTGTGTGAGGGCAGTGTCACTGGCCGTCATAGGTGGGACCTGAACCGGGGCCACTGGCTTCCAAAGCTAGCGCTTAACCACCGCACCACTCAGCTGGCCCAGTTACTCTCTTTTCTCACTTGACGATTTCATCTAATCCCAGACCACATTCAGATTTCTTCAGGTGATTCAACAATGTCATTTACAGCTAGGTAGTCCAAACCTGTATCCGATACATGGTTAATTATATCAGATTGCTGTATCCCTTGAGTCGTGTACATTTTATGCCATTGATTTGTTGATGAGACTGAGCAAGTTGTCCTGCAGAATAGCTCACCATCTGGATTTGTCTGGTTGCTTTGGTGCAGTTTTATTGGCTCTTTGTATTATTTCTTATTTATTTATTTATTTATTTATTTATTTATTTATTTATTTATTTATTTATTTAAATTGGGAAAGGGGAACAGCCAAATGTTGACCTTCAATCTTAGTTGTGGTCTTTGTATTATTTCTAACAAAAAATTATTTGCTGCTTTTTCTAAAACACCCTTCTGTATAAAAGCTTGTCATAGCTTCTTATAGCCTCAGAACAAAGGCTAACACTTTTTAGTTCATTATGTAAGTCCCACCAGAAATGACCACCTTTGCCTAATCTCCTACTGTTCTTCCACCCAGACCTTTCTGGTCAGACAGAAATAGAAAGAGGCAGTGGTTAAGAACAAAGGCTCTGGAGCCAAACTGTCCTTAAATCCCAGCTTTACCATTTCCTGGCTGTGACTTGAGACAATTTACTTCACTCTGTCTCTTTTTTTTTTTTTTGAGAGCAGTGTCACTGGCCCTCATATGTGGGACCGAACCGGGACCGCTGGCTTCCCAGGCCAGTTCACTCTGTCTCTTAAGTGGAGATAACAATACCAATCTCATAGTGTTGTTGTAAGGATCTCAGTTAACATTTGCATCACCGTTAGAACAGTGCCTAACACATAGAAAGTGTTTTTTACAAGTATTTGTCAAATAAATTAAAACTGCTAGCCTAAATTTCTCCCTTCTCCAAAACACACTCATTGCCTGTCCGATTCAGCACCTTTGCTCATGACTTGTTCTCACTGGAGTGCTCTTCCTTCTCTTTCCTACTCACGAAAATTTAGATTCCTCTTCAAACGTTGAACTGATATTAATTGAGCACCTATGGAACCAAGGCCCTGACCCAGCTACAGACACTGAATTAGTCCTCGAGGACGTGGCAGTATCTCCCCTTCAGGAAGCTTCTATCCTGTGGAGGATGCAGAATAACAAGGTCCCTACAGTGGGATAAGTGTTATGACAGGTTAAATTCAGGGTGCACCAAAGGCAAAGTCATGTGGAGTCTGGGGAAGCTTCTGGGAAGACATGACATGTAAGCTGAGAGTTGAAGAAAGAAAAGGATGTAGCCCATTGAAATGGGTAGCAGGACCAGGGAAGAGAGTGGTGCTTGGAGATTAGGACCAAGTGCAGTTCACCAAACTGGAGCTTTTGGGGAGAGTGGCTAAAGGTGAGGCCAAACAGGTAAGCAAGAACCAGGTTCCTTCCAGAGGGCTTGAAAAGCATTTGGGATGGGCCTTGCCATCTTCCATTGCCTGGCTGCCTCAGCCAGCTCTCCCATTCCTCCTGAACTTCTGCAATGCTCTGACTGGAATGGAGGGTTTGTATTGGGGGAAAAGGGGGGCAAGAAAATAGTTTGAGGTGACTTGTTTAGGAAAGAAGTACAAGTGAGATGGAGGGTCAGAATCTGACATGAATTTAGTTTAAAATTTTGGACTTTTTCCTGTGGATGAGTAGAAAATACTAAAGATGGGTTATCACAGAAAAGGGAAATTCTCAGAGTGGGAGGGAGAGGTTTCTAAGGAGCTATAACTCGTTAAAGATGGAACTTGGATTTTTAAAGGGGAGAAGAGATGAGACTGGAAGCGAAGGTTAAGATCCAGGTGATACAGGAGGCTGTAAAGCATTTGGGCATTTCCAGTAAGCAGTTGGAAATCATTGACAAATTTGATATGAGAAATAATTGGATAATGTTTGCAAATTAGATGTAGGGAGTAAATTGGAGGGGGGACCAAGTCTGGGGGACCAGCCAGGAGGCTATTGCAGTTCTAGTAGTCTAGATCAAAGGTGGTGAACCCAGCCAAGAGAAGGAGAAGAGGGATAGATTTGATAGACATCGTTGGAGACAAAATTGGCTGGACCTGGAGATTTATCAAATGGGGGCAACAGTCAGGTAGGGAGGAGGAGGAATCCAAAAAGGTTGCTAAAATTCTGGCTAACTACAGGAGCTGTGACAGATGAAGAGGGGGGGAGATTATTAGTAAAATATTGAAAAATCAAGCTCAAGGTGCCTCTGAGACTTAGCATTGACCGGTGAAGGGAAATCCAGGCTTGCTATCTGAGGATATATGGGAGTCATGGGTACATAGGCGGTGGTAGTTAAAAGCCTGGAAGTGGACGATTATGCCGATAGCATTCCATTTTTTGTGTGCCAGGCACTGTCCTGAATGCTTTACATACTTAATTTTTATAACAATCTGTGAAGTTGTCGTTTTACAAAGAAAAAGAAAGTGACGAATAGAACAGTTCAGTAATACGTGAGACCCCAAAGCTAATAAATGACAGAGACAGGAATGGCACCGACTGTCTGACTTAAAATGTAAAATCTTAAAACACTGTGCTGTAGGCGAATAGAGATGAGAGCTCAGGAGAGAACCCTGGGGAGCAGCAACCGCAGACAGAGCTGCCTCTGTCCATGCCCACCTGTACATATGGGGGAGAAGCCAGTGAGAGTGGGGGGAAATCAGACGGAAACCCAAGGAGGAATTACTCTTAAGAGGTGATTCTGTCTGCCAAAAGCCACCAAGAAATATCATTTTAAAAAATCTTCATTGGGTTTTTTCTTTTTTGAGGGCAGTGTCACTGGCCCTCATATGTGGGACTGAACCCGGGGCCGCTGGCTTCCTAAGCCAGCGCTTAACCACCGTGCCACTCGGCCGGCCCCTCATTGGGTTTTAATAAGTTGGAATTTATTGTTGACCTTGGTAATTGCTGTTTGGAGTGATGGCAACCTAAACGAGATGGCATAATTTATATAAAACTCTTGTATAGTAGATGGCATATTTTAGGCCAGAATGAAAAGGTGGCTTCTGTAATTAGGGAATTAAGAACAGTTGAAGTGGAGACAGCAGGTATATAAAACTCTTTCCGATCCCTGATTCTGAAAGATCCTGACTGACCCAGGTTAGTTGATCTGGAGGGTTTAAATATGGATGGATACATTTTTGAGGGAAGTAATTACCATCTAATGAATTCTACTTTCTCTGTGAAATTGTATGTAAGCTTATCTCGCGTGAGTGAGAAGGAATGTGATAACAGGGGGCTTGACAAGAGTGGTAAAAGTTTGAAAGAGCTCTTATAGCATATGAGAAGGGAGGCTAACTGAGGGCATTGAGGGCCTGAATTTATATGGTTTCAGTCAGTCCTGGTGGTGTGATTTTTCTTCAGCAGAACCCAGGAGCAGAAATAAAGGTGCAGTAAAGGCATTCAGTTAGATTGATTCAAATGTAGGATTTTGTTGCACATGCTAGAAAGGATAAATTTGGGGGAAGGAAGATGAAGGTTTAAATAATGAATCGAAGACTGGAACTGATAGAGAAATAATTGAATACTGTAGAAGAGACTGTAAAGAAAATAAAGAACTGAGAGTTTGTTGACATTGAAGAACAAATATGATGGAAATGGGAGGGAGGTTGTGGTCAGAAAAGAGGATTTTGACATATATAAAGGAGTGGTTCTTGGAGGTCACTGAATTTGACGTCGAGAAATCGAGAGGCTAGAAAACATGATGGGTCATCCATGTGAATCTTAAGAGTTTCCAGGATAACAATGAAACTTGGGGTGGCACTGAGCAGAGTTCCAGATAGCGAAATTGATAGGGCCTTGTCATGGGCCTTTGAGAAAGGTTGAGCTAGGTGTGTTTAGGGAATCAGATTACTTCCCAGAACATCCATCTATCAGTGAAAATAGAAGCAGAGCCTCGTTCCCTTCCAGTAGATGGGAGGACTTGCGGGTATCTCAGTGGCATTTGGACTGGCTGATAAAAGGAGTCTGTCTGCAGTAATAATGTAGATAAGAGGAGGTTAAGCAATTTGCCCGAGGCTACATTCCGATTGGATTCTAAAGCCCTTACTCTTTCCATCAACCCTGGTGCTTTTGCAGCAAGTCGAGCTGCTGAATTCAACCCAATTTTTTTTATCTTCCGAAATGTTTGGGATAACAATTTTGTTTTGTTTTTTTAACTTCCCCAGAGTTAATGAGTTTTTTTAGTACCAAGCATCTACAAAGTGAAGTAGAAATCTACTCAAGGAGTACTATGAACAAAAACTTACCTGGAACTGACAAGGTTTTTAAGCACTAGATTCAATGAATTAATCATGTTAGTTCATTTATCCATCCTCCTATCCGTCCAATAGCAGTTACACAGTTTGAGAACACTGTATTTGGAATAAGTTGAACTAAATATAAATTGACTCATTTGCTTTTATTGTCTTTTGTCGTCTCTAGCTGCCTATCCCCACCGTTTGAATCTCTTTTACCTTGCCAATGATGTCATACAGAACTGTAAAAGGAAAAATGCAATTATATTCCGTGAATCGTTTGCTGATGTACTTCCTGAAGCAGCTGCTCTGGTGAAGTAAGTAAATTCTTACTGCTCTTTGGGATCTAAGCTTAGAAAATTTAGGATTTTAGTTTCCCTTTTGACCCATTATTAGTAAGAACTGTAATAGTTGCACATGCTTGAAGATCAAAAGATATTTTGCCCAAATTGTTCATTGCTACTTTTCTGCTAATACACACATTTTTCTTTTGTTCCCTTTTTGTTATTTACTGTCTGCCTCTTCTCTCCAGACTTGACCATATATATCTCCTGGTGGTACTCTCTGGCTGTACTTCTTTCAGACTGCTTCTTATGTTTGTGTGCGTCTTCTTTCAGAGTCTGAAATCTTGCCCCCTCCATGAAATCTATGTAATTAAAGGGAAATGGAAATATTCCTAACTCCATATTGATTTACTCCATTCTTAGCAAAAATGTATCCAGTATTTCCTGAAGTGCTGGAATACTTATTTCCAATCTTATTTTTGTCCGGTATTAATTGTTTTCCTTGAGTTTCATCCATATTTATAAGTTGTTTGTTTGGTGCAAGAGAGACACAAACAATTGGAGGATAAACAATTATATGGGGGGCCAGCCGAGTGGCGCAGTGGTTAAGCGCTGGCTTGGGAAGCCAGCGGCCCCGGTTCAGTCCCACATGTGAAGGCCAGTGACACTGCCCTCAAAAAAAAAAAAAAATTGATTCTTTAAAAATAGATATTGTTAGGAGGACTTCCGGTAAAATGGCACAATAGACAGACGCTGTGCTAACTGCCTCCCAGGATCACACCAAAATTACAGCAAATTATACAGCATTCAACCCTGGAGGTCCCCGGAATACTGGAGGAACAGAACCACTAAACGAAGAACTTAAAGAGGAAGCCGCATCGGGTCTGGTGGGACGGGCGGAGACGAGAGAGGGCGAGCCCCGTGAGGGAAGCCCCCGCCGTGGGAAGCTTGTCTAGTTTGGGGAGAGACCCTCGGGCCACACACCAAGCTCTCCAGCCCAGAGCTCCTTTGCCGGGAAGAGAAGTTCTAAGACAGCTGGCAGTAAATTAGTAAGGACTCTCTTTGCTCAGCTCGGTGAGGCTAAAAGCGGCTGGAGAATCAGTGGGGCCAGCGCCCGGGCTTGCTCACCGGTGGGCACTTACCTGGTTGCTGGTGGAGGGAGTGGCTGTGTGAGCCAGAAGCCTGCGGGGACGGACTGAACTGAGCACCTTTGGTGCAAAGGCTGGAGGTTTTGAACTGTTGTTCCCGTGGTGCGGAGCCTGCACGCGAGTGGTGTGGGGAGGACGCCATTTTGTTGGGCTTGGGCCCTCCCATGAAGGATCAGGTCCAAGACCTCATTGGTCTGGTGGAATTGGCGCAGAAGTACGTGTGTGCGTGCAAGCGGGCCTACGACCTTAGATCCCCACCCTCTGCTCGGCTTATACTGCGTTGTCAGGGAAACGCTGGGCGGGTGCCCTCCGGCTCAAACAGGCTGCTCACTGAGACCCGGGAGTGCGGAAGCCGCCTCGGGTCCCCACCCTCCGCTCGGCTTGTGCTGCGTTGCCAAGGAAACGCCTAGTGGGAGTGATCCGGCTCCAACAGGCTGCTCACTGAGACCCGGGAGTGCGGAGTGCGCAAGCCGCCTGGAGTCCCCGCTTTCCGCACTCCACTTACAGAGTTGCCAGGCTGGTGATTGGTTGTCGGGCTACCCGGCCTGATCTGCAAGCAGCTGATTGGGACAGGCTGAGACTGTGAGTTTTCCTGGGAGTGTTGGGCCGTGAGCTGTGTTCTGCGTCATCCAGCCAGGGCTCTCCTGGTGATCTATGTAATACATCAAAGCAATCCCAGAGCGACAGCCAGAATGGGGAAACAAAGAAGCATGTCACAAGTAAAAGATTAGAAGAATCCTCCAGAAATGGAACCAAATGAAACAGAGGGATCCAACCTTTCAGAGACACAGTTTAGGACACTGATGATAAGAATGTTTAAGGAACTTAGCGAGGACATAAAGAAGGATAGGGAAACCATAAAAAACAACCTGTTAGAACTAAAGAATACAATAACTGAAATGAAGAACACACTCGAAGGAATCACCAGTAGAGTAGATGAAGCAGAGAAGCAGATCAGCGATTTGGAAGATAAAATAGCAGAACTCACCCAGTTGGCACAGCAAAAAGACCAAAGAATAAAAAACAATGAAAATAGTTTAAGAGCACTATGGGACAAGGTGAAGGGCAACCACCCTCGAATCATAGGGATACCAGAAGGAGAAGAGAAGAAGCAAGGGGTTGAAAATGTATTTGAAAAAATAATGACTGAAAACTTCCCTACCCTGGTGAAGGAAATCAACATACATGCCCAGGAAGTGCAGAGGGTTCCAAACAAGCTGAACCCAAACAGGTCCACACCAAGACACATCATAGTTAAAATGGCAAAGGTTCAAGACAGAGACAGAATCCTAGAGGCTGCAAGAGAAAGACAGCAGGTTACATACAAAGGAACTCCTGTTAGACTAACAGATGACTTGTCTACAGAAACTCTGCAGGCCAGAAGGGAGTGGCAGGAGATATTCAAAGTGACACAAAATAACGGCCTGCAACCAAGATTGCTCTACCCAGCACTGCTATCACTTAAAATTGAAGGAGAAATAAAGAGCTTCTCAGAAAAGAATAAGCTTAAGGAATTCATTACCACCAAGCCAGCATTGCAAGAAATGTTAAAAGGGCTTTTTTAAACAAAAGAAAGAGGTAAACAAGCTAACCCAGAGAGACAATTTAAGAAGATTGAAGTCATATCAAGCAGATATAAAGGAAAAACTGATGGTTGCTGGCTGGGAGGGAGTGGGGAAGAGGGAGAGGGGGAAGGTTTTGGACAGTGTATGTGGGACTACAATGTTGCCACAGGGATATGGGGGCAGTTCTGGGAATGTAATTGATAATGTTGTGAAGAGACTATTATGTTGCGAGGAATAAGTCAGTCGGAGAAGGACAGGTACCATGTGATCTCACTTGTGTGTGGAGTCTGAAGAGCTAAGTGAACGATCAAAGTAAACAGACTCGTAGATGTAGAGGAAGAACAGGGTTGCTAGTTGGGAGGGGGGTGGGGATGGGGGGAAGGGGAAGGGATTAGACAGCATAAATAGACAACTACAGTATTGCCACAGGGATATAAAACACAGTTCAGGGAATATAATAATGTTGTAAAATTTTTGTGGCGTGTCAGATAGTCACATGTCTTGTTAGGGAGACCACTTCATGGATGGAGTAGAGCCTTGATCACTGCACTGTACACCTGAAGCTGATGTTGTATAGTATTGTATGCCAACTGCAACTGAATATGTGGATGGTCACGGGATGTGGAGTATACTGTGGAGGGGAGTCAGGGGAGTTGTGATGGATATGTATGATATGGGGGGGGGTGGCGAACTGGGGGAGGGGGTTTTCACTTTGGGGGGTAAAGAGTATAACTATTGCATTGTGTTGTACACCTGAAACTAATAAAAAAAGAAAACAAACAAACAAATAGATATTGTTAGCCAAACCAAACACACCTGATGACTACATCTGAGCCATGGGCAACCTATTAGAGACCTATGCAATAAAGCATTATTTTAATGCTTTTAGTTCTTTACCTCCCTTTCAGGAATTACTTGACTTCACTTGATTGGAAGTTGCTGTGGGGTGGACTCACTTGGTTAGGAGAGGTAATTGAAGAGGGAAGAAACTAGTTCTTTCAGGTGGGTTGGGGAACTTTTGCTTTCCAAATAACTATCTAATTATTCCAGTTCCTTTTTATTTAATTTCAGCTTATCCTTCCCTCACTGGTTTGAAATCCCATAGGCTGACAACCTGGAGATTTTGTTTTAGATGTGCTAGTTATTATTGTCATGAAAATATATATGAGAGGGAGGGGCATAAATGAAGGTAAACCAACCTGGTGAGATTTATTTGCCATTTGTATCCTAGACATCCTAACTGAGGGACAAAAATGCCAGTTCATCTGAATGTATGCATCACTGTGAGAACAGAATAGTTGAAACTTCAATTTGAAGCACAAGGAGAGTGTCTGTGAATGTCAGAGCTGAGTTACTGCTTGGAAAACTACGGACTATTCTTCCATTTCCACAAGTTTCTCTCTCTCTCACACACACACACACACACACACACACACAACAATTGTAAAAAAAATACCAATAATAAATGAAGGTTTGCTTGTATTATGTCAGGATTGTGTGAGAGAGTAGGTATCTTGGATGTTGCAATCCCAGTATCCATAAAAGCCAGTCGTTTTTCTTTAAAATTCTCGTATTTAATTGAACTGAAAAGTGAATTTATGCTAGTTGTTGTCATCAGAGCTGTGTGTGTGTGTTGACTCTGACCGTGTAGAGAGAATTGTACGTATGACAGATTTGGGGGAAACGATGAGCTTAGGACTCTGAAATAAAGCCAATATAAGAAGGGTTTTGGATGTCCTCATAGCGAAGAAAGTGTTGCAACTATTTGGAGTTTGAATTTTGGCAGTTTTCGTACTTTCTTACTAAACTGTCAGACCTGCCTTTTGCTGTCTTTACACACTTTCTCTCGGAGACTTATCTACTTATGGTTTTAACTGTTAGTCATGTAGTAATAACTGCTATATCTATCTCCCTATTGTCCAAAACCGTAATGCACCTTATATTTGTATAATTTATGTGAAAATGTTATAAATTGAAATTGTTATCCAGTGTTGTTTGAAACTCACCATAACCAACTTTGCAGGTGAGCAGACTGGATTTTATTATTTCTTTTTACAAAATGAGAACACTGAATCCCCAAACAGTGAAGAAATTGCCCCGAGTAAAATGACAATTTAGTAAAGGAACTCAGACAGAAACTGAGGTTTTTTTGACTCTCAGTCCTCTGATTATTTCTGTTCTACCACATAGTCCTCCTAAACCTAACTTAACAGTTTTTAAAACTAACTAGTTTTTTAAAATGTAATTAGTAATTTTAAATTCTTATCCCTTCATTTCTTAGTCACTTAACAGAGGCTGATTCTTCTGCTGTTCCTCCTTTTCTCACTGCCTTTTAATCTCTACTTGTATTACCTATATTTGATAGATTTGTATTATTAGAATAACCTTCTAACTCGTTTCTCAATTTCTGATCTCCTTTTCATTCACTTTAGCTCCATACATGGTGCTGTCCAGAGATCTAATGGTTTAAGAACATAGGCTCTAGAACCAAGGTACACGGATTTTAATCCTTTTCTGCCACCTCCCAGCTCTATAACTTGAGGAAATTTAAATTAGCCTCAGTTTTCTTGTCTGTATAATGGAGCCAATAATAAATAGTACCTACCTTACAGAGTGTGGGAACTAGATGAGTTAATAATACGTATAAAGAGCTTAGAACAGTAACTGGCATCTAATAAACAATAAATGTTAGCTGCTGCTATGTTGATGAGGATGATGATGGTTACTTCTATTAATAGACTAATGTTACTAAATCACTGCTCTGATCATTCTTTAACATACATTTTTGTATCACTTGATGATTTAACAAATTCCTTTCCATCTTTGTTATTTTCTTTGATTCTCAAACTAATGATATAATATAATTAGGGACAAAGATTATTTTCTTCATTTTATAGGTGAGGACACTGGTAATAAAATAAATGATACAAAACTATTTTAAGATAGATATTTGAACATTAAAAAAAGATAACAAAGAATGAGATCGTGTCACTCAGTAGTCTTCATGGAGTTTTTTTTCACTGTACAATACCATTATCCAAGCTCCTTGGGAAGGTACTTGAGGCTCTCTGCCATCAAATCAACCAACCTTCCCCGTCCTGTCACCAGCTTTCTATGTCCCAATAATGAACTATTGCGCTAGCCAAATACTCATATGTTTTAATATAAGTGCTTGTGAATTTTTCTTCCAGGAATAGCTCTTCTTTCTTGGAAAGCAGTGGAGCTTAAAAGTTAAGAATACAGTCTTTGGAATCAGGTTACTAGGTTCAAGTCCTGGATCTAGCATTTGTTAGACTAGTTATTTAATTTTTCTGGGCTTCAGTTTTTCACCTGTAAAATGCAAATAATAATACAGTTTGCACATTTCGTGCTAATGTGCTGTCCTGATTGTTGCCAGTGGTGTAGGTGAGTTTGAAGAAAGTATCTCCAAGCATGGGCAGACCCACGGGCATCCCCTTACACACTGGGTATGAAACAACTATTATACTTATTGGTATTAATAAAATGGATTCTATTGAGCCACCCTTCAGCCAGAAAAGATTCAAGGAAGTCGTTGAGGAAGTTAGCACCTACATTGAGAAAATTGGCTACAACCCTGAACCAGTAGCATTTGTGCCAATTTCTGGTTGGAATGGTGACAACATACTGGAGCCAAGTGCTAACATGCCTTGATTCAAGGGATAGAGAGTCACCTGTGAAGATGACAATGCTAGTGGAACCATGCTGCTTGAAGCTCTGGGTTGCATTCTGTCACCAGCTTGTCCAACTGACAAGCTCTCGTGTCTGCCACCCAGGATGACTATAAAATTGGCCATGTTAGTAGTGTCCTGTGAGCTGAGTAGACTGGTATTCTCAAACAGAAATGGCCACCTGTGTTCTGGTCAATGTTATGGCTCAAGTTACGTCTGTGGAAATGCACCATGAAGCTTTGAGTGAAGTTCTCCCTGGGGACACTGTGGGCTTCTGTGTCAAGGATGTGTCTGTGGAAAATGTTTAGTGGGCTCAGGTGAGTATTCTGAAGCATCCATACCGAATCAGTGCTGGCTGGCTGTGCACCTTTGCCTGGGCGGTCCCATAGCTCACACGTCTTGTAAGTTCACTGAACTGAAGAAGATTGATCACCATTCTGGTGAGAAGCTGGAAAATGGCTCAACACTTGAAATCATTCATTTTGTTTCTGGCAAGCCCATGTATGTTGACAGCTTCTTTGACTGTTCTGCTCTGAAACCTTTTTGTTGTTTTCCCGCTTATGATATGGGACAGATCATTGCTGTGGGTGTCATCAAAGCAGTGGACCAAAAGGATCCTTGAGGTGGCACAGTCACCAAGTCTGACCAGAAAGCTCAGAAGGCTAGATGAATATTATCCCTAATACCTGCCATGCCACATTTAATCAGTGGTTGGAAAAACTACCTCAGAACTATTTGTCTCAATTTGCTGTTTAAGTTTAATAGTAAAAGACTGGTTGGGCCGGCCAAGTGGCACATTGGTTAAGAGCTGGTTTTGGGATGCCAGCAGCCCCGGTTCGGATCCCACATATGAGGGCCAGTGACACTGCCCTCTACAGCTAACAACAGCTCCACCTGGAGCTGGGCTGTGCGAGCCCCAGTGACGGTGTAGGCTGCAGCCCCTGCTGCAGTGGGCTGCCATAGGCTACAGTGAGTGGCCGGCAGCCAGCGTGAGCGGCTGGCAGCCAGCATGAGCTGCCAATAGCCGTGGTGAGCGACATCCAGAGGCCGGCGACTGATCTGCCTCATCCGGGAAGAGCGCAATGACAATACCAACATGGGCCAATGAAGCAAAGTCCTCCGCAACTAGACTGAAGAACAGAAAGACAGCAACTTGTCTGTTCCCCTTCCCCGATTCCCCAACGCTGTTTCCCTCCCCCAATTCCCCAATAAAATCTTAAAAAAAAAAAAAAAAAGACTGGTTAATGCCTTTAAAACAAAGTCTGTTAAATTAAAATCATTGCATATATGATAATAAAAGCTAAAAGGACAACACAAAAAGACTTGTTGTTGATAACAGTGCATCATAAAACCTTCAGAAGAAAAGGAGAATGTTTTATGGACAATTTGCTTTTTTGTGTGGCAGTTTTATTAGTTTTCAAAATTAGTACTTTTTAATGAAAACAACCAAAAACTGTCACAGAATTTTGAGGACCATTAAAAACTTTGATGAGAAAAAAAGAAAAAGAATATCCCTGACCTAGATCCTTCACCAGCAAGTTCAGCAAATATTGAAGGAAGAAATAATTCCAATCTTTACACACTTCTTCGGAGAGAAGAAGAAAAGAGAATGCTCTTCAACTTACTTTAACGAGACCAGCATAACCTGGACTCCAAAACTGGACTAGAAGAGTATGAGAAAATTACAACTGATCTTATTCATGAACATAGATGTGAAAAACAACCTGAGACAAGCAGAACATACAGAATATAATACATCATAACTGTGTGGGGTTTGTCCCAAGACTGGAAGCATAGTTTCATATTGGAAAATAAATTCATATAATTCACTGTGCTCAAAAACTAAAACAGAAAAATTGAATGATGATTTCAGAAGGTGCAGAAAAAGAGTGAAAAATGCATTGATTATAAAACAAACCAGAAATAGAAAGGAACTTCTTTGTCTAGGAAACATATCTCCCCAAAATAAAAACCTAGAGCAAACATGCCACCTAAGAAGAACAAAACAAGGATGATTCCCAATAGCAAAATTTCTCTTTAACTTTATAATGGAGTTCCTACCTAGAGCATTAAAGCAAAAAAAAAAAAAAAAGAATGAGACAGAGAGAGGGAGTGAGAGAGAAGGTATACAACAGACATTTTTTTTTTTTTTTTTTGAGGGCAGTGTCACTGGCCCTCATATGTGGGACCTGAACCGGGGCCGCTGGCGTCCCAAGCCAGCGCTTAACCACCACGCCATTCGGCTGGCCCTGAGAAGGTATAAATAAAAGGATTGAAAAGAGGAAAAAAAACAAAATTGTCTTTAATTGCGGATGATATGATTGTATACATGGAAAATGAGAAAAACTAGATAAATTATTGGCATTAATTGAGAGAGTTTAGCAAGCTTACTGAACTTAATGTAGTAAAATTAATTATTTTAACTATATACCACAAACAAAGTAAGAAAATGAAAAATATTTTAATTTGTACTGGAAGGAAAAAAGAAATACAATTGATTTTTGTTATTCACGGTAATTATGTTCTATAAAGTTGCCATGAACACTGAATTAGCAAACACTGAATCATGTTCCTGGGGGAAATACAGGTGCCAACAAGCCCCTGGTTATATTTGCATCAACCAATCAATATATAACTTTGTTTTATGTGTGTTTCCATATAAAAATACCTTATTTTATATGTATGTTAATGTATTGTTGATCCATTAACAGTGACTTAACAGCTAACAACACTATAATGCCTGAACAAAGTGTAATTAATGCATGTGCTTAGGAACACTAGACAGAACTTCAGCACTAAGCTGGGAGGCCATTTTAAACAGCAAAATCCTCAACAAAAGCACAAAAATGCAAGGAAATGTGGCACTAAATAACACACGTGTTTCTAGTTTAATAGCTCAAACAAGATGGCAGGCCATCAACTTGTTTGACCTCATCTGGAACGTACACATCACTCAACTCAAAATTTTCACTACACTACATGGCCAAGAATGACTGCGAAAGCACAAGTATTTCTGTTGGGGTTACAAATAAATTTTAGCAAATGAATTTGCAAATATAGAATCTGTGATTAATGAGGATCAACTAGAAATCTTAAAATATATGCTGAGGGCCGGCCGAGTGGCACAGTGGTTAAGAGCTGGCTTGGGAAGCCAGCAGCCCTGGTTCGGGTCCCACATATGAGGGCCAGTGACACTGCCCTCAAAAAAAAAAAGATATGCTGAGATCTCTATAGAGAAAATTACAAAACATAATCGAGAAACATTGTAGAAAACCTAAGTAACATATTTGTGGATAGGGAAGACAGAGCATTTAACAATGTCAGTTCTTCCCAAATTGATTTGATGATTCCAGTGCCGTCTTAATTAAGATCACAGGAGGGTTCCCCCATTATTTTAGAAATTGACTCTGATATTTTTTTTGTGGGAGGGGAACACAAGTTGCTGTCCTTTTATTCTTCAGTCTAGTTATGGAGGACATGATTTCACTGGCCCATGTTGGTATTATGATCATTGAGCTCTTCCTGGCTGAGGCAGTTGGTCGCTGGCCATTAGATGGCCGCTCAGGGCAGCTCTCTCCAGTTGCCAGCCACTCACAGCAGCCCAGCTCTGAGTTGAGCTGTTGTTCACAATCAGCTCAAGATCAAGCTGTTGTTCACAATCTTAGCTGTAGAAGGCACAGCGTCACTGGCCCATGTGGGAATCGAACTGGCAGTCCTGTTGTTCAGAGCTAGTGCTGTTACCAACTGTGCCGTTCGGCCGGCCCCAAATTGACTCTGATTTTATATAGCAGTATAGAGAGTTCCCATCCCCAAAAAATGAGAGAGAAAGGAAGAGAGAGAAAGGGAGCGCACAAACGCTAAGAAACTGGAAGAATGACAAGGTGGAAAGACTGGCTTTACCAGATTTCAAGAGTGTAACCATAAAGCTATGATAAATAAAGCAGTATAGTGTTGGTTAAGAGCTGGCTCAAGAGTGTGCGCTGAGCTCTGAGTAATGGCGGTTTGATGCCAGCCTGAGCTGAGTTGCCGTTGAGCTGCCAATAGGTGGCAGGATGGCTCAGGTTAAAAAAAAAAAAAAAAAGGCAGTATAGTGTTGGCCCAGAGATAGCCAGAGAAACTAGTAGAACATAATACAAAGTCTAGAAACAGACCAATTTATATGAATATTTGATTTGTAAATAAAACTCCAGGTAGTAGAAAAAGGACTTTTTCATAAACATTGCTGGGACAATTGGCTATTTAGAAATGAGATCCCATCACACCATACACAAAAATTAATTCCACTTATTTTGGAAGTAATTATCTAAACATGGAAGAACTATAAATCTTTTTGAAGCTACATTAAAATAAAGAACTTCCATTTATCGAAAGACACTATAAAGAGTGAAAAAACAAGCCACAGAGTGGGAGAAAATATTTGTAATGCAGTTAAGAGTGGGATCATAAAGAATTATGAAATAAGAAAAAGACAAAAAATAGAATTTTACCTGGCACTTTTATATTAGAAATTAAATTGTTTAAATATTTATTAATACCACTTTTAAAACAATAAATGTAAATAACAAATTTTTTTTATAGTTTAGGGAGGAGAGTGGTGGTAGTTCGCATTCTTTTTTTTTTTTAAAGATTTTATTGGGGAATTGGCAGAGGGGAACAGCGTTGGGGAATCGGGGAAGGGGAACAGACAAGTTGCTGTCTTTTTGTTCTTCAGTTTAGTTGCGGAGGATGTTGCTTCACTGTTGGTATCGTCATTGCGCTCTTCCCGGATGAGGCAGATCGGTCGCTGGCCTCTGGATGTCGCTCATCACGGCTATTGGCAGCTCACGCTTGGCTGCCAGCCGCTCACGCTGGCTGCGTGCCACTCACTGTAGCCTATGGCAGCCCACTGCAGCAGGGGCTGCAGCCCACACCATCACCGTGGCTCGCACAGCCCAGCTCCAGGTGGAGCTGATGTTAGCTGTAGAGGGCAGTGTCACTGGCCCTCATGTGGGATCCGAACCGGGGCCGCTGGCATCCCAAAACCAGCGCTTAACCAATGCGCCACTCGGCCGGCCCTAGTTCGCATTCTTATAGGTCTGTACCATATGGCTTAATAGCAGACAGCTAGATTCCCTTAGATGCTTCTGCATTGAGACTGTTGTGGTATCACATGTCATACAACCTTACAACTGCTGAGATATAGCATTACATATAAGTTCAGTCAGGAGAGAGAAATCACACACCAGTAATTTAAACAAGGGAAATGTAACTTAAAGAATTGTGAAGCTGATAAAAGATAGCTAACTACCAGCAAGTACAACAGAACTCTAAGGTGTAATGGGTGGCATAGTGTCTGCGGAAAGCAGGTACTTACTACCTCTGGAGCCCAGGGGAGTCAGGAGCCCCCCTCTCCCCCAGCTGAGATTCATAACTGAGGAAAAAGTGGATTGCGACAAGAACATGCCACCTGTCACCCAGGTTGGAGCACACTCAACACTTAGCTGCAACCCTCCCCCTACTCCTGCTATGCTAAAAAAAGAAAAAATAAAACAAGCTGCCAGGATGCCTGTACACTGGCTGGTCCCAAAGAATCCTTATGGCCTCTTGCAACCTCTCCGTGTCCCTCTAGCGCCCTCTATTGGCAGATTCTCACAGGGAGCCAAGGGGAAATAGAGTGCAGACTGGCTCCAATATCACGAAGAAGGGTAGGTTTAGAGTGGAGAGGCAATAAATTAATAACTGGCTCATACCTACCATGTAGGGCATAAAATTTTAAAGTCCGCCAATACCAACATTAGCAAGATTGTGGCACGATGGGATCTCTCATATACTCTTGGTTTAAGGGTTTAAGGGTTGATTGGTATTTAAAAAAAACCCTCCTTTTAAAAAACTATTTATGAACACCCTATGATCTTGCACTCTCACCCCTGCTAGTCAGTTACCCCTGGGCAACTTTTGCATGTGTACAGAAGGTCAATGGAAGAGAATTTTTGTAGCAATATTATTCGTGGTAATAAAATGTGTAAACACCCCAGATATTTTTCTGCAGTAAAATGGATGATGAATTCTGGCGTATTGGAATACCAGGCAACAAGAAAATTAATTAGATTTCTTTCCCTACAACTAACTTCATGCCTTTGGTCCTTATTTTGCCTCCTGAGGTCATGCAAAACCAGTTTGATTCCTCTTCTTGACAACAGTTAGTAACCTCCCTGCATTGTTTTCTTATTCCTTTTACGATTCCACATAAAATAGGATTTGAATTTTTGCTTCTGATAATTTTTTTTTTTTAGAGGGCAGTGTCACTGGCCCTCATGTGGGATCTGAACCGGGCCTGCTGGCGTCCCAAGCCAGCTCTTAACCACCACACCATTCGGCTGGCCCAGCTTCTGATAATTTTTTTGTCAAGCACTTTTATTTTAACAATTTTCCTGCTAAAGTAAGATGGCCAACCTGACAGAAACCCACCTGTAAAGCGAAGTAATGTGATACTTCTCACCTCCACCATTCTAGATAGGTGTTAGTATAATATCAAGTGATAGCTTTTTGGAAAACATGTTACACAGTATGTGACTGATTCATATTTTCAACCAAACCTTCAAGAAAAATCAAACTATATCATGTTGCTAAGCCTTGTCTTATTCTGTACTACTGCAATTGATTTTTTGGACCAGATTCTTCATTGTCAGTGAACACACTGAGTAGCCCTCTCAAGTTCGTATCCGTCAAAAAGTTTAGGGGTGGCTAGAGTGCGTGCTCTGATCAACAAGGTTGCTGCCTCGACTCCCACATGGGATGGTGGGCTGCGCCACCGCAACTAGATTGAAAACAGAAATTGGTCTTGGAGCTGAGCTGCACCCACCACAACTAAGATTGAAGGACAACAACTTGAGTTGGAGCTCATGGATCCTGGGAAAAACACACTGTTCCCCAATAAAGCTAAAAAAAAAAAAAAAAAAGTTTAGTATGTCATTGTCATCTATGCTATTCATAGAAAGTATTGAGTAAGAGTACTTAGGGTTTTAGTCTTAGACAATGTAGAAAAAAATTGTTTTAAACATCAAAAGACATTTGGAAAATAATTTGTTGACAACTTTGTTTTCAGATTTCTTGATTGAGATATAAGTTAACATTTTTATGTATGTATCTCACTTTTTCTTTCTCCTCAGGGATCCATCTGTCTCTAAGTCAATAGAACGCATCTTTAAAATCTGGGAAGATAGAAATGTATACCCAGAAGAAATGATTACGGCATTAAGAGAAGCTTTGAGTAAGTACCTTTTCTCTCCTCAAAGAAAATAGTGTCATTGTTCAGTCTTTAAAATTTTATATATTTTATATATCTTGTCCTGTTGCTTAATAAGTGAAAAATAAAATTTTAGATCTGGCCTTATTTGTTTAAAATTAAATACTTACTAAATATCCAACTTAAAATTTAAGTAGAATTGATTTGGGGAGGGTTGTATTTTGTTTTTGACTAAAGAAAGTCAAGCATATTAAGTGATGATGGCCATCTGATTATTTTCCTCCTTTTACGTGTTTAAACTGTTCTTTTTTTGTGTTTAATAATTACTACCCTGTTCTCTTGGAGAATTTTCGAAAAGGGTTTCAGTTTTCATTAAATATTTGATATTAAGCATATATTGAAATTCTTCAGTCTCTATTTTGGTTTAGATTTGCAGTAAGTTGGGTGCCTGTTTTTTAAAAAGTTGTTTTGTTTAGTTCCTGTGTATTAGATGCATGGAATTAAGTCATTAAATAGAAGCTGGTAATGTCGGATACCATGACCATTATTTGATTAGAATTTGCTTTAGAAATAGAATCTTCTAAGAAGCTGTTAGATTCTTCATTAAATGTGTTAACTGGTATTTTTAAGCTCCCTGCCCAAGATCTGTAATTTCATTGACTATAGAAATCATGTGTGTTTGACAGCTTCTTAGAGATCTGGTAGGTAGTTTTAGTTTTTTACTAAAAATGACAGAAAAGGGAAGAAAGACACAACACACAGTCTCGGATTGCCTTTTTTCATGCTACAATGTTGGCTCTGAAGTGGACAGACAGAACAGCTTCCCATAATGCCAGATTGCAAAAACTGAAATGTTTTCCAGGTACCACTTTCAAAACTCAGAAGCAGCTGAAAGAAAATCTGAACAAACAACCGAATAAGCAGTGGAAGAAATCACAAAGTAAGGAACAAAATCTCAACTAATGTAAATTAACTCCTCTTTTGGGAGCAGAAGAAAATGTAGACCATTTGACATCGTCCCTCGCATAGAAACCATGGGCAGAGCCTGTGTTTTCCAGGCCTGGGAGACCCCAGTGATTTACACTACACAAGCCATCATGAAGTCACTTCTTTAAAAACAAACAGACAAACAAAACAAAACTACTTTTAAGCAAAGGAAATGCAGGAAAAGGGTTTAAATGAGTGAAGATTCAAGAGTAGTTGGGGGATTGAAAGAAGAAAATGATGCTTGATAGTGCCCGGGCTGACTCTCAGGTTCAAAGATACGTGAAGTTAGAGGCAGCTGGCATTGAACAGCAGAGCTCAAGAGGACTCTAGGCATTAAGGAGCATTTCTGTGGGAGCCATGACACCCTTCAGATTTGGGGATGCACTCTGCCAGATTAGACATGGGCCTCAAATCCTGGCCAGAAGCTCATTTTCTAACAGGAGCCCCTGTTATGTCCATCATGTTTACCCAGCATGGGACCAAGGGAGTGGAATACTGCATGCGATAGGCGGTTGTGGGCCAAACTCAGGAATATTGAGAAAGACTCGAAGGTGTGGAGGGAACGAGGGAAAGGACAGTGAGAAGTGGGAGGTGAAACGAGACACTTGGGATGGTTTTGCTCCAGCAAGCGCATGACACTTACCAGGATTAAGGGAACCCTCTGACATCCTTTTGGTCATAAGGTGCATGCTTAGGAATCCCAGGAGTCGCCATTTCTGCCACAGTTCAACCACAGTGATGATATACTTAGTGCTTGTCTTGCCTGTTTTTGCTGAGAACTGAGTCAGCAGGAAAAGAAATCCAAAGATAAATACATAGGAGTAGAGTTGATGTCTGTGAAGTGATTTTCTTCAGCCAGTGCTCAGTCTTAATTGGATGTCCTGCTCCTGAATACTCGTAATGTGAGGTATTGAGATCCTCCTACACACAGTCAGACTAGGAAAAAAGGCACTTCCTGTGTCTACCAATCAGTAACTGTAGGACTTTATGATGTACAGGGCCTATTGCAGGTAAGTAGGTCAGTCCTATCTAAACAACATATTTTTATATTGACCATACTTGGCAGTGTTTACATTTGATATTCTGTTTTAGGACTTATGCTATGATTTAAATGTGCATATTTGGCATATGTTCAAAGTACTCCCTTAATTAGAAGAGCTAAAATTTTCCTGACTATTAGTCAGTTTTTTCTATCTGTATTGATAACCTTTTGTTTAATTCCAACAGCATCCACGAATCCAAAAGCTGCTCTCAAGTCGAAGATCGTTGCTGAATTTCGAGTAAGTTACAGAATCCATTTG
The DNA here is from genome assembly GCA_033961575.1 of Aselliscus stoliczkanus. NCBI lineage: Eukaryota > Metazoa > Chordata > Mammalia > Chiroptera > Hipposideridae > Aselliscus > Aselliscus stoliczkanus. Next base: position 103,587,768 of record CM066739.1, read on the forward strand.
ACATGCCAAAGCATTTCCCCCCCTTTTTGTGTTACCATTGCCTGTGTAGTCCAGTAGGATTGATTTTTTTTCTCAATTGTACATCAATTATATTTTATATTCTAAAGGAATCCAAACTGGGATCAGATTACTTGGAGTTTTATCTACTCCCCTAATGGAAGAAATGACCTTCTTAGAGAATATCTATTACTGGCTGAATTCTGTACTGAACCCCTCCAACCAGGAGTTCATCTTTCTGTGAAATTCTACTAAATTAGAATTTGCTTAGAATTAACATAATAAGACTGTTTAGGTAATTAAAATTTAAAGAAGATATAAGTGGACCTTCGTTTTAGTCTTAACTCTATAGCCATAAATTAGCTCTGAATAACTAAGGAAACAGGTCTTTTAAAACATATGACTGAAAATAGGGTTTTGATTGAGAATTGATAATCACTATCTCTGACTATAAGGAAATGTGAAGGGTTTTTCCATCTTAGGGTTTTATTAGGTTTTGATGAGGGAAAGATACATAAGTCGATCTCGTAAGTGCAGTTTGACTCTGCTCTGTGTTCAGTCTCAGGCGCTTATTGAAGAGCTGTTGCTATACAAACGCTCAGAAGATCAGATCGAATTGAAGGAGAAGCAGCTGTCGACTATGAGGGTGGATGTGTGCAGTACAGAAACTCTCAAATGCTTAAAAGGTAACACGTCCGACCTTTCACCTAGAATAACTCAGGTTTTCTTTCCAGGCTTGTTATTTTCAAGTGGTGAGACTGGCTTCCCTATGAAGAGAACCTTAGGTCGTAGAGAGCAGCTCTAGGTTCCCAGGGTAGCGATTTCACGCATATAAATTTCATAAATAAACTCCTGCCCTTCCCACTGTGCCCCTTAAACTGGCACATTGGTACATGTGGGTTACATTTCCACAAAGCCAGAGAAAAAGAAATTTAAAAAACCCAAAGAAATTCTGTAATTTTCACCCCTTCTAGCACTTTCTTGATGTATGGCTTACATATAGACAGCTGTGTTTCACATGTGTGATTACCTGGTTTGGGTATGTGCTTTAATGAGGTCCCTGGAATGCCTCATAAAATCTATTGGATTGTCGGAAAAGTCATGACGTATTTTTTTTATGTTTTTCATTGCAAAAATGCGTCATGACTTCCGACAACCCAATAGTTGGTTGTTCTCTTTTCCTTACACTGTAAATTACGAGGAATCATCATATTAATAATTAAACTATAAATCTCATGGAGGTAGAAATTATCCTACGTGTTCACTGCTCTATCAAGCGCCTAGAGCAGTGCTCAGTACATAATGGGATTTTTTTTTTTCTTTAAAGATTTTATTGAGGAATTGGGGGAGGGGAACAGACAAGTTGCTATCCTTTTGTTCTTCAGTCACTGGTCCAGGTTGGTATTGTGATCATTGCACTCTTTCCGGGTGAGGCGGATTGGTCGCCGGCCACTGAACAGCAGCTCTTGGCAGCTCACGCCAGCTGCCGGCTGCTCACGCTGGCTGCCGACCACTCACAGTAACTTTAAGGCAGCCCACTGCAGCTCCTCTGCAGCCTACGCCATTGCCGGCAACTCACAACAGCCCAGCTCCAGGTTGAGCTGTTGTTTACCAGCTTAGCTGTAGATGGCGCAGCATCACAGGCCCTCATATGTCGGATCAGAACTGGGGCCCTGCTGCTCAGAACTGGTGTCCGAAGCCAACTCCTAACCCAACACGCCACTCAGTTGGCCCCATAATAGACTTTTTTTTTCTTTTTTTAAGATTTTATTAGGGAATTGGAAGAGGGGACCAGCCAAGTTGTTCTTCAGTCTTTGTTGTGGAGGGTGCCAGTCGCCATCTGGCTTCTTATCTGCAGCTCGTGGCCTCTAAGCTCAAGGTGCTGTGTTCACTCTTAGTTGTGGGTGGGCGTAGCCACAATCCCATGTGGGAGTCGAACCAGCAGCCTTGTTAAGAGCGCACGCTCTATCCACGGAGCCACCCGGGCGGCAGCTCACCTCAAGGTGCCAAGTTCAGTCTTAGTTGTGGGTGGGCATAGCTCACCATTAATCAGGCATTCTTGTTGTTACATCACCTGAGCCATCCTGCCACCTGTTGGCAGCTCAGCGGCAGCTCAGCTAGGGTGCAGCGTTCACTGGCCGATGTGAGAATTGAACCTGCTGCCCAGTTGCTCAAAGTAGGCACTCTAAGCCAACTCTTAACCAACTGAGCCACTCAGCCAGCCCCCTGTAATAGACATTTGAGAAATACTTTTGAAATAACAAGTAAATGACTGCTAGATACTCATTTTGGCATCTATTCTTGCACCATGCTTTAAATTGAAAATGTTACCTAATTTAATACACACAAGAACCCAGAAGCATAGTAAAAGCCTGTGTTTTGTACATGAGAAACCCAAGGCTTCATAAGGAGATGACTAGCTTGTCTCAGTCACCCAGCTGGTAAGAGCCAAAGCCAAAATTTGTACTGTTATCTAAAGCCATATTGCAACAGTCATGGGAAAGAAGTATACTTAGGAGAAAAAGTAACAGTTTGTAATGCCTCTGTTGTTGAAAGCATAATTCATGCTTTGTACTCTTCTAATAGAGAAAATTATCAGGGGTTTTCCTCAGCTAGGAAGGGAGAACTTTTGAGTGTGATTCACATGGAGGTCACTTCATCTTTCCTGAGCCTACGTTTTCTCATCTGAGAGCTATATCTTCTACATTCTATAAGGTAACAATTAATGGTAGGAGTGAACAGAATCAAGCCTCATTTTTATTCCTAAATGGCAGTGTGGCGTCAAGTTTGTAAAGAAAAATAATCAGCAGACTTTCTTTTAGTGACTTTCTTTTGTTTACCTCATTACAAGTGTCTTTACGATGCACTCTTATGTAACTCTCAGATTCACAGGAATCATTTTAATAATGTTTTGTGATTTGGAGAAGCTTTTTAAAGGTGAAACGATGAAACTAAGATTATTACCACTAAGGCAGCAGAACAAGTTCATGAGCACGTAGAGTGGAGTTTTCTTCACAAGATGAAATTGTTTACTTTTTTTTTTTTTATCCTGAAATGAATACTTCCTCTATTATTTCAGATAAGACAGGTGGAAAGAAGTTCTCCAAAGAATTTGAAGAGGCAAGCGCCAAGCTGGAAGAATTTGTAAATGGATTAGATAAGCAAGTGAAAAATGGGCCCTCACTAACAGAAGCACTGGAAAATGCTGGAATTTTCTATGAAGCACAGTATAAAGAAGTAAAAGTGGTGGCCAATGTAAGTAGTAATTAAAGCTCTTCTGTCAATTGCATACTACACATCCATGACTGTTCTCTGCGTTATCTAACTCTGAGGATAAGCAGTATTAATTACCTCCAGTTCACAGATGAAGAAGTTACTTTTTTACTTTTTTTTTTCTCTAATTTTATTGGGGAACAACCATGGTCATTAGTTACATGTCACTTTCATGTTACAATGGCATAGTTGACTGCTTTAAGGAGTGCATAGCTCACAGTGGCCTGTGCGGGGATAGAACCGGCAACCTTGGTGTTATCACCACCATGCTCTAACCAACTGAGCTAACTGGTCACCCCAGAATAAATTACTTTTGAAGAGGGTTGGGAAACCTGTGCAGATAATATATATAGCCAGTAAGTGGTAGAGTTTAAATTAAGACCTGGGTCTTTCTGACGCCAAAGCTCATTCATCCCCTGATTGTTATGCCTTAAGGTCGTAGCATTTCAGGGAGTGTGCCAAGGTACTGTTACAGGATATAAAATTAGGCTGAAGTATATACACGTGTTTTGTTTTTTTAACAGCAAAACGAGATAGAAACATTCTGTTACTAAATTTCATGTACATCAACTGAATTAAGGGCTCTCTTTGTCCCCACCTCCACTGGAAGGGGAGTTGATAATTAGACATTTGTCTAATTGCCTCTGCACAAAACTGTCTGTTTTGTATTTACTTAACTTTTTTAAAAATTTTAATTGCTATATAGGATTCTAAAAGCATAAAGCATATGGTAGGTAGTGTAGACCCCATCTGTCCCACTTCCTAGGCGCAATTCCTTTTAATTCATTTAGTTTTTTTTTTGTTCTGGCATTTGCCTCTATTTTTCTAAATAATATGCCCATATTGTTCTTTGTCGGTTTATCCTATTTAATAAATATCTATTAATTTCTTGATATGACAAATGAGGATTTAACTTATACATTTCTGTAGTCCCCTTTTTCCCAATATTACTGTATAACTTAAATCTGTGGCATACCTTTGCAAGTTCAAGTATAGGTGAACCTTGAACAATGCGAGGTTTAGGGGTGCGAATCCCTACTTCCTGTGTAATCAAAAATCTGCATATAACTTTTTTTTTGGGGGGGCAGTGTCACTGGCCCCCATATGTGGGACCTGAACCGAGGCCGCTGGCTTCCCAAGCCAGCGCTTAACCACCGCGCCACTCGGCCGGCCCTGTATATAACTTTTGACTTCCCCCAAACTTAACTACCGTGCAGTCACCCCTCAGTACCTCCTGGAAATTGGTTCCAGGACCCCCCGCAGATACCAGAATTTGCAGTGCACAAGCCCGTTATGTGAAATGGCACAGAACAATGCATACTGTCAGCCCTGCTCATCTACAGATTGAAAATAACTGTTTTCCATCCGTGGTTGTCGAATCTGCAGGGAAACCCAGGGATACAGAGGGCTGACTGTATATCTACTGAAATAAATCCACGTATAAGTGGACCCGTGTTGTTCAAGGGTCAAACTCTGTACTGTTTTTTGACTGCTAACGCTAGGCTTGCTCCACTCTGTGAGATGAAGATGTTAACATCCCTATCCTTTCTCATTAGTTTTTATCCAGCCGTTTCCCAACTTCAATAAACTATATACTTTTATATTGTCAAGGTTAATAATAATTACATTTCATTCTATATTCGTATTTGTCTTACTTCCTTGCTTTAAAGGTTCAAAATTTAAAGGTTCAAAATTAATAAAGCTTACATTATAATGCTACAAACATTGTTCACTGCGAGGTCTTATGGTTACTGTGCTTATGTTATAGATGTTTGGATTTTTCGTAGAATTTCTTTTTTTCTCGCACTGTTTGCCTTCTCATAGACCTCACCCACCCCCAATTCTCTATCACATCAGATATTCGGAATCTACCATTTCCTCAGAGGCCTCTCTGCCTGAACTTCCATTCTCTGCTTCAGTTTTACATCTCTTAGATACCATCCTAGGACTGCTCTTCACTGCTGTTCTTAGATGAGCCCTCTATATTTTAGATTCCATGTCTTCTCATTTTGCTGGAGCACATCCTCAATTTCCCCAAAAGGGAGGTTTTCAAGAGAGAAATTTTCTGAGTCCTTATATCTAAAAATGTCTTTCTTTTTTCATGTATACTTTGATATTTTGGCTGGGTGGAAGGCATTTCATACCACAGTTTAGAAGATATTACTTCATTGTTGATATGAAGTCTTTGCAAGACCCTTTGTAGATGACTGTTTTTTTCTGTCTGGAAGCTTTCAGGGACTTTATCCATGGTGTTCTGAGATTTTTACAACGATGTATCTGCATGTGAGACTTCGTTTTCATTCATTATTGGTTACTTGCTGTGCTCTTTCAGTCTAAAGATTGGTATTCTTCAACCCTAGGATAATTTCTTTCTCTCCATTTTCTTTATTTTCTTTTTTTGGGACATTGATTAGTCAGATGTTAAACCTCCTAGATTGACCCTCTGTGTGCCCATGTTTTCTCTAAACCTTTTTGTTCTGCTTTGTGGAAGATTTCAACTTTGTCTTCCAGCTTCCTCTTTTCATATTTTTATATTTGACACTCATTTTAAATTTCGAAGAATTCTTTTTTGTTCTCTGTTCCTTTTTTTTTACAACAACCCTTTCTGATTGTATGGCTGTCTATAGTGTCTCAAAGATCATAAAACTTTTTTTTTCTTTCCTGAATTGTCTTATTTCCCTCTAGAGTTTTTTTTTAACCCTCTTAGTTATCTTGGTCTTTCTCTTTTATGATTTTGGCTTTCCTCAGAAGCTCAGGTATCTCTTTGTCCATTCATATTTAAGAAAGAGGTATGAAAAAGTTGATTGGGGGGCTTTCTGTCCATAGGTAGGGATTATCGTCTCTTGGGTTTAACCATTAAAGTCTGTGTAGTGAGGAACTGGCTCATAGGGCAGGAGGACCCTTAAATGCCAGAAGGCTGGAGTCTTTTTGCGAGGATACCAGGGTATTTTAACTCTTTAGAGAAGAACTCATACTTTGTGCCTGGGACTTGGTGGCTTGGCCACCAAACATGAAGATTTCAGAGGGGGATGTATTGAGTGTTTGGTACTCCCACTTTTCATTAATGGTACCCCCACTTCTTACTTCATCTTTTTTTTTTTTTTTTTTTTTTTTTAGATTTTATTGGGGAACCAGGGAAGGGGAACAGACAAGTTGCTGTCCTTTCATTCTTCAGTCTAGTTGGGGAGGACGTTGTTTCATTGGCCCATGTTAGTATCATCATTTTGTTCCTCTCGGGTGAGGCAGATCGGTCACTGGCCTCTGGACAGCCACTCACAGCGGCTCTTGGCAGCTCACACTGGCTGCCAGCCGCTCACGCCAGCTGCTGGCCACTAACCATAGCCTATGGCAGCCCATTGCAGCAGGGGCTGCAGCCATGCCGTCCCTGGGGACTCACAGCAGCCCAGCTCTAGGTGGAGCTATTGTTCACCATCATAACTGTAGAGGGCAGTGTCACTGGCCCTCACATTTGGGATCCAAACCGGGGCTGCTGGCATCCCAAACCAGCTCTTAACCAATGCGCCACTCGGCTGGCCCTCACTTCACCCTTTTTTTAAAAAAACATTTTTAAGAAATTTTATTGGGGGGCCAGCCGAGTGGCACGTTGGTTAAGAGCTGGCTTGGGACACCAGCAGCCCCGGTTTGGATCCCACATATGAGGGCCAGTGACACTGCCCTCTACAGCTAAGATGGTGAACAGCAGCTCCACCTGGAGCTGGGCTGCTGTGAGTGCCCGAGGACAGCATAGCTGCAGCCCCTGCTGCAGTGGACTGCCATAGGCTATGGTGAGTGGCCGGCAGCCAGCGTGAGCTGCCAATAGCGGCGGTGAGCTGCCGTCCCGAGGCCGGCGACCTATCTGCTTCATCCAAGAAGAGTGCAATGACAATACCAACATGGGCCAGTGAAGCAACATCCTCCACAACTAGACCGAAGAACAAAAGGACAGCAACTTGTCTGTTCCCCTCCCCCAATTCCCCAATTTAAAAAAATTTAAAAGAAAAAAGAAATTTTATTGGGGAACAGTATGTTTTTCCAGGACCCATTAGCTTCAAGTCAAGTAGTTGTTTCAGTCTAGTTGTGGAGGGCACTGCTTCTTGGCCCATGTGGGAATCAAACCGGCAACCTCGGTGCTGTGAGCCCTGCGCTCCAACCACCTGAGCTAACCGGCTGCTCTTCACTCTACCCTTTTACATTCATCTTTTTCTAGATCAAAGCTTCTCAGGGATTCTGCAGACAGATCACCTATCCCAGGTGTAGCTCCCTTTCTGCATACTTCTAACCTCATTTTCCTCCACCCTGCCTCATCACATCTCACTTCTTCCATTCACTTCCTGCCTTCTAAAAACCTGTAGAAATCTGTTTCTCAGGAATGCTTCTTATTGTTGGTAGTTTACATCTTTGTATCCCCTTATTATTTTATAGACATCTCAGAAGGAAGACACCATGACTGGGAATGGTCAATTCATCACTTTGACTCAAAAGACCATTTTATCATTTGAAAAATAGTAACCTATAATCCCTAGCCCCCCATTTATAATATCATATAAAATCAGTTAGTCTGCTCTGGAGGCTCCTCAACAAATGGCTGGGAGAGGTTTATTCAGCAAGCATTTACTGAGCACTGATTCTGTGCCAAGCATTGTGTAATACAGAGAAAAGAGACTGCTGTCATAGAACTCTTTGATCTGATGGAGAAAATACAGTGAAACACAAAATTGCAATTCTGTGTGGTAGATGCTATAATAGAGGTAACTATGCGGTACTCTGAGATTGAGGTTATGCATCGTTAGTAGGAATATCACAGAAGTCATCCTCTGTTGTTCTTATTTTATTTTATTCTTTCAGTTAGCACACAAGTTTGAGTGGGTTTACTACCTGTAACATTCCCTTTGATATCTTTTACTAATGTGGCATCTTCTCGGCTTTTCCATTGAAAAGTTTTCCCTTTGGGTTGAATTGTGTACCCCAAAAAGATATTTTGGCACTCTAACTGGTGGTACAGGTAAATGTCACCTTACTTGGAAATAAGGTCTTTGCAGACATAATCAAGTTAAGATGGGTCATTCCGATGGGCTTTATTCCAGTATAACTGATGTCCTTATATGAAGAAGGAAATTTGGATACACACACATGGGACAACTGAGAACATCACATGACAACGGAGACAGATACTGTAGCCAAGGAGAGCCAAGGGTCAGGGCCACCACCAGAAGCCAGGAAAAGGCAAGGAAGGATCCTGCCCAGGCTCAGAGGGAGCATAACCCTGCCGACACCTTGATTTTGGACTTCTAGCCTCCAGAACTAGGAGACAATACATTTCTGTTGTTTTAAGCCTCCCATCTGTGATACTTTATTACCACAACCCTAGTAAACTAATACAGTAATCAATAAGTGTTTTGTGGGGAAGTATTTTGAAACTATGCAAATGTTTCTCAACAAACTTTTATTTATATCATTATGGACTCAGTCCTATTTATTCATTGTTTTAATTCATTACTACTGATACTTATTTTGATGCTGAGATTGTCCCACATTTCGCCAGTAGGAGCTTTTTCCAAGCTGCTCTCTTGTTTGTTTGACATGTCCCCATCATTTTTTAGCATTTCCTTACTTGTGGAACAAAGTGTTCCAGGTTCATCTTGCACTTTTCCTTCGAGCCCTGGTATTAGTCATTTCTCCAAGGAGCCCTGGTTCCTTTTAGTGAAGAGGCATATGTAGAAACCAAGGTTTGAGTACTAGGTATACTCATGACTATTAGGATATCACTTCTGCAGATGGTATCAGTGTACAGAGTCAGGAAATTTATGTTGTATGGATGTACGTTCTTAACCTATATACACATTTACATCTATATTTATTTCTATAGCTGTATATATATTGAAAGCCATGAGTTCATATTGTTATCGCCAATCCCAATGCAACACAACAAGTTTGTTCTAGTTTTCTTCTTTCCTACATTTGTAATTGCTTTTCTTAAATTTTTATTTATTTATTTATTTATTTATTTATTTATTTATTTATTTATTTATTTATTTTAGCTGAGCCATCCTGCCACCTGTTGGCAGCTCAACGGCAACTCAGCTCGGGCTGGCATCGAACTGCTGTTGCTCAGAGCTCAGCTCGCACTCGTGAGCGAGCTCTTAACCAACTGAGCCACTCGGCCGGCCCTGTAATTGATTTTTTGATCAGTGTAAAACCTCGTTGCCCCCTTATCTTACATGGTCAAGACCATGTGTATAACCAGTCTCTCAGCACTTGCCTTCCCCTTCATCTTGCTTAGGCTTCAGTCCCCTAGGCAGTGCCTTTCTCCCATGCAGACATTTTCCTCACCCCATTTGGGCCCCATTTTATTGCTCTAGGCCATTGATGCTTCCCCATTAGCTCCAGCTAATGAGTTTTGGGCTGAATTGTTCAAGAAGGGAAGGAGGACAGATTTTTCTCTATTATCTTGAATATATAAAACATAGCTGTTTGGGTTTTGTCAGGTAATTCCAGCATTGGCATCACCTGTTCCAAACTTGTTTCTGCTCGTCGGTCATTTGGCCGTGTCTCTCAGCATGCCTTCTGAGTTTTTGTCAAACGCCCAACACTGTACATGACAGTACTGACAGCATCTTCAGATGATTTCTCTTCCTGCAGGAAGGATTCACTGTTTCCTTTGCTGAACAGATACTGTGAGAGCCGATCATATTAATCACATTGAACCTGAACTGACTTCACGCTGAATTGCAGTTTGGGCAAGGCCTTGCCTTCCCTGTGGTTCATCCCAGCTTCTGGGACAACTGAGAGCCTGGAATGGTTGCTCAGGCCTCTTCTCCATGGCATAATTTGAACTCTAATCCTTGTCTCCTCCGCACCATCAGACTGCATTCATCTCCTCTTTGCTTTTCAGAGGCTTTCTTCTTGGCTTCTTCATTCTCTCCTAAGATGCTGTCAGAATTCAGCAACTAACTTTTTTTTTTTTTAAAGATTTTTATTGGGGAAAGGGAACAGACAAATTGTTGTTCTTCAATCTTAGTTATGGGTGGGCATAGCCCACAATCCCATGTGGGAGTCGAACCAGAAAACTTGTGCTAAGAGCGCACATTCTAACCACCGAGTCATTCAGCCGCCCGCTGGCAGGCAGTTCAGCGGCAGCTCAGCTCGGGCCCATCTCACTGGCTCATGTGGGAATCGAACCTGTGACTGTTGCTCAGAGCTCGCACTCTTAACCAGCTGAGCCACTCGGCCAGCCCTCAGTCACTGTCTTGAGGGAAAAAACAGTAGCATATTGTTGAGCCACTTCTCTCCTTCCTCTTTGATCAGAATCTTGGCCATTCAAGTATATTGGCTGATTAGATGGATGGAAGAGAGCCAGGGAGAATGAATTACAGATATAATCTCCAGGTTTCTAACTCGGACACCTGCGTCATATTCACTTAGGGAATACATTAAGTAGAGATTGGAAACTACCCCAGGCTTGAAGATGATGATATTTTCTTGTTTTATACCAGTGATTTAGTTAATAATGAGGAAATCTGATCAAAGGCAGAAGGTAACAACTTCTTGGCATAAACATTTTTTTCTCTTTTAGGCATACAAAACCTTTGCTAATCGAGTGAACAATTTAAAGAAAAAGCTGGATCAATTGAAGTCAACCCTTCCGGATCCAGAAGAATCACCAGTCCCTTCCCCAAGCATGGACGCTCCCTCCCCAACTGGTTCTGAGTCTCCTTTTCAAGGGATGGGAGGTGAGGAATCCCACTCGCCAGCCGTGGAGAGTGAGAAATCTGCCACACCTGAGCCTGCAACAGATAATCGTGACGTGGAAGACATGGAGCTCTCAGATGTGGAGGATGATGGGTCAAAAATCATTGGTATGTCCTTCTGTGATTAGCAGACAACTTGTTCCTTATTTCTTCCCTGTTTTTCTTTCCCAGTAATGAATCTATCACAGGCAGGTGTTAAAAGATAGTTCAAACACCAAGGTAGCATTATTGTCTAGAGCAGTCAGGATTTGGTCAGCCACATGGCTTAAGAATCATTGCTCAAGATCTATGTTGTTCAATATGGTAGCTGCTAAGCTACATGTGGCTGCTGAGCATCTGAAATATGGCTTATCCAACTTGATTGAGTTGGGCTCTAATGGTAAAATTCACACTGAATTCTAGAAACTTAGTACCCCAAAAAGGAGTGAAAATACCTCATTAATAACTATCTTGAGATAAATAAAGCATTATTAAAATAACTTTTTTAATGGTGCTACCAGAAAATATAAACTTACATATGAGGCTTAAATTATATTTCTGTTGAGAAGCACTGCTCTAGGGGGAGGGGTACTTATACTGGAATTCCTTATTCTCTATGACTTGACTTGCAAGATTCCAAAGCCACAGCTTATTAACCACACTTCCAAATTAACCTGAATTGCTGAATTGTTTCTCTGACATTCCCCCACTTTTTTAATTATTAGGGAGTTTGACTTCTCTTGACTTGAATGCACTATCCATACAGTACATAGCCTTTTAAATATTAAAAGACATCAAGAGTTAAAACATTGCAGTTTCAAATTAGTGCCTAACTGCATCCCCCTCTAGGCCAATTTCAGGAATCCACAGAAAAATGCAGTAAAGTATGTAGAGTTTCTACCCTTTAGAAAGCTCTCAAGGGCTGGCCGAGTGGCGCAGTGGTTGGGCGCTGGTTTGGGAGGCCAGCGGCCCCAGTTCGGGTCCCACATATGAGGGCCAGTGACACTGCCCTCAAAAAAAAGAGAGAAAGCTCTCAGGTTATTAAAAAAAGAAAAAAAACAGGGCAATTTATGACATAAATATCATTACCAAAAGACAGAACACAAATGTGTACCAAATAATAACATGCTTCTAGAAATGCACAATTTTAATACACAGATACTAATAAGATGCAAAGAAATCACTGAAAGTTAAGATAAAAGATGAATTTGGGAAATTCATTTTAAGCAGGTGTTGAAGTCAGAAAGGATCATACATTATAAAGAGGATGGCGCCGCCGCCGCCCCCCGCTTAAGGCAGTATCACTGGCCCTCATATGTGGTTCCCGAACTGGGGCCGCTGGCTTCCCAAGCCAGCACTTAATCACTGTGCCATTTGGCCGACCCAAGAGTATGGCTTTTTAAAAAAACATGAAAGTGAAAGTGAGTGTTTTTCTCTAAAGCGTAGTGCTTTTTACTCGCACATCGGGAAATATTAGTGCATACTGGAAGCAGAGTCCGGAAAGTGAAAGGATGCAATAATATCTGTTTTCATTTATTTATTTATTTATTTATTTTTTGAAGGCAGTGTCACTGGCCCTCATATGTGGGACTGAACCCGGGCCGCTGTCTTCCCAAGTCAGCACTTAACCACCGCGCCACTCGGCCAGCCCCTCAATAATATCTGTTTTCTTGGTTTAAACAGTAGAGGACAGGAAGGAAAAACCTGTGGAGAAGGCGGCTGTTTCCACTTCTGTACCTACAAAGCCAACAGAAAGTATCCCAAAGGCATCTTCGTGTACCCCAGTGCCTGTGACCGTGGCAGCAACCCCGCCGCTCCCAAAGCCTGTGAATCCTCCTCTTCTGGCCCCTTCTCCAGCCCTGGCTTTGCCAAACCTGGCTAACGTGGACCTGGCAAAGATCAGTTCGATCCTTAGCAGCCTGACATCCGTCATGAAAACCACTGGTAAGTGAGCCCAGCAAGAAGGTTACAAGGCTGAATTCCAGCTTTCTCATTCAACCATCAGTCTGGGTTTTTTGTTTACTTTTTGAAATGAAAGGTAATATTTTTAATTAAAAAATTAGTCATTACAGAAAAATTAGAAAATAAGCAAGAAATAAAATAAATACCTATACTCTTACCCCAAAGGAAACCACTTGTGTCTGATCTTACCAGTGTATGTGTAGGTGAATGTCTTGGGAGATTAAATATTTGTAATAATTTTTCTTTCAATATTTGAAGCATATTGCATTTACTGTTTTAAAACCAGGTATTTAAAATTTAGCTATATATCATTTGATTATTTGTCTAAACCTTTTTATTAGACATACAGTGTGTTTCCAATTTTTCATTGTTAAAAAGAATACTGTAATGAGAAACCTTGATGTTAAAATTTTATGCACAACTCTTCCTTTTATGGAAATTTTAATGAAAATACTAAATAGAGCAGCTCCATGTATTTATCACCCATCATCAACTGTTTAAACACATGGCCTGCCCAATCCTGATTATTTTGAAGAAAATTCCAGTTATTTCGTTTCTTCATGAATACTTAAATATAATTTCTAAACGATGAAGACTCAAAAAAAAATCAGCATGTAGGTTTTTTAAGTCTTTTCATGTTATAACTAAAATGATCTCCAAAAACTATTTATGTTCCAAGTACTATATGAAAGTTCCTGTCTTTCCTCAGCTTCTCCAAAACTATTTTGTATTATTTTAATCTTTGTCAAATTCAATCTTAAAAAGTTGAGTTTTAACTTGCATTCCTTTGATTAAAGATGTGGTTAAAATATTTTTCATTTGCTTATCATTTGTGAAATACCTGTTCATATGTTTGATCGTTAAAAATGATCAAAAATTACTTTATATACATTTTACCTATGTTAAAAATCAATCCATTGTTTTCAAATGTAAAAAATGTAAAGGAGGTTGCTTACATAATCTCATTTTAGAGGCCATTTCAAAAGCAAATAGCTCATTAATCATCGGCGTAGGCACCGGCTGAGTTCCACAATTGCCATAGCTCTGATCCTAATTGCCAGCCAGCAGTGTTTATTGAGAACCCACAGGCCTCTGTGGCGTAGGTGTCATTCAGTAGAGAAAAAAGAAATAGGTTCCTTAGCCTATTTCTATTGGAGCTGTCAAAACTAATGGAATACATATGAGCAAAAACTTCCTATGTGTTTATTTTAGTAGTGTTCCAACGAGACAGGAGCAAATCTTAATTAATTTTCAAATTTGTATCTTTGTACAAACGATGATATGGACCATTTGTGACTTAATCACAGAATTCCTGTTAAACACACCAAACTCGTGTGAGTGGAAAGTATCGTTGGATGTAAAGGTCATTTTGAATTGCATTTTCTTGAATTAATCTTTCTGCCACCAGGGGTCAGTCCTGCATCAAGACCTTCTCCAGGAACGCCCGCCAGTCCCGGAAGCCTCTCCAGCGGCCTGAAAACACCTGTACCTGCCACGACCACGGCGCACAACCCTCTGGCAAACATCCTCTCGAAGGTGGAGATCACCCCGGAGAGCATTCTGTCTGCCCTTTCCAAAACCCAGACACAGTCGGCCCCTGCCCTGCAAGGTAACGATGTGCACCCACAGGACTTGAAGGATGAGTGTGTGTCTCGGGCTTAAGCTTCATTCCATTTCCGAGGAATCCAATGCCACAAAATGTATAATACAGTTAATTCATTATTCTCTTTATACGCATCATCTCGAGCTGGAATTTCTAGAATTCTAAGATGTCAAAACTGAAAGAGACTTTAAATATCATCTCGTCTAATCCCCTCCTGTTCACCTGAGGAAATTGAGGCTCAGTGATGTGCTATGACCTGCTCAAGGTCACACATGTCTATTTAGTGATGAGCCGAGACTAGAGTCAGGTTTCTTGACCGGAGTCCAGTATTCTTTCACCTGCTCCATGACACCCCTAGGGGCAGCATCTGTCCCAGCTCTTAGTACAAGTCAGTATATGTTGAGGTTTTCAGACTTTAATGTTAACCGAAGCTGAAGACAATAAGAAAGTTCAGTCTCTTGGTTAAGAGCTCGCTCAAGAGTGCGAGCTGAGCTCTGAGCAACGGTGGTTCGATGCCAGCCCGAGCTGAGTTGCCGTTGAGCTGCCAACAGGTAGCAGGATGGCTCAGCTGAAAAAAAAAAAAAAAATTCAGTCTACTATCAATACCTTATAAGATATGATTGTCTCATGTTTTTAAATTTTTTTTTTAACTTTATTGGGGAACAATGTGTTTTTTCCAGGACCCATCAGCTCCAAGTAGTTGTTTCAATCTAGTTGGGGAGGGCGCAACTCAGCTCCAAGCCCAGTCACCATTTTCACTGTAGTTGCAGGGAGGGAGGGGTGCAGCCCACCATCCGATACGGGAATCGAACCAGCCACCTTGTTAAGAGCATGCGTGTTAACCAGCTGAGCCATCAGCCACCCTGTTGTCTCATTTTTTATGTCCTCATGTTTTATAAATGCCTCTATAGATACATAGTACATCTGTTTTCTTTTTGCCTACGTATAATCTCCTCCATATTTTAACCTCTCTATTTAGTTTTGCTAGTTATCTCTTTTATGCCTAAAACTGCTTCTAACATTTTTTAAATAAAACTTACCTGCTCTCTGTTCTCAGACCCTCCAGATACCAATACAGCCTTTTTTCAGCATCTCAATATAATTATGTAATGAATTACAAATACCAGAACAGTATATTTAATATAGTGATTTACTCCATATCAGGTTCTCAACCAGGAGCCTCCAGGGGCCATTTGACAATGTCTGTAAAGACATTTTCTGTCACAACTGGAGGGCTACTGCACCTAGTGGGTGGAGGCCAGGGCTGCTGCTAAACATCCTACAATGCACAGGACAGCCCCGCAAAAAGGAATTTTCAGCCCCAAATGTCAGTAGCACTGAGGTTTATGTGAATACTGAGCAGTACAGGTATCTATTAATTTTCCTATTTCCTAAACTGTTCTGTAGATGATTCAGCCAAACACTGTGTTATAGTGAACTCTGTCTTAAGATATAGAATTCTGTGAATGGAACTAATACTGTTAAATACTAATTCACAGCCCCCATGTATGGACACCAGCAATAAAAACTGATAATACAACCGCCCATCTTATGCTATTAATTCCAGGATGATTAGTCTGAGAGATTGGCATTTCGTGATTCCTCCCTTCTAGTCCTGTAGTTTCAGTAAAAACCTTGAACTCACTCCTGTTTTAGCTTCTTACCTAAATATAATATTTGCATCTTAGAGAAGCAGCTTTTCCTTTCATCAGATTGTTACAGCAGTATCATGTGAACTTTATCATCAGGCAAAATTTGAACAGAACTAGGTGTGTGTGCTAGAAGAGAAGTGGAAACCCTAGAAAACAGCCTTTGTGGGATAATGGGATAGTTCATCCCCTTTCATTTCCTTCCAGAAAGTGGAATTCTCCCTGACTTTTTTTTTTTTTTTTTTTTTTTTTTTTTTTTGAGGGCAGTGTCACTGGCCCTCCTATGTGGGACCCGAACTGGGGCCGCTGGCTTCCTAAGCCAGCGCTTAACCACCCATGCCACTCGGCCGGCCCTCTCCCTGACTTTTAAAAGACTGCATCCAGCAACTTAAATACATGTGTTTCTTTAAAGACCGTAAAGGAGATCTCTTAGAACTTTGCTCTGATTATGTCACCTACAATCCTTACCGACAGATTTTCAAAACAGAAGAACAACCTGAATGAGCAAAGGTCCACAGAGTATGGAGAAAAGTAGTAAGTAGTGGCATAAGACTGCCACCTGTTACCAGAAATCTGATTAGTATCTTTCTTAAAAAGGTGGTCTTTGAAGAATTTATCCCACAATCTAAAAGATTGGCTGAAATACCTTTTACAAATCATATAACATTGTCAGATATCACATTCTAGTGCCTGAGGATCCTGGCTTTGGTAAGAACAGTGACTACTAAGAATTAAATCATACTGTTAGAAGGGGGAAAATTACATAGCTAGGGAACTTTTTGGAAATGAAACATGGATTTTTTTTTTTTTTCAGGAGAACTGAAATAAACACTATTTGAAGTATTTGGATATTAATGAATATTAGATAACAGTACAAACCATTCACCATTATTTAGAAGTAGGTGGCAGTTAAAAATGTTACAAGGATGGAACCTTAAAATTCTTCAGACCTTAAACCTCTTAGCAATATAGATTCAAATTAAAATTTAAAAAAAACATTAATTGAACTATTATATGAAATATTTTCTTTCATCATATCATTATGAAGGAGCAGTTTTAGCATATGGCTAAAAGCTATAAATTCGGGTGAAGTGTCCGCACAGGTTTTCATTTATGACCAGAAATTGGGTCCGTTTTCCAAAATCTGATTGAATTTATAGGACCATCCCTCATCTGTTTGTCAAGTGTTTTTCTAAAAAAACTTTCCACAGGCACAGTTTGCTTTGGTGGACTTTAGCTTTTACCCCAAAGAATTCTTTCTCAGTGCTTCTGAGAAGGGTTTGTCTGTCAATGAGTCGGGTTGACTCTTACCAGAGTCATCCTAGGCAGGGCAGTAATCCTTGAGTTTTCCAAGCTAGAAAATGGGGATTGTGTGTTTTCTTTTGAGAGGATCAGTTCCCGATGGTCTAGCTTTGTTAATTTTTATGGCATGTGTTCGTATGTTTATTATTGCAACATTTTACAACCAAAAATGATAGCTACGAGCATTGTTTGCCCAAAGGTAACACCAGTCTAGCAAGAGATCTTCTTGAAAAAAGTGTCCCTGTTGAAATAAATTTCTGCAATTTGCATATGCTATCTCTCTCTTGAGAATAACAGTGTACATTAACTTACTAGAGATAATTGTGGTTGGAAAGAAAGGATAGGCCAGACTATTTGTATTTGGAGAAGCAGTTCCACAGATCAAACATGAAGAAATACTGGCTTAAAGTGTTATTTTAAGAGTGATTTTGCTTCCTTTCTCTTCCTGCTGTGTCTTGTTTAAACTATGAGTGATTCTGACACTAAAATCTCCCCCTTCCGGTTGCCTTTTATTATGCCATGTTGGACTTGTTTCATGACTGTACTAGAAATGTTTCAGTGATTTGCTCTCTTTGTATTGACACATAGGTCCAGTGTTTTCTATGACATTAGCCATTGCTTGTTTGGTCTGGATTCCCTTTGGCCTCATGTTTTAATGTCTATCTGGCTCCCACTGGAATGAATGAGAATATCCTATTGGCCTAAATTGTTTTCATTGTGAGGTAGGGAGTTGTTGTTTTAACTCCTCTAATCCTTGTTTCTACAGGCCTGTCATCTTTGCTTCAGAGTGTTACTGGGAACCCAGTCCCAGCCAGTGAAGCTGCGTCCCAGAGCACGTCAGCTTCCCCGGCCAACACCACAGTCCCCAGCATAAAAGGAAGAAGTGTGCCCTCCAATGCCCAATCCTTTATTCCCAAAAGCTTCAATTATTCTCCTAATTCATCAACATCTGAAGTCTCTTCATCTTCAGCCAGCAAGGCCTCAATAGGGCAAAGCTCAGGGCTCCCAAGCACCACTTTCAAGCTCCCATCCAACTCTCTGGGGTTCACAGGTGCCCACAATACCAGCCCTGCTGCCCCGCCTCCTGAGGTCACCATGTGCCAGTCTTCAGAGATCTCCAAGCCAAAGCTGGAGTCCGAGCCCACCTCTCCAAGCCTGGAAATGAAAATCCACAACTTCTTAAAGGGCAACCCTGGTTTCAGCGGCTTAAACCTAAACATCCCAATCCTGAGCAGTTTAGGGGCCGGCGCCCCAGCAGAAAGCCATCCCCCAGACTTCCAGCGTGGCCCGACTAGCACCTCCATCGACAACATCGATGGAACTCCCGTGCGGGATGAACGGAGCGGGACGCCCACCCAGGACGAGATGATGGACAAGCCCACCTCCAGCAGTGTAGACACCATGTCCCTGCTTTCTAAGATCATTAGCCCGGGCTCCTCGACGCCCAGCAGTACGCGGTCACCGCCGCCTGGGAGAGAGGAAAGCTACCCCCGGGAGCTTGCCAACTCAGTCTCTACATATCGACCCTTTGGCCTGGGCAGTGAGTCGCCCTATAAGCAGCCTTCGGATGGAATAGAGAGACCATCTTCTCTGATGGATTCATCACAGGAAAAGTTCTATCCAGATACTTCTTTCCAGGAAGACGAGGATTACCGAGATTTTGAGTATTCTGGGCCTCCACCCTCTGCCATGATAAATCTAGAGAAGAAACCGGCCAAGTCCATCCTGAAATCAAGCAAGCTTTCTGACACCACAGAGTACCAGCCGATCCTGTCCAGTTACAGCCACAGGACCCAAGAATTTGGGGTCAAGGCTGCCTTCCCTCCATCTGTCAGGGCCCTTCTGGACTCGAGTGAGAACTGTGGCCGGCTGACCTCGTCCCCTGGGCTGTTCGGTGCCTTCAGCCTCAGAGGGAATGAACCGGGGTCTACCCGCTCACCGTCACCGAGTAAGAGTGATTCGTTTTTCACCCCTGACTCCAACCACAATAGCTTGTCTCAGCCTAACACTGGGCACCTCAGTTTGCCACAGAAGCAGTACCCAGACTCACCTCACCCAGTCCCACATCGTTCCCTTTTCTCTCCACAGAACGCCCTTGCTTCCCCTACGGGCCACCCACCCACATCAGCCGTGGAGAAAGTCCTGGCCGCCACCATTTCCACCACCTCGACCATTGAGTTTAAGAATATGCTTAAAAACGCCTCGCGGAAGTCTTCCGATGATAAGCATTTTGGCCAGGCCCCCAGCAAGGGCACTCCCAGCGATGGTGTCAGCCTCTCAAGCCTCGCCCAGCCCAGCTTGCCCTCCACAGATCAGCAGCAACAAGAAGAGCACTTCCGCATAGAAACCCGCGTGTCCTCCTCCTGCTTAGACTTGCCTGACAGCACCGAAGAGAAAGGGGCGCCTATAGAAACCTTGGGTTACCATAACGCAGCCAATAGGAGAATGTCCGGGGAACCAATACAAACTGTAGAGTCCATCCGAGTTCCCGGGAAGGGAAGCAGAGGACACGGGCGTGAGGCTTCACGGGTGGGTTGGTTTGATCTGAGCACCTCAGGCAGCTCTTTTGACAATGGCCCCCCAAGTGCCTCTGAGCTGGCACCCCTTGGGGGTGGGGGCAGCGGAGGCCTCACTGGCTTTAAAGCGGCACCGTACAAGGAACGGGCACCCCAGTTTCAGGAAAGTGTCGGCAGCTTTCGTTCCAACAGTTTCAACTCAACATTTGAGCATCATCTCCCCCCGTCCCCCTTGGAACACGGGGCACCTTTCCAGAGAGAGCCAGTGGGGCCATCATCTGCCCCACCTGCCCCTCCTAAGGATCATGGTGGTATCTTCTCTCGAGATGCACCCACACATCTACCCTCTGTGGATCTTGCGAACCCCTTCACAAAGGAGGCCGCCTTGGCCCATGCTGCCCCACCCCCTCCTGGAGAGCACAGCGGAGTCCCTTTCCCCACCCCACCCCCTCCTCCACCCCCAGGGGAGCATAGCAGCAGTGGTGGGAGCAGTGTCCCCTTTTCTACTCCACCACCCCCTCCCCCTGTTGACCACTCTGGGGTCGTACCCTTCCCAGCCCCACCACTGGCAGAGCATGGAGTGGCAGGGGCAGTGGCAGTATTTCCCAAGGACCATAGTTCCCTCCTTCAAGGGACCCTGGCTGATCATTTTGGGGTGCTCCCAGTACCCAGGGACCATGGGGGCCCCGCCCAAAGGGACCTCAACGGCCCTGGCCTTAGCCGTGTACGAGAGAGCCTGAGCCTACCTGCCCATTCTCTGGAGCACCTGGGCCCGGCCCATGGCGGAGGAGGTGGGGGAGGCAGCAACAGCAGCACTGGCCTCCCTGTGGGTCCCTCACACAGAGACACCATCAACCGGAGTGGCATGATTTTGCGGAATCCCCGGCCTGACTTCCGGGCTAGGGAGCCTTTTCTCAGCAGAGACCCGTTCCACAGTTTAAAGAGACCCAGGCCCCCTTTCATTAGGGGCCCTCCGTTCTTTGCACCAAAACGCCCATTCTTCCCTCCCAGGTACTGATGGAAACCAAGGGAAAGGCATTTTGAACAGTCTAGAGAGCATTGGAAGTAGAAGTTTGGTTTATTGTTGTTTTTATTTGTTTCCCTCTTATTTGTTTTTTTTTTTTGTTTTTTAGTTTTTGTTTTTGTTTTTACTATGACAAAGGGCCTCCCTTCCAAAGTAAAAAGTCATATATTGTTACATTTCACTATTCCATCCAGTCCCCGCTCCCACTGCACTTAACTACCTTCCCCAAATTGTTTGTATTTTAAAGGGGGTGGGAGGGGGCAGGCAAAGAAACACAACCAAAGCCACTTCCTTTGGCTGGGGGTTTGACGGGCGGGAAAGAAAACCAATCTTACTTTACCCCATCTCCTGAAGAGTATTATTACATTTGAAATAAAACTTCCATCAGTACAGATCATAACATGTGCAATGTTGGGGTGTTATTTGGGGCTTGGCATGTCAGGAGTCAATGGAGCGTTCCTGTCCCCTCCCCACTTCAGATAAGTTAACAGCTGTAAGAAGCTTGGCTCCCTTCCCTGTATGCTCCCTGCTGACAGCCAAGAGATGTTGCCTGAGAGGAAATGTGGGAGACCTTGGACCCGTCTTGCTGTTTTGTTTTGTTTTTAAAGCATGTTGAAGTTCTCTACAGAGTTTCTCCTAAAATCTTAAAAAGAAAACAAAAAATCTGCCTCTTCTAAAGTACTGTCAGGCAGTAACTTGGAGGAGATACAAACCTCATTCTGTCATAGTCAAAAATTGTCCCTCTTTATCCTTGGGATGAAAGAGAGGGAGCTGGATATAATTTCAAGGTTAAAATAAGGAGTAACTACAATGTGGAACGTTAGAGAAAGGAACCATTAATGGTGTGAAGTGACCTGCCGTCCTTCAGAAACGTCCTTGAGGTAGCTTCACCTATCTTGCACCAAGCTCTTGCTTCCTGCTTTTCTTGCTTGACTTTCTTTTTCTCCCTCAGTTTTCGCTTCTCTGCCCAGCAGTCACTACAGTTGACAGTTGTTACAAAGGTGCGATGGCAGTATTACCCCTGTATTTTTTAATGTAAGTGACATTTTTACCACGGTGCCTCCCTGACGTAAGTGATACCTATTGGTGGTTTGCAGTAACGTTGACTATTAGGGAAAGGAAATAATTTGTCTTTTAATCTTTCCTCTCACCTTGTCCTGCCCCGTATTCACCCATATTCTTGGTATTTCAAAGGAGGTGGTTCAGCAGTGTCTTTTTTTAGATTGTACCCCTTCAGATGTGTCTGAGGAATAAGTGGGTTTCTCTTTACAGAGAAATGGGATCACCTGGTAAATTCAAATGCACCCCACTCTGCAGAGAACAGCCTGTCACGTGTCAAGGATCCTTACCTCCTGGTCCCAACAGGAAATAAGAATGTTTCTGCCCTTAGTCATTTCGCATGACAGAGAAGTTCTTTTCTTTTCCCTGAACTGAAAGACTTTTTATTTGTATTTCTGCAACTAGTCCTGGGAGAAAGACAATCACCGCACTTTGAGTGTTTATATCTTTATATCTAGGGACACCGAAAAGCAGATGTTGTTTTACTACTATTTCTTATTAGTTAGTGTCTTACCCCAAGACACACACTGGTAATCTCCAGCTAGATGAGTAGAACAGTGTGTGTGGAGTTTTTTGAGAGACTCCTGGTAAGCTTTTTCTCCGAAGTTAGCACCGCGTAGAACTAACTGTAGGAAGTGTGGGGTTACTTTGGATTCCGGCAGACAGTAAAGTTGGGTGGGGGGCGTATGGCCAGTGTTGGGACCAAAGGTGATTCTTTGCCTCAGAATAAACTTGCTTTTCAGATAAAGATCAGCTTAATCCAGGCATGCGTCATAGTTTGGGAGCTCCGTGTAATTTATTCCATGTTATTTATTTGGGCTCAATGTGTGTTCTGTGGTTAGGGTGCTGCAATTCATTCGTCTCCCTAATGCATTTCTGGTCCTATGCCTACTAACTGTTCTTTCTTTGACCCTCTCAAGCCTCTACCCTGTAGCTCTCCCCACAAAAATGCATGAGACCATGACCTTGTATGTGGGATAGGGTATATAGCATAGCAAAGCAAAGCAACAGTATAGTTACCTTGAGTCCTAAGACATTTGTTTAGGGAAAAGTGTGAGACGGGGTAGGCAGGGGGAGGGGGGGGAGTTCTATTTGGCTCAAAACTGAAATAGAATGTTTTTTGGGTTTTTTTGCAGAAATTAGGTGGGATGTTTTTCATTCTAGAATAAAAGAATGTGAATTCTTTCTGCTGCTCTTGTTGAAGCTACAAGTAGTGTGTACTTGAAAAGGCTCTCTGACCATTCGATTTTATCAGAAAATGTGGGGCTGTCAGGAAAGTGGCTTCGTGAATGTTGGGGCAAGACAATTGTCCTCAAAAGTATGATGGCTAATACATGAAAGGAAGACCTTGTTGTACAGTTTATAAAAGATGGACTTTTTTAAGTGTTGGGTTTTTTGGTGGGCGTTTCGTTTTTTAAGCCACAAAATCCTCACTGCGCTTGTTTCGGGATGGAAGCGAGGATTTGTTTGTGACTGTCAGCTGTTAACTTTAAGAAAACCTGTCTATAGCAGGAAGTGAAGACGATAATGTACATATGTGATATAGCGAAACAAAAAAGACCATTCTGGCACTCATACCATGAAACATTCTGTGTCTGTGATTTAAAACTCGGTGCCCATGCTCTGACTTTTGTATTTCAACCTGAGTTTAAAAAAATAAACAAGATATTTTTTAAAGAAAGCAGAACATAGTGTGTCTTGGCAAGGACATGATTCAAGAAAGCATATGCGAAGCTGTTTCTGAGGTCCTTGGTGCTCACTGTAAAATCACAGACAGAGAATTAGTGGGGGTCGCAAAGACACTGGTACCTTCAAGCTCAGTGATACAGCATCAGAAATAAGAGTCCTTTGGGATTTCAGAAGCGTTTACTCTTCAGTCAGCTTGGATGGAAGCTCTCCCTGCTTGTTTCTGCCCTCCCACAGGTTGAGAGCAAGGAGGATTTGGTTTGATTCCAGGAAGGGTAAAAATGATCAGAGAGTAGGACTTATCCTGGGAATACAATGTCTGTGATATATATGGTACCGCAAACCTATCTAGATAATGTGAATACTCTAAACTTCCTAACTGCAAAATATTCACTATCCTGAAGTTACTGGTTCATGCAGAATTAAGCTTCAGCTGTTAATTGTTTTGAAGCCGCTGTAAATTACTGCTTTCCTCCCTCTCTTTTTCTCCCCTCTCCTCTTTTTTGAATGGGGGGAGTGCCTGTTATAATTAAAAGTAGACATGTTGGATTGATACTCTCACGTGTTCAGTGTGGAAAACAAAACAAGTACATGCTTTAGAGGCAACAACAATGAAATCTTTTGAAATGTGTATTAATATCATTTAATAAAATAACTAGTTCTAAAGGTTTGACATTTTTCTTTGAGATTTGGGGCTTTCACCAAGGGCCCCCGGCTTCTTTGGTGAGTGCAAGTTGGAGGAAACTTCTCCAGGAGCTGAAACTACTGTTTGTGTTTGGAAAAACCTACATTTTTCTCCAGCAAAGATCCTGCATGACTGTCCAGGGCTAAAGGTGAAACCAGCTACAGAATGCAGAAGGAAAAGCCTGGGTATCTCTGAAGATATGATTGGATTGGCTTTTGGTCTAAGAGTGTGGGGGGGGGGCGCACATTTCTGAGGCGCACACAGATACCACAGACCACCCATCTCATCCCTTCCTGTGATCACGTGCACTTGCCTCTCTTACAGCCATTCCTTTTTTTTTTTTTTTTAGGTCTGTTTGTCCCAGTATTAAACGTTTTTGTTTTCCAGTTTAATAAAGTATGGTTTCCTTTGTTGTGTGGTTGACTTCCCCTCTCACATTGATGTTGTCCAGCTGTCGCCTTTGACTTCTGCACTCAGTGTCACTGAAGGCGTTCTGAGCCACTAAGATCTCCATGACCTCGTGGGTTTTCTGTTTGATCCTTTGTGTAACGCAGTTTTGGAAAGATGAAGGATGGGTGAGGTGAGATCAGAGAAGGTCAGGGAGTGGATGGTAATGAAATGAGATATACTGTATGGATAGCTTTTGTGTATGTCTTCAAAAAGTTGTACAGTTGTGAGCAAAGAAGCATTTTTAAAGCAAGCATAGAATCGGGGTGGTGGTGATGGGTCCTGGCCAATTCGTTTTCCACATTCTCCCCTTCTCACTGCATATTGGCAATTTCATACAGAAGCCACACAACCCTTGTCACTTGCCCATCCGTTTTTCATAGTTCAGTGGGGTTTAATAAATGCATTGCTGGCTTTAAATGGTAGAGAGAGTCACAGCTTCCAGATCAGGCCTGGGTCACTGGCAGGATACAGGTTCTGAATAACAGCCTTGATTATGTGTCACTTCACACATGTCACCAGACACTTCAGAAATAGCATCGGCCTAGGAACACACCCAGCAGGTAGGGTGTATGGCTGAACTGGCTGCTTCTGGAATCAGGCTCACCCTTTCTTCCTGTCCCACCTTGGGACTTTGACTTGCCCACCTGATTTCTTGTCTCCATCTCCATGGAAGCGACAGTGTTGACTTCCTCATTGGCCTTTCTGGACTGTTGAAAATGTATCCTCTCCCCTAAATAGTTTTATGTAAGCCAATGTGGTATTGGAGGGATGAGTGAGTTTCCCACAAGTAGGTAGACAGTAACAATCCAAAGGAGTGTAGGGTATTGGGGTGTTTCTCATACTTGTTTATGAGTGACTATGGGTAAGTCCAGTCAGTTGCTGCTCACAATTGCTGAGTAATAACTCACTGAGGCTGCGTAGACACAGCTACAAGAGCAATATGAGGGAGATACCGGTTCTTAAGTAAACATCCTGTTCTCCCCCCACCCCCCACATAGAAATAAAGAGGCACATAGGCTTCAAACGAAAAGGGCACATGCAGTGTAAAACCATCAAATTATCCCTGACCGACGGCTGGGGGAGAACAGGAGAAACCTTTAATGCTTAGTGACAAGTTTGAGGGAAAGGGGAGAGGAAGACGGAGATATATTTAGAAATTGATATTGTAGTTACCTTGTGGTTCCTTTATTTTTTCCTGTCCTTTCCCTTTGTTCTCACTATGACAAGTCAAAAGAGAGCACAGATGTGGATGGAGGAGCTCGTGAGCAATGCCAACAGAGAAAACAAGTACAGGCCACAGCTTTTTGTGTTTGACTCAAAGGGTGTTGGCTAAACCAGTCCACCCTGGACCTGTCGGGGATCATAGCAAATGAGGTGTCCCAGCAACTTCCTTTCTCACCCCTGTTGTAGCCCCTTATTTTTGAGAATTACTCAAGTTCTTTGCCACATAATTTGTGGGAAAAAGATAGGATTTGCAACTTCATACTTTTTCTTGGGGTATTTCTGTTGGAATGGGTAGGAAGAAGAGATGGACAACATGCAGTTCCTTCTGTGTCGCCCTTTGCACCTACATGAGACAACATGTAAGGTCCCCTATCTTCTGGGTCGCCAGTCATTGCCAAGGGCAATAAAGATTATTAAAGGATTAATTTGAAATCATTGTTACTGGGTAGTGGAACTTAGTTGTGTATTGCCTTCTATAGATGCATCTAGGACCTTGCGGAATACTTGGCTCTTGCCTTTGTTTTTTTTACTTCAACTTGGAACCTAAGTTGACATCCCCGCCCCTGGTCCTGTGTTGGGGAGACTTCCCTGTGTTTTTCCCTTGGCCTTGACCTGACAAACCAAGGATGTTTAAAAGGTGGGGGTAAAGATGGCTGTTCCCTTGTTGCTTTTCTACGGACTCAGGAGATGTATTGGGGAAGGGAAATCTTAGTAGAGATATTAGGTGAGCCCAAGCCTTTGTTTTCAAAGCCAAGTTCAACTTATCCCCATGCTCCTGATAGGAAGTTTCCCCCCTTTATTTACTCAGCAAATTTGGACTGACTTTTTCCCTTTGTTGCATCATAAAGCAATGTTCATGAAAAGCTTGGCCTCATCCCAGATCTTTATTATTAAGGGAAAAAAATTTTAATAAACTTAATCTCCCCACACCACCTACTGTACCTTTCGCCACTTGGCTTGTTCTTTGAGCCTCAATCAAGCATTTGGTGGCAATGATATAAACCTTTATATATTTTACCTTCTTAAATTTCTCTCTTACCTCCAATATTGCTTTACCTCTTTGATGCAGGGAAATTTTGCTCCTAAGAGCTAAGATAGATTTGGAGGTATGAGTTGATCTGATAAGTGGAAAATGTACTTTACCTTCAGTGGAGAGCATTCTTACATAAAGTTTAAGATTATAAAAATAATACCACCTCAACCAAAGCTTTACCTAACAGGGTGTCTATTCTAAAAGTGGAGTAAAGCTGAGTATTTACCAAAACTTGACTAAGGGTCTAGGATGCCCTTTACTGAGAATTCCCTTTTCCCTAGACTTCTGTGAAGTCTAGCAGTATTTCCTTAGTCTGGTAGAAAAAAATTAGTAAGACGCCTCTTTTCCTGGCTTTTGATTGGACCCCTCTCTCCACTATATAGTAAGGGCCTTTGGAGACACAAAGGCTCCAAGGAGTGTACCTGGACAGAAAAGGAGAGCTGTGCTACCAAACATGATGCATTCTGACTATTCTCTTGTCTGAGAGGCAGCGGAGCATGCCAGATACAGGCTTTGAATTCGGATAGACCCTGGAGCTTCTCTCAGGGTCATATTCCATGTTTTAAAGGGAGCATATAAAGAGCTACTACATGTCAGGGTTATTCTAGGAATTGAAGATAGTGAAGGCACAGCATGTGCACATAGTAGGTGTTTGGTGATGTTTTGGGTGGAAGGTAAAAGCAGTTGTAGGGATAAATGTTTGCCAGGCAGACTAACGGGTTAAAATTCCCTGAGGCTGAGACATGCCGGCACCAATAACAAGTTGTAGAACTGGCTACTGATGAATTGGCCTTAGCTTGTTCTGCTGGTTTGCTTGCTACGGGAAAGGAATGGGATCACTTGACATTCCTTCCGCCACTGCAACACTAGTTACATGGGTGATGATGTAGTAGTTGATTGATCAGCATCGCCTGAGCACCAGCTCTGCATTGCACATAGTGAACAGTCAGCAGGAATGAGTGCAGTGAGCCACCATAACAGCGGTGCCTACGTATTCCACCGTCCCTCTACTATTAGCACGAAAGAGGACAAGACAGAATGATTAACAAGTGTGTGTGTCAGTATATGTGTCATTTGGAGTTTCAAGTCATATAGTGATTGGTACATTCTCAATTCAGTAATTATTTACTGAGCAACCTATACCATTTTGTTGCCTTCAGTGTAACACTCCCTGTGCCTTTTGGTGCAGAGCCCTGGGGAAAGTTCTGCCTGTGGTCACACTTTTTGAATGCCATTTTAAAATTCTCACTACCTTTTCCCAACTACACACACACACACGTAATCTTCCTCTTCCACAGTCTTGTCTATTTCTTTCTGTATTTCAGGGTGTCTAACATATCAGAAGGTGGAGCCAAGATCCAGAGTGGTGCCTGTGACTCACAACTGCTGCCTTCCCCCAGACAGAACCTCTTGCTTCTGGAAACCTAGATTAAACAGCTTTCTCTGAGAGCACTTCCTCCACAGTCCTTGATTCCATCACCACTGGAAACTTGAGAACCAGCTCTAACCATCCCCATCCCCAGGTGAGGGGACTAATGGGAATGACTGAGAACCTCACAGCTGCCCCCAAGTCCATTTCCCCTCACACTTTACAAATCTGCCCGTGTTTCTATTTTTATTATGTAAAATAAAATACCTAGTGCTGTGTCCTAGATGTAGCAGGGAGAGGGAAGAGAAGGGATACCAGAAGTTGAGAGCTGAAATGGGAACCAGAGGCAAAGGTCTTGTATAAGAAATAGAGAGCTAAGATTCAGGGTCAGGCACCTCTTTCTGAAGTGATGTGGGAGTACATTGGGAGTAAACTCTATTACCAGCAAAAGTCTGGTTTGGAAGAAGAATACAAGACTTGGACTGAATCCAGCATTGGCACTTAACTGTTTGACCTTAAATCATTTACCTTCTCTGAACTTAAATTCCTCATCTGTGATTTGGAAGTCGCTTGGGTCCCTCTTCAGTACCATGAGTATGAAGGGACTCCAAGAAGTGCCCTCTACAGATTCTCTGTTCTAGCTCTTAAAGCTGTTACATTCATTTATTCTAATAGCTTGTTGCTATGTTATCCATTACCATGTATCACGCAGTATATTATATGATTTACATAAAAATCTCAACAACAGCGAGTGATGCTGTTATTTCATAGATGAGAAAAGTCAAGCACAGAAGAAATTAAGTAATTTACCCAGAATTACATAGCGGATGGCAGGCAGATCAGGATTTACACTAGTTCTGTCTGGTTCCAAATCTATGCTCTTCACTGTTTTCTACCTGCCAGCAAAGACTATGTAAAAGAAAACTTACGGTTAAAAGGAAATGACTAACTGCCCTTTCCGGTCCGTTTTTTTCTCCCACTCTCATTCTAGAGCTTCCTACCCCTGTCCTCAAAGCTGTAGGACACTTTATTGCCACTTTGGGCTGAAACTACAGGTCTCGGCTCTTGCCGGTGTAACAGTTTGGGTCTTCCGCTCACCCGGAACCACCCACACAGCTGCTTGTGCTGGGGGGAGGTGTACCTCTTCGGAGTTCCTGGAGGTGGTCCCAGGCTAGAGTGGCAGCTGTAGTAACCAATTGGCATGGGGATTATTCGTTCAGAAGCCAATGAGGAGTCTGGTGCAGGAGAAGAGGCGTTCCTTTGCTTGAGGATGTAGCCACCGGTCTGCAAGAACATGGGACTGTATCAGAGGTGGCGACGGCTCCGGTTCCCAGGGTTACACGCCTGCGGGCTACACACGGTGCGTGAGGGACCCAAAAGTTCCGAACCAGCGGAAGCCCAAGGTGTAGGCTGTCAGCCCAACCTGACACCCCCAGCTCCCGCCCTGAGTCCCCGGACCCGGCTGTGTTAGCCCTTAGATGCACGTTTTCCTAGGGTCAACAGCCCTGGGAGCCTAGGACTCGTAACGCAGGGCCCTGTTATCTCCCAGTTCTCTTAAAGACTGGGGATTAGGACCCCGGCCACGTGAATGTCCTCCGCTCCCACCATTCCCAATCACAAGAATAACTGATGGGGTTGGTGTTAACCTCCTAACATCTTCCCTTCCAGGCAGCTGTGCCGACCCCGCCACACTGGTTGGTAGAGCGGCTTGGCCTTTTTGAGGAGTTATGGGCTGCTCACGTAAAGAGGTTTAAAAGCCTGGCACAGAAGGAACACCGGAATATTAAGATAACACTTCCCGGAGGCCAGAAAGTGGAGGCTGTGGCCTGGAACACAACCCCTTACCAACTAGCCAAGCAGATCAGGTACCAGGCCCATTCTCTGCCTACCAGTATTAGCCTTTTACCTCTGTCCTTACAGAGGAACTGCCTGTTTCTGTACCATCCCATCAAGACAGCTTTTCCTGAGGATTTATTTTTATCTGCATTCGTCTCAGAGTCTCTGCCCTTCCTCTGTTATCTATGGGGGAGGAGGGCGGGGGAGAATGATAGGTTCTGTTGCTCTGGTAACACACTTCCCCTTTGCAAGTTTGGAGTCGACAGCTCCTCTTTTTCCCTGTGGTTTGTAACCCTGTCTTTTTCTTTATCCCCACCCCCTACTGCTGAAGTCCAACACTGGCAGATACCGCAGTAGCTGCTCAAGTGAATGGAGAACCTTATGATCTGGAGCGGCCCTTGGAGACAGATTGTGACCTCAGATTTCTGACATTCGATTCCACAGAGGGGAAAGCAGTAAGTTTCTTCCTTGTGGCAAATACAGTGGCTTCTAAACTAAGAAATATTTAAGTAGGCATTTCTAACATTTATTTCCTTTGCCTCAGTTTCTCCATTTGCATTTGGGAGGGAGACCTACCATAGATTGCCTGTCTTGACTTGTCCTGGCTACGCTGGAACCTTACGATGAAAGTTTTTACTTAGCCTAGGTCCGTTTAGCAGATATCATTTGTGCTAGTGAAAGGGAGAGATAATAAATTGAAAACAACAGGATTATATGCCAGTTCAGCCACACACACCCCGAACTCTTGAGACACCCATTATAAGTTATCTGTAGCGTATATTTAATTCTAACGTGGCTTCCACAACTGAGCTGTACAACCTGGCCTGCTCCCCACTTTGTCCGCTTTGTGTCAGATTAGGTAATTAGACCTCATTTATTAGGATCCAGAAAAATGGAGCTCTCATGTCACCTAGGTATATATAAATGGTGACCAAATCCTAGAGCAGTGGTTGTATCACACTGGATTCCTGGGATAGAAAAAAAAAGGACTAGAAGACTGAGCAGAGCCCGTAGGATTCAGTCTTAAGAAAGTAGATTACTCTGAAATCCTAAAAGGAGATGTTATGGGAGAGCAAAGGAAGACTGGCCAGCCTTCTATGCTGTAGGACCAGGAAGCACCGAGGAGTGGGGCTGGGGGGTATTTTCTCCTTTACACTGCTTCTACTGGCCTGCTTTCTTTTCTAGTCAGTTTTTTCCTTTTTACTATGTAGTGATCACCACCTCTGTTTTGTGGTAGTTATTCCTGTAAGAGCTATACTCGCTTCACACCAGCTTCTCAGAGATCAGAGAGCTAGCGGTGAAAGGAGGCTGTGAACTCATGAACACCTTTCTTGTGAATCCAGGTGTTCTGGCACTCCAGCACCCATGTCCTGGGGGCAGCAGCTGAACAACTCCTGGGTGCCATCCTCTGCCGAGGCCCAAGCACAGACTGTGGCTTCTACCATGATTTCTTCCTGGAAAAGGAACGGTGAATAGTGCAAGGAAGGAGGAGAATGATGCTGGGGGTGGTTTATTTTTTAGAGACTTCATATTTTTTACGGTTTTTTGAGGTATAATTGACAAGTAAAATTGTAATATTTTTAAAGTATACAGTGTAATAAGTTGATATTCATATGCATTGTGAAAGCATTCCCATAATCGAGTTAATACATCCATCACTTCACTTTTTTTTTTTTTTTTTGGTGAGATCGCTTAAGATCTACTCTAAGCAAAATTCAATTATACAATACAGAATTATCAACTGTAGTCACCATGCTATACATTAGTTCCTCAGGTTTTGTTCATCTTATAACTACAAGTTTGTACCTTTTCCTGGGATGATCTCAGAGACCCTTTTCTGGGGCCTCAGGCATGTTCAGTTTGAAGGAGCAAACTGGGAGGAGGGCCTCCAGGCCTCAACTGTGACATTGGTGCCACCTTCCCCATTAGTTCATGTTCCTTCCCTTCTGTCTAATTCTGCTGGAAACTTGCCTTCTCTGGCCTTTAAGAATTTTTCAACTTTCACTTCATCCTTCATTACTATTTCTTTAATTTTGTCCATTCACTTTTTGCCCTCAACTTTTCATTTCATACCTAGAGCATTTGTTCCAGCTGTAAAATTTGTACCTGATTTCCTATGTATGTTTTCTGTCAGTTTGTCTTTGCCAATCATTCTAGATGTTTTTGGAGGGCAGGATTTCACCCCCTATCCAATAGGTGTGTCACCCAGGTGATGCTTCTAGGAGGATGCCAGCCAACCAACTTTCACCTTCCCAGGACTATCCGGGGCTCAGAGCTGCCTGTTTTGGAGCGGGTTTGCCAAGAACTAGCAGCTGCTGCTCAGCCCTTCCGGAGGTTGGAAGCTTCCCAGGATCAGCTTCGCCAGCTATTCAAGGTGGGGTGCGGGATGCACAATTTCAGAAGAAAGATCAGAGGCATGAGACGGGCCGGCTGTCTCCCAGGACATCTTTCTGGGGATCAAGACCTGTCTTCACTCTCCCTTTTTCTAGGATAACCCTTTCAAGCTTCGCCTAATTGAGGAGAAAGTGACTGGTCCAACAGCAACAGTGTATGGGTGAGAATTGTCGAGATGGAGGGAAACCGGGTGAGGTGGAGATGCACTGATGAAGGCCAGAAGCGGGATAAGGGAAAGATGATAGAATCCGTTGCTCTAGAAAAAGAAATGGGATCAGGAATTGACTTTTATCTCCTGCTGCTCTCTGCTGCTCTCTCTGTGGAACAGTTGTTCACTTCCTCTTTCTGTCAGCTAGAGGCCATGAGAGGGAGACAAGGAGAAGCCCAGTAATTCGGGAACCACTCACTGGCCCCTCTGTCTCGCAGGTGTGGCATGTTGGTTGATCTTTGCCGGGGCCCCCACGTCCGGCATACTGGGCAGATTGGAGGACTGAAGCTGCTCACGGTCAGTTGTGAGGACGGGGTGAAGCTGACACGCCTGTCTTTACTGGAGGGAGCGGGGGTGACGGTAGGGGGAAGTGTTGTGGGAATACGATCCTCTCAGCCCCTTCTCCACTCTGACAGCTAAGTGGGGAGTCCAGGGAGAAAGACGCTTAGTTTCTGCCTTCTAGAAACCTTGAGTCTGATGGCAGGTATGAGACACCCTGTCAGGACCCAGAGGCCAATTCAAATACATGGTAGGGCATATGAAGGGGATGGGTGTGGAGGGGCAGGGTCATGGAGGGCTGGCCCCTGTGAATAGAGCAGGTATGGAACACCATTTGACAGGCACAGAGAGAATACTCTAAGTCAAGGGCAGGCCTTTTCTGAAAATACTGTTCCTGGGCAAGGTGAGTTATTAGATGGAATGGGAGCAGAGAGTGAGGGGGGAAGCTTGTTTGTAGAGCAGAAAGCCCTGGACTGCAAACCCAGCCCTCTGTGCTTCATCCTGGCTCTGCCACATAGGAAGCGTGTGGCCTGGGGTAAATCTACTTACCCATTTCTCTCATCTGTGAAAAGAAGCTGTTAATTCCTCTTCTAGGAGTAAATCCACATCTGGAGACAGAACCACTGAATGCAGGAGAAAGTGTTTGAGGAAAAGGAAAAGTTCTGTCAGGTGCATGCTTGGTGGTACTACAGTTTAAGGAAAGAACAGCAGAGGCATCTGATTCCATGTGGCCAGGAACAGGAAATAATGCGGAGATTGAGTTTTCTAGCAGCTAGCTGTACGGGAAGATGAGTGAGGGATGGATAGGCGGACATTGGCCAGGGTTCTGGGTCATTCCTCTGAGCAGTCACTGATCAGAAGGGGAAGGAACTAAGTATAGGGGTGCCAGCAGGGCAGTGGCAATGAGGATGGGGAGCAGAGGTGGCAGGATAAGGCTCAGCCTGAGCAGGACAGATATAGGAATCGAGTCAGGCACTGTCAAGGCTGTAAACATAGTAAAGGCATCTGGTGGGCCATCTGCTGGGGCTGATGGCGGGAACAGTGGCGCAGGCCTCTGGCGCTTACGCCGAGAGCATCCTGTGGGCTTTGAAAGGGGTTGGGTGGCTTCAGTCGTCCCCGCCTTCCCTTTGACTCCCTGTCTCCTCCACAGAACTCGTCCTCCGTGTGGAGGTCTCCAGGCGCCCCAGAGACACTGCAGAGAGTGTCAGGGATTTCCTTCCCCACCTCGAAGGAGCTGAGGGCCTGGGAAGAGTGGAGAGAGGAAGCAGAGCTACGGGACCACCGGCGCATTGGGAAGGTACAGAGATTGGGGACTTGGGGACTGGGTGGCGGGGAGAAGGCTGGAGACACATGAAGGAGCCCGATTGTGAAGCTGGGAGCAGATGCGGAGCCCAACAGACTTAGCAGCTCCGTCATTTATTTCCTCTGGGTCCCAAACCCCTGCATCCCTCTTGAAGTGACCACGGCCATCTCTGACCCCAGGAACAGGAGCTCTTCTTCTTCCACAAGCTGAGTCCTGGGAGCTGCTTCTTCCTGCCTCGAGGGACGAGGGTGTATAATGCACTGGTGGCTTTTATCAGGGTAAGGGGGCCCAGGTCCAGAGGACCAGGGAGGAGCCGAGGGCCTGAAAGTGTTCAGCTAGGGAGAGCAGAATCGTAAACAGAAGTCCCGTAAACTGTGCTGATTGTACTGAGACACTAGAAATGTGTGGTCTACAGCGAGGGGTGCATAGAATTAACATGGCACTTAGTAGGTGTGGCTGTGATCACTATGACCTGAGAGCGCAGGGCAATGACACAGCTGCCACCTTCCCTTCTCTCCCCTAGTCACTTTGACCTGCCATATCTGTACTCTGCTTTCCAGGCTGAATACACCCGCCGGGGTTTCTCAGAAGTGAAAACCCCCACACTATTTTCTACGAAGCTCTGGGAAATGTCAGGGCACTGGGAGCACTATAAGGAGGACATGTTTGCCCTGCAGCCCCCGGGCCCCCAGAGAGACCACCCCACCAGCCACCCCACAGACACACTCGCCCTCAAGCCCATGAACTGCCCTGCCCACTGGTGAGCTAGAGCCTGGAGGCCTGGGTCCTCCCGGGGCTGGGGTCCTCCCGGGGCTGGGTCCTCCCGGGGTTGGGGTCCTCCTGGGGCTGGGTCCTCCTGGGGCTGGGGTTCTCCTGGGGCTGGGTCCTCCTGGGGCTGGGGTACTCCCGGGGCTGGGGTCCTCCTGGGGCTGGGGTCCTCCGGGGATTGGGGTCTTCCCAGGCAGCAGTTTGCTGAATATGAAGTAGCAGGAAGTAGTCCCTCGGAGTGTCTGGATGCCTGACTTGAGTCTCAGGTGTACCCTATAGCTACCTGTATAAATCGGGGAAATCACTGGACCTCTAGGCCTCAGCGTCCTCATGTGTGACACCAAGGGTTTGGAGTTGCTGTCCAAGCTTCCTGTTTCACCTCAGTGCCTGTCACAGCACTGGGGCACAGTAACTGATGTCTGTTATTGTTACTGAGATGTACCCCTGGAGCCAGGCAGGGCTGTGATGCGTGGGATTGACAGGACTCAGAGGACACGCAGAGGGCATTGGTGGCAATGCAGGGAGAGGATGCAAGCGGGCAGGCACAAGAGCAGTCTTCAGAGCGAGTGTTCCCTGCGCTGCTGACCCCTGCCACCCCATCCTCAGCCTGATGTTCGCCCATCGGCCCAGATCCTGGCGAGAGCTGCCCCTGCGCCTGGCGGACTTCGGGACCCTGCACAGGGCCGAGGCCTCTGGCAGCCTGGGGGGCCTGACACGGCTGCGGTGCTTCCAGCAGGATGATGCTCACATCTTCTGTGCGCCTGATCAGGTGGCCTGTCCCCGGCTCCTCCAAGGCATCGTTCCCCACCTGCCAGCCTCCCTATGAACTGCCCACGTCCTGACCCTCAGCCCCTCTCTTTATATACTGTAGTGCAGTGTCGTGCCATCCCCACCTCTCCTCTCTGTGTTGGCCCTGTTTCCCCCAAATGACCATGGCTCCAGAGCTCTAGCCAGCACTCAGTTCACCCGCCCTCATTTCCTGCCCTCAGCTGGAAGCAGAGATCCAAGGCTGCCTGGATTTCCTCCGCTCTGTCTATGCTGTACTTGGCTTCTCCTTCCGCCTGGCACTGTCCACCCGGCCGTCTGACTTCCTGGGAGAGCCTTGTCTCTGGGACCAGGCTGAGCAGGTGAGCAGGTGGTGGGGAAGCAGAGGCAGAGAAACCACTCTGAAGGAAGGGGAGAGAGGTGGGGGTCAGGTTCCTCAGAAGAGGACCATTGGTTGGGGACTGGGATGTGTTGCTCACAAAGTCCTCTCTGGTCTCATTTCCTCCAAAGGTCCTTCAACAGGCCCTGGAAGAATTTGGGGAACCCTGGCAACTCAACCCTGGAGATGGGGCCTTCTATGGGCCTAAGGTGAGTTGGGGACGGTCAGAGTTTCATTCATTCATTTCTTGTTTTGTTTTGCTAAATATTTAATAGATACAAAGGAATAGTTTTTAACTTGTGTAGGATATAAGGAGCATGGCGGGTTTGCCCCCACGGAACGTCTGGTCTGGTGAAGGCTGTGGGGAGCACTGAGGGGTTCCAGCTCCGTGGGGTCAGTGCTGCACAGGTGCTAAGGGAGCGAGTTCACCAGGAGGGTCGGTCGGGAAGGGCTTCCTGTGGGACCCCCTTTCCAATCCAAAGGGCATTGCTGGCCAAGTAAAGAGGCGTTTCAGGAGGGAAGCCGGTGGGCAGAGGCTGGGGGAAGAATGAAAACTCACATGGCGAGCTGCAAGAAGTGAAAGAAGTCAGGAAAAAAAGAACTGAAAAGTGTCTGCTGGATTTAGTAAAAAGGCCGTTAGGTTTTAAAGGACCATTTTTGGTAAAGTGGAGAATGGGGGTGGAGTCAAATGAACGAATGAACATAACTCTTTCAAGAACGGTCGCTCTTACTGAACCAAAGGAGAGCAGCTAAGGGGTAGTCATGTTTATGAAGGGAGAGACTTGAGAATGTTTAAATGCTGTGATGAGAGGGTGCCTGTCTGGGTCGGGGAGAAGTTGAAGTTGTAAAAGGTTTCAGAAGAGGGAAGTTCCTGGGGAGGCATGGAGGGTGGGGTTGAGAGCTCTCCACAGAAGGGACCACCTTGCCATTGTTTGCGGGGCAGACAGAAAGGCTGGGGGAAGATGCAAGGAAGTTTATAGGTGTGGGGATAGAAGTTGAGACATTTTTCCTGTCTCATGATATTAATTATCTGAATTCTCCATGAGATATGTTAAAGGATCATTTGATGAGATGGGAACAGGCAGGGGAGGAGGGTTGTCAGTGAGGAGGGTGAAGACATGAAGAGAGAGGAGAAAGGTTGAAAATCCTTGAGAGCAGGGCAGAGCTGACTGGGGCAGCCAAAGGGCAGCAGCAGGGGTCCAGCTGAGGTTCTTAACGGTGACTTGCATGGTGGCATCCATTCCTGGTTTTGTATCTGTGATATGTGACATGTTGGGCAACATTGAGCAGTTGTGTCTCAGGGCCAAGAAGTGGGGAGGTGATGGTGCCACCAGGGTGGGCTTTTGCATGTGGATGTGACAGAAGAACAGTGATGCGGGGACCAGGGAGAGGGTTTACAACTGTGTGGGGAGGAATCAGGTGGGCGGGACCTGTGAATGAGAAGAAAAAAGAGGTGTTAAGGAACCAGGCGCTGAAGAGCTATTAATAGAAATAGTTGTCAGTGCTAGAAAGTCAAGAGGTAGTGCTCAGAGCAGGTGTCTGAGGCACTGTTTCAGAGGTGCGGCCATCTGGAGGGTGACAGGATGAAGGGTGCAGCCCCGGTGTGGGTATGGGTGCAGGTCTCTGAGCAGGTCTCAAGTAATCGAGAGGCCACCGTGTAAGCGGGTCATTCTTGTACATGCAGAGGTCCCCTCCTATTATATAACACTGCTAGTAAATGGAGAGAGTCACCGAGAGTCACTGTTAAGAGTCCCCAGTGAGTGAAGTAGAGAGCTGGGTGACGTGTCTCAGAACAGCCTGGGACATGGGTGGGGAGAGGAGTGGCGCGGACAGTGGAGGGTCCTGGCTCTGGGTCCTCACAGAGCCTCCCGTTTGTCTCCTGCAGATCGATGTGCATCTGCACGATGCCCTGGGACGGCCCCATCAGTGTGGGACAATCCAGCTTGACTTCCAGCTGCCCCTGAGATTTGACCTCCAGTACAAGGGGTACGGACCCTGGCCTGTCCCCTTCCCCTCAGCTGCCCACGGACCGGCTGGAGATCAACCTCCCATTCCACCCTTAACCCCAGAAACAACCAAACCCTCCACCTCTGTCCCTGTGGAGCCCAAAAACTGGAAGGTGATCTCGGTTACACAGTCTGTGCTCTTCTCCTATTCCATGCACCCCTCTTTTTCCCTCTAAGGCAGGCGGGGGCCCTGGAGCGTCCAGTCCTCATTCACCGAGCCATTCTAGGCTCTGTGGAAAGGATGCTGGGAGTGCTGGCGGAGAGCTGCGGGGGGAAATGGTGAGCCACCTGCCTCCAGATTCCTGCTCTGGCCCTCCCACCCTGCTGCAGATCCTGGCCCCTCAGACTCCAGCTTCTTCCCTTTCTTGATCTGCTGCCTGCAGCTACGCCTGTCAGAGCCAGAACAAATCATCTGCCCTCCTCTGTCCTCTCCCACCCAGGCCGCTGTGGCTGTCCCCGCTCCAGGTGGTGGTCATCCCTGTGGGGCCCGAGCAAGAGGACTATGCCAGGGAGGTGAGGAGTGGGGGTAAGAGCAGGCCACAACGGGCCGGGGAGCTACAAGACAGTGTGAATGGCTGTGGCCTGGGTGCTAGAAAGTCAGCATTTGAGCAGTGAGACATATCCTGCCTTGTGCGAAGATTAAACAAATCAGCATAGGTGAAATGCTGACAACAGCACTTGGCACAGGACGGGGCTTGGGTAAATGTTGGTTTTGTTTTTCCTTTCTAGAGAGAGGTAAGGATATGGATGGCCCCATAGTCGAGCAGCTTCTTGGCCGGAGTGGTGGCTAGAGGCAAGCAGACTAGGCCCTCACGCTCAGCTCCAGTAGGAGGCAGACCAAGAAGCCTCAGGGGCTGGCGGGGGCCTCAGTGTAGACAGATGAGGAGGGGCCGTCTGTGAGAACTGGAGAGCCTCGAGGACAAGTGGGGGGCTAGGGGAAGCTTGGTATCAGACTGTTCTAGCTCCCCAGCCTCCCATTAAATTAAGTCCTTGTCACCAAACCTCTGTCGCAGGCACAGCAGAGCCTGCAGGCTGCAGGACTGGTCGGCGATCTGGACGCCGACTGCACACTGACCCTTGGCCGGAGAGTCCGCCGGGCCCAGCTCGCCAACTAT
Organism: Aselliscus stoliczkanus; assembly: GCA_033961575.1. NCBI lineage: Eukaryota > Metazoa > Chordata > Mammalia > Chiroptera > Hipposideridae > Aselliscus > Aselliscus stoliczkanus. Next base: position 103,627,380 of record CM066739.1, read on the forward strand.
AATTTTCAGTTTGGTAAGTGAACAGGTTGCGCACCTGCCTTCTACACTGTTCTTTTCTGCCAATTAAGGTTGGTCATCTGCATATTTGGGTTCACTGGGGCTCAGTTCCTGAGCTGGGTAGGAGCCAGGATTCAGGACGCCTGAGCCATTTGGGCCCTTAGTTTCTTCACCCCCTGACAGCCACCTCTGACCCTCAGAACTGTTTTCTTCTGCTCTCGCCGTAGCTCTTGGTATCTGTTAGGTTCATTACCCAAGGGAGCATCATAGAGAAAGGGACAGGAAGGGTTATTAAGGCATTAATTAGTTCACTTTGTTTATTCTAGACTAGACAGAGTCAGCCCACGGGATAAAGAGAAAGGCCTCACGGAGAAGAGTCTAGCCCTACCTGTTCTTTATTTTTTACCTGTTCCTTTTATCATTTTCCAAGGTTCAGAGCTCTGTCTAGAAAGCAAGGAGCAGAAACTCCTCAGCTGATTCTCTAGTTTTACACACCCACTCACACCTCCAGCACTTAGAACAAGCTGCCCCATGTCCCCATGGACTTGTACATGTGTCCCCATGGACTTGTACATGTGTCTTCTACCCTTGCCACCTCCCCTTTGTCCAGTGTCCCCCAACGTGTGCATGTGCACAGACACAGAGACACCCACACACAGACATACACACACACACACAGAATACAGTTTCTCTTCATCTGCTTCTTTTTATTTTGAGGGCAGTGTCACTGGCCCTCATATGTCGGACCCGAACCGGGGCCGCTGGCTTCCAAAGCCAGCGCTTAACCACCGCACCACTCGGGCAGCCCTCTCGGTCTGCATCTTGATCTCTGTCTTCCTCTGGCTGACCCTCCTATCTCTGACCCTTGGGCCCCTGACTGCAAGTGATAATGCCTGGAACATTCCTATCTCCTCAGGATGAGCAGGGAACTGAAGAGCAAGAGACAGCTAAATATATCCTTCCCTGAACTATATCTGGGCTCTGCTCTCACTCCACCTACAGATTCAGGTCTCTTCAGCTTCTGCATAGCAGAGTTCCTGCACAGCAAAGGGCCATATGCCCTGTGGGTAAGCTTGCCTGCGAGTCCCAAACCTCCCCTCTTCCTGCAGTGGTTGGTCAGAAAGAACAAAGCAAGAGAACAGTGAACATTCGGACTCGGGATAATCGCCGCCTTGGAGAACGGGACTTGATGGGGGCCGTGGGGCGGCTGCTGGAGCTGCACGACAGCAGAGTCCCAAACGCTGAAGAGCTTTTCTGAACGTTTGCAAATGGATGTGGCAGAGACTGGAGCCACCAGCGTTCCTGAACACAGGGGAGGCCAACCTCACTGACAGAGCCTGGACTCGCCAGACTCCTTGGAACTCATGTGGGGAGTCTGCCCTGGAAAGAGTTGGACCCAGGGAAGCTGTAGCTGTTTGGATGTGAGGAGAATGAAAGGAAAAATAATAAAGTGGAAGCTACTGGGGATGTGTTCATCTCTGACTCTCATGGGGGATAAAAGGAGTTTGACTCTGTCTCCCTCGCTTTTGTCCCAGGGTGTTGGGGAAACTGAAAAGGGAACCCCTGGGGTCACTGCCCTGCTCCCCGCTCTAAGCTCCTTAGTGCCCTGTTCCCCCAACCCCAGTTCAGCAGGTTGTCAGATCCCTTCTCCACCTGCAAGTAGACAAAAGGAAGCACCAAACAAGCCCTCAAACATTGCTTGCTCCATGATTCTCAGAATCAGTTTCTCCTGGGCTCATAAGAATGCTCCCCTCTCATCACCCCCATTCTTCTCAGTCCTGTCAGAGGCTTCAGGGTAAGTTTGGGAGGAGTGGCTGCCAGAGGAGGAGCCACTGGGACTGAGTCACGCAGGAAGCTGAGGAGGGCGGGAGCTATTCCCAGATAGCCATATAAAAAGAAGGCTCCTGCCCTGAAGTTCACAGCAGCAGTAACAGCGACAGAAGCAGGCTTCCAGCAGCCCAGCCCTCCTAGTCCACATCTGCCTGAGCGGACGCTTCTCCTGGGTAGCCACTGACCAGTCTTTACCCCAGGATGGGGAGCGTGTCCAGAGCAGGCCTGGTCTTGGCCTGTTTGGCTGCTGTTTCTGTAGCCTCCGAGGGAGGTGAGTTGGGGTTGGAGTCAGCACTTGGAAAGGGGTCCTGGCCAGCAGGGGCCTGGGGCCCGAGCTGGTGATGCACCAGCTGGGCGGTTCTCCATTTGACCTGTCTGAGCAGGCCCAAGCGGGCCCAGGCAATGGAGCTTTAACCAGGGATGGGGAGCAGGGGCACAGGGGGAGAAGAGAATGCTGCCAGGAAACACAAAATTGGAGTCAAAGGACAACTCCTGGGCGGTGGGGTGGGTTCCCAGGGACGGGCCACTGCCTGAGGGGGATCCATATGGGACCTGTTAGGCCTGAGACAGGAAGAGGCCCCCAGGCTGCTCCAAACGGGTGCGCTGACTTAGAGACTGGCTGATTCCCTGCCTGGTTAGGAGAGGGGTTGAGAGGGTGTCCACAGGGTACTAGACGCAGCCCCCTCTGTCTAGCACACATACCTTACCTACTTGGATGCTGAACAAACACGCCACTGAGGGCAACCGTTGAGAGCATCATAGATCTAGCCTGTCCCGTCGTCCCTCCTACTTCCTAGTCTTTTGTGACCAGGTCAGCTATGAGCCATTTCTTTCCCTGCAACTGTAGGGTGACTGGGTTCGGTCCTGAGTCATCCCCGGTCCCGTCCTAAACTGAGACCTACATTAAGGAGGATCTGGGACTAGCTAAAGGGGAAGCACTTCAGCTTCTGGGTGGACTCCTTCTCAGAAGGGCTACAGATGTCTAAAGGAGCTGGAGTGCGAGGGCGGGTGGAGGATGTGGACAGGTGAGGCCCCAACCCCTTCAAGGTTTGGACTTCTTCCTCTAAAAACTAGGGAGGCATCACAGCAGAGAGGCAGGGAGGAGAGCCAGAAATGGGAACAGACACTGACAGCAGTGTAGGGCTTTCCCCTGCAGCAGTAGGTCACATTCCCTTCAGGCCCAGACTTGGGGGACCCAAGGCTTTGAGCCAGTAGAGGTGAGGGTGTTTCAGGACCCAGTGAGTCACAGCTAGGTGTGTTTGGGGGTGGAATATAGGATGTGGGGCAAGAGTAATACAGAGGGGTTTTTAGCGTCTTGGTCATCTTCCCTGCACTTGTGACCTCTACAGCCTCCCCACCCCATGCTCAGGGCCAGGAAGGGCCCCTCAAAATCACCCCTGACTCACCCTTCCTCACTCCAGGCTCCCAGGTTTCAGGGCAGAGGGAGCTGGGGCCAGAGTACCTTCCAGAAGGTAAGAGTCTGGGGGAGTGGAAGGGTATTAGGGGTAGAGGAGGAACTGTAGGCTCTGACCATCTCCCCTCTTGCCTCTAGTTGGCTATGCAGCACCCCCATCCCCACCCCTGACCCAAGTCCTCTCCAGGGATCACCATGACACCTCCCACCATGGCCTTCACTTTGAGGGCCAGAGTGAAGGTAAGTCCATCCTGCCCTTCTCAGTTACCCCTTCAGGTTCCTAGTCTGGCTTCCTTCCCTGGGTCTTCAGACTGGAAGGGGAAAGAGCCCCTGCCCCCTCTCCTGGCCTGGAGGAGAAGAGGCAGGCTACTCACACGCTCCCCCTTCTGTAGTGCAGCCCCTTTCCTTGAGGGAAGACTTCTTTGTCCTAGAGGAGGAGCTGCGACCTCCCCCACTCGTGAAAGAGAAAGGTGAGTGCTCCCCAGTCCCTCACCTCCAGCCCACTAGGATCTTGCTGACTTCAGTCTGATCCTTGCTCCTGTGTGTCCTTACCTGCAGAATTCCCCTCTGTCTCAGGAAGCCATGCAGTGGATCCCCAGCTCCCTCAGGAAACCATCCCCCTCCAAGAAGAGATGCCTCCTCCCCAGTTCCCTATTGAACAGAAGGAAAGTAAGTGACTCAGTCCCCCTGCTGGTGGTTTTGGGGGCTCTGCCACTTACTAGCTGTGTAGTCTTGAGTAAGCTACCTCTCCACACTTTAGTTTCTTCATCTATAAAACTAGGGAAATAATATCTCTTTTATAAAGTTATCAGATTTTTTTTTGGGGGGGGCAGGGAACAGCCACGGTCATTGGTTACACATTGCTTTCATGCTACAATGGCATAGTTGACTCTTTTAGGGAGGGCACAGCTCACAGTGGCCCATGCGGGGATCGAACTGGCAACCTTGGTGTTATCAGCACCACTCTCTAACCAACTGAGCTAACCAGTCACCCCCTAAAGTTATGAGATTTTAATGGCATTAAAAATAGCATTTAGGGCCGGCCGAGTGGCACGGTGGTTAAGAGCTGGCTTGGGACGCCAGCGGCCCTGGTTCGGATCCCACATATGAGGGCCAGTGACACTGTCCTCAAAAAAAAAAAAAAAGCATTTATTATCACTTGCTTCTCTATTAAGTTCCTTTCTATGAATGGGAACTGGCCAGGTCTCTCCTCTTCTAGAGAGGCCCATGCCAATGTGATTTTTGCTTATGCTTCTTCTACCCCAGTAGACTCATCCTTCCCACTTCAGGAGGAGCAGACCATGCAACCTAAGCAGGGAGAGAGTGAGTGACAGCTCTGGTCTGCCCATCCCGCTGCTTTAGTGTTCAGGAGCCTGGCGAGAGGACCAGGGAGCATGTGCCTGGGGAAGCAGCACAGGGAGCAGGCCTGATTTGGGGGAGCTATAAGGGTGATACCTTTTATGCCTCGGTTCTCTTTTCCTTTCAGAAACTCAATCTGAAGGTAGGAGCCACAAATTCATTTCTTCTTTTCCTGTATCCTCCCAACCCTTTCTCCTCAACCCCAAGTTCTTTCAATCCTCCCAACTCACCCAGCCTTTCTCTACCCGCCCCACCAAGTTCCCTCTGCCTACTCTGTGGTCTTCATTCTAGAAAAGCCAGCTCCCCTCATGCGCCAGGCTCCCCCAGAACCCCAGTCTTCAAATCCAGCCCAGCACTGCCAACAGGGCCGACCCCGAGGGGGCTGGGGCTACCGGCTGGATGGCTTCCCCCCTGGGCGGCCTTCTCTGGACAATTTGGACCAGATCTGCCTTCCTACTCGTCAGCATGTGGTGTATGGCCCTTGGAACCTGCCACAGTCTGGCCACTCCCACCTTAGTCGCCAGGGTGAGACCCTCAATTTACTGGAGACCGGATATTCCCGATGCTGCCGCTGTCACAGCTACACACACCGCTTAGAATGTGCACAACTCGTGGTAAGGGCTGGGCTCTTGATCCTGGGGGTGTCCTTTAATCCCCAGACACAGGTGTGTGTTTTAAAGACTAGAGGCCTCAGCCTGGGTATTCTGGAACTTCAGGTGGCTTTCATTGGCCAGGGTGCCAGGGAAGCAGGGACAGCCTCTGCTTCTTTCCAATCCATCCGCCCAAGGTGCGTTTCGGGAACCTGGGAGGAAGACAAATGTGGACAGTGGGCTGCTGCGCTGACCCACCCCTCTTGCTCTAGTGGGAGAACGCAATGACCCAGTTCTGTGAGGCCGAGTTCTCGGTTAAGACCCGAGCCCACGGGTGCTGCAAACAGCAGGGAGAGGCTCGATTCTCCTGCTTCCAGGAGGAAGCTCCTCAGCCACACTACGAGCTCCAGGCCTGCCCCAACCAGCAGCCTCTTCTTTCCTCGGGCCCCGAACTGCCTTTTCCCCCTGGGGCACCCACATTGCACAATATCAAGAACATCTGCCACCTGAGACGTTTCCGCTCTGTGCCACGCCACCTCCCAGCTACTGACCGCATCCGGAGGCAGCTGCAGGCTCTGACCCGGCTGGAGGGGGAGTTCCAACATTGCTGCCGGCAGGGGGACAACCACACCTGTACTTGGAAGGCTGTAAGTGGGCATTCCAGCCACTCCCAAGAGCCTGCCTGCCTGCCCACCCATCTCTGACCTCTGATCCCGCCGATCCATTCCTCCACGTACCTCCCCACTGTGAGCACGTCTAACCATCCATCTGCTTGTGAATGTCCGTCCACCTGTTCGTTGTGTTCGTCATCCCGAGCCTGCATCCTGCACTCCTGGCCTCATCCACCCATGATTCCACACACATGCACCCGTCTGCCAGCCATCCATCCAGCTCTGGCCTCACCCGACCCTCTCCGTCTACTGTTCCAGCTCATCCCCCATGGCCAGTTCCGAACCTCACCTGTGCTCCTACCCTGCACCTTTTCAAACCCACATGTCCACAGCTGCCTCCCTGCCCTCTGGCTCTTTGCCCTTCCCTTTTGGTACCTGGGGCTGGGAGTCCCTCACCTCAGTATGGGGCAACCAGGGAAGCAGAGGGTGGGAAGGAGCCATGTGTCCAGGCTTCTGACTTCCCTCTGTTTGTACCACAGTGGGAGGATACCCTTGACGGATACTGTGATCGGGAACTGGCTATAAAGACCCACCACCATCCGTGTTGCCACTACCCTCCCAGCCCTGCCCGCGATGAGTGCTTTGCCAGTCAGGCTCCCTACCCCAACTACGACAGGGACATCTTGACCCTTGACCTTGGCCGAATCACCCCCAACCTCATGAACCATCTCTGTGGAAACCGAATAGTTCTCACCAAGCAGTGAGTCTTGCCTAGCTCTTTCCCAAAACCCTCCTGTCGGGAGCACTCTTGGGAAGGGCAAAATCATAGTCTCCACGCATCATTTTTATTGCCTGGGGTTTCCCGAAGGCCCTGATCCCTGCCCCTTTCCCACAATGTAGTAAACAGATTCCTGGGCTGATCCGGAACATGACTGCCCGCTGCTGTGACCTGCCGTTTCCAGAGCAGGTCTGCTGTGCCCAAAAAGAGGTGAGTGTGGGTGCAGGGGGGCACAGTCTCCAAAGAGGAGGGAGGCGGCTAGAACTGCAGGCTATACTTCTTTTAGTAGCTCAAACCAGCCCCCAGAAATAGAGGACTAATGGGGAGATCTTTTTACTTGGGTCCAGAAGTCCTCATTCCTGACCTGACCTGCTCCCCACCGCTAAGTTATGCCTTCTCTGGGCCTCAAGCTCAGGCATTTCCAGATGTGCACATCTGTCCATCACAAGATGTCTAGCTGTACAACGCAGACTTGCACTCTCTCTGGGTCCCAGGAAGGGATCAAGGGAGAGAGCAGTAGAAGCTGAGGGAAAGGGACTTTGGGCACCCAAGTATCCATGCCTGACCTCTGGGAACCCCCTCCCCCACCATATCTGCTCTTCTCATTCATCAGAAATCAGCCTTCATCAGTGACCTGTGCGGTCCCCAAAGTACCTGCTGGCGAGACTCTGCTTTCTGCTGTAAATTGAGTCCTGGGGATGAACAGATCAACTGCTTCAACACGAATTATCTGAGGAACGTGGCTCTAGTGGCTGGAGACACTGGGGATGCCAAGGGCCAGGAGCAGCAGAACCCAACTCAGGGAACAAATATCAGCTCCACCTCTGAGCCCATGGAAGGATGAATCACCCCAGAGCCTTGGAGGATCAGATTGGGGGAACCCCACCCCACCCCGCCCCACCCTTCTGGAATATTCATTACAGTAAACACCTCTGGGATTTGGTGTGCTCACTGTCTGTAATATCTCACAGACAAACACATCCTAAACCTGCTGGGATTTTCTTCAGTGACTGGCCCCTGAGGCCCACTGCCCTGCCCCCACTGGCTGAGCAGAAATTGTTCCATAAGCTGTGATGGAACCATAACTAAATGGCTGAACTTCACTATGTGTCTTCTTGTATTTATTCACATACTTAAAAAGAAACATCACCTTATTAACTAGCGATCAAGGTCCAGAGGTGAAAAAGATACGCTTCATGTCTTTGGTGAGCCCCCGCAAATGCCACAGCCTTGCCTGACATTTTTTAATCTTCCCTTTGAACCCTTGGAGTCCATGTGTTAATTAGTTCACTATGCATCTATTATTGAACAATCGATGTCCACTGTGCTAGTCCAGGATACACAGTCCCATTGGTCAGGTTGCTCACATTACAGGAAATTAGCAGGTATGGTAAGTGGTGTGGTACACCGCTTCCAGAGCGCCTGCGTGCCCTGGGCCCAGAGATGGGAGTGTGGCTGGGAGCAGTCCAGGTGCAGTGGGGGGGAGGGGGAGGCGTCAGGGTGAGGTCAAAGCTTCTCCAGGAGAGAAGTGGAGAGTGCACGTGACAGGGACAGCCCAGGCAGGAGCGACAGCTCATGCAGAAGAACAAAGGCCTGACTCAGTGGTGTTCTTCCAAGATGTGGCTGGAAAGATAAACAAGAGCTCATCACAAATGCCTCATCTGCTGCTTTTAACGTGGATCTCGGTGCTTCAGCGAGTGAGGGCACCGGCGTTTTCAGGCACAGGATGTGTTCAGATTTGCCTTTCACGACGTCTCGTCTAGTCGGCAGCCAGCCAGGCAGGAACCTGGGAGGCCAGTTCCGAGAGTGTCGTGGTAATGCCGAGGGGAGGGGGCTGTACCCTCCAGACCTGAGCTGGACCACAGGGTAGCGGGACTCCCCAGCCCTTCGTGGCGGCCCACAAGGAGCCGGAGCTGAAAGACGACTTGGGTCCCGTCGGGACGAGTCATCTGTGACCCCGTTGCCAGGACAACAAGCGGGACTTCTCCGGCCAGATTATGGCAGAACAGGGTGACCCAAAACCCACCCTGGGACCTTGCCCCAGCCAGGGATAAGCAGACAAGCTGAATCCCAGCAGCTCTCAAGCTGATACCGCCGCTCCCGCCTCCCCTCCTCCACAGGCTTTTGTTTATTTACTCATTTATATTTTGCAGCGACTAGCAGCGCCTAGACCTCCCCTCGGATAGTCGGCCAGCACGGGAGCCAATAAGCGGGCGAGGGCCGCCCTGGGCCCCGCCCCTGCGCCGGCATCCCCGCCCTCCCGAGTCTGGGCGACCTGGGCCTCGCGTCACGTGCTCGAAGAGTATCACTGCGCCTGCGCAGACGTAGGGCTTTCTCCGACAGACGCTAGGACCCAGGGGTTGGACTGGGGAAGGCGGGACCTGCTCTCCCCAACATCCACCCACTCGTCGGTCTTGCGTGACCCGGGCAGCTTGAGCTGGAGGAGAGGGGTGGAGCCGCGGCTGATGGAAAGATGCGTGGGCGGATTCGCGGACAGAGACGTCTCGCTAGGCCTCTGTCCTTTCAGAAGCTTCCCGCAGGTGCTTTAGGCTGCATTCGCAGAACGCAGCTTCAGTTGCTGGAGGGGGAGCCTGAGACGGGTAGGACCGCCGTCCTAACTTGTAGAAGTTGACGAGCTACCGGGAATGGGGAGGAAGGGAGCCCTAAAGCGATAGTAAGCAGCCGGGATGAAAGGATAGTGCTAGATAGATAGATATAGCACTATCTCATGATTGAGCTGTGTTAATAGAAGTCATTATCTCTAGGGGCCTGCGAACTATTAAATGAAGGCTTTGGACAGAGCCCGGAAGCATGAATAGGATTACTGTCAGTTATCAAGAAAAGGTGCGAATGTTAACGTTTACTGCAATGAGTTGTATAGATAAGCTACTAAAATAGAATTCATTAAGTTCAGGGGCAGCAGGAAAAGGGGTCAGAGCCCCAAACTACTTGGAGGGGCCCGGGGAAGCTTCATCGAGGAATTCAAGTTTGAATAGGATTTTGCTGGAAGGGGAGGTTTACAAAGCCCTGGTTGTTTGCAGAATTCAGCTAAAAAAAATAGTGTCCTTCTGGTGTTAGGCCGAGTGCTAAGTAAGCTGGCCATAAAGAAGACTGAAATTCCGTCCTCAAGGATTTTTAGCTCAGTAGAGACTTGAATATCGAATGATAGACGTATTCTTGGGATTCTGTGGGAGACACTGAGCCTGGCTTTCGGGGAGGTCTTCTTGGGGGAGGCCTTAAAGCAGAAAGTATGGCTGGCATATCTGAAGAGCCACTCAGTAATACAAATGGTGTGTGGGAGTAGCTAGGCATGAGGTTGCAAATGTGGGCTTAGTCATGCTTTCTGGACGATGGTCTCTAGAAGTCATGCCAACTTGGAAACAAGCACCTGTGAAGGACTGAAAAAGAAGAGCGATGTGAACAGCTTTCTTTGTTTTTAAGATAAATCAGGTGGACAGGAATAGATGAGCTGGAGAGAGCGTAGAGACAGACCAATTCCCATATTGAAATTGTAGCGCTTCAGTGGCAATAAAACTGTGAGGAACTCAGATCCCCCAGAATCTTGTTAATGGTACAGGGGATGAGAAGAGGAGTGGGGGGAGCAACACCTCTTAAAGCTATTTAGGAGCTACATCCCTGTTTGCTGCAGATGTCCAGGATGACTCTCTAGTTTGAGTTTTGGGTAACTAGGGTAGGATATACAGGAGGAGGAGAATAAATTCAGTGTTGGAGTCCTCAGTAGCCAGTGTCCTTTATGAAAGCACCTTCAGAAGGAAGATGTCAAAGCCAAGTTCTAGGGAACTGAATGTGAATGGGAGGTGAAGAAGGGGAGGCAGCGTTGCCTACTCTTTAAATGTACTCCTGTGTTCTAGACCAACGGCCTGTTAGGACACTTGGAAGTCTTTTAGATCCCACAAATTCAGCTTGTTCAAAAATGAACTCTTCTGGGTATGTGGGAAGATGTGCAAAAGAAAATACAGTAATAAGTGAGTTGTAGGGCCGGCCGAGTGGCACATTGGTTAAGAGGTGGTTTTGGGATGCCAGCGGCCCCGGTTCGGATCCCATATAGGAGGGCCAGTGACACTGCCCTCTACAGCTAACAACAGCTCCACCTGGAGCTGGGCTGTGCAAGCCCCGGCGATGGTGTGGGCTGCAGCTCCTGCTGCAGTGGGCTGCCATAGGCTACAGTGACAGTGAGTGGCCGGCAGCCAGCGTGAGCAGCTGACAGCTGCAGTGAGCGACCATCCAGAGGCCGGCGACCGATCTGCCTCATCCGGGAAGAGTGCAATGACGATACTAACATGGGCCAGTGAAGCAATGTCCTCTGCAACTAGACTGAAGAACAAAAAGACAGCAACTTGTCTGTTCCCCTTCCCCAATTCCCCAATAAAATCTTACAAAAAAAAAAATCCAGATACAATAGAGATATATTTATAAAAAATAAATAAATAAATAAGTGAGTTGTAGAATCTGGGTGGTGGATATATTGGCTGTTCGCCATACAGTCTATCAACTTTTCTGCATTTTTGAAATTTTTTTATAAAACATTGAGCGAAAAGAGCTCATCATTGCTACCCTCCAACTGTTCCTGCCCCAGGGGGCCCCATCTCAATAAAAAGAACCGCCATCCACTCAATTGTTTAGACAAGAACCTGAGAATTCATTCTTTAATTAATCCCTCTGTTCCCTTCTATTTCAGTCACCCACCACATCTCCTAAACATATTTTTTTTTTTTTGAGGGCAGTGTCACTGGCCCTCATATATGGGACCCGAACCAGCCAGCACTCAACCACCGCACCACTCGGCCAGCCCTCCTAAACATTTCTTAAGTCCATCAACACCAAAGTTAGGTTCTGAAGTCAGTACGTAACGCAAAAGTTACATAATCAACATAACCTTTGGAAATCCCTTACGCCACTCATAAAATACAGAAGCCATGGTTTGGTGTGCACGACTACACAAAATGTCTGTACAAGTATGTGTGTATAAGCGTGTACTGTATGTAGTGAAGTACAGTATATAATAGGTTACACAGTATAACCTTAAAGTAATTTTCACTACCTAACAGTGCCACGTGTAATTGAACAGAATTGTTAGATACACACAGGACACAGGGACACTGTGCTTGCACCTTTCCACTGCCTCCACCCTAGTCCAAGCTCCCACCAACCCTCAGGATTATTGAAACAGCTTCCTAACTGGTCTCATGGCTTCTACTCACCGTGTCCAATGGGATCCCCATGTTCTAGGCGAACGAGCTGCTAACTGATTCAATCAGGTCACTTCACGGCTTTAAAACCCCTCAGTGACATCACACATTTCCCTTAGGACAATGTCGAAAACTCCCCCATGTGGCTGCCCCACCATCCACCATCTGGCCTCTGCCCAGTCCTCTGACTGTGTCACGCACACCTCTTTCCTCTCCCCCCCTAAGCCCCAGCAGAACTGGCCTGGTCACCTTTCCAGGGCCCCCACGTTCTCTTGTGCATCTGCCCCTTTGCCTTGCTGCTGTCTCCCAATAGAGTCCCTTCCCCCTCGGCCCGGGGCCCCTCGGCTCTGTCCCCCTGTGGCAGACACTTCTTGTCTATTCAGCAAGCCATCCTCCTCCAACCCCCCAATACTTCATTCTTACTGAAATTTAAATTTTAAAAAAGCATTGTGAAAAATAACACATTTAAAGTGTGCTAAACATAAATATATATAGTTCAATGGATTATTATAAAATGAAGCTCCCTGCAACAACCACACAGGTCAACAAAGGACATTGACAGCATCCCGGAAGCCCCCATGAGGCCTCTTTCTGGTCACAGACTGCTCCCACGCCTGTTAAAGTAACCCCTATCCTGGGATTTATAGTAACAACTTAACTTGCTTTTTCTTTATAGTTTTACCACCTAAAACTGAATCCTAAAAATCATTTAGATTTTTTTTAAAAAGCGTTATTGAAATAAAATTTACATAACCATACCCTCTACCCATTTAAAGTATATGTCAATGATTTTTGATATTAATTTTTTAAGATTATGATAAAATATATATAACATAAAATTTGCCATTTTAACCATTTTTAAGTGTACAATTCAGGGGCATTAATTACATTCATTCATATTGTTGTACAGCCATCACTATTTCCAGACTTTTCCATCATCCTAAAAAGAAACTCTGTATGCATTAGGCAATAACCACCTCCGCCAGCCCCTGGTAACCTCTAATTCACTTTCTATCGGTATGAATTTGCCTATTCTAGAAACCTTGTGTAGGTATCTTCAATATTGGTAGGTACTCTATGTCTTGCTTATTTCATTTAGCATGTTTTCAAGGTTCATCCACTTTGTAACATGAACTTCATTCTTTTTTATGGCTGAATGATATTCCATTGTATGGATAGACTACATTTTGTGTATCCATTTATCTGTTAATGGACATTTGGGGTGTTTTCATCTTGTTGCTATTGTGAATAATGCAGAATCATTTAATTTTGCGCATTTTTTTAATATTATAAGAATGGAATCAGACATGTTATTTCATATACCTGCCTTCTTCTTCCTCTCCTCCTCCTCCTTTTCTTTGAGGTGTTCTTCACATACCAGCTCTCTTTTTTTAATTTAACTTGAACTTGCTGTTGCTTCCTTTTTGCATTGTTTAGACTTTTCTTTCTTTCAGTGTTTTTGTTTGTTTATTTTTGTAATCTGAAGATTTATCCTTTTCTAACTGTCTTTTTTTGCTTAACTTCAACTTTTTCAGGGTACCTTTGCCCATCGCCTGGGACCTCCAGCTCTCTCAGTGAAACCGGTTTTCCAGAAACCGCGAGGTGAGGGCTTAGGCTCAGGCAGCCCAGAGGTGGCTATACGAGGAAAAGAAAATGCCTCTTAGCTGTAGAGTCTTGAGCTTTGTGATTTTTTTTTTCCACACACAATCACATCCACTGTGAACACTAATAGTTGTGTTTGTTCTAATCCTTTTGTCTTTTATTTCTTTTTCTTTTTGACTATCCTGGATTACCGCCAAGTCATGTTGAGAGGAAGTGGAGGTAGAGGGCATCCTGACTTTGTCTTGTTCCTGATTGTGGTAGCCAGCCTCCAAGATCGCCCCCAGTGACCCTTGTCTACTGGTGTTCACCCCCTGGTGTAGTACCCCCTCATGTTGGTGTGACCAGTTGTGCATGGCAGAAGTGATAGCGTGTCGCTTCTGAGGCTGGGACAAAAAAGACATAGTGGCATTTTCCTCTTTCTCTTGGAAACTAGTTTTATGAGAAGCCAGCTGCCCTCTTGTGAGCAGAGGTCCATGTGGTGAGAAACTGAGGACGCCAGCCAATAACCAGAAAAGAACTGAGGCCTCCTGCTAACAGCCAGGTGAGTGACTTTGAAGGGTCCCCTAGTCCCAGTTAGGCCTTCAGGTTACGCAGCTGCCGCTGACTTCTGGACTGCAACCTCCCGAGAGACCCTGAGCCAGAGCCACTCAGGGAAGCCACTTCCAGATTCCTAATACACAGAATGTGTGAGATAATGTTTGTTGTTTAATTCTATGAAGTGTTGAGGTAATTTGCTTGCACAGCAGTAAATCACTGATCTCAAAGGAAAAGCTTTCACCGTTTCCCCACTAATATGTTTGCTGTTGGTGCTTTGTAAGTGTCCATCATATTAAGAAAGTCCTCTTTTATTCCTAAGAGCTCATCTCATAAATATATGTTGAATTTTATTAAATATTTTTCCTGCAGTTATTGAGATGATCTATGACTTTTTTTCCTTATTTGGTTTGTTAATGGGGTAAATTCATAAATTGATTTTTGTTTTAAAGTTCATCTTAGCTTGTATTACTAAAATAATAATAAACACAAGTTGGATATATCATTCTTTTTTTTAATATTTCTGGATTCAACTTCCTCATATTTTGTTTAGTATTTTTGTGTCATTGCTCATGAATGAGATTTACCTGTAATTTTTCTTCCTCATATTGTCTTTATCAGGTTTTTGGTATCCAGATTATGTGGTTTGTGGTTTTGATGAGAGGCTCAGTCAGGTTTGTTCACAAGAAGAGAGGCTCAGGAAAAAGAAAAAGTATTATACTCACAGGTCCTGGGACAAGAGGCATGGCATGCCACACAGGGCCACATCTGAAAGACACCAGGCTGGTCAGGTGGCAAAAGACAGTGCAGTGGGGGAAGGTTATTGGGGTTTCTGTGGGAAAGGCAAGGCAGGGTCACGTGAACCATTTAGGACTGGCTTGTTTGTAATTTGGACTGGCTTTGGCCTGTTGGGGGGGGCCCCAGTTGCCTGGCACCATGCCCTGAGATGATTAAAGAGGAATGTTCCCCCTGGGGTGTAAGGGCCAGAGAGAGGAGGCCTGGCTCTCAGTTATACTCTACCGTGGGCCCTTTGCTATCTCTAAGAATTATCTCACCCCAGCAGAAAAGATTTTTTTAGGATGTCAAGACATCATCATATATAGAAAAAAATTTAAATATATATTTACAATACATTATACTAGCCTCAAGATGAGTTGGCCAATGGAATTACTTCTATTCTCTAAAAGGCTTTATATAAGATTGACCTCATTTCTTTTGTAAATGATAGAAGTTGCTGATGAAGGAAGCCATGTGGGCCTGGGTCAAGCATTATGGGAAAACGTTTAACTAGTATTTCAGTTCTTTTAAGTTATTGGTCTATTCAGAATTGCTGTTTCTCTTTTGGTAAACTGTCTTTCCCTCGTTGGGAATTTATTCATTTCATGAAGATTTCCAAATGCTCTAGCATAAAGCCCATAATATCCTCTTGGTTTCTGCAGGAACTATAGTAATGCCTTGTTTTTATTCCTGATGGGATTCGTTTGTGCCCTTCACTCCTTTTTCTTTTCATCTCACCCAGGATTTATCAGTTTCATCAGTCTTCTCAAAGTACCAACTTCTGTTTTATTTTTATTCTATTGTGTGTATGCTTTCAATTAGCTTATTATTTCCTTCTTTCTAATTTCATCAAGTTTCATTTGCTCTTCTTTTACTACTTAATTTTGATATTTAGTTCATGAATTTCCAGCTTTTCTTTTTTCTAATGTAACTATGCCAGGCTGTAAATTTCCCTCAAAAAAAGAGCTTGTATTATCCCACAACTTCTAATATGTTGTATATTTAAATTATGAAGTCCAGACTTTTACATTTCATTATAATTTCTTCTTTGATCCATGGATTATTTAGTAGTATGTATATTGTTTTATTTCCAAACATTTCCTAGCCATTTTTTTGTTTTTGATTTCTAGCATAATTGCACTGTGGCTAAAGAATAAACTCTAAATGATTTCATTCCTTTGGATTTGTTGAAACTTTTGGGTTGTTGGAAAAGTCATGATGCATTTTTGCAATGAAAAACATAGAAAAACATGTCATGACTTTTCCGACAACCCAATAGCTTTATGGCTTCGTATGTAGCCAGTTATGGTAAATACTATTAATTACATATGTGTGTGAGAGGAATATGTATTTTGTAGTTTTACAGATGTAATGTTCTGTACATTTATTTGATAGTTAATAGTGTTATGCAAATCTCCTATATCTTTGCTGATTTTTTTTTTTTAATCTACTGCAAGAGTGAAAATGTCCCCTATGATTGGGTATTTGTTTAGTTTAATTTTTGCTTTAAATACATTGAGGTCATGTTATTAGGTACAACAAATTTAGTTTTTTTTTTGAGGGCAGTGTCACTGGCCCTCCTCATGTGTGGGACCGAACCAGGGCCGCTGGCTTCCCAAGCCAGAGCTTAACCACCGCGCCACTTGGCCGGCCCAGGTATAACAAATTTAGAATTGTTGTATCTTCCTTGTGAATTGAACCTTTTTGTAATTATGAAGTATCCCTCTTCATTTCTAGAACATATAGCTGGATTTAAAATAGTTGCATTTTTAAAAATTCATATATGGTGACAGAAGGAGACCAGGCTCTGGGTGGTGAGTATACAATGCAATATGTTGCATTATAGAATTGTACACCTGAAACTTACATAATGTTATTAACCAAGGTTACCTTAATATATTTAATTACATTTTTAAAAATCCAGTCAGACAACCAGTGTCGTTTAACTGGTGGATTGGGCCATTTACATTTAACATAATTAGTGATAATTTTGTATTTAACTTTATTAGTTTCAGTTTGTCCCATCTGTTCTGTGTTCTTTTTTTTTTCTTTTTTTTTTTTTTGGTAACAGCTTCACTGAGATATAATTCACTTCCCATATAACTCACCGATTTAAAGTATACAGTTCAAAGCTTCTTAGCATATTTACAAAAGTTGTGTATCCATCACCACAATCGATTTTAGAACACTTTTGTCACCCCCAAAAGACAGTGGTTCTCATTCCCGCACCCACACCCCCTATCCGCCCCCAGTCCTAGGCAACCTCTAATCTACTTTCTGTCCCTATAGGTATGTGCCTATTCTGTAAATTTCATATGAAGGGGATCATTCAATATGTGGCCTTTTGTGTGTGTGTCTTTTTTTACTTAGCATAATACTTTCAAAGTTCATCCATGCTGCAAGGTTCATCCATGTTTCCTTTTATGTCTTTATAATACTCCATTGTATGGATATCACACATTTTATTTATCCATTCATCAGCTGATGGGCATTTGATGTGTTTGCATTTGGGGAGATTATTAATAATTCTGCTGTGACTATTCATGTACACATTTTTGTGTGGACAGATGTTTTCATTTCTCTTGGGCATAAACCTAAGAGTAGCATTGTTGGGCCACGTAGAAATCCTATGTTTAACCTTTTGAGAAACTGCCAGATCGTTTTCTAAAGTGGCTGCACTATTTTACCTTCCCAGCAGCAGTGTGTGAGGGTCTTAAATTCTGCACACCCTCATCAACACTTGCTTTATCTGTCTTTTTTAACGTTGGCATCCCAGTGGGTGTGAAGTGGTGTGTTACAGTGATTGTGATGTGCATTTCTCTGAAGGCTAACATTAAGCATCTTTTCATGGGCTTATTGTTCCTGGTATGTCTTCTTTGGACAAATGTCTATTCAAATCCTTTGTCCATTATTTAATTGGATAGTTGTCTTTTTTACTATTGAGTTGTAAAAGTTCTTTATATAGTCTAGATAAAAGCCCCTTATCACATATATGATTTGCAAATATTTCCTCCCGTTCTGTGGATTGTCGTTTCACTTTTGTGATGGTATCTTTTTTTTTTTTTTTTTTTTAGAGGGCAGGGTCACTGGCCCTCATACGTGGGATCCGAACCAGGGCAGCTGGCTTCCCAAGCCAGCGCCCAACCACCGCACCACTTGGCCAGCCCTGTAATGGTATCTTTTGAAGTACAAAAACTTTTAATTTTCACATAGTCCAATGAATCTGTTTTTATGCTTTTGGTGTAGTATCTAGAAAAACATTGCTTAACTCAAGGTCATGAAGATTTACTCTTATGTTTGTTTCCTTCTAAGAATTGTATCATTTTAGCTTAAGTCTTTGACCCATTTTGAGTTAATTTTTGGTAACCACTTCACTGAGTGTAATTCACTTACATAACATAAGATAGGGGTCCAATTTCATTCATTTGTAGGTGGATAAACAGTTGTCCCGGAACCATTTGTGGAAAAGACTAATCTTTCCCCATTGAAGTTTGGGCACCCATGTGGAAAATCAATTGATCATAAATGTGAGGATTTAATCTGGACTCTGAAATCTATCCCATTGGCCTATATTATATGTCTATCCTATGATTATTGTAGCTTTAGAGTAAGCTTTGAAATCAGGAAGTGTGAGTCCTCCAAATGTTGTGGCATTTGAAGGTAGTTTGTCTGTTTTGTTCTGACTGCTTTACTATACTCTCTGTCTTTGCTTTCCAGCAGTTTCACTATAATATGTAAGGCTGTGGGGTTTTTGTTTTTGTTTTTAAATCCTGCTTAGGATTTGTTGGATTCTTCAATGTATGATTTGGAGTGTTTCATCAATTCTGGAACTTTTTGAGCCATTTTTTCTTCAACTGTTGCCTATTCATTCTTTCCTTTCCTTATGGAACTCTATTTAGACCTTTTCATTGTGGTATCCATGTCTCTTACTCACTCCTCTGCATTTTTTATCTTTTTACTCCATTATGCATCATTCTGGATTGTTTCTTCTGACCTATATTCCAGTTGTTTCAGTTCCTAATTTTGGTTACTGTAAGTTTAAAATCCAGAATTTACTTTTTTTTTTCCTGTTTAAATTTGCTATATCATTTTCTTTCTTTTTTTTTTTTTTTTTTAAGTTTCCAGTTCCCAGATAAATTTTCCTTTCTTGGTTTTTATCTTGAATATACAAGCATACTTGTTTTGTAATCTATGCCTATTATTTTAATATCAGAGACCCTGTGAATCTATTTCTGTTATGTATTATATCTGTGTTCTTATTCATGCTATCTTACATCCTTGGGTTATCTTTGTGTGCTAGGCATTGTTTTTGAAAAGTTATTTATAGAAATGCCTTGAGACTCAAGATAACATTAATATTGTCTTCCTCTAAAGAGCACTTACTTTTTTGCTGGTTCCTGAAGGCACTAGCAATTGGGAACAACTTTTTTTTTTTTTTTTTTTTTTTAAAGATTTTATTGGGGAATTGGCGGAGGGGAACAGCGTTCGGGAATCGGGGAAGGGGAACAGACAAGTTGCTGTCTTTTTGTTCTTCAGTCTAGTTGCGGAGGATGTTACTTCACTGTTGGTATCGTCATTGCGCTCTTCCCGGATGAGGCAGATTGGTCGCTGGCCTCTGGATGTCGCTCATCGCGGCTATTGGCAGCTCACGCTTGGCTGCCAGCCGCTCACGCTGACTGCGGGCCACTCACTGTAGCCTATGGCAGCCCACTGCAGCAGGGGCTGCAGCCCACACCATCACCGGGGCTCGCACAGCCCAGCTCCAGGTGGAGCTGTTGTTAGCTGTAGAGGGCAGTGTCACTGGCCCTCATGTGGGATCCGAACCGGGGCCGCTGGCATCCCAAAACCAGCGCTCAACCAATGCGCCACTCGGCCGGCCCGGGAACCACTTTAAATCAAGTTCAAGGCTTGAGATTTCCTGAGTCCCTCTTACACCTCGCATCTTCCTCTCAGCATCATACCCAGAGCAGAGAAATGTTCGCTAAGGTCCTCATTCTTGCAGGGCTCTGACTCTGAAATTTTCACCCTAGCCACTTGAGGATGCCAGAATTGCATCTCAGACTTTCCCAGAATAAAAATCCCGAAGGCATAAGCAGCTTTCAAATAAATTGTCACTTCTCCATTTCCCCATCCTCTTCAGTGTCTCAGTATTTCAATTCAGCAATTCCTCAAATCCTGTCACTTCTCTGATGCTTCTAAGATGACTTTTTAGGTTTTTCTTTTTTTAAGTTTTTATTAGTATAAGGGTTCATTTGAATTATCTAGGATTCCATATCCAGAATTGGTGGTCCCTTTCACCTTCAATTGATGGGTCTAATAGGCAGCAGTATCTTCCAAGAAAGTAGAATCCTCACTGTGCTTTGGGATAAATCATGATTGGCCTAAGTCAATCGTGGTAACCCTTTTCCTCTTTGCCTGTCTGAGGTGAGCATAGGACCCATTTAAGGGTAAAAAGACACAAAAAGAAAACTCCTGGGAACTTGTGGATGAATTTTAAAGACAGCCGTTTGGGAATCAGAGCCCTTTCTCTCCTCTTTGTTTGGGATGATGTTATGTAAGGAAGTCCACTTGCATCTGTGACAGCCCTGACTGCAGCTGAAAAATGACTGAGGGAAAAGCCAAGAAAATAGCTGAGATGTCAACTCATGGCTCTCGATATTGTTGAGCCACTTAAAACCCTGGAACCCTTTGCTTCCAAGCTTCTCAAGGAAACAGTAAACATCCTCCTGGTTGCACTGTTTGGTTTTGTGTCATATGCAGCCCAAAGCACTTGTAACTGACATGTCATCCTTCAACATTCAGCTTTTTTTTTTTTTTTTTGAGGGTAGTGTCACTGGCCCTCATATGTGGGACCCGAACCAGGGCCGCTGGCTTCCCAAGCCAGCACTTAACCATCGCACCACTCGGCCAGCAGCCCAAGATTCAGCTTTAAATGTCACTTCCTCAGGGAGGCCTTCCTGAATCACCCAGGTCAACGCGTTTGATAATACCCTCTACTTTCCCTTCAGTAACTCTCATTATTATATTGTAATTCTTTGTTGAATGACAGTCTTTCTTTCTGGGCTGTAAGCTCCATGAGAACAGAGATCATGATTGGTATCCCAGAGCTCAGCCCTCTAGAGAAATAGCTATCCAAATGAACAAAAGAATCAAGAGCACAAGTGGAGGGAGAAACTGGATAAAAATCTCAGCAGATGTGAATTGAAATGTGTGTAGTTGTGCTTCTGCTAACACACGAAAACTTTGAAAGCTCAAAGAATCATTAAAGGAGGGTTGGAAGGGCCAGCATCAGGACTGGGTTTGTGTAGCTCTGGTACAAGTAAGAGGTGCTGAGTAGCGTTAAAGACCCAGCTGGGATTTGAAGCCATAACTGTTCGTTGGCATACATCAGCAGGATGATGAGATTTCGTCCAGCAGGGCTCAGCTGTCTGAGGGTGGGACTGAAGTTGGGTAATGAGACTGCTCCAAAGATGGGGGTTCTCAGAACAGGCTGCTTTCTGTTCTGTTCTCTGGTGAAGTAAATAAAAGGAGACGCGGAATTTTGTTTCCACTCTCAATAAATGAAACCCTCAGAGAGCAAAGGCTTGCCGTTTCTTTCCAGACTTGAGATTATCCCTTGGCTAAAGCCCTAACCCCAGAAGTCTTCCGCCATCACCCACTTGCAATGGAAAGGCTTGGGGGGATCTGTGAATTTCCTAAAGGGTGTGCAAAATGGGGTGTGTGTATGTGTGTGTGAGTGCATTTTTCTTGGGAGAGTGTCTACAGCTTCCACTAGATTCTCTTAAGTAGTATGAGACCCAGAAAAGTAAGGTCCACTGACTTGGGGTGGCTCCTAGCCTTGGTCCACTGTATGGACCTACTATGTGGATCCGGGCTGGACTGATGGGTTGTCACAGCCCTACATATTGACAACAGGTGGCGTGGCACAGTGGGAGACAGTTAGACTCCAGGGTCAGACAGAGGCCTCTGTCACTTGGCTCTTCAGTCTTCTTTCTATAAAATGGGAATGATCATCACAGTTGCTTATTCAGCGGGCCATTGTAAAGATTAAATGAGTTAATACATGCAAATGCTTAGGACTATACTTGGCACTTAGTAGGACTGATTTTTATTATAACTAATGATTAGTGCTGTGTCAGGCAGTCAAGGACAAAGGCAGCATTTAGGGGGGCATAGTAGTTGCTTATCTTATGCAAAGCACACAACTGAAGCTCTCTCTCCTCTCCCCTGATACTTACTGTGTGAACCTGGACAAGTTCCTTAACTGTGCTGTGCCTCGGTTTTCTGTCCTGTAAGATGGAGATAATAATAGTAACCATCTCACAGGATTGTTGTAGGGGTTCTATGCAAGCTCAGAGCAGTGACTCAAATTCACTAAATGCTGGTATTATTATTATTATTATTATTATTATTATTGCCTAGGTTCATGCTGATGAGAGAGGCCCTTTCCAGCTGGTTCCCATGGCTTTCCCTCACAATGAAACCTTCATAGCCCACAAGCACCTTCACACACACTGCTTCCGCCTCACAGTGGCTCTATGGGGTGGAGAAAGAGACCCAAGGAGAGTAAGTGACTGATCCTCAGGCCCCTCCTCACAGCGCCCCCTTCCAAGCATCTCCCTCTCCTCTCCCTGTTTCCTTCTGTAGCTGCTCTACTGGTGAAATTCCAGACTGACCATAAAGCCTTCCTAATTGCCCTAATCAGAATCCCCTCTGTGACCCAGCGGTGGGACACGCGCAAAGCTCTGCAGTCACCGCAGCCCCGCCTCCCTCGCTAAACCACTGATGGGCCCAGGGCCTGTGCAGCCCCTAAGCCTTTTGCTATACCTGTCACCGTTCTTTGCAAAGAGTGCCGTCTCTAGAGAGCTGCTGAATGAAGGCAATGAAATACCAGGTGATTCTACTATTCCAAGGCATGCATATGTTTAAGGAGAGTAAGGAAGAGTCACCGAAAGGCTGACCTGCTCCGTAGACTAAGATCGAGCACACACACACACACAGTGGCTAGACCATATAGAAAGCTAGAACTCTGATCCACAGCCTGCAGCCACCTGCCCAGGAAACCAACTCCTTATCTAGAATAAACCATGTAAGTCTATAAGTCAGACAGATAGGACTCAGACTATCTCTAATAATAATCCAGGAAGTGAAACAATAGCCTCTGGAACAGTTGGCTCAACTTGGCCAGGACCTGATTAATACTGACAGCTTCCTTAATTTTTATCCCCATTTCAAATTAGGACCAACCAGAGAAGGCCAAGTATGCACCCCAACCAGGATGCTGGGCTGCTAGTCAGCCCGCCTACACCTTCCCCATGCCAACAGCACCTCAGGGGCACACCTGAAGCTCCCCTCTTATCCACTCTAGAGCTTTCCCGCCCCCCCCCCGCCCACTGCCTTTCGATCTCTGCCAAAACACGAGTGGCCATGCCTGACTATAGCAAGCTCTGAATACATAACCTTTGCTTGTCTTGTTTGGTTGGTCTTGGTTGATTTCCACAAGACCCAGGAATGAAAGGGCAGGGGGCTAAGGCCCACACTGGCCTCAGGCCTCCGTCAGTTCCTTGGTTCCCCCTGGGGTGGAGCTCTGAGCCCTCAGACTACAGGGTTGCTGGCTGCTTCACTGGAAACGCTGATCAGACCTTTGGACTCAGCTGAGCTGGAGCTGGAGAAGCCAAATTGACTCAGATGGAATCCCCCAGGCATAAAATCACAAAAGAGTTTTTGTTAAGATGCTGATTGGGAGGGAGGGGCTCCAGAGATCTGGGGAAAGGGCAGGACAGCTGGAACTAGAGAAATGAAGGAAGGCAGGGATTTTGCCTGGACCAGGAGCCAGAGGCTGCCTGGAGTTGCCTCGGTGAGATGGCTCAGGAGTCAAGATTTTTATCTAAACTCCACTAAGATTCTTTCCTCAGTCCACAGATATTTAGTGAGTGTGTACTGTGTGCCAGGCAATGTTCTAGGTGCTGGAGATGTGACAGACAAGCCACTGACTTCGCAGAGCCCCCACCCTAGTGGGGGCAGACAGACAAGTAAATGACTGAAAAAATAAGATCATTTCAGAAGTGGTAAGCTCCCTGAGACAATAAAATAGGATGAAGTGATAGGGGGAGGGTGCTGGGGGTGAGGGGTACAGCACCAGGTAAGGTGGTTGGGTATGCGCTTTGTGCTGACACCAGAAGGAACCAGCAACAACTCTCAGGGGACACAGTTTCCAGGCAGCGGGAACAGCTTACACAAAGGCCCTGCGGTGGGACCTGATTTGACTTGTTCAATAGGGAACAGAGGGTGGGCGTGGCTAGAGCAGTGTGAGCAGAGGGTAACAGTGGCCAGATGAGACCAGGAGGGAGGCTTGGGTCAGACCACGCATGGAGGGCCTTCCAGGCCATGTTAAGAGTTTAGATCTTGTTTTATTCTAAATATAATAGGCAGCTATGGAAAAAAGGCACAGAATGACTGGCCTGCCTCACCTGTTTTATCAAGGCCTTAGAAGAGCTCCTGTGCTGAGATCTTGTGAAGACCCTGGTAGCTGGGGATGTGTGTATGTTGGCGGGGACAGTATTAAGGAGATAGGATGTGGCCAGACCCAGTTACTTAGAAGCCATAACCAGAATCCCTTGTTGAGTAGGACAAAATTGGCCACAGAGTATGTGTAAACCCCTGAAATTGTACACTACTTTTTTCTGTTTATTTTTAGGGGAGAGCCCAGAGCGTTTTTAGACTCTCAGAAGAGTCTCTGACCAAAAGAAGATAGAAAAGGAGCATATTGATGTGTATGCTTGCATGTGCACGTGCCAATTAGCAAGGACATGCAGATGGTGCCTTAGAGTGGAGCAGTGGGTGAGGGGAGGGAGACACGTTTCACTGAGTGCCACATGCTTTACCTATTTTTAAAAATCCACTTCAGGGCTGGCCGAGTGGCGCAGTGGTTAGGCTCTAGCTTGGGAAGCCAGCGGCCCCGGCTCTGGTCCTGCATATGAGGGCCAGTGACACTGCCCTCAAAAAAAAAAAAAAAAAAAAATAGTACAGATCTTTTTTTAAAAAAAAATCCACTTCATTGTAAAGGACTGAAGCTGGAGAAGAACAGGGAGGGTGGGGAGGGAGGTCCAAAAGTCTTGGTGTGGCCAGGGTGGGGCAGTGACGAACCCACTGGCTTAATGCACCCCACCCCTAACCTGTGCTCACAGGCCTCTCTTGTCCCAGAGAGGCTGGTGTAGGCAGGGGGGCCACCCCAAGCCCTGAGCCCACAGAAGGCTGGAATGCCCAGCGAGCACCTAGTACTTTGCTCTGGGAGAGTGACCAGAACAGAGCCCCTGGAGACGCCCTTTGCTCAGGTCACCGAAACCACTGTCCTCTGTCCATAACCCAGGCTCCCCTGAGCCCTCACTTTCCCAGAGGGAAGCCAGAGCTCCCCAGCACAGTACCCTGCCAACCCCATTAGGAGCTCTTGACCCAGATTTGAACGACTCTCTCAGCTGCTTTTACAAAGGGTCTATTCCCAATGTCTTGGTTGGTCATTTTGCTTTGAGTAAAAGTCCGTCTCCCGTTGCCTGGTATCCATACCCAGTCCTAGCCGGGCAGATGGAGAAAGAGATAGGCATGTTTTCCTAATTCTCTCCAGAATCTTGGCTTGGATTTGCTTTGCCTCCCACAAATAGGTCTGGCCTGGCCCTCAGGACCCACCTGTTGTCAGTAATCAGCCAGTGGGCAGGGACCTACTTCTCTGGGGTGTTCATATCCCCAGTAATCTCGGGCCACGAGTCAGGGAGTGGAGTCAGCTGTGGATGACAGGTCCCTGGCAGGGTGCAGAGCAGGCTGGGGACTCCTGGTTCACACTTGGAAGGTTTCAGGGTGTCTCTGTGCAGGTCAGTTAAACCACAGAGCTGCTGTCCTGCTGTGGAACAATTCAGACCTTTCAACAGCTTCCTCCTGGGGCCACCTCTAGGGTGTCAGCACAGGTACTCATACCTGCATAGCCAAATGGAATTATACCACCAGTCTTCTGCCAATCGAATAATAATACCGGCCAACATTTGTGGGGACTCACAATGGGCCCAGCACTGGTCAGTGAACAATGTGTGGCATCTTATTTAAACCCCACAGAACCCCGAGGCGGTAGCATGGTGACATCCCCTCTTTCACACAGCTGGTTGACCAGTGAGCTGGGCTGTGACCCCAGGTAGCCTGGGACCACGGCCCATAGCTGCTCATCAATAAAAACAAAGTGACTCACAGAAGGGCCCCACAGCTTCTCACCAGATGGGATCCAGAGAACAAAAGCACAGGTCCTGACTGGTCCACAGGTTGGGATCCGAGTGCAGGGTGGTGCATCTGCAGCCTGGAGTTGGGGGACAGCTCTGCTCAGCAGTTGGACCCTGTGGATCCGGGCAACTCACAACCTTCCGGTGGGTTCCTCTGTAAAATAAGGGGGCGGCCGGCACCTTTCCAGCCCTCCAGCTCAAAGAAAGGCTGCTGTCAGATGAAGGCGTGAGCTCTTCCTGCTGGGATGCTGGCCCCTGAAAACCTTGGCTGAGCTGGCCAACCCTTCTTGCCCCAGCATCCTTGAGAAGGTGCTGGGCCCGGGGCCCGATCGCCTGGGTTCTGGCTTGAGTTCTGCTTCCAAAGCCACGTGCTTGGCATCTCCTGCCTTGTCGTTCTCATCTAGTAAATGAAAGCAGGGTCCACTAGGCCACCCTCACTTTACAGGGCTTTGGGGGCACATCAAATGACATGATGACTCTAAACCGCTCTTGGAGACCATGAGGCTTCGTGCTCGCTGAGGAGTTCGGGGCTGTGACATCCTCTTACCCCCTACCTGTGGGTGTTTCCCAGTCACGGAGATGAGGATAAGATGTGGAGTGAGAGAATGGCAGGTGGGACTGGGCGTACTCACCCCTCCTCACATGCACAAAACAATCAATGCCTGGGTCTGGCCACCCGTCCTGTGGCAGCAGGCCCTTCCTGGTCACAGGGGACTGAGGGCCCTCAGGGAGCTGACCCCCAAATGACAATTCTTTCATTAAACAATGTACTTGAGCACCCACGATGTACCAGACACTGGGGAACAGTGAACTTCCAGATGCCCAAGGTGGAAGCCCGCTGCCGCGATTCTAGCACCCGAGCCCACAGAACTGAGGGATTGGCTGGGTCTCTCTGGGGACAGGACATGAAGGGAAGCAAGATGGAGCGGTAGCCAGAGCCATCTAGGGAAGCTAGGGAGCCAAAGTCCCAGACTGAACATGAGGCCGCTGAGCAGGGACCTTTACACGTCTCAGCCCCAGGGAGAGCTGTGGTCACTTTGGAGCCCCAGAAACCCCTCTGGGCCAGTGGTGACAGCCAGAGTCCAGGCGCATCTGTGTACCTGTGGGCAGATGGTGCTGCGCGTTTGGTTACCTCCTGCCTCACCTGCAGCATCTCCACAAGCCTCCAGCCTGCTGTGTCCTTGTTGTGCACAGTCGGTCCCCTTGCTCTGGAACGAGGCGCCTGCTGGGCTGATTCCCTGGGTCTTGCTCTCTCGTACAGCCACTCTGGGAGATTACCCCATAAATTAAGCATTTCTTTCTCAGTTTCCGTCCCCAGTTCACTTGGGCCAATGGCTCAGCTATTTCTAAGCATCTTGCTGATGTCTGCCCTGTCGGCATCCGCTACACAAGCTGTGACTGTGCAAGGCGAGGCTCTGCTCTTAGGAATTTACAATCGAGTTACTGAAACTTCGTAGCATGACGATGCGGCTGAAATTCCCAGGAGCCCTGTGGATTACTGTGCTGAATGCGGCTGCAGGGGTGAGCTCATGGCGGGCCCTTTAGGCTTCGTGGAAAAGGTGGCATTTGAGCTGACCTTGAAGCATGAGTAGGATGGGAGGGATGGGAAGAAGGACAGCAGGCATTCCGTGGGTGCCATTAGCAAGGTGTCACATATTTGTATTGATTGGTGTCACTGTGACCCACGTAGGAGGGGAGAAGAGCTTAGTCAGGCGCCCACAGAATGGATAAGGACATGCAACTATGTGAAGGACAGGATGTCTTTGGGCCAAGAGGACTGAACTTCATGTCTATGACACGATCCGGGGTCTAATTCTGAGTTTACCAGGAATTGTCACCATTTTGTCACCAGTAAAATGAAGAGACTGGGCAAAATGACCTCTAACGTGCTCTGTACTCTTCTGGAATAAGGGGAGTAAGGAGAAAAGGTGACTCTAGGACTTTGAAGAACAGTCCCAACAAGAGGAGGTGAGAAGTCAGGAGAGGAAGCAGGTTTGGGGAGAAGACTTCAGTTTTAAATAGATTGAGTGAACCCTTCATGACCCTTCCTTCTACTGGGTTCTTTGTCTTGCAGGGGCCTCGGCCACGTCCCACCCAGGGAGAGCTTGCCCCTGGCTCCATCAAGGCCAGAGTAAGAGAGGAACTGGCCTTTGCTCGGGCAGCTTTGTCTGCTTCTCCCTCGGGGAATAAACACCTGTGTCATCACCTACACAGTCTGAGTGTGCCCGCAGGTGAGGAGGGAATCCCCAAAACTGACAAGTTCCCATAGCGCCAGGCAAGGGGCGCTTGAAACAGAAACTGGGCTGCTGCTGAGAAATAAATTGAAGTGTGGTCCCTGCATACTTGCGTTTCAGGCCCCAAGCTAGTACCTGGTTCACAGGCAAACCTCCCAAGGAGGGTGTGGACCAGGGGGCCTCCACAAAGGTGCACACAGGATCCCTGTGGAGCTCAGGGACAAGATCACCCAGATTGGGGACCAGGCACATGTATTTTAATAATCCTGCAGGCAACTGTCAGGCATGCCTAAGAGAGGCTCCACAGCTGCTGCGGCCAGGGTTTCGGGCTGATGGAGAGAGGTGGTGCTGGTAGGTCCGGCGCTCACTCAGAGACAGGCTGAGCTGGGGCTTGGAGGGTGGATGTTCAAGTGTGGGGTGTGGGGGCACTCCAGGCAAGGAGGCATACATGCCCAGCTGGGGGGCTCGGCCTGTGTGGGGTCGGTGAGGCTGGAGAGGCCGGCAAGGCTTTGCATGCCAAGCTAAGAGCCAGGACCAGTCCCTGAAGCTGCCAGGAGCAGAGAAGAGAGGCCCTTCCCGGCACCCGTAGCCCTTCTTTATCTACTCAGGGCCCTTGATGTCTCTGAGATGAGCCTGGGCCTCTGGCCCGAGGGGCAAGCCGGCATTGTCTCCCGCTCCAGTGGTGCCTTTACACCATGCCCTGACTCTTCTGTTTCTGACTTCAAGTCTTTGGTATGTATGAAATTCCTGCCCTCCTTTAGTGGCTCTGCCCGCCTTTCTGGCCACAGTTTTGAGTTTTGTACCCTAATTCCTACCCTTTTATGTCTGCCTTTCTTAGGCCTTCAGCACACTCTGTAGAGATTAGTTTGACACCAAACTGGCTTTCTCTAGAAAGTGCCCAGAAACTGACTTTTTCTAGACACAAGAGCAAGACTGCTATGGGGAGTCCTGAGAGCAGTCCTGAGGTTACAGTCCCCTGTCTCCAGTGACACACCCCTGAGAAAGAAGCCATTTCTTGAAGCTCAGGTGGTGGAGGTAACTTGCTCAGGTTCTGGCCCATGGAACCCTCTGCCTGGTGATCTTCCCGGCTCTGCTCTGAGGGTGTCGCCTTCCTCCAGCCACGGAGAGCGCCCACGTCACCTCTGAGCCTGCC
Source organism: Aselliscus stoliczkanus (assembly GCA_033961575.1). NCBI lineage: Eukaryota > Metazoa > Chordata > Mammalia > Chiroptera > Hipposideridae > Aselliscus > Aselliscus stoliczkanus. The sequence goes on from CM066739.1 coordinate 103,656,730, forward strand.
TCTCTGTACATGTCTACTCTGCGTGGAAAAATCCTTCATTTACCTCCAGAATTAGGCAAGAGGTTGGAAATTGGGCCCAGTTATCACATGGACCTTTATTCTCTCATAGGAGCCTCCTTGAGGAGGGAAGATGGGCGTCTGTCACCTTCCTTGCTGGGGACAAAATGAACTATTTCCTGCTCTTCATTTGTATCTGCAGCTGATCTTGGAGCTGGTCACAGCTCTCAAGGTGGCCAGCGCATTACAATGCAGTTGCAGACGCCAGGAAGAAACAATGGCTGCTCTGTTTTCTCAGTGTGGAGTCCTCAGGCCTCATCCCTGCCACCTCTGGGCAGCACCTGCCCTTCTTTCTGTGACCTGGCCTGTCTTTCCAGAGCATCTTTGTCCTCAGCAGCTGCTAAAACCTGTGGGAGCCCACAGCACCTCACATTCCGGTCCAGGAACCTCAAGGCACCAGGAGCCTGCCAACGACGGCGACCTCACAGAACTGGGTCCCGGTGGCATGTCTGCTGCCAGGTTTCTTAGCAAGGCAGATGGGTTCTACAAATGGCGACATCGCTTTTCCCCCCAATCTCTGGCACAGAGGTGGGGCCACTATTGTCACCCTGCTGTGAGAACACATTGGCATGACCCTGGCCCCTCCTGGAAGAATCTTGTTGGGCTCTGAGGAAGTAAAGAGCTCCAGGCATCAGTGACGAGGCATCTTCAAGTCTTCTCATAATGCCATCTTGATCTATGTGGCACATCAACCAAAAATAAATTTGAGCAGCGTTGTTAGTCATGACACTAGCTTACTTTTCTATTGATTCCACAGCTTTCTCATGCTGCTATCGTTTTTATTTTGATTTTGACCACAGCCTATGAAGCTGGGTCCTGTTGTTACACTCTAAGATCTTAAGGACGGGACTGTGTGGAGGCTTGTGTCAGAGGGACAGGTCCTGGCTAATTGTTCCCCATACCCAGTGACAGGTACCCTTTTATTAAATCTGTAAATCAGTTATGTTAAGACTACAACAAAGGAAGATCTGAGAAATCTTCCCAACTTAGCAGACAATGCATACGCTCACACACTCTGGAGGCCTAACCCAGAAGCTCCAGCTTACAGCCATGCTTCCCAAACACATATGTAAGAAAATGTGCACTTGGGTTCAAGCTACTTATCACAGTTGTCAAAGCACTGACGATTTTGCAGACTTAATGGCTGCCACGGTTATGCCGGATCAATTCATTCAATTTCATAAACATGAGCACTTCCTGTTTTCAGAATGCCGCTGGGCAGACACATGGCTCGTACCAAAGCAAACTCTGTCACTGAGGACACCGAGACCTGCCTGAGAGGCACTGGTAGGTTGGAATATGGAGATCAAATCAAGAAGAATTCTGGCTTGGGGAGTTTCTGACCACATTTAACGTCTGACTGGAAGACCAGTGACTAGAACGTCCCATCCGCGTCTTGGTCCTCCTTTTACCAGACGGGTCACATCCTGTTTCTTTATCATTTCATCACCCTAGAGCCAACTGAGCCATGCGGCGAGACAGCAACCAGGAAGTGCTGGAACATGGCCAGGGTGGCAGCAGTACTCACCATTTCTCGTTCATGGGCTCATCCCCCAAACATTTATTAAATGCCTACTATGTGCAGGGCAAGATGATGGATACAAAGGCAAGCATGGCCACATGGTCTCCACCCTCCAGGTTCCTTGTGGAGAAGAGGTCACAACAGCCTGTTGTCATAACTGTTGCGGGATGAGCTAACCAGGTCAAGGCCAAGCCAAATGATCAGAAGAATGGCATCAGGGAAAGAAAACAGTGTGAAATAACCTGACAGGACACCGGGAATCAATGGCTGGAGGCCAGCCTGGTGTGTAGCGACTGGGAATAGAGTGGCTCTTGTGGAACAAAGGAGTTGAGCAAACCTCGATTCTGAGAGGCAGAAAGGCAAATAGCAGGCTTTCTGAAAATGGTTGCTATGACCACAAACCAAAAGACAGATAGTTTCACATTAGTTTCTGGCCCCACCTGTACCCACTGGTCATAGTGTCCATGTGATCTTGGAACAGGAACAATGTCTCACAGGAAACATTAGTTTAAAACATTATGTAATTCAACTCAAAGCTTCCTTAGTTTACTACCAGAAAAAAAATTATTAAGTGCACTCAGCTAAAGTTCTCATAAATTTCACTTACACACAAAATATAGAAATAATAGCATCTAATTGTGAAATTTGGGGCAAATTACTGAATTTTTCTTTGTGTCTTTTTTTTTCAAATCTGTTATGATGAGGACTGTACACAGTGCTGTATACATGCTAACTATATTATTATTATTATTATTATTATTATTATTAAATCACTATGTTAAGCTCAAAGTCAGACGAGTACTCAGTCTGTCCTCACCCTTTGTCCTTTAGCTGTCTTATCCCTGGAGATACTTTTGGGTGACCATGTACTTATTACGTAATCTTTTAAGAAGCTTCTTTTTATTCTTCAGACAGTGTCCGTAGATTTTATCTTGCACTTCACACGTTGCTCAGGCATAGGAAATTCTTATCTTTATACAATATTTTCAGCCCCCCTAGTCAGGGTTGGTGACAGCTGTAGTAAATCTTGTGAGCTCTTTGGTCTGCAGCCATGTCTTAATGGAGAGGACTATTTCTGACCGTCAGTTCACAGTGGTTACAAATGTCAAAGGCAGACTGTTTCCATCCTCCCAGGCCCCCTTTCCGCTCTGCTGTCTTCAGTGCCACCTTCCTGCCATTTGCCTCCTTGTAGATAAGTGAATGCCGTTGGGCTGTGACTGCCAGGCACCGAAAGGTCCCTGACCTAAAATATCTGCTGTGCCCCTGTGGGCTGGGCGTGTCGTCACCTGCGTTGTGCTCTGAGGTCTGAGCAAAGGGGCTTCCCGCTCCAAATCTGTGACTATAAATATGCCTCTTGGTTAGGACTGTGTGTCATCCACAGTCCCTAGATAAACACCCCTCCTGGGAGGGAGGCATTAACCTGTTATCTTCCCACGCTCTTTAGAAACACAGGACCAAGCCTGAGGGTGTTTTAAGGAGAGACACAAACTTGAGGCCTACAGACAAATGAGACCAACCGTCATGATGCCTGGGGGTATACTTGGTGTCCAAAAGTTTTGTTGTAGTGACTTTTCAATATTTTAAAAGTAGTATTTTATCACTTCTCTTGAAAAAGAAAAGCAGAAAAATAAAAGCTCTAGCAACATTTTCCTGCATCGCCACAAAATCACAGGGGTCTCACGTGTCCCCAGCCAGCTTACCCACCTGCTTATGGGCCTCTGAGCTTGGGTTGGAAAAGTCTGGAGAGCAAGCCTGGGCATTGGGACTTATTTGTCTGTTCTATAACACTCCAATTCGAATATTTCTTTTATTTGTGTTTTTAAACAAAACACAGTGCAATCTATGAAAAAATACAGATGATACAAAGTAGCATATAGTCCTTGTCTTGAAAGAACTTAGGGGTTTATTGAGAAAACAAAATATGCACGTTAAACGTCAAATAAAGATACAGTTCTTACATTTTAAAAGCATTTTATATTTTCACTTTCCTCATCTCTTAGAGATAACATTTGCATCTGTTGAGGCCAGTATTTGTGTCTCCATGGCTGTCTGTCCCCAGCTAGATCCAGCTCTTGAGGCCAGAGATTGTGATCTAACTGTGGCCTTACCACCAAGTACTAAAGGTACTCACGACTGTTAGTTAGATGGGAGCCTCCGAGGCCCTGTTAATTTATGGGGATGAGGAACAATGTTGCTAAGAACTTCTATTTTTATGTCTTTATTTTTAAAAAGACGTTATACAATATCCTGGTTTTAAAATATTGATATGTCACTGAACAAAAGCTTTAAAATACTGAGTAGATCCCCAAATACAGGACTGTGGCTCGTGAGTAAATGGCAAATAAAAATTTAAAAATAGTAATGTCCATTTATTATCTACTTTATGTCAGCCATTTTATATTTATTATTTATTTTTAAATGTAACCAATAACACAGATAACACTTATGGTTAAAGATTCGGGGCCGGCCGAGTGGCTCAGTTGGCTGAGTTGGCTTAGATTGCGTGCTCTGAGCAACAGGGCCACAGGTTTGATTCCCACATGGGCCAGTGAACACTGCGCCCTAGCTGAATTGTCACTGAGCTGCCAACAGGTGGCAGGATGGCTCAGCTGGTGTACAACCAAGACTGCCTGTTCAATGGTGGGCTATGCCCTCCCACAACTAAAGACTTGAGCTGAGCTGCCGCCCAGTTGGCTCGGTGGATAGGGCGTGCACTCTTGGGCTCTTAACAAGAAGGCTGCTGGTTGGACTCCCAAATGGGATGGTGGCTACGCCCACCGGCAACTAAGATTGAACACAGCACCTTGCGCTTAGAGGCCACAAGCTGCCCATGGAAAGCCAGATGGCAACTGGTGTCCTCCACAAGGAAGACTGAAGAACAACAACTTGGCTGATCCCCACCCTCCATTTCCCCAACACTGTTCCCCTCCCCCAACTCCCCAATAAAACCTTAAAAAAAAAAAAATTGGAACAACATATAAACATATAGTGTAAAAAGCATTTATTTCCCTCCCCAACCCCGAACCTCTTCTCAGGTTGAGGCTACACAGTCCGAGTTTGGGGTGCATTCTTCTGAATATAAATGGATATAGACATATTTCCAAGCTTATTATAGATTAGCTCCATTTTACAGATGAGGAAACTGCAGCACAGAAGGGTCAAAGTATTGGCTGAGATTCAAATCCAGATCGTGACTCCTGAGTCAGCCCATCCATCCCGCTGCGCCCCGTGAGTAAAATGTTATGCGTGAAGAAGCCGAGGCTCATCATAGTGGTCCCTGGGCCGGCAGCAGCGCAGGGTGCACAACCAAACTTGGGAGAGGCAGGGATGCTCCGGCTCGCACGAGATGCTCTGTGGAGCAGAGGGCCTTGACCCACGCGGGTATGGGGTCGCGCTGGACCATCCCAGCCGGGTACGCAGCGCCCATCTGGGGCCTGGGCTCGCCCACGCCGCTCCGGGACAGGCGCCACCAAAGCCTTTGGCGCGGCGCTCGCACCACCCACTCGGAGCCAGTGGGGAGGCCGCGGTCCTGGAGTCCCGAACGTCCGCTGGGGCCCAGCGCACGGGCCCAGGGAGAGTGCCGGCCGACTGCTACCTCCGAACTAGCTGGGACGGCCCGGGTTTCGCCTCCTCTGGCCGTCGGCGGGCGCCCCGCACGCGGGGCTGGCCAAGGCCCGCAGCCCCGGGTGGGTGGCCCTGGCGAGGGGAGGTTTGGGGTGGGCCGCCCCGACCCGGGGGCCGCGGAGGGGCGCGGGCTGGGCGCGTGGCGGGCGGGGCGGAGGCGGGGCGGGGGGCGGAGCCGCAGCCGGAGGCGGCAGTGTCCAGAGCCCGGCTCCGGGACCGCAGTGGCCGCTGCGGAGTCAGGCTGACTCGAGAGAGCGCCCGGGCGCAGAGGGGTTAACGGGCCGCCGGGGCCGCGCAGAGCAGGTACAGACCCTCCCTGGGACCCCCGGCCCCGGCGCCCTCTCTCCCGGGTCCCGTTAGGCCACCCGCCCCGAGCGCCCGCGCCGCCCCCGCTCCCTGCGCCCCAGGTAGCGCCATAGCCACGACCCTGGACCCAGCTCGGATAGCCTCTGAAGACCTTCCAGTCCCTGGGGTCGAATTCCTGGGGAGGGGGCTCTGAACCCGTGGAACTGTCCCTGTCACCTGGGAGGAGAATCAGCCAAAATTCGTACCAAGTCACATAGTAAAGTTGGAAAACATACCCAGGACCTCCCCGCACGCGCCGGCGTCTCCTGCCCTCCCCTCGAGGATGTGTGCCCCGCCACCCCAGTCGCTCCTAGAGTTGGGGGACAGGGGCACTGAGAGGGATACAGGTGGGTGCCCGTGATCCAGCTCATCCTGATGAGTGGAAGGAAGGACACCTGTTGGGATGGTCCTCCGAGACCCAGGAGTGGAGGGCACAGTGAGGACCAAAGAGCCCTGCCCAAATAGGGACCTCTCCACCAGCCAGCCCTGAAACGTCCTCCAGCCCTCGCCCCAGCAGAGCCAGCTATTTCCCAGAGGTTGGTCCCTCTGGGGGTGAAGGGGTTAGCCGTGCCCATGTCTCTTCTCCTTGATCTTCACTGGCCAGTGTGGAGGTGTGGTAAGGAGGGGCCCAGGTTTGTCCAGACCAGTGTCCAGAGCCTGGCACTGGTGACCACTTCTGACCTCTCCTTTCCTCACCCTGAGCAGTGACAGACACCAGATGAGAGACATGAAAAAGGGTGAAAAGCACAAATGTGTCCTGTTTCCACCGTGGAGGGGGTGTCGGCCCCCTGCCTAGCTGTGCAGGGGGGCTGGAGTAGGACTTTTCCAGAGAGAGAGCCAGGCCTGGCCCGGGCCCCAGGAGCTCACGTCACCCCCACCCCCCACCCCTCACTTCTCCAGGGAACTGCCAAAGCCAAGCCCAGCTCAGGACAGGATTATGTGTACTGGGTAGACCCATGAAAAGACAGCAAAATACAGACCTGGGGAAGCAGAGAAGGTGTGGAGAGGGGACCCCGCATCAGAAAAGAGACAGATGCATCAGAAAAGGGGCAGACGGTGATCATCACCCCCATCTCTCCTTCCCTTCAACCTCAAATAATTGAGCCAGGCAGAGAGTGGAAGGTTTGGGTGGAACTTTGGCCCTTCTCTCAAGCCCCTACTCACCCTCCCATCAGGGCGGAGTTGCTGACCTCAGTGGTCAGCCCAGCCAGGGGAAGGCACAGCCATCAGCAACCCCCTCCCTAACGCCAAGCAGCTGGGGTGACCCTGTGGGTCAGATTCAACCACTACACTGCGATCCTGCCCTGAAATCCCCAAGTCCCGGGGTCTCCGGGAGGGGAGCAGGGCCGGGTGTTGCTATCCCCAAGCACATTCCTGCACTTCCCTCTGTCATTTTCCGGCCCCTGGACTGGCCCACCTCGGCACTGGCTCCCTGGACTCCTTTCCCGGGTGCCTTTCAGATCCAACAGAAACATTTTGTTTTTCCTGGAAAGCAGAACTAAGAGTGGGATGAAGACTGTGGGTGGGAAAGGCTGGTACTGAGCAAGAAGGGCTGGAGGGTAAGGGTAAGCAGTGGGAACGTCAGGCTTTGAGACGGGGGCGGGCTGCGAGCGCCACTTTTCTGACTGATCAATGCTAGATTTCGGGATGGACTTCTGGGCTCTTCAGAATGATAGGCCTGTGGTTGGGGAGCAATGGCAGCTCTAGCTGCATCTCTCCTTCCCAGGTACCCCGAGTCCATCACAGTGGCGTCTGAAAGAAGCCCTCGTTGAACCAAGGCTGGACGCTGGCCCAAAAGGGAGGTGAAATCACAGTGGGAAAATGACCTGCTTCTCCAGAGATTAAGCATCAGTCCACTTATTTATCCCTTGGCTAAAAAGCGATGCAGGCAGACATATACCTGAGTGTTGCAGAGGAGATGAGCTAAGGGAAGAAAAAGCTGAGAGACAGGAGGCCCAAGGGGCTTCTTGTCAGCTCCTCGAGGGGCTGGCGTGTCCTCCCCGGAGCCTCCCTCTTCCTCCTCGCAGGACCTCTGGGAGGGCAGGAGTGGGGGCCAGAGAAAGATGCCAGTGCCCGAACTGGTCTACCTGGATTAGGAAGGAGCTGACGAGTCCCTATAGGGCCAAGGGGAGGGGACTGAGCTTGAGACCTCCACATTGTAGCCTCAGCAGCTGGACAAGTACAGTGTTGCTCTCACTCTCACCCTTAGGATCATAAGGGGTGAGCCAGGCTTCCCCCATCCCTCCATCCTCCCTCCGAGATATCCTTCAAGGAGCCACCCTTCCCAACCCTCAGCTTTCTGGAGACCAGAGGTAACCACCAGGCTTCTGTCCCTGCAGAGCCCACCGCCTCCACGTCCAGATGCGAGAGTAGTGTGTTTACTTCTGGTCCCCTGCTCCCTTGCCCCAGAGCAATCAAGGAGAAGCGATGGAGAAGTTGGACAGGTAAGAGGTGGGCTGCCAGGGTGAAGGGACTGTGACCCGGGAAGCCAGGGAAGGAGATCACTGGGAGCGGCGGCAGGGCGGGCGGGGTGGAGTGATGAGTAACTTCTGCTTCCTGAGAAGCTGGCATCAGGATGTGGGGAGCCTGCTGGGGGTGAGGGGCAGTGTTGTAACACCAGCCCTGGCTCCCAGCTGATGACTGACAGTCCCCACTCTGCCCTTCGTTTGCAGGCCCCCGCTGTGTCTGATGCTGCTTCTGTCCCTCCCTCGGCTCTGCCTGGATCAGGAGGTGAGCCAGGGACCAGAGGCTGTGATCCTTTCATGTCCCCTACTTGCCATCCCACTTCTCCAGGCCATGCTCCACTTCCCACAGCCTCTAATGAGCCCAGGCCCCTTTCTCTCACACTTGGCCGTCCCCAGCCTCCCCTTCTCCCCAACTCCCTAACTGCTTGTCAAATAACATCAAGTCCCACCTCTGCTACTGCATGTGACCTTGAGCTGGTAACAACCTCCCTGAGCCTCAAGCATTAGACTACCGCCTCTGTATGGCTCCCTCTAAAATCATTCTAATTTTGTCTGACCTTTTTGTCTACATAGGTGTTGTCTGGACACGCTCTTCAGACACCCCCTGAGGAGGGCCAGGGCCCTGAGGGCATCTGGGGTCCTTGGGCCCAGTGGGCCTCTTGCTCCCAGCCCTGTGGGGTGGGGGTGCAGCACAGGACCCGGACATGTCAGCTCCCTACAGCTCAGCTCCACCAGGGCCTTCCCCTCCCACCCCGGCCTCCAAGACACCCAGAAACCCTGCTCCCCCGGGGTCAGGGTCCCAGACCCCAGGCTTCCCGAGAAACCCTCCCCCTGTACAAGCCACAGCCCTGGGGAAGAGGTGGCCCACTCCGAGGTTCTGCTTCCCCATTAGGGAGAGAGGAGGCCCAGGAGAATCAAGGAGCCAGGAGGTGAGGGATGGGGCTTTGAGGGAGGGGGCGGGTGTTGGGCAAGGGGTGGGGCTTGGGATAAAAGAAGGGGGAGAAAGGACTCGGTTTAGTGAGGTTTATCTCTGGTGCTAGGAAGTAGACTGGTGAGGCAGAATCAGAAATGACCAGAGCTGTGAACCCATGTCTGCAACACCTTCTCAGGTCCCGGGTTCGAGACCCCATCAAGCCAGGAATGTTTGGTTATGGAAGAGTGCCCTTTGCTTTGCCACTCCATCGGAATCGCAGGCAACCAGGGAGATGGCCCAGATCTGAGCTGTCCCAGACCTCAGGGCTTCCATCCTTGACCCCAGGAGCAGAGCCATCCTTTGCGAAGCACACCCCTCAAACTCAGTTCCTTCCTACGGAACTGTCTGCCCCCACTCTGTCCCTCCCAGCTGAAACCCCAGGCCCAGAAGCTGCTCAGACAGAGGTGCCCTCTAGAACCAGGCCGGCCCCCACAGGGCCCCACCCCACAGCCCAGGCCTCTGGCACAGAGTCCCCCTTGCCCACCTCCTCCCCAGGAGAAAGCGGCTCCTTCCGCATGTCCCCTCGGCCAAGAATGTCAAGTTCCCAGGGTTTGGCCAGTCCCCGGGTGACAGAGAGACACCCTAATCCTCTCCTTTCTGTCCCTCGGGGCCAAGGCCAAGAGAGCTGGGAGCTCTGGAGGCCTGGGGGGAACCTTCACGGGTCCCTCTTGGAGTCCCCCTCTCGCCACCCAGACGGCTGGCTGCCTCTGCTGAGGGCTGGCCCCCACTCCAGCTCCCAGTGGAGCCTGTTTGCTCCCAGTAGCCCAGTCCCAAAGTGTTCTGGGGAGAGTGAGCAGCTGAGAGCCTGCAGCCAAGCGGTGAGTTCTTCTTGGGACCCCCACCCACTTCTGTTTCTGCTTCCCTGACCTTGAGTTTGGGTCCTCAGCTTTTCAGATCTGCCGTTGAGGGAGAGGGGTTTTGGCATTTGACCTCTTCAGGGTAGGGGCCTTGGAGCTCTCCCAGAGACCTCACTTCCTCCCTACTCCCCAAATCCAGCCCTGACCCACCCCCCATTTTCCTCCCCAGCTTTGACTCCCCTGTATCCCCCCACCTCAGCCCTGCCCCCCTGAGCAGCCAGACCCCCGAGCCCTGCAGTGTGCAGCCTTTGACCCCCAGGAGTTCATGGGCCAGCTGTACCAGTGGGAACCCTTCACAGAAGGTGAGGTTTCTAGCCCACCCCATGGACAAGGAGGCTTAAGACCGGAGGATGATGGGGGGGGGGAGCGGGTGGGGGGCGGGGGGGGGTTCAGACAGGGTCAGATGGTCCTGGATGGTCGGCAGAGGGGTCGGGCTGGGAGAGGCTGTGTCCAGACGTGCCCTTTGGCTGGCTTCCTCTGGGAGGAGGCCCATCCCGGATATGGAGTAGACATGGCATGAGAGGGGCACAGCGGGGAGATCCTGCCCAGTGGTGACAGTGGGGGCCGGGGGAGTGCGCCATGGGTCCTGGGTGGCTCCCAACTTACCACCCACTTGATTTTTGGCCTCTGTCAACGTGCCACCAAGACAACCATTCATGAGCTCTGAACTCACATAATCAAAGATTTCCGGTATCTTCTCTGTCAGAGTTCATAACCCTGGTCTCAGTGACCTCAACTGACCTGACCCAACTCCTGTGTGACCTTCAAACCCCCCTTTGAGGGTACAGAATCATCTTGTTCCCTTCATCCATAGTGACCTAAGCAACCTCAGGATGCCCAAAGCTAACATAAGCCAAGCTCCTGCCAGGACCCTGTTCACCAGGGACCCCAGCTAACCACTCTCCTACGCTGTCTTTTAGTTCAGGGCTCCCAACGCTGTGAACTGAACTGTCGTCCCCGTGGCTTCCGGTTCTATGTCCGTCACACTGAAAAGGTCCAGGATGGGACCCTGTGTCAGCCGGGAGCCCTAGACATCTGTGTGGCTGGACGCTGCCTGGTGAGGGAGGATGGGGTATACATGCGTGTGCACGCGTGCACACACACACACACACACACACACACCCTCCTCGTTCATCATTACAACAAAACACCAGAATGAGATTTCAAAGAAGGGTGTTCTCACCTGCCAAGCTGAGCTGAGGCAGAACCAAGAGGTGAACTGCGAGAAGGCAGGCACATCCAGGCTTCCCTAAGGCCGGCTGGGAGTGGGGGTGGGGCTGACAGAGAAACACATTCTCACTTGCGGTGCAAAGATCAAGACACCCTATGAGCTGAAGGGTCCCAAGAGAACTGGGCTGGGGTGTGAGGTGGCGTCTGGCTTCGAACAGCCCCTGACCCACCCCTCCTTTCCCCAGAGCCCGGGCTGTGATGGGATCCTGGGCTCTGGCAGGCGTCCAGATGGCTGTGGCGTCTGTGGCGGTGACGATTCTACTTGCCACCTCGTCTCCGGGAACCTCACGGACCGCGGGGGCCCCCTGGGCTATCAGAAGATCCTGTGGATTCCCGCTGGAGCCTCCCGGCTCCAAATCGCCCAGCTCCGGCCCAGCTCCAACTACCTTGGTGAGCTCCCCAAGCTCCCTGGGTTCCCCGGGACCCCACTCCATTCCTGGTCTCTTGGCTCTGCCCTCCACATCTCCATGCAGCAGAGCAAACAAGCCCAAGGGAGGAAAGGAGGAAGCCAAGGGAGCATGGGGCACCTAGGGCTCTGAGCACCAGAGGAAGTGGTGAGACAGGGGGACTCACCTGCCTGCCCTGATCTCCCACCGCCAGCACTTCGGGGCCCTGGGGGCCGGTCCATCATCAATGGAAACTGGGCTGTGGATCCACCAGGGTCCTACACGGCTGGGGGCACTGTCTTCCGGTACAGCCGCCCTCCTCGAGAGGAGGGCACCGGGGAGAGTCTGTCAGCTGAGGGCCCAACGACCCAGCCTGTGGATGTCTACGTATGCTTGGGGCCTGGGGAAGCGGGGCTGCCAGGGAGGGGGACCCTTCCCTCTGAGGCAGAGGTGGGGGGACGCCCCTTGCCATCCCAAACATTCGGTACCTCCTCTTTTTCTCCCAGATGATCTTTCAGGAGGAAAATCCAGGTGTTTCTTATCAGTATGTCATCTCTTCCCCTCCTGCAAACCTGGAGAACCCGACCCCAGAACCCCGTATCCCGCACCTCCAGCCTGGTAAGACTCTGACCCCAAGACCTCAAAGGAGGGGGTGAGGATGAAAGGGGGGCTCTGAGGCAGCGGGGAGCATCCAACCTGCCTACTTGGCTCTCCCTGAACAGAGATTTTGAGGGTAGAACTTGCACCTGCTTCAGTGTCCCGCCCCGCCCGGACCCCGGGCACCCTCCAGCGTCAGGTGCGAATCCCCCAGATGCCTGCCCCACCCCACCCCAGGACACCCATGGGGTCTCCAGCTGGATTCTGGAAGCGAGTGGGACACTCCGAGTGCTCGGCATCCTGTGGAAAAGGTGACAAGTCACACACCAGCCTGTATTCCTGGCACCCTCGGCCCACATCCCTAACGTGGCACTCCTGACCCCAGACCCTGGATCGTGGGTCCACACCTCGACCCTGTGCCAGGGACCCCACTGAAACTGGACTCGGAGCCATCCCACCCCCTATCCCCGCCCGGCTTCCCTCTCCCCCCCCTCAGGTGTTTGGCACCCCATCTTCCTCTGTGTTTCTCGTGAGTCAAGAGAGGAATTGGATGAACACAGCTGTGCCGTCGGCGCCAAGCCCCCAGCCTCTCCGGAAGCCTGCCATGGCCCCCCGTGCCCCCCATAGTGAGTATGACCTACAGGGAGGGTTAGGGTCCTAGGGACACACAGTTGCTCTGGGCAAACATCCTCGCTGCACAGAGGACCTTACCTTGTGCATACAACACAAGAGCTCCTGGCTGAGTGTGGATTAGAAAGGCTGACATTCCTCAGACAGCAAGAACCCCCCACACACACACACACCGCAGCCTGAGCCCCATGAGGGAACCCAGACTCCAGATGCTTAGTGTGCCCACTCTTCTCTGAGGGGTCCCCACCCCCAGGATGGTCCTCTGTCCACCTATGGCAGCCCACATATCTGTTTTTGCCATCTGTGTCACTGTCTCGTCTCCACCCTGCCCATGCCCACAGCTGGGAGACTGGCGAGTGGACGTCCTGCAGCCGCTCCTGTGGCCCTGGGACCCAGCATCGCCAGCTCCGCTGCCGGCAGGAGTTTGGGGGGGGTGGCTCGTCAGTGCCTCTGGAGCGCTGTGGACACCTGCCCCGGCCTAACATCACCCAGCCCTGCCAGCTGCGCCTCTGTGGCCATTGGGAAGTTCGTTCCCCCTGGAGCCAGGTAAGTAGGACCCAACAGGCCGGTTCTTGGAGCAGGGGTCCTAGGGAGCTGGAGTTGTGGTTTTCCAACTTCTGTGTAATCAGCAGAAAAATCTCATATGGAACACCAATCTACAAGTCAGATAAGAGACTGAACCAGGGTTGAGGCCCACCCAGAGTCCCATTCTCACCCCACAAAGTGATGTAACCGCTGAGCTAGGTATCAGAGGCAGACCCCGCTTCGAAAGCCACAGAGCTGGTGGCAGGTACAGAAGCCTGGGCCCAGCTCCGTGGACCCCTCACCCCGCAGTGTTCTGTGCGGTGCGGGCGTGGCCAGAGGACCCGGCACGTTCGCTGTGTGGGAAACAATGGAGATGAAGTGAGCGAGTGGGAGTGTTCGTCAGGCCCCCCGATGCCCCCCAGCAGAGAGGCCTGTGACATGGGGCCCTGTACCACGGCCTGGTTCCACAGCGACTGGAGTGCCAAGGTGAGCCCCAGTCCCTGGACACCCTCGCAGAGGCTTTCCAAAACTGTTCAATAAACATTTCCTGAGCAAGCACCTACTATGTGCTAGATGCTGCTGAGGCTGGAAATGTGGAGATAAGTGAGAAAAAAAACTTCTGCTAGGGTCCTGGACCCCCACAAACCTTCCCCTTATCTGTCTGGTACCCCTGGGACATTACCTAACTCCCAGGATGGTCCGTCTTCAGCCCCTCCTCGTTTATCACCAGCAGCCTCCCTCACACAGCCCCCCTCTGCTCTGCTTCCCAACAGTGTTCAGCTGAGTGTGGGACAGGAATCCAGCGACGTTCAGTGGTCTGCCTGGGGAGTGGGGAGGCCAATGGGGCAGGCAGGGAGGAAGCAGCAGTAGGAATCAGTGAGCAGAGCTGTGCCCCAGGAAGCCGCCCCTCCGACATGCGCGCCTGCAGTTTGGGACCCTGTGAGATCACATGGTGCTGGTATACAGGGCCCTGGGCCGAGGTGAGCTGTGAGCCTGGGAGGGGGTACCTGCCAGTGGAGCCCCTGTGGGCAGGTGGGAGTGATCTCTGCTCCCTCTTCCCCTCATACACCCACGCTTCCTCTCCATCAGTGCTCCTCAGACTGTGGCCCTGGCACACAGCGTAGAGATGTCATCTGTGTGTCCAAACTGGGGACTGAGTTCAATGTGACATCTCCTAGCAACTGTTCCCACCTGCCCAGGCCGCCTGCCCTGCAGCCCTGTCAGGGGCAGGACTGCCAGGACCGATGGTTTTCTACGCCTTGGAGTCAGGTGAGTGCCTGGCTCCCTGGCCCTGCTCCTGGAGCGAGGACTCCGGGGAAGGGCAGGTTCCTGTCACTTGGTACCCCAGGACCAGGCCAGCTGCAGTTTAACATCGGCCCACTTCCTGTACCTGTAGGACAGGTGGGCCCTCTCCACATGGGATGTCATAATGTTCCAGGACAGTCCCCCTCATACACTCCTTTCAGAGGAGGAAGAGGCCTGGGGTTTAGGAGGCGCCTGGGGCACAGGCAGCAAAGGTCTGATTTGGTAGCGGGGGTCTCCCCAGTGTTCTCGCTCCTGCCAGGGTGGCGTGCAGACAAGAGAGGTCCAGTGCCTGACCTCCAACCAGACCCTCAGCATCCGATGCCCCCTTCACCTGCGGCCCTCCAGGAAACGACCCTGTAACAGCCAACCCTGCAGCCAGCGTCCTGGTAAAGAGCCTCCTCTCCACAACTCGTGGTAGAGGGGACTTCGCTGAAGTGTGGGTGGAGATGAGAAAGGACCAGTGGGGGTGGGCAGCACTCTTCCAGAGGATGGATCTTGGTGACCCTTGTGCCCACGGGCCTCTGTCCCCAGATGATCACTGCAAGGACAGCTCTCCACATTGCCCCCTGGTGGTACAAGCCCGGCTCTGCATCTATCCCTACTACACAGCCGCCTGTTGCCGCTCTTGCGCCCATGCCCTGGAGCGGTCCCCCGCGAAGCCCGCCTGAAATGGGTCCAGGTGACCCTCTCCTTCTGGTTTCTCGTGTCGCCATAAGGCACCCATCAATCTGCTCTCTCTGTACCCTCTGGCTCTCCAACCTGTACTCGTCTCACCAGGGATGTCCCCCAGGATGGTTGAAGGTGGCAAAATGACTGACAGTGACTCTCAAGACGTGTGGGTGGGTCTGTATGGTGGTGTGATGGTGTGTGTGTGCATATGCCTCCAAATGTGTACCTGAGCCTGCAGGGATGTGTGTGCCACGTCTCACAAAGAAATTAGACAGACTGAGGAGGAAGGGGGAGGGGACCATGCCTGTTTCCAAGACTTTTCTAGGCTGAGAGGAAAGGAAGTTTGCAGCTACTTAGTAACCTGAGCTGCTTAGCAACTGGCCACCCATCAGTCCCAGCTCTGTGCCCTAAAACCTCATTTCTCGTGGTCAGGCCTCACATCTGCAAAACCACCCTTTTGTCCTTAGACCCTTCATCCCCTTACATAGTCTCTCTATCCCTACCTCTCATAATTAATTAGCCGGGGCTGGGGCTGGGTCACTGCCAGCCCTGCCTTACCCCAGGTAGAGAGACAACCTCCCCAGAATAGGGACCAGCTGGGCAGAATATGGAAAGAGAAAGGTTAGAATAAGGCAATGTGGCCCCTGCTCCCGCTCCCCACCTCCTGAAACTGTTCCCACCCCAGAACTAATTTATTTTTTATTAAAGATGATTATGACAAATGAGAAACAGGCTCTTTATTGTCCTCGTGAGAACCCGGCCATATGGGCCGCCTAAACGAGCAGTGTGTGGTCAGAATGAAGGTCGGGAAGGGGAGCACCACTCACAGCCCAGGCCGAGAGAGTCTGGGCGGAGAAAGGCTAATAAGTGAGCCCCAATCAGCTGACATGAAAGGAAGAGGATCTGGCCGCTGCAAGCCCTGCAGGTTGGTGGTTAGCCACTAGAGGTCACCACTTCTTGCAGTTTAGGTATGGAGTTGGCAGCTTGGGTCCAGAGCAGAGGGAAAACTTCCTGGTCCTATGGTGGGTTTCTTGGTAGGCTGCATCTTTCTGTAAAGTCTCTTGGAATCTAGTAGCATAGCTTACAGCCTGGGGCCGAGCTGAATGGCAGCTGGCTTTTCAGGGGTCTTTTTTCCTGTTCCCTTTCTTTGGCCCTGCTTTCCTGCCTCCCCCATCCTTTCTGCTATTACCCATTTCCCTACAAAGCTGTTGGTTGATGGCTTCTCAGAGGGTGGAGTGAAGGGAAGTGGTTTCCGCCCCTCCCCTCAGCAGACCTAGCTGGAGGAGGGGCCTGGCCTAGCTCTAGGGGACTTGGGCGGAGTCAAGGCAGTACTGGATGTCCTGCCAAAGAAACATTCTTCAGAGACGTATCACCCTGGACTCCTCCCTCCCGCCTCCCCCATCCATTTAGTCTCTCAAGGTAAATAGCTTGCTGGAGGTGGTGCAAGAGTGGGCAGCCTTCCCCTAACAGACTCTCCCTGACCCTGACCACTCTGAGGTCCAGTCCAGACCCCACCTCTGGACGCTAGACTTCCCAGGGGTCCCTGTGCCTAGGAAAGGGTCCGAGCAACAGAGTCAGACTCCTGTCTCCACTAGAAGCGTCCCCACCCCTGCCCTCTCTACACCTCCACACGTCTGGCCCAGGAAGACCATTAATAAAGGCCTGCAGAAACCGTTGGACCCAGTGACTATTTCCTGAGCACACCCTCTCCCTGTGAAGGGCTAGGACTGGCCTACTCTGGCAGCCCCTCAGGTCCTACTGTGGCCTTGGGACTCAGACTCTCCCTGGGCAGGAAGTGGTCGAGAAGGAAGACCTTGGACTACACCTTGAGTAGGTGAGGAAGGAGGCAAAAGGCAATGGAAAGAACGAAAAATGAAACTGCCTTTAGCCCAGAGCAAGGAGGGAGTGAGGATAGGGGTACTAGGAAACCCCAGTCTGCCTCGTTTCCTCTGCTCAGCCTAAACAGCAACACTCAAGAGATGCGTTCCTCTGGATGGTGAACATGTAAGGGGCTCAAAGATGTGGGGGACCAGGGAAGAGAGATCTGAGCCAGCCCAACAGATACTGAGGGCTGAAGGCCAAGTCCTTAGACGAGGGAGGGGTGGTGGTAAATAGCTGGGGCCCTCCCAGCGATTCCTGGAAGCTTCTGGGCTGGGCGGTGCCCAGCTCAGCTGACTTCCCCCAAAAGCTTCCCCTCCCTTGTTGGGCCTCTCAAGGCTGTTGCTGGGCAGGTTTAGAGTTTGGCCTGAGCCTGAAGACCAATCACAGCCCCTCTGAGGGCTCCCCCAGCTGTGGCACCGTCTTTCTGTTTCTGATAGCCACTGAGCTCCCTCGGGGCCTCCAGTCCCTGCCTTCTCAGGATGTGGGCTTTCATCTGGGGGTTGCCCCCTCCGCCCTCTCATTTTCAAGTTAGGATTAGTGCAGCCCCTGAGGATTCTTTCCTCTGGTCACTGAGGTCAGTATGGGGTCAGTGTGGAAGTTTTCAAGAAGGGGAACCTGACCGCAAACAACCCCTTTTCCTGGCCCCTTAGAGGGGGTAAAGTGGCCAGACACCTCGTTGTTGACCTCTGAAGCCCTCTGGAGGGACTTGGGAGAGAGGAAGCTGCAAGTCAAGGGCAGGGAGATGTGGTGGAGGGGTCCTGAGGTCTGGTCCCTGGCAGGGCTTTTTTCAGGAAGGACTGAAGAAGTGCACCCCTGAGAACTGAGGTAGGGGTGGGGTGGTGAGAGGAGCAATCCCAATCTGTCCATGAAGTGTTCAGGTCAGCAAATTGCTCAGGGTTTCTCATTTCAGGGTGTTTTCGAGGGGCCCGTGGATCTGGCAGTGACTTTAGGGATGAACTTGTGAGGTCTCTCAGGTTAGCTGGGTCAGAGTTCCTCCCCTCCCAGCTTCCCCAGGATAATTACCTGACCAATTAAGCTGCGCCTTCAGACTAAATTTAGCTCGTAGACTCCCCACCCCACTGGGCCTCCCCGTGAGCAGGTGTGCACAGCTGCGGGGCTGGGGCTGTGGAGACTGGCTCTGTCAGTGTCTCCTGCATTGTCCAGATTCAGCCTTTCTGGTGACTAGGAGTCGAGCGGAGCCCCGGAACTCGGTTGCTGGCCCAAGGCTTGAGTGTCTCAATCTTAAGCACGTCTGTCAAGAGCTCTCTGGAGGACAGCTATGCTTGGAGGACCCAGGCAGACCATGAGGGAGGGCGGTGAGAGGGCACAGGGTAAAGTGAGAACCAAATACCAGCAGGAGCGCCCCTGCATTCTCTCCAACCGGATCCTCTTTCATTTCTTGGTTGTCCCATGTCCCGTTTTACAGACAGACTTCATTTTAACTTAACGGCCTCCCCACCGAAGTAAAATGAATCAGGGAGACCCATTCCTCTCCTTAAACTATGGAGAATCATGCAAAACTAAGACTAGAGAGTGTAGTTTGGGGCTGTGTGGTGGGGGGTGGGGGTTCCCACCTTCTCTCCTACCCACTTGCCTCAAAGCCACCATCTCGGGTGATGGGAGTCAGCTGGATGGGGAAGTTAGAGCCCAGGGGGCTTATTTGTCGCAGGCAGGTGATGAAGAGGTGTCAACTTTAAAAGGGGGGAGGCACCTTGTACAGGAAGTAGAAAGCCTCAGGAAAGTACCGAAGTTTAAGTTTGTCAACAAGAGTGATATTTTTGTGTTAACCTCAGACTAGACAGCACAAATCATGAATCTGACTTTGGGCCCCTTGACCCGAGAGACCAGGGAAAAGTCCAGAGGAGAGTGTTTCAGGGCCGAGGCCTGAAGGTAGAAAGGATATGAGAGAAGGATGTGCAAAACTGGTCCAAACAAGGGGTGCGGGAGGCATGGCAGTCAGACCCGGGGAGCCAATCAGCCACTCCGCTGGAGGGGAAGGGCCGGGATGGCCAGGAACCAGTCAGACCAGAGCACCTTCTCAGTGAGCACTAGAGGACTAGTTTTGGCCTGGGAAAGAACCTCGAACTTAGAGGATAGGGATGGGTTCCATATTAGGAAGGTCCCAGGTCCGGGTTAGTCTGTGTGTGTGTTGTATTCTGAGCCTTCTTGCTTGGCTCTCTTCATGAGACAGACAACTTGACAGAACTTTGAAGAGAAAAAGAAACTAGGGGAGAGTGTGGGGTTATTCATAAAAAGGAACAGGCTGTGTCCCAGGATCCCGAGGCTAAAAGGAGGCGGGGGGGGGGGGGCGAGGCAGAGTACCTCTTCTTTCATCTCTTCCCTCCGCCCCCCACTTTGGTTGCCTGCATCTTTCATCATATAGTGATGCTCCTTTTTAGCTCTAGTACAGGAGTGAGCAAACTTTTTTTCTAAAGGACCACTGAGTAATTCAAATAGCATACAGATTAACAGGAAAAAAATTTGAATAGGTGTGCATGGGGAATTCACAAGCACAAAAACTCCAAAGAAGGCAGGGATTCACAATGAGGCAAAATGAGGCATATCTGTCATTTTGGACTAAGGAGGGGGAGGCAGGTGAGGGGGACCAAAGTTTTGCCACCCCAAAATATGCCTTTTGGGATATTGATTTTAAGCTGGTTTTTAGAAACAAGACTCCCCAAAACCCTTTTCCTGTCCCCCTAACTGCCTAAAAGTCCATCCATAATAAATTCTGGACTTTTCTCCTGATACTCTGCTGTCTCTGAGAACTGGATTAGCTTAGCCGGAAGGATTTAGAAAAGTAGAAGGAAAATTATTGCTCAAGCTCCCATAGGCAACTCACAGGTAGATGCGAAAGAGCAAACATTTGGTAAACAAATACTTTGCAGGGCCACCCAAATACAATGGGCCACCCAGAGGAATCTAGCAGATTTCTGCTTGGATCCCCCAGCCTGCCACACTTAACTCACACGTGCCTAAGGTGATTATGCTTCCTGAAGTAGGTTTTTCTATCTGAATCTCTTTAGACGAATATGGGGGAGGTAAAAAAACAAAACAAAAAAAACTCTTCCTGAGTTTGTTGATTTCTTTGTTCTGTTATTCAGTTTCACTCCCCTAGGCCACCCTTTATCAAAATGCTGTCAAATGGGCCAGTGACCCAGAACTTGAATGGTGTTCAGTGTTGTTTTCAAATGTCTTTCATGACTTTTCAGTATTTTAGGAGAATCCTGTCTACGTTTTGTCAACCCCAAGTTGCAAGAATTAAAAATCCTTTCACGTGTATTGAGTATTTGGGTCCAAGTCACGAAAATAAATATACTTGTCCTTTGTTTAAGGTACACTGTCTTGCAAACAGACACCTATGTATTACTAATTGAGTCAAGGCTTTTTCTCCTGGGACAAACTGTCAGAGTTGTGCGGTAGGTTAATATGTTCTGTACTTGAAAGCAGTGCAGCTGCATTTCTTTTAAAAAGAATCTAAAATCAGGGGTTGCTTCTGCATCCTTACTCCATATTAGTTTTTCTTTCCTTCACTTGCACTGATGTAACCTTCCTGGCTCGGGATGGGGAAAAGAAAGATGCAGGTGTCGATCCTGGTTCGGGCCTCACCCAAACTCGGAGGTGGGGAAAAGCGGCAAGGAAGCAGATAACCAGCCACTCGCCCCACCTCCGGGCCTTCTCTGTAGTGTGGTTCCTTAAAGCTGAAAACAGACACCTCATTTCAAAACACAAACCGAGACAAACCTCATTTCAACACCAAGTTCTTCCTCTGTGTTTCTCGACTGGCCTCATGAGGGATTTCTGAGAAATGAAAAAAGGTCACCTCCCACAGTCTCAATCTACAGTTTTGTTTTTCAAATGACACAAAGGAGAGGGTTAGTGGAAAGGAGCTGCTTAAGCATACAGTATTACCAAAACTTGAGAAATGCCCTTCCCCTCAGTGGATGGGGGCCCCACCTGGCCTTAGATCTGGGCTTTCAGGATCTAAGGAAATAAACAAGCTCTCCTCCCAGGAAATTTCGGGAACAAGCAGTGAAACCTAGCAGCTGTCTCCCTTCTCCTCCCCACCCCCAATGGCCACCGAGGTTTGAGGTTCAGAGGTGGGTGGGAACTGCTCCAGGCAACCTCAGGAAAAGAGGTGTGAGCTGAGCATGGAAGGCAAGAGAGATCTGAGCACAGAAATTTAGGAATAAAATACATTATAAATGCAATTTTTCTAGGAAAAATCCCCCCACTTCTCCCCCCCACCCCTTCCCCCCACCCCGAAATCTGAACACCTGAGAGTCATACTAGCCTCGTAGGGGAGATTATGAAATGTGTAGCAATGTTGTTGAAATCAGCTCTTTCTGCGAGACAATAACTTTTTTTTTTCCCCACAGAATTTAAAGGTTTCTTAATCCCAATAAAATGGAAAAGTCGTCTAATCCAGGATGAAACCCAACAGTTAAACATTCTTTTCCTTGTCAGCGTCCTTGGCTCCCTTTCCCAGCACACCTTGTCCCAGGCTAGCTTGAATAAACATACACGTGACCACACGAGGGCGGGAAGAAAACCCAGTGGGGGTGGTGAAATTCTGAATGGAATGCAGCCCCAGCTAGTTAGGGGCTGGCGCTGAGACCTCTGGCACTGGCTGTGGGTTTATACAGGCAGAGAAGCCAAAACAATGAGCTCATGGGCAAGAATGTGGCCCGTGGGGAAGTCTGGGCAGTCGGAGCAAACTGGTTTTTTGAACCAGGATGGGAATAGCTGTAAGAGAGTCTCCCACGGGAACAGGATTAGGGAGAGTGAAGCCACCCTTCAGTATCTGGGGGTCCAGCTAAGTAACTAGGGGGAGGCTTGCTGTCAGGCCTCTGCTCACTCATTTCCTTCCCTTGGTAATGAGAACCTGGGTCAGAGGATCCCTGCTGCTGAGACAAGTGACCAACCTAACCTACGTGATGCTCTGAAGACAACTTAACTCAAAGCAGGTCTGCCAGTGCCAGGAACCTGTGTGTTCAGGGTCACCATTTTAACATGGTAGAGGAAACGACTGACGTCCATCTTCTCAAATGAACGCAGTGCACCCAGCTGTGTGTCATTTACACCCATCAGCCCTCTAAGACCCAAGACATCTTTTTGTTTTCCTACCAGTGTTTCCCAGTATTTTGATGGAAGCCACCCAAATGGAAGAAACTGAAGAGATGCTCTCTGCACTGGCTGTGTGCAGTGAAGGGGAAGGAAGAAGGCAGGGAGGAAAGACAAAATGATAAGATGACCTGCAAAGCTCCCCTCCCCCACAGAGGCTCTTTCCCAACTCCGTGCTTTCCATGTGTGTGGTTTGTACTCTAAGATCCAATCTCAGATGTTTCTTTTGAAACCTTCTGGGCCACCTTGGCTCCCAAGAAGTTGTCACTCTGCTTGCCCCACCCCTTGTATCTTCACTGGTGCTCAGTGCACTGTTTCCTCATTAGCTTCGTCCATGGTTGTCACTCCTAGAGCCTTAACATTTTGCTACAATTGGGTTTCGATTCTAAGGGTTCACTACGCATAAAATCTTCAGGATGTAGCTCCCAAGAACAAGGACATTCTCTCATCTGACAAAATCAACACCCTCCAGAAATTTAACACTGACCCAGTTCTAAGATTCCCCCATTGACGCTTTTTATCATCCAGGACCCCATCGAAGAGCACCCTGCATTTAGCTGTCATGTTTCTTCTGGCTGTTCCCTAGTCTTTCTTGACGGGAAGAATTCTAATTCCAGCATCCAACAGTGCATGGTACATAGCAGGCCAGCCACTGCCATGTAATGAAGACTGCAAACATCTGGCTGCCAAGAGTTCACACCGAGTCCCAGTGCACTGCAGTGTTGGAGAATCCTTAATAAACTAAGGGAATCCCTAAGCCGGAGATGAGAGCAGGCAGAGAGTGAGAAGCCATGGCAGAAACAAACTATGGAAATGGATACTTGGAAGGGGTAAAACTCCAGAATATTCCTGGCCCTATCACACTTCCCCACAGGAACTATTTATTAGGAACTGTAAGAGAAAGCAGGGAACAAAAGCCTGCCACTTCTATTTTTTTAACCTCCCAAAAATCATTAGTAAAGAACACTGAATTCTCAGGTCTGTTCCGGCTGCCTGGAGGCAGATTCCCAACCCCCATCTTTCCATATGCTTCACATAACACTGTAACAACCTTAAAACAAAAGAGGGACCAAGTTTTCAAATCTTGAAAGGGAGATGCCTTTGAACAGTGTGCCAGGTTCAAGCAGACCAAGTTCTGTGGTCCTTGAAGGAGCAGATGCAGGAAGAACTAGGATAAATTCCCAAGCCCGGCTGATCATCTCCAACCCCAGTAATTAATAGCCAGCACTCTGGGAATCGGGCTGAAGCCATGCTACACACCAGTTGTACACATTATTTCACTTTAATTTTTGTAAAACCCTCCAGCTGTCACAATTGCTTTAAATAAAATTCTCTGAAATAGGGTGAAGCAAGAGCTGACTATATGCCGCAAAACAGGAACTGAAAGAAAAAGTCTGGTTGTGTCAAATGAAGGGAAGTGTTGATTAGTTTGACTCCCCCAGTGACTCATACTACCTGCTCACCCAAGTTTGAGATGTCTTCCACTAAAGAGTATTGTCACAGAAATGGCTTCACGCAGAAATGGCTTCACGACAGAAAGGATCAATGGGAGCAATGGTGCTGCTCAGGACTCAACTTGGGCCAGGATTTGGGGGTCATTACCCTGCCCTGCACCCTTCTGCTTGGAAGTGCACTTGTCTTCCTGGCATTCTCTGTAATGATAAAAAGTTGTCTTCTCGTTTGCATGATTAGCATGTGGTGCTCAGAGTTTAAAAGCAATATGCAAAACTATTTGCACGTTTCCATGGCGACTCTACTCCCTTTCCCAGAAAAAAACAGGCTAGGGGTTCTGAAATTGACTTGCTTCCTCTCACCTCCTTTTTGGCAGAGGAAAGGGGAAAAGTACTGAACTGGTACCAAGAACCTCCTCAAAATTCAACTTTGGAATTTAATTCTTTTGCCTCGATCTCAAAAAGCTGAGTGAGATGGGGAGATGGAATATACAGGAACTAGTCTGAAGTACAGCAGTAATACATTTAATTAAAAACCCAACACCTCTCATGTGAATGAAAGACTCCAAGGGAAATCAGCTTCATTGGGCTGCTTTTGCTCAGCAAATCACGTATACCGGTTTGCTCTGCTAACTGACTTCCCTAAAAGGCTTACCTAAGAGGGGGAGGAAGATAGGCAACGACTAGAAAACACCCGTACCACACCTTGTATTTGAAAAAAAAAAAAAATTTATTATTTTCTTCTCAGGAAAAACAGTTTAAGTCAGGAAAACACGGTTACAGCCCATATTTATTTGCAGTTGGTCCTAACCCTTCCTGGCACAGCTGTCAAAGTATTAGCTGTTGAACCACCACCAAGGTGTTCACTCCCATAGAATGTACGTGGACACTACGACTGCAGGTTTTTCCCTGAGAGAAGCTGAAGACAGAGAAGTTGCTGAAAGCTCTTTCCACGAAGCCACTCCCTCCCTTTGCATGGGGAGATCTGCCGGAAGTCCACAGCTAGTCAGCACTTAAAACACTTTGCCTCCTCTCCCTACAAAACTGCCCGCCCTTTCCCAAAGCACTTGGGCTTCCTAAGCCCTCAACAGCCCCCAAACCCAAATACCAACTTAGATCCTCATCATTTTAGCAGTCACACCTAGTAAATAGGGAACTGGGCCCCTAAACCCCACCTATTTTTATCTCTGCGCTTATTTCCACAACTGGATTTGGGGAGACAGGCCTTTTTAGTCATCTTAACCAGATAGTAAGATTAATTAAAAACTACATAAAGTGCTTTTAGGTCTTTATGAGACAGATGCGATATAAATAAGTGGTTTATGACCAAGAACGATAAATACATAGGTAAAAATAGTTCTAGCTAGATGACCTTATGGCTTGGAAATGGGCAGGCAGGGCATTCTCCCCTATTACATTCTTAGTCATTTTATTCATGTCTATTTTTATCTGGAGTCCACAGACTAAATAAAGGTCAGGTTTTGAGGTTGAAGCTTTGCAATAACCCTAGTTCCAACCCTGAAGCTTTCTTCGGTTTAACCAGTAGCATTTTTTTTTTTATATAGCCCCTCTGAGGGTGTAACAGAGTCCACCTAGTTCTATCATTTTAAGTGATCATATTCAAATTCAAAGGAACCTAGAGAAAGTCACTTTAAGATATCCCCTCCTCTGGAAATTCCTAAGGGGACTTTTGAAACTTTCCCCCTCAAAAAAGTACCAGTCTGAGGAAAAGGGATTCCTCCCACCTCATGACTGTTACTGTCACAGAAACCATTGTAATGTCACCTCCCAAGGATAAAATTCATGAAGGATGATGGTCTGTGGACTCCTATAGAGGGGTTACTTAGGTTCCTAGTGCCAAAAACTAAATGGGCTATATAGTTCAGGGATGGCCTAAAGACGTGGGAACGGTTCTAAATATTTGTAAAGGGAGGTGAACAAGCAGCAAATATCCCAAGGAAGGATCGAAAACAAATGCTAACTTCAACAGAGTATCTAGTCTGAAATTGGAAGAGATGCTAATGCAAAAATGTGTAACAAAGTTTAGGAATCAGTTTGGGTATCATGAACACAAATGAAAACAAGTATTTTTGACATACTAGGCTTAGACCTGAGTATAACAAGCCAGCCTAAAATAGCACCATTGTTAAGACTACAGCCTGCTTTCTTTCTCAAGCCATTATTTTACAACTTATTAAACAAACAATGGGTCAAATGTCTCTCATTCAACTGAAGTGATCTTTTCAAACACATTCTGCTAATAAGTCCCATCTGGAACAGCCGAGTCTTTTAAAAAGCTTTGAAGATGAGCTTGTGAACAGATTTCACCATTTAAGTTACACCAAAGGGAAGGAATGCAAAGGAGTAGTTGCCCAATCAAAGCCCATTATTTGTGCATTACTGGCCTGCCCCCTCCAAAATCCCTTGCTTCAATTATTGAAAACCTATATGTAACCAAGTGAAAGGATAAATTGCCATTCCTCAATTTCTCAGTTCCCCCACCAAAAAACAAAAACACCCTATCTAAGGGAATACTTACCAAAATCAGATAGGAAAATTAAAGACTGCATAGTTATGAATCAGAATTGTTTCACAACCAGGGCTGCACACATCAATTGGCTGTATACAATCTAGAATTATCAGAACAAAGTTTAGAATAGAAAAGCTATAAGAAACAGGTTCCTAACTACAGAAGTTGTAAATCTCAAAAGGGTATGAAAAAAAATAATGAAAATTTGAGAATCTCTTCCTTTTATATTTCAAAGAAATAGACTTTCTGTAAAAATATATACGATTTTTACAGACAAATATATGTACAAGTTGTTTTCTGTATCTTAAAAATTGAATTCTGCCTTAAATCAAGTATTTTTGGCCATTACTTGGCTAACAAACTTCGAATCATTCAAACCAAGCCTAAGTTGAACAGATACCAAAGTCCTGAGCACTTGGGCTTTTTATTCTTCAAGAAGCATACCTGGGAAAGCTAATTGTAAGAAGGAAAAAGCTTCCCTTTACACTCTGTTGTACAGTACTGAGGCTTTTAGTCCGAGTTCTATTGTAGCTTAAATCCACTTTGCAGAGTCACTGGCAATGTTAGTGATTCTTTTAACACTACAGGGACTTAGTGAATTCAGTAGGCATCTTTAACGAACTCTGACTAGCCTGGCTACTGGCCACTCTCCTGTTCTAGACAAGGACATCAAGTCTTTCCACCCCACGGTCTTCACTAAATCTAAAAGTCCTCCTCCATGGCCTCCCAAAGTTTGCCGACTCTGAACTCGGCTTCTTTCAAGTGACTGTTCAAGGGGAACTCCTTTCCCCAAGTATTTATTCGTGAGCTATAATCCTCGCACCACTTGCTGTTGTACGTTGCTTGGAGATTACAGCCTGGACAGCTTAAAGTCCAACGTCATAAACACATGGTCACCGCAGATGTTATGTGGGTTTGGTGCCTGGAGTTGGTTAACAGTCAATTATTTCTCTTAAAAGGCTATCTTATTAGATATGCCAACCCAGCTCCGACTCCAGCAACACCTGCAAAAGCCAGCAGCACATTTCTGATGCCGCCTTCTAGGTCCTCTACATGGAAGAACTCCACAAACCCATCCTAGAAAACAAAAAACAAAAGCACATTTTCAAGTACGGGATTTCCACCGACTTACACTTTACAGAAAAAAGATCATTAAAACATCTTAAGCAAGCCCTCCCACCCAACACAAGGATGAACCAATTATTTACCCTGGGCTGCAGGAGACACTTATTCACTTCAAGTGGGAGGGGGGGTGGGGGGTACGCAGGAATGTACTTTCCTGTTATTTCCAGGTGATTCCTAGGTCTTCATAAGTTGAATCCACTGGTGGTTAGAGTATCCAACTGAATTACAATCAAATACCAAAGCCAAAAGACTCAACAACCAGCACAATAACCGACAGGAAGCCAGGATTTTTGATGCAACAATCAAGACAGTCATACCACTACCTCTATGGATTCACTACTTAATCAACAGCCAAGTAACCAGGGCCTGAAAACTTGAGTTTTGCATCATAAAGACCTTTAGCTACCCCCACTTTCTCCCAAAAAAATCCTCCATTCTATTTCCACTCCAGGGCCCCACTTGAACCTTAAAACAAACTTACCCAGCCTCTTTGTTTGACTAGCCAGTCTCGTTTTGTCCTTACGAGAACATCTGTGATGCTTTCTGCTAAGGGTTCGATGCAGCTTTCTTGGTTTATACTCTTCAAGTGTTTGGCCACAAAGGCACCAAAAGAAATAAGAGTCACAATCCTGCCCCAGTTTGTTACTCCGTCACTAAAAACATGAACCATCACTCGAGACAAAGATTTGACGTCGTCTTCATTTTTGATGTCCAGTTTCCGAAGCATGCCTGGGAGGGAGAAAAGCACGCGGGTTCTCACAGCCTTTGTTTAAACCAGCGCTCGACCCGCCTGCCCACCCACGGCGGGGGAAATCGCTACGTGCGCTCCAGACAACGCAGGCCGACCCCACTTGAAAATTGACATCCCACCCTTTCCGGGCTTTGAACCGAGCTGCTATTTCCAAAGAATTGGGTGGGCGGAAACAATGAGTCATGGCCAGAATATTCTGGTTTCAGAAAGAGGATGAGAGTCGTTTCAACCCTGACTCGTTTCGGTTTCCACCCACCGCGAATCCGGGCAGCCCTGGACAAAAGGCAGTGCGGCCTCCGTGCTCCCCCTTACCTTGGAAAGCCGTCTCGTGGTTGCGCTGCACACCGTCCCCAACCCGCCGAAGAGTCTCTAACGCCTTCCGGCTGGCGGAGGCAGCCCTGCCCATGGGCTTCGCGTCCTTGGCGCCGGTCGCCTGCTCCCGAAGGTACCGAGAGATAATCTCCAGGGACTGCCGGTACAGCTCGTCGTCCTCCTCCTCCTCCGATGAGGGCGGCGTAGAGGGCAGCGAGCCGCCCGTACCGGGGACGTTACTGGCCTCCCCGTCCAGGTCTAGTAAGGGCAGGACACCCGGCCGCTTCCCGAGAGGCTCCGGCTCGTACCCGTCCAACTCTTCTTCGGGCGACATGATGGCGTCGGCGGCCGGGGCTTCCATCTCTTTAGGCGGCGACGCGCAGAAGGCGGGCGCGAAGAACAGCAGCCCTGCGGGGGTCGCGGTGACGTCGGGACCCTCGGCGCCAATGGGCGAGGGCCGCGCGACCCTCCGGGCGTCCGGCGCGAGAGTGGCCGGGGGATTCGCGCCGGCGCTTCCGCCAATCACTTCACCGGCTTCCCCTCCCCCTGCCTCTCGCCGGGCGGTGGCCTCCTTCCCGGCGGCCAGAAGCTGCTGTCCCGAAGGGGAGGCGCTGCCGCCGCTGCCGGCCCCCAACCCGGCGCCCCCACAGTAGAGGTTGAGTCCGATTACTGCGTTTCTTTTGAGGCCAAACATATCCAGCAGCATCGGCCGTCGCCCAGCAGCACGGAAAAACGGGGGAGGCAGTAATCCCTCGCTTGAAGAGAGCGGAAGTCCGGAGTGAGAGAGACGCTGCTAGTCCACGGCTTTAGAGCGTACGCGGTGGCGTCAACTCAAAAAAAAACACAAATGTCTCTTCCATAAAAGGGGAAAGGGGCGGAAGCTTCCGGCGAGCCGCGCACCGGGCCTAACCGGCTGGCCGTGCGTGAGGGGGCGGGGCCTAGGACGGGGCGGGGCCTTCCGGCTCGCGAAGCCCCTCGCAGCGGGTTACGTAACGGCGGCTCCGGTGCCTGGGTTGGGGGCTGGCGCCCTCCCCCAGGGGGGACCGGGGCCTCCCGCTGGCTGCCTTGGGGCTACCCTAAATCCTGACGTGCGTGTCCCTGCTGTTGCTTTTGTGCCGGAGGGTGTTTTCCGTACTAGAGTCTTAATCATGGACTAACTCAGGGATTGAGGAAAGGCGAAGAGGAAGTTCTGCTGTGGAGGGGGACAGCCTGTAGTTAGTCTTTTTGCATATCGGCAGCTCTCTACTCATTCCAACAATGTCTGGACATGGGGCAGCTCCATGGACTGCTTTATAGAACCATTTTATATATAAATTGACTAAACGAAATCGTTCCAGCTACATTTTATTCCTGTCTCCCTATCAGCTTTTGCCCATCCCCCGTCTCTATACAGTGTCTGTTGCTATTTACATATAAACTTTGCTCTATTAGCACCTCTTCTGGGACACTTGTCACCATTTATTTTTGTATTGATAATAAGGCACATTTGACTCTGGGGGTAAACCTCTAAACCTCTTGAGAACAAGGGTCCTGTTATATGCCATATGTGTGTTAACAGTAATTGAAGCAAACCCTTTTTGTTAAAAGATCTGTAAAAATAGCTAAAATTCAAGAGGCAAGTATTTGAGGGGCATAAGCAGGAAAGTTGAGCGAGATTCCTATTCGTTCGAATATCACAGTTTAATAAGGAGATAGGGGACCCATGCCACACAATTATGTGTTTGGGCACACGTAGAACCATGAGGATTTATAATAAGTGTCAGAAAGGATGGAGAGAAACATCCTGTGGTTGTAGTGAATAAGAAGTGATTTCTCTACTTCAGGAACTTCTATTCTTGCACAGAAACTAACCTAATGTGAGATGGAATATATATCCTCTATAAAAGATCAATAATACTGGAGTTGAGATATTGAAAAATTCACTTTGAGGGCCGGCCAAGTGGCGCGTTGGTTAAGTGCTGGCTTGGGACGCCAGCGGCCCCGGTTCGGATCCCACATATGAGGGCCAGTGACACTGCCCTCTTAAAAAAAAAAATTCACTTTGGGTTTGGAGAGCTACAGGAAGACCTTATGGAAGAGGTAGCTTTCCTGCTGGGCTTTCTAGAATATGGCTTTATCAGGTGGTCAAGGGGAGAGAGATTGAGGAAATAACAAATGCAAATGCATTTTCTTTTTCAAATGCATTGCAAGTTTCACTTTAAGTTTATAGCCAGAAATCTCAAGTGCTCAGCAACTCTTTTGCATTTCCTTAAGTCAATTCACTCTCCTGAGATCCAAGATGACTATTGCAACACTTCTTTTGTCCTTAAACCTCCAATATTCCCTCCTCTCTTCTTGAATCTTAACTGTTAACTTATTTCACTAAGAAATGGAAATGATAGCAATCACAAGAGAAAAACGTCATTTCTCACCACAAAATCTAATTTCTTCCTTTTATTCACATTCTGTCTGCCTTTCTTATGGTTTAAATAAATGACCTACTCTGCTATCTTAGGTCAATCTCTTCACTTGGGTGTTGGTTCCCATCTCCTTTGCCTACTCAGGTATTTTCAGTTATCCCTTTGTTCCCATTCTGTCCAACTTTCTAGTAGTTTAACTGAATGACCTTCCCTGCTATTTTAGGTTAATCTCTTCACTTATGCATTGGATCCGATCTCCTTTGCCTACCAAGTATTTGCAGTTATCCCTTTACATCTTACATCCTCAATGTCTCTCTATTGAACCATTCCCATCAGCATACAAACTTAATATTGTCTCTCAAACCTTTAAAAAGTTTTCCCTAGAACTGAAATTATTTGATGCTCCCCTTTACAGCAAAAATCTTCAACCTCCTTACCTCCGTTTCCCTCTTGAACACACGTCAGTCAAGCTTTTGTTCCCACCACTCCACTGAAACCATTCTTGTCAATGTCACCATGTGATGGATCTATGTGGCCAGGTTCTAGGGGTCAATTTGCAGTCCTCGTTTTTCCCGATACCTCTCAGCAGTATTTGATGTGGTTGATATTACCTTCTTGAAACACTTTCTTCCTGTGTCTTTTAGGGCATCACACTCTCCTGGTTTCCTTTCTTCCATTCTGGCTTTTCTTTGTTTTATTCATCTCTTCCACTGACTGCCCACGGGATGAGGACGCTTTGCAACTTGTTTCCCTTTGCAACCCTAGCCAAGCCTGACCCATGGCAGACACTCCATTGTTGATGAGATGAATCGGCATGTTTACCATATAATATGGGATATATATAAAAGTGAGAAAAGTGGGGTGGGGTCATATTATTGAGGGCTTTGAAAGCTAGTTGAAGAACTTTAAACTTTTCTAGGCAGTTGAGAGCCACTGACCCTAGAATACTGTGGTATATGCCCTAACGGAGGTTCATTACTCTAATTGTGGGTTTTACAATGGACCAAGGGAGAAAGGATTGGAAGCAAAGGAATTAATTAGGAGGCCACTGCAATATGATAGGCAAGAACAAATGGTGACCTGTACTTGGGGGGTGGGGGTGGAATGGAAAACAGAACATAGAGAGAAACTGTGGAGGCAGAATCTATAGGGCTTGATGACTAAAACGATGACAGAACAGAGTGTGACATTATCATAAAATAGGCATCCACATTAATTATTCAAACATGTTATTCCTCAGCCTGGTAAAGCAGTGGGTTTTTGTTGTTGTTTTTGTTTTTTAGGCCCTATATATATATCAGTTTTGGGGGGCGCTCCACTCTCCTGATAGAAATTTCCAGAACTACTGGAGCACCCTGTTCTCTTCCTCTAAGCTGAGGCTCATCTTTTGCCTTTAACTTCTTTCTAAGGCCTTTTCATACCATACTCTTTCTTTTTTTTTAAAGATTTTATTGGGGAATTAGAGGGGAACAGTATTGGGGAACCAGGGAAGGGAAACAGACAAGTTGATGTCCTTTTGTTCTTCAGTCTAGCTGTGGAGAACATTGCTTCACTGGTCCATGTTGGTATCGTCATTGCGCTCTTCTCCGGTGAGGCAGATCGGTCGCCGGCCTCTGGACGGCTGGTCACAGCGGCTCTTGGCAGCTCACACCGGCTACCAGCCCCTCACGCTGGCTACGGGCCACTCACTGTAGCTTTTGGCAGCCCACTGTAGTAGGGGCTGCAGCTATGCCATCCCGGGGACTCACAGCAGCCCAGCTCCAGGTGGAGCTGTTCGTTCACCATCTTAGCTGTAGAGGGCGGTGTCATATGTGGGATCCGAACCGGGGCCACTGGTGTCTCAAGCCAGCTCTTAACCAACACGCCACTCGGCAGGCCCACCATACTCTTTCTTTTTTCCCACATGTCAAAATTTGATTTACCTTGGGGCCGGCCGAGTGGTGCGATCGTTAAGCGCTGGCTTGCGAAGCCAGCGGTCCCGGTTCAGGTCCCACATATGAGGGCCAGTGACACTGCCCTCAAACAAACAAACAAACAAACAAACAAACAAACCAAAATTTGATTTACCTCAATAATGAAGAAATCAACAGAATGACAAAGCTCATTGTCAGTGAAGATATGAGGAATCAGGACTTATATAGTCAATAGGGAAAGAAATGCTGAAGGAAGATGCTAAGTTAGGTACAATTCCTAAAGGGCAATAGACTATAACTTTTGGGGTTACCTTCTTTAGTAAACTAGAAAAAAACTCAATGAACCTTATTAGTTCTATATATTACCTGCTAACTAATGAGGGTTGTAAAACTTCTGGGTGCCAATCAAACAAAATCACATTCTCCAAGATAATCTGGTAACTCTCAGGTGGACTTATTTGAAAATGCTCCGGTATACTAGTCAAAGATCACATCGTCATCTTTTTTACTTATTTCTAAAATGTACATAATTTTCCCTAAACAACTGCCTCTGTGACCATAATCTCTAAAGATTATTCTTGATCACACACTAAAAAGGTCGAGCTCATGTTTTGTGTCAAAATCATTCATTGAACTTCTTGCTTAGTTGGCCATTTTCTACACTTCTCACTGCATACCATATACTCCTTTGTACTGTGCCTCCAGCATCTTCCTACCCTACCATCACACCACCATAATTATCATCTTTGCCTACAAGATCATAATTTCAGGCCCTAGTCTCCATAAGTAACACTAGCATATAACTAGGGTTCGGTAGCCTCTCAGCTGTGACAGACATTGCTTGCTGCCTTATCCAGTATTCATTCTTCTTCCTTTCTGACAGAACCCAGAATTGGCAATGGTAGTTCCATAGTGATCAGGAACTGATATTCCTTCTATTATGTTGTTCTGCTATCCTCATACATGCTATTCTACCTCATGGTCCAAGATGGCTAGCTTCACCTGTGTTATCTGAGTTCCAGCCAGCAGGAAGGAAAAAAGGGAAGACAAAGGGTACCTAATTTCCTTTAATGATACTTCCCAGAAGTTGCATACCATTTTTATTCATTCCTGTTAGCTAGAAATCTTAGTTACAGGGCTCCTAGCTGCAAGGGAGCCTAGGAAATACTTTGTTCTGAATGTCTGCGTGCCCAGCTAAAAATCAGGGATTCTGTTACTATGGAAGGAAGTACAACCAGAAATCTCTACCACTATGTGCAACACTATATGGAGAAAATTATTTAAAAAAACTCTACTAAAATACATTAAAGAAAACCCAAATAGAGACATAAAGCATGTTGACATATAGGAGGGCTTGTATCATAAAAATGACAGTTCTCCTTCAAACTAATAATATAGATTGAATACAGTTCCAAATAAGGAATTGGAGAAGTTGATTCTAAAACATGGAAGATGAAAGGGCCAAGACTAGCCAAGCACTCTTGAAAGAAAAAGGAAAAAAAACAACAAGAATGAGGAGACTAGCCATGCTGCACATTATGATTTATAAGTCTATAGAAAACCAAATCAGGGCCAACCAAGTGGCTCATTGGTTAAGAGTTGGCTTCCAGCTCTGAGCAGCAGGGCTGCCGGTTGGGATCCCACATGAGGGCCAGTGACGCTGTGCCCTCTACAGCTAAGATGGTGAACAAAAGCTCAACGACTGATCTGCCTCATCCGGGAAGAGTGCAATGATAATACCAACATGGGCCACTGAAGCGACGTCCTCCACAACCAGACTGAAGAACAAAAGGACAGCAACTTGTCTGTTCCCCTCCCCCAATTCCCCAATGGAAAAAAATCGTAAAGAAAGAAAACCAAACCAAAACAATAGTGTGATATTAGCAGGGATAGATATGTGGGTCAATGTCACAGAATAGAGAGCCCATGAGCTGACTTATAAGTATATGAAAACTTGATAACAGAAGCAGCATTAGTGATCAGTAGGGAGAATATTTTTTTTTTTTGAGGGCAGTGTCGCCCTCATATGTGGGACCCGAACCGGGGCCGCCGGCTTCCCAAGCCAGCGCTTAACCACCATGCCACTGGGCTGGCCCAGTAGGGAGAATATTGGATTGCTCAATACATGGAGCAAAGATAACTGGATACTTATATGGAAAAAATAAAACTGGATCTCTACCTCATACCATATATAAAAAATAAATCCCAGGTGGATTAGAAACTTTAAAAACTACATATAGGAGAATATCTTAGGAACTCAGGGTAGGAAAGAGTTATGAAATAACATTAAAAAAGCAGTAACCATAGAGGAAAAAATTGACAAATATGATGGCATTAAAATGAAAACAACATGTTTGGTGCCAAAATTAGACTCATAAGCAAAATACATAAGCCCACAGAAGAGGGAACAATGAACCTGGCCTTGGGAGGAAGTCATTGGGGGGGGGGGGCGGGTATTGAACTGGGCGTGAATGTTCACCAGGAGTCCAGGGACAAAACATTCTAAGCAGAGTGAAGGGCCTATACACAGGTACAGAGCCAAGACAGGGTGGTGAATTCAAGGAGCCACCACTAAATATACAGTAGACGGGCTGCCTGAGAACACAGGCTTTCAAATCAAATGAACCGCCCTACCACTCGTCAGTTCAGTGATCCTGGGCATCTTATGTACTTTATGATATGTTTGCCAACCTGTAAAGTGAGCAATGAAGTTGTAAGGATCTAAGATAGCAGTTTTCTAAGTGAGGTACACAAACTCCTAGTGTCCCCAACACCTTTTTGGAGGTGTCTGTGAGGTCAAAAATGTTCTCACAATACCAGATTTTTTGTTGTTGTTGTTGATTTTTTTGTTTTTGTCTTTTGAGGACAGTGTCACTGGCCCTCATATGTGGGACCTGAACCGGGGCCGCCGGCTTCCCAAACCAGCGCTTAACCACCGTGCCACTCAGCCGGCCCACCACAATACCAGATGTTATTTGCCCTTTTCACTGTGCTGGCATCTGCACCAGTCGTGCGAAAGCAGCGGGGTAAAACTGCTGAGACCTTAGCCAATATCAAGGGCAGTGGTACCAAACTGTACTAGCAGCTATCGTATTCTTTCCTGCCGCACTCGCAAGGAACAAAAGGGCCAGCTTCACTCAAGAAGGACTTTGATGGGGCTGGCCGAGTGGCACGGTGGTTAAGCGCTGGTTTGGGAAGCCAGTAGCCCCGGTTCTGGTCCCACATATGAGAGCCAGTCACACTGCCCTCAAAAAACAAAACAGGGCTGGCCGAGTGGTGCATTGGTTAAGAGCTGGTTTTGGGATGCCAGCGGCCCCGGTTCGGATACCACATATGAGGGCCAGTGACACTACCCTCTACAGCTAACAACAGCTCCACCTGGAGCCGGGCTGTGCGAGCCCCGGTGACAGTGTTGGCTGCAGCCCCTGCTGCAGTGGGCTGCCATAGGCTACAGTGAATGGCCAGCAGCCAGTGTGAGCAGCTGGCAGCCAGCGTGAACTGCCAATAGCTGCGATGAGTGACCTCCAGAGGCTGGCGACTGATCTGCCTCATCCGGGAAGAGTGCAGTCATGATACCAACATGGGCCATTGAAGCAGCGTCCTCCGCAACTAGACTGAAGAACAAAAAGACAGCAACTTGTCTGTTCCCCTTCCCCAATTCCCCAATAAAAACAAAAAAAACAAAAAAAAAGGACTTTGATGAAACAGTAAAAATTATTCATTTTATGAAACCTCAATTCTTGAGTACATGGCTTTTAATAATCTCTTTCACAAAACGAGAAGTACACCTAAAGCACTTCTGTTTTTTGTTTTGTTTTGTTTCATTTTGAGGGCAGTATCACTGGCCCTCATAGGTGGGACCCGAACCGGGGCCACTGGCGTCCCAAGCCAGCTCATAACCACTGCGCCACTCAGCCGGCCCGTACTTCTGTTTTATATCAGAGTATGATAGTTTCTCCAGAAAAAACACTTGTTCAGTTATTTGAATTGTGAGCCAAATTAGCTGCCCTTTTTTTTTTTTTAAATGAACCACCATTTTAACCTGAATGACACAGTCAGACTATGGTTATTTACACTTGAGTATTTCGCATTGTCTCAAAACTGAAAAGAGTGAGGCTGTCACTTCAAGGAAAACAACTGATGGTATTTGTTGCCAATGATAAAATTTGGGATTTCAAGGAAAAATTATAATTCTGGAAAACGTGTATGTACTACAGTGCGTTTGACAGCTTCCCAACACTGAAAGATTTTGCTAATGGGATTGGCTGTAGTTTTGATAAATGTCATTCTTTTTTATGTTGGATAATGAAATGATCAACATTTAGAATATTTGTATAATTGAGTGAACCAATATTTTGCAAATGACCAATGCTGCTTGTTTCAAAATCATGCTTGGGTAGAAGATCCAATCATATTGCAAGATACGGGAATAAGAGGTTCAAATTTCCAGGTATAAAACAAGTAAGTCATGGGAATGTAATGTACAACATAGGGAATATAGTCAATAATATTGTGATAGTGTGGTATGGGGTCAGATGGTTGCTGGACTTATCATGGTGATCACATCTTTAGGTATATAAACATTGAATAACTATGGTGTACACATGAAATTAATATAATATTGTATGTTAGCTATATTTTAATAAAATCTTAAAATAAATTGAAAAGAAAATGATTTTTAAAAAAATGCAAGACAGACCAAAGCGTTTTTATGTAACAGAATACAGAAAGTTCACTGATACAGTTTCAAATACTACATGACACTTGGGCCGGCCGAGTAGCGCGGTGGTTGAGCGCTGCCTTGGGAAGCCAGCGGCCCCGGTTTGGGTCCCACATATGATGAGGGCCAGTGACACTGCCCTCAAAAAAAAAAAGTACTACATGACACTTAATGAAGAAACTACCGCTTGTCATGGTTTGGGGTACTATCAAAGAAGAAGATCCAAAATTATTGGAAAATATCTCTCCGCCTTTTTTCAATTACATATCTATATGAGGACAGGTTTTTTCCAAATACTTTAGCCAAAACATATCAAAACAGATTAAATGCATGAACAGATAAGAAAAACAAGCTGCTTTTAAATTAAATCATATATTGAGAGATTTGCAAAAATGTAAAACAATAACTTTTTTCACTTTTTGGAAAATATGTCATTTATATTAACCTGCAATTGGTTTATTATTATTATTATTTTTTTTTTTTTGAGGGCAGTGTCACTGGCCCTCACATGTGGGTTCCGAACCGGGGCCACTGGCTTCCGAAGCCAGCACTTAACCACCGCGCCACTCGGCCGGCCCTATTATTGTTCTTAAATGAATTAATATTTTAAAAAGTCTCTCAGTTCAAATTTCTAATATGGGAAATATCAGTAGATATAACCCACATAAATAGAAACTATTTGGGGTTCTCAGTAATTTTTAAGAATCTAAAGGGATCCTCAAACCAAAGAGTTTGAGAACAGCTGGTCTATCAGATTATATACACACCACTTGTCACAGGCTCTGGCATATAAGCACCCAGACAGTAGCTGCTAATATGAAGTATGAGCATAGGGGAGTGGCAGGGGCCAAGACTGAAGAGATAGTATGGTGCCAGATTGATTGTGAAGTGTCTACAGTGCTTTTGATAGCATTTTAAGGAGGGGATGACATGGCAAATTTTTGTATTTTAGGAATCCTAGTCTGAGAGCAATTGGTGAGAGATGGGAGAGACTGGTCTCGGGAAATCTAGCTAGGAGGTTGTTCTCATTGTCAGGAAAGATGTGACAAGGATTTGAATGAATATCAAGAATGGGAAAGCAGGAAAAGACCTATATATTTCAGAAACGTTTCTCAAGGTAGAGTCAGCAGGATCAGATACCTGATTGGATGTGTGACGTAAGAGAAAGGAAAGAATCTAGGATAATGCCAAGATTTCTACAATGGGAAACAAGATCTGCTCTTAATGAGGTAAGGGTAGAGACTGGAAGACAAGATTTGTTACGGCAGATGATGGATACATACTGTGCCTGAACTGCCCTGGAGACTTGTAGGTGTGTGTCTCAGAGGCAGTTAGAAATGCAGGATTGAGGCTGGGCTACAGATATGGTTTTAGGAGTTATCAAGAGATAGATTGCCCTGTAAAGGGAATGAAATAAATATTTATTGAGTGTCTGTTACATGGCAGACACTCTGGTAACATTGTGCATGGGTAGGGGACTCATAACTGAGGGACTCAATTTTCTCCCAAAGGGAAACCATATGTGAGGGAATGGGTGGGGGGCAGCTAAGGCAGCACATGGACCTCATGAAAAGAGTGTGGGACTGCTCCTTTGGGACTATCCATTCTCACCATTCTCACAGAGCAAGTTCCTGTCTTTGCTGATGCTCTCTCCTTCTGATGAAATGGAAATTCACTGGAAAGGAATGGAGATTCCTTTCTCCTTTACCTTAAAGTGTAGCTACATTCACAAAGAGCATAGACTTTGATGTCAGAGAGGCATAAATTCCGGTAAGGAGTGCACATAGACCATTGTATTTGGCAATTAGGTCCGTTTTGAGAAAGATTTCGCAAATGAATGAGGGCAAAAGCTGAATTTCACTGGGTGAAAGAGTCAATAGGAGTTGAAAATTTGTTTTTCAAGACATTTGAGAGATGAGAAAGCAGAGGATGGTTGGATTGAAGAAAGATTTTTTTTTTTTTTTAAAGATTCTATTGGGGAATTGGGGGAGGGGAACAGCGTTGGGGAATCGGGGAAGGGGAACAGAGAAGTTGCTGTCTTTTTGTTCTTCAGTCTAGTTGGGGAGAATGTTGCTTCACTGGCCCATGTTGGTATCGTCATTGCGCTCTTACAGGATGAGGCAGATTGGTCGCGGGCCTCTGGAGGTCGCTCACCGTGGCTATTGGCAGCTCGCGCTGGCTCCAGCCACTCACGCTGGCCACAGGCCACTCACTGTAGCCCATGGCAGCCCACTGCAGCAGGGGCTGCAGCCTACACCGTCGCCAGGGCTCGCAGCCCAGCTCCAGGTGGAGCTGTTGTTAGCTGTAGAGGGCAGTGTTACTGGCCCTCATATGTGGGATCCAAACCAGGGCTATTGACATCCCAAAACCAGCTCTTAACCAATGTGCCACTCAGCCGACCCGAGATTTCTTTTTTTTTAGAATGAGGGATTCAAACACATTTGTAGGTTAAGAAGATGATGTTGTGGAATTATGAAGGAGAAAGAAGGGATAATTGATAGAGCATGGTATTCCAGGAAAGACAGACGGGAGGGCAAAGGCTCAAGTTAGAGCCTGTAAGGAGACCCTCTTCTCTAGCCAGGTGGGAAGCTAGATGGGGTGCCCTCACAGGTCAGCTTAGAGGACATGAGGA
Source organism: Aselliscus stoliczkanus (assembly GCA_033961575.1). Classification (NCBI taxonomy): domain Eukaryota; kingdom Metazoa; phylum Chordata; class Mammalia; order Chiroptera; family Hipposideridae; genus Aselliscus; species Aselliscus stoliczkanus. The sequence continues at coordinate 103,696,753 of CM066739.1, forward strand.
GGAGTGCTGGACACTTGTTTGCCTACTTTCCTTTGAGGTAGAATACCAGGTGGGCTGCAAAAGCAGAGGCCGGGGCTACAGAGAGGTGCTTGAGGACAGCAGCTGTGGGGAATTCTCAAGGCATCTGGCTCCCTGTAAGGACAGCCAAGGTAAGGCTGGAAACCATACTTTAGTACCAGTTATGACTGGTAGTCAACTGGTGCTCTTCCCATAATGCAGCAGCCAACAACCAGACGTGGAGAAAACATACCTCTACCTCCTACCTAGAACAACTTGTGGCACATCATACAGGCATTCGATAAATATGTCTTGAATGAACAAATACACTAAAGATTAGATTGATCTAGAACAGGGGAGTGGTGAAGTAGCTGGGACCAAAGAACAGAAGACAAAGGTGACGGAGGGTGTGGTCACAGTGTCTTGAGGTCACTGTCCATGGAGCCTAAGGTGGACAGGAGACAAAGTGAAGCCACAAAGGAGGTGGCACACTGGATCTGTAGCTGGCCCAAACCAAGTGATACAAAATTGAAGAATGAATGACAAGTTATACGTTTTTAGAAAATCTGTTCTGAAATGGAAGAGATCCTTAGAGTAGCTGACTGATGACAGAAGCACAAGAAAGGGGTAGTAAACTTGGTTTTCTACTCAATTTCAATTTTTATCCTTTTGGTCTGGGACATGGAACTCTGACCTCTTGTGTGAGGTCCAACAATGGGGCTGAGCTGCCGGTTCCAGCTGAACCAGGCTCCTCATTGATCGAGGCTGAAAAGATAATGTGAGCAGAGCCCGGAATCTGATGGACTGATAATGGATTGATGCCAAACTAGAGGCCTCTAGTTCATACTAGGGGCTCTGACTTGAGCGCTGTCCTGTTTGACTTTTGTACAAATGGTTTAGTTAAGAACATGAAGACAAATGATCACATTTGTAGATACCAAGAATAGGGAGGGAGTGTGTTGGAGAATAGAATGAGAGTGCAGAGATCTTGGTGGGCTAGATCAAATCTAACAAGATTTAGTTTAAATGGATCGAATCTAAAAAGATTTAGTTTAAATGGATTAAATGTAAAGTCTAGCACAAAGGTATATATATATATATATATATATATATATATATATATATATATATATATATATATATCATATATATGATACCGAATAGTATGCTTTGAAAATTACTTAGGAGACACAACAGAAAAAAATGTGGACAAAGTAGGTAATTAAAATAGAGAACATACCAATGGCACGTATATACATATGTATGTATCTGTATATTATATATATGATAATTTTTGTTCACTTTTCATATTGGCAAAAATTTAAAAGATTAATACCAAGTATTAGCAAAGGTATGGGACAATGGCTAGGGTATTCTCACAAGGTTGGTGAGAATATAAATGATTTTAGGGCAATTTTTAAGTATGTGTTTCTTTTTTTTTTTTTTTTTTTTTTTGAGGGCAGTGTCACTGGCCCTCATATGTGGGACGGAACCGGGGCTGCTGGCTTCCTAAGCCAGCGCTTAACCACTTCGCCACTTGGCCGGCCCTAAAGTATGTGTTAAAAATATAAATGCGCGTAACCTGTGACCCAGCAATTGAATATCTCCATATTTATCCTAGAGAGATACTCCCATATAGTACTAAAGAATTTTCAATGAAACATTGTAATAGCAAAAAATTGGAAACAATCTATCTGTCGAACAACAGAATGGTTAAATGACCTGTGATACATCCATACTATGGGACACTATATAATAGTTATAAAGAGTGACATAGCTTTGTATGTACTAATATGAAAAGTTTTCTGAGGGACAGCTGAGTGGCACAGTGGTTAAGAACTGGCTTGTGACGCCAGTTGCCCGGGGTTCAGATCCCACATATGAGGGCCAGTGACACTGCTCTCTAAAAAAAAAAAAAAGTTCTCTGAAACATGTAAAGTGAAAAGAGAAGATGTAGAATAATACAAACCATCTGATACCATTTATGTTTTTAGAATCCCGTACAACATATTCCCACATATAAATATACATCCATGGAAATACATAGCAAAAAGTCTGGAAAGATACATAACCAAAATGAAACAGTGTTTATCTCTGGAAAGAAAGGATTAGGATGTGGGACAATGGTCCAATAAGACTTTGGTCTTGTCTGTAGGTTTTTTTTGAATGCAGATTTTAATCTCTACTATTTACAGGTTTTATCAAGTAAATGAATTTGTATATTATTTATAAAATCAAAACAAATCCAAACAGCTCTACCCTCCCCCACCCCCACCCTGTGCCGGGGCCTTATTACACCTCTAAGTTTTAGCTAGTGTCAGTATTAATGAGTCAGCAGTGGGATAGCATGGGTAGTAAAGAACATCTAAGGTGATCTAAGCCTCTTGCACAGTCCAAGTTCACAGCCAAGCAGGTGATGGATTAGTTCTACTTGGCTGTCAGGCCATCTCTGGACTCAGAGACCCATTTGCGCTCACCCAGAAAGAAGCCAGGGTGATGCCAGGAGTCCACAGCATGTCCAGGAGCAATGATTGGAGGAAGGGAGAAACTAGTGCTCAGGACTAGTGGAGTGAGACACACAGATCTTAAATATTTGAAGAGTTTTAAGGAAGGTGAAGATAGTAAATTCCAAGACATTGGAGTTATTCAAGAAAAGACTAAAGGATCACTTGCCAGGGATGCTATAGAAAAGATTAAATCAGGAGGAGTTACTTGGAATTGTTCTTCAAGGTTACAGCGAACTTTAAGAGTCCATTTAAAACTCCCTCGACCTCAGCAGGATTGATCAGACCTCAGACCCCTACAAGTCTTTTGAGTTGTTACTATGGAAAGGATGTTATATGGAGAGGATGTTACCCTTTCAAAGGTATATGGGCACACTATGAACTGGAAGAAGCAGTGTCAATTCCATGAGTGCCAAATAAATGTCTCAGAAACGCTTACCAGGTCCCAACTGAGGGGATATAATAAAAATCAAAGTTTAATTTTGTCTCCCCTTGCCTCTGCAAGATTTGTTTCAATGGGAGAGGTTTTTCCTCTGACCTGGATAAGAATTCCAGCATCCCCCCTAACATGTCATCGCCCTTGGGTAACAGCCTTGCAATCACTTTAAGTAGCAAGACACACTTGATTCAGAAATATATTAACTAGCACATCAGTCTCCATACATGAGAATTGCTCCAGCCCCCAGCTAGGGTCAGAATAACCTGCCAGCTGGCCTCTGTGGACAAGGGGTAGTTGGCTTCTCTCCTTTTGTTCCATGGCCTCCTCCCTGTCCTAGAATGCTGACACCAATGCCTTCAAGAATGGAGCAGGAAGAGGGAGAGACGTCCTCAGTGGCTCCGTGCTGTCTAGGCCTGGCTGGTGCTGACAGCTGACTGCTGTGGGTGTTTGGGTGGACTAATCACCCTGCTGGGCCTTTGCAAAGGCCGTAACTTCCCCAAGTGAGAGGATGCACTGTATTTCTGTGGCCACCTCTCCACCTCTCACTCTTTGGTTTTCCAGAGGTCCATGCTACACGGAACCCTTTACAGAGTCTTACTATACTTCCAGGAAGTTCTCAAGTAGGATTGAAACTGGCTCCATACTTGGTCCCCAGGACTCATGTATATTTGACCCTTTGTCAGAAGGGAGTGCAGCTACTTGCAAGATGTAGCTTCTTTGTTACCTCAGACTCTGTTAGCCAAGCTTCGCCTTGAAATTCCTCCACCATGAGTCACACAATCTAATGTTCATCCCCTTCCCCAGGGACAAACATCAAACGCTTCAGTGGTCCCTTGAGGTCCCTCTTTCTTAAATGAACAAATAAGCTAAAGATTAGATTGATCTAGAACTGGGGAGTGGTGAGGTAGCTGGGACCAAGGAACAAAAGATAAAGTGATCAAGTGATGGGGGGTGTGGTCACATTCTCTTGAGATCACAGTTCACAGAGTCTAAGGGACAGTGGAAGAACTGAAGCCACAGAGGAAGTGGTAGACCAGAGCTGCAGTTGGCCCAAAGTAATGGCTGCTTCTCCTGAGGAGGGGGGGAGGTGCTCCCCACCTCACCTTGACAGTGGATCAGGCTCCTGATGCAGTAGTAGCTCTCTCCAAAGAAACCTCTTTTGTATTCCCTATATCCACCATTCCTACTCTTGAAATGGGGAAGGGGGTTCAAGAATCGAAGAACTGGTCCTTGGCAATTTCTTTTCAATTTCTGCCTGATGTTTCCCTTTGGAATTTCATGTGAATTATATCTTGGTACCCTGGCTGAAATACCTAATTTCAAATCTTCAATGTAAAACATAATCTCCTTTATAGTCTTACTTTACAACTCCTTTCCCATTTCCTCCCTGGGTCTATGTGATTCAGTCATACTTCATAGGCCAAGTCATAGTGTAGTCATCAAGTTGCTCTCACACAATCTAGCCAGACCTCCCTTTAGTGATTAAAAAAGCCAAGCCAGGGCTGGCCCAGTGGCTCAGTTGGTTAAAAGTTGGCTTGGAGAGGGAGCTCTGAGCAACAGGGCCGCTGGTTTGATTCCCACACGGGCCAGTGAGTTGTCGCTGAGCTGCCAACAGGTGGCAGGATGGCTCAGCTGGTGTAAAAACAACATTGCCTGTTCGATGGTGGGCTATGCCCACCACAACTAAGACTGAACTTGGTATCTTGAGCTGAGCTGCCTGCCACCTTGATGGCTCAGTAGATAGTGCGTGTGCTCTTAACAACAAGGCTGTATGTTCGACTCCCGCATGGGATGGTGGCTACGCCCACTGGCAACTAAGAGTGAACACAGCATCTTGAGCTTAGAGGTCACGAGCTGCAGATGGGAAGCCAGATGGTGACTGGCACCCTCCACAATGAAGATTGAAGAACAACAGCTGGTCTGGTCCCCTCCCCCAATTTCTCAACACTGTTCCCCTCCCCAAATTCCCCAATAAAATCTTTAAAAAAAAAAAAAAGCCAAGCCAACATTCAGTATGGTGGGAGGAGCCGAGACCTTCTGCAGGCACATAGCTCTACACTAAGTTCAAGGTAAAGAAGAGAAATCTTACCTGTTTCCAGGTAGGTTACCTGCCCTTTATCTATTATTAGAAAATACCAATTGTTTTGTTTATTTTTTTCCCCCCACAATTCAACAGACGTCCTGCACAGAATCTATGGTGGGAGCAGACCCAGACCTCTGCACAACACAGCCAGCGTCTGCCTGCCCAGTTGGGCGGTCGGAGCCCAAGGCCCCGGGAGCGTCCTGCCTCTTCTCTCCCCTTCTATTATAGCCAGGCAAGGAAGATTTTATCTCGTGTCTTCTCTTCCCTGTGGCTTTCACTTCAAATTACAGAAAGAAAGAGATCATATGCCCAGGTGTCCCCCTCCCAAAAAAACACAGCTTTCTAGCTGAGTACGACAAACACAAAATACAAAGCAACACTCCCCCCCCCCCCGCCAGTTCTGCCCTCCATCTGCCCACAGGCCAAGGGACACCCCCACAATAGTGTTTTCCTCCTGTCAGAGAGGAGGCACAAGCCGAGATTTCCAGCGTCACCAGTGGTTGGTTCTCAGGTGCCCCAATGTAGGATTTTATTTTAGCTTAGGAACAAATTCCATTTATTGAGCACCTACTTTGCCGGCCATGACACATTTCTTTACATGTATCTAAGTGCATTTCACAAAAGCCATATGATGCTTGAATTATAATTATCTTCCTATTACAGATGAGTGCCATAGTATGACTGATGAAGGCTCAAAAATGTTAAGTAATTCTGTTCTTCAGCTGTGATTTCCTGAGAGCATTCTAGAAGCTCTGCGAGCATTCAGAGGAGATACTGAAGAACAGTACTGGTGAGTGGGAAGTGGCATGTGGGAGCAGACATGAGAAGCAAGGAGATGTGGGGGAGAATAGAAGTGGGATAGCCGCAAATTATAGGAAGAAAAATACACGTCCCAGCAAGAAACGCCATTCACCTCCACCATGGGTGTGTGTGTATGTGTGTGTGTATGTTTCAACAAATCTCCATAGCAACCATCTGGTTTCTGTCTTTCTAAGACAACTCAGGCTTGCAGTGTCTAAATATAGGCACTGGTGAGGATGAGAGGGCTGGGTATGGGAAGTGGGACAGCTGAGTCAAGAGGAAACTATGCACAAAGGCAGATCCCTCATCTATCCCTCCAACCTACCAAGGTGGGAGAGGGGATTCAGGCCCTGATCTCTCCTGGGTTCACAACAGTCACAGTTAACAGCTGAGCCTGCATACAGTCTGTCTTATTTTAACCAATTATGTAAATTCCTATCCAGTTAGGGGGATCCCCTTGGTGCAAGAGGCAAAGGATAGAAACTTCTGCTTCCCATTTTCACCCCAGCTGTCACTTTCGGTAGAGAGAGGTCAGAGGATCCCCCCTGATGAAGGCATGGTGGCCTCAGAGGAAAAGCGGAGGGACACAGGGTAGGCACGAGGTGTAGGAGGAAGGGTCGGCACTGAGAAGATTAAATGGGCTCCGGCCTGGCCTCCGTTATAAGAGCCTGCTCCTTAAGGCAGCACAGTGGCTCTCAACCAGGGGCCTCCCGGGGACATTTTACAACATCTGGGGACTTTCTGATGGTCCTGACCGAGCATCTGGGTAGAGGACAGATATGCTGCTACCATCCTAAAATATCCCCACAACAATGGAGTCTCTGGTCTGAAACCTTCAGAGCCTCAGTTAGAAGATGCTGGTCCCCCATGAGCCCCTTCTCTGCTCCACTGCGGGATTTCCAATGACAGGTCAAACTATGTGAAGAGGGTACCATAGATGCCAGCGTGTTCCCTTGGGCCCTGCGTTCCTCCCAGACTTCCAACCCAAGCATTTATTTAGTTTGTTTACTTCTAACAAAAATAAATCGAAGCCAGAGTCCCAAATTTGCTGTGAAATCAGCTTCTTGAAGAGGGCCCTGGGTGTAGGAAAAGCTGCCCCACAGAGACTGTGCAACTAACTGGGCTAAAGTTATCTCGCAGCCTCAGTTGCACCATTTGTAAAGTGAGTACATGGAACTCAGTGATTTCTAATGTCCCTTTAGTTCCAAAACTCTGTACTTTTGGATAATTTCTTGTACGTAGTTGTACCCAGTTTGGGTCCATGGAAAAGGAAATGACTCAGAAACACAACGGAGGCAAGTCTGAGGGTGACTCACTTTCCTAGTCATGAAATGAGCCCTAGACCTTGACCTTAATCTCAAACCAGGACTTGTGGTCATTGAATGATGCCAGCACTTTTCTTTGTATATTTAAGGAGGTGGTATGCATATGGGGTGATTTTAGCAACAGTTAAGTTGCTTTTGCCAAAAAAAAAATTCCCCCCTATATCTTCTGATGTTTGAATTTCTACCATGAGAGTTTTTTGTTTGTTTGTTTGTTTGTTGAGGGCAGTGTCACTGGCCCTCATATGTGGGACCCAAACCGGGGCCACTGGCTTCCCAAGCCAGCACTTAACCACCGCACCACTCGGCCCCATGAGAGTTTTATCTCCAGTGAAGAACATAAATATTCCAGCATAGGTATCAATTTGATGTCACTCTTGGGTTTGGGCCGTGAGGTAGGTACTTGGTACTAGGTCAAGGATGACACTTGTTAATGTAGTCCTAGAGGTTACTCTGAATAATTTGAGAAAATACGTGCTCATTGCCAAAATCTTGAGAACTACAGACAGTAGACACACACCCTAAACCAAGGGTCGGCAAACTGTGGCTCACGAGCCACATGTGGCTCTTTGGGTACGTTCCATCTCAAAAGTTTGCTGATCCCTGTAAGAGCCAATTCTGTCTCTCACAACAATTTAAAAATTATTCGAGAGCCATAAATATATTTTTACAAATAAGGAAAATTTAAAGTAATACTATAAATTAAACTATGATAGTTTTTTTTTTTTTTTAGAGGGCAGTGTCACTGGCCCTCATATGTGGGACCCAAACTGGGGCTGCTGGCTTCCCAAGCCAGCGCTTAACCACCGCGCCACTTGGCCAGCGTAATCGTTTTATTTTCATTTTCAATTTTACTTCAGAGCCACATGTTATGTACCCAAAGAGCCGCATGTGGCTCGTGAACCGCAGTTTGCCGACCCTGGCAGCTCTTCCATCTCAAAAGTTTGCCCACCCCTGCCCTAAACCATAATCTTTACAAACAGACTTATCCACTATGTTGGCACATTTCTTTCCTGAAAAATTTGGGCATTTTATCATCCACATGACAGAGTCTCTGTCTTACTTCATTTAATCTCCAGTAGCGTTTTACACTATTGACTGAAGCAGTTGCTCCATGAAGCTCTGCCCTTGGCACCCCATCTTCCAATTCTCCTATTCCATTCTCTCTATTCCTTTTGGATGTCAGCCTTCAGTGTCAGCTCTTCAATCTTTCTGCTCTATGTGCTTTCACTTCCATGGCTTTACTAGTATATCTTGAAGTCCATACAATCTACTATCTTGACTTCTTCTCCAACCGCTGGACTCATAAACCCGGTAACTTATTGGTCATGTACTCCTGGGTGTCCTATAGGCACCTCAAATCAACCCTTCTGCCAAATGGAGCTCATAGTCTTCCTTGCTAAATATATATATATATATATATATATATATATATATATATATATATATATATATATTTTATTTTTTTTTTTTGAGGGCAGTGTCACTGGCCCTCATATGTGGGATCCAAACTGGGGCCGCTGGCTTCCAAGGCCAGCGCTTAACCACCACGCCACTCGGCCGGCCCGCTAAATATATTCTTCCAGGCGCCTTCTCAGTCTGGGTTATGGAATCATCATACTCGGACACCAAGTAGAATCCTGTCTCTCCCAAATCCCACACCCCACATGAAGTTCCGTTGATAGTCCTTCTCATCTATCCCTTGAATCTGTCCACTCTTCATCCCCATTGTCATCACCTTCCTCAGTTCTGTAGGCAATGTAATCGTCTTACTCATAACTCTACTGGCTCATGGTAAGAATTTACCACATAGGTGTAGTACGGAATTGTCCACTTAGGTGTTTCATTGTTACTTCCAACTTATTATGCCACAAATTGAACTCATCATCTTCCTCTTTACACTAGCTACCCCTTCTCAACTTTCCTATCCCATTAATGGGACCTCTAACATCAATTTTACACTCTCCAATTTCTTCCCCACACAAAAGTCAGAAAGCTTATTCTAAAGAGCCAATGTCATTCCCTTGGTCAACATCTTTAAAGAGCATCGCTCACTGCCTCCAGGATGAAGTCCAAAGGGTTTTGTGATCTGGCTCTTGCTTCCCTCCACTCATGTCTGGCCTCATTCCTTGCAGGCTATGCTACAGCTACTCTGTTATTTCAAGTTTCCGGAATGTAACACGTCTGAATTTTTTTACACTGTCGCTCCCCACTGGAAGACCCCGTTTCTCAGCCTAACCCTTTTACCTAAGTCCTGCCGCTCCATCAGATTTCAGTTTAGAAGCTATTTTCTGTGAAAGGATTTTCCTGACTGTTCCACCACCTCCCCGAATTAGGTGATTGCTCCCCACTCTGTCAGAGCATTTTGTGCTGATCCCCATCTGAGCCCCGAGTCCCCATATTCTAATTGCCTGTCTACCCATCTTTTCTTAGGCCCTACAGTCTGGAAGCTCCTTGAGGGCAGGAACCATATCTATGTGCTCTTGAAGCCTCCAAAGGAAGGGCTTACATACCTTATATTGTTTAACCATCACACCTACCCTTTGTGGTAGGTAACACTCATTCCTATTTCACAAATAAATAAATGGAAGCAAAGAGAGTTTAAGAAACTTGTCCTGAGTTATGAAAAATGTATCAAAATCAGGATTTGAAAACAGGCAGCTTGCCACTAGAACCAGTCAGTCCATCACTAGCTCCATTGCAGGTAAATCCCTTCTCACATGGTTTGGCAGTGACCTATGTGAAACACAGATCTGACCAGACCTCCTCGTTGTAATGCCCTCTGAGGCTCTGGGCCTGCCACAGGGCCTACCCTTTGATCGGGCTCCTGGTCTGCTCTCCAGCCAGGGGCTATGGCTACTGCAGAAATACCACAGGTTCTAACCCTTCACCAAGTTTTCTCAGATATGTAACGGCAACAGTATGACTGCCTACTTCATAGAATTGTTGTGATTAAATGAGGTGATGTAAATTAAACCCTCAGCGTGGGACTTGACACATAGTAAGCACTGACAACATTTAGCAATTATTGATTACGTGTCCCTATTCCTCCATGTAGCTAGGCACTCCTGCTGCGAGTTGAACACTAATATTTCTTCAGGTGTAGTTTCTCCCCCAGAGTATAATTTCCTTGAAAGATGCTCCCACATATCGCACATCTTACATTTTAGCACAGTGCCTGGCATAGTGTGGCAACTTATTCAGTGATCATTGAACTGGACTTTTTAAATACTACCCATCTTTCAAGGCCCAATTCAATGTCCATCTTCTCCACTAATATTTCCCTAAGGGCTCCAACCCTCCAGGTTTTCCTTTCTCAGAATTCTGTCACCACTGCCTGAGGAATCATCTGCTATCTTGCATTATATTTTATGAAGTGTTGTCTCAATGAGGCTTGAAGTTCTTCTAGGGCAGGGGTGGGCAAACTTTTGAGACGGATCATACCCAAAGAGCTGCGTGTGGCTCACAAGCCGCAGTTTGCGGACCCCTGTTCCAGGGCATACACCATCTCTTATATTAGCTGTTATTAGCTGTTCCCAAAAGAACAGCTAATTTGTCCAGTCGTAGAGTGAATATTCAGCAATTACTTCTGAATTACTATATTCCTGCGGAAGCATGGGAGCCACTCCCCCAGCTAACTCATTTCCTTGTTCTTGTAATTCTGCACAGAACTATGTGACTTTGTTTTTTTTTTTAGCTGAGTCATCCTGCCACCTGTTGGCAGCTCAGCTCAGGCTGGGCATCGAACTGCAGTTACTCAGAGCCCAGCTCGCACTCTTGAGTGAGCTCTTAGCCACTCGGCCGGTCCCTATGAATTTGTTTTTATTTGTATGCCATTTTCCGGTCTTAGCTTCCCTAGGGGAAGAACTCTTCCCTTTCCTTAACTTCCCTCAAGTCCCAGTAGAGGGCGCTACACACGCGAGGGCTAATGTGCGAGTGCCGCGGGGCTCACTATGGAACTCAACGGCAACTCTGAGTTATTTTTCTTTTCCTTGCATTTTCCATGCCCAGGCCCCATCGGCTTAAATTAAATGCTGGTGGACAATAATAAGAGCGACTTCATCCCGGACACCATACGTATGAGATGGCTGAGAGGCTTGTCAGCACAATCATCACTCAGCCTAGTCCGAGGGGATGAACCCGATAATGATTTTAGAAAACAGATACCGGGGGCGGCCAAGTGGTGCGGTGATTGAGCGCTGGCTTGGGAAGCCAGCGGCCCCGGTTCGGGTCCCACATATGAGGGCCAGTGACACAGCCCTCAAAAAAAAAAAAAATGAAGACAAGCCCTATATTAAAAAAAAAAAAGGAAAACAGATACCGGGCAGGAAGAGCTATGTGAAGCCCTGCAGAACTGCTCTGCCCTGGCTGCCTACCTCTACAGTATGGGGGTGAAGGAGGAGCGAGCCGCAAGCTTTCAAAACAGAACGACAGCCACAAACATTTCTTGGCATTCCAGGGTTCCTAAAGCTACAGCTAAAACTAAGGACCAGGGAAGCCAGGAATAAATGGGAAAATCACCTAAAAGCCTAGACTAGATTACTGAAGCTCTTCAGTAAAGTAGCTTCGCCACTTTCCAAGTAACTCATTCCTATGCCTCAGCTTTCTTCCCTGTATGAAAATGAGATTGCATTGAATAACCTCCCCACATTCAGCCTCCCTGATCTCATTCCCCGGCTGTGTCTACCTGTCAAACTAGGGACAACAAGCTCAAAGCCATGGGGTTGGTTTAAGGGGCGTAAGGATGTGAAGGCTCACTAACCCCACCACAATGAACTCTAATTTGTATGTGTGTGTGTGTCTGTGTACCTTAGCTTTAATATGAGTTTATAGTTTTTGAAGTATATGAGCTTTTTCATACATTTTTTTTTTCCAGCTACACAATACACCCCACAGAGGTAGTGAAAACCTTTCTTTAATGTATCTCCACACCACCTCAGCATCTGTGCTGTTCAGAAAGGAAAGCTTCTGATTAAGGAGAAAGAATGAGACACTGAGAAGATTCCTCCTCCAGTTTAGAAGGACCCCTCCCCCTCAATAAGATAGAGCATTCTCTGGAACATCAATGTCTCCTGGACCTTGTTTATCTTCCCTGATGCATACTCATTTGAGAAACCAATCCATTTGGGAAAATATGGTGATACACTCTCCCAAGCAAACTTGGGCAAAACAGGCAAGCTGTTTCAGTCTACCAGTGTGAATGTTGGTGGGGCCAGGGAGAGAGAGCTACGAATTTGCTTCTCCTTTGGGGCTGTCTCTTTTGCATATTACATTCACAAATCGTTTTTAACTTCAGTGATAGGATTCCAGGAAGGTTTGGACATGGTGAGGAAAGAAGTCACTCTGCCTCCTGCTGGCCACATGCAGTAAGGCTTGAGTGAGTTCTCTGGCTTATTACTGGAGGTGTCACGTTTCTCCTTCAGACAGGAGGACTTGGAAGGAATGCAAGACAAAGGGAAAAGGAAGAGTAGAGAATGGGCTTCATTTTTTTGCCGAGCCTGGACTAAACTTTTGGTGACTAAACCGTTTACATCAAACACCCTCATTTTGAGCCCAAAACTGAGACTGATGCACCTGCTTTAGCTAAGAGAACAAAAGGACGGACAGGGGTCAGGAAAAGCCCTGGTCTGTACAACCACATCCCTGCTCCCTCTCGAGTGATGGAAGTGGGGAGCCCAACCACATCCCATATTAAGGGAACCTGTTCTTTAGACACTTAGGTGCCCACACCAGCTTCTTCCCTGATTGGTGTCTTGTCTTTTCATCCCTTTCCCCAAACCCCAATAAAACACACCAACTGCTTCAGAGTATTTCTGGGTTGGGTTTTTTGTGGGTTTTTTTTTTTTTTTTTTTTTTTTTTTATTTCAAATACTGAAAAAGTCCCCTGGGCTCTGTGGGGCTCCCACACTCACAGCAAATCTGTTCCAAGGACTTTTTTTTTTTTTTTAAATAAACAATTAACATTGCATTCTCAGCTTGCTCTGCAGAACCAGAGGAGCTGTTTGCATCTGTAATATTTAGATGGATAGCTGCTTTTCTCTGACACCAGGTCCCTGGCCACATCCAAGCAAACACAGCATTTTTCTACAGAGCTAAATTGGAACCCCTCAGCTTTAGTGTATTCCACTTCCTCCCCCTCACTCGCACCCCACACTATCCACATGGTTAAGGGGGAGGACAGTCAGGGATGTTTTTTTCAATTCCAAGCACTAACTCATAGTCTCCCAAATCTCCCACCCCACCCTCTCAAACACCACCCCCCACCCGGCACCCCCAGGATGTCACTGAGATTTCTCCCAACAGTTATTTGGAAAAAAGGTAAAACAAAAAGGTTCAAGGTCTTGGTGCTCAGCCCAAGGGGCTCCATGCGCTGGGACACCGACGGGCAGGGGCTTCTGCCTCTCCAGCCCGCGCCCGAGCCACCTCCTGACCCCTGGCTGCAAAAGCAGGGAGGGGCAGGAGCCAGCACAGGACCCAGGGGGCAGCGTCTCAGGATCTGGCGGAGCCCCGGGCAGCATCATTCAACTTGGCCACTGTGGACGAACACAGAAGAAGAAAAAGAAAACACTGTCAAGTAATAAGGGAAAAAAGCCCTAAATGCCATCCCAATCTCTATCCCATGACTCGTCCATGCTTAACAATCATTAGGCTACCTGGTATATAGGCTTCAATCCTAACCATAAAGAATTATTGAAAGAGAAAGAGAAAGAGAGAGAGAGAGAGAGAGAGAGAGAGAGAGAGAGAGAGAGAATATGAATTTGTTTTATCCATAAAACAAAATGTTCTCTGCCTTTTTGGAGATACCCATGAAAACAAAGACAGAAAAACAATCCGTTAGACGAGATCAAAATAACTGGAGGCTTGCAGGGGTGTAAGCTGCCTCCTGGCTTGGAGCAGCTGGGTTTCACAGGCATGGCCACAGCCACTTATAGCCACGGAGACTGACGGGGGCACAGGGATGAGGTGGGGGCTATGTGAGGCCAGGGCCAGACCTCACATGTTGTTCTGAATAGATTTAATAATCTAGGTTTTATCAAAGCAACTGGGATTTGGACTTGGAATGACCCTTGTTGGCCGTGGGAGTTAGGTACTACATGCAGTGGAAATGTGGTAACTACAGGATGTAGCTTGCTTCTTTGTTTCTTAGCCTTTAAGATGACCAGGTGGAGAGACAGCGAGACCAACAGTTTTCTGGTTTCCCTATTTCTTCTACTCCTTCCTAAAACCAGACTCATTGTGACCTCAGTTTTGAGGATTCACACAGACCAAGAGAGAAAGCGGCTCAGACAGAAAAGTACAAAATTTGAGAAGATCGGAGATGAAGAAAACGTACAAAATTATATATATATTTATATATATAATAACATGACATATCTATGTACAACATGGCTGGGACAGTTGAGGCAACTATACAAAGATGCTCATCACCTTCCCCTCCCCACATGGACTTTAGACTAAGGAAGACGGCATGAGGAAATGGAGCAAGAAACACAAAATTATATACAATTACAGGTGACACTCAAGGGGTCTGGGGGCCAGGGAACCCAGGGATCCTGCTCTCTCCATTCCTTCCGCACCAACCTTTCCCTACCCTGTCTAAATGGTGGCCTGAAGAGTGGATGGCCAGTCGGGAAAGAAACATTCACCCCCACCCTCCACCCTGCACAGGGGCAAGTTCATCAGTCTTTGGCTTTGGGCCCAGTGTTTGGCCCATCAGAACCTGTGAGGTGACAGGGCACGAGTGGATTACAGAGTCTTGCTCTCTCTCTGGAGCAGTCTGCCCTCACCCTGGCCCTCTCTGTGGCAAGGAGCAGGCTGCGCTCAGTAAGATTCAGGCCAGGCTAGTGATCACTGACGGGGCTGGAGATGCAGGCCACCTATGACCCCTTTCCTCCGCCCCTTTGTGAATCAGCACCGCTCCTTCTCATCACACAGGAGCTGACTGGCTGCTGAGCTCGAAGACAGTGGGGATCGCTCCCTATTCTCCTTCCTCCCAGGTGAATCATTTCCTAAGAACCTGCCGATCCAGCTCGAGCCCTTGGTAGTACTAAGCCCCAGAGGCCAGCTCAGCTCTTTCCTTTTCTTCTTGTCTCCCTAACAACACACCTGGCATCTGATTACATCTGAACTGTGGGACTCCAGGTGCGTGACTGAGCATGTCTCCTCAGGTTCACAGTGCAGCTGCTACAGTCGCCTGTTTGCAGCAAAGGCCCAGATTACAGCCCAGGAAAGCGGGTCAGGGCAGAGGCAAGAAGCTCCCAGGCTCGCTTCTCAGAGTCTTTTCATGGCCCTGCGACCGTGATGCTTATGAGGCCCTCTTGCCTGAATTTATAAACCCCCGAAATGTCCACCTCCTCTCTCATCATGTAGCCTTCAGATGGTTCCCCTCTACAGGCTCACCCATGAGCCTGCCTCACTTCTAATTTTACAATGAAGAACAGTTTTTCAGAAGGCAGTTAAAGGATTTTAAAATCAGAATCTTATCCATATTCAACTCCATTTTAGAGACGAAGAAATAAGAAATCCTGAGAGGTTAGACGACTTGACCAAGCTTACACCACACTTCTGCCGAGACTGAGTGGAACCAGAACCCAGGTATCTTGCCTCCTAAACCAGTGCTCTTTCCACTAATCCACAATACTTTAAAAATGCTGGGAGAGAGAAAGAAGGCGCCCATTTTGTGTGAATAACGTTCTCCAATCAGGGCAAACCGTAAGAGACACTAAGGGAGGTTAAATGAGCACTGTGGTTTTAGGCAAGCAAACGGTTTTTCTGTTTGAGGATTCTCTAAACTTGCCATAATGGAGACATGAAGCAATAGCAGCCTACGGGACAAAACACTTAGAAGCACAGAAAACAGACCTCATTCAATCTCCCTTTCCCAAGGATGTCAGGTTAGCCTGGGGATGTTAAACCTGCCTCATTGTTCCCAAAGCTTAGCCTAACCAGTTTTGGGATATTCTCTTCCCAAAGGAGAAATCACAGCGCCCCAGTTTCTCATAGGGAAGAAGAGAGTCTTCAGTGTGACCCAGTCCTAGTCTCCTACTCCTGGGCCCTTACCTGGGCTACAGTGATGGTGTGGAAATCTTAATTTAACCAAAGACACGAACTCAGAGCCCCTCTTCAACACATATCGACTTCTCAGCAGCCCCCAGCAGAATCACAGTCACTTCTGGCTAGCAAGCTGAGAAGTTCTAACTAGGTGCCCATTTCATCCCTGCCTATGATATATAAAAGTCCAGTGGGTGAGGAAGGGGAGGAGAAGGGGGGCCCAGGTTACCCCGCAAGCTTGCTGGTGACGAGTGAGGACTTTCTCTGGGGCAGATCCTGTGGGGTGGGGATGTGGTCACCGGTCACCAGGTTCTTGTCTGGTCCTGCACTTGGCAGCTGCTTATTCTTCATCTTGGCTTTGGCCATGTTGTAGTCTCCTGAGTCAAAGTACTTTTGCTAAGAGACAAGAGGGAGGTTTAAGTGAGTGAGGAACACTGGTCTTCCTCAAAAGAAGGAGACCCACATCCATTACAAACCCTCCTCCATGCTCAGATCTTTTGAGGCTTCCTTGATTAACCGCATGCATGCATAGGTTAGCATTCGTTACATATACTTACATCTCCTCCACAAATGTGTTCTGACTTTTTCAAGTATGTAAGCAGTTTCCCAGCAAGAGCACGGATTTTTGGTGTTAAGAGATAGCCCCTACCTCCTTTGTAGCCTCATCAGTCCATAATGGTTCAACAAAATTACTAATTTCAGGGTGACCGATTAGCTCAGTTGGTTGGAAAGCGGTGCTGATAACACCAAGGTTGCCAGTTCGATCCCCAAATGGGCCACTGTGAGCTGCACCCTCCCTAAAAGAGTCAACTATGCCACTGTAGCATGAAAACAATGTGTAACCAATGACCATGGCTGTTCCCCAATAAAATTAAAAAAAAAAATTACTAACTTCATCTATAAAGGCTTACTGAGGACCTGTTAGTCTACAGTGGGCTTGGTGTTGGGCAAACAGAAAGGGGTAAGGTATGTAGAAGGGTCAGTCTGGGGTGACCCAGCAATCAGCAGGAGACCAACCTCCAGCCAAGAACCTCAAAAATGGAAACTGTTCTCCCAGACCATGAATAGAAACTGGGCTTGTTCAGGAGGATCATGGACTTTCCCTCTGACTCCCACACATGTCCCATGGCTGTGACAACCTGCCCACGCCTGCTCTGCCTACAGCAAGGTAAACTGCAAATCAGCATCACAGCATCATCTGTGACTAAGCCTCAATCACTAGGATTCTCCAAAGGGAATGTTTCACTCTCCATTTTATCCACACAGAGGAATACACTTGAGTTCAATGACTTATAATCCCTCAGTTGGCTTTAGGAACCTCTGGGGGCTGAGAAACCGGCTCAGGAGCTAGATGGCTATGAGGGTAGTCTCTCCATGGGGGAGAACCACTCTGGACAGGAAAGATAAGTCTCTTGAGGGAGTAAATGGCTAATGCTAACTTCAAGAGCCTGAAGAAATCTATTCATTTCAAGTTGAGGAAACCTGTAGGACACATGGTTTGATCTTCTTCTGAAACGATGCATCCCCAAATTTAGCTCTAATTCTAAAAAGTGCAATCCTAAAATTCCCACCATCCAAACAGGCAAATGCCTGGGGAGGTCAGCAGTTCAGTCTCTAATATCCTACCCTCAACCCCCCACAGCCCAATGCCCCTACATTAAGCCTTAATATCCTACATGGGAAGCCAGAAGATAACTGGTACCATATCAGAGATTTACAATAAGTTGCCTTGTTCTTTACAAGTTTTTAGCTCCTCTCTACTGTTGCCCAGTGACAATCTTCCAGGTCAGCATTCAGTGGAGCCTCTACAGGGCCCATCCCCTTGGGCTTCAAAGTAAGAGGTAAGAGATCGTGCCCCGTACCCCTTTCTGGAGTCTTTTCATGAGGAAGTCGGAGCCTCCGGGCTTTTGTCCTAGGCTTGGATATTTGGCCTTTAGCTTTGCCTCCTCAGCTCTCTCAGGGGGAATACCTTCTTTCTCCTGCGTGTCCTGGAGGGAACAAATGGGACAATACAATTAAAGACTGAGAAGACACTGCTTCTAATATTCGATAACCTTTATAACCAACTTTCCTGGCGAGCCACCCACATGTAAACATGCTCTCTCCACCGTACTCTTAAATAAAGCTAGACCTTTGTTCAAATCCCTAAAACTCAAGATGACTGTATTGCGAGAAGAAAAAGGTGCTTTTCACACTACGTCCAGGGAAGTGCCTCAGCGACCTATGAGAATTGGATTAAAGGTAATAACTAAACACAGTACTTCAAATCACAGAGTGAGCCATAGTTTCCTCAGCACAGAAGCCAGGAAAGACAAAGAGAGGAAAGAGCTTCTGGCAATATGTGATGAGTAGGAGAGTTCCCAGGCTGTCCCTAACACACAGTGCAGGTCAAATGGGATAGCAAAAGGGATGATTCTGCTGAGACGTTCCCTTCTTATTCAGAGTCTAAGATAGTCACCAAGTCTCTGTAGAGGAAGGAGGCTAGAGCTATGGGCCTTCTCCAAAGATCTCCACCTTAGTAATGGGACAACACTGCTTCAGCATTTCCATAAACACGTGGTAGGTAGGTGATAAACAGAGATGAAAATGACACTATTTTTTTAAGCTCAGGAAAATTAAGATACAGTAGGTTCACTAGTATTTACCTACAATTTTTGCCAAAAAGTCAACACCTTCCTTAGTGGGGTAAGTGATGGAAGTTTGGGGAACATGCCAAGAGATCAACTGGCTTGCAGGGGCTCTGGCTGTTGTTACTCTCCTCTTGCTTTAGTGATTTTTTTAAAAAGGACCTAAAGCCA
Source organism: Aselliscus stoliczkanus (assembly GCA_033961575.1). Lineage (NCBI taxonomy): Eukaryota > Metazoa > Chordata > Mammalia > Chiroptera > Hipposideridae > Aselliscus > Aselliscus stoliczkanus. The sequence continues at coordinate 103,715,748 of CM066739.1, forward strand.
ATCTGGCTCTTTTTAGTGGAATTACATTCCCTTCTCTTGGAAATCTGGCACAGATATAACACCAGGTGTATTGTTCTAAGTCAAATACAAGCCCCAAGAAGAGGTTTATTTGGCGTGCTTTCATCACCGAATTGCGGGTGAACTAAGTCCCACTGCCTTGGAAGTCTGGGAGGGGGTGGAACAGGGTGGCGTCTTTCTTGTCACGACTCGTTCGGTGTCTTTTCTAGGTTTAACCTCCATTATTCTGTATGGAACTCTAGTCCTCTTCAGTCTTGTTGGGTCCTTATTGAAGGCGGCAACAGACCATCCCCAACAGTTAAAACAGATTTCTTGAGAAAGTTACCGCCTTAAATTAGCCATAATAATTCTCTTCTCCCTTCCCCCAATGCCAGTCCTTTTTAAACGTCTTTATCTAGATCTGATTCTTTTGGAGGTTTTAGATTGCGGGCGCCAGGCTGGTTGATGGGTTCTTTATTTATCCCTAATAACCAATAACACACAACGCATCCCGGGACCACCAGACCCCTTTCATTCACCCAGTCTTTCCAAACACCCGCCCCGCGCCCAAACTCGGCCAATTACAGCAGAGCTTCAATGAATTGAGCGTAGGCCTATTGGCCAATCAGGAAGGGTACGGCAATGACTGACAATAGACTCAACTAACCAGCACCAAAGCAGCAAGCCGTGTTGAAGCTCACCCTGCGTGACGCAACGAGTGGCCAACCTCTGCAGAGCCTGAGACCATGGCGACCAATCCGCACTGGTGGGAGACCGTCTCCCGCCCCATCACGGTCGCCCCCGGCTCGCCCGCCCGCACCCCCTCCATTTCACCTGCTTCTCCTCGCCGGTCTCCTCTGCAGGGTTCTCCTCTTCTTGTTTCTGGGACATGGCGGGACCGGGGCTGTGGAGTGTAGGGGGCCCGGGAAGTCAACCGGAGAAGGGAAGGGGGAGGGGAACGGGGACAACCTGAGCTGTTCCTTCGGCTCCTGTCACTAGGGTTGCTCAGTCAAAATGGCGGCCCTCGTCTGTGACGTTGCGACCGCCCCTTCGTATGGGAGCCAATAAGAGTAGGGTAGATGGAGCAATGACGTAACGATCTACCAATAGTCGATGGCGAAAGGTGGGTTCTACGGAGATGACGGGCAAGTTGGAACACCAATCTGGAAAGAGAGTGAGACACAAGGACCAATTGGAAACCCGTGGAGGACTTTAGGGGGCGGTGCTGCTAGTTTTGGCATTTTTGCTCCTTTGGTGGGATCAGATTTGCATCAGCTCCCACCGCCCGCGTCTGGGAGCCTGTTTTGGTGAGCGAAAGGATGTAAACCTTTCATTTTCAGGTGGAGAAAATTAAGCTTTGCGCAGTGTTGGCAGAAAATTACCGACCTCCAGAAAATAATTTGGAGGTCAGAGTGGACTTGAAAGTGGTGCTCAACACGATTCTGGTGTGTCATTTGGTGTGTGGAACCGAGAAACTGAGTTCCCAGCCCGAGTTGTCTTGTGGAACATAAACGGCCTACGTTCCTTGATTTAACTCTTCTGTATAGTTTTAGACTTGTTCAGGGTCATCCCTTGGACTAAGCTCCTTGAAACAGAGCACAGTTCTAGGCACATAGGAAACATTTAGTAAATACAGTTATCACTAGTTAACCTATCCTGAGTCACAGGCCAACGATATTTCTGGAGCATCTGTAGATGGTACTTAGTTTTACAGGGTTTCATGTATAGTAAGGCAGTTTCCGCCCTTAGAAAGTTCAGTTTAGTGGGCATATGGGCAGAGTTTTCACAGTGTGCCAGGGAGACCCGAAATCCTCAAGATTAAATAGACCCATCTTCCTAGGGTGTTAGTCATGTTCTTTTTTTTTTTTTTAGCTGAGACCTCCTGCTACCTGTTGGCAGCTCAACGGCAACTCAGCTCAGGCTGGTATCGAACTGCTGTTGCTCAGAGCTCAGCTCGCACTCTTGAGCGAGCTCTTAACCAACTGAGCCACTCGGCCGGCCCTTCTTTCTTTTTTTTTTTTGAGGGCAGTGTCACTGGCCCTCATATGTGGGACCCGAACCGGGGACGCTGGCTTCCCAAGCCAGCGCTTAACCACTGCGCCACTCGGCTGGCCCAGTCATGTTCTTTTTATATTAAAAATGAACATTAGTCTAATACTAATAACACTGCTAAATTTAGATTAAAATTTAATTTTCCAGGCAGCTTTTTGTAACATGATAGCCTTGGCTACTTGTTTATTTTTCTATATAATTAGGTGCATTTCTAAAGGAAAAGTTTGAGAAGCATTGAAATACACAGGTTATCATACAAAGCAAAATCCGGTGAGCATTGAAATAAAAGTGTGAATGGCACCTGTTGATCAGAAGGGAACAGGTAAAACCTTGATGTGGATTAGCCTAAAAAAAATAATCAGGCGTACGTCAAGGGTAAAAGTGAAGATTATTGGATGTTTCACTTTACACAACTTAATTTTAAGAAAAATGGCTGTTTTAATAAATGAAGTTACAGTTTCTTCTAGAACCCAGACTTTAGACCATATTTATAAATGTGTAACTCAGCTATTGCTTGGTTTTATTTAATTTAATTTTTTTTTTTGAGGGCAGTGTCACTGGTCTCACATGTGGGACCCGAACCGGGGCCGCTGGCCTACCAAGCCAGTGCTTAACCACCGCACCACTCGGCCAGCCCAGCTAGTCCTTGGTTTTAAATGGGCTTGTTGGGCTAGCCTGGGAAATGTAATCATTTGTACTATTTTCTATTGAGAAAATATTTTCCAATTTATGTATCAAACAAGTCAATGAACTTTTGAAATACAACACAATTTTCATTGGAAAAAATAAATAAAAGTGTGACTAAAGTGCTATTGGGGTTTAAAGGAAAGCTCATAGTTTAGGGTAAAAAAAAAGTTTTTGTGATGGAAGTGGTATTTATTTCAAATACCTTTATTGATTTGAAATAGCTTTAAAAAACTTAGGAGTTTGCAAGGGAAAGATGAAGGAAGGAAGGGTATTTCAGGAAATGGGCACAGCATGAAGGTGAGAAAAATAGAACTGAGTCTAGAACATGGAGGCCTTTGAATGCCTCCGTGTTCCTAAAGATCAGAACTGCCCTTTAGGAAGATTAATTTGGTGGTAATGAACAAAAATAATTCAGAATTCCAAGCAGAAAGATACTACACTAGAGGTGGGCAGTCTGCCCAGGAGTCCACTGCAATATTCTAGGTGGGAGATAATTAGGATTTAAACTAGAAATGTGGGAGTTTAGAAAACAGTGAACCTAACTGAGATAGTCTATGGCAGTGGAATCTACTAGATTAGCAGCTGACTGAATATAGGCAATGAGGAGGCCATGTGCCTCAGAGTGACTCTTGGAGGAACAATAAATTCAAGAAGAGGAGTCAAGAAGAGGAGTCATTTTGGGAATGAAACTGGATGCGGAAAGAGAACAGGGTGTTCCATTTTGGAAACATTGCCTTTTAAAAAGCCAGTGAACCATTTGGTGGAGATACCCAGAAAATGAAGACTTAGGATAAATGGCCTCCGAGTTCTCCTCCATATCTGAAATTTTAGGATTCTAGGAAATGTAGATGTGGAATTTGGGAGAAAGTGTTAGCTACATATGAATAAAATTTGCAGTTTACCTAAATATTAGTGAAGTTGTGGAAGTACATGGGATCAGCAAAGGAGAGAGTAGAAAAAAGAGGTCCCAAAACAGAAACTTGGGGAAAAGTTGGGAAGGAACACAGAGACAAATGATCAGAGTGGTAAGGGAAGAACCAGGAGAGAAGTGACAGAGAAGTTAAAGATGGAGGGAACAGGGCCGGCCGAGTGGTGCATTGGTTAAGAGCTGGTTTTGGGATGCCAGCGGCCCCGGTTCGGATCCCACATATGAGGGCCAGTGACCCTGCCCTCTACAGCTAACAAGAGCTCCACCTGGAGCTGGACTGTGCGAGCCCCTGCAATGGTGTGGGCTGCAGCCCCTACTGCAGTGGGCTGCCATAAGCTACAGTGAGTGGCCGGCAGCCAGCATGAGCGGCTGGCAGCCAGCGTGAGTTGCCAATAGCCACCGTGAATGACCATCCAGAGGCCGGTGACCCATCTGCCTCATCTGGGAAGAGCACAATGACGATACCAACATGGACCAATGAAGCAATGTCCTCCGCAACTAGACTGAAGAACAAAAAGACAGCAACTTGTCTGTTCCCGTTCCCCGATTCCCCAACGCTGTTCCCCTACCCCAGTTCCCCAATAAAATCTTAAAAAAAAAAAAAAAAAAAGATGGAGGGGACAAAAGTTAATTGCAGGGCCAGTGGAGTGGCATGGGGGTTAAGAGCTGGCTTGGGATGCCAGCAGCCCCAGTTCGGATCCCACATATGAGGGCCAGTGACACTGCCCTCTTAAAAAAAAAAAAAAGTTAATTGCAGTTAAAGAGTGAAGAGGTGGTAGCAATATTTAATGGTAAAGCAAAGAAAGAAATTAGGGCAATGAATTGAAGAGGAAGCAGCAAAGGATTTTCTTTTTTGGATGGTAGGCAACACTTAAGTATGTTTTCAGAAAAGGGGAAGGCGTTAGTGGAGAGAGAAACTAAAAAGTATAATTATCTACTTTGAAAAGGAGATACTGAAAAAAGTCTCAGGAGATCATTAGATCAAGAGGGAAGGAGGTTGGCTTTGGCAACTGAAAGGAAGAATGAAAGGGAGGGGAATGTACAGAGATTCTGAAGGGGCTAAACATTTAGGAAGGTCACATTGGATGGCCTTGCCTGCCTTTCCTTCCTTCCTTCCTTCCTTCCTTCCTTCCTTCCTTCCTTCCTTCCTTCCTTCCTTCCTTCCTCTCTTTCTCTGTCTCTGTCTCTGTCTGTCTGTCTCTCTTTTGGCCTTGCTTTTCAGAAAAGCATAAAGGATGATTGGGTGGGATAGAGGATCTAGGAAAAATGAGAGTAGAAACAGCACTATAAAAATACCAATAATCCAAAATAGCAAGGAAGATAAGTATGAGTTTGTGGTAGTCCCAATCAGCATGGCTTTGTGCCTTTGGTCAGTAACTCCTGGCCGCCTTGGAGTGAAGAAAACAGCCAGAGTTCACTGAGACAAAGGACTCATACAGAAGGAACAGTGGGGAGGGAAGACAATGAGGAAGTCTAGATGGGTTTGCCAGTTTGTTGAAATGGCTGGCCATGGCTTCCACGCTCTTTAGGAAAGACAGAATGAGTTTGACCAACTGGTCATGAGACAGATGAAGCTCAGATTTGGTGGGAATGACTGAGAAAGGTAGACATGTAGGAGGTTGCTGTGAGAGGGAGATTTCAGTCTGTACCTAGGAAGGTGGAAAAATTATAGGTTGTGATGAGCTCTAACCTAGGATAATTACAATTGATGATAGATATGGCAAGGCCATAAAAAGTCACTGATGGTGATGTAATCAAGTAAATGTGAAGCCACAAATGTTGAAGTTCCAGAGCATAATAATAGGGAAGGTTAGGACAGGGTGACTGTGACCCATATATTGGGAATGATAGGACAGGGTGACTGTGACCCATATATTGGGAATGAGCTGTAAGTCTCTAAGACGTTTGACCTTACATTGTGTAGGAACAACTACAATCTTAGGTAATGTACATGTATGACACCAAATGAGTTGTGTGTGCAAGTGTTGAAAAGGTCTTTTTTTTTCTTTTCTGTCTTTTTTTTTTTTTTTTTTTTAAGATTTCTAGCTGAGCTGCTTGAGGAATGTTTCAGGCAAGGTAGAACTTAAGCTAGGGCTATGAGGATAAATAGGAAGGTTGGAAATTGGGGGGGGGGTGAGGGAGGGGGAAAGGAAGGTAAGTTAGAGGGCCATGCTACCTTATGAAAGGTTAGAGGGTAGCTGACCCCTGACTGAGGACAATGGAAAAGGGAGAGAGAAACTACAACAAGAGACCCGCCCCCCAGAGGATGTGAGGTCCTGCTGGCCCAGCAAGAGTCCTCCTTCATCTAACAAACTTGATTGAGCACTCATTATGTACTAGGTATTGTGCCGGGCACCTTGGATGTGAAGATAAAGGACAGTTTCTATCTTCAAGTTGTTCAGAGATGAGTGAGGAGATGAAAGATAAAGACAATTTACAGTGGAGTAGGGAATTGAGGGCAGCTTCCTGGAGAAAATGACATTTGAACGAAGTATAGGAATAGTCAAGGTAAAAAAAAAAGATGGCGGAGGAACTTTTTTTATGCATAAGGAGCATTATGTGAAGACGTGGAACCGGAAAACACTCTGTATACTAGATCCTTGGTTCCCAAGCTTAGTTGATTAGTAGTTCCCCAGGGAGCTTTATAAAAACAGTTTTCCGGGCCGGCTGAGTGGCACGGTGGTTGGGTGCTGGCTTGGGAAGCCAGCGGCCCCGGTTCGGGTCCCACATGTGAGGGCCAGTGGCATTGCCCTCAAAAAAAAAAAAATACAGATTTCCTTAGTCCTATTTTCTCCCCAATTAAATCAGTATGGGGACTAGGAATCTGTAGTTTTGAAAAGCGCCCTAAGGAGAGTCAGAAGGCTGACCTGGGGACCCGTGAGGGGCAGCAAGACATGACGCTGTTCAGGCTGCTGGGGTCCCAAGGAGACCTGTCTGTCATGCTAAAGTGTTGGAGTTTCATGAAGACAAAGCAGGGAACTTCTGATTTCAAGCAGGGAAATGGTATTGTTAGATTTTGGATTTGGAAAGATCTCACTGGGTAGCCACGTGGAGATTGGACTGGAGCGGAGAGAGAGACCAGCTGGACCCCTATAACTGGTGACAGACGGGACTCAGGAGGCCTGCTCAAAGGCAGAGGCCGTGTAAATTCCTGAGTGTAGGGTGGTGCCACTTGCAGAAAAGCAAATACAGGGAGAAGAGCACACTGGAGGTGGGAAGGTAAGGAGAGAAGAGGACCTCAACTTCTTACATGTTTATTCCTAGTCTTCAGGTCTCTTCTCTTGTTTATGTCTGATTTTTTTCAGGGCAGGAATGAAATCTTTTGAATATGAGATGAGCTATCTTGGAATAGCAATGTAGAATTCATTGGTGCTTAAGCAGTTCTACAGAATAATGGCCATAGGAAAAAAAGAAAAAGTGACACTGGGGAACTATCTGGGTTTAAGACACATGCCATTAGCACCCTCTGATGGGCTGGATTGAGAATATCAGGAAATTAACCAAGTTTCATCCTCTCCCTGCCTCCTTTACAAATTTACACTCTTAGGACTGGCCTTAAGTGTAGCCCAGGGCAAGTAGCTAAGTGACCACAATAAAACACTGTTAAAAGACAATTTTCAAGAGACTAAAATCATAACTCATACAAATGAGGGAACTGGTAAGATGTTAAGCTGGTTCAAAAGAGAATCTGAAGACACACACATATGTGTATATATATATATATATATATATATATATATATATATATATATATATAATTTAAGAATGCTGAAATTGGGCTGGCTGAGTGGCGCGGTGGTTAAGCGCTGGCTTGGGAAGCCAGCGGCCCTGATTTGGGTCCCACATATGAGGGCCAGTGACACTGCCCTCAAAAAAAAAAAAAAAAAAGAATGCCGAAATGAATTTGTTGATAGTTGTATAAAGTTGGTCAATATCTACAGGGCATAAAATATAATGCTTAGATTATCTTTCCACTGGGTGGAAATCAATTGCATCTCACTGGACAAATTTCATTTGTCTCTAAGAATCATTTGCATTGCCATCAGTTTTCTCAACTTACAAACAGAGCCTCTCTTTTCATAAATATTTCATGTCTGCCTTCTATTACATTGAAGCTCTGGTTAAAGTGTAACTATATTACCAAGAAGATACCAAGTCAGTATTATCAGTTGACATTTTAAACTTGAATTAAGTAATCAGATCAACTTTAATTAACAGTGACACTGAAGTATTGGCTCCGGGAAGGCCTTTTTGGAAAATCACAGAAAGAAAGAAAATTTACGTAGCGTCTATTTTGTGTTAGCCCCTGATAGTAGCTTACTCCTTGTTGTATTATTTGTATTTTTTTTTAAAAAAGATTTTATTGGGGAATTGGGGAAGGGGCACAGTGTTGGGGAATTGGAAAAGAGGAACAACCAAGTTGTTGTCCTGTAATCTTAGTTGTGGAGGGCACAGCTAGCTCAGCTCCCAAGCCCAGTCACCATGCGGCCGCCCGTGGGCAGCTCAGAGCCGCTCAGCTCAAGGTACCGTGTTCAATCTTAGTTGCAGGTGGGTACAGCCCACCATCCCATGTGGGAGTCGAACCGGCAACCTTGTTGTTAGGAGCACGTGCTCTCACCAGCTGAGCCATCCTGCCACCTGCTGGCAACTCCCAGGCAGCTCATCTGGAGTGCAGCTCACTGGCCCATGTGGGAATTGAACCGGCGATGCTGTTGCTCAGAGCTTGCGCTCTTAACCAACTCAGCCATTCGGCTGGCCCCAGTATTGGTATTTTAAAAGTATTCAGCCAGAAGGAGGAAATTGTAACCCCAAAGAATGGATCATTAATGAAATGTAACATGCCACCTGAGACTGTGTGAGAGAGAGCTGGAGCAGAGGGGTTTCAATTTGAAAATCATGTCGGTGGGTGTGTGGTGGGGGTGGGGGACAGGTGGGAGGCTGGAGCAAGGGCAAAATGGGTAGGCTAGCTTCAGAATAGTAGCAGAGTTGGGTTCCTTGGGAAGCCAACCAGGGGACGTGGTTCTCTCTTCAAACTTCTACTTTATCTCCGTCACCTCCTCATTCCCTCTTCCTCTTCTTCCTCCCTTCTCCTGTTCCTTTTTCTTTCTAGATTGTCTACTTGTTTCCTTCCCAACTTCTTTTCCTTTTCATGTCAGGCTTTTAAGATGGGCTTTTCCCCAAATATGCCCCCACCTAAGCTTTTCCCACCTGCCTGAAAAATCCTGTTAAGGTAAAACTGATCAGTATTGATGGACGTCAGTAGAGCAGTGTCACCCTTGGAGGTGGTGACTGGAAAGGGGTGCGAGGGGGTCTGAAGTGTTCTTAATGTTCTGTTTCCTCATCTCAGTGCTGGTTATGGGGTGTGTTCCGTCTGTGCCAACAACTGGACACCTGTGATACGTGCACGTTGTGTGTGTTTCAATAAAAGGCTGAGCTAAAACAAACACACACACACACCCCTTTAAGTTTTACCTGTTTCAGGGAAGTGACTGGATAATACAAGAAAGCATAAAGGATGGTAGAAAATAATCTTCACTTTTTTTTTTAAATTGGGGAATTGGTGGAAGGGAACAACGTTGGTGAACCAGGGAAGGGGAACAGACAAGTTGCTGTCCTTTTGTTTTTCAGTCTAGTTGCGGAGGATGTTGCTTCACTGGCCCATGTTGGTATTGTCATTGCGCTCTTCTCGGGTGAGGCAGATCGGTCGCCGGCCTCTGGACAGTCACTCACAGTGGCTCTTGGCAGCTCACGCTGGCTGCCGTCCACTCACTGTAGCCTAAGGCAGCCCACTGCAGCAGGGGCTGCAGCTATGCCATCCCGGGGACTCACAGCAGCCCAGCTCCAGGTGGAGCTGTTTTTCACCATCTTAGCTGTAGAGGGCAGTGTCACTGTCCTCTTAGCTGTAGAGGGCAGTGTCACTGGCCCTCATATGGGGGATCCGAACCGGGGCCGCTGGCGTCTCAAGTCAGCTCTTAACCAATGCACCACTCGGCCGGCCCTTCACTTTATTTTTAAAAAAAAATGATATTTGACTGGGGAATTGGGGAAGGGGAACAGTGATGGAGAATTGGGGAAAGGGACCTGCCAAGTTATTGTCCTTCAGTCTTTGTTGGGGAGGGCACCAGTCGCCTGGCTTGCCGTCGACAGCTGGTGGTCTCTAAGCTCAAGGTGCTGTGTTCAATCTAAGTTGCAGGTGGGCGTAGCCACCATCCCAAACGGGAGTTGAACCAGCAGCCTTGTTATTAAGAGCGCACGCTCTATCCACTAGCCTTCCAAGTTCAGTCTCAGTTGCGGGTGGGCATAGCCCACCATCGATCAGGCATTCTTTTTTTTTTTTTAGAGGGCAGTGTCACTGGCCCTCACATGTGGGATCTGAACCGGGGCCACTGGAGCCCCAAGCCAGCTCCCAACCACTGCGCCACTCGGCCGGCCCGATCAGGCATTCTTGTTGTTACACCAGGTGAGCCATCCGGCCGGCCACTTGTTGGCAGCTCAGTGGCAGCTCAGCAACAGCTCAGCTTGGGCGCAGCGTCACTGGCCCATGTAGGAAACGAACCAGCAGCCCTGTTGCTCAGAGCTCGCGCTTTTAAGCCAACTCTTAACTGACTGAGCCACTCAACCGGCTCTAATCTTCACATTTTTTGTCCAGAATCACCAACTGCCACTGATTTTCCAAGGTCGAATGACTCCCGTTTTGGCTTATTGGCAAGGTGGGGTGGCAGTAGAAATGGAAGGACACAGAAGAATGAGATATATTAAGAACTGAGATTGACAGAACTTGGTAACTCGTTGAATGTCTGGCTCAGTTGGAGAGAAGGAGGGATAAAAGAAGGCAGGTTAAGTTTAATATAGGTCATGTGTGGAAAGAAAATGGAAACTATTGGTCAAATCAGGTTTGGGCAATGATGGTAAAAATACATCATGAATGTGTTTAATAAGAGACTAAGTATCTAAAAGATGGACAAGTTCCTTTGGAAAACATTTTCCGATACAAGCCAAGATATTTCTACCTCTAAGCTCTGCTTAAGGCTAATGTATGTATTTTTTCTCTCCCCTTCCCCCACGTACCATAGCAGCACACGAGTGGGTAGGCAGATGGCCGAGTTTTCTAAGAAATAATGTCCGGTGACAGGCAACGGTCCGAAGATGAGAGCCCTGGCACCAGCGATGGTCATTCAGATGTGGACCATGGAGACCTAGCCTCTCCTGAGCCCGGAGAACAAGACGGAAAACCTTCTGCCATCCAGCCAAAGAGAAACATCAAGCCCTTTAGCAAAAACACTGCTAAGTTATCCACGAGTGCAAAAAGGATCCAGAAAGAGCTGGCTGCGATGACCCTCGATGGGCCTCCTAACTGCAGTGCTGGGCCGAAAGCATATAACATTTACGAATGGAGGTCGACTATCCTTGGTCCCCCAGGGTCCGTGTACGAAGGTGGTGTGTTTGTTCTGGACATCACCTTTACACCCAACTATCCATTTAAGCCACCAAAGGTCACTTTCCGCACCAGAATCTATCACTGCAACATCAACAGCCATGGTGTCATCTGCCTGGACATCTTGAAAGACAACTGGAGCCCGGCTCTGACAGTTTCAAAGATTCTGCTGTCCATTTGTTCGCTTTTGACAGATTGCAACCCCGAGGATCCTCTGGTTAGAAGCATAGCAATGCAGTATTTGACCAACAGAGCAGAGCATGACAGGATAGCCAGGCTGTGGACCAAGAGATACGCCACAGGGTCACACCATTTGTAAGCAGCATGCAGGAGCATCCGGGAGGCGTGTTCTCACTGTGCTGCATACCTTTACCGTATGGGCTTCTGTGCATATGTTATACTGATTCCACCCTCTGTTTTTATCCATGGGAGAGTGGGAAGCTCCCCCAAAAGCTCAAGGGGGCACCTCTGACACAATAAACATGCTCCTGAAGGCATTTAAAAAAAAAGAGTAATGTGTGCTGGCCGAGTGGCGCCGTGGTTGGGCGCTGGCTTGGGAAATCAGCGGCCTCGGTTCGGGTCCCATATGTGAGGGCCAGTGACATTGCCCTCAAAAAAAAAAAAAGAGTAATGTATAAAACCTATGATTGCGAAGGGGATGGTTGAAATGACCCTTCTGGCCCTGACATAGCTGCTCTGCTGAGCATCAGGGAAGGTGGAACTTGGAATGCGAGGAAAGCCGATTAAAAAAGGGGGTTTCACTAAAACTAACCCAATGTTTGGCTGTGCTCAGTGATTATTCTATTTGTGACTGGGCAGGGGGACGTGACACCTTAGTGTGATTAGGGAGGGCCCAGATGTGTAAGCAGATGCCTGGATGAGGTGGTGGAGGGGGGGGTGAGCCAGGCAGTTGCCTGGAGGAAAAGTGGTCCAGGCAGAGCAGGGACATGTTGTAAGTGTATTTGAGAAGCAGTGAGAAGGTCAGTGCAGCCAGAGTAAAGGAGGAGGTGTAGGCAAAGGTCAGATGGTTTGGCTTTTTAAGGCCATAATGAAGACCTTGGATTTTATTCTGTGTGCAATGGGCAGATATTCGATGGTGTTGAGCAGGGGAGTAACACAAGCTGATTTCAAGTATTAAACTGATCACCCCGGCCGCTCTGTGGGACCGAGTGGAAGCAGCAGCTGGAAACCCATCAGGCTTTTGTAACAGTTCAAGGAAGAGATGATAGTGGCTGGGATAAGGGGACAGTAGCTACAGAGAAGGTTGAAAACAGCTGGATGTGGAATCTATTTTGAAGGTACAAGCCACAGAGTCTGCTGTTGTGAGAACCAAGGATAACGGCAAAATTTTAAGCCTGAACAATGAGGTGAGAGGTGGCCCCATTTACCAATAGGGAGACATCTGAAGGAGAGGGTTTGGGAAAGGAAATGGAGACTTCGTTTTGGACACACTATGTTCTATACAGACATCGTTTAAAATAGTTACCAAGACCATCAGCTGGTAAATACATAAAATGTGATATATCTGCACAGTGGAATATTATTTGGCAATAAAAATAATTGAAGCACTGGTACGTGCTACAACATGGGTGAACCTTGAAAACATTACGCCAAATGAAAGAGGCCATCACAACAGTCACATGTTGTACGAAGCCATTTATGTGAAATGTCCAGAACATGCAAATCTAGAAACAGAACATACGTTAGTGTTTGCCTAGGACTGGGGGAAATGGGGAATGACCGCTAACGGGTATGGCATCTTTTTCTGGAGTGACAAAATGTTCTAAAATGGATAGTGGTGGGCCGGCCGAGTGGCGCATTGGTTAAGAGCTGGTTTTGGGATGCCAGCGGCCCCGGTTCGGATCCCACATATGAGGGCCAGTGACACTGCCCTCTACAGCTAACAATAGCTTCACCTGGAGCTGGGCTCCAGTGACGGTGTAGGCTGCAGTCCCTGCTGCAGTGGGCTGCCGTAGGCTACAGTGAGTGGCCGGCAGCCAGCTTGAGTGGCCGGCAGCCAGCATGAGCTGCCAATGGCCGCGGTGAGCCACCATCCAGAGGCTGGCGACCGATCTGCCTCATCTGGAAAGAGCGCAATGACGATACCAACATGGGCCAGTGAAGCAACCTCCTCCGCAACTAGACTAAAGAACAAAAAGACAGCAACTTGTTTGTTCCCCCTCCCCTAACTTCCCAATGCTGTTCCCCTCCCCCAATTCCCCAATAAAATCTTCAAAAATAAATAAATAAATAAAATAAAATAAAATGGATAGTGGTGATAGCACCACGCTGTAAACATATAAAAACCCATGGAATTATTCACTTTAAATTGATACATGATATGGCATGTGAATTATAGCTCACTCAACAAAGCTATTATAAAATTATAGTTATCAAAACATTATGAAGCTATTTTAATAAAGGATTTTAACCTACTAAACATAAAAGGAAAATCAAATGGGCAAAGGTGCGAATTCTTCTGTTAATTAACTGCAGGACAACTGGCTATTCAGACTACGTCAATACACCACTACCTACCTATTGGGTTGTTAGAAAAGTCACGATGTATTTATTCTGTTTTTCGTTGCAAAAATGCGTCATGACTTTTCCGACAATCCAATAGATCACTATTTGCTGATAGCAAGCAAAGTAATTCTGAGGAATAACAGCTTGATTGCTTGTCTCCCATAAAGCAATCATTCTTAACTTTGTGTGTGTGTCCAGGATTGGATTATATTTAGCTTTAGTATATATTGTCACCAGATTCCAAACTATGGAATGTTGACCTTTGAGAATCTGATGCAAAGCTGTTTCTTCTCTCCCAAATGCATATATGCACATCCATATACATGCAAAAATTCTGTACATATTTTCAGATGTACAGAGGATCTCAGAAGCCTACCCAAGAAGTCCAGTTTCTAAAAATTCAAGCATTGTCATAGGAATGAACAGGGGCCTTCATTTATTTAGATTTGTGTTCAGCACACTCATGTGCCCCAAATTTATGACTTGACAATTTCAAAGATCCATAGTATGGCTGGTGGGAGTGTAAATTGGTACAGCCCTACTTTGGAAAACTGATGGTACTATATACTAACTCTGAACATACTCCAAACCCTGTGACCTAGCAAATCTGCTCCTAGGTATATATATCCAGCTGAAATGCATTATGTTCACCAAAACACATGTTTCTAAGCAGGTCTATTTATAATCGCCCAAACTAGAACCCAAATGTTCAACGTACAATAAATGGTTACAAAAAATACATATTGTAGAATTTCATTTCTATAATGTTTGAAAGCAAAACCAATCTAATGTATTAAAACTCAGGATCGTGGTTACTCTTAATGGGGAAGATAGTGACTGAGGGTGTGAAGGGGGCTTTGGGGGCGCTAGTAACGCTGTTTCTTGACCTGGGTGCTGGTTATCCGTGGGTAGGCTCACTATTCATGATTGAGTTGTATATTTTCGTTTATTTTGATTTATGCACTTTCTCTAGTTATGGTTCCATAAAAAGTTTACAAAGAAAAGGTATCTAATACGAAGACTAAGATGGAGCAGAGGAGTACGACTGAATTAAACGGAGTCATCTAAGTTTTAAGACATGCCTCGTATTTCCTTGAGCAGTTTAAAATAAAAAATCTTTTAAAGGTTTATAATGTTCTTAAGAATGCAGTCCGCTATTCTGTTACCTTCTCCAGTCTTCCCTTCTTGGATCATAAACCATCTCTTCCCAGCTGCTCCCAAATAGTAAGAAATCTAATTTAGCTTAATATAAGTCAGTTGAACCTAAGTTATCTAAGACCTTTTTGGCCTCCACCTGGGAGTACACAAAAAGCTGCAATGACAGAGCTTAGGGGTGAGGGAGCTTTAACTCACAAAGATTTTGAGGTATTATGACTTTAAATGTTTAGAAATTTTGAAGAAGTCCTCATCTTTAGATTGGGGCGGTGGGGGTAGTAGGTGATGGTGGTGGTGAAATTATAACATCTCTGAAGTGTGAGAACAACTTTGGCTTTGAATTTTTTCCCACCAAATCAGGAAAGTGATGTACATCTACTAGGCTTATGTGGCAGAAAATTGTGTATTTGGTCAAGAAGCCCTTCGGAAAGAGTAGAAGCCCCTAGATTTCTGAGTTTCTAAAGTTAAGTTCAGATAAAATATGCTATTATACTTAGGTTCAATTTGGTTGAGAAAAAGTGATCGATTATTGATACCCATGGAAAAATATTCCTACACAAGACATGTCTGTGAAGAGCTGTTAGGGAGTCTTTGATCTCCCCACCCCGGTTCAATCTCCTTTTTTACAATCTGGAATGTAAAGGAAAACTAATGGCAGTGAGTTGGGCTGCTAGAAAAAGGTGATTTCTGCCAGGAAGTGACCCTTACTTTGACTTGCATTCTGTGAGAATTTTACTGCTTTCTGGGAGAGATGGCTTCCTTTGTCACTTATCAATAAGAAGTCTTGTCTGGTCTGTCTCTCCAAATTACGTAGACATCTAGAACTCACAGAGAAAGGAAGACAGGCCAAGGCCTTGAGAAGAATTGGAGATACAGGAATGAAGATTCATACACATGTAAAAAATAGGAAAATTCCTCTTTATAGTTTTGTTAAAATTGGATGACAGAAAACATGAGCAAGAATAAGGCGAAATATTTAAAACGTTGTTAAAATACCCCCAAAACAAAAATAACCCATCAACCCAGAATTCTATAGCCAGTGAAATTATCCTTCAAAAATGAAGTATAAGTAAAGACTTTCTCGGACAAAAACTGAGGGACTTTATGTCCAGCAGACTTGTTCTGTAAAAAATGTTTAGTTATTAAGGGAGAATAAAAATGGTATGTAAGAAACTCAGTTTTATATGAAGAAAAGCATCAGAGAAGGAATAATTGAAGGTAAACAAAAACAAGTTGTTAGTTTCAAAAAACCTTTCTTTAGTCTATGACCTGACTATACATATTCTCTTAGAATAATATCTTTTGGAAATATAGGGAGACGTGAGAAGTACACATTCACGAAACTTTTAACACATAACAAATTCTTTTGTACATATTGGTTCCCCTGCCGAGAATAGCCTCAGCGCTTCCTTCTCAATCTGAAAAGATTCTTCAAGACTGAGTTTAAATGGAGGCAAGAGGAGTGATTAACAGAATGATGTTGAACTTAGCACTGTCCTTAGGCAAGCCTCATTACCAGAGTTTTCTTTAAAATAACCTTATAGGATTTTTAGTGTCATGAGGATCACATGAGATAGTATAGAAAGCAGTTAGCATAGAACCTCACCAGAAAAGTGGTTAATGCAGGAAAGCTATGATAAATAACCTCAAGTCTTTCCTGAAGTCCCCAGGAAGAATGTTATTTTTCTTCGTGCTTCTACATATTATGTTTACACTTTTCTTTGAGCATAAATAAGCTACTTTATCACATAGTATCTTATTTGTCCACTTCAATGTAAGAGTTGTTGGGACCTGAAACTGTATCTTATGCAACTTTTTGTTATTAGCACTTAGCAAGTGCCAGTTAATTTGTATGTATTCAATATTTTTTGGATGAATTATAGGCAATAAAACATAAAGCTGTGTTCTTAATTTTTAATATGCAAGCTTTTCAAGACCGTGTTTAAAATGCAGGTTCCTAAGCCCCCAATCTCAGACTCTGATTTACTGGGAACTTGCATTTTTGCAAGTACCCTCCTCTCCTCCTCCAAAAGTTATTTTGGAGCAGTGGTCTCTGCACCACGTTGTGAGAAACATTGTATAAACGATTAATTATGGGAACACTGCTTTGTCTGAAATAAAAATAAGTATAAACCATCTTAATTACATTTATTGTCCCTTGTGTTGTAGACATTAAAAAGGGAAGAATAAGCTAATTACAAGCACGTTAACTGTTATAGTTTACGTGTTATCCAACATTTGGAACTGAAGACTTTCAGCTCTTAGATAAATTTTGGGTGCCACTTGCAAGTAGGTATTAATAGGACAGAACGTACATACTCATTCTCTTGGTGTAGTAATGGTTTAATTGGGTAACTTATTTTGATTCAGATGGAGACACTATTTGGACCTTACAATTTAGCTGGTGTCCAGGGTGATATGCCCTGCCCTACCCCCAATCTATATACGTGATAATTATAATATTTGTGTAATTTTCTTACACAAGATGAAACAGAGGCTGGTATCCTAGTGTAATGGGGAAGCGTTACTGGCCTTGGGTGGGGAGTTCTTGTTTTCCGTTAAAATAACTGAATTTGTAAAACTGCACCGAGACCAGAGAGCCAATAATTATCTTTATTATACAGAAACGTGAAGATCATATGCATTAAATGAGGTGTTTTTGAAGTGAACATTATGCAGATTCAAACTAAAGACATCCTCATCTTACTGAGATACAATATAAACATGACTCAAAGTTGCAAGAAAGAACTTCAGCTCAACTTCCACACCCCCAATCAAGCTAAAACTTTCCACAGGAAAACCTGGTTTCAATTCCTGCCGAATTGTTGAAATGGAAACAAAAACTAAATCAGGTAGAGACAACACATGGGCTGGTTTTTGTATTTTTAGAGAGCCAGACTAAAGCTCTACTCAGCCTCACATTGAGAATTTGTTTCATGTTAAAATTTGAATCTCTAGTTACCTAAGTGATACCTGAAGTGAAAAATGAAAAAAAAAAAAAAAATGTTGAGTTGGGGAATTTTGTGGGGCTAGACAGATTTGGGGAGGAGATAAAAGTTATAATCATTCATTTACTTATCTCTGATCAGGAAGGTTTCATATCAGGTCCGTTCACCTGCATTAGCCCTCTCACAGCCGATTTCTCTAATGGTCAAGAGGTGGGATCCATTTCTAGTATTGGCATCATAAATGCTTGATGTTAGCAGTTTGATGCCTGTCTGCCAGTCCAAATCTGAACTTTCTATTAGAATGCTTTAGACACCAAATTGACCCTCCAACTAGGGTTTTTCTTAATAAGCTTCTCTTTGCACTACCCTCAACTGAAAAACATTTTAGAGATTTGGCTAGAAGGATGGGTGTGTCGAAATTAGATGAAGGACTAGGAAGGTATCTGTGGATTAAATATAGACAAAACTACTTTCAGAACTCTTTAAAGGCAAACAGAATTTCTCTATCCATTTATGTAGGAAGCCAAAAACAGGGAACAAGACGTGGAGTTTAGAGATACTATCTAGACTCAGGATGCTGCTATTCAGCAATTGAAATTTATAATTCTCTTGATTTGGTCAGAGAAGAGAGATCAAAGGAGTCTGGAGGAACCAGGACAGTTGTGTGGTAATGGGTGCAAGTCCTGATGCTATGAAGGAGGTGGCTGAGATATAAATATATTTCTTTCATTTCGACCTCTGTCCTAATGAATAATGGAGCAGAGCATATACTTCTGGTTCTACGGCTGCGAGAACCAGGTACTCAAATTTGGAATATTCTCATTAGGCTAGAATAGGAACATGTGAAAATCACTAGTGGGATATACAATCCCAGAGATCACCTGCTCCAAAAACTAGTTTTGTTTCCATTGATCCTTATTCAAAGGGACAGTTATTTCCAAAGGCTACATGACTTAGAAGAGTCTGAGAAACAAAGACTGAAAACATGTATTGAAGATAGAAAGCAAGGCTTTAAAAAAAATGTAACCAATGGTTCCAAATCTCATTCGCCTTCTGTGGCTGGAGAACTCCAAATCCCATTTAGATAATCTTGGTTATCCCAAAGCACACTAGATGGAAGTAAACCAAGAAATGAGAGAAAATATTTATTGGGCGTGTGTGGGTTCACCTAGTTTATTCGTCCCTGGAGGGCAAGTCTAGGGAGAAATAAAGTTTGCTCATAGCGGTCAAAGTCTGTGGACAAGCCCTGAAGTTGCTCTCCTCAGATCCCAAGTCTGATTCAAGAGAAGGAAAAAAAAGGGATGAAAAATATCTCATCACACAAAACTCAGTGATGGTGTCTCTGACAGTCCCCAAGCCAGCAGTGGAGGAAGGAAAACCCGCCTGCTGGCTCTAGGATTTATTGAAGGCTGCCAGCACAGCCCAGATCATCTCTGTGGCGCTGCGCTTTGTCCCCTCCACTTCAGGGTCCAGGTCTACTAAGTCCTTGGCCCGATTCATTGCCACGTCATACTTGTCGTCTGTCAGAGAGGAGAAGACGTTGTCCAGCACGTCGGAGGAGTGGGCCAGCACCAGGAGAGCGAGAGTCCGTCTGTCCATGCGCTGAGGGTCATTCACCCACCGCTCTAGGACACTGTCCTGGAGTTTTTTCACTAGTCGCTGCTTCTCTGTTGTGTTGGTCACTGGATGAGTGGTCATGTCGAATAGGAGGAAGTTCTGCTTCTCAGTGGTTAGAATACCCTTTTCTACTAGGTTCTTTGCAATTCGCTCTCTTACATTTCTCAGCTGGTATTGTAATTTGAAGGGGTTCCAGGTCTCACCTATAGGGAAAAGAAACAGAAAACTTGGAATAACATTATAAACCAACTACATCTAATAAGACATCTATAGAACATTCCACCCTATTAACAGCAGAATATACATTCTTCTCAAGCGTACACGGAACATTCTCCAGGACAGACCATATGCTAGGCCATAAAACAAGCATTAATACATTGAAAAAGACTGAAAACATACAAAGTATGCATTGTGATCAAGAAATACTAGGGGCGCCCAGTTAGCTCAGGTGGTTAGAGCGCAGTGCTCATACACCAAGCTTGCTGGTTCCGTCCCCACAGGGGCCACTGAGATGGGCCCTCCACAACTAGATTGAAACAACTATTTGGGTCCTCGAAAAACACACTGTTTCCCAATTAAAAAAACAACAACTATATGGGTCCTCGAAAAACACACTGTTTCCCAATTTAAAAAAAACAAACAACTATATGGATCCTCGAAAAACACACTGTTTTCCAATTAAAAAAAAAAAAATACGGTGAATGCTACTGCCGAATGCCATCCACCAGAATGGCAGGGATCTTCA
The DNA here is from genome assembly GCA_033961575.1 of Aselliscus stoliczkanus. Lineage (NCBI taxonomy): Eukaryota > Metazoa > Chordata > Mammalia > Chiroptera > Hipposideridae > Aselliscus > Aselliscus stoliczkanus. Next base: position 103,735,838 of record CM066739.1, read on the forward strand.
ACATGGGAAGTGGCGCGTCAAACCCTAGTGACAGTGTGTCACAAGTTTCAACTTGTTCGGTGTGGTCAGTCAGGCATGAGCTATGGTTGAGAGAAAGTACGTGTTTTAAAGGGTGCTGTAAACAATGGATCACGAACAATGCATTAATATGAAATGGGCAAACAGTTTCACTCTCCATCATGACAATGCTCTGTGTCATACATCGCTTCTGATATATGGCAATTTCTGTCAAATAAAAACACTGCGGTGTGTCCTCATCCACCTTACTCACTGGATCTGGCACCATGCGACTTCTGGCTCTTCCCCAAAGTCAAAATGATTCAGGACATCGAGGCAGCCACCACAGTGCAACTAAAGACACTCATGAAAGAGGACTTCCAGAAGTGCTTCAGAAAGTGGCAAGAATGAAGAAATAAGTGTGTTTGAAGTGCGGTGGAGTATTTTGAGGAGAAGTAATGGCAATGTGTCCTTTACTGTAATAATTTTTTAAAAATTTAAACATATACCATATTTTTTGATCACACCTATACTACATTCAACTACAATGGAATTAAATTAAAAATTAGTAATAGAAGGAAATTTAGGAAATTCAAAAAATGTGGAAATTAAACAATACACTCCTAAATAACCAGTAGGTCAAAGAAGAAATCACAAAGGGAATTTAAAAACTACTTTGAGTTGAATGAAAATAAAAACACAACAACCAAAACCTATGGTCCCAGCTTACTGCAGTGCCAAAAGGGAAATTTACAACTCCAATTGTTATGTTAGAAAAGGACATGTCAGGCCAGCCAAGTGGCTTGTTGGTTAAGAATTGGCTTGGGACGCCAGCTCTGAGCAGCAGGGCTGCTGGTTTGGGTCCCACATGGGCCAGTGACACTAAACCCTCTACAGCTAAGATGGTGAACAACAGCTCGACCTAGAGCTGGGCTGCCGTGAGTTGCTGGCGACGGCGTAGGCTGCAGTGGGCTGCCATGAGCTACTGTGAGTGGTCGGCAGCCAGCGTGAGCTGCCATGAGCCACTGTGAGTGGCCATCCAATGGCTGGCGACTCATCCGCCTCAGCCAGGAAGAGTGCAATGATCACAATACCAACATGGGCCAGTGAAGTGACGTCCTCCACAACTAGACTGAAGAACAAAAGGACAGCAACTTATTGGTTCCGGTACCGATTCCCCAACGCTGTTCCCTTCCCTAATTCCACAATAAAATCTTTAAAAAAAAAAAGAAAAGGACATGTCAAATCAATAGGCTAATCTAACCTACCTTAAAAAACTTGGGGAAAGAAAGAAAAAAGGGGCAGGCTAAACCAAATCAAGCAGAAAAAAGTAAATTATAAAAATTAAGAGTGGAGGGCCGACCGAGTGGCGCAGTGGTTAAGAGCTGGCTTGGGATGCCAGGGACCCCGGTTCAGATCCCACATATGAGGGCCAGTGACACTGCCCTCTACAGCTAAGATGGTGAACAACAGCTCCACCTGGAGCTGGGCTGCTGTGAGTCTCCAGCGATGGTGTAGCTGCAGCTCCTGCTGCAGTGGGCTGCCATAAGCTACAGTGAGTGGCAGGCAGCGAGTGTGAGTGGCCAGCAGCTGGAGTGAGCTGCCGATAGCCGCCGTGAGTGGCCGTCCAGAGGCCGGTGACTGATCTGCCTCACCGGAGAAGAGTGCAATGACAATACCAACATGGGCCAGTGAAGTGACGTCCTCCACAACTAGACTGAAGAACAAAAAAGGACAACAGCTTGTCTGTTCCCTTTCCCTGGTTCCCCAATGCTGTTCCCTTCCCCCAATTCCCCAATAAAAATCTTTAAAAAAAAAAAATTAGAGTGGAAATAGAAAAACTAAAAACAATAGAGAAAGCCAATAGAAGTAGAGCAATAAAATTAATAAGCCTAGACCAAGAGAAAAAGAGAGAAGACTCAAATTACTAAAATTAGGGCCTTGAAGAAATAAAAAGGGTAATAAGGGGATAATACCATAAACAACAGTATGCGAGCAAATTAGAAAACCTAGAAGAAACAGATAAATTCCTTGAAACACAATAATTACCTAAATTGACACAAGAAGAAAAAATGTGAAAAGATCTACAAGTAAACAGATTGAATAAATAATTTTTCATCTCCTTACAATGAAAAATGTGGCCAACATGACTTTACTGGTAATTCTACCAAACATTTAAAGAAGAATTAATACCGGGCCGGCCGAGTGGCGCATTGGTTAAGCGCTGGTTTTGGGATGCCAGCGGCCCCGGTTCGGATCCCACATGAGGGCCAGTGACACTGCCCTCTACAGCTAACAACAGCTCCACCTGGAGCTGGGCTGTGCGAGCCCCGGTGATGGTGTGGGCTGCAGCTCCTGCTGCAGTGGGCTGCCATAGGCTACAGTAAGTGGCCCGCAGCCAGCGTGAGCGGCTGGCAGCCAAGCGTGAGCTGCCAATAGCCGCGATGAGCGACATCCAGAGGCCAGCCAAGCGTGAGCTGCCAATAGCTGCGATGAGCGACATCCAGAGGCCAGCGACCGATCTGCCTCATCCGGGAAGAGCGCAATGACGATACCAACAGTGAAGCAACATCCTCTGCAACTAAACTGAAGAACAAGAAGACAGCAACTTGTCTGTTCCCCTTCCCCGATTCCCCAACGCTGTTCCCCTCCACCAAATCCCCAATAAAATCTTTAAAAAAAGAATTAATACCAATCCTTTACAAACTCTTTCAAAATCAAATCAAAACCAAACAAACAACAAAAAACAAGAGGAAGGAACACTTCCTTAATCTATACATTATTACTCTGATGCCAAAACCAGACAGACATCCCAAGAAAATTGCAAACCAATGTCCCTTATGAATACAGGTACAGAAATATTTAACAAGGGCCGGCCAAGTGGTGTGTTGGTTAAGAGCTGGCTTGGGACGCCAGTGGCCCCAGTTCAGATCCCACATATGAGGGCCAGTGACACCGCCCTCTACAGCTAAGATGGTGAACAACAGCTCCACCTGGAGCTGGGCTGCTGTGAGTCCCCGGGGACGGCACAGCTGCAGCCCCTGCTGCAGTGGGCTGCCATAGGCTACAGTGAGTGGCCGGCAGCCAGCGTGAGCAGCTGGCAGCCAGTGTGAACTGCCAAGAGCCACTGTGAGCGGCTGTCCAGAGGCCGGCGACCAATCTGCCTCATCTGAGAAGAGCACAATGATGATACCAACATGGGCCAGTGAAGCAACATCCTCCACAACTAGACTGAAGAACCAAAGGACAGCAACTTGTCTGTTTTCCTTCTCCAGTTCCCCAATGCTGTCCCCAGCCCCTAATACCCCAATTAAAAAAAAAAAAAACTTAACAAAATACTAGCAAAACAAATCCAGCAACATATAATAAAGACTATATATAACATGACCAGGTGGGGCTTACACCAGAAATGCTAGCCTGTTTTAAAATCCAAAAATTCAAATATGTAATACAAAAACCAAAACCAAATATTCAACTCAATAAACAGAAAAAGTATTTGACAAAATCCAACATCCTTTTTTTTTTTTTTTTTTGTGAGGGCAGTATCACTGGTCCTCATATGTGGGACCCGAATCGGGGCCGCTGGCTTCCCAAGACAGTGCTTAATCACCGCACCACTCGGCCGGCCCCCAACATCCTTATATGATAATACCACTCAACAAATTACGAACAGGTGGGAACTTCCTCAACTTGATAGAGGGCATTTACGAAACATCCACAGCTAGCATCATACTTAATGGTGAAGGACTGACTGTTGTCCTGCTAAGATCAGGAACAGGACAAGGATGTCCATGTTCATCATTTCTATTTAGAACTGTCCTGGAGGTTCTAGCCAGAGCAATTAGGCAAGAATTAGAAATTATTTTCAGGTGACATGATCTTGAATACAGAAAAATCTAAGGAATATACTTAACTATTACAACTAATAATCAAGTTCAGTAAGGTTGCAGGATACAAGATTAACATATAAAAGTCAACTAAATTTCTGTGCATCATTAATGAACAACCTGAAAACAAAATTAAGGAAACAATTACATTTACAACAGCATCAAAAAGAGCAAAATACTTAGGAATAAATTTAACAAAAGAAGTTCGAAGACTTACATACTGAAAATTACAAAATATTGTTGAAAGAAGTTAAAAAAGATCTAAAAAATGGGGAGAAATCCCATGTTCATAGATTGGAAAATGTATTCTTACTCAATAATAGCAATATTCCCCAAATTCATCTACAGTCAACATAATCCCTATTAAAATCCTAACTTGCTCTATTGCAGAAATTGACAAGCTTTTCCCATAATTCATATGAAAATGCAAAGGACCCAGAATGGGCAAAATAATCATGAGAAAGAACAAAGTTGTAGGACTCACACTTGTTGATTTCAAAATTACTACAAAACTACAATAATCAAGATAGTGCGGTACTGCATAAGAATAGAAGTATAGATCAATGAAAGAGTCCAGAAATAAACCCATACATTTATGGTCAAATGATTTTTGACAATGGTACCAAGATAATTCATGGAAGAAAGAAGTCTTTTCAACAAATAGTGCTAGGGCAACTAGGACACAGTATGTCTATATCCTTATGTGAAAGAATGAAGTTGGAGCAACACCTCACACCATATACAACAAGAGCTAAAGCTATAAAACAAAAGAAAATACAGAAATAAATCTTCATGAGCAATGGTTTCTTAGACATTATATCAAAAGCACAAGCAACGAAAGAAAAAAAAAAATTGAAACGTACCCAAATTGAAGACTTTTATGCTTCAAAGCATACAAATTAAGGAAGTGAAAAGATAACTCACAGAATGGAAGAAAATTTTTGCAATTCATGTAGCAGATAAGAAATTTGTATCTAGAATATATATAAAGTACAACTCAACGGCAAAAGGTAAAACCAATTTAAAAAGTGGGTAAAGGATCTGAATAGACAATTCTCCAAAGAAGATATACAAATGGCTAATAAGCACATATAAAGAAGCTCAACATCATTAGTCATTTGACAAATACAAATAAAAATCACAGTAAGATACTACTACATACTCACTAGGATGGCAAAAATATAAAAAAAAATCAGAAAATAATAAGTGTTGATGAAGACGTGGAGGAACTAAAACTTTCACACATTGTTGGTAGAAAGGAATGTAAAATGATGCTGCTACTGTGACAAACAGTCCCTATTCCTGTCTCCCAGAAGTTTAAAATCTAGTATGCAATGATAGTGGGGAGACAAAAATAATATTTGAAGTGGATCCTAATGACAAACTAGATATGGTTCTTTTAAATGTTAATCACTGGGGTGGCCAGTTAGCTCAGTTGGGTAGAGTGCAGTGCTCCTAACACCAAGGTTGCCGGTTCGATCCCCACATGGGCCACTGAGCTGCACCCTCCACAACAGATTGAAACAACTACTTGACATGGAGCTGATGGGTCCTGGAAAAACACTGTTTCCCAATAAAAAAGAAAAAAAAAGTTAAAAATAAATGTTAATCATTGAGGTATAATGCCAGGACAAGAAATCTATTTCTTCACCTATACAACAACTGTCCCAGTAGAATCTATTTTTGAAATAATTATTTTGGAACTCTGCAGTCTATTTGAATGTTTGTAGGTTCCAGGGCAAGGTTTAGCTGGCAAATTGTGGTTAATATTGGTCACTTTCAGCCTTTACCTCCCAGCCCTATGACAGGCAGCTATAGGGACAGCAATCTGTGGTTTGGTGCCTCTTGCTGGAGGCAGGGTGGGCAATAAGGACCTTGTCCTTGAAATATCGACATCTCTGTTCTGATTATGGATTGCAGCTTCTGGTGGCTGCCATGCAGGTAAAGGTTGGCTGCCATTTTTACAATCCCCACCAGCTGAAGCCGATTCCAGGGAGATTTAAAGGATAAGCATTGTTGTTTTTCTTTTACATTCAAAAACAACTCCATATACACGGTATATTAGAAAGTGAGTGTGCTTGCTCAGGAAAAGAAGGAACCACACAAAAGATGTGAGTTTGAAGCTTTCACCTCATCTGATCCATGGCACAGAGACAGCATACAATAACAAAACAAAACAAAACAAAAAAACCCCAGCAAGCCCTGTCAATTGAAAATTTTATAACCAGAAAAACTGTCCTTCAAAAAATAAGGGAGGGCCGACTGAGTGGCACGGTGGTTAAGCACTGGCTTGGGAAGCCAGCAGCCCCAGTTTGGGTCCCACATATGAGGGCTAGTGACACGGCCCTCAAAAAAAAAAACCCAAAAAACAAAAAACAAAAAATAAGGGAGAAATTAAGACTTTCCCAGATAAACAAAAACTGAAAGAGTTTGTTACCACTAAACTTGCCCTGCAAAAAATGCTGAAAAGAAGTCCTGCAGGTTGAAATGAAAGCCAGACAGTAACTGGAAGCAATAAGAAGAAATAAAGATTTCTAATAAAGGTAAATACATGGACAACTATAAAAGCTAGTATTACTGTAATTTTGGTTTGTAACACCACTTTTTATTTTCTATTTGTTTTAGAAGATAAATATATTAAAAAGCAATTATTAATTATACAAAGCACACAATGTATAAAGATATAATTGGTGACATCAAACAGAAAGAAGGTGGAATGGAACTGTATAGGGGCAGAGTTTTTGTATATAATTGACGTTAAATTGGTATAAATTCAAATTAAGTTGTTATAACGTTAGGATGCTAATGGTACCAACAAAGAAAACCATTGCGAAATATACACAAAAGAAAATGAGAGGAAATCAAAATGTTTTGCTACACAAAATCAACTAAACATAAAAAACAGTAATGCAAAAACGAGGGACCAACAGCTGTAAGGCACATAGGAAACAAGCAGCAAAATGGCAGAAGTGTCTCATCAGTAATTAATTTATTTTTATTTATTTATTTATTTATTTGTTTTTTTTAGGGCAGTGTTACTGGCCCTCATATGTGGGACCCGAACCGGGGTTGCTGGCGTCCTAAGCCTGCGCTTAACCACTGCGCCACTCGGCTGGCCCACAGTAATCAATTTAAATGTAAATTAATTAAGCTTTTCAATCATAAGACAAAGACTGGAAGAATGGATTAAAAATATGATCCAACTATACACTGTCTATAAGAGACTCCCTTTTGATCAAATTACACACTAATAACCCTTATGAATACAGATGAAAAAAATCCTTAATAAAATATTAGCAAATTGAATCTAGTGAAATTTATCCCAAGAACGTAACATAAGAAAATCAAATGGGGGTCTGGACGGGTGGCACAGTGCAAGCTCTGAGGAACAGGGTTAGCGGTTCGATTCCCACATGGGCCAGTGAGCTGAGCCAGAGCTGAGGTGCTGCTGAGCTTCCAATGGGTGGCTGGATGTTTCAGCTGGTGAGCGCGCATACTCTTAAAAACACGGTTGCCGGTTTGACTCCCATATGGGATGGCGGGCGGCAACTAGATTGAAAGTGGTGATTGGATTTGGAGCCGAGCTTGAGCCCTCCACCACAAAGATTGAAGGAAAACAACTTGACTTAGAGCTAATGGGTCCTGGAAAAACACAATGTTCCCCTTTCCCAATACCCCAGTAAAATCTTTAAAAAAAAAAAAAGAAAAGCTATCAAATGGGGAAAGAACCAGAATGGGCATTTTGCCAAATAAGGCATACAGATAGCAAGTAGGTACATGCTATGTATATTTTACCTCAATAAAAAAAAGTTTACTGGGGCTGGCTGAGTGGCTCAGTTGGTTAAGAGTTGGCTTAACAGTGCAAGTTCTGAGCAACAGGGCTGCCAGTTCAATTCCTACATGGGCCAGTGATGCTGCGCCCGAACTGAGCTGTCGCTGAGCTGCCAACAGGTGGCAGGATGGCTCAGCTGGTGTAACAACACCTGTTCGATGGTGGCTACGCCCACCTGCAACTAAGACTGAACTTGGCACCTTGGTCTGAGCTACCACACGGATGGCTCAGTGGATGGGGCGTGCGCTCTTAAAAACAAGGCTGCTGGTTCGACTCCCACATGGGATGATGGCTATGCCCACCTGCAACTAAGACTGAACACAGCACCTTGAGCTTAGAGGCCACGAGCTGCCGAAGGTAAGCCAGGTGGCGACTGGCACCCTCCACAACGGAGACTGAAGAACAACTTGGGTGGCCCCTCCCCCAATTTCCCAACACTGTTCCCTTCCCCTAATTTCCCAATAAAATCTTAAAAAAAAAAAAGTTTACTATACACCTAAAAGTAATTAAAACATGTCCATCCAAAAACTTGCCCATGAATATTCTTTTTTTTTTTTTTTGAGGGCAGTGTCACTGACCCTCATATGTGGGATCCGAACCGGGGCCGCTGGTGTCCCAAGCCAGCGCCCAACCACCGCGCCACTCGGCAGGCCCAAAAACTTATTTATTTATTTATTTATTTATGAGGGCAGTGTCACTGGCCCTCATATGTGGGACCGAACCGGGGCCGCTGGCTTCCCAAGCCAGCGCTTAACCACTGCGCCACTCAGCCGGCACCCATGAATATTCTTAACAGCATTATTCAAAATATCCAAGAAGTGTAAATGACCTAAATGTCCATCAAATGGAGAGTGGATAAACAAATGTGGGACATCCATCCAATGAAATATTATTCAGCAACATAAAGCAGTCAAGTTAAACTGGGGGAAAGTGCAGTAAGATTGGTGGATTGTATCAATGTCAATATCCTGGTTGCCACATTATACTATAATTTTATAAAATGTTACCAGTGGGGGATTCTGGGCAAAGCATAGAAGAGATCTCTCTATATTATTTCTTACAACCACACATGTATCTACAAATATCTTAATAAAAATTTCAATTAAAAAACACTATTTCAGAAGGTGACAGTGGCTATGGGAAGATTTTCCTAAAATTTTATGCTATAGATCTAGTGACTCACATTAAAGTTTTTGAACTTGTCCTTGAAAAAGAAAAAAGGAAGTACTGATACATAGATGAACCTTGAAAACATCTTGAGAAGCTAGTCACAAAACCCACAAGTTGGATGATTTCATTTATATAAAATATCTGGAAAAAGCAAATCTATAGAGACAAAATGTAAATTAGTGGTTGCCTAGAGCTGGGCAGGAGGGTTAGGGGGAAATGTAGGGAAAACTGCTATTGAGTATGGGGTTTATTTTGGGGGTAGTATGAGGTTTATCTTGGGGGTGATGAAAATGTTCTAAACTGAAGAATGTGATGGATGGTTTCACGATTGTGTGAATATACTAAAATCCATTTAACTGTGCTTTCAATGGGTCAACTTGTATGTGAATTATATATCAATAAAGATGTTAAAAAACTTCTTGTAAAGAATCCTGTTATAGAGCTTACGGGGTAGAGTGGCAGAGGTACGGTGAAGCTTTGGAAAGCTTTCGGTATTGATTAGCCATGCCTTTTTTGTCCCTTGTTCGTACAGTTAAACAGTGAAACACACACACACACACACACACACACACACACACACACACACACACATCTTACCCGGCACCTTGAATTTCTGTACTTCTTTTCCAGACCTTAAGAGTAGGATAAAGATGTGGGATTTCGGACTCATGTTGAGCCATCTTACCGGTGAGTAGCTCTATCCATGTCTGGACAGTTTCTGTGGGTTCCGTGGCTTTGATATGTTTGAGAGTTTCATCCAGTAGAACGTCACCCGTTGGGCTGTCTGACTTCAGCAGTACCTTTAAGAAAGGTACATTCAAATCAAATCCTTTCATTATACCATATATACATTATTGGGAAAGTGTTGTAGAAAATGCAAAGCAGCATAATATACCATCCCTGTTCTCAAGAAGTTTAAAAATCTAGGTTGGGGTGACAGTGGGGAGACCAAAATAACGTGATGTGGACATTAGTGACAAACTGGCTATAAATGATAATAGGAAAACGTTCAATAATAATTCTTGGAGTCTGGAAAACCTACTTGTAAAACTATTAGGAAAGGTAGGAAAGTCAGGGAAAAAAGAGTTTGGGGGAAAAATGGTCAAATCTAGTTTAACTGATATGGGACAGCCAAGATGGAATGTCTAGCCAACAATTAAATGTGGAAAAAGAAGGCGGGCCTAGGATTTGTGAGTTACTATCATATCCTGGAGAGGTGATAGACGAAGCTGTAAAGGTAAATGCTCCCTCTGGAAGGACAGACGTCATGCAAAGGGATACACACTGAGACTCAGATGGTAAGGAAGGAAGAAGTACAGGACATAGGGGACAGCCAGAGGCACAAGTAACGCAGGCCAAAAATGAAGGAAGTTTCCAATAGGAGGAAGTGGTCAAGAGTGGCCAATGCCACATATAGGTTAAAAGAGAAAACTAAAGACTGAAAAGGAGCTGGCGATGGCTAAGAATGTAGTTTCAGTAGAGTGCTGAGTATGACAGTGAAGTTGTCCACAAACGAGGAATAAAAAAATGGAGGTAGGAGTGTAGCTCCTATGTTGAAGAAGACAGTAAGTGGAAGGAGAGATGTTGGATGGTTATCTGAGGATGACTGGAGTTAAGCAAAGACTGCGCATGACCCATGTGCTTGCGTCCGCCCATATAATACTCTATCTCAGAATGTTCTACCTGTAGCTATAGATGGAGGACTAATCAACAGCATCCTACATGGGATTTTTCTGCATAAAACAGAAAAAAAAGCCTGAAATTCTTATAACTCGTTAGACTACAGATACTTGGATTTCTCCCTCTGGCACAGGATAATGAGACTTGTTAGACGATGGGACAGCTGAGTCAGTGTGATTTATCATGTCTCACTCTTCAAGCCTTCCTATTCCTCCAAAATGCACCACTGGCCCCTGCCCTTCGCTAAGCTAAGAGGATGTCCACAGAGGATGCTGTACCTTTCTGTCTAGGAGGCGCTTCTTACGCATGGTAGGGGGTTCCAGATAGATTCGACCCCGCATGGCCAGCTCTATCAGGATGCCCCCTCGCAGGCCAGATGATATGCAGTCATTCCAGAAAGATGTGTAACCCTAGAAAAGGGGAAAAGAGAAAGAATGTTCTGAAAGGGATATGGACTTGCAGCAAGCACCCTAACGTGGTCCATTTTGTGTGATTTGTTTTGCATCATATTACATGAACGCAAAGCACAGAGTAAGAGAAAAGAATCTCGAGTTCCCTTAATCCCCCACCCCGTATGATTTTCTGTCTGGCTTTAAGCCCTTTGTGTGTTACCATGGTTTGGCTGTTAGTAACTGGCATGTCAAATTTTAATTTTTGAGAAGAATTTTGGCTTCTTTGAAATGTGTTTCTGTGACACTCTAAATTTCAGAGTGGGATATGAATCAGTAGACAAATGAATAAACCCCTTGAACCTTTCACTCCTCTAAGAGATGTACTATTTGCAGGCTATTTTGATAGGTTGTGTAGAAATCAAGCTCTGCCACTGACTATTAAAGAGTCTTGGGTACGTCACTTGACCTTTCTCCAGTACAATGTCCCTATCTGTAAAGTGGGGACACCGATATCTATCTTCCTATTTTCTGTGAGGAACAAATGAGATGTTGTAGAGAAGAAAGCATTTAGCACAGTGCCTGGCATACATGTAAGTAGGCACTTACATGTTAGTTTCCCTTCCCTAAATGCCACAGAGGATACAAAAGACATGTAAGAAATAGCCATTGTCTCAAAGAGCTGAAAATCTGGCTGGAAAAGACCATGCAAATTTGAAGATAATTCTGTGATAATATAAAATTTCAATAAAAGTTCAAATGAAAAAGCAGTAGAAGAGACAGGCATGAATAACTGTTGGAAGTTTGGTTTAGATGATAGTTTTTCAAACTATATATCACTTTTGCACTAAAGTAGCCAGGAACTCTTAGGGGACCTGAGTTGGGAGTTTGAAGAATAGGTTGAACCAGCAGAGAGGGAGGGTTTTCCCGATGAAGAAAATCATCCAAATTCCACCTATTCTTCAAAATGGCGTTTTAAGCTAAAGTGGCAAGGAAGGAGACCTCAAATATGTTTAGAGATCTAACTCAAGGATTTAAAGAGAAACCATGTGGGCTGGCCAAGTGGCACGTTGGTTAAGAGCTGGCTTGGGACGCTAGCTCTGAGCAGCAGGGCCCCGGTTTGGATCCAGTGACACTGCCCTCTACAGCTAAGATGGTGAACAACAGCTTGACCTGGAGCTGGGCTGCTGTGAGTCACTGGCGATGGTGTAGGCCGCAGTCCCTGCTGCAGTAGGCTGCCATAAGCTACAGTGAGTGGCTGGCAATCGGTGTGAGCTGCCGTCCAAGGGCAGCGACCGATCTGCCTCGCTGGGAAGAGTGCAATGATAATACGAACATGGGCCAGTGAAGCAACGTCCTCCACAACTAGAGTGAAGAACAAAGGGACAGCAACTTATCTGTTCCCCTCCCCCAATTCCCCAATAAAATCTTTAAAAAAAAGAGAAACCATGAGACCGAGATAATTGGAGCCAGCCCTGATGCTTTGAACTTTTTACTGAAAGGCAATGTTGAATCCTGAAGGTTCTGAGCAAGGAGTTATGACTATCACAAGGAAGACCCATCCAAGTTATCAGAGCCGTTCAAAACTCCCCAACTATCTCTGGGTGTAGCATTCCCTCTCGCTAGAGACACGGTGGGTGAGATGCTGGCAGGGAGGGTCTACCATGGCTTTAAAGCATTACCACAACTAGGTGACCAGTAAGAGCAATATGTACTGAACACCTACTATGTAGTAGATTCGGGCTAAGCTTTTTACACACATTATCTGATTACATCTTCACAACAACCCTGTAAGGGAGGTAATACTATGACCCACATTTTAAAGATGAGGAAACAAAGGCTTATGGAGGTTACATAATGTGACAGAGGTCACAAAGCTAAATAGAGGCAAATCATTTTTTTAAATTGTATTTTTCTCTGTTGCTTTGGAAATTATACACTCACTTTTCTTTAGAGAAGTTATCCTTGACATTTTAACATGCATGACAATTAAAATTAACACAAGATCTATTTTTAAAATGAATCAATATATTAGCTACTCTCCTAGTTGACCAATAGTTTTTTTTTTCTAACCTCACAAGATATGATGAGCATCGTCGTTATTTTATTCAAGTAGCACTTGTTTAGATTTACTCAGATGCCTACCAAGTTCCTTGCTCACCATTCCTTCTTGCTTCTCAGAATCCTTTCTGGTACCATTTTCCTTCTTCCTGAAGTAGAATTTCCTTAAGTGAAAGTCTGTTGGCAACAAATTGTATTTTGCTTACCTGAAATGGCTTTATTTCACCATCATTCTTGAAAGATACTTTTCTGGACATAAAATTCTAAGTTGTTTTCTCTTATCTCACTGAAGATATTATGCCCTCCTTGCTTCCATTGTTGCAAGGGAGAAATCTATCATTCTTATTGATTGTGGTTTCTTTGTAGGTGATTTGCCTTTTTTTTTTTTTTTTTTTTTTTTTAAGAGGGCAGTGTCACAGGCCCTCATATGTGGGACCCGAACTGGGGCCGCTGGCATCCCAAGCCAGCACTTAACCATTGGCCGGCCAATGATTTGCCTTTTTCTTTGGTTTTTTAACATCTTCTCTTGGTGTTTTGCAGTTTGCCTACAATGTGATTATGAATTTACTTATCCTGTTTGGTATAAGCTTCCTGTATCTGTAGGTTCATTTCTTAGTCCTTAAAAATTCTGTTCTTATCTCTAAAAATTTTGGCTTTCTTCTACGTTTTTTTCTTTCCTTCTGGGATTTCAATCTTTCTTATTCTAACCTCATATCTTTTAACCTCTTTTATATTTTCTATTTCCTTTGTCTCTCTATTGCTTGCTGAAAAGTTATTTCATATCTGGCTTCCAAGTTATTCTCTCCATCTACATCTGTTAAACTAACCCTGAGATTTTTATTTCACCTACTTTTCATTTCTATAAGTTTTATGTAGTTATTTTTCACTTTTGCCTGGTCCTCTGTGATCACTTCTTTTTGTTGTTCATTCTGTGATTCTTTTTATTTCTTCAAATGTCATAGATATTTTATTTATTTTTTAAAGATTTTATTGGGGAATTGGGGAAGGGGACCAGCCAAGTTGTTGTTCTTCAGTCTTCATTGTGGAGGGCGCCAGTCACCATCTGATTTCCCGTCGGCAGCCTGTGGCCTCTATGCTTAAGGGACTGTGTTCAATCTTGTTGTGGGTGGGCGTAGCCACCATCCCATGCGGGAGTCGAACCAGCATCCTTGTTGTTAAGAGCACACGCTCTATCCTCTGAGCCATCCCGGCGGCAGCTCAGCTCAAGGTGCTGAATTCAGTCTTAGTTGCAGGTGGGTATAGCCACCATCCAATGCAGGAGTCAAACCCAACAGTCTTGTTGTTAAGAGCGCACACACTAACTACTAAGCTATCCGGGCAGCAGCTCTCAGCTCAATATACCGACTTCAATCTTTAGTTGCAGGTGGGCGTAGCCCACCATCGAACAGGCAATCTTGTTGTTACACCAGCTGAGCCATCCTGCCACCTGTTGGCAGCTCAGCAGAAGCTCAGCTAGGGCGCAGCGTTCACTGGCCCATGTGGGAATCAAACCCATGTCTCTGTTGCTCAGAGCACGCGCTCTAAGCCAACTCTTAACCAATTGAGCCACTCAGCTAGCTCTCAAAGATATTTTATATTGTCTGATCTGAGGTCCTTGAAAGACCTACTATTTGTAATTTCTGCTGATTCTCTCACAGATGTTTGTTTCTTTGTATGTTCGATATTTGATTAAGAGGTCTACATTTTGTGCATATGCGAGATTCAGGAGGCCTACATTGAGGGTGTCTTCCTCCAAAGAGGAAGGTCTACATTTGTTTCTCCTGAGAGACAGACATGGGGGAATCCCACACAACTGGGACCACATTTATACGTGGCTTCCTCATTCTATCTCAACCCCAAGTTTTATTCCTGACCACCCAATTCCTTAATCTCTGGGCTGATTTGGCAGTTTAATCCAGAGTAATGTGGTTTTCATGTCTGTTTATTGCTCACCTTCAGGATTTTAATTTTGTTGTTTGTTTGGGGGGAAGGGGGACTGAAGATTTCCTTTACTTTCCAAAGGCCCAACAATACACTAAATATAAGTTTACTCATGACTCAATATCTCACCACTATACTGCCAGAGGCAGAGGTCTTCTAATTCCATTTTCCCTATAGCTAGGATGACCTTTAAGCTCAAATCTCATTATGTAACTCCCTTCCCCTCTGCTTAAAAATCTTCAAATGCTCCTTTCAGTCAAGTCCAAATTCCTCAGTGCAGCACTCATACCAGGACGCTGCTTGCTAGTCACTCGCTGGCCTCTTTTCCCTAGAACACTGTGCTTTACCTGTCCGGAACTGTTTTAAGTACTCTTAATGCATTCTTTTTGCCTACTGGTCTTTGCACACAGTTCTGTCTAGAAGAACCAGTACTCTTTTTTCCCCCCAAATCTTCCTTGTTCTTGAGAATTAAGTACAGGGCTCACATCTTCCGTGTAAACTTCTCTAACAGTCATTCTCTCCACTCCACCCTCTGGGTTGGGTTCCTCACCTAGGTGTGCCTGTGTATATATACTCCTCCCATCGTTTTCCATAACCCATTGCAATAAACTGTTTGCCCTCAGTAGACTATAAATTACTTAAGGAGAGAGTATCTGACTAATACATAGTGTTTCTCAATAAATGTTTCTTGAAAGCGTAAATTCATGATGAAATATGATAACCTGGCAAAAGCTCAACTTGAACTGTAAATATTCACAGACACAGCCAAATTTCCTGAGGGCCTGATCTTAAAACTCAAAGCTGGGATTGGTTCCCTCCAATGCCTATCACATGGTTACTTCTAGTCATATTTGTAACCTTTCTTTAAAGAGGGAGTCAGCTTTTTTTATTTTATTATTAATATACTTGGTTTTATACAGCTTAGCTTCATAATTAAGGTTAAACTATAACTTACTTTGGAATATATAATTTACTTAGGTATAACTTTTATATAATCTTGGTGACTTTATGAATCTCAACAGGTGTGCAAACATTTCAGCTAGTATTAAAGCAATCAGAGGGAAGTTCTTTGTTTTCTCATTTCTTTCTGATCACATAGCTTCTGTTTCAGTGATAGTGATAGCAGGTTGTCAAAGGAAAAAAGAAACCAACAAACTGTCTCAGACAAAGACCAGATGGTACACCAAGCAAACAAAGATCTTAAAGATTCTCAAAGAACTGAAAAAAAAGGTGTAGGGGAGAAAAAAAATCAAGAAAATGATGTCTGAACAAAATGGAAATATCAATAAAAAGACAGAAAACTTATATTCTAGAGCTAAAGGTATAACTGAAATGAAAAATTCACTAGAGGGATTCAAAGGCAGATTTGAGAAAAAAGAATTAACAAACTTGAAGATAGGACAATGGAAATTATTGAGATTGAGGAACAGAAGAAAAAAAAAGATTAATGAATGAACAGAGCCCAGGGACCTGTGGGACACCAACAGCAGTGAACCTACACACACAGTGGGGGGGCTCCCAGAAGGAGAAGAGAGAGGAAAAGGGGCAGAGAGATTATGTGAAGAAACAAAGGCTAAAAACTTCCCATTTGATGAAAGACATGAATATAAACATCCAAAAGTTCAATGAACTCCATTAGGATGAACTCAAAGAGGTGCACACTGAATCTGATTAAAACCAAACTGTTGAAAAACAAAGACAAAGAGAATCTTGAAAACAGCAAGACAGAAGCCACTTGTCACATACAAGAGATCCTCAATAAGATTATCCACAGTTTCCTCATCAGAAACTTTGGAGACCAGAAGGCAGTGGACTAATATAATCAAAGTGCTAAAAGAAAAAAAATCCTGTCAACCACGAATCCTATATCTAGCAAAACTGTCTTTCAAAAGTGAAGAAATTTGGACTTTCAGATAAACAAAAGCTGAGGGAGTTCCTTACCACTAGACCTGCTGTGCAGGACATGCTAAAGGTTGAAATGAAAGGACAGTAGATAGTAACCCAAAGTAGTATGAAGAAATAAAGATGTCAGTAAAAATAAATACATGGGCAATTATAAAAGCTATTATTATAGTATAAATGATTTGTAACTCTTTTTTTTTTCTACATGATTTAAGAGACTAATACAGTAAAAAAATTAGTGGTCTAAAAGCTAGGATTAGTGTGACTTTGGTTTGTTACTCTACATTTTGTTTTGTACATAATTTAAAAGATTATAAAAACAATTCTTAGTTTATGGACACACATTGTATAAAGATGTAAGTCTATAACATCAATAACTGAAAGCAGTGGGATGGAACTGTTTAGAAGCAGAGTTTTTGTACACTATTGAAGTTAAGTTGGTATAAATTCAAATTAAAGTGTTATAACTTTAGGATGTTAAATGTAATCGTCATGGTAACAACAAAGAAAATATTATGGAACATACAGAAAAGGAAATAAGAAGAGAATTAAAATATTTTGCTACTAAAAAATTAACTTGGGCTGGCAGAGTGGTGCGTTGGTGAAGAGTTGACTTGGGAACGCCAGCTCTGAGCAGGGCCCTGGTTGGGATCCCACATGAGGGCCAGTGACACTGCGCCCTCTAAGCTAAGATGGTGAACAACAGCTCAACCTGGAGCTGGGCTGCTGTGAGTCGCTGGCAAAGGCGTAGGCTCTGTAGGGCTGGCCGGCAGCTGGCATGCGCTTTTGTGAACTGCCATAAGCTGCTGTGAGCAGCTGTCCAATGGCCAGCGAGTGACTGCCTCAGCTGGGAAGAGTGCAATGGCCAGTGAAGCGACATCCTCCACAACTAGACTGAAGAACAAAAGGATAGCAACTTGTCTGTTCCCCTTCCCAATTCCCCAATAAAATCTTTAAAAAAAAAAAATTTAAATTAACTAAACATAGGGCCGGCCAAGTGGCACAGTGGTTAAGAGCTGGCTTCAGAAGCCAGTGGCCCCAGTTCGGTCCCACATATGAGGTCCAATGACACTGCCCTCAAACAAAACAAAACAAAACAAAACAAAACAAAAAATTAACTAAACACGAAATAAGCAAAGCAGGAAATGAGGGACAGAAAAGCTTTAAGACAATACAGAAGACAAATAGCAAAATGACAGAAGTTCCCCCTTCTCAGTAAATATACTTTAAATGTTAATGGGTTAAACTCTCCAATCAAAAGACAGAGATTGGCAGAAAGACTGAAAACATGTTCAAACTATCTGCTATGTACAAAAGACTCACTTTAAATCCAAAGACACAGATTTTAGGTTTAAAAGTACAGGGATGGAAAAAGGTATTCCACACAAATATAATAGTAAGCAAAAAAGAGCAGGGTGGCTATACTAATATCACACAAAATATATTTTAAATCAAATTAAGTTACAAGAGAAAAAGAAACACAATGTATATTAGTAACAGTTTCAGTATAGCAAGAAGATATAACAATTCAGCCTCAGAAAGGAAATTTTGACATATGCTATAACATGGATGAGACTTGAGAACATTATGCTAAGTAAAATAAGTCAATCATAAAAAGACAAATATTATATGAATCCATTTCTGAGGTACCTTCCTATAGTAGTCAAAATTAGACAGAAAGTAGAATGGTGGTTGCCAGGAGTTGGAAAGAGTGGGGAATCAGGAGTTACTGGCTAACAGGTATAAAATTTCAGTTCCACAGAGGAAGGGTAGTGATGGTTGCGTAAAAATATGAATGTAGGTGAATACCACTGAATTGTTCACTTAAAAATGGTTAGAATGGGGGGCAGCTGGTTAGCTCAGATGGTTAGAGCACAGGCTCATAACACCAGGTTGCCAGTTCGATTCCCACATGGGCCAAGGAGCTGCGCCCTCCACAACTAGATTAAAACAACTACTTGACTTGGAGCTGATGGGTCCTGGAAAAATCACACTGTTGCCCAACAAAATTTCTTTAAAAAAATGAAAGTAACAAAAAGAAATTTTTTTAAATGGTTAAAATAACTTTTATATTATGTTTACTTACCACAATAAAAATAGAACTGGTGTGGCATGTTGACTGGAGCAATGAGAAATAAGGGCAAACAGGTAAGGTGAGACTAGGAAGCCAGGAAAACACTATCCCACCCTCTGGGAGGTTGCAGACAAGCCTTAAAAGTTAATATAGGGCCGGCTGAGTGGCGTGTTGGTTAAGAGCTGGCTTGGGATGCCAGCGACCCCAGTTCGTATCCCCCATATGAGGGCCAGGGACACTGCCCTCTACAGCTAAGATGGTGAACAACAGCTTGACCTGGAGCTAGGCTGCACGAGTACCGGTGACTGTGTAGGTTGCAGACATGCTGCAGTGGGCTGCCATAGGCTACAGTGAGTGGCCAGCAGACAGCGTGAACTGCTAAGAGTTGCCATGAGTGTCCGTCCAGAGGCCGGTGACCGATCTACCTCACCCAGGAAGAAAGCAATGATAATACCAACATGGGCCAGTGAAGCAATGTTCTCCGCAACTAGACTGAAGAACAAAAGGACAGCAACTTGTCTGTTCCCTGTCCCCAATTCTCCAACGCTGTTTCCCTCTCCCAATTCCCCAATAAAAATCTTAAAAAAAAAAAAAAGTTAATATACATTTAGTCAATGGAATCCTATAAAACCATTAAAAAGATAGGGCATGTTTTTATTTTTTATTTTTTTTAAAGATTTTATTGGGGAATTGGTGGAGGGGAACAGCGTTGGGGAATCGGGGAAGGGGAACAGACAAGTTGCCGTCTTCTTGTTCTTCAGTTTTAGTTGCGGAGGATGTTGCTTCACTGTTGGTATCGTCATTGCGCTCTTCCTGGATGAGGCAGATCGGTCGCTGGCCTCTGGATGTCGCTCATCGCAGCTATTGGCAGCTCATGCTTGGCTGCCAGCCGCTCACACTGGCTGCGGGCCACTCACTGCAGCCTATGGCAGCCCACTGCAGCAGGGGCTGCAGCCCACACCATCACCGGGGCTCGCACAGCCCAGCTCCAGGTGGAGCTGTTGTTAGCTGTAGAGGGCAGTGTCACTGGCCCTCATGTGGGATCCGAACCGGGGCCCCTGGCATCCCAAAACCAGCGCTTAACCAATGCGCCACTCGGCCGGCCCAGGGCATGTTTTTATTTATTCATGAAAGATGTGCACTTTATAGTAAATAAAAAGAAGGCTATAAAATAACTTATTTGATGTGATCAATTTTTGTTGTAATTATGTATGTGTAGAAATACGTATAGAAAAAAGTCTATAGGGATATATATCAAAATTTTAATAGTAGTCATTGTTCAGTAGTGAGATTAAGAGTGACTTTTATTTTCTTCTTTAAATCTTTTTTTAAAAAAATTAAGGTATAATTTATATAGAGTGAAATGAACAGACGTTTAGTTTTGACAAATGCATATAACCATTATCAAGATATAGAATATTTCTATCACATCAGTAAGTTCTCTTATGTAGATCTTTTTCTGAAATTTCTTAGTGTAAACATATTTCATTTAAAAAATAATAAAAAGTAGTGAAGCTATTTCTATATTTTAGACAAACTTTTATTTTATTTTATTTTTTTTGAGGGCAGTGTCACTGGCCCTCATATGTGGGACCGAACCGGGGCCGCTGGCTTCCCAAACCAACTCTTAACCACTGCGCCACTCAGCCGGCCCTAGACAAACTTTTAAAAAGATGTCAATAATATCCAAAAAGGTTTACCCTAATCTTCTGAGGAACACAAGGAAACCTCAAAAACCTTGATTCAGTATCTTTTGCCATTTGCCATTTCCCACCTTAAACCTTTTGGATAACTGAATAGTAAGGGCAAACAGAGAAAATAAAGAATAACCTCCAAGGCATTTCTTCTTCTTCAAGGATCTTATAGCACTTTTTGTGCCTTTCTCATAGTATTTGCTTATTGGGTCTGGTACTATGGTTATTATTTACACATCTTTTCTCCTACATCAGATTTATATGCTCCTTGAGGGGAGATAAACACATCTTAGTTAGTTACTTCTGTTTTCCTTATTTTTCTAAGTGTCTTGCATAAAGCAGGTGCTCAATAAATGTAGGCAGACTTGAAGGGAAAAACAGCACTATACAATTTTAATGACACTTTCTGAGGTTGAACTGCACTCCAGATGGACATAAATAAACATTACACAATTATCTCTAAAACTTTTCTATTTCCTCTAAAACCTCTCTAAATCACTGTTACGGGCCAAATAATGTCCCCCCAAAATTCCGATGTTAAAGCCCTAACCCTCCACAGGTACCTCCGATTGTGGCTGCATTTGGAGACAGGGCCTTCGAAGAGGTAAGTTAAGATGAGGCTAAGGTGGGCCTTAACCGAATTTGATTGGCTGGAAACACAGAGACACCAGGGATGGGCGCACAGAGGAAAAGCCACATGAGGACACTGTGAGAAGATGGCCACCTGCAAGCCAGGGAGAGAGGCCTCAGGAGAAACCAAACCTTGGGCTTTTGGCCTCTAGAATTGTGAGAAAATAAATTTCTGTTGTTTAAGCTACCTGTCTGGTATCTTGTTATGGCAGCTCTAGCAAACATAATATAATCATATTCTTACAGAAAAATCTAGGAGGCTTGTCTATTCATTTGGTCTGAAGCTCTTAAGATTCAAGAAGAAAGAACACTACCTACTTTTATTTATCTCCTTGTAGTATAATAGTCTCCTCCTCCTTCTATAAGGAGGATATGTGACATGGGTTCTAATCTATGGCTGTCAAAGTGAACTGAGAAGAAAAATACAATGCCTATTTATTTATGCATCAGAATCTAAAGATACGGTTATAATAAACTAAATCTTATTGCCTCTTTAAACATTTTCCGTTTTGCAAACTGAATTAGTTAAACTTCTTATTTACTTGGATGTATTGTTCCTTATGACCAGAATATCATGTTTGAGGAAAGAAAGAGGAAAAAAAAAAATGTTAAGAACTTTCATATTTCCCCCTTAAAAATCTGAGGTAATGGGATGAAACATAAAATTAACAAAATTACATCATTCAGAATTGCTTACAGTGGTACTTTCCCTTATTCTGACATTACTGGTGTCAACTTACTATTTATTATGGGATCCCCCAATCTTCAGGAATGAGCTTCATTAGGGTATTAGAATTAGAATAAGAAAGTCCTGGATAAGACTTGAAAAAAATAATTTGTGTCAAACATTACCACAGAACATAATAATCTTTTATCTTAATAGGGGGTTTTAAGTTAAACTCCACATGAAGCTATCCTAGGAGATGAAATTCTTGGGATCGCACTCAGCAATTAATAATCCTGAAGAATATTCAGCAAGAAATAAAGAAAAACATGTGATGCCCATTTTGTAAGAATGTCTTTTTTTAACCTCAGAGTCAGATTGAACATAAATCCCACAACTTATTGGCCATTTAACCATTTAACTATGACTCCCATAAAGAGAGGATGATATCTGCTTAGAAGATCAAGAAAAGAAAGTGCAAAATGTTTTGAAAACTACAATCACAACATATGAAGGGAACAAAAGAGATGAAACGGCTCTCATCAAGTTTATAGGCTCGGAGGGCCGGCCGAGTGGCGCAGTGGTTAAGCGCTGGCTTGGGAAGCCAGCGGCCCCGGTTAGGTCCCACATATGAGGGCCAGTGACACTGCCCTTAAAAAAACAAACAAAAAACCCCCCCAAACAAACAAAAAGTTTATCGGCTCGGCGGTTACGGCCAAAAGTCCCAATATAAGCGGGTCATTTTTGACTTAATATCAATACCAGATAATTAGGAAGAGAACAGTGTGCTAATTCACGGGGGATGGAGGGTTTGGAAAGGAAGGCTCTCAATGAACTAGCTTAAACTCTATTTTCCTACTGTTAAATATGACTGGTCTCTCAGTTTATTTCCTTTTGTACCAATAGTAAATAATTATCTGGGGTTACATGACTGGATGTAATAAAAACAAAAGTTTTTTTTTTTTTAACAGTTTACATTAATAAAAACCACAAAACCCGACAAACGAGTCCCTCTGATATCCTTGTTGTAGTCACTTGGCATAGCCACTGACAAGAGATTTATTGTTCATTTTGTGCAATCAGGGAACTGAAAGACCAGGTAGTGACCTAAATTAACCTTTTTTTTTTTGAGGGCAGTGTCACTGGCCCTCACATGTGGGACCCAAACCGGGGCCGCTGGCTTGCCAAACCAGCACTCAACGACTACGCCACTCGGCCGGCCCCTAAATTAACCTTTTAATCTTTTTTTTTTTTTAAAGATTTTATGGGGGAATTGTGGGAGGGGAACAGTGTTGGGGAATTGGGGGAGGCGACCAGCCAAGTTGTTCTTCAATCTTCGTTGTGGAGGGTGCCAGTCACCATCTTGCTTCTCGTGGCCTCTAAGCTCAAGGTGCCAAGCTCAGTCTTAGTTCAGGTAGGCACAGCCACCATCCCATGCAGGAGTTGAACCAGCAACCTTGTTGTTAAGAGTGCACGCTCTATTCTCTGAGCCATCCGGGCGGCAGCTCAGCTCAAGGTGCCAAGTTCAGTCTTAGTTGTGCGTAGGCATAGCCCACCATTGAACAGGCAATCTTGTTGTTACACCAGCTGAGCCAACCTGCCACCTGTTGGCAGCTTAGCAACAGCTCAGCTAGGGTGCAGCGTTCACTGGCCCATGTGGGAATCGAACTGGCGGCCCTATTGCTCAGAGCATGTGCTCTAAGCCAACTGAGACATTCGGCTGGCCCCTTAATCTTTTAATTTTAAAATGTTTTAGGACTGAGCAACTTTTGAAGAGTAGCAAATTGTCTGTATCTAGAGCCATTCACTGATGAGATGTGGACTGACTGACTGGCTGGTTCATAAAAATTTATTGATTAGTTCGCTGTAATGTTTTTTACCAGCTTTAAAAAAGCTTGTACTTGCAATCTCCCATTGCTAATAAATTATAATGAGTGAATTATAACCGATGGAATATCATTAGTAGCTTGAAAAAGCTTACTTAATGCTTTATAATTTAAGATACTTTATAATTGAAAAGTTTTATCCAGCCTGCTTTATCATTTTTCTAGGTGTATGAATAGTGGTATTTGAAAGAACATAACTGATAAGTACTTGAATATTCTTAGCAGCACTGATCATAATGGACTGCTGAAAGTCCGTTAGCCAGTAGAATGAATGAACAGCGGTATATACAGTTAATGAAATACTATATTGCAACGACCTGAATGAAATTAAATTACACTCAACAACATGGATGAATCTCAAACATCATATTGAACAAAAATACATAACAGTATTAACCCAATAACATAAAGTTTAAAAACAGGCTAAACTTAAAATAGCTTGTTTAGGGACACATGTGACACTACAGGCAGGTAGGGCAGCATGGGGCTGGGAGGGGACGAGAGGCTGCCTCTAGGATGCTGACAATGTGCTATTGGTGGTGGTTCCATGAATGTTAACTTTAAAATTACTTGTTAAATTGTACATACTCGTATGTGTTTTATACGCTTTTCTGGATATGCTATGTTTCACAATTTTAGAAAAGTTAAACAATAAAACACATAACTGGATGTCCAGCTCTGTGTGGTACTTCAATTTCAAAACGTCTGAGCTCAGGGCCAGCCGAGTGGCGCATTGGTTAAGAGCTGGCTTGGGACAACAGAGGCCCCGGTTCGGATCCCACATATGAGGGCCAGTGACACTGCCCTCTACAGCTAAGGTGGTGAACAACAGCTCCACCTGGAGCTGGGCTGCTGTGAGTCCCGGGGCGGTATAGCTGCAGCCCCTGCTGCAGTGGGCTGCCATAGGCTACAGTGAGTGGCCGGCAGCCAGAGTGAGCTGCCAATAGTCACCGTGAGCGGCCGTCCAGAGGCTGGTAACCCTTCTTCCTCACCCGGGAGGAGCGCAATGATAAAATCAACATGGGCCAGTGAAGCAACGTCCTCCACAAGTAGACAGAAGAACAAAAGGACAGCAACTTGTCTGGTCCCCTTCCCCGATTCCCCAATTTAAAAAATCTTAAAAAAAAACAACAAAAAACATCTGAGTTCATTTAAAAGAGCCAGGATGCTTTCAAATATCTGTGGTTCTTCCAGTTGCCAATCACTTCCAGTTGCCAAGCATCCAGCTGATGTGTCTCTTCCTAGAACCTGTCTCTCTTCACAGACTAACTCTTGTTCACCTTCAGAATTCTAGTTAAGAGTTATCACCTCCCAGAAGTCTCCCAATAGCTTTTCTCCCTCCCCCTCCCCACCACCACTTTCTAACACTCTTCTGAATTTAGGTCTTTCCTCTTCATTCCCTCAGTACCCAGACATATATCACACTACGGCAATGGTCAACTGACTTCCCCCACCCCCTGCCACTAGGCTATAAATGATCTCAAAAGCAGGGACTATTGTCTTTGTTCTCTTCTAATATCCAGTACTTGACATATATGAGACATTAGATAAATTTTTGATGACCAAACAAATGAATGAAAATGTATTTCAATGAATAAGACTTCTGGAGTCAATATCTCCTCCAGTGGCCACATGAAAAATATGACAAAAGGCTTTTATGTCCCATAGTAGGTATTCAATAGTAGGTATTCAATAAATGTCATTACTAAGAGAAAGCTTTGTCGGGAAGGTAAGAGAGTTAAAAAACACTATTTACAAACTAAAAATATTATTGCCAAGTCAAAAGCATTAATAGGCTTGCTCCTATTACATGTAATTAAATAATAAAGATTCTCATAAAGGAGAAGTTTTAAATACACTAGCCATTTAATGAAAGCATTAGCTGTCCATGAGTCAATAATATCTAGAGCAAAATTCTTACCACAGGCAATAATGACAAACAGGATCTTGATTTCCGCAGGCAGTAAATCTATTTTATTTTGGTCAGGGTGGTGCTCAAGTTTAACTTTCTCAGTTGTGGTCAGTGTTATTGAACTGAGATAATATCTAATTTTAAATGTACCTGAAAAGTTAGATTCTTCAATATATATTTAAATTCTTTGATTCAACTCAATGAAGCTCAGTATTTTAAACCAGTTGTGGTAGCCACTCCTGATCTTAAGAAAGGGATGGTAGTAATATTTCACAAGCAATTTTAACTACATGACTTACTGTCATTCCCTTCTAGGCCTACAATTCTTGGAAGTAGTGACCTCTTTATATTATCTTCTACTTACATATTTTGAAACAGATATAATATTTTTATTTATTTATTTATTTATTTATTTATTTATTTATTTATTTATTTATGTATTTCTTTTTGAGGGCAGTGTCACTGGCCCTCACATGCAGGACCTGAACCGGGGCTACCAGCTTCCCAAGCCAGTGCTTAACCACCATGCCACTCGCCGGCCCAATATTTTTAAATTATAGTATTGGGTTCTAAAACACAGAATCTTATGAAAACCTTCAGTGAAAGTTAACTTTAGGATTTTGGGATACACATTTAGGATTTTTTTTTTTAAATGTCACAAACTCAACTGATGCAAAACAAGGAATAGATACATATCAAAACACATGCTCACAAAAAAACAGAAGAAAAATATCACCTTAATATGGGCACAAAAATGAAGTGGGTTTTGCTGTTTGTATTAGACTGAGCGTCCTTTACTTAAAGGAAAAGAGTCTAAATGTCTCTGCACTAAAATCCTCCATATTCTGGTCTGAATCTAATTGGTCAATTCTGATTCTCACTGGTCTTCAAGAACACCACCTCCTTACTTTAGTCATCCTGGCTACTCAGTTTATCTCCCAAACTCATCAAGCTCATGATACCATTGCTTCCTCAGGTTCCCTCATCCAGGATGTATTCCCTTCTCTGCATTTCTGTTAATCCCACCCATTCTTCAAGGCCAAGTTTGTTTTATTCTTCTATTCTTCCCCAGGTTATTCCAACCCAAGATGATCTCTCCTTTCTTCAACTCCCTCAATCTTATTGGTGTAACATCAAAAAACTCTTTATTGTTGTTTACTTCTTTAAAAATATATTTTTCTTTTTTTAGGGCAGTGTCACTGGCCCTCACATGTGGGACCAGAACTGGGGCTGCTGGCTTCCTAAGCCAGTGCTTAACCACCAGGCCACTTGGCCGGCACAAAAAAATCTTTTGATTTGTGAAATATAATGCACACACAGAAGTGTGCACAAAAGTGAAAAGCTCAATGAATTATCCCTAAGTGAATACTAATGAAACATCTCCAAGTACAGAAAGAGAAAACTGTTGGTACCCAAAAAGACCCCTCATGCACCCACTGCCTCCCCTACCCCCACAAAAAGGTAATCACAATCCTACAACTATGATAATCCCTTTCCTGCTTTTCTTTCTTTTTTTTTTGAAGGCAGTGTCACTGGGCCTCACATGTGGGACCTGAACCAGGGCCGCTGGCCTCCCAAGCCAGCGCCCAACCACTGCGCCACTCAGCCGGCCCTCCTGCTTTTC
The DNA here is from genome assembly GCA_033961575.1 of Aselliscus stoliczkanus. NCBI lineage: Eukaryota > Metazoa > Chordata > Mammalia > Chiroptera > Hipposideridae > Aselliscus > Aselliscus stoliczkanus. The sequence continues at coordinate 103,763,181 of CM066739.1, forward strand.
TTTATAGTTTTACCATCTAAATACGCAACCCCAAATACTACCGTTTTTGTAATTTTATATACATAAAACCATATAGTATGTATTCTTTTGTGTTTGGCTTCTTTTACTGAACATTATATGAGGATTATACATATTTTGTAACAATGTTCGCTTTCATGCTGTACTCACTTAAATAAATAGATGATTCATTTTTATCCATTCTGCTGTTGATGCACCTTAGGGTTTTTTAACCTCTAAAAAGTATGTATGTCTTGTCTCCCCAGCTAGAATGCAAGTTTCTTGAAGGCAGGGACCATATATTACACTACTTGATATTTACTTTAGTATTTACATAATGCAACTAAAGCCCATAATGGGTGTCCTCAATCACACTAAACGCTGATTAAATAAATCTACAAGTAGGGCTGGCCAAGTGGCGCGGTGGTCAAGCGCTGGCTTGGGAAGCCAGAGGCCCTGGTTCAATCCCACATATGAGGGCCAGTGACACTGCCCTCAAAAATAAGTAAATAAATAAATAAATAAATCTACAAGTAGTTTGGGAGATGAGAATAAGTAGAGCTGGAAATCAATGTAATACTTTTAGAGACAATTAAGAGGCATTTTGGAAAAACTACTGCCACTGCTTCAATGTATCAGAACGTTTGACCTCTCCTATTTAAGAATTCATCATTTTTTATTTCCTGAGCCAACTGAAAACTAAAAAGTTAACGTATCAACTATCTCACTAATACCCACTATGATCACAGCTCTAAGAGGGCTCCTTTATTGTTTTAGCCTATTTTCTTAAGTTTATATTAACCATTACAAATTTGGACACACACAAAGACAAGTCCAAAGGCAGGTTCCCTATAGAACAGCAGCAAAAATTGGTACTAGGGCCAGCAGGAAATGAATCTTTTCTGTTGAAAACTAAAACCAACAAAATAGCTTTTTAGTTTTAATATGCTCTTCTACAGTCAGTGACATTTACTTGGCACTGTGTAAACATCTCAAAACAGTATTTCGTGCCACCGCATCTTCAGACCTACCCTGACATTCCTTGGAGAGGCAGTGTTGCTTTTTCATCTATTTGACTTTTATAAAACTAGAGCCTCATCAACTTTCTCAGCAAACAGGAAAATACACTTCCAGGCAAGATTTTCATATGTATCTATGTCTTGACCATGTATATATGGGCATTCTCTAATATTAGTTTTAATAAACCACAGGCTATAACAAGCCTTGTAAGTTTTGTTCAAGTTGGTAATTTGAAATGATAAAAAATAAAAAAGGGAAAAGTGGTAAAAAAAAAAAAAAAGCAAAGTCTGAGAAATAAGGGTATTCTCAAGTTGCGGAATCAATGTAGAAAAGATGTTACTAGATGTATGTAGCCAATTCATTTCTACCTAAAGACAATTACCAAAGCCAAATTGAGTATTTTAAAAACATAAAGAGGGCCAGCCGAGTGGCTCAGTTGGTTAAGAGTTGGCTTAGAGCACAAGCTCTGAGCAAAAGGGCTGCTGATTCGATTTCCACATGGGCCAGTGAACGCTGCGCCCGAGCTGAGCTGTCACTGAGCTGCTAAGGGGTGGCAGGATGGCTCAGCTGGTGTAACAATAAGATAGCCTGTTCGATGGTGGGCTACAGTACCCACCTGCAACTAAGATTGAACACAGCACCCTGAGCTTAGAGGCCACAAGCTGCCGAGAGGAAGCCAAATAGCGAATGGCACCCTCCACAATGAAGATTGAAGAACGTTCCCCATCCCCAATTCCCCAGCACTCTTCCCCTCCCCCAATTCTCCAATAAAATCTTAAAAAATAAATAAATAACAATAATAAAAAAATATATACATAAAAAGACATTTCAATTTGGTAAGTTTTTAAAACTGAGGTCAATAATAAATATGCCTTTATTTGTTTATTTATTTACTTACTTACTAAAGACTTGGAAAGGAAGTAGATTGTTTAAAATATTACATTTATATAGCTTCATTACCTCTTCATGAGGGAAGAAAGTGGTGGGAAAACATCACAAAAAGTTCAATCACAAATGAAGGATAATGTATACCACTAATTAGAAAAGCTAAGAAAATATAGATTATACCACGAGACTTGTTATCTCAAGCCTAATTCTATTACAAAATAAATGTTCTATTATTAATAAGAGAAAATTTAGCAAGAGCTGAAACTAATTTAAAACATTTTCTAAAATTAAAATAATCCTCATCCACTGTTGAAACTTCACTTCTAAATATCCACCGAATAGAATTAAAAAGTTATTTCTTTATATATAAGAAACCTACCTACCGCTTATTTTTGTAATACAGCTAATTGGACCTGTTTCCTTATCATTTAGAAGACTTTTTTTTTCCCCCAAAGTTTAAGAAGACTTCAATGTGTGGGCCCTCTTTATTTGAGCATCAATCTCACTTGGAAAACTGTTAAGTATAAAAATTTTACACTGTGCTGTATCTTCTCTTGGATCCTCTAAAATTTTGGAGGAATTTTGTACTTGAATTTGTACTTGAATAATTACTTCTGAATTTAGCCTCTAAGTATCAGTCACCTTCCTAAACTTCCCTTCCATCCCCCAGATAGCTACTGCATACTTCTAAGGCCAACTTAACACTAATCAAAATATTCTATTGTATTACTTCCTAAAACCATTCCAGTGTTTAAGAGTCTTTGAGACGGGCTGGTGGGCCCAACTACATTACCTCTTTATCTTTCAGTCCCAGGAGCAACACTTCTTCCATAAGGGTGAGACGGATATCCTTGGAGTCTCCCGCGTCTTCACTGTCTGTACTCCTGTCTTGATTAGCTGTGTCTTCCTCACTTTCTACCTTCTTTTCAGGGTTCTTGCCCACTTTAGTGCGATGGGCCCGGTGAGTTAAAGTGGTCATTCTGAACCGTTTCTGGAGGGGTGACAAAAACTCTATATCTATATGTGTGCTTATGGAAATAAACACACATAGATATTCACACTGCATACTAAAAATTAGTCATAAACTGAAATACAGAAAAGGAAGGAATGATAACCAAAAATTAGGTGGGTAACACATTATCTTTCCAAATTATAATAGCTTCAGTCCACAGAAGGCATTGACAAGAAATCAAACCAGTAATTTTAAAGACCAGTAGAAATGGTCATCTTTTAAAACTGTTGATTTCTTGTGCATCATCTATAAGCCAGGAGTGACTATCATTGTGACTCCTCTTTCACAAAATGGATCTTCTCCAAGTCCATTGTCCCACATAATATGGGACAGCAACAACACGGTGAGTATCCAGTCCCAAAATGCATATAATAATTTACATATAACTTCCATAAACATTCAATGATACATTATAAAACATATACCAAAATTATAAAGTAAAAAAGCTTTAAAAATATAAATAGAAATACAGGTTCTAATATTTTCTGCCCAAACCCTAATGACTCATGTCATGGATTCACTGAGATCACTAGTCTAGAGAGTAATGTTCAGAAGTTCATGAGTAGTAATTCCATATAGCCAGAAAACTTTCATTTCAGTCCCTAGCTAGCCATCTTGCAAATACACTAAGAGCTGCCAACAAAAAATACTGGCAAGAGAATGATAAAAACATCAAATTCTTTCTCAGCTACAAAAAAATAAAAAATAAAAATAAAAGCACATGCCCTTTTATTCCATGCACCAGTTTTAAAAATCGACAGTCAAGAGAAATTGCACTAAATCATCTATGATAAAGTTTCAAGTCAGCACACTTCATTTTAGATCAATGTAAATGCCAGTGTAAGATGACAATGTATATTTTAAATCAACAGTTATTGCAAAGAATATCTTTCTCAACATCAAAAGAATGCATTTGAGAATCTCTGTGACTGGATTCTGTTCTACTTTCTGGCAATTATTATATTTCCCATTACTTCCAATGATGTGCTGTGACCAAACCATTTCCTTTCGCCTCTGCTTCTTTGTACATGCAATTCTCTCCCCTTCCCTTACTCTTTAAATTCTACCCATCCTTCAAAGACCTACTGAGGATGCACTGCAAAGGCTTAAGTGAACTCCTTCTCCACTACCCATATGTCCCATGGCCAGAACTGGTTTCTCTCTCAGCTGTACTTTCACAGAACTTTATTTATACTTACTTCCTCTACAGTATAATTATAGTCTTTCTTTTGGTATGGCTGTCTCTCAATTGTAAACTTCTTGAGGGCAGGGATATTATCTTCTTGGGTTTTTTTATTCTCCATAGTAACTAGCACAATGTCTTTAACGTCGTAACTGCTTGATAAATATACACTGATTAAAATGAATACTCAGAAATGCATGTGAGCATTTAAAATCCAAATACAAATGAAGCGACTTAACAAAAGGCTCTTTGTACGGGGGCTATATTTCAAATGTAATTCCTGGTGGGAGGTGGGATGAAGAGTGGTGGAAGAGAACCATGAAATAAATTCTTTTGGGCATTAACCCTATCTGGCTCTGTGAATAGGGCTTATTTCCTAACCTAATCAGAGAAACTTTAAATCTTCGAGGGAAAAAAAAAAAGGATTTTCTTTAAGAAATGAATCCCCCTGTACATTTACTAGTTAAAAATTCTATCTAGAAAAAAAAAAAACAGCCAAAAAGTTAAGTAAATAAAAACCTCCCTCTCCCCATAAAATAAAAAATTGGGAGTTTTTTTTTGGACGCTAGGAAATGTATTTCCCCCGTTGCTTACCTGGCGTTATTCCTGGGTTCCAGCCAGATGCAGGCAGCAACTTGCGCTCTATTTAAGGAGGAAACCCGTCCCTCCACCCCCCACCCCCGTTCTAGTAGGTAAAAAACTTCTCAGCCACGCAGGGAGCACAAACTTCCTGATCCTTCGATGCAGAGAAGGAATAACACATCAGCTTCCTCAGGATCACTAGGCAACCTACCTTGGTGTTTTTTCATTGGACCAATCAGAAACCGCCAAGGTTGAGTCCAGCCAATCGGAAATTACGAGGGGAGGCTCTCCCCGGCTATTGTGTTGCGATCCAGACAACCACCAAAAGGAGGCAGGTTTGAGTTCAATCTGACAGCTGGTCAATCCAATGAAGGAACGTTGGTAGACGACAGGAAAGAGGGCTGCTCTCCACCCCCATCAAACCGGCCAATCCAAGCGTTCAATGAGCTAACAGCAGCTGCCGATCTACAAAGGTTTTGGTTGGTCAATCTCAGTTGCAGCAGGTGTTAACTGTAGCAGTGTATACTGGGACAAGTAGGTGAGATGTGTTGGGATACAATAAAGATAGGAATAAACATTTTTACAGGTGGGTACTAGACTTACCAGGGGAATCACTTCATAAATTATTTAAATGTCTAACCACTATACTGTACATCTGAAGCTAATATAAAATAATATTGAATGTCCACTGTAAAAAATAAACATTTTTAAATTGGTTGTTTTCGACAATTAGCTTATCCCTAACGTTCTTGTTTCAGAAAAACCTGATCTGGGTCAGTCTGTGGATGTGTATTTGGTTTACGTTAAACAGGATGGATACATTTATTTGTACCATTGCATACGTACCAACATTCTCTATTAGCACTTGTTCTGGCAAACCCATGGATAATGTATGCTTTTAGAATGTGGCTGCTGAAACCTCAAAAGGCAAAGAGACCAAGTTTTAAGTTCCTTTTTTAAAGCAAAGGAAATAGTCAAAGCTGGAACCAGGCCCCAAGTTTCTCACTAATAGTACATCTTTTACTCAAAAGTTCTACTCTTGCAAAGTAACGTATGCTGAAATGATCTCAAAATTAGTGCCTACACATTTTCTGCTAATTAAACAAACATTAAAAGCCATGAAAAAGTTTAGATGCTGGATAATATTTTATTTATGCTCCCCAAAATGCCAGACTTTCAAAATCTTAGTCATCATTTTATCTTGTAGTAAAAAATGTTTTTAAAAAGGTAAAGCACCAATGTTTAATTGTACATTGCATATTAATACACTGTATCAAAGTACTGAAGAACATTGTTTTAATAATTGCAAACATGGCTAAATGGTATAGTTTTAACATAAGTAAAAAGTGAATTCCTTCCAAAATTTAATACCTAAATATTATTTCTTTCAAAATGGCTTTAGAAGGCCTTAAAAATTATTATATTTTTTTAAAGGAAGTATCAACCAAAATGGAAGATAGATCAATATTGAGTAGATAATTATGACACTAGTACTTTTGATTTTATTCAAAAGTTCTCTTGGATTTGTCTCAGCTAACTTTAAGGATCACAATTTGGTAAGTCAGCTAAGAATTCAATTTTAGTTCACTAACTGTGTCAAGACTACAAGTAAGTTTTCAGAAGTAGGGCAAACACACCTTAAAATAGTAACATACAATAGTTTCCTTTAAATGTTGCAGTGAACTTTGAAAACATGCAGAAGAAAAATTTTTATGCTTGTTCCTTTGGTTCACTAAACTTTCTTCTTTTTGGTGCTGACTCTTGACCAGAAAAATCAAAGTGATGATGAACCTGTCAAAAGAAAATAACTAGTAAGAATAAGTATTTTCCAGTTTAAATGTCTTTAATTTTAGATCTTTTTTATGTCTCTGGGATTTTTCTTTATTTTCTAAAATTATACCTAACATAACTATTTTCCTACTAAGATAGGTTACCTGGGTTCTTTATTTTTTATTTTATTTTTTTAAGGGTAGTGTCACTGGCCTTCATATGTAGGACCCGAACTGGGGCCACTGGCTTCCCAAGCCAGCGCTCAACCACCGCGCCACTCGGCCGGCCCAAATACACACTTTTTGTTTTGTTTTGTTTTTTTATCTGAGCCATCCTGCCACCTGTTGGCAGCTCGGCAGCAGGTCAGCTCGGGCTGGGCATCAAACTGCTGTTGCTCAGAGCTCAGCTCGCACTCTTGAGCGAGCTCTTAACCAACTGAGCCGCTTGGCTGGCCCTGTATTACTTTTTTTTTTATATTTATATTTTCTCATGGCCTTTGAAAGTATGTACTTGAAAAGTATAAGGTCCTCATTAGGGTTGTTGGAGTAGACAGATTTAACATTATGCCCTCAAAAAAGTAAAATATTTTTTGGGGATGAAAGGAGAAAAAAGATTTAAAAACCAGATGCAAACTGAGAAACATTCTACCTGGCACAGTGTAAGATTTAAATCTTGTTTTGTTTTTGTATCCTTAGTCCTGAGCAGGGCTTAATAGTAGATATTCAATGTACACTTTTACATGAAATGGATGACGAACTAGGGAAATTCCTAACAAGATTCCCTGAGTTACTGAATTTTGATTCTTCTGGGGAAAAAAAATCCCTAAGGATACAAACTGGATTATGATTTTGCTGAAAAAAAAATCAAGGTTTATTTACTACATTGGAAAAAATGAAAGAACCTAGTATAGTAATGAAATGTCAGGTTACTCCATTCTCTTCTTAAGATATGTAAATTGATAGAGGTATTAGTCAACTATATATATATATATATATATATATATATATATATATATATATTAAGATTTTATTGGGGCATTGGAAAAGGGGAACAGTGTTGGGGAATTGGGGAAGGGGAATAGCCAAATTATTGTCATTCAGTTCTTGTTATGGAAGGTGCAATTAGCTCAGCTCCAAGTCCAGTTGCCATCCAGCTGCCCTTTGGCAGCTCCCAGCTGCTCAGCTTAAGGTGCTGTATTCAATCTTAGTTGCGGGAGTCGAACCAGCAACCTTGTTGTTAGGAGGATGGCTGAGCCATCCTGCCACCTGTTGGCAGCTCAGCTCAGGCACGGCTTGCCCATGTAGGAATCAAATTGGCGGCCCTGTTGCTCAGAGCTTGTGCTCTTAACCAACTGAGCCACTTGGCTGGCCCTAACTATATTTTTGAGATTATGCTTTAACATTTGATTTTTAAAAAAGTTTTAAGTTTTCAGTTGTCTAATTTAACCTAATACTAAAAATCCTAGTTGACAAAATATATTTATCTCAGAAATGACAAATACATTATCTGATTTAGTAAGGTAAGTTTCCGAATATAAAACAATTGTTATAGGATTTAGGTCAGGAAAATTTTTTTCTCCTAAGGTACTAGGAGGAAATGCTGTATTTTTAAGGATCAGGTGGATTTGGTAACTTATCTCTTACTACTTCAGTTTTGTCTGAATAAAATATATATAAATAAAATGGCCTGAGTATTCTTGTACTCTCATTTTTTCATTCTTTTCCTATTTTCCTGACACTGATTTTTATTTATTTTATAAATTCCTTCAACTACTTCAAATCAGTCACAGAATTAGATATTACATATTTACATGGAAAAAATTAATAAATCAACATAGCACATCTTATTTTTAAATCACCACATTTTTTGGAACCAAATATTTAAAAAAGATTTGGATACCAGAGCTCTGAGGTATATACAGGGATATTATCATATTTATCATCTTAAATTTAATCTATAATAATGATATTCTGATACTTTCCATTTTATTCAAACTGTATATATTATCATAAGACTTACTGTTTGCCCAGATTTGAATTCACTTCTCTTCCGCTTGTCTTTAGATGATTTTACTGGTTGATTTCCATTAGCCTCCACAAAGATAGAATAATTACTAATTGGTTATTTCTCAAAGAACAACCAACACTTGATTTTTAACCATGGGTAACTACATGAAGTTTTTTAAAAGAACAGCTTTTCTGAGATGTAATTCATATACCATACAATTTGCTATTTAAAAGTGTACAATTCAATGATTTTTAAGTATATTCACAGAGCTGTGCAACCACCACCAGTCAATTTTAGAACACTGTCATCATTCTAAATTAACCCTGGACCCTTAGAGCTATCACTCCTCTATTTCCCCATCCTCCCACCAGCCATACGACTTTATATCTCTATAGAAATCCCTATTCTGGACTTTCACATAAATGAAATCATATAATATGTGGGCTTTTGTGACTGGCTTCTTTCACTAAGCATGATGTTTCCAAGGTTCATCTAAGTTGTAGCATGGATTGGTACTTCATTCCTTTTTATGGCCTAATAATATTCTATCGTGTGGATAGACCATATTTTGTTAATCCATTCATCTGTTGATAGACATTCAGGTTTTTTCCACCTTTTGGTTATTGTGAATAATGCTATATATTCAGTTTTGTAAATGAATATTGGATGATGACAATTATTAGCTGTCATACTACTGTCTAAAAGGACATGCTTATTTTCTGGTGCTTGAAATGTACTCTTCAATAACTTCCTTAAATATTTTCATTTCTTGCCCTTTCCTAACCATAATTTAGTCATGATTCTCAAAATGAGGGTACTTTGGCAGAGAGTTCATATCCAAAAACATAGGCAATTTCAGAAGTGAATTTATGTTCCCAAAGCATCCTAATGTTACATTACAAAGAAACCTTGCCTAATAATTTTTCTGTTTTCAAAGATTTTATTGGGGAATTGGGGAAGGAGAATAGTGTCGGGGAATTGGGGAAGGGAAACCGCCAAGTTGTCCTCCAATCTTAGTTGTGGAGGGCGCAGCTAGCTCAGCTCCAAGTCCAGTTGCCATTGGGCTGCCCGTCGGCAGCTTGCGGCTGCTAAGCTCAAGGTGCTGTGTTCAATCTTGGTTGCAGGTGGGCATAGCCCACCATCCAATGTGGGAGTAGAACCAGCAACCTTGCTGTTAGAAGCACGTACTCTCACCAGCTGAGCCATCCTGCCACCTGTTGGCAGCTCAGCAGCAGCTCAGCATAGGTGCAGCTCACTGGCCCATGTGGAAATCGAACTGGCGACCCTGTTGCTCAGAGTTTGCGCTCTTAACCAACTGAGCCACTCGGCTGGCCTTGCCTAATAATTTTTTATTGCTTGCTTTCCTCCCGATATCCTAGTAAGGGATACTCATCCTAAATAGAAACTGCCTAGAAAGAACATTTTGCTGCTTGGAGATACTAAGTTTTGAAATTTTATTTCTTGCTTTCATCAGCATACTAGTTTAAATGCTGCCTTCTGCCATTTCTAACTTCCATTAAGAATGTGGTGGGAGGGAGGACACCTAAAAATGGCACTATAATCAGCGATGTCCTGTTAAATGTTTAACAACAACGTCTCTGCGAGTTGAGGCATTTGCTGATTTCCATGCTGTAAGTAAGTCCCATTCCAAGCTGCCAACGTGATGTCGCTGAATGAGGACTTGGGGAGAAATGCTCCAGCACACCACTGTTAGTGTGCTATTTGTTTTCTAACCTTGGATATCATGTTTTGACCATGTTACAGAATGCTTTTTCCTTACCTCTGAACCTTTCAGAGTAACTTAAATGTCTAAGATAAAATACAAATTTCTATTTAGTACAATTCATAACAAAAACTAAAAGCAGTATTTTGTTTTGTTTTGTTTTGCTTAAGAACATGAGATTCATTTTATGCAAGATATATACCAAACACTCACTTTTAACATCTTGTTAGCAAGATAATCCATTTACAAGACAGAACATGGGAACATTTTGGCATTTCCTTGGGAGTCCAGATAATGGTGTCACTTCTTAAAGCCTTTCCTGGATTCCCCACTCTAATGTACCTTCAGTAAAACAACCCATCTTTCTTTTGTGATTCTAAGCAGCTTATTCAGGCTGCTATCATGGCTTCATGTCACTGCTTGTTGACCTACGATTACTACACTTTTAGTTAAGAACAGCAGCTATGTGCGAATATTCATGTTATATCTCCAGCATCTAGTAAAATACCTGACATATAGTAGGGGCTTACTAAATATTGGTCCAAAAGATGAAGTGTTAATTAAGCAAAATAAATTACAAGGTTAGAATGGAAAACAAATCTAAAGAGACACTTACCATTTTATTCTGAAAGATTTTTCCACTTCTTGTTTTGCTTTCAGACACATCAAGTTCAAATGTTTTATTGACTAAGTGCTCAACCTAGAAAAGAAAATAATTACACTAAACCACATAACATAATAAAAGCTTCTCAGAACACTATAATGGAGTTCAAAAATTCAATCACATAAAATTTAGGGTCTTGGGGCTGGCTGAGTGGTGCATTGGTTAAGAGTTGGCTTGGGACGCCAGCTCTGAGCAGCAGGGCCCTGGTTCGGATCCCACATGAGGGCCAGTGATGCTGCGCTCTCTATAGCTAAGATGGTGAACAACAGCTTGACCTGGAGCTGGGGGCTGCTGTGAGTTGACGGCGACAGCGTGGGCTGCAGCGGGGCTGCAGTGGGCTGTGATAAAGCTACCCTGAGTGGTCGGCAGCCAGCGTGAGCTGCCAAGAGCCACCGTGAGCGGCTGTCCAGTGGCCGGCAACCGATCTGCCTCACCGGGGAAGAGCGCAATGATAATATCAACATGGGCTAGTGAAGCAATGTCCTCCACAACTAGACTGAAGAACAAAAGGACAGCAACTTGTCTTCCCCTTCCCCAATTGCCCAATAAAATCTTTTTTTTTTGCCCCTCCCTTCTCCTCCTCTCCCCAATAAAATCTTTAAAAGAAAAGAAAATAACAAAATTTAGGGTCTTGTTATATTGAGTTAATGAAATCAATAATTTTGATTTGGTTGTCACAAAAAGCACAAAGCTAAAGACAGTGAAATCAATACTACACAAGTGACCATTTACTGAACTGAGAAAGTCCCAAATGATCACCAGGCACTACCTTCCAGAAGATAAAAACTTTTGTCCAGGGCCGGCCGACTGGCTCAGTTGGTTAAGAACACAAGCTCTGAGCAACAGCATTGCTGGTTCAATTCCCACATGGGTCAGTGAGCTGCGCCCGAGCTGAGCTGCCACTGAGTTGCCAACAGGTGGCAAGATGGCTCAGCTGGTGAGAGCACGTGCTCCTAACAACAAGATTGCCAGTTCGACTCCTGAATTGGATGGTGGCTACGCCCACCCACAACCAAGATTGAATATGGCACCTTGAGCTAAGTGGCTGAGAACTGCCGATGGGCAGGTGGATGGCAACTGGACATGGAGCTGAGCTAGCTGCACCTTCCACAACTAAGATTGAAGGACAACAACTTGGCTGTTCCCCTGCCCCAATTCCCCAATAATCTCTTTAAAAAACAAAACAAAACAACTTTTGTCTACTCCTACTGGGTAAAGGGGCTGTGCAAAGGGGAACAATCATCCATCCCATTATTTTCAAGTTCCTTTTATCTAAATGTTACTTTAAGATTTTACTGTACGTATATGGCAAACAAACTAAACATGTTTACCAAAATGTAAATACAAAGGGTGGTGGAATAAATAATTGCTTAAGACACTACCTAGCTCTCAAATACTGAAATTCTATGAACAGTATTTAGATTATTACTATGCAAATCTACCAGTAATATACTTAAAACTTTCCAACTTATAATTCCCAGATTTTGTTAATAAGCATTCTTAATACCTAATTTTCTATTAAAAGACCTAGAATATAATGAGAAAATCTGAGAAATAACCAAATGAGCATAAAAGCAAGTCTTTTGAAAAAAACAGGTTAAAAACAAGATGGAATGATCAAGTTTATACCTGAGAATGAGAAATTGAAAGATCTGGACTTGCTTTACATCTCATAATTTCATCTTCCTCACAAACTAAACTTAGTTCTGTTCGAAAAAAAAAAAAAGTTAAAATCGTACAAAATTGAAATGGAAGTGAATTAACGTTTTCATTAACGTCTCACCTCCAAGTTCAGAAGATCCAGAACTTTTTTTCTGCTCTTTCATTTTAGTTTCAATGTCACAATCATCCTACATAATTACATGAAGAAAACACAATGGACACATTTCAAAAAGAAACTAAAACAACTTGTTAAAAGTATTTATGAACAAATTTGTTTTCTGTGAAGGTTAAATATGACATAATACTACAAACTACCTTATGCTTGCTAGAAATAAAGTGGTCCTATAATTACAATAACTAGACAACTTATTTATCCAAAGTATAAAATACTACATTTCTTTACTTTGCAGGGTTGCTTTAAGGACAAGTGATAAAAATATACAACTTTCTCAAAATGCACAATAGTTGTAAGAACCCTTAGATCTTACTGTTGTCAGAGGGCACTGAATTAGATATGTTCACACAAAAAGTCGCCACTTTTATAGCTCTGAAATTTCCATAGAGGTGTTAGTTATGCTCTGAATATGCCCCAGCCCTCTTCAGGGAGTTAGCAAAAGATAAGCACACTTGTGGTGTGGTAGAAATAGCAATAGGCTTAATGTCTACTTTATAAATTAGTATTCTCTTTGTGATGTGTCAAAGAGCTTTAAATATTTTAGAGAATACTACATAAATCCCAGACATATTTGTTTATAAAGCAAGACTGGGGTCTAGGTTTTAGGAAAAAGATTTCTTCTTTGACTGTATTGGTCAAAATTGAATTCTCTATTTGTAACGGTGTGGCCACAGAGCCTCAATCAAAATGGTCAGTCTCTTTATATATGTACTGTGGTCATGATTTAGAATAAAATGAGACAAGATAAAACAAAGATGAGATTAAGGGACAATCATGTTAAAGATAAAAGATTTTCTGGGAATGAACACAAAAGCTTTATACTTACATTCATCCATTCATTCAACCAATACTGAGAATGCACACTTGGAAATTTAAGTGGTACGCACAGGAGGACAACAATCAGACACTTTCTCTGTCTTCCAGGAACTCCCAGGCCACTTCAGGATTGACTTTCCAGGCCCTGAAGAAGTTCAAGCACAGCTAGTGGGGGTGTTGTAAAAAGGGTTCCAGCATTAGCTGGGGGACTGCAGTAGGTTTTCAAACTGTGCTGCAGACAGAGGCATCTCTGCAGAGCCCACTATGAGGGAAGGTCAGGTGGTGAGTGGCTGGGCCTCCATAACCATTCCCTGCTTCATTTGGAATAGTTGCGCTTTTAAATTTCTGAGGATAATGTTGTTTGCACCAAGATAAGAACCTTTTAAACTGTTTGAAGTTTTAAACTAGGCTGGGGTGTATTTAGAGTGTCCTCTAACATCTGTAGGGAAATTCCAGAGGTACTGAAGTGGCGGCTTATTGTGTGAACATGTCTAATTCAGGGCCCTCTAACAACAATAGGATCTAAAGGTTCTTACAACCATCATGCATTTTCAGAAAGTTGTATATTTTTAACATTTGCCCTTTAAAACAAGCCTATACCTTCTTTAAGGTCCCTTCCAACCTTGTGTTTATGGTTATGATACAGTATTTATACAACTATTAATGAGAGCTGTTAAAGTCTTCAAAATTGAGTCAAACATTTACTACTACTGGACTTCATATTTCTTTAAATATACTTACACTCATATAATGCTCCTGTTCAGATTCTACATCATCTTTGTCTGTGAGAATTTTCTGAAGTGGTGTTTTTAATTGTTTTGGTGATAATATAGATGAATCAATATTTTCCATTCGTTCTCTCTCAGTAGTCACTTTGACTTTGAAGGAGTGAAAAGGAGTTGGAACTTCTCCCACATTTAAGTACATAGGCTCCCCTTCAAATGTCACTCTTTCACAATCACCATTCTTAAAACCAGGAGGCTGGTAATCTGAGGGTGTGACTGCAAAAGAATTCAGTATAAACTGTGCTTTTCATGAAATTGAAGAAAACATTATTATAAAAATATGTGCAGATGGAAGGAATTCCACATATTACTTCTAGAAGAGTGGATGATAAAAAGGAAAAATCACTCTCCTACTAGCTCCAAGTTCTTATTTTATTCCCTAAAGGTAACCTGTTCTTTTTCTTTAACTGACTGGCTGTGTGACCTTGAGGAAATTATTGATCAGCCTCAATTCAGTTTCCCCATCTGTCAAATGGGGAAAATAATCCTACCTATCTCATCAGGGTCATTGTGGATATAAATGAAAATGTGTAAAATGCTCAGAACAGAACTGGTACATAGTAAGCATTCAGTAATTGTTAGTTGTTGTTATGTTCTCCTAGAAGAGATTGTGCTTGTAAAATATGTAATTTTTATATATAGATCCTTAAAAAACACAAATGAGATCACATTGTTCTGTACCTAGCTGTTTTTAGCATTTTTTAAAAATGTTTTAATATTTCTTGGATAACTTAATTTATCAGCACATTCTTTTTAACAGCTTGTACAGGATTCTATTATATAGATGCACCATAATTTATTTATTCAGTCCTCCAACAAAGGACACTCAAGGCTTTTTCCAGTTTGTTCCTAGTTTCACCAATGCTGTAATGAAGATCCTTATATACATACAACCTCACATATTTGTGTTAGTATTTACCTAAGATCCTTTCTAGCTATGAACTTTCTGGATTAAAGAGAATCTGCATTTAACATTTTGATACTGCCAAACTGTCCTCTAAAAATGTTGCACTGGGCCGGCCGAGTGGCTCAGTTGGTTAAGAGCTCGCTCAAGAGTGCAAGCTAAGCTCTGAGCAACAGCAGTTCGATGCCCAGCCCGAGCTGAGTAGCCGCTGAGCTGCCAACAGGTAGCAGGATGGCTCAGCTAAAAAAAAATAAAAATAAAAAATAAAAATGTTGCACTTATACACATACACTCACAAGAGTATAAAAGTGCCTCCTTTCCCTGCCGCATCCTTGCCAATAACATCCGGGTTTATGAGTTTTACTGATCTGGTAAGTGAAAAATAGTATCTCACTGTTTCATTTCTTTAAATATGAGTGAGACTGTACCTCTCACAGATATGTTCATATCACTGGAGAAGTTTGTGTATATTTTAAAGCCCATTTTTTCAAATATTTTTCAAATACTGATATTAATTGTAAATTTTATAATTTCAAAATATGTAACTCAACAAACAACAAATGTTGGCAAGGATGTGGAGAAAAGGGAACCCCCATGTACTGTTGGTAGGATTGCAAATTGGTGCAGCCACTATGGAAAACAGAATGGAGGTTCCTCAAAAAAATTAAAAACAGAACTATCTTATGACCCAGTAATTCCACCTCTGGGTATTTATCCAAAGAAACCAAAACACTAATTTAAAAAGATATATGTAGGGCCGGCCTAGTGCACGGTGGTTAAGTGCGGGCTTGGGACGCCAGTGGCCCCAGTTTGGGTCCCACATATGAGGGCCAGTGACACTGCCCTCAAAAAAGAAAAAAAAGATATATGTACCCCTATGTTTACTGTAGCACTATTCACAATAGCTAAGATATGGAAAAACCCAAAATGCACATCAATAAGACGAATGAAAACAGGAATTGTGGTACATTTATACAATGGAGTATTACTCTGCCATAAAAAAGAATGCAATCTTACCATTTGTAACAACGTGGAAAGACCCAGAGGGTATTATGCTAAGTGATATAAGTCAGACTGTGAAAGATTAATACCATATTATCTCACTTATATGTGGAATCTAAAGAACAGAATAAACGAACAAACAAAACAGAAATAGACTCATAGATACAGAGAACAAACTGATGATTGCTAGATGGGAGGGGGGATGGGTGAGAAAGATGAAGAGATTAGGAAGTACAAATTGGCAGTTACAAACAAAACAGTCACAGGGATATAAAATACAGTATGGGGAATATAATGTATTGCAAATAGTACCTTCATCGTAGTAAAAAAGTTTCATGGTCAAACAAACATCATTAGGTAAAGGTCCTAGATTTTGCATTAGAACATAAATCTTGCGAATGAGGAGAATACTTGCTTTCTTGGTGTCAGCAGATGATATACTAGATTCACGGCTTTGGTTTTTACTAGAAGAGAATAATACATTGATTTCTTTTATGACACCTATAGCTGCTAATAGCATAATTTCATATTTTACTATTTGAGATTCTTATTTCTATTTTAGCATTAAGTTGAAAGCTACCCTAAAATGTGTTTTAATGTCACTATCATAAAAATTTTAATATCACCAACATCACTCTTAATATCATTATAAACTAATAACTTAATTTTAAATAAATAAGCACTTTATACAAGATGTTTAAAGGAAACAAATGAAGCATTTTAGTTACATTTAAAATTACTGAAGCATACAATGGCTTTGCTACCCTGACTGTTTAAAATAGCATATAATTAGCCACAGACTCCTGGTTTGCAGCTACTCCAAGGATATTTAATACATCTATGCCTTGATGGTTAATTGGGGATGTCTGAGAAGTTTCAGAATTAATCCTGAAGTATGGTTATATAGTATTAATATAAATGGTAATCTGTTATACAAAAAAAACACCTTATAAAACAATACCTTAAGAAGTCCATCATTGGTCCATTATTGGTATACTTGAATTTAAATTGGTAACATTCTGAAATTGTCTTAAATAGAAAACACTGCAGTTACATATCTGATATACAGTACTGGCAACCAAATAGCTATATGCTATTATTTTTTTAAAAAAGGATTTTATTGGGGAATTGGGGGAGGGAAACAGCGTTGGGGAATCGGGGAAGGGGAACAGACAAGTTGCTGTCTTTTTGTTCTTCAGTCTAGTTGTGGAGGACGTTGCTTCACTGGCCCATGTTGGTATCGTCATTGCGCTCTTCCCAGATGAGGTAGACTGGTTGCCGGCCTCTGGATGGTTGCTCACCGCGGCTATTGGCAGCTCACGCTGGCTGCTGGCCACTCACTGTAGCCTATGGCAGCCCACTGCAGCAGGGGCTGCAGCCTACACCATCGCCGAGGCTCGCGCAGCCCAGCTCCAGGTGGAGCTGTTGTTAGCTGTAGAGGGTAGTGTCATTGGCCCTCATATGTGGGATCCGAACAGAGGCTGCTGGCATCCCAAACCAGCTCTTAACCAATGCACCACTTGGCCCACCCTACTATTATTATGTTTTAAAGATTTCATTGGGGAATTGGGGGAGGGGAACAGCATTGGGGAATCGGGGAAGGGGAATGACAAGTTGCTTTCCTTTTGTTCGTCAGTCTAGTTGTAGAGGACGTCGCTTCACTGGCCCATGTTGGCATTATCATTGCGCTCTTCCCGGGTGAGGCAGATCAGTCGCCAGCCACTGGATGGCTGCTCACAGTTTATCTTGGCAGCTCACACTGGCTGCCAGCTGCCAGCCACTCATGGTAGCTTTACAGCAGCCCTCTGCAGCTCCATTGCAGCCTACGCTGTCTCCGGTGACTCATGACAGCCCAGCTCCAGGTCGAGCTGTTGTTCACCATCTTAGCTGTAGAGGGCGCAGCGTCACTGGCCTTAAATGTGGGAACCAAACGGGCCCTGCTGCTCAGAGTTGGTGTCCCAAGCCAATCTGTAACCAACGTGCCACTCAGCCAGCCCACTATATACTATTTTTGTAGGACTCTTAACATTTACTTAATAATTTTTTTCTGCCATGTTAATCCCTATTGGTACACTGAAACATTGAAGTCCTAATAGTCAATTCCCAGGGTTTGGGATTTGGGGGTTCAATCTTGGAGAGAGATTTATTCTCTCACTCATTGCAATTATATATACCAGACAGAAGGAGCTCCTTAGCAGGCAGGTAAGGGAGACAGCATATCTCTTACTTAAGTAAAATGACTAAGCACAGGGTTTAAATCCTTGCTGTACTGTAACCACAAGCAAGTCATTTAAGCTTTCTAAGTCTCAGTTTCCTCAGCTAGTAAAAATAGTACCTATCTCATTGGTGGTTGTGAATGTTTACCAAATGGGATAATTTATACAGAGCCCTTAATAAAGAGCCTGGCACACCAAGCATTCAGTAAATGCTCATTCATCAGCAAGGTTTATCTTTTACTGAAAGAAAAAAATGTGCAACCATAAAACATCTGAAAATAAGTGAACACTTATCTGACCAATCAACTAATTCTGAACAATCAACTAATTCATAGGCCTTTGCCCATATGATTGCCCATATGATTTTCTTTTGTTGCTATGGACATATATTAAGCATGAGTATCAAAGAAACGACATTCCCAGCTCTTTTGAGGCTCTAACACTTTGCTTTCTTTACATTTCAGTGCTCACATAGGGATGGGGGTCAGCTCTTCCTTTTTTAAAAATCTGCTTCTCCCTGACTGAATGAAACACTATAACAGCTATAGTATAATGGGTTAAGCATCCAGCTCATGAACTGGCCTTCTTAGGTCCAAATTCTGGTTCTGCCACTGTGAACACGGGCAAGAAACCTTGTATCTAGGTTTCCTTATCTATTGTATAAAGTAGAGATGATAATGATAGTTACCTCAAGAAGGTTGTGATGAATCAAAGAGATAATGCACAGAAAGCCCCAAAGAACAGAGCCTAATAACAGTAAGGACTCAATTGATTTTCCCCCTTTGTCTTACGGTTTTTCTTTTCATTTCTTATAATCCCTACTTTAATTGTCAGGTGAACAGGTGGATATGACTGGACTGGGATGAATATTCAAAGTTTAAGGATGAGTGTCTTATTTTTCTCAAACTCAACTCCTTTCATAATTCTAATAAAAAAGAATATTATAAAGAACCAGAAGTCATGAGATTTAGGTTATTTCTAATGGTCTGTGGTTTTGTGGTCTAGGATCAGCCACATAATCTCTCTTGTAGTAAGTGTATTAATCTGTTTAAAAATAACAATACAAGCTCTGCCTTACCTCAAAAGTCTTTATGAGATTCAACTGAGAAAGTACATTGATGAAAGCATAATTAAAAGCATGTTATATTATAATTTTTAAATTATTTTTAGATATTTGAGGTATTTTGCTTTTTTATTAACTTAAGCACACTTACCTGAGAGTCTTCTGGATTGGTGTATACCTAATTAAAAATAATTTACAATTGAGTTATACAAGGCTAACTATTCAAGGAGAACTACATGTTTAGACTAAACTATTAAATGAACTCAGCAGAATAAAATACAAAATGACCCCCCAAAGTATTAATTTGTTACTTTTTTCCATTGAACAGATCAGTAGTTTGAGTAAAACGACATAATTAATTGATGGTTTTAGTATTATTTAATTAAGCAAAGCCAAATTTGACAGTCTTTAATAAATATACAATTTAAAAATACTTACACCTAGAACAACCATCTTTAGCTGAAATAAAACAAAAAACAAAAATCTTACTTTTATTGCATAAAATACTTTTTTCATGATGGAATAAGAATTTTGTCCTATTTCAACATTTATTCCTCGTAAGAAATAATGTTGTAACAAGTAACAAATAGACTTCATATGATGCATATAAAACAATATATACCTTAGTAGATATTCATCTCTTTTCCCCAAAATATCTATTTCTAGTTGGTTTACTGAAGACTGAAATTCATGTCATTTACTTAAGCAAACAGGGGGATTACTGCCAGTTACAAGGAAAATACATATTGTGAAAGGACACATTAAACCTTACCAATATAGCTGATTTTGAATGGAGAAAAAGTACAGAATTCAGAGCCCTGCTCATTTAATAAAGTGAAGAGGCCCTGGAGACCATAGAACAGAGAGTCACAGTCACTCAAGTAACCTGTCAAATTCTAAGAGTCATCCTTGATTTGGATCTTTTGCTTATATTCCACAACCAATCCATTAAAGGTCCAGTCAGATCTACTGCTAATCTTATCCTAAATCTTTTCTTTTTGTCTCCTCCTCTGCCATCCTGGTCTAAGCCACAGTTTTGCTTTTGTTTGTTTTTTTAACCAGTACTGCAGTAATAAATTAAGTGCAATTCTCCTTAATTCCAATTTGTTCTATAGTACATTCTGTAAATGGCAGCCAGAGTGAGTTTTCTTTTAATTTAACATATAATCAAATGCTGTTGTTACATTTCTATGCAAAACCTTCAAATAAAATAAAATGCACCTAAAATAAAATCCAAACTCCTTACGTACACAGCCTGGAATATTCTGGCGCTGCTTATTGTGTATAGTAATTGACATTACATTTGTAGAATATAAACTTGGAAAAAAAGGATGAAGAGATACTGACTTACATATTTTTTCTGTAAAGCATCATAGCATCCTAGCATCCTGAAAAATAATCAAGGATTAATTTTTAGGGTGAATGCATTTCCAGAAAATAGTTCTTCTAATAAATCTCCACATTATCTCATTATTAAAGAATATAAAATTTTCTTATTAAAGCTCCCTCTTTCTTAACTAGATTAACATAATAAAATAAAACAAAGTGGCAGAAATAAAAAAAAATGTTGACAGGGATACAAGGGAAGGTATAAAGTATCTGACAGCTAGTATTGTGGGGAAAGATAATAAGAAAATGAAGCCTGCTCACATGGAGCATAAAGGAAAATTTTAATGCAAAAATACAAAGACCTGCAAAAATAGTATCCAGTGTTAAAGGAGGAATCATTAAAGCTGAGTTAAACACCAAAACGTATCCAAGGTACATGAAAATGTGATTTAAGAATATTCTATTATTAGGTATTCTTTTACTTACCACTGCATTAACTGTGTAGATCCTGGACAATGTTTATCTTCTCTCAGAATTTTGACACAAAGATCTACACACAAAAATAATGATATAAATATAGAACTATTTAAGATTAGTAAGCAATTAGAAACTTAAAATGAAGATTATTTTCTTTACTGTATAGTTATCATCAGTATATTATTAATGGCAATTAACTTCCAAATAATTAGTATTAATATAATTAAGGTTATATGGAAACAATCTTTTTATCCTTATAAAATGGCATCATTAATTATTAGTATGCGTGTTGATGGGTAGAAAATTTTTTTAAAAAGCTACAGAATACTTAAAAGTTAGATATAATGCTTTTATGCCATTGTTATCCAAAAGTCTTAAAATATTTGCTATGGACCTTTATCCCAGTAAAATACTTTTAAAAGGCCAAGAAATTAACTGGGTAGAGCCCTGTAAAGAAGCAACATGTAATACCGTGTAAAGGACTGAGAAAATCTCTGTCTCGGGTTCCTTATCTGAGAAACAGGGATAATATCTAACTCATAGGTCTGTAATGTGAATTAGAAGATATCACACACAACATAGTGCTTTACATTTCACCTAGCACATAGTTGGTGCACACTATTATGCATAATATTATGTACATATTGTGTGCTGGGCAGTAAGTTATTATTGTAGTGTATATAAACTATTTTCACATAAGAACATACACCACCACTGTAAAAAGCTATAAATAATAGAATATTTTAAGATTTTATTGGGGAATTTGGGGAGGGGAACAGCGTTGGGGAATCAGGGAAGGGGAACAGACAAGTTGCTGTCTTTTTGTTCTTCAGTCTAGTTGCGGAGGACATTGCTTCACTAGCCCATGTTGGTATCGTCATTGTGCTCTTCCTGGATGAGGCAGATCGGTCGCTGGCCTCTGGATGGTCGCTCACCACGGCTATTGGCAGCTCATACTGGCTGCCAGCCACTCGCTGTAGCCTATGGCAGCCCACTGCAGCAGGGGCTGCAGCCCACACCATTGCTGGGGCTTACACAGCCCAGCTCCAGGTGGAGCTGTTGTTAGCTGTAGAGAGCAGTGTCACTGGCCCTCATATGTGGGATCCGAACCGTGGCCACTGGCATCCCAAAACCAGCTCTTAACCAATGCGCCACTCGGCTGGCCCAAGTTGCTGTCCTTTTGTTCTTCAGTCTACTTGTGGAGGAAGTTGCTTCACTGGCCCATGTTAGTATTATCATTGTGCTCTTCCCGGGTGAGGCAGTCGCTCACCGGTCATTGGACTGCCGCTCACAGCGGCTCACGGCAGCTGCCAGCCGTTCATGCTGGCTGCAAGCCACTCACGGTAGCTCACGGCAGCCCACAGCAGCAGAGGCTGTAGCCTACACCGTTGCTGGCGACTCACAGGCAGTCCAGCTCCAGGTTGAGCTGTTGTTCACCATCTTAGCTGTAGAGGGCACAGCGCCCTAATGTGGGATCGAAACCGGGGCCCTGCTACTCAAGAGTTGGTGCTCCCAAGCCAACTATTAACCAACGTGCCACTTGGCCAGCCCAATAATAGAATATTTTTATCTTATTTACTTCATCATTGTAAGAGTAATGTCAGATGAAGTTATACTTGAGAAAATGAAGAAAATTTTTTATGATTAAGTGCTTTCAAAGGCATTGAATATACTTTTTAAAAACCACTTAGAAGTCCACACAAAAACTTGTACATTAATGTGGCATTTATAATAGCCAAAAAATGAAAACAACCCAAATGTTCATCGACTGATGAATGGACTAACTGTGGTGTATATCTGTATGGAATAGTATTTGGCAATAAAAAAGGATGAAGTACTAACCCATGATGAAAGTGAAAATATGATGCTAAGTGGAAGAAGCTAGTCAGAAAGGGCCACACATTGTGTGATTCCATTCACATGAAATGTCCAGAATAGAAAAACCCAAAAACCGATAGAGATGGAAAGCAGATTGGTGGTTGCTTCGGACTGGGGAGGTTGAGGGAAATCAGAGTGACTTAATTGGTATGTGGTTTCCTTTTGCAGTGATGAAAATATTCTAAAATTGATAGTGGTGATGTTTGCACATTTTTGAATATGTTAAAAATCTCTGAATTGTGCACTTTATTTTTATTTATTTATTTTTAATATTTTTTTTTTTAAAGATTTTATTGGGGAATTGGGAGAGGGGAACAGTGTTGGGGAATTGGGGAAGAGGACCGGCCAAGTTGTTGTTCTTCAATCTTCGTTGTGGAGGGCGCCAGTCACCATCTGGCTTCCTGTCGGCAGCTCATGGCCTCTAAGATCCAGGTGCTGTGTTCAATCTTAGTTGCAGGTGGGCGTAGCCACCATCCCATGCGGGAGTAGAACCAGCAGCCTTGTTGTTAAGAGCGCACGCTCTATCCACTGAGCCATCCGGGCAGCAGCTCAGCTCAAGGTGCCGAGTTCAGTCTTAGTTGCGGGTGGGCATAGCCACCATCAAACAGGCAATCTCGTTGTTACACAAGTTGAGCCATCCTGCCACCTGTTGGCAGCTCAGCAACAGCTCAACTTGGGCACAGGATTCACTGACCCACGTGGGAATTCAACCGGCGGCGGCCCTATTGCTCAGAGCTTGAACTTTAAGCCAACTCTTAACCGACTGAGCCACCTGGCCGGCCCTGAACTGTGCACTTTAAATGAGTGAATTGTCAGGTTGTGAATTACATCTCAATGAAGCTGTTACTAAAAAACCAAAATCTAAGTAAAAAATTATAGATTTAGAGCAAGCCAAAATAAAACTAGCTATGTTTAAAGTTTTAAAATAAACATTCCGTTACCATCTACGTATCTTGTTCCATAAGCACATTCTGGAAAAATTCCTCTCAAATACGTGATGCAGGATACTGAAACTGCTAGGAGCCGCTTCACTAACGCCAAAGACTGCTGCTCAGAAGATATCTTATTGGGAAATATCAATGCACTCTAAATTCAAGGGAAATTAAAACATTTTACTTAGATTTATTAAAGTCTTCTTGAACTTGTTGTAAATTTAAATCTGCAGAAGCATGGTACTCTCCCAAATAACTCCTAATAACAGTGCTTAGAAATCCCGAGAAAGTCAGTGTGGCTTCTAAGATTTGAGGGTGTTTCCAGGGTAGCAGCCTAAAGGTAACATGCAAAAAGTGCTTAAGAATCTTTTTATGATTTCACTGGTATGAGGGATATAAAACTGAAAGCAACAAAGGAACAAGGCAAACAAAGAAAGAAACAAAAACTCATAGACACAGACATGAGTTTAGTGGTTACCAGAGGGGAAAGGGAGTGGGGGCGGGGGAGGGGCAGATGAGGGTAAACAGGATTAAATACATGACGATGGAAGGAGAACTGACTGTGGGTGGTGAACAAACAATGTGATGTATAGATGATGTATTACAGAATTGTATACTTGAAACCTATGTAACTTTACTAACCATTGTCACCCCAATAACCTTTAATTCAAAAAAAATCTTTTTAAAAATCCCCTTGCAGGTTGATTGTCTAAATGCACAAATACATGGATAGATAATACTCTGTAATGCAAGGTCTGTGCAAAAATGACAATTTTATCTTTGTGTTCAGGGCACAGATGTTCATTTTCTAGGAGTGGGCTGCTATGGATGATAATTTCATCAAAGCAACAGAACAGCATTCATTAATAACTAATGTAAATTGAATCTGAACCAGCGATTTAATGCAAGGCATCAAACATCCAATAGAATTCTCCATTAATTCAAAATAGTTTAGCAAAAATCTTCATTTCCTAAAACATGGTGTTTCTTTTTTATTTTTTAGAGGACAGTGTCACTGGCCCTCACATGTGGGATCCGAACCGGGGCCACTGGCTTCCCAAGCCAGCGCTTAACCAATGCACCACTCGGCCGGCCCAAACATGGTGTTTCTTGATATCACTAAGCCCTCAAACAGTTGACTTTAACTAACTTTCAAATATAAAAATAATTGAGACTTCAAGAAACCAAAAAATTAGCTAAATTAAAATATGCTAAAATACAAGAAATCATACCATGGATGTTCTCTGCAGTTGCGCAGTGGCCATCTTCTGATAAAATATTTTCTTTAATTCAACCTGTGACACAAATACAAGCTTTAACTTCAAGTATTTTTATCCCTAATATTCTAATGTACTACATGTAAAGTCAGAAAGAACTTTATGTGACTAAATAAGAGGATTCCTTTACTTAAGATGGAATCTTCAAAAACATATTCATTTTGCTGTACCACTCTTTTGAGTAAGGTCTAAATTTTAAGCCATTTGACTAGCAAGTCCTACATAAACGGGTTATTAAGAAAGCTCTTGGAGGAGGGCCGGCCGAGTGGCGCATTGGTTGAGCGCTGGTTTTGGGATGCCAGCGGCCCCGGTTCGGATCCTACATGAGGGCCGGTGACACTGCCCTCTACAGCTAATAACGGCTCCACCTGGAGCTGGGCTGTGCGAGCCCCGGTGATGGTGTGGGCTGCAGCCCCTGCTGCAGTGGGCTGCCATGGGCTGCAGTGGGTGGCCCGCAGCCAGCGTGAGCGGCTGGCAGCCAAGCATGAGCTGCCAATAGCTGCAATGAGCGACATCCAGAGGCCGGCGGCCGGTCTGCCTCATCCGGGAAGAGCGCAATGACGATACCAACAGTGAAGCAACATCCTCCGCAACTAAACTGAAGAACAAGAAGACGGCAACTTGTCTGTTCCCCTTCCCCGATTCCCCAACGCTGTTCCCCTCCACCAATTCCCCAATACAATCTTAAAAAAAAAAAAAAAAAAAAAAGAAAGCTCTTGGAGGGCCAGCCGAGTGGCGCGGTGGTTAAGCGCTGGCTTGGGAAGCCAGTGGCCCCGGTTCGGTCCCACATATGAGGACCAGTGACACTGCCCTCAAAAATAAATAAAAATAAATAAGAAAGCTCTTGGGTCAGCCGAGTGGTGTGATGGGTAAGCTCTTTAAAATATCTTTTTTTTTTTTGAGGGCAGTGTCACTGGCCCTCACATGTGGGACCCGAACAGGGGCCGCTGGCTTCCTAAGCCAGCGCTTATCCACCACGCCCACTCGGCAGGCCCTAAAAGATCTTTTTAAAACGCATAATCTTCTATTTTTGTCACAGTATTCCAGCATTGACAGCACTGCACAGGTAGATATAAGGTCATGAAAAACGCTCCTGCCAAACCTTTTAAAATAATCTTTTAATTTTTGTTTTAAATATGTAATTTCAAAATAACTGAACCAAGTGACTTTTCTTCACTGAACTTTTAGCATGGTTATGGATATAAAGTATTGTCCTGGGCCGCCCGAGTGGCGGGATGATTAAGTGCTGGCTTGGGACGCCAGCGTCCCCGGTTCGGTCCCACATATGAGGGCCAGTGACACTGCCCTTAAAAAAAAAAAAAAAGCCTGGCCGAGTGGCGCGGTGGTTAAGCGAAGAAGTCAGCGTCCCCGGTTCGGTCCCCCATATGAGGGCCAGTAACATTGCCCTCAAAAAACAAAAAAAAAAACAAAAAAAAAGAATAAAGTATTGTCCTAATCTGTGGAACAACCACAAAAGGACAATGGAAAATGCTCTAGATTTTTTGCACTGATTCTGATTTCTCAATGATAACTTTGATATTTTCATGTAAATTTCCATTTTTTTTGGGTCCCAATCTCAGTTTTCTTAATCAGACAGGTCAGCTAGAAGAGTTAATAGCAGAATCCATCTACTGTGAACGTTTAAATTTATCCTGCTGAAGCCTGGACTAGGCGCCAGTGTTAACCTCCTCTCAAGAACTTCTTTTGAAACATACCTAGGTATGCAGTTTTTTCCACAAATGTTTCGTCATTAAGACTTTAAGAAACTTAAAAATAGGCGAAAGGTGACAGAAAAAGAAATTGAAAGGCAAATAATAATAATAAAATTAAGAAAGAAAAAAGAAACAAACACAGATAGTATATTACCTAACCCGTGAGGGCCGCTGTCAGCGGGCAGAACTGCAGACGCTGCACGAGCTTTGCCCCATGCGCATGCGCCTTGCTTCAACGGTTGCCAAGGGAGCACGACAGCAGCTCTTTGACCCCCCAGTCGAGGTCATCTTTCCCGCCAAGCAGCGCAAGGCACGCTGGGAACGCCAAGAGCCTGGTAGCCATGTTTTAACTAGAAAAGCGGGGGAGAGGGGGAGGGGAGGTTAAGTAATTGTATGTGCGAAGCCTTCCCGATATAGATAGATTTCCTACAATGACCAAAGTAGTCTCAACCGCCATTTAATTAATCATATTAATTTCTGATTATTTTCTAACTTTGATTTTCTTATTGCATCTACCATGTAGTGCTTACCCACCTTACAGGCCCTGTGTCTTCAGGAAACCAGTTGTTCCAGCTGTCTCCAACTTAGATATTTCTACCGTGCTGTCAGTGTGGACAGCGGATAGCTTTGAATATCATTAATGTCTCACTTAGAAACAAAATAATAAAACCAGAGCTGGAAGGTAGTTGGAGATAGTCTAGCAGTACAAGCTTCTTAGTTTACAGATAGTTAGTTATATAGTCAAATAACTTGTAGTGTAAATATATTGAATTATTCATAAATATTGACACTTCTTGCATTACCAGTTAGAAAACATCCACTCCATTTATTTATTTATTTATTTATTTATTTATTTATTTATTTATTTATTTTTGAGGGCAGTGTCACTGGCCTTCATATGTGGGACCGAACCGGGGCCGCTGGCTTCCCAAGCCAGCGCTTAACCACCGCGCCACTCGGCCGGCCCACAAAACATCCACTCCAGATATGAAAAGATTTGCCCAGCGTCACTCAAGAAAGGAATGAAGACTAGAACCCTGTTTTCAGGGTCAAAATTAGTGAAAATCCAGGTCTAATATTTTGCTTTATATTTATTTCACAGAGTTTACAAAAGGCTTTCATATTTCACTATCTTATTTTTCTATCTAACTCTTAATTCTAACAAGAACCTTGTGAGGAAGTTGCAAATATTACCCCTGTTTAAGAGATGAAAAAACTGATTCTGGTAAAGTTGGTTGCCCCAGATCACCACTAATTTCAGCATTGGCAGAGGGGGAGCCACTACATTACCTAATGGTGACATATTAAGTTTATGATATGGTGCTTCTTATTAAATTTATTCTGAGTCATTAACAACTATAGAAAAAAAAAACAAAAAAAGTAAATGGGCAATCCGTGAATCATAGAATCAGCATAATGCTGTAGAGGAGGAATAATTTCTCATCTGCTTTCTTAAGATCTCTGGCTACAGTTAAACAGACAGAAGACAGATTAACAACAGAGAAGCCTGCAAGTTTTAAATATAAATACATATGTATATTTACATGTACATGTACATGGGAGTTTTCACAAGAAAAATGAAGATCCAAAGAAGCAGAGTTGAATGCTTATATACTAAATTGGACAAAGAGTAGTCAACTGTGAAAATGTGACTAGTCACAATGGCTTGGGCGGGGGGTAGTGAAATGAGTGGAGAAGTGACTAGGAAGATAAAAGGTTAGTTAAACTTTGTATGGATTTATCTGAGGCTCCACTTCATGTTCTTGGTGATAAGAATGTTTCTTTCCTTCACGTATAGGCAAGACATCTTTCACATGGAAATTTCATCTCCCACTTTTTTTTTTTTTAAAGATTTTATTGGGGAATTGGGGGAGGGGAACAGCGTTGGGGAATCGGGGAAGGGGAACAGACAAGTTGCTGTCTTTTTGTTCTTCAGTCTAGTTGTGGAGTATGTTGCTTCACTGGCCCATGTTGGTATCGTCATTGCGCTCTTCCCGCATGAGGCAGATGGGTTGCAGGCCTCTTGATGTCGTTCACCGCGGCTATTGGCAGGTCAAGCTGGCTGCCGGCCACTCACTGTAGCCTATGGAAGCCCACTGCAGCAGGGGCTGCAGCCTACACCGTCGCTGGGGCTCGCACAGCCCAGCTCCAGGTGGAGCTGCTGTTAGCTGTAGAGGGCAGTGTCACTGGCCCTCATATGTGGGATCCGAACCCAGGCCACTGGCATCCCAAAACCAGCTCTTAACCAATGCGCTACTCGGCCGGCCCCATGACCATGTTTTAATAGTTATCAATTCTTGTTCTTTAAAATGCCCTTTAAGAGTTACTGAGATTTGTTTAAGTTCAGTTTAAGATATACTAGTGACATGATCCCCCACATTTTTCATGTAATAGGCACGAACTTATAAAATGTAAAGTTCTTGCTGCCTTTTCAGAAACGGTCTACTCATCTAGAGTAGTTGTGAGGAAAATCAACCTGAATTAGATAAAAATGAATAATAGAATATTAAATACTAAATATTAAAAAGAAATTCAGTTTGGTTATTTTATTCAGATTGACTTAATCATTTGCCCCCCAAAAGGTCCTGGCCAAATTGCTAATGACTAGGTAAGCATATATTGAATTAGTATATTAATCAATGATCACTAAAATAATTCTTCCAAAGTGTTTGAAAACAGATTGCCTCTTATGCATTTGTCTACTTTAACCATCATGTATTGAAATATATATTGAATCCTTTTTACATGCAGAGATACAACCTGAACCATGTTAATAACTTAATAGTTTCTTCCGTTGCCCGTCACCAGCATTCCACAATTTACATTCTCATGATAGATTATAATAGTTCCCTATGACTAAGAAAAGAACGATATGCAACAATAGCACAAAACTGTAAGGAGGTATTTATTAAGCATTTATATGCCATCAACTTACAAGGGGACATAAAAATACAAAGGTGTAAAATAAGACGGTGAGGAACATGACAGACTGTCTCAGGTTGACTAATTCTCACACAGTTATATTACATTATTAATTTTTACTTAGTAAACTTTTCCCAAGATCTGCAAAGTTAAAAGTAGAAGAGTCCAACCATATATTCTGTTAGTACAGTAAATATTCATTGATCATGACACACTTATTTCTACTGGATACAGCAGGTAAAATTAAATGAAGAGAAAGTGTTTCATCTTTCTTGACTTGTTATGACGATGAAGAGATCCTCTAGATTTCTGGGTACGAGGGATAACTAGCAATTCCACAATGATTTCCACTATTTCTTGCCATCAGAATATATCCTTTGTCACCAAAGTTGTGGCCCCAGCTTTGGAAAAACAAATAACATAAAGTTACAAATAAATACAATCGAACCACATTACCAACTTTTTATCTCTTACATTGTTTTTCTCCTAAAGTGACTATATAGGAAGAGCTGTAAAACAAAATCAGAACAAAATAATATAATCATTTCCCCAGGGCTTTTAGACGATTTTCAAAAGATCCTTTGAAAGGCCTAGTTCTATACTGATGATTAGGCTTCATACCTAAGGAAAACAATATAAGGTCCATCCCAAACCTTAAATCCTCCTGAGCTATATATACACCGTATGCAGAGAAAGAGTATTCTTATCCTTTCCAAGGCTCCACCTCTAAATGTTTTTGCATAATAAGATCATGGGCAACGATTTCTTATCAAACTTAAATTCCTTTAGAATATCAACTAAGAAATATTTTTGAGGGCTGGCTGAGTGGCTCATTGGTTAAGAGTTGGCTTGGGAGCGTGAGCTCTGGGCAGTTGGGCCCCGGTTTGGATCCCACATGGGCCAGTGATGCTGTGTCCTCTACAGCTAAGATGGAATAACAGCTTGACCTGGAGCTGGGCTGCGTGTGAGTCGCCAGTGACGGTGTAGGCTACAGTGGGGCTGCAGTGGACTGCCATAAGCTACTGTGAGTGGTCGGCAGCCAGCGTGAGCAGCTGGCAGCTGGCATGAGCTGCCATGAGTCACTGTGAGTGGCTGTCCAATGGCCTGTGACTGATCTGCCTTGGCTGGGAAGAGCGCAAGGATCACACTACCAACATGGGTCAGTGAAGCGATGTCCTCCACAACTAGACTGAAGAACAAAAGCAACTTGTCTATTCCCCTTCCCCGATTCCCCAACGCTGTTCCCCAATTCCCCAATTAAAAAAAAATCTTAAAGAAATAATATATATATTTTTGAGTGACTACTATGGAAAAGACACAGGGCAGGGAATTCTAAAATAAGCAATGGAAAGTGCGGTCCTCAAACAGATTTTTGATCTAGAACTGGAGCTGAGATGAGATTTTCTCACAGTTAAAGCTGGAGTATGTGGCCATGGAAGGAGGTGAGCTCCCTGGCATTGAAGCTGATCAATCAGAGGTTAGCACAACTTGTCAGAGACAAGGAATTCATGGGTCAGATAAAAGTTAGTGGAGATCAGTGGTTCTCTTACTGATTTGTTTCATGGACTTTGAGAATTTAAAAAAAAAATACAGATTGACACAAAGATACCAATTTTTAAATTAGCAAATACAGACATAAACCAACAAAAAATATTCTCCTAATATCACCATCATGTTGTAAAAGAAAGGACATTTTAACAACAAAAACAAAACTTAAGAGGACATAATCTTTGTTTTTGTTTGTTTGTAATTTTATTGGTAACAGTGTGTTTCTCCAGGACCCATCAGCTCCAAGTCAAGTAGTTGTTTCAATCTAGTTGTGGAGGGCGCAGCTCAGTGGCCCATATGGGGATCAAACCGGCAACCTTGGTGTTACGATCCTGTGCTCTAACCAACTGAGCCAACAGGCCACCCCAAGAGGACATAATCTTTAGTTTAAGGATAGTCCTTTGCATCACATAAATTTAGATTTATGAATGATTCACCTAAATATTCTTTTTTCCCCGACTTTGTCACAGACTAGTGAAAAAAATGGACAAAATCCTTGTAAGAGAAATGGTTTCTAAAGTTCTTTATGATTGAGATTTTTGTAATTGTAGGTATACAAATAATTATGAGGCAGAATTCATTAACTGCTATAACTAGAATGCAAAATAAAAGCATGAAATTAAGGAAATGCGTACCTTGTTTGTATTTGGAAAGCAACAGGAAATTGAGTTGAAAGAAAAAGTGGATGTCTCTAGGGGAGTAGTTGGGAAAACAGGATAGAAAGATAGGCAATGTGGTAAAGAGCTTAGAATTGCAGGCTGGGGAACTTACAGTTTAATTCTGCAGGCAAAGGGAAGTCATTGCAGATTTTTGCTCAGAACTCAAAGGAAGGTTGTGTTTTTGCATGCCATGGAGAAACTAAGAAATGCTGGCTGATTGCAAGAAGACAAGTGGCATAATTTAAAACAGCTGTGCTTTAATGGGCCTCAACTGTCTTTTGTACCAGTCACTCACTGGACACTTTTCAGGTCTCATTTTTCTCTCCTTGTATGCTAAGCAGAGGAATAGGTGTTCATTAAAGGAGACCAGAAGGAATGATCAGAGAAGTACTCTAAAGATAAACCAAGAAAATGAAGTTCTGAAGGCAGAATAGGAAGTGAAGAAATGGGGGTGCTGAGTAATTTAGAATGTCACTTTATAAAGAGCTATAAATGCGTATCATCATCATCACCACAAGAAAGCACTTTAATTCCTAATTTTAATTAAATGTATGTTAAAGTATAAATATATACCTGTTTTTCACAAGCCAGTAGTCTTTCCCATTCTGATTACCATAGCCAACGACCAGCACACCGTGATTCACTTTCAGAGTACAGGCTGGATCATAGTACACACCTGAGAATAAGATGTGAATAGAGAAAATCAGAGAGTGGGATGTGATAACATTAGAAAATGCTATGACTTTTATTAAACTGGTTTGCACATGCGGCTGGGTTAATTAAAAATTTAGAAGCATATACACTCATGTTTCAACTATTTAGAGTTCATAATTTTTCGCCATCAATGCTAGATTTGTCCGTTTTCTTGCCAACTTGGGCATCAGTCCAAGCACAGCTCCTTCAGGCATCTTCTTGGATAAACTGCCACCTTTTTCCAAATCATTTTTAAGTTCTATACAGTCAGTTATTATATTTCTTTATATATATCCCTAAATGGTTGGTTTCATATATTTTCAGCCTTCGCTAGATTAAATGATTGTTAAAGTTAGGTTTAAAAACAAAGATTTTATTCTTCTTCATCTAACACAATGCTGCACTGCCGGGCCACACGGCGGAGCTGCACCCACAGTGCAGGGCGGCCAACAGGCTCTGCAGTCAACTAGCCCAGTGTCCCATCCCAGCTGACCACTTTCAAACTGTGTGGCTTTAGACAAGTTAACCTGCCTAAGACTTAGTTTTTTCATCTGCAAAACGGGGTTATTGTGAGGATTAAATTAGATAATGCAGGGAAAGAATTTGTCATAGTACTTGGCATATAGCCTGAGCAAAATACTTTGGGATGTATTACTTTACTAAGTAGAACTGGGTAGAAAACACGCCTATGAAATTGGAGGGTTCTGGGACTGCCAAGTGGCTCAGTTGGTTAAAAGCATGAATTCTGAGCAACAGCGTCGCCGGTTCGATTCCCACATGGGCCAGTGAGCTGTGCCCAAGTTGAGCTGCCGCTGAGCTGCCAACAGGTGGCAGGATGGCTCAGCTGGTGAGAGCAGCTGTGCTGCTTACAACAAGGCTGCCGGTTTGACTCCCACATGTGATGGTGGGTAACACCCACCCGCAACTAAGATTGAACACGGCACCTTGAACTGAGCGGCTGCGAGTTGCCAACAGGAGGCCTGATGGTGACTAGACTTGAAGCTGAGCTAGCTGCGCCCTCCACAACTAAGATTGAAGGACAACAACTAGGCTGCTCCCCTCCCCCAATTCCCCAGCACTGTTCCCCTTCCCCAATTCCCCAATAAAGTCTTAAAAAAGAGAGAAATTGGAGGTTTCCATTCAACCTAGTCTAAGCATCCAGAGGTGAAGTGATGGGGCAGGAGAATAGTCTTTCTTATAGTAGTACAAGGGCAGCACATAACAGGAGGATCATATATCTGAGTTTTTACCACTTCTGTAGAGGAAGAAAGAAGGTTGGCTGGCATCTATAGCGACAGACACAGGTCCTTTAGTTGCCACAGCTTCTTTCAAGGCACCTTCACTGCCAAAAGGAAGTTCAGTGTACTTTGAACATGTGGCAGCTCGATTTCTTGAGTCATATTGGCACTTTCCATCCTGAAAAAAAAAAAAGTATAAGGCAGATGGAGAAGTGTACTTTGCCTTCCTTTATAAATCACCAATATCCCAAGTCTGGATTTCAAATATGTTTTCTTTCGGGCTGGCCGAGTGGCGCGGTGGTTGAGCGCTGGCTTGGGAAGCCAGCGGCCCCAGTTCGGGTCCCACATATGAGGGCCAGTGACACTGCCCTCAAAACAAAAACAAAAACAAACAAATATGTTTTCTTTCCTCACCTAGCCTTTTCAAGTGTCTAAGGCTCCTCCCTCTTTTTGAAGAAAGAAAAATAAAATCTTCCAAACCCTAACAGTTTCATGTTCCCCTCAAAACAGAGGAAATACAGAACTATTCGCATGTTTCAAAGTGTGAACATCTTCATATGTGCAAATGTTGCCAGGATAATGTCCCTCAGACTCTGAGGTGGATTGTGGAACTACATAAAGACATACACTGTAGATTAGAACTTTAAAATCTTTTTATTTATTTATTTATTTATTTATTAATTTATTTATTTTTGAAATTTTATTGGGGAACAGTGCGTTTTTCCAGGATCCATCAGCTCCAAGTCAAGTAGCTCTCTTCAATCTAGTTGTGGAGGGCGCAACTCCTTGGTCTATGTGGGGATTGAACCAGCAACCTTGGTGTTATGAGTCTGTGCTCTAACCACCTGAGTTAACTGGCCACCCTTCAAAATCTTTTTGATGATAATATGCCTGCAAGATGATCAGCTGTTCAAATGCTGGTTTATAAAGACAAGATAATATGGGAAACACTTAAGAGTGTATTTTAACTGGGCAAGTGGAGGTTACTAATTCATGTGTGTTGTTTATACAACTATACTTAGGAGAAAAAAGAACTTGAAAGAAATAAACCAAAATAAGAGTGGTTAAGATAGGAGGTTCTTCAGTGATTTGTTTTTCTATTCTAAATTTTCTGTAGTGTGCACATATTACTCATACCATTTAGTAAAATATATAATGAACTTGCAAGGTAATGTACTTGTAAGGAGGAGGAAGAGAGCATTATTTAGCTTTTTAGTAGGTAGAAGAATGATGTGATGTCATTAATGATCTGAGAATAAGGTTGAGCATGGGAGGCTGCTGGATAAAAAAGTTGAAATATGAATACCAGGCAGATATGGAGAAAGACTTTTAAGGAAGGATTGCTGAAAATCCACTTTTATTTATTTTTGTTTGTTTTGTTTTGTTTCGTTTTTAGCTGAGCCATCCTGCCACCTGTTGGCAGCTCAGTGGCTGCTCACCTCGGGCTGGGCATCGAACTGCTGTTGCTCAGAGCTCAGCTCGCACTCTTGAGCAAGCTCTTAACCAACTGAGCCACTTGGCTGGCCCTTGAAAATCCACTTTTAAGCATGAATTCTACTTGCTTGTTTAAAACCAATATGCCACTGATAAATTAAGAAAGCTACTGCATAAAAAAGACAACTCTTAGGCCAGCCGAGTGGCACAGTGGTTAGGTGCTGGCTTCAGAGTCCAGCGGTCCAGGTTTGGATCCCACATGTGAGGGCCACTAACACTGCCCTCAAAAAAAAAAAAACCCAAAAAACCCAAAAAAGACAACTCTTGAGAGTTTAAGGTGTCCTGATCAGGATTCTCATACGACGCTGCTTCTCAAGTAGTCGGCTTGGTGGTGAGTTGAGAACACAGTCAAGGGACAGTATAAGGTCACGATGCTGCACAAAACGTTTACTTGTGGGCCAGCCGAGTGGCTCAGTTGGTTGAGTTAGCTTAAGAGCGGAAGTTTTGAACAACAGGGCTGCCGGTTCAATTCCCACATGGGCCAGTGACATGCACCTGAGCTGTGCTGAGCTGCCAACAGTGGCGGGACGGCTCAGATGGTAAGAGTATGTGCTCCTAACAACAAGACTATCTGTTCCATGGTGGGCTACGCCTGCCAGCAACTAAGACTTAACTCAGATGGCTCAGTGGGTAGAGCATGCACTCTTAACAACAAGGCTGCTGGTTCGACTCCTGCATGGGATGGTGGCTATGCCCACCCACAACAAAGATTGAACACAGTACCTTGAGCTTAAAGGCCACGAGCTGCCCATGGGAAGCCAGATGGCAACTAGCGCACTCCACAATGAAGATTGAAGAAAACAACTCGGTTGGTCCCCTCCCCCAATTCCCCACTCAAAAACAAACAAAAAAACAAACAAACAAAAAACGCATTTGCTTGTGACGCACCATGGCTTTGTAGGGATAGGAAGCGTCTGAATCGATGCCGTTGTTGTCAATGATGTACTGGAAAGCCCGAGTCATGAATCCACCATTGCAACCTTTATTGCTGTATTTTTCTTCAGTTGAGCAATCCACCAGGTTCTGTGCACTCAGAGACACCAGCTTTCCTGTTTTCAGCTGCAGCTGGGCCTCCAGGGCCCCCACCGCACTGAAAGCCCAACAAGCACCACAAGAACCCTAAAACAGAGAGAAAGTCACAAAGGCCGGCATAAAACGTCGGTAAGGAAGACGTCATAATGCAAACTGGACAACCCCCAACATGTCAGCCCTGTCAGTAGTTCCAGGAACAGAAAGAGCTCCTTCCGCTACAATTTCCTCTTCTCTTAGACAATGGGAATGAAAAATAAATACTCGATTGTTCTCTAGGCAGGTCTAACCTTGATGAAGATTTTCAAACGATCAAGCTCAGAGCATAACTGCCATATTCAAATATATTAAGAAACAGTACTTACTAAGCATCTACTTAGTTCCAGCTATCTTCACCATTAAGGAAGGGAGATAGATGCCTACAGTAAAACGATTTGGAGAGGAGCTGGGATGATGACCTTGACCTAACATACCCTTCCTCCTGCCAAATGATGCCTGAAACATTAAGGTTAAGATTTCTTTTAGCTTCAGAATTTTTTGATGAAAAGTTATTTTACAAATAACTTTTGTTGAAAGCTGCTTTAGTTAAAAAGTGCAGAGGGTCCAGAACCCTGTCATAATTTCTCTCTCTCTCTCTCTCTCTCTCTCTCTCTCTCTCTCTCTCTCTCTCTCTCTCTCTCTCCCCCCTCTTTCTTCCCACCTTGCTCTCTACCGAAAGGGAGCAAGTTGAATTTGCTTTTCGTTAAAGCAAAATCACCCATTGAAATGCAAGCACTTAGGGACAGAACTTCATTAAATGATTTATAGTCAACACCTAAATATGTAGTTTATTGGGTCTTCTCAAAGTTTTATTTTAGAGAAGCTCCAGTGAGAAACCCAAAACTAGTTGAAAGAAAAACCAACCTAGGTGGAAAAGAGATTGGCAGTGCTGTTCATGTCTTCATTTGTGTTTCTTCATTGGTCACGCGTTGGGGCAGCTGCTTAGATTCTTCTCCCTTCCCCGACTTCAAAGATGACACATGTGTTGAACCCTTAGTTATCCCTAACTAATTTAGGATTTTTGTAGGTTTTTATTTTTATGAGCAAACTGAAGGAGATGCAAAAACATAGAAATGAATTTATAAAGCCCGTATTTCTTATTCTAACAATGCAAGCCTAGTCATGAATGAACTTGACTAATACAACTTATAGACCACTCTGAGCTCCAACTCCTTCCTCTCCTTCAAAACTGAACTTCATAAGTGAGATGGAGGGAGAAACTTCCCAATCGATATTCTCTCACATATGATACTGTTTCTCAAACAAATGGCTTGGAGGAGGGTTCAGGATAGTGGATGGATAGCATGAGCACTGAGAGTTTATCTTAAAGATCTATTAGCTTAGTTCACAGTTTTTGTCTAATGTGGCTCTAAACATTGTAGGGAATACCAATAAAGGATGATATGTGGTCTCTCAAAAAGCTTACAATTTAGGTGGAAGACAAGAATAACAAAATAATTAGAAAGTAACAAAGAAGATTCGCTGCCAAATTCAGAAGCTAAAGGAAGTATCTAGGGAAGAGAGCGCTCTTGCTGGGGTACAGAGGCCTGGGATGATGACACTCACCTGGTATTTCACATCAGTAACACATCCTTTGTCCCTCCAGTCCAGAGAATCAGGCAATTTCTGATTAGGGTTTGACTTGTAAGTGACATTCCCTCGCCATTGGCTGGGAACTCTCAGGGCACTCATCAAAGACATCACTTCTTCACTGGTCTACAAAGTTAAAAAACAATAATAATAAAATAAAATAAAATTATACGCATGCGCGCACACACACGCACGATGCCCAAAAAATGTATACACATTTTAAGAAAGGAAAAAACTATTAAAATTGAAATAATATATACCAATAACGAAAGATGGATACAAGTCACATTTGACTTCTGCAATTACAAGAGGTGCTCAGAGTGGTTCCCATTAATGTCCAGACACCTCTGATTACAGCGAACTACTGCTTGAGCAACATTGACCAAAAGTGTCGGCTTATACACATTTTTTTGGCACCCCCGATACCTATATATCTATATATCTATATCTATAATCTAAATCTATATGTCTTCTTTTGCTTGTATTCTACTTTTCAATATTCTTATTGAAAATAGTCAACAACTGAGGAGAACTAGTGGTGGTTCTCACCAACATAGGTGCTACCAGCTATCTGGTAGGTGAATTAGCTGGGTCTCTTTAGGCTGACACTTTGCATTAGGGCCCCAGTTAGGCATTGGGAAAGAGAAGAAGAAAGTGGTAAAAACTGCAAGTTACAAGGTGGCAGGGTTTTGGTTCAAAGCAAGGCAGGATTTTATAAAAGGGCTGCCTACAGGTGGACTGAACTGATTTTCCGTGTGAAAAAGAATCAACAAAGGAGATTCCTGCATTTAAGTAGGAATTTAATCTACCTCCAGTGTTCCCTTCCAAGGGGTACTATGATTCTTAATTATGGCCACAGTGGTAAAGTTTTGTAGGGTAGAACAGAATCTAAAAACTAATGGGAGATTCATTATTTGTGATATTAAATATCCACACTCTCCCCAATTAAGAAAGCAGGTAGACCATATTAAGTTGTCAATTTAGACTTGGATCAGTATGGTTGCTAAAAGATTGTGAGTAGCCTTTAGGCAATGCTTTCTAGATTAATAAAAGAATAAAAACAATAGTAATCTGTGAGTTTAAAATATTCCTCTAGGGCTGGCCAAGTGGCGCGGTGGTTGGGCGCTGGCTTGGGAAGCCAGTGGCCCTGGTTCGGGTCCCACATGTGAGGGCCAGTGACACTGCCCTTAAAAAAAACACACACACACAAAAAGTGGTGAAATGTTCCTTTAAAGAATGGATTTGTTAAGGAGAGTGGCCACAGCAGGACTAAAGAAATCTGTACAGAGCGAGCGAGAGAGCCTGTTACTAGTCTGCGTTCTGCAGGGTGGAGGGAACACTTTAGGCCCTGAAGCCCTACATGGTCCGCTGGTTTTAGCAGGATGAGCTCAGTCGGCACTGGGTATGACCTGTCAGCCTCTACATTCTCTCCTGATGGAAGAGTTTTTCAAGTTGAATATGTTATGAAGGCTGTGGAAAATAGTAGTACAGCTGTTGGAATCAGATGTAAAGATGGCGTTGACTTTGGGGTAGAAAAATTAGTCCTTTCTGAACTTTATGAAGAAGGTTCCAACAAATGACTTTTTAATGTTGATCGACATGTTGGAATGGCAGTAACACAGGTTTGTTGGCAGATGCTTGTTCTTAGCAGACATTGCAAGAAAAGAAGCTTCCAACTTTAGATCTCACATTGGCTATAACATTCCACTAACACATCTGGCAGACAGAGTGGCCATGTATGTACATGCATATACACTCTACAGTGCTGTTAGACCTTTTGGCTGCAGTTTCATGTTAGGGTCTTACAGTGTGAATGACGGTGCACAACACTACATGATTGACCCATTGGGTGTTTCATATGGTTATTGGGGCTGTGCTGTTGGCAAAGCCAGGCAAGCCGCAAAAACAGAAATAGAAAAGCTTCAGATGAAAGAAATGACTTGCCATGATGTTGTTAAAGAAATTGCAAAAATAATTTATATAGTATACGATGAAGTTAAGGATAAAGCTTTTGAACTAGAGCTCAGCTGGGTTGGTGAAATAACTAAAGGAAGACATGAAATTGTTCCCAAAGACATAAGGAAGAAGTAGAGAAATATGCTAAGGAATCTTTGAAGGAAGAAGATGAATCAGATGATGATAATATGTAACAGTTAATTGAGCAGCTATTTTAAATGTCTACTACAGTCCCCATGTAACTATTTAGCCGTGTGGATTATTACATACCCACTGACCAATTTTCATTAAATTTTTGTCTTGTAAAAAAGAAAAGAAATCTGTACAAATTCTTGTCTTTAAATTCTACATTTTTCTAACTGTGTATACATATAGTTAGTTCTCATTTGTTGTTTACCTTCAAATTGCCTTTGAAGAGACAGAAATCATGCTTACTGAGATTGGAAGTAGGATTATTTGTAATTTACCTACCATGTCTCCCAGGTGGTTCATACCCAGATCGTATGAATGCATTCCCATCGAATGTTCCAGATTGTGAAGCGTCACAAATTTTAGATTTTTTTCCCAGATGAGTCGCCGTACTGCTTCCTCATTCTAAAACATAAGGAAAAAGAACATAGTTATACTCTAACTGCACACATAAGTGTTCAATAATGAAAATAAACATGTTATGAAGCATTTTACCAAATGTGGATCTGTCTGGGAGCATGCAAATAAATGAATATATCCAATGTAACTGGTAAAATTACATATTAATCTTAATTCTTGCTCTTAATTGTGTTGATGGTGATTAATATAATGTTATATACATAATGAACGTCCTCAGTATGCAAAAAAGTGTTTTTTAGAAACTGCTGTTTGCTGACGTATATCTTCTGTAGGCGATAAACTCATTTAATCTTTACAGGACTTTTTAAAATCTCTTTTTTGTAACCCTTACTCTTGAATAATTGTTTAGCTGATTATAAATTTCTAGCTATTTTTCTTCAGTTATTTGAAGATATTTCTCCATCGTCTTCTAGTATCTATTCTTTTTATTTTCATGTGCTGTCTTTCAGGTGAATGTTTTAGTACTGTCTTCCAGATTGCTTATTTTATCCAACTCTTTGCAGTATGACGTTTTATCCCTTCTACTGAGTTTTTATTTCAATGACTAAATTTCAATGACTAAATTCAATGACTAAATCCAAGATTTCTAGTTGGATTTCTAATTTACTTCATGATTTCTTGTTCATTTGTATGGATGTTATTCCATTATATACAGTGTTATGTTAAAATTGGTTCTATTATTTCAGTTTTATCCAGAGTAAATCCATATTTTGATTGTTGGTTTTGTTGCCCTCCATTTACATAGTATCAGTGCACTTAGGATACAATGTACACTGCAGCCCCTCACCCCCACCTCCAGGGCGGTAGTTTCCAATAAGCAGTTGCCCAATGAGCAGTCAGC
Organism: Aselliscus stoliczkanus; assembly: GCA_033961575.1. Classification (NCBI taxonomy): domain Eukaryota; kingdom Metazoa; phylum Chordata; class Mammalia; order Chiroptera; family Hipposideridae; genus Aselliscus; species Aselliscus stoliczkanus. The sequence goes on from CM066739.1 coordinate 103,804,873, forward strand.
AACAACTCTTTTCTGACTCATTTCATGGAGTGTTAGAGTCCAGGCCCAGACCCTACTTTCAGGTAGTTAGTCTAGATACAGCCCCCTCCCTTGGAGTGTTTACTGTTACCCCAAGACTGGACACGTACAGATATATTTCCAAACCACTAGAGGGGGAAAAAAATGAAATAAAGAAAAATAAATCTAGGGCTGGCCAAGTGGCTCAGTTGGTTAAGAGTTGGTTTAACCAACTCTTAGAGCGCGAGCTCTGAGCAACAGGGCTGCTGGTTTGATTCCCCCATGGGCCAGTAAATGCTGCACCCGAGCTGAGCTGTCGCTGAGCTGCCAACAGGTGACAGGATGACTTAGTTGTTGTAACAATAAGATTGCTTGTTCCATGGTGGGCTACACTCGCTAGCAACTAAGACCGAACTCAGCACCTGGAGATAAGCTGCCACGTGGATGGCTCAGTGGATAGAATGTGCGCTCTTAACAAGGCTGCTGGTTCGACTCCGGCATGGGATGGTGGCTGCGCCCACCCACAACTAAGATTGAACACAGCACCTTGAACTTAGAGGCCACGAGCTGCGGACGCGAAGCCAGATGGCGACTGGCACCCTCCACAACAAAGATTGAAGAACAACAACTTGGCTGGTCCCCTTCCCCAATTCCCCAACACAGTTCTCCTCCCCCAATTTCCCAATAAAATCTTAAAAAAGAAAAAAAAGAAATTAACTTTAAGATAAATAAATACAGGATATATAAAGGTAGGAAACTAATCAAAAGTTGTTTTCATTCCTCTTTAGGGACAGAAGTCATTAAAAAGAGAGATAGCTTTCATTTAACCAGATTGTGGTACTATCTGCCCATCTAACTCTAGTTGACTTTGAAATTAGAGGCTTGATCTAAAGGGGTGTGGATGAGGGAGAAATTCATCCCCACTAAGAAAACAACTCAGAGTACATGTCCTACTCAAAGCATAGTTTCTACAAAAATAATACATCAAATAAATGCATACAAAATGTTTGCTTGCAAATTCAGAAATATTATATAGCTATAGCACTAGGGTTAAGTTTTTAAAATCGAACAATAAGTATGCTTTGGAATAAAAACAAAAGTACAAAGTGGGAAGCGAGAATCAAGAAACAACACCTGGTACCACTTGTGCATGCCAGGGACTAAAATAGAGCTTTCCTTAAACAAGTACTTCTTTCGCTCGCCTTGGCCTGGGACCTTCACCCTAGTTATCTACTTTGCTTGCTCCCTGGCTTCTTTCAGTTCTCTGCTCAAATTCACCTTATATGTGAAGCCTTCTCTGACCATCCTATCGTATACATGGAATAATCACCCCCAGCCTCTCACAGCCATCTTTCACGGCCCTTCCTGCCCCTCATGCCTTGCTTTATTTTTCTCTACTGCACTTATCACCATCTAACATATTATATAGCTGCCCGTTTATTTGCTTATTTCCTGTCTCCTCCCCTAGGATATAAATAAGCCCCATAAAAACAGGAACTTTGTTTTGTTTTCTGCTGTATCTCTAGTACCAAGAACAGAACCTGGCAAGAAATGAGAGCGTAACGTATTGAAAACACTGCTTATAAGAATATAATTTGAGCGGGAGAAAGCATAGGGCATTAGGGTAAAAGCAAATTGTTCAAGTGGCAATCCCTGTACCTTCCCTGTGTATTGTCTGCCGTAGTTTTTCTTCCAGAGACCCCAGTGATGGTCCAGCGCGGGGTCTTTGAGAAGTTGAGCCATTGCGGAGGAGCACCCCAGGAGCACGCAAACCAGCCACTTCATTCTGTTCAGGAAAGGGCTATGTAGGAAGAGGAGCTATTAGCGGCATACATTGTGACTATATATTTTTCATAATAAAAAGGAGCGATGCCGAGTCTGTCAAAGGGACAGGATATTACAAATCAGAATTATACAGGAACTTTCAGGGGGACATATAATAACAGGGAGTTAACTGCAGAGTTATGCCTGAAATACCTCTGCTAATGCTTAGTAACTCTTTAAAAATTATTTTCAGAAATTTCCTGACATCTGGTAAACGGAAGTTACATCCAAGGTTGGGGGGGTTTGTTGGTGGGGAGGGACTTTCCAGGATTTGCTAAGAAATCTAATCAAAGGAAATCCTCTTTCTTCCTTTCCAAAAAAAAAAAAAAAATCATCCTTAAAAAGAAGGCAAACCTTTGAAAAACCATTTATCTTCATAATTTTTGAATGCATAAGCTCTTCTTAACTGGCTTATTTAAATATCCACATTTAGAGGTGGTTAAAAGACAACCTCCATGTATTGCATTCGCACCCAAGGATCGTTTTATTTTTTAATGTTTTTTCCTAATAATCAAAATATCTATTTCAAAGGAAGCAATTAACTACTTTTGAAGACACCACTTCCATATTAATATAAAAAGGCTTGAACAGAGAAATTCAGGGACTAGTTCTCCCTCAAACTGAATTCTACTTTCTTTTCTGTTTCTTTTTCATTCAAAATAACTGGAACTGTAATCATGTAAAAAATCTTCAAATTATAGTCCAAAGAAAACTACGTTTCAGCCTCAGGCTTATATGTTCAAGCACACATTTTTCAAAACTAGATTATTTTTAGTCAAAAATATAAGAGGCAAATTGAACAACATGATTATTTAGTTTACTTCCTGAAACCAGAAATTGAAAACCTGGCAGGCAGAGCAAGCTAAAAACACAAACAAACGTTTCAAGACCAAACAGGAGGGGAAAAAGCAGACGGTACATACATGACAGAACCATCAGGTGCTCCCATACTAAGAATGCTTGAAGGTGGGCTCTCTCCAAATAATTGGAAGGCTTTAGTTAGATTCACTTTTTAAAGACATTGGAACAGTCACGTGGGTGTCCATAATAAGGAAGTGAACTTTCATTTCAGTTTCATTTAAATCTGACTAGATCAGATGTGTCCCGCCCCCTCTCTACTGCTTTGGAGACAAAGTGGATACACTAAACATCAAAAAGAGCCCCCAGTCCAAGAGACCACTAGAACCCACTCAGCAGAATAAGAGCGGTACAAGTTTACCCTTTAATCCCTCATCATTTTGTTAACTCACTTAACCTAAAAACTCTAATTTTCAGATGGGAAAGTTTAGTTGTGAAGAGATTATGAAATCCCAGCTTCCTCCATGGTTTCCTAGGAAAATCCATCTTATTCCTTTAACATAACTCATCAATGATTCACTGTTGTCTAATTCTCACCCAACTATTCCTTGATTCGTCAACTCAAAATATCTTTATTGACAGTAATATATGTTAGTATGTTCATGGAAAACAACATATACCTACAGACAGCTAACTGCTGAGTGCTTACCTGGGTGGAGGCGGGGCCAAGATGAATGATTATTTTTTACAACTCACATTTTTGTAACTACTAATGAGACTGAACATATTTTCACACATTTATGGACCATTTGAGTTTTCTGTGAAATGACTATTCAAATCTTTTGTTCACTTTTCTATTGTATTGTTGCTTTCTCTTAGTGACTTGTAGGAGATTATATATATATATATATATATATATATATATATAACTTTATTATATATATAACTATATATATATAATTATATATATATATATATATAAAACTAATCTTTGATATATAGATTATATGTATAAGATTTTAAAGTCACCTGGAATAGTTCCCTCTATGATTTTGCCACCACCTGTGTACACAGGTTCATTTGTTTCATTTTACTCCTGGTTTTTAGGGATGCTATTTACATTTATGTAATTTTGCTTTGTAATTATGTAAAGCATTTATATCGATCCAAAGCCAAATCAACAAAATGAAACATATTCAAAGAAATCTAGGCTGCAGTTCTGTCCTCCCTACACTATTCCTTTCCTCTCTCGATGGTATGTAACCATTTAAGCAATTTATGGTTTATCTTCCCATTTAAAAAGATAAGCAAATATGCATATATAATCAGTGTCCTCCTTTCTTAAGTGAAAGGTAATCTATTATACATACTTTTCTCCATCTTGTTTTTTTTCCACTTAACATCCTGTTAAGAAAACATTTTACAAAGCGGTAAAGAGATAATCAGGTGTCTTTTCAGTGCAGTGTGGGCATTGTCTAGTGGGCCCTGTGGGTGGGGATGGATTTTCTGATTCTATAAGCATGTGAAACTTTGATTGACTTTCTGTTGACTAGGCTATTTTACAACTCTGTACGGGGAGAGTTAATTTGCAAAAAACTAATACATGTGCAAATGATTCCTGTACCTAGCAATGCAAATAAATTTTGTGTAGTAGATTCTACTGAACAGAGAACGTAAATAGCTGTCACAAAAATTCTCATCTGAACCAGTTTTAATATCTTACTGACCCCTTGTTAATAACTGAGTTGAATCAAATCTATGAGTCGTGTTATTTTCATTAGTATGAGAATCATGTTCTCAACTTTTTGTAAACTATACTGTAGCAATTAAATCCTGCAAATAACTCCATAGTAGTATATATTCCTCATGCATCTTTATGGCCATCTAGCATCTTTGGAACAATCTTCCTATGTTTGGAGAATTTTCTACATTATAAATTTTGTTTTTCCAAACTGGAAGACCAAGCTCTGTCTCCAAGCCTCCATTGCCATTAAGGCACAGAAATGTGACCTAGCCTATGCCAACCAGACACACCTGTATAAGACCCCTTTGGGGCAGTCATGTGAGAAACTAGGCCCATGTGGAATCCAATCAGCCTTTTGGCGAGGATGGTAGAGGAGATGAATGACAGCAGCTGCAGATCTTCTGGCATCTGTTCCTCCGCGTCACCTGAACAAGTTGTAGTGTTCACATCAAGTATGTGTTCAGTAGCGTCCTTGGTTGAGCATCTCTCTCTCTGTGGCTTAGATAATGTCCCTGGTTACATGATCTCCAAGTCTGATTGACTTTCTGGCCTTCCCAGAGATTTTGTGACCTTCCCACAATTTTTATTTTATTTTATTTTTTTGACATTCAATATTGTTTTATATTTGTTTCAGATGTACAGCATAGTGGTTGGACATTTATATAATTTACGAAGTGATTCCCCTGCTTAGCCTAGGACTCATCTGGCACTATACTTATACGTAATTATTACAATACTCCTTCCCACACAATTTTTTAAGTAAACTGTAGCACCCAGATAGATGGACTAATGACATTCACTAACAACATCCACAGGAGTGTAGAATTTAGAGAAACAAGGGCTGGGTCTCACAAGGTAGTTCAGAAAGGTGTTTTGTCCAGATTGTGAGCAGAACAAACTCAAGAATAAAACTACAGTGGGACTCTCAATTCCTTCAGATTGCCTTTTCCTCTGTCCTTTGACACATCTGATACCATACCTGATTTTTTGCTGTTAGCCTTGGTGCTTTATATGTATGTGTACCCCCAGACATAAATATTTCGATTTCCTTAGTGAGGAAACGTGCCTAAAAACAAATCATTCAACAAGATGAAAAATGTACACAACTGTTTTGAGAAGGTGCGTATATTTTTTCAGTCATTATTTCTCTGCCTGACATGGTCTATAAACTTACACTCAGCACAGAGCATGACCATGGTAATCGGGCAACAGATAAACGCTTTCTGCCTTCATTCCTGGGTATTGGCTACATGGGGCTTAGAAGGGCTTGTCCAAAGCCATTGTGGACTTTAAGTGGTAGGATTGGAACTCGAAGCCCAAACTCTTTTCGGTACCTCTTGCTCCCTGGACTAGACTTTATATTTCCAACGAGGCTGGAGCAGCAGTGTCCTAGAGCTGGATCTTACTGGGATTAGCTCATGACAGCACCTTATGTCCGTTTCTCCCTAATTCCACCTTAAGCAACATTTCAGTGGTAGCTTGAAATCAGCCACGATCAGAAACATAGGCAAACTCTACAATCAGGGCTGATTTTGTTTTTTTTCCCTTCTTTTGGAGAGCCAGTTGAATGAATACTTAGAGTGACTGACACAGAGACATTGAATATGCTTATTTTGAGTTCATTTCTCTTTGACTCTTTTTTAGTTTGTTCAAGGTTTGCATTGTAAGAAGTTGTGATATGAGCCTGAATTAGTATCGTTCTCAGCTTCAGATTGCAGAGTCAAAAAATTTGAAGAAAATATTAGAGGGCCAACTTAGCATTGCTATCTTTTTAGTTTATTAAATCAGGACATGTAAAAATTAGTGTCTGCACTCATCATGATTTCAAAATTGAAGGAGCATTTGAATACCAAAAAATAATCTCAGAATTTAGAAATTGAATATATTTAGTTTTATGAAAAATTCACTCCACCGTCCTTATTTTATTAATTTAACTGAAGAGTAATGAAAATATGGCCAAGGACAAAGACCCCACAAGGCAGGGATTTTTTTTTTTTTTTGTCAAATGTATCTCAAGCAGCTAGAATAGTATCTGGCACGTAGAAGGCCCTCAGCTAATATTTAATGAAATAATGAAGGACTTGCACTCATCTGAGGATCAAAGCTTGGCTACCACTGTCGTAAGCTACCCAAGTTGGCATCTTGGATAGTCAGCTAACATGTTTGCAGGAGATATGAAAGGGAAAACAATGTATGACTCCTATCTCAGGTTGCTAAAATCTACTTGGGAGCTTTAGAAGATACATGCTTGACGATGACTTAATGTCAAATTGTATGCTTCAGACTTTTAAGAGAGCTGTGTGGCACCTTTATGGAAGGCATTAGAAATGTCTTTGCTAGAAATTGGAGAACCTTTCCATGGTCCGTTACTTTCCCTAGGAATCAAGTGTACCGATGAGATTGAAAGCTTGCAGGGATGTGATGGAAGGTGGTGTAGGAGTCTGACGCTTCCATTTACTGTAATTCTGTTGTCAGGGGCACACCAATGGCAGCTGCACCTATGAGGTGGTGCTAGCAGGAGTAACCCTCCTTATTTTGTAGTTGAGGAAACTGGGACCAAGAGAGGTTGGTCCAGGACCCTTGTGCAAGTAAAGTGGTGGGAGTATGGGAGCTGTGCCACAAACCTTAGAAGCAAGAAACATGGGTATGGAGCCCCAGTGATTGACCAATTTTCGTTGAAACCATTTTTCCTTTTTTGCATGCTACCGGATTTGCTAAATCAGCACAGCCTGTGGGATGGGGGTGGGGGTGGGGAGGAGTGCTCAGTATTGGTAACATGTAGCAATAGTAACAGCAGAGGCAGAGGAGGTGAAAACACTTGAGGTGGTGTTCAGGTTGAAGATGAATGACAGTTGCTTCATTTTATTTGTAAAGTTCGAGTGCAAACCCAGTAATAATCTCCTTCAGTTCAGTGTGTTTTTGAACCTATACGTACAGGCAGTTTCCAACTTGCCAAAAGGTTGTGTTCTGAAAGTCATGTGAGAAGACCGTTTAGCACCAAGAATATACTTTCCTAAAGAAGTATTAGGGCCGGCTGAGTGGCGCAGTGGTTGAGAGCTGGTTTTGGGATGCCAGCGGCCCTGGTTCGGATCCCAGATATGAGGGCCAGTAACACTTCCTTCTACAGCAGCCGTGCAGGCCCGGAAATGGTGTAGGCTACAGTGGGCTGTCATAGGCTACAGTGAGTGGCGTGAGCGGCCGGCAGTCAGCGTGAGTGGCCGGCAGCCACCATGAGCTGCCAATAGCCGCGGTGAGCGACCATCCAGAGGCCGGCGACCCATCTGCCTCATCCGGGAAGAGCGCAATGACGATACCAACATGGGCCAGTGAAGCAACGTCCCTCGCAACTAGACTGAAGAACAAAAAGACAGCAACTTGTCTGTTCCCCTTCCCCAATTCCCCAATGCTGTTTCCCTCCCTCAATTCCCCAATAAAATCTTTAAAAAAAAAAGTATTATAGGGGTGACTGGTTAGCTCAGTTGGTTGGAGTGTGGTGCTGATAACACCAAGGTTACAGTTTTGATCCGTCACGGGCCACTGTGAGCTGTGCCCTCCCTAAAACAGTCAACTATGCCATTGTAGCATGAAAGCAATGACCATGGCTGTTCCCCAATAAAATTTAAAAAAAAAAGTATTATAAAGTAGTGATTAGTTTCTGAGACAAGCCAACAAAAGCTTATCTAACCCATAATGTAGCTGGAAAACTATACTTACACAAGAAATACTACTGTAAACATAACAGACTATTTCAATTATATTGTTCCAGGGCCAGCCGAGTGGCATGGTGGTTAAGCACTGGCTTGGGAAGCCAGCGGCCCCTGTTCGGGTCCCACATATGAGGGCCAGTGACACTGCCCTCAAAAAAAAAAAAATCAATTATAGTTGTTCCAGCAGCTCCTAAGACTGTCTCCATAGATTGAGTCTTAGATTTGAGTTTCATTCTCGTAACAGTGGTAGCAAACTCTTACATAAACACTGGACATATATGAACTCATTTAATGATCACAATAATCACAAAGTAAGGTAGGCACTATTTATTATTTTCCCTACTTTACAAATCCTTAGCCCGAGCCCAAGGCCACTCTGCTAGTAAGTGGAGGAGGAAGGATTAGAATCCAGGCAGCCTGGCACCAGACCTGGGGTTCTTGACCGCAATAATATGTTGCTTTCACTAAAATATAATTGGCCTTTATCATATCAATCTTTGTTTCAGTAGCGGGGAGAGGGAAAGTAACTGATTCTGGATGGTGTTTGTGTGGCAGGCAACAGTACACTTAGGCTAACCCTGGCACAGGGTAAGTGCTCAGAAAATATGTTTTGATTGAAAGAACGTGATACATTAGTATTATTTTGATGGGGAGCTTTTGTACGTTTATGAGAGCTGGAGTGATCAATGATTGTATAGAAAATCCAGATGGAATTTTCTATTTACTCTAGGGGAGGGACTGGCCTTCCCCGCTTACTTAAATATCTTGTCATCGTCCTTCAGATGGCAGTACTACCTGAGATCTTAATCTGTCCCCAGTAAGTTCTCACTGACTTGTTAGGTCTCTGAGGACTTCAAGTAGACAGTTTTTATATTTTTTCAGTTCTTCTATTTGTCTTCGGTAGAAAGGCTGGCCTGAATTAACTTGTTCGCCATATTGGAAGAGCAAATCCCTGATTCACTATTTTATCACTCCTCTACTACCTCTAGGAAGGTGTTTCCCAACAGAAATAGAATGCAAGCCACAAAGTAATATTTAATATTTCTTTTTAAAGATTTTATTGGGGAACTGGGGGAGGGGAACAGTGTTGGGGAATTGGGGAAGGGGGCCAGCCAAGTTGTTCTTCAATCTTCGTTGTGGAGGGCGCCAGTCACCATCTGGCTTCTTGTCTGCAGCTTGTGGCCTCTAAGATCAAGGTGCTGTGTTCAATCTTAGTTGCGGGTGGGTGTAGCCACCATCCCATGTGGGAGTTGAACCCAGCAGCCTTGTTGTTAAGAGCGCATGCCCTATCCACTGAGTCATCTGGGCGGCAGCTCAGCTCAAGGTACCGAGTTCAGTCCTAGTTGCAGGTGGGCATAGTCATCTGGTAGCCATATATTAAAAGTAAAAAAAACAAAGCAATAAAACAGGTAAAATATCATTTCAATATGTAATCAAGAAATTATGAATGAAATTTTTTTTTGTACTGTCTTCAAAATCCAGTTGTATAGTCTATATGGATAACATATTACATTTGGGACTAGTCAAACTTCAAGTGCTCAGTAGACATTTGGGATTAGTGGCTACCACATTGGACCACACAGGCCTAAACCCTCATCACTTCTCCTAAAACAGAGATTAAAAGATTTCCCGTCTCAAAAATCTTCAGTGACTCCATATTGCCCACAAATTTAAGAACAAGTCCTTACCCTGGTATTCTAGATTCTGCACAAAATCAGCATTACCTGGGAACTTCCAGTTTCCAGTCCGTCATGGAAGAAGCAAGTCGCTACTCTGTCCTAACAAGCAAAAACTGAATAAATTGAAAAATTAACAATTACTGTTAGACCCACTGTCTGGAATGTCCTTCCCCTCATCTCTGCTTCTTGAAATCCTGTTCCTCCTGCATAGCCCATCTCAGAAGACACCTCTTTCAAAAAACCCTTCTTTATTCCCAACCCGATGTCTTTTTGGCCACCTTTACATTGCTTTGACACTGTCTTGTGGCAGACTCATAGATTCTGAGAACAGAAAAATCAATCCCCTTAATTTTCTACCTAATTATTTATGTCTTTGCCATCCAAGTCTAACTGTTAGCCCCCTCAGTACAGGAGCTAATGTATATCTTACTCATCTTTGTATCCTCCACAGTATATAATGCAATGATATTGTAGGAACTCAATAAATATTTGCTGACATGCTTGAAGGGATTTCAACAGCCTTCCATCCAGTCTACCTTGCAATCTCATCCTGTATATCACTGCAATATTGTACTCCTAAGACACATTTTTTTTATCATGCCATTTTGTGCAAATGCTTTCTGTTGCTGGTTTTATTTCCCAACAATCTGATCCATCCTTGAGTATTTTACTCAATTTAGAACAGATTTTTTTTTTATGGAAATTTATTTTTATTTTTATTTTTTTTGATTTATATATATTTTTAATTAGCTTCAAAAAAGTGCAATAGCTATACTTTTTACCCCTCAAAGTGACAACCCCCTCCCCCAATTCTCCCCTCCCACTCCTCCCCCCTATGTCATACTATCTATTACAATTCCTTTGACTCCCTTCCACCATATAATCCACATCCCATGACTGTCTATATATTTAATTACAGTTGGCATACAATATTATACAACATCAGTTTCAGGTATACAGTGCAGTGATCAAGCCTCTACTCCATCCATGAAGTGGTCTCCCTAACAGAACATGTGACCATCTGACACCCCACAAAATATTTACAACATTATTATATTCCCCGAACTGTCTTTCATATCGCTGCGACAATACTGTAGTTACCTATTTATGCTGTCTAATCCTTTCCCCTTCTCCCTCATCCTCACCCCACTCCCAACTAGCAACGCTGTTTTTCCTCTATATCTATGAGACTGTTTCTGTTTTTTATGCTCATTCATTCAGCTTTTCAAATTCCACATATAAGTGAGATCATGTGGTATTTGTCTTTCTCCGACTGACTTATTTCACTCAACATAATAGTCTCTAGGTCCATCCATATCGTTGCAAATGGTACAATTTCATTCTTCTTTATAGCGGAGTAATACTCCATTGTATAAATATACCACAGTTTCTTAATCCAGTCATCTACCGATGGGCATTTTGGTTGTTAGAACAGATTTTTAACCCTCAATCCCTGCTTTGGTCAAGCTGGTCTCATGAGCCTCCCACGTCACTCTGACTTCCTTCTGCCACAGATTAGGAAACATCTGAATGATGTGGAAAAGGGAAATGAAAGCAGAATAAGGAAGCTTGGTGCTTTCTCCAGCTTTTGCAGTCACCATCTCTTAGCCTCAGGCACCCTAAAATTTAGCTGTTTCAAGGGTCTCCGAGGAATACCTTACTGAGTATTAAAGAAAAAGACTCTAAATTTTGGGATGATATGGATGCTAGTGTTATTCTCTGTTAATTACCCAAGTGATTAACTTTGTGTTGGAAATTCAATAATAGATGTTATTCCCATAGTTAAAATAACTCACTTGTAACTGACCCTTCTGCCCAAGAAATACACAATGGTGAGATGAAGAACGGAGGGGGAGGCGGTGTATATGTTCTAAGACCCCCCCATTGGTGCCTGAAACCACAGGTAGCACTGAACCCTATATATACCATGGTTTTCCTATACATACACACCTATGATAAAGTTTAATTTATAAATGAGGCAAGTAAGAGATTAACGACAATCACTACCAATAAAATAGGACAATTATTAACAATATACTGCAATGCAAGTTATGTGACTATAGTCTCTCTCTCTCAAAGTACCTTTTCTTTAAAAGATTTTTTCGTTTTGTTTTGTTTTGTTTTGTTTTGATTTTTTGGAGGGCAGTGTCACCGGCCCTCACATGTGGGACCCGAAAAGGGGCCGCTGGCTTCCCAAGCCAGTGCTTAACCACCGCTCCATTCGGCTGGCCCTAAAAGAGTTTTTATTGGGGAACTAGGGGAGGGGAACAGTGCTGGCTCGGAAATCAGGGAAGGGGAACAGACAAGTTGCTGTCCTTTTGTTCTTCTGTCTAGTTGTGGAGGACATTGCTTCACTGGCCCAGGTTGGTATTATCATTTCGCTCTTCTCGGGTGAGGCAGATTGGCCGCCAGCCTCAGGACAGCCGCTTACAGCAGCCGTCTTGGCAGCTCATGCTGGCTACCAGCCATGCTGTACCAGGGGACTTACAGCAGCCCAGTTCCAGGTGGAGCTGTTGCCCACCATCTCAGCCACAGAGAGCAGTGTCACTGGCCCTCATATGTGGGATCTGAAACGGGGCCATTGGTGTCCCAAGCCAGCTCTTAACCAACGCACCACTCGGCCAACCCTCTCTCAAAATATCTTATTGTACTGTACTCACCATCTTTTTGTGATGGTGTGAGAGGATACCATGCCTACCTGATGAGGTGAATTAGGTGGAAGTTTCCATTTAATATTTTGGCCTGCAGTTGACCGCAAGAAACTGAAACAGCAGAAAATGAAACTGTGATTAAGGGGAAACTACTGTACTCCTTTTTTTTTTTAGCTGAGCCATCCTGCCACCTGTTGGCAGCTCAGCGGCAGCTCAGCTCAGGCTGGGCATCGAACTGCTGGGCATCGAACTGCTGCCCAGAGCTCAGCTCACACTCCTGAGCGAGATCTTAACCAACTGAGCCACTCGGCTGGCCCCTGAAACTACTGTACTCTTAATAGAGTATAGGAGACTAGGAGACTAGAATTAATTCGTTAACTTTTTAAAATGATCCAGTTTAGGGCCGGCTGAGTGGCGCTCTGGTTAAGACTGCCGCACTGCCTTGGGGTGCCAGCTCTGAGCAGCAGGGCCCCAGTTCGGATCCCACATATGAGGGCCAGTGATACTGCCCTCTACAGCTAAGATGGTGAACAACAGCTCGACTTGGAGCTGGGCTGCTGTGAGTCCCCGGGGCAGCATAGCTGCAGCCCCTTCGGGCTGCCATAGGCTACAGTGAGTGGCCTGCAGCCAGCGTGAGTGGCCAGCAGCTAGTGTGAGCAGCCGTCCAGAGGCCAGAGACTGATCTGCCTCACCCAGGAAGAGCACAATGATGATACCAACATGGGCCAGTGAAGCAATGTCTTCCACAACTAGACTGAAGAACAAAAGGACAGCAACTTGTTTGTTCCCCTCCTCCAATTCCCCAATAAAATCTTTAAAAAAAAAAAAGATCCAGTTTACACTTTCTGAAGGAAGAAAATAGAATTCTTGAATCATTGGAAAGAATAGAAATATTCTAAACTTAAAATATACATTATTTCTAATACTTTCTGCATAGCTTATCTGCTTGGTGCGTTATTCACTGGAAATCTTTGACCCCAGTAGACATCCCCCATTATCCTGGGTACTTCTCTGTCACCTGGCAATGTGTGCTCAAAGGGAGGTCAATTTTACCAACAGATCAAAACAAGACATAACTAAGGAGTCATTGAGGTGCCAAAGGTAAGACCCTTCCCCCAACAATGGATGTGACACATTTGATGTATTACAATCAATTGCAGATGAGTCACAAGAAATTCATCAGTCATAACAAAGTGCTGAGATTTGCAGGTGATATATTTAAAAATTAATTAGAGCAGATCCAGGTTATCTCCATAATAACATCACATCACTATATGAGCATTCCGACATGCTTTCTGGGAGAGGAAAGGGCAGTGTATGGATAGCTACCAGAGGCTGACATTATTTTGTAAGTGTACCAATGGAAATGTGCCATGAATGTGAACAACATCTGTCTTCTCTATAGTGGTGGAGAAAAGTTGAGACTACCTGAGCTAAAAAATGTCTGAAAGTGTATGTTGCTTTTGTCACCTAATTTCCATTTCCCTCTTGTGGCAATAGCATCCTGATTTTAAAATGGGAATCCCACCCCATCCCCACACACACACTCCTGGGTTTAAGATAGAAGCAACTTTGTGCCTAGCTCCAGGGGTGGTTTAGGTTCCAAGGCTAGCCCATCAAAGCTTTGCATCCCTCTAGCTACAGTGACTAGGAAAAAAAAAATCTTGGCTGTGGTAACTAGCAGAAGGAATTGAACCAAAGGCTACTGATATTTTTATGGGATTTGTATTGCCAAAGAAACCCCAAGCCTGGCAGTTTACTGCCTTTCAAGGCTGCCATCTTGTGCCATAGCTGAAGTTGAGTTGTCAGTCTCCAAAAAGGACATTTGCCCAATACCCACCTCAGTCATAGTCCCAGAGAATAAGGGAGAAGCAAGATCATCTCGCAGGGAGAACCAGGAACCATGGTGGACCATAAGGAAGATCCCCACAGAGAACAAACCTGGAGGTTCACAGCTGGCTGGCCAAGAAACTGACTCCACCGCCAGAGAGGGAGTCTTCCATACTTCTGTCTAGCAGGATATATAGTGTGTGATGTGAACCGATGGTAACTGCATACTGTATTCTATCCCTTCTCTCCTTTCCAGAATTAGGCTTTGCATTGTCATTATGCTGTTTCATCTTCTCCATCACTTAAAAATATATATTAGATATAGATAACTTACGTTTTAGGTTGTTAAGCCTCAAGGGGCCATGTCCAAACTTGATGAGGGGGACTATATACATCAACCCCAAATCCTGGTCTTAGAACTGAACACAGTAACCAGATCAAGCCCTGGGTCATTTCATTGGAGAGAGGATGTTGGTAAGTACTCTATTTTACGGGTGTGAATGTTTTTAAACAACCACCATTCACCCCTTACTTCCTTTCTAACCAAATTCTCCTTTTGTTTAGAGAACCGGTCTCCATAGAGCCATGGGCTGAAATGAAGTCAGAGAGGTAGCCTGGGACCAGCTCATCCCCGTAGGCCTCTTAAGAATTTGGATTATACTCTAAGTTCATTAAAATATAAGCTCCACTGAGCCATGGATTATTTGGTCACTGCTGAATAAAAACATTATGTGTAATGGGAGGGCTTTGCACAGGGAAGTGATGTGATCTTCTGTCCAGAGAACAAGCTGCATGGGCCGGCCGAGTGGCACAGTGGTTAAGCGCTGGCTTGGGAAGCCAGCGGCCCCGGTTCAGGTCCCACATATGAGGGCCAGTGACACCGCCCTCAAAAAAAAAACAAAACAAAACAAAACAAAAAAAGAGAACAGGCGGCAGTGTAGGTTACAACAGAGCAGAGTGTAGCATAGACGTAGGGAAGTTACTCCAGTGGAGAAACGATGGGGGCTTAGCCTGGTAGGATTGCGGAGGAGGTAAAGAAGTGGCTAGATGGGCCGGCTGGGTGGCGCTTTGGTTAGGAGCTGGCTTGTGACGCCACCTCTGAGCAGCAGGGCGCCGGTTCAGATCCCATATGAGGGCCAGTGATGCTGTGCTCTCTACATCTGAGATGGTGAACAACAGCTCAACCTGGAGCTGGGCTGTCGTGAACTGCCGTGAGCAGCCGTCCAATGACCTGCGATTGACTGCCTCACCTGAGAAGAGTGCAATGAGAAAGCCAAAATGGGGCCGGCCGAGTGGCGCATTGGTTAAGCGCTGGTTTTGGGATGCCAGCGGCCCCGGTTCGGATCCCACATGAGGGCCAGTGACACTGCCCTCTACAGCTAACAACAGCTCCACCTGGAGCTGGGCTGTGCTAGCCCCGGTGATGGTGTGGGCTGCAGCCCCTGCTGCAGTGGGCTGCCATAGGCTACAGTGAGTGGCCCGCAGCCAGCGTGAGCGGCTGGCAGCCAAGCGTGAGCTGCCAATAGCCGCGGTGAGCGACATCCAGAGGCCAGCGACGGATCTGCCTCATCCGGGAAGAGCGCAATGACGATACCAACATGGGCCAGTGAAGCAATGTCCTCCACAACTAGACTGAAGAACAAAAAGACAGCAACTTGTCTGTTCCCCTTCCCCGATTCCCCAACCCTGTTCCCCTCCGCCAATTCCCCAATAAAAAAAAAATCAAAAAAAAAAAAAAAAAAAGAAAGCCAAAATGGGCCAGTGAAGTGACATCTTCCACAACTAGACTGAAAAACAAAAAGGACAGCAACTTGTCTGCTCCCCTTCTCCGATTCCCCAACGCTGTTCCCCTCCCCCAATTCCCCAATAAAATCTTTTAAAAAAATGGGGGGGGGGACTAGATTCATATTATATTTTGAAGACTAAGGGACAGTCTCAAAATGGACCCTAAGAGAAGACAGAAGTAACAAAATAGTAACTGAGCAATGTTTGACTCAAAGTCACATGGTTGAATAATAAACCTTTAAATAGTCACTAGAAGTTCTCTCTGATTTTAAAAATTTATGATAAAATATATATGGCCCAATTTACCATTTTAATCATTGTTAAGTATACAGTTCAGTGTCATTAAGTACACTCCAAATGTTGTGTAACCATCACCACAATCTATTTCCAGAAATAGACTTTTTTTAGAAAAAGACTTTTTTTTTGAGCAGTTGTAGGTTCACAGCAAAATTGAGCTGCAAGTACAGAGTTCTGAAATATTCCTTGTCCCCACACAACCCACAAACTTCCCCACTTAGAAATTTTTCATCATTCCAAATATTCATAGACATTTTGCATGCATGCAGCAATAACTTCCTATTCTCCCCTCTCCACCGACTCTGTTAATAGACCCAGGTTATTCTAATTTCTGTCTCTAAAAATTTGCCTATTTTAAATGCTTCATATAAGTGGAATCATTTGTCCTTTTGTGTCTGGATTATTTTGTTTATGTTTTCAATATTCTTCCATGTTGTAGAATGTATCAACATTTGATTTCTTTTTTTTTTTAGAGGGCAGTGTCACTGACCCTCATATGTGGGACCCGAACCAAGGCCGTTGGTTTCCCAAGCCAGCTCTTAACCACTGTGCCACTCGGCCAGCCCCATTTCATTCCTTTTTAAAGCTGAATAATATCCCATTGTATGGATCTACCACATTTTGTTTATCCATTCCTCCAATGATGGACACTTGGGTTGTCTCTACCTTTTGGCTATTGGGAATAATGCTGCAAAGAACATTGGGTGTCCAAGTACCCATTTGAGTCCCTGCTTTCAATTCTTTTGGATATATATCTAGAATGGAATTGCTAGATTGTGTGGTAATTCTATGTTTAATTTTTTTGAGGAACTATCAAACTGCTTTACACAATAGTTGCACTATTTTATATTCCCAGAAGAAGTGTACCAGAGTCCAATTTCCACACACCTTTTCCACTCTTCTTTTTCTTTTAAAGATTTTATTGGGAGATTGGGGAAGGGGAACAGTTTTGGGGAATTGGGGGAGGGGACCAGCTAAGTTGTTCTTCAATCTTCGTTGTGGAGGGCACCAGTCGCCATCTGGCTTTCCATTGGTAGCTCGTGGCCTTTCCACTCAAGGTGCTGAGTTCAGTCTTAGTTTGGGTGGGCGTAGCCACCATCGCATGCAGGAATTGAACTGGCAGCCTTATTTTAAGAGCACTGAGCTCTATCCACTGAGCCATCAGGGTGGCAGCACAGCTCAAGGTGCTGAGTTCAATCTTTAGTTGCAGGTGGACATAGCCCACAGGCTACGAAAGAACAGGCAATCTTGTTGTTACACCAGCTGAGCCATCCTGCCACCTGTTGGCAGCTCAGCGATAGCTCAGCTCAGGTTCAGCATTACTGGCCCATGGGGGAATCAAAACAGTGAACTTGTTACTCAGAGCACGCACTCTAAGTCAACTCTTAACCAACTGAGCCACTCAGCTGGCCCTCCACACTTCTATTTTTCACTTTTTTGTAATAGCCAGCCTAATGGGTACAAAAGGTATCTCGTTGTAGTTTGTTTTTGTTTGTTTTTTGTTTGTTTGTTTTCTTAAGATTTTATTGAGGGAGGGGAACAGCATTGGGGAACTGGGGAAAGGGAACAGATAAGTTTCTGTCCTTTTGTTCTTCTGTCTAGTTGTGGAGGACATTGCCTCACTGGCCCATGTTGGTATCATCATTGCGCTCTTCTCACGTGAGGCAGATCTGTCACCAGCCTCTGGACAGCCACTCACAGTGGCTTTTGGCAGCTCACACTGGCTGCCAGCCGCTCACGCTGGCTGCCTGCCACTCACTGTAGCCTATGGCAGCCCACTGCAGCAGGGGCTGCAGCTATGCCGACCCTGGGACTCACAGCAGCCCAACTCGAGGTTGGGCTGTTGTTCACCATATTAGCTGTAGAGGGCAGTGTCACTGGCCCTCATATGTGGGATCCGAACCGAGGCCGCTTGCATCCCAAGCCAGCTCTTAACCAACTGCGCCACTCAGCCAGCCCTCTCATTGTAGTTTTGACTTGCAATCCCTCGTGGCTAGTGAAGAGCGTATTTTCATGTGCTTATTGACCACTTGTTATCTTTGTTGGAGAAAAGTCTGTACAAGTCCTTTGCCCATTTTGCATTGGATTGTTTGTTGTTGTTGTTGAGTTGTAGGAGTTCTTTATATATTTTGGATATTAATTCCTTACCACCATATTATTTGCAGATATTTTCTCCCATTCTGTGGGTTGTCTTTTCAGCGTCTTGAGTAACAGATGTTTTGATGCACAGTTTTCTTACTTTGATGAAATCAAAATTATCTATGTTTTCTTTTGTTGGTTGTACTTGTAATGTCATGTCAAAGACAAAGCCAAGATTTATCCTTATGTTTTCTCTAAGAGTTTTATAGTTTTACATCTTACATTTAGATTTTTAAACCATTTTTAATTAATATTTATGTATGGAGTGAGATAGCATTCCAGCTTCATTCTTTTACATGTGGTAATCCAGTTGTCCCGACACCATTTGTTGAAAAGACTATTTTTCTTCCATTGAATTGTCTTGGCACCCTTGTCAAAACTCAGTTGAACATAAATGAAAGAGCTTATTTCCATATTCCTAATTTTATTCCATTGATCTATATGCTTTTCTTTATGCCAGTAATATATTTTCTTTTTGTAATTTAATTTTATTTTATTAGTTTCAGGTGTACAACACAATGCAATAGTTACACTCTTTACCCCCCAAAGTGAAAACCCCCCTCCCCCAGTTCACCACCCCACTCCCCCCGCATATCATACATATCCATCACAACTCCCCTGACTCCCCTCCACTGTATACTCCACATCCCGTGACCATCCACATATTCAGTTGCAGTTGGCATACAATACTACACAACATCAGCTTCAGGTGTACAGTACAGTGATCAAACCTCTACTCCATCCATGAAGTGGTCTCCCTAACAAGACATGTGACTATCTGACACGCCACAAAATTTTTACATTATTATTATATTCCCCGAACTGTGTTTCATATCCCTGTGGCAATATTGTAGTTGTCTATTTATGCTGTCTAATCCCTTCCCCTTCCCCCACATCCCCACCCCCTTCCCAATTAGCAACCCTCAGTTTTTCCTCTACATCTACGAGTCTGTTTACATTGATTGTTCACTCAACTCTTCAGACTCCACACACAAGTGAGATCACATGGTACCTGTCCTTCTCCGACTGACTTATTTCTCGCAACATAATAGTCTCTTCACAACATTATCAATTACATTCCCAGAACTGCCCCCATATCCCTGCGGCAACATTGTAGTCCCACCTACACTGTCCAAAACCTTCCCCCTCTCCCTCTTCCCCACTCCCTCCCAGCCAGCAACCATCAGTTTTTCCTTTATATCTGCTTGATATGACTTCAATCTTCTTAAATTGTCTCTCTGGGTTAGCTTGTTTACCCCTTTCTTTTCTTTAAAAAAGCCCTTTTAACATTTCTTGCAATGCTGGCTTGGTGGTAATGAATTCCTTAAGCTTATTCTTTTCTGAGAAGCTCTTTATTTCTCCTTCAATTTTAAGTGATAGCCGTGCTGGGTAGAGCAATCTTGGTTGTAGGCCTTTATTTTGTGTCACTTTGAGTATCTCCTGCCACTCCCTTCTGGCCTGCAGTTTCTGTAGACAAGTCAGCTGTTAGTCTAACAGGAGTTCCTTTGTTTGTATGTAACCTGCTGTCTTTCTCTTGCAGCCTCTAGGATTCTGTCTCTGTCTTTAACCTTTGCCATTTTAACTATGATGTGTCTCGGTTTGGGTTCAGCTTGTTTGGAACCCTCTGTACTTCCTGGTCATGTATGTTGATTTTCTTCACCAGGGTAGGGAAGTTTTCAGTCATTATTTGTTCAAATACATTTTTGACCCCTTGTTTCTTCTCTTCTCCTTCTGGTATCCCTATGATTCGAGGGTGGTTGTGCTTCACCTTGTCCCATAGGGCTCTTAAACTATTTTCATTGTTTTTTATTCTTTGGTCTTTTTGCTGTGCCAACTGGGTGAGTTCTGCTATTTTATCTTCCGAATCGCTGATCCGCTCTCCTCTGCTTCATCTACTCTACTGGTGATTCCTTCGAGTGTGTTCTTCATTTCAGTTATTGTATTCTTTAGTTCTAACAGGTTGTTTTTTATGGTTTCCCTATCCTTCTTTATGTCCTCGCTAAGTTCCTTAAACATTCTTATCATCAGTGTTCTAAACTCTGTCTCTGAAAGGTTGGATCCCTCTGTTTCATTTGGTTCCATTTCTAGAGGTTTCTTCTGATCTTTTACTTGTGATGTGTTTCTTTGTTTCCCCATTCTGGCTGTCGCTCTTGGATTGCTTTGATGTATTAGATAGATCACCAGGAGAGCCCTGGCTGGATCACGGAGGCACACAGCTCACGGCTCAACACTCCCAGGAAAACTCCCAGTCTCAGCCTGTCCCAATCAGCTGCTCGCAGATCAGGCCAAGCAGCCCGACAACCAATCACCAGCCTGGCAACTCTGCAAGCGGAGTGCGGAGAGCAGAGAGTGCGCGCTCCCGCGTCTCAGTGAGCAGCCTGTTGGAGCTGGATCACTCCCACTAGGTGTTTCCCTGACAACGCAGCACAAGCGGAGCGGAGGGTGGGGATCCGAGGCAGCTCGCGCACTCCGGGGTCTCAGTGAGCAGCCATTGGAGCCGGAGGGCACCCGCCTTGCGTTTCCCTGGCAACGCAGTATAAGCCAGGCAGAGGGTGGGGATCCAAGGCCGCAGGCACGCGGGCACGCACACACGCACTTCTGCGCCAATTCCACCAGACCGATTAGGTCTCGGACCTGATCCTTCGTGGGAGGGCCCAAGCCTGACAAAATGGCGTCCTCCCTACACCACTCGCGTGCAGGCCCCACACCACGGGAACAACAGTTCAAACACCTCCAGCCTTTGCACCAAAGGTGCTCAGTTCAGTCCGTCCTCGCAGGCTCCCGCCTCACACAGCCACTCCCTCCACCAGGAACCAGGTAAGTGCTCACCGGCGAGCAAGCCTGGGTGCCGGCCTCACTGATTCTCCAGCCGCTCTTAGCCTCACCGAGCTGAGCAAAGAGAGTCCTCACTAATTTACTGCCGGCTATATTAGAACTCCTCTTCCCGGCAAAGGAACTCTGGCTGGTGAGCTTGGTGAGTGGCCGGAGGGTCTCTCTCCCAACCAGACAAGCTTCCCACGGCTGGGGCTTCCCTCACGGGGCTCGCCCTCTCTCGTCTCCTCCTGTCCTACCAGACCCGATGCGGCTTCCTCTTTAAGTTCTTCGTTTAGTGGTTCTGTTCCTCCAGTGTTCCGGGGACCTCCAGGGTTGAATGCTGTATAATTTGCTTGTAATTTTGGTGTGATCCTGGGAGGCAGTTAGCACAGCATCTGTCTATTGCGCCATTTTACCAGAAGTCTATATTTTCTTGATTACCGTTGTTTTGCAGTAAGTTTTGGAATTGGGAAGAGTGAGTTTTCCAACTTTATTCTTTTTCAAGATTGTTTTGGCTATTCTGGGTCCCTTGAATGCCCATATAAATATTAGGGTCAGCTTGTAAATTTTTACAAAGAAGCCAGCTAGGATGTTGATAAGGATTGTTTTGAATCTATAGATCAGTTTGGGGAGTATTGCCACCGTAATGATATCATCCATGAACATGGGATATCTTTCCATTTATTTAGGTTTTCTGAATTTCTTTCAACAGTGTTTTGTAGTTTTCAGGGTATAAGTTTTGCACTTTTTCATTTAAATTTGCTCCTGAGTATTTTATTCTTTTTGATGTTATTATAAATGGAATTGTTTTCTTAAGTTAATTTTTGTTTTGTTTATTGTTACTGAATAGAAG
This sequence comes from Aselliscus stoliczkanus, assembly GCA_033961575.1. NCBI lineage: Eukaryota > Metazoa > Chordata > Mammalia > Chiroptera > Hipposideridae > Aselliscus > Aselliscus stoliczkanus. Next base: position 103,826,991 of record CM066739.1, read on the forward strand.
TAAAATTTGTTTCTGATATTGATCTTGTACACTGCAACTTGTTTATTGGTTCTAATAGTTGTTCAGTTAATTCCTTAGAATTTTTATATACATGATCGTGTCATCTACAAAAGCATAGTGTCTTTACCCTGTCAAATCTACATATATAAAGAGTCTCAGGAAACCAAGCCTTCAGGTCTATAAATGCCCAGAGGTGAAGAACTAGGTTTCTGAAGTCCTTGGACAAATCCAGCTTAGAAATATTATGAAGCCTGTCAAGGACTCATAAAGGCTTTTCAAGGCCAGAAGAGCCTCAAAGTTCAGCTAAAAGGAAACGTGCTATAAAAAAAATAAATAAAACTGCCCAGGATTTCTATAAAACTGTGCCACTAAAAGTTTAATGGGCTACCACTTAGAAGTTTTTATTTCCTCCTCACAACTTTTATGAAGGATGGTGAGAAACAGAATATATATATTGCTGTTGTTAAGAACACTAGGATAAGGCTGGTTGAGTGGCTCATTGGTTAAGAGTTGGCTTGGGAGCACGAGCTCTGAGCAGCAGGGCTGCCGGTTCAATTCCCACATGGGCCAGTGATGCTGTGCCCTCTATAGCTAAGATGGTGAACAAGAGCTCCACCTGGAGCAGGGCTGCTGTGAGTTGCTGGCGACGGTGTAGGCTGCATTTGGGCTGCTATAAGCTACTGTGAGTGGCCGGCAGTCAGCATGAGCTGCCATGAGCTGCTGTGAGCGGCCAACCAATTGCCAGCGACCAATCTGCCTCAGTTGGGAAGAGCAAAATGATCACAATACCAACATGGGCCAGTGAAGCGACGTCCTCCACAACTAGACTGAAGAACAAAAGAACAGCAACTTGTCTGTTCCCCTTCCCTGATTCCCCAACTCTGTTCCCTCCAACTCCCCCATAAAAATATTTTAAAAAAAAATCACTACAACCTTGGATTCAGAAAAAGCCAGCAATCAGCCAAATCCAAAGTGTGAGACATTTTACTGGACAAATGACATGGTGTCTCCTTGAAATCAATTACAAGATGACGAAAAAAAGTATGTGTGTCTGGAGGAGAGTGCAGGCAGGGAAGTGACTATCAAAGAATACAGAAGATTTAATGACAATCAAATGCAATGTGTAAAACTATTTGAATACTGACTTGAATAAGCTAATAGTAAAAAGTTACCTTTAAACAATTGGAGAAATTTTTAAATGGATTAATTATGAAATTATATTAAGAAATAATTTTGTTAGGTATGCTAATGTGAAAATAAATTCCTCACTCAGAGATGTGTAATTAGTATTTTATGAGTGAAATTATATCTGGGATTTGCTTTAAAATACTAAAAAACAAAAGAAAAGAAGGAGGGAGAAATGAAACGAGATTGCTGATAATTGTTGAAGCTGGATGGTATGTACATGGTGCTTCACTCTACTACTCTCTCTCTCTCTCTCCTTTAATATGTGTTTAAAATGTCCCATAACATAAAGTTACAATAATATAATAAAATGTATAAAAGGAGATAAGAAAACAAAAAAGACCTGGTTCTGAGGACTGGCTCAGCCATCTACCAACTAGGTTACCTCGGGGAGGCCATTTGATAATAATAAGGGTACTGTGTGCTAAGCATATAACGTGGTAGAGGATGCATGCGAAAGCTCAGTAAATGTTAGAGAATATTCTTATTATGAAAGAAATAAAAATTGTATAATGACAGATTTGATTATATGATCATTTTAAAACTGTCTGGTATCAAATTATCAATCATGAATTGTCCTAGTTATAACTGAGAACACTGGAAACGATATAGGTGTTGATTGATTGGGGTTTAGGTAAATAAGTTACATACATCTTTACAGAATTTTATGCATCTATAAAAATAATCATGTTTCTAGGTCTGGATCTATCAACTCTATTGCTTAGCATCATTTTGGAGGTATTAACTGATGCAAACAGACAAGAAAGAAATTACAGGTAAGCATCAGAAAGAAGAGGGTAAAATTTATCTCTGTGGATAATACATTTATACATTAAAAAAAAATCCAAGTGAATCAACTGAAAAACAAATAAAAAGAGAATTCAAAGTATGGTAGGCTGAGTACAAAAACAAATATAACAGAAATCAATAGCTTTCAATATATGTCTAATTGGCAATTATATTGGAAAGTGTCCCATTTAAACTGAAAATAATAATAATAAACTCCTAGAAAAAAAGGTTAGCAAGAAATGAGCAATGTCTATAAGAAGGGCACAAAAGAATATTTGAAAAACTATGAAGGCATCTCTTATTTTTAGATGGGAAGATTCAGTAGTATGAAAAGGTCAATTTTCCCTAACTAAGATATAAATTTAATGTCATCCAAATAAAAATACCAGCAGGTGGGTGATCATTAGACAAACTGATTCTAAAGATCACATGGAAAAAAATAAAAAGCAAGCATATTCAGGAAAAAAAATCTAGAGACTAATAAGAGTCTAACCCTATCAGATATCAAAACACATTATAAATGTGTGATTCTGGTCAAGTATAGATAGACATGTTAATGTACCAGAATACAAAATCTATAAATAAACCCCAATACACATAGAAATGGAGTCAATTTGTTGCCCATGTAGCCATACAAAAGGAAGTTCTAAAGGATGTTCTTTAGGCAGAAGGAAAAACAATTTCAGATCGAAATAACAGAACTGTGTAGATGTGCCTAGACATTTACACAAGCTTGCGTAGATGGACATCAGACATCTCTCACACTTGTCTTTGGTCCTTTCGAAGCTCAACAGAAATGATTTGCAGATTGTTGAATGTGCTGTCTCCTGTCTACACGTTTGAAAATGTGATTCGTTGGGTCTGGAAGGCCTTTCCCACTGCCCCATCGGCCAAACTCGTACTCAAGCTTATGAAAAGTTCAGGAGTCGCTCTTCTGGGAGGCATCCTTCTGTGAGGAGATGGAGGGTGTGCCATGTCTGCTACACGTTGCCTTCCCTCCAGGTTCCTGCATCGCCATCTTGTTCTTCATCTATTATTTGTTCTTGACATCACTTCCAGGGGAATACTGCTAAAATATAGATCGGATCATGTGTCTTTTCTGCTCAAAAATATTTAATGCCTACTGAATGCCTGTGTGTCTATAAAATAAAGTATGAACATCTTGGGACATGAGAGGCATTGAGGGCCCTCCAGGACTCACCTCCACCTACTATTCTCACCTCAGCTCTGTAAGAATGTCTCGGCGTCCTGTACTTGAGTCACCCTGGCCCTCACCATGCACACACACAGCTCTCTCAGTGCCTCTGTTCACCCAGAACCTTCGGCCTGATATGCCCTACCTCCTCCCACCCCACTCTCCACCCCTGTCTCCTCTGCCCATTTAGATCTTTCAAAGCTCTGTTCTCAGTGAAGCCTCATCTAAAATCCTATGAAGAATTAGACTCATTCCTGAACTTGCATAATTAGTATTTATTTTATTCTGGTTGGTATTATTAGTTCTTTATATGTTGGTCACTAATCTATAAAGCTTTTGAAGTCAAGACCATGTCTTACTAATTGTTTCATGCTCCTAGCCTTACGTGCACTGCTTACCATGTGGCAATGAAGAATTTACGCACGAAAAAATAAATAACTTTTGCACAGAATGAAATTAAATAGTGCCTGACACATGGTTAGCAGCCAATACATGTGAATCTTTCCTAGTGGTAAGAATAATAATAAGCATTTTCTGGAAAATGGTAAAACTGGTTGTGTTGATTTATTATTAGCCAGTAAAGTTCTTTTAGAATTAATACTACCATTATAAAGCGTTTCAAATTTCCTGTTTGGTTAATAGCAAAAGTTTAGGTTCTAGAACTTCAGAGGGCCTTAAGATATTTTTCAAGACTCAAGTTTATTATGTATCACTTAATCTGGTGCCCTAAAATGAAATTAAATATTGAAGTCTCCATATAGCCATTTAATCCCTGAAATTTAGTACAGTTCTTAGTACAGAGTAAGCATGTAATAAATGTCGAAGGAATGAACAAATAAGTGAATTAAGATGCATTGTTGATGACGGTCTCTCCAAACAAACTATGAACACATCAAATATAAGGAAAGTGTTTTATGCACCTTTTTGTCTCCATCACCTCACACAGTATCCAACACAAAATGAGTGGTTACGAAATAGCTATTTATTAAGTTATAGACAAGAGATAAATACTTGGTTCACTTTAAAAATGCAAAGAAGTAAAAAGAAAACACATTTCTGGTATCATGTTAACTTGTCCCAACAATTAATGAATAGATTTATGAAGTGGGGTATAAAACACAGAAACGTCTCCCTTGGGAGATAGAAGACGTGAACTTGGAGACTGAGAAATCAGGTCTCCTTAGGCCCTAGAATGTTCACTGAGAATCTAGCCTATCTGAAGACCTCTGGCCTCTAACTACTTACCCTGCATCAGCCCTAGGACAACAGTCAGGGCAGGTTGCGGTCACATCTTTTAGCCTAAGAATGCATGCCTGTTAGGGAAATTCCTCCTGTGGCCACAGTGAAAAACTAAGGCATTGGGTAGAAAAAAGGAAAGCAGTCGGAGTGTCCCTCGAAGCACAAACAAATGGGGAAACTGAATTGACAATATCCGTATCACTCCCTCTGCTTCAAGAAAGGCACACCAACTCCCTTCCAAAGTCCATCAGGACGTCGCACCATCGTGGAAGGAATGAAAGGACAGGTTGGGATGGGCTGGCTGGAGTCACATCTTGGGGAAGCTGGCCAGGTTGGCAATGCCACAGGCGTTGTTCTTATTCCGAGCCATGAGGATATAGCCTTTGTTTCCCCAGTTTTCTCCCCAGCTGTAGGACCAATCAAGACACATACTTAGTACCCTCAGGGATTTATGCATGAAAACACTGAGTATTGCGCTAGGAACTGATGGTGCACAAAAGCGCATAAGACAGTTTTTGACCTTTAAAGAATTCAAAGTCAAGAGATAGAGAGAAGACCTAAGGATATAAGTCTGTCTCAAAGGTAGGAGAGATTGCTTTGGATCAAAGGATCAAAAAAGACTGACTGTGCGAGGTGGCATTTGAGCTGAGCCCAAAGGCTGGACAGAATCTGGGCCTGTGGAAATGGGATGCCAGGTGAGGCCTGTGAAGTGAGTAACGGAGACAGGAAAGCCTGGGATATGTGTTAAGACCACGTGCCTGAAAACTCGTACCTGGCGGGGTGTAGTGAGGGCTGTGTTTGGAAAGGTAGATGGAGACAAGATGGACTTATTTTTACAGCCAGGCTAACTAGTCTGACTCTGTGGCCCATTGTAGCAGAGAAGACACTGGGAGAGCGATGCAATCTGATTTGTGTTTTGGGGCGAGCAATCTTGAAAACATGAGCCTAGAGCATGAAAAAGAGGCGAGAGAGGCTGAAGCTGGTGATCAGAGGAGTAAAACCCATAGGAGAGATGAATGAAGCTAGGAGAATAGATGAGATTGCTAAGGAAACAAGTGGAATGAAAGATGAAAGAGAGAGAGAGAGAGAGAGAGAGAGAGAGAGAGAGAGAGAGAGAGAGAGAGAGAGAAAATGGTCTGTATATCTTCCTAAATTGGTTTTATGAGTTTCTGTCCTTTTTCCCTAACCAGCAATTTTCCGACTACCCAATACATCTTACTTAAGGCCTGTCCCCTACACCTGTTCCCTTCTCCGTGGTTCCCCAGTGATCCTGATCCCGCCTGGGCATCCCTTATTCCTCCCAACTCTCCTGGATGCAGCCTTCACCCTTGGCACCCGGGTAAGGGCAGGGTAAGTGCCTGGGGCTAGGAAAGGGGAGACACAGGACAGAAGCCGTGGGGGAGGGAACACCTTCTTAGAAGGGTGCTGGGGTTTGCCCTTAGTTGGGACTGTAATAGAAAAAGTTGCTTTTGAAGCAACTCCCAGCCTCACATTCTATCCTGCTAGCCCTCCAGGCAGCAGCCCAGCCCTGGCCTGGGAACTCCTCAGAGGCAGAACTCTTGCTCCTTGGAGGGCACCAAGGATGGAAAATGTACCCAGTGTTGCTGACAGGCTGGTGTTAACCATTGAGGAAGGAAAAAGTATAATTCTCATAAATCTGCCCCCGTCCCCCACCAAAGTCACAAGGGAGCAAGGTACCCTGTCGCTTCATTTGTTCCCAACAATAGAGAAGGAAACACAATTTTTTTTTTTTTTTTAGCTGAGCCCTCCTGCCACCTGTTGGCAGCACAGCGGCAGCTCAGCTCGGGCTGGGTATCGAACTGCTGTTGCTCAGAGCTCAGCTCACACTCTTGAATGAGCTCTTAACCAACTGAGCCACTCGGCTGGCCCAGAAACACTAATTTTTGCTATCTACTTTCTGAAAAGCGTTTTTCTCCACAGACTTCAAAATCTTTGGCCAGTTCACCTATATGTCTATCCTGAGAGTATCTAGAAGAGAAGAAAGCTGCATAAGGGGATAGTAAACTGCTTTTCGACAGACATTGATGATGGAAACCTCCCTAAGAAACTGATCACATGCAAGAACAGAGAAAGAAAAAAATATATAACTCCAAAGCTCCTGCTGGTTCTTGGTGCCTCTTTATGTTCTGATTGGCTAGGTTGGGCTTTCTTGGGGGCCATGAGATCCCTGAGCTCATTTGTGACTAAGCACCTTCCACAAAGGGGCAGCTGCCCAACACAAACTTCGGGTACTACTGTCTGGCCATTAAATGTTAGAATAGCCCCTGAATAAAAAATTCGGAGATAACTTTGTCTTGATTTGAGAGAGAGAAAGGACTATTGGGAAGTTGGAGTTGAGGCTGAGTGTGCAGAAGGAGGCTGGGTGACAAATGCAGTGTCCCATCATTACCTGTTTTTAATTATCCAGTGCTTTCTTCCCTTCTGGACCCCGTAGCCCACTGCCAAAACGGCGTGGTTCAGGTTATCGCTATTGCAGCTTTCATCATAATATACACCTAGGAAACAATCAATCAAGGTGAGGTCTTCTGCCACCCACTCTAGGAGGCCAACCCTCTGTGGAATCCTGTCCCATCAGTATGGCTTCCGACAGGAACGCTCTGTAGTGTGGCAGCTGTTGCTTCTCTCCGGCAGACCCAGTCTGAATATGGAAACTAAGTACTGAAAGTGCTCAGTGCCCTTTGAGGAGCTGCCCACCCATGTCCTGAGACACTGGTGACTGTGCTCTGTGGGAACAGCTCCTTACCTTTGCTGTAAAACTGGAAGGAGGTCAGGCTTGCATCGATGGCCACAGAGATGGGTCCCACTCGGGCCACTGCCCTCTTCAGGGCTCTTTCATTTCCCTCGGGGATCTCTTTGTACCCTCTGCACTTGGCTGCCTTGCCTGTTGGGTTGTACATACAACTTTCATCCTGGAAAAAAAAACCAGGGTTGAAATAGGGCTAGGACAAAGCAATGGGCAGTGAATTGGTGAATGAGACACTCTACCAGTGTTTCAAGTGATGTCAGTGAACTAACAGGGGCCACAAACTGGTCTCCAGAGAGGGCCTGTTCCCTCCTCACCATTTTAGATAACTGTAAAAAAGAATATGAAAAGTGGATGTCCTCCACCATACACAAGAATCAGTTTCAGGAGGTCTGGAAACACAAATGTGAAACTTAAAAAAGAGAGAGAGAGAGAGAGAGAGAGAGAGAGAGAGAGAGAGAGAGAGAGAGAGAGAGAGAGTACTTTTATTACCTCAGGGTAGAGAAAGATTTCTGAAATAGGATTTCTTTCTAAAGCAGAGACCACTGTCTGGCCCTGTAGCATGTGTGAGCCTGGGAGAGCAGGGAGGCACCAGCTGCTGTGTAAAGAGGAGGCCAAGGCCCAGCTAGTGGGAGGGCCTGGGCCCTAGGCACCTGCATGGTGGTGGTGGTGGTGGGGGCTAGTGGGAGGCGAAGAGTTTGAGATGGATCCTGGTGCTCTCATGAGAGACAGAAGAAAAAACACATAGCCTGACAGGAAACTGAAGTAATAAAGGACTTAGCAATTTAGTCTATGAATTTCCAACATGGTGGTTTACAGGTCCAGGTAACAATGGCATGATTTACGGGCAAGCCACAATCATGAACTCTAACCATAAGCCACATGAAGTTGGTGGATTTTTTTTGGCAATTCATTTTCCTCCAGACCACCCTTTCAAAACCCTAAAGATGCATCTGCAAGAACACATTACCTAAATATTAACCATATTGGCAGCATTTGATATTCTAAGATTACATGATATCCCGTCTTAATAATTTCTCAAGATTCCTTTGTTTTCTGCCATATTTCTCTTGATGCCTCTTAGTGCCCCAAATTGCAGATCTACAAGAAAAGTAAAATATCTTGAGAATGGCTGCAGAAGGATGTTGTGCAATGATACTTTTTTGTTTTTGTCATTTAATTCCATTTTATTTAAATAACTAAGTATTGAAAACTTTACAAAAATGTCAATTATCTTAAATTGGTTAAGGTTCTTTCCCTTTTCTTTCCTTAAAGGGTCTAAGCATGGGTGGGTCTTTTATAGACACACCTATTTTTCTAAGAGGCACGTGATTGATTCTCAAATCAACTTTTTCTAAACAGAAATCACTGTATATATAAATGGGACCAGCATATGTTAATTTATGTGATGGTGTTAATTTTCAAAAACATCTTTAGTAGATAAATAAAGGGGGGATATAAAATACTGTGACTTGCTTGGTGAATTTTAATTGCGAAATTTCTTCTTCTTTCGAAGCTTCTTTCCTGCTGCTTTTGCTGTTTTTTCAGCCATGATCTGCTTTTGCTGTTTTTTCAGCCATGGTCTCTGAGTACTTCTTTCGGTTATATCTTTTGAATTCAGAATCAGCCAGCAGTTCTTCCACAATAGTTTTCTTCCTTTGTTTCTTGGGAATTCGGGAATGGTAGAAGTCAGCTGGATTGTCAACAATGGTTCCAATCTGGAAGTACTTAGGGAAACCATCCCTATCATTTTTCTTGTAAAACCTTTTTGGGTCCATGCCAGCTCTTATCTTCAGTACTTTGAGTTCACTTTTTAGTTCATCTGTCAATTCTGGAGCTTTCATACCATACCAGCCATCACCTGCTGTTTTTTTGTCATTCCTTTCTGTCTTTTTTTTTGAAGTTGATATTTTGATTCTTTGTATGATGGGACACAATAGTTTTTTTCAAAATCAGGAGTTATGACGGCTTTCTGCAGCATCTCATTTTTCTTTTTCTCTTTGATCTGTGTTAGGGTTTTCTGTTCGACTGTAGTTTGTCTGCATTAAAATTAATATACAAACCACCCAACTGCTTGATACTCAGACCAGGATCTATGCTGCTGCTTGTCAACTTTAGAAGTTTAGACTTTGTGCCATTTAGTAAGTCATCTTCATCACTAAATTCATCATCTTTATTTTTGTCATGGTCTGATAGTTCTTCTTCACTTGTTTCATCCTCTTCCTCCTCTTCTTTTTCTTCCTCAGTGGCAACTTCACTTGATTTGTCTTCCTCGTCCAAGCAAAAATTTTTATCAGCACTCAATCCAGGAATTGTGTCAATTACAAACAATGCATTGTCCCATAACATATTTTCTGAGTCTCCATTTAATGACTCCTTTCAACCACTATTTTCAGTAAAACACACACTGTTTGCAGACTGCTGGCTTGTGCAATGATACTTTAAAGACAGCATAACCAGCAGTGTGGCTGGGGTGAACTTCAATTACTATATTATCTGGCTCTTGCCCTATCAGGTCTCTTCCTTTCTAAGTTTTCATTTTCTTTACCTCCCTCCATTCATTCACATGCTCATATGGGAAGTTCTTTCAGTTTTGGACAATAATTGTGCTTAAAAGCTGTAAAGTAGATGCAAGAGAACAATTGGCTAATTCTCATTTTAATTGATTATGAGACCCAAATCATGCCACATTGCTCCACAGTGGTAAAGAGATCATTTGGGGGGAGGGGAAGAGGTGTCAGGAGAACAGAAATGAGAAGTCAAATGCTTCTTGTATTCCAAAACAGTGTCTCAAATATTATGTAATTTTCATTTAAATTGTTCAGTCTCTGAGCTAGTATTTAAACTCTCTCAATAAACTGGTTAATATAGTATTGAACACATGATGTAAACTGGCCACAGATCAACTATTAATTCTGATAGTATTTATTTTTCTTTAATATAGTTAAGTTACACAAACCTTAAAATTGGCTGCCTGGATTAATCAATATGGAAAATATTATAAACGTAAATCTGTTTTTTGTATATACTGTTGGGATTTGTTTAATTTTTTGATATCAAGTGATGACAAAAATTGTCAAAAGAGTAGTTCACAATTTGAAAATGAGTGTTTTGCCAAGTTCACATTATCTTACTAAATGGCCGGATGTGTTCAGAGTTAAAAAGCTAAACCTTTCAGGCAGCTTTAGTATGCTACACACTATAGCAGCCCAGAATTCAAACAAGGACTGGGACCCAGCAGTTCATAAAACTATGGATTAAAGAAATTGTTTTCCAGGTACAACCTCCAGTTTCTTAGCCTTGTATACCTGACAGCTAAAACACAAACAAACAAATAGACATAACATAGAATAAAAATGGGATGAAATTTACAAAATTAGTGACTGTTTTGATGAGGTCCATGTCATGAAGAAGTGATAAAATGACTTTTCTATGTCAGTTGTTGAGTATCCAGTGAAATGGACCCATTCGGTCATTTACATTAATGAGCATTTTATTGCAGCAGACATCATGTCATATGACTAATCGTGAATAAATAACACACACTACTACTGGGGTTTTTTAAAGGCACAAACTGCCAAGAAAAAAATTCTAATTGTACTACACTAAAATTAAGAACTTTTCTGGATTGAAAGACACCAGAAAGCGAGCGAAAAGACAAACATTAATCAACATACATAGTATTAGTATCCAAACATCTTTTTCTTTTTTTTTTTTTTAGCTGAGCCATCCTGCCACATGTTGGCAGCTCTCCAGGCAGCTCAGCTCGGGCTGGGCATCGAACTGCTGTTGCTCAGAGCTCAGCTTGCACTCTTGAGCAAGTTCTTAACCAATTGAGCCACTCGGCCGGCCCTTCCAAACATCTTTTTAAAATTCCTAAAAATCAGTAAGAAAGAGAAAAGGAACCTAATAAAAAACGGAAAAACAGGCTGGCCGAGTGGCGCGGTGGTTAAGTGTGGGCTTGGGAAGCCAGCGGCCCTGGTTCGGTCCCACATGTGAGGGCCAGTGACACTGCCCTCAAAAAATAAATAAATAAATAAAAATACATAAATAAAAAACGGAAAAACGATGTAAACAGTCAATTCACTGAAGAAGAAACGCACATGGCCAGATACATGTGATTCAATGGGATTTCTTACACACTGCATGTGGGAATATAAATTTCCCCAAACCTTTTGGTAAACAATTTGACATTATCTGGTAAAGCTGAAGAGGCATGTACCCTACGACTCGGGCAATTCTGTCCTGGGGTATCATATTCTAGTAAAGAAATTCTTGCACTTGTGCACAGAAGACACGCTTGGCTATGTTAGCAGTGGATAAAACAGTTCTCGCAGATAAATTTTGGCTCTGCTGCACTACTAGTGGCATGGATTTGAATATGCTGTTTTATCTCCTTAAGTGTCATTTCCTCATTTACAAAGTGACAGTAAATCTCCCTTACCGGGCTGCTATGAGGATTACATGAGAAAACGCACGAAGCACATGGTTAGCACAATGGAGCCATTGGTTTTATTACTAAAACTTGCTTCAAAGATCCCTGCTACAAAAGCCCCCTATTATATTATCTATCAGCCCCGTGTAAAAAGCCCTCAAATCGTCTTTTTTTTTTTTAGGTAAGAAAGACCTCCTTCCTCTTGCTAAATGATCTTATAGGAGGAAGTGAGTTGATCTCTAAAATTACAACAAACATGAAGCAACTTGTTTTTCTCTCCTTTTGTACATGTTAGCATGTTAACTTAAACGATTTGCTTAAATGCTCCCCAAACCCGCAGTCAGATTAATGAAGTTAGCATGGGAGGGTCTGGGGATTTGTGATGGGCGCAGAGGAGCTGAGCGGAGGCTCCCAGAGACCTGCGCAGGGGTCTGCGGAACAACCCGGCCTCCGTTTTCTCTCCAGGGCGGAGAAGCAGATTGTCTCTGGTAGCCTAAGCTCCTCCAATTCTCCCAAACTGTAGGAACCCTCCTGGCCTTCTGCGGGCACTCATCCCATCAAGAAAGCAGGATCAGGTAATAGGAAACATGAGTTCTACAAAACAGGATGGGGAGAAGGAGCCATGTCAGGGCGGGTAAGGGTGGGGGACAGTCTCACCTGCCCCACATATGGATACGCATCTTCAGAGTCGATGCCCCGGTTCTTTTGCACGTACTGGAAGGCGTTGGTCATGTAACCCCCTCCGCAGCCATCATTCTCTGACACACAGTCTACCAGGTTTTGGGGACTCAGGTTTAAGAGTTTGCCGGTTTTCTTCATAAGCTGGCCTTCCAGGGCACCCACAGAGCTAAAGGCCCAGCAGGAGCCACACTGACCCTGTGAGGCGGAACAGAGAAACGGTCAGTCAGTGCCGGCCCCACTTTTTGTTTGTTTTACCCTCTACCTGTGTGATGAAATTCCAGACAGTTTAGAAACCTCAGCGCACCCGTCGTTCCCTGTGCTGTGAGGTCTTCCTATTTCCCTCCATTTAACATTTGTTGCATTGTTCTAGGGCCACTGTTGCCATTGGTAACAGTTACCATTCGGTTGTTACCATTCGCTGTAGTAAAGCACAGAAAACTGGCTTTGCAACCCTTCCACATGTGGCCTTGGGTAAGCTACTAAACCTCTCTGGGCTTCAGTTTTTCTTATCTGTAAAATGTGGATAATAATAATATACGTAATGGGGTTAAAAAATGAATTAATGTCAAGGATTTATAAATTTCTGACAATCATCTCTCAAAAAGTGCTTGCTATTATTAGTGTTTGTTCAGCGAGATTGTAGATTTTTCTTTCCTGTTCTGTTCTATTTTTTAAGATTGAGGATTTCTTGAAAACACAGGTTAAGACTTGTCGTCTTGAATCTCTCCTAGCTAGCACTACACCTGCGAGATTCTGGGGGGAAAAGAATATTTTTGTTGAATGAATGTTAAATCGACTGTTCATTGGTTGATAACAATCACCGTTGTTAAGGTCATGGGGAAACTGGATGTAAGAGTGTAAAAATTTTTTTGAAATGGACTCTCTGTGACCTAGCAGTTTTAATTTTAGGATTTACTTTGTGTAAATATTTGTACCAATGCACAAAGGTGGTTACAGCAACACTATTTGTAAAAACAAAAACCCATTAACAACCTATGTGTACACAAGTAGTAGGTGAGTTAAGTAAATAGTGGAATAGGCTATATTCTCTTAGCATGGGGAAAAGCACCGTAATTCCTTGCCTCCTCTTCCTGGGCCCCCCCTACCTTAAGAATAAAGCAGTGGCAAAGGAAGAGACCATGCCAGTTCACCTACCCACACCCATGAGACAGGAGGGTACCTGGTTTTTGATGGGAGTAACATATCCCTTCTTTCGATAATCAATGGAAGCTGGGGCTTTGCCTTCCCAGTCTGGGATGTAGAGGGTGTCGTTACTGCGGGAACGAAATGAGGGTACTTTAAGTCCAGTCATCTTCTGAACCACCTCTTCACTAGTCTGGGACAAAGAAACAAGAAAGAGGCCAGGCTTAAGCAGCAGACTGAGGCCAACATGGCAGAGTCCAGGGGCTGACGCTCAACTCACCATGTCCCCCAAGTGGTTCATGGACAGCTCATAGGGATGGACTCCAAGAGAGGCCTCAAGGTTATGGATGGAAATGTGCTTCAGGTTTTTTTCCCAGATTAAACGCCGAGAGGTTTCATCCACCTAAACAGACCATAGTCAATTCTGGCATACCCGGTGTGCTGGGCATAAAGTTCCGTTACGTGCTACTGCGGAGGGCTTTAGGAGGAAAGGTGAACCTTACAGTCCTAGAGTTTACCATCTAGTTAGGGAAATGACAGTGGATTATTAAGAGCATGCAAAAAGAAACAGGTGAACAAATAAATGAAAGCAAAGCTCCGGAGACATGGATAGAAAAGGTGTTTATGGATGAACAGCATTAATCTGAGAAGTTGTCCCAAAGAAAAAATATAAGGCAGTGATAACGAAAAGGAAGGATAGGAATTGATGGAGGGTGAGTCGGGGAGTAGGAATGAAAACCACATGTTGACAGGTAGGGGAGAGGTGCAGGGGTGCTTGGCTAGGGTAGTGAAAGTGTTTGGACAGAAGCAGGGAGCCTAGGGGTCTCAGGCTTCCAGCCTCCCGCCATGCTGCTCTCCGGGGCTTGGGCACCTTGCTGTTATACTGCTTCCGGTACGTCTTCTTCCACAGCTCCCATTGGGTGTCCAGGATCTCCTCAGGAGTTAGAGCAAAGCTCATCATGGGCAGCACCAGGAGAACCTTGAGCCCCCACATCCTGGAGAAGGGAATAATTAGGGGAGACTCTTCTTTTTGCCAAGAAGTTCCTAGCCTGGCTTAGGATGAAGAGACACCTGGAGACATATTCCCTGTCAGGTGGTTCTTAACCTTTGGGACTCATAGGCTCCTTGGAGAAGCTAATCGAGTTTTGCAACCCACTATACACCCTCTCACTAGAAAAATGCATGCCCATGCAGTCATTCTGGAGAGTTCATGAACCCGAAGTTAAGAACCCCTTCCTCTGCACTATGAGGCAAAGGAAAACTAGGCTTTATGAGGAACGTAGAGAGAGAACTGAGGGTGATTTCCATATGATAAAACTAACAGTGGTGATCAGGAGGGGTCTGGGTTTGGATGGGGTGCTGATATATCTGGTTCCAAGGACTGTCACCTAGGGAGATTCAGCATGCACGTGCGCAGACACACACACACACACACACACACACAGCCTTCCAGACAACTAGAAATGGGAGAAAATGGACAGTCAGCATAGGCTCAGCGTTTGTCTCAATGCTCCCAGCAGTCTTGGAGGAAATGGACAAGGGAAGTGCAGGGTGGGATGACAGTGGTTGGAGAATACACAAAGGAGAGATTTCTAGCTAAGTTTCGCTTCCTGACCACTTCTTCTAGGCATCCTTCTCTTCAATGCCTAAATTCTTACCCTTTCCCAGCTCTTACCAGGAGAGGACAAGAGAAAAGTTGACCATTATTTCCTATTTTCTAACTATGAGGGAACAGATTTACTGTCTCCTCAGTATTCTTAGTATTTCTTCCTCCTTTCTCTTCCTGTTCCCTCCTCAGGCAGGAAATTGTCCTAATCTAGACCAGCTGCTGTGGGAAGGTTTTCTTTTTTTTTTTCTGACAATAAAAAACCTCTGTGATCGCCTCACAGGCCAAAAAGCCTCAGGACAAAAGTTTGTTAAAAGAATGTAAGACAGAAAAGCGATGTTCTGTGATCGTTAACTATACAGCTTTTCAGGAGTTCGGTTTAGCCTCACTCACTCCTTGCAGTGGCTTAATTACGTGTCCTCCATTTTAAGACCAATTTATAGTCTGCAACAAGTCATACAGCTTGCATAACTTTTGAATTTATAGCCCATTTTCATGTGATCTTTGCAAACTGACAAATATCCAGCAGGACATTTAATATCTGGAATGTTAAGGACTTTGAGATGTCACAAGAATTAGGATGTACTGAGCTACCATCTCCCTGCACCACCTCCCAGCTAGAAGTTAACCCTTTGGGTACCGTTGGCCAAAACAGAAAACCCCACATTGAGACCACCCTTTGAGGAAAGAGTCAAGGAGCCCCTAGATTCTTGGCTTTCACTAGTAACCATGTATACATACAAATCACAAATCATTTAGAAGGAATCCTAAAAATTTCCAGGCAGATTTTAAAGAGCCAGGAAATGACCTAAGAAGGACATCATTTTCATCTACACAGCCTCAAGTTCATTTTGATTCCCGAGTCACTACATCCCTAACACGTCTAAGATGCAGAATTGGCAGGAACGAAAAGCTACAAGGACTAGGAAGTTGAAAATGTTACCTGCTGATGGGGATCTGTTGTCTGGGTTCGTTTCCGCAGGGAACTGTGGATAATGTGGGCGGATGACTAGAGGTGCTGGATTTATTCCACTAGAATTGCGGAAGTCAGCTCCAGCTGTGGCTGGAAAAATTGGATGGGGAAGGAGGGAGGGTAGAAATGCTGAGAAGGGGGAGTGGGGGGGAAGAGGAGGTGGCAGATTTGCATGTTTTTTAGATTTGCATGTTTCTGCATGGGTGAGTGTGCCAGGGTGGATGGTGGCTGTCTTCAGTTTTACATTGACTGTCTCTGAGAGCAGACCAAAAAAATAAAGCCGCGTCAAATCACATTACTGAAGTTGGGGCTTATCTTCTCTTTGGTAGATAGAGGGACACCGTCCTGGCCTCCCCCATCCTTCTTCTTTATTAATTATATTGGGGGAATCACATCTTTTCCTGACGGCTCTCCAACTTGGAAACTTGTTTTGAATTTGTGCTTACACTCCCCTCAAAGGTGAGGGAATAAACAGAAAAGAGTACGTAAGGGAAGCCAGAGGTTCCAAAATCGTCTGTGCTTTACAAGCTCATTGGCTAAGGTGTTGCTGTTTCACGCAGAGGAATAGCTCTGCCAGCCTAACATGGTTTGCTGAGGAAGGATGCGCCCAGGAGGTCCAGATGAAACCGGTTCTAGAAGTAACCAAAAGCAGTATTTCTGGGAATTTCTGACAGCACATGAATCAATAGCATAAGCACTGACAAGCTCACACGTGACGCCCGTTACTAAGCTCTCAGGTGGTGGGGTGCCTGATGAACACCGCCTGCCTCAATTACTAAACCCCCACAAGCCGGGTCCAGTCATCTGAGCTTCCCCACATACTTGCCCCACACCCGGGCATGTGACAGATCATGAGTCTAGTTCAGTCCCTAAACCACGCCCCCAAACTCATTTCTTCCATAGCCAGATGTGGGGGAAGAGGAAAAGAGGGTCTTTGGAACAGGAATACATGTGCTCTGGATTCAGTTTTGGACAGGATCACATCCCTATTCCCTCGAGACCATGGTTCTCTGCCTCTGGGTGTTAAGATTCGCTGATGAGCTCCACGGTCCTAGAGGGTGGCCGGCTCGAGACCTGAATGGTGAGAATTTCCCCTCCTTTTCATCCAGGAGAGGAGGCCACGTTGGAGGAAGGAGTCCAGATGGGCCCTGCTGGTCTCATCCTCCTCCTCTCCGAGGACTTAGGTAACCCCCACCCCCACCCCATGGTCAGATGTCCCTGCAGATTTTACTCAGAATGAGTCAGAGTCAGGAGGACAACCGAGGAACGCTGAGTGATCCCAGCCCTGTGATTCCTGAAACTCTAGACACATTGTGTTTTATGTTTATATATTTGGAGCTTAGGCTATGGATTCAACTAGTTGTGGGTGTCTGTTGTTTATGAGCTGGGAAGGAATAAAAGAGCCACAATCAAGATGACACAATACAGTTTACAAAAGGAAAAAATATTTTATTTTAAAATACTTGCTACATGTCATTATTTTTGCCACTGTAAGGCTCAGCACAGATGCCAGCAGTACAAAGGCCAATAAGAAACCAACAAAACAATCAAAAATAAAACCCTGAAGGAAAAGCAGAAACAAAACCCCCAGAGCAGCTTTTCCCTCCTCCCTCCCAAAGCCCCATAATAACTGTACAATATTATAGTCCCAATCACATTTCAAAACAGGTGATTATTAAAAAAACAGGGATTTCATTGGAAACTCAACTTTTTGGTTTCTTAAACTGTGATATAAATATATATGTATACTGTATGTGTGCACATAGAATAAAAAAATAAAGTCTCCTTTTCCGCTCTACCGCCTGGCATCAGGCTGGAGACCAGGGAGGGAAAGCCCAAAACGACCTTCTCAGCCTCTCCAGGCCATCTGTACTGCTCAGTCCCCTACGGCTACATTTAATGTCTTCTCCTTATTAATAAGTCAGTCTTGCTCTTAAGATACTGGCCTGAGCCAATTAAGAAAAAAGAAGGCTGATATACACAACTGTTACCTGAGGAAGATAGAGTGACAGCAGGAGCCTGCGCCCACACTGATATGGCTGTAGTTAATCACTAAGTGACACTGTCCGGATGGGGGGGCCAGGCCTCGTCTATCACATGGGTTATGACACTTGTGCTATAAAGAAAATCCAATCTCAAGACTGGAGAGGGAGCAAAGCGGAAGAACTCGAGGCCCAGAAGATACCGAAGTCTCAATTTCTTGCCAGACTGGAAACTTTGAGAATGGGACGAGGAGGCTACTTTGCAAGAAGGCTTGGTATTTGGTTTAAATTCCAGCAGTGTTTCTACTGGACCTGCTAATCCAAAAAAGTTGAGTTTCCATGCAGAAATAACCTCCACGGAACACACACAGATGATTCTGACAGAACAATGCAGCATTATCCTTATGGCCAACTAGGGGGTTTCTGAAAGTGTTTATTTTGCCAGCCTATTTCTGTAATGTCTGAAGGTCTACCATATAGGGTGAGAGCACCAAAAGCAGGAATGACCCAGCTTTATCACTGAACAGGTTTGATGAGAGACCAACCACATCAACAGAAGACTTTATGTATCTGCTTACAGTTGCACACTGGCTGGGCATCAATGTAAGTGCAGCGAAGACATTTATTTAAATACTCTTTGGCTGCAATACTAAGTGGAAAATACCTGGAAGATTTAACTCCTTAGGACTCTTTGAAAAACACAGAGAAAGACGAAGATAAAATCTGGGACAAATCTTGCATAACTCCCTAGAAGGGAGAAAGACACAAACACAGGAGCACGCGCGCTCGCACACACACTCATACACTCTCACTTCCTCACTCACATTTCTTTCCAGAGGAATTGCTCACAAGCAGCAGAAAGAGTATTTGCTCGCATCCTAGAGCCCCACATACACTTACCACGTTTCATGGTCCTCATGTATGAGGACAGTTCTCTCCCCCACCTTTGTCACAATTTCTTTCCAAAAACAAGCCATAGAATCCAAGGCAAACGGGGGACATCAGGCTCGCGAACCTGTCCTTGACCTTCACATAAATCATTTCTGACAAATCTCTGGTCAGGAGGCCTAGCAAAGGCATTCCTGACATCACCCAGCCTGGTTTTCAGAGGGTCCCCAAAGTCTTGAGTCAGCTCCGTCTCATCCATAAATTCTCTCAGAGAGACGGGAGGGAAAGGGAACGGCCAGAGGTGAAAGGGGATACACGTTAGGGGTGAGGGAAGGGAAAGGAGAGGAACTTTTATTTTGTTTACAAAAAGAGCTGCTTTTTAAAAACAAATGGTGATTTTTCTCCCCCACCCCTTATCCTCACCCCAATAGTTCTATTCTGAAAAAGAGGGGAACATAGTGAGGTCAGGAAACTCCTCGCTGTTGTAGCTGTTGCCCTGGTCTCCCAGCATGGACAGCATCTCCTAAGAAGAGAAAAGCAAGTCGGGGTCACACACCGGAACCCTTCTCCTCCCAGCATCCCGGAACCCCCATCCAGGTCCCAGAACCCGTGCTCAACCTTGCTTCCTCCCCGCAACTCTGACTTCTGTCGATGACAACCTTTTTTCCTAGTCCCTTCCATCTTCCTCCTGCAGTCCCACATTCTCCCTCTTTTCTAGTCGTATTTTCAAAGGGAGGAAAATCCGCCTGTCACATTTCACGCAGCCCCCTGGAGGTACTTATGGAGTATCTCTTATCCTGTTTTCTATCAAAACCAGTTTTGCCTTCTTTCAACCTGTGTTTCATTTATTTGGTATTTTTTAGATTTTACTGGGGATCTGGGGAAGCTCAGCTCAAGGTACCGAGTTCAGTCTTAGTTGCGGGTGGGCATAGCCCACCATCGAACAGGCAATCTTGTTACACCTGCTCAGTGAGCCATCCTGCCACCTGTTGGCAGCTCAGCGACAGCTCAGCTGGGGCACAGCATCACTGGCCAAACTGGCGGCCCTGTTGCTCAGAGCTCATGCTCTTAACCAACTGAGCCACTCAGCCGGCCCTCAACCTGTTTTAAACTAGCTCTTCCTCTATGCTGCCAAAGATTATTCCATTCAGTCTTGCAGAATCCCTCAGGGTGTTATGTAAATGGACCTTTATGACTATAATCAGTATGTTTATTACACACAAGCTACTGTGCAGTGGGAATGGGCTAAAATTAACTCCATGTCTTTGCAAGTGGTCTCATTAGAGGCTCTGTGCATCACACTAAGTTCACAGTCTTCCCAATTAGTGACAATCATCCCACTGTCCTCACTCCGCCTTCTCCCACAGCCCAATCACGCCTGACCCCATGCATGCTTCTTCTCTGTCTCTCCTCCCTGACCCTCTCTCCCAGGTTCTGATTTTTGGAACTCTTTTCACTGCTTCACCTGGAAGACCTCAGGCTGACCAGGTTGCTGTGCTGAAGGCTGTTGAACGTGTTGCTCATTAGAATTGGACCGATGATGAGGCTGCTGGCCCTGCCACTGGGGCCAGACTCCCACACCCTCTGCTGTCCGTGTCTGGAACTGTCCCGTGGTCTGGCCAGTCTGCTCAGGAGCTACAAGGAAGAAGCAGCTTCAGTCTACTAATTCCACCGGAGAGGAAAACCTAGACATCACATGCAGGCCACTCACCTTACCTGGAAACCATCTGCCCTTCTGTCTGCCCGTCAATACCGCGTCTATTTAAAAACCCAGCCTAAACTAATTTGTCTTCTCTAGGTAGCCTTTCCAAAGTGTCCTTTGTTCATTTTAGATTAAATTTACATATTATTAAATTTATAAACCCTTTATGCTTTTTGTTATATGTGCAAAAGTCATTTTTATGTGGATAGGTGTTCAATTCCGGATGGACTGTCATCTTGCATTTCTCCATAATTAGCTCAGTACACAGGGATGCAAGCAAACTGTTTTATTAAACTGCAAAACTCTCTCTTTAGTGGTGGGATTTTCCTGTTACCTCCTTCTGGTCTGAACTCACCAAAGCTGGACCCACGACTGGTGAGACCAGGGTAAGCAGCAGCGCCAGGTGATGCGGTGGAAGCACCGGAGAGGGACATGGGGCTAAAGGAGGACGGAGTCTGAAAGCTGCCCACACCAAACTGGGAGGAGCGGGTCTTGGCTGTAGCCTGGGTGGCCACCTGCTAGAAGAGAGAGAGGAACAGAGAAGAACAAATGGAACATCAACACTACTGTGCATCCCACATCTGGGCGAGTCAGGCCCCCTGCTAATCACTGGGCTCCTGAGCCAAGCTCCCCACTCCCTTCCTAGCCCAATATTTCTGCCAATTAACCCCCAGTCTTCCTGGACACCATTTTTTAGGCAGTTGTGATAAAGTACAAAAAGAACTATGGGATTAAATAAAATTACACATACAGAGTTGTGAGAATTAAAAGAAAATGATCTAAATAAAAGCATTTTATAAATTGTAAAGTTATATTGGGTTGTCGAAAAAGTCATGACATACTTTTTCTATGCTTTTTGTTGCAAAAATGCATCATGACTTTTCCAACAACCCAATATAAAAGCTGGAGGCATTAATAACAGTACAGTATCACATATGGAGAAATAACACTTCGCATCATTTTGTTATTCAGTCTGTATCACATCCATTAATTCCTGTGGATGGCTTTTTGGGGTAACTAACCATTTTTCTCATCATAATACTAATGCATGTGTATTGCAGACTATTTGGAAAATGAAGGAAAAGAAAAAAAAAATCATTCATAATTCTACCACCAAAGACCCATGGTCAACATTTTTGGATAATTTCTCTAGTTTTTATTTGCCTGTGCGTTTTTGTGTACAATTGAGATCATTCTCCATATAATAATTCTGGAGTCTACTTTTGGTTTTGGCTTTTTTTATTCAAAATATTCCTATTTAACTATTTACATTTCTATTATACTATATATTATAATATATAATACATGCTATATGTAGTTATATGTATTACATGTGTTGTATCTATTATATAGTACTGGTATAAGTATATATAAATACATGAAAAAATATTAGTTTTAGGCTTAACATATTACGTACACACACACACACACACACACACACACACACACACACACACATATATGGACTTTTCAACACATATGTATATATTTTTGTAAACAAACACTACTGTGTGTAAATTCATAATGAATTTCCTCCTTTGTTCCTGTATTTTGTAGTCCTCACCAAAGTGGAAACTTCTTAGAATTTACTCCAAAACAAATCTGAAAATCAAACCTGTTCAAGATGCTCTGTGGGAGAGATTCTAATTTGAAGTGAATACGTGAAAACCACAGACTCTGAGATTTTTATCTAGTTGCTCCCAACAAAGAAAAACTTGGAAAGTAGGCAGTGGGGGTCAGGGAGAAGGTGCCTAAGATAGACAAGAATAACTTTACATATGGAAAAAAGTCCAACCACCCAAACAAAAAACAATCCACAGGTGACAGACAGATGAGAAACTTTACCTGGGCAGAGAAGCCGGGGCGGGTGCTAGGGGTCCACGTTGGGGCTGCTCCCTGGCTGGGGTTGGAGTGGCGGGAAATCTGGGCCAACATCTGTCCCGCAGAGGCCGGTGGCTGGACGATAGTTACAGGAGGGGCCAGACCACTGTTTCTAGGAGTGAACAAATAGTAAGGTAAAGGGTTTAGAGGATGTGTTTATCTCAGAATCGAGGAATCACAGGCCCATCTAGTGCTCTTAGATTCCCTTGACTTCCCTGGGGTTAAGGAAAGCTTAATAGCAGAATTTGGAGAAGACAAGAAAGACTGACAGTCACACACTCATTGGGACACACAGAGATGGAACCTGGAGCACGGCAATAGGACAGGAGTGAAGAAACAGGAAGAAGGAAAGCAGCCTGCCTCATCCTAGGCCCTGCAAGTTCCACTCTTTGTAGGCAAGAAGAAAAGCTGGATTCAGCACCGGAATCCCTCAGTTGCCCCGGAAAGCAGCACACATATATGGGGCTCACCTGAAATTCTCTGCCGGCCGGGGGGTAGGAGGGAATGTGGTGCCCTGGGAGAATAGCTGTTGGGTGGCAGGGACAGTGCTGGAGGAGATGGCTTTACTCTGATCTGCGGACCAAAAGGAGTGGGGGGAGGGCCAGTCAAGGGGCTGTAGTATAGGAGTTCAGAAAGTTCCTATGTACTCATGAGGTATTACGACTAAGTGGAAATATGTTGGAAGACTCCTGGTTGGGCTACAGCAGGCCCATCAGTAAAAGATCAAAGTGAGAATTTAAAAGAAGAGTGAGGAAGAAACATACCTGCACTGATGTTGGAGTAGATTTCTGAAAATCGTGGATCTCTATCCTGGGCAAACAGACCATCTGACTTCTCGAGGGACTTGCTGTGTTCTGGTCCTGTGGCTGTCACAGGCTGAACAGAAACCTGTGGAATACAATGACAAAAATAACCACAAAAGGTTTAACATGACAGTTCAATAACCTAAAGTTCATTTAAAGATACATGCACTCTGATTGGCACTGGGGTATATTTCTTAAGGAAATGCTCACAGTCCTCTTCCAAGAAGACACACTCACCTGGGAATGATTGTAGCTGGCCAGGCCATCTCTTCCTGGTACCACATCCAATTCCGTTTGCTGTTGTTGCTGCCTGTGTGTCAAAGATCAGTGAGGAGAGAAACAGGAAAAAGATTTTTAAGAAGATTCTAAGGAAAGGGCTTTAGAAAAATAAACAAGAGAAAAATGGGATTGCAGACAGCCCCACCCTGGCTTGTCACTGCTCAATACATGATTCTTCCGCCACTTCTCACCTGGGTGCCAGCTGCCCTGAGCCCATCTCCAGGGGTAAATTAGCAGTGGGGCCCAGCTGCGGCCTCTGGATTGTGTTGGACAGTGTAGGTCGTGGTTCCTGGCTGGAGTTCCTGGGAAATGGACAGGAGACCAAACAGGGGGAATAATGAATCTCTCTTTGTACAGGAAGCTCTGCATGTTCACCTGTTGGTGGGGCAATCACTAATAAATTGCCCTTTCAAGTCCAATCCTAAAGGTAACCTATGACCTCAGATTCAACAAATAATTCACTGTGGACCACATGGTACAGAAAAAACCGCCCTATGGCCCAAAGGTTTATCTGTTTGGGTTCTAATTCCTCTTAGGTATTTAAGACCTGGTTGTTGTGGATGTGTGTATAACTACGCATGCAAGTCCATATACAGTGTTTTTAAAAAGCCTAAATAATAAAATGAAAGTACATACACTGAAACAGTAAAAAAAAGACTGTCTTTTTCCTTCTCTTATAGCTTTCAATACTTTCCAAATTTTCTATAAAGAATACTTAAAGTATTAATTATTAAAGTTAATTGTGATGGGGAATATTCTATATAAAAATGGAGAAAACCATTATTTCCCAAAACAAGTTCTTCTTTTTGGTCTATTAAGTTTATTGGGGTGACATTGGTTAATAAAATTATATAGGTTTCAAGTGTACAATTCTATAATACATTGTGTATATTGCATTGTGTGTTTACTACCAAAAGTCAAATCTCCTTCCATCACTACATATTTGACCCCCTATATGCTTTTCTACCCCTCCCTTTCTCTCTGGTAATCATTAAACTGTTGCTGTGTCTGAGTTTTTGTCTTGTTTGTTTGTTGCTTTCAGTTTTAGATGCCACATATGAAGGAAATTATATGGTTCTCAACTTTTTCTGCCTACTTATTTCACTTAGCATAATAATCTCCAGATCCATCCATGTTGTTGCAAATGGCAATATTTCATCTTTTCTTATGGTCGAATAATATTCCATTGTATGTATATGCCTCATCTTTATCCAATCATCTATTCAACACTTGGGTTGCAGAAACAAGTTGTTAAAAAGACTTCAAAATGTAAAAAAAAAAATGGAAACACAAAACACTGCTTCTTCTGTAATAGAAAGATGCAAAAACTGGGCCGGCCGAGTGGCGCGTTGGTTAAGAGTTGGCTTGGGAGCACCAGCTCTGAGCAGCAGGGCCGGGATTTGGATCCCACATGAAGGCCAGTAATGCTGCGCCCTCTACAGCTAAGATGGTGAACAACAGCTCAACCTGGAGCTGGGCTGCTGTGAGTCGCCAGCAACGGCGTAGGCTACAGCCCCTGCTGCAGTGGGCTGCCGTAAGCTACCGTGAGTACAGCGTGGCAGCCAGCATGAGCAGCCATGAGCAGCCATGTGCAGCCGTCCAATGGCCGGCAACTGATCTGCCTCACCCGGGAAGGTTGCAATGATCACAACACCAACATGGGCCAGTGAAATGACATCCTCCACAACTAGACTGAAGAACAAAAGGACAGCAACTTGCCTTGTTTCCCTTCCCCAATTCCCCAACACTGTTCCCCAATAAAATCTTTAAAAAAAAAGAAATGCAAAAACTAAAAAACAAAAATCTACGATATTCATGAACATATACCCATGTCCTAAGTTAATAAAAATTTCTAACTCAAGCCACTGTTATACTAAGTTAATTAGCAGAGAATTAGACTTTACAAGCCCTAAAAATTGAATTGGAGGATATAGATTCAGTGTAATCACCAGCTACTACTCACACTTGCTAATTATTTATAATCAGATCTCTAGGAGGTGGGTTTAAAGCCAATTCTACAGATTAAATGGAAAAGAAGCAACCTAACACTCACTCACTAGGATAGGTACAATAAAAAAGACAGCAAGAATGTGGAGAAACTGGAACTCTCATACATTGCTGATAGGAATGTAAAATGGTACAGCAGCATTGGAAAACTTTGGCAGTTCCTCAAAAGATTATACACCAAGTTACCATGTGGCCAGGTATATACGCAAGAGAATAAAAATATATCCACACCACTAATATGCAAATATTCATAGCAGCATTCTTAATAGCCAGAAAGTACAAACAACTCAATGTCCATCGACTGATGAATGGATAAACAAAATGTGGTATAACCATACAAAGGAATATTTGGCAATAAAAAGAACGAAATACAGATACATGCTACAACATGGATGAGCCTTAAAACATTATACTAAGTAAAAGAGGCCAGTCACAAAGGAGTCACATTGTATGAGTCCATTTATATGAAATGTCTAGCTAGAAGAGGCAAATCTATAAAGACAGAGTAGGTTAGCTGTTTTATACGGCTTGGGGTACAGGGCTTCTTTTGGGGGATGAGCATATACTGAAATTAGACTGGAAACAGTTGCACAACTCTGTGACATACTTAAAAAAAAAAGTATACCTTAAATGGGTGAACTGTATGATATGTGAAATGTACCTCAATAAAATTGTTGTTTATAAAGTTGAGAAAGCAAGCTCAAACAGAAAGAAATGAAGGAACAGAGAGGAACAAACACTAATGAAAGCATAGATGGAGCTATGCTCTAAAGCAAACCATGGTCCACGCGCCAAAGCCAGTCCATCACCTGTTTTTGTAAATAAAAGTCTGTGGGGACATAGACATCTTTGTTCATTTCATTTTCATGCTGTAACAGCAGAGTTGAGTAGTTGCGACAGTGACCATACAGCCCACAAAGCTAAAGTATTTACCATCTGGGCTTTTGCACAAAGAGTTTGCAGACACATGCTCTATAGAAAATCCTGCCAGACCAGGGCAATAAACTGGTGTATAAAACAAAATCCCTTCTAGAAAAGGTTGAAACATAAATTGATGTATAAATCCTTCACATTCAGAACCTCTTCTCTAAACTATTGTTTGTTAAAATAAGTTCTACCTGGATGAACTACCCAAATTATAAGAAGTTGAAAGAAGAGGAACTTCAAACTAATGGTGTTTACTACTAGAAAAGGAGACAAGAAGGAGGTAGCCTGCAAAGGCTAAGCAGCCTGGGCCCAGGAGAAACCCCCGCCACTGGGAAAGGCCTCCGTGGTACATACTTCACATTGGTGTTGGTACAGATGATGTACTCAATTTCATCTGAGTATGGGTTTTGGAAAGTAAAGGAGCTGGTTCTCATCCACAGCCACTCTCTGTTCTTAGACCGGAACCGGAACATGACAGACAGCACCTGGCCTTTTAATTTCACCACCTGAAAAGTTTTCATGCTATCAGTGAAATCCACAAAAAATTTTCTTTAGAAAATTAAAAAAAGAAAAAAACTTCCCATTTCTACAACCCTAAGATTCTTGTATCACTGTCCTCTTTCAATGTTACTAACAAAACAACATGAGTGAAAACTGAGTGACTAAATAGCGAGAAGATGTATTTATCATGTTTCTTCTTAGAGTCCCAAGTTATCCGACCACTCTAGTCAAAGTCCAAAGAATAACAACTATTTCCAGGAGAGTAAAGACTATGTGTTTCGCCACTTCCCTTGGAAAGACCCTAAAAGACTGTTGAGCTAGCTTTACAAGTCTATTCCAGGAACTTCTAAGTTTAATGACATTGAATACAATAGCTTAGCCTTAATCTTAGCTTTTTCCCTCCAACCTGAGAATTTGTTTTCATAGCACCCATGGCAGTTTCTATAAATAAAACTAAGTTGACTTTAGTCTTATTTTGCTTTAGTTTTTAAAAAGAAACTAATTTTAGATTATTTTAGTTCCAAATCTCATAGAATAGGAAATAATCTTTTGACTCTCCCTTTCTAACAATAAAGAAAAAATAATAAAGTGGCTAACATTAATTTTGTAGTTACTACATGTCAACCACTGGGCTTTGTGCTTCTTTTTTTAAGAACATCAACATTTATTTAACATGATAAAAAAAGAAATGAGATATAAACATTTGCATTTAAATAATAGTAAGTAGCCTTTAATACTTCCATGTACTCACTGTATAATATATATACACAATGAACATAATTACATTTGTACACAAACTAAGTACAGGGCTTGAAAACCTGCTTATTGCTGTACATATCTATTCCAATGAAGTATAAGCCCAGTACTTCAAAATATCTACATTTTAAATTGTTTTTAAGGAAAAATAAGTGATAACATTTGTGTTTAGGCAGTAACTGCTGTTACAATCTAA
This sequence comes from Aselliscus stoliczkanus, assembly GCA_033961575.1. Taxonomy (NCBI): domain Eukaryota; kingdom Metazoa; phylum Chordata; class Mammalia; order Chiroptera; family Hipposideridae; genus Aselliscus; species Aselliscus stoliczkanus. The sequence goes on from CM066739.1 coordinate 103,854,923, forward strand.
GAAATAACTCAAGCAGAAAATGAGACATGCTTCACTTAGCAATACAAAAATGGCATGTTAAAATATATATATTATATATATAGATAGATAGATATAGATATAGATATATAGATATATATAGATATATATATAGATAACTTTTACAAATCAAGTCTGAAATAAAGCACTGAAGTAACCAAAATGGAGCCAGGGAAAAAAGGAAAATAAGCTTCACTGGAATATCTAGATTTATGTACTGAAAAGCAAAAAGAAATATAAATCCTTCAGACTTAAGAAACATAAAAATCTGGAAAGCAGCAATTAAGTGGCATAGACCGGATGTTAAAAAGCACCTTTACTCGTGTACTCTAAGGTCACAGCAGCAAGCCAGCGTCAGAATAACCACCTTGAGATTATGGAGTGTATACACGGGCCATTAAAGCTGTTTGGAAGAAACATTTTCCGGAAGTGATAGATAAAATGATACTCTGTGGCCCAAAGTGTCAAAGCTTTAAATTTTGTGGATTTAAAATATGCCCTAGAATATTTTCTCACACTGCTGAAGATCCATGTCCTTAGCTTTGAATGGTGTGAACAGAAATCAGGATAGTTCTTCTTGAGATTACAGATACACGAAATAGGATCCTTCTGTGAGCTGCAGCTGAGTGGATGGAACTGTGATGCTGGAGGATGAGGGCTCAGGGGACAGGGACTTCTAACGGCCACTGTCTGATCCCTAGAAGCTGGGCTGTGTGCTTTAACACATTATCTTATTTAATTTTCCCAAGAACCCTCTGAATTTAATACTGTTATGATACCCATTGTCTCAGGAAGGACACTATTGAGGCATAAAGAGGAAAATTAACTGGTCTAATATAAAGCAAGAACTGCTACCTAACTCACCAGATATTTTCAGGATATAGGCCTGAAAATTACAATTAAGAGTCAGCTTACAATTAAGAATCAACTCTCATTTATCTATAAAGGAACTGTAAAATGAATTTCTACTACTATCCATAGTTCAGTGAAGCCTAGAATATTTTAAATACTTTAAAGACAGTCCCTTGGATGCAGCTAATTATAGAGTCAAGACAGTGAGTAGCCAAAGCCAAGCAAAAATATCTTGGAAATTATCGATAGTTTCAAAGTATTGGGCCTTTTCTATTCCTTAACAATACAGATTAAGTACTAAAGAACATAAAATCGTAGTGCCTGCCAGTCCTCAACTCATCAGGAGTCAGCAAGTATTTGTGGAATTAATGTGATACTAGCTAGCAGATGAAAATATTATTTGGACCCAAGGCAGGAAAAAAAGTTACCTGTTGAAAGCTGTCCCTTAGAAGCTGCTGGTCTTCAGGATGACAGAACTCTACAATATTCTTTCCTAAGAGTTCCTAAGAGGGAAAAAGGAGAGTAAGACTAACGCTTTTATGAGTATCTAACTTTCCTGGCCCATTATAGGGAACTTGGATTTTATTTCTCCCATCTTTATTTTAGGATTAAAGCGAGTGTGGAAGAAAAAAATCAGAGAAACAAAAGATGGAATCTACTAAGCAATTGGCCTCCAGAGCATTTTTTTTTTCCCCCCAGAATATTGGGTGTTTAACTGCATTGACAGATTTGAGGTCTCATTTACACATATAATTCACTCATCCTACATGTACAATTTGATGATCTGTGGTAAATGTGTATAGTTATGCAACCATCACCACAGTACAGTTTTAGGCCATATCCACTGCGGCAGCCTCATGTGCACGCCACTCAGGATAGTCCATGCCATACTATGGAACCACTGGCAAAGAAGATCTTTAAAGGAGTTTTATTGCTGAATTTGTGGGCATATTTGGAGCATACGGTTTGTTTAACAAGGCGAACACAAAGCCAAGACTTCAGGCAAACAATGAGCAAGAAATTTCCCTTTATCTTGGACATTTATATTACAAATCCATTGAGTGTTCTGGAATGTACAGAATCAGAGAGCAAGATCACAGAAAATGGTTGAACAGCAAGTTAGGAATTTGGCTACTGTTCAAGGTTCACCCAATTTCATAATATCAGGCAAGATTAAAATTCCAAAGTTGACATGGATGGATTTTTGAATCTTTAAGACAAAATGTAAATTCTAATTGAGCCACAGGTTTTGTTCTTTGGACTAACTGTGAAGAAATTGATGGGAGGTATATTTATTGTTAAAATAAAGTTTTGTTTATACTACTCAAAATAAACAAAAAACAAAAAAAAACATGTCCAGTGCCCCAAAAAGTTCCTTGTGCATGTTTATAGTCAATGACTGTTCCCAATCCTCTAGCCAACCACAAATCTGCTTTCTGCTTCTTTAGTTTTGCCTTTTCTAGAAATTTCATATAAAAGGAGTCATAAAATATATAGCCTTTATGTCTGGCTTCTTTAACATAATATTTTTGAAGTTTCATTTTTGTATGCTGCATGTATCAATAGTCTATTCCTTTTGATTGCATAGCAGTATTCTAACATGGATATGCCACTGTTTGTGTAATTATTCACTAGTTAATGGACAATTAAGACTTTTCCCTTTTTGGATATTATGAATAACACAGCAATAATTATCTGTGTATAAATCTTTGTGTGAACAAATGTTCTCATTTCTCGGGGTAAATTTTTCCAAAGTGGCTATGCCGTTTTACATGTCTGTCAACAATGTATGATGCTTCTAGTTTCATCACATTCTTGACAGCACTTTCAAAAAATATTTAACTTTTTAAATTGAGCTAACATTGAGAACACTTTCTGATCTAGTCATTCTAGAGGGCATAACACATAGTGGTATCTCACTTTGGTTTTCATTAGCACTTGGTTATGGGCATATTTTTATGGGCCTTCACACTTCTTCGATGAAATGTCTATGCAAACCTTGTGCCCTTTTTTTACTGGATGTTTGTCTTAATGAGTTGTAACAGTTCTTTATATATTCTGGGCACAGATCATTCTTCAGATACATTATTTGCAAATATTTTTTCCCAGTTTGTGACTGATCTCTTCATTTTTTTTTTTTTAGCTGAGCCATCCTTCCACCTGTTGGCAGCTCAGCGGCAGCTCAGCTTGGGCTGGGCACCGAACTGCTGTTGCTCAGAGCTCAGCTCACACCCTTGACGGAGCTCTTAACCAACTGAGCCACTTGGCCAGCCCTTATTCATTTTCTTAATGATGTCCTTTTAAGGGGGCAAGTTTTAATTTTGATAAAATCCAACTTATCTTTTTTTTTCTTTTGTGAATCATGCTTGCAGTGACATACAAATTATCTCTGCCTAACTCAAGATCACAAAGATTTTCTCCCAGAAGTTTTATAACTTTAGCTCTTACACATTTACATCTTTGAGTTGATTTCTGTGTACAGTAGGGGCTAAGAGTCTAAATTCTTTCTTTTTTTTACATATGGATATTTAATTGTTTCATCACCATTTGTTGGAAAGATTTCTTTTTTCCCCACTGAATTATCTTGGCATTTTTGTTGAAAATCAGTTGACCATAAATGTGAGAACAGACTCTAGTATGGTCTATTGATCTATGTACTTATCCTCATACCAACAGCTTTATAATAGGTATTGAGTCAGGTGCCGTAAACCCTCCAACTTTGTTCTCCTTTTCCAATGCCTCATTTTCACCAACCTCTCACTAACCATAGCCAGAACTTTCTTCTGATGACTATTGTTTTGAATGTTTACATAATGACTTATTTCTCAACACAGATATGAGTCTGCTGAATGAGAAATCTAAATAAAATCATTAATCGCTGTGGGTTCCTGTGCATCTAGGTGATTACATGAATTATCAAAAAGTGGCCATAGCACTGTAATAATTAAAATGAGCACTTTCGCATCATTGTCATCTGCTTTAAGATCAGTAACAAAATATAAGTACGTATTTGTACCTGTTGCTCCCAGCTGGTTTCACAAGCCGTATTTTTCTAGGTTGGATGATGTCTTGGTAAGAACACTGAGAATAAATTTAGCTACTGACAGAATAGCATCATCTCTTTTTGTGAGCCAGGGCTGGTACGTTTGGCTGTCTCTTGAATTACATAATTGAATAGTCTCAGCACAGCTGAGGGCAAATTGAGAGGCCTGAGTTGCATGGCTGGACAGCTGCAGCCCTCACCTGTGGTTGATAGCCAACAGTAGCCACACAACGGTGATCCACGAAGGTGAAGATGCCATCAATGTTATGTCGAGAGATGAACTCTGTTGGTTGACACACATTACTCATGTCTGTGCAGTTGGGAGAACTAGTTACCTGAGAGTAAAGAGACAAAAATGAGGCAAAATGACACCATTCTTCACGGATGTATTTCCCCCTTTTCATGGTCACTAACATAGACATGAGGCTCCCCGTCTTGGGAATTTCAAACCTTTCACACCTCATTCAGGAAGAAAAAAATGACAATCACAACCAAAGAGGGCACAGGCCTGGATCCACTCCCACACACACATGCTCTTTACCAGCTTTGTAAAGAAAGACAAAAATTCATTCAACCCCAACCCACCTATTTTCATTTAGCTGGGCTGTGTTCACTACTCAGATTGGAAAATTATAGTCCCAAGTAACCAAGAAACTTATCTATTTTTATGAGCAGAATTAAAATAATTCTACTTCTTTAGTTACATAATGATACAATGAAAAAATCTTTCTTCTCTTGTACAGGAGAAATTAGTAGGAAATAAAAAATTCAGCATTGAGCTAGCAGCCCCAGTGTGGGTCCCACATATGAAGGCTAGTGACACTGCCCTCAAAAAAAAAAAAAAAAATCAGCATTATAAAGCTAAATATATGAAAAAAAAGGGAAAAGATCTCCCTCCCTCTCTCATCCTTGTCAGTTTCTGCTAAATCCAAAAGAAGTAGTATTAACTATGAATGCTATAATCTTCCAAATATTTGGAATTGTACAAAATTCTTCATTTGTATTCAGAGAAAAAAATAACATGAATAAGTCTTGACAGAGATGTCTTCTAACTGAGAAGGGATGATTTAAGAGGTGAAAAGTCATACTTGCCTGCAGTCTGCCAATGGCCACCAGGCAGAACTTGCTCCCCTGGCCAGCCTCTGGGTCATCATCTGGGAGGGAGACACCTTCAGGAAGGTGAAGTGAAAAGGTTTAACAGGGATCTCAAACTCAACTGCCCTCAAAAGTCAGACAGGTAAAAGTTTAAAATACATGGATGGATGAAGAGGCTAGGTATAAAATAATAAGAAGTGCCAAAAGAGAAGAATTCTCAGGTATACAGAGAATAAACTGATGGCCTCCAGAAAGGAAGTATTTTTACAAAGGTCAGGCAACTTACCCAAGGTTGTACCACTAATACGTAACAATGCCAGAATGAAATCCAGGGTTTTCTAAATCCAAAGTTTAATCTCTCACCAAAATACACCACGTTGACTGTCTTTTGTCTTAGTTTCTGTCTCCCTATAACACCCACTTCCAAATCATACATATCTAGCAGGGAAGTAATCAAGTTGCTAAGATTTGGAAATTGTAACAAGACAGTTTAAAAGGCCGATCCCTCCACCCCAACTACTTTTCTCAGATTCCCTGTTTGACTTCAAGTTTTGGTAAAGCTAATCACACCCTGATTTAAAGCCTTTGCAGAGGCTATCCCTTTATAAGTTACTACAATCAAGCCATTTCCCTCCCTTCTCCCTACTTTAGAAAGCTTTCCCAAATAACTGTATTCAATGCCAACTGTTTGTTTACATACAAATACTTAGAACATAGGTCTTCAGTATACATTATGATAAATTTGCACACTTAAAAACCATTCTGTGACACAGCCAACACTGGGTCATTTTCAAGTCTGAGTGATCCATCTCTTCAAATGGACTAGAAGCTCCATAAAGAAAGGAAAAAGAGTCTACTTTTTCTTTCCTATTTTCTTACAATTTATACCAAAGTATATTTCATACACCAGGGACACATGATAAATGTTAGCGAATTTTCTTGGACTCTGAGGAGGCCGCTGCACCAAGAGAGAAATCATTATCCAACTTTCCTACCTGCTGGGGGCCAGGCTTTGATGTAGCCTGTGCAGTGGACCACCACGAAATGAGGTTCCCCATCCTTCACAGAGCCAAGTCCATTCCTAGAAGGATTACAAGTGTTGAAAAGAAAACCCTACTTACCCGGTAACACATAAAAGGCAATGGTGGCTTAGCACCTTTAACTTTAGCCTCTTGGGTATTTAGAAAACAGAATAACTGTACTTGGGTCTTTCCCACCCAAAAGTGACTGTCATAGTTTTGACCCTTGCCAGACTAAAGCAACTAAAAGGTGCCACAGCAGGAAGAAAGTAGGTAAAGTGGCAGGGCAACTTCCTTAAACAGGATAAGCAAAGGAAGCTTTTATAAGTTCAGGAAAATAAATATTGCCGGAAAAAAGTAACTGGGAAGTGAGGGAGGAGGGCAGGTCTGCAAAAGAAGGACTACATAAGATGGGTGAAGACGTGATGATCTCTGCATTTTCAGTGTCGAGGCTCTCACCTGCATCTGTTTCTCACAAAGCTCAGTCTGTTCATGGAGACCGGGTCCACAGGGCTATTACCACACCTGTTTCAATGAGCAGAGAGATTAGCAGCAGTTAGGCTGCACCATCAAAAAACTTTCCATCCAGATAATAGGCTCTGGGTATAATTAGACACAAAAAATGAGTGATGATGCTCCTAACAAGGAAGAATAAAGAGGTCAGGTTTGGAAATGTCTAAAACTTTTAAATGTCCTTGAATTTCAAGTTGAAATGTTCTGCATGCTCTTCAAGGGCAGAGTCTCTACATCAGGAGTCAGTCTAGTTCTTTTGTAAAGGACCAGATAGCTGGCATTTTCACCTTGTAGGCCATATAATCTGTTGCAACTAGTCAACTCTGCCTTTACAGCATGAAAGCAGCCACAGACAATATGTAAACAAATGGGCATGGTTATGTTCCAATAAAACTTTATTTACAAATAAAGAGTTGCGGTTTGCCAACTCTATACCCAGCCCAATCTATTTGCTACATTTCATTATTATTTATCTTGCTCCTGCCTGTGTCTTTCCTTCCATTAGCCATGTCCACATTTTGGGACACTTTATCACATCTTCTCTGCTTTCTCTCATTTCTTTAAGTTAATAATAACAGAAATAGATAAAAGATGAAACTTACATAGAACTTAATATGTACCATGCACTAGTCAAGCACCTTTATGGCTATTTGTTCATCTAATCTTCATAACTTTATGAAGTTGATATTAATATAACACACATATTAGATTATGAAATCAAAACACAACGCAGTCATTTAATCTGCTCCTGATCTCAGAAGATAGTAAGTGGCAATCTAGTACTCTGGGTCTGAAGTTATTCTAAACCAGAGCTACAATTAAATTTTGCAACTCTCCCAAGAAGCCTTTCTTAACATCCTACTCATCACTTCTAAGAAGCATCTTCTCAATACAATGTAGTCAATTTCCATTATACAACCTGAACTTTAGTTTGTGACTTTAAGAGATGTCTTTTTCTACCTGTGTAGAAAGTACCATCCTATCTTCAGAATCCTAAAACATACAGTATATAATTTATAAACACTAAATATTAACTGAAAGACATAAGCAAGTCTCAAATTTCTACCAAAAAAAAAAAAAAAAGGGGGGGAGGGAGGCCAGAAATGGTCTGAGTATAGGGATGATGTCTTATGATATACTGGTAAAAAATACAGGTTTTGGAGTCCAACTACTATGGATTAAAATAAAATCCTGTATCAGACATTGTGTAATCCTGGGAAGTTAATTTCTTTCAGTCTGCTTTTCAATCAGCAAAATAGTAACCCTGAATTCTATACTATTGGGCATGACAGCACCTATCATGTCTGGCAAAGGAGTTCAGTAAATGTTCCCTTATCAAATACTTCATTCTGTGTTACAGTCCACGTGGGTCTTGAGAGTTAAATTTAATCCAACTGGAGCTTGGATTTAAGAGTTTAACTCCTCTGACACTCAGCTCTTCATTCTTCCTATATGAAATCACAATCTTCAGCTTGACACTCACCTCATCCGGCAAATGAATGATCTCCTTGAGCCCATACACATCCTCATGGAAGACTGCTGACCTTCTTTTTTCACTGTTCCAGTCTTCAGGTCAAGAATACGCCCTGAAGAAGAATTGTGAAGAGTAGTCTGGAGTGTATTCGTATGTATGGGGAAGAGGAGCAAAGATGCTGAAGACAAAGGTAAGCAAGTAGTTTATGTATGCCCTCCTATCTCCTTGCTTATCACAGAATAGGCCAAGTAGGGAATGGATTTTTTTTTTTTTTTGAGGTCAGTGTCACTGGGCCTCATATGTGAGACCCGAACCGGGGCCGCTGGCTTCCCAAGCCAGCACCTAACCACCGCGCCACTTGGCCGGCCCGGGAATGGATTTTTTTTAAAGCCTAAAATACCTCAATTCACATCAATAAATCTTACTCTTAACTTCAAAGGTAGCACTGGAAATAACCCTGTGCAAGAGAAGGTGGGGTGGAAGGTTGTGTTGGCAAACAAGAGGCAGGGCTCTAATCTTGGGTCTTTATTTTTTTTTAAGATTTTATTGGGGAATTGGGGGAGGAGAACAACACTGGGGAACCACGGAAGCGGAATAGACAAGTTGCTGTCCTTTTGTTCTTCAGCCTAGTTGTAAAGGACATTGCTTCACTGGCCCATGTTGGTATCATCATTGCACTCTTCTTGGGTGAGGCAGATCAGTCGCCGGCCTCTGGACGGCCGCTCACAGCAGCTCTTGGCAGCTCACATGGCTGCCCACTGCTCACGCTGGCTGCCGGCCACTCACTGTAACCTATGGCAGCCCACTGCAGCAGGGGCTGCAGCTATGCTGTCCCAGAGACTCACAGCAGCCCAGCTCCAGGTGGAGCTGTTGTTCACCATCTTAGCAGTAGAGGGCAGTGTCACTGGGCCTCATATGTGGGATCTGAACAGGGGCTGCTGGCGTCCCAAGCCAGCTCTTAACCAACGCAGCACTCGGCTCACCCCTGGGTCTTGTTTTTATACAAAGGCATGTACGCATTCATACACAGATATACAGACACACACACACACAGACATATACAGACACAGGCACGCGCGCACGCAAGCGCACAGAGCACAGACACAAAGACACACACTTAGTGAATGTCTCTGATTTAAAAACAATTTTATGGGCTGGCCGAGTGGCTCAGTTGGTTAAGAGTTGGCTTGGAGCGCAAGCCCTGAGCAACAACAGGGCTGCTGGTTCTATTCTCACATGGGCCAGTAAACGCTGCACTCGAGCTGAGCTGTCACTGAGCTGCCAACAGGTGGCAGGATGGCTCAGCTGGTGTAAAAACAAGATTGCCTGTTTGACCAGCAACTAAGACTGAACTCAGCACTTTGAGCTGAGCTGCCACGTAGATGGCTCAGTGGATAGAACGTGCGCTCTTAACAAGGCTGCTGGTTCGACTCCCGCATGAGATGGTGGCTACACCCACCCGCAACTAAGATAGAACACAGCACCTTGAGCTCAGAGGCCACGAGCTGCCAACGGGAAGCCAGATGGCAACCGGCGCCCTCCAAAACGAAGGTTGAATAACAACTTGGCTGGTCCCCTTCCCCAATTCCCCAACACTGTTCCCCTCCCCCCAATTCCCCAATAAAAATCTTAAAAAGAAAAACAAACATAATTTTATATGCTACAGAAACATGTATCTGTCTTAAGCCAAAATTTTACATTATATACAAGCCAATGGCAACTTTTGGGGGGAAAGACCTAGAAAAATGAAACCCATCAAAAACATAAAAAAGGGGAAAACTAAATACCAACATTAATGAAGCCATAATGGACTTTCCTGCATTTTATTTTAATTACTAGGTTTTTGTTTTGTTTTGTTTTTAAGCTGAGCCATCCTGCCACCTTTTGACAGCTCAACGGCAACTCAGCTCGGGCTGGCATCGAATTGCCGTTGCTCACAGCTCAACTCACAATTAATTACTAGTTTTGATCTGCTTCCACTTTAATTTTTTTCCCAGAGTTGCTTAGAAGCAGATATGACTTGTGGCTTTAGCAAAACTCAGGCAAAAGGACTGAATAGCATTAAAATAGTGGTGGGTGGTTGGGGGAGGGATCCAAAACAATCAAATAAACAAAAGACAGAAAAATAGTACAGATGCAGAAAAAACCTTTATACACAGACTAATAACCATTCCCCTCTAAAATAAAAATCTATTATCATAGAACTTAGTAGAAAGCCAAGCACAAGTGGGTAGAAAAAAAAGCAGGTAATTACCCATACAAATGAAACAGAAACATGGATAATTTAATTTTTTCAGAATGGGGAAAAAAAGGAGTTTGTAAGTTCGGCTTTTACTGTTTTATTTACATTAATATTAAGATTAGGGCCGGCCGAGTGGCGCATTGGTTAAGAGCTGGAGTGGGACGCCAGTGGCCCCCGTTTGGATCCCATATATGAGGGCCATTGATACTGCCCTCTAAAAAGAAGATTAGCCGGCCGAGTGGCGCGGTGGTTAAGCGCTGGCCTGGGAAGCCAGCAGCCCCGGTTCGGTCCCACATACAAGGGCCAGTGACACTGCCCTCAAAAAAAAAAAAAAAGAAAAAAGAAAAAAAAAAGAAGATTAAAGGAAACTTTTTTTTTTTTAAAGATTTTATTGGGGAATTGGGGGAGGGGAACAGACAAATTGCTGTCTTTTTGTTCTTCCGTCTAGTTGCGGAGGATGTTGCTTCACTGGCCCATGTTGGTATCATCATTGCGCTCTTCCTGGATGAGGCAGATCGCTCGCCGGCCTCTGGATGGTCGCTCACCCTGGCTATTGGCAGCTCACGCTGGCTGCCAGCCACTCACGCTGGCTGCCAGCCAATCACTGCAGCCCATGGCAGCCCACAGCAGCAGGGGCTAGCGTACACTGTTGCCGAGGCTCACACAGCCCAGCTCCAGGTAGAGCTGTTGTTAGCTGTAGAGGGCAGTGTCACTGGCCCTCATATGTGGGATCTGAACCGGGGCCTCTGGCATCCCAAAACCAGCTCTTAACCAATGCGCCACTTGGCCGGCCCTAAAGGAAACTTTTAATGAGCATTGTCACTAATGCAACATTTTCTAAGGATGAGCTATAGTCTATTATCTGCATGTGAATAAAAAGAACTGATTATATTCATTAAGAAGAAAATTCTAGAAGCCTCGCCAGATTCAATAAACAAACATAAGAGCTGAAACACTTCTTCTATCTCAGGGAAAGAAAAAAAAAAAAAAGAAAGGGCTTCCTTGCATTTTCCATCCACATGTCTCGTACCTGTCAGGGCGTTTTCCGAAGTGGAAAGTTGCTCACGAAGCTTGTCCACGTCATCTGGGTGAACCTGATCGTAGAGGGTGCTACCAAACCATTCTGACTGTGGCTGGTTCAAAACCGGGGTCACTGAGTCAGAGACGTAGACCACCCGGCCTGTCTCACATGAGACAATAAACAGAAAGCCATCTGCTGCCTCCAAAATCAAATGTTTCAGTTCCTGACCAAGGAAGGGAAATCAAAGTTAATACTGAACTCTGAGCAAACAAGTATTATTACTCATGGAAACACGTAACAAACTTCCGGCCGTTAAGTACTTTCTCTATAAGCAACTGCTGGCTCCTGCCTGACGCACAGCCACAGCTTCACACCCTGAACGTAATTACCTTCCCTGACAAGGCAGTTTTTTCCCCGTAGATATTTCTGCACTGTGTCTATGTCACTTTCACACTTCATCTTATTTACCTCAGGACTCAAAGATACGGGGGAAAAAGACTTCCCACTAACAATAACTGAGTACCCTCTCTGGACTCTTTTGAGAATCTTATCCTACAAATATTCCCATTTTTCTCCTTCTCCTCAGATTTATAAACATGATCAAGTTTTCTCAATTTTATACACATCTTCTTTCATCTTCACCTAATCTCATGCCAAGATTATAGACTAAGGATAATGTTATATTCACTGGCTGTATTCACTTTCATTTCTCAATCCATTGCAATCGTCACTCTAAACCACTGCATTCATGCTTTCTTCAGAAGGTTACTAATTGCTAATTCAAGTCCCCTTGCTTTATAATTTTACCAGTCTCTCTGAGGCAGAATCTGACAATGTTGTCCTTCCATCCTTTAAATTTTAGTTTTCCCTAGCTTCTGTGACACCACGTCCAACCTTAGCTTCCTTGCTAAATGTCCCTTCTCTACTTCCAGCTCCCTTTCCTTTGATCAGGTCTTAAGTACAGGCATTTCAAGGTTCTATCTTAAGTTCTCTTTTCTATTTATATCATATTCTCTCCCTGGGAGATTATATCCACCCCTCCCCACTATGAAATGATATCCAAGCCTACATCTCTATAAACTTGCCTAATCTTTTTTCTTGTGCTTTAAGCAGATCTGAATTCCAAGTATCTGTTAAGCATTTCCAAATAAATATTCTACCAGCAACTCAATTTCAACATCTCAAAACCTGTCATTATTTCCCCTTCCAAAAAACAATCCTCTGTGCCCTCCTCCCAGCATTCCCTTTCTTAACAGGATCACCTTCCTCTCAGGCGACAAGCCTGGAAATCTAACGATTCTCTCTCACACTTCAGTGATAACTCCGTTTTATCAATTCTATTTTCCAGTCCTCTGTCACTGTCCTAGTCATCTTAGGCCACAACTAATGAAGTAGTCTCCTCCCTGCTTTCACTCTCTCCGAACCATCCTTAAAATGTTTCCACATGTACTAGTACATTTTTGATGGTTCTCCATTGCCTAAAAATTAGAATCTGAATTCTTTAACATAACACCTAAATATTCCATCATCAGGTCCCAGCCTACCTTTCTACTATCTCCCAAGGCATTCTAAACTACTTGATTTTCCTTAAATAACCCAATCATCCTCACTGGTTATTGCCCAAGTTATTCCCAGGATTTATAACACTATTCCCCTAGTCTGTTTTCCACATTTGCATTTCTACAGGACTTATTACTACACCTCTATTATAGAACTGATTCTGTGTTTCTGTTATGTCTGTTTCCACCAGTGACCATCTTTTATCATTCTTTATTTTTCTCACAGCACAAAGCACCTCATTAGCCCACACAAGGCACATCATAACTGGAATGTGTGGACTCAGTATCTGTGCGTGTACTATTAGAAAAAACTGATTAACTATCTCAGTGTGCACATATATAAAAATCTGGGCTATCTGTGCTTTCATAAAGACCATCTTACTTGGAAAATTCTTCCTATTGCTTCCATGCAAACCATATGCTTTCCTTCCTTTTTATTTATTTATTTACTTAGCTGAGCCATCCTGCCACCTGTTGGCACCTCAGCGGCTGCTCAGCTCGGGCTGGCATCGAACTGCTGTTGCTCAGCGCTCAGCTCTCACTCTTGAGCGAGCTCTTAACCAACTGAGCCACTCGGCTGGCCCAGCTTTCCTTCCTTCTTATCTTTTGAATAAAAGGGTGGCATTAGAGGTCAATTTCTTTCTTCCTTATACTTCCTGGATTTTCCAAAAATTTCTGCACCACCATGTGTTATTTTTAATAATCAAGACAGAACATGGCTTCCTTACTTTAACTCTTTGCTGACCATCCTCCCTCAGGCCTGGTCATTCTATTCACTTTAGCCATCCCTCCAGGATACATCTGTGTCTCGTCCCGTGTCAATTATTAATAAGATTTTTTTTTTAGTATATGTACTGTTGAAGCAAGCACTAACAAGTTTTTAAAGGCATTTCTTCTCTGTATGCATTTGCCTATCAATTTTCACTTCTGTGTGCATCCTGCCCCTCACATGTGCATATTCAGGCTGAGTTCCCAAAAGGCCGGCAGTGTTTTCGACTTCTCCATTCTGTTCATAGTGCATCAGATGTAACAGGGCACATCTCTAAATGACAACTACCTGTTAAGACTCCTTTTGTCACTAAAACTGGAAGCTGCTTCAGGAAGAAGAAATCAGTTTCTTCCATCTTTCACAACCTACAGCCAAGGAAGAGGACTGGTTCCGTGGACACAGTGATCTTTTCTCCCTGTGATTCCACTGCTCTGCCATCATATAGGCTGTACTCATGAGTGAAGTGCTACAACGCTTACAAGCTTGCGAAATATCTTCTGGTTTTCACTGTTCCAATGCTAATAAATGTTATTAGGGATTAAAACTCACTTTCCCATGGTCTGACTTTTTCCTTAAGAGCTGAATTCTTGTCTTTTAAACAATCTACAGACTCAACTCTGCTCTGACTCCCACTATTAAGGATTACGGTCATCTACACCAAAAAGATCAACACTTTCAACAGACTCTAGACTACAGCGCTGTGCATCCCAGAGACCTGATCAGTGAGGAAAGACGGCTTGTAGGTGCCATCAGTGGATGTGTTGCCAGTTCCTCGCAAGGACTTCATGTGAGAAACTGCCATGCGTAAGATGGTGAGCTTGTCAGGTTTTCGAGCCAGGGCACTACAGGTGGGCACCATGTCTGACAGTTCTGTGATGTAGGCTGTCATCTTGTTCCGTCGCCGCCGTTCAATTTCACTATGATTTTCCCTGCATGGAGAGAGAGAGAAGTCCCATCCAGGTGGTCACATCTGGCCATTTGGGAGCAGGGAGAGTGATATGGATACCAAGTGAGCTGCTGAAGAAATGCGGTATTTAGATTTAGGAGTGCTTAAGTCTTAGAAGTTAGAGGAAGGTTTGCCAACCTTCTCATGCAGAGCAAGCATGGAACAGAAACTAACAAGGCAGACAGAGAATAGGCAGGTACCAGCAATTCTCTCCATTTCCTGGAAACTTCACCTTCTACATAAATTACCACTCCCTCAGAACCAAAGTGTTTTAAGAAATGAGTCTTAAAAAATGCTGGTTTTATTCACCTAAGTTCTTAAGAGACAATCCTTGTTTACTAATTCAACTTTTTAAAAGCTGAAAGCATAAAATGATCAATTTTTTCCAACACAAGTATGTTGCTAAATAGCTGATACAATAATTGATAGTATAGGTACCCTTGATCTATAAAATGTTTCTCTAAGGTTATCTCTTACTCTCAACACTAGAAGGCAGAATTAGAAGATTCTGAAGTTTTATTTGTCCCAGTAATGCACGACGTCCTACCTTCTGGATCTCAGTGTGAAGCCAGGGCACCGAGTTCAAGAGATTGTCAGATACCATCTACTAGAGGTCCCTTATGGGCCCCCAGTTTGGGACAAAGTGAACTGAAGAGTAGGAGTGGAGAGGGGAGGAGGGTGAAGGACCTGAAAATAGACACTTTGTATTTCATCAGGGGAAGTACATCACATATCTAATACTGACGTCCTCAAAATCAAGATAGAATATCATTGTTAAAAATAATAATTCAGTAGTTTTCAAATTGGATTTCTGAAGAGCCCAACAGTGCCTCAGCATCTCCGCTGGGAATGCCTCAGGAGAGACCCAAACAACATGCTGTGTCCCTGCTGCTACTCGGGCAGCTTTGCTTTGTCTTTTCATTTACTTCTATTATCACTTAAGGAATCTATTTGAACAAAGTTCTTAGTCAAAACAAAAAGAAAACCACTAATCTAACATGAATCTTTTTATAAGAAGAGCAAACTGAGGTCAAGGAGTTTCAGTGACTTCTCCGTGGGCTGCCTGCATGCCCCTCCCACCATGCCACATCAGCTTTCTGACAAGTGAAAGATTTAGGAGGCATGACTGGAAATGGCAGCAAAATAAGCTTGGGCAACCCAGCTGAAAGAGGTAATGACTGATAAGAGGGGGGAAAGTAGGAAAATAGGTGTTGGGATCAATGAGCTATCTCCCACTGAGTCATCCTAAATCAGAGACCAGAAAAATAGCAAAATCTGGGTACAACGTTTCTTCTGCAATATTTCTACGTTATCAACAAGTCTCCTCTCCAAGTGAAGACAAGGTCTCACCACAGAGGTCCATATTGAGTGTTTCTGTCTGAGAAACATAAAATTCCACTCTCAGACTTCAAGCACCTATCTTCCAAGTATGTGACAGATTTCTGGCACTGAGGTCCAGAAGGCTGATCTATTAAACAGCCACATCAAGGCTGCTGAAACTTTTGCAGGAAACCACAGAAGACTCCACCACCAAAGCCACACCAGTACTGCTGTGACAGTAATCTAGGCTATGACTCTACATAGGAAAATCAAGGGGAGCTTTCTAGAGACGTGTGGAGTAAATGCTGAGGCCTAAAGGCTCCAAATTCACTGTAAACACAGGTATATTTATTAGTTTTCTGATAAAAGAATATTTCCCTGCTAAAGCACCAACTGGTACAGCTGCATTTTTATTGTAAAACTTTATTCTGTGAACTTAGTGCTGAGATAAAGACAAAAAGAGAAAACTAATAGCAATTGCTTAAATTCCTAAGTGAAGTTCCCTCAACTCACCACCCATGTGCTGATGGGGGAAGCCAAAGTTCCTATTACACACACACTTGTAAAAAATCTTGTCCCCTTTTGTCATAGATAAGGAAAAACACAAAGAGAAAGAGAAGAAAAGAGCAGAGTAAGAAAAAGGATAGAAAAAGCAGCATCGTCTGCTTCATCATGCTAAGGGATACTGTTCTCCTACCTGGCAAGTCTCTCTTTATCCGCAGAGCTCTGCTCATCATCCGACCTAAAAACAGAATTAATGAACTAAGCTAAAATTTAAATAAACAGGAAGGAAGGAAGGAAGGAAGGAAGGAAGGAAGGAAGGAAGGAAGGAAGGAAGGAAGGAAGGAAGGAAGGAAGACAGGAAAGAAAAGGAAAAGGAAATAGAATAAAATAGATCCAGAGAACAGAAGGGAAATGGAAACATGAACAGGAACCTTGCCTGTAACGCTACAAAGCCATCTGTTAGGATAAAGAAAAAAATAACTTACAGGACAAAGGTCAACAAAAGCAAGACCAATATTCATTATAATTATTAACACAATCTGAACACAGAAGCATTTTTGCCAATCAATCTCTATGAAGACCAAGGATATACAGCTTGAACAGAATCAGACAAGGGAATACCATTCTTACACACCATTCCCAATCTGGACAGAAATGACAACCACATAATCAAAGAGGAAATCATGATAAGAATGTCAAAAAAGTGATCACAAATACAATCTCTTTATAAACACAGGCGCACACACACGTATTCACAGACAAAACAACCAACCAGCTTTTACTGGAGAAATTATATCAGTAAAGCTAAGAGCTCGGTTTGTGGCATTTTCCCTATCATTGATTTGATCCTGAAGTATTTCTATTTCAGTCACTTTCCTGTTCATTTCTCTGCAGTAAAGCCACATACTGATGGAGCCCCAGTACCAACTCCAAACTGAAATACTGTGGACTGGTGGCAGCTAAAGAAACACAGGTGTTGGGAGGTCAGTGTATTAGGAATCAATTCCATTTTATTTTATTTTTTAATCAATTCCATTTTAAATATGTACATATAAATAGATTAAGAAGCCTCAAATAAAAGGTCTAAGCATATCAACAGGCTGAGAGACTATTAAAAATGACAAGAACAATGACTTTACCAACATATGGCAGTTTCTATAAAATGGTCGGCAGAAAAAAAAGAGACCCAAAATAACATAGTACCAATGAAAACCATGTGAAAATTTACATAGGCTAACTAGAAGAGAAAGAACTGAGTGACACTAAGCAGTCGAAAAGTTTCATATTCAATGGGTTATTATAGTTCCTTAAGAAAGCACACATCATTTTTTTTTTTCTTCAACTTCAGAAAACTCATACATTTTCAGCTTTTGAAGTCCCTCTTTAGAGACTCTCTACTGAATTCCTATAGAGGGTAGGTGAAGTAAACCAACTTAACAAATCATTTCGTAAAGGAGAGTTCTGTTGTTTGAAAGTTAAATATCTAAAATTCCTATTACGACTGCCTCCCACTACTACAGATCCATAATCCCTATCCACTCTAAAATTTCTCAATAGAATATGTGAATGTATAAATATTCACATTAAGCAGGACAAATGAAGATTAAAACAGTTCAGGTCATGTTTTCACAGCCTTTTGGAACTCCAGCCAAGAGACTGTGAACCCATACCACTGCTACTATTTGACTGCTGATTTTCTAATGCAGCTTGAGAATCCATTCCCCAAGTATCTGATTTATTTCTCATCTTAGAGATGGTTCACATCCTAAAGTGTTTACAAGTATCTGCACCGATAAACAAATATTTCAAAAATCTCTTCATTCATTCTTTTCCTGTTGCCATTCTAGCCCAGGCCCTGGTGGTTTTACAGCTGTCTCATTATTTCAACAGCCTCCTATTTCCGTCCCTGTCTTTTGTGCTTCTCTTTTACCAAGCCTATAGACTCCTCCTACGAAAACTTCTATATGTAGCATCCTCCCATTCAAAACCTATGATGGCATCTCACTGTTTCGGAGGGGTGTAACACTAACTACTCTGGCTGACATTTCTTAGGTCTCTACATCAGTGGATAACAAAGTATGGTCCCCACACCGGCAGCATCAGCAATGAATAAGCACCAAGTGCTGAGTTAAGCACTGGATTTGGGGTTCTTCATTTTTCTGAGGTAGCTGAAAATTCAATTTTTAAAAAACACTTTACTACTTAATAATATACAGAATGAACTTTCTAAAAATAAAACCAATATCTGAGTTGAAAAGGATTTGTTTAATAAAAAGCAAAGTATTTTTCATCTTGATGGATAATTTAAACAACTTTATTTCAATCAAAACTCCAGTCTCCACAGAAGTTTTTTCTCTGTTGTCATTTTAAAAGAATAAACTCATTACATGTACAGACTTTGTAGACCCATTTAATAATAAATGCAACCAAGGCATTCATATTGCTTGTGTTCTGTGGACACCCAACAAGCACACTATATAGCTATAAATCATATACATAAAAAAAAACTGTGGGGCCAGCCGAGTGGCATGGTGGTTAAGTGCTGGCTTGGGAAGCCAGCGGCCCTGTTAGGGTCCCACATATGAGGGCCAGTGACACTGCCCTCAAAAACAAACAAAAAAAAACTGTGTAAAATATACTATTAGTTTGAAGCCATATTACCTCAACAAATGGTAATTATAACACTAAGTTCGCCAGCTTTCAGAACAGGAAAAGGACTGGATAGAGAAATTAACGCTCACTGAAATAAAATTAACCTATCAGAGGATCACTTCATAACTTACATAAATATCTAACCATCTGAAACTGTACACCTAAACTAATATAATATTAAATGTCAACTGTAATTGAAAAATATTTTTTAAAAGAAATAAAACTAAAACTCAGTATGCTTGAATTCCAATTAGAGGAATTCCCAACAGAACTGTTTGAAAAAGTCTATCCTTCCCCAAAAATTGAAATCTCTTCCCCACTTCACATTTATTGACACTCATTAAGTCTAAAGAGTTCTCTTGGATAATTATTTTCTTCAATATTTTGCCTGGCCCCACCACATGGACCAAGATACGCTACGACATTACCTGGCAAACCGCTCCTTATCATTAGACATCTGGTCGTCATCACACCTGAAGGAGAAAAAAGGATCAGTTCAAAGCATTACACTTGTTATATCTATTTCACTCTGAAATGAAAACTAGAAAGGAGTAAAACATTCAACAGAAAAAAAGCCAATGGGAAAGCACCACAAAGCCAGAGTGATAATAACAGCATCCCACAGAAATTAAAAAACCCATTACTGTTTCTCAAGTTTCTTATATCGCCTTTGCCATTGCTTATCCGACTCTCCAAAAATAAAAAGATAGTCATGAGGGCACAGCTGAGCATTCTGTCAGCACCACTCTGAGGTTAGGGATAGCTTTGTTTTTTTTAAATTATGACAAAAAAACATGTAAAATCAAATTTACCATCTTAAGCATTTTTAAGCATACAGTTCAGCAGTACTAACTATATTCACATTATTGTGCAACAGCTCTCTAGAACTTTTTCATCTTGCAAAACTGAAACTCTATACCCACTGAACACCATCTTCCCATTCCAACCCCCGATGTCTCCCTTCCAGCTCCTGGTAACCATTGCCACACTTTGTTTTTTCTGATTTTGACTACTTCAGGCACCGCTATAAGTGGAATCATACAGTACTGCTGACCCCTGAACAGGGTTTGAACTGCAGGTTCTCTCATATGCAGACAATCTATGTGTAGATGGACTCACGCAGTTCAAACACATGTTATTCAAGGGGCAGCTGTATTTTCGCATGCAGAAGGCTGACTTAAATTATACTCGGATTTTTGACTGCACGGGCTATAACTCCTCAACTAATTTGACCCTAATCTCTGAGCTGTTCAAAAGTCAACTATATTTGTCTTTTTGTGACTCACTTATCTCACTTAGTACAATGTTCTCAAGGTTAATCCATGTTGTAGAGTGACAGGATTTCCTTCTTTCCCTGGATATACATGCCACATTTTCTTAATCTATTCATCTATCAATGGATATTTAGGTTGCTTCTACATCTTGGCTACTGTGAAAATGGGGCAGTGAACATACGTGTGCAAATATTTCTCCAAGATCAATTCTTTCAGATAAATAACCAGAAGTGGGGCTGCTGGATCATATGGTAATTGTTTTGCATTTTTTGCAGAACCTCCATACTGTTTTCCACAGTGGCTGCACTATTTTGTCGATGGGGCCATCCTAATGGGCGTGAGGTGGTATGTCATAGTTTCAATCTGCACTTCTCTAATGATTAGTGGTGTTGAACATCTTTTCATATGCTCACTGGCCATCTGTATATCTTTGGAGAAATGTCTATTCAAATTGTTTGCCCATTTTTAAATCGTTTGTTGTTACTGCTTAAGTTATACAAGTTCTTCATATATTATAGATATTAACCCCTAATCACGTATGATTTGCAAATATTTTCTCCCATTCCATGGGTTGGTTACCTTTCACTCTGTTTCCTTTAATGTGTAGAAGTTTTGTAAGAGATAGTTTTTTTGTTTGTTTGGTTTTTTTTTTGAGGGCAGTGTTACTGGCCCTCATATGTGGGACCGAACCGGGGCCGCTGGCTTCCTAAGCCAGCCCTTAACCACGATGCCACTCGGCGGGCCCCTTTAAGAGATAGTCTTAAAGTATGATTTAACAATGGACTTTAAATCTTTGATCAAGGAAACACAATCCATTCATTCCAACAACTTCTATTGGGTTGTTGGATAAGTCATGATGTATTTTTCTATGTTTTTCAATGCAAAAATGCGTCATGACTTTCCCAACGACCCAATATTTAATAAGCTAATAAATCCTGTTTGTTACGACAGAAACCACAAAGGAGGATGTGTTGAGGGAAGAAAACCTAACTCTAAAAACACTACGGTATTTTCTGGATGATCTAAATTTTCTTTTTCTCATTGCCACAGGGTAAAGCAAAGATCGAATTTGAGCTTCTATGAGATTGGTAAGAGTTACAAAATCTGCAGTTAAATCATTATTAAATTAGAGCCAAAATTTATACTGCTCCTTCACAATTATAAATCCTCAACTAATTTGACCCCAAGCATTTTCAAAGTTTTGAAAATAACTGGAGAGTGAAGTAGAAGGATGCACGAACACAGAGGTATAGTGGCATTTCAAATCAAGGACAAATGTTCTGTGTCCTTTTCTAAGAGACAAAATATGCTATGAATCAGATGCTACAAACTCCTAATGAAAATAAGTGGCCTAAGCTAAAAAAAAAAAAAAAAGAGAGAGACCTGTAATTTACATATTAATTTTGAATCTCAAGAATGCGTCATCTAGATCCTTCCATCTCAAGTGTGCTCAGTGGACCCAGAGCAGCAGCATCACCTCAGAATCTATCAGAATTCAGAACGCTGGTCCATACCGCAGACCCACTCAATTAGAACTATTTCTTTATGGAGGCCACGTCACAGCTGTTGTTTTCAAGAATATCTGAAAGGGTTCAGCAACTAACTAGTCAGTAGCTAGAAACACAAGGCTTAACTTTACACATTACTTAAAAAAAAAAAAAAGATATGTCACTGACTGAACTAAGCATTATAAAACTAAACAATGTCAAGCAATTTCCAATATGAGCATCCTCTGAGTAAAAACAAACCGAGATTATGGGTATGTGTATGTGCACACGTATACATTTAAATACACTTACATATGCACTGAGTACTTCTGGAAGGATACTCAATAAACTGGAAACTACTTGTCTAAGGGGAAAGGTTCTGCAGGTCTGAAGTGAAAGGAAAATGTACTTTCGCTAGATATAACTTTGCACTATTCAAAAATTCTGCAACAAAATATATTTATATTACTTTTAAAAGCTTAGTTAATAAGACAAACTAATAAATAAAGGAAACGAAATCTGGGCACTTACATAATAAAATCAATTTTAAAACATTGGGCTCCTTTATTTACCTCTCAAATAGCTGAGACTCTGCCATGTAGACACTACTTAGGTAATATTTCCAACTTTGGAAAGAAAAAAGACAGGTTGCAGTCAAAGTTACCTTCCTTTCTCTGACTCTTTCTGCTTTCCTTACTTAAAAACAAAACCAAGTAACTGGTCTCAGCAAGAATAAATACTTCCCTTCTCTGAAAGAACTCCGTTAATGTATAGAAATCGTTAATATACAGAAAAGTCCATTTTCAATGCTCCAGGAGATTCTTTTCTCAAGGACACTCCTGCTCTGTAGGAGACGTCATGGGATATCAGGGGATCCAATGAATTACACCTGCACATACCCACTCCCTTCTTTAACGTCCCTCCCACACTGATGCAGGGCTTTGGCCAACAGGACATCAGCAAATGTCCACACAGAGCAAACACTTGATTAGCACTTACTTACAAGGCATAGTACATCCTACAATCCAAAGGATAAGGACTCACCCTCTGGACTATAGCCAACACCATGAAAAGAAACTCAGTCTGGCATCCTTAAGGATAAAAGACCACAAAGAGACACCCAGCCATATCAGCTGAGTTCAGTGCCCAGCTGCCCAGTTAGCTGAATGCAGGCTTATGAGTGAGTCTAGGCAAGATAAGCAGAGTAACTACCCATCCAGCCAATTCACAGAATTGTGAGAAATAATAAATTGTTGCTTTTAAGCCAAACACACAGCAAAAGATAACTGACACAGAGGGTCTTGTAAATTCTCTGCCCTTTCTTCATTGAGCTCCTTCCGCTGGAGCTATTAACAGAATGCTTGAAAATCTTATGGGGCATAATAAAATAGGAAAATTTAGTTTTAGGATGAAGCACTCTTCTTAGGCATAAGGATGAAAATATTATAAATCAGAAATATAAAGATCATGAACTAATTTTTAAGATCAGAAATCTAGAGAAAGTTTTTCAAAATCTTACCTCAAAAATTTACTATTCCCTTCTCCATCATCATCAAAATCCAACCTGGAGAAAGCCAACAATAAATATCATAAGCTTACTGATAATCCAGAACATTAAGAAATTAAAAATTTTCAACCTACAAGCTACATGAACACCCACCCTAATGGAAGAAAGAAAAAAGGAAGTAGACAGAAATCAAGCAAAGCTATGTTACCTTTTTCTCTCTGTACTGAACCGGACAAAGAAAGTAAACAATCAGAAATGGGTACCTAGGGCCGGCTGAGTGGCGCGGTGGTTAAGCGCTGGCTTGGGAGGCCAGCCGCCCCGGTTCGGTCCCACATAAGAGGGCCAGTGACACTGCCCTCAAAAAAAAAAAAGAAAGTGCCACATGAGGAGCACAATCTATATGCTATAGACCTCTGGTGAAAGCAGGGATGACTTCCATCTCAGGGAATTAGAGAAGATTATAGGTAACTAGGAATGCCAATGTACTGATAGTCTCTGCACTCTATTAAACTAAACATTACTCAAGTTACCACCTTAACCCAGTGATCTCGTGACACCTACCCCAGTGTGACAACCTACTAGGATGGGCCTGTCTCTAGTTGAGTTCTATATGTAGTACACAGTGTCAATCCTGAAAGTATTTGTTGCTCTTCCTCCCTGTTGCCCCTGATCACCTGTCAAATTCAACCTATTTACCCAGTAACTCCATTTCTAAGAATCTATCCTAAAGAAATAACTAGAAAAATGTTATTTCTTTTTTCTTACGTACAAAGATGTTCACTGACCATTACATATAATAGCAAAATCTACAAAACAACTTAAATGTCCCCAAATAGGAATTAAGTACATCCCTTTATGCAACTATGAAAAATTACGTATATCTAGAATATACAACTATATGAAAAAAGATTTTTATATATGATTAGGTAAAAAGACCAGGCTAGGCCTTTTCTGAGCATTTTGAGCCTAGCCTCTGCTTGGGACCTGCTCCAAACTCTTTGGAGTGTACTTTCTTTTCTAATAATGGCCCTTGAGCCATTCTCTACTACTGTTCAGGCCCACTTCTGTTTTCTTGAAATGTATTTCTTCTAATAAACTCTTTTCTGCAACTTAGAAAGAAAAGACCAGGCTATATAAAACTATATAATCATATAACTATTAAAAAAATCTACATATAAAGAATGAAAGAATTACTCTACAGCACTGATGAGAAATGACTTTGGGTAGCAAGATTATTGCTATTTTATTCTTCTAACTTTGCCAGTCTTTCTTTAAAAGAATGTGTATTACTTCTTTTAGTATATTTTCCTGATTACCAATACACATTTATTTCAGAAAATCTGGAAATAATTAAAAACAAACAAAGTCTCCCATAAACCCATCACCTAGAAATTTAATAAGTATCCTTTCACGTTTTTTTTGCTATACGCACACTATACATATTGTTTGATACCAGAGTGGGATAATTCAGTGGTAAATACACTGTAACCTCTCAATATACTGGGAACCTTTTTCTGTACTGATACATATTTGTCACTTCTAATAGCTGTACAGTATTTCATTTTAAAATACATTATAACTTAACCAAACCCCTAATTTTTATATTTACAGTGCTTCTAATTGTTTGCTAGTATATGTAACCATAACAGTGGGTTTAAGAGAGTGGACTCAAAAGCTAACCTCCCAAGGGTCAACCACAGCTCTCCCACTTACTGGCTTCTTGAGTTACTTATTCACCCTCTGACTCAGTAAATGAGTTAAAATGTATAAGGACTTTGCAGACATAGCAAGTCTTAATATGTTACTCATGTTACCACCTTAACCCCGGGATCACTCTTGCATTACTATTGGTGGGATAAAACTTAAAAGCTATCTATAATATTAACTACATAATTTTTAAAAAGAAAAGAAAAAAAAATTTAATACCAAAAATTGGTAAAATATTACCTATTCTTCCAGGCCTTTCTAAAGCAACCTCTTTTCTGAAGACTTTCCCAATCTTTTCCAACTAACCATGGTATATTCATACAATGAAACACACAGCACTGTTTTCTTCCTTTCTTACAAAAGTGGCATATTCTTGTATTATATTTATGTGTGTAATGATAATCCCTGTCAGAACATAAGCAACTTAAAGACAAGAACTGTGTCTTATTTATCTTTGCCTCCCACTAGCCATCAGCACAATGCCTCACACTAATAAGGCATTTCATAAATACTTCCGGAACTGAATGGACTCTGCATTCCCAATCAAGCAACATGTCAAAACTCAGAGGAGAAATATGCTAAATTCAGCATTGTCTAAATTCAGAAAAGTTAAAAATTATACCAAAAAGATTTTGAGAAGGGAGACACAAAACTTAAGGAAAGCAGCAAAGTTTTCTCAGCAACAGTGAAATCTTTGGGCCTCGCCATAGTCCTTGTAGAGATTTTTGCTTTAAAAAAAAAAAATGCTTATAAGAAACTTAGATAAAAAGATGAATTCTAAATAAAGAAAAAACACAGGGACTAAAGAGTTTCTGAGAGCAGTGTAGTAAACGACCAGTTGAAGTGAGAGAGTTAGGAATAGCCAAGAGGGTTCAGCAACTAAATAAAGCAGGCTGACTTACAGGAGAGACATTCACGACACAATATACCCAAACTCTTACCCTGGTCGCCGCTTAATAGGCCTCTGGACAATGGCTCCTCCACCTTGAATCCCAGGCCCAGGGTTTCCAGAGGCAATGGCTGGACCCAGTGATGGTACATCTGACGTCATTTCTGTCAGAGAAAAACACGGGAAATACATATTTTAAAAAGATGGTCTTTGCTTATCATCATTAACAAGTTGGCTAGAAGGCTCAAATGATGGATAAAAAATCTCAGTAGTTGGCTAGAAATCACAAATACTCATATCCAGATTGTTCTTCTAGAATGAAGAATTCTAGACTGGTAAAAGATTTCCCCATATTTCAGTTCCCCCCGCTTCATAAGTCTGGAAGAGGGAATGTTATATCCTGCAGCCTTCCCTTTTAAAAGCTTGTAATACTGATATATTATTATCTAAAACCCACACACAGATTGGTTTTATACATGTCACTCAAGCAACAAATATATATATATATCTTAGCTCCTTTGATTTATTTTATTAAGGAAATACCGAAAACCCCAAAATAAAAATCGCCTAAATTCCAATATTCAAAAAAAGTATACAGAACAAAACTGTAAGTCCTTTGTTATGGCTTCCTTTCCTGTCCCTTTATCCCCCTTCCAATTCTATCTCATCCCCAGAAGTAACCACTGTTAACAGGTGAGCTCATCTTATCTCCTCTATTTTTTCCCTCAGGTTATAAATACTATCATCTCTTATCAAAAACAGGCACATTGTTCTTAATAAAAATGGAATCCTGACTGCAACATGCTTTTGTCATTTAAATATATATCATGGATGCCTATATATATACAAAATTACAGACATATATATCTCATTACTTTTTATGACTTCAATTGTACAAGTAAACTTAGATTATTCAACCATTCCCTGACATTTATGTTGTTTCTATTTACTTTTTTACTATTATAAGTTTTACACTTTTTTAACAATTATAAATAATGCTTCAAGAACATTTATGTATACAACTTGAAATTCTCTTTCACTATTTAAGATAGACTCCTAGAAATGGAATTCATTGTGTCCAAGTATATAAGCATTTAGTATTTTGATGGATACTGATAAATCACATTCCAAAAAGGCGGCTACAATCTATGCTCCCACTAACAGGATATGAGAGTACCTATTTCCCTCAACAGCACTGGATAGTATACTTTTTTTGTTGTTGTTGTTTTTGAGGGCAGTGTCACTGGCCCTCATATGTGGGATCCGAATCGGAGCCGCTGGCTTCCCAAGCCAGCACTTAACCACCGCGCCACTCGGCTGGCCCTATACTTTTTAATTTTACCAAATTGGCAGGTAAATCTGTTACATTATTTGTCTTAATTTGCATTATGTTAATTTTTATATTTCGTAGTCAACACAAGTCAATGAGTTGACTTTATATCTTTAATATTTTTATGCTGAACATGAACTATTTAAAATGAATTTGTAGGCAATATCAGTATATAAGGGATATTAAGTCCTTTGTCTATTACGTACTACAGATATTTTCTCATCACCTATATTTGCCTTTAATGATACATTTTGCATTTTATGTTGTTAAATTTATCATTGTATTCCTAGATAATCTCTAGATTTCTGTGTTGCTTAGGAAAGCTTCCCAACTTCAGATTATTTCTATATTTTCTTATTCTTCTGTTTTTTTTTTCATATTTAGATTTTTAATCAATCTGGAATTTATTACCTTATGCCTACCTGGCATATAGCAAGACTCTCATCATTTTCTTCCAAATGGGTAATTAATAATTTGTTGAATAGTTCATCCTTTCCTCAATTATGTGAGATGACTCTTTTATTATACTTTAAGTGTCTATAGATAACTATCTTTCTATACTTTTATTCTATATTAATGTATCTTCCTGCTCCTATGCCAATACTGAACACTTGATTACAATAGCTGTGCCATACCTTTCAATTATCAAATAGGAAAGTCCTCCATTCCCCATTAATTTATTTTACAAAAATTTTTAATTAAATGTCATCTACTTATTTCTGCTTCTGGGACAATGGAACAGATGCACTTTAAGAATACTCTGAAAGGTGGAGGGAGGCAGTCAGCGACCACAGGACCTGAGGAATGACGGTGATGAGTTTCCCTGGGTTTTCTTTTTTGCCTCCCATATTCCAGACATGGGGCTGAAAAAACTGGCAACCTGGCTAACACGAAGTGATACAGACAAAAACAACCACACCAAAAGCCTGCTCTCTCTAGCCATAGGATCAGGAAAAGGGAAAGCTTACCAACACAGAAAATTTTTAGACAGTAACTACTGTACTCCAGCCAAACACCACAGGAAAACTGTGACCTCACTTGCACTCTACCAGCAAACGTTGAATGGGGCGGCAAACCATCCATCCCTGCAAGGCTGTAACAAGGTACCCCAAAACCCCTTCTGGGATGGTACAGGCCAAGTTGGGTCTTGGAACTTTCGTTTCCATTGGTCAGAAATGAGGACCTATCCCACACGGCATCAGTGGAAACCACGGGGGAAGATCCCCATCCAGCAGTAACAAGAAGCCTTTACCTCAGGTGTCAACAGAGGCTGAGTGGAGAACCTGGACTTCTATTTCCACCTAGCAACAAGGCAGCACTACTCCCACCCCCAAAGTGGTGTCATGGAAAGCCAGTTAAAACAGGTTTAGAAAAGATCCAAGGGCCAGCCGAGTGCATGGTGGTTAAGTGCTGGCTTGGGAAGCCAGCGGCCTCGGATCGGTCCCACATATGACAGCCAGTGACACTGCTCTCAAAAAAAAAAAGAAAAGAAAAGAAAAGAAAAGAAAAAGATCCAATATCATATAACATTAATACAAAAATGTCCAGGTTTCAATTTTTTTTATATCACTTATCATACGAAGAACCAAGATGATCTCAAATTGAATAAACAATAACAACCAAGATATGCCAACAATGATGGAACACAGATTTTAGAATTACCTGACAAAATTTTTTAAAGAAGCAATGATAAAAATGCTTCAACAAGCACTTACTAACATAGTTGAAACAAATGAAAAACTAAAAAGCCTCAACAAAGAAATAGGATATATAAAGAAAAATCGAATAGAAATTTTAGAACTGAAAAATAACTTAAATAAAAATTAAATGGGGGGGCCGGCCAAGTGGCATGGTGGTTAAAAGCTGGCTTGAGACACCAGCGGCCCCAGTTCGGATCCCACATATGAGGGTCAGTGACACTGCCCTCTTAAAAAAAAAAAAAAAAAAAAAGTTAAATGGGGCCAGCCGAGTGGCTCAGTTGGTTAAGAGCTCGCTCAAGAGTGCAAGCTGAGCTCTGAGCAACAGCAGTTCGATGCCCAGCTGGAGCTGAGCTGATGTTGAGCTGCCAACAGGTAGCAGGATGGCTCAGCTAAATAAATAAATAAATAAAATAAAGGTTAAATGGATGGGCTCAACGGGAGAATTGAGGGAACAAAGGAAACAATCAGTGAAATGAAAGACAGAACATTAGAAATTACCCAATCTGAACAGACAGAAAATAGACTAGGAAAGAAAATGAACAGGAAAAAAAAAATTAACAGACTCATAGGGACCTGTGTAATTATAACAAAAGATCTAATATTTGTGTCATTAGATTCCTGGAAAGAGAGTATAAAGAAGGATGAAAAATAACATCTGAGGCTGGCTGAGTGGCTCAGCTGGTTAAGAGTTGGCTTAGAGCGTAAGTTCTGAGCAACAGGGCCGCCGGTTCAATTCCCACATGGGCCAGTGAACGCTGAGCCTGAGCTGAGCTGTCACTGGCTGTCAACAGGTGGCAGGACAGCTCACCTGGTGTAACAACATTGCCTGTTCGATGGTGGGCTACGCCCATCAGCAACTAAGACTGAACTCAGTACCTTAAGCTGAGCTGCCGTCCAGATGGATCGGTGGATAGGGCGTGCGCTCTTAAAAACAAGGCTGCTGGTTCGACTCCCACATGGGATGGTGGCTACGCCCACCTGCAACTAAGAGTGAACACAGCACCTTGAGCTTAGAAGCCACGAGCTGCCGACAGGAAGCCAGATGGCGACTGGCGCCCTCCACAACGAAGACTGAAGAACAACTTGGCTGGTCCCTTTCCCCAATTCCCCAATAAAATCTTAAAGAAAAAAAAGAAAAATAACATCTGAAACTTCCTAACTCTGGCAAGAGATGTAACTTACCCATTCAAGAAGCTGAGTAAACCCCAAAGGGATAAGCCTAAAGAAATCCATTCCTATACACAGCACAATTAACTTCTAAAAACTAAAGATAAAGAAAACTTTAGGTAGAGAAAAACGGCACCTTACTTATAGAGGAAAAACAATCCAAATGACAGCAGATTTTTCATAAACCATGCAGGCCAAAAAAAAGTGGCATAATATTTTTTTAAGTTTTGAAAGAAAAGAATTGCCAACCCAGAATCCTATATCCAGTGATAACATCCTTCAGGAATGAAGGGGAAATCAACACATTCTCTGATAATGGAAAACCAAGGAGAATTTGTCACCTACCCTAAAAGAATGGCTAAACAAAGTTTTCTAAACAGAAAAATTATAAAAGGAATTTTGGAACACTAATGAAGAACAAAGACCACAGTATGCAAAAACATGGGTAAAATCAATAGGCTTTCCTTCTCCTTTTGAGTTTTCTAAATTATGTTTGATGGCCAAAGCAAAACTTAGAACACTAATATGTTTCTAAATGTATATAGAAAAAATACTTAAAACAATTAAATTATAAATAGGGAGGGTAAAGGAATGTAAAGAGAGGTATCATTTCAAAACTTTAAATCTGGTAAAATGAAAACACTAGTAGACTATGACAAGTTATACACATGTATATATAACATAATGCCCACTAGAGCAATTACAAGAAAAGCTATACGAGGAGATATACTAACAAACGTTACAGATAAATCAAAATGGAATTCTAAAAAATGCTGAAATAATCCATAGGAAGGCAGGAAATAGAAAACAGAGAAACAAAAAACAAAACGAACAAGAAAAAAAAAAAGGAAGACTTAAGCCCTAACATACCAATAATTTTATTAAATGTTAATGGCCTAAATAATTTTATTAAATGTAGTTGATCTAAATGCCAATCTACAACTGACAGATAGGCACAGCAAATTAAAAAACATGACCCTACTATACGATGTCTAGAAGAAACTCTTCAAATATAACGGTAGAGGCAAAATGATAGTAAAAGAATGGAAAAAGATATATCATGTAAACATTAATCAAAGGAAAGCAAGAGTGGCTATATTAATAATAACCAGAGAGAGTCGGGCGAGTGGTGCATTGGTTAAGCGCTGGCTTGGGACGCCAGCGGCCCCGGTTTGGATCCCACATATGAGGGCCAGTGATACTGCCCTCTAAAAAAAAAAAAAAATAACCAGATAAAGTAAACTCCAGAGGAAATAAAATTACCAGAAACAGAGCAGGGCATTATGTAATAAAGATTCAATCCACCAAGAAGACGCCTGCAGGGAGCATTTGAGATCTTGCTCCCTGGCATATGTCATCAGTTTGACTCAAATGAACTCATCTAAAAATTCTCAAAAACAAAAAGATGCCTGGTGTATATGCAACAAAGAAAAGAGCTGCAAAATATGTTAAACAAAAGCCAACAGAACAGAAAGGAGAAAATAATTATAGTTGGAGACTTCAAAGCCCGTCTCAAAAATTGACAGAACAATTAGAGAGAAAATCAACAAAGATATAGATCTCAACACCACCACCAAACAACCGTCTAATTAAAATTTACAGAAACACTCCACCTAACCACAGATACACATTCTTTTCAAGTACCACCAAAACATATACCAAGATAAATCATATCCTGAGCCATGAAACAAACCTCTTTTAAATTAGAACTGAAATAATCAATTCCACAATGGACTCAAACTAGACATCAATAATAAAAAAGATAAAAGGAAAATCTCCAGGTTCGGTCCCACATATGAGGGCCGTGACACTGCCCTCAAAAAAAAAGGAAAATCTCCATACACTTGGATGCTAAACGACATACTTCTAAATAATCAATGAGTCAAAGAGGAAGTCTGAGAGGAAATAAAAATGCATTCAGCTAAAATACAAATGAAAATACAAGTTAGCAAAATTTGTGGGACACTGCAAAGCTGTACTGAGAGGAAATTTTATAGCACCAAAATGCTTACACTGGAAAAGAGGGAAAGTCAAATGAATCATCTAAGCTTCCACCTCATGAACCTAGACAAACAAGAACAGAATAAACCCAAAGCAAGCAAAAGGAAGGAAATAACAAAGAAAATAAATCAATGAATTTGAAAACAGAAAAACAATAAAGTAAATTTTAAAAAACAGCTGGTTCTTTAAATAGATCAATAAAGTTGACAAACCTCTAGCAAGAAAACAAAACAGAGGGCCGGCCGAGTGGCGCATTGGTTAAGCGCTGGTTTTGGGATGCCAGCGGCCCCGGTTCGGATCCCACATGAGGGCCAGTGACACTGCCCTCTACAGCTAACAACAGCTCCACCTGGAGCTGGGCTGTGCGATCCCCGGTGATGGTGTGGGCTGCAGCCCCTGCTGCAGTGGGCTGCCATAGGCTGCAGTGAGTGGCCCGCAGCCAGCGTGAGCGGCTGGCAGCCAAGTGTGAGCTGCCAATAGCCGCGATGAGCGACATCCAGAGGCCAGCGACCGATCTGCCTCATCCGGGAAGAGCGCAATGACGATACCAACAGTGAAGCAACATCCTCCGCAACTAAACTGAAGAACAAGAAGACGGCAACTTGTCTGTTCCCCTTCCCCGATTCCCCAACGCTGTTCCCCTCCACCAATTCCCCAATAAAATCTTTAAAAAAAAAAAAAAAAAAAAAAAGAAAACAAAACAGAGATGTCATAACCAATAAACCAACATCAGGAATGAAAACAGGGATATCACTACAGACCCTGAAGAAATCAAAGAGATAATTGGCAATACTAAGAAAAATTAATGAGCCGGCCGAGTGGCACGCTAAGAGCTGGCTTGGGAAGCCAGCAGCCCCGGTTCGGATCCCACATGAGGGCCAGTGATACTGCCCTCTACAGCTAACAACAGCTCCACCTGGAGCTGGGCTGTGCGACGGTGTAGGCTGCAGCCCCTGCTGCAGTGGGCTGCCATAGGCTACAGTGAGTTGCCAGCAGCCAGCGTGAGCTGCCAATAGCCAGGGTGAGCGACATCCAGAGGCCGGCGACCAATCTGCCTCATCTAGGAAGAACGCAATGACGATACGAACATGGGCCAGTGAAGCAACATCCACCACAACTAGACTGAAGAACAAAAGGACAGCAACTTGTCTATTCCCCTCCCCCGATTCCCCAACACTGTTTAAAATCTTTAAAAAAAAAAAAACCAAAAAAAAGAATAACTAAGACACATAAATTTGATAAAATGAATTAATTCCCTGAAAAAACACACAAATTGAAACAAGTGACCCAAAACAAAGAATTCAATGACTTGAATGGCCCCATAATTATTAAGAAATTGAATTCGCAATTTAGAAACTCAAAAAAAGCTCCAGGACCAGATAATTTCACTTGAGAATTCTACTAAATATTTAAATAAGAATTAACACCAATTCTATACAATCTCCTCCAGAAACCAGTTGAGGAAGGGAACACTTAACCAATTCATCATGTGAAGTTAGTATGATCCTGATACCAAAAGCAGACAAAACAGTACAAAAACAAAATGAAAAACTCCACATCAATATTCCTCAAGAAAACAGATACAACAATCCTCAACATTAGCAAATAGAACTTGGAAATATGCAAAATAACTATATAACCAAGTGTGATTTATTCTAAGGAAGCAAACTGGTTCAGTATTTAAAAATCAATTAACAGAGGGCCGGCTGAGTGGCACGGTGGTTAAGCGCTGGCTTGGGAAGCCAGCGGCCCCGGTTCGGGTCCCACATATGAGGGCCAGTGACACAGCCCTCAAAAAAAATCAATCAACATAATTCACCAGACTAACAGGTTACAGTAGTAAAATAACAATCATATCAACCTATGCACAAAAAGCATTTGACAAAATTCAACATCCATTCCTGATTAAAAACACAAAAAACAGGAATAGAGGGAAATGTCCTCAACTTGATAAAAGAATCTACCAAAAAATAAACAAAAACCTTCAGCTAGTATTACATTTAATAGGGAAAGACAATGCTTTCTCCCTAAGATGGGAAACTAGGCAAGAATGTTCATTCTCGTTACTTACACAAACAGAGTGTGCAAAGTTCTAGCCAGTGCAAAAATGCAGGAAAAGGGAATAAAAGGCATACAGCTTCAAAGGAAATACAACTGTTCCCATTTTCAGATGACTTAAGTGTCTTTATAGAAAAACCTAGGGCCGGCCGAGTGGCTCAGTTGGTTAAGAGTTGGCTTGGGAGTGCAAGCTCTGAGCAGCAGGACCCTGGTTCGGATCCCATATGGGCCAGGGACGCTTCACCCTCTACAGCTAAGATGGTGAACAACAGCTCGACCTGGAGCTGGGCTGCCCTGAGGGGCCGGCGACAACGTAGGCTGCAGCGGAGCTGCTGCAGGCTGCTATAAGCTACTGTGAGTGCCCGGCAGGCAACATGAGTGGCCAGCAGCTGGTGTGTGCTTTCGTGAGCTGCCATGAGCACCCGTGAGCAGCCATCCAATATCCGGCAACTGACTGTCTCAGCCAGGAAGAGTGCAATTATCACAATACCAACATGGGCCAGTAAAACTACGTCCTCCACAACTAGACTGAAGAACAAAAGGACAGCAACTTGTCTGTTCCCCTTCCCCAATTTCCCAATGCTGTTCCCCTCCCCTAACTCAATAAAATCTTTAAAAAAAAAAAATCTCCTAGAATAAATTCAGCAAAATTTCAGGATACAAGATATTTTTAAAAAATCAATTGTTTCTATATGCCAGCAATTAATATATGGACACCAAAATTAAACTATAAAGCCATTTATAATCATTAAAAAAAAATATTTAGGTGTAAATCTAACATACACAAGAATTGTATGCTGAAAGCTACACAACACTGATGAAAGAAATCAAAGATCTAAATAAATGGACAGACATAATATGTTCATGGACTGGAAATAATGTTTACTCAGCATAGTACTGATGCCAATTCTCTTCAAATAGATATACAGGTTTAATGCAATTCTTATCAAAATTCTACCAACATGTTTCTGTAGATATAAACAAGATTATTCTAAAGTTTATATGGAAAGGTAAAAGAACTATCACAGTTAAAACAACTTTGACAGAAAAATTGAGAGGAATCAGTCCACCCAATTTCAAGACTGTATAACTACAGTAATCAAGACCATGCGGTCTTAGCAAAAGGACGGACGCAGAGATCACTGGAACTCAGAAACAGAGCCACACAAATATACCCAAATGATTTTTTACAGAAGTGCAAATGCAATTCAATGGAGGAAAGAGCCTTTTTCAACAAAAGGTACTAAAGCAATTGGACATCTGTAGGCAAAATAATGAACTCAACTTAAGCTTCACACCTTCTACAGAAAGTAATCAAAAGGAATCACTGAGTTTAAATGTAAAACTATGCAACTTTTAGAAAAAAACAGGAGAAATTTTTCAGGATCTAAGGCTAGGCAAAGAGTTCTTAGACTTAGCACCAAAAGCATGATACATGAAAGGAAAAACTGATCAAATTGGACTTCATTAAAATTAAAAACGTTTGCTCTATGAAAGACTGTCAGAGGATGAAAAGACAAGTTAGAGTGGAAGAAAACACTGCAACGACGAACAAAGAACTTGTATCTAGAATATAAAAAGAACCCTCAAAACTCAACAGTAAAAAAGCAAATGGTATGATTAGAACACAGGCAAAAGACATGAAGAGAAATTTCATCAAAGAAGACATACAAAAGACAAATAAGCACATAAAAAGGTGTTTTTCATCATTAGCCAAGAAGGTAATGCAAATTAAAACCACAATGAACAGCATATCAGAATGGCTAAAATAAAAAAATAATAAAAATACAGGGCCGGCTGAGTGGCGCGGTGGTTAAGAGCTGGCTTGGGACGCCAGCGGCCCCAGTTTGGATCCCACATATGAGGGCCAGTGACACTGCCCTCAAAAAACAAACAAACAAACAAACAAACAAACAAACTAACAAACTAAAAAACCAAATGCTGGGAATGATACAGAAAAAGTAGATCACTTACACATTGTTGGTGAGAATGTAATATAGTGCAGCCATTCCGGAAAATCGTTGGGAGTTTCTTTAAACTTGAAACTGACATACGACCCAGCACGGCACTTGTGGGTATTTAATCCCAGAAAAATGTTTACACAAAATCTCGACAATTGTAGTGGGTTGAAGAGTGTAAAAATGCATGGCCAGAAAGAACCTTTGAATGTGACCTTACTTGGAATTAGGGTCTCTAAAGATATCATTGAGACTGAAATCCTGGGGTGGCCGGTTAGCTCAGCTGGTTAGAGCATCATGCTCATAACACCAAGGTTGCCGGTTCGATCCTCGCATGGGCCACTGTGAACTGTGCTCTCCCTAAAAGAGTCAACTATGCCATTTAACATGAAAGCAATGTGTAACCAATGACCATGGCTGTTCCCCAATAACATTTAAAACAAAAAAAAGAAAGGAAAAAAAAAAGATTGAAGTCTACTAGATTAGGGTGGACTCTAAACACAATGATTACTGTCTTTACAACACCAAGCAGAGGGACATTTGGATATAGAGACACAGAGACTGTTACGATGTGTCTACCAGCTAAAAAAGAAGGTGAGGTTTCTCCCTCAGAGCTTCCAGAAGGAACCAAACCTGCCAACATCTTCATTTCAGGTTGTGAGCTTCCAGAACTGTGAGAGAATAAATTTGTTGTTTTAAGCCCTCCAGTTTGTGGTAATTTGTCACAGCAGGCCTGGGGAACAAATACAGTAATGATGTATAACTCTCTTAATATACTCTGGATTTGATTTACTAATATTAGCTCCTTTTAAATGGAAGAAGAGCTGAGTGTGATGTAAGGGTAGCAGAGTTAAGGAGTATTCTTAGTGCACCAAACAAGTACATACATACCTTCTATTAAAATCAAAGAAATTGATTTTACAGAATCAAATTCAAATTGAAGTTGATAGAAATTACAGAAAAACAGTAAATATAACATATTGTAGTCAGTCAACATAGTCTTCCAGATTTACAGAAAAGCTGTTTCTAAATGTAACTACCTTTCCTGAAATAGGGGAAAAAATATAAAACGAAGTCACTGAAAACAATACAACTGAGGAAAATAGGAGCCATAAAAGCATTAAAAGTTGGATAATAAAATGTTTTTTTAAAATGTTGGTAATAATTCATCATATTGGTGACTTGTCTAAAATACAACCACTTTGGGGCCGGCCAAGTGGCACGGTGGTTAAGCCCGGGCTTGGGAAGTCATCGGCCCCGGTTCGGGTCCCACATATGAGGGCCAGTGACATTGCCCTCAAAAAAAATAAAATAAAATAAAATAAAATAAACGGCTGGCCGAGTGGCATGGTGGTTAAGTGCTGGCTTGGGAAGCCAGTGGCCCCAGTTTGGATCCAATATGCGAGGGCCAGTGACACTGCCCTCTAAAAAAAATAAATAAATAAAATATAACCACTTTGGACATGTTTTTTAATGTTTTATTATTCCTAAAATCTACCTCCAAACTATATTTATAATAAACTTCACATAACCTCAAAACACAAGAATAACTTACACATGTAAATTTGACAACTTAAGATATTGATTTATTTTATGCATGTATTTTATTAAAAGCCCAAGCATTTATAACTGCCTTTAACACTGGATAAAGATAGTACTCAGGGGCTGGCTGAGTGGTGCGTTGGTTAAGAGTTGGCCGGGGATGCCAGCTCTGCGCAGCAGGGCCCAGGTTCAGATCCCACATGCAGGCCAGTGATGCTGTGCCCTCTACAGCTAAGATGGTGAACAATAGCTCGACCTGGAGCTGGGCTGCCGTGAGTCGCCAGCGACGGTGCAGGCTGCAGTGGGGCTGGCCGGCAGCTGGCGTGTGCTTTCATGAGCTGCCGTGAGCGGCCATCCAGAGGCCGGCAACCGATCTGCCTCACCTGGGAAGAGTACAATCATAATACCAACATAGGCCAGTGAAGAAACATCCTCCATAACTAGACTGAAGAACAAAAGAACAACAACTTGTCTGTTCCCCATCTCCAATTCCCCAGCACCGTTCCTCTCCCGCAATTCCCCAAAATCTTAAAAAAAAAAAAAAAAAGTACTCAAAACCACCATTAAAATAATGACGCAGGGACTTCTGGTAAGATGATGGAATAGACAGACGCTGGGCCAACTATCTCCCAGAATCACACCAAAATTACAAATAATTTATACAACATTCAATCCCGGAAGTCCCTGGAACACTAGATGAACAGAACCTCTAAACAAAGGACCTAAAGAGGAAGCCACGTCAAGTCTGGTAGGAGGGGCATAGACGAGAGAGGGTGAACCCCGTGAGGGACGCCTCAGCCGTAGGGAGGCTTTGCCGGTTGAGGGAGAGACCCTCCAGTCACATACCAAGCTCACCAGCCCAGAGTTCCTTTGCCGGGAAGAGGAGTTCCACAGTAGTTGGCAGGAGAAATTAGTGAGGACTCTCTTTGCTCAGCTCAGTGAAGCTGAGAGAGGCTAGAGAACCAGTGGGGCCGGTGCATAGACTCACTCACTGGTGAGCACTCACCCAGTTCCTGGAGGAGGAAGTAGCTGTGTGAGCAGGGCCCAGGAGCCTGTGGGGATGGACTGAACTGAGCACCTTTGACACCGGAGCTGGAGGTTTTGGGACCATTGTTCCCCTGGGGTGGAGCCTGCACACAAGTGGTGTGCAGGAGAGCGCCATTTTGTGAGGGTTGGGCCCTCCCACAGAGGGTCAGGTCCGAGACCGCATTGATCTGGTGAAATTGGCGCAGGAATGCGTGTGTGCGTGTGTGCACATGTGGCCTTGGATCCCCACCCTCCGCCCTGCGCGTGCTGCGTTGCCAGGGAAACACCAGGCGGATGCACTCTGGCTCCAACAGGCTGCTCACTGAAAATCGGGAGCGCACGAGCCACTTTGGGTCCCTGCTTTCCGCACTGCAAGTGCAGAGTTTCCAGACTGTGGTGATTGGTTGTCGAGCTGCTCGGCCTGACCTACGAGCAGCTGATTGGCCCAGGCTGAGACTGGGAGTTTTCCTGGGAGTGTTGGGCCTTGAGCTGTGCGCCTGGGTGATCCAGCCAGGGCTCTCCTGGTGATCTAATATATCAATGCGATCCCAGAACGACAGTCAGAATGAGGAAACAAAGAAACATGTGACACGTAAAAGATCAGAAGAAACCTCTAGAAATGGAACTAAATGAAACAGAGGGATCCAGCCTTTCAGAGACAGAGTTTAGAACACTGGTGATACGAATGTTTAACAAACTTAGTGAGGACATAAGGAAGGATAGAGAAATCATAAAAAACAACCAGTTAGAACTAAAGAATACAATAACTGAAAGGAAGAACACACTCAAAGGAATCACCAGTAGAGTAGATGAAGCAATGATTCGGATCAGCAATTTGGAAGACAAAATAACAGAAATCACCCAGTTGGAACAACAAAAAGACCAAAGAATAAAAAACAATGAAAATAGTTTAAGAGTCCTATGGGACAGGATGATTCTCAACAACATTTGAATCATAGGAATACCAGAAGGAAAAGAGAAGAAGCAAGGGTCGAGAATGTATTTGAAAAAATGATTGAAAACTTCCCTACCCTGGTAAAGGAAATCGACATTCAAGCCCAGGAAGTGCAGAGGGTTCCAAACAAACTGAACCCAAACAGGTCCACACCAAGACACATCATAGTTAAAATGGTAAAGCTTAAAGACAGAAACAGAATCCTAGAGGCAGCAAGAGAGAAAGACAGCAGGTTACATACAAAGGAACTCCTGTTAGACGAACAGCTGACTTGTCTACAGAAACTCTGCAGGCCAGAAGGGAGTGGCAGAAGATATTCAAAGTGACACAAAATAAAGGCCTACAACCAAGATTGCTCTACCCAGCACAGCTATCACTTAACATTGAAGGAGAAATAAAGAGCTTCTCAGAAAAGAATAAGCTTAAGGAGTTCATTACCACCAAGCAAGCACTGCAAGAAATGTTAAAAGGGCTTTTTTAAACAGAAGAAAGGGGTAAACAAGCTAACCTAGGAAGACCAGGAATACAAATAACAAAATGGCAATACATATGCACCTATCAATCATTTTAAATGTGCAAGGACCAAATACTCCAATCAAAAGACAGAGAGTGGGGCCGGCTGAGTGGCGCACAGGTTAAGAGCTGGCTTGGGATGCCAGCGGCCCCGGTTCAGATCCCACATAGGGCCAGTGACACTGCCCTCTTTAAAAAAAAAAAAAAAAGACAGAGAGTGGCTGAGTGGATAAGAAAATAGAACCCATGCATATGCTCTTTACAGATGGAATAAGATATTTCATGCAAATGGAAATGAGAAAAAAAAGCTGGAGCAGCAGTGCTTATTTTGAACAAAATAGACTTTAAAATAAGACTACAATAAAAGACAAAGAAGGGCATTATAACCCTAATAAACATCTATGCATTCAACATAGAAGCTCCTAATTATAGAAAACAGATTTTGACAGACATAAAGGCAGAGATCAACAGTAACACTATCATAGTAGGGGACTCAACACGCCGTTGTCACCAATGGATGGATCCTCTAGACTGAAAATCAACACGGAAAGACTGGCCTTGAAGGACACTTTAGACCAGCTGAATTTCATCGATATTTTTAGAGCATTTCACCCTGAAACAACAGAATATACATTCTTCTCAAGTGCACATGGGACATTTTCCAAGATAGACCACATGTTAGGCCACAAAACAAGTCTCAGTAAATTTAAGAAGATTGAAATAATATCCAGCAGATATAAAGGAAAAACTAATGGTTGCTGGCTGGGAGGGGGTGGGGATAAAGGAAAGGGGGAAGGTTTTGGACAGCATAGGTGGGTGACTAAAATGTTGCCACAGGTATATGGGGGGCAGTTCTGGGAATGTAATTTATAATGTTGTGAATGCTTTGTAGGGTGTCAGATGGTCACGTGTCTTGGGGAGACTGTTTCGGGGATGGGGTAGAGCCTTGATCACTGCGCTGTACATCTGAAGCTGATGTTGTATAATACTGAATGTTAACTGTGATTGAATGTATACATATAGTCACAGGATGAGGAGTACAGTGTGGGAGTGGGATCAGGGGAGTTGTAGTAGATATTATGATATGGGGGGGAGTGGGGTGGTGGATTGGGGGCAGGGGGTTGGCACTTTGAGGGGTAAAAAGTATAACTATTGCACTGTTGTGAAAAATAAATTTTAAAAAAAATTTAAAAAATGATGATGCAGGGGAGACCGGGTAGCTCAGGTGGTTAGAGTGCAGTGCTCATAACACCTAGGTTGTCGGTTTGATCCCCACATGGGCCACTGAGATCCATAACTAGATTGAAACTACTACCTGAGTTGGAGCTAATGGGTCCTGGAAAAACACACTTCTCCTCTCTAAAAAAGAAAATGATGATGCATCACAAAGCTACAGTAATCAAAATAGTATGGTACTGGCATAAAGACAGACATATAGGCCAATGGAATAGAACAGAGCGCCCAGAAACAAACCTTCACACATATGGTCAAATGATTTTCAACAAGGGTGCCAAGATTAAACGGGAAAGGAAAGTCTTTTCAACAAATGGTGCTGAGAAAATTGGATATCCACATGTAAAGAATAAAGTTGTAGCCTTCCTTGCCTTACGTCATACACAAATATTAACTCAAGATAGATCAAAGACCTAAATGTAAGAGCTAAAACTATAAAACTTAGAAGAAAACATATGGGAAAAGCTTCATGGCATTGGATTTGGTAATTTCTTGGATATGTCAAAAGCACAAGCAACAAAAGTGAAAAGCAGATACAGTTGACTTTGGTGAATTTGGGCTTCATCAAAATTAGAAAATTTTGTTCATCAAAGAACATTATCAACAGAATAAAAAGGCAACCCATGAAATGGGAGAAATATTTGTGAATCACTTATCTGATATGGGATTAATATCCAAAAAATATAAAGAACTACAATTCAAAAACAAAATGGACACAGTCTGATTTAAAAATGGTCAACTTGATGGACAATTCTCCAAAGAAGATATACAAATAGCCAACAAGTACATGAAAAGATGATGAACATCATTAATCATTAGAGAAATGCAAATCAAAACGACAGTGAGCTATGTACCACCTCACACCCATTAGGATGGCCACCATTTAAAAAAGAAAGAAAGAGGGCCTGCCGAGTGGAGCATTGGTTAAGCGAGTGGAGCATTGGTTAAGCACTGGTTTTGGGATGCCAGCGGCCCTGGTTCGGATCCCACATGAGGGCCAGTGACACTGCTCTCTACAGCTAACAACAGCTCCACCTGGAGCTGGGCTGTGCAAGCCCCGGTGATGGTGTGGGCTGCAGCCCCTGCTGCAGTGGGCTGCCATAGGCTACAGTGAGTGGCCCGCAGCCAGCGTGAGCGGCTGGCAGCCAAGCATGAGCTGCCAATAGCCGTGGTGAGCGACATCCAGAGGCCAGCGACCGATCTGCCTCATCCGGGAAGAGCGCAATGACGATACCAACGGTGAAGCAACATCCTCCGCAACTAAACTGAAGAACAAAAAGACAGCAACTTGTCTGTTCCCCTTCCCCGATTCCCCAACGCTGTTCCCCTCCACCAATTCCCCAATAAAATCTTTAAAAAAAAAAAAAGAAAGAAAGAAAGACAAGAACAAGTATTGGTGAAGATGTGGGGAAACTGGAACTCTTCTGCACAGCTGGTGGGAGTGTAAAATGGTGCAGCCACTATGGAAAACAGTATGGAGATTTCTCAAAAATTTAAAACTAGAACTACCTTATGTCCCAGCAATCCCACTTTGGGTCTCTATGCAAAAGAACTGAAAGCAGGGTCTCAAAGAGATACTTGTACAACATCCATGTTCATTGCAATATTATTCACAATAGTTAAGAGGTAGGAAACAACCTAAGTGTCCATTGAGATGAATGGATAAAAAACTGTGGCATATACAGCCTTTTAAAAAGCAGGAAATTCTGCACCATTACTACAATATGAATGAACTTAGAAGATATTATGGTATGTTAAATAAGCCAGTCACAAATGGACAAATACTATATGATTCCACATATATAAGGTACCTAAATAGTCAAATTCGGGGACTGTGGAGAATGGCGGTTGCTGGGGGTTGAGGAATGGGGAGTTACTGTTTAATGGGTACCGAGTTTCAGCTTTGCAAGATGAAAACAGTTCTGGAGGTGGATGGTACACAACAACGTAAATATACTCACACTAATGACTGTACATTTAAAAATAGTTAAAATGGCAAATTTTGTATTATGTGTATTTTGCCCCAATAAAATAATATTTTAAGACATTAAAAATTTTTTTGAGGGCTGGTCAAATGGTGCGGTGGATAAGCCAGTGGCCCTGGTTCAGGTCCCACATATGAGGGCCAGTGACACTGCCCTCAAAAAAAAAAAAGGATTATATTATATATACTTTTCAGTAGCTTTATTCCTCGTAATCATATGTGGTGGATAAATTTCCAATTCAATGACAATAGATCCACTTCAAAAAAAATTTTTTTTTGAGGGCAGTGTCACTGGCCCTCATATGTGGGACCTGAACCAGGGCCGCTGGCTTCCGAAGCCAGCGCTTAACCACAGCACCACTCGGCTGGCCCTTATAATATAATCCTTTTTAAAGTTCATCTGCATAACAAAACTCTGGAAGAATTTATTTGA
Source organism: Aselliscus stoliczkanus (assembly GCA_033961575.1). NCBI lineage: Eukaryota > Metazoa > Chordata > Mammalia > Chiroptera > Hipposideridae > Aselliscus > Aselliscus stoliczkanus. The sequence goes on from CM066739.1 coordinate 103,898,714, forward strand.
TCTTTATTGCATGCCTACTATATGCAGGTACTGTTACAGGTACTGTTGCAGGCCCTAGAGATAAAAGATTAAATGAACAGGCAAAAATCTTAACCCTTATGAATTTTACATGTTAGTGGGAGAGAGAAAAAGAAGAGAAATAATTAAAAAATAAGCTGGGTTGACAATATAGAACCTGACATTTTATAGGCAAAAAATGATTAAATATTGGTTCTTTCACAGTGACAGAAGACCTCACTGAAAAGCTAACATTTAAGGATAAAGATCAGAAGGAGGTATGGGAATGAACCATGCAGGTATTTGGAGGAAATGCATTCTAGAAAGAGTGCAAAGGAGGTCATGGTTCAGGGATCCTCCAGGTTGGTGAACACATGGAGATTCAGGGAGCTGGCACACTCACAGAGGGCATGGAAGCTCCAAGCTCCCTATACCTTGTCCTATGCAGCTCTTCCATTTGGCTGTTACTGAGTTACATCCTTTTATAATAAACTGTTTAATCTCATAAGTAAAACATTTCTGTGAATTCTGCAAGCCAATCTAGTAAATTAATCAAACCCAAGGAGAGGGTTGTTGGACCCTCTGATCTACTGACCATGGGTCAGAAGCGCAGGTGACAACAGTGAATGGCATCTGAGGTTGGGGTTCAGCATTGTGGGACTGAGCCCTTAATTTGTAGAATCTGATGCTATCTCCAAGTAGATAGTATCAGGATTGAGTTGAATTATAGGACACTAAGTTGGAGGTGGAGCATTGCTTGGTGATGTGAGGAAACCTTCAAACTCCCCCATTGGAACTGGGGTGTTCAGGACCCTCTAATAACTTTTCCAGTTTCCTGCTGTTTTGAATTCATGATACAATAACCTTTCAAACGTACATATGTGCATTTGCCTATGCCCACAAAAAACTTCTGATGAACACCTGAGAAATTAATAAAAGTTGTTAAGCAAGGGAGTAAGGGCTCTAAAATTAGTTGGTTGAGGGGACATAAATCTCACAATGAATTTCCACTTTCCACTATTTATCTTTTTTTATATTATATGATTTTTTTAATATGTGACCTCATTAGATTGTTATAGAAAAAAACAAAAAGACAAAAACAAAAACAAAAACAAAAAAACAAACAAAAAAGAGTGCAAAGGCCCGGAGGTGAGAGCATGCCTGTTAAATTCTAGAAATGGTATGGATGATATCATGGCTAGATTGGAGTGAGCAAATGTTATATAGTAAACTATTAACAGTGGTTATCTCTGGGATGGCATTTAGAGACTTCTACATTTTTCTGTATATCCATATAACATTAAGCATATATTATTTTTATAACCAGAAAATGCAAGATCCGTATTTTTTTAAAAAGAAAATATGTGTGTGGCACACACTGAAAATCGGCACACACTCAAACTCTACAGTTAGATAAATCTGGATTCCAATCCTAAGGTTATACTACTTAGCATTTGTATGGGGAAATTACGCAATCTCTCTGAGTTTATCTGTAAAATGTCTAACAGTCCCTACCTTTGGGGAATATTAAATTAGATAACACTACATGTGAAAACTGCTTAGCATAGTGCCTGACACACTAAGTACTCCTACACAGTAGCTTTATAAAAACATATTGAACACCAAAAAGTTAACTGCTTTTGCCATTAATTTTCTTCATTACAAAAGTAATATATTAAAATACAATACAGATATATAGAAAAGCAAATGCAGAAGTTTCTAAAAATATTCAAATAATACAGAAGCAAACAGTCAAAAGTAAAAGTCTCCCAATACCAATTTCCCCCTGTGGGTAACTGCTGTTAAGATTATGATATGAATCCTTTCAGACCTTTTTCTATATATGATATATTATAGGGTTTGGGGTAATTTTTACATAAAAAAGGGGAAGGATCATATTATATTCGTTCTGAACATTTTAGTTTTTCCATGTAACAATATCTCTTGAAGGTATATCAATAAATACAGCGTTAGCACATTCTTTTTAATAGTCACACAGTGTAATATAAATGTAAATATTTATGAATTTCAAACTTCACTAACATGTTTCAGTGAATATCCTTGTGTATCTTTATGCACAGGAGTCAGTAGTATTTCTATACTAACAAATTTCTGAAAATGACCGGATTTAAGGGAGCACATTTCAAACTTTGCCCATTACCCTCCAAGGAAGTGATACCAATTTGGAGCCTCACCAACAGCATCAAATTATCTATAGCTCCACCAGCACTGGGTTTTGGCAATCCTTTAAGTTTTTACTGATTCGCTAGGTATAAAATAATTATCACTGTTGGTTTAATGTGACTTCTCTATTATTCATAAGACTGAGTATATTTTTATGTGTTATTGCTATTAACTTTTGCTATTTCATCCTGTAAAAGTTAGTGAATATATGTTAGTTCCTAAGCAAAAATTTTCCATAAAAAATAAAGTTCATACTTTTAGTCAATAGGTTTATATATGACCTAAGAGTTAGAGGAATTTAGAGAAAGATAACTCTGAGATGGTTTAAATTAAGGTCTGGCATAGTCCGTAGCATAGAGGAGGCACTCAATAGGAAAGAAAAACCAAAGGAAGGAAACAAGGCAGGCAGCTGGCCAGCCAGTTAGGAAGTATCAAAACGGTGGTCAAGCTGGGCCTCAAAAAAAGTGAAGAAGGCATTCCACATAGATAAAAGGACATGAGCAAATCCTCCAAAGGGAGGTATGAAGGTACAGCTGTGAAGAGCTGTAGGGAAACAGACCTATATAGAGCATAGAGTCTACATCCAGAAGAAAAACACAGATGTCAACTATGAGAAGGCTTTGAATGTCAAGATAAAATCTTAGATCTGATTCAATAACTCAAAGACAAAGTCAGAGTGACAAGAAAAAAATGTAAAAGATTAATCTGACAGATTTAAAGTTTGAAGCAATAGAAGCAGGGAGACAAATTAGGCTAATCAAAAACAAGGTGATAAAAGCCTAAATTAGTATGATAGCAGGATGAAAAAATAAAGGAGCTTCTAAATTTTTAAACTATGCAACTTCTGAATAAGGGTAGTGAGTTAAAAGTATAAATCTTTTACTTTCCTCCCCTCTCTCATATAAAGGAGAAAGACAATTTTATACAAGATATAAAACCATATGGATGGACAAAATGGAAGGAAGAGCAATACATTTTTGGAACCCGGGAAAACTGCCTTGGTAGGCCCACAAGAATTGAATTCTACGCCAGCAAGGAAAAAAAGCAGAAAACCAACTCAATTTACATGTTGGAATCCCCCAAAGTCTCAGGAACTGGTGATTCCAGTTGGGGTGGCCACGTGGAGCAGGGCAGATGGGATGAATGAAAGCTAAAATAAAAAGGATTGGTTCAACATCTGCTTAAGTGGCAGGCAGATTCCCAGATCCTCTCCCTGGTTCCTTCTAGCTCTGTCTTTCCTCCACCTGCCAAAGACTGATTTATTCTCTGGTAGTGTAAACCAGAGGTCCTCTGGTCTGGGGAACACTAGGCAAAGTTGAAAGCAAAGGAACTATACTTGAAAACTGAGAAACTAACAGCACTGTATGCCAAATGGATGCTTCACTTTTCTCCCATTTACTGCCTCTTTCCTGTGTTCCACGTTTCTTCTTTCTTGGTTTACTCTCTCCAACTAGTGAAGTACATCATTTAGTAAGTTCCCAAAAAGGGGGTAAGGGAGACCTTAGATCTATGAAAATATCTTTCTCCACTACGCCACTAATTGATAGTTTGCCTAGGTATGGAATTCTAAGTTGGAAATTATTTTACCTCAGAATTTTGAAGACTTCATTATCTTCTACTTTCCAGTGTGACTGAGAAACAAGACCAATCTGCTCCCTGATTCTTTTGACTGATTTTTTTTTCCTCTGGAGCTTGTAGGATCATCTTTGTATCAGATGCTGAAATTTCATGATAATGTGCCTTGACACAGGGTTGTTTTTATTCACCAGTCTGGTCCTTTCAATTTGAAAACTCATATCTTTTATTTCTGGGACATTTCATTTAAACAAAAAGTTTAGGGCCAGCTGAGTGGCACATTGGTTAAGAGCTGGTTTTGGGATGCCAGTGGCCCTGGTTCAGATCCCACATATGAGGGCCAGTGACACTGCCCTCTACAGCTAACAACAGCTCCACCTGGAGCTGCGCTGCAAGCCCCGGTGACAGTGTAGGCTGCAGCCCCTGCTGCAGTGGGCTGCCATAGGCTACAGTGAGTGGCCGGCAGCCGGAGTGAGCTGCCAATAGCCGCGGTGAGCGACCGTCCAAAGGCCAGTGACCGATCTGCCTCATCTGGGAAGAGTGCAATGACGATACCAACATGGGCCAGTGAAGCAACATCCTCCGCAACTAGATTGAAGAACAAAAATACAGCAACTTGTCTGTTCCCCTCCCCCAATTCTACAATAACATCTTTAAAAAAAAAAAAAGTTTGGTTAAAAGATACAAAAATGGTTGTCACTGATAAGAAGGAACTGAAAGAAGGGAATAGAGGACTACTGTTTTTGTAACAAATCATGTAAAATTAAGTCATTAAATATATGCATGGATAATTTTGATTAAAATAACTTTAGAGGCAACCGGCTTGCTCAGTTGGCAAGCACAGCGCTCTTAACACCAAAGTCGCCAATCCGATTCCCACATGGGAGCAGCACCCTCCACAACTAGATTGAATTTTTTTTTTTTTTTTTTGGCTGAGCCATCCTGCCATCTGTTGGCAGCTCAGCAGCAGCTCAGCTCGGGCTGGGCATCAAATGGTGGTTGCTCAGAGCTCAACACGCACTCTTGAGCGAGCTCTTAATCAACTGAGCCACTCGGCCGGCCCCACAACTAGATTGAAAACAACGACTTGACTTGGAGCTAATGGGTCCTGGAAGAAACACACTGTTCCCCAATAAAGTCTTAAAAAAATAAAAAATAAGGGCCAGCCGAGTGGCACGGTGGTTGGGCGCTGGCTTGGGAAGCCAGTGGCCCCGGTTCGGATCCCACATATCAGGGCCAGTGACACTGCCCTCAAAAAAAAAAAAAAAAAATCTATAATTTATATAGGTGAAAATTATGTGAAAAAAATTTTCCAAAATGTCAGCCTTACAAACCCAAACAGTGTTTCTTCCCTTGCCTTCTACCACATTCTCCATCCACAATAAATGGTACCTAACAGCACAAAAAGGGGTCTCTATCAATGAGAATATCAGAATGACGGGAGCAAAAACCTACATTTGCACAAACTCATTCATGGCTCTCTGATTTGAATACTTAATTGTAAATCAAATACCTAATCTCTTCCCTATCAGCTCCTTAGCCAACGCATTATAAATCACATGTGCAATTTAAAGTGTTCATCAAAATTGACAGTATTCCTTGACAAGATGATATGGCCTAAGACTTCATGGACCACCTATCCACCCAATCTTATTTGTAGAATTAGGGGAAAATAATAGAATATGAAGAATTATCAATTCATGCAGAAAAAGGCCATTATCACATTAGAACTATTACTACAGTATAACTCTTAGTATAATCTTACTCTTCTTTTGATCCAGCACCATGTTAAGACAGTGAAAATGCAAAGGAATCAGGTCCCCTGCAAGACATTATAAAAACCCACCAGTAGTCTCTAAATCATACTCTAGGTACAATTAAAATGATCAATCATTGTTATTAATGCTGTGGATTAACATAAATGAAGCTTAGAGAGGAGTCAAATAATTATTAAAAAATCCTTTGCAGATATATGTAAAGATAAAACTGACATGAATTGTAGGGAAACAACCACCAGCAAAAAAAGAAATAGAAAAACTCAAAGAAATAGATATGATGTCACTAGTCCCTAACACGGCTCTAAGGACAGAAAGTCTGACCACACAACAAAGAATTCTAATCTGAAAACCATTTACTTTCTTTTCACTGAGCACAGTACGTTTCCATCCTGTGTCCCTCTATTCATGGTCATTTCCCAAAATGCAACAGGCTACTAAAAGTCCACAGTACCTCTAAGATCTTTCTTTTGATATAAAGGGGTAAAAGGAGATAGGAAGAAAATACATCTTCTAATTTAATTATTTGAACATGGGATCAATAACTTGGAAGAAATGGAAGAATTTTTCAACAACAAAAAAGAAACCTAAAAAAATGCAGAAACAGGCTGCCAAAGGACAATAAACAAAATTCACTGTTTCATTAGCAAGGATTCTGCACAAATACGTACTATTTTCTGCTTACAGATTTAAGCTGATATGGATCAGCTAATGAAAATGTGGTCAAGAGATTATCATTCTGATTACTGCTGTTCAAAAAACAAAACAAAATAGAGCAACCCCACCCACACTGCTGGAAAAAAGCTTCTGACATATGAACTAAACTTGTTTACCCAGGCCACCTCTTAATAAGAGAAATGCTTTGCAACTTGACCAGGATTATGTAAGTATTTTGCAATGTGTTATCAGTTTAAAATCTTGTTTATTTACTTCCTAGTTAACAGATAGAAGTTATTTTACTACAAGGCCATAACAGCATCTTTCCAATTTGATTCCATAACTCAGGACTTCCTGCAATGGAATTTTAGCCATTAATTATATCTCCTTTTCCTCTAAAAAAAGTTTTATCGATTTTAAAATATGATAATCACATGTGGCAAATTCTTTAAATAGCTGTTCCCAGAAACATGATAGGAAAGACTAAATTTCACAGTGACTTAACTGTAATAGCAAAATCTGGGTATCACAAAATAATACTTTCAGAAACATGAAAAAAATCCAATTTAAATTTCAACGTGGAAACAGCATTGAATCCCTTTTACTGCAGTATTTTCAACAAATTCACCCCTACCTCTTGCTTTTTTCTTTTTCTTTTTTTTAAGTCTATCAAGGATAGGAATTTCTAGGAAAGGATTTTATTTTGCAGGAGAATGGCCTAAGTCAGCAAGGCAAACTAGGATCCCTAAAATGAAATACTTTCTAGGGCAAAATAACTGTAATATAGTGGAAAGAGGACTAGGAGTTTGAAGACCAGATCTGTCTACACCTGCTGCACTACATCCCACTCCATTTCTTAGACATGACTGGAATTCTATATATATATATATATATATATATATATATATATATATATATTTCTTTTTTAAGAGGGCAGTGTCACTGGCCCTCATATGTGGGATCCGAACCGGGGCCACTGGCGTCCCAAGCCAGCTCTTAACCACTGCGCCACTCGGCCGGCCCTAGATATATTTTTTTTAATGTCCAAGCTCTCCCGTTTGAAGAGATGATCACTGAGAAATGGCATTGACCGACACCTAACTGTATGTAAACTTGGGGCTCTGGTTGCTTGCTTGCTGTTGACAAGATCTGTCCTGAACCTCAACCACTTCACAAACCTCTGCCTGCAGCAGCGAGACACTAGAGGAACCTCTTAATTCATAAACGCAAGTTTCAAAGAAGAGCCCGGGGGCCGAAGTCGGGGTGCCCGGGATGTGTATGTGAAGGTACAGCCTAGAAAAACTGTGAGAATATATTCAAAGATTTTTTTTAATAGACATTAAAACGTTTGCACATGTGGAAGTACCACCTTAACTAAACAGCAATGTGGTCCCGTGTTTATGAATCCAAAACTACTTGTAAAGGAAACCAAGCCCCTCTGCCCACAGTTACCTGGACATCAAGCAGCTCCAGTGGGCAGAGGGTTGGACCCCAGCGCACACCGGGACGCGGCCAGAGGAGAGGAGCCAGCCAGCCCCGTGCGGGGAGCAGCTCCGGCAGAGCTCGGGGCACTGAACCCTCAACTCCCACCGCCAGCTCCCTCCCTTCACCTGGGGTCTCCCCAACGTCCCCAATGTTGGGCCCCTCCCCCCAGTCACTCCCCTCCCCCACCGCCCCCTCGCCGCCCACGCGCGTCCCAGCACCCTCAGCCCCAACCTCGGCTCCTCAGCAGCCAACCCCTTCAGCCCCTCCTCCTTTAGAGGCGCCCCAGTCCTCCGTCTCCTCACCGGGGTTAGCAGTAGTTGCCGCCATGGCCGTAGGTGCCACCGCCGAAGCACCCCCCCCCAGTGGGAGGAGCCGCCGTCACCGAACCGGGGGGGAGCGGGAGGGGAGAACCACTCCCCAGACTAGGCGCCCTACTGCCGCCACTGCTACCGCGGAATCCAAGATGGCGGCCGCAGTAACCCCCACCGTCCCCAGACCCAAAGGCGGCGAGGCCCCGCCCACAGAGGGCGGAGTCAGCCCGAAGCTGACCAATGGGAACGCCAAATCGACCAGAGGCAAAGCTGGCCACTGAGCCAGCCGGTCCAGTGGAGGAGGGAGGTCGAGTAAGAAGTCAGCTGTCTCCTTAATCCCACCTCCTGTGCGTCAGAGGTCAGTGATGAGTGACGTCAGTGAAAAACAATTTTACTAAAAGGCTTCGTTTGGTGGTGGATTCGCCCGGTTGGCCACTCTGCAGACAAATGGTTTTGTAATCCCTCTTTAGGTGCTCTAATGCTTAAATTTCACATGGTGATTTGTAATCCTTTCTATAGTTTTCCCTCTTTAAAGACCTTTGTCCCTGGTGAAAAAGTTCAATAACTAATTTTTGAATGTCTGCTGTGGAATTGGTAGTGCAAGAGGATCTGGGCGCTCACGATCTAGAAATGGAGATATCGACAAAACTAGGAGGCAATATATGAAGAAGGTATTTTGATTGGGTGGGATAACTTCCTTTGGTCAAAGATAGGGATGTAGTGACGGAGTTTTAGAAGGGAACTGGTAAGATGAGGACTGCACAAATTTATTTTCTAATATAGGAAGCCTTGAGCACTTTGGGCGAGACACTATCTAAATTGCTTTCTATGTATTTACCCATTTAATCCTCACAACATTGTGAGGTCAATACTATTACTGTATTATTTCCACTTTGCTGATAAGGGAACAGAAGCAGAGGTTAAGCAGGGGACACCCAGCTAGTAAGTGGTGTGGGAGGCAAACCAAAGGCGTCTGACTCAGGGAACATGTTACCTGTTTCCCTGTTTTAGCACTGTAAGATACTACCTTCTCACATATCACAAACTGTTTAATATAAATTTAAGATTTTAACAGAAATCCCATTATGCTATTGTTTATCTTTGCATTCTTATAAATTGTATGTGAACTACAAAGATTACATTGATTCATTTCTCTGAGTTCACAGTACAGTTTAATCTCAGCAGAAATAGCATAACATAACTTGTATATTGTTTACATTTGTTAGAATTAAAATTTGTTTTGTTACCATTTTGTTGTGTTGTATTTCCAATTCACCAAAAAGAGAAAAATCATCCACTCAAAAGAAGTACATTGAAGCATAAGAAGTAGGGGAAAAAGTAACAAGTACTTCAAAGTTATATAGTAAAGGTAGCTAGCAGTACAGATATAGAATGTGAATTATTATGTACCTTTAAATGTGGTAAATTCATCGAAGCAACAAAAAAATTAAAAATGTAAATAGGAAGTACAACTATGAATATCTAAAAATTGGATATTATTTGGCCAGTAATCCATTTGTCCCTTGCTCACTACACCTTGACGGTTAGAAAATTTTGTCATTTACTCAAAAAGCCATCCAAGCTTTCAAATACTTTTTGAATCACATATAATAATAATCTGGGTGCCAAATAAAATGTATTTTTCCAGAGTAAATGCAAAATAATGTTTTCCAGTATGAAATGGATGAATTTGTGGATAAAAAACATCCAAGATAAACACCTCATTAAAAATGAAGAAAAATGGTAAAAGTCATTTTGTTTCAGAGATGGTTGTACACCTAGCTATGAAGTTAATAACAAATATTTTGCTTATTTGTTATTATGTTATATGTTATTTGTTATTATGCTATATGTTATGTTATTTGTTATTTGTTATATGGAGAAAGCATAACAAGCTATTGGTAAAAATTCCCTAATTAAATATCACAAAGAAATAATCACGGTATACAACACGAAAAGGCCATATCAACCCTGGTACTTATTAACAGATGTTTACCTTCCAAGCAGACACCATTGATGCCTACACTATGAATCATTTCACACATATACTCGTATGCAGTACCTAAGGAAAAATGCCCAGAAACTTCCCCTTTGGTTTATCATTTAAAATTCAAGTTACAGAAGAAGATATTTCATTTAGAAAAAAAAAATCATTTAAAGAAGAACTATTTTGTGAGGTATGAAAAAATCTGGAAAAAGTATCTTGGGATCAAAACTGATGGAGTTGTAGCTTTGGCTGTAGAAATCACATTATTCCTACAATAAATAAAAGGTCAGTCCCCTTTCTGTTTTATTCAGAGGGATATTTCTTCTGATTCTGATTCAGCATAGAACAAAATAGCACAAACTGTTAATATAGTAAAATAGCAGCCAGTATGCGTAATCTTTGAGAAGAAATAAGCAAATGGTAGAAGACTACTTTTTCCACAATGAAATATGGAGGCCAGTGATGGGAAAGATGCTCTCACAAGCTTTTTTTTTTTTTTTGCTGAGCTCAACGGCAACTCAGCTCGGGCTGGCCTTGAACCGCTGTTGCTCAGAGCTGAGCGAGCTCTTAACCAACTGAGCCATTTGGCTGGCCCTGACTCACAAGCTTTTTAAAAAAGGGCTGAAGTAAAAATCCCTTCTTTACTATACGTATTATATATACATATATATATATATATATATATATATATATATATATATATATATACATTTTTTTTTCAGTTAGTAGGTTTGCCCAAATGGCTTATTTTTATTAACCAGAACTTATGACTTCTAGCTCTAAATGCCATGATTTTTAATATTAAAACAAAGTATCCCAGATTTTGTAAGAAAACCAGACTGTTATGGAAATGCCTTGACTGCCAAAAGTTTATTATTTCACAACGTGATAGTTTTCTTCATCAGAGAAAATAACAATGAATGACGCATTATTGAACATATTCTAAAGCACATCCAAATGTTGCAACTGAATGGGGAAAAAATGCTTTTCAGAGCCGAATACAACCCATGCAACTGAAACAGCTCCTACTCTCTCTCAAGTGGAAACATTGAACTTTTGAAATTGCCCTCTGCTCTTCTATTTAGGATGTCACAAATTACTGAAAAACTGTCTTCACTTAGAAACTGTTCATGATACTAGAGTCCACCTTTACATAACTTTTACTACAGTATATTGGTATAATTGTCCTATTGTTAGTTATTGTTAATCTCTTTATAAATTAAATTTGGTCATGGGTTATGTATACAAGGTGTGATCAAACAATATGGTGAATATTTAAATAAAAAAAATTCCAGTAAAAGACACATTGCCATTAATTCCCCTCAAAATACTCCCTCTCACTTCAAACACACTTATCCCATCATTCTTCCACTTTCTGAAGCAGTTCAGAAAGTCCTCTTTTGTGAGTGTCTTTAATTGCACTGTCATGGCTACCTCTATGTCCTGAATCATTTTGACTTTGGGGCAGAGCCAAATGTCACACAGTGCCAGATCTGGTGAAAGGTGGGCGAGGACACACCGTAATGTTTTTATTTGACAGAAATTGCCATACCGGAAGTGATGTGTGACATAGAGCCTTTCCACTGTGATCACAAAATACAGTGAATACTGCTGCCAAGTGCCATCCAACGGAAAGACAAAGATCTTCAATAAGGGAAGCGGCACTTCAAACCTTAGTAACAGTGTGTGACAAGTTTCAACTTATTCAGTGCAGTGAGTCAGCTGTGAGCTATGGTTGAGAGATGTGTTTTAAAGTGTGCCATAAATCATGGATCACAAACAACACAATTACATGAAATGGACAAATGGTTTCATCCTCCATCATGACAATGCTCTGTGTCACACATCACTTCTGTTATACGGCAATTTCTGTCAAATAAAAACATTATGGTGTGTCCTCATCTACCTTATTTACCAGATCCGGCATTGTATGACTTGTGGCTCTTCCCCAAAGTCAAAATTACCGTGAACTGTAAATGTTTTTAATCGATTCAGGACATAGAGGCAGCCATGACAGCGCAACTAGAGACATTCCCAAAAGAGGACTTCCAGAACTGCTTCAGAAAGTGGCAAGAACGATGGGATTAGTGTATTTGAAGTGAGGGGAAGTATTTTGAGGGGGTTTAATGGCAATGTGTCTTTTACTGTAATAAATTTGTTTTTATTTAAACATTCACCATATTTTTTGCTCATGCCTCATCGTTAGGAAAAAAACATGGTATATGGCGTTTAGTACTATCTACAGTGTGAGGCATCAACTGGGGGTCTTGGGATGGATCCCCCAAGGATAAGAACTACTGTATTCAAAATTATCTGGTAGCTGTCAAATACTCACTATGACGTCTGACAAACTCGTAAATTCAGATTTTTCTAATTTTAGTAGAAATAAAAATTAGGAAGTCGATTGTGAATAATAACCTAGTGCATGTTTTCAGCTTACAAATATTAAACAGTTACTATGACTACTATGTTTTTTAAACTATCACAAGTTTTTCTGTTACCTTAATCAATATGGTAAGCCAGTTTTTTAAAATGAACTAGTGGTCCACAGATGCACCAGTTTTCAGGGTTGCCAGATTTAGCAAACAAAAGTATAGGTTGGCCAGTCAACTTGAACGTCAGCTAAACAACAAATAATTTTTTTAGTATAAGTAAGTTCCAAATATTGTATATGACATATTTATGCTAGCAAATGATTTATCTTTTATCTGGAAACCCTACTCCTGGCAGTTAAAATTTTAAGGAACACTAATCCAGGTTATTTTGGGGAGGTGAGAGACTGGAAGCAGGAAATCCACTTGGGTTAAACAGCTACGCAGAAATCCAGAGGAGAAATTTCAAGGACTTGACATAGGTCAATGAAACTGAAAAGGAAATGATTGTCATGAATAATGTGACAGAATAATCAACAAAGCCTGCCATGTAATTGTATATGGAACGAAAGGAAGCTGGGATATCAAAGAGGGCATTTAGATGATATCAGTGACAGAGGCAGGTGCTAACTGGAAGTTCAGATTTGTTCAGCTCAAGTTCAGTTGATGGATTGGTTGGTGGGACAGCCAGGTAAAAATGCTTATTAAGCAAATGAGAAGATAGCGCATCTGCCCAAAAGAGAGATTGGGTCCTAGACCTAAACTTGAACATCGACTGTAAGTGACCTGTGGTTACAGAGAATATCAGCACCAAAGTTCAAAGAAATAAGAAAAAGAACACCTCAAAAAATGTTTATTTCAGATTATGGAAGAAGGAAGAGGCAACCTGGAAAGAGCAGGGCAGTGGAAGCCAAAGGAGATTCAAGATAAAAGAGTTTGGGCAACAGCCCAGTATGTTCTGAGAAGAGGGTGAGTAAATCTAACGAGAGTAGAGGGAGTGGAAACCACAGGTCCAGTGAGTGAGAAGTGAATAGAAAGTGAGTAAATAGAGGCAGGTGATTAGCATACACCACTTTTTCAAGAAATACAGCAATGAAGACAAAGTAATCAAAGGCAGATAGGCTAGGGGTGGGACTAGAAAAATATGACTATAGACTGAGTTTGTGGAAAGGAACAAATTAAAAATGCAAGAAAATATGTGTACCCAGGAAAAGAAGTGAGACTGGTCTGAGGGAACACAGGGAAATAAGTTAGGGCTGCGTGAGGAAGTGTTACTCTTAGAACAACCAAGGCACCATTTTACGGAAAAAGGGCAGACATTTTGGAGTGGAGGAAGAGAAGTTGACAATTCTTGTGCAAAGACTTTCTCAAAGAGAAATAGCAGGTGAAACTTACACTTAGTATAAAAGGTAGAAATGGTGATGGGTGTAGCTGCACAGCTGTAGGTAATTGGTAGGGAAGTGTATGAATAAAAAGGTGTGAATTAAATGATTCTCTCATGCTCCAAGAACCCAAAAAGAGAAGTCATAAATTTTCACAACACTATGGAGCATTGTTATTCTTTCTCTGCCAGTGCTCATGCAGAATCCTCAGGAAAGAGAATGGAGAGAGCAATTTACCCAGAATTGGAGGACTGGCTGACAAATGCCATCAGCATGGTGAGAATGGAAGATGCTGGAACTGCAGAAGAAGCACAGTTTAAAAGTGTGTGAAAGGGGATGAGACTGGTCAGAGAAATAAGTGAAGCTAGAAGAAGGTTATTGGGCTGAAAAGAGTTGTTGAATTCTGAAAGCTGATGTTTTCAACAGATTCAAAAATGGAGTGGAAATGGGAGAGGACAGTAACTGGGAACAACATGTATCACAGAGAGCTATAACTGAAAAAAAAAAAAAGTATATATATCTTCAAATCAATACGTAAAAGATGAATAGCCCAACCAAAGAATTGAAAGGATAGATATAGGAAATTTTCAAAAGATATACAAAAAAAAAGATATATAAAAATTCAACTATCGGGCCAGCCGAGTGGCGCTGTGGTTAAGAGCTGGCTTGGGGGCCGGCTGAGTGGCGCATTCATTAAGAGCTGGTTTGGGGATGCCAGCGGCCCCTGTTCGGGTCCCAAATATGAGGGCCAGTGACACTGCTCTCTACAGCTAACAACAGCTCCACCTGGAGCTGGGCTGTGCGAGCCCCGGTGACAGTGTAGGCTGCAGCCCCTGCTGCAGTGAGCTGCCATAGGCCACAGTGAGTGACCGGCAGCCTAGCGTGAGCGGCTGGCAGCCAGCATGAGCTGCCAATAGCCGCGGTGAGCGACATCCAGAGGCCGGCGACCGATCTGCCTCTTCCAGGAAGAGAGCGATGACAATAACAACATGGGCTAGTGAAGCGACATCCTCCGCAACTAGACTGAAGAACAAAAGGACAGCAACTTGTCTGTTCCCCTTCCCCCATTCCCCAATGCTGTTCCCCTCCCCCAATTCCCCAATAAAATCTTTAAAAAAAAAAAAGAGCTGGCTTGGGACGCCAGTGGCCCCGGTTTGGGTCCCATATATGAGGGACAGTGACACTGCCCTCAAAAAAAAATAAAAAAAAATTCAACTATCATAATAATTAGGGAAATGCAAATTTTAAAAACCCAAAGTATTATTTTTTGCCTACTAGCAGCACGAATATTTAAGACATTGAAAGTAACCTATATGGGTGCTAGTGTGAAAAAAGACACTTTCATACCTATTTGAAGGGCCTGCGAACCGGTCCCACCTTTTCAGTATGCAATTTGGCAATATCAGCTAAAATTCTACATGGTCATATCCTACAATCCATCATTTATATTTTTAAAGTTTTGAGGAACTTATCCCACAAAAACATTACCACATATGCCCAGAGAAATATGTACAAGGATATCCATTGGCAATATTGGATATAGCAATAAGAAATTTGAAACAACCCAAATGCCTAATAGAGAAAATGGACCATGGGTTATCTATGCAATGGACTCAGCAGCCGTTAAAAGAAACGAAGTGTCTCTATATGCATTAAAATGGAAAGATGGCCACGATATACTGTTACATGAAAAAAGGCATAAAATAAGTATTATTTTATTTTAAAAAATAATAATAATTATAATAAATACAGAAATTTTAAAGCTGGAGAAATTCACCAAACTCTTAACAGTGTATCCCTGGAGAATGGGATTAATGGGACATTTCTATCTTTTGGTATATATTTCTAACATTTGAATATAATATGACTTTACATAACATTTATAATTATTAAAAAAAAACAAAAGATAAAATTTTGTTCTAAGGTCCATCACTAAATAAATCGTAGCTATTTTAATGAGTTCAAAGCTGGGTTTTGTTTCAGGTTTTAGTTTCTCCTACTCTAGGAAGAAAGGGGTACTACCCTTACCATCCCTCAACTATTCCACACAATTTCATACGGTCAAGAGCAAGAGACATTTGGAAACTGAAAATATGTTTTCATTGTTATATTTAGTGTTATTTGGGAAAATAAAAGTCTGAGAGCTGGGACTATACCTCACCCTCATTCTTTCTCCAGCACCTAGCACAGTGATTGACAGACACATAGTAGGCTAAATATTTATGAAATATAGCACATTTTTCAGGAGAGTTACTTTTCTTAAAAGATTTTATTGGGGAACCGGGGGAGGGGAACAGACAAGCCACTGCCCTTTTGTTCTTCAGTCTAGTTGTGAAGGACATTGCTTGGCTGGCCCAAGCTGGTATTATCATTGCACTCTTCCCGGCTGAGGCAGATTGGTTGCCAGCCACTTGACGGCCATTTACTGCAGATCTTGGCAGCTCACACTGACTGCCAGCCACTCACAATAGCTTTACAGCAGCCCACTGCAGCAGGGGCTGCAGACTACAACATCGCCCGTGACTCATGGCAGCCCAGCTCCAGGTCGAGCTGTTGTTCACCATCTTAGCTGTAGAGGGCGCTGCGTCACTGACCCTAATGTTGGATCCCAACCGGGGTCCTGCTGCTCAGAGCTGGAGTCCCAAGCCAACTCTTGTATTTTTTTTTTTTTGAAGGCAGTGTCACTGGTCCTCATATGTGGGACCTGAACCAGGGCCACTGGCTTCCCAAGCCAGCACTTAACCACTGCGCCACTTGGCTGGCCCCCCAAGCCAACTCTTAACCAATGCGCCACTTGGCCAGCCCTATAAAAGTTTTGTTTTTGTTTTGTTTTTTTAGCTGAGCCATCCTGCCACCTGTTGGCAGCTCAGCTCGGACAGCACATCGAATTGCTGTTGCTCAGAGCTCAGTTCGCACTCTTGAGTGAGCTCTTAACCAACTGAGCCACTAGGCCGGCTCTAGAAGTTTTATTTTTAGTGAACCAAATAAAACCTTAGAGTTTCAAAAGATATACGAACAATAAAAATTCAACTATCGGGCCAGCCGAGTGGCGCTGTGGTTAAGAGCTGGCTTGGGGGCCGGCTGAGTGGCGCATTGGTTAAAAGCTGGTTTGGGGATGCCAGCGGCCCCGGTTCGGATCCCATATTTGAGGGCCAGTGACACTGCCCTCTACAGCTAAGAACAGCTCCACCTGGAGCTGGGCTATGCGAGCCCCGGCGACAGTGTGAGCTGCAGCCCCTGCTGCAGTGGGCTGCCATAGGCTACAGTGAGCTGCCAATAGCCGCGGTGAGCGACCATCCAGAGGCCGGCGACCAATCTGCTTCATCTGGGAAGGGCGCAATGACGATACCAGCAT
The DNA here is from genome assembly GCA_033961575.1 of Aselliscus stoliczkanus. Taxonomy (NCBI): domain Eukaryota; kingdom Metazoa; phylum Chordata; class Mammalia; order Chiroptera; family Hipposideridae; genus Aselliscus; species Aselliscus stoliczkanus. The sequence continues at coordinate 103,915,794 of CM066739.1, forward strand.
GGGCCAATGAAGCAACGTCCTCCACAACTAGACTGAAGAACAAAAGGACAGCAACTTGTCTGTTCCCCTTTCCTGATTCCCCAATAAAAAATCTTAAAAAAAAAACACCAAAAAAACCCTTAGAGAAAATAGTTGATTTTGCATTCAGGGTATATATAAACATGTGTAATAACTAAAGCTAAGTGAAATTGTTTTGACTTTTCTGATCCAGATGTCCTAAGTAAGTTCTTTTTGAGGACAATGGGAGGTTTTTAGAGCTTCACTGATCTTGTTGACATGTAGTTCTCAAACTTGAGCATACATCACTGTCACCTGGAGGGACTGGTGAAAACACAGATGCCAACACATCCAAAGTTTCTGATTCATCAAGGTTGGGATGGGAGTCCAATAATTTGCATTTCTAACAATTTTCCAGGTGATGCTGCTAATCCAGAGAACCATTGCATAGACCAAAAAGCCCACTATTGGTTCGCCCTCTACCACCCATGTGATCCTACTTAGAAAATATCACTGGAGCTATTAACCTTGGCTGCCCCAGATCTGGCAGAGTTGTGGAAATATTCTTCTACTGATGTAGGCTCCAATTTAATCTCATGGGATCACTTTCTCACTCACTATAGGAGTGTCTGAAACTGTATCCTGTTTTAGTTGAACTATTCATGAAGCCTCTGAGTTCAGTGTGGGAGTGGGGAAGGGAAAGAGCTCACAACCATCTCCTTTTGTAAGAGGGGGTTGAGGAAAAGGGGAGAGGCTGCCAAGAGATGTGCTTGAGTAGGAGACTGCCCTGCCCACAGCCAGCCTTGGATGTCACTCACTCAAAAGGTAAGTAATTCCCCTATTGCCTTCCTGGTGGAGTTTTTACAGAAATAATTACCATTTCTTCTGAGTTTAATAGCACCATTCTACAAGCTTGGGAAATACTAGGGAACTGACTGAAAGAAGTAAAGAGGGGGTGAGACGACTGTTGGTGCCATTAGCTAGAGATGTATTTGATCTGGGGGATTATAATAAGAAAACTTCATTATTACGTTTCTTTACCATCACCTCTCCCTTCAGACTAAACTTATAGCCAGGAGAGAAAAGCTGGGTCTTTTTAAGTTGTTTTGTTTTGTTTTGTAAGAAACACAAGATACCACAGATGGCGAAAATGAAGTGATTTGGGACGAGAACACAAGGAAAGGAAGAGGTGACTGATCTTTCTAGTAAGTGTTAAGTAAAGGAGGAACTGACTTGGCTGCAGATTTATAAATGCTGTTATTCTGATTCCTAATTTAGCAGGATCAAATTTTACATAAACCAATAGATTGAGGCTCAACCAACTTTTCCCTACCCTCGTCCTGAAGAGTGCTGCTATTCATCTCAAACAAAACAGCAACCTTCAGAACTAGTAAAAAAAAATGTAGGACAGATCTTCTCTTTGGAAAACTGATTTTGGCTCTACCATTTTATCTGTCATTTGTATCAGTCAAGAAAAAGAGAAAATACTGCCATAAGTAAAGATGAAATAGTGCCATTTGCAACAACATGGATGGATTTTGAGATTATTATGTTAAACGAAATAAGTCAGACAGAAAAAGTCAAGAACCATATGATTTTACTAATATTTGGGATATAAAACTGAAAGCAACAAAGGAAGAAGACAAACAAATAAAGAAACAAAAACTCATAGACATAGACAATAGTTTAGTGGTTACCAGGGGTTAAGAGGGGAGGGGTCGTGGTAGGAGAGGGTAAATGGAGTCAAATATATCACCAGTGATAGGAGAACTGACTGTGGGTGGTGAACACACAATATGATATATAGATGATGTATTACAGAATTGTAACATGTAACTTTACCCCAATAAACTTTAATTAAAAAAAATAAAACAGGAGATAATGGGGGTGGGGGGAGAAAAAGAGCCAAGAACATACAAAGCGTACTTGGAACCAAAACAATATCAGCCTTTTTCTTTTCTTTATTCAGTAAGAACATATTTTACTCTTTAAGGGAGAAGGAGTAGAGAGATCAGCCTAACAGGAGCCAAATTAGCTTAGTGGAATTTGGCAGCTATGAGGGAAATATTTGAATAAGTAAACTGGAGACCTTTGATTCAAAGTTCAGAAATTCAGATTCAATTAGATAAGGAGAAGGAGAATCAAAGAAGACTTGATGTTTTCCAATTTCCAGATATTGAGGGTTTTCCATCTTTTGGCAGCAATGGAGGCTGTTGGCAAACCCCATTCTTTTTTTTTTTTTTTTTGAGGGCAGTGTCACTGGCCCTCATATGTGGGACCCAAACCCGGGCTGCTGGCTTCCCAAGCCAGCGCTTAACCACCACGCCACTCAGCCGGATTCTTTTTTTTTTTTTTAATTGGGGAACAGTGTGTTTCTCCAGGACCTATCATCTCTAAGTCAAGTAGTAGTTTTCAATCTAGTTGTGGATGATGCATCTCAGGGACCCATGAGAGGATCGAACTGGCAACCTTGGTGTTATGAGCACTGCGCTCTAACCTACTGAGCTAACCAGCCACCCCATAAACCCCATTCTTGAAATATTCTCATCTCTCCAAGTTTATGACTCTACACTGCAGGTTTTCCTACTTGTAGTTACCCCATCTGTGCTTCCTCGACCTCTTTTCCAGAAATGCAAACACTCCCTTCTAATTCTCCTTTGGCCATCTCACCTACTCCTATGATTTCCACTCTCCTACCCTTGGTTGATTCTCCACTCTAAAGACCTTGCTCTTCTTTTCTCCTAAACTTCAGTCCCCCATTTCTGCCTCCTGAGCATGCCACACCTTTACATCCAACCTCTCCCAAACTGAATTCATCATCATCTCTTAAAATACCTGCTATTCCTAAACTAAATAATTCTATAAATGGCAACGTTTTTCTTTCAGCCATCCAAATTCAAGGCCTAGGGTTTTCTTTATCACTTCCTGCTTCCTCCCACAATATGTTCATTTAATTTATAAATCCTGTCAAATCCTCTTTCACCACCTCACATCCATTCCTTCCTTTTTGTTACTCTGTTATACAAGTTTATGCTGTTGTTACCTCTTGCTGAGAGTGCTACAACTCCTTCTCATTGTTTTTCACTGTATGGTGTCTGTTATTTCCTGTTCCCAATAACTTTTATAAACTGTTATCAGTTACCTTCCTCAAGTATGGTTTTGATTCTTTACCTTGCTTCATTCAATAAGCAGAAATTGTATATGCCATGTGCCAGGCTCTGATATAGATATTCATTCATTCATGTAGGTATAACAGCCCTGCCCTAAGCCCTGTAGCTATGCCATGAATGGGACAGACGAGGCCTAACCCTTAGAGCTCACATTCCAGTTAGAGATGGTGGGATACACAGCAAAGTGTGGCCCCTGCTCTCAAGGGTTTATCTGCTCAAAATCCTTCAGTGGTTCCCCTATGCCTGAAAGAATAAAATCCAAATTCTTTACCCTGACTTTCAAGGCTCATTATGGTCTTAACTCAAGCAATAAATGTATATCTGGATGCATAATCTTAAGTTTGCTTGGGTCATATATTCTGTATTGGGCACCATATTTTAAAAGGGATATATACATACTAGTGGAAAATGACCAGAGTGATAGAAAGACCATGTCCTCTGAGAAGTGACTAAAGGATAAAATTATTGAAAAAGTGAGTCAACAAGCACTTATAGCTATCTTCAAATCCTAACAATTTTGTATATGGACAAGATATGTGTTGCCCTCTATAGTCCTAAATTAAAAGTGGTGCACAGGGCCAGCCGCGTGGCGCAGTAGTTAAGCGCTGGCTTGGGAAGCCAGCGGCCCCGGTTCGGTCCCACATATGAGGGCCAGTGACATTGCCCTCAAAAAAAAAAAAAAAAAGTGGAGCACAGCCAAGAAGACATATTTGGTTTAATGTAAAGAACACTTTTCCAAAATGGACCACTTTGGAAGACAGTCACTTCTTGGCCCCCTGAAGGCTCCAGAGGAAATTACCCAAGCACTTTAAAGCACAGGCTTTGCAGAAATGATTAGAAGGCTGATGCAACAAGATGACTTTTAAAGGTTCCTTCCAACTATGAGATTCTATGATTTTATACTTTTCACATTCATGTATTTCAAGTTCCACCATACTGAATTGAGCAGAATTTCCCAAAAAGTTCCCATGCTTCCCTGTATCCATCACTGTTCTTTCTCTGCCCAAAGGATCTAGTTTTTTTGTTTTGATCTCTTTTGAAAGTTCATAGAGTTCAAAGAGTAATAGAGGAAGACCTGACTGTAATCTCTCTTTCTCAAATCACACAAGTATGTAGGTAAAATAAAGTGACAAGAGCCACTCTACAGGGGTATTTAGTGTTGACTCTCCCATACCCTAGGACTCAGGTGTGAGTAAGCTCAGGAGAGGTGGGTCAAAGAATGCTTGGTCTCACAGACACTGTCAGAATCTTATCTCTGCCAGACCCAGTAACCCAGACTATCTCCCTTAGGGTAAATTTTTCACCAGGAAAGTATCAGGTTAGAGATAAAACAGATGGCTGAAAGGCCCATTCCCAATCATCATAAAGACTTGCTTTGACACGTAAACTCTGGGGGACGCACAGCCTACCTCAGATTGGTATTCTTTCCTCACGTCATGTCATACGTTGAATATCTATTACATTCCTTGCACGAAAGAACTGAAACCCAGAGTGCTTGTCAGTGCGTTGAATTATGGGTTCCAGGCCTCCATCGTCTCCCTTCTCTGTTGATGTTAGACTCTTTCCATACTGTATAACTGTGACATATGACGAGTGTGTTCCAGAGCTGCACTGTAATGGAAAATGATATACATTTGACCTTCAGATGCTCCAGAGCAAGAGAAAAGGTGCAACCTTACTTTAGCTGGTGAGGAAGAAAATCTTGGCTTTCCACTTGTGCTTATCTGGCAGAAGGGAAGTTGGGGGCCATAGCCTTTGATTAGAATAGGGATGTTATTATCTAAATGTTTTCTGTCCTGCTAGGATGCCCCTTTTGTGGTACTTTCACTTGAGAGAGGAGGATTATTCTGGGGCTTTTCTAATGTACTCCTATTGATATTTCTTGGTTCTGCTGATTAACACCCTATCTGGGATATATGAGATATAAAGAAAACCTAGGGAATTCACTGCTGTGTTGTTCCTCAGGTCCTGGGGTCACTAAACTATCTGCCTTTTTTTTTTTTAATCCTTCAGAGCTTTCTTGTGTTTGTTTTATATATAATGTCCAGGGTTTTTAGTTGTACTTAGTGGGAGGGATAAGAAAAAGCACATCTACTACATGCTTCCAGAAGTCACTCATTTAATTCTTTTAATTTCATTTCTTTGAGCACAAGGGCAAAGATTTCTTCAAATGAATATCAGCTGCTATTTTTCTTCTTTATTTCTTGCACATGTTTGCACATGTCTTATGTTCATTTTAATTAAAACTTTAAACTTTTTCTACTGACTTATAAGAGCTCTTCATTAATGATATAACTGAAACATTGACTACAGTTATTTTTCCCAGTGTTATTCACTTGCTTTTTAATTTTCTTACAGTATTTTCAAATGCACATAGATTTTTAATTTTAATTTTTATTTATTTATTTATTTTTAACTTTTATTTATTTATTTTTATTAGTTTCAGGTGTACAACACAATGCAATAGTGATACTCTTTACCCCCCAAAGTGACAACGCCCCTCCCCCAGTTCGCCACCCCACTCCCTGCCCATATCATACATATCTATCACAACTCCCCTGACTCCCCTCCACAGTATACTCCACATCCCGTGACCATCCACATATTCAGTTACAGTTGGCATACAATACTATACAACATCAGTTTCAGGTGTACAGTGCAGTGATCAAGCCTCTACTCCATCCATGAAGTGGTCTCCCTAACAAGACATGTGACTATCTGACACGCCACAAAATTTTTACAACATTATTATATTCCCCGAACTGTGTTTCATATCCCTGTGGCAATATTGTAGTTGTCTATTTATGCTGTCTAATCCCTTCCCCTTCCCCCCATCTCCACCCCACTCCCAACTAGCAATGCTCAGTTTTTCCTCTACATCTACAAGTCTGTTTACTTTGATCGTTCACTCAGCTCTTCAGACTCCACACACAAGTGAGATCACATGGTACCTGTCCTTCTCTGACTGACTTATTTCACACAACATAATAGTCTCTTCACAACATTATCAATTACATTCCCTAGATTTTTAATTTTTAAATAGTCAACCCTATCATTCTTTTTCTTCAAAGTTTCTTTATTTCATGTCTTGCTTTTCCTATACCAAATTTATGTAAATATCCACTTAATATTACCCCACTGGCTTGAAATGCTGGCTTTAGCAAAGGCTGAAATCTTCTTTGTTACAAATAGGGTTCTTTTGTAAGCTCATGTATAACATACAGAAAATAAAGTGTACATATTTTAAAAAAAAAAGAGAGAGAGAAAAGGTGCAAGAAATGAGGAACATAGTAAACCTATGGAGGATAAGAATAGCACACACTTGCCTAAGAGATGTGACCTACCAGACACTGTTCGGAGTGTCCCACATGCATTGATTGATTTCATCTCAACATCTACCTCAGAGGATTGTTATATGGTATACCCTCACTTTAGAGTAGGAAACCAAGACTCTGAAAGGTTAAGTTATACCCTCAGGATCACCGAGCTTTCTCAGCCGGGATCCAAACCCAGAGAGATTGTCTCCAGAATTCACATTCTCCACCACCATGTTGTATTTCATGGCCGCCATTACACTGTTCTCACTGGGAGTTGACATATCTGGAAGGAATGCCCTATGCCCTTCCAAAACTAAGAATTGCATGGACAAGCAGGAGTTTCCAATGAGCTCTCCCTAAACTGCCCCCTCTTCAAAGGACACACACACATAAATTGATCTCCGGAGCCATGGAGTACTATATCCCAAATAACTTTTTGTTTTAAGGCAATGATGATATTAATTTCTGATTATGCAATAATGAAAAGTTTCATTTGATGCCATATTTATTTTTTTCTAACTTCCCACAGGAACTATTTTTCCTCAAAACAAGTTTTAGCAAACAAAAACATTTCTTTCTTCCTGGAAATGAAAGCACTTCTCTTATCTCAGGACAGTTAATGTCTATCAGTATTGGTTTGATGTCTATGTAGACAAGCCCTGCCCATCTCCCTATCAGTTGTGAGTTAGAATACCTAAAGTCTGTATATCAGTCTGATGGAAAAATCTGCAGGGAGCTTAGCAGGAATCTGCCCTGGGGAAGATGACCTAGACACACACATCAAATATGGGAAATTTTTCCAAAAAAATAAATGCAGCTTAAGGATAGAATTGGAAAGCCTAGCGTCCATCTCACTGCAACAGTTGTGCTGTTTTGTTTTGTTTTGCTTTGTTTCTTAGGAACCCTCCCAGAATCCTTCAGTTCACTTCATAGGTGTGGTGCATCACCTAGTCCCCACATGTGTAGGGTTTTCATAGCCCTGAAAACTCATTTTGGGGTGGACAAGTACAGGCTAATGAATTAAGGGAACTTGGCATTGTAATACAAATTTTAATTATTAGACAATGAGCTCCATTATATCAGTGTTCAGGGAGTTAGAGTGGACTCTGCTAACGAAGACTTTGGCCAATGGATTGCTATTGCCAAAAGCCCTTGAAACACATCAAGAAGGATTTGAAAGCAAAGCGGAAAATATGTCCCTACTTTTACATACGACCAAGGATACCATATGCATTTTTAATTTTTTAAACATAATTATATGTCACACTGTTTTGTTTTTAATTCCCATCCTCCCACCCTATCCCCTTTGATAACTGTCAGCTTGTTCTCTGCATTTATGTGTCTGTTTCTGTTTTGTTTTGTTTGCTCATTTATTATTTCTAGATTCCACATATAAGTGAGATCATATAACACTTGGCTTTCTGTGTCTGACTTATTTCACTTAGCATAATACCCTCTAGGTCTATTCACATTGTCTCAAATGGCAAGATTTCATTCTTTTTTACTGCTGAATAATATTCCATTTTATATAGATATAGATATATCTCCTCCATTCATCTATTGATGGACATCTAGGTTGCTTCCATATCTTGGCTATTAGTAGTAACACTGCAATGAACACAGGGGTGCGCATATCTTTTCAAATTAGTGTTTTGGATTTCTTCGGATAAATACTCAGAAGTGAAATTGCTGGATTGTATGACAGCTCTATTTTTAATTTTTTAAGGAATCTCCATACTGTTTTCCATAGTGACTGTACTAATTTACAATCCCACCAACAGTGTACAAGGGTTCCCTTTTCTCCATATGCTCACCTACACTTGTTTGTTGATTTATTGATGATAGCCATTCTGACAGGTATAGATGATATCTCATTGTGGTTTTAAACTTGCATTTCATTGATGATTAGTGATGTTGAGCATTTTTTCATATATCTGTTGGCTGTTTGTATGTCCTCTTGGGAGAAATGTCTATTCAAATTCTCTGCCCATTTTTTTTTTTTTAAAATTGGGGAATTGGGGGAGGGGAACAGTGTTGGGGAATTGGGGAAGGGGACCAGCCAAGTTGTTGTTCTTCAATCTTCGTCGTGGAGGGCGCCAGTTGCCATCTGGCTTCTCGACAGCAGCTCGTGGCCTCTCAGCTCAAGGTGCTGTGTTACAATCTTAGTTGCAGGTGGGCGTTGCCACCATCTCATGCCGGAGTCGAACCAGCAGCCTTGTTGTTAAGAGCGCACGCCCTATCCGCTGAGCCATCTGGGAGGCAGCTCAGCTCAAGGTACTAGGTGGATGTAATCCACCATCAAACAGGCAGTCTTGTTGTTACACCTGCTGAGCCATCCTGCCACCTGTTGGCAGCTCAGCGACAGCTCAGCTAGGACGCAGCGTTCACTGGCCCATGTGGGAATCAAACAAGCCGCCCTGTTGCTCAGAGCACGCGCTGTAAGCCAACTCAACCAACTGAGCCACTTGCCAGCCCCTTCTCTTCCCATTTTTTTAATTGATTGTGGGGTTTTTTTGATGTTAAGTTGTATGACTTCTTTATATTTGTTGGATATTAACCCTTTATTAGATGTATCATTTGCAAATATCTTCTCCCATTCAATACATTGTCTTTTTGTTTCGCTGATGATTTCCTTCACTGTGCAAAAGCTTAGTTTGATATACTCCCATTTGTTTATTTTTTCTTTTGTTTCACCTGCTCAAGGAAATATATCCAAACAGATATTGCTAAGAGCAATGTCCCAGTATTCACTGCCTCTGTTTTCTTCTAGAAGTTTATGATTTCAGGTCTAGTATAAGTCTGCAATCCATTTTGAGTTCATTTTTGTATATGGTGTAAGAAAGTGGTCCAATTTCATTTTTTGCATGTATCTGTCCAGTTTTGCCAACATCACTTATTGAAGAGACTGTCTTACCCCATTGGTATATCCTTGCCTCCTTTGTAATAAATTTATTGATCATTTACGTGAGGATTTATTTCTGGACTCTCTATTCTATTGCACAGACAAATAGGAGTTTCCAATGAGCTCTCCCTAAGCTGCTCCCTATTTGGCTCTTCAGAGGACCACCCCCCAAATTGATCTCTGGAGCCAATGAGTACTGTATCCCAAAGAACATGTAGACTCCTGATAATATATCTGTAGTGTAAGAAAATTGTTCTTTACTCTGCCTCCCTCAAAATTAATTCTTTGTTTAAAAATGTTATAATATTTGATCATTCAAAAGTAGATATGCATATTAAATTATGAAACATAATAATAAATGAACTGCTATGAACCCATGACCCAATTTAAGAATTATACCCTTATCATTACCACTGCATCAACCTGTGTGTTCTTTCCTATAGGTCATCTTCCTGCCTCCCTCCCAGAAGTAACCATTGCCATGGATTTCTCTGTCACTCCTTTCCTTTTTTAAAAATAGATTTCTCACATATGTATATACCTCTAAATAACATGTTTAGTTTTGCTTGCTTTGAGATTTTTTAAAAATAATGTATACAATTTACTGTAATTTTTTTTTTACTTAATATGTTTCCAAGATTCACCCATGTTGTTAGTTGCAACTCTGATTCATTCATTCATTTTTTTCACCGCTTACAATATTTTATTATGGACTATGCCACCATTTACATAAGAATTCTCCAGGCAACCGTCATTTGAGTTGTTTCGTTTCTGCTTGTGTCTAAAAGGCAGCAATAGCGTTCTTTACATTTCTCCTGGTATATACACAGGAGTGGGATTGTTGGTTGAGGAGAATATGTACATCCAACTTTACCAGATAACGCTAACAGGTTTTCCACAGGAGTCTTTATCAGTGTCTATTGTGATGCTACTGATAGGCAGTGCATAAAAGCTTCAGGTAAATCACAGACTTGCCAACACTTTTTGTTACCAGACTTCTTAACGTTTACCAATCTAGTGATAAAAATGGATATTTGTATTTTCATGATTACTAGTAAAATTGAACAGCTTTTCATATATTTATGTACCATTCATGTTTTTGTTTTTTTGTGTGAAAGCCAGTTCATGTCGTTTGATAATTTTCCTGTTGACTTCTCTTTTTCTTATTAAGCTGAAGCAGTATTTTTTTTATAATTTTGGATATTAATCCTTTGTGTAAAATATGTATGGCAAATATCTTCTCCAAGTTTATGATCTGTATTTTGACTTACTATGTCGTGTCAATGGTGGTCAGAAGCGCTTAATTGTAAAGTCAAACTTACCAATCTCTTTTTATATATGTTGTACCACCTGTGTCTTGTTTAAGAGATCTTTTCCAGGCCAGCAGAGTGGCGCATTGGTTAAGAGCTGGTTTTGGGATGCCAGCAGCCCCGGTTCGGATCCCACATATGAGGGCCAGTGACACTGCCCTCTACAGCTAACAACAGCTCCACCTGGAGCTGGGCTGTGCGAGCCCCAGCGATGGTGTAGGCTGCAGCCCCTGCTGCAGTGGGCTGCCATAGGCTACAGTGAGTGGCCGGCAGCCAGCGTGAGCGGCTGGCAGCCATTGTGAGCTGCCAATAGCCGCGGTGAGCGACCATCCAGAGGCCAGCAACCGATCTGCCTCACCCAGGAAGGGCGCAATGATGATACCAACATGGGCCAGTGAAGCAACGTCCTCTGCAACTAGACTGAAGAACAAAAGGACAGCAACTTGTCTGTTCCCCTTCCCCGATTCCCCAATAAAATCTTTAAAAAAAAATAGAGAGATCTTTTCCTATCCTGAGGTCATAAAGCTATTTTATATTTTCTTCGATAGGTTTTTAAGTTTGATTTTGACATATCACTATATATGCAATTTTTAAATGAATATCCTATCTCCAATATCACTTATCAAATAGTCCATTTTTTTCCTGTAATCAACAATACCCAGTCTGTTGTAGTTCAATTTTCCCTAAATGTGTGATTTGTTTCTGGGCTCTCTAGTATGCTCAAATGGTCTATTATCTATGTCTGCACATACACCCCACTGTCAAAAATACTACAGCTCAATGATAAACCTTGATAATTGATATGGGAAATCTCCCCACCCTATTCTTTTTCTTTATAATATCTTCTTTATTCTTGGGCCTGAGAGCTCCCACTGACACTTAAGAAAATGGGATTGTCAGGTTTTTTTAAAAGCCTTGATGGAATTTTGGCAGAATTGCATTGCATCTAAAGATCGATTTGAGGAGCATTAACAACTTCACCATGTTGAATCCATAAACATGGTATATTCCTCCATTTACTTAAGTGTTCTTTGATAACTCTCAGTACAATTGGATAATTTCTTTCAAACAGGTCCTGCTCAACTTTTGTTAGATTTATTTTTAAATACTTTATGTATTTTTGTGCTATTATACATAATGTCTTTTTTTAAATTACGTTTTCTTATTGTTTATTGCTGGCATTTAGAAATACAATTGACTTGTGTATCTTATCCAGACACCTTGCTAAACGTTGCTTATTTCTCATGTTTTCTGTAGACTATTCTGCAGGTAAGAGTATCTGTGAATAATGAACATTTTTGTTTCTTTTATATCCTTATACTTTTTTTTTCTTTATCTTTCTTACTGTGCTGGCTAGAACCTCCAGAATGATGCTGAATAAAAGGGAAGGCAGTGACCATCTTTGTCTTGCTCCTGATTTTTAAAAGGAAAATCTTTCAACTGTTGACCATTAAGTAGGATATTTGCTATACATTTTTGGTTGATAATTGTTATCAAGTTAAAGGTGTTCCCTTCTATCCCTATTTGGCTATGAGCATTAATATGGCTGGTTTATGTTAGTCCTCAATTTTATCAAATGCCTTTTCTGCAATCATTGAGGTATTCGTATGATTTTTCTTTTTAACCTGTGTGTATATAAAAATACATATATAAGATATAAAAAATATATACATAAAATAAATATCATTTATATATTTTTAAAATGTAAACTACACTGTACTCCTGGGATAAACTCAAGTTGGTATTTGTACCATCAAGGTTAATAATATGCAGAGAACAGAAATCATTTTCCTTATTTTAAGCAAAAAGGGCTTTACTATATGAAGTAAGGATGCTTTTAGTTTCACATGATAAAAAACAAACAAAACTCAAATTGGATTAAACAATACCTGGAAAAGTTTGGATTTGCCAAGTGTTAGATGTAGGGTTCTATAGATGTTCAAAAAATCAAGCTCGCTAATTGTATCAACCAAATATTCTGTATCTTTACTGACTTTTTTTGCCTAGTTGACCTACTGGTAATTGAGAAAATGTGTTGACTATCCACTATAGTGGCATTTTTAAAAACCAATTACACTCTATAGTCCTATTGTTTTCTTATTTATCTTGAGGCCATTTTATTAGGTGCATACAATTTAGAACTGTTACGTCTTCCCACTGAATTTTACCCTTTATTATAATCTATTAATTCTGTCTATCCCTAATAATGTTTTTTGTCTTAAGGTCTATTTTGTCTGATACTAATATAGCCTCTCAGTTTTCTTTTGGTTAGTATTCACCTAGTATGACTTTTTGTATACCTTTTACTTTCAACCTTTCCATGCCTTTAAATTTTAGTTGAGTCTTGTAAACAGCATATAGCTGGCTTGGGGCCAAGACCAAAAAATAAAAAGACATTTTTCATTTTTTATCTGCCCAACATTCATAATCTTTTCTATTGGAGGGATCTCTTCCTTGATGTGAGTCTGTAAGAGACAGAACCTCATTCCCACTACAGAAGCCTAGAGACACCAAATATTCCTTCTTTCACCCCCACGGTAGCTGAGGTGCTGCTGCGTGACTCAGCTTGGACCCGTCAGATGCTCCTGCCAGGAACTGGAATACTGAATGACACAATGGTGACACAATTTATAATTCAGGCATGGCAGAAGCAGCTGTATCCAATGACAGTAGCAGCCGTGCTCAGCCACAGCAGTGTCTGGTGGTGGCAGGTCCAGTGCCAGCAGTGCCCTAACCAGAATTTTCCTGTGTAGACCTTGGCTCTGGCTCCCAATGCCTGGCCTCTCTTGTTTTTTTTTTTTTTTTTTTTTTATAAAACCAGTTCTCCTTCTAGTTGATTCTGAAATCTACCTGATCTCTTTACAATAAATACCTTTTCTGCCTAAGTCACTGTTTCTGTTGCTTGCAAACAACAATCCTGACTGATATAAAAGTATTCTTTCTTCCTCTGGAATTGGGGAGGAAGCGATGATATGCAGGGGGGATATGTGGGGTCCGGATTTGCTGGAGCCATTCTTGCTACCACAGGGAAGCCACCAGGGTATAAAATCAACATAGAAGAAAGGTGGGGGTGAGAAAAATCATAGACATATAATGGCAGAGCCCTGATAACACCTTGAATCTCCAGACCCAGCCACACCTAAAGTTAGCAGTGCTCCAGGCTTCAGCCTCATAAATCCATGGGTTCCAGGTAAAGTTTAATCTCACTTAAGCAGACTTTTCTGTCACTTGCAACCAAAAGCATCCTACTGGATACGGTTCTATTCTGCCTTTGAAAAGGAATCCCTCACTTGACTCTGCAATAAGCATTTAGCTGCTATTCTACTTCTTTCTTTTCTAGTTGAACTCCTCATAAATAATTTAAAGTTTTAATGTCTTCATTTCCTTACCGCTCTTTCCAGCTTAACCCACTAACATCTGGATTCCTTCTTTGCCACTTTGCTGACACTGTTTTCTTTTAGATCACCAATAGTCTTCTTCTATCTTAATTCAGTGCCACATTCTCCAATGCATGCATTCATTCATTCAACGTTTTTACCTGCCCACTTCAGCAAAGTGGAGTGCTACATTCATTCATTTAACAGATATTTATTGAACCTCTAATGTATCCTAGACTTTTAGGATTAAAAAACCCCAACATATTAGATATGGTCCTTACTCTCATGTAGGATTATTATTTTATCAAAGACAGACACTAAAGTAATTATAATAAACAATACTGAATGTTACTACAATATCTCCCTGGGAAATTAACATTTGAACTAAGGCCTAAAAGTTGAATATAGGGGGGGAATAATGTATAAAGAATGTTAGTAGAAAAAGATTGGAGGCAAAGGCAAATGACTCAAAACTCATGGAACTGTGAGAAAGCAGCCCGGCATTGCTGGGTCAAAAAGTGCATGGGAGAGAGTGGCAATAAATAAGGTAGACCAAATTGTGGATAGGCTTGACATCCCATTAAGAAGTTTAAAGGAAGTGGGAAGCTGTTGAAGAATTTCAATCAAAGGACTGTGGAAAATAATGTAAACAAAGCCACTTCAAAATGGAATTGGAACTGCCATCCCACAGGAATTGCTTTGTATGTCTTACTCCTCAAATCTTTGAAATGTTTAAACTGGCTAAACTAACCTTTGGACTGTGCCAAAGCAACATTGTATTCCAAACAACTATTTGCAAAGCTAACAGGAAAGCAGACATTCTGACTACTGGACTGCAAATTAAAGACATTCTTTAGAATTAGAACCACCATTTATAGCTAAAGAATAACTTAGTTTATCTGCACCTATAGAAATTCCTTTCTTGACTTATTAACACCACTAAAAATCCCTTCCTTCTAATCATGTAATTATTCCCCTGCCCTCATACACACCTCTTGCCTTCACCTCCTAATCAGAAGACTATTTGGGTTTCTGCCTGAGTCAGAGTAGCCATTCTTTTGGATCTCAAATACTTGTTGACTCTCACTTTTGCCTTTTATTGTTCAGTTAACAGGACTGATCGATTTATGTTTATTAAAGATCACTTTGTGGTTTGGAAGGTAATAAGAATGTTTTCAGGAAATTGGAGAGCCGTTATAGGAGTCTGGCATTGGAAGGCCTAGAGTACAGTGTTGGTCACAGGATAAAGTAAAGGAAATTGATTTGAGAGAGATTTTGGAAGTAGGCCCAAAAGGATATTAACAGATGGAGGGAGTGAGAAGGCAGTGAAACGTGGGTCACAACAATGCATATGACCTGCTCTGAAAGAGCACTGTAGAAAAGATTTGCAGATACGACCCATTAAACCACTTTTCAGAGCAAATCTATTGGCATTTTTTTCTCTCTGGGCTTGACTGATGGTCAGCGCTCTTACTCTCATGATGTTTTTCATACTTTCCTCAGAAATTCCCTGGCTGATGTCATCTAACTTTGGATCCCTCAGAGTCAATGTCCCTCCCCTGGCTGGTCTCTACAATGCTGAATCCAAGTTCATGTCCAGCTGCTTTCTGTTAAGGTAACTTCAGCCTAGCAGGAAACTCTCTTGGCCTAGATCCTCTTTTATATAACCCCCAGCCTGGTCCTTATCTGTGGAGTTCATATTTGGCCCACAAGAGAAAAAAAATCTTCTTTGATCAATTTAATCTCAACTCTCCCTTTTTATCTGTCACCACAGTTTACTTCAACCCCTCCTTTTTTCCTTTCTTGTTTAAAAATTTTATATTACTATGGTAAGAACACTCAATATGTGATCTACCCTCTTAAATTTTTAAGCATACCATATGTTATCATTGATGATAAGTACAAAGTATAATAGTACAGCAAATTTCTAGAATGTATTCATCTTGCTTAACTGAAAATTTCTGCCCGTTGATTAGTAACTTCTCATGACTAAGGATGTTGGGCATTTTTTCATGTGTTTATTGGCCATTTGCATATTTTGTCTTAGAGAAAGGTCTATTTAGATCCTTTGCCCAATTTTTAATTGGGTTGTCTTATTATTTAATTGTAAGAATTCAAAATACAAATTCCTTATCAGATTTATTATTTGCAAAAATATTTTCTCCCATTCTGAGTTGTCTTTTCACTTTCTAGATAGTGTCCTTCAAAGCACAAAAGTTTTAAGTTGATGAAGTCCAATTTATCTATCTTCTTTTTTTGTTGCATGTGCTTTTGATGTCATATTTAAAAATACCTTGCCAAATGCAAAGTTTTGAAGATTTATTCCTTTGTTTTTCTTTTAAAAGTTTTATAGTTTTCACTCTTACACTTAGATCTTTGATCTATTTTGAGTTAATTTTTATATACATATGATGTGAAGTAACTCATCCCAGCACCATTTTGTGTTTTTTTTTCTTCATTGAATGGTGTTGGCACTCTGATCAAAAAACAGTCGACTGGGCCAGCCGAGTGGCGCGGTGGTTGGGAGCTGGCTTGGGACGCCAGCAGCCCTGGTTCGGATCCCACATATGAGGGCCAGTGACACTGCCCTCAAAAAAATAAAAAATAAAATAAATAATAATTTTAAAAAAATAAAAATAGTCGACAATAAATATATGAGTTCATTTCTGAACTATCAATTCTAGTCCATTGTCTTTATGTCATCCTTATGCCAGTGCCACTCTGTTTAATAATTTAATAGTTGTAGCTTTGTAGTGAGTTTTGAAATAGGGATGTGGGAGTCCTCTGTTCTTTTCAATATTGTTTTAGTGGACTCAGTTTTAATAACTGATATTGATCACTTCTGGGGTGTACCTGATTTTTCATTAAGAGATGGGAATGACAGCATAGTTAAACATAGTGGTTAGAAAAAAACAAAAAAAAACAATTTTATGTTCATATGCAGTAAGTTAAGACTGTAACAAATTAGTTAACAATGCACACTCTTAAATTTTTTTTAAACTCTTAGAGAAGAGTTTGGACTTAACACAGAATTGGGGTATTCAAGACAGCTTTCCCTGGATCTTTAAGGGCAAGGAAGTCCCAGTTGATTTCTGAGTTTACACATTTGCTCATGTTTTGCCATGGAATAAGTCTCCAGGTAGTTAATGCTCTTGTGTGTGTGTGTGTGTGTGTGTGTGTGTGTGTGTGTGTGTGTGTATCTTGAAAGTCACCTATACTAACTTTATCAGTTTCATAAGTGCTCCTTAAATAAATCTTGTTGAGATTTTTTTTTTTTTTTGGCAAAGCCTCTTTGGTTTCCACATACAGTTATTAAGAAAATATATACAAGGCTGGCCGAATGGCGCATTGGTTAACAGCTGGTTTGGGGGCCGGCTGAGTGGCGCTGTGGTTAAGAGCTGGCTTGGGACGCCAGAAGCCCTGGTTCGGGTCCCACATATGAGAGCCAGTGACACTGCCCTCAAAAAAACAAAAAACAAAAACAAAAACAAAAAAAAGAGCTGGTTTGGGATGCCAGCAGCCCTGGTTCGGATCCCACATATAAAGGCCAGTGACATTGCTCTCTACAGCTAACAACAGCTCCACCTGGAGCTGGGCTGCGAGCCCCGGTGATGGTGTAGGCTACAGCCCCTGCTGCAGTGGGCTGCCATAGACTACAGTGAGTGACTGGCAGCCAGCGTGAGCTGCCAATAGCTGCGGTGAGCGACCATTCAGATGCCAGCAACCAATCTGCCTCATCTGGGAAGAACGCAGTGACGATACCAACATGGGCCAGTGAAGCAACATCCTCCGCAACTAGATTGAAGAAAAAAAAAAAGAAAAAATATATATACAGGGGCGGCTGGTTAGGTCAGCTGGTTAGAACGCAGTGCTCATAACACCAAGGTTGCCGGTTCAATCCCCACATGGGCCACTGAGTTTGCGCCCTCCACAACTAGATTGAAACAACTCTTTGACTTGGAACTGATGGGTCCTGAAAAAACACACTGTTCCCCAATAAAAAAAAAGAAAAGAAGAAGATACATACGTATGCATACACATACAAACCAAATAAACTTGTTTTATCCTCTTTTGTCTAGGAATATGACAAACCTGAAGAGACACCTGAGGAGGTAGCTACAGCTGGACAGAGTCGAGAGGTGTGTGTTCCCATGGATGACTCAAGCCTACCCACCACCATCAATGTAGATGAAGGTTTTGCCATCGCCTTTGTTGTTCTTCTGTTTCTTTTCCTCATAGTGATGATTTTCCACTGTGCCAAGCTGGTGAAAAATCCCTACGAGGCCAGTTTCATAACCAAAGAACCATCTCTGACCTGAACTATGAAAAAACCTGGTACACTCTCCCCTTCGCGGGAGCTTCAAAATCTTTTATACACAGATAATTATGATCCAGACTTTGTATTATTTCACCTCCCTATTTCTCAGCCCTCGCACTCTTATATTCCACAACAGGCGTACGAAAGTGAGTTGAGAATAATAAAAGGGATAAAACACAAGCTAGTTTGTATTGTTCCTTTTGGGGGAAATGGTTATAAAAGTGGGACAGATGGGCCGGCTGAGTGGCGCGGTGGTTAAGCGCTGGCCTTGGAAAGCCAGCGGCCCCGGTTCGGTCCCACATATGAGGGCCAGTAACACTGCCCTCAAAAAAAAAAAAAAAAAAAAAAAGTGGGACAGAGACAGGTTGACCTTGTTGATTAAAATAAGGCCACCGGTTGGGCCTGCCCAGTGGCTCAGTTGGTTAAGAGTTCTCTCAGGAGTGCGAGCTGAGCTCTGAGCAACAGCAGTTCGATGCCCGGCCCAAGGTGAGCTGCCAACAGGTGGCAGGATGGCTCAGCTAAAAAAAAAAAAAAAAAAAAAAGAATAAGGCCACGGGGGAGTGGCTGGTTAGAGTGTGGTGCTAATAACACCAACGTTGCCGGTTCTATCCCTACATAGGCCACTGTGAGCTGTGCCCTCCTTAAAAAAAATTAAATAAGGCCATAGGTCTTAATTGCCTAGAACCTAATGTCCTTAATATAAGACAGTTGTCCATCATTTTATTACGTAATATAATATCATGATGGTTGGCAAGTCACACTTAAAACTGGAAGCCCTCCCAGAGGTGGCCCTTTAGTTACGCAAATGTAAGGTTAGCAGGAACCAATTGTCCTATGATAAAATCTTCTGTCCTTCTCAAGTGGGATCTGTGGAAGAAGGGGGCTAATTTGCCTTGAGTGAGAGGTCTTTAATCTCTTTCAGCCCAAATTTCTTCATCTATAAAATAACATCTAGTACGGTGAAAATAGGCCCTCAAAAAAGATATGTCCAGGGGCTGGCCGGGTGGCCCATTGGTTAAGAGTTGGCTTGGGAGTGTGAGCTCGGAGCAGCAGGGCCACCAATTAGGATCCCACATGGGCCGGTGATGCTGAGCCCTCTACGGCTAAGATGATGAACAACAGCTCCACCTGGAGCTGGGCTGCCATGAGTCACCAGCGACAGCGTAGGCTGCAGGGAGCTGCAGTGTGCTGTCAAAAGCTACTGTGAGTGGCCAACAGCCAGCATGAGTGGCCAGCAGCTTGTATGAGCTGCCGTGAGCCACCATGAGAGGCCATCCAATGACCAGCGACCCATCTGCCTCACCCAGGAAGGACGCAGTGATCACAATACCAACATGGGCCAGTGAAGCGACATCCTCCACAACTAGACTGAAGAACAAAAAGACAGCAACTTGACTGTTCCCCTTCCCCAATTCCCCAATGCTGTTCCCTCCCCCAAATCCCAAAAAAAATATTTTAAAAAAACGATATGTCCATGTCCTCACCCCGTGAATCCTATGAATGTAACTTTATTTGGAAAAGGGTTCTTTGCAGATACAAAGGACCTCAAGATAAACTCATCCTGGTTTATCCAGGTGAGCCCTAATTCCAACAACAAGTGTCTCTATAAAAGACAGAAGAGAAGATACAGGGACACTATGAGAAAAGAGAAGGAAATCATAATCTCTACTCTCCAAAGTTTCAAGTTAGGGAAATTTAGTAGGGTGGACAATGGTCAACTGGCAGGTATGTCCAGGATAGAATTCACTAGAAGGAAAGGAAGCACCTAGACCACCGACCAAGGCTCAACACAGGTTTGGCTTAAGAGGGTTGGTTCTAGGGCCGGCCGTGTTAAGAGTTGGCTTGGGAGTGCCAGCTCTGAGCAGCCCGTCCAGGGTTCAGATCCCACATGAGGTCCAGTGACGCTGCGCCCTCTATGACTAAGATGGTGAACAACAGCTCGACCTGGAGCTGGGCTGCCATGAGACGCCAGTGATGGCTTAGGCTGCAGCAGGGCTTCAGTGGGCTTCCAAGAACTACCGTGAGTGGTTTACAGCCAGCATGAGCGGCCGGCAGCTGGCATGAGCTGCCATGAGCTGCCATGAGCGGCCGTCCAGTGGCCTGCGACCGATTGCCTCACCCGGGAAAAGCGCAATGATAATACCAACATGGGCCAGTGAAGCAACATCCTCCACAACTAGACTGAAGAATAAAAAGGACAGCAACTTGTCTGTTCCCCTCCCCCAATTCCCTATAAAAAAATCTTTAAAAAAAAAAGAGGGTTGATTCTAGCACAGAAAGTGATAGAGATTAAAGCTCTCAAGTCCAAGTTCAGCCATATGTTCTAGGCAACAGTGACCTAGCATGTGGCAGTGAACTAAGAGAGCCTTGGCATCTAAGTGGGAGGCATCATCTGGGCTTGGGTAGGGACCTGGACCAACATATAAGTCACTGCAGGGAAGACATGTATCCACAGGACCATGCTGGACCAGGCATTAGCAGTGATACCAAATGGTACAGAGACATAACTCTAGCCACACACTGTTAGCAGAGACTTGATCATTGTTCCCAACTCCTGGAAGCAGGACTGAGCTGAGTAAATCCCCAGGATTATTTTTAAATGGAGTCAGGGTAACCAAAGCCTTCCAATAGAAATACTAGACTTTGCCTTGACCAGAACAGAGGATGCCTTATTGGTTAAACTGAAGAGAGAGACAGAGAGAGAGAAAGAGATGATTTGTACCCTACCCTGATTTAATGAAAAGAAATTCAGGGCAAGGAAACAGGGGAAAGTGAAGTCAGATTAAGATTAATATCAGTACATGAGGGCTACAGTGGTGTTCCCTCCAGGAACTCAGAAATTAATGTTTCCCCCACCCCTTAAAATAAAATGCAAGACAGGGCCAGCTGAGTAGCACATTGGTTAAGAGCTGGTTTTGGGATGCCAGCGGCCCCGGTTCGGATCCCACATATGAGGGCCAGTGACACTGCTCTCTACAGCTAACAGCACCTCCACCTGGAGCTGGGCTGTGCGAGCCCCAGCGATAGTGTGGGCTGCAGCCCCTGCTGCAGTGGGCTGCCATAGGCTACAGTGAGTGGCCGGCAGCCAACATGAGCAGCTGGCAGCCAGCACGAGCTGCCAATAGCTGCAGTGAGAGACCATCCAGAGGCTGGCGACTGATCTGCCTCATTCAGGAAGAGCACAGTGATGATACCAACATGGGCCGGTGAAGCAACGTCCTCCACAACTAGACTGAAGAACAAAAAGATAGCAACTTGATCCTGGAACTTCTGGTAAAATGTCGGAATAGACAGAAGCTGTGCTAAGTACCTCCCAGGATCACACCAAAATTACAAATTATACAGCATTCAACCCTGGAGGTCCCCGGAACACTAGATGAACAGAACCACTAAACGAAGAACTTAAAGAGGAGGCCACATCGGGTCTGGTAGGACGGGCGGATACAAGAGAGGGCGAACCCCGTGAGGGAAGCCCCAGCTGTGGGGAGCCTTCTCCGGTTGGGAAAGAGACCCTCCAGCTACACACCAACCTCACCAGCCCAGAGTTCCATTGCCGGGAAGAGAAGTTCCAAGATAGCTGGCAGTAAATTAGTGAGGACTCTCTTTGTTCAGCTCGGTGAGGCTAAGAGCAGCTAGAGAATCAGTGGGGCGAGCGCACGGGCTTGCTCATCAGTGAGCATTTACCTGGTTGCTGGTGGAGGAAGTAGCTGTGTGAGCTGGGCCCAGGAGCCTGCAGGGACAGACTGAACTGAGCACCTTTGGTGCAAAGGCTGGAGGTTTTTGGTCTATTGTTCCCCTGGTGAGGAGCCTGCATGTGACTGGTGTAAGGAGGGGGCCATTTTGTCGGGATTGGGCCCTCCCACAGAGGATCAGGTCCAGGACCTCATTGGTCTGGTGGAATTGGCGCAGAAGTGTGTGTGTGTGTTTGCGCGCATGTGGCCTTGGATCCCCACCCTCTGGCCAGTTTATACTGTGTTGCCAGGGAAACGCTGGGCGCATGCCCTCCAGCTCTAACAGGCTGCTCACTGAGTCCCGGGAGTGCGCGAGCCGCCTCAGATCCCCACCTTCCACACAGCTTGTGCTGCGTTGCCAGGGAAATGCCTGGTGGGCATGCTCCAGCTCCAACAGGCTGCTCACTGAGACGCAGGAGTACGCAAGCTGCCTCAGGTCCCCGCTCTCCATGCTGCGCTTGCAGAGTTGCCAGGCTGGTGATTGGTTGTCGGGCTGCGTGACATGATCTGCAAGCGGCTGATTGCGACAGGCTGAGACTGGGGGTTTTCCTGGGAGTGTTGGGCCGTGAGCTGTGTGCCTGCGTGATTCAGCCAGGGCTCTCCTGGTGTTCTATCTAATACATCAAAGCAATCCCAGAGCGGCAGCCAGAATGGGGAAACAAAGAAACATGTCACAAGTAAAAGATCAGAAGAAACCTCCAGAAATGGAACCAAATGAAACAGAGGGATCCAACCTTTCAGAGACAGAGTTTAGAACACTGATGATAAGAATGTTTAACAAACTTGGTGAGGACATAAGGAAGGATGCAGAAATCATAAAAAACAACCAGTTAGAACTAAAGAATACAATAACTGAAATGAAGAACACACTCAAGGGAATCACCAGTAGAGTAGATGAAGCAGAGGAGCGGATCAGCGATTTGGAAGACAAAATAGCAGAAATCACCCAGTTGGCATAACAAAAAGACCAAAGAATACAAAACAATGAAAATAGTTTACGAGCCCTATGGGACAAGGTGAAACGCAACCATCCTCAAATCATAGGAATACCAGAGGGAGAGAAGAATCAAGGGGTCGAGAATGTATTTGAAAAATAATGACTGAAAACTTCCCTACCCTGGTGAAGGTAATCAACATACATGCCCAGGAAGTGCAGAGGGTTCCAAACAAGCTGAACACAAACATGTTCACACCAAGACACATCATAGTTAAAATGGCAAAGGTTAAAGACAGAGACAGAATCCAAGACGCAGCAAAAGACAGCAGGTTACATACAAAGGAACTCCTGTTAGACTAACAGCTGACTTGTCTACAGAAACTCTGCAGGCCAGAAGGGAGTGGCAGGAGATATTCAAAGTGACACAAAATAAAGACCTACAACCAAGATTGCTCTACCCAGCACAGCTATCACTTAAAATTGAAGGATAGATAAAGAGCTTCTCAGAAAAGAATAAGCTTAAGGAATTCATTACCACCAAGCCAGCATTGCAAGAAATGTTAAAAGGGCTTTTTTAAACAAAAGAAAGGGGTAAACAAGCTAACCCAGGAAGACCAGGAATACAAATAACAAAATGGCAATACATAGGCACCTATCAAAATTCATTTTAAATGTGAATGGGCTAAATGCTGCAATCAAAAGACAGAGAGTGGCTGAGTGGATAAGAAAATAGGACACATGTATATGCTGTTTACAGATGGAATAAGATATTTCATGCAAATGGAAATGAGAAAAAAAAAGTTGGAGTACCAATACTTATTTTGGACAAAATAGACTTTAAAATGACTACAATAAAAGACAAAGAAGGGCACTATAATCCTAATAAACATCTATGCACCCAACATAGGAACTCCTAATTACATATAACAGATTTTGACAGACATAAAGACAGAGATCAACAGTAACACTATCATAGTAGGGGACTTCAACACCCCATTGTCACCAATGGACAGAACCCTTCAGACAGAAAATCAACACTGAAAGAGGGGCCTTAAATGACACTTTAGACCAGCTGGACTTCGATGATATTTTTTTTTTTAAAGTTTTAAAATCAAGAGATTTATTTTTATTTTATTTTATTAGTTTCAAGTGTACAACACAATGCAATAGTTAAACTCTTTACCCCCCAAAGTGACAACCCCCCTCCCCCTGTTCGCCACCCCACTCCCCCCCATATCATACATATTTATCACAACTCCCCTGAGTCCCCTCCACAGTATACTTCACATCCTGTGACCATCCATATATTCAGTTACAGTTGGCATACAATACTATACAACATCAGTTTCAGGTGTACAGTGCAGTGATCAAGGCTCTACTCCATCCATGAAGTGGTCTCCCTAACAAGACATGTGACTATCTGACACGCCACAAAATTTTTACAACATTATTATATTCCCCGAACTGTGTTTCATATCCCTGTGGCAATATTGTAGTTGTCTATTTATGCTTTCTAAACCCTTCCCCTTCCTCCCATCCCCACCCCGCTCCCAACTAGCAACGCTCAGTGTTTCCTCTACATCTATGAGTCTGTTTACTTTGATCATTCACTCAGCTCTTCAGACTCCACACACAAGTGAGATCACATGGTACCTGTCCTTCTCCGACTGACTTATTTCACACAACATAATAGTCTCTTCACAACATTATCAATTACATTCCCAGAACTGCCCCATATCCCTGCAACATTGTATTCCCACCTACACTGTCCAAAACCTTCCCCCTCTCCCTCTTCCCCACTCCCTCCCAGCCAGCAACCATCAGTTTTTTCTTTATATCTGCTTGATATGACTTCAATCTTCTTAAATTTACTGAGACTTGTTTTGTGGCCTAACATGGTCTATCATGGAAAATGTCCCATGTGTACTTGAGAAGAATGTATATTCTGTTTTTTCAGGGTGAAATGCTCTAAAAATATCAGCGAAGTCCAGCTGGTCTAAAGTATCATTTAAGGCCCCTCTTTCTGTGTTGATTTTCTGTCTAAAGGGTTCTGTCCATTGGTGACAATGGTGTTGAAGTCCCCTACTATGTTAGTGTTACTGTTGATCTCTGTCTTTATGTCTGTCAAAATCTGTTATATGTAATTAGGAGTTCCTATATTGGGTGCATAGATGTTTATTAGGGTTATAGTGCCCTTCTTTGTCTTTTATTGTAGTCATTTTAAAGTCTATTTTGTCCAAAATAAGTATTGGTACTCCAGCTTTTTTTTTTCTCATTTCCATTTGCATGAAATATCTTATTCCATCTGTAAACAGCATATACATGTGTCCTATTTTCTTATCCACTCAGCCACTCTCTCTCTTTTGATTGTAGCATTTAGCCCATTCACATTTAAAATGATTATTGATAGGTGCATATGTATTGCCATTTTGTTATTTGTATTCCTGGTCTTCCTGGGTTAGCTTGTTTACCCCTTTCTTTTGTTTAAAAAAGCCCTTTTAACATTTCTTGCAATGCTGGCTTCGTGGTAATGAATTCCTTAAGCTTATTCTTTTCTGAGTAGCTCTTTATTTCTCCTTCAATTTTAAGTGATAGCTGTACTGGGTAGAGCAATCTTGGTTGTAGATCTTTATTTTGTGTCACTTTGAGTATCTCCTGCCATTCCCTTCTGGCCTGCGGACTTTCTGTAGAGAAGTCAGCTGTTAGTCTAACAGGAGTTCCTTTGTATGTAACCTGCTGTCTTTCTCTTGCTGCGTCTTGGATTCTGTCTCTGTCTTTAACCTTTGCCATTTTAACTATGATGTGTCTTGGTGTGAACATGTTTGTGTTCAGCTTGTTTGGAACCCTCTGCACTTCCTGGGCATGTATGTTGATTTCCTTCACCAGGGTAGGGAAGTTTTCAGTCATTATTTTTTCAAATATATTCTCGACCCCTTGATTCTTCTCTTCTCCCTCTGGTATTCCTATGATTTAAGTATGGTTGCATTTCACCTTGTCCCATAGGGCTCGTAAACTATTTTCATTGTTTTGTATTCTTTGGTCTTTTTGCTGTGCCAACTGGGTGATTCCTGCTATTTTATCTTCCAAATCGCTTATCCACTCCTCTGCTTCATCTACTCTACTGGTGACTGTGTTCTTCATTTCAGTTATTGAGTTATTGTATTCTTTAGTTCTAACAGGTTGTTTTTTATGGTTTCCCTATCCTTCTTTATGTCCTCACTAAGTTCCTTAAACATTCTTATCATCAGTGTTCTAAACTCTGTCTCTGAAAGGTTGGATCCCTCTGTTTCATTTGGTTCCATTTCTAGAGATTTCTTCTGATCTTTTACTTGTGACATGTTTCTTTGTTTCCCCATTCTGGCTGCCGCTCTGGGATTGCTTTGATGTAATAGATCACCAGGAGAGCCCTGGCTGGATCATGGAGGCACACAGCTCACGGCTCAACACTCCCAGGAAAACTCCCAGTCTCAGCCTGTCCCAATCAGCTGCTTGCAGATCAGGGCAAGCAGCCCGACAACCAATCACCAGCCTGGCAACTCTGCAAGCACAGTGCGGAGAGCAGAGACCTGAGGCGGCTTGCACACTCCCACGTCTCAGTGAGCAGCCTGTTGGAACCGGAGGGCACCCGCCCAGCATTTCCGAGACAACACAGTGTAAGCCGGGTAGAGGGTGGGGATCCAAGGCTGTAGGCGCGCATGCACACACACACTTCTGCGCCAATTCCACCAGACCAATGAGGTCGCGGACCTGATCCTCCATGGGAGGGCCCAACCCTGACAAAATGGCGGCCTCCTGTATACTACTCGCATGCAGGCTCCACACCATGGAAACAACAGTCAAAAACCTCCAGCTTTTGCACCAAAGGTGCTCAGTTCAGTCCAGCACCGCAGGCTCCTGGGCCCGGCTCACACAGCTACTCCCTCTACCAGTAACCAGGTAAGTGCTCACCGGCGAGCAAGGCCGTGCGCTGGCCCCACTGATTCTCTAGCTGCTCTTAGCCTCACCGAGCTGAGCAAAGAGAGTCCTCATTAATTTACTGCTGGCTATATTAGAACTCCTCTTCCCAGCAAAGGAACTCTAGGCTGATGAGCTTGGAGTGCGGCCAGAGGGTCTCTCCCCTAACCAGACAAGCTTCCCACGGCTGGGGCTTCCCTCACGGGGCTTGCCCTCTCTCGTCTCCGTCCGTCCTACCAGACCCGACGTGGCCTCCTCTTTAAGTTCTTCGTTTAGTGGTTCTGTTCATCTAGTGTTCCAGGGACCTCCAGGGTTGAATGCTGTATAATTTGTTTGTAATTTTGGTGTGATCCTGGGAGGTAGTTAGCACAGCGTCTGTCTATTGCGCCATTTTACTGGAAGTCCTCTCGATGATATTTTTAGAGCATTTCACCCTGAAAAAAACAGAATATACATTCTTCTCAAGTACTCATGGGACATTTTCCAAGATAGACCACGTTAGGCCACAAAACAAGTCTCGGTAAATTTAAGAAGATTGAAGTCATATCAAGCAGATATAAAGGAAAAACTGATGGTTGCTGGCTGGGAGGGAGTGGGGATGAGGGAGAGGGGGAAGGTTTTGGACAGCGTAGATGGGTGACTACAATGTTGCCGCAGGGATATGGGGGCAGTTCTGGGAATGTAATTGATAATGTTGTGAAGAGACTATTATGTTAAGTGAAATAAGTCAGTCGGAGAAAGACAAGTACCATATGATCTCACTTATATGTGGAATCTGAAAAACTGAATGAACAAGCAAAGTAAACAGACTCATAGATATAGAGGAAAAACTGAGGGTTGCTAGTTGTGAGGGGGGTGGGGATAAGGGGGAAAGGGAAGGGATTAGACAGCATAAATAGACAGCTACAATATTGCCACAGTGATATGAAACACAGTTCGGGGAATATAATAATGTTGTAAAAATTTTGCATGGAGTAGAGGCTTGATCACTGCACTGTACACCTGAAGCTGATGTTATATAATATTGTATGCCAACTGTAACTGAATATATAGATAGTCATGGGATATAGAGTATACTGTGGAAGGGAGTCAAAGGAACTGTAGTGGATATGTATGATATGGGGGGGAGTGGGGTGGCGAACTGGGAGAGGGGTTTGTCAGTTTGGGGGTAAAGAGTATAACTATTGCATTGTGTTGTACACCTGAAACTAATAATAATAAAAAAAAAGAGAGCAACTTGTCTGTTCCCCTTCCCCGATTCCCCAACGCTGTTCTCCCCCAATTCCGCAATAAAATCTTTAAAAAAATAAATAAATAAAATAATGTAAAATGCTAGACAAACACATGTCTAATGAGAGCATCAGTCTGGAGTCACTAGAGGGTCACAGATCTGTTATCCTACTTTCTCCAGTAACCTACTTAAGAAAAAAACACATCAGTCAGAAGAAGTAGACCATCCATGAAAGCAGAGAAAGAGGAGCAGGCCAAGGCAAACTCATACAGGACCAATGTGAACGCTATTCAAGAGATAGGGTAACATCACCATTGGACAGTCCAGCATGTCCAGTCCCAGGAACCGAATTGTTCTTGTGTGAAGATTCAGCGAATTGCAGCCCACAGATCTTGGGTCTATTTGGTTTTACTGCCTACATTATCTCTGCTAACCTGATATCCTTAGGCATTCCTTTCACGCCCCTTATCTCTTAAACTGTGGGCTACAGATCCAGTCTGCCAGCAGAGAAGCTTTATTGGGCCAGACCCCTTCTAATATTAATCTACAAAGTGTGTGTGGGTGTGTTTTAGATTCTGTATTTGATTTTTGAGTCAACATTTTCAAATTATGTTATAAAAGTAATAAAATGCACATGATAAAAAAAATTGCCTTCAAAGAAATATTACCTAAGGATAAAAATGCACAAAATTCCTACACACTGCCTTGTTCCCCAACCTTCCTTCCAGGGATAACTGCTGTTAAGGTAGGTTGTTTTTGCATGTATGTGTATCTTTCCAGACAGTTTTATTTTCTTTTTCTTTTTAATGTAATATGTGTGAATAAACTGTTTCCATGTTTCAGTATTCAAAAAGTATAAAATGGGTATTGTGAGAACACTTATTCCCTTGCCCCCCACCCTTCCATTTGCCCTCTTCAGAAACAACCAGTGTTAATTTCTTATGTCTCCTTCTACTGATATTTTAGGTACATGCATATTGTTATCACTATTTACACAAATAATAGCATGCTATTATCATGTTCTGCACCTGCTTTTCTCATTTAATAATATATCTTGAAGATCCCTCCATATCAATGCACAAAGAGCTTCCTTAACCTTTTTTTAAAACACAGCAGGAGTGGGCTGGCCGAGTGGCACATTGGTTAAGAGCCGGCTTTGGGACACCAGCGGCCCTGGTTCGGATCCCACATATGAGGGCCAGTGACGCTGCCCACTACAGCTAACAACAGCTCCACCTGGAGCTGGGCTGTGCGAGCCCTGGCGCCAGTGTAGGCTGCAGCCCCTGCTACAGTGGGCTGCCATAGGCTGCAGTGAGTGGCCAGCAGCCAGCATGAGCTGCCAATAGCTGCGGTGAGTGACCATCCAAAGGCTGGCAACCAATCTGCCTCATCCGGGAAGAGCGCAATGACGATACCAAGATGCGCCAGTGAAGCAACGTCCTCCACAACTAAGCTGAAGAACAAAACGACAGCAACTTGTCTGTTTCCTTTCCCCGATTCCCCAATGCTGTTCCCCTCCCCCAATTCCCCAATAAAGTCTTTTAAAAAAACACAGCAGGAGTATTCGATTGTTTGGGTGTACCGTAATTTATTTAACCAATCCCTGCTGATGAAAATTACTATTGTTTCTAAATATTTTGCTATTTCAAACAATGTTGCAAAAGATAATTTAGCTCATATCATTTCAAAGGCATGCAATTTCAAAGGAATGGAGTTTAATTCCTCGAAGTTGAATTGCTGGTTTAAAGAACATTTTACGAACTTTTTGAATGAGTTGTCAACATTCAAAACAGAGAAGTTTTCATATAAAAATATGAATTTTTAAAATCCCTTGAAAAAATTGAATATCTGGCAATATTGTGTCTGTCACACAGAACAAAAATTAACTGAAGCTAAGTAGCAATTGCTCTCTGCAGGTGACACATGCATTTCCCAGGTGACCAGTCATCATCCACTCCATTTTGCTCCTTTACATTACTTTCCTGATGCCTGAATCCCTTTGTTTTGTGTGTGTGTGTTTTTTTTTTTTTTTGAGGGCAGTGTCCCTGGCCCTCATATGTGGGACCCCAACTGGGCCTGAACCGTGGTCCCTGGTGTCCCAAGCCAGCTCTTAACCACCGTGCCACTCAGCAGGCCCTGAATCCCTTCTAAAAACAAAAACAAAAACAAACCCAATAATCATAATAATAATAATAATAATAATGTGAATCATATATGACAGGGCCTAATCATCTCCAACAAGAGTTAGTCTTTAGGCCCTAACAAAACAAAGCCAAATCGTGGCCCTGCCCTAGAAAGGGTTACACAGCTCAAACTTGCCTTCCTTACCTTGCTTCTCATATTTTAGTGCGCAAACAAATTACCTGGAAGTCTTATTGAAATTCAGGTTCTGATTCAGTAGGTACATCGTTAATGGGGCCAGAGATTTAGAACCTCTCACAAATTTGCCGGTTGTGCAAGGTTTTAAGAGGCCACTTCCTGGGTCCCCCTGCTGATTTCTACCTCTGATTGTTTCAGCCTTCTCAGAGCAATGAAGAAATCAGACTGGAATATGACACCCCAAGTAGCTCCTGTTTCTCTTCAACATTCCTCATTCTTTATTTCTGCCCCAAACCACCCATACACATCAGAAACCTGAAAGGATTTGACTAATAGAAACATAATCAGGGCAAAGATTTCCCTCCATTCATCACACATTACAGAGCATCACATATACAGGGCAATCTGTCAGATGCTATGGGCAACAAAGATGATAAAGACAAGACCTAGGCCTTCAGTTAATCACAAGCCAGCAGAGGAAACGCAGACACAGATAACTCCCAGTGGAAAGGAACTAAGGTAATGGAAGCACAGAGGCAGGAGTTAATTCTGCTACCAATTAGGAGGCTATTTCATCCTGGTAAGAGACAAGAGCTAAACAAAAGGAGTAGAACAAGAAAAGAAAAGAAGGCAAATTTATAATAAACATTCCCAGGCGAGGATAAACAACCTGATTTGAACAGTGGTTTAAGACTACAAGCTGTGGAACCAACATGCTTGGTTCTGACGCTTCTTTGCTCTGTGGCTTTGGGAAATTTAATTCTGCACCTCAGCTTTCTCATCCAATAAGAGACAATAATAATAGTTCCTATGTAATAGGATTATTGTGAGAATTAAATAAAATAATAACTGTAAAATGTATGTAATATATATAAATATAAAATAATAACTGTAGAATAGTGCCTGGTATGTAGTAAACACTCAATAAATTGTGTGTGTGTGTGTGTGTGTGTGTGTGTGTGTGTGTGTTTATAGGGAGTATTGTCTAAAATTTCTAGCTCGGATTAAAAGATAACACCATGATGAAATGAGTTTGGAACCTTCTCAGTTCTGAATATCTAGAGGAGCCAGTCACTCCTCTGTACCTCAGCTCTCCATGTCTTAAAAATTGGAAACTGGCACTTAGAGTGGTCCCAGGAAACTATTGGGCAGATGAAATGGGCATAGGTAAAAGTGTGGTCAGCAGGAAAAGATTTCAAAGACTTTTTTTTTTTTTTTAAGTTTTATTGGGGAACTGGGGGAGGGGAACAGTGTTGGGGAACCAGGGAAGGGGAACAGACAAGTTGCTGTCCTTTTGTTCTTCAGTCTAGTTGTGGAGGACTTTGCTTCACTGGCCCATGTTGGTATCGTCATTGCACTCTTCCCAGATAAGGCAGATTGGTCACCAGCCTCTGGACGGCCACTCATGCACTCTTGGCAGCTCACACCAGCTGGCGGCCGCTCACACTGTAGCCTATGGCAGCCCACTGCAGCAGGGGCTGCAGCTATGCTGTTGCTGGAGACTCACAGCAGCCCAGCTCCAGGTAGAGCTGTTGTTCACCATCTTAGCTGTAGAGGGCAGTGTCACTGGCCCTCATGTGGGATCCGAACCTGGGTCGTGCTGCTCAGAGCCAGCGTCCCAAGGCAACTCTTCTTTTTTTTAAAGATTTTATTGGGGAATTGGGGGAGGGGAACAGCGTTGGGGAATCGGGGAAGGGGAACAGACAAGTTGCTGTCCTTTTGTTCTTCAGTCTAGTTGCGGAGGATGTTGCTTCACTGGCCCATGTTGGTATCATCATTGCGGTCTTCCCAGATGAGACAGATCGGTCGCCGGCCTCTGGATGCCACTCACTGCGGCTATTGGCAGCTCACGCTGGCTGCCGGCCACTCACTGTAGCCTATGGCAGCTCACTGCAGCAGGGGCTGCAGCTATGCCATCCCAGGGACTCACAGCAGCCCAGCTCCAGGTGGAGCTGTTGTTAGCTGTAGAGGGCAGTGTCACTGGCCCTCGTATCTGGGATCCGAACCGGGGCCGCTGGTGTCCCAAACCAGCTCTTAACCAATGCGCCACTCGGCTGGCCCCAGTTTATACTTTTTAAATGAAGTTAGGTGCAGTTAGTTTAAAAGATAGCTCAACAAATTATAACAATGTTGAGATACCATGGTAGTCAACAGCGCTGGTTCATCAAATACAGTCTGACAATTAAGTTCACAAACTTGCCACCATAAACTTACATTGTCAGCACTGAACAAACAGCTCGATAAGGTTTCATAACCTTGGTATATCAGGGTCTCACAGCTGTGTTCGTGTCGATGTATGTTGGTGTCTTGCTGAGTGGCATTCATTATTGTTGTTTCGTGTTTTTGTGAGAATGTCTGAGCTTGAATTAGAGCAACAAACAAACATTAAACTTCTTGTTAAATTTGGCAAGAGTGGAAGTGAAATCAGGGACATGTTAGTCCAAGTTTATGGGGATAATGACATGAAGAAAATGGCAGTGTACAAATGGATTTAACGTTTTTCTAAGGGGAGAGAACATGTTGCTGATGAAGCAAGGTTAGGGAGATCAGTAACGAGCAGAACTGATGAAAACATTGCAAAAATTCGTCTAATTGTGTGTCAAAATCATTAGCTGACTGTGAGAAGCATAGTAGACCAAGTAAACATCAGTAAGAGAAACAGGAAAATCTTAACTGGAAATCTTCGCATGAGAACGATGTGTGCAAAAATGGTCCTGAAGGAGTTCACTGGTGAACAAAAGCAAAAGAGTCGAAGTTTGCCAAGACCTTTTGGAGAGGCAAGACAATGTTTTGGGCCGTGGTATCAGTGGTGATGAAACATGAGTGTACCAATACGACCCTGAAACAAAGCAGCAAAGTGCACAATGGAAGCCAGCCAGCTCTTCATGACCAAAAAATTTCCGTCAGTCCAAATCAAGAGTCAAAGCAGGGCTGGCCGAGTGGCGCATTGGTTGGGAGCTGGTTTTGGGATGCCAGCGGCCCCAGTTCGGATCCCACGTGTGAGGGCCAGTGACACTGCCCTCTATAGCTAACAGTGGCTCCACCTGAAGCTGGGCTGTGCAAGCCCCAGCGACGGTATAGGCTGCAGCCCCTGCTGCAGTGGGCTGCCAGGGCTGCAGTGAGTGGCCAGCAGCCAGCATGAGCGGCTGGCAGCCAGTGCGAGCTGCCAATGGCCGCGGTGAGCGACATCCAGAGGCCGGCGACCGATATGCCTCACCCGGGAAGAGCGCGATGACGATGCCAGCATGTGCCAGTGAAGCAAAGTCCACCGCAACTAGACTGAAGAACAAAGAGACAGCGACTTGTCTGTTCCCCTTCTCCGATTCCCCGGCGCTGTTCCCCTCCCCCAATTCCCCAATTTAAAAAAAAAAAAAACTTTAAAAAAAAAAAGAGTTAACGCAATATTACTAACCTTTTTTTAATATCAGAGGGATTATTCACTATGAGTTTGTACCCACTGGACAAATAGTTAACCAAGTTTACTATTTGGAAGTGCTGAAAAGGCTGCGTGAAAAAGTTAGATTACCTGAAATTTTTGCCAACAATTCATGGCTCTTGCATCACGACAATGCATCAGCTCACATGGCACTGTCTGTGAGGGAGTTTTTAGCTAGTAAACAAATAATAAATAACTGTATTGGAACACCCTCCCTACTCACCTGATCTGGCCCCCAATTACTTCTTTCTTTACCTGAAGATAAAGAAAATATTGAAAGGAAGACATTTTGATGACATTCAGGACATCAAGGGTAATATGGCGACAGCTCTGATGGCCATTCCAGAAAAAGAGTTCCAAAACTGCTTTGAAGGGTGGACTAGGCACTGGCATTGGTGCATAGCTTCCCAAGGGTACCTTCAAAGGTGACCGCAGTGATTTTCAGCAATGAGGTATATAGCACTTTTCCCACAATGAGTTCGCGATCTTAATTGTAAGACCTCATACACCTTGCTGTCCCTGCTTCCAGAGATGAGACATGACTGTCCTTACCCACCCCCTGGTGGTTGGGTGAGGCCTTATGATTCATCCAGACCAATGAGTTGTAACTAAAAGTGTCCTAGTCACTTTAATTGCCAATATGAGACCCTCTAGCTTTCTCTCCCTCTAGCATGACTAGCTATCATAAGCAGAGTTCCACTGCCAACTTTCTAGAGATGATTATGCAGTGTGAGCAAGAAATACACTTTTTTTGTTGTTGTTTAAGCTTTTGGAGTTGTTTCCACAGCATAACCTGGTCTACCCTGAAACAGATACTATTTTAACACATATCAAATTTTTAAAAATTAAACAGCTAACATACAATCCTAATGAGGCTATGGGGAAACATGCTTTCAGAGATTTGCTAGTGGGAGTAAAAATTGTTTCAACCTTTTGGAAAAGTAATTCAACAGCAGATTCTATTAAAATGCAAACTGAGGACTTGTTTTTTTTAAAGATTTTATTGGGGAATTGGGGGGAGGAGAACAGCATTGGGGAATCGGGGAAGGGGAACAGACAAGTTTGTCTTTTTTTTCTTCAGTCTAGTTGTGGAGGATGTTGCTTCACTGGCCCATCTTGGTATCGTCATTGCGCTCTTCTCAGATGAGGCAGATTGGTCGCCAGCCTCTGGATGTTGCTCACCGCGGCTATTGGCAGCTCACGCTGGCTGCCAGCCACTCACTGTAGCTTATGGCAGCCCACTGCAGCAGGGGCTGCAGCCTACACCATCGCCAGGGATCGCACAGCCCAGCTCCAGGTGGAGCCGTTGTTAGCTGTGGAGGGCAGTGTCACTGGCCCTCATACGTGGGATCCGAACCGGGGCCGCTGGCATCCTAAAACCAGCTCTTAACCAATGTGTCACTCGGCGGGCCCCAGAGGACTATTTTTCTTTTTAACTCAGATTCCATTTGGGGGAATTTCTTCCACAGAAATAAAAGTACTACTTCAAAAGGATGTTAGTGTTTATTGTTGCATTATTGGTAGTGACTAAAAACTAAAAATAATCTTAATTTCTAAATACAGTTTAGCCAAATTATGAAGTATTACGCAACTGCCAAACAGATTTTATCCTTTTTATTAACTTCAAGAATGTCCACATGTTAAATGTAAACAAAACGGACAGCAACAACAAAATCCACACAGGATCTTGTACCCACAAGCCTAGAAAACGAAGCTATTTTACTTGAAAGGAACAAGGGTGGTTAAGTGATTAGAGCAGAGAGGGTATTGTCTTGTTTTTGCTATTACATCTTGCTACTCCTCGACTTGTTACAATTTGTACAATCTATGTAATAAAATAAAATCCAGTAAAAGAGAGAGAGAAAAAAATCTAAACCTGAGTGTCGACCCACTGAGTCTTTATACAAGAAACTTAGTATTGATGCCACTAGTTGGGGGGGAAGGCGGAGCTTCTGTAATATATTCCAGACCACGCCCACTTTCTCTGCCAATCGCTTCTCACTTGTGCCGTGGACCGCTCAGCTTTGACGCATGCGTACTCGCCTGAATTTGCCTAGCCTCAAAAGGGTGCCCTGCGAGCTTTGGGTTTGACCCCGTCAGGCTACCGTCGCAAGGACCGGAAAGGTACCTGAGGTTTGCTTCCGGGCGTCTCTTTTGCTTCCCTTTCCCTCCCTCACGTTTTTTCCCTCCCCCTGTTCCCTTTTCTCTTTCGTTCTCTCCCCTAGAGGCCCACCCCTGAGTCGTGAGTCTGGGGTCTGGTTGGTGAAAAAGAGCTATTGCAGCTGGAAGCAGGGAGGTGTGAGAAATTAAGTGAGGTATTTGGTGACCAAGGGCTTGTCTGGAATGTTTTGTTTGTGGGAGGAGGTCGCGTGAGGGTGGGAAGGAAGTTTTCCCTCTGCGGTGAGCGGGGGCGGGGTTGAGCTGGGTTTGCGGGAAGGTGGGACGCACCCCTAAAATGGGTAGCACGGGGGTGGGGCGGTGTGTGGGCAAGGTGAAAAATGGCAGGCGGTGAGAACTGGCATTGGGGTCGCCCCGCATACTGGCATCAGTGTTGCTTTACCCATTTCACCAGAAAAGCAGCTAACACCACTGTGTGGGTTATTTGGATTGTAGGCTTTAGGTAGCCACATTTTATTGCAGGTTGCTTTATTTCCCTTACTTTGGAGAAATCTCCAAGCTTGTGTGTGCTTAAGTATTTAGAGACTTTTTAAAAAGTAAATTTCCACATGGACGCAAAGTCATGGAAGGGGAACAAGTAATTAAAGAGAAAGCAGTGAGTTAGTGAGTTGTAGACCAACCTTCCCCCCAAACCCCCACCAAGTGAAGGTATTTGTTCAAACTAGGCAATAGCGTGCAAACAAAGATTTATCTCATTAGTCCATTAAGGAACACAGATCATAGAAATACAGGCATATCTCCTTTTACTGCGTTTCACAGCCGTTCCTTTTTTCAGAAATTGAAGGCAAAGATCCTCTACCGGCAAAAAGATTACTTTATTGCAGTACTCGATTTATTAAGGTGTGTGGAACCCCAATTCATAATATCTATGAAGTACGCCTATATCTTAGTAAATTGGTTCTCCTCAGCTTCCTAAAACATTATTTCCAGTAGCTCCCTGTTGTACCTTATATGCCCTCTCAAACTTTTAAATCTTATTCAGGCCTTTAGTCTATAGCGTAAGATGAGAGCTCTACAGAATGTCAGCGTCATGTACTGGAGAACGGGGAGAGAGCACAGAATCAATCCTAACTATATTTGAATAACAAGTACGGAGTAGGAATGAGTTTTATTAGAAGGATGAAATTCTCTGTTGTGGTTATAATGACTCCAGAAGTGATTTTAGCTCTCTGTTCCATGCAGAGGAAAACAGCATGTCCTCCCTCCCTGGGTGTCTTGGGTTGGACGCAGCGACAGCTGCCGTGGAGTCTGAAGAGATTGCAGAGCTTCAGCAAGCAGTGGTTGAGGAGCTGGGCATCTCGATGGAGGAACTGCGGCAGTTCATCGATGAAGAACTGGAAAAGATGGACTGTGTACAGCAGCGCAAGAAGCAGCTAGCAGAGTTGGAGACATGGGTCATACAGAAGGAATGTGAGGTGGCCCAGGTTGACCAGCTCTTTGATAATGCATCCAGGTGAGGACTACATGGGAGGAATATCCCGCCATTGGCAGACATTTTTAAAGGATAATTGTTCATGACACTGTGCCATGCACTTATAGTTTACAAGGTACATATGTGGAAAAGCTGACTTCCTCAAAGGTTAGAGTCTAATATCTTACCTTACCACCACCCATATACAGAGGGTGCCAAAAAAATGTATACGGGGTAGCCAGTTAGTTCAGATGGTTAGAGGGTGGTGCTCATAACACCAAGGTTACTGGTTCAATCCCCACATGGGTCACTGAGTTGTGCCCTCCACAACTAAACTGAAACAACTACTTGACTTGGGGCTGATGGGTCCTGGGAAAATGCCCTCCACAACTAGATTGAAACAGCTACTTGACTTAAAGCTGATGGGTCCTGGAAAAACACACTGTTCCCCAATAAAATTTTTTTAAAAAAAAGGACCAAACAATTAAAAAAAAAAATGTATACACATTTTTAGAAAAAAAAACACAAACTATATTAAAATTGTAATACTCAAAATATACTGATAATAAAAGATGAATACAAGTCATGTGCATACGTTTTTTTGGCACCTCCAGTATGTAGAATATTCATCAATCAGAGCCTAGTATGTGATTGGCACAAGGGTCCAGGCCTTGAGTCCCCTCCCTTCTTCCTCTCACATTTTACTTCAGAACAAGTGGGTTGTTTTCTTAGGAAGATCAGCTGGGGAGTGAGGATTGTGAAGAGTTACTGTGTTATGTAATTGGAGCATTAATAAGTTCCTAGGGCCGTAGAAGATTTGTCTCTGGTACCTTGGTTGTCACTTAGAACACATTTTCAATCAACGAGGTAAATGATGAGATTTGGTTGAAAGGACTGTATTTCGGGCTTATTGTGGATTTTTGAGGAACTAGTCTGTTTGGAAACCTCTATTTAAACAGTTTTTCTATGGGAAAAGCATTCTAAATTCTAAACAGACACTTTGGAATGTGGCTGTTTAAATTGAGGTTAGCATAAACATATAGATATAGATATATATAGATATATATATTCTAATGGCTCCTATATTTACTGGTTTTGACCTTTTCTACATGTGTTCCAATATTAGGGCAGTGATTAATTGTGAGTCTTTGGTGAAGGACTTTTACTCCAAACTGGGACTGCAGTACCGGGACAGTAGCTCGGAGGATGAAGCTTCCCAACCTACAGAAATAATTGAGATTCCTGATGAAGATGATGATGTCCTCAGTATTGATTCAGGTAAGAGGTGAAGCTGTGGATCGGAAAGTCTCAGAATTGAAATTGAAACTGGAAGATGAGAAGATGGAAGAGAGGAGAAACCATTGTCTCTAACTCCATATTCCAAACTGCTGGACTTGTCTGATGCAGGACAAAATAGAATGTTGTTAGTATCATAGATGTCTCCTGCACACTACTTCCTGATTGGATTACCCTCCTTTCCCCATATTGTGTAACCTCTATTCTGAATTCCCATTTTTTTTCTTTATAGGTGGCATTAGCACATATGTATATATCCCCAAACAGTAGATTGTTTGGTTTTGTTTTTTACAGTTTTTCTTTTTTTAAGGTATAATTTACATATGATAAAATGCACCCACTGTAAGTGTACAGTGTTTGTTGTAGTACATTTATACAGTAATGCAAACTTAAGTGCAATTTAGTTTTAGAACACTTGTGTCACCCCAAAACATTCCCTCATGCCTGTGTAATCAGTCTCTGTTGTCACCCTGAGCAACCACTGATCTGCTTTCTTTCCGTAAAGTTTTACCTTTTCTAGAAATTTCATAGAAATAGAATCACAATATGTCTTCTGTGGTGTCTGGCTTCTGTCACTTACCATAAGGTTTTGGCGGTCCTTCCATGTTGTTGGACGTGTCAGTAGTTTGTTCTTTTCTGCTGAATGATATTCCATCGCATGGCTATTCCACATGGTTTTACTCATTCCTCAATTGATAAACATTTGGACTGTTTCCAGTTTGGGGCCATTATGAGTAATGCTGCTGTGAAATTTGTGTAAAAGTCTTTGTGTGGATGTTATGTTTCATGTCTCTTGGATATTCTACCAGGAGTGAAATTGCTAGGTCTTATGGTAAGTGTATGTTTGAGTTTTTAAGGAACTACCATGCTGTTTTCCAAAGTGGCTGTACCATTTTACATTCCCACTAGCAAAGCATGGGATTCCAGTTTCTCTACATCCTTGTCACTGCGTGGTATTGTCAGTCTTTTATTTTAGCCATTCTAGTGGGTGTGTAGTATTGTCACACTTTAATTGTAGTTTGAATTTCCCTGAAGACATTGAGCATCTCTTAATACACGCATTTGCCATTTATGTATGGTCTTTGGGGAAATACCTATTTAAATCTTTTGTCTTTTAAAAAAAAGGATTGTTTATGTTTTTATTGTTGTATTAGAAGACTTACTATACTTTAGGTACAATTCATTTCTTGGATATACGAGTATTTTATAAACATTTTCTCTCGGATTATGGTCTTTAATTTCTTGATGGTGTCTTTTGAAGATTAAAAATTCTTGAGGTAGATTTGAGGGTGGTTTGTTTATTTTGCTTATGGCTATCCAGTTGTTCCACCACCATTTGTTGAAAAGACTGTTCTTTTGGTACCCTTGTTTAAAATCAACTGGGCATGTATGTGAGGGTCTACTTCATCCCATTGATCAAAATGTCTGTATACCAGCACCACACTGTGTTAATTACTGTAGATTATAGTACGACTACATATTAAAATCACTTCGTTAGTGAAAAGCCTCTAAATTTATTTGTATTTCATATATGGGTATATTCCAAATTTTAGGAACAGCTTGTCAGTTTCTACACAAAATATATATATTTTAACCTGCTAGGATTTAATAGGAAATGTATTGAATCTAAAGATTAATTTGGGGAGTATTGCCTTTTTAATTAATACTGAGTCCTAATGCATGAACATGGTACATCTCTCCTAAGTAGTTTATTCTTTTTAATTCTAATGTGAATGGGATTGTTTTTATTTCATTTTAGGATTGTTTGTTGCTAGGACATAAAAATATAGTTGGTTTTTGTGTGTTGACCTTGCAGCCTATGATCTTATTAAGCTCACTTATTACTTCTAGAAGCTTTTTGTGGATCCATTAGAATTTTCTATACACTAGATGAGGTCATCTGCAAATATATCAATTTTACTTCTTTCTTTCTAATGTGGATGCCTTTTATTTCTTTTTCTTGTCTTGTTGTACTCACTGGAACCTCCAGTACAATGTTGAATAAAGGTTTTGCAAGCACATCCTTTCCTTGTTTCTGATCTTAGGGGGAAAGCATTTGGTCTTTAAGCATTATGATGTAAGCGGTAGGGTTTTTGTGACAATACTTTTATCAGGCTGAGGGAAGTGGCTTCTATTCCTAGTTTGCTGGGTGTTTTTTATCATAACTGGATTGAATTTTAGATTGTGTCAGCTACTTTTTCTGATCATATATTGGGTTGTCAGAAAAGTCATGACGTATTTTTTTCTGTTTTTTGTTGCAAAAATGCGTCATGACTTTTCCGACAACCCAATAGTTTTTGTCCTTTATCCTGTTAAAAGGGTGAATTAAAATAATTATTTTTGGGCTGGTTGAGTGGCGCGTTGGTTAAGAGTTGGATTGGGATGCCAGCTCTGAGCAGCAGGGCACCGGTTCGGATCCCACATAGAGGGCACAACGTCACTGGCCCTCTACAGCTCAGATGGTGAACAACAGCTCAACCTGGAGCTGGGCTGCTGTGAGTGGCCGGCGGCGACGTAGGTTGCAGTGGGGCTGGCCAGCAGCAGGCGTGCTCTCTCATGAGCTGCCATGAGCCTCCGTGAGTAGCCGTCCAATGGCCAGTGAGTGACTGCCTCACCTGGGAAGAGCGCAATGATAATACCAACATGGGCCAGTGAAGCAATGTCCTCCACAACTAGACTGAAGAACAAAAGGACAGCAACTTGTCTGTTCCCCTTCCCCAATTCCCCAACACTGTTCCTCTCCCCCAATTCCCCAATAAAATCTTAAAAAATAATTACTATTATTATTATTATTTTGGTGATGTTAAACCAACCTTGCATTCCTGGAATAAACCCCACCCCCTTTGTTGTAGTGTATAATCCTTTTTACATGTTGCGGTATCAGATTTGCTAATACTTTGTTAACATTTGTTTTTTTTTTATTGGGGAACAGTGCGTTTTTCGAGTCAAGTCATCAGCTCCAAGTCAAGTAGTGGTTTCAATCTAGTTGTGGAGGGTGTGGGTATCGAACCGGCAACCTTGGTGTTGTGAGCACTGTGCTCTAACCAACTGAGCTAACCAGCTGCCCTTGTTAAGAATTTTTGAGCCTACATTCTAAAACTAGAGTGAACCAGTTTGAACCTGTTCTAAAACTAGATTGCCCTAAAGTTTCATTGCTGTGTTAATGTACTACAACACACACTGTACATTGTTTTGTACACCTGAAACAAAAAATAAACAAATTTTTTAAACCTTTGTTCATGAGGGCTATTGGTCTGTAATTTGTTTGTTTGGCTTTGGTATCGATAATATGGAAAATAAGATGTTAGGAAGTGTCCCCCTTCTCTGAGTTTGTGTGGAATTGTGGTATTTCTTCCTTAAATGTTTGATAAATTCAGCAGTGAGACAGTCTTGGCCTGGACTTTTCTTTGTGGAAAGATTTTTTTTTTTTTGAGGGCAGTGTCACTGGCCCTCATATGTGGGGTCGAACCGGGGCCGCTGGCTTCCCAAACCAGTGCTTAACCACTGCGCCACTCAGCCAGCCTGAAAGATTTTTTTTTTTAATAAGCTTTTAGTTTGGAATAACTTTAGATTTACAGAAAAATTGCAAAGATAGTACAGAGTTCCTGCATACCTTTCACCAGTTTCTTTTAATGTTAACATTTTATGTTACCTTAGTATCTTGGTCAAGACTAAGAAGCAAACTATCACTTTTATCTAAACTCCATACTTTATTTGCTTTCTGGACTTTTTCTGTCCTGGGTTCCTATCCGGGATACTACATTGAATTTATTGTGAGAAGGTTTTTAATTACTAGTTTATGTTCTTTACCTGATAGGTCTACTTAGATATTCTTTTCCTTCTCCAGTGGTTTTACTAATTTTTGTCTTTTAAGAATTTGTCCGTTTTATATCTGAGTTGTCTTAATTATTGCCATAAAGTTGTTCATAGTATTCCCTTATGATCCTTTTTAATTTTCTTAGGTTCTGTAGTGATGTTATTTCTTTCATTCCTGATATTAATTAGATTTGGGTCTCTTTTTTTTTTTTCTTGGTTAGTCTAGCTAAAGGTTTATTAATTTTGTTGCCCTTTTTCAAAGAATCGTTTTGGGGTTGCATTGGTTTTTCTCTCCTGTTTTTCTGTTTTCTATTTTATTGATTTCTACTCTGATCGTTATTATTTTCTTCCTTCTATTTAATTGAGTTTGATTTGCTTTTTCTAGTTTCTTAAAGTGGAGGCTTAGATTATTAATTTTAGACCTTTCTTCCTTTCTAATTTAAACATTTAAAACTATAAATTTCCTTTTAAGAATGTTCACTGCATCTCATACATTTTTATATC
This sequence comes from Aselliscus stoliczkanus, assembly GCA_033961575.1. Lineage (NCBI taxonomy): Eukaryota > Metazoa > Chordata > Mammalia > Chiroptera > Hipposideridae > Aselliscus > Aselliscus stoliczkanus. The sequence continues at coordinate 103,958,998 of CM066739.1, forward strand.
TTGTATTTTCATTTAGCTCAATTTTTTAAATTTCCTTTGTGATGTTTCTTTGACCAGTGGATTATTTAGGATTACAGTTTGATTTCCAAATATTTGGGAATTTCCCAGATTTCTTTCTGTTGTAAATTAATTTCATTGCTATCAAAAAACATACTTTGTATGATTTCAGTCCTTTTACATTTACTTAGATTTTTTTAATGGCCTAGCATGTTGTCTGTTCTGGAGAAGGATCCCTGTGTACTCGAAAAGAATTTGTATTCTGCTGCTGGAGTGTTTTATAAATTCTGCAACAAAAGTGACCCTCGTATGATGACCACATATAGTGTGACCCCATTTGTATGACACATCCAGAATCGGCAGATCCATAGGGACAGAAAGTAGATTAGTGGTTGCTGGGAGTTGAGGAGATGCTGGAATGGAGAGTTAACGGCTAATGGGTATTTGCATCACCCCAAAAAGGAAACCCCATACTCATTAGTAGGTTTTCTTTTTGGGGTAATGAAGATGTTCTTGAATTAGATAGTGGTGTGGATTGTACAACCTTGTGAATATGCTGCAATGCATTGAATTAAACATCTTAAAAGGGTGAATTTTATGGTATGTGAATTACACCTGAATTTTTTTTTTTTTTAATTGAGGAACAGTATGTTTTTCCAGGACCCATCAGCTCCAAAGTCCAGTAGTTGTTTCAATCTAGTTGCGGAGGGCGCATTTCAGTGGCCCATGTGGGGATTGAACCAGCAGCCTTGGTGGTGTGAGCACTGCGCTCTAACCAACTGAGCTAAGCGGCTACCCTAAAGTTGTTTTTTTTATGAATTTCAAATGTATTTCCTTAGTTGCACTAGCCACATTTCATTTGCTTAGTAGCCATATGGTGTAACAGATTGAACAGTGCAGATGTAGAATAATTCTATTACAGCATAAGAGCAGGAAGTTCTACTGTACAGCACTACTCAAGAATAAACAGTTTTGGGCCAGCCGAGTGGCATGGTGGTTAAGCGCTGGCTTGAGAAGCCAGCGGCCCCGGTTCAGGTCCCACATGTGAGGGCCAGTCACACTGCCCTCAAAAAAAATAAAAAAATAAACAGTTTTGCCTAATTTATCGGTCACATCTCGTTTTTCAAATCATTCAGTTAATCCATAAGTAAATTATTGTTATAGAAATTCAAATATGCAATGAAAACCAAAATTCCACAGACGGCCACCTGTCCTAGGACTTTACCCCAGGTAAACACAGTCACCTATTTTCTGTGTATCTCTGGATACTTTTGGTACTTCGATATATATATATATATATATATATATATATATATATGTATGTATATATATGTATGTATACCTTTATCTGCTTTGCAGTTGTTATCAAGAGTACTTCCATGATAATGCTTTTAGGTAGCTTAGTTCTTGATTTCTTGGAAATCATTGTGTGTAAGTATCTTATACTCACTAGAGTTTTTCTCATCCACAGGTGACGCTGGGAGCAGAACTCCAAAAGACCAGAAGGTAAGCTAGAATGGGGAGGGGGTTGGGGAGAGATAAGAATATGAACATGGGAGAAACTTTTGCCCTGACCATTCAGTCAGCTTAGCCATTGACATGTAATCATTCACCCTGTAATCAGCCCTGTGGGTTGTAGCCTTCTAATAGATGTGGTAAGAATGCAAAAGAGGTTACTTAGAGATGCCTGCACTGAGGGCTACTGAATGTAGAGTCTGGCACTGACCAGCTAGGTGAGATTAATCAAGGAAAGCTTCCTAAAGCTGATTTCTGAACCAGATTTGTAAGAAAGGGCAATTTTGCCTGATCAAGTAACCGTAGCTTTCAAACATAGCTAATTCTATTTTGTTTTTTGCAACAAGTTCTTTCTTATTCTGAAGTTATTTCTTACCTATGCTGCTATTTTAAAACTTGTTTCCTTCATGCCCTTCCTTACAGCTCCGTGAAGCAATGGCCGCCTTACGGAAGTCAGCTCAAGATGTCCAGAAGTTCATGGATGCTGTCAACAAGAAGAGCAGTTCCCAGGATCTCCATAAAGGTTAGGATCAGGAGGTACCTCGAGACAAATCGGGGTGAATTCCTACAGAGATTTCATGGGTAATTGGCTTTGTCTTAGCATCTAAGAACCCTTCTCCACCTCTGTTGGGTTCTTTTAACGCCACAGGCTATACAGATCCATGTAAGAATATTTGTGACTTTTGTCTTCCCTTGTTATCTAAGTCTTTTGCCTGCCGATTTTCCAGGGTCTGGTGGTTTTATCCAAATACCATTTCAGCTCATGCTCATGACTACTTCTTCCGACAGGGATCAGAGAGCAGAGTAACTCAAACACTTATAAAGCAGTCTGAGGGAAGCTTTATTGTAGAATGGGGCTGTTTCAGGAAAATGTTTTATGAATGCTACTTCGCGCTTAATGCGTTGTTAATATTGTTAATGAGGAGTTGGAAACATTTGGTTAAAGTGAGATGCTCTTGAATTACATGTGAATTTCAATGACTCAAGTTTTGCCTGTTAGCAGAACAGTTGAGTCAGCTGTGTCTTGCACTTCTGCCCTTAGCCAAGAGAGAGCAAACGTGGTTAAGGATCAGAGATGGCCGCATTTTCCATGGTTACCCCACTGCCCTCTTCACTTCTCCGTTCTCTCTCCAGTCTCTGCCCTGTCTCTTTAGAAGAACGCCTTTGATTTCCTCCACAGGGAACTTGAGTCAGACGCCTGGAGAACTGAGCAGAGACGGTGACCTGATAGTCAGCATGCGCATTCTGGGCAAGAAGAGAACGAAGACGTGGCACAAAGGCGTCCTCATCGCCATCCAGACGGTCGGTACGGTCAGCCTGCACGGGAGCTCACGAAAGGCAGCCTGCAGCCTCCGTCGCTGACAGACTCGTGCCCTTCCCCTCAGCCTTGCCTCTTGTCTAGCACCCGGCAGCCGCGATTTACCCACAAACAGATGGCTTGGAACATTTGTTGTTTCTCTCTCTCTTTCCCTCAGGGCCAGGAAGGAAGTACAAGGTGAAATTTGACAACAAAGGAAAGAGTCTGCTGTCGGGGAACCATATTGCCTATGATTACCACCCTCCTGCTGACAAGCTGTATGTGGGCAGTCGAGTGGTGGCCAAGTACAAAGACGGGAATCAGGTCTGGCTCTATGCTGGCATTGTAGCTGAGACACCAAACGTCAAAAACAAGCTCAGGTACCTGGACAGAGGGCTGGAAAGAGAGCGGAAGCTGGGAGCACAGCACCTGCCCTGTTCAAGCCATAGTCCAGATCTTAACAATTAGCCTTTGTGCTCTTAGTCCCCGGTGGCCAGAAACCCTTTCTCTTTCTTTGTCACAGGAGTCATGCGGGTGATTCTTTCTCTTTTTATTGATTTATTTTTTTTACCTTTCTCAGGGACAATACTTGGCGGACATCTAGGAGAGTACTCAGGATTGATTAATGGTTAGGGGAACAGGGAATTGATATAGAAGGAAGAAATGAAGTAGAGACCAAATGGTTTTCGGAATAGGAATTTGGTAGCGGAACAAGAAAAAACAGCTTTTGAGAAAGTGGGGGTATGTTGGTTAGATTGAGGGAGAATTCTTAACCCTGGGAGTGGGAGGAAAGAATCACAGGGAGAAAGTAGTGACTGGAACGTCCTCTCTGAAGGGTGTCCTGTTTGAGCCAGAGGAGTAGAGGCTACGATAAAATAATGTTTGTAGGTCACATTAAATACAACCCCCCGATCTTTCTGCATTCACTCTTTTCTTAACAGGTTTCTCATTTTCTTTGACGACGGCTACGCTTCCTACGTCACACAGTCTGAACTGTATCCCATTTGCCGGCCACGTGAGTGTGCTTCCTCTCTTTCTTAGTGGTGGCTAGACCACCTTCCTTACCTTGTATTTCTTTGAAAGACGCCCAGTTAAAGAGTCCTAGTGTTCTTGGTGCCTCACTCCCAAAGAGCAAAAGTTTGATTAAACCCTTTCACTGCATTAATCAATTTCAAGTTTTTTTCATTCAATGTGTGTCAGAAATCCACAAAAAAATAAAAAATTGATCGTTTGATTTTTATGCATTTAGTAACATTTTGAGCTGCTTTGTACATACATGACGTTATTTTTATTTTAAACCTTTGTTTTATGGTAATAAATTTACCATTATATTGAATTTTAGCAAAAAAATACTCAAAATGTACAAAGTGGCATCAATTAGATTTAAGTATAGAAAATTAGAATCTAATGGCATTGATGACATAAAAAATTTATTACAAAATGTTATACAGTATAGCATAGAAAACATTTTTTTAAAAGAAGAAATAAACTTTTTGTTTGTTTTTGTTTTAGTGGGGAACAGTGTGTTTTTCTAGGACCCATCAGCTCCAAGTCAAATAGTTTCAATCTAGTTGTGGAGGGTGCATCTCAGTGGCCCATGTGGGGATCGAACCGGCAACCTTGGTGTTAGGAGCACTGTGCTCTAATCTACTGAGATAACTGGCCTCCCCCCAAAACATCTTTGTTATTGATAGTGCAAGCCACAGGAAAACCCATCTGTACATTGCAGCTAAAGCCTTAATATCCTTTGGGAGATAGAGTTTTATTTGTTTATCTGTAGTCCTAGGTCTTGGTAGCCAAAGAGTGAAACACTGGAAGATCAGGCCTGACCTTGGGTGGGTACTTGTATTGTAGATGTGTTTTTTGTTTTTGTTTTTGTTTTTTGTTTTTGTTGTTTTTTTTGTTTTGTTTTTTTAGGGCAGTGTCACTGGCCCTCATATGTGGGACCCGAACCGGGGCCACCGGCCTCCGAAGCCAGCGCCCAACCACTGCGCCACTTAGCCGGCCCTGTAGATGTGTTTTGATTTTGTTTCTAAGTGATTAGGTTTGAGATGATATTACTGGTTTCCTGGTCTTGTGCTTTGTCTAACATGTGTATATAAATCTGTGATCTCCGTAGTGCTTTCTACAGAACTGTGTTAGGTGCAGGCTTCATGCTGTCCTTTACACTTGTGACTGGCTTGGGACAGACTTCCACAGAAGCATTGGTTTTTGTTTTTGTTTTTTTTCCCTTAACTTTGTTTTTTTTTTTTTTTTTAAAGAAGCAATGGTTTTTAATTGCAGAAGAGTCAGCTTACACTGCTGTGTTGTCCCATAACATGACAGCAAATGCTTTCAGGATCCCTTAGAAGCCTGATAAAGAATGAGAAGGACAAATTTTTTTTTTAATCTATTTCATGATGCCACCTGATCTTTTTGATTTACCTCTAGATTTATATCAGGTTAGCAAGAATTTCCGCTTGAATTTTTCTAAGGAGAAACATCCATTTTTCTGAGATGAGTGACTCAACCTGTATTTAATATTTACTTGATTTGTGTGATACACAATAAGGTTCGATGCTTTTTAGGTGATTTTAGTTTTTCATTCCTTGAGGTTATGATTTCTTCATTGATTATTCTGTCCCTCCCATCCTCAAAATACCAAACATCTCCTTGCCAGCTATTTTTCCCTGTGAAGATGTGCCCTATCTGCCCCCTCTCAGCCCTCCTTCTTTCTTGGGACAGTGAAAAAGACTTGGGAGGACATAGAAGACATCTCCTGCCGAGACTTCATAGAGGAGTACATCACCGCTTACCCCAACCGACCCATGGTGCTGCTCAAGAGTGGCCAGCTCATCAAAACGGAGTGGGAAGGCACGTGGTGGAAGTCCCGAGTGGAGGAGGTGGATGGCAGCCTGGTCAAGATCCTCTTCCTGGTACTGTTCTGCCCTAGAGTTTTGGGGGCGGGTTCGGGTGGGATGGGGCATGTAAGAGACAACAAGGAGGATGGTTTTGTAAAACTTCATAGTTTCCCTCTTTCTTGTCCTCCTATCTGTTCTCGCTGCTTTGGGTCAAATTTTACTTTGTCCTTTGTGTTCTTCTGGGGATCGTTTTCGACAATAAATTCCCAGATTTAATTATGATACTAATCTGCATGGTGATGGTGGTTTTTTCTCTCTAGGTGTATTCACATTGCATGTAGGTACAGAGCAAGGAGCCAGTTCCATTGGTCCATGGTTAGGGTTTGGTAACAGTGGGACAGAGACGGAGCGATTGAGGAATTGGAGGTCCTAATGATCTTTCAAGACCCCAGTTCACTTAGATCTTCTGTGCCCGTCCTTTTCTCCCCTCTCACGCCTTACTTAGAATCCTATTCCTTCACTGGGCTATCCCAGCTTTTTCCTAAGGCCTGATGATGTTGGTCATGTTTCTTATACTCAGTAAAAACATCTGTCACACCTGAAATTTCTTAAACAAGAAATATGTGTTTATTTCTAGTTCGTATCCCTGATGCCTGTCATGGAGCACAGCACTTAAGTTTATTGACGAGATGAAGGATTCAGGGCTCATCATGGAGATTTCCCTGAGGAGGCCCATGGTGTATATTCTCCACAAATGGCAGGATAGATTCTAGTCCTTAACCCATTTAACCCCACCCTTCCTTCCTCCCAATCCCCCAGGATGACAAAAGATGTGAATGGATCTATCGGGGCTCTACACGGCTGGAGCCCATGTTCAGCATGAAGACATCCTCTGCCTCTGCACTGGAGAAGAAGCAAGGAGGACAGCTCAGGACACGCCCAAATATGGGTATGTCCTGAAAGATAAGATACCCTGGGGGAGGGAAGAAATGGACATGCCAGCCAAGGAGATTATATGCAACCGAGCTATCCTTTGTTTACCAGGATGACACTCCTGACTCATTGGAAACAGGACGTGTGCCCTGAGCTGTTCCCCGTAGTGGTGATGGGTTTGGGTGCTACCTCCACATGCTGCAGCTCTGATTCGTTCTAAACAACCACATAAAAATCTGAAACAACTGGCTTAGGTTAGGGATGTTGGTGGTAGCTACCTCTGTTAGTTAAGAGAATCACCTGCTCTGTATCAGATGTGGTCAACTTTTTATAGCCCAAACTTTTTTTTGTTTTTATGTCTTCCTGGCATATTTCCTGGTTGATTTTTTTTTTTTCCTGACTACACTGGCTGATCAAAGAATGTATTTTTGAAAGTTTTCACCAAAATATATAATAATTAACTAACATAAATTGTCTGAGGCAGGAAGATAAAATCTAATTGTTTAAGTCAAAGCCAGTCTGTGCCAGTTTCACCACTCATTGTGTAAAGATTGGGAACTGACTGTCGCAGCACTTACTCAAAATGTTTCCATTTTTGCTCTTTTATATTATGTAAATTGAGGATCGGGTGTGTGCATGAATACAGGTGACACCACGACCTTCTTCTCAATGGTCCGTTTCCTTTTCCCGTAGGTGCTGTGAGGAGCAAAGGCCCTGTGGTCCAGTATACTCAGGATCTGACCAGTACTGGAACCCAGTTTAAGCCAATGGAGCTCCCACAACCGACAGCCCCACCCGCCCTGCCTGCTACACCCACCCCACCTGCCCCACCGGCTCCACCTCTGTCCCCCCAGGCAGGTGACACTGAGTGAGTGCTAGTCCTTCCTTTTGGCCAGTTTCTTTGGTATTTCATCTTTTCTGTATCCATTACTATATGATCTCTTCTCTAATCTCCTAGAAGCTTGGAAAGCCAGCTTGCCCAGTCACGGAAGCAGGTAGCCAAAAAGAGTACATCTTTCCGGCCAGGATCTGTGAGCTCTGGTCATTCCTCTCCTACATCCCCTGCACTCAGTGAAAATATCCCTGGTGGAAAACCTGGGATCAACCAGACATATAGGTGAGAGAATCTCAGGCTCTCTGGGGGGTGTTGGCAATGTGGACTGAGTGGTCCCTTGTAGGGCAGCTCCTTGGCTCCACGGGGCTTTGTCAAGGTTATGATGGTGACGATTTGGACTTAAAACAAAAGCTTTAACCTTGGAAGTTTCCAAGAAACAGAACATAAAAATAATTGAATTAGAAACTGGGTGCCACGGAAGTCATTTGTTAAAACTTCTCATTAAATGTGATGTCGTCATTGGTACCATAAAAAGGGAACACTTATATCAGGTTAGCAAGAATTTCCACTTGAATTTTTCTAAGGAGAAACATCCATTTTTCTGAGATGAGTGTCTCAACCTATATGAAGTATTTACTTGATTTGTGTGATCATTTACAAAAATGAGGTTCAATGCTTTTAGGTGACTTTAGTTTTGCATACCTTGAAGTTATGATTTCTTCATTTATTTTTCTGTCTCTCCAACTTAAAAAATACCTTGCCAGCCATTTTTCCCTGTGAAGATATGCCCTGCCTGCCCCCTCTCAGCCCTCCTTGAACTATGGGAGTCAGTAAGGATATTTCTAGGACACATGGCAGGAAAAAGAGCATTGGTAGTAGACTGGGCTCTACTTCCATAATTTACAGGCAAAAAACTTTTAGGAAAAGGTACACACACTGTTGAGATAGAGGTACTATCAGTCGGTGAAGATTAGCCAGGATGTTTTCTTATCCAGGTTTTTTGGCAGGGCACGGGGAAATCTGACGGGTGTCATCTTGAGCTTCAAGAACACATCTGTTTGAAAGATTGGAGAAGTGGTTTAGCCAGGTGTGGGGAGGGGCGTAATTATCCAACAGAGACCCTGTTGTGCTCTTCTTACCTGATCTCGCATCTTATTTTCAGATCACCATTAGGCTCAACAACCTCTACCCCAGCACCCTTGGCACCACTGGCACCCCCAGCATCCTCAGCACCCCCAGCATCCTCAGCACCCTCCGCTCCCCCAGCCCTCCCAGCACTCCCAGCCTTCCCAGCCTTCCACGGCATGCTGGAGCGGGCCCCAGCAGAGCCCTCCTACCGCGCCCCCATGGAAAAGCTTTTCTACTTACCTCATGTCTGCAGCTATACTTGTCTGTCTCGAGTCAGACCTATCAGAAGTGAGCAGTACCGGGGCAAGAACCCTCTGCTCGTCCCACTGCTCTATGACTTCCGGCGGATGACAGCCCGGCGCCGTGTAAACCGCAAGATGGGTTTTCACGTTATCTATAAAACACCCTGCGGCCTCTGCCTGCGGACAATGCAGGAAATTGAACGCTACCTTTTTGAGACTGGCTGTGACTTCCTCTTCCTAGAGATGTTCTGTTTGGATCCGTATGTTCTTGTGGACCGGAAGTTTCAGCCTTTTAAGCCCTTTTACTATATTTTGGACATCACCTATGGGAAAGAAGATGTTCCCCTATCCTGTGTCAATGAGATTGACACAACGCCTCCACCCCAGGTGGCCTACAGCAAGGAACGAATCCCAGGCAAGGGTGTTTTCATTAACACGGGCCCTGAATTCCTGGTTGGCTGTGACTGCAAGGACGGGTGCCGGGACAAGTAAGTCGGTAGGGCTGTTACTGGCCCTGCCTCTACCTTTGCTATGGCTGCCTTTCTTTCCACCTCTTCCTGTGCCTTCTGTCTGCATTCCTTTCCCCTTTCCCCACCTCCCTTTACCTCCTTCCTCAGCTGAGCTACCTTGAGACCTCCATGAAAGCCCTGAGATAGGGATGCTGGGTTGACTTGGCCCCACTACATAACGCTGGGTATATGTGTTTCTGTCTCTGACTGTCCTCTTCCTTTGCTTCCCTCCGCCATGCTTTCAATTTCATCATCCGTCTCTCTCTTACTCTCACTGTCTGTTCTTACTGTGTCTTTTCCTTTCTGTTACATGTATAAAAGAAGAAAAAGAAATGTCTCCACCTTATCCCCATCCTTTTATCAGTGCTTCTTGCCTCTTAAGAAAACCTCACAGCTCTAGCTGTCATATCTTCTATCGTATACAGGTCCAAGTGTGCCTGCCATCAGCTCACTATTCAGGCTACAGCCTGTACTCCCGGCGGCCAAACCAACCCCAACTCTGGCTACCAGTACAAAAGGTTGGAGGAGTGCCTGCCCACCGGGTAAGTAGGGGAAACAAAGCGCCTCAGACTGAGGGGCTTGTTCTGGGTTTTTCTCTGCTTGTAGGAACCATCAGAATTCTAAAACTCGGAACCAAAAATAGAATAACTGAAACAGGCATGTTGTCAATTAAATCTTATTTACTGAAATCCTACCACATGTTTCTCCCTTGGGCTTTCCTTGAAATGAAGACATAGTATGATTGAAAATGTCTAGCAGTTTTCTTTTTTTTTTTCTCTGTTTTTCCTTTTATTAGCATTTATTTTATGTATTTAACTCCCAGGCCATAAGTTTTTGTTTCTTCAGTTTCTTCTGGGAGATCTTTTTCTTCTGTGCAGCCTCCTCTTCTGGTTTAGGAACAATTTGTTCCTTTTCAGTGAGGCGCATTTCGATGTGGCAGGGAGAGCTCATGTAGGGGTTGATCTGCCCGTGAGCTCTGTAAGTTCTGCCCCGCATCTTGGGAGCTTTGTGCACCTGAATGTGCTCAGTGACCAGAGCATCTATATCTAAACCCTTAAGTTCAGCATTCTTCTCTGCATTTTTAAGCATGTGCAGTAAAAATTCTGCACTCGTTTTGGGCCACCAACCCTGTGTCCAACCCCACTGTTCGGCCTGGACACACCTCCCAACTCCACCGTTGCAACGACAGAACGGCACACATTGCTTTTGTAATGTGACATCTTTTAGATACTTGGTGGCTTTTCGGATATGCATACCCTTGATGGCCTGGGCAGTTTCACGAGTGTTCTTAAAATGAACCCGTAGATTCGAACCTCTCAATTTACATGATTTTGTGAGGTTCTCCAGGTCAAGAGAATAGCGAACCATTTTTAGAGGTCACCTCAAACCACTTTCGGGAAGAGTAAATGTCGAGCAATTTTCTTTTGCGATCAAAGGTGATCTTAATTTTATAGCTGTATGAAAGTCCTAACAGATTGCCCTGGGCTCTCCAACCAGAAATTGAGTGGAGGAGGGAGAGCCAGCACGTGCGCTCGAGAAGGACAGGTCGGAAAGAGGGCGACAGTGGAAAAGGGGTTACATAAGAATATGTGAACCGATAAGCCCAGTATTCAACATGCATAATTAACAGAACAGGTGAAGAGAGGAGAAGGGCATCAATGAAATAATTCAGATATTTTCCTATAATTGAAGAGCCTGTTTCCAAATTGAAAGGGCCAGTCAGGTCCCAGCGTAATGGATGAAAATAGACCCTTACTAAAAACATGATAGTAAAAACACTGAGGACAAAAAGAAAATCCGAGAAGCTTATAAAGAAGGGAAGTAGATCACAAAAATAAAAGGATTCAAAATGACTTCAGTGTTCCAAAGCAACATTGGAAGCTAGAAGGCAATTAAGGAATCTTTTCAGAGTTCTCAGGGAAATGATTTCTAACCTAGAGTTCTAAACCCAAGCAAACTGTCAGTTGAGTGTTAAAACAGGCTAAAGACATCTTTTAGAACATGAAATACCTCAAAATTACTCCATTACTCCCCTTCTCAGAAGTTACAAAATGTTTACCAAAATGAGGGGATAAAGTCAAGAGAGAGGAAAGCATATGGATCCAGGAAACAGGATCTTAAAACTCAAAAGGGGGATGAGGGGGATCCCATAGATGATAGTGAAGGGAAAGGGGGCTTCCAGGCTGACTATGCTGGGTGTGGAGAACAGCTAGTATGACAGCAGCCAGACCTGGCTACAAGAGAACCTTGGGGAAAAATGAACAGTTTGATAGAAAACCTGCTGTGTCTGAGTATCTTCAGAGGAGATTGAGACATTGAAAAACGAGCAGAGGAAAAAGATAGTTATTAACTTTAGCTGCATCACTGTATCATTTTATGTTTTCATTACAAACAAAATATTTGAATCTTATAACAGTGTTTAGACTTGATAATGCTGGGTGGTAGGTAAGTAAGTGTTCATTGTATCTTTTTTACATGTTTGAAATGTTTCATAAAAACTGTTTCAAATAACCACAAATAATGTCACTTCCCTGCTTGAAACTCTCTAATGGCTTCCCACTGTACTTTGGATTTTATTCTAATTCTTAATCTTGGGTCACAAGACCCTGCACTATCTTGCCTCTTCCTATCTCTCTCCCTCCAGAACTGTTCCAACCACACTGATACTCTTCACTTCCCGGATCCAGTTCACCCAGTGTCTGCCAGCCTACCTCCAGGGCCTTTGTACATACTGTGCCCTCTTCTTGGCATCCTCCCACTGTTCCTTTGCGTAGTTATCTTCCTTAACCTTGAGCTCTCTCAACTCTAGTCTCACCTCCTCAGAGAAACCTTTCCTGGTCACTCTAAAACTGGGTCATTGTCACTCCCTCAGTTCTCTCAGCGAGCACCCTGTATGTGTCCTTTATAGCATCTGTGACAACTTGGCGTTTATTATATTCGTTGACTTGTTTTTGTTCTGTCTTTTCCATTAGAATGTAAGCTCCATGGGGGTGGGGAACCTTCTCTGTCTTGCTCGCTGCTCGCTGTATCACCAGCAGCTAATTTACCCAGTGCCTGACACATAGGAACAACTCAAACACATTTTGCTAAATGAATGAGTGATACTCAGTATAGTTCTCAGGGAGTTTCCTCTGGTGATTAAATCTGAGTTCAAATTCTGGCCTCCTCCCTCCCAAGCTGACCCTGGCTCTTTGACACAAATAGGATATGAGTACTGACCCCCCTCCCCCCAACCCATCCCTAATGGGGCTTCAAGGGACTGAACTAAGTTGTTTCTTGATATGGTTGCTGGTTCCATGGTGTTTCTGTGAAAATTCATTGAGCTGTAGACTTCTGTGTCCACTTTTCTCTGTGTATATAATGTTTTAATAATGTATTTAAAGTTTAAAAAACACCCTTATAGGGCTACTTTGAGGATAGAATAAGAGAATCTTTGTAGAGCAGTGACGCAATGCTAAACCCAAAGCATATGCCCAATAAATAGAAGCTACTCTTACCTTCTTTGTCCAGAGGGATGAGACTAACGTCATCAACCAACTAATTGGACTCGTGCCATCTTTCCAAAAGTAAACGTCTCCCTTCAATTTCCATAATGCCTCCCTTCAATTTCCATACCAGGAAAATAAGAAGTCAAATCTTAACACAGCACAGCAGGTAGAGCAGAAACACCAGCACCTGAAAAGACGGCTGTTCTCTCGCTATAACTACTTCCTTTAATGACCATATTTCCTAAGTCTCTGATTAACCTCAACATTTACTTTAAAAATGTTATTAAATCCCTTGAACTAGATATAGAACATGAGCTCCCTGAGATTAGAGATTACAACCTTTTCCCCTATCATGTCCGCTGTATCCAGCACAGCTGGTGGTGTTTTTAAAAATGAACAGAAGAATGAAAACCAACTTTTCCAAAAGAAGAATCCCATGAACTTGAGTACCAGTTCGTCCTCTTTCCTCCCTTTCAGGATATCCTGTATTGGCTTCTGCATTTCGCACATCTTTTTTCCATGCATCAATTTTTACACATCGACTTAGCTTACCTACTTATTTTAATGGCTCTTAACGTGCTCACATCATAGTTGCATAGCTCTTCTCCAGGCTAGTCGTTCTGGTGTTCATTGTTACTAACTGCAGTGCTCTAAGTACCTGTAGAAATCACTTTTCACTCTTCTGAATTATTTCCTTGGGCTGTATTCCCAAAATGAATCAAAAGAGCAGAGACAGTTCAGTAAATCTGCTCATTTGATCATTCCCTAACCAATGATGATACCTTAAGCATTCTAACAGTTATGTGGATTTAATGTTTGCCCTAGTGATCGTGTCATGATTTTCTTGCAACCTCCTCCCAGAGTTTATGAGTGTAACAAACGCTGCAAATGTGACCCGAACATGTGCACAAACCGGTTGGTGCAGCACGGACTCCAGGTTCGGCTCCAGCTGTTCAAGACACAGAACAAGGGCTGGGGTATCCGCTGCTTGGATGACATCGCCAAAGGCTCCTTTGTCTGTATTTATGCAGGTCGGTGATAAAAGGTTTGCTGTCTTGGGTTGGGACGCGGTGGGGAAATGAACCAGGGACAAGTTTGAACGTAAGAAAAAAGTGCTTGACATATGAACCGGGACTCAGAGGAGGCCCACATTTTATTCTGTAAGGAACATGACAAGTGACGTGCCTGTCTGGGTGCACGAGGAATGCCCAGAAGGGCTTCCTAAGGATAAGAATGGCAAGGGGTGAAATTGTGGGTGTGCAGTTTCAGAAGGACAGGACGGGTGAGTCCAAGGTACCATTTTCTCCCATATCACTCTACCCTGTCACTCCGCTCCACCCAGAGGTCTTTTTTGGTGGAGCTGAGAACGCGTTTGGTAAACAGTAAAGAGGAAAAGTGGGGAGTTAGAAAGCAAGGTGTAAAACTACAGTAAGCTCCCCGTGCTCTCCTGGCGACGGCACAAAGGAGAGGAGACTCCATAGCGGAGGCATTTTGACTGTGTGCTGGTGGGCTTGGGTATTGGTGGAACGGCCCTTGCTCTTTCTCAGAGATCCTCATAACCCTGGAAGGCCTTTACTTCATTTCCAGGCAAAATCCTGACAGATGACTTCGCAGACAAGGAGGGCCTGGAAATGGGCGACGAGTACTTCGCCAACCTCGACCACATCGAGAGCGTGGAGAACTTCAAAGAGGGGTACGAGAGCGATGCCCCCTGCTCCTCCGACAGCAGCGGCGTGGACTTGAAGGACCAGGAGGACGGCAACAGTGGCACCGAGGACCCCGAAGAGTCCAATGACGACAGCTCGGACGACAACTTCTGTAAGGACGAGGACTTCAGCACCAGCTCAGTGTGGCGCAGCTATGCCACCCGGCGGCAGACGCGCGGCCAGAAGGAGAACGGGTTGTCTGAGACGGCTTCCAAGGATTCGCGCCCCCCAGACCTGGGGCCCCCACATATGCCTGTCCCTGTCCCCATCCCTCTGGGTGGCTGCAATCCACCTTCCTCTGAAGAGACACCCAAGAACAAGGTGGCCTCGTGGTTGAGCTGCAATAGTGTCAGTGAAGGTGGCTTTGCTGACTCGGACAGCCATTCTTCCTTCAAGACCAGCGAAGGGGGGGACGGCCGGTCTGGGGGAGCTCGAGGGGAAGCCGAGAAGGCCTCCACCTCAGGACTGGCCTTCAAGGATGAGGCAGACATCAAGCCAGCCAAGAAAGAGGTAAGCAGTGCCAGAAAGAGCGGTGGCTTTTGTGGCATGGGTGCTGTACAGGCGCCATGCCGTCTCACCAGGAGTCTTCTCATGTAGATTATTTACTTAGTGGCTCTTTCTCTGCCAAACCTGATTATCTCCAGCCAACACAATCCTAGTGTTTAAAGAACCGAATTATTTGAAAATCAACCTGCTGGGTTGCTTCATTTCCAGAGTGAAAGGTTTATAAGTGACTTAATGATGTTGAAACCAACCACATTACAGGTAGTGAACTGTGTCCCTTGTCCTTTTAAGACTGCCCATGCTGTTTCTCCATGAGCATTTGACACCCTATTGGGGAGGGTTGAAGACCTCTGCCGGGGGGTTTGCGGGTGAGAATATGATTTTCGCTGTCAGGCTGCAGCCATTTCTCTATACACACCTCACTTTAGAGAGCTTAACTCCCCCCTGGCTAATGTCTTTGGAAGTCATTTGAGCTGAAGTCTAAATGTTGGATTTGTTCCCTAGCACCTTAGAAACATTTAACCCTCCACTTGCTCTCTTTTCCAGGACCCCGACGACCGACCCAAGATGTCAATGTAAGTGCCCCCTTTTGACCTGTTTCCAAATCTGCCTTCTCATCTCCAGCCTCCAAAAGAAGCCAGAGAAGCAGCCCATAACCTCACCCCTCTCACTCCTTCCCCTCCCCTCAGAGTTACTGAGAGCTCTCGAAATTACGGTTACAACCCTACTCCCATGAAGATGGAAGGACTTCGCCGCCCGCCCAGTAAGACGAGTATGCACCAGAGCCGACGGCTCTTGGCCTCAGCTCAGTCCCACCCGGATGTGAGTGACCTTGTCTCACGATCTACCTCACCAGCCTTGTCTGATTCAGAGTCTGAGCGGAGGGACATCCTCCTCACCTCAGGCCCTTCACTGTAATTACTGTTGGAGCTTTCCGGGCCTCTTTGACCGTGACTTCCTGCCTCGTTTTCCTCCATCCAACATCCTATTTTCCCCTCGATGTAGTCTCAGCCCCTTTCTGCCTAAGCACGGGTAAGAGCAGGAGCTTGAAGGGGCCCTTCCATTGACTCTTTTTCCTTCTCCTCGCCCTTCTGCTCCCCAGGATGTCTTGACACTGTCGAGCAGCACAGAGAGTGAGGGGGAAAGTGGGACCAGCCGGAAGCCCACTGTTGGTCAGACTTCGGCCACAGCAGTTGACAGCGATGATATCCAGACCATCTCCTCCGGCTCTGAAGGCGATGACTTTGAGGACAAGAAGAACATGTCCGGTAGTCTGGAAGAATTTAGGGTGGTCATAGGAACCGTAGCAAAGTTGGATAGAGGAGTTTTAAAGGAAGCTGAAGGAAGAGGGGGAAATTCAGATCCTGGGAGTTGGCGCATCTGGGCGGGCTCCCTGGCTTCCAGCTAAACTGTTCCTGTTTGACACGTCCCCTTCCTTTCTTCTTTCCGGTTCCCAACTCTTCCCTCAGCTCCTTTATCTAGCAGATTTAATCCTGCTTGAAAAAAACTGCCACCTACGAACTTGGCTCCAGTCCCAACTTACTGTTATTCCTGCGCTGTGGTCGATAGGATGAACATGGGGGTAGAATATCCATCCAGTCATGAGTGGGGCTGGATCCTGACCCTGTTCTTCCTGTCCAGGTCCAATGAAGCGCCAGGTGGCAGTAAAATCAACCCGAGGCTTTGCCCTTAAGTCAACCCATGGGATTGCCATCAAGTCCACCAACATGGCGTCTGTGGAGAAGGGGGACAGCGCGCCTGTCCGGAAGAACACCCGCCAGTTCTATGACGGCGAGGAATCCTGCTACATCATCGACGCCAAGCTGGAAGGCAACCTGGGCCGCTACCTCAATGTGAGACCCCTTTCCCGCACATCCAGATGCTGGGTTATTCCAGGGTCCTCGAGTCTAGTGCTTTTAACACCATTCTAGAAACCCACCTCTTCTTGTTACAAATGCTTGATCTCAAAGGATCTTAAAGTGGTAACATCTCTGCTGTGCCGGGGAGGATCCGATGGCATTGTTTTGCCTGCAGCCCTCGCTCCCGCCACAGAGCCGGATCCTGTTTCCTTGGTTCTGACTGATCCTGTCCTTAAACCTACAGCACAGTTGCAGCCCCAACCTGTTTGTCCAGAATGTCTTTGTGGATACCCATGACCTTCGCTTCCCCTGGGTGGCCTTCTTTGCCAGCAAGTAAGACGGAGTCAGGAAACAGGGTGTGTGGGAGGGAAAGCAGCCCAGGGTGGGAGAGGGGCCTCTCCTGTGATCCACCCAGGACCCAGCCCTGGGCACCAGGGCCACCTGCTGTCCTCACCACATGCCCCCCTTGTCCTTCTCTGTAGGAGAATCCGGGCTGGGACAGAACTGACTTGGGACTACAACTACGAAGTGGGCAGCGTGGAAGGCAAGGAGCTGCTCTGCTGCTGCGGGGCCATCGAGTGTCGAGGACGCCTGCTCTAGGGTGCCGCCACCTCCCCTGCGCCCTCCCCGGCCTGCCCTCTCCTCAGGAACGGGGCTGCCTGACTGTTCAGCTCTGGACCCCAGCTCTCCAGTCTAGCTATGCCCCCAACTCCTAGGCAATAGGAATGGGGTTTCTGGATTGAGAGATCCCTTCCAATGTGGTGCTAGCAGCCTGGCCCCGACATCCCTGGTCCTGTTGGTCGTCCCCACCACCCGACGCGTGTTCATGCTTCCAACGGACTTGATTCCCAGAATGAGGGCTGTGAATCTACTACCCCTGGTTTGTATTGTTTCTTGAAAGTCTTTCAACAAGATGGTAAGACGAAGATTGTGATTTGATTTTCTCTCCCTCAGCCCCCATGCTCCCAGTTCTGGGTCTTTCCATGAGAGGTTTCTTCGCCCCCGTCCTTTCCAGTGGGCAGCTGTCATTAAGTCTTGAACCTTCTCTACCTTTGCTTTTTCTTATTTGCCACGTGAAATTTGAAACAGAAATTGTTATATAACCATGAGGGAGACTACCTTACTTTATTTAGTTGATTCCCCCTTCTCAATTCCCTATAGTCTCAGACACTTGTTGCCATGTTTTACTTAATCTTTAATATATTTTAATTAAAAAAACCATTAACAGTACATTTTGGTCTGAAGTGGTCCCTCTGCTAAAATGCCAGGTGCTAGCTGTAACTCTGGCTTTAAAACCAAAACCCCAAATGTTTAATAAATAAAATTATAACTAGTTGCCATTCTACTCCAAACCAGCTAGCCTAGGGGAAGAGGCCAGAGAAAGGAGGCAGTAAGATCCTGGACCTGTGACTACAGGGACAGCTGGCAGAGAAGTAATTAGACTGAGCAGTCCCCGGTATGGCCCCCACTTTTTGGCAGAGGTAGGGGAAGGGTCATGTGCACCCTCCTACACTCAATTCATTTGCATCTTAGGAGAGAAACAGTTAAGGTCTCAGCTTTGGTTTCTGGTCCAGTGAGGGAGCTTAGAAAGGTGAGCCCTGGTCCAGCTTTGGCAGAATGAGGCCCACAGATAGGACAGTAAGGCACGACCCTGGCTCTGGAGGTCAGGGGGTCAAAGGCAAACGGCCAATTTCTGAAGGATAAGGAATGTGAGTTGCAGCCCCCATCCCCAGAGTTGAGGAGGGTCCTGAAAACAACAGAAAGGACATCTTGGGAAATGAGACCATCCCCCCTCTGACAAAGGACATAACCAGCCTCCCCAGGTAGAGACCTGGGGACAGGCTGGTTAGGATTTGGTTTAAAGGCAACTGAGTGACAAGCAGGGGGTGGGGCACAGAGAACCTTCTCCTCTGGCTTTCGCCTTTCTCTCCAGAGCTTAAAGTGACCCTGTGGGGAGGGTGGAGTGGTTCCTTAGCTTGACGCATTAATCTGAGGGGCTGCAGGGATAACGGTTCAGTCGTTCTTACGATGGTTGTTGAGGATGGGGTGGCCGTTGGCTAGGGGCCGGCTCTTTGCTCCCCCAGCCACTGCCTCCTCCCCCTCAGAGCTCTCCGTTTCTTCCCGGTCACTGCGTTCATCTTCTACCTGCTGTGGAAAGGGATAAGAAGGGTTATTCCATGTCCTCTGGGCCCTAAGGACTGCCTCTCTGCACAGGCTCGTTCCAGCTACACCCGGGGCCCCACCGTAGTTTCTCAGAGAGTTGCTACCCCTTAGGGGAGGGAGTTTGGGCAGCTTGTCTAGCGTTGCAGGGCCTACAAAACGGACAGAGCCTTCACCTTTCCAGTTATGAACTTGTGGGCCATCCGCAAAATGAGGTAGGCCCAGAAGATATGCAGCATTTGTAGCACGCCCATCATGGAATTGAAGAAGTAATAGCCGAAGAAGGCAGGATAGAGCTCCAGCGGGTACACCACAGTGCAGTGCAGGATCCTGGGCATAGGAAGGGAGGAAAACTGTAAACTCCACAGGGAGGGGGTCACGATGGAGGCCAGGTAATGGCAGGGAGGTCAAGTAACGGTGGGGAGGCAGGACCCCTGGTTCAGTCCGGCCGCCTACTCACCAGAAGGGCAGGATGACGAGTCGGGTGATGATGAAGACAATGGCAAAGACGATGAAGATGTTGTTGCAGGTGTTTTTCCATCCCGCGTAGTTGAACATCTTGGCTGACTGCACGGGGAGCCCTGCCCGTCATCACAGGCCCCGAACACCCTCCATGCACATTCACATGTACAACCCAGTCACCACACCTGCTCTGTGTCCCCCACCCCACCCTGGAAAAGGGCAGAGAGACAGGAGAGCCTGTCCTGGGGTCTCTGGGTTTGCTGACCTCCAGCAGGTAGTCGGAGGAGTCGTGCAAAGCCATGATGAGAGTCCCCGCCCGGATGTAGTTGGCAAACCAGGAGAAGCTGATGAGAATGATGGTGGCTACGTGATGGATGATCTGCTCCTTGAAATCCTGTGGGAAATAGGCAGCTCCAGGGCACTGATTCCTGACCTCAGCCTTCGCTGTTCCCACTTCCTCCAACTCACTTCCATATGAAGCACCCAGAAATCAGAGGAGAGGCTGTTCATCACAGAACTCCATGCTGGCTACAGGCTTAACGGCTCAGCCCCTGGACCTACCTTCCGTTTGACATCAGAGGCAATGCTGAAGAGCAGGGACCAGTAGAAAGAAAGTTCAATCATGTAGTACCAGTACTGGGAGGGGATGGTGGTCTGGAAGGGAGGAGAGAGAGGTAGGGGCCCCAGAGCACTGGACCCAAGGTTCTCCCTCTCCAGACCCAGCCCCTCTGGCCCCTGAGGTTATATTTAGCGCCCTGACACTGGTCCCTTCTGTCACGTGTTCCAGAGGTCACCTCTTCACAAGGGTTTGTGTGTCATCCCACCCTACACTGATTCTCTTACCCCCACATAAGGAAATCGGGACTCCACCTCATACCTGTATGGGATATCCCTCCCAAACTTTCTTCATGTCATAGAACCAGGGTTTCTGCAGAGATGGTGAAAGGTTAATAGACGGATCCAAATTCTATGGCCGCCCCGCACCTTCCAAAAGATCTACTCCCACTTCCCAGTAATCCCCACTCACATCCACAATGACAGCCATGCCAGCGATGAAAGCAATCAGGTAAAATGTGAATCTCCAGCTGAAAGAGGAAGCAGAAATGGCTAAGAGGGTGGGGTGGGAGGAGGGTACAAGCCTGCAGCCCCCAAGTACTCCAGAGATCTTCTCAGATCGCCATGAATGACCCAATCATCTCACCTGGGTGAGATTGCACCCTGCATGCAGCCGTTGCCCCTGCCCCTCCCAGCAAGACACACCAGACTGTTCTCTGCCACCCTGCTCCGTGTGCCCCAGCTGCCCCACCTGGCCTCTCGGAATTTCTTGAGGAGACTGGGCCGGTCCTGGTTGCGACGGCGGCGGAACCAGCGCTCCACCTGGCGGCCAGAGAGCCCACTCTGCCGGGACAACAGCTCTACCTCCACCTGGGTGTCGTGAAGAAGTCATCACATGGCACTTCATCACATGGCACTTCGGAACTCAGCAGCGATCCCTCCCCCTCCGCCAGTAACAACCTAAGTCAGCACCACCGGCTTCCCACCCACCAGAGCTGGCACTGTGACCCATCCCTCCCCGCCCCTTCCCTCCTCGCCAGAACTCAGCAACGCCAGGAGAGGGGCTGCAGCTCATACCTGTTTGGGATGCTTGCCATTGTTCAGGTAGAAGTGCTCCAAGGTGGGGTTGGGAGCTGCCCGCAGCCGAGTTTTCTCCTTGACATTCAGGAGGGCAGCCAGTGGTGTGGCCACGTAACTGGGGAAGGAACATGAGTGAGAAGTGTCTGGCTCTCTTGAAACACCTGTCTCTTGGTACCCCCCCTAAGCTGGGAGGGGAAAGGACTTGCAAGCTAAGGCAACTTCATTCTGCGCCTCAGTTTCCCAGCAAGCCCTTCTCTGGCCTCCTTGGGCTGCCCATAGCTGACAAAGCCGCCTGTGTTCATGAGTGACCAGGCAGGGTGGAGGGTGAGAACAAATAAGCATTGACAGAAGGGCCTGGGGGTGCTGAGCCCTCAGGAAGACAATGCTGCCTTCAGCGGGGGACACACAGTAGGCAGGGACCTGGGTGACCAGAACACCAGGGGCCAGGACCAATGAAAAGGCAAGAGACACTTGAAGTGCAAGAAGTGGTGTGGCTGGTAGCCAGGGAGGAGTGGGGGCAGGCTGGTATGCTCACAGCTCAAAGAAGTATCGAATGATGAGGAAGAGCAAGGCCAAGGGTAGTGTGATGTAGAGGTCTGAGGCTTTGGCGTACACACGTCCGTCTCGGTCTTCTAGGTCAGCCCAGGTTAAGTTCACAGGCAGCCACAGCCGTTCCCACCAAAAGTAATCATACAAGGTCTGGAGCATCCTGAGTGAGGAGGGGGGAAGGTAGAGGACATCAAAGGGGGCAGTCATGGCGGACAGAGAAAGATGACATTTTTCATGGCGTAACAAAAGGAGCAGGGGGCAGAGACTTAAGCCCTGGGCTCAGGTCCTGGTCATGTGGCCTTGGCCAAATCAGTTTCCTCATCTGTAAGGTGGCAGTTTTCCAGTTCTAACATGTACTATTTACAGTAACTGCAGGTGATGCTGACACCCTGCCCCCTCTCCCCCCAGGGTCCGGGTGCCCTAGAATTAAGAACCTCAGATCTCCCGTCATTCTGCCATCCCAGCATGGAGGACAAGCAGGATCTGGCCCTAGAAGCTGTAGTAAAGTCAGTGGCCCCCTCCTGTCCTGGCTCCAGCCACCCACTCTAGCTCCTCAGCCAAGCAACAACTGCAAACTTCCCACCTGGGGAGGCTAAAAAACAGATTGCACGTATTAACCAATGTCACCCTAATAAATTAAATTTAAAAAAAAAAACATATTGTGGGCCGGGCGAGTGGCGCGGTGGTTAAGCGCTGGCTTGGGAAGCCAGTGGCCCGGGTTCGGTCCCACATATGAGGGCCAGTGACACTGCCCTCAAAAAAAAAAAACAAAAAACATTGCAGAGAGCTGGGGCAAACCCTCCTTTCCCCTTCTCTACAACCTATCTAGGCAGCAGGTCCCTACAGAAAATTAAGAGGCCAAAGGGCCGGCCGAGTGGCGTGGTGGTTATGTGCTGGCGGGACGCCAGCGGCCCCGGTTCGGATCCCACATATGAGGGCCAGTGACACTGCCCTCAAAAATAAAAGAGGCCAAAGTAAAATTGTGTCCCCAAATGAGGCTGAGCTCTAAGACATTCAGTGCACAGCAAACGTGCACCCAGGCCAAGCCATCCACCCCCTACACTGAGGCTGAAGAGCCCTGGCTAGACAAGTGAAGGCAAAGCTGCAGACAGGGACTGGGGGACAGGGAATGAAAGCAGCAGAGCAACACCTCTGGCAGAACCAGGAGCCTGTTAAGTCTCCCCTGGAAAACAAAATACTAGTCTGCAGGGGGACAGGCAGCACAATACCCTCAGCTCAGGTAGAGCTGCTGCTTTCCTCGCCTCCCCCTTTCTCCACTGAAAGAAAGGGGCAGTGACCACTTGGACACGGAATGAGGGGGAAGTGGTCTTTGGCTCACGAGGGGGCAGCAGCTGCTTGGAGCCCAGAGAAGCAGCAAGACCGTCCCAAGAGTCTGTGATGCTGAAATCAGCACACCTGGCAGTCCTTGGCCTCCGCATTGAAGGCCAGCAGGGTGATCCGGGCTCCCGACCCCTCACCCTCCCAGGAGGGAGGAGAGGTGGTGGTGTTCAGGCTGGCCTTGGGACTAAAAGCTGACCCAGAGGGAAGGTGGTCATGCCCCCCACGCCCTGCTACTCCTGCCAGGGAGGAAAGAGAGTGGAGAGATTGTTCTCCGCTGTGAAGTGGAGACCAGTGGGTGCCCCTGGCAGAAAGCTCATCAGATAGATCACAGCTGGGCTGGGCTGGGCCTGTGGCCCCTCCTCCCACAGCTCCGCCCCTACCCACCACAGAAGCACTTGCGAAATCCCTCTCAGCCTGTCACGGGTCAGTATTCCAGCTCAAGGACTTTACCCTCTTGTCCCCACTCCTGGTCACTGCTCTCTTGGATGGAATCAGAGGTCAGCACTGACAAAGGAGCTTCAGCTCCACCTTCTACCCCCACCACACACACACATTCCAGGCCTCAGCTCCTGAGGGCACTGCCCCCTTCCCCCCCTACCTTAGCCAGAATAAATATTTAATTAGTTAAAGAGATGGAAGCCTTTGGAACTGAACAAAATTAAACATAATTATCCACAGTGGAACTTTCCTCCCACAGCCGGGCACGCACACACACTTTTTTCTTAGAGAGAAGTGGTAGAAAATGTAGAGAAGAAACAGGGCAGACGCCGTGTGGCAGCACCCCTGGCTGCCCCTGCCCACCTTTCTGCTTAGCCTGGCCGGAGGTGGGGAGTGTACCTGACTGCTGTGGCTCTCGGAGCAGTTTGCTCTCCAGTGAGATCTAAGGCTAAGGGCACAGACAGGCCTTGACGGTGGACCCCATCCCCACCAGGTCAGACAGGGACATCTGGAGGATCAAAGATTAAAAGGGCTGGCTGGGGTCCTGGAGGGGTGGGTGGAGCCCCTCCCCCTGAACCCTGGGGCCCAGGAATGTCTGATGCCCTTCCTATTCCAACAAAGAAGGTGAGGGGCTGGGGAGGTAGGCAGAGGTGTCAAAGAGTGGTCAAAGGCAGGCGCCTCTCCTCGATGGTGCATCTATCTGAACCCCAGGACATGAGAGCATCTGTCTCCTTGCTCCATGCAGGGAGAGTGGAAGGCGGGTTTGAGCTGTGAGGAGAGCATGGTGTCAGGCAATCAGAAATGCAGAATAATGGGGGCTCCCGCACCTGGGTCTCAGGCTTTCTGTGACCACAGCCTTTCCTCGCTGCCTGGTCCTTCCATTAGCAGCGGAGCACTACACCACCACCCCCACTCCCCCCCACCCCACCCCACCTCCCCACACCCGGCCTAGCCCAGCAGAGAGAGACACCAGTTTCGAGATCAGGACTTTAGAGTCAACATGGGGGGAAGGGAAGACAACAGGGGTTCCCGCTGGCCTCACTTATATACCTCCCACAGAACCAACAGGTCTGCTCCCAGGGGTGGCCCTGGCGGCTTCTTGGCACCAGCACACCAAGCCAAGCAAGGGGTCCCATACACAAAAGGCTGGGGCAAAAAAAGAGGGCTGTTTCCTGGGGATTGGGACACCAGGCTCCCTGACCCTCCGGGCACAGTTACCTGATTTTCTTGTGGAGAAAAAATCACACCTACAGATATGTTTCCACTCATTGAATTTACTCCCCCGCCCTCGCACACACTAAGAGGAGACAATAGGTGTGTATGTGTCTCAGATTCTCTCTCTCTCTCTCTCTCTCTCTCTCTCTCTCTCACACACACACACACACACACACCTCCTCAGAAACACAGACGCCACTTTCGGAGGCCAGGGCTGGAGAGGGGCCAGCAGAGCAGGGATTCATGGCATTAGATTACCAGGAACTTGAGCTCGGCACAGCCCAGTCCCCACCCTTCACCCCAACTCTGACTGACCTCTCCCAGATGGAAGAAAAGGAGCAGAAGGTCCCCCAGGGGACTTGAAGACCCAGAGGGCAGGGAGGGCAGAAGTTTGAGTCTGTGAGAAAGGGATCTCCTAGACTCAGTGTGATAAGAAACAGTCTCCCTGGCTCTCAGAGTTTGGAGGCATAACTGAGGAAAATATAACAGGATAAGCAGCAGAGGAAAGAGTGACAGACAGGATCCGACCTGGTCCCACAGGGTCCCACAGCCTACCCGCTTTCACTGAAGCCTGGGGAACTATCAATACATAAAAAAAAAGTGGAAGACGACCTGAATAGTCCTCCTTGTTGAAAACTTTTCAGGCAGCAACAGCAGTAGGTCATGAACTAGAAACCTGCGAGCAATGGGTGAAGCCAAGAAGAGGTGTCATGGCTCCAGGCTGCCGCATACACCCTAAAATCTAGCTTGTCTGAGCTGCCCCACTGCGGGCCCCAACACACCCAAATATTGCATGAGACTGGCACCCAGGGGTAAGAAGAGGATGGCAGGTTGAAGAAGGGGATGGGGGGTGGGCACTGCTGAAAGGCACATTAAAGGACCAGCCAGCCTGTGGCCAGTGACAGGGGAAAAAGGCCCTTCCTCCCAGGGGGCAAGCTGGTCAGAGACCCCAGTAAAGGGAGCAGATTGTGGGGTACCAAGGAACATAAGGAACTCTCTTTAGAACAGTCTGTGCAGGTCACTGTATGATTAGGGCCAGGCCCTGAGGGATGAGGCTGCAGACAGCTCCCTACCCCTAGGAGCCTCATCACAAACCCAGTCACCGCCCACATTCAGGCCCAGTCATCTGGACTGCGATATGGGACAGCAACCCCTCCGACGCAGATGTGAAAGTGACTGCCTGCTGGAGGCGGTCCCTGAAGTCCCGGATTCGATTCTCTGGGGAGAGCGGCTCCCTCCACCCCTCCAGGTCTTCAGAACCCCCTGACTGCTGGTCCTGGCGGAGCCTAGCTGGGGGTGAGGGAGAAACCCCCAACCTCAGGGCAAAGATTCACCCACACACCTGCAATTAACCTACTTGCCAGAGAGCCTCCAGGCCAGTCATTCGCAAGCTGTGGCACAGAAAACCAGTTTCACCGGCAGCTCCCCCTCCGCCCCGGCCACACACACCCCATAACGGTTTAGGAGCCTTACACTTAGGGGGGCTGGGGCAGGCTCTCACAGCCACTCCTTCCTGTTTCCCGTTAAGCACATGGACGCTCTCACCTCCCTCCGGGAGTGGGCACAGCGCGCCGACAAGAAGAAAAAGAAGCGAGACCCTCTTCTCCCCTCCCACTCCGGCCATGGACGGTCCAGGCCGGGGTAACGCCGCGGGGGCCCTCGCGCATGTGGTCACCAAGCCTTGCTACTCCCCGACAAAGAGACGCCTGCGGCCCAGCCTCCGCCGCCTCCCCGCGTCCCAGGGTCCCCACCTTGCGCCCCCACCTGTTGCCCAGGGGGGCCGCTCCGCGCTCGGGGCGGCGCGCACGGAATGCCGAGCTGCCCGACCCGGGGCCTTCGTGCGGCGCTGGGGGCCGGCCGCTCCCGCCAGGCGCCCGGCCCGCCCTCCCCGAGGCCCGCCGCCATGAGCGCGCCGGGCAGCGGCCCCGAGCGCACAGCCGCCCCGCCCGGCCGCCCCGCTCCGCGGCCGGGTCTCGTTGCCCCGCCGCTGCCCCCGCGCCCTCCCCAGCCCGGCCTCTCCAAGGAGCTGCGTCGGGGCGGCCCCCGGTGCTCCCAACGTCTGCACGGCCGCAGCGGCCCCGACCGTGCGCGCGGAGCTCTGGGCGCCCGGGCCGGGGTCCCCACTCACTCGGCGGCGGCGGCGTCGCGGGGCTGGCCGGGCCGGGGGCCGCTGCTCCGTGTCCCTTCTCGTCCGAGCTCCGGGCCCCTCCGGACTGGCTCGGCCCGCTCCTCTCCTCCCCCTTCCGCCCGCCCGCCTGCCCGCTCCCTCCCTCCTTCCTCCTCCTCCCGCCGCCCGCCGAGCCCAGCCGAGCCGAGGCCGAGCCCAGCCCGGGAGGGAAAGGCCGCGAGGCACCGCGGAGCCCGGAGACTGGGCGTGAGCCTGCGGCCCCGCGGCGGGGGGGGGAGGGGAGGGGAGAGAGAGGCCTCTGCCCCGCAGCCGCCCCAGCCCCGCTCCCCGCCGCCCCTCCCGGCCCGGGGACCCCAGCCCTCGGGCGGCCCCTACTGAACCAGCGCCCCGGGGAGAAGCCCCAGGCGAGGGCGGGCTCTGCCAGCCTCTCTGCCTCTCGTTAGGGGCGCGAAGTAGCCCTCAGACCCGCGAGGTGCCTGGCGACCCCCCGCAGGGAGGGGCCGCCCCCTGCCCCACCCAGCCCGCCCCCAACTTCTGTCCGCGACCTCAGCCGGGCAGCGGCCCCCACTCCTTCTGCCCCACCGATCGCCACACTTCCCACCTCCGGCCCCACCGGCAGTGTCGGCAGAAGGGCGCCCCGGCTCCCGGCGGGCGCAGACCCGGCCAGGCCGAGCGCCCCTCCAGGGCGGACCCAGGCAGCGAGCCCTTGTGATTCCACTGTCCTTCCCAGCGCAGGGCCCGCGACCCTTAGGTGTCCCCACCCCGCCGCCGCCGCCGCCGCCGCCATGAAACCCACAAAGTTTCCACCCAACCTATCCCCGGGGCTGGGGGGTGGGGTGGGGCACATACCCTACCCGCAGACTCTGAAAGAGCCAAACCCCAACTTTTGTAAAAGTGTATTCGAGTTCTCAATCTATATCCGTGTTCAAATTCATATTTAAAAATGTTTTCCCCTTAGTCTGGTAAAATCGATGTTTCAGGAAGATGCAACATGTTTATCCTAGAACACTCTCCTTGGCTCCTTGTGTGGACAGTGCGTGATAAGATGTTTGAGGGTTTGTTTAGAGAGAGAGCTATGATTACTCCATGTAGAGGTAACCTCATTTTTTACCTTGATAAGATGTTGGCCTTTTTATACAGTCACAGTTAGAACCTCTGACAGTAGTTTGTTCAGGTGCCCTGACAGTTCTGGGATGGAGTGCGACCCCCTACTCATGCAGTTTAAGAGCTTGGCCCTCACCTAAGGCTTTTTCTGAAGAGGTAGAGAGGCAGAAGCTGACTGATTTCTAACCCGTTTGTTCCTTTGTTCTTTGCAGTGGACCCCGACCGAGGCCCACCCCTGGCCCAACCCCACCCCACCCCCACCAGGCCTGCCAAACTTTTCAGTTCTCAGTAACCCCTCCAGCCCTGTTTTCCTTTGCTCCAATCTGAACTCTTTCCTTCTTGGCAAATTTTATACCTTTTGATCCCTTTGGAACTCTTCCTTCAGCCTTCCAATTCCAAAGTTCCCTCTACCTTTCTAGAGTGACTCCCAAGATTTCTCCTCCGCTCAACACCCACACACCCGCCCCCAGCAGGGTTCCAGTGTCTCCTCATTGGGCCCCAGCTAACCTTTGGGTCCCTCTCTAACTCCTCCCCACACCTCTGTCCTACTCGTGTCCAACTTGACTCGCCTCCTTTCGCGTCTGAACCTTCTTAGGCAGTTTTCCTACTTGCGGGGCTTTCCCAAGGTCCCCACCTGACGTTTTAAATGATTCCTCCGAGGACTGGAGACCAGTTAACATTGTTAAAGATAACAGCGGCGAGGGGAAGTTTGGGGGCAGAAGTGAGATTACCAAGGCCCGAGAAATAAAGATAAGAGGGTGTAAGCCTCCCCCAGGAGGCAAAAGAGAAGGATGGAGAAGAGGAAACCTGGCCTCAGGCAGCATTAGAAACAGGCTACCAGTTCTGTCAGCATAATTAGGACACACACACACACACACACAGTGTGCAGCTTTGGTTGGACCCAGAGATTTTGACCACCGCCCTTGTGACCCATCCCCCGTGGCCCGTTGCTGGCATAGCCACGCCCACAGTGCCCCAGGCTTCCTCACTTCCTCTATACGGGTTGCTGAGGTGTCCTGGAGGCCTTAAGCCTGGGATTTAGGTATCTAGGCAGGTTTCTGGGACGGGCAAAGACATGAGCCCCAGCTGTGGAAATTGGGTCTACCCAGGTGAGGCTGTCTCTTGCAACACAGAAGCCTATTTGGGTTAAGGAGTAGAGATTGACTAGTACTTGAGCAGAGGGATTCAGGTGCCAGGAGTTCTGGGGAGAAAACAGTTTCTTTACCAGAGGAAAAAATAGCCAGGAGGAATGTCTATGTACTCTGAAATCATGCAACACAAAGTACAGTCATGCACCACATAAGGACGTTTTGGTCAATAAAACGTCCTTTTGTATTTGTGGTCCCATAAGATTATAATGGAGCTTAAAATTTCCTATTGCCTAGTGACTTTGCAGCAGTCTTAAAATTGTCCCAGCGCAAAGAATGCATAAAACTACACGGCTGTGGTTGAGACAGCAAACAACTTTAAGCTGGGTGTAGATGAGGACGACACTGAGGAGCTCCTAGAGAAGGTTCCTGAGGAATTGACTAATGAGTTGTTGGAACTGGAACAGGAACACAAAAGGCAAGAGAAAAGGAAACTAAAGGAGAAAAACCCCCAAAACATTCACAGTGAAAGATTTAGCAGGAGCTTTTCAGACCTCGACGAGCTCCTTAAAAAGTTTGAAAACGGATCCCCGACACAGTAAGGTTTTCATTAATAGAGAGGAATGTTTATGGTGCATTTTCTGTGTTAAAGAACAAAATTCAACTGAATAAATTTGAAGATCTAATTGGTTTATTAAGTCTTTCATGAATAGGGCTGCATCCCATCAAACCACTAGAAGGATGCTCCGAAGGATTGTACAAAATGGAAGGTTTTTATAGTCAGAAAGAGGGTGGGACTAAGAATTTAAAAGAGTGGATGATTTCAGGCAAGGACCTCTTCCTTTAGGAAGAGGCAAGGGGTTTCACAGGCAGATTACCCCACTAAAGTTGATCAGAAAATTCCAGACTGGGTGATTTAAAATTCCACTCCTGGGAAGGCTGAAACTGCAATTAGGTCAGTTATTAAATTTTGGTTTGGTATCATGGCTTAGCAAAAGTGACTTCATTTTGGCCTGTTTCTTTTTATTGTTTTTTTAACATCTGCTTACAAGCAAATCTACGATGAAAAAAAGAAACAAAGCCAACCACCAAAGAAGTATTTTTGAAGTGTTGCCTCCCCAAAAAGAGCCTTGTTATCATAGATGCCAGCTCCAGGCATGTTATTGCCCCTGTAGGTCTTTTAAGATATGGAAAACAGTGATATATTGATGACCTGTGTAGGTGTAGGCCAAATTTTTTTTTTTTAAGATTTTATTGGGGAAGGGGAACAGCCAAGTTGTTGTTCTTCAATCTTCGTTGTGGAGGGCACCAGTCACCATCTGGCTTCCCGTCGGCAGCTCGTGGCCTCTAAGCTCAAGGTGCTGTGTTCAATCTTAGTTGCGGGTGTGCATAGCCACCATTCCATGCGGGAGTAGGACCAGCAGCCTTGTTGTTAAGAGCTCATGCTCTATCCACTGAGCCAACTAAGAGGCAGCTCAGCTCAAGGTAGCGAGTTCAGTCTTAGTTGCAGATGGGCGTAGCCCACCACTGAACAAGCAATCTTATTATTACACCAGCTGAGCCATCCTGCCACCTGTTGGCAGTTCAGCTTGGGCGCAGCATCACTGACCCATGTGGAAATCGAACCAGCGGCCCTGTTGCTCAGAGCTCATGCTCTAAGCCAACTCTTAAGTGACTGAGCCACTCAGCCAGCCCCCAATTTTTTTAATAGAAAAAGCTTATAGAATAAGGATATAAAGGAAGAAAATGTTTTGTTTTGTTTAACTGCATTTATTAAATGAATACAATTTGATGGATTTGGACATATACAATACCTATAAAACCATTACCACAACAAGATGATAGACAAGTCCAAAGATTTCTGAGTATCGTGTGTGTGTGTGTGAATACCACTTAACATGAGATCTACTCTCTTAAATTTTTAAGTGCACAGTACAGTACTATTGACTATAGACACTATACATTACAGCAGGTTTCTACAACTAATTAATCCTACATAACTGAAATTGCATACAAATTGAACAACAATTTTCAATTTTCCATGTTACCTAACCCCTGGTGACCACTGTTTCTCTGTGTTCTATTCTCTGCTTCTATGGGTTTGACTATTTTTGTTTCCTCATATTAAGTGGAATCATGCAGTATTTGTAGTTGGACTGGCTTATTTCACTTAGCATTATGTCCTCTAGATTCATTCATGTTGCTGCAAATGGCAGAATTTTTATAGTGTTACAATGAACATTGGATTAAAGATAGCTCCTGAGGTCCTCATTTCAATTCTTTTGTGTATATTCCCAGAAGTGGTTATATGGTTGTTCTATTTTTAAGTTTTTTTTAGGAAACTTCATACTATTTTGTATAGCAGCTATATATTTTATATTCCCAGCAATAGTGTATAAGGATTCTAATTTCTCTATATTTTCACAACACTTACCTTTTTTTTTTTCTTTTCTTTTGTAATAGCTCTCCTAACTGGTGTGAGATGATATCTCACTGTGTTTTTTTTTTGTTTGTTTCTTTGTTTGTTTTTAATTCTTTTATTGTGACATAAACTTTTTTTTCATTAGTTTCAGGTGTACAACGCAGTGCAATAGTTATAATTTTTACCCCTCAAAGTGACAGCCCCCTCCCCCAATTCGCCACCCCACTCCCCCCCATATCATACATATCTATTACCATTCCCTTGACTCCTTTCCACAGTATAATCCACATCCCGTGACTATCTATATATTCAATTACAGTTGGCATACAATATTGTACAACATCAGCTTCAGGTATACAGTGCAGTGATCAAGCCTCTACTCCATCCATGAAGTGGTCTCCTACCAAGACATGAGACCATCTGACACCCCACAAAATATTTACAACATTATTAATTATATTCCCTGAACTCTTTCATATCCCTGTAGCAATATTGTAGTTACCTATTTATGCTGTCTAATCCCTTCCCCTTCTCCCTCATCCCCACCCTGCTCTCAACTAGCAACCATCCTTTATTCCTCTATATCTATGAGACTGTTTCTGTTTACACTGCTCGTTCATTTAGTTTTCAGATTCCACATATAAGTGAGATCATATGGTATTTGTCTTTCTCCAACTGACTTATTTCACTTAACACAATAGTCTCTAGGTCCATCCATATCGTTGCAAATGGTACTATTTCATTCTTCTTTATAGCGGAGTAATACTCTATTGTATAAATGTACCACAGTTTCTTTTTTTTTTTCTCATTAAACTTTGTTTTAATGGGTCTCAAAATTTCTGTGACAGATTTTTGGTCAAGTTGTTTCCATTAAAAAGTACTGATTTTAAAAACTAATAACTTAAAAACTGCCACACAAAAAAAACAAATGGTCCACCAAACATCCTCCTTTCCTTCTGAAGGTTTTACGATGCACTGTATTCATTAACCAGTCTTTTACTATTACACTTAAATGGCCAATTGAGACAAACAGTTCTGACTGTTCTTCCACCACTGATTAAGACTGTCGTGGCAGGTATTGGGGATAATATTCATTTAGCCTTCTGAGCTTTCTGGGCAGACTTGGTGACCTAGCCAGCTCCAGCTGCCTTCTTGTCCACTGCTTTGATGACACCCATAGCGACTGTCTGTCTCATGTCACGAACAGCAAAACGACCCAGAGGAGGGTAGTCAGAGAAGCTCTCAACACACATGGGCTTGCCAGGAACCATATCAACGATGGCAGCATCACCAGATTTCAAAAACTTGGGGCCCTCTTCCAGCTTTTTGCCTGAACGACAATCAATCTTCTCCTTCAGCTCTGCAAGTTTACAAGCAATGTGAGCTGTGTGACAATCAAGCACAGGTGTATATCCGGCACTGATTTGTCCTGGATGGTTCAGGATAATCAGCTGAGCAGTGAAGTCAGCTGCCTCCATTGGTGGGTCACTTTTGCTGTCACCAGCTACATTGCCACGACGAACATCTTTGACAGACACATTCTTAACATTGAAGCCCACGTTGTCCCCAGGAAGAGCTTCACTCAAAGCTTCCTGGTGCATTTCAACAGACTTGACTTCAGTTGTAACATTGACTGGAGCAAAGGTGACCACCGTGCCGGGTTTGAGAACACCAGTCTCTACACGGCCCACAGGGACAGGACCTATACCACCAATTTTGTAGACATCCTGGAGGGGCAGGCGCAAAGGTTTGTCAGTTGGATAAGTTGGTGGCAGGATGCAATCCAGAGCTTCAAGCAGTGTGGTTCCACTGGCACTGCCATCCTTACGGGTGACTTTCCATCCCTTGAACCAAGGCATGTTAGCACTTGGCTCCAGCATGTTGTCAACATTCCAACCAGAAATTGGCACAAATGCTACTGTGTCAGGGTTGTAGCCAATTTTCTTAATGTAGGTGCTGACTTCCTTAACGATTTCCTCGTATCTCTTCTGGCTGTAAGGCGGCTCAGTGGAATCCATTTTGTTAACACCCACAATTAGTTGTTTCACACCCAGTGTGTAAGCCAAAAGGACATGCTCACGGGTCTGCCCATTCTTGGAGATACGTGCTTCAAATTCACCAACACCAGCAGCAACAATCAGGACAGTGCAATCAGTCTGAGATGTGCCTGTAATCATGTTTTTGATGAAGTCTCTGTGTCCTGAGGCCTCAATGATGGTCACATAATACTTGCTGGTCTCGAATTTCCACTGGGAGATATCAATGGTGATCCCACGCTCATGTTTAGCTTTCAGTTTATCCAAGACCCAGGCATACTTGAAGGAGTCCTTTCCCTTTTCAGCAGCCTCCTTCTCAAATTTTTTGATGGTTCTTTGTCGATCCCACCACATTTGTAGATCAGATGACCAGTAGCGGTAGACTTGCCAGAATCTACGTGTCCAATGACAACGATGTTGATGTGTGTCTTTTCCTTTCCCATTTTGGGTTAGATTTAGCGGTGGTTTTCACTACACCTGTGTTCTGGCAGCAAACCCGTTGCGAAAAAAAGTACCCCAGTTTCTTAATCCAGTCGTCTACCGATGGGCATTTCGGTTGTTTCCATGTCTTGGCTATTGTAAATAGCGCCACAATAAAATATAGGGGTGCATATATTTTTTCAAATTAGCGTCTTGGGCCAGCCAAGTGGCGCAGAGGTTGAGCGCTGGCTTTGGAAGCCAGCGGCCCCGGTTCGGTCCCACATAAGAGGGCCAGTGACACTGCCCTAAAAAAAAAAAAAATTAGCGTCTTGGATTTTTCTGGGTAGATACCCAAGAATGGAATTGCTGAGTCATATCGTAGTTCCATTTCCAATTTTTTGAGATATCTAGGAAGAAAATGTTTTTGTACAGCTCTACAATGTATGTTTTAAGCTAAGTGTTATTACAAAAGAGTCAAAAACTTTAAAAAATATTTAAGTTTAAAAAGTAAAAACCAGTAAGCTAAGGTTATAGTAAGCAAAGGTTAATTATTGAAGACAGAAACCATTTTAAATAAATTTAGTGTAACCTCAGTGTTCAGGGTGTATCATCTACAGTAGTTATACTATGTCCCAGGCCTTCATGGTCACTTAACTCACTGACCTAGCCACAGCAGCTTCTAGTCCTGCAAGCTCCAAGCATGGTGAGTGCCCTATACAGATTTGAATTATTTATCTTTTATACTGTATTTTCACTTTGCCTTTTCTAGGTTTAGAGATGTTTAGATACACAAATACCATTGTGTTACAGTTACCTATAGTATTTAGTACAATAACATGCTGCACAGGCTTGTGGCCCAGGAGCAACGGGCTGTCCCCCTGTACAGCCTATGTGTGCAGTAGGCGACACCATCTAGGTTTGTGTGTGTGAAATCATCTAACCATGCATTTCTCAGAACTTGTCCGCTGCATTAAGCCATGCATGAACATATTTGCAGAAAAGCAAGACGGAGTTAAGAGTTGAAGAGATATTCATGAGTCAACAACTGAGGCTCCATACATTACTGCATGTCTCCCTGTATTCCACTAAGAGGGACCCCAAATCAGCCATGTCCTGCTCTGAGTGATGAAAAAAACACTGAGACAAAATTAGGAGACCTGGATTCTGGTTCCAATACCATGGCCTTGGGAACTTATTCGGCCTCCTTGAGTCAGTAAGAGAGAGTAGAAGAGCAGGTGGTCTTTAAGATCTCCTTCAACTCTGAAATTCTAAAATTCAGAGCATGGGTGTGAAAGTGATTAGTAAATCTAAAAACAATCATGCTCTGGAGTTGAATAAAACCAAACCAAGGAACAAAAGAATCGAGATCCCACCAAGATTCTGTGGAACAATTATAAATGAATCACACACACTCCCCACACCCCTAGGCAACCAGCACTACCCTTGGGCCACGTGACTGAGTTCTGCCTGCCTTCTCCAGATACGAAGTTCAGCCTTGAGGTCAGCCAGGAGGTTTGGACTGGGGGAAAAAGAGCCCGCTCTCCCCCTCCATTCCCCGCTAAGCCTGCTTGGGATGTGTGCCCAGAAGAGACTGACGGGTACAGAAAGAAGGAGCCATGGGGACCCTGGCTGTGGAGCCACTGTACTGTGGTCATCCAGCCCAGGAAGTCTCCTGCCTGTCTCCCGGGGGTCCCTTGAGTAGAAGTCTACCCAAGGCTCTTCCCCTGATCCAGGCTGCCCACCGAGTCTCTCTAGGAACCTGAGGTCTTCAAGCGACTGCTCTTCCTTCCCAACAATGGAAAGAACAGGGGCTTTCAGATCTTTGTGGAACCAGAGCCTCGAGACCTCAAGTGGCCACTAGGGGGCTCTCGACTCTCCACGGCTGATGATGCCCTCTTGTGGCCGGATTGGGGATTGGCAGGAAAGAAGTTGCAAAAGAGCCAAGATTAGACTTCCTAGGGAAACAAGTTAATAATAACAGTGATCATTATACAATAACATAACAATATTTATTATTACATATTAGTTAATATTTTGACACGTGTACTTACCACTCTGTGCCCATCACCCTTCTAAACTGTTTTACATGTATTAATTTATTTAATTCTCCCAATAGCCTAAAATAGAAACACTATTGTTATCTCCGTTTTGACAGTGAGAAAACTGATCACAGAGAGGTTAAGATACGTTCCCACAGCAGAACCGAATTCTAAGTCTAAGGTGTCTGGCTCTAGAACCTCTGTTTTCATTATTCTGAAACCAAGTCTCCTTTTTCAGGTTGCCAGGTAAAATACAGGACACTCAGTGAAATAACCATTTCCGATTAACACATAATTTGTTAGCACAAGTATATCCCATGAAATATTTAGGTCATCCTTAATACCACCAAATTATCTGTTATTTGTCTGAAATTCTAATTTAACTGGGTGTTTTGTACTTTTAGTTTTTAAATCTGGCAACCCTGATTTACAAGGCACCTTTCTCTGTCAGATGTCATCACATATGAATATAGTACCTCATTGAATCCCACCCAGGAAACCTAGCCTCAGGTGCCCCAGGATGCCGCCCCCCAACCCCAGCCTCTCCCAACATTCTCTTTTTTTTTTTTTTTTTTTTTTTTCAGGTAAAGAAACAGCGACGGAGACCTGAAGTGACTAGCTATGGCTACAGAAGTAATCACATTTCTCCAGCGGACACCAGTGCATGTTTCCCGTTTTCACAGGAGAAAAGTGATGGGCAGTGATTGCCCCACGGAAATCTCTCTTCCTGGCCTCCTTAGCCCTGGTCTGTTTTGTGGAAGAGCTGCAGGCACCTCCTCATGTAAGAAAACCAGTGAGGGCCTCCCTGGGCTGGGACAGTGGCGGAGGAGAGGACACAACTCTCTAAGCTTCTGTGCCCAGCCCTCACCTGACCTCTCTAGGGAGGCAGGAGACTGCTCCCAGACCTTAGGGAGTGGGCTGTGAGACTCACGTAGCTGCCTGCTCAGGGACCCCTGAGGCTCCTCAGGACTGTTCACCTGCTGCCCTGTGCCCTGAACGCACCAAGCCCAGCTGCTAAAACAGTCCTGGCAGCCAAAAGGCAACAGAAGGACTCAAAGAAACAGGGACCCAGGGAGCCTCCCCCATCTCCCTGTTGCCTTTTGGAAGCATGGTGCTTCAGCCCACAGGGAACACGCTTTGCATTTTTTTCTCTTGACTCTGCTGATCTGCTCCCACCACCAAATACCTCTGCCCTCATTCCTCCCTGATACACAGTCCCCTGGCCCTCCTCACCCAGGCTGGCTGGCTGTAATAAGGGAGTTTCTGGGCTGGGACCCCCTCTGGGGTGCAGACTGGGGTGCACTGCCGGTATGTGCCCCAACAGGTTTTTCTCTATCAGCCTGAGATCAGCCTGGAGCCTGTCTGACCTGCCCCCCAGGGAGCTGGAGATCCAGCCAGGTCAGAAGCTGGCCATAGAGACTGGGCTTTCTATGGCCCCAGCTGGTCCCACTGGGAAAGCAGTGCACAAAGCCTCCTGTGTGCAGGCTGACTTGTTGAGAGGCTGAGCGCGGTTCTCACGCGTGGGCTGAGGCCCAGTTCCTGGGAGGAGAGATGCTCTGTAAGGAGGTGTTTGCTTGTGGGACCCGGTACCGCCTGGTCCTCTCCCACGTTTGGGAGGGGCCAGAGCCTGAGGCAGCAGCTGGGCTGGTCATCTGACTGGCTGCTGGGTAGGCTGCCCCTACCCGCCTCTCCTCTACCAGGCCACACAGGAGCTAGTGCCCACACAGGCACGCCACTGGGCTGTGACCACACCCACCTCGCCCTCAGCACCTCTGGGTAAGCACTGGAGGCTGGCAGGGGGGTGGAGGGTGCACATTGCTTGGGGGAGGGAGGAAGGAGTTTTCCTTTCTAACATGAGTACCTGCTTCCTTGCCCAGGCACCCATGTACCAACAAGACCACAGATTCACATCAGCTCAGAAACTGCACCTGCTGACCTAGAAATCCCCGGCAGGAGACTCCAAGGGTGAGAGGCAGGCAGCAGGTAGGTGGCTTGGCAGGCTGGGGCTGAAGGGGAACCGTGCTGTTGGGAGTTAGCTCCCACCCCTTAGACTTACTCCTGCCATCTTAGACTTACTCCTGCCATCTCGCCTCACTCAGGAACACCCAGTGAGGCCACAGAAGGTAGGGAAGTGGATCTCAGAAGGGGTCATCCACCTCAGGCCCAGGACTGGGGAGCCTTGGGACCAGCCCTGGAGTTAGGAAGGACTAGTTTTGGCAGCATCCCTGATCAATCTTTGCTTCCTAAAGGAGGGTGAGAAGTGGGGAAGGTGGGGGCTCCCCTCTTACCTCTCTGCTTGGGCTCCCAAACCTGCCAATCAGGTTAACGTCCCATTTCTCTGCAACAAGGGGAAGAAACAGGCAATGGGAGCCTAGGTTCCCAGGCCTGGGGGTCATAACGAGGCCCAAAGGCCAGGAAGTTCCCCTCAGCTGGCTTCTGTCTCCTCCCCAGGACAGCCAGCTATACCATGTCTGTGACCAGCGGGAAGACAGGACTGTCCCTGACACAGGAAATCCTCAGCTACCTGGGCCTTGCCAACAAGGTAGGGGCTGCTGGGACTGCAGGAATGATTTTTACAATATCAGTTCTGGGGCCAAGATGTGAGGGGGATGGAGATAAGGAAGGGGAGAGCAGACCCCAAGGCCTGCCAAGGGCCTGGTTGGGGCACCTGCGAGGGGTGTAGGCATACCTGCAATGCCTCCTTGCTCTTACAGACTGCAGCTTGGGGGACCCTGGGCACCCTTAGGACCTTCTTGAGTTTCAGTGTGGACAAGGACGTTCAGAGGCTGCTGAGGGCCATCGCAGGTGAAGGTGAGCCCCTTCCCCTTGCACTTGGGGATCTACCTTTATAAAGCCGGGCTATGGACCAAGAAAGAGCCAGGAGGGAGGAACCAATAATCTCGGAGAAGTGGTTGTGGAATGTCTTAGTTCCTGTATGTCAAGTACCACAGTAGGTGTGTCACAGTCCTTCTCACACACCCTGTGAGCTGTGTCATTGTTTCCATCCTACAGATGAGGAAACTGGGGCTCAGGGAGGTAAAGAGGCATGTCCAAGGTCACACAGATCACAATGGCAGAGCACGATTCTAATCCAAGTCTGCTGATCCCCAAAAGCCACTTGTTCCCCATCACACAGGCCACATTTGCCTAAATTTGGGTCAGATTTGCATGCCATTTTGGCATCTTATTTGTATCTTCTTTTGAGACCAGATGGAAGTGGGAGTGAAGCCCTTTCTGAGAGCTTGTTCTCCCCTCCTTTGCAAGTCTGAGGAGTAAGGGAACCCCAACCCCGTAAAGACCTTGCTGGGCATCTGCCAGGCATACAGCCCAGCCCTCATGTTGGTTCAGGTGTGGATCACAGCACCATTATGGACGTGCTGACCAATCGGAGCAGAGAGCAAAGGCAGGTCATCTCGCGAGCCTTCCAGGAGCGTACCCAACAGGTGAGACCACTCTGACGTCCCAGGAGCAGTGGACTGGGGTGGGAAGCAATAGCAGGCCAGCCTCTGCCCACTGGTTAAAAGGGGAGGGGGGTGCTTCCGACCTGAGATGAAAACCAGCCGAATATTCCCAAACCTTCCCATCTGCCTGGGCCTCCCGCTCACACCCACCCTTCTGTCATGGGGACCCCTTGCAGGACCTGCTGACATCCCTGCAGGCGGCAGTCTCCGGCAATCTCGAGAGGATCGTGGTGGCACTGTTGCGGCCAGCAGCCCATTTCGATGCCCAGGAGTTGAGGACAGCCTTGAAGGTACCAAGAAAGGAGGCTTGATGGGCTGCCTGGGAAGTGAAGACGCACTAAGAGAGGGACATGGCTGGGCAACTTGGCATTTGCTCCTTCCAGAGAAGTGGACTTGGAAGAGACCCCTGTTAGCATTCTCTATTGGCCCTTAGAAGGACCTGTGGTCAGCAGCTGCTCTCTGCCGTCCTAATGACATGGCCCAATCTCAGAGTGGCCTCCCAATTTCTTGTAGGACTCAGGTTCTGCTGAGGATGTGGCCGTGGAAATTCTTGCCACCCGTGCCCCACCTCAGCTGCAAGAGTGCCTGGCAGTCTACAAACATGGTGAGAGCATGAGGGGGTGTGGGCTGCAGGAACTGGGAGGGGTCGGAGGGGCTGTCCTCTCCTGCAGTCGCTGTGGCGAGTCCTCTGGGAGCCTGTCTGCCCAAGTTCTGTTCCCTGGGGCTCTTCGTCCTCCCTGACTCTCTGACTCTGTCCTCCCGGTCCCCCTCCAGTGCTGAGTCTCCCCAGGGGAGACAGCCAGGTGTGATCTTTAAAGAAAGAGAAGCAGTGATTAACCATCTTAGTCTGGGGCTCCAGGGCAGATCACAAGGTAATGACAATGTTTGACGCTGTGACAGTCCCAAGGGTACCCATGTCACCTTCTCAACCCCTTGCTGATTCTTCTATCATATCACATACCAGGCTGATTGAAACCTTGCTGCAGCTGAGGGGAAAGGTGGGGACCTGTTCTCTAAGTCATGGTGTCACCTCTCAGGCCCCTGGCTGCTGGCCCTGTTTGACTGCCACA
The DNA here is from genome assembly GCA_033961575.1 of Aselliscus stoliczkanus. Classification (NCBI taxonomy): domain Eukaryota; kingdom Metazoa; phylum Chordata; class Mammalia; order Chiroptera; family Hipposideridae; genus Aselliscus; species Aselliscus stoliczkanus. Next base: position 103,999,419 of record CM066739.1, read on the forward strand.
TCTCTCACCCACTAATTGGAACCAGCCTTTTCTAGTCCTCATCTTAGCCCTGCCTTTTTTCCTTGCTTTCCCCAATTACCTTTGATGTTCAGCCTTGGCCTATCTCTTAATCCCTCCTACCCCTCTCCCTGTTGTTCTCTTTTCCCTTCCTTTTCTCCCTTTCCTGCTCGTTTCCCTTTGTAACCTCCTACCTCCCACATCACTTCCCTCACCTCCAATGAAGGGGCCAGGCCCTCGCTATCTTGCCTCATCATATGGATTTCCCTACCTCCTCTTCACTGTCTGGCCACCGCTGTAATGACAGATACCTCCTGCCCACAGCAGGTTGGCACCTGGAGATGGGGCCGTACCACGGCGCCTGATCCCACAGCACCAGGGATGCTTCGGGATCGTGTCTTCAGGATGCTTTTGGGGGGGGCCATGATGGTGCTTCTGCCTTCCATCCTGGGCACTAGCAGCCATCAAGCGACTGCAAGCAGGTGATGGCAGGGTTGGCGGGGCACAGTGGGTCAGGCATTTGACAGGTCCTAGAGGCACCCGCCTTGGGAAAAATCAGGAGGACTCAGGGATCTCTGGCCCCACCCCAGATTTCCAGGTGGAGGCTGAGGAGGACATCAAATCTGAGACCAGTGGCATCTTACAGGACCTGCTGCTGGCCCTGGCCAAGGTGAGGAGGACTGACCTGCAGGGGAAGGGAGTTACACCACCTGGGAATGGGGTGGGACCAAGTGGGGAGCATAGTTGTGGTGTAATGGACAAGAGGGGACGCCGGGGGGAGACTAGGTTTGGTTTGTTGGCCTGGAGATAAAAGCCTGCCCCTCAGAGAACCCTCCTGAGAGAGTTTCTTTCCAGGGGGACCGTGAGAGCTACTCTGAAATCATTGACTATAACCTGGCAGAACAGGATGTTCAGGTGAGCAGGGGCTGAAACACCACAGCCATGCACATAAGATACCTTCCTCCACCATATCTTAGAGCCAACGACCCATGTCCGCTTGCCTTGGGAAAGGAATCCTCAGTGGAGTGGGGGCATGGGGTTTCTCTCAGGTCGTGATACACCTGAAGCCTTTTCACTCATCTAGCCTCTGACTCCTGAATTTATAGTAACTGAGCTGTCAACTCTCATGGGTATTTGGGTGGGCGGCCCTATCCAACCTCTCCCTGGGGAATACTTAATTACTTGAGTACCAGAATTTCCCAAACTGGGGGATCGAGCTGTAAGGGACCCTCTCTTGGTCCTGTTCCATTTTTTTTTTAAACCATAAATAAAAGCAATTAATTTACAGGTTAAAATAACTTTTCCACCCTTAATCCCATTCCATCATCATTGCGATGGATACTAGGAACGTTGTAACCATGGCTCTCCGGTCCCCAACCAATGATCCTGATTTACTCTATCTTCCCAGGCACTGAAGCAGGCTGAAGGACCCAACACAGAGGGGACATGGGTCCTTATCTTCACCCAGCGAAATCCTGAACACCTCATCCGAGGTACACACGAGCCTTCGTGCCTCCCCAGCTTGCTCTAATGATGAGTTTGGGCTAAGGAAGATGGGGAGGGCTCATCCTTCTCTGTGATAATCAACCCTCCGCATTTCTTTCTAACTACCTCCCGGCACACCACCAGTGTTTGAACAGTACCATCGGTGCACTGGGCATGAGATGGAGCAGACTGTCCGGAACCGTTTCCACGGAGATGCCCAGATGGCTCTGCTCAACCTAGGTAGGGGCCTGCTCAGGCCATGTGGGATAGGTCGGGGTTTCCCTGGATTGGAGCTACCTCTCTCCATCTCTCCCTCTTTGCTTCCAGCCTCGGTGATCAGGAACACACCATTGTACTTTGCTGATAAACTTCATCAAGCCCTCCAGGTGAGAGGGCTCCTCCTTTTCCCTCGTTTTGGAACAAAAACTGGTGGGTAGGCACCTCGTGGGAGAGAGAGGGGAAGTTTCAAGCTGCACTAATGTAACAATCTCATAGTCACTTTATAAACTACTACAGCTCTCTTTCTAGGTTTTTGTTTTGTTTTGTTTTGTTTTAAAGATTTTATTGGGGAATTGGGGGAGAGGAACAGCGTTGGGGAATCAGGGAAGGGGAACAGACAAGTTGCCCTTTTTTTTTTTTTTTTTTCCAGGGCAGTGTCACTGGCCCTCATATGTGGGACCCGAACCGGGGCCGCTGGCTTCCCAAGCCAGCGCTTAACCACCATGCCACTCGGCCGGCCCTGCCCTTTTTTGTTCTTCAGTCTAGTTGTGGAAGACGTTGCTTCACTGGCCCATGTTGGCATTATCATTGTGCTCTTCCTGGTGAGGCAGATCGATTGCCGGCCTCTGGACGGCCGCTCACTGTAGCTTATGGCAGCCCACTGCAGCAGGGGCTACAGCCTACACCATCGCCAGCCATCTTAGTTATAGAGGCAACCAGGTGGAGCTGTTGTTCACCACCTTAGCTAAAGAGGGCAAAGTCACTGGCCCTCATGTGGGATCCGAACTGGGGCCCCGCTGCTCAGAGCTGGCTTGACTCTGAAGGCCCTTTTCCTAGGTTTATGGATTCTCCTGTCAAGAGTAGAGGAGTGAGCTGTGGTGAGAGCTTAGTTGACCCTAAGGGGCACGCAAGCCCACATTTTGGCCTGATTCATGTCTATGTGGCCAAATACAGATAATAATTGGCTCTGGAAGACAGTGCCTTGTCCAGTTTTACGTGTGGTCAGATGGTGATGATGGTAACACCAGCAACAATAATGCCAAAACCCAGCATTTCTTAGGCGCTCACTGTGTGCCAGGGCCTATGCTTAGCATGTTATACACATTTCAGTTAATCCTCACAGCCACACTCCATCCCTGTTTTATAGACGGAAAAACTGAAGCACAAAGAGGTTAAGTACCTTGCCCAAGGTCACACAGGTATTAAGTTGTATAGTCTCCCTACAAACACATGATGGTCCTGTAGGACATGTAAATGCCACGTGTCAACTCCTGGTCTATACCATAGATGTTGGTCTATATAGGCAGACCTCATTTTATTGCGCTTCACAGATCCTGCAGTATTTTAACAAATTGAAGGCAAGACATTCCACCAGCAAAAAGATTACGACTCTCCAAAGGATCAGATGATGGTTAGCGTTTTTTAGCACTAAAATATTTTTAAATTAAGGTACATACATTGTTTTATTAGACATAATGCTATTGCACACTTAACAGGCTACAATATAGTGTAAGTATAACTTTACTACGTCCTAGGAAACCAAAAAATGCATATGATTTTCTTTATTGTGGTGGTTTGGAACCGAACCCACCAACCTCCAGCATATGCCTGCCCTATAAGCTCTACCACGAGTGCACGTAACACCCAGCACCCCCTTTCTCCACACTGGTCAGACTTTGTTCCGTTTTCTCCATAATTAAAATGGCAACTTCAGTTTGAGTGAATTCATAAGCAGAATCCAGTCATTCTGCTCATTGAGCTCAATCTCTTGTTGGGACAACTGTCCCCAAAACCCAGAAATAAAAAACACTCACCAAAACTTTGAAGAGAATAAGAGTAGTTACCATTTGATAGATGGAATAGCTTTTTGTGTACTGATTGCAAATCTAACATGCCTGTTGACCGCTGTTCAAAAGACAGTGTATTTTAGTGCTTGTTTCATCACCAGAGATTTCCATTCTGACAGCAGGTTATTGTATTTTTGTATTTACCCAATAAAGCCTGGACTTTTATAATAAGTCAACACTTTGGTTCATTTGAAGAGTTGTGCTTATCTGTCTAATTTTGCTGTCAGAAAAAAGAAAAACTTTTACCTCAGCAGTAAATAATTATAATGTACATATCTGGGTTACAAGACCCACACTCTTGGATGCAAATGCCAGATTTATCTCAGAAGTAGGGATCGAAAAATAATCTAGGCCTAGTTTTCTGATTTTTTTTTAAAAAGTGGATAAACTCAATCAGTATACTTCTGTATGGTTCTTTTATGAGAGATCTGTGAAAACATAGATTGTGGAGAATATTTCTTCAGAAAAAGGACCTTCGGTGAAGGCTGATTCAGGACACATTTGGTCCAATCGGAACCATAAAATAAATGCTCATTATAAAGATGCCACATACATTGTCAAATATCAAGACTAAATTTATATTGAATATAGTTTTGGTGTGGAGGGTATTCATACACCAGTGGGAATATTCAGTTAATGAGTGACTCTTGCACCGATTCTATAATTTTGGGGTGACAAGAGTTGGAAGAAAGGAAGAATCGATACTGGGGAGCAATTGGCAATCTTTATCACAATACGAAACTGATGATACATGAAATTTAAAATAGAATAGCCATCAGGCCCACTGATGATTAGTAATGAGTCCAGATGAAATATAGGATCCCGTTCTCACATCATCTCTTTCTTTTGCTTCTTCATAGGAGTTTATGATCTGTGGGAATACCATGGTGTGGATTTCAGGCTGTTCTTGGGAGGGTCATGTGAGTTAAGTTGTTGAGGGAAATTAAAAAGAGGCTATTAAATGGTAGACAGTTCCCATGCACAGCTCATGACACAAGTAGGATTTTTGCAACCAAACAAAATTTTTTTTTTTAAAGATTTTATTGGGGAATTGGGGAAGGGAAACAGCCAAGTTTTTGTCCTTCAATCTTAGTTGTGGAGGGCACAGCTAGCTCAGCTCCAAATCCAGTTGCCATCTGGCTGCCCGTTGGCAGCTCATGGCCACTCAGCTCAAGGTGCTGTGTTCAATCTTAGTTGTTGGTGGGCATAGCCCACCATCCCAAGCAGGAGTTGAACCTTGTTGTTAGGAGCACGTGCTCTCACCAGCTGAGGCATCCTGCCACCTGTTGGCAGCTCAGTGGCAACTCAGCTCAGGTGCAGCTCACTGGCCCTGTGGGAATTGAACCAGCGACCCTGTTGCTCAGAGCTTGCTCTCTTAACCAACTGAGCCACTCTGCTGGCCCCTGCAACCAAAAGTTTTTATGTAGCAATCTCTCATGATAACACATTACTTACTATAATCAATTGTAATTCATGACTTGATGTTTTTTGTGCCTCTATTATTTCTAACCTGAACCGTCTATTACCTTCTTTAACCAAAAGGCAGGAGGTCTGGTGCAGGCATAGGAGAAAGACAGTGATACTGAACCCCAGAGGTCCAACCAGGAGAAGCTGACGTATAAAGATGAGGGCAGCGAGATGGCCCTGTTGGGTCTGGATCAGAACCAGAAGTCACATGACCCTGCTCCCTATCAGAGCCCCATCAACTCTGTTTTCACCTTAGTCATTCACTCACTTGGAAGTTCAAAACAGTCATTCTGCCTTTCATGCTGGAAGTATTTATAGGTAGCAAGTCTTTTCTATCCTGTTTTTTAAATATCTGCCTTTGGAGCTGCCCACCACCGAGCTCTGGAGGAGTGAGGCTCTAAGCTAGTGGCAGGGCCAGGAAAGACATGTGGAAGGAACCAGTATTCCAGCTGCCCCTGGAGACTACTCTTCATGCTGTGCTGCATCATCTTCCATGAGGATGGACAAAGATAACTTTCCCCCTAGATAACGTATACTTCTCTTTTCCCTTGACTCTCACTTCACCTCCACTTTTCTAGAATAATTTACCGTGCTCGTGTAATCCCTATCCTGTGAGAATCTTACTGCCACCCCTCTTCATTCTGTTTCTTCCCCCACCAGGAAACTGAACCCAATTACCAAGTCCTGATGCGTATCCTTATCTCTAGAAGTGAGACCGACCTTTTAAGCATCCGAGCCGAGTTCAGAAGGAAATTTGGGAAGTCCCTCTACTCTGCCCTCCAGGTGAGACATGGCTAGTTCTTAACCTGGAACCCCAGAGCTTCACCGCTCCCCTCTTCCCCTGCATCCACTGCACACAGCAGAATATATCATGCCCTGGAGAATTCATGAGTCTTCAGTTAACTTAAATGTCGGACTCCAGGCACCAGATGAGCTTCGGGCCAGCATGAGGGAGGAGGCGGGGTGCCTGGGCCATGACAGTTGTGGGTCCTTCTAACATGTGACTCTCTTGTGTGCAGGACGCAGTGAAGGAGGACTGCCGCTCAGCCCTACTAGCCTTGTGCAGGGCTGAAGACCTTTGAGACCTCCCTGCCCCCCATCACACATGACATTCAAGGACCTAAAAGTCGCATGTTTGGCTGAGCCTGCAGGAGACCAGCTGGGCCTGCAAATAGGATAAATAACCCTCACCGAGAACATGTTCCAACTTCTTATTGAGGCTGGAACTCAAAGTTTTAAGTCCTTTAATGTCCCTCATCTCCAAGTGATGTCTGGCACCTGGGTCCCCTCGCTTTCTCTCAGGTGTGGGTTACTGGGGTCTCCTTGATGGTTTCTGCCCTACTTATCCTTTCCAAGCCCTGGGCAGAACATCACACTGATACTCGAATTATTTTGGCTGACTTCACTGTTGTTTGTGTTCCCTGATTGAAGTTTGGGTGGAACAGGACGTGGGCTGGGAGGAGGCCCTGAAATTGGAGGTGCCTTTGATGTACACTTGGATACTGAACGGGGAATCCTGTTTTGGGCTCTAGTCCTGCAGTTATCAACAACCCCTCTCCCCTTGGGATCTCTGCCCCTCCGCCTGCCCCCATTATTCTCTCTTCCCCAGGAAACTTTAGGCAAAAAATTGAGAAACAGGAACCAGGACATGGTCAGAGGTGGCCAAGGATCATGACTTGGAAACTGACCTCCAAATTAGAGTATTGGTTCCCCAAGACTTATTAAACACACAAAAACAACAACAAAAAGGAAAAAGCTGGCTTTGGTTCCCCCTGCTGGCGCTATTAGGTATGACAGCCAATCCTTCAGACTTCTCTCCCGTCCCTCCCCTTTTGCATTTCTCAATTGGGTCAAATACTTAACCCCATTGCTGCAGGGTAAGGCAAACAACAGACCTCAGGAAACAAGTTTTATTTCCAAACCCCTAGGAAGGCATTACAAATAATGGAGATAGAAACCCAAATCAAACCCCTAAACAAAGGGAGATGGGGCCTGCAAGGTAGGCAGGAGGACCCCGCCAGTCAGGGATGGGAAGTAGAGGAGATGCATTCTAAGTGTCGACTCTTTTTTTTTTTTTTTTTTGAGGGCAGTGTCACTGGCCCTCATATGTGGGACCTGAACCGGGGCCACTGGCTTCCTAAGCCAGCGCTTAACCACCGCGCCACTCGGCCGGCCCAGGAGATGCATTCTAGATGGGGACCTTACCCTGAGCCTGAGTCTGTGTAGTAGTGTGATATTCTGGGGAGAGGGTGCTGAGCATCAGACATCCTCACCCCCCTAGCCCTCCTATTGCCCTGGTGATTGGCAGGAAGATAAGGCTGCAGCATGTGAGGGCAAGGGTGTCACCTAGTCTGACCTCGGCACTGACTGCCTGCTCCAATCCCCACCAGCCCATAAATAAGGTACCCTGCATATCTTGGGGCTTGACCCGGGTAAGCAAGCAAACTAGGCAGGGCCTCTGGAAGAAGAGGCCAGGCAGCCTGGCACCGGGCAGTGCTACAGCAGGACACAGTCGGACTCTTGCTTCGGCCTCTGCCGACGCTCCCTGGCTGGGCGTCTGGATGGGGCGCCTCTCCCCTGTATGGATTTAACAACAGGTTATCTGTCAGCCTTGCCAAAGCACAAGACCAGAGATTCTAGGAGGAAGTGGGGTGAGAATCAGGAGGGAGAAATACATAAAGGGGCGCAGGGGTGAGGGACAGTCAGGAGAAGGGCCCTGAGGGAATCTTATGCCTGGGAGCAGCAGGTTTGCACACTGGGGACTGGGCAGGTGGAGGGACACTCAGGGCGAGCTGCATGGTGCTCACCTGTGGTGGTGGGGCCCGGGCGGGCCCAGGCTGGACCCCTGGCTGCTGTTGGTACTCCTCATGCTGAAGCTGCTCGGCCAGCTCCAGGTCACTAAGACCCACCGTGCCTTGTGGCTGCTGTAGGGACAAGGCAATCAGGTAGTCCTAGAGAGGGGAAGGGACAAGTTATGGGCCACGGCCCGTGGGCTGGATTTAGGTCTCCCAACCCATTTCTCCTCATCCTTCAACTTCTCCAGCTCCTCCTCTGTCACAGCAAAACCCGCAGCCACGTAGGTCACCGTGGTGCCAGAGAATACACAGTAAGCATGAGAGGGTCCAAAGGTAACATAGGAAAGGGGCATGGGTGTCACGTGCTGTGATCTCTGGATGACCCAATGCATGCAGCTCGCCTATGGCCAAATGCTCTCTGCACCCTCCCTAAAGGCCCCACATACCTGGTCTACCTGCCGCTGCTTTTCTGGGGAGCCACTCCCACCTTCTGCTCCGGGCTCCTTGTCCAGGGAATGACTGAGGTGAAAGTCAGAGTCACAGAAGCAGCTGTCACCATCCACATTGTGCAGGCTCTCCCACACCACCTGTTCCTCCTGTAGAAAGCCCTGGTCAGTGACCAGTAGGTACAAGTGACTCTGCAAGGAGAGGACGGAGCTGATGAGCAGGATCAGTGATACAGAGGTGGTCTGCTCCCCCAAATGAGACCATTTGAATCAATTGGGGTCCCGGCTGGAACACATCACTGGAAACATGAGCATCTTTTATGCTTGTGTGGCTGTGGGGAGAGGGAAGGGGTGTCTGCGTGTATGGTCAGCTAGGTGGTCATTGTGGTCAAGCACAGAGTCCTCAGAGCGGAGGTCCCACACAAGATCCTGCTTTCCCCACTCCTTCCATGGTTCTCTGTGCTCGCCCAAAGGCTATGAGGAGAAATTCTTTGGGAACCGAAGGTCTTTCCCTCTTCCCCTGGAGAGCTTAGACAAGTTCTAACTTTGCAAGACTACAATATTGTTCAAAAGTTTCACTGTCTGTCCCTTCCTGGGAGAGGACTATATTTTCCTGTCCCCAATGGCAGGCTTATTCCCCATGGCTGGCTCCAGCCAGTGAGGTGTTAGCAGAAATGACACGTGTCACTTCCAGGCAGAAGCAGTAAAAGCGAGTGCATGATGTCCTTCCTAGATTCCAGATAAAGGCTGTTTTGTCAGCCTGGGTCCCAGAGTGGAGACGATGTTGGGACAGAAGTACAGCCAATCTACAGTGGACATGCAGCATGAGAAAAGTAAACCTTTGTTCCAGCAAACCACGGGGATGTTCGGGGTCACTTGTTCCCAGAGCTTAATCTACCCTATCCTGACTGAAATACTGACCGAGAAGGAAAAGGCAAGAGGACATAAACAGTACTCCCCGACACCCCCATCACCTTGTGCTTAGTCATAGTGCTAAAGTGGTTGTTTCGGAAAAAGACGCTAAGTTCACCCTCCTTGGCAGCGGCTGTCAGCTCACACAGTCCATGGTAGGTCAGCTGTGCCGCAGTGGTCTCGAGGAACTGCTCGGCGATCAGGCCTGAGAAGGGCACAAGATGACGCCAGGTTTGGCTTACATCCAAAGTCACAACTGGAAGGACCACCCAGAGAGTCCCTGTCAACAGGCCTAGGAGTGGTCCCATTGTCTGAAATCCCTTCCCCGGAGCCTGGCCACATTTATTCATTCAACAAAGCATTACTGAGTGAGCAACCACCTTGTACCAGGCACTGCAGTGGGCACTGGAGGACATGCCAAGGAACTAACACAGCTCCCCAAACTCCCTTCATGGAGTTTACATTCTAGTGGGATGTGGTGGGGAGGGGAGACAGACAATAAACCTAAGTAGCCGCTATTCTCTCCACATAAGATCCACAGAGGAGACAGGAGTGAAATCACCTTCTGTCACGAGGTTGGTGTCACTCGAGTGCTTGCAAGTGATGATCTTCTCTACCAGCTGGTTGTAACTCAGTTTCCCCACTGCACTCACAGCCTCGGGACTCTGCATGGGCAGCAGGGTGGGGGTTCAGAAAAAAAAAACACATTGAGATCTTTTTAGGAAGGAAATGAACTACACCCACAAGGACTGCAACCCATGACCAAAGGTTCCTGAAACTTTCGATGTCTAAAGAACTGTATATGAGGGCTGGCTGAGTAGCTCAGTTGGTGAGAGCACGTGCTCCTAACATCAAGGTTGCTGGTTCGACTCCCGCATGGGATAGTGGGCTGCGCCCACCCACTGCTGAGATTGAACATGGCACCTTGAGCTGAGCAGCCGCAAGCTGCCGTCAGGTGGCCGGATGACGACTGAACTTGGAGCTGAGCTAGCTGTGCCCTCCGCAACTAAGATTGAAGGACAACAACTTGGCTGTTCCCCTTCCCCAATTCCCCAATAAAATCTTAAAAACAAAAAAGAACTGCATATGGTTTGCTTGTATTTGAATGGTACCCCCCCAAAATAGTTGAAATTCAAGGAATTCTGCACTGGGCCCTGCCTCTCAACCCTTTTACTCTCCAGAACCAATCTAATCCCTTCCTCCGTAACCCTTGCCCCACAAAACTACGCTTCTCTGTTAGCGTGAGCTGGATCAGGGGCTCACTGGTGCCCTCTCACCCTCACCTGTGGGTCCACAAGCCAGCCGTGATACAGAGGTATGCCCAGTAGGTCGAAGATGCTGCACTCAGGTGTATACTCAAAATCTGAGACGCCTGTGAACCTCACATTGACGTCCAGGCCTGTGGCCAGTTTGGGCAGCACTGTCATTGCATCGTCCACATTCTTGGGGCAGGAGAGAAAATGGTGGGTCTATTGAACCAACATGCTGTCCATCTTAAACTTACATAATGTTATATGTCAATGATATCTCAGTAAAGCTGGGCTGGGTGAGGGGAGAAAATGATGGATAGTCCAGCCTCCCCTTCCTCCCACCCCAATTCCCACTCCCAGAAGTAAACAAATCAATCTTGTTGCTTTCCTTCCCTGGTTCTCTAACAAGCCATTCCATTCCTCCCTTGCCTCCACCCTTCTTTAGCTGATATAAATGAACATACTTTCTAGGACACAGATATACCCTTGTCTTCCTCCTACAGAAAGAAATCATAGTTCAAGGAGGCCTCATGAAAAGCAGCAAAAAGGCTTGTCTTACTAGCCTGGGTGTCCCCTTTTTAGCCTGCAAACCCCGCTGTCCACAGACCTCTTGCTCACCTGCTGAAAATTAAGCTGCAGTCCCTCTGACTTCTCCTGGGGCTTGATGGACAGGAGGCAGTCTCCTACAAGACAAGATTCCTTATCTGCTGACCCACCAATTGTCCCCAAAGCCACTTCCTCTTCTCCTGGAGACTGGGGATCAGGTCACAGAACCTCAGATTTTTAAAGCTAGAAAGGGCCTTAGAATCCAATCCAGACCTTCCATTTCTCATAGAAAGAAATGGGTTCACAAAGGTGAAGTACCGCCCCTGCCCCTCAAGGTCACACAGTGAAAGCTAAGGGCAGAATTGGGGTTACAACCCCGGACTCCTGACACCCTGCCTTTTGCTTTTCATTCCCCAGCCTTGCAGAGAAGCCCCAGAGACCTGCACTCTCCCTGACACATCAGAGCCTCCAAGAGGAAGTCTGTCAATATTCTGGATTTCTGGGTGAGCGGACAGCACTTGAAGCTTCTGTGGAATTCCCCTTCCAGGCTCAGTAACTCACCGAGATGGGCCATGAGCTCGTCTGAGGTGATCACTTCCTTCTGAGGGGGCAGCTTGACCTGGAGGTGAAGGGGTGACCAAAGGATCAGTTACACGAGTGCTTTCCTGCACACAGCACTGAAGGAGAACCCCACAGACAGGTGGGGAGAGGGCAGGGGGCATGGTGGACAAAGAAGGCTTGCAGTAGGGACAGGGGAATACATGTGACATGCTTCAAGGCAGTGCCACATGCCAGAGAGTGGACGATACAGGAGAGGGACAGGTAACTGTATTGATGAACATTTTATCTCACTTGTTCAGGCTAGAGAAACAGAATAATCTGGGACGTTGTGACTGGTTTGAGAAACATCAGGATGCCCCAGGAGGTGGGTCAGGGAAGAGTACACTCCCCCACATTTTCCGAGCCCCAATCCAAACCCTCTCTCACCTTCCACTGAAGAAAGAGGACATTCATGATGGCGAGGAGGGGGCAGGGGCCGTTAGCACTCTGCATGATGATGGGTGTCCGTTCCCCCTTCCAGGGGATCCACTTTACACAGTAGAAATCCAGCTCAGGCGGTCGGGCCCTGGAGGACTGGGGAAGCTCCTGGGGCCTGGAGCATGCCCCCGCTGTCTCTACCTCGGGCTGTGCCCCGTCGGCCGGCCCCCGCTGGCTGGAGCTAGTGTCAGGAGGAAGGGACTCAAGTATATCCTGGCTCTGGGCTGGCAGTGAGGCTTGGTGGGCTCGTTCCTGTTCTCCGGGGGCCGCCCCATCGGCATCTCCAACATCCCTATCCTGAGAGTGCTCATTTGGTTCTGACAGGACCTCGTGGTTTTCAGGGCTGACTGCTTCCGCAGCCCTGGCCATACTAGAAGCTGGACGCTCAGGGTGATGGTCTTCCATGGTCAGGAGGGGTCTCTGAGGAGCACCAAAGGACTTCACGGTCCTCAGGGACTTGCCTAATCCAGACTTGGTATGCAAAAGAGAGACCAATCCAATAAGAAGGAAATCATTGGGATGGAAAGCAAACAGACTCAGAAAAGTCTTGGAAAAGGGTTGCAGTGTGCACAGCTGGACAGTGTCTGCAGTCACTCCTGGCAATGGGGGAGTATGTGTCTTTGTCAGCTTGGGTAAACAGACGGGCAGCCTCAGGCTGAGCTCTTTTCACCTCTAACCTGCTGTGACCAGATGGGGCCAATGAGTGGGCCCTTCAGGCTTGGGATGGATGATTCTAGTGGGATTGAAGACATTGGGTGGCGTCAGCTTCCCTGAAACAGATAAGGACAAGGAATGCAAAAAAGACAGAGAAGGAGAGTAAAAGGAGAAAAACAAAAGGGAAAGGGAAAGAAATGGAGAAAGATATGTTAAAACTATACTAATAGTTATTAACATGGTTGAGCTTTATAGCTCACCCTATAATAAGCATCAGATCAGTACCCACCCGCACCCCTGCCGCTTGCCAGGACCCAAGTAATTCCTCTGCCCTATACCAAACAAACCCCACTGTTCAAGGATCATCCTGAGCACACACACAGGCTGCTTGTACTACCCTTAGGGCTGCCTTCTCTCTGCCTCAGCCCAAGGACGAAGCAATGAACAGTCACACAGAGCTGGAAGAAATGCAGACTCAATATCATGCCCCTAAAGACAAAACACTGGTGAGGAGAAGTCTTTGGTGTCAAAGGACCTACTGAGTCTTACACAATCTCAAACCACAACCAAAAAAAATATCTTGGGAGGGGTTTCCTGTAGGCTAGAGGGGAAACAGAGGCCCTAGGGACTTCAGTCAGAGATCTGTACTGATACGTACATTAGGACCACAAAGACCACTGCCCCAAACAAATTCTCCAGTGAGCTTTCCTGGACAGCTGGAACTGAGACAGCAACTTCTCCCCAAACTGCCTAAACCCAGAGATACTCTTTGGCCCACTATTTTTATGGAATATAAAAATACAGATCACCGATTTAAGTAAAAAATGCTTCAGGTACATCCACCTGCCTGTGCCTTGGTTCGTTTTGCCTGTTCCCATCTAGGTCATTTTATTTTATTTTATTTTATTTTATTTTTTTCTTTTTAGAGCACTGTGTCACTGGCCCTCACATGTGGAATCCGAACCAGGGCTGCTGGCATCCCAAGCCAGCTCCCAACCACCATGCCACTCGGCCGGCCCCCATCTAGGTCATTTTAGATGTAAACCCTGGACCTGTTTAACCTGCTCTCTATCGCAACTAAGCATCAAGTTCAGCAGGGACAGACATTTAATTAATGTTGTGGACAGTGAACAATAAAAAGCCACAAAACCTGCCCTCTGGAAAACATCTCCCTTCAACCTCCTTGCTCCCCTCCTCCCCTGACTCAGGTTAAGAAATGGGGAGAAATTAAATTTGCCATAAATCTTGTCTTTTCTCCAGCTTCTTCCTACCCTGAAACCATGGCTTCCTTCTTGTAATCTGTCAGGAATTTAGGGCAGGAGTATGGTCTGGGAGGTAAAGCTGAGGAACCTAAAAAGTTACCGAAATACCCCTAGTTACCCAAATTGATCAGCCTCTTAATTCAGACATAATTAATGCTAGCTGCATCTCATTCACATGTTGCTAATTTAGAATCAGAATAGCAAAAATTGCATGCAGTTCTGACACTTTTTTTTTTCTCTCTCTCTCCCTTCCTCCCCTCCCAAAAGACACTTAGGATGAGCCTCAGAAGGAGAAACCAGAGCATGGCAAAGTTTAAAAAGCCTGGAGGAAAGCAGGGCGCATTTCTTATCTTTTCTGTCCATTGCCAGAGAAATGATCAATAATTAAGTGGGGGCTGGGCAGCTAGCTAGTGAGAGACTGAGCCAAAGAAACCAGGAGCTGGACAGCGGAGGCTGCTGGGTCCCAGAGAAACTGGGCAAAGCTGAGCAGGCTAAGTCTTAAGTGGCTAGGCAGGAAATGTAATGGAGGATTTCCACTCTACAAGGTGCATGTCTGGTGGGGTTGGGCAGGGGTTGATTTCAGAGCAGGAAAGAAGGAGGGGCGGGTACTCAAACAAATCAGGATTCCGTTCTTTCTCCTCAATTCAAGTCCTACGCATTCTCTCCAGTTGGAATTATCCCCTCGTGGTGGGAGGGAGTTAAAATAGCCCTGGCCCCTCCCTAGCAGTGGCAGTAAGTAGCCAAAAGCTGGAAGAAGCCTATAAAATGAGTAGGTAGCTTCAATAAGACTCCCCCCAATACACACACACACACACACACACCGGAACTTTCCTCTCCCCACATGTCCCTTACTGTCCCAGTCCAATCTCCTCAGAGTGACCCAGATCTTCATGCAACTAATAGTTTAAAATTTCCCCTCAAGAAGAAGTCAACCACCATCACAGGGCAGAAAAAGAAGAAAACAAGGCATCAGGCAGCTTCTCTTTTACATAGTGCCCCTGCCTTAGTCCCTCCAGACTTGTAGACACCAAAGGACAGCCAGTGTCATCTCCCCAGAGCTGGGGACAGAAGAAGAATGGGGTAAGAGAGGAGGTGAAGGAAATGGATAAAACAAAGTTTTTACCTTAAAGAAGTGGGTGCTGTTCCTGGACTAAAAGGGAGGGTTCAGGTCAGGCAATTCGATGGGGACACTGGGTACAATGAGGGACTCCGCCACAGTCCCAGCTGCCTTCCAGCTGTCAACACCAGAGCGTACACATATAGGTTTACGAGAGCGGCGGTCCTGGCTGGGTCCTGGCCACTTCCGGACTCACGCCCAGGACCCAGGGCACTGGAGGAGGGCGAGGGCTGGCAGGGGCACAGCCCAGGTGCCCCCCCGCAGGTTGCTCAGAGTGTGTCTTCAGGATCTCTGAGTCTCCAAGTCTAGGGCGGGCGTGCCAGGCCCTGACTACAAGCCGGTTTTCAAAGGAAGTTTGTAGTTCTTTTTTTCTTCTTTCTTTCTCTCTCTTTTTCCCATCAGGACAAAGAAAAATTAGTCAAGGAAAGGCTCCCTGGAGGAGAAGGTGGTCTGCCCAGCATTGGAGGGTTGCCATCAGGGCTCTCGGACCTGGTCAGCAGCTTGGTGATCAGCAGCAGTGAGGGAAAGAAACAAGGAGAGAAAAACAACAGAGCCTTTCTCTTCCCTCCGCCTGCCGCTGGAAGGGACCGAGCGCTGTGCCTCTCTGGTGAGAACAGGGAAGGGCAATTGCCCTCGCCGAGCGGGGGAGGAGGAGCAGGGCTGGACAGCAGCAGCTCGCTGGATTTGGGCTTTCTCGGGTGAGGCCGGTCCTTGGCTTTGGATCCACAAAAGCAGGGCCAAAGAGCGAGGTATTTACACGTTTACCCATTTAAAGTAAAAAAAAAAAAAAAAAAAAAAAAAAATTCTGCTCCTTTCCAAGTCCTTACTCTATCATTTGTTTAGTCCAGAAAGGAAGCTGATTGTGCTATATCCCCTATTAGTGCAGAAATAGGTGGGGCAGGAAGGCGCAGGCTCTGGGGAGAAGAGTGTAGCAGGGAGAGAAGTAGCTGAGCAAGCAGGAGATTCATTAACCCCTGTCTGTGCTCTGGTCCTTGTTCCCACCACAGGCTTCTCAGCAGTCACCTCCTCCCAGCTGCTAGCTTGGGCAGCAAAAGCTGGTGTTAGTCGGGTGGTAGGAAATAAAGGGATGGGTTAATAAAGGAGAGAACATTTGATGATGAGAGTACATTTGTTTGCAGCCCTCTGCACAGCGTGGGCCTGGAAGGTGGCAGTTGAAAGGAGGTTGGAACCCAACTCTATATTCTGAAGGGCCCTCCAAACTCTACTGACAGGGCTGCCGCAGGATGACTGAGCAAGCAGCTCTGAAGGCTGAAAGGGCAGCTGGAACGATTAGGGAGGCGGGAAGCAGAGAGCCCAGATGATAACCGTCCAGAAAAGGAGGAGACGTTTCCAAGGCTATATTAAAAAGAAAGAAGCAGCAGGAGTTGGCGAGAGATTGTAAGTATTCAGAAGAGGCGCCAAAGATGATTCAAATGGTTTTTTTTTAATCACATGGACAGTTGCTTATCACAAAGTTGGTGGCAATCGGTCAGTTTATTAAAGGGGAGAATTCGAGAAAGATGAAGAAAAGCTGTTTTGCTGTGTGTCATTTAAGATGTGAACCAGAGGCTCAGTGTAATATATGGAAAGATGCTCTACTTAGCCGGACTCGAGAGGGAGAGTTCAGATGCCACGAAGACAGGTAACTACTGTGAGACATACACGTTTGTGTGTCAAAGGACTGATCTTAGTGAATTCTCCTTCCCGCAATTCTTGGAGCCATTTCGGAACTTCTGGACTACGACTCCCAGAACACCCTGCGCCACCCCCACCACCCCCACTTCGCGCTTTGGGAAAGGTATCCCGTGAATCCTGGGAGCAGAACTCCGCCTCCGCGGCGGGGGGCGGGGCGACGTCGGATTCCGGGAGTGCGCGCTTACGCACTTCCTCCCCCGGGGCTGGACTGAATCGTAGTGTGGCGGGTTCGAGTCCCGCCTCCTGACTAGCCACAATCCCCTGAGCCCCTGGTGGGGCGTGTTCGCGGAGTAACCGCTCCACGGAGAGGGCGGTGGTACACGTTGGGCTTCGCCATGGAAGGCTACCTCCAGGCTTGTCGAGCTGCGTTGCAGGTAACGCACCCCTCCCTGCCTGTGGCCGTAAGAATGGAGCGAGGACGTGGGATCTGGGGACGATCTGTGTGGAGGGAACACGGAATTGTGGGGTAGGGGCTCGGGGGCCAGAGCAATGGGGAACGCGAACCTAGCTCTTGAGAGTGGAAATACGGCTCAGTCTTCCCGTTTTGGGCCCCTTGCTTTCGGGGTGTGCCGGGGAGCGGGGAGGAGGAATCGTGGGTCTGGGTCCTGCACCTGAGCCTCGGCTCGCTGTCGCATGGGCCAGTGCCGTCAAAAGGCCCAGGGCTGCGCCGCCGCCGGGGGTGTGTTTGTTCCTTCCTCCCCGCCCCTTTTTCAGCTCTCTGCTCTGGAGGCCTCCAGGTGAACCCCGGGGGCACGAGGGAACCTGTGCTGGTAGCGTTCTTGCCACTGAATGGCGGTTTCTGTCTGGCCGGCCTGACTCCTTCTAGAATAGAGGGGGTCATGGTGTTTTCATTTAAACCTGTTTTTATGATCAGCATACACAAGAACATCAGGCGTGTCTGTTGACCCGCAACCTGCATTCGTTTGCCAGTCATTTTTCTTCCTTCGCCTTAAGGCACACGGATTACATAAACCCCCGCTGCCTGGAAGATAAACACAAAGTGTGTTGGAATCAAAACTATCAACATGACTCTCGAATACTTTGTGGCTTATTTTTGGTCCTCTCTGAGGCAGTTGGAATCTCCCAGCCGAGCTGACAGGGCATGCAGTATTAGGCTACTATCCCCAGTTAGCAGCAAAAAGCTGGCCAGAGAGAGGTTTCAGGAGGTCACCTGCCCCCACCCCCATCCCCAAACCCCACTTCAAGTTACACTGTCCCTGTAAAAACCTGGACAGATGGTTGACCTGTCTTCCTTTCTAAGTATCTTAAACTGCAAATAGCTCTGGGTGATAAGATTCTGGTTTTTAACAAATCCTGAAAGTCACCTGATTCCTCCTTAGCTGCTGGCATAGATGAATGTCCTCACCCAAAAATTAGGGGTGAAGTTCAGTTTTAACAGCAATTAACACAAATTACTTATGAAATACAAATTTGGGGAAAGTTGTTTTAATGCATAAGGCAATTTGGAAGCAATTCATTTTGGTTACCTCCAGTTTCCACCACAGGGAACTCATTAGAGGACTAATGTAGAGTCTTTGTGGCACCATTCCAAGTGCTAAGTAGTTGGATCCCACCCGCACCCCACTCCCAGTAACCCAGATGACTGGTCTCTTTCCCACCATTTGATAAAGAGCCCTTGGACCTGAAACCTCACCAAACAGCATTTTATTGCATGCATCCATTCTATAGCATGTATTCTCCAGAGGTTACCAGTATACAGAGGGTGCAAAAAAAAAAAATATGCACATTTTAAGAAAGGAAAAAACTATTAAAATTGTAATATTCAAGATATACCGATAACAGTAGATGAATACACGTCATGTGTATACACTTTTTTAGCACCCCTGCTGTCTTCTACAGCAGTATGAAGCTGAAAACACTGGATTTTTCTGATATTGCTGGTATCTTGACCTTTCTCTGCCTGCATTCATTCCTCAAGGAGCAAGGTCTAGATCTTAATTTTTCCAAATATGTGAACTTGTGACTTGAGGCTGTACTTTAAAGTTCTCATCATCACACCAGCCTAGCCAGAGGCCCGGGGTTGGGGGGGAAAGGGGGATGAGAAAATTAGACTCTAGGGATGTTAGTAGGTAAATAGCAATAATTTAGATTTATTTTAATTATAGAAGTTATAAATATAGATGGTGAAGAAATTTAAATACAAAAAGGATATGAAATGAAAAAGATGTTTTCTTCTTCCCATCTAAGTCCTCAGAGGCCACATTTGTTTCTTTCTTTTTTTTTTTTTTTTTAAGATTTTATTGGGGAATTGGGGGAGGGGAACAGACAAGTTGCTGCCCTTTTGTTCTTCAGTCTAGTTGTGGAGGACATTGCTTCACTGGTCCATGTTGGTATCATCATTGCGCTCTTCCCGGGTGAGGCAGATCGGTCGCCGGTCTCTGGATGGCCGCTCACGGCGTCTCTTGGCAGCTCACACCAGCTGGCTGCCGGTCACTCACTGTAGCTTATGGCAGCCCATTGCAGCAGGGGCTGCAGCTATGCCATCCCCGGGACTCACAGCAGCCCAGCTCCATCTTAGCTGTAGAGGGCAGTGTCACTTGCCCTCATGTGGGATCCAAATCTGGGCCGCTGGTGTCCCAAGCCAGCTCTTAACCGATACTTCACTCAGCTGGCCCCACACTTGTTTTTTGTGTAAAGAAAGCATGATTAATAGACACTGTTAAGTTTGAGTGTTTCCATTCGACTGTAGTTTAACTTTTAGGGAATTGTAAATGCTTGACTTTTACTCAAGATAGAAACGGTTGATAAGCCAGTCAACTCTCTTGTTGATACCATATTTTTAGCATTTGATATGAGAAATTTTCTGCCGCCTCTCTGCTTCAGTGATAGTAGGTTGTTCCATTTAAAAAGAATTTTCGGGCCGGCCGTGTGGCGCGGTGGTTGAGCGCTGGTTTGGAAGGCCAGCGGCCCCAGTTCAGGTCCCACATGTGAGGGCAAGTGACACTGCCCTCAAAAAAAAAAAGAATTCTCATTTAACAAAATGTCCTATTGATGGTGACTCATCTCTAGTGGGGAAAAATCTATGCTTCAGGGTGGGGCTGTACTGAAAGTTTGGGTGCTAGTACTGAAACCTTCAGATTATCAATGTGTGTTGTTCGCACTTCCTCAGGCATGAGGCAGGAACTGCGAGTGGTTGGCTTTCCTTGGAAATGTACAATTCTGGCATCGCAATCAGTCAATCCCATTCTCTGCTGGGAGGGTTTCTCTGTCTCTGGCTCCTTGTCTCTTTTTTTCCCCCTTCCCTTATTAACTATTTTGTGGGGTAGACATCAGACCACATTCAGCCTTAGAAGGGAAGTGGTCTCCTTTGCCAGCCCTGGAGCTCATACCCTCTTCCCTCCACTCAGGCCACAGAGAACATCAGGATACAGTCATTTCAAGAAGTGGGTTGTTGTTTTAAAGAAAAAAAGTTTATATTTACTTGTGGCTCTCAGATTGTATTTCTTCCGCTGGCAGATCAGGTTTCCTCATGCTCTAAGTAGAGCTATATTTGCTCTGAACTCTTCTGCGGATGGTCAGAAAACTGAGGCTGTTTGACTTGTGCTTTCAGCTGGCGGGGGATGGGATGAGGATGAAGAGTTGCCCACATTTTTCCTAAATGGCAGGACAACATTGCCTGATACACCTGCTTGCCCAGGGAAGTTTTCGTTTATTCTGACATGATCATTACTTACACCCTTTTTCATTGGCAAGAATCTCATGGTTTAGGGCCTGCCGAGTGGCACATTGGTTAGGAGTTGGCTTGGGAGCATCAGCTCTGAGCAGCTGGGCCCCGGTTCAGATCCCATATGAGGGCCAGTGATGCTGTGCCCTCTACAGTTAAGATGGTGAACAATACCTCAATCTGGAGCTAGGCTGTCGTGAGTTGACGGTGACAGTGTAGGCTGCAGTGGGGCTGGCCGGCAGCTGGCATGCGCTTTCGTGAGCTGCCGTGAGCCTCCGTGAGTGGCTGTCCAATGACCAGCGAGCA
The DNA here is from genome assembly GCA_033961575.1 of Aselliscus stoliczkanus. Lineage (NCBI taxonomy): Eukaryota > Metazoa > Chordata > Mammalia > Chiroptera > Hipposideridae > Aselliscus > Aselliscus stoliczkanus. The sequence continues at coordinate 104,020,140 of CM066739.1, forward strand.
ACTGCCTCACCTGGAAAGAGCGCAATGATAATACCAACATGGGCCAGTGAAGCAACATCTTCCACAATTAGACTGAAACAAAAGGACAGCAACTTGTCTGTTCCCTTTCCCTGATTCTCCAACGCTGTTCCCCTCCCCCAATTCTCCAATAAAAGCTTAAAAAAAAAAAGAATCTCGTGGTTTGAACAACAAAGCACGTGGTTGCCTACCTGTAAGCTATGGTAAGGATTTGGGATGTACACCCATGAAAAGATAGTGAGTTTCTTAAGGTAGAAGTTAAGTTCCATGTGACAGTCTCAGTTGCTGACAGCTGGAGGTCTAGAGCAGCAAACTTTTGAGACGGAGAAGCCGCCAGGGGTCAGCAAACTTGAGCTCGCGAGCAACATGTGGCTCTTTGGGTACATACATGGGGCTCTGACGTAAAATTGAAAATGAAAATAAAACTATCATAGTTTCATTTATAAGATTTTTAAAGGATATTATTCACATAATGGTGATTATGTAAAAATATATTTATGGCTCTTGAATAATTTTTAAATTGTTGTGAGGGACAGGATTGGCTGGCTCTTCCAGGGGTCAGCAAACTTTTGAGATGGGACGTACCCAAAGAGCCGCATGTGGCTCACAAGCCGCAGTTTGCCGACCCCTGGTCTAGAGGAATGGGGTTGCTCTGGCCTGGATGGTGGTCGGGGAAGGCTTCATGGAGAGAGGGGGCTTTGGACAGCACCTGGCTGGACTGGGAGAGGCAGAGAAGAGAAGATGGGTGGCAGCTCTCCTTTACTTCTACAGGGTGGGTACTTCTGTGCTGTCTCACTGAATCCTCGTAACAACTTCATGAAATTGATTACAGTATTATCCTCATTTAAAAAAATGAATAGTGAGGGTTGGCCGAGTGGCTCAGTTGGTTAAGAGCTCGCTCAAGAGTGCGAGCTGAGCTCTGAGCAACAGCGGTTCAATGCCAGCCTGAGCTGAGTTGCCATTGAGCTGCCAACAGGTGGCAGGATGGCTCAGCTGAAAAAGAAAAAGTGAATAGTGAGGCTTAAGGAAGCCAGGGTCCCACAGCAAGGAAGAAGCAGAGCTGGGATTCAACCCCAGTTTGTAGTCTTTTCATAGGGGAGCTCTGCTGCTTTCAGATGGAGCCGAGCACAGTGCTGGGCCCAAGCACATCATGTTTTGTGGGTGGTGAACAGACCAGTCGGGCTGCCGGAATGGTGGGTGTGGACCAGGCACAGCAATGCCACCGTCTCCCTCAGTCACTCCTATTCCAAGATGTCCTAAAAGTCCCAGAGTATTCCTTTTGTGTTAGTTTCTTTTGGCTGCTGGCTGAGCTTGGCTGAGCGCAAATTAACCTTCCCCTGGAAATCGTTTCCCCTCACCCCAGAGCCATGACGTGCATTTGCTCCCTTCTTTCCGCTTTCCTGCTTAGCCTTCTGTTGAAGCTGGAGGTCTGACCCACCCTGACTCAGCTGCCCCTGGAGTGAAGCTGTACTAATATGAGTGAGACTGGGAAAGGTCTCCAAGGGCCTGGTGCCCAGCAATAGGCCTCTCCCCCTTGCTCTTGCCTTTTCTGTGTTCCTCTGACTTTTTTCTCCACCATCAGGGCCATATGGTCGCCCGTGTTTATATATTCCCTCTCTAGAGAACAGAGTGACCCTCCCACCCCACCCCCCTTACTGCTTCAGTGAGCGATTTATCTGTGCAGCCACCTGTCTCAAGGGCTTTGTTGCTGCTTTGGTCCATAGCCATCTGGGCAGAGGGGTCTTTTCTGGAATCAGGAGGAGGAATTGCGAGTCAGAGAAATAATCCTAGGACTGGGGTCTTGGGTATAGAATTCTCATATTGTATTGGAAAAGAGCTTAATACTGAAAAAGCGTTCCCATGCTGTTCAGTCTAAATAGGTCTTGGCTGCCACCCTCCTGAAGGAGCCTTAGAGGAATGGCCCAGGGTAGAACCTCAGGGCAAACTTTCCCCAGGGGTCCTGCACCCCAAATCTTGACAGATGAGCTCTGCCTTTTTTTCTTCTCTTTTAGGGGTGGGAGTAGGAGGTGAGAAAGAGGGTCATTTAAAAACAAGAACCTAGTGAGTTACTAAATAAGGCAATTTCTACCACCAGGAGTCTTGTGAAATTGCACCTTTCTGGCTATAGCTTTCTGGGGAGTGGGGCAGACAGGTAACAGCCAATACAGGGAAGAGGATTCTAGGTTCCCCTAGACTCTCTGTTCCTAAAGTTACACAGTTACATAACGCTTCTTAAAGTTATGTGACTTGATAACTGTTCCTTGCTCTGTTTCGTTCCCCTGAGCCCCTTTCCGACTTTTCTAAACTATTCCATGTAGTAAATCTTCCTAGTTGAAGAAGCTGGAGTGTTTGGATTTTCAGCTTTCTGGCACCCAGTAGTTCTCAGCTGGGAGTGATTGTGCCTCTCAGGAAATGTTTGACAAATCCGGAGCCATTTGATTGTCATGCCTGGGGGTGCTGCTGGCATCTAGTGGGTAGAGACTGGGGAAGCTGCCAAACATCCTGCAGGGCACAGGACAGCCCCATGACAAAGAATCACCCAGTCTGAGATGCTAAGAGTACTGAAATGAAGACACCCTGCTGAAATGGGCAGGTCTCATTTGGTCTTGCTTTCTCTTCATCTCTCAGAAGCAGTGGTCAGAGAGAATTCGTGTTCCCTAAGCTGACCTTATGGTCTCATCCTACCTGAGAATGCTCATACTTGGAATGAAATCCTAATCCTTAAATTACCTATCCCTTCGGATTTTTTGTTTTGTTTTGTTTTAATTGGGGAACAGTGTTTCTCCAAGACCCATTAGCTCCAAGTTAGGTAGTTGTTTCAATCTAGTTGTGGAGGGTGCAGCTCAGTGGCCCATGTGGGAATCAAACCGGCAACCTTGGTGTTATGAGCCTGCGCTCTAACCATGTGAACTAACCGGCCGCCCCTCAGATTGTTTTTCAGGACTAAATGATTAGTTCGTTTGCTTAAAAATACGAACACGAGGCCGGCCGAATGGCTCAGTTGGTTAAGAGCTCGCTCAACAGTGCAAGCTGAGCTCTGAGCAACAGCGGTTCGAGGCCAGCCCGAGCTGAGTTGCCGTTGAGCTGCCAACAGGTGGCAGGATGGCTCAGCTAAAAAAAAAAAAAAAAAAAAATACGAACACGGCACACTCAACACATGTTTCAAAACCAAACCAAACCCCTGCCTCTGCTGCTGTGGGCACAGGAGGTTTTAATGTGTATGATTTAAAACCCTGAGAGCCAGGGAGAGGCAAAGGAGCAGGTTAATAATAGCCCTCCCTCCTCAGACTTCTTACCAGCAGCTGGACTTTTCAAAGCTTTATAAATACGAGTGCCAGCCGCAGCACCAGCACCAGCTGCAGCCGTTCTCACTTCCATCTGCACCTGCTGGGGAAATGTCTGCTTCTCGGGCTGTGCGAGTGGTGGTTGTATCCGGTTATTATCACTGATACTGTGCAGGGAGAGGGGCCTCTCGTGGATGAGTGCAGAATGGACTAGATCTTATTTTCACCTCTGTTTACCTGGTCTTATGATTTAGAAACGGAAGGACTCTCTTTCCTATTTTGAAAATGGGAAAAAACAAACCAGGGTTGATACAGCCTAAATACATCAGCTCCCCCAGGTGCTCTGCCCTTGACTTCTCCTCATGTGCCTAAAGCCACGTCAGAAATCAATATCTGTCTCGTGCTGTTCTACTGTAAGTTCACATTTGTGGGGACAGTGTAGCAGAGAATAAAGCACGCTTCCCTACTAGCTGGCTGTGTGTGTAGTGCTCAAAGCTCAGCTAAATCTCGGACACCCTCTCAGCTATGGTCCTCCTCCATGAGGCGGGGACCTGAGATGTCCTGGCCCGCCTCCTCTGTGGGGATCAGTGAAAGGGGGTGTGTGAAGTGTGGAAGGCAGGTGGAAGTGAGTAGGGTGCTTCTGCCTGTGTCCCGCTCTCCTTCCTCCCCAGGGGTCCCGACCGCTCCATGTTGTGCTGGGAAATGAAGCCTGTGACTTGGACTCCATGGTGTCTCCTCTCGCCCTGGCGTTTTACCTGGCAAAGGTGAGTGCTCAAATGAAAAGATGTGGATTCAAGACCCAGCTCTGCTGCCTAACGCCATGTAGTCTCGGGTAAGTTACATCCCTTAACTTTGCCGAGTCTCGTGTCACCCTCTGTCAAGCCTGAAGTGATAACATTTTACAGCGTTGCTGTGAGGATCAAATGAGTAAATTTATTCGGCAGCATCATAAAGCAGAAAGCAATATGCAAACGATTTGTTATTGAGTCTCTCGTGGGTTTTGGTGATCTGGTGCATATTCCTTGCCCAGCTCAACTCTTGAACACTGACAATCCCATCTCCGCGTCATCTAGAACCAGGTCTTTTCTTTGAGTTAGCTGGTTGACCTTCATGATATTGCTAAGAAGGAGAAAGGGCAAGAGTTGTCCTTTTGTTGTTATCTACTGGATAACTGTGGCTTTGTGGAAGGCAGTAAGTTACCCAAGGTCATGTCCCCCATGGTCCCAATAGTCTTATTACGTTTCCTGTTTATGCCAAAACATTGCCATAGCTTCTTTTCACTTTCCTCTTCAGACGACCGAGGCTGAGGAAGTTTTTGTGCCAGTTTTAAATATAAAACGTTCCGAGCTACCTCTACGAGGGGACAATGTCTTCTTCCTTCAGAAGGTTCACATTCCTGAGTCCCTGCTGATTTTCCGGGATGAGATTGACCTCCACGCGTTGCACCAGGCTGGCCGGCTCACCCTCACCCTTGTCGACCATCATGTCCTACCCACGTAAGTGAAAGGGGGTTAAGCTGATAGTTAGCAAGGGCCGTGCTGGCCTCTGATGAGGAAGGTATAAAGAGATAAAGAATTTTTGCTCTCAGGGATCTCACAGGCTAATCATAATGGATGGGTCATATCAGATACAGAAAAAAGGCAAAATGATTTCTTACCTAAGGCAGGATCTCATTAGTGTCTGTTTAACAAAGGTACACACCTATAATAATTCCATCCCTAGTTTAGCGCTGAAAAAAGCTGCCAACAAAGCAAAGTAAGTATGAGAGCTTCCTGAGTCTGTCTGGCTCCTGCTAGTAGTAAAATGTATATTTTTTCCTGAGCTCAGTCATTATCTCAGGATGTTAACAGAGGGTAGCCTCAGGGTGTGGATCCAGCTATCCATTCACTCAGTAATAAACTTCCCTTTAGAGGATCAAAGTGAGACAGTCCTGGTTTTCAAGAAGCTTTCAGCCAGGAAGCATTAACTAGGCAAACAAGTCATTGTAATGGGTTTAGAGTTAAGTGAGAACTGTCACTCTAGGGGGCAGTAAGTGCACGAAGGGTGGAGAGATTACAGAGCTGACCCTTGATCTCAGCCTTGAAAGATGACTAGGTGTTCCCTTAGGGACTGGGGAGCTGGGGTATGTAGGGAAATCATCCAGGCAGAGAGAGTGATTAGCATAAGCAAAGGCTGGGAGGCATGAAACAGCATGGTGGGTTGTGGGAACTGGCATTTGTTTTGCATGACTGGAGCATGAAATATGAGGGCATAGTAGGACATAGAAAAAGATAAGACTAGAGAGGCGGGCAGGGGTCAGAGCCTGGAGACCTGGTGGGTCCAGCCAAGGAGATAGACTTTATTTTAGGGCAGTGGGGGACTAGTGTTGATTATACTTATTTCAAGTCCCCACCTAATTGAATTTGCATTCTTCACATGATCAATCGTGTAGCATTGTGAAGGATACCCAGGACTGGAAGCAGGTGTGTGGCTATGAAACTGTCAGAATAGCCCAGATGAGAGACACTGAGGGCCTAGAATAAGACAGCAGCGGACACCTGAAAAGGACGGGATTGAGACAGAAGCCACAGGATCTGCTGACCTGCCTGGAATCGGGGTATTAAGTGAATTGAGGGAACAAGAGAGATTTAGAGGATTGTTATCAAGGGTGTCATTTGGAAAGACAGCCCTAACAGACATCAAATATGAGAGTAAGGTCTCGGTAGCGGATACTTTGCCAAATTCACACAGACTATTTAAAGATGACGTCAGTTATAACATTGGAGAATTGAGTACAGTGAGGCAGAGGCAGAAGAGACCAGGGCTCCAGCATTTTCCTTCATGAATGAGGTGGGGATTGGTCAGAAGCAGCCGGAGTTGTCCTGCCTATCTTTTTCTTTGTCCCACTCTACCCGCATAGAAATGACGCAGCCCTACAGGACGCAGTAGCAGAGGTACTAGACCATCGGCCGATCGAGCAGAAACGCTGCCCTCCCTGCCACGTTACCGTGGAGCTGGTGGGGTCCTGCACCACCCTGGTGACGGAGCGGATCCTGCAGGGGGCACCAGAGACCTTGGACAGGCAGACTGCAGCCCTTCTGCACGGTGAGGGTGACTGGGCCAGGGCCTGACAAGTTAGTTCCTCTATGCGTATCCCAGAGAAGGGAGAGTGGAAAAGTCTAGACTCTTCCAGCCTGACGTACCCTCTCAGAGCCAATCAGCCCATGGCAAAGGATGGGATTCTTTCAGGACTCAATTAGGCACTAGAGGCTGTGGGATACTTTGTTATTTAAAGGCCTGGGGGATACACTGTTGTTTACAGGCCTAGGGGATACATTGTTGTTTACAGGTCTGGGGGATACATTGTTGGAAAAAGCAGAAAAGAAGCCCAGGGTAGGGGGCTCAGAAGCTCCCTTAGCCCCACTGTATACACAATATAATGCAAAGAGGAGTAGCGGGAGGAAAAGCAGGACACAGATTCTAATACTGTTTCTGCTCAGGAAGTTGCTATCTATGGGACTTGGAGGAAATCTCTTCATCTTTTTATTCTCATTTTCTCCATTTGTAAAAAAAAAAAAAAAAAGAGAGAGAAAGAGTTAGACTAGACTCTCTCTTCCAACTTACAAGATTCTTTACTGAAGGGGAGGTTAGCTCAGGTGGTTAGAGCGTGGGCTTACAACACCAAGGTTGCCGGTTCAATTCCCACATGGGCCACTGAGCTGCGCCCTCCACAACTAGACAGAAGACAACTACTTGACTTAGAGCTGATGGGTCCTGGAAAAAAACAAACACTGTTCCCCAATAAAAATCTTTAAAAAAAAGAGAGAGAGAGAGAGTGTTGGACTAGACTCTCTCTTCCAACTATAAGGTTCTTCACTGGAGTTTGGCCTGCAGAAGAGAGGTCGTCTCTCTGAGAAGGTTTCAGAATCTCTGAGTATTGAGATGTTCAGGCTTCCTTTCTTCCTTTCCCCTGCTTTCCTGCCTGCATTTGAGTTTAGAGATAGGCTGCCTTCCTCAGGATGTAGTCCCATTTCCTTGGTTTGTTTTTAGTGAGTTTGCTACACGGTCTCCTCTGATGTGGTGCCCTTTGCTTGGAGGGTTGTGTGTGTTCCAGGGGTCGTGAATGGAGGGCCATGAGACCTGAGCTCCGCCATCTCACTTCTCCCCAGGAACAATCATCCTAGACTGCGTCAACATGGACCTTAACATTGGGAAGGCAACCCCAAAGGACAAGAAATACGTGGAGAAACTGGAGGCCCTCTTCCCAGATCTGCCTGACAGAAAAGACATCTTTGATTCTCTGCAAAAGGCAAAGTTTGATGTGTCAGGTGGGAAGTGCTAAATTGACATCTCTCCCTCCCAGGTGGGAAAACAGGAGGGAAGCACCATCGGGACAATTTCAGAGTATGCATAATGATTCAGCTTTATGCCTCAGAGAGCCAAGGTGTATGATCAGGAGCTCATCAGTCATTGACTAGATTGTTCTCTCTGGGCTATTAGCGGGGAGGAGGAGGAGGAGGAATATAGTAAGAGTCTCAGAAGTTTCCAGTCTAATCAGAATATAGACCTAGAAATCAAATATGCTGAAGGAATACTAAATTATCAGAGGAAGAGCTAGATGGTTAGGGAAGCAGAAGAAATACACAAGGTGAATATACCAAGGACAAAGGAAGAGAACAAAAAAATCTTCCATAATTTTCTGCCCAGCTACCACCTGTTGACATAAAGAAAAATGCCACACGTGCTTTTAGAAAATGGAAACGACACAGAAAGGAGGAAAATCCAAAGTAAAAGTCTCCCTTCTTCCTTTTACCCTTCTCTCCAAAGTCCCTTGCTCTAGCGATAACTATTGTGACCCAGTAATTTAAGTCATTTTGATTATATAATGACATTCTCAGCTACCAGTTCTTTTTTTTTTTTTAGAGGGCAGTATCACTGGCCCTCATATGTGGGACCCGAACCGGGGCCGCTGGCTTCCGAAGCCAGCGCTTAACCACCACACCACTCTGCTGGCCCTCAGCTACCAGTTTTTCATTGCCCCAAAGAGAGGCTGTTCTCTCCCTCTTCCTTGGCCCATCTTGGTGTCCTCACTTCCTAGTCTTAGGACCCTGCACTCTTTGATTCCAAGTCTCACATCCCCTTCCTAGGACTGACCACCGAGCAGATGCTGAGAAAGGACCAGAAGACCATCGCCAGACAAGGCATCAGTGTGGCCATCAGTGCAATCTATATGGATTTGGAGGTAAGAGCAAGGTGTGGGTGTGGTGAGCAAGAAAACCTTCAGTTACCCAGATAACCTTGCCTCTCGCCTCTGGCTCTCCTCCGGAGCACAGCACATCTCGTCCCTTCCTGCGTTTGTCCATCTCTGTTGTCACTCCCACAGTTTACTGGTTTCCTTGCCTCCACTTTTGCACCCCTACAAACCATTCTCCTCACAGCAGCCAGAATGATCTCCTTACTACGTGAGTCAGCTCACGTCACCCCTCCCTTTACCGCCTTTTCAGTGGGCTTCTAATACAAGGCAGAGGCCTTGCTGTGGTTATAGCACTCTCCTTGGTCTGGCCCATGTCTTTCTCTCTGACTTCATCTCGCTGCAGCCCCACTTCCCCACTCCTGCCCTCACAACACTGCAGCCACACGGGCTTTCTTTCTGTTCCTCAGCGCCATTAAGCTCATTCCCAACTCAGGGCTTTTGCACTTGCTTTTCCTTTTACAGAGCCAACTCCTTTGCATCATTGAGCTCAGATGTCCCCTATTTTAAGAGGTTCTTCCTGACCATCCTAACTGAAGCGATCTCTAGCTCAGTAATCTCTAGCACATACCTTACTCTGTTTTCCTCATAGCACTTAACACACTGGAACAATCATATTTCATGGTTTCCTTGCTTATTGTCTGTTCCTCTGCTCGATTGTCAGCCCCACCAGAGTGAGGACCCTGCCTCTTGGGTTTGGGCTGTGTCCCCCCCACCATTGCCAATGCTTGGCACACAGTGGGTGCTCAGTAGACTTTGGTGCATGAATAGAATTTTGATACTTGATATCTGAAGTGGTGTTGAATCCTGGTTCCATATCCTATTGGTTTAAATCATTTGACAACCTGATCTGAATACATGCTCTTATAGTCTGCACAGCTTTGTAGTAAACAATGTGTACAAATGCTAAAAAACTAAATAAAACAAAAGAGCACAGCCTCTTCCCTTAAGACTCATGACCTAGTTTGGATAACAAACATAAGAACTAAAAAAGCTTAGCAAGTACCATAACCAAAACACAAAGTGACACATTAGAAATGCCAAAGGGAGGGCCGGCAGAGTGGCGCAGGGGTTAAGAGCTGGCTTGGGATGCCAGCGGCCCCGGTTCGGATCCCACATGAGGGGCCAGTGACACTGCCCTCTTAAAAAAAATAAATAAAATAAATGCCAAAGGGAGGGCCGGCTGGGTGGCGTAGTGGTTAAGCGCTGGCGTGAGAAGCCAGCGGCCCTGGTTTGGATCCCACATATGAGGGCCAGTGACACTGCCCTCAAAAAAAAAAAAAAAAAAAATGCCAAAGGCAGAGAAAAGCCAAGGGGATCAGAAACAGCTGGGGTGTTACCCACTGGGGGAAACACTGGGTGATATTCTGGAGAAGAGCATAGATTGGCAAATGGTGAAGAGCCAAGGACACGTTTGTCACATATCTGTTCTTATTTGTATGCCCCACATTTCCTTTTTGGAATAAAAATACCCACACAGCAAAGACCTTTGATTGCAAGAGTCGGAGAGCTTTGTATGTGCCAGGCACATTACATACCTTATCGGGGTTTTTTTTTAAATTCTTAAAACAACCATGTTTGTTAAATGTTTTATCCTCATTGTACAGATGAGGAAACTTAAGTCCAGGGAGGTTAGCGTAACTCCTTGATCATAAAGCTTATAGGTAATAGAGTTAATGTTCAAACCAATTCTGTGTGAGCCCAAAGCCCATTTCTCCCTGCTCTACACGCTGCCTGCCCACACAGAGTACATACAGGTACCTCTTTTATGGAGCACCAGTCCCAGGTTAACACGCAGAGAAACCTTCATACGCATGTTGTGTTGATGGTGACAAGGGGGCGCCGGTTGCTGCCCTCATCCCTGTTCATGTCTTCTCTTCCAGGCCTTCCTGCAGAGGCCTGGCCTCATTGCAGACCTCCATGCTTTCTGCCAGGCTCACAGCTATGATGCCTTGGTTGCCATGACTATCTTTTTCAACACTCACAATGAGCCAGTGAGGCAGCTGGCTATTTTCTGTCCCCATGCAGCCCTCCGAACGATGGTGAGTCTTTGTCCCTTCTCCAACCCTAGGGCCCCGCAGCCCTGGCTGGAAGACCTCTCCTTGGTCGTTAGACGGACACAGAGGTCCTGCGTATTTCTGGAATCCCCCCTCGCTGCTTTTCCCCATTCTCTACATATGTGAATACCCTGAATCATACTATTATTGAGAAACAGAGACTCCAAAGAGAATTAGAGACATGGTTCCTACTTAGAAGGAACTTAAAATCAGCTTCAAAGAAAATGCTGAGAATTTGGAGTTAAGACTTGCTTTAATCATTGATTCCCACCCCACTGAAAATCAATTCTTTTTTTTTTTAACCCTATTGCCTTGAAAATGGGAAACACGAAAGAAAATTTGTCTGCCACTTACCCATGCAGTGATTAATTACTCTGTGTAGCGCTGACTGTAGAGAAGTGATCTGGGAGCAAGTTTGTTTTGCTTTCCTGATCTGCCCTGGGGCCCCCTTGTCCCCCACTTCCCCTTTCTTTTCCTCCGTTAGTTACTCATTAGCCCAGGGAAGAATTTAAAAGTGGATGTGGGCCGGCTGAGTGGCACGGTGGTTAAGCACTGGCTTGGGAAGCCAGCGGCCCCAGTTCGGGTCCCACATATGAGGGCCAGTGACACTGCCCTCAAAAAAAAAAAAGTGGACATAAAGCCCTCCAGGGGCTCTCTGGGCTGCTTGGCTGTGTGAGAACTGCTGAAGACTACAGCTGAGAACCCTCTGAGCCCCTGAAAGGTACATCTGCCCTCCCCTACCTCTCTCTGCTTGTCTTCTCCTCCAGGAAGTAAGTGTTACTTTACTCAGGGGAAGGTAGTTTGGCCCTGTGGAAAGAACGATGGTTTCTAAAGGCAGGTAGACATGCTTTTCTGTCCCAGGTTTCCCACTTCCTTGCTCTTGGAGTTAAGGCACTCCCTTTACTTCTGAGTCTGTAAGTGGCATGGCATTACCTTCTAAGTAATCAGTCTGACGTAACATGAAACACAGCATCATGTATATTGCTGGGCAAAGCCAGCGCTCAGTACTAGGTGGCTTTTACCAGTCATGTCATGAAGGAAAGGGTCCCTCAACAATAGCAGGGCCTGTCCCCACCTTGTCCCCACCACAGCCCCTCTGTGCTGGACCACAGGAGTCCTCTCCTACTGTCCCCTGCCATTGCCTGTCTTCCTCCTGTTGGGACAGTATAATACAGCGATTTAGAGCACCAGCTTTGGTGACAGACCTAGGCTGTACTTCATTCAAACTATGACTTTAGACAAGTGACTAATCTGTCTAAGCCTCAGTTTCCCTATCTGTAAATGAGGGAAATGGTAACACCAATCTTATAAGGTAGTTGTGAGGATTACAAGAGATAACACAAGGGCTGGCCGAGTAGCTCAGTTGGTTAAGAGCTCGCTCAAGAGTGCGAGCTGAGCTCTGAACAGCAGTTCGATGCCCAGCCTGAGCTGAGCTGCCGCTAATCTGTCAGCTAAAAAAAAAAAGAGGCCCGGCCTAGTGGCGCATTGGTTAAGAGCTGGTTTGGGACACCAGCGGCCCCAGTTCGGATCCCACATATGAGGACCAGTGACACTGCCCTCTACAGCTAACAAAAGCTCCACCTGGAGCTGGGCTGTGCAAGCCCCAGCGACGGTGTAGGCTGCAGGCCCTGCTGCAGTGGGCTGCCATAGGCTACAGTGAGTGGCCGGCAGCCAGCATGAGCAGCTGGCAGCCAGCGTGGCTGCGGTGGGTGACCGTCCAGAGGCCGGCGGCCGGTCTGCCTCACCCGGGAGGAGTGTGCTGACGATGCCAACATGGGCCAGTGAAGCATGTCCTCCACAGCTAGACTGAGGAAAAACGGGACAGCAACTTGTCTGTTCCCTTTCCCCGATTCCCCAACGCTGTTCCCCTCCCCCAATTCCCCATTAAAATCTTTAAAAAAAAAGAGAGAGAGAGAGATAGCACAGTAAAACCTTGGATTGAGAATAACTTGGTTTGTGAGTGTTCTGCAAGAGCAAACATTTCTAATACCCTTTAACTTGGTAACAAGTGATGTCTTGCAATACGAGTAGTTTGTTTCCGGAACGAATTATGCTCTCAAACCAAGGTATTACTGTATTTGTAAATGGCGAGACTTGGCACCAGGCCTGCTGTACCTCCCACCCCACTTTGACCTGTTTATTCATTCTGCCTCTATCCTTTCCCTGACCTCAGTATAGGTGCTTGTCCCGTCCCAGCTGATAGAGGCCAAGTTTTTGAGCACAGGAATGCACTCAGAAACAACGCTGAGTTAGGAGCGGGAGGATTGAACCTCGGTTCTGGTTCAGATTCCACCATCATCGTCACGATTTTCTTCAAGATGCTTAAGCTCTCAGGGCTTTGGATGACTTAATAATAAACTGAAATAGATGATCTCAAGCATTTCTTCTGTTTCTGAAATACTACGTGTTTTAACTGATGTGCCTTTGGTTACAAGCCGTTTCCTCCTAAGAGAAGCCTCTAACTGAGAAACCTCAGCTCTTTGCCTCACCACCTTACAGATATTTCCCTGTCTTGTCTCCCCTTTAGATCTGCGGAGCCCTGGAACGCTCCCACTCTCCGTCCCTGAAGTTGACCCCCGCCCCCAGCAGCCACCCCAACCTCCAAGCCTACCTCCAAGGCAACACCCAGGCCTCTCGGAAGAAACTGCTGCCTCTGCTCCAGGAAGCCCTGTCAGCATGTTCTGACGCCATGACAATCCCTTCGGGGCAGCCTGAGACCGGGGGTGTGTCTAGGGAGCAGGTGGACACGGAACTGGACAGGGCAGCTGCCCCCCTGATTCCTGGACTGAGTCAAGATGAGGAGGATCCCCCCCTGCCCCCCACACCCATGAACAGCTTGGTGGACGAGTGCCCTCTGGACCAGGGGCTGCCCAAACTCTCCGCCGAGGCCATCTTTGAGAAATGCAGTCAGATCTCGCTGTCACAGTCTACGAGCGCCTCCCTGCCCAAAAAGTGACTGCTGGGACAGGAGGGGATAGCGAGAGAGGTTGCTTGAACCATGTTTTGAGACATTTGCATGTTTTGAGACGTTTCAGCAATTTTCTTCATTGCTCCAGGATCTGGTGTACTGTGATCGTAAACCTGGGAGGAGAAAGAAGTACAAGAAAACAGCTGCTTTGGGCTGGCTGAGTGGCTCAGTTGGTTAAGAGTTGGCTTAAGAGCACAAGCTCTGAGCTCCAGGGCCTCCAGTTCGATTCCTTCATAGGCCAGTGACGCTTTGCCTGAGCTGCCAATAGATGGCAGGATGGCTCAGCTGGTGAGAGCACGTGCTCCTAACAACAAGACTGCCTGTTCTATGGTGGAATATGCCCGCCTGCAACTAAGACTGAATTCAGGCACCTTGAGCTGAGCTGCCTCCTGGATGACTCAGGGGAAGAGGGCGTGCGCTCTTAACAACAAGGCTGCTGATTTGACTCCTGCATGGGGTGGTGGCTACGCCCACCCACAACTAAGATTGAACACAGCACCTTGAGCTTAGAGGCTAAGAGCTGCCAACAGGCAGCCAGATGGCGACTAGCGCCCTCCACAACTAAGACTGAAGAACAACAACTTGGCTGGTCCCCTTCCCCAATTCCCCAATTCCCCAACACTGTTCCCTTCCCCAGTCCCCCAATTAAAAAAAAAAAAAGTAGCTGCTTGAGGAATGGCTCTCTGCCTCCCCCACTCCATCCCACCCCCCAGTCTTTATCAGTCAAATTTTATTTATTTATTTTATTCTTTAAATCTGCCCTGACTCTCCTCCATCTCATTTGCCAGGGTCACAGTGTGACTCCCCTGCAACCCAGCAGAGGGGCACAAAGAGTGTGTGCCCAGCAGTGCCCTCCACAAGGCCCTTTACCAGTGTCTCTCATAGAACCACACATTTACTGTCTCCCTGCATTCACTTATTCTCTAGTTAAGTCAAGTATTTATCACTGAGTACCTACTCTAAGCTGGGTAGAAAAATAGGGTGTGCTTCGGCAACTCTTAGTCCAGTTTTCAGGCATTAGCAGATTTCCAGCTTCATGACTCCTCTCTCTGCCCCCTTTTAGGTAACCATGTCTGATTCCAAGATGGCTAAATGTGTGTTCTGAACTTATTGGGACTCTTCCTGCATTACTCAGGGAGCAGAGTAGAGGCCATTATCCTCTGTCCTTCTTTGGACCCCTGTGCCCCAAAGCCACAAAGAGCCTGAAGAGACCCAACAGACCCTAGCTCTGGAGTGTTCTGGGCCTAAGACTTCACAGAGACTTCCCAAAAGCCAGCAGAACTGTATTAAGAGCCCAGGCTCTGTCCTCGGCTTTAGTGGGTCTGTCAGTTTCTTGTCCATGTCATCCTCTTGCTCATGTTAAGAGGCAGCGTGGAGCTCTAAGCCAGCTGCCCTGAACCAGGTGTCTTTTGGCAAAGACACTGCGTCTCTTTAGGTCTCCTTTTCCCCATGTGTAACACCAAGGACTGGATACAGAGCTCTCTGGCAGCCTGTGTGTGATCTGCCTCTTGCTGCCATCCTTTCTCTCCTCTGTGTCTCTGAATTTTTTTTTTTTTTTCTGTTTTCCCTGGGAGTGCTCAGGGTGACTGGATTGTCTGTATTTATGCGTGATTGTGCCAAGGGACTCAGCCTCTTATAGCACATACAGAGGTACGACTCAGACCTTGGTGACCCACGAAGCGCTCCCTCCCACTCACTTATGTGGCTCGTGTAGTCTCCTCTTCAGACCAACCTGTCCCCCCTTGCCTACCCCACAGCTCTATTCCACGTAAGTTGCCAACAGATTCACCGAGTAGTGGGGCGTGTGATGGTTTTGGCGTGACATCTTCAGTATGACGGGATGGTCCAACTTTACTCTGTGGGGATAATGTGTGTAGCCATTGGAAGGTGAAAACAGTGGTGTGATTACTGAACCAAAGGAATTTATGTTTTGTAATTTGGGTACTTTATTTTGCATCTTGTTAAAGTATTAAATAATTCTTTTATTCCTGTTTGGGGTCTTATTGTCTCTTTTTGCAACGTATAGTCAGGCCTTTTCCTTGGATCATTGTTTCAGCTTCCTCGAGTTTCATCTCCCTTCTTCCTGCTGTACTTCATGTTTTCCCTCCGTTGACTCTCTTTAGGAATAAGGGGCAACACTCTTCTCTCCCTCCTCATCCTCAGCCTTTCTTTTCATTTGTTTCTTCTTCCAGAATCCTCCTTACAACATACTTCTGTGTTGCCAATTTTGCTTATGCTCAAAAGGTAGAGCCAACATAGTCTTAAAACCAAAATGGGTTTTACTGTTGCCTTTTTGTCTTTTTTTTTTTTTTAAAAAAAGCTGCTTTCAGGTGATGAGGAGTCTGAAAAGGAGAACAAATGGCCTTACCTGACACCCCCCAAGACTAACCACTTTAGAAGAGGTACTCTCCTCTCCTAAACCCGCCCCCACTGAGGCAGGGTTATTCTTTTGGGTGAACCTGCTCCTTGGAACGGGAGGTGGCAAAACCTGTTTGAAGGTGAGGTTACCTCCCTTCCACCCCTTCCTACTTGGAGGCAAGAACAACAGCTGAGAGAGAAAAGGGTACAGAAGTGTTAGGGAGCTGGGACCACCAACTGCCCAGAACTCGGTGTGTAAAGGAGACAGGAAGACCTGTGAAGATGGGGACTCTAAAGGAGGCAGGAGAAAAGACATCAGATCTTGGGTAAGTAAGCTCATGGCTAACTCGATTGGAAATAAGTGAACAATCTTGAGAGACATTCCCACCATGCAGCGCTTGCCAGGTCTAATCTCGGGTTCCTAGAGGCACTAAGACTAAGGAAATTCGTAGGGAAGACATGGGGATAGCTTTAGGTAGGAAGTGTTAGAATGGTATGAGAACTGGAGAAGGGGAGGCCAGGGTAATTCCCTGTTTGTGAGTGTGTGTGTGTGTGTGTGTGTGTGTGTGTGTGTGTGTGTGTGTGTGAATTTTAAGGAAATAATATTACATGATAATCTGCCCCTGCTCTCTGTTTTCTAACCCCCACCCTCCAAAATGGCCATCAAGAAAGCTGACCCAGAATTAGCTTAGATCCAGGTTCTCCGCCTCAGCAAATCTTTCTTCCTCCTTTCCTTCTTCCTCCACCTCTCCACCCATGCCATGGTTTCCTCTGGCCACTCCCAACATGGTGGAGGAAAGGCCGGCCTGACCAGGTGCCATCTCCCCCAGCTTTGCCCAGTGATAGTGGGGCAGGTCTGTTGGGTTCCAGCCAATTGTAATGGGGGAACACTCTCACCCGGACTGTGTAGGTGGAGTGACTGGCACAGATCTAACTATGATTAGCTTTACGTTTTATCCTTCTGCTCCTCAGCCCAAAAGGAGGGGTGAGCAACTGGCGAAGCAGGTGGAAACATCTGTCTAGGAGACAAGAGATCTGATTTCTGTTTAAGGCCTGCCCTCTGCTTTGCACCTGAATCACTATTCTCCATTCCAGGGTCTCCTACCTCCCATCTAGTTCCCTTAAGACACTGCGTAGTTTGTCTTATGCTAACCTTTTATTCCGGGGTACTGGAGACTATCCTAGGGTCAGGGAGAATGCAGAAGCCACGGACTAGGAGCATCCCTGAGACTTGGGGGACTGGATCTGAAGGAGGAATGGCAGGATGAAGAATTCCCTCGGCGAGGAGGCGCAAGAGAGGCTGGGAGAAGGGAGGGGTGGTCACAGATGGAGGGCCCAGATGATAAAGCCAGGACTTGAAGTAAAGAGGTGGGGGGAAAAAAAGTGGAGGTGATAAATTGTGGCAGGGAGACAGAATTGATCAATCAATATCTGGCTTGATGCCTATAGCCTCTGTTTCTTCCCCCTTTTCACCTTTTCCCCTCCAGATTGCTTTCTGAAGAGGTTGACCGTTCCGAAGATGCTACCGATCCTAAAAGTGACTCACAGGCCGGTAGGTAAATTAGAACCTAGGCTTCAAATTCTTGGTTCAAATCTAATGAAGAGTTATGCCACCCACATCCCTTTGCAATTCTAATTCCCTTTCCCCAAATAACCCTGTGTTAGTCCTTCGGAATTCATCCCATATTATCACTTCCATATAGACAGGGATTCTAACCTCCCCCGCTAACACACACACACCTTTTTATTCCTCTGTCCCTCCCCCAACCCAGGTACCCCCAGCACGTTAGCCCTGTGTGGCCAGCGCCCCATGCGTAAGCGTCTTTCTGCCCCAGAGTTGCTGCTGAATTTGACAAAAGGGCCTGGAGACCTTGGAGCTTCTCCTCCCCACTCTGTACCTTCCTCTCCTGGTGGCAGTTCTGACCTGGAAGTAGATGATTTAGAGACACCTTCCGACTCGGAGCAACTGGACAGCGGACATGAGTTTGAATGGGAAGGTGGGAAAGACGCCTGAGCACTGAGCTGGTGGAAGCAGAAGCCGGTTACAGAGTCTTGGGGTGGATTTAGTGGGACTGACATTAGAACTAATAAGGTGGAGACCGAGAAGTGAGGGCAGCAAAATCAATTTCCTCAGAATGGAACAGTAGAGCCCAGAGATCCAATGAAACAGTGGTGAGCAAAGTGGGGCTGGGTCCTTTGTTTATTAAGGAGAACTATTGAATGACCATTGCATGCCATCACTGAGCTGGAACTGAAGGTAAAAAGGTAAGTAAGGGGGCTAGCTGAGTGGCTCAGTTGGTTAAGAACTCACTCAAGAGTGCGAGCTGAGCTCTGAGCAACAGCAGTTCTATGCCCAGCCCAAGCTGAGCTGCCGTTAAGCTTTCAACAGGTGGCAGGATGGCTCAGCTAGGGGAAAAAGAAAGTGAGTAAGATAGTCCCTACCCTCAGGGAATTCTCTGTTTAGTAAGAAATAAGCATAAAGACAAGTAAGCGCAGTTATAGGTTATGACCTACATATGTCCAGGGAGCAGTGCAGGCTGGGAGGAGGAGATGGGCTCTATGGGAGAGGCACTAGGAAAGACCACAGAGGAGGTGACTGACAGGTGTCCATTAGATAATTGGAGAGGTATTCTAGCTGGAAGAGGCGTTTGGGGAATTCCAAGTATTAAGCATGACTGTTAAGATATTAAGGAAAACTTGGTTTCTTCTCTACTCGCACTTCTTCTTTTTTTGGGGGGGCAGTGTCACTGGCCCTCATATGTGGGACCTGAACCGGGGCCACTGGCCTCCAAAGCCAGCGCTTAACCACCACACCACTCGGCCAGCCCTCTACTCACACTTCTAACACCAACTGTGTGGGTTTTCCCCACATGAACCAATTTTCCAGCTCTCCATTCATCAACTGGTGTCCTGCGATTTAGTTAGGACATGAACCACCTGGAGTTAGCACAGACCCAGAGGTGAAGGGTCAGTCCCCCAAGATTGCCCTCTCCCCCCACTTCCAACACCAGTCACATGTCCAGATTGTCACTTGTGCTTCTGACTGACTGGCTACTTACTATCCCCTCCTCAGGTTTGATAATTTGCTAGAATGGCTAACAGAGCTCAGAAAAACTATTTACTTACAAGATTACAGATTTAGTGTAAGAGGATGCAACTCAGGAGCAGCCAGGAGGAGGTGCATAGGACAAGGTATGTGGGGAGGTGTGTGGAGCTCCCATGCCCTCTCAGCACCTCCAGTGTGTTCACTAACCCAGAAGCTCTCCAAACCCCCTCAGTTAGGGTTGTATGGAGGCTTCATTGTGTGGGCACGACTGATTAGCTCACTGGCCATTAGCGATTACCACAACCTAGTCTCTCTCCCCTCCTCAAGGGTCCAACCCTCTAATCACATGGATGGTTCCCCTGGCAACCAGCCACTCATCCTTAGGGGCTTTCCAAAGTCACCTCATTAATAAAAACTCAGGTGGTTGAAAGGAGCTTGCTATGAATAACAAAATATACTCCTTTCACCTTTCTCATCAGCTGTTTCAGGAGGCAGGGACAAAAAACAAAAATATATAGAGGGTGCCAAAAAAAATGTATACACATTTTAAGAAAGGAAAAAACTTAAAATTGTAATACTCAATATATACCAATAACAAAAGATGAATACAAATGATGTATATACATTTTTTTGGCACCCTCTGTGCCAAAGGTATATGTCAGATATGAAGGGCTGGGAGATGAAGAGAAAATGACAAAAGATAGTGCCATGTTAAGTTGGCAAGGTCAAATCATGGAAATTCTTGCTGCCCTGCTAAGCAGTTTAGATTTTATCTTGAGATGGAGAGTCATTGAATGATTTTAATCAAGGGAGTCACATGATCAGAATCGCTCTGAAAAGATTGGGAACAAGGGCCGGCCGAGTGGCACGGTGGTTAAGCGCTGGCTTGGGAAGCCAGCGGCCCCGGTTCGGTCCCATATGAGAGGGCCAGTGACATTGCCCTCAAAAAAAAAAAAAAAAAAAAAAAAAGATTGGGAACAACCTAAAGGTCCCACAGTCGGGTATCAACCCTATTATGGTGCAGCCATACAATGGAATACTAAGTACTAGGCAACTGTGTTTTAAGATGAGGTGGGCATAGTGTATTACCATTTGAGTAAAAAGGTTGGGGAGAAAAAAAACCTTGCTTTGGCAGTGGTGCAGAGGGTTGAGTGGAAGCCAGACTTGAGGCAGGAAGACCAGTTAGGAAGCTAGAACAGGGCAGGTGAGAAATGCTAAGAAGATGAACCAGCACAGTGGCAATGGAAAGAGTGATAAAAGAGTATAACAGAAGTGGATGGAAGAGGACCAGGCTCCACTTGACTCGAGGGCCAGGAGAGAAGAGTCTCAGGTGACATACAGGTTTTCTCTCGCAGGAAGCAGTCATTCCTCCAGAAAGGAGATATGAGAGAGGAGGAAGAGCATAAGTTTGAGTTGCACTTTGGGTCTGGTGACGTGGAGGTAACAGAAAAACAGTAGAGGTGTCCAGTCTAGGTGTGCGAGGATGTGGGTCTGGAGTTAGAAGAGATGCCTGGGTTACAGTAGGTGAATCTAGGAGTCATCACCTTACTGCTGCTAATTGAAGACATGGGCATAGATGAGCTCACTGAAAGAAAAGCATGAAAAGATGAATAAAGAATCTGGAAGGCCAGCCAAGTGGCTCAGTTGGTTAAGAGTGAGAGCTCTGGACCGGCCGAGTGGCGCGGTGATTAAGCGCTGGCTTGGGAAGCCAGCGGCCCCAGTTCAGGTCCTACATATGAGGGCCAGTGACACTGCCCTCAAAAAAAAAAAAAATAGATTGAGAGCTCTGAGCAACAGTGTCGCCGGTTCAATTCCCACATGAGCCAGTGATCTGTGCCCGAGCTGAGCTGCCAACAGGTGGCAGGATGGTTCAGCTGGTGAGAGCACGTGCTCCTAACAACAAGGTTACTGATTTGACTCCCGCATAGGATGGTGGGCTACGCCCACCCACAATGAAGATTGAACTTGGCACCTTGAGCTGAGCAGCCCTGAGCTGTCGACAGGCAGCCAGATGGCGACTGGATTTGGAGCTGAGCTAGCTGTGCCCTCCACAACTAAGATTGAAGGACAACAACTTGGCTGTTCCCTGTCCCCAATTCCCCAACACTGTTCTCCTTCCCCAATTCCCCAGTAAAATCTTTAAAAAAAAAAAAAAATCTGGAAAAAACAAAACAAACTGGTACTGGCAAGAGACATTGACCTTCCATAGTGCAAGGTTACTTCAAGGCCACCATCTACTGAATAAGTGAGGGTGATGAGTCATAGGAGAGAGCAACCAGCAAGGGGCTGCCTGTATTGGGGCAAACTAGGGCTAGCAGTCATGAAGAAGAAACTGAGGAATGAGAGGGTGCAGTAATAAACTAGGAAACTGGGGAAGTTACTAGACACTGAAGGTGTATATATTCTGACCTGTTAACCCTTCCCCATCCTTCTGTTTTAGACGAACTGCCCCGGGCAGAGGGCCTAGGGGCTACTGAGGCAGCTGAAAGGCTGGGCCGGGGTTGTGTGTGGGATGAGGCTGGAGAAGATGGTCATCGCTGGAGGGTGTTCCGAACAGGCCAGCGGGAGCAGCGAGTGGATATGACGGTCATTGAACCCTATAAGAAGGTCCTTTCCCACGGAGGTAATGGCTAGCATAGTGGCAGAGTAGGGACTGTGACTTCTTGTCTAAAATGCCTACACTGGAAACCCAGTTATTGCGTTCACCATCCTTCCTGTAACTTCCAGAGACCCCCGAGTCCCTCAGCCTAAACATGTCTGTCAATATATATGTGTTGCCTGAATGACTCTTCCTTCCCCTTCTCCTTCCCAGGTTACCATGGTGATGGCCTCAATGCTGTCATCCTCTTTGCTTCCTGTTATCTACCCAGAGGCAGCATCCCCAACTACACCTATGTCATGGAACACTTGTTTAGGTGAGATGGGAGCCCAAAGGGCCCCTGGTGGATGTTAGAGGGGGGAAAATAAAAAAGAAACCCCTTCCATAGCCAGTAGCTGATTGTAGAATCTACAGTAATGTCCCTCTCACTCCCCACAACCCAAACACATACCCCCCTGACAGTTTTGTCCCCCCAGGTATATGGTGGGAACCCTGGAGCTGCTGGTAGCTGAGAATTATGTACTTGTTCACCTGAGTGGAGGCACCAGCAGGGCCCAAGTTCCACGTCTGAGCTGGATACACCAGTGTTACCAGACTCTGGACCGGCGGTGAGCCTCAGGACGAGGGGCTACGGCTCTGGCTCTAGCTTGTCTTCTTTCCCATCCTTCCATTTTTTTTCTTCTATTTAGTTCTTCCTCTTTTGTGTCACTCTACACCCCTTTCCAAGCCTCTCCCTTCTTCTGTCCCCTCTTAGGGTAAAGCAAATCTAGCTTCAAATCTTTTTCTTTTCTTCTTTCTGATAGTCTTTATTTTTATTTTGTCAGTTTCATGCAGAGGTCTGATACTTGCCTGGATTATTCTACTTCAGGGTTTAGTTAAATCTTGCCTTCACCATTTACTGGCTGTATGACTCTGGACAAGTCACTTAACCTTTCTGAGACTCGGTTTCCTTGTCTGTAACATGGCAGTGAGAATTCCTTTGCCACTGGGCCTTTGTGAAAATCAAGTAAATCAAAGTGGCATTCTGCCTGGCACATAGGAGGTACCCATCCTTCTCCCACAGTCTTGCCATTTATTTCCCTTTCCAGTCCATTGTCTCTTCTGCCTGCATCCCTAACCCAAACATCTGTTTTCCCCCATGTTCCTTTTTTCCCTCTCTTTCCTCCACCTTCTCTGTGTTCACTTTTTCTTTCTTGCTCCTTTGGTTTTTTGTTTTTTTTTTTCCTTATGAGTCTTCTTCACCTGGAGTTTTACAAGTAGGCCTGGTCATGAAGGGAGGAAGTGTACAAAGGGAACTTATGTGAGGGTGGGGTCCAGAAGGGCAACGGGGCTGAGGAGGCCAGGCTGAGAGGTTCTGAGAAGAGAGCTTCCTAAAAATGAGCATGGAGGGCTGCACAAGATGGGTGGAGCTAAGATGGCAGTTTTAAGAATGGCGATTAGACTCAGCGGCCAGAGAAATCTAAACATTAGAGACGTGAAGAAAATGAAAGGACAGAAGACAGCCCCACATGGTTTTCAGGCATGAAGGTAGGGGAAGAAATAGGATGACCTCATCTTTTGCTTCAGGCTCCGGAAAAACCTGCGTGCCCTGGTGGTTATCCATGCCACGTGGCCAGTGAAGGCATTCCTGGCACTGCTGCGGCCCTTCATCAGGTACTTGCTCTGGGGACAGGTTTCCCCCAGCCCTGCCCCATTTTCAAAACCAGGATTAAGAGAACTTGCCCCATCCTGTCTCTTTCTAGCCTTAAGCACTCTACATGTTCCATTTTCCTTTGTAGGGTCTCCAGAAGTCCCCTTCCCTATACAAAACACACTTGGTTTGTCCTCTTTTTTTTTTCAGTTCCAAGTTTACATGCAAGATCCGTTTTCTGAACAGCCTGGGAGAGCTGAGCCAACTCATCTCCTTGGATCAGGTGCACATCCCTGAAGCTGTCCGACGGTGAGTCCCAAGCTGAAGGATAAAGGGTCGGGGCAGGAGGCATAAAGCCAGTTTCCATTTTCTTAATGTCCTGGGGGAGATACAGAGCAACTGAAAGCCAGGGCCCTGCCTTCAGGTGCTTCGAGGTGTCTGGGAAAACTACACACACCCAGAGAAGAAATTAAGGACACTACTGTACCCAAGAAGGACAAACGAAAAGCTATACATATAAGTGCTGAGAAATCAAGGATTAAAGAAGTGATCACAGCACTGACTTTAGGGGTGATTCAGACCAGCCTTAGAAGTTAGAAAGGGGATGTGTTGGCAGTAAGTGGGAGAGACTGGCCAGTCGGGGAGAAGTGCTAGGGAGCAAAAGAATCCGAAATGATGACCCACTCAAGCACCCAGTACTCTCTCTTCCAATCACCTGGCTTCTCTCCCCAGACCAGTGAGTAAAACCCAGATCCTGCTCCAGTACCACCTTCACCCTCTCTCTCTCTCTCCCTCCTAGGCTGGACCAGGATCTGCATGGCTCCGGAGGAACCTAGCATGGGACTGGAATAAAGGGCCTTAGAACCAAGCAAAGATAACCATCTGCCTACACTCAAACCCTGAAACCTGAGCTCTTGTGTAAACATCTCCTTCACCCCCAGATCGCCTGGATCTTCATATCTCAGAGGGGTGTCATTCCTTCCATGACCCTGCCTTCAAAGCAGGGCTGGTCTGGAACCTGATCTGCTGGGTGACTTTTATTTCAGAAGTGGGGGTGTACAGCCTGGCATTTGGTATGCTAAAGTGCAAAGCTGTGGGTCTGAGTCCTGCTTTAGCTGTAGAACCGCTGTCTCTGAGTCATCTGGTCCTCTGTAGAGAAAAGAGCTGCAATCCTTTCCACCTGGGTAGTCTGTCAGTGAAGGTGAAGGTGAAGGGTGGTGGATGGGAAAGGCAGGGTCAGGAGTCCCTCCCTAAATCTGGGAGAGCCGCTGTATGCCCCCCTTTCTTTCCATGCCTGCTGCCTATGAGCCTGGGAAGGCATGTTTTCAAAGCCTGTCCTTCTGTCCTCTTTAGTCACTACAGATCTGTAGCCGTGAATAAAGTGCGAGGAGAGGTTTAAGCTCTGCGCCGAGAAAGTGAACTCTTTCCCCAGGATCTTTGCATCAGGATCCATCTGTCGGCGGAGTTCTTGTTGCGGGGGTTCCCAGGATTTTTAGCCGAGCCCCTGGGGCTGCGGGAGCCACGGGCAGAGGGGCGGGGGGGCGGGGGCGTGGCGCGCGCATCAGAGACCCCTCCCCCCGCGGGCCTCAGTTCTAACGATCAGGTGGGTCAAGAGCGGAAGGGAGGGAGAGCGGGTAGGAGCCCCGGCCTCAGCCACTGGCCTCCCTCCCAGCCCCACACCGTCCAGCCCCCATGGTCCCTGCCGCCTGCGCGCTGCTCTGGGCCCTGCTGCTGAGTCTGGGGCCCCGGGCGGCGGCGGGGGCCCAAGGCCTGACTTCGACCGGGACGACCGAGACGGCCGGGACGCAGCCAGTGAGTTTCCGCTTCGGGGGCCCAATGACCCGCAACTACCGGTCCACTTCCCGGACCCCTGTCTCCCCGAAAAGGAGGGTAACAGTGGAAGATGAGGACGACGTGGTGGCCACTGCCGACCGCCTGGCGGGCCCGGCTGCTGCAGAGCTCTTGGCTTCCACGGTGTCCACGGACGTCAACGGGTCGCGTTCGTGGGAGCATGAGGATGGGTCTTTGGAGGAGGGGGTTGTGATTAGCGCCGATAAGACTACCACCACATCAGAGGTGCCCCGTACGGTTCCCCGTACGGTTCCCAGTACAGCGGCGGGGCCCAGCTCCAGGTTCCCCGCAAATATCCAGGAGCCGGAATACAGGCTCACCACGAGCCTGCCGCGCTCCAGCTGGGGGTCTACTGAGGACTCCGACACCAGCCTCACCCAGTGGACAACAGCGGGGGCCACCCCTCACCGCTCGCCACGACCCTTGGCCACAGCCATGCCACCTCCGGAAGACCTTCGGGTGATGCTAATGCCCTGGGGCCCGTGGCACTGCCACTGCAAGTCAGGCACCATGAGCCGGACCCGCGCTGGCAAGCTCCAGGGCCTTTCCGGGCGCCTCCGAGTTGGGGCGCTGAGCCAACTGCGCACGGAGCACCGGCCTTGCACCTACCGGCAATGTTCCTGCGATCGGCATCGTGAGGAGTGCCCCCTGGACTCAAGCCTCTGTTCTGATGCCAGCTGCACCACCCAACCCACCACCACCAGCACCACCAGCCCCTTCCCCCCCCTCAGCATCAGACTCAGACCCACTCCCATGCACTTCCCCAGCCCCAGCCCCAGCCCAGCCCTTGCTTTTTGGAGGCGGGTCAGGATTGGGCTGGAGGATATTTGGAACAGCCTGTCTTCAGTGTTCACAGAGATGCAACCAGTAAGTGTTTGGCGATGAGCCAGGACCTATGTTGATGGATCTGAAAAGTCCTGATAGCCAAAGCCTATGGCTCAGCAGCCAGTGTGCATGTGTCAACTGTTGCTTGTCTGGTTATTGATTCGTAATGTGCATTGGTCTGTCCATCTTGTTGTTGGCCATGGATTCTACCGGTTATTCCCTGAACTGCTGGTTGGTTATTAGATAACATGCATAATGGGTCATCAGGTGATGACTGACCAAGCTGTTAAGATTATAGATACATAAAGAATTCTTGATGTGCAGATAATTAATGGAGGTGGAAGACAATTATGTTTTCAGCTTACCTGTGCAGTTTAATAACTACAGCCAGTGTCTGAGGTCTTGCTCTGTGCACTTTCCCTGGATCAGCCATCCAACATCCCCATGAGGTATTAGTATCCCCCACTTTACAGATGAAGAAATGAGTTTGCAAAGCTGGTAAGTGGCAGTCACAGCAAGAATTAAGCCGGGTTGGTTTGACCCTAGTGCCGTCTCTCTCGACCACTATCCCAAAGAACTGTCTAAGGATTATTCTCAGCAACCTGAGAATTCTCAGGGAAGGACAGTTCTCTCCTTCACCAAGAGCCATCCAAGGCTCTGACCTGGTGAAATATTCTCAATTGATAGGATGACCGGATCTTTGGGGAGAGGTGAGGGGCAAAATGTACACTTGGTCATTTTGCTTTTTCTGTTGTCTTTCTCCTTATGTGTCCAGTAGCATTCAACATGTAAGAGAAGCATAAACAGGAGGCAGTAGTGTTGAGGGAAGGAGGGTTTGTGGGGAGAGAGATATGAAGCAAGGAAGGGAAAAGAGATTTTTGTTCCATTTCCCCTTCTCTATTTTCTTTCCTTCCCCAGATAGACAGAAACCAGAGGTGATGGCCACTTGACCTGCAAGAGGAGGTGTCAATCCCAGCACCCACCAGATATTTTTAGTACAGAAAAACAAAACTGGAAAAAACATTGTTTGGTCTCATGTCTTTTTAGAGGTATCTGAGGGAGGAGAGACCGCAAGTTTCGTGAACCTTAAAACTGAACTGTGTAGCTAACAGCATGTGACCGGGGCCCTTCCCCCATCCCTCAGATAAAATGTTGATATTGTTCACCATCCTCATTGCCCAAGTTGTCTTTAAACAAGTGCTTCTTTAGAGATTTGGGAAATCTCAGGTGAATGCCCAGGAAGAACAGGAAGAGCAAGGACGTGAGCCCTTGGACAATGGTCTCGTTGCCGTCACAATACGTCGCCACCTTCTCTCCTCGGAAAGGTACACAACCCGACGTCAGCCGCTTTCTAGGCTTTACCCAACACATACCTGTAGTGATTAGTCTGAGACTATTTTGCTTACACTTTTTTTTTATTTGAAAAATGTATTTAAAAGTCCAACAAATTTTTGATATAAATTATGACTCTCAAACCCATTCCCATCACTCTAAATATTGTTAAAGTGATGGCAGCATGCACATTAGAGAAGGTAGCGAAAGGTGAGAGAGCACCAAAGACTGTGTTCAAATAGGCATTAGAATAAGGCTGAAGGTCAGGGTGACCAGCGACTCCAGGGGTCCCCATCTTTCTACCCTATTCTGTCAACCCTTTAGATCTAGTATAACCCTCAGGCTATTGAGCCACTTCCAGAACAACTACCTAGACTGGAATATAAATGGTGAATTTGTCTCTAGGACCAATCTCAGACCCTGAAAAACTTCAGGAAATACACTGAACTTGGAAAAATTACACCTTCGTTGCTGTAGGTAGGGGGCAGATGGGCGGGATAGTGGAATCCACCAAATGGATACTAATTCCCACATTCCTGACACCCCCACCATCATCAAACAGTATGCTTCCTGTTACCGAGCTAATGAGACAGCAGCAGGAGCTGATCTGTCCTGTTCTGCCTTCCTCATCTCCCTGCAAAGAAGGGACCAGAACGAACAAAAAAACACCTGAGAAAACAAAGTGCCTGAAGACCCTGTTCCTTCATTACGTTCCCACCTAAAGCAGACTCTTCAGCACGGCGGGAAGTGAGACCTGGTCTTCAGACAAAACTCCCTGAGTCTTACCTGGTGTCTAGTTCCAGGACTAGGGCAGAGACATAGGGCTTAAAGTTGGGGAGGAGGAGCTGGGTGTCCGCAGCTCTACTGCTTCTGACTGCCCCACCCCCCAAGCCCACCACAACCCATTCATGCCTCCACTGCAGGACCCCCTCCTCCTGAGAGCAAGAACAGAGAAGCACAGAGACAACCCATGCAAGCACAAGCCACAGAATGAATGAAGAGCTGTTTGGAGACTGTGCAGCCCTACTAAGCCTACTTTCTAAGGGGACCTAGCTCATCTAGGCTCAGGCTTAGGATGAATAATGGGGGAGGGTGGCGGTGGAACTCACTCAAGAAAAAAATATCTTGACTTTAGAGCAATGGCTCTCAGCTGGGGATTTTGCGCCCTAGGAGACACTTGGCAATGTCTGGGGATGTTTTTGGTTGTCCTAACTAGGGTGGGCCAGGGATGCTGCTAAACATCCTGTAGTGCAAAGGAAGAATTGTCCCGCCCAAAATGTCAAGTGTCTGGGTGGAGAAACTGCTCTGTGGGTCTCCCTGCTTCCAGGCTGTGAGGATCCTAAGCTCCCTAAACTCACAAATGGTTCCTCTCAACCCATTTATCTCCCCACCTCCCCTCCTCAAGGGTCTGAAGTCCACCCTGAGACGTTAACTGGTTTTGTAACATTTCTCTCCAGATCCCTTTCCCTCCTCTCACCTGAGCCAGCAGGGAGGTGGGCAGAGGGCAGGACAGGTCCCCAAGGCTTAAGTGGAACATCACCAGATTAAGATACACCCCCGCCCCTTATCCTAACTCGTATTCAGTGATTCAGTGGGAAATAAGGCTCCTAACAGGAATGGGGTAAGGACAGAGGTAGTAGCAGGATGAGGGTAATTAAGAGAACTCATCTTAAGTTACATCTTTAATTAATTTAAAAAAAGGGAAAGGTGCTGAGGAGCTAGCAATGCTACAGAAACAGGGATAGGGGCCTAACTAGAGAAAGACACTGGTTCTGGCAGATAGATACTGACGAGCGGTGAATGAAGGTCTGAGACAGAGACAGAGTAGCCCAGGCAGTGGTCACCCTCCCAGCCCCTGCTTGACATCTGCATCAGTTCATTCCGGGAGAGAGGAGGCGAGGGCGGGGAGGTAGGAGCTGCTCAGCAAAGCCAGTTTCAGCTCTGGTAACCTCTCCCACCTGCCACTTAAGGAGTTCCAGGTTAAGAGTTTAAAAACAGGTGGCACCTAGACCGTCATTCAGGAGCAGGGAACTCATTCCAGGTTCCCAGAAACTCCCATTTCAGATCTGAGTGCCCAGGGTTTCAGCTGCGTTCCTCTGGCCAACCAGTAGTCACTTGGTCAGTCCTGCTGCCTTAACCCCATCTCCAGGAGGGGCTACAGCCAGAGGGAGTAAAGGGAGGCCAGCCCCCAAATCTGCTGAGGCACTATTAGGCAGAGAGGGGAAAAGGGGCCCCGGGGGCACTGGTTGTAGGAGGGATCTGGTGGTGGCAGCATGTCTTCTGGGCTGGACAGAAGAAAGCTTCAGACAGCAAAACCTGAATTAAATAAAGGATGATTAGCCTCAAAGAAACCAAGGCCTTCGTGACAAAAGCCCCGCCTTGTTCAGACTCCACCTCCATCTGTCTGTTCATCCCTGTCCCTCTGCCTTCCTGGATCCTAAGAGTATGTTCCTCACTCTGTCCCCCTCGCTTACCATTCTCGCGAAGGATCTGAGGCACCAGTGGGCACTGGGTGGGTTTCTCTAATCACTCACCGTTGCTGTTGGAGCTATAAGCCCCTAGAATTACTCCATGGCCTGTCTCGGTTTCCCTTGGATCTCATCTGCTCCTGAACTGCACCTGTCTGTGAAAAGCACACGGGGCAGCCCTCTATGAGTCTTCGTGTTGCACAGTAAGAGGTGGCCCCTTTGTCCTCCCTGGAAGAGGCTGACCCCATCTCCTTGACAGTAAAATCATCTGAAAAGGTGAAAACTCGTCACCATTCCTCCACAGGAGGTCTCATTGCCTCCCTCCACACTGACCTTCATGAGGGTGACATAAAACGAGTCTCTTACGAATAAGATCCTCTCACAAAGGACCCTCTCATATTTATCAAAGTTTCACAATTGGTGCGAAGACCCTTCACTATCTCCAGGCCCACTTATTTTGAGAGCAGATACACATATTAGACTTTACTTAGGACACAGGTACTTGGCCTTTCCCTGCCCCCACATTCCCAACCACAATATGACTTACTGTGGCACTGAGACAGCAGTTAATGAACAGAAGAAAGGGGTATGGTTTTTGGAAAAAGCCATCCATGTAACTTTTAAAGGCATATATATCCCCCATCCCAATGAAGAACCATCTGCTAACCGTAAAGATGGGAGGGTGCCTAGGCCAGAGCCTCAAGTGTCAGGTCTCGGATGGACGCAGCTGGTGACCAAGACTAGAAGCCTAGCTTTTTACTTCCCCATCGAGTATTTTGTTATGTCCCCTCCTTGAACTTTCAAAAAGGGAAACAGCTCTGGGCCACAACCCTCTATCAACCTGTCCCTGTTCCCTTGTTACCATGGCAAGTCCGTCTCCAGCCCCCATCTCCCCAGAGCCAATGTGAGTCAGGTGGACAAAATTCATTGGTTCCCCAATCATGGTCCGGTCGATCCGTCTCCTCTTCTTCTTCTGTTTTGAGGAAATAGGGGAGTTATGTCTGAAACCCCCCTCCTCCAGTGCCAGTGGAGGAAGGGAAAATAGTCTTGAAAACCATGAAGGGAAGAGCTAAGGGCCCGGTGGGAAAGAGAACATGGCGTCCTAAGAGGGAAATCACGAGGGTGTGAAAGGCAAGATCAGAACAACCTACAACAGAGGACACCGGCAGGGTGGGAAGGGCAGGGGCCTGCAGAGCGAACACTGGACAAAGAAAGGACAGGTCAGAGTCACCTCTGGCTGATGAGGAAACAATGGGGAAAGCTGACAGGTAGTAAGCTCCACTTACAACCCCTGCCCAGCTCAGAACAGACAGGAACCAGAAGTGACAGCCAGGATTATTCACTTCTCCCACCCAGTCCCCGTTATTCCAACACACACCTGTCAGCCACAGAAACGGTCCTGCCAGAGAGAGGCAGGAAGCGTGCCTGGTAGAAGGCAGATCCTTGGTAGTGTGCCTACCTCACAGTATACGGTACCTGGTTTCTGTGTGGGGGATAGGGGTGGGAGACTCACCGGCTGGGGTTTCTCTACCACACAGCAGCCCAGTTTGTGCCAAAATTCACTCATGTTCCCCGCTGGTTCCAGTTTCACTCCTCTGCCTGAGGCCCCAGAGGGCTCCTGTTCGGGCACCCTGACCGTCCACTGCTCACCCCCTCCGGTGTTCAGAACACTCCGGGAGCACTCCGCCGCACGGGGCCAGACAAAGGAGAGGCCCTGGAACCTTAGCTGAGCAGTGAAGGTCAGTGTCTCAGACCAGGACCAGGGGGTGGGCAGGCAGGCCCAAGGCTAGGATCTCCTCAGCCACAGAAGCCTGGATGAGCAGAAAGCAGACAGAAGACTGGTTAACGAGAAACCCCTCCCTCCTTCAGAAGCCTCCGGATGAGCCCAGATTCTAGCCGTCCCTTCAGACCCTAGTTAGTACCAAACACTAACCTCCACACAAAAGAACCTCACAGTTGGACGCTCAGAAAGAAGAGAAGGAGGATACCAAGGATTAAGCAGCAGTAACTGCTGGTACCAGGGGAGCAGAAGGGGGCTGCAAGCCTTTAGAGTGACAGGGTGGGAGGGGACCAAGGGACCACGCAAAAATGAGCACAGTCTGGGGGTGCTACCAGCTCCATCTCCCTTGTCCCTGGGTTTAGGGCAGGAGGGGAGGGGCACTTAAGTGACTTTGAAGAGGAAATGGTGGTTTTCTGTTCTCACAAACAAGGCCTCCACCCTGTCGGCCCTCCCTTTTTCCTTACCTGACTCTGAACACCTAGATTTTCTTCCAGACCTTGACCATTAGGGCCTAGCTGACTAACTGTAGCAGTTTGGACCACAGAAGACTTTCTCGGCAGTGAGGACTATCATCCTTCTCCATTCCCTGATCTTGTTCCTCCTCTTTCTCCGGCCCCTCCCAAAAGGCATTCAGCAGTTCCTTTAGTACTTGACCTTGAGATCCTTCCTGAAGGTCGTGCACACTGTTTCTGTGTCCTGTATCACTGCATGCCTGCCTGCGTGTGCACCTGTTTGCACACATGTGGCATGGCCAGAACCCTTGCATGGCTCATCTGTGCACGGGTTGCAGGTATCTGTGCCAGGTATCTGCTGTCCCATGAGAAATCTTTTCCAGCCTCCCCACCCTCTTCACATGTCCTATCGTGCCGTGCTGCTCATAGGGCCCGGGCCTGCCTTCTTGCCTGGCTCCCTCCTCCCCTCACGCTGTGACCTGTTCTCTCCTCTCCTTCCCCTTCAACACTTCCACTCCCAAGCGTCATCAGCCAACCAGACACAAGGAACTTTCCAATAGCATTAGCATCCAAGGAAGAACTTTCATTCCTGCCAGCCAGGGTAGGGCACACCTAGGTTTCCTCTATCTGCAAACGCAACTCCCCGCATCCTATCACAGGCAGCCTCAAAGTTTCCAAAAGGGTAGTTTCATGAATATTACACTTGAGAGTGAATACAAAACTCCCTGCCCTTCAGGCCTGGAACCCTGAGGCTCTGGCACCTTACACAGATCCAAGAAAGGAGGGGGATTTTTTTTTTAACAGCCTTGAGATGAGATCACACAAACACCAGATACAGCTTCTCAGGGAGGGAAGGACCCAGGAGTCTGGGCTTCCTCTTACTTCCCTTCCCACCACTGGAGGGGAGGAGTAGAGACAGGCCCGGAAGTCACAACACAGTTGGACAGAGAGGGGAGCTGTCACAGGGAAGTCAGTCACAGGGTTTGTTGTGATGGTGGCCGGTGGTCAGGGTTGGAGGCAGGGGTGCGGGAGGAGGAAAACAATGAAGAATCAGAGGAAACCCCCAACACCACCAGACAGGCTGTACTGAGACCGGACTCTCCCCAACACCCCCCTGTTCAAAGCTGAGTGGACAGAAGTGGAGGGTGGGAGGGGAGAGGAGAGAAAAGGGGGAGGAGGGGAGAGAGAGAAAGGGGCAGTGCAGGGAACAAGGACGTTTCTGTTCCTTTTCCAGGGACCTGGCCAGAAATGGGTGGAGGGAAAGTGTATGTGTGGGTCTTGGCATGAAATGACCAATGATGATGAGAAGTGACCAGGAAATTCCATTCCCCAGGACATAGGACACAAGGGTCTCTAAAACTTGGGGGTGGGGTCAGACTGCAGAGAAAACTGGGCAGGGTGAAGGAGGGTAGGGGAACAAGGCCAGGAAAGGAAGTAAGAGTGATAGGCTGTCACTCCCCTTCTTTAAAAATATCTAAAGAGTGGATTTAGGAAAAATGAAGTCCTGAGCTGCTAAGCCCAGGAAGAGGTACCTGAATCCGCTGCTCACTATTTCAATCCCACAGCTGAGGAGCAGGGGCTGGTAAAACAGCAGGTGGGCTCAGGATTGGATCACTTATGGCCATATCTGACAGCCAGGTAGGGCTGAGAACTGGGCCCAAGATCCAAATAGGAAGGGTGAACTGGAGCTGGGAAAGACACCAAGGTCACACTGGGGCTTAGGGGCTTCACAACCACCCAGGAGCGAGTAGACGGGGTGGGAGAGAGGTTCCAGGGAGGAGGGGTGTATAGAGGTAGTCCCCAGGTCCTGGTCTAGCCCCAAAACCGGTTTCCCCAGTCCCTGCCGTCTCCAGCCCCAAGGCCTCCAACCCGCTGCCTGACAAGCCTTCACAGGAAGCAGCTGGAGAGAAAGAGAAAGAGAATTAAGAGAATGGAGTGGGCAATTCTGGCTATAAGCCCAGGGCTGCAGCTGGCCTCCTGTGGAGATCTTCAGAAGCGGGGGCCCTGCCGAGGGGTCCTAGAGAAAGAAGCAGGGCTGGGCCCCGCTTTGAAGGCAAGTGACAGGCTTGTGCCCCAGCACCAACCATGTCCTTCCCCAGGTAAGGTCTGGTGGGGACTTAAGAGGAAACAGAAGGAGGCCCCAAGCTCCCCCTCCCCAATATATTTAGCCATTCCAGTCACAGAGACTCCATTTCTGCCCCCCTCCTCAACTCTCCCCAGGAATTCTCTGCTTTTCCCAACCTGAGCTAGGGCTGGGGCCTCTCTGGGAGTCCTTTCCACTCTGTCACTGGCTTCCGTGGTTGCCTCCGTTTCAGATTTAGACTTTCCAGGACCCAGTTCAGCTTCACTTTGTCTGGCACACGCCATCACCGAGGTCAGTGAGTCTCGGAGACCTTGTCCCCCTACCACCTTCTCCAGCACCCAGTCCCTTCTTTCTCTTCCACTTTTCAGCGGCCTCGGCCTGCACGCCGCACGACCGTGGATGGGGACGGTTACTTAGGGAGCGCACCCCGTTTCCCACAGACCCAGCCTGTCCACAGCCCTGGACACCCTCCTCCCCCACCCCCCGTATCCGGTGCGGCGCCGCCCGGTAGGGCAAGCGGGGCGCACGGGCGGGGAACCAACCCCACGGTCTCACCTGCTCTGTTCCCACAAGGAGGTGCCTGGCTGCAGCTGGTGGGGGGCTCCCGATCCTTGCCCTCCAGTGTGGGGTTCCGGGGCTCGCTCCTCCGCGCGGTGGGGGAGCCGAGGGCGGGCCGGCAGAGGTGGGGCTGGCGGAGGGCGGAAACGGCGGCGACGCGATTACGAAACCCGTCCGGCTGGGAGCCGGGCGCACAGCTCCCCCCTTGGACTGAAGAGGCGCTGCTCGCGGAGGGCCGTGGGAGGCGGCCTGGGAAGGCCCCTAGGGCCGCCGCCCCTGCTGGGCTAACCGCGGCATGCAGACCCCTGGATGCCGGTTTACTTCAGGCTGGGCTCTCCGGAATCGCACGTTCCCTTTGCGCGCCAGGCATTGCAAGGCAAAACGAAGCGGAGCCCCTATATCCCACCAACCCAATTCCGAGATTCTCAGACGTACTCCCCCCATCCCGATCTTTTGTGTTCTACCCCAAACGGAACAGTGCTCCGTTTACCCATTGAGGAGGCGAGTCTGGAAGAGTAGGGATTGGAAGGAGGGAGGCAGAATTTTCGTGATTCTCAAAAACACTTCGTAATTGCAATCCTTAAATCGGGACTAAAGGGGCACTCCTCCATTGTTGCCTAGAGTTAAGATTTTTAACCCATAAAGCGAAAATCGGAGGACAATTAACTGCTAGCTCACTGCACCCCCAGTCAGCCTGCGCGTGCAGGACAAGCCGGGCAGTAACTGTGCAGACCAATAAGCCAACGGAGGTGCCTTACCCGGTCTCCCTCCCCAACGTGTTCTGGAACCTATCGTTTGAATTAGCCGAGTCAGGCTGGGAGGGGCGGGGAGTCCTTCCGTCCGTCTTAGGAGGGGCTGCATTGCAGGGGGAGACTGAGCCTCCCGACTCACTCACTGGAGAGGGAGAAGGAGAGAGAAGACAAAGCCGGCAAAGCCCCCACAGCTGTCTCTTTCTCCAGCCCTCGAGCAGCCACCGGAGCCCCGCCGTCCTTCCTCCATCTTTGGAACACGCTAGTGATTCATTGATAGCAGGTAAACTAAACTGGATTGGGGACAGGGGACAGAGGCTGCAAAGATAGAAGAGCAGTTGCTCCAGGTTAGGTTGAAGACCCCAAATAAGATGAGGTTGGGAAACCGTTCACGAGGAGAGACAGCGCGACTATGAACAACGGGTAGTTATTTGGTCACCGTTTTACATCTCGTCGCTTAGATCTTCATCCATGATAATCCTGTACACAGACATTAATTTTTAACAATTTACATGAGGCTATCATTTTTCAGTATTTATCTTCTTATTTCAAGCATCTATTTGCCTATGATTTATTGTCCTGTGTATTTTATTATCTTCAGGCTAGTTATCTGTACCTTCCTTTTCAAGCTGTAATTTGTCCTACCAGTTTTTTGATGAATCTCTAGTTCTACTGTATCTCTCTCTAGCTTCTACCTACTTGTATTTCCAATTCTTTTCTATAGTGTTCTACTGGTGTGTCTACCCTCACTCTTAGAAGAGTTCGGAGCAGGGGAATATGAGATAATATTGAGATTCATCCTCACCTTTCTGTTAACAGCCTCTTCCCTATCTCAAACCTTTGCTCCAAAGAAAGGCAGCTTGAGGTAGGACGATGGGGCCTCTGTGTTGGAGAACTGCCTGATCCCATATTGAAATCATCAGTACAGACAGCCCACAAGAACTAGGTATGGGAACAGATTCTGGAAAAGGAACGCTTATTTGCAGCTCAGTGGAATAGATGGGAGAAGGACATGGCTAATAAGAAAATCTGACCCCAAAGAGGCAGGTATAATGGGATGCCAGAGAGTTCCCATTCCCTCCCATCAGCATCCCGGTCCTTCCCCACTACCATGGCAGCGTGACACAGCAAGGCCTGGTCCCGTAGGCCCTGGATTCCCATGGAGGGTCTGGACAAAGGGTATTGGGCGTGTCTGTGTGGCTCAGAGAATCTTTTTATAGTACGTATTTGCTAATCATGTATCACTAAGAATAGACAGTACTATTTAGAAATTACCTAAAATATCTGGGTGATTTAAAATGAAAGCTGATGGGAAGCATTTATTGAGCATACATTGTGGTACAAGGCTCTGTCCAAGCCCTTTAAGATAAGTAAATGAGAGAGGTGTGGTGGAGGATATTGGGGAGGGGGAAGAGAAAGCTAGCTGAAAAGAGACCTCTTGCAAAATTTCTGTACTTGGGAATTAAATTCATACTATTTTAAAATTTCATTACTAATATAAAGGGTATTTTAGCTCCAATTTTCTGTGTAGGCAATGTTCTTCACTTGATCTTAAATGCCACAAATGCTGTCTTAGTGTCTTTCTATCGATAGAATGCATTTGGTACTCTCTGAGTATATGTTTCTGAGACATAGCTAGAGAGCTTAGGCCTTTTAAGTTAGTGTTTCGTGAAATTTCCCTTGGCTTTTCTAATTGCAAGAGAAGCTCTGCCAGACACTTGGGCTGTCTGGACAGGCTGGACACATGGGCTGGCTGTAAGAAAAGGAGTCAGCTTGTCTAAGAGCCTTTTCCCCTTTTTCAGATTCTAGCTTGCTCTCTACTGCCTTTTGCATTTTCACTATTAGTATCAGAATCACAGGAACAATCAGCACCTAGCCCACTGGATATCTGTTTTTCAGGAACTAAGAATTCTGGAAAGTTTTGAGAATACTGGCATCAGATTATATAAAGCAACTATCCGTGTACAATACACCAAAAACCAATCAGGGTGGAAGTTTTGAGACCTGGGTTCTATCCAAACTGGCTGGAAGACTTTACAAGTCACTAAAATTTCCAATTTCCAAGGTTTCTCTAGTTTTAAAAGTCTATGGGGCCCGCCAAGTGGCGTGGTGGTTAAGCCTAACCACCATGCACTAGGCCGGGCTATGATTCTATTTTTTAAAGCGCCTGCTTTTTGTTCAGCATTATACTCAGCTCACTCTGGAGAGGACTGGTAGGGGAGGGGATATAAAAGAAGCCAAGTAGGTAGGCAAATAACTGGCAATATTATTTAAAAACCCCTGTGGGCAGAAGTCAGTAACACTATTGACTCCTGAAGTTTGCTTCTTAGGATCTCTGTAGTTCCCCCACCTAAGCTGGGGTTGTGGTTGGTTGATAGGTATTGCCATTTTTTTTTTTTTTTTTTAAGGGCAGTGTCACTGGCCCTCATATGTGGGACCCGAACCGGGGCCGCTGGCTTCCCAAGCCAGTGCTTAACCACCACGCCACTCGGCCGGCCCGGTACTGCCATTTTATTGTAGTTCTCTTTCTGTGCATGTGTCTCTGCAAATTACTGTGGAGATGATCAGAGCTGAATATCATAGGATGATGACCTCACCTTCCCAACATGTTCCCACCCCATTCCAGTCCCTACATCGTGCTCCTTCGAAGCAGCTTCTCTGCTGAGTAATGCTCGGTTCCCAGGGTTTTTTTGGGGGCTTGAACCTAAGAAGAAAAAGTACAACTCAGAACTCACTTTTAACATGAAAAACATCCTTCTTTACCCACTCACCACTGCTAAAGGCACTATACTCACACATAAACGAGTTCTAGATTAAGGTTTTCTTTTTCTGCCTTAGTGGAGACATTTCACTTTTCTGTGGGTTTATAGAGTTTCCGTGCGGTAGTGGTGATCATGTTCGCCTGACACATTATATGGGGACATTTTGGAAGCTGTTTAAGGCCACCCGTAGGAGTTTCAAGGCCTGGTGAGAGCCAGTGAAGTGTGCTGGAGAAACCTTTTGAAATGGGGTTCTATTTTTGGCAGCTGTAGAATGTTCTTTCTGCTCTTTTGGGAACATTTCACCTAATGCTTCTTGCTCCCTTCCTTTGGCTAGTAAGCAGCAGGGAGTTTCATAGTCTTATAACATCAGGGTATGGGTGGATGAGCAGAAAAGGTGATAGAAGTACTCATTAAAGCATGGAAAAGTGTCTAATTCTGTTAAAGGACCTTCTTCCAACCTAAACTTTACTTTGATCTGGAATTTCCAATCCATTTGCTCTATCATCAGTTATATGGTAGCATTGGGATCAGAGAAGAGAGACGTGTTATAGCATAGGCAAATTCTTGTAGCACCTGGGTTTTGTTCTGGGGAGGTCGGCTAGAGAGAAATAGATAGGCTATTAAGTCTTATCTGTGGACTATTAGACAGGAGTGGCCAGGTACTCATTGTATTAAATAGTGAGGGAAAATTAATCAGCAGCCTTGAATGTCTTTTGTGTGCAAAGCCCAGTGCTTGTGAAGAAAGTACAAAGTAGACTCTGTTTTTCCCTCGGGGAAACTCAGTCCCTTGAAGGAGATAAGACTATCCCTATACAAGACACTAACGGTGATCTGGAACCCCAAACTGATAGTCATGTGCAACTAACTCTACAGGGTGCTGGAGGAAATGCTGGAATAAATAGGGAGATGGAGCTGAGTAAATTTAAGGAAGTCCTGGACGAGGTGAGTTTATAGTAGGGTTTAGAAGGCAGATAGGTCATGAAGTCCTTTTCAGAGGTACCATGACCTACTAAACCAAAAGCAAGAACATGTCATGTATTAATATTTGCAAATATAATAGTTCAGGGGAAAGATTCCTCTACTGACTTGAGTGGAGTCTTGAAACTTGGGTCATATTTTCAGATGGAGGAGAGAGTTAAGCAAGACAGGAATGAGCATAACTAGCAGACAAGGTACTACTGCTAGGAAGAATGGGGCCAGACTCTGGAAGACCTTGAACACCAGACTCAAGATAGATTTGCAGGGGCTGCTGGTTAGCTCAGGTGGTTAGAGCACAGTGCTCATAACACCAAGGTTGCCAGCTCGATCCCCACATGGGCCACTGAGCTCACCCTCCACAAGATTGAAACAACTACTTGACTTGGAGCTGATGGGTCCTGGGGAAAAAAATACTGTTCCCCAATAAAATAAATAAATAAATAAATAAATAAATAAATAAATAAGAAAGAAAGAAAAAGACTTGAAGCAATAGGCAGTAAATGGGTCATTCCAACTTGGGGAGAAGTTAGGTAATGGTAATAGAGGAAGGGTCCCTGAAGCTTGTCCTAGGGAACTTGGATTATGTACAGAGGCAAATGGGGATGTACAGTTTCTAAATAAGGAAAGGCCCTGGGACACAGAGATATTGCTGTAGCACGAAGACTGACAAATGGTTTCTTTCTAGGAAGTTATGAGGGACCCTGTGAGTAGCCAGTACAGCTCCTTTCTTTTCTGGAGGATGCCCATTCCAGAGCTGGATCTGTCGGAGCTGGAAAGCCTGGGTCTGTCAGATACGTCCACCTACAAGGTCGAGGACAGCAACGTTGGCAAAATGACCGGGCAAGCAACTGAAACAGAGCAGGCGAACCACCCTGAAGGGGATGCCCTCCTTGAGTACAGCACCTTCAACTTCTGGAGAGCTCCCATTGCCAGCATCCATGCTTTCGAATTGGACTTGATCTAAGCCCAAGACTTCTCTCCCCACACCTGGCCCTCATTGTCTTCCCTTTCAAGCCCCTTCCTTTCTACCCTTTTCCCCTATTAATCTTGCCCTCTCCCCTCTATTGTGTTGAGGTGCTGATGAATCTGCCAGGGTTGTGTTGTATTTATTTATTTATTTACTTATTTATTTATCTTATTAGTTTCTCTCAAAAGCCCTCAAGCCACAAAGGGTTCAAGCAATGGTGTACTGGGTCACAGATTCCTCCGCCCCTCCCTCCACTTTATTTATCTATTTATTTATTTATTTATTTATTTATTTATTTTTTGAGGGCAGTGTCACTGGCCCTAATATGTGGGACCTGAACCGGGGCCGCTGGCTTCCCAAGCCAGCACTTAACCACCGCGGCACTGGCTGGCCCTCTCCCTCTACTTTAATTCCAGAAGACAGGCCTGATTGGGGGCACCAGAGAGTAGTATAGTTGTGCAAAATGGACTTATTTTTTCTCCCACTCCAGAACAGTAAAAACAAATATTTCTTGAAGGTTGATGAATAGCTTGTAGGTTTTAATTTGAGATTATCTGCTATGAGACAATGGGATTTCTAAAAGGCTGAGGTGATAAGACTCTTGCTTTTTTGTTTCTGCTCCTTCAGTAATACACTTTCACAGAGAAATTGGGGATAGTTAAGGTATAAAGCAAAAGTGTTCATATCATGGAAAATGAAAATAGGGGAAAGCAGTGAAGCATTTCAGATACAGCTACGCTCTCTCAAAACGGTATCTCTTCTTCAAGCCCTACTCACTTTACAATTTTGCCCCAAAATATCGGTTGAAAAATCCAGCTGAGGAAAATCATTCAATTTCAAATCTTAACATGCTATCTTGCCTTATGATAATCTGGAAGGTTTTGATTCAGTTTCTAAAAGGCATAGGGTTTGGGCCTTAGTATTTTAGACTTGTCCTACATCTGTGATGTGTGGTATTGATCGATGGGCCTCAGGCACAGTTCTTCAGCTACCTTGACCATGAAACGAACAATCACATTCTGACCGTACACCCTGTCCCCACTCTTTCCAAAATTATCGCTGGTTTGTGCTGCCATTTACTCATTTCTTTAATAAAGATATTCAATCCCAGGACTGAAGTCTAGTTTCCTCTCTTCACAGAAAAGAAATATAGATCTCAAAAATTAGCCTTGCTTTCACATTCAGCTTCTATATTTTTATCTAATATTCAATTTGATGAAGAGTGATTTGAGTAGCCTTTACACATTAAAAAGATGAACTTCAGGTTGAACAGGTGGGTGACAAGAAAAAGGGTGAAATCAACTTAAAATTATTATTTAGGGAGAAAGCTGCAACCAACTCTTCTGTTTGCCCACTGACTACCAACATATTTAATGTAGTAATTCTAGGTGCCTCAGAAAGCACCTGTAGAACTAAATCTGCTCTCTCATCCTAGGTGCCTAAGAAAATAAACGAATTCACCCAAATATTTTACCTATC
The DNA here is from genome assembly GCA_033961575.1 of Aselliscus stoliczkanus. NCBI lineage: Eukaryota > Metazoa > Chordata > Mammalia > Chiroptera > Hipposideridae > Aselliscus > Aselliscus stoliczkanus. The sequence continues at coordinate 104,061,614 of CM066739.1, forward strand.
TGCTTATTGAAATCTCACCTCATTTAAAAAAAAAAAGACTAATTTACAAGTCTTTTTTGGGTGCCTACTATATGAAAGGCACTGAGGCAGGATTTAAGAGGATGTAAACAGGAATGAGACAAAATTTTTGACTCAAAAAGGGAAGCCATAAATACTAACATGGACAGTACTTGGGCTGTGTTGTAAATACTCTAAAAATGACATGAACAAGTAGGTTACGTTCAGAAAAGGGGGAGACGCATCAATCTTCCCCATCGGCTTTGAAAGGCCAAAGTCAACGCCAAGAGCCAAACTCTAATAAAGAATGGAGTAGTGATGCGTCCTTTTTCCTGTTTTTACTTATTTTGGACGACTTCTTGCTGTCTTGGTGGGTGGAAATGGGAATCAATTGTTCGGTACATAAAACGCTTAAGTGGCTTTGCAAGCTCCTGCGCTATTGTCTCCAGTCCCGTCCCAGCCTCCACACCACCCAGCGCTCCCATTGCTCGGTGCTCCGCGCTGCCAGCGTGGCGCTGGGTGAGCCTTCCATTCAGGCGGGAACTGGCAACACATCCCTCAGGCGCCCGTGTTCCATTCCCGCGCAAAGCCGGGAATGTCCCAAGGCTTCGCCGAGGCTGAAACAGGAAAGCAAGCTTTTCCCATCAACCCCAAGGCTGGCCCCCGGCAAGAAGGAACCAAGAGGGAGCAGAATCGAGGCAAAATCCAGTGTCTGCTCAGCGGTTTTCCTCGTTCTTGGCGCCAAAACGAACCATCAGTCCGTCCCTGGCCGGATCTACACGACACGTAAAACACGTAATCGACAACCCTCCGCCGCGCTAAATAGTCCTTCCTAAGCGATCTCGGCTCCAGGCTTTTCTCCGCAAAAGGCCCTCTGTGAAGAGCGAATAAGCCTCGGAGAGGCATCACCCGTCTGTTCGCATGAAAATGTGGGTTTTCGAATCATTGTCTCTTCACAGATTCCTCCGCCACAAATTATATCCACGGAGGCCCCACTTCCGGGTCCGCCATTTTGTTGCCTCCATTTCTCCACGAGGGGGGGTTCAAGGCCCCCCAAATATGCATATATGAAAAGGCCAAAAAGTAACCGTCACTGACAGGGAGTCTTAACTAGAGAAAGAAACGGGACCAAACTGGCGGGCTCGGTGGAAACGCATCCGGCAGAGTTCCGGACGAGGAGGTGAGGGGGAAGAAGAGCTGTGTGGACTCTGGGGGGGCGTTCGGGCTGGCCGGGCCAGGGCCGCGACGCCGCACCGCTTCCCAGCCCAGCCCCACACGTCTGGGTGCAGACAGAGCGGCGCCCCTCCACCGGAGCGGGGGCCGCTGGGGGAAGGGGACGAAGAGGAAGGGGATGCTGCTGGGAGGAAGGGGAGGGGACTGGGAGGAGGTGAAGAAGGGGGCTGGGGAGCCGGACCAAGAGAAACCCAGGCCACAGAGGTGACCACGAGGGGGCAGCGCGGAGCCCGGGCCCGGGGCCGCTCCCGAGGCGGAGCCCCTGGCTTCCTTCCTCACCCAAATTAACTGCCTGAAGGACAGAATTTTGCCCGTAGGAACTGGCGGATTTGTGATGGAGGAGAGAGCGGGGACTCTAATTCCCTGGCCCCAGTAGTAGCCTGAAGATTATGAGTGAACTCAGTAATCTGAACGAGAGCATGATGGCTCCACCCCCAGTGCTTGCCCAGTTGTTTGTACAGCCGGCCGCCCCCTGGGGACGTATGACATAGAGAAAGGTCCTCAGCCCTACCTTGGAGGCTCCATTCCAGTTCGTCCCGTTAGCTTTCTCTTGCTGACAGGTTGCCGTGAGCCCGCAGAGATCGCCCATTCCTTTCCCCCGGGGGGTTCGCTGCCTCGCACACACATATCGGTGGTACCGGACATTCTGTGGCTTGCCTTCAACAATTTAACACTATTTTGGGCCACTTAGGACCATATTTTCAACATGCCGTTTGACTCACCTAGTCCAATAGAGATGTTCCTAGGCATCTATTTTCATACACGTGTTGATAACAATGAAAGAACTGCCCCACCCAGATTCTTAGACCAACAAACATAATTACGCTCTAATAATAGAGGACTTTGTTGTCAAGAGCTGCAAGCACCTCATCCATTATTAAAACACGTGTATTGAAAGTTCTCGTGTGTGTTTGGGAGGGGGAGGGGGTGCTTTGTTATTTTATTCATCTCTGGAGTCCAAGGAGGCAAGTTGGATCAGATTTAGTTTCTTCGTTGTACAGATAGGGAAAAGTGGAGGTACATCCAGGAAGGGAGAACGTTTTCTCTTTGTTTTGAGTAATCAGGGAGCTCAGAAGTGCCTAGAGCAGGGGTCGGCAGACTTTTGATACGGAAGAGCCAATCCTGCCCCTCATAACAATTTAAAAATTATTCAAGAGCCATAAATATATTTTTACAAATAAGGAAAATTTAAAATAATATTATAACAAGTAATAGTATTAATTATATCTTTATTAAAATAAGAAAAATTCACACATGTGCGTACCCAAAGAGCCGCATGTGGCTTGCCAGCCACTTTGCTGACCCTTGGCCTAGACTTATCTTCTTGCCTCCTAGGTGGCATCTCTTGTCTGGTGGATACTGCCAGCCTGACCTAGGATACTGGCAGAATGGCACCCAGTTCCCCCTCAAAAAATGCTGTTATTTTAAAAAAAAACAATACATTTGACTTTTACTCAAGATAGATGCTTCAGGATAACTCAAAAGAAAAGAGTAACTGAGGTCGGGGGGAGGAAAGAACACATTTCTAGGAGACCTTTTTTACATCAGGTGATGAATATAACACCTTATTTCCATTCTAATCCCAATGTTTGTATCTGTGTATAGTAAGAAATAAGACCTTCCAAGGGCCAGCTGAGCGGCTCAGTTGGTTAAGAGCTCGCTCAAGAGTGCGAGCTGAGGGCCGGCAGAGTGGCGCGGTGGTTAAGAGCTGGCTTGGGATGCCAGCGGCCCCAGTTCGGATCCCACATATGAGGGCCAGTGACACTGCCCTCAAAAAAAAAAAAAAAAATTAAAAAACAAAAAAAAAAGAGTGCAAGCTGAGCTCTTCCATGGCCTAAAGAATGGGATGACAAATTTGGGTCAGTTGCCATTTAGGTGAACTGACAAATATGATGAAAGAAATGTGATAAGGTACAAAGGCAGACTACAGTGGAAAAATTTGCTCAAATATATTTTGCAAGAGTTCAGGTGCTGAAGACATCAGTTGCAGTGAGATACAATCAACATATTTAAAGCATCTTGTTTTCCAGAAGTATCAGCTTCCCAGGAATGTGAAGCGAACCAGATTTCTCCTTAAACAGATACCTTAGCCTTCAGCCGTTTGTTTTGTTTTTGTGGCAGTGCATAGAGCTGGAATTTCATTGTGAGGATAGTTTAATCTCACTTTGTGCCAACATTTCTGAACATCCCTGTGTAGAGCGTTCTTTCCCTCTGTGATCAGTTACTGTAGAGGTGTTACAGCTTGGCAATAGACTGTTTCTGTACAGTATAATTTGAGGAAATGTGAAGGAGTCATTTCTGACCATTGAACCACCCAGAAATGCATTCTTGCTTTAAACTATTAGTAATAAGATAGTTAAATCAAAAGGCAATTTTGATATTTTAAAATGAAGAGACCGGGCCGGCCGAGTGGCGCATTGGTTAAGCGCTGGTTTTGGGATGCCAGCGGCCCCGGTTCGGATCCCACATGAGGGCCAGTGACACTGCCCTCTACAGCTAACAACAGCTCCACCTGGAGCTGGGCTGTGCCAGCCCCGGTGATGGTGTGGGCTGCAGCCCCTGCTGCAGTGGGCTGCCATAGGCTGCAGTGAGTGGCCCACAGCCAGCGTGAGCGGCTGGCAGCCAAGCGGGAGCTGCCAATAGCCGCGATGAGCGACATCCAGAGGCCAGCGACTGATCTGCCTCATCCGGGAAAAGCGCAATGACGATACCAACAGTGAAGCAACATCCTCCGCAACTAAACTGAAGAACAAGAGGACGGCAACTTGTCTGTTCCCCTTCCCCGATTCCCCAACGCTGTTCCCCTCCACCAATTCCCCAATAAAATCTTTAAAAAAAAAAAATAAAATAAAAAAATAAAATAAAATGAAGAGACCATGGAGAAATGCAAAGTATCGGTTTTCTGTAAGAAGGTTTTGCTATCTTTCTTTTTCTCTACCATTTCCTTGAGTTGTAAAAACTGACACTTAGATTATAGCAGTTGACATTATTAAAGATCATCCTCTGCTCCTGAACATAGGATTTCAGAGGCCTGGACTCAGTCTTCGGGTAGATTCATTTTGAATAAACTCTCCTGGTCTCCTGGACCCATGTTTGAGCACAGTGCTCTATGATACAAATTAGAAAATTAAAACATAGTGGCTGAATGGTTTGCCTAAGCCAATGATTCTCAAATTTTCTGATTTCAGGACTCATATTCTTAAAAATTGTTGAGGACTCCATTGTGTTATATCTATTGATATTTACTGTTTTAGAAATTAATTTTTAAGTGTTCATTAATTAAAATAAAATAAAAAATATTTTACATGTTAACATAAAACATTTATATGAAAAGTGTATCTTCCAAATTAAAGAGATAGTGAGAAGAATGGCATTGTTTTATATACATATATATAATTTTTTATTAGTTTCAGGTGTACAAAACAGTGCACTCGTTATACTTTTTACCCCTTACAAAGTGACAACACTCCTCCCCCTGTTTTATATTTTTGTAAGCCTCTTTAACTTATGGCTTAGAATACAGCTGCATTTTCATATCTATGCCTGCATTCAGTTCGTTGCAATATGTACTTGGACATAGGAAGGAGTATTTTAATAGCTTTTTCAGGTCATTGTGGGTATTTTTTGATCCTACAGAAACTCAACAAGTGGTAATTTCTTAATAGTTAGTTGCAGTGTGAATCTGAAGCTATAAATGAAATCTTTATACTTTGTTACCTTAAAAAACCATTGATCAGTCTTTCACTTTGAATCTTTTTACCCTTGCATGATTTTATAACATGCATTGGTCATTTGAAAAATACTTTTCCACCAAATTATGCAGACTATCCAAATGTTGGTATATTGGGTTTTTGTTTTGTTTTGTTTTGTTTTTGAGGGCAGTGTCACTGGCCCTCACATGTGGGACCGAACCGGGGCCGCTGGCTTCCCAAGCCAGCGCTTAACCGCCACGCCACTCGGCTGGCCCAATATATTGTTTTATATATTATAAAAAAAATTCACAGTCATTAGCATCAGCACGACTTCCATCAGAAAAGTTTATAGTAAGCTGTCAACTCATAGTAGTGGATACAGGTTTTCCAAAATTCTAATTTTTTCTTGAAAGCTCAAATTGTGATTGGTAATTGACAATAAATGCTGTCGATTGTTTTCCTTGAAGTAGCAGATTCACTCTGTTCATTTTTGGGAAAGTGTCTGCTATATACCTGAGTCTCAGTATCCTTGGTTTGTCTATTCATCATTTCATGTAACATAGTATTTCTACCATGTTCATTTCAAAGGGATGAAATGCTATTTTATTGATTCCTTAAGCCAGAAAGGTGGTAATGTGTTGCACATATTTCCAAAGTACTTTTCTAGAGATTGAAAGTGAGGGAACTGTCATTTAGGGCCTGAAACTCGGTTCCAAGTATCTGATGGTTTGTGTTAGATGAGGTGAAAAGGAAGCACCCTACCAGATAGTCACCTTGACAAGCACATTCAAGTACAAGAGGGCTTCTAAAAAGTTTTACAGGCAGCTTTCCTTGTGATTGAGTTACAGCTTCCTGAAAACATTTGTTCCTATGCATAAAGATGTCTTTGGTGGACTTGGGGAAGAGGTTGCTAGAAGCAGCAAGAAAAGGCCAAGATGATGAAGTGAGAACATTGATGGCAAATGGTGCCCCATTTACCACAGACTGGGTAAGCTCTCTTGACTGTTCCCAGTGTGTGCTGACACCAATCTTTTTCCTAAAGGCTAAACAGACTTTATTGATTTTTTTTCATACCCTTCCTCCCTCATTCTCTCCACAAGAGTTTTATTTTGTCTCATCTGAATATGTGGTTTTGTTCTCATTTTTTTAGTTTTCCAAATTGGAAGTGTCTCCTGTGGATATATAGGTGGTAATTGTAAAGGTACTATATACTTGTGATTTTCAATAATGCTTTTTAGAGTATTTTCTAGAAGTTTAATTCTCCCTGGAGCATACTTGGATTACAGCCTTCTGTAATTAGCTAGAAATTAAACAAAACCAGTGTAATGAGAGTACATTTCTAAACTATTAAACTCCTTGTTTCCTTTTCTTTAAAATGTCCTTGCTGGGCCGGCCGAGTGGCGTGGTGTTTAAGCTCTGGCTTGGGAAGCCAGCGGCCCTGGTTCGGGTCCCACATATGAGGGCCAGTGACACTGCCTTCAAAAAAAAAAAAGTCCTTGTTGATAAGCAATAGTCTAGCCATTTTGTTTTCTTTACCACTGTTAGAAAATATTAAACAGGAAGGTGTCATTTCATGAGTCTAGAGAGCCAGCTTGGAGAGCAGCGTCTTAGAGGACCCGGGGACCAGGCAACAGTGTGGACTGGCTTCGCATTCGTGGATATTGTAAGCACTGCCTGACTTTAACAATTTAGTGAGTGAATGTCCTGTCTTCTGGGGTGATTCATTCATAACTTCAGAGGCCAGCAGTTTCTTAGCACTTCACAAAAAGGAAGAGAGGAAACCCATGAGATTAGCATTTCTAGAAATAAACCTGAAAAGAGCAATGTGAGTTCAATCCATTGAGGCAGAGAGGCTGAGTAGGTGAAAAGCAAAGAGTAAGTGAAATAGGCCTAAAATAAAGAGCATAACACAAAGAAAGGAACAGGAGTCTGTCCAGTGTGGATGTTGGTAACTGATACAGGATTTACTTTGAGATGATACAGACTTCCTTATTGCTGTGGGCAAACTTCTTATTGCCTTTTCATTTCATCAGTCTTTCTGCTTTGCTTTACCTTGGCAATAAACGTCTGTTCCAACCAATTCAGCACCCCACATGCAACTTTCTAGTCTCTGCCCTTTTCCTAAGAATTGTTTCGAACCTGCACCTTTCCCTTCCCTTTACCCATGACTCGATGTTCTTGTCTGTCCGTTTTTTCACCTCGTTGTAAGCCCTGTTTAAAATCATGCCCTTTAGGGAATCTTACCTGATAAATCCACCTGAGTTAAATCCATTATACTTACCACTTACTTAATTGATGGCATATTTGTCCATTAGTATATTAATTTTTTAATGAAGTCATTTCTTCAGTCCTGTCTGCCCAACCAGATTCTATCTCCAAGGACAGGAACCTCAGAATTCACCTTTTTTCCGTCTGTATCTCTCCAGTACTGATCTAGGAGTCTGCACACAGTTGATATTCAGTGGGTATTCTTTTCCCACAGCTTGGAACATCACCCCTCCACTTGGCAGCCCAGTATGGTCACTATTCCACAGCAGAGGTGCTCCTTCGAGCAGGCGTTAGCAGGGATGCTCGGACCAAAGTGGACAGGACCCCCCTGCACATGGCTGCAGCTGATGGCCATGCACACATCGTGGAGCTACTTGTCAGGGTAAAGCAAGACTCGTGGCGGGTCTGTATCGTAGAAAAGACGCCCACCTCCCTTTCTTACTTAAATGGGTGGGAGGAAACTGGGTTGGAAAGGATGAAATTTAGGACAGTTTATAGCATTGAGTTGCATCTCTTTCAAGAGTAATCATGGCTGCGAGGATTTTGTTTTCTAATCTTTTGAAAGCTAGACAACTTTATTGATTTTTCTTCATTCCTTTTCTGCAGGTGTTCTCTGCACTTATGCCTGTTTTTTCAGGCACTCAGCTCTGTTAATAAATGCATCAAGTCTGTTCTTTTCCTCTTCCTCTCCCATCTATTATAATAATTTCCCAGTGATGTCCTTAGAAGACCCACTCACTGTGGCATTATGTCTACCAGCACTCAGGGTAACTTGAGAAATGTTTCTCCCCTCGCTCTTTCGTAAACGTGATCTAAGTTTGAGTATGCGTAATCTGTGGAAATCCTGCGTATTGGTGATAGCATCTTGGACCTGTGCTGCTGTATCCAGTGTCTCTTTGAAAAAGTTCCTTTTCTGTGACAGAATGGTGCCGACGTGAATGCCAAGGACATGCTGAAGATGACAGCTTTGCACTGGGCCGCAGAGCACCACCATCGAGATGTCGTAGAGCTGCTTATCAAATATGGCGCAGACGTCCATGCTCTTAGCAAGTTTGATAAATCCGCCTTTGACATAGCCCTGGAGAAAAACAGTGCTGAGATCCTGGTCCTCCTGCAGGTCTGCCGCTTTTATAGCTCCTCAGTGAACTTCAACTAAAGTTAAGGGGTTTTGCAGGAGCTGAATCACAACTGAATTTGCCTTGTCTTATCAAAGTAGTACTTCTAATATGCCTTCATCTCATGACTCAGAGTCATTAGTCTTTTTTTTAAAAATATGTATTCTACAACACCCTGAATTATTCACGGCGATTGAACAATAGTATTGGTGGCCAGGACCAAAACAAGATTTATTTGGCTTTAGAACGTTTTTTTCCTCAATGAAAATTTCTATTTAACTTTGTTTTCTGAATGGGCATCCACTGTTAAAGAGGACAGTAAGTACAGAGCTCAAAAGCCTACTAAGGCATAAGGAAGCCATCTCAATTAAAAGCTAGGTGTAATGATTTCACCCATTAATTTCTGAAACCAGCACTTGAATAACAGCATCAGGGACACAATGATTAACATGGCCCCTTCCTGGAGCTTAGATAAGAAAGAAAGCATTACAGTAGCTGGTGATAAACTGATACCTAGCAACTGTTGTAGGTGAAGAGGGTGAATTAGGGATGCTGAAGGCAAGGGTTAACAGGTGTGGAATCTGAAGTGAGTTTTGAAGGAAAGGTAGGCAGAAGTGGGGAAAATGATATTCTAGGCATGAGAAAAAGCAAATCGAAGACAGAGTTGTGAAAGGGCATGGAATGTTCAGGAAAGAGCAAGTAGTTCTGTGACTGGAGGCTGGGAAGGGAAGGAGTTTGGGAGCAGCGAAGGCTTGAGAGGCTGGGTGTCTCATGGTACACAAAGGAGTGCGGACTGCCTTGTGGGTAATGGGGACCCCGTAGAAGCCTTTAAATAGAGGATTGATGTGATTAGATGTTTTTATTTATTTATTTATTTATTTTGAGGGCAGTGTCACTGGCCCTCATATGTGGGACTGAACCTGGGCTGCTGGCTTCCCAAGCCAGTGCTTAACCACTGCGCCACTCGGCTGGCCCCTAGATGTTTTTAAAAAGATGATTATTTGGAGTGTGATATGCAGACTGGAGAGAGAAGATTTAACTCTAAAGAACCACATTGTGACTTTCATTAGACCAGGCAGGAGCCATTGAGGACATGACTGAAGGAGGTGAGAGTGGAGGACAGAAAAAGGGGCAGATTTAAGAAGGAATTTTAACAGTAACCAGAGAGTGGATAATCTGTTTTAAGCTAAAGCTGTTCTTCAAGGGGATAATTATCTGTGAAAAATAGCTATTTCTGCTGCATTTTCAGTGGTGTGTTGGTTTGCTTGTCGTTTCTTATAGATGGTTCTCTCTAGACTGATTATCCTCATCAATTTTCAATTCCTTGTTTAGAGCCCTTTCATAATTGGGGCTTTTTGAATAGTGATCGTGTCTGTAGAAAACCGCTTTTGAAAGTAAAAAAAATAGATAAAAATAAAGATATGTCTCTTGACACTGAAATTGCACAAACATTCCTGGAAGCAGAAACGCAGCCTGTGAAACCAGACTTTAAAATCTGATACTCATGTATTTGCTTGTTATATATTCTCTCAGGGATTCTTCAATGGCAGAATGGAACAAGTTGGAAAAAACTACAGAGAAGATGCTTCTCTGTAGATTGTCTGCAGGGATCTCCTGCCAGCACATTGACTTGTAGATAATTGATCACAAACTATTAGTGCTGGAAGTTACTTTTTAGGCCAGCCCCCAGAATTTTCAAATATATATAAAAAAAAGACCTAGAGAGACTAAGTGAATTCTAAAGAAGTTTATGCAATAGTATACTTTTTTTTTTTTTTCCTAAAGTAGAAATAAGCTTGGAAAAGCAACCTAACATTAACATCTCTGTTGCCCTGGTCGGGGGGAGAAAAAACCAAAGTGGTCTTAATGAGTTCGCTGAGCTCCCAGGCACATTATGTGCTGCAGCTAGTTCTGCTTGACAGAGCATGGGGGAGGGGTGGCCCTTCCATCACTGTGTGACTAAGGCTAGTAAGGGTTCTGACCTTGAAATATCTGCCTTATTTTGTAGGAAGCAATGCAGAACCAGGTGAACGCTAATCCCGACAGAGCCAACCCCGTGACCATGGCTACCCCATTCATCTTCACATCAGGGGAAGTTGTCAGCCTCGCTAGCCTTGTTTCTTCAGCCAACACCAAGACAACCTCAGGTAATACTCTGATAATGTGGCATTTATTTTAGACCTGAAATGAACAGAACCCCAGATTTTCCTATGAAATCAATAGATATCCTGTCTGATACCCACTCTTTTATTAAACATTCCCCAAATAGAAGATGTATAGTAGATTTTAAAGCTAATGCACTTATCCTTCCTGAGGGAAGGGAGTATCATACATAGAGAGGTTATACCTGAGTGCTTACAGTGCTAAAAGTAAAATATTCTACAGGTTAATCTGTTGCAGGATTATGCCTGACCCCAAAATGAAAATATAGGGCTGCTTCAATATGGTACTGCTAAGGAAAATAGTTAAATATTGCTAGTCCAAAGCAGTAACAAAGAAAGCAGGAGAAACCTAAGTGGTTGTTGGAATGCTGGTATAAAAGAGGTACTTAGGATTATTTGAAGAAGAGCCTCAATTTGTCCTGGAGAATATATATAATAAGAGAACGGCAGAGAAAAGCACTTGGTTTTGATCTGTTGAAACTTGTATGTTTTTAACAGAAAGGTTTATCTAAAAAGGAGAAAACTCAAATTGTTTTCAATATCTCTTTACAAATATTTGTTGTATAACAAAAGAACTTGCGTCCTCGTTTAAATGTTTTCCAGCTGACTCTTGGTTTCTTTTATTGAAAAATAAGCAACTGTATTTCTCGTTAAGTTTATAGAACATCAAAGGAAGATGTTGAATGAGGTGTTATTATTGAGGGGTAGTGTGGTAAAATAGAAAGAGTGTATACACAGTCTACATAGAATGATGCGTTCAGAGCTGCGTTCAGATACTGATTTATGAATTGACTAAATGCTTGACTGTGGGAAAACTACTTACTTCGCCTTCTTATGTATAAAATTGAGATATAATAATATGTACTTTAATAGGTTGTTGTGAGACTGAGATTTTGTATTTCAGTGTCCGTTTTATAGTCAGGCTTCAGCTAGTGTTCAGGGAACAGCTAGTGTTCAGGGAAAATGAACTTCTCAGTAAAGGTTGACTGTCGTGTCCACAAGGGGGCAGTAATGACCTTCATTTTATAGGCCAACATTTAAAATCACTGTGCTTTGTTGTCAGCTGGATGATTCAAAACATTTAACTTAAATATATGTATACATGTAATGACAACATTGAGAACCTTTTGGGTTTGTTATGGTTCAGGCCACATGGATTAGAACAAGTGTTTTTATGATCCCAGAATATTTAGAAGCCAATAATATTACATGTTCATAAGAGTTGGTCTAACGACTAAAATTCTCCAGACCCTGATATGGAATGGTAAGCGAAGTTGAACACATTCAGGATAGAAATTCTTAGCCTTGGCGCCCATGTGCCTATCTCATGTTTGTTATGTTGTTTTTAGCAAACCCCTTCTTTCTCTCTTCTTTCTATATGCTGACCACTACAAATTGAAATTGCTAAGCCATCTCATAATAGAGCTGATCTCTCCAATGTCATCTTAACAATGAAGCAGTTCTACCTAGCTCTCCCCATTAGGGGGTTGGCCTACCTGGTATTTAATCAGTGCAGATAAAAGAAAGGAGAAAAGCTATAAGACAAATTCAGGTTGTGTTATTCAATCCAGTTAAAGAATTTTCTTTTCCTGAATAGTGGTGGGTAGACTTCTCATTTCCCATCATCCAGCAGTAATTTTCAGAATTAACTGAGAGTATCCTAGGATTATCATGTTGATGGATATTTTTGATACCGAAATCCAGATTACAAAGTTTGCTTTCAGTTTTCCATTTGTGACTAAAGTAAGAGTCATCATCAGTGTTACCATCAAACCGCAGTGATTTGGGAAGACAGGCTAATTTAAACATTAATCAGGATAAAACAGAGTTATGAAGATGAATTCCCTGTTTCTGTAGAATCATAAGAGGCACTCCAAAGTCAAATATAAATCGTTTTGTATTGGTTCATAAGAGGACAGGCTTGGAGTCTAAGGAATTGGGCTCTGCCCTGGGCTCTGATGTTTACTAGCTGCATGACCTTGGGCAGGGTACTTAGTTTTTCTGGATCTAGCTTTCACTAACTCACCAGGGTTGTCTAGCCGATCTTAGCGTACTCCCCTGGATCCTAGTCTGAGAGTTGATTTATATAAGCCACATTTTGAATAGGTAACAGGAGTCGTCTCTGATAATGCCATTTCCCTTCCAAAAACAACAGTATCAAGGCCCATTTTACTTTATTGGTTGTGTGTTATATTGAGGAGAAAACAATGTTATGGAACAATAAAGTAATTTTTTCCCCTAGAACTCACTGGGATAAATCTAAAGAGGTAATTTGTATTGTCTCTTTTGAGTTTCAGCTATATATGTCAGAATGCCAAACCTGATTTTTCACAAATGTTCTTCGTTTTGCTATTGAGGGGAAGGTGGGTGAGTCACTGTTTGAATCAAAGGGAGAACGCCCTTTGGAGGGAGTCATATGCTACAAAGTGTGTAATGCTTTTCTCATATAGCATTCTGCTCAGCTGTTCTCTTTTAGCTGGTCGCCTACCTGAACTTTCTAACAGCCTTGTGTGTGTGTGTACTGAGGTAAAGTAATAACAGCTTTGTTTTTCCATTGTTAGTGCCTTATTGTCAAATATAGTCCAACCTCCATGAGGATATAGTTTCTTCATTTGTGAGTTCTTATGTCAGCATTTGGTATGATGGACCGAGTAATGAGGAAAGCATGAACTAGGCAGGAAAATTAGGGAATGGGCTACAGCTGGATTTTGCTTTGCATGAAGGCATTAGACAGACATCGGCTCCTTTCTGGAGGTCAAGCACTGTGTCCACTCAGACCATCTGGTTCCCAGAGTATTTTATGAGAGAATTCAGATAAAATTGGGTCACGTCACTAGCTCAACCTTCGTCCCCACTCCCACAGTCCTCATCCAAAAGCTTTAATTAAGATAGCTTGCTGCTGTGAGGAGTATACAAGTAATATACCTTTTAAAGGAAAATCCTCTGAAATTTAAATTTATAAATAAGTTAGGTTACCTAGATTAAACATATCAGAAAAGGATCCTTTGCTTTCTGGGAATATTTATTATAAGGAGTGTTAAATGGGAGTTTCCTTAAGTAGTTGACAGATAACTAACTTTTCCACAGAAGAAAGGCTGATAAGAATCTTTAAGTGTAGATAGGGGTAAAACTTAAAAACTAAGAGTACATTTAGGGGCCAGCTGAGTGGCGCATTGGTTAAGAGCTGGTTTTGGGATGCCAGCGGCCCCGGTTCGGATCCCACATATGAGGGCCAGTGACACTGCCCTCTACAGCTAACAACAGCTCCACCTGGAGCTGGGCTGTGCGAGCCCCGGCGATGGTGTAGGCTGCAGCCCCTGCTGCAGTGGGCTGCCATAAGCTACAGTGAGTGGCCGGCAGCCAGCGTGAGTGGCTGGCAGCAGATAAGAGCTGCCAAGAGCTGCTGTGAGTGGCCGTCCAGAGGCCGGAAACCAATCTGCCTCACCCGAGAAGAGCACAGTGATGATACCAACATGGGCCAGTGAAGTGATGTCCTCCGCAACTGGACTGAAGAACAAAAAGACAACAACTTGTCTGTTCCCCTTCCCCGGTTCCCCAACGCTGTTCCCCTCCCCCAATTCCCCAAAAGTATCTTTAAAAAAAAAAGTACATTTAAAAAGAAGATAAATGGGGCCGGCCAAGTGGTGCGGTGGTTAAGTGCTGGCTTGGGAAGCCAGCGGCCCTGGTTCAGTCCCACATATGAGGGCCAGTGACACTGCCCTCAAAAAAAAAAAAAAAAGAAGATAAATGTATCAGGTAGAGAGTCCAGTCAAGAGGGAAAACTATATGGTGATTCCTATAATTTTATTTTACATACAGATATATAATTTCTAAACTTGTATGTCTAATTTATAAAAAATCGTTAGTTACCATGTTTCCCCAAAAATAAAACCAGGTCTTATATTAATTTTTGGTCCAACAATCTACATTTATTCATTTACTCATGTACAAAAATCTACATTCAAACAGTCATGTCTGACTGACGATCTTAATTGGGGCTTATGTTTGGGATAGGGCTTATATTACGAGCATCCTGAAAATCATGCTAGGGCTTATTTTCTTGTTAGGGCTTATTTTGGGGGAAATGAGGTAGTAACCGTGGATTAACTACTAAGCGATACGGAGAACCCTAAAGAATATAGGAATGGCCAACATAGGGAGCAGCCACTACTCCCATAGGACAAAACTTAAGCTCCTGCCAGCTGACAAGGAATGGTTAGGGAGTCCAGCTTCAGTATCACAAGGCAGAGCAAAGCAGGGTGGATTTGGAGTGGAGAGGCCATAAATCTACCACTGGCATAATAAGTGTCTCTGAAATAGGGCAGTGCAATTCATTTTATGAAAGTTAGATTTATGTACAACTGTTGAGAAATACTTCTGGTTTACAAAGTGAGGCATGATGCCTGCTGCCAGATCTAATGCATTTCCCTCTTGGGACTTAGCTGTAAGACTAGAGTGCAGATGCACGAGAAAAAGGGAATGAACAAAGTTTTTTCAAAAAGCACATCATAACCTAAGTAAAGTAGATGATTGTTGTTTTGTTTTAGCATTAATCAATTGTACTTATCCCTTGACATTGACATTCAATACATGAACCTTTTGGTTTTTAACTGCCCTCACATTAGAGATCAGTCCTATTCTCTACTACATAGCTGATGAATAAAGGTAGTAGGTTGAGTAAAGCCCAGGAAGGACCTATTCTGTCACCACTGCTTAGCATGCTTTATATACTGACTGCCTGCTGCTAGGAGAGCTCTGCACAGCCCCCAGGCCGTGGGTGGCACGGCTTGTCTGTTAGCTGCGCATGCTCAGCTCTGGCCCTGGCCGGGCCCAGAAGAGGAGCATGTGGGCAGGCAGTGGACCTACACCAAGCATTATTACTCGAATCCACTTTAAAGGGAAAACTTTTTAAATCTCAAAAGAGTTTTAACGCCATGATAACTGGTTTATGTGAGCTTGAATTAGAGCACAAGATGGACTGAGGACAGCAGAGTGAAAAGCTGAGGTTTTGATTTAATGAGCCATTTTTAGTTCATCTCAATTTGTTCTCTCCCCTGGACCTCACTTGCCTTTTTTACCGAAATAGGTGACCCCCATGCCTCCTCAGCAGTGCACTTGTCACATTCCACCACCTCAGTGCTGGCCACCCTTGCAGCTCTTGCTGAGGCATCAGCCCCCCTCTCCAGCTCACACAGAGCCACAGGTAGGTAAGGGATATCTGCTGAGCGATTTGACATTTCAACCTTTGTTTTAAAATCTCCAGCAGATTGGATTTGCATGAAATTAAGGAATTGTGATTCATTGGAGACAGCTAGGAAAAAGCGATGTAGAGTCACCGAGCATCAGAAAGAAAAATCATTGGGTGATATAATCAGACAGCTGCATAAGATCAGAGAATAACTAAGTTGTTCCTTTGTGTTTTTGCAGTTTCAGGTTTGTTTGCCCTGATTTCAGTTGCTTCAGATTGAAATATTTAGTCTTACATTAATTAGCAGATATTTTTGGAAATGCTCTATGTTATGTTTTGACTGATGCTATCATAGAATGTTTCCAAGTACCAGCTTAGATATTGTATATTAAAGCATCAAAATATACCCTCTCACTGTCATCCTGTGTATGTCAGGTTGGCTTGCTTTATTTTTACCGGAGATGTTATTTTGGAATTTCCAATGGAATTGATCAGATAGCCACTGTATAGTGAGTGCCCTTCTGATACGTAAAACAAAAAGTTTTTAAGTCACTTAGCCAGAGATAATGGTCTATGGGGAAAAGGCTTAGGGCTTCATTTATGTAGGGGCACATAATCGTAGGTAGGGCTAAATAGCCATCTAGGAATCTTTCTGGAACCCTCTGGCAGTCTGCTGCATCATAATGGAAAGCAGGTTGTTCTGATTTCTTTCTCCCATTGACATTTGGGGAATGAGAACATTTTCTCCAGTCATGTTTTCCCAACTGGCAGCCATCATGAAGACCTTTACTCAGATGTGTACAGGTGAGCAGCATGGCAGAGGGAAAAGCCATATATATATATATATATATATATATATATATATATATATATATATTTTGTTTTGAAAACCATATATTAAACTTGTGCTTGTTATTCTTTTGATTTTCTCTTTGATCTTGAATAAATCACTTCTTCAGGTCTCAGTTCCACATTTCTGGCATGATGGTTGGGCTCAATTATTTATTACGGTCCTTAGAGCTATAACATTTAACCATTCTCTGTTTCTAAGAGGTACGCAAACTCTTTTTCTGTTGAACTATAGGAATGTGTCTCATATAGATAGTCCATACCCTACTTATTGCGAAGTTCTACTTGTGACTCTTCAGACAGGAATTCTGCAGTGGTAGGGACTGTTTCCCCTAATAGTTATTGGAGATATTGACTAACCAAACTGAAAATCGTCATTCAACATAATACATGTAAATCTCTTAGAAAGAAAGCTGGCACAGAGTAAGTAGTCAGTGTTAGTTGCAATCAATATTGTTAATCTGTCAGATGGGAGAAGCCACCTACTATTTTTGTCTATCAGACATCCTCAGTTCTTTGACTACTTGACATTATTTTGTTGCTACATCATTAAATGTCTCTTATTTCCTTATAGAAATAAATCTAATTTATAGTTCTTTTTATAAGCTCCGTAGATGTATTTATACTTTCAAGATGCTTCCTCAGAAAAAGAGTTTTAAGATCAAATATGTTGAAGAAACTCAGCCTTGGAGAGTCACTTGGGGAGTGACTGTTGAGGTCTCTGTACAAAAACAAACAAAAAAGTTTAAGCACCAGGATTTTGAAAATGTATTTGTACACAGAACTCATCTTTAGTGAAAGGCATTAATATCTCAATATGTTTTAGAAAATACTGTTTTAAGTCATTCCTTATTTTCTTTTCTCTCCTAACTTAGAATTGTTCACGAGAGCTTGCATTTGTGCACCGCTGTATCTAACTTTTTTTTTCAAGTCTTCCTATCCTAATATTACCAATTTCCAGGAGGCTGAAATTGCTCTATTCCAATTTTTTAAAAAGCTGAAAATTTGAATTTACTTTTGTCATCTCTAGCTAATTCAGAAGAAATCATAGAGGGAAATTCAGTTGACTCGTCAATCCAGCAAGTGGTGGGGAGTGGAGGCCAGAGGGTCATCACCATAGTGACCGATGGCGTCCCTTTGGGTAACATCCAAACTGCTATACCTACTGGAGGCATTGGCCAGCCATTTATTGTAACCATGCAAGACGGACAGCAAGGTGAGTCGTCCCATTGGACAACTTTCTTTTTTTTTTTTTTTTTTTTTTGAGGGCAGTGTCACTGGCCCTCATGTGGGATCTGAACTGGGTCTGCTGGCGTCCCAAGCCAGCTCTTAACCACTGTGCCACTTGGCCAGCCCTGGACAACTTTTTATTAAAAGATAGCTTAGACACTCAGCTTTCTCCTAAAAATGAGGCATTAAGGGAATGGGAGAATGCCAGGAACCAGATGAGGCAAAGGAGCTCAGAAAAAGAAACAAACCAGGTTGGCAAAGGCTAATTTCCATAACATATATAAAATTTGTGAGTAAAAACCAATAATCCTGTAGAAAGAGCAAATAATGTGAACCAATTGAGTTCACAGAAAAGAAAATCCTAATGGTTCATAAAAATATGAAAATATGTTCAGCCTGCTTCATTCATTGTAAGATGCAAATAAATACTGCACTGAGGTACCATTGTAACACTGGTTGCCAAGGTGTGGAGAATCAGGTGCTCTTACAAATCGCTGTTGAGAGTGAATTGATGCATCCTCTAAGGAGCAGATTGGCAATATCTATCACCATTAAAGATGCACAGACATTTTGGATGAAAAGTTCTTTTTCTGTGAATTCATATTCACACACACAGGAATGACATGCGTACTAAGTTGTTCTTCCAGCATTATTTATAATCATCAAAGATTAAAGGAACTGGGCCAGCCGAGTGGCGCGGTGGTTAAGTGCTGGCTTGGGAAGCCAGCGGCCCTGGTTTGGATCCCACATATGAGGGCCAGTGACACTGCCCTCAAAAAAAATATATAAATAAAGATTAAAGGAACCTAAGTAGATGTCAGTAGGGAGCTGGATAAATAAAGTATGGTACACCCATACAATGAAATACTCTGCAGCTATTAAAAGCAATGAGGAAGTTCCTTATATACCAGTATGGTCTCTGATCTCCAAAATATATTGTTAGGTGACAAGACCAAGGTGCAGGCTAGTGTGTAGAGAATGCCACATTTGTACTTTTTTTTTTTGAGGGCAGTTTCACTGGCCCTCATATGTGGGACCTGAACCACGGCCGCTGGCTTCCCAGGCCAGCGCTTAACCACCATGCCACTCGGCCGGCCCTCACATTTGTACTTATTTTTTTTTTCTTTTGAGGGCAGTGTTACTGGCCCTCATATGTGGGACCCAAACCGGGGCCGCTGGCCTCCCAAGCCAGCGCTCAACCACCGCGCCACTTGGCCGGCCCACATTTGTACATTTTAAGGGGGAAAATATGTGTATATTTGCTAATGTATTCCTAGACTTAGACTATCGCTGGAAGAATGTTCAAGAATAACATTGTTAGCATTGGTTGCTTCCTGGGAAGGCACCTGAGTAGCTGGGGATGGATGGGAGGCTTTTCACTTTTATAGCTTTTTTTTTTTTTTTTAAAGATTTTACTGGGGAATTGGTGGAGGGGAACAGCGTTGGGGAATCAGGGAAGGGGAACAGACAAGTTGCTGTCTTTTTGTTCTTCAGTTTAGTTGTGGAGGATGTTGCTTCACTGTTGGTATCGTCATTGCGCTCTTCCCGGATGAGGCAGATCGGTCGCTGGCCTCTGGATGTCGCTCACCGCGGCTATTGGCAGCTCACACTTGGCTGCCAGCCGCTCACGCTGGCTGCGGGCCACTCACTGTAGCCTATGGCAGCCCACTGCAGCAGGGGCTGCAGCCCACACCATCACCGGGGCTGGCACAGCCCAGCTCCAGGTGGAGCTGTTGTTAGCTGTAGAGGGCAGTGTCACTGGCCCTCATGTGGGATCCGAACCGGGGCCGTTGGCATCCCAAAACCAGCGCTTAACCAATGCGCCACTCGGCCGGCCCATAGCTTTTAATTTTTGAATGATATGAATGTATTAGTTATTCAAAAATATGTAAGTAAATTTTTTTTTGAAAAGAAAAACTGTGCATTACAACTTCATTCCTTAAAAGTGTTGGAGGTTGAGGGCTGGCCAAGTGGTGTGGTGGTTAAGCGCTGGCCTTGGAAGCCAGCGGCCCTGGTTCGGGTCCCACATATGAGGGCCAGTGACACAGCCCTCAAAAAAAAAAAAAAATGTTGGAGGTTGAAAAGAGGAGGGTTGGTATAATTGTCTTTGTGTCACCAAAATTTTGACTTGGCCTAAGTAATTATGGGGAGTTTATAATTTTCAAATTATCTGAATTGATGGATCTTGGCAGTATGGGAACCACTGATGTTTTTGTGAACAGGATTATCATTTAAAGTTTTGGGGGGCTCATTGAGTAGGTGGGAGACTCTGCTTATAATGGAGTCAAGTAAATGAGAACAGAGTTGTCTTGATGGGAAAAAATAAAATTTGAGGTTTTACTTGGATGAACTACACTACTTTTTAAAAATGTGTTTAACCAGGTCCAAAGAAGAAAAGCTGAGATTTTGTGAATTATCTGCAGAAAATTTACAATCCCAGACTAAATTTCCATTTTCACTTAGCATATATCAAAACTCCTTTCCACTGCCATCAATTGATGACTCAAGGAATACAAGCTAATTTTTAAATCAACCATACCAAATAACTAGGTACATTTTCTGTTTTAAACAAAAATCATAATACATCTTAAAACCTAAATATAATTTTTAACATTTTATTTTGAGATAATTATAGATTCATATACTGTTGGAAGAAACAATACAGAGAGAGAGATACCATGTACCCATCACCTAGCTTCCCCCAGTGGTAACATTTTGCATAGCTAGAGTACAATACCACAGGCAGGAAATAAACATTGATACAACCCACCAACCTCACTGAGATTTTTCCAGTTTACATGCATTCATTTGTGTGTTTGTGTAGTTCTATGCAGTTTAACACGTGTTGATTTGTGTGACCACCACCACAGCTGAGATACAGAACAACTCCATCACAAGGACCCCTCATGCTACTCTGATACCCACAGCCACCTCGCTGCCCACCCCATTCCTAACCCCTGGCAACCACTAACTGACTAATCTGTTCTCTTTATATATACTTTTGTCATTTTAATAATGTTAACATACATGGAATCATATAGTATGTAACCTTTTCAGATCAGCTTTCTTCTCTCAGCGTAATTCCCTTAAGATCCATCCAAGTTGTTGTTTGCCTCACTAGTTGATTGCTTTTTACTGCTGAGTTGTATTCCATGGTGTGTATGGACTAGTTTGCTTAACCATTCACCTGCTGAAGGACATTTAAGTTTCCAGTTTTGGGCTATCAATGAATGAAGCTGTTCTGACGAGTCATGTACAGGTTTTGTGGGAACATCAATTTTCTATTCTCTGGAATAAATGCCCAAAAATACAATTGCTGGGTCGTGTGGTAGGTGCATGTTTAGTTTTGTAAGAAACTTCCAAACTGTTTCCTAGCATGACTGTACCATTTTCCATTCCCACCAGAATAATGCAAGTCCTCCACATTCTCGTCAGCATTTGGTGTTATCACTATTTTTTAAATTTCTAGCCACTCTGCTAGGTGTGTTGTATGCTTATGTGTGGTGACCCTTTTTTCATCTATGAGAAGAGATAATTAAATTAGATATAGTTAATGGTAAACTGCTTTCATGAGGGGTTTCTCAAAAATCTTATATACAGACTTCAGGCCTTCAGACAAATTGTTCCCGCAGAATTGCAAACTGACTGGTCATAGCTTCTGACCCAGAGTCAGACATCTTTACAGAAGAGCCTCAGACCTGGCCCTTAGCTGCATGGCTTCCAAACCGCAAACCTTGACCCTTCCTTCCAGGGCCTTCTAAGTGCCTCTCTAGTCCTTTCTGTTTCCCTCTGCAGGGCCATGCTTTCCCTGTTGATTCTAAAACCCAGAGGGATGTGAAACATATCAGAGAAGATATGTCAGTTTATTTTCTAATTTGAAACAAACAAAACCTCTCTGTTTTACAATGTATTCATCCCCTCCCATTGCTCTCCTTTGGCTTGTAGTTCTAACTGTACCTGCTGGTCAGGTTGCAGAGGAGACTATAATTGAAGAAGAAGAGGAAGCAGCATCAGAGAAGGTGCCACTGACTAAGAAACCCAGGATAGAAGAGATGACAGACAGTGTGGAGGAAGGCAAGGTAATGTTCTTAGTGGTGTGGAGAGAAGAGAAGGGAAAGAGCCAAAAGTCATAACTTCTTTTTTTTTTTTTTAAGATTTTTTTTATTGGGGAATTGGGGGAGGGCAACAGACAAGTTGCTGTCCTTTTGTTCTTCTGTCTAGTTGTGGAGGACGTTGCTTCACTGGCCCATGTTGGTATCATCATTGTGCTCTACCCGGGTGAGGCATATCAGTCGCTGGCCATTGGACGGCCGCTCACAGCAGCTCTTGGCAGCTCACGCTGGCTGCCAGCCACTCACTGTAGCCTAAGGCAGCTCCACTGCAGCCTACGCCGTCACCGGCGACTCACGGCAGCCCAGCTCCAGGTGGAACTGTTGTTCACCATCTTAGCTGGAGAGAGCTTGGCGTCACTGGCCCATGTGGGATCCGAACCGGGGCCCTGCTGCTCAGAGCTGGCGTACCAAGCCAGCTCTTAACCAAGCCTGAATCCTTCTTTATCTTTCTGTCTACTCTGGATAATCTGTGATCAGGAAGTCTTAGCTGGTGGTGACATGGTGTACTTTTACAGGATGGTACTGAGAGAGAGTTCCTCCAGCAGCAGCTCCAGGAGGCCAATCGAAGAGCCCAGGAGTACCGACACCAGTTACTAAAGAAAGAGCAGGAGGCCGAGCAGTACCGCCTCAAGCTGGAGGCCATGGCCCGGCAGCAGCCCAATGGCGTTGACTTCGCCATGGTTGAAGAGGTGGCTGAAGTGGACGCTGTAGTTGTCACCGAGGGGGACCTGGAAGAGAGAGAGATGGGAGTGCCTGGGGCAGCGGGGACCACTGGGCCTCATACCGGAGTTTCCATGGAAACTGTTTCATTGTAACACACGAGGGCCACCGTTTGTACTGTGTCCATCTTTTTCCTTTTTTTTTAGAAAATCCAGAGGACCAATACTGTGTAAAATTTAAGAATGTCCTTAAGAAGAAAATTATAGCAGGGTACAGGGCTCAGGAAGGCTGTCTGCAACAGGATCAATCAGAGCCAGATTTAGGGAGCACTTCTGCCGAGGGGCCCAAAGACGGAGGACCATCAGCTGATGTCATTGCTTTACGCATAGAGGTCAAAGAATACTGCATGTTGTACGTTGATTATTTTTTAAATAACTGACTTTCTATCAAAAGATTTTAAAAATCAAAAGATTTAAAAATCAAAAGATTTTTAAGATAACATTCTTAATACGGACATACCTAGAGCCTTTCATAGTCATACTGCCAAGTGACCTGAAGATTTGCCTTAGATGTGTGATGTGTGTCTGTTAGAGAAGAAACTAAGTGGGAGGGGATTAGGAGCAAATGGTGGGGGAAGAAAAAGGAACATATTCCACTTCTAAGGGAGCAGGTGCCCCCACCCCCAGTCCTGAGTTAGTCTCACTGGAAAGAAATTGGTGGTTGCCTGACTACATTTGCATTCTGTCATGTCCATAGCTCAGATGGCAGTTTAAGAAACCGAAGTATGATTTTTAAAAACTGGAAGGGAAAGGAAACTTGTTTCTATGGGAGAAGTGTATATAAACCCCAGTCCTCCGGCTGTTTCACAATGCTGGGAAGTGGCCAGAAAGGCCGGTCGGGTTGTGAACCAAGGTGGTGTCGAGATAACATGCTTTACTCTGGCTGGATTTTATCAAGTCCCTATCAGGATGGGAGGCTGTTGGTAGAACAACTTGCTTCCAAACATTTATTTATGTAATATCAAGCTTTAATATCAACTCTTTAATTCTATGAAACCTGTTGAGATTTCTAAGTGTGCCTTTCTGGGGAGCTTATATGGTATCCTCTTACATGCAATAAAAGAAGGGGGCAGGAGAGACATGTGCCGAGGGTGTTGTGTAGCCTCAATGCCATTTGATTTGGGGATGGGGAAATTGCCCTGTTTCCTTAAGCGGGGGCTTGTGTACGGACAGCATCTGTGCCTTCCTACCAGATGCTCGGTGTGAGCTGGTAAAGGCAGGAGAGCTACTAGCACCATTAAGTAAGGAACCAAAGATGCTGGCCAGATACTTCACCTATCTTCCTCTCTTCTCCCTACTATGCCTGCTCCCTTTGCCTAGACACTTTGAGAAAGTGTTTCATTGCTGGGTTTTCTTTGTGTGCCAGCTTGCCTTTTTTTTTTTTTTTTCCAAAAGAAAGGGAAATAGGGATAGAGAGAGGGGTCATAGGGAGGTTATATTACGAGGTTACTGCCTTTGAATTGGGCCCTCCTTCCTTCTTGCCATGTTTGCTTGCTTTGTTGTAAATGAGAAGGAGAAACCAGAGGAGATGTGCCAAGTAAACATTTGAATGGCTGTTTAGAATACGGTTTTCTTAATTAGCGATCATGGGGAAAACATACATTTTTAATTCAGAATAAAACTTGACAGTTAACATGGTTCTATTTACCTTGCTTCATGAAGTAATTTGCCGCAGTTTTCCAGACGTAAAAAACCATTTGGGGCTCAGAATAGATTGAGATTCTAATTCCCCAAACCAAATTTAACAAAAAGAATTGGCTGTTGGAGGCTTGGAGGCAAAAATATCCACTTGAAGCGAACCTTGACAGTGGGCCTCCATAGCTAGGTTTTCTCCATGGACTTGTACCCAGCACCTTCCAGCCGACCAGAGATTGCTCTGGGCTGTTGGGATGACGGAGCAGTGCAGTAGGGGAGCTTCGGTGAGGGTGAATGTAACATGGGAGAGCATCTCCTGTCAAATCGGCCTGTTTCTGTTTGTGATGCTTTTTGTTTGGAGTCCTTTTGTGAACTGGTGCTAACAAGAAGCTGCTATTATGTGCCATTTCAGAGCCTTAGCTTAACTGTAGATGCACCAAGGGTCATTTTAGATGTGCTTTGTTTATGTTGTAGGTATATATATTGACTTTAATTCCCTTTTTTTTTTTCTTTTCCTGTTAAAGAGGTAGAGGTAAGCACTGCAGAAGAAGATATCGAGGCCCAACCACCTCACCGTCTAGAGTAGCTTCTGATTGGGAGTGGGCTTTTCCATCTAACTCTCCCTTTTGAACATCAGTTGCTACTGTTTGGGGGAGCTTTTTGTCAGTTCTTACTCTCTTTCTGTGGAGGCTGTCATTTCCACCCAGAAAAATCCAGCCCCAGTCATTTTTGGTGATGCGTCTCTGAGATTGGGTATTAAAAGAAGAGGGCGGAGTAGGGAGAGAGAGAAAGGGGTGCAGAGCAAAAAGGTACTTGTTTTTATTGACTTGAAACAGACCTTTTAGCATCTCAGAGGAGGGAAATGGGATTTGGTCCCCAGTTACGTTGCCGTGGAGAGAATAGTAAGTCAGGATCCCTTAAAGTAGTTAGAAGTTAAATATGGAATGCATTAACGGCAATACCATTTTATAATTTTGCATTTCTTTCTGGGTCAGCCATGGACGTTGGCAAAATGTTACTTGATCTTCTGGGTTGGGGGATTCCAACTGGGTAATCAGCAAGATTAGATTACAAGAGAGCCAAGGAACAGACAAGTGGTCCAGGAGAAACCTGGGGCCCAGGATGACTGCTGCCTTTAAAATAAAGCTGCTTTAATAATATCAGTATTAATATAGGACTTTTACACTCTGCCTTTGAATTTTGGTCTTAAGCCTTCCCCCGCAAAAGAGAAAGGAATAAATCGTAATATTTCTGTGCTTGTTCCTGGCTTCAGGGAAATTACTTGTAAGTATACAGTCTCTTCCTATCACTACCTCTGAGATCTCGTCATTGTCATACCAGAGTTGGGGTCTTTTTTTTTTGAGGGCAGTGTCACTGCCCCTCATATGTGGGACCCGAACCGGGCCCCCTGGCTTCCCAAGCCAGCGCTTAACCACTGCACCACTCGGCCGGCCCCCAGAGTTGGGGTCTTTTAACTGAAATATGGGAGAACTTGGCTTTAGGTTGTCTGTGCTTTGAACTCAGTGCCTTAAAAAGATTTTGTTCTTTGTCTCTGTCAGATCTGTGTGCAGCTTCTTTTGGCTTTGCTCTTCCCCCTTCTTCAGCCTTAACCTTACCATATTACAATTGGTGTGTCTGCTCAGTAATGTCAGAAATATATGGCATACAAAATTTCTTTCTTTGTACTGATGTAAAAGAAATGAATTCACCAGAGTGCTGTCCAGTTGAAGTTACGTATTGTGTGACCAGGGAAATTTTAATACCCTTTGCTGGCGTATGTTTGTAAATACATACAGGTTTTCTTACTTTTCTCTTTGTTTATTTGAGGCTCAATTCCAAAGTATCTGGTATCACCTGGAAATATATTTGTTTCTTTAAATGCACGAGAGGGTTTCTCAGGGTTCACTAAAGGGCTGAGGAAGAAGCGTTGCTTTGGCCCTTCTCTGAGAGGTGTGCTTTGACAGGCAGTAGTGAGAAAGTGGAGTGAGGCCCCAGGGAGACCCGGTCCCTGGCTTTGCAGAGGTTTGTGGAGCTTATGGGGAGATGACATCATAGAAGCGGAAAGGCTCAGGCAGTGTCGGGTGTAGAGGCGGGGCGCCTTTCCACAGGGCCGGCCTCCTTTCCACACCTATGGCATCTGTTTTGACGGCTATTTGTATAGTCTCTTAGCCCTAGAAGATTTGAGGCATGGAGTGAACTTCCCAGAAGTGTAATATTGAGTGCGAATCAGGTTTTGTTTCAATTTATTGGAGAATGGCCTCCTGTTCTCTTACTCTTTGTGCAGACATGTCTATGGCCAGAAAAGGAGCTTAAGAAGGGAATACATGGCAAGGTGACCTACGTGTGGCTCTGGGCTCTTCTCTAGCACCATTTTCTGTGATGAATGTTTCTGCCTTCTGAGTTAGTACTCTATTGCCTATGCCAATATATTGAGCAGGAAAGATATGAATTCAAATTAAGTAACTTTGATCCTCTGGTGCTGCCTTTCCCTCCACCCCACCCCAGCCTCTAGAATTAGGGGCTGGGATGACATTCCTAGATTCTCTAGTAGCAATTTGGCTTGTTAATGGCAGGAAATTGTGATTCCTTATCTCTCTCTTATCCCCTTTCCCCTCCAACTACTTCTGCTCTGTGACCCCATTGTTCTTACCTCATTGAGCCTTTACCAGGAACTACAACTTAATTAGTAGGTCATTTCTAATCTACGGGCCTTGTCTTTCCTTGGTTGTCTCCCTTCTATCCCTACTACAGCTTTCATTTGTTCTGAACTGGTTTGTTTCTGAGAATTAATGTAGGTCACACCCTATATCCTGTGCTTCCTAGCTGGTTTCAGGCGTCTTGCTCTATCCACATTAATGATAGTATCTCCCTTTGCTGGCTTGGCCTGCATACTGTCCTGCCAAGGCCATTCATGTTGGGGTGAGGGTTGAGGGATGGGGGTGGGGAGTGAAAGTGTGGGTGGGGTGCCTGGATGCTTCTCTAAACGTCCTGTTTTTTCAGGTTGTCCGACAGCTTTATGTACAGTATGTTTTAGGAAAACTTAAATATACTTCTCTTTTTTATTTAGGATTTTAATTAAATAGGGTTTGATTCTGATGAGCAAGTTTGTGTGTGTGTGCGCGCGCGCATTTGTGTATATACACCTATACAGATCTATATTATATATGCAATTTTTGTACTGTCATTTAAAATAAAGATGTTTCTTAATAAAATATCAAAGTCTTACCATTTTAGGATATCACTGACATTTTTTAATCTCCTGGGCATGAATTGTATCTACTCCCTGATCACAGATAAACCTCATGTGCTGCTTAACGATGGAGATACGTTCTGAGAAATGCATGGTTAGGCCATCTCATCATCGTGTGAACATCACAGCGTGCATGCACACCCACCTAGATGTGTCACCTACTGCTCACCTAGGCTGTATGGGACAGCCTACTGCTCCTGGGCTATGAGCCTGTGCAGCATGTCACCGTACTGAATACTGCAGGCAATGGTATTTGTGTATCTAGGCATCTCTAAGCATAGGAAAGGTACCATGAAAACAATATAAAAATGGTGCAGGACGGCTGGTTAGCTCAGGTGGTTAGAGCGCAGTGCTCATAACACCAAGGTTGCCAGTTTGATCCCTACATGGGCCACTGAGATGCACCCTCCACACCTAGATTGAGACAACTACTTGACTTGGAGCTGATGGGTCTTGGAGAAATACACTTTTTAATTCCCCAATAAAAACCTTAAAATAAAAACAGAAAACAAACTGGTGCAGTGGTATCAGTGTGCCTTCCTGGCACTCCTTACCATGACGAGCTGGGAGGACTGGCTGTTCCTCTGGGGGAGTCAGTGAGTGAGTGGGGAGTGACCGTGAAGGCCTAGGACATAGTGTAGCTACTGTAGACAATAAACTGTACACTGAAGCTCCACTAAGTTTATTTATTTTTTTTTTAAAGATTTTATTGGGGAATTGGTGGAGGGGAACAGCGTTGGGGAATCGGGGAAGGGGAACAGACAAGTTGCCGTCTTCTCGTTCTTCAGTTTAGTTGCGGAGGATGTTGCTTCACTGTTGGTATCGTCATTGCGCTCTTCCCGGATGAGGCAGATCGGTCGCTGGCCTCTGGATGTCGCTCATCGTGGCTATTGGCAGCTCACACTTGGCTGCCAGCCGCTCACGCTGGCTGCGGGCCACTCACTGCAGCCTATGGCAGCCCACTGCAGCGGGGCTGCAGCCTACACTGTCGCCGGGGCTCGCACAGCCCAGCTCCAGGTGGAGCTGTTGTTAGCTGTAGAGGGCAGTGTCACTGGTCCTCATGCAGGATCCGAACCGGGGCCGCTGGCATCCCAAAACCAGCGCTTAACCGATGCGCCACTCGGCCAGCCCTCCACTAAGTTTATAAAGCAACAGGAGATGAAATCAGGCACAAGAGAAAATGATGCGATCAACAGATGCTGTAAACACGAGACTATGAAGCTGCTGCCGGTGTAACACGACATACTGTCTGAAGCAAACTTTTTTTTTTTTTAAGATTTTATTGTGGAACTGGGGCGGGGAACAGTGTTGGGGAATCAGGGACGGGGAACAAACAAGTTGCTGCCTTTTTTTTGTTCTTCAGTCTAGTTGCGGAGGACGTTGCTTCACTGGCCCATGTTGGTATCATCATTGTGCTCTTCCCGGATGAGGCAGATCAGTCGCTGGCCTCTGGATGGTCGCTCACCGCGGCTATTGGCAGCTCACGCTGGCTGCCGGCCACTCACTGTAGCCTATGGCAGCCCACTGCAGCAGGGGCTGCAGCCTACACCGTCACTGGGGCCCACACAGCCCAGCTCCAGGTGGAGCTGTTGTTAGCTGTAGAGGGCAGTGTCACTGGCCCTCATATGTGGGATCCAAACCAGGGCCGCTGGCATCCCAAAACCAGCTCTTAACCAATGCACCACTCAGCTGGCCTGCAAACTTTTTTTTTTAAGTGACAAGAATATACTCTAACAATAAAATGAGTATAAGTATAGGAAACATAAACCAATATCAGTTTATTATCATTTTCGAGTACTATGGACTGTACATATTGTATGTGCTATATATTTATACAGTTGGCAACACAGTAGGTCTGTTTACACCGGCGTCACCACAGCATGTGAGGAATGCGTTGCACTATGACATTACGGATGTCACTAGGTGATAGGAATTCATGAACTCCATTACAACCTTAGGTGCTGCACCACTAGCAAGCTTTCCCTGTCTAACTGAGCTAACAAGCGAGGGCAGAGTGGCTGAGGCCATGAAGCGGGGAGGGGTCCTTCTTTCCCCTGCTGGGGTCTCTTCTAACCCATTCACGTGGCCTTTTCCTCATCTAGCTCCTCCTCAGTTGGTATTCTTAACAGGCAGAGCAAGCTGAGGTAAGAAATGAAGTGAGAATGGAGGGAGTTTTGGAATGGAGAGCTTCTAAAATTTATGTCTTCCTCCCTTCTCTCAGCCCACATTCCCTCCCCTGAAAGCAAACAACCGAGAGAATAGCAGCTGAAGAAAATGATTCTGTGCCTTGTGTGGGAGTAAAGTCAACGCGGAGATACAGGGGGAAAAAAATCAGGCCCGGGGAGGCTTGGAAACCGTGGATTTGCTCTGCTGGCCCCTTGGCTATTCTTAATAAGGTTTGTTGCTATTTCTGCCATTCAGCGCACGCTTTTTAAGTACAAGTAGCAGCCTGTCTGTGGCACAAACCCCACTGGTAGCCAGGGTTGAACACACCCATCTGGCTGGCAAGATGGGCTCCCCACCTAGCTAGTGTATGTATAGTGTTCCCAAAACTTATTGCTCCATTGGCAATAAGGATGCCTTCTTAAATAAAGGAGGGTACTACCAAAAGTCAAAGATGTATAAACATCTGCGTTCCACAACTAGAATATCCATTGCAAGCTCTCGAAGTTAATATTTAGGAAATGGAACACCTACCATGTACTAGGCTGCATTAGGAAATTGATTTTTGGTAAATACATGTAATCAACAAGTACTGTGTACGTATTAATTAAAAGGTGTGTCTGGTCTGGCAGGTCCCTCATCAAGGTATATACATTCTCTGCCCTGCTGAAAGAAAAAGAGGAGGGACATCAGCCTTGAGAAGCAAAGAACTAAGAGTCTTGTTGAATTAAAACCCTAGTGAGAGAAATCACCACGAATATGGGAGAGTTAAAAGGAAGGTGGAAAGAGAGGAACCCCTGAAGGGTAGTACTCTTACATGGTGGGGAAAAGCATGCATTAGGACAACTTTCCTAAGATTCTCTCTCTGAAAGTGAGCCCTCTACGCCAAGATCAGTAGGTAGAAAATACAAGAGAAATTGAAGTGGGAGCAACCTAATTATTAACGACACCTATGTAAGGTTTGTGCAAGATATCTGATAGGTAACAGAGTAAGTTAAGACTACAGGGGAGCAAAGTGTGGGGCTGCACTCTGCTCGCATAGCCAGTCCTAAAGTTTAAGAAAGCCCTTAATAATAAATAAAAGGCCACACCAACACCAAATTAAGAAAATTTTAAAAGAATGCTCTTTTTAAAAAAATTTTATTGGTGGGCCGGCCGAGTGGCACATTGGTTAAACGCTGGCTTGGGACGCCAGCGGGCCCGGTTTGGGTCCCACATATGAGGGCCAATGACACTGCCCTCAAAAAAAAAAAAAATTTTATTGGGGAACAGTGTGTTTTCCCAGGAATCATCCAGCTGCAAGTCAAGTACTGATCTTCAATCTAGTTGAGGGCACAGCTCCTTGGCCCATGTGGGGATCGAACTGGCAACTGTGGTATTATGAACCTGCACTCTAACCAACTGAGCTAACCGGTTGCCTCAGAAAGTTCCTTTATTTATTTATTTATTTATTTATTTATTTATTTATTTATTTATTTAGCTGAGCCATCCTGCCACCTGTTGGCAGCTCAGCGGCTGCTCAGCTCGGGCCGGGAATTGAACTGGTGACCTTGTTGCTCAGAGCTCGAACTCTTGAGCAAGCTCTTAACCAACAGAGCCACTTGGCCAGCCCTCAAGAATTTTCTTATTGTAAAGGAAACTGACATTTGCGCAAGAGGCCTATATCAATAATAATAACAGCTTCCATGTTTTCACTACATGTCTGGCAATGAACTAGGCACTTTGCATACACACAAACATACCTATCTTGCAAGTTGTGTGTTATCTTCAGTATATAGATACAAAAAAACAGGTTGTGACTTTGCCCAGAGTCCCTCAGCTTTAAAAATGGTTCTTCTAAAATTACAATTTCTAGGCAGAGATATGAGTGTTCGTCCCTCTGGAGCTGGTCCTTTAATCAGAGTGCTATCTTACTTGGCTTTGGGCAGCTGAATTCATCTCCAGTTGCAGTTAAGAAACTGGGGGGAAGTAAATTCTCCAAGCAGGCTTTCCTGAAAACGCCCCAAAGTCAATTTTGCTCCAAAACTAATTCAGGAGGCATCTCCCTAAAGTTGCTGGCCAGCAGTGTTTAAGCAGGGAGAGTTAAAAACCACCTTGTGGGGGCCGGCCAAGTGGCTCAGTTGGTTAAGAGTTGTCTTAGAGTGCGAGCTCTGAGCAACAGGGCCGCCAGTTTGATTCCTACATGGGCCAGTGATGCTGAGCGCGAGCAGTGCAAGCTGAGCTGTTGCTGAGCTGCCAACAGGTGGCAGGATGGCTCGACTGGTGTAACATCAAGCTGAGCTGAGCTGCCTGCCGCCCAGGTGGCTCAGTGGATAGAGTGTGCGCTCTTAACAACAAGGCTACTGGTTTGATTCCCACATGGGATGGTGGCTACGCCCACCTGCAACTAAGATTGAACACAGCACCTTTAGCTTAGAGGCCACGAGCTGGCCATGGGAAGCCAGATGGTGACTGGCACCCTCCACAACGAAGATTGAATAACAACTTGGCTGGTCCCCTTTCCCAATTCCCCAACACTGTTCCCCTCCCCCAATTCCCCAACAATTCCCCAATAAAATCTTTTAAAAAAAAAGATTTTATTGGGGGAATTGATGGGGGGAACAGTGTTGGGGAACTGGGGAAACGGAACAGACAAGTTGCTGTCCTTTTGCTCTTCAGTCTAGTTGTGGAGGACATTGCTTCACTGGCCCATGTTGGTATCATCATTGTGTTTCTCTCGGGTGAGGCAGATCGGTCGCTGGCGTCTGGATAGCCACTCACAGCGGCTCTTGGCAGCTCCCACCGGCTGTTGGCCACTCACGCTGGCTGCTGCCCACTCACTGTAGCCTATGGCAGCCCACTGCAGCAGGGGCTGCATCTATGCCATCCCCGGGACTCACAGCAGCCAGCTCCAGGTGGAGCTGTTGTTCACCATCTTAGCTGTAGAGGGCAGTGTCACTGGCCCTCATATGTGGGATCCGTCCCAAGCCAGCTCTTAACCAACGTGCCACTTGGCCAGCCCAATAAAATCTTTAAAAAAAAAAAAATCACTTTGTGGGGCATGCATGGGGTCTTCATCTGTAGGTATGCTATCTTCTCTTTCCTTCCAAATTATTCCCCTCTCCTGTATTTTATTCTCTATTGTGGGGGGCTAGTCTGCATGTATTTCACCAATGGGCTCCCTGCACTTTGGCTTCCAGTTGGATCTATCCAATAGGGAGCACTGACAGGAGACTAGAAGGAGAGAAAAGACTGATTGACCCCTCCATTGAGGTCACCTGGGCCTAGATGTATCTTTTGAGTAAAGGTCACTGTCCCTTTCAAGGCAATCTCTCCTTCCAGGTCCCAGTAACCACTACCTCCCTTTGTCCTTTCAGGCCTAAGCCTGTTACCAGCCTCCAGTTACTGGCCTATCCCTTGCCCACACTTTTCAAAAATAACCCTTCATTATTTTGTGCATGTCATCTATTTCCTGTTGGGACCATAATACACCTGGTAAAGGTAAGTGATCTTTTGGATTCATAGGCTTCATATTTTATACATGTACTTGAACCTTACTCTCATACATGTAATCTACATTCTAATGAGTCAACAGTATTGAAAGGTCAACTGCTAAGTAGCGGTGAGTGACTCATACCTGTGTGGCTTCTAAGTGTGGGGCAGTGGCATCGAGAAGACATAAATCTGAGAGACAGTAATAGCTCAGGCCCTTGTGGCTTAGCCCCCAAAGAGCCCAAGATGCTGAACAGCTTTTCAAGCTTTGTGGCTGTGGAACCTTCTGTTTCAGGTCCCCAAAGCTTTACACAAGCTGATGGACTCTGCCCACTGGGGCCCTCGTTTCTCCACAACCTCTCAGGAGACCTCTGAGAAATCAGCTTAGAAATCCCTTAGGGTGACAATTTCATACTCTTTTGGCACATTCTGGTTTTTCTAAAAACAAAGTTTGAGCTAATATCCTAATTTAAAATAAAATTTAAAAAAACACTATCGACAGATGCCTTGATTGGGGCCATGTTTATCCTTCTGTTGTCAGTGAAAACGATTTCTTTGAATTCATCGCCTTAATTTACTATTCACTACTCTCTGTCAGGATGAGGTATTTCATGAGTATTTGTGCATTGCATACTTGGGAGTAGTCTACTTTACTTTGGGCAAATAACCATTTCCCACGAAGCACTTCATTTAAACCATTATACTTCTTTGGTGCTTTAGTTCTTTTTTTTTTTTTTTCCTAGTTTTTTTTTTGAGGGCAGTGTCACTGGCCCTCATATGTGGGACCAAACCGGGGCTGCTGGCTTCCCAAGCCAGCGCTTAACCACCGCGCCACTCGGCCGGCCCTTCTTTGGTGCTTTATATACCCTTGCTGGGCGTATGTTCTTTCCATATTTACAAAAGAAAACTGAGGCTCAGAGAGGGCGGCCAAATTGGCAAGGTCACACACAAAACTAATAAGCGCCCCAGGCCAAGGACTGCTACTCTCACTGCAACATAGGTGCTTTCACTAGCTGGGAGAAGGTTCTGGAGTCCAGCTTAGGCACTCTTGGTTAGAGAAGTGGCAGTACTTTTTTTTAAAAGATTTTATTGGGGAATTGGGGGAGGGGAACAGACAAGTTGCTGTCTTTTTGTTCTTCAGTCTAGTTGCGGAGGATGTTGCTTCACTGGCCCATGTTGGTATCGTCATTGTGCTCTTCCCGGATGAGGCAGATTGGTCGCCGGCCTCTGGATGTCGCTCATCGCAGCTATTGGCAGCTCACGCTGGCTGCCGGCCACTCACTGCAGCCTATGGCAGCCCGCTGCAGCAGGGGCTGCAGCCTACACCGTCACCAGGGCTCGCACAGCCCAGCTGCAGGTGGAGCTGTTGTTAGCTGTAGAGGGCAGTGTCACTGGTCCTCATATGTGGGACCAGAACCGGGGCTGCTGGCTTCCCAAACCAGCGCTTAACCACCGCACCACTCGGCCGGCCTGGCAGTATTTTTTAAACACTGACAAATGAACACCTTTCACAATTAAACGGCAATCAGGACTTGAACCTGTAAATTGCTGCTGCCTGCAAAATCACAGTTTAAACTTCTATTGTATATACTTCTCTTTTGGGTCTATATTCAAACCTG
This sequence comes from Aselliscus stoliczkanus, assembly GCA_033961575.1. Classification (NCBI taxonomy): domain Eukaryota; kingdom Metazoa; phylum Chordata; class Mammalia; order Chiroptera; family Hipposideridae; genus Aselliscus; species Aselliscus stoliczkanus. The sequence goes on from CM066739.1 coordinate 104,096,317, forward strand.
AGGATCATTTACCCCTTTCCTTGTGACCACCTTTAGGGTAAGGACTAAGTATTTGTGAGACTCGTCCCTCAGAGGGCTGTGAAAGTGCAGCCTTAAAACGTTTTCTCTGTCCTGCCTTTCACAGCGTGGTTTGAAGAGGATTCTCCACTCCTTCCTCGCTCTCCTCCACTATCTAGGAAACGAGCAATGCTTTCAAAGCATCTTGGTTTAAGAAAGGAAGGTATCCGATGAGGGGGAAACAGGCCTAAAGGACCGCTCCAACCGGTGAAACAAGTGCTCCGATGTGGTGATCCAGCTGAGGTGGGAGGAGTGTTCAGAGAGCATTACAAAACCTTGAGGGTAAAATCTATAAAGGAAGGTTTTGAGGCCACAAAGGGAGACGGATTGCTCTGTAGAAGATGGCAAAGTGAGGAATAGCCTAAGTCTGAGTTTGGAGGAACCAGGAGTTCACAAGCTATCATACTTTCTCCTTTAGAAAGCATTTTTACACATGTGATCGTATTTGAGCCTGTCACACTACCACCTTCCAGATAAGGGAACGCAAACTTAGGGTAGAGCTTTGACTTGTCAGGATCACAAGCAATAAAGGGCGGAACTAGAAACAATTCTAGGGTTCTTCACCAAATTGATCTCATGAGTTTCCCCGCCCAAGGCATTTAGGCAGACGGACTGGGGAGGCTTCCTTAGCTGCTGGGCTTGGTCTGGCCTCCAGGCGGCACCAGCGGGAGGATGGCCGGGGGCCCCAAATGGGCGGACTTTCGGGCCTTGCACCGGCAAAAGACCAGACTTGCAAATCCGCAAGAGCAACCACAGCTGGCGCGAGGCCTTAAGTGTCCTTAGCGCGAAGTAGTGGGCGGGGCATACGGTCACGTTCGTCACTCCCATTGGTCCGCAGGGTAACGGACAGATTTTTGCAGCCAGCCCCAGACAGAGGAACATCACGACGGCCGCACGCTAGCTGATCAGCGCGCAGGGTTGAGTGCGACCCGGAGCGCTGCGAAGAGGCCACGCATGCGCGCGATGACAGGCCTTCTCGAATACCCCCTTCGCACTCTGTGAAGAACTGTTCCTTAGGGAACAGCTGGGGCTGACCCTTGCATCTAACAGGGCTGAATCCTTTTCTGTTTTTTTAGTCTATCCCTGGTGCGACCCAAACACCCCCAGATTCTCTTTAGGACAAGATTTCCTGATGTGAAACTTATGCTGCGTCTTCATTTTATTTCTCCAAAAATACCCTCCCCCATCCCATGGGACAGGATGTGAAAAAAGCCCTTCTTTCCTCAATCCAGAATGCCCTCGCCAGCCCCACCTAAACTCCACCGTGGGTCCCTTGGGCCCTGGTTCATTTCCACACCCTTTCTTCGCTCACCTCCTTCAGGAAACCTTCCTGATTAACCCCAGTGGGACTGCAGCCATTCCAATTACTCAAGAGAGCTCAAGGCCAAGATGAAGGCAGAGATTCAGGGACAAAGGCGCTGGGATCTGGGCGATGGATTCCCTCCCCGCCCCTGCACGAATGAAGTCAGGCAGCGGTTCGGGGACACAGCTGTATTGGGAAGCAGAGGCTCCTACACAGTAGGAGGAGGCACGTCCCAGGAAGCCCGAGGACTCTGTACATGCGCGTGGCCCCTACCCCATCCGTCTGTCCGCCTGGGGCCCGCCTGGGGCCCAGTCCAGGGAGGAAGCCCAGAGGGGCGAATTAAGGCAGCTTGGCTGAGGGAGGGGGGAGTGGGAGTATGCCGGTCCCCCCGAAAAGCTGGCTCACTGAGGGGGCAAGCTTCTCATCTCCCACTCCTCTCTCGAGGGACAGAGGGAAAGACAGTCAATAAATAAACCCGAGGCGGGCAGGGACCCCAGGAGACTCTCAGAGTCCAGGAAGGCTGGAGGTGCGGGGCAAGGAGAGGGGGAGGCGACCTGTCCTTGGAGATGTGTCCACGCTCACGGCCAAGGCCGCGGAGCAGGTCCCTTTAAAAGTTAAAATGGCTGCCGTTGGGGACAGCGGGCTGGGAGGCCGGCCCGACCGGAGGGAGCTTCGGAGGCAGCTGGGGCTTCTCAATGTCCACCCTCTTCAGGGCGCGGCCCCGGTAGCCCTCGGGACGGCCCAGGTACAGGAGGTGTCTCCCGGGACCCCCAGAATACCTGGAGGGACCTCCTGAGGGGACTCGAGTGAGCAGGGCAGGGGGAGCACGATGAGCAGAGAAGGGCAACCTCCGGCTGCCCCCAACCCCCAGCCGGGGAGCGGGGACCGGCCGGCCAGGGGCTGCCGGGTACCTGTCTGGGGGTATGTCCAGGCGCAGAGGTGGGGCGCATTCCCGGGGCAGGAGGCTGGAACCTGCCAAGAGGACAGGGGCCGGGATAGGCTCTGGCGGGAGCGCTCGAGGGGTCAGGGGGCCCGAGGGCTCAGAGCCCCTCCGGGGGGGCTGGGGGGCGTGCAGGTATCGCAGCAGTTCCTCCAGGGTGGTGACCTCCACAGCCTGCCCGGGACAGCCGGGTGGCGGCGGCCTCACCAGCACACGTGGAACAGGGCCGCTCGCTGTATTCCCGCCACGTGCGCGGCCCGGGCCCTCCTTGGCATTGTTCCCATTCTGGTTCCACTCCCAGGGACCCCCAGCATTGCGGAGGTGCTTGACCGGCAGCTCTGGCGTGGATTCCGGGGTGGGCAAGCAGGCCAGCTCCGGCAGGGGCCCGGCCTCCGGAGGAGGCAGAAAGGTGGTGTAGAGCTGGGGCGTCTGCGCTGCGTCTTCGTCCTTGGACGCTGGCGGCGGCTCCGCGCCTGGCCCGTGCAACCGGGCCAAGCTGCGAAGGGAGAGAGGGCGTGGGAGCCCCGGAGTCTCGATGTCCTTATTCTGACGTCGGTGGGCACGGCGACAAGCACAGGAGACCAGGAGACCAGAGACTGAGGCGCCCAGGGCGAAGGCTGCGGCCACACAGGCCAGGAGCAGTGGGATGGGGACGGAGCGGGAGGCTGAGGCTGCGGGGAGGTCCCGGCGCACGCCTGCCGACCGAGAGGGAGGAGGCTCAGCGAAGGCAGGGCAGGCTGGGATGGCATGGGCTGGGCTGCCAAGTTTCGGAACCTTCAACTCTCACCTCCTACTGCTCAGCTTCTCTTCAACAGTCTTGACCCTCAGCTACCCCTCCCAGAATCCATCCCCCACACAGCGCATCGCACCACCCCTCACACACAGGCTAGAACTTGGGCCTGGGGTGTCCCCATCCCAGCTCTGGTCTCATGTTGCCAAGCCAAGAGCAATGGCCAAACTGCTGGCGCAGAAAGCTGGGCTGGAATGCCTAACTCTGGGGAGGGGAGGCTCCAAACTCGCATTAGTGAGCACCAAACACGGGTCAGTGAGGGGCTTACAATTCTTCAAGAACCAGCAGACCCACACTTCACTCCTGTCCCTCCCAGCCAGCCCCCTTACCCTGAGTGTGAGCTCCAAGAGTGGAAGACTGGGGCCAGGGGTGGGCATCACTGGGGGGGCTGGGGGTCTCGGGGGAAGGGCCAGGACCCAGAAGCACTGGTGACAGAGACCAGGTCAGAGCCAGTGAGGCTCCTGCTCTCCACCTTTGACACCCCCCCCACACCCCCTTAGAACCCAAAGGGCCAGAACTCCAGCCTCTACTTTCCTCTGGGTGTGGGGAAGGGCTCACCATGCAGGACATTCATTTATTTGTTCCAAAGCTATTTATTAAGCACCCTACTATGTATATGCTGGCCATTTGGAAGATGGAACCCTGTTCAGAGACTCAGGGTATCCAGGGTTCTGGTCTGTTGCTCCCATGGGCACAGATTGGGCTGAGCAAGGGAAGATGAAGTTAGGACAAGAGGACTCACCATAAACAGAATCCCCTATGCCAGACTGACTCCCGGTAGCACCATCTGTGAAGAAGGGACAAAGGGTAAAGATGGGGGCAAAGGGAAGCTTCATGAAGGACTGATGGGGGTGACTGTGCAACAGAAAGAAAGACAAAAACCCATGCCTGGGGTGGTATCTGTGGCCATCACAGCCATGTGCAGCTATGGCGACAGCTGCAGCCTACCCTTCTATTTACCTTGGCAGTCACCGTGCTCCATGGATTCCTGGTTCCCAGCTGGGTCCACGTTAGTCCTAGGAGGACATGGAGGTGGCTTGATGCACTTATACACCTTGCCCTGACCCTCAACCCTGGCCCTCAGCTTCCTCTCTTAGTGGTGGGGAACTTTCTCCTCAAGAGACGTAGGGGTCCCTCACTTACCCCCCAGGTCCCCTGATATCCACACAGCCTCTGGAGCTGTGCCATCCACAGTACGGGTCCTGAGAAGCCAGACAGCTCCTAGGGAAAACAGTCATGTGAGGGTGGGACCCTCTCAGTTCTAATCACATTCCATTCCTGGCCTCCTCTACTCTCACCCTGGCCTATAGGAGACTCCTGGTCCCACACTCCAACCCTATGCACCTCAATCCTTATTCCAGATCTTGGTTACTTCCCACCAGCAGAACCCATGAGACAACACCCCACCAACCATCCCCTACATTTATTTCCCTGCCACCCCAATGCCTGTGTTCCTGACATGCTGGCCCAGGAAAACTGCCCAGACAGAGCCTAGCCTCAGGCCCCTCTCACCTCCGACAGGCCCCATGCCGGGCACACCGACTGAGAGGTAGGTGGATGATGCAGCCAGAAAAAGCCACAAAGAGCCTGTGACCTTCCGTGTCCAGCTCCAGCCCTATGACCCGCCGTGCTGTTTGGGCTGCCCGCTTCCCACTGCATCTAGGGTGAGGCCAGAAGGAGTCAGAAGGGGCAGGCCTCATGAGGCTCCTTTTTCCCTGGGTGAGTTAAAGAATAGAAGGTGGGAGGCGCACAAGCAACTGAGTATAGCTCATGGGGCTGGGGTTCCTGCCCCACCACACTGTCCAGCTTCTCACCAAGCCCTTCTCTCCATCCCGTAGTTTCTGCAGTGCAGAAGCCAATATTGGAGCCCCCGTCCCATCCCCACATCCCATCCCTGCTCTGCAGGGGGCCTGCTGGACAAAGGCCTCATACCGGTCGGGGCTGTAGGCATCAATCTCCTCCAACAGGATGGGCTCCTGTTCCCCAGATTGCCCCCCCAGGGGCAGCACCTTCAGCACTGTCCCATCATTGGAGCCGAGGAACAGGACAGTGGTGTTACTGTAGGGACCAGCCGTGCCATCCACAGCTACCTGGGTCAGTAGGGCCCTGGAGGGATAGGCCTTGGGTCAGGGCAATATGACTGGTGGAAGCTTGTGTATTTCAAGGACAGCCCATGTGTCCTGGTACCCACTCCCCTAGCCCAGGGTTTCCTTCTTAGCTCTGTCCCTTCCACTTTCATGGATTCTTCCCCCCACCAATATGATTTACCTTGTGGGGTCAGAGAGATAAAGTGGCTGAGAGGGGAGGGCGGTGGCCAGTGTTGTTTAGCCCATACCTGCTGGTGAGGGTGAGCAGAGGCTGGTGGGTGGCGGGTGGCACAGCAGAGTCCAACAGGGGGTGAGCCTTGATGAAGGTCAGGACATCATCAGGGAGATCTCGGGAAGACGGAAACAAGGCAGCTACACCTACTCCTGCACAGGATCCTGGCCTGGTGGGCACAGGGAAAGGGACTGCCTTAGGGCAGGGAGCTGGGGCTTAGTTAGGCTCTGTGCCTCACCCCAAACATGATCAGTAGTCCTTGCTCCCCTCCACACACTCACCTACGGCTTTTCTTCCCAGGTGCAGCTTGCCAGTCCCACTGCCAACCCTGGACAGCCCCTCCCCAGGCCTGGACACCTTCCCCTTTCTTTACAATCCCATCTTGGGAGCAGATACTGCTTGCTGCTGCCCCACACCAGCCACCCCCATCCTGGGTACCTGGGGGAGGGGACCCTGTCCTCAGACACAGGGGTCCAGGCACCATCCATACTCTTCTGCTCCTTGAACTTGCCCTCAAACCCACGCTCAATATCATCCAGGTAGAAGGCGCAGACCGCAGAGCCAGGGATGCTGAGAGCCAGAAAAAGCTAGGTGTTGGAAGGGACAGCACAGCCCCTCCTAGGTAAGACATGGCAGCTACCCTTCATGTACCATATGGAGGGGGGAGAAGGGGAGCCTGAAAGGGTGGGGCTGCCCCTGGAGACCTCACTAGGAGAAAAAAGATGGGCAGCAGAACAGCACCTGGCTTTGAACAGAGCTTCCCCCCCGCTCCCCCACCTCACTGACCCCATCAGTAAGCTTTGAGAGGGAGCTTGGACGCTGCTGGGGTGAGGGACAGATTGGGCCACAATGGTTTGTCTCGTACCAACCTATTGGTCTGGGTGGTGAAGACCCCAAAGAGAGCAGAGCGGCCATACAAGTTCACAGGCCCAGTGAAGGCCTGTAAGACGTCAAAATAGAAGGCAGAGTCCCCAGGGACAGAGCAGTTGAGCCGCAGCTTCAGGAAGGATGTCCAGTGGCGGTCCAAGGCCCGAGGTGAGCCGCCCATGTCCCGCTTACACACGCGGGCCACACGGGAGAACTGCACCTAAAAGGGGAGAGCCAGGGGAGAAGAAGAACAGTGAGAGACAGTGTCAGGTCCCGTGGGGTGACAGGAGGGCAGTGAGTTAGAGCACCAGGACATAATGTTAGGGGCACAGCAAAGAAAGGGTGTGGTATTGGGTCAGTCTGGGTAAAGGGTGAGGGTCACCACAGGGTGTGGGGGCAAAGGGCTGGGCGCTACTCCAAGTTGCTGGCTCAGAGTCAAGGGGATTGTGTTGTGGAGATGAGGGAGCTGCCCCCTGACTCTGCGGCTGAAAGATCCAGCAGAACCCTCCAGCTACCCACCCTTGGTGCCCACCTCCTTACCCGCCCCAGCCGGGTATCCTCCACAGAGACCTCTCGGAAGAAGAAGTAGACATGGTCTCCATGCTCCAAGGCATGGACAAAGTGTGGCTCTGAGGGGGGCGTGACAGGAAAGGGTATGGCAGACTATCTATACCTGCTCAGAAACTCCTGGCCCCACACAGCCTCTTCCCTCTGCATGCATGCACACAGCCACCCCCATCTGCCTGCTCCCAGCCATAGTCCCCACTACCTGCCCCCCTGTACCTCCACCCCAAGAGCAGCCTCCTTCCCCCAGGCCAGCCCTGACCTCGGAGCCACTTGGAGTCGTACTTGGCGGAGCGGAGTGGGGGCTGAGGCCCAAGGCTTCTGTAAACTACAGCATCGCTGGCCTGGAAATCTGCAGCTGTGGCTGAGTACAGGCTGCCCTCTGGAGGGGTGAAGGGTGGGAGGATCAGGGAAAGGCTCAGGGATCTGGATCCTGGCTCTTCTTGGGCCTCCCACACCCATACCTCAGCCCGATCCTGGCCCCTACCTCAACCCTCCACTCAGGAGCATGGGGGAAACACCAAATTGGGAGAGGGACTAAGGTGGGGGCTCCGTCCAGCCACATGCCTGCTTCTCACATGCCTAGGTGCACACCTGCAAAGACGGCCACATTGGACTGGGTGGCGTCAAAGGGGCATCGAGCCTGCCCGCTCAGATCCTCACCCTCCTGCTGCAGTGAAGTGACCTGGAGGAAGAGGGAGCAGGTTTGTGGAACCCTTGGGGTCTGGGAGTCTGGCCCCATAGCCCACTTCCTTATGTCCCCTTGCTTCCTTCCCCCACCTCTGGACCCTGTACTCTGGCCACTCCCCTTCCCTCACCCCCACTCGTCTGTCTCCACCAAACTGATCGCCCACTTGGGCTCTCCTCCCACGCCCATCCCAACCCCCACACCCTTGCCTTCATACCCCATAGCTGCGGCACACGGGGCTGAATGAGTTGGTTCCACAGGCAAGGAGTGTCTGCGAGTCCCAGGGGACAAGAACACGAATGTAGTTGTAGCACTCGTCCTGGAAAACCCAAAACTCAAGGTCAGCGCCAGGGTCCCTGGGACTGGGAGGGGGTCAGTCATGGGAAGTAAGGATACTCCCCTGAGCCAGTCAGAGCTATGGTGGGTAACACCCCAACTAAGCTACTCCTAGCCCTGCGGCCTCGGGCAAGTGCTTTGGCCTCCTGTCAGAGCCTCACTTTTTTGTGAGGTGTGTTAAGGAAGTTAAAAATCATTAATTCCCTTTTGTGCACATTTTCCTCTGTGGCCTGAGATAAGAGAAGGGGATGGGAAGTTGGGGACAGCAGAGGACTACTTGGACAGAGCTTGGAGGCAGGGTAATCTCCCCTTGAAATTCTGATTCCACTTCTCACCGTCAGCTTTCCCCGCACGGCGCAATTCTCCATGTCTTGGCTCCTCCATGTTAGATACTGAAGGGAGAAGGGGAAGAGGGAAAATCATCGGCCAACCCAGACCCCACCTGCATAATGCCCCTTTGGATTCTGCTTCCCACCCTCTTGACCCCCATTACACCTTCCTTCCCCAGCCTTGTCTCCATGCCTGCACCACCTCCCACCCAGCCCCTCACCTTGTTGGGTACCAGCCCCTCCCCTTCTTCTTGAGCTTGAAGATCGAAGGAGAAAACGTGGTCCCTGAAGGGACAGGTAAAGGGTGATCAGAGCCAGGCCAAGGCGCCCCACCTGAGCTCCTTAGCCCCCACCTTTCCCATGTTCAGCTGCTCAGGGACCAACAGTGCAGACTCCTGCCCCCTATCCTTCCCCTTACTCCTTTTGTGCTCTGTGTCCCAGGCCTGTCTATGTCCCATGGCTCAGACACCTGCACGTATCCCCTGCAAGATCCCGCAGTAGCCATGCAGGTCCCATGTCTACCCAGCAGCGTGCATGTCAGCCCCACAACTGTGCCATGGCCAGTTTACCGGGCAGCCACTAGCAAGGTCCGATTCAAGGTCAGGAATCTCTGAAAGTCCAGCCCCAGTTCTGCAACCACAGCATCATCTTCCAGGCCCCGGAACCAGGATAATGGGGAAGTACCTGGAAGGCACAGAGAGGGGGTGCTGAGGGTCAGCCATGATACCACGCCTCCCTCAGCACCCTCTCCAACCAGAGGACATCCAGCCCCAGACATAGCAGTATGAGAGGAGTTGTGAGGTAAGAATGAAGCTGTTGATAAAAATGATATTGGCAGGCCAGCCGAGTGGCTCAGTTGGTTAAGAGCTCGCTCAAGAGTGCGAGCTGAGCTGTGAGCAACAGTGGTTCGAGGCCAGCCTGAGCTGAGTTGCTGTTGAGCTGCCAACAGGTGGCAGGATGGCTCAGCTAAAAAAAAAAAAAAAAAGTTTTAATAAAAAAAAAAATGATATTGGCTAACTCTGAGCACTTAACCTATGCCTAGCACTGCGTTATGCCTTCCATGCATTTTCTCATTTAATACAACAACCCTGAGAGCTAAGTACTGACATTGGCCCATTTTACAGGTGAGAATCCTGGGGCTTAAAGCCATTAAGGAATTTGCATCACTCGTTTGGCTTGTATGTGCCAGGCACCCGGCTTCAAGCCCAGGTCTGTGTGACTCCAAAGCTGAGCGGGTCTCTTGTCAGCTGCCTTATGGCTGGTGATTCCCTCCTGACCCCACTAAGTATGCTGTCCGCTCCCAGCCCTTTCTTTGCACCCTCCCCTCAAGGTTCTTCACAGGCCACCTCTGCCTCCAAGGTTTCTGCCTCCTCTGATCAACTCCAGCACCTGCCCAGGCTGACCATGGAATCCAGACATCAGCACTCAGAGGGGGCCCAGAGTCTGGGGTAGATGGTTTAATATTCACACAGCACTTAGAGCTGCGTCTGGCATATGTGTTTGCTGCTCTTATCTATCCCCCAACAGTTACTCCCAATAACCCAACTGCAGTTCCTTCATCCTTAAAACTACTCTAAATCCTACCTATCGCACAGGAACCTGCAAATAGATAAAGTTCTTCTCAGAAAAAGTGGGTTTGTGGTGTCCCTCCAGGTGGGACGTGGGCTCAGTGGCGCTACAAGTGGAGAGCAAGGTGAGAGGCGCTGGGAACCAGTGAACTAGGTGCAAGCCTTCCTTTTGTTGCTAACAATAATGGCGAACACATATAATGCATTTGCTTTGGGTCGGATAGTGTCCTCAGCACATTCCCTGTATCACTTCGCTGAACCCCTAGATAAGTTCATGAGATAGAGTATACTATTATTATCTTCCTTTTGCAGATGAGGAGACCGAGGTAAAGAAAGGGTAAATGACTGGACCAAGGTCACACGGCTAGTGAGCAGCTTAGCAGAGGTTTGCACCAGCTACGGTTTGTTCTGCTGAGTCCACATTCTTACCACCCAAGGATGCTGTTGATGCTACAAGTAAAGGAAGTTGGCCCAGGGGTGAGAAGCGACTGACCTGAGATGCCAGCTCTCTCCACCTGCCTGCTCCCCTTTGCCAGTCAGGCTCTGAACTTCCTCCTGTACCTTCCCTTCCACAGAAGGAGTCTCGGTGTCTAATTGCCAAGACTGCGTGCTAGGCTGACACACCAGGGCTCGGTGCTGGGCACTCACCATGCAGGTCAGAGGTCAGCAGAGGGCGGGGGTCCCGGGGAAAGGCAGCCTGGGTTTGGGGAAGTGAGAGCAGCAGCAGCAGTAGCAGCAAGGGCATGAAGTGGAGAGCACGGGGCATCCTGTGCGGGGCAGCTCAGGCCCCAGGGGGTGCCCCCTCACCCATATGCTGGCCCTAAAAGAAGACACAGAGGAGAGTGGGAGAAGGGGCCAAATTCCATCCACCCTTGAAGCAGGCGGGCTCCTCCTCTGGTTTATCCCCAAAAGACCCTGCGAAGTGGGGGAAAGAACTCTCTCGCGGGTACTGCCTCGCTTCCAAACAACTGTCAGTGTCACTCAAGGCCCTTCCCTCTCCAACTGGCCCACACTGGCTGGTATGAGGCCTGCTCAAATGACCCCAGGTAAGGACAGCACGCACCCGCTCCCCTCCCAGCCTTCTCACTGAGCCTTTCCTCCTCTCTCCTGCCTGGGCCTGGGACGTTCAGTAGGTGACACCTCCTGGCCCCCCTCTTGCTAACCCCTTCTCGGCTATAATTAGACACTGAAGCCTTAAAATTATAAATAGTGACTCCTTGGCACTGGGAGGAGGAAGAGGCCACCCGTCTGCCTCCCCCTCCCTCACAGACCCCCTTGGCACCCAGGCAGAGGCAGAGGTGGCTGTGAGGCAGCCACCATCCTGGCTAGGAAGAATGGGGGGTTGAGGAAGAATAGGGGGGTGGGGGAGAGGCAGCCTAGGGTCTAAGCTCATGCTTCAGGGGCCCTTCCCATAGGGAGAAGCTTGTGGGGGTGGGGGTGGAAGGGTGCTGTCTTAGCCAAAAATGAATCTCATCAAAGTCAGATCAGAGGCTAAATTTAGCTCTGGCTGCAGCTGTCTGGCCGACCACTGTGCCCCCTCCCAGCCTCTAGCCCCCTGCTCCCTCCCTGGCTCCTAAGAACCAGTGCTTGTACTTGATGCCCCCATCAAGGGGGGCAGACCCACCCTCTATGAGGAGCTGGGGATAGAAAGGGCTACACTGGTGAAGAGAAATGGCTATACAAGTCCTTCTTTCCCTTCCTCAAAATGGAAATATAAATAATTTAATGATAGGCAGCCAATCGTAGCCCAAAGCCCAGGAAAAGATGGGTATGGTGGAAGGGATGGTAAGACAGCCCTCCTTCTCACCCGTCAGCCCCCCACCCCCCAGGCTGGGACCCACAGTGGGAGGTGTACACCAGCTTCCTGCCTTCCTTCCCATGAAGTGAGGGGCTAAGCAGGCTCTGGAAATCAGGTTAGGAAGAGTGAGAATCCTTTCTGTGAACAAACAGCTAGCCTTCACCAATCCTTTTTTGTCCATCCCACCAGGACCCCTGAAGAGGCCCTGGGCTCCCAGGCTCAGCTCATTCCATCTCCCCAACAATTTCACTCTTGGAGCCAAGACCCAAGTGTACCCCACCCCCAACCCAGCATCACTGATGGGGAGGCTGACGTCAGATGGGGTCTCAAGAGAGCTGGAGGAGGAGAAGGGGTAGGATTGCCTAATGATGACCCCCTCCCCAGGGGCAGAACAGTCAGCTAGCTAAAGACCCTCTGGTACAGACAGGCCAAGCCTCCCTCTCCTGCTCCTCCCCCACAACCATGTTTCCGGATGCTGATGCTCCCAGGGGAAGAGAAAGGGACACAGCTTGTCTCTTAACCTCCCCCTCCTGCTCTCCCCTCCCAAGTTGCCCTGGACAACTGGTATCTTCACCCAGGAAACAACTTTGGTCTCTGGCAAGTAGAGAGAACCGCCAGACCCTCTTCCTGCTCCCAGGCCATGCCAGCTTCCATCCCCTGCCCTCAGGAGCTGCTGCCCTTTCCTTACCTGGGGTGGTGACTCCAGTGGGGGTTTGAGGGGGATCGGAGACCTTTGACCTGATGGAAGGAGGGATAGAAGGAGGAAGAGACTGAGTTACACCTCCTTACCACATCCCTTAAAAGTAAATGTGAAAATTCAGGAGCAGTCTACTGAGGCTAAGGTAGGGGAGATACTACCCTGGAGGGGTGTGTGTGTGTGTGTGTGTGTGTGTGTGTTGACATTGAGCTTGGTGATGAACGTGCTGGCCACTTCATGCCCAGAGAAGTGAGGGTAGGGCCTAGCACTGGCCCCTAGTCAGAAACTCCTGGAACTGCAGGGCCCGTCTTGGGAAAGGGGTGACTGGGAGACATTGTGGGGCCTGAGGACCACTCCCACACTTAAACCCTCAGAATAGAGCAGCCTCCTTAGCAAAAGCGCCTGGCTGGGGACAATAGAGGCTAATTTGCATCTCATTTATATGCTCTTCATTTCTAGTCAAAATGCTGATAGCAAGCACCTCCAGTCCCTTCCTTCAACCCTGAGAGAGCAGGCCCTGCATCCTTTTCACCCCAGTTCTCTGTAGCCCGCCCCCGAGCTAGATCCAGCCTCTAAAAACACTTGGTTGGCCTTTGCATGGGCCCCCTATGACTTAACTATGACATATCTTTAAGAGGGCTTTCCATCGCTGTTTTGGGTGACCAGCAGCTGAGCAGCCTGGGAAAAGGCTTACCCGCCCAGCCCAAACCCAGCTGCTCCATACCCCCCATGTGAAGCAAATGGGGAGGGCTGGCGGGCTTTTTCTCCCCCTTCTAGGTTCTCCCCGCGCTGGCAAGAGGAAACAGCTCTCCTCTCTCCTCCTGGCCCTGCAGCAACCTCAGGGGAGTGGCCAGGGTCATTGCCAGAGTCCAGCGGGGGCTGGGGAAGTGATGGAGAAGGGGAGACCAGTCTAGGGACAATAGCAGGAAGCCCTCTGGCTGGTCGCCCGCACCAGTATACCTTCCTCCGGGGGAGCAGGGGGCGCGCCGAGGAGCCTCGCGGAACAGGCGCGTTCCCATCTCCAAGACAGGTCCCCCACCCGTAGCTCTCAGAGCCAGGTTCACATCTACCCTCCCTCCCACCCAACCCCCAGCGAGGATAATCCAGGTGTCTAGAGCCTCGCATGAGGTGGGCCCGGGGCCAGGGGCTCGACGTGTCTCCCCCTCACTGGATCCGGGGCTCTGAGAGGGGCGGGTAGCAGAGTCTGGGCCGGGACCGGGTCCCAGAGCCACGTTAGCGGGAGGAGGGGCTGGAGGGGCCTGCAGGCGCAGACAGAGTAGGGATGGGAGCGGGGGTGGGGGAGCGGAGGCGGGTCTCCGAGGCCAGGGAAACAGGGCCAGAGGCTGGGAACAGACGAGGGCGGGCCCGGGGCTTGCGTCGAGTAGTGTCGGGGGGTTCGAGAGGCAGTCCCCGGCTAGGCTCTTCTCCTTGAGAGACCCCGGTTTAACAAAGCCCAGGGAAGAGTGGGGTGCAGGAAGGAGATGGACTCTGGGACTGATGTTTCGCTGGGGGCCCCATTCCCCTACTCTGTGCAGGAGCCAACCCCCTGGGAGGTGCTCAGACTCCCTCTTGCACAAGGACTGAGGTGCAGCCGTGACATCAAAGTCCGAAACGACGCGTCCCCTTCCCATGCCTGCAGGGATATCGAAAAGGTCCGGTTCTCTGTGGGTCGCGGAGCCTTAGTTTACCTGCTGAGGCAAGGGACCAGGGTTTCTACCCTCTGTACGGTGCGCACCTCAAATCATCCCTTTTCGAGCTCCTCAATCCAGGGGACGCGACTCCGAGAAGCCCGATTGGCAGAGGTGCCCAGACCTTGCTCCCGCCGTGCAGTGACCGGACTCGGTCACGGTACCGTCCTCCCTCCGTGCACCTCAACTCCGCCGAACCTCTCCGCCAGCCAGGCACAACGCGCGCTGGCACCTCCCGGGTCCCTCTCACACTTGCTGGGTCCCTCTCCCAGCCTGCGGCGCCCCGTCTTCCCTGCCTCCCTGCAGCCCAGTCCCCGCTCCCGGGTACTTGCTCTGAGATCTGGGCCAGAGGGATCGAGATCGCAGCGGGCGGGCAGTGGCCCCGTACAGCGCCGACTTCGCAATCCGTGGCTGGGAGTCTGGCAAGGTATGATGAGCGTCCGAGTTGGATGGGGCTTGGATCTGGACTCCCAGGCTCTGTCCAGTGTGGCAAGCCCGGGGTCCGAGTCGCAGCCCCCACTCCCGCCGCGGCTCCGCGGAGGAAAACAATGCGACCGCCCGGAGCTCTGGGCCGGGCCCCAGCTGCCCCGCCCGCCTCCCGGCGGGACCCGCCTCCGGCCCGCCTCGGTATCCCTGCAACTAATCCGGCTCTCGCAGACCGGCTAGACCCCGCCCTCTCAACACCTCTCCGCCAATAGTTCTTTTGGGGGCGGGGCGTCGGGAGCACCGCCTACTGAGAGGCCAGGCTAGGAGACTGAGGTGGAGACCAAAGCCTGGCGCTAGCTGGAGAGATCCACGGACTGTCGCGGAGACCCGAACAGAGGAGGGGTCACACGCTTTAACATGCACAAGCCCTGGGAAGGAAGAGCAGCTGGGAGAAGAGACAGAAAGGAAACCCGGGGACCTCGATTGGGCTGGGCTGTCAGAGTTGATATGACCCACCCTCCTTCCTTTCCTCTCCCCAATGGCTTTGACTACCCTACTCCCTGGGGAGTCTCCTGTCCCCCCCCCCACTCCACCTCCCACCCATTCTGCCCCCAGGTTTCTGTTTTTTTCTACTCTTTTTACTTCAACCCCTTTATTTCTCCCCATGTGCTTCCTCTAGTTCATCCTGACTTCAATAAAGGAGGCCTAGCAGGCAGCTTGAGGCCTGGGGAAAGAAAGGAAGATGTCACTAGGAGGTCTGCCTTGTCCCCATCATCTCCTCCCCTCCCACCGCTACTGTCAAAGCAGGATGGGCTTGGGCCACTAAGCCGGGAAGCCAGAGTGGCTGGCACTCAGGCTGTTGGTTGATGGAAGAGGACAGGTGAGTGGGGCTGAAGCCAAAAGAGAGATATGAAGATCAGGACAAACTGACTCAGAGTCACACAGAAAGAGGAGCAACCTGGAGACCTGAAAGAGGAAAAGGGGTCAGCTATCCTAGCCTCACACAGCTTTACTGTCCCCCAAGGAATAGTGATGTCCCATCTTTCCTCAGAGGATCCTGGACATCCCTACATACAGCAAAACTGCTCCTTCTCCATATCCATCTTCCACAAAGAACTTTTGCTTCCGGGAATGCCCGTGGGGAGGAAGAATGAGGCTACTTTAGACGGCACTGATTGGCTCCCACCTTGAGATTGCCTGCTAAGATTATTCCCTGCGTGGGGGTTTAGACAAAAGACAAACTTTCTCAAAATTCCTGGGATAGTGGGTGGCCTGGGAGACACTGGCATTCTTGGATAGTTTTATCTGAGTGGGCACCTCCTTCGCCACCCCTCTTCACCTTGGTCTCTGGACTTGAGGAAAGGAGAGAGGAGTTTGCTACTTCTGGGCTGCGATCAGGGTGGGGAGCATCACCACTGGGCTAAATAAACCCCATATTAAGGAAGCAAGAGACATAAACACACACACACACACACACACACACAGAAAAAGGGGGGGGAGAGAGAGAGAGAGAGAGAGAGAGAGAAAGAAAGAAAGAAAGAGAGAGGTGTCAGGTGAACCAGTGAGATAAATAGAATCAGAAACAATGGAACAATACTTATACAAGGTTAACTGCCAAGGGCCTTGGGTCCAAGGCAGCTCAGTGGCCAGTTGGGGCTGTTTTAAAGGCTAGAAAGAGGTTTGGGGAGAACAAAACCTCAAAATATAGAGGGCCCAACTAAATCTCAATTCAAGTCAGCAAGTAGTAAGCATTTATTTCAGGTGCAATCAACAGTGGGACGTGGTCCCAGTCTTTAAGAAAATGACCATCTATTTGAATTAAAACAAGACTCGTATGTACTAAATGATTGAAAAACATTACCAAATCTCAAAAAAAAAAAAGCTACACTGAACATAATTCCTAAATGAAAGAAAAGACAAGAAATGTTTTGTTGTGATGACTACAGGGAAAAATGTTGGATACATTTTATCAGGGAGGATGGAAGAACCTTGGTGGGAACTGGCTTGGTGCAAAAGAAAGGAGAAAATGTTCCAAAGAGGAACATAGCTTAAGCAAAAGGTGAGCATGGAGCCTGAAGCATGGATAGCAACAGGTCCTGTGTGACTGATAGGTAAGACAGGTACTAGTTAGAAGCAGAGGAAAGGGGATGAGGGGGACAAATATAGACGGCCTGGAATACCAAGGTGAGTAGGTTAAAATAATTTGACAGGAATAGGGTGTTATTTTAAGTTCTTGAATGAGGGTATTACTTGTCAAAATGCTTTATTGTAGCAAGAAGACAAGGAGACCTTCTAGCAAGAAAATAGGGAAGTTCAAGGATAAGGGGAGAGAGATAGTCAGACAAGAATGGTGGCATTGGATGTGGAAAGAAATGGATGAATCTAAGAGCTATTTCCAAGGACAAGTTCAGATGACTCTGTCCCCACTCCCAGGGTTTTCTAGAGAACATAACAGTCCCACAGATTGACGCCTTTAATAAATTCAAGATCTCCAAACTTGGAAATTTACCCTCCTCCAGTCTCTATAAGTAGCTATTTCAAATGTTTGCCTCTTTTCTCAAGTTCCTTTCCTCACCACTCCCTTGCTCATCTTAGCAGAATCCACAGCCATCTTCGGAGAAAAGAGAGGTAATAACGTAAGAATTCCAGCAACTCTGTGACCTCTACAGGTGCACTTATCTGCACCCTCACATTTCCCTCAGCCAGTAGCTGAGGCAGCCATATTGCCTATCCAGGACTTACCTTCCCACTTTGCTGTAAGCTCCATGCACACAGGGCCCAGCTGTGCCTGTTGGGCTCACCACTTGTAGCCTTTGCATTAACACCGTGCCTGGCACATGGCAGGTACTGTACTGACTGTTAACACACCAAATCTGCACTCTATATCTTCTGCTTAGGAGCTTTACACCACATATCTTCAAATCCTTTCTCCTTCCTTTACTTTTTTTTTTTTTTTTTTTTTTTTTAAGATTTTATTGGGGAATTGGCGGAGGGGAACAGCATTGGGGAATCGGGGAAGGGGAACAGACAAGTTGCTGTCTTTCTGTTCTTCAGTTTAGTTGTGGAGGATGTTGCTTCACTGTTGGTATCGTCATTGCGCTTTTCCCGGATGAGGCAGATCGGTCGCTGGCCTCTGGATGTCGCTCACCGCGGCTATTGGCAGCTCACGCTTGACTGCCAGCCGCTCACGCTGGCTGCGGGCCACTCATTGTAGCCTATGGCAGCCCACTGCAGCAGGGGCTGCAGCCCACACCATCACCGGGGCTCGCACAGCCCAGCTCCAGGTGGAGCTGTTGTTAGCTGTAGAGGGCAGTGTCACTGGCCCTCATGTGGGATCCGAACCGGGGCCGCTGGCATTCCAAAACCAGCGCTTAACCAATGCGCCACTCGGCCGGCCCACCTTCCTTTACTTTTAATCTTCCCTTTTCTACAGACATTTTCCCCTCAGCATGTACACACACTCAAGTATCTCCTACAATTAAATAAAACAAAATTCTAAATGCTCCCTTGATCCTTGTCTGCATTTAGCCATCACTCGGTGTCTTTCTTCCCTGCACAGCTAAATTTCTGGAGTTGTCTATACTTGCTGTACCCGTTTCCCCCCTTCTCATCCACTTCTCAATCATTTTAGTTTTTGCCCCCATCAATGCACTGAGATTGTTCTCATCAAGGCCTCTATTGACACATTCAATGAACAGCTCTTTAGTCTTTATCCTTCTGCCCTCTTCATGGCATTTGATCCTGTTGACCTCTCCTTCCTTGAAATGCTCTCCTCTTTTGGCTCCTGGATCCTTCTTTCTCTTGACAGAAACTAAGGGCTTAATAAATATATATCTTTTAAAGGAATGAATGGCTTTGCTTCTGTTAAGATGGCCTCTCTTTCTCAGCCTTCTCTGAGCTTTCCTTAAATGCCGGTGTTCCCTAGGGTCATGTCCTAAGACATCTTTTCTTTTTCTACACATCTCATTGGTCAAAATAATCCACACCAACAGTTACAATTTGTTATGTACTGCTTGCCACCTAGCTATTCAACCTGGGTCTTTCTCTTGAGTTCTAAACTCATATATGCAATTGCCTATTGGATGCTTCCATCTGGGTTTTTCACAGGTATTTACCACTTAGTCTAAAGACAGGGAGCTCTTCTCTTATCTTGTATCCCCAGAGCTTCATCCCAAGTAGAGGAAGAAATAAATGCATCAAAGATGTGAACTACCTCCAGAGGTCAGCCTAAAGTCTTGCCTGACTGCTTCAAGTCGGTGAACTTTCTCTTCCTGAACTGATATGAGAGTTCTAATCCTACCCATGGTAAAGTCTCAGCTCAGTAGAAACCTAAGGAATATCCCATTCTGAGCATTTTCCCAGATAACTGAAGTTTACCTAATTAAGGGCAAAACATTTTCATTTTAACTGTTTCAAATAGGGGTTGTTAAGAAAGCTATTAGTAAGGGGCTGGCCGTGTGGCTCAGTTGAGCTCGCTCAAGAGTGCGAGCTGAGCTCTGAGCAACAGCAGTTCGATGCCCAGCCTGAGCTGAGCTGCCAACAGGTGGCAGGAGGCAGGATGGCTCAGCTAAGGAAAAAAAAAAAAAAAGAAAGCTATTACTAATTTCCTGTGGCTTACATAGTGGAAAGAACACGATTAGGAGTCATTAAGACCCACATTGACCTCTAGAGTATGGCTTTGGATAAACCATTATCTCTAAGGCTGAGTCTGACATCTGAGAATGGACTGCCTACCTCCCAGGGTCAAATAAGATAATGTAAGTGAAATGTTTTGTTACCAAAACTGTTGCCATCCTTTAACCAGTTTTTTGCTTACCCGGAGAAAGCCCTGTGAGCTTAATTGTCCAGGGAAACGGAGGATTCCAAAGTCTAGGTTATATGTGTTTCATACTATTTGCTTCTGCTCTACGTGGCTGAAAATGCTACAATTTTCAATTTTCTGCTTTTTTGGTTTTCCCTCGCTGTGTTAATTTTCATTGTTATCAGTGTTGCCTCTAAAAGCTCCTCTTTTCTCTTTTAATGTGCTGCTAATTACATGCCGTGGGTTCAGAGAAGATTACTAGAAATGGGTATAGATTAAGAGAAAATAAAAGAAAGACTTCCCCATGAATGAAGTAAGTGAACATCACTATATGGGACTGTTATGTTACTACCATTTCCCCCTTATGTCCTGGTTCTTGGGTGTGTTTTAACTTTATTCTCCCAACAAACATGTACTGAGCACAGTAGGGCCAGGCACTGCGCAGGCACTAAAGCATAATCCTTGCCCTCATGAAATTATAGACTAGTGGGGAGGCAGGTAATAAAATCACAAATTACAGTGAAAAGTGACTATTGTAACAGGGGGGGTATGCGGATCTGTAGGATTATGTAACAGATGGTCTGATGTGATGTAGGGAGTCATGATGGCTTCACAGAAGAATCCTGAAGGTCCAGGAGGAATTCACCTGGCAGGGAGAGGTATGCATGGGGAAAGAGTTCCAGACAGAGAAGACAGAAAACTGGAAAATCAAGAGCACAGGAAGAGGTGAAAAGAGAGGCAGGGAGAGAAGCTGACTGACAGAGGTGAATTACAGCATAGGTGGAGCAGAGTACGAGGCACAGACAAAGGGTGAAGCTGGAGGGTAAACAGGTCCAGAGTTGGTAGCACAATTCTGGATTCAAAAGGTATCACTGATTTGTATCTCCTTGTATTTTCCCCTGCCCTTCTAATTTTCTGACTAGATTGGACATTTCCTTTAATTAAAAAGAACTTTTTGGGCCAGCTGAGTGGCTCAAAAGAGCTCTGGTTAAGAGCTCGCTCAAGAGTGCGAGCTCTGGGCCCATTGAGTGGCGCATTCCGTTAAGAGCTGGCTTGGGATGCCAGCTCTGAGCAGCAGGGCCCCGGTTCGGATTCCACATATGAGGGTAGGTAACACTGCTCTCTACAGCTAAGATGGTAAATAGCAGCTCGACCTGGAGCAGGGCTGCTGTGAGTAGCCCGCAGTCAGTGTGAGCTGCCAAGAGCTGCCAGATGTCCAGTGGCCGGTGACCAATCTGCCTCATCCAATCTGCCTCATCCGGGAAGAGCACAATGATAATACTAACATGGGCCAGTGAGGCAACGTCCTCCACAGCTAGACTGAAGAACAAGAAGACAGCAACTTGTCTGTTCCCCTTCCCCGATTCCCCAATAAAATCTTTTTTAAAAAACTTAAAAAAAAAAAAGAGTGCGAGCTCTGAGCAACAGGGTCGCTGGTTCGATTCCCAGCTTGAGCTGAGCTGCTGCTGAGCTGCCAGCAACAGGTGGCAGGATGGCTCAGCAAAAAAAAAAAAAAAAAAAAAGACTTTTTACTTTTCCTGTGATTTTGGTAGTGCCAAAATCTGGGGACTCTTGTCCCCAGAGTGTGCGATCAGTGAATTGATAGAGCATATGGGTGTAGAATGCTGCCACATTCATCAGGGGGTTGAAGTATTATCTCAAAACCTCGCAAGGTGATTCTAGAAAAAGCAGAGAACGAGGTCCTCAGCCCGCCATTTACTAGCTCTGTAATTTGGAGATAGGTTATTTAACCTCTTTAAGTCTCAGTCTTTTTCACCAAAAAGGATATGTTGACATTTAATTCATGAGGGTATCAGAGAGTTGATATTTACATAACATCTAGCAGAGAGCACCCCACAAATGCTAGCTCCCTTCTCTCCTCTCACTTCCCTCCCCTGAATTCCTACTCCATTCTTTTCCACCTGCCCCCCACACTTTGCTCCATCCATAAGCATTGTCTTTCCTTCTCATTTTCCAAGCCTCCTTCCTCTCAGCCTACAAATGGCCTCCAACTCTCGGCTAAAAATAGCCTCTCTCAGTCCAGCTCCCTATCCCCAAAAGCTGTTTCATTTCTGTTCATCCCTTTATCACCACATTCCTTGAAGGAGTGAACCCTGCCCATCCATGTGGTGTCAGGGACCCTGGGCTCTGGGCCCTGGGCTGAGAGAGTGGGGAGTAGGAAGTAAGTGGAGACCCAACCACTGTCTCTGAGGAGGAGGACCAAGGGTTTGGGAGTCAGTGGCAGGCTGCCTGCCTGGACTTCTGGACTTCAAATTACTCTCTAGCTTTTCCCAACCAGCCAACTCTTCAATCCTTTCCCCTTCTGCTAGAAATTTCTGGTAAAATCACCAAATCCCAGAGTCTGTCATCAGTTCTCATCCTGTGCTTAAGCAAACTCTAACGTTTGCTAATGATCACTTCCTTTTCAGCACACCCCTTCCTTAGCTAAAAACCTGTTGAAGCCTCTGACCTGTTCCCACCAAACTAATGATTTCAAACCTGTAGTGCCTCTCCACAGGCTGACGTCAAACTTCTGAAGTCTTAACTCCTTTAAGGCCTTCCACGATCCGGTCTTTTTCCTTCTTCACCCTTCTCTGAAACAACCTATGTTCCAGACATACAGAATAAATCACCACTTCCTGAGTATGGCTTGTGTTATCTTGTTTGTTTGTTTTACAATGAAAATTTTTAGTATTTAGAATTAGCCAGCGGGGCTCAGTTTAGATGATCCCAAAGCACCATGGTCGGGAGCCAGTCAAACATATGCCTTCTTCTCCATCAGGCCTGATCAGGGTGTTGACCTTGGCCACATCAATGTCATAGAGCCTCTTCACAGCCTGTTTGATCTGGTGCTTGTTGGCCTTAACATCCACAATGAACACCAGTGTGTTGTTTTCTTCTATCTTCTTCATGGCTGAGTGTTGTTAGGGGGAATTTGATGACATAGTGGTCAAGCTTGTCTCTCCTGGGGATGCTCCTCCCAGGATATTTGGGCTGCCTTCGGAGCCTCACTGTCTTGGGCCTTTGAAAGGTAAGTGACGTGCGGATCTTATTTTTGTGGCTGTGGATGCCTTTCAGCACTGCTTTCTTTACTTTCAGAGCCTTGGCTTTGGCTTCGGCTTTGGGAGGGGCCCAGGCTTACGTCTCCACTTTCAGCGCCATCTTTGTGAAAAGCCACTTTTTTTTTTTTAATAAGATTTTATTTGAGCCAAACTGATAATGCCGGGAAGCAAAGATCTTAAATGCTCCCTGCCCTGTATGATCTTTATTCACTGCCGGGCTTATGCTTCTCCTCATCATCTGGGAAGCAATTCTTCCTCATCTCTGCCCATTAAATAGTTAAATCCATCCTTCTACATCTATCTCTTCAGCCCTTCTATCAAAAATAACCAGTTTCTTTTTTTTTTTTTTTTTTTTTTTTTAGAGGGCAGTGTCACTAGCCCTCATATGTGGGATCCGAACCGGGGTCGCTGGCATCCCAAAACCAGCTCTTAACCACCACGCCACTTGGCCGGCCAAAAATAACCAGTTTCTTTTTCTTAATTCTTTAAACTTTTATTAAAGCTAATGACATCATCTGACTATTCCAGTTATCTATGCTTATCTCCCTGAGCAGGTTGTAAGGTTCTTGATAGTTTTGCTTTATTCAGGAACTCTGACCCTCATTTTTATCTCTTTCGCAGCTACAAAGCAGTCGGTAGGCGTTTCCTCTGTGGTCAATGCTGTGCTGACACCTGCTGGTCGCGTCTGGTCCGGCAGCCCTGGCCTCAGCCTTCCTCTCTCCGGGGTTGAGGGCGGGGACAATCTGTGTCACCCTTGCCCAGCCAGGCATTGGAAGCATATGCTCATGTCCCTTCCCTGGACACTCCGGCGACACTGGGACCTGCTGGTCTCTGGCTTGCCTCTGGCATCTCCAGCCTAAGTTCAGTTCAGAGCACAACTTTCCTCACTGGCCGGGAATTTGCACTTTAAATCCTTCCCAGTGCCAGAAATAAAGAACAAGATCTCAAGGAATTGGACACCATGAAAAGAAAGACAAACAACCTGAGAACAGGGGGTGTGGGATCCCTCCTCTCACCTCAAAGAAGCAAGATGATTTCCTAGAGTCCAGACTATTTGCTATTCCTTTGACCTTTGTCTTATTTCTAGGAGGCTCTTGGGCCGCAGACCTTCTGGGTGACAGCATGAAGAAACGTAGGTGGAGGAGAGTGGGTAGGCGGGGCCTAAGGGGTGGGGCCAGGCCAAAGGGCTTCTTAGGAGCTTCTCCATTCTGTCAACTTTCCGGGAACATCCAAGGCAAGACTGGCACCCAGTACATGGCAGGTGAGGGGCCGGTAATGACAGAAGGGGAAGCTTTAGGGGTGATGGTGGTAGAAGAGTCCCGGCTCTGACTGCCTGAGCTTTCCATATTGTGAGACTCTCAATTGCTAGAATTCTTGGGTCCCGAGTGGAGGGGTCCAGCTCAGTTTTCCCCAGGGGCAAAGCAGCCTGAGAGAGACAGATGTGGTTTGGGATGCGGCAGGGATAAGACTGAGGCCTGGAGATGGAGATGGCTGTGTGTGACCAAGTCCTGAGAGATGCAAGGCGATCTTAGGAGACATGGAGGTGAATGTGAGGGCCAGCGAGAGAGCATGGCCAGAGGACCATAGGGCAGGACCCAGACAAGAGAAGAAGGGAGACTGAGGCACGGAGAGAGAGAGAGGATGGTGGACCAAGTTAGATGGCAAGGGGGACAACAGAGTGCCGGGTAACAGGAAGGCCCAGGAGGAAGGAAGGCCTTCATGGAGCAATCTGCCCTTCCGGCCGTGGAGCAACGTTCAGGAAGCCCCAGGAAAAGCCAGGAGGGAAACAAGGTTCCAGGCTCCCACTGGGCAGACGGAACTGGGCAAGAATCCCCCCAGGTGCCCCTGCCCCTGCCTCTTACATACCCATTTGGGTTTGGGGGAGAGGGTGAGGCTGCTGCTCACTGCGGTTATAGCCACATCCTGCAGAGCTGGGGAGGGGGAAGTAAGAAGCAAAACAACCCGAACCACAGGCAGAGACTGGGCAGAGATCCCTGGATGTGTGTGCTGACGGGACACCAGGAGGGTCCCCAGCTGAGCCTCGGTAGGAGACCTTAGACCTTTAGTACTGCCTGCTCCCCCCACCCCCCCACGACAGGTGCTTGTTCTCACATTGAGAGCAATCCAGAGAATGAGGTTTCTTTGGATTATTTGGTCTGAAACCCATTTTTATCATTTGCTAGTTAGTGACTTTGGCCGTTGCTTAATTTCTCATAGCTTCAGTTTTCTCAATGCAAAATGGGGAGGGATACCTACCTCACAAAGGGTTGGGAAGACAGATAACTCACATATAGCAGTCAGCACACAGCAGGTTTCCGAGGTTGGCTATTACTTTTCACGACTCTTGGAAACCCCATATTTCTCACTTATTTAAAGGAAGTACACCACACTAGCTGACATAAGCTTTGGGAGTCAGAAACAGTTGTGTTTGACCTTGGGTAAATTATTTAACATAAACCTGTTTGCTCAGCTATAAAAACAAGGATAGAAATATGTATACCTCACAGATGTCTGGTACCCAGTCTGTGTCCAAAAATGTTGGCTGAGACAATTCCTTGCCACGTAAATCTTATCTTCACTGGAGTAGCAACAGCCTCCTTCCCCTTAAGATATAACTTGTGGTGGGCCAGCCTCCCGTATGCCTTCATTCCTCCAGCCAAAGCCATTACCGGTCCTATGGGCTGCTTTAGGGCTCCAGATTTCTTACAGTTTTAAAGGAAACAAAATAGGAACCAGCATAGGGGACTGAGGGGCCCAGGGACAAAGAGATGACAGGCAAAAATGATGATGAGATAGAAACAAAAGAAGAGGCAGGAAGGGGAAAAGCCCTTCTCTTTCTAAAGAAGCCTGTGGCCTTTCTGCTGAGACTGACCACACAGCCCTACTCCCACCCCCTTTCCCAGGAACCATGGAATCCTTCAGCTCAAAGAATCTGGCCATGCAAGCGGAGAAGAAGCTGCTGAGTAAGATGGCAGGTCGGTCCGTGGCTCATCTCTTCATTGACGAGACAAGCAGTGAGGTGCTGGACGAGCTCTACCGTGTGTCCAAAGAATACACGCACAGCCGGCCCCAGGCTCAGCGGGTCATCAAGGACCTGATCAAGGTGGCCGTCAAGGTGGCCGTGCTGCACCGCAGTGGCTGCTTTGGCCCCAGTGAGCTGGCCCTGGCCGCCCGCTTTCGCCAAAAGCTGCAGCAGGGTGCTATGACAGCGCTCAGCTTCGGCGAGGTGGACTTCACCTTCGAGGCTGCCGTGCTGGCCGGGCTGCTGACCGAGTGCCGGGACATACTGCTCGAGCTGGTGGAGCACCACTTGACACCCAAGTCCCACAACCGCATCCGTCACGTGTTCGACCACTTCTCTGACCCGGGCCTGCTCACGGCCCTCTATGGGCCCGACTTCACTCAGCACCTTGGCAAGATCTGTGATGGGCTCAGGAAGATGCTGGACGAGGGGAAGCTCTGAGAGCTGGGCCCAGCACACTCCACCTTGGCTCAGGGCAGACTGAGAGGCAAGAGCTAACGGGCTTTCTAACCCTGCTCCTTGCACTAACACTTTCCAGTCCTCAGGCTTCAGTCTTTCCCTAAAGTGCTTTTGACTCCGAGACCACGCCACCCCCACACTGCTGGGAAGGAGAAGCGATGCTGAGACTTGAGGCCTCTCTGCCACTCGGGCCCCAGGACAGGAAACAAAGCTGCCTGAAAAGACGAAGTGAAACTTGGATCTCTTATTTCTCCTATAAGGGATGTTTGAAGCAGGGAAGCCCCCTCCCCTATGAGCCAGGGAAAGAGGGCATAGCACATTTAACCCCTCGAGGGACACTGAAGACAGAGGGGGCAGGGGGCCTTAGAGACAGCTCAGACCTCCAACTCTAGGCAGAGCCTGGACAGCTTTCAGAGGCTGTGTCCCAGTGTGCAGGAAGAAGGGGCGAGGGCAGGGGACAGTCTCACAGGGGAAATAAAACTACTAAAACATGCACAGGGCTCAATGTTTAATGTCTCCAGCTTCTTGTACCTTACGATCATCATGGAGGAAAGAGGTGTATCAACACCACTTATCTCACCACTCACCATTTCCATACAGGAGACTGAGGCATATTTGAAGTATCATTGGGGTTCCCTTGCCTACTTCTGTTCAAGAAACTCCAAAAAACTGTACTGCAGATAAATGTGCAGTGAGAGGCAAGGTAGAGATGGACAGGCTGTGGTGGGGAAGGGTTCTAACAAAAAGACGTCCACCACAAAAAAACCCCACAATTGCCCTCCTCTTCGAATTCCAAGGCAAATTTCCCATCCCTTAGGCTCACACAGGATGAACAGGGGAGCAGCCTAGAAGGTTGAACTGGTGGCATGGGGAGTTCTGTTCCCCATGTCCCTGTTTTGTCTCAGAGCAAGAGTTGTGAAAAACTTACAGTGAACTGGTTAGTCAGGACTGAGCCCAAATTCTTTACTTTGAGATTGGGGAACAGGCTCAGCAGTCCACCATTTCTGCAGTGGGCTCGATCAACTGCCCCGTCCTCAGAACAGGCTTAGCTAGGAAGGTGGGGAGATAGGGAGCCAGTAGTCACTGGCTCATTGTTCCTGGGTTCCCCTCACCCCAGGATTAGAAAAATCCCATTTTTTGTAGCTAACAGTAGGGAAGAATAAGATACAGCAAATAAATATTACTTCAATATAGCACCAAATAAATTAGGTAACATAGTTGGAGATGGGGAGGAAGTTGGGGGTTGGGGGTGTCCCTGCCTCCCTGCTCTAAGGCCAAGGAATTGTGACAGGGATGGGAGAGGCAGCAGGGATGTAAAGAGCCTTTTGAATCTAAGGGACAACTCTAGATTCAGCCCGAGAACTGAGGAGGGGTCTAGCTCCCATCCCCTACTCTTGCCAATAAAACTGCTCCAGGCCAAGGAGCTCTTGACAGATAGGCTGGGGAAGACGGCAGGAGTGAGGCAGGTTGGTTGGGAAGCCGTGTCCTTGAGCCTCACCTCAGGCTCCTCTCCTCTTCAAGTTGCTCCTTCAACACGTTCCTTCTCTCAATCAGTTTGGGGGACATCAGAGTTTGAAGATTTCATCCTCCTGGTCCCGAAGTGTCTGGGTTCGAGAGGTCCGGGTCAGCGGCACAGGGCCTAGGACTGCTCGTTGCTGCATCTGAGGGGAGCTCAGGTGAAGCCCTGAATCCTCCCCAGGTACCCTGCAGGTGAGGAAAGGGGAGAACGAGTGACAGGTCAAGGGAAGAACCTGAGAAGGGGCCACATGAAGAGGAAGCTGCCCTCCTCTAATACACTCGAGCTGGCTGTTCTAAGGCTAAATCCTAACCCATTGCTCTTTCACAGATCATCAGAGCAGTAAGAACCATTAAGCATTTTACGCCAGGGAGAACATAGAATTGTTTCCCATGGTCAATGCCCGTCCCGCCACCCCCTGGCTCTGTTCCTTGTCTTGGGGCCACCTGGAGGAAAGGCTTCACCTGGCTTATGCTGACACTGTGCTTACTTGTGTGTCTGGTGAGGTAAGACTGGAAGAACAGAGAAGTCTATGGAGGGCCTTAAAAGGCACCATTCAAGACTTACCTGCTTTCCCCTTTTTTCAGCTTCTGGGCAGCAGCCTTCTTTGACAGGCTGATCTGTGAATCGAGCTTCTTAAGGAAATCGGAGGCAGAGAGGTCATGGATGGGAGTGGGGGCTTCCTGGCCAGGTGTGGGAGGGACGTCCCCATTGGCGCGGCCTGAACCTGTCTCTTGTTTCTTCCTCTCGGCTGAGCGTGGCTGAACTTTATCCTTACTTGGCTGTACCTCTTCCTCTCCATCTTTCTCTTCCTCAGAATCCAACCCATTGAACAAGTCTCTAGGCTCTGTCAGGATGGGGATGTAGAGGGTTTTCTTCAGGAAGATGGAGTCATTAGTATAAAGGCGGTTTGCACGTTTAATGTGTTCCATCTTTAAAAAAAAGTCATGATTAATGGTAGTAATAACAATAAATCTTATAGTTGCATCGCATCTCATGCCTTTTAAAGGGTCTCATCTGATGCTATAACAACCACGCTAAAGTACATAGGGCTGATATTATTCCTATTTTATTGATTTGGTTTTTGTACCTTTTGGTCTTAGGGCCCTTTTACATTTTAAAAAATTATTAGGGGTGGCTCAGTTGGTTAAAGCGCAGTGCTCATAACATCAAGGTTGCCGGTTTGATCCTTACATGGGCCACTGAGATGCACCCTCCGCTACTAGATTGAAACAACTACTTGACTTGGAACTCATGAGTCCTGGAAAAACACACTGTTCCCCAATAAATAAAAAAATTATTGAGGAAAAAAGCTTTTATTTATGTGGATTATAGCTATCAATATTTAAGGTATTATAAATCAAAACTGAAAAAAACTAAGATCATGTAGTTATTTAAACATAACAAACCCATTACATGTTAACATAAATATTTTAATGACAAATAAGTGTATTTTCCAAAACAACAAAAAAATATAGCAAGAAGAGAGGCACTGTTTTACATTTTTGCAAATCACATTAATGTGTGACTTAACAGAAGACAACAGGATTCTCGTATCTGCCTCTACATTCAACCTGTTGCAATAACATGTGATGTAGCCTCTGGAAAACACAATTCACTCATGAGAATGAGAATGAAAATGAAAAAGGCCAATAAACTCTCTATTATTTTATTATTACTATGAAAATAGTTTTGACTTTGTGGTTCCCTGAAGGGGCCCCTGGACCTCACCTTGGGAACTTCTGTTAAAGGTGAAGGAACTGAGTTGCCTAAGATTATCTAGCAAGTTAATGACAGAGCTAGGGCCTTTTCATTCCTCTGAGAATGCTTTCCACACACAATATTAATAATTTCATCGATCAAATATTTATTTAGTAGTATTTATTCATTACCGAACATGGTGACGAGTATCACCATCTATCTACCCCCCTCCCAAGGTCAAAATATCAATGTCACCCTTAACTCACACTTTTCTGTCATCACCCAGACCCAAGTGGTCAACAAAAGTGCTGCAAAAATCTCTCTCATATGCGGTTTCATCTTCACTCTACTGCCATCATCTTAGAACAACTCTTAATATTTCTTATCTGGGTATTGCAAAGTTTTTAATTGGTCTTTCTCTCTTCATTCCTACTCACCCTCCACTCTGCTGATATCTATCTTTCTTAAAAAAACGAATCTGATCAACCCATTACCCTGCTTATAAACCTCAGATAATATCCAAATCAGCATTCTGGGGCATCCTCAATCCCCCATTGGATGTCTAGCCTCTTTTCTCTTCTTCTGCTGCCTGTACCTTTTGCCGTCCTGAACTTCTCATTCTTCTTCGAACATTTCTTGATCTTTCACACTTTCGTGACTTTATCTGCCTGAAATGCTTCGTAACCATCCCCCTCTCTGCCTGGAAAACTTCTACTTATCAACTATCACTCCCTTTGTGTTACCTTCTTCAGGGCTCCCAATACATGCTGTAAATATTACCTTAAAAATACCTATCCTGGGCCGGCCGAGTGGCGCATTGGTTAAGCGCTGGTTTTGGGATGCCAGCGGCCCTGGTTCGGATCCCACATGAGGGCCAGTGACACTGCCCTCTACAGCTAACAACAGCTCCACCTGGAGCTGGGCTGTGCCAGCCCCAGTGATGGTGTGGACTGCAGCCCCTGCTGCAGTGGGCTGCCATAGGCTACAGTGAGTGGCCCGCAGCCAGCGTGAGCGGCTGGCAGCCAAGCGTGAGCTGCCAATAGCCGCGGTGAGCGACATCCAGAGGCCAGCGACCGATCTGCCTCATCCGGGAAGAGCGCAATGACGATACCAACAGTGAAGCAACATCCTCCGCAACTAAACTGAAGAACGAGAAGACGGCAACTTGTCTGTTCCCCTTCCCCGATTCCCCAACGCTGTTCCCCTCCGCCAGTTCCCCAATAAAATCTTTAAAAAAAAAAAAAATACCTATCCTATTATATTGTTATTCACCTATTTGCATTTCTGTCTTGCCCAAACTCTGTGAGTCCCTTAAAGGACAGGATGGCCCGACTTGCTGTCTCTGTATCCCTAAGGCCCAGACTCGGCACACAGCAGAGGTTCATTAATGCTTTATGAATAAACAAACTAGATAATAAAATATAGAAACCACAGATATAGTATATCAGTATTTTATTATAAGAGACCAGGCAGCCAGTTTTTCTAAAAATTCATCCCATATTGGCATGTTTGGTAAATCCTATTTCTTATACCTATCAAGTATCAAAGCTGTTTCCATCCTGGGGCAAGGCTATTATAATAAACTTGACTAATAAAATCTCATGCTATAAGGTGTTTAAAAATAAAACCAGATTGGGCCGGCTGAGTGGCACAGTGGTTAAGCACTGGCTTGGGAAGCCAGCGGCCCCGGTTCGGGTCCTACATATGAGGGCCAGTGACACTGCCCTCAAAAAATAAATAATAAATAAAAATAAAAATAAAACCAGATTAATTTGAATAATAAAAGTAGTTAAAATTGGCTTGTAGTTTTGCACTTTCACTTTGCCTAGATAATAATATCCTAGGTCCCTTCGAGCTCCAAAATGCTATGAATTAATCTGTGAATTTCTGTTGCGTTTGTTATTTCCTAGAAGTATCATATAGGAGAGGACATCATTCCACTCTTAAAAAAGAAGGAACCAAGGTCAAAGCCCAGAGGAGTGCTAGACCACCGAGCCAGTCTCTAAGAGCTAGAAAGGCCATTCCGGCCGGCCGAGTTGGGTTTTAGAATGAGATGGCCTGGTCTGAATCGTAGCTCTGCTGATTAGACTAGTTGTGAAGTCTATGGCAAATTATCTCCCAAAGCCTCAGTTTCCTTACCTTTAAATGGGAATAGTTACACTTACTTCATAAAGTCTTACGAAGATAATATGAGACACCATATACAGCTTGGCACACACTAAGTGCTCCTTAAGTGATACGTAGGTAATAGCTTACGTAATTATCATTATTGAATACATCTTCCTCATTTTACAAATGGTGAGGAAACTGAGGCCCCAGACAGGGGAAGTGACTTATGCAGCCACTCAGCTGGTAAGAGGCAGAAGGAGGCCAGAACCTGGAATTCTTCACTAGACTAAAGAGCTTGTCTGTACGCAGAAAGGTACAGGGCTGTAGGAAAACTTCAATACATGAATGTTGATTCACGAGCAGCACCATTCCCTTCTTTGCACACCTCCTGCATCTTTCCTGTTCAGTATTTTTATATCCACTTCCTTTGTTCAGACTGTGCCCTCTACTTGAAATGTTTACTTTCCCACACTCCCAATCTCCTTGTGTGGAAATCTTAGCCATACTTTCATTCACTCAGAAAATATCTATTAAGCTTCTGTGTGCTGGAGACTATGCCAGACTCTAAGATATAAAATGGAAAGGAGGGCCGGCCGAGTGGTGCGTTGGTTAAGAGCTGGCTTGGGACACCAGCTCTGAGCAGCAGGGCCCCGGTTTGGATCCCACATGAGGGCTAGTGACACTGTGCCCTCTACAGCTAAGATGATGAACAACAGCTCAACCTGGAGCTGGGCTGCCGTGAGTCACCGGTGACAGCATAGGCTGCAGTGGGGCTGGCCGGCAGCTGGCGTGCGCTTTCGTGAGCTGCTGTGAGCCCCTGTCCAACGGCCGGAAAGCAACTGCCTCACCCGGGAAGAGTGCAATGATAATACCAACATGGGCCAGTGAAGCAACATCCTCCACAACTAGACTGAGGAACAAAAGGACAGCAACTTGTCTGTTCCCCTTCCCCAATTCCCCAACACTGTTCCCCGCCCCCAACTCCCCAATAAAATCTTAAAAAAAAAAGATATAAAAGGTGTAAACAACTGGATTACATAGATTTGTAGAGAGGAGCTTAGAGGAAGGTACTTATAAGTCTTTCAAGGCCCTTCATAATGACACCCTTGAAATCTTCACTGATATCCACCTTTCAAAAAAAATTAATCTTCTTGTCTGATTTCCCACCTTTTGTTAATACTTCTACAAACTCACCACATTCTGTCACCTACAATCACTACTGGTGTTCCTGTCCATTTCTCACTAGACCAGGGGTCGGCAAACTGTGGCTGTGAACCCATGCGGCTCTTTGGGTATGTTCTGTCTCAAAAGTTTGCCGACCCTGGAAAAGCCAATCCTGTCCCTCACAATAATTTAAAATTTTTCAAGAGCCATAAGTATATTTTTACATAATCATCATTATGTGAATGATATCCTTTAAAATTTTTATAAATGAAACTATGATAGTTTTATTTTCATTTTCAATTTTACCTCAGAGCCACGGTTCACGAGCTGCAGTTTGCTGACCCCTGGCGGCTCTTCTATCTCAAAAGTTTGCCGACCCCTGCACTAGACTGACTGTAAATTACATGTTTCTATCTCCCAAGATGGCTACCACACTGCTTTAAACCTCCCAAGCATAAAAACGTTGGCCAAATTCAGTAGGATTTGAAAAAGAGAAAAAAAAATACCTCATCAACTTTAGTGCAATATATTTTCCCCCCTATTATATTGGGTTGTCGGAAAAGTCATGATGCATTTTTGCAACGAAAAGCAGAAAAAATACGTCATGACTTCTCGGACAACCCAATATACACCCTATGCATTACCTGAAATACTTGGTGTAGAGACTACCTGTTTTGCACCAAAGAGGTCACCTTCCTGGAAAAAACGCAGGGCATTGAGGGAGGAAAAAAGAATAAGAGATTGGTACTTTAGGAACTTAGAACTAAAAACCAGCTCTCCATTATTTGCTGTAAATATTTAATCATTCTCAATTAAAAAGTTTCTATGTGGTTCATAGTACAGACTTTGCAGTCAGACAAACCTGTTTGAATTTCCACTCTTACACTCATTAGTTATTCAACCTTGGTCAAATTGATTAACCAATCCAAGTTCCAGTTTCTTCATGGGTGAAAAGGGGACAATTGTATGCTTATAGGGATGCGAGGATCAAATGTGCTAATGTATGTAAAGCCCCTAGCATTGTGGCTGGTATAATAAATGGTAGCTGCCCCTTTCCACTGGGATAGTGGGACACAATGTGTCCCCACCAGACAGTGCAACCCCGAGATAGGAAAACAAAAAGATAACGGTGGATCAGATAACACAACCCATTAGGGAAATTTCAGGGGAAATTGCCTAGAAGCGCCATTACATTCTCCTGAGGAATAAATCTCTCCTAACTAGTGGTCCACTCCCAATCCTGGAAGACTCACCGTCACCCCGTATTTGAGTGCTAGTCCAGCCAGGGTGTCTCCAGGCGCCAACTGATGCTCCAGGCGTCTTTCCCTTACTGGGGAGCAGGCAGACTGCACCAGGCTTCCATAAGAACGAGCTCGGCTCCCTTGAAGCAGTCCTGACCCCCCGAGGGGGGCATGTCTCGAGGGAGAAGCCATCTCTACACCTTGAGGGCAGCTGGGTTTGCAACTGCCGGAGGCCAGGCTCAGCGACCGATAGTGACTGGCCGGGATCTGGTAACAATAACCAGGGGATTCCTTTCCCCTCGGTCTTCTCTCCCAAGTCTCCCCTAGCACTATGCTCCCCCGCTCCACCCTCACTCCTCCTCCCTCCAAGCTCCTTTCTCACTAATCTGTACCCTGAGTATTCAATCCCTACCTGAGTCTCTCCTTAGTACCCCCTCCGACTTTCGACCCTCTACAACTCGCGACATTGCCCTCTGACCTTTGAACTCTAGGCACCTTTCTTAGACTGGGCTCAGCTTGCTCCGGGTCGGGCAGCCCTGCCTCTCGGATCCCCCCCCCCCGCCTCTCGGCGACCCCCCCCCGCCCGCCTCTCCTTCCCCGCCGACCTAAATCCCGGCTCCGCCCCTTCCAGGGGTTGGTCCGCTAGCGTGGTGAACAAATTAGGCCCACCCAGGTGAGCTGTCACCGCAGACGGAGCGCGTGAGGATTGCGAGCGTTTGAAGTACACTTTCCACTTAGAGGTCCTCAAAGGCAGTGTCACTCAGCATCAAGTGAGTCACACCCTCAATGGGAACCCTCAAATTCGGGCTCCACATCTAGGTTCTTATCCCTCCAGTCGCCTCGAATATGACTAGATACAAGGGCCTGGATCCAGCTCTTCGACAAAAGACTTCATTTCCCAAAACGCACTGCAGTCCTGCTGCGCGAGCTGGAGGCGGGCTTCCGGGGTCGCGCAGTGCATGCGTAGAGTGCATCCCTGCAAGTGAGGCTACCCGGAAAGAGACCAGAAGGAGAGGCGACGCCCCACCTCGCTACGGTGGCCTGCAGGAGTGCCGAAGGCGGTGAGGTAGAATTCATTATTCCTGGGATTCACAGCCGTGATGTCTTTCAAGAGAGAAGGGGACGATTGGAGTCAACTCAATGTGCTCAAAGTAAGGGCGAGAGGAGAGCGTCTGGAGCAGCTCCCGCTGCCCGTGTGAAACTTGTTTTGTTGCTCTGGCAACAGTTGAGGGGGCGGGGCGGGAGGGAGTCCGGCTACTGGGGCTGTGTGGTGACCCCTTCTTCACCCTATGACCCTTCATTCCCTTTGAGCCCTCGTCCCGGTCATCTCCCTTCCCCCTTTCCTCCTATCCCGCTCGCACTTCTTCCCCTCACCCCTGCAGAAGCGAAGAGTGGGGGACCTGCTGGCCAGTTATATCCCAGAGGATGAGGCGCTGATGTTACGGGATGGACGGTGAGGGCGAAGAGTAGATGAAGCCTGAGGGTTCTGCGATTAGAGGCTCAATAAACTCCTGTTATTAAGGAGGAGAGCGGCAGTATCTAGGATGCTGGCGGAGAGTGAGGGCTAGGGACTGTGGGTGGTGGAGACTGGGATACTTGGGAGTGGGGCTTTGGAAAGGACTACTAGGACAAGGTGGGACCTACAGCAGAGACCCCACTGCCCAGGGACAGTTTATCTTCTCCTCTCCTCTTGTCCAGCTTTGCTTGTGCCATCTGTCCCCACCGACCTGTACTGGACACCCTGGCCATGCTGACTGCCCATCGTGCAGGCAAGAAACATCTGTCCAGTAAGTTTGGGAGAGGACAGACGATAGAGAATAAACCCTTAAAATTTCCTTCAGACCACTTGTGATGCTCTGCTTTTGACTCTCTTCCCTTTCTCCTCAGGCCTGCAACTTTTCTATGGCAAGAAGCAGCCAGGAAAGGGAATGGAGCAGCATCCAAGACAGCAGAATGAATTGGAGAGGGAAGAGACCAAAGCAGAGGTAATCAGAGACGAGTGTGTGCTCCAGGTGGGACCTTAGGCTCGAAGGGCTTTGGTGTCTAGGAAGAAGCTCTGACTCTTGTCTTCCATTTCCATGCCAGGCTCCCCTGTTAACCCAGACGCGACTTATCACCCAGGGTGCTTTGCACAGAGCTCCTCACTATAACAGTTGCTGCCGCCGGAAGTGCAGGTCTGTGAGGTGGGAAAGCCAGAGGTAGGAAGGGACACAGGGAGATAGATAGATGGCTCTAAAGTGATTGTTTTCTAGATTGTGTCCTGAGGAATGCTAGGCTTCTAGAGGTGTTAACTGGTATTTCAGGAAGACAAGAATTTTGTAATTAAAAAAAGTTGGGGAAGTGGCGCTTTGTAGGATTACAAAGTAGGATACTTTTGAAGAATGGTAACAGTATATTTTAAGGTCCCTACAAAGCCTTAAGATAAAGAACTTAAAAATGTTGTAGCCTTTCCTTTAGCCTTTCCTAAATTCATTTGATTCCAAAAGCCTTTTTGGGCCACACACTTATTAATATCTTGAGGAACACAGTGCAAGAAAGAGTTTTAAGGGCTGGGGGTCGCAGGAGAGATGGCCCTTTCCTTTACTGTGCTTACAGACTTTGATTCTTCTCTGCCCAGACCAGAAGCCCCTTGTCCCTCTGTCTCCCGCCCCCCTGTGCCACCCCCAGAGGTGGAACTCCCAAGTAGGCAGATCAGTAAGGACCCTGAGCCTGAGGCTGGTCCACAGGCTGAGGAGTCAGCCGCCGCCTCAACCCCTGCACCTGTGAGCCCCACGAGACGGCGAGCCCTGGACCATTACCTCACCCTTCGGAGGTATGCACAGTCACTTTCCTCAGATTCCCCCTTTTCTCTCTGACCCTCCTTTTCTAAACCTTCTCAATTGTTTTTTCTTGTCCTACCACCTTCTTAATAAACCATTTTTTGTTTTTTTTTCTTCTTCTATCCCCTGAGCCAC
Organism: Aselliscus stoliczkanus; assembly: GCA_033961575.1. NCBI lineage: Eukaryota > Metazoa > Chordata > Mammalia > Chiroptera > Hipposideridae > Aselliscus > Aselliscus stoliczkanus. The sequence continues at coordinate 104,132,716 of CM066739.1, forward strand.
TCGGGCGGCAGCCCAGCTCAAAGTGCCAAATTCAGTCTTTAGTTGCGGGTGGGCATAGCCCACCATCTAGAACAGGCAACCTTGTTGTTAGGAACACGTGCTCTCACCAGCTGAGCCATCCTGTCACCTGTTGGCACCTCAGCTCTGGTGCAGCTCACTGGCCCATGTGGGAATTGAACTGGCAACCCTGTTGCTCAGAGCTTGCTCAAGAGAGCAAGCTCTTAACCAATTGAGCCACTCAGCCGGCCCAAACCTCCTTTCTTGACCAATTCTGTTTTCTCTGATGTTTCCAGCTCTGGATGGATCCCAGATGGACGAGGTCGATGGGTAAAAGATGAGAATGTTGAGTTTGACTCTGATGAGGAGGAACCTCCTGATCCCCCCTTGGACTGACACCCACTTTTCCCATTTATTTCACAAATAAACACAATGGGCGCTGGGAGCCTAACTTGCCTTGAGTCTGGTTCCTTGTCCCACTTCAGGATTTCAGATGTGTTTGTTCTCAGCCTAGCCAGTCCTTCCCTGCCGTGTACACAGCTCCCCATACCTCTGCCCCCTCCCCCACCTCCTACCAAAGCCATGCCAGGCGTCAGCTGCATCAGCCCGGTGCCCTATTAATAAGTCTGTTAGAAGGAGGTCTTCGCCCTTCGTGTTGTCTGCCCTCCTCCCTACCTCTACTCAAAGTCCTTTCCTCCTTCAGATCACATGAGAGTTGTGTATAGAAATGGGGCGGTGGGGGGTTGGGGGTGGCAGGAAGCCTGGCCACATCTGGAAACTGGAAACAGGGCTGATGCTAGGAATCCTGTGAAAGTAGACTAAAGGCATTGGCAGGGTTATGGGGAACACCAAGGGAGGGAGCCCCCCCACCTTGTCCTTGTAACTTGAACCTCCCTGCCTGCTGATCCCCAGAGTATAAATAATCCCCTGATGAGCTGGCAGTAACCCTTAGGGGTTAGGGCCAAGATTTCCACCCCAAAGGAAGGAGGAAGGCCGAGCAGAGGGAAGGGACTTTATTTACAGGAAAGGGCGATGGATGAGTTCGGGGCTCCCAGCTCTAGTTGGTAAGAGGAAAGGTAGTGTTATCTCTTTTTCTGCTGGCGACCTGTAAAGGAGGAAGAGTAAACACAAGTGTTTGTTCCATCTCTTGCTTTCTGCAAAAGTGCTCTTTCACCTTTCCAGTTCCTTCGCCAGACTTGTAAAGAGTTAATGTCTTAGGCCACCACATATGCCCACCCCACATTAATAAACCCAAATAAATGACACGACAAATAAAAATACTGTGCCTCCACACAGGTATGTCTGGCTTCCTTCCCACTTCCCTAAAGGTATGTATTTGGGGAAGGGGACACTTTCCTATCTACTTTCTGATCACTTGGGGGATTTGAACTTCTCGTGTGAATATTGCTTTGGCAGCTCCCCAGGCTTTAGTCCCGAAGTCAGCTTTCAGGAGGACCCACCAGCTTCTGTACCTCCCTCCCACCCCCCACTTTCCCTATGCCCCCATGTCTCTAGTTACTCACGTAGTTCATTGTTCCGGGTCACAGCCTGGGCTGCCCGAGCTCGGGGCCCCTGCTGTGTGAAGTGGTAGCCGAAGCGGACAATGGAGGGACACTGTTCAAGCACGGTGGCCATCTCCATTTCCACTGCATCACCAGGCCACTGGCGCTGGGGACGGAAGAGGCAAAATCTGTCAGCCCCTCTCTGGCTTGCTCACTGTCCCAGACCACCCACCCTTTGGGGTCTCCAAGAGGCTTGTTTCTCCAGAGTGGGTGACGAGAGATGCTGATATGGCTCCCCTCGTAGAGACATTAGGGAGGACTCAAACCAGATCAGATGAGACCCTGGCTGAGTGGTGGCCTCAGGGAGAAAATTCAGGGAGCGTTAGTGCAAAGCCCAGGGCCAGGGGCTGCTGACCTGGTTGTCTACACGGAGCTCAGTGAGGGTGGCATTTTCTCGCACTGCCTTCAGCACAGCCATGAGCCCTGTGCTGCTGATGAAGTTGGATTCCATGTTCAGGCTCTGGAGGCTGCGATTCTCACGCAGCATGTCAGCCACCGCCTGCGTAGGAGAGACTGGGGTTAGGATTAGGGGCCAGTTTCACAGATGACAGGATTGAGAGAACAGGAGCAGGAGGTAAACACCTTTTTGAGAAAAAGAGTCCCTGCAGAGCTGTGGGTGGGGCCACAGGGAGGCCAGAGTGAGGTTGGGTAGTAGGGGAAGCAGGCAGCTGAAGTAGGCGTGCAGGTGGGGGGAAGGGGGCAGGGGCTGAGGCTCTTCGGGAAGACAGAATCTCAGAGCTGTGAGCCATAGGACTGAGGGCCAGAGTCCCCATTGGGGCCATGCTAACAGTGTGATGGGAATGGCACCCCCAGCTCAACCCGTTAATGACAGCCCTGCCAGGGGTGCATGTCAGGAGACAGGGAGACGGCTAGCGGTGTCAACTAGCCTTACGTTGGCAATGGGGTCGCCGCTTTTCGTGGCCACCAGACTGAAGCTCCGGATGTGGGTATTTGTCTTCATGGCCTCACACAGCTCAGTTAGCATGGGGATGGAGATGTCCTGTCAAGGAATAGCGGACTGTGAGCTAAGGGCTTCCATGGCAGCAGTCCTCCCTGGGTTACTCTTGGGAGAGTGAGGGCCAAATACCTGTATATTATTCAGGTTCACCTCCTCCAGCTCCTTATCATCGCTTCGAACTCTCTTTAGTATCTCCTCGATGTTTGTGGGGTTTGGGGGCTCATCTGGCACTGGCTTATACTTGTCAGGCTGCACCACACCTGTGAGTGAGGGCAGGAGGGAAAACACAAATGCCCCCCCCCCGCCATCTCCCCATTGGTTCTTTTATCACTTCCACACCTCGTCCTCTCCCTATTCACCTGTTTCACCCTTTGCTACCTTTCCTCAGAGTCTGGGACTGCCTGCCAAGAGCCCTGGGGGCCACGCTCCCAAACACACTCACTGCTAATGCCTTCGGTGTTGCAGATTTCACCACTGCAGATGGCGTCATAGTATTGCTTGTTGCTCATCAGTGTGTACATGCCCAGAATTGCTGGAAAGAGGGCGGGTGGGGGGGAAGGAATGAGAAAAAGGACTTGTTTCAACGCCCTCCCCAACCCCAAATCTGTTGCATTTCTAAAGCCTGACCTCTTTCACTCTTCCAAAGAAGTCCCACCCTCCATGGGCCCCAGGGATCCCCTCCATAAATGGCTTAAGGCATTTTTTAAAACATTGACAACGGGTTAAGGGAAAGTCCCTAAGGAGCCACTAGAGGGTTCCATTTCTATTTGCTTTATAATCCCTGTAAAATTGCCCTTGAGATGTTAATTTATTAAATTAAAAATGAGTGAATGAATACATAAACAAGTAAGAAAAATCAAAACCACTACCTGAGGCTTTCTCAAACATCCATGTCCTGGTTCAGAGCCTTCCCCGAGTCCCATGCCACGAATGGGACCCCCTGCCCAATCTTCCCACCCTCAACCTCCCACCACTGCCCACCTGCGATATCACACATCTCAGCATCTGTGGCATGGGCCAGTGCTTCCTCCAGCTCAGGCTCCAGAGTGATCTGCTCCTCTGCTGGGATCTCCCTCTTGGGCTGAATATAGGGTTTCCCTGGTAGGAGAGGGAGGGTGGTTCAGGGAGAGGTCATTTCTCCTAAGATCCTGGCCTCCAGCTTCCTTTCCATCTCCAGGAGGTGGAATGCTGGGCCTCTAGGGGCCAAAGCCTGAGTCCTCTACAAGCTCAGAACTCCTGAGTCCCCTGATCTAAGAGCTGAAGAGTGCATGCTGGCATGCAGGTACCATGGCAGCTAGGAGCTAGCAGAAGCAAGGGAAGCTGGAGGGGGACATGTGCGAGACAGCCATCTGGGTTCCAGGGGGCATGGATGTTGGGGTCTCCATACCCTTCTTCTCGCCTGTGAAGGGCACCAAGTCATCGCGCTCCTTGACCTCTAGTGCCTGCTGCTCCAGGTACTGCAGAAGGGCATCTCGGTCCAGTGGCCCTGTTGGGCTCTTCTTGGTCTGGTCACGTTGTCTTAGTCCAGCTGGCAGGAGCATGTTCTTAGGAATGAGTTTGGGGGAGCAAGTCAGACCTCCCCTCTGACCTGTGGCACCTCCAGGGCTCCCTAAAACATCTCCAGACACCTTTACCCTGGCCCTCTTGGGACTCCAGGCCCTGTAGGTAGCCCTGGCCTCAGCCACCCAGAGCCCCGCACCCTTCCTGCCCCAGTTCCCCATGCTGGAGCCCCTACCTCAGGGTCCATCTCCTGCAGCTCGCAGTCCAGCTGCTCTAGCTCCTCGGGGCTCAAGCTCCTTAAGATCTCATCTTCATCTATGTCTCTGTATTTCTCCAGTTCCTTCTGATACGATGACATGATGGCCCCCACCCCCTCCCCACTGTGTGGTACTCACGCAGCCTGGGGGACATGGGGAAAGTGGTTGGACTATGGAAAGACATACATGGAGACACAGTGGGGACAGGAAGAGACCAGCCAGGGGGCAGAACCATGAACTGAATGCCTTGGAGGTTAGAAATCTAGTTGGGTGTGGGAAGATGGGGTTAGGGTAGGTGGTTTAGTTAAAACCAGAGCCTCCTTTGTCCTGCTTCCCTGGTTTCCAGCCCCTCTGGACTGGGGTCCCAGGCATCCAAGCTGGATTTGTCTCCCCACTGTATGACCCGGAGATCCTGGCAGCACCACTCCCCTATAACCTCTCCTGTCGGTGCCTCCTGGCCTAGCACAGCTGCCGGGAGCCCTACCAACACAGCTGGCCGCATGCCCAGTTCCTATTGAAAGGAGGGGGGCAGCCTAAGAGCTTCAGGGATATTTCTCCTCTCTTCCCCATAATCCAGGCTTTTTCCTAAACTGGTTTAAGAAATGAGGACTTGGGGAAAGAGACTGTTCTCTTACCCCATCCTCATTTCTTCTTTTATTGTGGGGGTCAGGATTTCACTTTCTATGTTTGCTACAATTCTAAATCCTAAGAAAAAGCAAGGGCTCAGAGGCCTGGGGTGGGGGGTATTTCAAGGTTGGGGGAAGGGTGGTATGGGCTCAGGAGGAAGGGCTGAGTCCTCATAATTTTTCCTGGCTTTGGACGGGAAGGTGACACCAGACCAATGGGTGGGGAATGCCTTCTAAATGGGATAAAGTTTCCCTAAAAACAGTGGGAGGATTAAACTTGCACAATCTTTTACAATATAAAAAGTATACACACAAGCTACACATACACACCATGCCGAGTATCAAAGATCCAGAAAATATGTGATACTTACATTGACAATGTCAACTACACAGTTAAGGGCTATGACGGACAGTGGCAGAGACAGACACTGAGTGACAGAGACAGAGACACGCTTCGTATCATTCCCACTAGAAGCTACTCTTCTCCTCCCATCTCCCCCTGGGCCCTGGTCCATGAGCCCTGGTCCATGAGCCCCCTGTCTTCCCCACCTACCAGTGTTGGCGGCCACCTCCCTTCTCACCTCCCCTGTTAGTCGGTCTGTCTGTTCTACCAGAGCTCTGTCTAGGCAGCAGGACAAGCCCAGAGCCGGGCGAAAGGGTGGGGGAACAGTGAGCTCAGCATTTTATTATTTTAGCTCAGGCCAGGTGGGGGGTAGTGGGAGATCACATATACACAGCCCCCATACCCTGCCCAGCCCTGAGAGCCTCTAGTGGCCACCAAGAGCCATGACACCTCCTCCCTGTCCCTTCACAGAAACTGGGGTTCAACCACAATCAGATAGTTCCAGCTTATTTGGTGCCTGCTATATTCAAAGCAGTGACTATAAGGTGACATGAAAGTGACTGTAAGAATTTTGTTTGATGTCTAATTTTAAGGTGTTTACAATCTAGCTGGAGGAATACATACTTTACAATTTAAAAAGGGCAACTCATAATAAATGCTGTTAAACAAAATTAAAGACCCGTATATGCTCAAGACAAACACTTGCTCCCAACCCTCAATGGGACATCAGACAAAAGGGATCTTTCTATTTTATTAGATTAAAAAACACAAACAAAACCAGTAGGAACTAGGGGAAAAGATGGTGAAAAAAATACAGAAAACGGCTGGGAAACATTAGAGATGACAAAGGGAGAGGGCGAGGAGTGAGGATATGGAGAGCCCACTTCAGAGCAGGAAAGAGGTCTGTAAAGACTAGAGTCTCTTCACTTGATGACGATTTTCTGGCGCAGGGCTCGAGGCCCGGAGCCAGGGAGGGGCTCAGGGGGTGGAGGGCCCGGGCCCAGGGCCGAGGCCGTGGGCGGCAGTCCGTGTGCAGTGATGTACTTCTTGTAAGCCTCCCGAATGATCTTGAAGGCTCGAGCAGTGGCGTAGGGTATGTCTGTGACAGGGTCCCGGTACAGAGCTGGGCGATGGGTCACTGGGCACACCTCCCGGACAGGGACCTTCGGGGGCCGCCCCTGGGGAAACCATTCCTCAAATGTGGCGTCATCACTAAAAGTGATGAAGGTCCGTGAGCAGCGAGCAGGAGGGATGGCAGCTCCAGGCCCAGGCCCGGGATTCAATGCAGAGGCCGTGGGAGCAGGGTCAAGTCTGAGGGCAAAGGCAAATACACAGCTGAAGAGCAAAAACCAGATGAAGAGAGAGGAAGACATGAGAGAGGTGAGGGAGGAGGAGGAGCAGGCAGAGCGAGGGCAGCATCTGGGGGAACCTTGCACGGAAAGGAAGGCCGGGCCAGATGGGAAAACAGAGAAGAGGGAGACCAGAGTGGCTGAAAGAGAAAGAAATAAGGAGCTAAAGGGAAGCGGAATCTGAAAGACAGCCAGTGTTAGCAAGAGCCGAGTGAGGAGAGCAGGTGAGATGGGGCTGAGATGAGAGTATGCAGCTGACGGAGGGGAGGGCCTCCCTTCTCTTTGCCCCTGGAGTCACTCACCCTTCCACATCCACATTCTCTTCTTTAGGGCCTGGATCCCCAACCAGCGGCACTGTCACTGAGTGATAGGTGATTATGGGCCCAGGGCACTTGCGCTTCTTGTGAACCTGCTTCTTCTTATCCGCCTCGAGCCGCTCATACGTCTCTTCAGGGTCCAAGGAAAGACAGGATGGTGGGTTCTCCCTCTTTCCACCCCCAGGTTAGTCCTACAGCCTCTCAATTATCTTCCTGGCTGTCTCGGCACTGCCTCCCCCCGCCCACTAGGAAGGTCCTCCCAGGCTCTCCCACATCTCCCATTTCACAAGTTCTCTGTTGGCTTCTCTGCTCATCATTTCTCAAGCCCACTCGGCTCCCCACCCACTCAGAGCTGTACAACTTGGGAGCTGGAAGGGAGCCTTTGAGGAGGGGCCTGCTCGTTTTCCTGGACACCCCACAACTGCCCTGTCACCGCACTCTGTCCAAAGCAGTGCATCACATCTTTCGGCGTCTCTAGTCGTTACAGGCTTCTTTCCTATTGTGAGCTGAAACATACTTCTTGATGACACTGTTTCACCTTTTTAGGCCATAAAGGACACAAGTCTCATCTGTCTTCCACATGACAGTTCTTTAAATAGTTGAAATGGGTGTCACGTGTCTCCAGGCTAATAACTAGACCCATTCATCACACATGCCTGTGTCCTACTGGGCCCCACACTGCAGCTTTCAGACTCTGAGTCTACCCACCTGCACACTTGCTTCTCTCTTTTGAGGCCTCTGCCCACAACCTCGACTACTTCTCTCCCTCCTGGGCAGGCACTCCCTCACTCATTGGAGACTTTGGCAATGGTTTTCTCTTCCTCTCCACCTCAACTCCTATCATCTTGGGTCACCCTCGGGACTTCAAAGGCAGTCACAGAGGTAGTGCCCCCAGTTTCTTTACCACTTCATCTCTTCACCACCTTCCTGTCCACGACATGTTAGTTACTCCATTCCACTACAGCCACAGCCTCGGCTCTGGCGTTGCTGATGCTGAAACCATCCAGCTCTGAAATGTTGAAAGCCATACATTCAGGCTCAGGCCACACACCCTATCCTCAGGTGTGTCTGCTCCCCTACGCTGGATACCTCTGTTCTTCTACCTTTTCAGTACCTCTCATACACGGACAGCTCCTCGTTCTATCAGGCCCTTCCAGCCTTCATTTTCCTTTCTAAATCGAGCTCTGGTCTATTATTTCAGTCATTCTCTCGTCAGTCTAAACTCCCTCACCCAGACCTGGATTACTGAGTGCAACTGGAGAAAAATTACACAACAGGGGCAGTGGAGCCACCACACGTTCATGGTCCCACACTCCAACAGACCCCTAACACCAGCAGATAATCCCATTTCTACAACTATTTCAAACACTCTCCACTCTCCTCAAGCTTCCGGGTCTATCCCCAATACCAGGCAGATGAGAGTGCCTAAAAGACATCAGAGCCACTGCAATGTCCTGCTCGGATTTATGAACCTACAGCTTGAAGCCACCTACCCTTCCTGGTTTTTTTTTGTTGTTGTTTTTTTTTGAGGGCAGTGTCACTGACCCTCATATGTGGGACCCGAACCCGGGCCACTGGCTTCCCAAGACCAGCGCTTAACCACCGCGCCACTCGGCCGGCCCCCCTTCCTGGCCAATTCCTCCATCTGTGCTCAGCTCCCACCGCCCCGCCCACACCACCTCCCACTTCTTCAAAAACCTACCCTATTAACTACCCATTCTTTCTCTTCTACCATTAAACTCTCTCAGTTGCTTCTCCCAAAAGAGACAGTGCTTCCAATCTTTGACTAAAACAAGGACACCCTATCTTGACTCCAGACCCCCCTATATCTTTTATTCCCTCTCTTACCTTTCACAGCCAAACCTAAAACGTTTAGCTTCCCAACCAGCTTCAAAATAGTTTGGTCATCTCTGACCTCCATGTCACCAAAACCAGTAGGCACTTCTCAGTCCTCTTTATTGGCATCTGAGCAACATTCAGCAGTTACTCTCTCTTGAAACATTCTCCTTCCCTGGTGTTGTAAGACAAACGCTTCTAGAGTTCTCAACTCTCTGGCTGCGCCCAGGTTACTCTCTAAGCTCCTCCTTTTGTGTGAGACCACACATTTCCGTGTCCGCAGGACTGTCTTGGGCCTGTCTTCTGTTCTCACGTCTTCGCTTTATCCCGGGCCAGGTCCACTCCAATATCATCAATTACCATCTATGTTCTAAAGACTTCCAAATGTATATTTCCAGCCCAGATCCCTTGCCTGATGACCAAATTTGTACATTTAACTTACCTCTCAGCACTGCATAAATGGTTCACAGATGCCTCAAATTCAACATGTTTAAAAGTGAACTTACTGTTTTGTCCCCTATTGACCCTGCCCCTCTGGAATCTATGTTGGTTATCATGTCAGAAGCCTGGGAGTCACCCGCTTTAGAGTGGCTCGAGCTAATCAATGTGGTCTAAGGACACAGCTTGTAATTAGTGACATCATGTGACCTCACTGTTTGTGATGGTTCTCAGTCACTTGTGTTTTGAGGGATAGCTACCGTTTTAAAGTGCTGAATTGCCATTATACAGATGATTATATTTCGCATTTTAAAGCCAATATCAACTTCTCATCTCAAAGCCAATAAAAAAAAAAAAGTCATGAGAATCCATCTAGAAGATGTTGGAAAAGAACTACATCTTTTTTCAATTATTGTGGTATTTGGAGTTCAGTTATCTAAGTTTCAAAACTATCATTAAACTGGAATGGGTTGGATCCCAGATAGTCTGGGCAAACAAATCTTGCACTCTGCAGTGAAGTCGCATTTTTGTTATGCGTACGTGTTCTACTTACTATATGTGCTTGTCAAAAAGAGATTCTAAGAGAAAAGTAAATTAATATTAGTGATTCTACCTGGTATTTCAGAGTATGCCCCAGAGTGAGCATGTGATGGGAGGTATCACACCTGCTGTCTCCTCAATTTCTCATGTACCTCTCATGATTTGACTCTTATCACCCTATGTTTCTTTTTTTGCACAACATATTACTGTACACAACTGTGTACCCCACAGCACATAAACTGAAGCAATTTAAAAACATTTTTACTTTACAGCAATTTATCTCATGAACTAACTGTACTGAATTTCCAATTCTGATCATTAAAGTAGGGATTCCCACCACATTTTAGGAACAAGGAGAGCCAGATGCCAAGTAGGTTAGCTAATTTGTCTGCAGACTTACAGCAAGTAAACTGCAGGACTAGGATTTGAACTCAACTCTACACAACTCTGTTTTTGTTTGTTTGTTTGTTTGTTTGTTTTTAGCTGAGCCATCCTGCTACCTGTTGGCAGCTCAGTGGCTTCTCAGCTCAGGCTGGGCATCGAACTGCTGTTGCTCAGAGCTCAGCTCACACTCTTGAGCAAGCACTTAACCAACTGAGCCACTTGGCCGGCCCTTCTACACAACTCTTATTTCACCCCAAAGTACCTCCATATAACTTGTTCTTCAGAGCCTTTCTAACTGCTGAGTTCCTAATCATTACTTGCCCTGTTTTTCCTCCTGACTCCCTGGTCCCAATCTCCACCTTTCCAGTTCTTGGTGTCTTCCGGATTTCAAGTTTTTCTCAAGCCCCTACACCCCCTTTCGTCCAGACCACAGACTGACCCAGGGAACGTAAGTTGAGCTCCTCCGTGACCTTGGCCTCTCTGAGCAGCTCCTCCTGGGTCAGGGGCCGCTCACAGTGTGGACCTTTCCGCCGCCGGGACTGGCCCTGCCGCTCCTGTACCCGAAGGAATGTCTGTCGTGTGTGTTCAGCTGTAGACTGACGCATGGACTTCCGACCTGGGAAGGAAGTCAGAAAGGAAGAAATCTTTGAATTCATGGCCACTTCCTTTATGATTTTAATTTTAAAGCTTTTCATCATCTGAAATCATTTCAAACTTACAAAAACATTGCAAGAATGTACAAAGAATACCCAGGCAGCCTTTACCCAGATCACCTGTTAAGCTTTTGCCCCATTTGCACTGTGTGTGTGTGTATGTGTGTGTGTGTATTTTTTCCTGAATAATCTGAGAGTTAAGTTACACACATCATGGTTCTCTACCACTAAATACTTCAGTGTGTATTTCCTAGGAATAAGCATTTTCCTTAACATAACCATAATACAGTTATAAATTTCAGTAAGTTTGACACTGATAAAATACTTTTGTCATATTCCAGTTTTGAGAGTTGACCCAACAGCCCCACTCACTGTCAGAGCCGTCATCCTGTAGTTCTGGCGGTACCAGTGCCTTCTCTTCTCGGGCCTTCTGAGAGCTACCTGCTGGGGTGCTGACCTTTCGAGGCCTCAAGCTCTTGAGAGGCTCCTGGGGACAGATTGGAATCAGATACCAGGGAACAGAGAGATCAGGAGAGAGAAGGTGAGAACTTTAAGAGAAAATTAGCACTGCAGGAAATGGAGCTGGTATGGGGAGTACTGGGACCTGATGGAAGGGAGAACAGGAATTAAGGAAATCTGGGAAAACCAGGAGTTCCCCTGCACCTTATAGGCTTTGGTGACCACCCGACGCTTCCTCCTCGGCTCTTCCGCTTCTCCATCGCTGGACGGTTCATCCCCTTCGTCGATGTCAAAGTCAGAGTCCACCTCATCCTCTGTGTCTGACTGGTCCCCTTGATACTCATCATCTCCTGACTCCTGAGGACACAGAGAGATGAGGTTCCCACTGGCATCAGAGTCAGTAATGCCCCTCCAGGAGGCACAAAATCTCTTCGCTTTCTTGATAAGGACTACTTCTCTCCAATTCCCAGTTCAGCCCTCCATTTGCCTCAGGCAAGAAACCTTCCTGATGGCCTGTCTCCAGCACTACTCCTGGCAATATTAATGGAACTGCCCTTTACCTGTAGCACACCGTGTTAAGTGCTGGGGCACAAAAGGATATGCTTTGGTCTCTACCTTCTATGGTCTTACAGTCTAGCAGAGGGCACCACATAATCACAAAAGGAAGTTTTAATACAGGGCACCAAATAAAGTACCAGATGGCAATAAAATGTTACAGGTATTCAGAGGAAGGCACAGCTGCTATGGAATGGCAGCCTGGGAGGGTTTAAACATCAGACTTTATTCCTTTAGACCAGGGATTGGCAAACTTTTTCTGTAAAGGGCCAGATTAAAACAGGTTATGAGTCAGATCTGACCAGTGGTGTAGAGATTGTTGAACCCTGCATTAGAGTATAAAGAATGAAGAGAGCTTGAGACATGGTTTAAAATACTGGTAGTATTTAGACAGACAAAAGGGAAGAGGGGACCATGGGCAAATGGAGTAGCGGGAACAAAGCAGGAGGATATGGCCTGTTCATGGAGTAGGGATTGATTGATTGATTGACTGATTTTAGCTGAGCCATCCTGCCACCTGTTGGCAGCTCAGCTCAGCTCAGGCTGTGCATCGAACTGCTGTTGCTGAGCTCAGCTCAGGCTCTTGAGCGAGCTCTTAACCAACTGAGCCACTCGGCAGGCCCAGAGTAGGGATTTAGACCTAAGTAAAGCAGAAGCTTTATCCCTGGCGAGAAGTCTTCCTAGCTGACTGCCTTTGGCTTCAACATAGCCTCCTCTCAACATTAATCGATTGCCCTATAGTTCTGTAAGATTTGAAAGGAAGGCTGCATTCATATAGAGAAACTTAAATGTCAGGCTAAGAAACTTAGGACTTTAACTTGCAGGCCAGTGGTTCTTAATCCTCTCCTCCTTACTTGTCCTAGCTTTGATAATCACTGTTGAAGCAAACTAAAGTCACTGAGAAATATGTCTCATTCCTCAGGTGTGTTGGGACCAAAAACAACAGTTGGGTACTACTACGATGTATAATAAATATAACGGGGAGCCACTGAAGATTTGAGGGCAGAGGGAGACTGTGGGTAAGGGGTGTTGTAGAAAGCTCTGGAGGTGATTAAACAGGCTGGAGTAGAGAACATGGAGTACAGCCTAGACCCGAGGTGAAGCCGATTAGGGCTAGATGGCAGCCACATTGGAAAGGGAAGAATAACACGGGACAAACATGTGGCTCTCTCTTCAATCAGTGATGCAGGCTAATGGGCTCATCTTTGTGCACATGCTGCCAAAACAAGCTAATCAAAGAGAGAGTTGACACTCCACGCCAGCTGGAGCTCTGTCCTGCACTGATGACCATCATTTCCTCCCCACTGATGTTTGTGAAAGGCAGCCTGGGAACACGCTAATCCCCTCAGCTCTAACCTGGTATTAATTCATCTCACCAGAGTCTAGTAGTTCAACTACATTAGCTTAGTGCCTAATGGAAACGCCGTCACTAAGTTATGGATTTACTACCATTCCTTTGGCTTTCACCAAGGGTCATTAATAGACATGACTAGGTAAGACAATGTTTTTACAACACCTACCAAACCTCTGTTACTTTATATGTCTTATATAAGGGATACCATTCTCCCTATGGTTGAATACTGAATAAGTCTATCTCTCTTAAAGAACGTATATGCTTCCTTCTTACTAAAAAAAGAAATTCAAGGTTTGACTGCCAGAAAACTCACAGCTAAATTTAATATCAATTGCTAGAACCATTTCAGCAAATGCTCCTGGTACAATTACTTCTGCTCTATCTCTATTTTTACTGTTCCTACTTTTTGTTTATATCGTAAGCCTCCTTAAATCCTTTTTGGAAACATGACAGGTACATATTAAATAACGACTCGTAAAATGACAGGAATAGGAAAATAGCTTTTGGAAGAGAGATGAGAAGGTTCTATTTTAAACCAGCTGATTAGGGCTGTGTAAGTAATGACTCCCCATCAGTCACCAAGTGCTGTGGATTCTAGTGCCTGGATTTCTCTTGAACCCTCCTGTCCATGTTTCTCTACTCCCACTGCCTCTTTCAAACCATTCTCATCACAGAGTGAGCTTTTTAAAGTACCAATCTGCTCATCTTCTCAGTCCTCTGGATGAAGAGCAAAATTCCTTAACATGCTCCCAAAGCCCTACACAATCTGGCCCATGTCTCTCCCTCCATTCTTGCCAATTTTATTCTCCTTCATGACCTGGAGAATGACAGTAGATGTGCAGGTCCCAGACCAGTGCCACAAACGTGTAACTTCCCGGACTAACCTTTCTCCTCTCTGTGCTCCCAGGCCTACTGTTCTTCCTCCAGCTATGGCCTCCTAGTCATACTGTCCTCAGCTTAAATATCACGTCCCTTAGAGATAACCATCCCGACCAACAACTCTGGCTCACGTGTGTTACCACGGCACCTTATGCTTCCACTCATCACACAATGTTTTTTTTATTTTTATTTTTTATCACACAATATTTTAACAGACTGTTAACCCAGCTAGTTCACCCACTGGGGTCTGGAATATTTAAGGACAAAACTGTGTTTTTAATAGTTTCCCAAGAGCTTGCCAGTGTTTGGCTTGCTCTAGGTACTCAGCACATGTTTAAAGGATGGAAAGGTTCAATAAATACAGATTTAACAAGTGCCGACCCAATCTGGACCCTGGACTAAGCACTGAATGTATACTGTTGCACCAAACAGACCATCTCTAACCTTACAGAGCTTACAAGCTAATAGGAAAGTATAAACAAGCTAATCAAATCTAATTACAAAGTGAAATGTTCCATGAAAGCAATACATGAGGACACTTTTTAGGGCAGTCAAGGAAGGGGTTAATCTTAGGAGATGTTTACACTGAGATTTGAAAGCTAGAAAAGGAGTAGGCTAAGCCTCTCTATTTTGGGGAGAAGTTTCTTTCTATACTTCTGGTGAAAAATCAGCAGTAGGCCGAGTATAAACCGCGTGTCTACGAAGTGCCTCTCGCGTGCTAGACGTCAGAAGTGCGGTGAGAGATGCAACTAGAGGAACAGAAACACAGTAGGTTTTTGCCATACTCTGGGGTCCCCCCAGAGAGCTCCTCTATCCCTGTCCCGTCCAGGGCTCTCCCTTCTAGGACTCCACTGCATCCCCCCCGACTCGACCACCCCGACTCGAGTATCAACGGCCAAGGCTCCAGTCTATTCCCCGCCCCCTTCTTTGTCCGAGGTGTCTCCCTTCAAGTCTCCTCTTAGCTTTCTTCCCTCCCTCTTCCTGGGCCCGGCTCTTGCCTCCGTGAAACCCCCATAAGTCGTCTGGTAGAACTCATCTTCCTCCTCTGCCTCCAGGAGCCCAGAAAGCCGATTCCCCGCGGTCTTCCGAGGGGCCCGGCCCCCAGCCAAACTCATCACGCCCACAGACTGCGCCGCCACCTGCGGCCCCTCACCCAGCGCCGTCCTCGGGGCTCGGCGCTCGACACCACTACCTGCGGGTGGCAGGCGGCGGCGAAAACCCGCAGTCTGCAGGCAGAAGCAGCAGAGCGTCGAGGGGTTCCTAGTCCCGCCCTCTAAGCCGGCTGTACTTTTAGCCCCGCCCACTCCTGCGCATACACCGCCCCCAAGCACCCTGACTTTCCTGGCTCGGACCTGGCCTTTGGAATGATTCCACTTGGTGACACCAAGAGCCCCACTACCCTAAGTCCAAAATTTGGGAGTCAACAAATTTTCATTTAGAAGAGGGCAGTCTCCCTCTGCCCCAGTCCGTTTTCCATTCTGCTGCCAGTAGGAACCTTTATAAAAACCGATATTTTTGTCACTCTTCTGCTAAAATCTTTAATTGCTCCCTGTTATCTACAGGATAAAGTCCTTGAGGCAGAATTGTAGTGTGGTTAAGGGTAGAGCCTTAGAGTCAGCCGGACCTGAGTATGAGTTTGAACTTAGGTCTTCAAGCTGTGTGACTTTGGACAAATTGCTTTACCCCTCTGAATCTCAGTTTTGAAGGTTAAGAAGATTAAGAAATATAATACTTGTAAACTGCTTGGCACTGTATTCAGTAAGCACATAGATGTATATAGTAGGTGATAACTAATAGTAACATGGCATTCAAGAGCCTTCATACTTTAGCCACTTCCTGCCTTTCTGGCCTGACCTCCTGCCACATCATCCTATTCTAGCATCACTTCCCTAACACCCATTCCTCTGTCATACCTCCATGCTTTTCCTTCTTCTTAGAATCCCTTTCTTTTATTGGCTACCTGGCAAAATTCTAATTCTACAGACCAGTGGAGTCTTCTTGCACACCCATTCCTCATCCTAGCACAGTTCTCATAACCATGGAGATCGTACCTCTTTGATTCTCTAGAACAGTTCCAATCTCAAATAGTCTGTGGTATTGTCAAGCCTTTGTGTCAACTTCTCTTCCCATTTTTATTCTGAAAATATTGTTCTCAAACCATATCACATGCACTCACTCTAAGATGGCACCTATTACATTTTATTATAACAATTTATGTGTCTGTCTTTCTCATTAGTCTGTGACCTTTTTGAGGGCAGGAACTTTATCTTCATCTGTGTATAACAGGAACTTTCATAGTGTGGCTAAATAATGTTAATTCAGTGAATGAATTAATGAAGGACTAATTGAACAAATCAGGTACCCATCTTCTTATTTTGCCTCTATGTTGATCTTGGTAGCCCCTAGCCCATCCATTCTGACCTTAGGAACTGTTCTAAGACATGAAGGTCACTTTAATAAAGCTGTGTGTGTGTGTGTGTGTGTGTGTGTGTGTGTGTGTACTATTTCCTTAATATCTGTATGTGTGGCCCTGTTTTGAGATCACCAGATTGCTCCCCTTTTCCAAAGTATATATTGGTGAACTCCCTTTTCCGTTTCCTTGGAGGCACCAAGCCAACATGTCCTCTCTGCTCCTGCTTCCACACCCTGCCACATCATTGAAGTCTGGCTATGCCAGGAATGTTACTGGGCACGAGTGGCTCCATGACTCAGAGCATCCCAGGGATTGAGTGGGAGTGGGGGCAGAGACAACGTTTAGGGGAGAAAGATGGGAGACACCTCTAGCCCAACTTTTTAAATTTTGTCTTCATTCATTCATATAGTCAGGAGACATATATTGGGCACCTACTCTGTGCCAGGCACTACTCTAGATCCTTGAGATAGAAAAATGGATAAGATGTAATCTTTGTCCTGAAATGTTTACAGTCTTGTGAGGGAGACAAGCAAGTAAACAAACTGACATAATACAAGCTGCTAGGAATAACAGTAGCCATTTTCTGGTACAGAAAGAAGAACCAAAGACCCCTAAGAAGCTGCAAAATAGGGATATCTTCTTTCCGGAAGGCTGAAATCAAATTCATAGATCAAATCCCAGGGAGAAAACCCCATTTGACTTACTGGTAAGTCAATTATTGGTCTATTTCCAATTTTTAAATAAAAACCAGCTTTACCTCTACACCAGCTGATTTCTAAAATAACTCAGGAAACGGTAGCAACTCCATGCCTTTTATGGAAATAAGAATAATTTATTCAACAAATATTTATTGAATACCTATGAACCAAATACTAGGCTAGACGGTGTGCCCACGCCTGTCTAGTTTTTGTACTGTTTAATTGGGTGGGGGTTTAGGTGTAGGCAATCATAAAATACTTCAACACTACACAATTCCATTGCTATGGAATTACGAAGGGCAAGCCAATCATTTCAGTACCCAAAGGAGAATGAACAATCCAGCAGGTGGCAGCAGGGAAACAATTATTTTAGATCTTGTAGAAGGTAGAGGTCAATGCCTGAGGATATTCTCTTCCTGGTCAAGTCGTAGGTACCCTTTTGAAGACTCAGAAGATATCTGGATAGAGAACAAACCAGGCCATCTTAGGGGCCACCAAACCTAGAATTTTTTCCCATTTTCCTTCATTTATTCATTCCACCAATAATTATAGAGCCCCTACTAGGTACAGAGTCATGAAAGAAGCTGAAGATACAAGAAGGAAGCAAACAGTGGTTACTCTACAGCAGTTTAGTCTCTTCGGAGAGAGATGGTCAGATCTCCAGGTCCCCACAAGAGTTCACATCCTCCAGGGTACTTTGTTAAAACTGAGCAGGTACGAAGACTAGAATGGGGATTTTCTCTGTGTGTCTCCATGCCTTTTAGAGCACTGATAACCCAGAGTTAGAGGCCAAGGGCTCAGATCACGGGAAGATTGTGATATGGTCTGATCACCTTCCTTGTCCCTTTTTGACAGGTCTTCATTTATCCTATTTACTGAACCCCGTGACTGTGCCCAGCATGGCGTTTGAGGCAAAGTGTAGATCTGTTCCGAAAGTCATTCAGAGGAAGGCAGGACATGACACGCACGTTAAACTAAATAGTAAACAAGGCAGTAAAACCGGAAGACTGCTTCGTGGCATGTGATATTTTGTGATATTCGACTGCTTAACGTCTCTGACTTGACACTAGCGCTCCTGTCGGGAGTTCTTCGCTGGGGTGTGAAATTGAGAGGGCCCGCCAAACTGACTCTTATCCTTACCTCAGGCAACACAACCCAGTCCTTTCAAAGAGCCGACTCTAAATTGACCCACTGGGCCACCGTCAGGACAGTCTGGGGCCCCGAGGGGCGCACGTATTCAATCCGTGGATTCGTTAGAGCCTCCGGGACCTGCGTCAAGTCACTCGTAGCAGCCTCCCGATTGGCTCTGGCCCGCTCTCCCCTGTGGAGTGGGCTGGAACGCTAAGATTGGGGCGCATGCGCAGTGCCTGGCTCTCGCCGGCCACCCGGAGCGGTGGGGTTGGATGATAAACAGGCTGTGACTAGGAAGGAGGGGGAAGGGGCGCTCGCTCCGCCGGGACTTTTCACGCCTCCTTATTCCTTAAAGTGTAGTTTGGTCCGGACGTGTGGTCCCGGCCGCAGGCTTGAGCCTACTCCCTCGTGAAAGGGTAAAGTAGCTCCCGCGGAAAGCGGTTCAAGTTGCCGAGAGGGTGCGAGACGCGGGTTGTCCCCCATGCCAGCCGAATGGTGTGTCCCTGAGCTGGTCCAGGAGCCGGCCCGACGTGTCTGAGAGAGGCCCGGGACGGGGCGGGTGGTGGCCCGCAGAACGCGGGTTCTGTGAAGAGACGTGGGGAAGATTCAACTCCGACCAGAGGAGGAACCAGATTGAAAGGAAGCGAGGCCGCTGAGGGGGAGGGGGCTGCCAAGATGGCGTCGGCCTCCTCTGGGCCGTCGTCGGGCGGGTTTTCACCCGCGGATTCCGGGGTTCCTGGCTGCACCTCGTCCTCAGGTAATCAGGGCGGGGCGGGGGGCGGATGACGGCTGTGCGGTGGGAGCAAAGAGCGAGACGTGGGAGGGCACCTGTGGCTCGGGATGTCGGAGGAGTTGCCGGTAAGGAGGACAGATGGCTGGGCTTTTCCAGTGGCTGGGCTTTCAAATAGCAGGGCTTTCTGAGCGGGCCGGGGAGGCTGAGGAAAGGATGGATTTGATTGAGAAAACGGAAGCTGGCAAAAACGTTGGCTGTCTTCGAGGAGGCCGAGAGTTAAGGACCTTAAGGAGTAGGGTCAGGAGGGGATGGAGATGGACGGTGAGGGTAGGGGAGGAAACAGCAGGGAAACCCAGGGGAGTCGAGGAAAGGAAAGTCCGTGGAGGCCTCATAAGGAGAGAGGAATTATTGTGAGAGGCCTGTCGAATCTAAGTTGGTTGTGTGTGGGGTTAATTGGATAAAAGTGTGGAAGAAAAGCAATGGGACTTAAAATGTAAAATTTAAGAACGATGGGACGCTTTCGATGGCTGGGGAGTTCAGGAGATTGTGAATGTTGTTGGGGGTGGGAGTGTATGGAGACGTCGTTTTCCTCCGAGCCCCCCCCCCGTGCGTCATTCCTTCTCACTTGGAGCCCCCATCCTCCCACATACACAGGCGCGTGCTCGCACAGACACATTTTACCAAATGTCCTGCCTTGATGACTCCTATCTCTAGACTCACCAACTCTGGGAAGGAATGAGAAATTTTGCAGGGGGCCTGAGGAATGGGGGAAATTAGGGTTAAAGGACCCTAATAACAGATGGAGAAGATGGAATGATGAGAGTCTTGAAGAGTTGCACTAGAGGCTTAGAGAAGTGATGTTGGGAAGTAGGTCTGAGGAGGATGGAGTTGGGGGGTGGCTCTGAGTGCTTGTGGGGGGGAATATTGCGTAATAGGAAATGGACTGAAAGAATGCTTCGGCTGTATCAGGAACTTGGCACT
Organism: Aselliscus stoliczkanus; assembly: GCA_033961575.1. Lineage (NCBI taxonomy): Eukaryota > Metazoa > Chordata > Mammalia > Chiroptera > Hipposideridae > Aselliscus > Aselliscus stoliczkanus. Next base: position 104,152,679 of record CM066739.1, read on the forward strand.
TGGAGAATCGAGACAGGGACTACAGCTCAAAGTAGTTAGAAACTATTGATGATTGACGAAGGGCTGAGGAGCCCACAAGAAAAGCAACAGACTGTGTGTAGGAGGGGAAATGTGGTGCTGGGATGTGTATGTGTGTCGGGGGAGAGTTTGAGTCAGAAACTGTTCTAGAGCTTCCATCAGAAATGTCTGGTGTTCCCCAGTGACTGTTGCCTCTACACTGTAAACAGGAGAGGCTACCAGGTGTAGGGTGCTTAACTTTGAGATGTTGACATTCCTTAAGCCTGGGAGTGAATCCCTGCCATTTTGAATTGGCTAAATAGAGGGTTCCACCTTTCCTATTCAACTCAGATGAGCTAATAAATTGTCACAAATACCTTCTTTGTAAGATGCAGTTTTATTTATGTACATCTATTTTTAGTTTCTTGAGAGGTGATTTTTTTGCCTTTCCTAAAAAACCACTACAGGGCCAGAACAACTCATGTTGCATCCTCAGTGTGAAGCAGGATAAAGTAAAAATGACAAGGTTTTTTTTGTTGTTTGTTTGTTTATTTATTTATTTATTTTGAGGGCAGTGCCACTGGCCCTCATATGTGGGACCCAAACCGGGGCCGCTGGCTTCCCAAGCCAGCGCTTAACCACCGCGCCACTCGGCCAGCCCAATAACAAGTTTTTTTAATATAGCAGCTCCTTAATTTTAAACCTCTTTTCCCCCCTGCTCTAATGCAAGAAAGAAGAATGCTCATGTGTGCTCCTTACACTTCTTAACTATCAAGTCAGGTATTCTCTCTGTTAGAAACCAGAATACTCTTAAAAGTCTTGTGTTTGTATCCCAGAATTTTACTTGGCCTGTCTCTCATGGAAGTATTGGCCAGGTGGACAGATTTAAGAGTAAAAGGAAATATTTCTTTGTCCCTTACTGATACATCTTCCTCCTCTTCCATCTCTACGTTTACTTTAGGCAGCCTTATCTTTTTGAGATGTCGTTATTTGATATTTTTGTATATTTTTATGTTTTCTGCCAGATCCTAGGGCTAGCAGTTAGTAAAATTCAGATTGTATAAATGTTTTTTCCTATTGTTTTCACCAGAAAGTCAAATTTCAGTGGACTTTACATCTCCTTGACTCTACTGTGTTTATATCTGAAGTCAAGGTGTAAAGATGTCTAAAAGTAAATAGCTTTCGATTCCTTTTTGTACTTTTGTTTCTTACACCCTTCTCCTCTGCTGCTGCTTTTTTTTTTTTTTTTTGCAGTTTTATCACTTTATTCAATCAGCAGCTCTCATCTACATAAACTGTTTGTAGATCTTTGACATTGGTGACAGGTACAGAGGTACTAATTTATAGAGCTTATTTGGCGCGTCTTCATCCTCATTATGTTTTCTGGACAACGGCACCTGGATACGATATGAGACATTCCTTATTCCTTTGGCCCAGATCTTTGTTGAGTCTGGTGTCATGGCGCACACCTGGAGTTACCTCCTATCTTCTTCATGGCAAATTTCCAGGTCTCTTTGACTGCCCAAGGGGCACGCTTCTTGAAACCCACTCCATGGATACGCTTTAAATGTTGATGGTGGATTTTTCTGGTCACTACCTTGTTGATGGCAGAACTGCCCTTTTTGCCACTCTTCTCTACGAGAGCCCTTCTGCCAGGCCCAAGTTAGAAAGCCCTCCTTCTCTGCTTCTTTGGCAAATATTGAAATAGTTGGATAAAGAAAAATGGGGATGGGGCTGGCCCAGTGTCACTTTGGTTGAGAGTTGGCTTGGGACACCAGCTCTGGGCAGCAGGGACCCAGTTCGGATCCCACGTAAGGGCCTGCGCCCTCAACAGCTAAGATGATGAACAATAGCTCAACCTGGAGCTGACAACGGCATAGGCTGCAGCCCCTGCTGCAGTGGGCTGCCATAAGCTACCGTGAGCAGCCGGCAGCCAGTGTGAGCTGCCGTGAGAGGCCGTCCGATGGCCCACGACCAACTGCCTCACCCAGGAAGAGTGCAGCGATCACAATACCAACATGGGCCAGTGAAGCGAAGCCTTCTTCAACTAGACTGAAGAACAAAAGGACAGCAATTTGTCTGTTCCGCTACCCTGATTCCCCAGCCTGTTCCCCTCCCTCAATTCCCCAATAAAATGTAAAAAAAAAGAAAAATGGGGAGCATTAGAGATCTTGTTCCCTGGCATATGTTGTTTTGGTTCAAATAAACTCATAAAAATTCTCAAAAAATAAACTAAGAAAAACTCTGTTCATAAGTATTCCTGAAAACATGGGATTATAAATACTCAATACTGACTTTTTTGTGTAGGTTTGGGCTTAGTAAATTTAATTTACTAGAGTAGTTCATTTCAAGGATATATATATATATATATTTTTTTTTTTTTTTTGAGGGCAGTGTCACAGGCCCTCATATGTGGGACTCGAACCGGGGCCACTGGCCTCCCAACCCAGCGCTCAACCACCAGGCCACTCAGTCAGCCCAAGGATATATTTTTGAAGAGTATAGGATATTTGATCCTGATGCAAAAAAAAAAAAAAAAAAAAAAGAGGCTATTAAGGAAGGTTTGTATTTGTGATTGGATGAGAGTGGTGCTCTGGATGGATGGTACGTGGGGAATTAGGACGTTGGCAGGAATAAGTGATGGTTTATGATTTTCTAAATTGTTAAAGGCTAGAAGGCTAGCCTTATTGAAATTCAGGGTAGGGTGTGTGTGTGTGTGTGTGTGACACAGTGTGTCTTTTAACCATCTTAAAACTAATTTATTGTTATTAGATGTTTAGGTGAACTCAAATTTTGGTGAGACTCTGAAATCCTGAAAGCACGAGTCTCTAGCAGTGTTGAAAATGGGTACAAAATAAGAATGTCAGGATGATTCAGGTCAGATTGGTGTTTTAAATAAGCCACTCATAACCTTTGGAGGCTCAAAATCTTCTGGCATTCAAATACAAAGGACAGGTTTTTTAGAATAGTTGTTCTCTGCCAGTGTTAAACCCCTGTCTAGATTATTTCACCATTAAGCCGGAACTGGTCTTTTATGCTGCTGACAAGTGAAATACAGAGGGTACCACAAACCATACGCTCCGAGAGATATTTGACATCTTTTCCCATTGGAGTAATTACCATATTTGGATTTGGGGAAGGCAATTATAAATGAGTATCAGTTTACAGCAGCCATCATCATGTGCTTATTCTTACATTTTGGTTGTTAATAAAAGGTGATGCAGTTTGCTGGCTAGTCTCAGCTGCTTGGTGATCACGTAAAGGAAATTTATTCCTTTTCGTCCTTTCTCACCCGGCCTCATTATTTGGACAGTGGTAGCACCATTTAAAACATAAAATCAGCCCTGATAAAGTACTGTTGACAGTGTAACCATCTGTCACTAATGTACAGAGAGCCTGTTTCCCTATTTGTGGTCTGAATATAGTCCATCAAGAGCTGGAAATCCAACCGCTGAGTCCCCTTTTCACTACCATGAAGGCAGTAAAGAGTTTCTGTTTTGGAGACTTGATTTGAAGTTAATAGAGGAATTAGAAAGTAAAGTTAGAATGCTAAGGTGTACACTGCTCCCCTGAAATTAGAGAGCTGTGTGATAAAATCATGAGTGACTCCCCCAAGAAAAAGAACTTGAAACCTTAGAAGATCTGAACTTGTAGCTCGTTTTGCTTCAGGCCAGAACATTTCTGAAATTATCACCCTTCACCTGTATGATTTTATCATAAGCATTGTGATTTGGAGATAACATTACAGTTCCCCCCCCCCTTTTTTTCCCCTTAACTGCTGAGGGAACCCCAGAGGACACAAGCATTTTTGCTTGGGACAGCCTCATCAGTCCTTCATTTTGTTGGCCTTGTTCTTCCCAGCAGAGCCCTACCAGTAAATTATGCTGTAATCTGATAACTCCAACTGGTAGGGATTTTGTTGAGGGTGGTTGTCTGGGTTCTTTGTATACAGTGTAAGCCATTTGTAGGCTGATCCCTTTCCTTTCAATTCTCCCATACTAGTAAAAAGTAATGTAACTTAAGCCACTTTACTGGAGCGAGACACTGAAATTTGGAAACATGAAGATATAACAGAATGTCATGTAGTCAGAATATCACCAGGTACCATTTTGGTTGATACTTTATAAGTAGGGAGAGAGTTTTCTGTTTGCTTTATTATCGGGGGATTTTGACCCCACCCCCCTTTTTGCTTTTGTTCCCTGGATAGAGTCTGCCAGAAAACTGACATCAGAATGTCATTGTTTTTGATTAACCATTTATTTCTGCCATGGCTGCTTAAGCCTTTGACTATCAAAATAGTATGTTTTGCTTGTTAATTTCTGTGTGCTACTCTGGGTTGATATAAAACTTCTGATTAATGACTGCTCAAATATGTACTAGCTATTAGCTATTAGCTAGTACATATATCAGCCTATTTTTCTTTGACAATATAATGGAATCTATAGCCTATGAAGTGAACAACAGAGATAACACCAGGCCAAAGGCAGAACTGGGGAGAAGGAAGGTGATTATTTTATCCTTTTAAGATGGCTGTTTTCTTTCAGAATTTTGGGATATTTTTGACATACAGAGAGCAACAAGACCAAAGTTGTCAGTTTCTTCATCTCTCTCTCTTCCCCCCCCCTTTTTTTCTTTCTATTTTTTTATGTTTTATTCTCTTTCTCACTTTTTTTTCTGTCTCTCCTTTTTACTGGGTCAAGGATAAAAGTATACTTCAGTAAGTATGCTATTTGCTGATAGCCTGGTAGAGGGAATATGTTCATCTCTGAGTTCCAAACCCCAGCCCACCATTCAGTCTTGAGTGTTTGCACTGAGGGTGTTTCCTAGAGGAAACCCCTTCTGAACCCATTTCCTCTATTGCACTTCACTTCTCCACCCTTTCCTATCAAAAGAGAACATTGTTTAGTTTCTACCTATCCGTGGATCCTGTTTTGTTCATATCTTTTCTGCGCTTCTGTTGTTTCTTTTACTATTTTTTTGTTTGAAGTCAACTTTTTCCTTATCCGCTACATCTTCTTAAACTTTGTCTCCAATCATTTTTCTTTCTCCTCCTGTAAAATCCTAGTCTGTTTATTTGTAGTGGCTGTATACAATAGGTATTAATTGATAAACCTCTGATTCTGAAAAAATCTCTGTATTGTATTGTTGGAGTCTGAGGAAGACTTTGGCAGAAAGAGAGGGGGGCAGGTTTCTACTAGAGAGTTTAATGTATCTTATTATTTGTCTTGTATACTTTATTTATTTTATTTTATTTTTTGAGGACAGTGTCACTGGCCCTCATGTGGGACCCAAACCGGGGCTGCTGGCTTCCCAAGCCAACGCTTAACCACCGCGCCACTCGGCCGGCCCTGTCTTGTATACTTTAGTGAACAATATGGAATTAATCCAGAAAAGCATTGCCCCAAATAATCAGTTGATGGGGAGTGGGCTAAGGAATGATAAGGAAAGGGAAGTTGTAGGGAGAGCATGGAAGAGGTTTTTTAGGATATACATATCATTAGCTAGGGTAGAGTAAATGGGCTTTCCTTTGCACAGTGTAGGTAAACATGCCTGGGAAACTTCCAAGTTTTCCTTGACAAGAACTTCTATAAAAGGGATGGCAAAGAAGTGACTTGGTCATATATCTGCATGTATCTCTTGATTTCCTTGCATTGGTGGGTAATTGCCTTGAAGTACATTGTTGGGGCAATTCATGTTCATTATGATCTCATTAAAATTAGGCTTTCTCTGCTGAAACATGTACATTCCAATCCTGCAAGATTCATTGCTTTTTCGAGATAGATAGAGCCAGGTTTGTAAATTGAATTAGGAGGTGGCAATCTGCCAGAAGTCTCAGATACCTTTTGGTCAAGGATGGCTTATCCTGGAGATTCAGGTCTTCTAAAGAAGGACTCAGATTTTTTTTTTCATGTTTTCAATCAAAGTTTTAGTGCCAAGAAATACATATTTGAAGCCTGAGACCCATAAAATTTGCCTTGTAGAGGTTGAAGCAAAAGTTTATCACTAGAGGGAAATGTAGAGATAGTTTAATTTAACTTTCTCATTTTCCAAATGAGGGAACTGAGGATCAGAGAGATTATTACCAGTGGCAGAGATGTTGCATAAAAGCTGTATGTTACCAAGATGAGTCTTAGTAAATTTGTGGCTCATTTCTTGCTACTTAGTTGGCTTTTAGCTGAGGATAGCCCAGACTGCTTTCTAGCTTCTAGTTTCTAGGAGCATCTTTGCCTTTCTGACTTTTCCCTAGAAGATCCTTGAAAAATTGAAATGGATACCTGCTAGGAAACAAAATTTACCTTTTCTCTGAAATGCGGCTTACTTTCATAATTGGCTTGGGTTCGTCCTGATTTGAGGGTGCAGTAATGGTACTTTTTTTAAAAAAACCCACTATCTTATAGTTGTGTGCTCAGCAGTACTTTTCATGAGGCAGCTGACACTTTAGACATACTTTTGAGTATTTACATTTGGAGAACATACTGTGCCTCCCACTGGCAGGGGTATACAGTAATTAAAGTGGCTTTCATTATTTCAAGTTATCGAAGACCAGAGAGATTGGTTCAGATAGTCCAGCAAACAACTGGGCTGCCTGTGTTTTTCTGTGTTTTGTTTTGTGTGGGTTTTTTCTTTTTTTTCTTTTAAAACTTCTGGCTCTCAATCTTACCAACCAGCCCCCCCTAAGAGTTAGCTTTTTGCTTCCGAAAAGCCCGTTTGTCTATTTGTGCTCTGTGTGGGAATTACTAGCGACACATTCATGGAGTAGGTCCCTGGGATTGCTTGTCTGTGACTTGTTCAGGCACAATTCCAGCTGTCTGAGGAATGCACATCCGGTTGGCCTCTAGTGTCCCCAAATTATATGCTTGCTTCAAACATTGAAGTCAGCCACACACTGCCTCTTAGTTTCTCGTCTGGTAGATGATGTCATCTGTTCTTCGACGGAAATGCTTCTGCTCTGAAAGCACCGGGAGAGGCTCTGGTATTAAGGTCAGCTCTTGTTTTGTTCCACAGACTGGGGGTGGGGGGTGGGGGAAACGGGACTCTCATGTCTGAGCTCTTTACTATCTGAAAATACCTTTGTTCATCAATCTCCTCTTTTAAGTCCAACTCATTTCCCCTCTGAAGTTTGCCCTTTTCACACTTTTCAGCATTATAACGATGGATTTTTCTCTTCTACATTTTCTCCTTCCTCTCAATGGTGAGCCTTAGTCTCCAGTGGTTTAGTAGTAGCACATTCATGGAGAGCCACAGTGGTGTTTGGCCAAGTGACTAGAACAGCCCCTCCAGTACCTTGGTCACCACAGACACAGTTAGGGTGGGGCCAAGGACCAACAAGAAATGCTTCCTTAAGACGATGAGTCCCGGGTTACTCAGAAAAATTTTTTGCGACATGATGTGATGATTCAGCTTTGTGTTTAAGCAGGAATTGATCTAGTCGTTTTCACTTTGGCACTTGGCTGGTTCAGCTGTTTTGAAATTATTTTAGTAACATTGAAGATTTCCCAGCTTACTTTCATAATTCAGAGGTGAAATCTTTTCTATTTGTCAAGTCTTGTCGTTCTGGGGATATGCTGAAGTTAGATACCCTTGTTTTATAGGAGAATTGATATTCTGAAGGATATGAGAAAACCTCTTCACAGAGAACCCCTTCTATATGCTAATGTAGATTTGTTTCAGGTAGAATAGACCTCTCAAAGTATTATTAAATGTGGGAGAGAGTGAGAGGAGTCAGGCTTATTTGTAGTTTGGAATTACCAGCAGCATTCAAGGCATTTCTTTTCCTATTTTTCCTTCTAGTCTGTCGCTGCAGCAGCATAATAGAATTGTACTGAACTTGAGTTAATGTGTGGGGTGGGGGAGTGATGTTGGCCTGTATGTGTGGGACTGTTGAGTGGTGGTTTACAGGGGAAAATGGATTATAAAAGCAAAGAGAACAGCCATAAAGCCACCTGGTGTATCTCTTTTCTTTAGTTGTTAAATTATCTGTAGTTTGTTATAGAAAATTTTTGTAGTAAGGAAAAATAGAAATTTAAAGTTGCAAAGTCACCCTAACTCCCCCAATCCAAGATAGTCATATTTTAACATTTTGGTATACCTTTTGGACCTTTGCTATGTGTATAATAAATACATGTGAATTTATAGGTGTGTTTTTCAAAAATATATAATTTTTTTTTTTTTTTTGAGGGCAGTGTCACTGGCCCTCATATGTGGGGTCCCGAACCGGGGCCGCTGGCTTCCCAAGCCAGCGCTTAACCACCGCGCCACTCGGCCAGCCCCAAAAATATATAATTTTTTGACCTTTTCCAACAGTTTACTGTTGCACCCTATCCATAAATATACATAAAAATAACAGTAGTATCCTGTTCCATTTTATGACTACACTACATTTTATATCACCAATCCCTTGTTCATTTGGATTCTTTCCAATTACAGTATCTATTACAGTGTTGCATTAAATATCTTTGTATATTCATCTTTTGTCCACTTGACTAATTATTTCCTCAGGATAAATTCCCACTTCTGGATCAAATTTTACATACTTGTTTTTAAGGCTTTTTGCTATGTATTGCCAAATTGTCCTCCAAAAGTGGAAGATCCTCAAATAAAATGTATAGGTTTTCTTTCTTTTAATATTTTCAAAGATTAAAAGCCTGCATGCAGAGTTTTAGACCTGAAAATTTTTTACCAATCCGAAATCCTTCTGGAGTGAAATGATTTGGGTTACAAATTTTGTGACTCTTGGTATATTTTTCTACCAGAACTTTTCCTTCTCTCATTTTTTTGGACATTTATCCACAACAGCAAAAAAAAAAATCATCTCACATTTCACAGTATGGGGCTGGGGCTCAGGCCAGATCCTGTTCGTAATTTTAAACTTTAGAGTTTTTAAAAAAAGATATGCTTATTCTGCTATAAGCAAGTACAACCCAGAAGTAAGTGATAACTTTCTGTTTTTCCTCATTTAGGTTTCAACTTTCTGTGCTGTGGGGTCAAGCGTAAGAGAGGTAGATCTGATGTGTATCTGTGCTGAAGAAGCATGAGTGCGCAGTAACTAGCAGCCAACTCCTCTGCCTCATAACAATTGCAGACTTTGTAGTGTTAGTGCATGGTCTTCTCCTGAGAAGGCTATGGATGTCTTGTAAGCGTAATGTACTTGAGCTCCCATTTCCCGCTGCCTTCTCCAGAACAGATGCTATCTTAACCCAGGGTATCTTTTCTCACAGCTCCAGCTCCATGGTACAACATGAATCAATCAACTGCCTTTTGTCTCCCTCCAAATCTTCCCATAGCTTCATTTCCTTTTGTTTCAGTAAACGAGTCTCCACTGTTTTTCCTCCCCGCCCCCTCTGGTGTACCTCTCATTTCTCCTGACTTTTCCCATCCTGGAGATGGAATTTCATAATTCACAGGGATAACAATAATTGCTTGTATTTATAGAGTATATATAAGTGCTGTACATGGCTTATTTAAATCTTGTAACAGCTCTGTGAGGTACATGTTATTTCTCCATTTTAGACACGAGGTAACCAAGGCCTAGAAAGCTTTACTAAGCTTCACCAAGGCTACCTGGTTAAGTAAATGGTGGACCTCATATCACACCTAGGTGTCCCAATTTCAGAGCCCACATTCCTACCCACTGTGTTGTTATTGCTTCTTCACTAATCTGAAAGTCTGTGTGTGAACTAACTTAACATTAAATATTTGTTGTTGAGTGGGTACTGACCAAACCAGTAGTCCTTGGTGAAGGAGAGAATAGTACAGAAGGGAACTTACCTTTTCCCCCACAAAAAACAAAATTCTGAGCTCCTCTGTGTGTAACGTGTGGAGTCATTCTTGCTGAAACTATTTTAGAAGTTAATGTAGATTTATGCCAAGGATTGGTAACTGGTGCTGCAGTCACTTCCAAGATCCCTAAAACAAAACAAAAGAGGGTGCTGATAGATCCCTATCAGATGCCCTTTTTTTGTCCACTGTAGATTCAGTAATCAAGCCTTATGGTTTTTTTGGGGTTTTTTTGGTTTTTTTTTTTTTGAGGGCAGCGTCACTGGCCCTCATATGTGGGACCCGAACCAGGGCCACTGGCTTCCCAAGCCAGCACTTAACCAGTGTGCCACTCGGCCGGCCCAAGCCTTATATGTTTTTAATCAGAGCAAGTCATGGTCCCATATGCACCAGAAAGAAAATTCTAATCTGACATGAGTGGAGCTCTTTTTTTCCCCCTCTGTTAAAGCTGTTGATATCTTATTGCAAAGACAAAAGGTACTGCCCTTGAGGACTTACTACTAACTATCCTTGTGCTTTCTTATCTCACCTAGACTCTAGTTGACCAGGAAACTGAAAAGAAAAGATGGTTTAGAAAAAAAGAGTTAAATTGAGGGTTAGGAATGTGGATTCCAGTTCTGGCCCCGTCACCGCCTTTACTCCAATTTTGAGCATCTCTCTTATGCTGTGTGCTTTCATTTATAAAAAAAGAGGGTTAGACTAAAAAAACTTAAAGGCCCTTTCTGAGTGATTTTTTTTTTTTTATAGTATAAAATGGACCAGTAGCTCAACTTGTGGCTGAAAGAGCTACGTTTGAGCTCAATTTGTTCTACTTAAAAATCAACTCTCATTAAGCTATAGGGTTTAGTCAGACTGCACACGCCCTGACTAGAACGGGAAAAAAAATTCCCAAAGTTGAGTACACCCTTGCTTCTTTCTAGGTCTTTTACATTTTCTTCTTTCTGCAGAAGGACTAGGCCTTGAAATCACCATAGTTGGCTCTGTATCATCTATTGACACACTCAAAAATAAGTTATTTGAACCATAATTTTTTTTGACACAGCCTGTTTGTCATGGCTTTATTTTCTTTGCTTCCAGTAGAGCAACACTAACTAGTTGTTTAAATGCCTCCTGGTCCAGGACCTGTTAATTAGTAGAAGTCCCATAGTCACGAAGGGGACAAACTTTGGACATGAATTGGGACATTAGTATACATAATACAAAGACAATTTCACTATTAGAACTTCATCCCTGAAGCTCACTTTCACTAGGGAAAACCTTTCAGAAAGAAGCCAGCTCAGATGAAGATGCTTCTTTATCTAGACTTGCTTGCTTCTATGGTATTTTTTCCCTAAACTTTTAATTATAAAACTTTTCAGACATACACAAAATAGAGATAGTAGTATAATGATCCTCCATGTACCCATCTGCTAGCTTCAGCAGCAACATTTGGCCAATCTTGTTGCATCTGGTCTTCTCCAGCGCCCGCCCCCCCCCCCCCCCGCCCCAGAAGTTTTAAAGCAAACCCAGTCTTCATGTGATTTCAGCCATCAGTACTTTAGAATGTATTTCTACAGATAGGACTCTATTGGCCAGGGGTGGGGGGGGGATAAGGACTCCATTGGCGGGGAGAGGGAGGGAGTTGTAATAATAACTACAGTGGCATTGGTGCAGCTACAAAATTAACAGTTATTTAATTTCTCCTCTCAAGAACCCTGTGTCAGAAATCTCCACTTATTTTCTAATCAGCATCTGGACAAGTTTCACATATTACATTTGGTGGATCTTTCTCCTAAGTCCTTCATTAAAAGTTCCCATACCCTATAGGGCTAAACAAGATATGTTTGTAAAGCTTTTAAAGTGCTATAAAAATATAAATTGGGGCCGGCTGAGTGGCGCGGTGGTTGGGCGCTGGTTTGGGAAGCCGGCATCCCCAGTTCGGTTCCCACATGAGGGCCGGTTACACTGCCCTCAAAAATAAAAAAATAAATTGGTCAGAAGTATAAACTGAAGAGAAAGAGCCCTTCTAAAAACGTATCAGCATTTCAGTTTAGTATCGTAGTCAGCATTAAGGTGAAATAGAATGTGGAGATGTCCAAGTGATGGAGAAAAAAGCAGAAACTGCATTCCTCCAGGTCAGGATCTTAAAACTGTCCAGGGTGCCTAGCGTAATTCCTGACACATAACAGGTGATCAATAAGTAGTTGAATAAATGAAAATGGAGAGGAGCAGGAATAGTTCTGCATTGAACTGCTGCTGAGATGTGTTAAAATGGAGAAATGAGGAGAAGCTGGGCTAAGAGCTTCTCTGTAGCATGGGTAGACACACTGTCAACCTCTGCATCCTCACCCCAGGCCAGTGTGCTCGCCTGTCTTGTAGCACACACCACAGCTCTGGTGTGGGCTGATGATAATGCAGGCATATTAATAACCATCCTCCTGAGTTTTGACTTAGATGCAGAGAGGCAGGTCCCAAACTTCTCAGGAGAAAGGTTTTTCCCTGAAAAAAGTAAATTTTAACATTGGAACCCTTCTGTCTATTCAGTGTCCCTACCCAAAAAGAGAATGACATATATGGATCATAGATATGGATTGTAAAATGATAAAATACCTTTATCAGAGAGTATTTTTAACAAAGATGCTAGAGAAATTTCTGTTGAATAATATTCTAGTCTTATCTCTATGGATGAATCTCATTCCTCTTAAACATTGGCTGGCTGGGATTACAGCCTGGCCAGGCGTTGCCATGCTGAGTTGGTCTCTGTCTCTCTCTCCCCCACCCTTATCTCTTTTCACTTCTCCTTCTCCTTCCCTTCCCTCTGCTCTCCCTCCTTTTTCTTTTTCTCCTTTTTTCTGTACTTATAGAAGAGAAAGCTTGATTTTGAGGTGATCAGACACCATGCTGGTGACTCTTCAGTCTCATGGACTTCTCAGTAGACAGTTTCTCATTGGCAGAGCTTTGGGCCACTTGGCCAGCCTTTAGCAGACGGTACCCTGAAATGTCACTCTGCTCTTCATTGGGGTTCTGGACCAAGCTGGATGTTATAGCAACACTGGTAAAATTCTGTAGGTATTTTTCTCCTCCCTTCCTTTTGGTAGGTTAGAGCTCTGATCTGTGCCCAAGGGGCAAAACTTCGGGCAAGGAAGAGAGCAAAGCTTGGCTCCTGATTTTCCTCCTGCCTGTGTTACTTGGTCTGATTATTTAGACCCCAATAGCTTTGTAATTGCTTCAGCTGTGGTGTCCTTGGCATTAATCCCTGCTTTACAGTTGCAGATAGCTACGCAGTTGGCACCCAGATTCCACTGACAAGTCCTCCCGCCCTCGTTCTGGGTACTTTGCAGGAGTTAGCAGCCCTAGCGCTACATGTCTGTGTGATAACACTAGGAGAGGTGGCAAAGTAGATCATTTAGAGAGTAAGAAAGCCTCAAACCTACTCTCTGCCTTCAATCACCTATCTGCTTTTTCTCCCCATTGCCTAACTTTGTCGAATTACTTCTTGCAAATAGACTAGGTTATTTTCTAGCTGAGACTGTCAGACTAGGAGCGGACGTTGGCTCTTCTTGATTCTGCCAGATCCCTCCCAAGCCTATCCTCTGGGGTAAAAGAGGAAGGGATCTGCCGGTCACTGACCAAAAAGCCAGAATCAGTGGTTCTCTTCTCAGCTGAAATACTGATTTCCTCACAGAGAACCACTGATTCTAGAGGTGTTGTATGTGTGTGTGCGCACTTTCTGGGAGGGGGGAGGAGAGGGGAGGGGCTGGAGGATTTGGGAGGAGCCAAGTACTTTGAGATGCTAATTAGAATTTCATGAAGGCCTGGGTAATGGAACATTAAACCTCGGTGTGGGCCCAACTTTGCTCTTGCATTAGAAATCCCATACAACATATTTCTGTAGCACTTTACAGTCCGTAAAGTATTTTGATTTAGCTTAGCTCATCTAATCTTTGCATAACCAAATATAGGTTCCTCTTTTAGTGAAATACACAGAACAGTTTGCCTGATGTAACAGGAATTTCAGCCCAGGCCTTCTCATTTTTTAAATAGCTCAGCATGTTGACCTGCTCTGGGCTAAAAGGTTGTAACATATAAAAGGTTTGGCTATTTTTTGTTAGTGGACACCTTAAATTTTGCAGTAAGTCAGTAGCAGTGTTAATTATAAACGTGAGTCATCCTGGCGTATTGTTCCTTGGAAGCTTTAGCTTAGGGTTCCAGTCCTAATTTACCTGGTCTTTCACTAGCTCAAGCCGACCCTTTGAAGATGAAGCACACGACAGAAAGTGTAGATTACTGGGCTCTGCTGTTTGCCCCCGTTTTCTGGGTCATTTTATGTAGCATGTCTTCCTAACAGCTAGGTGACATTTCTTGCCTCCTTTTTGGGAAGAGAAATGAAAACCATCTGTTCCCCATTTTTTGCCGCTCTGACTCACTGCGAGGAAGGAACTTTTGCTGTTCTGCTTGTTGGTACCAGAAATACTGGGTCCTCGGCCTTTGTATTACTAAGCACTTTGTCCTTCGGCCTTTGTACTGCTGAGGACTAGCATAGCCATTCCTCTGAGCCCAGCTATGTTCTGGAAATCTCAGGGCACTCAACCATTTGTCTTAAACGGTCATATTTAGGGCTTTATCTGATTCCCTTTAATCCCATGTGTCTGTTGCTGCCTCACCATTAATCATATATGTGTACTAGAGCTGGGGTCTTCTACTCAGGTTTTAACTTACATTATTGAAGATTCATCCCATTTGGACTCCTCTTTTTACTTCTCTTTTATATGAATGTTCTTTTTTCCCTTTGAATTCTTAAGAGCTAGAGTGAAGTGATACATCAGTAAGATACAGGCCAACATTCTCCAGTATGAAAAGGAAAGTAAGGCCTGTCTTCATGTGTCTTCCTAGATGATAATGGAAGGAGCTTGTGGGGATGGCAGAGCCTTAAGAATTGACTTAACCTGTCAGAGTAGGTTTTTCTATAGATGTGATCTTTTAGTCACTTTCTAAACATACTTATTCTTGAAATCTTTCCTAAATTTAAATGGATAAAAGTCTTGGGCCGGCCGAGTGGCGCATTGGTTAAGCGCTGGTTTTGGGATGCCAGCGGCCCCGGTTCGGATCCCACATGAGGGCCAGTGACACTGCCCTCTACAGCTAACAACAGCTCCACCTGGAGCTGGGCTGTGCGAGCCCCGGTGATGGTGTGGGCTGCCATAGGCTATAGTGAGTGGCCCGCAGCCAGCGTGAGCGGCTGGCAGCCAAGAGTGAGCTGCCAATAGCCGCAGTGAGCGACATCCAGAGGCCAGCGACCGATCTGCCTCATCCGGGAAGAGCGCAATGACGATACCAACAGTGAAGCAACATCCTCCGCAACTAAACTGAAGAACAAAAAGACAGCAACTTGTCTGTTCCCCTTCCCCGATTTCCCAACGCTGTTCCCCTCCGCCAATTCCCCAATAAAATCTTTAAAAAAAAAAAAATAAATAAATAAATAAATAAATAAATGGATAAAAGTCTTAAATAATAGTTATGAGATTTAACCACATTTATCTTACACATCTGCACTGATTAAATATTTAGTAAGTAAAACTTACATTAGTAAGTCAGTGCCAACAAATTCCTGTTGCGTTTTCTGTTGAGTTAGCAGCAGAAATCAAGACAGGGCTATAGGGATGCATTTCTGCCTGCACTGAATGCCTTTTCATTATTTTGACATTGCATTTTCTCCTCCTTAGCCTCCTCGTCTCCGTAGGTCAACTCTTTACCTTTTTTCTGAAATAATACAGGAAAAAAGACACTGTGATAAGCTCTAAATGTTCTTATCCTTTAGTTTTACAGGGAAAATGAGCCAAAGCCCAGACCTCCCAGTTAGCCTTGGGTGCCTCTTAGGCCTTTTCTCTTTCAGCCATAGTATCAGTGGGACCTTCTGACTCTAATGGTTACTCGTATCAAGAACAGATAATATTTCTCACAACAGACATGAACACTGGAGGAAGAAAAGGGGCTACAACAGAATGGAATATACGTAAGGGCTCTGAGCACAAAGGAGGGAGAGGAAGGACATTTAAAAATCTCTCTCCATGGGGGAGGGGGGATTGTCACTTTGAGGGATTAACAAGTATAACTATTGCACTGTGTTGTACACCTGAAGCTAATTTTTTTAAAAAAAAATGTTTATTTTACAATAAAAGAATAAAAAAATAAAATAAAAAATAAAAAAATAAAAGTCTCTCTCCAAAAGGATCTGGTATCACAAAGCAACAGGCAGGAAGCTCATTGTCAGGTCTATTATAGTTTGACTTAGACCCTGATTCTTTCAGTGTGTGTGGTAGAGACTCTGTGTATGTACATACTTATGATTGTGTTTTGTTTATTTTTTAACAGCACCTGGAGCCAAGAGATCCATGACATCTGAGGTAAGTTGCATGTTGATACGA
Source organism: Aselliscus stoliczkanus (assembly GCA_033961575.1). NCBI lineage: Eukaryota > Metazoa > Chordata > Mammalia > Chiroptera > Hipposideridae > Aselliscus > Aselliscus stoliczkanus. The sequence continues at coordinate 104,168,857 of CM066739.1, forward strand.
TGACTAAAACTCTAGTTCTGGGATGGGAGAATAGCTGTTTATGACTTCTTTGTTTTCCCCTATTTGAGTCTTGGGAGCTAGATAGGGTTCTTCCATCTCTGTGGTAAGCTAGAAATTACACAGCTCTACTTCTGTTGCAGTTTGTTATGGATATTAATAAGAGCTCCCATTTATTGAGCATTTTGTAATGGAGCTAATGCAATAATGTATCTGAGTGCCCTTTGTGGGTATTCTTATCTAATACTGCAGACGACTCCCACGAGGAAAGTCCTGGTGTCACCCATGTTTTACAGATGAAGGAAGTGAGGGTTAGAGGTTCCAGAGTTTGCTCAAGGTCACATAGTTAATAAGTAGGATTAATAGGTGGGATTAATAAATGTGGCATTGACACCCAGAGAGTTCACACCAAAGCCCACTCTCTCGTTTTGCTGTTGCTTAGCTTCAGTAAATAGGAATAACTTCTTTTAACCATACAGAAGCCATTAATTTTCTTAAGTTTTTCTTTTCTGTGCAAAATACTTTTTGCTTAACTTTCTTCCCACAGAGTAGTTTCCAACCCTCTTTTTACTTCTTGCCTCTCTCCTGGGTTTTGTGGGGATGGGACCTCAGAGTATGGGCCCTGTTTGCCTGAGATTTTGGGCTTTTCTCTGAGAACATCTAAGATCTTTGAGGTTATATACTGGGGTTTTCTGGCACAAAGGGCCTTAGCAAGGAGAGTAGAACTTGCATATCAGGCCCTGAGATCTTGACCTCCTCCTTCCACTAGTGTTTTTGCCCTCTGGCTTACTGTCGTGCTGGCGTCTTGGCCATGGGGAACGGCCTCGTAGGCTCTGCTCTATGGGTTTTACTCCCTCCTTATTTCAGGGGCTGTCACGTGAATGGGAAACAAAGCCATGTCAAGTTCTCAGGAATCTCTTCAAGACACCGAGGCGAGGCCCCTATCTCAGGCGGTCATCTCATTGCCTCAATCTTATCATTCCTGGGTTTGCATGCTTTCATTTGCCAGTGGCTAGGTCATTTCTGCTGGGGCTTCAGGGTGAGCGATTAGTGTTCAGACTGGGTTGAAGGTTAGAGGGGTAGTGATTTCTGAAAGGAAGTTGGTGAAAAAAGGACGGATTTGTGGGACTCTCCTTCTCACCTATCTCGCTTTCATGCACTGAGGTTTATCCTTTGTTTCTGGGGCTATTTCCTACTTCTCTTGTTTCTACTTCACTTTCTATGTCATCTTCATGAGGACCAAATGTGGAATATGTGTCCCTTGGAGTTTTTTTTCTGTGTCCTTTCAGCCAGTTAATTCACTGGGAAGCCATGCTCTAGCCGTGTGTTTGCATGGGGTGGGTCTTCTGAAGATTTTGTAAACGTTCATCATCTAAAAGGGTGTGTTGGTTTGTTTTGTTGTGATGTACCATCATGGTAGCTGTTTGGTTTATTGTGTGGGAATTATATGCTAATCCCAACTCCCCTCTTTCTAGGTGCCTTATGCCTCTGGCATGCCCATTAAGAAAATAGGCCACCGAAGTGTTGATTCCTCAGGAGAGACAACATATAAGAAGGTATGTCTGGGTGGAATCCTTTCATCTTACTCCAGGAAGGGATAATTCTGTCTCCTTGACATTCTCCACGTTCTATCCCATTTCTTTTCTTTATTTCTTTTTTTTTTTTATTGGGGAACAGTGCGTTTTTCCTGGACTCATCAGCTTCATGTCAATCAGTTGTTTCAATCTAGTTGTGGAGGGCGCATCTCAGTGGCCCATGTGGGGATTGAACGAGCAACCTTGATGTTATAAGTAAGCACTGCGCTCTAACCACCTGAGCTAACCGGCCACCCTGTATCCCATTTCTTGATAGCCTAAGCCTTTGCACAAATAGCTATCATACAACTTGGACTTTTGAGCTTACTTCACAAAAGGTGAAGTGAATTGTCTCCCACCTGTATGTGTGTGTGTGTGTAAATGCGAATGTGCTTAATGGACAAATCTGGTGGTAGAGACTGTTTCGCAGAGCTGGGGAAATTGGGTTTTCCTGTTATGTATAAAGATGTAACAAGTCCCCCAGGCCATTCTCCTTCACTACAAGGACTATGTCTCTTGAAGTCCGTCTTTCCTCCAGTGCTGGATGTACATAAAATCTAGGCCAGCCCCCACCCAGCCTGCTGATACAGAAATAGATAGCATGTTGAGTGTGTTGTTTTTTTTTTTTTATAGATGGTAGTTTCAGCAAGTGAATAGGGCCTGGAACACCAGCTTTTTGAGCTCTTAAATGGATTGGAAAAGTAGTAGTAATGGCAAGAACAGAACCTTGAACTGGTGAAGAGAAAACAGGAGAAGAGCAGATGGAGGTGACCTTGATTCTTTAGTTCTGGACTAATTTGGAGACCCAGAGGCTCTCCAAGGGGCAGTGTGCAGCACCCCGTTTTGCACTGGTGTCTTGCCTGACATGGGGCATGAAGATTTCCTAGAGTCCTGCTCTGGCCCACATCAATTTTTCTTGTGTCTGTTCTCTGCCTTAATTGCATCGTGCCAAGTAATAGAGGTGGACTAACTCGTTCTCAGTCAAGGACCTGACTCTCCCTGCAATGCACTCTGCGGCCCATGTCAATTCAACAGACACTTTTTTTTTTTTTTTTGAGGGCAGTGTCACTGGCCCTCGTAAGTAATTCAACAGACATTTATTGAGCTCTCTTTATGTGCTGAACATTGAGACAAAAAGGTGAATTTCTAGTCTAATTGGAGAGGCAAACACTTAAAAAAAAATACCAGTTGTAATTTGAATGGCCACTGAGGACTAAGTAGAAATATAAGTAATAACCAGTGAGGATTAGGGATGAGGGAAATTATTTAGAACAAAACTGTCCAATAGAACTTTCTACAGAGATTGAAGTGCTATATCTGTGTTATTCAATGTGGCAGCCACTAGTCATACTTAAATGTGGCTAGTAAGACTAAAGAAGTGAATTTTTAATTCAAATTTAATTAACTTGAAGTGAAATAGCCATATGTGGCTCATGGTCACTATATTGGACAGCATAGATCTAGGTGGTAATAATTTTTCCAGGGGATTAGAATCCTAGATTGTAAGACTGGGGCTCTTGCATTTGTGTTTTGACCTTAGTATGATAATTTTAAGTCAAAGCACTTCTCTTAGAAATTGAGTCTTTTCAGGCTTTCTTCATCAGTTAGGAGTTTTTCTTGTTGTTTTTTTCTCCACTCTATTGTCCTTAGAACCCCAGTCAGGCCCTGTCTTAGAGGACTGAAGCTTCTATAGCCAGGTAGTCAATTAGAATATCAGTTAATTTTAGTTACATTCTCTATCAGATGAATAAAGTGTTTGGAGGGTCCCAAATTCTCTGGGGGAAAGAAATGTTGAAGTGAGACCTACCATTGTTCTCTCAATACAGTGTATCTTCCAAATACAGGTGTGATAGGAGGGCACACCTTGCCTGCTGGGGTGGGCTGGGACTGCCTCACCTTTGTTACTCTGTGTCTTCCATTCTTTGCCAGGCTAACGGTAATGGAGAGCGTGGGGAGGGGAAACTGGATTGCCCCAGAGTAGTCTGAACTACGCCTAGACAGGCATTTGCTCGCGAGTGCTCCTTCTGGGGCTTCCCCTCCTCAGTTTTTATTGCTCTGATATGATTTAATACCAGAAACTTCCCTCCCGTTTCTGTTTCGTTTTCAGACAACCTCGTCAGCCTTGAAAGGTGCCATCCAGTTAGGCATTACTCACACTGTGGGGAGCCTGAGTACCAAACCAGAGCGGGATGTCCTCATGCAAGACTTCTACGTGGTGGAGAGTATCTTCTTCCCCAGGTGCAGACGCCCGTGTTCAGGGTCATAGCCTGGAAAAGGGGGCCTTTTCCTGTCAACCTCAGGGCAGTTGTAGGGCTGCAAGTCATATTTAGACATGTGTCCAGTCCTTAACCTGATCTGGGTGATGTGGGACTCTAGAATTTGGGAAGCAGATGCTATCCTTGGATGCTTCAGTGAGCTTCTGGCCTTTGCAGTGAGCCCTAAAAAAACAATTCCATGCACTGGTAAGAGGCAGCGATATTCCCTGTGCCCTCATTTTAATCCCCATGTTGTGCCCCTGTCCCACTAAGTCACTGACTCATCTGACCCCTCTGGTTCTCTCAGAGGGATGTATTAACCTGCCTCTGGGTGATCCTTGAGTGTCTTCCCAGTGTGGGCTCCCTGGGTGACAGACAGGGTCTGCTAAATTCTGGCTTCTTCTCTTTAACCCCTCAGTGAAGGGAGCAATCTGACCCCTGCCCATCACTACAATGACTTCCGGTTCAAGACCTATGCACCTGTTGCCTTCCGCTACTTCCGGGAGTTATTTGGTATCCGTCCTGATGATTACTTGGTAAGCTTCCGGTTCTCATGACCCTGTGACTCCAGTGTCAGAAGGATCTTCCCGCAGCAAGACCCTCTCTCTCCATAGCCTTGCTCTGGTTTTTCTTTAGAACAGAATTGCATCTGTAGTTGGTTTCTGCGTGGGCAGGCCCTGCTATTTCTGAACTTCTTGCTCTTCTCTGTGGGCCCCAGTACTCCCTCTGCAGTGAGCCACTGATTGAACTCTGCAACTCTGGGGCCAGTGGTTCCCTCTTCTACGTATCCAGTGATGACGAATTCATCATTAAAACGGTCCAGCATAAAGAGGCGGAGTTTCTGCAGAAGCTGCTTCCAGGATACTACATGGTGAGGAGAAGGGGAGCTGGCTGCCCATTCTGCGCGCTGTTCTCCCTGACAGGGCTGGGGAGGTGATCTTCCGCGGGGCAGAACTGCAGCAGCGTCTCCAAGGAATAGAGTTCATTTTTGTGCTTTGTATCCTATCTCTTTGCCTGTCTGTGGCTAAAGGGGGTTTTGTTCATCTGTCCTATTTTAAGTGTTACGGGCTTAGACTGTCCTACCCAAAGGCAAGAGTCAATGAAGATTTTGATTTCTGTTCTTAGTCCAGCTCCTAGATGGGAAGATGAAGTTGGTTACTTCCCTCACTAGTACTCTGTCCACTTTTACTCTGACAGATTGCTTTTGCAGGTTCTGGAGAAGGTAGGGAGCTCTCTTTGGCCTCCTATCACACCCGAGAATACACTATACCAAGGGCTAAGGGTTCCGACTTTTTCAGCGCCAGCTTCCCTTAAACCTCTCTGGCGGAATTTATCATCATGCATTCAGTATCCCAACTGATTACTCTTTTGGAGGGTCTGAGGCTCAGGTTGCTGGCGATGCCATCATGAGGTGCATGGAAAACTAAATAAGTGTGGCGTGGGCTCATGGGCAGCCCTACTGGACCTAAATCCCATGTTATGGCCATAGAAGGTGGGTGGCAGCGTTTGCCCTTGACTTGCACTGAAAATCAGCTCACTTGCTTTCCTACGTCTTTTTATTTTCGTGCCCTCAGAACCTCAACCAGAACCCACGGACTTTGCTGCCTAAGTTCTATGGGCTGTACTGTGTGCAGGCGGGTGGCAAGAACATCCGAATTGTGGTGATGAACAACCTGTTGCCACGTTCCGTCAAGATGCACATCAAATATGACCTCAAGGGCTCCACCTACAAACGGCGGGCATCCCAGAAGGAGCGGGAGAAACCTCTGCCCACCCTTAAGGACTTGGACTTCTTACAGGACATCCCTGACGGACTCTTCCTGGACGCCGACATGTACAACGCGCTGTGTAAGACCTTGCAGCGCGACTGTCTGGTGAGTGTCACGTCTCCTCCCCTCACAGTCACTGAAGCAGCTTGACTGTTCTTAGGCATCAAATCTGTGGGAGATGGGCTCCGTTCCTTCATGCCATATGCCCCAGACATCAGTTAAAATGATTTTTACATCAGAGCATTGCTATGCCTTTGCGTGTTTACTTCCTCGCTGCTTATCCTCCTGCCTCTGGCTTTTTTCCCTTCTCTTCCTGCCCTGGGCCTCCCATCCTACATTCTTCTTACGGTCATACCAGCACCATTGTTCCTCAGATCGTGCCCCTACCTGCCAAATCCAAATTTATATCTTGGAAGCCGGGTGCTTTGAAGAAAATCACACAGCTGTGTGTACAGGTATCTCTACAGATGTCTTGATGTCCATTTCCACCCGGGCCCTCAGTGTTGTCATCAGTCAATTTTCTGCTCCTCTCAGTGATTTCACATGATTGGCTCTCCATTCAAACCTTTTTAAGTTAAACACTAAATTTGAGGGCAGCCAGTTAGGTGGTTAGAGCGCAGGCTCATAACACCAAGGTTGCCTGTTTGATCCAGGCATGGGCCACTGAGTTGCACCCTCCACAACTAGATTGAAACAACTACTTGACTTGGAGCTGACGGGTCCTGGAAAAACACACTGTTCTCCAATTAAAAAAAAAAACAAAAAAAAACCGCTAAATTTATTGGGGTAACATTGGTTCGTAACATTATATAAACGTCAGGCGTACGGTTTCATAATATGACGTGTATACTCTATTGTGTGCCCTCCACCTGAAGTCCCATCTCCTTCCCTCATGGTGAATCTGACCGCTACACCCTCTCTGTCTTCCCCCACGCTGCCTTCCCTTCTGATAGCCACCACCCTGTTGTCTGGATCTGAGAAGTTCGTTTGTTTTATGTTTGTTTTCTCAAACCTTTTTTTTTTTTAATCTCACATCCCCCAGCCTTGTTTCTCAACAGACCATCTCAGCTTTCTGTCCCATGCCGTCCCTCTATTCCGTTCCTGCCCCATCACCAGTTTATTTATTTATATATTTATTTTTGAGGGCAGTGTCACTGGCCCTCATATGTGGGACCCAAACCCGGGCACTTAACCACCGCGCCACTCGGCCGGCCCCCCATCACCAGTTTATAAACATGTCTGCCCACAACCATCCCTAACCTCCTTTCTTCCCAACGCGGTGGCTCACCCTAGGTCAGTCCCTTTTGTCCTCTATTTTCCTTTTCTTTAGGATCCCGCTTCCTAACTTGCTTCCTTCCCCTGCCCTGGCTTCAGCCTCTACTGGTTTCTTTCTACATACAAACAAGCTTACCTCTTCTCTCCTAAGGTTAGGATTTATTTCTGTGCTTCCATTTCTCCTTTTCCTTTCTCTTTTCCTGTTCCTGCCCTCGTCCTCTGTGTCCTGGCTTCTGCTCTCACCACTTCAGCTGAACCAGTCTTGCCAATGACTAACCAGATGCCAAATAGGCCACCTCAGTCCTTCCTTGAATTTTCTGAAGCGTTTGGCAGTGGACTCTTTCCACTTTATTAACATACGTTCTTTTGGTTTTTGAGACACCTTTCCCCTATTGATTTTTCTACATATCTGATTGTTTTTTCTCGAACTACTTTTGAAGGATCAACTTCCTCTATTCAGTCCATAATGCCTACCTTTGCCCTTCTTCGCCTTCTCTGCCTGTATTCCAGGATAACACCCATTTTACTTGGGCTCCCTTGGTTGTAAGGGTTGGTGACATAGTGGAGAAGAGGGTTTTTTCCGAACTGTATGGAAGAATGAGTCCTGTGCTGCAGCACCACAGTGAGCGCCTGGAGCTTCTGGGAGTCAACCCTTTGCCATCCTGTTCTGGGGTGGAGAGAGGGCTTGGGAACTACAGGATACAGTCCAGGCACCTTATGTGACATTAGACCTGTCCTTGCCCTGACCTCTAACTTGCTACACTGTCACTGGATTCTCTGTTCTAGCAATACTAGATTATAGCTCCCTGCACAGAACGCTGGCTTGCGCCTCCAGCTTTGCGGTGTTCTTTCCTTCCTTCTATACTTGGCCTTATTTTCCCTACAATTTCCCCATCACGAACTGTATGTGTGTCACTTGGTGACATCCATACTGCTCCCCAATCGTGGAAGCACTTCCACTGTTGCACATAGTGAACTGTGTTGTGTTGTATTTATTTATTTATTTATTTATTTATTTTTGAGGGCAGTGTCACTGGCCCTCACATGTGGGACCCGAACTGGGGCCGCTGGCTTCCCAAGCCAGCACTTAACCACCGCGCCATTCGTCCAACCCATGTTGTATTTATTTTTACATTGATTTCTCTTCCGAAATTATAATATCCTTGAGGACAGAAACACCTTTTAGTCTCTGTGTCCCCAAAAGCAGGCACAATGCCTACATATGCTAGGGATCCAGGACAGGCTGAGCTGAATTGAAGGTGGCCATATAAGGTCCTGCCACAGCTCTCCTGTCACAAAGTAGACTTTTACAGATCCTCTGGGACACTTCACAGCACAAACATGTGTTATTGCTCCCTTGAGAATGTAGTGCTCTTTTCATGAAGAGATAAAAGGAAAGAATAAACAAAAGGGGTCTTATGAGCTAGGCAGTGGCCTAATTTGTGTTCCTCAAAGGAAAGAAAGCTGAGGGGATATAGATGAGCAACCAGAGGAGGTTGATACGCTCTTCTTCAAAGAGTGGGAGAAGCAAGAGGGATTCTGTGGTTAGGCCTGGAGGTTCGCTCTCAACAGTAATTGGGTCAGGAAAGCTGTGAGATCCTGGAAAAAATCCTCCTACCTGCCAAGGCTCAGACCATGGTTTTTTTCCATTAGGTGCTGCAGAGCTTTAAGATAATGGACTACAGCCTCCTGATGTCGATCCATAATATAGATCATGCACAGCGAGAGCCCTCAGGCAGCGAGGGGCAGCACTCGGCCGATACACGCAGACCGGCCCCCCAGAAGGCGCTCTACTCCACAGCCATGGAATCCATCCAGGGCGAGGCCCGGCGAGGTGGCACCATGGAGACCCATGACAAGTGAGTGGGTTTGGGCACTGGGAAGCAGAGCGTGGGCTGGCAGCATTTCCTCCTGAGGAAGAGACCCAGCTCCTGGGAGGAGGAGCCTTGATTCAGTAATCAAGAACTATGGAGTGAGTTTTCTTAAAGACTATAAAGGGGAAGAAAGATCTCTTAGACTGGGGATCCGTGGTACAGCTGGGGAGGAGGGCGAGTCAAAATTAAGACTGTCTCAAGTTCACTCAGAGTCTTAGACACATGCCTGCAAGCTATATTAGAATTTCATCAAAAACAATTTATTACAGGCTTCTTTACGGAAGACACCTTTCTAACCAAGGAGGTGTAGTTCCTGAAGGATCACAGATGCCCTTTAGGTGGTGTCATTTTTAAGCTGTCCTTTCGTGTGACTCACAAAGTGTGTCTTAGTAGGCATAAATGTAACTGTGAAAGTACTGACGGAGCCCAGAGTTCATGGGGGGCATTCCCAGAAGCGCCGAGGAGGGGTGCTTGTAGATTCCCTGAGGTGGGATTGCAGTGGGAAAGGCTGGCAGGTGGGCTTCGGCGAGGAAGCGGGCGTAACACACATGGCCGAGGGGCTCCTGGGGCTGGAGGGAGGCACTCACTCTGGTCCAGTGTTTGGAAAATGGGACGGTTACTCTGAGGTCTCAGCTCCATGTCCTGACCTGGCTCGAGCTTGGGTGAGCCCATCCCCGCCAGCCCAAGGTGTCCTCACTGTCCTGTCTTCCCAGCATGGGTGGCATCCCTGCCCGGAACAGTAAAGGGGAGCGGCTGCTGCTCTACGTCGGGATCATCGACATTCTGCAGTCGTACAGGTGAGTGAGCAGCCTCCGGACCCCCATAGGCCAGGAAGCCACACATGCTCTTACAAGGCTTCTCACCAACTTCCTGAAATGGGCACAGTGGTTGCAATGGGCTGCTTAACCCCCTGGGTTCCAAACGATGGATTATTTCCTTGAGTTTGCCTGTCTGCTAGCTTTTCCCGACACCCCCAAACATAGCCTGTGCCTCTGGGGAAAGCTGAGTCAGTCCTCGGAAGCAGCAGGATAGAACACACCATCTGTGTGATGCTGAGAAACCTGTGAGATGAGTCACACTCCACATGGGGATACAGCTGGAAATATGTTCCCCTTTTCCGTGGAGGAAAAACAAGAAGGTCACTGTGTTCTGTGCACAGGGTCGGCCTGGGAACTGAGAGACAGTGAGTGTGGGGTGAGGGCAGAGCTGGGAATGGGAGGCCCGGACCGGGCCCAGGAAGTGTCAGGCGCCCTGAGGATGGGACATTCCTGGTTCGCTAGCTCAGCGTTTGTCTCCAGCTTTCATGCCCCTTCCAGGCTCGCCCATCTGTTCCTCCAGCTCTCCTTTCACAGTAAATATGCTTGTCCCTCACTTGCCAGGGGCATGTTAACCACCTTTTCTCCTTGGGGGTAATTGACCACCTAGAAACACCTTTGGTCTCCATGCTGAGCCAGCACTGCCCTGTCTGTTCTCTGGAAAGCCGGCCTAACAGTGGGAGTGCTTTCCCAGCCGCGCTCCTTTCACGTCTTTCTAGTACCTTTGCCTCTAACTCCCTACAATCAAAACTGGAAGGTCTTTCACTTAAAAACGGAGTGAATGTGTGATGCACATTTTTCTTGGCAGGTTTGTGAAGAAGCTGGAGCACTCTTGGAAAGCCCTGGTACACGACGGGGTGAGTATCTGTCAGCTGGGAGCCCTCTTCTGCCCCCCGAATGCTAATTTTCCCTCTCAGTGTCTGTTCTTAGTTTGCTTGCGGGTTCTACCCCTGTAGGGCCTTAGCCCTCTGCCTCGAGGTCCCCTTGCTGGGCCTCCCATCTCTTGACCTGCTGCCATCTCTCGTGCTCTGCAGGACACCGTGTCGGTGCATCGCCCCGGCTTCTATGCGGAACGGTTCCAGCGCTTCATGTGCAACACAGTGTTCAAGAAGATCCCCTGTAAGTGCCTTCTGCCAGATGACCCCCAGTGGCTCCCTTACGCCAGCAGATGGGGGGCAGGACGCCTCTGTCCACAGACCTCTCCTGCTCTGCCCACGCCCCGTGAGACCTGCTGTCCGTCCTTATGTCAGTCTCTGTCTGTCCCAGTCGTTTCTGAGTTGCTGCTTTCCCCTGGTTCTCCCTACATATGTCATTGAGGTGAGGGGCATTTCTGGGAAATTGGCGGGATTGCAAATAATGTGTAGTTGTGGGTGTAGGATCTGTGCCACAAGCTGAGCTAGGCAGAGCAGACTTGTATGGACAGGGATCGGCAAGGCTGTCACGTGTTCTGTGTTCCGTGTACATCTCCAGTGCCCAGGAGCTCTCAGACGAGGGCCACGTGGCTGGAAAAGCATTCACTGATTTCTGCTGAGCAGCTGCTCTCGGTCTCTTCCCTCAGCTTTCTTGGTTGGGAAGTGCCAGTGTTCTTTCCAAACCTTCCATGCTGCTGCCATGTGTAAACTGCAGCTCCTCCTTCCAGTCTCCTCCCCCCAGGCCTCCCTCTGGGAGGTAGGGAGGACCTCGGCCTGCCACAGTCTTAAGACACATGGGAAAGTCCTTCAGAGTCTTCTTAGAGTGAACCATGAGCAAGTGTCAAGTATTGTCATAGTGCTGAGTGCGTAAGTCTGCAAGGGTATAGAGCAGAGGGGTCATGTGAGTCAGGTTCACTTAAGGAGCAGGGGTTACCGATGAGAGACCCTTTCACGGGGTGGAGCAGGCCATTGAGCTGCATGTAGGGGCCCGGACAAGTGTGTGTCTCCTTGCCACTGGGTCCTCTGCTGCCTCCAGACCAAAGGGAACTGAAGAGTGGCTTCTAGAGCCCAGCTTTGTTGACATGAACCCTTCTTCCTGCTTTGCAGAAAACCAGCTTTGGGTTTGTGTTGGGGACGCTAGCAATCTGTATCTGTGTCTTGGTGATGGTTTCTGAGGTGACTGCTAAGTAGGCTCTCTCTCTCCCTTTTGAAGTGAAGCCCTCTCCTTCCAAAAAGTTTCGGTCTGGCTCATCTTTCTCTCGGCGAGGAGCCCCCAGCGGCAACTCCTGCATTACTTACCAGCCATCGGTCTCTGGGGAACACAAGGCACAAGTGACAACAAAGGCGGAAGTGGAGCCAGGTCAGAGCCAGGGCTGGGGTCCCCATGTCATTGGGTGCTACCTCCCTCCTTTCTGAGTCCTTATCTGCCTAGAACCTCTGCTTCCCACTCCTGTCCAGGAAAAGCCAAGTTGCTACTTATTTTTCACTATATTCCCCCTACGCCACTTTCTCTTCTTTTTTACTTATTGATTTTCTTCCCCTTTCTTTTTTCCAGGCGTCCACTTGGGTCGTCCTGATGTTTTACCTCAGACTCCACCTTTGGAGAAAATCAGTGAGGTCTCGACTATTCCTGACCCCTATTTCTCACCTGTAGTGGGAGAAACTTTGCAAATGCTATCTACAAGGTTGGTTCCTTGGCCCTCTCGCCATATAATCTTTTCATCTCTCTCTTCAGGTCCTTGGGAACCTCTGTAACTCTGTTTTTTCAACTCTGTTTTTTCCCAGAGATTATTGTTTGTCTTTGGCTCTTCACTAGATTTTTTTCAGGTTCACCTCCCTTAGACCTCATCTTTAGTGTTTTAGAAAAGTGTGTTAACATCTCTGCTTCCCCCAGGAAGCCTTTGTGCATAGACTTTTCTGATATTCTATCAAAATACACCAACTAACCGTTCACCTCCTGGTGAGTTAGGTGCGAGTTCCCAGCTTAGGGTTTAAGGCTGGACACATGTCCTGGGCAGTGAAGACAATGAACTGTCAGTCTATCAAAAGAATCCAGTGTAAAGATTGTGACTGAATTTTGTGACCTGGTGTGTTAATCTAGTACATCATAATAAATGATCCTCACACTTACTGTCTTAAAGTAATAAGCATACGCCATGGTTTCCGGGGTCAGGAGTCCAGGAGCAGCTAAGCGGGGTCCTCTGGCTGAAGGTCTCTCGTAAACTGGTGGTCGGGCTGTTCCAGGGCTAGGGTCTCATCCAAAGGCTGAGAGTCTTCATTTCTGAGCTCACTTATGTGGTTTTGGCAGGACTGAGTTCCTGGTGGGCTGCCAGCCTGAGAGCCCTAGTCCCGTGCTGGCTGTTGGCTGGGGCCTGCCTCAGTTCTTTGCCACAAGGGCCACTCTGTAGGACAGCCCAGTCAGCTGGCTTCCCTCAGGGAATAAGCCGGAGAGCATGCACTAAGCCGAAGCCAGTCTTTGTCACCTAATCACAGAGTTGACATCTTACCATCTGTACTGCATTCTGCTCACTAAATCTAGCCCACACCCAAGAGGGAGGCATCGGTTACACAGGGTTGTGAATACCAGGAAGCAGGGACCATTGGGGGGCCACCTGAGATGTCGCCTAGCACAGTCCACCCTCTGGTCCCCAGTGACCCAGGTCCCTTCATGTGCAAGATACGTTCATTCCTTCTTGTGATCTCCAAAGGTTTAATCTCATCACAGCATCAGCTCACAGTCTAGCATTTTGTCACTAAATTAGCTCCAGGCTTGGGTGAGCCTCCCAGTATTGTTCCTTGAGTGCCATCCCTCTCAGTCTGGACCTGTGAGACTAAAGAGATGAGCTGTCCTCTCACCATGCACCCAGCTTACAGTAGTGTGCAGACATCAGGAAACTACTGTGCACATCCCAGGAGCATGAAAGGGGAGAAAGGAGGCACAGGGAATCCCCGACCCTCAGCGACCCAGAATGAGCAAGTATCCGAGTTTGTGTGATCAGGCCTCAGCATGGGGATGATGGCCCAGGGCTCTTGCCTCTCCCCTTCGGACTCTTGGGTTCGCCTCTTGCGTCTTCCTTTTTCATGAAAGCTGGAATGTGTGTGCAGCTGAGTAGATTTTTCAGTCTGCTTACTGCCAGTAGAATTTGGGGGATCCAGTGGTCTCTCTTCATTTTGCACTATTTCTGTTCCTTTCAGTCCAAGCTGGTAATGTTTCTGCTGATAGAATACTCTCAAAGATTTTGTGGGCCTCCTGTGAATCTCATTGGGATTTATTCCATTAGATGAAAGCCACACCTACAAATACCTTCTCGATAAGCCCTATGCTTTGGTAGAGACCCTGTTATTGAGAGGATCTGTGAGACATACCCTTAATCTTTTTGAATATTTTGAATGGCCTTTTTTTTTTCTGACTGAACAGTACTCTTAAGCACCAACTTTGATTTTTTTCTGAGGCCTTAAAAAAATGTTTTCCAGTCATACCTGTGGTTTCACCTTTAGACGCCATTTTCCTGGCATTGCCCTGGATTTTATCCATACTTAGAAGCTGTTTCTTAATTTTAACATTGTTTGCTATGTGGTGAGGCCCCAAATTTTCAAAACATTCAAATCCTGGCTTTTTGTTTAATAGTCCTTCCCTTAATTTATTATTATTCTCTCATATTTTACTAGAAGCATTTACAAACCAGGTGGCACTCTCAGGACATGCCTTGGAAATCTTTGTAGCAAGATCACCCAGTTTATTAGGCACATACTCTACTTTCCACACAACTGCAGGCACCATTGTTGCTAAACTCTGTTCCACTACATCCCAACATCCCCAAGGATCCCCTTTCCTTCAATGTCTAGTAAGATTTTTTTCCTCACTTTCCTTTCAGCCCTCACAGGCAACCCCCTGAAAGTCCGGAATTCTACAATATATTCAGTGCACTTTTAAACTTTCCCTAAAACTCCCCTCAAGGTCCACTTCCCTCTTTCAAAGCCACTTCCATGTTTTAGAGTTTTATTACAGCAGCACTTCATTTCTAGGTACAAAAATCTCTTATCTATTGTTGTGTGACAACTTACCCCAAACTTAGTAGCTGAAACAACAAATTTATTATCTAGTGTTTTATGCGGTGTAAGACTCTAGGTGTGGCTGGCTCAAGGTCTCAGGAGATTACAGCCAAGGCCATGGTCTCACCTGCAGACTTCGCCGGGAGAGCCAGCTTCCAGGCACACCTATGTGGTTGCTGGCAAGGCTGAAATCCTTGTGGACGGTTGGACCCAGGGCTCAGTTCCCTGCTGGCTGGTGGCCAGTAGGACTCCCTCAGTTCCTTGTCACATGGTCCTCTGCATAGGGCAGCTCACAGCATGACAGCTGGTTTCCCTCACAGCAAACAAGTGAGAGAGCATGTGCCCATGGAATGCTGTAGTCCTTTTGTAACCTGATCTCAGAATTGACATCCTATCACCTGGTACTGAATCCTGCTCACTAGAAAGTCACTACATGCAGCCCTCACCCAAGAAGAGAGAATTACACAATGGTGTGGATATCAGGCAGCAGTGGTCCCTGAGTACCTCCTATATATACCTTATGATTGAAGACAAAAGAGGGTATTAAGAAATAGTTTATGGTATTCAAGAAACTAAATAGTTAAAAAACAATGTGCTTCTAATTCTAGCAGTTTCTTAGCCTCTTCTTGCTGAATCCTGAATTGATTCTGAAGTGAAATATGGAGAAGCAGTATGATATTTGCTTGAGCGGAGAGTTCTTTTTCTTTTTTATCTTCTAATTCGTCTGCCTCCATTTTTTTTTTTTCTCTATTAGTTCATCCCTCTTGGAAAAGCTTGAAATTGAAGAATCAGAGTTCACCCATGTGAGTGTCTGGGATGTGGGGGAGGTGGTGGGCTTAAGGGAATAAAGAGGACACCTTGCTGGGCTTAATTGGCAAAGTTAGAGGGCTGGTGCCTTCCAAGTCTTGCTATTTTAAATTCTGTATTTGGTACCTTGTACTTGGAAGTTGAGGCTAAAACAGGAAACCTCTTAACTCTGCCAACCAGCATGAAATTAACTTTTCCTTTCGTACCTCCCTGTCTCCTACTCGGCATCCTTAACTTTATACCCTTTCCCTTCTCAGTGAGCAAAAGACCTCAGAAGACCTGGAACAAGACTAGACCGTCTCTCTGATCCCAAGATGTCAGCCGTTGCCCCAACAATGCTGACTCTTCTTGGTCATCAAGCCAGGATGTGATGGAGGCCCGGAGAGCTGGCCCTCTCCTTCCTGAAGACAAGCAGCTTCTGCTTCTCCTTCCCCGTCCTCATGCATGGGCGTTGGTGCCTCGGACAGTCGAAGACAGCAGCATCCCCTCCCTCCGGAGTTGGGTGGCACAAGTTTTCAGCAGGCCGGCCTTGGCGTCCACAGCGAATTGTTTTCAGCCCCCATTCCTCCGGCCGAAGTGGGGTGGCTGGACTTGGTGGCTTTCTTCCCCCTCATCTACCTTTCACCAGGAGCTGGACTCTCTTTTCCTCAGGACAGACCGGCTGGCACATTATCCCCACTTTTGCTCCTTCTCTCTGGCGAAGTCTCCCGTCACCTTTGTAAAGATTTTCGGGGGAGTGAGGGTGTTAAACCACCTTCCAACCTTCTTTTTTCTTTAAAAAAGGAAAAAAAAATAGCACACAGCACACAGTTTTCAGCCAGGTTCAGACTAAAATTCCACCAGTGTCGGGGAGAAGTCTAGACATAGGGCTCCCTCAGAGGAGCCCTGATGTTTGAGAAACAAGTGTGGCGATCACCCTGCCTGGAGCAGCTCCTGTTAACTCCTCTCTTGATGAATTTCTTAAGGCTGAAAGAATGGAGAGAATCGGGCATCGGCAATCTTTACCCCTTTTGTTAAAACAGTGGGGCGGTCATGGGGCTAGGAGATCAGGGCCCTTCCACGCAAGACCCCACTCACTGCCGGCCCACAACAGTTTTTATGTTTCGCTATTTGAAATGTATTCTGGTGGTTTTTCTAAATATGAAGACTTACAAATGAATTTTCGATTCTTCTCCAAAGGAGAGTTCTTCCTTGCTCTTGCCACCTTTTCCAGAGGTGTTCTGCTGTTTGTGGAGCTCAAGTGGAGGGGGGACACCTGTGTCTGTGGAATGGGCAGGCCATACCTGTGAGGCCACAGACTGTCCTCGGAAACTCCCGGGAGCCAGCAGTTTTGCCTCAGTGAAGTTATTGCAGTGCCACACACCTGCCCTTTTCTTCATGCAGAGAACTTGGAAATGGGGACTGCCCCCCGCCCCCATCTCCAAGATGCAGTTCTCCGTCTGACCCTCCTCTCCTGTTGGGAGGAAGGGGCCTGGCTTCTCAGGCAGATTGTTGGATTCCTGTACTCTCCCCCCTCTTCGTCCCACCCTAGCCCAAACCCCAAGTAACTGTCTATATTAGACACCCCCAGCCAGTTTGTGGCTGCCTGTCTTTGCTGCCATGTTCTTTTTTACAAGAAGGAAAGAAACAATTCTTGCTATTTTTTTTCATAATTTACTATTTATGATGTATTTAAGTGTTTTATTCAGGACACGGTTCTGTATGGGGTGGGAGGGGATATTCGAGGGAGGCTGGGTCTTAGGGGAGGAAATGGGGAATGAACATTTTTATGAAGTGTCACTATTTGCCTCTACTTTGTATTGTTCAAAAATGGCAAATGCAATATAAGTGATAAACATCTGGTTTTAATGTATTAAACTTCCATCAGTTGTTTAGACCCCTTGTTTCTTCCTAGTTCTTCTTATGCCATCTGTTCTGCCCTCCTACCCACCACCCAGGCTCAGTTTTGTTTTCGTCACCCTGAGCAAATGCTGCACCCCTTCCAGTCTCTTTCCTCCAGCTCCAGCCTAACTCAGGCTGAGAGAGACAGTTTAGCTCCCTCTAGCCGCCTCTTCACGTGAACTGAAACGGGGAAAGCCGTGCATGATTACGAAAGGAATTGCTGTAGGCCTGTTGCCTTGGTTGCAAGCCACTGTAATCGAGGAATTTGGGGGCCCAGTGCTCCAGAGGAAAGGTGAGGAATGGGGGAAAAGCAAGCTGGAGATGGTTGGCCCTCGGGCTCCCTTCCTGTCCTGGCCCTGGGGGGCCTTAGAAAGGCAGGGAGACTGCTTCCCTCACCCGTTCTCTGTGAGGCTGCAGTTAGGCACTTTTACTATGATGGGAACTAGACAGAAAGGGGGGGCTCATTCTAAAGCTTGTGGGTGGGGGAGCTTTGGAGAGAAACAAGTTAAATATTGCTGCTTTCCATACCACTCTTGCCTATCTTAAGGTCCTACTACAAATATTTGTGCAGCAGCTAATGAGCAATGCACTGGGCAGTCGAAGTCAAAAGAAGTGATTGACCTTCAAGAGTTTACAGTGTCCACAAGGAGCGCGTGCCACACGCCCGTCAGAACGACGTGTTAGATGTGATAACAGTTAAGGGTTCAGTTCTCTGAAAGTGCTGCGGAACAAAGGCAGTGAACATTCAAGGTTGCCACGGCAGAAGTGGTAGGGAAAGTTACACATGAGCGCAGGGCCTAGGGTAGAGAGGGGTCTGTTTCAGAAAACGAGCCCATGGTGAGTGCCATAGTGCGGGGAGGCCAGTGTGCAAAGGCTGGAACAGGTGCCGCGGAGGCAACACCGAACACTGGCTGCTAGGCTTAGGGATTTTTATTTTATAAACTGTAGGCACTGGGGAACCACAGAAGGTTTTTGCCCTAAGGCAGGCGAGATCAAAACAGTAATTCTGATCAAACTGAATAGAAACAGCCAACGGGTCAGACCATAATAAACTAGGTGTGTGGCAATAACATCAACTGGAGGCCAAGGGAGAGAACTGAGATGGCAACAAGAAAACAACTTTTATGATAGGATGTCATTGGAGTAAAGGAGGAATTGGGGTTTTTAGAGTTTTGAATTTGAACCACAGGCCGAGTCCTCCTTTAGGCTGGAGAAGGAGAAAGCTTTTTCCCTAATAGTAATTGAATCAGGACATGTTTTAGGTCTAAATGGTCTTTCTGCTACCCTTGCCTTGTCATTACCTCTTCAATATATTCATGCAACTGCTGAGTGTAGTGGCCGCCCTCTTATGGTCAGAGGGCGCCTCTAGTGGTGAGAAGCCGCTACTACTTGTTCTGTAACTGCCCCCTGCAATCTGCCAGTGAAAGTAGGGCCTGTAAATTAAAATTTATGTAACTAAAAGTTAGGGAAATCAAAATGATAGGATAATAAGCTGGAAATTCTGGTCTAGTGTTTTAAGCATGTCCATCTCTGCTATTCTGAAAGTTATTCACCAGAGTTAATGTCTCATTCATTCTTTAAGCGAAGATTTGCCAATTAAAATAGATTTCAGGGCTGGCCGAGTGGCGTTGGTTAAGAGCTGGATTGGGACACCAGCTCTGAGCAGCGGGGCCCTGGTTCGGATCCCACGTATGAGGGCCAGTGACGCTGCACCCTCTACTGCTAAGATGGTGAACAGCTTGACCTGGAGCTAGGCTGCCGTGAGTCTCCGGTGATTCCAGATTAAACTGTTTATTCTTTCATTTTTCAAGGACACAAGAAGCTGGTCAATATCACCTGTAAAATTATTATTATTTTTTTAAGATTTTATTGGGGAATTGGGGGAGGGAAACAGACAAGATGCTGTCTTTTTTTTTTTGAGGGTAGTGTCACTGGCCCTCATATGTGGGAGGCCCGAACCGGGGCTGCTGGCCTCCCAAGCCAGCTCTTAACCAATGTGCCACTCGGCCGGCCCCAGTTGCTGTCTTTTTCTGTTCTTCAGTTTAGTTGTGCAGGACGTTGCTTCACTGGCCCATGTTGGTATCGTCATTGCGCTCTTCCCGGGTGAGGCAGATTGGTTGCCGGCCTCTGGATGGTCGCTCACCGCAGCTATTGACAGCTCACGCTGGCTGCCAGCCACTCATGCTCGCTGCCGGCCAGTCACTGTAGCCTATGGCAGCCCACTGCAGCAGAGGATGCAGCTATGCTGTCCCAGGGACTCACAGCAGCCCAGCTCCAGGTGGAGCTGTTGTTCAGCATCTTAGCTGCAGAAGGCAGAATCACTGGCCCGCATATGTGGGACCCGAACCGGGGCCGCTGTCCTCCCAAGCCAGCTCTTAACCAACGCGCAACTCGGCCAGCCCTAAAATTACTTTTTTTAAGCCCCATTGTAAAGCATCTGCTTGCTGTTTCTGAATTCTATTTTTTTTTAAAAAGATTTTTGGGGGGAGGGGAACAGAAAAGTTGCTGTCCTTTTTTGTTCTTCAGTCTAGTTGTGGAGGATGTTGCTTCACTGGACCATGTTGGTATCATCATTGCATTCTCCCCGGGTGAGGTGGTCGCTGGCTACCGGCCACTCACTGTAGCCCATGGTAGTCCACTGTAGCAGAAGCTGCAGCCCACACTGTCGCCGGCCATCTTAGCTATTGAGGCAACCAGGTACAGCTGTTCACCATCTTTGCTGTAGAGGGCAGCAGTGTCACTGGCTCTCATATGTGAAATCTGAACCAGGGCCCCTCTGCTCAGAGCTGGCATCCCAGACCAGCTCCTAACCAACATGCCATTCGGCCAGCCCTTTTATTTACTTTTTATTATGGATATTTCTACACCAAAAGTAGGATTGTATGGTGAACCACCATGTACCCATCACCTAGCTTCAATCATAAATAAGGTCAGCCTGTCTCATTTATACTTTCTTTTTTTTTTTTTAAGCTGAGCCATTCTGCCACCTGCTGGCAGCTCAGCGGCAACTCAGCTAGGGCTGGGCATTGAACTGCTGTTGCTCTGAGCTCAGCTTGCACTCTCGAGCAAGCTCTTAACCAACTGAGCCACTCTGCTGGCCCAAAATGTTTCTGATTTTTTTGTTTGTTTGTTTTTTAAGATGGCAGTGTCAGTGGCCCTCATATGTGGGATCCAAACCCGGGCTGCTGGCATCCCAAGCCATCTCTTAACCACCGCGCCACTTGGCCAGCCCTTCATTTATACTTTCTATCTCCCATTTCTCTCTGCACTTCCAAAGAATTAGGTTAAAATAAATCCCAGACACCATATCCTTTCATCCATAAATACTTCAACACATAACTCAAGAGATAATATTATAACACCCTAAAAAATTAATTCCTTAATAACAAGTATTCAGTTAGTGGTCAAAGTTAGCCAGTTGTCTTACAAGTGAATTTTTACAAATACAGTCATACGCCATATAATGACTTTCCGTCAAGGATGAACTGCAGATCCAGTGGTGGTCCCATAGGATTGTAATGGAGCTGAAAAATTCCTATCGTCTAGTGACATCAGAGCCATCATAATGTCATAGTGCAACGCATTACTCATGTGTTTGTGGTGACACCAGTGTAAACAAACCTGCACTGCCACTGTATAAAAGTACAGCACATACAATTATGTAGAGTCCGTAATACTTGATACTGGTAATAAGCTACTGTGTTACTGGTTTATATATTTATTATAGTATACAGTTTATTGTTATTTTAGGATGAACTATCTGCTTATAAGTTTGCTATAAAACAGTATGCCATGTTATGTCATCAGTAGCCTCACATCTCATATTGACTGTATCTCTTGATCCCATCATTTTTCCTGGTGCCTGATTTTATCTCATGTTTTGTACGGTGACATGCTGTACAGGCTCATAGCCCAGGAGCAGTAGGCTGTCCCATACAGCCTAGGTGTACAGTAGGCGACACCATCTAGGTGTGCGTGCACGCTGTGATGTTCGCACAACAAAATCGCCTAATGATGCAATTCTCAGAACGTATCCCCATCATATGACTAGTGGGTTTTTTTTGTTTGTGTTTTAACCCATTCTCTCTTGAACTCATTCCAAGTTTTTGTCCCAAATTCCAGACCAAACCATCTTTGATTAAAATCGCTGATGCCCTCCATGTTGCTAATTATATCGGTCCTCATCTTACTTGACATGTCAGCAGCATCTGACAGTATGTCACTCGCTCCTCCTTGAAGCATTTTCTTCACTTAGTTCCTGGGACACTACTTTCTCCCTCTTGTCCTTACCACACTGTTTTGTTCCCTCTCCATCCTCCTTTCTGGTTCCTCCTCTTCCCTCTAACTTCTAAATATTGAAGTGGTCCAGGGCTCAATCATAGAACCCCTTCTTTTAGTCTACATTCACTCTCAGTAATTTTTTTAAGTCCTTAGTGGCCTAAAGACACTGTGTAATTGATCCATCTCCCCTGTACCTCATGATCTAAATATCATCTAAATGTCACCAAATTTCTTATCTGCAGCCCAGGCCTCCTTTTTGAACTGCAAACTCATATCCACTCACTTACTTGACATCTCCATCCAGGCATCTAACAGGCATCTTAAACCTAACATGTCCGAGGCTGAATTTTTGGTACCTGCCCCTTCCAACCCATCTTCGGAAATCATGACTCCATTCTTCCAGTTCCTTAGAACCAACTCCGATGTCTTAACACTTCTTTCCCTTACATTCTCCATTAAATCCATTGACAAATTCCATCAGTTTTGTGCTTTATGATATACTCAAAATCTAACCACATGTCACCATTTTCACCTCTTGTTACCACCCTAAAATAAAACACCATCATATGCTTATTTCTGATGTAGTTTCCTACCAGGTCCATCTCCCTCTGGTTTTTTTTTTTTTTTTTTGGAAATTCACCCTTTTCTATTTATTTATTTTTATTATTTTTATTTTTTTCTTGAGGGCAGTGTCACTGGCCCTCATATGTGGGACCCAAACCGGGGCCGCTGGCTTCCCAAGCCAGCGCTTAACCACTGAAACCACTCGTCCGGCCTTCCCTCTGTTTTTTTCCCCACAGTCTGTTCTGAATGCAGCAGCCAGAGTGACCCGGTTAAAACATTAAGTCAGACCCTGTCAAATCCTCTGTTGAAAACGTTCCAGCAGCTTCTTACCTTGCTCAGAGTCCTAAAAATGATCTATGAGGCTGTACATGATCCAACCTCTTTACTCCCTTTGTCTCTCTGGCCTTGTTTCTTCTTGCTTGCCCTCTCCCTCTACTCAAACCTCTACTGGTCTCCTTGTTCTTAAAGCACACACCTGCCTCAGGGCATTTGCACTTGCTCTTTCCCCCTGGTATCCTTCAAGTCTGTGTTCAAATGTAGGCCTTCCTTAATATCCTATTTATATATTAAAAAAAAAAAAACCACGCTCACCCTGGGGGTTTTTTCCCCCACAGGGCTTACCATTACTCGACTATATTTATTTATTTACTGGTTTATTGTCTGCTTTCCCCAGAAAATGTAAACTCCACAAGGTCAGGACTTTGTTTTGTTGTCTTGCAAGTGCCCAAAACAGTGCCTGACCCACAGGTAAATGGTTTTTGTTACTGCTTTTTTATTTGTTTTTGTTTACTAGAGAGCTCTTGTTTTACTGAAATATGATCCATCAGATTTCATCTTTTGTGTGCATTGTTGCAACTCACATACCTCCTAATTGAAAAGCTGCGCTTGATTCAAATCAATCTTATAGGACTTAATTTTCACTATCTCATTTTTTTAATGGCCATTACATTTTGCAATTCTTTGCAATATCTCCATAGACTTTTAAAAGTGTAACTAAAAACTGGTCACATTCTATTAAGTGACTAACGCTGAGACAGTGACACCTTCCTGCATAGATATCAGGGATCATGTTTTCCCAGAATAGTGGTGACAGTAGTCATTCAATTCCCAGTCCTTTTGTTTGGGTTGAATGTTTATCTTCATTTACTAATACATTTAGCAACTAACTTATAATAATTATCCCTGATATTCAACTTATCTATGGAGTTGCTTTATCCTGATTAACCTAGAGCATTTTTTGTTGATGACTTTTATATTTTATAAAATATTCCTCTTGATCTGATTTTAGCTAGTTGTGCTGATTTCTGTTTTATGCGTTAGTAATATAGTTACACAAGCTTTTGTTTATTACTATTGCCTGATATATTGTTGTTTCCTTTTTTTTTTTTTTTTTTTGTTAGCTGAGCCATCCTTCCACTTGTTGGCAGCTCAGCTCGGGCTGGGCATCAAACTGCTGTTGCTCAGAGCTGGCACTCTTGAGTGAGCTCTTAACCAACTGAGCCACTCGGCCTGCCCTTTGTTTTTTTCCTATTTTTATCTTTTGTCTTTTAGTTTGGCATAGCTCTAGTTACCTTTAGTAGCTGTTTGGGTTTTTCTAATTAAAAAACACTTCTTGTCTTGTTTTAAAAATATTTTGGTTAGTTTGAACTTGGCATTACTTTTCTGTGCTTTCTTATTTTTTTTCCCCTTGCCTATCTATAGTTATATTGACTTTTTTTCCCCCTCTAGTGATATGGATATTTTACTTCTTATACAATCTCTGAAAGTTACTAATAACTTGTGAGCATATCCATTGACTTTACCAACATCTAGGTAATGTCTACAATACTCCTTTCCACCGTCTCCGAGTTTGATGTTCTGTAGCCATGCTTGGTCCTTCCCTCCTTTCCCTCTTCCACTTTTACGTGTGTAGGTAGTGGAAGGTAATCCAGCGCATTTTTAAATGTTATTCTCTTTTAACAAAAATGGTTTACTAGTTTTGTCTCTCACTCTTTGGGAGATTAATTAAAATCATTGCTTTGTCAAACCCTTTTTGGGCTCCTACCATATTTCAATACAGATATTGAGCTCAGGGAGAGCAGCGATGGATACCTTTCCTGCCCTAATTAAATGGAGAGATAGAAACACAAGTAAATGCAATTCAGAGAACTAAGGGCTCAGTTAGATGAACGAAGTGCTATGGGGAACAGAGGGAGCTGGGAAGTTATCCCACCACATTTTGAAAATGACAGCTCTGGAGCCGACGCATCCACAACACTTTCAAAGGTTCCTCCACAGCTTCTCTTAGATCCCGCCAGCAGAGAACTCCACCAGAGAACTTGAAAGGCCGAGGAAGGGGGTCCTCTTTTTTGTGTGTTATTTCAGTTCCCTCGCCCCAACAAGTCCCTTTTAATTTGGCCGCGCCTACAACTCCCAAAATGCAACGCGGAGCCTGCTGGCAGAACCAAGGTCTGTGATTGGCGAAGAGCGCTGGGCCAATCGGAGGAGTTTTTGTTCCATGGTCCAGGTCCCGGTGAGAGGAAGGTGGCAAGATGGTGTTAGAAAGCACTATGGTTTGGTGAGTAACTACCTCGGGGCCCTGTAAGGGGTGGGAGTGGGTCGGGGGCGCGTGTCGCGTGGAGGCTGGGCGGGCCTCGGGTGGGAGCGGGGATTGATGCGTGAAATGCGGCCTTGGGCCGGGGAAGAAGGGGCCCTATGGACTCCCTGAGTCATCCTGAGGACGGGAGAGGACAGGCCCGGGGTACCCCGGTTAACCCTCACCCCGCGGGCAGTCATTGGCCGGCCGACCCTGCTGCATTTCTCTGTTCTAGCGTCTTCTCTAGACCAGCCCCAGGTTTGTGTTTAGCCAGAGTCCTGCTTCTCTGACTCAGCGTGGCCGTCTTTTGCCCTCCTCTCCTCAACATAATAGATGTTGGGAAGAGAGGTTCTGAATCCCTTCCCGGCGCGTTCACTCGTCTTTAACTCAATTACCTTTCCCTGTGTCATCTTCAGAGGTACTGTTTACAGAGTGATTCCTGTGTGTCAGGCATTCATTTACTTTATCTCCCTTAAACCTTACAATACTTAAGGTAGATGGCTCTTCAGTTTACAGATGAGAATACCAAGTCGCAGGAGTTTTAAATGACTTACCCAAAACCCCACAGGTAATTAAGTGATGTAGCCTAGATTTAAACCCAGAAAACTCTGGCTTATCTGGTGAGCTGGCTGCCTTCATCAGTCTCAGACTTGGGCTGAGTGTCTATTATGAGTTGGATTAGAAGCTGAAGACACAGACTTTTGCAAGATTTCAAGAGTTTCTTCTAGGGCCAGCCTAGTGGCGCGGTGGTTAATTGCTGGCTTGGGAAGCCAGCGGCCCCGGTTCGGGTCCCACATGTGAGGGCCAGTGACACTGCCCTCAATAAACAAATACATGAATTAATTTTAAAAAAAGTTTCTTCTGACTGTGAGCACAGAATATAATACAGAGTAGTACACAAACACACAAATAGCCAGTGGGATGGAACAGGGGTTTTTTTTTGGGGGGGGGGGAGTTAGCCTTGCCAGATAAAATATAGGATACACAGTTTAATCTGAATTTCAAGTAAATAATACTTTTGAATATTAAGATGGATATAATTATGTCCCAAATATTGCACAGGACATATTTGTACTAAAATGTTATTTGTTAATATATCTGAAATTCAAATTTAACTGGGGGTGTTGTACTTTTGTTTGCTAAATTTGGCAACCTCTGGGAGAGAGCATCTTAGAGGACAAAAGGGGGCAGGGTTTGGAATCCAGAAACATGTTTTTAGGTATTTACCAGCTGTATGTTCTTGAGAATAGGGTAAATCTATGTAGAAGATGGGAACAAAAGGGCTGGCCCAGTGGCTTGGTTGGTTGGGAGTTGGCTTGGGAGTGTTAGCTCTGAGCGGCAGGGCCACCAGTTCGATTCCCACATGGGCCAGTGATGCTGCACCCAAGCTGAGCTGCTAACAGGTGGCAGGATGGCTCAGTTAAAAAAAAAAAAAGGAGGCTTTCCAGACGCCGCCGCCCGGACTTCCCTGCCGTCCGCCATGGTCAACCCCACCGTGTTCTTCGACATCGCCGTCGACGGCGAGCCCTTGGGCCGCGTCTCCTTCGAGCTGTTTGCAGACAAAGTTCCAAAGACGGCAGAAAACTTTCGTGCCCTGAGCACTGGGGAGAAAGGATTTGGTTATAAGGGTTCCTGCTTTCACAGAATTATTCCAGGATTTATGTGCCAGGGTGGTGACTTTACACACCATAACGGCACAGGCGGCAAGTCCATCTATGGGGAGAAATTTGAAGATGAGAATTTCATCCTGAAGCATACAGGTCCTGGCATCCTGTCCATGGCAAATGCTGGACCCAACACAAACGGTTCTCAGTTTTTCATCTGCACAGCCAAGACGAATGGTTGGATGGCAAGCACGTGGTCTTCGGCAAGGTGAAAGACGGCATGAACATCGTGGAAGCCATGGAGCACTTTGGGTCCAGGAATGGCAAGACGAGCAAGAAGATCACCATTGCCGACTGTGGACAACTCTGATGCATCTGACTGGTTTTCTCTTAACCAGACCATTCCTTCTGTAGTCAGGAGAGCACCCCTGCCCCATTTGCTCGGAACACCCCATAATCTTCGTGCTCTCGCTGCAGTTCGTTGGGTTCCATATTTTTCTTGCCCCCCCCTCCAAGTCTAGCTGGGTTGCAGAGTTAAGTTTATGATTATGAAATAAAAGCTAAACAACAAAAAAAAAAAAAAAAAAAAGGAACAATAGTAATATTCATTCTCCTTATAGCACAGGTAGGTAAAATGTAGTTGATGGCTCTCTGTCAGCTGTACAGCACTGTGCATATGTTAGTTGTTGTGGTACTTGAGTCCTCAAGAAAGAATTTAGAAAGGCCTTTCGAGGGGCCTTGAAGGGACTTAGACAAATGATGGCAAGGGGAGGCCGTTAGTTAGGAGGGAGGGGGTAAAGCTGCTGAGATGTAAATGCTTAAGAATTAGGAAATTGACTAGTGTGACTTCATTATAAGATTATTGGTTTAAGATGTTCCTTTTTTTTCTTTTCGTTTGGAAACATAGATGGGACCAGGTAGAAGACCACAAATGTGAAGTTAAGGGTGGTTGATCTCTGCCCCATACCCTTCAACAGAACTGTTGAAAAAATTATGAGGGTGATGGAGGCAGAGCTGCATATAAAATGGCATTTAATAATATTGATTTGGCTTGGAATAGGAGGAAAAATTGACTCAGAACGATAGGTTGGTGGCTTACTATGATAGCCCAGGCACAGAATAATGATGAGAACTGCTCCTTTTTTCAGTGGGGCCTCATGCTTTGCTTTCCTCAGAATTCTCTGGAATTTATTGAAAATTGCAACTATTTGACTATTGTTGAGCTGCTTGAGTCAGACTTCCAGCCAGCGAACTCCAGGCATCTGTATTCTTTTTTTAAATGAAGACTTTATGGAATAGCTGAATAATACTTTAAGCCCTTATTTTTTTTTTAATATATTTTTTAATTAGCTTCAGGTGTACAACAAAGTGCAATAGTTATACTTTTTAACCCCTCAAAGTGACAACCCCCCTCCCCTAATTCTCCCCCCTACTCCTCCCCCCCATATCATACTATGTATTACAATTCCTTTGACTCCCTTCCACCGTATAATCCACATCCCATGACTATCTATATATTCAATTACAGTTGGCATACAATATTATACAACATCAATTTCAGGTATACAGTGCAGTGATCAAGCCTCTACTCCATCCATGAAGTGGTCTCCCTAACAAAACATGTTTGTTTTGTTTTGTTTTGTTTTTTTGAGGGCAGTATCACTGGCGCTCATATGTGGGACCCGAACCGGGGCCGCTGGCCTCCGAAGCCAGCGCTTAACCACCATACCACTCAGCCGGCCCTCCCTAACAAAACATGTGACCATCTGATACCCCACAAAATTTTAACAACATTATTATATTCCCCAAACTGTCTTTCATATCCCTGTGACAATACTGTAGTTACCTATTTATGCTGTCTAATCCTTTCCCCTTCTCCCTCATCCCCACCCCCCTCCCATCTAGCAACCCTGTTTTTCCTCTGTATCTATGAGACTGTTTCTGTTTCTTTTGCTCATTCATTCAGTTTTTCGAATTCCACATATAAGTGAGATCATATGGTATTTGTCTTTCTCGCACTGATTATTTCACTCAACATAATGTTCTCTAGGTCCATCCATATTGTTGCAAATGGTACGATTTCATTCTTCTTTATAGCAGAGTACTACTCCATTGTATAAATGTACCACAGTTTCTTAATTCAGTCGTCTACCAGTGGGCATTTTGGTTGTTTCCAAGTCTTGGCTATTGTAATAGCGCTGCAGTAAACATAGGGGTGCATATATTTTTTTGAATTAGTGTCTTGGATTCCTCTGGGTAGATTCCCATGAGTGGAATTGCTGGGTCATACGGCAGTTCCATTTCCAGTGTTTTGAGATACCTCCATACTGATTTCCATAATCCTTAAGCCCTTATTTTGATAAGAATTTTTGTTGAGAAAAATTACATACTGTTGCACAAAAGTAGTCACCAGAAATACATATATTAGTCCATTCATATAAAGTTCAAAATCAGGGAAATTAAACAAGGTGTGTTTTAGGGATGCATTTAGAGGTGTTACAGTGCCTGTGTGTTTAAAACCATCCCCACTACCATCTCCCTCCCAGTGGCTCTGATGCAGGACAAAGTGGGAGAAATACTGCATGCTCTCCACTGTCAGTCTCCCCATCTCTCAAGCCCCCTTTCTTACTCTTACGCCTTTCCTCCAGCCCTCCCTCGTCCACCTGCTGGTCTTGCCCATGATTCTTACACTTTGTGCTATTTCACTGGGAAGATCCATTGTTTTCTTATATTTGGACTCACCCACCATATTTGAAGCTACAGAGGCAGTTACTTCCCTGCTGGGGGAATAATCTGAAACAATGTGTCAGGGACAAAAGAATAATAGTGAACAGTCTGTAGAGTGAGCCCTTGACCTCCTTTACATAGATTGTTTCCACCGTTAGAACCAGTCTATTTCATGCTTACTGTCAGGCACCCTGCTAAGTAATTTCCCTACATTTATTCCTCACAGCAGCCCTATAGGGTAGGTACAGTAAAACCCGTTTTACAGATGACATAACTGGACCTTACAGGAATGAAGCATTGCGTGGAAAAGTCATGACGCATTTTTGCAACGAAAAACATGGAAAACTACGTTATTACTTTTCCGACAACCCAGTAGCTTCCTCAG
This sequence comes from Aselliscus stoliczkanus, assembly GCA_033961575.1. NCBI lineage: Eukaryota > Metazoa > Chordata > Mammalia > Chiroptera > Hipposideridae > Aselliscus > Aselliscus stoliczkanus. Next base: position 104,198,204 of record CM066739.1, read on the forward strand.
GATCATAAAATTAGGAGGTAGCAGAGCAGGGACTGAACCTGTGCCTGAACACTGCCCTGTACTCCCTTTTCTGCTTTGCCTTCCAGTAGCTTCTTATTTACTGCTCTTCATTTTAGGTTTGTATTTATTGGCAGGCAAAGAATACTAAAGAAGAAAATTGCTGCCAAGCCCATATTTTGCTTGCTCCTATAAATGAGGTCTTATTTAGGACATGGCTTCCTTCCATCATCAGCTGGAATTGTTGACTGTTAGAGTTCTGAGGGACCTCAGGTCATCAGGAATTGATCTTGTTCAGGACCTTGTGTGACTGCTCCCCTTACCCGCCCTTTTTTGATCTCTGGGAGGCTGGAGCTTATATTTCATATGATGTGGATTCACATGGACTGTGAAAAGTTGCAGGGAAAGAAGAGGCCAGACCCCCAAATCCATGAAACCTCCTTGTTGCAGTTCAGTCCAGCTGGCGAAGCTGTGTATTTTTTTTTGAGGACAGTGTCCACTGGCCCTCGTATGTGGGATGCGAACTGGGGCCGCCGGTTTCCTAAGCCAGCGCTTAACCACCGCGTCACTCGGCCGGCTCCAGAAGCTGTTACACTTTTAACCAGATGCTTTCCTGTACTCGGTGCTGCCAAGTGTGTTGTTTTATAAATATTTTTAAGTAGGCTTCTTCATTTCTTACCTTTGGAATACTCCCATTTTAATGGCGGACTTAGAATCCATGACGATACTTAATAACCCTTAAATGCACCTTATAAAAAGGTGATTGAGGTACATCAGTAGATCACAACTTTGGGTGCTCATCAGAATCACTTGTGGAGTGGAGATTTAAAATCTTTTTCTTCCTTTGTTTTTTCTGAGTCATTAATTAAGCCTGAGGTAAGGCTTGGTTATCTGTATATTTAAGAAAAAAAAAAAAGTCGCAGGTGATTATGAGTTCCACAGAGACTGAGAGCCACTTACACCCACCATGCCCCTCCCAGGAGAGGTGTGGAAGGAGGTGGGGGTCCCCGGAACTGGAGAGAATGCTTCAGACCCCACACAGTGTGTCTTCTCTGCCCTTCACTCCTAATCTGACAGCGTGGACAACAGTGAGTACATGCGGAACGGGGACTTCCTACCCACGCGGCTGCAGGCCCAGCAGGACGCCGTCAACATAGTGTGTCACTCCAAGACCCGCAGCAACCCGGAGAACAACGTGGGCCTCATCACACTGGCCAAGTAGGCGGGGCCAAGGGGGCGGGGCCTTGGCCAGGGGCGGGGCTGTCCCACACGTGACCCGCTGTGAGATCCTGAGGCCGCTGTGTGCCTGTCACTTTCCTAGGCTGCCTTCTTCACTTTCCAGTGTAAATATAAAGAGTCACTTGTTAACATTCAGCTGAACTTAATACAGTTATGAAGCCAAATCTCCTGGGGTAAAATTTCACAGTTTATTTTAAAGTCAGTGAAAAATGATTTGGGGTCAGAGCCCCAGAGCTTGTGTCACACAATCTTTTACCCCAAAAGTGTTGCTTTAGGAATTGATAATCCTCGGCCGGCCGAGTGGCGCGGTGGTTAAGACTTGGCTTGGGACGCCGGCAGCCCCGGTTCGGATCCCACATGTGAGGGCCAGTGACACTGCCCCCTAAAAAACAAACAAAAGGGGCTGGCCGAGTGGCTCAGTTGGTTAAGAGCTCGCTCAAGAGTGTGAGCTGAGCTCTGAGCAACAGCTGTTCGAAGCCAGCCCGAGCTGAGTTGCCGTTGAGCTGCTAACAGGTGGCAGGATGGCTCAGCTAAAAAAACAAACAAACAAACAAAGAGGAATTGATAATCCTCAAATGAGTAATCGCCCATCCCAGTATACATATTGGCTGAAAACCAGGTCTAGAAATGGGGGGGGTGGGAGAGTTGAGTCCCACTGCTGTGAATGATTTTCGGCCCTTCAAGCAAGATAGTGGGAGAGGAGTGAAGAAGGGGAGACACCGGGAGGAAGAGGGCCTGTTTTGTACAAAATCAAGCACCCCTTCGTTCTGTGTCTCACGTCTACTAAACACTGGATGGTTTTTTTCCAGTTGTACTGAGATATAATTGACATATAACATTGTATAAGGTGTACCATAAAATGATTTTGTGTATATACAGTTGATCCTTGAACACCACGGGTTTGAACTGTGCCAGCCCACTTATACACAGATTTTTTTCAATAAATATATAGTTGGCCCTCCATATCCCTGAGTTTCTCATCCACAGACTCAAAACAATTGTGGATTGAGAGCGGTATTTTTTTTTTTTTTTTAAGAGGGCAGTGTCAGTGGCCCTCACATGTGGGACCCGAACCCGGGCCGCTGGCATCCCAAGCCAGCCCCCAATCACTGCACCACTCGGCCAGCCCCGAGAGCCTTATTTCTGATCCGTCATTGGGAATCCCCAGGTGGGAGGGCTGACTGTGTGCATTGTTTTAGGCCATTTTATGTAGGAGACTTGAGCACCTGCAGATTTTGGTAGGTGCAGGAATCTTGGAACCCATCCCCCACAGATACTGAGGGACTGTAGTTATAAGGTTTTGGGGAGTCAAAGGTTATACACGGACTTTGGACTGCACTGGGGGGTCAGCACCCCAACCCCTGCATTGTTTAAGGGTCAGTTGTATTTTGAAACGGTTACCCAGTGCGTTTAGTTCACAGCCACATCTCACATAATTATTATTTGTTTTTCTTTGTGATGAGAGGAATTTTAAGATCTCTCTAAATGTGAGATGTTTGGTTAAGAAAAACAGAGATTACAGTTATGATCCAAGTGTCAAAGAAAAGATGAGTCGGACAGAGTTCGGAGGCACTTACCTTGACCTGAAGTCTTGGAAATGCTTTCCCCACGTCCCAGTGACTGTGAGGTGCTGACCACACTCACCCCTGACACCGGCCGCATCCTGTCCAAGCTCCACACTGTCCAGCCCAAGGGCAAGATCACCTTCTGCACCGGCATCCGTGTGGCCCACGTGAGTCCTCCTGGCCCTGAGGGTCTGCCTCCAGTGCCTTTCATTTCTCCTCTGGACTCAAGCTACAACCAGAGCCAGGGAAGAGAGAGGACGCAGAGAAAGGAGTGGAAAGGAAGTGGTGGGGTGAAGCCCAGGGCGGGTGAGGATTGTGAAGGGAGGTCCCTAGAATGCAGAATGAGCCCACTTCCTCACCCACAGCCAGCGGGGAGGGCAGAGGAGAGGGTTAGGCTGTGTGAACATGATGGTGGGCTTGAGACTCACAGAAACCATGGGAAAGCAGAGCGATGGAAGAGAGCGCTGGGCCTCTGGCTCACGCCCTCCCGCCCCCTCCTGCACAGCTGGCACTGAAGCACCGACAGGGCAAGAACCACAAGATGCGCATCATTGCCTTTGTGGGGAGTCCTGTGGAGGACCACGAGAAGGATGTGAGTCTGGTGGCTTGCTGGGGATGGGGCCCCTGAGCCCTTGCAGAGCCCGGCAGAGGTGGTGGGTTCCTGCCTTGGGGAAAGGGGGACCTGGGGAGGCCAGCTGACTCCTGCGCGCTTCTGTGAGGTGTGTCACTCCCTGTGGGATGGACCAGCTTTCCTCATCTCTCTCCCCTTCTTCCCAGCTGGTGAAACTGGCTAAACGCCTCAAGAAGGAGAAAGTAAATGTTGACATTATCAATTTTGGGGAAGAGGTGAGTAAGGACTGGATGGGGGCACTGACTGGCTATGGGTAGTCCTTACCCAGAGGACAGGCTGCACCGCAGGAGAGGTGCCTGCAGACAGGACAGGGAACCAGGAGTGCGCGGAGAGGAAAGTCCTGTATTCTTCCCTTCCCCAGGAGGTGAACACAGAAAAGCTGACAGCCTTTGTGAACACCTTGAATGGCAAAGATGGAACCGGCTCTCATCTGGTGACAGTGCCTCCTGGGCCCAGCCTGGCCGACGCCCTCATTAGCTCTCCAATTCTGGCTGGTGAAGGTGGTGCCATGCTGGGTCTTGGTGCCAGTGACTTTGAATTTGGAGTAGATCCCAGTGCTGATCCTGAACTGGCCCTGGTGAGCAAACGTTGGCCTCACATGGAGCGCAAGGGTCCTCCTTTGTCCTCTGCTGACACACCTGCATGCCACATAGCCTCTGGAGGGCTACGCAGCCTTTAGCACCCTCGCCCACCTTCCCAGACCCCCCCCATGGTCCCTCTGCCCCATAATTCTGTCTGATCTCTAGGGCACCAATGCCAGGCTCTTGTTCGCTTCTCCTGATCAAACCCCAGGTTTCTTTCAGGGCCCTCCTTTTGTCCTGTGTCACCTTTCGGGCCCCTTCCCCATATACGTAAAGTATAAGCTGCCCTTTGTGCTTCTTTCCCCTCCACCAAGTGGACTTCCCCAGGGCTGAGGGGGGAGCACAGCTAACCTTGCTCTGCCCTTCGCCAGGCCCTTCGTGTTTCCATGGAAGAGCAGCGGCAGCGGCAGGAGGAGGAGGCACGACGGGCAGCTGCAGCCTCTGCCGCAGAGGCTGGGATTGCTGCGACTAGCACTGAAGGTGACGGGGTGGAGCCTGGGGCCCCGGGACCGCAGGGCGTTCGCTCGGTGGGAGCGGGGGGTCTGCAGTGTGGGGAATAATGGGCTGAGGGTGTGGTTTGGGGGTTCTGTGGAACATGATACCAGTCCTGCCCGGCCGCCCTCTCTCCCAGACTCAGACGACGCCCTGCTAAAGATGACCATCAGCCAGCAGGAGTTTGGCCGGCCCGGGCTCCCAGATCTAAGCAGTATGACTGAGGAGGAGCAGATTGCATATGCCATGCAGATGTCCCTCCAGGGTGCCGGTGAGTCGGGCGAGTTGGGTGGGGTGGCCATGCCCGCGCCCAGGGCCTGGGGTGGAAGTGGCACTGAACAGCCTGACCTCTTTTCCTCAGAGTTTGGCCAGGCAGACTCAGCTGACATTGACGCCAGTTCAGCCATGGACACATCTGAGCCCGCCAAGGTGAGGGCCGGTGATGGCTCCCTGCCCCATCAGGCTTGAAACCCCCTTGTGTTCAGACCTCAGCCCTCTCGGCCTGGGACATCCCTCTCCCAGGCTCATAGATGATCTCTGAGGAACAGAAGGAAGCAAACAGCTGGCTGTGTGGTCTTGTATGTCAACCTTGCAAAGGCAACGGGATGCTAGTGGTCAGAGCTGGGAAGTGTCCTAGCATTCTCTAAGCTTCCTTGCTGGGGGGAGCAGTCTGACAGTCTGTAGGACATCATTCTCCCAGGAGAGTGGAAAGAGGGTCTAGGAAAAAGAAAATGGGGAACAGGTGTCTGCTAGGGAAACATGGATGTGATGGCATCTGTTTCTACCCTCCGTGCTCAGGAAGCAGAGCTCTCAGGCTTCTTCCTGCTTGGTCAGTAATCAGTGTTGGCGTTTGTACCACATGTGGGCCCTGGGTGTTTCCCAAGTCTCCTTTCCTGCCCTTGGCCAAGGCCCCCGAGCCCGTCAGTCCGTTGGAGAGAGGGGCTCAGGCACCTGCATGCACACAGCTCATGGCCGCTCGCTCCCCAACCCCCGCTCTAGCTAACACTGCCCTTTTTCAGGAGGAGGATGATTATGATGTGATGCAGGACCCCGAATTCCTTCAGAGTGTCCTGGAGAACCTTCCAGGTGTGGACCCCAACAATGAGGCCATTCGAAATGCCATGGGCTCCCTGGCCTCCCAGGCCACCAAGGATGGCAAGAAGGACAAGAAAGAGGAGGAGAAGAAATGAGACTAGAGGGAAAGGATAGCTGAGCCTGCTCAGGACTGCCCTGACCGGCAGGACAAGGGGCTAGATAGGTTATCTGTATCATTAGAGCTAAATAAAGCTTGGCAACTTTTTTTTTTTTTTTTTTTTACTTTTTTGCTTCAAATAGTGTTGGCTTTGGGTGAGAGGGAGGAGTACATGGCATAAAGGACAGCATCTCCTGTTGAGTTCTCTGTCCCCAGTGCCTGGGCTCTGACTTCTCACTTGCTTCCCTTCTTCCTGTCTCCATCACCACCTGCATCGCCGGCTCCATCAGGCAGTCCTTCCTCACATTTCTATTGCCTGGGGGCTGTTTTACTTGGTCTTAAGAGGAGCTTTGCTGAAGAGTTACTGTGTTAGGGACTAGGGCCACAGAGGTGACAGAAAACTGCTGGCTGGGGACTCAGAGTCCAGGCCAGGCCCAGAGCATAAAGGAGCGGTTGTACACACCTGTTAAGTACCCAGAGGCACGAGCAAGGGCTGAGCTCACAGCCTCTGGGAAGCCGCCTGGAGGTGACATTTGAGCTCTCAAATGGCAAAAAGTTCATCAGCCAACAAGCAAGAGATGGGGTGCTTCCAGTCAATAGGAACAGTGTGTGCTGATAGCTTGGAGGCGATTTGGAGAAACTGAGTGGTGCAGAGACAGGTGAGTGGCAGGAGACAGATGGGGGAGCAGGCAACAGTCACCACAGATCAGGGATCCTTGAGGCCCAACTGACAAGGTGGGGTCTGAAGCCTCCAGATAAACATGGTGCTTTTCCTTGGAGCACCAAATTTAGAGAAAGGATTGTTTGTAGGCTGTGGAGTAAAATGCAATATTCACACACCCCACACCCCCTTTACCATATTTAAAGAGGTAAATAATATTTGACACATAAGCTACTTTACCTATATATAAATTGTGAAGCATAAAGACATAATGAGCATGGCTGACCGAGTGGCATGGTGGTTAAGCGCTGGCTTGGGAAGCCAGCGGCCCCAGTTTGGGTCCCACATATGAGGGTCAGTGACACTGCCCTCTACAGCTAACAACAGCTCCACCTGGAGCTGGGATGTGCGAGCCCAGGTGATGGTGTAGGCTGCAGCCCCTGCTGCAGTGGGCTGCCATAGGCTACAGTGAGTGGCTGGCAGCCAGCGTGAGCGGCCAGCAGCCAGCGCGAGCTTAGCCGCGGTGAGCGACCATCCAGAGGCCGGCGACCCATCTGCCTCAGCTGGGAAGAGCGCGATGACGATACCAACAGTGAAGCAACATCCTCTACAACTAGACTGAAGAACAAAAAGACAGCAACTTGTCTGTTCCCCTCCCCCAATTACCCAATAAAATCTTTAAAAAACAAAAGAAAAACTGTTTTGTACTGTGAGACTTCTGGGACTTGGATTTTTTTAACAAAACGTTTTGTTTCTGAGGTTCGAAGTTGTCGCATGTAGGTGGTGTCCATTTCTCATGGTTGTCTAGTATTACGTTTAATGACTTGGCTGCAATCTGCGTTTCCTCATTGATGGACATCTGCTTGGTGCCAGCTAGTTTTCTATTATCAACAGGCTTACAGTGGGTTTTTTTTAATAAGCAATAAAAGTGCAATTACATGAAAAGCCCCATATTGTACATGTTTAAATTAATGAATTCATTGTCTTTACTTGTAAGGTGTTGAAGGTGGGACCCACTCCTGAATCTTTCTAGTAGTGGATGGAATAAGGTACATATTGCTCTGGAGTGCCACTCACGTTGAATTTATGGTTTGTCCAGATGAATTTATGAGCAGTTGGTGGTTTTGTTGTTGGAGGATCATCAGTCATACAGTGAAGCCAATGGTGCCATTCAGGGGGTACCATGCTTCCATCCACATCCCAGAATGTGTTTTTGTTATTAATTTCATTAGTATATATAACCCATCGGTGACGGCCAAAAAACTGCTAGTTGTCCTCATAGTATTTGTTTCCATATTTGTCTTCTCCCACTAATGTACCAACCCTCACATCGTTTGTCCTGAAGAAAACTCATAGATAGCCTCGGAGGCGGCCGTGGCCGCTGACCTGCTGCAACCCGTGCCTCAAGACCTCTACAGTGGAGTTTTGTGTTTGTTTGTTTTTTTTACATCTCCCTTGATACAACTGTGCCAAGAGTTTCTTTAAGATGCTTTACAGGATAATGCCACGTTTTTCAAAGTGGTCACCCAGTTTGCACTCCTGCGGAGTAAGAATTCCTACCACCGCATCCTTTCCAGCCCTTGGTATTATTAAGTAAGGCTCCTTAATTCCTGCCCGTCTAGTGAGGATAAAAGGATAACTCAGTGTGGTCTTGTACTTCCCTGATTACTGATGAGATTAATCGTCTTTTCATCTAATTTTAAACAGGTCTTGATAGTTCCATTTTTGTGAAATGTCTCTTTATATCTTTTTGTCAATTTTTCTATTGGGGTTTCTCTTTATTGATGTTCTTATGGGTTCTTTATTGTTGATCCTAAGTCATTATTGGTTCTATATGCTGCAAACACTTTCTTCCCATTTATGACTTGTCTTTTCATATTCTAAAAGATGTCCTTCAGTGAATAAAATTCGTTTTTGTTTTCTTTTTAAGATTTTATTGGGAAATTGGGGAAAGGCACCAGCCAAGTTGTTGTTCTTCAGTCTTCATTGTGGATGGCACCAGTCGCCATCTGGCTTCCTGTTGGCAGCTCGTGGCCTCTAAACTCAAGGTGCTGTGTTCAGTCTTAGTTGTGGGTGGGCATACCCACCATCCCATGAGGGAATCAAACCAGCAGCCTTGTTGTTAAGAGTGCACACTCAGGGCCGGCCGAGTGGCGCGGTGGTTAAGCACTGGCTTGAGAAGCCAGCGGCCCCGGTTCGGGTCCCACATATGAGGGCCAGTGACACTGCGCTCAAAAAAACAAAACAAAAAAGAGTGCACACTCCTCTGACCCATCCAGGTGGCAGCTCAGCTCAAGGTGCTGAGTTCAATCTTGAGTTGCGGGTGGGCATAGCCCACCATTGAACAGGCAATCTTGTTGTTACACCAGCTGAGCCATCCTGCCACCTGTTGGCAGCCAGCAACAACTTAGCTCGGGCACAGCATCACTGGCCCATGTGGGAATCGAACCAGCGGCCCCGTTGCTCAGAGCACACACTCTAAGCCAACTCTTAACCAACTGAGCCACTCGGCCGACCCGCGAATAAAATGCTTAATATCACATTTCTCAATATTCTTTCAAGGTTAGTGATTCTGGTGTCCAGCAAATTCTTCCAGAGGTCAGACAGATACTCTGTTTTCATTTTAAAGTTTTATGGTTTTGTCCTTCATGAGTAGGGAAAAATCCAGTTATTCCCCACTGTGTTTCTCCCCATGGGTCTTGTGCCACTCACACAGAACACTTCTGTCACTTGTGGTCACCAAATGTGTGGGGTTTTTTCCCCCACACCAACAAGCAATTCTTGGACACCAGTTGGGTGTCCAAGAATTCAACTCAATTCTGAACTGTGTACCTAGAAATAGTGTCAGATTCCACAGGTTAGGAGTTCAGTCCCATAAGACTGCTCCCCCGCTCCCCTTACATGCCAATCACAATACCAGGTTGCCACTTGTGCTGACCAACTGGCCTTAGATTGGAGGCTCCAATGACCCCCTCCTTGGGTTTGATTTATTTGCTAGGGTGGCTCATAGAACTCAGGGAAACAGGTTTTGCGGTTTATTAAATGATGTGATCAAGGATACAGGTGAGGGCTGGCCGAGTGGCGCATTGGTTAAGAGCTGGTTTTGGGATGCCAGCAGCCTCGGTTCGGATCCCACATATGAGGGCCAGTGACACTGCCTTCTACAGCTAACAACAGCTCCACCTGGAGCTGGGCTGCATGAGCCCCGGCAACTGCGAGCCCCGGCGATGGTGTAGGCTGCAGCCCCTGCTGCAGTGGGCTGCCATAGGATACAGTGAGTGGTCAGCAGCCAGCGTGAGTGGCCGGTAGCTAGCGTGAGCTGCCAATAGCCGCGGTGAGCGACCATCCAGAGACCGGCGACAAATCTGCGTCATCCGGGAAGAACGCAATGACGATACCAACAAGGGCCAGTGAAGCAACGTACTCTGCAACTAGACTGAAGAACAAAAAGACGGCAACTTGTCTGTTTCACTTCCCCAACGCTGTTCCCCTCCCCCAATTCCCCAATAAAATCTTTAAAAAAGAAAAAAAGGATACAGGTGAACATCCAGGTGCAGAGATGCATAGGGCAAGGTATAAAGAAAGGGGCGGGGCTTCCGTGCCCTCTCTGGGCCCACTCTCCCCGCATACACCTCCATCTGTTCACCAACCCGAAAGTCCCCTGCAGCCCCTTTTGGGATTTGGGAAGGCTGCTTCTCATAGTTATGATCAATTAACTCCATTTCCAGCCCTCTCCCCTCTCTGGAGAAGGGGGATGGGAGGAGCTGAATATTCCAAGCTTCTAATCATGGTCTTTCTGGTGACCAGCCCCCATCCAGGAGCCCACCCAGAGTTGCCTCATTAGGATAAAGATGCTCCTACTTGGGAAATTACAAGGGTTTTCGGAGCTCTGTGGCAGGAACTGGGGGCACCCACCAATACATGTATTTTGTATTATCACACACTTTCACATAGAAATTCCTTATTCCATCCAGAAGTGATTTTTATGTACAGTGAGATAGGGATTCAATCTCAACTTTCTAATATGGAAAGGCACATTGGTTAAATACTGTTTACTGAGAAATCACTCCTTTTCCCAGTGATCTGCACTGTTACGCCTGCCTGGGCAAAGGTTCTGCGAATTTCATTTCCAGTATCCCAAAGTCAGGCCCTAAAGCCAAAATGTAAACAAGGTTCACCAGAATGAAGCTAGAAACCTACTCGGTGCTTCCATTGTTATCTGGGTTGCATTTCTGAATGATGAATTTGTAGATCCTTGTGTCTAAATTTTTTAGGAGACGTATTTGTTTTGAATCAAATATTACTTAAAAGAAGGGCCTATCCTTTGGGCTTGGGAATCTTTTGTAACAGTTGGTTATAAAGACAGTGGTCACTTTGGCCTTCCTGGGCCTGGGTGTGGTTCCCCAAGCAAAATCATGTTCTGGCAGAGCCTGCCCATCAAGTAATGACAGGACCTGTGTCCCAGTCTCCTAGTCCCCTGCATGCCAACTGGGTGACTTCAGTATTCATGAGGGTGACTCAGCCAGTAGCTTGACTTCTTCCAGTTCAGAGATCACCATCACAGCTCACTCACACTCACGGCCACACCCTGGCTCACGTCCATCCTTAAGAAATGCTCCCCGCTGAAGTCAAATATGGACCCCGTCTTCTCTGCTGTTCTTGGACATTCCCTGTACACTTTGCAACAGTAACTGAAGATATGTGTGTCGGTCGGGTGCCATCTAACAACGTTTCCGACAACAACAGACTGCATCTACAGTGGTGGTCCCAGGAGGTTATCATGAAATATTCCTGTCACCTAGTGACAATATGGCATTTGTGATGTCACAGTGTAATGCATCATTTACATTTTTGTGGTGAGGCTTGTGTAAACAGACCTACCTCACTGCCAGTCATATACAAGTACAGCCCATAATACTTGATAGGAAGCAGCTGTGTTACTGGTTTATACATTTACTGTTTATTTTTATTTTAGAATGAACTCTTACCTACTTACAAAAAAAGTTTGCTATGGGCCTGCCGAGTGGCTCAATTGGTTAAGAGTTGGCTTACAGCACGATAGAGCGCAAGCTCTGAGCAACTGGTTGGATTCCCATATGGACCAGAGCTGAGCTGTCGCTGAGCTGCCAACAGGTGGTAGGATGGCTCAGCTGGTGTAACCACAAGATTGCCTGTTTGATGGTGGGCTACACCCACACACAACTAAAGATTGAACTGGGCATCTTGAGCTGAGCTGCCGCTGACTCAGTGGATAGAGCGTGTCCTCTTAACAACAAGGCGGCTGGTTCGACTCCCGCATAGGATGGACGCTACGCCCACCCACAACTAAGATTGAACACAGCACCTTGAGCTTAGAGGCCACGAGCTGCCGACGGGAAGCCAGATGGTGACTGGAGCCCTCCACAATGAAGATTGAAGAACAACAACTTGGCTGGTCACCTCCCCCAATTCCTCAACATTGTTCCCCTCCCCCAATTCCCCAATAAAATCTTAACAACAAAAAAGTTTGCTATAAAACAGTATGCCACATTATGTCATCAGTAACCTCATCTCACATTGACTGCATCTCTCGATCGCATTATTTTCCCTGGTGCCTGATTTCATCTTGTGCTGCTTTGTACGGTGACATGCTGTACAGGCTCGTAGCGCAGGAGCAGTAGGCTGTCCCATGCAGCCTAGGTGTGCAGCTGGCGACACCATCTAGGTGGGTGTGCATGCACGCTGTGATGTTCGCATGATGAAATCGCCTAACAACGTATTTCCCAGAACACACCTGTGTCATTAGGCAGCATGTAACTGTGGTCTTTGGGCAATTCCACATTAGAAATTTAAATAATCAGAGTCATGGTAAAGACTTACATATAAGCATGTTGAAAAAAAAGGGGAAACAACCTAATATCAATTAGGTTACATTACTATGGAATAATCCACTCTCAACAAATTTATTTCGGAAAAACACCTCATGACATTGGCTATCTGATTGTAACATTAGCCAATACTTGCATACCATATGTGCCAAGGACTGTTCTAAATGCTTTCCATGCTTTAGATCATTTAGTTTTCACAATAATCCTATTGGGCTGTCAGAAAAGTTATGATGCATTTTGGCAACAAAAAAACAAAAAATATGACATAACTTTTCTGACAACCCAATATTTTATAAATAAGGGAACTGAAACCCGGAAATGCTAGGTAGCTTACTCTATGATGATGATTCTGACAGTGTGATCCATGAACCCCTGAGGTTAGGGGTCCCCAAGACTCTTTCAGGGGGGCTGTGCAGTAAAAACTATTTTTATAATAATATTGGGATGTTATTTGTCTCTTGCACTGTGTTGTCGCTTGCACTTACACAAAAGCCGTGGGGGTAGAGCTGTTGGTGCCTTGGCACAAATCCAAGGCAGTGGCACCAAACCGTACTGGTGGTCATTGTATTCTCAACCCCCACATGCATATGGTTGTTTTTTTTAAAAATGGCCTTAATGAAACAGTAAAACATTAATTTTACTAAATCTCAACCCTTGAGTATACATCTTTAACATTTTCTGAGCTAAAGTGGGAAATGCACACGGAACTTTTGCTGTATCCTGGGTTCAAGGATTGTCTTGAGGAAAAGCGTTTGTGTAATTGTTTGGGTTGTGAGATGAACTAGCCACTATTTTCACAAAACAACATTTTTACTTAAAAGAACGATTGCCAGACAAACCATGATTATGCAGACTTCGGTGTTTGGCACTTTTTCCTCAGATTTTATTTTGGCTTCCAATGTCAGATTTTGACCAAAACTTGTGAGGTCTTCTACTGCTCTTCCTGAGAATCAAATGGAATTAAAATAGGAATAAAATAACAAGGCCATTATCGGATAAGTAAGGATAGTAAAATCAGAACAACATGACAAATGAATTAAGACTATTATGATAATGCAACAGAATGAGGTATTGTTTGAAGTATGCTCTTCCTGCACCTCAGAGAAATTTGATGCAAAATAAATTATTGTAATTGAAAACACATGAGGGTAATCCAAGATGTGTATTTCTAATAAATTCCATTAGGACACCTAAAAATCACTGGGGATTCAGCCAAATGTCACTTCTAGTTCTAAGAGACATACTGGTTCAGTGCATCTTGGGTAGGGTAATTAATCTGCATTTTTTTTTTTTGAGGGCAGTGTCACTGGCCCTCATATGTGGGACCCGAACCGGGGCCACTAGCTTCCCAAGCCAGCGCTTAACCACTGCTCCACTCAGCTGGTCCTAATCTGCATTTTAAATCATCATCTCAGGTAAAACTGACAAAAAATATTTCAATGGTCACACTTTATTTTCATGTTATATGAGAGAGGAATGGACAATTTATACACTTTTAACAGTTACTTTCACTGAACATAGTGACCTCTATGAAATGCTATAATGGATAATAGTAAATAATACTAATGATTAATAATTAGAAAATTTCTTACATTAAAAAATTAAGCCATAGCTCATCAGAAAAAAATAAATTTCATTTTGAAGGATATTTGCACTGGGTGTAGAGTCTTAAATGGCAGTTACAGATGTCAGTTAACTGTCTTTTGGTTTCAAGACTTTTTATAAAGCTACAGTAATCAAGACAGTGTCGTACTGGCATAAAGGTAGACTAAAAGATGAACAGAACAGAATGGAGAGGCCAGAAATACACCCACATATATTCAGTCCATTGACTTTTGAAAAGATGCTAAGGCAATTCAATGAGGAAAGAAAAGATTTTTCAACAAGTGGTGCTGGAACAGCTGGATAAACATCCAGAAAAAATGAATCTCAACAGTACTTCATATCATATACAAAAATTAATTTAAGGTAGATCAGGTGACCGATCAGCTCAGTTGGTTAGAGCGCAGTGCTGATAACACCAAGGTTGCCGGTTCGATCCCCGCATGGGCCACTATGAGCTGCGCCCTCCCTAATAGAGTCAACTATGCCATTGTAGCATGAAAGCAATGTGTAACCAATGACCATGGCTGTTCCCCAATAAAATTTATTTTAAAAAAAAAGATAGATCACAGATTCGAACATACAAGCTAAAACTATAAAGCCCTAAGAAAAAAAACCCATACATTTCTTAGAACACAAAAAGCACTAATCATAAAAGGAAGAAAATAAATTGTGCTTCATCAAAATTGAAAATTTCTGTTCATTCAAAGTGGGTAGAGAGTGAAAACGTCTCCCTTCCATTTCCACCGATCACCTCATTCCCCTTCTTTTTTTTTTTTTTTTTAAAGATTTTATTGGGGAATTGGGGGAGGGGAACAGAATTGGAGAATGGGGGAAGGGGAACAGAGAAGTTGCTCTCCTTTTGTTCTTCAGTCTAGTTGCGGAGGATGTTGCTTCACTGGCCCATGTTGGTATCGTCATTGCGCTCTTCCCAGGTGAGGCAGATCGGTCGCTGGCCTCTGGATGGTCGCTCACCGCGGCTATGGGCAGCTCACGCTGGCTGCCAGCCGCTCACGCTGGCTGCTGGCCACTCACTGTAGCCTATGGCAGCCCACTGCAGCAGGGGCTGCAGCCTACACCGTCACCGGGGCTCACACAGCCCAGCTCCAGGTGGAGCTGTTGTTAGCTGTAGAGGGCAGTGTCACTGGCATTCATATGTGGGATCCGTACCGGGGCCGCTGGCATCCCAAAACCAGCTCTTAACCAATGCGCCACTTGGCCGGCCCTCATTCCCCTTCTTAAAAACCATCACTTTTTCGGTTCCTCGTTTATCCTTCTCAAAATATTCCTTGCATTAAGAAGCACATTCATTCTTTTTATAAACTGTGGTGGTAGTGTACCATGCATACTGCTTTCATCTAGTTTGCTTTAAATTTAATTTGTAAAATGCTTTGCCAAATAATATATATTGTTTTAAAAGTCGAAGACTTTCTGCATTCTTGCTTCTACTTCTAGAAGCCATCAATTTCAATTCCTTTAGCGAGTTCTTCTGTATTTACTTCTTTGTTGCTAAGTAATAGACTCTTATGGCTGTTTCTTTTTTTGGAGGGGGGCGATTATTTCTTTCTTTTTTTTTTTTTTTTTTTTAAAGATTGTATTGGGGAATTGGTGGAGGGGAACAGCGTTGGGGAATCGGGGAAGGGGAACAGACAAGTTGCTGTCTTTTTGTTCTTCAGTTTAGTTGCGGAGGATGTTGCTTCACTGTTGGTATCGTCATTGTGCTCTTCCCGGATGAGGCAGATCGGTCGCTGGCCTCTGGATGTCGCTCACCGCGGCTATTGGCAGCTCACGCTTGGCTGCCAGCCGCTCACGCTGGCTGCGGGCCACTCACTGTAGCCTATGGCAGCCCACTGCAGCAGGGGCTGCAGCCCACACCATTACCGGGGCTCGCACAGCCCAGCTCCAGGTGGAGCTGTTGTTAGCTGTAGAGGGCAGTGTCACTGGCCCTCATGTGGAATCCGAACCGGGGCCGCTGGCATCCCAAAACCAGCGCTTAACCAATGCGCCACTCGGCCGGCCCTCATTCCCCTTCTTAAAAACCATCACTTTTTCGGTTCCTCGTTTATCCTTCTCAAAATATTCCTTGCATTAAGAAGCACATTCATTCTTTTTATAAACTGTCGTGGTAGTGTACCATGCATACTGCTTTCATCTAGTTTGCTTTAAATTTAATTTGTAAAATGCTTTGCCAAATAATATATATTGTTTTAAAAGTCGAAGACTTTCTGCATTCTTGCTTCTACTTCTAGAAGCCATCAATTTCAATTCCTTTAGCGAGTTCTTCTGTATTTACTTCTTTGTTGCTAAGTAATAGACTCTTATGGCTATTTCTTTTTTTGGAGGGGGGGGATTATTTCTTAATTTTTCAATTTTAGCCACTCTTTACAATAGGGGATTAGAATTTAGTACTATAAACCCTCCACATACAACCCTCCTTCCTCCTTCCAGGAGTAGACCATCATTTTTGGATAAATGAGTATTTATGGTGTTTATAATTATGACTATGTAAATTGTGTTCACAATTAAAGCCACGTGAGTTTGATGGTTAAATTTGCCTCTGCTGCACATTTGTGTTTTTCTTGAAATGTATAATTGCTTTGGGGTTGTTTTGTGTTGTTATCATTCCCTCTGTCTGAAGTGCAAACCTCCTCTCACATTGTTCAAACACAGGAGGTAGCCTGTTGACCTCACGCAATGGGCAAAGTTGTCCTGGTCCCCTACACCTTCATCCAGGGGACCCCTTTATTTCCTAGATACCATGTTTTGATTTTCCCTGGTTTCATGCTGTTTTTGTGGAATTCATCATCCAGCAGCTTCCTGAGGAAGAGAGCACAGAAACTAAATTTCCTGTGTTTGCGCGCCTAAACACACCTTGGCAGAGTATAGAATTCTATATTTAAATTAATGGTTTTTAGAGCTTTGAAGGCATTACCCCTTTGTTTTCTAGTTTTCAAGGGTGTTGGGAAGAAACCTAATGCCATTCTGCGTATGCTCCTGAGTATTCTTTGTATGTGGCCTGGTTTTCTCTCTGGGAAAATATGAAAAGCTCCTCTTAATATTTACTCTGAAATGTCATGATAATAGGTGTGATTTTTAAAAAATGTTTGTTTCTTTATTGTTTTTAAATTTGCTGTGCTGGGCATTTAATGGGCCCTTTAATTCTGGAAATTTGTGTCCGTCAGTTCAGGAAAATGTTATTGAATTTTTTCTTTCTTTCTTTCTTTTTTTTTTTTTTTTAAATGTTTTTATTGGGGAACCGGGGGAGGGGAACAGACAAGTTTCTGTCCTTTTGTTCTTCAGTCTAGTTATGGAGGACGTTGCTTCACTGACCCATGTTGGTATCATCATTGCGCTCTTCCCGAATGAGGCAGATCGGTCACCGGCCTCTGGATGGTTGCTCACCGCAGCTATTGGCAGCTCACGCTGGCTGCCGGCCACTCACTGTATCTTATGGCAGCCCACTGCATCAGGGGCTGCAGCTATGCCGTTCCGGGGACTCACAGTAGTCCAGCTCCAGCTGTAGAGAGCAGTGTCACTGGCCCTCATGTGTGGGATCTGAACCTGGGCTGCTGGTGTCCCAAGCCAGCTCTTAACCAATGCGCCATTCGGCCGGCCCTTGAATTATTTCTTTAATAATTTTCTCACCAACTACTTTATTTGCTCTTTCTTTCCAGGACTCCTAGTAGTTAGATAGTCTATCTCTTAGATTGAACCTCTAAATTTCTTATATTTATTTCTTATTTTCCATTTTTTGTATTTTTATTCTACACTGCAGCATATGTTCTGAACTTTATCTTAGAATCCTTTTATTAAATTAATTACTTCTGTTTCCATACTTCACATTTTCAAGAAGTCTGTTATTTTCTGAATGTTCCTTTAGAAAATAACATCCTAGTCTTGTACTGTGGGTATGATACCTTCTCATATTTTTGTGATGAAATTAATTGCAGGTTTTTGGACATTTTCTTCTGTTTCTTTCATTATCTGTTACCCTCTCCGTTCCTTTTCTTTTGGCTTCTGTCTTTTTATTTTATTTTAAGATTTTATTGGGGAATTGGGGGAGGGGAACAGCCAAGTTGTTGCTCTTCAGCCTTCGTTGTGGAGGGTGCCAGTCGCTATCTGGCTTCCAGTCGGTAGCCCGTGGCCTCTAAGCTCAAGGTGCTGTGTTCAATCTTAGTTGTGGGTGGGCATAGCCACCATCCCATGTGGGAGTCGAACCAACAGCCTTGTTGTTAAAAGCGCACACCCTATCCACTGAGCCATCGGGGCGGCAGCTCAGCTCAAGGTATGGAGCTCAGTCTTAGTTGCAGGTGGGTGTAGCCCACCACTGAACAAACAATCTTGTGGTTACACCAGCTGAGCCATCCTGCCACCTGTTGGCAGCTCAGTGACAACTCAGCTCGGATGCAGCATCACTGGGCCCATGTGGGAATCGAACCGGCGGCCCTGTTGCTCAGAGCTTGCGTTCTTAAGCCAACTCTTAACCAGCTGAGCCACTTGGCCAGCCCCAAGGCTTCTGTCTTTTATGTTTGGGACTGCCTTCAACTCTGATGATCTTTGGCTGCCTGTTCCTACTTAAGCATGAGATCCAAGACTTTACTCGACAGACAAAAGAGTCTGGCTCTCCAACCGTGATAGTCCCTATCATCATCGTCAGCCCATATACGATGAGAAATTTGAGAAGGGAACGAAGAGTTACAGAGGCAGACGTGTTGGTTTATTCTGAAGTGTTTTGTTATTCCCCCTCCCTCATTCTTAGGAAGGCTAGTGAAGGTTACCACCCAAGTAAGAAGACTGGGGGTGCCTTCAGGGAATAGAGATGGGCTTCTCACTCCCATCTGCATGTTTCTTAGGAGGTGGAATTACTGTCCCAATGTTGTCGAGAGCACAAGCAAAGCCCTGGGAGAAAGTTCCGGAAGAACCTGACCTGTGTTTACTGGTGTTTGGGAGATGTATGTGAACATAGGGGAGTATATGTTGATGGTTTGGTGAATGGGGCATATTGCAGGGTGGCCGGAGCCAGGGCCTAGGATGGCAGCATTGTGCATGGTAAACATGTGGGAGTTTCCCATAGACCAAGAGGATGTCATGGAAAGTACCTGGGCTTGACCCATCTGGAGGGAACCCTGCCCAAGAAGGGCCCTTGCAGGGCAAGAACAGCCTAATGATAAGACATCATGGGCTAGAAACTCAGGGTACTGTGCATGAGGTCAGCACTGCAAACCCCAGAGAACCATGCAGTGTGGAGAGCCCTATGTCTACTCAAATATAACCCCTCCCAAGAAAAGCCATCATTCAGGCACCAGTCAGACAGAAGCACTCATAGCCTGTCATATAAACTTTACTCCTTTCCTTTTCCGTTCTCCCACCGTTTCAATCCTGGAGAACCCAGAGGTGGGGGAGGGTGAAAGAAGAACAAAGAAACAGGCCACTGTAGGTCTCTGTGCAGTGGGTCCAGTATGAGCTTCTTGCCTGGGTTGGATTGGATTTCCCATATTCCGTTGGACTTGATTCTTCATTTACTCTCTTGCTCTGGTGGAAGCCTCCCATTTTCTTTGAGAGAATTGTCCTAGTTCCACGGGCTTATTGGCCTATGGCAGTGAGGAAGACAAACAAAGGGGACTGCAAGGCATCTCACCAAACAAAGGTAGAGATGTGTGTGCTTCAGGATTTCGGGCAAGGGGGAAGCTTAGGTGAAATTTAAACGAAGCAGTGTTCTCATAGGTTGAGTAAACCAGGATCTGTATAAAGAGGTTCATATCACGTCTAGACTGTGAAGCAAATGTTGTTGCACAATAGCGTGTCCAGAAATATCTTATATGAAGCTCTGTACATGGCCTGTATGTAAATCAAGGCTTCTCTGTGTCAGTGAGATGTGGGTCCTTCAGGCAAAAGGGGAATGATTCATTCTTATTGATCCAATTTCAAACAGCAGTGCTTCTTACCGTCTGCGATTTTAGAGAACAAAATGTCTCTGTGCATAAGAAAGCAGGATTCTGTGTTGTACACCTGAAACTAATTAAAAATAAATAAATAAAATTTAGGGCCGGCCAAGGGGCGCATTGGTTAAGAGCTGGTTTTGGGATGCGAGCGGCCCCGGTTCAGATCCCACGTGTGAGGGCCGGTGACACTGCCCTCTACAGCTAACAACAGCTCCACCTGGAGCTGGGCTGTGCAAGCTCCAGCAACGGTGTAGGCTGCAGCTCCTGCTGCAGTGGGCTGCCATAGGCTACAGTGAGTGGCCAGCAGCCAGTGTGAGTGGCCGGCAGCCAGCGTGAGCTGCCAATAGTCGCAGTGAGTGACCATCCAGAGGCTGGCGACCAGTCTGCCTCATCCGGGAAGAACGCAGTGACGATGCCAACATGGGCCAGTGAAGCAATGTCCTCCACGACTAGATTGAAGAACAAAAAGACAGCAACTTCTCTGTTCCCCTTCCCCGATTCCCCAATGCTGTTCCCCTCCCCAAATTCCCCAATAAAATCTTCTAAATAAATAAATAAAAATAAATAAATAAAATAATAAAATAAAAAAAAGAAAGCAGGAGTCACAGAAGAGGGCTGTTGTGAATGTTACCACTATAGGCCTTGGGAGGAACAGCGTTTCTTGTACACGTTGCTGGTTTTCTGTGTCTGTGGTCCCAGCTCAATGAATGGCAGGGCAGAATTCTTTTTCAGTCAGAGCTCAGTTTTTCACTTTCTTGGGCTGTGCAGGAGACAATATTTTTGAGCATTGATGGGGAGCTGTTACCTGAACGGATGATCTGGCTAGGTCATTTATGGGCCATTCCCTGATGTCAGTATCTTTAAGTCAGATTCTCCAAAGCAAACATATTCCAGTCCCCCACTTGGAGACTACTGTTCCTATTGCTCGTGTTCTGGTGACCGACTTTGGGGGCAAAGAGCTCGGGCCCTCAGAATTTATAACAGGATGTCAATGTTCTTTTAGTCTTCCTGTTTTTTGTTTTTTTAAAATTAGTTTCAGGTGTACAACAGTGCAATAGTTATACTCTTTACCCTCCAAAGTGACAATCCCCCTCCCCCAGTTCGCCACCCCACTCCCCCCCATATCATACATATCTATTACAATTCCTTTGACTCCCTTCCACAGTATACTACTCCACATCTCGTGACTATATATTCAGTTACAGTTGGCATACAATATTATACAACATCAGCTTCAGGTGTACAGTGCAGTGATCAAGCCTCTACTCCATCCATGAAGTGGTCTCCCTAACAAGACATGTGACTATCTGACATGCCACAAAATTTTTACATTATTATATTCCCTGAACTGTGTTTCATATCCCTGTGGCAATACTGTAGTTGTCTATTTATGCTGTCTAATCCCTTCCCCTTCCTCTTTATCCCCACCCCCCTCCCAACTAGCAACCCTCAGTTTTTCCTCTATATCTATGAGTCTGTTTACTCTGATCGTTCATTCAGTTTTTCAGATTCCACATATAAGTGAGATCATATGGTACTTGTCTTTCTCCGACTGACTTGTTTCACTTAACATAATAGTCTCTTCACAACATTATCAATTACATTCCCAGAACTACCCCCATATCCCTGCGGCAACATTGTAGTCACCCACCTATGCTGTCCAAAACCTTCCCCCTCTCCCTCAGCCCCACTCCCTCCCAGCCAGCAACCATCAGTTTTTCCTTTATATCTGCTTGATATGACTTCAATCTTCTTAAATTTACTGAGACATGTTTTGTGGCCTAACGTGGTCTATCTTGGAAAATGTCCCATGTGTACTTGAGAAGAATGTATATTCTGTTTTTTCAGGGTGAAATGCTCTAAAAATATCAACGAAGGGCTGGCCGAGTGGCGCGGCAGTTAAGCGCTGGCTTGGGAAGCCAGCGGCCCCGGTTTGGTCCCACATGTGAGGGCCAGTGACACTGCCCTCAAAAAAAAAAAATAAAATAAATAAGTCAAAAATATCAACGAAGTCCAGCTGGTCTAAAGTGTCATTTAAGACCTCTCTTTCTGTGTTGATTTTCTGTCTAAAGGGTCTGTCCATTGATAACAATGGGGTGTTGAAGTCCCCTACTATGATAGTGTTACTGTTGATCTCTGTCTTTATGTCTGTCAAAATCTGTTACATGTAATTAGGAGTTCCTATGTTGGGTGCATAGATGTTTATTAGGGTTATAATGTCCTTCTTTGTCTTTTATTGTAGACATTTTAAAGTCTATTTTGTCCAAAATAAGTATTGGTACTCCAGCTTTTTTTTTTCTCATTTCCATTTGTATGAAATATCTTATTCCATCTGTAAACAGCATATACATGTGTCCCATTTTCTTATCCACTCAGCCACTCTCTGTCTTTTGATTGGAGCATTTAGCCCATTCACCTTTAAAATGATTATTGATAGGTGCATATATATTGCCATTGTTATTTGTATTCCTGGTCTTCCTGGGTTAGCTTGTTTACCCCTTTCTTTTGTTTAAAAAAGCCCTTTTAACATTTCTTGCAATGCTGGCTTGGTGGTAATGAATTCCTTAAGTTTATTCTTTTCTGAGAAGTTCTTCATTTCTCCTTCAATTTTAAGTGATAGCCGTGCTGGGTAGAGCAATCTTGGTTGTAGGCCTTTATTTTGTGTCACTTTGAATATCTCCTGCCACTCCCTTCTGGCCTGCAGAGTTTCTGTAGACAAGTCAGCTGTTAGTCTAATAGGAGTTCCTTTGTATGTAACCTGCTGTCTTTCGCTTGCTGCTTCTAGGATTCTGTCTCTGTTTTTAACCTTTGCCATTTTAACTATGATGTGTCTTGGTGTGGACCTGTTTGGGTTCAGTTTGTTTGGAACCCTCTATACTTCCTGGGCATATATGTTGATTACCTTCACCAGGGTAGGGAAGTTTTCAGTCATTATTTTTTCAAATACATTCTCGACCACTTGCTTCTTCTCTTCTCCTTCTGGTATTCCTATAAGTCAAAGGTTGTTTTGCTTCACCTTGTCCCATAGGGCTCTTAAACTATTTTCATTGTTTTTTGTTTGTTTGTTTGTTTGTTTTTGAGGGCAGTGTCACTGGCCCTCATATGTGGGACCCAAACAGGGGCCCGCTGGCCTCCCGAGCCAGCGTTCAACCACTGCACCCACTTGGCTGCCCCTATTTTCATTGTTTTTTATTTTTTGGTCTTTTGTTGTGCCAACTGGGTGATTTCTGCTATTTTGTCTTCCAAATCACTGATTCGCTCCTCTGCTTCATCTACTCTACTGGTGATTCCTTCGAGTGTGTTCTTCATTTCAGTTATTGTATCCTCTAGTTCTAACTGGTTGTTGTTTATGATTTCTCTATCCTTCCTTATATCCTCACTAAGTTTGTTAAACATTCTTATCATCAGTGTTCTAAACTCCGTCTCTGAAAGGTTGGATCCCTCTGTTTCATTTGATTCCATTTCTAGAAGTTTCTTCTGATCTTTTACTTGTGACATGTTTCTTTGTTTCCCCATTCTGGCTGTTGCTCTGGGATTGCTTTGATGTATTAGATAGATCACCAGGAGAGCCCTGGCTGGATCACGCAGGCACACAGCTCACGGCCCCATTTGTTTTTTTTGTTGTTTTTTTTTTAAAGATTTTATTGGGGATTTAGTGGAGGGGAACAGCGTTGGGGAATTGGGGAAGGGGAACAGACAAGTTGCTGTCTTCTTGTTCTTCAGTTTAGTTGCGGAGGATGTTGCTTCACTGTTGGTATCGTCATTGCGCTCTTCCCGGATGAGGCAGATCAGTCGCTGGCCTCTGGATGTCGCTCATCGCAGCTATTAGCAGCTCACGCTTGGCTGCCAGCCGCTCACGCTGGCTGCGGGCCACTTACTGTAGCCTACGGCAGCCCACTGCAGCAGGGGCTGCAGCCCACACCATCACCGGGGCTTGCACAGCCCAGCTCCAGGTGGAGCTGTTGTTAGCTGTAGAGGGCAGTGTCACTGGCCCTCATGTGGGATCCGAACCGGGGCCGCTGGCATCCCAAAACCAGCGCTTAACCAATGTGCCACTCGGCCGGCCCTGTTTTTGTTTTTTAAGCTGAGCCATCTGCCACCTGTTGGCAGCACAGCGGCTGCTCAGCTCGGGCTTGGCATCGAACTGCTGTTGTTTAGAGCTCAGCTTGCACTCTTGAGTGAGTTCTTAACCAACTGAGCCACTCTGCTGGCCCTAGTCTTCCAGTTTTTAGGATAATATTTCTGCCTTCTCTGAAACATAAACCTCCAGTTTTCTGCAATGGTGGAGGAGGGGCAGTCACAGAACTGTGTGGGATTGAGAGGAGACCTGAGACACGAGCCTTCTTAATTCTTTTGATTTTCACCCCACATTTATACTCCCTTTTGGAAGAACCAGGTGTAGCTGACCCTTGACCATCATGGAGGTTCTGCAGCTTGTTTTTCAGTTTATCCAACTGACTGGAATACTTAGAAAAACTGGTACCGCCTATTACAGCTAAATATACATATCTCCTATGACCCCACTCTGTACTCAAGAAAAATTAGTGCACCTGTCCACCAAAATACAAGTATAAGAATGTTTGAAGTATAGTTTCATTCACAACAGCCAAACACTAGATACGACCAAAATATCTAACAACATTACAATGGGCAATTGTGGCTCATTCATAAAACGGAATTCTACATGGCAATAAAACAGAATAATCTATCACTGGCACATGATTAGATTTCACTGACAAAATGTTGAGAGAAAAAAGCTAGCTATATAAGAATTATGCCCAGGCAGACCTGGGAGACGCTGTGCATGTGGCTCCAGGCACCACAGTACAGCGAGTCCTAATCTCTATGCTCGTGGAGGCTCTTGCCTTTTATTTGTAAAAAATGAAACATCTGTGAAGCACAATAAAGCAAAGTACAATCAAATAAGGGAAGCCTGTATTGTATGCTTTCATTTTTATGATGTTCAAGAACAGGCAAAATGAATCAGTGGTGATCGAAGCAGAACAGCAGTAACTATGGCCTGGGAAAGGCTGTGAGGGAGCTTGTGGAGAGCTAGAAATACACACACACACACACACAGACACACAAACTTATGGAGCAGTGCCTTCTGATTATACTACCCACCACCTCTCCTTGTTGCTGCCATCTACTGCCTCCACTCTGTCACTCTCTCCTACACTACTCCTGTCATAATTCTTGACTTCAATATCTTTTTAAATGAGCTTTCCATCCCCGTGGCCTCTCTGCCCTTGACCTCCTCTCCTAGCCTGCTCTTTTCTACAGAATGCCTATATCCTGTCTTCTGTCTCCTCCAACCTCCAGTTCTTCTGTAATTCTCACTTTTTTTTTTTTAAGATTTTATTGGGGAATTGTGGGAGGGGAACAGCATTGGGGAACCAGGGAAGGGGAACAGAAAAGTTGCTGTCTTTTTGTTCTTCAGTCTAGTTGTGGAGGACATTGCTTCACTGGCCTATGTTGGTATCATCATTGCACTCTTCCCGGGTGAGGCATACTGGTCTCCGGCCTCTGGACGGCTGCTCACACCGGCTGCTGGCCGCTCACGCTGGCTGCCAGCCACTCACTGTAGCCTGTAGCAGCCCACTGCAGCAGGGGCTGCAGCTATGCCGTCCCGGGGACTCACAGCAGCCCAGCTCCAGGTGGAGCTGTTGTTCACTGTCTTAGCTGTAGAGGGCAGTGTCCCTGGCTCTCATATGTGTGATCCGAACCCTGGGCCACTGGCATCCCAAGCCAGCTCTTAACCATCGTGCCACTCGGCCGGCCCTGTCATACTCATGTTTCTTACACTGTGACAATAGAAGCAACTGGAGAGCTCTTTCACAGCTCCCTCTGCAGCCATGTCCACTTACTGCCTTTGTTCCTGTTAATATGGGGGAGCTGCCCCTGTCCTTCCCTTTTGAACAAGACCCCACCCCTTACCTTTGTGAGTCATTTGGCTCCAGGAACATTTCTCTACTTCTTTGCTGCAACATCAGTTTTTTCCTCTCTCCAGGACTTTTCCTACTAATACACTGTCATTTCTGTGTCTTGAAATAGTCCTTTCCTGAACCTTCTTTCCCCTCCTGTTCCCACCCTCTTTCTCTCCTTGCCTCCTTTGAAAGAATTCTGTTCCTTTCTTCCCTCCCCCGACATTCTTCTGAATGTACCACATGCAAGGTTTTGTCACCGCCAATGCACCAAATTTGTCCTTATCGTGACCTCCATTTTCCTAAATCCATTGGTCAGCTCTCAGGATTCATTTTATTTGATCTTTTAGTGGCATCTGACAGTCCATCATTCTTTCTCCTCCTTGAAACAATTTATTTGGCTTCAAGGATACCACTGTTCTTTCCTGGTTCCCTTCCTCTCTGCTATTCTTTCCCAGTCTCCTTTACTGGTTCCTTTCATCTCCCCGACTTTTCAACTTTGGAGTTCCCCATGGCTCAGTCCTTGAACTTTTCCTCTTTTCTATCCTTATACATTCCCTCAGTGATCTCATCCATTCTCACCTGGATTTTATATTCTATCTGTAAACAGATGACACTCAAATGTAAATCTCCACTTAGATGTGTAATATAGCTGAACAGGACTGAAACTGAGCTGCTGACCTTACACCAGAGCCTGCAGTCTCCCTAGCTAAGGAAATGGCATCGCCATTCTTTTACTTCCTCAGGCCCTAAGCTTTTGAGTTTCTTTCTTTTTCTCATACCCCACATCCAACCCTTTAAAAAGATTAGTCAGGCCACTATGTTATTTGTCTCCTTCCCATCCCACTCTGAGAAAAAAGCTCAAGTCCTTCTAATAGTCCCCAATGTGTTTCAGGATCTGAGCAGCTCCTCCCACCCCCTTACCTCTCTGGAATACATTCCCACCTCAAGACCTTATATTTGTTCTCTCTTCTTGAACATTCTCATCCCAGGTAGTTGCATGACTCAGCTTTCAGCCTTTACTTAAATGCCACCTACTCAAAAAGGCTTTCACTGTCCATCCTATATCTAAAATTGCAACCCTCCCTAAGCTTCCTATCTTCCTTTCCTGCTTTATGTTTTTTGTTTGTTTGTTTGTTTGTTTAAATATTTTATTGGGGAATTGGCGGAGGGGAACAGCGTTGGGGAATCGGGGAAGGGGAACAGACAAGTTGCTGTCCTTTTGTTCTTCAGTTTAGTTGTGGAGGATGTTGCTTCACTGTTGGTATCGTCATTGCGCTCTTCCCGGATGAGGCAGATCGGTCGCTGGCCTCTGGATGTCACTCACCGCGGCTATTAGCAGCTCACGCTTGGCTGCCAGCCGCTCACGCTGGCTGCGGGCCACTCACTGCAGCCCATGGCAGCAGGGGCTGCAGCCCACACCATCGCCGGGGCTCGCACAGCCCAGCTCCAGGTGGAGCCGTTGTTAGCTGTAGAGGGCAGTGTCACTGGCCCTCATGTGGGATCCGAACCGGGGCCGCTGGCATCCCAAAACCAGCGCTTAACCAATGCGCCACTCGGCCGGCCCGTGCTTTATGTTTTTACTTTAAAAAAAATTGAACAAAAAAATAAAAAAAAAACAACCAAAAAAAAGGGCCGGCCGAGTGGTGCTGTGGTTGAGCGCTGGCTTCGGAAGCCAGCGGCCCAGGTTCGGGTCCCACATATGAGGGCCAGTGACACTGCCCTCAAAAATACAAAAAAACAAAACAAAAACAAACAAACAAAAATTGAACAGACTTCATTTCTTAGAGCAGTTTTAGGTTAGTAGAAAAATTGAGCAGAAATTACAAAGAATCCTCATATACTTCCTTCCCCTATTATTAACATCTTGTATTAATGTGGTACATTTGTTACAATGAATGCACCAATATTCATGTTATTATGTACTAAAGTTCATAGTTTACCTTAGGGCTTTTAACAAATGCGTGATGTCATGTATCCACTATCATAGTATCTGGAATAATCTCACTGTCCTAAAAATCCTGTGCTCCACCAATTCATCCCGCCCTCCATCTGAACACTTGGCAACTGCTTATCTTTCTGCTGTCTCCATAGTTTTGCCTTCTCTAGAATGTCACATACTTGGAATCACACAGCATATAGCCCTTTCAAGTTGGCTTCTTTCACTTGGTAGTGTGAATTTAAAGTTCCTCCATGTCTTTTCATGGCTTGATCGTCCTGCTTTATTTTTCTCCCCTCGGCAATGATCATTTTTAACATATTTCCATGTTTTGTTTCCATGTATTTTATATATTTATCATATTTGTTGTTTGTCTTTTCCACAGGAACATGTGTTTCACAAGCACAGGGATTCTTGTGTGCTTTGTTCACTGCTGTATCCCCAGTGCCTACAATAGTGTTTTACTCATAGATGGTGCTCAAGAAATATTGGTTGAATTACCATTGTTATTATTATTATTATTATTATTTAGCTGAGTCATCCTGCCACCTGTTGGCACCTCAGCGGCAGCTCAGCTCCGGCCAGGAATGGAACCGGCTACCCTGTTGCTCAGAGCTCACACTCTTGAGCGAGCTCTTAACCAACTGAGCCGCTCGGCCGGCCCCTGAATTATTTATCTTTCTTTTTTGTTTTTAAACTTTACTGGGGAACAATGTGTTTTTTCGGGGAACAATGTGCTTTTTCCAGAACCCATCAGCTCCAAGTCAAGTTGTTGTCCTTCAATCTTAGTTGTGGAGAGCGCAGCTCACTGGCTCATACGGGAATCAAACCGGCAACCCTGTTGCTCAGAGTACGCGCTCTAACCAATGGAGCCACCCTGCCGCCCCAATTATTTCTTAAATGAATGAAGACTGCATCTAACTGAAGAACAAATTTCTATCCAGACTCTACCTGGCAAGGGAATCTGTGAAATATAGTGTTCAGCTTTCTGGATCCTTAGAATTTTAACTCCACTGCCTTTGACCTTGGATAAGTCACCCTAGCCTAACCTGTCTGTGCTGCAGTTTCCTGAGTAAAACAGAGATAATAATAGTACCTCCCTCACAGGGTTATGACAAGGATAAATGAGTTTATATACATAAAGTTCTTATAATAGGTCCTACACGTGTGCAGAAGTAGTAATTATTATTCCGTACAAGAGGAGGTGGGAACGAAATGCCGGTTAATTGCTCGCAGATGAAGAGCGCAGTGAGCTGGACTGCAGGCGACCTGGAGAAAGGAGGCGGATTGTGTATGGGGGTTACTAATCCCATTTACCCATCACTTTACAAAGCACTTTTACATTCTAAACGCTTTTAATCCTCAAAAAAAATAAAATCATGTCAGGTGGATATTATAATCCCCACTTTACCCACGAGAAAACCGGCTCAGGGAGGTTTGAGCCCGATAGAACCATATGGTTAAGTGGTGGCTCCAAGATTCTCATCCAGAAGCTCTGATTCACACCTCAATACAGTCGCTGTGACCTACGCGGGGGAGAGTCCTGGGTCCAGGGGTCCATGACCCTTTGGGCAGGACAACAGAACGACTTTTAATAACCATCCCCCAGCTGTGAGCGGTCGCGTGTGCGGCAGGCTGCGGAAGCTCACGGGCAAGCTAGAGTGTGCGCAAGGTGGCACCCTGGACGTACTTGCAGACGAATTCTCCGTGTTTGCTGATTAGAGAATCAAGGCAACTCTTTTACCGAGTATCCCTCCCCTTCCCCCGCCTCTAGGGGGCGGGGCAACAAAGCGCGGGAAAACCGGCCTCGACTCCACTCCCACCCGGTGCTGGGGACTGGGAAAAAGGAGTGCTCTTAAATGGGAAATGCGTGCGCGCGTGTGTGTGTTCGGTATCGTCTCTCTCTTTCCCCACCCACTTCCCAGTGTTTAGGAAGCATACCGATATGTCGCTTTAAGATCTCTTTGGAAATGGCCCAGGCCACGCCAGCACTCTAACGTCACCTCTCCCCCACTTCCGGCCTGCAAGCTTGTTCCAGGCTTCAGGTGCAGGTTCCTTCCACCCTCCAAAACTCGCCCCTCTCCAAGCCCTCCTGCAGAGGGAGGAGCAATGGGTGACGCCATCGTCCAGCAGCTGGCTCGCGCAAGCACCCCATGCACCGATTATATGGTGATTTAGACAGTAGGGAAACTGTGAGGAAATGGTCAGCCAAATGACGTAATGTTTTGGGTGACGTCCCATTTTCTGAATTCTGCATGGCATGACTGACATTGGGGTTTAGCTTGAGAAAGCGGCAACGGATCTACACATCCGGGGTCCATTCTGGGTCGAAGAGGTTCCCCTCAAAGTATTCACCAAATAAAAGCTGAGCGTTCCTTAAATTTGCATAAGTGAACTGCGGGCTTCAAGGATCATGACCAATAGGGAGTGAGGGGGCGGAGACGCACCTGGATGGTCACCGCCTCCAAAAGGAAAACAGGGAATCAGATTGGCTTCTTCCTAAACGACAGTAGCGGTAGCTAATCGCTTTGAGAGGTACAGATGGGCAGGTGGGCCCTGGCACAACCAATGGAGAGAGGCACCTTCAGAAGGACCAGGTTCCTTGTCCAATGAGGCTGTAGAGACTGTGCGGGGCTAGTACCGAGCGGCAGTGCTTAAGGCCAACCCAGTGCGGCGCTGGGAGGGGCGCAGACCTGAAGGACGGGGGGACTGGCCAATGGCGAGTACGAAAGCGGGCAGCCCAGACTGGGAACGCGGAGGGAGCTAAGGGAGGGGGAGGCTAAACGGGAGAGAAGCAGGAAGTAGCGGCGGCCGTGGGGAGGGCAGCGGCGGCGGCGGCGGCGGCGGAGGCAGCAGCGGCGGCTGCAGCGGCTGCAGCAAGGGAGAGACCGCCAGGACTCGGCCCGCACTAGCAGCCAAACAAGTAAGCGTGCTTGGGGTAAATACCCGCCCCTGGCCCCGCCCCCGGGGGGCGGGTGACTACCCCCGCCCCTCCCCCACTTGGTCAACTACCCCCTTCTCCGCGCCGCCCCCCTGGGGCGGCTTCTAAGAAGGCCCGGACACCGCCTCCATTCCTTGGGGCGGATGGGCGAAACTCTCAGCCTGTTGAAAGCACAGTCCCTAGCCGGGTAAACGTGGAGGGAGGGTTGGGGTCTTCCAAGTCCTGACGCCCCCAGTCCAAGAGGCGTCCGAAGCGCGGCCTGGGGGCTAGAGGCTGCGGGATGTCGCGACCTAAAATGGTGTCCGTGTCCGGGGGTGGGGGCGGGGGACCTGGGCAGGCCGGAGCCGATCCTGCACCCCGAATGGGAGCGGGTCAGCGTCCGGGCCCGGGCAGGACTCTGGCTTGCGCCCCGCACCGCCGCGCTTTTCCCGCTCACTCCACAGTCTCGAGGGAGCCTCGGGAATCTCTGGGAGGAGGAGGCTGGGCCGCGCAGGGATGCGAGGGGAGGAGGTCGGAGTTGGGACGGACCGCGGCCCGAGAGCTGCGAGTCTTGTAAAGACCGTGCCCTCCCCACTGCTCGCTTTCCACGCGCC
Organism: Aselliscus stoliczkanus; assembly: GCA_033961575.1. Classification (NCBI taxonomy): domain Eukaryota; kingdom Metazoa; phylum Chordata; class Mammalia; order Chiroptera; family Hipposideridae; genus Aselliscus; species Aselliscus stoliczkanus. The sequence continues at coordinate 104,229,370 of CM066739.1, forward strand.
TCCCCCACTCTGCGTGGTCCTAGGCCCGGAGGTGCCGCGCCGCAGCTCCCCGAGGGCTTGGCCTGGCCGAGGCCTGTCCGCTTCGCTCGCGGGTGTGAGCGAGAGAAGCGCCCGAAGCCTCAGTTTCCCCTCTGGCTTCTTCTATGTACACCCCACCCCTTCCCCACAGCCCCGGACGAGCTCCCGGCGCTGGCCCTCGGCAGATGGCAGGGACTTAATTCCGCCCGTTGCCCAGCTTGGCTGCAGTCTAATCGCCCCCAGCCGCCGGCCCCTCGCCCTCCTCTGCGCAGCAGGCCCCGGGCTGGGAAAGGGCAGTGGAACCCCCATCCAACCCGTACCAGTTCACCCTCTTCCTGTTCAGCCCCTTCCTTTGGCTTTTGGGGAAAAACAGAGGGAAAGGCGGGGGAGGGGGGGCTGGAGCCCAAGAGACAGGGCGCAGCAGGCGCATAAAGGCCTGGGCCGGGGGTGGGGGAAGCCTGTTCGGCCTTGAGCTCCTCTGCTTGGTCTACTGTCTGCCTCTGACTATCGGATGACCTCTAAGTCACTTGGACGCCAAAGGGGGAGTTGCTCGGGGCCGGCCAGTTTGCAGATGTTTTCTCCTAGTCCTCACTGATCTGTGCTCCACCAGCCCACTTTCCTGAGGCCCTGAGTGGAATGTTGCTCAGGCCTCTCCAGGTCGGGAGACAACCAGGCAGAGGAGGGCCTAGTGATCCATCCAGGCAGAGGCAAGAGGTGGAGGGCTTTGTTTAAACCCAGAGCCTGCAGAATTGGGGTGGGGGTGGGGATGGGGTTGAGGGGAAGACTGCCCTTTCTTGCTCTATGTGGTACCCTCTCCCTCCACCCCCACCTTGGTCCCAGCAATGCCAGCTGCCACCTGCTGGGACTATCTCCAGTTACAGTTTAAGGCTGGAAATGGGCAAGAGAACTGGCCCTGGGAAATGGCTTGCAACCTGGGCAGGGACTTACTTCCTCAGTTGCTTCTTCCTAGATATAGAAACACTTGTGGGGGAAACTGGTAGGGACCAGACCTGGGTCCCCCACAAACTCGAGGCTGGCCTTCTTGTTGGCTTCGATTTTTTTTCTCTTTGTACTGGGCCAGGTTGGGGTTGGGCGAGACTTCCTGGGCTACTGTTGCCAAAGGAAAATTAAGAGAGTGAGAAGTGTGAGTTTGGGGAGAAACCATGGGTGAGGGGCTTGGCTTTTCCCCATTGTAGCAGCTGTGCTGGATAAGCTTGTCCCCTGGAGTTTTAGCCCTGAGAGAGCAAGATGGGGAGGGAGGAGGGGCTGGCCTCACCTCCAGGAGGGGAGGGGAGGGGTGGGCTGGGCTGGGTACTCTGGGGAAGGTAGGTGAGGGAACACCAGGTGTTGGTGACAGGAGAGGCCTAGGCTGGGGCCCTGGTGACAGGGCTACTGTCATGGCTTTCCTCTCTGTCTCTTCTCTTTGTCTCTCTCTGTTCCTGTGTCTCATTCCATCTTGGTCTCTTGGTGATTTCCCTGAGTCCACTCCTCTCTGTTAACCAAGCTGGATTTCCAGGGACCAGTGATGATCCCAAGTACCCCAGACTTGACCTTACAGTGACCACCGACTCTTGACTCTGACCCCAACCCTCGATTTCCAGTGCTTATTCCTTCCCAGCCCTTCCTCAGCCTGACATGGCCTGTTTGTCCTTGCTGTAATTAGTTGTATTCTGGGTTCTGACTCTCATGGTTACAATTTCATTTTATGCTCAGAATAACCCTATGATATATGGATTACTTGCCCCCCACTTTTATTCAGATAGCAAAAGTAAAGCAATGGAGTAATTTGCTTATCCAGCAGGCCATTGAGAAAGCTGGAACTAGAATCATTTCTTGTGTCTTGGCTTAAGTCATGGACCCTTTGTACACCTGGTTTTTCAGATCTGTGTCCCCCACCCCCTGAAGATCCATGAAGAATATGAATGGATCCCATGCTGCCATGAATGAGCCCTTACACCAAAAGCATCGTTCCCATTCTCCTTCCTGATTAGAGTATTAATTAATTAATTGATTAATTGATTGATTGATTCTGTGCTGGGCACAGGAGGGGCTGAGGTGGCTTCTCCCAAGATGCTTATTGAACTCCCTTTGCCCCTGCTTCCCTTATCTCGTGTCTGTATTTCTGAGAAGTTGCTTTTCCTCTGCTTTCGCTGGATCTTGGTGCCTTCCCTGGTATGTGCTGTGCCCTTCACCTTTTCAGTTTTAGGGTTTGGCAAACCCAAGTGCTTTCAACATCTCTAGGATTTGTGCTGTGGTGGAGGTGTACCCAAGTTGGAGTGCACATGGCTCCTGAGGGGGTAAATATGGAGACCCTGACCAGGGCTCCTGCTCCCAAAGGTCTCAGTTTCTCCCTCTTCCTGTTTTCATCAGGTCTGGGACACGCCGCCATGGGAGACATGAAGACCCCTGATTTTGATGACCTCCTCGCTGCCTTTGACATCCCCGACATTGATGCAAACGAAGCCATCCACTCTGGGCCAGAAGAAAACGAAGGGCCAGGAGGCTCCGGGAAGCCAGAGCCCAATGTAGAGGGTGACTCTGGAGAAGCAACAGCAGCAGCTGCCGGGGATGGTCCTGGGGTTCCAGGCCAGGCCTCTGAGCATGGCCTGCCACCAGCAGACATCTCAGCGGTCAGTGTCATTGTCAAGAACACTGTGTGTCCCGAGCAGCCTGAGTCCCTGGTTGGAAATTCAGGAGGGGAAGGGGCCCGGGCTGGGGGGGTGACTAAGGAAGGACCTGTGGGGCCTCGTCTGATGCAAAATGGTTTTGGGGGCCCTGAGCCATCCCTTCCAGGAACCCCGCACTCTCCAGCTCCTCCCAGTGGGGGTACCTGGAAAGAAAAAGCCATGGAAGGCAAAGCTCCCTTGGATCTCTTTGCCCATTTTGAGCCTGAGCCAGAGGAGCATCCTGACCCCCTGCCTCCATCTGCGCCCTCCCCGCCTCGGGAAGGGGCCATGACCCCACCTCCTTTCCCCTCCCCCTTTGAGCTGGCCAGGGAGAATGGTGCAGCCCTGCTGCTGTCTGGTCCTCCCCCACCGCTGGGCGCCTTGAAGCAGGGCAACTGCAGCCCTGTTCACCCCCAGGTCCCCGTCCGGCCATGCTCAGGCTGTAGCCCTGAGGCCGCGGGCATCCCTGCCAGCACCTCGCCTCCCCGGGTTGCTGGGGTCTCCTTCTTCAAACAGTCTCCGGGGCACCAGAGCCCTGTTGCCTCCCCAAAAGTGCCCAGCTCTCAGCCCCTAAAGGAAGAAGACGACGAAGGGCCAGTGGACAAGTCCCCCCCAGGAAGTCCCCAGAGTCCCTCTAGTGGAGCTGAGGCTGCCGACGAGGACAGCAATGACTCCCCTGCCTCCTCCAACTCCTCTCGGCCCCTCAAGGTGCGCATCAAGACCATTAAAACATCCTGCGGGAACATCACCAGGACTGTAACCCGGGTCCCCTCAGACCCTGAACCCCCTGCCCCCTTGGCTGAGGGGACCTTCCTGGCAGAGGCCAGCCTCCTAAAGCTGTCCCCCGCAACCCCAGCTCCTGAGGCTCCAAAGGTGGTGAGCGTCCAGCTGGGTGACGGCACGAGGCTAAAGGGCACCGTGCTCCCTGTGGCCACCATCCAGAATGCCAGCACTGCCATGCTGATGGCAGCCAGCGTGGCCCGCAAAGCTGTGGTTCTGCCTGGGGGCACCGCGACCAGCCCTAAGACGATGGCTAAGAACGTGTTAGGCCTGGTGCCCCAAGCCCTGCCCAAGGCTGAGGGGCGGGCCGGGCTGGGGGTGGGGGGACAGAAGGTGAATGGCGCCTCAGTGGTGATGGTGCAGCCTTCCAAGCCGGCCACTGCGCCAGTTGCTGGGGCTGGCACAGTGATCTCGCGGACGCAGTCCAGCCTGGTGGAGGCCTTCAACAAGATCCTGAACAGCAAGAACCTGCTGCCCGCCTACCGGCCCAACCTCAGCCCTCCAGCGGAGGCCGGCCTGGCCTTGCCTCCGACGGGCTACCGCTGCCTGGAGTGTGGGGACGCCTTCTCGCTGGAGAAGAGCCTGGCACGGCACTACGACCGCAGGAGCATGCGCATCGAGGTCACCTGCAACCACTGCGCCCGCCGCCTGGTCTTCTTCAACAAGTGCAGCTTGCTGCTGCATGCCCGGGAGCACAAGGACAAGGGGCTCGTCATGCAGTGCTCGCACCTGGTCATGCGGCCCGTGGCCCTGGACCAGATGGTGGGGCAGCCGGACATCACGCCCCTGCTGGCCGTCCCCCCTGCCCTTGGACCTCCGGCCTTGCCCGCCTTGGGCAAGGGTGACGGGGCCGTCACCTCCCCCGCCATCACTACAGTTGCTGCCGAGGCCCCTGTGCTGCCACTGTCAGCTGAGTCGCCTGCTTCCCCTGCCGCCACCACGTACACGTGCTTTCGCTGCCTGGAGTGCAAGGAGCAGTGCCGGGACAAGGCTGGCATGGCCGCCCACTTCCAGCAGCTCGGGGCCCCCGGCCCTGGGGCCTCCAGCAATGTGAGTTACTTTTCAGCACCCTTCCCTGGGGAGAGAACAGCTGGGTGCCGTGGGGATAAGATCTAGGAAGGTGTGAGGGCTTGGTTAGGAGAAGCAATGGGGGATGGGCCACTCCGCCCCTGCCTCACCTGGTGTCAACCCCTTCCCCACAGGTGTGCCCAACCTGCCCCATGATGCTCCCCAACCGCTGCAGCTCCAGCGCCCACCAGCGCATGCACAGGAACCGCCCCCCCCACGTCTGCCCCGAGTGCGGGGGCAACTTCCTGCAAGCCAACTTCCAGACCCACCTCCGGGAAGCCTGCCTGCATTTCTCTCGCCGTGTGGGATACAGGTGCCCCGCACCTTTCCCCTCACATGTCCCCACACTCCCCCACGTGCTGGCTGGTCTCGTGGTTCCTGGCACCTGCTCAGCTGCAGCCTGAGGTCTACCTGTGCTGCCCCGAGGAGCCCCAACTCTGCCTCAGCAGGCCTCCCTTGGGGACAGGCTCTCCACAGCCCTCCTGTGTCCACTTCGCTTGGCTCCCCCCGGGCCCTGGGGAGGTGCATGCGGTGAGGGTGCATGGAGGTGTCCTGGCTGATCACAGCGCCTCCATGTCCTCCCCAAGGTGCCCCAGCTGTGCAGTGGTGTTTGGGGGTGTGAACTCCATCAAGTCCCACATCCAGACGTCTCACTGCGAGGTTTTCCACAAGTGCCCCATCTGCCCCATGGCCTTCAAGTCTGCACCCAGCGCCCATGCCCACCTCTACACGCAGCACCCCAGCTTCCACACGCAGCAGGCCAAGTGAGCTGGGAGGGGATGTGCAGGCGGGTGGGCTGGGGCCGGGCCGGGCGGGGGGCCTGCAGTGTCCTCTCCACCCACAGGATGATTTACAAGTGTGCCATGTGTGACACCGTCTTCACGCACAAGCCCCTCCTCTCCTCACACTTCGACCAGCACTTGCTGCCCCAGCGAGTCAGTGTCTTCAAGTGCCCGTCTTGTCCTCTGCTTTTTGCCCAAAAAAAGACCATGCTGGAACATCTCAAGGTACAGGAATCGAGGGACGGATGTGGAGTGCTCCGCTGCGCTGACCTGGTGCTGGGGTCACGTAACTTGGAAGTGGGGGCGGGTGAGACAAGGACTCGGGCACAGCCAAGCCTTTTCCCACAGCCATCCCCTTGTCTCCCTTTCACAGAACACCCATCAGTCTGGGCGCTTGGGGGAGGAGACTCCTGCGAAAGGGGCCGGGGGTGCCCTTCTGACCCCCAAGACTGAGCCCGAGGAGCTAGCTGTGTCTCGGGGAGGAGCAGCACCCCCCACGGAGGAATCGTCTTCCTCCTCAGAAGAGGAGGAACTCCCCAGCTCTCCGGAGCCCCCTCGTCCAAGCAAACGGCCACGGCGGGACCTGGGCAACAAAGGCACCAAGGGTGGGGGTGGGGGCCCTGGAGGCTGGACCTGTGGCCTCTGTCACTCCTGGTTCCCTGAGCGTGATGAGTATGTGGCTCACATGAAGAAGGAGCATAGCAAGGTGAGCCAGGTGGGCTGGCGGCCTTGGCCTTTGGCAGTGGGGCTGGGTTCCCGAGCCAGCTCTGAGTCCCCTGCTCTTCTAGTCAGTGAAAAAGTTCCCCTGTCGCCTGTGTGAGCGCTCCTTCTGCTCCGCCCCCAGCCTGAGGCGCCACGTCAGAGTCAACCACGAGGGTATCAAGAGAGTTTACCCATGCAGGTAACCCTTCTCCCTCACCTCTTCCTCTTTCTGCCCAGCAGGTGGCCCCCACCCCACAAGTACCTTCCCACCAGCCTCTTGTCTGAGGGGACTGAGGGCTGAGCTCCCTGTGCTCTGGTAGTCCCCTCTGAGCCACGGGCCGTCGTCCTTGGGCTGTGCCCTTGGTGCCCACCGGCCTGTCCCCCCCCCCCCGCCCCCCCAGGTACTGCACGGAGGGAAAACGCACCTTCAGCAGCCGCCTGATCCTGGAGAAGCACGTCCAGGTCCGGCACGGCCTGCCGCTCGGGGCCCAGTCCCCTGGCCGGGGGAGTATTGTGGTTCGGGGTCCTGGTGCCAGAGCCCAGGTAGGCAGAGGTGCCGCCCTGCTGGGTTAGGGCCATGGGAGCGGGAGCTGCAGGGCTGTGGCCTGGCCTCTGGAAGTTGGCTGGGGTACCAGGGTCAGTGAGGGTGATGGGGTGGCCCAGTCTCGTCACTGTTCTCCAGGGCCCAGGACGGAAGCGCCGCCAGTCCTCTGACTCTTGCAGTGAGGAGCCTGACAGCACAACACCTCCAGCCAAGTCCTCCAGGGCTGGACTCGGGTCGGGAGGCCCCCTGCGCCACCGGGGGAGCAGCTCGGTGGAGCAGAGCCTCATGGTGGGGTTGAGGGTAGATGGCGGGACCCAGCAGTGCCTGGACTGTGGCTTGTGCTTTGCTTCCCCCGGCTCCCTGAGCCGGCACCGCTTCATTAGCCACAAGAAGAAACGGGGTGTGGGTAGTGCCAGTGCCCTGGGCTTGGGGGATGGGGAGGAAGAGGCACTGCCTCCATCGAGATCTGACCCAGAGGGTGGAGATTCACCCTTGCCTGTTTCTGGAGGCCCCCTGACCTGTAAGGTCTGTGGCAAGAGCTGTGACAGCCCTCTCAACCTCAAGACCCATTTCCGCACACACGGCATGGCGTTCATCAGGGCTCGACAAGGGGGCAGTGGGGACAACTAGGCCCCAGACCTGGACTGATCGGCCTCCTCCTCTTCCCCGGGAGCCTGGGCCACTGCTGCTGCCTGGTCTCCAGGCTGGGAGTTTGTTCTAATTCACATTTTGTTCAACTCAACTCCTCTTAACCCCCAGACAACCAACTTGAGCATTATAGCGATTTGCAGTCCCCACTTTGGGTTTGGCCGTTGGGGCCTAGTAGAGTGGGCCCTCCATTCCTCCTTTCTTAGCCCAACACTAATTATGCTCCTGCTACAGATCCCCATGTGGGGCTGGGGGTGGGAGGACAGGTCCAGGGAAGGACCAGTGCTGTGGCAGTTGGGACAGGCTCCCCAACCCCTGCAGGCGGCACCCGGTTCCCTGGCACTCCAGCCCCCTGCCCCTGCAGTGCCTTTCACGTGTCTTTTTTTTCCCCACAGAATTTGGGGGGTGGGGGGTTGGTAGGGATGAGTCTTGTCACGGGGGACCCAGGGAGAGGAGGGGACAGGCTCTCAGGAAACCTTTATTCTTGTAGTAATACTAACGGGGGGAAATGGGAGAGAGAAAACCAGACCATTAAAACTGCTCGTGGTTTAATCCCCACTCAGGCTCTTCTTTTTATGACTTAGACAAGGTGGACTTGATGGAGGGGGCGAGAATCAAAACTGGGGAGCCCTTCCCTGGGAAGAAGTGGTTCTGACAGGCAGGGAAAAAGCAACCTTCCATCTCGTTCTGGATGGTGCCTGTGTGTCCTGGATGGAGGCATCTGTTTATTCATCCACCTCCCCACCCCCTAAAACTCAGAAATGACACAGATGGCTAACTAAGGACTTTATTTCAACCAAACATTAAAAATAAAAAATTGAGAGCTATTTCCCTGGGTGTGGGGAAGGGGTCAGGGCAGGAACTCCCCCTGGCAAGGCCAACACCCTCACCTACTGGAGGGGTTGTGACAGTTCCCTTCCTGGCCCGTGATGGGTGATGGGCTCCTATGCCCGAGTCCTCCACCAAGGGGAGCTCAGACTAGGAGTCAGTCCCTGGGAAGGGACATTCGGGCAGCAGCATGGCCAAAGGCGAACCACAGGATTGAGTCCTAAGTACCAAGGACCACTCCCCCCCTTCCTGGGACCCAGACTGATTAGGAAGAGGATGGCCCGTGGAGAGAAGCTCCGGGACCCTGTGTCCTCCCGTGTATTTGTGTTCTTGGGGGAGCAGACTGACACAGGGGACAGGGAGGCCCCCCTGAACCCCACAGAGGGCTCCCCCACCCCCTGGCAAGCTCAAGTTACATGATCCTCTGTACTTCTTGCCTTCTATTTCCTTTGGGTCGATGGCTGGATAGGGGGTTTCCTGTTTGGGCCTTCCCAGGGAGGGTCCCCAAATGCCCCACCGCTCTGGGGCCAAGGAGAGTCACATGATGCCGTTGGTGAGGTACTGGAAGCCGTCGTAGAGCTTGGTGGTGATGGAGCGCATGCTGCCGTCCACCATCTGCTCCACCAGCAGCTGCAGCTGCTCCTCAGTCATGCTCATGTGGAACCTCTCTTTGAGGTTGCGGATGGTGCTGGAGCCGTGGAAGCAAGGGAGCTGAGAACCTGGGGTGGCAGTGAGGGCAGAGGGTCAGGGGGGAAAGGAGAAGGGGCAGTGGTGATAGCCACTGCAAACAGAGCCCAGGGGTCCAAAATACCTGGGCCCTCCCACCTCAGAAACCTGAGCAGTTCTGCTTGGCAGAGGAAGGAGAGCTGGAGGGAGGCCCTATCTTGAGCCCCCGCGCTCTTAAGCCCCTCTAAGCGAGGGCATGAGGGGAGGGGGCGGGGCAACACCACTTCTCCCCCCACCCACCCACCCCCCGTGTAAGGGCTGAGGGCGCAGAGTCTCAGGACCCATAGGGAAGGCCCGGGAGAGGACCAAGGGAATGGGCCCTGAGCTGGCACTTATCTGGTCTCAGGCCTCAGCCTATGCTAGGTCTGACACTCACAGATCACCTGGGCCACCGTCATCACGGGGCCAGACTGGGATGCTCCTGAGCAAAGGCGACAACCTGTGGGATGGGGGCAGGGATGGGGAGGAGGGGGACACTGGCAGCTCAGACTGGGTGCACCCAGCAGCCTTCAGGAGAGGGATGGGGACAAGGGCCCAGGGGGCTGGAAGAGGAGGGACAGGGACAAAAGACTGCAGCTGGCGAGGCAATGAGGGAACAGCACAGTGAGAGCAGATCAAGGTGAGACAGAGAGGAGATGCTTCTCATCTCAGAGCAGGACGGGTGAGTATCAAGGCCATTGGAGTTCAAAGCCCAGTGGGGATGAAAGTGGTGACTGGACACACCTGAGTTGGTAAAGAGCTGAGCAATGGGAGGAGAAGCCAGCAACTCAGAGTTGGACAAGGGATAGGGGACGGGGAGGGGAAGGGACCAGGTGGCTGGAGAAAGGGCTGTTCTCTCTCGGAGCGTGCCTAGGAAGTAGTTTGTGGGGCCTCTGCACCCCTGCCCCCATGACCTAGCTCTGTCAGGAGGAATGTCCCTGGATCAGAGCTGGAAACCCTCTGGGAACCCCAGCCCCTAGTTGGGAGGTGGAATGAACTTCCTAGAAGTTCCGTGCTCCAGGGCCCCATCCTAAGTGGGAACCCTGAGGCACTCCGGCCGGCCCAACCCCAGGCGCCTGGCACGCCCAGCCCCACCTTGCTGCATGATCTCCACGATCTGCACCACCTTGTCCATGTGTTTCCGAGCAGCGATCAGCCCCTGCAGCATCAGCATCTTGTAGTAGTTGAACATGTCGCCATCCAGGCCCCCCATGACCTGGGAGGGGAGGAGAGAGGAGTGGGTGTAAGGGGGCCTGGCGTCCCAGCAGCCAGCAGGAACTCCATCAGGGCCAGCGTGCCAAACCCCGTCACTTCGCCACTCAGCAGGCAGGGAGTCTCCCAGGACACCCAGCCTCACCCTGACTTACTGCTGTTTCTGGTCTGTTTGCTCCCCCTCCCATGACAGAAAGAACACAGGGAGGCACCTCTGCTGCCTGACTCACGTCCACAAACTCTGTGGTTAGCTTGAAGGCGGAGGTCTCAAAGCCCAGGTTTCGGGGTGAGCTGGACAGGATGAAGCCGAAGTCGATGTGGATGATGTGGCCTTCTGCGTCCAGAAGGATGTTCCCATTGTGTCTGAGGAGGGGGCAGAGGACAGGAAGAGGCTGTAGTGAGTCTGACTGCGGCGGAGACCTCAGGCTGCAACACACGGGACCCACACCACCAGGCAGAGGAGCCCCCGCCATGTTTCCTGCTGCCAGTGACTCTGGGTCCAACCACCTAGGGCCTAAAGCTAGCAGCAGACAGTGGAAATCAAAGTAAATGCTAACATAGGCTGTGGGGTCTGAAATCCCTATTATTAACAATGAAATAGTTTAACATTATCCCAATTTTCCAAACATTGTACTTCTAGCACCCAGACTGGTCCCAATCTATTGGGTTGTTGGAAAAGTCATGACGTATTTTTTCTGGTTTTTTTTGTTGCAAAAATGTGTCATGTCTTTTCTGACAACCCAATAGTAGAAAACCCAGAGGCAAGGGAAGGCCTCTGAGGCTCCAGCCAGCTGCGAGGCCACGCAATCGGCTCAGAGGGACACTTCCGGTCGGCACCTCCGTTACCTGGGTTAGATCTGTGATTCCTATCAGCCCATGCAGAGCAGGGCTCCACGGGAAGGAGTTGCAGGCTGCGGGGAGCGTAAATGTAAAACAGTGTGGGGGCTTCAAAGGTAAGTTTTAACTGTGTGGTCAAGTCACTTCAGTAAAAGAATCCCAGGCGCAGTTATGGCAGGCCAGCTGCAGGGAGAAGTGAGGGAGCCGGCCGGCTCTTTGTGATGCCACATGAATGGCCAGTGGGAGGAGGAACAATTAACATGCTAAGCATGTGAGGCTTGTCCCATTCGGCACAACCACGTCCTCAGTGTCAATGGTGGCTTTGTTAGGCTAAGAGCTCAGTCTGAGGGCCACCTTCTCTGGGGTTGGTCTGACTGGCCAAAGTGGGGACAGAAGGAGAAGCCAAGGCCACCCAGTCCTTTTCCCTCTGGGAAAGCAGCATGAATTGAGCCACAAAGCCACAGTCTTGAGTCAGAAAGGTTCGGGATGTCCCAGCTGGACTTCTCATTGTTCAGGTGAGGGGACAGGCCCTGAGGGAAGAGCTTACTTGCCCAGGGTCCCAAGGCCAGCGAGGGCAGTTTGTCTTTTTTCTTAACTGCTGGAGATGGTTCGGGACCTTCCACTGGCTGATTCTATCCATGGCTTGACCATACCTCTTCTTTTGAGTTATTGTGAGACGTTTACCAGCTGCCTGTCACCCCCCTCCCTGCTCCCTTTAGAGGATGGATGCTGATCTTCTAAACACCTTCACTTCCTAAAGGAAAGCCCAGAGGCCTGACTAGCACCCACCCCCCTGACCCCCATCTACTCAGTCCGGGGGCTCATCTCCGGGCTGTCTGGGTCCCAGATGCAAAACCCTAACTCTCCATGGACAGTCAAAGCATGGAGGCAAATTCCTCATAACATTTCCCTTCAGCCCTCAAATGCAGAGCTTCCAGCTGCCTCACCTGGAGGGCTGACCAGGTGGGATGAGGGCAGGTTCTCAAAGCTCCCTGACCCTTGGCTGCGTCAGGAGGACGCACCTGCCTGACAGGGTTTTCAGCTGGTTTCAGTATAAGAATGCCAGATCATGGCACACACCTAACCGATGCGAGATTTCTGATAAGCTGCTGGTGACCAGCTCTTACAGTGCCGCCATGTCACCGGGGGCCCTGGCCACTGCAGCTCTGCCTTCCCAGGGCACAGGTGCATCGGGGATAGCGACCCTGAGGCGCTGTCTGGGTGTAATTATCTGTACAGTATGTTGTTCACCTGTATGCGAAGCTGGGCCTCAAAGGTCACGTGATTTTGGAAATGACAGCTCTGAGCAAAGCAACAAGTACTTAAAAGTGCTGCAAATTGTATGTTGGAATAAATGCAGATTTCAGGCCTGGGAGTTTCAACTTCATCCCCACCCGTCCCTCATATCCGCCTTCTCCTCTCTGCTCTCAGTCACTCAGGCCAGGCCTCGTTACCTCTTGCATTGCTGCTAAGGCCCAGATGCCTCTTCTCACCTGCAGTGCCACCGGGGCACTCATTGAACAGACTGGGTCATGTCATTCCTCCACCTGCAGAGTAAAAGCCTCACCATGAGGCCCTTCTGACGTCACTACCCACGGCTCTCCTGTCAGGCGGCAACAGAGTGTGAGCCTTCACATTGAGCTGTCCCTCTGTTAGGAGCACTCTCCCCCACTGCTCGCTCAGTCCTCATTCTCCTCCGGCCTTCAGGACTCCGCATGCCCAAACCCTCACTCCACCCATAAATTCTTCCCTAGTGCTTGTCAGTCTGTCCCCTTGGCTTAGTGGCAAGGGAACACGCCCAGCTCCGCTTCTAATGTGTTGTTTGTTTCACCTTTTATGTCTGGGCCATGGAGGGTGGTGAGGAGTACATGAGAACGACACGGAGGGACAGAGATTTACACAAGGGCCATGAAGCCACCTACCTGTCCTTGACCTGCAGCAGGTAGCAGACCAAGCAGTAGCCGGCGCAGCTCTGCACAAAATTGCGCTGGGCACTGAGGAAGGCCTCAGTGGTGTAGCTGCCATGCTCCTGCAGGAAGTAATCCAGCAAGGAGAGCTGGGACTGTTTCTTCACCTGGTGGATGGACACGGCGTTGACCACTGGTTCAATCATGCCGCTGTCGGCCGAGATCACGAGAATCTTGTATGGCTTGATCCACAGGGGCACTCGCTCCTGTTCCCAAATGGACTGTGAGGAGACACAGAAGCACCAGGGCTGCCATCTGCCTCCAGACTGGGGGAGGAGGCCAGAGTCCCCAACCTCAGACATGCCCAGCCTTGGTGGCCTTGAATTCTAAGCCATCAAGTGATTAACCCCACTGAGGAACAGGGAGTTTTGAGAGGAAGTCCAGAGCCTGACAAGACACAGGGAGGTCTGTGGGAAAAGGCATCTTATAGGCAGAAAGCCCCCAAAAGGAAGGGAGAACAGGAAACCACACTGTCACTTCACAAGCAGTGAGACTAGAGCTATCAATCCAAGTTCAAAGAATAGGGAAAGAGAGGGAAAAGGATTTAGGTCCAAAGGAAGCTTCTCTAGAAAATGAAGATATTTATATAAAGAACTGGATTAAACCGGTGAAGCTGCGGACAGGTGACCGACTCAGAGACCCAGGGGAGACTGACATCTGAGGACACTGCAAGCCATTCACAAAGACCAGTTGCAAGTTTTGACTTAAAGGACAAAGCCAGCACCCCCAAGTTAGGGGATCAGAGCAGGTGCAGATCACAAAAGGGCCACAAGAGGCCGCTGTGGAGCCGTTCCTGAGGCTGTGCTCCTTGGGTAAGTGCATTGGGGAAGGAGCCAGCTTTAGTTTAATCAGCATCCCGTTTAGACCTGGCAAGTGGTCACCTCAGGTGGGCTGCCACTGGGCTGCATTCCCCTTCTTTCTCCCTCCCCTCTCTTACCTGAAGTTGCTTCAACACCTGGAAGGCCAGCAGCTCCTGCCGAAGATCATCCCCACACTTGACAATGACTGACAGGAGCCGCCAATTGGGGAGATGGCCATAGGGGGAGCCCTCTCTGATCCGCCTGTGAAAAGAGAAGCCAGGGTGAGGATAGAGACACAGCTTCTACCAGAAACCCCAATCAAACTCTTCGCAGGGCAGGTATCCGACCACCTGGGAGCCTGCTGGATTTGAGGGTGCCTGATGGACAGTGCGATGGTGCAAGTGAGTACCTGTAGCTGCCTCCAAGCTTTGAGAGGGGCCCAGAGACCATTCCCCACCTCACTCACCGCACTTTTTCCTGCCAGGGCTCTTTGAGAGCAACTGCAGAAGGGTCTTCCGGGTCTCGTTTGAAGGCAGTGGGGGTGTGAGCCAGCTGCTCGGAAAGGCGCCGTCTAGCAGGAAGAAACTGTATCATTTGCTTGGAGGAGTTACCCCAGGACCTCTCGTCCCTGTCTATGGCGGCATTTCCTGCACTGTTTCCTTGGGTCTGGGTGGACGGAAACCTGGGCTGAGAGACTCATGGAAGGAAACACACCACTGACCCCTTTGTGCTAAACTGGTGGTTCGGAACCATGTTAAAATGCAGACCACCAGGCCTTCCCCAGTCCTCTGCCAAGATGTGGGTTCAGAACTCCAGCATCTGCGTTTTTAACAGGCTTTCTTTCCTCCCATTCCCTGGTTTGGCCACGTCTGGTCCTCAGACCACTCTGTGCAGCACTGCTCTCGCTCCTCCCTCGGTGCTTTCCCCCCTTGGAGTCCTTTTAACATTTAATTGCCTTCTGGAGTAGCCCAGTCATTTCTCCACTTGCATAGTCACTGCCTCAACTTTGGTGGCCACAGGACAAGAACAGTGTAAGGACAGAGGAAAGGGAAAAAAACAGGCTGACGGAGAGGAAGGGGCTAAGGACAGGAAGTGCCTGAAGCAGGGCTGGAAAATGAGGGCAGCATGCAGCCATACCGGATGTCCCCGGCTGCAATGAACACGGGCTCCTTGCTCTCCTGACTAGTGATGCTGTCCACGGAGAACTGCGAGATGTTGTCGCAGCTGTTGGTGTGCACTTCCGGGAGCTGGGGGAGCAGGGATGGCAGGTCAGAGTGCGAGGCACGGGCCTCACTCCTAGGATTACTTGTGTGTGTGCCATCTCCATGTCCTGATTGTCCCTCCCTTTCTAACTCTGCTCCAAAGGCCTCCCCTGGTTACACTCCATCCTGATCCCTCGGACCCCAGCCTGCCTCGGCACTCACACAGGCCCCAGTGTGGTGTTTCTGTCAGTGTGAACACCTGGAATGGCGCGAAGACACAGATTCTTGTCCCGGAATTACTGGGAGTGGATCTGGAAGTCTGACTTTTCACCAAGTTCTCTAAGACTCCCAGCGCACTCAGGTCTGCAAAGCACTGCCCTGAGCATCACAGAAAAAGGAACTTCCGAGCTCCCAGGCTGGGGATGCATTCTCCCCTGGGATCCAGAACTGACCCTCTGCAGACTAGGTTCCAAGACCACTTCTTCAGTCCAAGCCATTCGGTATTACCTCCCCATCACTCTAGAGCTATAAAATAGTCTACCAGACCCAAGGTCCATTTCAAGTCCCTGCTTTCTCCCTCCTGCACAATCCACTCGTCACTTCATATACATGTTTCTTAAATGTCTGTGTCCAATCTCCCCATTGGACTGTAAGTTCAAGGGCACAGTCTGTCTTTTCACGAAGTGAGGCCTGGAGGTGTCACAGACCCACGTAAAGTCCTGCTCTGGTTCCCTCTGACCCCAGAGTGACGCCCAAGCTCTGTCCCACAGCGTACGGGGTGCTGCCGGCGATCAGGCCATGCTGGCCCTGACTTCTCCCCTCATATCCACACATCTCAGCCATACAGAACTTCTCTCAGTTCCTAAGACAAGCCACGCTCTCTCTGCACATGCCACGCCCTCTGCCTGGAATACTCTGTCCAGTTAATTCATACCCATCTTCAGGCCTCAGCTGAGATATTACTTCTCCAGGAAATCTTTTGGGGTGTGTCCAAGCCCAAGTCTGGAATAAGTGGTACCCCACCAGCAGGCGCTCCCATCAGGCCCCCTCCTCTTCAGCACAAGCTGGATCACACCACGTTCCAACCACCCGCTGACTGTCTCATTCTCTCTCCTCTTAGGCCATAAACCCTCGCAGGCAGGGGCCAGGTCTGTTCACCCACACAGCACTCAGGGTTGGCACAAAGAAGGCCCTCCACAGAGATTTCCTGGATGAATGAACATAGGACTTCTCATCCTCTGCTTTCCTAAGCCCACCTGAGATAGCAGGTGTTCAATAAACATTCTGATTACATTTCTCTCACCGCCCCTTAGAAGTTCCTTCTGACGTTTAAGCTAAATTCCTCCTGCCAGGGAGCAAGCTCCTCCTGAAGCTACTCCAGACGGGAGATGTCTGGAGTGTCCCCTCTCTGCCTGGAGAAGTGATGTCGTGCCCACGGGACGTCCCCGGCGTGCCCTCACCTCCACCTGCAGCTCGCCGATGTCATCTACTGACCAGGCCTCATCGTCGTTGTCGTAGTTGGGCACAGTGCTGAAGCTGCCTGCCCGCTGCTCGTGGCTGATGCCACACTCGGGCAGGTTCTCCACAGACCGTGTGCTCCGGATCCGGTTCTCAGGGATCCGGGCGGGGACACTGGTGGTGTCGAAGTTTTCACATTCAAGGACTTCCACATAGATCAGGTAGGGAGCCTAGGGGGACAGCAAGAACCATATTTGCAACTCACCTCCTCCACTGTTCCCCAAACCTCAACTCTGTTAACATAGTGCTTCCTGCTGCTCACTCCCAGCTCCACCCCTCAACCCTCAGTCCCCTGACATGGAGAATGCCATATTTAGGGCAGGAACTTGTCCTCTGAACAGCTATATAAAGAATTTGAGCGAGAGAGTGCACAAGTCTTCAAAATGTTTCAGCTGAGCTTCAAAATGTATAGATGATACACTTTGGGCCAAACAACTCCAAACTATCAGTTACAACCCAGCGGAGAGGCCTGGAGGCCCACGGGGGCTTGTCCTACAGACAGACAAAAAAAGCAGGGCAAAGCCAGGCACTGTTGCAAGCAGGGCTCTAACCTTCAATACTTCTGAAAGAAATCTGAACCATCAGTACTCATTCCAACCAGCAAATTTCACTAGTTCACTCCAGTCTGAATGGGGCATCCTTTTCCCCTTCTCCCTGCTCGGAAATGGCCTTAGAAACAAAATGTGTCTCTCCTCTCTCGTTGCTGTACCTGCAAAGCCCTTGAGTTGTAGAAAAGCCACCAGAAGGACTGTAAGGAGACTGGAGAGTGACCCTCTCCTGAGA
This sequence comes from Aselliscus stoliczkanus, assembly GCA_033961575.1. Classification (NCBI taxonomy): domain Eukaryota; kingdom Metazoa; phylum Chordata; class Mammalia; order Chiroptera; family Hipposideridae; genus Aselliscus; species Aselliscus stoliczkanus. The sequence continues at coordinate 104,246,430 of CM066739.1, forward strand.
CATGGCAAGAGGCGAACTGGAAAGAACAGGCCTCTTTGGTCCAGAAAAGCAAAGCCCAGGAAGGGGGACAAGAGGGTCTCAGAATGACCACAGCACCGAGGCCGAGCCCAGGTAGACACGAGCCCATGACCGTGAGGGAGACCAGGGTGCTGGTGGGCGTCTGGGCAGACACACGCCCTGGACAAGTGCGAGCCGAGCTGCCTACCTTGTCCTTGGAGTTGAGGACAACGGCCTGGGTGTGGGGCACGCGGACCACGTGGTGGTCAAAGCCAGCCGTGGGTAGCCAGACTCGAGCGGGGAGCTTATGGTTGAGCAGGGAGAGCTCCGAGATGAGCCGCTGTGTCTTCTGCTCCTTGGTGGGGAGTGTGGCCAGCCGCTTGCCGATCGCCATCAGCGACTTGATGAATTCACGCTCAGGAGCCAGTCTGACAGGCTGCAGAGGGGTGGGCAAAGTAGAGGATGGTGAAGAAACCATAGAAAGAACGGCCCACCAGTCAGGGACCCCTGGCCATGCAGGCCATGGAGCCCAGGCTCTGCAGATCCACGGAAGGGGCTATGTCAGCCCTAACAGGAGACCCCCACCCCACCCGTCATCCTGACTGGGGAACAGGTGACAGCCAGCATGCTCCTTCTCCACAGGCTGTTTCTTAAGGGTAAGGGGGCGTGAGAATCCAGGTCACTGGGTTGTACCCCTCTTCCCTTGGACATGAGCTCCTCGGGAACCGTCTCAAGGCTTCAAGATGGGCAGGGGGACAACACCCAGAGAGGTGACCCAGGGCCCTGGAGAGGGTAGCTGCTCACACCTGAAGTCACACCATCTCAAAGCGGGTTCCCCTCTCCCCATCTGGATCGCTGGGCTGGGATGCTGCCAGGGCCCATGAGGCAGAGGCTACAGTCAGTATTTCCCCTTCCAGAGGAGGACTCACTCCATTAAAATGACTTGTGTTGATTCCATGGCATCCCTCCACCCCCAACCCTCGATCTCTTACAAGAGGTCAACTTGCATGCAGGGGATGAGAAGGGGACGAGACGAGGGTGCGCACACTTGGTGTCAATGAGGAAATAATCAACAGGGAAGGGAAAGTCAGATGCAGGCAGGCAGGGGAAGGCCAGTGCTCATTTCAACTCTTCAGCCTTTGACCATGACTCTGAGTCCTATCTTGTGGTGATTCCTCCCTGGGTGCTCATGCCCTACCTCTCAGGACTAGGGTCCCCACATTTGCTCCCTGTTGTGAGCTTGAATCCTCGCGCTGGGCACTTGTGATTCCCAAAAAGGGAGTGAGGTGGGGGTGTGGGAAAGATGGCTGCAGCTGGACATGAAGAGAGAGGTTCTTTTCCTAGTGCAAGTCCTTCTACCAGAAGGGACATTTTATCAAGCTAGCCACCAGTAAGGCCGGCCGAGTGGCGTGGTGAAGTGCTGGCTTGGGAAGCCAGCGGCCACGGTTCGGGTCCCACATATGAGGGCCAGTGGCACTGCCCTCAAAAAAAAAAAAAAAAGATAGCCACCAGCTCCCCATCCCATCTCCCGTCAGCTAGATAAGGACAGTATCTCCTCCTCTCATAGAAACAGTATTTCACTCACCAGGTTTTCTCTCCCTCTCTGTTTCTTGCTTACTATCCTGATTGAGAATTTCTACTCTCACTCCCTCAAACTGCAAAAAGAAGCTTCTTTTGAAAGCTGGGCAGTCCCAGGCCCATCTCTGCCCATACGCAGCGCCAGGCTCACCTTCAGCCTCGGCCCCACAGGGGCTGCTCAGGGCGTCACACGATAACAGGAGGGTGTCTGGGTCAGTCACCCTTTGGGAGGCAGGGTTGAAGAGATATATAGGAAGACAACAGAACTATGGCTTCTGTGACCCCTGGAAATATCCCAGGGGCCTAACAGAGAAAGAGAAAGAAAAGAAGGACTAACTTCTTCATTCATCCTGATTCATCCACTCAGGTGGCAAATGGTCACTGTCCCAAGGACCCTCCACCCCAACCGATTCATAGTCATCTCAGATTAGAAAAGACAGCATTCCTTCCCATCCTCAAATCAATATAGGGGTGGGGGGCCCCTAATTACATGAACATGTTGGAAATGTGACCCCAGGACTCCAGAGACAGGCTCTGCCACATGGGAGGAGATAGAAATCATGATTGAAAGGGGATCAGCAGAGAACGGAGAAAACGGATTGGGCAGACAAATCAAAAAGAAAATGTAAAAGAAAAGTCATCCAAACTCCCAGAGGGTCCAGCATTTCCTCTCACGTCTCTGCCGGGCAACAAGGTCCGAGACCCTGTGAGACCAGAGGGTCAGGGATTTGTTAGTCCAGGGGGAACAAGCAAGGAGAATGGCGATTGGGCAGGGAGCTGGGAAAGTGGGAACTCAGACCTGGAAGAAATGTGGTTGAAGTTAAAAAGAAAACCAGCTGTGGGGAGGTAAAATGGTCCTTCAGGCCAAATCCTGCCTGCTTTTTGAATCAGCTCACCCAGCACAGGGCCCGGCATTTGGAAGACACTGGATAAATATTTGATGGTCTGATGGCAGAAGCCATGGGGAAAGGGTTCTGGATGGGAGAAACAGGATCCTGGGGGTTTCTGCCCAGCAGAGCTTGGCTCTAATCCAGGGGTAAATTCTACCTCTCTCCCAGCTGTTTGTTCTAGAGACCCAGGAGCTGGGGGGGGGGGGGGCGCGGGGAGGCGGGCTGGGTCACAGTGCATCCCAGCTGTCTCTGGGAAAAGGATCAACAGAGCCCCCTAAGCCTGGGCTCAGGGTATTGGCGACAGGGCCGGGGAGTCCTCCAGGTCTGGGAGGCCTGGGAGAGGAGCTGATATTCCAGGAAGAAATGGCGCCTTTTAACTCCAGCCTTGGCCTGGGGACGAAGAGGAAATGCGGCCATGGGGGGAGCCTGCCACCCAGTCCCAGCCTGGCCCCACTTACGGAACTGAATGAATTATCAATACTCTCGGTGCTGGAGGAGAGCTCCTGGGAAAGGGCCAGAGGACAAGGGGAGGAGGAGGGGGCAGGGAGGGAGGGGAGAGAGACAAAGGCAAAGAATTTAGCTCCAACTTGGACCATCCTGCTTCTCTTGTGTAGCTCTGCTTTAACCTCTCTGCTTTAAAGAAGGAAAGTCAACCAGACATGCCCCTTGTCCAGTCTAGACACTCAGGGAGATGCTGGAAGCCTATCGCAGACCCTGATGTCAGAAGGGCTGGAGACAGTGGCCTCTGCCTGCCAGGCTCCTTCCTCCTGTTCTTGCCTGTCCGAGTCGTCCTTCTAGGACCAAACCCTCAAGCTGGGTCACTAGGGAGGTAACTGCACAGCCACACCTCCCTGCGTGCCCTTTACCCACTGAGTCCTCTCAACCAAACCCTTCTCCACAGAGACTCAGAGGGACTCGACCGAACAAGGTGCATGGTTCCCATCTGGGAACCTGTGTTTGCCCAGCTGCTTGGAAACGCCAGGGAGGAAGCCCAAGAGTGGAGGGTTCAATGCCAGGGCTGTCTCCTCTCACCAGCCTCATTATCTCCCCGGGAAGCTGAACCCCAACCTAGAATCATGTGACCAGGGCACCACAGACTCCTGAGCATGAAATCTCTGGGCTGGATGCTGCTGGGAGTGGAGGATGAACACCCCTCCCACCTCCCAAACCTCTGCAGGTGTCCTAGCAGGCTATTTCACATGACAAGCGAGCCCAGGTTTTTGACCTAGGTGGCAGCTAGGTCCTGGCTGACCCCGGGTGAGAAAGGGGAGCACCCCAGCAGCAGCTGTCCTCATCCCAGCCCAGGGGCTTTACCTAAACCTCACCCATTCCTGTGTCTTTCTGGGGTCTGAGAGCGGGAAGGGCCACTGGTCAGACTCTCACTGAGCAGCTCGTGCACAAGCCCAGCCCGGTTCTGCGCCAGCCCTCTGGGTGGGTGGGTAGGTATCTGGGCACCAGCCTGCCAGAGGGGGTGGCGGGGCTGGACTTAGAGCTCCCAGGGCAGGAGGGCATTGGTCACGGAGCTTTGACTGCGCAGCCAGCATTTCAGGCATCTCCTTAATTCAGTTCCATGGCTTAAGACCCATTCTGGGTGGAGGTCCTATAGTCAGGCCCTTCAGGGCAGAATCTGGGAAGAGAGGTGCTTTGAGGGAGAAGCCAGGCAATGACTCGTGCGCGTTGGGGGGCAGTGGGAGGGAGATCTGAGGCAATGAGGTTGCCACAGTCTAGTGTGACTTAAGAGGTTCAATTTCTACCCATGGGCTGGTGGTGGTGGGAACAGTGGGCAGGACGGTGCCTCCCGGAGCAGCACTCCAGCTGATTCTCCCACAGGCAGGTCCTGTCTGGCTCAGCCGCAGCCGTGGGGCGGTGGGGGGAGGCACAGCACGGCCTGCTCCTCTGTCCTCCTCTGTAGGCTGGACTCACTCCTACTGAGTCAGCTCCAAGGAGAAAGGCTGAGGCCAAGAAGCTGCTATCACACCACAGTGGACTCCAGTGTGACTCGCAGATTTCTCTGTACAAAGGCTGCAGTCCTGGGGACACAGGGCTGATCCCCTACGCGTGTCATTCTGTGAGGCAGGCTGTAGGGTGGTGCCTAGATGGCTCTCTGCTCTCCCAGCCGTGCCAAACGATTTACCGTTTGCTTACAAATGGGAGGGGAAGCTGCCTGAGCAGAGTTCCTCACTAGGCTGATAAAAACTCCTTGGATGGGGGGAGAAGGTGGGAGACAGGAGAAAGCAGGGCTAGAGCCCATCAGCTGCAGGGAGAGTACAAAAGGTTCCTCCTCCTTAAAAGAAAACAGGAGCCTCTGAGAGACCTGGGTGGAGAAGCCTACAGTGCTTACAAGCAGCTGGGCCTCTTCTCCAGGCTTCCCTCCCCACCTCAGCCCCCCAGCAGCTCCACTGGGGGCGGGGGCGGAGGATTAAGCTCAGAACCCGCAGTGGAGAGAGATGGGGAGAAGTGTTGGGGCCCACCCAGAGCCTCCCTAGGGGCCCTGCTCAGTCCTGAGATAATGGTGCGCTTGGTTTTAATTTAGTAAGCTGTACGTGTCCTCTATATGCAGGAAACAACTTTTCAAGAGAGCCACCCACTCTCCAACAAATGGTTGGAACTGATCAACTCAGTGAAGTTTCAGGATACAGCATCAAGTCACCAAGTCCACAGCTCTCCGGCTCCCGGGGCCGCCCTCCTGCCTTCCAGGTTCCTGGAGGGCCCGGAAGCACATTACAGCCCGTCCCCAGGGCCTCTAGCACCGGCCTTGCACACAGGCAAGCTCAGCAACTGCTTGTTGAGTGAATGAACACTGCGTGATGAGAGAAGGAATAGAGGAAGGAAAACCAATTTCCTTGGTGTTTTGGGGGACAATGGCCCTGACAGATGGGTCCTCAAAATGTCCAAGGGGTTTGGAGACACGTCTGTGCAGTGCGAAGCCTCCAGCGCTTACCCTCCTAGGGACACGTGTATTCATTCGCTCTTACTCTCGCTCTCACATTTCCTGAGGAGCCACAGTGGGTTCAGGTGTCTCATTCTGCCAGCATCAGATAACCCAGGAGAGGCCAGGGATGCAGTGCGGCTCCCCCCACCGCCCAGAACCCAGTGTCCCACGATAAAGGAGCCAGGCCGGGAAGAATGGCAGCTGGAGGAGCCACCCTAGGGAACTGGGGCACCCACAGAATGCCTGCATCTCAGTGTGTCACCCATCATCCCACCGGGGCAGGAGTCAGGTGCAAGGAAGAGGGACCAAGGACCAGAACAGAGTAAGACGAGGCCCGAGGCCTCAGTCTTTCTAAAGGTCCTACGATGAGGACGACAAAATACACACGGAGAAAAGCCAAGTCTGACGGGAGGCACTGGGGCTCACTTCTAGCTGTGCACACTCACACGGCCGGACCCCATGCTCTTCCTGACCGTAGTCCCACCACATATGGAAGATGCTTTTTGCTCTCCAGCAACTTCCCTTCATGACCCTGGGCTTCCCTGCCAAGTGCAACCAGAAATGGAAATGGGCCTTTCTGGTTCTGAAAACAAGTGGGCTCTGCCTGTGCATGGATGTGGAAACCTAGATGGCCAACGCCTCACTGTTCTTCCCCAAATGGGTTCTGACGGCTGAGAACCTGGGAAGGCAGATGCTGAGAAGTGACCGACACAGGTCAGCTGAATGGTTTGCAGCACCAGCTGTGACATGAAGCCTCGTCCGACATTCACTAGTTGAGACCTCGGGCAAACATCTAACCTGTTGGCTCAACGGTAAATACCAGCCATCTCTTAGGGGTGTTGTGAGGATTAAATGTAAAGTACTTGACATGATGCACATAATATGTGCTCAATAAACGGTGGCTCTTTTAGCTTCACTGATGAAAGACTGAATTTGCAGGGCGAGCAGGCTCTGTAGTCTGCCTCCCTCCTAGTCACTCTGACCTCTCTCTAGTTGAAAGAAGTCCTACTGTATCAAAAACGTGGGTGGGTTATGTGCCCCACAGAGGCAGAGGCTAGTATGCATTTTCCAAGTAGTGCAAATTCCTTCTGCTGTTCTTTCCCAGGCTGGGCTGGCAGCCAGGATGGTAGCTGGGCTGGTGGTGAGTCAGAGAGGGGGACTGGGGCACCGCTGTCTGGCTGGGGCACCAGGCCACCGACACTTCCTCTGCTCTCTGTCCCCATGTGGGCATGACCTACTGATGTGCTCATCTCCTCCCTGCTCTGTATCCTAAGTGGACACCCCCACTGCTGCCGTAGCCCTCTCTTCTTTCCAGACCCTACAGAGTAAACGCCCGCGATTTACTCTCTGCTCTAAGGTTGCTTCCCTCCTCTCTTTGTGCTTCTCTCAGATGATTTGAGAAAGACTGATATCCCTGCTGCCCAGGAAAAGGCTGGCAGGCAGGACTGTGCAGCTGCCTGGGTGATAGGCAACGAACCTTACCCTGATGAAAACAAAAGGCAGGATCTTCAGGGAATGGAGTATGGGGAAGGACTGTCAGGAGGCGGGGTCAGGAGAAGGAAACTGCGTACACAGAAGTCAGACACACACAGTCCCTTCTCCTCGCCCGCCCTTGGCTGCTGCCCTGAGAGGTCCTGGTAGATATCCCAGGTCTCAGGTCAGGGTGGAGAGGGCCTCGGCCACTGTCCTCAGTAAGTAGGGGTCACTGGAATGGCAGTGCAGCTTAGTGAAAACAACGCCGGGCAGTCAGGAGTACCAGCCCTGCTCTTTGCTATATGACCTGAGTCATGCTATCTCTCTGGGTGTCCGAGTCTTTCCTCTGTAAAATGAGGCAGTTGGAATACATGAGCTCTAAAGCCTGTTTCCGTTCTAACATTCCATGCTTTTATCAGTGAAATGAAATAGAAGGAAGAAGAGGAAAGGACAGACTGGCCCTATGTCAGACATCCTGGCTGCATGCTACCTCGCCCCTCCGGCGCCCCTTCTCCCCCCCCGGAATGTTACCTCGTCCTCACTCTCCACCTTGGGGTTGCTGGCTGTCCGTTTCAGGCTGCTGCTGAGACTTATGCTGGCAGTGGCATCTGACTTAGAGCGCTGGTGAGTCCTTTTAGAGGGGGACAACCCCGTGTCGGGGGCCGGGCTCAGGGAGGGCAGCTCCCTCTTTCGGTGAGCAGGCTTTAGCTCATCGGAGAGGATCAGCCTCCGCAGCTTGGTCCCCCGGGAGTGCCGCTGGGTGGAAATGTGCATGTCTGACGAGTAGGCCCCGAGCAGCAGGGCACACTGCAGGGAGAAGTCGACACTCTGGCGGCAGCGGTGCACTATGTATGGCTTGATGGCATCGCCCACGTCCTCGTCCATGTGCACGTACATGTTCAGCAGCTGGGGCAGGTAGAAGTCCACATCCTCGTTGCGGAAGCAGAAGAGGCGGTTGCCGATGTAGGCTTGCACGCCAGGCTCCTTGGAGTTGTACAGGTACGAGATGGCCATGGAGATGTCAAAGAGTTTGGACTCAAACAGCCTCAGCAGCCACGACTGTTTGGCCGAGTTGTTCTGCCTCCGCCTTCTTGCTCCCTTGGCTGTGCCTGAGGCCACCGTGGCCCCCATCTCTTCTTCCTCCTCCCTTATCCGGGCAGGTGGATCGTCCAGACAGCGGATCTCACCATCCACACCATCCCCGTTGACCAACTCCAGGGGGGCGCCTCTGTTAGAGACGGCCACGCCTCCGTGCGAAAGCCTGACTTTCTGCAGCACCTCCTGGCAGGCCTTCTGGGCCACCTCAGGGTCAATCACTGACAGCTCCCCGACCCCCTCCGTGATGACGCTTAGCAAGGGGCCCCCGTTATTCCCCGGTGGGCCAGGAGCGGACTCAGGGGTTGGCTTCAGGGGAGCAGGTGCCACTACCGTGTCTCCCATGGCCACAGCCAGGCTTCGAGCTTCCAAGCTACAGGAGGAAGGAGGGAGAAAGGAACAGAAGGGAGACACATACACACACTGGTTAGTGGTGCCATCCGCAGGTCTTCCCTTCGCCATGAAACCTTCCCAGGCACCTCCTCTCTTTTTGTCTTCCTGTTACTCCTTCAAAAACAGAAGAAAAGTCATTTCCCGCCGGACAACCTACGCTTCTAATCACTACAATTCCTCTTCATTCCTTCAGCATTTAGTTACTCAGCTTAGCCTCTGTTCCTAACTCAGATTTGCAAAATGTTGCTTTACAGCATTATGTCTGTCTACACAGCTTTACAAATTCTGGTCCTCTTCCCTTGTCCCTACCTCTTCAAATGCTTTTCTGTCTTGTGCTCTTCCCATGTTTCCCTTTAAAGATTTGCCAATAATCTTTTTCTTTTCCTCTTTAAACTGCATCTCCTTACTCATATAACAATCTATATCCAGCACTTGAGCAGCTCACCTGTACTTAGTATTAAAGTTTTGCTGTATTCTGGTTACGGGTACTTTCTTACCTTCCCTTTTAGGTTCAAAACTCCCAAGGCATAAGGGCCAGCAAACACCAGGCTAGGCTTCCCTTGGAAATACACAGCTCTGAAACAGCCATCATCCAGCTGCTAAACTGAGGCAGCTACAGGGTGGTGGGAAGATTACTGGACTTGGAGTCAGATAGGCTGGCGTTCAAAATCCTGGCTCTGCCATTATGAGATGTGTAAATTTATGCAGGCCATCTATCTTCTGGGTTTCAGTTTCCTTGACTGCAAGAATGGGAAAAACATACCTACTTCTCACTGTTGCCATGTGGAATCAACAACTTCATGCATGTAAACAGATTTAGCACACAGTAGTCCCTGGCACATAGTAGCACTCAGTAAATGCTAGCTGAGTCCTAATTATCTAAAAGGTTAGTGAACAGTGTGTGTGTACGTGTCTGTACGTGCACACATACGGGAAGTGAATTACAGTTACCTTGTGTTTGAAAATCTTCCAAAACATTTATGACAGCCCTGTGCTATCCCAGCACTACTTTGCCCAGTATCATACACACTCTACGAGCTGCAGTGGCTGTGGGAAGGCAGACAGAAATCAGGCTGGAACTCAGGGGTCTGGAACGTCCCAAAGAACAGGGGGGAAAGCCAATCACATAACAAAGACGGACTTGCAGAATGAAATTCAGAGAGAACACTGCTAACAAACGCCCTCCTAGAACGGTTCTTCGGAGCCTCACCAAACCCAGGTGGGGAGAATCAGAGCGGAACAGGAGGGAATTTCAAGGTAAAGGCTGGGAGAGGCACACTGTTAATGTCAGATCACCCCAGCTCGAGTCTGGCTGTAGTCAGCAATGGGCTCAAAGGCCTCTTCATAAAACGCAAATGAAGCGAGTCTAAGCTACACTGGAGTGTGGACAAGAGAAAGGCAGGGGCTGCGAGAGAGCGGGATGCAGGTCCTCTCCAATTGCTGGGGGCATCGCCTTTGACCCTGGTGAATTGGGTGCATATACTCTGGGCAGGTGGAGGGAGGCTCCAGTCACTCTAGAAAGCCCTATTTTCCACTGCCACCCTTCCAGGGCCTCTTGAACCTCTGAAATGCTGAGAGTCAAGGTTACTTGCATCTCCCTGACATTACGTAGTATAGCTGCATGCCTCCCAGCCGTCTGTATTCAGGTCTGGCAGAAAGACAGATGGGGAACTCTCTTCTGTGTTCGGAGATCACCAAAAAAGGCTACTTCAGTTGATCTCTCTCCCAACTCTGTCAAGTCAGAAATTCATCCCCAAATTTAATTTCCCTGACTCAGTCTGAGCTTGGCGTTGGGAAGAGAGGTGGCAACCCTTTCTCATGCTGTCTCCCCAAGTTACGCAGTGCCCTGAGCAGCAGAGCCAGCATGGCTGCCGCGTGGATCTGTTCCTGCTCACAGCTATGGGTTGCACAGGAATAACAAGGAGGAAGTTTACTCATCCCTGCCACACCCCCGCAGGGCGCTCCACACTAGGTCATTCTAATTCAAGGCGACCACTACCTTTTAGGGCTACCTAGAAACATTTTATGAACAACTTCTCTCTATGCTTCGCATGTCTTTCCTGTTTTCTCTGCTCCAAAGACTTCCACGTCACCAGAAGCTCCTAAATTCCACTTTTCAAAACTTCCAAGGGAAATGCAGTTCAGACATTCTCCTCCATGCAGCGTTTCTGGCAGACAGTGCTGCACTTCCCAGTGAGGAAGGGAGGAAAGGATACCATCATTTCTTTCACCTCAGGGCTCAGGTAGGAAGCCCACATCACAGTACTCAGGGCACTGCCCCACTGAACAGGGCCCTGTTTGGCAGTCTTTACTTCTCAGGGAACCAGATGATGTGAAGAGGTGCAGGAACCAGGCTCCTCTCCTACAGGGGCAGCTGTGCCACCAGAAACTGCCCCACTGGGGCTGGGCCTCCCTCCTGGCCTCTGAGCCTCAGGGCCTGCCTGTATATGAAGCAAGACATGGGGGGTAGGGTGGGGGGAGGGGTATGGAAAGGAATTTAGGTTGTTCTGGCAATTTAGACAATATAATATAGAAAAGGGATTCTCTAGAACCTAAATCCAAGATCAATTCATTCATTTTCAAGTGCAAAGAAAACACAGCTTTGATAAGTGGCTGTTCTCTAGAAAGTGAAAGGACTAGAAAGTGAAAGGAAAAGAGAAAGATCAGATTCTGTATTCACCACCCTTTCCCTTGTAAGTCAGAGCATCAGAAAAAAAGTGAAATAAGTAAATGCAAACCTTTACCATCAAATGGCTCTCAATGACATTCAGACAACAGAGGCCCCACATGTCACATGAGGAGCCTAATGTGGCCTTCCAGGGAGACTGGAAGGGAACCCAGGAGGTCTCCCCTGCCTGCCTAGCAGCTGGCTTCTAGGAAAGGGGTGGGAGTGTTGACAACTGCCTGGGCTCCACAGCTATGCGTGGGCAACGGAAGGGATCCTCATCTGAGCATCAGGGGCCTGTTCAGAGCAGAGAGGCAGCTGTAGAGGACAGAGCGGGTTCATAGGCATGTGTCCTGTTTGAGCATTTCAGTAAATGTAGGCAGAGGACTCTGCGGGGAGGGGATGCTGTCACTTAACCTGGCTTCCTGCTCTCATCACCTTAAAGATTCTAGGCAAACAGCCTTCCACTGGCCTCCTTACTGGACTCGTCTCTGCTCGGACAGAATGGTAAGAACCCTGAATCAATCCCCTCATCCACTTCGTTACCATTTCCTTCTTTGAATCTTTTTCCATGGACTACGCAAGTATGGAATGGGACAGACATCAATCCTCATGTTTTTTATATGTTCCTGTATTTTTACAGAATCGCCTTTAAGAGATCATTTGATTTAGTGCTCTGCCTCCAAGCAGAATGGCTAGCTCAATTTTTCTCCTCCTTTGAAAAAAAGATCCCTTTAAGATAGATCATATGAGTTGGAAAAAAGGGTAATGGAGCCAGTATCTTCATCTTCCAAGGTGGGTAGTTAAGAGAGGCTGTTAAAAGTTAATGGAAAAGAAAGGGGGTTCAAATGTTATATAAGATTTGCAATAGAAATAAAAATGACGCAATCTATGAATAAGTGGTATAAGTCCTCTAAAGCTAAATCCTCTTTTGTAAAATAAATCAAGAAATAGAGGCACAAGCATTTTATGGCAATAATCTTCAGAAGTAAACACTGAGCTAATTAAGACGTGAACTCTAAAAGAATAGTAGGGATGCATGGAAAGCGACTGTTGATTTTCATCATAAACTCTGACGGTACCATTGGATTTGTTACCAAGAACACAGATACCTTTAATAACGATTTTTAAAAAGAAGCTGCTCTTCAGAAGAGACTCCCCATCATCCTAGGCTGCCTGTTCTGTTGTTGAGCAGTTCCTCCTCATATCTTAAGGTCCAACTCAAACCTTGCTTTAAGGAGGTCTCCGTTCATCTTTCCCCCTTGACCTCAATGGTAACAATGGAGACTGGGTACTATTTTTATCTTGTAGAAACACAGGACCAAGCAGTTAAGCAGGCTCAGGACCTACCGGGAACCAGGTAAGTGCTTACCCAAAGCCCTAAGGGGGGTTGGCATTAGGAGAGAGGGCATTCTCAAGCTACCAGCAGGATGGTAGGGAGGGCAGTGGTCTCAGGATCTAAGTCAATATTGAATCAGGCTGAGAACTCTCTGTGCAGGGCCATGGAGCTGGTACAAGCAGATTCCAGCCAGACAGCCCAAGCCAGCTCAGGAAGCCTCTGCTGAAACAGGCAGATCACAAAGCAGCCTGTCCGCTCACCTCTCTCTGAACTGTTCCTCCCTGCTGCAAGCCCCAAATGCACTTGGACGAGGTGTCTTGTCTCAGGCCAGGTGCTGAACAGTTCCTCCCAGACTTCTTCCCCAAATCAGAGAATCTCAATGTGCTGCTTTGGATGGTGTTCAGCAAACATGTGCTCCTGTGGTGTGGCCCCAGCTCTGAGATGGCGGCGGGGAAACTAGGGAAATACAATTTCTCTTTGGGGGTGCTTCCAAGGAGTGAAGCTGCTCTTAAAAAGGGGGGTTCTGAGTAGACTGCACTCAGGCTAACTAGGAAGCGCAAGGGAGAAGTGAGATGAGGTAGTGTGGTTATTTTCAAATGGGCCTAGAGTCAAGTGATGAATGGAGCTTCACATTCCCTCTGCCATCGCAGGCCAAGAGACAGACATGGCATAGGAGGGAGCAGCTAGTTTCTTAAGTCCCATCTCACTCCAAATTCTCTTTTCCAGCCAGCTTCCTTGAAGGGCTTGCCCACAAACATACTTCCCACCTATGGAGTCTGGAGTTATGGGTCAAGTACAAAAGGAACAGCACAGCAACTTAAGGCAGTGGGGAGAAAGAAGCACGCCTGGAGCTTGTCTTTCAAACTGACTTACTCCCATGGCTGTAGACTAGAAAGACCCAACAGAGGGGCCAGGATAAAGGAAAATTCTCAGGATAACTAAACCACTACTAATAAATACCTTTCATCTGAGAAACCCAGAGTGTGTTGTAAACAAATAAACCGAGTCTAATTTTACCCCTAACCCATTCTCTGCTATTAGCCTATTACTGCACTGATGCCTATAGAGTGGACCATTTTTTCCAAAAAGGTCACTCTAGAGGTCAAGTATGGGTCACATGTTGAACCCAGGAGTCCTGATTCTGAATGTACAAGCTCTTTCCATTGTTTCCTTTTCCTTTTTCCAGTTACACCTCCCGCCCCAGCTCTTAGGGAATCAACCAAAACTATGCTAGTAAACCACAGACAGTAAATTGATTCCTCTTGGATCTGGCCAGAGGTGGGAGGACCCTTTATTCTGTGATCCCTTTAAGACAAGCCTAAAATTACATAATCCAAAACAAAATTTCTCACAACCTCACTTAGTTTCCATGCAGGACATTTTCCCCCTACCAGTGACTGATTCAGAGTAGACAACAAAGTGTAACCTGAGAGCGACTTTTTCAAAACCCGCCCCATCCTTCAGAAACACCTTTCTGTCCAGGAAAGCCTGGAGAGCACAGCTGAGGCGCCCCCTCCTCCCAACACATTTTCTTCTTAGTTCAAAGTTGAACCGATCCTGAAATGAGTGATATGTGGAGATAAAGAGTGTGACAGACAAGACATACAGACCTTAGAGGGAAAACAGAACCAAGTGTCACAGAACCAAGGATCAGCAAAGTTCTTGAAACTCGAGAGAGAAAGTGTCAAAGTTGGAACTCCTGTATGGGAAGGGGTGCTCTCAGATCTCTCTTCTACAGGGACAAACCTCCAGAGGTTGGGGGATTAAGGAAGGGGAAAGGGGAAGCTAAAGAAAGCTACAGGGGACATAAAGCACTCCAGGGAAGATGGGTAAGAATTAAAGTCAAAGTGGAATGCAACCGATACTTTGGGAATGATGATGAGATTCTCTGAGGAAGGGAAATAGGCAAGTCTTGGAAGCCAGGGACTGGGTGGGGGGCGGTGAGGTAATGGAATCAGAAGCAGCAGAGGGAGAGGCGGCCACAATCTTTGTCAGGGAAATGGGATCTCTGTGCTGAGGGTGCAGAGGCATTGGAGGAAAGGGGCAAAACAGGAAAAGGGATAAAGGGGGAGGTCATGGGAACGGTTTGGGGCAGGAGCACAGATGATGAGGAAGGACAAACAAGGGTGGATATGACAAGAGGTGTCCTGATGTGCAAAGAGTTCGCGACTTAAGACAAAATCATTCGGGACGGAGGCAGCCGGGATAAGCGTGAAGGAAGGGGGAATCCCCGGGGCAGAGGGAGGAGCTAAACAGAAGAGAAAGCCAAAAAGCATAGGAGGACCCCAGGCTTGAATGGAAACGGTGGAGAAGGAACCCGGGGTGCAGCTGCCACCGGGAGGGCAGTTTTATAGTTGAATCCAGGTGTGGGGGCGGGGGGAAGCTGTGCGGGACACGGCGGGAGAGGGACCCCCCACACAAGGGGCACTCACAGGGTAGGAGTCGCTTACCTCCGGGGGACCTCCGCGGAGGGGGTGCGGGCGGTCGGGGTCGGGCTGCCGACACCACCGCCTCAGCAGCAGCGGCCGCTCCCGGGTCCCATTGGCCGCCTGCGCTTCCCTGACAGCGGCCGCGGCGGCTGCACCAGGCCCCGGCTGCGGGGGTGCCCTCGGCACCGCCTGAAGGGGCCTTCGCGCTGTCTCAAGTTGAACCGGGCCGCACAACCAAGAACAAAAAGAAAAAAAACAAATCCCCAGCAGGGCTCGAGTCTTCTGAGTCCTAGCCCTTCGTGGGATATGCTTTCCTGCTTGTCCGACGCTCAGGACCCTACCGATCCCATAGTAATCTAAGGAGTCGGGTGAGCTGCCTGGAACATGCCTGTTCAGAAATAGAAAAGGGGGCGGGGAAGATGTTTGAAGCTGGGGAGGGAGGAGCGGACGAGGGGCGGATCCTACGGGTGGGAGGCGGGGCCAATCTTTGGGAGGCGGACCTAAAAGATAGAGTTTGAGAGGCTAAGGAAGCCGAAAGGGAAGTTAAATTTGCTGGATAAGGGGCTGGGGCTCCCGTCCTCCAACAGAGCGCGACGGGCGGGCGTGGGTGCCCTGTTAGAGAACAAGCACAGATATATAGGGTACTTCCATAAGTACATTCATATTATATGTGAATGAGTCCCTTTGAGTTACCAACAGAGTTACCGTAATTGCAGTCAGTGGCTTTACCCCCACCCCAATTCCACACCACTCCCTTAGTAAATCAGGCGTAGAATGGACGTTGGGGGGCCAGCGGGGAGAGGAGAAAGAGAGAGGGTGGGCGGGGAAGATAGTCACCCTCACTACTCTTTTCCTCTTCACTTAAAAGGACGATGCCGAGATTACGCCCCTTATCGTTCCGGGAACAGCGCGGACCAACCACGTCAATCTTTCGCCGTTAGCGGCGCGACGCGAGGCCGCGGTTCCGCCTTCCAGGTCACCACCTGTCTGGGCAGCCTTTGGCCTCCAGCCTCCGGATGTCGATCCCTCCTGGGAGGGGCAGGACAGGACCAGGTAGGGAGAGGTGAGTGAAGTGATAAAGGCTTGGAGGGCACAAGCCTTCCTTCCAAACAAAACCATGTACAACTAAAAAACACGCCCTGCAAATGGACCTCTGGTATTGGTTTGTGTATTTGTCAGTTAGCGTTATCGATTTGGAGCTCTTTCAGTCAGAACCTCTGTCCTAATGTAACCTCTGTCCCAACCTTCCTAGTGCTTTACTTAATATTTTACATTGAGGCTAGTTATCCGAGCCCAGATCTTGGAGGCCATTTTCCCTGCCACTTACAGGCTGATTTGGGATGACTGATTTCACCTCTTTACACCTCAGTTTCTATGTCTGAAAAGTGGACCCAGGAATACTAACACTTGACAGGGTTTTGTGAGGATTAAGAGAGTACTACGTATAGTACTGTATTACTATTATTGGGACAATAATATAGGATAGGTGATGAAAAGAGGGTCACTGGTTCAGTGTCTAATTGGGAGGCAGAATAAAGGTAGTAGCATGAAAATACCTGTATAAAACATCTGATATGTGAAAAACTAGAACAAATAGGGTACCTAATTGCTGAAGGAACATAGAGGAGTATGGTTAATTAATACAGAAGTTCCAGCCACTCAGTATATGGTGAATGAGTGAATGGATGGCTTCTCAAAAATATTGTGAGCCCGGTCTTACAAGATTTATTGGATATGCTCCCACAGAACAAAAAAAGAGGAGAGAGCATTCTGAAGGCTAAAAAAACTGCTGAAGAATAGAAGTGGGAATTTGCTCCAATCACGAGGAGAGGGAAAGCTAAGCTAGGTTCAAGCAGGAGTACAGTAATGAAAGATGAGCTGAGAAGGAGGTTGAGAGTGCCAAAGATAGTTTTAATTTGTATGGGGAATCACTATTCCACCTGTCAGAACCAGCAGCTCTTGGCCAGCTCCCAATCAGCTGTCAGGCAAGTATCAAGAGGTGATGGCCCTGCTTTAGCTTAGTTTAAAATGTTGCTCATACATCCCCTCTAGTAGGATCCCAAGGGGCCATAAGAACAGCTTTTTGAAACATTGTAAAAATATGACAGCCTTGCTTTTTGTAGTAAGAAGTTTATTATCCAATGACAAAAAAAAAATAGAAAAAAAGAAAGAAACATTTCAGGAACATCTCTGTTCAAACTTTAAGTAGCAACTTTTTATAGCTATAGGCAGTTACATAATAGTCCTTTGTTAAGAGATCCCCCTCCCATACACAGAGTATTAAGTAGAAGAGTTTCTTTCAAGTGTTGTGTTTCTAGCTCTAAGAGTTCATATGTGTACATTTCTTTCCATGTCTTTATGACTTTGTCTTTTTGACATCTTCTTAAGTTTTGTTGGTTACCCTGTTTCAATGAGTCTCCAAAGCTTTCTAATCTGAACTCAAGGCAGGTAAGGATTCATCTTTGTATTTTAGCTGTATCTTTAGTTTCTGCCACAGGAAAAAGTTTATTTTGTTGATATAGCACCAGGAAAGTCCTAACAGGGTCAGGTAATGTCATTTATCTTATTTATATTTTATCAAATCAGAGAAAGAAATTGGCTTATGCATCAAAAGCTGGTGAAACCATCGGGCCGGCTGAGTGGCGCAGTGGTTAAGTGCTGGCTTGGGAAGCCAGCAGCCCCAGTTCGGGTCCCACATATGAGGGCCAGTGGCACTGCCCTCAAAAAAAAAAAAAAAAAAGCTGGTAAAACCAGAGGACTCAGATCAGATACAGCTCCACTTATATTATAAACATCCCTGTGGTTAAAGAAATTATAAAAAGTGTTTTTTTCCCCCCGAACCATGATATTATCGGATTTTTTTTATTAGAAAAAAGAAACTAGCAATTATTAATCAAGCTCCTACTGTGTTTGAATATGAGGTGTGATCAAACAATACAATGAATGTTTACATTTAAAAAAAATTATTACAGGGCCGGCCAAGTGGCGCATTGGTTAAGAGCTGGCTTGGTAAGAGCTCGCTCAAGAGTGCGAGCTGAGCTCTGAGCAACGGCGGTTCGATGCCAGCCCGAGCTGAGTTGCCGTTGAGCTGCCAACAGGTGGTAGGATGGCTCAGCTAAAAAAACAAAAACAAACAAAAACATAGAGCTGGCTTGGGTTGCCAGCAGCCCCGGTTTGGATCCCACATATGCAGGCCAGTGACACTGCCCTCTACAGCTAAAAACAGCTCCACCTGGAGCTGGCTGCGAGCCCCAGCAACTGCCTAGGCTGCAGCCCCTGCTGCAGTGGGCTGCCATAGGCTACAGTGAGTGGCCGGCAGCCAGTGTGAGCAGCTGGCAGCCAGCATGAGCTGCCAATAGCTGCGATGAGCGACCATCCAGAGGATGGCAACTGATCTGCCTCATCGGGGAAGAGCGCAGTGATGATGCCAATATGGGCCAGTGAAGCAACGTCCTCTGCAAGTAGACTGAAGAACAAAAAGACAGCAACTTGTCTGTTCCCCTTCCCCAATTCCCCAATAAAACCTTTAAAAAATTATTACAGGGGCCGGCTGAGTGGCTTAATTCATTAAGAGCGTGAGCTCTGAGCAACGAGGTCACCAGTTCGATTCCCACATGGGCCAGTGAATTGCGCCTGAGCTGAGCTGCCACTGAGCTTGGCAGGATGGCTCAGCTGGTGAGAGCACATCCTCCTAACAACAAGGTTGATGGTTTGACTCCCGCATGGGATTGTGGGCTATGCCCACCTGCAACTAAGATTGAACACAGCACCTTGAGCTGAATGGCTGCGAGCTGTCCACTGGACTTGGAGCTGAGCTAGCTGTGCCCTCCACAATTAGGATTGAAGGACAACTTGGCTGTTCCCCTTCCCCAATTCCCCAACTAAAAAAAAAAAAAAATCTTTAGAAAAAGAAATTACAGTAAAACACATTTCCACTAATCCCCCTCAAAATATTCTCCCTTTCTTCGAACATACTTATCCCATCATTCTTGCCACTTTCTGAAGCAGTTCTGTAAGTCCTCTTTTGTGTCTTTAGTTGAGCTGTTGTGGCTGCCTTGATGTCCTGAATCGATTCAAAACGTTTACCTTTCATGGTCATTTTTGACTTTGGGGAAGAGCCATAAGTCACATGGTGCCAGATCTGGTGAGTAAAGTGGATGAGGAGACACTGTAATGTTTTTATTTGACAGAAATTGCCGCATACCACAAAAAGTGATGTGTGACATGGAGCCTTTCTGTTGCGATCACAAAATACTGTGAATACTGCTGCCGAGTGCCATCCAACGGAAAGGCAGGGATCTTTAGTATGGGAAGCGGACAGCATGTGAAGCCTTAGTGACAGTGTGTGACAAGTATCAGCTTGTTCAGTGCAGTCAGGTGTGAGCTACAGTTGAGAGAAGATGTGTTTTAAGTGTGCCATAAATCATTCTCCATCATGACCATGCTGTGTGTCACACATCGCTTCTGGTATGGCAATTTCTGTCAAATAAAAACATTATGGTGTGTCCTCATCCACCTTATTCACCAGATCTGGCACCATACGACTTCTGGCTCTTCCCCAAAGTCAAAATGATTCAGGACATCAAGGGGCCACGACAGCACAACTAACGCCACTCATGAAAGAGGAATTCCAGAACTGCTTCAGAAAGTGGCAAGAACAACGGGATAAGTGCTTTCAAAGCAAGGGGGAGTATTTTGAGGGGTATTAATGGCAGTGTGTCTTTTACTGTAACAATTTTTTTTTTATTTAAACATTCACCATATTGGCTGATTACACCTCATACAAACATCACTTCATTTAACCCTGTGAAAGAGATTTTATCCCGTTTTATGGAAACTGAGCTCAAAATGGTTAAGTCATTGTCTTCAAACTGTTTTACTTCAATCCACAATAAGAAATGCCTTTTATGGGCTGGCCGAGTGGCTCAGTTGGTTAAGAGTTAGCTTAAGAGCATAAGCTCTGAGCAACAGGACCGCCAGTTGGATTCCCACATGGGCCAGTGATGCTGCGCCTGAGCTGAGCTGCCAACAGGTGTCAGGATGGCTCAGCTGCTGTAACAACAAGACTGCCTGTTCGATGGTGGGCTATGCCCACCTGCAACTAAAACTGAACCCAGCACCTTGAGCTGTGCTGCCGCCCGGATGGCTCAATGGATAGAACGTGTGCTCTTAACAACAAGGCTGCCAAGTTCAAGTCCCGCATGGGATGGTGGCTATGCCCACCCACAACTAAGATTGAACACAGCACCTTGAGCTTAGAGGCCACGAGCTGCCAACGGGCAGCCAGATGGTGACTGGCGCCCTCCATTACGAAGACTGAAGAACAACAACTTGGCTGGTCCCCTTCCCCAATTCCCCAATACAATTTTTTTTTTTTTAAGAAATGCCTTTTATATCATGACCACTGAAGAACACACAGACATCTTGAGATAAGTTTTTGTGAAACAATACTTACCCTTACAATATGCAATGCACTGGTATTTTCTATTCTGTTTCACTTTTTAAAACAGTTTTGCATTTTACTAAATCAGTATCACAACCTATTAAGGGGTTGCAATCTACGGTTTGAAAAAGAAACTGGACTAAATACATGTTCAAAATCATATGGAAAGTGATAAAACTAAGATTGAAACTGGATTCATGCTCTTTTCAGTAAGCAAAGGCCTCCTTGTGAACATTTAAGAAATACTGCATTATATATATATGTTGTGCTTAGTTAGCTTTATCTCATAGGATGGAGCCAGCAAAATGATCCTAAACAAAGGAGTAGACCTACTAGGAACTGTAACATGAGATAAAAACAAATATTTAGTGACATTAATTTACCCATTTAATATGTGAATGTGGCACTTGCTTTGATTTCTAAAAAAAGTTGATTATTATCCACAAAAATAAGCAATTCATTCATTTATCTGGGACCACAGACTAGACATATAGAGTTTGTCTTGGTTTAATAGCAAAATATTATTTCAAATTTTAGTAAATTATAAATTATCTTTAATTTCATTTACAATAGGGCTAAAATAAAAGAAGATGACAAGGGGGGAGGGGAAGATAATGGGAGTGGGGAATGGGGCATTGGGGAGAGAATAAGGAATGGCAGAGGAGCAGTAGACAGTCCCCAAAATCTTCGTTTAGCCTGTCCCCTAATGAACTAAAGATTGCCTGAACTATAGCATAACTTGTTTCATGTTAGACTTTTAAAATACAGGGCCGGCCGAGTGGCGCGGTGGTTAAGCGCTGGCCTGGGAAGCCAGTGGCCCCGGTTCGGTCCCACATATGAGGGCCAGTGACACTGCCCTCAAAAACAAAAAAAAAACAAAAATACAAAAACAATAGAGTAAGTTTTTTAACAGACTACTTAAAAACACCATAACATTCATGTAAATCTCAAAGTCATCAGTGCCCTGTTCTTCCAAAGTGAATGGAGACATCCCCAAAACCAATCACAGTGAGGACAATATTTCCTTGGATGCTTCTATCTATTCTATCACCAGTCGTTTATTTTCCCATACGCCAGTCACCTCTAATGTGTCAGCAGCCTAATGTGTCTAGTCCCTCCTCTCCTCCTACATGGATAATGGCAACAGCTGCCTGGTTGGTTCCTCTTTATTCCAGTCTCTCCATCCTCAAATGCAATCGTTATACCTTTCATACATTCATTCAGTCAACAGATAACTACAATAGTTGTGTGTTCTTCTAGTTTATTTCTCACTAGTAGTCACACACCTCCTTTCTGACTAACAGGTCTCTTTACTGGGTTGTACTGCCATCCCTATTTTCACATCCCACATCCCCAAACCCCTGCTTTTCCAGGAAAGCCCTCCTCTTTCTGCCCAAAGTGAGCTCTCTGAATTTACATTCAGCTCTTATGCAGTAGAATGAGTATCAAGATTTAAATCTTTTTACCATGTCTTACATTGTTCTGTTCTTGCTTTATGAGTTAGACTTGTCCAGCTAACGCCTACTCATCTCTACTGGAAAGTCAGCCCTGATTCCTGTCTGACCTATGTGCTCATTTTCTGGGCTTCCACAGCTCTGTACTTACTGCTAATGCAACTCTCATTGTGCTGCGATCATTACTGACTGGAAGACAGAGCCTAAGCCAACAAGCTTCTAACAAGTGCCTTGTGCTTAAAAAGCAAGAAGGAACATATCCAAACCACAGTAGTGGACTCCTACTCCTGGCAGCATGGATACAAGAAAGGGCTGTCCCATTAAAATACAACTAGACCCTGGACAGATTACAGCGGGCATGATATTTGGCATGTTCCTGGGCTTGCTGGAAAGTAAGGGAAATCACAAAAGGAAGAAAATAACATTAAGCTGAAACCTATATGAAGGATGAGCAACATGCAGTAGGAAAAGCAGATTTGCCCTGGGGACAAATGCCAACATCAGTATTGTGATCAGAGGCTAAACTTTGGGCCTCGCCAAGGAATGGGAGAAAACCTGGGCCTCCTGAATTAAGCCAGGGCTCTTGAAGGGGCTAACGCAGTCCCTGCTCAAGAGCACCCTTTGACTCCTGGCAGAAGCAAGATACCCCCAACTTAGGCCTTTTGGATTCCCATAGATTAAGTTTAACAAAATATGAGCTCAAAACCCCCAAATACAAAATATACAAGCAAACAAACTTACCATGGGCAACCACAAAACAGATCTGGACATCCAAGATAAGTAAAAGGATGTAAAATAACCTTAACAAATTTCAAAGAGCTGGCAGCACAGAGACCCTATTCTCTGAGCACAAATGATTAAGCTGAAAATATCAAAAAGATAAATTTTTAAATATCCAGACATTTGGAAATTTATAGTTTTTCTAAATCATGAATCAAAAAAAAATCATAAGGGTAGTTTAAATAATTTTAGAACTAAATAATTTAAATGCTCTACAACAGAAAAACTTGGGGAATGTAGAGAAGCAGGTTCTTAAAAACTCACAATAGAAAAGACAGCTTGAAAACTAAGTAGTTAGGTGTCAAAACTGAGATGTTGTAAAAGAACATAAAATGAAATCTAAAGCAACCAGAAGAAATACTATAGATAAGATCCATAATTAATGAAATGGAAAACAAATATGTAAGGGAGAGGATCAACAAAGCCCAAAGTAGTAACTGAGGATAGACAAGTAAAATAACAAATTTCTGGTGCAAGTGATCAAGAGGGAAAAAAAAGAAAGCACAAGTAAACAGTAAAAATGAACAGGAGGATGTGACCACGCAGAGGAGAGGTAAAAATAAATAAATAAATAAATAAATAAATAAATAAAAATATTTCATTAAAAAAAGACATAAAATACACAAAAGACTAGAAAAACACATTACCTAAATTGACTCAGGAAGAAATAAAAAGCCCCAATAGCCACGACTGGAGAAATAGAATCAATAGTTAAAATTTTTACCACAAAGAAACGCCAGGCTCAGATGGCTTAACAGGTAAGCTTTACCAACTTTCAAGGGACGATTCCTTTCAATCTGAGGTAAACAATTTCAGAGAATAAGACAGAGGGAACAGTCCCCACCCAACTCAGAGGGTGTACAGACCAAAAGGA
The DNA here is from genome assembly GCA_033961575.1 of Aselliscus stoliczkanus. NCBI lineage: Eukaryota > Metazoa > Chordata > Mammalia > Chiroptera > Hipposideridae > Aselliscus > Aselliscus stoliczkanus. The sequence continues at coordinate 104,269,772 of CM066739.1, forward strand.
CCATCTTAGGAAATTTTCAGAAATCTTAAACTAAAAACAAAGGCACTAACATGTACAAGAATGTCCATAGCAGCATTGTTTGTAATAGCGAGAAATTGGAAACAACCCAAAGCCTATTGATAGATGAATGGATAAATAACTTGTGGTTTATGCACTTGATGAAATATTATACAGATGAAAATTAATGAATCATAACTACCTACAACAATGTGGATGAACCTTAGGAATAATGTTATGTAAGAAAAGCAAACTACAGGGTACTATTAGAGTACAAAATTTGTGCAAAGCTAAAAAGCAAAACTGAAAAGATTTTTAAAGGATATATATACATATATATTTAAATATATATATATAGTAGGTAGTTAAGAAACACAAAATTAAGGACAGTAGTTATCTCTACGGAAAGGCAGGGGATAGGATAGGGGAGGAACCCAAGAGAGGCAATGGTATTTCTAATGTGTTAATGCGTAAGTTGGGTGATGAATCATAGGTAGTCATTTAATTATTAGGCATCATAATTTATTCATGTTAAATACATTCTTTATAGATATCAAACATTACATAGTATAATTTTTAAAAATCTGCGGTAGCACAACTAAATGAACAAGTCTCCCTGAAAGAAAATCTGTCTTTCTTGGGAAGAACCAAGATTCCCTGACAGAAGCTACCCTATGACGCCAAAGACAGTGTCTTGAGCCAGTGCTGGCTGGTTTACTGCTTTTCCCAGGATGCACCTGGAGCGTCTGGATTGCCTTTCCATTGGTGCTCCCCCATGCAGAGCCGCCTCCTTCCTTACGGCTAGTCCTGACACATGTATGACAAGAGACTGACACCTGGTGGATGCAGAATGAATTTAATAAAATGACTAGAAGTAAATCTTTCCCTCTATTTGGTGAAAGTGGCAGTAGGATGAGAGGGAGGTAGGGAAGTTGAAACGAGGAGAAAGGAAAATTCAGAAACAGCAAAAGAAAGGAGCCCCATCTCCGAGACATAGGTGAAAATAAAAGATTGTCATCTAAATGAGACTAAAGACATAGATCCTAAAGGAGAATGACTTCCCTCTCATTCCTTCTGAGACCATAAGAGGAAAGAGGTTACAGCTGCGTTAAGGAAAATGCCAAGGCTCTGAGGGGAAAAAGTCAGTATGGCTGATCTCCACCTAGCAAGCTAAAACTACATATACTTCCTAGCAGAAGTCGGGCGTCAGCCGCTTCCCTAGGGACTTGCCCCACCCAATTTCCATTTGGGGATCTTTGTGATTCTAAGGAGGCTGATCCCGCTTTTCCCACAGGTGCAGTCCAGGATGTAGAGTAAGCACGTATACCACCCCCTCGCCACAGGGATTGGCTAGGGGCAGACACGTGACTCGAGCTTGCCTAATCAGAGTGAATCATAGAGTCTTTGCTAGGATTCCTGGCACAGAAATGCGCTGTTTCTGGCTGGACATAAGTGAGCAGACAGGTAGTTCTAGGAGTGCTGGCAGCCCCAAGGCGCTCCAGGCTGAAGGATGGAAGGTAGAGCAGAGAGCAGCAGGGGTGGAAAAGTCACTCGGGCATTTAGAGACATACAGAGCCATTGATCAGCTACATCTGGAGCCAGCACTAGCTCTGGACTTTCCAGTTACATGAGCCAACAGATCTTTATTTTTAAGCCAGCTTGGGTTAGGTTTTCTATGGTTTAAAACCCAAAGATTCCTAACCTAACTACTCATCACACTCCATCCATCCCTATCTTCCCCCAGGGTAGCACAGGGATCCAGGTAAGGAGGTCACTACAGATTTATTAGTGACTGAAGCCAAGGGGAATGAGCTGCAAAGGTCAGAGGCAGGAAGCAGGCACTGTGTTAAGAAAGGAAGCATCAGCTGTCTATACAGAAGAGCGTGAATTCCCTTTGGAAAAGAAGAGCCAGAGAAGCGAGTGTGGACAGGGGCAGTAAGGTAGAGTTCGCATGTGAATATAACATGCTTCCCCACATACCCATCACGGGGGTGTCACTTTGGGGTCTTTCGGCTCATGGGATGAGGCACTTTGAAGCATGTGCCCCTTTAAATTTTTATTACCCTGTGCTGCAGTGTCTGCCTCTCCCCTGACCAAGTGAAGAGCCTCCTTTTGGCTTCTACTGCCCTTGATGACGCTCACTTTTGGGGTAACAAGAGGAATTTTATCTTCTCCTCCTTTGGCATGGCGGGAGCTGGGGCCCCTTCCTCCTTTGGACACAGCACCATCTTCCTGACCTTGGGCAAACACCACCCCCTTCTCAGCCTCTCCCATTGGCCCTGGCCTCTCTGACCCTCCAGAGGCCAATGTCTCCCGTGGTAACCTTGGAACCTGGACAGAGTCCACAGCAGTTGCTGCCTTGTCAGGGGTACAATGCCTTTCCTTACTTCCACCTGATTTTTTTCGAGGGCGCCCCCGTTTTCTTTTGGCATCACTTCCTGTATCCTCTATATCCTGCTTTGCTGCTTTAGAGGGTGGGTCTTGCCCATTGGCCTCACTCACAGGTACTTCCGCTGTCCTCTTGACACCCTTGTCATGGGGTCCTGGGTCACCCCCTATGCCTACCTCCCTATTCTCTGTGCTCAGCAGCTGAGTGAGCCCCGCAGGTGGAGCTTGCCCAGGTCCAGGTCCAGGCAAAGCAGGAACAGTTGGTAAGATCATATTAATGATGGGCACAGCTGCCTGGGGTCCCCCCGCCCTACTGGGCAGAGGCAGTGTAGCCAATTTTAGAGCGCCTGGAGAAAGCTTGGGGGCCAGGATGGATGGAGAAACGTGGATTGGTGGAATAAGCGAGCGAGGGGCCCGGGGGAGAAGCAGAGGCAGCCGGGCCACCAGGGCATTAACCTGCGGGTTACTGGCTGCGGGGGCCGGGCTGTCCACTACATTCTTCTTCCGTTCTGCACGTGTTGGGGGGCTAGCCCCAGACCGGAGTTCCTGCTCCTGAGGAGGCTGAGAGGTAATGAGAGGACACAGTTAACAGGAAGACTGGGCACTGGAGGTGAAAAAGTACGAGACCCATGGGCAAAGGGTATGTGGAGCCCGCAGCTCAGGGCAGCAAGGTCAGGGCCACTAACTTCCTTACCTGGGTTGGTCTCTCTGCTTTCTTATGGGCTCCACCCTCTAGGTTCTCGACACCATTCTTGGATTTCGATGATCGTTCTCTAGGGGCATGTTCATCCTCTTCTGCAGAAGTGTCAGGAAAGGTAGTAAGGTGAGGAGGAAACGGGAAGCAGAAATGGGGAGATTCTAACTGACTGGTAGAGGCAGGGAAAGAAGTTCCTTAGTTCTAGAAAGATCTCTAGAAACAGAAGGCAAATCCAAATCCTCTCTCCTCCTATGTGTGGGGGCCTTTGAAGCTGAAGCCTGAGGGTTTCTCAGACAGAAGAGGGGGTTCACCCACCAGCAAGCCCCATGGCCTTGAGCACGTGGGCATGTGAAGATCGGGCCGAGATGAGATGCTGCTGCAGCAGGAAGCGGGCGACCTCAACGATGGAACTGAAGGACCGTTTCAGGATTCGCTCTGCCCAATCACAGGTCAGGGCACAGGCTGCCTCGACCAGTTCATCCCGAGGTGCTGGGGTTACTTCTGGGCCCATCTCTGGCTGCAGTGGGGAAGGACGTGCCCTATCACACTCCAAACTAAAGGATCCTTGGCCCCTCTTAAACACCCATGTTGACCACAGTAAGACCAAACTGGGGGTGGGAGTAGCCAATACCATCCCATCCCAGAAACCCACACATTCCCTTTGTCCTCTGCCTCAGCCTTAGGGTGGGCAGAAGGACGTATCCTATATACCCAGAAGCTACGTGCAGAATGACCTAGGCTGTCTCCGCCCTCAAAACATGTCCCAAAGATCTCTGCCTTCTACCTTGGAGAGAAGAGTGCACTCAGAGGGTTGTTTGTTACTTACACTCTCAGAGCCCTTTAGGTCAAGGCCAGGCAAGGGTGGCATAGACACCAAGGTCTTTCTTCGTATGCCACTGTAGCAATATCTGATGCAAGTTAAGGAGCAGCCCATACATGGGGTTTCCAAGCGCCTTAGGGAGGTTAGGCTGTGTCTACTCCTGGCTCTCCACATCCATAAGTTTTCCTTCCCATGTCCTCCAGCCCCAACCTCTCCAGTCAAGGATACTTGGACTGGCCCCGGCCACCAAGCCTTCGGGCCTTGATGTCAGGGAAGATCTCTCTGATGATTTTGCCAAAGTTGGCTGTGCTGAGTGGGCGGCAACAGGCAAGGCTCTCACAGTACTTCCTGAGTGAGTGAGGGGCAGAGTGGGAAGATACTCAGAGAAAGAGTGCGGGTTCATGGGTGGGTTCAGAGCGCCCCTGAGGATCAAGCTGGGGAGTCTCTAAGAACTCAGGCTCTATCATGGCAGGGAATTCTCCAAGGACATGGGGTTAGTCCTATGCCCACCAACCCACCCTCCCACCCCCTGTGCACCCACCGATAGGCATCATAAACGCTTTGCTTTGGCAGACAGGTATCAGTATGCTCTTCTAGGTGGTTACGGATCCACCTATAGGCATACATGTACTCCTCATTGCTGAGTGTACTGGGCTCTGAGCTGCAAGAGAAGTAAGAAAAGCATTACTGAGAGTCCAATAGTTGTCCTGGTTCTATCCAGGCTACCACTTCAGTAGTGCCGGCCCAAATCACTTCACTCAGAATCCACCTTTCCCTGGTAAATTGGTGCCGACAGGGACCTTCCTTCTTGCTCAAGGACAGCCGTTCTGAGTCTGCCTACTCACCCCGCCCTTTCCCTCCCCACCCCCCTCCCGCCCCCCCCCCCGCAAGCCTTTAAGAATCAGATCCTCTGACATCTGAAAGTCTAGCACCAAACCTACCTTTTGTCTCCAGTACTGGGCCCTGAGGGGAGCTGAAGGTAGAGATACAGCTTGTCATTGTCTGAGAATTTCTGTACATCTTGCTGAGTAAGGAGAACAGTGACAGGAGAAACAATAAGGCTACGAAGGATGCAAGGGAGGACCCACTGATCTTTACCAAAAGTCTAGCTGACTTAGAGACTGTCAGACTGAAAAAGGACCGTAGGATTTGAGGCTAGGTGCTCCCTGTGCTCTTAGGGGTTCTTAGGGGCCACCATGGTGACAGGGGGAGCAGATGGAATCAGACGTCACAGAGACATGAAGTGAGATGCTCAAGGTCAAATTGCTAGCAAGTTGCAAAGTCAACTGTCTTCTGACAGGGTAGACAACCCTGCCTCTCCCAAAAAATCTTTCAATTATTCATATCCTAACCATCTTCATGCCCCACTGACTCCATCTCTTTGTTGCCCTCTTCCCCAAAATACTCACCAGGATTCCCTCTACTTTGTTCTGCACGGCCTTACTGTGGAGGAGAGAAGAAAGCTGGAGGTCAGACACAAGATTTCCCCACTCCTGGTCTGATTACTCAGGATGGGAAGAGGACTGAAATGCCTACCAGGTGCTCAAGAACTGCTACCGTGTCAAGAATCTCCCCCTGGTCAGATGCACTTGCCCGGGGAGAGGCAGTCCATCTACAGAGGAAGTGAGGGGCTACAGGGATCTATGCCAGGCCTGGAACAAGACTTGGGGTGGTGATGAGTACTTACGAAATGGTACCTCGGAGCCTCTGGAGAAGAGTGGTAGGCTCCCCGGCCTCAGCACTACGTGAGGGGGCCCTCCCCCCAGTCTTTGGGCTCTTAGCATCGGGTTCATCTTCTGCCATGCCAGCATGAGGGCTAGAGGTGACAGGAAACAGGACAAGATTTAACTTTCCTTCCCCTAGAGACCCCAGGGCACTCCTCATCTCTCTACCCAGAAAGATGGAAAAACAGAAAGCAAGCCTCCAAATTTCTCCAGTGGTCTTTTTTTTTCTCACCACTTGCCTTGTCCAATAATTAGAAATGATCCCATTACTTCTCTTTCTTTCATATATATATATATTTATAGTATCCCCAAAGATCTTTGCCATCTCCACTCTATCTGCCCCACCTTTCTGCAGTCTGTCTCCTAAATGTGAAAAGCTATAAAGGAACAGCTAGAGGGATTGGGGATCCACGTTCGAAAGAAATTTTCATTTCTGCCTCTGACCCCCATACTTCCCTCTTCTACCTCAAAAACAACAATAACAACCACAAAACAAAGTTCTCTCATTCTCTAATATATTCCTCACCACTGAATTTGCCTGGGAGGTCAGAAAGGATACGAACATAGTCTGCCCTTCCAGGCTTGGAAACACTGGGCCCAAGTTCTCATTACTTAACCTCGCCACGGCTTCCCCCACCACTCCCCACGTCGCCGGCCCCTACGTCATCTCTCTCAACATCCCATCCCGATGCGCGCCCCCACCTCCCGCCCTTCCCCCTCCATTCAATTCCCGGTTGCTGCAGAGTAGGGGGTACAGCGTAGCGGAACTCCTGGGCTGGGCGTAGGAAACCCGGTGGGGGGAATGAGGTCCCAGATTAGGGGCACGTGCACATGGGTGAAGAAGCTGTTGAAAATACAGCTAAAATCTTTTTCTACTCTCCTCCCAACTCAAATTGCCCCTTCCCTACCTTTAAACAGTCGCCTTCCCACACAAGCAACAATAAAGGTAAGGGAGAAAGAGAAACTACCTCGTAGCCACCTTCACTCCAGCCCAGCCCCACGGTCCTGGCCCAGCGGGCTCGTGCGTTGCTTTATTTTCTTTTTCCTGAATGGCTGGAACAGCCCCGATCTGCCTAGATACTCGGACGGCCTGCTCTATCATTGGTCGTCGCTGCCACCCGGAGACAGAAGGCGCGGGGCTCACACCGGCGGCTGCTGAAGTCTGCCTGGTAACAGAATCTGATTGGTCAATAGGGGAGGGAAAATCCAAAGTTGGTCTTATTTGAGTCAAGAGGGGGAAGTCCGGGTTAGGTTTCGGTTAAAACTGGGGTCGGTTGGGACTGCAGGTCCCAAGAGGTTCTTCTCTTAAAGGGACCGCAGGACGAAAGACCCGGCGCTTATCTTCCTCTGATGCTTTCTTTTCTTTTGCTCTCTCCTTCTGTTTCAGTTTTGCTTTCGTTGGTCAGAACTACTGGAAGAAAAGAATCAATGGATGGTAAAAATAACTAGAAAATTATGGGTAGTAGTGATGGAAGTTTGCTATAAGCTCATATAACCTACTTTTGATGAAAAACAAGTTGAACTATTCCTTCCTCCACCCTCACATGCATACAGGCACTCAAACCTGCAAACAGGCTTTCTGTCCTCATTAATGAAGGCCTAGAAACCTCAGCAAGCTGTAATAAGCTGAATTATAAGCTAAAATGCTCTTAGTGTTCCCTGGTTTCCGTGTGTAGTTTGTTTCCTTCCCAAGAGTTGCTAATGTATCTGTACCCCCATAGTTCTGCACCGAGTGTACATTAGAATTTTTGGTCGACTGTCCTAGAGGGTGCTGGAAGCCCACATGAATTTACTCTTAAGAGAACTTTGTACTGAATAGGTAATGGGTTCTAAGCCCTTTTTTTTTTTTTTTTAAAGATTTTATTGGGGAATTGGCGGCGGGGGGGAACAGCGTTGGGGAATCGGGGAAGGGGAACAGACAAGTTGCTGTCTTTTTGTTCTTCAGTTTAGTTGCGGAGGATGTTGCTTCACTGTTGGTATCGTCATTGCGCTCTTCCCGGATGAGGCAGATCGGTCGCAGGCCTCTGGATGTCGCTCACCGCAGCTATTGGCAGCTCATGCTTGGCTGCCGGCCGCTCACGCTGGCTGCGGGCCACTCACTGTAGCCTATGGCAGCCCACTGCAGCAGGGGCTTCAGCCCACACCATCACCGGGGCTCGCACAGCCCAGCTCCAGGTGGAGCTGTTGTTAGCTGTAGAGGGCAGTGTCACTGGCCCTCATGTGGGATCCGAACCGGGGCCGCTGGCATCCCAAAACCAGCGCTTAACCAATGCGCCACTCGGCCGACCCTAAGCCCTCTTTTTTTTTTAAAGATTTTATTGGGGAATTGGGGAAGGGGAACAGCACCGGGGAACTGGGGAAGGGGAATAGACAAGTTGCTGTCCTTTTGTTCTTCAGTCTAGTTGTGGAGGACGTTGCTTCACTGGCCCATGTTGGTATCATGGCACTCTTCTCAGGTGAGGCAGATTGGTCACTGGCCTCTGGACCGCCGCTCACAGCTACTCTTGGCAGCTCACACCAGCTGCCGGCCACTCACTGTAGCCTATGGCGGCCCACTGCAGCAGGGGCTGCAGCTATGCCTTCCCGGAGACTCACAGCAGCCCAGCTCCAGGTGGAGCTGTTGTTCACCATCTTAGCTGTAGAGGGCAGTGTCACTGGCCCTCATATGTGGGATCCGAACTAGGGCCACTGCCATCCCAAGCCAGCTCTTAACCAGAGCGCTACTCGGCCAGCCCTAATCTCTCTTAGTTAAGGCATTTTAAGGTCATGAATCAGGTGAAAGCAATGAATTGTGAAAAATAATAAAGAAAATCTCAACTAAAATTGGCATAAGGAAGGTCTCTAGAGGGAGCTCTCACACCCTATTACTTTTCTCAGTTACCTCAACCTGGAAGAGACTACCTTGCCCTCTCCTACGGAAAGGTGTTTCTACTTTACTACCCTGTAGGAGGCAGGGAGGTTTTCTTCTTGCCCACCAACAAACCCAGCCAGTGGAAAAAGAGCAGCTCAGCCAATGAAAACCTGTTGTCACCCTCAACTCTTACTTTTCCTCCAATGAACTTCCATTTTTATTTTCTAATGAGTCCTTGCCCCATCCTCCTTTTGTGGAGAATATAATTTAACCGTGTCGCAAATAAAGACACATGAAGTCAAAAGTAACTCGGCAAGGCAAACTTTACTTTTGCAGAAGGGTGTGGAGTCACCGTAAGTTGGTCTAGCAAGCACACTGAGCAGGAAGTCCACTCAGCTTTTATCCCTAACACGGGTCCCACTATGTTGTACTCTGTTGGCTAGAGCTTGACCTTACAATCTAAACCGATTGGCTAATAGAAAAGCAAGATCTGCCTAGTTACAAGATTAGGTAAGCTTTAAAATGAGGAACTACTAGACAATAATGAGGAAGTATGTTTTAAAATTTGCTGTCTTTGATGGAAAAGACTAGGACCGTTTTTTGTTTGTTTGTTTGTTTGTTTGTTTGTTTGAGGGCAGTGTCACTGGCCTTCATATGTGGGACCCGAACCAGGGCTGCTGGCTTCCTAAGCCAGCGCTTAACCACCGCACCACTCGGCCGGCCCGACTAGGACCTTTTTTAACAATTTCCCCCTTTTTGTTTTTATCAAACTGTCTTGTCTTCAAACTCAGCTAACATGACTTTGCTTACATCCTTAGGTGTCTCCATGATGAATAAATTGTTATGATAGGAGGCAGGTGTTTGTTCTGTGAGTGCAGTGTCTATTAATCTCTGTATGAGTCCTCTAATACAGGGAATAATACAGCATCCCATGAGGAGCATAACCCCTAGGACAATTATTAATGATGTTAAAGCTGAAGCCATAATTCCCTTCCATTTACCAAACCATTGTTCCATTAAATTTGAAAATGGGTCATTGATCCCTGAATTTTCAGCTAGCTCTTCAGTCAGTGTAGTTAAAGCTTTAGTGATGGTGCCATCAGGTGCAGTATTATTGGGAATGAAAGTACAACATTGTCCTCCTATTATAACGCATACTCCCCCTTTTTCTGCTAAAATCATGTCTAGAGTTAATCAGTTCTCTCATGTCATTTTACTGGTTGCATCTAATTGTTCAGCCACCTCGTGGATAGCATCTCTGGTGTAATTAACAAATCTCTGTTGATTATAATAAATGTAATTTATCCAATCTACATTTTTGTTAATGGTTGACCACCAGAATAATACAGATTAAAATCCTACAGCTATCTGATTTCTGGCCTTGAATTAATTAGGGACCCCTCTTGGGACTCTGATAGAGTCAGTATAAATGTGGGGGGTCAAATGAGCCTCCTGGGGTAGAGGCTGTCCTCTTGACCCCGGATTGTCCAGTCTGAGGAGAAGATTCATGATGATGATGATATGCCAGGATGAATGGGATAGCCAATTGAACCAAAGTACAGGTGCCACCCCAACTGGCCGTGAGGGTCTCGAGAAGTGGCCTCCCTCAATATCACCAGATATTAGCATGGGCTATTTTCAAGGCAGGTTGGTTATTTAGCTCATAGAAGGACGGGCTCTCAGTACAACCTGATATGTTGCCCAGAGGGACTAAATTCTCCCCCCATCTTGAAAGGCATGAGATGAAATTAGTCTCTGGGATGGGGGTCGTATAGTTTCCGGGGCTCTTTGCCTTGGGCCCTGTATCGTCGGGTAGAGTAGTGATAGGGTCTGGCAGAACTGATTGCCCAAGCCATTCTGTCCTGAAAAAGAGCTATCATGCAATCTAAGCCTGCGGAGTCCGAGGTCCCTCCTAAGGGAAAGGGTGCCGCCTGAGCCTCCGGCCTACCTGCCGCACAACCATAACAATCGCTTTTATTTAGTGTGTGGGCAGAATATTTGATCCATTCCAGCCAGGCATTCATTTCCCCATATCCAGTTTCAATAGCTATGGTTTGATGTAAGTCCTTAATTTCTATAATGGTAACCTTGACGGGATCGTTAGAGGGTGCCAAGGGGGCGTTCGGAGTAGGGTCCATGTTTGGAGTTCCAATGATTGGGGTAGAGGTGGCTGATATATTCTTTACTAGCTTTAAAGTGAATCTCCCAAGGGAGTCCCACCCAGAGACATCTGCGCCTAGTCCATAGGTCCTTACTACTGAAGGTTTCTGGGTCATTGTTTGAGGGTTATCTATAACTAATAGTAGGGGGTTACACTGAAGGTGCTGGCAGGTTGGGGAGAAGGCTCCTCTGATCAATGTGACTTTTTTCTTAAGAGGGGTGTATTTCTTTGCTTGAAGCCACATGCTAGATGTCCAAACCTTTCCAAAGGTAGCCCACCATACATCATCCCAGGATGGACAAGGGTTCTCTACCCATTCAGGCCCTTGTGATGGACTAGGTTCTGGGCCCATATATATACTTTCCTTTTGTAGTTGACTTTGGAAAGTTAGGTCCCCACAAGGAGGCATCAAATCTCATAGTTACTGGCTTATCTCCTAGTAAAACATTGATTTTTAGCTTAACAGGGAATTGTCTAGGTGCCTTCCCACTTAGAGGAAACCTTAGTGCCCAGGGCCAGCCAGGAATTCAAGAGAAATATTACTATGATCATTTTAGGGTTAGTTTGGTAGGGTCGGGACCTGGGATTGCTGTCCATGTTGTAGCTGATGGTGGTACAGGGCCGCTTTTCATTCTAGTGTAGTGGGTCCAACCTCTTTCTGTGGTGCAGACTGCAGTTTTGGTTGTGAGTAGTACTTGGTATGGTCCTTCCCAGGCTGGTTCCAGCTTGTCTTCTTTCCAGGACTTGATTAGTACATGATCTCCAGCTTTGTAGGGATGTACCCGGACCTCGAGAGGCAGAGTCTGGGCTAATAAGATTTGTTGCCTGAGGGCAAACAGAGTAGAGGACAGGCCAAGTATATCGTTTCTAAGAAATTAGTCCTTGGTTTCAAAGGTGGGTAGATCTGTAGTCCGACTTAAGTATGGCAACCCATAGAGTAATTCATATGGGGATAATCCAATATCTCTATGGGGCTCTGTTCAGATTCTGAGAAGTATAATCAGGAGACATTTTGTCCATGGTAATCTGGTTTCTAATATTAATTTAGTCAAATGCCTTTTTAGCATCTGATTCATTCTTTCTACCTTATCGGAGATGAAGGAAGGTGCCACAGAGTATGGTATTCCCATTTTATTTCTAGAATTTTCATTAATCCTCTAATAATGTTCGCAGTAAAATGGCTTTCGTTGTCTGAGTCCACATCGTTGATTCCAAATCAAGGAATTATAACCTCTAATAATACTTTGGTTACATTGTTAGCAGTGGCACTTGATAATGGGATAGCTTCAACCCAATTAGTCAGATGATCTATTATTATTAAAAGACATTTAAGACATCCTGCCTTAGGCATCTCAGTGTAGTCTACTTGAATACTTTGGAAGGGTCTTAAGCTTGGACTCTGCCTTCCCTGAGGTTGTTTCCTGAGGGCCTGTTTATTTACCTTTTGGCAACTGGGACAACTTTCCGTCACTTGTTTGGCTATGGTATACATTCCTATACATCCATAGTTCCTTAAAACTGTATCACACACACTTGTGTGCCCCAGTGGCTCCCTCGATGTAACTGGGCTATCAATTCCCTTATAGTTGGCTTAGAGAGCATTTCTCTCCCGTCTGGCAACAGCCGTCTTCCTTCAGAATTTTCAGAAGCTCCTGTCTTGGTTAATTGACTGTCCTCCTGAGGAAAAAAGACTGGGATAGTAACTGGAGGGGGTAAGACAGAGTAAGATGGAAAACTGGAGCTTCCGGCTGGAGTGCTGCTTCCTTAGCAGCCTCTTTGGCAAGTCTATTTCCTTGTACTTCTATAGAGTACCCCCTTTGGTGTCCTGGTATATGAACTATAGCTATTTCCTCAGGCAACTTTAGGTTTTCTAGGACCTGAGTGATTAATTCCTTGTGTATTAGATCTCAGGCCTTACTGTTAGTAAAACCTCTTGCAGTCCAACTTTTTCCAAATGTGTGTACCACTCCAAAGGCATATCTGGAATCTGTGTAGATAGTCCCTTCCTTTTTCTTTTCTTTTTTTTTTTTTAGAATTTTCGAGGCCTGATTTAGTGCAAACAATTCATAATCTGGGCTGACCAGCCATTAGGTAACCTTCCTGATTTAATAACAGTGGGTTGTTCTCCATCTACAATAGGGTATCCGTTATGTCTCTGTTATGACTTTTTCCTTCTAGTACTCAGGAGAAGCCATCTACAAAGATTTTTAACCCAGTCAGGAGAGGAGTTTCCCTAAGGTCTGGCCTAACTTTTGTCTGATAGTCTAGAGGTCCATGCAACATTGTTCAATCGGGTCCTATGATTTACTTCCAGTTAGAAAGGTGGCTGGATTCAGACAATTGTCTGTGGTCAGGATTAGATCATCTCTTTCTAACAGGATGGCTTCATACTTGAGGACCCTAGAATCCGTCAACCATCTGCCTGCTTTTTGATGAAGAATTGCCCTGACTTGGGGTGGGGTTCTAATAACTAATTGTCCTCCAAAGGTTATTTTCCTGTTCTCTTCAGCTAACATTGCAGTGGTTGCTACAGATACATTCTGGCCAGCCCCTTGCTACTGGACCGAGGAGCTTGGATAGATATGCTACTGGCTGTCTTTTACCTCCATGTTCTTGAGTTAGGACTCCAACAGCAGTACCTTTATCAATATTGACAAAAGGTGAAAGGGCTTTTCTGACGAAGGTAATGCTAGTACAGGGGCAGTAATAAGGGCCTGTTTAAGGACTTCTATTAATTCTGTTGGGTTGTCGGAAAAGTCATGATGCATTTTTGCAATGAAAAACATAGAAAAAATATGTCATGACTTTTCCGACAATCCAATATTTCTCTAGGTTTCCAGAGGAGGGGTTCAGGCTCTTTGTCTAACAGTTTGAGATATAGATCCTTGGTCTTGAGAGCATATGAGTCTATCCATAACTTGCAGTATCTAATTAGTCCTAAGAGTTTTTGAAGTTCCCTCTTTGTGTTTGGTAAGGGTGTATTGATTATTCTCGAGATCTGTTCGGGACTCAACCTTCGCCTCCCTTCGCTTATCAGGTGTCCTATGTACTTGACTTCTTTTTCTACAAATTGTAATTTGGGCTTGGAGACTCGTAGACCCTGTTGATCAAGGAAATTTAGTAAGTCTATGGTAGCATCTACCAATTCTTCCCTTTGACTACCTGAGAGTAGCAAATCATCTACATATTGAATAAGTTTGATCGGGGGTGGGAGGGTAGTGTGAACTTTTCTAGTACTTGTTCTAACACTTGTCCAAATAGGTTTGGTGACTCCGTAAATCCTTGGGGAAGAACAGTCTATCTGTATTGTTATTTCCTACCAGCAAGGGGGTCTTCCATTCAAAGGCGAATAGGTCCTGGCTTTCCTCAGCTAGGGGGCAGGCCCAAAAGGCATCTTTTAAGTCCACTACACTAAACCATTTATGTTCTGGCAGGATTTTACTGATGAGAGTATAGGGGTTTGGGACAATGGGTGTCTGCTTCGAACTATCTGATCGACTGCCCTTAAATCTTGAACAAGGCTGTAGGACCCATCGGGCTTCTTTACTGGCAGTATTGGGGTGTTGAAGGGAGACATACAAGGTTCAAGGAGGGCATCTTTGACTAGGCCCTCTATGACTGCTTTTAGTCCTAGTCTCCCTTCTAGAGGTATGGGATATTGTTTCCTTTTAACTGTCTCCCCTTTGTCCTTAAGTTCAACCCAATTAGGGGCAATCTTTAACCTACCCCAATTACCTTCCCTTCACCAGACTTCGGGCAGTATCTTTTTTAAAAAAAAGATTTTATTGGGGAATGGGGGAGGGGAAGAGTGTAGGGAATTGGGGAAGGGGACCAGCCGAGTTGTTGTTCTTCAGTCTTTGTTGTGGAGGGCGCCAGTCGCCATCAGGCTTCCCGTCGGCAGCTCTTGGCCTCTAAGCTCAAGGTGCTGTGTTCACTCTTAGTTGTGGGTGAGCGTAGCCACCATTCCATGTGGGAGTCGAACCCAGCAGCCTTGTTGTTAAGAGCACACGCACTATCCACTGAGCCATCTGGGTGGCAGCTCAGCTCGAGGTGCTGAGTTCAGTCTTAGTTGCGGGTAGGCAGAGCCCACCACCGAACAGGCAATGTTGTTACACCAGCTGAGCCGTCCTGCCACCTGTTGGCAGCTCAGCGATAGCTCAGCTCAGGTGCAGCATCACTGGTCCATGTGAGAATCGAATCTGCAGTCCTGTTGCCCAGAGCTCGTGCTCTAAGCCAACTCTTAACCAGCTGAGCCACTTGGCCAGCCCCGGAAGTATCTTTTTTCATCCTTTGTGGATAGAAACTTGAATTTTATGTGATGTTAAGTCCTATTCCTAGCTTAGACATTAAATCTCGACCCAAGAGGTTAGTTCTGGCTTCAGGGACAAAGAGGAACTGTATCTGTGTCTGTCTGCCCTGATATATGACCTGAGTTTCTTCAAAGACAGGTACTGTAAATTCGTCCCCTTTTACCCCTGAGACTAGTAGATGGGTTTTAGATAGGTTCACGCCAGAGGGATGTAGGGAGAGAGGAACGAGCTGCCCCTGAGTCAACTGGAAATATTAGTTCCTCTTTCTTGGGTCCTACTTCTAAATTTATTAAGGGCTCTTGGTAGGACCCCTGGTTGTAAAAGAGCCCCTGACTTCCCAATTCTTCCTCAAAGGTCATGAGATGTATTACTGTCTCTCCCCTTTTTAGTTCAGGGCATTCTCTCTTAAAATGACCCTCTCTTCCACAATTGTAGCATTTATCTCTTCTCCTGGGGTTGTTTTGGGGTCGTGTTCCTCTTGGCTGCCCCGCCGGCCTTTGGCCTCTGGGTCCGGCCTTTCCCTTAGTGGTTTGTTCTATAGTAGAGAGCATTATCTTTGCCTTCTGTTTTTGTTTTTCCTCATCTCTTCTTACATTTACCTTTTGAGCCTCTCTTAACAGCTCCTCTAAACTTCTGTCTTTCCAGCGTTCTAGTCTTTTAGTTTCCTTGCAATGTCAGGCCAACTGTTTGTTACAAAATGGAACTTCAACATCCCCTGTCCTAGTGGATCCTCTAGGCTCAATCCAGAATATTTTCTCATCTGATCTTGAAGCTTACTGAGAAACTCAGCTGCTCCTTCCTCTTTTCCCTGTCGTATGTCAAAAGCTTTAGTAATGTTCTGGGAGTGGGGCACCGACTCCCTTATTCCCTTTATAATCAGCTCCCTTAGGTCCCTCATGTGGCCCCTATGGGCTTCGTTGCTGTTGTCCCACTGAGGCTCCTGATTAGGAAATTGACTTCTGGGGGTGGAACCCCTTGACTAGCCGGTGTTCTTGCTCTCAGGCTGCCATGGCTGCTCTCCTAATCATTGCCCTTTCTTCTCTTGAGAATAGACATAAGCTCCACCCAAGTGTAGATTTGGGGGCCCAGGAATTGGTCTAATTGGTCTGCCACTTCATGAGGGTCTTCTAAAAGGGGTTTTAATTCCTTTTTAAAATTCCAGACCTTGGAACTCCAATTCCCCCTCCTCCTAGGGGAACTTCCTGAAGCGGGTAGAGTCTCTGGGGTTTTTCTCTTTCAGAGAGGAAGGGCAAACTTTGAATGTCCTTTTTGCATTGTTCCACCTCTCTTCTTCATTGGGGAAGGGAGGGGTAGAGCGATGGGGAAGGTGCAGAGGCCGCTGCAGTTAGCTCAGCTCATTCCTCAATTTGGGGCTCTTGTTCTTCTTGTTGGTAAGAGGTTGGGGTTGAGGATTATAAGGAGGGGAAAGGCAAGTGAAGGGGTCCCAAGGTTTGTTTTCCTCTTCCTCTTTTTTGTTCTTATCAACCCCTGTCCTTAAGGGGAATAAGACAATGGCCCCTTTGCTCCAACATAAAACAGTCAATTTCCTCCTGACTGACTGGACTGTTATCATTGATATATTCCATTAATAGTTGACAAACCCAGTCTTCATCCCACCCAAATTTGGGCCAGAATATGGATAGCTTTAAGATGGGTCCCTGGGCCGGCCGAGTGGCGCATTGGTTAAGCGCTGGTTTTGGGATGCCAGCGGCCCCGGTTCGGATCCCACATGAGGGCCAGTGACACTGCCCTCTACAGCTAACAACAGCTCCACCTGGAGCTGGGCTGTGCGAGCCCCGGTGATGGTGTGGGCTGAAGCCCCTGCTGCAGTGGGCTGCCATAGGCTACAGTGAGTGGCCCGCAGCCAGCGTGAGCGGCTGGCAGCCAAGCATGAGCTGCCAATAGCTGCGGTGAGCGACATCCAGAGGCCTGTGACCGATCTGCCTCATCCGGGAAGAGCGCAATGACGATACCAACAGTGAAGCAACATCCTCCGCAACTAAACTGAAGAACAAAAAGACAGCAACTTGTCTGTTCCCCTTCCCCGATTCCCCAACGCTGTTCCCCCCCGCCGCCAATTCCCCAATAAAATCTTTAAAAAAAAAAAAAAAGATGGGTCCCTGAGTCCAGATAAAACAATAATACTTAATCATTTGCTGTTTCTTTTTATCTTTGGTCCTAGGATTATCATTCCAATACTTCAGCATTCTGCCTAGGGGACTGTCTGAGGGAATTTTGTTTTCACTTTTCCTTGTCTGATCAGAACTTTTTCTACTCTGATGATTTCCCATTCCAGATTCCTGGCTCTGAGTGTTATAGAGGCTCAACCCCCCCTTATTGGAGGTTTCTTGCACTGTTCCCTGACTTGCTTTGTCCATCTCCGACCATTTCCGTTGCAGGACAGTATCTCTTACCTGGTGCTTCTTAGCAATCAGCAGGTTGGTATAAGCCCCCGACTAAGTCTCAAAAGACTGCTTTAAGCCCTATGAAGTCACCAAGATATCAACGGAACTGCAGATCAGGACTCCACATTTGCTTCCTGTCTCAGACACGTCTCATTCACACTCATACAACCTCCGGAATGACCCGACCACTAAGGAAATCCTTTGCCTCTCTCTGTGGCGTTTCTTACCTTGGTCTGTGCAAGGAGTTACCTGGTCGCCGTGGTGCTTGCTCGGGGCCTTTCCCACATTGCCAAGAGAACTTCATCGTCTGGTCCCTGCCAGTTTGTGGTCCTCTGAGCTCCCCAGATACTTGGAAGCTACCACAACAAGGCAGCAGGACACATCTCCTCCAGAGGTCGGGGTACTCACCTGGATGGCTTAAGGATCCTGGACAAGCCCCCAATTGTTGAGAATAGAATATAACAGTGTTGCAAATAAAGACACATGAAGTCGAAAGTAACTCGGCAAGGCAAACTTTACTTCTGCAGAAGGGTGTGGAGTCACCATAAGTGGGTCTAGCAAGCACACTGAGCAGGAAGTCCACTCAGCTTTTATCCCTAATACGGGTTCCACTGTGTTGTACTCTATTGGCTAGAGCTTGACCTTACAATCTAAACCGATTGGCTAATAGAAAAGCAAGATCTGCCTAGTTACAAGATTAGGTAAGCTTTAAAACGAGGAACTACTAGACAATAATGAGGAAGTATGTTTTAAAATTTGCTGTCTTTGATGGAAAAGACTAGGACCTTTTCTAACACTTTCTATAAAAGACTTCCATTTTTTTATAACTCCTCTGAGTGTCTCTTTTTTTCTAGGTGAGATGCTGCTGATTCAGGAATTGTTTCATAAGGCCAATTAGAGTTACTCAGCTGAATTTTTTTTTTTTAAGCTGAGCCATCCTGCCACCTGTTGGCAGCTCAGCGACAGCTCAGCTCGTGCTGGGCATTGAACTGCTGTTGCTCAGAGCTCAGCTCACACTCTTGAGCGAGCTCTTAACCAACGGAGCCCCTCGGCTGGCCCTTGAATTTTGTTTTTTAACAGAACCCTCTGCCATGAAGTCTTTTTTTTTTTTTTTTGAGGGCAGTGTCACTGGCCCTCATATGTGGGACCGAACCGGGGCCGCTGGCTTCCGAAGCCAGCGCTTTACAACCGCGCCACTCGGCCGGCCCAGAACCCTCTGCCATGAAAATGCACATACAGACCAAGTTTTGCATCTAATTTTAGAAGTCATGGACTCCAGGTTGACATTTTGAATCAATGTATTTTGTTTTGCACATATATGTTGTACCCACAACTATATTTGCAGTCGTGACTTCTTCTTCTTTTTTTTTTTTTTTCCAAAAGATTTTATTGGGGAATTGGGGGAGGGGAACAGCCCTGGGGAATCAGGGAAGGGGAACAGAAAAGCCGCCGTCCTTCCATTCCCCAGTCCAGCCGCGGAGGACACCGCCTCACTGGCCCATGCTGGCACCGTCACG
Organism: Aselliscus stoliczkanus; assembly: GCA_033961575.1. Taxonomy (NCBI): domain Eukaryota; kingdom Metazoa; phylum Chordata; class Mammalia; order Chiroptera; family Hipposideridae; genus Aselliscus; species Aselliscus stoliczkanus. The sequence goes on from CM066739.1 coordinate 104,288,642, forward strand.
GCGCTCTTCCCGGATGAGGCAGATCGGCCGCCGGCCTCTGGATGGCCGCCCTCGGCGGCCACTGGCAGCTGACGCTGGCTGCCAGCCGCCCACGCTGTAGCCAGTGGCAGCCCACTGCAGCAGGGGCTGCAGCTATGCCATCCTGGGGAACTCACAGCAGCCCAGCTCCAGGTGGAGCTGTTGTTAGCTGTAGAGGGCAGTGTCACTGGCCCTTATATGTGGGATCCAAACCGGAGCCACTGGCGCCCCAAGCCAGCTCTTAACCAACGCGTTGCGCCACTCGGCTGGCCCAGTCGTGACTTCTAATGTGATCTCCAGTCTCATGGTCAATGTGCTTTTTTTTTTTTTTTTTTAAAGAATTTTACTGGGGAACAGTGTGTTTTTCCAGGAACCATCAGCTCCAAGTCAAGTAGTTGTCTTCAATCTAGTTGTAGAGGGTGCAGCACTGTGGCCCCCATGTGGCGATCAAACTGGCAACCTTGGTGTTATGAGCACTGCGTTCTAACCACCTGAGCTTACCGGCCACCCCATCAATGTGCTTTTGTAAAGAGAACAGCAGTGCTGCTTGATTGATCTCATCACCTTTATCCTTTATAGCCTTCATTTCCTTACTACCAGTTCTGTGGCTACTGGGAGAATTGCAGAGTTGGGGGAATACCCCAACTGGCAAGAAGGTTTTCTAATAACAGCTAAAATTTATTCAGTGTTTACTGTTTCAGACACCATACCAAATGTTAAACACCTCATTTAATGCTTCCAGCAGCTCTTGGAAGTAGGTACTATTATTATCTCCATTCCACAGACAAGGAAACAGATATGGAGAGGTGAAAGGACTTGTCCAGTTATATATGTAGTAAGTGCTGGAACCAGGATCCGAAGGAAGGCAGTCTGCCTTTAGAGCCCATTCTCTTGAACACTGTCCCAGGCTGCAGGTATACATATTTGTAGGTGCTAATGATACTGGAGTACAGACCCTTCTTGGCATGGTGTCCAGGTGCTTGGTGTCTTGAGCAAAGAATTGAATGACACATAGAAATACAGTGGTGAAAGGGCGGTTCATTAGAAACAAAAGTACGCTCCAAAGAGAGGAGCGGGCCCAAGCACAAAAGTGTGGTTCAAGGGGCGTCATTATTACAAGTGAAAATATACTCCAAAGGGATAGGAGCAGCCTGGAGCAAAGCTTTGGCTATATCCGAGGACTTGGAGGTTTTATTTCCTTCTCTGCTAGAATGGACTACTCCTCTCTGGGTGTGGGGTCTCTTGATTGATACCTATGATTGAAAGAAGACTATTAGCTCATCTTTTTAGACTGCGCATGTTCCTTCCCAGGATTCAATCTGTTATAATGATATTAATGAACTTCTGGGCATATGCATGATATTATAATGATGATATAATGAAGCTACGGTGAAATGAAGGTCGTTGTAGCCTTTACTGCACAGGTGTGAGTGACCTAGTGTGTCAGACACCATATCAAATGCTACATACTTCATTTAATGCTCCCAGCAGCTCTTGGAAGTAGGTACTATTATTAGACTATTATTAGTTAGATAGTTTGTATCTTCTAATGTTTCCATAGTGGTTAAAGGTTATGGTAGATAAGGGAATAATTTGGGCATAGAGGGGAGGTTTCTTGGCTATCACTCTCTGTAGGCCATGTTGAATGTGCAGGAATGTTTGGAGACCCCATTCCTATCTCTAACTGCCTGCCTCATTTCCCCCTGAGAGGCATAATCCCTGTGGGAAGTGGAGGGACAGGAGGTCTTTTCTTCTGTATCTGCTTCCTGCTGAATGTGACTGTTGTCCCCTAACTACTGGGGATTCGCAGGACTCTCACACTATCTGATATTGAATGAGAAGAAGGGTCTCGAGATACTCCTGGAAGACCACATTGACCTCTTTGGTTGGGGTGCATGGTGGCCCCTAGATGAGGAGCGGTAGATTTTCACAGAAATAAAGCATTGGCCCAGAAGCAGGACTCAAAGCTACTGACACAGGGTGAAAGTCCGTTCAGCTTCATGGGGTCTGTGGCTTTTTCCTCTGGTTTAACCCCGATCATTCAGGTGGCGTTGTTCACCCAGGAGCTGGGCCTGGAATGGTCTGGAAAGAATGTGGGGCCACAATGATTAAAATCAACAAGGGCCCACTGAGTGGCTCAGTTGGTTAAGCACGCACTCAAGAGTGCGAGCTGCGCTCTGAGCAACAGCAGATCGATGCCCAGCCCGAGCTGAGCTGCTGTTGAGCTGCCAACAGGTGGCAGGATGGCTCAGCTAAAAAAAAAAAAAAAATTAGACATAAATCACAAATTTCTGGGTAATTATCTGAAGCAGGATGTAGCAGACATCTTATGATTCAGGCTAAGAACAATCTTTTGTTTAAGATTAAGAAACTGATTTATAAGTGATTAGGACCAGGAACTAGGGAGCTAAGAAACTAGGAAAAAGGAGACTTAAAATTCCTGTAATGAGGGGGCTCTCCTGTATCACTAATATACAAGTCTGGGTATAGACTAATGGAAAGATACTCCAAACTTCATTGTTTGGTCCAAAAGGGAATATAGAGCACTTTGAATAGAAGAAGAGTTTGGGGTAAATTATGCTGGCTTAGGAATTTGCAGGTGGCAGGACATAATTAAAGCTTTAGCAAAGGGAGAAAAAGTATCACAGTTATGAAAAGGAGATTATTTTGACAGCACTGTAAAGAGGTGAAGTTGAGTGGGTGAAAAGGCTGGAGGTGGAAAAAGCAGGCAACGATTCATTTATGCCAGGCATGCTAAGAGCTGGGGTTACAAGGCTGAGTAAGGTAGGATAGCTCTTGCCCTAGAAGTAACAATAAAAATGGCCTGATAAGCATCATCAAAATAACAGCAAATATTTTTATATAGCTTTATATGTGCTGAGGATTATTCAAAGGGTCTCATAGATGTTACCTTTTAATGTCATAGCAACTCTATCAAATAGGTATTATGGTTATCCCCATTTTACAGATGAGGAGATGGAGGCATTGAGAGGCATTGGCCCAACATTACATAGTAAGTGATGGAGCCAGGAGCTGAACCTAGGCTAACCTGGATTCAGAATTTGCTCTTAGAAACTATTATATGTTGCCTACTAATATTGGGAGTGAATTTCTCAAAAAAACACAAGAATGCAAATCATAAAGGAAAATATTGATAAATTTAGATACATTAATGTAAAAAACATAAATTTATTTTTTAACCACTATAAAAAGAAAGCAGGGTCAAGCTACTAATTGGGAGGAGATTTTTAAAAAAAATTAATTAATTTATTTTTAATTAGCTTCAGGTATACAACACAGTGCAATAGTTATACTTTTTACCCCTCAAAGTGACAACCCCCCTTCCCCATTTGGCCACCCCACTCCTTCCCCCGATATCATATATATTTATTACACTTCCTCTGACTTCTTTCCACATTATAATCCACATCCCGTGACTATATATTCAATTCAGTTGGTATACAATATTATACAACCTCAGCTTCAGGTGTACAGTGCAGTGATCAAGGGGAGGAGATATTTTCAAGACATATAATTGTCCAAGAATTACTACTTGGAATTTATAAAGACCTCCTACAAATAAAGAGAAAAACAACCTAATAGAAAAACAGGCAGGAAATGAACAGGAATTTCGTAAAAGAAACAAAAATGGATCATAAACATAAGAAAAGTTTTTCACTGTCTATAGTAATCAATTGGCATTTGCAAATTAAAACCACAATAAGAAATCATTTCATACCCAAAAATTGGCAAAATTTTAAGTCTGGCAACATTGAGAGTTGACAGAGTTGTGGATCAACAGGAACTCTCATCCAAGCTGGTGGGAGTGTAATTTGGTATAACCATTTTGGAAAATGGTGTGGTATTATTTGGTAATGATGAATATGTGCGTATCTTATGATTCAGCAACTCTACTCCTAGACATATGTCCTAGAAAAACAAGCAATAAGGTTTATTATCTCATTGCTTGCAAACATTGGAAACAACCCAAATGTCCACCAACAGTAGAATGATAAATGGTGGTATAACATATGATGGACGTCCCAGAGCAGTGGAAATGAAGGCGCCACAGCTCTATGCATGCACATGGACGAACTTCAGAAACAGCAAAAGAACAGAAACACAGAAGAAAACATAAAGTGCAATGCCGTTGAAAATACTTGATGACATGAAAAGCTGAGCAATGTAACGTTCCAACATTTTTCTGGTCAATATTTTCTATTTTAGCGCTCTTAACAGGTATGTAGTGATACCACACAGTCTTTTTTTTTAAAGATTTTATTGGGGAATTGGGGGAGGGGAACAGTGTTGGGGAATTGGGGAAGGGGAACAGACAAGTTGCTGTATTTTTGTTCTTCAGTCTAGTTGCAGAGGACTTTGCTTCACTGGCCCATGTTGGTATTGTCATTGTGTTCTTCCCTGGTGAGGCAAAACGGTCGCCAGCCTCTGGACGGTCGCTCACCACGGCTCTTGGCAGTTCACACTGGCTGCCAGCCACTCACTTGTAGCCTATGGCAGCCCACTGCAGCAGGGGCTGCAGCCTACACCGTCCCCAGGGCTTGCAGCCCAGCTCCAGGTGGAGCTGCTGTTAGCTGTAGAGGGCAGTGTCACTGGCCCTCATATGTGGGATCCGAACCTGGGCCGCTGGTATCCCAAAACCAACTCTTAACCAATGTGCCACTCAGCCAGCATCTTTTTGTTTGTTTGTTTTGAGGACAATGTCACTGGCCTCCAATGTGGGATTCGAACCGGGGCTGCTGGCGTCCCCAAGCCAGCTCTCAACTACCATGCCACTGAGCCGGCACCCACACAGTCTTAATTTGCATTTCCTGAATGGTTTATGATGTCGATAATCCCTTCATGCCATCATTTGCCATCTGTATCTCCTCTTTGGTGAAATGTCAGGTCATGTCTTTTGCCCATTTTCTAATTGGGATGTTTGGGTTTGTACTGCAGAGGTTTGAGAGTTTTTTATGTATTCTGGATACAAATTCTTTGTCAGATATGTCATGTGTCCTTTAGATAGATCACCTCTGTAGTCTTCAATAATTTCCTTGCTTTCTGGTATTAAAAGTGTTCGAGGTTCATCCTGTTGAATGGAATTTTAAGCTTCTAGAAATATTGTGCTGTTGGAAAAGTCGTGACGCGTTTATGTAGAAATGATGAACACCTGTGTGATCCTTTCTGCTTCTGAAGAAGTTTGGTGATTGAAAAGGACGGGGCGGAGAGAAACTTCTGGTAAGACCTAGTGAATCCCAAGGCCCCCTATACCTCCTTAAGCACCCCACGCATCTCTTTTATAATCATTTCTTCATTAAAGCACACTGTGCGCTGCTATGCCAGCTGGGTGCTGTGAATAAGCTGGGAGTATCAATTCGATGAGACACATTTTCACCCTGAAGTTAGAACAGGGGACCTCCAGCCTGGAGAAGTCAGGGAAGGGAGCTTTCCAAGGGCTATGATAACCTGGTCCAGATGGCAGGGAAGGCAGTAGGAGGGAATCTGGACTCAAGCTGAGGAAGAGGTTTCAGGGGCATGATCAAAAGACCTCAAAGGAAAAGAAGGTGTGATTAGGTCTTGGGGGTCCTAGGCTTCTCCAAAGTTTAAAACACAGAGAACTTTGAAGAAAACGGGTAAGAAGGTTGCTTCATGTCTGTTTGCTGCTTGGTCTGGTCATGGGTAGAGAACAAAGGAGTCAATAGAATGTGCGCTTTTTGCTGTCTCAGGTTCCTGAAGCTTCTATCTCATACCTTTTATGAAGAACTAAAGAGCCAGCACAGAGAAAGGAGGCATCTCTGACTTGGGCCAAGTTCTAACGCACTGTCCAGGTGAAGAGACAGGAGCGCCAGGGCCTGGTCTGCTGGCTGGGTTCATGTTGATGTCCCCGGCCCTTCTGCATGGTGACTTTCCTGTCTCGCAGGTAGGAGGGGACACCCCTAACCTCCCACAACTGTGAGTCTCATGGCAGGGGAAATAGATTACACTGTCTTCCTCAGGGGTCGAGGGTATCTCCTGTGTGTGAGGGGCACATTACACTATCCTGAGTTGGTGGGATTTTAGGTTCACTAAAAGAAAGCTCGGATTAAAAAAATAAAAGTTTAGAAACACCAGTTGACATTCTCTGCCCCCAGGTGTCCTTGTGACAACCACATCCAAAATCTTTAGGCTCTGTCTGGCCATAAAAGTGAGTGTTTGGCCCCATTCGCGTCACGTTGGAAGCACCTGTATGAACTAGTCACTGTTACCCCGGAGGCCTCTTCAGGACTTTCCCAGCGCAAGATACACAGGGTCAGCAGAAGAGGAGTCACAGGCCCCACGCCTCCAAAGACAAGGCGACCTGAGGAATAGAATCACCGGTTTATTTTGTGGTAAAATAATTTCCAAGAGCTCATGTAAAAACAGCACAGTAAGCAACTCGCAACAGCGGTTGGTAAATGGAGAGCCCTCTCAATACATTTCAGCAGCCTCAGTTTGGCTCTGGCAGGGGGGCGGCGGAGAGAGGGAGCAGCCAGGTTTCCGTGGAAGTGAGGGCTCAGATCATGGCATCCTGGTGGAGCTTCAGAGCCAGATGTCAGAGGTGCAGTCGCCCCCAGGGTAGCGGAGCTCATGGGCCAGGGCTGGACCTAGGGGCTCCTTCCCAAAGTCCACCAGGAAGTTGGGGTTCAACTTGAGCCCTCCCTTTACTGTGTCTACGTCAATCTGGAGCATCACGGAGCCTTCCCTAGAGACAACAGAGAGGGGATGGGTGGGGAGAGGTGGGGAGGGGAGGGGAGGGGAGGGGAGAAGAGAGAGGTCAGAGGGGCCAGTCCCCTTCCCCCAGGATGCTGTGAGTGCAGACGTGGGTGGGCTCCTGTGGACTGGCAGGGTCTGTAAGGTGGGGGTGGGGGGGTGTCTGAGGAGTCTTCAGAAAGCCACGTGCCCCCCTGGGGGAGGAGGGCCAGGGAGGGGAGCCCGGGCTGTCTGCCCTCACCTGATGAGGTCAGGATAAAACTGCTTGTCCCAGGCACTGTACAGCGACGTGGTGACATAGAGACGCTTCCCATCTAGGCTAAGCTGGATCATCTGAGGGCCTCCGGCCACCCGTTTCCCCTTGGGAAAACCAGGGGTCAGTCCCCAGGGCAACACAGGGATCCCAGGAGGGGTTCAGGGGACCATCCGAAGCCCAAGAGCGTGCTCAGACGCTGCCCTCCCGCTGCCCCCTTCTCCAGCCTGCACCTGAGGGTGCCCATGAACACGGGGAGGTCCTCACCTTGACCACTAGGGGATCTGGCTGGGATTTTAGCTCCTCGTCCTGCAGCACTTGCACTGGGCCACCCTTCACGATGCTGCCCCCCAGGAAAATCTGAGTGGGACTCCGCGAGAATAGAGGAGGACAAGGGTGGGCGGGGAGGCCAGGGCACAAGAGCAGCTTGTCTCAGCCAGGATCCCCTCCCTCCCTCTGTTTGCACTGAAGGAGAAGGCTCCCCACCCTCCTGCCTGACACCATCCTTCAGATCCCGAGCCCCCTCCCCCGTTTTGCCATTCTTGCACCTCCCTTATCATCCCCCAGCCCCTTCATACCCTCTTCCTCATGCAGCCTCTCTCTTCTCCCCCGTCCCTCCCTTTCCCCATCCTACTGGGGCCCCCACCTGTCCTGTGAGGCAGGGTCTCTGCGGGTCAGAGATGTCATACTGCCGAAGGTCCCCATGCAGCCAGTTGTTGAAGTAGAGGAAGCGGTCATCCAGGGACAGCAGGACGTCCGTGATCATGCCTGGGGTGGGGGAGCGGTTCAGAGGCTTCGAGTGCCCCTGAGCCCAGGCTAATGTCAACCTTCTGATCCCCAGCCTCCCCTGGGCACCCACCTGGCATTTCAGGCAGCATCCAGCCCTTCACTTTCTTCGGGGGCACCTGGATCACTTTCTCTGCTGACCAAGTGCCCTCCTGCATCGGGGCAGAGAGGTGAGCCTGTCAGAGCTGGGGGTGCGGCAGGGCTTGGTCTCCCCAGGGCCTACTGTCTACAGGGAGACTGTGGACACAGAGCCTCCGTGGCACTAGGGTCTAGTTCTGATGCAGCCCCAAAGGCAGGGGACATGTCTGCTTCAGTGTTGCCTCCCCAGCTCCTACACCACACCCAACACAAAGCTCCCATGGTATTTTCTGAATGAGTGAATGAATGAATGAATGAATATGGGCAGTTAGGGTGACAGTGGGAGTAGCGGAGCACTGAGAGCAGATAGGCAGGCATGTGGCTCTGGGGACGCCTGGGCAGCTGGTGCCCAGCAGGGGGGCCTGGTCACGCCCAGGGGAAGGGAGGCGTCAAGGACACAGAAGCCTGTGCAGGGGCAGTGACAGGGCAGAGGGTGCATGTCACCTCATTCTTGAAGAAACGCTGGATGGTGGAGCTGAGGGCGCAGCCCACAAAGCCCTGGGCAGCAGCTGGGTTGTGCAGGAAGCGGATCTCCAGGGGGATGAGCCCATCCTGTAATGGCAGGGTCTGCACGATCTCGTGGCGTCGCCAGTCCCACACGTATAAGTGGCTTCCATACAGTCCTGTGTGGGGCCGGGGCCAGTGGAAGGGCTCAGGATCGGGGGCAGGCGGCCATGGGCAATGCTGGGGCCCGGCCCAAGCCAGCGTGGAAGGTTATAAACGAGTTAGAGGAACCAGGAGGACGCTGGAGGAAGTGAGAGCACTCAACACATCCCATACCCTCCCTGAAGAGTCTGGGGTCCACATGAGGGAAGGGGCTGCAGAGTGAGGTGTGGGAGCAGAGAGCGGTGTGTGTGCCCAGGCTCCCACCAGCCCATGGGGCCGTTCTCACCTGCCTCTGCATCAGCGGGGTTGAAGCCATCTCTTAAGATGTTGGGAGCTGCCCACGCAGTGCTGATCATGACATTGTGTCGAGGCTGGTACCAGAAGTCATAGCCCAAAGGCGCGGCTCCCCCAGGCCGCTCCCACGTGCCCTTCACCTCAAACGTCTCTGCATCCAGCAGCACGAAACCCCCTGAGATGGCAAGGAAATAGGGTGGCAGTAGAGTGTCACCCCTTGCCCATGCCCAAGAGGCTCCAAGTCCATTGTGTGGGACCCCTCCTACCATGGGGTTTGTCAGCCCCTTAAAGGCAACTGTCCAGTGGGCCCCATCCAGGACATCGGGTGGAAAGTGGGGACTTATTCTGGTGCCCCTGCCTCCCATCAGCTTCCTTCCCCCCACCGCCCACTCCCTGCTCCCCCTACCACTGGGGAAATTTTCTCCCATTGAGCCCAGAGGTCTTCTAGGACTCAGCACCTAGTGCTTCTCGCACTTCTGGTGTGGGATTCCTGCCAGAGCCTGAGCTCCATTCTGCTCACTGCATTTTCTTATGGATAGAGCAGATGTATTTATTCATAACTCGACATGAATGCCCTTATGATTTTCCCAGGCTGAGTCCGACACCTTGACACTTCTTTGCCAATACGAGTCGAAGTCTACACCTATGTGTTCTAAAGTCTAGGAATGCCACACTCCTCTCATCTCCTGGAAACAGCAGTTAAATGGAGTCTAGGGCAGTATCGTTAACTGGATGGCCTTATCTGATATCTCCCCCCAAAACTGGACATAGGTTCTGATGAGATAGGTAAGGCTCGTAGAGAAACAGCACAGCGTGGTGATAGGACATAGATTCTGGGGCCAGACTGCTGGGTTTGAGTCCCAGCTCTGTGACTCACAAGCTGTACGGCTTTGGGTAAGTTACTTAACCAACCCGTGCCCTGCTTTCTATTCTGTAAAACGGGGATCAGAGTAGCGCCCATCTCCTAGGTTGTGTGTGTCGCATAGTAGAGATTTAATAAGTGTCAGCTCTGGTCATACCACAAAAGAGATGGCAGATGTGGAGAGTAAGGGCCCCAAAGACTGTGAGATCTGCTCATGAATTCACAAAGGCTGTTATTAAATGTATGTGTTTCCTGGGGCCCACACCAGGCTGCTCTGACTATAATTTTAAGTGAGTTCATCGGCGAAGGCTCATCTTCATAGAAATGCTGAGACAACTGAAGTTACTTGACCAGGTCAAATACTGGATGAGACCCAGGCCTCTGCTTTCCCTGGAAGGTCACTGCATCCCTCCTGCTGCTTGGGACCTGCTCCCCTCAGCCAGATGTGCCTACAATGCCGGCAGGTACCTTTGCCCATGCCCTTGGGGTCTCCCAGCGTGCTGATCATCACCTCCCCACTGGGCAGGCAGTGGCTCGTGTGCATGTAGCCCAGATCACACTTGGCATGGATGTCCTTGGGCTCAATGACCTGCAGAAGGGTGAGGAATGGCATCAGGATCTTCCAGGGCTGGGACCCCCACTCCCTACTCCTCCATGTCCCCACTTCCACCTGTTGACCCTGTCCCCGTTCCCTTCAAACTTGGACACAATTTTCCCAGCAGGAATATGGCCGAGGCTTAGCTTGTTCCCTTCTGCAGAGCAGCTTGGGAGAGTCAGAGAGACGGCTGACTCCCCAGGCAGAGCACTGACCTCTCTCCCATGTCGTCTGTCCCCTGGGGCCATAAGCTCCCCCTGGGCTGTGCTGATGCCAGCATCAATTTTGTCCACCAGCAGCCAGCGGGGAGCACCCACCGAACAGGGTACTCAGCCAAGGGGTGAGAGGAAGGATCAGAGGTCCTGCCTAAGGGAAGCCGTGGGATCCTACCTGGCTGGGACAAATGGCTTCTTCCCCACTCCGAGTCGAAACAAGACCACCCAACCCTACCCCTTGCCCTCCCATTCACAGCCCCGGTGCTGGATGCTGACCACCCAGAATGCCACCCTGGTAACTCCTCGAGTCCCTGCTACTGAGTCCAGACCCTGCCCAACAGTGGGTGGTGGCTGGCTTAGGTGTGGTCTCCAACCCACAGGCTGCCCAGGGTGCTGGGTCCATAAGGGCAAGAACATGCCTTGTGCAGCTTGGGGGCACGGGGCTCGGTGCCCACATCTACCACGTAGATGCGGGAGGACATGAGACAGGGCAGCACCAGCTTGGTGCGGGCCTTGGTGCTGTCCCCATAGCAGCTACTGCATGTGTTCCAGCCGGAGTGATGCAGCTCATCGTTCAGGTGGGGCATGGGCAGCCGGTGGATGACCTAGGATGGGAAAGGAGCATCATGGGAAAGGTCCGTGCAGCTCACCCAGACCGCACCTCTGTTGGCTTGAGGAAAAGGCACCCAGAGGACCCACTCTGGCTTTCGGCATCTTCCTGGAAACTCTGTGCTGCCCTCCAGTCACCCCCACACCACCACACCCAGGGAGGGTGCAGAGGGATGGGGCTGGGGGGCCGAGACCCCGGACCAGTGCTTGAGGGCAGGTTGCCGGCTATCTGCCGCCCGAGCCCCACCTCACCTGGCAATACTGGGTGGACTTGGGGTCCACGTCCACTGTGGCTAGATAATCCGGGGCCTCAATACCGGTGTTTCGGTAAATACAGGGCAGGTAGATAATCTCTTCCCTGGGCCCTGGGGGTAGAAAGCAGGCGGTGGTGATAGGGAGGTGGAGGGGGATGGCGGGGGCAGGGTCAGCTTTGGGTGTGTCTGAGGGCGGAGGCCAGGGTTTGAGGTCCCCCATCCCCACAGATGTGGCATCAGCAGAGGGAGCTGGCTTGCAGAGGTCCTTCCCATGGTGCTGGGTCTCAGACATCAAGCACGTACCTTTCATGGCCTCCAGAGGGCTCGAGTACCCGGGTCCACACTTCTCACATTTCGTAGCTGTGGAATAAATGAGGCCTGTTAGCGGATTGGCACTTGAGGGTGAAGTTTGCTTTCCTGAGGCTGCAGCACACCCCCTCCTGGGGCCAAGGCAGGTGCGCTGTCCCAGGGGGTCCCTCCTACTCCAGCCCCATCCCTCCCACCAGCCTCCCTGCCCCTCAAAGCCCTGACAGTGTGTGTGGGTGGCAAGAAGCCCTGTAGAGGTATGACCTGAAGGCAGATGGACGCAGGGCAGGACCCAGGGGAGGGTAGGAGAAGGGCCCGTGCACCAGAGGCTGGGCGGTGTAGTGTTTGTCACACTGACATGGGAACCCATCCCAGCTGGTCACTGATTAACCATGGGGGCTTAGGCACATTACATACCCTGCCCAGTCCCTGTTTCCACATCACCTGTAAAAGGAGAGCAATAGGAATGGCACCGTGGGCCATTTCATGAGAAGGAACCAATTTGGTGCTGGCAGGTGTGTGCAGCTCTGTGCTTTCTGTCCGCAGCCAGGAAACCCAGGAAAAGCGGCCCTCAGGGAGCGAGCGCAGTGCCACTCTGCTCCCTTCACTGAACGCTGTCTCCTCCAGAGACTGTGACACTTCCTGCTTTCCTCCCCTCTGGGTCCTGACCCAGGCTGCTGGCCAGGGTCTGGTAGGGTATAGCAGGTTGAAGTTCAAGGCTGCAGGGTGTCCTTACACCAGTTCCCACCCCTGGGTGGGCTCCACTTCCATTATCTGTTAAGGAGGGTGTTTGGCCCAACTCTGGAGAGCTCGGAGGCCCTCCCACAGGGCTGTAGCAAGCAGCTCTCCTATCCCCTGAGATGTATTGGAGACCACAGAGCTCTGGAAAGAAAGTCATCTGCTGAGGAGGGCTGCCAGGCACAGGCTACAGGGTTTGGGACCTGACCAGGACAGAAGGCTGAGGAATGACACAAAGGGAGCTGCAGGCTGAAAGAAATCCCGGACTGGATTCACAGGACTGGGCACTCTAACCTACCCTGTTCGAGGGCCAATCTGGCCAGGGCCAGGACAGCTGGGGGGCTGTTCCTTGGAGCCAGGAGGAGCCAGGGCCCAGCCTGCACTGGTGCCTGAGCCCAGGACTTCAGAGCCGGATCCCCTACTGTCCACAGTCAAGGACTTTGGAGTCCGACGGGGCAGTTACAGCGTTTCAGAGTCCAGAGATTTGGTTTCAAGCTCCAGGTCTGAGATCTACTCTCTATTTCTCCCCTTCATTTGCTAAAAGGGGGTTATAAGATCCTACCTTTTTCTCTAGGTGGCTAGAAGGTCAAATAAGACAGCGTGTGCAGGAGTACTTTTGTAAAGGAGAGGGAAGTGTTGCATAAATACGGCGGGGCCATGCAGGAAAGTGGGGGTTCCAGGCAGTACTTGGTGCCCAGAATGGGGGGTGAGGTGGGGAAATGGTGAGAGGGAAGTGAGGGTGTATAGGACACCTGTACCATCTTTCCACTCTCCCTGCTGTGAGTGTCAGCCCTTTCTCTAGGAAACGCCCTCCTCTCTTAAGCATCATGTAAGATCTGTGAGCATCTTTGGGTTTGAGATGGACCAGGAAAAGCTCATTAAGTGTCTCCATGCCAGGCTGGCTGCTGGGCATTCGGCCCGCCCATCCAGGGAGACAAGGACCTCAGCACTCCAACCAGACCCAGACCCTCCTCAGACATCCATTCCCATGGATTGGGTCATAGGAGGACTTCGGGGATTGAGAGGGTGGGGGGCAGCACAACAGGCCTCAGTGAAAGTGTGGGCTCCCTGTTTCACCCCCACAGAGTGACTGGTGGTTGGGGCAGCTGGAGAGCAACCCCACATATCGAAGCCCTGAGTGCCCTACTCCATGCAGAAGGAAGTTATCTTGGAGCCGAAAGCAGGATTGTGTCTCCTAAGGTGACAGCCAGGGACATAGAGGTGCCACCCCTAAGTGTTGTCGGGTACCTGATTTTCTGAGCTGCAGAAAAGCCCGGGAAAAAGCCCTGTGACACCAGGCTGCAGCCAGGGTGCTGGCTGGAGCCAGTGTTGCCATTTTCAGAGAACTCAGTCCTTTCCTTTCCTGGCACCTCCAGAACTTGGGTTAAGCTGAGAAATGTATGAGTGGGGCTAGATGGGGACATATTCCAGCACTCCATTCCCTAATCAGCTCCCACCCCTCCACACCCAGGATTTCTGTCACTTCCTGCAGTGTAAGCCAGAAACGGGTGAGTCCACCTCCTTACCCATGCTGCTCTTGTCCTGTGGATTCCTGGGGGAGGGCAGAGAAGCTGTGCTAGTCTCAGAGGCACGCAGTGTCTGTAAGGCTCTGCCAGGGAAGGGGCAAGGGAAGGAATTTATTTGCCCAGTGGGGGTGGGCGGGGCAGGGGGAGGGCCAGGGCTGCAGCCCTGGGTGAGTGGGGAAGGGCAGCTGACCAGGAAACTCACATGACCTGGGGAGGCTGGTGTCTGAGCTATGGGGTATGCGTGTGTGCGCATGTGCGTGTGTGTGCATGCGTGCGTGTGCATGCGTGTGGCTGCATACGCAGCCCTGTGCTGTGCCTGTGCACGTACCTCCATCGTGGGTGCCTGGGCCTGTGTATTTGTGTGCTCCTTCGCTACCTGCGTGTTGCCCATGTGGCTGCTTCTCTGTATGTGGCTACACGAGTGTGCATCTGTGTCTGTGTGTCAATATGTGTGAAATCTATGCTGTGTATGTGTGTGACGGTACCTGTGAGTCTGGACTGGTGTGTGCCCTGTGTGCCTATGTGACGTGTGCCTGTGTGGGAGCATGCACACGTGCCAGTGTGGGTTCGTGTGAGTCTGTGTGCATCGCACACATGTTCCGGGGCCTCCAAACGTTCATCTGTGTGTTGGGACCTGTGTCTTGGCATGTAGGGGGACCCAGGGTGGTGGGCCCGTTTGCTCCTATGGCCGCAATCAGGTTGGCTCTCCCTAATATTACCCTGTTATCCCAGACATCGTATTCCGACAGGCACCATCCTAGCCTTCCAAGGCCTGCAAACCCATGTGTTCCTGCCACAGCTGCCCGACAGGAAGCAGGACTGGCTAGAGGTCCAGGTTCCACTTTCCCCAGGCCTAGTCATTCCCCCTGAGTTTGAAATGAAGGAAATTCCTCAAGGTCCATTATTACCCTCATGATCCCCAGCAGGGGGCAGGTGCCTGGTTCCCCCACGGCTCACCAGGGTTGGGTAGCAGGGCCCCAGGGCAGCCCAGCCTGGTGCCACCAGCCCTAGCTGACCTATGACAACTCACAAAACTCTCAGTGTCTCTATCTGTCCCGGAGGGAGCCTTCCAGGTGGAGGACTCATGGCTGTCAGGGTGCTGGGCCTGTCAGTACAGTGTCCCAGGGACATGCCATGGCCCCCAGGCAAATGACAACTGCTTGCTGAGGAACCCAAGCAGGGTTGAGGCTTGATCTGTTAACTCTCCTTGGGGCTGTCCTCCTCCAGAGAAGCTGGGGTTTGAAGGGCTGAAAAACAGAACACCCCCTACATTGGTCTCCATCCTGAAGCCAAGACTGTTCTTTCCTGAAAGGTGGCTACCTGAAAGGCTAACTCCCGCCTCACTCCTCCAGAAAACTGTTGACTCTGTGTCTACAGAGCATTTTCATCTCTTCAGATGAAAGCTCTGGGGTGACATTTTTATTGGATAGTCAAAGGGATAAAGTTTGGGCTTGAGATTGCCAGGAGGAAGAACCACGGGGTTTCCCAAGCAGAGTGGAAAGCAGGAGAGTAGAACTGGTCCTCATGTGAAGGGCGTCTGTCTTCCTGGGTCCCATGGGTGAGGGTCATGTGCACCAAAGGAGGAACCTCTGTGGCTCCCAGGGCACGGGTCCTCCCTCTCACCCCAAGTCACTCACCGCCCTTGGCTCTTTTCTGGACCTGCGTCCTGCCCATTGCACTGTACCTGGCATGAGGTGTGGGGTGTGGCTGCCCCCCATGGGCGGCCCCTGAGGGCTGCGTCTTCCCCTTCACCAGCTTCCTGTCTCCTGGCTGCCCCCATCTCCCCTGCCTTCTCCCAGCCCCTCTGGTCCTCTTCTCCTGAGAGCTCCAACATCTCCTACCTGCCCTCCACTCTCCTGCTTTTTGACTTGCATCCAACATCCAAGGTCTGAAAGAGGAAGAAACCTCATCCCCACCCTCTTATCAGGCGCTCTTGTGTTGAACTCCAACAAAGCAGTTATTTGGCTGGTTCTGGATTCTGGAGTCTGTCTTTGATGGCAAGTTCTTTCATGCCCTGTGCTGTGACCAGGCTGGTCTCTGTGGCTCCTCCATGGCACACTCACCTCAGTGTTTCTCCCCACTTCTTCTGACTGCAGAGCTCACAGTTTTCCAGGTCACCCTATGTTCATTCCTGTTTGTTTTGCTTTGTTTGTTTTTGTGGGGCAGGAGGTGGGGTGGCCCCAAACCAGAAGGAGAGGTGATCCTGTTTCTGGAAGTCTCAGGACAGATTTTCTGTGAAATGGGGAGAGGAGTGGAGAAGCAGACTGAGAAGTGAAGTCTTCATGGGAGAGATGGGAGGAGTGGTGGAGACCCCTGTGCAGTAGAAAAGACTAGAAGGCTATTCACTGTAGTGCTAACCCTGTTTACCTCTACAGGGCACTAGAAGAAGGGATTGATTTTCCATTTCTACTTGATATACTTCTGTATTTAAAAAAGAAAAAAAAGGGGCCGGCCCGGTGGCTCAGTTGGTTGAGAGCATGAGCTGTGAGCAACAGGGTTGCCGGTTTGATTCCCACATTGGCCGGGGAGCTGCCCCCAAGCTGAGCTGCTGCTGATCTGCTGCTGAGCTGAGCTGCCATCAGGTGGCAGGATGGCTCAGCTGGTGAGAGCACGTATTCCTAACAACAAGGTTGCTGGTTCGACTCCAGCATGGGATGATGGGCTGGGCCCAGTCGCAACTAAGGTTGAACACAGCACTTTGAGCTGAGTGGCTGCCAGCTGCTGATGGGCAGCCGGAAGGGAACTGGACTTGGAGCTGAGCTAGCTCTGCACTCCACCACTAAAATTGATGGACTACAACTTGGCTGTCCCCATTCCTCAATTCCCCAATTAAAATAAAAAATAAAAAAAGAAAGAAAGCGAAAAAGAAAAAGAAAAAAAAAGGAACATGTATTACTTTTGTGACAAAACTCCAAATCAAGGTATATTCGTATACATATCTAGAAAAGAAGGACGGATGATTATATGTGGTGCCGGTAAGGGCCATCATGGGAGCCATGCTGGGGGGCACTGGCCCTGGTCCCTGTCACCTGCCGCTGTCCCACCAACCTGCCTGCCTCTCCTTTAGATGACACATGGCCATCCATTCTTTCATTCATTCATTCAATCAATCTTGCTCTCCACAAACATCTCAGGTGCACCTGTTTTGGTAGAGAAAGTGGTGAAGAAGGCAAAATTTCTGACTTCCTAGAGATGACATTCTTAGGGGGACAGCCAATGATCAAGTGAACTTTTAAACAAATAACTTTTAAAATGATTTCAAGTGAGTGCCTGAAGGAAGCAGGACAATGGAAGGATGACTGAGTGAGCACCATTAGATAGGGTGTCTGGTCCATACAGGGGCAGATTTGTATGCAAACGAACGGTGCATACAAACTAAAACCTCAACAACACACAAATGTATACATGGCATCAGGTAATAGCCCGTGGAGGCCTGCGGAGGACTGGCTGGTCAGGCCGAGGTTTTCACCAGCTCAGCAGAGTTTCTGGGCCTTGTCCTGCTCATTTCTTCTCGTTTTAAGAGACCAGCTACATGCCCTCAGAAGAAGACAGTAGCATTCAGTATGCACCTGCTACCAGGTGTCACTGGTGCCAGGCTGAAGTCTGCACCCAGCCCTTAACTCCGGTCCTGCCCACTGCAAACCTGGAGAGGTAAGTGGCTTTTTTTTATTTTTGAGAGCAGTGTCACTGGCCCTCATATGTGGGACCGAACTGGGGCCGCTGGCTTCCCAAGCCAGTGCTTAACCACCGCACCAAGTGGCTTTTTGTGCATCGCACACCAAGGAAACAGAGTATTCCTAATTCCTCTAGCTCCTGGTGCTCGTCACATAGCATCTCCTTTTCTCTGACCAATGCTGAGTTCAAGCCTGCCACTCAGGGTATCGACAAAGCTCAGAGAAGAGAAATAAAATAAAACAAGGCACAGGGCCCTATGCCAGAGCTTGTTCTTTGAGGGGCACCTGGAGGGCTTTTTCCCCACCTCCAATCCACCCAGAAATATTCTCCCTCTGGCCTGTGTTGATGCTTGAAATTCCATCACTGGCAGCTTCCTGGTTTGTGTTAAGGGACAGCCTCCTCTCACCTCAGGGCTGCAGGGCTTTTCCCTGGGGATAAGCTCCGAGTCCCCTAGCAGGACAGGTGTTAGCAGATGCATGCCTCTGGTGGACCGTGCTCATTGGATAGTAAAGCAACAGAGACACTAAAGAGGGGATGGAAAGTGTTTAAAAGCATCTGTTACCTTCTTTCCTCTTTAGCCCCATCTCCTGAGAGTAAAGACGAGAGAGAGTAAGGGAGGGAGGTTTATTTCTCTCTCTTAGTGGAAAATTTCAATATACCGGGGTGCCAAAAAAATGTAGACAAGTGGAAACTTTGGTCAATGTTGCTCAAGCAGTAGTTTGCCATAATCAGATGTGTCTCGACGCTGATGGGAACCACTTAGAGCACCTCATGTAACTGCAGAAGTCAAACGTGACTTTATTCATCTTTTGTCATTGGTATATATTGAGTATTACAATTTTAATACTTTTTTCCTTTCTTAAAATGTGTTTACTTTTTTATGGCACCCTCTGTATATAAAAGTAGACAGAATAGTATAACGAACACGCAGGTATACTTCCCACCTTCAATAAAAATCAGCTTATAACCCACCTTGTTATAATTATACTTCCCAGCCTTCTTCCACTCTGGAGTTTTTGAAGCAAACCCTAGACGTATTATTTTTTTCTTCTGTTTTTTTTTTTTTGGCAGGTTATAGAATAAGCGTTTACTATCAGAGCATGAGTGATCTGGGAACGCAGCGAGTTAAAACCTCCAAATACTGTGTTCGACATTGTATTATTTCCTGCATTACTATTTCAGTATGCACCACTTTGAGATAAGAATTTTTTCTTTTGAGGGCAGTGTCACTGGCCCTCATATGTGGGACCCGAATGGGGGGCACTAGCCCCGCAAACCAGGGCTTAACCACCGTGCCACTCGGCTGGCCCAAGAATTGTTTTTTAAAATCGCAGTACTGGGCCGGCCGAGTGGTGCATTGGTTAACAGCTGGCTTGGGACACCAGTGGCCCCGGTTCGGATCCCACATATGAGGGCCAGTGACACTGCCCTCTACAGCTAACAACAACTCCACCTGGAGCTGGACTGCGAGCCCAGCAACGGTGTTGCGAACCTCGGTGATGGTGTAGGCTGCAGCCCCTGCTGCAGTGGGCTGCCATAGGCTACAGTGAGTGGCCGGCAGCCAGCGTGAGCTGCCAATAGCCATGGTGAGTGACCATCCAGAGGCTGGCAACCAATCTGCCTCATCCGGGAAGAGCGCAATGATGATACCAACATGGGCCAGTGAAGCAACGTCCTCCACAACTACACTGAAGAACAACAAAAAAAAAGACAGCAACTTGTCTGTTCCCCTTCCCCGATTCCCCAACGCTGTTCCCCTCCCCCAATTCGTTAATAAAATCTTAAAAAAAAAAAAAATCACAGTACCATAATCACACCTACACAAATCAACGTCTTTATTATCAAATATTCTTTCAGTGTTCAAATATTCCCTCCTGTTTCATATTCCTGTTTTAGTTTGTTTAGTGAAGATCTAAAGAGGGTCCATAGCTTTCTTATAGCTTTCTTTTTTCTTTTTTTAATAAAATGTACCTCAAAACTTTATTAGGAAACAGTGTGTTTTTCCCAGGACCATCAGCTCCAAGTCAAGTTGTTGTCCTTTAATCTTAGTTGTGGAGGGCACAGCTCAGCTCCAAATCCAGTTGCTGTTTTCAATCTAGTTGCAGGGGGCGCAGCCCACCATCCCATGTAGGAGTCAAACCAGCAACATTGTTAATAAGAGCATGCGCTCTAACCAACTGAGCCATCTGGCTGCCCAGTGGCAGCTCAGCTCAAGTCTTCAATCTTTGGGTTGTCGATAAAGTCATAACGCATGTTTGTGACAGATGGCACTAGTTCATTTTTGGAAGTACTAGAGTCATTCACATCTATGTTATTGCTCTGTCATTTGACAGCTGACAGTTCTAGCTTTATTCTAAAAAAAAAATTGAGCGATTTGGTTGAGTTTTGGAGATTTTACAACAAGTTGAAAATGGAAGACCAAACCGTGCATTTTTGCCATATTTTACTGTTTTACTTCCGTAAAGGGAAGAATGTGCATCAAGCTTGTGAAAAGTTGCATAAAGTTTACCGTGACAATGCTCTACAAGCACATCAGTGCCAACGATGGTTCACGAAATTCCAATCTGGTGATTTTGATCTCAACGACGCTCCTTGGTCAGGGAGGCCCACCGAGGTTGATGACGACAAAATAAAGGCATTGATTGAGTCAAACCCATGTTACACAACATGAGAGATTGCAGAAACATTGAACATCCATCATTCAAGCTTTCACAACCACTTGGAGAAGCTGGGATATGTAAGCAAGCTCGATATTTGGGTTCTGCACGAACTCAAAGAAGTTCATTTGATGGCACCTATAAACATCTGCAATATGCTCATTAAACTTGTGAAAAACGATCCGATTTTGAAGCAACTAATAACTGGTGATGAGATGTGGATTGTTTACAACAATGTGGTGTGCAAATGGTCTCGGTCCCGACGTGATGATTTGCCTCAAATGACATCGAAAGCAGACATTCATCAGAGGAAGGTTATGCTCTCAGTGTGGTGGGATTTTAAAGGTGTCGTGTTTTTTGAGCTCCTACCAAGGAACCAAACAATCAATTCAAATGTGTACTGTCGGCAATTGGACAGTTTGAATGAATCCATCATCCAGAAATGTCCAGAACTTGTTAACTATAAAGGAGTTGTGTTCCATGGCGACAGTGCGAGACCACACACAAGTTTGATCACCCATCAAAAATTATTGGACCTTGGGCTGGCCGAGTGGCTCAGCTGGTTAAGAGTTGGTTTAGAGTGCGAGCTCTGAGCAACAGGGCCACCGGTTCGATTTCCACAAGGGCCAGTGATGCTGCGCCCTAGCTGAGCTGTTGCTGATGGCTCAGCTGGTATAACAATAAGATTGCCTGTTCAATGGTGGGCTACGCCTGCCCACAACTAAGACTGAACTGGGCACCTTGAGCTGAGCACCTGGATGGCTCAGTAGATAGGGCATGCACTCTTAACAACAAGGCTGCTGGGTTTGACTCCCACATGGGATGGTGGCTACGCCCACCCGCAACTAAGACTGAACACAGCATCTTGAGCTTAGAGGCCACGAGCTGCAGATGAGCTGCAGACGGGAAGCCAGATGACGACTGGTGCCCTCCACAACAAAGACTGAAGAACAACAACTTGGCTGGTCCCCTCCCCCAATTCCCCAATAAAAAAATCTTAAAAAAAAAAATTATTGGAGCTTGGATGGGATGTGTTGCCACACCCACCATACTCGCCTGACCTTGCACTGTCAGACTTCCACTTGTTTCGCTCTCTTCAAAACTCCTTGTGTGGTATAACGTTCAATTCAGATGAGGCTGTAAATCAGCGCCTTGGTCAATTTTTCAAAAATATAGACAGGTCCTTCTAAGAATGAGGAATTATTAAGCTCACTGAAAGATGGCAAAAGGTTATCGAACAAAACGGGCAATATATCATTGATTGATCTTTGTTCTTTATATAAATAAATGACCTTTGAAAACATAGAGAAAATACATCATGACTTTATCAACAACCCAGTAGTTGTGGAGGGCACAGCTTACTAGCCCATGTGGGAATTGAACCAGCAACCTTGTTATTAAGAGCACGTGCTCTAACCAATTGAGCCACCCAGCTGCCCCACATGGCTTTCTATTGTCTTTACTGATAAATCTCTTTATACGTGAGAAAAGGAGGTGCCCTGAACACTGATTTTGTTGCAGTGAAGAAGGGTCTGACCAGAACAGAGATTATGTATCTTGTTACACATCTAATCTATGCAAAAGAAGGTGAAGTGTGTTTGAAGACCCATTATGTGGTCTGGAAGAGATACCAGCAACATGGGTTACAGGAACACAGGTGAAAGTTTGCCATCACCGCCCCCCTCTCCCGTGCGAAGCCCAGCTCCAGAAATGCTGACAAAGAACCATAAAATGGCTTTTATGCAATCATCTCCACTTTACAGGGGCCCACTTGCCTTGCACATTCTAAGAGCCCTGGAAAGAAAGAATTGTACCAGTTTTGGTTAATGTCCCCAGTTAACCCATCAAAGTCCTTAGTAAAGCCTCAATTTGGGGCATGTTACAATACTGTAAATAAAACACCCAAAGGAAAATAAAAGCCATTCTATTTGAGGCTGTCCCTGGAGTCGTATCCCTGAGTCAGTTTCTCTACTAAGGCTCAGGACAGGCAGGAAAAAATCCCCTCCTTCCCTGGGAAGCCCAGAGCCTCTGTTTTGTCACCTCAGACAAAGATGCTTCCTGGGCTGCTTCTCCCAAATTCCCAGAAAGACCCAAGTCCCAGGCTTTGGGAGATGTGTCTTCAGTTCCACAGGGGATGAGAGAGGCCTGGAGAAGAGCCTAGTAGTAGTCCAAGCATACCTGCCACCAGGCCTTATGACTCAGGGGATCCAACTGCACTTGACAAATAGGGGTGAGCCAGGATGCTGTGGCAAGCAAGACCCAGGAGAGTCCCCAGCATGGCCCAAGAGGCGTTCAGACCCAGCCCACTTCAGCAAGTAACAGTTCTTCTCTTGATAAGTAGCCTCTTGGGATTTTCTGGGTCCCAGTAGAAAACAAACATGGGACCATGGGACACCAGGTGACTTTGAGACCTAAGACCACCTAGCCGGCCCAGGGTCTCACAAGTCCTGGGGGTCCTCATCCTCAAGTTGAGCTGGGTGGAGCCTGAATATCCTGAAAGTAGAAAGAAGCCACAAGATGCCCCCGTGTGCCTTCTAGCTTGCCCTGACTTGACAAATAGCGTCTTCTTCCTCAGTCCACTCCAATGGCTTTAGGAGAAGTTATGCAGGAAGGATACTGAGAAGAAAAACCATTCTACCTTGTATTACAGGTGGTTGGCTTTCCACCACACACCATTACCAGCCAGAAGTATCCTATTACTAAGGTAACAGCAAGGATTCTAGAACCAGACTGCCTGTGTTTGAATTCTGGTTCCACTAGTTCTAGCTGGATGAATTTGGGCAAGTTACGTACCCTATCTGTACCTCAGTTTCCTTATCTCTAAAAGAGAAATAATAAAAATATCTACTCTCATAGGTTGTTTTGAAATTCAGACTTAATATATGTCAAGCCCTTAGAATAGCACTTAGCATGCACTAAATGTTAGTGGAAATACTGCAGCAGTAAAACCCATCTGAGAAAAAGTCCAGGAGATCTGTTGCACAAGCCCACGACTTTATTGCCATTTAAAAATGGTTAAGATGGTCAATTTAAATTGTCTTTTGGGGCCGGCCAAGTGGCGTGGTGGTTAAGCGCTGGCTTGGGAAGCCAGCGACCCCGGTTCGGTCCCACATATGAGGGCCAGTGACACTGCCCTCAAAAAAATAAATAAATAAATTGTGTCTTTTACCACAAGAAAATGAAACTTACGAAGTTTTTAAACATGGAATTTTATAATTAAGTTATATAATTTGTAATCTAGAGAATCAGAGATCCTTTTCTTAAAATGCAGATACTTAATTAATGCCTCTTTATTCAAGGATAAATAATGCCCTTGTGAGAGGTGGTCCTGGAGGTTAGCAGAGAAGGAAAACTGTCCTATGGGCAAAATATCAAGTAGAACACGTCATTGGCTCTGTTGGAAGAAGACAGTTTGAGGGTCTATACTGATTTATGTGTAAGGCCAGACGTTTAACTGGGTGGACCGACTTGGGTAGAACACAATCAGAAGGTGTGGGAAGAAGGCTTATGAATGGACCTCATAGGAGGGCTGCAGAATATAAGAATATTTGGGTCTAGGTGGTCACTCACCACCATAAGGCCCTCTTCCTGGAGGCTGCTCCTGGTGATTAGGTAGGTGAGGTGAACCTACTTTGTGACTGTCATTCGGTTTCCTCCCCAGGCATTCCATGAACACAGTGGCCATGGGGGCAAGAACACAAGCTGCACGTGGCCTTCATAGGATGGACCACCCCTTCTCATGTCTGACCCAGCAGGGGCCATTGCTAAAGGGCTACTTGGCCTGCAAAAGCTACCAAACCAGTCCACTACCTGGTGAAGGATGTGTCTGTTAGCTCCCTTTCAACAAGGGGGGTGCAGAAATTTGTTCTCTCTAGAAGGCAATTACATATTTGGATTCATTTTCTCTGCTCTCATATATCAGCTGCCACCAACATTTGTTGCTATCCTGGATGTCTCATACACCATCACGGTGGCTCGTATACCACCGTGGTGCCCCGTACACCATCACGGTGGCTCATATACCACCGTGGTGCCCCGTACACCATCATGGTGGTGCCCCGTACACTATCACAGTGCCTCATACAACATGGTTTCTGGTGAAAGCTCTCACCATGCTGTGTAAGAGTACTATCAATGTCTAGCTTGTGAAGTGCTCTCCAAATATGAATTCATCTAATCTTCACAGAAAGCATACTGAACTAAATATTATTATTATCTCTATTTTACAGATAAGGAAATGAGTTACAGAGTAGTTTTGTAACTTGCTTAAAGTCAACAGTAGGAAGGTAAGTGGAGAGGCCTGTATTTGAATCCAGAAGTTTGACTCTAGAGTCTATGCTCTTATCCAGCCCACAAGAGTCGTGGATCTTACCCTGTACCCCATTCCTCAGAAGTAGTTGGCCTTATAGAGACTCAGTTATGGTGAAACCTTCTGAGGCTGGAGTGCTGACCACCGAGTGCAACCATTCTATGGCACCATTCCTCTCTCAGCCAGATTCCATAATGGACCCAGGAACAGAGAGAGAAAGAGAGATATGGGAGTAGGGCCTTTCACTATGATACCTAATAACCCATTCGCAACACTTTTGCTTGCTGTTCCACAACTCTGGTTTCGAGGCTGGTTTCCTCCCCAAAGAGGAGTCACCAATAGTCCCATTGAACTGGAACCTGGGACTGTTACCTGGCCATTCTGGGCTTTTGATGCCGTTGAGTGAACAGGCAGAAAGGGGGACAAGGTGTTAGTTGGGGTGAGTGACCCTGATGACTTAGAGATAGTAAGGTTGCTGTGACACAATGGGGTCAGGAGGGGGAACACCCCAGGAGCACCTTGTATCTCCATGTCCAATGGGTAAAGTTAACAGAAGATGTAAAAAGCAGAAGCAAGATAACCGAGAGTTCAGATTCCCCCAGGAATGAAGGTTTAGGTCCCCCATAAGAGCCCTGACCATCTTAAGCCCCGGCTGTATAACTCAGTGGTTTAGAGGCTGCATTCTGGTACCAGACTTCCTGGGCTCAAATCTGGGCGCTAACACACGCTGACTGTGTACCTCTCTCTTCTTTAGTTTCCACACCTGTCAAATGCGGATAATGATAGTTCATACCTCAAGTAGTTATTTAGAATTAAGCGAGTAATACTTGTAAAGCATTTAGGACAAGGTCTGGCATGTAGTGAACATTCTATAAATGTTAGC
Organism: Aselliscus stoliczkanus; assembly: GCA_033961575.1. NCBI lineage: Eukaryota > Metazoa > Chordata > Mammalia > Chiroptera > Hipposideridae > Aselliscus > Aselliscus stoliczkanus. Next base: position 104,314,095 of record CM066739.1, read on the forward strand.
TATTATTAAGGCAAAGGAATGAGAGGAAACCCATAAACACCAGCCACAGCCTCAGGATCAATTGCCAAAATGAGAATGATACATACAAAAACCTGTAAGGGAATGTTTATACCAGTTCTATTCATAATAGCCCAAAACCAGACAGAATCGATCCAGATGTCCTTCAATGTGTGGATGATAAAACAAACTGGTACTCTCACACTATGGCAGTTTACCTAGCAACAAACAGAAATGAACTACTGCGCAGCAAAAGAAACCATGAACAAAATGAGAAGGCAACCTAACGAATGGGGGAAAATATTTGCAAATCATGTCACTATTAAAGGGTTAATACCCAAAATACATAAAGAACTCATATAACTCAATACCAAAAAAACCAAAAAACAAACCCCAAACAATCCAATTAAAATTGGGCAGAGGGAGCCGGCTGAGTGGCGCGGTGGTTAAGCGCTGGCTTGGGAAGCCAGCGGCCCCGGTTCGGTTCCACATATGAGGGCCAGTGACACTACCCTCAAAAAAAAAAAAAATTGGGCAGAGGACCTGAATAGACATTTTTCCAAAGAAGACACACAGATGGCCAACATGAAAAGGTGCTCAGTGTCGCTAATCAGGGAAATGCCAGTCAAACTGCAATGAGAGACCACCTCACTCCTGTCAGAATGGCTATTATCAAAAAGACAAGAGAATCATACTTCTAGATGGGAATGTGGAGAAAAGGGAATCCTTGTAATAGTGGCTTTCCCTGTCTAGTTCTTGATTTGAATACTTCCCCAGTTAATATATTTGTTAGTTTGGGGCAAATAGGCATTGCTATGCTATGTTTATGTCTTCTATTTATATTCACATTTGGCATAGAGTTTATTAGTAATGACTGCTGAGTTTCATAAAGTGCTTTTTTTTTTTTAAAGATTTTATTGGGGACGTGGGGGAGGGGAACAGCGTTGAGGAATCGGGGAAGGGGAACAAACTTGATGTCTTTTTGTTCTTCAGTCTAGTTGCGGAGGACATTGCTTCACTGGCCCATGTTGGTATCGTCATTCCGTTCTTCCCGGATGAGGCAGATCAGTCGCCGGCCTCTGGATGGTCGCTCACCGAGGCTATTGGCAGCTCATGCTGGCTGCCGGCCGCTCACGCTGGCTGCCGGCCGTTCACTGTAGCCTATGGCAGCCCACTGCAGCAGGGACTGCAGCCTACACCGTCACTGGGGCTCGCACAGCCCAGCTCCAGATGGAGCTGTTGTTAACTGTAGAGGGCAGTGTCACTGGCCCTTATATGTGGGATCCGAACCGGGGCTGCTGGCACCCCCAAACCAGCTCTTAACCAATGTGCCACTCCGCCGGCCCATAAAGTGCTTTTTTTTTGAGGGCAGTGTCACTGGCCCTCATATGTGGGACCGAACCGGGGTCGCTGGCTTCCCAAGCCAGCGCTTAACCACCGCGCCACTCGGCCAGCCCAAAAGTGCTTTTTTGAGGGTATCTATTAATACAATCCCATGGGCTCTCTCCTTTACTTTATTGTTTAGTATATTATGTTCACAAAATTATAATAAATTTAATGTCCATGATCTACATGAGGAAAAAAATAAACTTCTATTTTAAAGATCAAGAAATTATTCTATGAAAAGGTGAATCATATTTCTAGATGGAAAAATTTAATATAAAAATGTCAATCTTTCTCAAATTAATTAGTAATTATTTTCCATTAGGAATCTCCACGTATTTGAAAGAATGGAAGAAATTATTTTAAAGTTCATATGGAAGAATCAATGGATGGAAATTGTGATGAAAGTTCTAAAAACTACCTTGGGGGGTTCTTTCTTTTCTTTCTTTCTCTTTCTTTCTTTCTTTCTTTCTTTCTTTCTTTCTTTCTTTCTTTCTTTCTTTCTTTCTTTCTTTCTTTCTTTCTTTCTTTCTTTCTTTCTTTCTTTCTTTCTTTCTTTCTTTCTTTCTTTCTTTCTTTCTCTTTCTTTCTTTCTCTCTCTCTCTTTCTCTCTTTCTCTCTTTCTCTCTTTCTCTCTCTCTCTCTCTCTCTCTCTCTCTCTCTCTCTCTCTCTCTCTCTCTCTTTCTTTTCTGTTCTTCCTACTTAATGTTAAAACTTATTACAAAGTAACTGTTATACATCACTGAAACAGAACCTACACAGATTTTTTTTTTTTTTTTAAAGCTGAGCCATCCTGCCATCTGTTGGCAGCTCAGCGGCTGTTCAGCTTGGGTCAGGAATCCAACCACAAACAGATTTTAATTATATGTAAGGACTTATTTGATCAAGGTAGACAAAGAAAAGGATGTTTGGTTGTACATGGTATTGGAAAACTGTGTATCTGGAAGAAAATTACTGTAGGTCTACTATCTACAAAAAACAAAAAATAAAGATTCAAATTTTAAAAAGAGAAACATATAAAGAAAATAAAGTATAAAGACTATAAAGAAGCAATTCATAGTGGAAGAGATTTGACTATAACAGTCTTCATCAGCATAATGGAAATTAAAAGAACAAAGATCTATTTTTCACTATCAGATTGACAAAAATTAAAGAACAGTAATATCCAAGTGTCTTTGAGGGTGTGGGGAAATTGGACACATTCTAATGACATAGTCATAAACCATTTATGAGAGTTTGATACAATCTGCATTAGTCTGCTTGGGCTGCCATAAGAAAATACCACAGACTGGGTGGTTTAACCAATAGAAATTTATTTTCTTACATGTCTAGAACCTGGATGTCCAAGGTCAAGGTTCTGGCAAAGCCAGTTTCTGGTGACACCTTTATTTCTGGCTTAGAGATGGCTGCTTTTTTGCTGTGCTTGTGGAGGAAGAGAAAGAGAGAGATCTCTGGTGTTTCTTCCTCTTTTTTTTTTTTTTTTTTAAGCTGAGCCATCCTGCCATCTTCCTCTTCCTATAAGGGACACCAGTCATATAGGATTAGGGCTCACCCTGATGACCTCATTTAACCTTAATCTTAGTGAACAAGAGGCTTTGTTTTTTGAAATATGACACAAAAACAACAGCAGAGGGAGCTCTGTAGTTACAAAAGCTATCCTGAACCTTGTGTTCTAAAAGTTCAGGAACACAAATGTCTCCAAAAGAAATGAGCATCAGAAAAGAATTAAGGGCAAATCCTACACAGAATTATAATAAGAAAAAGGAGAATAAGGCGCAGAATAATATCCGTACTGACAACGAAAGCATGCCAGATAGATCTGCCCACAAGCAGAACCAACTGTAACCCACTAGTTCAAAATAAACTGAAAAATACTGAGAAGATTATACAAGAAATAAAAGAACAATATAAGTCAGAATTTGAAAAAAAAGCAGTGATGAGGTGACCAAACTCAGAAATGAACTGGAAATAGAAGAAAAAATCTTTTAAGAAATGAAGACTAAACTAGACGAAATATAGTGTCTTAAAAAAAAAAAATAGAAAGTTAAAAAAATTAGGTTAAAAAATAAATGAAAAGTTATTATGGATTCCATAAATAGTGGCAAATTTTAAAGATAGGTAATGAATATCAGAAACTATAACGTACAGACAGTAAGTAGCCCTAAAGAAGAAAACCAAAGCAGGGGGAGAGGATGCACACTAAAATCTATAAATTTACAGGAAAAAAATTTTTTTTCAATTACATATTAAAATAATACATCACAAATATAAGAACATTGACTCAGAATGACTAAAATAGTCATGTTGTAGTAAAATTATTGGACTTTAAGGATAAAATTTATTTTGTCATCTAGGCAAAAAGAGCAAGTGACCTATAAAAAGAAAAAAAATCACATTGTCATTAGACTGACAGGAATGATTTATGTCAGAAGAAAATAGAATAACGTAACTAAGATATACTCAAGAAAAAAATGTGGGCCAAGGATTTTATATCCAGCAAAAATAACTCAGAAGTTTGAAGAGCACAGACAACTGTTACCAGCACTTACTAACCTAGAGAATATAGATTCCACGAATCCTCCCTGAAGGATCTAGAAAAAAAAGCTTTACACAAGCAAAATGACTAGAGCAACATCAACATAAGGAGGACTGGTGGTAAGCTATATGTATACATATAAACTTGTAGAACTAAAAGTAAGAGGGGGTTCAAAGGAAAAGGCTATGGAAAATGGCTGTATGATATCACAATGTGGATATTGTACATCTATTAGAACAAGGGGAGATTGGAAGAAGAAATTTTAAAAAAAGAGTTTAAGCTGTTTTTAGAATGATGTTCTTGGTGGTAGTATGAATGCTGTTATCCTGAGGCTATACCATACAGCTTAGGGAGTGGTAGGCTATGCCCCTTAAGTCTGTGTAAGTGCACTCAACAACTCAACAGTTGACACAATAACAAATTGTCTAATGATGTATTTCAGAATGTATGCCCTTTCTTAAGGAATGCTTGACTATATATAAGTTGAGGATATTAAGAGTCAAGTTTCTCACTTTCAGAAAAGGGAATTACAAATATTAAAAGGGAGAAATTACAATATAACCAGCTGTGTTGGACTGAAATTGGAGACATTGGTGTAAACTCATAGTTCTCAATATATATATAGATAGGGATAGAAATAAATATTGATCTCAATGTACACATATGTGCATAGCTCTCTCCACTGAGAAGGCTTGGCAATAGGAACATCTCAATAATAATGAGCTCACCTAGGAACCAAACCTTGGTTTCTAAATACCACCTTCATTCAAAGGAATCAAGGCTCCTTGAAGAATGACTGATTCCAGGGCTAGTGTAGAGAAGGTACAAGATGAGACTGGAACAGCCTGTTGTGTTAGGAAGCATGGATGTGCTCAAATAATGATGGGGACATGTTAAAAGGACACAGGAGCCAGCCTAAAAGGGTTCTCACTGGCCAAATCTGAAATATTATGGGCATCAAAATGAATGTTTAAATCCATGAGTTCTTAAAAATATAAAAGAGTCCTAACTGGTCACAGGTAGATAATGATAGGGGCAAAGTCATCTTAAAAGCCATTAAAGAGAAAGAATCAAGCATTTATCCTGCTTTTCTTCTATAAGCTTAACACTTAGTAACCAAAAGGCAGATAGGGTAGTTGTCTCTTTATGAAAATGTTCAATCTAATGCATGCAAATAAAATAGTAGAATCAGAATATCATTATTTTGTAACACCAAATGAATTCACCGAACAGCAGCAATTGCGAACATCACAAAAAAGAGACGACAAGGCACAGTGGCCTTTGTGATGAAAGAACACACCACCTGAAGGTTTGCCAAAGGCATCAAACCTCAGTCTGGTCAGACCTCTGGGTTGAACTGCCCTGCCCACATGCAGGAAATGTGGACAGAGGAACTTGTTGAGTTACACTATTATTATGCAATCAGCAAAACTCAGACTGCAGGCAGAAGGTAGAGTACATGGGTCAAACATCCTGGGGTCTTTAACAGGTAAATTGATACAAAAAGAAAGGGTTGGAAGAGGGAATCAGTAGATTAAGAAACTCAAAATACATATCAAATCAAAAAAATGAGAATGACTTAAGTATGGTGTCCAGAGAAACACGCTTGGATGATAAAACTATAAAAAAATACAAGGCAGGCCAGCAGAGTGGCGCGTTGGTTAAGAGCTGGCTTGGGACGCCAGCGGCCCCGGTTCGGATCCCACATATGAGGGCCATTGACAGTGCCTTCTACAGCTAAGATGGTGAACAACAGCTCCACCTGGAGCTGCTCTGCTGGGAGTCTCTGGTAACGGCGTAGCTGCAGCCCCTGCTGCAGTGGGCTGCCATAGACTACAGTGAGTGGCCGGCAGCCAGTGTGAGCTGCCAAGAGCCATTGTGAGCGGCCGTCCAGAGGCCGGTGACCGATCTGCCTCACCTGAGAAGAGCACAATGATGATATCAACATGGGCCAGTGAAGCAAAGTCCTCCAGACAGAAGAACCAGACTGAAGAACAAAAGGACAGCAACTTGTCTGTTCCCCTTCCCTGTTTCCCCAATGCTGTTCCCCTCCCCCAATTCCCCAATAAAATCTTAAAATAAATAAATAAAAATAAAGAAATACAAGGCAGTGTTTATCATAAAAGTCAGAGTAGTGGCTAATTTTTAGGGGAGGGAGACAATTGTGATTGGACCTGGGGTAGCTGAAGGAGTTCCATTTCTTGGTCTTGGTGGTAGTTTCAAGGGTTTTTGCCTTATAATAATTCATTAAGTCATATATTTGTTCTATGTGGTTTTCTGTATATGTGTTTTGTTTTTCAATTATAAAGGTACAAATAAATCAAATTAGGGACTTCTAATTCCAGATGTGGTAGGCTGATAATGGCTTACAAAGATATATCCACATCCTGATCTCTGGAACCTATGAATGTTACCTTATTTGGAAAAGTAATTTTTTTAATGTGACTAAATTAAGAAGCTTAGAAGAAGAGATTATAATAGATTATATGGGTGGGCCCTAAATGTAATCACCAGTGTCCTTACAAGAGAAAGGCAGAGGGGAAGTTGACCCAGAGAAGGTGGTGTGAAGATGGAGGCAGAGATTGGAGTGATGTACCCACAAGCCAAAGAACACCAAGTAATGCCAGCAGCCACCTGAAGCTATCAGAATCAAGGAATGCATTCACCGGCTAGATCTCCAGAGGGAATGTGGCCCTGCTGTCTTGATGTCAGACTTCTGGCCTCTAGAACAGTGAGAGAATACATTTCTGTTGTTTTAAGCCACTAAGGTTGTGATAATTTGTTATAGCATCCACAGGACTAGATTCCATCTCCAGAAAGCACTCTCTTTGCTCATTCATAAGGAGCAGCTCATCTGTTGATGTGTTGTCATGAGATGGCAGCAATTCAGTCCTATCTTCAGTCTCCACTTCTGATTCTAGTTCTCTTGCTGTTTCCACCACATCTGCAGTTCCTTCCTCCACTGAGATCTTGAACCCATCAAGGTCATCCGTGAGGGTTGAATTAGCTTCTTCCAAACTCCTGTTAATGTTGATATTTGACCTCTTCCCATGAATCACAAATGCTCTTAGTGGCACCTAGAATGGTGAACTCTTTCCAGAAGTATTTCAATTTACTTTGTCCAGATCCATCAGAGGAATTACTATCTATGGCAGCTATAGCTTTATGAAACGTATTTCTGAAATAATGACTTGAAAATCAAAATTACTCCTTGATTCATGGGTTGCAGAACGGATGTTGTTAGCAGACATGAAAACAATATTAATCTCATTTTATAGCTCCATCAGAGCTCTTGGGTGACCAGGCACATTATCAATGAGCAGTAATATTTTGAAAGGAATCCTTTTTTTAGAGCAGTGGGTCTCAGCAGTGGGCATACAATATTCAGTAAACCATGTTAACAGATGTACTGTCACCCAGACTTTGTTCTTCCATTTACAGAACACAGGCAGAATAAATTTAGTATAATTATTTAGGGCCCTAGGATTTTCAGAATGGTAAACAAACATTGGGTTTGACTTAAAAAGTCATCAGATGCATTAATCGCTAACAAGAGTGGTCCTTTGAAGCTTTGAAACCAGGCATTGACTTCTCATCTCTAGCTATCAAAGTCCTAGATGGCATCTTCTTCCAGTATAAGCTTGTTTTGTCTACTTTGGAAATCTGTTGTTTAGTGCAGCCACCTTCATTCATTATCTTGGCTAGATCTTCTGGATAACTTTGATGCAGCTTCTCCATCAACACTTGCTGCTTCACCTTGCACTTTATGTTATGGAGACAGCTTCTTTCCTTAAGTCTCATGCACCAACCTCTGCCAGCTTCAGACTTTTCTTCTGCAGCTTCTTCACCTCCCTCAGCCTTCATAGAATTGAAGAGTAGTTGCTCTGGCCTTGCTCTGGATGAGGCTTTGGCTTAAGGGAATGTTATGGCTAGTTTGATCTTCTATCCAGACCACTAAAACTTTCTCCCTATCAGCCCTAAGTCTGTTTGGCTTTCTTATTTTCCATGTGTTTACTGGAGTAGCACTTTTAATTTCCTTCAAGAACTTTTCCTCTGCATTCACAACTTGACTGCTTGATGCAAGAGGCCTAGCTTTCATTCTATCTCAGCTTTTAATATGCCTTCCTCACTAAGCTTAATCATTTCTAGCTTTTGATTGAAAGTAAGAAACACATCACTCTTCCTTTCACTTGAAAATTTAAAGGCCATATTTCATTGCAATATCCTTGCGACTCAGGGAATATGGAGGCACGAGGGGCTGGGGGGGATGGGCGGTCGGTGGAGCATTGGGGGCTAATACAACATTAAGTTTGCTCTTATATGGGCGTTGTTCACAGTTCCCCAAAACAATTACAATAGTAACATCAAAGATCATTGATCACATCAATATGATAATGAAATGTTTAAAATATTGCAAGATTACCAAAATGTGACCTGGAGACACAAAGTGAGCAAATGCTATTGGAAAAATGGTGCTGATAGACTCGCTCAAGGGCTGCCACAAAACTTCAATTTGTAAAAAAAAAAACCAACCAACTAACTGCGAAGCTCAAAGCTCAACAAAGCCAAGCACAGTGACGTAAGTCATGTTTACACAGCTGTAAGAGGTCTTGGTTCACTGTTAGTTTAATGGGGCGCTTTTTGACAAGGATCCAAAGAGGACAGGAGAGATTCGGCCTCCTCCCTCAGGGTCAGTGTCTTGCAGCGGAGCCCCATACCTACTTCCCACACTACTCTTCTGCCTTGAATTTGCGCGTCATAACCCTGTGCTCTAGTTCACACTCTACTGCGGCCCGATATGAAGTCGCGCAACTCCCACTCTCGGGTTCTCCGTGGCTACCCTGAATGACGGTAAGCGCCCTCCTGACCTCATCAATATGGCTGCTGGAAGCGGCTTTCAGGAAAGAGAGGCGTGGCACCCAAAGACCACTTCCACTTCCGTTGGCGCAAGCGCTTTCGTTTCTTCTGCTACCGTGACTAAGATGGAAGCGTTTTGTGAGTCGCTGTCTGGACTCTGGGCCGGGGGTCCGGCCCCCGGGCAGTTTTACCGCATTCCACCCACTCCCGGTTCCTTGGTGGACCCGGCGTCTGCGCCCTATGGCGGCCCGATTACGCGCACTCAGTAAGCTCTGGGCGCCCCAGCCGGCGCAGGGGGAGGGCCCGAGGGGCCTGGTGCGGCCGGGGGCGTCCCGAGGGAGCCGGGATGGCGAGCGGGGAGCTCGGGGCGCAGGGGCCGGGGAATGAAGGAGTCGCGGAACACGCAAGCGGAACCCGCTGCGCGGGGAGCGGTCTCGGGCCCTTCCCCCACGCCGCCCCTCCAGACCCCTCTCTCTGTCCAGGAACCCCATGGTGACCGGAACCTCGGTCCTGGGCGTGAAGTTTGACGGCGGCGTGGTGATTGCAGCGGACATGCTGGGCTCCTACGGTTCCTTGGCTCGTTTCCGCAACATCTCTCGCATTATGCGAGTCAACAACAGCACCATGCTGGGGGCTTCCGGAGACTACGCTGATTTCCAGTATTTGAAGCAAGTTCTCGGCCAGATGGTGTAAGTCGAATAGAGAATAGGGCGTAGTTCCCAAGTCAGGAGGGGGATCCGCTGTTTTTACATCCCCTTAAGAAGTGAAGTGCTGGGTCGGCTGAGTGACTCACTTGGTTGAGAGCTCACCCAAGAGTGGGAGCTCTGAGCAACAGTGTCGCTGGTTCGATTCCTGGCCTGAGCCAAGCTGCCACTGAGCTGCCAATAGGTGGCAGGATGACTCAGCTAAAAAACAAAAAATAAAGAAGTGCTAAGGTGGGGGCACTTGAGGCCGCAGCAGAGGACAGGGAGAGTTGTTGGGGGTTGGACAGTGAGCGTGCAGCGAACAGCTTTCTACATTGGGGAGTGTAAAATCGGGAAGACTGGTGATGTCTTTTGGCGGGGTGGGGGATGGAAATCCTCACTTTCATGCTGTCCCTTTTCTGACCGTTGCTTTTTAAGGATTGATGAGGAGTTGTTGGGAGATGGGCACAGCTATAGCCCTAGAGCTATTCATTCCTGGCTGACCAGGGCCATGTACAGCCGCCGGTCCAAGATGAACCCGCTGTGGAACACCGCTGTCATCGGAGGCTATTCAGACGGAGAGAGGTTGATTTGAACACAGATAATTTATTTCCTTGACAACCTAATCTCTGTTGCCTATGTAGGGTCTGTCTTTTACCCCTGAGTAAATCCCACTTCTCACTTGGACCCCACAGCCCCATCCTACAGCTAAGATATAGGAAACCTAAGGTGACGTCAGTTCTTTGACCCATTGTGTCCTGTTAGCTTCCTGGGTTACGTGGACATGCTTGGTGTTGCCTATGAAGCCCCGTCGCTGGCCACCGGTTATGGTGCATACTTGGCCCAGGTGAGCAGTCGGTTGAGAGATGCGGGAGGGAGGAAGACAGAAGGCACTGGGGCTTAGTGGGCTGTGTGATTGTTCTTCCCATGAAATTCTGCTGTGAAGAACAGGTTAGGATCCCCACTGCTGGGAAGATGGTTCTCTGTGCTCCAGACTGTAAGTGTGGCACTTATGTTCCAATGACAAGGTGGTATGTTCAGGAGTTAGTAGATACGTGGAAAGAGGACACCCTAGAACTTTCCTTCTAGGTAGGTCTTAGCACAAGTAAACAGAGTTCAATTTGTTCTGGTGAGGCAGCAGGTAGGATGTCACCTTTACACTTATTTGTGCATATTGCACCATAGACTTGCAACAAATAGTCTGGTATTCAGCGCCTGATACCTCCCATGTTTTTCCCCTAAATCTCTCTAGCCTCTGCTGCGAGAAACTCTGGAAAAGCAGCCAGTGCTGAGCCAGACTGAGGCCCGAGAGCTAGTGGAACGCTGCATGCGAGTGCTGTACTACCGAGATGCCCGTTCTTACAACCGGGTGAGGAGGGGTGTGAATAGTGATGGGGCTCTCATTGGCAGGTTCTGGATACTTGCAAATGCCTGGGGTCTCTGTGCTTTGAAGAACAGATTGCCCCATTTCTCTGTTTCCTATTTTCATATTAGGGCAAGACCCTTTATTTGACCTTTGACCCCTTTCATGTGGGGTGGGCCATTTCATTGAGAGCTCTGCTTCCTTTTCAGTTTCAAATTGCTACTGTAACCGAAAAAGGAGTTGAAATAGAGGGACCACTGTCTGCAGAGACCAACTGGGATATTGCCCACATGATCAGGTGATTGAAATTAAAATTACAGAAAGAAACAGGTGGTGGAACTGGGAGGCCCCTTGGCTCACAACTAAGCTATGTTTTTCTGGAAATCTCAATCCAGAAATTGTTTGGATGAAATGTGTTTTGGTTGGAGGATAGAGCTGCTTTTGGGAATTGATTCCTCTCCCGATGGCTTCACAATTTTATTATGCTCTCTTTCTTTTTAGTGGCTTTGAATGAAATACAGGTGGATTATCCAGAACTGAAGTTGTACCCTTCTTTCAACTTTGAACTTCGCTGGTTCAAAGGTAGCCTTTTTGTAAAATAAAAAAACCTTTTGAAATGCTTGCTGAGTGGTTGTATTCTGTCTGAGTAGGTCGCACCAAGAGTGAAACCACTAAGTACTGCCATATGCCATCTCCCTACCTGGTCAGAGAACGCTTTGGCTGTTGGTTCTTACAGCAAATAGTTCTCTGCATGACAATATAGAAGACCCACGACTTTTCATTTGGGTCTGTACTGAAGGCAGCTTTGTGTAGAAGCCAGGCATAATCTGTGTGATAACATTAACTGGCTTTTGTTTTAGTATTTTTCAACATTCCCACCCATGCCCTAGATTCTAATAGTTTTTGGTTAATGTTGGCTGCAAATGTGGTTTTAGTTAAAACACCATTTCAAAGATAGAAATGTAGCATCTATTAGCTGTTCTGTATAAGGTTACCCCCAAGCTGGAACCTACAGCCTCAATCCCTCCCCCATCCAACCTCCATATGGAGAATACTAAGTAACTTCAACATTTAACCTAAACGTGTCTAAATCTACTAATTTCTAGCATTGTCACAAAACCTCATACAAGTTCTGTTCATTAAAGAGTCCTGGGGGGGCCGGCCGAGTGGCGTGGTGGTTGAGCGCTGGCCTTGGAAGCCAGCGGCCCCGGTTCGGATCCCACATGAGGGCCAGTGACACTGCCCTCAAAAAAAAAAAAAAAAAAAAAAAAGTCCTAGGGGACTGGCAGAGTGGTGCATTGGTTAAGAGTTGGCTTGGGACACCAGTTCTTAACAGCAGGGCCCCGTTTTGGATCTCACGTTAGGGCCAGTGACGCTGCGCCCTCTACAGCTAAGATGGTGAACAACAGCTCCACTTGGAGCTGGGCTGCCATAAATCGCCAGTGATGGTGTAGGCTGCTGTAAGCTATCATGAGTGGCTGGCAGCCAGCGTGAGCTGCCAAGAACCACCGTGAGTGGCCATCCAGGGGCCGGCGACCGATCTGCCTCACCCAGGAAGAGCGCAACGATAATACCAACATGGGCCAGTAAAGCGACGTCCTCCACAAGACTGAAGAATAAAAGGACAGTGACTTGTCTGTTTCCCTTCCCCAATTCCCCGCTGTTCCCTCCCCCAGTTCCCCAATAAAATCTTAGGGGAAAAAAAAAAATCCTAGGTGCAGCTGTGAGACAGTTGGGGTATTGGCCAAATTCTGCCCCTGGAATGGTGGTAAACCCAATTTTAAAAATAAATACCATACGTAATTCTGATGGCATATTCTCTAAACCTTTTTGAGACAGTAGTATAAGCAGCAAACCCAAAACTTACAGAAATTCAATGACATAAGAGCCAAATGAGAAAACATTCCTCCATTTCTGTCACCCATGATCACAAGTACATTTAAGCCAAAGGAAACCATAAGCTTTCAATTAGAGCATTCTACACATTCAGTCTCAACACAGAAAGTAGTCAATAAATACTTGTTTATTGATTAAACTGAATTATAAAAAACAAAACAAAAAAAATCTTCCTTCTACTATTAAGCCATGCGGGCGGAATCCACAAAAGTAACTTCCAGGCCAAAACCCAGCTGACCCACTGTTGGCATTATGGTCTTAAAAAAGTTACCCATCGAGAAGTCATAGTGTGTAGAGGCCAGGAACCTAGCTCTAATGCTAGGGCTGCTGCGGAGACTACCAGAGGGGAGGATTAGATGGTTGTAGACGGAGCTGACCATAGTTCAAAAGGCAAAGGGTTGACTTGAAAGTCCATATTCTGTCAAGTGGCATCAGGCGAAAAGCTGGGGAAGAGAAACCCAGAAGGACCCTCAGTTCAGTTTTCAGATGCCACGGGTTCACAGAGCTGGCCAGGCTGTTTATGGGAGGGGTCAGTCCAGTTCACTATATTATAGTGTTCTGGGGGATTAGAAACAAAAACAGGGGTGAGGAGAAACAGGTGGTAACAAACATAACACCTGCACCACCAGGCCCATCACATTGTGAACATTTGCCAGTCTGTGAAAGCCTATTAAAATAGGGTTACCTAGAAAAGAAAAAACCAAAAAACAAAAAACACATTGTTTATAAACCCATATCCCCTCATTTTATTAAATGTTCCACGTATGTACATTCTAAAGATGAACCATTTACAAGCCTGTGCAGGTTGCCTCCTCGGCTCGCAGGAGGAAACATTGCCGAAAGCCTCAGGATGGACAGAAGAATGGTGTAGCTGTGGGAAAAGGTGGACTTGGATTTTTGTTCCTTTTCTCAATGTTATAGTACATTTTAGTTTATAGCCATGAATACATACAATTTTTTAAAAAATCCCTCATGCAAACGGTAGAAAAATTTTTTCCTTGAAGCTGGCAGTGAAAAATAAAAATTCCTGTCTTTTTCTTTGTGCACACCCCCGTATGATTCTTCTGCGGGTGAGGTTCTTCTCTAAGCATTAAGAGAAACGGGAAAGCCACAGGGTTAAAGCAGGATTTCAACAAGTGGTCTGTCTTTAGAGTTCAACACTTAAGTTCTTGCACAATTAGTTCCTGGCTGTAGGACATGTGGTCTCTTAACAGGTATGCTGTCCACTCAACGAATGAAGTTCAACAGGGCAGGGACTGCCCCTGGGGGTCTGCAGGACAAAGACCCCACACTGGGAACGGCTCCCACCCTAACACTCGCGTGGTCACCTCAGTACCTCCTGCTTGCTAACGACACGTGTGATCCTTTGTCCAGGGTGATGGTGTGAGAATGGGGGAAGGGGCCAAGGATGGCAAGTGCAAAGGATATTGATTTTATCGTGTTTTTGTTGGAGGGTGGGTGGTGAGGGGAAAAAAATTCATTATTCTGGATGATTCAAGGTGGTTTCATGCATTTTTAAAGCCACAATTTTATATCTAGAGTTGCTGTAGAAACCAACATCTCTGGAGAGGGAAGGTAGGAAAGGAGAAGGAAGAGAGAGTTCAGTGGGATTTTTTTTTCCATTTTCGTTTTTATATAAAAGTGTTAAGACCACAATGAAAAAAGTTTTTTTATCCATATATAATAAACCAGTTTGTGAGCTACATAATTTTCTTTCCCATCTTCAGAAATGTTCTCACATTGACAATGGTTGGATAGCATCATGCCCAGACATTGGCCACACAGTAAAACAAACAAACCCAGATGTACTATGATACAATTGAGGTAAAAAGGGGAAACAAAAGATTTAACATTCACCCACGAAGTATTTTTTTTTTTCTTTTCTTGATTTTGTCAGAAAAATACCAAACACAGTGATTTAAGTTTTAAAAAAAAGTCACAGAAACCTGTTTTTAGCATAAGTGAATGACCAATGGGCCAGCTCCTCGGCTCAGACGTGATCACTATTGGTTTTCCTAATAATCCACAAATCCACAGGGAAGTAGAAGTCAACATCAGGGGCAGTGGTGGCATAAAATTAAAAAATATAAACCAAATAACCCACCTGGTATACCCCCTTTTCCCTAAATCCCTCTCCCCTCCCTCACACTTTCCCACCCCCACTCCACATCCCCTCTTGACCCCAACACTCAAATCTCCATCAGATCTAGGTCGGCTTCTTCAAAGCCATAGAAGGACTCGGTCTCGCTTTCCCCCTCAAAGAGCTGATGAAGGCTCTCAGGCTCAACTGTCTCTTCGGGAGATGACCTGGTCCGGGGAGTGGAAACCGAGGGCTCCTCCGACTGTTCCCCACTCAGCTTCAGCTGCTCCTCCAGGGAGGCGAGGAGCTCCTCCTGCATGTCAGCGTTTCTTGTGGGTGAGCTCATGTTGCCGTCAGGGCCCGGCAGCACGCTAGCCACGAGGAAGGACCGCTGTACCAGCTCGGGACAGTCCCCAACCACGGCCAGCACCTCGGCCAGCCAGGCCATCACCAGCTGCAGCAGAATGCCAGAATCGCACGCACTATCTGCCATTTCCCGGGCCTGCTCCTTCCACTTTTTGTGCAGGAAGTTCTTGACTGTTCGTTTGATGCACACGTCTAACGGCTGAATTTTGGAGCTGCAGCCTGCCGGGACCACTGCCGGCAGCGTGCTGGAGGCACTGAGCAACGCCAGCACCTCCTCTGACAGGTGGGTGCGGTGGCAGTCCATGACCAGCATGCCTTTGCTGTGCTGGCAGGCCGCGTGCTTCCGCCACACGCGGGTGGCCCACAGCTCCATGATCTCGTCGTCACTGTAGCCGCTCTCCTTCGCCTCCAGCAAGATGGAGTCCGGCACGTCAGCGGGCTGATCCACGTGTCCTCGGGAGCAAACCAGGGTGGGAAGGACCGTGCCGTCCGCCAGAATGGCCAGCACCACGTCACACCAAGGCTCTCCCGCGCCCACCGTCTGCAGGGCGTTCTCCTTGCGGTCGTCACTGCTCAGCACCTCTGTGTCCAGGAACAAGGAGATCTCATCGATGGCCACGATCATAGACAACGGGAGGTCCTGGTTGTGGATCTGCCGCTGGACAAACTCAATGAAGAGTCCCGCGCTCTCCGCCACATCCTTAGGCAGCGTGTGCGCCACGGCGCGCCTGGCATGGGGTGTCAGGTGGTGCCGCAGCATGAAGCGCACGGCCCACTCGTAGGAGATCTTAAATCCCCCCTCCAGGGAACGTCCTATTTTGGTGGCCTTCTGGAACAAGGTCTCCTCGTTGACGGGCAGCTGCTGCTCTCGCTGGGTCAGCACCCACTCGGCCAGTTTCTCTTCTGCCTCAAAGCTCAGGTATTTGCCCTCCAGGCTCTCCCCCTGGGAGGCCTGGAAGCGCCGGAGCCACCGGCGGATGCGCCGCTGCGGGTTCCGGAAGTGCTCAGCCGCCTGCTCCGTGTTGCAGCACAGGGCGAACAGGACCGCGCGGAGCTTCTTGACTGACAGCTGCTCCTTCTTACCAAGCCCACCACTGTTCCCACCCGCCAAGGCTGGCTCAGGATCCTGGATGGCTGGGCTCCCTTCGTCCTGCTCATCCACATTCAGACATTCGGCCCCCTCTGTAGCCAAGGGCGGCAGGGCTAAGGGCTGGGGGTGGGTGGGGGTCGGCGGAGGGGTGGCGGTGGAAGCTGGTGACTGGAGTGCCTGGGGCGTGGGAGGCGGCAGCTCTGCAGGCTCAGCTGGGGTGGCCCCCGCAGACTTCACAGTGACAGCTTTATTAGAGGGGAGGGGAGGAGGAGGGTACATGTTCTTCAAGTTCCGGTCATGCACTCGGTCACGCGTCTGGCCATGCCTATAGGGTTAGGAACGACAAGGCTCAGGTAAACCAGGAAAACGCAACAGTAACAGCAGTAGTGGTAATAATAATAAAGGCCAAACACACTGCAAAACAGAAATTAAACCATGAAGTGAATTTATGTTACCTTGAGTGAGCTATCCAAGTGAGTCCTATGGAAAATGAGACAATAAATAAAAGTGAGCTCAGTGGAGAAACGAGCCTTTCAAAGACAGTGTCTGGGATTTCAACCAGAAAAGCAAAGTGACTACCTGCTCAGTCTTACACACCTTCGGCCTGGAAGGTTCCCACTGGGTGGAGTGTGTGGACAGTGGATAGTTAGGACTGGTAGGGGTGCTCCTGACGTACTGTGTCACCTGTCTCCTCCTCGTTTTTTCTTGCCCTCCCCACCCGCCTCTCCTACTTACCTCGCGGCAGGATGCTGCTGGATCTGTGCGAGGGGTTGAATACCAAATGCTTGGCCATGGCATCTCCCACCGAGGTCACAAAGGTGCAGGAAGTGCAGGCCAGCTTGATTCCACTAGGAGAGAGCCGAGAGAATCTAAGACATGCAGCAGGGACATGAGAGAAGCTCTGAGGCTTACCTAATACCTAATAAAGGGGCGTCCCTCCTTCTTTCTAATTAATTCACACACCCACCTACCCACCCCCAAACAGTTAACAAGGATCCAATGTAAAAACTTGAAAAATTAAGAGACCAGTAAGTTTTTCCTTACCTCACAGAATTTTTAAACAAAGCCAAATACTTGGGGCTCTTCCGTGGAACATGATTGCTAAGAAACAAAGAAACAGTGGTGTGAATTCCAGGGTTCTGTGGGCTGGACCAGAGATTGCCACTACCAAGAGAGCCCCAGTGAACAAGATGACTCTTCTGTGCAGCCTAACTCATCCCAAGCCCATTTTCGTATCATATTACTGTTTTTACTAAGTATATGAACCACGGGGGTCTGTGGAAATGTACATTGGGCGGACCAGGCTGGGGCAGGGCCCAGGGGCCATGCTCCTAACAAGCTTCCGGGAGCGGGGCCGGTCCTTGGACCATGCCTGCAGAAGGAGGTCCCGCCAGAGTTGAGCACAGAGCAGCCAGCCACGTGGACATGGGCTGGTCTCTTCTCCAGTGCGGAGAGGGACAACAGCTCTAATCTAAGAGCTGGAGGAGAAAACATTCTGTGAACAGGGAAAGGTTCTGAGGGAAACTCCCAGAGGCAAACACTGGGTTACACATGACTTACTTGATCATGTGGTTGGCATACGCTCGAGAGCAGCACGTGCTATAGCGACACAGAGAGCAGTGAACGTAAGTAGGGAAATGATTCGGGAAGTCCGGGATCTCAAAGCTGCACTCCAGACACGTCTGCCGGCCCATGACACTCCTGTCAAGCAACAAGGAAGATTCTCATCACTGCTCTGGAGCCCCACAATGTAGGGACTTCAGACGACAGGTGGCATGCACAGGCTACCACATTGCACCCCCAGCCTCTAGCAGGTGACACTGACATTTTCCGGACAGCTCTCTTCTGGATGCTGCGCTGCACAGGGGGGTAGAGGAAGACAGGCAGAGGGTCTGTTGAGGAGCTCAGCGGTCCTGCCTCCTGCAAGGTGCTGGCAGGTGCATCACTGGAGGAGACAGGAACGGTTCGTGGCTGCCCTCGGGAAGCCCGGATTGTCACCTGTGGGTCAAGGAAAGGAACAATGAGACATGCGAAACCGCAGACACTACAAGGCTCCCTCCTCCTGGGTCTGTACAGGAAATGGCGCCAAACCCCTTTACCTTGGTGCCTGGTTTCAGACCCTCCAGCTGCTTGGGTTTACGGAAGGTTTTATGGTGCTGAAGCTTGTGTTCAATTTTGTCCTTGGCGAAGAGAAACTGCAGCCGGCACTTGTTGCAGTGATAAACATTCCTCTTCTGCAGGGGGAAAAAAGAGCAAGAGTCTTAATGGTTTCCAGTGAATTTTCTTTCCTGAGGAGCATGTAAGTTAACGTCAACCTTTCTGTTGGTTATTTAAGAACCAGAAAGTAACACACGACCCAACAGCCAAACGCTAGAATCCCCACCTTCCATTCTCCCAGAGAAAGGTGAGCTCAAAGCCAGGATGACCAGCTCCCCAAACTATGTACCCCCGGAGTCACTGTGGTCCCTTGGATGAGTGGTCCTGTTTTATCTTTACAATGTGAACATGCCACCCACTCCTGGACAGTGTTCATCCTAATTTTTTTTTTTTTTTTGAGGGCAGTGTCACTGGCCCTCATATGTGGGACCCGAACTGGGGCCACTGGCTTCCCAAGCCAGCGCTTAACCACCGGGCCATTCGGCCGGCTCCTTCATCCTCATTTTTTAAAATGCAAGAAAACATACATGGTGAAAAGAAATCATACTTATTCTGTGCTCTTTCATATTTAAGTTTGCCTACAACTCTGGCCCTCGGTCCCTTTCCACAGAAACAACGCGTTACCAGTTTCTTGGGTTTCTCTCATGGACAGTCTGTGTATAATGATGTAACAAACACATATGTCTCTGATCACCACTCCCATTTTCTTTTCCTTTTACAACATAAACCGCAGTGCTCCTCTACACCTTGCTGGTTTTCCTGTTAACACACCACTGATACAGAGATGCCTCCCTGTGAGACAGACCTTCTGAGGATGCGGACGGCCGAGCAGCGAGGTCCTTCAACAACAGGCCCCGTGTCTGATTTTCTTCATGAGGATGGGAGACTATAATCTCAGTTACAAGGGACAATTTCTGTGTCTCTATATGGAAATACATCTGAGGATTTTCAGCAGTCACTACTGTGCAGATGAGTGTGTGAGAGTGCGGGCGTGTCTGCACACACAGGTGCACCCGTCTTGTTCTCCATGTTGTGCCCTCTCTGTCCCTTCGCTCTCCTCTAGCGGCTCCTTTCTCTTAGCGTTTTACAACAAAGCCACGTCTACTCCATAAAAACAGCAACAACAAATTCTCCCTGGCTACCTCTTCCCCAGGATCTATAACCCTTGGTTCCTGCCTTCCTAGACAAAATTCCTCCATTTCCTTCCCTCTCATCATCTGTCCTGCTGAACCCTGGCTTCCACCCCACAAACCAACAAAATGCTCGTTACAGGCCAGCCTCTAAGTGTCTATCTTCTTGGTACCTCCCGGCAACATTTTGATCACACCCTTTTCTTCAAAACACTTTCTCCTTCCCTCAGCTTCCATGATACCGAGAGTCTCTGCTTTTCCTGCTGTGACTACGGTCCTAGCTTTGTAGATGGAGACTTGGGGTCCTAAGCCTTCATCTTATTCTCAGTGGTCAGGGATGAGAAGGTGGAGGGGTGGCAGCATGGCACTTACATGTTTCAAATCCACTGGATTCATGTCATGACGACTCCTAAGCACCTTTCCCACAACCCACGCTCTTCCAGGCAGACATGCCAGCTACCCACTTGATAAGCAGCCACACAGTGTCGCAGACACTGACACCTCAGGACACAAAATTTTACTTTCTCCCATGTTTCTCTCAATTCATAGTCCCACCCCTCACCCAAGCACCCATGCAGAATCTCAGGTGCCACGTCTTAACTACTGCCTTGTGAACTTCACCTAATCCGCCCCTAAGTCAGAAATACCACTTCACTTGTCAATCTCTCTCAACTCTCTTTTTTCTTCATTTCAAACACCAAAAGCCATTACTGTCTCTCACCTGAACCGAACAGGCCTTGTTTAGTCTCCCTAACTCTACTCTTAATCTCCTTCAATTCACTGTCCTCAGTGCAGTCCGTGCAATCATAACTAAAAGCAAATTTGAACACATTACTCCATGAGTTAAAAACCCCTTTAATGGCTTCCCAACAACTTATTAGAAAGTTGAGGGCCGGCCAAGTGGTGTGTTGGTTAAGAGCTGGCTTGAGACGCCAGCAGCCCTGGTTCAGATCCCACATATGAGGACCAGTGACACTGCCCTCTACAGCTAAGATGGTGAACAACAGCTCCACCTGGAGCTGGGCTGCTGGGAATCCCCGGGGATGGCATAGCTGCAGCCCCTGCTGCAGTGGGCAGCCATAGGCTACAGTGAGTGATGCGCAGCCAGTGTGAGCAGCTGGCAGCCAGTGTGAGCTGCCAAGAGCCACTGTGAGAGGCCTTCCAGAGGCCAGCAACCGATCCACCTCATTCGAGAAGAGCGCAATGATAATACCAACATGGGCCAGTGAAGCAATGTCCTCCACAACTAGACTGAAGAACAAAAGGACAACAACTTGTCTGTTCCCCTTCCCCAGTTCCCCAACGCTGTTCCCCACCCCCAATTACCCAATAAAAATCTTTAAAAAAAAAAAAAAAAAAGGAAGTTGAAACTCCTTTACATGGTTACAAGAGTTTCCACAGTCTGTTTCCTATCTTCCACCCGACTCCGTACCCTACACTCCAACCATCCTGAGCTGTTTTCAGTTCCCAGAAGCTCCAATCTCTCGCCCTGTGCCTCTGAGCGCAAGCTTCTCTTCCACCTCTCTGGCTCAGCTTTGCTCATCCTTCAGGTCATGAACACCCTTCTTCCTGGAAGACTCGCTGGGCTTCCAGAACAGGTATGTGCTTTTCTAAATCCCGTATTTCCCCCAACACAACATTCGTAATGCTTTATTGCACTGTTTAATTTCGCGTTTGCCACTAAATCTCTAACACGTAGCCCAACGCAATGTGTATAACTGAAATTCAATAAACTTTTGCCAATACATCTGTCTTCTTCTGTACCAAAGTTATTTGCCTAGCTCAGCATCTGTAAACCAAAAAAATGAAGAGTGTGGGAACGGCCTGTTGCCTGGTACCTGGTGCCTCATGTAATGCTGCTGGAACGCATTGCCATTTTTGAAGACCTTCAGGCAGTAGGGACAGAGCAGGTGCCGCGTGTCCTCGTGGATCATCCGGAAATGGACATCTACCTCAGAGTAGAGTGATGAGCGATACTGACACACCTGAGGCACAGGACAGAGGAAGTAAGCTAAGAGGGAAGTGAACAACCGAGGCCCCAACAGAGAGCAGCAACAAAAATGTTCAAACATGAAAAAATTTTCCTAAATGTCCAGGAACCAAATTCTTTTTCTGAGTTTGTAATGCAGGCGTATGTTTGGGATAAATTCAGCAGCAAATTTAAAATAAAAACAGGATGGACAGAGGAGTGTGAGAACAATCCGCGTTCTATGACTAAGGGGAGCCGATTTTCTCTGTCCAGTTCCAAAGGGCAAGCTCTGGAGACAGATCCTCCCTTAGCACACGCACATGCTCCTTTATGTTTCCTCCTGTGTGGAAAATCCTGAAAACAGAACCTGTGCTTACTCCTTCTTCTGTATCTCCTCAGCGTTTTTGACACTGAGTGTGTGTGGTAATATTCAGCAATGGGCATAGTGGCTTCTTTTTTTTTTTTTTAGCTGAGCCATCCTGCCACCTGTTGGCAGCTCAGCTCAGGCCGGGAATCGAACCGGTGACCCTGTTGTTCAGAGCTCACCCTCTTGAGCAAGCTCTTAGCCAGCTGAACCACTTGGCCGGCCCACAGTGGATTCTTTATATTGGGCCTGAGAGCAGGATGGCTAATGCTCCCTGGAGACAAAGGCAATACCTGACAAACGTAAGGCATCTCTCCAGGCTTATGGGTGTCCTTCATATGCTGGAGAAATAGTGGCTCACTCTCGAACGCCCACTCACAGATCTTGCACTTGGCTGTCAGAAGAAAAGTAATCAATAAATCCACCTGAAAATGAGACCACAGTCCTCTCGGCTCATTGTATTTTCTCTGACTTCTAAATCTTCCTTTTTAGGAGTCAGGGAAATCATTAAGTCTCTTCTATTCTTTCTTTAAAATGGTACCATCTCAACATCTGTGTGGCTGATAAGACCATGGCTCTAGCTCAGACTTCTGAGGTTCCATTCTAGATTTTGAATTATCTACAAGACCTTTTTTTGTTTGTTTTGTTTCGTTTTTTTGAGGGCAGTGTCACTGGCCCTCACATGTGGGACCCGAACCGGGGGCCGCTGGCTTCCGAAGCCAGCACTTAACCACCGCGCCACTCGGCCGGCCTTACAAGACATTTTTTTTTGTATTATTTTTATTATTATTAATAGTTACAGATGTATAAAACTATGCAATAGTTATCTTTTTCACCCCTTACAAAGTGACTACCCCCTCCTCCTTACCCCCCTCCCCCGCCTACAAGACCTTTTTAATTGGACATTCTACCATCAACTCTCTCCTGCTTCCCACTGTTTCCTTCCTCACTCCCCTGCCTCCTCCTGAGCTCATAACTTAGGCACCATCTGACTCCAAATCCCTGTGTTCTGTTCACCATTATTTCAGAATGCATTTAGGAATTGTCACTTCTCCATTCTCACAGGCAAAAACTTGGTAGAAGCCCATATGATTTCCTACTGCTGTATCAGCTAACTTCTAATACTTTTAATTTCTCCAATAAATAGTGTCTTTTTTATGACCAGTATCAAATGAATTCTTTCAAAATCCTACATTACTTCATTTCTCTGCTCAAGGAGAGACAATAATTACCTCCTATGAGTAATTCAACAAACATTTACTGAACATCTATTAAATGAGTACAAATAAGAATTTGTCCTCAAAAAAACTGACAATAATGAACAGAAGTTCTTACCTTGTTATGAGTTGTGTCATAGTATTAACGAATTTGAGGTAACTTTTAATTTGGCTATTTTGTAAGGCTACATAAGACTGCAGTTCTGAATTTTTGGTAAACATTTTAATTGCTACACATTTTTAATTACATAGGCAAAATATAAATATTTGTATTTTTCTTACTGTCACTAGATTTTCATATTTTTGCAATTATGGCAATTGTAAATTTGAAGCTTTGAGCATTTATGTACAATGTCCAACCCCTAACACCCTAAAAGATGAATGAAGTCACGATAATTCCTTAAAGTAAAACAACAAAAAAAACCCAGGTTTTTAATCTGGGGTCCAGGGAAGAGGTCTCAGGAAATGTCGGTATCCTCTGAAAATATTTGCAAAAGAGGAACATGTCTGTTCTTCTGAGAAGAAAATTTACAAGTTTTGTGTTTATTTTCTTAAGGGTCTGCAACCCACTTAGAACCACTGCCTAAAGGTACGTTAGGTGTTACCAGGACACAGACACAGAAATAGGAAATTCTGCCTAGAAGAATGAGGAAAAGCTGTCAGACATTTAAGCTGCACCTTGAAAGGAGAATCGCGGTTTGCAGACAGAAGAGCCACGAGAAGACCAAGGGCAAAGGCATGGAGGTGTGTAAGTGCCAACACGTTTAGGAAACAGTCACTAGTGGCATGACGGTATTTCCTTCTGTTTTGTTTTCCTTAGCTCCTGGTTCCATTCACTCACCCACCTTCTTTAGTTAGTTTTTGTTCTTTTCTAGACCACCTGTGAGCATTGGTGTTTTCCAACCTTCTGTCCAAGGCTTTCTTATTCCATGTTTTCCCTAGGCATCTCGTTCAACCTCAAAGGCGTTTCCTACAACCTACATATCAGCTCTGTTGTTACCCCATCATACATCATTAATCGTAACATTTATTAAGCAATTTCAACTGCACAAATACCATGCTAAGAGTTATGTGTTATCTGATACCCAGAAAATCAGGGAGACAGGAACCTAAGACATCAGTGGGCTGTAGAGATTCCAGTAACCTTTCACATCCATCTGCAGGGGAAGAAGCTGGTGAGGAACCAGATGCAAGAGGGAGAAGCACTGACTTTCCCACGTGGCTGCCCACACAATGGCCCTGCCAGCACCATCACCCTTTACCACCTAGCAATCTCGCACTCTGAGAAAACAGGTGTGAGTACTACAGCTCCTGTTTCCTGTTCTCCAAATGATGGGAGGACAGAGTCCCTATGCCTTCCTAAGGCTCATCCAACCTCATCACTCTGTGTAGTCCAAGATTTTATCAAGTGGGTCGTTTATCCTCTCAAGCCCTCTCCACACAAGACCTGCCTAACACCTGGACGTGGGGAAGCCCCCTGAAGCATCCTCTCCTCAGTCCTACCTCCTCCTCAGTTTACTGCCCTTAAACAAGCATGAAGAGCCACATAATGCTGTTATAATTCTACTGCTACCATAATTAAATATAATGATCCATTGATGTTTGGGGACAATTCAGGAAATCTGAAAATGGACTTAGAATTAGATAATACTAAGGTTTTATGATTAATTTACTTAGGCCTTGACAAAGGTACTATGGCTACATTGAGAAAATTATCCTTATTTTTTAGATACATACCGAAATATTTAGGAGCAAAATATCACTGTATCTATAATTTAATTTCAAAACTCCAGAAAGTAAAAAAAAAAAATTTCAAAGTTAATAAAAGCAATGGACCCCAAAATATTAATATTAAAAAACATACTACTTGCATACAGAATCCGCTGTGGGTGCAGGAAAAGGGTCCAAGAATAAAACTGATATGTAAGCTAAAAGTCAGGGGTGACAGAGCAAAATATCATTGTATCTATAATTTAATCTCAAAACTCCAGAAAGTAAAAAAAAAAAAAAAAATTTCAAAGTTAATAAAAGCAATGGATCCCAAACTATTAACGTTAAAAAACATACTACTTGCATATAGAATCCGCTGTGGGTGCAGGAAAAGAGTTCAAGAATAAAATTGATATGTAAGCTAAAAGTCAGGGGTGACAGAGTGGTAAGCCAAGAGAGAAAGATCGATAAGGTTCTGCACTTTCTTTTTTTCCATAAGGAAAAACTTGTTTTTCCTATGTATAGTCCATATGTTCTCATAAATGGACTAACAAAAACCTATTGACCAGGTTCTGTATAAATTGGGTTAGATCTTTTCACTGGGAGAAATAGATGAGTTATCTGGGCTGCCTGTCATGGTGGGTGAAGAATTCTGGGTCTTAACTAGACGGAGCTGACTGCTCTGCCACTACACTGCAGTGCTGCCATGACTGATTTCAATACTTACTGCACCCCCAAACACTTCGTCCTGTGCCCCACTGTGCAATATGGGGCTGTGGGCCGGCCGAGTGGCTCAGTTGGTTAAGAGCTCGCTCAAGAGTGCGAGCTGAGCTCTGAACAACAGCGGTTCGATCCCCAGCCTGAGCTGAGTTGCCATTGAGCTGCCAATAGGTGGCAGGATGGCTCAGCTAAATAAATAAATAAATAAATAAATAAAAAATATGGTGACTGCCAGTGATGTGTGCTCAGTGAGCACCTGAGATGTGGGCCCAGACTGAGATCTGCTGGGAGAGTACTACATCCACCAGATTTCAAAACATGTTTGTTTTTTGTTTTTTAAATGAATGAGGCCATTTTAAAATATAGAATCTCTGCTTTTTTATTTATTTATTTATTTTTTATTTTTATTTTTAGAGGGCAGTGTTACTGGTCCTCATATGTGGGATCCGAACCCAAGCCACTGGTGTCCCAAGCCAGATCTTAACCACCGCACCAATGGGCCGGCCCAAAACATGTTTTTTTAATTATTTTACTTTTTAAAATGTATGTATAGTTGGTACTCAATATTGTACTAGTTTCAGGTGTATATACAGTGACTCAACATTCCTATACCTTATGATGTAATCACCACACTAAGTCTAGCAATCATCTGTCACTGTGCAAAACTATCACAATATTAAAAATCTGTTTTCTTAATGGAAAAAAGTTACATACCTCATTAAATTTAAAATTTTGATTAAAATGTAAAATGGATACTAAAAAAATTAAAATTATATGTGTGGCTCACATTATATTTCTACTGACCAACACTAGTCTAAGTCACCCATGGTGGCTCCATTCCTTTTGCTGATGTGACCAAGGCCAAGGAGGTAAGAAGGGGAAGCATTTCTGCCTTGGAAGAAACAGATTCAGGAAAGACACAGAAGGGTATGGTCTGTTCTTCATCTGCACAATCCTGTGTCTGAGTGCAATGCCCAAGACTAACACAGCCACTCTATGGGCCAGAGACAAGAGAAAGGCTGAGAAGCAGAACCCTCAAGAGGACCAAAGTCCTCTCAAATGATACAACAGATGTCCTCGCTGTTTACTTTCTTTCTAGGTGGGTTTTTAATTTGCAGCAGAAGCATCCACATCACATGCATATTTCTGGCCCTTCTGCGTTTGCTCACGCCGTTTCCCATCACCTAAAACCTGTCCTTACTTCTTTCTATCCACCAAAATCCTTCTGGTATTTAAAGATTAAAAATTTAAGCATGACTTTCTGTGAAATCTGGCCACAGGAATTGTTCCTCATCTCTGAACGATTTTACTATTGGGATCACACAACACCTATGTGTATAATAAATATAATGTGCTGTTCGCACATTTTCCCACATACACACACTTTTTGTTTCTTCAACAAAACTAGAAGTCCCGTAAAGGACACAGGAAGCATTCTAGAGGACTGGGCTCAAGTTCTCACAATGTCACTTGACAGGAGGAGTCCACTCATAAGCGAATGACTTGGCTTTTCTAAGCTTGTGTCCAGGCCGTTTTCCCTCATCTGTACAGTGTGCAGTGTAGAGAACGCTCTGACTTACACTTCACTGAAAGCACTGTCTCCATGGTAAAGTACTTCATAACATTATCTTTTATCTTACATAAAACCTACCAGGGGAGTAGCTAAAATGGAGGTCCAAATACAGATGCTCCTTCTATCACAGGATCTGGCAATAAATCCTGTGGTCCTGAGCCAGAGCCCCAGCTAACTCAGGATCTAGCCCTAAACTCAATTCATACTGAATTCAAACAGAACAGAAGTCAAGCTTGTAAGAAAACAGCGTCAGTGAAGTAAGGAATTGATGACAAATATGCAAACAACTTCCTCTACAGTGTTACTTACCCACGTGAATATAAGTAAATATAATATAGCCGACTCCCTCTAGTGCCAATCACTGATAAGGAGAGGAGAGCTAAGTGTAGCCCTAGAGTTGAAGAGTTTCCAGACTTACTAGTCGATTCGTAGGGACTGTGGACATTTTCCAAGTGGCACTGGAGCTGGAAGGGAGTGGAAAACTGGCGGTAACAGTGCTGGCAGATGGTGTGGCCGTCCACCTCACCATTCTGCTGATCAAGCTCTACGTGGTGCTTCATGTGGTTCATGAACCTGTAGCAGCAGAGTACAGAAAACATGTAAACATGAGAAGCCTTGGAGATGTAACCAGATCACGGAACAGACATTACCTGTCCCCCCATTCCCCCGGTTCCTGTTAGGGAATCCAGAAAAGGGTTCCTGAAATTAAGAGAGTTCTGTGGAAGGAGATATACTGGTCTCCCTTCATCTACCCAAGGGTGTCTTTTATTTATTATATAATAACAACTAAGGTACTAGCTATTGATTTTCATGATAATCCTTAGCAAGACTCGATAACAGGACCATTCCCCGGAGGGGAAGGCTTATTAAACAGGTAAGACAATGTCAGTCTTCTCTTGTTTAAGGTTACGTCCAAGGCTCCCTGACACTCACCGAATGTTGTTCTTTAGCCTTTTGGTACAATGTGGGCATCGGAAAGACGTGGCGACCTTAGGGAAGTTCGTGAGTTGGGCTACTTTGCCACCATCCCGTCCATAGTAGAAGTCATCCACTAGCATAATGAGCTTGGTCTGGACAGTATCACCCACATTCTCATTGGGCTCTGGTACTTTCGTAGGTGGTGACAGCGCAGGAATTGGTGTAGAGGAGGGTGTGGAAGCAACAGGGGCTGTTTTCTCAGGGGATGGGGGCTTTGCTGCGGATGGGACACTGGATTCGGAATCCAGAGACTTTCCTTTCTTCTGGTATTCAACCATTTCCGGGCAACAGTACTGTCAAGAAAGAAGACATTGCTCATTCTGGCTCTCTTGGGGTCCAGGGTGTGCTAATCCCCCAACTCCATAATGTTCCTTGGTAAGTTTGGTTCTAGGTATTCTCATCCAACTCTCACACTCCAATTTTCTACAGCTTTTCCAAGACTCACTCTTTTTCTAGTGTATATATATTTACAGCCACGTGCCACTCCAAACACTGCATCTTGTACTTTCCTTTCCTGCTTTAGCTCCTGTATCTGCTCATGAACCTAACTTGGTTCTGAGCCCCTCGGCAGGAAGAAGTTCCAACCCTCACATGTGGACTAATGCCAAAAAACAGAAAGGCAGAAATGCGAACTGGTTAGCAGCTCCCCAATCAATTGATGATAAAATAAGTAGAAAATGAACCACAGCCAACGTTGTTTGGGTTCTGCTTCTAACACGCTTGTGGCTCCAAGGTAGTTTTCAAAACCTACCACCACTAAGGAACCAAGGCTGTATATATTCTGATCTATTTGAGGATCTTTAAATGTATCCTACCACATTCCAAAGTACAACTCTTCTAGAACAGTCTGAAAGAGAAAGTAACCCTTAAGAAGCCCCCAACCCAAGTCATTGTAGAGTCCCTGCTTCACAAGCTCCCAAGACAGGAGGTAGCCCTTTAAGTTGGATCCCCATCACAGGTCATATCACTTACACACATGTGACCTCTCAAAGCTTCAGTTACACGGAATTGAGCGTTACACCGTGGACATACTTTCCGTCCACCATCTTGGAGGTCAAACACAGGGATGGAAGAGGTCACTGGAAGAAGTGAGAAGCACCGATAAGATTAAGAAGATGATACTGGAAAGAGAGTACTGGTCTTTAGGAAAAAGGTTACACACTTTGAGAGGCATATGGAGGTGGGTAAGCAAGCATGAGATCACTAGGAGGCACACTCCTTTCATCCTTCCTCCTACCTCCAAGCCAAGGGTCAGCAAATCACAGCTCACAGACCACATCCAGTCAGCTGCCAGTTTCTGTTTGGCCCATGAGCTAAGAATGGCTTTTACTTTTTTACTTTTTGTTATTGTTATACAGTTGTTGTTTTCTTGATCTTTTTTTTTTTTTTTTTTAGCTGAGCCATCCTGCCTCAGGCTCGGCATCGAACTGCTGTTGCTCAGAGCTCAGCTCTCACTCTTGAATGAGCTCTTAACCAACTGAGCCACTTGGCCGGCCCAGTTGTTATTTTCTTAATTGTGGTAACCTACAATTTACTTCTTACCAATTTTAAGCGTACAGTTCAGCTGTTAAGTACATTCACACTGTTGTGCAAGCAATTTCCAGAAGTCTTTTCATCTTGCAACACTGAAGCCCATTAAAAAACTCCCCATTCCCCACTTCTCCTAGGCCCTGGCAACCACAATTCTACAGATTGTCTCTATGAATGTGACTACTCTAGGTACCTCATATAATTGGAATCATACAGTATTTGTCCTTTTGTGACTGGCTCACTTAGCGTAATGTCCTCAAGGTTCATGAATGTTGTAGCCATGTGTAAGAATTTCCTTCTGTTTAAGGCTGAACAATATTTGTATGTATATACGTTTTGTTTATTCATTCATAGGTTGATGGACACTTGGGTTGCTTCCACCTTTCGGCTATTTGTGAATAATGCTGCTATGAACATGGGTGTACAAATATCTGTTTGGGTCCCTGCTTTCAATTCTTTTGGGTATGTACCCAGAACTGGACCTGCTGGGTCATACAGTAATTTTGTTTCATTTTTTTCCAGTAAATATCAATATCAACAGTAAAAATCATGCTATTTTACATTCCCACCAGCACTGTGCAAGGGTTCCAATTTTCCCACACCTTCCCCACACTTGTTATTTTCTGTTTTGGGGATAATAGCCATCCTAATGGGTGTGAAGTAGTATCTCACTGTGGCTTTAATTTCTTTTTTTTTCTTTTTTAAGAGGGCAGTGTCACTGGCCCTCATATGTGGGATCCGAACCCGGGCTGCTGGCATCCCAAGCCAGCTCTTAACCTCCACGCCACTCGGCCTGCCCTGGTTTCTAATTCCCTAATTATTAGTGATGTTTAGCATCTTTTCATTGACTCACTGATCATCTCTACAGTGCATCTTCTTTGGAGAAATGTCTAGTCAACTCCTTTGCCTATTTTTTTTAATTTAAATTGTGGAATTGGGGGAGGGGAACAGCACTGGGGAATCGGGGAAGGGAACAGACAAGTTGCTGTCCTTTTGTTCTTCAGTCTAGTAATGGAGGACATCGCTTCACTGGCCCATGTTGGTATTATCATTGTGCTCTTCCCAGGTGAGGCAGTCCCTCGCCGGCCATTGGACGGCTGCTCATGGCGGCTCATGGCAGCTCACGAAAGCGCACGCCAGCTGCTGGCCAGCCCCACTGCAGCCTATGCTGTCGCTGGTGACTCACAGCAGCCCAGCTCCAGGTCGAGCTGTTGTTCACCATCTTAGCTATAGAGGGTGCAGCGTCACTGGCCCTCTATGTGGAATCCAAACAGGAGCTCTGCTGCTCAGAGCTGGCATCCCAAGCCAACTCTTAACCAACATGCCACTCGCCCAGTCCTCCTTTGCCCATTTTTAAATTGGGTTGTTTGTTCTTTTGTTGTTGACTTGTGGAAGTTCTGTATACATTCTGGATATTAACCCTTTATCAGATATAGGATTTGCAAATATTTTCTCCCATTCAATGGGTTGCTTTTGCACTGCTGATAGTATTCTTTGATGCCCTAAAGACTTTAATTTTTTTTTTTTTAATTTTTAATTTTTTTTTTTTTTTTGAGGGCAGTGTCACTGGCCCTCACACGTGGGATCCGAATGCAGGCCGCAGGCCTCCCAAGCCAGCGCCCAACCACCATGCGCCACTCAGCCGGCCCTAAAGACTTTAATTTTGATGTAGTCTTACTTCTCTATTTTTTCTTTTGTTGCCCATTTTTGGTGTCATATGCAAGAAATCACTGCCAAATCCAATATCATGAAGCTTTTCCCTGTGCTTTCTTCTAAGAGTTTTATAGTTTTAGCTCTTATGTTCAGTAGGTCTTGATTCATTGATTGAATTTTTCTATCTGGCAAGGGTCCATTTTTTTGCATATGGATATCTGGTTTTCCCAACACTATTTGTTATAGGTTTTTACGTTTGTTTTTGTTTTTTTTGAGGGCAGTGTCACTGGCCCTCACATGTGGGACCCGAACCGGGGCTGCCGGTGTCCCAAGCCAGCGCTTAACCACCGCGCCCTGGCCCAGGTTTTTATGTTTGTTAATGGTTGAAATAAAAGCAAAAGAAGAGTAAGATCTTCTGCCACGTGAAAATTATAGGAAATTCAAAATTCAGAGTCCATAAACACTTCTGGTGGAGCTCAGCCGTGCTCATTTGTTTACATACTGTCTGTGGCTGCTGTGCATACACTGCAGATTTGAGTAGCTCTGACACAGGCCATGTTGTGCATATGGCCCAACATACTTACTACCTGATCCTTTACAGAAAAGTGTGCCGACCCCTGATCTAGACAGCTGGAAACACTCATGCTCATATCCTTCTACACCTGAAAACCTCTCAACGAAATCCCGACTTTCAAACCTTCTTTAGAAATCCATCTCTTCCATGAAGCCATCCTTTGATGGTCCTGCCCATATCTGATCAATCAACCCATTTCACCAATCTGCAATGCACAATCACAGAATTCCTTGCAGCTGATTCACAAGTGGCTCTGTTTTACTACACTAGGTTTCTGTGAGAACAGACGGTAGCACCTATATTCTACTTTGTCTCTAGTTCACAGTATAGCATTCTGATACAACATATATATTCATATTTTGAAATGACTGGCGGTTCAGTCTTTCGGGTTACTGTACCTTTCATTGAAGACTCGGGTCCGCTGGTTCTCTGTGAGCCATGGGCAGAGCTGTTGTTGGATACGACCATTGGCCCGGGACTCTGGCCCAGGGAAGGGATGGTGTTAAGGGTATTCACCAGTTTGGCCACTTCATTGCTATTTTCACCTGTAACCCCAGGTCGCTTCACAGTGACAAAGCTGGTAATGCTCACTGCAGGTGGAGAGGGGAAGGAGGGAGCTATGTTGGCCAAGTGATAATCATCTGTTCTCCACCCACCACCCCGTCCCAGCTCTGCCATCTCCTCTTCCCAAGCCTCACCTAGCTTGGGATTCGGGGTCTGGTTGGACTGGCCTGGAGGCTGAACGGCTAGCTGCCCCAACGAGGTCGGCTGTGTGGTGGTGGGAGTGGTGGAAGTACTGGGAGTGGACTTGGTCTGCTGGGACTGGGACTGGGGGACGGTGCTTCGAATGGTGAGAGTGGCTGGGATGACGGTGGTGAAGGTGTTGGTGGTGGGCCTCACGGGCATCGTGGAGCCTGGCCTCACTGGGGTCACCTGAGAGAACACCTGTGGGACTCCAACGGTCGGCTTAACAAACTGGGTACCTGGGGCTTCAAAAGGGAGACAAAGAAAAGTACCAAATCTCGGTCAATAAGCTCACCTATGATACATCCCCCCGTCTCTACTGGAAATACTGGGATAGGACACTATTATTTCCCCAAACTGATTGGTGACCATCAGAAGTTACCAAGAGTAGCCCGGATTCTCATATCTGAGAAAGTAATAGGCATCCAAGCCGATAAAAGAAATTGGCCTACATAACCAGCCCTAAAAACATTTAACTGAAGAAAGAAGATTTCCATCAACTCCTCCCAAAACACCTTACCACACTGCCTTTTCTATTCTAAGAATACAGTCAGGAGTAGCTTGACCTTGGTACTGGAAGAGAAAGAATGGGTACAGCGCAGGAGACAGTGTGGGTATATACAAGCCCAAAGGGCAGACTTGGTCCTGGAAAAAATGCAATCTTTCTTTCTCAGAATACTAAAGGAGTCTTCCATTCTCTTATATAATAAACTCAAATAGAAGACCAACTATGCAACTCTACTAGAATGTCCCAAAGATGAGTCTCCTGGCTCAACTATAGACAATTCCACTGACATATATGTAAGAAACATCAGAACTAGATAGGATAAGCTCAACAGACTAAAGGCCATAAAAAACAAAAACAAAACAAAATATTAAAATACCTCTGTGGGCTCTGAGAGCAATAAAACGTAGGAAGATAAACTACAGAGATCCCTTACAACAACTCAACTAAGATATTCCTTTTTTGGCCTGAATTGTAGTAAATTTAGACACTAAATAAAGAACTGGAGGAAAATTACAAAGTTTTTAAAAATTATTTTTCACTTCAGTTCCTTAAAAAAAAATACTAACTAGGCAATATTTATCCTCAAAGGGTATGTCATTTGTCTAATTTATATCTAACATCTATGTTATAAAATTAAGGAAAAATAAAGTTTATAATCCCACCATGTATATGAGTAGAATTATAAGGAATACAGAATTTGGGAGTTTGCATTAATAATATTCCTTCAAGATAAACTAAATTGTTGACTAAAAGATGAGAAATAGAAAACGGACTATATAAACCCAGTTTTACTACCTCCTGAAGGGTGGTAAAAAGTGAAAAAGAGAAATAAACAAAACCACCACCCTGGCCAAAGGTTAGAAACAGTATTTAAAAAATTGGGTTTAAATCAATAGGAGGCTTATAGTTTTAGGTTTTCCTTAAATACACTTTGTAAATGACCTAGAGTGTTCTGAGACAATAAAAACCAATCTTCTGGATGCAAGTGCATTGTACATGGAGAGATATTGTTCCTTACCTGGGACTAGTGTAATTGGTCTAACCGTTTGGCCTTGCTGTACGTTCAGCACAATCCCAACCTGATTCATTGCATTTTGTACAGGCCGGACATTTCTTACAGGAAATCCCTGCGTTAAAAAGCAAAGTGATCTTTAACATGGAGATCTGCTAATGCTGGCAGAGACTGCAGTAAGGCCTACAGCCAAAAAACTTCCCACACTCTTACCTAGTAGTTCTCTCTCTCTGGATTTAGAGCTTTTAAATGACTGAGATGGAGCAATTTAGGGATTCTGACAAACTTTTCAGTAACAAAATATGGAAACTGCAGAACAGGCTTTGGTACATATGCAAAAAAGAAAACCTATTTTCTGTCTTAAAAAAACTTCAGCTTAAAAAAACTCAGCCAAAGACTGGCCCCTAACCTGCTGAAGACAAGAAGGAAAAAAAAAAATGACACTAATAGTTATTCACAGGAGTGATTCAACATACAAACGATTGTAAGAAATTGTTCCAAGTCCACGAACCTCTGGCAAATGTCTAAGAGGACAGTTTGTAAGTCAGGAAGACACAGGCAAAGAGGCGTAGGTCTGCCTATGTACCCAGGCTGTCCACGTCACATGGTGCAGCAAGTTAGTCATGTTCCTTCTCTTCAGAGATCTGCCCGCACCTAACCAATTTCACCTGGATTTCCAGAAGCCAACAAACTCACCCCATTTTAACAAAAATGGTTCAAGCAAAGGGCAAAGGGCAAGAAGCCCTGAGGGCCAAGTGTTAAATTAAGGCTTCTGAACCCAACTTTTCCCACTAATTTCCACCCAAGCCTCAATCAAATCACTTAATAGCCCTCTAAGGGGTATAAAGAGGAAATCAGGCAGTTGTAGCTATGTTAGGCTTTCCACAAGAGTCAGCACCAAATTACAAAACAGCCAATGAGAACGCCAGGTCAAAGGACAGGACACAGAGCCATTGCTCATGATGTTCAAGACTGTAAGGGAGGCTCTCTCCTCTACCAAGTCCCAGAATTCAGGGCCCTACTCACCTGTGTAGTGATGAATATTGGCTGTGAGGCCACAGGGGAACTAGTCACATGATTGGCATTCTGCATGACCTGGACGGGCCTCAGTACTGGTTGACTAACCATTGTGCCCAGACCTGGGGCTGGATTCTGGGTTAGGATGAGTGGCTGGCCGCCTTGTTGGACCAAAGAATTGCCAGCTAAAGGGTAAAAGGGAGAAAAAAAGGAAGGTAAGAAAACAAACTCACATTTTGTAAGAAACATTATGATCTTAAGTAAGAAATGGCATCCCAGATATCAAAATATCCAAGACTGTCACTCACCTCAGGTTTAATGTCACCAAATTCACCAAAAATTTAAGCTTCACCCAAATCTACAACTAACAGAAAAACAGGTAGGTAGGGGAGGTTCATTAATATCTCCCCTATGTATCTTAACTAGGGATGTCTTTGTATATTAAGGCCTCTACAGGGCTGTCACTTTGACTATTTAGGTAACCACACACAATCTCCCTATACCAAATCAGCCAAACAAAGTAACATATTTTCTTTTTAAAAACAAAATAACATACAAGTTTCTTTTCCTAAAAAAATAAATAAAAATTTAAAAAAATAAAATCAAAAAAACCCAAAAGCACGACATTTAACCTATTTTGTCAGAATGTAGTTTGCTGCTAATCCACCTTAATCTTTTTACAAGAGGAATACTCAACAAACATTAATTCAGTGGGTATACAGAATTTAAAGAATGGCATCTCTAGTGAGTCAAATCTGAGAAATGCAAAATTCTAAGCCACCACTGTCTTTTACAGGTGTGGGAACACAGAGATTGGCAGGCTCCCTTCTCTCTATGTCAAGGCTAATAAAGAAAAGGCCTAGTCAAAAACTAACCCACACCAAGTAAAGATGATATGACTTCAGAAGATAATGATTCTTTCATGAATAAATATTAATAGATATTATAAATACTAATAAACTGGGCTAATTATTATTGAAATATTTTAAATTCTTTTTCATTTGTGAGAAAAGCAATTCTGTAAATGTTTTTAAGTCCTCTATTTACAACATTTGGCTGAAAAATCCTTAATACTATGTTTCCTAATTACAAAGAATACTTCAAAACCAGACAAAATTTCAGGGAGCCAATACACCTAAATCAAAGATGAAAGCAACGGACTGCCTCGACTTTTTTTGTTTTGTTTTGTTTAAAGATTTTTATTGGGGAATTGGGGAAGGGGAACAGACAAGTTGCTGTCCTTTTGTTCTTCAGTCTAGTTGCGGAGGATGTTGCTTCACTGGGCCATGTTGGTATTATCATTGCACTCTTCCCAGTGAGGCAGATCGGTCGCCAGCCTCTGCACGGCCGCTCACGGTGGCTCTTGGCAGCTCATGTTGACTGCCGGCCACTTGGTGTAGCCTATGGCAGCCCACCACAGCAGGGGCTGCAGCTATGCTGTTGCCCGGAGACTCCCAGCAACCCAGCTCCAGGTGGAGCTGCTGTTCACCATCTTAGCTGTAGAAGGCAGTGTCACTGGCCCTCATATGTGGGATCCAAACTGGGGCCGCTGGCGTCCCAAGCCAGCTCCTAACTGACGCGCAACTCGGCCGGCCCTGCCTCGACTTTTTATCTCGGATCATTAGAATGGGATGGAGTCCTCTGAACTGTATGTTCTACTTGACAATGTTCTGTATGTTCTACTCTGCCGTTAGCTACAAAGTCAGACCAGCAGAGGGGGTATATAGGTGACTATTAATGGGCCAACCATGGTTTGTCCCACATTCTCCACAAAATTGAGAACCCATCATTGGACTAGGGCCTCACAGTTTTGGGCCAGCAGACTAGCGATTATAGAGGTTGAGAGATGAACAAAAAATTCAGCAAGTTCTATCTATGCTAACTATGCTGGCAATTTATTGACTATATAGATTTTAAATTTAAATGTTTTATTGTGGGGAAATACACACACACACTATAATGAATCTGCATGTACTCATCACTGAGTTTCAACAATTATCAACTGATGGCCAATCTTGTTTCATCTATACCTCCCACCCACTTGCCAGCTCCCATATTATTTTGAAACATGTTCCAGATCATATCATTTCATCTATAAATATTTCAATATGTATCTCTAAAAGAACTTAAAGAGTATCAACACCATTATCACTCTTAAAAAATGTAATAATTCTGTGACTACAGTTGGTAACACTGTATAACTGAAATTTGCTGAGAGTAGAACTTAAATGTTCTCACTCCTCCCCCTTAAAGAGAAACGTACAAGGTGATGGAGGTGTTAATAGTGGGAATTATTTCACAACATACGCATTTATCAAATCATCACCATGTATACTTCAAATATCTTGCAATTATATTTGTCAATTATAGTCCATCAAGTTAAATAAATAGTAGTTCTTTAATAACAAATACCAAGTCAGAATTCAAACTTACAATTGTCTGTAATTTTTATTTTTTATTTTTTATTTTTTTTGAGGGCAGTGTCACTGGCCCTCACATGTGGGACTGAACCAGGCCACTGGCGTCCCAGGCCAGTGCTTAACCACCGCGCCATTCGGCCGGTCCTGTCTGTAATTTTTAAAGAGTTTGTTTGAATCAGGTTACAAAAGGGTTCCCAACAGATATGCAATTGAGAGACATATCTTTAAGTCTCTTTTCATCTATAAGTGTAGGTTCCCCACCCATCTCTTTTAACCCTGTACAACTTATGGCTGAAAAATATTGACTAAACAACATGTTTTCTATTCATTATTTCAACTGCTATAGTAAAAAAATAAATTCTGTTATTTATCTAAGCCTAAAAATTCTTAAGATAATCACTGACTCAACATCTCAACTAAGTACAGGATGAAAATGATGGAAATGTTTTGCATTTATGTGAAATCAACCAGCATTAGCAAGTCTTGAAAGAGGCCCTGTTCCCATGAAATCTGCACAATCTCTACTATTATACAGAATGTCAACAGGGCGTTTTCTGCAAGTACTCTCTCTGACACCAGGGTCATGTTTGTATTTTGGTGGATCATTAGGACTTTTCCAAAATGTAGTGCAAACAAAAAAGTAGGTTTCTAAGCTCAGATTGGGTTCACAATTCAACTGAAAGCAAAAGCCAGCATATGGCAAGTCACACTGAGTAAATTATACTTATTACTTTCAATGAATTATTTGAATGAATTCTAATAATTTTGATTCTAAGGAATTTTTTAAAATGATTTCTACATTCTTATTGTTTCCTCAAAGAAATTATGACAATTTGAAGGTCGTACAAAGCTCTCGAGGATGAAAGAAGCAGTGAGAATTGTGAGGCTTAAAAGCCTTTAACAGAATATCCAGCCAATCAATGTCCTACCTATGTTTCCTCTCAGTGTACAAACCAGGCACCACAACCCTAAACTGATTAAAATAGGGAAGGAGACAACAGCAGCTTCTCTGACAATATGTTCTGTTTGTTGGACAAATCTCAAGATTTTCATTTTTACTTCATTCTTTTTTTTTTTTTTTGAGGGCAGTGTCACCAGCCCTCATATGTGGGACCCGAACCGGGGCCGCTGGCATCCCAAGTCAGCTCCCAATCACCACGCCACTCGGCCGGCCCCTACTTCATTCTTTTAAGTTTACTTACATCGCCTTAAAACCCTTAAGAGGGCTAAACTGGAATTGAAATGAGCTAAAGGGGAGTTGAAAATACTAACTAGTTATGCAGTAAGAAATTTATAACATTAAATTCACATCTTTCACAGCTCAGAATTAAGCACTGGTTTATTTCACTTCATAATGTTTCTTTCCAGTGAAAATATATGATCAATCAAAGCTACCGGACTAATTTCCCAAGGCTGAGTGACAGATTCTGGAGAACAGCAAAAAGAATAGAAAAATGCTCCAAAATTTTATTCCTGACACTTTCTTAAACAAAAAAACCCCCAAAAGCCAAAACCAGCTTTATTGGGATATAATCCACATACCATGCACATCACCCATTCAAAGGGTACCATTTAGAGGTTTTTAGTTTATTCGCAACCATCACCACTATTTAATTCCAGAACATTTGCATCACCCCAAAAAGAAGCCTGCACGCATTAGCATTTATCACAAACTCTCCTCTCTCCCAGTCCTGATAACCACTAATCTGCTTTCTGTCACCATGGATTTGTCTACTCTGAACATTTTATATAAATGGAGTCCACTATATGTGGCCTTTTGTGTCTGATTTCTTTCACTCAGCATTATGTTTTCAAGTTTCACTCATGTTATAGCATATATTAGTATTTCATTCCTTTTTTAGGGCCCAATAATATTCCATTGTATGGCTATACCACATTTGGTTCATCCAGTCAACAGCTTAGGTTGTTTTTACTTTTGGCCTTTAAAAAATAATGCTGCTATGAACATTTGTGCACAAGTATTTGTGTGAACATGTTTTCAATTCTCTTGGGTATATAACTAAGAGTAGAACTACTGGGTCACATGATCACTCGATGTTTAACTTTTAGAGAAACTGCCAAACTATTTCCCAAAGCAGCCACACTATTTTACATTCTTATCAGCAGTATATGAAAATTCCAATTTCTTCACATTCTCACCAACACTTGCTATTGTCCATCTTTCTGATTAAAGCTGTCCCAGTAGGTACAAAATAGTGTCTCATTGTGGTTTTGATGTGCATTTCCTTAACGACTAATGATGTCGGGCCATCTTTTCATGTGTGTATCGACCATTCATGCATCTTCGTTGGAGATGTATCTATTCAGATCAATTGCCCATTTTATTTTATTTTATTTTATCTTATTTTTTTATTTTTTTTTTTTGAGGGCAGTGTCACTGGCCCTCTTATGTGGGACCGAACCGGGGCTGCTGGCTTCCCAAGCCAGCGCTTAACCACCGTGCCACTCGGCCGGCCCTCAGATCAATTGCCCATTTTAAAAATTGGATTATTTGGCTTTTTATTACTGGATTGAACTAGTTCTTTATATAGTCTAGACATAATACAAGTCCTTTATTAGATATATTATTTGCAAAATTTTTCATATATATATATGGCTAGACAAACTGGACCTATTAATGTGTGCTTATTTATGCATGGACAGTTTTTAGAAGAATACACAGACCTGTAACTGTGGGTTATACCCATTTTTTCAACCATGAAGTTGGAGTAACATTTTGTTTTGAATACTGGAGGTTTCTGAAATAAATAAAAGCAATTTATATATACTGTATATTTAAAAGTTAGTGATGGGAATTGAGTCCATTCAGAGTCAAGGAGACTAGGTCATGACAGTGTGTTGTGGAATGCTCATCACAGGCCTTGGAAACCTCGGATCAAAGAAAAGTTTAGCTAAACTGGTTGCTAATAGAGCTTTGACAGATTATTTTAAGTGAAGGAAAGCAGTAAAATACAGTCAAAAGGCCACAATCTTTCAAGCCTACATAACTCAAATCCAGTTTAGTCAGGTACCAACTATTTGACCTTAAGCAAATTATTTAGACTCTCTAGGCTTTGGTTTCCACATCTGTAAAAATGAGAGAATTCTCTAGACAGTGGTGCTTCATCTTTACTTATATACGAGGATCCTTACTTATAAGTTGAAAACAATTCTAAGGGTTTTCCACATGATAAAAATCATATTTTCAGTACCCAGAGATTGAAAAAAATATGGGGAAAGAGCTGCTGGTGGGCACTTCTCTAGAGCAACAGGTTAGGGCAATCTGCGGCTGTCTATCAAATTTTAAATGCCCGACCAGCAATCTCACTTTGTACCGCAGGTGTGCTTACATAGTGAGTGATGTAATGCCTGAAAATGTCCACACAGCACTTTGTAATCACAACAAATCGGGACTCTTTAAAAGAGAAAAAATTAAAATTAAAAATAAAACAAAAAGTTGGGACTCTAAAAAACATCCAACAAAAAGGGAATGAGTGATTATACCCAAAAATAAGAACACCATTTGTGCTTCTAATGGAAATATAAACTAACACAACATTTTTAGATGGCCAATCCAGGAAAAAATATTCGTTGAAGTCCTTAAAATTGTGATGGCCTTTGATCCAACAATTTGACATTTAGTTCTGTATCCTGAGAACCACCTAAGGATCTGATAAAGGACACAGAGACAGAGATGCTCACAGTAGCTCTTGAAAATAGCAACATACAGGGTTGGCCGAGTGGCGCAGTGGTTAAGCATTGGCTTGCGAAGCCAGCAGCCCCGGTTCGGTCCCACATGTGAGGTCCAGTGCCACTGCCCTCAAAAAAAAACCAACCAAACAAAAAAATCCTTAAAAACATTTGGGCCAGCCAAGTGGTGCGATGGTTGAGTGCTGGTTTGGGAGGCCAGCCGCCTTGGTTTGGGTCCCACATATGAGGGCCAGTGACACTGCCCTCAAAAATAAATAAATAAATAAATAAATTTCTAAAAAGAAAATAGCAACATACCCTTTTACAACCTATTGTTAATAACAGTTAACCAAACATCAGTTAAGTCAACAAAAATGTCACATACATATTTAGTAAAATGAGAAGACAGTCACTACATTTTGAAGAAAAAAAGCAGGCGAAGAGCAATGTAGAAACTATATGATCCACTGTTGTAAAAAGTAAATCACTACACATAACACATAGAATATATAAAAGTACATATACATACTTTAGAATAAGAATTACAAAGTTATCTCCAGAAAAAGTGAGATCACATTTAAAATTTCTTTTATTTTTTTTCGTCTACTTTTCTACAATGCACATATTACTCTTGTAATAATAATGCTATTTTATTTTTAAAGGAAATAAAATAATAAAAAATAAAGTCCTTTGCAGCAATGCAAAGGTTAAGGTGTTTACTCTAGTTTTGATGCCTGAGACATAATTTGCCAATAACTCATCTTCAGAGTGTAGAAAGTCATCAGAAACAAAATTTAAAAATCAATACTATCCAGCCTCTCTAGTCAATAAACACACTAAAAACGCTACTCTTTCACCTCTTCCTTCAGCTGGACAACAACCCTATCCTACTTTCCATACCCAGGAACCAATAACCACATGAACCTGCCAGAGAAAATATAGAACAAAGCTGCCCTGGGGGAACAAACTAGTGGAGTTCTTCTAATTAAAAAAAACAAAACAAAAACAAACAAACAAAAACCCCAGATCTCTTTAACAGTTATGAATATTGGGTTTAGTTTTCTCTCCTCAGTGTCACCAGCAGCCAGAACGGGTGGTACTCTGACTTGAAACAGCAGCGTGAGTTCAGCACCAACTCAGAAGGAACAGCACCACCTGTCAAATGGCTTCCGGGTGGTGATGGGTGCTAAGCTCACTCTCCCACGAAGAGAAGCACACTGGTGCCTGGAAACTGTACAGGCGCGGCTGTTCCTAAGGCCTTTGGTATGCTCTCGCCCCTCTAGCCCAGGAAGAACGTCCCAGTAATCCCACTTACCATTGTTGTTGGCAATTAGTGTGACAAGAGTCTTCTTTGTATTGTCGCTGTTCTGTGCCCCGCTGCTACTAACGGTGGTGGACGTAGAGAGGTGCCCGGCCACAGAGGCATGGGCAGCGATGGGCACTGGAGCCGAGACTGGCTGCTGGCTCACAGAAACTGCGGGGAAGGGGAGGCACAGTCACTCGGAGGCAGGGACAGGTGACACTAAAGAGTACTGCGCTACTCCTCCCTTTTCATCTTGCTGTAGGTCTCCATAGCCAAAGTGTCTGTTTTACTTGTAAATCCAAATGTTCCTCTGACTTCTCCTGCTTGTCCCTCACTCCATCAAGCAGATGCCATGCCTTCTTCTTTGTCTCACATTTCCTGGTCAGGTTAACTCACAAGCTCACCAAACCGGGATTTTAGTGCGTTTCTTATACAGAAGCAAACCTCAAGGACCCCAAAGGTTTCTTATCACCACAGCTGGTATTCAGAACCATGCACAGTAAGCCGTCCACAAGACCCTGAACTATGTCCCGTTTCAATCAATGCTATCTTTAGGTCCCAAGGAAGGAAGAGGAAAATAAAGAGCAACTGGTACAATGTGGGGGGAAGGAGAGACCCTGCAACACCACCTTGCTGAAAGAAAAGCTAACAAGACTAAGCTTGTAAACTGTCCATGAAGGCAGACACAAAGCAAGTTCTGCTCGGCTCACAAACGAACCCAAGTTCAAGTAAAACAAAGGAAAAAAAAAAAAGAAAAACCCTAAGACTATGGGAACCTGTCATTTGACTGGGTACATAGATGAGCAATGACGCAACCACCACTCTGCATTCTCGTCATGTACCAACCATTTGGTAAGAGGATCGCTAGATGTTTGGCAAACATTGGCTAACACAACACTCAATGTTTTCAATGAATTAAATATAGTGCTTCTAGCTTTATGTATGAGGAAACTGAGGCACTTACAGATTAGAGCATGGAAAATAAAGGTGGCACCAGTGCCACAATGAGGCGTCCCTGGATTCTTCCA
The DNA here is from genome assembly GCA_033961575.1 of Aselliscus stoliczkanus. Taxonomy (NCBI): domain Eukaryota; kingdom Metazoa; phylum Chordata; class Mammalia; order Chiroptera; family Hipposideridae; genus Aselliscus; species Aselliscus stoliczkanus. The sequence goes on from CM066739.1 coordinate 104,357,644, forward strand.
GTCCTTCTCCACCTCATATTTGCTTAGCAAAAATGCCATTCAACTGAGTCAATTTAAACAACATAAGATCAAGAGTTTCTGATACCTGTAGTAGTTTTATCCACGGAATTATAATCTTCAACTACAGAGTCCTCAATGACATCACTGATCTTCTGCCATGGCTCCAGCTCCTCCTCCTCACATTCCATAAACAGGTCGGTGTCCGCCATGCTAAAGAAAAATGATGCCATTAGATATTGGCCTCAAAATGGAAGAAACTGTTTTGTACAAAATATAGAATAGAATTCAAGAATCCACTGGTAACCTACACCTTCTACCATTTCCTCTAATTTCCTCCTACTTGGCGGTCCAAAATTATAACTTTTATTTTTTATATTTTTATTGGGGAACAGTGTGTTTTTCCAGGACCCATCAGTTCCAAGTAGCTGTTTTCAATCTAGTTGTGGAAGGTGCATCTCAGTGGCCCATGTGGGGATTGAACCGGCAACCTTGGTATTACGAGCACTGCGCTCTAACCACCTGAGTTAACTAGCGGCCCCTGTGACTTTTATTCCTGAAAAAATTTATTGTGGAAGAATCCATAGCTAATTCTTCAATAATTAGAATTATAAACATTTAACCTGGGCCAGCCGAGTGGCGCATTGGTTAAGAGTTTAAAAATATAGAAGTGTGTGTTCTGTAGTCTTGGCTCAAAGAGTAACTGTAATGGATTTGGTTTCTTTTTGATTTGGTTTCTGGCTAACATTGTTTGTGTGTGTGTGTGTGTGTGTGTGTGTGTGTGTGTGTGTGTGTGTAAAGTTGATACTTTAGATCTTTTTCTTTCCTTGCTCATTCCCTTCTCCCCTTTGTAGTTTTGGGAAGATCGAAATAATTAAAATAGAATGTTAAAGACCGCTTAGAATCAAGTTAAGCACTTTACCCATTAAAACTGTGGGCATTTGGCTGTAGCTTGTTAACTCATTGAGGCATTGCCTCTGCATTTTAAGTTTTCAAGGGAACCGATGCCACCTGTTGGGCACCTTGCAAACTAATGCTGTCCATTGTATGGACCTAACTACTTAGGTTGGTCGTTTTGTTTTATTTTGTTTTGTTTTGTTTTGCTTTGCTTTTAGTGTGGGGCATGGTGAAAGTTTTACTGCGACACTACACTATGGGCACTGAGAACCTTTGTATTAAATTAAAGGCTTTGTTTGAACATTGAGCAGTAATGCTACTCCCATTCCAAGGCAAAGAAATTGACCTTTAGTCAACTAATATTGGAGGGCAGAATAGCAGTAGCTCTTTGTTTGCATGAAGAGATGTAGGCTTTATTTTAGAAAGAAACATGTAAATAGGCTGGCCAAGTAGCGCAGTGGTTAGGAGCTAGCTTGGGATGCCAGCGGCCCCGGTTTGGGTCCCACATACGAGGGCCAGTAACACTGCCCTCAAAAAAAAAAAAAAAGAGAAAAGAAACATGTAAGGTTGGCAGTGTTTTCAAACTAAAGGTTGACTCCAGGTAGGGCTGGGACTAGACTGTGATAAGTGACGAGGTTCTCATCTTAAGTGCAGAATTTAAGCAGTTGTAAAAAGGGTCAGTAATAAAGAAAAACAGTATTTTAATGTATCATTTTAAAAGCTCAATATTAATACAAAAAATTTCATAATGAAATAATCAGTTTTACGTAAAGACAGGATCCAACCATGCACTTGCATGGTTCACTTTACCCTAATCCCACCCTGGGGATTATAGGTTAAATCTTTTTTTTTTTTTTTTTAAAGATTTTATTGGGGGAGGGGAACAGACAAGTTGCTGTCCTTTTGTTTTTCAGTCTAGTTGTGGAGAACATCACTTCACTGGCCCATGTTGGTACTATCATTGCGCTCTTCCTGGTTGAGGCAGATCAGTCGCTGATTGGACCAGCCGCTTACGCTGGTGGCTTGGCAACTCACGGCAGCCCAGCTCCAGGGGGAGCTGTTGGTCACCATCTTAGCCATAGAGGGCCCAGTGTCACTGGCCCTCATATGTGGGATCCGAACCGGGGTCCTGCTGCTCAGAGCTGGTATCCCAAGACAACTTGGGAGAATGTACATTACATAGTTTAAAATTTTTAAGGGCAATCAAAAGTTAACAGATAGGACACATTTAGTTTAATCAAGTCCTTTAGCAAGTAACTACTTTTTTTTTTAGGGCAGTGTCACTGGCCCTCATATGTGGGACCTGAACCGGGGCTGCTGGCTTCCCAAGCCAGCGCTTAACCACCGCGCCACGCGGCTGGTCCACAAGTAATTACTTTTTAAAAACTGCTTTTTTTTTTTTTTTTTTTTAAGATTTTACTGGGGAATTGGGGGAGAGGAACAGCGTTGGGGAACCGGGGAAGGGGAACAGACAAGTTGCTGTCTTTTTGTTCTTCAGTCTAGTTGCAGAGGACGTTGCTTCACTGGCCCATGTTGGTATCGTCATTGCGCTCTTCCTGGGTGAGGCAGATCAGTTGCTGGCCTCTGGACGTCGCTCACCGCGGCTACTGGCAAGTCATGCTGGCTGCCGGCTGCTCTCGCTGGCTGCCGGCCACTCACTGTAGCCTATGGCGGCCCACTGCAGTAGGGGCTGCAGCCCACACCATCGCCGGGGCTTGCAGCCCAGCTCCAGGTGGAGCTGTTGTTAGCTGTAGAGAGCAGAGTCACTGGTTCTCATATGTGGGATCCGAACCAGGGCCGCTGGCATCCCAAAACCAGCTCTTAACCAATGTGCCACTCAGCCGGCCCAAAACTGTCTTTTTTTTAAATCCCAAGATAGAGACAGATCACCTCAAGGATACCAAACAAATTTCTTAACTACTCCTAACAAAAACTTTATCCATAGCACATAGCTAATAAAGTTCTCTTCCAAGCAACCTGGGAGGTAGAGGCGGGGAACAGATAAAGCAAAAGGCCTAGACCTTGACTTACAAAGGAAGTGCTCATTTTTACATTCAATAAGATTTCCAATACAGCTAAAAACTGTCATCATATTCACGTGTTCTCCAACACAGACAAGCACAGCCCACGCTGTGCAGCGCACCTGCAGAAGGGACTGGGTTAGAGAACTGCCCACAGGTGCTAGAATGGGGAACCCAGGGCATATAGGACCTCATGAAGGAATCGTCACATGTGCCAGTGGATTTTATCCAACTCGGCTACTATAAGAGGAATAATGTGCCCCCAGGAGTCATTGGCAAGGTCTGGAGACATCTTCAGTGGTCATAACTAGGGGCAGAGGTGGGGAGGGGTGCTACTCGCACCTATCTACTGGGGAGTGGACAGGGCTCCTATTAATTATCCTCTCACGCACAGGCCAGACAAGGACTGATCTGGCCCAGAATGTCTGAAGTGCCAAGATTGAGAAACTCTGATCAAACTGAATCCATGTTTTGAATGGGAAAATTAAAAAAAAAAAAAAAAAAAATCACCCCACATTCCATGTATCATTTTTAAAACTATCATTTTAAAAATACATATTTATCCTCTCTGCAACAGAAAGGATGAGTGGAACAGGTTCCTAGAAATTGTTCAAATGGTAAAACATTTTTATAAAACTCATATACATCTAGTTTGTTTCATCCCATAATCATCTACCTGTGAAATTTGATTTTACCTTCATATTCACCTGAGAACTTCTGTGCCACTTTGTTCTTGCCCAACTCGATAATTTCTCCTCATAAAACGGAAGCATGTTAACCCTCTAAAATTAGGCTTATTATTAATATTTGTTATTATCACTATTGATTGGTGAATCATTTTTGTGAAAATAACTTCCTAAAAACCTTTACCTAATCGCCATTTCTAAAATTTCTGGCCGTGACCCCTTTACAATTCCTCTGTGGGTTGCTTCTTTTTTTTTTCCAAAAGATTTTGTTGGGGAATTGGGGGAAGGGAACAGTGTTGGGAAATTGGGGAAGGGGACCAGCCAAGTTGTTGTTCTTCAGTCTTTGTTGTGGAGGGTTTCAATCGCCATCAGGCTTCCTGTCGGTCAGCAGCTCGTGGCCTCTAAGCTCAAGCAAGGTGCTGTGTTCAATCTTAGTTGTGGGTGGGCATAGCCACCATCCCATGCGGGAGTCGAACCAGCAGCCTTGTTGTTAAGAGCGCACACTCTATCCACGGAGCCTTCTGGGCAGCAGCTCAGCTCAAGGTGCTGAGTTCAGTCTTAGTTGCAGGTGGGCATAGCCCACCATTGAACAGGCAATCTTGTTGTTACACCAGCTGAGCCATCCTGCCACCTGTTAGCAGCGAAAGCTTAGCTCGGGCACAGCATCACTGGCCCATGTGGGAATCGAACTGATGGCCCTGTTGCTCAGAGCTCACACTCTTAAGCCAACTCTTAACCAGCTGAGCCACTCGGCCAGCCCTGTGGGTTGCTTTTCTTAAATATATCAACTCTTCTTGTCACTTCCACTTTTCTGAATCATTTTCTGAGGGCAGTGAATCAGTATCATGATGCAAACCTATTTTTGTGTTCTTTCTCAAAGTCTCATTGTTACGCTTGAACTTAAAGTAGCTCTGTATCTCAAAACAAGATATCAGGAGTAAGTTTAAATAGAAAAATGTTAGCCAACAATCCAAATTCTGTTTGGTCTGTGACTTGTTCTTTTATAAAAAGCAAACAAAAGGGCCGGCTGAGTGGCGCACTGGTTAAGAGCTGGTTTGGGGATACCAGGGGCCCTGGTTCGGATCCCACATATGAGGGCCAGTGACACTGCCCTGTACAGCTAACAACAGCTCCACCTGGAGCTGGGCTATGCGAGCCCTGGCGACAGTGTAGGCTGCAGCCCCTGTTGCAGTAGACTGCCATAGGCTACAGTGAGTGGCTGGCAGCCAGCGTGAGCGGCCGGCAGCCAGTGTGAGCTGCCAACAGTCGCGGTGAGCGACCATCCAAGAGTGGATGGAAGACCATCCACTCTTCCTCATCCAGGAAGAGCGCAATGACAATACCAACACGGGCCAGTGAAGCAACGTCCTCCGCAACTAGACTGAAGAACAAAAGGACAGCAACTTGTCGAATGTTCCCCTTCCCCAGTTCCCCAAGGCTGTTCCTCTCCCCCAATTCCCCAATAAAATCTTTAAAACAAAACAAAACAAACAAGAAAAGCCATTGACAAAAATTAAAGAAAGCATTTGAATTTAACTTCCAGTCTATAGGAAATACAGCAATAGAGGGATAGGTTGAGCAGCACCACAAGCAAATAAAGAGATAAATCCAGAAGGTGGGACATTCTATAAAGAAATGAGACAAATGCAGAATATGAAATATTACAAAACATGGTATTTTTACACACACACACATACACACTCTATAAAGAACTAATCAAGGGTGGCCAGTTAGCTCAGTTGGTTAGAGCGTGGGCTCACAACACTAAGGTTGCCGGTTCAATTCCCACATGGGTGGCTGAGCTGTGCCCTCTACAACTAGATTGAAATAACTACTCGATTTGGAGCTGATCGGTCCTGGAAAAACACACTATTCCACCCAAAAAAGAATAATCAGACAAATGCAGAATATGAAAAATTACAAAACATGGTATCTTTACCCACACACAGAAAAGACCAAACTAGATTAAAACAAACTAAAGAGACATAATAAAATGCAACATGTGAACCTTAATTGGATTCTGGTTCATAAAAAAGCTATAAATGACCTTTTGGGGATAATTGCACCATTTGAATATAGACTACAGACATACCTCAATTTATTGCGCTTCGCAGAGAATGCATTTTCTACAAATAGATGGTTTGTAGCAACCATGTGTTAAGCAAGTCTATAGGAGCCAGGTTCCAACAGGCTCAGACGATGGGTAGCATTTTTCAGCACTAAAGTATTTTTAATTAAGGCATGCATGTTTTTTATACATAATGCTACTGCACACTTAATAACAGATTATAGTACAGTGTAAACACAACTTTTACATGCAATGGGAAACCAAAGAATTCGTGTGACTTGCTTTATTAAGACAATCTGAAACCAAACCAGCAATATTTCCGAGGCATACCTGTAGATACTAGATGACATTTGGGAATTAGTTTTAATTTTATAGGGTTATGTAGGAGAATGTATTTATTGCTTAGCAAATGCATGAAACTGTCATGACAATGAGTTTCAAGTGGTTCAACAAATATATAGATATTTTCTTATAGATATCAAATATGCCAACAAGTTGGGGCGGCCAGTTAACTCAGTTGGTTAGAGCGTAGTACTCATCACACCAAGGCTGCCAGTTTGATCCTCGCAAGGGTCACTGTGAGCTGCACCCTCCACAACTGGATTGAAACAACTACTTGACTTGGAGCTGATAGGTCCTGGAAAAACATACTTAAAAAAAATATATGACGGGCCGGGTGAGTAGTACATTGGTTCAGAGTTGGCTTGGGATGCCAGCTCTGAGCAGCAGGACCCTGGTTTGGATCCCACATAGAGGACCAGTGACACTCTTTAAGCTAAAACGGTAAACAACAGCTCAACCTGGAGCTGGGCTGCCATGAGTTGCCAGTGACGGCATAGGCTGCAGTGGGGCTGGCCAGCAGCTGGCAAACGCTTTCGTGAGCTGCCATGAGCCACTGTGAGTGGCCATCCAATGACCAGCGACCAATGTGTCTCATCCAGGAAGAGCACAATGATAATACCAACATGGGCCAGTAAAGCAATGTCCTCCACAACTAGACTGAAGAACAAAAGGACAACCACTTGTCTGTTCCCCTCCCCCAATAAAATCTTAAAAAATACTTACTCATATTTTGGTTGTCATATTTTATACTATTATATTCTGTCATTATCTTTTTGCCATTTACTAAATCAAATCGGTAGCCTTCTTGGTTGAATTTTCTGTTAACTTGTCCTTATTTCTAGGAGCAATTTTCACATAGATTGCATATACACATTTCTTAAGATGTGGCACAATAAGTAAATACTAGAAAAAAAGAAATGCATCGGGCCAGCCGAGTGGCGCGGTGGTTGAGCACTGACTTGGGAGGCCAGCAGCTCCAGTTCGGGTCCCGCATATGAGGACCAGTGACACTGCCCTCAAAATAAATAAATAAGTAAATAAATAAGCATGTACAATGAAAAAAAAAAAAAAGAAATGAATCTAAGGTGGGTTACACAGGCTACCAAGAGGGAACTGTAAGAGGAGGTGAACACTGCCATCTTTGATTAATCCCATCCATGATGTGACATGTTGGTAACCTACATGGCTTCTGTATTTCATAGTAGTTAATTGTACCAGTGACATGATTTTTGTGCACCCAGTAGGCTTTACTCAACACTGCAGCTCACACAGGACTACTGGCAATTCCCATAGTCTTTTAAGTTTTTGGCATTCATCTTTCCATTTGTAACATGGGTGAACCAAATACATGCCTTTCTAGGGAGGAGCGGATTGTATCTTAAATGCTGGCAAATATGGTAGTCTACTTAATACTCAGGTCCTGTATAATCAGCTAGTCAGTAAAAGCCTACATAATTGAAAAGACAAGATACAAAGAGGCTCTTTACAAACGATGTTATTTAAAAGCAGCAGAAAGAATCCTGCAGATATACCTGTCAGTCTACTTTTGAGATATTTAATAGGCAGCAAATGTTTACCTATCTTCCTTTCAAAGAAGATTAGGAAAACATCTGTTTTCTACCAAAGCTCCCCAGAAAGATTTGGATCTTGAAGCTTTGAATTTCTTTAATTTGCTTGATTCTTTCATAGCTATAAAATAAATTCCAGGAACAAACAATTCAGAGTCTAACATTTCCAATTCACTGCTAATACATACCCGCCCATGAATCAAGATAAAAAGAACATATGGAACAGGAAAAATGTTTTAAAAAACAGACAAAAAAATTTAATACCACTCTCTTGCTCCAGGGTGAGAAATAAACAATAATAATCCTCAAAACAACTGGCAATTTTTGGCTTTAAAGAGGATTAATTCCAGAAAACCTATAGGGCTGAATCCTTAATATAGCATAAAACAAATTATTGTTAAACCTATAATAAGCAGCTTTTATTTATCCAATCCTTTGCATGGTCCATTTTGTCCCTCACAGGATGTTACATACAGTATTCACGGTGGATCCTTAAATAGTCTTAAATCATCTAATATCCCCAAACACAAAACACTTCCCACTTATCAGACAGCAAATCTATCAGGAAGCACCCAAATATCAGTATGTGCTGTTTACTGAAACAACTAAATTAAGCATTAAGTTCCCTATTTTTATTTTTATTTTTTGAGGGCAGTGTCACTGGCCCTCATATGTGGGACCCGAACCGGGTAAATTCCCTATTTTTAAAGAGTTTATTGTTCAGTAGTTACTCTCCCAAGAAAAGCTTTTTTTTCCACTCACAGTGGTACGTTGTCTAAATTCTATTTCTGTTCCCTGGATTGCTTTTAACTCTGGTAAATACCACCAATACATTATTCTATTTCCCTTCTCCTCTCCTTCCCTGAGTTATATGTAAAAATATTTCTGTGAATATGGTGTAGTATCACCAAACCAGATTGTCAAATAACAAAAAATCTATCAAAGTCTTACCATATTGATACAACAAAGGCCCCCAACCAGCTCTAGGGTCTGTAATTTAAATCAGAAATCTCCACCTTCAGGGGCCTGCCAAGTGGCTCAGTTGGTTAAGAGCTCACTCAAGAGTGCGAGCTGAGCTCTGAGCAACAGCAGTTTGATGCCCAGCCTGAGCTGAGCTGCTGCTAAGCTGCCAACAGGTGGCAGGATGGCTCAGCTTAAAAAAAACAAAACAAAAAAAACCTCCACCTTCAACTAAAAGACATGTATGAAGAATAAAGACTCATTATTTGGAAATATATTTATTGTACTGTGATATGGCCAGGCATTATGATGTACTTTACATTCATATCTCAATGATTCTCATAATTTTATGTCCTAAATACATTTTAAGGTGGTTTAGAGAGATTAAGTAACTTGCCCAAGGTTACAGTTAGTCAATATCTCAGCCAGGATTCAAACCAAGCTTTTTTGCTCTGGAATTCTCCCCACCTCACTGCCTGTTCTATTACTAACTTCAACTTACATTTGTAAGTTCCCCATATGTTCCTGCATGGAGGCAAATTTGGATGATCTCAGGAGAAGCAGAGGACAGACCCACAGATTCTTAAAGGTTTGGGTCTCGGAACCCCTTTACACTCTTCAAATTATGGAGGACCCCAAAGAGCTTTTATGTGGATTATATCTTTTGGTATTTACCATATTAGAAATTAAAACAGAATGATTTTAAATACTTAGCAATACATTTTTAAAAACCCATTACATGTTAACATTTTCAATCAAAAATTAGTATTTTTCCTCAAAATAGCGAGGAGAGTAGCATTGTTTTGCATCTTTGCAACTCTTTTATGACTAGTTTAATAGAAGGCAGATGGATTCTCATAGCTGCTTCTGCATTCCAGTATATAATGAAGACCTGACCTCACACAGGTGGTAGGAAAAGGGAGAAAGCATTCTAGAAACCTTTTCAGAAAGCTGTGTATACTGACGCAATACTAAAACTCAACAAATGGTAGTTTCTTAAAGGACAGGTGCAATCTTGAAATCTGAAACCCTATCAATGAACTTTTTGTACTTTATTAAAATCCATTGGTGTATCTTGCATTTTGAAAGGATTTTTTTTGCCAATGGTGATTCTGAAACATCATGCACTGGTCATTGGGAAAATACATATTTACTGAGTTATGCCCATCTTCCAAATGTTAACATTGTATCATTATACAATATTTTAAAAAAATCACAGTCATTAACATTGATGTTATAAGAAAAGTTTTAAATACTGGGAAGCAGCTAAACTTGAGATGTCAGCTTTTAAAGAATTCTAATTTTCACTCTCAAATTTTTATCATTGGTAACAAATACTGTCAACTGTTTTCCTTTTAGTAACAAGCTCACTTCATTCATTTTCAAGAAAACATACACCACACACTCACATGTAAAAAACTGTAGCCTGTCAGTTGCTCTTTCAAGTAAAAACACTGTTCCATGAAACATTCAGCTCACAACTCGATCTCTCAAGTGCTGTTCCTTACGACAACGATCATACCTTGGTAGGCAGTGTAAGTGCTTTTTGCACACAAATTCATAATGAATAATCCCTCTGATATCAGAAAAAGGTTAGCAACATCGTTGCAGCAAGTTCACAAACTTAATTGTCAGGCCTTGTACTTCCCATTTGGTCACAGATTCTTAAAAAATTAAAAAGATGTACTCGAGGGCTTGGATTTAATAAAATTAATCATTCTCAAATAAGCATAGGAGTTTCACGCCACTTCCTTGCTTTGTGCTAAGGCACCAGCAGTAGTTTTTACCCAGCACTGCTTTTGGACCATGAGTGCAAATGTCAGCAAAGATGATAAATAGGGTCTTAGTGTTATTCTGAAAATCGTTATGTCATTGCAGCTCCCCTGAAAGGGTCTGAGGGGAGCCAGAGATGTCAGTGGACCACACTTTGAGAACTGCTTTCCTAAATTATACCACTGGTTCAAGATGAGAATGGAAACACTACCAAAATCCTGTTCATCTCAAGAGTCTTCGTTTCTTAGTTCATTTAGTTTGATGTACACCCCCAACACAGCTGGTATGTTATACCCATAATATAGGAAAGGGGAAGAAAATCAAGGGCACAGACTGCCATTTAAATCTGTTTTAAGATTCTATTTTGAGCACCTTTATGCTGGACCAATAATTCGCCATGTGGTAGCTACCTTAATCATTAATCAGTCTCAGCTGAAGGACAGCGGGTTCTGTAGAGGTGACACCTCCCTCCCCATCTCACCCAAAGAGACTTGGAGATGAGGTCTCCAAAACTGCACTTTTTGGCAATCTCCAAGGTACTTTTTAATGCACCCTGAAATTAAGAACTTTTGCGCTAAGTAGTTCGAATTCAGAGTCCAACAGCCCAGTCCCAAGAGCAACAGGCAAGTTTTGTTCATCAAGAAGCAGCCCTCTGTGCGCCCTCCTTTCCCTTTTATCTAGGTGGGAAAATTCCTCTGAGAGTAAAACTCCATCCTGTTCACCCTAAGAGTCATCATTCCGTTAGTTCCTTCAGTTTGAGATACACCTCCAACATAGCTGATATGTTACGTGGGTTTTGAGCTGCGGTAGGTGGTATCTAAATAGGAGTGTAGAGGCTGTTGTTCTGAGATAGTACACCTGTACCCCAATTTCCACCTCAAAAATGAGACTGGGCTCAATGATTTACAAGGCTTTTTTCAGCTCTACCTTTTTCTGAGCAAAGAATGTCCAAGACTAGTGAGCAGAGAAACGTCCAGTGTTATTAACAGTTTGGGGGAATCCCGCGACTAACGGGAGAAGAGATATCAGAACAACTCGCAGAAAAGAGGGAAAGCAGGTGGATCAACATCACTCCTTTTCAATAGGTGCTAAGAATCCAGAGAAAATAGTCCCTAGAATAAACATGGCGCCCACCGCGGCAGGATATAATCATTGGAAAACAAATTTTTTCCGCCTCATCCCATTTTATAAATCACGGCGCCATCCCCAAGAAATTTTGGGGCCGGGGGAGGAGACTTGGTAAAGTAACTGCAGTGGACGAAGACTTTGGATGTACTATTGGACCAAGTGGGGATTACATAACACAGGGGAGCGGCTAAGCCATCATTCCTTTTCCTCCTCGCGCTCAAAAAGAGCGCCCCCCACTCCCGCCCCGGGTGAGGGGGCGGGGAGGGCCGAGCGCTCCCCCACCCCGGGGCACGTCACCCCGCCGCCCCGCCCGCGCGCCTCCCCGGCGCGGCCTCGCCCCCTCGCCCGGTCCTCCCGCCGCGCCCCGCTGTCTCGCCGCTGCCAGCGCCCCCGCCCCTTCCCCCGCGGGCCGGCGCCCGCGCCCGCCCACTCCTCCGAGACGCCTCGCGCCGGGCGTGCGTGTGGACGTCGGGTGTGTGCGGGGCCGTGGGGCGCGCGTGCGCGCGCGCGCCGCGGCGGGCGCCGGGGGGCGGGGGCGCCGGCAGGCAGGCAGGCAGGGGCCTCCTCGGCCCGGCCCGCCGCGCGGCTCTCGCGGCGCGCGGGGCACACGCACTCACACTCGCGCTCGCGCGCCGCACCCCACGCCCGCCGCCGCGGGCCGCGCCGCCGCTGACGAGGGGCGGGGGCGCGCGCCCCCGGGCCCCCGCCCCCACCCCTCGCGTACCCGCCCCATCCCCCCTCTTATTGTCTCGCCACGGAACGCCTGGCCGAGCGAAAAGATAACGGAACCCCCGGGAGAAGGGGGTGGGGAGAGAGAAGGCTCGCTCGCTCACTCACCTCCCGTGGTCGTCGCCGCCGGTAGTCTGACCCGAGGAAGGCGCCGTCGCCTTAAAGGGACCTGCACCCGGCGCCGGGAGAAGGGGGTGGGAGCAGGGGAGGGAACGGGGGTTTGGGGGGAGACGGAAAAGAGGGGACCGTTCAAAGCTCGTCTCCCTGAGGGTGCAAGGAAACCTCCCTCGGGTTCGAGTGATTTGGGGTGGATTTTTTTTCCCGAGGGGGGCGGGGGGCCCCGAGGGAGGGGGGTGGGGGGGCCAAGGAATGCGGCTCCGTGTACGGGAGCTGGCGCGGGGGAGAGAGACGTCGACTCCCCCCACCGACCCTCTCGCCCCGCGGAGGGATACGACTCGTCACTTCCGCCCTCCCCTTTTCGTGGCCTTTCAATTGGTTGGGGTGCCTGAGACGTCATGCGCTCAGCCTAACCCTTGCCCGGGCTTCTTTTCTAGTCAAGTTTGCCTGGGCCTGCAAATAAATAAATAAATAAAAACATTTTTTAAAAAAATGAAATAAAGAATAATTAGCTTCAGAAGCAATATCTAAATTTTGGTTAGAAAAATGAGATTTCCAAAGAAAATATTCCCCAATTCACTTGCCTGGACTTTCCAGGGAAATTTTGGGAATTTCCCCACTTTCCACCCAAGGCTTGTATCTAATCAAGAGGGGGATCCTCATGCCCCAGGCCAGATGGTGAGGCCCAATGGCACCAAACAACTGTCACTTGAACAAAGGCAGCAAAATGGCACTCTTCCTCAAGAGACATTCAGCCAAGTAGCCTTATGGTAGTAGCCATAAGTGAAGAACTTTTTAAAAGCCATTTTACCCTGAACCCTTCTGGATTTTGAAAAGAAATCACACATCATTGCTTCTCAGAGTGATTCGTGTGTGAAAACTGCTTTGAAACCATTGTGAATAGACTCAGCTAAGACCCTCAATTCTAAGAAACCATAGACTCCACATCTGTGCTTTTTGCTTCAATCAAGACTGAAGTGGGTTGGCCCACAGAAATTGCTGAGTCCATTCAAGACCATCCACCTGTTATTTTCCCCCAGACAAAAACTAACCTCTTTTCCGGGAAGCTAAAAAAATTTGTCCTTTCTTATCCCCTGAGATTATAAAGTGTTAATATTTTCCTTGGATATTTGAGGATGTTGTTGCTCTTTAAGCAATACACAAACATTGCTCCAATTCAAATGCTAAATCAAAGTACTTGGTGCAAGGTTGGGAGATCCAGAATCATATTTCTTCCTTCTCTTAACATACACACTCCACTCAAACCACCAGACTAGGAAAACAAGCAGTGGAAGTAGGCATTCCACATTGTGCACTCATGTACGTGAGTGCTCATACCACCACCCATTTTTATTCTACTTCATCGCATTTCATACCAAAAACATGAGTGATTTTCAGCAGTCATTCTCAGAAGAACTGCATTATTGATTTGTTTGTTTGTTTGTTTGTTTGTTTTTCCAGGGCAGTGTCACTGGCCCTCATATGTAGGAACCGAACCGGGGCCGCTGGCTTCCCAAGCCAGCGCTTAACCACCGCGCCACTCGGCCGGCTCAGAACTGCATTATTTGCATGGAAAGAATCACTAATCCTTTTGAAAATACTTCTGAAGCCTTTCCAGACCTGCTCTGGAAAAGCCTATGGTGAGATTATGGAATCAATCAGCAGAAGACAAATTCTACATGAAGCTCTAATCCTATTTTATGCTTTCCTGCAATAATTATTGTAATTTATTATAATGTAATTTGCCTCTGAAATAGTCTTGTTAGAACATATATTTTGCCACGCTGTAAGTGCCAACTTACACTCTCTGTCAATGAGGTCTAGCCCAACTGACTACCACACACTGTTGACCAATAACCATTAGCATACCATACTGAAAATGCATCCTGCATCCATTCACTCAACAAATATTTATTGAATACATGCTACATGCCAAGCACTGTTCTAGGTGCTGGGAATATAGCAATAAAGAAAACAAACAAAATCCCTAAACTCATGGAACATCCTCTAGTGAGGAGAGGCATACAATATATACAGAAACAAAGTGTTCTAATATCTATTGTTAAATAACAAATGGCTCTGAAACTTAGTGGCTTAGAACAAAAACAATTTTATTATTATCTCTCATTGCTCTGGGAGGCGATTAGGCTAAGCTAATAAGATTAGACTCAGTTGGAGTCTTCATGTAGTGGCTAGGGGTGAAAAAAGCTCCCTCAGAGTCTAGAAGTTGATGACTGTTGGCTTAGACTACACCTGGAGCTGTTGGCCAGAACAGTTGGCTGTTGGTCTCTTATTGTGGCCTGGGCTTCCTCGTGTAAAAGTGGTTGAGTTCCTAGAATGCGTGCTCCAGGAGGACCAGGCAGAGGTTGTATGGCTTCTTGTGACCCAACCCCAAAGGTCACGTAACATCATTTCCACCACAGTTGCAGACCCTCCCCGATTCAAGGCAGGTGAGGAACATCTCTCAAAGGGAGTAATAGAAACATCACATTGTCAGAAGAGTGCGTGAAATGGGAAATTTTGTGGCCATCTTGGAAAATATGATCTGCCACACATTATATAAATAAATATGTAAATGTGATATGGTGTTAGGTGCTATAGATGGGGAAAGGGCAGGATAGGGGGAATTGGGACTGTGGTACAGAGGTGGGGTGGGAAAGTTGTTATTTTATGTGTTTGTGTGGCGGGGAGAGGGTTGGAAGAAGCTTCGTCATTAAGGTGACATTTGAGCACAGACCTGAAGAAAGTGAAGCCAAGTTCAGGTTTTTATTCTTAATGGAAGTGAAGCCATTGGAAGATTTTTGAGCAGAGAACTGACATGACCTGACACTTTTAAAGGATCACTCTCACTGCTTCTAGAGAATAACTGGTAGGGACAAGGGTAGCCACAGAGAGCCAGGTTGGGAAGCTAGTGCAATAATGCAGGTGAGACACGTTGGTGGCCTGGACCAGGATGGGAGCTAGGAAGTTACTTCTCTGTGACCTATTTTTCTTTAATGTAATTTGTGCCCTGCGAGACAGTTTTGACCTGTAATGGCTAACAAAGCATGTGTGAGTGATGGTGCTATGCCTGACATAAAGAAATAAAGGAAGGATATTGTGCCAAATGTTAACATAGGAGTTTTGCAGGGACTGGAGGAAAATTTAGGAAAGAAGGGTAAAGATCAACAATCAGGGAGTAAACTCTTTGACATTATAAAAGGAGTAAACTCTTTGACATTATAAAAGGTCCACTAACTGTGCTATAGTCTGGGAGAATTTGTCAACAGTCAAATGGCTGGTGGCTGGAAGAAATCAGGGGCAGAGACATGTATAAGTTCAGAGGATTTGAAGAAAACTCTTATCACCTTGAGACACTGGAGCACCATCTCAAAGAGTATAATTAGCGTTCCCATTTCCAGAAACGTATTCCCTGTGCTAAGGAGGCAATGTCCATATTACTTTGGACAGTGCTGGGACATGTTGCTGTCTTCAGCCTACACACAAGTCTCTCGAGTAAGTAACAGACCTGAGAGCTGTGATCGCTCTTATGTTTGAACCATCTTGATGGTAATGGGAAACCAAAGCTGCAGAACCAATCAACTGGATGGAATCCTTAGAAATGGATCCGCATGTGTGTCTGTAACATAGTGAGGAGGATTCTGAAAGCCAGTCCAGCCTGGCATATTGAAGAAATGGAACCCCATACTGCTGCTAAAAAGCTACCCCAGTCTCCAGTAGCCAACTTAGAAAAATTGAATTCTCTCCTTATGAGTTTCTTAGAAAGAAGGTCAAAAGTTAGTGGACATACCAAGTTGGGCATTTCACAGGTAAGTAGCAGGAGAGTGTTTCTTTTCTCCAGTTTTTGGAAACACTTATTTGCTTCCTTGCCTTATGGTTTCTGCCACGAGTTGAAAATTGGAACCACCTGTAGCGTGGAGAGTGTCAAGGCAGAGAGACAAATGATTCCAGCATGTCTTCAAAAGTAGTGAACCATGGGGGCCCCTCTGCTGTCATTTTGCTTATATACAGACCCAACCACTGATGGCTCAGATTCATGTGAGGCTGACAGGTAGGTGTCAGGGTGGGATGTGGAGAGGATTGTGAGGTCAGTCCAGGCGGAAAGCAGCATCATGGGAGACAATGCCAGGTTTCTTTTACAAAAAAGCATTCTGTTCCCTACAACACACACTCAAGGTGGTCAAAACTAGGAGCTTGAAGGGAGCTACTCTTTTGGGAAGACATCAGAGTGAGAAAAATGGTAGAGAAATCTTCACCATCTGAGCATCTCCCAGCTCAAAAAGGTTGACAGCAGATTGCACTGAACCTGGGAGTCAAGAGAAGTCAACATGTAGGGGTGGAAAGGAGGATATTTCAAATGACTTGCTTAGCAGGGGGAATTGGCATGAAATGAAGGGCAATGAAGATCTGTGTTTGACCAGTATCAAATAAACAACGGGGAACTCGGATTCTGCTGCTAGATTTTATTTAAGAATATCATGGGTCAGGGCCAGCCGAGTGGCGCGTTGGTGGCTTGGAATGCCAGCGGCCCTGGTTCGGATCCCACATATGAGGGCCAGTGACACTCTGCCCTCTACAGCTAAGATGGTGAACAACAGCTCCACCTAGAGCTAGGCTGCTGAGTCCCCGGGACAGCATAGCTATAGCCCCTGCTGCAGTGGACTGCCACAGGCTACAGTGAGTGGCCAGCAGCCAGCGTGAGCGGCTGGCAGCCGGTGAGAGCTGCCAAGAGCCGCTGTAAGCGGCCATCCAGAGGCCAGCGACCTATCTGCCTCACCCAAGAAGAGCTCAACGATGATACCAACATGGGCCAATGAAGCGATGTCCTCTACAACTAGACTGAAGAACAAAAGGGCAGCAACTTGTCTGTTCCCCTTCTCTGGTTCACCAATGCTGTTCCCCTCCCCCAATTCCCCCAATAAAATCATTTAAAAAAAAAGAATATCATGGGGCAGCGAATTAGCTCAGGTGGTTAAGAGCGCAGTGCTCATAACATCACAGTTGCTGGTTCGATCCCTACATGGGCCACTGAGCTAGATTGAAGCAACTACTTGACTTAAAAATAAATAAATCTCCTGTTAAAAAAAATAATATAATTTGCTGCCTCCTTATGTTTAGAGGAGTTAAGGACTTTCCTAGAGTTTCAGAAAATTCTCAGGAGGTGAGAAATAGCTGGAGGAAGTTTCAGATGGGTTATTTAAAAGAAGAGTTCCTCATGAGCTTTCAGTAAGAAGCAATTGAAGGTCTCTGTCTTCAAATTATATTTTGCAAGAAATGCAAGAGCACCAACTGCGTCAGTCATCAAGACTACTCTGTAAGTTTCTGTATGATCATGGGAGATAATGATTTAGTTAAACTTTGAATTAAATTAGTACTATATAAGAGACACCCATTAGCAAAGCTGTATATCTAGGTTGTTGCTGCCGAGTTGAGTAGGTATGACTATAAAGTAATTGAATTGATTCCATACAGCTTCATAGAAAAATGAAATGGATTATTTTATAGACACACTTGTTATGTGGCTTATTCATTATAATAGACTGCAAAGTAAACTTTCATTAAAATTGTCTTTTTTTTCCTCTAAGATACATTCTTTTCTAATTTAGCAGTGTTTATATTTTATTACAGTCATGGATAATCTCCAGACCACCACCATGTACATTAAATAACTTCCTGATTCATTCTTTTGAAGGATGCAAGGATTAATATTATTTTACAGGTAATGAGACTGAATTAAGTTTTAAAGGTTTCTGGTGTAGAGAAGTGGTCAGATCCTTTTGGGTCTCTTACTGTTGAGCATGTGCAGTAGGAGTGAGAGGTAGCAAGGAAGCCATCTCCTATGATAGTCAAAGATTCATTTTGAATGCCTTTCCTATTGCCTGAAACATATGGGTAAAAAAATCTGAAAATGTGAAAGTGCCCAAACTCACCAATTTAAAATCATTTAACCTTAATTCATCCAGGAAATAGTTTTCACTTCTAGGTTTGTGTTGAAATGCATCGGTGTGTAAGCACTGTGAGTCAGGTGTGAATGTGTTTCCCCTTTCCTAGGGACCTGTTTCCTGGCAGCCTCTGATCTCTGCTTCTCCTATTCAGAGATCTTAGTCCTAGCTTAGAAAAGTGAATCTTAAACTATTCTGCATTATGAACACCTTGAAAAATCTCTATGAAAACTATGGACTATCTCCCCTAGAAAAACACATATTTGCACACATATACAAAATGTTGCCAACACTTTCAGGCTTGAAGGTCATTTGTGAGCCTGTGCATGAATCTCAGGGAAAGCCCCAGGCCTTGGGCTCATTGGACAAGATGCTTCACTTCCTGTCTTCCTAGTGAAATGATACATCTCGTAATAATCATATGAACATGTATGCTTGCTCAAAGAACTAGAGAGTTTTCTCATTCCAACAAGTGGCAGCTTCTTCTTCTTCTTCTTATTATTATTATTATTATTATTATTATTATTTACTAATTATTATTATACTAGTATTATTTTATTTCTTCATCTTTGTCCAAGATAATCTTCAGTGTCTGGGAAAGTCCAGGAACTTCTAAGATGTGAAAGACTATCAGATGGTCTACCTACCTCGTCTAGTTGAACTGATACCTTTGGAATTGAGGTGGTATCTCTGATTCTCTCCCTGCAAATAAAGAGGCCCTACTGGGGTACCTGGCCCTACTTCACCTGATTCATTCATTGGCTATGGCTCATTGAATATTCATGGCTCTCTACATTTCCCAGCCTCCCCTACAGCTGTATTAGGTAGGAGTCCTGGCAAATGGGAATATGAGTGTAAGTGATGGGTTACTTCCGGCCCAGAGCACTTAAAGATTGGTGTTGCTTCTGTCTTCCCATTTAGGGAGATGGTAGAACCACAAGATGGAAGCAGCCTAGATCCATAAGTCACCCCAGGGAGGAGAGCTGAACTGGTGAGTTGTCCAATATACACTGAACTGTACCAGAGAAACAACAAACTTGTATTGTACTAAGCCACCAAAATTCTGGGATTAATTTGTTAATTCAGCATAGCCTAACTATACTGATTAATACTTTGGTATAAAGATTGGGTTAGAAAGAAAGAAAGAAAGAAAGAAAGAAAGAAAGAAAGAAAGAAAGAAAGAAAGAAAGAAAGAAAGAAAGAAAGAAAGAAAGAAAGAAAGAAAGAAAGAAAGAAAGAAAGAAAGAAAGAAAGAAAGAAAGAAAGAAAGAAAGAAAGAAAGAAAGAAGAGAAAAGAAACGAAAATAGAAGAAAAGAAAGAAAAGAAAAAAGAAAAGAAAAGAAAAGAAAAAAAATTTTAGGGCTAAGAATGGGAGTCAGTATAATTAACTTGATAGAACTTGATATTATTTAAATTGCAAGGTTATTGTATTACAGATATCTAAAATGTCTAGGATGGTACCTGGCTTATATTAGTGACTCCATAAATGGCAGATTTTATTATTAATTCTTAAGATATCCTATACCATAAGTATTTTGTGGGACATGATAAAAGCTGACTATACTCATGGATGACAGTCTCCCTATTCTCATTCTTTCCCAGATTTCTCACCTTAAGGCATCTCTTCTAAATAATTTGTGTCTTGGGCTCAAGCATCTTTTATAACATTTCTGGAACTAATCACTTCCAAGAAATAAGTAGTTTATTATCTTTAATCAGCCAAACATTTAGTAAAAATCTAGTATTTCTTCTACATGTTAACTAACAAAATAACAAGTAACATAATATTGCCAAGTGCTAATTTAAGTGATCCAGACAATTAAAGAATATGACATATAAAACGATGCTAATTGTGGGAGACAGACAGTACATCATGGAAAGAGAAAGGAAAGCTCTATGCAGACTTAAGTCTTCAGTGAAAACTTCTTGAAAGAAGTGGGACTCATATCTTGCCTTGAAGCATGGGTAGGAGGACGTGTTCAAACGAGGGAGAGGAAGAAAGGCATGGCAAGTGGGCAGCAGAATGATCGAATTGCTGCTCAAAATAAAATATCAGATAGAATCATATAATATTGCTGGATGGTTTCTGTAGGTAAAAAACCAATCTAATCTTGGAAATTTCATATGGTTCGACCTATTAAAAATGGCATTTGTGGCATGATACACTGGAGGTTGTGAACTGTATTGGTAATGTTTATTTTTTATACTGAGTGGCAGGTATATAGGTTCCTTATATTACTTATTATTTCTGTGGGTCTTAAATATTTCATTTGATTTAAAGGAAAGCATTTTTTTAAAAAGTTAAGCCATCATATAATTTAAACAATCCCTTTAGGTAAGACTGATTCTCTTTAGGAAAGTAACACTTGGTATTCTCAGCATTCTTAGATTATCACCCTTTCCTCCAGATTTTCTCCAAGTGTATCAGGGGACAAGCATGGCTTCTGCAACCATGTGACAAGGCACAGAGTCCACAGACCCCCAAGTGCAGTGTTCCCTGCCTCCTCTGGCCTTTGGGGTGGTGCGCTTCTCCACCTGCCCCCCAACCCCCACCCCTGTTGGTTTGCAGCTGAAGTCTGTAGTTCAGGACTGTGTGACAGAACTTATGGGCTGGCCTCCCTGAGGCTGTTCAGGCCTCGTGGCTCTCCCTCAATCTGCCCTCAGCTCTCGGGCTCTCCAGGTTCCATTACAGCATGTCTATGAGGCCCATTTGATTTTGATGGTGTGGATGTGGTTCCTTCTGCAGTCCTCAGTACAGCGTCATCTGGCCCCACTAAGGTCATCCCTCCAACAAACTCCTCAGCCAGGCTTTCAGCCACCATGGCTCTTGCTGACAGTGCCCCAGGAAAGGCCCTAGACCTCAGGGCCTCCTACCTGCCTACAGTTTGTTCCTGCTTTCACCTGATGCGCCATGCCAGAGAAGGGCACATAAGCATCCTGTGCCCCCTGACAGGGGTCCAAAGGCGGCAGGTCCTTGCTGTTTCCTCCAGTATCTGATGCTCCGTCATGTCTAGACAGAAGCCCAGAGAAAAGAAATCAGGACACACCTCTGACAGTTTTCCCTTTCCCCCTTGTCTCTCTCCCCCTTCTTCTTCCCATTGTCCCCCAGGACCAGAAAACATGGGCTTCCCCATCTTCTCCCACTCCATGTCCTCCCTCAGAGCAGCAGGCATCGAGGCCTGGCACTCAAATCCTCTGGGAGAGAACACCAGGAGTTATGTCCATGCTGGGCTCTTGAGGGAGTTACAGAATTTTATTTTATTTTTTTATCATAAAAGGAATTTAGGAAATCTTTCAAGCCACTAACCTGGCTTAGGAGGTTCTTGTCTTGCTGTAAAATCCTATTTTAAATGTCAGAAGCTGAATATATCAATATTGTACCCCATTTTTTCTGTAACAAATCCTTATCTCCCTCAGGCAGACGGATACCAAGGGCCAAGTAAGGATAAAGTCATTTATTCAGAAAGAAAGAAAAGGAAAGCATGCCATTTTTCAAAATATTATTTTTCTAATTGCACTAAAATTCTCCCCATCCCCAATTCCTC
Organism: Aselliscus stoliczkanus; assembly: GCA_033961575.1. Classification (NCBI taxonomy): domain Eukaryota; kingdom Metazoa; phylum Chordata; class Mammalia; order Chiroptera; family Hipposideridae; genus Aselliscus; species Aselliscus stoliczkanus. The sequence continues at coordinate 104,379,418 of CM066739.1, forward strand.
TCCCCCAGAGATCTCCAGCAACTGCCCATGACCTCCATAGGTCAAAATCCAAGATTTATTGCCGGGTTGATGCTCAAAATGTTGAACAACAAGCTGAATAGCAGGCCTGACCCATGATGAGCAGGTAGTGGAAATGAAACCAGTTCATAGCAGTGGCTTTTCCTCCCTCCCATGGGCACATCTGCATACAGGGGCTCCCCTTCCTCAGGCCACGTTAGGTAGGCAAGATCTGTGGGGTGCACCTGTACACAGATGCCAGTTAACAAGTCATGGCTCCAAGGAATGTAAAACAGCCCACTGATATCACAAATGCCATTTAGGCGGGAGGTCTGGGGTTGGGGTGGGATGGCATGCGCAGGCCCAATATTCAGGAAGTCAGTGAAAAAACATGGAAGGACAGACTGATGGTGGGTGATGAGCCCTGCCCAGCTCACTAGCACCTTCCTTAACCTTGTCTCAACTCCATTTCTTCAACTATGAGATGGGGTGGTGAGCAGACTTGACTGACCTAATGCATATAAGATGTCTAGCACAGAGTAGTGACGAGTCAATGTTAGCTACTAATATAACTCTGAATAATGATAATGATGTTGTTGGCGGGCCCATTGGCCCTCTATTGACAATGAGGAGTTACCCACCCCCCACATCAGCACCCTCACCCACACATACATGTGAGCCTTCTGATTCAGATTTGAACTAATGGAAATGGCAGGAGTGAAGTGAGTGTGAGAAAGTGGGGGAAGGGGGGAGTAAAGATAGAAAATTCAGTCACCGCCTGCATCCCTGGTTGGTTCAAAAGACAGCCTCCCCTACTGAGAAGGGACTAAGTCAAATTCAAGCACTTCAGGCTTTCCTGTTACCTACGGGTGGGGGGGGGATAATTTTTTTTTTTAAAGACGCAACATGGGGTTGAACTGTGGGGGTCCATTTCCATGCAGATTTTTTTCAAGAAACATACAGCCGGCACTCTGTATCTGTGGGTTTCTCATTCATGGATTCAACCAATTGTGGATCTAAACAGTCTTTTTGAGGTTGGGAATCCATGGGTGCAGAGAGCCTACTGTATGCATTCTTCTAGGCTATTTTACATAAGGAATTGGAGCATTCTCAGATTTTGGTATCTGTGGGGGTCCTGGAAACTAATCCCCAGGATCCTGAAAGACCACTAAGGCGTCAAAAGGTATTTGCAGATTTTTGTGTGCTAGGGGTTGGGGCCCCTAACCTTCTCATTGTTCAAGGGCCAACTGTATTTTTTTTAAGAGGGCGGTGTCACTGGCCCTTATATGTGGGATCTGTTTTTATTTATTTATTTATTTATTTATTTATTTATTTATTTATTTATTTTTGAGGGCAGTGTCACTGGCCCTCACATGTGGGACCGAACCGGGGCCGCTGGCTTCCCAAGCCAGCGCTTAACCACTGTGCCACTCGGCCGGCCCAATATATGTGGGATCTGAACCAGGGCCGCTGGCATCCCAAGCCAGCTCTTAACCACCACGCCACTCAGTCAGCCCTGTATTTTTAAATAAATAAAAATAAAATAGATCCACGGGAGCTGTTGACTACATGAGATTCCAGAAACCCAGGCTTCCTGAGAATGCACTAGAGACAGCTCTTTCAGACACAACGGGGATATGTCCATGGCCCCAAGGAGGCAGGTAGAAGAGGAGCCATAGAAAAAAGGGGAGTTTGGCAGGTTTGCCTTCATATATATATTTTTTTTTAATAGGAATTTTACTGAGGAACAGTGTTTTTCCAGGACCCATCAGCTCCAAATCAAGTAGTGTCTTCAATCTAGTTGCGGAGGGTGCAGCTCCTTGGCCCATGTGGGGATGCAACTGGCAACCTTGGTGTTATGAGCACTGCTCTCCATCCACCTGAGCTAACCAGCAGCCTCTTGCCTTCATATTTTAAGTTATAATTTTCTTTACTGAAATAGTAGCTTTAAAGGGATAAATTATTCACAAATCATTATAAGAGATGTTGAGATGGGAAGATGATAAGCAAGAAAGGCAATTAAAGTCTGCACTATTACTTAAGTGAAATACTGTCTGAGCATAAATGAATACATTAGATGACTTTTCAAACCTTTCCAATCTAAGCATCCAAAAATAATGCCACTGTCTAGGCAGTGGGTTTTCAAAATTTTTTGACAGCAACCCACAGTAAGAAATATATTCTACATCTCTATTGGGTACATGCAAACACACACAGTTTCATGAAAGACTATTGCTTCTTAACTATGTAATATTTTTCTATTCTTTTATTCCAACTCCTTTCTTTCTTTCCTCCCTCCTTCCTTTCTCACTCCCCTCCCTCCCTAATACTGCTAATCAAACTGATTTTGCCACTCATAATTTGAAAAACAATCTGGTGGGTTTTCCTAACTACAATATTAAATATGGCTAGTTTTCCTATTCAGAATTAGGATAGAATTCAGCAAAATGCCCCAAAAGGGCAGTTTCTAGGTTTGACTTTTGTCTCCAGGGTTTAGAAAGTCATTCCTGAGAGACCTTGTTTTTCCCTGTATCTGAACATAGAATTTGGGAGCTGGAGGAGGAAGGGACAGATAACGCGAGGATAAATAGAAGAAACCATTTCTGAAGACAAGAACCATTTGTTTAGTAGAATCTACCTTATATTATTTTTTAAAAATCTCCATCTTAAATATTTAGCATCACCGTGCACCTTTTACAATTAACCCAACAAACAAAACTCTGTTTTGGGGATCCAACTATTCATTTTCTTGGGAGAGAGACCTCTCTTCTAAAAGCCAGGTTCCCGCGGGTGCCCCCAGCACCCCAGCCCTGCTCTGGCCTCGGGTAACTTTTCCCTCCAGTTTGGAGGAAGGTTACATTAGGAGAAAATAGTCCCTATGGTCTAGAAACTTTTCAGGGAAAAGGGGGCGTTTGACGTATGGGCGGGTGGGCAGCCGGTACCCGCACAGCAGGAGCCGCTGGCGCCCCTGGCTGGGTGGCGCGTGGGTGCGGAGACGCTGGGCAGCGGAGGCCGGACGGAGCGGGCAGGTGGGCCTAAGGAAGGCGGGAGAAGAGAAAAGAAAGCCCTGAAGTCCAGTACAGGGCAGTGTCGGCCTGCGCTCCTCTGCTGTGCACCCGCCTCCCTGGAGGGGGCGCTGGTGGCCGGGAGTTGAGGATGGGGCCCTGGGTCTCCTGAACCCTGGAGCAGGCTTGGGTAGTCAAGAGCTAGTCTGTTCTTATTGATAACTTTTGTCATCATGATCTCTTGGCCTCAGACTGCATTAAGGGAGCCATATTAATCAGACTGCATTAAGGGAGCCATATTAAAGAGTGCAGAAAATGAGGTGATCTGGAGAAAAAATTAAAATGGGATTAAAAAAATAGAAATTTTCTGGGCCAGCCGAGTGGCATAGTGGTTAAGAGCTGGCTTGGGACGCCAGCGACCCCGGTTCGGGTCCCACATATGAGAGCCAGTGACTGCCCTCAAAAAAAAAAAAAAAAAAAGAAATTTTCTTACTGCCTTTTTCTCTCTGAAAATAATTTAGAGCTAAATTATATTTTGAAAGGCCTCAAGATCAGGCCCCAAGGCTCTGTCTTCTGCCCTTGCCTGGCATTTAGAATCTAAGATTTTGGTGTGATGGTAATTTTGCCAAGTGGAGATCTATTCCCCAAAACATCACCCGGGTTAGTAATGAACATTTCCATTATGATGACTTGGAGTTTGGGGTTGCTTCATTCTAATACACTTTCCTACATCAAATGGGTAATATTATACATAGCTCAGCCCAGGTTTAATTCAGATTATTTTTTTAAAAACTCAGTGGTGGGTAATTTACCTAGTTGCTCCATATTCAGATTTAGAGATTTTTGCCTTGCTGCTATATGCATGGTATTTTTTGCTATATTTTTCGTGTAGAGAGAGAGAACAGCCTATCTCTCTCTCTCTCTCTCTCTCTCTCTCTCTCTCTCTCTCTCTCTCTCTCTCTCTCTCCTGGTTGGCACTATTAAACACTTGGGGACTGCTTAGTTCAGGATGCTATTGGGTACTGCATATTAAACAATCTGCCTGTTAATTTCATTAGAAACAGCATTTAGGATTTTGTATATCTGTAATCTATATACCATACAATATACAGAAATCTTTGTGAAATGTAAGCTACTTAAATAAAACCGTTTTATTTGTCAATGAATGGAGTTAATCTCTTTGCAGTGTTGTGCATTTTAAAGGATCTAGAATATAATTGGGACTCATTAAATGATAGCTAATAGTATTATTGATCTTGGTATCCTCCAAAGTGCTTTGCACATGGCAAACAATGAATATGGGTTGAATGAACATGCCACATCCCATACTATACACACAGGGAAAATACCAGGATGGGAGCCCTCTGGCACAATGACTTTATTTCATCAATGAAGCTTAGTGTGAGGTGTCCATCCTACAGCCCTTTTACTAGATGCAGGCTCTCTTGACCTTGGAATGTGGACCACTTAAAATTTTCAGGAGACCCAAGAGCTGCAATGAGCGGCCATCCAGTGACCGGTGACCGATCTGCCTCACCCTGGAAGAGTGCAATAATAATACCAACATGGGCCAGTGAAGCGACATCCTCCACATCTAGACTGAAGAACAAAAGGACAGCAACCTGTCTGTTCTCCTTCCCTGGTTCCCCAACACTTTCCCCTCCCCCACATCCCCCAATAAAATCTTTAAAAAAATTTTTTTTTCAGGAGAAAAAATATGCGCTTAATTAACTAGTAGGGCCTAACTTCTTGTCAATATGGAACTTGAGAAGTTTGTTTAAATATGGAAAAGCTAAGCTCACTGGACACTGATCAGGGGAAAAACGGTTTTGACACATTATTCAAGTTATTCACATCAAAAGTGATTAGCGGGCTCCAGCTTCCATTAAATCATTCACTAGGAGATTGTGGGCTGGGAGCTCCAAATCACATGATTTGATGGAGGAAATAAGACTCAATTTTCTTTGTGTTTCTGCCGTTAGCCGTATTCAGTTTTTAGTATGTTTGGAAAAGGGTAAAGCAGAACATGGAAGTCCAGTTTATTTTAAAGCTATCAGACTGCTAAACAGTGGAAACTTGTTGAAGAGATTTACTGAGCTATTTCCTCAAAGACTTTAGTGAATTAATTAAAAGGGTTCTGAGAGATACAACGTGCCAGACGCCTACTGGCTGATAAAATCGTTCTTTCTGATTGATGTGATGTGACAGCTGTGCATAGTACATGTAGGGCTGCAGGGGACTAAAACAATGGCAGTGCTGATGTGTTCAAAGACATGTGAGTGTTGGACTTGAACTGGCTGTGACAACAGAGTCAGCTGACCACTATACTCATTTCCTTTTGCTTAAGCACCTGAGATCAATAGAAGCCCAGACTTGGGCAAGGTGCTGAACCAGTTGGGGAAAATGAAATCACGACCTCAGAAGAGCTTGCCAGATTTTGAGATGCAAGTATTACGTTTCATGTTTTTGTTGTTGCTAAGAACACACACCTGAAAAGGGTCTTCAACTATGGAGCCACGTTTGTGCCACTCAGTTTCCAGAGCGATTGACTGACTGAGCTGAAATTGAACTATATCCATTAGGAGAAAAATATCCCTGGAATTTTTGAGACAAGTAGATGAATTGCTGAAGTATTCTAAAATTTTTGACCAAATTCTGGACAGTGTTTGGGTGGGGAAACTAGCTGGTTTAGAAAGTACATTCTTTTTCAGCCAACAATGATGTCAACAATGTCAGCCAACATTGAAGCTGAAAGCTGTCATTGTTAATACATACCTATAGTTAGAAATTGCATGCTCCCCTGCTTAATACAATAGAGTTATTCAGTCAACACGTATTAATTAAATACTAGGACCTGGAGATACCAGCCGAATGGCTCGTTGGTTAAGAGTTGACTTGGGAGCGCAAGCTCTGAGCAGCAGGGCCGCTGGTTCGGATCCCACCTGGGCCAGTGACGCTGCGCCCTCTACAGCTAAGATGGTGAACAACAGCTTGACCTGGAGCTGGGCTGCCCTGAGTCAGTGGCAGCTGGTGTGAGCTGCTGTGAGCCACCATGAGTGACCATCCAATGGCCAGCAACCAATCTGCCTCAGCTGGGAAGAGCGCAATGATCGCAATACCAACATGGGCCAGTGAAGCGACATCCTCCACAACTAGACTGAAGAACAAAAGGACAGCAACTTGTCTGTTCCCCTCCCCCAATTCCCCAATAAAATCTTAAAATATATATATATATATATATATATATATATATATATATATATATATAATTTGAGCCATATACGTAATTTAAAATTTTCTAGTAGCCACATTAAGAAATTAAAAAGAAACCCATAAAATTAATTTTAACAATTTCTTTTTTTACCAGATATATCTAAAATATTATTATTATAATATGTAATCAATATAGAAATTATTAATAAAATATTTTATGTTCTTTGTTTTGAGTTAAGTTCTTTCAAATTTGGAACACAACTCACAGTGTACTAGTCACACCCTACTGGACAACCCAGGTCTACAGGGAAATGCAGATGAGCAAACAGGTAATTTCAGTCAAATGTAATAAGCTATGATGAGAGAAGTACAACGAGAACATAGCGAAAGGGCTTAGCTCCTTCAGTTCTTCCTCCTAAAAATCCCATAATTCTCTCTGCTTCCCTACATCCTTCCTGCCACCATTCTAATCCAAGCTGGCATCATCTTTTTCCTAGACTTCCACAACAGCCTTCCAAAATCATCTGCATGCATCCACCCATCCCCGTCTCTTCAGCTAGAGTGATCTTTTAAAAATGCACATCGATCATGTCAGTAGCCTGCTTGAAACCTTAAATATATGATGAGTGCATGTTGAACAAATGTGCCATGATGGCCGTGAAGCACTTGACACCGAGTTCTGCTCACTGTTTAATTCTCCTGCTTTTCCCTGTACCTTTTTGTTTCTGCCTCTCTTCCCTCTCTGCCTCTCCCCTCCTCCTTCCTCTTATCACCTATCAATCTCCTATCATCTGAACTTCTTTTCTCTTTCTTGCCTTCCACTTTCCTTCCATTTTCTTTTCTTCCTTTATTCTCTCTCCTTCCTGCTGTAGCTTATTATAATGTAGAATTTAAATAGATGTAAAATGTTGGGTCATCGTTATTTACTTCTGTGGTTCATGTTCTTCATTTAAAACTCAGAAGAGCTTGATCTTGTTTTAGGATTAAATTAAGATGCTTTTTGTTTCAGCATGGTCTTTGGTTAACTTTTCTTGTAGATTAGAGAGATTCTATAGAAAAAATACACATGATCTTCTTCGCCTGGGAGGAAAACAATCGCCTTTTGCATTTTGTAGAGCAGGAACCAGTGCAGCTACTTACACGGGATCACTCAGTGATTTGAAACAAGTCAGAATGAAAGCCCAGGTGCCTGCGTACAGCTTACCCCTTAGGTAGAACGCTGCTGCCTCCTGGCAGTAGGCAACGAAGCAAGTTAATTATTCAGTATCTGTGGGGGGGGGGGGTCAATAAATAAATGAAATACCTAATTAAATCAACCTTAGGGATGCTGAGAACTGGCAGTTCCCTAACTTTGCACAGTTTATTTGGAGGGCCCATTCTCTGGCTTGAAGGAACAGGCAACCCAGGTGTACGGGCTGTTCTCCTTTACTTCTGAGAAAGTGGATTCTGACTATCTTGTACTGTCCTGATGGCTCTGCCTGTGGCTCCAACACAGATGACTCTGCCAGCTGCCAACATTCTTTCTACCTCCCCTGAGAGCAAGGAGAGACTGAAACTACAAAAGGAAGTTATAACTCGAGAAGGATAATTCCTGCTGGCAGGGGCTCGTAAACACCAGCACAAAACAAATGAGGGAGGGTCTTTTTTATTTATTTTTTAAAGATTTTATTGGGGAATCAGGGAAGGGGAACAGACAAGTTGTCCTTTTGTTCTTCAGTCTAGTTGTAGAGGACTGAAGTCACTTCACTGGCCCATGTTGGTATTATCATTGCGCTCTTCCTGAGTGAGGCAGTTGCTTGCTGGCCTTTGGACGGCCTCTCATGGTATCTCCCGGCAGCCCACTGCAACCCCACCACAGCCTATGCTGTCGCCAGGGACTCACAGCAGCCCAGCTCCAGGTCGAGCTGTTGTTCACCATATTGGCTGTAGAGAGCACAGCATCACTGGCCCTCATGTGGGATCCGAACCAGGGCCCTGCTGCTCAGAGCTGGCATCCTAATCCAACTCTTAACCAATGCGCCACTCGGGCGGCCCAGGAAGGGTCTTATCCTCAAAAATGTTTCTGTGTAGAAAAGACCCTCCAGTAAGGCTTGGGCAGTGAGTCTGAACCAGCAAATGTCTGTTGGGTAGAGACAGCTCCATAGATATCTTTCTACTAAACCATTGGAATATTTGAACCTAGGAGAAACCCTTCAAAATTTTCCCAAGTGGAATTTGATCCTAAAAGTAGATCCTGCAGAGTAAGGACCAACTACAGAAACACTTTCATTTAAGGTGCTTCTATAACCTGTGACATTTTCCCCACTTTTGACCATTGCTCCCCCGACTTCCAGACAGTATGGACCACATTCCATCCTAACACTTGTTCTCATGCCCTCATTGCCAAGATTTACTGAGAATGTCTTTCTGAACTGAATTACTCTTGTAAAAGGAACAGTAGAAGCATGTTGTATTAGTTAGGACAGGCTGATTGCTATAACAAATAGACCCAAATAAGGAAAATGGCTTACCTACGATAGAAGTTTATTTCCTGCTTCTTGGGTGGCAGGGCGGCCCTCCACCACATAGCCATCAGGAACCAGGTTAATGTAAGGCTGCAAAACGCCTGGGGAGCATGGGAGGTTCTTATGGGCCTAGAATTAGGGTATACTCCTCAAGATGGGCTCCATGGACTGATGCCAGTTTTCAAACAGTTTATTACTGGTGACAAGATAAGTGCTCCTCCGTGAAATGAAGACAACAGTAGCACCTCCTCACAGAATGAGGACAAGTTCATATATGTAAAGTACTCAGGGCTGTGCTTGGCATGATGCTCATGGTATCAGTCGTTACTGCATTGGCAATAACAGAAGCATATTTGAAGGCCAGACTGTAGCTCAGAAAGCTTCAGTAACTTGTTTAAGGTGACACAGTACGTGATAGAGCCAAAATTCAAACTCAGGCCCATGTGACTCTTAAAACTGAATTCACCCCCTGCCCCCCCGGAATGGACCGGGTGTGGCTAGGCTGGAGGGGCCAGAGGCCAAATGGAATCCTACCTCTTGCTCTTGTGTGACTCAGTCAGTCTTCCCAATGGAGCCGACATGTATGTCGCCTTCTTATGACCACAGGGTTCACTGTGAACTCCCTGCAAGGAATGAGGAGGAAGCAGAAAGTGGGAGCTAATATCAGCAAAGGGCTTGGCTCCTTCCATCTTTGGAAGAAAGATGGGGTATGGAAGGAGGAGGGAGGCAACTGGCAAGTTCAAGGGAACCCTGCTTAGCTCAGCGCCCACCTTCCCAGTCTCAAGTCCATTCCCAGAGCTAGGAGTGTCAGCCTCCCACAAAAGTGAGGCCCAGAAAACTCAAGGCAGTTGTGAGACTTTCTTAAGCAAAATATGGAGCACTCAAGAAAACAAATGGGAGATATAGACCCCTCCCTCAGGGAACTTGTCGTATGAGCAATCAGCTGCTAGCATTATAATATATATGGTTAAGAGCATGACTCTAGACCCTGGGTGTGAATCCTGGCTCTGCTACTTATTTTGTGACCTTGGGCAACTTATTAATCTCTGTGTGCTTCAGTTCCCAGCTTCATGGCCTATGACCTGTGCACGGAACTGCCCTTTCAGCTGTTCCTCCTGATTTTGGAGGGACTGAGGGCTATGATTAGTGGGGACAGGGAAGTTGGGAAGGAGAGCTGGTGTACTAGAGAAGTTAATGCAGCTGGTTGGTATGTGTATCAAGTAAAGGTGAGATGCACACGCACAGAAGTCTGGGGAAAGGTAAAAATACAGATTTTGTACACCAATGAGAGGTCAGTGTTTAAACAGAGATTTAAGAGTTGCCTGCTTTTGGGGCCGGCCGAGTGGCGCATTGGTTAAGCGCTGGCTTGGGACGCCAGCGGCCCCGGTTCGGATCCCACATGTGAGGGCCAGTGACACTGCCCTCTACAGCTAACAACAGCTCCACCTGGAGCTGGGCTGCGAGCCCCGGCGACGGGGTAGGCTGCAGCCCCTGCTGCAGTGGGGTGCCACAGGCTACAGTGAGTGACCGGCAGCCAGCGTGAACTGCCAATAGCCACGGTGAGCGACCATCCAGAGGCAGGCGACCGATCTGCCTCATCCGGGAAGAGCACAATGACTACACCAACATGAGCCAGTGAAGCAACATCCTCCACAACTAGACTGAAGAAAAAAGACAGCAACTTGTCTGTTCCCCTTCCCTGATTCCCCAATGCTGTTCCCCTCCCCCAATTCCCCAATAAAATCTTAAAAAAGAGTTGCCTGCTTTTGGAAGTGGCCGTATGGAGCAGGGGAGTAGGGAGAATAATAGAGGGCAGCAGAAAGAAGCTTGTCCACAGTCAGGGAAGGGGGAAGAGGCACCCAGGGAGGAGACAGGAAGGGGCTGTAGAATATCATAGACAGAACAAAAGTGTAGAAATCCAAGGAAGAAAGGGCGCAAAAATTGGGGAATAAGGGGTGCTCGGTTGAACAAGTACTGAGAAAAGGCTTCCAGTGCCTGAGCTCAAACACAGAGGAGGGGTAACCATTGGGTATAAACTGAGTGACAAAGGCAATGGCGTCTAGAAAGCAAAGACATGGGAGAGCAACTAGTAGCTGCAAAAGGATGTGGATAAGTTTCTCCTATACACCTTGGAAGGAAGAGAGGGAATTACTGAAGACGATCGAGAGGAAAGGGAGACTGGCGAAAGTGTTTAGACTGGTCTAGTGTTTAGTTTCCTGCTTCACATATAAGCTCACGAAGGCAGGGATTTCCGTCTGTTTTGACATTTTTGACATCTGCTTTATCCCAGGAGTCTAGAACAGTGCCTGACACCTGGTAGGTTTACAAAAAATATTGCTGAATAGTGGAGAAGAGCAGGAATTGTTAGCTCTAGACACCAGGAGAGGCTGGCTTTACAATGAAGGACAGATGAGTATCTCTTCCTCTCAGACCACAGGGAAGATTGGGGAGCTGGAGGTGGGGAAGGGCTCATGCCTGAGGCCCCAGGCTGAATGATGCCGTCCCAATGAGAATGGACTGCAGGAGGCAGGCCTGTTAGGGAACCGAGGGCAAAAATCTCTTCCTGTTCCCATACAGGGCAGCCAAAAGCTGGCCTGGGACACCAGCTGGGCACTTTTCCCCAGCCTTTTGTGTCCCAGCTGAGTCTTGGGCACAATGAAGAAAGGGAACTAATGGCTGTAGTGACATGTTTTAAGTTAATAAACTACAGATTGCCTGCCAAGTGGGTGGGAAGTTGTTTTTCTTTCTTCCCACTTTTTTAGGAAAAAAAAAAAAATCATGAATAATTCATCTTGTCTTGTTACTCAGAGTACAAATTTGTGAGCTGCTAACAAGAGGTTAACACCCAGGAAGAACATATCCAACCCCCATTTCCCACCTACCCCCCATTTCTATTGCATGACTACATTCATTATCTTGATTGTGGTATTTCATGGATACACATGTGAAACCTATCAAATTGCACATTTACATTTGTGCAGTTTACTGTATGTCAATTATACCCCAATAAAGCTCTTTAAAAAAAAGGAAAAAAAAATCTTATATGTAAAATTTTTATAATCACAGAGTTTGGATATTTAATTTATATATGCTTACTTGCATACATAAGTTTGTCTAATTTATCTTTACAGTCAAAGAGAAAGTCATTTTGAAATAAAAATAATTATTTGGGGGAAAACAGGACAACCCAGGAAAACAAGATACAAAGAGTGCCATTGTAGGATTCCCAGGCACACACAAGGATAAATTAGCCTCTCCCTCTCCTGGAGGGAGAACTGAAGATGAGAAAGTCTTTGGTTAGCTGGGATAACAATGTTGTGTTCTTTTTGTAACCTTTTTGCAATTCCTTATTTAGCTGGCTGACTCTGCTTGTCCCCTTCAGTCTACAGAAAACCCTCCCTTTCACAGACTAGAGAGAAAGGCGGCTTTCTCCTATGGGAAGCCAGTTGCTCTGCCATTCTGCTAGGGTCCCATTTCGTTGACCTTCTGATGTGCTACAGAACTTGACAGACACTAGACCAACTCACCAAATGGATGCACCTGGGGCCTGGTTTCCCTGACCCCAGGACTCAGCAATGAACCATACCCTGTCTAAGGCCAATCAACTTTAAACTTTTCTGAAGAGATTTTGGAAGTTTGCAGGCTTTTATACCAGACAACATGCATGAAACAGGGATGGGGGAGGGGCAGACGGGTGCTATTCTTAATCCTAGAGACAAGGTTGGTTCTTGATCTTGACATTCAGAAAGGCCAGAAACTAAAATCCCTGGGGTGGGGATTACAAATCAATATTGACTTTGTGAGTTGGAACTGACTTGGTAGGGCTCATTCATAAGTGGGGAGGGTAATGGCCCTCCTGAACTCATTTCCTGAACTAATAGACCCCAAATTTACCAAAAATCTTCAAAGGACTCCAGAGGGCACGGAACCAAGGCTGTGAGTAATTGCCTCAGGCTTTGGCTCAAAAGTCTTTCCTAAGAGGGACTCCCCAGACTACTCTCCATACCTAGCTACCATCATGATGCTCTTTTAAAATTGTCTTCATAATACTTATCAGCTTCTTATTAATTAATTTACCTCTTTATTTTCTGTCTCTCCTACACTAGAATAGACTCTCTGTGGGAGCAGGGATCTTACCTCCCGTGTTCAGCACTGTGTCACCACAATAGTGCAGAATCATGGCTTCCCAAAGATGTCCACTTCCTAATCCTAGGAACTCTTGAGTTTGTTACCTCATGTGGCCTTTCGGAGACGTGATGAAGGATCTGGCTTATCCAGGTGGCCCAATGTAATCACAAGGGTCCTCCTAAGAGAAAGGAAGGAGGATCATTGTCAGGGAAGATGTGAAAACAAAGACAGTGGTGAGAAAGTGGGAGAGAAATTTGAAAATGCTATGTTGCTGGCTTTCAAGATGGAGGAAGGGGCCATGCGCCAAGGAATACAGACAGCTTCTAGAAGCTGGAAAAGGCAAGGAAACGGATTCTCTCCTAGAGACTTTAGAAGGAATGCAGCCCTACGAACAACTTGATTTTAGGATTTCTGACCTCCAGAACTGTAAGGTAATAAATTGTTGTTGTTTTAAAACACTTTAAATACATGGAAGTTTATTACAGCAGCCATAGAAAACTGATATGAATGACACCTGGTACATAGTAGATGTTCAATAAACATTTGCTGCTTGACCAGCTTCCTTATATCTGGGACCCCAGCCTATAATAAAAATATTAATTCACAACTTTATAGTGTTGTATAATAGCAAAGTGTGTTCCTATTCTTAATCTCATTTTATTTTCACAATTATTACTTTACAAACAGGGAAAATAAAACTCAGTTGCCTAAAGTCCCATAACTTTTTAGAGGCAGAAAATCGATTCAGAACCAATATCCTTATTTTCTCCTGATTTTTGTGTACATATATAAACAATGTTATGTCGGCAATAAAGGACAGGTAAAAAAAAAATTAGTTCATAATCCTTTTACCCTAATAGTTTGACAATTTTTATTATTCTATGTCTTCTTCCAGGTTTCATCTACAATATATAAATACACATTGAAAACATCTTTCTAATCGTAGTCTCTCTCTCTCTCTCTCTCTCTCTCTCTCTCTCTCTCTCTCTCTCTGTATGTTTGCATGTGTGTGTACACATATATGCAGTTTTTATTTTTCTGTTTAGCATTATTTTATTGCCTGGGTGCATTGGTTTGGGTCTTTTGAGAAACAGATGCTGAGATGAAGTTGAGGGTAAGACATTTTCAGGGCTAGCACCTATGAAAGGAAGCCGGATTGGCCAAGGAGAGCCTCAGGTCACAGTGCAGACCTGACCATTGAAGCTGGGCCAACGGGGAGATCTGGGGACAAAGACTGCCAGGCAGAGGAGAGCCATGTTGAGAGAAATGACCAGTCCTAGTGCCTACATCATGCTCAGCCATTGGCTGGAGGCTGCCTGGGGAGAGGGTGGTCCGAATTTGACCATGATAGTGAATCATGAAGGTACTGCTGCTGGAGCTGTGAGATCACTGCACTCCTGGCAGCCGAACAGAAAGTGCTTTCTGGATGGGAATCCATGTGGGGTCACATCCATGGCTGCTACTGCCCACCCCTAATGTAATGTGGATTCACTCTTCCATATATATTTAGTAGGGGTTCCATGGACCTCTCTTCCTGAGAAGAAACTCAGATGAGGGAGGTTAGTGGAATAAAGTATAGCCTCATGGCTGCAGTTGGCCTCAGGTCCGCCACTGGCATTGTCTTCTTCGACCACTCTGCACCCCCTTTGCCTTCAGCCATCACCTCTACTGCTCTCAATGGCTTACCTGGTTGTGTGGCCCCCAATCCTAATTCCTGTTGGACCTGAGACTCTTTTTCAGGTTGAAGTTGCTACATTTGTCCATTCATAGTCACAGAGGCAAAATTCCTATGTAAAAATCCTATGTTGAAATCATAATCCCCAATTATGGTGTTAGGAACTGGGTCCTTTGAGATGTGATTAGGTCCTGAGGGTGGAGCCCTCATGAAAGGGATTAGTGTCTTTATAAAAGAGGCCCCAGAGATATCCCACCCCCACTCCCTGCCCCCGTCCTGCCATGTGAGGACGCAGTGAAAAGGCAGCCATCTATGAACCAGGAAGCCCTTACCAAACATCAAATTTGCCAGCACCACGATCATGGGCTTCCCAGCTTCCAGAATGGTGACAAATAAATGTTTGTTGTTTGCAAGCTCCCCAGTTAGCGGTATTTGGTTACAGTAGCACGAGCTGACGGAGGCAGCGGGGCTACTCCTTCCCTGTTCCAGGCTGCACTCAGAACTGGCAGTCTTTTGTGTCACTTAGTGCAGGGGCCAGAGCAGCTGTCCTATGTGTGCAAAGTATGGACTTCACACCCTGGCGAGGGCCCCTACGTGCCGACCCCTTCCCTGGTAGGGATGGAAACACAGGAACTTGTCTTTTATTTTCGAAGGGGTGTCTCAGCATGTCTCTTAAACACTAGGCTCCCCAAAACTTTACTGACATGGTAGGTGCCTGAATCTTTGTAGAAATTTTCTTCCACACTCTGAAGCGCATATGTCTTACCAAGGCTCTGAGTATGCCAGCTGCTCTGGCTTATCCTAACCGATCAGCGTGATGTCATCAATGGAATGTATCAAAGGGGTTTTCTGCAGGATGTCCAAACAGTCCAGACTGCTCCTGACTAGATGGGGTGGATCCACTGGAGGCTGTGACTCTTTTGGCAGGGACTCTGTTTACTACCCAACCCCCATAAGCTCCTGCTCCAGCGGTGGGGTGAGGAGGATGCTTTGGGTTTCCAGGTATCAATGTCAACTCAAGTCCTGTGTCTAACAGTCCTCAAAATGCCTGGGTGACTCTGAGTACAGTGACTAAGTAAATAGCTCTAAGTCCCTTTTTGGAAGGACTGGGGAATCATATACTATATGCTTACCATGGTGCTGCCAGTCTTGGAGACCTGGCTATCTTTTTAATCAAGAAATTTTGTTCTGGGGCCAGCTGAGTGGCGCGGTGGGTAAGCGCTGGCTTGAGAAGCCAATGGCCCCGGTTTGGGTCCCACATATGAGGGCCAGTGACACTGCCCTCAAAAAAAGAAAAAAAGAAAGAAATTTTGTTCTAAAAACTAACTCAGGTTGGGGAACTGATCAGGGATCGTGATTTTTCACTGGGATCTCCATTTTTGGGCTCCTGTTCATCTATTTTGGCTTTTTTTTTTTTAAATCACATGTATTCAGCAATACCCTTGGTCCTGTTTGTTTATTTGTTTATTCATGTGTTGTATTTCACCCTCGTTTTGACTGTTCATCTATTTTGGTGTCAAGCTCCCTGGGCTGTCCCTCTGACTTTTCCAGTCATTAGGATAATTGTAACCCCCAGGCTTATGGCAGTTAAGTGCTGTCACTTGGCCTCTGTTGCTTTGGGTCCCCATTATCCCTGTTGCTATAAAAGTGCCAAGCTGTGACAGCATCTCTTCTTGTTAGCTCTGGCTTGCAGAAGAAATCCACCCTGAGCTTCTGGGTGAGGTTAGCACCCCTCTCACCAGCACATTCCTGATGGCCCTGGTAAGTGCAATTCCTCTAGACCAGGGGTCGGCTAACTGTGGCTCGCAAGTCACATGTGGCTCTTTGGGTACGTACATGTAGCTCTGAAGTAAAATTGAAAATGAAAATAAAACTATCATAGTTTCATTTATAAAATTTTTAAAGGATATTATTCACATAATGGTGATTTAATTTGTTTTATGCTCTCGAATAATTTTTAAATTGTTGTGAGAGGGCCGGCTGAGTGGCGCAGTGGTTAAGAGCTGGCTTGGGAAGCCAACGGCCCCGGTTCGGATCCCACATATGAGGGCCAGTGACATTGCCAAAAAAAAAAAAAATTGTTGTGAGAGACAGGAGACCCCTGCTCTAGGCCTTCTATGGAACATCCTTTGGTTCTAATAATTGACTCTAGCTTGCCTGCGTCACCGAGCCATTTAATCCTTTCTTGCTCCCAGATACTGTGGCAATTCCGGCAGTTGCACTTCACTCAGCAAAGGTTATCACTTTATCCATGTTCCTAAGAGGCACTGGGGCAGGTCTTTGCCAGGAAATCAAATTCTATCCCAACAGAGTGGGCCCCAGTCAATAAACCCCCCCCTTACCCAGTCTTGTATTTCAGCCTCTTGATTAAGCACCATCAAAATCCAGTACCATTGGCACTCCCCAACTGTTACCAGTTCATGTTGGTTAGTTCTTTTTTTTTTCTTCTTTTTTTCTTTTTTTTGCTAACCTTTAATTAATTAATTAATTAATTAATTTTTAAAACATTTTATCGGGGAATTGGGGGAGGGGAACAGCGTTGGGGAATCGGGGAAAGGGAACAGACAAGTTGCTGTCTTTTTGTTCTTCAGTCTAGTTGTGGAGGACATCGCTTCACTGGCTCATGTTGGTATCGTCATTGCGCTCTTCCCGGATGAGGTAGATCGGTTGCCGGCCTCTGGATGGTTGCTCACCGCGGTTATTGGCAGCTTGCGCTGGCTGCCAGCCACTCACGCTGGCTGCTGGCCACTCACTGTAGCCTATGGCAGCCCACTGCAGCAGGGGCTGCAGCCCACACCGTCGCCAAGGCTTGTACAGCCCAGCTCCAGATGGAGCTGTTGTTAGCTGTAGAGGGCAGTGTCACTGGCCCTCATATGTGGGATCCGAACCAGGGCTGCTGGCATCCCCAAACTAGCTCTTAACCAATGTGCCATTCGGCCGGCCCCATGTTGGTTAGTTCTTGCGGCTGCTTTGAAGTGTAGTCCCTTTCTTCCCTCATCAGGACCAGCATATTTTCTCTGGACTGTGCTGTAACTGAACCCTAATTAAGATCCTGGCAGTCAGAAGAGGATGTGAGGCAGATCTGCGGTATCTTCCCTCAGGAGGGAGAGCAACCTCTTTTTTTTTTTAAGATTTTTATTGGGGAATTGGGGAAGGGGAACAGGCAAGTTGTCCTTCAATCTTAGTTGTGGAGGTCACAACTAGCTCAGCTGTAAGTCCAGTTGCCATCTAGCTGCCCATTGGCAGCTCACAGCTGCTCAGCTCAAGGTGCTGTGTTCAATCTTAGTTGCTGGTGGGCATAGCCCACCATCCCATGAAGGAGTGAAACTGGCAACCTTGTTGTTAGGAGCATGTGTTCTCACCAACTGAGCTATCCTGCCACCTATTGGCAGCTCAGTGGCAGCTCAGCTCTGGCGCAGCTCACTGGTCCATGTGGGAATCAAACCGGCGATGCTGTTGCTCAGAGCTTACGCTCTTAACCAACTGAGCCACTCGGCTGGCCCCAGGGAGTACAACCTCTTAATAAGGAGGAGTATTGTCTCTCTTAAGGCTCTGAGCGTTCAGAGGAGTGTAGGGAGTCAAAATCTCTGGGGGCACCACCTGGATATCTCCATTCCATTTGGGTCTTCCAAACCCAGGGCCTTGACCTTCATTTCATATTTGTCTCCTGGAACTCTATTATAAAGTCACGAGTTAGGTCTTCAGCTATTTTTGCTCTCCCACTGCTGTAGATAAAGGCCTCTTTGTAACCCATCAAAGAGGCTCTCTGGCCTTCACAGTTAATTTTCAATGTTTGGTAACTGCTCTCAGCTTTTCAGTATCTCTTGGCAGGGCTCAATGCAACTTAATAACAGCCAGCCAAAGCTATTGTCCTGCATTCACTGCTCCGCGTCTGCCAACCCATGGGCCTGAATGGTGGCACCATAGCAACATCGTCCCACTTCACCATCAGGAAAAGTTTTTGCAGCTGGGCCCCCATCTTGTCCTAGAGACTAGATGTACCCCACATACTACCCAGGAGGCATTTTAACTGACAGCTCCCAAGCCCTATCTTACTGCCTCCTTTTTCAGATCACTCCTGGAAACAACTGAGTCTGATCGGGTGGTCCAGGAAGAAGATGCTGACACAAAATGAGGAGTTGCAAGAGGTTTATTGGGTAGTAACACCCGTGAAAGATAAAGGGGAAGGACACAGGAATAGGGCGAGCCTTTGAACAGTGATACAGATTTGATATCCGTGAAAGGAAAGCATGTAGGCAAGGAAAACCTCAAGCAGTGATGCAGATCCTTTCAAGTTGCAGTCAACCCAGTGGAATGCCCAGAGCAGAGTGTTCCATGGAGGAGTCTAACAGTGGACAGAAATAGCCAGGCCCTACCTAATACCCTGTGCCTCGCCATCAGTCAGGAACGGGTCAGGGAGAGTGGGGCTTTAGCTCTGACACCAGAACGGATCCCAGAGGTGATATAGCTAGAGGCTGCTAGCTGACTGCACTTGGGCAGTTGAATGGCTGACTCTTTCTTCAAGGGAAATTGGAGTTGTCCATCTCCACGGCTGCCATATCAGGTATTTTGACTTCGAGTCCAGTACTATGTCCACATATCATCTTGCCTCTGTATTTGAGACATACTTTGGAGGAAAAAAATGCAGATAAAGAACCTGAGGCAATCAGACAACTGTGGGACTCTGCTGAAACTCTTGTCACAGTGGCCTGTGGGAGATTGTGGGCTTTTGGGAATGTGTGTGTAGGTGTAAGCCGCCAAGCTTCTTTTACTGACAAAGTAAGGAAAGCGAGATGGGAGGTGGGATCTGCTGTTGAGTGTGTGGAGGAAAGCTGGCTTTCTCCTCAGAATGGCGTTTTTAACCATTCAGAGAAAAAAAAAATCACGCAGAAGGAACCTGTTCCTTTTAATTTCCATTGGAATTGGAACTGTGTATCCTTCTTGCTCTTTTTTTCTTTTAAAGGATACCCTTATTCTGAATGCATGCTAGGGACTTTGCACATACTGTCATTTAATTGTTCAGAGCATTAGGGGTGGGACAGCTGGGAAGATAAAGGGGTTAGAGGCTGTGGGGAGACTTGAGCTTTGGGGTGTTTTTCCCTTGTCAGGGAGTGACTCTGATTAGGCTGAAAAGTTTACTTGGAATTCTTTGTCCCAAAGAGTCGCCCAGCTACATACCAGGTATGGTTACACTTACTCATGTTCCCAGCCAATGATAAAAGGGGAAACTGGAAGACAGAACATGACTTTCCAAGAAGTCCAAAGGAAACAATACAATTATGGAATTTGGGATCACCTTTTTAATTTCTCAGGGGAACTGAATTCCAAGAATATTAGGAGACTTGGTTAAAATTACAGCTTTCCCAGAAATAAAATTAAATATCAGTCTCTTGACTCCTGACTCAGTGCTCTGAATCAGCGATGTCCACTCGTAGAATCTCTGTGGCTCTAACTCCCCAGTCAAACTGAGGAAAAGAATAAGGGACATGGGTCAGAAAGAATGAAATATCT
This sequence comes from Aselliscus stoliczkanus, assembly GCA_033961575.1. Lineage (NCBI taxonomy): Eukaryota > Metazoa > Chordata > Mammalia > Chiroptera > Hipposideridae > Aselliscus > Aselliscus stoliczkanus. The sequence goes on from CM066739.1 coordinate 104,399,451, forward strand.
TTTGGGGGCTCTTGGAGATCCTGAAACCAGGATTGAGTGAATATATCAAGTAAGCATATAAAATATTTCAGGTGAGTATATCAAGGGACCACTTCTTATCTTCCCTAACAACACACATAATGGAAATTTTAGTCAACCAGGAAAAGCCCCAAGCGATAGTATAATTATATATTATTATTTCAGTTGAAGAGCAAAGTATTTGTAAACAAAGCTTGAGAAAGAAATGATGAGTAATGTACTAAAAGGGCATGGGGGGAGGCTCTCTTTCTTTCCCCTCCTTTTGCCCCACTCTATGTGGAGCTTACCACTTCACCTTGCCACTGCATCCGTTAACCTGTACCGACCTAGGTTAACCTTCGGAAGCACTGCCACGTCTTGCTCAAAAACCTTTGATGGCTCTCCATTACCTACCCCAAAAGCCCACAGTCCCTGTCCTGGTATTCAAGGCTTTGCATAATCTATCCCAGATCCTACCTTTCCAGTCTCATTTCCCATGACCCCCCCCCCCCCCCCCGTTCCTTTGTTCCACCTGTTGGAGCTCCTTTTAGCAAACATGACACTTTCCTGCCCCAAGAACCTTTGCATGTTTTCTTGCCTTTATTCCTCCTTTGCTTTCAACTACAGTAAAACCTTGGATTGCGAGTAACGTGTTTTGCGAGTGTTCCACAAGATGAGCAAACATTTCTAATACATTTTAACGTGGTAAACGAGCGATGTCTTACAATATGAGTTGTTTGTTTCCAGAACAAATTATACTCGCAAACCAAGGTATTACTGTACTCATTTTTTTTTTCAAGGCTCAGATTTGATACCACCCTAATTCTACTCAAAAGGGAGGCTTTCTGGGAGCATTTCATTCATGCCATTCATTTGGCACCTATCATATCCTTCCTTAGGCTTGCATATAACTCCAACAGTTCTAAAACTTGTCTCTGACTTCTCCAGCCCTCAGAATCGCTCTTCTCTTGGGCAGGTCCTCTATGAAATAAAGTTGTCTGACTCAACTTCCTCAACTCTCATGACTCCTTCATACACAGTCCCCCAATTTAAGTTCTAGAATACAGACCTTACCTTTCCCTGTAGGTCCAGGCTTTGACTGTTCTCTCTCTCCCTTTTATTATTACTTTTTAAAATTTTTAAAAAGATTTTATTGGGGAATTGGGGGAGGGGAACAGCGTTGGGAAATCGGGGAAGGGGAACAGACAAATTGTTGTCCTTTTGTTCTTCAGTCTAGTTATGGAGGACGTCACTTCACTGGCCCATGTTGGTATCATTGCACTCTTTTTGGGTGAGGCAGTCGCTCACCGACCATTGGCCAGCTGCTCATGGCACCTTATGAAAGCGCACACCCACTGCTGGCCAGCCCCACTGAGCTTATGCAATGACCAGCGACTCACGGCAGCCCAGCTCCAAGTCATGCAGTTGTTCACCATCTTAGCTGTGGACAGCACAGTGTCACTGGCCCTCATATGTGGGATCCAAACCTGGGCCCTGCTGCTCAGAGCTAGTGTCCCAAGCCAACTCTTAACCAACGTGCCATTAGGCTGGCCCCCTGTTTTTTTAATTTTTAAAAATTAATTTTTCAATCACTGTTGACATACAATATTATATTAATTTCAGGTGACCCTTTTATTTCTTGACTCTCGCTCACTCTTCAGGCTTATTCTCAAAATATAAACAAGTCTTGAGAGTTCCAGTAAGATGGACGCTTTCTGAACTGCCTCCTAGGATCACATCAAAATGACAAATAATTTATACAACATTCAACCTCGGAAGTCCCCTGATCATTAGATGAACAAAATCTCTAAACGAAGGACCTAAAGAGGAGGCCACGTCAAGTCTGGTAGGAGGGGCACAGACGAGAGAGGGCGCACCCTGTGAGGGATGGAATAAGATATTTCATGCAAATGGAAATGAGAAAAAAGCTGGAGTAGCAATACTTATTTCAGACAAAATAGACTTTAAAATGAAGACTACAATAAAAGACAAAGAAGTGCACTACATAATAATAAAAGGATTGATTCTACAAGACGACATAACCCTAGTAAATATCTATGCACCCAACATGGGAGCTCCTAAATATATAAAACAGATTTTGACAGACATAAAGGCAGAGATCAACAGTAACACTATCATAGTAGGGGACTTCAACACCCTGTTGTCACCAATGGACAGATCCTCCAGACGGAAAATCAACATGGACATAGTGGCCTTAAATGACATTTTAGACCAGCTGGATTTAATTGATATCTTTAGAGCATTTCACCCCAAAGCTACAGAATATACATTCTTCTCAAGTGCACATGGAACATTCTCCAAGATAGACCACATGTTAGGCCACAAAACAAGTCTCAAAATTTAAGAAGATTGAAATCATATCAAGTGTCTTCTCTGACCACAAAGCTATGAAACTAGAAATCAATTATAAGAAGAAATCTGGAAAGCTTACAAATACATGGAGGCTAAATAACATGCTACTAAATAGTGAGTGGGTCAAAAATGAGATCAAGGAGGAAATCAAAAGATACCTTGAGACAAACGAAAATGAAAACACCATGACCCAAAATCTCTGGGATGCAGCGAAAGCAGTCCTAAGGGGGAAGTTCATGGCAGTGCAGGCCTACCTAAAGAAGGAAGAAAAATCTCAAATCAACAGACTCTCTTTACACCTAAGGGAACTCAAAGAAGAACAGCAAAACTAGCCTAAGGGGAGTATAAGGAAGGAAATAACAAAGACCAGAGCAGAAATAAATGAAATGGAGAACAAAAAAACAATACAAAAGATCAATGAAAACAAGAGTTGGTTTTCTGATTGTATGCCAACTGTAATTGAATATATAGATAGTCATGGGATGTGGATTATACGGTGGAAGGGAGTCAAAGGAATTGTAATAGTATGATATGGGGGGAAAGAGGGGGGGGAGAATTGGGGGAGAGGGGTTGTCACTTTGAGGGGTAAAAAGTATAACTAGTGCACTTTGTTGTACACCTGAAGCCAATTTAAATAAATAAATAAATAAATAAATAAATAAATAAATAAATAGAGTTGGTTTTTTGAAAAGATAAACAAAATCGACAAATCCTTAGCACAACTAACCAAGAAAAAAAGAGAGAGGACCCAAATTAATAAAATCAGAAATGAAAGAGAAGTGACAACAGATACCACAGAAATACAGAAAATTTTAAGAAAATACTATGAGCAACTATATGCTAACAAATTCAACAATCTGGAAGAAATGGATAAATTTCTAGAAGCATACAATCTACCAAGTCTGAACCAAAAAGAAACAGAAACTCTGAACAGACTGATTACTGCCAAAGAAATTGAATCAGTAATCAACAATCTTCCAACAAACAAAAGCCCTGATCCAGATGGCTACACAGGTGAATTTTACAAAACATTCAAAAAAGAATTAGTAGGGCCGGCCGAGTGGTGTGATGGTAAGCGCTGGCTTGGGAAGCCAGCGGCCCCGGTTCAGGTCCCACATATAAGAGCCAGTGACACTGCCCTCAAAACAACAACAACAACAACAACAACAACAACAACAAGGAATTAGTACCTATTCTCCTCAAACTATTCCAAAAAATACAGAAGGAGGGAAGGCTCCCAAACTCTTTCTATGAAGCCACTGTCACCCTGATTCCTAAGTCAGACAAAGATATTACAAAAAAGGAAAACTACAGGCCAGTATCCCTAATGAACATAGATGCAAAAATTCTCAACAAAATACTAGCAAACCGAATTCAGTATCTCATTAAAAAGATCATACAGGGCCGGCCGAGTGGTGCATTGGTTGGGCGCTGGTTTTGGGATGCCGGCGGCCCCGGTTCGGATCCCACGTGAGGGCCAGTGACACTGCCCTCTACAGCTGACAACGGCTCCACCTGGAGCTTGGCTGTGCGAGCCCTGGTGATGGTGTGGGCTGCAGCCCCTGCTGCAGTGGGCTGCCGTGGGCTGCAGTGAGTGGCCCGTGGCCAGCGTGAGCGGCTGGCGGCCAGCGTGAGCTGCTGATAGCCGCGGTGAGCGACATCCAGAGGCCAGCGACCGATCTGCCTCGTCCGGGAAGAGCGCAATGACGATACCAACAGTGAAGCAACGTCCTCCGCAGCTGGACTGGGGAGCGAAGACACAGCAACTTGTCTGTTCCCTTCCCCGATTCCCCAATGCTGTTCCCCTCCGCCAATTCCCCAATGAAATCTTTAAAAAAAAAAAAAAAAAGATCATACACCATGATCAAGTGGGATTCATTCCTGGTATGCAAGGCTGGTTTAATATCCGCAATTCAATTAACGTAATACATCATATTAACACAATGAAAAATAAAAATCATATGATCATATCAATAGATATAGAAAAGGCATTTGACAAAATCCAGCATCCATTTATGATAAAAACTCTTAGCAAAGTGGGAATAGTGGGATCATATTTCAACATAATAAAGGCCATATATGATAAGCCCACAGCAAACAACATACTCACTGGGGAAAGGCTGAAAGCTTTCCCCTTAAGATCAGGAACAAGACAAGGCTGCCCACTTTCACCACTTCTATTTAACATAGTTCTGGAAGTTCTAGCCACAACAATCAGACAAGAAAATGAAATAAAAGACATCCAAATTGGAAAAGAGGAAGTAAATTGTCATTATATGCAGATGACATGATACTATATATAGAGAATCCCAAAGACTCCACCAAAAATCTGCTAGAACTGATAAATGAATTTGGTAAGGTAGCAGGACACAAAATTAATATTCAGAAATCAGTTGCATTTCTATACACCAATAATAAACTATCAGAAGAAGAAATCAGGAAATCAATCCCTTTTGCAATTGCTTCAAAAACAATAAAATATCTAGGAATCAATTTAACTAAAGAAGTAAAAGACCTGTACTCAGAAAATTATGAGACACTGAAGAGAGAAATCAAAGAAGATACAAATAAATGGAAATACATACCATGCTCATGCATAGGAAGAATTAATATAGTTAAAATGTCAATACTACCTAAGGCAATATATAGATTCAATGCAATTCCAATCAAACTACCAAGGACGTTTTTCTCAGAAATAGAGCATAGAATTCTAAAATTTATATGGAGCCACAAAAGACCCTGAATAGCTATGGCAATGTTGAGAAATAAGAACAAAGTGGGAGGCATCACACTACCTGACATCAAAACATACTACAAGGCTACAGTAATCAAAACAGTATGGTACTGGCATAAAAAACAGACACATAGACCAATGGAATAGAATAGAGAGCCCAGGAATAAACCCATCTATATACGGTCACTTAATCGATGACAATGGAAGCAATAATTTACACTGGAGTAAAGGTAGTCTATTTAATAAATGGTGCTGGGAAAACTGGACTGACTCATGCAAAAAAATGAAAATGGACCACCTATGTACACCATATATGAGAACAAACTCAAAATGGATTAAAGACTTAAATGTAAGACCTGTAACCATAAAACTCCTAGAAGAAAACATAGGGAGTAAGTTTGCAGACATTACCCTGAGTAATATTTCTACTGCTATATCCCCTCGGGCAAGGGAAATAAAAGAAAAATGAACATATGGGATTACCAAACTTAAAAGTTTTTTCACAGCAAAGGAAATCATCAATAAAACAAAAAGGCAGGGGCTGGCCGAGTGGCGTGGTGGTTAAGCGCTGGCTTGGGAAGCCAGCAGCCCTGGTTCGGGTCCCACATATGAGGGCCAGTGACACTGCCCTCAAAAAAACAAAAACAAAAAAACCAAAAAAACCCCAAAAAGGCAGCCTACTGAATGGGAGAAGATATTTGCCAACGATATATCTGATAAGGGGTTAATATCCAAAAGTTATAAAACACTCATGAAACTCAACACCAAAAAAACAAACAACCCAATTAAAAAATGGGCAGAGGATATGAAGAGGCATTTCTCTAAAGAGGACATACAGATGGCCAACATGCATATGAAAAAATGTTCAACCTCAATAATCATCAGAGAAATGCAAATAAAAACCACAATGAGATACCACCTCACTCCAGTCAGAATGGCTATCATCAACAAATCAACAAGCAACAAGTTCTGGCGAGGGTGTGGAGAAAAGGGAACCCTGGTGCACTGTTGGTGGGACTGCAAATTGGTGCAGCCATTATGAAATTCAGTATGGAGGTATCTCAAAACACTGGAAATGGAACTGTGGTATGACCCAGCAATTCCACTCTTGGGTATCTACCCAGAGGAATCCAAGATGCTAATTCAAAAAAAATATATGCACCCCTATGTTTATTGCAGTGCTATTTACAATAGCCAAGACTTGGAAACAACCGAAATGCCCATCGGTAGATGACTGGATTAAGACACTGTGGTACATTTATACAATGGAGTATTACTCTGCTATAAAGAAGAATGAAATCGTACCATTTGCAACGATATGGATGGACCTAGAGAACATTATGTTGAGTGAAATAATCAGTCGGAGAAAGACAAATACCATATGATCTCACTTATATGTGGAATTTGAAAAACTGAATGAATGAGCAAAGGAAACAGAAACAGTCTCATAGATATAGAGGAAAAACAGGGTTGCTAGTTGGGAGGGGGGTGGGGATGAGGGAGAAGGGGAAGGGATTAGACAGCATAAATAGGTAACTACAGTATTGTCACAGGGATATGAAAGACAGTTCGGGGAATATAATGTTGTAAAAATTTTGTGGGGTGTCAGATGGTCACATGTCTTGTTAGGGAGACCACTTCATGGAGGGAGTAGAGGCTTGATCACTGCACTGTATACCTGAAATTGATGTTGTATAATATTTTATGCCAACTGTAATTGAATATATAGATAGTCATGGGATGTGGATTATACTGTGGAAGGGAGTCAAAGAAATTGTAATAGATAGTATGATATGGGGGGAGGAGTGGGGGGGAGAATTGGGGGAGGGGGTTGTCACTTTTAGGGGTAAAAAGTATAACTAGTGCACTGTGTTGTACACCTGAAGCTAATTAAAAAAAAAAAAAATCAAGGGCGGGCCAAGTGACAGGGTGGTTAAGCGCTGGCTTGGGACGCCAGCAGCCCCGGTTCGGGTCCCACATATGAGGGCCAGTAACACTGCTCTCAAAAGAAAAAAAAAAAAAATCAAATAAATGAAGGAACTATATATATATATCTCCAAGTCTCGCCTGCCTGAAAGCAAAACAAAACAAACATAACAGTTCCTCTTTCTTGCACCATTTATTTCTTAAGTCAAGGTACCCTTTCTTCTCTTGATACACTTGTTGCTACAGTCTGAAGGGAGGGTCTACAGCTAGGCTGAAACTGACATTTGGAAGATCAACTTCTATGAGCCAAAGTCCAGTGTCTTTTACTATTGGAAAAGCTCTCTTCCACCGACTTTCCCACCTATCTCTCTGAATGCGCGATCATTTTTTTCCCCTTCACCTGTTCCATATCTCTCAAGGTCTTTTCTTTGGTCTTCTGCAAACTTTCACATCTATGAGAATCATACTTAGGTCTGCCTCTACCCCTAAATTCTCCTCTAAGCATCATTCCCATTTGTTTGCTAGACTTCGTGTGTGTGTGTGTGTGTGTGTGTGTGTGTGTCCCACCTACTTCTCCAAGATAGCAAATTCCAAAGTCAGTTTATTATATGCTTCCTTTTCTAGGTCCTCTCCAAACCCTTCTGTCTCCTGTCCTTTCAGTCTCATCGAATGACCTCGCCACCTTTTGGTTATTTATCTTTAATGAATCTTCAGTGTAGCCTTCCCTGCTGCTCCATTTAGGAACTGGCCCCAGATTAGCAGGTGATCTTTGAGATAACAGTTTCAGTAGAGTTGTTAGTGGTCCTGGTGATAGTCTTGGAGAATTCAGGAAAAACCTGAGGAAAGAATTTAAAACAGAAATCAGGCTCCAAATTCACTTCTTTGATGAAATCTCATTTGCTTAGAACTTTCTCCTTTCCACTATTTCCCAAAAGTAAAATTACCCTCTTGAATTTATATCCATGTTATTCATTTCTTCTTTCTGGATATTATATTTGCTTTAATTTTCTACCATTGCCATATTTATAAACTGGCCCATTTTTGCCAAATTGTAGCATTTCTTAAGGAGAGGGACCACACACTCTGGGAAAAGACCTTGGTGTCACCTTTGCCACCTGTGTGAGTGAGACTGAGTGCTTCCTTAAGGAACAGATGACATGATGGTGACTCAGAGGCCTCCTGGTTTTTCCTTGTCGTCTTTGTTTAGAGTGCTGGGGTGGGGTGTCTCCTTCACCACCCTTACTTTGTATTTACTACAAATGCACTAAGTATCCTAATTATTAAGGTGTTACCCAGGAGAGTTAAGGCGTTTTCACTTTTCCAATATCTGGGTCAACTCAACAACCTCACATTTCAAAAAAAAAAAAATCTCTTAAAAACCCCCACCCCCGGGGGCTGGAGGTAATGCAGTCCAGGAGGCCTGCCGCATCTTCCGGTCCCCACCCCCACACTTTTGTTGCAATGCCTCCCCAGGGCATTGGCGGGTTTGAGGACTGTAACCCTGATATAAATGCTTCCCTTGGAATGCAGAGACTTTGCATCCGAGCCAAAGAACTAGTCGGTGGACTTTACCCTTTAGGACCCACAGCTGGCATCTGCAGGATGGGGGGAGGGTAAGGAAGTAGCTCCCTCGAACAAACCCGACTGTCAGCTGCATTTAAGATGCCTTTTCAACCCCGAATAGATCCACAATTAATATCTGTTAAATAAATAATTGAGAACAACCTCCAGAGCCCAGCGACATAAAACTAAATCAATCTGCTTTTTACCTATCTCAACGGTTACAATCGAGGGAGCCAGTTTTAACAGCCGTGCTATTTAACCACAGCTAGGGTATGAGCCTCTAGTTTGCTGAGCCCCCCTGCCTGACCTTACTCTTCGGGAGACTGGGATCAATTTCTCCACTTTTTAAAAAGTGCATTTACAATCTGGGGTTGAATCCACTTCCGTTTAGAATGAGGGTGATTCATAGTCAATGTAAATTTACATCCCCCCTTCAACTTAAACTTCATCCCGTTCCTATTCATTCATTCAACATATACTAAGCCCCCAGTATGTGCCAGTCCGTTTTAGGCGTTTGGGATAAAGCCATGAACAAACCTGGAGAGATCCTTGTCCTTGTGGAGCTTACGGTAGGACGAGAGACAAACGATGAATATGATTTTTAAGATTAAATTATGTAATTTGGAAGGTGAATTACTACGGTGAAAATGGTACTAGGCTGGAAAATGATTTGTGGAGGCCAGGGGATGATGGGGAAGGAATCCTAAATTGGGGTTCTGGCTCAGGTTGGGGAAAAGGAGGCTCAGACATCGACACAGATGTTTTCTGCAGAAGTGACGGAAGGGTAATCCGGTTTATGCAGAGGTAGGCGAAGGGCTGAAAGCGCTCTGGACAGAGATTCGGAGGCGGATGGGGGGAATTTTCCAGCTGAGGCCAGAAGATGCTCTGGGAGACGGCTCTCGGGGCCGGGGAGGGGGGAGGTCTCGGGTGGCCCCCAAAATGGCCTCCTGCTGCCCCTCGCCGCCCCGCCCAGGCGCTCCATCCCCTGCCGGCCCACGTGACCCGGCCTGCACCTCCCGCCCACCCCGGCTGGCGACCCCGGGTCCCCGTCCTTGCGGTGGCGACCCCGCCCCTCGCAGGAAACGGACCAACCAGAAGAAGGCTAAGGCGGGGCGGGTGGTGACGGCCAATGGGGGTGGAGCTCCAGAGGGGAGTAACAGGTTGGTGGGAGGGGGAGAAAGAATGAGGGAGTGCGGAGGACGGAGGGGGAGGGCCTGGGAGCCGCGCATGCAGCTCTGCCAGAGCCGGAGCCCGAACCCGAACCCGAGCTCGGGAGCGCCGAGCCCGGCTGGGGTGAGTGAACCGAGCGGGGGCAAGGACACCTGAGAGGCAAGCGGGCCCTTAGGTGGACCCCTGAGGGGCGGCGGTCGAGGCTATCTGAGATACCTCCCTCCAGGGCACAGGTGCTGAATTGGCGAGGGGAAGACCGGAGGTCAAGGTAGGGTGGGAGTACTGATTAAGAGCTGGCTCTCACTCTCAGGTGCCAGAGACAGGTGCCTGGGAAGGTGCCAGGTGAGGGGCATCTGAGGCTAAGGCTATTCCCAGGGCATTAAAGCGTTTCAGGGCCAGGATCTCTCTCGGGGTCAGAGGCGGGTCCCAGGGGCAGAATTTCTCTAGGAGATCGGGGTGGTGGGGGAAAGGATTTCGTCTCAGTTGGGCAAAGGGAACTGCTGCCAGGTTCAGAGACTTAAGGGGGAGGACGTGGAGAGCTGCTTTTCCCTGCGGTTCTGCCCTCTAGACTGCCAGTCTAGCCGGTGCTGACAACCTCCGTCCTGGCTTTGAGATGGATCTGGGGTGTGGAATCTTTCGCTAACCATTCACCTACAGGTGAAGGCAGTTGCAAATAAGAGACACGGAGGGACAAGATGGTACCGCAGTCTCTTTGCTAGGTGTGAAACTATTTAAGGCTTTCGTGCCAGAGAGAATTTTTCTTTCTTCCTCCTGCAACAGTGCTCTCCAAGAGAGGGGTATGAGGAAGCAAAGAGCCCTAGGCCTACAAAATATCTAGAAGTTTCTTTCTATTGAGGCCTCTTTTGGGGTTGGGAGGGGGGCTAATGTCAACCCCCCCCCCCCCCCAGGCACATGCACTTTCTTCTATGGTTCTAGATGGAGCCATTGGGTGAGGTTTGGGAACCTAACCCATTTCCTTTAAGCCTCTCAGAAGATCCTCATTATTCCCTGAAACCTCACCAGGCATCCCTGACTCCTGGACCATGATGGCTGTCACACAGGCAGTGGATACTAGTGGTGCAGGAAATAGGCAGGACTCCTCAGCAGACCACAGGACGAGGGGAGTTAGCACCTCCAAGTCTCCAGCTAGATGAGAGGTGCACACTGGGGTCCCTACAAGACTTGGGAGGGAGATTACCTTGCCTTAGGCAGGTAAGAGAACCAGAGTCAGCCTTAGCTCAGCCCCTTTGATGCCCTGCCTGAGGAAAGTGGTTGTAATTGGGAAATAATTAGTAACCGCTATTTGTAGACAGGCTGCCTGCAGGTGCCTCTGCACCTCTTCTTTCATCCTGGATATTTGGGAGTGGGAGGCTGGCGCTAGGGGACTGCTAATCCAGAGATCTGCCTGACCCCAAGAGGATTCGAGTTTTCTAGAACCCTTCCTGCCTTCTCCAGGCTGCCTGCATGCCTTCACCTCTGTGGGAGGTGAGGAGAGTGGGTAGGGCTGCTTCTCTACCAGTGTGGAAGGGGAAAACCAAAGGGCCAGGGAGGTGGCCAAAGTTAGTGTGGGATCAGGAATGCATCTTTGGGAGGGAGGGGCAGAGGGAGACCAGGGTTTCCTGTCACACACGGGCCTGTCGCTCATTGTTTTTGTGCATCTTCTCCCCTCTTCTGCTCCCTCTTTACCTTGGGCCTTTGCCTTGGCTTCTAGGCTGAACAGAGTCCCTGCCCATGGTTTTGCCCCTCTGCCTCCTCTGGTGTGGAATTTCTCGGGTCTGCTTTGCAAGCTGCTAGTGGAGTCTCCCGGGCCCTCCCCTTCCCCTTGCTTCTCAAACCAGTCCAGCCAGTTTGCTGGGGCCTAGTTCCTGATTGTGTTTTTTCCCCCACTGGCCAGGTAGCTCTCAGGTTTCGGCTTTTTTCAGTGGACCGAGCCAGGAGTCCACTTGTGGGGTTCTTTTTGGTTCCATGAGGGACCTTCTTATCTGTGACACTCTATTGAGAAAATAGAAGCTAAATGATCAAGGTCACTGAGCTGTCCTTTTCTAGTTTGACCGTGTGCGTTCCTTGTTACCTCTGAGGGGAGTCTCATCTCTACCTCCAGTTCTCCCATTTTCCAAATCGGCCAGCTGTGTAGCATCCAGCCTATTGCTGTATATGGGTTCTTCCTTCACACGCCCGAAACAACCCCACCCCCACTTCCTGCCAGGAGTCCAGGGACCCTGCCCCTCCTAGTTGGAAGCCAGCCCCTATGGCTGGTCCAGAGGTGATGGAATTGGGGCAGGGCAAGCTAATGAGTAACTCAGGGAGAGGTGGCTGTTTGGTACAGGTGCCGTGTCCTCTCCCTGCTTGCAGGCAGGAATGGCAGAGGCAGACGGATAAAGCTGAATTAACTTGTGGCCTAGACTCTTCCCAGAGTACAGTTGGTGAGGAGCGGCTTGGGCACATGCCAGGGGAGGGAAAAGCAGGGTTAGACATCTGGTGAGAGCAAAGGCTGGGAGTCCATGTTGCCTGGCGCAAGATCACTGTTTACCTGCCTCTGGGCCTTACGCAAGGCCTGGGAGCTGCCTGCTCCCTGGCCCCGCCCCGATGTCCTCGGTAACTGAAGGCGGATAGGTTTCGGGTTTTCCATGTTGAATCATTTAGAGCCCTGCTTTCTGACCCAGCCCAAAGATTCCTTCAGCCCTCCTGGCCCCTGACCCACATGTCCTGGGACTGAAGATGGTAGAGGTTAGGGAGTCACTGGGACCTGGGGGTGTAGTCATTGCTGCCTCTGAGCAACTCGGTGCTCTTAGGTGAGCAAGGGGCTGTGCACTGTGCCAAGCCAAGCCCGGGAACCTCTTGACCTGGATCTGGGAGATCAATAGATGTACTGACAGGGGAGAGCTGCATCATGAATAAATCATGTGACGTCTGAGAGCTGGCAGTCTAGGCACATCTGGTTCCAAAATTATGACTGACGTCGGCAGGGAGTCCAGGCCAGGAGGAGGTCTTGTTACTGGGGCAAACGAGAAAGAGCTAGGAGGGATCCTCTGGCAAATCTCCCCACTTCTGTGCGAGTCTGGGCCAGTATACAACCTTTAACGAGTATTTATCTATAGTGTGCCAGGCCCTGAGGACCCAGGAATCAGTGGAGAGCCATGGTTTTCGCCTTCCAGGAGCTTATAATGTAGTGGGGGAGACAGGCGGGAAACAAATCATCACTCTGATAAATATATAAAAATAAGCTGAGGCAAACACACTGAAGGACAACCGTAGAGCTTATACCATGGCTCTGACCTAGTTTGTGGGCAAGGGTAGTCAGGGAAGGCTTCTCTGAGGAGGTGACATCCTTCTATGAACCTGGTGAAGCCAGGAAGTTCCTCTTGGAAGGCGCAGAGCCTATGTGGGGTAACCTGTCAGCTTTGTAACAGGCATGTGCTGCCAGGTGCACATGTTTAACATTATTTTTAATGTCTCGTCATTTTTTTTTAAATTAAAGTAGAACCTAAGTAAATAAAATGCAAAAATCCTAAGTGTATAACTTGATAAATTTTAACAGTTGCATACACCCATGTAATTATTGTCTAATTCTCACACATAAGTACCTTGTGAGGTATTATCTTCATACCCATTTTAAAGATGAGGTAACTGAGGCTCAGTAAAGTTGCGATTTGCCCAAGGTTGTCTACATCAAGTGAAGGGCAGAGGTAGGATGCCAAGCCCAATGCTGACTCTAGTCCAGTGTCTTTTCTGCTGGATGAGTGGTTTGGAAAACTTACCCCTTCCCTTTGCCTTTGTGGCTTCCTTCTTGGTTCCATTTCTTACTTGAATTCCAACATAGGGCCCCAATGCCTAAATAGTGGAAGATAAGCCATCCTGGGGCTCATGGGTGGGCTTTCAGGTGTTCATCAGCCTCTTGAGATTCTGGGGTAAAATTTGGGTGGGCTGTCTCCTGGGGGGAGGGGCATTGCTTTCATCATGTTCTAAAATAGAGTCTCAACACTATAAAAGGCCTTGAGGGTTCTTTTTTCTCCTTCCTTCCTTTCTCTCTCTCTTTCTTTATCTTTTCTTTTCTTTCTTCTTCTTCTTTTTTTTGGGGGGAGGCAATAGGGGCTCCTCCCTCCTGGTTACTTTCTCTGGAGGGGAAGGGCCTGGAATGCTAGGAATGCTCTTCTTCCCCCAGGAACTCTTTTCCCCACCTAGCCCTTTCTCACCTGGGCCTCGGCCCTCTCACCCCCTCTCACCGGTTTCCTGGGCCTCCTAGCCTTTGGACAATCCCTGAAAGGGGTCTTGCCAAGTTTCCTTGGCCCAGAGCTCCACAGGGAGGTTGAGCTGGGTATGTTTGTGTCTCTGTTTGGCACATTAGAGGCTCCTCCCCCAGTTGGGTGCTAGGCTCTGGTGGAGATTAGCAGAAGGGCTGGAGAAGCTGCAGTTCTTATTTGCTTGGAGGAGAACCGCTCCTCTCCGAGGTCTGAGGTCCGGGAGCCAGCGCAAACCTGGAATACATTCCATTTGTTGACTCCGAGCTTGGGCAGTGTGGACCCAGGGAGCTGGCCCATGGGTGGTCTCGGCTCTGGCCCTCAGGTGGGACAAGTCTGCTTGTCCTGAGCCCCTTGGACTGGCACTCTTACATGTTATTTACATCTTGTCTTGAATAGGCAATACATTACTACGTAGTTCCAAATTCAAAAGGGACAAAAAGTTACACAGTAGAAAGCCAGTCACTTCCTCATCCCTGTCCCCAGCCCTCAGTTCCTCTAATCCAGTGGCATCCTCCCAGAAATGGGATGGCATGCCTTGGAGGTCTTCTGTATTTGAAATGAGCTTGTGGGAATGGAGTTCCCTTTGCTCCATTGGGATGGAAGTGTCTGTGAGAGAGGGCTTGGTTTCTGCTTTCATCGGGGTTGGGGAGGCACATGGTGGTGTATGTGTGAAGATCAAGCAAAATCTTTAAATGGACAAAGCCAAGCTCCCAGGACTGTATCAGAGGAAAAGGATTCTTCTGGGTTAGTGAGTCCTGGACCAGCACCATCAGCACCACCTGGGAGCCTGTGAGACTGTAGATCCTCAGGCCCCACCCATCTCAGACCTACTGAATGAGAAACTCTGGGGGTGGGCCCAGCAGTCTGTTTCAACAGGCCCTTGGGGTGCTTCTGCTGCTCAGGTCAAGCAAGAGAACTGCTATTTTTATATAGAAGGAACTGACAAGACAATCAGCCTCACAAGAGCTGGGTAGGGGGAGGTTTCGGGGCTTCTACTTCCAGTCCCTCAGCTTACACTCTTCTTCATCTTCTAGGACCCCTCCTGCCCATGGAGCAGGCTTTCACCATGACTGAGCCCCGGGGCCCTGTAGACCACGGAGTCCAGATTCGCTTCATCACAGAGCCAGAGGGTGCTACCGAGATGGGCACCCTCCGTCATGGGGGGCGACGCCCAGCTAAGGATGCGAGAGCCAATACCTATGGGGTCGCTGTGCGTGTGCAGGGCATCGCTGGGCAGCCCTTTGTGGTGCTCAACAGTGGGGAGAAAGGTGGTGGTGACTCTTTTGGGGTCCAAATCAAGGGGGCCAACAACCGAGGGGCCCCGGGAGCTCCAAGCTCTGACTCCGAACTCCCTGAGAAGCCCTACTCTCGGGCCAGGGAGTTTCTTGGCCACTCGCAGGACAGCATGTCTGATGAGGAGCCCGGGGCCCGCTGGCATGGGAGGCTCCTCCGCTCCCAGTCCCAGGCCTCTCTGACAGGCCCTGCCCCCATGGGGCAGGGCAATAGGAGCACCAGCCTGCTGGAGCTGGCCCCCCAGGGAGCTGCTCCAGGGGGCACCATTGACACTGCTCCCCTGTCTTCAGTGGACTCGCTCATCAACAAGTTTGATGGTCGCTATGGGGGTCAGACCCGGGGCCGCACTGGCCGCCGCATGCGTTCCCTGGCCCCTGAGCAGCGTAAGCGGAGTCAGAGCCTGGACAACCGGCTCCCACGGGACACCCTTGAGGAGCGGGAACGCCGGTCCCCCACCCCCTGGAGCCCTAGCCCAAAGCATGACAGTCACCTGGGCAGCTTGAAACAGTTGGCCCAGAGTCAGAGCCCCCCCAGTGGCTTCAGCCGGTCCCGTCAGACCCACGACTGGGTCCTTCAGAGTTTTGAGGAACCACGGGGCAGGACACCGGAACCCACCGTGCTGCAGGTCAGACCCTGTCCTCTGCTGCTTCCGCACCCGGGCCCCTTGTCATCAGCCCCAACCCACCAGCCCTGGGACCCCTTGCTGGTTCAGTGACCGAGGGCAGAGAGTCTATAACTTTTGTCCTCCACATTTTCCATCCACGTGTGCAAGATTTCCAAGGACAAACGTCTAAAGGAAATGGAATGAACTATGAAATCACCATTCACAGGCTCAGCAGGTTCCTTGTCATTGCCCAGCCATTAACCGCCTCGGTCACTAGCCTGTGCTAGGTCTGCGGTATACGTATGGTGGGCTCTGGAGATATGAGCAGCTGCCTGGTGCTCTTGCCAAAACCCCCACATTTGTCTCTCACTCAGGAATGCAAGTAGGTGGGGGAGCGATTGTACCTCGAAACAAAGTTAAGCCCATTCTAGAAATAAATCATCTATAAACTCTAGTACGTTAACTGTCAGTAATGACAAATTACTTGTGACACAGCTCACGATGGGGGGGAGAGCTGCTTGTTGAGGAAGGTCTGGTTCGCAACAGTTGGGAGGTGTGTCCGCTGGGGCCTCTCCCGGGCTGTGGCTCAGGTCTCAGCAGTGTTGCCTCTTTACCCTACTTCAGGCTTGTCCATCATGCTTGAAGGGCCTTGTCTCCCAACTGCCACTTCTGTGAACACTGCACACGCTTCTGACTTCATCTTCCTGTTTCTTTGGGTTTACTTTTCTTGCAGTTCAAGTCAACGCCAGACCTTCTCCGAGACCAGCAGGAGGCAGCCCCACCAGGCAGTGTGGACCACGTGAAAGCCACCATCTACGGCATCCTGAGGGAGGGGTGAGTGGGGCCTCCCAATGGTGGATCTGCACCTCCCTTCTGTCCCTTCTAGCTTCCTTCCTCATCCTTCCCACTCTTCCCTCATCTCTGCTTCCCTTGTTCTCTCCTAACCTTGCTTTTGTCTTTCATCTTCCAGAAGCCCAGAAACTGAAACCTCTGTAAGGAGGAAGGTCAGTTTGGTGCTGGAGCAGCTTCAGCCTCTGGTGGTGAGTAGCCTTCTCATGGTGGGAGCAAGGTTAGGGGCAGGGCCTTTTAGGCCTCAGGATCTGGATATGGACTCACTTCCTAACACCCCCCCCCCCCCGCCGCCCCCCATGTCTCTGACAGATGGCTGCTTCTGGTTCTGCTAAGACCCTGGCAGGGCAGGGCGAACTCACCCGAAAAGTGGAGGAACTACAGCAAAAGCTGGATGAAGAGGTGAAGGTGAGGAGAGGTTAGAGGTACCTGAAGGATGAAGGACCACAGGGCAAAAACCTTGGCTTGGGCTGGTGCCTTCAAGCAATGGAAGCAGCACTTGGGTGCCCTGTGAGATGAGACCAGAGTTTGTGTTGGTCCCAGCAAGGACTTCTGGGCTTCTCTGGAGCTGAGACATGAGAAGCACATCCATCTGGGGTCCAACTACTTTCCATCTGTTTCTTTTGGCAGTTCCCATCCTAGTTCTGCTGCTTACTGACTGTATTATCTTGAGCAAATTACTTACCTCAGTTCTTCTCATCATCCTAATATTGATGGTGATAATAGCAGCTGTCATTTATTGAGTATAATTTTTGTGGTAGGTGCTGTCCTGGGTAATGCATAATAATTATAGTGACCCTGGAAAGCAGGCATCCTGCCTCTTATGATGAGAAGATTGACGATCAGAGAGGTTAAGTGAATTGCTCAAAGTAGTAAGCTACAGAGAAGAAATTAAAAAATTCAGGTCAGTCTTATTCTAAAGCCTATGTACCCCCATTTCTCCCCCTCCCTTTAAAATACTGCTTCCAAGAAACTTAAAAAACAAAAACAAACAAAAATAAAATAAAATACTGCTCCCAACTCTTATAGCATTGCCTGTATGTAGTTGGTGCTCAGAAATGTTGGATTGTCACTCCCCTTGTTTCCTGCAAAGGAGTGTCGCATAAGTGTGGTTGTGAAATGGTGAGCTGTGGAGCCAAACTAACCAAGTTCAAATCCTGGTGCCTTTAGTTGTTGGCTGTGTAACTGACCTTGGGCAAGTTCTTGAAATGTTCTAAGACTCTGTTTCCTGAACTGTAAAGCGGGGATAATAATGGAACTATATTAGTTATCTATTGCTGTGTAACGAATTATCTCAAAACTGAACAGCTGAACGCAGACTCTCCCAGTGTCTGAGGGCCCAGAATTTAAGAGCAGCTTAGCTGGGCAGTTCTGGCTCGGGGTCTTTTCTGAGGTTCCAGCCAAGGTATTGGGAGGGGCTACAGTCCGTGGAAGACTTGACTGGAGTTGGAGGGTCTACTTCTAAAATGACTTACTCAATGGCTGTTGGTTGGAGGCCTCAGTTCCTTGTTGTGTGGGCCTCTTCATAGTGCTGCTTGAGTGTCCTCACAATATGGTAGCTACCTTCCTTCCTTCCCCCAGAGTGAGAGAAACAAGATAGAAAGTAAGGAAAAGGCTGCAATGCCTTTTTATGACCTAGTCTCAGAAGCTACACGTCACTGCTCCTTTTCCTATTTGTTAGAAGAGAGTCCCTCAGTCCAGCCCATACTCAAGGCGGGAGACTTCATTCACCTTTTGAAAGGAATGTCAAAGGGTTTCTGGATATATTTGAAGCCATCACAAGTGAGACATTTCCATCACCCTGTGTTCTTCTCAGGGGCATTCCCTACTCTCCACTTGCTTTACCTTTCTCTCCTTTTCTAGAAACGGCAGAAGCTAGAGCCATCCCGGGCTGGGCTGGAACGGCAGCTGGAGGAGAAGATGGAAGAGTGCAGCCGACTGCAGGAGCTGCTGGGGAGGAAGATGGGGGAGGCCCAGAAGAGCAGCAAGGAGTAAGCACAGCTGATGGTGCAAGGCAGGGGAGTGGGGGGAGGGAGATTAGGGAACTGCATGGGTGCATGGGGCCAGGGCCAGAGTTAGAGGCTGCTCCAGGGCTGAAGGAGACAGGGGGAACTCTCTCCAGAAGCTGGAGGGGACAAACAGAGATGGTTTGAAGATAGGACCTCTCTCTTTACCTTCTCTGTCAGCAGTGGTGATAGTGCATGAGTTAGGCTACCTGGTTAGCCTGTGTCCCAGATTCTTCATTTGTAAAATGGGGTTAATAATAGCACCTACCTCACAGGATCGTTGTGAGGCTTCCATCATGCATTCAGCAGGTGTTTTTGCAATGAATGCTGTATGGTAGGCCCCAATTTCTGGGGTACAGCGGGGAACTACCGAGATGAAGAGTCCTGCTCTCCGGAAGCGTAGTTGCTAGTGAGGGGGGAACAGACTGTAAACAATAAACATATTCTATAGGTAAATCTGTCATATGTAAAAAGGTGATATGTAGAGTAAGTTACAGCAGATCAGGAGGGCTGGGTTTGGGGGGAACAGGTTACAATATTAAGTAAGGCAGTCAGGGGAGACCTTGCTAAGATTTTTTTTTTTTTTTTTAAAGTTTATTGGGGAACAGCCATGGTCATTAGTTACACATTGCTTTCATGCTTCAACAGCATAGTTGACTCTTGTAGGGAGGGTGCAGCTCATAGTGGCCCATGTGAGGATTGAACCGGCAGCCTTGGTGTTATCAGCACCACGCTCTAACCAACTGAGCTAATCGGCCTCTCTGGAGTCACTAAGGTCTGAACAGTAAAGGAGGTTTAAATGAATTAACATATGTAAAGTGTTCATAAAACTGCTCAATAACATTATTTGTCATTAATTATTAGGATCCAGAGCATGAAGCTCCGCCTAGACCAAGGTGACAGGGTGCGACATGGGCTGGAGGCCCAGGTGATGGAGCTGCAGGACAAGCTGAAACAGGCCCAGGGTCCTGAGCCTGCTAAAGAGGTGCTAATGAAGGTAGGGAGTCGAGTTGGGTACCCTAGCCTCTGCTTCCTTTCAGCTAGAGCCTGTGCATCTCCAGTTTCCTCAAAGTCCGGGGAGTAGTAACTGATTCTGGGTACCCTTTAGTGTGCTTTCAGATGCATCCAACGGCCGGGTGGGACTAGAGCCCAGAGTGCTGGGTTCCTTTATCCTAATGAAACATCTTGGAGGGCAGAGAGTACCGGGTTCTGTGCCTAACAGATGCAAAATACATATTTTTGGATCAACTGACTGAGTGAACGAATAGACAGGTGGATCCTCAGATGGTCACCTCTGTCCTTGACCTTGACTTTCCCCAGGACCTGTTAGAGACCCGGGAACTTCTGGAAGAGGTCTTGGAGGGGAAACAGCGGATAGAGGAGCAGCTGAGGCTGCGGGAGCGCGAGCTGACAGCCCTGAAGGGGGCCCTGAAGGAGGAGGTGGCCTCTCGGGACCAGGAAGTGGAGCGTGTCCGGCAGCAGTACCAGCGGGATGCAGAGCAGCTTCGCAGGAGCGTACAAGACGCAACCCAGGCATGTGACAAGCGCAGGGGTCGGGAGAAGAGGTCACCTCCAGGAGGGGGGCTGCCTTGAGGTCTTGGAATTTGGGGAATTTTCCATGGTTGTAACTGGAACACCCCCTAAAAGACACATGTGAGAGTAATGAAAACTTTGGTCAGGACAAGGGCAGCGGGAGGGAGTGCAGGCCAGAAGTAATGAGGGTGCGTGACCAGAGTCCCACGGGGGAGGCTTCCTGTAGATGACAGAGGGGTGGACTGACTTGGGGAGCAAGCCTTCTGCCAGCATCGTACCAGGTACCATGGGGGTGTAAGGGTGTGTAGCTGGCATGGTGTCCTTGGCCTGAGCCTCCCCTTCTACACACTGATTTGAAGCGAGGTCTTCCCTGTGAGCCTCCTGCCTCCCGACTCTCCCCTTCCTAGGACCATGCAGTCTTAGAGGCTGAGAAACAGAAGATGTCAGCCCTGATGCGGGGGCTCCAGAGGGAGCTGGAGGAGACCTCAGAGGAGACGGGGCATTGGCAGAGCTTGTTCCAGAAGAACAAGGAGGAGCTTCGAGCCACCAAGCAGGAGTAAGGACCCTGGTCCTCTCCCAGGGATGCTTCTCCATGATTCTTATACACGCCCCACTTCCTCTCCAGCCATGCAGTTCCTCATACTGCTCTTCTTCATATCCACTTCCCTCCCTCTGGAGAGCTGAGTGCCCAGTGTATTGGCCTCCAGGGAAGTGGTTGTCACCATCCTGCTAACCTCTCCCAGGGAGCTGGCCTGACCTTGTTCCCTTTCCCTTTTAATTCACCTGTCTGGGCTCAGACTTCTGCAGCTGCGGATGGAGAAGGAGGAGATGGAAGAGGAACTTGGGGAGAAGATAGAGTTCTTGCAAAGGGAATTAGGGCAGGCCCGAGCTGGTGCCGCAGATTCTCGCCAGGTGGACGAGCTCAAGAAGGTACTTGGGAGTTGGGGGGCAGAAGGGCAGGTTGGGGTGATGGGCGACTGCCTCACCTATCCACGAGGGTGCCCAAACTCCCATGTGCTTGGTTTTCAGGCCCCATCCAGCCTGCTCAGTCTCATCTCTTCCCAGCACACACTGGGACCAGCAGAGTGGGTCTCACTGAGTCTAGAAGTTTCCAGTGGAAGGGGCTCTCAGTGGCCAGGTTGAGTTAGAGCCAGAGGTTGCTGGTTCCCTCCCAAGAGACCTCATGGGTAGTGGCATTTAGGTGAATTTGTGGGGTCACTTTTGCAAGCTTGGGATCCTAACTTGATCAGCATTGCTCTGTCCTTGGAGGGTCCTCATTAACTGCTTATACAAAACAAACATTTACAGTTGAATGCCAGTTGATTCACTTAACAATGAGAATTGTCTTCACATGCACTGGAATACTTGCATTGGCGTGGCCACTGACCTACATGGAAAGCCAAATGGTCATTTGAAAGCTGCTTAGCCAGTATAGCTTCTAGACACAGAGAATTAAATGGTTTATCATGCATGGATATTTAATTATTCTTTTACTTTATTTATTTGTTTATTTTTAGACAGTATCCTTTTTTTAAAAATAGTATGTATGCATGTATGTATGTATTTATTTATTTTATTGAGGAACAGTGTGTTTTTCCAGGGCCCGTCAGCTCCAAGTTAAGTAGTTGTTTCAATCTAGTTGTGGAGGGCTCATCTCAGTGGCCCATGTGGGAACTGAACCCACAACCTTGGTGTTATAAGCACTGCGCTGTAACTAACTGAGCCATCCGGCTGCCCCATGCATGGATATTTAAAAATGATAAGTGCATAAAATTTAAGTGAACACACAAATATTTCCTCATATCCCTGCTACTGGCTTATGAAGGACAAGAAAGTAACTAATTATTTTTGGTTATTTGGAAATGTAGAAAACATTTTTGTTAATTATGGGGAACTGGCATGTATGGCCTCCTGAGGGTCCTTCTAAGTCTCCATTTCTTTGATTCACTGTGCTGAAATCAAATGCTATACTTATAGTAAGTGCTCAGTTAATAAGTATTAACCAGTCACTGCTTGTTTATCATGACTTTACTATAAGGTGGCCTAATTGTAACCAAGGTAAACATGTTTTTAAATGAGTGAAGAAATATAGCTCCAAATGTTGATTTTCCAGATAAATAAAAGCCTGGATTTACACAAAATATTTGGTAGAGAAAAAACATAATAAATGTAAGCAACTATATTTTGGTGGTTGTGAAATCAAAAGTACTCTTAAATTTTTGCTATATTGTTATGAAGTGAATCAATAACAAGGATAGTCTGAAGTCTGTTCACTGGATGAATTAATGCAGTGAACCTGGGCAATCTTGGTTGATATATTGTATTATGCTGGATAAAGCTAAAGAACTAAGAAGTCATACTTAGTGTTTCATTTATCTTATACCTTAAGCATATTTTGTCAAATATTTAGTCAATAAACAAAGTATGCACTAAGAAAACAGATTAACCCAGTCCAATGTAGACCATACCTTGGGCTATTTTTCTTTTTCTTTGTAATTAATGTTGTTATTATAGTATCGGATATCGAAGACTCATTAGATATTATATAACTGTTCAGCCTAATTTGGTACTTTCTGAATTTCAGAAGTAGCTATAGCTAAAGAATTAGAACTAGAACTCATATTTTAATTAAAAAAAAAAAAAGAAATCAGAGCAGCAGCAGTATTTACTGTGGCACACATTTTGGTTTTCAACCTTTCTTTCTTTCTTTCTTTCTTTCTTTCTTTCTTTCTTTCTTTCTTTCTTTCTTTCTTTCTCTCTCTTTCTTTCTTTCTTTCTTTCTTTCTTTCTTTCTTTCTTTCTTTCTTTCTTTCTTTCTTTCATTTTCAGCATATCTCCTTTCCTTTCCTTTCCTTTTCCTTTTCCTTTCCTTTCCTTTCCTTTCCTTTCCTTTCCTTTCCTTTCCTTTCCTTTCCTTTCCTTTCCTTTCCTTTCCTTCCCTTTCTTTCATCCATACCCTCATCTACTCTCACTACAAATGCTTTTTTAAATGGACATTTATTTCATATACCTTAAAATTCATCCGTTTTCAAGTGTACAGATTGAGTGTATTCACCAAGTTGTACAACCATAACCGCTGTCTAATTCCAGAACATTTCATCATCCCCAACAGGAACCCCTGTATCCATTAGCAGTCACCCTCACCTAGCCCCTGGCAACCACTAATCTATTTTCAGTCTTTATGGATTTGCCGATTCTGGACATTTTATTTAATTGGACTCCTATAAGACGTGGCCCTTCTGTCTGATTTCTTGTCCTAGCCTAATGTTTTTCAAGATTGTAGCATGTATCAGGACTTGGCTACTTTTTTATGGCTGAATAATATTCTACTATATGGACATACCTCATTTGTTTACCTGTTCACCAATTGATCGGCATTTGGGTTATTTCTCTATTTTAGCTGTGATGACTAATGCCTCTGTGAACATTCGTGTACAAGTTTTTTGTGAACATGTGTTTTCAGTTCTCTTGGGCATATACCTAGGAGTGGAATTGCTGGGTCATGTGATAACTCTATGATTAGCTTTTTTTTTTTTTTTTTGAGGGCAGTGCCACTGGCCCTCACATGTGGGACCTGAACCGGGGGCCGCTGGCTTCCCAAGCCAGTACTTAACCACCACGCCACTTGGCCAGCCCCTATGGTTAGCTTTTTGAGAATCTGCCAAACCACTTTCCCAGGTAGCCACGCCATTTTACACTCCCTCCCAACCCCCCCCCCAATGATGTATGAGACTTCAGTTTCTCCACATTCTGGTATCCCAGGCTGTCTCTGCCCTGGCATTGCTCCCCTTCCCTTCCAGGAGCTGCGCCGGACACAGGAGGAACTTAAGGAGCAGCGGGCAGAGTGGCAGAGCCAGGAGGTGGCTGGGCGACAGCGGGAGCGGGAGTTGGAGAAGCAGCTGAGGGTTGAGGCTGATCGAGGCCGAGGGCTGGAACAGCAAAACGTCCAGCTACAAAAGACCCTCCAGCAACTGAGACAGGACTGTGAAGAGGCTTCCAAGGCAAGGGGAGTGGGCACAGGGCTTAGGAGGTGGAGGCTGAGGGGTCTGGAGGGCTGAGGAGCCAGAGGGCGTGGAAAAGTACCTATCGTGGGTATGTACAGACCAGATCCTTGGTCCTAGTGTGTGGTTCAAGCAGCCAGGATGTGGCAGGGGGAGGCCGGGCTGTACCTGGTGACGCCCACTGCATCTCTGTAGGGGTGGGGTTCTGAGGGAATACCCTGGCTGGTGTCACTCCCCCACTTTAAGTCCGGTTCCCTGTGGGGTGGCTTTCCTGGGGGTGGTGAGTGACCTGGAGCCCTGGGGTCTGAGCGCCGCTCCCTGAACGGCCGCAGGCTCAGATGGCAGCGGAGGCAGAGGCGGCAGTGCTGGGGCAACGTAGGGCAGCAGTGGAAACGACGCTTCGGGAGACCCAGGAGGAAAATGACGAATTCCGACGGCGCATCCTGGGTCTGGAGCAGCAGCTGAAGGAGGCACGAGGCCTGGCGGAGGGTGGGGAAGTGGCGGAGGCACGGCTTCGGGACAAGGTGCAGCGGCTAGAGGTCAGTGCCTCTGGTGACCTCGTTGGCTTGTTGGGGTGGGGCAGCCTTTCTCCTCTAGTACCTGGCTAAATACCCAGCCATCACTTTATTATTTATTTATTTATTTATTTATTTATTTATTTATTCATTCATTCATTCATTCATTCATTCATTCATTTATTTGAGGGCAGTGTCACTGGCCCTCATATGTGGGACCGAACCGGGGCCGCTGGCGTCCCCGCGCCACTTGGCCGGCCCTCCAGCCATCACTTTTATTCTGCCCTTAGTGTGGTTCTTTTTGCCTCCCAAACCCTCTGTTTATCTTGGGTTTATTTCATGGAGTGTATTTTTGGTGTGACGTCCCAGGCTTGGCACTGGTATTTTTATCTCTACCTCTCAGCCTTTGCTACGGTATCTGTGTCTTCATTTCTTTGCTGCTTCCTCTGAGCCTGTTTATACTGCCCGCCCTTTTCATAAACACCTCTTCCTCCTCTCTCCCATTTACTCACCTCCAAGTGGCCAAAGCCCAAGCTTTGCCTCTGCTCAGTCCAACCCCCTCTCCCAGGCAGAGAAGCAGCGGCTAGAGGAGGCCCTGAACGCTGCCCAGGAAGAGGAGGGGAGCCTGGCAGCAGCCAAGCGTGCACTGGAGGCACGGCTGGACGAGGCCCAGCGGGGACTGGCCCGCATGGGGCAGGAGCAGCAGGCATTGAGCCGGGCCCTGGAGGAGGAGGGCAAGCACCGGGAGGCCCTCCGGCGGGGCAAGACTGAGCTGGAGGAGCAGAAGCGCTTGCTGGACAGGACGGTGGAACGACTGAACAAGGAGGTGGGGTACAGGGATGTCTGGGCTCAGGAGACGCAGCTCATATAGAAGCCTGCCTGGGGCACAGGGTGCGGGTGGGGGGATGCAGGTCAGAATGTGGGCTGTTGGCTTTCCTCAAGTTCATTGTTGGGGAGGCCAAGGTCAAGCCTTCAAAGAGTAGCATCCTTCCTACCTCCCTTCAGAGTTTTTGCCCTTTTCCCCATGCCTTGATTGTCTTGCTCCTTAGAGAATATCTCCTGGGAGTCACCCTTAGAAGCCTACAAGACTTAAACAGAAGAATCTTCATTTGGAGAATTTTATATTTGGGGGAGGGGATGCAGAAAGGAAGAAAAGTAAATAAATTGCTTTTTTGGGGGTAAGGTCCTCCTAATCTCTTACTGTATAAAACTAGAGCAAACACCTACCATAGTTCATCAATTCTAAAATGCACATTTTATCATCTCCGAAGTGGAGTTTTGTCTTATAATTAATTGATGGCGTGTCATACTTGAATTGGCAGACTTTTCTTTCTTAGTGGTACACCTTACATTCATGGGTACTTTGGGTTTGCTGAAATAAGATCATTTAAGGTTTACTTTGCAGTAGGAGCTGTGTTGGTACTTTACGTAATTAACTAAGGTAGTTCTCCCAACACACTTGTGATGTCGGTTCCCCATTTTACAGTTGGGAAACTGAGACCCAGAGAGGGCAAGTAACTTGCCTATGGTCAGACAGCTAGTAAGTGGTAGAGCCAGGATTTGAGCCTAGGCAATTTGTACATTACTAACAGCCACACCAGGGACCTAGGCTGGGAAAGAGCAAGAGAGGGCAGCAAGAGAGAGTCTTGGGAACCTGGGCCCAGAGAAGGGACAAAGACACCTGGTAAAGAGGTGCAGTGCTGAAAATGCTCTTTTCTCTGTGTCTCAGCTGGGGCAGATTGGGGACGACTCTAAGCTAGCCCTGCAGCAGCTGCAAGCCCAGCTGGAGGACTACAAGGAAAAGGCTCGACGGGAGGTGGCAGATGCCCAGCGTCAGGCCAAGGAGTGGGCCAGTGAGGCTGAGAAGACTTCGGGGGGGCTGAGCCGGCTTCAGGATGAGGTAGGAGCTCAAGTGGCAGTATCTTTGGTTTGAAGGTCATTGCCTCTTAACCTGTGGCTCAGAGATCCTAGGACCCGGGTTTAGGTCTAAGCACTTAGGGTGACATACTAAGGTGGGGAATGGGGTGGGGAGTGGCCCACCCTAGGTACAG
Organism: Aselliscus stoliczkanus; assembly: GCA_033961575.1. Lineage (NCBI taxonomy): Eukaryota > Metazoa > Chordata > Mammalia > Chiroptera > Hipposideridae > Aselliscus > Aselliscus stoliczkanus. The sequence continues at coordinate 104,426,307 of CM066739.1, forward strand.
GCAATGGGGTTTGCTTTGTCTGTTGAGGAGGGATTTGTAAAATTCTGCACATTAGTCACCTGGGGAGATTTTTTTAAAAACCCCAATGTCCAAGCTACTTCCTGTATGATTTAAGTCATAATCTTGGGGCTGGAACCCAGAATCAGTAGTCTCAAAACTTCTCAGATGATTCCAATTTTTGTGCAGAGAATTTTAAAACAATAAAGAAAATGGACTCAAAGTCAGATTGCTTTTTATTATCACCATGCTCTGGCAAGCATAAAGATGTCAGTGGGGGACTATTTCTCGGGCTGGGGGCGGACTGCTCCCACCCCAGTCCTCACCTTACTTCTCCAAGCTATTGCATTGTCTTCTCTGCCCAGGTCCAGAGGCTGCGACAGGCCCTGCAGGCATCGCAGGCCGACAGGGACACAGCCCGGCTGGACAAGGAGCTGCTGGCCCAGCGGCTCCAGGCGCTGGAGCAAGAGGCAGAGAACAAAAAACGCTCCCAGGATGACAGGACCCGGCAACTCAAGGGCCTTGAGGTGAGGACATTGCAGGGTGACCTGTGGTGGGTGGAGTGGGGTGGGGTGCAGCGGGTCCTGGCACAGGTGGGACTTCTCTGAGCTTCTTTCTCTACTGGGGACTGAAAACAGGCAGCCCACAGCTAATGGGTTATGTTTGAATGCAGTGTTTTAAACAGCTTCGAATTAAACAAACGCCAGTATTTAGAAATTTAACAGATGTCACATAAAATTTGGATTTCTGACTTCTTTAATATGTTTGGGAAAGATGGTAACACTGACCTTCGAGTCCTGAGTTTTCCGCCTGGCGACAGTTGGCGGGAGCGGCTGAGCAGTGGCTTCTCCCATTTAGAGAGAACAGTGGCCTTCAGTTTGCTGTCTTTGGCAATAATAATAATAATAATAACAACAACAACAATAGGAGCAACAGCAAACACTTCTGTATTATGCTGTGGGCCAAGCACTTAAGACTCGTTTAATCCTGAGGATAACCCTGTGGGCAGGGAGCCTTCTCGGCTTTATAGATGAGGAACATGGGGACACAGAGAGGTTAAGCAACCCCTTGGCCCCTCTCCTGATTTCCACACCCAGGCCGCTGGCTCCTGAGCCCATCCTCTGAGCCTCTACATGGCACTGCCTGGCTCGAGTGTCCTCCCCCAGCCTGTGCCCCAGTGCTTCAGTGTGTGACTTTCTCTATCTCAGCCTTGGCTTGGGCACTTTGGTCTCTGCTTTCCCATTGGGGAAGTAGGGCTGCCCCACTGAGAAATAGATTCTGGGCATTGTCATCCTCCCAAGGGGCCAAGACCAGAGCAGGCCCCACTCTTTCCCCTTGATGCCACCCTCAGCAGCAGAGGGCACAAGCTCCATGATGGGTCTGGGCAAGAGCAAGGACCCTCAAGTTTTGGGGGTGTGCAAGAGAAAAATCTGTGGAGGCTGGGCTTGGAGAGGGTCCTGGTTGGAGTTTGGCATTCTGGTGGCCACCATTTGGGGCACCATTAACCAGGTGACCCTCTGCCCCAGGAAAAAGTGTCACGGTTGGAAGCGGAGTTAGACGAGGAGAGGAATACCGTGGAGCTGCTGACCGACCGGGTGAATCGCGGCCGGGACCAGGTACCCCCTGCCTTACCCCGCATCCGCATCTACCCCTGATGACAGAGCTTCTGGGCCCTCTCAGAAACAACTCCACCCTCCATTTTTCATAGTCTGGAGAGTCTGGCTGCAGAATCTGTGCATGCGTGGCTCTGCTTCAGGGTCTCCCCTACATCAGAAAGGGCTGGCAGGTTTCCTCAGGTGGAAAGAAGCCGGGAATTTGAGTGGTGGAAGTCAACCTGGTGGCCTGGGCTCCTCCCGGACCTGAGTCCAGCTGCTTCCATTCATAACAGATGTTAGTTCCTGATGGGACTGAGTGGCTCCTCCCATTTGAACAGGCTATGATTTCTTAGTTACCGGGAATTTGGGGTTCAGAGAGCATCCTACAGTTACTCTGCCTCACTTGGTTCTGCTTGCTAGTTCATCATTAGCTCTCCCCACATCTAGTTCCTCTCACCCAACCTCTAGGTGGACCAGCTGAGGACAGAGCTCATGCAAGAGAGGTCTGCTCGGCAGGACCTGGAGTGTGACAAAATCTCCCTGGAGAGACAGGTAAGGGGAGGGGGGTCAGTCCTGGGGACAGACCCCAGGAGGTGGTCTGTGTCTCTAAGCATGGAGGCTTCCTGTCTCTCTCAGAACAAGGACTTGAAGAGCCGGCTGGCCAGCTCAGAAGGCTTCCAGAAGCCCAATACCAGCCTCTCTCAGCTTGAGTCCCAGAATCGGGAGTTGCAGGAGCGGCTACAGGCTGAAGAGAGGTGACTCAAGCCCATACTTCCTCTCCCTCTCTGGGCTTTTCTCCTCTGGGGCTCCTTCCATCTTCCACCTCACATATGGCCAACCTGGCCTGGTCTTTTGGAAGGACTTTTCTCTTGATAGAGGGTTGCAGAGATTCTGAAGTGTGAATGACCTCTGTGTCCCAGGTCTTTGGACCTGCCCTGGGTCCTCCTCAGTCTAATGGTGGGGCTTGTGACTGTGAAGAGTCCTTGGAATCACTGGGGGGTAGGGGGGATTCCTTTAGAAATGGTGACAGCCATAGACATCCCTGTACCCCACCGTCTTAGGGAGAAGACAGTTCTGCAGTCCACCAACCGAAAACTGGAGCGGAGGGTGAAAGAGCTGTCCATCCAGATTGATGATGAGCGGCAGCATGTCAATGACCAGAAGGACCAGGTAAGGACAGCCGCTGGGGCCATGCAGCCATGTGGCCTGTACACACTGTGCATTTGCTTGGAGGCCAAGAGAGGGCCCATCTCGAGGGTCTTCCAAGGCTTAAGCTTTCCTTAGACAAAGGCAGAGAAGCAACCACTGGAAGGACTAGATTAGAGAACTCAGAGGAAACATATGTATTGAGTGCCTGTGATGTGTTTACTTCCCTTTCTAAGAGTTACACGTATGTTAACTCATTTAGTCCGAGTCAAACCCGTGAAGTTAGGGTGCTTGCCCATGGTTACAACATTTTTCTAGGGGCAATGATCCCTTGCCTAGATTGCTACGTGGTGGGGCGGGTCCCAGGCCATGGTAGCAGCTGATGCTTTCCTAACGTGGGGACTTGGTGTCCTGCCCAGCTAAGCCTGCGGGTGAAGGCTTTGAAGCGGCAGGTGGATGAAGCAGAAGAGGAAATTGAGCGATTGGACAGCCTGAGGAAGAAGGCCCAGCGTGAACTGGAGGAGCAGCATGAGGTCAACGAACAGCTCCAGGCCCGGATCAAAACCTTGGAGAAGGACTCCTGGTATGGCTGCTCTCCTGACCCTGCTCCCTCGAGATAGTGGAGCAGCAAGGGGATGGGCTCTACTGAGCTGATTTTTCGGGAGAGGAGGAGCTCTCAGGTGGGACCTTTCATTCCTGGTTGGAAATCCATATGATGACCTTTTATTTATTTATTTATTTATTTATTTTAGCTGGGCCATCCTGCCACCTGTTGGCAGCTCAGCTCAGGCTGGGCATCAAACTGCTGTTGCTCAGAGTTCAGCTCGCACTCTTGAGCGAGCTCTTAACCAACTAAGCCACTCAACCAGCCCTATTTATTTATTTATTTTAAAGGATTTTTTTTTTTTTTAACTTTATTGGGGAACAGTGTGTTTTTCCAGAACCCATCAGCTCCAAGTCAAGTCATTGTTTTCAATCTAGTCGTGGAGGGCGCAGCTCACTGGCCTATGTGGGAATTGTACCGGCAACCTTGGTGTTGAGCCCATGCTCTAACCACCTAAGCCAACCGGCTGTCCATGATGATCTTTCAGTATCTCAGCCCCCTTTCTATACCTTGTCTCCCCATATCTCTGATCAGTGGGAAATCTGGGGAGTACCTTTAGGTCTTAGAAGAGTTAAGAATTTCCTTAGCATTTAAAGCGTGGCTGATTCACTCTGTCTACCTCCCTCCATTACCAGTATTCTCTCTCTGACTCAGGCGCAAAGCTTCCCGCTCAGCTGCCGAGTCAACCCTCCAACATGAAGGGCTGAGCTCAGATGAGGAATTCGACAATGCCTACGATCCTTCCTCCATTGCATCACTGCTTACGGAGAGCAACCTGCAGACCAGCTCTTGTTAGTTCATGGTCTACAAGGGCCCAGAAGCCATTGCTGGGGGCCTCTCCTGGCCAGCCCTGCTCTGCCCTGCCCAGCCTCAGATTCCTCCTTCCTGTGGGGGACCCGATTATTCACACCTGAGACAGGGAGGTCTGTGAATGATGGCGATAAAAGGGCATCAGTGCTAAACCTGTAGGCGGACTTTCTTTCTCCTCCAGAGGAGTGGGTCTTTTAAGCCAACTGCACCCTTCCCTTAAGTGCCGAGCCCTCCCTCTTCTCCCTCACAGCAGCAGGATGATCAGCATCTAGGCTGATAAGAGCAGGACAGGAAGGGAGAGAAATTGCCATGTATGTAACACTTTATTTCTTTGCCCTTAACCCTCAGGCTCAGGGAAATAAATACCCTCGGTGATTCTGTTCTTTTGACTCTTGCAACCTGCTTTCCTCCCACCCTGGAGCAGGGTGAGAGGAACGTTACGGGTAATGGACACGCTGGCGTGGCTCTACCTGCTCCTCGATGCTCCTCTTTGCACAGCCAAGGGGCCCATGTGGCAGTCCCCAACCCCCTCCATTCCTGTTTTTTTTTCTCTTCCCTAAGCCAGTGGATCCAGGGGACCCTTTTTCCTTCCCTTCCCACCTTTGCCATTCCTACCTTCCTTCTTTCCTCTCAGTGCCTTAGTCACGGCGAGGAGATAAGGATGCCCGTCTTGCCTTTTATACCTGCACATTCATACCTCTCCAAGGATCAGCCTTTCCCCAGCTGTGGCCCCAGTGACTGGTCACTGCGTCCCTTCCCTGCGGCCCCAGTGATTGGTCAACAGAGCTACTGGCTTCCCTGCTGCTGAGCCCCTGGGAGAGGGACTTGATAGCGCCATGATGAGGTGTTGGGGGCTTGGTTCTGTTCAGGGTTTCCATTCTTCCTCCTCTCCCCCTGTGACTGTGGATGTGTTTATAAGGTGTTTGCACCTGGGAACCATGACAACTGTCTACACAAGATGAAAAGCAAAGGTTCCAGTCCCTGTGGCCTTCCTCGTGGCTTCTCTGACCAGATGTGCCCATCCTCAGTGGGGAACCAAGGGAAACTATCTTAGGAGCATGGACCTGATACAATGCTTCCTGTCAGGGGTTAGAGGCTGACTCTTGGTAGAAATGGGAAGAAGCAGTGGAAGACTTAGTCCTTTGGGTTTTGGGGAGAGCCAAGCCCTTGGGGCGGAGGGAAGGGGGATGATTCACCTCTTATTTCCTAAGCAGGCTCTGTAAGAAGGCTGTTCTCACCAATGACTTGTAATTTCATGATTTATAAAAAAAATTGTCTACAAATCAGATATTTTCTCCCAAACCAATCCAGCATTGATTTTTATTTTAAATTAAATATTAAAATGATATATGTATACTGAAATCCTTGGCTTGTTTTCTCATTCTTTTTCCTGGTTTATTTGGAGGTCTGAATTTTATGAAGAAACCATTTTAACTGTACAGCTTAGAAGCTGAAGCTGGGATTTTCTTTACCTCACTTTTTAGAGGCTCTTTACAACAGATCAGATGGAACCCAGGGAACTGGAAAGTGTTTATAGCACCTCCATTTTCTCCTAAACAAGCTTCTGGGAATAGCAAGACGAGTAATGCCTTCTTTGAGGGTTAGAGGAGATGGACCAGAATTGGGTTTTATTCTCTTGGGGTTTAGGGACATCCTCAGCATTCACCTCCCAGGGACAAAGACACCCATCCGTTCCTACCTGGCATGGGACCCCATCGCTATCTGGGAGGTAGGGAAGTATCCATCATCCCTGCCTTGAAGAGAAAGCTAGCTGTTCATCAGAGCCTATTGCCAGATTCAGGGGCACCACTCATTGCAGAGTGGGTCAGGCCTCCTCCCTGCCTTCCATGTGGACCATCGCCCTGGTGGAGCAGCCACCTGCAGAGAGCAGCTGGGCTAGGAAGAGGCTCCAAGGTCCTGCATGGCCATCCTCTTTCACGCCCGGAAAACACTAACCTGGGTTTGGGAAGCAAATACTATTGGAGAAGTTGAGGCTCATCCTTTCTCGAGAATACAAACTCTTTTTAAAGACACGTATCCCGCCTCTCCCAACCATATTAGGGCGGTTTTGGTGTAATAGCTTCTGCAAAACAAGCCCCACCCAGAGCCAAACTGGCTTTGACTTTGGCCTGGGCCTCCTGCCAGGGAAGGGTACCTGCCAGACTGGCTTAGGCCAGTCTGAGTGAGCTGGCCTTTGGTTCCTGCGTTTCTATGGTGGAGGAAAGGTTCTCTCGCTCCACAAAGCCTGCAGGCTGGCCTATACAAGGGGCGAGGAGAATGTCTGCAAGGTCTTTTCCAACTCATCCTCTAGGGGCAGGCAGGGTGATTTTCTCTTACCAATATTGACCTTGGAGTTGAAAGAAGACGGCAAGATTAATGAAGAATGTTTGAGGAACAACCACGTAAGCTACACAAAACTTCAGTTAAGTAGCTCCTAAGCCCCACCTTAAAGTAAATCTGAGCTAACGCGGATGGGCGTGCCCTGAAACCCTAGGCCGCGCCCTCCCCGCGCTTTCGCTGGTTGGTGAACTACACCTTGGGGGCGTGCCCTATTCCTAGTCCCCGCCCCTGACGCGCCTATACAAGGGGGCGGTTCCGCGCGCGCCCGCCCAGTATGAGCCAGACCACAGGGCTGGGGCTAGCTCTGTGCTGCGACGCCCGTGGGAAGAACATGAACGGGACGCGGAACTGGTGTACCCTGGTGGACGTGCACCCGGAGGGGCAGACCGCGGTAAGAAAAAGCGGCCTTACTGCCTCCCCAGGTCGATGTTCTCGGTTTCCAATTCCCGCGCTCCCGCGCCGCGCGGCGAGTTCGCTGACATCACCTGGTGTTGCGCTCTGTGCGGTCAGCCCCGCTCCGCGCTTCTCTATCTCTTTTCTCCCGCCCTGCGGCGGCCAGTGTGATCCTTGGTAAGTCGCGGATGGAGACTCTTCTGAGGCTTGAGGACTCGGGGCGTCCCTGCCCTTTGGGAGGACACTGCGGCTCCTGCCCAGACTTGGCGCCTGTCTCCGGTGCGCGCTACTCTGGCGTCCTGTGGGTGGTAGATTAGGTTGTAGGAGAATGAACTAAAGGGGACGGAATCCCTACGCTCTTAGGACTTTGGGGGATTAGGCTTTTCTGTGGGTCCTGGTGACCTCAGAGGTCCTTCAAAGAACTTCATGGTGCTTTGGGTGATCAGTAACAAGACAAAGGGTAGAAAATGAAATCCTAGGGCTTGGACTGCAGGGCGGGAGCGGTAGGACCCCAAATACGCTAAGCTTGGCCAGGACCGCTCTTGCTCGGAGGGATAGGGCTGTCCGCTTGAGGGTCACCTCTCTGCTCAAATTTCTCCTCCTTCCCCCTTGCATTTCTCCTGTTCCCGTCCCCCTGTCGGTCAGCCGATAGCTTCCTCCGACAGTTTGCAGGTTTTGCTTCCGTCGTCATCATCCAAGCCCAGAGCAAGGAGATGCCAGAACCTGGGCTGAAAAGGGAAGAGAAGTGACCCATGCGAGGGTTTCTGGACCGAGTGAGGGTGGGGGAGTGAGGGGCGGTCTCCAGTACTAACCGATCTGCTCTACTCTCCTCACTCCCTGGCTGCCTGTCTCTGTTTTCCCCTCCCCAGCTGACCATATGGTTTTTCCTCTGGCGAGGCAGAGGAGGGTAACTTGTGGTTGGCTGAGTGTTTCCAGGCACTTTTGGGGAACTTAACCCAGAATAGATGTGTACTATTTCATCGATTTCCAACCTATTGTCGGTGAGAATAGAATGCAAGCCAGCGTGATGGGGAGTTTGTATCTCTTCCTTTCCCCTCCCCTTTGTATCTGATTCCCTTCCCCTCTTCCTGTCTCAGCATGTCCCTGAGGGTAGCTAACCTAGCTGCACCTGGATTGTCTCTTCAAAGAACATTTATAGAATAGTGGCTCATTTGAAGTTTAGGGTACAGATGATCACTTAATTTTGTTCACAGTCTCCTCTCCATTTCTATTTTAAGGTGTGTTTCTACCACCTTACAATACAATCCCAGCCCCCCCATTCTTGGTCTTTTGTAGCCTGCGGCTCCCCCAGCTCTGGGATGCTGTAAAGATGGAAAAAAATCCATCCCCTCTTGGGTCAGCCCCAAGTCCTACTCCATGCTCTTGCCCACTGTTTTGTTTGTTTGTTTTGGAGGGCAGTGTCACTGGCCCTCATATGTGGGACCCGAACCCAGGCCACTGGCTTCCCAAGCCAGCGCTTAATCACCCCACCACTCGGCCGGCCCATCTTTTTCACTGTTTTGGAATGTTTGAAGCAGGGCAATGGATATGAGGAAAATAAAGGAGAGTGGTGTTTGGACTTCCTTTTGCTTGCTGTAGAAAAGAGATCCAGAAAGGTCTTAAAACAAAGCATTGGCAGTGTTGAGAATGAGTTGACACTCTCTTCTGTCTCTTGGTGTTTTGCTGCTTGTCTGGTGGGGCAGAAAGAGCCGGTAGGAAAATCGTGAGCAAGGAATTCAGGCAATCTCCAGCCATAGATCAGTTTGAAGCTGATCTCTAAAAAAGATCTCTAGAACAATCTCCAGAAATTCCCTTTTATTCCTTTTTTCTAGGCTGGACTTGCGAGTTATTTTACTTCAAAGCTGGGAATGAAATAGTCATTGCCCAGATCTGATCTTGGAGACATTCCTGAGCTCTTAAACAGGAGAAGAGATAATAAACAATCAATCTGTCAGGAGACAGGCTTTGTCCTGGATTCCTGTCCTCTGAGCCAGCCCCAGATAGAATTTACAGCTCTGGACAGTCCCCAGGAGCTGTCAGGTATTCACACCACTGAGTGAGTGGTCAGTGCATGAGCAAAGTGAGTGAGTAAACGAATAGATGTTTCTTCTGTGTCAGCAACGTAGGTAGTTTAACCGGCTGGTATGTCCTAGTGGGAGTCAGGACCCTGGAACACTTGGTGCTTCCCTACCAGCCAGGCCTTGTGCCTTAGTGAACCACACATGGACATAGCACTATGGGTTGTTCTTAATTGTTGGACGCATATGGAGCAAAAGGAGCCAGTGTGTCTCGAGCTGCAGATCATAACCACTAGTTGGTCTGAAATCCACCTAGTGGGTTAGAACCAGTATTAGAGAAGAAGTAAATTCCAACTCTATGACATTCTGAAAAAGACAAAACTATGGAGATAATAAGAAGATCCGTGGTTGCCAGGAGTTTTAGGATGAGGGGGAGATGAATGGATAGAACACAGGATTTTCTAGGCAGTGAAAATGCTCTGTATGATATATATAATGATGGATATATGTCTTTATGCTTTTGTCCAAACCCACAGAAGGTACAGCACCATTCACTTCATTAGAGTGAATCCTAAGGTGTATTATCAACTTTGGGTGATTCTGATATGTCACCGTAAGTTCATCCTTGGTAAAAAATGTACCATTCTGGTGAATGATGTTGGTAATGGGGGAGTCTATGCATGTGTGGGGGCAAGGGGGACATGGGAAATCTGCCTTCTTACTGATTTTGTTGTAAACCCTAAAACTGCTGTAAAAAAATAGTCTTAAAAAAAGAAATACAATGAACACTCTCAGTGTTAGTGTAGACAGTTTTGGCAAAAATTTTTGTTTCAATTATATATATATGTATACATATTGTGTGTGTGTGTATGTTTGTTGGATCATGATGTAAAATGTATTTTTTAGGTCAAAAAGTTTGCAAGCAGCTGTAGTAAGTTATGCTGGCAAATAAAAGTACAAATCAACCTCAAACATTAGATATTCCCATTAAGCTCCTCTGGTTATCAGCAACAGAGAGTGAGTGACTCCAACTATCTTAAACAAAAGAGGGATTGATTAGAAGGAAATGAGCAGCTCAAAGAATTTAAGGGTAAGTTGGAAAAGTCCAAACCGAGGGAATCCTGGGGCCTGGGTAGGTGGAAGGAACTAATGGAAGATTTCTACATCTGGGTGAATAGGTTCTAGCTGTTTTAGGCCTTTTTGCCATTCTGCTCAAGTCCAGGAAGAGGGTGCCACTGGTCCCTTGACCCGGGCAGGGTTGGATTCTTTGATTGACATGCCCATCAGATTACCCAGTGAAGGAGGGAGAGTCTCCAGAGCAAAACCCAAGTGCTTTTACTGGATGGAAGCTGTGTGACAAAAGCATGGCTTGTATGATCTCTGATTTTCTTTCTTTCCCTTTTTAAATCATTATCAAAGGAATATGTGTAAATGATTTTTAAAAGATCTAATAATATCAAAAGGCTTTTAAAAGAAAGTTGCAAGGAATTCCCTGCCCCAAGTAACCATGGCTCCATGCCAGTAACCACTTTCAACTCTTAGCTTTTTTGTCTGGCTTTTACTGTATGTTCCTAAATAATATGCTTATAGTGACACTTCTTGGTTTATCGATTTTAGTCATCGACATACTTCCTGCAGGAGGAATTCTAGAAGAGCTTATACTCCCACCCTTTCCACCTTTTCTTTCCCATCTTCCATCCTCTTACTGTAATTGCATCACACTTTTTGGCTACAGTAGGATTTCTGTTAATAGCATTGTGGTTAAGAGCTCCAGTGAGCTGTTGTCGGGGCTTCGATGTTTGCTTTGTGCAGGATCACTTTGGTAAATGACTTCATCTCTTTGGTCTCATTTTCCTCACCTGTATGGCAGGGACAATAGCCTTACCCTTCTCGAAGGTTGTTGGGAGGATTAAATAAGGCAATGCACAGGGAACATTAAGCACTGGGCCTGGCACATGGTAAGTGCTCAGGTGTTAGCCATTATTTTCTGTTTGCTACTTACTGGCTTACACTTGGCCAATGGGTGGATGGAGAGTGTAGGAAGTCTCTGTTCTTGTCAAGGTTTGCTCCTTCTCATGATGTCAGCATTGACTTGTTCTTATCTGTTCCTTTCCCCTTTCCTCTGCCAGTGGAGGGTTCTGAGAGTGCAGAGGGGTCTGTAGGTAGACCCAGGGTGAAGACCTAAGTGACTTTTACTAGTCCAATCTCAGTCAGGACTGGCTGAGACTGAGTGATGGTCCAGGTTCATATTTTGGCAACCCCCTTTATGTCCTTTTCCCCCTCCTTTTCTTTTCTTTTTCTTTTTTTTTTAGAGGGCAGTGTCACTGGCCCTCACATGTGGGATCTGAACCGGGGTCGCTGGCGCCCTAAGCCAGCTCCCAACCACCGTGCCTTCCCCTCCTTTTCTGACCTCATGGGCAGTTGGTGTCCCATGATACTCTGGGCTTTTTGATAAGGTGATTCTTTTTTTTTTTTTTAGATTTTATTGGGGAATTGGTGGAGGGGAACAGTGTTGGGGAATCGGGGAAGGGGAACAGACAAGTTGCTGTCTTTTTGTTCTTCAGTTTAGTTGCGGAGGATGTTGCTTCACTGTTGGTATCGTCATTGCGCTCTTCCCGGATGAGGCAGATCGGTCACTGGCCTCTGGATGGTCGCTCACCGTGGCTATTGGCAGCTCACGCTGGCTGCCAGCCGCTCACGCTGGCTGCGGGCCACTCACTGTAGCCTATGGCAGCCCACTGCAGCAGGGGCTGCAGCCCACACCATTACCGGGGCTCGCACAGCCCAGCTCCAGGTGGAGCTGTTGTTAGCTGTAGAGGGCAGTGTCACTGGCCCTCATGTGGGATCCGAACCGGGGCCGCTGGCATCCCAAAACCAGCGCTTAACCAATGCGCCACTCGGCCGGCCCCAAGGTGATTCTTTTTAAGTAACCTCTATCAGCATTACCTTTCCTTAGAATATTTGTACTTTTTCACCCTGTTTAACCTTTTATCTTGATCAGTCTTGGCCAGAGAGGTTCTTTTAACATCCTGGTGGATTTGGAATTTTTTTTTGTCAGCTGTAGTCTGAACCTCTGTGTTTACCCTGAAATACATATCATTCCCTTAGGACCTCAGAAACTGAATTAGTTTAGTACCAAGCCTTTCTTGAGCCCCATTGTTTTTTAAAAAATTATATAACTAAAGCTATGACTTATTAAGGGCTTACCATGGGTCTCATTTTTTATAACAGCTTTATTGAGGTATAATTCACATGCTGTACAAATCACCCATTTAAAGTATACAATTCAGTGTTTTGTTTAGTATATTCAAAGAGTTATACAACCATCAACACAATCGAGTTTAGAACATTTTCATCACCCCATAAAGAAACCCTGATCCATTAGCAGTCACTCATGGAGCCCCAGCCCTACCAGCCTTAGGCAGCCACCAGTCTACTTTCTTTCTCCATGGATTTGCCTATTTTAGATATTTTAATATTAATGGAATCATATATGTGCTCCTTGTGATTGGTTTCTTTCAGTTAGCATGATGTTTTGAAGGTTGATCCATGTTGTAACATGAATCAGTACTTCATTCCTTTTTATGGCTGAATAATAATAGTCCATTGTATGGATATTTTATCACATACGTTCATCATGGATGAATGTTGGTAGACATTTGGGTTGTTTATCCTTTTTTTTTCTATGATGAATAATGCTGCTATGAACATTTGTTTACAAGTTTTTGTGTGGATGTATGTTTTCATTTCTCTTGGAGAGAAATACCTAGGAGTGGAATTGCTGGGTCAGAATATTTGCATTTTAAAAGAGGATTCATCCGGAGTCATACCTACTCCAAAGGAACAAAGGCCTTCTAAAATGGTGGAAGCACAGCTATGTGACACCTGGGTGGGGAAGAAACTCCTGGGCAGAGGAACCTTTCAAGTTTGGTGACTGCCTTTTCTTTCTACTCATGACACCTCCCCCAAGGTCAGCCCATAAATTCCTCCTCACACCGGTCCATCTCCCCCACTCATTGCCACATTCTTACTTTCAGCACCTGAAGCTGATGTCGGCAAGGCTGCCAGGAGTTCGGGGAATCCTGGGCTCTGCGGGAGAATCTGGGAGAGGAGGCTTACCCAACCACTGGGCACTTGGCACCAACCTTGGCCCATATTTCTCCAGGGTGGGGGGTGTGTGCGCACCCAAATGGTTTCGGTTCCAGACACGTGTGCTCAGAGCTGGTGGGACGAGCTTCCCGGCCTGCTGGTAATCCTAGTACACGCCTTTTGGATTTCAGTGCAGTCTTGTGAAATACCTTTGTTTCCTAGGGGTGGGGAGATTTAGGTAGAGGAGTGGGTATGTGCCAGGGAAGCTGGTGGCCCAGATTTAAGCTTGGCCAGAGGGGCAGGAAGAGGAGAAGAAAATATAGGGTTGGATGGGGACAGGTAGATGAAGGAAGAAAAAGGAAATGGTCTTCTGGGGACTCAAAAGCAAAAACTAAAGCAAGATAGTCAAACTAGGGAGGGCACATGTATCAGCCCTCAGGGGAGGGGGCACTGAGGAACCGCCCCTTTGTTCCAGGCTGGCTGCAAAGGGGGTCTCCTTTGGAAAGTTTGGGAGCCCACCTTCCTCATGTACACACTCTCCCTGCCAGGCCCCAGCTTTTCCTGTGCCGGGGCTCCAGGTCATGAGAAGCGCCGCCTTAAGTAGGGTGCCATCCTAAATCCTTTTTTCTCATTTCACCTCCCAGTCACCCGGTCAGCCCTCTGCATAGAGCGGTCAGCCCTCTGCATAGAGCGTGTCCAGCCCATGCCTCTGGGCAGGTAGCCAGACAAAAAGCAAACACTTGTTTTGTTGGCTAATCTGTGGGAAGGAGCAGGGATGACTGTTTGTGTCATACTCAACAAGGGCCATCTCTGGATGACTTGGAAGTCTCAGCCAAGAGAGGGTAGGCGCCCCCCTCCAACTCCCAATCTGGCCCTCTTTGGCTTTCTTGGGACTTTCCTCACCCTGGCCTCTTGGAAGCCAGTGTTTCAAGGGGTGAGCTATTCCCGTTTCTCAGAGGTAGCTGCTGCTGCAGTAGCATACATTCCGTAGGAGAGGGGACATTGAGGGACAAAGTGATGGAGGCACGGGTTACAAGGTAAAGGTGAATTAAGGATGCTGATTTCCAGTTCAGGGGGTCTCCACTTCCCGTATTTACTAATGGAAAGATCCTTCCCCCTCAGGTGCCACCAGGTCCTCATGGCCCCCTTAGAAGCCTGGGGAGTGGTAGGTGGGGAACCTTAGACTTTTCCCATTGATCTTTCCCTGGTCACTGGATCCTGTGGTGTGAGAACCTCTCCTCCCTCCTTATCTCCCTATTGCCTTTCCTCAGCATCTTGATCTCTCCCCCCTCAGCTATGTGTTTACTGCTCCCTCCCTGCTCTGAGGAGTGAGTCACAGTGGGAGATTTGTTTGAACAGAGTGGAGAGGCCGCCTGTAATTTGGAGGTGGCTGGGCTTCACCCCAAGAATGCTTATGGAGTTGGAGGCTGCTTACCTTGTGATTAGCTCTGTCCCTTTTTTCCCTGGAGAAGAAGGCTCCACTTTGTATCTTGCATTTCAAAGAGTCCCCGGTGGGTCCCTGCTAGATATTTGGGGATCTTCCAATAGTTCCACGGAGGGCTGCTCAGAGGGCTGCTCGGAGCCCGGATGTCACCCCAGCTCCAGGAAACCACCAGTGACACCAAGCAGAGAGGGGCCTGGGCTTCCCTCCTCTGCTTTGGGCTGGGGCTGTGGGTGAGGTCTGTGACCTCGCAGACTGGATTCTCTGGTTCTAGAAGATGAGGTGCTAGAGAGAACCCCAGATTTACCCACAGGCTCCATCCAGACTGTGTGTCTCACCCACCCTTTTCCCTTGCTCCTTGAGGAAGGAATGCTGTCTTACCTTTGTGAAGTAATCTACGGTTTGCAAAGCACTTTCACACTGTTCCTACTCTTATCTGTACCTGCCTAAAGGCAGCGGAGGTATTGTTATTCCCATTTTGCAGATAGAACACTTAGGCCCCGAGAGAGAAAGTGATTGGCCCAAGGATGAATAGCCCATCAGTCAGACTCAGACTCCACCTCCAACTCCAAGTGTAGTACTTTTTCTTTCCATTTCTTTATTTCTATATGTAATTCTAGGAGTATTGCACAAGTGTATTTTTGTTGCTGAAGTTTAAAATGCTGTAGAAGTATATGAAATGAAAGCCCCTTTACTCCTTGCCCTTCTCTGGTTTAGAGTGTACGAATTCGGTCTTTTTTCTGTGTGCTGACTTTCCAGAAACCACCATGTGGCGTGATGGTTAGGAGCACAGACCCTGGAGTCCCTGGCTTGGGTTTGAGTCTTGGCTCTGCTCCTTGTTAGCTTTACAACCTTGGGCAAGATACTTCTGTGCCTCAGTTTTCTCATCTATAAAATGGGGGTGCAGATAATACCTACCATATAATATTGTTGGGAGGATTAAATGAGTTAATACATGTAAAGCACTTAGAAAAGGACCAGTAGGGCTCCACTTGTAGTAATTGATATGTATATAGGAGTTGGCAGTTACCAATACTATGAATAAAATATAGATGTCTATATATATAGGAGTTGGCAGTTACCAATACTGTGAATAAAATATAGATGTCTACATAAGTATGTATACTTACATGAGAAGTCATATTTTATGAATTCATTTGTGACTTGCTTTTCTTCACTTAATGTATCTTGGAGATCTTTTCCTGTCCTTTGTAGACGTTTGTTTACCAGCAGTGTAGTGTTTCATTGTATCAATGTTTTATTTACTTACTCAAGAATATTTATGCTGCCTCCAGTTTTTAACTGTTGTCAATGGATTGCTGCAAACAGTTTTACACATATATCTTCAGGTAACTGTGCATACATTTTCATAGAGCATACTCCTAAAAGTGGATTATGGGCCAAAGGGTTTACAAACTGTGCAAACTCTTTATTAATATTGCCAAATTAGCCTCCAAGAATAAGCGAACTTACTCTCTGGCAATATATGAGATTAGCCTTCCCCCCTCCATCCTCACCAATCCTGGATAGTATCAGCATCTTAAATGTTTGCCATTCCCTTGGTATAAAATGATATTTCTGCAGGATACATATGAAGAAAAGCCAACAGCTTTACTGAGAAGAAAGAAGATCGACGTATATGGAAAGTTTTTAAAGCATGGTAATCAAATGGACACCCGTGTACCTAGTGTCCAATTTAAGAAATAGAGCCCCCCCAAGAGTTTCAAAGCCCCCGGGAGCCTCCTAGAGTCTACTCTCTGCTTCCTTCTCAGAAAAGACCACTGCCTTGAATTTTGTGTTTATTTCCTTGCTTTTTGTTCTACTTTTACTACTTACCCTAGTAGTATGTTGCTTAGTTTCACATATTTTGAACTTTATATATACATGGTATCTATGTTCAGCAGCTTCTTCACTTAACGTTAATTTTGAGATTTGTTCATGTCGATGCGTGCAGCTGTAGTTCATTTATTTTTACAGCTGAATTTCATTATACTAAGACTCCAGAGTTTATTCATGCTTTTTCTTGTCTGGACTATCTGGGTTATTTTGGGGTTTTGTCACTGCAAGCAATGCTGCTGTGAGCACACTTCTACATGTCCTATTTTATACTTTTTATACTTCTTGTGAGATTCGCCCCAAATGATAGATTACTCTTTATTATTTTAACTTGCCTTTCCCTGGTTACTGGTGAGGTGGAGCGTCATACTGCTTTCCTTAACCAAGGAGTCAGGGTTTCTCAAAAGAAAGGGAACTGGGACTCATCACCTGGAATTTACTCAGCATGCTTACGGAGCACCTACTCTAGGCCAGGTACTGTGCTACGCAAGGCTGCGAAGGTAGCCCAGGGAATTCTCCTATATGCTTAACTACTGCTGCCGCCACTCCCTCACCCCCCACCCCCGTGTTAACATCTCACATGACCATGCTACATTTGTCATAACTAAGAAGTCAATGTTGATACAATGTGAACTAAATTATAGACTTTATTTGTACTTCACCGGTTTGTCATTCATGTCCTTTCTCTGATCTGGGATCCAGTCCCGGATACCACATCGTGTTTACTCTTTCTGTCACATAGGTATTCTTTATGTTTTCTGAAGATCCTTTGTCGCATGTGGGTGGAGGGAGTAACTGGTGCTCTGTGGGTTGCCATGTACTCTCTTAGTGGTGTGTCTTTTGATGAACAAGGAGCTCTAAATTTTAATATAGTCCTTTTTTTTTTTTTATGGGGAAGATTTTTTGTGCCTTTTTTTTTTTTAAGATTTTATTGGGAAATGGGGGAGGGGAACGGTGTTGGGGAATTGGGGAAGGGGAACAGACAAGTTGCTGTCCTTTTGTTCTTCAGTCTAGAGGACATTGCTTCACTGGCCCATGTTGGTATCATCATTGCACTCTTCCCTGGAGAGGCAGATCGGTCGCCGGCCTCTGGACAGCCGCTCACAGTGGCTCTTGGCAGCTCACACTGGCTGCCAGCCACTCACTGTAGCCTATGGCAGCCCACTGCAGCAGGGGCTGCAGCTATGCCTCCCTGGGGACTCACAGCAGCCAGCTCCAGGTGGAGCTGTTTGTTGTTCACCATCTTAGCTGTAGAGGGCAGTGTCACTGGCCCTCATATGTGGGATCCGAACCAGGGCTGCTGGCATCCCAAGCCAGCTTTTAAGCAACGTGCCACTC
This sequence comes from Aselliscus stoliczkanus, assembly GCA_033961575.1. Taxonomy (NCBI): domain Eukaryota; kingdom Metazoa; phylum Chordata; class Mammalia; order Chiroptera; family Hipposideridae; genus Aselliscus; species Aselliscus stoliczkanus. Next base: position 104,443,914 of record CM066739.1, read on the forward strand.
AGCCGGCCCTTCGTGCCATGTTTAAGAAAAAAATTTGCATTTGCCTAGGTTATAATGATGTCCTGTGTTTTCCTATAAAACTTTATTGTTTGGCTTTTTACGTTTAAATCAGTAATCCACTTGGAACTGATGTTTATTTATCGTATGAGGTAGGAATTACTATACATCTTCCATCCCAAGGCATTTTTATTTTAACCCATAAGCAGGTGGAATACACTTATGGACAACATTTTCCAGTGGAACATTATGTCAAATTTGAATGAACTGGCATTATTGTATATCTACTTGTATTAGTTCTCACTTGAGCGTTGTACTGTCTGTCTTACCAACAAATAAACTAAGGCTGAGGGAGAATGAGATCAACCCATATAACAGACAAGCCAGAGCCAAGATCTAACTGTCCCAAACGCTATTCTTTTTCTGCAAAAAAGAAGTCAGGTTGGGCTTGACGGATATTGGACCAGGCAACAAACCTGGTGGTGATCTAGGCTGTGGCACGTATCATCTCATTCGAACTATCAAATAAAACATATTTTCTAAAATAAAGAAAATATAAGAAATAATAATAATAAAAAAATTGATAACCTACATCAGAGGTGAGGGGGTAGGTTGAATAAATTAGTTTAATCTATTCAGTGGAGTACTAGTGGCCATTAAAAGCCAATTTTGAAGAATGTTTAATGTGATGGCAACTAATGATGAAATATTAAAGAGGAAAAAAGCAAGTGTATAACTGTGCACAGTGGTATGCCTTTTAAAAAATACACATAGGGCCGGCCGAGTGGCGCATTGGTTAAGAGCTGGTTTTGGGGTGCCAACGGCCCCAGTTCGGATCCCACATATGAGGGCCAGTGACACTGCCCTCTACAGCTAGCAACAGCTCCACTTGGAGCTGAGCTGTGCGAACCCTGGTGATGGTGTGGGCTGCAGCCCCTGCTGCAGTGGGCTGCCATAGGCTACAGTGAGTGGCCGGCAGCCAGCGTGAGCTGCCAATATCCGTGATGAGCGACCATCCAGAGGCTGGCGACCGATCTGCCTCATCTGGGAAGAGTGCAATGATGATACCAACATGGGCCAGTGAAGCCAGGTCCTCCGCAACTAGACTGAGGAACAAAAAGACAGCAACTTGTCTGTTCCCCTTCCCCAGTTCCCCAACGCTGTTCCCCTCCCCCAATTCCCCAGTAAAATCTTTAAAAAAAAAAAAAAATACACATAGAGGGCCGGCCGAGTGGCAGGGTGGTTGAGCTGGCTTGAGACGCCAGTGGCCTCGGTTCGGATCCCATATATGAGGGCCAGTGACACTGCCCTCAAAATAAATAAATAAATAAATAAATAAATAAATAAATAAATAAAAAATACACATAGAAACGTTGTAAGGAATACACTAACACTTTAATAGTGGCCATTTGTGGGTAGTAGGGTTATAAATACTTATTTTATTCCTTATATTGTTTAATTTTTATCCCTGGAAATATTGATTACTTTTTTAAAAAGATAATTGTGGAGCCACATTCAGTTATAAAAATTAATGGAAACCCCCGTATCCTTTACTTAGTTTTCCTTCGTGGTAACATCTTGCAAAACTATAGCAGACTATCACTATCCGGACGAGTGACATCTATCCAGCCACGATACAGAACTTTTCCATCAGCACAGAGACACATAGGGTTACCCTTTTAGGGCAACACCTACTTCCTTCCCACCCCCATCTTCTCCCTTACTCCTGGCAACCACTAATCTGTTCTCCATTTCTGTTCTTCTATGATGCCAGGAATGTTACAGAAATTGAATCCTAGTATGTAACCTTTTGTGATTTGCTTCTTTCCCTAATTCTCTGGAAAGTTTTGTGGCACGCATCAATAATTTGTTCTTTTGTTGCTGAATAGTAAGTATTCCGTGATATGGATGGACCACAATTTGTGTAACCATTCACCTATTTGAGGTACGGTACCTGCATTGTTTCTAGTTACGGAGTCTTCAAAGAAAGCTGCTATAAACAATGTACAAGTGTTTATGTGAACATAAGTCTTCATTTCTCTGGGATAAATAAATGCCCAAGAATACAATTGCTGGGTCACATGGCAGTTGTCTGTTTAGTTTTTAAAGAAACTGCCAAGCTGTTTTTCAGAGTGGCCGTGTCACTTTACATTCCCACGAGCGGTGTGTAAGTGATCCAATTTCTCCGTATTGCCAGCATTTGATGTTGTCACTACTTTTTGCTTTTGCCATTCTGATAGGTATGTAGTGGTATCTCACTGTGGTTTTACTTTGCATCTCCCTAATGACATTGAACATTTTTTTTTTTTTTGAGGGCAGTGTCACTGGTCCCCATATATGGGACCCGAACCGGGGCCACTGGCTTCCCAAGCCAGTGCTTAACTGAACATTTTTGTTTTTGTTTTTGTTTTTTGAGGGCAGTGTCACTGACCCTCATATGTGGGACCCGAACCGGGGCCGCTGGCATCCCAAGCCAGCTCTTAACCACTGCGTCACTTGGCTGGCCCTGAACATTTTTTTTTAATGTGTTTATTTTCCATCTCTATATCATCTTCAGTGAAATGTTTCTTCATGTCTTTTACCTATATTCTAACAAAATATTAGAGAATTAGACTGTCTATATTCATGAGAGATATTGATCTATAGTTTTCTTTCTTTTTTTTTGTTTTAGCTGAGCCATCCTGCAACCTGTTGGCAGCTCAGCGGCAACTCAGCTCAGGCTGGGCATTGAACTACTGTTGCTCAGAGCTCAGCTCGCACTCTTGAGCGAGCTCTTAACCAACTGAGCCACTAGGCCTGCCCCTTTTTTTCCTTTTAAAAATAGTCTTTGTCTGGTTTTGGTACCAGGATAAAACTAGCTTCATAAAATGAATTGGGCAATTTTCCTTCCTCTTCTGTTTTCTGAATGAGATTAGGTAGAATTGGTACTCATTTTTTAAACATTTGGTAGAATTCTCCAGTGGAACCGTCTGGGCCTAGATTTGTCTTTTTGAAGAGTTTTAAGATTATGAATTTGGGCCGGCCAAGTGGCGCGATGGTTAAGAGCTGGCTTGAGGGGGCCAGCGGCCCGGGTTCAGATCCCACATATGAGGGCCAGTGACACTGCCCTCTAAAACAAACAAACAAACAAAAAAAGATTATGAATTTAATATCTTGGATAAGTCTAGTCACATTACTCATTTCATATTAGGTGAATTGGGTAGTTTGTGTGTTTTTTTTTTAATTAGTTCCAGATGTACAAAACAATGCAATAGTTATTCTTTTCACCCCTTAAAAAATGACTCCCCCTTTCCCCCATCCACTGCTCCCCACCCCCCATATCATACATGTCTATTACAATTCCATTGACTCCAGTCCCTCACTATACTCCACATCCCGTGGCTATACGTTTGTTAAATTATAGTTAACATCTAATATTATTCAGTGGCAGCTTCAGATGTACAGTGCAGAGGTCAGGTCCATGAAGTGGACTCCCTAAACAAGACATGAGTCCATCTGGTCTCCTAAAAAATATTTACAACATTGTTGATTATATTCCCCAAACTGTCTCTTCTATCCCTGTGGCAATATTGTAGTTACCAGTTTATGTTGCCTCGTCCGTTCCCCTTCTCCTTCAGGCCCACCCTGGTCCCATCTAGCAATCATCAGTTTTTCCTTTGTGTCTCTAAGACTATTTCTGTTTACATTGCTCATTTATTCAGTTCTTTAGATTCCGCATATAAGTGAGATCATATGGTATTTGTCTTTCTCTGACTGACTTATTTCATTTAGCATTATGTTCTCTAGGCCCATCCATATTGTTGCAAATGGTACGATTTCTTCTTCATAGCGGAGTAATACTCCATTGTGTAAATGTACCACAGTTTCTTAATCCAGTCATCTACCCCTGGGCATTTCAATTGTTTCCAAGTCTTGGCTATTGTAAATAGCGCTGCAATGAACTTTGTGTTTTTTTTAAGAATGGTCCATTTTGTTTAAATTGTCAAGTTTATGTTCGTAGTGCTGTTCATGGTATTACCTTTTCCTTTTGATATCTGAAGGGCCTATAGAAATATCCTGGTTCATTCCTGATAGTAATTTGTGTGTCTCTCTTTTATTCTTTGTCATTCTTGGTGAAGGTTTATCAATTTCATTAATTTTTTTTCAAAGAACCAGCTCTTCATTTCGTTGATCTTCCTCTTGTTCTGTGTTAACTGTTCATTATTTCTTCTCTTCACTAATTGCTTCCTCCTGCTTGCTTTGGGTTTAGTTAGTTATTTTTCTGTGTTCTTGTAGTGGGAGCTTCAATTATTGATTTGAGACTTTCTTCTTTTCTGTTGTATACATTTTAGTGCTATGAATTTCCTCTCAGACTGCTTTAGCCATGTCCCACAAAGTTTGATACGGTAAGACCTTGGATTGCGAGTAACTTGGATTGCGGGTATTCCGCAAGACAAGAAAACATTTCTATTGGGTTGGTGGAAAAGTAATAGGGGTTTTTTGCCATTACCACTATTACTTTCGCACCAACCTAATAATACATTTTAACTTGGTAAACAAGCGATGTCTTGAAATATGAGTAGTTTGTTTCCAGAACGAATTATGCTCGCAAACTGAGGTATTACTATATTTTGTTTTTTCCTTTTTGTTCAGTTCAATGATATTTTAAAAAATTGCTCTTTAGACTTTGTTTTTGTCTTTATTTAGAAATATGTTGTTTAGTTTCCTAATGTTTGGAATTTTTTTTCTGTTATCTTTCTGTTATTTATTTATTTATTTTTTTTGAGGGCAGTGTCACTGGCCCTCACATGTGGGATCTGAACTGGGGCTGCTGGCTTCCCAGCCAGCGCTTAACCACCGCGCCACTGGGTCGGCCCTCTTTCTGTTATTTTTATTTCCATTGTGGTCAGATAACATATTCTGTATGATTTCAATTCTTTGAAATTTGTTGGTTTGTTTTATGTTCATAGCCCAGCTTATGGTCTATCTTAATACATGTTTCATAGGTACATGAAAAAATGTATATTCTGCTGTTGTTGGGTGGAGTATTCTATAAATGTTGATTAGATCCTGTTGATTGGTGATGGTGTTGAATTCTTATTTAGCCTAACTGATTTTTTGTCTAGTTGTTCTATCAGTTGTTAAGAGATGGGTTTTGAAGTCTTCAACTGTAGTCGTTGGGTTTGTATATTTCAGTTCTGTCAGGTTTTGCTTCACAATAGCTCTGTTGTTTGGTACATATGTAGTGGGGATTGTTATGTCTTTATGTATTGACCCCTTTACATTATAGAATCTCTCTCTCTGTGTCTCTGGTAATTCTCTTTGCTCTGAAGTCCACTTTATCTGATATTAACATAGTCACTCCTCCTTTCCTTTGATTAATGTTTGCATGATATATTTTTCCCATCCTTTTACTTTAAATCCACCTATATCTTTATATTTAATATTTCTTACATACCGCATGTATCAAATCATGTTTTCTTTTGTTTGTTTGTTTGTTTTTGTTTTTTTGTTTTTTTGTGTTTTTTTTTGAGGGCAGTGTCATTGGCCCTCATATGTGGGACCGAACTGGGGCCGCTGGCTTTCCAAGCCCAGCGCTTAACCACCGCGCCACTCGGCCGGCCCAAAACCAATGTTTTTTTTCTTTTTTTTTTGGAGGGCAGTGTTACTGGCCCCCAGATGTGGGACCCGAACCTGGGCCACTGGCTTCCCAGGCCAGCGATTAACCACCGCGCCACTCTCAAATCATGTTTTCTAAATCCACTCTGCCAGTCTCTATTTTTTAATTGGTGTACTTAGACCACTTATATTTAATTTAATTATTGGTGTGGTAAACCTGCTATTTTTATTTTTGTTTTTGGTTTGTTCACTCTGTTTTTCATTTCTTGTGTTCTTTTCTCTGCCTTTCTATGGGTTATTTGAACACTTTTTAGAATTCCATTTATAGTATTTTTGAGTGTTATCTGTTTTTATAGGATTTTTAGTGATTGCTCTAGGCATTACATTACACACACACACACACACACACACACACACACACATATTCTTATCACAGTCTACTTACTGGTAGTGTCATTTTACCAGTTTGAGTGAAGTATAGAAACCTTACCTTCCGTTACATCCTTTTATTCTCTCCTATTTGTATTATAATTAATTTAAAAATTTTCTGTTCATACATTTAGAACTACATCAGATAGTGTCATAATTTTAGTTTGTCATCAAACATAATTTAGAAAACCCAAGAGGAAAAAGGAATGCCTGTTGTATTTACTCATATTTTTGCTGTTCATGTTTCTTTCTTCCTAATGTTCCAGGTTTCCTTTTTTATTGTTTTCTGTTTAGAGACATTTTAAAGCCATTCTTTTAGTGTAGGTATACTGGTAAGACATTCTCTTAGTTTTCCTTTACCTGAGAATGCCTTGCTTTCCCTCTCTTTCCTGAGGATATTTTTCCTTAATATAGGATTCTCGATTGAGGTTGTTTTTTTTTTTTTTTTTTTTCAGCATTTGAAAATAGTGTGTCATTTTTTAAAGGTCTTCACAGTTTCTGCTGAAAAATCTGGTGTTCAAATTGTTTTCCCTCCATAGATAAGTTGCCATTTTTCTCTGGCTGCTTTCAAGATTTTTTCTTTGTCTTTGGTTATCAGAAGTTAAATTATGATGTGTTTTGGCATGAATTTTTGGTTTATCCTGTTTGGGATTTGCTCAGGTCTTTGAATGTGTAGGTTTATGTTGTTTTTTTTTGCCAAATTTGGCATGTTTTCAGTCATTATGTTTTTGAGTACTTTTTCAGCTCCCACTTTCTCTTCTCTGTCTGGGGTTCTGATGATGTGAATGGATGAGATGACCTTTCAGGGCTCCAACCCAGCCTAGTTATCTATGCTCTTCCAATAGGAATGCCTGAGTTCATGAAATAAACCAGACTTGATCTTCTTCATTGGCTAATAACTCCTTTGTTCTGACTGAGGGATGCCCCAGCTTTTCCCAGCTGCCTCCAGTTATGGGGAGATGGTGTTTTCATCAAAGCACATGCCTGTGTCCTGGGGGAAAATTGGCAGCTGCTCTGACTCTTTTGAAATCATTTCCTCTTCTTTCTTTTGTAATGTTCTCTTGATCTAGATGTCAGAGAGCACTCACTATGTATTCAGAAAATACTTATCTGTGTGAAGGATTGGGGAAGACAGCCACCCACAAGGAGTTAACAGTTAGAAGGGGCAGTTCTTCAGGGAACGCAAGTAACTAAGAGACAGATGCCACAGGAGGCCCTGTGATGCTGAGCAGGCTACACAGGACGTTGGGAAGCATCATGGAAGATGTGACATTTGAATGTGAACTCATGAGGGACTTGCAGATGCCCAGGTGAAAACTGGAAGAGAGGGTATTTAAAAGGAAAAGGATGACAGCAAAGTCACTGAAGTAGGAAAGCGTGGGATGTACTGGATGGGGGACAGTGAGGGCCAGTGGCAAAAGAGGTGAGGTGACCTAGACTGTGGAGAACCTTAAATGTCACACAAAGGATTTGGTTTTTATTTGGTAGGAATTAAGTTGTAAAACCAGCTATACTGCCAGAGTTGAGAAGGCTTAAGGGTCATGTGGGAATGTCTTCCATCTTTCCTAAATTTGGGTTCGTTCCAAGAAGTGGGAGGAAGCTAATATTCAAGCACCGCCCTCTTATGTGGCAGAGAACAACCTCCACACATTTTCAGTTAATCTTCAATAGAAAACCCTCATTTGGATGGGAGTATTCCCATTTTGCAGTGAGAACACTTTGAGAGTTAAGTGTCTGACCACAGAGACTGAGTTCTCTGCCAGGTTGCTCTTTCTTTTATAGGAAGAGCTATTGCCGCTCACAGAAGTTTCTCCCAACTCCCTGGGCAGAGTCCATGCTTTCTTCCTTTCCTTCCAACAGACATTCAGAAGGTTAAGAGGGTTCCTTAAAATCTGTTAAAAGTAAGATGGCATTTATATTTCTGGACCTAACGGCAGGGGATGACCTGATAACCTCAAGGTCACTTTCATCCTTGGGTAGTTTAGCACCATCTTCTCTTCATTGCCTGGGAGAGGCATATATTCTTCTTTCATGCTGTATTGAAGCTGGAAGGATCCTTTGAAAGACTTAGTCCAACCTCTGATTTTTTCTGGTGGGAACCAGAGGCCTGGAGTGACTAAGCCTCTTATCCACCTCTACACATAACACAGGTTATTGGTGGGCTTTGGTCCATTCTGCCTTGTGGACCCTCTCAATGTTATTATATCCCCGAATCTCCAGCCCCTACTTTCCCTCTTACCACATGGTTTTCCCCTCAGGTTTTCTATTTTCCCCACAATGTGTTTTTTTAAATCTTCAAGTGATGAAAAAAATCTGCTTCTTCCTTTGAAAGTAGACCAATCTTTAAATAAATACCAATTCTCTTGCCTTCTTTCACTCGGATGATTTTGTGTGGCTCATAGAAATTGGGGTTTGGATTCAGGTATCTTCCTATAGTTTGGTTCAGGAAAGATATCCTACTCTGGTAAAGTGTATCAGTAACTTCCTGGTGGCTGTCAGGTATAGAAATTCTGGATTGGGGATGCCCTCTTCAGGGATGCCCTCTTCAGGGGTGGGGAAAGGGGAGCCCCTGCAACGTGCTTCCTGTAACCCGAGGACCAGGGTAGCCCCTACACAGCTGCATGGAGTGGTGTGCTGTGTAGTCTCTAGTGCCACCCAGGAGCGACCTGATCTTGGACAAGCTGATGTCACCTTCCTAGACCTCAGCTTTATTTTTTTTTGGCTGTGAAATGGCAATAATAAGGCCCACTCCATAGGTAAAAGTGTGCCTGTACCTGTTGTAGACTAAAGATATGGGGTTATTGTTGCTGTCGTTGTTATTATTAGGGCAGCATGGACATTCTCAGACTGACTCTGCAGAGTGAACTGACAGGAGATGAACTTGAACACATAGCCTGGAAGGTATGCAGGTGTCTGGTGGAGTGAGGCCGTCTACCCTCAGCCACTTCTTCCTTGCCGCTGACCCCTCATCCCAGTGCTGCCGGGGTCCACCTCTACTGCCTCCTGGGAGCATTTCCCTTCAGACACACCCAGCTGACCTCGGCATTGCGCACTGCTTTGGGGGATGGGGAGACCCCCCCACTAAAATGAAAACTAAGCTGCGGTTTCTACTAATTTTCCTCGTGTGGTGTTCCTGCTGCTGTGTGGCTTCTGGTAGAGGTTTTGAAATGAATGTTTGAAGGAAAAAGTCAGACTAACCCTTCTAGTCTTTCGAGGAGCAGGTCTTTTGCATTTGTCAAGGGCAGAAGTTTGGGGCTTGTCGTACGGTTTCTGAACCACTTTCTCTGTCTCTCTCTTGCAGGCCGGGAGGAAGACCTATGCCATGGTGTCTGGCTGCTCCACCAGTCATTCACTGGCCTCAGAACTGGTGGAGTCCAACGATGGACATGAGGAGATCATTAAGGTGAGCTGAGTTCCCCCACAACCTGTTCTCCCCACGTCGCCCCCCCCATCCCCACTTTTTCCCAACAGGCACCAGGGAGGGAGTGGCTTTTGCCAAAGGGTGCTTATGAAGAGCCAGACCTGCCATGCTAGTTCTGGGCCTTCTCCTGGAAAGATTGTAATTGACATCAGGAGACCACAGTCAGTCTCTAGTGACATTGGTGTAGCCTGGTCCCTGGCATGGCGATGGATGAATGATCTTTTTAGGTATCTAGCCACTGTCCATGTTTAGGTGCTGGAGGTTGGAAGACATTTGAGAGGTGTTTGTGGAACTTATTTTTAAACATTGAAATAATTTTTGTTCTTCTTTATACAAAACAGCTTTTTGAGCTATAATTCACATACCATACAATTGACTCAGTTGAAGTGTACAATTCAGTGGTTTTTAGTATGTTCACAGAGTTGAGCGACCATCACCACTATTCATTCCAGAACATTTTCAGTTACCCTTCCAGCTCGTGGCAATCACCATTCTACTCTCTGTCTCTATGGATTTGCCTCTTCTAGACATTTTATATAAAGGGAATCATACATGTGGCCTTTGTGACTGGCCTCTCTCCCTGAGCATTGTTTTCAAGGTTCAGCCATGTTGTAACATGTTAGTACTTTTTCCTTTTAATGGATGAATATATTCTCTTGAATGGCTATATCACATTTTGTTACCCATTCTTCAAGTGACAGACACTTGGGTTATTTGTACTTTCTGGCTATTATGAATAATGCTGCTTGGAATGTTCATGTATAATTTCTTGTGTGAATATGTTTTCAATTCTCTTGTTATATACCTAAAAGTGAAATTGCTAGGTCATACGGTAACTTGATATTTAATATTTTGAGTAACTATCAGACTTTTTCCCAAAGTATCTGCTCCCTTTTACATTCCCATCAGCACTGTTTGAGGGTTCCAATTTCTCTAAATCCTCACCAACCCTGGTTATTATCCATCTTTTTTATTATAGCCATCCTAGTAGATGTGAATGATATCTTGTAGTTTTTTTCTTGTTTTTGTTTTTTTAAAGATTTTATTGGGAATCGGGGAAGGGGAACAGCGTTGGGGAACCAGGGAAGGGGAACAGACAAGTTGCTGTCCTTTTGTTCTTTAGTCTAGTTGTGGAGGACATTGCTTCACTGGTCCATGTTGGTATCATCATTGCGCTCTTCTCGGGTGAGGCAGATTGGTCGCCAGCCTCTGGACAGCAGCTCACAGTGGCTCTTGGCAGCTCACACTGGCTGCCAGCCGCTCACACTGGCTGCCGGCCACTCACTGTAGCCTATGGCAGCCCACTGCAGCAGGGGCTGCAGCTATGCTGTCCCGGGGACTCACAGTAGCCCAGCTCCAGGTGGAGCTGTTTGTTGTTCACCATCTTAGCTGTAGAGGGCAGTGTCACTGGCCCTCATATGTGGGATCCGAACCAGGGTCACTGGCGTCCCAAGTCAGCTCTTAACCAACGCGCCACTCGGCAGGCCCTCCTGTTATAGTTTTAATTTGCATTTTATGACATCTTTTCATATGCCTGTTGCTCATTTGTATATCTTTCTTGGAGAAATATTTTTTTTCAAATCCTTTGCCTATTTAAAAATTCAGTTGTGTGTTTTTTTTGTGTTTTTTTTTTTGAGGGCAGTGTCACTGGCCCTCATGTGGGACCCGAACTGGGCCGCTGGTGTCCCAAGCCAGCGCTTAACCAATGCGCCACTCGGCCGGCCCTTGTTTGGGTTTTTTAACGTTTTCTTGATGGAAGCCTTTGAAACAAAAGTTTTTTTAATGTGATGAAGTCAAATTCATATATTTTTTCTTTTGTCACTTTTACTTTTGGCATTGTATCCAAGAAGGCTTTGCCTAACTCAAGGCCACAAAGATTTATTCCTATATTACCTTCAAAGAGTTATAGTTTTAGCTCTTACAAATTAGATCTATGATCTATCTCAGGTTAATTTTTGTGTATGGTGTGAGGAAGGGGTCAAACTTCATTCTTTTGTATGTGAATTCTTTTACCAGCGTTGTTTATTGAAAAGACTGTTCTTCCCTCATTGAATTATATTGGCACCCTTGTCCAAAATCAGTTGAGTATATTTTTATTTTATATATATATATATATATTTTTCCCCCCCCGGACTCTCAGTTGTATTCCATTGATTTATGGCTATCTTTATGCCAGTCCCACCCTATCTTGATTTCTGTAGCTTTGTATTAAATTTGTTCTTTTTCAAGATTGTTATAGTTATTTAAGATCCTTTGCATTTCTTTATGAATTTTAGGATTAATTTTTCAGTTTCTGTAAAGAATACAGCTTTGATTTTGATAAGAATTTTGTTGAATCTGTAGATCAATTTGGGGAACATTGCCATCTTAACAATATTAAGCTTTCCAATACATAAAAATGGGATGTTGTTTCTATGTGGGGGTCTTCTTTTATTTCTTTTAATAGTGTTCTATAATTTTTAGAAAGACTTGAACTTTCTTACATTGATTTCTAAGTATTTTTTTGTTGTTGCTGTTGTAAATGGAATTGTTTTCTTTTTTCTTTCTTTTTTTTAATTAGCTTCAGGTGTACAACACAGTGCAATAGTTATACTTTTTACCCCTCAAAGTGACAACCCCTCTCCCCCAATTTTCCACCCCACTCCTCCCCCCCATATCATACTATCTGTTACAATTCCTTTGACTCCCTTCCACCGTATAATCCACACCCCGTGACTATATATTCTATTACAGTTGGCATACAATATTATACAACATCAGTTTCAGGTGTACAGTGCAGTGATTAGTCCTCGACTCCATCCATGAAGTGGTCTCCCTAACAAGACATGTGACCATCTGACACCCCACAAAATTTTTACAACATTATTATATTCCCCGAACTGCCTTTCATATCCCTGTGACAATACTGTAGTTATCTTGGAATTGTTTTCTTAATTTCATTTTTAGATTGTTCATTGCTATTATATAGAAATACAACTACAGGTATTTTTTTGTGTATTCATCTTATATCCAACAACCTTGCTGAATTCCTTTATTTGCTGTAATAGTGTTTTTGTGGATTCCTCAGGATATTCTATATACAGGATCATGTTACCTACAAATATAGTTTATCTCTTCCTTTGCAATCTGGATGCCTTTAATTAAATTTTTTTCTTACTCAAAATCATTGCACGGCCCTTGAAAGTAAAACTACTTCTTAAGTCTATCAGTGTAATAATTGTTAACACTTTATTGTATATCCTCTCAGACATTATTATATGCTTATGTATTTTTTCAAAAAATAAAGTTGTATTTTACACTTTATTCTACAATTTGCTTGTTCTCCCCCCCCCTTAATGGTAGTTTATGATATCTTCTGTGTCCATAAATGTAAATATCTGGCATTCTAATAGCTGCATACTACTGTATTATAGATATACCATAATTTATTTAAGTAATCCCCAATCATTGGATATTTTGTTTCTTGCAGCCATAAACAATATTTGGTGGAACATACATGCTAGTCAATTATGTATATGTGTTTTATAAAGAAACATGTTCTCAATTGCAAATGATTCAAACATGGCATACAAAGAAAAATGTATAAAATCCCCTTTACTCAATTTCCATGAATTTATATATATATGAGTGTTTATGCCAGTTTAGCTAAATGTATTTCATTAGGATAAATTCCCGGGCTGGCCAAGTGGCACGGTGGTTAAGAACTGGCTTGAGATGCTAGCGGCCCAGGTTCGGATCCCACATATGAGGCCCAGTGACGCAGACCTCTTAAAAAAAAAAAAATGTCCTAATGAAATAAATCTTCTGACCTGAATCACCAAATTGCCACCCAGAAAGGTTTAGCAGTTTACCCTCCCACCAGCAATATGTGTGGATGTGTGGGTGCCTGTGTAGAGTTAATTTAGCTGCTGGAGGTTTCTTTCTTTCTTTCTTTCTTTCTTTCTTTCTTTCTTTCTTTCTTTCTTTCTTTCTTTCTTTCTTTCTTTCTTTCTTTCTTTCTTTCTTTCTTTCTTTCTTTCTTTCTTTCTTTCTTTCTTTCTTTCTTTCTAAATTTTATTGGGGAACAGCCATGGTAATTGGTTACACATTGATTTCATGCTACAATGGCATAGTTGACTCTTTTAAAAAGGGCGCAGCTCACAGTGGCCCATGTGGGGATTGAACCTGCAAACTTGATGTCATCAGCATGGCGCTCTAACCAACTGAGCTAAACCATCACCCCAGCTGGAGGTTTCTGAACTAAATAGTGGTCTTTTCCATATGTTAGGTGTACTTGAAGGGGAAGCCTGGAGATAAGATGACCCACGAGAAGAATATTAACCAGCTGAAGAGCGAGGTCCAGTACATCCAGGAGGTGGGTACCCCTTCCTTCTGTGGAAATGACCTAGGTCATTTCTCTAAATATCACATTTCAGGGGATCCCTTCTTTTGTAGGATCAGACGTAAGTGCCCAGCACTATCCCAGCCATCCTGTCTAAAATCACCAGCTTTGCTTCCCCAGCTTTTCCTTACCTTCCCCTGGCACTTGTCTCCATATAACATTAGATGTTTCTATTTATTTGTCTTTTGTGTTGTGTGTCTCCCCACCCAGAATGTTAGCTCTCCAGGGCAGTGGTTTTGCTTATTTTATTGCTTGTACAGAGGGACTAGGCTGCAGCCCCACTTGACGAGGGTCTCTTGTTCCCCCAGCCAGAGCTAGAATGGTACCTGACTCCTTGGAGTAAGGGTTGGGATGGGCAGAGAGTTGGGTGAGTTGGCGTGCTCTCTTTCCTTATCCCAAACTTAAAGCTTCTTGTTCTCCGTTCCTAGGCCAGGAACTGCCTGCAGAAGCTCCGGGAGGATATAAGTAGCAAGTTCAACAGAGACCCAGGAGAGCCTCACCTTACACAGGAGATACAGGTAGTGGGAAATGATCTGTGGTTGGGTCTCTACTGAGGAGGTGGGGTCCTGCCAGGCAGCCTGTTTACCAGTCACTCAGGGGGTGCCGCATCTAATACCACTGCCAGGAAAGGAGAGAATATAGGCGACGCTGGCTTCTCTGAGCTCTCAACGCCATGTTAGGGAGCTCCAGTGACCTAGCAGCTTGTGGCAGCCAAATTCCCCTTTAGCTTGGGCGTGTACTGGCTGCGTGGCCCATTGGCCCTAATGCATTTTGCTTTAGCTGAAGGTAGAACTTTCAGTGCCTGAGCTCACATCTGGTTGGTGGGAGGAGCTTTGTCAGGTGACTGAAGAACATACTGTGCTCAGAAACTGGCCCAGAAGTCCGGCTCCTTGTTTGCACAAACCAGCTGTCATATGATGAAGACTCAGCCTTTGGGTTGGAAACAATTGCAGCAAATTCTACTTCCCTTTTTGATTTATGCCTTGTCAAACCTTGTCAGGATCCTCGCGGTGAGGGGAACGCTTTGTTTGTATTCCCTGGACTGCAAGGACTGGATCTGCATATTTTCCAGTCTGCTGAAAGGGCTTAGCCCAAGGTTTCCTTCATCCTCCCTATGAGGCTCGAGTATTCACTGTCAAGGTCACAGGAGGTTCTCCACTCCTCTCTTTTCCACTTTTCCACACAGCATTGAGCATCTCCTTTCCTCCCTCCTTCCTTCCCTTCCTTCCTTCCTTCCTTCCTTCCTTCCTTCCTTCCTTCCTTCCTTCCTTCCTTTTCTCTTCCTCCTTCTCTCTCTCCTACCTACCTATCTATCTATCCATCCATCTAGCTAGCTAAGATTTGAGCTTTTAGGAGAATAATGTTTCAAAGTTGGTTGCTTGGGACCAGTTTGACCAATAATTTTATTTTTCTTTGAACAGGTGCTGCTAGAAAAGCCAAATGGCTTTAGTCAAAGCCCCAGGACCCTGTACAGCAGCCCTCCTGAGGTAGGTGGCAGGGAAAGCTGGTAACTGCTGCTTAGCCAGGAGGCAGGATGTCCTCCCTGATCCCTTTGTTTGTGGCTTTCTCTCTCACTAAGTATAATAAGAGTAGTGCTCACTTGCTACAAAAATTTGAACAATGGAGAAATATAAAGTGGAAGTTCTCCTCTCCCAATCCCATTCCTTGGAAGGACCCACTATTAACTGACTGAAGTGGGTGGATCCTTCTAGAGCAGTGGCTTGTTAGCCTTTACTGCCCATTGCAATGGCCTTGGGAGCTTTGAAGGACATGATGCCTGTATGCCATCCCTAGAGATTGTAATTTAATTGGTCTGAGATGTGGCCTTGGTCTCAGGACTTTTAAAGTCTCTCCAGGTGATTGTAAAGTTTAGCCAAAGTTGAGTACCAATGTTCTAGAGTGTTTTTTTTTTTTTTGAGGGCAGTGTCACTGGCCATCATATGTGGGACCCAAACCGGGGTCGCTGGCTTCCCAAGCCAGAGCTTAACCACTCTACCACTCGGCTGGCCCTTTTTCTATACATAGACAACCATATTTAAATACCATATTTATGTATGCCTGTGTGTATCTTAATATATATCCAGGTACCAAATGTATATGCATAAATGTATGTAGACAATATACACATGTTTTTCACACATACAAGGTCATGATCAATAAATCCCTTGCTTTTTTATTTTTTTAAACTGAAGAGTATATTATAACCTTCGTTCCGTGTTAGTACTTGTAAATCTACCTCATGCTTTTGAATGACAACAGGCTTTTTCCTCACATGGCTGTACTTTTCTTTTTTTCTCCCCTCCTTCCCCCACTTTATTGAGGTATAATTGACAAACACAGCTGTACTTTTAGAAAATGACATATATTATTATTTTTGAGACTATGTAATACAAAAACTTGCTTATTATAGAAAATTTGGGAAATTCAGAAACCAAAGTGAAAGAAAAAAAAAATCAATTGTAATCTACCCAGAGAAAACCCACAGTTTGGTGACATTTCCTTTGTCTTTTCTTTACTGTAAATATACGTATATTTACAATGTTGAGATTATACTGTGTCTAGCATTTCTTTGTATTTGTTTGGGTGGGTATTTTTTTTGGACTGGGTCTTTTTGGCTGTCAGTTACAGAGCTGACTGAATGAGACCTACCTACCAATTATCATAAAGGTCTCTCCTTGGTTTTATGTTTTATTTTTTTCTCGGCCTCCCCCTTCCCCACCAAAAGGTACTTACTCTCATATAGTTAAAATATGATTTAGGGCCAGCCAAGTGGCGCGGTGGTTAAGTGCTGGCTTGGGAAGCCAGTGGCCCCGGTTTGGGTCCCACATATGAGGGCTAGTGACACTGCCCTCAAAAAAAAAATAAATAAATAAATTAAAAAAAAAAAAAATATATATATATATGATTTAACTATGCCTATTAAATATATTTTCAATTTTCGTAATGGACTGGTACTATATTTTTGTTTCTTCCTTTTTTATACAACACAACTCTTTTAGATCTATTGACGTTTCTGTGTTAAAATCCAGTTTGTTGTTTCTAACTCCGTGTGGTTTTCTAATTCCCTTTTTTCTCTATATCATGAAAATTTTTCATGTCTTTCAATAGTCGCCTGAGAATAGCATCTGAAGTAGACACATAATAGTGTGCTCTAAGAGCCTTTGAAATTGGTCTCACCTGCCCGGCAGCTTAGGCAGAGGTATGGAGACCTGGCAGGAAAACTTCCTGATGGCTCTGGCCTCTCACTGCAGATATACAGCTTGGATTTTTCCCTTTCCCTGAATCACCATATTTGGCAAATGTGCTTTTGGCAACAAGATATATTAATATGAGTATTATCTGTCCAGCCTATTTCTTCTTATGAGCTCCAAATCCTACCAGATGTTATCTTATTTCTGAAGGAACCCGTATGTAAGGCAGGGCATGGTGAGGCGTCCGAAGGCCCACAGGACTCAGTAATAACCCAGCAACTGGGACCCCTCACCCTCCTCCCAGCTGAGAGCTCTGTGCCCTGGTTTGAAGGTGTTGCTGCTTCCCACTGCGCAAGGCAGGTGTTCCTGTCAGACTTACAGGGAGCTAGGTGGTAACTGTTGTTAGGTACCTAGGTGGCCCAGGTGGGCACGAGACCCTACATACCAGCTCAGCCCTAACCACTAGCCCACAATTGGGCGCGTCTGGGGAGAGACTCTGAGTAAAATCAATGAGGCACCCTTTTTTTTTTTCTTCTACTTTTTAAAATTAATTTCAGGTGTACAAAACAGTGCACTAGTTATACTTTTTACCCCTCATGAAGTGACAACCCCCCTCCCCCAATCCACCGTCCCACTCCCCCTGTCCCCCTCCCCCAGGCACCATTTCCTCTATGGATTCAGAGTCCTGGGCTGATGAGGTGTTTTTGCCCCAAACCTGCCCGTCCATCAGTAACCCTTTATATGCTGATCTCTGTGCTAGGTGCACAGAATAGCAAAAGATGTGTGTTTAGGATGCACCCCTCATGGTGGGTGTGGCAGAGTCCCTTGCCCTTGAGGACTGCAGTCCAAAGGGGACAAAGTCTCTACTGTCAGAGAGCTGGTCCGATGGAAACAGAACACACACATAGCGGCATCGACACACACCTGTTACTCAGTTGATTCACGGACAAAAATGACTGAGTGTATCCTAAAATAATCGGGTGATTTGAGGCTAGTTGAAACTGCTGTTGCTCAGATCTCAGCTCGCACTCTTTTTTTTTTAAGATTTTATTAGGGAATTGGAGGACGAGAACAGTGTTGGGGAATTGGGGAAGGGGACCAGCCAAGTTGTTCTTCAATCTTCGTTGTGGAGGGCGCCCGTCACCATCTGGCTTCCCGTTGGCAGCTCATGGCCTCTAATCTTAGTTGCGGGTGGACATAGCCACCTTCCCATGTGGGAGTTGAATCAGCAGCCTTGTTGCTAAGAGCACACGTTCTATCCACTGAGCTATCCAGGTGGCAGCTCAGCTTAGCTCAAGATGCCGAGTTCAGTCTTAGTTGCGGGTGGGCATAGCCCACTAATGAACAGGCAATCTTGTTACACCAGCTGAGCCATCCTACCACCTGTTGGCAGCTCAGCAACAGCTCAGTTCAGGCGCAGCATCACTGGCCCATGTGGGAATCGAACTGGTGGCCCTGTTGCTCAGAGCTCACGCTCTAAGCCAACTCTTTTTTTTTTTAGAGGGCAGTGTCACTGGCCCTCATATGTGGGATCCGAACCGGGGCCGCTGGCGTCCCAAGCCAGCTCTTAACCACCACACCACTCGGCCGGCTCTCTAAGCCAACTCTTAACCAACGGAGCCACTTGGCTGGCCTGAGAGAGTATTTTCATATGAATCACTCAGAACTCTGGGTGCCTAACACCCACTCTCCCCTGTGTGATGTGAATTTTTTTTTGTGTGAGGGTGGACTGGGCAAGATGGCCCAAAGAAGTGTGTGTTGGGGTGAACCTTCTCTTACTGAGTGATAAACATGGTGGCTTTACCTTCCATTCCCCGCTCTGGCTTTAGGTGGACACCTGTGTAAATGAAGATGCCGAGAGCTTGAGGAAGACCGTGAGGGACTTGCTAGCCAAGCTGCGGGAGGCTGATTGGCAGCACCAGTCAGACCGTGTGGCTTTTGAGGTGAGATGTGGAATTTGGGGAGAAGGTGACCCAAGGGTGGTGCTGCTGATATAGGTGCCAGCAACCTTCTCAGCGTGGACTTCATGTCTTTCTGGCTGGGTGGTCAACTGGAAACTAGGCTTTGAGGCCTGGGGTGCTTCCTGTCTGCTTTTCCCTCTGGATATTTATAGTTTTTGTTATCCAAGGCCAGCCCATGGGTGAAAGGTCAACTCTACTGAAGTTGGCGGTGGTGCTGGTCTGGGAGAAAGTTGTTTCACTAAGAATGGCTGGGCTCCAGGCACCACATAGGTGAGGACTGTTGCTGTCAAGTTCTCCACCGCATCCTCAGCGCCTGTCATACCTGTCATAAGGTGGGCACCTCGTGTGGCCTGGATGAGTGGGTGGATCTTTGTGGTCCATGGAGTCAGGGGGCTTTAGTTCTAGTCTTGGTTTAACTTTACAGGGCTTTGAGATCTTGAACAAATACATCAATTATTATAAAAGTAATACTAGATTATTATAGAAGATTTAAAAACTACAAAAGTGTCTAAGTAGAAAATGAAAGCCCCTCACTATTAAAAGTGTGTGAAGTCTTCCATACTTTTCCAGAAAATTCTTTGAGTCTTATCTGAGGTATACTGAGCAAACACTGGGCGGTGTTTCCAACTACTCTGTGTGAGATTAACTATCTGTTATCTGCTATTATTCATCCACATGCAAGGCATTTATGTCATGAATATGTAATGATAGGATTATGCCCTGCCCAGGCCTGCCAGGAGCTGGCGGAAAGAGGAAGGCCACCCTGAACTCTTGTCTTGCATGAGACAGAGAAGTTTTGAGGGTGAGGAATAAGGGCACTGAGAAGGTGCAGTCGAAGTGTTTATTTTAGCAAGGAATTTTACCTCCCTAAACATCAGTTTCAACTTTTGTAAAAAGCAGTCATGGACTATCCCTCACGAGTTTGATGTGTGGATTGAGTGAGATAATATATGTAAATATGGTCGTTCCTCTAAAGGATTTTAGAAATACAAGCTCTTCTCTATTTTTCTGAGTGATCAGTGTAATAGGCAGGTAGGTTTTCCTCCTCTGAATGGTTTGGTTTTGGGGCAGTACGAAGATTAGTTTGCTCTTGGAACCAAGTAGCTGTGCAGTGAAGGCATTTGCCACATCTATTTCAGCTTTCACAACTGGGATAATGTGGTTGGTGATATACCAGCTTGGTGACCAACTGTTCCCTACCTTCTTGGAGAAGAACAGGAGGAAGAGGAGGCTGAGGCTGCAGCACTGACCAGACTGAATTCTGGAGAGAAATTTCTGCATTGAGAGGCACTGTGAAGCACTTGGCTTTGGCCACATGTAGAGGACTGTTAGCCCCGGGTTTCAATGCTCGAGAAAAAGTGCAAAAGCCCAAGGCCAGACGGCCCTGACAGCTGCAGCCACATGCCCTTGGCATCTTAGGATGGGCCGTCCTTTAACCCTTCATGGTACCCAGCACCCGCCTGCATAGTGCTCCTGGGTTGGTCCCACTGTTGGGGTGGTTTGCACCCTGTCTTATGATGAAGAGGTTCCTTTAGAACAGGGTGGCTGGAGCTACAGGGACAGGTGTGGCCGGGGACATAGTTTTCTTTTTTCCTTATGATCCTAATGTGAGACGTGAGAATTGGCCTGTAGCCTGTTGACTTCGTGCTCTGGGCACCCATCAACCTGAGTGCGATGTTTATGTACAGAAATAAGAGGCCTGTTTTTAAGTTTCTGCCCGTGGGGCTGGCCTGTTCCAGGCTAACGTGGGATATTTGATGGCTTTCTCAGCACCTCCTAATGAATTACTCTCTGGCCTACGTTTCTGAACCTGGGAGTAGGAAGGGCAAGGTTGTCAGTTACCATGAAAATAAACTGCCATTCAACATGGGTTTCCTGTTCTACTGGCTGTTGCTGTCAGGAAGGATTTGCAGTGAGTGCTGTGGACAGGGCTGGTGTGCAGCGTGGACGCATCCCATCACCCATCATCCTGAGCTTTGCTTTCTCTTCCCTGATTATACCTTTGGGAGGAGCTGGACAAACTGGCTGCTGGTATTCTATTTTCCCAGGGCCGGTTAGGCTTCCCAGAGGTTACATGGGTTCTCTTTCAGTAACGGATGGCGGGGTCAGGGTGAGGTAACTGGGAAGCATTGAAACAGATGATGGAGTAACTGGGTTCTAGCTGCGTGACCTTGAGTAGGTCGGTTGATCTTTAGCTGTGAAAGGAGAGGGTGGACCTGATGAGCATCAATTCTATTGGTCGTTTCATCAAGTAGTGACGTGCTGGGTACCGTACTGAGCTCTGGAAATGTAATGGTGCTCAAGGTCTCTGCCGCCATGAAGCTGACAGCCTACTGGGCGGGGGGGGGGGGGTGTACACGTGTGGCCAGGCACAGTCTGCTCAGGGTAATGTAGGGAAGGGCTCTGGGGGCTCCTCCCCCAGGCTTGGCGGCGCCCTGGAAGAAAGGGTATCTTAAGCTGAAACCCAAAGGATAATTAGGAGTTGGCAAAATGTGTGTGGGAGGGAAGGGGGCAAGTTGTTTCCTTTTTCATCCTAAAACCTGCTTCTATCCTTTCCTAATTAGCTTGTCATCTCAGATTTTAAAAAAAATTCTTTCTGGTGTTTCGTAGCACTTGGCCTTTGTATGCTGGCTGCAACAGGGCTTGAAGTGAGGCTGAGGAAGAATTGGGGTACAGAAGGAAGGGCTTGGGGATACCTTCCCCTGGATTCCCCGTGTTTACATTTGTAGGAAAGCCATGGCATTGGGTTAACCTGGGGCAGCCTTGGAGGATGCAAGGGTATGTTGAAGTCAGCTATTAGGAAGTGATGCTTATGGGTTCTGGGTGTTGCTCTGATGTGCAGCTCCACCCACTTTGTGCCACTGCACCCTGGGCATGGAGTTGACCTGCTCATCACCCGAGTGGTCCCAGAGTGGTGAATGGGAGATAGTGGGGTGCTTACCAGAGTTGCCTCCTTCTCCCATCACTGCGCCCAGGCTCCTGGGCTCTTTTCTAAGGTTTTTATCCACATCTGCTCTCTTTCTTCACCCCACTTCACACGTCTCCATGCTGTGTCTTAGGTCACACTCAGCCAGTACCGGAGAGAGGCAGAGCGGAGCCACGAGGCCCTGCAGAGAGCGGAGGACCGACTGGAGCAGAAGGAGATGGAAGCGGGAGAGCTGCAGAGGCGCCTGTCGGGGATGGAGCCGGTAACGGCTGGACCCTGCCGTCGTGCAGACCCTGGGCCAGGGGTCCCGGGGTTCACTGACATGGCTGTGCAGACTCTCCTTTCTGAGCAGCTCCAGAAAAGCACACTTCACAGCTGCCTTGGGCAGCTCCCTTAGAGCATCTTTCGGCCTTTAAGGAAGAGAAGGCCTTTCTCTCATCAGCTTCAGCCCTCGCTGACTAGAGTTGCGCCCATTTCCATTTTAGCCATTTCTGGTGCAGCTGCCCTTGAAGAGCCATTCGGCCTGGTTTCCGAGGGATTGGCAGCCATAGCTCGTCGCTGGGCCTGGGTAATGCAGGGCCAGGCTCTCCCTCCGGGCAGCTGGCTGAGGCTGGGAAAGGTTGTCACTGAGAGAGGAGGGCACCCCATCAAACCAGCTCGGCCTGCTGCTCTTTGGCAGCTGTCCCAGTCCCAGGAGGGGCTGAGCCCCAGTCCTAGTAACCATCTTACCCCCAAACTGTCACAGAAACTGTTGGCATCCCTTCATCCTCGGTTTTCTTTTCTTTGGTCCCTCCAGGAGCATCAGACCTTACTGGCGAAGGTCAGGGAAGGGGAGACAGCCCTTGAGGAACTTCGGAGCAAGAATGCTGACTGCCGAGCAGAACAAGAAAAGTAAGGGCCCTGTTCGCCGTGCAGCAGGGCGGGCCCTGCAGCCTGCAGCTCTCACGGTGACCAGACCTGGGGAAGGAGCTCACGCTGATGTCAGATCTTCCAGCTCTGACTCACACTGTGCCTGCTCAGCATGGGGCCCCACCCAGGGACAGAGCACTTGGGAGGCTGCCATCTCTGAGGAGTTCATTTTTTATTCTCAAGAAAAGGTTTTTATGGCTTGAGAGCCAAGGTCAACTGAGAGCTGGAAAAGCATCTGCCATTGCCACAGGTCGTTACCTGTATGTGGATGATGTAGCATCATGCCACCGTTTCCTCTCCCCAAACAACAGCTGACTGTAAACTATTTGAGAGTAAAGTCGGGTAACTTCCTCACAAGTCATGCTGATGAAAAGTACAGTGAGCAGCTTCACAAAGAGATACTGAACCGACTCAGAAACTGAAAACTATCTGTCTCGTGGCATCTAGGGGATTTCTGAGATCCTTTCTACTCTGAGGTTAGATGGTTTTGCAGATCCCCTCTAATCAGAGAGGATCAGAGGCCCCAGACCAGTGAAACCTACAAAAATTGGGCCATTCTGGACCTTCAAGAACTTGGAAGTTCTCTATGCCGTTGGCAATTAATAAACAAGATATTAAACAGTAAATCAAATTTAATGTCAGCATGTTGGGTCTGATCTCCACTGTAGGAGATGGATCTTTTCAAGTTCAGCAGACATTTCCTGAAGGGCCTTCTAAGGAATTCCAAGGTTAACAGAACACAATCCTGGCCTCTTGGACCTCTCAGTCTGCCGGGGCATTTTCTCTCCTTTGAGGTAACCATGACCCAGGCCTGCCTGGTGTGGAATTTGCATGTGTGTAGCCTCCTTTCTGACTCCACTTCGTCTCAAGAATTTCTTTAAATTACTCAGCACTCCGTCTTCCCCAATGGTGGAGTGCTCACAGGCAGGCTGGAGAGGAAGGAGCAGGAGAAACAAAAAGGACCAGATAATCCCAAACCAAGACTTGGGGATGGCAATGATAGCTCTGCATTGTAAATGCTGAAATTCTAAATGAAAGGAGATTGAGAGAACGGTACTAGAGAGCTGAGGGTGGAAACTTAGAATGTTTGAAGCTTAGGAAGAAGGCTCTTGGGAGGGGCGCTCAGACTGCATTATACCCCACCGCACCCTAGAACTGCCCACCTGCTGGCAGTGGGCACTTGTCTGCTTCCCCGGGTAGAACCTGAGAGTGTTGGGTACCAGAATTCTTCAGTGGTCTGAACTCCAGGACACTGCGAGCCACCTGATCTGTGGCCATCTTGGTCCAGTGTGCTTAGAAGATGCAAAGGGAACAGCACCTGGAGACATAGAGGCAGACATGAGTGAAGAGGCTAGAAGGAGTCTCAGATCTGATCTCCCTCTTGATATAAAATCCCTGCCGCCGGCTTGATGGTGTTGGGTGTCATAATCCCAGCTCCTCTTTCCAGGACTGAGGAGCTCGTTACACACAGGGCAGCCCACTTCTGACAGCTCCAGTTCTGAGAAAGTCTTTCTGTGTCTACATAAGAACCGCTTCCCTGGGACCTCTACCTACCTATTGGTTCTAGTTTTGCCCTCTAGAGCTATCCAGGATATCTTATCCCTTCCTACCTTTCGAAGCCTCCGTTTCTTCATTTGGTCTAAATGGTCTCTAGTGATGCTCCCGTTGGGATGTTCTAAGGTGTCCCCCCACCTGCTCCTTAGTGCTGACCACTGGGCAGTCATACAGAGGGGATCACCCTTGATGGAACCCCAAGCCCAAGGCTCTTCTTGGGGGCTGGGTAGGCAAAGCACCTTTCCCATTTGCCATAGCCTTCTGACCTTGATCCCCAGGGCTGCTTCCCTGGAAAAGGAGGTGGCTGGGCTGCGGGAGAAGATTCACCACCTGGATGACATGCTGAAGAGCCAGCAGCGGAAAGTCCGGCAGATGATAGAGCAGGTGAGCAGGGACACCTGCCTGGCTCGGGCTACGCCCAGGAAGGCACCATGTTGAGTCCAGCCCTACCTCTTTGTCAGGTCTACCCTTTCATTTATTTATTGATTCTCCTGGGAGCTTGGCTTCTGTGCCTAAGTGTCCCAAGAAACACTCTGGCTACTAGTCACTAAGTTTGCATGATTGGGATTTGCTTTTCTCCCCTATTTTTAGTCATTTGCCTTTGGCTTTCCAATGGGAAAAGAAGGAAAAAGTTAGTTTCTCTTACACTTTGAAGAGAGATGGTGAATGAACAATTACATCACAATAAGCGCACTTATCTATGTGCAGATTTTCAGCCCTGTACCTCATGGCAGATTTTCTGCCTTCCCCCACCTGAGTCTTAGGGTGGCGTTCTCAGGATATACCAATCTGCAGAAATGTGTTGAGAACTGAAGACCCCCTAAATGGGAGGGCATATTAGCTGCATGTCAGCTCCAAGAGGACTAGGATTTTTCTGTTTTGGTCACTGCTGGTTCTCATTGTTTAGAACAGGGCCTGTTGTATAGTAAACACTCAATATATATATTTTAAATTGGGGAGCAGTGTGTTTTTCTAGGACCCATCAGCTCCAAGTCAAGTAGTTGTTTTCAATCTAGTTGTGGAGGGTGCAGCTTAGTGGCCCATGTGGGAATTGAACTGGCAACCTTGGTGTTGTGATCACTGCGCTCTAACCACCTGAGCTAACCAGCCGCCCCAATAAATACTTCTTAAGTGAATAAATAATTTGTATTTCCCCAAGTCAAATGGAATGGCTTTTGAATCATCCATTACTTTGGATTATCAGGGTGCTGTTCCCCTCGCACCCCTACCCCCATACCTAGAATAATTCAGGTTTAATATTGACTGAGATAAAGCTTTTATAGAAAAGCGAAGCAAGTCATGTGACTGGTGCAAACTGCCTTGCATCTCTGCGGGCTTCTCCGGCAGATGAGTGTGTAATGAGTCATTTCAAAATGAGCTCCAGCATCTCCCATGCCTTTGCAGCTCCAGAATTCAAAAGCTGTGATCCAGACCAAAGACACCACCATCCAGGAGCTCAAGGAGAAAATCGCCTACCTGGAAGCAGAGGTGTGTGTGTCGGACGGTCTGGGAAGGGAGGAGGCTCTTGAGAAGACTGGACGGACGCGAGGGAGGGAGAGATTCTGGGGTGGGGAGGGTCTGGGGCCTGTGCAGAGGCTGCTCGGAAGTGAGTGTCTAGGCTGCTTGATTGATCTTTGGTTCAGCTGAGTAAACGTTGTCTGAGAACCTTCAGGGAGTTGCTAACAGTGAAAAGACCTGTCCCCACTCGGAGGAGCTGTGTTATAGTACAAGCCCGTTCCCTGGCAGCATGGAGATGAGCCCTTGATTCTGAATACGGGCTTGGCAGTGAAGGTGACAGTGGAGCTGGGTGGGGCATGAAGGAGGAGGTATTCGATAGATGGCGTGTTCCTCACAGCTGAGGTGATGGGCTCAGTTAGCTGAGTCCCTCCTACTCTAACTTCCACCTTCCCTTAGAGGACCTTCCTGTCTGTCAATGACCTAAAGATTGCAGTCACTGTGTGAAGATGAACGAAATGGGAGACAGGGCTGTTTGACCTTCAGGGAGTTTGTAGTCTAGACTTAGAGATAAAATACATCAAAAAAAGATCTAAGCATACTTTATAGAACAGCATATTAAAAGGGCAAGTAAATATCTCAGCTGACTAGGAAATGATATGCAGGAAATGTGGAGAGAGGATGTACAGGAAGCGATCCGTGTTGCACAGAGCTATTGAGAGAACATCCTCAGGGAGGGGGCTGAAGGAAGAGAGCAGTTTGGAGCAGGGAAGGGGAGGGAGAGGGCACCTCGTGGTGGCACACATTGTAGGGGGGGTGGGCAACAGCAGTACAAACAGATGGAGAGACCCGGATGAGCTAGTTAAATGTGACCAATGGCAAGCCAGGAAAAGGGCCAATTCTGACCTCATAATTTGCGTTATAGAACTTAGAGATGCACGACCGGATGGAACACCTGATAGAGAAACAAATCAGCCATGGCAACTTCAGCACCCAGACCTGGGCCAAGACAGAGAACGTGGGCAGGTGAGTGGGTGCGTCCAGCGTGGGGCCCGAGGAGGAAGTGAAGGAAAGAGGGACTAAGCTATGGGAAGCAAAAGGCAAGGACAGGCCCTTTTAAATCCCAGCTTTATCCTCAGCCTCTAATCTAATCCACCCAAGCCGTTTTCTAACTAGGGCAGAGTAGAGCCTGCTACCCCCCCATCCCTCCACCCCCACACAGGAGGCCCACAAGTAGCAGCTAGAGTTGTATGAACCCCCTGAAACTGCGCAAGAATTGTGTGCTTGTAATATAAGCGTATTTCTAGGAAGAGGGTCTTTTTTTCCCCCCAAGAGATTCACAAAAAGATCCAAGACTTTGAAAAAAAAAAAAAAATCAAGACTCCCAGCCAGACCCACTTCTCAGTAGTTTAACTGCACCCTCTCCTTTCATCATCCCTGCCACCAGACCAATGTCCCACCCCACTTCTTCTCTTAGATGTCACTGACATTGACTACTTCAAAGCCTTTGGAACCTGAGAGCTCAGCCGGCACCAAAGTGTAGAATTCCAGAGATACACATGGAGGGGCGGCTCTGTGAAGGGTGCGCAATGACCCAGGACTCAGCGTTTTTAATTTTCTTTGCAGCGTCAGGATAGCCAAGCCCCCCAGCCCCAAGCCCATGCCTCTCATCCGAGTGGTGGAAACATGAGGTGACGGAGACTGATGCCGCTGTCACTGCTGCCTTTCGCCTGTGGAGAAGCCCCTCTAGGCCGTTAGCACTGACTCTGACTTCCTGACTGTTACCTGGCTACACTCGGGGCTTGGGGCAGTGCCCCGCTGTCCCCCAGACTCCTGTCCTCTGAGTGCTGGGTGGATGGAGGATGAGTGCCTCCTCTGGACACGGTGGCCCTAGGGAGGACGCATCCTGCTGGCAGAAGCTGGGGCGGTGCCCTTGTTTCCATAGTTACTATTTTTCTCTTAGCAGAGCCTCCCTTCTGTTGTACACTGGAGTTCAGCTGGCCCTGAAGCCAGGCTCTTCCCGTCAGGAGAGCTGAAGAGGTGACAAGACTTGCCCCAGCCCTAGAAGCTGGAGGCACAGGTGTCCACAGTGATTGGAGAGTGTCCTGGGGACACAAAGTTCCTTCCGCAAACACAGCTCAGTGCCTAGCAACCAACTGTTTCCCTCCTTGACCCACCTTCAGCGCCTGTTGACCCAGACCTCTGTCAGGTAGACAGCAGGCCCCCTCAGTTCTGATTGGTCAGCCTGTCATTCTGGGATGTACCTTTAGGAAGTACCTTTCAGCAGAGATTCTGTAGGGCCCCGGACAGCTCTGTGTGACAGAATCTCTTAGGGCTGTTCCGCTGAGATGCAGTACAGAGCACACCTCAGCCTACTCGACTGACTCAGAGCCTAAAAACTGTTTTCACTGGCTTACATCTATCTCAGCAAAACTCTCTTTGTATTTATTTTGCTAAGTTATTGGTGTTTTTGCTTCTGTCTCACGACTGATGCAGCCCCAGAGTTCTGCAGCCTTTTCTTGCTGTGTTTAGGTGTGCTTGACACTGGCCTTCGTTTTAGAATGACATTGTTAGAAAGCTTTCTCTTGCTTTCCTCTGCCTGCTTCTTTTCCCCTCCTGCCTCCACACCAGACCGTACCTCCAGAAGGCATGTACAATGGCTCCTGCGGCAGCAGGTCTGAGTGTATGTTGTTTAGGGGAAGAGGGCAGTCGGGACTTTTGAGGAGGAATTGAATTCTTCCCCTGACCCCTTCTGATCCTCTGCTTCATAGTCGATCTATTTTCCTGGCTTTGAATCACCCTGCCACACACGGTGTTTAGGGCCTTTCCTGCAGCCTCAGGAAGGAGCTACGCATCAGAATATGGTACTATAGGACGCAGAGAAATGAAAAATCAACATAGATTGTCTTAAGGTTCTATTTGGCTCAAACCCGGAAGCCTTAAGTCCGTGTGTCTCTGCGTCACATTCCAGCCTCGTCCGTGATGGCCTTCAGGTTTCTTTGTGCTGTTCTTTCATTTGTAAAACAAGGAGTTCAGACCAGATGGTCCTCACAGGCCCTTCCAGTTCTGATATTTGTCCTGTTGGGCCGGCCGAATGGCTCAGTTGGTTAAGAGCTTGCTCAAGAGTGCGAGCTGAGCTCTGAGCAACAGCGGTTCGAGGCCAGCTCGAGCTGAGTTGCTGTTGAGCTGCCAACAGGTGGCAGGATGGCTCAGCTTAAAAAAAAAAAAAAAAGGAAATGATATTTGTCCTGTGGCCTATTCTTTGTATGGTGAATTTAATAAATTATGTTAATGTGTCTGTTTGAGCTCCTGGCCTGGTTCCTTTTCACTTTTCAGGGAGGATGAAAGAACATAATTTTAGTGCCTCGAAGATGGGCATGTTGTCCACGTCTGGGAGGTGGGGTCCAGACATCGCAGACACTGATGTGAGGACTTGGTGGCATTCAGAGGACTTAGGATGTCCCTGTTACGCAGTTCATCTCTGTGGCCCAAGTCCTTTTGGGAAG
Source organism: Aselliscus stoliczkanus (assembly GCA_033961575.1). NCBI lineage: Eukaryota > Metazoa > Chordata > Mammalia > Chiroptera > Hipposideridae > Aselliscus > Aselliscus stoliczkanus. The sequence continues at coordinate 104,473,242 of CM066739.1, forward strand.
AGGTGGTCCCTGACTTGGGCTTTGACTTTGTCTGGGGTGGGGGCCTTGTGGGGTCCCTGAGTCTGCCCGTGTGTGTCCTGTGATTAGAGATTTACTGACGAGCGCTGGAGGTAGATGAGTAAGTAACACCACGTCCTGTGCAGAAATGAAAAGCACTCTCAGAATGCCAACTGCAGCTCTTCAAGCGTTTCGTGTTGGGCTATCTCTGGGCATCATTCACCTTGTCCAATGGTCTTTTTCTTTCTGCCAAGAATGCAGCTGATTGCAGGGCCCCATGGGGTCATGGGGAAATAGCTGAATTGACAAATCTTCCTTGGACCAAAGAAACTAGACCTACAACCCCCTTCTTCCCTGGCCAGTTTCTTCCTAGCTCCCTGCCCCCTTTTCCATGTTTCAGAATGCACAGGAAGCCTGCTGCAGAGCTGGGCATGTCTCCTGATGGTCCTGGGGTCTCTCTCTGGCATTCTTGCTTGGCGTGGGTCTATCTAGACAGTGCTTGTTCTCAGAATATTAAGAAGGTGGAAGCAGGGTGGGGTTGCCTATAGTGCCAAGAAGGCTTGCCAGGCTGGAGAAAGACAGGAGGGAGTGTGCTGCCATGCAGGAAACGGAGGCTCTCGGCCTGGGCCTCCACAGCTCGGTGGGATGAGCAGAAATCTGGGTTGGAGATAATCAGGTTTTCTGGAGACATTCCAGACACCGGCACCAGGTCTCTGAGAGGTTTCTGGGACAAAAAAGTGCCTCCGGTGCATACTTCCCAGAGCTTAGTTGTAGGCCACCAAAAGGAACAGGGGCTCTAGGAGGACAAAGCAGTGGAGGGGAATGTAGTTTTTTCTTAGCAGCCTTTTTGGTTAGAGATGGAGAACTGGCACCTGAGGAGAATGAGATACGGCACAGGGCCTGAGAAAGGGTGTGGTAAGCTGCCTTCAGCGGCCTCTTTCATTGCCTGTGTTATGTCATTTGAAAGCCAACTCCTCGGTGGAGGGGAATTGGGTCTGGCTCCCTGGGACCTTTGCCACGAAGCCCAGTTTCTCTGAGCTGAGTGTTGAGAGTTGCCCAGACATGCTGCCGTCAGCAGCAGGCTGCCTCCTGTAAACCTGGAGCATCTGCCCAACATGGGAAAAGCAGCTCGCCCGAGGCTTCTTCCCTCCCAAACACCTAACTGCCCCTGTACTCCCACCTCTTCGTCTGTCCCCTCCCCTGAACAGAAAAAAAGCCTGGGATGTGGCAGTTCAACCATTGGGTGCATTGAGACTTTGTTAAAACTAAGTTTCTAAAGCCAAAAGTAGATTTGCTCATTTTCATCTCTTTAAGAAACAACCTTTCTCTATGAAATGTTCCAAGATTTACTCTGGAAAGATGCTCTGACATAGTAATTAGACCGAGGAGGCTAATGTCCCTGGGGGTAGATACCTCTCTTCAACCAGCTTTTCAAATTGTGTTGCTGGTTTCTGTGGGGCCTCTGATAACCCCCTGGGCTCCCTCATGCCTCACAGCCAAGTGTCTGGAGCCTGGATCTGAGTTTGTTCGGGCTCCGACCCAACAAATGTTAGCCTAGGGCTCTTGGCCTCATTTCTATGCTTCAATTTAGGACTCCAGCTTTGCAAGAAGAAATGGTTTCCTATCTCCCCTGTCCCAATTCTACTCACCATGGCCTTGAACCTCAAAGTTGGAGACCTAAATATACTCTAGCCTCTCCTTCAAGAAAAAGCCGTATCCAGGCTGAAAATAAAGATGTTTTTTTAAAGGTGAACAATTTCTTGCTCTGTGTGCTCTGTGCGTTGGCAGAGAGACCGACTTTGGGGCTGGCCGAGTGGCTCCGTTGGTTAAGAGCTCATTCAAGAGTGTGAGCTGAGCTCTGAGCAAGAGTTCAATGCCCCAGCCCTTGCTGAGCTGCCAACAGGTGGCAGGATGGCTCAGCTAAAAAAAAAAAAAAAAAGAGACTAACTTTGAACTCTAAAATGTGTGTGGTCTTCCTGCTGGAATCTTCTGGAGTCTTCTGGAACATGGGGTTCAGGGTAGATGGTAGCAGGGTAGTTAATTCCTGACAGGCTGTTGGTCACCAAGTCTTAGATCTCAGACAGCTGCGGGGAAGCCAGGCATGCGTCCTCGTGACTTAATTCATCAATTTAGAGCTGGTCACACACCAGACCTTTCCTCTCTCTCACCAGTATTCCAGGCCCAAATTCACATGTGTCTGCAGGAGTTCAGAGACCCTGATATCTTTTATATCTATGTGTGTTTGTGTGTGAACTGTCTGGCTGTGTAAAATATATTATTGTGGGGAAAAATGTGAAAAACATTGGTGTTTAGGAAAAACTCAGTTTTCCACCTGTGTGTCTCCTATACCACGTACACAGAACACTTCACTTTTGACACTTCTGGTCACCAAATGTGTGGGGGCTTCTCCCTACACTGACAAGAAATTCTGTGACACCAGCTGGGTGTCCTACAATTTAACTCAATTCTGACACCACCTGGAGATAGTGTCAGATTCCACAGGTTACGGACTCAGTCTCACGATTGCCCCCCAGTTCAGATGCCAACTGCAAGTAGTATGTCCCCAGGCGACCCACGACTTCTGTGTGACTTGGCTGTAAATTGGAGGTTCCATGACACCCTCCACCCACAACCTTGGCTTTGATTAATTTGCTAGAGAACTCAGGGAAACACTTAGGTTTACCAGCTTGTTAAAGGATGTGATACAGGAATCAGGAGAACATCCAGATGAAGAGATAAATAGGATGAGGTTTGGGAGGGTCCTGAGTGCAGGAGCTTCTGTCCCCTTGGAGTTGGGGTGTGTCACCTTCCTGACGTGGATGTGTTTGCCAAACCTGAAGCTCTCCAAACCTCAACTATGGAGGCTCCTCACATAGGCAAGATCAATTATCAATTCCATCTCCAGCCCCACCCTACTCTCTGGAGGTGGGGGTGGGGTGAGGCTAAAAATCCCAAGCTTCTAGTCCTGGTTTATCTTTTTGGTGACCCGCCCCCTTCCAGGAGCCACCCAGAACCTTCTCAGTAGAACAAAAGATGTTCCTATCACTTTAGGAAATCCTAAGAAATTTAGGAGCTGTGTCAGGAAGCAGGGTCAAAAACCAAATGTTAGAACAAAAGATACTCCTAATGTTCTTATCATTTAGGAAAGGAAATTACAAGGGATTTAGAAGCTCTGTGCCAAGAACTAGGGACAGAGACCAATATATACACTTTCTGTTATCTCACAACTGGCCTATAGGACAGGCCTCTCTCCTTGGCTATATTCTCATCTCAGGGTCAGGAGGACTGAAACTGACTTCCAAACTGTCTCTCCCATGCAATCTCTCATACTTTCTCTTAGTAGAGAGAATCACTCTTCAGTGATAGTCATCTTTGACTCTTTTTTTCCATTCCTTTACCCCTTACATCTAGTTTGTCAACATGTCCTAATGTTTCCTCTTTTGAAATCTCTCTCAGACGTGGCCCTTTCAATGTTTACAGCCTGTAAACTCAGATTTCCACTGGTCCCCCACCTTCTAGGCTAACCTTCCCCCATTCACCCTCCTCGCCACCGTCATTTGAGAGGTTCCCAAATCCTATTTTCATCCTATTAGGTGGGGTTATTCAGCCACAACAAAAGAAGACTCACGACAAAACATGATAGCAGTCTCCAAAGAGATGACAATTTGTCCTGTGGAAGGAGAAGCGGTTTCACTCTGTCTAGCTCCAGAGAGGATCTGGGAGTGGTACTTGCAGGAGGAAACAAAAGAATGCTTTGAAAATTAGAGTGTCAATTGGATGGTCCATCAAATTAAAAACCTTCCCAACACACACCAGTAATAGCCCAATTAGAGAACAACCTAAAATATAAACTACCTAGAAATAACCTTTATTTGAAATGCTAATGATTTATGTGAAGAAAATGACCAGATATTGTTGAGAAATATGGGAAACTTTAATGAAGAAAAACTTCCCTGGATGGCAAAGTTAAAATTGTAAAGCTGTCAATTCTTCCTTAATATTTTTTTTTTTTAGGCTTCATGTAATTACAGTGAAAATCCCAATGGAGTCCTTTTAGAGTTGGATATAATTATTTTAAAATTCATCTGGAAGAATAAACAGGGGAGATGGCCAAGAAAAATTTGAAGACAGCTTAATTGGGAGGAGTATTAACTCCTTGGTAGATAGTAAAACATTATATAGCTTATAAATCAATTTAACAGACTAGGCAAAAATAGACTCAATTTTATATAAGCAAAAGGACAAAAGAAGCATTGCAACTTAATGGGGAAAAGCACATTTGAATAGTTGGTTAGAAAAATTTGAAAAAAGAACGAAAACCTCTAACCTCAAACAGTACACCTAAATAAATTCTAGGTAAATTAAATATCACAACTTAACTCTCGAAAAACCAGAAGAGAACACAATTGAACCTCAATGCTGAGAGGAGATCCAGTTAGGATTTTAATATGAAAGGTCATAAGGTAGAGGTCAATTATATCTCAACAACTAAAAAATAAAGGTCATGAAGGAAAATATTTTAGTTCACAAAAGTGTTAAGCTTCTAGGCCGGCCGAGTGGCGCATTGGTTAAGAGCTGGTTTGGGGATGCCAGCGGCTCCAGTTCGGATCCCACATGAGGGCCAATGACACTGCCCTCTACAGCTAACAACAGCTCCACCTAGAGCTGGACTGTGTAAGCCCCGGTGATGGTGTAGGCTGCAGCCCCTGTGGCAGTGGGCTGCCATAGGCTCCAGTGAGCCGCTAGCAGCCAGTGTGAGCTGCCAATAGCTGTGGTGAGCGACATCCAGAGGCTGGCGACCGATCTGCCTCATCTGGGAAGAGCGCAATGACGATACCAACATGGGCCAGTGAAGCAACATCCTCCACAACTAGACTGAAGAACAAAAAGACAGCAACTTGTCTGTTCCCCTTCCCTGATTCCCCAATGCTGTTCCCCTCCCCCAACTCCCTAATAAAATCTTAAAAAAAAAAAAAGTGTAAAGCTTCTGAATTTAAAAAATGAAAGGTGGCCAAAAAAGTGAGAAATTTAGTGGCAAATATGAGGAAGAGGTGACAGTTTTATTGAGAAGCTCCAGCCACTTGATAAAAATATAAAGATCCTTCTAGATCACCGTTAGGATAAGAAGAGTTCATATTCTTTGCATGTATTTATTCAGCACCTACTTGGTCCAGGCCGCCATGCCTTGGACTGAGGACTCAGGCAGGGAGATGGCAGTGAGCAAGACAGGTGTGGCCCTGCCTTTGGAGCCTTTGGGATCATGTGGGTTGCAGAGAAAAGTCAACTGTGATGGTCTTAAGCCATACAGGATCAGTTGTCCTAGCTCAGGTGACAAAACAGTCCAGAGAAGCTATAGCCTCCCTTGAGCCTTCATGCAGCATGTTGAGGTATCACCAAAGACCCAGTTTTGTTCCATGTCTTCTGTCTGCAGAGGTTTGTTGCAGTGCATCTCATAAGAACGTAAAATGGGAAATGGTGTGTGTCCAGCAATAGAGCGAAGGGTAAATTCATTTCGGATGCAGCCACTCTGGAACACTATGTATTCACTACACGTGGCCTTTATGATGATGAGGTCGTGTCAGGGAACTGTGCTCAGAATGTTAAGTGAAAAAAAGTAGGACACACAATTTTGTGGACGCTTACTAGAGCTTTGCAAAAGAAAAACAGTTTTTAAAAGGGCTGGAAATAAATATAACTCTCACACCTGCCAGACGGCCATCATCACAAAGTCAGCAAATGACAAGTGTAGGCGAGGATGTGGAGAAAAGGGAGCCCTCGTGCGCTGTCGGAGGGATTGCAACTTGGTGCAGCCACTATGGAAAACAGTACGGAGGTTCCTCAAAAAATTACAAATAGAACTACCATATGACCCAGCAATTCCACTTCTGGGTATTTATTTATCTGAAGAAAATGAAAACACTAATTCAAAAAGTTATATTCACCTCTGTGTTCATTGCAGCATTATTTACAATAGTCAAGATATGGAACCAACCTAGGTGTCTATTGATAGATGATTAAAGAAGAGGTGGTACACATATACACTGGAATACTACTCAGCTATAAAAAAGAATGAAATCTTGCTATTTTGAACAACATGGACAGAGCTGGAGGGTATTATGCCAAGTGAAATAAGTCAGATAGAGAATAAACATACTATTTGATTTCATTTACATGTGGAATCTTAAAAACAAAATGAACAAACAAACAAAACAGAAATAAACTCATAGATACAAGCTGATGGTTGCCAGATGGAAGGAGGAGGAGTGAAAATGGTGAAGGGATTAAGAGGTACCAACTCTCAGTTATAAAATAAATAAGTCACAGGGATGTCATTTACAGCACAGAATATAGTCAATATCATAATAACTGTACAGCAATAGATGTTTACTAGACTTACCATTGGGGATCACATCGTAAGGTATATAAATGTAGAATCATTATGTTGTAGACCAAAAACTAATATAATATTGTATGTCAACCATACTTTAATAAAAAAACAATATATTCAAATTTCAAATATAATACAAACTACGGGGCAAAAGCCAATAACTATTTATGTGAGTCTATAATATATTTTAATTAAAAAAAGTACATACACACATACATACATACACCTAGCTGCTAACCATGTTAGTGAGGCGGGATTTGTTTCTCTGTTTTTTGTTAGTTTTATTCTTTGTTTTCCAAATGGTCTCCAGTGTTCACTCTTTGTCCAACAGGGCGGCTCAGGCGGGGGTCATTGCTGTGTTTGTACATTTGCTGGTATTATTTCCTTCACCTGGAATACCATCCACTTTTGACCTCTTAATCCATTAAGTATTTATTGGTAATTGATACGAGGCTATTGTGCAGCTTATAGAAGATGATGTGTATGAAAACACTTTGTAAAGTATTTCACAGATGTCAGTTTTTATTGTTAGAAGGAAACAAAGAAGAGGAGGAGGAGGAAGAAGAAAAAAATCCCTATTATTTATACAATATTGTGCCAGGTGCTCCGGGGAGGTCAAGATGGAAAGATACAGACCAGGGCTGTAGCCCTCCATCAGCTTCCAATCTTGTTGCGTGGGTGGACTAGGTGGGTGATAATGGTGCATGTGAAATGCTATTATGAGAGAGGCAAGTAATCATGTAAGCAGAGGTCTGAGTTAGGTGGGCAGGATGTGGAGACAGAACTGGGCCTGAAGGAATTAGGACAGTAGATCCAAGGAAAAAGGGCATAAGGATAGAATGAGCTGGAGATAAATGTGCTGTATGTGGGGAATGGTGAGCCCAGCTGAAGAACCCTGCTAGAAAGTGATGGGAGGTTAGGAGGAGGGGGAGACAAATAGGGTGGGCCTTGCCCGGGGCGGAGGGTAGTCTGGACTCTAATCTTGAAAACAGCAGGTCTCCACTGGCAGTTTAAAAAACTAGTATGTCTGGGCCAGCTGAGCGGTGCGTTGGTTAAGAGCTGGCTTGGAATGCCAGCGGCCCCGGTTCAGATCCCACATATGAGGGCCAGTGACACTGCCCTCTACAGCTAAGGTGGTGGACAACAGCTCCACCTGGAGCTGGGCTGCTGTGAGTCCCAGGGATGGCATAGCTGCAGCCCCTGCTGCAGTGGGCTGCCATAGGCTATAGTGAGTGGCCAGCAGCCAGCGTGAGCCACTGTGAGCGGCCATCCAGAGGCCGGCGACTGATCTGCCTCACCCAGGAAGAGCGCAATGATGATACCAACATGGGCCAGTGAAGCAATGTCCTCCACAACTAGACTGAAGAACAAAAGGACAGCAACTTGTCTGTTCCCCAACGCTGTTCCCCTCCTCCAATTCCCCAATAAAATCTTTAAAAAACAAACAAACTAGTATGTCAATTCCAGGGACGCAGGGGTCTTCTTTGCCCGTCTTGTTCAACACCAAATCCCCAGTGCACAGAAAATGGTGACTGGCACACAGTAGATGCTCAATAATTATTAGTGGAAGGGAAGCTGGAATGAATGAATCATAGGATTGACATTATAAAGTAAGGAGGCTAATTCAAAACAGATAGGTAACATGGATGGAAAAGGTAAAAGCTGGGAGCAAAAAGACAAGTTAAGAGGTGTTAGGGCACCTCCAGGCATGAAGTAATGAGGGACTAACTGAGATATTGGCTGCTGGACTGGAAAGTAAGGGATTGGTGTGAGTCATTTGGAAAGAACTGATAGGCCTTGATGAACTACCAACTGGATGTAGGATTTGGAGAGAAAAGAATCAAAGAAAGTTACTCATGCTCCCAGATTTATCCTGAATTCCCCTTCCAGGAAGCCCTCCCAGAATTCTCATGCCTGTGCTGTGTGTTCTTTTTCTCAACTCAGTTAATACGAATAATCTGTATCACCCTGTTGTAGGGTGTAATAATAATAACATTATAATACAGGCTCTTTATAGGCTTGTTTCCCCAACTAGATTGCAAGCTTTTCAAGGTCAGGGATGTCTTTAATCCCCACAGTACCCTGACCTATGCTGCCACAAAACAGACGCCAAGTAAGTCCTCCATGATTTAGAAGAAAATCTGTGTTCACTGTGCTAAAGAAGGCATTTCCCTAATTCATTTTATTTCAATTGTGTTCATCTCTTAGTTGGTTCCAGAAAGTAAGGAAGAGGCAGATCCTAAATATTAATATCCTACCCACATGAGAGTCAAACACCAATTATTAGCATTGCCATCAGCAATAAAGAATCGTATTCATTCATTCATTCATTCATTCATTCCTTCATTTGTTCTTGTGTTTGGTTAGTCATTCAACAGTAGGGGAAGAGTGTAGCATGGAGCTTGAGCATCAGCATGGGCTCTGGATCTGGCTTATAATCTTAGATCTTCATTTCCTGGCCGTGCTGGTTTGGAAAAGTTATTTCATCTCTCCCTGCTTTAATTTCCACATCCATGGGGGAGGAAGCAATCAAGATGATAATGTCTGTCTGATAAGAACATTTACTGAGGACTTTCAATGTGCCAGGCACAGTCAATTCCCATTTTGCAGATGAGGAAATTGATCTATGGAGTAAAGATGTGCAGGCAGAAGCCTAGAACCAGGGCTCAGCTGTATGCCACCTCGCCCTTGTGCCCAGTGCTGTGATTTATACCCTCATAAGTGTGGCGATGGTCAAAGCTGTATGTTAGGATCACATGTAGCGTGTCTGGCACACAGCAGACACTGAAAATGCTGATCATTGTTAATAAATATTTTTTAGCATCTAATTCAAGGTATAGGGTTAGGCTTTGGGGATGTGAAGAGGAGATCAGACTCGACCCTCAGATTACTCCCAATCTAATAGTGCCACCCAATATGTGTATGTCAAGGGCAAACGGACCATCATCGTAAACTATCACTGCTCCAAGAAACCTTAGAGAACATCCAATCCAACTCCCTCACTTTACAGATGAAAAACTTGAGGCCCAGATGCGGAGATGGGGGCGGGTAGTTACTCAAGATAGAAGCTTAGATAAGAATCTAGGTCTGGGGCTGGCCGAGTGGCTCAGGTGGTGATGAGCTCGCTCAAGAGTGTGAGCTGAGCTCTGAGCAAAGCAGTTCTATGCCCAGCCCGAGCTGAGCTGCAGCTGAGCTGCCAACAGGTGGCAGGATGACTCAGCTAAAAAAAAAAGAATCTAGGTCTGGGTGCTGGAATGCTTATCCTTGGAGTAAGAAAGTGTCCAAGGAAGGCAGAGCTGATGGGCCTTATCCAAGGCCTGTGTGCACTTACAAAGCAGCTTTTCTTGAGAAGCAGCACATGGAGGGGTGGTGGAGTGATGCCACTCTTTAGCATCATTGTGTCTTTCTAAATTTCAAATGGCAACTTCCTTTTCCTCCCCTCTCTTTTCCTTGGGTCTTCTAGTAGGAGTTCCATTCCCCCTGCTACTTCTCTAACTAGGGTGTGTCGTTGGCTAAATGACTTAATTTCTCTGATCCTTGGGTTCCTACACTTAGAAAAAAAAAGCCAATAAATGGGGATTAAACGCAGGTCCCTTTCAGCTCGACAATTCCTTGGGCCTGGGGGATGCAGGGGAGGAAGACAACACTTTCAGAGTACACTTAGCCCGTGAACCTGAACACAAGGATTGTAAAAAAATTATTTGCTAAGAGAAGGCACTGCTGCACCGTAGGCTGTAGCCACTAGAGGGCAGCAGGTGCTCAAGCACCTGGGCAGGTGGCCCAAAGGTGCCCAGCTGCCTCTCAACTCAGACTTCCCTGATCCCTGGAGTTTTCATGTTGTTGTAAATCCCAAACTCACTTCTTTAGCAAAGGTTCATCCAGCCAGGTTGGGGTGAGACCAGGGATCAGTTTTGCAAATTAAGACTCGCACCGGAAAGATAAAAGACCAGGCCTAAAAAGAAATTGGATTCTGGGAAAGTACATACTTTATGAAAAATTGAAAAGATATCCTAATCCTAGTTGAAGTTACCTACAGACAGGCAGAAAGGTTATTTTAAAAACTCGTTTGTAATGCTCCTATGTTAGATCAGCACTTCTTAGGGTACTGTGAGAAGTTTCTGTTCATTTTGCTCATGTTTAATAAGCCCTTACTCAGGAGAGAGTTGGTTCTGGAAGTTTCCAGAAAGCTCAGCCATGCCATACACTAAGTGTGTTTTATTTTTTCCTGGAGGGGATGAACTATCTAGAATTATCATGTGTCTACTGAATACAGAGCACCAGCCTGGCCCTGTAAGGGAAGAAGGAGAGGAAGCTCAGAGAGGGTAGAAAGGAGGGCTGGGCGCTGCCTGGCTTGTCTTACCATGAAGGGGTGGGCCCTTCTCCCCTCTGAGCCCCAGTTCCTCCTCTATCAAATATCAGGCTCTTCAGAGTTCCCATCAGCAATAATCACACTTCAGACCACACAATGGCCCAAAGATTCCAGATGGCCTGGCCAAGGGCCTTTTTAGACACAAGAAACCTTGGTTCCTTGAGAAGATCATTTCCATTAGTAGATTACAACCTTGTCAAAGACCTGGAACCCTGACAGGATGGAGATTTAAGGATGGGATCCTTAGTGGAAAGGTGGTGTTGTTCACTCGCCAGTAACAGAACTAAAACTTCAGCTTGCTTTTGTGCCCCTCCCCGAGGTCCATGGTGGGGATTACACTACGCGCTGCCTTACTCACCCATCCTTGTTTCTGGACCTCTGCCACACCGCCAGTTGTCTCCAAAACACACCATGTCCTTTCTCACCCCCTCTGCCTTTGCATATGCTGTTCCTTCTGCCTGGAATTCTTTCCCCTCCCTTATCCTTCTAGCAAGCTTTTATTCATCCTTCAAAACCCCACTCAAATGACTCGGTTTGGTGAAGTCTTCCGTGAGCCCTCAGAGACTCCCCAGACAGTTGATCATCCTCCGTCAATGCTCCCGTAACAGCTGGTACAAAAGTTATCCCACTAACTGTTTTCCTGCTTGCCTCTCCCCACAGACCTGAGAATTCCCAAAGGGATTTATCTGTGTCCCCAGCCCTGGCCAAGTGTCCCCCACGTGGCAGTTACTGGGTCTGTGCCAACTACACAGAAATGGATTCCCTTTTCTGTAACCAGAAGGGTGTTTTGCAAAGTGACTGACCAGGATCACAGAACAAAAGAAAATATTTTGGGGGGTGGATGGGGGAGCCCTGGAGCTCTTGCCTGGTGTCAGGTGCTAAATGCAGACACCTGATTGCCACCATTCAGTGTTTGTACCCCAAAGGGCACACGTCATTCTCTGACGGCCATTTGCCTAGAATCTATTTTAATTACAGAAGAAGTTTCCAGGTAAGGAGAAACTTTCTGGTAGCGTGATTGAGCCCTGGGATGTGAATTTAGGGAGGGGTGGGTACTCATGTTAAAGATCTTCATAATCTATTATTTTTTTTTTGGAAAAAAGACTGTTTGGAGTTAAATATGACTACACACCTGTGATTTCAAGTTTATGTTCTAGAACTCTGCTCTGGGCACTGGAAGTGGGGTGGGAAGCTTCGGTACCTTTAGTCTGGGCCTCAAGGAAGGGATGCTGGGGAGGGGTACATACCTGTCACTTCTCTGCACAGCGCCTCACAGCTTTGTGTCATTTGCAAACATCTGAGGGATCAGTAAATATTAGTATCCATGTGTTGTCAGTAAATAGGCTTTTTCGAGAGCTACCAATGCCCACTGTGCATGTGCTTTTCTGTAGCGCCAAGTCTCCACTCTGCCTCCTTGTCCCCAAGACTCTTGGCATGGATGTGGGGAGAGCCAGCCATATTGAAAGAGGACTGGGAAAGAAAGGAAGAGGGGTGCAGGTAAGCTTCAAAGGGAAAGTCAGGGGGTGGGGAGGGTTGTTACAGAGATTCCATTCTGTGCAGGGCATTTTGGGGATGGAATGTCTTGCTGTGCACTTCAGTCAAAACAGTTGTGGGTCTGAGGAAAGAGGGGGCAATGGCACATGACTGGGAAAGATGTGGTAGGTGAGGCTGGGAAGTGGTTACCCACAAATTAAAATAGGGAAACGTCCAACACGATGGTTATGAGAGAGAAACCATACATTTATATAGTACATTTCTCAAGTTTAGCACAATTCCTTTGCTATCTTAAATAGCCCCACTGTTTTATTAAAAAAAAAAATTTGTGGTGATAAAATATACATAACACAAAACTTACCATTTTAACCATTTTAAGTGTACAATTCTGTGACATTCACATTGTTGTGCAACCATCTTCAAAACTGTTTCATCTTCTCAAAGTGAAACTTTGTCCCCACAAAACTGACTCTCCATTTCCTCCTCCCCCAGCCCTGGTAATCACCCTTCTACTTTCTGTATGAATTTGACTCCTCACAGAAGAGAAATCATATACTGTTTGTCCTTCTGTGACTGGCTTATGTCATTTAGCATAATGTGTCTTCAAGGTTCATCCATGTTGAAGCATGTGCCTGCTGTATTTTATTTTATTTTTTTTATTGGGGAACAGTGTGTGTTTTTCCAGGTCCCATCAGCTCCAAGTCAAGTAGTTGTCTCAATCTAGTTGTAGAGGGTGCAGCTCAGTGGCCTATGTGGGGATCGAACTGGCAACCTTGGTGTTATGAGCACTGTGCTCTAACCAACTGAGCTAACTGGCCACCCCTGTTTTTTAATTAAAGTATTTTCATAAGTGTCTCCTGAAAAACCTTGTTTCTTGAAGTATCCCCACAGATGGATGAAGGAGGGGGACCACCATCTCTGGTTTATAGTTGGACAAAACAACTTGAACAGAAGAGAAGAGTGTCAGATCCAATTGGTTGTTTGATCCAAATTTACCTTCCCCTGAACTCCCTCCCTCCCAACCTTTTTCCTTTTGGCAGAACCCCAGTTTTGTTCCGGATTCACTGGCAAACCATGCACAGGAAGGGGTGATTCTAACTGAATTCTGGAGAAAGTCTCAGTTAGTTTGAACCCATCACAGTAATGTCAGTTCCTTTGCCAATGACTGGTTTCACGGGTCAGCAGGTGACACACTTTTGGCCCATGAGACCTGAGAGAAAGCTGATTCAGGGCCTCCAGAAAGGGTTTCGTTGCTTTTACAAACAGACAAAGGAGAAATGTTTTATTTTCTGCTTCTTGAGGTGGCAGCCACATGCAGCGGTGATACCTGGGGCTCAGCAGTTGCCTTGCCACCATGCTAGGAAATAGCCAAATGATCTAGACAATACACTGAAGATGGCAGAGGAGAGAGAGATGGAAGGAACCTGGATCCTTTAGAGTGTGAATGAGATGCTCAATTAACCAACTCTGAACACCTGCCTTTAGTCTTGCTATTTATATGAAATCATAAATTTCTTGATTGTTTATACCACTTTTGAATTTTCTGTACTTGCAGCCAAAGCATACTAAATGGTATGTTAAGGATTAAAGCCAAAACAGGAACCAACGCAAGGCCCCAAGTCTCAACTCTTTTCCACTGGATGATGCTAATGACTCCAAAACCCCTCTTTTCTTCAAATCAGACTCAATTGTCCAGGGGTCCTTGCATCGGCTTTCTCTCAGGTCTCCTGGGCCTTCTACCTAATCCCCTAAACCATTAACAAGAGAACCCAAAAGTTCCTTTGGTTACGAGATCTCCTAACCTACTGCATTATTTCTGCTGTTGTCTCTGAGAGGTAATTTCTAGGAAAAAGGACCTCCGGAAAATTAAGTTTGATTTTCAGGAACAAAAAGAGGGGTCATGGAGAAATATGAAAAGAGACAAAACTAATAGAGGGACAACTGCCTAGGAGTGGAAGGATGGCGAGAAATGATATTTGGGAATGGCCCTTTGAAATATGACAGCCAGGTGTGGTGACAAGGGTAACAGGAAAAAGCCAGCCGGTGTAGCTGTAATAGCCAGGGAGTACTTCTCCCGAATGGGAAACCCAGTCGATCTCAGAGAGGTGGTGTGTGGCCAAGAGGAAGACAAGGGCATGGTATGAAAATAACTAGATACAGGGCTTTGAAATGCTACAATTACAGAATGCTGATAGAGAATTTGCATAATTATAATTATAATTTGCATAATTATAAATGCTAACTTAGGTTAAACCTGTGCTAGATGGTACTAGCTATTCTCTATAGTCTACCCAGCATGCTTTCTTTTAGCAGGTGACCTGAGCGTGTGATCCAGGTTTGGACAATCACAGTCCCTTCTCCAGGCAACTTCCGTTGGTCCAGGTGGTGGGCCCATGATTCAATCAATCAGTCCTTCCCTGGGAAATTATTTATAGATGCTGAGAAAAATAAGGTGTTGTTTTGTTTGTTTGTTTTTGCTAATAGACAAAAAGAAGCAGAGATGAGCAAAAATGAAAGGCAAATGAAAACAAGCTAGGTGGCCCTGAGTTCTCTGTGTCAGACCCTAAGGCCTTGGTTCCTGTAGCCCGTGTTTTAAATCAATGAACCATCCCAGTGTGGCAGGTTGTATTTTCCAGAGATGGCCATTACCAGAGATGGCCCATCCCACATACTCTAATTGCAGGGCAACACTCTTCCCATCGAGTGGTGGTGTCTATGTCCCCTCTCCTTGCACCTGGGCAGAACTTTGTGACCACTTGCACAAAACAGTATGGTGGAAGTGAAGCCATGTGACTTCAGAGTGAGTCATAAAAATGCCACACACGACTGTTTTATTCTTGTGGGACATTTGTTTTTGGAACCCAGGCACCATGTTTAAAGAGGTTAGGTAGCTACATGAAGAAGCCACATGTAGGAGTCAGGCCAAGAGCTTCAGCCGAGGTCCCAGCAGATAGCCAACCTCAAAGAAACAAGATGTTTCCAGATGACCCTAGCCATTAAGTCACCATAGCCTTTGAGTGTTTCCAACTGAGGCCGAGGCATCACGGAGCAAAGACAAGCCCTCCCTAGTGTGCTGTCTGACTTACTAACCCACAGAGTCCATAAGCATAAGAAAATGCTGGTTTCGTGTCTCTTAAGTTTGGGGGTGGGTTGTTATGTAGCTACAGTTAACTGGAATGCCCAGTGTTGCCCTTAGTTATGGAAACCAATCAATTCCCTTTTTGGCTTAAGCTGGTTTGCATTGAGTTTCTGTCACTTGCAACTAAAGAATCTTGACTAATAAATCCTCTAGTCTCTAGGTACTGTCCACTCTTGCAAATCAGTTACTCCATTTACCAGAAGAGTGATTTTTCATGCGGTCTTCCTGGAATAAGTACAGAAAGGTAATGAAGAGGAAAGAGGAATCAGAATGAAGGTGAGGGCCTAAAAAAGGGTCCTTTTTTTTTTCTTCAACCCCTGAATCTGAAGGTAATGGCATGCCTTGTTACCTCACTTAAGCCACTTAGTTTTTCTTCTTAGGGTTGAGTTCTGGCCACACTTAAGCCACTTAGTTTTTCTTCTTAGGGTTGAGTTCTGGCCACACTTAAGCCACTTAGTTTTTCTTCTTAGGGTTGAGTTCTGGCCACGGATTTGCTGAGTGACCTTTGATATGTCGTCGTACTTTGCTGGGCCCATTTATCTTTTTGGAGGGTAGTGTGGAGGGAGCTATTTCTTTATCAGCACAATGAGCGAATGGATCTAGGTATGATGTTTATTTAATAAATGTTATTAATAAAACCTATATGTTAAGCATTATGTTATGTGCTTTTCCACATATTATTCACTTGATCGCCATCACTTCCCTATACAGCAGGTGTTATTAGCCAGTTGATGGTCCTTTCATGGGCTAACATTCCATCAACATTTGTTGAGCTCCTTCTCTTATGCCTCTCATATACTCCAAGGACACAAGTCACACGTGACCAGTTTCTTGTTTTCAAGAAGCTTATGTTCCGATTGGAAAAGGAAAGCTAAACTAGATATTAAACTGTTAGGGTCAAACTGCGCGGCACTGACCATAAATGAAATATCTATTGCCATCTAACAAAGTACCACAAATTTAGCAACATAATACTTGTTGATGATCTCACAGGCCTGTGGGTCAGGGTTCTGGGCTCCGCATAGCTGGGTCTTGTGCAGAATCAGGTGATGGTCAGCTGTGTTCCTTGGAGGAGCCTGGGATCTTCCCCCAGGCTCACGTGGTGGTTGGCAGAATGTCTGCAGGTGGAGGACTGAAGGCCCTATTTTCTTGCTGTCAATTGCGGACAACTCTCAGTTCCTAGATGCTCCACAGGCAGTTCACTACAGGGCAGCTTTCTTCCTCCAGACCAGCAGGAGACCCTCCTGCTCCAGTCAGCTAAGAAGAAGTGTTACAGAACGTAACTAATCAGGGGAGTGACACAGTGTCACCTCTGTGATATTTTGGGGCCTAGAAGCAAGTCCCAGGCCTTGCTCACATTCTACAGGTGGGGATTACACAGGTGTGTGGCACATTTGGGAGACAGAATGTCACTGGAAGGTGGATTTGCCCAAGGAATTTAGAAAAGAAAGATGTCAGAGTGAACTGGAGTCCTGAGGGAGGCTTTATGGAGGGACTTATGTGAGAACTTGGAGGATGACCTGCAAAGAGGGAACAAGAAGAGGCAGGACACCTAGGACCAAAGGACATCGGAGCAAAAGTACAGAGGTGGGATTCTCACCTATGTATTTCCTACACGAAAAGCTGATGGAAACCTGCTGACTTTGTACATCATGAAGGGTAGGAGGAACTTCCTTTTCTTTAACTAACAAAAAGCTGGGTAGTGGAGTCCTGGCCTTAGTATCAGAAAATTTGGGTTCAAGGTTCAGTTCTGCTATTAACCAGCCACGTGATTGGTGCCTGCTGGTTGTAGGAGTCGAGTTTCTTGTGAAGGCTTCTATTTATATTGTTATTGTGAAGACGAAATAGCTCTTGGATGGAAAGTGCTCTGTGAACAATCCAGGTCCTGTTTCCAAAAGCAGTTCCATCTCTTTCTAAGACCCCAGGCTCTCTGGGTCTCCTAGCTCTCTGACTCCTCTCAGTCTTTCATCTGATCCCCTTCCTTTTAAAGTCTCTTAAATGTGGGAGGGGGGCATCCTCTGGGTTCTAGCCTTGGCACTCCTCTCATCTCACTAAACTCTCTGTCTTGGGGCTTTCATCTGCCATCACCTATCACCCAGGGCCCACACCTCCAAAATCTGTGCTCGGGCCCAGCCCCCTTTCTCCAATGCCAGACTCACGTGTCCAACCAATTGCTGATCAGTTCTTCTTGGATCTTCTGCAGGCCCCTTAAATCCAACGTACCCCAAACTGAACTCATTGTCTTCCCCACAAACCTCTTCCTCTTCCTTTTCATGCCTGGTCTTGGGGAATCACACAACCAAGTCAGGAATCTTAATTCATTCTTTCATTTGCACCCTCACCCCTGAGGTCACCAAGTCCTTTCTCTGCAGGAAATCCCCCTCCCATCACCACTGCCCTAGTCTGAATCTCATCTTTTCTCACCTGAAGCTTCTTAAGTGATCTATCTCATTTTGTTCTCCATACTTCCTGCAGAATGAACTTTCTGAAGCACAATTTTTTTTTTTTTTAAGATTTTATTGGGGAATTGGGCGAGGGGAACAGCGTTGGGGACTCAGGGAAGGGGAACAGACAAGTTGCTGTCCTTTTATTCTTCAGTCTAGTTGTGGAGGACATTGCTTCACTGGCCCATGTTGGTATCGTCATTGCGCTCTTCCTGGATGCGGCAGATCGGTTGCTGGCCTCTGGATGGTCGCTCACCGCAGCTATTGGCAGCTCACGCTGGCTGCCAGCCACTCGCTGTAGCCTATGGCAGCCCACTGCAGCAGGGGCTGCAGCCTACACCGTCACGGGGGCTCACAGCCCATCTCCAGGTGGATCTGTTGTTAGCTGTAGAGGGCAGTGTCACTGGCCCTCATATGTGGGATCCGAACCGGGGCCGCTGGCGTCCCAAGCCAGCTCTTAACCAGTGCACCGCTCGGCCGACCCTCTGAAGCACAAATTTTTTTTTTTTTTTTTTGAGGTCAGTGTCACTGGCCCTCATATGTGGGACCGAACCGGGGCTGCTGGCTTCCTAAGCCAGCGCTTAACCACCGCGCCACTCGGCCGGCCCTACAAATTTTGATAATACTGCTGCTCTGCTTAAAAGCATTCAGAGGCCCCTAAAACACTTAGGAATGAAATTCAAGCTCCTGGGCATGATATCCATCTGATGCCTGAAGACCTCCCAGGTCTGAATCTTGCCCACCTCCCTGTCCCCTCCCCTACTCACTTCCTCCAGTCCCCACATTTCCAGTCCTACACAGAACTGCTGTTTTCACACTGCACCACGTTCTTCCAAATATCTGTGTAAATACACTGTTCCCCTTGTCAGCTTGTGCAGGCCCCTAGCACAGCTCTCATTACTTAGGAGTGCCAAGGTCTGTACTGCAATTGTTTTTACTTTTGCTGACTCTCTTGCTAGATCATGATTTCTCAAGAGCAGTAATGGTGTCTATTTTCTTATTTTGATGCTCTGATCATCTTTCCTTCCAATGGGATCTTTTCTAAATATTTTATATATTTTATTTTTTGAATGGGCAACACATTCACCTGTCCAAAAATTTCAGAAATTACAAAAGTCTCCCTCCTACCCCTGTCCCTATGTTTGCTATTCAGTCCTCTACCTCACAGGTAAAGTTATCAGTTTCTTGTGATTCTTCTAGAAAGATAACTATATCTATGCTTCCCCTTTCATGGTCTGTAGACTGTACTGTACCTTGTTTTCACTTAATTATGTACAGTATCTTTGAGATCATTCCATTTCAGTAAATAAAGGGCTTCCTTATTCTTTCTTTATAGTGATTTGGGTTTCCATTGTGGATGTATCATAATTTAATCAATGAACATTAGGTTATCTTCAATCTTTTGCAAATACAAACGATACTGCAATGACTAATTTCACAAATATCTCATTTCACACATGTGCAAGTGTGACAGTACAATGAACTAGAAATGGAACTGCCACGTCAAGCAGTATGTGCATTTGTAAATTTGACCATGTCATATTGCCCTTCGTGGAGTTTGTAGATATCTTATTTATCTTTGTATCCCTAGCCACTACTACAGAGCCTAGAAAAGAGTAGGCATTTAATACATTTTTATCAAATAAACAGATGAAAAAAAATTAGCTCTTTCAGTGGGAGCTCCCTTTTTCCTTTCTCTGATGCCTTGCTTTAGTGGATAAGTTCCTTCCCATCCTATGCTCAGTTCAAAGCAAATGATTCATGTTCAGTCCAAATGCCATTATTTTGGAGCAAAATTCTTATTCTAACTTTTATTAATTTCTATATTTGTTAACTAATCGAGGCACTTCATTAGTGTGGTTATAAAATAAGGTTACATTAATTTTTATGTTCTCATATAACTTTGAGTCTTCATCCCACATTTCATGAGATGTCTTAATTATTCTACCATTTTCATTTTTTTTCCCCTTGGACAATTCCTTGGACACCCTTACACAGTCCATGGATTCTTGCAGGGGGCTGTTTGTTGCTTTTGTAAGTCATCAGATCTCTGCAAGTACAATAAACTGTACTGTCTTTTAACTCTGTATCCCTGTTGCTTCTCGATTCATTGCTTATTAGTTCTGTGTCCTCTCTACGCCTGTGTATTTATCTATAAAATAGGGACATTATTGGGTTGTGAGGATTAAATGAGATTATAAATGTGAAGTGCTTAGGATAGTATTTGGCACATAGTACTGTTGAGAGACAATCCATCGTGGGTCTTTCATGCTTCTACCCAATTTCCTGGGTATACCAAGAATGCAAGGCCCTGACTGCTCTTCACCAGGGTCATTCCTCAGGGTTGTGTTTATAGTGAGCAGCTCTGAGGGATGAAGTAATGTCTCCTTACAGGACAAAGAACAGGTTTGTTTACTGGAGTTTGGTGGGTTCCCCAAACTCAGTGTTTCTCAGCCAGCCATGATGTAAATCCACCAAGTGCATAGCATTCATCTAAGCCCTTCGTGTCATCCCTGTGAGACGTGTGGGGCAAGAGGAATTGACACAAACATGCTGAAGCTCATGTTGCTTCCAGGTGTCGTCATAGTCCTTTGACTCTGACCCCAAAATCTTGTGTCTTTTATCAGCATCCATGAAACAGTGATAGACTAACATTTGCCTGCCAGTAGGTAAAATCAAATACCAGACCTGATATTTACATTATTTTTGCTCTTGCTCTTCTTACTCGCCTTTGCCAGGCATTCTGCACAGCATCTGTAATTTTGGCTTTGGGTAGGTAGTCAAAGAACATTAATTGCTGCCATTTGCAAGTTATACCACTGTGCTGTTGGGGAAAACAAAATGAATTAGAAATAACAGTAACTTCAAAATCGTCACTCAATTGAAATTACTTGGCCACTCTAACATCCAGTTCTAAATCAGCGAGGCCATAGTTTCCTCTATATATGCTTTTTGTATAGTTGGGGCATAGTTTTTATGTAGTTGCAATACGTGAAAAGAAAGTTGCACAAAAATAACTGTGCCTTAGTTCCTGTTACTTAATAACTGGATGACTTTGTGCACTCTAAGGTTCAGTTTCCTAATATGTGAAACAGAGAAACTAAATCATGATCCAGTAGTCTCCCGAGGTTGCTGGGGCCATAAAATAAAATAATGTATGTGAACATATAAGGTATCGAGCAAATGAGTTGTTACAATTTAAGACTGTGTTGAATCACAAACGTCCATATATCCTATATTATTGTTTTTTTTGGTCTATGAAATGAAAGAAGGAAAAAAAGGTTGCCCCAAGTCAACAGCTGAATCAATCTACCACGCCCCCAACCACCCAACAGATAACATTCCTAAGAGCATGAAAGATAAACTGCAACTCCCAGGAGGCATTGCTTCCGAATGCGTCCAATGACCTCAGATCCGGCACGGCCCAGCCCCCTCCCCGCCCCCACGTTCCAGAAACTACATCTCCCAGGAGGCTCCACGGTGCCCAACCGTCCGCTTTCCCCCGCCCCCTGTCTCCCCTTTCCCCGAGCCGGGAGCTCCTTGGCCCATTCCGGTCCCGCGGTCGGGGGAGCGGGCGCGCGCGCAGGGGGTCGCGCGGCTGCTGAGACGGGCGAGCGCGCGCGCGGGGAGGGAGTGGAGGCGTAGGGGGGCGGGGATACGGCTCGCTTGCTCGCAAGATGGCGGACGAGGACGGGGAAGGGATTCACCCCTCAGCCCCTCACAGGAACGGAGGTGGCGGCGGCGGTGGGGGGTCTGGGCTCCACTGCGCCGGGAACGGCGGCGGCGGAGGCGCCGGCCCGCGGGTCGTGCGCATCGTCAAGTCCGAGTCCGGCTACGGCTTCAACGTGCGGGGCCAAGTGAGCGAGGGCGGGCAGCTGCGGAGCATCAACGGGGAGCTGTACGCGCCGCTGCAGCATGTGAGCGCGGTGCTGCCCGGGGGGGCGGCCGATCGTGCCGGGGTGCGCAAGGGGGACCGCATTCTGGAGGTGTGAGTATCGGGGCTGCCCGCCGCCCCACCCCGCCCCCGCCCCTCCCCTCCACCCCTGTCACCCTCAGGCCGCACCTTCCTCCCGACCCTGAACGGCCCTGGGGACCCCCGCCCCGCTCAGGCCCCGCACCTCCGGGGGAGGGGAACGGCCCTCGGACCTCCCACACCCCGGGGTTCGGCGACTCCCGCCTCCCTCCCTGCAGCCTCCCGTTTCTGTGCCTGCGCCCCTGCCGCCGCTCCCCCCGCCCCCATGCCTCCCTTTGGCACGCTGCTTGCTTGGCGCTCCTGGCCGCCCCTCGCTTTGCCTGCTCGGCTGCTCCCTGACAGCATCTCCTCCGAGCCAGCCCCTGTGTGTGTGTGTGTCCTCCCCAAGTTTTCATGGTGGGCCTCGTAGTGTCCAGCTCCCCACCACTCCTTCCACCCCCCTGGACTGCCCCTTCTGCCCTCTAGGACCCCTGGCCTGCTCCTACTTCTCCTCCGGCAGCATCAGCCCTCCGCACTGCTCTCCGCTTTCTTTCCTTCCTTCCCCTCTTCTTAGGGGTGAGAACCCACTCTCTATATGTTTTTCTGTCCTTCCGTGTGTCCCTTTCCTCCCTTCGTTTTTGGATTCATTCTTCGAGTATACTGACCCTTGCATGCCTTTTTTGTTTTTTATTTTTTGGTGGTGGTGGTGGTGGAGGGGGTTCTGACACTAGTTTTCCCAGTAGTCCTCGCCTTACATCATGATTTTGAATCCAGTGTCTCCATCCCTCTGAGAGCATCCCTGTTCTGACTCCTGCGCTGTACTCCTACTTTTGTTGTAGTCTACCATGACAACCCCCTTTTGGGTCCTTGACCTCCCCACTTTTTCAGAGCATGCTCTTTCCATTTGCTCTCCTACTTTATCCTCTGGCGATCCCACGCTTGACTTTTTATTTTTTTGAGGGCAGTGTCACTGGCCCTCACGTGTGGGACCCGAACCGGGGCCGCTGGCTTCCCAAGCCAGTGCTTAACCACTGCGCCACTCGGCCGGCCCACGCTTGACTTTTTATCCTGTTCTTTCTCGCCTCCAGGCTGCTTTCCCCTCCTCTTTTTAGGCCCCTTCTGCTGCTGCCACCCATCCTCTTCCCTTCTGCAGCCCCTCCCTCTTTACGCTCCTTCATCTTTCCTTCCCCACTGCGTCCCTTGAAGCTCGCGCAGGATGCTGCCTTGTCTCGCGATTTCTGTGCAGACCTCCTCCACTACTCCGGCCCAGGTGCTACATTTGTGGTTTTGTACGTTGAATTAACATAGATGTGGTGATTGCTGGCTGAGTGAGTGGTAGGTGGTGTATGCTGTCATTGCCTCTGTTACTTACCCTCTCCTTATGGGTGAGCACTTTTGCCCGTTCCCTCAGTGCTTGGATTTGCTCTCATGAAGTCCTTCTCATTTTTTACAAATGTTATTTCAATTATAAGTTCCACAACCTTCCGGCGTTCCTCTAGTAAAACAGTAGGCTTGCTCAAGACTTCAAAGGGGATCTTGAAGGTGTGGGTATAGAGGAGTCCATCCCTTATTTACCTTATGCCCCAGTCCTTCTCCTTGACTTTCTTATTCTGTGTTATCCATTCGTTGTATTTCCTCTTGCACCTCAAGAAAGAGTAGCTCATCAAAGCAAGTGTTTAGAGCTATTACTGTAACTTTTTCTGTCCTTCCTGTAGATAGATGCTTTTTTTCCCTGTTAACGTCCTACATATTCTTTCCTAGTATTCTCTAGCAATTAATCTTTTGAGGGTAAGGGCATTCAGATATAGAATGCAATAGTGACCTTTGTACCTGGGCACCTAATTCTTTTCTTTCTAGATAACTCAAAATCTGTGCCTGGTGTTTCCTTCCAATAGAAGCTCTTGGAATTGTTATTTTTCTTTCCCTTTCGAAGTTTGCTTTGGACCCAGCTGTTTATTTTCAAATTTAAAACTGAAGTATTTAAAATTATAAATTTATCATAAAGCTCTAAATCATTTACTCCTTACAGGAGCTATAAGAACTAAACTAAAGTGATTCTGTAGAAGACTACAGCTAACATGACTGACCATTTTAAATATAGATATATGTGCCAACTAACATAAATGGTGTCTTGTTGCCTTTGTTGTGGATTTTGCAGCAGAGTCCAGATGTGAACTAGATACTCTTTAGAGACCTCAGATGACCCCCTAGGGCAGGTAGAAGGGCTTACCTCAGGCCCAGGTTCCAGTCTTAAGTTCATGCCTCCTCCTAGAAAAAAGACATTGCATTTTGGCACGTCCTTGGTCGGTGAGTAGAGACCTTGGTCTCTGTTAGCGAGCAGGGCAAAAGAACACTCTTAGCTTAGAGAACCTTTCTCTGGAAGGTTGTGATGCTCAGATATCATCCTGGCATCAGTTTGTCACCTTCCAAATGTATTTTGATTTCCAAATTCTTTGAAGCTTCTCTGCTTCTACAGTGGAAATAGAGTTGCAGCACAAAGCTGAGCTAGTTGGTAAATTCTCTGAGACCTCAACTCCAGCAGACCCTTGAACAATAGGGGTTTGAACTGTGTGGGTCCACTTATATGTGGATTTTTTTTTTTTTCCAGTAAATACCTATACTGTTCTCAGCCCGCGGTTGGGAGTCCACAAATGTGGAGGACCAACTGTATGCATTGATCTACACCATTTTCTATAGGGGACCTGAACATCCTCTGCAGTGGGCCCTGGAGCCAATCCCCAGAGAATAATGAGGAGAAACTTAAGTTTTGGGGGAGTCAGAAATTATACATAGAGTTTTGACTGCTGGGGAAGGGTCCGTTCCCCGAATCCCCATGTTTAAGGGTCAACTGTATATAGTTTCTTTCTCTTTCCTTCCCTTCTTCCAAAGTCTGCATCTTTTCCTTAGGTTTTCAAGTGAGAGGAGGAAATCAGCGACCAAACAGACATGATTCTTGAGGGATATCTGTGTCTGCCACTTGTTTTGATCTTAGTTTGGCTGATGCTAATTTTCTAAAGCATGTTTTAGGCAACATTTCTCAGAGCTTTCCTCTGTCTCAGCCGAGATCCTTAAGTTAACCTCTCTTGTCCCAGCAAAGTTTTGCAAGTTGATGATATGCCAAGTGGGGTCAGGATTAGGCATAGGTAGATTATTATTATGTAGATGTAATTTGTATGAAGTCATAGGTGAATGTCTGGTCTTTGATAATTGCTGTTGAACTAATTTTCAATGCTTTCCTCCTAGGCACAATTTATTCCAATTCTCATATATTGCAGTTGTTTGGACAACCGATAGAGGTGTGAAAGAGCAGAGTAACAGATTTAAGGGAATGCAAGCTTGAGCAAAAGGCAGAGCATCAATTTCTTTTAAAGCCTGTTTACCAAGACTCTTCCATCCTCACTGAATATTGGAACAGTTGTTAAAGTAAATTCACTGTGGTTCAGTTTGTCCTTTTTCTCTTCAAAACTGACTAGATGCTAACTGCTTTGGGAAAGAGGCATATTGCAGGGCTTGGTACTGGAGTATGAACAAGCCCTCTGGGCTCTACATTTTACTGCAGTTGGAATGTTAGTCTTCACCTTGTAATTTTTCCCCTTGTAACATATATCGAGTGTCTTCACTTTGATGTGTATATACCTGGAGGCTAATGAGTGAAGGATACTTTCAACAAATAGAACCAAAATAAATGTATCTTTGCACTAATTATATAGTATGTGAAGTAACATTTGATTTCAGGTTAATTTTCTTAAGGTGAAAATAGTTCCAAGGGCTCCTGATTTCCTGAGAGACATCCTCAAGAGGGTTTCAGTGTGCAGTGGATTTGGATTCAGTACCATCTATAGTTTTTAGGGATTAGAATTGTCTGTTGGCTAGTTTGTTTTGTCTCTGGTATTTGGGTAATGTGGTGTTTAGTAAGCATGTACTCCTAAAGTTGGCTCACATTAAAAATCATGGTATAGAGAGTATGTACCGTCCTCCTTGATAGCTATAGGATAATGTACCCATCAGCTTTCCCTTGTTAAAGTTAAACCATAAGAAAAATTAAAGCCATATATAAAAATTTGTTTGTTGAGAATTTTAAAATTAAATTTGTTGGGGTGACATTGGTTAATATTACATAAATTTCAAGTGTGCAGTTCTATAATACATCATTTGTAAATTGTGTGTGCTCATCGTCCAGAGTGTAATTTCCTCTGTCACCATATATTTGATTATTGAGAGTTCATTTTAATAACTTACAACTCATGGGCATTCTTTTTTTTTTTTTTTTTTTTTTTGGCTTTATTTTCTGTGAAAGTTTGAAAATGATTGAATAAGAAGAGGCTGGTGCCCCAAAAAGTATTTTGGCAAGTTAAGTGTGAGTCGTGTGACTTTGACCTCAAGAGTTATTTTCTCAATTGTGGCTGAATTTTATTCTGTTTGGCTCAGATATTCCAGGCAGGTTTTGGAAATGGTATTTGACATCATGGTTGTTGATCAAAGGAATTTTTATGGCAGTGATTCTCAAGCTTTAGTGAGCATAAGAATCACTGGGTAAACGTGTTTGTTAGAAGTTAGATTCTCAGGCTCTCACCCTTTAAGGGTTATGATTCGGTAGGTCTTGCATGGGGCCTAGAAATCTTTATTTTTCACTCCCTTGCCAAGTGTGGGTAATGCAACTCATATGCCCAAACCTACCTGGAGCTACACTACAGGTGACAGGTCTTGAATTCTCAGTTCATTTTATCTTTGTGGTTCTATTGAGAGTCATGAGCCAAGACTCATTAGACTCCTGAGTTCCATTTCTCAGGAAAATAATTCAGTAGATAATGGACTATTATATCTCATCATCTGCACTTTATTGGATTTTGCTAAACTGAGGTAATAAAGATGGGTGGTTAAGAGGCAGAACAATAGTAACCATAATCATTATACCACATAGTAACAATAATCATTGTACCACTTTCCTGTTTGAAATGTGTGTGTGTGACGATTTGCAGTGTTTTTACACTTCCTCTTCACAGCAGCCTTGTGAGGTAGGGAGCACATAAGCCTCTTGAGGTCAGGGACTCCCATCTGTGGTGTTTGCCAGCCAGTCTAGGGGCTCATAGAAGGTATTACTCAATAAAAACTTGCTGAGTGAATGTATTAGTACGAACCCTATTTCATCAGAGAGGAAGCTGGGTGTTGCACTAACGAGTCAACCAGAAATTAAACCCAGGTTTTTGGATTCTAAACCCAGTGTATTTTCCATTTCTTTGTTTCTTTCAGCTATTGTTGACTGCTAATAGTCAACTATTCTTGACTGAACAGTCACTTAAAATTCATTCATACCCCTATAAACTTGGATAGCAGTTGAGCTTTGGTTGTGTTGTGAAATGTCTGCATGTACCCTGTCTCTTGTTACACTGGGTGGGTGAGAGCGGAACCAAAACAGTCATTCTGTGTCTTGTTTGTTGCTGTCTTTGGTTTTCGGTGAGGAGAGCATGACAATCATAATTGCAACCTAAATCAATGCTGTTAATTCCATAGGTAGTTGAGGTAGCAAACAAATAAAACTAAATTTGATACTAGCATTATCTTCCCCTGGAAACTCACTTCCACCATTTGGCTGTGACCAGGACATATAAGTTATTGTGAAGAACTGCTCTCTTTCCATCCTCACTGACTCATTTGTTTCAGGTGAGGGTTTACCACCACGCAGTCACAGATAATTATTTTTTTAAGGTAAGTCCCTTTGGGAATAATTCTTATGATCTGGTAGATAAGCAGAGACTCAGTTGACAAGCAAACAATTTATGATCACTGCACAGTGCTTTGGGAACGTGATCTGTGGTGAGTTCATTTGTTAGATGATGATATTATGCCAAGGATATTGTGGTTTAGGTTAGAGCCAGTTATATGGTCATTCATTCTGTTATCAGCTATATAGATGATTTCCATGTTTCACTAGGCAATCCAGTAGGAGCCTGTGTATGGGTGATACAGTTCTCACCCCACATTTGAAAAAAAAAAATTTAGGCAATGTTAAAATTTTTTTTTTTTTTTAAGATTTTATTGGGGAATTGGGGGAGGGGAACAGACAAGTTGCTGTCTTTTTGTTCTTCAGTCTAGTTGTGGAGGACTTTGCTTCACTGGCCCATGTTGGTAACGTCATTGTGCTCTTCCTGGGTGAGGCAGATCGGTCGCCGGTCTCTGGATGGTCGCTCACTGCGGCTATTGGCAGCTCATGCTGGCGGCCAGCCGCTCACGCTGGCTGCTGGCCACTCACTGTAGCCTATGGCAGCCCACTGCAGCAGAGGCTGCAGCCCACACCATTGCCGAGGCTTGCACAGCCCAGCTCCAGGTGGAGCTGTTATTAGCTGTAGAGAGCAGTGTCACTGGCCCTCATATGTGGGATCCGAACTGGGGCCGCTGGCATCCCAAAACCAGCTCTTAACCAATGCGCCACTTGGCCAGCCCTAAAATATTTTTTTTAAATTGCAACTCAGAGTAAGAGGTATATTTTATATTACAACCCAATATAAATACCAAAACACCTGAAGCAAGTTTCACAAAACTATATTTACTGGTACCCAGTACTGTGGTATTTTTTAGTCTGTTCAGTGTTTTTTATTGTTTTGTTGTTTTGAATGCTGATGTTGGGCCATTTCGTTAATTTCACGACTCATTAGGTTGTGATCCACCGTTTGAAAAGCAATGAGGTAGGACATCACTTTTCTGATGTTGGCCAACTAATATCACCTCATGTTCAGTCTGGTTCCACAGAGAAGCACAAACTATGTGTCAAGTCCTGTCGGGCTTGTAGAGTCACACTGCCCTTGCACCCCTGCCCTTGAGAAGGTGCCACGCAGTGGGGAAGATACATGTAACAATTCAGTGTGTACAAAGCAAAGTAAAGGAGGGAAGTGAAAAACGGGCTTTTAGAGGGAAGAGAAGATTGGCAGGTAGATAGGTGCTAGGGGGCTTTTTAGCTGTGATCGAAGGACAAGTACAATTTCAGTAGGCAGAGCAGGAGGAGGACTGTACAGGCTGAGGAAGCTGAAGATGTGAAAAGTTCCTAGAATAACTAAAAGGAATCTAAGAATGCTGTTTGTCTGTGGACAATTGTGCTTGAAGTTAGATCAAAAAGAGCTTTGAATGCAGTGCTAAGAAGTTTGGATTTTATTCTGTTTTTGAGGTCAGAGTATAGCTGTATGTGCATCAATTACCCAGGACTCCCTGTGAAAATTTAGTTTTTATTTAATTATTTACCCGAAGAGGTTGAATATTTTCCAAGGCCAAAGAGGACAATTGCTGTTAGAATTAGAAGAATTTCAGAGCATCTAGTCTCTAAGGCCGGCTTGTACTATATAAAGAAGGGGACCAAGGACAACTGAGCTCTAACACCCAGAGCTGCAAACAGCTGCTGAGGAGCTGGCTGCTTTATTTCTGTTACCTCACAGCCCCATCCAGCGTCTCAAATACCCGTTTCTCTTTCTATTGTGTGTGAGATGCCTGTACTTGCTGGTGTGTTTGCAGTGGATCAATCTGATCCTTGTGTGCTGTGGGCCCCTGGTACTCTGCCTGACCTGTGAGGTTCTGAGGTAACTGCGTTCCTCCAGGCAGCACCTCTGATTGGAAGATGCCTCCTTTCATTTAAATACTTTATTTGGGCATGAAGTTGTGTGGTTGGGAGTGGAGGGGACTGAAGACAGACGGGAAACTTCATATAGTACTAAGATTGATACCTGTCCTGTACCGTCAAAACCAAAATTCATACACATAAGTTTAAGAATTGATGGTGACCACAAAATACGTTTTTGCTTTCTTTAGGCGATGCCTCGAGTTACTAGAGCAATTACTTTCGTGGTATTGTATTAGTCAAATGCTAGGTAGCATGTGCATAGCCTCTTATTTATTTCTTATGGCTCCCTGCTAACTAAATAAGGGTCTCAGCATTTGAGGAACTACACCTGTCTGCAAGGTATTAAAGTTGCAGAGTAAGCAACTATTTTTGAGCACCCTTACGTGTACTTACCTTCAAGGAACTTCCATTGTTACAAAGACGCCTTTGAAACAGTGATTTGTTTTTGCTTGAGTTATGGGAAACTGCACATTCTTGTGTCAGACCTCAGCGAAGGCTGGAATGACAGGACTATGTATTCTGTGGACTTAACACAAGTCATTAATTTACTTCTCCCTGGAGAAGCAGGGAGTGGCGCAGGGAGTCAGCTGCAGCTGTGTTAGAGTCATCTCTGCTGATGACTCTCACTGAGCTATTCAGCGCGATTCACCAGGAAGTTGTCCTCGCTCCCCCCTCCCCCCCCCGCCCCCAGCACTGCAATGCTTTTATATCTATGCGTCTGTCTAGCTCTGGTTATGTTTATTCAGTATGTTTTAAAAATCAGGAGATTGAGTAACAGTATTTGGAGACCTTGGAAAATGTGATGACTTCTGTGAAACTTTGGGAAACTTCTTTCACTTCTTTCGCTTGCCAGTTTAATATAAAGTTTGTGATTTGTAATCAATGTAATTTGTCTGTTGACTATACCATGCAGGTCACTTAATTCTTTTTACCCAATATGATGGTCATTTTGATTCTAGTAGGGTTAAACTACTTTTTAGGTCTGTTTTCTCTGGCAGTGTAACCTGCTTCTACTTGGAAATGGCAGTCAGTTTCCCTATCTGGTATTTTGAATGCAAGGAAATGTGATACTAAAGTTTCCCTTTACGAGTTATGTGCTGGTAGATTTTTCTAGATTTCCCTATCCTTTATTCCCAGTTGTCCTTAACATTGCTGATTCAGAAAAGTTTTTTTTTCCCCCCAAAGATTTTATTGGGGAATTGGGGGAGGGGAACAGCCAAGTTGTTGTCCTTCAGTCTTAGTTGTGGAGGGCGCAGCTAGCTCAGCTCCAAGACCAGTCGCCATTCGGCCGCCCTTTGGCAGCTCACGGTCACTCATCTCAAGGTGCTGTGTTCAATCTTAGTTGCAGGTAGGAGTAGCCCACAATCCCATGCGGGAGTCGAACCAGCAATCTTCTTGTTAGGAGCATGTGCTCTCACCAGCTGAGCCATCCCGCCACCTGTTGGCAGCTCAGCTGCAGATCAGCTCGGGTGCAGCTCACTGGCCCATGTGGGAATCGAACCAGGGATCCTGTTGCTCAGAGCTTGTGCTCTTAACCAACTGAGCCACTCAGCTGGCCCCTGAAAAGTTCTTACTGTACCTTTCTTCTTGTTCAATAAATTGAAATAGACTACAGCTTACAGTAGTCTGTGTTCACCTTCCAAAAGAAATTGTTCACTTTTAACTTGGATTAAAGGTTGGTATTTGATTGCCAAAGGGCCATATCCCTTCAAAAGTATATCTCTAGGGCCGGCCGAGTGGCTCAGTTGGTTAAGAGCTCACTCAAGAGTGCGAGCTGAAGTTGGGAGGGGGGTGGGGATGAGGGAGAAGGGGAAGGGATTAGACAGAATAAATAGGTAACTACAGTATTGTCACAGGGATATGAAAGACAGTTAGGGGAATATAATGTTGTAAAAATTTTGTGGGGTGTCAGATGGTCACATGTCTTGTTAGGGAGACCACTTCAGGGATGGAGTAGAGGCTTGATCACTGCACTGTACACCTGAAACTTATGTTGTATAATATTGTATGCCAACTGTAATTGAATATATAGATAGTCTCGGGATGTGGATTATACTGTGGAAGGGAGTCAAAGGAATTGTAATAGATATGTATGATGGGGGGGAGTAGGGTGGCGAATTGGGGGGGGTTGTCACTTTGAGGGGTAAAAAGTATAACTATTGCACTGTTGTACACCTGAAGCTAATTAAAATAAATAAATTTAAAAAAATTGGAGTTGAGAAAAGCTCATATATTTAGGGAGAACAGAGTGATGGACAGAATGATTGCATGCATACATGAATAATGGCAGTTTTGCTTCTGCACACTGAGCAAGTCTATAAAGATAGCAAACTGAAAAAAAAAAAAGTGCGAGCTGAGCTCTGAGCAATGGTGGTTCGATGCCAGCCCGAGCTGAACTGCTGTTGAGCTGCCAATAGGTGGCAGGATGGCTCAGCTAAAAAAGTATATCTCATTATTAATTTTAAGGCTGTCTTTCATAGATGAAGGCATTTTGAACTGTTTTTGTTTTTTCAGTAGTACTGATAAAGCTATACTTCTATTCACACTCATATAAATTACCTCTTGAGACTAAATGAATATTTAGGAACTGGATTTGGTTCAGGGTGCAGGCTGGTGCCCCAGAACAAACTTACCAGATCATACAAAGAACCGTTCTTTTAATTGCATTATGTAGTAATTCAGAAATAATGAACTAGAACTTTAAAAAATTGATTTCCTTCTTTGGTAATTTACCTGACTTGCAAACTAAGGTTGTTGATAAAGCAAGTAGATTTTATTCTTTAATTAACTTTAATTGTACACAGTGTATCAAATTAAAAACATTTGGGGTTGCATTTAAATTGGCCATGTAGGCAGTGGTTCAGAATGTAGTAGATCTCAAAGCCTGAGTTAGTATAGTGAAACGATTTGGGACTGATGGCTTTGCTGGTGAGAGAGGGGGTCCTCAGAAATAGCGTATATAGAAGGGAAGTGAAGAAAGGGTTAGGAAAACTGTTACAGCCGCTGGCAACTTTCATACTCATATATAACATTATTATCCCACAGTGTGAAGAAGTAACCCATTTTCACATCCAGCATTTCATTTGAATAGAATCATAGAGTCATATGCTGATCAAGTTTTTTTTTTTTTTTTTTACTTTGTTTTTTTTTGAGGGCAGTGTCACTGGCCCTCATATGTGGGACCCGAACCGGGGCCGTTGGTGTTCGAAGCCAGCGCTTAACCACCGCGCCACTCGGCCGGCCCTCAAGTTTTGTTTTTTTTTGAGGGCAGTGTCACTGGCCCTCATGTGGGGCCCGAACCGGGGCCGCTGGCTTTCCAAGCCAGCGCTTAACCACCGCGCCACTCGGCCGGTCCGCTGATAAAGTTTTTAAAGACAAAAATTGAAAAACAAAAAATCCTATCAAAACAAAATCAATGTACTTTTATAGTTTTAGTACTGGAACTTTCTTGAAGACCTTATTGGTAATTCTTTAGCTTCTATCATGTGAGGAAACCCACTGTGCTTAATTTTTTTCATACTAAGTCTCGTGTATTTAGTTTTCATGATATAAAACAGTATAATTACAATAGATTATTCCCAGAATTCACATGAAATAAAGACTTGCTTTTTAAATGTCGATAAGTTTATTTCTTATTCTCCTTTATCTCATTTTGCTATCCTTAGAATCAGTGTTATATTTAAAAATTAATAAAAGCAATTTACTTTTCAATATATTTGAATAAAAGCAAACACAGCCTCACTTTGAAATTGGTTACATAATTAAATGCCATATTTTATACACTTAAGCATTATTCCTGTTGCTTCCCATAATGGAAAAAGCAAAATGATCACTAATACTAAAACTAAAGTTAGCTTTTCAAAAGTAAAGCTTGAAAAATGTAGAGCTTGCATAATATTTTTAGTATTTCCCTGTAAATGGTGAAGCCGGTGTAAAAGTTAAGAATAAAGGATGAAATTGTGGAAGTGCATGAAGGAAAATCATTATGGTGTTTGTGTGCTTGCCTTAATAGGTTTTTTCATTTATTCAGGGAAAATGTTTAATGAGTGCTTAGTATGTGACAAACACGGGTTTTGACGCTGGGGATAGAGAGCTGAAAGACATGTAGTAGTCCTTGCCCTGAGGAAATTATGGTTTGGTGGGGATCTGGCAGATTACCAGACAGTTTTAATACTAGAGTAAACCCAAGGAGGATGAGAAAATAAAGATGGCACTCAACTCCCTCAGTTAGAGCAATTCTTCCAAGTCCCGGAAGTCCCATTCTGCCCTTGTCACCTGAACTAGTAAATGCAAGTGCCCAGGTACTGTGTGCCTCTTAACAGGAACCTCCTAGATGCAAAATATACTACAGTTAAGAGGACTATGTAGTTTATTGCTCAAACCAGGATGTGTCTGAAAATGCAAGGGGCCCAGTCATTATGCCAGGACCATGGGTGTACACCTGGGACACAGGTTTACAGCCTTAATCATTTTGATATAGGAGGCTGTTTTAAACTTTAAGACTGGAATTTTGAGGGAAATGAACAAGATTTTATTCTTGGTGACAAGTGGTTACATTGGCTTTACAAGTAATTATCACGTAACAAATGAACTTTTTTCTGAATAGCTTGGTTATAATTTTGTATTTATTTAAAGAACACCTTAAAACCTTAATTAACCCTTATACTTCTTTCCTGAATGACAGACATGATTCATTTTATACCTGCAAAGATGATATTTGTAAACTGATTGCCTTGGAAGTATGTTTGAGGAATCTATTCCTCCTTCCAGAATAATAAACCCTTGTTACTTCTGACTGGAGGCACTAAGGTTAAAAGACAGATGAGCCTTATTTGTACTTTTCCTGCCTCAGGCAGCATTCTTTGTCAGCAGAACCCTCAGCCAAGGGTAAAAAGTCTCAGCCATGGTCAGGTCTTATTTGACAAATTATTCTTTTTTTCCCCCCTCTTTGGGAATTCCAGATGCTAATTGACACACTTCACAGTTTCTCATCCCTGCTAGAGCCATACTTTATTGTTATGAATACTCTCTTTTGCCCAGTGTTAAATTTCTGGATGTAGGTGCTTTAAAATATTGGTATAAATACCTAATTTTGCGTTGATACTTTAAAAAAGCATTAAAGGATTGTGAACTTGGACTGGAAATCATTTAATTTGGTCTACATGTAGTTGATATTTGTTTCTCCATCTTTCACTAAAGATGAGGCTTAGAATAAGATGAGGGATTTTTGTTTTTTTATTTTTGGCTAATGTTTGAGTCA
The DNA here is from genome assembly GCA_033961575.1 of Aselliscus stoliczkanus. Classification (NCBI taxonomy): domain Eukaryota; kingdom Metazoa; phylum Chordata; class Mammalia; order Chiroptera; family Hipposideridae; genus Aselliscus; species Aselliscus stoliczkanus. The sequence continues at coordinate 104,507,891 of CM066739.1, forward strand.
AGACCCTTTCATAGTCTCTTTTCCTAATAAAGAATAGCCTCTCAGAATTATTGCGTTACATGACAGTGGCCTTAAAAATCTGAAGACAAAGCAAACTGATTGTAATTTTGAGACCCTATAACTTTGATGTGGTAGTTTTCTGCTCACTTGTATTTAGCAGTTGTTCAGGCTGGAAAATGGTTACATTAACTCATAACTGAAGAGAAGCCAGATAGTTTTTGGGTTTTTTTATTGGTAGGCAGGAGAAGAAGCAGGGGTAAGTGACAGTGAAGTTACTTTGTGGATTAGTTTCCTAAATGAAAATAAAATACTATTTAACTGTCGGAAGATTTAACCAATTTGAAGATTTCAGATCTTGGTTTGATTTTCATGTCAGAAAATGGAGTAGCTTACCTGATCTTGTTTTGAATTATTCACTAAGGAGTCATGATAGAGTCTTAGCCTTCTGGTCAGGAATTTTCGTGTTTGACAACAGGTAGATCTACTTTGATATACAGAGGGTGCCAGTGCATACACATTTTAAGAAAGGAAAAACCTGTATTAAAATTGTAATACCCAATGTATACCGATAACAAAAGATGAATACATGTCATGTTTGACTTCTGCAATTACAAGAGGTCCTTAAAGTGGTTCCCATCAGTGTCCAAACACTTCTGATTATGGTGAATTACTGCTTGAGCAACGTTGACCGAAGTGTCGACTGGTATACATTTTTTTGGCACCGTGTGTGTGTGTGTGTGTGTGTGTGTGTGTGTGTGTGTGTACATATGTATGTATATAGATAGGTATTATATCTATCTCTATATGAGATTTCATTCGTAATTTTTTAAATTAATTAACTATTTTAATAGGCTTTCCTTTTTTTAGGTTCACAGAAAAATCGAGTGGCAGGTGCAGAGGTTTCCCATGTACTTCCTGACCCCCATGTGCATAGCTCTCCCCCCCCCCCCGCCTCCATGATCAGCATTCCCTACCAGAGGGGTACATTTGTTACCTTGCTGAACCTGCATTGACACATCAGTGTCACCCAGAGTCCCTGGTTTACATTAGAGCTCATTTGTTGGTGGTGTACATTCTGTGGGTTTGGATAAATTTATGACATGTATATTTGAGTGCCTTCCTGTCTTTTCAAGGCTGATAGCTCATTTCTTTCTAGTGCTGAGTAGTATCCCATCGTCTGGATGGACCCCAGTTCATTTATCCATCCCTCCAATGAAGGGCATCTTGGTGGCTTCCAAGTTTTGGCAACTATGAATAAAGCTGCTGTAATCATCTGTGTTTAGGTTTTTGTGTGGATATAAATTTTCAGCTTCTTTGGCGTAATACCAAGAAACACGATTTCTGGATCAGGTGGTAAGAGTTTGTTAGTTTCGTAAGAAACTTCAAAACTCTTCCAAAGTGGTTGTACCATTTTGCATTCCCACCAGCAGTGAGTGAGAGTTCCTGTGAATCCTTGCCAGTAGCGGATGGTGTCCACAGTCTGGATTTTGGCCGTCCTAATAGGTGTGCAGTGGTGAAAAGTCCATTTTTTAAAATTATAAAAGTAATATAAATATGTTTGAGAAAATTTGGAGACCAAAGAAAAGAAAAAAAACCAACCCATCATCTTATCCTAAAAATGGCTGCCTTTTATTTATGCATTTTTTATGAAGTTGAAATCAGACTGATATATACAATTCATAATCTAATTTTTTAAATTAATAGACTTCTAGAACGGTTTTAGGTTTACAGAAAAATTGAGCAGATAGCCTACAGTTCCCACAAATCCCTTTCCCACCCGCACAGTGCAGTTTCTTCTATGATGAACGTCTTACGTTGTTACAGTTAGCAAACCAGTGTTGATACATCTTATCAACTAAAGCCCATACTTTATTTGGATTTCCTTTTTTTTTTTTAAGCTTTTTAATTGGGAAATTGGGGAGGGGAACAATGTTGGGGAATCGGGGAAGGGGAACAGACAAGTTGCTGTCTTCTTGTTCTTCAGTCTAGTTGCGGAGGATGTTGCTTCACTGGCCCATGTTGGTATTGTCATTGCGTTCTTCCCGGATGAGACAGATCGGTTGCCACCCTCTGGATGTCACTCACCGCAGCTATTGGCAGCTCACGCTGGCTGCCAGCCACCCACTGTAGCCTATGGCAGCCCACTGCGGCAGGGGCTGCAGCCTACACCGTCGCCGGGGCTCGCACAGCCCAGCTCCAGGTGGAGCTGCTGTTAGCTGTAGAGGGCAGTGTCACTGGCTCTCATATGTGGGATCCAAACCGGGGCCACTGGCATCCCAAGCCAGCTCTTAACGAATGGGCCACTCAGCCGCCCCGGATTTCCTTATTTTTTACCCAGTGTCTTTCTGTCCCAGGAGCCCCTCCAGGAGACCATGTTACACTGAGGTGCCATGTCTCTTTAGGCTCCTCTTGACTGTGGCAGCGTCTCAGTCTTGCCATGCTTTTTATGACCTTGATAGCTTTGAGGAATACTGGTCAGGTGTATTACAGGATGCCTGACTATTGGACTTTGGTTTTGTTTTCATGATTAGATTGGGGTTTGGGTTTTTTGGGGAGGAAGATCACAGAGGTAAAATACCATTTTATGAGTTCATATCAAGGGTACATACTATCATCATGTTTTATGACTGTTAATATTGACTTTGATCATTGGACTATAGAAGAGTTTGTCAGGTTTCTCCGCTGTAAAGTGATTCTCCTTATTCCCTACCCCCTCTCATGTTGTAACCATTGTATAGGAGTCACTATGTGCCCACACTTAGGGAGTGGGGAGTTATGCTCCCCTCCTTCAAAGTGCAGTAGCTACGAGCGCATATAATTTGATTGGAACTCTGCACACAAGAATGTCTCTTCTCCCCCATATATTAATCTACTCAGCCATTTATTTATATCAGTGTAGGCTCGTGGGTATTTATTTTACACTCTGGGTTATACAATCTTATACTACCACTGTACTTGATTTTGTTGTTGCAGTTGTTCTACCTTTGGCCGCGGGTAGTTCTTTCAGTCAGTTCCTCTGCCTTTTTGCCATATCCTCATCAGTGTGTGCTTTGGTTTTGAGTACTTCCTTACTTTCCGGCACGACAAAATGACCCAGGCTCCTCTTGTGTATTTCCTGCTCCCTCCTAGAGTCAGCCATTTCTCCAAGGGCTCTGGTTCCGTTTATCGGAGAATGGTATTTGAAACCTAGTGTGGTTGTTGCTGCTAGGGTGTAGTTTTTTTTCTGGCCCTCTCAGCTGACAGAGTAAAGAAATATGTATGTATATTAACCCGTTTATATGTATTTCTATAAATATTTCTATATGTAGCCATCTGTATCTGTATTAAGTTAAATGTGACTTCTTACCGATATCTCTGGCTTTACTCCGTGACCATGGATCATTTTTACCCCCCTCCCCTTGCTGATCCGTACATTTCCACCCTACCAGTGAAAAACTTGGCTCCCATATGCACCGTTCATTGAATTGTTCAATCGCAGTGTACATGGATGGCACTATCAGAATTGTTAATGTGTACCCATGGGAAATAACTGTAAGACGGGAATACAGTGCTTACCTGCAGCCCTGTTGCCTTTAGTCATACAGAACTCATTCATTTCCAGTTAACCTAGGTCCGCGCCTTTGCCGCATCCCTATCAGTGAGGTCATTTGCAGTACATTTGAAATAGAGCTAGATTCTCTTCTCATAGTCTGGGGTTCCCACAGCCTACTCACTGATTTTTTAAATTTACATCTATTAAGGCTTGCTCTTTGTGTGTTAAAGTTCTATAGGTTTTGACAAATGCATCATGTACCTTCCAGTATCATACAGAATCGTTTCACTGCCCTGAGAATCCCCTGTGCTTTACTCATTCTCACTCCCTCCAAGCCCCTGGCCACACACTGATCTTTGCTTTACTGGAATGTCATATAATTGTCAGATTGGCTTCTTTCCCTTAGCAATATGCATTGAAGCCTCGCTCCCCCATGTCTTTTTGTGGCTTGATAGCTCATTTATTTTTATAGCCGAATAATATTCCATTGTCTGGATGGACCACAGTTTGTTTATGCAGCCACTTATAAAGGACGTCTTGGTTGCTTTCAGTTTGGGCGATTATGAATAAAGCTGGTATAAACATTTTATGTGCAGGTTTTTGTATGAATATGTTTTCAGATCAATTGGGTAAATACCTAGGAGGGTGATTGCTGGATCTCATGGTAAGAAGATGTTTAGCTTTTTAAGAAACTGTCAAACTATCTCCAAAGTGCCAACAGTGAATTGAGTTGCTGTTGTTTCACATCCTCATAGCATTTGATATTATCAGGTTTTTAAAAATTTAACCATTCAAATAGATATGCAGTGGTATCTTGTTTTAATTTGATGAATGATATTGTGTAACTTTTCATGTGCTTATTTGCCATCTGTATACCTTTTTTGGTGAGGTGTCTGTTTAGATCTTTTGTCCATTTTTTAATTGGGTTGTTTGTTTTCTTATTGATGAGTTTTAAGGGTTCTTCATAAATTTTGGATACAAGTCCTTTATCAGATATGTGTTTTCTGAGTATTTTCTCCCAGTCCGTGTCTTGTTTTTTCATTCTCTTAACAGTGTCTTTTGCAGAGCAGAAGTTTTTAATTTTAATAAAATACATCTTAGCAATTTTTTCTTTCATGGATTGTGTTTTTGTCATTTGTACCTAAAATCTCATTGCCGTTCCCAACCTCACCTAGATTTTTCTCCTATGTTATCTTTTAAAAGTGCATTTTTATTATCCACTTTTTACCATAACATCAGACAAAACATATTTCTAGATTATTTTATTCTGCATATGCATATTTACACTTTTAAACAATGGCTTTATAGTTAATCAGATTGTTGTGCTATAATTTTTTGAGCATTCTTTCCCTATTGTTGGCTTTTTTATAAGAACAGAATTTGGAAACAGCCTAAAGAATGATGAATATGTTTATGCCTCACCTTTTCTGAGTTCAGGATTATTTCTTTTATTCTTTCAAATACTTGAGAGCAGCCTGTACACCACTATAATATTCTTGCCCTCATGGAGCTCAAATTTTGACGATTTTCTTAGAATAAATTCTCAGTCATGCCATTGTGAGTTGAAAGAATATGAACATTTTTATGACTGTAGGTGCACATTACCAGTGAAATTGCTTTCCTAAGGGAAGGATTTTTCCTTTTTTATATGGTCATCGTCTCATTTTCCATGTGATATGTTAACTTTAAAAGTAATTGAGGGGCTGGCCGAGTGGCGCATTGGTTAAGCGCTGGTTTTGGGATGCCAGCGGCCCCGGTTCGGATCCCACATGAGGGCCAGTGACACTGCCCTCTACAGCTAACAACAGTTCCACCTGGAGCTGGGCTGTGCGAGCCCCGGTGATGGTGTGGGCTGCAGCCCCTACTGCAGTGGGCTGCCATAAGCTACAGTGAGTGGCCCGCAGCCAGCGTGAGCGGCTGGCAGCCAAGCGTGAGCTGCCAATAGCCGCGGTGAGCGACATCCAGAGGCCGGCGACCAATCTGCCTCATCCGGGAAGAGCGCAATGACGATACCAACAGTGAAGCAACATCCTCCGCAACTAAACTGAAGAACAAAAAGACAGCAACTTGTCTGTTCCCCTTCCCCAATTCTCCAACGCTGTTCCCCTCCACCAATTCCCCAATAAAATCTTTAAAAAAAAGAAAAAAAAAAAAGTAATTGAGGACTGGCCGAGTGGCACGGTGGTTAAGAGCTGGCTTGGGACGCCAGCGGCCCCGGTTCAGATCCCAAATGAGGGCCAGTGACACTGCGCTTTAAAAAAAAAAGTAATTAAGGGGCTGGCCGAGTGGCTCAGTTGGTTAAGAGGGCTTAGAGCACGTGCTCTGATCAATAGGACCGCTGGTTCAATTCCCACATGGGCCAGTGAACGCTGCACCCGAGCTGAGCTGTTGCTGAGCTGCCAACAGGTGGCAGGATAGCTCAGCTGGTGTAACAACAAGATTGCCTGTTCAATGGTGGGCTACGTCCACCCGCAACTAGGACTGAACTCAGCACCTTGAGCTGAGCTGCCTCCTGGATGGCTCAGTGGATAGAGCATATGCTCTTAACAGCAAGGCTGCTGGTTCGACTCCAGCATGGGATGGTGACTACTCCCACCTGTAACTAACATTGAACACACCACCTTGAGCTTAGAGGCCACTAGCTGCCAAAGGGAAGCCAGATGGCGACTGGTGCCCTCCACAGCAAAGACTGAAGAACAGCTTGACTGGTCCCCTTTTCCAATTCCCCAACACTGTTCCCCTCCCCTAATTGCCCAATAAAATCTTTAAAAAAAAAAAAACGTAATTGAGATAATAATGTTGTGTTTCTTAAATTGTTGACCAGATTTGCTGTTTATTAGTAAAAGCTCAAACATTTTAGAAACCTTTGGCCATTTACTTTTAGTTGTGTTTCTCTTGTCCTATCAATAGTGTTCTAAAATGTAAGATGCAAAATATTTCTGAAACAAAATTCCAAAATGTTCTTGATAGTTAGTCATCCAGAATAGTATTTTGTGCAAACACATGCAAGCTTCCCTTCCTTTGACTACACTCATTGCTTATGCATGTCTTAATCTCTTATCTCGAGTGTAAGGGCAAAGTATAGCATGATTGCTAAGACAGTCAATAAAAATATTCTCTGACTTGGTTGTTTGCCTAAGTAAGATAGCAAGGCAGAGTTAGATGCAAAGGAGCCAGCCTAAACCAGTCTGATAATTTAACTGCAAAATTAGAAAGGGCATAGCCTCACATTTCAGTAGAGTGGTTCCTTGTTTTTATACTTTAGTGCCTAGTATAGCTGTACCCACCAACTGTGCAACAAACCAGTGAAAAGTCAGAGAAAGTGTGTCTCCTGATATGTCTGGAGTCTGTCTCTTTTTCTCCAACTTGTGAGGTCTTCACCAAATTGCCAAGAAAATCTATTGTGGAGAAGGTAGTTTGTTTAAAAAGCTTTGTGGAATTGAAAAGATACAACAGCTATGTTAATTTTTTTTAATTATTATTTAAAATTTTTATTTATTTTTTTATTAAAAAGATTTTATTGGGGGAGGGGAACAGCGTTGGGGAATCGGGGAAGGGGAACAGCCAAGTTGCTGTCCTTTTGTTCCTCAGTCTAGTTGCGGAGGATGTTGCTTCACTGGCCCATGGTGGTATCGTCATTGCACTCTTCCTGAGTGAGGCAGATCGGTAACCGGCCTCTGGATGGTCGCTCACTGCGGTAAAATTTTTAAATAGGTTCAGTCACCCAAACTCAGCTATTTTCTTACTTTGCACATTGTGCCTTATTTTTATGGGCAATTATATTTTCTATGCTCATAATCACAACTCACAATATTTTTATATTTTAAATGCAAAAAACCCCCAAACAAACAACTTGTAGTCCATCTTTGTTTTGGGTTTCCCTAATATTAGATATTTGGCTGAGCAAATTTTTTTTCAAATTCTCTGTCAGATGAAAATTTTTTACAGCCTTGAATGCTAAAAATCTAACAAGGAATCTAGATCTCAAAAAACAAAATCTGAATTATATTTGTAATGTAATGGTATTAACCCAATGTTTAGTGAATTGACTTTTGTCTCTCACAAAACAGCTTTAATAAACTTTTACTTTCTGGCTAAACTTTGTAATTGTCTGTTGCTGATATTCTTAACTACACTAGGTTCAAAATGTGTCCTATTGTTTATGGAAGAATAGGACAAGAAGCCAAAGCAGTAGTAGGGTAAAAACTAGCCCTGGCTTAATTTTCTTTTCATTACTCTATGAAATAGACTTGTAAAACTTGGAAGTATTGAAGGTTTATCGGTTTTCCATGAAGATGTGGGAGATGAAGGAAAAAGGATGTGTTCTATCCATGAAACAATATCATGCTGCAGAGATGTGTCATGTAGGATATTCATGACAGCTTGTTCATAAGAGCAGAAAAAATGCAGCGCAATCTAAAAGTAAAATGGGATTATGTATCATGCTGATGGACTGCTAGTTCATATTAATAAATGAGAATATATAATAACTTTTTTGGGGGGGTTGGGGGAGGGTAACAGCGTTGGGGAACCGGGGAAGGGGAACAGACAAGTTGCTGTGCTTTTGTTCTTCAGTCTAATGGAGGACATTGCTTCACTGGCCCATGTTGGTACCATCATTGCGCTCTTCTTGGGTGAGGCAGATCGGTCACCAGCCTCAGGGCGGCTGCTCACAGTGGCTCTTGGCAGCTCACACAAGCTGCCAGCCACTCACGCTGGCTGCCGGCCACTCACTGTAGCCTATGGCAGCCCACTGCACCAGGGGCTGCAGCTATGCCATCCTGGGGACTCACGGCAGCCCAGCTCCAGTTGGAGCTGTTGTTCACCATCTTAGCTGTAGAGGGCAGTGTCACTGGCCCTCATGTGGGATCCGAACCAGGGTCCCTGGCATCCCAAGCCAGCTTTTAACCAACGAGTCAGTAGGCCGGCCCTGTGTGCTGTACTTTTGATAGACATTTGGCTGTTTGGGACCATTATGACTAAAGCTTCAAAAAACATTCAGCTACGTTTGTTTGTGGGGACATGTTTGCATTTCTTTTGGACCGTTAGGTCATGTAGTAAATATTTGTTGACCATTCTAAGAACTTGCCAGATGGCTTTCGTTTTGTGCTCCCATCAGCAATGTATGAGAATTCCAGTTCTTCCACATCCTTGGCAGACTTGGTGTTGTCACTTTTTTTTATTTGAACTGTTCTTATGGACATGTAGATATTGTGTTTTAATCTACAAAATTGAAAAGTATACCTTATTGTTTGCAGTTATAGGAATTCATTGTCTGTTTTTACAGGCTGCCTCTGAGGGACTAATTTACCCTTAGTTACTTTATTGTAAGTCACAGGGGGTCAAAATAATATTCTCCTTACCGTATAGCATGGCCCCTTCCTGTGGGACATATAGTGATTGGCTCTGTCTATTTCCACCCATATCTAGTTTCATTATATATAGCTTCCTTCACAACCAGTACACAAAAACAAATCCTGACTATTGAGAGCTTTTTCCTGCTTCTGGGAGTGTGTATATCACCTTTACAGTTTCCTCAGTTGGCTAACTTGAGTTGAATAAAAGTCTTATCTAAAAAGTCACGCCCAGTAGCTAGCGAAAGGCTTCTTGGATGGGCCAAATTTTGGTTTCGTGTAAAAACGGAGACTTTTATTGAAATTATCAAGTGTGTCTTTACAGTGCTGAAGACACAAAGTAAATTGAGTATCATGTAGTTTGCCTAAGGAAATAAAATTTTCTTGGATTGTTGGAGGGTTTTTTTGTTGTTGTTTTTTTGAGGGCAGTGTCACTGGCCCTCATATGTGGGATCCGAACCGGGGTCACTGACGTCCCAAGCCAGCGCTTAACCACCACTCCACTCGGCTGGCCCATGGATTGTTGGAGTTTTTGGTAGCCTTTTTCCCCCACATTTTTTTTTCTTTTTTTAGAGGGCAGTATCACTGGCCCTCATATGTAGGATCCGAACCTGGGCTGCTGGCGTCCCAAGCCAGCTCTTAACCACCGTGCCACTCGGCTGGCCCTTCCCCCACATTTTATTATGAAAAATTTTGAACGTACAGAAAAGTTAAAAGATTTCCACTGTGAATACCTGCATACCTACCACCTAGATTCTATAATGGACATTTTGCTGTATTTGTTTAATCACATACCTGTTGAAACATTTTTGATAGTCTGTGTAAGCTACTGTCTTTGTGGAAGAAGCATAGATGGGTAGAACCTACTAGATGGGTAGATACTTTCGTGTGGTGTAAGACTTAGAGGTTCTCTGATGCATGGTCTCATGACGGTGACTATCTTGTGATCCCCATTATCATTGGCTGAGAGCTCAGTGATTTATTTTCAAATGAATTCCACCTAGACCATGTTTCAGGGAAAAGAAAGACAAGGGAAACTGGTAGTGGAAGGGGTTAGGAGGCCAAGGCTCTACTCACGAGGTTGCACAACCAATACAAATCCTATCACAGGAATAGTTACCATTTATTGAGTGGTTACCGTGTTCTAAAGCTTTATCTCATTTTAGTTCTGACAACAACTCTATTAGTTATAGGTATTATTAACCCTATTTTATGGGTTAGGAAATCGAGGGTTAGTTAGATTGAATGATTTACCCCATGTCTTACCTGTTAAATGGCCCCCTTGGTATTGAAACCCAAGTCTCTCTAATTCCAAAACCCATGCTTTGAACCGAAATCTGTACTGCTAAAATTCCCTTTTTTTGCAGAATTCATAGTTTGCCTTCATTTATGTTTTTAGAATTGGGCCACACCTAATTTGAACCTGGTATAGTAGCATTCTTGGGGAAAAGCTTATCGTATAAATAGCTTTATGACTGTCAAGACCTCTTAATTCTAGACGAGGGAGAGCCCTTTTTGAAATCAGACATCCTGGGTTTTTACTGACCTCATTACATTCCCTGAAGAATGAAGGAATTTTCAGCTTCGTATTAAGTTGTGGGATGTATAGCATTCATTCTGTAGACCAAATAAATACTAGTGAGTGTGTTTAGGATGTGACAGTGGTAGTTCTTTCCTGCCCTTTTTTTTTTGAAAGAGGTTTTTGGGATGATAGCCAAGTCGAAGCTTCTCACTAATAAGGAAGTGAAACCTAAGCAAGCGCCCTTATTCCCCACCGGCTCTCGCAGAAGCCTGTCTTTGGTTCCTCTGATGGGCTTCAGGGCCTGTTTCTGTGAGTGACCTGGGAGCAGTGCCTTCTGACTTCAAAGCTAAATGGGTGCAGGGACTTTGAAAACAGCAATTCTGGACCTTTCTAGAGATTACATATTCCTTTTGGAAGCTGATGAAAGCTGTGGACCCTCTTCCCAGGAAATAAAATGCATACATATATGCACACAAATACAGTTTACATATACATTTTCTAAGTGTTCACTGGCCCCCAAGTCTATCAACAGAGTAAACACCCTTTAACAGAAAAAAATTAGGCAGCTGAAAAGATTTGACCATCAGTTCTTAAACAGTTTTCACAAATATGCACCTCATAAAATTGTACTAATATAAAAAATTTTGTTTTAGTTTCCAAGATATTTTGTTCCATCTCAAAGGGTTAGTGGTTCCGACTTTGTTAAAAAAAAATTAACAAGGATATTTGTAAATTAGCTAAGATCCTAAGGATAGAGGAAATGCTTTGTGTTGATTTCTAACTTGCTTTTTTGATTTTATTTCTTCTACCAGCAAAACATTTTCTCAGAACTACTAATAAGGCCAAATATTTAGATGAAATCCTTTGCTAGTCCTCAGCATTAGGTTTCCACTTCTTCCTTTTTTTCTAAAGATATTATTAGGGAATTGAGGGAGGGGAACAGCGTTGGGGAATCAGGGAAGGGGAACAGACAAGTAGCTGTCCTTTTGTTCTTCAGTCTAGTTGTGGAGGACATCGCTTCATGGCCCATGTTGGTATTGTGATCATTGCGCTCCTCCCAGGTGAGGCAGTCGCTCGCCGACCATTGGACGGCCACTCACAACGGTTTACTGCAGCTCACGAAAGCACACACAAACTGCCGTGCAGGCCATCCCGACTGCAGCCTACGCCGTCACTGGCAACTCTCAGCAGCCCAACTCCAGGTTGAGCTGTTGTTCAGAATCTTAGCTGTAGAGGGCGCAGCATCACTGGCCCGCATGTGGGATCCAAACCCGGGCCTGCTGCTCAGAGCTGGGATCTCAAGCTAACTCTTAACCAACGTGCCACTCGGCTGGCCCTCCATTTTTTCTTTAACCAGTCTCTTCATTATGAAGTCTCTTCATAATCAGGCACTTTTTTCCTTTGGATACCTTCAGATGCAAGTGTGCAGGCACCACTCCCTACAAGCTACGTTTTATTACGTTCATCCTCAACAACTCTGTTGGGGACTTTTTTTTTTTTTTTTTTTGGCTGAGCCATCCTGCCACCTGTTGGCAGCTCAACGGCAACTCAGCTCGGGCTGGCATCGAACTGCCGTTGCTCAGAGCTCAGCTCGCACTCTTGAGCAAGCTCTTAACCAACTGAGCCACTCGCCCGGCCCTGTTGGGGACTTATTATTGTCCCCATTTTACAGATGTGGACAGCAACACTAAAAAAGTTTTAAAAAATAATAATAAAAAAGGTTAAATGATCCAGACGAATGCTGGTACTAACAGGCAGATTTGAACCTGTGTAGATTTAACCCCAAAGACCATTTTCTTATCACCCTGCTCTGTGATCAAAGAGTTGGCCATTTTTTCCTGGTCACCGATCTGACCTGATCTGAATTTTAAAAGCCCCAATTTCCATCCGTGGAAGGGACTCTTTATTTTCTTCTACAGCTAGCCAGTTGTAAAATTACCTTGTGTGTGTGTGTGTGTGTGTGTGTATGTGTGTGTATGTAAGTTAGACTTTAGGTTGGGACATGTCAAGAGTGCTAAATTTGCCGGCTAGATTATTAAATCAAAAATAAGGAGAAGCTTGTGGGGTGATCTCCTGCCTGTTCTGTTTATATAAATGGATGTTTCAGATACCAGCCTTGGACAGACAATTCCAGTGACTGAAAAGTTTGTGGAAGGTTTGTTACTAAACTTAGCATCAATTTCAGGGGAAAAAAAACCCTAATGGGTTGGAACAGGACTGAAGAAGAGTTTAACCCTAAAGGGTAGTTAAGATTTTAACAAATTGACTGCAGGCCAGGTGTGTACCCCGAAGCCCGCTGGGGCCAGCCGTGGTGGGAACCTCCGGGTCAGCTGGCTGCCCGGTGGCTTTGCTGAGGTAGCAGGCTGACTCAGCATTCTGGGAAGGTGGTTCAGTTGGTGGAGTGAGTTTTAGGAGACTCAGCATCTTTCCTGACAAAATTATTGTTACTCCACATCTTGTACTTTTCCTACTTTCAGCCTCTTCATACACAGCAGAACAGGAAGGAGAATGAGTAGGTTGTTGTACCATCTAGCCTGAGATGTACCTTTTTTTAGTGTGAACAGATTACACAGAGCAGGAAAGGAGTAGATAGAATTCTAAGAGAGATGAATAGAAATGATTGGGAGCCCCAAGGAAGCTGGTAAAGAAATTGCAGAGAGATCACCTCATTGCCTTTTTAAAAACTGAGTGATAGAAGAAACTAGTGTGCGTGGAGATGTGTACCATTTAACTCCCAAGGTGACGAAACATGGAAAATTAAGCTGACTAATTTGAAGATATGGGGAAAAATCAGATATAAATATAAAAGAATTAAGTTATACTTTTTGAGCCTTAAGGGGATGCATTTTGTGAAAAACTCCTTTTAGCAGAATCTCCAGGAGGTTTAAAAAGGATAGTTCAGATGGCAGGATTATTAAAAGTCTCTTGCACTGTATTTTATATGTGCTTGGTCAGGACAAGGAGATTGGACCCTTCAGCTTTAAAAGCTTTGTTTCCTCCTCAGCTTGGTTCACCTCCTTCCTGAAGCTGTGTGTGGGATTCTAGCATAGACGGGTAGGTCCTTGCACCTGTTTCCATTTCCTGCCCCTCCGCCGTAAGTTTGCAACACTTTTTGACACTCTGATCTGTAAAAACCTAAAAAGCTTTTCTGGAACCAAACTCATTCTTTGATTTTATGGTTCGTTCATTCTGCGTGACACTGGAGTGGGGGCAGGAGGGTGGAGCTACAAGGCGTTTGGACCCTTCTGGTTTATGGGATTGTCTTTTTCCCTTTTTCCCCTTAGGAACGGCGTGAATGTTGAGGGGGCGACACACAAGCAGGTGGTGGACCTGATCCGAGCAGGCGAGAAGGAATTGATCTTGACAGTGTTATCTGTGCCTCCTCATGAGGCAGATAACCTAGATCCCAGTGACGACTCGTTGGGACAATCATTTTATGATTACACAGAAAAGCAAGCAGTGCCCATATCGGTCCCCACATACAAACATGTGGAGCAGAATGGTGAAAAGTTTGTGGTGAGTGTCAGCCCAACTCCATCCTCACAAGTCTAGCTTTTGTTTCCCCTGATCTTAACGTGTATGATGCATATTAGAGCGCTAGAGTAAATGACTGCCACTAGGTGAGTCTGCCACCGGGAAGGTGGGTTTGCACTAAATAAAAGACACTGAACCTGATTTATTGCAGGGCGAATGATGATAATGAAGTGTCCTATTTCTGCTTAAGTGTGATTCCTTTTTATTCCAATTTTAAGTTTGCATTCTGGCCCGTTGTGGACGTGTGTGAGTTTGTTTTGTTTGTTTGGTTTAGTTTTGTTTGTTCTTGTATTGGTTGTCATAGCTCGTTGCTAATGGCAGTCTCTCACTGTTGATTCTAGAACTATGGAGCAAGTTTAACCTTAAAAGGTGGTGTGTTCCAAAACATTTGGGTCACACAGTATGTCCATGTCAGAACCTACAAGTGCCTTGGACTATTCTCCACATCTTGTCGTTTTCATTTTCTTTGCAGATGGTTGTGTGAATGATTAACTCTGGTTTCCCCCCGGGGTCCTAACTATATTCTCAATGCAATTCACAGGAGCTATTTTATCTATTTCCGTTCTGTTGCTGTTGCAGATGTGCAAGAAAGCCTATCTTGAATTTTGGGTGATACATGCCAGCCCCTTTACTGAGTGCCTTTGTTTTTCTTCAGCACCTAATTGCCACTAGTAGCCCAGTCTACTTAATTTTCCTCTTAGTTGCAATATGCTTTATTTGCCTTTGATTATTTGGGGAATGTTGACATAATGAGAAACTCATTATTCTTTGTTAAAAAACGCAGTGGGTTCTGTTAGATATTGGCCAACAGACTACGTGTGTGTAAAGTTGACCTCTAGCTGAAGTTGCAGCCTCTGAAACAGATTTGTCCGCATATAGGAATGAGCCATAGACATTTATGGTAAATTCTTTGTAGCAAGAAGATGAGAAAGCAAGCAAGAAAGGCAGATAAGTTCCAGAAGTATTAGATGATGTTTGACTACATGTGTAATTTAGCTGGAGATGATAGCACATGGGTTTTATGTCAGATGGCCGGTGTATCCTCCGAACCGTGCACACAAAACTCAGAGTTGTGTGTTTCCGAGGTGCTGTACTTTGAATCATAAAGCACATAAAAAGTGGAAATCAGGGTCAGGCCCTAAAGTGGAGCAGACAGGATGTTGAGACCTTTGGGGAATTACCTGAGCCCTTGGGAAGCTCTGCAGACTTCAGCAAAGAATGAAACTACCAATTGTCCTGTTTTAAAAAATCAGCTTTATTGAGCATGATTTACCTACATTAACATTCACCCATGTTCAATGTCCAGTTTCATGAGTTTTGATAAATGTACGAAATTTTATAATCACCCCCACCACAACCCAGACAGAGGACATTTCTGCCACCCGGAAAAGTCCTCTCATGCCTATTTGCGGTCTGCCTTCTCCACCTATCACCATCCTGTCAGCCACTGAGGACTTTCTGTCATTCTGTTTTGCCCTTTCTAGAATGTCAATCCATGGAATCATACTATATGTAGTCTCATGTTTGGCTTTGTTCACTTACTGTAGTCCTTTTAAGATTGCTACGTGTTGTTACAGATCTCAGTAGTTTATTCCTCTTTAATTGCTGATAATGTCCCATGGGATGGATCTACTACAATTTATCCATTCACTTTGTTGATGCACATTTGGGTTGCCTCCAGTGTGGGGCTAGTATAGCTAAAACTTCCATGGGTAACATGAGTGTTTGGGTCTTTATGTAGACTTGTGTTTTCATTGCTCTTGAGTACATACATAGCTAGCAGTGGCATTGCAGGGCCATATGGTAAGTGTAAGCATAACCTTGTAAGAAATTGTCAAAGTGTTTTCCAAAGAGGCCGGACCATTTCTGCTTTCTCACCTGCAATGGAGAACTCTATTGGGTTGTCGGAAAAGTCATGACGCATTTTTGCAACGAAAAATTTAGAAAAAACACGTCATGACTTTTCCGATAACCCCAATAGTTGTGCCAAAACCTCTTGAACACTTGGTGTTTTTAGTTGTTTAAATTCTAGCTATTCGAGTGGGTGTCGCACTGGTTTTCATTTGCGTTTGCCTAGTGACTCATGATGGTGAGTTTATTTTCATGTGCTTAATGGGCATTCTCACATCTTTATTGATGAGGTATCTGTTCGACTTTTTTGTCCATTTCAAAAATTGGGTTGTTTGTCTTATTATTTTGTTGAAAGAGTTCTTTATGTATTCTCAATCTAAGTCCTTTATCAGATAGATGTTTTGTAAAATATTCCTCCCAGCCTGTGGCTTGTTTTTTTATTTTATTTTTTAATAGTGTCTTTTGAAGAACGGAAGTTTTAAATTTTGATGAAGTCCAGTTTGTCAGTTGTTGTTTTTTTTCATTTACAGATAATGCTTTTTGTGTTCTAAGAAATCTGCCTAACCCAAGGGCACAAATCTTTTATGTTTTCTTGTGAAAGTTTTATAGGTCTAACTCTGTGTTTTTGTAATAACTTTATTGAGGTATGATTCACATACCATAAATTCACCCACTTAAATCACACAGTTCAGTGGTTCTTAGTATGTTCAGAGTTGTGCAACCATCCCCATAGTCAATTTTAGAACATTTTCATCTCCTCAGAAAGAAACCCCATGCCATTTAGCCATCATCCTCCAAACCGCCCATTGCCCTCCAGCCTTAGGTAGCTGCTAATCTACTTTCTGTCTCAGTAGATCTGCCTATTCTGGACATTTTAGGTAAGTGAAATCACGTGTTTTCAAGGTTTATCCATGTCGTAGAATGTTATCAGCCAAATAACTTTCCACTGTAGGATATGCCACATTTAATTTTTCTCTCCTTCTATTGATGGACGTTTGGGTGTCCACTTTTTGCCTATTATGAATAATGCTGTCATGAGCATATATGTGCAAGTTTTTGTGTGGATATATGTTTTCGTTTCTCTTGGATATATATTTAGGAGCAGAATTGCTGGGTCATATGGTAACTCTTATGTTGAATCTTTTTTTTTTTTTTTTAAAGATTTTATTGGGGAATTGGTGGAGGGGAACAGCGTTGGGGAATCGGGGAAGGGGAACAGACAAGTTGCTGTCTTTTTGTTCTTCAGTTTAGTTGCGGAGGATGTTGCTTCACTGTTGGTATCGTCATTGCGCTCTTCCCGGATGAGGCAGATCGGTGGCTGGCCTCTGGATGTCGCTCACCGCGGCTATTGGCAGCTCACGCTTGACTGCCAGCCACTCACGCTGGCTGCGGGCCACTCACTGTAGCCTATGGCAGCCCACTGCAGCAGGGACTGCAGCCCGCACCATCACCGGGGCTCGCACAGCCCAGCTCCAGGTGGAGCTGTTGTTAGCTGTAGAGGGCAGTGTCACTTGCCCTCATGTGGGATCCGAACCGGGGCCGCTGGCATCCCAAAACCAGCGCTTAACCAATGCGCCACTTGGCCGGCCCTTATGTTGAATCTTTAGAGGAACGGCCAGACTGTTTTCCAAAGTGACTGCACCATACTTTTCATCTGACATTTAGGTCAGTGATTCACTGAGTTGATTTCTGTGTACTGTGTGGCAGGATCAAGGTGTGTTTTGTTTTGTTTCTTTTCCATGTGGATATTCAGCTGTTTCGGTAACCTATTTTGAAAAGAATATCCTTTCCCCGTTGAAATACCTTGGAAGTATTGTTGAAAATCATGAACATATATGTGTGGTTTTATTTTTGTTCTCTGTTCTCTTCCATGGATTATATGTCTGAACATTTCAATATTTACATCTTTTTGAGTTTGGCCTCTGGTTAGAGTATTTCCCCTTGAAAATGGGTCATATCCTCCTGGTTCTTCAATGAGTAATTTTGTTTTGTTTTGTCTTTTTTATGATGAGTAATTTTGAATTGTACCCTGGATGTTGTGAATGTCAAACTGTGTAGGTTCTGGGTTCTGTGATATTCCTCTGAGGACCGTTGATGTTTTTGTCTTGCCTGACAATTAGCTTTAAGCTGTGCCACCTTCTGTGGGTTGTACTTCACGTCTCAGTGCAGTTCTCTCAGCCTTTGCTGTGCTGCTCTGAGTCTGTCCTGCATACATGTCGTTCAGAGAGGGGTTGGTGGAGATATTTGTGGTGTTACTTCATTGACAGAATTAAGCAATCCTCTTCTCTATCTGCCTGTCCTCTGGAATTCTCCCCTCTTCTGGTGGCAGCCATGGTTGCCCAGACTCCCTCCTCTTTTTCCTCCAGCCAGAAAGATGCCAGGGCTCCTGTCAGAGTGTTAGTTGCAGTAGCAGAAAGTTAGGCTACTTTGTGACTGATGCCCACTATCAGGGCAAAGCCCCCAAAAGCGGGACACTGCTCCACGCTTTGAATCCCCTCTACAATCTGCTTGCTATTAGTGTGCTGTTCAGAATCCTCAGGTAATTGGTTTTTGTCTTTTGTCCAGAATTTGTAGTTATCACTGGGAAGGTTAGTCTATAGGGAGCTTATATAATAAAACCTGAATTTCATATTGATATGAAAATAAATAAATAAAAAATAAATAAAACCTGAATAAAATCTTCAGTTCTAACAGTTTTTTCTTTATGTATAATAAAGCTGTTATATGTTCTTGAGAATCAATCCCTTTAACATTATGAAATCTCTCTCCTTATCCCTTATAATATTCTTGGTTCTGAGGTCTTTCTCTAATATTAACATCGAGCCACCAATAGCCACTTCACCTTTCTCTTGATGGTTGTTTTCAGTGGATATCTTTTCCATCCTTTACTTTAAACCTAGCTATATAGTTATACTTAAAGTGGGTTTCTTATAAATGTAAGAGCATATATTTATGTCTTGGTTTGTATCCATTTTGGCAATCTCAGTCTTTTTATTTGGAGTGTGTATATAAATGTGTTCTTACATTTAGTATAAATATTGATGTAGTTAGGGTTAAATCTACCATCATATTCTTTGTTATCTATGTCTCATCTGTTTTTTATGCCTTCTTTTTTGATCAATAAAATATTTTAAAATCCATTTTATCTCTACTGTTGCATTAGATATAACTTGTTTTGTTTTCTTAGTAGCTGTTCTATGTTTACAGTGTACACCTTTAATTTATAAGTATTACCTTTAAAAATACAATATTACTTTATAATATAAGAATTTTGCAACAGTGTTTTTCATTTCCTCCTCCCATCTTTTGTGCTGTTTTTGTCATATATTTTACTTCTATATGTGTTATAAATTCCATGATCCTTTGTTGTTAGTTTTGCTTTAGACAATTAAAGACATTAAAAATGAGAGGGCCGGCAGAGTGACGCAGTGGTTAAGCGCTGGCTTGGGAAGCCAGAGGCCCTGGTTCAGGTCCGACATATGAGGGCCAGTGACATGACTCTGCCCTCAAAAAAAAAAAAAAATGAGAAAAGATTTCTTTTACATTTAACCACATATTTACCATTTCTGGTGTCCTTCATTCTTTTGTGTAAATCCAATCTCCATGTGGTATCATATTCCTTCTGCCTGAAGAACTTCCATTAATATTCTTATAGTACAGATCTGGCAATGAATTTTCTTAGCTTTTGTTGATCTGAAGAAGTCTTTATTTCATCCCTATTTTGAAAGATATTTTTACGGGGTATAAAATTCTGGGTTGATAGTTTTTTCTTTCAGTTCTTTAAAATGTCACTCTAATCTTCTGGCTTGCATAGTTTATGATAGAAGCCTGTTCATTTTAGTTTTTGTTACTCTATCTGTAACATTTTAACCCCTCCAGCTACCTTCAAAGTTTTCTCTTTGTAGTTGGTTTTCGAAAGTTTGATTTGTATGTGTCTAAGAGGGAGTTTCTTGGTATTTATTCTGCTTGGAGTTCTAAACTTTATATCTGTGGTTTGATATCTTTTATTATTTTTCAAAAATTCTTAACCAGTATGTCATCAGATATTTCTTCAGCCTCATTCTTTATCTCTTGTCCTTCTGAGATTCCAGTTACATGTATGTTAGACTGTTTGATATTGTCCTGCAGCTTTTGGATGCTCTATGTTTATTTTTTCCTCTTTTTGTTTTAGTTTAAATGAATTTTATTACTCTGTTTTCAACTTCACTGATTTTTTTTCTCAGCTGTGTCCAGTCTACTGATTATCCTGTCAGAGAAATTCTTCATCTCTGGTACCATGTTTTTCATTTCTGTCATTTCCATTTGATGTTTTCTATCTCCTGAAATTTGCTATCTGTTCATACATGTTGTCTACTTTTTCCATTAGATCTTTTTTTTTTTTTTTAAATGAAGGAAGGAGAGGTTTTGTTTTGTTTTGCTTTGTTTTGTTTTTAAAGATTTTATTGGGGAATTGGGGAGGGGAACAGCGTTGGGGAATCGGGGAAGGGGAACAGACAAGTTGCTGGTTTTTGTTCTTCAGTCTAGTTGTGGAGAACGTCGCTTCACTGGCCCATGTTGGTATCATCATTGTGCTCTTCCCGGGTGAGGCAGATCGGTCGCTGGCCTCTGGATGTCGCTCACTGTGGCTATTGGCAGCTCACGCTTGGCTGCCAGCCGCTCATGCTGGCTGCTGGCTGCTCACTGTAGCCTATGGCAGCCCACTGCAGCAGGGGCTGCAGCCCACACCATCCCCGGGGCTCGCACAGCCCAGCTCCAGGTGGAGCTGTTGTTAGCTGTAGAGGGCAGTGTCACTGGCCCTCATGTGGGATCCGAACCGGGGCCGCTGGCATCCCAAAACCAGCGCTTAACCAATGCGCCACTCGGCCGGCCCTCCATTAGATCTTTTAACATATTAATCATAGTTATTTTAAAGGCCCTGATAGTTTCAACATCTGGATATCTCTCAGACTGCCTTATCTCTTGACGTAAATGGAGTTTTTGTTTGTTCGTTTATTTGTTTGTTTTGGGGGGTCTTGCTTTTCTGTCGTCCTGTAATATTTGATTGAATGCCAGTCATCATGTGTAGAGCATTAGAAACTAAAGTAAATAATGTTTGAACTTGAAAATGTGTAAGCCTCTCTTCTGTTAGGGAATTGAGTCAGTTAAGCCCAATTTGGATTTTGTTGTGGTCATCAGTACCATTATTGTGCCACAGGCACTCTAACAGTAGGCCGCCTTGTGCTCAGAATAGGGGCAGTGGTCAAAGGGTTTTTCTCAGTGTTCTACTCTCCCTTCCCTCTCAGCTTCTAGCCACCCTGCATGCCTGTACCCCAGATAGGTTCTCTCTCAACACTCTGGCCCCTTCCCCACTGGTGGACTATTCTTGCTTTGTACTTGGGCTAGATTCGGGGTAGAGGTAGATGGGTTCTATGTTGTCTGATTCAGCCTCAGTCTTAGGCAGGGTCTGTGTGCCTGTGTCTTGGGGATGAGGTTTTTTTCTGCCATTCCTCCTTGTCACTGCCACAGTCAGCCCTCTCCCTGCGGTTAGTCTTGGGAAAAGTTTCTTGTCCCTCCCCCAGCTCTGGCAGACCTCCTACAGTATCAAGATAAGAACATGGGTCTAAGATATTTTCCAGACTCTCCCCAGGAGTGGAAGGTTTTGCTTTTACTCTTTCCACAGAAGCAGTGTATCTTTGCTTGTGGCCTCTGAAGTAGAGAGTTTGCTGCCCATCCCCAAAGGCTTAAGGCTTTTGCTTAGTAAAAGAGAAAGGTCTAGGGAAAGTGGGAGGTGTATGTGTTTGTCCCCTATCAATTGCCTTCTCCTCCCTCATAATCATAGGAAGGCTACCAAGGGAGACTATCTCTGGCCTCCTGCCTGGCCCCAGTCTTTCTTGTGAGCACAGGTGGTCCATGAAGAAACTTGCAAGTGAGCAGGAGCTGTCTTATGTCTGGGGTAGGATTGCAGTTTCTGCAGATTCCTGAATGCTAAGCAGAGGCAGGAGCAGCCAGTGGTCACTGCTGCAGGTCTTTGTCTGCTGATTCTTTTGTGTCTGTCATTTCTGAGTCTGTTTCTCCTAACTGAGTTTTCTTCTGGTTGCAGGTCAAATTTCCATACCTCTTTTTGTCCAGTAATTTTTGATTGGATATTGCAGACTGTGAATTTATTGTGTTGGGTGTTAGATTTTGTTTTATTCCTTTAGAGAGTGTTAGAATTTTTTTTGCTATCATGCAGCCAAGTTACTTACATATTACTTTGATGCTTTTGAGTTTTGTTTTTAAGCTCTTTTAGGGCGAGTTTAAAGTAACTTTTACTGTAGAACTAATTTAGCTCCACTCCTAAAGCATGACCCTTTTGAGTTCTCTTCTAAATGTCATGTAGATTCAAGGAAGGTCTCTCTATTCTGGCTGGAGGGAAGTCAGTTGATTCCAGACCCTTTTGGAACCCCAGGATTGGCTCATTTTACAGCTCATCCTGGTGATAGTTCTTTCCTCAAATTGTTATTCAGCCCAAGTTCAGGGGGATCCTATGCAGAAATCAGGAGCTCTGTCTCTCTAGCTCCCTCCTCCTGTGTACTCTGTCCTGCAGATTCTAGCTGCTTTGGCCTCTCTGAACTCCAGTCTCTGTCTCCCCAACTCACTGAAGTGGCTGAACTCTGTTTTGGGGACTCTGTCTGAGTCGCAGTGCAGGCGTTACCTGTAGGCAGAAAACCTACATTATGGAAGGGCTCATCTTGTTTGTTTCTCAGTTCTCAAGGATCACAGTTCTTAGCTGCCTGTTGTTGTCCAGTGTCTGAAAATAATTGCTTCCTATATCATGTCCAGTTTGCTAGTTGTTTACAGTGGGAAGTTAATTACAGACCACCCAGAAGTTCCCAGATTGTCCTGTAAAAGCAGAATATTGTTATTTATGGGCAATTCAATTAAAACTTGATTTTTTTTTTTTAAAGATTTTATTGGGGAATTGGAGGAGGGGAACAGACAAGTTGCTGTCTTTTTGTTCTTCAGTCTAGTTGCGGAGGACGTTGCTTCACTGGCCCATGTTGACATCGTCACTGCGCTCTTCCTGGATGAGGCAGATCGGTCGCCGGCCTCTGGATGTCGCTCACCGCGGCCGCTGGCAGCTCACGCTGGCTGCTGGCCGCTCACTGTAGCCTATGGCAGCCCACTGCAGCAGGGGCTGCAGCCCACACCGTCACCAGGGCTCACACAGCCCAGTTCCAGGTGGAGCTGCTGTTAGCTGTAGAGGGCAGTGTCACTGGCCCTCATATGTGGGATCCGAACCTGGGCTGCTGGCCTCCCAAAACCAGCTCTTAACCAATGCACCACTCGGCTGGCCCAAAACTTCATTTTAAATATTCTTGGCTTTAAAAGAAATACCAATGGAACTCTCCTTCACGCTATATAGAGAAAATAATTCCAGATGGATTAAGGACTTAAATGACAAAATAAAAAATGAAAAGCTCTTAGTAGAAAGTATAGGTGAATAGCTTTTAGATGGTGGGGATAGCAAAAAAAGTTTCTTCAGATACAGAAAGCATTGGACATAAAAATATTGATAAACTAGACTCTTTTAAAATTGAGAACTTCAAAAAAATTAAGATACTTGGGCCGGCCGAGTGGCGTGGTGGTTAAGCGCTGGCTTGGGAAGCCAGTGGCCCCGGTTCGGTCCCACATATGAGGGCCAGTGGCACTGCCCTCAAAAAAAAAAAAAAAAAAAAAAATTAAGATACTTTAAAGTGAGAGGACAGATTTCACCACCCTTGAGCGAGGTATTCACAATATACACAAGTGAAGTGATTATGTGAAGAATATATAAAAAACTACAAATCCATGAGAAAAGCACAAAAACACGATATAACAGTGGGCAAAACATATGAATAGGTATTTTACAGAAGATGCTGACATGGCCAATAAATATATGAAGAGATGATCAGCATCACTGGTAACTAAGGAAATATAAATTAGACCATAGTAGAAATCTTTTCACACCCATTTCATTGGCAGAATTTCAAATTGGCATTAAGAGGATTTCTTTCTTATTTTTTAATTTTTTTAAATTTGGGAACAGCCATGGTCATTGGTTACACATTGCTTTCATGCTACAGAGGCACAACTGACTCTTTTAAGGAGGGCGCAGCTCACAGCGGCCCATGTGGGGATCAAACCTGCAACCTTGGTGTTATCAGCACCACGCTCTAACCAACTGAGCTAACCTAGGTCACCCCCAAGAGGATCTTTTTGATACTGCTGAAAGGAGTATAAATTGATGGATCCCTAGGAGAACCTCTTATAGGTATGCAACAGGGAGCTTATATGGAAATGTTTGTAGCCATGTTGTTCACAATAGCAAAATCCCAGAAACAACCCAAATACCCATCAATGGAAAAACAGATTTTTAGAAAGCCAAACAAAGTGTCACATGCAACAGAATAAACCGCAAAGGCCTACTATTAATATAACGTTGTGGATGAGACTAAGTGAAAAAACAAGTCCCAACAGGTCTCATTCTACATGATAACCTTTTTATAAAACTAAAGTACCCTTTAAAAATTAAAATAAAAAATTAAGGGCAAAACAAGAGGCTGAGGATTGCGTTAACGATAAACCAGTTCACGCCGGAGCCGAGGGAAGGCAGCGCCTGTGGAGTCCTGCCGTTTTGCGGAACACTGAGTAGCACCAGGTTGACCCTGTCAGTCACCATGGGTAAAGGAGACCCGAACAAGCTGAGGGGCAAGATGTCCTCGTATGCCTTCTTCGTGCAAACCTGCCGGGAAGAGCACAAGAAGAAACACCCAGACTCTTCCGTCAATTTTGCCGAATTCTCCAAGAAATGTTCGGAGAGATGGAAGACCATGTCTGCAAAGGAAAAGTCAAAGTTCGAAGATATGGCAAAAAGTGACAAAGCTCGCTATGACAGGGAGATGAAAAACTATGTTCCTCCCAAAGGTGATAAGAAAGGAAAGAAAAAAGATCCCAATGCTCCTAAAAGGCCTCCATCTCCCTTCTTCCTGTTTTGCTCTGAACATCGCCCAAAGATCAAAAGTGAACACCCTGGTTTATCCATTGGGGATACTGCAAAAAAATGGGGTGAAATGTGGTCTGAGCAGTCAGCCAAAGATAAGCAACCATATGAACAGAAAGCAGCTAAGCTAAAGGAGAGATATGAAAAGGATATTGCCGCATACCGCGCCAAGGGCAAAAGTGAAGCAGGAAAGAAAGGCGCTGGCAGGCCAACAGGCTCAAAGAAGAAGAATGAACCAGATGAGGAGGAGGAAGACGAAGAGGAGGAGGAGGAGGAAGATGAAGAATAAATGGCTGTCCTGTAATGTGTGTGGAGTGTGTGTGTGTATGCTCAGGCAATTGTTTTGCTAAGAATGTGAATTCAAGTGCAGCTCAATATTAGCTTCAGTATAAAAACTGTACAGATTTTTGTATAGCTGATAAGATTCTTTGTAGAGAAAATACTTTTTTAAAAATGCAGGTTGTAGCTTGTTGAGGGGCTACTACATACAGTTAGAATTTAAGGCTTCTGATGTTAAATGTTTCTAAATATTTAATGGTTTCTTTAATTTCTTGTGTATGTTAGCACAGCAAACATAGCAATTAGTATCAATAGAAATTTTGGGTTTTTTTAGAATGTTGAATTTTGTTTTTTAAAAAGATTTTGTAATAAAATTATGTATATTAAAAAAAAATTAATGGGCCGGCCGAGTGGCGCATTGGTTAAGAGCTGGTTTTGGAATGCCAGCGACCCCGGTTCGGATCCCACATGTGAGGGCCAGTGACACTGCCCTCTACAGCTAACAACAGCTTCACCTGGAGCTGGGCTGCACAAGCCCCAGCGATGGTGTGGGCTGCCATAGGCTACAGTGAGTGGCCAGCAGCCAGCGTGAGCAGCCAATAGCCGCGGTGAGCGACCATCCAGAGGCCGGAGACCGATCTGCCTCATCCAGGAAGAACGCAATGATGATACCAACATGGGTCAGTGAAGCAACGTCCTCAGCAACTAGACTGAAGAACAAAAAGACAGCAACTTGTCTGTTCCCCTTCCCCGATTCCTCAATGCTGTTCCTCTCCCCCAATTCCCCAATAAAAAAAATCTTAAAAAAAAAAAAATTAAGGATTACACATAAATACAGAAAAACTAAAAAAAGAAAACCAAGAGAATGATGAATATAGTTGAGTATGATAATATTGGGGGTCAGGGAAGCAGGGAGATGGGATGAAGGAGGCAGAGACTGTATGGTTAGAAATAAGTTATTGTCAAGGTCTTAGCTTTTAGGTTTTTTTTACAGGATTAAAAATAATCAAATATTCAAACAGCTCATCAGAATGAGACTGTATTATGAACCAAGAATTTGGATTAACCCAGTTTTCTACATCTAAGGTCCAAATAAAGAAAAAGAAAAGTAATAGAGACCATTTATGAGTCATGTTAGGGAAAACACACATGCACACATGGTAATAATCCTAAATTATTTAAAAGTATGTTGTTGCCTTTAATGCTTTTCTTTTCAAGAAGGAACCTAAATACTTCAGCATTTGGAAAGAATTCCTTGGTTAAGGATCTCAGAGATTTCACCCAGAAACCAACTGAGTGCTACATCTCCTTTTGCTGTTATAAGCAGCTTGTGAATAGCAAATAATAAGCTTTTGGGGCTGGGGGGAATCGGGGAAGGGAACAGACAAGTTGCTGTCCTTTTGTTCTTCAATCTAGTTGCGGAGGACATTGCTTCACTGGCCCATGTTGGTATCATCACTGCGCTCTTCCCGGATGAGGCAGATAGGTCGCCGGCCTCTGGATGGTCACTCACTGCGGCTGTTGGAAGCTCATGCTGGCTGCTAGCCACTCACACTGGCTGCCGGCCACTCACTGTAGCCTATGGCAGCCCACTGCAGCAGGGGCTGCAGCCTACACCGTCGCCGGGGCTCGCACAGCCCAGCTCCAGGTGGAGCTGTTGTTAGCTGTAGAGGGCAGTGTCCCTGGCCCTCATGTGGGATCCGAACTGGGGCCGCTGGCATCCCAAAACCAGCTCTTAACCAATGCACCACTTGGCTGTCCCAATAATAAGTTTTTTTAAAGATGAATTTTCATCCCAAAACAAGTTGAAATGGCCGGGTGGCATTTTTGGTCATAATGGACAATGAAGGTTTGCCTGGATCAACAGCATGAACCAGTTCAGTATCTACTGAACATTTGGAAGCGCAGCTTGAGTGATATTGCCATAGCTGAAATGCCATTATTCTACTTTTTGTCTACTCACTTTTGATTGCATAAAGAGATTCTCTTCTGTGTGCTCAGTAGCACAGTTCCTGTCCTTACTAGAGGTTTTTGAGGAAATGAGAACATTTAAATAGTCAGATTCTACATAGAATGAGATATTATCATTTAAAAGCCTTAAGAAATCTGTAGGTGGCGTTAAGGAACCAACAAAGATCCCTGACATCTGGGATTTCGGTTTCTGCTACTAACTATGGCCCAGATGTCTCTAGAATTGCTTTCCCTCCAATGGTTGTGCTCATTGCTAGAATGTATCAGTTACCATCTTCTGGCATTCATTGCAGAACTGAGTCATATAAGCATAGAGAGAAATGGCATGGCATGGGTTGTCAACATTTACATAGTGAGGAATTTAGAAATTATTTCAAAGCAGAATTTTGGAACTTTGGCTTGTGGAATACAGAGAGACAAAATTAGATCACTGATCAGATAAGTTTTCCTCTTTGCCCACCCAGAATTAATCCCATTTCTCTTATTGGGGTCTAACTCAGCTGAGAGCAGGTCAAGAGGGTTGGAACCTCTCCCTCAGGCAGCTGGCTTTGCAGTCTGAGCATTCCAACTTGAAGTCTTATAGAATATGGCCAGTTGGAAATGAGGGTGACCAGTGACCATTAAATTCAGTGTACTTTTGTAGAAAGCCAGACTAACTTCACTTAATTCCTTGTATGAACCGACTAGTATGAGGATTTAAATGAAAATGGAAAGATCCCAGAAGCACTGATTGCCTGGGTGTCTTTAGTTCCTATTTGATTATGTTCCCCTTCCGGTCCAGAGAATATATTTTCTGATGGTGTTCTCATCTATAGTGACTGTCGTTTCTCAGGGATCATGTATACGCATGATTTTTAGGCAGAGGGCCTCAGCTGGGACTTAAGTAAATCAGTCTTTTTTCTTTTTTTGCAAATGAGCGTGTCCAAACCTAGGAAATGAATACTAATAGATTTGGTTAATTTTAGGGACAGTGAAGAACAAAGCAGCCTCTGTTGTGATTTCTTTTTGTATGTTTCTCATTTGCCAAGTACAGTTAATTTTAAAATGGTTTGGGTCTCGTGGAAACCATTTCTACCTTTATTAAAGTATTACTGGCCTGTCAGGCATCATCTTTATATTTCTGTTCCCTTTGATGTCACATTTACATGGGGGAGGAGGGGTGAGAGGCTATTTGATGTTACTCTTTTAACCTTATGAAGAAACTGGAAATTGAGTCAATTTTTAGGGTTTCTTGTTGCAATTGCCACAGAAACCTCTTAAGTAGGCTTCTTTCTGCCCTAGGAAATGTTTTACTGGACTTCAGACCCCTCAAGTGGTCACCATGGAGGAAATGCAGTCATACTTTTAGGGTACACTCTGAAAGACCCACTATCCTCTGCCTTGGGAAAGACACAGGAGGGACACCTTAACCAGCATGGAATGCCACCAGCTGGTTTTACCCCCCTACCTCCTTCCTTGTGTGTGGACTTGTTTTTTTTTTGAGGGCAGTGTCACTGGCCCTCATATGTGAGACCTGAACCGGGGCAACTGGCATCCCAAGCTGGCACTTAACCACCGTGCCACTCGGCCAGCCCTGGACTTGCTTTTTAAGCTCAGCAATGGTGACGTTATTGAGAAATTTGCAAAGTTTAATTTGAGAAGTAAGTCTACAAGACCACTTTGGCTGAATAAGATGTCTTGAGGCTGTCTGCCCTTAAGAGAACATGTGGTCCTGTCTAGGGGGAAGACCCTTTTCATGCTTTCGTACTTCCGATGGGAACAATTGGCCATATGTGTGATTCATTACAATCAGTTACAAATTTGAGCAGTAGTCACAGGAAAACTCTTTGATCAGGATCCTACACACACGTCCCTGGAGGCTGTTTGAGATGATTAGAGGCTTGCTTTTAATGGAGGAGGGATCACACGAGAGTCGTGGGAGAGGCGTTTTGAATGAATAAATCATTTTATTTTGGCATTTAATTCATATTTCCTAAGTCACACAAGCGTGGGGAAGAGTCTTCTTGAGCTTGAAGGAAAGACTTTGACCTATAGGTTCTCGGTGATTAACTCTTGATTCCATGAGTAGGTGACCTATTTTGTACATATTTAAAATTCTGAATGACTTTTGCTAAGCCAGTAAATACGATTTGGAGCTAAAATTCCCTTCTCTGCATTATTCAATATGGTCTGAGAATACAAAGTAACTTGGATTATTTGATGTTTTTCGATTTCACATTCCGCCACATTATAAGGCACATACTCAAGAATTGCACATACGTGCATTCATTTTGTCATATATTTGCTGAGTGCCTACTATGTGCCAGGTCCTGTGCTAGAAGCTTGGCATGCCTCTGTGAACAATAGACAAAAGTTTCTGCCTGTTCCTTTTTTTTTTGAGTGCAGTGTCACCGGCCCTCATATGTGGGACCCGAATTGGGGCCGCTGGCTTCCCAAGCCAGCGCTTAACCACCACACCACTCGGCCGGCCCTCTGCCTGTTTCTTCATGAGAATTATTAGTCTTTATTATTAAGAGGAGGTCCTTAGAGTACATTTATTCTTCAACTTTTTGTTAACCCCATTTTAATGACGGAAGGGAGAGGAACAAAACTTGGGATATCTGACTTCAGGAAAGGAGTTTTTGATAACAAAAATGCCACAATTGCTTACATAATTTTTAGACCTTTTCTTTGGAAGTTTGGGCCATACACAAATATTGGTCACATTGCATTATAATCAGCCTTAACTTTTTACAGCTCTCTCCAAATTTGCATGCTTGTTCATTCATTATATTTACCACATTGACTTTAAATGACTTTCAACTTTCTGAAAATAAAAGCCACCCTTGAAAGCTATAATTGCCTCTGAAGAGATTTAAAACGGTGCATTGGAGGTAATTTTAATAGCAAAAATAAGATTATGGTTCCCTTGAAGGGAGTAGCCCTCTTCTGTACATGGAATGCCTGGTGTGCTTATTAAAAGGAAGTCTTATTTCACAGTGACCTTGAACATGCCCTCTGTTCCGTGTGTAGCAGAATATACCTAGCCAGTATCAACCTGAGCCTGACCTTCAATGCTTCTGGGATCTAATCTGTAGTAAATGGGCTTTGTTTTGTCCGTCTCGCTCCCCAGGTGTACAATGTTTACATGGCAGGGAGGCAGCTGTGTTCTAAGCGGTACCGGGAGTTTGCCATCCTCCACCAGAACCTGAAGCGAGAGTTTGCCAACTTCACCTTCCCCCGACTCCCAGGGAAGTGGCCGTTCTCTTTATCAGAGCAGCAGTTAGATGCCCGACGGCGGGGCTTGGAAGAATATCTAGAAAAAGGTAAGCTGGTCCGTAAGCTCTCTTGTCCTGAGTAGACCCGGGGCCTAGGTGTATGCTGCCATGCCTGAACTGCAGTGCCAACCAAGTCTCCTGAAGTCAACAGTGAGAGTAAGTCAAGTTCTGACTGTAAGTGTCCAAGGACCTGAGCTTGGAAGCCAGGACCAAAATGTACAGTATAGAGATTAATAGCCTATTTTGTTACACATTGAGCACATAACAACAGAGAAATGCATAATTAGTTGTTTGTTTCTTTGTTTGTTAGTTTTATTGGGGAATTGGGGAAGGGGGACAGTGTTGGGGAATTGGGGAAGATACCAGCCAAGTTGTTGTTCTTCAGTCTTCGTTGTGGAGGATGCCAGTCACCATCTGGCTTCCCGTCGGCAGCTAATGGCCTCTAAGCTCAAGTTGCTGTGTTCAATCTTAATTGCGGGTGGGCATAGCCACCATCCCATGCAGGAGTCGAACCAGCAGCCGTGTTGTTAAGAGCGCACACCCTATCCACTGAGCCATCCGGAAGGCAGCCTAGCTCAAAGTGCTGAGTTCAGTCTTAGTTGTGGGTGGGCATAGCCCACCATCGAACAGGCAATCTTGTTGTTACACCAGCTGAGCCATCCTGCCACCTGTTGGCAGCTCAGTGACAGCTCAGCTTGGGCTCAGCATTCACTGGCCCATGTGGGAATTGAACCGGCGGCCCTGTTGCTTAGAGCTCGTGCTCTAAGCAACCTCTTAACCAACTGAGCCACTCAGCCAGCCCCATAATTGGTTTTTGATGTATTATTTATAGGGTTATATTATTTGTCAGTAAACATATACAGAGACTGACTCATCACTGTGCTGAATGATTTGGGAACTCCATGGGCACTGTTTAAGATATTGTTATTAAGGTGATTCTCGGTTCCCTGGCATATCCTAACTGAAAACTCCTTATTCCTCTTACAAGTGTCCATGGGTAGGTTTGCTGAATTGTAGGTAAACTTATTCTAAACACATTACAGGTGGAAGCACTGAAACTGACTTGTTATCCCAGGACTTCCAGAGAGCACAGTAGGAACCTGGGGATGTGGGTGCCAAAGCACTTGTCTACCTAAGAAGTCAGATCTGAATAAGATCGTTCATTTTGTGGTCAGAGAAGAGACCTTACTTCACGACATTACAGAGTTAATGTGATTTGCTAGCCATGCAGTAGGCATTCCTTGAAAATACTAATTTAATGGAATAACAGTCTTACGTAGTGTTTAGTAATTCCGTGTCCTTGTGTCCTCGTATAAGAACTAATTGACCTAGTTGAATTTCTTTTTAAAATTGGTAGAAAACCTTATCCCTGAAGAAAAATCATTTCCCCCTCATCTGTTTTTAACTTTTTTCTAACATGGAATGACCTCCAAACACAGCCCTTGGGAAATGAGAAAGGGCACAATTTCTTTTTCTTTTTAATAAAATGAAGTAAAATCATCAGTGTAATGTACCATCCTCATGAGAATGCCAGGAAATTAGCTCTTTTAGATTTAGACAATTAGCTCCATCCCTGCCTGCTTTCCTTCTTTTCTTTGTTGTTGTTGTTTAGAAGCCAACATCAGTGATGTGAAAAGATGCGCACGGCTTAATACATCTTTACCTATCCATTTCCCCAAAGTGGCTTTAAGGGCTTACAGTTCTCTGACTGGCCTGTTTCTAGGCCAAACAGATATTTTCCTTTTGTAGGTTTATTCCTTTTGTGTTTGTTTTATTTCTAAATGACCTTACCCACACTCTATTGTCTAGCTTGTTAATAGTTCACACGAAACTACAAAGTTAGATTTACTGAACTTTTATTTCTGTTTTTTGGGGTGACTGTTTAATATTTTGGGAAAGCTTCATCTTCGTATATCCTATTATTCCTCTGTTCTATTTCATATTTATATGAACATTTGTTGTGTCTTAAAGTGTTCTATGTGAGGAATGGCATATATGTGACGGGTGACATACTAGCTCAGTCTCACCTGGTACTACTGATCTGCACTTCAATCTTGATATATTCTTGACCTTGAGGCCTCATGCCAGATTCTTTGTTTTCTGCAGTGTGCTCCATCCGAGTCATTGGCGAGAGTGACATCATGCAGGAGTTCCTGTCGGAGTCCGACGAGGTGAGCACAGGTTTTACCTCCTGGGTGAAGGTTTACCTCCTGGCTCCTTGTGGGGGAATAAATTGGAGATACTGGCTATGGAGTGAATTACAGTAAATTCTCCAAGTGACTCACTTTTCAGCTTCCTTTTTTTTATGTGTCCTGCTTATCGTTCAAGATCTGGTGCTCAGTCCACTTCTTTTGAAGCCTTCCCTCTTACGTCATTGTGTTTTCACCTTTTTATTTTTTATTTTTTTTTTTTTTTTGCTGAGCCATCCTGCCACCTGTTGGCAGCTCAGCGGCTGCTCAACTCAGGCCGGGAATCCAACCGGCAACCCTGTTGTTGCCCAGTGCTTGCACTCTTGAGCAAGCTCTTAACCAGCTGAGCCACTTGGCCGGCCCACATCATTGTTTTTTCATTCCACCAAGAACTTTTGCAGTCATTGCCACTTAATTTTCACCTTGTTGCTGCCTCATTCTCTAATTTTTTTATATGTATAATCAGATTATTGCCATATATATATATATATATATATATATATATATATATATTTTTTTTTTTTTAGCTGAGCCATCATCCTGCCACCTGTTGGCAGCACAGTGGCTGCTCAGCTTGGGCTGGGCATTGAACTGCTGTTGCTCAGAGCTCAGCTCGCACTCTTTTTTTTTTTTTTTTTTTTTTAAGATTTTATTGGGGAATTGGTGGAGAGGAACAGCGCTGGGGAATCGGGGAAGGGGAACAGACAAGCCGCTGTCCCCCCATTCCTCAGTCCAGCCGCGGAGGACGCTGCCCCACTGCTGGCACCGCCACTGCGCTCCTCCCGGATGAGGCAGATCGGTCGCTGGCCTCTGGACGTCGCTCACCGCGGCCACCAGCAGCTCACGCTTGTCTGCCAGCCGCTCACGCTGGCTGCGGGCCACTCACCGTAGCCCATGGCAGCCCACTGCAGCAGGGGCTGCAGCCCACACCATCACCAGGGCTCACACAGCCCAGCTCCAGGTAGAGCCGTTGTTAGCTGCAGAGGGCAGTGTCACTGGCCCTCATGTGGGATCCGAACCGGGGCCGCTGGCATCCCAAAACCAGCGCTCAACCAATGCGCCACTCAGCCGGCCCCGAAATCTACATTTTTTTTTTTTTTTAGCTGAGCCACCCTGCCACCTGTTGGCAGCTCAACTGCAACTCAGCTCGGGCTGGCCTCAAACAGCTGTTGCTCAGAGCTCAGCTCACACTCTTGAGCAAGCTCTTAACCAACTGAGCCACTCGGCCAGCCCCAGAACTAAATCTTTTTTTTTTTTCTTTTCAGCTTTATGAGGTATAGTTGACAAATAGGAATTGTATATCTTTGAGGTGTACAACTTGATAATTTTGATGTATGTATACATTGTGGAATGATCACCAGTCAAGCTAATTAATACGTCCATCACCTGGTTACCTCTTCTTTCCTTCTATCCCTCTCTCCATCGCTCTCTCCCTCCCTTCCTTCCTTTTCGTGGTGAGAACACTTAAAATCCACCCTCTTAGCAAATTTCCAGGTCACCATGCTATGAGATATGCAAAATAAGAGCTAAATCTTGATCATCTTTTTATTCCCAGTGCCCTAGCACAGCGTCAAGCACATTGTAGGTGCTTAATAAATATTAATTGAATACAAGAATGAAAACATAATGCCACTGTATTAATAGTATATTGTCCACTGATTATTTTATATGTCTATGTCTGATTTTCCCAACTAGGTTCTAAGTTGCTTGCAGACAAGTCTTATAACAAAGTAATGCTTGAGATAGTTTTAGGCAATGAATAGTACTTTTCTTTTAAGTGGTAAATGAAGATGGACTTGTTCCTAAATAGTTGTTCCTGTTTAATTAAAATTACAAGGTTAAAGGCATGCGTTCATCATCAAAAGCAATAAGAGAAGGATTTCCTTTGAATTAAGGAGGATAAGAATTGTTTACTCTTTGTTAGGAGAAAACAGGGCACCAGGCTAACTCAGATTTCTGAGTTTCACCCGTTTTTCCTTTCGAAGGTGTCATGATTATTTCAGGGTCAGAAAGGAGCTTAGGATACTGCCTGAGTCAATAGGCCAGACCCAACCACGAAACACCAGAGTGTTTGTTGAAACTGCTTTCAGTTGTCTTCTTTTCTCATTTGTGAGTTCGGAATGTTTGAAAGTAAGGCAAAAAGCTCATCTGTGTTTGACCTAGACTGTTTCACACAAGTTTTGTTTTAAAATGTGAACATGTTGGCTTCAAGGTATTTCTTTCCTCCATGATCATCTTAAAGGTTAACTTCTGCGGTACCCTACCATCAGCTTTGACTTGTAAATATATTATATTGATTTATAAGGTGTCATTTTCCCCCTTTTCGTTGGAACTCACTTTCTGTCTATCACATGGTTAGGTGGTTGTTTAGCTAGCACGTTACAAGAAGAACAAGGATATACTGGGTCTTAAATTCTTTCTTTGTGTCTTTTTCCCCAGAACTACAATGGTGTGTCTGACGTAGAGCTGAGGGTAGCATTACCAGATGGAACAACAGTTACAGTCAGGGTGAAAAAGAACAGTACTACAGACCAAGTATATCAGGTAAACTGGAACAAGTAGACTTGACATTGTGTGGTATAAAGCTAAGGAAGATAGATGCAATGAGTTAATGCATGGAAAGTGCTTGGAGTGTCTGGCACATAATAAGCTTATTAAATGTTAGCTACTATTGTTGATGCTATTATTGTTCATGTGAAAGTACTTTGTTCTCCTTGAAAGAAAGGTACAATGAATATCCCAGGTTGGGTTCTGATTAGCTCCCCCACTTTAATTGTAAAAAACTTTGGAACATACCCGAAAACAATAGTTCAGTGAACCTCTTTGTGTTCATCACTCATACTTAATAGTCACTAAGATTTTGCTACATTTGCATTATATGTCCTTTTTTCCCTTTATTTAAATATTTTAAAGCAAATTTCATGTTATTAGACCTGTATTTCAGTATACATCTCTAAATAATATGGACATTGTTTTTACATAACGACAAGGTCATTATCAAACCTAAAAAATTTAACAATACTTCCTTGTTATTAACTAATTAATCGATTGTCAAATTTTCCCAGTTATCTAAAAATGATATTTTATAGTTAGTTGGTTGGTTGGTTGGTTAAAATCTGGATCAAGGTCCTTATGTCACATTTGGTTTTTGTTTGTTTTAAATGGAGCAGCCTCTCTTCCCTCCCCCAACTTTTTTACATGTCATTGTTTTATTGCAGAAATTGGGTCTGTATCCTGTTGAAATGTCCCATATTCTGAATTTACCTGTTTGTTTCTTTTATCTATTTGTCATTTAATCTCTTTCTGTCTCCTTATATTTTCTACAAATGGGCATCTGCTCTGGAGGCTTGATTAGATTCAGGTTCCGCTTTATTGATAAAAATACTTTGTAACTGATGTTATAGACTTCATATTGCTTCTCAACAAGAGGTAGATGGTATCTGGTTATCCACTTTTAATGATTAATCAGTAGGTTTAGGTGGTGATAACCTGATCTCTCCGTTGTGAAGTTCTCCACTGACCTTTTTATCAAATGAGTCTATCACCGATGATCTCACTAAGGGCTGCAAAGTGCTGATTTTCTAATTCTCTCATTTCCTCACATTTACTAACTAGAATTCTTCTGTAAGGAACTTTGTGTATTTCCTGTGCTGGATCTCTAATCAGCCTTTTCCCCAAGGAGTCCTGTTTCCTGTCCGTGAGAAATGGTATTCAAAGATCAGGTCTGGCTGATGGGTGTAATTGTTGCTTTTAGGTCTTTTCATTGGTCTTTCATCTTGATTTGATCAAGATTTTGAGGGACACCAGTAGGTTTCTGGATATTAATGCTTATTTCTCCTTTGTAGCAAATAAAAAAATGTATCCCTATACATTTCCTCACACACTATAGACCATGGTAAAAGCTTTGTGCAGGATTTCAGGTATTTCTGAAATTATCAAATGGTGGCATGATTATAAGGAAAATGTTAATTTTATAGCTTGCTGATATTTTGGTTTGTTTTCTTTTTTTTTTTCCCCAGTATTTCTCTAGCAAGGCCTAATTTGTTTTGCACTTTTCTCTTTCACCCTGTAATGGAGACTTCTAGCCACAAGCCATACTCCAAACCTTGAGAGCATTTCAGTTTCTACCCAGTGCAGTAAAGAATAGTAACTTAGTAATCATAACAGTAATTCCACTTCCCACCTCCTATCAGGGGTGAACCTAGGTCTGATATGTGAGCAGATAGGGGAAGAAGGATATAATCGTATTTGGTTTATTAAAACACCAATATTCAATGATTTCATCTCCTTCACTTAATACTTTATATGGGTATTGAAGAGGAATGCTGGTTATACTGGTTTGTGTTTTTTGCTTTGCATTTTATTGTTATTTGTATGTAATTTCAATTTCAAGTTCTCATTTATTTGCATGTGGAATCTTTCAATGTCTTTTCTTTTTTTTTTTTTTTTTTTTAGCTGATCCATCCTGCCACTTGTTGGCAGCTCAGTGTCAATTTCTTTTTGTTTGTCGTGTTTGGACCTTAGTTCCTAGACAGAAGGACTGATACTTGTTTAAAATGGCCTCTGCTATCCCAACATTTTACTATTTCCATGTGGACATTGATGGTGATTCTTAGGAAATGGAGGTCCCTAGCCTGAGACATGGATCATCTGAAAAATAAACAAGAATATATTGTAAAACATGAACAAATTGATTAACAGTATTGGAAGCGCAAGAACATGAGACAAAGATCTTGTATGTTAATAACATATGTTAAATGTAGGCGGAATGTACAAGACTGGATATTTAAGAATGGACTTTCTTCTTAAGATCTGTCCTTATCAAACACATTTCTTGTAAGTGCTGTTTAAAAAGACCCTTGTAGAGTGAAGTCATACTTCAGAGAGGAAAACTGATATTTAAGGAGAGGTTATTATATACTTGAATTGGAGGGGAGAAACTCATATTTAGAGATCATAGCTATTTGGATCACATACAGGTATTTTTCCCTTTAATTTCATACATATATACGTATGCATGTGTGCATGTGCACATACATACAAAGTAAATAGCCATGGACCACGGATTTAGTTCATGTGAAATCAAGATAGCAGAACCTCTACCTTCTTGCCCCTCCCCATATACAGCTGTGCATACAGCTGTCTTCTCCCACAGCGTTGTCAGATTCAGTTTCCCTGAAACCAACTAATCTATCCTGTTTACACTTTAGGCTATTGCAGCAAAGGTCGGCATGGACAGTACAACAGTGAATTACTTTGCCTTATTTGAAGTGATTAATCATTCCTTTGGTAAGTGGCTAATATTAAGGTTTATTGGGAGGTATTTTATTCTAATACTGTCAGACTGAAACCGTTTGCACAGAGAAGAAGAGCTGGCAGATGAGGGGAGATCCCACTCATCAGGATGGTCTCCAACGAGCAGACTGGGCGAGTCCCATGGAGCCGCATCCAGGGTATTTGCTCACTGCTCTGATCCTTTTTCCTCCTTTGTAAACTATTGGCATCCAGCGCTGAAGCAGGTGCTTTCATGAGGGTCTTTTATCAGAGGTTCAAAATCCATGCATTCCAATGAAACACCCTTAAAAAGAAAGGGTGTTCTAATTAGCCACAACTTGTTTTAGTGTACTTTATGCTTTTTGTAGATGTTTAAGAATAACTTCTTTTAAAAATCATTTTTTATTTTTCAATTGCAGTTGATGTACAATATTATATTAGTTCTAGGTGTACAACATTGTGATGAAACATTTATGTAACTTACAAAGTGATCACCCCAATAAATCTAGTACCCATCTGACACTATCCACAATTATTACAATATCATTGACTGTATTCCCTATGCTATACTTTACACCCCTGTGACTATTTCGTAACTTCCAATTTGTACTTCTTAGCCCTTTCCCCACCCAGCCCCACAACCCCTCTCCCACCTGGCAACCATTAGTTTGTTCTCTGTATCTATGAGTTTATTTCTGTTTTGTTTGTTCGTTTATTTTGTTTTTTAGATTTTACATGTGAAATCATATGGTATTTATCTTTCTCTGTCTGATTTATTTCACTTAGCATGATATCCTCTAGGTCCATCCATGTTGTCGCAAATGGAAAGATTTCATTCCTTTTCATGGCCGAGTCATATTCCATTGTATATATGTACCACATCATCTTTATCCAATCATCTATTGATGAGCACTTGGGTCTTATTTTCTTATCCATTCAGTCACTCTGTCTTTTTATTGGAGCATTTAATCAATTTACATTTAGAGAAATTCTTGATAGATATGTAGTTATTGCCATTTTATTATTCGTATTTTTTATCTTTTTTTTCCTTCTTAAAGAAATCCCTTGGGTTTTTTTTTTGGTTTTTTTTTTAAAGATTTTATTGGGGAATTGGGGGAGGGGAACAGCATTGGGGAATCAGGGAAGGGGAACAGACAAGTTGCTGTCCTTTTGTTCTTCAGTCTAGTTGTGGAGGATGTTGCTTCACTGGCCCATGTTGGTATCGTCATTGCACTCTTCCCGAATGAGGCAGATTTGTCACCGGACTCTGGAAGGTCGCTCACCGCGGCTATTGGCAGCTCACGCTGGCTGCCAGCTGCTCACGCTGGCTGCTGGCCACTTACTGTAGCCTATGGCAGACAACTGCAGCAGGGGCTGCAGCCTATTCCATCACCGGGGCCTAGGCTCGCACAGCCCAGCTCCAGGTGGAGCTATGGTTAACTGTAGAGGGCAGTGTCACTGGCCCTCATATGTGGGATCTGAACCGGGGCCGCTGGCATCCCAAAACCAGGTCTTAACCAATGCGCCACTCGGCCGGCCCAAGAAGTCCCTTTAACATTTCTTTTTTTTTTTTTTTTTTTAAGATTTTATTGGGAAATTGGGGGAGGGAACAACATTGGGGAATCGGGGAAGGGGAACAGACAAGTTGCTGTCTTTTTGTTCTTCAGTCTAGTTGTGGAGGACTTCGCTTCACTGGCCCATGTTGGTATTATCATTGTGCTCTTCCCAGGTGAGGCAGATTGGTTGCTGGCCTCTTGACAGCTGCTTACTGCAGCTCTTGGCAGCTCACGCTGGCTGCCGACCACTCACGGTAACTTTAAGGCAGCCCACTGCAGCTCCTCTGCAGCCTACGCCATTGCCAGCAACTCACGGCAGCTCAGCTCCAGGTTGAGCTGTTGTTCACCATCTTAGCTATAGAGGGCGCAGCATCACTGGCCCTCATGTGGGGTCCAAACTGGGGCTCTGCTGCTCAGAGCTGGCATCCCAAGCCAATTCTTAACTAACATGCCACTTGGTCAGCCCCCCTTTAACATTTCTTGTCATGCTGGTTTGATGGTGATGAACTCCTTTTTAGCTTTTTTTTTTGTCTGGGAAGCTCTTTATCTGTCCCTTTGATTCTAAATGATAGTTTTGCAGGACAGAATAATCTTGGTTGTAGGTCCTTACTTTTCATCATTTTGAGTATCCCCTGCCACTCCCTTCTGGCCTGCAAAGTTTCCATTGAGAAATGAGCTGACTGTCTTATGGGAACTCCCTTTTAAGTAACTAACTGCTTTTCTCTTGCTGCTTTAATGAGTCTCTCTTTGTGTTCAACCTTTAGCATTTTAATTTTGATGTGTCTTGGCATGGGGCTTCTTTGGGTTTATCTTGTTTGGGACTCTCTGCTTCCTGTCCTAGGCTGGTATGTCTATTTCCTTCGCCAGGCTAGGGAAGTTTTCTATCATTATTTCTTCTAATAGGTTTTCAATCCCTTGCTCTCCCTCTTCTTCTGGTACCCCTATAATGCGGATGCTGGTACACTTTATCTTATCTCAGAGGCCCCTTAAACTATCATTTTTTGGGATTCTGTTTTCTTTTTGTTGTTCCAATTGGTTATTTTCTGCTACCTTATTTTCCAAATTGCTGGTTCGATCCTCTGTTTCATCTAATCTACTGTCGATTCCCTCTAGTGTATTCTTCATTTCATTTACAGTGTTCTTCATTTCTGACTGTTTGGTTCTTTTTTATATTTTCTATCTCCATTTTTATGTTTCCTGTTTGTTGACATTCTCACTGAGATCATTGAGCATCCTTAATAACTAGTGTTTTGAACTCTGCATCTGGTAGATTGTTTGTCTCCATTTTTGTTTAGTTCTTTTTCTGGAGCTTTGTTCTGTTTTTTTATTTGGGATATGTTTCTTTGTCTCCTCATTTTGGCTGCCTTCCTACCTTCATTTCTATGTATTAGGCAAAGCTGCTATGTCTCTTGGTCTTGGTAGAGTGACCTTATGTAGTAGGTGTCCTGTAGGGCCTAGTGGTACAGTCTCTTTGATCACCTGAGCCAGCTTCTGCAGGTGTTTCCCTTGTGTGCATTGTGTGTGCCCTCCTGTTGTAGTTGAGCCTTGGTTGCTGTTGGCATGTCAGTAGGAGGGATTGACCTTTAGGCTGATTGGTTGTGAGGACTGGCCTTGACAACAGTGGAGGAGCTGCTGTGCAGTGGCTGACTCTATGGAGCAGGATTCACTTTAGTGGGGCCTGCCGAGCCTACCCTTTGGGTGTGTCATTTGTGAAGGTGGTTGGGTGGTGCTTTGGTATGGTCTGAGGCTGGCCACCAGATTTGTTTGTTCTGGGGATTTTTGGGGTACAGGGGCTTTGGTGCAGGCCAAAGTCAGCCGCTGCCTGGGCCCTGCCAAGGGCCACTTGGTATGAGCTACAAAGTGATCTGCAGATGGTTGCCAACCATGCTATTCTCAGAGGTCCCTGGAAGAGGCTAAGCTGTGAATTGAGGCCAGCTGCTGCTAGTGACAGGCTTGGGGCTGCTAAGCAAGAGGTATGGGGCATGCTGATGCCAGATACTGCTTGTTTGATGTTTGTGAACTTTTAAGAGATTTTAGGAAAGTCTGTAGCATGAGCCAAAACAGGCTGTTTGTATGGAAAAGCTACTGGAAGTGGCTTGGGTGGGCTCGCAAGCTTGTTGGGGTGGGGTCTCAGGGAGTCACCAGGGTGGGGTGAATAATGTCAGCCAGGTTTATGGAGACTCAGATATGGTGCCCATCTGCATGTGCACACCAGGAGCTCAACAATGGAACAGTGCTTCTGCCAGCACTTCTGTCTGAGAGAAAGCTGCTCCTCCAGCCCTTACCCTGATGCCAGACAATTCATTTCCTCCCAGTATGTCCCTGGCGCCTTGCGAGCTGCTGCTCCCACACTGGAGCTCAGAGAGAGTGAGCCTGTCAGTGAGTAAGTCCATGCATGAGCCCTATAAGAGGAGTGCCTGGGAGTGCAGCTGCCCTCCATTTCACTCAGCCACCATCCCACTAGTTTTCACTGCCAGAAGTTGTGGGGATTTCTCTTCCCGGCACTGGAACCCTGGGCTGGGGAGCAGTCTCGTGTGGGGTTGGGATCCCTGGATCCCTTGCTCCTCACGGGACCCTCCACAGCCAAGATAGCCCTCCCAATTTTTAACAGTCACACATGGGTGTGGTACCCCTATGATACGAATACTGGTACACTTTATGTTGTACCTTCGGTATCTCCGCCCTTCCTACCAGTCCCCATGTGATTTCTTTTGTTTATCCTTAGTTGTTCAGCTGGACTTCAGG
This sequence comes from Aselliscus stoliczkanus, assembly GCA_033961575.1. Taxonomy (NCBI): domain Eukaryota; kingdom Metazoa; phylum Chordata; class Mammalia; order Chiroptera; family Hipposideridae; genus Aselliscus; species Aselliscus stoliczkanus. The sequence continues at coordinate 104,549,956 of CM066739.1, forward strand.
GGTTCTCAATGATGATTGTTCTGAGTTTAGTTGTAATGTTGAAGTTGCCATGGGAGGACGTGAGCACATCGTTTACCTACTCCTCCATTTTGAGTGGAAGCCAAGAATACCTTTTTGTTTTAAGAGGTAGAAAGAGATAGATTTCTTAAAAGCCAGTGTTTTAATGAATATCTTTAAGTTTCTTTGTAAATAGATATCCTCTTTCTAGGAAATTTTATTACATGGTGACAGGAAGCTTCTCTTACATATTATTTTGTAACAGCTAGGGATGCTGGTCACATTGGTTGGTTAAGACCACAGAGGGGAGGAAGTCTACGTGCTTGCTCTGAATGGCATAGATTTCCTGTGGTTTATGGGTCCTTTCCACATCATACATATACACAGGGCCAAGGCCAGAAATGACAGGTGATATTGACTACTCAGGCCTCCCTCATGCCGGAAAGGGGGGCATCTGGTAGGTTGGGATTGCCTTGCCGTCCCAGGTCAAGTAGAACAACTTGGATTCCCCCTGAAGCAGCCATCTCCCCATCCTTCACAACTCCCTACAGTCTAACTAGGCGGATATAAATGTAACAAAGGATTGCTAGGGAACCAGGACACTTGGATTCTAATCTTACCTGTTTTTCTAAGCTTTAATTAATAAGTAAGATGGGAAATAGTAAATCTATCTTTTGTGGTGTTGTAAAGCCAAGTAAACATCAAAAAGACAAAACTCTGAGTCTTTCCAAAGAAAAGCAATATGGAAATTAAAAGTAGTAGTATTTTATTCTGCTTGTGCATTGTTAGAAGAGAAAGTAATGTTACTCAGAAGACACTTTTCACTTTGATGAATGTCTTTGATTGGGGGTGAGGTGGGAGAGCCTTTCAGCTCTTAACAATAAAAGCAGTTCATCGAAAATTGCCACATGAGGGACCCTGAATGCACCATAGCTGGTAAGAGGAGAGGTTTGCTTTAAAGAACCTCAGTGGACATCACTGTCACTTACCAGAAAATGGATCAGATATTTTAAGTTTGTAGTAGGCGCTGTCATTCAGGTGATAGAATTCAGTCAGTTCGAGGCCCGACTGGCCACAGTCCTAGTTAGAAGGGATGGATTTAGCTAGCCAAATGGTGATTTTTTGAGGTCCCGTGGCAGAGCTCCTTGATGGACCTATGCAGATGTTCTGGTTAGCGACAAACTGACATTTGTGACCTGTTGGTTTACACGTTACCTGCAGTTTACGCTAGGAAAATTCCTTACATAGCTTTTCACTCCAGCTTTCTTTCTTTTGTCTTCTCTTCAGTACGTAAGCTGGCACCTAATGAATTTCCTCATAAACTGTACGTCCAGAATTACACATCAGCTGTACCAGGCACCTGTCTGACCATTCGAAAGTGGCTTTTTACAACAGAAGAAGAAATCCTCTTAAATGACAATGACCTTGCTGTTACCTACTTCTTTCATCAGGTGGGTGAATTGATCTTCCTGGAAAGGCCCGATTTCTTTTTCTGTTTATACAGAATAGGTTATTTGCCAATTCAGTGTGAATCCTTGGGTAACCTGGTTTGCCTCCTTGATTTTAGTTAAATTTGTAAAATGTTCTATCTCATTTCACAAAAGATAAATAAGTTTAAGAAGTGACAATCGGGCCGGCCGAGTGGCGCATTGGTTAAGCGCTGGTTTTGGGATGCCAGCGGCCCCGGTTCGGATCCCACATGAGGGCCAATGACACTGCCCTCTACAGCTAACAACAGCTCCACCTGGAGCTGGGCTGTGCGAGCCCCGGTGATGGTGTGGACTGCAGCCCCTGCTGCAGTGGGCTGCCATAGGCTGCAGTGAGTGGCCCGCAGCCAGCGTGAGCGGCTGGCAGCCAAGCGTGAGCTACCAATAGCCGCGATGAGCGACATCCAGAGGCCAGCGACTGATCTGCCTCATCCGGGAAGAGCGCAATGACGATACCAACAGTGAAGCAACATCCTCCGCAACTAAACTGAAGAACAAGAAGACGGCAACTTGTCTGTTCCCCTTCCCCGATTCCCCGACGCTGCTCCCCTCCACCAATTCCCCAATAAAATCTTTAAAAAAAAAAAAAAAAAAAAAAAAAGTGACAATGTCCTAGAACTTAAAATATATTTGTTATTATTATTTTTAAACAACAGAAAATGAGCATTATGGCTATGTACCTTTTCAGAAAACTTTCATTAAACCATACATGCATAGAATTCAAATAGTTGTATACAGGTTATTATGAAAAATATTAGTTGCCCTTACTAATCTTCATCTCCCCCTTAGGCAACCATTTTCACCTCTTTTAGCTTTGCTTTTTATTTTGTTTTGTTTTATATTTACTTCCATGTCTCCATTATAAGTTGGTTATATTGCTCCTACTTGATTTTGAGATTCAGGCAATATCTGTTCACCTCTCACCATAGAAGATGAGACTTTGACTTCATTTCATCCCCCATTCCCACTAATACCCACACCCTTTCATCTCCCTCTTCTTGATACAGGCAACTTATAATAATATTTGTTAGATCAATATTCAGTGTTTGTATTATTAGGACTATAAATCATGGATTTATACAGAGCCATACAGTGAATACTATCTTTACTTTTTTTTTTTTCAAAGATTTTATTGGGGAATTGGGGGAGGGGACCAGCTAAGTTGTTCTTCAATCTTCATTGTGGAGGGCGCCAGTCGCCATCTGGCTTCCCGTCGGCAGCTCGTGGCCTCTAAGCTCAAGGTGCTGTGTTCAATCTTAGTTGTGGGTGGGCGTAGCCACCGTCCTATGTGGAGTTGAACCAGCAGCCTTGTTAAGAGCGCACACTCTATCCACTGAGCCATCCGGGCAGCAGCTCAGCTGAAGGTGCTGAGTTCAGTCTTAATTGCAAGTGGGCGTAGCCACCATCCCATGTGGGAGTCGAACCCGGCAGCCTTGTTGTTAAGAGCACACATCCTATCCACTGAGCCATCCGGTGGCAGCCCAGCTCAAGGTGCCGAGTTCAATCTTTAGTTACATGTGGGCATAGCCCACCATGGAACAGGCAATCTTGTTGTTATACTAGCTGAGCCATCCTGCCACCTGTTGGCAGCTCAACAACAGCTCAGCTAGGACGCAGCATTCACTGGTTCACTGGCCCATGTGGGAATCAAACCAGCGGCTCTGTTGCTCAGAGCACGTGCTCTAAGCCAACTCTTAACCAACTGAGCCACTTGGCCGGCCTCCTATCTTTACTTTTTACTTCCTTTTACACATTTTGTTTTAAAATTTATTTTAAAAATAATATTTAACTCATTTGATAATACTGTATAGTATCCTGTTACTATTCTAATTGGATGTTAAATTTACAGTTTAATGAAGAATAATTACCATTTTTATTAACTATAATATTCTCAACAAAATGCATAATGTTTCTATTTTATTCAGCTTTTTTTTGTTTCCCCAAATAAAGTTCTGTAATTTTATGTTTCAGTATGCCCCCTTAAACTAATTCCCAGGTATTTTATATTTTTATTGTAATTGTGAATGGAACATTTTTTCCTTGTACTGGTGGAGTGGAAGAATCATTAGCTAGGAATCAGAATGTCTGTTTCAAGTCCATGCTCTGCATTGGATAAATCCTTAGCACAGCTTTGCTGAGCTCTGTAATGACTGTGTAAAATGGAATCACACAGTATTTGTCCTTTTTTTAAAAAATTTATTTATTTTAATTAGCTTCAGGTGTACAACACAGTGCAATAGTTATACTTTTTACCCCTCAAAGTGACGACCCCCCTCCCCCAATTCTCCCCCCCACTCTTCTCCCCCATATCATACTATCTATTACAATTCCTTTGACTCCCTTCCACTGTATAATCCACATCCCATGACTGACTATATTTTAATTACAGTTGGCATACAATATTATACAACATCAATTTCAGGTATACAGTGCAGTGATCAAAGTATTTGTCCTTTTGTGATTGGCTTATTTCACTCTGCATAATGTTCCAAGGCTCACCCATGTGGTAGCATATGACAGGATTTCCTTCCTTTTTAAGGCAAAATGATAGTATTCCATTGTATGTGTACATCACATTTTATTTATCTAGTTATCTGTGGATGGACATTTGGGTTTCTTCTACCTTTTGGCTATTATGAATAATGCTGTTATGAACATGGGAGTGTAAACATCTCTTCAAAATACTGCTTTTAATATACCCAGAATTGGAATTGCTGGATCATATGGTAGTTCTATTTATAATTTTTTGAAGAACGACCATACGGTTTTCCATAGCAGCTGCACCATTTTACATTCCCAACAGGGCTGGAGGGCTCAAATGATTTCTTTTTTTTTTTTTTTTTTTTTTTAGAGGGCAGTGTCACAGGCCCTCATATGTGGGATCTGAACCGGGGCCGCTGGCGTCCCAAGCCAGCTTTTAACAACCGCACCACTCAGCCGGCCCTCAAATGATTTCTTGATTAACTATAACAATTGGGCTATTTGGAAAATAATATTAAATTTTTCCCCCTTAATTTTAGTCATGCTTGTATCATATTTTGATGGTGGGACTAGCTAATATATTTCATCAATTCAAAGATGCCATCCATTGTAAGATGCACTATGTTATGTACTGCTAAGAAAGAGAAAAGAGCTACTGATTAAACTGATTGTAATTGTAATTTTAGAGATGTGAAAAAATGTGCACCTTAGACTTGATGAAATATTGGATACTGATGATAATGAGCTTTTTCCTTAAAACTAATAAGGTCGAAATTCATAGTAGCATATATTTAAATTTGGGCTAAACTGGGCAGACTGAACACACATTTAATCTGTTCCTTTCTGAAGGCTTGCTAAAATACCAGTAATGGAAATTTAAAAGGCAAGAACAAAGAAAAGGAGAGGAGATGACAGCAGATGAGAACTGTCAACAGTTTTTACAAATGAATGTTTGAATGAAGCAAGAGGAGTTTGGTGTTTGATTATTGTGGAAAGATTGTTGAGAATCACATGGGAAATTACAAACAAAAACACAAGGCAGTTAACATCAGAAAAAACCTTATACAAGAAAGGAAGTCATCATAGTATATGAGTTAGTTGTGAACAGTGTTCACATGCTTGTAATAATGTATTGATTACAATAATCAATACTCAATATTAATTTGATTTTTATTGAAAGGTTAGAGGAAGAGGAGGTAGGAGTGTTTGGCTGGTATAAGAAAGCAAAAACTTAATTTTTTTTTTTTAAATTGGGGAATTGTGGGAGGGGAACAGTGCTCGGGAATTGGGGAAGGGGAACAGACAAGTTGCTGCCCTTTTATTCTTCAGTCTAGTTGTGGAGGACATCGTTTCACTGGCCCATGTTGGTATTTGGTATTATCATTGCGCTCTTCCATGAGGCAGTCGCTTGCCAGCCTTTGGACATCTGTTGGCTCTTGGCAGCTCATGCCAGCCACTCACAGTAGCTTACAGCAGCCCACTGCAGCCCTACTGCAGCCTATACCTTCACCAGCTACTCAGTGAGTAGCTACAGCCCAGCTCCAAGTTGAGCTGTTGTTTACCATCTTAGCTGTAGAGGGCACAGCGTCATGTGGGATCTGAACCAGGGCCCCACTGCTAAGAGCTGGTGTCCCAAGCCAACTCTCAACCAATGTGCAACTCGGCCAGCCCTAAAACTTAATATTTTTAACACAGGAAGTCAACATTGTTAGGAATTACTGGTGTAAACATGACATTGCCAATTATGGAACTGCTTAAAGTGCTTAAAAGTGGTTGCTTCTGTGGAATGAGGCTGTGGGATCAGGAGACTGCTGTTTTTATTAGGAGCCTTTTAGTAATACTTGTAATTTTTAAAAACTGTACATCTTTTACTTTAATAAAAACAATTTTAATTAAGAAAAAGAGGACTCTAATGTGATGATATTTATGTTTTGCACTCCGGGCTAGTGAAGCAGTACAATCTTGAATAGAAGTGAGAGAGGAGAGGAGAGAGGTTTTTACTGTCCCCAGTAGCTTACGTGCTGGATAGAAGCTCCTGTGACCACCTCTGCCCTGGGGACGTGTTCATCAAATATTTAAGTGCTCTTCAGAGTCAAAGCCGATCTAGGTATTGGGAATACAGACAAAACGAATATAGCTTTTTTATTTGGGCATCAGAAAAGCCCTTTCCCTTCGCCTAAATAACCCTTTGTTATGTAGGAAACTGAATCGATAGACCAGTGTTTGTTTGTTTGTTAGTTTGTTTGTTTGTTTTTCCCCTTCTCTCGCAGCTTTCCAGTAATTGGTTTAAATTTGGTCTAGAGCAGCCCAGTCTTTCGATGATAAATAACGAAATGTTCAGGTTCCCAGGACAGTGTATGGCCCTTCCTACTGCACATGCCCTCCGCATAGGAGCCTCTGTGCCCAGTGAGCCCTGGTTCCTACAGCCTGGACTGGGGAAGAGTGGGCGACGGTCTCAGGCAGGACGTTAACAGCTAAACGTTGTCAATAGCAATGACGCAAGAACAACTATATATCTATACTTTACAAAACTTAACATCTGTTGTCCTGTTTTGTTGTCTACCTATGAGGTGAGTATCATTCTTGTTTTACAGACTGAAAGGGCTTATGGACTCACTAAGCGTACATTGGTAGGTTACAGACCTAGAAGGTGAACCTGTCTTTTGACTTCAATCCTGAACTCATTCTGTTATGCAATCATTTTCCCTTAAAAGACCATAGGGAACAATTGCTACCTTAGGGAAGGCAGCAGTTCATGTGGTCCCCTCATGAGTTGTCCTTGCAGGAACTCCCTGAGGTTAGATTCTGAGTGCCAGTACCCTGGAGAAATGATTCTATTGGGTTGTTGGGAAAGTCATGACGTATTTTTTTCTGTATTTTTTCGTTGCAAAAATGCATCATGACTTTTCCGACAACCCGATATTTGTTCTTTTTATTTCTCCCAATGATCAGTTTTCCCTTCCATTAGATTTTAATTTTTTTCTTGGGGTGCAGTGAAGTTGCAAAGGGAGTACATACTTCATATAGTGAACCAGGACTTGTTTAGAATTAGCATATTATGCCTGGATCAGGTCCCATTGGGGATTTTTGCCATTCATGGTCTGAGATTTATCACTTTCTCTCCTCCAGTTGCCACCACCCTAGTTTAAAATTTTGTTTCATTTCATGCTTAAAACACCACAACATCGTCGGTCTCCCTTATTTTATTCTCTCCTTAGTTTAATTCATATGGCACTCATACAAATCAGTCTTTCTTTTTAAAAAAATAAGAAAATTGTATTGCTTATTTTAGCTCCCTACTGTCCTGAAGTCTAAATTCCTGTGATTGCTTTTTAGGATCCACCCTAATCTGTTAACCTGCCGATCTGGCATTATCTTCCATTGTCCCTTACCATGCCCCATTTTACTCACACCGGGCAGATCTGTCTCCCAGTTGGATTTAAGCTCAAACCCATTCTTGTTTCCTGACTTCCGACTAAGGCTTCCTTGATAACTGCAACTAGCAGTAACCTCTCCTGTTCCACTGCATGTGTCACTGACTGTCTGTACCACACAGTTTTGCAGCTTCGCTGTTACCTTCAATACAGTATTAGATGCTGTCTGATAGTGTGCTCTAATTGTTTCCCATGTATAAATGAACCAGAATTTAAATCTCTTAACCTGAGAAACCAGATTCCTCACGTGCTTACAACATCCTTGAGCCCATACCAGACATTTCTTAAACGCTGTTTATTCCCCTAAATGTATCCTGTGAGGAATTCACTGGTGAAGATGATGGTCTACATGGGAAGGGTTCTTCTGACGATGAACCTTAGCCTCTGTTTTTGTCAAGAAGGAACTTGATGATGGTTTTTACATTCCTTACTTCCCTGCCTTTGTTTTGGTGACAGGCTGTCGATGATGTGAAGAAAGGTTACATCAAAGCAGAGGAAAAGTCCTACCAATTACAGAAGCTGTATGAACAAAGGAAAATGGTCATGGTAGGTTTATGTCCCCATAATCTCTTTATAAAATGCTACCGCTTATTTTTTTTTTTTTTTTTTTTGAGGGCAGTGTCACTGGCCCTCTTGTGGGACCGAACCGGGGCCGCTAGCTTCCCAAGCCAGCGTTTAACCACCGCGCCACTCGGCCGGCCCCGTACTGCTTGTATTTTAAACCTGTTGTTCCAGTCATTTTTGAAGGATGTTGCAGCCTGGTCAGTGGCTTAACTAATTTTAGAAAAGGAGGGGAATATAGACCTGAGTGTAAAAAAAGACATGCAGAACATTTAACATGATAAAGATTCTGTAAGAATTGATATTTAGGTTTTTAATTAGAAATTATTTTAGTTGTCATTTAGCAAATGCAAAATCATTTGTTTTTGCAACTTCGACCTCTGCAGTTGCTTAAACATTTATTAACGTTTTTGATTAGTATGATATCCTGGAGCTGTACTGTTCAGTTCAGTAGTTACTATCCTCATGTGGCTGTTTAAATTTAATTTTCAAGGTATTTAAATTGAATAAAATATAACATTCATTTCCTCAGATGCCCTAGCCACATATTAGGTGCTTAGTAGCCACATGTGACTAGTAGCTACTGTATTGGACGGCCAGGATAGAACATTTTCATCACCACAAGAAGTTCTGTTAGAGAGGGCTGCCTAGAATATTCCTTAACTGTTTCAAAATTAGTTTTCAATTTGTATCTGCCATAAACACAAGGATGGAAATTGTCAAAAATAAAAGGTGTAAAGAACACTTACCAAACTTCCACTCATAGCATTTTAAAATTTCTTCCTTGGCAAATTCACATGTAGTTGAATTTTTCCAATTATAATTTTTCATGATTTTACACTAGGCAGTAATTGCATCAGTATTGATTCTTATAGATCACTTGAATTTCTTTGTACGTTCTGTGCACTTCTTATGAGGGAATGTTCAGCCATCTAAATTAATTGGATTGGAATAAGAATACACAAGTCAGCCATTGAACTCAGCTGTGATCTTATGTCTTAGCTGGGACAGCTATGTTATCACTTTTATGATGAAAAGGAAGAAATCTTTTTGCCTTAGAAAACTGCCAAAGATCAGAGAGCCATCTACAAATATTGTGCATAGCAACAGGCTGAAATAGGCAACAAACAGTATTTTAAATAGAAAAAGTGTATTAACATGCAGAATTTCGGTTAAGGGAATTTTACTATGTGGGAGACAGGAATTTTTTTTTTTGTTTTTTTTTTTTGTTTTGTTTTTTTGAGGGCAGTGTCACTGGCCCTCATGTGGGACCGAACCGGGGCTGCTGGCTAGACAGGATTTTAAGACTCAGTTTCCACCTGTTCTTTGAGACATTGGCATTGCCTTCCATGTATTACTGCATGATTCTGATCAACACCTTCTCAGCTTTTTGGTGAAAAGAGCCCAGTACCGAAGGACCATCAGCCTCTGCAGTAGTTCTCTGCCTATGCTAGAGCCACCAGAAGCCAACTGATTTCACAGGGGCCTCTGGTAATGCCAGGACAGGCAGAACACGTACTGGGTGTTTGCATATGCGGTACCCAGACACACTGTCTTCCATGTATGCATTCAACCAAAATACTTGTGGAGTACCAGGTGTGTGCCAGGCACAGCACAAGGTGCTGGAGACACAAATAGGTTTGGATTATTCTGTGGCAAAATACAGAAAGCCCGAATTTAGCAAGCAGCATAATCTCTTGTGAAATCATTTTCAGACTCATATTTGTATCTTATAGTCACCCGGTTGAGAATGTGAGCACACTTGGTACATTGATGTTTCCCCTTGGGTCATTCGAATTGCATGTAAAAGATGCTTAAATGTGTATGGAATTCTGTCGTCTTGAAAGCCTAGTGCCTACAGACAAGTGTGTACTAGTCCCATGATACTACAGATTTTAAAGAAAACCCTACCAAATTTTGAAATTTATTCAAGTAAAATTTCATGTATTCAAGTGTTAGTATTCAAAGACATCAGCTTAGTCAGCAGCCATGGTCAGTGCATTGAAACTCCCAACTCAGATGGACCCTTCAGAGCCCTCAGGTCTCGCTGCCAGTCTCATGGCAGCTCCGCATGGTTGGTGGGCCTGAGATAGGTCAAGTCAGTACAGTCAGTCGCCACATCACTGTGAGAACTTGAGAAATTCCACAAGCTTCTCAGTTCTAGTTCCTTTTCTGTAAAGTGGGATGTTCAGTTTGCCAGCTATCAAGTAGAATCTTGACAGAATACTCCAGAGTCCTTGGTAGATAAATAAGCTCTGTGTTCAGTCCCCTTGTTCTCCTGATGCAGTGGACAGCTCATATCTTTGCCACACTGCGTAGGACCCAGTGTGATCAAAAATGTTTTCGTTTTCTACTTATTTACAAAGTTAGCTTGAATCTCAAATTTGGATAGTTGAGATCCAACCATCCAAGAGTTGTCTTGTCTTTTATATATATTTTATTGGGGAATTGGGGGAAGGAACAGCGTTGGGGAATCATGGAAGGGGGACAGACAAGTTGCTGTCCTTTGGTTCTCTAGTCTAGTTGTGGAGGATGTCGCTTCACTGGCCCATGTTGGTATTGTGATCATTGTGCTTTTCCTGGCTGAGGTAGTCGGTCGCCAGCCATGGGACAGCAGCTCACACCGGCTGCCAGCCATTGACGGTAGCCCACGGCAGCCCACTGCAGCCTACGCCGTTGCCTGCGACTCACAGCAGCGCAGCTCCAGGTGGAGCTGTTGTTCACCCTCTTAGCTGTAAAGGGCGCATCATCACTGGCCCATGTGGGATCCAAACTGGCGACCCCTGCTGCTCAGAGCTGGAGTCCTAAGCCAACTCTTAACCAACGAGCCACTCGGCTGGCCCTGTCTTGTCTTTTTTCTCTTTCTTTGTATACTCTCACACAAACAGTACACATTTGGAACTTCTGTTTTCCTTATATTGGAGTGGCCTGATTTTGCCGTTGTTGAGCTGACAAATAAGAAATTTCTATGTTAGTGTTTCTCACCATAACTTTTAGTGAATTCACACAAGTGAAAGTCAGTGTTTCTCAGAGTGTGGTCCCAGCTCACCCGTGGGAATCCCAGTGCAGGCATCATGGTCACCTCACATGACCCCACCTCACATTTACTAAGCCTGAATCTTGGGGGATCTGGGACTTTCTGTAACGATTGTTGACAGAAGCGCTCTGGTGATTCTGAAACTCCAGGCTTCAAAGCCACTGCTCTAGGAGTTGGCGGCAGAGTTGGCTCCTAAGGTTCCTCGCAAGCCTTTATCTCAGTTTGAGACCTGGGTTGACCCTCTGCAGGTTGTTTGAGAAAACAGCCTGGACCTTCTCCAGAGTGGACCTCAGCCCACTCGCCCAAGTGTTCTGCTCTGTTAAGCACTGAGTCTACTGATAACTGTCCTGTCTCTGTAGTTACCTGTCGTGCTATGTATTGAACAATCACAGACGTACATCCTGTACATCTCCTCTTCCTAGCCTAATGGGGGCCGTCATCTACGTGGTATGTGTGTCAGGGAGAAAATTAGGGTACCTATTTAAGTACTCGATATTTAGTATGAAAGGAAAATGGACAGGATAATTTTGTGTTTTAATTATATAGCTACACCCTTATGTAAATCTGTTTGAAAACAGAAATGCACTCTTCCTTTGGAAATTTTGGATGTAATAAGACTTTCAGTGTTTCTTCTCTGTACGCTTTGTGCAAATCCAGGAATGTAGACACGCCCACTTACAGCTGAGATACTACCTGATCTGAGAATCTCTGAAAACCTTAGGTTTCCCCATTGAAACTACCTCTGTCATTTCTCCAAGGCCACAGGTGCCCTTTGTTTCCGCTCAGGTTATTTTTAGAACCTATGCCAGTAGGAAGTCCTCTGAAAGTCCTTTGCTTTCAGGGACTACATTCCTGAATATGGAGGGATAAGTTAGCTTTTGATTCAAAGGTGAGGGGCACATTCTATGTGCCTGGTGCTGTGCTGCACACTATGTGTACATTGTCATTTCCTTCTTATAACAACCATGCAGGTGTCATCCCTGCTTTGCAGAGCAGGGCGGAGTCGGAGATCAGAGTTAGACGAGGATCTGAACCATTTCTGTCTGGCTCCAAAGCATATGTCTTTCTCTACATCAGAGACAAGAGGGTGGCAGCAGTGTCCTCTGTTTCCAGACGGCAGAAGGGAAGCCCCCAGGTAGAGTTACTTACACAAGATCAAGGTCTGCGGGGCTCCGCATCTTTTCCAGTGTCTTTTCCTAATCCCTCCCTTGTCAGCATGTTTCTCATTTTTAAAAATCTATATAGTCAAAATCCCAAGGAGGAATATGGCAGGATCTGTTTTGAACAGTAGTGGTTGCCTCTCAAAGAAGTGCACTCAGGAGGTGCGTTGTGTGTAAGTCATTTCTGTTGAAGGACACAAGCAGAGCTAGCCTGCGTGCCGCCCACTGGCCTCTGCAGAGCTCTTGAACATCTCTGAGCAGAACTGGCTGCTTACTAAGCACGCGGCAAGTTCCTGATGACTGCTGGGGGTGCTGTGAACAGAGTGCTGGAGGCCTGGCTGCAGGGCCGTCTTCTTTTTCTCCTAACATTTTATTGTAGAAATGTTCAATTATAGGGCCGGCCGAGTGGCACAGTGGTTAAGCGCTGGCTTGGGACACCAGCAGCCCCGGTTCAGGTCCCACATATGAGGGCCAGTGACACTGCCCTCAAAAAAAAAAAAATGTTCAAATATATAAAGAAGTTGAAAGGCAGTAAGTGCGTTTAGCCCCCTTGTGCCCATTGCCCAGTTTCAGCAGTTTTCAGCTTCTGCCGTTCATCTGTCTCACTCACGCTTTTTCCCCCTGGAGTCTGTAAAAGTCATTTCCATATATACCATTCCACAGGGCATTTGTGAGGGAGAAAATAGTTGAGTCCTCTGACCAAGGGTAACAGAGCCTTGAAAGTTATTGTTTAAGCTATCATTTATGGAATACCCAACTGTGCCCTAAACACTATGCCGCGTCCCAGAATGCCTGCCGATGGCTGTGACGTAAGTTCTGTTAGTTCAGGTAACTTGCCCAGCTCTTAGGAAGCAATGGGCCAGTGTTCAAGCCCAGGCTCTGATCTTCCCTCTGTGTACCACCTGCTGTCCCAATCTTGCTTCTTGTCACAACCCCGAAGAGTTTTCTTCTACAAGTTCATGTATGTCACTGTCAGGTTTGCCACAGTGTCGCCGGGGGTGTCTTTCTGCTCATGCTGCTGCAGGAAGGATGTGACAAAGGGGATGGAGTGGAGTGACAGAGGGAAGGGGAAATGGAAGAAAAATGATGCAAATGAAATATGGTGGCAACGGGCCGGCCGAGTGGCGTGGTGGTTAAGCGCAGGTTTGGGAAGCCAGCGGCCCCGGTTCGGTCCCACATGTGAGGGCCAGTGACACTGCCCTAAAAAAAAAAAGAAATATGGTGGCACCTCTGAATGGTCCCTGCCCCGTGTTCTTGTTACACTTGTATAATGGTCCCCTTTGAAGTTGCTATTATTCTACCTAAGCAGAAATAATTACAAAATAGGGAAAGGAGCATGTGGTGTGATCCTTTTTTGTTGTTGTTGTTGTTGTTTTACACTTGGACCCTTAAGACTTTCTAGACAGCCCCTGGTGGCAGTAGCAGCAGTCTTAGGTGCCATTCATTGGGACTAGAGGCATAGGTAGCCTAGGGTCCATATCGCCTCTGTCCCTTCTTCTCTTTCTTGTTCAGGCCGCCCTCCAGTGTATTCTCATGTCCCTGCCCGTCTAGTTAAATCTCTAGGCTGCTGTGCCTTTGTCTTCCCTCCAACACGCCCTCACATTCCCAGTGTGCCCTGCTCTTCCTGTGTGACATGCAGCTAGGGGCACACGGCTGTTTGCCAGGCCATCCCTGGGAGGGAACCAGGTCAGATCCATGAGTCTTTTGGTTTTTAATCATCTTTTCCCTATTTCTTTTCTATTCTCTTTGCCACATGTCTTCTTTTACTCTCTCCTCTCCACTTAAAATACTGAGTTGAGTGAGAGGCCAGCTGTATTTACAGGGGAGACAGGACACAGAGCTGACTTAGACTCTGTAGTTCACAGTCCTCTGGTTGTAGCATTGTACCTATGAGGGTCTTATATGTCACTTGATTTGGGGCCAGATACTTTTTCATGAGACCCAGGGGATAGTAGGGCCAATTTGTGACCAAGAAATTAAACCGGGCTTCTAATCCTGGTTGTGCCACTTGTGTGGCCTTAAGCAAGTCCTCTTTCTGGGAAATAACTAGCTTTTAAAGTCTTTCAGCTTAGACATGGTATGAGTGTGAGATTTGGAGTAGCTTAATCCTCATCGCTGAGCTCATTATAATTTGACTGGAAAAGAGATGGGGTGAAGCCACAGCCCCTTTTCCTGAATTACAAGGATGGTTTTGATTCCCATCCCTGAGGTGCAGTGAAGGCGGAAGCCCAAGTGGCCTCTGAGTTCCCTTCTAGCCCCAGGAGTCCTGGTTACAGTGTGTCTTCTGGCTCCATTTCTCTCCTTAAGTCGAGAAAGGGGGCGAGGTTGGAGGTTTGAAGTGGAATAATGGATCATCTCAGAGTCCTGTCCCAACTTAGTGCTGGGCCTGAGACCAGAGGCAGTGTCACCAGGTGGCTGGTGAGAGAGGTCTGCTTTCTGGTGCCATGTCAGCAGCTGTGTGGAGGCTTAGTTCCATAGTAACACCAGGTTCCCTTCCTTTTCACTCTCTAGTACCTCAACATGCTAAGAACGTGTGAGGGCTACAATGAAATCCTCTTCCCCCACTGTGCCTGTGACTCCAGGAGGAAGGGGCACGTCATCACAGCCATCAGCATCACGCACTTTAAACTGCACGCCTGCACTGAAGATGGACAGCTGGAGGTGAGGTCCGGCAGGCGGGGGCCCGGGGTGTTCACGCACTCTCTGGGGGTGCGCTGCTGGAGTGATGTAAGAGTGATCGGATGGGGATGGAATAGGCACTGCACCCACACTCATCCTCACCTTCATCACAGTGACTTTTCCTGTCAGCCTTCTCCCCCAATGATGTGAGCATCGCCACTCGCTTCTCTCCTGCGCCTGGTTCAGAACCATCCCCCCTGAGCTCCCCAGCATTCTCAGTCTTACTCTCTTGTTCTCGGTTGTTCAGAACCAGGTCATAGCATTTGAATGGGATGAGATGCAGCGATGGGATACAGATGAGGAAGGAATGGCTTTCTGCTTCGAATATGCCCGAGGAGAGAAGAAGCCGCGATGGGTTAAAATCTTCACACCATATGTGAGTGCCAGACGGGGAAGGCCGCTTGGGGAGAGCAGGTTGATATAAAGTTCTCCTTAAACAAATGCCTGAGTGGAGAGAGCTGCAGAGGTGGCCTTCTCCTTGAGATCGGAACCTGGCTGGAGTCTGGAGCCCGGAGCCCATGTTCTGCCTGTGTTTACTTGGGTATCAACTAGGAAGGCAGCTTCCCAGCCTGCTTGACTGGCAGTCACCACTAGAAGGAGCCGGAGTGTCGTAGATGAGCCAGGCCTGGTTCTGTGGAGCCTGGGGGTGGGGGGTGGGGGCGCGTCCTCTAGGCTGAGGGATAGGAAGGTTGGGGGTGGGGGGCAGGAGTTCAACAGCATGGTCCTGTGGTGCCTGGTCCTGAGAAATCACTGAGCGTTGCTATGTTTTGTTTTGTTTTTTCAGTTCAATTACATGCATGAATGCTTCGAGAGGGTGTTCTGTGAGCTCAAATGGAGAAAAGAGGTAATTCTGAACAACCTTGAGCTGACTGTTTCACCTTTGTTTATAATGTACAGGCCCCTGGCCAAATCCCTGGGATCTTCACCTCCATCCCCATCTCTCTGGGACTCAGTAGGCCGCCCACCCTGTGGCCATCACAACACTCCTGGCGATACTGGGCTGACTGGAAAAAGCCCTGCCCCTCCCCTACGCAGCCCTGCCCCTCCCCTGCACGAGGCTGTTGGCTGTGGGTGGGGAATATGTATATGGGGAAGGAAGTGTTTTGCTCCTGCTTTGCCATCTGTATATGCCGGTGCTGGAGCAGAATCTGGAAGATTCCGAGTAATTAGCTACTTACAGTCAAAGAAAATGTTTCCAGGTTTAGCAGATAAAGGCAGGAATGTGCAAATAGATATTCTTGGTAGAGTAGGGAGAGAGCCGGCTTCGGGCATGAGGTCTGGACTGTCTCCCGGCTTTTTCCCCTCTCTGTGATTTCGGGCAAACCAGCTTCCCTTGAGCTCAGTTTTCTCATCTTATGTGTGTAAAACAGGAAGGCTAAGCCAGATAATTAATCTCCAAGGTCCCTTCCGGCTCTAAAAGGCTGTGATTGTAAGTGGGAGGTTCTGACTCGGCTAGTCAAACCTAGTCATCTGGTCGTGAGCTGTCCGTTTCTGTTTGAAGGTTTGTCCCAGCTGGGGGAGATGTGGGCACCGGGGCTTCCGAATAACTCCTCTTCTTTTCCTTCCAGAATATTTTCCAGATGGCGAGGTCACAGCAGAGGGACATGGCCACCTAGCCTTTCCTCCTCCCCTTCTCTTCGCCTTCACCCTCTTATCCCTTTCGCCTCCCATGCCAGACAGAGTAACCATTAACACAAAAGAAGAGAAAAAGGAAAAAAGTCATTATATTCAAAAGCCCTAAACTAAATATTATTAATAATCCCTCTGAATTTCGTGTTTCTGGAATTGAGCCGGTAGAAAACAGCAGGTTGGTCAGCACGAGGAGTCACTGAGTTAAGACAGGAAAAAAACGAGCCCAACTGAGTCGCCAAAGGTATCTTGTCCCTTCGCCTGGGCCTCACACCAACAGACTCTCCTTCCTTGTACTATATTTTTAAAACTGGAACTATGAACTCCATCCATTTGCACTGTTCAGACATATATATATATGTATGTAAAAATTATATATACACAAATTAGCTGCACGTATATACATATATATATTTCTTTTTAAATTTCATATTGATGGCAGTACCTTTTTTAGCTTGTGTTTTTACACACCTTTCACTAAAATTCATGACTTCTCTCTTGCTCTCTTTATTTTGAAACAAACTTTAAAAAGGAAAAAAAAAATATTTTACAGGGAAAATACCTCTCCTCGTGAAGGACTCGAAAAGTTTACAACCTGCTTGGGTTTTTTTGCCCCTTTTTTGTATCGAGTGAAGATTCTGGCTCATGGGTTACCACAGAATCTGAGGAGCAAGGAGCATAGTTTCTTTATCTTCCAAGAGGCTGTTGGGGAGGAGAAAGAGGCGTGTTTCTAAGGGCCGGCATGCCGCGGGCTGCAGGAGATTCTGAAGACGTGGTGTGGTCTCCTGATTCCGAGACAGTTCCCTAGTCAACTCTGTCTCACTCACGGCTTTCTAGCCCTGCATTCCACATCTTCCTGCTTCCCTCGGGCGCATCCTTCTGATGGATGCCTTCCCTCAGCCGGCCTGGAATCGGGGGGAGAGTGGACCCAGGAGGTTGATGCCACAGGAACCGAAACATTGAAACTCTTCATGGCTGTAATTTCCTATTTCCCTGCCTTTCCTGATGCAGGGACAGTACTGGGGACCAGAGCAAGGTAAAGCTGATACCTTTAGGCACAGATTGGACGTAGATGGGAAAGGCAGGCACAGATGCCCTGTGTTCCTAAGCTTTTCCCCACGCACTTCCTGACTACTCGCCAGCCATAATCGTTACATCCTCTGTGACTTCCTAAACAGCTCTGTGGGAAGGCATCTGTCGGTATCCCCAAGGCCTGGGGGATACGTGGAGTGGCTCCGTGGTCTGCACCAACCCAGCTATAGCCCATCCAAGCCAGCTGAGGACCCAGGAAGGAGCAGTAATGATACAGTTGATTTGGGCTGGATCTCAGCTTTCAGTTAAAAGGACACTGAAGGAAAGACTTTTTGTCCCTCGAGAGTCCCTCGTGTGACCTTGCGGTGCCGGGCTGGCATTCTCAGCCCCCTTTTCTTTTTTCTTCTTGTGCTTTGTCTAACTGGGAGGCAACCGCAATTGGTTGTAGCCCACTCCACTAAGCGGTGTTGGGTGGTTGGAAGTCTCTTTTTTTTGTAACTCATTTTTGCAGGTCATCATGAGGCCACTTTTCTTTCTGTCTCACTCTGTCACCCTGGCAGCTGTTGACCCCAGGGGAATGTAGGATCATATAGGATGTGCTGTCTTCTCTCCCCTTCTGCAAAACCACGTGGAATCAGTGCAAAGTGTCAAGATGCCGAATGTTTCCAGTTGCAGAGAATGACCCCCTGATATGAAGGCTTTGACACAGGATTAACTTCTGTTGGCCTAAATGAATTTAATAATGAGCCACAGGACCCTGGAAAGAAGATATGTTGATTTCTCACTCCAAGATGCTAAAGAAGCTTTTAACACCACCTTTGCCCTCAGAGTGGGGTAGGAGCGAACAGTGCAGGAGGCCATGCGGCAGCCAGATGCTGTCCTCCGGATATGAGACCCAGTGGGGAGGCCCTTAGGTGGAGGCCCCAGAGAGGGTGCATGCTGCTCCTCCCCTTTCTGGGGCAGAATTCACTGAGTGCTTTGGAGATTGGGTGAAGGCCTCATAGGTGGGTGCCCTCTTGTCAGAATCTGCAGGAACAGCCCCTCCTTGAGGCTGGCCCACTGATAAGGCACCCAGCTGCAGCAAGGAGGGGGTGTGAGAAGGCCCTGGAGACCACAGGCCTCCCTGTGGCAGGAGCGGAGGGTCAGTCTGTTGGCGTGGAGTAGCGCCCGTGGGACGCTCCCCCCGCACTTCCTGCCCTGCTCCCTGCTTCCTGTCTTGGTCCTGGGTTTTGCTGCAGCAGAGCCTGCAGGCTCTTCCTGGGCTCCGTTGTCCTCCCTCCACACTCAGTTTCTGTCCTCTTCAAGGAAACGCTCCAAGTTTTTTATGGATCAGGAGAAAATGCAGGTCCCTGCAGAAAGGTTCCCTTGGGCCGTGCTTAGAGTCTCTGCTCTTTCTAGTTTTATCCTGCTCACCGTTTTTCTCCTCCCCGAGCCCTAGGCCTAAGCTCCGCACAGGTGAGTGCCCAGGGCAGCGCCCCCCTGGACAGAGCTCTCAGGGAGAAGTTAGGCTAAGGCTCAGCAGCCCTGTGCCTGGCCAGGTGGTTCCATCCTTTAGCCACCCAGTAGCTCTGGGTCACTCCTCCCGGACCTCCAAACCCAGTGTTTGGGACACCCATACTGGGCACTGGCAGGAGGTGACATCTCTCTCATCTCAGAATTTGCCAACGGATGGCCAGGATCTGAGGACGCAGTTTCCTTAAAGGGGATGGCATTCTGGTCGGCCTGAAGCCTCCAGACGTGGCGGGACCGCTGCGCCCTCCCTCTCGCCGTCTGTCGTGCTCTGGCTGGACTGACTCGGCAGTAGAAACCATTTGGTCTGTGGGACTCAAGCATGCTGCCTGGTTCCTTCACCAGATGTGTCACATTAGCATCCTTTCGAGGGGTACTTACTCAGAGACCATGGAGGCGGTGGCTGGCCTCCGCGCCCCGGCTCTCTGCCTCCTGTCTTCCTCACCTAAACCTGAGCACGTCGTGCGGGCCCCCTCACACTACGACAACATCAGCTCTGTCCAAGCGATAATCTCAGGTGTGTGGGAAGCCTAGCGCTCCAGTCAGCACTGAAGGGGGGAGGGATATGGGGAAGGCGTTTGGCCAATGGCTGACCTTGGACTCCAGTTTTATATCCTGCCCCCTTTTTAAGCCAGTGAGCTGGGCTTCAGTTTTCCCCAGGCCATGCACACTTTTAATTTATTGAGAGAAACTCTAATTGTATTTTCACTGCAGTATCTTGTATTTTTTATTTGTGATTTAAGAAATGTGAAGAGAAAATACACAGACACATAATGGCTAACAGTGTTTCTTTCATTCCTTGTTCTAGAGCTAACCACTCTAAAATTGTTTGGTAATGTCACTTAGTGTAATTAATTGTAACATATTCTTTTAAATAAATTGATTTATTGATGAAACTATTCTTTGGTTTCCTAGACTACAAATCCTTTGGGTTGTGTGGGAAGAAGTGAAGAGGGACCTTTGGGATTTGAGTTAGAAGGGTCAGCCTGAACATGGGAGGAACACCTGACCAGTTCTCCCAGGTTAGGGAGACGGGAAGGGTGGGGAAGGAGAAGCCGGGTCTAACCTGTGCCCGGTGGCTCCTCTGAAAGTCCCTTCTCCCTCAGACATCACTCGATTGTGCCAGTCTGCACAGAATTCATGTTGGCCCTCACAGGATTCCCCTCCATCCTTCTGCAGACAGTCTGGCAGTGTCCTAGGGACAGAGCTCAGCACTGTCCCCCTACCCCGGTGACAGGCATACACATTGTCAGTTTTCAGGTGACTCGGGAGACTTGTCTCTGGAATGTGAGCTGAAAAGTGCATTACCCCTGATGGGCGCCAGCACATCCCCGGGCAGTCTGGGGTTGTCCCTTCCTTGCCTACACCCCCGGGAACGGTCGTCCGCCCTGTTGTCTTTGCCATCACGGGAACTGCAGGTGCTGCAGCCCGAGCACCCGCTCTTCAGAGAACTCGGTGCTTCATGGATTCCTGGCTGAGTGCTCAGAGAAGCTCAGCGTCTGTGCTAGGTGGACATCTTGATGATTTTATAAACCTTCCTGCAGTGTTACTTTTACAACCCTGACTGCGTGCTTTTGCTCCTTGATTGAAGACCATAGAGCTAGGATGAGTTTGACATTTGGTTTGGCAGTTCAGGGAGAGACGATGTTCCAGGTCTCATTCACCCGGTGTCGAGGAATCGGAATCTGATATTACCATCCTGATGGGGGAAATTGTTTCACTTTAACGAGGACAGAATCCAGAAGTTAAAAGCAATAACTATTTATTGTCGAGGGCGTTGTGTTAGACGCAGCGAAGATCCGAGCAAAGGAGAAGGTTCTGCCAGCTGAGCACTGAGAGATTTGCAAATGACCATGAGACAGCAGTGGAAGGCTTACGGGCCATAAGGACTAGAAAAAGGGAGAAAGGCCCCTGGATGGAGGCAAGTGAGGGAGGAGATGGTCGTGAAGGTGGCGATGTTGAAGGTGAACTATTCAGGGTGAGCAGGTTTGCAACAAGAAGGCATTCAGAAAACTTGATTGAGCCGCTGTGTGCCCGATGCTAGTCATTGGGAATGAAGGGGGAGAACTTGTCCTATTGGATTAGAACTTATGGTGTGTGTACGAATAACATGGAAGAGCCTTGAATCCAGGGGGAAG
Source organism: Aselliscus stoliczkanus (assembly GCA_033961575.1). Taxonomy (NCBI): domain Eukaryota; kingdom Metazoa; phylum Chordata; class Mammalia; order Chiroptera; family Hipposideridae; genus Aselliscus; species Aselliscus stoliczkanus. The sequence continues at coordinate 104,571,100 of CM066739.1, forward strand.
TGCTCTATGAAAAAAAGGAGGAGGGGAGAGAACCAGACAAGTTTTGTTGTTTTTCCCAATCAGCTATAGTTCAGAAACAGGGATGTTTCAGAATCAATACAGAAGATCACTGAAGACACTGTGATTCGTGAATAAGTAAAAGGAAGGAAATAAATGGATATGAGAAAAGTTGTGGAAGCAAAATGTTCTGTGACTGAATAACATTGAATTTAGGAGAGAGGATGAAAAGGTTCCCAGGGTTTCATGTCTAGATGACTAGAAAATAAAAGTATTTAATGGTTGAAACTTGGGGGGAGAAAACATTTTCGCTTTTGACCCAGTAGGCCCACAGTATGATTCAGGATGAGTGAGGCAGCGTCCGGGTTTCCAGCTGTTACTTCTTATTTACGTGCTGGGCACGTTCCAACGTCCTGGGCTGTTTCGGGTGGTGGAGATACAGCGGTGGACAAGGCCATGTAGGTACCCAATATCTGAATGAACTTGCTGAAGACAATGGGTCTCCATGGATCACTGTTAGTCGGCAGGCAGGAGGGGAAATGCAGACAGGACGAGGACACTGCCGGCATCCAGGGTGACCTGGACACTGCTGACAGCAGTGCAGATGTTCCAGAGACAGAACCAGTGGGCCTTCACAGCTGGGTCAGGTATGAGGCGCAAGAAAAGGGCGTCACCAACGTTTGGCTTGAGCGGGTCCATAATGGTGCAAATTACTAGTGCCGAAGTCTGAGGGAAGAAAGGGCCCAAACTGAGTTCAGGATGAAAACGAGGTTAGAGACGTGTAGCTGGGAGTCGTTTTCATGGAGCAGATGAGAGAATGCAATATATCGGAGGGGGAACCCTATTTATGGGGATCAAGAGGAAGCTGGCTGACCACTCAGGAAAATCGACTGGACAGCGGGGCCTGAGAGTGAGAGTCTTCTAAGAACCAGGAACTGGGGCCAGGGCTGCTCAAGTTCTCGGACCCGGAGAAGGGGGAGGCTTGGTCACGAGGGGGATTCCTTCAGTCACAGGTACAAGAAGCCCAAACCATGCAAGGCTTTGACCATGTAGAATTAAAAGACAAAGTCAGAGATGCTGAGGCACTCAGGCTATGCGCCGGGGCCCCCCCCCCCCCCCCCGCTCCTCCCCGAGGGAAATGGGACATTTATACATCTCAAAGCTCTAAAATACAGATGGGGGATGGGAGTTGCATAGAAGGAATTACCCAGGTCATCCCCGCCATATTCTAGTCTCTCACTGTAAGGCCTCTCCCCACCGCGGCTATTAGCCTGTCAGTGCCACTCGTGTGCCCTGCCCTCCCCTCTCTCTGCTGCCATCACCATGTGAGCTGCCGCTTGATTATCCTAGAAGAAACTGCTGCTGAGTTTCCTCCTTCCTGGTCTGAAGTGAGGGGATCCTACTGTCATCACTTCCTGTTCCTTCTCTGTCCCATTTTATCACTGGGGCCTCTCCTGCCCCAGAGGAGTTAGTGAATTTCAGAACCCGACAGAGCCGCCCCTCCTTCATGCACTTCCTGTTATATTTGAAGCCAATATGAGACCTGAAAACTCTGCTTTTGTACAAGAAACAAGCTAGGCGCTTCCTTTTCTGTCTCAGGTGGCCTCCTACGTTTTCCTTTCAAAGTACCTGGAGAATCCCTGCCCTGAGGTTGTTTTGTTTCCCCCAAAATACCCCTCTGTGGCTCCTTCATCCCCATCATTCAGCCTTAATTACTGCCTGTTTCTCTGGAGAAAATGTGGCTGCAGCTTTGCAAGGAAGGGGGACAGCAGTGAGCAGCGACAGACATAAGTAGTCCTCAGGGTTTGTGGGGGGATTGTCTGAGGGCCGGCAGGAAGCCGGGAAGGAGACTGCCAGTCCTGTTACCACCCAGCCCCCATGTCCAAGGAGAACCTCCATCTTGCTCTGGGAGATGCCCTTTGGTCTAAATCCCACCTTTCGCCTTTCTCTTCTGACCCATAAACTTACGAAGCCACGGTGAGACAGCTCGAGAAAAGGCACGACATGGCGACCAATTCCTGTGTATTCCTTATGACATCTCTGACCCCCACCTTCCAACACCTGTGTCTGTTTAACCAAGGTTTCAGGTGCTGTGTATTTGCTAAGCATCCCAAGTAGGTTCCCTTCCTTCTAAGTGAGGCCCCGTTCCCAATCTCTACTGATCCAAGAGACTTTTCTTCCTGAAACTGTCCCCAGATATGTCACTGTAGGCCTTCACAGGCTGCTGCTCTTAACTGTTGTAGTTTGGGGAAGTTTAGGAGAAGGCAGAAATCCAGGGTGGAGGTGGGGGTTGCTGTGGGATTTCCTCGTCTCACGCTCTCGGAGAACATCTCAGGCCTGAAACCAGATCATGGCTGCAAGGTGAGCAATTTCATGAGCAGGAACATGATGAAGGTGGCTAACAGGTACCTGCTTAGAAATAAATGGCCCTTGCTGTGACGTCAAGGGTTACATCTGTGTGAGCCCTAAAGCGGTTCATAGAAGGGTCTAGAAGCTGGATGGACCTCAGGGCTCATGCAGCCCACCTGCCTGATGGGGTGAGGCTACAGCCTGCTTCGTGCTTTTTGGGGTCTTTGCCTCAGGTCAAAAGTCAGCTAGCTGGTCCTGTAAGCCAAGAGCATCATGGCTTGGGAGTCGGACACACTGGGTTCAACTGCAGCCATCCCTTAGTAGCTTTGGGTAAGTTAACCTCCAAAACTTCCATTTCCTTGTGTGTCAAATTCTGTCCTGTCTTACAGGGTTGGTGGGAGGTTAAGTGAGGAATGCACACTAAAGGCCGAGAAGAGCATCGCACACAGTGAAATGCTTCCTAATGGTGCTGGTACAGTTAGGTCCCAGTGTCCCCAAGGGCTGGCTCTGGGGCAGCTCACTCACAGGAAGGAGTGGGGAGTGGGGGTCTGCAGTGTGAGGCTGCAAGTCCTCAGCTTTCAGAGGGACACAGCTGGTAGGAGGGGACTGCTGACCTGCTTTCTTCATCTGTGCCCAGTTCTGTAGAACATTCCTGAATTAAGCCCCACAGAAGGGTGGAAGAAGAGGGTCATAGAGCTGCCATCAAGGCCTGGATGCTGCTCAGGTAAGGGCTGGCCCTTCCTGACAGTCTTCTCTCCCAAACCTTCCTCCTCACCTCCCCCGGCTCCATGTGCACAAATCCTACCCTCCACCTCCCAAGACTCTCATTTGATGCTTTTAAACTTTTACTTTATTTAGACAGAAAAGACGAACTCTTTAAAAGTAAAATGCAATAAATAAATAAGTTAAGCATAGAGAAGTGTCTGAAACAGACTCCCCAGTCCCCCCTTACCACTCCCACCCCCACCCATTTCTTTTCCCTAAAACCTCTTCCTAAAGAAAATGATCAGATAATAAAGCCCTTGATCCCTCCCCGCACCCCTCCTCCCAAATACCCAATTACCCCTCAAAGCAAAGGGAGAAATCAAAAGAGAAAAAAAATCCAAGGGAAACATTGTCTAAACTCCCAGAAAGAGAGATGGCAGCGTCCGGGCCGGGCCGGGCTGGATAACGCACGGCTGGTAGTGGTATTTACACGGAGGGGACCAGCAGAGACTGTAAACATTTTTAGGGGTTCGGGGGAGGTCTTTTCCTCGTGGAAGGAAGAGGGTCTCTGTGGCTGACAGGTGGAAGGCAGCCCTCAGGGCTCCCCCACACCCTCCTTGGAGGGGGCCCTTGGGGGAGGCAGTGAGTTTTAGGGCTGGGAGCCCAGGGTTCAGGACATCCTACCTCTGGATGAGGGTGGGAGGGAGCGTGAGAACCAGCTTCTGAGAAACCCCTAAAGCGGGGAAGAGGCTGGGATGAGGGTGGGGGAGAGTGTGTGGGAGCCCCACTGCCCTCCGGGAGCCGAGCCGCACAGGTAGACCAGGCCGCTGGAGGGGGAGGCAAGTACGGAAGCTGGGCACAGAAGGCAGACACCCCGGAGCCTTCGAGCCTGTTCCTTGCTCCCTCACAAAGGCCAAAAGGGCACCTGGGAGGAGACAGGCCCTTTGGGAGAGGTGGGTGGTAGGAGTGGGCCGGTGTCCAGTGTCCCCAGGGCCATGAAGCAGCTTTTGCCCCAGAGCCCAATCAAGGCCCAGGGCAGATGTGCAGAGAGGGCTGGGGGCCAGTCGTGGGGAGGGGGTGAGGTGCCCCTTCCTGTGGTGTCTCCAGGCCTGTGAAGGAAGGAAACATGGGTGAAGCTATGGGCAAGTCACAGGTCACAGGCTGGGGCGGGGGGGGCGGGTAGCTGGGGTGGCCCAGGAGGGCAGGTCATCCGAAAGGCCTCAGTCCACACTGACCCATCTGGTCCCCCAGCCATCCAACAAGGGGGAGGGATGGAGGAGACAGGAAGTGGGGGAAGGGGAATGACACAAGAAGCCAAAGATATTAGGAAGGAAATAGTTAAAACAGCCCGTGAGGAAAAGGAAGGCTGGAAGATACTGAGAAAGGGACTAGAGGGGAGAGAGGTGAAAAACTGAGACGACAGACAGGCAGGCAGAGATAACTCAGAGAAAGGAGACGGCGCGTGTCTGGACAGGCACCTGGAGAAAGCGAGGGGACATCCGCAAAAAGGAGGGCAGAGCAGGCCAGGGAAGAGGCCAGGGCCGGGCTTGGGCCTGGAATCTCTGGGGGAGACCCTGGCTCCAAGGGGTGCTCATTCCTTTTTGGAAAGGAACGAAGGAAGCCAGAGAGAAACGCACAGAACACAGACCACAGTCACCAACCACTGTTAACCAAGCACGTCCCGCGAGCTGCCCCCGGCCCTGACCCTGGGCTGGGGAGCTCTTCCCTCCACGGCCCCCTCCCCAAATAACAAACAATTGGCTCCAAAGACAACACGCTCGTTCCATGCGACTTACAGGGGCCCGGAGCAGGGGTCCGGGGATGGGGGCTTCGGCCGACAATGGACACGGGCCCTGGGCTGGGGGGCCCCCAGGGTGGTGGGAGTTAAGCAGCCAGGATTGGGGGGAAAGGGGGAGAAACAGAAAATGTGGATATTGTTCTTGGGTTGTATTTTTCGGGGGGGTTGGTCCAAAGGAGATTAAACAACACAAAAGGACCCGAAGCTCAGCTCTGGGCCATGCCGTTGGGGTGGTGGCGGGCAGTGGGGCAGGGGGGACCTGTTCCCTGAAAGTCACAGGCAGGCCAGCATTTCAGCCTCCTCTGACTGAACCAAAGCTGCTCCCGAGAGGCCCGAGGCTGGGACTCCCCCCAGTCTGTTCTGTGCACTCTCTACTGTCCCAGGGGTCTACTGCCACATAAGAAAATCACCTGGAGTCCAGGGCACTGAGGACCTGATGTCCCCACATCTTATAACAGGTATTCCAAGAGCCAGCGATTCTAGAACCCTCCAGCCCCCTCGATCCTCAAACCCTATTCCCCTAATTCCACTCCAACCCAACTGAAAACCAGAATGAGACAGACACACAGACACACGGACGCTGACCAGATAGACGAGACCAGATATTGGGGAAGATCTGGGGAGTGGACACAGATATATACAGACTTGGTTCTGTGGGGTCACAGGGTGTGTGTATGTGTATGTGTGTGTGTGCGCGTGCATGTGAGTGTGTGTGTGTGGGGGTGTGTGAGAACTTGGATGATGCAGCTGAGGGGGCGGGTCCTGTGGGGGTGGGGAGGCCTCCCTGGGGGGACTGGGGGCGGGGGACAGGCCGAGTGAGGGCCCTGGCTGCAGTGTGCAGGACTGGAGAGCTCACAGGACGGAAGCAGGACCCACCTGGGCACCCTCAATAGGGCCGGTTGGCATCCTTCGGCCGCTTCAGCTGGACTTTGAGGCGCTTCATGCCGATCTGGAAACCGTTCATGGCCTGGATGGCAGCCTGGGCACTGGCTGGATTGTCGAAACTCACAAAGCCTGGGGGAAGAGCGCACAAGGCTGGCTCACCCCACCTCACTCTCCTGTGTTCCTTGGTTCCCCAGCACCACCCTACTGCCTCCAGGTCCCCCAAATGCCTGGAAAGCTGTCCAGCACGCAGCAGGCCCTCAGCCAGCAGTCCTTGCGTGTGTGAGCCCAACCCACCGCTCATACCCTGAGACCCTCTTTTCCATGTTCTCTGAGGGGCAGCCCCATCCCCAAGCCCCTCAGCCTGGATTGCTCTGAACCTCCAGAACTTAAATGGCTTCTGAAGCACAGGGAACAAGACTTCCCTTTCTCCCCTGAAGCAGCCTTGCAGACAAAGGCAGCTGAGCCCAACTCCCTAAGCCTTCCTTTTAGAAACTAAACCTTTCCTTCCCGAGCCTCTTCCAGACCTCATGGAGCATGGATTGGATCAGATCTGCATTTTTCTGGAGGGAGAGGTGGGCCTGCGCAGCAGCTGGGCTGGGATGTTGAATGTGTAAAAGATGTTTTTTTTCGGACTGTTGGACAATTTGGGTTTCAAATATCGGGCCCATGGCAACCGTGAGTGCCTTCCAGTGGGTCAGACTGTCCTCATTTGGAATTTGGCAAAAACGGACCATATTTTATCTTTGAGGTCATTATATCCTTACCAAAACACTTGCTCTGATTGGTAGCCCGGTCAACAAAGACTTTGGCTGAGATGACGTGACCAAAGGGGACAAACATCTGAAGGATCTCTGAGTCAGTGAACTCCTGGGGCAGGTGGTAGATGAAGATGTTGCAGCCGTCAGGGCCTGGATGGCAGCAGGGACAGAAGGCACAGCTCGGTGACTGTGTGACAGGTGCAAGGAGCCAGGGCCACTGGGAAAGCAGGTCCTGGGGGACACTCCAATCACAGCCCCCAGCATGTGGACAGGGCGCCAGCCACCTCGGCCCCACTCACTTTCTTCCCCACCCATAGGGCTAGAGCTGGGCTTGGAGTGGCTGAGAGCGTGTCCCTGAGCCACGACAGGGGCCCCCCTGTCCCTGAAGGGTCGCACCTTCCCGCTGTTGCTGCTGCTGCTGCTGCTGGGGGGGCGGTGGGGGCTGCTGAGCTACCAGGGCGGGGGGCTGCGGGAACGCAGGCGCAACCAGGCTGTAGGCTGCCGGGTAGGCTGCTGGGGTGGGGAGACAGAGAGCTAGCAGGGCTCCCAGACGCCCCCGCCTGGCCCTCCCGGCCAGCCCTGCCTCCCTGCCCCTGGCCCAGGCAATGGGGGTGGCAGGGCTGAGAGGGTCCGAGCCACCACAGACCCAGCTCTGAGCCTCCTTCCCTCCTCTTCTCCGGGGTCCTCACCTGTGTAGTGCTGCATCCCTGCGTAGGCCTGCTGCAGGGGGTCCACGGGGGCTGCGGGGCTCTGGGCTAGGGAGAGCGGAGGCAGGGCAGGTGGGATGAGAGCCTCATGTGGGCAGAGGTGTGAAACGAGATGGCGGACATGCACAGAGCAGTGGGAAGAGGGGAGAGCCAGCATTAGCAAGACTCAAGTCTGTGAGTGGCTGTGCAACCCTGGACAAGTGCCTTTGCCTCTCTGTGCCTCAGCTTCCTTGGTTAGGATAGGGAAAGAACATCCCTGCCCAGGATGACAGAGCAGGAGAAAGGCCTTATAACCAACCCCAAGCCTAGAGAGGGGTCATGTGTCATGGCCACCGGTGATGGGAGTGGTAGCTGGGGACAGGGGTGGGCAGCGGAGACCCCACCTGGGTAGGGGTGAACCCCGTTGGGATACAGAGCATCAGGGGCAGGCTGCCCGGCGGGCTGGGTGGGCACCGGGCTGTAGCCGTTGACACCCAGGGCAGCGGGGATTGCCGAGACAGGCGTGGCAGCGATGGCAGGAGGGGTGCTGGTTCCTGGGGAGGAGAAAGCAGACAGAAGCCGACACACAAATACAGACAACCACTCGACAGGTGTGTGAGCAGAAAGGAGGACTCCAGCTGTGCTCTGACCCCAGAGCCCGCCTCCCCCGCCACCTCGCAGTGTGGTAGCCCCCTGACCTGCCCCATGCTACCAGCGCAGCCCTGCCTGGGCCTCACCTGAGGATGGGGTGATGGGAGTGGCTATGAGGCCGTTGGCGTTGATGGCGGCCATGTGCTGCATCTGCACAGCAGCCATGGTGGCCATGGGGCTGAGGTAGGCACTGTGAGCCGCCAGCACGGCCGCCTGCTGCTGCATCAGCTGGGGGCAGGGGGAGAGGACAGTGGGGACAGGCCCCCTGCCCCCTGCCTGGTTTCCCGCCCGACCTGGGGCCTTGGCACTGGGAGGGTGGGAGCAGGGCGCCAGAGGCCAGGAGGAGAGGGGTGGCCCGGCCAGCAGGGAGCAGTGCTCACAGCCTGAGTGTAGGCGCCGTAGGCTCCGAACTGGAGGGCGATGGGGCTGAACATGCCCAGCTGAGAGGCCACCTGCTGCATCCGGCGGAGACCTCGCTCCTTCTCCGTGTCAGCGAACTTTACCACCAGGCTGGACGAGGCACCCTGCTCACAGCCAGAGGGAAGGAGGTGGGTGTTTCCTCCCAGAACCCGTGGGCCTGGCTCAAACCCTCCACTCATACGTGACCTGGCCTCTTTGGGAGGGCAGCCACCAACGTGCCTGTTAGATGGGGAGATTTTAATCCCACCCTCACCCTGTGCCAGGCTGTGCAGGAGACTGAAAAAGCTGAGAAATATGAAGGCACGTACTTGAAAAGGGAAGGGCCCACAGGGCACCCCTGGCCTCACCGTGAGGACTCAAAAGCCCTGAAATCGTCCCCAGGGTGGGTCAGCCACAGACTTCTGCCCCACACCCTCCCCACGACTCCCGCCCCCACACCCCGGTCCTCATTTTCAGGGGTTGCAGCCTCCCCATTTTAAACCAGCTTGCACCAAACAATAACCAAACGGGAACATTTGTGAGGACTGTTGTAGAGCCTAGAATCTGGAAGGCAGTTCTCTGTCCAGGGTGGCAGGTCCCTGCTAGGTGCTCCCCAGCTGCTTCTGGAGAACCCCCGCAGCCAGCTAGCTCTGGTTTAGAGATTTGCTCTGCTGGGGAGCCCCGACGAGGGCAGTCAGTTGACCTCCTGCCCAGGGCATATGGGGCCTCTGAGCAAGTGTCCTGATGCCCAGCCATTGAGGGTGGGGGGGATATGAGAAGGTAGGAGAAGAGGTAGGAGATGAAGGAGAGGTTTGAGGGATGGGGGAGGCAGGAGAGGAGGATGAGGGCATTTGGACTGAAGGTGAGAGACAGGGATCGGGGTGAGAGGTGGGAGATGCTATTTGAAATGTGAAAGTGTCCCTAAGAGGTTCATTTCTTCTGAAAATTCCTTCTGAATGAATTCAAAGACCCTGCCTGGAATGGACTGTCCCCTCTGAGCCAGGGCCTGGCAGTGGGCCAGGCAGGGCTGGAGAGGCCAAACGGCTGGGAGACAGGGGCTCACCGGCAGGGTCCGGCTGCTGTGAAGGGTGTTGATGGCCGCCTGGGCCTCAGCGTGGGTCTGGAACTTCACAAAGGCGCAGCCTAGAATGTTCACGAGGGAAAGGAAAAGGGTGAGTGCCCACCCTTGAGGGCCTCCCCACAGTCCCCCCTGCCCCCCAGGAACCAGTGGGGCAGGGACAGGAGGACCTGGGTGTGGGAGCGGTGGGCTGGGCTACCTTTGCTGGTGCCATCTGGCCCTCGCAGCACAGTGCACTCATCTATGGTCCCAAAGGGCTCGAACATCTTCCGGACGTCCTCATCTGTCTGCTGCTTCCCTAGCATCCCCACAAAAAGCTTCCGGTCTTCTGGGGGACATGGCACAAGAGAAGAGCCATGGTCAGGGCCTCCTGGCTGCTTTCCAGCTCTGTCCCAGCTTGGCACAGGCAGGAACCCCGCCCTCCACCTGGAGCCCTCCCTAGAGCTCACCCTGGGGACCAATGGCTCTAGGGCGTGAAAGGGGTGGTGGCTGAGGGATGGGTACAACTCCATAGCGTGCTCATCCCAGTTCTGAAGGGCTTGCATGCCACTCCGGACCTCAGTTCTGCCATCTCTGTGATAAGCGGGCACACGTCCCCTCTGGCCACGCTGACTCCTGTGCCCACCTGGACTGGGAACCCCTCAGAACTCTGACTTTCTTCCTCAAGAAGGGCTACCTACCCCTCAGCTACTCCCAAGCCTTGGGCCTGTGGGCTGAGGGACAGGGACTGGGTCCAAAGGCACAGAACCTACCTCCTCGGCTCTCGCTGTCGGCTGGCTTGACCTGGATCGGCCTGTTCATCTAAAGGAGAGAAGAGAAGGCAACTGCTGGGGACCTCCTCTGAACACCCAGAGCCCTCCCCAGGCCAGGAGGCCAGAGGGAGTGAGCCCCAGGCCCAGGAGGCTCCCCAGCCCCCTGAGTGGCTGCTGGGAAGGAAGCCTTAGGGCCTGATCTTGTCCAGGATTGGGACCAGAGGGCGTCAGAGGCTCAGAAGGAAGGGCAGGATGTAGAAAAGGATGCCCGTGGGGCACAGTGCCAGGCTCAGGTGGGGCCCCAGACGACTGGGCCAGGGACAGGCACTGCTCTCCTTAGGGTGAGCGAGGGGGGCTGCCCACAGGCCCCAGGTCCTGACAGAGCCCAACCAAGGGGCTGTTCAACAAGAACTGCCCCCATCCTACACAGCAGGCACCAGAGGCCACCCATCAAGAAGCCCCAAGGAAGACTCTAGACTGAGGGAGACCCCACAGATGCCCCGACTTCCTTCTGACCCCTAGAGGTGTGTCTGCCTCTCTTTCTGCCCCCGACACCCCTTGACCCTAGGGGGAAGGCACTCGGGCAGCACAAAGGGAGCAGATGCCCAGTCTCCGTGGCAACGGGAGAATGCATGCGCGCCATGGCAACCGCCCACTCAGCCTGATTTATCCATCCCCGTCGCCCTGGCGACCGTGGTGACGTAATCACTTGTGCTGCTCCACACACCCGACAAGGAGTGGGAAGGGGGGGTGGGAACAGGGTATGGGGGGGTGGAGGATTCGGTGGGGGGCTGGGAGGTGGGGGAGGGGCCCAGGAGAGCTTCCTTATTCTGGAGCGAGGGTACTGAGCAGGCCCTGCAGGGGCCATATTGTCCCTTCTCCTGCCTTCCTTCCCAGGATCAAACCCTTGGTGTCACATCTGAGACAGCTCTGAAGGAGGATGGCTCTCCTGTGCTGGCGAGCCTCCCTGTCCCCGGAAGTCCTCCAGGGCTCTCCCCTCTCCCCTGCTCCTGCAGTGTCTCCTTTTGTTCAGCTTCCAGTGAAAAAGAAAGTCAGACACCCCAGTTCCACTCCCCATGCTCTCGCCTGGTGTCTGGCGAGAGGACTCTTGCAGGTGATTTCCTTAACCAGGGCAGGGAGCCGTGTAGGAACTGGAGAGGCAAGAAAAGACTCAGTATTGCCCATCTGAAAATATTTTGCTGCTGAGGGCTTTGACCCGTGGGGCCACACCTGGTCACTCTACTCCTCTGATGGCAGGGCAGTCCTAGTTCCAGTGACCAAAAACACATGAATTCACAGAAGAAACCATCTATCTACGTTCTGAGGGCAGGGCTCAAGTTACCCTCAGGGAAAGCAACGACATCCAGGATTGGCCCTGCCACTCACTAGCTGAGTGACCTTGGACAAGTCATTTCTCTCTCTGGGCCTCAGCTTCCTATTCTGTGAAATGGCTGGATCAGGCCACTTGAGCCAGGTCACCTCAGCTCTAGTATTCTAGCAGGGAGAGCTGCGCTTCATCCCGTACACAGAGGGAGGCAGAAGTGACAGCTGCCCCGCCCCCTCTCACATTGGCCCCTCCTCCCTGCTGGTGTCACATTGTGAGTCAGTCTGGCTGGACTGTGCTGGCTAGTGATTCCCAGCCCCGATCAAATCTAAGCCCCACCTCAACCAGTACTGCTCCCCTGCCCATCCACCCCCATCTCTGTATCTGAGAGCAGCTGGTGGGGGAACCAGTCAAGCAAATCCTCTGGCCAAACTCCCCCAGCTTTATCCACCAATCTGGGATTATCCCATCTGAGGTCCAATCTCCTCAGGGGTGTGTGGGGGTGTAGGAAGGGATGGGGGGCACGGTGCTTGGGCTCTGGTCTTTCACCCTCCTCTCCTGTACTCTGACCCAAGCAATCAGGAAGTCCCCCCACAGGCACCTTAGCGCGGCGCACACACACGAGAGAGAGAGAGAGAGAGAGAGAGAGAGAGAGAGAGAGAGAGAGAGAGAGAGAGAGAGAGAGAGAGAGAACTATAACCCTGTTGGGGGAAATCTCATGCTTGCCACTGACCCCTTCCCAGCAGGCCCCTTGCTATTCTAGTTAGGGATGGGGAACCTGGGCCCCAGAGAGAAAGGTTGCCATCCTTCCCTGCACAGAATCCCAGGCACAAAAATAGCACATCAATAAATACCCACAGCTGATAAGGAGTCGCACAAAGACACACACACAAATGTACAGACCACACTGATGGAAGGTTCCCCGACACTCCCTCCCACAGCCTCCCTTGGTGACCCCCAGTGTCCCATTGCCAGCCTTCTCCTCTTGGCCTGGCACTTCCTGTGGGAAGCTCAGTCTTTGTTAGCTAGGCTGGGGCACACCTGCCCCCTCCCCTGAGTCCAGCTGGGCCCTGTTTACCTGGCAACCCAACCCTGGGTGCCTCTCTTCCCTAGCTACCACCTGCTAAGTGATAAGGCCTCCTGAGGGCCTCCCAAAGAGGAAAGGGCTATTTGTATTCCCACCAAGTGTCATTGAGACCCCTCAACCAACTTGGTCACTTGTAAGGCCCTCGTCCTCACCAATAGCAAAGACCCCACTTCCAAGCAGTTCTCATCTAATTCTCCTAAGGGTACAGGCCTGATGCCCTGCCACTCCTGGCTCTAGACGTGTGCCCAGCATCCCAGACTACACATAGCTCTTCCCCAGGGGGCCAGAGTCCAGGGCCCAGCAGAAGCTGATGGGGCCCATGTCCCCAGAATGGGATTTTAGCCTAAGTAGAGGGGGAAGGGCAGGCCCAGTAGAGGGAGTCCCTCACACCATCACACCCTGATGGCAGGAAGAGTCCGGGAACCTGTGGCAAAGCCACTCCTGGGTACTTTTAGTGGAGAGAAATGGAAATGGGGCTCCATAATCATAAGCCCAGCCCCCGTTTTTTCTCTCTGTATCCTGAAGCGTTGCCCTAATATGGTGGCATCTTCTGGATTCTGGGGTGAAAAAATGGGGAGAAAGGAGAGAGAACTAAAACCCTTTAAGAAAGAACCCACAGTAGGGAGGCCTGGGGATTAGATGGCAGGAAGAACTTCCCAACACAATTGTGCAAGAGCTGGCACACTGTGTACACACACACACTCAACTGCCTGAGGGGAAACTGCTGCCAGGATGGCAGGTGGCAGAGGAGACCTAGGGACACAAAGGGTCAGGCAGCGCTTGGTCGCAGACATCTGCTCTCTACACTATCCTAGCCCCCAGCGTGGGATTCCCCTTGGAGGACAGAACCCCTCGTTTCCTACTAGAGGCGCTGTCAGGCCCTGCTTTCTGTCCCCTGGGGCAAGAGCCAAAGTGGAGAACTTGGAATCTCCTGGGAGCTCAGGGACAGGGCTAGGTGATCATTAACTAAGGTGCGCCTCTCCCTCACCTCCCACCCTGGGCCTTATTTCCTCTGCAAGGAGAGGCAGCGCCCTGTCACACCCAGGACAGAACCCTGCCTGAGCAGTGCAGGCAGCTGGAGCGGGGACAGACCCAGGCTGATGCCCCCAGCTGACACACATGGCCCCGGGGCTCTTGCCCACCCCCAGGCTCCAGTCTCCCTTCCTCTTTCTACCTTCTCTCTCACCTTCTGGTTTCTGCAGGGGCTCTAAGAGATGGGGAGATGACAGAAACAGACAGAGAAAAAGCAGTGGAGCGAAAACTGTTGATTTGTCAGGGGCCTCCAGAGAGAAAAAGGAAAAGGAAAGAAAGTTGCAATGTGACTGACTGGAACCAGGCTTCCCAGGGATGTGCGTGCCCACACCCATACACCTGGCCTGTCGGGTACCCCACGCATGTGTGCACGCGCACACATGCTCCTGGGAGCCCATGCCTGCTCACATACGTGCACGGACCTTAACTCTGGGAGCAATGGCTGCTCTGGGCTGCCTTGCTACCTCCCGAGGTCAGATAGTGGGTGACAGCAGTTGATTTGCTTTCCTAGTGGTTCTCAAGGGTTGGGGGCCTCAGAGGGAGTGGGTCTCACAGACTCATGGAGGGTTGGAAGTTGGAAGTGGTTAAAGCACTCCCCACCTTCTCTCCCCATCCATTTAGTTTATTCCCAGGAAGAGATGGAGAATCAGCTTCATTCTCCATTTCCCACATGGAGGGAGGAGTAGAGGCGGGAACAGGTGGGTCCCCAGCACCCAGACAGAGTAAGCCAATGCTTGCTGAAGGGATGGGGACAGTGATCTCTCAGGAAGTACTTCCTGGAGTTTACTGTGCCTGGCGACTCCAGAAGCAGATAGAGAGCGAAAGCCAATGGCACATCCTTCCCCGCAAAGTTGAGTAATTGGGGGGGGGGTGCTGAATTCTTTATGCCTGCCCCTGCCAGCCCAGGCCTGGGGCAATCTGCTGGCTGAGAGGAAGAGACAAAGAGCTCTGGCCTTGCAGAAGCAAGGCCATACTTGGTGGGTAGGGCCTGGCCCTCCACAGTGATGCTGCCTCCATGCTGCCCGCTCCAGGCTGCCAGGCCCTCCTTCACCCTGATGCCCTGTGCCCCTGTTCCTGTGGCTCTTCCTGGGAGACAGGAGGGGAGCCTATCCAGGCTCAGAAGCCAGCACATCGATGCCAGGCCAGCAGGCCCCAGCGGCCCATCTCAGACAGCAGCACCCCTCCGCCAGCTCCCAGCCAGACTTCCTCTCCAGAGCCACACAAGACAGCCTGGGTGCCTCCTGCTCACTGCCCCACACTGGTGTCCAAAGTCTCCCCTCACCTCCCAATCAGCTAGGCTCTCCCTCTAAGTGTCGCCCCATGGCAGGTGGAAAAATGGGGAAGGGGCCGCACCTGTGCCTCACATTTACTTCCCTAATCACTTCTCTCCAGGTGAGAAGAGATGCATATATTTACAGCAAGAACGAGGAGTGCTGGAAGGAGAAGAGGTGGAAAACACACTCCATGTCTTGGGAAGGTGGTGAGCCCCCTGCCCCTGCGAAGGCCCTTCGCAGCCCCTGGGCCCTGGGAAGGCTGGGACTCACCCCTGGAAGCGTCTTCTGTTCGTGCAGGGCGCTCTGGGCCTTCAGGGCTGAATCGCGGGCACAGTATGTCAGGAAGGCACATCCTGAGGAGGGCAGGGGCAGAGAGACCCGGTCGGGGGTGAGTCCCTGGTGTTCCCTCCCTAGAAGGTGCCCCCCCAGGAGATGGAGGTCTGGGAAGCTTGTCCCTTCTTGCCACATGCCTGCTGGGGTGGGGAGGTGTCTGAGAGGGGACAGACATTCTGCCCCAGGGATCTCTGGGCTAATCAACCTGGGGCCAGACCCAGAGGTCCAGAGGCTTATGTGGAGGTGGGGGTGGGAGAGGGAGAACACTGAGGCTGTTGAGGGCTGGGGCTTTGTGTGTGTGTGGGGAGGATGAGGGGCATGTGATTGCCAGACAAGCGTGTGTAGTGTGGTTTTCTCCCTTCCTCAGATGATCTCCTTTCCTCTTCCTCCTTCGCCTCCACCTCCCTCCATCTTGGTCATCGGCACCCTTCTCCTCTCCCATTTTCCCTATTTCCTCATCTCTTTCCAACTCCCTGGGAGGCAGGTGGATTACAGGAGAGGGAAAGGGAAGCGCAGGAGCTGGAAGTCCCTGGCTGGTGGAGGGGAGGCAGTGTGGCCCTCTGACCCCCAGTGCCTGGAGCTCTCCAAGTCCTGCCTGAGCCCCCCACTCCCCTCGCCGGCTTAGCTACACTGCACTTGGACAGGTCTGAGGCACGGCCTCTCTTGGCCTCCAGCTCTCATAACTTTCAAGTCCCCCACACTTCCCAAATCTTCACCAACCTCTGTCCTTCCTACCCTGCTTCCCAGGTCCCTCTCCTTAGTCTGGGAGCTGCCCTGTCCAGTCCATGTCCACTCTTTCCGGGTCAAGCACCTGACCCTGTGTCCTGATCTCCATCCCAACAGTACCTCAGATCTCTACGACTCAGTTCCGCACACGCACGCACACACACACCCCTGCCCAGCTCTCTGGTTTCTCCATCCTCTCTCCAGTTCATCCATGACAATACCCCCTCATCTCTGAGATCCATGTCTCTGTAGCCCCCTTGACAACTCTACCCCCCAAAAGGCCCGCCTTAGTCCTCCCTCAGGGTCCCTCGGTTACCCTAGCTGAGTCTCCTACTAGCTCCTCCACCCACACTTCCCAGACCAGAAACTCTTTGCCTTCCAGGCCGGCCCTTTCCGGCCACTCCAGCCTCCAGCCTCTGCCCACCCTCCTCCCAGCCCCTCGTGCAGCCCGGTGTACCAGCCGTCCAGCCTCCCAGCCCCTCTCTGAAGCCTCTCCAGCCTGGCCCGACCCCTCACCCTTGTGCAGCCCGGTGTACTTGTCCTTGATGACAGTCAGCTCGAAGATCCGACCAAACTGTTCGAAGATGGGTTTCAGGTCCTTTTCCTCCAGATGCCTTGGGATCTGCCCCACAAACAGCTTGATGGCATCCGGCTCCTTCATTGGGGCGGCCCAGGAGGAGGGGCCGAGGGGAGCAGGGAGAGGCCCGAAGGCCAGGGGGAGCTGCCCAGCAAGGAGGCAAGTGGTGGGGGCCGGGGCCCAGCTGGGGCTGGCTTTCCCTTGGGCCCCCAACCACAGGCTGAGCAGAGGGGCGCTCTCCACACAAAGGAGGCCAGGGAGTTGAGGGCTAGGGGTCAGGGGTCTAGGCAGACACTGTCATGCCACCAGGGGGCATAGCCCAAACAAACGATCTCCTCCAGGGATTTGGCAAATACCCCAGGATGGGGGTCAGTGTGGCCGAGAGAGACCTGGAGGGTAGGGTGGTAGCAAGGGAGCTGGGAGCTGAAATGAGAGCTGGAGGTGGGGGAAAGGGCCTGAGGAGGGCGATGGGGATGGAGGCTGAGGAGTCAGGGGCCTGCTATGGTTGCCAGCACGGGGGTGGGGGGACTCCTGATGTGGGGCAGGTGGAGCTCTCGTTGGCTTCCCTGAGAGGACACCTCCCCTGTGGCTGATGCTTCTGCTGGGTCCGAAGATCCCTGATGCCAGATGCTCGATCTCTGATGGCGGCAGGGCTCCGGGGGTCCCTTCTGCCCTGCCGCCCCCCTTCAGGTCCTCCCCTCAGCCCCCCTCCCACCCCCACCCCGGTCCCCGGGCCTGGGCTGCTGCTGGCTGCTCCCGATGCTGGGGCTGCCTGCTTTCCCGGTCACCTGGGTCCCGGAGCTCTGCTCTCCGGCCGCGCTCTCCTCAACAAAAACCTCCCCCCTCCACACCCCCCTCCCCACTCCCACCTCCTTTCCCCTGACATCAGTGATGTCAGTCTCAGGGGTGGAATACAAATTCCCTACCCTGGAGAGGGACGCACAATCTAGACAAGAGCCACGCCCTCTTTCTATCTCTTTCCTCCCTGACTCCCTTCCCGCCCCCAGAAGAGCAGCTGGTCCTGTTGATAACAACCCTCCCCCATCTTACTTCCCAATCACGAGTTGGGCAAGGCACTAAGATGGAGAATTTATAGAGGAGCCCTAAGGCGGGGTCCATTGTTCGGGGGGCTGGAGCTGTCCCTGGTGCTGGAAGAGAAGACCCAGGAGAGGGGAGCAAGGGGGGAGGAGTAGAGGGGAGCCGGCATCTGGGGAGACCGAGAGTGGGGAGCCAAGGAAAGAAACCAGGCAAAGAAAATGGCATAGGAACAGTTGGGCAGGTTGGGGTGTGAGGGTGGAGGGAGGTGTAACTAGGAAGGGAAGCAGGTTGCAGAGCCTGGGAGGAAAGGGCAGAGGGACCCAGAGGGGAAGGATGGAAAGGGGAGGCGGGCAAGGGGACAGCAGGATGAAATGAATGCAGAGAGAGAAATGTATATTTTCCAGAAAAGGAACCAAGAAAAACTATATCTTGTTGGCATTTGCAGACGCCCCCTTCTCTCCCTCTGGGGGGTTTGTGTGTATAAGTGCTGGGCAGGGAGGCGGTGGTGGTGACGGTGGCGGGAGCTCTCACTTGTAAGCTCCTTGAAGACCAGGACACGGTTTAATTCAGCATTTTACTTCACAGTGTCTATCTAGCATAGTGTCTTGCTCATACGTAGTAGGTGCTTAACAGATATTTTTCGAATAAACAGTTGATGCAAAGAACCTCCAACAAGAGTAGATTCTTGCTTCCAAAGCTGTCAAGCTCCCCTTTAGGGAAGAGGAAACCCAATTACTCCTCCCTTTGCTCCCCATTCCCCCTTAGGTTCCTTGAGTGGGACTCTCTAATTGAATCGGGTAGCAAAGAGGGGTGGGGAAGCACATTTGGGCGCCATTACTCCCCTAAACAACTATAGTTCTATGGATGACCAGTTTGCTCCATAATTTCAAGGGAGCTTGGCCCTTCCACTCACTGGGCCCACTCCCAGCTCCCCCTCAGCACAGGAAGTATCTGCTGACATCAAACCTGCCGGATGGGGCAGTCCTTGCCTGCCATCAGGTGCTCACCGACAGGGGCTTGAAGATTTGTGAAACACTTCACCTCCTGTAATTCCCTCCTTCACCACAGAATAAGGCTGATGTCTCTCCACCATGGTGCTGGTGTCTCTGAAATAGGTCCTAACTGAATCCCAGCAGCCTCCTCCTCAGCTGTCATGACAGGCAGGCTTCTCTTCTGGAAAGGAAGTAGTAGTAATAATCAGTACTTAGAACAACACCTGGGACACCATTACATGCCATCTGATTGCTTTATATTTACTAACTTGTTTAAACTTCAGCACCAACCTATGATATAGGTTCTATCATTACCTCCAAATAAAAATGGGGAATCCAAGTCACAGAGATGAAGTGACTTGCCTGAGGTCATGCATCTAGAAAGAGGTCTAGCTGAGAGTGGAGTTGGGCAGCTTGGTTTTTGAGATCATGTATTTAACTCCCACATCAAACCTTCCTGGTGGGTGACCGGCTGTGTGGCGCATTGGTTAAGAGTTGGCTAGGGAGAGCGAGCTCTGAGCAGCAGAGCCCCGGTTTGGATCCCACATGGGCCAGTGACGCTGCGCCCTCTACAGCTAAGATGATGAACAACAGCTCAGCCTGGAGCTGGGTTGCCAAGAGTTGCCAGCGATGATGTAGGTTTCAATGGGGCTGCAGTGGGCTGCCCTGAGCTACCATGAGTGGCTGGCAGCCAGTGTGAGCGGCTGGCAGCTGGCATGAGCTGCTGTGAGCCGCCGTGAGCGGCCATCCAGTGGTCGGTGATCGATTACCTCACCCTTGAAGAGCGCAATGGTAATACCAACATGGGCTGAAGAACAAAAGGACAGCAACTTGTCTGTTCCCCTCCCCCAATTCCCCAATAAAATCTTAAAAAAAAAAAAAAAAACTCTTCTGGTGAAAATGGGGGAGTGGTTAAGCCTGGCTGTTCTTCCCATGTCTTCATGTGAGCCCTGGGTGGGAGATGCCCTCCTTTCTGATGTCTGTTTTTCTACTGCCTGGTTAACTGCAACCACTTTCCATCCTTCCTTAGCCTGGTGTCTGTGGCCTGGAACCACATTTGTGTGTGTGTGTAGACATGATTACACTTCATTGTATGGACATCCAGGTCCTCCCAGTAGGGCCCCCAAGATGGATGGGTGGGGGGAGATGGTAGAGGACCCAGTGTTCAGAGCATGTGATGACAGTGGTAGGGAATCAAGAGCGCAAACACATCTGGAAAGTAACTTTCCACTCACCTCCCCACCCCCACTGCCCCTTCTCTTGCCTCTAATCTGATCTTGGTATTTATGGAGATGCTAAACAGATCATGCCCACTGAGGATGGAGCCTAGGAAGACCCCACAGCCCTGTTGATCTCATTACTCTGTGTCTTGTCAGCAGATCTGCTGCCCTGCTGCTCATTTAGGCTTGGGGCTAATCATATTAATTGAAATATTAAACATTCACAAAAATGAATTATAATGAACTCCCCTCACTCCTCCTCCCAGTCAGCAAATGGGGGGGGGGGTCAGCTGCAGGCAACATGATGCCTCCAACCCTTCTCTTAGTTTGTGGTCCCCAGCTGGAAGCTTTCCGTCTGAGAGGAGAGGCGGGTTTTGGGGGAGAAGAGTTAGGAGCACAGGTCAGGCCCTCCTGGGATCAGGCTGGTGACTGTAGGAACTTCTCTGTTTTCCTTCAGACTGTGGGGGAGGGGAGCCCTGGGAGGTAAAGAGGGGGGTCCCCCAGAGGCTCATTCTGAGGACTTGCTCTCCTGGAGGAAATAAGGATTCAAAGCCCTAGTTCCTTCAAGGTACTTTCTCTGCCTACCGTCCCAAAGCTCAGCTTCTTTCTTGTTCCTCTGCACTCTTTGCTAAGCTGTCTTACATAAAAAGATTATGGACTTTATAAAGCGTTTTAGATTGTTAGAAATGAGAAATGCTGAATAATTGGGCTATTTCTCAGAAAGGGAAAAATGTAGTGGTGGCATGTATGGGCAGAGTGTCTAGTCACCAAACACCTGGTGGCCTCATTAATGGAAAACAGAATGAAGACATCAGCACAGTACCTATGAAAGTACAAAGAATTGACCATATAAACTTACTTCCCTTCAGCGGCTTCTACCTGAAACGAAGAGGTAAGACAGGCTGATAGGAGATGCAGTACTGAAAACTGAGATTCTGTTAAGAAAATAAAAGTAGCCTCTCTCACAGGAGTTTTGGGTTTGGACCATGGGACGTGATCAGTCAACAAAGGCTTGATTGATTCTCAAAGCACAAGAAGACAGTTAACCAGCAGCTGGGGGATGCATGGGGGTGTGGGGCTGGAGGGAAAGGTGCACGTACATCCAGGTGTGTGTGTGAACGTGTAGATTTCCCAGTCCAGACCGGCATTTAATAGGGTATAGTGTAAACACTATAATGTTTAATATAATGTAAGCCATATATAGAACTTAAAATTTCCTGGTAGCCACATTAAAAAGGTAAAAAAGCCAGCGACCCCGGTTCGGTCCCACATACAAGGGCCAGTGACACTGCCCTCAAAAAAAAAAAAAAAAAAAAAAAAAGTAAAAAAGGAACAAGTGAAATTACTTTTAATAATATATTTTACTTCACCCCGATATACAAACTATTATTCAATGTGTTTATATGATATAGCCAAAATATTCTATATGTCATCAATATAAAGATTATTAATTAGTTTACATTATTTTTAAATACTAAGTCTTCAAAATCCAGTGTGTATTTGGCACCAACAGCACATCTGACACTCACAGGACCATTTCACGTGCTCAGTAGCCATTGGTGGCTCGTGGTGACCATACTAGATGGTGCAGCTTTAGAGTCTCCCCACTATCTTCTCTGGGGGTTCAGGGGTGGGAAGAGACAGATGTTGGCCAACAGGAGCTACCATCTCTGATTAACCTCTGCTCCTGCCTGAAGAGATCACTTCTCACAGATGGCAGCTTATCTTCCTTTTACTCTCTTCACTCTCCCTCCTAAAAAACAGACAACCAGGCAAAATTATTACTAACTGGGTGGGGTTCCCAGGAAGAGGCCTGGAGCCCACTATCTTAATCTGCCTCCTGTGGTTTTTTTCCTGGCTTGGGAACTGCCAACATTTTCACTTCTTTTCCAGTCTTTGCTGAAAAGGATAGAGGCAGACTACCAAGAGATCCCTCCAAGGCCATGGCCTAATGCAAGGCTTGTTTCTCATGCTCTTTCCTTGCTCCTTGGGCAGTTGTTCACCAACCTGAAAAGACAGCCTCACTTTGGGGCTCTCTTCGCTGGCTGGCAGAAGACCTTTGCTGGGTGAGATCCCTGGGGGTATAGAAACTCAGCAGGTGGGTGTTGACAGCCAGGGCACTGCCCTTTCCAGGCTGCTGTTTTCAGCTCTCTGGCTTTGTTTCACTCTCTTCTTCTTTTTTTCTTTTTTTTTGAGGGCAGTGTCACTGGCCCTTGTATGTGGGACCTGAACCGTGGCCACTGGCTTCCCAAGCCAGCGCTTAACCACCATGCCACGCGGCCAGCCCTGTTTCACTCTCTTCTTAATTAGATACTAGAAGAACACATCTTGAAGACAGACTGCCTTTTCCCTCCCCCACTCAATTGGGAATGGGCGAAATAATTTAGAATTTACCAAGACATGTTAATGTACACAAGAAAGTCAGAGAGGGGAAACTTCTGGCAGCATGAACCCGGTTCCTTTCCAGCATCTTTAGTCTCAGAACAGTCCTTACTTTGAAGACATCTGTTCACCCCATCATATGGGATGCTTTCATGTCGTTTTAAGAACCCAAGACTTCAATGTCAAGGGTCTTCAGGACAGAGGGAAGGGTTTGGCTTCCAGGCCAGTGGAAAGGGAAGCCTGGATTCTCTTTCCTGTCTAGGATTCATCCAGGTTCGCCCCAACAGAAGGTCAGGATCCAGATTCTGGGGCACTCTACCTTAGGAATCCCTTTTCCAGTTTTGCACTAGAGCGAAGAAAAAAACTATTTGAGGTGGGGTGAGGTCCAGGAGAAGGGATCGTTCCATATACAATTACGCCAGGAAATCAGTCTGGGGAAGGAGATCCTTTAGAGACCCTCCCGAATTTACTCCTCTTGCTTCCCTCTGCCCCTCCCTGCAGCTGGAGAAGGCCGGGCTCGGGGACCGGGGGCGGGGGCCGGGGGCGGGGCCCCACCTGCGCGCGCGGCCCGTCGTCTTGACGACCGCAACAAGATGGCGACGCCGGGGGGCGGGCTGCTGGAGGGCGGGCTGCTGGGGCCCGACCCCGGGGCCCTGAGCCCCGCGCAGCTGGAGCAGCTGCGCAACTTCAAGGTGGGTGCGCTCCCGTCCCTGCCTGCCCTGAAGTGCTGGCTCCCCAGGATAAGGCCCCAGACAGGGACGAGGGCCCCAGGAGGCGAGAGCCTGTTCCAGATAAAGGGTGCGGGGGGGGGGCGGGCTCTGAGGAGACCCCTGGCAGACCCCTGAACAGAGCCTCAGCAGGCTCCTCAAAGTGCAGGAAGAACCAGGAGAAATGGGCCCCAGCTACTGCCAGAGACGTTAACTTAGTTACAAACAAGAACTTCCCGACGGAGGAAACCCGAGCTTTGGTACGGTCGCTGAGCCTGAGCAGGGGCAGCGTGGAGATGTTGATCCCTGAGAAGACCCGGGCTCACATGGTCAAACATCCTGGGGAAAGACCCGGTGAATGCTCGCGGTGTTTCCCCAGCCCTTCACCCCTGCGGGGCCCGAACCCTGAAATCGGCCTCCTTATGGAGCCTTACCCTTTGCTCTTGCCCCCAGATTCAGACTCGGATTGCCAACGAAAAGTACCTAAGGACCCACAAAGAAGTGGATTTGCTCATAAGTGGTTTCTTCAGGTAGGTGGTATTCTGGACTGGCATTGAGCAACTGGTGGAACATGTGACCAAATCTTGTTGGGGACAGACGTGTGAGTGACTCCTTTCAACACTCCCTACTGCTCCCTTAGGGTCTGAAAGTTAGAAAATATCCAAAGGTTGAATTTTTTCTCACTCTTGAATTTGTGGCATCCAGGGTTTTCTTGAATTATCTCTAAATTCTCAAAAATATTAAGATTCATTCACTGTAGCTGTAAGGATAATTATACCTTATGACACTTTGAAGAAGGAATTGGGCCATGAGACTACTCAACAGGCAGCCTTTGGGTATAGAACTTTATTCTCCATCAGAGACGCTTAACAAGATCACTAGAACTCCTAAAAAATTCAGCCATCTGGCCCTTCCCTACCTGAGAACATCGTAGAAAGACTCCAAGAGTTGGGAGCCACTCCCCTGTAGGTCTTGGGGAAAAGACCACTTTCCGGAACATGTCCCACCCCCACCCTGCCTGCCCCCCACTGCACTACCTTTCAGTAGGGCATTTGTTTGAACAGGAAAATCTCCTGATGGGATGAAGAGCAAAGAAAGGAGGCTGATGGGCCGGCCGAGTGGCGCATTGGTTAAGAGCTGGTTTTGGGATGCCAGCGGCCCCGGTTCGGATCCCACATATGAGGGCCAGTGATACTGCCCTCTACAGTTAACAACAGCTCCACTTGGAGCTGGGCTGTGTGAGCCCCGGCAATGGTGTAGGCTGCAGCCCCTGCTGCAGTGGGCTGCCATAGGCTACAGTGAGTGGCCAGCAGCCAGCATGAGCTGCCAATAGCCCCGGTGAGCGGCCATCCAGACCCGCGACCATTCTGCTTCATCCGGGAAGAGCGCAATGACGATACCAACATGGGCCAGTGAAGCAAAGTCCTCCGCAACTAGACTGAAGAATAAAAAGACAGCAACTTGTCTGTTCCCTTTCCCCGATTCCCCAACGCTGTTCCCCTCCCTCAATTCCCCAATAAAAAAATCTTAAAAAAAAAAAAAAAGAAAGAAAGAAGGCTGAAAATAATCTTGGAGTAGCAGTGGATGAAAATAATACAGCTGTCTCAAATGCTGTTTACCTGTAGACAACAGGCAAGGTTTAAAAAACAATGGCTTCCATTTGCAGGCCCTGCCTTGGTTTCCTGCCTTAGCAGTTATCGCACTGTATTGTAATTGCATTGTCAATCCTGTTTTTCTTCCTGGACCCAAACTCTAAGCTGGTGGAGCCGTGTTTGTGTCCTCAGTGCCCACACAGTGATGGCATTTTGGTACTCTTTGGCTGATCCTCCCAATGACTCCACAAAAGATAGTTTATTGTCACTGCCATTTTACAGAGGAGGAAAGCTAAGCTCTGAGAGGTAACGTTAAGTTCCCCTAGTTGCTGAATCAGGACCCAAATCCCTGGTTTTTCCTCCAGGTTGCATTGTAAGGACATGAGAGCTGGGGAGCCAGGCTGGGGGTTTCCCATCTTTTCTGAAAAGCAGCCCCAGAGAGGTGTCTTTTTCCCCAGGCTCCTTTGTTTTTCCTAGATTTCACTCTTCTTTATATTTTAGCCATTTCTCCAAGTGGCAACAGGTTCTCAGAGGGCAGGTGAGGAAAGAGAAAGTGAAAACTGAAATCTGTCTCTGAAGGTTGATTTTATTTGGGCCAGGGTTAAGGCTTGGGCAAAAGATAGCTTAGGGGGTCCTCTGTCAAAGTCAGCTCTGGGGATCAGGCTGTCACTTTTTGTACCTTTTCTTCTAAAGGGAAGTAAAGGGTGACATGCTATCCTGGGGTGCTTGCAATCCACGAGTTAGGAATGATTCCAGCAGGGAGCTTGGAGACAGACGTTAAAAGCCTGAATTAAATCACCGTTTGCATAGTTCACAAAAGGATTAGAATCCTTGGGGCTGGTGAATGAGGAGGGCCTTATTTTAGTCGTTAGATGTCAAGGGTGGCCCTGTTGCTTCTCTTCCAGGAACAGTTTCCAGGAGCTGGCTGCGTGTCTGGCTGCCGCAGGGACAGCCCCAGGCATCTTCCCTGTCCTTTATCACCCTACCTCCCCAGGCCTGGTAGGCCAGCAGGCTTTTTTTCCCTTTGCTGCCCCTGATGCTCCCCTACATGAAATCCTCCTGGCTCCTGTTAGGCCTTTCTCTTTCCTGGGTGGATGTGGGAGGGGAAGAGGAAGTGTTTGAAGTTTGAGGGTTTGCTTTGTTTGTTTGGTGTTCTTGTTATTTCCTTTGGGTGGCATCAGGATGAAGTCTGTACTCAATGCTTCAGATGATCCTTCCAGTGACAAAGAAAAGGGGACAAGATGCTGGGCAACATGCCTGCTCACCTATTGCTTAGGTCTCTGCTCTATACGCCAAAGCATGATATGCTCCAAGCTGTTCTTGTTGGGAAGCAAGCTCCCCACTTGGGTTTTCCAATCCTAGAGATTTATGGCCATTCAGCCACAGCTGTCCAGCCTAAACTCATGTATACAGTGTACGGAACTCTTAATAATGGAAAGAGTTTGGGACCTAAAAAATGGAAAGAATAGGGGATCTAACTAACTTTAGGCACCCACAGAGCTCTGTTTTTTGGCGAGGTAGGATAGCAAAGGATGAGATTTTAGGAAGGCTTTATGAAATGTTTTTGTAAATACCAGGCTGGTGAATGTTCCCTGGTACAGCCCTGATCCTATCATGGCCCCCCTCATAACAGAGCCTCCTTCCCTTCTTACTACGCCATGCTTGTGCCCCCTAATCCGGCCAGACCAAACCTCCCTGATCATTCCTCAGACCATTGTTGGGGGGCACTGACCCCCCTCCAGTGCCATTCTGGATCCTGGGGGGACAAAGGTGGATACGAACCAGCTTGATGGTTTCACCATCTGTAGAATGTGGGCTGTTTTATTTCCTGGTCTTTGCACTTGCTGCTTCCGGGCGTCTGGAATGCCCTTGTCCCTCAGCCCTTGTCCTGCACTGAAATCCCTCTCAAGGGTCCTCTGGAGTGCCAGCTACTCTCTTTAGATTTTTGGGGTCCTGCTCTCAGTAACCTCTCTCTCCTCTGATCTCCCAGCACACTGATACCCCTCTTGTCACTCTTCCTGGAGGTGGCCTTTTGGACATTTGGAAACTGGCCCCTTTCCTTTTACTTGACTAATTTCTTTCAGGTGGGGCTACATTATGTCTTAAAAAAATCAACTTCTCGTATCTACACAGCATTTGTGCTCACTAATTCTCAAATTGGATTGGAAGAGGGGAAGGGAAGTAACATGCTGGACGCTTGAGAGGCAGGGGCTCCGTGGCTGGTGAGGCCTCCTAGGCTGGTGGGGCCCGGCAGCCATGGCCAAGAGAATGTGTGTGGAGAGCCGTGGCATTGGAATCCCAAGACCTGGGCCCATCTCCTTTATTTCCTCGCTTTGCGAACTTGGGCAAATGATGAACCTTTTGAAGGCCGGGCTTCTTCAGATGTAAAATGGAGACACAGTCACTGCTGTTTTCATGGGGTTGTTATAAAGTGAGATAATGTTTGTGAACGTGCTTTGCAAACCACAAAACTATGCGAGGTGAGGCGGTTTCAACTGCCTAGTGGTACTGGGACTGCGGATGTCATCAGTGCTGGCTGCTGGACTGGAGGGTCACCACCCCTCTTACTGCCACCTTCTCATCTTTGTTTTATCGTAACCCCCCCCCCCAAACCCTGCCATGGGAACTCCTGGTTAGACTGTCTCAGAAGACTGTGGGGTTGCATATCTGTCCCACTGCAGTGAGCACCCCCTGATCTCCCCACCAGGTGGAGGACAAGGACAAGGCAGCAAGCTCTTCATCTTTGCCCCCTGCTTAGTCTCTGGTTCTGTGAAAGTATTTGTTGAACTAATGACAAACTTCCTGTGGATGCAGCACAGTTGCCCTGAAAGGCCAGACCAGCCTGCCCTGAAGCTACTTCCCCTCCTGCCCTCATCCCTTACTGTTTTCCAGAGAAATGTTTTTGAAAAGGCCAGACAACATCCGAGAATTTGCTGCAGGTGAGTGGGGCAGCGTCCATTTGATAAAACAGCACAGGGAGTATTAGTGTGAATCCTGGACTCATTAAGGCCAGGATTCTCCCTCCCGAGTCTGGGGTCCTTCTTCACCTGATGTCCCCCCGGGGAGCTGTCTGCAGAAGGCTCTTTCCTCCATTGTCATTTCTTCCAAATGAGGACGGAGAAGAAATGAGGCAGAATTTCCTCATGGTGAGGGTTAAGAATTTGGAGATTCCCAAAGGAACACGGTGGCAGGTATCAAAGTGGGGTCCTCAATCCCAGTGCTCACTAGAGTCACCTGGGGATCTTTTAAGAGTACCGAGGCCCACGGGGCGGGGCGGGGGTATTTAATTAGTCTGGGGTGGGGCCCAGCCTGCACAATTTTAAAGGCTCCCCAGATGGTTCTGACGGGCTCCTGCTGCCTGGAGATGGCTCAAGGTCAATGGTATTTACAGGGAAGGGGCCAGGCTGGCTGATTTCTTGGGTCCTGTTAGTCCTGGGAGTTGGTTCCGTCCTCACATCGTTTCTGAGTCCAAGTGCTTTTTGCTGGTACAGCAGATGCTGCTTCTGACTCACATTATGCCGGGTGTATAAAAACCTCTTCTGTCGTCATCCTGAGAGAGCCTGGCTCTCCTCTGAGAGGATATTCTCAGAGAGGGCGTGATTCTCAGAGAGAAGCTGGCAAGCTGAGTTGAGACAAGAATAAGACTTGGCATTTATTTGGGCCCCAAGATGGGCCAGGAGCAGAGAACCCAGAGGCTCCCTCAGCCCTCTGATGGCTCCTGTGCGTCAGCAAGGGAGGGCAGGGGAGCCATTCCTGGGAACACAGGAGCTGGCAGGCTCAGAACTGCTGGTGCGGGGACAGTGACCACAGGGTTTGCTGTGACATATCATATTACGCTGTAAAGCATAAAGCGGGGCCACCAGCTAACAGTCCAGTAAGACTCAGCCCTCCCAACTTTTCAGCGCAGTAAGCTGTCTCCTTCTCAGTCGTTTCCCTTGGGTTTAGATGATTTCTTCTTTTTGATTCTTATCCCAGACTATTTCACGGATCCAAGACTTCCCAACAAGATTCACAGGCAGCTAATTAAGGAGAAGAAAGAGGCTTGAAGAGCAAAATCATGACGCCCAGCTGTTGAGAGAGATCAGTAAGGATCCTGCCTGGGGGTGGGTGTTAACCTAACTTGCAGACACAGGCTGTTTTACTCTGGTTAGAGTAAGCGTTGGCCCAGGGTGTGAAGGAAAACACTCCGAGAAGCTGAAGAGAAGCTTCATGTGAGTGTTCAGATTTCTTGACACTATTTTGGGGAATTAGGGGCTGTGAAGAGAGGCCCAGGGCTTGTCTAGCATGTCCATGGCAGGAAGAGACAGCTGTCTTTTTAATCTGGTAACATTAAATCTGGATGAGGAGAATGGAGATGGGGTAGTTTGGTGGTGGAGAGTGGCAGGGAAATGGGGGTGGGACCCACTGGAGTCCAGGCCTTGCTCTCAGGCTGCAGAATTCCAGAGTGCCCCTGCAGACTCCCTTTCCATAGGTCCCTGGTAATGGGGGAGGGCCCTTCCCCTTGCTCCTTGGATTGGACGCTTTCCTGCTCCCCTCCTGTCCTCTCAACCAGGCGAGATCGTCAGGGCCACCACACATTTCACAGACAGGATGATTTCTGAAATAATTTTGACGGTTGGGATATATTTCTTTTAGCGTTAGGTGAGAAAAAGCCACACTCCTGATAAGCGGAACCATTTCTGCTGCAGGACCCTCTGGAAGGAAGAGCTCCCTGCTGTCATCAGCCTGGCTTTCGAAGCTGCCGTGGGCTGTGTCTGCTTCTGCAAAGGCTTTTAAAGATACTCATTAAAAACAGACCTCCCTGCTCTCTCTGCCTTATTTCATTCAGACAGAGGAAGGCATCCTTCGTGGGAGGGTCGCTCTGCCCCGTACTTGGGCCTGGTGGGCAGGGCGGCAGGCCCGTTTCTCATGGTGGCAGCCATGGGCCTGTCCACTAGGTCAGCCGGCGGTTTCCATATGTGCCTCTATAGGATGTACTCCCCACCCCTCCCGAGAGGCCACTCATTCCCAGAGCCAAGATGGGACGTGGTGATCCTGGAACAAGAACCACCTTTAACCTTGGCTTTTATTCTCCCCTTATCTGACCTCCATGGTTACTGTTCAGAGTGTGCTGGTGGTGATGAACTTTTATTGCCATAGAAGCAATAATAAGAGGAAGTGGGCTGGAAGGACAGCAAGAGCGTGAGCTAGACAGAGAAGAGCTGTTCAGGGTCATGAACAGCACGAACCTAGACTTTGTTATCAGATTTGCAGGAACAGGCCACCAGTCCCTTTGGTTTTCAGATAAGAGGCAGGGGAATGCAGGGGAATGGACCTGATGGCCTCAGAAGGTCCTTTCCAGGCCAGGAGGTGTGGATACCGTCTGCTTATGTCTTGTCTCTCTGGCCTCCACCACCCACTGGCTCCACTGTATGAAGGACCTCACACTTGGGTGTCACTTGTCAACATCACCATGGCAACAGAAGCACAGCCCAAAGTAGGGACAGTGTTCCTCGGGTCTGCCTTGTTCTCAGCTGCCATCACCTGCAGTAGTGGAAAGGGCACCAAAGCAGGGTGTTCAGAGAACTATTAAAGCTACACAGAATAAGCTACGGAACAGGGACCTGAGGAGCTATTTTCAGTGCTTCAGAATCACTCACCAGCACCCGTGGCTCTGACAATGCGGTATTTCTGTTTAGACCATCCTCATGAAGCCTTCAGCAAAAAACACCTCTACTGAGGATCTCCGATGTGAAGTGTTATATTAGACTGTCTTGGATCCTTTCCTGGAGAAGCGACCTGCAGCAGTGTGGGAGAATGCAAAGTGTTTTTCGAGATGCTTGAGTGTGTGATCTGACACTGTCAGAGCACATGGCTCATGCTTGGGGGTGGGAAGGGGGCGCTGGCAGACATAAGAAATACATTTCATTTAAAATATATTTCAAAGCCTTTCTGAGTAAGGAATGCGTTTACTATAGTCACGGTGTCGCTGCTTCGTGTGATGTAGTGTGCTAAGTTTATGGTCTGGGAGATGGGCTGCTTTTCTCCCCAAACCTTAACCAAATCTAAAAATTGAACTTGTTCACAATTGAATTCCGACTCTTAACACAGTGTCTGGAAAACAGCAAGTGCTTGGTGAGCGTTTGCCGGGAGAAGGAATGTCTGTGATTCAATGAGCACTCCCATTGTCTCCTTTTCTATAAAGACAATGCTAATGGAGGTGGGTCCATGATACAGGAGAAGGTAGAAGGAGGAGCACCAGGACTGTCTGGGGGAGGAAGGGAGGCCTCACAGAAATGGGCATGTGATGGGTAAGAAAGGGTTTGCCCGGCAAGTGTGGGGCGAGGTCTGGGGCAGTCAGGGCTGTGCAGGTGTTTCCATTCTGCCAGGCGGGATGGTGGTGGCAGACCCTCACTATCCCTTTCTTCCTTGCTAACAGAACGCCAGCTTTGCTGAGGGCAGCAGTGGGCTCAGCCCCAAGTGCTGGACCGTATTTACCTAAGCCAACCACAACCATCCCATTTCCTGATCTCCTGGCCTTGCTTCCAGCTAGGGGCAGCCATGGGGCCATGAACTGCAGGTAAAAGTGTGCTGGGGGTTTCTAAGAAAGCTTTTTCTTTCGTAACAAAAAAAAAGAAAAGAAAAGCAAGAAAGAAAAGATGGGGAGGGGTTGTGACAGATTAAGCTGATGTACTCTCCCCTTTGTCCAATTTGAACTTGGGTGTGATGTCTAGAGCTGGGCAGCCATCTTAGGGCCATGAAACAACAAGCAGGAGGGCGAGAGCCAGGGCTCTGAAGTGGCAGAGAGGAGGATCAAAGCCTTGGAGGCCCTGACAGCATCTTTGAGCACCTGCACAGCTTTCAGAAATCACTTGCTTTCAGAAAGACGTCTTGGCAAGTGAGGAAAAGGAAATCTCTGATTTGTTTTGAAGTCAGACCAGAGTTTAGATCCTGACTCACTGCTTATTACATGTGTGGTCTTGGCCAAGCCCCTTAACTTATCTATAAACTAAGATGTGTAACACCCACCTCTCAGGGCTGGGGGATTAATGATGAAGAAAGGACAGTGCCTGGCACATGCGAGATGTTCGCAAGGGGTGTGCCTTGATGGAGGTGTGAAAGCGCAAGGGTCAGGGCAATAGTGGTGGGAGAAGATGGCGGATGAGAAGGTGGGGACAAATTCCAGAGGGCACTGTTTTAGGCAAAGGAGGTTAGTTTCTTATCGTGCAGGCAATGGAGAGCCAGCAAAGAATTTTAAGCCCAGAGGAGTCGATGAAGAGATCTGTATTTAGAAAGTGTCATAGTGTGGAAGACAAACTAGAGGAAACTAACACTAGATTGGAAAGGCCTGTAGGGAAACAGTTGCCATAGTCCAAGCCACCATCGTCTCTCAGCTACACCACTTCTGCCCACTGTGTGAGCTGAGAATGTATTTAGCTGCATGTCTCAACAGAACACGCGATTTACAGTGGCTTGTGCAAGTAGGGGGTTATTTTTCTCACCTAAGAAGTCTAGCAGTAAGCAAGATTCAAAGGTTTAATGATGTCGACAGGTACCCAGATCAAGCTGCTATCTTTTCCCTGTCAGCCTTGGTCTGTGGGCTCACAGTTACGAGAGAGCCCCTGCACTCCCAGGGCCGTTTCTGTATTCCAGGTGGGGAGAAGGAAGGAGGGTCAACCAGCTGAGTCCATGAGCATGACTCTTTTTATCAGGAAAGCAAAGTTTTCCAGAAAGTCCTCCCCACCTAGTCTCACAGAGTCCCATGATTCACCTAAAGGGCAAGAGAGACTGGGGAAGGGAACTTTTAACCCCTCTAGCTTCTAGAGCAGGAGGTGGCACTGGAAAAGGAGAGGGAACAGCTAAGTCAGCCCCAAAGCAGTGTCTGCCCACCTGCACCCCTGACTCATTCTCCATGTCAGGGCTAGAATGATCTAAGAAACCTAAATCAGAGTAGGTCACTCTGCTGCCTAAAACGCTCCACCGGTTTTCCATGCTATTAAAGTGAAACCCAGATGGCTTCCCATGGGCTACACGCAGCCACCTTACTGTGCTTCAGCTGCACCCATCTTTCCTGTCTTCCTCAAACACGCCTATGTAGTTCCTGCGTGAGGGCCTTTGGACTCCGCCTGCATCTTCCTTCCCCAGATCCTCACAGGACTGGTGGTCTGAGATGGGATCTGTACACTGAAAGGAAGAGAAAACTCTGCCAAGCAAACAGGCCTTGCTTTCCTTGCATGGCAAGTCTGGAGGTGGCGGCTGCTGGTGTTGGCTCTGTACCTGCCTCTGCAGGTTCCTCTCGTGACCTCCTGGTTAAAGGAGGAGCAGGACCAGGGACGGACTCTACCAGTGACACTTGAGTTTCTTTTCCAGAAAGCAAAAGCTTATCTGGCTCCCCTCCACCCTCCACCAACTTTCACTAACATCTCATTGGCCAGAACTGTGTACACGACCGACCCCCTCTTTGAGGGAGGCTGGGAAGTTGAGTGTTTAGCCAGCCAACAGTGTCCTGGGTAGCTTCTCGTCACTTTCTCAGAGTCCTAGGGTTCCAGCGGAAGTAGCCCCCTCACACACACACATACTTAAAACATATGTAATTAAACTCCCCCACCATTCTTTGTCATGCCTCTGTTTTGTTTTCTTCACAACACCTATCACTGTCCGATATTGTCTTGTTGGCTTATTTTCTTGTGATTATCTGTGTGCCCAAGAACTTGAGCTCCTGCGAGAACAGGCCTTGTTAATCTGGTTTGTAACTCCTGCAATAAGGACTCTGTCATAGCGTCTGGAAAACCAAGGGCGCCTTCTAGCTGGACGGGCCTCTGCTGCCCTCTGCTGGGTACAGCCGGCCGCGCAGCCCGAGACGCCACTGGGAGGAGGCCTGAGCCAGGCCTCAGTGGAAAGGGTCAGCCGCAGGGAGAGAAATAGCGCTGGGAGTGGGAGGATACGCACACATGTGCACGTTCCTGTCGTAGCTTCAAGTATCCTCAGAAGTCACCAGGTCCAGTGCCTCATCTCCAGCAGGGCTGCTTCATGAGCTCCATAGATAGATGTTTCCTTCTTTAAAATGTTGGAAGAAAGAAACCTTGTAAGGTTGATTATTCATTCCTTTATTCACTCACTTATTCACGCATTTATTCAGGATATATTAGGGTATATCATGTACTCAGTATGCAAAGTTTTGGGAATAAGATGCACTCTTTCCTCAAGGAGTGAAGACAAATACATAGATTATAGTTATAATACAGTTTCAAAAGCGAAATGAGGGCCGGCCGAGTGGCACGGTGGTTGGGAGCTGGCTTGGGAAGCCAGCGGCCCCGGTTTGGGTCCCACATATGAGGGCCAGTTACACTGCCCTCAAAAAAACAAAAAAACAAAAACAAAAGTGAAATGATAAGAGAAACATCCAAGACACATGGGAGCACAGAGGGGCACCTGACTGGCACTGTGGTGGGGTGTGGAGGGTGGGGACGCGACAAGGAGGTAGCCAGAAAATGCTTCCCCATGTGGAGCTAACAGATGAATTGCAATGGTAGGCACCAAGTTCCTGTCTAATGCCACATCTTGCCATTGCTAAGTCTAAAAGGCAGTTGTTTTCTTTGGAAATTCTTCCTGAACTCTTCCCTCACTTTTTCCTCTGTGTTTAACATAGTCCCTTAGGGCCTTGGCTCTCCTATCTGTGAAAAGAGGGGGTGCTCCTAGATGATCCTTTGAGCGTGGTTGGCATGACTGGACTATGAGTACGTTAATACTCAGTTTGTAGAAGCATCTCCCTGGGAACAGGTTGGCATGTGCACACAGACATGCAAAGCCTGATTTTCAGCATCCACAGGAAAAGTCCAGCTTGAATCCAAAGAAACCAAATGTGCTTTGCATACAAAAGCCTCTCACTAAGTGCTTGTGGAAAAGAACAACTCTGTCGGCTTTCTTAAACCACTTATGTTGTTCCCTGGGGTTGCTGAGTTTATCAGTAAAGGTGGGGTACATGTCCCTTGCGGAGTTGCTGTGAGGGCGGCCATGACTGGTCCATAGCAGGCCTTCTGGAGAGCAGCTATTATTTGAGTGAAGTACCAAAACTCAGTCATTGGGAAGACCTATTGATTTTACCCACATTTTTTGCTAACCATGTTTTTTTGTTTTGTTTTGTTTGAGGGCAGTGTCACTGGCCCTCATATGTGGGACCCAAACCGGGGCTGCTGGCTTCCCAAGCCAGCGCTTAACCACCACGTCAGTCGGCCGGCCCATGTTAACCATGTTTTTTATTCCTTCCTGATGTTCCAAGATTTTTTTGTTTATTGTTTCCTTTCTGTTTAGAGAACTTTCTTTAGCCATCCTTTGAGGGTTGGTCTACTGGTGACAAACTCTTAGTTTTCCTTTGTCCGAGAATGTCTTAATTTCTGCTTTGTTCCTGAAGGATATATTTTGGGTACAGAATTCTGGGTTGGCAGTTCTTTCCTTCCAGCACTTGGAAAAGTGTACCATTTCCTTCTTGCCTCTATGTTTCTGATGTGAAATCTGTTGTCATTTGAGTTTCTTTTCCCTTTATAGGTTAGGTGTCATTTTTCTCTGACTGTTTTCAAGATTATTTTGTCTTCATATTTCAGAAGTTTAATTATGATGTATCTCGGCGTGGATTTCTTTGTGTTTATCTTGTTTGGAGTTTGCTTATTTTCTTTCTTTTTTTTTCTAATGTGGGAGGGAAAGAAGGGAAAGTCAGACATATTGTCATTAGCACCTGAACCACATCTCTTCCTAAACAGAAACCCCAAGAGAAGAAAGAAATAAGAGCAAAGTGACAGAGGGGCTGTGTTTCAATCACATTAAATAGGAGAGTTGGAAGAGGTGGGGGAGGGTTGTTTCACACCAGGATGTCAATCACTGGCCAAGGGGAGGGGTTATGAGCAGCAGAGCTCTATGAAGAGAGTTCTCCCTCTCTCATTTATCCTGCTTCTCTTTTGGCTTTTTGGGGTTCTGAGACCAACTCCTGGCTTTGCACAAAGGACATATAGGTACATTCTGGTGAATCTGCTGATGACATGACAAGCAGGCCTTCACAGCAGGGGTGGGAGGGACTGCTGCCTGAAGGTGGCTGTCTGCCAAGTGTCCTGCTTGTTAGCCACTTGAAGTTAGGTGGTAGCGGCTGCAGTAGCTGCAGTGGCCAGGGACTCAGGGATGGGAGGCTCCCAAGCCTCCACCTGCCATGGCTTTCTGCTTCTCAGAGGAATCCAAGGAGAGCTTTTCCTCCTCTCCACATAGGTCATGGAACCTCTGCAGATACAGTCATGCACAGGACATCCATGTGTTCCTTTAGTGGCTTATACACATCATGTAGCTGCCGGGTAGACTAGCAGCTTGTTTAGGTCATTCTCAGACAGTTTGATGGCTCTTTCCAGTGGGAACAGAGTGAGGTAGGCACAGAGAGAAGACTCCAAGAGTCTAGATATCTGAGGCTGTACAGGTGAGTAATAGCACAGACTACAGAGCCAGACCAATATATGGTCAAGTCCTCAATCTGCCATGTATTTTATGTGACTCTTTTCAAGCCTCATTTTCTTCATATGTATGATGGTGATAATAGTGCCTACCTCATATAACCTGGGTGAGGATTCAATGATTGAATTCATATAAAGCTGAGTGTACAGGGACTAATACAGAGTAGACTCAATAAATGGTAATTATTATTCGAATACAGCATCTTAGAGTTCCAGTGGCCTTTCAAGCTCATTTAGTGTATCCCACCACCATTTTACAAATCAGAAAACTGAGACTCAGAGAGAAGAAACTTTGTTAGGGGCAAAGCCTAGATAAAAACTCAGGGCTTCTACCTCCCAGGCCGGTGGCCTTTCTCCTAGACCAAGGGTCGGCAAACTTTTGAGACGGAAGAGCCAATCCTGTCCCTCATAATTTAAAAATTATTCCAGAGCCATAAAACAAATGAAATCACCATTATGTGAATAATATCCTTTAAAAATTTTATAAATGGAACTATGGTAGTTTTATTTTCAATTTTACTTCAGAGCCAAATTTACATACCCAAAAAGACACATGTGGCTCTCGAGCTGGAGCTCGTTGCTGACCCCTGTCCTAGATCAATGGTTCTCAAAATGCTGCTTAGTTTCTTCAGTCAGTATGTTTATACCTCTTAATAAACGCAGGAAGTCTTCAGCCATTATTCCTTTGAGCACTTTTTCAGCCCTGCCTTCCTCCTCTTTCTGGAACTCCAGGATGCAGTATTTACCCTGGATCAATAGTCATCCTATAGTGCTGTGTCCATAAGTAAAATATATGGGTCTGGGAAAGAAGGGCTGGATGTAGGAGCAATGCCCATTACCATCATGCCCAGTGGCCCCAGTGAGTCTGAGGACGCCCCCAGTAAACTTACTGCATGCTGTGGGGAATGTTGTGCCTGTTTCTCAATTTCCAAGAGCTCCATGATAGTGATGGTGGTGGTGTAGAATGATGCTGTGTGAAATGGGCTTCTATTTCAAGGACAGGGTCATTGAAATGGCAAATTTCAAACAATAGCAGTGCTAGGCTTGAGTTCTGGAGTTCTGGCAAGGGGGAGGTTGGGTACAGTGATCAGTGCAATTACAGGTGACACACCTCCCATTAGCTGGGATGGCCCCATGTGGATGAAAGTGAAGTGGCTTAATTGGCTTGGAGTGGTAGGTGAGCTCAAATAGGATGACAGAAACCAAGCTCTCTGGGCTTCTGGTAAGAATAGCAAGTCAGTGGTCCCATCGTTACCCTTCCTGAATTGCGTGACCTCTATTATATTTGAGTGATTCTGGCAGAATCCAATTGTCAACAGTTGGGTGTTTTTCCAACTAATGAACCTCGACCTTATGCAGAACTATCGATTTCCCCGCATCTCTAATCAAGACACCTATTCCATAATTACCTAATGACTAGCCTATCTTAACTTCGATCTGGAAACCAAGGAATCTTCTTTTTCAAAATCTCAGGAGCTAGTTCAAAAAACAAAACAGAAGTTTCTTTTTTAAGCTGTTCATCTCAGCTTCATTTCCGCCCCCTCCCAAAATTACCCTTAGGCCTTAATTCAGATCACCTTAGAAAAGTAGAATCCATTGTGCTTATTCATTTTGATGACTTTTATCAATACACCTAACAAGAATGTTTCAAAACCAAAGACATAACAGCTTATTGAGTAATTTGCCCATAGCAACCGTGGGATGTAGCCTGCAAATGTATTCCTTCCCTTTTAGCAGCAAACCCCAGTGGCTCAAGAGGACATCCCACTTGGGTGTCCTGTTCCCAATCTACTCAAACCCAGTAAGCAACACCTAAAAAAGAACACAATTTCTTTTATTTCTTTCTGAGGTGAAAATGTTCAGTTAGGACGAGAATGAGCCAAGTGCTAGAGACAATGGCTAGCTCTTCCATTTGTTCCAATGAATCCCAATGAAGCAAGAGGAAATAGGGTCTATACTGTTTCGGTCTATTAATATTCGGCCTATCAAACTACAGCCTGGTACTCCTTAAGCAGGACGGCCCCAGTAAGGGATATGATAACAGTTGAAGTACGGAGATGGCAAATATGAATTCCACATGTATCTGCAGTGTAGTCCCAGGTTGCCATATGCTTGTCTACAATTCCCTATTTGGTCAGAGCTGGCCCATCTTTGCTCCACGGAATCCATCTTTGTTCCTCGGGTTCTGCTTCACTGCTTTTGAGGGACAGCAGGTTCAGATCGTCTGCGAGCTGGTGGGGGCCATTCCCTTGGCAGCTTGCTGGGCTAACCAGTACTTGTATCTTTTGGTCTTGGGCCTCTCAAAGTTCACCACAGACATAGGTACCCTCACAGTGTCAAGCCCATTTACCTGTACACAAAACAACAGCACTCATCAGAGATCAGTTATGCACATAAGAGCTAACAAACCCCCCCATCCCAGCTTTTTTTTATTTTTTAGAGGGCAGTGTCACTGGCCCTCGTATGTGGGATCTGAACCGGGGCCACTGGCATCCCCAGCCAGCTCTTAACCACTGCATCACTCGGCCGGCCCCCATCCCAGCTTTTCACCCTCGTTTTTCACGTAGTCAGAGAAAGGAGACAGATGTGAAACACTCACCGTCACCTCACACCAGTACTCGCCCCACTGTGTGATGGGCTCTTCTGGTAACTTTAATGCATGCGGGGAGACCACAACACCAAGCTGTAAAAGACCACAGCCAAAAGGAGCTCTGTTTACATAGCTGCACTCTAGGCAACCTCACCAAGAGGGTTCAAGAATTTCCTGTACAGAAGTGAATAAAACTGGGGAGTTTACCCTGGCTGATCCCACGGCAGGGCACAGACCGCCACAGATGGTGGCAGAGAAACTCAGTCCTAATTTCTCAGAAAGGGAGGTAGATTTACAAAGAGAAATAGGACTTGAGACCAAAATTACTATATTCACAAAAGGAATAATTCTCCAGTGAGTCCCATTTCCCCCTGGTTTTCCCTAGCTAGAGAGGAAATAAATACCACCATCTTTTCCTTTTGGCCTTCAAATTCTGTGACCACCTTTCGTCCTTAATCATTTCTATCCCACACCCATGCAGGCAAACCAAGAACACTTCCCCTAACTCCAGCTGGACAACTCCACCTGGCCCTCTAACAAAGGGGTCAGTCCTGGGCCTCCTTCCCAGGGACAGCTTCCACCCTCAGGGGGATAGCAGTGTAACTCACATTTTTAAAGAAGTGGCGGGCAACTATTTCAGGGGTTAGCTCCCATTTGACATTGTTCTTCATCCCCACCTCCAGGCGACAGCTTCTCAGAAATTTCACGGTCTGAGAGGAATTATAGACAGGGGATAGGTTAGAGCTGGAATCCAAGGAGAGGAAACATGTTAGCAAGAAGCACAGGTCTGAGAACTCAGGAAAAGGGCACAATTTCTGCTACGGCCAAGACAGGTGAGAAGACAAATGGCAAAGATAGAACATTCTTAATTATCTCAAGGCTGATACTGAGACAGAAAAGATGTTTTTGTGTCACTTGAGAGGAGTATGTCACCTATACCTGGCTGTTCCTAATTAAGGAAAAACAGGTCGTGTCAAAGTTAGGTTCATCAATGGGGCAGAAATTAGGTGTATTTCAGGATGGAATGACTTTCATAAACTATTTTAACCCAATACTCTGGCCCTTCAATTGCACCCCAACCCATTAATGATTCCTCCCTGCTTACTGAGTGACATATAAATTCATTAGCCAAGGATTCAAGATGCTTTGTAAATCTTTCCCCAAGCTCCTTTCCAGCCATATATTTCCTAATATTACACTATGAAAGTCCTTTGCTTTAGCTAGACTGATCTATTTTCTACATTAAAACATGCTTTAACTACCTCCTTATACTTTTTCTCTCTTAAGAATACCTTTCTCACCCTCCTGGTCTATCCAAATCCTACTAATCCCATAAGGCGTAATCCCATCTGAAAAAAGTCCTCCCCAATCACCCCAATCCATTTTAAAAGTCCATGTCACTCTTATAATTTACTGCCTTGAGTTTACTGATCACTTTCTCATGTATCTATGTTTTTTTTCCAACTTGTCTGTAAAAATCCTTCATCTCATTTTTCATGGGTGCCCTGGTTGGGGCCTCACTCAATAAGCTAGAGCACTTCACCCAATAGGTCAGAATCTTCCAGGTGGTCTCAATACCAATTATGGTAGCCACAACACTTTTTTTTTTTTTAAGGTTTTTTTAATTGGGGAATTGGGGGAGGGGAACAGTGCTGGGGAACTGGTGAAGGGAAACAGACAAGTTGCTGTCCTTTTGTTCTTCAGTCTAGTTGTGGAGGACATTGCTTCACTGG
Source organism: Aselliscus stoliczkanus (assembly GCA_033961575.1). Taxonomy (NCBI): domain Eukaryota; kingdom Metazoa; phylum Chordata; class Mammalia; order Chiroptera; family Hipposideridae; genus Aselliscus; species Aselliscus stoliczkanus. Next base: position 104,611,233 of record CM066739.1, read on the forward strand.
CCCATATTGGTATTATCATTGCGCTCTTCCCGGGTGAGGCAGATTGGTCACTGGTCATTGGATAGCCTCTCACAGCGGCTCTTGGCAGCTCACACTGTCTGCCAGCCGCTCATGCTGGCTGCCCTATGCCGTCCCCGGGGACTCACAGCAGCCCAGCTCCAGGTGGAGCTGTTGTTCACCATCTTAGCTGTAGAGGGCTGTGTCACTGGCCCTCATATGTGGGATCTGAACCGGGGCCGTTGGCGTCCCAAGCCAGTTCTTTTTTTTTTTAAAGATTTTATTGGGGAATTGGCAGAGGGGAACAGCGTTGGGGAATCGGGGAAGGGGAACAGACAAGTTGCTGTCTTTCTGTTCTTCAGTCTAGTTGCGGAGGACGTTACTTCACTGTTGGTATTGTCATTGCGCTCTTCCCGGATGAGGCAGATTGGTCGCTGGCCTCTGGATGTCGCTCACCGTGGCTATTGGCAGCTCACACTTGGCTGCCAGCCACTCACGCTGGCTGCGGGCCACTCACTGTAGCCTATGGCAGCCCACTACAGCAGGGGCTGTAGCCCACACCATCACCGGGGCTCGCACAGCCCAGCTCCAGGTGGAGCTGTTGTTAGCTGTAGAGGGCAGTGTCACTGGCCCTCATGTGGGATCCGAACCGGGGCCGCTGGCATCCCAAAACCAGCGCTCAACCAATGCGCCACTCGGCCGGCCCCCAAGCCAGTTCTTAACCAACATGCCACTTGGCTGGGCCCAACAACACTTCTTCTTTCTCCTACCCTGTGTCTGCAATCAGGAGGAAAGCAAGGAGCTTCTCAGAAAGAGGTTGGTGACTCCTGTAGGTAATCAATAAAGACTTTCTATATTTTTACTCACCGCTTCACCTGCCTTGGTCTGGATCCTCTCCAATTTTCCTTCTTGTCTCAGCTAGAAAAAAATTAAAGATGGAAAAAAAAGAAAGAAAAGAAAAATAAGTCCATAATAAACAATAACAAACTTACTATGCTGGGCATAGACTGGGCTTCTGGACTCCTGTTCTGCTAGTCCCTACTTCATTTTCAAATTAAATATCCAAGGGAAGGAGTTGCTAGAGGAAATCTTAAGGTTTTATTCCCTCTCTGCCTTCCTTTGAGCTCACCAATTTCTCCTCTTCAAACAACTTCTTGTTTTCAGGGGATGCATATACAGCCAGTCCTTGAGAAAGTAATTGATTACGGCCCACAGATTTCTTCACTGAGACCAGGTCACCCCGCACTCCAAGTTCTGCCAAAGTGAACAGACACTGGATCAGAACTATCTAGGAGTTCCTAAAGAGAAGATGATCAAAGAAAGGAGCACCTCTTCTTCTCTCACAGTTTTTCTTCTTCTTAGAAGAAATATTAACATTCACTAGAAACAACATTTAAGAGACTTCTAATTGGTTTCTTTAGGGCCTGATTTAGAGTGAGGCATTGTCCCATCACAGGATTTTAGTATCGGCGGCACATACGGGCTCCCCGATTCCTCCCCGCGCCCCCCAGCCACCGCCACACACACACTTAATGTTCCCTCATTCCTGTTCTAATTTTTTATGCAGGAGGCCAATGTCACAATCACAGTACTTTTTATGGCGTCCTCTCCTAAAATATAGAGCTGATCTTTGACACAAAGTAGGAAAGGGCAGCAAACAGCGGAAGGGCACGGGCAGGAAAAAGGCGATGCGAAACACAAGCAGCCTGAGAGCAAGTGCCTCCGGCCCGGGCCTTACCGTCTACCGACTTCGTGAGGATGAGCTCCAGGTTGTCTTTGGGCCGGTGTTTCGTGTCCTCCACCAGCCTGTAGACGCGGTGTCGCCGGTGCAGGCGCGGCTTGCGGCCCTCCCCGGCCAGCGGCACCTTCCACCAGCGCTCCACGATGACCGTGCCCTGGCGGCCGGGAGAGCGAGGGTGAGCGAGTCTGCACGGAGCGGCCCCCTCGTGCCCCCGCCCTTCCCGAGGAGCCCGCCACGTCTCCACGCGCCCCCAGAAACCCGGAGCCGCCCCTCACCCGACTGTGAGAGAGACTGAGGTCGCGCGCCGGGCCGGAGAGACTGAGGTCGAGTCGCGGCCGGAGAAGCGCCCGGACTCCCCCTGCCAGCAGCTGCTCGGCGCCTGCCCGCCGCAGAGCCCGGCCCAGCGCCACGGCGGGGGCCGCCATGTTCCTGGCGCGCGGAGGCCTAGAGGCGCCCAGCGCCGGCGCAGGAAAGGCCCCCGCCGGGTGCCCGCGACGCGCCTGAGGCGGCGGGCTCGGTCCACCCTGCGCCCCGGGCGGCGCGGTGGGCGGGGTACGGGCCGTGCTCGCGCCTCAGCGGGTTCCTCGCTCCCTTCTCCCCGTTTCGTTCCGGGAGAGCGACGCCCAGAGTTACTGACCCAGTGCAGTGAATGTGAGGTGGACTGACACGAAAGGCACTGTGTCCCCTCTTGGCGTCACTTTATCCTTAAAAAGGGGGGTTGGTTCAGCTCTCTGAAATCACTTCTAGTTCTGACTGCGGTAACTGGGTGCTGAGGGAGGAGGGTGGCTGCTCTCATTTTCCCGTACTTCACATCCACCTAAAGGTGGTGGAAAGTTGGAATCCTCTGGAAAACTGCCAACCTGCTCTCTCCTAACGGTCTCACGTCGCCTGTTGGCTTCAAGTACTATTAGTATGCCAATGACATCCAAGTTTCTATTTCCAAAGACTTCTAAAGTTGAATATCCAACTTCTTATTTGTTACCTCCCCTTTACATGTCTACTGGGCTCTCCAAAGGTAACGTGCACCTAACTGCCTCACTGGCAGCTTTTCCCATCTCAGCGGATGGAAACGCCAGTCTTTCTGTTCTTGGACTCAACTTCTTTCTCTTGTCTTGGTGTAGAAGGAATCCCTGTGCGTTCGCAGAATGTAAAAGAATTTACGAGACTCTACAAGAGTAAACAAGATTTATTGAAAGTCAAAAAGATACAGCTCTGGCAAATGGAGTTGTGCCAGGACAGAGTCCAATGGGGGACAGCTGCGCCAATGAGAAGGCCTGCTGGGGGTTTGTATTTTTTCATGTAGGATGTAGGGTGCTTGTCAGCTTGCAGGGGGGCTGCTGTTACAGTTGTCTTTTGGGAATTGTCCTGTTCCCATCTATATGGGTGTCAGCTTGCAGGGGGTTGCTGTTGTCACTGGGAACTGTTCTGTTCCCATCTATGATGGGTGTTTGTTAGTTTGTAGGGGTTGTCATTGCTACTGGGAATTGTTCTGTTCTCACCGGTGATGGATGTAAGGCGCTTGTCAGCCTGCAGGTGCAGTGCTGGTCAGGGGAGTTGGAGCCCAGCGGTTAATGTTTAAGCTTAAGCTCGTTCCTGGCAGCTCACAAGCCTGCCCCCGTTAACTTTTTATTTGTCTTATCGTCTCTCATATGGGAAATTTTGTGGGTTCTACCTTTAAACTACTTTCAGAATCCATCCACATCTCACCACCTTCAATGCTTCATCCTGGAAAAAGACGCTGACCTTGTCCTGCAGTGGTCTCCTAACAAATCTCCCTTGATGCTCTACAATCTTTTTACATCAGTCGGAAGCTTTTTAAAAACATTAAGACAGATCATGTCCCTCTTCCAGCCAAAACTTTGAGATGATTTCACCTTTTACTCAAAGCAAAAAGCCATCCGATGGTCTACAAGGCCCTATATAATCTGGTCCATTAGCTCTCTGACCTCATCTCCCTGTACTTTATATACAGCTTATTCTGCTCTATCCAGTGGCTTTCTTGCTGTTTCTTTTTCGTTTTTCTTTTTTTAAGATTCTGTTAGGGAATTGGGGGAGGGGAACAGCGCTATGGAACAGACAAGTTGCTGTCCCTCCTCAGTCTAGCCCTGGAGGACGTCGCCCCACTGGCCCGTGTTGGCATCATCATTGTGCTATTCCCTGCCGAGGCAGCCGCTTGCCGGACACTGGACAGCCACCCAGGGCAGTTCATGGCAGCTCACGAAAGTGCACGCCAGCTGCCGGAGACTCACAGCAGCCCAGCTCCAGGTCGAGCTGTTGTTCACCATCCCAGCTGTAGAGGGTGCAGCGTCACTGGCCCTCTATGTGAGATCTGAACCGGGGCCCCACTGCTCAGAGCTGGCATCCCAAGCCAACTCTTAACCAATGCGCGACTCTTTCTTGAAAACACCAAGCACACTTCCTCCTTAGGGCTTTTGCATCGGCTGTTGCTTAGGCATGGAATGCTCTTACTCCCAAATGTTTGCTTGGCTAACTCCCTCACCTCCTTCAAGTCTTTGATTAAATGTCACCTTTCCAATGAAATCACCCTGGATCACCCTATTTATTCCTGCAACCTGCCCCAGCCCCTTCACACTCCTGATCCTCCATCATCCTTTTTTTTTTCTTTTCCTCTTTCTTTTGTCCTTTTTTCTCCTTTGCAGTTATCTTCTATCATATTAAACGCTTTTCTTATGTTTACTGTTTAGGTTTGTTCTCTCACGGCTAGAAGATAAGTCCCATGGAGCAGGGGTCTTTGTTGACTGATGTACTCCAGGCACGCAGAATAGTGCCTGGCTCATAGTAGGCCCTCAGTAAGTACTTGTTGAATTGAATGAATGAATGAACATGCAGAGGTTTCAAACTGGTGGCCCCAGAACCAAATTTTACTCACAATGTTGCTTTTTTTATAGGTTTTTTTTTTTTTTGTAGCCAATGTTAAAAAAAAAAATTGGAGAAATTTACCACAAAAACCTGTCTTTCCAGTTTCTGTTGAAAATCATACAGTGTGATACCACTGAGTCTGCATTCCTGCGTGGCTGAGTTGTGTGGGCCTGAGACAGGGTGTGAGCTTTCCTTTTTGCTATAGTCCTATCCAGCAGCTCCACTAATTGCCTTTCGCTGTCAGGGCCCCTGGAGGCATTTAGCCAGCAATTCCCACCCTACAAGGCAGTGAGGAAGTGTAACAATGTGAGGGACCCCTGAGTTATTATTAAGGGTAGGGATGATAATAAAAATATTGAACTGATAGGAACGGAGAACCAGCCAATCAGGTCAGACCTTGCAGAAAGGTCTTAGAAGCCTCTGGAAGTGTCAGACACCAGTCCTTTTGTTGCTGAGTTTTAGCGGATTGTGTGTGTGTGTGTGTGTCTGTGTGTCTGTGTGTTGGGGGGCAGGCAGGGCTGTTTACCAACCAATACAGAAGCTCAAGTATTTTAACCACTGGCGTAGCTGTGATGTGCATACCTGGCTAAGTGGGGAGGGTGGGGTCCTGAAGTGACATAAGCGCTGATTGCCTGTGTCATAGTGCTCACTGGGTCACAATGGCATCAGGTGGCCTAAACCTCTGCCATCCATCTTGGAACCTCACTTTGCCGCAGGGAGGCACTGAATTAAGAAACTGCCTTGTAACAGGTCGCGCCCTTCTTTCTACTCCCTTTCTTATATCAAGAGGGGAAAAACACGGAACTACCTCTACCCAATCTGGTCACCATACGCCTATTACCTCTACTGTTACAAATACCGGATCACCCTCCGGGAGAAGATGCTGCCTTGTTACAACAGGTACTTGTTTTCATCTCTACTTGTGGTAGTTTATGTAAACTGTAAGGAAAGATAAAAGAATTTGAAAGAACTTCCCAGTGGCAAGAGATGATAGCAAAAAGGAGTGGAAGGCTGGCATGGAACTTTAGAATTTTTCCAGCTGGCTGTCCTAGGCAAGTGGATACAGGCTGGTCCACAGAAGATACATTAGCTAGTGCCAGAGACTGGTCCTGTGTCCCTGGAAGTTAGGACCCTCTCCCCATTTCAGACTCAGAGATAAACTAATCTGGGCCTCTTTTTCTCCAACCAGCATCAATTATAAGGAACGGGAGGACTTAACACTCCGGCCCCGTTCCTGCCTTCAGTGCTCCTGAGTCCCTAGCAGGCCTCCAGGGGGGCAGGAGCACCAAGCAGGGTGACCTTGATCAGCTTCAAGAATTGTATTCGGTAAGTGGACTGTGAGCTGGTGCTGTCAGGTTGGTGCTGGGCAGCCCCGTGCCTGCTGTAATACCTTGTAGAGAAGGGACATTTGCTAGTTGGAAAATAACTCATGGAGAAAGCTAGATGAGGCCTTGGAGCTCATGTGTAAAAGCTACTTGCTTTATAGACAAAGCCCGGGAACCTTAAGTCAAGTTCATAGAGCTGGTGGTGAAAAGCAGGATGGGAAAAGAGGAAATAGGAACATAGGTAGAGCAGGCTGTGTTAAATCTTGTGGGACATACTTCTGCTCAGATGCTAATGGATGAGAACCCAGAACTCGTGCACTTGCCCTTGTGTCATACTGTAGTGTCCCTGTGTGTAACCTCTGCATTTTAGATGAGAAGTGGGAGAATTCAGAAAAAAATCCATATGGTGCTCACTTTGGTAGCACATATACTAGAAAAAAATCCATATGATGGGAAAATATGGAGTTGTATTTTCAGTGAGAGTGTGAAGCTGGCGCAGCATTATAATGTAAATGTTAGTTTCTAAGGGGGAAAGTGCGCCCAGAGGTGAGGTTAGTGCCAGTAACATTGCCTTGACTCCCAAGATTCCAGCTGTTTGATATGGAGAACTCCATGATAAAAGAGTTAGGTCCTCGGACTAAGAGCTACTGTGGAGTAAGATCCTGGCTTCAGTCCTTCCAGGCTCTCCGTTGGCCCCCTCCTTTCTTCCACAGACACACCCCAGTGGGCCTGAGATCTGAGGTGCGGACTGGGTGCACACAGGAGTGGGGCACTGTGACTCTCACTTTGACTCCTTTTCCAGGCTGGGAACCTGACGGTCCTTGCGACTGACCCCCTGCTCCATCAGGACCTGGTGCAGTTAGACTTCCACTTCCGCCTCACCCCCAAGACCTCTGCCCATTGGCACGGCCTTCTCTGTGACCATCGACTCTTCCTGGATATCCCCTATCGGGCCTTGGATCAAGGCAACCAGGAAAGGTGACTGAACCTGGAGGGGAGAAGGGAGGGGACAAGGGAGGGGGTTCCCTTCTCTTATCGTGTCATAGTCAGGTACTGGGTGCACCAACCCGAGGACTGCTTCAGGAGCTGGATACGTTCAAACCACTGAAGGACCATGCAGACAAGCCTGTGAGCTGGCCGGGGCCTGGGGTTCAAGAGTTAACAGCCAGCCCATGGGACATTGCTGCGTTCAGTCAGAAACACAGCCATAAACAGCTGCACGGGATGTGCTTTCCAGCTGTTGTGTTTATAGAGCCGTCCCTTCTCCTCAGGCCCCGTCGTGGCATGGGTGTCCATCTAATAGTGTACGGTCCCTTGGCTTCAGAGAAACATGTATCAAAACTAGTCTAGCAACTTGCATTTCCTGACTGGGGTCAACAAAAACTGAGCAATAGATTTCTGTCCAACCAAGTATGCGCCTTTCTGGATTCTGAGTTTGCTTAACGTTTTGTTAACCGTGATTTTTCTCCCTGGATCCAAGCTTGACTGCAACACTGGAGTATGTGGAAGAGAAAACCAATGTGGGCTCCGTGTTTGTAAACTTCCAAAACGACCGCAACGACAAAGGTGGGGATCTGCTGTCCGCCTGGGTCCTTGGTGCTGAAGCCACTATCAGGGTTTCTCCCTTTTAGGAGACCTTCTTCCCCCCACTCTTTAAAAAGGGCACCCTCAAGCATTTCAGGCTGCCACCCTCCCTGCCCCAAGGAAGTTAAGATATCTAGCATTCTGTTCAAGTTACACCTGCACTATTGGGAAGTCCCTGCAGGTAGGTTTCAGGAGGCAGACTGAGCACTGGTGAGATTCCAGTCCATTCAAGGGAGCTGGCTGGTAGGACAGAAAGGGTAGCGAGTGGATTAAGCACCTACAGTGTGAAAGGGTTGGGCATCAGGCCAGAAGAGGGATGTAGTTAACCAGGTCCTGGACTACGTGTTACAGAAACTACCTCCTCCCTCAAGCAGTTTCTAGTCTGTTGGATACAAGACAAAGGATGGTCACGAATTTACACCGTCATTTGTGTTATGCACTTCAACATCTCGTTTAATCTTCAATTCAGTGAGGAAGGTTCTAAAATCCCCCTTTTGGAAATGTGAAGACTGAAGTTCAGAAGAGTTAAGTCACAGACTGTCACAAAGCCAGGGTTAGTCTTCAGTCAGTGCTGAGCCTACAGCACACTACCCCAGTGGTTGCCCCACACTGCTGCCCCACAGCCACTCCCTGGTGGGAACTCCAAACCTCGGACAGTCACCCCGAGTTTCAGAGCGTTCTAATTGTTCTCTCCTTTCACAGGTGCCCTGCTTCGGGCCTTCAGCTACATGGGCTTTCAGTTGGTCAGACCAGATCACCCTGCCCTCCCTCCCTGGGACAATGTCATCTTTATGGTGTATCCCTTTGAAAGGGACCCGCACGAACTGCCCAGCGAGCCTCCCTGAACGCACTTATTCCTACTCTGAGGGGTTGGGGGCCCTGATCCATGGGACCTAGGATGTGACCCAGGACACCTTCCTCCCTCCTAGGAATAAAGGGCAGTGCAATCACCAAGTGTTCCTGTTTCCTGGGGGCAGGCGGGCTTGGCTGGAGTGGGCCATGGGCCTTAGAGCTGGGTTCACTGTAGGGGGAGCATTTAATGACTGAACGGGTCAGAGAGATGTGAACCAGGGGGAAGGGACCCAAGGATTTAAGGCACCTTTGCCTTCCCCCCACCCCATTTCCCCATTTATTCTAACCCTTTCCTGCGCACCTGCCAGGAGCAAGAACCAAGCCTTACTGGGAGATTTTTATCCACATATTTCAGTTCAAATAGGAGACAAGTGCTAATGCCTGGTCTTTGGATGTGGGGATTGGAGAAGGCACATGGGTCCCGCGGCTTTGGCTCAAGGGGATTTCAATAGACACAATAAGAACGAGGCAGCATAGAAGAGGCATTCCAGACAGCAGGAAAGTACAGGTTTACAGTAGAACAAGGAGCCCATCAGAACAGGGGAAACTGACAAGACCTAGAGGCCACATTAAGGGAGACTTTTAGACACAGCAGCAAACTGCCGCAAGAAAGATACATACTCATAGAGGAGGAAGCCTTACAAGGAATGGCCTATGTCAGGGTACCTCGTTACTTAACAGGAAAGGATGAGGAAACTGGGTTCTCAGTGGCCTCCTGACCCTGTTGGAGAGCAGCTCCAATTCCATGAGTTCATGGCAGCCAAGGTCTGAAAGGTCAGATCAGCGGCAGCTGCTCTGATTCCTCGAAGACCACGGGAGCCACTCAGCACAGCTGCTCCTTCACGGGAGCCTCTGCTCATTGGTGAAGACTTTTCTGAGAAAATAAATTCTGAGAATCGTGACTATGGGCAAACAAGAGTTGCCACACACTGTATGGGTAGGCCTCACTAATTCCTACATTTAAAAAAAAATCCAGCATAAGGTATCCTTATGTGGTAACTTCAAGTTTTCCATTTTACCTCTGATCCATAAACAAAACGTTCATTTGTCATTATTTTCTCGTCTACATTACATTTATATTTACTTTCGAGAACCTTCACAGTTCTCATTGGACACTCACGATACTGTTGAGAATGGACATTCTCAAGTCTTACAGAACGTTTACAGCTTTCTAGAATCCTAAACCAGGCCTTTTCTCCCAGAGTGCGTTGGTGAGGTCTTCCACAGCCCAAACCCAGGCTGGCTGTGGTTCTCAGCGAGTGGCTAATTCTGGGAGGGTATGATGTGAACACAGGAGCGCCACTTCTCCATAGACAGGGCCCTCCGTAACAGTTGTGTGGCAGTTTCCACCAGATTTAGTTCTGGAAGGTACCCTTAGGCCAGATTCCCCCTTACGATTCAACAAGCGTTTAGTTTCCGATAACTTTTTGAGAACTTTATTCAGCAAAGAATCTGAATGCTTTAAACAGGTACGTATGTCCTCTCTCTCTCTCTGGGTGTGTGCATATATATTACAGACACCATACTGGCAACTGAGAGTATTTCCCGAGCTGCCTCTCTCCTTGTGTCTTTGTATTTTAACCAAAGTGTACAGGGACATAGCTGGAGCAACACCTCAAAAACTCCATCTCCAGAAACAGCCGCAGCAGAGGCCGGGAGGCTTAACATAAACAGGCTGCTCTGTGCCTCTGCCCCGGACTCAACTGCAGCCTTCGAGTTCACACAATCATTTCTCTTAGCTAGTCACCTGCTGAGGTGAGTCAAAGTCTGTAGAACCATCACTGCTGGTGTCCAAACCCTGGCTGCTTCCCAGCCCCTAAAGGATGTGGCCTTAGCAGTAAGTAGTGTGCATCCTGACGGAAGGGGGAATGGGTATTACATCCACGTGGACGTAACACTTTCAAACCCTGGGAGGGGGTGGCGGTTGGTATAGGGGCACACATGTCTCTCTCTACCCCACACACTTCCTGGTAGTCAGTGGAAGGAGAAAATGCATTTGGTCCACAGCAAGCCAGATTGTATGTGGAATAAAGGAAGGGCTGCATAGATCTCTTGTTCATAGGCGCCTCTCTCCAGGCACTAAATCTGTGCCAAATCCTGCCAAACACAAAAAGACACAAAAAGCTCATAAAGGAAGGGCTCAATCTGAGAGTAAGTTCAAGCTACAGGAAAGCAGCTGTGGAGATGTGGCATTGAGCTGGGCTTGGGGAAGAAAGAACAAGGGAGGCCCCCTTGTCATCCCATTACATTTCCCATTGCTACAGACAGGTGACAGCTCCACTCACAGCAAAGCAGGAGGTGGAAGCAGCAAAGCCGACTTCAGATTAAGTAATCATCTTCAAGGTTGTCATCAGCAGACAGAGAGGCAGCTTCTGTGCAGCAGAAACAAGAAGTGAGGCACTGCCCTGGTGCAGCAGACCCTGCCCGAGGCGCAGGGGTGCCCCGCGACCACCGGGGTTAGGAGCCGGCCTTCACGAGGCCCCCATTTGGAGACCAACTGATGAAAGGGAACCTCCGAAGGTGCTCCAGGAGGAGGCACTGTGGTACCTGACAGGCTGAGACAGGACAGGGTGTGTGCCATCTCCCCAGGGCTCCTCTTGGTCTCTGTGAGCAGGCTGCTGTCAGACACATCAGCGTCTATGGTCTGAGAGGGTGAAAACGAGAGAGAAAGAATGTGTCGGATGGCAGGAAAGGAGGGACCACTTGTCACTCGCTCACAGGATCTGGTTCAGGCAGCTGAATTTGGCTGCCAAGAGGGCCACATGCCTCCTTTGATTGTGACCCTAGAGGAGCAACTCCGAGTTCTTAGGAAGCTCTCTGCAAAATGTCCCGCATGACCAGGAGCCTCCTGTCTTCATGGCACGAGATGGCCCTCGAGAAGCGCAGCGCAATGGCTCGCTCACCATATTGTGCAGCGTGTTCTCTTCCACGTCTTCAGGGAGCTCAACCGCGTATCCTTTGCGAACTAATTCTAACCCAATATCAAGTTTCTGAGAAAAAAAAGGAAAAGGGAATGAGGTTCGCTCTAATGAAGGGCAAATCTGAGGGAACGGACAGAGGCAGGACTGATACTCTTTTTTTTTTTGAGGACAGTGTTACTGGCCCTCATACGTGGGACCCGAACCGGGGCCACTGGCTTCCTAAGCCAGTGCTTAACCAACGCGCCACTCGACCGGCCCGTGATACTTTTTTTTTTTTTTTTTTTAAAGATTTTATTGGGGAATTGGAGGAGGGGACCAGCAAAATTGTTCTTCAGTCTTCGTTGTGGAGGACGCCAGTCGCCATCTGGTTTCCCGTCGGCAGCTCGTGGCCTCTAAGCTCAAGGTGCTGTGTTCAATCTTAGTTGCAGGTGGGCGTAACCACCATCCCATGTGGGAGTTGAACCCGCAGCCTTGTTGTTAAGAGCACACGCTCTATCCACTGAACCATCTGGTCGGCAGCTCAATTCAAGGTGCTGAGTTCAGTCTTAGTTGCAGGTGGGCATAGCCCACCACTGAACAGGCAATCTTGTTGTTACACCATCCTGCCTCCTGTTGGCAACTCAGCGACAGCTCAGCTCAGGCGCAGCATTCGCTGGCCCATGTGGGAATTGAACTGGCGGCCCAGTTGCTCAGGGATCGCACTCTAAGCCAACTCTTAGGCTGGCCCCAGGACTGATACTCTTGAGGACATGCCTCTGGGTGGATGGGAAGCAGGACTTACAAAGTATGGCACTCATATCAGGTAAGGCTTTCTGGGGAAGAAAAAGCAAATGAGCCAGTGAGCAACAAGCAACCCCCGTCTTACCTTCCCATTGCTGGTATCATACAAGTAGATCTTGGGCCAAGTTGAGACCCCAGTCTGGACATAGCTAGAGATCTTGGCCACCAGGGGCTTCCAGTCAGCACAGTGAGTGAGCCTGTCAAACTCATCCATTGCTTCCTCTTCCCACTGTCCACCTGGCAAAAGATGGCAGGAGAGCCTAAGAAGGGGCCTGTGCTGACGGGTGGGCTACACCGGAAGCTGAAACTGCCTTTCTACTCCAGAAGGCACCTGTGTCTGCCTGCCAGGCCAGTTTCTGGCTGTTGCTTTCTAGTGCTGATAAGACAGACACCTGAGCCCCTAGAACTCAAAAAGCCTGCCATGTGCTGTGTCAGTTATTCTTTTTGGAGCCAAGGCCGGCCAAGTGGCTCAGTTGGTTAAGAGCTTGCTCAAGAGTGCAAACTCTGAGCAACAGGGTCACTGGTTCGGTTCCCGGCCCGAGCTGAGCCGCTGCTGAGCTGCCAACAGGTGGCAGGATGGCTCAGCTAAAAAACAACAAAAACTTTAGGGCCGGCCAAGTGGCGCGGTGGTTAAGCGCCGGCTTGGGAAGCCAGCGGCCCCGGTTCGGGTTCCACATATGAGGGCCAGTGACACTGTCCTCAAGAAAACAAAACAAAACAAAAAAACAAAAAAACTATTTGGAGCCAAGGTCAATGGGTTTTGGGACTAATTTACCTGTGGGGGCAATCCGTGCCAGACTACACTCTATTGCTTGAAATGGAAGGCTTAGGAAGTCACTCCTGAAGTGAAAGAAATTGAAATTAGAATCCCAGTGCCAGAACGGCCTTCTTGTATTCCTTGTCCCTAGACAGCACCGACTAGCCCCAGGGGAGAAGACACTGGCTCTATGCAAGTATGTTCTCTTCTGAATCCCCATCCACCCCCGTGAGGACTGCCAACAGCTCACCGCCCCACGGCCAGGGCCGAGTCAATAGCTGGGACTCCAGCCTGACTCCAGCCTGGCTTGCACTGACCTGAGTGCCCTGAGGTCCCTCAGTGGGCAATCGCCATTATCTCCAAAGTCAACAAAATAGAGGTCCAGGTTCCCGTTCTCCAAGGTGCCAAGGACCCGGGCTCGATACCAGGAACCATTTGTAGGTAAAGGTGCTGCTACAATGTCTCCTACATGCACAGTCAAGTCTTCAGGCTACACACGGGATGAGGGGTCGGGAGAGGGGAGAGTTAGGAAGAGAGAGGCCAAAAACAGATAAACAGGCAAGACCGGACGCAAGGAGGAACGAGGAGCTGCTCCACAGGAAAAGGAAGAGAATATACCACAAAGGAAAAGAAAGGACCCCTTTTTCATCAAACCCAGCCCTGCCTCTATGGCAGCTCACCAGGCTATTCTCATAGTGCTGGGTCATCTCACTGACAAGTTTGTCCAACTGCAGGCTGCGGGAGCCAATGATTTGGATCCAGAAGTGGTTAGGATGCTCAGAGGCAGACACATACACTTCCAGGAACTCGTCAGCATGGAAACTGAAGTCAGGACTGGGGACTAAAACACAAGGATGAGTGAGCTAAGCTGCTGAACCACCACCATCTAATATGGTGACCACATCAGAACCACCTGTGGTTGGAATGGGGCAACTGCCCCTGCAGGGAGAGGTACAAATACCAACTGGCTATTACCATAATAAAAGTGGTTCGAGGGACCCCTGGATGACTCATACAACATCCTGGAGAAAGGTACTATGTTCTATACCTTCCTATGGAACTGAATAATAAAGAGTTTACATTCTTAGTCATCTGCCATGTACTCAAATCAGTCAGCAGTTACAATGACGGTAAATCCTCCGTATTCCAGCTGCAGCATGGACCAGTGAAAAGGTACATGGACAGACATGGGCTCACTTCAGCTCCCAGTCTTCCATGGACTCATCATCATTATGTGACCCCGGAAAGTCTGGACAAGCCCCTCTTCGGGGCTCTTGTTTTCCCTGCCCATCCCACACCCACGCATAGAAGAGAAACCTCACAGCCTTTTAATTCTTGAATGGCGATGATTTTTTTTAAATAATGAGACAGGCCAACAAAAAAACAGAAAAACAATCAGGCTGAGTATTTTACTTGTTTAGTAAGTACGTTGGAGAAAGAATGTCATGTAAATTCAGTTATTTGATATATTACAGCCTAATTTCCTGTCACTAGCATACTTCTATATTATTCTCTATCATTAGCTGGTTTGTATGTGTATTCAGAAAAATACTACCTTTTGTACTAATCCAAGAAAAATGTTACCAGGAAGGCATATTTGTGATGAAAGACTTGTGAGTAATCAAGAAAGTAGACATTTCTTTTATTGCTTCCTCTGCTGGATTCTCTAAGCCAGTGTTTCTATAGTCCGTCCATATAGCTAATGGGTTCCCTCTCTGTTACGTACTTTCAAACATGGACATCCCTGGACTGGTCTGGGCTCCAGACTTCTGAAAGCTGTCACCATCAGGCTTCTCCCAGGAACCTTCTTCTGGCCCTACAACCACCATGTCGCCACCACCTTTGCGAGGAGGAACTGCCAGCAGTGCAGCCTGCTCCGGGCTGGCACCAGAGCTTTTCCAGAAAGCTGGCTCACCGGCTGCACCTGGCTTAGTCACTTCCTCTCTTCTTACACTGATTGGCTGCTTGCGTGGGACTCTGGTTTCGGCAGAATGAGCAATTCTCTTCCGAAGTTCTTCATCTTCTGAAACTTTCTCCAGTATCAAATGCTGTGGAAAGTAAGAGAGGGGATGATAACTATGTGGCCAGATAATTTGACCCAGGACAAATCTGACCCAGAAATAAAGGGTTCTTCTCATTCTTAGATATGATTCAAATCTATCAGCTACTTGCCTTGGCTGTCGCCACTTCCTTCTGTGTTCCTGAGATTTTTATAAGTCTTGATAGTAGTAATGTCCCCTCTGATTCTTTGTCACAGGTAATTTTGGCTCCAGAGGCCTTACAGATAGAACGGATTGTCTCACCGCCTCTCCCTACATTGAACAACACAGAAAATCCCGTCTTTCCATACTGGCCAACCATAAGCCTAGTGAAATCACTATTTTGTATGGACAAGTACTAGGAGAGGAGAGTCTTCCCATTGCCAAACTGAGCAGAAGGTAAAACACTGAATGGAAGGCAGGAGCTACTGAAATTGTAAGAAGGGGAATACTGGCTTATTCACTCTACCCATCTTATTTCAACTCTAACACTAACTATGTTAATTTCTCCACGTCATTTCCATTTTTTGCCCACTCAGTCTATGTCACACTCCACTTCATTAGAAGAGACCCCACATGTTGCGTTAAATAGGGGACCAAGGACAAGATGCTTTTCTGCCTCGAGCAGCAGCATGAGGAATGCTCTAGGGGAAGCCTGACAGGTGCTCTCTGGAGCATCTTGAAAGATGTGGGGTAGTAACACGAGCTTCCTTCGCTTCCCCCTAAAAACCTATTATGAGGTAAGGCCACTAACCCGAACCCGTGGGAAACCTATCTGTAAAGTTCAGATCACACAACTTCTTGAGGATATGGTTTTTGCTTTACCAATGGTTCTGTATGGAAGTAAAGCTCTGGTCTCAATGTCCCTTTCTTTTTCCCAGCAAGATGAGGGGGAAGTAGGCCAGGAAAGACCCCTGGGAAGGTGTGAAAGGTAAAGAAAAAAGGCAACAGCAGAGGAAGCTGTCCAGTGATACCTATGATTCTGCCCACAGATCTCTGGGGAACTGAGAGCTGCTCAGACACTGGGGCACTCTCTGTCAGGATCTGATGGATTGCTGCTTTGGCTTTGCACACCTGAACAGGAAAACCACTGATAAGCAGCACCCGCTCATCGCCTACATCCTCTGTGTCCACGTCAATCCGAGCACCGGTTTGTTTCCGCAGCTGCAGAGAAAAGGATACCTGGCAATATGTCTGGAAGAGCCCCCATTCGGGTCAGCAAGGTACTCGGAACCCGACTCTGGAGGTGGATGGAACTGGACACAATTACCAGCCAAATCGGGATGCTATAAGCACTTCCCACTCACAGGTACTTATGGAAAGAGATTAGTGACAAAGGTAACCCTAAATAGTAGTTAATTTAAAACTGTTTCTTTTGGGGTATGGAACCCTGTTGTTTCCTCCTGATTTTATTTGGATTAGAGAATTAAATATTTTGTTTTCTTGACACATTCCACCTAAACAATGGAAGACGGTAAGAAGAATCAGACAGCTATTCAATATTTACTGTCAATTAATGAGTTTATTAATTCCATAGTAGATAGGAATGGTTTAAGCTATACCAAGCTGAGACTCATCCAATCAAAAATCCCCATTTTGAGCCAAATCATGTCATCCCTTCTCGAGGGAGCATTAGTACTCACCTCCAGAAGGTAATCAGCATCCTAACTAAAATATTCCTTTTTCTTTTTTCTTTTTAAAATATACACAGTGTGGGTGGGTTCTGTGGGATGGGGCAGAGAAGGGAAGCAGGGTGCCCACACACGCATTTACCTGTTTAATGTTGGTGCCCTGCCGGCCAATGATGAGCTTCACAGCCTCCTGGGGCACTCGCATCTCTATCTCGATGTCGTCCTCCCCAACAAATGTCAGCCGCTCTTCTGCACAGATCACGGCTCATCAGATCAGACTTAGATAATACCCACAGACAGCTACTACAAGCCCTCCCTTGAACCAAGCTGTCAAAGGAACACTGATCCAAGAGATAAATGGAGGGTCTCCAACAGTGACAAGCAGAAGTGGCAGCTGAGTGGGCATCAGAAGATCCGGAAAGACTGGAATATGGCCATTGTCTCTGGGATACTGTTTCAGATGCTAAAATGGGGAAAGCATTTGGCTCTGCAAGAGAATGCTGGGTTTTAGGCAAACTGTCTTGGAGAAGAATGAAGGCTGCAAGTTGCCCAAGAAGTCCATTAGGCTCACAGCTTTTCCTGTCTGTACATAAATCATTTCTCTAGGTCCAGCCTCTGGGGAAACTGAACCCCACAGCTGACTTCTCCAAATAACTGAATAGGAGCATATAAAAAAGATAAGAAGAGTATAGATTATTTTTAAAAAAGAGGGGCCGGCCGAGTGGTTCAGTTGGTTAAGAGCTCCTCAAGAGTGCAAGCTGAGCTCTGAGCAACAGCAGTTCGATGCCCAGCCCGAGCTGAGCTGCCAACAGGTGGCAGGATGGCTCAGGTAAAAAAAAATAAATAAATAAAAATAAAAAGAACCCATTGCAGCATTGTTGTCGCTGAAAGGAACAGATCAATAGAATCATAAAATGAATTCTTCATTTCATAGAAATGATAGCTTCATATAAATGATAATAGTTTCACATTAAAAACAGAGAAAAGAAGAAACCAAACAGTTTCAAAGAGCCCTTATAGAAAGACAATTACATCCCAACCATGTCTGGCAAGGGCAGTTTTCATTTCAAGTTAACAAGGCCTGAACGCCGCTTCCCATTTCCATATGTACACGCATGGGGTTCACATACCTCTGCTTTCCCTGTATCTGCGGTACAGGATATAGGCGAC
The DNA here is from genome assembly GCA_033961575.1 of Aselliscus stoliczkanus. Lineage (NCBI taxonomy): Eukaryota > Metazoa > Chordata > Mammalia > Chiroptera > Hipposideridae > Aselliscus > Aselliscus stoliczkanus. The sequence continues at coordinate 104,628,910 of CM066739.1, forward strand.
TGCCACACTGGCTGGGATCCCGAGGCCCAGTGCTATTTTCTGAATAGTGGACAAGCTTGTCCAAGAAGTCCGTTCAGTGGACATTTTCTGCTGTCCTCTGACTTACATCCTGAAATAAGCAAACAAGGGAAAAGAAGGCACTTTCATCCAACACCTTTATGACCAGTGGGGGATAGAAAACAAGCTCAGTTTCATAAAGGAGATTTTTTTTTTTTTTTTTTTTTTGGTTAAGTAATTCTTCAATATATGAACCTCAAACTATCGTTTTCCTACATTAAGATATGGTTTGTTCTGGATGTCTAGAAGAGACTTCAGTTCTTTTATGTACCTGTAACTTCATATATTTTCTCCTATGGGCTCTTAAGTGCAAGCATATGTTCACTATAAATGTCCCTCAGTGAAACAGTGCTAGCTAGCACTCTGCTATGGGCTCAGCACACTGGGAACGCAAGGAGAAATAAGAATTGCCTGGAGATGGTCGAGTAGGAAAGATAAAACAATTAATTACATGGCAATGCAAACACAATATAAATTCTTGGTTCATGCAACAGCTGGGAGGAGCTAGAACTTAAAAGGCTTATTTCTTAGATGGTATATAGGTGAATACAAATCATTTATCTTCTACATTCAAACCAATAAGGATTTAGTATCCAATGGGTGGTTGGCTGTGAGGATACAACAGTCCAGACAGACTTAGCAGCTAGCTTCACAGAGCTTCCTATCAGGCAGGTGAGGTCTTATCTTGACAGGTAGCAGACTGTAGGTGTTAAAGGTTTGGAGAAACAAACGAATGTAGCCCAGTAACTCAATCTGAACTCCAATGCTGACTGCCTTTAATACCATCTTTCTGGCCACAATTCATGCTTATGGGGCATAGAAAGCATAGAATTTTAGAACTAGAAGCAACCACAAAGATGATCTGATTCCACTCATGTTGCAACTGGGGAAACGGAAGCCCAGGGAGATATATAGAGATTTCCCAAAAGATACACTGCTAATTAGTCATTTCCACACAATGCAGTGTGCAGTGTGGTTTGAAGAACAGTCAGAGTGGCATCTCTTTAAGGAAACTCAAAGGACTAATAGCCATCATTTTTTTCCAGGTCAGAAACTATCAGGGGCAAGGCAAAAATCCTCTAGCTCTACAGCTAAATCCCCCCTCAGTCCTGAACCTTTACGCTATGTTGGGTTTCATCACAATGGGGTTCCACAGACCTCCAAATCTCCCTTCATTACACATGCTTTGCTTATAATTTTTGATTCAACAGCTGTGTCTGTAGTGCGAGTAAACTGAAGGCAGGAACGGTAGGCGTAGGGAGACAATTCAGAGGCTAGTCCAGGTGTCAATGATAAAGATGGAGAGAAAAAGGATTAGAGAGCATTGTAATAGGTAGAATACATAAGACCTAGCAATTGGTTTATGGAAAGGTTGAGAGGCTGAGGCAAGGAGCTGGCTACCAGGTTTCTCATCTGAGCAGCTGGTAGATGGTGGCGTTTGAGAGAACAGACTCCTGATAATTTGGTGGTGGTGGTGGTAGCGGCGGCTTGTGTGGTGGGAAGACGGAATGTCCATGACAAGGATAAATTCGTTGGGTGACTTCTATTTGAACCAAAGGCTAACTTTTACTAACTCCTCTTCGGATATTACAAATGAAGTTTGTGCTAGTGTCTTGAAGAATGACTATCTACTTAATTGATCAAGTATAGTTTTGTGGATCATTTACATATCCTTTCACACTACTGTAACTTTCTCTTTAGAAAAAAGATATAAAAGTAGGGAATACAATAGTATGATGGACGTGGGGATAACTGTATAGTATTGCATGCTGGCTTGTGTTTGATTTTATTACTTTTAATGGAGTGTGCAGAGGAGAAGATTAGACATAATTAAAGAAAAAGCAGGGCAAAATAAAAGGGAAACTGATGGCGGCTCTCATAAGGACTGGGCCACGGAAGGATCCCAACTGGCGTGGAACAAACGCTCTCCCACCGGGTCCGCTGTGGCTTAACCCTGGGAGCAGATCGTTTCCTTTGGATACGGTTACAAGCCCCGGGGGTAAAGCTGCCCCCAACCGCGCCTCACCAGCCGGGGCTCAGACGCTCGCCCCGCCCCTCCCCCACCACTCTCCCCTCGGACGCCTCCCCTCCTCAGCCCCACGTTTCCGCCGCCTTGCTGCTAGGGGAGCCCCCGACCATCCTCTCACAGCCTCTCCATCTTGGATCCCGGTCCCCGCCCTTACCGTTCCTCGAGTTAGCCGCCGCGCGCTTCGCCTCGCACCTCAGCCCAGCTGCCGTCGCCTCCCACTCACACCGCGATTCTGGGCCGCGCCGGCCTCACTTCAGGCTCCACTTCCCCGCCCCCGCAGCCCGCCCGCACCAATTAACGCCCGGCTCGCAGCCCGACCAATCGCCTTCCACGCCACAACCAATCCCTCCGCGGGCTGCCTCTGAGCGACGGGCCGCTGCGTGCTGATACCCAATTACCCGGATGGAATTCAAGGCCCGGCCCACCATGTCAGCCAATAGGATCCAGGGACAGCAGGTACTGGCAATTGAAGCGTGCAGCTGCTGAGAATTAAACAGCCAATTAGAGGCTTCACAGAGTCCTCTCTGTCCACCTCTAGGCCAATTACCAAGAAGGCGTCCACCCCCTAAGCCTTGGGGAAAAATCTGCGCCCCTGGGTTGGAACCAAGGTGCGAGGGGCCTGAGCACTCCTGAGTATCACGGTTCGCACAAAATTCATGCTTTTGTACAATGCCAGTGCCGCCCCACAACCCAGTGCCCACTGGGGAAGAAGCCTCATCGTGGGCCATGCTCCGGCACTTGTTTCCTCTGCGATCTTTTGCCTCGTTCGGTCCCCATACCATGACAGGGACTCAGGGGGCCATGGAAAACATAAAATAGGTTTCGTGGAGATGGAGAAAAGGTCAAGGCGAAGAAGCTGCGCGGCAGAGAGCGAAGGCCCGCTCTGTTCCTCTGTCGAGGAATGAACAGACGGTGAGGACCGACACGCAGCAGGGCAGACGGGGTGGGACCGGAGTTCCGAGCGCCCCGCGGTAAGAGAGCTGCGGGCCCGCCTTTCCCTGGGGATGGAAGAAAACGCAGGCATTGAGGCACAAGCCGGGGGCGGGAGGCAAGGAACAGGGTGGGTTTCTGCAGGTCACGGTTTACTTCGGAAGAGTACATTCCAGCCGCCGCCCGGGTCCCGGACCATTAGGGACGTTTGGCCCCCGCTACCGCCTCTGCGCGTTGGGGAGGCTCGCGAGCGGGTCCCTGCGCCTCTCCTCACCGTCACCCCTGACCCCGCACTAGGGGCTTACCCTGGGGAGCAGGGGCTGGGCGCTCCTTGTAAGGCGGAGATCCTTCGCACTAGCTTCTGTCACAACGCCGGGCTCATGTTAAACCTTCGTGAATGTTTGTTGAATGAACGCAAGATTGTATCTTTGCTTAACTAAGGAGATGCCTTTGGGACTCAGTTTTTCGTTTCGTATTAATTTTTAAAATATATACGTGTTTTGAATAAGTAACACATGCACATTCTACAAAACTCAAAAGGAATAAAAGGTTACTACAGTGACTAATAACTCTTCTTTGCCCCAGAAGCAACCAATATTATCAGATTCTCCTGAATTTTCACAAGATATATTCTATAGTAAAACATGCATATTATACTCTCATTTTTTACGCAGTTGATAACATATTTTTTATACATACTATTTTGAAATTACCTTTTATATAGTCTAGATGTCTTTCAATAGCAGTACATATGTATCTGCCTCATAGTAGTTTCACAGTAAGCCTGAGGGATATATATCTATATCAATATCGATAGATATAGATATATTCAACCATCCTTGAACATTATATTAATACCCAAGTATATTTCATTTCATTCTTGCATATCTGTATAACAAAAACTTAAGACTGCAAATATAATACTAGGTTAGAGAAGTGTGTGTGTTTTTTTCTTTGGGTAGATGTAATGTTGCAAATTCCCTCCCTCCCACAAAGATTTTTTCCCCCCATTTTCATTCTACCAGCAATGTTTGAAAATGATTTTGGTAAGTTGCTTTCCACAAAAGTTTTGGGAATTTTCTCTGGCTTCTTTTGTTCAACATTATTTTTGGGAGATTCAGCCATACTGTTGTGTGTAGTTTTAATCCATTCTCATCATTGTATAGTAGTATATTGTGGGAATGTCTCACAATTTACTTTTCAATGTACTATTAATGCTATTTTGATTGGAATCACATATTTTTAGATTGCCTAAGGGAGAACTATTGTATTTATAATATAGGATTTTCCTATATACATATTTAAGTCATGATGCCCCATCAGTAGCATTTTAAAGTTTTTGCCATATAGAATTTACATATTTCTTAAGATTATTCCTAGGTACTTGAGGGCCTTAATTGCTATATCTATTTTTACCTTTATAAAGGTAAAAGAGTAGTTCAGACCCAATGAAGAATGTCCACTGTTGCTATAAAAAGCACAGACCTGCTTTATGGGCCCATCATCTTCCAGCTCCAGTGGAAGGTGGTGGACAAAAAAGAAGAAATGAAGTAGAAGTCCAAAAAGAAGGATTAAAAATGAAACCAAAGGAGGAATTCTTAATCAGAGCCATAAAAAGCCAGGTGTAATCACTTTTCCTAGAAATTTTTTGAAGGAGGCTTGATTTGTAACTGGTTGGGTAGGGAGGTTGGGGAGTAGAGGGGATAACTTTAAAGGTGAGGTGATACCAAGCTCACTCTCAAATGTATTTAGCATCTGTCATCTCATTCCCCTTTGAAGAGCCCAAATCAGGACTGAAAGATTGAGTTATGAGAGGCTGGTATTAGGTGAACTGCAATTTTTAAAATCCTCATCTCCAGGTTCAGAGTCCATTCATTTTCCTTGAAGGGTATTCTGAAATGGAGTGCAGGAGGCACTAAATGGAACTGTTAACATAAAGTCTGGGTTGCCTGAAGATTTCAGTGGGCAGGGCTTTCTACCCAACAAACCAAAGCAGGAAAGCAGACTAGCTAGAGGGCTGGGCAGTGGAGGATTCTGACACAGTAGCCTGGGTGCAGAGCCCTGGCTGCTCACAGAGTCCCCTTCCTGGACAACATGCGAACGATCCATTCAAACGACATTTAGCTACCAGAGTTTTGGGAAAACAGCACACTCCTTTTGCCCATTATAGGCATCGACCCTTCCTTCCCCATCATTCCAGGCTCTTCACCAGAAACCAGCAGCTGGGAGCAGGTGCTTTGGTCTCAGAAATTATCCTGGTGCTACTTTTTTTTTTAAAAGATTTTATTGGGGAATTGGGGGAGGGGAACAGACAAGTTGCTGTCCTTTTATTCTTCCGTCTAGTTGTGGAAGACATTCCTTCACTGGCCCATGTTGGTATCATCATTGCATTCTTCTTGGACGGCCACTCACAGCGGCTCCCGGCAGCTCACGCTGGCTGCCAACCACTCACTGTAGCCCATGGCAGCCCACTGCAGCAGGGGCTGCAACTATGCCGTCCCGGGGACTCACAGCAGCCCAGCTCCAGGCTGAGCCGTTGTTCACCATCTCAGCTGTAAAGGGCAGTGTCACTGGCCCCCATGTGGGATCTGAACCGGGGCCGCTGGCATCCCAAGCCAGCTCCCAACCAACGTGCCATTTGGCCGGCCCTCCTGATGCTACTCTTGAGTCTTTAGATCAGATCGATGGATTGTGGCAGGTGTCCTAGGAGAGAGACATTCCCCTCAGCCTCCCTAGCCGCCCCACCCCACTCTGAGCCTCCCTACTTAATTCCCCTTACAGAGGAGTTTAAAGAAAGAGGACTCAGGAGTCCTTCATCTCAGTGCTTTCCAGCCTGAATCACCTGCACGCTCACTTCTTAGAGCAAAAGTTGCCCGCCTCTTTCTGAGCGATGGATGCTGGCGGGAAAAGGGGGTCAAGGAGAGGAGAGAAGCTGGAGGTAATAGTGTGTTTTCTTACTGGGCCCATCCTACCACCTGCTCTTACCTGTGCCAACAGCTACTTCCCACCCTTTCCTTCTTGCCTCTAGTGGACCCTGGGGAGCACAGACAGCCCATGCCCTCAGCTTTCCCTGTAACCTGAGGCTTCTTACAGCAGAGGCTCTGTACCTGCCTTGCATGGAGTCCGTGATGGCGTCAGGATGACTGTGGGCAATGTATGAACACTCTTGGTCACTGCTTGTACCAGGTGTTCTCAGAGGGCGTTGTGACTCAGGAAATGGTGGTGACCATTGCTGTGCAGGGTTCTTCCTCTCCCTTCAATCAGGGCCCCAGCACAGCAAAGGAAATAGTGATATTTGAATATGTCAGGGAGCAGCACGGCGGCGAGTAGCACGGCAGTGCTGCCAAAGCATCTTTGGGTCCAAACCTCTCTCAGCTTAGGTGAGACCATGTCTGAAATGGAAGAGCAGAGGGGTAGGGGGAGGGTGGACAGGATGACCTCCGGAAGGTTCCGCCAAGCAGGAGCTAGGCAGAAAGTGTGCAGAGTTGAATTCTCCTCGAATCTGAAACACCTCACCAATTGTCCACCATACTAGGAATTTCTGAGCAGCCTCTCTGTAACCTGAGGTTGTTGAGGGTAGAAGCCAGGAAAGGACCGAGGAAACCTCCATTGTGAATCACAAGAGGCTCTGTTGCTGGTAGCCAGGCATTTCCATCTGATCCCTGGAGTTTCCGCTGCTTTCTGCCTGTCCCTGGGGCAGAGGCAGCAAGGACATTGGGAGAGGGACTGAGAAGGATGAATAAAAGCAAACCAGCCCGCAGCTTCCTGAATCAGGTGTGTGAGTTACTGAAGAAAGGTGAGGAATAACCGAGCCGAGCTGTTCAGAGTGGGCAGGGTGGAAGGTGACCCCTGGATTTTCCCTTCCTCGCAGGTCAGGTCCTGCAGCTGACAGGCCCTGGGGGAGGGGTTAGACGAGCAGGCAGTGACTAGAGCTACCGATATGGCAGAGGCATTTGGGTTTTCAGCAGACAGCCCTGAGTTCAAATGCAGCTCCCTCACTAACTGGCTCTGTGTACTGGAGCAAGTTACTTCATCTATCTGACCTCTAGTTCCATCAGCTAAGGTAGCCCTGTCTTCTAGGATTCATGGATGTGAGGATTACATAAGAAAACAAAGATAAAGCCGCAGACAGAGAACAGGCCCTCAGTAAATGTTATTTCTTTCCCCTCTCCATCTGTGTCCCACCCTGGGCAGAGCGCCATCAGGTTGCCCCAGCAATGTGGACCCTCAACGTCCCTGCACGTGTGCACACATGCACACCCACTCGTGCCCTAGTGGAAGTCACACACCTGTCAGCACATGCATACAGCCTGTTCAGTCGCACCTGAACTAAGGGCAGGCTTCCCAGACAGGTGAGGTAGGGACTGGCTTGCTGATGATGGCACAAGCTCATCTGAGTAACCTTGAGACATTGTTGGGTTTCCCTTCTTGAAGGCATTCTGGAGAGGCTGTGTGAGGAGGGTAGGGGTGGCAGTGGGGTGACTCTACAGGCATTTCCCTGCTTGGAGGGGCTTTCTAGTGATACGTTGCCCACCTGTCAAGGAGGCCCCACCGATGCCCAGAGCTGTGGTGACTAGAGCTGAGCTGTCCAGTATGGCAGCGACTGGCCACATGTGGCCACTGAGCACTGGAAAGATGGCCAGTGTGACCAAGGAGTGGAATTTTACATTCATTTAATTTTAATTCATTTAAATGTGGAAACTGGTTCTTGATTTAGTTGTTGGAAAACTTTTCATATGTTTGCAACAGCTTGGATGGGTGAATTGGCTTTTTCAACAGTGAATTTTCTGAAACCTAAATACAGATTAGAATCTTTCTGGTGAAAATCTGGTGAGCAAATTGGAATGGGTGTAAAATGGACACTGGACTTCAAAGACCTACTATGAAAAACTAATGTGAATTATTACTAATTTTTCTATTGATAACATATTGAGATGATAACAGTTTGGGTACATTGGATTAAATAAAATATAGCATTCAATCTAATTGTATGTTTCTTTTTGCCTTTTTAATGTGATACTAGGACATTTGAACTTGCATATGTGATGCATTCTATTTCCACCGGGCAGTGCTGTCCCGGAGACTTGCTCCAGACACAGGTCACCTATGTTGTCTGTTCCCCACTGCCTCAGGGGCTCCCAGAGATTTCTCTGCACAGCAGTGAGGCTTCTGCCCTTTTCTGCATTGCAGAGTGGGCATCTAGAATGAGAACTGCTATCCCCTGACCCCTAGTCCCAACATAATAAGCTGCTGGTAGAGAATTTGGAGAGGAGGGAGAGGGCTATGCCCACCCCGGAGGACTTTCTGGTGTCTTATAAACTGGAGAGGGGAGGTTTGTTGGGGTGCTAAGAGAGTTGTGTGTGCCTGGTAGGGGTAGGGTTGGAAGCTCAAGGATACCCATTTCTTAAGACTGTCGGATTCTCCAGCCTCACGCTTCACAACCAGGGTTCTCAGTCACCTCTGCCCCCACCCCCACCTTCCCACCTCTGCCCCACTGAGGAACTAGCCTGGCGGTGACCTAGCTGTGTCCTCATGGTGCCGGCTTCCCTCACCTGTTAGGGTCAGAGTAATGAGTGGTCTCAGAGCAAGGACAAAAGCAGCAGGAATCAGCTAGGAAGCTCAGGGTGCTTGCGCATTGTTGGGTGAGGGGTGGGTTGGGCTCTTGAGGGTGGACGCTATGCAGATGCTGCTGCAGAGTGTGGGGGGGGGTGCTCAGGGCCATGTGACTGCCCACCTCTCGGTCATTCCTCCCTGCTCCTGTCCTTTCCCTTCACCCCTCCCCTTCCGGTGGTGTTGAGGCTGCTGTCCCTTGAGCTCGCAGCATCCCTGCTTTTCTGGCTCCACTTTGCCCTCTGTCTGAAGCATACTCAGAGGCAGTCAGCACCTCCTTCCATTCCACCTCTGCATCAGAGCCCCCCCGCCATCAGACAGTGACCTCTCTCCAGGGACAGCTTCCCACTGGGGCTGCACCAAGCACAGAACTGGGAAGGGAACTAGACAGGCGGTCCTGGTGCTGCCTTTGCCCGCCCCCCCTCCTCCCTGTTCCTGTGAGTCCTGCTGCGTTCTAGATCTCTCCCCTTCGATGACTGCAGATTCTTGCTTCGTTGGTCATTTTACTAGGAATTCCCTTTGTTCTTTCCCTCAAGGGCAGTAGGGACCTGTGGCACAGGAATGACAGGGAGGTCCCTCAATAATGAAAACTGGGGTCCTGGGTTGGAATTTCTGCAGAGAAACCTCTTGGAAGGTGGAGGATCACTCCTCTAGCCCCAGAGGTAGAGATTATGGGGAATGGGCTGGGTATGCTGCCTTCTCTAGGCGTGGCTCATTGCTTTTTGCATAAACCCCTGTCTGTTAGATTAAGGCAAGGAAGGCCATTGGGACACATGCTCAGTGGGCAGGCAGGAAGGGGGAGAGTTGACCGAAATAGGGGGAGGAAAAAGTCTGAAGTAAAGAAAACTCCAGAAATCGCTTTTAGTTGGGGCTGCTACTGCCATGGCCTTGGGCAGCAAGTTTAATGAGGTGACACACAGAGGCGGGTGGCGGAGGCTCATGGGGACACAGTGCCAGTGTGCAGTGTGGTCTCTCCCATCCACTTCTCCTTTGGTCTTGTGCCTGGGAGGGACACAGGGCAGGAAAGAGAAGGAGACCCCTGGTTGAGGAGCAGAGCCTCCAAGAAGTGAGTGGCACTTCCCCATGCAATACTCTTGTAGCTGTGGTTGGCAGTTGGCATTGGTTATTAGAGGGTATTAGTGTGTGTAAAGAAAGCCTGGTGGGTTAGACTGGAGCCCTGGTTATGTTTCCTGCTTTGTGTGTGGTGGGGGGTAGGCTGGGCTGGCTCCCTGGGTTGGGGAAGAGATGACAATGCCATCCTCACTGCAAAAGCACGAGGCAGACTGTCATTTTGGCATCATGAACTGTGGGCGTGGTGCAGGCAGGAGGCATGGGAGACCTGGGCTGCTTGGGGCCGCCTTCTGTCCAAGCAGCCTTATTTTCCTCCCCCTTTGGTATCTGAGGCCGGCTTGGCTGGGTCCCCGCCGTGGAAGGAAAGGTCAGAAGAGCTTGGCAGTGACCCGGTTACCCCCAGAGCTCTTATCCCCGGAGGGCCGAGGAGCCACGAAGTCAAAGGCCACGTGATGCTTGACCCGGCCTTTGCCCTTGCTCCAGAGGGCAATGAGGCCAAAGCACAGGGTCACTGAGGTGAGGAAAGGCAGGAAGCCGACTGCCAGCACCATGGCCACGCCTCTGCTATCCAGGAAGAAAGGCCCTGGGAACCCTGGCATGGTGATGTTGGGGTCAAGCAGAGTGCCATTGGGGGGCTCAACTTGGATTACTTCCAGCCAGGTCTTCAGGGAATCATTCCCGGCGACATTGCTGACCACGCAGACGTAGGCCCCCCGGTCCCGGAGCTGCACGGAGCGGATCTCCAGCGTCCCATCCTCTAGGACCCTCACTCTCCCCGCCCTTCCCAGCCAAGGCCCCTGCGGCCTCATCCAAGACACAGTGGGGGCTGGGTCTCCATCCCCAGAGCAGGAGAAAATGGCACGACCCCCCTCCTCTGCAATGACCCATCGTGGCCCCGACTTGCGGATCAGGGCTGGTTGGCAGGTGAAGTGCCCTGGAGGTAGGATGTCTGAGAACTCCCTCAGGCTCTTCCCCTGGACGTGCTGGGGGCCAGCGCAAGCAGGAGGCGACGTGCCGAAGTCCAGGCGGCGGCCCAGCCGCAGCAGCCACAGGAGGCGGCAGTCGCAGGTCAGGGGGTTGCCGGACAGCCTCAGGGTGACCAGTGTGTCTGGGGAAGGGAAGGCGGTTTCCTCCAGGGTCTGAAGGGCGTTATCTGCCACATCCAGGAGGTGGAAGGCAGCCAAGCCGTGGAAGGCATGGGCAGCGATGGAGGTGAGGCAGGCCCCCGACAGGCGCAGCTCCTGGAGCCGCACCAGGGGACTGAGCCTGCGGGCGGGGATGGCCGAGATGGGGTTCTGAGACAGGTCCAACACCCTGAGGAAACTCAGGTGGCGCAGCGCCTGGAAGGGCACGGAGCTCAGGTTGCAGCGGGTGATGGCCAGGCTGCTGAGGTTGAGCCCAGCCAGGCTCCCCGGCTCCAGGGCCTCCAGAGCCGGCCAGTGATGGATCTCTAGCTCCCTGAGCTGCCCCAGCCCCCGGAGTGCCCCCGCCGGCAGCCTCCCAATATCCAACTCTCGAAGCCTCAGGGCCCCCAGTTCCGGGAGACGGGCCAGGGCCAGGCCGGGCACTGTGCTGAGGTTGCAGCGCTCCAGGGTGAGGGTGCGCAGCCTGGCCAGCCCTGTAAAGGCTCCTGGAGCCACAAACACCAGGTGGTTGTCCCCCACCTCCAGCTGCTGGAGGCTGCCCAGCTCCCCAAAAGCCCCGTCTAGGAAGAGCACGATGTGGTTGAGACGCAGGTCCAGCAGCGTGAGGGCAGGCAGGCCTGAGAAGACCCCTGGCCCCAGGATTCTCAGCCGGTTTCCCTGCAGCCTCAGGGTGACCAGGCTCTGCAGGCCATGGAAGGCCCCCGGTTCCAGGGCGGACAGCTGGTTGTGGCTGAGGTCCAGTTCCTGGAGCAGGCCAAGGCGGGACAGCATGCCCCGCTGCAGCCCCCACAGGCGGTTCCCACTCAGGTCCAGGAGCTCAGTGTCCAGCGGGAGACCTCCAGGCACAGCCTCCAGCCGCCGGTGGGCGCAGAGCACTGCCCGGGGCTGGGAGTTGCAGTCGCACACAGTAGGGCATCCGCCACTGCTCCCTCCAGGCAGGAGGAGCAGGAAAAGGAGGGCGGGCCACGGCGGCCAGTCTTGTTTTGGAGTTGTGGCCACAGCCATCCTCTCTTCAGTCCTGGAACAGATGATGACATGGCCCTTTTTGGAAAGTGGCATCAGATGATGGTGACCCTGGACTTCCCTGGGCCTCTTTAGAGCAGAGACGGAGAGCTACCCACCTCAGCACTGCCAGCAAGTGGGGCACAAACCCAGGAGTAATTCAGGCGTGCACCTCCCTGGGGCCTCCTGGGGCTCGTGTTTGCAGAACCTCTACTTTCCTCCCCTCTTGGCCCTGGGTAACAGGCCAAGTGCCTCCTAGCTCTTGGAACTCTAGTCAAGCCTGATTTCTGCGGGGAAGTTTTATGGGACTGGGACCAGAAGCAGCAGGAAGTATCTCTGAGTAAAACCCATAATGGGGTTTTCCCTGTGTCCCTGAGATCCAGGAATAATACCTCAGGGCCCTTCTCCCTGAAATCTGCTCTCCCCAAGCTCTGCTTTATCTCTCTCTGCCCACCCGTCTCTTTCCATATTATCTACTCCCAGCTTTGTTGGAGGCTCAGGGGGGTCCAGGCTTGGATCCTGAGTGGGGAGAAGCCCCACCGTGAGTCAGTCGCCCAAGGCTGGGAACCACGCAGACCTCAGCTCTGCCCACCCCAGCCCCCACTTACTGCCCCTCTGCCCTCGTCCAGCCTGGCACAGGGGCCAAGGCCCTGGAGTGGCCAGATCCAATCTCCCCAGAATGCCTGTGTGGCCAACAGCCAAGCTGCACATTAGCAGTGACACAGGACACAGGGGCACTTGAGCCCTTCACAAGAAGCCTCCTGACAGATGAGCCTGGGGCATGTGGGAGACCCAAGAGAGGCCCGAGCTTGGAGTTCCGTTCCTTGGTCCTCACACTTAGGCGTCTCTTATTTCCCTCCTCCATGGTGTTTTGATTCGAGTCGTGTGTGAATCTGAGGGAAGTCTCTCGTCCCTTTTGGCTGTAGCTGCCTGAGCAACACACAAGAGACAGGGAGGCATAAACAAATGCGGACGGATGGCCAGATGCCGTGGGTGGGGAGCAAGTCGTCCCTTGGCTGGCACAGCCCATCTCTGGGTTTCTGGGTGCTGGGGGCCTGGGAAAAATGAGGAAGAATGTGACTCTGATGACCACTGGACAGCGACTGAGGTGACAGAGGAGAAGGAGTCCCACAGGTACTGTGAGCCCTTGACTCTCCCTGTTCACTCAACAGGGCCCCCAGGGAGGGGAGGTGTTGGATTTGGCAGGGGTCAGCTAAATGAGGGCAGGATGCCTGGCTTTCTTTGTGGCTGCAAAGCCTGACCGCCATTGGCCTTTCAGACTTCAAGCTTTCTACCACAGGCCCCTTTCCCTTTGCGTGGACCTTAGGACAGGCAGTTGAAGAAGGGGTGTGATTTCTTCCCCTGACCTCCCCACTCTGCACCCTCCTCTGGAGGGCTGGTATTGACCGCTATAGGCTATCTATCGTAAAGCTACTTCAGAGGGGCTGATGGAGTGGCGCGGTGGTTAATATGAGGGCCAGTGACACTGCCCTCAAAAAAAAGCTACTTCAAAGGACTGTAGTAGTCTGAAGCTGAACTGCAGAGGGACGGAGGGCACTGTTCTGAGGCTTAGGAGTAACAGAGAATGGCATAGGGCGGGCAGAGGCGCCTGAGCAGCTTCCGCTGTCCCTGTCCCAGCCTAACAGATCTCTGAGGCATGCTGAGTCCTCCATAGTGAGACATGCCCCAGCCTCCCCCGTCTTCCCTCTGCCTGTTCTGGGAAGTCCACCTGACAGCTAGCCCTTTATCACTACCGCTGTGATTCCTGCTCATCCTTCTGGTGCTGCATCCGGCAAAAGTGCAGCGAAGCGTGTCGCCCAGCTTTTCCCTCCTCCCCGCTGCTGTGAGTTCCCATTCCCGCTTGTCCCCAAAGCCTGCTGGGCCGGGGGGGGGGGGGGATGTGGCCAAGCCCTTTGCTCTTATGTATGAGGTGGCTAATTTAATCACAAACTTCCCTTGCCAATCTCCATGGCTACAGGACTGGCTTCCGGCCACTTTGCAGGAAGAGATAGGTGTCAGAGCCACTTCTCTCTCTCTTTAGATGGGCTAGGGTCTGGGGCGCCATCCCCTCAAGGAATAGAGTACTTTCTTCTTGTGGGGGTCCACAGACACACTGAGCCTGGATATCCCCTTTAAAGCAGACCTGATTGGGGCACAGGGCCCTGCGTGGGGAGGGGGCTCTGGAAGGAAAGATTTCTGGAATATCCACACTGATTGCGGATTGCAGGGGGGCGGGGGGGGGAGAACCCCCTCCCAGAGGCAGAGGGAGCACTAGAGAGGTACTGGGAGGTCTCCCTGGAGTCCTTGCCCCCAGGAGCACTTGGAACATCTTAGTTTCCCCATCAAAGTCCTGTGGGGCCAGGATCAGTGGTTTCCTTGGTGGGGGTGGGGGGGGGGACACACACCTCTCTCTAGCCTTGACAGGCACACTGGCCTAGCCTTGTCTCTGCAAGTGTTAGGGAGAAGGGCAGCTGCAGCTCTGGGACAGGAGGTGGGGGGACTTACCGGAGAAGCTGGAGAGCGGCATCAAGTTGGTCACTGCATCTGTCCAGGGCTGGGGGCCGTCCCATGCAGGGCGCCTCCCCCGTGCGCCTCCCCCCCCCTGCCCGCACACCCTGCTGCCTCCCCGCTAGCCTGCTGCTGCCGCTGCCGCTGTTGCTGCTGCGGCCGCTGCTGCCAAGACCAAGGTAGAGAAAAGAGCCAGAAAGCATTTCTCCTTTTTTTTTTTTTTTTTTTTTGCCTCTCTCTCTCTTTTTAAACCAGGCGAGAATGAGTCTGCAGCAACCCTGTTGGTGCAAAATAAATAAATAAATAAATCCAACAAGGAGGGCTGCAGTCAGTGCCACTACCAGACGGAGAGTGAGGGGGAGGGGCGCGGTCAGTAGCCTCAGAGCCTCCAGGGGTCAGGGTCGGGCAGTGGAGGCAGCTGGGCAGCTCCAAAGGGTCTCTCGGACATCCCGAGTCCCCTCTGGGGAGCTCTGGGGCCAAGCACCTTCCTCAGGGTTGTCGTTCAGTCCGCCAGATTCAACCTCTCCATTCTAATGTCCCCTGAGGGTATAGTTTGTGGGGAAAGTTCTCAGTCCAGAACATGGACTGTGGAGAGCGTCCGTGGGGGATGCTGTGAATGGGAGTTAGAGTCCTCACACCACTGATGGTGGCTGGACTGGGCAGGAATGATACTGTGGGTATCTGATTTAGGCAATCTTACTTATTTAAGCCCCCCCTCCCTCCCCTGCCCCCAACACACACACACCTCTTGCTTTTAAAATCATTTTATAAAGAATGGCATGAGTTGGGGGCTATGTTTACCCACCTACCCCCTCCCCTCCCGTTTTTCCCTCAGCAGAGGGCTCACAGCACTTTCCAAAGCGGAGGGAGGAGTGTGCTCTCCTTCTCCCTGCGGAGCTGAAGGCAGGCACTGATCTGCTTGGCTTCTCCATGATGGGAGAAGGGCTGGAGGGCAGGGTCCACGCAGTCCCCCGGGAAGCCTGTCCTTGGCCTCCTGACTGACCACTGCCCAGCTCTCTCTGTGCTCTTGAGGTTTCTTGTGAATGGGGACAGCTGGGCTGGGATCGATCTCTGAGCACCTCAGGTCTAAGATTGGGGGACAGGGCACCATGGACATGGTCTTGGGTCCCCTCAGGATTGGTGTTCTTCCTGAGGCCACTAAGCTCCTCTGAGCTGTGACCCCAAGGGAGACAGAGATTGTGTCAGATTAAATGCACCGACAGCTGCATAATTGCAGGTTGAGTGAGTGTGTTTCACCTGTACGTGGGCCTGTGTCTCTGCTCAGATTTGCGCTAATCCTTAAAAGTCTGGTTTTAAAGTGCATGTAAGAGGCCTGAGTTCTAGTTCTCTCTGTCCATGGTGCTCCTGCTATCATCGTACCCTACCCTATACCCAAACCCCATACAGATATTGCCCCCAGCCCCTTGCCATCCATGTATGCAGTTTTTGCCTTCTAGACTCCAGAAAAAGGGTAGGGTGCCAACCATTTCCTTGCTGATCTGGGAGGAAGGAGGGAGGCAGAAAATCTAAAGATCCATTCATGTTATATACAGGTCCTTCTGGGCTCCAGCTGCCTGTCTCTGAGCTTGAGGCTCCTCCCCCAGCTGAGGCCAATGGGAGAAAAGCAATGAGGTATTTCAAAGGCCTAGTCTTCTCTTCAGAGCCCAGAGTTGAGTTCCATTAGTCCAGGGTGTCCTGAGCGGGGGCCCCCCCCTCGCCCACGTTGTCCTGAGGACACCTTGGTCCTCCTAGAGCTCCTTATATCACTGCCCACCCGCCCCCACCCCTCAGGCCTCCCAGAAGCTGGGTGAAGGGGTGTGAGAACAGGGACAAAATAAAGCTCAGGCTGGAGACCGTCTTCCTCCATCCCCACCCTCTGGCCCTTGGCCCACTGCCAGGCAGGCCCAGTGGGCAGAAGACCAGTCTCCACACTTGGTCACTCCCAAAGGATAGGCAGGGACCACCCTCCAGGAGCATGAGAAAGGACAAGGCTGAGGGTGGGAGGCGGGCCCAGAGAGGTGGGCCAGCCAGCTGGGGAGGGGACGGGAACGTCCATCAGGTCACTCAGACAGTCCATCAGGTGACTCAATTTCAGTGCTGAAGAGCTCCTTGTAGAGTGGGGGGAAAGCAGCTTGGACCACAATGGGGTGGAGATGCTGGAAGGTTTGCAGCTTTTCCACATGCTGGCTACACAGGCTTCGAAGCTTCCCCTTGGGTGGCAGCTGGAGATGAGATAACGGGGAAGGAAGGTCGGTACCTTAGCGTTCTCCCCAGGGCAATGACGTCCCCTTGTCCTCCCTGGGCTAGGGTAACCCTTCTTATTTTTTTTTTTAAGAAATTTTATTCGGGTACAGTGTGTTTTTCTAGAACCCACTTCCAAGTCAATTAGTTGTTTCAATCTAGTTGTGGAGGGCTCAGCTTCTTGGTTCATATGGGAATCGAACTGGCAACCGTGGTGTTATGAGCCTGCATTCTAACCACCTGAGCTAACCGGCTGCGCCAGGGTAACTCTTTTTGCTACATGTGGGACAGCCAGACCCCAGTGGTAGGCGTAGGTGTGTGTCACGCACGCGGAACTGTGGAGAATGGATGTGGACCAGGTGCATGTTTTCTGGGTGGAACCCCCAGTTGTGTTCCTGCTACTCCCCACATGGACCCCATTCTGGATGCTAACTCACAATTCTACATTAGTGACATCCTGTGACTCTCTGGGTTATATTCTGTCATGTGTCTCTTTGCCTTTGAAGATGTTGTCCCCCTCACTTGGAATGTCTTTCCAATTCTTCTTTGTTTGGCTAATTCTTACCTTCAAGTGTCACCTCCTCCAAGAATATTCCCCTAACCACTTCCTGAATTAAGGGTCCTTCCTGGGGGCCTCCCTCTATGTAGCATTTAAACCACATTTTAGGAAAATGACCCACTTTGTCTGCCTTCCTACCCGAGGTTTAAGCTCCTTCGGTAGGGTTCCCCCCACCCAATGGAAAATGCTCAATAACTGTTTGTTTGAACTCAACAATTTGCAAGCAGGTGTCCAACATGTTTAGGGACATGCCAGCACTCAGCCAGAGGGGGAATGACAAAGGCCCAGAGACCCACCAGGCTACAAAGGCAGGGAGATCTCCCTGGAGAAAGGCTGAGAAAGCCATTTATCTCCTGGGGTTGTCTGTATAACCAAGTGGGGCTTAACCCCTCTCACCAACCACCCCAAACTTCTCCCTAGCTTAGTCTCCCAGGAAAGGGGCAGTCAGGGGAGAGCAGGCAGCATAGGACCCCTCTATAGCTCTAGAACTCATCCTTTTTTCATTTCTATTTCTTTTTTTTTTCTTTCTTTCTTTTTTTTTTTTTTTTTTTTTTTTTTTAGGGCAGTGTCACTGGCCCTCATATGTGGGACCGAACCGGAGCCGCTGGCTTCCTCATTTCTTTACTTTGAGTTTCTCTGGGCTATTGCAATATCTCCCTCCCTCCCTCCCTTCTTTTCCTTCCTCCCTTCCTTCCAATATCTGTTGAAAACTTAGCTAGGCACAGTGAGGGCTGTGGTGATATATCAACGAATAAAATAAAATCTCTACCTTTATCAAATGTATATTCTAGTGAGGAGGCCAGAAAATAAACAAATATGTAACGTGTCAGAGAATTTCTTTAAAGAACATTAAAGCAGGGTGAGAGGTCGAGGACTTGTTGAATGGGGTTGTCTGGGAAAACCTCTCCAGAATGAAGAGATGGGACAAGCCATTTGGAAAACTGGGGGAGGAACCTTCCAGCAGCTGGAACAGCAGATACAAAAGCCCAGAGATGCAACGGTGTGAAATGTGCCCAAGGAAGACCAAGGAAGCCCGTGTTGCTGGAATGGGTGGCTGAGAGGCCCGTGGAAGGAGATGAGGTGAGAAATGAAGTCAGGGGGTCTATCGGCCAGTATACAGATTCTAAATTTGATTCTCAGACTGATGGGCAGCTGTCAGAGGACTGAGAACAGTGTTGTGTGGCTGCTGTGAGGCAGACAAGGCTGGGGCCCAGTCAGGAGGTGTTTCTAACCGTCCCAGTGAGAACGGATGGCTGGGGGGTGGGGTGGATGTGCAGTGACAGTGGGAAGGTGATATAGCCTAAAGGCAGATCTCACCAGAGTGGCTTCCCACCTGCTCTCCCTGTTCCAGTCTCTCTCTCTGGCCCCCTAATCTCTCCTCCCAGACTTGAAGTTCTTTAAGGGCAGAGATAGCTGCTTAAGTCATTGCCATGTCCTTGGCACCTAGCACTGTGCCTGGCACACAGCAAGGGCCCGTTGCTTGAGTGCTTACATAAGTGGTTCCTTTACACCGGTTCCAAATTAAATTGCCTAAATAATAGCTCTGATGATATCATTCCTCTAACCCTTGGGGGCTCTCTATTGCCTAGAAATAAAGTCTTTACTCTTTAATATGTCATTGAAAGTTCTCTCTAATTTGCTCCCTGACCTAATTTTCAAGCTTGCCTTCTGCTGTTTCACTGCCCCCATCAATCTACCCTGATCTTTACACTTTAGTCAAAATGTCCCTGAACTATATTCTCCATACATGCACTATTTGTCTCCTTATTTTTGCTCATATTTTTCTCCAAGCCTGAAATGCCTGCCCCACCCCCACGAATGTCTGTGAAAATCTTAAACGTATTTCATGGCCTAGTTTAAATGCCGTCTTCTCTAGGAAGCATTTAGGATTCACTGCTTTTACCCCCAAATTATTTTTCATCCTGTTCTAATATGCTCTTCTAATATATCCCCAATATCTCTTATTGAAGTAATGTTTTCAGGGGCACAGGAAGACGGTGGGAAGGGCCTTGGGATGAAATCCTGCATATACCACTTTCCAATTGTGTAAACTTCTATAAGTCACTTAGGTCTCCTCATTACAGGAAGATATTAACACTGGTCCTACTGACTGAGCTGCCCCAAGGATGAGAGGGCACATCTGTGACAATACTCTGCTAATGACATTATTATTATATCTCACATTCACCTCTGTATTAGAGCTACTGGTACACGAGTCTCTCCTTCATACCAGATGGAAGACTCTTGGTGGGAGCAAGGACACGTCTCTGTATCTTTCCATTCTACGGTGCCTTGTACAGGCAGGTGCTGGGTTAGTGTAGGCTCTGTTAAACTGAATTGCTCCCTGGAGGCCCCTTCCAGCCCCACGCTCTCTAACTTTCCATCTTGGTGCACATAGAACTGACTGCTTGTTTCCTCAGTCCCTGTGCTTTTGCAAGCTCCCTAATGCAATAGGCGCTCGCTGCTCTGTACCCTCAGGCCCCAGCCCCAGGCCTCACCAGCACAGATATCACAGCTCTAGTGTGGGGCCTGGCCTCTTCTGCCCTGGGGACTGCTCCTACCTTTGCCAGGATGCCTTGGCGATGAGTCTTGCAGAGATGGTGATGAAAGGCCAGTTCCAGGTTGCACTGCAGCTGTTCTACTTTCCTTTTCTCCTGGAGCCCTGGCCGACCTGAAGGAGGGGATGGGACCACAGTGAGAACAAGAGAAAACATGGACGTTAACTTCCACCAAAGGGTGTACCATTTTGGACATCTGTGCTGGACGAGGTCTTCCCGTGTGTGTGTGTGTGTGTGTGTGTGTGTGTGTGTGTGTGTGTGTTGCTTTGATAATGGTAAGCTCCAAAGCGTTGGACTTGGCTAGCTGTCTAAAGGAAAACTGGGTAGACAGATAAAAGGGATGAGAATTTCCAATCTCCCACCTCCAAGCTGCCTTCTCCCTGGCACCCTGATATTTCACATAACCCACCCAATGCTAGGCACTAGGACTCTTGTCATGGGAAGAAAAAAAAAGAGAATGGAAGACAGCCCCCTGTCCCCTGGCCAAGGATGATTTCAGATGGGAGATGGATAGCCTTGGTGAAGCCACCCAAGCCAGCATGAGGGCCTCTGCAGCAGCCTGTAGCTAAGCTCAACAGATAAATTGCTTTTGGCCCTGGCTCCACAAAATAGCCCGAAGCCATCTTTTAAATCTTTATTTCTAGTTTTAGGGACATGGTTAGGTCACTACTTGTTAGCAGAGCCAGGAGGCTGATATTCTTGGTGTGCAAACTCAGGTTAGTTGCTGACCCACTTCCCAGGTTCCCCCAAGCACGCAGCCCTGCCCACCCCGTTCTAGTCGGCGGATATCCGGAGTCCCGCCATGTTGGCATGCGGTTTTAAAATTAGTTTTACCATCACCTGTGGGAGGCTGTTAAAAATTGTGGTGCTCAGGTCGCACCCCAGATCAATAACCTCAGGTCGCTGGCAATTGTTTGTAAAGCTCCCCGGGTGATTCCAGTGTGCAGCCACAATGGAATGACCAATGTGGATGCACACGCAGACCCCTTGTCTCCAGGCGGTGGCTCACTTCCCCTCATCCTCACATCTCCCTACTTCTCCAGCCCCGCTGGCACTGCTCTCTTCCCTCTCTCAAGCTTCTCTGCATCTTAGTTTGAACTTCTTTTATTTCACAGTGATATTGGCCTGTAAAGGGCTCGTGTGTTCTTTAAAGCAATCTCCCAGGTTTCATCACATCTGAAGGCCCAGACTCCTCAGTGTCTGTTATTCCCCCACCAGCTGAATGTCCCTTACCCAAGCCCAGCGACACTCACTGGCGTTGATGAGGACAAGGGCTGTGTAGAGGGCAATCTCATCCTCGGAAAAGCGCAAGGCACTCAGAGAGCGGGAGAAGTCAAAGATGGAGTTGATGAGCTCGCTGCAGCCTGACAGTGTGGAAATGAGAGAGTGAGCAGGTGGGGGAGGCCACCGGCCCACGGATACCCGCCCTCTTGATGTTTGGAGTGGAGGGGGCAATCTGCCCGGAAAAGAGGGCTCCCTGGGTCTTGAAGCTGCAGATTGGGTCGGCATTGGACTCGTCTATCTTGTTCCCCCTGCCCCTCACCCAAGGCTCGGAACAGCTCCATGCCACCATATTTGCCCTCAAAAAAGACCGTGTGGTTGTCAGCATTGTAGGCCCGGCACATCCTCACCAGCACCACTTCCATGGCTCCTGGGGGATGGGGAGAAAATCCAGGCATCACCTCTGTGCCCCTCAGTGTCGTAGTTTCCTTGAACCACCTCCCTCCATTTGGCCCAGCCCCTTTCCGCGTTCTGTCCCTGCTCACTGCAAGCCCGCCTGCCCTCCCTGGGCACCTGCTTTGAGGAGCACGATCTGGTCATTCTGGCAAAGCTCCATAAAGCCTGAGAGCCTCTTGGCAAACTCCACCACGTACTGGATGGCCTCGGTGAGGCGGTGGGCACAGCGTTCCCACATCTCCCACATTGACTGTAGGGAAGGAGGGAGGACCCACTGTAACCCTCTTGATGACCCACTGGTCACTGCCCCGAGCCCCTGGGAGCCCGGTCTGACCAACCGCAGGGCGTAGGTTCTGAACTCCCACGTTCTCAATCACGTGTGTTAGCCTGTTCTCAGCACACATGCACACTTGGGGGCAATTCCTGTCACTGGGTCACTTGTACTGAGCACCCAGCAACCACTGACACCCAGGGAGCTCTTGTGAGAGAATAAAAACAACTCAGGTACGGCTTTGCCCTCAAAGCATTTGCATCTTGTTGAGGTGAGGACATACTGAACGCCCCCTCCCCAAAAGGACATATGCAAAAGTCTTCATAACCTAGAGAAGCAAAAACTCCATGCCAAATGAATGTTTTAGAGTGGCGATGTTGTCAGAGTGTGATGGAAGCGAGAGCATGAGCTTCGGAGCTTGGTGGACATGAGTTGGCCTTTGGCTCCCCGAATGAGTCTGTTAACAGCTCTGAGCTCAGTTTCCTGGTCCATTAAAAACAGTAACCCATGGTGGCCTCCAAGGGGGAGTGGGGTTGTGGTGAGGGTCAGGGATAATTGATGTAGAGCATTTAATGCAGTGCCTGAGAGAGCAGGGGTGTGTGACAAATGGCAATCAGGACTCTGGCTGTTGTTATGGTTGATAGAGCAGGAGGAGGACAGGGCACCAAGGTGGGGTGGTGGAGGAGGGAGGAGGCAGGCCAGGTACAGTGTTTCCAGGTGGGGGCTCAGAGAAAGCTCTCATCCATCTGCTAGGGTGTAGACACGCCCCCCCATTCTTCAAAGTGGGTGCACACATGTTTCCCTGTGATGCCCTGCCTCGCCCCAGCCCACAGGGTGCACAGGTGGCCATCTCTGGAAGCCCCTGGCGGTGGGATGGCCTCCCTCCCGGCAGGTCCCCTGGCCTCACCTTCCTCTGGTAACTGGCCACCTCCTCCCGGGAGAAGAGGGTAGAGCGAAGCCGCAGCAGGTCCTCCAGCCGCAGCTGACACGTCTCTCGGTAGGACTTACACACATTCTGCAGCAGGTGCTCTGGGGCAGAGGAGAAGGCATGGTGCCACCTCAGCCGGCTCCTACCCTACTGTACGGAGGGCAGCCCTCTGCTGGGCCTCCCTCCCTGCCCCCCCCCCCACTCTGGCTCCCCTTGACCCCTTGTCCAGGACCCTCAACTCCCTGGGACTCATGTTGTGTTTACATGGGGTGCCCACTCAGCCCCTCCCTTGGGAGCCCCTCCCTCAGCTTCCCCACCCTGTCTGCCTGCCCAGCTCCTCACCAATCTCTGTCAGGGAGGCATAGGGTGCCTCTGGGGTGCTGCGGAAACTGGGGCTGCAGTAGCTGTCTGGGCCCTGTCCTTGTTCCCCCAGCCCAGGTTGCCTGGGGTCCTCAAAATGAAGTCCGCATGTGTCAGGGGTCAGCTGGCTGCCCGTGCTGTAGAAGGTCTCTCTGCCCTCAGCCTTGCCCCGCTCAGGGCTGTATTCGAGGTGGTAGGAGGCCCCGTTGAGCCCTGCTTTGGTCAAGCTGTGGGAGTAGGAAGGCCCGGAGCCCGGGACTCTCAGGAAGCCAGGGGGACAGGCAGAGGCCTCGGGCAGGTCAGGCGAGGAGCCCAGGGGCAGCTGCCCATCTGGGAGCCCCAGGGTGCAGGAGAGTGGGTCTGTCCCTTGGCCCCCTGTGGGAGGGGTCCTGGCCACTTGCTCCTGCTGCTGCTGCTGCTGCTGCTGCTGTAGCTGCTTTTGTACCTCAGCGTGCAGACTGTCCCTTTGCTTCTTGGACATGCGGCCAAACTTGACAGCTGAAAGAGGCCGGGGATGAGTTTTTAAGGCAGGGGGATGCCTACAGAACCATCAGGGGGTTTGGAACATTATGGGATTAACTGGCTGCTCTCTGAATAGCTGACTCCAACCTCCCTTTGGGGGTCTTTTGTTCAGGACCCCTTCCCAGCTCTGTCTTGTTTGCTCTGTCCAACTGGGACCTTTCTGTCTCCCGTGTAAACTCTCCTAGCTCCAAACCAGCTTCTAATTGTGGCAGAATTTAAGCAATGAGTCTGGACTGAGGATTACAGTCTCCTGATATTGGGGCTGGGGGTGGTTGAGTAGGGGGCCTCAAGTTGTATTGGGGTCACCTCGCCTGTCTAGGAGGGTCAGAGGAAGAGGAGAGCCGAGAACACAGGTCTCCCTGTGGTCAGGCCTGCAGGCTCCCTGGTGACCTAGATACTCACCACAGCCCAACCCAGGCTGGTGGCTTGTTTCTGAACATCCTCTTCTGTTCTCTCTTTCCTGCCTTTTCACTACCCCCCACCCCTCCCAGGTGTGGGGGCACAGCCCCTCGCCCCGCCTGCCCCTTGCACCCCTGCGTATTTCCTTTCACTTTGTTATTTTGGGTGCTGAAAAGTGCTGACAGGCTCCTTCTGGCTCCTTACCACCTCTGCCTCCCCCAACCCTGCCTGGGCTCCCTGTGGTGGGAGTGGGGGGTGGGGGGAGCAAGGAGGTGGTGGGTGAGGAAGGTGAAGAAAAGCACCAGGAGCAGCAGCCCTCCCCACCCCCATGGTCTCTGGGTTGTTCTCAGGCTGCCTCTGGCTCCACTGCTGTCGGAGATGGGAATGGGGGGCCAGGGAAGGAGACAGGCTGGGACTAGAGCAATGGGGCAGGAAGGAAAGTGTGGAACCTGGGTGGTTTCAGGGCTGGAGGGGAGCAGAATGAGGAGGAAAAGGAAATGAAGAGTCAGGGACCTTGGAAAAAGGAGAGTCATTCCAGCAGAGCCTAAGGATGGGGCCTGTGAAGAGCTCTGAGGAGGGCGGCCTCCCCACCAGCACAGTGCACAGTGGAAGAGATGGCCTGTGGGAAGGAGGAATGGGGGCGAGCAGACCTCTGGAAGGGCGTTTGTGCAGGCTAAGCCCCGTCCAGCACAGCAGGGCAAGCTCAGGGGGCTGCCCGCCCATTGGGCCTCACCGTCTCGGGACATGCCCAGTGCCAGACATTTCTGCAGGCGGCAGTGCTGGCATCGGTTCCGGCTAGTGCGGTCGATGGGGCAGTTCTGCTGACGGGTGCAGGAGTAGGCCACGTTACAGTGCTGGCTCCGGCGGAAGAAGCCCTGGGGACGGCAGGCGAGACCAGGCTGCCCACCCTGCCAGGCCCAGCTCCATCCCAGCTCCAGTGCCTCCAGCCCACAAGCTCTGACTCCAGCTTTCCCAGACCCCACAGCCACTCAGGTTTCTCTCCTCCATTTCTTAGTATAATTGTGGTTTGTCCTGCAGTTGCTTCCTTGGCTTAAGCCAATGCTCCCGTGTGCACAGGGCCTCCAGGCAAGGCCCCGCCCTCCTGCCTCTGGAGCCCGTCCTGGAGTCAGAAGCCACCAGCCCCTCTCCTCATCGGGAGGAGAGTGTGCATGTGCTTGTGCTCACCTTGCACCCCTCACAGGTGATGACCCCGTAGTGAATCCCAGATGACTTGTCCCCGCAGATTTTGCAAGGGATCACTTCGATTTGTGCTGGAAGAGAAAGAGCAGGAGGTCAGGAGCCCAGGAGCCTCTTCCATATCCTCCTCTGGGCCATGGATACAGAGGTGTGAGCTTCCCCGCCACCCCACACCACACCACACCACTGCAGCCTGCTGTTCCCCTCTGGCAAAATGGAAGAAGCCAAGTGCCAAGTACTGCTCAGCAGAGGGTCTGTGGAGGCTGTTTTTTGTTCTGTGGGGTGGCCCTGCGTTGTACCAGCTCTCTGGGGGCAGAGAAAGCAGCTGCACAGAGGCCACCTGCTCAGCCCTCCAAGTTGTAAAGCTCCAGTTACCTCCCTTCCGCCTGGGGAGCTAGGAGTCCTCGCTGCTTCAGAACACCTGCTTCCCGCCTAGGGGCCTTCCCGCCTGGGGGCTTCCTCTGTGCCCCCTCCCCCACCGGGGTGCAGAGGGAAGATGTGGTGCACCAGGCAGGGGGCACCCGGGGGCCAGGTAGAGATGCCAGCCATCTTCAGTGGGCAGTGAAAGCCCAGGGAGGGGCTGCACAGAGGGAGCAGGGTCTACAGAGCAGGGCCCAGACAGGGTGTAGAGAAGACTAGGTGGACCCCAGGAGAGTGGGGCCCAACAAGCCAGCTCTGCTGGGTGCCTGAGAGGCCCCACTAAAGAGAGACCATGGCTTTGTTGTACCAGCACGTAAGAGTGAGCATGCTTCCAACTATATGTGCACAAATCCTGAATGTTAACACTGACTGGGACTCGAGACCCCCTCATTCAACTTTTCCTTCCCTTTACGAAGAGGGGAGAGGCCAGATGAGGTGGGTGGCTGGCTCAGGTTCGCACAGCTAGTTTGCCTCAGGGCTGGCTCTACATCCAGGTCCCCTGAGCTTTCCATTATGCTGTTCTGTGTACATAGCTTTTGCGGTGCACACATCAGTGGGCATGTTGGTGTGTGTGTGCGTGTGCGTGTGCACGTGTGTATCTACACATGGAAGGTACACGTGATTTGTGAGCCGACGGGCATGTCTGCTTGAGCCAGCGTGCACACGTGCATATTTGTGTTAGTGTTTGTTCACTGGGCACTAGGACCCCCTGCTGCCCACTGAGCTCACTGTAAGCTGTGCCTGCCCCCTCCCTTCGCCCTGGTTTGCTGCTGACCCCAGGTTCATCTCCTCTACTTCACCTACCCCTGTCAATGCCCATGTCTCTCTGCTGAATTTCAGGGACCAGCGTTTGGCCTCCCCCTAGCCAATCTTTGGAGGGGAGCTGGGCAGAGTCGGGGCCCCTGCTACTTCAGGTGTTCTTGTCACTCCCAAGAGCATATGGCCTCTGCTGTGCCATCGCTGACCCTCTGCCTCTCCTCCTAGCGGGGAGGCCTGGGGCAGAGCAGGCCAGGAAAGGTCTAGAACCGAGGCCCCTTTGCATCCCTGACACTGCTCCCTGGAGGGTCAGGGAAGCAGCAGTGTCTGCATTCTCGGGAGCTCACCTGCTCCAAGTCTGGTCCCTGCTACCATGTCGGGCCTGCCGATATGAGATGGCGGGGTGGCCATGGCTTGCCCACCCTCCCTGAAATATCGTTTCCATCATTCTTGAACCAGCCTCCCTTCAGGCCAGCCGTGAGCTTAATCAGAGTAAGCAGCTGCCTTCTGAAGGGGCACAGGGCACCTGGTGTCTGAAAAGTGATGGAAAGTGAGCTTTTCAGATACTTCCCAGTAAACCTAGAGCAGGTGGGAATGCATGGAGGGGAAAAGAGAACAAGAGGGGGTTGGGGACCTGGAAAGGGGACAGAAAAGGTAGGGGCACCTGTACGTCAAGTTGCTCAGATTCTCCAGGCCTCAGTCCCCTTGCCAGTAAAATCAGGATAAAAATAACACAGCTTGTCCTGGGGGACTATAGGTAGTACAGTTCAAAGTCACCGCCCGTGGGGGGCACTGTGCTGGAGGCGAAGTGCTAACACGTCAGTTATTGCTGAGCGGAGCTGAGGGCCACGAAAGCCAGTGGGCATTGGAGGCTGAGGGACACCCTTGCACCTCCTCGAGTCTGCCTTTGCCTCAGCACCTTCCCCTGCAATACGGGGCGGTATCTCTCTCCTCAGTGGCTCTCAGTCCAGAGCGGGAGAAACCAACGTGGGTCACCCAAAAAAGTAAGCGGGAGGGAGATTAGGCCAAGCCACAGTGGGAACTCGGGCTCTAGCCCAGCCGTCAACCACAGGCCTCCCTGCCTGTTCCCTTCTCCCAGAGCCACATCCGTGTGCGTGTATGTGCCGACCACACGGGTGACCCAGACACATCACCCTGACCCACGCCTGACCTTCTGCTGGTCCTGGCCGGAGGAACCTCACAACAGTGTCACCAGGACCTTGCCCTTCTCATGGGAAGGTGTGGCCAGCCGCAGGCCCCCTTCACAAGTACCATGTTTGGGGGATGTCAGGGTTTGGACCCAAGCCACCAGGCCAGCCACTCCCCCATGTCCTCAACGGTAGTCCAAGGCAGAGGTACCCAGTGAGATAGGCACTGAGTTAGAGGGTCAGATGAACAGACTTAGACCCAGCGAAGGAGACCAGCCAAAGAAACAGAAAAACCCACCCACATCCTGGCCCAGGCCCAAGCCCTGGGCCTGTCAGCGCTGTCAGACCTCTTGTCCCATTCCTCCCTCCTTCCCTTGCCACCTGTGTCCCCTTCGATGCCACTTATCCAAAACCTCAAAGAGAAAGCCCCACACGCACGCACGCGTGAGTGTCACTGTGGAGGAGGGGAGGGGAGAGGACTGGAAGGGGACTGGCAGAGGTGGCGGTGGGGGGAGCAGGAGTTGAAAAGCACCTTGGTTGGTCTGATGCCTCACCTTCTAACCCCTTCGCCACCGCCTTGAAGCAGCCCATGCTGGGAACCCAGATTGGGGAGGGGGAGCTGAGTAATCACAGGATTACTCAAACTGTTGCCTGGGAGCCTGGCCTGCCAGGAACTTACCATCTAAGGGCCTGATGGTGCCAGGAACTGGAACCAAGCAAAGGTCAGGAACCTCGAGGCCAGCCTGCAGCACAGCTCCCACAGCAGCCCGCCCCTGCCTGTGCCCGCTGCCCCAGGAAGGGCTGTGTGTTTCACCGTCACTCCCTCCCACAGCCCATCCAAGGAAACCCTCTCATTCCAAGGAGAGAGGAATGCCCCCACGTGCAAGCTGCCATCTCCTGAAATCACCCAGTGACCTGAGGACTCTAGCCCTTTGCATTTCAAACAGGATCACCCAGGATCTTGTTAAAATGTAGGTGCCCACTCAGGACGGAGGTCCGAGGGGGCCTAGACCCTGCACGTGAACAAGCTTCTGGTTGGTGTCCAAGCCGGCTAGGTCTCAACCTTCACTTCTGAGGAACAAGAATTTCCTCCCTCTTTCTGTGTTTCTGCCAGGCTGCTCCCACAGGGGGACGAGGGTGGGGCGGGTGGTCTCTTCCCCAGCTCATTCTGGCATCTTCTCCACCATCCAATGTGACCTCTAAAAAACATCATTCTGATGCAGCACTGGGAAAAGAAAGTGAGTCTCTCCTGGGCTGCTTTGGACATTGAAGGATCGCCAGGGAGCTTCCTATGAGCATATCCTCTGTGGGGAAATGCGGTAGAGACAACCTCATCTGTGCTCCCTGTCCTCCAGCCTCCTCTAATCTCACCCTGCTCACAGCTGCGACATTCATTGATATCACTGTTTGAATGCATCCAGAGCTGGCCCTGTGCCACCCTAGGAAGGCAGCCGTGGGCCCTGTCCAGGTGCCCTATGCCACAGAGAGGAAGTGGTAGACGCAAAGCGGGGCCTCAACCCCGGGGGATCTCTCCCCTCAAACCCCAGAACCACCCCCAGCCCTGGTGGAGCATGGATGCAGACAGAGGAACCCTGAGTCCTCATCTCCTCCTTGGGTTCTGTTAATCTAGAGCTGGGTCTTCCCTCTCTCTTCTTTCTCTCCCTTTTCTCCAATGGACATTGATTAAGGAGGAATAATCATGTCAGGCATAAGCATTGGCTGAGTTCTAACACTGTGACAGGTTCTATACACATCTTTCATTGAATGATCACAACAACTTTGTCAAGTAGGTAACTAGTATTGTCCCCATTTTATAGACGAGAAAACTGAGTCCAGGAGAGAGTCAATGGCTTGACTAAGGTTACACAGCCAGAAGTGGCACATCCAGCATTTGAAGCCAGGTCTCTATAACTTGAGAGCCAGTGTCCTCAACCATTAAGCTATATACCCTCTAAGAATGGGCTGCCCCAATGCACTGAGGAGAATGTGACAGGGGACAGTTATTTGCTGGCTGTAGGGGAAAAGTGTGAAAAGAGGGGGGTGGCCTAGGAACAGAATTCAAAGGGGACACCATGGCACTCAAGCCAGGACTTGTGTCTCGTGTAAAGACCCAGAGACCCAATTCCCTCTGTCCCAGCTCTCCCTCTGAGGTGCCAGCCTCTGCCTGCCTTTGCCCACTTCTCAGGGGCAGGCTTTAGGGCCAAGATGGAAGAGCCTGCCCATCCCAGTGGAGCCCCTGACTTGGGGACCCCTCTGGAAGACTGCAGCAGCTTTGGGGTGTGAACTGGCTCAAATGCACCTCAGCAGAGCTCTCTGCAGAAATGAATGAGTGAATGGGAATGAGGGGTGCGGCTCTTTTCTTAGCTTAGGCACCCCTCCCCGCAGCCAAGACTCTCAGCCCCTTTCCCCACAGAGACCACAGCTCTGGCCAGGAGTCCCCATGTACCCAGCCTGTCGCCAGCCTCCCTCCTTTCTCAGCTCTCAGTTCCTGCAGCTTCTGCAAAGCTGGAAACCATGGTGGTGGGTGCACCGCAGGGAAAGGGAGGGCTGGGGGTGCCATGAGGGGAGCAGTTTTACCTGGTGAGTGCCCCTCCCAGCCCATGGTGAGAATTTTTTTGCTGATACACCCGGATCCCAGGGCTGAGAAAGTAGCGAAGCTAAAACTCAGGTGGGCGAGGGAGAGTCTGGGGTTTTGAAAAGCCACCAGAGACAGGCAGCCACCTGAAACCCCCCTCCTGGTGCCCCCGCCACCCCCGCAGTCTGGGACAGGAGTGAAGGAGGGGAAACAAAAGAATTGAGTGAAAACAACCCCTGGATGGGGGAGGGGATGAATCACCAGGAGGAAGCTCTGAGGAGTGGGAGCCAGCTGGCACCATCAGCCGCCTTCCTGGCTCCAGAGCTGCTGCTCCTTCCCAGAGGCCTCTGGTGCTCCAGGAGGGCCAAGACCCAGAAAGAACCTGGCCATGGCCCCGAGGCCCTGCCTGCTACCATCCTTTCCCCGGAGTAGACTTCTCTGTCCTTTCTGAGCATGAAGTCCCAGGGAACGGGCAGTGCTGCAGCCATGGAGGACGAGAGGAGACCCCAGGGCTGCCTTCCCTGGAGAGCTTTTAGTAGGGGAAAGTCCCTGTCTCCAGTCTGAGTCAGAGGCACAAAGGCAGGGCAGAGGGGTAGCACAACACCCAGGTCTCCTTGTGATGGGACAGGCTGGGCCGCTCCAACCTCTAGAGCCCTGGCTGGGGGTGTTGGGAGTTCCCTTTAGGAATGGGAAGAGAGGAAAAGGAGGGGTGAGGAGGGATGCAAGAAAGGAGGGGCCCTTCATAAAGTCATTGGATGGCCCTGGGCTCTCGGGGTGAGATCTGTGGCACCGTGGGGACTCCTGGCTGCTGTGACCAGACTTGAGAAAGATCAGGCAGAGCAAAGACAAGCCTACAACCTGTACCCTTCCCTCGTCCTTCCACCTCCCCATCCAGGCCCAATTCCAGTGCCTTATTCCCATTGGCTCCACACTGGCCATGGCCTCAGAGTGACATGAGTGGGCCGCCCGCCCTCTGGCTGGCTCCCGGGCACTTCCTCTCTGCTCAGTAGCAGGTCGCCAGGGCAGGGAGTCTGTACCATCCTTCCAGAACCTCCGTAAAACCCATGCCTCCCACTTTCCACCTTCTTAGACCCTATCAGTGCCCAGTGTCTCCCTCCACTGCCAGCCTGCTCTCCGCTCCATCTCTCCCTGGTCTGTGTGCCTCCCCATCCTCTCCACTTCTGTCCCCAGCTTCACATCGCAATCAAAGTTTGGGCTCTCCCAGTATTTCTCCATTTACACCTCCACCTGGACATCACTCTCTTCCATGTGTTTCATAGAGCTCTGTCCTCTGAGTTGGGCCT
Source organism: Aselliscus stoliczkanus (assembly GCA_033961575.1). Lineage (NCBI taxonomy): Eukaryota > Metazoa > Chordata > Mammalia > Chiroptera > Hipposideridae > Aselliscus > Aselliscus stoliczkanus. Next base: position 104,660,177 of record CM066739.1, read on the forward strand.
CTGCATCTCTCTCTATTTCTGGGTCTGTTTCTGCTCCTTGGCCTTTGGGTGTGTCACTGTCCCAAGCCCCCAGTGCTCTGGCTTGCCCCAGTTGTGGTTAAGAGGGCGTGGTGGTGGCTGGCACTCACGGTGGGGAGGGGGCAGTCAGATCAGCTGGGGCTCTGAGATACCCAGAGATGTCCAAGTGGGAAGAACCAGTGACACTGAGCCCCAGGCTGGAGGACACCCCCTCTCCTTCCTACCAGCCTGGGTGGACCTGTGGGGGGATATCACACAGAGCTGTCCAAGGGTCTCCTTCACCCATTCTGGGGACCCCTGCCTTTCTGCCAGCCCCTGAAGCACACCCGGTCATTGCTTCCCAGGGCAGATTTGCTGATGTGAGACCATTTCTGGGAAGATTGGTTTGCTGCTGCCCTGGCGTCTCCATCCCACACGTGGGCCTTCAGCTCTTTCCTCCTGCCCATCTACCCTCTGGGAAAGCAGAGTGCCCTTCCCTGCCCGTGGGGGTGCCTAACTCGGGGGCCAGGGCTCCCTTTTTGGTCCTGGGCCCTCAGAACTAGGAGCTTCTCCAAAGTTGGTTTTGTTTTTAAACTCAGCTCCATTGTTTTGCAGGTGAGGAGACTGTGGCCCAGTGACTTGTCTAAGATCACAAGGCGAGTCAGTGACAAGAGGTGGCTCCGGAACCCGGTCTTTGGACTCCCGGCCCATGGGTCTTTCCAGGAACCAAGATGGCCTCTCCCCTGTATCTTGTGGGAAGACCCCAGGTTGAGGCCGGGACTGCCTCAGGCCACAGGGACCCGGGGCTTCCCTTTTCCTCCTTCGCCCTGTGCTCTGAAGGGCTCTCTGGCTTTCCTTACATGTGAACACAGGGACTAGTGGCGTTGCCCACCCTTGCTCTGCTGCAAGGCACCAGGACCCCAGACATCTGCCCCCTGGCTGCTGGCCTGTGGCTCCAAGCTACGAAGGGGATGAAGCTGAAAGCTCTCTGCTCCCATGTCCACTGCCTGGTCTCCCTCATCAAATGGGTGACTGAACCTGGATGCATGCACACACACACACACAGCATACCCGATTTCACTTATTCCCTGCATCCCTGGGCTGGGCAGAAAGTGTGGTGGCTCTGAGGCCTGGATGCTGGGCTTCTGACCCTCTCTGCCTGCTGACCTCACTTGACTCTCGCTGTCCTGCTGCTCCAGGCACAGCAGCCCCTCTGGCCCCCTTTTCCACCCTGCTCGCAGGCAGCTTAGAGGCACAGAGGGCAAGTCTGCAGTGGGAGCCGGGAGAGTGGGTTCAGGCCACCTGTTAATCACCAATCTCCATCTACTACAGCTGTGTGATCTGGGGTGAAGCACTCGGCCTCTCTGGGTCTCAAGTCTCTTTGTAAAACGAGGAGGCAGGGCACCTCAGATACCCTTGGAGATCCTTTCCAAAACTCATGACGGGAGCCCCTTTCCTATTGCCGCTCTAAGAATACTGCCTGGGCAGACAGACACCCCAGCTACTCCACCATCTTGGCCGTGACCAGGACACACCCTGCCAGGGAAGAGCACCCAGCTTTGCTCACCCTGTTCCCAAGACACCCCTGCTTTCCAGAGGGCTCGGGTTGCCAATGGGACCCAGGCTTGCCCCGCTCCCAGGTGGCCCCATCCACTTACTTCTCATGGCTGAGTTGTGGGCTTGCTGCCTTGGCTCTCTGTCCTCAGAGGGAGGTGGTCCAGAGATTGGGCGCAGCTGGCAGCAGGGTTGGGGGCGAGGCACTCTCAGCAGAGCCTCAGCCCGCAGCTCTGCACCCAGCTCTCCCCCAATGCTTCTGGGCAGGGGGGTTTACGCTTGCACCACACAGGTGGCCAAGTGACAACCCCCCCACTCCACCACCCTCACCCTCCTGGGGTGCAGCGGGTAGGATGACAGGCGCCCCACGTGGCCAATCTGGGCCTGGGGCAGGGTGTGAGGGGCGGGGCAGCCAATCACAGGGGGCGTTGGAAAATTCCAAAACCACATGCGACAGCCACAGGCGGTAAGAGCTGTTTCCACCTGACAGGGTGGTTCTGGCTGAGGAGCCAGAATGGAGCCAGTTTCCTACTCCTCCTCCCCTGAGGACCCCTGAGCCTGACCCTTTTTGCCAGGTGACTCCAGGAACAGGGATGTTTCTAGAGGTAAGTCACAGGATGTCTGCCCAGGTTGGTGGCATGTGTCACCAGAGACCCTGTGGACTGCCAAGAGCCGTACGTACCCAGTGAGGGCCAGTCTGGGAGGCTGCCCCACCACCCACCTTGCTCCTTCCCTCCCTACGGACACTGTGTATGCCCTGGGCTAGGGAATAAATGATAATAGTAGCAGTAACAACCCTCAGACAAATGCCCACTAGTTGCAGGAGGCAGTTTGTCCCCAGAAATTGCCTCGGGAGTGAAAGTGCTGAAATTAGAATGCAGATCGATGATGATGTGATGATGCTTACTGTGTGCCAGAAATGGTTCTTAATGTCTTCTGTGGATTAGCTAATCCTCAGAATACTTTATGAGGTAGGTACCATTATCCCCATTTAAAAGAGGAGGGACGTGAGACACAGAGAGGTTAAGTAACTTGCCCAAGGTCACACAGCTAGTAAGTAGCAAAGTCCGGATTCAAACTCAGGCAGTTTGGCCCCAGATCCCATTTGAGGAATGGAGGAGGGTTTCTCTGGCTCAAGCCTGCTCTTAATGGCGGGTGTCTCAGCCTGGGAGGGCTCCTGGCATGGGTGTCTCTCTGTAGAGTTCTTGGCCTAGAGCTCCTTCTTAGGGGCCAATCAATTTCAGAGGCCCTTTCAGCCTCATACCTGCTCAGTGGAGTGCCTCACCCGGAGGGTCCCCTGTTCAGGGCCCCTTTTGGTCTGGGTGTTCCTCCCTTCTTGAAGCCTATTTTTCAGGGCCTCTCAGCCTGGAGGAGGCATTAATCTCTCCTGGCTTCTGTAGTCAAACCTCCTACGAGGTCTCTGATCTTGCTGGGACTCTAGCATCTCCTCAGCCTGGTACAGGCTTTCCCCTGCTGGCCTTCAAGGACTCTGAGGAGCTGGGCAGTGAACTGTGGGAGGGACTGCCGGCTTGGGTTCTTGGGAGGCCGCTCAAGGGCTGGGGGTGGGGGTTGGGAAGGGAATAAGGGGTATGGTCCTGGCAGAGGTTTCTGTGGTGAGGGGTTCAGGGTAGGAATGGAGTGTAGCCTTTTCCAGTTCCCGCTGCTCCAAAAGTCCCCCTTCACCCCCCCACCCACATATGGCCCCTAGCTCCCCTCCCCCAGCTCACGCAGCTCACGCGTCACTCCTTGACCCGCTTTCCTCCTAGGGCCCTGCTCAGCATTTCCGTGGGGCCCTGTGGCTAGGGGCAGGCAAGGCACAGTCAGGATTGTGCTGAGCAAAGCAAGCCCCCACCGGGGAGGGGGCAGCATCCTGGACGGCCCCCAGCCCCTGTCTGCCCACCTTTAGGATTTCTCTGCTAGGAACAGGGAGGCTTTAGGCAATTTGGGCAGTGGGAGGGGCAGCAGTGAGCTCTCAGGAGGAGCTGGTGGGCCATTCAAGGGAGGGCCAGGGCCGTTGCCTCTACTGCCCTACCTAGTCTTCATCACTGCAGGGAGCCCTGCTCGTGGAGGCCTTCCTTCCCCAAGGGCCCTCAGGCCATTACAGGCATGCGTTCCTCTGATGGGATGTCAGCTCTGGGCCTGAGGTGGAGTGGGTGCATTTTCTGGGGGAAAATGTGGTTCTCCCACAAACGAGGAGGGTAAATCTGATGTGCTGAGAGGCCCTTGGAGAGGATGCTCACTTCCCAGTGTCCTCTGGGAAGTCCTTCCTGATCTCCAGCCCCTTGTCGCATGTGGTAGCCTCCGCCTTCCAGAGCCTCCGGACCCAGAGGGCCCTTTCCATTCTGCTTCCTCCAGAGACGAAGCTTTCCTGCTCTCCAGCCCTGCACAGCCTGGCCCCAGGCTGGTTCACACCTCAGGACGTGTTAACCACACAGTGAACACCAAACCTGGCTCTGCCCTCACAAAGCCTGCTGCAGGTCAGCCTGCCTCCCTCCCGGCCCCACCCCTTCCATCTCCTGTGCCTCTGTCCAGCACCTGTCTGCTCCTTTCCCCACAGCTTCCTTTTAATTGTGCTCTCCTTGTTTCCTTGCCATGTTCCCTCTTGCTCTTCAGGCTCCTTTCTTATCTCCTCCCATGGCCCTGATCTTGAGGTTTCTTCACCCCTCCCCCTTCTTTCCCCATCTCCCCATCCTCTCTTCAGGCCCAGCCACCTCTGCCTGGTGTCTCCATCACTGTGCAACCTACGTGCCTTTCTCTTCCGCGAACCTCCCACAGCCCTTGCTGGATTCTGGGCCACCTCTCCACACCCCAGCCACAGTTCTTGCCTCAACCCTGTACTCACAGGTGTGGGTCTTCTTTGCAGCCAGCAGCTCTGTAAGGAGAAGGGAGGGGGTCAGGGCCAACAGCTGAAGACCTTGGCAGGGGGTGGGGGGTGGTGTCGAGAGACACTCCCCCCTCACCCCGCTCACAGGCCCCCTTCCCCACCCCATTCTTTCCCAGTGGAACCTGGCATCTGAGGAGAAGGTGGGACCACCCTCCCCAGCATCCTTCTCTTCTTCGTTCTCTGCCCTTCAGACACACTGGCCCTCTTCCAGGCCCTCACAAGTACCAGCTCCTCATGACTTCTGGGAGTACCCAAGACATCTCTCCCTCCCAAAATGTTCTTCCCTCACCCCTCCCTGCCCCCCACAAGCCAACTTTTCCTCATCTCTCAAGTTTTGGATTCCCACTCTTCCTTTCCTTGGAATGGTGTTTTCCTGCTGGATGGTGGGCGCTATGGAGGCAAAGATTGTGTCTGTCTTGTTCATTCCCCTTGTATTCCCAGAACCTTCCATAACCTGGCCTGTTAGAGGCACACAATACATATTCAACAGTCAGAGTTACATCTCTGGGGGAGTGAAATCTCTGTGTGTCTGAAAGCACCTGGGAGTCCCAGAGGTGTGGGGTTTGACAGCAGGGTGGTGAGGATGTTGGGAGGAAGAGAGGGGAACTGCAAGCACAACCCCCCCGCCCCGCTCCCACAGGCCCTGGCTCCCCAGCCCACCAGCCTGCACAGGAAGGCTGCGTGGCGTCCATCCATGTCCTTCACCCAAGTGGAGAGCAGGCAGGAGGGAGCACAGAGGCAGACCTGCAGAGGGGCAGCTGCTGAGGGGAAAGCCTTAGCTAGAGCAATGTTGGGCGGGGTCGGGGGGGGGCTTCAATTGTGTGGTTAGCATTTATTCAACTCCTACCAAGAGGTTTCCCCTGACAGACATTGGTCCATTTCCTACATCCACATGGCAGTCCCTCTTAGGACATAGGGCCTGTCTTCTGTCCCAGAAAACCCTGCAGTCCTGCCTCAGCCCTCTGTAGTTTCCCTACCCTGTGAATCTACTCGCTTGTTCTTTTTCCCTTCTGCTGTCCAATGCTGGCCTCCACCCACCACCCACACTGTCCCTCTGCCCAGCATGCTCCCCATTGGTAGGCTGAATGGAGGCCAGCGGACTTGAAGGTCCCCCGCTCTGCTGGGGTGGGGTTGGGGGTAGGACTGCCCAGAGAGAGTGTGGCTCCACTGGCATCCCCCGCCTCCCCTGCTGATCCTGCCTGGCCCCACCCAGCTTCCTCCTTGACGTGGCACCAGCCCTCTGGCCTCCAGCCTTGCACCTCAGAGCAGTCCTGGAGTGGGGGTGCTCCTCGCGTGCCTGGCAGTGGAGTTCCTCTTGCACCAGGAGGCCTGGAACTGGGCAACTCTGGCACTCAGCCTTCCCCGCTGTGCTAAGGCATGTGTCCCTGGGATCTGCCCTGAGAGGGTCTCTGGGTTAGAGCATCAGTGGGTCCAAGGACGACCTGGCCCTCTGCCCCCCAGTTGCCCTGTGCTGGGTGCTCCATGTTCTCTGTAGAAATGAAACTCCGTACCTCTGGGCCAGCGGGAGGAAGGTGCCAGGCTACTGGGCATGGACAACTTGTTTCTTCCCCCACCCTTGTCTGTCATCCTCAAAGGCAGGACAGGTGCATGAATAGGAGGTAGAGTGGCCAGCCTTTCAGCCACTGCTTCCCGGGGTCCCAGCCAGCTGCCCTGCCTCAGGAGACTCAGGACAGCAGTGTGTCCACCTCCGCCCAGGCGGCGCTGACACTTGCTTACATTCTGACCCTTCCCTGGATCTTGCTTCCTTGCCTGTGCTCCTCCCTCCTCCCCCCACCCCACCTGTCTCCTGCTTCCTCACTTCTCCCCTTCTTTCCCTTCCACGTGTTTCCTATTTCTCCCCCTTTCCTATTTCTCCTCCTCTGTCATGTCCCTAGCTCCTCCTCCCATTTCTCTTTAGTTTCCATCACAACTTGTCCTGTCTCAGCAGTCCGCTTTCCCCTGCCAATCCATCTCTCTCCTCTCCTCTCTTGTACTTCTCCCCTCCTTACTTCCTGACCAGTCCCATCTCTCCCTCTCCTCTGAACTTCCTGGCAGTCCCTTCCACCTGCCTGCAGGGCCATAGGGCCTCTTACCCTGTGAGGCTTGGTGGTGTCTCTGTGGGGCCCTGTCCATGGGGCAACTCCCTGGGTGCCGTCCTTGCTGCCCCAGCCGCCCAGGAGGGCAGGGAGCAGGGCCCAGGGGAGGGAGGAGGGCAGAGGGAGGGAGCACCTGGCCCAGCAGCAGGCAGGGGAAAGGAGTGGCTGGCAGAGCGTCCTGGCACCAGGAGGGGACATGGGGAGAGCTGGAAGGAACAGAGTTTGAGGCCTTGAAGAAGAACAGAATAGGTGAAGGGACAGGCACTAGCATTTATTGATCACCTACAGTGTTCTGGGCCCTTTGCCAGGCACCTTACGTAAACTGATCATCCTCATACCACCCACCACCAGGTAAGTGTAATTACTCCAGATTTCCCCTGAGCTAAGTGATGCCCAGAGAGAGCGACACTTACCCAGGAACTTCCACAGGGACAGTACATGGCCCAGCTGTGACTTGAACCCAGGTCTTTGCAAGTTCAGAATCATGTGCTTTGTCCTGAGTGACAGAAGCAGGGGGGCTGGAGAGGGAGAGGTGGGGAAGAGATGGCGTATTTGGGCGATTGTGCCTCTTATCCCGGATGAGGCCAGATGTCCCAGTGGCCCCTCGGTTTCTTGAGGCCTCTGCCCGCTGAGCCCCTGCTCCTCGCTGCACTTCTCTAGAACCCCCTGTGTCCCTGATGCCTCCACATTTGACTGCTGTGTTGGGGGTTGGGGACAGGTCTGCAGGTGTGTGCCAAGGCAGAGGAGCGAGGGGAGGAAAAGTGCTACACTTCGCTACTTGGAGGAAAGAGCGCCCCAGGCTGAGCAGGCGCACACTGGGGCCTGCCCTGAGCACAGGCTCTGTGTAGGGAAAAGGCTGCAGGACGAGGCTTCCATAGGTCCTGGGTGCCACTTCCCTCCTGCACAGCCACGGCCCAGAGTTTGATTAGCTGGGCCTGGCTCTCCTGGTTACCCAACAGGCCAGCTGGCCAGGGGCCAAGCTGCAGCGGAGAGGTTCCCTGGCACCTTCTCCTGCTCTCCCTTCCCAGCTGGTAAAGAGCAGAACAGAAGCTAGCCACGCCACAGCCTCGTGACTCACCCACTGCCCCCCACCTGGAGCACGTGGCACCTGGCGTGCAGAGGGCAGGCAGCTGTCCCTTCCCTCTCCTGCCCTCCTATCTCGCCATCCTCCTCTCCTGCCTCGCCCTGGAGCTTCCCACTCTGCTACCCTGAGCACCTCTGTTCCTGGGTAGCTCCCAGTCTCCAATGGCTGCAGCTTGAGGGACAAAGGTTAGACGTAGAGAAGGACTTTCCAACTCCCCAGATGGAGTGAGGAAAAGTGGAACAGAAACTTCTGGGGACCTTGTACACAAAGTGTGAGGGTGTATGCGTCTGGTTATCCTCATGTTTTGGTAAATGCGGGGCCCACGCATCTATGTGCACTTCTCTGCACAGAACAGGATGTTGGGCTGTTTTGGGGTTCTGTCCCTGGGCAGGCCTGGAGTGAGAAGCAAAGCTCTCCCAAACCCCACCCCACCAGGCACCCTCTGGCAGACAAGTAGAGCCCGCAGGAGGCAGAAGGCATGTCCTGCCCCCCCCCCCCGCTCCTTCTGGGGACAGGCTTTGCTCCTAGTCAGCAGCACCCTCTCTGTGTCTCTCCATGCAGCCTCTCCCTGTCTATGGCTCTTCTGTTTCCTGTCCTCTCCAGCTCTTCCCTTTCTGTCTTGTCTCCTCTTTAAGCCCCTCTTCTTCTGTGACTCTGGGTCTCTCAGGCCCTTCCTGACCTCCTAGTTATGGGCACAGAGTGAGGCCATTTGGAATGCCTGGGGATGGGCACTTGGCCCTGGCACTGTGCCAGGCAGCCCTGTCCGCCCCAGATACCACAGGTATGGCTGCCTCTCACAGCCATGCCACTTTGTGCCATTGTGTGGGATGGGGAGGAAGTGAGGGGGCAGGGGGTTGGAAGACAGGGTCCTGGCCTCTAGGCCTAAGTGAGTCACATTGTTTCTTAGACAGTCTCAAGTCTCTACCCTGCCCTGCCCTAAGCTTGGATGGCTGGGACTCTTTCTCCCCAGGGCAAGCAGGTACCTTGGTCATATTTTTCGAAAGTCTCCCTTCATGCCTAACCTTCCTCCCTCCTGCTCTAATCACAGCCCCTTTTCTGGGTGAATCAGTCCTATCAAAGCAGGCCAGTGGGTATTTCCTCCTCAGATACATTTGTACGTACATTCTTATGCAAAGAGAAGGTTGATAGGGATCAAGAGAATCATTTACCCCCCACGTGCCTAGGTTCCCTTATCACAGGGCATCTCAAAGAAGGGGGCAAGCAACCTGGAGGGGGTGGAGGGTGGTGGTGGTGGCTTGGAACTGGGGAGCAGTCACCAACTTCTCTTTCCCTTCCTCCCCACCCCCTAAACCACAGAAACCACTTAAAGCTCAGTGCAAGCCTGCCCTTCCAGGGAGGGCCTGGAACTGTGAAGGTGGAAAGTCTGTGGGTTCTGGGCAGCCTGTATGCCACACACCACCCCAGCCCCATCATTTGAGGGCCACCCACTCCAGGAAACCTGCTCAGTGACTAGGGACCATCTTTCTTTGGGTCTTCTCTCGGAGGTCCTGGGGACACCTCACCCCACTGGAGTGACTGAGGGACAGGGCTGTACCCCCCTCCTCCCTCATCCATTAAAAAAAGGACAACTCAGTGGCCGATCAGGTGGCTCAATTGGTTAAGAGCTTGCTTAAGAGTGTGAGCTCTGATTAACAGGGTCGCTGGTTTCATTCCCGGCCCGAGCTGAGCTGCCAACAGCTGCCAACAGGTGGCAGAATGGCTCAGCTAAAAAAAAAAAAAAAAAAAAAAGAAAGGACAACTCAGTCTCTATAAACATCTGCAGATCTCACAGCCTCCATCTGACCTTCCCGTCACAAAGGCCACTGTGGGTGGAGGAAACAGCTGGAGTTTGAACCAAGTTCCTGGCCCTGAACTTTCCACAGTGACCCTGCTTGTGCCACTCAGCTGTCAGTTAACATTTGTGGTCACTTAGGCTTGGACACAGCAAGGAGGGTTGAAAAGCAGGAGCCCTGATTGCTGCAGCCAAAAGACTTGGGTAAGGATGTGGTATGCCATTTATTAGTCCTCAATTACCACGTCAGTATGAAGGGGACCATGACAACAGTTCTAAGGTGTGTTTGCGACCCTACTGGGAGGCCAGAACAGCCTGCACAGAGGAGGGGTTCTTAGGACCTTATCTGCCCCAGCGCACTTTTCTGTGGCTTTAGTTGCCAGAAAGTTCCTCCAGGGACCTTGTGACCCTCTTAGAGGGGGCAGTTCACAGCTGTGAACACTGAGTGAACTGCTCCTAAATGGATTGGACTTGAACCCCACCTTACAGGCTCCTCTGAGTGGCGGGGTGCACTGGGGGGTCTGGATGGAGCCTCAGTCTTAATTAAGCCTTCCCTGCAGCCAGGCTATGCTCAGGCAAGTGTACCTCACCTCTCTAATCTAGCTCCTCAGTAAAAATGGGGATACACCTACCTCGCAGGGTGCAACGATTAACTGGGGTCACACAGGTAAAGTACGGGACCTGGTACAAGGCACTTGGTTAAGAAAAAATGTTTTGGCCCCTCCCTTCCTCTTCCCATTCCTATGATCTTCCCTTCTCTTTATGACTCCCCCTTCCTATGCCCCTTTCCCACATTATTTTTCTCTATAACATAGCACCAGTAACATTTTTTACATTTTTCTCATTCCTTTTGTATCTTGTCTGACCCCCACATCTAATTTGATCGCTGCTATGTCCTATGCTTGGCACCTCATAGGCCCTCCCTAAGTATTTGTGGGAGGAATGCATGGAGAAGGTTAGATGAACCTTGACATTTTTTCCCAGCTACTTGCAAATGGGCATGAAACCCATTTGTTCACCAAGGGTTGTTACATGGGAGGATTTGAGACTGAAGTAGAGGACAGTGCTAGGGACAGAGCTGGACAGAGGGGTGGCCTTCACAGACTGAACCGGTTGAAGGGCTATCATCCTAGAGAAGAAGGAGACCGCTTTCAGAGGGACCTGGTGGGGAGGCGGCAGCTCCTACTTAGGGATATTGTAGTGAAGTGGCTAAGAGCCCAGGCTCTGCAGCCAGACTCTCTATGTTCGAATCCTAGTTCTACTCCTCACGAGGTGAGTCAAATCCAAGGTCACATTGATAACAATAGTACTTAGCCCTGGTTGCTGGGAGGAGTAAATGACTTGACAAGTTGTTGGAACATTAGTTCATTCGCCCGATGGTAATCAGGTAGCTACCGGCACTTATTATGGTTTGGTTGTTGGTCAATGCTACCACCTGGTGGACACCTGGAGTAGGAGCTTTCCCTGGCCTAGGTGGCTGGGGCAGGGGCGGGGGAACCTAATCCAGGGAGGGAGAAGAGGCTGGGAGCGATCTGAGTGGAGAGGTGTGTGTGCTGTATTAGCATTATCACGTGCTGAGGTTTCCCACAGGCTCAGCTGGTTCCGGGCACTGTGGAAAATGCAAAGAGACCCGAGGGGGAAGGCAAAGGAAGCTGAGTCGGCTCAGTCCCGCCCTCCTCCCAGCCTGGCCTGAGCCAAGAGGAACCAGCTCCAGGGAAGGTGGAGAGATGGAGAAGAAGGTCATTGCTGACGTCAGGGACATTCACGTAGGAGGTAAACACAACCTGACCTACATTTATCCATCTTCCACACCCTCCCTCTACTAAGTGGGGTACCCTTTTCTGGGCATCCCCCAGCTCTCACACTCTGGTAGGACCCCCTCCTCTCCTGAGACGTCCATCTCTAGGACAGTATAGCTCAGTCATTCAGTATTCAAGTGCTGTGCTGGCTCTGGACTCCAGCTTTGCCGTGTCCCCCACCCCCAGAGTGGCACAGGTGAGGAAGGGATGGCAAGAGAGGGACATCTAAAGGCACTGCATGCGAGTCTGAATTCCCTGACTCACTCGCAAGACAGACATTTCATCTCTCTTCGGGACAGATGTGGGTTTGAGTGGGGAGGCGGATCAGTGGTGGTGGGGCGTTGATTTCCCCTGTGAGGCCCCAGGGAGCCCCCAGAGGAAGGCGGCTTATGTTCCGTTTCAGTCACAGAGCTTTTTCTGCAGTGACTCAGTGATTGGGGGCCTCCTGAAAGGGTGGAGGCCTTATTGGACAGGGACCCCAGGACCTACCCAACTCAGACCTCCTGAACTAGTATCAGCGTCTCCTGGGGATGGAGCCCAAGACCCTGCGTGTTTCACAAGCTCCCGGGGAGGGAGGGTTCTCATGCCTAGGTTATCCTGATGCTCTTTCAAGTTTGAGAACCACTGTTTCAGGTCCGCTTCAACTCATACAGCCTGAATAAGCTTCTTCCCTCCCTGTATGGCCAGGGCAGAGGGAAGAGGGCAGGTTGCAGATCTGAGCGCGCAGGGTGCTCCCGGAGGGGTGAGATCTCGCGAGACCAACAGACCTTTTATTAGCAAAAATAAATACATGTGGGGCAAACGGAAGGCATGGGGACTGTAGACCCCATGGAGAGCTGCTGAGGAAGAAACACTCTCAGTCTACAGGCTGAGATGGGCGGGCGCCAGGGAGGCCCCTGGGCCTGGACTCCCACCCAAGGGGGGCAGCAGGGTGATAAGGGGTGCCTCACACTCCCCCAGCAGCACATCCCTGCGCAGCCCTGCCCCCCTGTCCAGCACCTTGGCCTTCAGACAGCGGGCGGCCAGCTCCGGCGGGCCAAGCCCGTCGAAGAAGAAGTCCTCGTTGAAGATGGGGCTGGCGCTGCGTCTGACCACGCGGCTCCGCTGCCTCCGCGGCCGGGCGTGCGGCCGCAGCCCGAGCACCACGACGCAGCCGCCGCCGCCGCTCCCGGGGCGCGAGTGGGGCAGGCCCTCGGCGCTGACCAGCCGCAGCCGCAGCCGCCCGGGCGCGGCCTGGTACTCGGCGGAGAGCCTCAGCTGCCCGCCGCGGGGCTCGAGGCGCAGCACGCTCTCCTTGGTCGGCCGCAGCTGGCAGCACAGGAAGTCCAGGTGGAAGAGCGGCGGCGGGCCGGGCCCCGGGCGGCGGGGCGCGCGCGGGCTGGTGTCGGCGGGGCTCGCCTCCTCCGGGGACAGCGAGGGCGGCCTGGGCGGCTGGGCCCGGCTGGGGCCTGGCCGCGGGGAGCTGAACGGCGACGAGTCGGGCGACGAGGCCGTGTCGCTGTCGGGGGCCCAGCAGAGGCGCAGGTCCGGGGCGGAGAGGTGCAGCCGGGAGGGCGCCGGGGTTAGATCCCCGGAGGGGACGGGCGGCAGCGAGTGGAACAGGGACTCGCGCCGGCGCGTGTGCGGGCTCTCGGGCAGGAAAGCCCAGCCTTCGCGGCCCGCCAGGTGCGGCAACGAGCAGGCCGCGGGGAGGCCGCGCCTGCCCGGCTCGCGCCGGGACGGGGGCTCGGCCCCGCCGGGGTCCTGGAGCCGAGGCGGGATGAAGAACTGCGGGATGCGATCGGGGGTGAGGACGTTGGGACAGGAGCGCGCGTTAAGGCCCGGGGCGCGGCGCTTAGGGAACAGGCTGCAGGGCACCCACCAGGCCCGGTGCTCCGCGGTCCCCACCTTGTAGCCCGCTTTCTCCAAGAGCCACATGCAGTGTGGTGGGGTGATGAAAGTGCCAACCCTGCGAGGCCCACAGAGTGGAGATGCAGCGTCTCAGTGGAGGCCTGGGCGGAGCTGGGATGCTTGAGGAGAGAAGAGGTGGAGGTGGATGATGCTGCAAAAGTACACCTGGCAGCCCGCCGCTGCTGTGCCCTCTCCCTGGGCCCAAGTGCACAAGCCCCTATTTGGGCAGGAAAAACCAAGGGCAGCGAAGTCTGGTGGCCAGGGAGAAACAGAAGAGCCCAGGGCCAGACAGTCACATTTTCAGATGCAGGCCTCGGATATCCGAGTTACACAGACACTCCCACTGATATTAAAGATGTCACCCCAACATACCCACTACAGCCCCAGGCTCCCATCAGGAGACTAGAATTACATCTGCTTATCAGAAGGCCTGTAGTCACAGGAACCAGATCCCAAACCCCGTTCTTACACACGCTCCCCTTGAAGAGACACCTGGGTCCTAGGCTGGGCCACCCTGCTCTCCCTGTGCACTCCACATACTCAGGGTCTTCTCCAAGGTCTGGTCTGGAGCCCCTGCCCCACTTCCTCCCCCACTTCCCTGTCTGGACTGTGCTCCCTTGTCCCACCAAAAGCTTCTTCAGGCTGAGGCATCCTTGCCCGGCCCCACCTGCCTCCTGCTCTTTTCCCTTGCCTTCCTGAGTGGCTCTAGGCCTGAAGTAGGCTCTCTGCCCACCGGCTGCAGCCCTGTGAGAACACAGGGCCCATCCAAGAAGACACACCCCCTGGGGGGTGTTTTACGAAATCCCTCCCCCCTCCCTTAAGCCCTGATGGTCCCCCTCCTGGCCTCCCAGCCCTACCTCATCCTGAGTCTGCAAGGCCGTCTGGCTGTTGGGCCGCCCCGCCCACTCTCCACTTCTTTCTCCCTGAGAAACCACTGGGCACAAAGGCTGCATTGATTCTCCTCCACCCCCATTGGGCCCGGGAGGCTCCGCCACCGCCAGCTCACCGCATCCGCAGGCCGCACCCCTGCGAGCGTGCTGTTCTGACCGTGTGCCTGGGTGTCTGAGGCCACCACTGGCTCCGTCTGGGAGCCCAGGAGTGCAGGCCTCACCTGTGGGACGCCACTGGCTTCTGGCCTCTGCCCTGGAGGCGTTCAGAGCCCTGAGCCGATCAGCTTCCTCTCCAGCTTGCTCCCCCAGCACAGTCCTTCTGGGAGGAGCTGGCAGGGGCCTCCCGTTGCCTACGTAGGACCTCTTTTCCTGGATAAACACAGCTCTGTCTCTGTGGCCATCAGCCCGGCCTTCTTAACTCCTTCCTCCAGCCAGGTTTCTAACAGCAAGCCAGCTCTCTGTCCTGGCCTCTCCTGCTGGGCCTGGGTGGCTTGGGAGTTGGTAAGGGCTGCAGCAAAGAGGGAAGTGGCCATCGGTGGCCGATGGCCTCCATCCCTCTGTGCTGCACTGGCCCCACCCCAACCCTCCTAGGTGAAGCCAGTAGCCATAGCCACACAGAAATCATGTTTTCTGCAAAGCCCTCCTTGCTGGAATCCTGCCTTGGCCCCTATTGTCCCATTCTGGAGCCATCCTAATAACTCCCAGACAGTGACTTGCAATGACTAGTTTTCTGAATTACACTGGACTAAGGAAAAGTAACCAGACTCAAGACTTCTGGACATAGAGACACTGAGGGCAGAGCTGGTTGCACTGGTTGCATCAGAGAGTCAAGGCCAGGCTGGCCTGTGCCTCCCATCCTTGGCAGAAGGCTGTTACACTGTAAACATGAAAGATGTCTCCTTTCTTTCCCTTCCCTCCCCACAGGCAGAACCTAGGAGGCAGAGGCCACAGCTGGCCAGATGAGACCATGGCCTGCACTCCAGGCAACACCCATCATCCTCTAGCCTCTCAAAGGCATGAAGCTCATTTCCTCCTTCCTCCTCTCCAAGGACCACTCCTCCTTTATCCTTCAGATGGGATTCAGGGAAATTTGATCCTGTGACTTCATTCATTCATTCATCCATAGTTCTTTACTACCTTCTCTGTGCCAGGCACTGTGCTGGACTCTGGGGTCAAAGCAGTGAGAAAACAGATAAATCTCCTGGGAGTTTATACTTTAGTGGGGGAAAGAGAGACAATAGACAAAAATAGATTATTAGATGGAAATCAGTGTTGGGGAGAAAATTAAAGCAGGGAAGGCTGATAGAGCATGTCAGGCAATTGTACAATTTTAAACAGTGATCACCGTTGCCACCTTGAGAATGTAACATTTCAGTAACAATATGTAGGAGGGAGGAAGGATATGTGAGGGAAAAGCATTCTAGGTAGAAGGAAAATGCCTGTCCTGAAACATGCCTGGGGTGATCAAGGAGACAAGGAACAGAATGTAGTTGGAAGAGAAGGAGTGAGGGGAAGACGAGGTTGGAGAGGTAACAGGGCCAGACTCTGTTGGGGCTTGTAGCCACTGAAACAATTTTAGGTTTTACTTGTGGTGAGCTGGGGAGTGATGTGACTTGACTTATACATGAAAAGGGTACTTTGGTGTTGAGAACAGAATGAAGGGGATTAGGGCCTAAGTAGGGAGACCAAACAGGAGACTATTGGAATAATCTTTGCACAAGATGATTAGGACATGGGTCAGGATTGTAGCAGGATTGTAGTTTCTCGGTATATTCTGAAGATACAGTCAATAAGGTTTCCTGATGGATCCATCCCCATCAAAAGAGAAAGAATGAGCCAAGGTTTTTGGCCTGAGCAACCAGAAGAATGGAGCTGCCATTTTTTATTTTTTTATTTTGACCTTTTTTGTTGTTTAAGAAATTTTATTGGGGGAACACTGTGTTTTTCCATCAGCTCCAAGTCAAGTAGTTGTCTTCAGTCTAGTTGTGGAGGGTGCAGCTCCTTGGCCCATGTGGGAATTGAACCGGCAACCTTGGTATGAGCCTGCGCTCTAACCACCTGAGCTAACCAGCTGCCCCTGGAGTTGCCATTTTTGAGAGGGAGAGTATCAGGAGCTCAGTTCTGGGGTCTATTTGAGATGCTTGTTAGTCATCTAACTGGAGATGTTGAGTAAGCAGCTGAATATGCGAATCGAGCCCAGAGGAGAGGTCTACGTTGCAAGTAGAAATATAGACACCAAGAGAAACATAGATGGAATTTAAAGTCATGAGACTTGATGAAGTGTAGGAAGGAAAGAGAGAGGATCCAAGGACTGAGTCCTGGGTGCTCCAACATTTAGAGGCACAGAGGAGGAGGAGCCAGCTGTGCCAGATGCTGTGGCAAGGCCCAGAAAGATGAGGACGGAGAATCGACCATTGGGTTTAGCAATGCGAACTCATTGGTGACTTTGACAAGTTTCGGTGGAGTGATGGAGGCAAAAACCTGATTGGAGTGGGCTTGAGAAAGAGTAGGAGGAAGAGAGAGAGAGAGCAGAGACAACCCTCTTTAAGAGTTTGCTAAAGAGAAGGGAGAAACAGGGTAGCAGCCAGGGGGGAAGTGTAATCAAGACAGAATTTTTTAAATGTCAAAAATAATGATATGTTTGTAGGCTGATGGGAAAGATCCAATAGAAAAGGGGAAATTGATGATGCAGAAGAGAGAAAGGAAAATTGTTGGAGTAATATTTCTGAGTAGACAAAACAAAATAGGTATCATGCATAAGAAAAAGATCTTGGGGTGTCCTTTGCCTGCTATGTGGACAGTTCACCCACAGTTACTGCAAAGAAGACAGAATAAGTGGGTGGAGGTTGTAGGCAGGAAGATGTGGTGCTGGTGGTGGGAGCTGGTTCTCTCTGGGTGCTTCTGATTTCCCAGTGAAACAGGAAGCACGGTCACCAGCTGAGAGTGATAAAGGGGAGGAAGTGGTGCTAGGGGTCTGAGTAGAGAGGACCAGAAATGGAACAGTCCTAGGACAGCAGGAGAGAGAATGGTCTGGGTCGCTGCAAAGTGACTGCTGGGCAGTGTTACGAGCCCACTTTAGGATGGTGACCCTGAATTTAGTGTGAGACCGGATAGTGTGAATGTCTGTGTGTGTGTGTTTGTGTCCTCTAGCTGTGTTCAGTCATGCAGCGTATAGGGGAAAAACGGGCAGAGATGTGGTCAATCTTCAATGGACCCCTTTCCTGCCCCCCTCCCCTTCCATTTCCTTCTCTTGGTGGATACTAAATTGAGGGTGCATACAAGAGTGCACACTCCCTGAGCTGTACAACAGTGACATTGAAAACTGACCACAGGTAATCCACAGCCTGGCTGTATTCCTCAGGATCCTATCAGGAAAACGGCACTTGCTAGGTGGTTCAACAGATGGAGTTTAACATAAGGAACTTGTTATAAAGGTGTTGGAAGAGCTAAAAAGACATAAATAGGATGGCGAGGCTGTCTAGCAGGATCTGTCACCATAGAGACACAGTTACTGCTTTGAATTGCTTCCCAAACCAAAGAGAAGGGAAGAAATACCCTGACTTCTCATAACGTCCCACCTTCCAGTCTGCCGCCAGGGCCTTCCACAGCCAGATGGCAAAGGACGCTGGGAACCGTAGTTTGTCGGCACTTGCCAGCTGCAACCTATGGCAGAGGAGGGGAAGGGTGGGGGATCTGAGAGCCATTAAGCAAATGACTGGCACACTGGCTAACCAAAAGTTAACTTAATTGGAACAATAAGATAGCAGATCTGGAAGGAACTTGGGAGTCACCTGGAGTAACCTGTCATTTTTACAGAGCAGGAAACAGACCCAGAAAGAGATGATGTGGCAAACAGCAGCAGAGTTGAGAGTCTGCTGTCTCCTGTCTCAAAGAGCATTTGTACCCCAGGGGTCTTCAGATGTGAGCAGAGCTGCTCCCTTGGAGAGGGCTGACAGGGCTGTCTCCTCACATCTCCCAGCACCATTGCTGCCACTCCTCGAGGCTTCGCAGGTGACCCAAAGGCTCTGACCTTGTATTTTTTTGCTGATGTCAAAGGACACTGAGGGGACTGGGCAACACAAAGTGCTCTCCTGGGTTTGAGACAGATGAAGAGGCAAAGAGGAGACAGGCCTTCCCTCCAGATAGGCAGGCAACTGCTACAAGGTTCTCTGGGCTTCTGGGTCTCACTAAGCTGTGTGTCCCATGGCATTGGGCTGTGGCCTCGGGCAGCATGACTTGGCCACCAGTGCTCACTGCGGGTGCTGGCAGGTGAGGGGGTTGGTGATACGTGGTGTCTTGTACTTTGGCTCCTCATCCCGGACCCGCGATGAGTGATCTAGCTCCACAGTCTCTGCTGAAGGAAGGCCTTAGGGGTCCCTTCTCTAAGAGCTGGGATCAGCTGATGTCCCCTTCCTCCTTGAACTGGTTTTTCTTTTTTTTTTTTTAGCTGAGCCATCCTGCCACCTGTTGGCAGCTCAGTGGCTGCTCAGCTCGGGCTAGGCATTGAACTGCTGTTGCTCAGAGCTCAGCTCACACTCTTGAGCAAGCTCTTAACCAACTGAGCCACTCGACCAGCCCCCAACTGGTTTTTCTTATGTTTGCCTTTTCTCCTCTTTGGTGTCTCTTGGCATTTGACTCAGGCATATGAAGAACATGCCTCCTCTGCTTCAAGCAGGATAAGCTGCCACCTTTGCCTGGATGGCCTGGATCCCACAGCACCTTCCTCGGCCTCAGCACACTCCAGGTGAATGGATGCATTGCACATGGGAACGGGTGTTTTTAAGCGTAGAGGCAGCAACTCCCCCTGTTTCTGCCTAGAAAGCTGCAGTACTTGGCCTCCCGGGGAGGAGAGGCGTCTGTCAAAAGCCCTAGACACTAAGATGCATTCCAGCAGCCGATGACTTTATTTCCCTCCCTAGACCCCTGCCAGGCCCCCACTGGCTGGCAGCCCCCCACCTGTGCATTTCTGGCAGAGATGTGCCAGGGTGCATTCAGCCTGTTTTAAGGTGGAAACTCAAGTATAACTGCTTTGTTTTGCTGCTGCTTCTTTTTTTAAAAGATTTTATTGGGGAATTGGGGGAGGGGAACAGCATTGGGGACTCAGGGAAGGGGAACAGACAAGTTGGTGTCCTTTTGTTCTTCAGTCTAGTTGTGGAGGACGTCGCTTCACTGGCCCATGTTGGTATTATCATTGCACTCTTCCCTGGTGAGGCAGTTGCTAGCCGGCCACTGGACGGCCACTCACAGCGGCTCATGTTGGCTCATGGCAGCTCACAAAAGCGCAGGCCAGCTGCTGGACATGCTGTTGCTGGCAACTCATGGCAACCCA
Organism: Aselliscus stoliczkanus; assembly: GCA_033961575.1. Taxonomy (NCBI): domain Eukaryota; kingdom Metazoa; phylum Chordata; class Mammalia; order Chiroptera; family Hipposideridae; genus Aselliscus; species Aselliscus stoliczkanus. Next base: position 104,679,492 of record CM066739.1, read on the forward strand.
GCTCCAGGTGGAGCTGTTGTTCACCATCTTAGCTGTAGAGGGCACAGTATCACTGGCCTTCATATGTGGGATCCGAACCCGGGTCCTGCTGCTCAGAGCTGGCATCCCAAGCCAACTCCTAACCAATGTGCCACTCGGCCGGCCCTGTTTTGCTTCTTTTTCTTGACTGCATAGAAAGGCTGGAATGTCTTTCTCTTCTCCTGGGAGAGCTTATGTGAAGATTAGGCTCTTCTTGACCACAAATAATGGACAATCAGGTTTATGGTATATGATGATTTAGGTTCTGGGTTTAACAGATTATCAAGGGCAACTGGGAAAGCACGAAAGGAGGAAGGGTTTTTCTGTGAATTTATGGGGAAGGGGATAGCTGGTTGCCACAGCGCTCTGATGTGTGTCTAGCTTTTGGAGGACGCTAGGTCAAGGCCCTTCAAATCCATGTTCACCAGTCCATGGCCTGTTATTCAAGACAGATGGCTTAGGAAATGCGTGCTCCAGTTACTGGAAAGAGAACCTCACCCACGCACCTCCCCTCCGCTGCTGAATTTGTGCACAGCTCTTTGACCCTGTCCCATGCCACAAAGGGTTTCATCTCTCAGATTCCCTGGATCCCCAAACCCAGCCCCTGCTCCTGGAACCTCAGCTTACACCTGAACTTGAATCCTTCACTTGCTAAAATAAGGGTTTAGACAGAGGTTCTTTCTTCCTCGGTTGATCCTCCTTTCAAACTGAGGCCGTGGCTGCTAGCTCCTTATCAAACCCATTTCCCTTTCTTCTCCAACATATACTGAAGGCATATTTTCCAACCAATGTCCCTTGCAGTTTGGTGGGGCCTTGTGACTGCGTTCTGGCTAATGGAAACACTTAGAGACTTGGTCCCAACCCCCCACCACCACCTCTCAACCTTGTAATTTTCTTATCTCATCTGGCAACTGGATGTCAACAGCCAGGATGACTTTGGAAGTTTGGTGTGAAAGATGGCAGAGCTTTTGTCATCCAGATTCTTGACTGACCCCTAGACACCACCAAGTGGCTTTTGTGAGTGAGGGACACATTTTATTTAAGCTACAGGTTAGGCTATGGGGATGTAAGGTCACCCTGTTTCAGCAGTTGGCCTTACTATACCTAATAACAAAATCCTTTATGTTCCACGGAGCTCTCAATCTTTGGTAAACTTCTCTAATTCTTGACCTCTTCCTGGATTTCCCTTCCACCTACTGACCTTGATGGCATCCTGCCTGTCCCTGTGGCAGCTGCTCAGGTCCCCACCTAGAGGGGACAATGGCCATTCCCTCCTCCACTTGTGTTCTCTTTCACAGCAAACTTTCCCTCCTTAGAAATGTGCACCAGCCATGTCACTCTCTTTCCTCTTTTACCACTGTTCTCACCCACTTACCCGTCAGTGCCCATGGGTCTTGGCAGCCGGCTCACACCTTCCTCTAACCCCAGGTTGGTGTCACTGGAGGTTAGTACCTGTTTCTCACCTGCAGGCAGGCCCTCAGCATGCTTGGGCCACATGTACCTAGTCACTTTGTTTTCCTGCTCCCCACAGTGACTTAGCCAATGCATCGCCCTCCTCCAGACCTCTTTCCCACCAATGGCCTGCTTTCTAGCTCACTGAGAAAGCCAGGGTGCTCTCGTCTGAATCCCCTTAACTCCCTGTCCTGCTCAGCTCCACCCCTCACTCCTTTCTTTTGGTCTGAATCATATCGATGCTCTCCTGTGACTCTTGTCTCCCTCTACCTGTGCACTAAGCCCAGAGAACTGTTCTGTGGGACGACACCTCTCTCTCTCTCTCCCAGAGTCTCAGCCTCTCTCCACTGGCTCCTTCCAAATTGATAAATATACTCAAACCTCTTTCTTTGACTATCATGGCAATAACACGATTCCTGGAAAGAACCACCTAGATTTACCTTGTCATCCCCATTCATTTTTTTCATCCACTATAATCTAGGATTTGCTCCACCTCTTGGCAGGGAGACCACCACCTTCCCCAAATCTGAAATTCTCATCTGCCTCACCTTCTCTTTAGCATTTGGGACTGCAGGACTCACCCTCTTAGGGACTCACCCTCTTAGGGACAGTCACTTCTGTCCTGTTCTTGGCCTTCATAGTGGGCCTTGGGTCCTCTGCCCCAACCTGAAGCCTTAGTGTGACCAAAGGTTCTATCTCTGACCCCTTCCCCTTTACTTCCCCTCACCTCCCTCTCACTCCCCTCGCCTCCTCTTCACTTCCACTCTGCATAATCCACTCCCAAGGGTTCCATGCCAGTTTTCACACGGATGACTTACAAACTGAGTCAGCAGCTCATCAATCTTGAGCTGGAAATCACAATATCCAGCTTCTTGTTGGTGCTTACCACGTGGTAGAAGTTCCATGGACATTTCGAGCGCAGTGCATGTGAAACAGCTCATTTCCCTCACCCCCACCTCAAACCTTCATATCCCCGATGATGCCACCTGGAATCACTGAGCCAGAAACCTGGAGCCACCCTCCAAGGCTCCCCTGCACAGACCCACTGTACACAGTGGTGGCAAAGCCCCACCCCTGTTGTTTGCAACATTTCCCATTTCTCTCATCCTCACAGCTCTGACTCGTGTCAGGCCCTAACTATCCCTTGCTTGGAGCCCTGTAGGGATCTCCTAAGCAGGGCTCCCACCTTCAACCTTGCTGATCTCTTACTGCCCCCAGAGTCATCTTTTTAAAGAAACAAGACTTTATGTCATCCCCCAGCCCAAACCCTGTTGCTTTCAAGACAAAATTCAAGTTCCACAGCAGGGTTTATGGAGCCCTCCAGGACCTGGCCCTGCCCCTTCTCTTTCCCTGAACTTCTGCCCCACGAGAGACCCCTGCCTGTTCCCTAAGGTCACCGCTCTTCACACGCCTGTGCCTTTGCTCTTCTAGTGCCTCTGCCTGGAGTATCCTCTGTCCCCTGCCTGCCTGGTGAACACCACTTAACTTTTGAGGTTCACATCTCAAGGCCAGCAAGCCCACCTTTTATTGCCCTGTGCTTGGTGCCTCACCAGTGCCTGGTACCCGGCAGGTGCTCAGTGAATAGTTCCTGATGGTGCTGACTGGGAAGGAGGGTGTGTGGGAGGCACTGGACGGATTCTGATTTCCAGCTACAGAAGGGTCTTGGGCTGAAAATGGGGCTGTGAGACTTTATTTACTCAGAGCAACATGCCCTGTCCCTCTCCTCATGGGTCACTTCCCTGGGGAGCCCCCCGTGCTCTGTGGCGGGTCCAGGCAGGCTGGACAGTCAGTGACTGTTACTGGGACGACTCCTCTTCCAGCTGCAGCTGAAGGAAAATGCCTGTAAGAGGAGTGGCAGGAACGAGGGCACAGATGGCGGAGCTTGCTGGGATGCCCTGAGCACCTGCACGCAGTTACCCAGGATCCTGATCCTGCCCTGGGCTCTCCCTCACTCACCTGTATCTGCAGCAGGTGCCCCACCCCAAGGTAAAAAGCTGGACCCCAGCCTGGAACTGGCTCCTCAGCCTGCTCCATCCTGTTTGTTCTGGGAGTGGCGGTGGCAAAACAGCGCCTGGGGCTGAAGGGCCTGTTTCCCTGCAACTTGGCGTAGACAGTCTGCTGGTCTCTGCTCTGGGCGATGCAGGACATGTAAAGCTTCTGGTCTTCAATCTTTTCTACATCAATGTTCAGGACAGCCAGGGAGCCCACGGGCATCAGGCTGGAAGAGGAGGCGGCTTAGCCCATCCCTCTAGCGAATGCCTGGCCCCCGTCCCTTCACCCCTCTATCCCCCCACTCATCCCAACCTGCCTTAAGGACTTAAGTGGCTCTGGGCTCAGGGCCCACCTGCCAGCTCCCAGAGTCCGGCAGAGGCAGCCAGCTGGGGAAGGAGAGTGACAGGCAGGGTTCCCACACCCCAACTGCCAAGGGTGGCCACCCCCTCCGTGATGAAAAGGGCCATGACTTTGGCCAGCATCCCGAGGATCCATAATTCCTTTTTGAACCTGATGTTCAAGCTCAGTGTGAACAGCCCCTCTTCAGCCAGGTAGGCAGTTTTAGAAAAGGTCTCGTCCTTCATGGCTGCCAGGGATCCTCCATGGGCAAACCTGGGGGTGAGGCAGGGAGCCATGCCAGGGCTGTAGCGTTGGGCAGATGGCTCCCTGGGCCTTTCCCCGACCTGAGCTGGAACCCCCCTACCTCTGCCTTTCCCCAGGAAATGAAAGGAAACAGAGCTGGATCCTGTCTGATCAAAAATCAACTGAGCTTTTCTGCTATGATTCTTCAGCAGGTGTTAGCAGCCACTGATACAATCATTTGATTTCACTGGGAAAACATTTTTTTTTCTGATAGAGTTAATAGATTCTGATTCATCACCTCATTGCCAGCAGAAATCGCCATCATTTGAAAAGGAGCACTCACACAAAGATTGGAAAAGCCCCCAAACTTTTTGGCTTAGTTTCTGAGGAACGGCTTTGGGCCAGCCCTCATCTTACCAGTCACTCTGGCCAGTGCTGACGGGTAAATGTGAACTGTAACTTATGACCCATAAAGTAACTTGTGACCTAAAAAGTGTCCACTAGATGGGTTCCTGAGAACTGCTGGCCAGGAAGGCTGAGAGCCTGCTAAGTTGGACATGACAAACATCTGCTTTATTTAAAGTACATCAGACCCTCATTCTCATAAGCTGACCTTCACGCCAAAGCTGCTTCATTGTTGGTTACATTGGGGCAAATAGAAAGGCATCGCACTTTAGAATGCAGATGATAAAAAATAGATTCGAGTTGCTGATATATGAGACGGAAGCCCAGTGCACCCCACCCCCCTCTCAGCTCCCTGGGGAGAGGTTCAGACCCCAGGGTCTGGTGTGTCCAGTTCACCTGCTGAGCCAAGCCCAAGAAGCCGCCAAGGCCATCCACCCAGGCCTGGCCTGTGGTCTTACCCTGGGACCCCCTCCAGGTAGGGGCCTGGTTGGAAAAGACAGATGGAACTCTTCTTGGATGGGTGGAAAAAGATGACATACTCATAGCCTTGTCCTTCCACTTGGATGCACCTGGTGAAGATGCACCAGTCACTTTTGTCTGGGGAGAGATGGGCAGTGTCATAGCTGGAGAAGGGAGGGCATGAGGGCATGGACTCCCACTCAGGACACAGTGCTGGGCGTTCGGCACCATGGGGGAGCCCTGCCTCAGGCACAGGGTAAGGAGAGAACCAGGGGATATCCAGGCTCCACCCTCAGGGAGCTTTCAATCAGGGACCAGAGACACAGCCCTATCCCCTGGGAGCCCTCTGTCTGGAGGGAGAAACACTCGGGAACTTTCTTGGCTGAAGGTGGAGGTAGAATCAGGGCCAGGTCAAGACTTTCCCAGACCTTACACATTGAAAATTCAAAATTTATAATAACTTCTGTAATTCACATATAGTAATTCAAATTAACAATACTAAACAGCAAAATAAGTGCAGAAAAGTCCATCAAAGTTCTAATTTCCCCCCAAGACAACTACTACTGCATCCTTTTTTTAAAAAAAGATTTATATTAGAAATATAGCTAACAGACAATATTATATTAGTTTCAGGGGAAACCATAGTTATTCAACATTTATATACCTAAAGAAGGGATCACCATGATAAGTCCAGCAGCCATCTGACACCATACTATGCTATCACAATATTATTGACTATATTCCCCATGCTGTACATTGCACCCCCATGACTTATTTGTTTTATCCCTGGAAATTTGAGCCTCTTATTCCCCTTCCCCTTTCCCCTTTTTAAATTTTCAATTACAGTATGTCTATTTCCTTTGCCAGGTTAGCCAGTTTTCAGTCATTTTTTTCAAATAGGTTCTCAATCCCTTGCTTTCTCTCTTCTCCTTCTGGTACCCCTGTGATGTGAATGTTTTTCCAGATGATGTTGTCCAGAGGTCTCTTAAACTCTCCTCATTTAAAAAAATTTTAATTCTTTTTTCTTTTTACTGTTCTGATTGGGTGTTTTATGCTACCTTATCTTCTAAATTGCCGATTTGATCCTCTGCTTCATCTACTGGTGATTACTTCTAGTGCCTTCTTTATTTCAGTTGTATTCTTCACTCCTGACTGGTTCTTTTTTATGGTTTCTATGTGCTTTTTTTATGCCTGCAATCTCTTTGTTGAAGTTTTCACTAAGTTCCTTGAGCATCCTTATAACCGTTGTTTTGAACTCTGTCTCTGGTAGGTTGCTTGTCACCATTTCGTTTAGTTCTTTTTCTGAAATTTTCTCTTTCATTTGGGACTCATTTCTTTGTTTCCTCATTTTGGCTGCCTCTCTGTGTTTGTTTCTATGTATTAGGTAGATCTTCTATGTTTCCCAGTCTTGGCCAGATGGCCTTATGTAGTAGGTGTCCTGTGGGGCCCAGTGGCACAGTCTCCCTGGTCACCTGCTCTCGGTGCTCCAGGAGTGTCCCTTGTGTGGCTCATGTGTGCCCTCCTGTTATAGTTGAGCCTTAATTGTTACTGGCACATCACTAAGTAGCATTGACCCTCAGGTGACTGTCTGTGGGGTTTGGCCATGTCCACAGCTTATGAGCTGCTGTGTGGAAGGCTTACCCCACTGAGTGGGATTTGCCCCAGTGGGCTCTGGTGCCTGTTGAAACAGTCCTTTGTGTGTGCCACTTGTGGGGCTAATTATGCAGTTGCTCTGTTATGGCCTGAAGCCAACCTCCAAGTATGTTGGTTCTGGGACCCCTTGGGAGGGGCTCCAGGGCAGGCCCGAGTCAGCCACTGCCTGTGACTAGCCGGGGGCTACCTGGTAGGAGCTACAAAATGATTTGCTGTTGTTTGATACCTGTGCTAAGCCTGGAGGCATGTGGGAGAGGCCATGCTGTGAACAGAGGATGGCTGTCACCAGTACCAGGCCTGGGGTAACTCTGCACAAAGCCAGGACACCCAGAGGCCTGCTGCCATCTGCTGGCCCCCTTAAGGTTCAGCCACTGATAAAGTCTCATGTGGTACTTGAATTGGATGAGGTAGGATCTCAGGGAGTCACTAGAGTGGGAAGAGTTGTGGTCACCAGGTTAACGTAGACTCTGGTTTGGTGCTAGTACTGAGCCTGGTGCAGCTCAGCAGAAGTCTCAGAGCACACCAAGACCAGTCACCGTCCACCTGGGGCCTTCTGGACTCCTATAGTTTTCCAAGAAATAACGCAATCAAAAGGGGCTAGCTGCTCCTGGATAAAGTGCCTCCAGCTGTGTGAGAGTTGGGCAGGGTGGAGTCCCAGCTGAGTCAGCAGGGTGGAGCAGTGGAGCTCACCAGACCAATCAGATTCAGATTTGGCTGTGGTGGGGGCGGGCTCAACACAGGAAAGATGGCACCTGCCTGCTGGCTACACTAAGGTGGACCCCTCACGGGGAAAATGCTGACTGTTCTTCAGTCCTTCCTCTGAAGCCACACACCTCAGTTTGCCCCCCAAATGTCTCCGAGGTCCCCTGAGTCACCCTCTCTCCGCTGGAGCCCAAGGTGAGTGCCTGCAAGTGAGTGAGTCTGTGCGTGGGCTGTTTAAGAGAACGGCTGGGTTTCCCACAGCCTTCTGTCCCACCTGGATGGTTGGAATTGCCACTATTTTTCACAACCAGATGTTGTGGGGGCTCTTCTTCCTGGCACCAGTACTTCAGGCTGGGGAGCCTGGTGTGGGGGGCTAGGCCCCTTGCTCCTCTGGGAGGAACCTCCATGGCTGACCTGATTCTCAACCACTACAGGGAGGTTTGGGGCCCGTTCTGTGCCTGTCTCTACTCCCAGTCTTGACATGACTTCTTTATATTTTTAGTTACAGGACTTCAGTTTACTGAATTTCAGGTGGCTCTCCTGTTCTATAATTTAGTTGTAATTTTAAGGTATTCATGGAAGTACATAGGCAGTGTTTATCTAATCCTCCATCTTGTATCCTTCCAAGTACCTCCTTTTTGGATGGATACCAAAAATTTTTAAAAAGATCCTTGGGCCGGCCGAGTGGCGCAGTGGTAGAGAGCTGGCTTGGGACACCAGCGGCCCTGGTTCGGGTCCCACATATGAGGGCCAGTGACACTGCCCTCAAAAAAAAAAAAAGTCCTTTTGGTGCTGCTGCTTTGTGCCATAAACCTTAGGGTAGTCTGCCTGCTTTCCTATGCATTCATTACTGGTCAAGAAAAGCACATGTGAATGAGAGAGGCAAGGAAACACACATGCACACACATGAAGAAGGATGGAGGGGAAATGTTGCATCAATCTGATTGGTGGATGTTTCAGGAGAGATGGTCTCAGCCTAGCAAAGCGGGGACAGTGATGCCTCTGATGGGGGAGGAGTTCCAAAAGCCTTTGGGGTTGTGGAGGGGCACTTGGAATGAGACAAAAAGGCAGAGAGATGAGCTGGCAGTTCTCCAGGGTGAGCCACTAGAGTGCATCTCTCTTCAGATGGGAGGAGGGGAGCCAGAGAGCAGAGAGGACACTCATCCACCTGCCTGGGGCTGCAGCATGAGGGGTGGAGTTAGATACCAGAAAGAACTCCTGGCTGAGAACTGGATGGGAGCTGTGAGTTTCCTTCCCCAACGTCATTGAACATGGGGAAAGGGGCTGGCTGAAATGACCCTGGTGGGCTGGGATGCCTGTGCTGGGGCCCTCTCAGGTCAGGCCTTACCTGAGGTCACTGCTAACCTGGATGAGAGCTTGAGCCCTTGGATGTGGTCTCCGTTGGACTTGAAGGAGGGCAATTTGATCCAGCCATCAGCCTTTGTCTTCTCCAGAAGTTCCTGGTACAGGCTCAGCATGTTTGGATACCAGCTGGCATTGGGAAGGGCATAGTCCTTCAAGTTTGTCTTCTCCAGGCAGAATCTTGAGACCTGGGCAGGAAAAAATCAGGGAGACTAGACAGCTTCCTAGGAGTGGGGTGGGCACTGCTGCTTGGGTGGAGGGACCTCTAGCTGGTATGCTCCTGTGTTCTTGGGCCCCTTGACCCCTTCTACCAGTGTTGACTTGAGGGAAATGGTCCCTCTTCCTTGCAAAGGGTTAGGGGACTCCTAGGGTGACTGTAAAAGGAACCCTAAAACAAAAAGGAAGGAAAAGAGAAGAACTGGGGCTGACAATCAGGAGCATGCTGCTCCATGGTTTGTGAGCTGTTCCTTGGGGCTGTGAACTGCTAGTATTAGCCCCACAGCACAGATGGGAAAACTGAGGAACTATGGCAAAGTCTGCCAAGCTTGTGAGCTCCAGAGCTGAGGGTCAGATCAGAGCCCATTCAGAGATACTATCTTCCCTAGGGGTTTGCCCCCCTTTGGTGAGGACCACGGTTACTGCTCCCTCACCTCAGGGGTCACTCCAGCTCTGTCCACAGCTGTGGGCCTGCCCGGGCAGGATGGCTCATAGAAACATGTTTTGGGTGTTCACAGAGGTGTGGTACCATCTGTGGGACAAGAAGGAGTCCTCTATGGTGTCAAATGCTGACACACCAATCACAGCTGTGGGCAGGAAGCCAGCTGCTTGTCAGGCCCACACACAGGGTCCTCTGTCTGGGGACACCCCAACTCAGCTGCAGGAATCTCATTCCAAAGGGAGGAAAGTGATTACTGGTTGCCACACAAAATTCATGCCAGGAAGAAACTGTCCTGGTGGTCTCGGTTTTGGATCTGGGCTACTTGGGATCCTACCTCCACTTTGCCCAGACAAATAGCTCCCCAACACACTGCCCCCTGTCCCAGCCATGATCTGGTAAGAGGAGATTTGGGGTGCTCCTTCCACCCTGGGCCCCCTGGAGAAGAGTTATCCACTCAGCTGAGCTGGGAGCTCGCTCACCAGGGAGTCTGTGGACTATCCGAATGCTGAGGTCGGGTTGAATCTGGGCAGGATGTAGGGGGCACCAGGAAGAGCTCTGTGGTGGCCGAGTCTTGCTACCACCTGGAAACCTCTCCTGATCATGGCTGATTGCTGGGATTGGAGCTGCAGGGCTGCTGGCCCACTCCTGATGAGGCAGCAAGGTGAGTGAGTGCTTTTCAGCTGTACCTTGGGACTGTCGTGTAGTCACCTCTTAGTCAGGCCTCTCTCCTTTCTGTCACAAAGCTTTCATCAGGGAGCTTCCCCTGCATGTGACAAGGCAAGGCTGGGCTGGTTTGACAAAACACCCCCAGATGCTGGGGGCCTTTAGCTGGTCCCAGCCTCATCCAGTACTTGGGGAGGGGCAGATGCTGGCTGCTTGGGCATGAATGCATAGCTGGGTTGGCTTGCGTTCCGAAAGAAGTATTTTTTTTTTTTTTTTTATTTTAGCTGAGCCATCCTGACACCTGTAGGCAGCTCAGCGGCTGCTCAGCTTGGGCTGGGAATCCAACTAGCAGCCCTGTTGCTCACTCTTGAGCGAGCTCGTAACCAACTGAGCCACTCAGCCGGCCCAAGAAGTATTTTTTAAAGGAGCAAAAAATGTGCATAAAGAAACAGTAAAGGGTACATGAAGGCTTGGAGAGCTGCCCTGGAGTTTGGGGCGGGGGGAGAAAACCCAAGGGAATAACCAGGAAGATATGGGAGGGCTGTCTCTTGTTTGGAGAGTGTTGGTGGAGCGTTTGTGGTGCTCCTCAAGCTCTGGTATGATTCTGCGACTCAGAAAAGCAACTCACATCCTTTAGCCACCCTCTTCTTTAATCCCAAATAAGGAAAAAGGAGTGGGGAGAGGAAGGGCTCCACTGGAGGCCCTGAAGGCTGGGAGCTGACCCCAATCAGGTTGTCCAGGAGGTGGCAAGGGCCGTCCTCCCCAAAAGAGCCAGAAGCTCAACCTGGGAAATTCTTGTTTCGTTGCCTGAGAGCCATGTGGGAGCTGAGTTGTCACCCTTGCATTGTCAGACTTTCTTTGTAGATCATACCTCCCAGTGGGATCTGTATCTCTTGTTGTCTGACTAGAGGATTAACACTTTCTGTGAAATAATAATAAAAAAAAGATGTATATGGGCCGGCCGAGTGGCGCGGTGGTTAAGCGCTGGCTTGGAAAGCCAGCAGCCCTGGTTCGGGTCCTGCATGTGAGGGCCAGTGAAACTGCCCTTAAAAAAAAAAGATGTATATTGGTCTTTGCCCCTTGTTCCTGGCACAGAACTCCTAAATGCCTTGGAATTTCCTGGGTGATAGGAGTATCTTTTGTTCTAATGAGGGGACTCTGGGTGGGCTTCTTGATAGGGGCTGATCACCAGAAAGACCAAACCATGGTTAGAAACTTAGAATTTTCAGTCCCACTTCTCATCCTTCAGGAAGGGGAGAAGGGATGGAGACCGAGTTAACAATTGATCATACCTATGTGAAGAAGCCTCCCTAAAATCCTAAAAGTATGGAGTTTGCAGAGCTTCTGGTTTGGCATTCCCTAACTCCTTGGAGATAGAAGCTCCCACACTCACCCTATATACCTCTTCATCTGTGTCCTTTAACATAGCCTTTGTTATATAAATAACTGGAAAATATCAGTGTTTCCCTGAGTTCTGGGAGCTGTTCTAGCAAATGATTGAATCCAAGGAAGGGGGTGGTGGGAACCTCCAATTTGTAGTCAAGTCAGACAGAAGTTCTGGGACCTACTACTTTCTTTTTTTTTTTTTTAAAGATTTTTTTTGTTTGTTTTTAAAGATTTTTATTGGGGAAATGAAGGAGGGGAACAGTGTTGGGGAATTGGGGAAGGGGAACAGCCAAGTTGCTGTCCGTCAATCTTAGCTGTGGAGGGTGCAGCAAGTTCAGCCCCAAGTCCAGTCATGCCATTCAGCACAAGGTGCTGTGTTCAATTAGTTGTGGGTGGGCATAGCCACCATCCCATGTGGGAGTCGAACCCACAGCCTTGTTAAGAGCATGCACTCGGACTGGCCGAGTGGCTCAGTTGGTTAAAAGTTGGCTTAAGAACGTGAAGCTCTGAGCAACAGGGCCGCTGATTCGATTCCCATGTGGGCTGGTGATGCTGCGACTGAGCTGAGCCGTCGCTGAGCTGCCCACAGGTAGCAGGATGGCTCAGCTGGTGTAACAACAAGATTGCCTGTTCAGTGGTGGGCTACGTCCATCCGCAACTAAGACTGAACTTGGCACCTTGAGCTGAGCTGTCCCCAGGTGGCTCAGTGGATAGAGTGTGCGCTCTTAACAACAAGGTTGCTGGTTCGACTCCCGCATGGGATGGTGGCTACAGCCACCTGCAACTAAGATTGAACACAGCGCCTTGAGCTCAGAGGCCACGAGTTGCTGACAAGAAGCCAGATGGCGACTGGTACCCTCCACAATGAAGATTGAAGAACAACAACTTGGCTGGTCTCATTCCCCAATTCCCCAACAGTGTTCCCCTCCCCCAATCTTCCAATAAAATCTTTAAAAAAAAAAGAGCACGCTCTCTATCCCCTGAGCCACCTGGGCAGCAGCTCAGCTCAAGGTGCCGAATTCAGTCTTTAGTTGTGGGCAGGCATAGGTCACCATCTCAAACAGTCACCTTGTTGTTAGGAGCACATGCTCTCACCAGCTGAGCCATCCTGCCTCCTGTTCGCAACTCAGCAGCAGCTCAGCTGGGGCTTACCTCACTGGCCCATGTGGGAATTGAACCGGCTACCCTGTTGCACAGAGCTTGCACTCTTGAGCAAGTTCTTAACCAACTGAGCCACTCGGCCGGCCCTGGACCTACTATTTTCCATTGGCATCTGAAATGAGGGGCCATGTCATGGGACAGAGCTCTTAACGTGTACTAACTCTGGTTAGTGTCAGAGTTGAGTTTGTGGGACATCTAGCTGGGATCACAGAGAAATGCTTGGTGGTAGGGGGGCAAATGTTCATATCTGACGGGGAAACATTGATACCTGGTGTCAGAAGTGTGTGTGGAGAGTGAAGGAGAAACACAGGGAATTTTTCTTACAGATATCCTCCCCCTTTAGTTGTTTCACAATTTTTGGTTAAATAAACTTTTAAATACTTACATCATTATGATTATATAAATTTTGTTCTCAACCTCACCCCATATTATAGTTAGATTTCCTTTCCTGTATCACTTTTATCTTCCTTGAGTTGATAATTACCAAGATTCAGCCGGATGCTGTGGTCCAGGGGAAACACAGGGGAATTGAAGGAGCTGACCAAGAGTTGAGATGATCTCAACCGTCATCTCCCAGCTGGGAGGGAAGAGATTCCACAAGAGAGAAAATACAAGAAATGAAGATCTGGCCAGGTCTGCAATATTTAAGAGTAGATATAATGGGCTCAAAACTATGGCCATTGGGGCCGGCCGAGTGGCGCGGTGGTTAAGAGCTGGCTTGGGACACCAGCAGCCCCGGTTCAGGTCCCACATATAAGGGCCAGTGACACTGCCCTCAAAAAAAGAAACAAAAAAAAACTATGGCCGTTGGAGGTAATTAGAAAGAAGGAAATGTGAGGAGGACATCTACGGTAATGGCAAAACCACGGGTGAGGCCCTGAATTGGGTTGATTGGGGTAGAATGGTGGAGGTGGACTAAGGCTTAGATTGTGGAAAGTGCCCCTTTCCCCCTTTGTGACTCTTCCATGCATCCTGTGTGTTCTTCCTGTGACTTGGAAGTGGCCACATGTGTGACCCAGACCTTCCTAGATGTGGGCTGGGAGGTCAGCTGTCCAGAGAGGTGGGAACATGCTTGGCTGTGCCTCGAATGGGTTTTGTTCTGTGAGCTTCAGCCAGGTTTTCTTCTGTGAACTCAGCTCAGGGAAAACACAGCATCTCCCCAGACCTGGACTCTCTGGAGAAGCAATCAGGAAAGAGGGAAGCCAGCTGTGCTCTCTGCCTGGTGTGTTTCCAGTCTAGGGCTCATGGGGGAATGCTATTTGGGGGATTCTCTTGCTGAGCACATCCTGGGTCTGCCCTGCCCCATGGCACAGGAGAACCAGCCGTGAGGCACTGGTAAATGATTAACAACAAGCTCTTGATGGGGAGGGAGCTCTGATTGGCAGCCTCCGCCCACTTCTGTGGTGTAAACATTTCCACAGTGGCTGATTTCAAGCTACCAAAATGAAGCCACTGACCCTGAGTGTGAAGCTGGGGAGAGACGTGCACATATGGCTGCTGCTGTCTGGTGGGAACTGGCTCCAGCCAAAACGAGAATGCTCTTTGGGAGCAAAGCAACACCGAGGCCTGGGCAGATTCAGCAACACTTCTTGGTCCCAGGCCCTTTCTTCCTTTGTATCAGGCTCCCAAATTTAAACTCACACCCACTTCTCTCCTGGAGTTCCCTTCCCTCACAAGACAGACCATGCAGTAACACTTAGTCCCATCCTCCCTTGCTGCCTGCCAAACCGGTTCACGGGACATTAAAAGAGAAAAATGGTAACATTTCCAGAAAACTTACAAAATCCTTGGGGGCCCCAGAAGCCCTCTCAGGTCATTCTGGACTCATGGTGGAGCTGCCCTGAGAGGGGCTGGCCAGCTCCCCGCTGTGATGGAGGCATCCCCAGCACTTGGTGAGGCTTCCCCCTGGCCCTTCTGGATGAGGAAGGAACTTTCCTGGTGGCTTCCCAGGTGCCGTTGCTATTGTCCTCTGTCAACTCAATCTCCTGTAGGCCGACCCCCAGAGACTTACGGAGGGCTCCCAGGCTGCACATTTCCCTCTCAGGCTGGGGCTGACCTTGGACTCTGTTCAGCCTGGTCCTGCCATCAGGGAAGCTCAGTTTCTTTGATCTTTTGAGCTAAAGGTCAGGGACAGGCTGGGCAGGAGCAGCTGTGCTCCTGCCCAGAGAGTGATAGGCAAACCTGGGGGCACTCAGCAGGGAGTGGGGGTTGTGCAGCCCTGGTTCTCCTCCTCTCGGGGAGCCACCGTGATGGGACGCAGGCCCAGTGTAGCTCTTCTGACTTTCCAACCGAAGCCAGCACAAATCCAGACTTTTATGTGATACCTTATAGCTTTTAAACGTTGCAACTGGTTTATAAAGATATTGCATGTAGGGCCTGCCGAGTGGCACGGTGGTTAAGCGCTGGCTTGGGAAGCCAGCAGCCCCAGTTCGGGTCCCACATATGAGGGCCAGTGACACTGCCCTCAAAAAAAAAAAAAAAAGATATTGCATGAGCCAAAACCAGTATCTTTGCCTGGATCTGGTCCTGCAGGCTGCCGGTCATGCCACAAGCTTCCTAGCTCATTCCTGGGCCCTTCCCTCCCATCACTCTTCCTGGAGTCTGTTGCTTGTCTGCCCCAGATCTCATCTCTCTGCTCTCAGATCAGCCATCTTTTCCTGGTTCCCTCACAGAGGAATATTCCTGACATTCATTTTATACCCTCGATGCTGAGGGTGTGGAAGGGCTTAGAGGAGGGGAGGGGAACCACCACAGCTCAAGGACGGTCACGTGTTTCCAGGGGGAGCCAGCTGGGACCCTCATTTTTCACTAATATCATGTGTTGGTGTGAACACTGGACTAACCAATGTGCTCCAGGTTCGACACATGAGCTGCAAAAGCCACCCCAACCTCTGCATGCAGGTGAGTCATGTCTTACCCCCTCCCCCTTCCCCCAGGGTTGCTCCTCCTGTCCCCCTGTAGGAAGTCCAAGAAGCCAGGAGCCACCAGGACCTAGGGGGCAGCCCCAGTCCCTAACATGGCAAACAGTGGGGGAGAGACTCTGAAGGACCAATCTCTGTGGCTGGTGCTGTGGTATCTCCAGTGGTCCCTTAACTCACGGTGGCAACTGAGACATGTTCCCCATGGACCCTGTCTTTCTTCTAGTTACTGTAGCCTCCCAGGCACACCCTTGCTTCCACAATGAAAGCCACCACTGCTTTCTGGAGGATGGGGTGACAAGAGGATGTTCCTCTCCCAGGCGAGGCTCACCTCTGGCTGCTCCCTCTGACTGAACTCAGGCGGGCCTGGGTTCCCACTGCTATGCCACCCTACACACAGATGCAGTTCCTCAGCTGTGGCCACATGTGTGACCACTCTGGGCATGCAGATTCTGTCACCAGACAGGCTGGGAGTCAGGCCAACTCATGGCTCTGACCCCACAAACCCCTTCCCTTCCTGCTCTTGTGCACCGCTCCTGCCTCCTCCTGCCTTCCTCTCTCCCTGCGGCTCCACCCTTGCCACCTGGGTACTTCCAGACATGACTCAAAAGCTTTCAGTCTTAGAAAGCACCCAGGATCCTTATGCAAATCACCACCCCCCTCACCTCCCACTGACTTCCTGGGACCCACATATTGGTAGTTAAAAAGGGCAGTATGTGAAGGGATGGGGTGGCTTGGCTCACCCCTTCCGCCTGCCTGCCTGACAAGATTCTACGACTGGAGACAGAAAACGAGTGACACATCAACCAGAAATGGCTCGTTTTCTTGGAAAAATGTTTTGAAGGATTAGCTGACGAGGAACTTCTCTGTTGGTTGTATGTCGAGTTCGTCTCCTGTTGGCTTATAAATTCCTTGACTATCCCTATGCTTATTTAATATTTAAACTCCCAACCCTTAACACATGGCTGTGTCTTGTGGGCTCAAAAGTGGTCTTCAGGAGAGAGAATAGCAACCGCACCTGGGAAGCCACCAGGAAAGTTCCTTCCTCATCCAGGAGGGCCAGGGGGAACCCTCACCAAGTGCTGGGGATGCCTCCATCACAGCGGGGAGCCAGCCAGTCCGTCTCTCCTCTCCGGGCAGCTCCACCATGAGTCCACCTGAGAGGGCTTCTGGGGCCCCCAAGGACTTCGTAAGTTTTCTGGAAATGTTACCATTTTTCTCTTTTAATGTCCCGTGAACCGGTTTGGTGGGCAGCAAGGGAGGATGGGACTAAGTGTTACTGCATGGTCTGCCTTGTGAGGGAAGGGAACTCCAGGAGAGAAGTGGGTGTGAGTTTAAATTTGGGAGCCTGATACAAAGGAAGAAACCAAATAATCCTATAGTAAAGATATTTTCATAGCAGGTTTACAAGCCTAATTATTATACTGATATTAGGAATGGTTCCTATTTCCTCGGTGTGCACTGTGTTTACTTGTGATAAAAGCCTGGAAGTACCGTTGAAACAAAACCATCAGGGATTAAAAACTGGCAGCAAATGAATCACAGAGTGGAAAACCAAGGGTTCGTGATCTTTTTAAAAATAAAACCAAGGTTGAGGCTCCCAACGCCAGGATTGAGTTTTTAAAAATGTTTCTTAAGAGAGAATTTGATACAATAGAAATCTAAAACATTCCATCACGGAATACACAAATTCTTGCAAAGCTCCTATTAAAAAGTTCCTATTTTGAAGTTTCATAGATTCTGATTCAAAGCAAAGGATGTTGGTAAGGGAAATGACACGAGAGTACTTTGTCAAGTATGAACTTAACACTGCTGACATGGCTCCCAACCAATGTGGGTGAAGAAGAGTGACAATTACAGAAAGCATGTATTTTACCTTCATTTTTTCACTTAGTCCCCATGACTGTCCTAGGAAATAGGGACTAACATATCTCCACTTTACAGATGAGGAAACGGGGCCATTCAGAGGTTACCTAGCTTGCCCAAGAGTACATAGCCTGCACTTGAACCCAGGCCTACACCCAAGCTCTTCCACCAGCCAAAGGCTGTAATCGTGGCTTAAACACCCCTTTAGCTGAGCACAGAATCCACCTCTGGCCAACAGAAGGCGAGTTCCAGCGAGTTCTGTCTTCGCTATCAGGATACTGTTCTGGTTGAATCCTTTCTCTTGCTCCCTGGGGATACATCAAACAGTCACTGTATACTTACTCTGCAGGAACTAAGGGCTTGTGCATGGACTTTCTCTTTTTTTTTTTTTTTTTTTTTAAAGATTTTATTGGGAAATTGGCAGAGGGGAACAGCGTTGGGGAATCGGGGAAGGGGAACAGACAAGTTGCCGTCTTCCTGCTCTTCAGTTCAGTTGCGGAGGATGTTGCTTCACTGTTGGTATCGTCATTGCGCTCTTCCCGGATGAGGCAGATCGGTCGCTGGCCTCTGGATGTCGCTCATCGCGGCTATTGGCAGCTCACGCTTGGCTGCCAGCTGCTCACGCTGGCTGCGGGCCACTCACTGCAGCCCACGGCAGCCCACTGCAGCAGGGGCTGCAGCCCACACCATCACCGGGGCTCGCACAGCCCAGCTCCAGGTGGAGCTGTTGCTAGCTGTAGAGGGCAGTGTCACTGGCCCGCATGTGGGATCCGAACCGGGGCCGCTGGCATCCCAAAACCAGCGCTTAACCAATGCGCCACTCGGCCGGCCCTGGACTTTCTCTTTTAATCTCTATATCCCTGAGGTAGTCACTGTTGTAAAAATTCCATTTTTATTTTATCAAAGTAATTTCTTACACAGCTCTTGGATCCAAGTTTTGGGGAACTCAAGTTGATTATAAAAAACAGTGCAGGGCCGGTCAAGTGGTGTGGTGGTTAAGAGCTGGCTTGGGACATCAGTGGCCCTAGTTCGGATCCCACATATGAGGGACAGTGACACTGTCCTCTCCAGCTAAGATGGTGAACAACAGCTCCACCTGGAGCTGGGCTGCTGTGAGTCCCCAGGACAGCATAGCTGCAGTACCTGCTGCAGTGGGCTGCCATAGGCTACAGTGAGTGGCTGGCAGCCAGTGTGAGTGGCTGGCAGCCAGTTTGAACTGCCAAGAACCGCTGTGAGTGGCCGTCCAAAGGCCGGCGACCAATCTGCCTCAGCCAGGAAGAACACAATGATGATACCAACATGGGCCAGTGAAGCAATATCCTTTACAACTAGACTGAAGAACAAAAGGACAGCAACTTGTCTGTTCCCCTTCCCCAATTCCCCAATGCTGTTCCCATCCCCTAATTCCCCAATAAAAATCTTAAAAAAAACAAAACAAAACAGTGTATTCCCTCCACCCCGCTCCATTCCCACTTCCACAGACTCCATCCCTTGTAACTATTGCACCTGTTGCTTCTGTTTTTTACAATTTGCCTAATGTGCTTTTTTATTTTGCCAGTGTTAGGTTCATGACTTGACAAAGTACTCTGGTATCATTTCCCTTATATATATATATATATATATATTTTTTTTTTTTTTAAAGATTTTATTGGGGAATTGGGGGAGAGGAACAGCATTGGGGAATTGAGGAAGGGGAACAGACAAGTCGCTGTCCTTTTGTTCCTCAGTCTGGTTGTAGAGGACGTCGCTTCACTGGCCCATGTTGGTATCATTATTGCGCTCTTCCTGGGTGAGGCAGTCGCCCGCCGGCCATTAGATGGCCGCTCACTGCTGCTCATGGCAGCTCATGCTGGCTGCCAGCTAGCCCCACTGCAGCCCACGCCGTTGCCGGGAACTCACGGCAGCCCAGCTCCAGGTCAAGCTGTTGTTTACAACCTTAGCTGAAGAGGGCTCAACTCACTGGCATATGTGGGAATCGAACCAGCAGCCCTGTTGTTCAGAGCTCGTGCTCTTAACTGAGCCAGTTGGCCGGCCCTCCATATTTTGTTTTGAATCAGAACCTATGAAACTTCAAAAGAACAGCTTTTTAATAGGAGCTTTGTAAGAGTTTGTATATTCAGTGATGCAATGTTTTAGATTTCTATTGTATCAAATTCTCTCTTAAGAAACATTTTAAAAAACTCAATCCTGGCATTGGGAGCCTCAATCTTGGTTTTATTTTTAAAAAGATCACGAGCCTTTGGTCTTCCACTCTGTGATTTCTTTGCTGCCAGTTTTTAACCCCTGATGGTTTTGTTTCAACGGTACTCTCAGGCTTTTATCACAAATAAATACAGTGCACACCGAGGAAACAGGAACCATTCCTAATATCAGTCTGATAATTAGGCTTGTAAACCTGCTATGTAAAAATCTTCACTATAGGATTATTGGGTTTGCTAGCATGTGTCACTAGCATTTAAATCACTTAGTCTTCTTGATCAGTTATCCATTGCTACCTTACTTCAGATTTTAGCAGCGTAAAATGACATTTGTTCCTTCACACCACTTCTGAGGGCCGAGGCTCTGGGAGTGGTTCTGGTCCAGGGTCTTTCATGAGTTTGCAGTCAAGCTGGTGGCCGGGGTTGTGTTCCCTGATGTCTTCACTGGGGCTGGAAACTTCCTCAACACGTGGACCTCTCCACAGGGCTGCTTTTGACATGGGTTCCCTCAGAGTGGATGATGAGGCAGAGGGAGAGACAACTTCGCTGAATTCATTTATTAACTCTGGTTGTTTTTGGTGGATTCTTTGGGATTATTTATCTCTGTATAGAATCATGTCATCTGCACATGGTTTTAGTTCCTCCTTTTCAATTTGGATCCTTAAATTTTTTTCAATTGCTCTGCCTAGGACTTCTAAGACGATGTTGAATACTGGTAGTAAAAGTGAGAGTCTTTGGTTCCGGATTTTAGCGGGAAAGCTTTCAGTCTTTTGCCACTGAGTATGACAGTAGCTGCGGGGTTTTCATAGATGCTGTTTATTATGTTAAGGAAGTTCTTTCTGTTTCTACTTTGAGTGTTTTTGTCATGAAAAGGGATTGGATTTTGTCAAATGCCTTTTCTGCATCAATTGAGGTGATCATGTGGTTTTATTCCTTTGTTCTATTAATGTGGTCCATTACATTGATTTTCTTATGTTAAACTACACTTGAGTTTCTGGGATAGATCCCATTTGATTGTGACTGTAATGTTTTAAATGTGCTGTTAGATTCAATTTGCTAGTATCTGGTTGAGGATTTTCGCATCTATATTCATAAAGGATATTGCTCTGTAGTGTTTGTTTCTTCCTTGCAGTATCTTTTCTGCAGCCCACTTAATTTTAAATCCATAATTAAGATGAGGAATAAGCCAATTCTGTGATTCTGAGCTGATCACAGGAGTGCCAGACCAAGAATACTATTAAATTTTAAAGTTCCACAAGACATCAAATCCATGACTTTTCAGTGATCTCAATTGGAAAGCAATTGTCTTGTTGTCTCTGCCAAAGAGAACGTTGTAAACTTGACACTGAATCGTGTGTTTGGCTAGGGTTAGTAGGTAGACCAATGTTTTGCCCCCCCACCCCCCCACCCCAAACTGGCTGGGATAGAGGAAAGGTCACTGTCCCAAGAAGGTAATGGGGTGGGAAACATAGTAACATGGCGGACATGAGCTTCCTTAATACAGAACAAAAAGGTTTTCTTGACTTCCTTTTATGTTTCCTTCTGCCTTCCCATGGGAGAAAAAAAGATAATCTTAGTTTTCATTACTTCTTATTCTTCTAACAATGGATTTCTGTACATGGCTATCTTTCTGTTGTGATTCTTAGACATTTAGAAACCTGGGGTTAAGAACAAAAATTTTCATGGCCTAATTATGTTTGTACTGATGGTTCTAAGATATTTTGACACTGAGTGGCATCAATTCCTAATCTTAATTTAAACTGTTACTCAAGACCCCTGTGTGAGGAGGGGACATGTGCAGTGAGGAATGGCTCCCTGGGTTCCACAGAAAACTCGTGATAAGAGTGGAGCTGGATACAGTTCTGATTGCACCTCCCTTCTTTCTGACTCTTCAGCCACCTTTGACCCCAACTTACATATTTATCAACACACAACCCAATGAAAGCAAGTATGCCAGGGTTTGGTCAAGCTTAGGAACAGAGTCTGCTGTACAGCAGAGAAACCATTTTGTCCTCACTGGCCCTGGGAAAAGACTGTGGTAACAGCTACTGAGCTTTTCTATTAGTCAATCTCATAGAGTCACGTTCCTGTACTGCAGTGAACCCCGGACATGGCCAGACCAGTGTGAGAATTAAAACTGAGGTGGGGAGATAGGCAGGTAGGAGCACACTTAACAGGAAAAAGAAAAACTGGTCATTGGGCATTCTCTCAGGCTTATGGGCCTTGAAGGAAGGTCTGTTGTGCTGCAGCACTTTTGCAAACCTGTTTGGATAAAACAAATGTTTACTGCTGGGTCACTCCTTTGCCTTCACATTATTTAAGCTGTCTCGTGTCCACAAACAGCAAGAGAGCCAGGATAAGTGGAGCCTGAAGATGGGACAGAATTGCTGCAATCTCATGATAACACGTGAACAGCTGCTTCTTATGCATGAGCAAAGTGGTTTCTTGAGATGGAACCTACTCCTGGTGAGGATGCTGTGAAGGTTATTGGAATGACAACAAAGGATTTAGAATATTACATACACTTAGTTAATAAAGCAGTGGCAAAGTTTGAGAGAATTGACTCCAATTTTGGCAGTTCTATTGTGTGTACAATGCTATCAAACAGCATCATCTACTACCGAGAAATTGTTTATAAAAGAGTCAATAGTGTAGCAAACTTCATCATTGTCACATGTTAGAAGTTGCCACGGCCACCCCACCTTCAGCACCCACCACCCTGATCAGTCAGCAGCCATCATCATCGCGGCAGGGTCCTCCACCAGCAAAAAGATTACAACTCACTGAAGGCTCAGATGATGGTTAGCATATTTTAGCAAAAAAGTATTTAAAATTAAGGTATATGCATTGGCTCTTGCACACTTAATAGGCTCCAGTATAAACATAGCTTTTATATGCACCTGGAAACCAAACAATTCATGTGACTCACTTTACTGCGATTCTCATTTTATTATGGCAGTCTGGACCCAAACCCGTTTCACTCCCATCCGCTGTCTTCATGGGGCCTTCTCCTGTGTCTTCACATCCTCTTTCCTCTATGCATAATCTGCCTGCCTCTGTGTCCAAATGTCCCCTTTCTATAAGGACATTAGTCATATTGATAGGGTCAACCCTAATGTTCTCATTTTAACTCAATTACCTCTAAAAAGACCCTATTTTCAAATAAGGTCACATGAGGTACTGAGGGTTAGGACTTCAACATACCTTTTTGAGGGGACACAATTCAACCCATCATAGAACCTTCAACAAGACTAAAAATGAACGGAGAGACTAATTAGAAAACATTCTGCTTCCAATAGGTTGAATAGACTCTATTGCAAACAATAGTCTTTGGCCTTCAGTTTCTTTCCTTTCTTTCCCTCTAAAGAAAATTCAGGCTACAGAGGAACAAGGCAAACAAATAAAGGAATAAAAACTCATAGACACAGAAAATAGTTTAATGGTTACCAGAGGGTAAGTGGGGAGAGGGTTGTAGATGAGGGTAAATGTGGTCAAATATATGGTGATGGAAGAACTCACTCTGGGTGGCGAACACACATTGTGATATATAGATGATGTGTTATAGAATTGTACACTTGAAACCTATGTAATTTTACTAACCATTGTCACTCCAATAAACTTTTTTTTTTAAAGATTTTATTGGGGAACTGGGGAGAACAGCGTTGGGGAGTCAGGGAAGGGGAACAGACAAGTTGCTGCCTTTTTATTCTTCAGTCTAGTTGCGGAGGACGTTGCTTCACTGGCCCATGTACGTATCATCATTGCGCTCTTCCCGGATGAGGCAGATAGGTCGCCGGCCTCTGGATGGTCGCTCACCGCGGCTATTGGCAGCTCACGCTGGCTGCCGGCCGCTCACTGTAGCCTATGGCAGCCCACTGCAGCAGGGGCTGCAGCCCACACCGTCGCCAGGGCTCGCACAACAGCTCCAGGTGGAGCTGTTAGCTGTAGAGGGCAGTGTCACTGGTCCTCATATGTGGGATCCAAACCAGGGCTGCTGGCATCCCAAAACCAGCTCTTAACCAATGCGCCATTAGGCCTGCCCGATAACTTTTAATTTTAAAAAAAAGGAAGTTTAGGGCTGACCGAGTGGCATGGTGGTTAAGCGCTGGCTTGGGAAGTCAGTGGCCCCGGTTTGGGTCCCACATATGAGGGCCAATGACACTGCCCTCAAAAAAAACAAAATAGGGCCGGCCGAGTGGCACATAGGTTAAGCGCTGGGTTGGGAAGCCAGTGGCCCCGGTTCGGGTCCCACATATGAGGGCCAGTGACACTGCCCTCAAAAAAAACCAAAAAAAACAAAAACAAAAATAAACAAAAAGGAAGTTCAGGCTGAACAATATGAAATCGCCATTTCTGAAGGTCAGAATATTGATAATTTCCTATGGCTCAACCTAATAATTTAGGAATAGCCTTGTGGTACCCTA
This sequence comes from Aselliscus stoliczkanus, assembly GCA_033961575.1. Lineage (NCBI taxonomy): Eukaryota > Metazoa > Chordata > Mammalia > Chiroptera > Hipposideridae > Aselliscus > Aselliscus stoliczkanus. The sequence continues at coordinate 104,703,391 of CM066739.1, forward strand.
TCCATTCATCCTTCCAGCCAAAACATTAGCTGTACTCCCACTTCCAGAGCTGACTGACCCTGGGATGGCCAAACCCAAGGAAGACTCAGGTCTAGAGGCTTCTCTTGGGCCCTCCTGTGGTTCCCAAGCTGCCAGAAAGAGCCCAGCAGACAGGTCACTACGGAGCCGAGGCTGTGGCTGGCAGTCTCCTCTTCCTGGGAACCCTGACAGCTTGGGGATGTGCCAGGCTCACAGCTCTGCAGCTGATATGTCTGGGATTAGCTACCCTTCCTTTCCAGGTTTCATTCTACTTGACCCTGAAACTACTGAGATGGTGGGCTTTTAAGATTCGCATGACACAGGATTGCCACAAACCTTCAGTTAGTAAAAAACATAGTATTTGAGAAGCACAATCCAGTAAAGCACAACCAAATGAGGTACATTTCTATCTACCAGCCAAGGAATGCCTGAGGCGACCAGCAGCTAGCAGCAGGCATGGAACAGCTTTCAGAGCAAGCACGGCCTTGCTGACACCTTGGAGGCGATGAGTTTCTGTTGTTTGAAGCCACCCCGTGTGTGGTGTTTTGTTATGGCAGCCTGAATGCTATGGTGTGAATGTTTGTGTCCCCCTAAAACTCAAATGTTGAAACCCTAATGCTCAATGTGATGGTACCAGTCAGAGGGGCTTTTGGGAGGTGCTTAAGTAATGAGGGTGGAGGCCTCAAGAATGGGGTTAGTGCCCTTTCAAAGAAAGATCCAGAGAGCTCTCCAGTCCCTTCATCCATATGAGGACACAGTGAGAAGGTGCAGCTAAGAACCTGGAGACGAGATGTCACGGGCAGATGACCGGGACAGTGCCTTGATCTTGGCTCTTCCGGCCTCCAGAACCATGAGCAGTAAACCTCTGTTGTTTGTAAGCCACCCAGTCTGTGGTATTTTGTTGCAGCAGCCTGAACAAATTACACACAGGAAACAACTCCAGGCTCCTTCCAGGGATTGGACAGACTATGCTGTTGGTAAGAAACAGCTGCACAGCCAGTGTTCAAAACGGCACAGTGGTTTAATCCCTAGAAGCCAAGACAACTGACTGGAGGTGTCTATCCTATAGGAACCAGCCGTGTTTCCTACTGTGGTTGGAAAGATCTGGATACACCAAAGCTAGCTTTGTTGAGACTAATTTTTTTTATTTTTTTTGAGGGCAGTGTCTCTGGCCCTCACATGCGGGATCCGAACCAGGGCCGCTGGCATCCCAAGCCAGCTCCCAACCACCACACCACTTGGCTGGCCCCCAAAGCTAGCTTTGTAATTCATCATGCATGCACGCACGTACCACACACACATGCACGTATGCACCCACATATTTATTCCTTCCTTTGGTGTCCTGGCATTTCCAAGTTTGCAGTGAAAGTTTCAACATGAATCGTTTCTCCAGTCTGCAGTGGGGCAGATGTCACCCTCAGGAGCCCATCGACATTTCAGGAAAACCAGACACTTATCCTAAGATGACACCAGGAATTGCTTACACTCTCACAGGAAGTGTTTCTGTGTTAAAAAGTCCAGAGGGTGAAACAGAGCCCCCGGGGTTGTACTCAGTGGACCGTTCAGGGAGGCTGTGTTAGCAGCCTCACCCACTGGGGGCCTCGAAGGTGGGGGAGCAGGCAGGACTAGGGGCCACAGCTTCTTCTGGAGGAAGAAGAGCCATATGCAGAGCGGTGCAGAATTCACCAGAAAGTCTCTTATGTCAAACTTTTCTCAGGCTCCAGCTTTATAAATAAGCCTACGCAAACGAAAAAACAGAAAAAGATGATAAGTCAACTGGCTTCAGTCTGATGGGACTTCTCTAAGTAGAAATATATATAATCAAAGAAAAGCGTTTAGATCCATATTTGCACCCTCGATATATCTCTCATTTTTCAGCCAAATTAAGAATAGACTTTTGACTGTCTCAATGCTGTATGATCTTCCCTGGGTTACCAGGCCCTCTATCACGTGGTCATTTCATGGTTCATTACTGCTTCCATTACAGATAGTCAGGGATGTGAAGGGAAATAAAATTACAACCGAGCCATCTGGTACCTTTATGATACTGGAAGGCTGAGCAAGACAGGAAGTGTAAACCACAGGCTGGGATGGAGTTTTTAACCTGACTATGGGTTCAAATTATTCATGATCTTCTTCCTGCTTCTTTTCTCCATCATTCCTGCAGACAGCTGTTGCTTAGTGGAAAAATGAATTTCTTAAACAAGGCACAAAAAGCATTAACCACAAAGGAGAAAATTTAATAAATGTGACCACATTAACATTAAAAACTTACATTCATGAAAAAGCAAATGAGGGCCAGCTGAGTGGCGCATTGGTTAAGAGCTGGCTTGGGATGCCAGCGACCCCAGTTGGGATCCCACATAGGAGGGCCAGTGACACTGTCCTCTACAGCAAACAACAGCTCCACCTGGAGCTGGGCTGCAAGCCCTGGCAACAGTGTAAGCTGCAGTCCCTGCTGCAGTGGGCTGCCATAGGCTACAGTGAGTGGCCAGCAGCCAGGGTGAGCAGCCGGCAACCAGCGTGAGCTGACAATAGCCGCAGTGAGCGATCATCCAGAGACAGGAGACCGATCTGCCTCACTCGGGAAGAGCGCAATGATGATACCAACATGGACCAGTGAAGCAACGTCCTCTACAACTACAATGAAGAACAAAAGGACAGCAACTTGTCTGTTCCCCCTCCCTGATTCCCCAATAAAATCTTTAAAAAACAGCAAATGAAAGACATCTTACATACTGAAAGAAGATATGTGCAGCTTATAAATCCAATAATAAGGTTACTTTAATATAAAATAATAAAGAACTATAAATCAGAAAAAAAATAAGGGAAAAAACACAAAACATAGGCTGACCAAACAGGAATTCCACAGAATGCGAAACAAATATATATGGTTAATAAATACATGAAGAGATGCTCAACTCCATATGTGATCAGGAAAATGTAAATCAAAATTACATGGAGACACCACTTTATAACCGTTCACTGGCAAATATCCAGGAGCCTTACTTTACCAATTGCTAGAGAAGCTGGGAATCAACAGGCCCTCAGATGTTGCCGGTGGGAGTGTAATTAGGTACAGCTTTAGAAAACACCCTGACATTCCCCTGTAAATCTGAACACTCTCACTCTACAACCGCAAATCCTCCTAAGTATATGCCCAGCCCTTGCCCATGCACACCACCAGGAGACACAAGCAAGAATGCCCACAGCAGCCCCATTCACAAGTCAAAAGGAGATCAATCTCTTGTGACACTGTCACACAGTGGAACATTATACAGCAGGAAAAAGGAGCAAACTACATAGCCAGCAACGTGGCTAAACCTTGGTGCCATGAAGCGAAGGGACCAAACACTCGGGTCCCAGACAAGTACATGCAGCATGGCCTCTTTTCTGCTAAATTCAAAACCAAATGCAAAACAATATATTCCTTAGATATGCCTATGGCCTTGATAAAACAGAAATGTTGAAAATAATAAGGTACAAAGGAATAAAGCCTACAAAATTCTAGACCAGAGTTGGAGGAAAGCAAGAGGGTGAGATGGGGAGTCATTAGACAGGGATAAAGTATTATTAAGATTCTGGTTCTTGTTCGGTGGCGGGTTCCAGGATGTTTATTATTCAATGAAAAATATAAGTGCGTTAGTGAATTACTAAATGAAAGAGGACCATTCATGTACCATCGATGACTGTGTGCCCTACAATCAAGGCTTATGATGAACCCAAACCTGTGCCATCTGAGGCCCATTAAAAAAAAACAAAAGAATACAAACGAACGAGAAGCCCTGGGTCCCTAAATTCACTTGTCTCAATCCCACGTGAATGAGGGTGAGGCTGCAAGGCCCCGAGAGAACTGGGAGCTGTGCTGAGCTCGGGAGCACTTCTAGTCCATGGCCACAGAGCTCTCGAAAGGAAGTGACCTGCGACTCCAAGACAGCAGCGACAGGGTGATTTCTTTTCCCACTTAAACATTCACATCTGTACCCAAGTTTGCAATCTTTTTCTTTTTTCTTAAAGATTTTATTGGTGAATTGGGGGAGGGGAACAGCGCTGGGGAATTGGGGAAGGGGAACAGACAAGTTGCTGTCTTTTTGTTCTTCAGTCTAGTTGCTGAGGATGTTGCTTCACTGGCCTATGTTGGTATCGTCATTGTGCTCTTCCCGGATGAGGCAGATGGGTCGCCAGCCTCTGGATGTTGCTCACCGGGGCTACTGGCAGCTCACACTGGCTGCCAGCCACTCACTGTAGCCTATGGCAGCCCACTGCAGCAGGGGCTGCAGCCCACACTGGCGCCAGGGCTCGCACAGCCCAGCTCCAGGTAGAGCTGTTGTTAACTGTAGAGGGCAGTGGGACCCGAACCGGGGCCACTGGCATCCCAAGCCAGCTCTTAATCAATGCGCCACTCAGCCGGCCCTGCAATCTTTTTCTTAAATCTGGCTTCTTAAGTTGTGTAAGCTTAGGGCCCGCCTGCCGAGTGGCGCGGTGGTTAAGCGCTGGCTTGGGAAGCCAGAGGCCCCGGTTCAGGTCCCACATATGAGGGCCAGTGACACTGCCCTCAAAAAACAAACAAACAAACAAAAAAAGTTGTGTAAGCTTTCCATCCCATAAAACCTAGCTCCTCTCTTAGTAATGCCTTCACACAGCCATTTTCACCAGGTAAAAAGGGCCTACAGTGGGCCCTCCCTCCCACCCCACCAGGTCCCCTTCCCAGGGGCAGCCCGTGTCCACCTGTGTGACTTTCCTGAAACAGTCTAAGCCATACAAGCATATATAGATATTTTCACCTCCCTCCCATGTCTTACTTTCATTTTGAAATAATTTCAAGTTTATAGAAAAACTGTGAGACTAGTACAAGGAACTGTTTCCTCCTGAAACTTGCCAAAATCTGTGCAAAATGACAGTATACGAAGTTCCTCATCACAACACTCTTGGTAAGAGCAAAAGGCGGGGAGAACATTCCCATCCAACATCTGGGACCCCAACCCACACTTTCCGTATCTGGAGCTCCCTGGTCCGACAGTGAGAAACCTGTCCTGTCATGACTGCCAGCCTGCACAGATGCCACTGTCACCCTGTGCGCTCTGACACATCACTCTCCATGTGGACCCTGTCCTAACCCTCCTTGTGCCCTGACACCCCACACTGGGCCCCTGCCCCGAGTGGACACCTCTTTCCACTCAGGCTCCCACACGGAGGTGGGCTATGGCGGCCACCTCTCCCTGTGGCCTCCCCCTGACCTTGACTCTACTTAATGGCTTTTGGAATAAATTATTCAGGAAGGAAGGAAAGGAAGAGAACAGGAAGGATCTGTCTACTTTTTCTGCACTAATAATGTACTACATTCACTGTCTTGTACCTTATGTTTTTCATTCAATATATATTAACAAGCTGGTTCCACAGCATATATAAAGAGCTTCCTAAACCTTATTTATGGCACTGCAATAGTCCACAAGACTTCTCATGGCACACACAATATTGTTTATGGATGAATTGTAGTCTTTTTAACCAGTCTCCTATCTATGGATATCTGTGTTTTGCCAATCTTTTGCTATTCCAAATTACGTTGCATGAGTAACACAATTACTGGGACCTCAGAGCAACCTTATACATTATAATTTTGCACACCTGTTGGCACCCCTGTGGGATGAAATCCTGGAAATGGGAAATGGATGAAAGTGTACATGGCTTTGTAATTCTGATAAATATTGGCAAATAACTCCCTACCAGCATGTATAAGCAATACTTTTTTTTTTTTTTGAGGGCAGTGTTACTGGCCCTCATATGTGGGACCGAACAGGGGCCGCTGGCTTCCCAAGCCAGCGCTTAACCACCGCGCCACTCGGCCGGCCTGTGGAATACTTTTAACTTATTCTTTGAGTAACAGAAAATTAAGAATTTCTGGCCATGTGTGGCTTATAAATCCAAAGCAAGACAAAGAAACAATCCCAAAAGCAACAACGAAAACACTCTGAAAAAATAAACAAAAAAAACCAAACCCCCCAAAACTAAAAACCAAACTAAACAAACCAAAAAAGGAGAGTGGCAGCTTCTTACTTGTAGCATCTGAGTGTAGGGTGTTCTCATCAGCACTGCGAACATCACAGGACACAAATACTTTCCTTCCTTCAATTTTATCAACTTGGCTATTTATCACAACAACAGAACCAATGGGGATAGGTCTGCAAAGGAACCAAAAGGCAAAAAAATCAGCTTTTATTTGATTTATGTAGCACTGAGAGACTACCAAGTGCATGACAAGGGTGCGTGTGACATGTCTGTGCCTGTCGATGGTCTTAGAACATTCCTTGAAGTGCTGAGGGCAGCAGCCACTCACACTCCCTTCCTCCCATGCACCACTGCTCTCAGGTGGCCCCTGGGCACCTGGTCCTGGACTGTCCTCCTGGGTTAGGCTGGAAGGACCCCCAGGGATTCCAGCTCTGTGATGGCACAGGCTGTCCTATCTGAAGACCCAGGGCAAAGTCTGAAGGGAGCTGAAGTCCTTTAAAGAAATGAAAACAGGGCCGTGGGATAGTCCCTGTCAGCTTCTTTCATGTTCTTTCTCATAATAAAAAAATTTCACCCAGTCCCTCTAGAGTAACTCTCACTAGAAACAAATTGTAACAACAAATTGCTGCTAACTGCTTACTGCGCTAAGCCAGAGTTGCCCCAGAGAACTTTCTGTGATGACAGAAACGTTCTATATCTGAGCTGTGCAATATGGCTGGCACGGGTGGCTGAGCATTCAAAATGTGGCTCCTCTGAATGAGAAACTGAATCTTTACATTTACTTAATTGTAATTAATTTATATTTTAAATAATATAGCTACATGGGACTAGTGGCTACAGTCACCTTTGGGAATCCTGGAGATACAGTACCATATGTATCTCCAGATGAAATAGCTCTCAAAGTGACAGACCTTTTAGCTGGCAGGAACAATGCTATTGGAGTGTTTGCGCTCCTATAGCGCCACCATGTGGATGAAGGGACTACTCCAGGTGGAAAGGAAGTTCATCGTATCACTGAGTTTTCCCTCCCATTTGCTTTCCCCCGAACTCTGGATAGAACAACTGAACTTTGCCCTTTTTTTGGGGCCAATTCAAGATTTACTAAGACCCAGGGGCCATTAGGTGTTCTGCCTACCCAACATCTCCCCATTCTATTAACATTTCTCCCTTCCTTCTTCTATCTGTCTTACCCCTCACGTCATCTTCTCATTGACGCAGACATTCTTAGCCCATGTAGCTTGACTGGAGTTGACAGTTGACACACACATACACACACACACACACACACACACACACACACACACACAAACACAAACACAAACACACACAGTGACTGGTTGAGCCGGTCAGTCCTGGAACTTGCACCAGAGCCCTTGGGGCTGGATTCTTTTTCTGCTGGAGCTGCTAGGCTTGCAAGATGCAAGCCTCCCTTGTGGCCATTGTGGCACCACATTGGAAAAGATACCTGAGGATGAAGCAGACCCAGAAGAAGGTGTGGCTGAGACACTACTGGCATCTCTGAACACCTGCACCAAGCCACCTGTCTTCTCATCCACATAAGATAATAGGATCCCTTTCTTCCTTAAGCTAGTGTGGGAGTTAAGAGATTTATCCCTTGCATTGGAAAGAGTCCTTATTAATAAGAGGCTAAGAGAAAGGATCTCAGAAAATACAAAACAATATAACGACTATGTTAATGGAATATAATTTGGTAAATTTAAGTATATTTAGGCACAGATTAGTTTGATTGGCAGAGAAAACAGGCTACATATCATTTTTCTTAATCTAGTTTTGCTATTATAGATAACTTACTGACATTTGTTAGAGGCAGAAATAGATAATAAAGATAAAAACAAAATTTTAAAAGAAAAAAGAAAACACACATATACAATAGAGAGGCTTAACAAAGCCAAATGATGGCTCTTTAAAAAGACTAATGATCTCTGGCAAGACAGATCAAGAAAAATGAGAGAGAGAGCATAAATAAATACTATTAAGACCAAAAGAACATAGCTACAGATTTAGCTGAGATAAAAAAAAATTGGGAATACTATGAATCACTTCATGTCAATAAATTTGAAAACTTAAATGATATGGAAAAACTTGCAGAAACATATGGAACCAAAATTGGAAGAAAAAAAAATGATTAGGAAGCCTCAATAGTTGAATAAAGAAGATACTGAGGTCCTAAGATAGAGAAGCCACATTTGGGAAGAAGGGCTAGTCTCTACATCATTTCAGGGTTAAGTCTCTCACTGACCAGAATAACCACATAAGACTATATAGAAACACAAAGACTATTGATTTAAGTAAGGGTTATAAGAGTAGCTAGTGTTACTCTAACTAATTTACTATAGATATTTTAAAGACTCCCTTATTTTTGACTTCTAATTTAATGTGGCCAGAGAACTTGGCCTATAAGATTCCAATTCTTTAAAATTTATTGAGATTTGGTTTATGGAACAACACATGATCAATTTTTGTAAATGTCCTATGTGTACCTGGGTAGGAAGTGTATTTTTCTCTAGGTATTGGATATAGGGTTCTCTATATGTCCAATAAATCATACTTGTTATCTCATGGTGTTTAAATTTTCTCTTTTCTAATTTTTTTTGTCTGCTTGCTCTGTTACTAATTGAGAACACTGCATTGAAATCTCCCACTATGGAAGTGCATTAGTCAATGTCTCCCTATGATTCTATAATTTTGCTTATATACTTCGAAGTCATTTTACTAGGTACATACTGATTTAGAATTGAACTGAGTCTTTTATTATTATGAAGTAGCCTTCTCTCTCCCTAATATTACTTCTTAAACATTATATTTTTTGTGATATCCCAGCTCTCTTCTGGTTAGCTTTTTCCTGGCATATTTTTCTTTCCTTTTAAATTTTTCTGTGTCCTGTCTTAGATGTTTCATATAAAAAATTTATAGCTTTTTACATTTTGAAACTCAATTTTATAATCTTTTTGAACTGATGGTTTGGTCCATTATATGTTTAGTGTAATCACTGATTTATTTAGACTTAGTTCTATCATCTCATTTTGGCTTTTCTTTTCTTTTTTTTTTTTATTAGTTTCAGGTGTACAACACAATGCAATAGTTATACTCTTTACCCCTCAAAGTGACAACCCCCCTCCCCCAGTTCGCCACCTCCTCCCCTCCATATCATACATATCCACTACAATTCCTTTGACTCCCTTCCATAGTATACTCCACATCCCGTGACTATCTATATATTCAGTTACAGTTGGCATACAATATTATACAACATCAGCTTCAGGTGTACAGTGCAGTGATCAAGCCTCTACTCCATCCATGAAGTGGTCTCTCTAACAAGACATGTGACTATCTGACATGCCACAAAATTTTTACATTATTATATTCCCTGAACTGTGTTTCATATCCCTGTGGCAATATTGTAGTTGTCTATTTGTGCTGTCTAATCCCTTCTCCTTCCCCTTATCCCCACCCCCGTCCCACCTAACAACCCTCAGTTTTTCCTCTATATCTATGAGTCTGTTTACTTTGATCGTTCATTCAGTTTTTCAGATTCCACATATAAGTGCGATCATATGGTACTTGTCTTTCTTCGACTTATTTCACTTTCGACTTAATAGTCTCTTCACAACATTATCAATTACATTCCCAGAACTGCCCCCATATCCCTGCGGCAACATTGTAGTCACCCACCTACGCTGTCCAAAACCTCCCCCTTCTCCCTCATCCCCACTCCCTCCCAGCCAGCAACCATCAGTTTTTCCTCTATATCTGCTTGATATGACTTCAATCTTCTTAAATTTATTGAGACTTGTTTTGTGGCCGAATGTGGTCTATCTTGGAAAATGTCCCATGTGTACTTGAGAAGAATGTATATTCTGTTTTTTCAGGGTGAAATGCTCTAAAAATATCAACGAAATCCAGCTGGTCTAAAGTGTCATTTAAGGCCCCTCTTTCTGTGTTGATTTTCTGTCTAAAGGGTCTGTCCATTGGTGACAATGGGGTATTGAAGTCCCCTACTATGATAGTGTTACTGTTGATCTCTGTCTTTATGTCTGTCAAAATCTGTTATATGTAATTACTAGTTCCTATGTTGGGTGCATAGATATTTATTAGGGTTATAGTGCCCTTCTTTGTCATTTATTGTAGTCATTTTAAAGTCTATTTTGTCCAAAATAAGTACTGGTACTCCAGCTTTTTTTCTTTTCTCTCATTTCCATTTGCATGAAATATCTTATTCCATCTGTAAACAGCATATACATGAGTCCTATTTTCTTATCCACTCAGCCACTCTGTCTTTTGATTGGAGCATTTAGCCCATTCACCTTTAAAATGATTATTGATAGGTGCATATATATTGCCATTGTTATTTGTATTCCTGGTCTTCCTGGGTTAGCTTGTTTACCCCTTTCTTTTGTTTAAAAAAGCCCTTTTAACATTTCTTGCAATCCTGGCTTGGTGGTAATGAATTCCTTAAGTTTATTCTTTTCTGAGAAGTTCTTCATTTCTCCTTCAATTTTAAGTGATAGCCGTGCTGGGTAGAGCAATCTTGGTTGTAGGCCTTTATTTTGTGTCACTTTGAATATCTCCTGCCACTCCCTTCTGGCCTGCAGAGTTTCTGTAGACAAGTCAGCTGTTAGTCTAACAGGAGTTCCTTTGTATGTAACCTGCTGTCTTTCTCTTGCTGCCTCTAGGATTCTGTCTCTGTCTTTAATCTTTGCCATTTTAACTATGATGTGTCTTGGTGTGGACCTGTTTGGGTTCAGCTTGTTTGGAACCCTCTGCACTTCCTGGGCATATATGTTGATTTCCTTCACCAGGATAGGGAAGTTTTCAGTCATTATTTTTTCAAATACATTCTCAACCCCTTGCTTCTTCTCTTCTCCTTCTGGTATTCCTATGAGTCGAAGGTGGTTGCGCTTCACCTTGTCCCATAGGGCTCTTATAATATTTTCATTGTTTTTTATTCTTTGGTCTTTTTGTTGTTCCAACTGGGTGATTTCTGCTGTTTTGTCTTCCAAATCGCTGATCCGGTTCTCTGCTTCATCTACGCTACTGGTGATTCCTTCGAGTGTGTTCTTCATTTCAGTTATTGTATTCTTTAGTTCTAACTGGTTGTTTTTTATGATTTCTCTATCCTTCCTTATGTCCTCACTAAGTCTGTTAAACATTCTTATCATCAGTGTTCTAAACTCTGTCTCTGAAAGGTTGGATCCCTCTATTTCATTTGGTTCCATTTCTAGAGGTTTCTTCTGATCTTTTACTTGTGACATGTTTCTTTGTTTCCCCATTCTGGCTGTCGCTCTGGGATTGCTTTGATGTATTAGATAGATCACCAGGAGAGCCCTGGCTGGATCACGCAGGCACACAGCTCACAGCCCAACACTCCCAGGAAAACTCCCAGTCTCAGCCTGTCCCAATCAGCCACTCACAGATCAGGCCGAGCAGCCCGACAACCAATCACCAGCCTGGCAACTCTGCAAGCGCAGTGCGGAGAGCCAGGACCCGAGGCGGCTTGCGCACTCCTGCGTCTCAGTGAGCAGCCTGTTGAAGCGGGAACACGCCCACTAGGCATTCCCCTGGCAACGCAGCACAAGCTGTGCAGAGGGTGGGGATCCAAGGCAGCTCACGCACTCCCAGGTCTCAGTGAGCAGTCTGTTGGAGCTGGAGGGCACCCGCCCAGCGTTTCCCTGGCAATGCAGTATAAGCCGGGCGGAGGGTGGGGATCCAAGGCCGCATGCGTGCACGCACGCACACACGCACTTCTGCGCCAATTCCACCAGACCAATGTAGTCCTGGACCTGATCCTCTGTGGGAGGGTCCAACCCTAATAAAATGGCACCCTCCTTACACCACTCGCGTGCAGGCTCCATACCATGGGAACAACAGTCCCAAAACTTCCAGCCTTTGCACCAAAGGTGCTCAGTTCAGTCCGTCCCCAAAGGCTCCTGGGCCCGGCTCACACAGCCACTCCCTCCACCAGTAACCAGGTAAGAGCTCACCGGCGAGCGAGCCCGTGCGCCGGCCCCACTGATTCTCTAGCCGCCCTCAGCCTCACCAAGCTGAGCAAAGAGAGTCCTCACTAATTTACTGCTGGCTATTTTGGAACTCCTCTTCCCGGCAAAGGAACTCTGGGCTGGTGAGCTTGGTGTGAGGCCGGAGGGTCTCTCCCCCAACCGGAGAAGCCTCTCCACAGCTGGGGCTGCCCTCACGGGGCTCACCCTCTCTCGTCTCCGCCCATCCTACCAGACCCGACGTCGCCTCCTCTTTAAGTTATTCGTTTAGTGGTTCTGTTCATTTAGTGTTCCGGGGACCTCCAGGGTTGAATGCTGTATAATTGGTTTGTAATTTTGGTGTGATCCTGGGAGGTAGTTAGCACAGCGTCTGCCTATTCCACCATTTTACCGGAAGTCCTTGGCTTTCATTTTAACTCACTTTTTCTGACCCTCTTGATTTCTTTCTTGAATGTTTTAAATGTAATTTTATCTGTCTGTCTGTCTATATCTATCTAGTTTTTAGTTAGACACTCACCTACACTCACCACTGAAAAATAAAAAGATGTTCAAACATTAATCATGTTCACCTCCTCCCAAACTACATGTGAATTTTTGTCCAGTATTTTAGCTGTCCTTTTTTTTTCAATTCCCAGAACTCAGGCATTGCGATTACTTGTATGCTGACTCTGTTTAGATTTATGTCACCCACACATTTGCTGCTATACTTGCTCACCATTCCCTCTTTCATCCTTCTGCCTAGTGGGGTTACTTTCCTTTTTTCCCAGCTCCATCCTTTGGAAGTTCCCTAGGTATTGTCCTGTTGTTTGCAAGTAAACTTTCTCCATTTTTTGCTTAAATGAAAATGCCTTTATTTTGCCCTAACTTTTGGACTTTAGTTTTGCTGAGAACATGACTGTAGGTAGCATGTTCCTTGCTGCACTCTGAAGAAATTGTATTTCCTTCTGGCTCCCTCTGTCTTTATTGGGAAGCTTACTGCCAGAGTAATGGTGCCCTCTTCCTTCTAAGAAACAAGGCTGCTCTGTTATGGATGCCCTTTTATCTCTGATTGCTGCTTTTAAGAATTGTCTTCAGTGTTCTTTAATTTCTCTACAATATATCTAGATATGGATTTATTTTTATTTATCGGGCTTGATATATGTGTCATTCTTCCTGGATCTGGGGCTCATGATTTTCTTTAGTTCTAGAATATGCTCACCCATTATCTCTTCAAACACTAGATCCCTTCTATTCTCTCCGCTCTCTTCTTCTAGGACTCTGATTAGAGTATATTAATAGAACTTTTCATCTGTCCTCTCTAGCTTAACCTCTACTTTGTATTTTTCATCTTTTTTTTTTTCTCTGTGCTGGATTCAGGGTAATTTCTTCAGTTCCATATTTCTGTGTTTATTTTTTATTTTTTTTGAGGGCAGTGTCACTGGCCTTCACATGTGGGACCGAACCGGGGCTGCTGGCTTCCCAAGCCAGTGCTTAACCACCACACCACTCGGCCAGCCTCCATATTTCTGTGTTTAAATAGCCCTTTAACCTATCCACTGAGATGTGCTTGATTTTAAAATTACATTTTCATTTCTAAGTTTTAGGTTCTGTGGCAAATCTGCTTACTAATTTTTATAGTTGCTCATTTTGTGATTTCATCTTTCATTTCTTTAAACATTTCATACACAGTTTTTTTATATTGTGTTTCTGATTATAACACTATTTTTAGACCCTGAGGGTCGAAATCTGTTGTTCACGGTATCTGCTGATTCTCACTTATGGTGGTTTATTTCCTTGTAAATTTGGCACAGGATCTAGCTGGTTTTGAAAGAGGAACGTCCTTCCGAATCTCTTGACTGCCATGTTGTGTGAAAAAGTCTAATCTAGAACTTCCAACATATTCGCCATGAGTGGGTTACAGAAACGCTGAGCCATTGGTCCTTACAGCTGGCTAGCCACCACAATCATTAGCTGCTTCGTCTATTTATATTAATAAGTTTATCTTAATGTGCTAAGCACAAAGAAATAAATCAAGTGTGACATTTGGATAGGGGTGCGGGGGTTGGAAAGTATGTGAGATGATTAGGAGTCTCGCTTCTTAAAAGGAGGAGGGTGGGGCCGGTCGAGTGGCACATTGGTTAAGAGCTGGTTTTGGGACGCCAGCGGCCCCAGTTCGGATCCCACGTATGAGGGCCAGTGACACTGCTCTCTACAGCTAACAACAGCCCCATTTGGAGCTGAGCTGTGCGAGCCCCGGTGATGGTGTGGGCTACAGCCCCTGCTGCAGTGGGCTGCCATAGGCTACAGTGAGTGGCCCGCAGCCAGCGTGAGCGGCCCACAAACAGCGTGAGCGGCTGGCAGCCAAGAGTGAGCTGCCAATAGCCGCGGTGAGCGACATCCAGAGGCCAGCGACCAATTTGCCTCATCCGGGAAGAGCGCAATGACGATACCAACAGTAAGCAACATCCTCCGCAACTAAACTGAAGAACAAAAAGACAGCGGCTTGTCTGTTCCCCTTCCCCGATTCCCCAACGCTGTTCCCCTCCCCCAATTCCCCAATAAAATCTTAAAAAAAAAAAAAAGTGGAGGGTGGATTAAGGCACCTGATGATTAATTGACTCTATAAATTACTTTCAATTAAATTTTAAACCCAGGCTGTTACCTCTAGTATACTGGAGGGCCATCAACTGATTGGATTAATTTATTATTATTAATATTACTATTATGAATCTAATAACTTTATAAAAAACACAGGGCCTGGTAAATATTAAATCCTAAACTACATTATTATTCTGGTATTTAATCATCAGTTAATAGAAGAGAAGGGCAGTAAAAAGTACCAGGCTCACAGAAGACTTGATTTCCAACTCTGGCTGTCTCTCCACCCGTGTGACTTCAGGGAAGACCTGTGTTTAGTAAATTCTCTAATTGTGGGTAACAGATTTATGTAGATGGTTTGAGGGATGGGACAAGGACTAGGCATAGGACATGGGCAGGGAGCATGTGCTCAAGACAAATGTTTGTTGAGCTAAATTGTAATTCAAATATTTTGCTGAGCTTGTTTTCAAATGAATTGTTTTTTTGTTTGTTTTTTTGTTTTGAGAAGGGAGGTTGCACTGAATTCTTCAGCTTTATTTGCTTATAGGCAATATTTTTAAAAATATGAAACATGGAAAAATATTAAAAATTAATTTTAGGGACCGGCCGAGTGGCGCATTGGTTAAGCGCTGGTTTTGGGATGCCGGCGGCCCCGGTTCGGATCCCACATGAGGGCCAGTGACACTGCCCTCTACAGCTAACAACAGCTCCACCTGGAGCTGGGCTGTGCGAGCCCCGGTGATGGTGTGGGCTGCAGCCCCTGCTGCAGTAGGCTGCCATAGGCTACAGTGGGTGGCCCGCAGCCAGTGTGAGTGGCTGGCAGCCAAGCGTGAGCTGCCAATAGCCGCGGTGAGCGACATCCAGAGGCCAGCGACCAATTTGCCTCATCCGGGAAGAGCGCAATGACGATACCAACAGTAAGCAACATCCTCCGCAACTAAACTGAAGAACAAAAAGACAGCGGCTTGTCTGTTCCCCTTCCCCGATTCCCCAACGCTGTTCCCCTCCACCAATTCCCCAATAAAATCTTTAAAAAAAATTAATTTTAATATATTCTTTATCATATTAAGAAAGCCATTTCTAGGATCAAATTTATAGTCATAAAATAATCTCAAATACTGACTACATGTAAATATGATAGTTTTTCCTGAAATTAGTCTTTAAAGTCAATGTAACTGCTATCAAAATCACGTTCTGTTTTTGGGTAGATTTTGACAATTTTATTTTAACTTTCATTTGGTTTATTCTGGTGGTTTATTAGAGGTGGTTGATGAGACATAGGATTGCATAAGAGAAGGAGATAAAGTGCCAGTCTGGGGAGGGTTAAAAGTCTACGACACAATGAAAAATGAAAGGCAAGTACCTCAACAAGATAAAGGCCCTTTATGAAGAGCCCACAGCTAACATTGCCACACTCGGTGATGAAAGACAGAAAGCTTTTCTTCTAAGATGAGGAACAAGACAAGGATGGCCAGCCTGGCCATTTACTGGAAATCCTAGCCTGAGGAGTTAGGCAAGAAAAAGAAATAAAAGGCATCCAAATTGAAAAGGAAGAAGTAAACTATCTCTGTTCCCAGATGACATGACCTTATATGTAGAAAACCCCAAAGATAACACGAAAAACTGTTAGAACTAGTAAACAAATTCAGCAAAGTTGCAGGATATAAAATCAACACACAAAAATCATTGCATTTCTATACATTAACCACAAAGAATTTGAAAAGGAAATTAAGAAGACCATTTCATTTAAAATAGCAGCAAAAGGGGCCGGCCGAGTGGCTCAGTCGATTAAGAGCTCGCTCAAGAGTGCAAGCTGAGCTCTGAGCAACAGCAGTTCGATGCCAGCCCGAGCTGAGCTGCCGCTGAGCTGCCAACAGGTGGTAGGATGGCTCAGCTAAAAAAAAAAAAATAGCACCCAAAAGAATAAAATACTTAGGAATAAGCTTAACCAAGGAGGCAAAAGATTTGTACATTGAAACAACAAAACACTGCTGAAAGAAATTAATGACGACACAGATAAATGGAGAGACACCCCATGTTTATGGATTGAAAGACTTTATATTGTTCAGATGCCAACAGCATAAGATGTCAGCAAAGTGATCTCAGCAGCAAGATCATCCTGCCATCGTGAGAACACATGTGGGACAATCTACTATTTTCTGATATTTAGTGCTATTCTCCATTAATAGGAACCAGGGATCTTTGCAGCTATTCCACGACTTGGTACAGATGTGCCTTGTTGTAGCTAGAAGTAAAAGTAATGATAACAACAACAATAATGTTCATAATAATATAATAATAAGCAGCTAACACGTACTGAGTGCCTGTTACGTGGCCAGATACTGTCCTAGGTGTTTTACACGGATTAAGTCATTTATTGCTCACAATGACCTTGTGAGGTGGGTATTATGTTCTTTTAAAAGACGAGGAAATTGAAGCACAGAGAGGTTAAGTAACTTGTCCAAGGTTACACAGTAAGTGGCAAAATGGACATTTGAACCTGCTCCAAAGTCTATCTTCTTTGGGGTTCACAGTCCTGCACAAACTCATAAGAACCCCCACTAACTCCTTCCCCTGCACCAACAGGCAGAGAACTGTGAGGAAGCCAACAATTCCAGAAAATGCAGAAACTATCACCTTTTAACAGAAAGGACAGGTTACAGAAAATAACCAGCTAGAAAGGCAGCGAATGTCTTGCCTCACTGAATATTCCTGAAAGAAAACTACAGATTCATGTCCTGTCTCCTGGAAAACGGAACCCCTGCCAATTAAATGAGATGCATTTAATTGTGGATAAGCAGTAAACCAAAGCAGGAAATATGTGATAAAGACACGATGGACATGGATCCTAAAAAAAGGGGAAGTAGTAGGTTGCAAGAAAAGGTGTAGATTTGGAAAGTTCCTCTCACTCGGTTAGGAAACCTTGGCCACAAGGGGGTCTTAGCCTCATGAGTCCAGCTTTGTGTTCCAATACATTTAAAGGCAAAATCCTATCCCATCAAGCATCTCTAGGTTGATAGCCCAGAACCTACAAATTCAGCCGATCTAAGATGGTTTCCTTAGGGTCTGAAACAAATACTGGAAACCTAGGGAGGTTGTAAGAATGAGTATTCTAATATCAGAAAAATGTATAAGTATTGGTATCCTGAAAAACTTAATCAACCCAGAATGAAAAAATGTTAATAGGTTAAATGTTGGTGAAATAATAAGCTCTGTAATCATTGAGAGATAGTTTCATGTTTGAGGCATTTAGAAAAACTATTATATTAGGCTTGTCATTTTATTTACTGAAGTATTCAGGAGAATTTGATTTTGTTTTCAATTAATGTTTCAGTATTTAAAATTTATAGTGTATAATTTATACGTTTGGATTTATTAATATGTCTGCGGTTATATTCACTGCTGACCCTGAATTTATTGGAGGCGATAATGACATCAGTTAACGGACTACCTGGCCAGTCTCTCTCATTACTAATGAGATTAAATGGACGTGTTCTGCAGTACGTCCAGGATGCCTCCTTCACAGAGAGAAGGCAGCTTTTCTCCCCTTCCTCAGTTCTGCTGCCCAGGACATGTGATGGCTCTTGCTGCCACTCAGGACTACGAAAAGGTGACCTAGAAGCAGCCTGCATCTCTGGGAGACAGGGAGCTGCCATACCAGCCCAGGATGGCTTCTTTACGTTTCTTTTACATTATATATTTCTATCCTGTTTAAGGCATTTTTATTTTGAAGTTATTATTATTGGCAGCTGGGGAGGAAGAAGTTAAAGCAGATAGCCTCCAGTTCAGAGAGAGAGAGAGAGCGAGAGAGAGAGAGAGAGAGAGAGAGCGAGCGCAGGCAAGTGACCTTGTCTAATTTCTTCCAACAGGGCCTCCAGGTAAATAGACCAGGAGTTGGCCAACTATGGCCCATTGGCCATCTGCCTGTTTTTGTAAATAAAGTTTTATTGGAACAAACACAGCTCTACCCATTTATTTATGTGTTGTCTACAGCTGATTTGTGCTGCAGTGCAGCTGAGTACTTGTGCCAGAGATTGTATGGCTCACAAAGCATAACATATTTACAGAAGAAGTTTTGCTGACCCCTGAAATAAACTAAAGATATTTACTAGGGGGACAAGTCCTTTTCTATAGGATGCCCGGAGTAAGATATGCCTGGCTAGGGACTCCTTATTGTAATTGAACCCATACTCTATGAAGCATGGCTCCCTGACAACTGCCATACAACTCTCTGGGGTATAAAATGGAGATGTTTTGTAACTTAGAGGCCCCTACTGTGTGAAGTAATACACCACAAAACCTCATTTGGAGACCTCATCCCTTGAACTCTGATCTTGAACTCTGCCCTACCCTATTGTTCTGCCCCTATTCCTATGCCAGGGTCCATACTATTCTGTTGACTGTATGGGTAGCTGAATAAGGTCTTGCTGAGCTTTATTTTTGATGGATACCAAACTCATCTTGCTGTCCTCTTTTATTTCTGTATGAAGTTATGGGAAACTTCTGTGTTGTTATATGATGGATGTTGGTGCTCCACTCAGATCCCCTTCGATAATTTTTGCACCTTTGTTTTTTGGTTATTTCCCCGGCAGCCTGCTTTGCTCCACGCAGAGAGCCAGAAGTGGCTGGGAATCTACGGTCCCTGGGATAGGGTTTTCCTACAGCGTATTCTGTGACTGATGTGTGAGAGCTATGGAGTATCCCGCTTCCTTGCCTGAGGTCGGGGTGGTTCTGAGGCACACATTCACTCCAGGGTTCCTGGTATGGGCAGGTCCCTTTGCAGGACTCTGAGAGCTCACCCCGGTTGGCTTCCTCCCCTCCCGCGTCCTTGCTGGCTTCCTCTGGGAGCACTTCCTTACTGATCCCTGGCACACAAATCTTTGTCTCTGGGTCTGCTGCTGGGGAACCTGGCCTATGACACCTAAGAAGTAGAGAATATCCGACTTACCTTTTAAAATTGATGTTGAGATTGGCAGTCATGACAAATCCCAGAGCTATCATCGCAGATGTGCCAACCGTAGCATCAATCATGGTTGAAATGGCCCCTCCGTGCAGGAATCTAGTTACAATAGGAGGGAAAGAGAAATGTTTCAAAAGGTCTGAAAAGAGAGCTTCTCAAAAGAGAGAAAAGTTATCCAAGCATCTCCATGTAATTTGCTTGTGAAAGGTCCACTTAGCTCATGTTCAGTGTACTGAATGTCAAATAGCCCAGTCCCCAACTTGACTTTGTTCATGCCATGATAGTAAAGTATTTGTAGTAAAACAGAACTTGATGATGAATAGATCACAAGCAAGCAAAAAGCTAAAATACCATTTAGAAAATTTATAGGATGTTTTTATTAAACTATACACAATTTAGGAAAATTTAGGAAATGCAGGGGTGGCTGGTTAGCTCCATTAGTTAGAGCATGGTTCTAATAACACCAAGGTTGCTGTTTCGATCCATGTATGGGCTACTGTGAGATACGCCCTACTTAAAAAAAAACAAAAAACATAATAATAAAAATAAAAATTTAGGAAATGCAGATAAACATAAGAAAAAAGAAAAGTATAAAATTGTTCAGGCCATCTAGTGACAAACTACTGTTAACATGTCAATGATACTCTTTCAAATTATACTCTATTGCCCTATGTCATATGCTTGTGTGATTTCATTATTATAAACATCTTTACACATTGATAAATGTATCTACACTACCCCTTACCACATTAATGCCTTCTTGCTGGATATATGCCATCCCTCTAGGTACAAGGGGATACTATGAGAACAATCTTTCAGATCCACATTTCTAGGCTATAGTTCTTACCCAGGTACTCCTTGCAGGGAAGGACCTCCTTGAAAAATGCAAACTGTCCTTTTCTCAGCATCATTATAGAACATCACAAATTCAAAGCCCATGCCTTCCTTGTAGCTTCTGGTGAAGTACTGGGCTTGTGAAAAACGTTTTACTTCAAGCTTTGCATCTGTAGGGAAATAAGCCAGATGAGCATATGAAAAACAGGTATGAGAAAGATGCCATGACAGAGTTACCCATCTGTATCCTGAAAGAATCACAGGTCAGTGGATGGCTGATTAAAAGTTCAACCAGGTACAGGGCCAGCCGAGTGGCGCGGTGGTTTAGAGTTGGCTTGGGACGCCAGCGGCCCGCGTTAGGTTCCCACATGTGAGGGCCAGTGACACTGCCCTTAAAAAAAAAAAAATTCAACCAGGTACAGAATTGAAGGATATGGGAGGGCCCCAAGCAAAGGGAATAAAGCATCTTTGCCCTCAGTGGGGACATAGTAAACAGGAAACTACTCAGAATGGCCATTAAGAATATGGCATATTAATGCTGGGGGGATACTGAATAAAACTGTAAGGCATACACAGAAACCCTTCTTGGAATAAGTGTGGTTTCAATGGGATTCAAAGAAAATGAATACTGTAACAGGAGAGAGGTTTTCCTTGCAGACGTGCGCTTAGCCTGAGCAGAAGACAATTATAGTGGATCAGAAACCGGTCTAGTTCAGCCTAATATTCCATGTGATTATGGCTTGAAGCCCCCAAACTTGGGGTTAGAACCGTTAGGGTCCACGAAATCAAATTAGTGAGGTATCATCAGACTTTAGAAAGAAACAGAATGTTTCCCATATATCCTGGACAAGGACTAGTACATTTGTTTAGATGTTTATTTTTCAATTACACAACGTGCACAAGTTGTATGTACTGGGTTGTGGGTCAAAATGCAGGTCACTTCAAAACAATGACTGAAAGCTACTGTTCTAAAGGAGGGCATCTGTCCTTCCATATCTATTTCAAGATTGATTTCCCCAAACTCTTAGCTTTCTTTCACAGCTCCTGATATGCCACGCCTAACGCTGTTTCTTTTACTACTCCCAGATTCACTTTTACTAACTTGGGAAAAGATATGAAATGAGATGCGGTCCAAAGTGGGAAGGAGGTGGAGGAGGGTGCCTTTTATTCAGGCCATGAGCATCCAGAGGCAGGCACCCATCTCTTAGACTTCGTATGCTCAACAAGTGGGACAGACATGCACACGCCATAAGTAGCAGTTGTTGAGGAAGCGAATGACTGAGGGGGCCAAAGAAAGTTCTTAGGTGATGGGAAAGCAAATGAACTGAGGAGCCATGGTGTGGAGGCTGGAGCTTCTGAGAATGGTGCATGGAGTTGGGTAGAGACAAAGATGGACCATTAATTACATGGTGAAACACTCAACATATGTGGGAGGGATTGCCAGCTTTTCAATGGCCCTCTAAAGCCATGGGAATGAATGAGATCATCAGTGGAGTATTGAGAAGGGATACTAAGGCTTGAGACACGGGACACCGTAACATTAAGAGCTTGAGGATAAAGAGGAACCAGCGAAAGATCCTGAAAAGGAGGGACCAGTGAAATATGAGAATGCAGTGTCCTGGAAGCCAAGTTCAATCACATAAGTCACTAGCTGTGCCAAAAGCTGAGACATCGTTGGTTAGCAACATAAAGGTCATGGTGCCCTTGACCAGAATAGTTTTGATGGAGTGATGGGAGGAAGTCTGATTGAAATGAGTTCACGAGACTGGGAAGAGAAATACAACTGTGGCATCTCTGTGTGTTGATGAGAAAGTCCTAGCAGAAAGGGGTAAGCTGGCCAAAGGGGGTGGGTAGCAAGGCACAGAGGGAAGGCTTAGCCTCTCAGTGCTTTCACGACAGGGAAACGCAGAACATCGGGCACAGGCCACGGTAAGTGAGGCGGTGGGAGCATGGATGTTCTCTTCTGATGGCTTTTCTCTTGTGAAACAGAAGGCCCGGTCAGGGGCCAGTGAGGCTTGAGGGGAAGGTAGGAAGTAGTCAACTAGGAGGGCGGAGAGGGGGCAGATGAAGGAGAAATGAAATAGACTGTCAGGAGACACTGAGGGCCCACTTGAGGCCATTTTTTAAAAAGCCGTCACAATAATCTGTATAATTTAGGCCTATTTCAGGAATCCAATGCTTGGCAAAGCATAGATGCTCAACGGATATTGTTGAATGAAATAATACTGGATGTTACAAATCAGAAATCAAAAAGGTCTTTGATTTTTTTTGGCTCCAAAAATGAAGGCTGGCTCCAAAAATGAAGAATATATATAAAAAATATACACACACACACACACACACACACTCTTCAGAATGAAAGACTCAGTGACTGTCAGTCAACAGTGTGGCATGGCCCCTTACCTAGTGCTACTGTCTTATTCTGCATGGAAAGACCATCATTTGCATTCAAGTTGAGTTGGGGAAAGCATAACTAAGGATTCTGAGAAGCGGGAGCATGTCCTGGGAAAAGCAAACAGGAAGGTGAAGAGACTCTGGGTCCCTAGATGGTAGACTGCAATGCATGGGTGAAAGTCACGAGGGAAAGCTCAATTCCATCTATGGAAGAAATCACTAATCATTAGAACTGCCCCAAAAGGAAAAAGCCCCTTTGGCCCAAGTGCCCCATGAATGGAGGGGTTCAGGTGAAGTCCAGATGACCAGCTAGCTGGAAGGGTTAATGCAGAAAGAGAAGACAGAAAAGGTTAGATGACAGTACTGGTTCCCAACCTTTCCTCCATTCCGAAGGGAGCCCACTGTCCTCTCTTCAATAGTAGTGGCTTAATAAGGAGCGCACTGGATCGTGAGCTCCATGAGGATGGGCAGCTCATTTGTTCTCTTCAGTGCTACACCCCAGGGTCTAATCCAGTGTCTGCCACACAGTAGGCACTCAACAAATATGTGCGTAAGAAAGAAGGCTGATTCTCGAGAAAAAGGGAGTAGTAAAGGAGACTAAGAACTCCCCCTTAAGTGGGTTTGAAGGTCTCCTTGCACCCACGGACTGAATGACCTTCCAGGTCCAAATACTCAGCTTCTGTTACCCTAATTAATATATTTATTTCCATAGCTATCCACATTTGTGCAACTCTTTAAATTAGTGGTTCTTAATAGTTTTAGGTCATGGTCTCCTTATGAAAGCCGCTGCTCTCTCCCTAAAAAAAAAAAAAAAAGGACATTCCCTGGGGAAGAGTGTTACTGAGTTTATCTGAAAGAATGATGTACTTCTTACATTCTCTTAAGGGCAGGTGCTGCGAGTTTTTGTTTTAAATGCAAAAGTCTAATTTAAGAGTTTAATTAGGCATCATCACATCTTCTAAAATGGTAGGTAACGGTGGGCATCATTATCTCCATTTAAAAGGAGATACAACCAAACATGAGTTCAGTAACACTGGAGAGGGCAGAAGGCCGGAGAGGAGGGGTCACTCATTTTGCACTGGGTATCTGCCATGTATTCATGGGGTATGCATTTTAATAAACTTCTGCTGTTTTTCTTGTTAGTTCATCTTTTATTATAGGATTCTCAGCCAAGAACTCAGGAGGATAGAAGGAAAATTATGTTCCCTCCCTTAGAGTTTCTGGGAATCCAGATGGGGGCTGCTGGGACAGCTCTACTTGCTCCAAAGCCAGCAGATGGGATCCTGGGAAATCTGGCAGAAGCTGGAAAAGGGTTAAGACTTCTTACCAAAGTCTACTCTCCTGGATCTTTGTCTCTTGTGCCAGGTTGAGAGAAGAAGGTAAAAATTCTATGTTCCTTCCTTTCCAAATTCAGCTTATTGGTAGAAAAACATGTGTAGGAATTAGTTCTTTCAATTTTGGCTGGTGAATCTGCCATCAGGTACCCACTGGTTATCCATCCTGTTCCTTCCTGTCTGACTTGTTTTGCGTTCTGAGAACTTGGCTTGGATTTCTGTCTGCTGGGACATGCGGGTTATCAGTTCTTGTGTCAAAAGTCATAAAAAGTACAATACAAAGAGTGAACCCTGATGTAAAGTATGGACTTTCATTAATAATGTATTAATACTGGCTCATCAATGATAACGAATGCAAGGTGTTAATAACAGGAGAAGTTGGGGGGGGCGGATAAGGGGTACATGGGACCTCTGTACTTTCCACTCATTTTTCTGTAAACCTGAAACTGCTAAAAAAAAAAAAAAGTCTTAAAAAGATCACACACAGAGAGAACAGGAAGTGTCATGTCTGTGTGTTGGAGTCATAGGGGTAGACAGGACTGCCTTGGGAGTGATGAGTCTGGGAGATGAGGGGGTGACCTGAGCATCCTGATCTTCTCAGGGTGACAGCGCCACATATCAGGATAAATGAGAAAACAAGATCACTGATGACAGTCTCAAGAGAGAGAAGTGGTGAGGCTGTGGGAGAGTGGCGGCTTTCTTCATGCCTGCTAACCGTGATGAGGAGGCCAGGGTAGGAGGCGGTCTCATTCTTGGCAGAAGGCTTTATGCCCTCCCAGGGTCTGCAAAACTCATGGAGATTTATGGCCCACCGAACTGGAGCATATGGAAAGTACTATATTCTTTCCTTTTTCAAGTGGTAACTAGTGCTTCAATCTGTTCTCAGTTTTCTATTTGATATTTAAGTGTTCTTTATGGGAGCTTGGCTGTTCCTACCATGAATAAGGGTTTTGATGTCTCGATTCCTTTGGGCATTTTTATAGTCATAGGAAGGCATATGTGTCCAGGAGCCATCTTCACATTTCTTCATGAACTGCTCAAAGAGGAGTCTTAACTCCTTGTTCCAGCTGGGGTTGGGAAGAGAGAGGTCTTTCTGAATGGCCTCCTCCGAAGAAAACAACCTCTAAAAGATAGAAGAAAAACAAGAGTCATGGGAGGTGCATCCAATGTCACAACACATCCTCCTATTTTTTATTTTTATTTGTTTTTCTATTTTTATTTTTTTGAAGGAAGTGTCACTGGCCCTCACATGTGGGACCCAAACCGGGGCCGCTGGCCTCCCAAGCCAGCGCCCAACCACCATGCCACTCGGCCGGCCCAACATCCTCCTATTTTTAAAGACTGTTGCGGCTCTTTCTGCTCCCAGAAGCTTGTCATTTTGGAGAGGGAGCAAATTTTAAGGATGACCTGGTCCAACCTCCATGGGTGAAATGGGAGATTGAGAGAAGGTAAATGATTTGCTCAGTGTTACCCACTGAGCACCATTATGCCATTGGCAGAGACGACATTAAGTCTGCGGATATCCTTCTTTTTTTCAAATCAAGTGTATGTGAGCCAGACACTGGAGATAAAGAGATGAAGGATAGCGACTTTCTCCATGTGAAAAGTGTTACCAGTGGGGTAAGCACAGGAAGCCGCACAGGGGAGAGGCATTCAGTTCAGATTGGGTGTTCAGGGAGGTGTTCTTTGACTTAAATCCTGATTAGACAAGCAGAAATTAGGCAGCTAGAAAACGTGTTGTAGGCAAAGAAACACTGTGTGCAAAAGCAAGGAGACACGGAACAGTTCTGAGGGGCCTTACCACCCTGTGAAATATGTACCAATTATTATCTCCATTTTGCAGATGATGAAACAAAGGCCTACAAGAAGCTGGGTGCATGGGTGGAGCAGAGATGGAGGCAGGGGCTGGATTGCGAGGAGCCTTCACACTGAGCTGATTGGTTTGGACGGTCTCTGGGTTCTGAGGGGTTTTACACAGGGGAAACACGCTCAGACCTGGCCTCACTATGAGACAGTGGGACTGACCAAGGCTGGATCGGAGGGAGGGCCCTGTCTGGAGGCCACTGGGGTGGCCCAGGTGAAAAATTACAAGTGCACGAAGCAGAATTTCGTAACTATTTGGATAAGGAGAGTGAGGGAAGAGGAAAAACACACAAGCCAATCCCAGGGCTCTGAACTGTGCAACAGAGTGGGTGACAGAGCCGATTACTGAGAGAATACAGAGGAAGAGAAAGCTGGGGGCGGGGGGCAAGCGCTGGGTCAGAGCAACAACAGCTTCCACTCTCAATTTCTCTGTGGCACCGAGCACTGCTGATGCAGGACAGCCACCCACTATAGGAATTTTAAGTCTCCTTTCCCCAGTTTCTTAGCTTCCTAGTTTCTGATCTTAATCACCTTTCAAATCAGCCTTTTAATGTTAAACACAAGATTGTTCTTAACCTGAATCATAGGAAGTCCCCTGTCCCCTGCTCCAGGCCATTCTGGGCCAGCTCCTGGGTAACCAGTGCCACCTGAATGACTGGATTAACCAGAGAAAAAGGCCACACAGGTCCCATGAAGCTGAATGGACTTTCCATCACAGGGCCACCCTGCATCAATGGCTTTGGTTTCTGGTTCTTGGGCCTATACTTTCAACTCTGTTTAACCCAAATCTATCTCTCCTTATCTAGGGGCCAATGGAATAAAAATGATGTCCCAGCAAGACTTCCAGTGCATCCCATCTGAAGAGATCAGCATGACCTTCCTGGCAGATCTCGAGACCCTTCCCTCTCATCAAAGACAAACAGGACGAGAGTCCCGTGAATCCCCACAATAGGTGGGGACAATGACAACATTCAGCCGTGAGCAGATACAGGTCATCATTACCTTTTGTTGCCCTGAACGGAGGAAAGACTGTCTGATTTTGGTTATGTATTTTTCAAGTGCTTGTTAAGTAAAGTTATGATCTTTAAATATGTGTCTCCTTTTAAGTTACTAAACAGAAAGAAGCATGACTTATAAAGGCTGTAAATACTGTTAAATATTCTCAACACAGATTACAAGGCACCAACATATGATTAAGGAAACGAATTCATCTTTGTTGTAGATTAACACAGGACATTTGCTTTTCCAAGTGCAAGATGATACAGGATCAACAACCAATCTGCACTTTATTATTCTTTGAAAGGAAGCTACAATAGCTCTCAGTTGTTGTTCCATACTGAGCTGTTTTCTCCTCTATGTTCCCTTAGGACTTCATGATAGCACACAAGATGCATTATTTTTTAAAAATTTTGTAATGTCATTCCTTTCTTCCAAATTAAACTGTGAGCTCCTTGAGAGAAAGGGTCATACTCATCTTTATAGCATCAATGACCAGTCTGGCATGTTGTTGGGGCTTAATTAATATTAACTGAATACATCAATCAGGCAAAACATAGGGCTGTAAGAACAGGCAATATTTACTTACTACTAATGCCTGACACTGTGCTAAACACTTTACTTCCATCATCCCTTTTAAATCTGTAACAACCTTTAAAAGTGTGAGGAAATTGGCTTAGAGAGGGTATGATTAGCTGACAAACAGCGAGAACGAGGATTAAGCCCGAGGAGAAGGGTGCTCTTCTCATCAGGTATTAGTCCGGTATAATTGATTGGTTATGAGTCAGTAAGGTTCCCACCCAATTCTACCACGTGCTGTGTGACCTTGCTTGAATAACTTAACGTTTCTTTACTACTATCAGTAGTGGTTGTATTCCTTAACCTTCTGACCAGAGTCAAATATCCTGCTCGCTTTCAAAACGGAGTCAGTCACCTTCCTGTTGGGTCTCACGGTTTGCATTTCGGGACTGAAAGATCCTGTGACCCTGTTAACACTGATGCCCTTTGGAGCTAAGGTCAGCTTTTATTCTGAGATCAACTTGGTTGTGGTAACGGATAAACCGATCCGCTCTCCTCGGCGTGTTCCGGACGGGCAAGTCTAGTTGCAGACCCCACTGCCGCCGCCCCGCGCCCGGAACTCACCTGCGCGAGTATCGGGTTTCCAGCCGGCGCGCCTCCCCGCGCGGCCTTGAACATGCGCAGGCGCGCGGCCCAGCTCCTCAGCATGGTTCTGAGGGCTCTCCGAAGCGCAGCCAAGACCCAGGCAACCGCCGACTCACCCACCTTCCGCTCTTCCTATTAACCTAGGTAAGAGGAGGGCGGAGCTTTACTCGGAGGCCTAGGGCTCCTGATAGGTGGCCAGGCCGAACGGGGCGTGAAGACCCAAGGCCTTCCCAGGCAGGGTAAGGAGGCGGGAGAGGGCCTTCCTCCTCTGCCGTGCTGCCCACCGGCTCTCGGCCCTGGCGTCTGCGCGCTGCGAGCGCCCGTGGCGTCGGCGTCCGCCTCCCGTCTCGGCCCTGGCGCCTGCGCGCTGCGAGTGCCTGAGGCGGCGTCTTCTCCCCGGGTTCGCTGCCGCCGTGCTCGGGGTTGACTGGGTCCCTCCGGCTGAAGACCTAAGACGCTGGGACGGGTAGGGGCGCACACAGTGAATTGTAGGAGGGAAGTGTTTTCTTGTAGGTCATGGACAAGTCCTTGGCCGACTTAGAGAGAGCTTTCCGTTTGCAAAGTGTGTTTATACGCTTAAAATGCTCCTCTCCCGAGCCCTCCCGACCCTCCCCGGCACACACACCCTTAACAATGTCCGGAGAGCTAAAAGTCCTGAAGTTAGGCTTTTCTAAGTAGAAATAGAAATCGTGGGAACATTTGAAGGATGTGTTCTTTCCGGCTCTGGAAACGGACCTGAGTTCAAACTACCCCTTCACTGCTTAACACCTTGTACAGGCTCTTCTTCAACTGCACCTGGCCTGTTTCCTTATCTGTTGTGAGTACTAAAAAGAATGTATGTCGGGTTTTACTATTGCCAGGACCTTCTCTTTCATTAGGAGTCACAAAGACAGAAGTTACCTGGACTTACCTTGTACTAGTTCCCTTACAAAGAACGCGCCCCCAGGAGCTGGCTTGTACAGGCTGATGGGAGCAGACTGTTAAAATTGCAAGAATTGGGTTAGCCAATTCTTACATGTTGCCATTGTTAAAATGTTAATTATGTAAACTTAACAATTTAAAAAATTATAAAAAGTTATTTTAAAAAAATGAAGGTATTAGATCCTAAAACTGTAAATTCCTAATTATTTTACTATTATCCGTGCTCTTAGGGTTATTTACCTTTATGGTATTTGTGTGGTGGGACCACTAGGCGCATACCTTCCAACAATCCTCATTCAGTCATATCACAGTGGTAGCTTGAAATCAACTAGATGGGAGTATTCACTCAGATACCGTGAATGAGTGCCTTCCTCTTTTTTATTAAACATTTACCAATATATCATGGTCCAAGACCACCCTGAGGTGAAGTTTTAAGACTCTAGAATTAGAATAATGGGTTACTAGAATTGCTACTCCTGGCACCTCACTACACAATATTTTCCCACCAACAGCTCTGTAACCAGTTACATAGTAAAGGTGGGACTGACAGGTTCTTTTTTAGGAGAGATCTACCAGAGATCAATAAACTTGGCTTTGGGCTTGGATCTCAGCTCAAAGAGCTCCGGTTTACCTTTTTTGTGAGCAATAATTATCTCTAAAATTAGTTTCCAGCTATTGCAGCACTATTTATTGAAAGATTCTCCTTTCTCAAATCAATTGCCTGCACCTGGATCAAAAATTGGCTGTTCACATATCTATGGGTCTATTTCTGGACTCCGTTCTGTACTATTGATCTAGCTATCTTTCTTCTTCTTTTTTTTTTTTTTTTTTTTTGAGGGCAGTGTCACTGGCCCTCATGTGGGACCCGAACCGGGGACGCTGGCGTCCCAAGCCAGCGCCTAACCGCGCCACTCGGCTGGCCCTCTTTTTTTTCTTTTTGGAGGGCGGTGTCACTGGCCCTCATATGTTGGACCCGAACCGGGGCCGCTGGCTTCCGAAGCCAGCGCTTAACCACCGCACCACTCGGCCAGCCCTCTAGCTATCTTTCTTGATACTTTCATGATAGTGTCTTGCTTCATGTAGCTTTATAATTAAATGTCTTGAATTTATTTTCAGCTTTGTTCTTTTTCAAAGTTGTTTTGACTATTCCAGATATTTTGCATTTCCATATGAATTTTAGAATCAGCTTAACAATGTTGAAACCTGTAGTTGCTCTAGCTCATTGTTGGACCCAGAATTCTATATCAAGGTCAAGCCTGGTCTTGTAAGTCACAGAAAAAAGAGAGAGCAAGTTGCTTTGATGACCTGCTGGGGGCGTCAGAGGCCCATTGAACCTGGTCCTCATTGGTCTAGCACAATTCAGAAAGCAGCCGAAGGGCACTGTGATGGGTGTCACCATGGGGCAGGAATAAACCATAGTGAATGAAGCCTACAGGTGGGAAGAGGAGACGGCTCACTTTCTTTTTTTTTTTTTTGTATTTTTTTTATTAGTTTCAGGTGTACAACACAATGCAATAGTTATACTCTTTACCCCCCAAAGTGAAAACCCCCCTCCCACAGTTCGCCACCCCACTCCGCCCCATATCATACATATCCATCACAACTCCCCCGACTCCCCTCCACAGTATACTCCACATCCCGTGACCATCCACATATTCAGTTGCAGTTGGCATACAATACTATACAACATCAGTTTCAGGTGTACAGTGCAGTGATCAAGCCTCTACTCCATCCATGAAGTGGTCTCCCTAACAAGACATGTGACTATCTGACACGCCATAAAATTTTTACAACATTATTATATTCCCCGAACTGTGTTTCATATCCCTGTGGCAATATTGTAGTTGTCTATTTATGCTGTCTAATCCCTTCCCCTTCCCCTGCATCCCCACCCCGCTCCCAACTAGCAACCCTCAGTTTTTCCTCTACATCTACGAGTCTGTTTACTTTGATTGTTCACTCAGCTCTTCAAACTCCACACACAAGTGAGATCACATGGTACCTGTCCTCCGACTTATTTCTCACAACATAATAGTCTCTTCACAACATTATCAATTACATTCCCAGAACTGCCCCCATATCCCTGCAGCAACATTGTAGTCCTACATACACTGTCCAAAACCTTCCCCGTCTCCCTCTTCCCCACTCCCTCCCAGCCAGCAGCCATCAGTTTTTCCTTTATATCTGCTTGATATGACTTCAATCTTCTTAAATTGTCTTTCTGGGTTAGCTTGTTTACCCCTTTCTTCTGTTTAAAAAAGCCCTTTTAACATTTCTTGCAATGCTGGCTTGGTGGTAATGAATTCCTTAAGCTTATTCTTTTCTGAGAAGTTCTTCATTTCTCCTTCAATTTTAAGTGATAGCCGTGATGGGTAGAGCAATCTTGGTTGTAGGTCTTTATTTTGTGTCACTTTGAATATCTCCTGCCGCTCCCTTCTGGCCTGCAGAGTTTCTGTAGACAAGTCAGCTGTTAGTCTAACAGGAGTTCCTTTGTGTGTAACCTGCTGTCTTTCTCTTGCTGCCTCTAGGATTCTGTCTCTGTCTTTAATCTTTGCCATTTTAACTATGATGTGTCTTGGTGTGGACCGGTTTGGGTTCAGCTTGTTTGGAACCCTCTGCACTTCCTGGGCATATATGTTGATTTCCTTCACCAGGGTAGGGAAGTTTTCAGTCATTATTTTTTCAAATACATTCTCAACCCCTTGCGTCTTCTCTTCTCCTTCTGGTATCCCTATGATTCGAAGGTGGTTGTGCTTCACCTTGTCCCATAGGGCTCATAAACTATTTTCATTGTTTTTTATTCTTTGGTCTTTTTGCTGTGCCAACTGGGTGAGTTCTGCTATTTTATCTTCCAAATCGCTGATCCGCTCCTCTGCTTCATCTACTCTACTGGTGATTCCTTCGAGTGTGTTCTTCATTTCAGTTATTGTATTCTTTAGTTCTAATAGGTTTTTTATGGTTTCCCTATCCTTCTTTATGTCCTCGCTAAGTTCCTTAAACATTCTTATCAGTGTTCTAAACTCTGTCTCTGAAAGGTTGGATCCCTGTGTTTCATTTGGTTCCATTTCTAGAGGTTTCTTCTGATCTTTTACTTGTGACATGTGTCTTTGTTTCCCCATTCTGGCTGTCGCTCTGGGATTGCTTTGATGTATTAGATAGATCACCAGGAGAGCCCTGGCTGGATCACGCAGGCACACAGCTCACGGCCCAACACTCCCAGGAAAACTCCCAGTCTCAGCCTGTCCCAATCAGCCGCTTGTAGATCAGGCCGAGTAGCCCGACAACCAATCACCAGCCTGGCAACTCTGTAAGCGGAGTGCGGAGAGTGGGGACTCGAGGCGTGGAGGCGGCTTGCGCACTCCCGGGTCTCAGTGAGCAGCCTGTTGGAGCCGGAAGGCACCGGCCCTGCGTTTCCCTGGCAACGCAGTATAAGCCGGGCAGAGGGTAGGGATCCAAGGCCACAGGCGCACGCACACACGCACTTCTGCGCCAATTCCACCAGACCAATTAGGTCTCGGACCTGATCCTCCATGGGAGGGCCCAAGCCCGACAAAATGGCGCCCTCCCTACACCACTCACGTGCAGGCTCCGCACCACGGGAACAACAGTTCAAAAACCTCCAGCCTTTGCACCAAAGGTGCTCAGTTCAGTCCGTCCCCGCAGGCTCCTGGGTCCGGCTCACACAGCCACTCCCTCCACCAGAAATCAGGTAAGTGCTCACCGGCGAGCAAGCCCGGGCGCTGGCCCCACTGATTCTCTAGCCACTCTTACCCTCACTGAGCTGAGCAAAGAGAGTCCTTACTGATTTACTGCCAGCTATCTTAGAACTTCTCTTCCCGGCAAAGGAACTCTGGGCTGGTGAGCTTGGTGTGCGGCCGGAGGGTCTCCCCCAGCCGGAGAAGCCTCTCCACAGCTGGGACCTCCCTCACGGGGTTTGCCCACTCTCGTCTCCGCCCGTCCTACCAGACCCGATGTGGCTTCCTCTTTAAGTTTGTTGTTTAGTGGTTCTGTTCCTTCAGTGTTCTGGGGACCTCCAGGGTTGAATGCTGTATAATTTGCTTGTAATTTTGGTGTGATCCTAGGAGGCAGTTAGCACAGCGTCTGTCTATTGCGCCATTTTACCAGAAGTCTACGGCTCACTTTCTTTGTGGCTGTTTTCCTACCACATTTCTCTTCAAAAATTTTTTTTTTCTTTTTCCAGTGTTGTCTAAATTTTCTTTCTGGTCCTGTCCACCATAATTGCATTTTACTTCCTACATCAACTTAGTTTCTTTATTTCTTTTTTTTTTTTTTTTTTTAAAGTACTGTTTTTTTTGGTTTTTTTTTTTTGTTTTTTTTTGTTTTTTTTTTTTTAAAGATTTTATTGGGGAATTGGTGGAGGGGAACAGCGTTGGGGAATCAGGGAAGGGGAACAGACAAGTTGCCGTCTTCTTGTTTCAGTTTTAGTTGCAGAGGATGTTGCTTCACTGTTGGTATCGTCATTGCGCTCTTCCCGGATGAGGCAGATCGGTCTCTGGCCTCTGGATGTCGCTCATCGCTGCTATTGGCAGCTCACGCTTGGCTGTCAGCCGCTCACACTGGCTGCGGGCCACTCACTGTAGCCTATGGCAGCCCACTGCAGCAGGGGCTGCAGCCCACACCATCACAGGGGCTCGCACAGCCCAGCTCTAGGTGGAGCTGTTGTTAGCTGTAGAGGGCAGTGTCACTGGCCCTCATGTGGGATCCGAACCGGGGCCGCTGGCATCCCAAAACCAGCGCTTAACCAATGCGCCACTCGGCCGGCCCAGTTTCTTTATTTCTTATAAGTCACTCTCCTCCCTACTCTTTTTCCCCTCCCTTTAGATTATTTCTCTTATTTTTACAAACTTCAAATTTGTCTTAAAATGTACTCATTTAAAATTGTCTCTATAGGGCTGGCCGAGTGGCACGGTGGTTAAGCGCTGGCTTGAGAAGCCAGTGGCTCCGGTTCGGGTCCCCCGTATGAGAGCTAGCTGCCCTCAAAAAAAAAAATTGTCTCTATACATGTAAAATAACGACAACATAGCAGCACTGATATTATAAAATAAGTAATTACTACCAAGAGAGGAGAGTGCTGGTGAGTACTCACTGTTTCTTTTTTTTTTTTTTGCGGGGAGAGTAGGGGTGAAGTGGGCACTGAATTAAAATGAGGTGAAATCGAAAGTTATAGCAATACTTACACCTTAGTTTGGAAAAAAGGGAAAGTTTAACAGATGTTTTGAATTGAGATAAATTGAAATTGTGATTTCCTTGACTGTTTCAGAGAAGCTTCTTAGTGCTCTAATGTCACGTAATTTTCTTGCAATCTAAAAATACTTGTGAACTCAGGCAACCTCACACATACATAAAAGGTAATATGTATTAAATTCTGTTTAGACTCATGGACTCAAACCCCTAAGCTGAAGGAGACCTCAGACAGCAGCTCATCACCCCCTTTCTCTTGCAGAGTGACTGAGAATCTCCTTGAGACCAAGCACAGTGTCCTGTTCTTTTGACTCCACAGAGCCCAGCCCAGAGCCTGGTCAGTAGCAGGTATTCTGTAAATATTTGTTATCTGAACGAGAAAAGGTGAGGCCCAGCAAGATGATTGCGTCTGTAAATCCATACAACAAGTCTGTTGTGGAGCTGGGCCTGGGCCCGGGGCCCCTGACCTGTGCTCACTGGTCTGGAGTGTCCATGTTGAAACTCAAAAGCACCAGTGCCACGCTCTTCATCTTCCCATGGAAATTTAAACTGAGCTGCAGGCAGTGTGTGTGTGTGTGTTCTGAATTCTGTGTTCTGAATTCATTTACTAATATCTCATATTTTCAGGTATATTGGTTCTCTATTGCTGCTGTAACAGATCACAAATTTAGGGGTTTAAACAACACAAATGTATCGTTATCTTATAGACCTGTAGATGAGAAGTCCAACCTGGGTCCCACTAGAATCCAGATGTCAGTGGGGCTCTTTTCCTTTCTGGAGGTTCCAGGGGGGAGAATCTGTCTTTGCCCTTTCCAACTTCTAGAGGTCACCCACATTCCTTGCTTCATGGCCCCTTTCTTCCACCTTCAAAGCCAGCAATGCCAAACCTCTCTGTATCGTTCTTTCATAGTCACATCTTCCTCTGATTCTCACTCTTCTATCTCCCTCTTCCACTTTTAAGGACTTTTGTGACTACATCGGGCACACCTGGATAATTCCTAGCTTAACGTTAACTGATTAGTAACTTTAATTTCCCTTTGCCATATTATCTAACATATTGTAGTTATAGGTTCTCGGATTTAGGATGTGAACATCTTTGGGGGCGTGGGGGGCATTATTCTATCACATCAGGTACCAACATAGTTGACATATTTAACATCTGTTTGACTAGTTAAAGAATTTATTCTTTGGGGGGCCAGCCGAATGGCGCTTTGGTTAAGAGCTGGCTCAGGATGCCAGCGGCCCAAGTTCAGATCTCACATATGATGGCCAGTGACACTGCCCTCTACAGCTAAGATGGTGAACAACAGCTCGCCCTGGAGCTGGGCTGCTGTGAGTCCCCGGGACGGCATAGCTGCAGCCCCTGCTGCAGTGGGCTACCATAGGCTACAGTGAGTGGCTGGCAGCAGCGTGAGCGGCTGGCAGCCAGTGTGAGCTGCCAAGAGCCGCGGTGAGCGGCCATCCAGAGGCCTGTGACCGATCTGCCTCACCCGAGAAGAGCGCAATGATGATACCAACATGGGCCAGTGAAGCAATGTCCTCCACAATTAGACTGAAAAACAAAAGGACAGCAACTTATCTATTCCCCTTCCCCGGTTCCACAACGCTGTTCCCTTCCCCCAATTCTGCTATAAAATCTTTTAAAAAAAAATTTGTTTTTTTGGGCTGGCCAAATGGCTCAGTTTATTAAGAGTTGGCTTAGAGCGCGTGCTGTGAGCTACAGGGCCGCCGGTTCGATTCCCACATGGGCCAGTGAACGCTGTGCCCTAGCTGAGCTGGCGCTGAGCTGCCAACAAGTGGCAGGATGGCTCAGCTGGTATAACAACAAGATTGCCTGTTCGATGGTGGATTATGCCCACCCACAACTAAGACTGAACTCAGCACCTTGAGCTGAGCTGCTGCCTGGATGGCTCAGTGGATAGAGCGTGCCCTCTTAACAACAAGGCTGCTGGTTCGACTCCCGCATGAGATGGTGGCTATGCCCACCTGCAACTAAGATTGAACACAGCACCTTGAGCTTAGAGGCCACAAGCTGCCGACGGGAAGCCAGATGGCAACTGGCGCCCGCCCTCCAAATGAAAATTAAAGAACAACAACTTGGCTGGTCCCCTCCCCTAATTCCCCAGTGCTGTTCCCCTCCCCCAAGTCCCCCAATAAAATCTTTAAAAAAAAAAAAGAATTTGTTCTTTGCATAATCTGGCAGTTAATGAATTCCGTTTTAATTGTGGGCTCTGTGAATATGGTCCTTCCATCACTTATGGTCCAAATTCCCTTTTATAACAAAAACTTCGTAATGCTTCCTTTTCTCTCCTGAAGCAAAATTCATAGATAATATAACATCGATATGCAGAGCTTAAAAAACCAACCTAATGCCCAAACAATCATGTAAAGGAGAAATAAAAGAGAAGTAACATAACGAAACTATCAATTCCAATGTTCAGGCTTACCTACCTTAGAAGATATAAATGATGGGATAAGAATCTTGCAAGTACACATAGAATCACTGTCATTCCCATAGCTACAGACACTGGCTGATACAGGTGTGTTGGTGACTCAAACTTGTGGTTAGTCATCTAATTTTACAGAATGAGCAATTCTTGGGAAGGTTCCGAACAGCATCAAGCTAGGCTTCACTTGATTTACATGAGAGTTGCATTCCTGGAAAATTCAGTAACATTCAAGCTGTGCAAAACATGCCTTAGGTTTATATGTAAAAATGGAAATAGGCTCCAGATTCCATAATCATTAACAAAGGTTTTACCCACATGAAGATCAGGAGGACTGGGGCAGTTCACCATTGCAGTGACCCCTGGAGTGTAGAACATCCAGTGTCTAATCCTACCCCTAACCCTAGCCGTGCTTGCCAATCATTGTGACAACCAAAACAAAACAAAAGCACACTTATAAATTTCCCAGACACTTTTTTAGAGGTGATATCATCCTTGCTAACAATCACTGGTTGACGGGGTCTGCATTTTTGAGTTGACATTTGTTGAGTACTAATTATGTGCCACCCACTGTTCTAAATATTTCATCTAGTTTAACTCAATTCTCACAACCCTACAATGTAGGACCCATTATTATCCCCGGTTTATAGATGGGGAAATTGAAGCTTATCAAAGTTAGGCAACTCATTAAACATAGTAAGGAAAGAAATTGGAATTCAAAACCAAGGCATCTGGTGCCAGAGCCCGTGTGATAACCCACTGCACCCCACTGCCTTATGGTAGAAGCTGATCAGTCTTGAATCGGTTCCCTCAAAATACATATTAAGGGCCGGCTGAGTGGCGCGGTGGTTAAGCACTGGCTTGGGAAGCCAGCAGCCCCGATTTGGGTCCCACATATGAGGGTCAGTAATACTGCCCTCAAAAAAAAAAAAACGTATTAAAATTTATCAGTGTCCTAAGCTAATCTGACTAAGCCTGCTGCTGCAGAAATTTATCAAGATCATCTGACTCCCTTTCTAGCTGCCCTTCCCCTTTTCTCATTCACACACACACCCCATCACCACCACCATCACCACACACACATTCTTTCCTTCTGGCTCACTGGAAGAAATGATAACAGCTGCTGCAGATGAGTGAATGATAGTATGGAGGACTGGTGAAATGAGTCAGGCACCATTCACTGGGAAGATAAGGCTGTGTACACGTGTGCTGTATTTTTACCACTGTTGTAGTAACTTGGTTACAGTTGCTTGGTAACTAAATGCCGTTCTAAGGAATCTTAAAAAATTGAAAATGGGCTCTGGTTGAGGTCCATAGAGATTTCCCACTCCCTGTACAGTCTCTAGTTCTCACTACTATCATGGAAAAACAAAAATCCAGTAGTCCTCCATGCTTTACCTTTCCCCTCCTCCCTTATGCTTGGCATCGCTCGTAACACTTTTTGCCAAACCTTGCAAGTTCAGACGTTTGAATCCGTGGCATGGAATTGCTTCCTGGTGGCTTATTAAATCACTATTTTTAGATATTTTTTTTTTGCCGGACTCACTGCTGTTTTTTACTAAAGAAGAATTCAGTAAATTACGTATTTTGCCAGGTTGACATCTGACCACACTGAATTTGAATATATCAGTGCCCGTGGTCTGAGCGCTGTGCTCAATGGACTCCCAGGACATTAGGGAGTCCTGTCCCTCAGCTGGAGTGCATGGCTGCCCAGGACAAACCCTCACCAGGCACTTGTTCTGTGGCCTTGGGTAAGTTACTCAAACTCATCCGGACTCTGTTTTCTCCTCTGTCGATGGAGACAGTGGTGTTCGTCCCTAACTCATTCTGTTGTGTGTGTGGGGTGTGAAATGAGATGATGGATATATAACAAGCAGGCCAGTGGGCACCGAAGGCGGATCATAACACGAACATGAACTTAGTGTCTTGAGTGATCCAAGGTCATACCTTTAAAGGTCAGACGCAAATGTGTAGGGGTGTCATCAGCTGCCAAAGGTGTGAGTTGGCTGCCTGTCTGTATTTGGTCATTTACACAGTCCTTTAAAAACGTTTAGTTAGTAAATAAGTAATTTGCCTACTTTCAAAATCAGATTTCCTATAACAACTTCAATTTCTGGCTGCTTTTGAAAATATGGGAATGGCTGAAAATCCCTTGCCTTCTTTCCTACATGGCAGCAATGGACTGGAACTGAGACAGGTATGCTGTCCCCACGGGCACTCTCTTGTGATCTGCCAGTTCCAAGGCATTTGAGTTAGCGGTTGCTGCCCGCTGGGCAGAACAGTATACCAGTACCTAGTGACAGCACAGCGATGTGTCCAGCCATTACCATATGAAGGGGCTTGGAAGCAAGAGCCCAGTAAGGCAAAGCTCCTCGAAGGCACATCCCCCACGAACGGTGCCCGCACTGGAGTGTCAGTCATCTTATTGGTTTTCACAACTTTAAGCCCATTCTTCAGAAGCATTTCAAGCTGGTGGACAAGAACGTATTTCTATGTCTGTCCTATTGGAGCATTTAGCTGAAAAATCAAAAGGAAGTTCTTGAATCAGGAAAATGGTTCTGGCCCAATAGCATGTCTATGGCTTTAAGACAAAGCCTAGTTTTGAAACGGTTGCCTCACTGGGAAAGGGGGGAGTGAGAATATAGGAAGTGCTCAAAATACTCTGAAAACATAATTGATGTAAATCCTCAATGGAAATAAACACTCCTGCCATTGAGTGGGGAATGAAAGAAGTGGTAGTAACCAAGGGGAAATTTGGGGACTTCACCCCTCATCTGCCTCATAAGCACCTCCCACAAAGACCCCCCCAAGTAAATATGCAACTACATAAAATATTTTGTGCTCTCACAGATGAAGCTGTAAGATAAGTACCCATGCCTTCCCCCCTTCCTAGACTTTCTCCCCAGACCCCTCCTTTTTTCCTGAGGGAATGTGAGAAGGTTGATGGCAGTCTGTACCCCTCTCTCTGAAGGGTATTGGGAGTGGAAAGAGTAGGTAGGGACTGAATGCACGCCTGCATTAGTGGATTCAGTGCAAACAAGGTGGCTTTATAGTTTGTGTTCTGAAATCCATCTGACCCCCTTTTGAACTTGATCCAGGTGCTTGGTTAGGACTGTGATCGGAATTACTTTAAAAAAAGGATTGTGTGGGCTAGCTGTGTGGCTCAGCTGGTAAAGAGCTCACTCAAGAGTGTAAGCTGAGCTCTGAGCAACAGCAATTCCATGCCCAGCCCGAGCTGAGCTGCCTCTAAGCTGCCAACAGGATGGCTCAGCTAAAAAAATTAAAAAGGGGAGCCAGCCGAGTGGCGCGGTGGTTAAGTGCTGGCTTGGGAAGCCAGCGGCCCCGGTTCAGGTCCCACATATGAGGGCCAGTGACACTGTCCTCAAAAAACATAAAAATAAAAAAGGGATTGTGCTTTACTTCGCCCTTTTGGGGCTCCAACATTCTGGTGAGGCCCCTTTGACTGTAAATACTTTGGAAGTAACTCTCCCAGCCCCACAGCTCATCAACTGACAGAGGTGGGGTATGAGCCCAGGCAGCCCAGACACGAATTTCCGGCCACCACATTTCGGGGACTTCTCAGAGGCAGCCTTAACCCCATGATGCGCCAAGCACACTCGATTCTTGTGACACGACGGTGTTGTATGGTGACCTAGTGCGGGCTCAGAGGCACTTGATGGTACCTTTGATGTAAATCAGACCTAAGAAAATTGCTCGCCGACAATGACAATACTGAATTTAGGTCCATCCACACCTCCGCTCAGAGCTGTGTGTTAAATGAACACAGTCACTGGCTCCTTTTATATCCTGAGTCTCAAAGCACAGCTCTGGAGCAGAGCTGATAGCTCTCCTGACTTCAAGCAATTCAAGCAGCCTGGGGCGTCCTGGCAAATGACTTCTCTTCAGGATGTAAGGCTGTCGTGCCTGTCCCTCCCTGGTGGCCCTTTGTCAGTAGGATAGGGCCTGTGAATGGTGTTTCCAATGAAGGCAGTGGACTTGTGCTGATATGTCCCCAGCAGAGCTGCCTTGTGGTGACAGGTGGGATTTGTAAGACACCCGTTCACAGCAGGCACAATAGAGGCCAAAGCTGCCAGGTGTGAGGAGGAACTTGGCTGGACTGGCAGCAACCCAGAACGTTCTCCATGCATCTGAGTGGAGCGTAACCTTCCCTTCAGCTCGTCTCTCCTACACTGCTCTTCAGTGTTTGCTTGCTTAGCAGCTCACTCTCAAACCCATCTGTTTAGTCTTTTTTTAAAGATTTTATTGGGGAAGGGGAACAGCCAAGTTGTTGTCCTTCAGTCTTAGTTGTGGAGGGCACAGCTAGCTCAGCTCCAAGTCCAGTTACCATCTGGCTGCCCATTGGCAGCTTGCGGCCGCTCGGCTCAAGGTGCCGTGTTCAATCTTAGTTGCAGGTGGGCTCAGCCCACCATCCCATGCAGTAGTCGAACCAGCAGCCTTGTTGTTAGGAGCACGTGGTCTCACCAGCTGAGCCATCATGCCACCTGTTGGCAGCTCAGCGGCAGCTCAGCTCGGGCGCAGCTCACTGGCCCATGTGGGAATCGAATTGGTGACCCTGTTCCTCAGAGCTCACGCTCTTAACCAACTGAGCCACTCAGCTGGCCCCTGGTTAGTCTTTAAAGCCTTGATATGATTTAACCTTAGTTGGCAAAAACAAGCGAACACAAACCCAAATGAGCAACCTGTGAGGCTCTTGCTCTCCTAGCATCTGAGGGGATTGCATGGAGCATCAGGAGT
This sequence comes from Aselliscus stoliczkanus, assembly GCA_033961575.1. Classification (NCBI taxonomy): domain Eukaryota; kingdom Metazoa; phylum Chordata; class Mammalia; order Chiroptera; family Hipposideridae; genus Aselliscus; species Aselliscus stoliczkanus. Next base: position 104,744,876 of record CM066739.1, read on the forward strand.
GTGGGCGCTTGCAGTCAGGCTACCTGAATGTGAATCCTGACCTGTTACTTCTCAGTGGTGTAGCTTTAAGCTCTGGGTGTCTCAGTTTCTTCCTCTGTAAAATGGAAATAATAATAAGTGATGCTGTGAGGCTTAAGGGTGCCTCATAGTCAGACCTCAATAATTATCATTTCTGTTTCCTATCATCCTCAGGTGGTTCAGTGTTATCTGTAACCAAGTCATAGCAGAGACATATACCAAATAGCCGCTGTTAACAAAAAGTTAATTGTATCATTTTGCATCTTGCCTTCTCTTTGCTTCTTGCACGGATATGTGGCTGCTTTGCTCCATGCCAAGTGACCTTTTCCTGTGAGTAGTGTTTCAGATTTATAACTAGTCAAACAGATATAAAAAAAAAAAATCGGTGTTACTTACTCTGACCACACCCAAGTGAGGGCAGATGCTGGGCTGTTGCCACGCTGATGAAGTGTATTTTGTAAAACACTTGGCCTGGGGGACAGGTGATGAGTCATACACATGGCTGGGTGGGGAGAGGGCAACTACTTTCAATTAAAACCGCCAGCCAGTCCAATGGCTGAGCTGGGAGACTCCTGGTTCTGCAGTAAACTAGAGGCTCTCAGGTCTGGGTGTGGTTGTACACTTAGTTCATTTGTCATGCGGACATTTGCTCTTATTTCCTTCCTCTGGGTAGAGGGAGCTAGAGATATCCTTTGCTCTTCCACGTAAGAAATACAACCTTAGTTCTGACAAAAGTGAAATCCGTTTTCCTGTGAAGCCTTGACACAACTAAACCCAGCAAAAGCCTTGGGTGAGCTGCTTCTTCTCCATCCTGTCTCTTCACACATATCCGCTGTCCACAAGTAAGGCAGACGGAGACACATTATTCAGCGTTTTCTTTTTAGGGGGAGTTACGCACATGGGAGGACATTTTTCAGCTAGAAGTGTTTGAACCACTGTAGGCATCGTAATTTCAGCATGGAAATCTGTCCCAGATTGTGACCCCTCTGGAATTTACTAGCTGGTTGAAGTCAGGAAATGTGCCTCAAGCAGGCTGAGAAGCGGGCTGTGTGCCCTCTCCTGATAGGGCGTGCCATGAGCCTTGAATGGTTCATCGTCATTGACCCCCATGGCGTATCATTAGACATGCTCCCCAGGAATGACATGCTAATAAAAGTCAACCTCTCAACCTTCTAAGTGGGTCTAAGGATGCTGCTGTGCCCAAGGCCCTGTGCTAGGCCATAGGCAGGGAGACACTCAAAAACAGCCCTGGCCTTCTAAGAGTTTCTAATCTAGGAGAGAGAAGATTAAAAAAGGAAAAAGAAAAAAATACCCGGCAATAATCTGATGCACAGGGTAATATTAAATGACGAGTGCCAGCAATGGGTGATGCATACGTGCAGGAGAGCAAAATCAGCGTGGCTGTAGTAAAGGAAGGTGGCATTGGGGATTGGCCTGGAGAGATGAGTAGAAGACAGGAAGGAGAAAAGACAAGTGCAGCAGTACAGAGGTCAGGTCGCCTCAGCACGCGAACTTGGTCTGCGCAGGGATGTTCAGACAGGCCAAGGAGGGTGGGAAACTGGGGACAAGACAGGCATTGGTGTGGGGTGCTGTTAGCAAATAGTGGGAGGGTCAGTAGCACAGAGCCCAGTGAGTGGGGCGCCAAATAAGACGGGGAGAGCCACGTAGAACCCAAAGAGGGCTAGTTAACAATGTGCGTTATGGCCCTGCCAGCCAGGAAAAGACGAGGAGAACAGAGTGCAGTCAGCTCAATTCATGCAGTCAAGTACAAGAGTGGACAGTGTAATTCCATCATTCGGGAAGGGTCTGATGAACTGGCCTTGACATTACAGTGACTTGAGAGCTAAATGGAAGGTTTCATTAGTCAGAAAATAAGAAAAAAAATATACTAAATCTACAAAATCACTTTTAAAGTATGTATGAGCATTTCATTAATTTCTGAAGGTACTCCTTAAAAGTGATTGTTGAATTTTGCTGGATTAGAAACTAGAATACGAAGATGTATATTAGAAATAATAGGCCTTTAAAATTAATAAACCAGATGTTAATCTTAAAAAATCAAAGCATTAACCTTAAAATCAAAGCATCTGCAAATAGTGTATTTCTGTGTACAATTGCCGCTGTGGAGGATGCCAGCATCCTTCTCTTGGCTGGTTTCAGTGGCAGACCTCCAGGGGAGGGAGGCCATGGGAGGCCCAGGCAGTGTGGAGGGTGGCCACACAGGCCAGAGGTGGTGCAGGCAGCCAGGTGGAGAGCACCAGGGAGAGGGCTGTCGACTTGGCATTGAAATTTTGGGAGGGACTTTAGTCCCCTGCAGCATGGAAGGGAAAAGGAGCCACTGACAGCATAGGCCTGGGGCAGGAAATGGAGTCAGAAGTCAGAAACTCGACCTGGCAGAAGGTTTTCTCTCACCAGCACAGGGAAAAAGAGAGCTTTTAGGGAAGAACCTGTGGACATTCTGTTAAATATTTTGATTTTACTTTGCATCTGATAAAGCCTGTAGTGACCAGGAATATAACTGGTAGTGGTCTCTTCATTATATTGGACATTAACTATTAATCTGGACCTTTTAGGAGAATTCAGCGTGTGCTGAGAGTGGGTCAAAATCCAGCGCCTGCAGTAAAGCACAGTAGAATAGGGGAGCTTTTGGAAAGTAACACTGATTTGGGCCCCACCCCAGACCAACTGAATCAGAAATTCCAGGGCTAAGGGTCTGGCATCAGTGTTTCTTTAAAAGGTTCCCTCCCCCCACCCCGCCCTGTGATTCTGTCATAATCCAGGGCTGGGGGCCACCCTTGGGATGGAAACCAGATCCTGACCTGGAAGCCCAGAGACCAGGTGTAGAGTCCTAGCTCTGAAACAGTTCACTGTGTGTTCCGGGGAAGGCATTTTAACCCTCTGGGCATCCGTTTCCCTCACTAAATAAGACAACTAGATGACCTGAAGGTTCCCACCAGCTCCAGCATCCCAGGATCCTGGGGAGAAGCTGCCTTTTTTATTAGCTCAGAGGCTGACCTGCCCCCAGCCACAGCCCAGCGGCCCCTCCTTCACAGGACTGGATGCTGGTGGCACTCCAGAGAGACAGTAAGGGGTTTTAGAGCTGGTCAGGAAACAAAGGAGAAAGCAAACAAACAGCAATGACAAAAAGCAGGTCCCCTCTTGGCCTGCCTGTACACTTGTTTCTAAAGTGAACTTGAACAGGCAGAGAGCAGTAAACCCTCAGGGGGAGGCTTATGTCTTGTATTAGTTTTCTATTGTTGTCATAACAAATTACCTCTAACTTAGAGGCTTAAACAACACCAATGTGTTATCTTAAGGTTCCATGGGTCAGAAGTCTGACATGGTCTTGGCACTAAAGTCCAGGGGTCCACAGCCAGCACCCCTTTCTAGAGGCTCCAGGGGAATACCTGTTTCTTTGCCCATCTGGGTTGTTGGTAAAATTTAGTTCCTCGCTGTTGTAGGACTGTGATGCCGGATACCTTGGTGGCTGTCAGCTGACGGCTGTTCTAGAGATCACCCACTTGCCTTGGCAGCAGGGCAGGGGGGCTCTTCCTCCATCTTCAAAGCCAGCAGTGGTAGGTTGAGTCCCCCTCACCCCTCCAAGCTCTGCTTCTCCCCACCCCTCTTCTCCCTAACCCAGCAGGGAAGTTTCTGTGCCCTGAAGGACTGTGGTGATAAAGGTTGGCCCCACCCCATAACGCAGGATAAGCTCCCGATTTTATGGTCCTTAACCTTAATGTCATCTGCAGAACCTCTGTCATCATGGAAGATGACTTTCATAGATTCCAAAGGTGAGGATGGGGGAGGGGAGGAAGGCAGTATTCTGCCTATGCCATGCCTCCAGGGAAACATCTATTTTAAAGATAAGAAACAGGAGTAGGAGGTGTGGTACAGGATAGGTCTTAGGTTTATCTTCAGGGTCGCTGCATATGGAGCCTGGAGGGGATGAAAGTATTGATGTGACATAAATGGTTTCCCAGGTTAGGCAGAGAGGAATCCAGACACTGAGATGCTAGGTCTGGCCTTTCCTTTTAGTTCAGGGATAAGAAAACAGTGAGTCTGATTCTATTAGTATATATTCTGTGGGATCAGGCATCGATGGCTGAAAACACCCTGCTTGCTTGACCAGAACTTTTCATCGCCACCTCAGGTAATTCACTGCTTCTCTAGTGATCCTTCTGACAGAAAAGTTGGGCCCTGTCAGTCATGCTTGATATGCACCCACCTCATCCTCCTCAAGCAGTAAGAACCTTAGGGAATGGAACCCGGGGCACTAGCAAAAGTGAATGGAAGAAGGCACTACAGCTTCCAAAAAGATGAAAACGATTTCTATTTTTCGGGTCCTCGGTATCCTTAAGACCCGAATTCCAGGTGAGACAGCTCTGAGCTCTTAATACAGGAACAGGGAAGACACATTCAGTAAGCATTCATAGGTGCCCACTTTGCCAAGATATGACTGGTCCCAAGATCTGAGGAAGAGGGAGGGTGTTGCTGTGATCCAAACCAGTCATGGAGGGCTGGCCGAGTGGCGCGGTGGTTAAGCGCTGGCTTCGGAAGCCAGCGGCCCCAGTTCGGTCCCACATATGAGGGCTAATGACACTGCCCTCAAACAAACAAACAAACAAACAAACAAACCAGTCATGGAGCCAACTCAGCATTCCTCTGAAAGGGCTGGTCTGGTTGATTTGGACTCTGCTCCTCCTACAATTCGGTGATAGACAGGATCCCGAGTCTCCCTGGACCTACATCCCTTTCGTCAATTAATTATTCAAAAGGTTGTTTCCACTTTTTAGCAGGAGGAAGAAAGATACTGTCCTTTGACTTTTTCTTTATTTTCTTAGGCACTTTTTTTTTTCTGGCATGCTCTGGCAGAGAAAGGAAACAGGCTTTGTTTTGAAGAGGATGGACATGTCGCATTCCACTGCTTTCCACTCTGGTGGCCGATTCTGATAGGCAGAATCTGGGAAATGTTCTTGGAAAAAATGATTTTTCCTCATCTTCTATTAAAATGTTGTGTGTGGGTTTCCTCTTTATTGATTTCACAACATATTTGAGCAGTTTTCCTTCAGGGAGGGAAACATTTCAGTTTGGTTACTGCTGTGTGCTAGAGGGGAAGGGACGCAGGGGCACAGGCAGGCCTGGATCCCAGCCTGCCACTCCTTGGTTAGGTCTTATTTTGTGGTCGCTTCACTTCTCTAAGTTTTTATTTCTATAGGGAGGAAGGGAGATAAAATTCACCTGTATCAGTCAGGGTTCTTAGTTTATAATGACAGAAACCAACTATGCATTTAATTGCACACTTATGCAATAAAGGATTTTACTGAAAGCGTCTTGGACAGCTCACAGAATCTCAAGAAAGCAAAATGCACAGGAACAAGGGTGGGCAGGCAGCTACCAGGCCCACAGGGGGAGCACCTTACAAAGCGGGTCTGGTGGAGACAGCGACACCCTGTTAGCTGGACCCTGATGTTAGTTGGCACTCCTGCCCTCTCGCTCACTGGAACTCAGGATTGCTGCCTGTCTGCCCTGCCACTGGCTCGGTGGATTGTTTTCAGCCTCTGCTTTTTAGAATAACTACCTTCCAATACAGAGTTTGGGGCAAGATGTGTCTGCTTAGAGGACTTAGGTCACCTGCTGTTCCCTAGCAGCAGAGGAGTCTGGGAAAGCAAGTATGTGGTATTTCAGCTTCAATAGTGAGGAGTGGGCTCTTCCCATCCACCCAAACTCCTAAGACTAGAAGGTTTCATAGGAAGAGGGCCAGATGCCAGGTAGCCACCCCCACTCTACCTCCCCACCCCCAAATCTACAGTCCACCCCTGTGGCAGTCCAACATTGACCTACCCCCCTTTTCCTATATTTACACTTGAAAAAGAAAAAAAATTCCTCTGACACAATGTAATGCAGCCATAATTTGTGTAAGTGAAGTGCTCTTACCCCTTTCCCAAGAGGCATATAACACTTCCATCAGTTATTGTGTTCATCAGCAAAATCAGGATCTCCAGGTAGTGTCCCTTCCTTCTCAGTGTTCTGGAATATACAGTATGAGTTGTAACGTTAATCGTTACCAGCATATCCTACATAAAAGAGAGAAAGAGAAAAGTAGCTTAGATATGTATTCACATATATGACATAGCAAGAAAGACAGTATGGATAGGTGATGTATTTCGCTTCTGCATCAGGTCACGAGAAAGTGCGTCACATGATAGCCTGCCTGTCTGCCCCCATGCACCTTTCTATAAAGACAGATCATTACTTCAATATTATGCTTACTGTATATATCCCTATTTGGCCCCAAAAGATAGCTGGTTAGTCAATGACGGGTAAGATTTCTCAAGGGGGAACAACCTAAGCCAGACACAGTCGCGTGGGTGCCAGTGGGTGCCATAGGGGGAATCACAAGTTGACAGAAGTAGACCCTTTGCATCAGGTTCTGGCAGCCTGCATGTGAGATGACCTATTGATGTGATAATATCTGTCCTCCAGTGCACCCTTATCAGTAAGCCTTGGCAGAGGAAGTTTCTGTCTCTTAGGAGGTGCATGACAATAACCTCATGGGACCTCTGGTAATGGCAGCTTGCAGATGTGGGTGATTTGGCCCTGAGCTATGTTTTCAGGTGTGAGACACAGACTGCAAAAAGATACATTCATCTTTTCTTATTTGTGAGATAATAAAAGGAGCAGTCAGGCCAGATTCAGGGCTCTCAGTCCACGAGGCTGAAAGTACCCTGGCCCAAACTGCATTTTCTCTTATTTTGTCTCTCTTTCTTAACCTTTCGCTGTCCCTTCTCCACTCCCACTGCTCTGTCGTGCAGGACAGGACAGAAGTGTTACTGACTTCCTCCTTCATTCCCCCTCCTTTTATCTTGGCAGATGGATGTTCTTCATACAGTGGTATGACCCCAACCTCCATTCCTGGGGACCCAAGCTCTTGGCAGTCCTCTGTATCTTCATCCTGGCCGCTGGACATGGCAGTACTAGAGTTACCCCAAGGATCTTCTCTTCCCAGCCTCATTTAGGCAGCATCCCTGCTTCCTCTTGGATATTCAGGATCAATGATCTCTAACAACACAGCAGCAAGCACAAAGCCTGTTCCACCAGTGGCATCAGAAGTCTGACCTTGGGCTTGGCCCTGCACAGCATGCCGAGACCTACTGTGGTGAAAGGCCTGGAGACAATCAGTGTCCGTGTGGGTTGCATGGGAGATGAACTGGCTTCCCTTCTCACTTGGCCCCCCTCAAGTTGTGTGGTCATCAGGAGACACCGAAACAGTCTCACGGGACAAGGAGGGGGTGGCAGCTTTGGATGATGAAAACGCAGTGAGAGAGGTTCCTGAGGGCTCCAGGTTGGCCATATACTACCATATTTCCCAATTCCTATAGTTGGGGTTAAATTCTTGCTGCTTAGGCGTTAAATCTCACACGAAAGATTTGCAAGGCTGTGGGTTGAACATGTAATTTGGTGACTCACAGAATCAAACTTTGTTGTTTTCTCGGCTCTTTGTCTTACAGAGAAGAGTTTTCTTTATTTTTAAAAACTTTTTTTTTTTACTGTGGTTAAAGATACATAAGAGAGCTTTATTTTTAAAAGTTATATCAAGTTTTGGATTGTGTGGGTAAAATGTCAGAATTTCAGCTTACTGTTGTCTGTCTTTATTCTGACCAGGACGTTAGAAAAAGCCATTGCCTTCCAGTCCTTGGAGTGTGGAGTTCCCCATACTGTTCGTCTCAGTCTGGACTGCTTTGTCCCTCAGATCTCCCCTTCAGTGGATTCTTTATTCCACATGGCCACAAGTAAGAGTTTAATCAACAGAGATTCTTCACAGTTCCTGCTTCTCTGGGTCACCAGCTTTTGATTCAAACCTGTATCAGTGTACCTGCTAGGTGGCCCAGACCTCCTGCTAAACTCCTAGTTCAAAGGAGTCTGGGAAAGTGAGTTCCTGGCTTTCTAGCCTTTCAGAGGGAGGCAGACTCATAAAAGAGGGGATTCCTCAAATGTGTGGAGGGAGTTCAGATGCTGGGCAGTCGGGAACCTGTCCAGGGCCTCCTGCACTTCCTTAGGAGGTTACAAACGGTGATATGTATAAAGCATCTAGCACATTTCACTCATTGTGATTTCCTACTGTCTTCCTGGTTAATCAAATCAACAGGACTGAGCCATGAAGAATGGGACTGTAAATATATAGTTAAACTCAAGCACTGAAATTACAATATATGATGTAGATCAAAGTTTTATAGGCAGGCTAGGAAAGGTCTTATTAAGTTACAGTCCTCTGATACTTAGAAAACTTCAGGGCCGGCCGAGTGGCGCATTGGTTAAGCGCTGGTTTTGGGATGCCAGCGGCCCCGGTTCGGATCCCACATGAGGGCCAGTGACACTGCCCTCTACAGCTAACAACACCTCCACCTGGAGCTGGGCTGTGCGAGCCCCGGTGATGGTGTGGGCTGCAGCCCCTGCTGCTGTGGGCTGCCATAGGCTACAGTGAGTGGCCCGCAGCCAGCGTGAGAGGCTGGCAGCCAAGCGTGAGCTGCCAATAGCCGCGGTGAGCGACATCCAGAGGCCAGCGACCGATCTGCCTTATCCGGGAAGAGCGCAATGACGATACCAACAGTGAAGCAACATCCTCCGCAACTAAACTGAAGAACAAAAAGACAGCAACTTGTCTGTTCCCCTTCCCCGATTCCCCAACGCTGTTCCCCTCCGCCAATTCCCCAATAAAATCTTAAAAAAAAAAAAGAAAACTTCAATTTTTGGTATAAATATTGACAGTTTAATTGAGAGAAAGTATGAATAGTCAACTTTTGTTTTTCTTAAAAAGTTCTTGGGCCGGCCGAGTGGCGCAGTGGTTAAGCGCTGGCCTGGGAAGCCAGCGGCCCCAGTTCGGGTCCCACATGTGAAGGCCAGTGACACTGCCTTCAAAAAAAAAAAAAGTAATAAAACCAGCTCACCTGTTTTTATTTGGCTCTTGTTATTTTAAGCAAAATTTGAATCTATCTTCATCCACAGAAAGCTGTTTAGTCTCGGCATAAAACCTCTGTTGTGTTGATTTCTCAGTAGATAGGAACTCGCTCCTGCATGGTGTTCCTTCTGGGGATCTGAGTTAGTTCTGCGTGTTCAGTTTAAACTTATGAGCATATATAAAAGGGTTGGCAGAAATGAGAAAGTACTGTTTTTACTCCCCAGCTGAATCTGAAATCAGGATGAAATTGTTCATGAATTTTTTAGTCACGAGCTGCCTTGAAATTACAGGCCCCAGAGGCACATATATTAGCTTGGAAATATTATCTTCATCTGTTGGCTTCCATAAGCAGCAAAAGAATGTCACCGGTCAAGATGCAGTCTGCATGTGTGACTTGATTCCTTCACATGCATATACATGCATTAATTCATTCATCAAGCATTTACTGAGTTCCTAGTACCACTGGATATTATGTCATGCTCTGAAAACACAGTGATGAAAAGACTTGGTCTGTGAACTTAGGGTGTTCACATTCTAATAGGTAAGGCGGATGTATAAACAAGTAATTGTAGTATAGTGTGGTAATCAATACACGAGGAATGATCAAGAAATACAGTGACTATTTAAATAAAAATATGTCACAGTAAAAGACACATTGCTATTAATCCCCCTCAAAATACTCCCCCTCGCTTCAAACACAGTGATACCATCATTCTTGCCACTTTCTGAAGCAGTTATGAAAGCCCTCTTTCATGAGTGTCTTTACTTCATCCTCCATCATGAGAATGCTCCGTGTAACACATCACTTCTGGTATGGCAATTTCTGTCCGATAAAAACATTATGGTGTGTCCTCATCCACCTTATTCACCGAATCTGGCACCGTGTGACTTCTGGCTCACACGTCAAAAATAAAAAAACGATTTGGGACATGGAGGCAGCCACGACAGTGCAACTAAAGTGAGTATGAAAGAGGACTTCCACAACAGCTCCACCTGGAGCTGGGCTACTGTGAGTCCCCAGGGACGGCATAGCTGCAGCCCCTGCTGCAGTGGGCTGCCATAGGCTGCAGTGAGTGGCCGGTGGCCAGTGTGAGCAGCCGGCAGCCAGTGTGAGCTGCCAAGAACCGCTGTGGGCGGCCATCCAGAGGCCAGAGACCGATTTGCCTCACCCGAGAAGAGCGCAGTGATGATGCCAACATGGGCCAGTGAGGCAATGTCCTCCACAACTAGACTGAAGAACAAGGGGACATCAACTTGTCTGTTTCCCTTCCCCGGTTCCCCAACGCTGTTCCCCTCCCCTAATTCCCCAATAAAATCTTTTAAAAAAAAAGAGGACTTCCAGAACTGCTTCAGAAAGTGGCAAGAACGGTGGGATAAGTGTGTTTGAAGCGAGGGGGATAATGGCAATGTGTCTTTGACTATAATTTTTTTAAATTTAAACATTCACTGTATTTTTTGAGCATCTTGTATGGCCAAGAAAAGTGCTGGTTCTAAGAAGAAAATGGTGAACTACAGTTGGGTGGGGGCGGGCTAGCAGATTCAAATAAGTCTTCACAGAGGAAGAGAGACTTGAGCTGAATCTTGCAGGAGCACCATGTTCCCCAGGGGCAGGGGAGAGGCACTCAGAGGAGTGGCATGTGTGAGGGCACGGAGCAGCCTGGTATTTGGGGGAACTGCAGGTAGTTTAAAGCACAGAGTGGGACAGGGATGGCAGGAGATGAGGCTGGAGGGGCGGGCCAAGGCCAGGGCTTGGTGGGCCCTCGATGCCATGCTGAGGAAGATCCACTTCACCCTAATGGTACAAAAGAGCCACTGATGCAATTTCAGAGGAACCAGTTTGAATTTAGAGCAGTTATTCTGAAACCGAACTGTATCGTCAACTGGGAGTGAAGGGGAGGGTGAAACGGTGAAATTGGGGGCAGGGAGTTCAATGAGGGCAGAGAATATCACAAAGGTCCCTGTGAGAGAAGCTAACCATGTCCATCTTTGACTCAGTCTCCATTCGATATGATGAAGGTACCGTCGCTATACTAATAAGGAACCCCACTTCTTCTCAGATCACTTCAGTTTCCTAAAAGTACACCTGTGTTGGGCCGGCCGAGTGGCACGATGGTTAAGAGCTGGCTTGGGAAGCCAGAGGCCCCGGTTCGGATCCCACATGTGAGGGCCAGTGACACTGCCCTCTAAAAAAAAAAGAATACCTGTGTCAGATTGGCAGAGGCAGCTAGCTGACTGCCAGAGATCCGTGCTGCCCTTCCACGGTGGAAAGTAGTCAGAAAGCAGAAGCCCACTCCCCACCTCGCAGCCCGGTGGGACTGTGTGACGAGTCCCCAGCAGAGCGATGGATGTGGCAGGGACTGTTACTTCAGGGCCAAGATGCTGAGACATCAGATGTGAGCTCCTTCACATTGTCTCCCTCCCTCCTCTCCTCCTCCCCTGGCTGACTGGAAGTCCCTGAGTCACCACTCCAGGACAGCTGCCAGACCTGATGGGGCTCACTGTGCTGTTGGACCGTGATACAGCCTGTCTGTTCTGTTGCCAAATCATGTATATTTGTTATTAGGCTGTGAGTGCCTGCTGCTAAATGATGAAGGCTAACTCTAAATCATTAACTATTTCAGTAGTGACACTCTCCACAGACCTATGTGGTTTGTGTCCTATGTATTGAAAGCCAGCTGCCTGATTTCTGGAGTTGGAGGAGGGTCCATTCTGTGTTCCACAGTGACTCAGGAGACGCCCACAAGGAAGTTGAACCGTGTCATCTCAAGCCGCTTCCCTGATCAGTCCTGCCCATTTGGCTATGTTATGCTGTGACTCGTTTCCAGCACTGTTTTGGTTCTTCTTTTGTTTTTGTTTCCATATTTTTGGCACCTATTGTGTGCCAGGGCTAGTCATCAGGTTTTACTTTGTGCCTGGAATTGTGCTAGATTGTTCTGGTGCAGTAACGAACAAAAAAGAGATGGTGTCTACCCCCCGAAACCTAGAGACCATTGATGGAAGCAGAGAATTTAGGAAACTTTTACAAAATGATATGTGCTGTATTTAGGATGCCTTGAGAATGGATAGAAGGAACACAAAATCTGGACTTGGGATTCAGGAAGGCTTCCTGGAGGAAGTGACATCTCAGCAGATACACCAGGGTGGAACAGGAGTTAGTCAGATGAAGAGTAGGCTATAGAGTGTTCTGAGAGGAGAAAGATAATACGTGCAAAGGCCTGGAGGAGAGAGCATGATGGAGCTGAAAGAAGTCCCGTGCACCAGAAGGACAGAGTGCACACTGGGAAGTGGCAAAAGCTAATGTTGGGAAAGGAAGCCGGGCGAGGATGAAGGGAATTGTGAATCATATAAGGAAGCTGTCGTAGATTCGTGTACCCAAAAGCAAATACTGAAGCAAGGGTTGGGTGGGAGTAGTTTATTTGGAAGATGGTTCCAGGAAGCATGGTGAAGGAATGGGGAAGTAAGACAGAGAAGGGAAAAAGCCCGTGAAGGCTGGCAACCAACAGGGCACTGCCCTGGGCAACTGCAGCTCAGTGCCGCTGAACACCCTCGAGAGACCGTGTAGGGCTTACCTGTGAGCTGTCACATTGACCTGAGGACCGAGGCGCATTGATCCAGCCCTTTCACCCCTCTTTGGTTGAGGTTGCCAGGGCAGGGGTGAGGTAGTGGGGCAGTTCTTCCTCCTCAGAAACTCCCTCAGGCAGGTCTGGGGACCCCGAGCCTTTGCATGTGTGGGAACAGCTGTAGGTGGTATTCAGAGTGGCGAGGGGATGTGGGCAGCGCACTTGCAGTATCCCCCAGGTGTCTACACCTTGTTCCAAGAGCAAATGGCATCTATTACAGGATTTTCAGGAATGCATCTCAGAATGGAGAAGATGGATTGGAGTGGGGCAAAACTGAAGGAAATTGGTTAGTTGCATCATTTTAATAAAATTTCCTTTCTGTTTGAATAAGCCTGAGTAAATTTTGTTGTTTGAAACCAAGAACCCCCAAAAGGTCAGCCTTTTTATTTGTGGGGTGGGCTAGGGTGGGGAAGATGATGAGGATAGGTTTTTATAAAAAATAGATTTTACTTTTTAAAGCAGTTTTACATTCAGAGCAAAACTAAGCAAGTGCAGAGATTTCCCACCGAGTCCTGGCCCCCCACATTCTCAACATTGCCCCCCATAATTCACATTTCCCACTAGAGGGGTATGCTTGTTATGACTGATGAATCTACACTGATGCATGATTGTCACCCCAAGGCCATAGTTTACATTAGGGCCCACTTCTGATGTACATTCTTTAGTTTTGGGAAAATTTATATTGATATGTACCTACCATTTTTGGTATCATTAGGACTAGTTTCACTGCCCTGAAAATCTTCTGTGGTCCACCTGTTCATCCCTCCCTCCCCACTACCCTCTGGCAGCCACTGACCTTTTTCCTGTCTCTATAGTTTGGCCTTTTCCACAATGTCATATTGTTGGAATAATAGAGTTTGTATCCTCTTAAGACTTCTTTCATTTAGTCATATGCATTGAAGTTCCCTCTCTGTCTTTTCATAGCTTATTTCTTTTTAGATCTGAATAATATTCCATTGTTTGGATGGACAATAGCTTATCCATTTACCTACTAAAGGGCATCTTGGTTGCTTCTAAGTTTTGGCAATAATGAATAAAGCCACTGTAAACAAACAAATCTGCATCCCTGTGCAGGTTTTTTTGGGGACATAAGTTTTTGGGGTATATATCATGGAACATGATTGCTGGATCATATGGTAAGAGCATGCTTAATTTTGTAAGAAATTTCCAAACTGTCTTCCAAATGGCTGCACCAATTTGCATTCTCACCAACAATGAGTGAGCATTCCTGTTGCTGCACGTCCTCGTCAGCATTTGGTGTTGTCAGTGTCCAGACTTGGGCCATTCTAATAGGTGGTGGTGGTATCTCATTTAATTTTTCACTTCCTTGGTGACACATGATGTGGAGCATCTTTTCATATGTTTATTTGCCATCTGTATATATTCTTTGGTAAGATACCTGGTAAAGTCTTTAGCTCATTTTTTTAATGGGCTGTTTGTTTTCTCATTGTTGAGTTTTAAGAATTCTTTGTACATTTAGGGTAACAGTCCTTTATCAGATATGTCTTTTGCAAATATTTTTTCCCAGTCTGTGGCTTGTCTTTTCCTTCTCTTGACAATGTCTTCTTGCGGAGGAGAAAATTTTAATTTTAATGAAGTCCATCTTACCAATTTGTTTCTTTCATGGATCGTGCCTTTGGTGTTATATCTAAAAAGTCACCACTAAACTTAAAGTCACCTAGATTTTCCACTCTGCTACATGGTAGGAGGTTCATAGGTTTGCATTTTACACTTAGGTCTATATCCATTTTGAGTTCATTTTTGAGTAAGGTCTGTGTCTAGATAAATTTTTTTGGCATGTGGCTGTCTAGTTGTTCCAGCACCATTTGTTAAACTATTTTGCTCTTGTTGAATTGCCTCTGCTCCTTTGTTAAAGGTCAGTTGCCTCCATTTATGTGGGTCTATTTCTGGGCTCTCTGTTCTGTTCCATTGATCTGTCTACTCCTTTACCAATTCCACACTGTCTTGATTACATAGCTTTACAGTAAGTCTTGAAGTTGAGTAGTGTCAGTCTTCCAGTTTTATTTTTGTCCTTCAGTATTGGGTTGGTTGTTATGGGTCTTTGCGTCTCCATATAAACGTTAAGGGCTGGGCCGGCCGAGTGGCGCATTGGTTAAGCGCTGGTTTTGGGATGCCAGCGGCCCCGGTTCGGATCCCACATGAGGGCCAGTGACACTGCCCTCTACAGCTAACAACAGCTCCACCTGGAGCTGGGCTGTGCGAGCCCCGGTGATGGTGTGGGCTGCAGCCCCTGCTGCAGTGGGCTGCCATAGGCTACAGTGAGTGGCCCGTAGCCAGCGTGAGCGGCTGGCAGCCAGCATGAGCTGCCAATAGCCGCAGTGAGCGACATCCAGAGGCCAGCGACCGATCTGTCTCATCCGGGAAGAGCGCAATGATGATACCAACAGTGAAGCAACATCCTCTGCAACTAAACTGAAGAACAGAAGGACAGCAACTTGTCTGTTCCCCTTCCCCGATTCCCCAACGCTGTTCCCCTCCGCCAATTCCCCAATAAAATCTTTAAAAACAAACAAACAAAAAAAAAACGTTAAGGGCTGAAAGTTGCCTATTGGAGGAAGCTTTTGGGTAGTTTGGGTGGAAGCATTTTTAGTGGAGTGTTTTGGGCATAATTCTTCAGAAAGAATTGAGAAGGAGGAGCTGGGGGAGTGGAGACAGCAGGCAAAATGAGTTTTTTCAGGAAATTTGTGGGACATGGATTTGGTGGTGTATTTTTTCACCTACTAGGAAGACTTAGGCATATATAAATGTTGGTGGTAATGACTGGAGTGAGCTGGTAGAGGGAGTGATGGAATGAGGATACAGAAGAGAGTAGATAGCTCATAGATGTCAGGGAGGAGATGAGGGGAGCACAGGATAAGGGTTTAGCCTGAGGGGAAGGGGACATCTAGTCCATTTTCATAGGATAAAAGCAGGAAAGACTCAGTGTGGGTTGTTTCTTATGCCCTTTAATCCTTACAGAATTCCTTGGGGCTGGATATTATTTTCCTCAATATTCAAATGATGTAATGGAGGCCCATAAAAGTTAGACAACACTTGTTCAAATTCACAAAGGAGAACCTAGGTCTTCTGACCCCAAGATTGCTTTGAGTTCTAAGGCTCATTTGCCTACAATATTTTAAAAGCTTAAGTTCTCCATAGGAAGTGGCCTGAAAGTGACTGAAATTTAGTGTGTCCTTGGGTCATGACTGGATAGGCCAGAATGGAAAGAGCCTTTGCTGGAACAAACATGCATTGCCAACCGGTAGAGATCTAGCCACAGATCTGCCCTTCATTACTGTTTGACCAACTTGGTACCAAAGGTCTGACTTTTCCTCCTGAGCAAGACTTTGCTAGAATAAACAGTCTTTCTTCTGTCTCTATGTGACTGAGAAGCACCAACACTCATGTATTATATAATTATCTCCTTATTCCTCCCGGCGACCTGGTGACCCTGAAACCCAGATATAATGGGGACTAAGGGACACAGAAGAAAATTATTTTTTTTTCTTTTTCTTGAGGGCAGTGTCACTGGCCCTCATATCTGGGACCCGAACCGGGGCCGCTGGCATCCCAAGCCAGCTCTTACCCACCACGCCACTTGGCCGGCCCACACAGGAGAAAACTGAGGCTCAAAGAAGTCAAGTAACTCACCCAAGGGCACGGAAAGATGGTGAAGTGAGAACTGGATCCAAGTCTTTCTGACCCCAAAGCTCTTGCTCTTTCAACAAAGCATTGCTTCATATAGCTTGGGGTGTGTGTGTGCAGGGAGGGGACCTGCTAGAGGGAAGATGAATTATGAGGTTCTCTAATATCCCCTGGTATATAACCTGCCTTTCTGCTTTCAACATCCTAAACTTAAATTGAGGAAGAGTTGCAGGACTAAGAATAGAAGAATAGTCAATACTTATGGAATGCAAACCCTATACCAAACATTATTCTAGATGCTGTAGATAAAATAATCTTAGAGCCACCCTATGAGGTAGGTTCTATTATTGTCTCCATTTTATATAAGAGACAACTGAGGCACAGAGAGGCCAAGTCGCTTGCTCACAGTGTGTAAGTAGCAAAGTCAGAGTCTGAATCTAGGCAGTCTGGCTCCCGACTCTGGACTCTTAAAACAACTGTGCTCTTGCCTCTCAGGCAGGGTCTGTTGGTGTCTGGTGAGGAGAAAGACTAGACTTGCTTCTCAAGTCTGATTTTATGACTTCTTTCCTGTCTGCTCAGTTTAGTTATTTGACTAAAGATATAGACTTTGGAGCTAGACCTGGGTATGAGTCACAGCTCTACCACTTAGAAAGCTGTGTGACTTGGACAAATCACTTCTCTCCAGCTCAGTTTCTTCATTTGTAATGTGGGGACAACAAGAATACAGTACTCAACTCAAAGAGTTGCTGTGAGGATGAAATGAGATTTTAAAAGATGTTAGGGGTCGGCTGAGTGGCTCAGTTGGTTAAGAGCTCTCTCAAGAGTGCAAGCTGAGCTCTGAGCAACAGGGATTCGATGCCAGCCTGAGCTGAGTTTCCATTGAGCTGCCAACAGGTGGCAGGATGGCTCAGCTAAAAAAAAAAAAAAAAGATGTTAGGAGCTCAGCAGAAGGCCTGGCCAGTAGGAAATGGGCAGTAGATGTTACCTATTCTTGTCAATATGTCATAAACTTGACAACAACAAGGAAAATTTGAACACAGGTCCACTTGACTCCAGAGCCTCAACATCAAATATGGTGCCAACTACGCCCCCATGTTCTCATCCCAGTGCCCGCAAGCCCCTCCTCTGGACTCCCGCAGTCCTATCAGTGGACCTGGAAATCTTGGTCCACTCAGGCAGCTCCTTTGTCTCCTTCCTCTTCCTGGCACACTGTTATGAATGGTCAGTGCTGAGAAAGGAGATCACCGCCAGATTGGGAGGTGGAGGCCAGTGGAGCAGGGATGAGAATCCAAAACCTGGTCCATGAAGTGTGGAGGCCACGTGGGCGGCCAAGGTCACACACTTGACCCACAGTGCTGCTGACAGACCGCAGCTGGAATGCGCTAAGTCTCTGGGCTAATGCCTGTTCAGAGTCAGGGTTTGGTTTAGACAAATGCTTGTATATGACGACTCATTCCCTTCCTCACATGAATCTTCTTTCTGTCCCTTTCTGCCCAAATCCTTCCTCTATGAAACCCCGACCAGCATGACCACTCAGCACCATGCTGTTTCTTTCCCTTGGGTACCCTCACACACTGTTGCTTTGCTTTGCACAGTTCTTTTTTTTTTTTCCCTTTCAGTATCTTTTTTTTTTTTTTTTTTTTAGGGCAGTGTCACTGGCCCTCATATGTGGGACCAAACCGGGGCCGCTGGCTTCCTAAGCCAGTGCTTAACCACCACGCCACTCAGCCAGCCCGCTCTGCACAGTTCTTGTTCCACCAGACTGTCAGCTCCGTACAGGCCGGTGACTATATTTTCTGTCATTGGCTTCTTTCTGCTGTACTTTAAATCACATCATTGAAAGGAGATTTCAATATTTGTAAAATTTGTAAGAATGCCAAGAAACCTGGCTCTGTTCACTGACTCACCCAGAATGGGGTAGGACAGGGCAGTATCCTCCCTCCAGAGACCAAAACTGACTCATCTTCCTTCTCCTTCTAGAAAAACAGCCTGGAGGAGAAGTGCTGTGAAAGCTGTCAGAGCCGTGATGGATGTGCCTAAAAGAGGTTCAAGGGAACAGGCTGAACCTTTGCAGGAAGAACCTGCAGTGCAGGGGCTGCTCGCTGAGGAGCTGCTTTGGGTAACATGACAGCTAGAACTTCGACATTGAGCAGTACAAGTTCTGTGTCCAGAGAGCTAATTTAAATCATTAGCCCCTTTGATCAATCTTATTGAAAGATGATGCAACAATATTAAAGAAAACTTTCATATATGACGACCATTTTTGCTTTTACATAAGCCCTTCCAGACTTTGCCTGTTTTCATGCATGAAAAAAACACAGGGTTGGGGCCGGCCGAGTGGCGCAGTGGTTAAGCTCTGCCTTGGGAAGCCAGTGGTCCCGGTTCGGTCCCACATATGAGGGCCAGTGACACTGCCCTCAAAAACAAAAAAACACACAAAAAAACCACAGGGTAGGGCCGGCTGAGTGGCTCAGTTGGTTAAGAGTTGGCTTAGAGTGCGAGCTCTGGGCAGCGGGGGCCACTGGTTTGATTCCCACTTGGGCCAGCGACACTGCACCTGAGATGAGTGGTTGCTGAGCTGCCAAGCTGTTGGCAGGATGGCTCAGCTGGCGTAACAACAAGATTGCCTGTTTAATGGTGGGCTGTTCCCACCTACAACTAGGACTGAACTTGGCACCTTGAGCTGAGCTGCTGCCCGGATGGCTCAATGGATAGGGCATGCCCTCTTAACAACAAGGCTGCTGGTTCGACTCCCTCATGGGATGGTAGCTACGCCCACCTGCAACAAAGACTGAACTCAGGACCTTGAGCTGAGCTGCAGTCCAGATGGCTCAGTGGATAGAGCATGTGCTCTTAACCACAAGCCTGCTGGTTCGACTCCCGCATGGGATGGTGGCTATGCCCACCTGCAACTAAGATTGAATTCAGCATCTTGAGCTTAGAGGCCACGAGCTGCCGTCGGGAAGCCAGATGGTGACTGGTGCCCTCCACAACAAAGACTGAAGAACAACAACTTGGCTGGTCCCTTCCCCAATTCCCCAATAAAATCTTAAAAAAAACGAAAACACACAGGGTATAGAGCTACGGTCCTATGAACACTCCATTCATCAGATAAGTGGTAGGAAACGAGAATTAGTGTTTCACAGAGGCCTCTTTCCCACCCAGACCTGTGTTCCTATCATTGTTTTCTCCCACTCTAGGTTTTGGCATGACTTGCCGGAGGTCCATTTTCCCCCTCCTCCTCCTCTGTTCTCAGCAGGGCTTCTTAGAAAGATAAATGCTTTCTCCTTCCTGAGCTAGAATGTGATTGGAATGTGAGCACTGCAGGAAAATGGGTGAAACACACATAAGAACACGTTTGCTGTCAATGAAGTCCTGTTAGATAAGAAATTATCTCTGTCTCCCAAAAAAGTAGAACTACCCCAAATCTTAGATTTGTAGTTTTTCATGCAGTGACCTCACCCACCCACCACACTTCACGTATCACTATTTCCCAGTTATCCTTCACTTATTGCCTCCTGCTTTCCTGTCCCACCTACATGCACTTTTCACGTGAATACACTCCATTCTAGCCTGCTGGACTGCACGTGGCCTCCCAGGTATGCTGTGTCCTGCATGTTTCTCTGTGCCATCATTACCTGAATAGACACCTTTTATAGATAGTTAACAGATATATGAAAAGTTATAAGGGAAATGCAAATCAAAACCACAATGAGATACCACCTCACACCTGTTAAATGGCTATAATCAATAAGACAGGAAATAACAAGTGTTGGCGAGCATGTGGAGAAAAGGGAACCCTCGTACACTGGTGGTGGGAATACAAATTGGTGCAGCTACTGTGGGAAACAGTATAGAGTTTCCTCAAAAAAATTAAGAACAGAATTACCATGTGACCCAGTAATCCCTCTTCTGAAAACTTTGAAAAGATTTATTTGTAAAAATATATGCACCTGTATGTTCATTGCAGCATTATTTCCAATAGCCAAGACACAGAAGCAACCTACGTGTCCTTCAACAAATAATTAAAGATGTGGTACATATAATAATGCAATATTACTCAGCCATAAGAAATGAAACATTGCCATTTGCGACAACATAGATGGATCTTGAGAGCATTACACTAATAAGTCAGAAAGGGACACTCATATGTGGGCTATAAGATAAGAACAAACAACCCTCCCCCACACACAACAAACAAACAAACATTGATACAGACAACAGAATGGTGGTTACCAGAGGTGAAGAGGGGTTTGGGGGCAGAGTCAAAGAGGGTAAAGGGGGTCAGATACATGGTGAGGGAAGGAGGCTAGATTTCAGGTGGAGAGCACACATTAGAGTGTAAGATGTCATATTATAAAGTTGTATGATATGAAATTTATATAATGTTATTAATGTTGCCTCAGTATTGATTTAAAAAAATACTGCATCAAATATCTGTGTACAGTAGTCCCTCTTTACCCCCAGTTTCACTTTCTGTATTTTCAGTTACCCAGGTCAACTGGGGTCCAAAAATATTAAATGGAAAATTTCTGAAGTAAACAATTCATATGTTTTTATTATTACTATTATTATTATTTTTTTTTTTTTTTTTTGAGGACAGTGTCACTGGCCCTCATATGTGGGACCCGAACCAGGGCAGCTGGCTTCCCAAGCCAATGCTCAACCACCACGCCACTTGGCCAGCCCAACAATTCATAAGTTTTAAATTGTACACCATTCTGAATGGCATGATGAAATTTTGTGCAGTCACACTCAATCCCGCCTTGGTCGTGAATCATGCCTTTGTCCAGTGTGACCATACTGTAGACACTCCTCACCCAGTAGTCACTTAGTAACCAGCTCGGTTCTCAGATCCATTGCCAAGGTATCGTAGTGCTTGTGTTCAGGTTACCCTTATTTTACTTAATAATGCCACATTCATATAACTTTTATTATAGAATATTGTTATAATTGTTCTATTTTATTTTTAATTGGGGAATTGGGGGAGGGGAACAGACAAGTTGCTGTCTTTTTGTTGTTGTTGTTCAGTCTAGTTGTGGAGGATGTTGCTTCACTAGCCCATGTTTGGTATCATCATTGCGTTCTTCCCAGATGAGGCAGATCGGTCACCGGCCTTTGGATGTCACTCACCGCAGCTTTTGGCAGCTCACGCTGGCTGCCAGCTGCTCACGCTGCTGCTGGCCACTCACTGTAGCCTGTGGCAGCCCACTGCAACAGGGGCTGCAGCCTACACCATTGCCAGGGCTCGCACAGCCCAGCTCCAGGTGGAGCTGTTGTTAGCTATAGAGGGCAGTGTCACTGGCCCTCATATGTGGGATCCAAACTGGGGCCGGCATCCCCAAACCAGCTCTTAACCAATGCGCCACTCAGCCAGCCCAAAATTGTTCTATTTTATTAATAGTTATTGTTGTTATTCTCTTACTGTGCCTAATTTATAATAAATTCAGCTTTGTCATAGGTGTGTACGAGGTCTGACAATTAAGTTTGTGAACTTGTTGTGACGATGTTGCTAACCTTTTTTGGTAAGAGAGGGATTATTCATTATGAATTGTACTAACTGGACAAACAGTTAACCAAGTTTACTATTTGGAAGTGCTGAAAAACCTGCGTGAAAAAGACAACCTGAACTTTTCACCAACAATTCATGGCTCTTGCATCACGAAAATGCACCAGCTCACACGGCACTGTCTGTGAGGGAGTTTTTAGCCAGTAAATAAATAGCTGTATTGGAACATCCTCCCTACTCACCTGATCTGGCCTCCAATGACTTCCTTCTTTACCCAAAGATAAAGAAAGTATTGAAAGGAAGACATCTTGATGACATTCAGGACATCAAGGGTAATATAACAACAGCTCTGATGGTCATTCCAGAAAGAGTTCCAAAACTGCTTTGAACGGTGAACTAGGCAGCTGGTGTTGGTGCATAGCTTCCCAAGGGGAGTACTGGAAGGCGACCTTAGTGATATTTCAGAACTTTTCCTAGGATGAGTTTGCGAACTTAATTGTCCGACCGCGTATGTATAGGAAAACCCATGCTATCCAGTTTTCAGACATCCACTGCAGGGCTTGGAACGTATCCCCTGTGGATAAGGGGGACCTACTGTATATGAACCTTTGTAACTATCTTTGATTATTTTGTCAAGATAAATTCCTAGGGAGAGAAATACTGGGTTCAAGTAAACTTTAAAGAATTCTGATACATATTGCCAACTTTTGTCTCCCCAAGGGTTGTATAAATTCCATTTCCATCACAGGGACCAGGGCGTCCATCACCTCTCACCCTTGCTGACGCTCTATTGTGTTGTTCTTTAACTTTTTGTCTGCTTTACCTGCTCTCTTTCAGCCAGATTATTACCTCCGGCAGATGCTGTGGGCACCGGCTTTCTTGTATCCACCTCAGAACTCGGCTATGTGTCATTCCCATAATAGCCCTCGTAGATATCTGCTAAATGAATGGATTTCCATTCACAACTATCCCTCTGGGCTTAAGAGCTGGAAGGAACTTGACCAATCACTTTCATATTCGTCATAATGGAGAGAGGTGTGTATACTTGCCTGTGTTCTCCCACTGAGATGAATCGGGTGGATAAGGATTAACTCACAGGCAACTGGCTCATGTGCGAGGGGCTTGGACACAGGAATGGGTCCTGGAGAGAAAGCAAGGTGTTTTTCAGGGTCAGCCAAACAGCATGTTGGAAACTGACTTTCTCGTCCACTCTCTATTCTTGTTTCACAACTGGGTGTGGAGAGAGGCGGGGTCTGCTTTCACAAGTGAGCCATGGAGCAGAATGAGTGGAATTTTCCAGATGGTTCCTCTTGATGGCTGTTGGCATAATTACAGCTTTGCCCTCTGGGAGCCTTTGGCTGCAGCCCCGAAACCTACATGGCTGTTTCAGCACACCAGACTGTGGGACCTGTGCATTTTCATTGGCACAGAGAGCCATGTAGGATTTCAAGCCATAAATTAAATGCCGGTTTTATTTTCCTTGTACTGGCTCCCTACTAAATGCTTTGAGCAATGGAACTAAAGTGAGGAATGTGTGTTATTCTCTCCTTCCCCTCCCATGCCCAACACACACACACACACACACACACACACACACACACACACACACCAAATGTGTGACCCAGGTGATTCCCGGGCATGGGCACCTTGCTGAATGCCAGGGTCTGGGGTCATCTCCTGGGAATAACACATTGCTTTAGAATGTTCTCGAGTGTGCATACCCCCTGTGAAGATGAATTGACACATCCCCTCCTTCACCCCCAGAGCCCTCTTTCTGGAATAGTTCTTTCTGTTTTCAAGTAAAGAGGCCTAGAGTGGGAAAGCTTGCTATGGATCTGGGAACAGCTGAGCCCATAATAACATCTCCATGTTACAGTTCCACCTGCCCATTTGTGAAGTGAACACCACTTATAATACCCAGTGAACAGGCACCTCAGGGAGCAGGTGGTGTAAAGTGAAGGGGTAAATGGGACTGATAGACACACTTACGGAGGTAGTTTGCCCCCACTGTGACAGGCCAGTTTCTTTCTCTAGCCTCTGTAGCTGTCAGAGGTTATCTTTTAGGGCTTCCCATCCTTCGAGATCATAGTTTCTCTAAACTATAGGCTGGAAGACTTCTCACAGAATCAGGACTTGTCACTGTGGCAGATATGATGGATCAGCATGTCAGCTCCTAGTGTGTGCAGAGGTTGAAAAATGTAAAACTTGTATTTCCCAGACTCCCTTGTAGTCAGGGTTTTGATGTGACTGACATTCTGCTAATGAGACGCACTTTCTTGAGACTTGGATGTGGGAGCCAGTCCTGGGTGGAAAGGGGCAGGGAAATGAATGTCTGTATTGGCTAGTGTGGACAGTGCTGTAGGTTGTGTGGTTCTGAGCAATGGTTTCCCCGTTCCACAGGCAGCTTCCCGAGCCAGCAACTTCCTCAACTGCCCAGTTATGTGGCAGAATTTGGGAGTCATTCCTGGATCAGTTTCTTTAGCTAGCCGACTCCCCTCCTCCATTTAATATTTTATAATAAATCCCTCTTTGTAAACTTGCTGATATAATCCCATAGCTACAAAGCTGTGAGATTTGTTTATTTAATGGCTGAGACAAAACTAAATGATTGGAATTTTATCTTTGACCTTGATTTTACTAGATGTCTTTTCCCCAAAGCTGGTTTTGGACTATCCCATTCCCTTTTGCATGCTTTTCCTTGTGATGTCAGAAGACCTTACATTGAACTTTCCCCCAGAATTCTGTTGATGTGTCCAATCATAAAAATATGTTTCTATCTTCCTTGATCTATTTAGTTGGACCAATTTCATGTGCCAATTCAGAAAGACAGTTATGAATAAGCCTGTAGAATGTAATGCATTTGTGCCGGAGCTTGTAAACAGACCCAGA
The DNA here is from genome assembly GCA_033961575.1 of Aselliscus stoliczkanus. Classification (NCBI taxonomy): domain Eukaryota; kingdom Metazoa; phylum Chordata; class Mammalia; order Chiroptera; family Hipposideridae; genus Aselliscus; species Aselliscus stoliczkanus. Next base: position 104,769,513 of record CM066739.1, read on the forward strand.
AAAGGCTGGGGGAAACATTTTGCTATTTATCAAAACATCAGTACTAGCACTTCAACAAAAAAAGCACTGCCCAGGATATAAGTCACACTAGTCTACTTCCTGACAACTCAATAAATGTTAATGTGATGCTGTTATTGAGGCATCACACTAGACTTCCTGTTTTTTTTTTTTGGTTTTTTTTTGAGGGCAATGTCACTGGCCCTCATATATGGGACCCGAACCGGGGCCGCTGGCTTCCCAAGCCAGTGCTTAGCCACTGCGACACTCGGCCGGCCCTCGACTTTCCGTTTTTGAATTAGTTGTCTTAGGACTTATTTTTACCCTAGTTTGCTGCAACTTTGCTCTGAGAAATGGACTCAGACATGTCCAGCCTCCAAAGTGCTGGCTGGAAAGGCACTGATTTAACTGGACGAGACTGCTCACTGATGATAAAATCAGAATATATTCCCAAAGCGCCTTCTCTCATCCTCAGCACGGTGGTCCTTGGGTGAGACATAGCTCCAAGGGTGTATCAGTGAAACAGCCCGACTCCAGGCCTGAGCGGACAGTGCCTTCCCGTTTCGTTGGTTCTATGGCAAGAGCTCTGAGGTGCGCTGGCTGCCATGGACATTTGGGCTTTTTGTGAAAGGAAGCCAGGAACAAGCATTTCTGAAGAAGGAACAAAACAGTCCATCTCAAATTAGGAACTAAAAAAGAAATCTGTTTATTGAGGGCAACAGGATACAAGCAATACAAAAATCAAAAGCTTATCTGGCTCTAATTGGCTTATCTTTCTCTTGTCAAATGGGGGTGGGATTTTATCTGTACATTTTCTAAGGGTCCCAATCTGCTCATGAAATCCTTATCTGGGAGGAAGCTGTGGGGCGGGGGGATTCCATAAGGAGGACTCTTCTGGGGCGGGCGTAACTGTGCAGCGTTGCCTACTTCTTTCCCTTCTGCTTCATGTGTACTATGAAATAGTCATTGCACGCGATGGTGAGCCCCGCGATGAGCGAGAAGAAGCTCTGGAAGCCCACTTTGCCGTCTCGGCACTGGTCCAGGTCCTTCATGATTTTGTCCACAGCCAGGGGGTCTTTTTGATTCTGGAAAAAAAAAAAAAAGAACAAAGGCAAGAACTATCAGTCAGGGGCCAGCATCTTCAATCTGCACTGCTGACAACCATGCGTATAACAACCTCCTAATTATCTGAGTTCTCATTTTAGGTCCTAAGTAATCTTTGGAGGTTCTCCAAACAGATTTTGCTGCCTTGAGGCAGCACTTCAGTAGATTGATATTTACTTTAAGCTAGGAAAGAGGTTCCCATGACAATCTTTCGTATAATTATAGGGACCTTTGAAAAGGCCTCTTCGGTGCCGGAGAAGGTAGACCCAGGCCTCTCAATTTGCAGTGCACGGCTCTTGCCACTTAGAACCCAGCATGGCCTTCCAACCTGCTTTGCTTCCAGTTCAACTGTTTCCACAATTTTTCAATCACAGGATTCTGCTTAAGAACCACTTTAAACTACAAAACTCCCATTTTGTAGTTTAAACTTCCATCTTCTTAACAACCTTTTATTCCTGATAGCCAAGTCCTTTAAAAAGAAAACTCTTATGAAACGGGAGTAAGTTTCAGATTATTGTATGAATTTTGAAGAGGTGCTAATGATGCCCTGGGGTGTGGAGAGGATGGTTTGATGGCCTTCATTTCTCTTCATTTATTTATATTTTTAAGATTTTATTGGGTAATTGGGGAAAGGGAAGAGACAAGTTGCTGTCCTTTTGTTCTCCAGTCTAGTTGTGGAAGACGTCGCTTCACTGGCCCATGTTGGTATCATCATTGGACTCTTCCCAGGTGAGGCAGATCGGTCCCCAGCCTCTGGACAGCCGCTCACGGCGGCTCTTGGCAGCTCACGCTGGCTGCCCGCTGCTCACTGTAGCCTATGGCAGCTCACTGCAGCAGGAGCTGCAGCTACACTGTCGTCTGGCGATTCACAGCAGCCCAGCTCCAGGTCGAGCTGTTGTTCACCATCTTAGCTGTGATGTTCACCATCTTAGGGCAGTCACTGGCCCTCATATGTGGGATCTGAACCGGAGCCCTGCTGCTCAAAGCCAGTGTCCCAAGCCAGGTCTTAACCAACGCGCTACTCGGTCGGCCCTTCTCTTCATTTCTTGGCACAACTGGGGCTGAGCTAGTGTGGCTTTCTATCATATTAGCCCTGTAACCCTGAGTAAGTCACATTTAGTGGGCTTTTGTATCAACTCTGAATTGAGGAGGAGTATCAATTCAGTATCTCTAACACTGCTTCCATTCTTACTGAGTTGGTAAACCTATGCCTGCCTACACGCTTCCCTGGATTCCTTCAAACAAGTATGTGTGATGGAGTCAGGCGGTGCCATGATGCTCCATCCTGTGGGCAGGAAGAGCCTCTGCTTTTTCTTTCATCTGGCTTCTATGGTTACTGCCTTGATCACTCCTTTTCGTGGTGATGACGGTTGGAAGTGAGAAAGTGTGGTTTCTCCTACAGGGTCCATGCTGTCAACCAGAGGGGAAACTGAGGCCCTTCAGAAGAGTAAAAGGGCCCCAGTAAAGTATTTACAAACTCCACTGAATGGAACCATGAGAGGGAACCGACATCCAGTGTCCCAGTGCTTACAGATGGCACTCAAAAGTCCCTTAAGGTGAAAGCAGCAGTATGTCCTCTACAGACGGCAAATTCCTTTGCTAAGCAAATAGCCAACGCCTGCCCTGTGCAGCTGCCTCTGCTTTCAGTGGGTTTCACTTCATTCTGGCCTCACCCCCAGCTTCCTGACTGTGGTCAGAACGAGTACAATTTGGATGACAGAAGGAGTCAACTTTAGAAACCAAATGCTCTGGTAATGCAGTGAGTATGGGTGTGCCTGGAATTATGAGCTGGGCCTGGGATGAATTCCACAACCATGGTCAGTCCCCCGTGTCACACACACCCTTAGCCAGAGGGTCTTCAGGGAGAAAAAGTCTGTGTCCCATGGGATATTCATCCCACCTTCTTTTTTTTTTTTTTTTTTTTTTTGAGGGCAGTGTCACTGGCCCTCACATGTGGGACCGAACCGGGGCCGCTGGTTTCCCAAGCCAGCGCTTAACCACCGCGCCACTCAGCCGGCCCTTTCATCCCATCTTCTAACTGAGGCAAAGGCACCATTAATGCGTGTGGTATTCTGAGAATGCCTTTCTTCTCGTCCTGGGCGGGCTTACAATGAATATTTTATCCTTGCATTTTATGCTTGCCTGGGAGAATCACAGAAAGTGAGAGTGACCTTGGAGATACTCACATCCAGCCCTCTCATTTTACAGGGGAGGGAACCGAGGCCTGAAATCTGAAGGATCCTGCCCAGTGCTAACTACGTCCCTGTCCGGGGCTGTCCCATCGGATGGTACAAAACAAGGGTGACAGTATCCTCTAATCCACTCAGGGGCATCACTGTGGTAACTGCATCTCTGAGACTAGTTAGGTTGTTTCTATCTGTTTATTTAACTGGTACTGATGACATGTAAATTCGGGTCCTGGAGACGCTCTGTTTGCTGAGTCAGGGTCAGGGGCTTGATGGATGTGCTACTGTCCCATCATCTCCCTTCACTCTTGAGAGGCAAACGCACAATCCCAGACCAAGCATAGTGTTTTGTCAAGCAGTGTTTCCCCTTCAGTGAGGTGTGACAGCCATCTCTTGAGGCCCTGTGATGTCAAAGGACATTGTGGCCTGCCGTGCTGAGGGACGTACCTGAGCTGATGGCAGAGTCCTGTCTAGTCCTCACAGAGCCTTCAGTCTGTTAAAGGCGAGGGAAAAACTCACACTGGTTCCCCATGATCTCATAGCATTTTCAGTGTGAAAAGCAGCTATTTCTGCAGGGATGCCTGGCTCTCATTCAGCAAGTGCTTGGCACCATTTCTTTAGATTAGAGTTGGAAAGGATTTTAAAAAGCCTTTTTATCTGAAGGGATGTAAGAAGGGAGCATCAAGGTGCTCCAAGTGGACGCAAATAGGATGTGACATGTCCAATGCCAGGTCCACGGACCTGAGGGTAACCTGGCAGCCTTGCTGGTGACTCTCTTGTTCCTACAGCTGGTCTCAATGGACGCGGATGGGATGTACTCTTTCTAACAAACACCTCGTACTGTGGTTACTTGTGTGTGGTCTTTTTTTACCTCCCAAGTGTAAGCTCCTTGAGGGCAGGGCTGCGTCTTCTTTACCTCCTCTTTCCTCTCACAAACAGTAGACACTAATGTTTAACAAATAGGCGAATGAAACCCCATTTCCAGCAGTGACCTCCACAGGGAAGGGAAGGAGCGGGAGGGCTGAAAACCAGAGCCCTGCAGCCCAGCTCAGCACTTACCTCCAGAAACCCAGGGAACTCCTTTTCCATGAGCACTCGCAGATCCTCCTTTGTCAGGTAGCCCTTATCCCCGGCAAATTTGTGAAACGTGAACATCATGGTCTCCATGGCGTGTTCCATTTGGGACGGCATTGTGCTGAGGTCTGCTGAAACAGGACAGGCTGTGAAGAGAGAGATTTCATGAACTCTGAAGCTACATGGATGGTCAGTTTTTTGAGGACAACTGGAAGGAGGGCAATTGGATCATCCATTTGATTCTTTCCAACTGCAAAATTCAGTGACTCTAAGTACCAGTTCACCCTGGGTTTGGGGCTCCTGGTGATAGAAAAAAGCACAACAAGAATTGGTCCTCTGAATGAGGGGTATATGTCATAGCTGCCCGCTAATTCTGCATCAGTCACGTCCTGAAGTATAAAACCTCTGATCATCTGGAAAAGCAAGATCGGTGTCCCACCAGAATCAAAACTCCCCAAAGCTCATTATCTGGGTCTTGAGAAGAAACAAGTACCAGTACATCCTAACCCCTTTGGGGACCTCATAGGTTTTTGGCAACCAGGACACAACAGTTACTTTCACAGTCAGGGGTGCAGTGGGAGAACAAGAGCTGTTCACCATGAAGAGTTTAAAAGGCAGGAAACATGTCCGATTGTTAGATTCGGGTGTAACTCTCTGGGGGGGGTGTCTCATAGAGACCCGGTGCCTAGAACCTCTCTCCGTGGATCTGGGCCTAATTGGAAGGAATGCTTTGGCCAGAACACTGCCACTTTGGCTAGCATTGCCTGCAACTGCCACTGGATAGGAACCAGTCAAACTGGAATGGAGACTGTAATCCACCATTCCCTAAAAAAAGAATCACAAGAGTAGGTTTTGAGCACAGGTTGGAAGAAAGGCTGGCACCTCACGCTGCTAGAGCGCCAGTAGGAGCCTGAGAGATGCTTTTGGTCCAGTTTCTGCTGCTGACGGGGGCGTGTTCAGCACACACCCCTAAATGCTGTCGCTTTACAGAGGAGAAAGTGGTGTTGGGGAACAATGAGGATTGAGCAATTACACGTAAGAATAGTGAATTCTACCCTTTAATCCCCAGAAAAGTACAGGAACCAGCATGCCAAAGAATGTGCTACTCTAGAGTGTGCACGATTCTTCTGGAAGGCAGTTCTCTTAGAGGGAGCAGCAAGTCAATGCTCACGGCTCACTGGGAGATGAGTTCCAGGTGGCAGCAGGCTTAGATGGAGTCAGCCTTGCCCCGATTGATTCTGCAAGTCCAGCAACTCAAGAAACCTGGACTGAGTCAGTCACCTATGGGAGAAGGATGTGGGATCCCATCCCAGTTCTGAAATAACCCAGAAAAGGAGTCGGCCGGCAGAGGTTTAAAAATACCTGTGCCCAAGCTCAGAGCAGAGTGCTTCACAACTGGTCCCCAAAGATCCAGAAATGGGAACTAGCTGTGGGAAACCTAGTTCCCTTTCTTCACAGTGGGAAGCAGAAGGAAAGTGCCCTGGAAAGCCGGAGTGAGGACCCCTAAGACAGGAAGCCAGGCAAATTCGGGAACTTCTAAGAAAAACAGGTCTCAAGGTGAGGAAATTTTGGCCACCCTTGAATATCTTCTTTAAGAGAGTGAGGCCAGCCCTCCCTCAGTGAGGTCTCAAGTCGACCGTTCCTATCCCCCACCCCTGCCCAGGCTCATGGAGCTCTCCTCTCTGAAGCCACACCCCTGCCTCACTGGGTCTCTCTTGCCCCTGTGCTGCAGATGGGTTGTGAATACAGCAGCCAGCTGACTGTTTTATTTTTGCACTAAGAATACAGAGCAGGGGCTAGCCAGGAGATGTAAGGTTATGAAGGTGAAAAGAGCTTTGAAAATCAGAAATGCCCACTGTCTCCTCAGTAAAGGGGCCCCAGAGGGAATTGACCAGGGCTGCTAGCAAATTCTGTTCTTCTGCTTTGAAGGAGGAGCCCTGGTGTTTAAGTAAGATGAAGGAAAAGGGGACAGTGTTGTGATTGAAACTGGCGGAATCATGCAGCTCTCAGCGCAGCCAGCGGTTGTCCCACAGAGTCAGCGCTGCAGTGAAGCCCTCCCATCTTGGTGGGGCTGACTGCAGCGCAAGACCACAGCTCCGACCACTGGTTGCTAGAATCTGTGGTTCCAGCGCCCCAGCCACCCCACATGCTCCACTCCAGGGCGGGGCAGGATTGACTTTTAGCTTGGGTACACTTTTCACTGCAGGGCCAGGGGCCTGGGGCTGACAGGCAGCAGTGTCCCCTCGGTGCCCCAGCCCACCTACTCCTGTACCTGAAACGCTGAATCCATTTATTCTTTACTGTCTGTCTCTCTGCAGTAGATTTCCGGTCCTCTAGGATAAGAGCTGTGAATTACTGTTTTATCCATACGCAGTTAATAATTGTTCCTAAATGACTGAACGAATGAACCAAACAATCCCCTTGGCAGGAGTTGAGGTACAGGTGTGGTGGGGGGGGCGGGGGGTTTGGAGCAGCTCCAAGCTCAGTGGGAGGACGTGAGAGCTGGGAAGGGCTGGGAAAGGGGCCCCAAAGGGGCCGCCTATGAATGAAAGAGTAGAGTACCGAGGAAAGCACATTCCATAAGCCAAGGAAAAAATATGCACCCTGCTGAACAGGTCTGGTCAGACCCTGACATGTGTTCTCTTTCTCTACTCACTCGAGGTTTTCTCGTGTTTTTGGTCCATCCCACTTTCTACTCCATGCTTCTCTAGCTCTGCCCTCTCACTGCGAGCTCCACAGGATAGAACTTTGTCATTGTTCATTCATTGTTTCTATTGAATCCTTTTATTCTCGCGTCTTTATGTCTCCTGTTTGCCTGGGCAAGAGGTCTTAGGAGTGCAGGCTCGGAAATCCGTAGTCTTCTGTTGTGTCATTTTCTTTACAAAAAAGAATTCTGGACTCCACAAACTTAGTCCCGGTGGTGGGAATTCAATCTTCCATTTTTGGTTTCATGTACTAACCACCTCCTTTGCATGTCCTGGTCATGGCGTTAGAGACAGACACACACTTATGGTGCTTGCCTTTGGGGAGTTCCCCAGCTAATGACATATTATTTAAAGTATGTCATAAATTCTAGTTAATTGTGTTTGTTTCTTTCCCCACTGGATTGTGGGCTCCTTAAGCAGGGTAGCTAAGCTAGCCCCTTCCCTCATAGGACCAGCTTAAGAAGGAAAATGATAATGTCAATTTTGATCCTCCTAGAGAAGCAGGAGGCCTCCTTTGCAATGTGTCTGCTCTTGAGTAATCCCAAATGTTTGCCCTGGATGCAGGCCCAAATCCAGGCCATCATTTCAAAAAGGACCTCTAAAAAGCAAGAGGTTTAGTTTATTTCGCTCTTCTGTGTCTCATCCATATCCTAGTTTTCTTACAGCCCACCCAGAAAATAATTGGCAAGGTGTCAGTAAAAACAAACATCTGTTATTTAAACTGTGTTTGAGGTTTCCTTCCTTTTGCTTTAGAGATTTTGAAAAGGGAAAAAAAAAAATTTTTTTTTTTTTTTTTTTTGGAATTGAACGCAGAAGGCATTCTTGAATTTGATCCCAAAAGGGCATTCAGAAAAGTGAGCTGAGGCAATGGGCCTGGATCCAGGCTGTCTCCCACCCTTCACCAACCAGAAAACATGCCCACTAAACATGTGGGCAGTAAAGGAAAAGTTCCAGGTGTGCAGAAGGCTTCCCCAGCCCACGGACTCCATCCAGTTTTCCTAGAACTCTCAGGCAAGAGCCTGCATTGGCAAACAATAGCCATTGTGACAGCTGCTGTTAAATCCAGTAGTGAGTGGGTTGGTAGTTATTTAGTGAAGGGTTCGGAAGTGCTGCAAACTGTTAAAACTAAGTAAATTCATTCTTTTTGCTTTTGATGCAATATTCCTAAATTGTTGAGTCCCCAGGAAAATGAGACACTTATGAAAGGTGCTAAAATTTCTGTCAAGCTCTCCCAGCACTGAGCGCTAATGTATATATCATAACCCTGAAGGGTTCCATTGTTTTCCCCAACTTTAAAAAACTGGATAGTAGCCAAGGGCATACCAAGTGGGTAGCCCTCTACAAAAGTCACATTTTTGGAACTGTCAGTGGGAAGCAAGGAGGCACCCAGTCTCAGCTCCTCCCAGGCCCAGGCCTGACCTCACTGGGGTCTCTGCTTGAGAGGCTGGCCAGAGGCCTGACAAGCTAGGGAAAGGGCCCATCTGATGTGCTGCATGGGAAATGCCAGGGAAGAGCATCACCTAGTAACCAGGGCGCTTTATGCCCAGTGGGCCTTGAGAAAACCTGAGGAACTGAAACTCCAAATGGTGGATGAGGACCATGATGAAGAAAGCAGCTTCTGGCTGTCAAGGAAGATATATACCATTCAGAAGAGATGATTAAATAGACTGGATAGGAATTTGTGGAGGCAGGGCAGATGAAGAAATTTCAAATGAGTTATATGAAGTCACGCCTGCCCCAACTCCTGGAATCATCTTTTGCAATTTGCTGAAACACGCTGGAGGCAAAGATCATTGACAGGGTGTTTCCATGAGCCCGGCCCCACCTGAAGCTCAGGGTATAAAACCCACTGCTGCGGGATGAAACTCAGGCTGCAGGGAGGGGAGGACCTGCTGCAACTGCAAACCTCCTAACGGGAAAAGCTACCTCCCAGTGAAGCTGAGGCAAACTGCCAGCAGGCGTAATCAGGCGGATAACCAAGCAGCGGTCTCGCCATGGCCTTCGTCTCGCCAACGCCTTGCCAGTCTAATCGCTGCCTTCACCCACAGTTAAGGCAAGAAGCCTCTCCATCATACTGCCGGCCAGTGCTGGTGTGACTCACTTCCTCTTGGAAAATGCCCTCTAAGATGGCACAGTTCCCCTTTCCCTTCAGGGAGTGTTCTGGCCCATCCATCTGCAGAGAGTAGCTGGAACCCTCAGGGCCACACCCACATGGTCTCACAGCTGAGTCACAGGCCTCCACCAGGAGAACCCCCAGCCCTTTGTGCTCACCACGCCCTGCAGAATGCGCTCAGCTCCCCACAGAGCGAAGGAGGGGTGGGCTTAATGTATTCCAGCCAGCCCTACAGCTCTACGGTGCCTGGGCAGCAGCCGCTTGGCGTGCCTCACCACCCCCACCCAACACAGCAGAGTACGGGCGAAGGCTGGACAGTGCAGTGTCCAGGGCTGGAGGAAGCACCATTCCTCTGGCCAAGTTCAAGTTGTGACCAGGTACCCAGTATGTCTAGCGCTGTCTCATTGAACCGGGGCAGATTCATCTGGGTTGGAAGGTCGGTCATGAAGCCTGCTCTTCCCCGTTTCTGTACAGCACCACTTGTTTAATTAAGGTACAAGAAGAGGATCCTTTCAGTAGAGAAATCATTTCACATAGGACCCCCCTCCCTCAGCTTAAAGTGTAGTATAAAGAAATCAGATAGACCTCCCTCCCCCGTGGGCAGTAAGAACCTTCTTGTCTAGCAGACAAACAACAGGAAACCCAACCTGAAGCATCTGGGCGAGAGCCTGAGGAGGGCCCTCCTTAGCCGACCCCCAGCCGCCCCGAGTCTGCCTGGGCCGGCCAACTGGGAGGAGGCTACGAACATCTACACAGAGGTCAGCCTGCAGCCCGAGCCCACAAAGAAACATGCCGCCAGCATAGGGGGCCAGAAACGGGGGGCTCGGATAACTGGGGAGACTAGTCGAACAGTGGCAAGTGGGGCTAAAGAGAGATAAACAGAAAGAGAGAGCAGACTCCGAGACACCAACCCCGAGACGCCCCCTCCGGTCCGCGAGGATCTAGGGAAAGGTCGCTCCGGGGCGCTGCTCGCCTCGGCCGGGTGTGGCCCGGCGCGCGGATACCTCCAGCCGCTTCCTGTCCTGGTCCCCCGGCTCTGGGACATCCCGCGAAGCCGGGCCGGCCGGCCAGAGCCTCCGATGAGGGGGTTCGCCGGGGCCCGGGCAGGGGCAGCCCAGGAGCGGCGGGCGGAACTCACCTTGGCGGGAGGCGCGACAGGATCGCTGAGCTGGCTGGAACTCGCGGCCAGTGAACAGGGCGCAGCGGGCTGGCGCCTTAGTAGGTGGGGGTGGGGGGAGGCAGGAGGAGCCTGGGCGGGTGTCGGGCCTCGGCTCACCCCACCCCTTCTTCTCCCGCCTCTTCCTGCCCCCACCCCCACCCCACCCCAGGCGCCGCGCTCACACCCTCCTCGCCGTGAGCGTGCAGGGGGCCCTCACTCATGGCCTCCACCCGCCCTCAGTGACAGCATGATTGTAAACTCTTCCTACACGAATGATCGCGAATATTTCAGGACGTCCCCACCCTCGGTTGTGCCCTTCTCGGGTTTGGTTTAAGAGAGTAAGTGAGGAAATCAGAGAAGCCAGTGGTTGTGCGGGTGGGGCGCGCTGGCCCAGACATGGTAACCTACAGGTCTAGGAATTGGTTTCCAAATGACACCGCAGGGAGGGGCACGTGGAGCCCTAACGACCTGGCTGTTCTCAGATAAGGCCCCAGGAAGTGTATCCCGGGCGTCTTCGCGGCCTGCGATCAGGGTCCGCGGGCAATCGCGAGGAAGCCGAGCCCCCTGCGCCCGTCTGCCCCGCAGAGCGGGGAGAGTCGGGTGCTATGGGGCTTTCCAGCACCAGGGGCGTCACAAACCCTTTGTTGAAAGGATTTACTCCTAACGTGTATAGCTTTACTGGGTCCATAGTTCAGCTTCAGTTGTAGTCAGATAACTTAAGCCCTAAGTGTCAGAGCTTCCTTTTTGTCCTGTAATTGGCCTGTTTGGTTCTCAACGCGCTTTAGAAGAAATTTCTGGAAGAAATGTAGAGAAAACCTAACTGGTTCCTAACGGGTGCATATCCTCCCCCCCACACACACACACACAAACACATTTATTTTAATTGTGGTTTAGGGTGAAGTGTAAACTACTAGCAACTGTTGGTGGAAAACGGCTCAGTTCCAAGTCCTGGGTTTTCCTTTGTTCCCAAGGGAGGTCCTGGGAGGAGTGAGAGATCCCAAAGGAATGAGCGGACTCAGGGAATCCTCCAAGTGCCACCATGTGACTAATCTTGGCTCTTGCCAGGAATACCCAATTGGCTTACAACTCTCACATCGCTGCATCCAGGGAGCAGTTCTTAAGAATTTCATATGTTTCCCAAATTGTTCCCAGGGCCCAAGTTACAGTCCAGAGTGGAGAAAATCCTGGGTCCCTTTAGTTCCAGGGAAGACACATCTGGATTTAGAATGAGAATACCTGAGTGTATACACCTTATCTGATTTATTCATTTGATTTCCAAATGAATGCTTAGCTCCTGTGCTGAGCCCTGGGGATTCAGAGATTAAAGCATCAACCCCTCTTCTCAAAGAGCTTCAAGTCTTGTTGAAAGATACATAAACAGTTAAAATCATTGTGTTAGGTGAATGGTAAAGAACGCTATAGAACAGACACTATGAGAAAGTTGAGGAGGGGCCCCTCGGAGTGGCCACAGAACAATTCCTGGAGGAGATAGCATTTGAAAGACGTTTTAAAAATAACAATTCCACTTACCACGACTTTGAAATATGATTGTAAAAGAGATTACATGCTTATTGTAGAAGGTTTGGAAAATACAGCAATATGTAAGAAAGTAAAATTATTTACTTGTTAAATGCATGAACCAAAGATAAACATATTCATGTATTTCTTTCTTGTCTTTCTATGCATGTATAATATGTGTTTACATATTGGAGGATTTGATTAAAAAAAAAAAAATTAAACCCAGAAGGCATTCTTGAATTTGATCCCAAAAAGACATTCAGAAAAGTGAGCTGAGGCAATGGGCCTGGATCCAGGCTGTCTCCCACCCTTCATCAACCAGAAAACGTGCCCACTAAACATGTGGGCAATAAAGAAAAAGTTCCAGGTGCGAGTCAATAGGAAGAAAGAACGCAGAAGGCTTCCCCAGCCCACGGAGTCCATCCACTTTTTCTAGAAGAACTCTCAGGCAAGAGCCTGCATTGGCAAACAATAGGCATTGTGACAGCTGCTGTTAAATCCAGTGGTGGTTTGGTTGGTTGTTATTTAGTGAAGGGCTCGGAAGTGCTGAAAACTGTTAACAATACATAAATTCATTCCTTTTTGCTTTTTTTTTATTTTTTTTTTTACAGATTTTATTGGGAAATTGGCGGAGGGGAACAGCGTTGGGGAATCGGGGAAGGGGAACAGACAAGTTGCTGTCTTTTTGTTCTTCAGTTTAGTTGCGGAGGATGTTGCTTCACTGTTGGTATGGTCATTGCGCTCTTCCCGGATGAGGCAGATCGGTCGCTGGCCTCTGGATGTCGCTCACCGCGGCTATTGGCAGCTCACTCTTGGCTGCCAGCCGCTCACGCTGGCTGCGGGCCACTCACTGTAGCCTATGGCAGCCCACTGCAGCAGGGGCTGCAGCCTACACCATCACCGGGGCTCGCACAGCCCAGCTCCAGGTGGAGCTGTTGTTAGCTGTAGAGGGCAGTGTCACTGGCCCTCATGTGGGATCCGAACCGGGGCCACTGGCATCCCAAAACCAGCGCTTAACCAATGCGCCACTCGGCCGGCCCTCCTTTTTGCTTTTGATGTGACTCTTAAATTGTGATCACACTGATTATAAAATTATGTATTCTATTTTGTCCCCTTAATACTTTATCTTTACTCTTTTCTATGTCATTAAGTAGTTATCAAAAGCCTGAATGTTTATTCATTTGTTTTTTTTTCCATTCAGTAACAATTCTACTCCATTGTGGCCTCTCCACCGTCTTCTCCAGCCTGCCAGCCGGACTCCCAGGCTCTGGTGGCTTCGGTGCTACAACCTGGAAGGGACCTGGGTGTCTGAAACACTGGGCTAAGCACAGAAGATACAGTGGTGACAATGTGGGATGGACACTGTTCCTGCCCTTGTGTGGCTTTTTATGACTTTATTTACTTTTTCTTTCTTTTTTTTTTTTTTTTGGAGGCAGTCAAAATTATCTTTGCTAGCAATTTATTTAGCACAGGTTTGCTGTGGTAACTATAATAATTTCACAAGCTAATAGCACACAGGATGATAGCTCTTAATAAACCAAATAAAGAAATAACACACTCCAAACAAATGCCAGATGAATCACACTATTGTTCCAGGCAAGGGGAGGTGAAAGAATAAAGTCCGAATTTAATATGAGCTGTCCCTTGTTATACGGAGGCCTTGGGTAGAGTCCAGCCTCAAACTGATTCCCAGCTGCCTGGGCAAAAGTAAAAGTCTCAGTTGCTAGAGCTGTCGCGAGGAAACGAAGATGCCAGTGTTGGTGGGCGGACTGATCTCTTTCACAGGCTACCGCCAGGAAACTCTCAAATAGTCCTCACACACTCTCAAATTTATAGTCTAAATGTCCCCTTGCCATCGTTGCTTTTCCACACATTCTTAGGAGTAAGCCCCAGTGGGGCCTCTTAGCAGCTGGGCTGCTGACTGCTTATCAACGACAACGCATGAAGAATGATGACACCCTGGCACCACGTCATTCTTATCTCAAAACAACTTTTTTTTTGTCTTTGTCATAAGCAAGTAGATTAAAACAACTTCACTCAAGTCACAGACAAGTGGATTTGAAATCGTATTAAACCAATACACAGAAGTTCTGGTAGATCCAGAAAGCTCCAAGCACTTGCCGTGCTTATGATTCCTCTCTAGAAGAAGGGGTCCCAGGCACATCTTTCTCCAGAAAACATTAATATTTATGCCTCGTAAACCGCAAGCATACAGTGGGACCAGCTCTGCTTCCCTGGTGACAACTGATCGGACCAGGGACCAGTGCCTGAGCCATAATGGTGGGGTAGCAGAGGGTGACAGGAAGATGCGCAGAGAGGAACACACTGAATGGCCATCAGAGGAATGCAAACAGGCTGGAGCCAGTGTGGTCCCTTAGAATAAAGACGAGGCAACATTCAAGGTTTCCACCAGGCCTGTGGTACGTTCCAGTTACAAAATGTGGGAGTAGGAGGCCTGGTTCTGTTAACTGGGCTGTATGGGGTATTTCCCCTCCATGTGGCATAACAACAAAACCGGTTACCCAGTGGTTCTCAATTCTGGATTTGTGGCTGCAGCAAAGGGGGTGGCTGTCCACCAGAAATGTGTGTTCTTCCCATCATAGTGTAGCGGTGTCGCTGGGAAGTGTCCACTCAGCCAGGGATTGTGTTCCTAGTACCTCTTGTACCTAGGTGGGACTGTGACTAGTCACCAGCAAATGGGACAGGAAGTGATATGTGTCACTTGCAAGCCAAGGTGAGTAAGAGGTGACTTGTCCACATTCTTTCTCTTCATCTGCCCAACTCCAAGGCTAGGGGTGGAAGAGCCACAGTTGGAATGAGCCTGGGTCCCTGAGTCACTGAGTGGAGGCAGTGGACTAGAAACAAGGGTGAGAAAGAACCCCAGGATTTGCGGGCTTATTTGTTACAGCATAACTCTAACGAATAGAGTGGCATTCTGTTGAGTGCTAGTATTTTTGGCAGCATGCTCAAAAGGATTAGGCTCATATACGGTAATTACACTCATCCCGATCACACTTCAGTGTCATGATGCTGCTCAAGCAGAGCGATTTACTGCCCTGATCTCTCTCTCTCTTAGATACTCATGAGGCAACGTTCTCACAGGTCCTGGCAGGTGCATCTCGGGTCCTGGCAGGTGCATATGAGTTTTTCATGTGTATCACGTTGTGCCTTGCACCACACAGAGACTGTGCCTTCTAGCCCATCATTCTGTCTGCCTAAACACTGTGTTAACGGTGACTCACAGCTGCAGCAAAAGGTAACTAACTATCCAGCTCAGGAGCCCTCCTTTGCCCTTCATTTGAGAACCCTCAATTTACAGTCCCCTGGACAGGGCTTTTGGCTGGCAATCCTAAAAAAAACCAAACAAACCCCCAAGTGTGGCTCTCCTGAATACCCGAAATAGGGAAATAATTTATGAAACATTTCCCATTCTTAAAAACATTTACGTTCTTATCAGTTTTTTCACTGTCATATATAATAATTACATAGAAACAGATGACGCTGGAACATTTTTGCCCACATGTTTATGTTCTTAGGGTAGATTCCTGTTTGGGGCTATCTTTTGTTTGTTTGTGTGGATCTTAAAGGACAAGTAGGGATTAGCCACATTTGGGGTGGGGTGGTTGGCAGACAGGAGGGGAAAGCATGTGCCACAGCATGGAACAGTGAGGTAGCGTGTCATTTCCAGGGATGGCCCCAGGTCTGCATGGGGAGAGAGCAGAGTCCCTAAGAGCTTTGGATGGGTTGAGCCTGACAGGAAGTGCCTTTCCTGGGGTACTGGGGATACTCTGCTAAGGAGTTTGGAGCTTATTTCTGAAGGTGACAAGGAGCCACTGAAGGATGTTAAAGAGGGGGTGTGTGACTCCACTTACTAGCTGTGTGATTCCAGGCAAGTCATCTCCCCACTGTGAACTTGAGTGTCTTTATGGATAAAATAGGATAGACACCTATGTTCTGGGGCAATGGAAGAGGACAAACCAGCTAATGACCATGAAGGCATCGGCTAGACCCCGGAGGCAGCAGGTTTCAAGGAACGCACTCAGCCGCTGTGTGATCCCTCCCTCTGCGAGGCACCGGCTTTGAGGAGAGCAGTAGGGCTGTTCTGTGGCCCAGGGTCTCTGGTGTGTGACTTGTGTGGGTGAGCACCTTTGAAGAGACTTCCCTCTGGGGAACTAGAGGGCTCCACTGACCCTGTACTTTCTGGGCTAACTTGTCCCTTGGAACTGCAGAAACTGAAGGGCTGTAGCCATTTTTATTTTTTATTTATTTTAAACTCATGAGAATTCTTAGCCTGGGGTTGGAGACCACCTGTTTCTTCCATAGGTGAGCTGCAAATTCTAATGATTATAATCTATCAAATACTTACTGAGCACCTACTAATATTTAGCATGTTCTGAGCTGGGGTATGTTAATGACCAAGAGAGATGAATTTCTGCCCTCGGAGGCCTTATAGTCTTAGTGGGAAAGACCAAGTACAAGGAAAGGGGAAAACGAAACCAATATAAAAATGTTGGTAAGGAGGGCCTGCCGAGTGGCTCAGTTGGTTAAGAGCTCACTCAAGAGTGTGAGCTGATGGGCCGGCTGAGTGCCGCGGTGGTTAACAGCTGGCTTGGGATGCCAGGGGCCCCTGTTCGGGTCCCACATATGAGGGCTAGTGACACTGCCCTCAAAAAAACAAAAAACAAAAAAAAAAGAGAGAGTGCCACCTGAGCTCTGAGCAACAGCAGTTCGATGCCCAGCCTGAGCTGAGCTGCTGCTGAGCTGCCAACAGGTAGCAGAATGGCTCAGCTAAAAAAAAAAGAAAAAAATGTTGGTAAGTTGTAACAGAGTACCACGACTGGGAAATCAAGTGCCTGAATGAGAGAGATGAATCGAAGGGAAAAAGAGAAGAAAGTCAGGGAAGTCTACGCAGAGGAGGGGACATTTAAACCCAGACTTGGAGGAAGAAGAGGAACTAGATTTGCAAATAAAGGAGGGGTGAGGAGGAAGCTTTCCTGGTGGAGGGGAAGCAAGTGCAGAGACTGTGAGGGAAGTGAAAAACCACCAGCACAGTGAGCAGAGGTGACCCTGGAGAGACAGGAGGCTACATGATTAAGCGTAGTGATTAAGGGTGCAGGCTTGGGAATGAATCCTGGTTGCTTTGCCACTTATTAGCTATCTTGGCCATGTCACCTGACCTTTCCAAACCTGCTTTCTCATCTGGAAAAAATGACTTGATAGTAGTCCCTGCCCCCTGAGGATGTTGTGAATATCATTGAGAAAATGCGTGGAACGGAGTGCCTGGCACTCAGTAATGCCCCACTTGTGTTAGCTACAATAATTATCAGTAAGTGGAGAGCAGATTGGAGCCAGACAGGCCGGCGCTGAATCCTGGCTCCGCTGGATGAGTGCATTGCACAGTAACCAAGTAAGTCTCTGCTCCCTGTTTCCTCATCCATTAAATGGGCTTCCAATTCCTGTCCTGGGGGGTGGCTTATTATGGGGATTACGTGTGAAGTGATTTATATGCTGCCTCTTGAAGGTAGGCGCCAACCCCTTAAGGTCTTTTAATTATTTTAAAATATTTTCCTGAATATGTCCAGCATTCAAAAAAGAGACAAGCAAAAACCTTAATGAAAATCAGTCATAAGTTGGTGGGTCTGCCTATAATATAGGTTGGGGTGCCTGACAAAGAAAACCCTGGGAATTTTAGCCTTCCTCTTCCATTTTTTTTAGTCATGAGGGGCCTTGATTTTCCAGGTTTCTTCCAAGGAGGGAAGAAAACAAAACAAAAAAAAGACTCTGTCCCTTGAGTTCAGCAATTAGGCCAGAACGGACCCTCAGATTGTCCAAACCCCAAGAATATTGGTGCTGAGGGAGGACTCTGCAAGATAGGACGTGCCCATCGTGGGCTGCGGTCTGCCAGTGTCACGTTCAGTTCCCTTTTCTTTTTTTAAAATTTCAGAGTAAGTGGTATTCTAGGCAGAAATTGTAAGGGCTGTATGAAAGTGAAAGTTATTTCAGCCACAGATATTCTGTGTTCATTGCTGATACCAGCATGTGGCGGGAGAAGGCTCAGACCCACAGAAGTGTGACTCAATGGGACCATGGTGACTCAAACCCCTTGTGAGATGCTGGCTGCTCGATTTGAACTGATGCCTCAACCACATTAGCCAGCCGCTAGCTCTGGGGTTTCCCGGCAATCCTGTTTCCTGGTGGGAAGCTGCTGTGAGGCCGCGGGGAAGAGGGTGTGTTCTTACTTCCTACTTAATGCTGTGGGGGCCCCTGGTGGCTAAAGAGTGAATAGCTCTGCTATGGGTTTTGCTTTCGGCTCAGTGGCCATGGCTGAATAAGGAGCAGAAAGTCTTGTCTAGAAACCCAAGGATTGAACATGGGGCTGGGAAATTTACCCAGCTGGCTTGAGATAGAGGCTGTGATTTAGGTTGGCACCTTGCCCCGTTTGCTCATGCCTTGAGCAGTGAGAACAGCAATGCTCTGTCTACGAGATGCCAAAAAAAAAAAAAAAGATGAAAATAGAGATGTTAAGCTGAACCAGTGTTTGGTGCCATATGGATGAAAACCTCAATTAGGGCTTGGAATTTAACCAGTTTTATTGGTTGGCTTTTTTTTTTTTTGAGGGCAGTGTCACTGGCCCTCATATGTGGGACCCAAACGGGGGCTGCTGGTGTCCCAAGCCAGTGCTTGGGTGTCCCAAGCCAATGCGCCACTCGACCGGCCCTGAAATGAATTTTAATACAGAAAATGAAGACAGTATTTTGCAAATTTATCATTCAAAGGGTATCTCTATTTGGGGAAATCAGCATGTTACAATTTGAGAGGTGAAATGTCACAGCTTGTATACCAAAATTAAAAAATGAAATTAACTTAAAAAATGAAATGGTTACCAAGGTAATGCGGGTCAGAGGATCAAAGGTGAAGAGTCACACATTATTAAAAAGAAATCCAAAATGACGGCTGCGGCATGATCTCTCATTAGTGTTCCAGCGGTGCCTCTCTTTGGGTAAACTTGAACATTTTGGCAGACATTCAAGTAGCATTTTCGGTAAAAAGATTTTTACATGACTACTATTGCTGTTCTCATGATCATCTTCTAGACGTGGCACGGTGTTGAGAACACATTAGGTGCTAGTTCTGCAGAATACACTTCGGGAAATGCTGTTCTGGCTTGTTTTAAGCAGCCATTTCCCCTCCGCTGGCCACATTCCTCCTCCTGGCGACAGGGAACCCAAGTGTGCCTTGTACTGCCACGGGCCCAGCCCTGCAAGAAGTATTCTAGACTGATGAGTGTTATGATGATAGTGATAATTTATTGTGGTTTACATGTATTATCTCTAAGTCTCACAAAAGCCTGTTAGATTCTAAGTCCGTTTTCAGCTTACCTGAGGGTACAAGCGTGGTCCTAACAGCATCCAGGTAGACAAAGCCCATCTCTTGCCACCATCTCAGGCTGCCTTTTTTTGGGTAAAGCAGGACAGCTGCTTAGGAAAGTAACCAAGTCTACGCAGCAACATGAGGAATATTCACGAATAGTTCCGGGATGTAGTGTGTGTGGCCAGTGCCGCCCCTGTGTAGACAGTAAGACGAGTATGAATTCGGAACAGCAGGCTCCCTTCTGCCCAGGAACCTTAAAAATAATTTCATGGGAGATGTGAAGTGAGCCTTGAGCTGGGCCAGATTTGGAAAGCCGGTGGGGCATGTGGAACAGTTGCGGACAGGAGGGCGGCCCAGGGGAGGAGAATGCAGACAGAATCGCAGAGGGGGCAAGTGTGCCAGGCACAACTGGAGAAACAGCAGGGCTGGCTCGAAAAAGGGTTTGGGTGAGGGATAAGGGCTAGGTTATTGATGCTGTTGACTTCCAGGCTAAAGAATTCAATCATAGACACAACTAAACCACAGAGGGCAGAACCACTGAAGACTGGAGGTAGGGGAAACCAGGGCCAGGAGAGGAAGGAGGCCTCGGCTGGCCGTGGTGAGGCCTGGCCTGGAACAATGGTGGCGAGAGCAGATAGGACCACAGAGACCTGAGAAAAATCTGCAGGGAGAATCCTCAGGGCTCCCTCCTCAGCTGCGGGGCACAAGGGAGAGGAAACATCGCGACCACCTGAAATTTTCCAGCCCGGGCCCCTGTAGCAGAATGCAAGGAGACTCTGATTTGAGAAGGAAGGTGCAGAACAAGCTGCTGGGGGATTCCTCGGTGGAAATGACCTGCTCTGTGATTAGCTTTACACTGTGTGTCCCACCCCAGCACAGCGATCGGCAAGAGGGAGTGTGTCCATGCTGGCTCTCCCAGTTGTCGCTTTACCTAGAACTGCTTCCCTGCGGCACATGCTTTGTGGGCAGGCTGGGATCCTGGCAGAATGCCTGGCTCCAGTGGTTTTTTCCCAGCCTGGATCAGCCATCTGATAATGAGAGCATCAGACTGGGACTGAGGAGCTGGGCTGGCTGCTTCAGGGGGCGACACAGTCCTGTGCTGGAGGAGTGTCCTCCAGCTCCAGGTGAGGAGTCAGGCTGCAATGGACAGCAGTGAGGGGGCCAGAAGGTGGAGGTGCGGGCTGAGTACAGAGCCGGTTCCAGTCAGATGCCATTCCTATCAGGGCCCATCCTCTCCCTGGGTTGGGGGCCTCCCTTCACACATCAGGACACAGACGTTGGTCATGCTCTTGTCTCCCTCCCTCAATGCCTGTGGTTCCTTGGGGACAGAGATTTGTCCTGGTGTGAAGGAGAAGCAGAGTTGGCATCCCAGAATATGCCTTTGGGATAATGATTAGTTTAAGTTGGTTATTTTTTTTAAAAAGAAAGGCTCAGGAAAAACCTTTAGCCTTCCCCTAAATGCCTGGAGGACCTGCTCCAGGAAGGGAGCTATCATCACAGATAACTATAGTTTAATATGAACTAGTGTGCGATAGACAGGGAGGAACCTAGCAAGGTCCTCTCTGGGTCCCATTGTTAAAGATGGCCCAGCAAACATTCATTTACCAAACATTTGCTCTTCCATCTCCATGTGAACTGCTTTCCTGCCCTTTTAGGTCCCAAGCCACACCCCCGCCTTCCCCTTAGCTCCAGAAAGACATATAAGCCTCACCTACCCCATCTGTCCTTAGGACCCATATTCTTATGGAACCCCTCTGTGTACATATGTAATAAATGTGGGTATTTTCTTCTGTTAGTCTGTCTCACATCCATTTGATTATTAGACCAGCCAGAAAAACTTAGATGGAAGAAGGAAATCATTTTCCCTCCCCCACAGTGTGATACGTATTTTGAGCAAATTACAGTGAATGTTGACTCTCAGTGGATGCCAGCGGAAGTGGAAACCACTCATCATCATGGGTTGCTGAAAAGAATGGTCTTCACCCAGAATGGCATGTCCTAAGGTAAGAATCCTACTGGGGAAGCTGAGGGGGGAAGGGTACATGGGTAGAAATGGCTCCATAGCCCTTCTCAGCCAGAGCAAGCTCAGTTTCTCCTTTTGGAAAATGTGACTTATTTGAGTTAAAGCTCTC
Organism: Aselliscus stoliczkanus; assembly: GCA_033961575.1. NCBI lineage: Eukaryota > Metazoa > Chordata > Mammalia > Chiroptera > Hipposideridae > Aselliscus > Aselliscus stoliczkanus. Next base: position 104,790,872 of record CM066739.1, read on the forward strand.
CACATTTTAAAGGACATTCAAACTTCTCAGCATAATCTCTTCTTAAAAGACAATGGTAGATGCATAGCTATGTGTGTCATAAAAGTTTATTAGTGATTGATAAGCTTCCTTTTAGGAAACAGCTGTCCATCAACTTGACCTAACACATGATAACTTTTTTTTCTTCTTCTTAGCGTTTAATGATGGCAGCTGCGGTAAAGTAGAAAGAGGATTAGAAGATTGGTGTTGGAATTCAGATTCTCCCAATCATTAGCTTTGAGATCTAGGGCAAGTCACCTAACCTCTCTAAACCTATTTCTTCATCTTCAAAGTGAGGATAATAATAACCAAGATTTGGGAAACCCATTGCATTTGTTTTTTTTTGCGTGAGGGCAGTGTCACTGGCTCTCATATGTGGGACCCAAACTAGGGCGGCTGTCTTCCCAAGCCAACACTTAACCACCACGCCACTCGGCCGGCCCAGAAACCCATTGCATTTTACAAATTGTTTTTGCACATCCATTCAGATACTTACTGAGTGCCACCTTTGCATCTGTCACTGTCTAAACTCTGTGGATACAGACAGTAAGACATAGCCTCTGGCGCCGGCCGAGTGGCTCAGTTGGTTAAGAGCTCGCTTAAGAGTGCGAGCTGAGCTCTGAGCAACAGCAGTTCGATGCCAGCTCGAGCTGAGCTGCTGCTGAGCTGCCAACAGGTGGCAGGATGGCTCAGCCTAAAAAAAAAAAAAGACATAGCCTCTGCTTTCAGGAAGGCTAATCGAGCAGGGCAAGCAGACAAAGAAAACGGCATGTAAAGATGAAAAGTATCATGGCCGAGGTGCATCTGGTTGCTGGAGTCCAGAACAGCAATGGGAGATGGGGAGTGAGGGGAGGTTTGTTGGAGGTGGAGCCACCTGAGGCTATTCTGAAGGATGGGTAAAAGTTAGCCAGGTTAGCGAGGTGAGGAGGAGGGTCAGGTACAAGGGAAAAGGGGGCAGCGTCCGAGAACTGCAGATGCCTTGGAAGGTTTGGTGAGTACCTGGCTTGCAGGCTGCGGGAGAGAGAAGGACAGAGAATCCACAAAGAGCCAGAGCACAAAGCACCTGAGGTACTGAGTAAAGAAATTCGCACTTTGTTTTGAATTCTGTGGAGAACGTTGTGAGTTTAAGACTTATATGTGCCTTTCTGATTATAAAAGTAATCTGTACCCGTTGATAGAAAATTGGAAAATACAGAAACATTTAAAGAAAAAGAGGGCCATCCAGAGATTACCATGTTCACATTTTGGTAAATATGCTTGGTGAGGGTGTATGTATATGTCTGCTGGATCCTGGCTAAGTAATGTGTGGTCGGTGGGCCACCATCAGCAGCCGTTAATTTTTTTGTAGATGTGAAAAGTATCATGATTGTATTTTAAAATGAGTCCTTATCATTTAAAGATCTGTATGGAAATACTTATGGATAAAATATGTTATCAGAGATTTACTTCAAAACAATCCAGTGTTTGTGTGATGGTATATGAGGGTATAAATTACCCATAAGTCAGATTATACTCTTCTATTTGTGTAGAAATGTTCCATGATAAAGAAAAAAGAGGTAAAAACAATCATTTGTGCCTAGCATTGTCTTTTTTTTTTTTTTTTTTTTTTTGAGGGCAGTGTCACTGGCCCTCATATGTGGGACCTGAACCGGGGCCACTGGCTTCCCAAGACCAGCACTTAACCACCACGCCACTCGGCCGGCCCCCCTAGCATTCTCTTTTAAGGGCATTTTCAGTCATTATTTCCCTGGAGCCTTATGATCATTCTGTAGGAAGATAAGGCAGGTACCATTATCTCCATTTCCCAGGAGACTCCAAGTGCTTGCCAGAGATCCCATAGTTGGGACGCTGCAGTTCTAGGACTGGAATCTCGGTTTCCTCAAACCAGGGAAGGAGATGGTATGGAGTGGCAAGAATCCAGGAAGGAGGTGATTTCAGAGGACACTGGCGCAGTCGCCAATGTCCACCAGTGCTGTGACCAAGGAAGGACTCTGAAGGTGGAAGCAGGTCACTGGGTTTGGGAGTCCAGCCAGGCCTTGCCTGATGCTGGGAAAGCAGCCCCGCCATGGGGAGGGGAAAGCAGTTGTGAGGACTTGAGGAGAGAGTGCACTAGCATTCAGGATGCAACCTCTGCTGCCTCATTGAGGTTATTTCACACCTGACCCCACTTTCACATTTGGTTCCCCTCCTCGGCCAGAAGTTAATCTCTTTATCTTGTCTTTGTTCTGCATTCTCACCAGGAGCCCTGGTGACTCCAAGATCATGTTTCATGATAATGGCACCACTAAGTCATGGTGACAGGACCGTTTCTCTGCTTTGGCTTGGTTTTCAGTGGGCAGGTGGGGGTGGGGAGGCCAGGGATTACCACTTTTTTTTTCTCACTGCCTGTTCTCCCTGGTGCTGGAATTAATCATAACCGGGTTCCCCCGCCAGTACAGACTTGCCTTTGGCTCCCAGCCTTTTCCCCCTTGACTTCGGTCATCCTTCTTGACTTTTGTTGGTGACTGGGAGAGGTTTAGGATATCAAGGAGGGGAGAGACACAAAGCATGAGTTATCGCAGTTTCTGCACAGGTGTCGCCCTTTCCATCTCTCTGCCCCAATTCCCAACACATCTGTTACCAGGTATGCTGACAATACAATAGGGTCATTGTCAGGTGGGCAGGTGCGGTGAATCACAGGCCTTCCTGAGGTCCAGTGGGTGGGGACAGATCCCCTCCCCCACCCCCTAGCTGGAAGAGCTGTTGGTGATTCAAATGCCCAGCTTCAGGATCCTTTATATGTTTGCACGACTGTATAGTTCATTTACAAATTCTGTCTGCTTCTTTTTCTCTCTTCATGTACTCCTGCCTTTGTTGTACATATCCTATTTCTTGCTTTGTTTATTTGAACCTTTTAAACATACTTGTGTTCAGGTCCATTCCAGACCGCTCTGCTCTCCCTTGTTACTTGGGTGCAAAGTCTGTCAACCCGAGCACATACTGATGGTTCCTCGCCTGCATGCAATGTTTGCCTGTGAGCCCAATTTAGCGGGATTTATTTCTGTGGAAATCCTCCAGTTGGCCTGACATGCCTCCACGAGGTGGTTTGCATTCGTCTAGGGTTTTACGGTGCTTGCTGCTCTGGAGCACTTTTTAGACAATTTCTTAGCCCAGGGGTTTGGTGCCAGGGAGCAGTGTGTGTTTGAGTCCCATGTCTTCAGTGCTCTGATCTCTCTCAGATGACTGTCCCGTGTCTCCCCCTGCTCCTGCCCCCCTTGCTCATTCTGTTGTCTGACAGGGCAACTCTTTAGCTAAGAACTCAGTTCCTGCTCTCCTCTACAGCCCAGGATCACAAGGCCTCAATTGTGACATATCCCTATAGCTAGGAGTTCCCTTTGTGCTTTCGGCATTTGGGTATTTCTTTTGATGGCTTTTGAACTGACTATTTAAACTTTTTTTGTTTTTCTTTTTTTTTTGGAGGGGTGGGGTGGGGTGGGATGTTCCATTTTATCCAGCATTGTTTGCAGTTGGAAAAGGGGCTTGCTGTGTCTGCTCCATCCTCAATCTTGACAGAAGTCTTAGCCTCATGGTCCAAATCTTCATTAAAAGGGATGGATCTTTGCTTGATGTTTTTTCTTTTTCAGTAAAACAAAAAAAAAATCCTACATTGGATTTGGCAATGATTTCTTGACTATGACACCAAAAGAAAAAATAGATAAATTGGACTTCATCAAAATTAAAAACTGTTGTGCATCAGAGGACACTATCAATAGAGTGAAAAGACAACCCTCAGAATGGGAGAAAGTTTTGCAAATCGTATATCTAATAAGGGATTAATATCCAGACTATATAAAGAACTCCTAGGGCTGGCTGAGTGGCTCATCGGTTAACAGTTGGCTTGGGACGCCAGCTCTGAGCATCAGGACCCCGGTTTGGATCCCACATGCGGGCCAGTGACGCTGCATTCTCTACAGCTAAGATGGTGAACAACAACTCGACCTGGAACTGGGCTGCCGTGAGTTGCTGACAATGGTGTAGGCTGCAGTGGGGCTGGCCGGCAGCTGGCATGAGCTTTCGTGAGCTGCCGTGAGCCACCATGAGTGACCACCCAGAGGCCGGCGACCGACTGCCTCACCCGGAAAGAGCGCAATGACGATACCAACAAGAGCAAGTGAAGCGACGTCCTCCACAACTAGACTGAAGAACAAAAGGACAGCAACTTGTCTGTTCCAATTCCCCGATTCCCCAACACTGTTCCCCTCTCCCAATTCTCCAATAAAATCTTAAAAAAAAAAATAACTCCTATAACTCAATAACAAAAAGACAAACTACCCAATTAAAAAATGGTCAAAGTCACCAACTTGTATACATAAATTATATGCAGTATTTTGTATATCAGTTGTATCTCGATAAAGCTGGAAAAAATGGCCAAAGGACTCAAATAGATACTTTTCCAATGAAGATATAAAAATGGTCCATAAATAATGAAAAGATGCTCAACATCAGTAATTATTAGGGAACTGCAAATCGGTTTCTGATTTTTATAGCATTATCAGTTTTTTTAGACGACTATATGCCAGGTATCACGTTAAGTACTAGTGATACAAGGTACAGTTAATTAGGTCCCTGTTCTTGAGTTCAATGTCATCGGGGACAAGTGAAAACACCATTACGATACAGTGATAAGTGCTACGACAGAGGGAAGAACAGAGTGCTGTGGAAGCATAGCATGTAGGGAAGGCTTCTGTGGGGAGATGACACTTGTGCTGCTCTATAGGACAAGTAGGAAGGGCTTTTAGGGCAGCAAGAAGAGATTATGCATGCACAGAGGCACCACACTTAGCCATCAGCTTAGGGGTGTTTGGCCAAAGAGAAGTAGTCCTGGTGAACGCAGGACATGAGGCTGGAGAGAGACAGGGACCAGACCAGGAGGCTGAGTGCCCCAAGGTGAGTATGGATTCCATCCTGCTAGTTAGGAGAACCAGTGCCCAGTTTTCATCTTGGGAGTGACACCATCAAGTTTGCCTTTAAAAACTCTTTGGTCACAGGGTGGGGAAAGGAGTGGAAGAGGTCAAACTGGGGACAGGGAGAAGAGTAGGAGAGTTGATTGCAAAACGGCAGAGGCTGTCTTTTCTGAAGGGCAAGGACTGGTAATTGGCTGATGAATTTAAAAAATATTCATTGAAATGATACTATTTTAAATATTTACTTTAACTTAAAATATGTATATTTACCAATATTTTGCTATACTACCTTTTTGTATAAGTCACATTCATAATGATTTTTAGTTCTTTTTTTTTTTCTTTTTCTTTTTTTTTTTTTGAGGGCAGTGTCACTGGCCCTCATATGTGGGACCCAAACCGGGGGCCACTGGCTTCCCAAGCCAGTGCTTAACCACCGCGCCACTCGGCAGGCCCCTCAGTCAGCTGTTTTTAACAGAAGGCATGGAGAGATAGTTAAATGGGTCAGTTAAAAAAAGAGTCTGAAGGGCCGCCCGAGTGGCGCAGTGGTTGAGAGCTGGCTTGGGATGCCAGCGGCCCCAGTTCGGATCCCACATATGAGGGCCAGTGACACTGCCCTCAAAAGAAAAGAAAAAAAAGAGTCAAATAAAGCAATGAGGGTGGAGAGGAGGGGAAAGTCTGCAAGAAGTAAAACCCAAGAAATTATGAAATTATGACTATTTGGATATGGTTGTGAGAAAGAAGTCTAGGACTATCCCCAGGAGGTTTCAGGCTTGGACAGTTGTTGGATGGATGGAGGTGCAATTCACTGAAATCAGGAGCGAAACAAGAGGATGCAGTTCTGGGAGAAAGCTGCCGAGCACGGTTTAAAACATGTGTTTGAGGTGGGTGTTCCTTATGTGTCTGTTCCTTGTTTTTGCAGTATCCATTTCTCAAGCCTGATCTACTTTTCCCAGCTCTCAGTTCTCGTAGTTTGTAGGGGTCCATCTGGGTTCTAAAAATCAAGTACACATCAAGGTCTACATGAAGCAGTGCACTGCATACCATTAGTCCTGCTGATTGGCCTGGGGTGGTCACATGATCTAAGCTGGTCCAAACAGAGGGAACCTCAGGATTTTTGTTAAGAATTCTGAGATAAAGGCAATTGTTCTCCCCGCTTTTCAGTGGATTCTCATCTGAGAGTTTGTAGCTATAAAAATGCTGAGAGCCATCTCAAGATCACAAGGAAGGGATCCGAGAACGAAGCCAACATTGAAAAAACAGAGACAAGGAATTTAGAGGAAGACACCAGCTCCTAGAGCTGTGCTAGAGCTAAAGCTATCTCTTGACTCTTGAGTTACATGTGTCAATAAATTCCTGCTTTACAACAATTTAAATGGAATTTGTTATCACCTGCAGCAAGAAGAATCCTAGCTGTGGGACAGCCTGGTGGATATATTAGATGCTGAGAATTCCAGGGAGATTTGGGCTGGGGATATAGAAATGTTAAGTCATTAGCATATAGATCAAAGCCATGAGTTTGGAGATGTTTATCCAGAGAAAATGCATAGTGTACAGACAGCCAATTAGTGTAAATGCTGTAAAAGGGAGGTACAGGGCACGCTAGCACATGGGAGGGACACTCCATCCCCACTAAGGAGTTTAGAGAGGTTTTCTGGAGAACAAACCATCTAGGCTGAGATGGAAAGGTAAGTGGGGGGCATACTTGTATGGAGAGGGTGGTAGAGTGCCACAGGCAGAGCTTAGGCCAGGAGGTGAGAAAAGCCTCAAGTGCTTAGGAAACTAAACAAGCTCAATATGGTTGGAATTTAGAGGGTGCATGTGTGAAGGCAGGGGCAGAGAGAGGGAGGTCAGATCAGGCTGAGAGCAAAGTGGGTGTGCCCAAGAGCTTTGGGGAGCCCACTGAAGGGCTTTCAGCTGGAGCAAGCAGATCAGAGGTTTCAGGAAAGAGAAAGGACTGGAGAGAGCATAGCTGAAGGAGTGGGGCCAAGGTAGGAAGCAGCTGCGGTACCCAGATTAAGAGATGGAGTGGTCTGGATGGGGCGGGGGCCTGGGGATGGATTCAGGGAGATCTGGGTGGAGAATCAGATGAACTTGGTGATTTAAGGATGTGAGGAGTGAAGGAAAAGGAGTCAAAACTGACTTCTGTATTTCTGGGCGGGGTACCTAGGTGGATAGAGGTGCCATCTCCTCAGATGGGGAGCAGTGGAGGAGCAGGCTGGGGGCTTGGAAGGATGGTCAGTCAGTTCAGTGTGGGTTACAGTGAACTCAAAAATGTAAGCTTCTTGGGGACAAGTCTCTCCTCTGTCTTTTGCGTTACACATAGGACAGTGTCTTATCCATTACAAGTAATTATTTGTTCAATACATAAAATCTAACTGTATTTTACGTGGAGAAATCTAGGGGGCAGCTTTGAAGGTCGGGAGCTAGAACTGGGTTGAGAAGATGGATATGAGTAGTCAGTGGCCTCGAGTAATAAGTGCAGACATGTGAGATTCACCAACATGGGAGGCATGAGGCTTTGCCCACTGGCTGGAGTGGCACCAGCTTAGAGGATGGTCATTGATGTGGTTCACCAGCCCGCCTTCTTTTTTTTTTTTAAAGATTTTATTGGGGAATTGGCGGAGGGGAACAGCGTTGGGGAATCGGGGAAGGGGAACAGACAAGTTGCTGCTTTTTGTTCTTCAGTCTAGTTGCGGAGGATGTTGCTTCACTGTTGGTATCGTCATTGCGCTCTTCCCGGCTGAGGCAGATCGGTCGCCGGCCTCTGGATGTCGCTCACCGCAGCTATTGGCAGCTCACACTTGGCTGCCAGCCGCTCACGCTGGCTGCGGGCCACTCACTGCAGCCTATGGCAGCCCACTGCAGCAGGGGCTTCAGCCCACACCATCACCGGGGCTCGCACAGCCCAGCTCCAGGTGGAGCTGTTGTTAGCTGTAGAGGGCAGTGTCACTGGCCCTCATGTGGGATCCGAACCGGGGCCGCTGGCATCCCAAAACCAGCGCTTAACCAATGCGCCACTCGGCCGGCCCCCCAGCCCGCCTTCTTAACCACACTATCTGTCTTCTGACAGGTCTTCTTCCTCTCGCTGCCCCCTCTCCGCAGCTGAGGGCACCTTGCCAGGCCCTCCTCTCTCTCTGTTTCTCAAGCAAGGTCTTCTCTGCAGACTTCAACTGCAGATGCCCATGGTCATTGCCAACTGGACCTCCGATGGCACCTCAAATGCAACATACCCTCTCTGAGCCCATCACCTCCTCCCCAAACTTCTGTCTCCTTTGCATGTCTCTCTCTCCATCACTCACCTTGCATAGGGGAGGCACTCCAGTGTTGATTCGAATCTTAAACTAGCAGCTTGGTCATGATTGGCTCTGACTTCTTAACAAAACTTGAGGGCGCCATGAGTCAAGATTTCCTGGATGGATCCCTGAGCCTGGTGTCTGAAAGCTAGGGCCAGTGACCTTAGGTTGCCCGAGGTTTCCCACCTCTTCCCTGGCTCAATGTTCTTTGGGATAATAACACTTTTAAATTATTTTTCTATAGGACCAGCAAGGGAATATGAAGACTGCCACTACAGGTTCTTGGCTGCCCTCCACCCCCGTGCCCCACTCCATGTTGCTAATGAATTAAGGAAAACTCATCCATTTCTACTCGAAAAATCTGGAGACTTGCTAGCCTGAAGCCCTAGGCTTCATTCTGGAATTTTAGAGCTAACCTTCCCTTGCCCACCACCCCCCAAAAAAACAACCAAAAAAACCCCACCAAAAAGCAACCTCAGAAATGGTCTGATTCATTGTTAATTTATGAAGGAACACACTGTGATTCAGAGATTTTTTTTTTTTTTTTAGGGCAGTGTCACTGGCCCTCATATGTGGGACCGAACCGGGGCTGCTGGCTTCCCAAGCCAGCGCTTAACTACCGCACCACTTGGCCATCCCAAGAGAGATTTTTAGTGAGAAGTTACAACTCACATAGATGGAGAAGGAATCAGAGATTCTCTAGAAACACATGGCTCTCCCCATGCCTGCTCAGCGGGGAGGGTTAGTTCTCTAAACATACTCTTCTAGTTGGTTGTCTTCAATCCTGGGTCCATGCTCACCTTTCTGGGCTCTTTCCAGCAGCCTTATCAGAGGGCTGGGAAATTACAACGAATGTTGATACCAGCCCATGGCCATATGTCAAGAACTTGTCGCTAGCCTCCTGTGTGGTCCTCCACCATCCCCCTTTTCCTCACCTCAGGGCTATCGCCCTTGAAATGTCCTCCATCTTTCCAAATGTTTGCTCCTTATTATCCTTCAGATCTCAGCACAAATGCCATCTCATCAGAAGACTGCCCTCCCCAGCCCCCATGAACCTGTAACACACCGCCTCGTAATTTTTCCTCCATAGGATGTATCACCCTCTCATAGTCTTTGATTTTTTTTTCCCTCCACTAGGAAGTAAGCTCAGTGAGGGTGGGCCCTCTGTCTTGCTCACTGTATCCCCAGAGCCTAGGCCAGTGCCTGTTGTAGGGGTGAATAGATATTTAATATGTGAGTAATGACAACAGGAGACATCGCTCCATCAGCCTGAGTCATTTAGAGATGATTCTGTTGGTATCACTAGTCATGATTACATATATACCCATGATTACATATATACCCATATATACATATATACCCAAGATGCAGTTTTACTATTTACTGTGCAGCAGCATTCGTCGGTATAGTTTACATCCCCCACGCTTCTCTCTCCCTTGCACACATTTACTGACTCTCCAGTGTGTGTTTTAAAAAACGATGTTTTATTGCCCCCAATAGGACAGGCCTGTATGGGATGGTGGGTGCGCCAGCTCAGGGGTGGCCTGGAGGCCAGCTCCCAGGGCTCCTCAGATGCACTTCTGGGAACGGGTAAAGGACTCATGGCAAGCTTCTGCCAAGCCGCCGATAAGATTAAGGAATTCTGGGAAATCTAGCTGCCCGTCACTGTTGAGGTCCAGTTTCTTCATCATGCGGTCAAGGACGCCGGGATCCTTCTGGTTCTGTAAAAGTGATAATGACAGTCACAGTGAGAATCTTAACAGCACCTCTATCTAGATTGTACTTCCTAAGATACTTTTGGATACGTTGCCACATTTTATTCTCATAGGAGTGTGAGGTTCAGGATAGGGGTTATTAGTATCCTTACTACCCACACACAGAAACAGACTCCAAGAAGTGAAGTGACTTGCTTAAGGGGAAGAGCTGAGACCTGACCCCCGGTTTTCTGGCTTCTAGTCCAGGGGTCCTTCTGTGACAATCAAGGGTGATTCAATTTTACAAAAATAGTGGAACGGTTTTATCGAGTGTTGCCTGCAAGTCCAGTATAAAAACTGTATAAAAGTAGAGTGATTTGAAGTGAAAGGAGGACGCAGGCTCTTTCTAATCAGTATCACTCATCCAGGCCCCCAACAGACACACACACACAGCCACTGGTTCCGTAAGGCTGTTTCAGTTAATTAATGCAGAAAGTCAGTCTTTAGTTGCACATGTGGCCAGTGGCTACCATATTGAATAGTGCAACTGTAAGACACTTCTTCCATCATTGCACAAAGTCCTTTTGGATGGGCGCCCCTAGAGGCTGTGGGGTGGAGGGATAAAATTGGAAAACTCTTCTGTTAGGCCATTGACCATTTTGCAAGCCCTTTTCCTTAAATGGAAACAAACAAACAAATCATTGTTTCCTATGTCAGATAGTTTGCTAACTTTGACCCCAAAAACACACTTTATTAGAAGAAAAGGTCCTTTAATAATCTTTCAGAGTGCACTCTGAGGCCTGGGGGCTCAGCCTTGGATGCTCTGTGGATCCCCAGCTTGGAGTGAGTGAAAAGGAGGCAGGAGTGTGGGGGGTCAGCTCCTGGCCCTTCAATCCTAGCCATTCTGCCAGTCTTATTTCATGTTGAGGTGGGCTGGGGGTGAGGGCTGGGACCTGTACCTTTGTGAAGGCAGCCAATTCTGTATTCATGAAGCTTAGGAACTCAGTCTTGGAGAGGCTGCAATGGTTCCCATCCTTCCCAGCATATTTCTGGAAAACTGCAATCAGGGACTCAATGCACCGCTCGGTCTCTGTAGGGCTGGACACTTTTGCCTTTGGAGAGAAAAAAAAAATCAGGGCTCAGACAAGGGCAAGATATCAAAGACTGGATGCTAGAGAACACTCCAGAGAATCTCATCTTTTCCTTTTGGGTCAAAGTCATTTTCTAAAAAGACTGAGTCATTTTTGGGGGTGCTAAGAGGCCTATGACAAGCACAGAAACTCACATTCTATGAGCTTCCCTCCCACATCTCCTCACATGCTCATTCCCAGGGAGGAATATAGAGAGGGTAAATATGGAGCAATGTGGGTAGGTTTGAAAGCAGTAGACTGCCGAGGTCAGAGTGACATGGTCTACTCATCTTTTTAGAACGTGTCAGTAAATATATATAGAACACACCCACAAATCCAAGTACACACCACGTATTGTCTACAGGTTAAAAAAACTCCGGTTTTCCAAAAATAGAGACTACTATGATGAATGGAGTGGCAGTTGTTTTTTTAAGGGATTACTTAATTCCTGAGGCTAATGCATTTCCTAGAGGAAAACTAAAAGCATAGCTATTATTGTGTGTGGGGTGAGCGATCTGATAATTTTTTTGGCTGTTCAAAAGCAGCATTCACATTAGAGAACTTAGGAACCATTCATTTTACATGTGAGGAAACAGGCACAAGAAAGGAACTAACATGGCAGAGCCACACCTAGGATCACTGTCTCCAGGTCCCTTTGCTGCAGTCCTCAGACACTGCTCCTTCTACTTTCAGGTGCTACTAAATTCCCACAAGAGTGGCTGGTAGAAGGAACTTTCTTCCCTGGTCACGTTAAACTAGGAAGGTTGATATGGGGCTCTTGGGCGGCCGCTCCCAGGGCATCTACAGAGCCGACTGGGCTGCGGTTGTCCCAGGAGGAGCAGGAGATTCAAATCCTGTGTTGGGTTCTGCTCCCCACGAAATATAAGTCAAGTAAATTCCATCGTATTGAGTGTGCGTAGGTCATTCTAGCTGGCACCCAGGGCCCCTGAAGTGAGGAACTGCTAGACTCCCCCTGGTGGATAAGAGCCGCAACTGCAGACTTTCTGGAAACCTTGCCGGGCCACAGCCTTCTTTCATCTGAGGCTTGATCTCGGGGCATTAACAACGATCGATCTATGTTTCGATGGTGACTTTGCAATTTGGCGTTTAGCCGTTCATTTGTGCTTGGAATGGGCTTCCTATAGCCCAGAGCTGGAGGCTTTCAGGCCCCATAACTCACGGGCTAAGCACAGTTGCTGGTCTCTCCCCACTTTCTGTAGGCTTTTCCCCTTTGTCTCAGGGTGCTTTACCAGCCTAGACAGGTGCCTGCTGCCCATTGCATCCTGGAGCAGCTATCTATAAAGCACTTCGGAAGGTGGGTTCTGAAGAACTCTTCCGGAGGTGGAGTCTTTCCCAACAGTTACATGATTGTAACTTTTTCTTAGGTTTAGTGTTTGGGGAAGAAACAAAAATACCAGTTGCCTAGAAACAAATGTGTTTGCACAACAGCTTTTCTTATCAGGACTAAAATCAACTTTTACTAATGTGTCAAAAGACAGGAACAAAATTGGTTAGGAGGGTGCACCAGATAGGGCGGAGGATTCCAGGCTAAGGAGCCAGGGCTTTGTGACCTTTTTCTAGACCTATAGAAGCTTCCTCTGCGGCTTTTCCTTGAGGAATACAGATGCTTTGCTTTCCTAGTTTCAGTGTCCCTTGGCTATCCTTTTTTTTCTTCTGAACACCAGTCTTGACTGTAACTTAGACTACTTTTGTTCTCTTGAAAACTGTTGCTATCAGCCACATGAACAAAATGAAAACCGCTGCATTTCTCCCGAGGTGCTTTTCTTAAGCAAAAAAACGCACAATTACCAAATTACTGAAATAGAATTGCAAAATTTGTAGAGAAGGAGGGGATTTTGGATATGGTTCTCACGGAGGGAGGACCAGTGAGGAATAGCGTGGCTCCCAGTGGGGCGGTGGCCCAAGGCCAGCAGACCGGAGATCACCCGCCTGGATGGAGGCCGGCCCTCCCCACACCTCACTGCATTCTCGGGGTGTATTCGGTGGGGATCACGATAGGAAGGAGAAACAGTATGATAAATGGATGCTGTGAAAGAATTTGAAAAATGCATGCTGAACATTTGAAGAAAGCAAAAAGCATTAAAAAAAAAAGTAATGTGAAAAAGACTCAAGTATTTCAGTTCTTCTTAACCAACACCCCCCCTTTCCTTCCGAGGATACATGGTGGCATCCATCTCCTTCCTCCAGGGCAGTCAATCCAGGTCTTCACAGCCTGCTAGTGCAGGCGCTACCTCTCCAAGGTGCCATATTTACACTGACTCTCCCTTTTGGCACGGAGAGGGAAAGAGTCAGTGGGGGCAGACTGTCACACAGAGCAGGGGTTGGCAAATGTGTTTTGTAAAGGACCAGATGGTAAACATTTTAGAGCCATGCGCGCCATGATGGTCGGTCACTTTGCTTTCTTAGGGGCCACAACCGCACAGGCAACTCATCAGTGAATGGGCGTGGCCGTGGGCCAATTAAACTTGATTTGTGGACACTGAAGTCTGATTTGCATATAATTTTCACGTGTCACAAAGTATTATTCTTCCTCTGATTTTCAACGATGTAAAAATGCAAAATCCATTGGTAGGAACAGTAACCCCCCTTTGGCCCGCCGGCGGAAGTTTGCTGACTGCCTTTACCAGAGAGGGGCCAAGGAGGAGGAAGATTGTGGACGCGGCTTAATGGAAAAGGCAGAAAGAGAATTCAAAGTGGGGGGTGGCAGGAGCTGAGATGAGGAAACAGGCGATGTAGGAGTGCCTGAAACGACCGTGGCTAAACAGGAAAAGGGAGGGAGGAGGGGACTTGGATGGGCCGGCTCCTCCCACATTCTTGGCAGAGGTTCAGCTCTTGGAACCGGCTCCGGTTTCAGTCTCCTCCTCGCCTTGGCCATTTGCCGGTAGCTTACTGAAACTTTTGATTTTCCCAGGGCTTAGACGACAGTTTTGAAACGTGCCCTCTGGTCTACAGGACTAGCTGGTCCAGCTCACAGAATCCCACCCGCGTCCGTAACTTGTCTCCCGGCCCCAGGGGCGTGCGGATCCCAGCAAAGCAGGACCTGCTCTTCCTGGTCCAGTGGGGGGCCCCTCCCCGCCCCCCGCGGGCTCGCCCTGCACGTCCGCTTCCCCAGTCCGAGACTTCTTCCTACCATCCTCTCCTCTCTAATTCCCTCCCACGGATTGAGTTTTTCTACTGTTTCCTGCCGCGTCCCCATAGAAATCAAAGAGCAATCCTGGTGGAAAGTATGCGGTGGCTTTTTCGTTTTGATTTCAGAGGAAGACGAATTAAAAAAGTCGGGCTTACCATGTCGGAGCGGAGCAAGGCGCAGAGGCTGTGAGCCGGGAGCAGGGCTGCGAGCTCTGGGCTGTGGCTGGAGGCCGGAGGGCGGGGGTTCCCGCCTTTCCCCGCCCGGCCCTGCCTGTCCCCGCCCGCGCAGCTCCCTCCTGACTCACTCCTCAGGCCTCCTCCTTTGCTCCTCGGCCGAGCAGATCTGGACTTGTAAGCCAAACACACATCTGCATCTTAAAACTCACATAAACCCCCTTGTCCCCTCTGAGCCTTAAGCCATCTCTCGTCCTGTGAACCTTGTGGATTTTTTACTTTTTTGAATTAAAAGTTTTGCTTAGCGGTCCTCAGGAAGTGTGGCCATGTCCGTGGGTGGGACTTTTCCAATTAGAAGCTCATTCTGACCATTCAGGTTAGATAGGTAGAAAGATACCGTTTAAAAAACGGTCAACATGGGGGGTGGCCACCTTTGCAGAGTGGAAGTTTTCTAGAAGTCAGGGGGAGACAGTTAACAGAGAGAACAGTTGTGTTTTGTGCCCAGTGGGGCACCTTTGTCTCAAACTTCTCTTTAAATGGACAATTCAACAACAACAAAACCCTAAACTACTGCAATTAAAAGTTGACCCAGGGCCAGCCAGTGGCATGTCAGTTAACAGCTGGCTTGGGACACCAGTGGCCTGGGTTTGGATCCCACATATGAGGGCCAGTGACACTGCCCTCAACAGCTAAGGTGGTGAACAACAGCTCTACCTGGAGCTGGGCTGCTGTGAGTCCCAGGGATGGCATAGCTGCAGCCCCTACTGCAGTGGGCTGCCATAGACTACAGTGAGTGGCTGGCAGTCAGCGTGAGCGGCCCGCAGCCGGTATGAGCTGCCAAGAGCCCCTGTGAGGGGCCGTCCAGAGGCTGGCGACCGATCTGCCTCACCTGAGAAGAGCTCAATGACGATACCAACATGGGCCAGTGAAGCAATGTCCTCCACAACTAGACTGAAGAACAAAAGGACAGCAACTTGTCTGTTCCCCTTCCTCGGTTCCCCAACGTTGTTCCCCTTCCCCAATTCCCCAATAAAATCCTAAAAAAAAAAAAAGTTGACCCATGTGAGTAGGGCATTCATCTGAGTGCAGTTGGCCGTGGACTTGGGAGCTGCATTAAGAATGAGAATCAGAATCCCTGAGAGCTGAGTTCTGAGCAGCAGCAGTTCCATGCCCAGCCTGAGCTGTGCTGTTGCTGCCAACAGGTGGCAAGATGCCTCAGCTGAAAAAAAAAAAAGAATTTCTGGGTTGTAATCCTGGGCCTATTATGTTATTGCAATATTTATGGCAAAACCCCTCATTCTCCTGAACCTCCATTTCCTTATCTATAAAAGTAGGTGACGTTCCCTTTCCTATTTAATAAGAATCTTGTGAAATTTTCTGCATAGGAAACACATCAAGAATTCCGCATTTAAAGACGCTGAAGCTGAACATTTTCATAGAACCATGAGGTCATGGTCAAAGTGTAACCAGCCAGCTGAGCAGCACCTCTCCACCCACCCCCCCACCCCCACCCCCCACCCCCCCACCCCGCCTCCCCCTGAGAAACTTTTAAGTTTTCTTTCCTATAGAAATGTTAAGTATAGAAATGTTAAGTCTCCTCCCCAGTTCTTTAGTTTCTTAGCTCTTGGCTTTGATTAGTCTTCTAACCAGTTTGTGAATCTTAGACTAAAGATTCCCCTTGCTTCTTGATTGTTTTGTAAACCAGTTTCTGAATCCTAAACAGTAGAAATCTCCTACCCCTGCTTCAGATAACTACTTGAAAGCCTGTGACTTCCTAATATCCCCTGGGCTAGTAAGCTAAATGCCAAACACGTTCTGGGTCCAGACAACTGATGCCATCTGAGTGACATGTTGGGCTGAGTGGCCACAGGTTTCATAAGAGCTAACAGATTTATTAATTAAAATCTATTTTTTCCTCATTCATGGGCCTTGGGGATACAAGGGATACCCCAACAAGATTGCCAGTCACAACCAAAGAAGCCAGAGTGGTCTTCCAGGCGGAGCTTCAGACCCCTTCCTCTCACCTGAGATCAGCTAGGGTGAGAGTTCTGTGAACCCCCAATAGGCAGGGACAGCTCTATGACCCTGCCCAGCAGGAAGCAGATACAGAAGAAAAGACCTCCTGTCCCTCAACTTCCCATAGAGATTTTTTGGGGATCACATCTCTCAAATGGAAAACAAGGCAGGCAGACAGAAGAAAAGACCTCCTGTCCCTCAACTTCCCATAGAGATTTTATGGGGATCACGTCTCTCAAATGGAAAACAAGGCAGGCAGTTAGAGGCAGGCATTGGGTCTCAGCATTCCTGCACTTCCCCGCAGAGTGCAACCGCCAAAGGGACCTCCCCTCTCCACCCAGAACTCCCTTTTGTATTGTAATTACCTACCCCTGTGTGTGGGGGGGAACAAATGGGCACAAAATACCCAACTAGATCAGACCAGTCACTGGCACCTGTGCAGTACCTCTTGTCAATCACAGGTGCCAATCAAGTGGTCCCATGCACAGAGGGGAACAGCCCATTCTAGAGAAGAAGGGATAAAAAGGATAAAAACCTCAAGTCCTGGGAAGTCTGTCTCTTTTTTTGACCACTGCCCTTCTTTTTGACAGGTTGCTTCTTCCCTTTTGACGCCCTTCCTCCCTTTGAGCCTTTTGAGCCTTGCCTTTGGGCATGGCCGCTCCAAACTCTTTGGAATGTAATTTCTCTTCTAATAATGGGCCCTTGAGGCATTCTCTACTGCTTGGGCCTACTTCTATTTCTTTGAAATGTACTATCTCTTTTAATAAACTATTTTTACTCTGGTATCTCATTCAATTCTTTGCTCCAGTTGCCAAGGACCTGGACTTTGGGCCGAGAAGGGCCCACTCACCGACAACGAAAGTACAAAGACACAGACGCTGTGAATAAAAGAAGCTATTCATGTGGGCCAAGCGAGTAGCTCTCCCTCGTCCCCCCACTGGACAACTTTTAAGTTTCCTATAGAAGTTTTAAGTCTCCTTTTCCCTAGTTTCTTAGCCCCTGGCTTTGATTACTCTTCTAATCAGTTTCTGAATCCTAGACTAAAGATTGCCCCTAGACGGAATCACAGAATATCTCTTACTCACCCTGGCTTTAGATAACTGCTTAAAAGCCTGTGACTGGGCTGGCTGAGTTGCACAGTGGTTAAGCTCTGGCTTGGGAAGCCAGCGGCCCCAGTTCGGGTCCCACATATATGAGGGCCAGTGACACTGCCCTCAAACAAAACAAAAACAAATAAAAAGCCTGTGACTTCCCAACATTCCCCAAGCCATTCTGGACCAACTGTTCAATAATCCCATCCCAGAGAGTAAATAGGGTTTAACATTTCCCCAGGCCAGTGTACTTGTTGATTGTAAACATTAAAGGCTAATGTTCTTTCCAAACATTAGCCACCCAACATCAATAGCTTTGAGCTCTGCTCATTAAGAAGTTTATTAATTAAAATCTATTTTTCCTCATTCAGGGGCCTTGGAGATACAGAGGGCACCCTAGCAAGATTGCCAGTTGCAACCAAAGAAGCCAGAGTGGTCTTCCAGGCAGAGCTCGAGACCCATTCCTCTCATCTAAGACCAGCTAGGGTGAGAGTTCTGTGAATCCCCAATAGGCAGGGACAGCTCTATGACCCTGCCCAGCAGGAAGCAGATACAGAAGAAAAGACCTCCTGTCCCTCAACTTCCCAAATAGATTTTATGGGGATCACGTCTCTCAAGCAGAAAACAAGGCAGGCAGTTGGAGGCAGGCATTGGGTCTCTGCATTCCTGCATGTCCCACAGAGTGGGACCTCCCAAAAGACCTCCCCTCTCCACCCAAAACTTCCTCTTATTGTAATTATCCACCCCTACAGCGAAACAAATGAGTACAAAATACCTGACTGGATTAGACCAGTCACTCACACCTGTACAGTAAATGCCATAATGACCTTTATTTCACCTGGGCTTCATTATACCATCGTTATAATATCATACACATGCCCGGAAATCCATTGATATCATTATAACAGACTGAATTCTGGGAAGGAACATGTGCAGTCTAAAGAGATGAGCTAATAGCCTGTTGTCAATCACAGGTGTCAATCAAGTGGTCCCATGCCAAAAGGGGAACAGCCTATTCTGGAGAAAGAAGGGATAAAAACTCCAAGTCCTGGCTAGTCAGCGCCTTTTGAGCTTCCTTTGCTCAGCCTGCCCCAAACTCTTTGGAATGTACTTTCTTTTCAAATAATGGCCCTTGAGCCATTCTCTACTGTTTGGCCCACTTCTGCTTCTTTGAAATGTATATGTACTTCTAATAAACTCCTTTTCTGCAACTTTAGTTCTCTGGTCCATGTCCCCATTCTTTGGCTTCATGAGACTACAATCCTGGCACAAGACATACCCTACATCACTATGAAGTTTGGAAAGAATGAGCAGGATAGAGGGGCAAGATAAGCCACATGCTAACAGCAAGTAAAAGAAGAAGCTACTTGGATGTTAGCTGAGTTGTATTAATGGCAAAGGACTGGGAGTGGGAGCTTTACCAACTTTCTTGTCCTTCTTCAACCTGGTTGCTGAGCTTTCCTGATTTACTGTAAGACATTTATTCCTCCAATAGCTCCTCTGGCCCATGAGGTAGCTTGAGTGAAACCGGCAAAAAGAACTAAACCAAGGAAGTATGAATTGTCCAGAACTTGGCTGGGGATCAGACTTCTCCAGCTAGAGCTGCCTGTGGTGCCAACTCCCCAGGACCATGCTGAAATGGGGTCATTACACAATTAGGTTTTCAGTCAGAAGGGGGAGAGTTCAGGAAAGAGAGTAGGCAAAGGGAGATTTGGAAGAGGGTAAGTAAGCAATGTGTCCAACTGAAGGGCTGAAACAGGCAAGGGGCTGTAGATGAGTGAGGGCTGGTAAATTGAGAGCAAGGGACTGAAATGGGATACAGAAAAGGGCTGTTCAGGAAATAAATATGGGAACTTCCACAGGGCAGGGTAGTTCTTACATGCAACCTAAGCTCCGTGTAGGCTTGGACATGATAGAGTGTGACATACATAATAACAGGAGTGTGACCAAGTATAATGACAATGCTGGGAAGGAAACGAGTGGTTAACTCTGGGGGATCAGGGAAAGTGGCACGGAGAAAGTGATACTTGAGTTGGGTATTGAAGGAAGAATGAGAATTGACCAGGTGGATGGCACAGTGGGGAAGCGAGGTGACATCAGGCAGGACATCACAGTGTTTCTAATGACAGACTCTGAGACTAGAATGTGGGGTGCAAACCAAGTGCTGCCACGTATTATCTATATGAGCTCCCACATACAGATAATGTGGTCTGTGCCTCAGTTTCCTCATCTGTAAAGTGGACAGAATAGTAGTACTTACTTCATATGGTTGTGGTGAGAATTAACTGCCAAATCCAGTGGACACATCTCAGCCCTCTGTCTCTCTGGAGACTGTCACCTTGTTGACCAAGTATGTGCCATTTTTCCCTTGTTAAATGGTCAGCATCCTGGAGACCAAGTGTAGTATAATACCTTTTTTTTTTTTTTTTTAGGGCAGTGTCACTGGCCCTCACACGTGGGACCCGAACTGGGGCCGCTGGTTTCCGAAGCCAGTGCCTAACCACAGCGCCACTCAGCTGGCCCTATAATACCTTTTGTTGGTGGCACCATCCACCTCCTAGAGACTTTTTTTGGGGGGAAGGATCTCAAGGTATTTCTGTTAAAGGTCTTAAATTTATATTCATTAGTTATTTAACAAGTATTTATTGAGTATCAGATCCTGTGCTAGGGTCTGAGGAGATAAAGATTTAAAAATCATGGTGCCTGCCTTTGAGGATGCCCGAATTCAATTTGATTAATAAAACAGAAACAGGATCGATCTAGAAATGGAGCCATTCGCATCAGAAAGTGTTTACCCAGTCTCTAGGGTGAGGCTCTTTCCACTTAAGTCTTGGTCTAGAAAGTTTACCTCTTGAAGATACGAACTGTAAATGAAGATCCTTAGGTTTCTCCTAGATCTTCAGTTCCTGCCCCGAACACTGAGGCTACATCTGCAATATTGAGGAATGACCCCACCATCTCTGAGGCCACTGTGCCGTAAAGGGAAATGCTGGACAAGGAAACTAGAGTTTGAGTTCCAGCCCTCTCCCTTATTAGATAAGCTGTTTTCTAACTGTGAGCCCATTTTCTCATGTGTAAAATGGGGATGATAATTAAGGAGATCATGAGTATAAAAGGGCTCTTTAAATGGGGAGGTGTTTTACAAATGTTAATTACTGCTTGCGGTATTGCTGTGTGGAGTAACTGAAAGTGCACTTGGTCAATTGCACTTTGTAGATGGTGGGTCTCATTAATGTTATGCCTCTGAGTCTTTCCTTCCTCTCACTTCCTGTAGCCTCTGTCCTAATTGCTGGCCCCTCATTAAGTCCCTCACTTTTGAGAGTCCCTGTACAAGCTGGTGGGGGTTAACTGTGTGCTTTCCTCCAGTGTCTGCCCACATTCGCAATTTTCTTCATACTGTTCTAGATACCTTTCATGCTGATGGTTGGAAACCATTAAAGTCCTCCACATAGTTATTTTTAGGTCTTCAACTGTCGTTAGGCAGATTGAGAAATTTTCCTAGTGGCCCACAGCAAATTGTCCCCTGTATAGTCTTATATCCAGCAATCAAGACAAACCAAGACAGTGTCTTTAATAGTTTGGAGTTTTTATTAGCCAGCAGCTGTGAGCGGGCTCATGCCCTGAATAAACCCACAGCCTCGAACAAAAGAAGAGAGGGGTTTTTATGGACAGAAATTTCAAGCAAAGTAAATTACAGTTTACAGGTGATTTCCATAAATCTTAGCCAGTTTTGACAGCACCAATTATATCAAGTAAGTTACAAAAAGCCATACAATAGACAGCAATTAATTATATTGACAGTACTAAATGTAGTAAGCAAGTGTGATAACTCTAAATTGTAGCAAGCAAGGAAATTTACAGGGACCATAAATAAGCAACAATTAATTGGTAGGAAACAGTCCAGTCTTGTGTTCCAATCCGTACAAGAGGCACAGCTGGCCTATGTCACGCAGCAGTTTGGCCTTGAGGGTTTCTGAAGGAAGCACTTAAGGGGGTAAGGAGGTCTGTCCTTGGTCAGTCTAAGGGAAACTTCAACAATTCTTTAATATAGAGAGGCTGGGAGTGGGGGCTAGTAAATGAGGGTCCTGTTACTTCAATAGGAAGCCACCCTATGTCATATCCACATCCAATCTGTTGTGATCTGAATTTGTTATCAAAATAGTCTCAGTGGATCTGTATTGCTTAATCTTTGTCTAAATGCTTCCTCTTGGAAGTCAACGTCCTTTATGGTATAATCCCAATTGTTATATTGTTATTTCTCTTCATTCCCTTTGTGAATTCTGGACAAGTGGAACTTTTCACTGTTGCCTGTAGGCAGGGTTGATCTTCCAGCTGGTTCTCATGTGGAGGGCCATACTAGCTATTAAAATATTGGAATTCTTCTCTACCAGTTGCTAAAGGGCCAAGTGGCCTCTCTTCTTGCCTGACCACTGTGTGCCATCCACCTGAAGCTCCTTTCCTGAAGGGCATGATGAGGGTCCCTGGGACTTGCTTGGGCTCTGCAGCCTAGCCACTCTTCTGGTTGGTCAGTGCTGGGTCATGGTTTCAATTTCTTCCAGCTTTTGGAGCCCCACAACTTCCCACCTATTGATTTTTGTTCTTGTGATTCCTTCCTTTCATCTGGAATCTTTTCCCCATTTTCTCATGTGCAAATTCTACCTACATGAAGACCCAACTCCAAAAGGACCTTCTCCATGAAGTTTTCACTTATCTCTTCCAACTAAAAAGGATCAGTCTCTTCATTGATCGACCACAGACAGCCCTTTATTTACATGGTACTATGGCGTGTGTTACAGCTTACCTTGAGTTATAGCTATTTAAGTATGTGCCATTTTTTCCTTGTTAGACTGTCAGAATCCTGGGAACGGGGTCTAGTGTAATACCTTTTGTTGGTGGCACCACCCACCTCCTAGAGAGTATTCAGAGTCCTTGATCCTTACTTACATTCTGGGTCAAGGACAGGATATGATGGGTTTGTAGTAGGCATGATAACTTCTATGTGACAAGTTACGAATTTAAAGGTTCCTGTGTCTGTGTTGTGGTCTTTTCAATGGCTTGACGTTTTTGTGCAATAAGACTTCTTTCTGGCTCCCATACCCCAAACCTCTAGCTCTTGGAAGGGCCAGGAGTGGGTAGGCTAGCTCAGCTGTGTTCTCAGGCTTCAGGAAGAAAGAGTAAGATTAGGGTGCTATTGGGTGATGGCAGTGGGAAGTTGACTCTAATCAGTTGAAGTAATCATGGAATTATTAATTATCTTTATCACAGGAGGCCCTAAGGCAGGAGAGGCTCCCAGGCTGATTGATTCAGCAGCCCAGTGATGTCATCAGGGATGAGGCTCTTGGGTTTGTTTTTTTTCCCCTCAAGATTTTATTGGTGAATTGGGGGAACAGCGTTGGGGAATCGGGGAAGGGGAGCAGACAAGTTGCTGTCCTTTTGTTTTTCAGTCTAGTTGCGGAGGATGTTGCTTCACTGACCCATGTTGGTATCGTCATTGCGCTCGGTCACCAGCCTCTGGACGGCCACTCACCGCGGCTATTGGCAGCTCACGCTGGTTGCCGGCCGCTCACTGCAGCCTATGGCAGCCATTCAGTGCAGCCTATGGCAGCTCACTGCAGCAGGGGCTGCAGCCTACACTGTCGCCGGGACTCGCGCAGCCCAGCTCCAGGTGGAGCTGTTTGTTAGCTGTAGAGGGCAGTGTCACTGACCCTTATATGTGGGATTCGAACTGGGGCCGCTGGCATCCCAAACCAGCTCTTAACCAATGCGCCACTTGGCCAGCCCTCTTTGTGTTGTTTTTTTTTGTGTGTGTGTGTGTGTTTTTTAACCCTGTGGTCCATGTTACCATTGTAACCATAGGTGACATGTCTAGGACATGTGGAGTAATACCTTAGTTTGTGAGCATAATTTGTTCCAGAAACAAACTACTCATATTGCAAAACATTGCTCGTTTACCACATTAAATGTATTAGAAATGTTTGCTCATCTTGCGGAATACTCACAAACTATGTTACTCGCAATCCAAGGTTTAACTTGTGCGCACCCAGTGGCAGAGTCTTGCTTCTGTTTCCCGAACTCTTAAATCTCGTTGCTTGAAATGGTTTAGGCCTGTCTGTCCCTGAAAAAAATCATTGGCCAAAGGGGTAGGATTACCTTCCGTAGCCGAGACAAATTGTTTGGGGTGGAATGGGTGTTGGGGAGCTGGGTAGCCTGGATTTTCCAGAAGTGACCATAACAATATCTGCCCTCCCACCTGCACTTCTTACAATGTGATCTTCACACTCCTCCCATCAAAGGGTGGCATCCATGTTCTCTCCTCGTGAGTCTGGGTGGGCTTCTACTATTGAAAGATGCTGTATCATTTCTGAGACTCAATATTGAAAGGTGATATGGAGACTACCTGGTTCTGTCTTGGGACGCCCACTCAAGGAACCCAGCCACCATGCTGAATGGAAGCCAAGCTGCCTGGTGGACAGACCCGCATGCAGAGAAGCCAAAAGCCAGTACCGGATGGCCAGCATGTAAGTTATCTTGAAAGTGGACTCTTCAGCCTCAAACTGCCCCTGTGGACACCATGAGGAGCAGAGGGGAGCGGTTTTGTAAACAACGAAGTTGTCAGGAAATTTGTTATGCAGCAATAGACAACTGGACAGGGAAATAACTGTTTTCTCAGAGCTTCTCCAATGTCTTACTGTTTATGTCATTGGGTTGGTTAGATATCAAGGGCAGGGCACAAGGTCAAAGTCTTAGAGAAGATGTGAAGCTTACTCACCTTCCCTAGATGCAGCTGAGAGAATGGCTGCTGTCCTGATGCTCTACTTTGTCATCTTGGTTTTTCTTACTTCCCTGTTTTTCATCTTGCAGCCCCCTACCCCTCTCTGTCATATTGGCCACTTTCTGATATTCAGAGCTCTTACAGCTTTCGCAGACAGGTCTTGGAGTCTGTCACCAATTTCTCAAAGTTCAGACTTCAAGGACCATCTTTGCCAACTAACTTGTGGTTGCAGATTTTTTATTTTTTATTTTTATTTTTTATTTTTTTTGAGGGCAGTGTCACTGGCCCTCACATGTGGGACCTGAACCGGGGCCTCTGGCTTCCCAAGCCAGCGCCCAACCACCACTCCCATGTGGTTGCAGATCTGAACACTGCTGGAACTTGGGACCTTTCCTGTCGACTACATTTTGCAAAGTGCCCCTGAGGTAGCCTGTTCCTGGGACTAGCTTTCCTCTCTCCCATCCTTCACCCTGCAACCTGGCGACCGTGGGGCATCCGGGGAACCTCCTAGCCTTTGGCAGGAAGAGAACAACTTCCAGATTCCAGATGTGGAGGGGATTTTGCTTGCTTCCTGAGTAATAAGGCCAGGCATCCCTGCGACTCTGCTCCCTCTGGGTTTTATTACTCTATGGTTTCTCTTATTGGGGCCACTGAGACACTCAGTATTTTTTGAGTGCATGAATGATTTTAAATGGGTTGGAGTCTTGGAGCTGACTCCACTAAAGAAAAACAAACAAAAAAGGCCAGGAGGGTACAGGGGAGCAGAGGCTGGCTGACAACTGGGTTTCTTTACCTCAGACTTGTTCATCTTAAGACTCAGCAGAGTGGCCCTTTTTTTCTGAGCTCTTTTCTGCCAGCCTCTTCTCCCCTCACCCCATCCAGTAGAGCTGACCACCGTCTCCACAGTGCCCTGCACAGGTGTCCTCGACTCTTCCAGATGCTTACTTATGTACATGCCTATCTCTTCCTGCAGAGACAGCAAGCCCCTTGAAGACACAGGCCACAGCTTGGTTTTTCAAAATCTTCAATGCATAGCACAGTTTGGGCTTTTAATCTATAAATGAATGAATGAAAAAGTGGGTGACTGCATATTTTAGAATTTTCTCTTTGAGTGTACATTTCAGCCTTTCTCTTCTTCCTGTCTGTGATCATACTGTCAGGTCAAGCACTTCCACACTTTGTGATAAAGCGTTTTTGTTAGACAGTGTATATATATGTCCATATATGAGCATTTTAATGTTTCTCTTTAATCGTTATTTAAAAAAGCAATATAGGCTTATTATAAAACAATTTCAAACAACGTCGAAAGGTTTAAAGTGAAAAGCAAAAGTATCTTGTTCCCCTGAGACCCACTGCCCTCTGTCACCACCTTCTTGTGGTTTCCATGGTGGTTGTGTTTGATTTACATATATGGAGTCACACAGTACACACTCATCCACCATTTGCTTTGTTTTCACTTAAAGGTCTATTTTGGACATCTTTCCATATCAGTGCACATATTTCTACTTTAAAAAAAATGACTAGGGCTGGCCGAGTGGCGTGGTGGTTGAGCGCTGACTTGGGAAGCCAGAGGCCCCTGTTCTGGTCCCACATGTGAGGGCCACTGTCCTCAAAAAAGAGGGAAAAAAATGACTATAGTATTCTATACAGATACAATCTCAAAGGTCTGACAGTGGGTTGTTTTTTTTTAAAGATTTCATTGGGGAATTGGGAGAGGGGAACAGCGTTGGGGAATCCGGGAAGGGGAACAGACAAGTCGCTGTCCTTTTGTTCTTCAGACTAGTAGCTGAGGACGTTGCCTCACTTTTGGTATCGTCATTGTGCTCCTCCCAGATGAAGCAGATCGGTCGCCGGGCTCTGGTTGGTCGCTCACTGTGGCTATTGGCAGCTCATGCTGGCTGCCGGCCGCTCACGCTGGCTGCCGGCCACTCACTGTAGCCTATGGCAGCCCACTGCATCAGGGGCTGCAGCCTACACCGTCGCCGGGGCTTGCACAGCTCAGCTCCAGGTGGAGCTGTTGTTAGCTGTAGAGGGCAGTGTCACTGGCCTTCATATGTGGAATCCGAACCGGGGCCGCTGGCATCCCAAAACCAGCTCTTAACCAATGCGCCACTCGGCCGGCCCTGACAGTGGGTTTTTATTGAAAGATAATTAGATGGTTTCATTTTTTTCCCCCTAAGAAATGTTCCAGAAATCCTGTATACATACAGGTGTATCTGAGAAGCTCTTGGCAGTAGAATCAATGGTTTCCAGAATATGAGCAATTACACTTTTGACAGATGTTGCAAAATTGCCCCTTGAGGGTTAGTAGTTTTTTTAAATTAAAAACTGTTTTTTTTTTCTTCAATTAAAGTTGCCATTCAGTATTATATTAGTTCAGGTGTACAGCATGGTGATTAGACATTGATATAACTTACGAAGTGACCTCCCCCCATAAGTCTCTCGCCCACCTGACAATTGTAGTTATTGTAATATCATTGACTATATTCTCTAAGAGTTAATAGTTTTTGATCGTCACTTCTTAGGTCTGTGAATCAGCTAGTAAGCGGAGACACAAAGCACCAAGTGGACACACAGGAGTTCAGTGCCGTGGTCCATTCTCGTGTTTCCGGCCCGATGTGAGGCGTTTCTGCAGCGTGTTGCCCCCGGAATGTCCCTCTGGCTCTGGCTGGCTCCTCCGGCCGCTCTCTCCTGAGGGAGCTCCCCTGTGCACTTGGTCCCTGTTGCTTAGTCATTTCTTGCGCCCAGTCCCGTGAACAAGAATGACCTGTTTCTCATTCACTTGCTGCTGCGGAACAGTCCGCCGTTTCCCAGTTAGGATCCAGGGCAGCCGCTCCTTGAGGCGTTCGGTGGAAGAGAGAAAAGCAAAAGCTCTTCTAGAGCAAGACAGCTTAAGGTTTATGTGGCAAACTTAATACAAAAAAGAAAGCAAGTTCAAGAGGCTCACGGTGTGGGGATGAAGGTTTAGGCGGTAAGCGTTTACTGAGCTCCTGCCCTGCGCTAGTTCAATGCGAGGAGACACCGAACGGGTGCGCGTAGGGCGCCTGCCGGCGGGGGGGGGGGGGCTCCTTGCTCTCGTTGGCTGACCGGGAGGAGAGAGGAAGCCCTGTCCACCTGTTTCCGGGTCTTATTTCCTATGAGAAAGGCCCCGTGCTCAGTCTCTCCCTCTAAGCCCTGCTAGTGAGTGAGAGACCTCGCTGAGGACAGGAAACGGTGGTGGTTTTGATGGTGTCAGTGGAAAAAACAACATTTGCTCCTGCAGGATTTGGGGCCTGGAGCCGGGTAGAGGCTCAGAGCTACTACCCAGGAAGTGACTCAGGGACATGCTATGTCTGAGTTGTGGCTTTCTTCATCTCGGAGCTTGTAGGTGGGTCCCGGAATGGAGCCGCTATGGACTCGCAGAACCCAGCCAGGGGTGGGGTTAGGTGTGGGGTGGTGGGGATAGTGGGGGTGGTGGGGTGGGGTGAGATGGGGTACACTCGGCTCTGTTAGGTACTAGGTTCCACCTGATTTCCTGACCTTGGACACCTCAGCAGCCAGAGCTCTGACTTAGAGCTGTGAGGACCACCTGTTGTCACAGATATTTGGGGGCTGTAAAAGGTGCCCTGAATCCCTGCCCCAGAAGCAGCCAGAGGGAAGTGCTGTCGGTGTACCTTATCCCCTCCACACCTTCATTGCCCAAAAACCCAGAAGGCAGCAGCACCGTGGGGGCAGCTGCAGGGACTGGGTTGCCATGGGTGCAGAGCTGGTGGTGGGAGGGTGGGGCAGACACACCTAGTTCATTTCAGGTTTCTCAGCTAATGAGGAATTTGTGGAATTACAGGCATTCTGTGAGGTCTTAAACCCTCAGTCTACCAGGAAAAATAGTCATCACCAGGTACCATCTGAGTCCAATGTGCCCTTATTATCTATCTATCATCTGTCTGTCTATCTACCTATCATCTATCTATCTTTGAACCATTTTATAATTTATAGAAGTAAGAGTAAAGAAATAGAAAAATAACTATTAAAAATTATGATAAGAATTTAGATATAGCAAATTCAAATTTTTGTTCCAGTTTTTTTCCTGGATTTGAAGATACATACACACATATTTGCTTATTTTTTTGGGTGTGTGTTTTGGGTATACATACATATGTGTGTATATATATAGTACATACATGACACACGTTTGTGTCATCTTTGATCCATGATTGCAAAACATTTTCTCTTTTAGATTTATAAACACTAATTGATCAATCCAATGAATGCTTTCTTTCTACATCATCTGTTTCTTCCCCATTACCTTGTTACACATGCCTCTCTTCAGCACTTTTCTACTTATAAACTGTACCCAGTAAAATTTAGTCATAAACGTTATAAGAGATGAAAGAATAATGTCACATGTCTTTTTAGCAAAATGGGATGATTCAGGTTCATGCAAAATATTGTGTGATGCAGTTCTTCCTGCTGAATAACCTTCTGGGTGGGAAAACCATATTTTTTTCTTTTGTCCTTAGAAATATATTGTTCACGCATCGATTCTTGCAAACCTGTTTGGAAGACAGCACTGTTCCTCATGTGCTCTTTGTGAAATAGCGATCGTCTCTGTCAGGGAGCACCATCTTCCTTGACTGAGCACGCACCTTTGGGACACACACATGTAGAGATGTGGGGAAGGCAGGCAGCACCCCGCTAGCCAGCCAGTGAGCAGAATCAACCCTGGTAAAGAGTCAGGTGACGATATCTCCATGCAAGGACGTCTCTTTCTCCCACACTTTGATCTCTGAGTTGGAGTAGATTAATATAGGATGTTGTCATCCGAAAACTCATAGTATGATGTTTTCCTTATATGAGCCATATCACCATGTATTTTATTTTATTTTATTTTATTTTATTTTATTTTATTTTATTTTATTTTATTTTATTTTGAGGGCAGTGTCACTGGCCCTCATATGTGGGACCCGAACCCGGACCGCTGGCTTCCCAAGCCAGCGCTTTAACCACCGCACCACTCGGCAGGCATCCAAATGCCGCTTTTTAATCAATGGTGCCTCTTACAACTCAGTGTCTTAGAATAATAGAAATGCAGTAGTAACACTACCTATCTATCCACAGAGGACCTGGGTTTCAGAGCTGTGCAGCATTCACCGCCCTACAAACTGGGTTGCGGAGGAGCGTGAGAAGGGGAGAATGTTTTGTCTATTTGACATTCCAAGAAGGCACACAGGATGTAACTTCTCACACTCTGCCCAGGGCCAGGGCAGTCAGTGCAGGGCCGTCCTTTCCCCATTTCTCCTATTGCCTAAAGACGGACCGACTCGGGACATTTCACGCAGTCACCACAAGGTGGCGCGCAAGCCCCAGGGATGAAGTTCTGAGGCCCACGTGGGTCCAGTCCCGTTTTTTTCTCTAGATCGCTGCTTAAGGAGGAAACGCCTGTGCTGTGGGTGAAAAAACAGACTCCATGGAGCAGCTGGAGGAGGGTTAAGCAGGAAAGGAAGAGGAGTTAGCATTCATTCATTAGAGTAACAATGTCTATTGAATGCATGCCTGCCGTTGGTGGAGAATAAGGTAGACACAGTCCTCACCCCCACAGTTTGTGGTCCAGTGGAGTTAGCATAACTTGTGGGGTCCATGGAAAGAGCAGGGTCATTGGAGCTGTTGTGGACTTGATTCACATGTTGAAGCCCTAGCCCCCAGTACCTCCGAATGTGACTGGAGATGAGGACTCTAAAGAGGCGCGATATTGTGATTTATAATAAGGTAAAAAAAGATGGTATGCGGAGGTTACTGATATCTGTGGTCAGAATGAATCATCTATCCGTGATTTTGTGAAGAAGGAGGAATAAGTTCATGCTAGTTTTGCTGTCATACCTTAATGTGAAAGCTACAGCCACAGTGCGTGGTATGTGCTTAGTTAAGGTGGAAAAGACATTAGATTTGTGGGTGGAAGATGCAAACAGAAAACATGTTCCGATTCGCGGCAACATGTTGCACAAGATAGCACTGAGCCTGAACCAGGACTTCAGCAAGTCCTCTGAAACGAGTGACGCCAGGTCATTTACTTCAAGTGAGGGGTGGTTACAATACGATATTTGTGGGGAGGGAAAGAGAGAGAGAGAGAGAGAGAGAGAGAGAGAGAGAGAGAGAGACATTGACATAACTTTTATTACAGCATATTGTTATGATTGTGCTATTTTATCATTAGTTATTGTTAACCTCTTAGTATCCCTAATTTGTAAATTAAACTATCATGTATAGGAAAAAACATTATATACATATAATTTGGTACTATGCCGGTTTCAAACATCCCCTGGGGGTCTGTATATATAAATATATGTATATTATATTCTATTATATATTATATATATTTATACATATGTTATGGTATATATGTGTGTGTATATATTATATATATATATTCACACACACACACACACCCCATATGTTTATTATGTTATGGTATCATATATATGTTTTGGTATTATGTATTTTATATCCATTATATACATATATTTATATATGCCTATATGCTATTATATATGTGTATATGTGTGTGTGTGTGTGTGTATTTCCCAGCTGAATTTTGTTCTTGTTTTCCTACTTTGTGGCACCTGCTCTTTCCTGCATAGCTCTTCTTTTATTTTCTAATGAATGGTGACCTTCACTGGGCTCTAAGCTGCAGAGGTGTTTCTTCCATCGTTGTGTGACTTGTGCCCTGCCACTGCCCAGCATGCAGTAGGTGCTCTGAAAATTCTCGTGGAAGCAGAGAAATTTCCTAACTTTTACTGCATGCTCTGTTTCATTGTAGGGTGGTGCCAGCTGTTGATTTTAGATACACTTTCCTTTCACTATTTTTTTTTTTTTTTGAGGGCAGTGTCACTGGCCCTCACATGTGGGACCGGAACCTGGGCCACTGGTGTCCCAACCCAGGGCTTAACCACCGTGCCACTTGGCCGGCCCTCCTTTCACTATTTTAAATTAAAAAAATAACATGAAATAAAAAATGTCTCCATCTTCATATAGATGGTCACACACATTTCTCCTCTGCCAAGTTCAAGAATGAGCTGTTCGACTGGGTCTCTCCTGGTGGCCTGTGGCCCTCCTGAGGTGAACCCTACCTTTCAGAAAGGATTACTCCCCCCCCCCCCCCCGCCGAAGTCCACATGCAAAGGGAAACTGCCTTTGGCTTGTATCTTGAGCAGGGGTTTTCATCTGTATTTATAAATAGGGCTGGTCTGAATATTTTCGGGGGGACTTTGGGATTTTTATATTGGGGTTATACTACCTTTGAAAAAATTATAAAGTGTTCTCATATATTATCTGATATGGTTTATATAGTGTAGGAATTATTTGTTCCATGAATGTTTGGAGATATTTACCTGTGAAACCGTCTGGCCTAAGGCTTTTGATTTTGTTTTTGTTTTTGTTTTTTGTTTTTTTCCAGGGCAGTGTCATTGGCCCTCATATGTGGGAACAGAACTGGGGCCGCTGGCGTCCCAAGCCAGCGCTTAACCGCCATGCCAATCGACCAGCTCCTCTAAGGCTTTTGAGAGAGAGCTATTTGACAGCCTAATTACTTTTTTTTCTATAATTATGGTTATACCTTGTTTGGAATCAGTTTTCCTAGAAAAGTCATCAATTCTTCCCACACTTGCTTTACTTTTCCTTCCCTGTCTCTGGTCCCCGCCTCCTCCACCATCCCCTTTTCTGGATTTTTGGGGTCTTTTTCTGTCTTTCTAAGATAGAGTTGTTACAATCCTCTTCTGTATTTGCAGCCAGATATTTTTGGTTTCAGAATATGTATATTGTCTTTTTATTCTTTCTTAATCATTTTAATTGATTTTCCAGAAATCTTGGATTCTTTCGTTTATCAGTTACAGGACTATTCTGTTTTCTAGTCATGAAGTTCTACTTATATCTTTATATTTTTCTTCTTCTTGCTTTTTTTAAGTCTGTTCTGTGTCTTAATTTTCTAAGCTATTAAACTGAATACTTAGTTTATTCTTTTTTTATTATTTATTGTGAATATGCGAACGAAGACCTCCTTCATTTTCATGGAGACCCCTTTGGTGGAAGCTGTATTTAGTCAGCCAGCCTCAGTTTTGGCTCTGAAACCTTCCTCGTTTCTCCTTCAGTGGTTTATAGAGGGCAGGGAAAAGGTTTGTGGTGTTTCCTGAAGGTTTCTGGAATGTTCCTAAAGTCTTTGAGATCCTAATGGCTTTTTCAGGCAACGTGTGCCCCCAGACATGTATGGAAGAATCCTATCTTTTCATCAAATCACTCTATTTTCTTTCTACCTTTTTCCTCTTTTCTCAATATGGTGCTTGGTGGTGGTGGTGGTGGGGCATATTGGATCCCCGTGGCAGGGGCAGTGCTGGGGTTGCTACCCTGCCGCTGAGCCCCCTGGAAAGCCCTGAGGAATAAGGCTATGGCTGGTGTGTTGAGGTTCCATCCCAGGCCCCGCCTCACCGTTTTGGCTTCTCTCATGTTTGTGCACATCCGGGACGTGACTGACTTCATACTCTACACTGTCCTGGCTTCGTACTCACCCTGAGCCCTCCCCGCCTCTGAGCCGTTGTTCATGTGGTTCCCTTTATCCTGAGTGGAACCAACTGAGCTTCACTCCCATCGCCCAACCCCCTCTTCTCCTAGGGGCCTTCCTGGAGATGTGATTGAGTCTGCTCTGCCTCTGGCTGCATCTTCCCCTGTGCCTGTCATTGCTCACTCTGTGCCTGCCACACTGTCCTCGGTGTGCCTTGAATGTGCT
Source organism: Aselliscus stoliczkanus (assembly GCA_033961575.1). Lineage (NCBI taxonomy): Eukaryota > Metazoa > Chordata > Mammalia > Chiroptera > Hipposideridae > Aselliscus > Aselliscus stoliczkanus. Next base: position 104,823,905 of record CM066739.1, read on the forward strand.
AGACATGTTTATTCCAGGGCCCTAGCATGTGCCATGCCCTCTGCTGGATGCTGTTTCCCTAGCAATCATCACACGGCTTCTTTCCTCACCTGGGGCATATCTCCCTCCCTCGTGTCATCTGCCCTCCCTCTCTTAGATGGCAACACTCTCACCTCCCCTGCCTCCTTCCCTACCCCTTTTTACTCTTCCTAACACTGATTCCATCTGATAGTTGCTGATTTGTTTATTTTCTATTCTCTCCCCTAGACTGGATGCTCCATGAGGGTATGGACTTGGTCTGTTTTGTTCACTGCTCCATTCCTAACACCTAGAAATAAATGCCAACCAGGTAATGGCACACAGCAAATATTTGTTAAATGAACAGATCAGTGACTCTAAGTACCACAGTCTCGCCCTTTTAAACAGTTTCCACCACCACTATCTTTGCCACACCTAGCTCAGCCTGTGCGGAGGTCCCTGGGAAGAGAATGATGATGCCTTTATCCCTAACCTGCATATTCTTCAGTTGTTTCATGAGGACATCTTGTCTCTTTAATTATATTGTAAACTACTTGGGTGTAGAGATCAAATTTTCTTCTTCGTAATGGCTTAACACTTGAAATGGTTCCATTAGTCATTGTGTGTTTGTTTTTCCATACCCAGCATGTTCCATAAAAGGATAAAGGTTGCTGATGGGGCAGCCACAGTGTGGTTGGTGCTGCTTATGGACTGGCTGGTTCATCCATGACAGCAGCTCCTGGCAGGGTCACACTGATCCTGAGAACGGAATAGATCTGGCTGTTGGAAGCTGCGTTTGGGTCCTTTATGTGAAATTCAGGGTCTTGCTGTAAGAAGTGCGACATCTCTGACTGATGTCTCAACATCCTTGGATCTTTCTTCCTCCATTCTAATCTAGATTCTGATAAATATATTCCTGTCGTTAAGAGTGGTTATAAAGGGCCGGCCGAGTGGCGCATTGGTTAAGAGCTGGTTTTGGAATGCCAGCGGCCCTGCTTCAGATTCCACATATGAGGGCCAGTGACAGTGCCCTCTACAGCTAACAACAGCTCCACCTGGAGCTGGGCTGTGCAAGCCCCTGCTGCAGTGGGCTGCCATAGGCTACAGTGAGTGGCCGGCAGCCAGCGTGAGCAGCTGGCAGCCAGTGTGAGCTGCCAGTAGCCGCGGTGAGCGACCATCCAGAGGCCAGCGATGGATCTGCCTCACCTGGGAAGAGCGCAATAATGATACCAACATGGGCCAGTGAAGCAACGTCCTCCACAACTAGATTGAAGAACAAAAAGACAGCAATTTGTCTGCTCCCTTCCCCCAATTCCCCAATAAAATCTTTAAAAAAAAAAAGAGTGGTTATAAAATTGAAACCACATATCACTGTATATAAACCAAAGTATGCCATCACTCACTATTTCTAAAGTAATCTTTGAGAGTGAGAAAGACTTATTTCCCCCCTTTTTTTAAATTTAATTTAATTTTTTAATTGGGGAATTGGGGGAGGGCCACAGCGTTGGGGAATCAGGGAAAGGAAAAGACAAGTTGCTGTCCTTTTGTTCTTCAGTCTAGTTGTGGAGGACGTTGCTTCACTGGCAGGTGTTGGTATTATCATGTATTATCATTGTGCTCTTCCCTGGTGAGGCAGTTCGGTTGCCAGCCTCTGGATGGCCACTCACAGTGGTTTTACAGCAACGAACGCCGTCCAGGGTGACTCAGGGCAGCCCAGCTCCAGGTCGAGCTGTTGTTCACCATCTTAGCTGTAGAGGGCGCAGCGTCACTGGCCTTCATATGTGGGAACCGAACCCTGGACCCTGCTGCTCAGAGCTGGTGTCCCAAGCCAACAAGCCAACTCTTAACCAATGTGCCACTCGGAGGACTATTTCCCCCTTTTTAATGTATGTAGTTATAGCCCCTTCAGATAGAGTTGAAGCTGCTTATAATAAACTAGTAAAAAAAAAAAAAAAGGGCTGGTCGAGTGACACGGTGGTTAAGCGCTGGCTTAGGAAGCCAGCGGCCCCGGTTCGGTCCCACATATGAGGGCCAATGACACTGCCCTTAAAAAAAAAAAAAAGAGAATATTGGAAACTAGGAAAAAGGAGAATTCAAATACACCAACATAAGGGTCAATACAACTGCTATTATTACACTTCAACCTTTCTGGCAGCAGTTCCGAAAAGAAAACTCATCAATTATCTGGCCCTCATGATCAGAAAGTAAGATGTCATTCTTTTTATAAAGGAGACAGCATTTATTAAAATTGAATCCTAAATGGGATATCTCCCCTGGGACTTTATAAGGGTGGGCACCTCATAATGAAATGGACAAAATTCTCAGCAGCATTTTGACAGCCAAACCTGTGGTGAATTTTGCATGTCTGCTTCCTATGGGGTTTTTTTAATTTTTATTTTTTAGCTGAGCCATCTTGTAACCTGTTGGCAGCTGAGCAGCAGCTCATCTCGGGCTGGGCATCAAACTGCTGTTGCTCAGAGCTCAGCTTGCACTCTTGAGTGAGCTCTTAACCAACTGAGCTTCTCGGCTTGCCCAGCTTCCTATGGTTTTGACAAAAAAATGAGGCTGTGAATTGGGAGTTGTTCCTTACTGGGTATAAAGGAATTGAGCACATGACTTGACAACATAGCTCTGTGAAGGCAATTCTGAAGCGTATATGCATATGGTCCCTTTGTGTGGTGTTCCCAGTAATCTCACGCGGCCAGGCACTGACTGAACATGGACTGTTTGAGGAGCAGGGTGCACAGCACAGCGTGCTGGTGGAGGAGCTGTGTGTGTGTGTGTGTGTGTGTGTGTGTGTGTGTGTGTGTGTGTATCTGTCTGTCTTCAGACTCCACAAACCAGAAGAGCGGATGAAAATGGGCGCAGAGCCATCTTCTCACCCGGATAAAAGGCCACATGTCTCTGCATGGAGATGAGCCACAAGGCTGAGCTTTCTCTAATCAGAACCCTTGGCTTACTGTGTTCTGTGTAGTTAGTGTCAGGAATGATGGAAGGCACCAGGCACTTTCATGTGGCCTGGTGGGGCGGGTGGGACAGCAGGAGATGTAAGCACAAGGTGACTCTGATAGGCCTGAGGTGAAATGGCCTCCACCTGCCCTCTCTGAAAGCTTTAATCAGGGGCCATTATTCAGCCACCAGCACCTTCAATGGATGTGTCACACCCAGGTGCTGTCAGTGACTCAGCGTGGTGTCTCCCCGGTCAGGATGCTGGGTTGGAAGGAAAAGGTGGCCTTGGAGAGCTCTTTTTTTCAGACTAGTAAGCCTTTTGGTTTGTGTCTCCTTTAGACGTCTGGGCCCAGACCCTGCACGTTCTCCTGGGGATGGAGCAGTGAAGTAAGCTGAGTGTCACCCTTGCCCAGGCCAACATTAAAGATCTGGAAGGAGTGGGGGAAGGGGAGCCCAGGAGGCCAGTGGCTGAGCCCTGCTGCTCACCTGTGTGCACCCCTCTTGTGCCGCAGAATGAAGAACCCTGTCCCTTCCCTGCAGGGGACAATATAGCAGTAGGCCAGGTGCCATAGTATGCTCGTGCTTAAGCAAAGGAGTCCCCATGAAGTCTGAAACAAAGAAAGATATTCCCACACAAGGTGATAAACCTGGAACATTCCAGCTTGTGTGGGCTCTTTATCTCGTAGTAAGGAAGTGTTTCTGGGTCCAAGACCCATTCTTATGTGGCTGAGCAGAGGTCAAGGACTTCATGCATGAGGCCACCTTTCCCAACAGGGGCTAGGTGACTTTGGGCCAGTCACTTCTCTTCTCACTCAGTCTTTCTTTGGACCATAAACTGACCTCCTCTTCTGAAGTTCAGGAATGCCCAGAGAAGGGTTCCTTACCTATGAGTCCAGGACTCACTGGTGAACTTCCTGAGATTTTATGCAATATTTTTAACGGATGCACAAACGGAAGCACAGAGAGGATAAGTAACTTGCCCAGGATGCACTGTAAGTGAGCGGGAACCCTAGGATTGTGGTAACCTGGGCACAGCCGGACTCCCAGATGCAAGTTCTTAACCACCATTCCATTCTGCCTTTATTCCTCATTTCCTCACTTCTTACATACTTCTCTCCTGGCATGGTGAGGGCAGAGCATGGATTTTTATTCACCTTTGCCATAATAACTAGTAGGAGTGATGTTCCTTAAATGATATAGACACAGCTTCAAGGGATTTGTGGGACAGTGATCTTCAAGGGTTGACCCTCCCAACCTTGCCATTCTATTTGGTAAACAACCATGAAGGTGGGGCACTTCCTCAGAGAGCTTCTAAGCCCCTCAAGTTAAGTCAGGTCTCCCGGTTGTTTTTTTCTCATAGTGCTACCATAGTTTGTAATTATGCATTGTCTTTGTGTTCATTTTTTAAAGATTTTTTTTATTGGTGAATTGGGGAGGGGAACAGTGTTGGGGAATTGGGGAAGGGGAACATTGTGTTTCTCCAGGACCCATCAGCTACAAGTCAAGTTGTTGTCCTTCAATCTTAATTGTGGAGGGCGCAAGCTCAGCTCTAAGTCCAGTCGCCACTTTCAATCTAGTTGCGGGGGAGGGCTGTAGCCTGCCATCCCATACAGGAGTTGAACTGGCAACCTTGTTGCACACTGAGCCATCCACCTGCCAGTTGGCAGCTCATGGCTGCTCAGCTCAAGATGCCATGTTCACTCTGAGTTGTGTGTGTGTGTGTGTGTGTGTGTGTGTGTGTGTGTGGCGGGGGTAAGGGTGGGAGTGTTATACGGGTGTTAAGCCGGCAACCTTGCTGTTAAGAGCACTTGCTCTCACCAGCTCAGTGGCAGCTCAGCTCGGGCACAGCTCACTGGCCCATGTGGGAATCGAACTGGTGACCCTGTTGCTCAGCGCTTGCACTCTTAACCAACTGAGCCACTCAGCTGGTCTTTGTGTTCGTTTTTTAAATGACTGTCTCCTTCATCAGATTGTATTCTCTATAAGGTCAAGAATTATGCCTGTTTCATTCATCATGATACACCCTGTAAGTTCAATTGGTGGTCAATCGTTGAATTAACAGATAAACGAAGTGCCTCCCATGGATTTTGTATGACTTTAGGCCCAACAGTGAATAGTAAACACATATGTATCGAGCACTACTAACGTCAGGCAGCTTGCTGGGCACTTTCATTTATATCATTCCACTTATTCTTTTTAAACAAACTTTGTTATTGAAGTATAACATCGAAATCCTAAGTGTACAATTTGATGAATGATCACAAAATAGACACTCCCATATAACCACGACCTGAATCAAGAAATAGAACAGTAGGGGGGTGGCCAGTTGGTTCAGGTGGTTAGAGCGCAGGCTCATAACACCAAGGTTGCCGGTTTGATTCCCACATGGGCCAGTGAGCTGCACCCTCCACAAGCTGATGGGTCCTGGAAAAACACACTGTTCCCCAATAAAGTTTAAAAAAAAAAAGAAATAGAACAGTAGCAGGCCGAGTGATGTGCGTTGGTTAAGAGCTGGCTTGGGACGCCAGCGGCCCCCGTTCAGATCCCACATGTGAGGGCCAGTGACACTGCTAAGATATGGTGAACAACAGCTCCACCTGGAGTGGGCTGCTGTGAGTCCCCAGGATGGCATAGCTGGAGCACCTGCTGCAGTGGGCTGCCATAGGCTATAGTGAGTGGCCGGCAGCCGGTGTGAGCTGCCAAGAGCCGCCATGAGCGGCTGTCCAGAGGCCGGCGACCCATCTGCCTCACCCGAGAAGAGCACAATGATAGTACCAATACGGGCCAGTGAAGCAACGTCCTCCACAACTAGACTGAAGAACAAAAGGACAGCAACCTGTCTATTCCCCTTCCCCGTTCCCCAACGCTATTCCCCTCCCCAATTCCCCAATAAAATCTTTAAAAAAAAAAAGAAAGAAAAAAAGAAATAGAACAGTAACTTGTTCCCCAGTAACCTGTTCCTCTCTTGCCCATACTCGCTCTCCTCTCTGGTGGTACCATCATCCTGACTTTTTTTTAATTGGGGAGTTGGGGGAGGGGAACAGTGTTGGGGAATTGGGTAAGGGGACCACCAAGTTGTTGTTCTTCAGTCTTCATTGTGGAGGACGCCAGTCACCTTCTGGCTTCCCGACGGCAGCTTGTGGCCTCTAAGCTCAAGGTGCTGTGTTTAATCTTAGTTGCGGGTGGGCGTAGCCACCATCCCATGTGGGAGTTGAACCAGCAGCCTTGTTGTTAAGAGCACATGCTCTATCCACTGAGCCATCCAGGCTGCATCTCAGCTCAAGGTGCCGAGTTCAGTCTTAGTTGCGGGTGGGCATAGCCTGCCATCGAACAGGCAATCTTGTTTTTAATTTTATACTGACTGAGCTATCCTGCCACTTGTTGGCAGCTCAGCAACAGCTCAGCTCAGGTGCAGTGTTCACTGGCCCATTTAGGAATCAAACCGGCAGTCCTGTTGCTCAGAGCTCATGCACCAAGCCAACTTTTAACCAACTGAACCACTTGGCCGGCCCCAGCATCCTGACTTCTAACAACATACGGTTGTTTTTTTCCTGTTGGAACTTGATGTAAATGCAATTGTTCAGTATGAATTCGGTTGTGTGTGTGTGGCTTTATTTTGCTCAACGTCACGTTCATGAAGTTCTTCTGCATTGTTGTGTGTGGCTGTAGTTGTTTTGGTCTCATCATTAAATAGCCCATTGTGACTATAGGACAAGTTATCAGCTCATTGTCCTAGCACTGTGAGTTATTATGATGACATTTTACACAGGCAGACGCTGAGGTCAAGAACTTAAGTAACTTTTTCAAGGATTTGTGGAGCATTAGAATAGAAGAAAAATTACTTCTCTGCAGTGACTTATAACCTATTAATTAGGGGGAAATAACACTCAAAGAACAATTAGTGAGTAATACTAGCCAGTAAGCATAAGGAATTAATCCAGGTGGTGCAGGCTGTGAATGACCAAGCAGTTAAAGGATCATGTGAGCTTCCTGGTAGAGGGAGGATTTAGTCTAAGACTTTAATGGCTGGTGTGATTGACAAGAAGAAAGGAAGTGGAAACACATTTCAGGGAAGGTGATGGATATATATAACGCTTGAACAACACAGAGACTAGTGGGAGCTGACTCCCACCATGGTCAATAATCTGAGTATAACTTTTTTTTTTCCTGTTATAAAGTGATTTTATTAAACTGATTTGGACATACTGTCCAAATAATATTTTCCGAAGATAACAATTATGGATTTTAAAGCTCGACATAAAATTAGTAGCTTTAAAAGTGTTAGTCATATTCCCCAGCAACAGCATGATAAAATAATTCAACTATGTAGAAATATAGAACTCTAGGACTAGCTGGAAACTCGGAAATCATTTAGCCTAATATCCTCATTTTGTAAGTGAGAAAACTAGACTCAAAGGTTAAGTGATTTGCCCAAGCTCACATACCTAATAAAGCTAGAAATCAAACCAATTTTTCCTAAAACTAAAATTCTATCAATGATATTTCAACTGGCTCTCTATCATAAACTAAAAGTCTAGGCTTTTCTCTAACGCTTCACACTACTGTGACATGAGTGATAAGACACTACAGTAAATCGTAGCCGAGGAATTCAGGCCTGGAAGGGGCTTTGGCTGATAACTGAGCCACCCACCCTCTCTGTGAAAAGGAGAGGACATGAGACGTGGCCCTGGAGGCTTGTTCACAGAGGGTCTGGATTCAAGTCCAGACCGTGGCCAGTCAACCCCAAGTCCCGCCTCTAGCCTCAGGGCCCGCCCACAAAATTATGTGCTCCTTTAAATCTCCTGTATGCGCTGAGGTCTTAGTTACACAAAAACCCCTTCCAGTCAAACAGAAGAAATTCAAACGTGGGGAGACAAATCAAGCTTTGTTTCAGTATTTCCATGACGATTTTGGGTAGTTCATTTCCAATCTGACAGCTGACAGACACCACTAACGTGACCACCCATTTCAGAGTTTCAAAGATCCTAAATTTCCCCAAAGACTTCCTGAGCAAAAGAACATGTGGGAAATCAATGAAAACAGGAATGAGGAGAAACAAAGTTAAAAATTAGTTGCATTTTGTTCTGTCATTGGGGACTTTTGGTCTTCTAAACATTCCTTGAGTTCCTCCACATGAGTTTTTAATATCTAGCCAAAAAAAAAAAAAAAAGAGGCCTATGACCGCGATACTGAGCAGCTCAGCATCTCCCCTCCCCGCTCACTACACTCTGTGCGCTGCCTTCCTAGACCGCCATGCGCGGCAGCTCCGCCCGCCGTGGCACCTGTGCTCTGCCCGCGGGCGCTCCTGGTCCCCGCTCCAGTGCCACCCCTCCGAAAGGCCTTCCCTGACCACTATCTAATGTTGCCCTACCCCCACCCCACCCTACCCCTCTAAATCATCACCCTAGTTTATTTTCTTCATAGCACTTAATCACTACCTCAAACTACGTTATTTATTTGTTGCCTTGCTTAGTGCCTGTCTCCCCACCAGAAGTAAACTCCATGAGCAGGGCTCTTGTCTGATTCAGTGTTATCCCCAGCAGCCAGCACAGTGCCTGGCACATAGGAGGTGTTCAATAAATACTTGTTGAGCGAATGATTAAAGAAAAGGAACGGATACATAATCCTCGATGAACGGGTATCGAGGCCTCCTATTTGTTACTGCCCCAAATCACAGGGAAGGCGACTAAATTCTGTCCAGCTCCTCCTGCCACTGCCATCTCCCCTGGCCAGTACACCGCCCCACCTTACAGGAGGAGCCCAGAGGGCAATCTGGGCGGAGAACAGTTCTAACTTTGCTTGCTTCTTTCTGCCTGCTATTTACATTCAGCTAATTCCAAAAAAATTCAAGTTAAAAATATGTGATGCAGCCACTAGACAAGTGTGACTAACAGAGGTGCAGTGATTAGCAGAATCCACAAAGTTAAAAAAAAAAAGTTCAAGGGCATGTATGTCTCTAATGATTTCTCTGATAAGCCAAGTGAGTGGAAATTATGAGTCACCTAAAATCTAAAATGAAATTGAATGCCATCTAGGAAGGGGAGGATATTTACGGATGTTCTGAGGACAGATAGGAAAAGTGGGTTCAGAAATAATAGGAGTTATGGACAGACATGGAGGGGCTGAGTAGAGTGGAGCTTCAGAAATACCAGAAAGCTATCTCAGTGGAATCCATCCGTTTTCAAGTGCAGTAACCGGTATGCTCGAATCCAAACGAAGTCGTGGGCTCCCGAGGGGGAGGGAGTACCTGGGTAACTGTCCGGGGAAAGCGTCAACAGGTGACACCAGAGGATGGGCAAGGATCATGGTTTCCTGTGCAGTATTTCAACTTCCGAGGCATCGGGCTGAATCCCAGAAAACGCACATCCATGTTTCCATGGATGGGAAATGCTGGGACCTCATAGCCTGTCTCAGGCAGACACCAGGGTGATTCCAGATTCAAAGTCAAGTTATGGAACCCACTTGGCATGAATCAGAAAAATCAACCTCACAAACGCCTCTTCGAAAAGAACGTTCTGCTGGGGCTTGCTGTAAAAAATTTTTGGGTCAATGCAGGTATTTATAGGGTTTCCTTCCTAGTGGCACTTACGGGTTTTAAGATTTTTAACTCTTAGCAAGATGCTTTATATAACTGATATTTTGAGATGGTTTCTCTCCTTTGTGTGCACTCGCTGATGGATGCAGAGGCTGGTGCTCTGGCTGAAGGCCTTCCCACACTCATCACATTTAAAAGGCTTCTCCCCTGTGTGAACTCGCTGATGGATGCAGAGGCTGGAGCTCTGGCTGAAGGCTTTCCCACACTCATAACATTTATAGGGCTTCTCCCCGGTGTGGACTCTCTGATGCATGCAGAGGCTGGAAGTGTGCCTGAAGGCCTTCCCACACTCTTCACATTTAAAGGGTTTCTCTCCGGTGTGGACTCTCTGATGCATGCAGAGGTTTGAACTGTTACTAAAGCCCCTTCCACACTCGCTACAGACATAGGGTTTCTCACCTGTGTGAACTCTCATGTGAATTTGAAGATGTGAGCTCCAATTGAAGTCTTTGCCACACTCGTAGCATTTATAGAGCTTTTCCACTGTGTGGATTTTCTTATGTCTGTTAAGTTTTGTTGTAGTACTAAAATCCTTCCCACAATCATCGCATTTATAGACCTCCCCTGTGTGGTCTCGCCAATGAATGTGAAGTTCTGATATGTGAAAGAAACCCTTATCACATTTGTCACACTTATGGGGCTTCTCAGCAGTGTGAATTTTCTGATGCATAAAAAGATCTGCTCTCTCAGAGAAAAATTCCCTACACATGGGGCACTTGTAGATCATTTTTCCTATTTGGTATCGTGACTTAGAGGAGAAAAGTTCCTTACAACTACTGTAGTTACAGGGCTGCTATTCCAGCAAGTCTCTTATTTGGCCATTTTTGCAGTCTATCCAGGCTTGCTCTGCTCGGTAGGGCTAAGGTCGGCCTAAGCTTTTCCCTGCCTGTCTTTCTATGGAAGGCTTCTTCCTGCATAGTGTTCCTCCCTCAGTACTGGTATTGATTATAAAGTGACATTTACTTCCACGTGAATTCTGTAACACAGAACTTCCTTTTAGGTCCTGAGTTGTCAACATTCCAAGGGGCTCCCAAGGGGCAAACCTTTGTGTTTTTAAGCCCCTGGAATCTGCTGCCTGGAGAACAGTCTCAGGCGTCCCACTTCTAGAGAAAGGACGGCGCGGTGTCCCTTGTCGTAGAGGGAGAGACACTGCGCGCTGGTCTTGATCCCCTGTAGGCTCCCCCTGAAGAGTCAGCGTGATGTGCTGCCTCCTACACATCAGACAGGAGCCCTCCCAGGAAGCAAGCTCCTTGGGTCCCGCGTCTGTTGCCTTCCTTCTGAGGAGCCCTACAGAGGTAGCCCTGTTCTCCTTCGCTGATCTTGAGAAAGAAGCTCTTATCTTCCAGAGAGGTGTCTCTTGGATTTGCAGGTCACAGTGTCAGAAGTCAAAGCCCCCAAGGCATTCCAGAAGAGGCAGCAGGGGCAGGGCCCACAGTGGCAGGAGGCTACAGAGGTCTGAGGATCCTGGCTGCAAATCCGGCCCTTGCAGTGGTCAAACAATGGAGGCGTCCGGTGGCGGTGGCGTTCCGCTCTGTGTGCACGAGGGGCGCCTCATGCCCTGAGCAGGGTGCGTGTGGGGCTCCGCCGGGGCGCGAGGCGCTTCCAAGTGAGGGGCTGAGGCGCCCCAGGCCGCGGGCTCCGCGCACCCACCCTCCCTCTCTCCTCCAGGGACACCTCACAGGTGCGCCTCCGAGCTGCGCGCCCTGAGTATAACTTTTGACTCCCTCAAAGCTTTACTAACAGCTCACTGTTGATCAGAAACCTTACTAATAACATGAATAGTTGATTAACACATATTTTGTATGTTATATGTATTATATACTGAATTCTATCATAAAGTAAGCTAGAGAAAAGAAAATGTTATTAAGAAAGTCATAAGGAAGACAAAATACATTTATAGTTCTGTACGTATTTACTGAAAAAACAAAAAATCTGTGTATATAAGTGGACTCATGCAATTCAAACCTGTCATTCAAGGGTGTGTGTGTGTGTGTGTGTGTGTGTGTGTGTGTGTGTGTGTGTATTTTAAAACATAGTTGAGGGCCGGCCGAGTGGTGCATTGGTTAAGCGCTGGTTTTGGGATGCCAGCGGCCCCGGTTCGGATCCCACATGAGGGCCAGTGACACTGCCCTCTACAGCTAACAACAGCTCCACCTGGAGCTGGGCTGTGCGAGCCCCGGTGATGATGTGGGCTGCAGCCCCTGCTGCAGTGGGCTGCCATAGGCTACAGTGAGTGGCCCGCAGCCAGCGTGAGCGGCTGGCAGCCAAGCGTGAGCTGCCAATAGCCGCGGTGAGCGACATCCAGAGGCCAGCCACCGATCTGCCTCATCCGGGAAGAGCGCAATGACGATACCAACAGTGAAGCAACATCCTGCACAACAAAACTGAAGAACAAAAAGACAGCAACTTGTCTGTTCCCCTTCCCCGATTCCCCAACGCTGTTCCCCTCCACCAATTCCCCAATAAAATCTTTAAAAAAAAAAAACCACATAGTTGATATACTGTAAGCACAAAATGATATGCTTCTCCACAGAAGGAGTTTTGTGCAAGTGCTTCATAAATGCACATTTTAGAGACTATATAATAACCATCAAGGGGATATTTGTTAATTTTCATAATCTCTCCCTATTATTAGAAATTTGATTTTCTGTGCTTCTTATTATTATAAATAATGGTGGTGTGAACATCTTTGTGAAGAGATTTCTTTTTTTCTATTTTAGATTTGTTCTTGTGGCTAGAATTAAAGGTTATTAATTAGTTATTAAAAGTAGCATTTATTTTTCTGATTGAAAATGTATCACATTTTCATTTTAAAAAATTGGGAAATGAAGGCAGTCTCAAACAGGAAGTAAATGTCATTTATCGTTGCCTTACTTAGATATAACTACTTTTAAGATTTCGCCCTCATACTCTGCCTATTAAGATTTCGCCCTCATACTCTATTAATTTTTTTTTTTTTTTTTTTTTTTTTTTGTTGAGGGCAGTGTCACTGGCCCTCATAAGTGGGACCCGAACCGGGGCCGCTGGCTTGCTTAACCGCCGCGCCACTCAGCCGGCCCTCTATTAATCTTTAAATGCAATCATACTCTACCTTCTATTTTATATAATTCAAAGCTTAGTACCTTACAATCCTTCCTCATTTAATTAAATAATATCTTACCTCATGATTTCTAATGATTTTTGGCATTCCACACTATCTAGTAACTATAATTTAGTTAACCATTCCTATAATGATGGGCATTTAGGTTATTTCTGGTTTTCCTATCTTTAATTTGCTATGACTAATATCTTTGTAGGTGAATCTTTATGCACATCCCTGATTTTTTCCTTATAATGCTATCTTCAGGAATATTTAAAATATTTTATGCATATTATTGCATTGCCTCCTGGGAAGGTTGTACTCATTTATGTACCTATCAGCTGGATTTCAGTTTCTGTTCCCCCACACTCTCCATCTCACTATTAAAAACAAACATCCTTTACTGCTTTGATAAGTGAAAAAATGATATTTAATTTGCATTTCCTTAAAGTCTAGTAAGGATTTCATATATTTATTGGTCATCTGTATAGCTTTTTCTGTGAATTCATTGTTCATGTCCTTTGTCATTTTTATGGTCGCTGATATATATTGCCCAAAGGGATGTTTAGTTTATGCTCTAGTGTGTGAGTGTGTGTGTGTGTGTGTGTGTGAATATATATATATATATATATATATATATATATATATATATATATAATTTTTGTGTGTGTGAATTGTCTCATGTCTCTTGCTCATTTAAGAGAATGTTTATTTTTTTTTATTTTTTTAGATAAGGATATTCATTCATGTTTGTAAGCAGAATGAAAAGAGTTGAAAATGTTTGAGATATAGGAAATAGAGGAAAATTTTAGATTCTGGAAGAGGTGTGAGTTGAAGTGGAAGAAAATGGAGCCTCGAAGGCAGAATGCAATGGGAGGTAGGTATTTTGGCTTCAGGAAACTTTATGTGATAATTATTTTATTCCTTTCCTGGGTTATTACTAAGCTCTGAGAGCATCATCCTTTACTTATAGTTATTCTAAGAAAACACAAATCACTAAGATAGTTTTTTGTTTCTGATCAAATGTCTTTAAGGCTGGATAGAAAATGAAGGAAAAAAATGAAACAACAAAAGATATTGATCGTCAGGTTACTTAATTGTTAATTTTAATACAGTGCTCTCAGGAAACCATGTGGGTAAACATTTCATAGACTTAGTGGCTGTTGGTTACAAGAGCTTATGAAATCAAGTGTACTTCAGATGTACATCCTCTTTCTCCTTTATAATTATTCTGATTTCTTATTTGAATCAGAAACTTCATATGAAAAAGGTGATATTTAATAAAAATTTGCTGAATGAATGAATGAATGAATATATGGCATCGATAACTTGCACCTGGACATGAGCATAGAGTCATGAATCTACTTTAATTAGGTGCTAGAATGTCACAATTATTTCAAGTTATGGTAATATCTAAGATGATTTTGAGAGATAAAATTTTGGGATAAAGTTGAGATCTATGTAGGAAATGTCATGAAACAGAATCATCTGTATTTGTGAAAGAATATTATGATTATAAGGTAGTTTTGCAGAGTCTCATACTTCCAATTGCCACAGTATTAAAAAAACAATGAATAGTTGAAGAAATTGGCATCTGTTAAAGATATGGAAGGCACTTTTCCATTTTTAGTGACAGGTAACTTGTGATAAATTGTCTCATGAGAAAGTCCATTTTAGCACTTGGAAGTAGCATCATAAGGTAAGATGTTTGTTTGGTGTGACCCGTCGTCGGTGGTAGTTCCAACTACTGAATATTTTATTTTTTGCACTTGTATCAATTTAGGAAGGGAATTTAAAGGATTATTAATCTGCATCTGATGTGAGTGTTGAGAGTGGTCAGGAGGGAAGAATCCGGGGCACGTTCAAGTGTACAGTGTCTTGGAGCTTCTCCTGGGATACCCGCGAGGAGCCATTGTTTTGTGACGCTCCCCTCCCTTTGTGGCTCTGGTTCTTCTCTCTGGGGGTGGTCCTGCTTTTCTTCCAAGGCCTGGGGAACTGATGTTTGCTGTGTCAGCAGGATCCTCACCATTCAGAGGTTCCCTGGTGTACTGTTGTAATGCTTAGCTGTCATCAGAAAAGACAGGACAATCTGAGAGGTCAGTGGCAAGGTGGTCCTTGAGGAGCTCTGGGCTTGATGTCCTGTCTGTCTGACCTTGAGTTTGACGCTGCTCTGCAGTTCTGTCTGTTGGCTACAGAAGCGTCTCCCGCAGGTACTTGTACAGTGGACTGGACGGGAAGATGCCCCTCTCTGCACAACGGGGCTGTTGGTCCCCCTCACTCCTCTCTTCAAGGGCTGACTGGGGGACTGAAGAATGAGGTCCCTCCTTGGCTGGATTTTGTTGGTCATCACCTTCTCCTGCCAGCTCTTGGGGGTTTCCATCTTCCTCCTCTAAGATGGCAGGTTCCTCTGTTTCAAGGTGTGTCTTGGGGGAGGCTGGATTGTCCTCATCTAGACTTTTTACTAGAGCCTCCTGGATCTTGGGTGCCCCATCTTCCTCCTCTTTGGTACCTGTGTGCTGGATCTTTGAGCTCTTTCTTGCTGTCTTCCTTTCTAGTGAGCTGCATTAGGGAAAGCTGATCAGTGAAGTCTGCTTTCAGGGCACCTAGGATCCCTGTCTCTGGGGACTTTCTGTCTTCACCTCCCACCATGGACTCCTGTGTCTCTGGGTGTCCAGTGGGCTCCACAGCTGGGCCTGGGCCTCTGGTTCCTGAGCCCTGATTCTTGCACTCTTCTCCATCAGGCTGTTCCTGATCCTTCATGAGCGACTTATCCTCTCCTCCAGGGGCTGTTTGCGCCACTGCCTCCTGAGTTCTGTTTGCCTCACCCAGGGCTACCTGTTTCTGGGTGTCTGGGTTTTTGCTGTGACTTCCTTGCACAGACTCTCCGAGTGGGTCTACTTGACGCTGGGAGTCCCGTTGCACAGCAGGTCACTTGTCTCAGAGCTGCTGTCACTGTCCTCTGGAGTCAGGCTGTCACAGGTTTTAAGAGACCCTTTATCGCTCTGTGTGACTGTTGGCTCAGGAGGTCCCCCCTGGTAATGATCATCCTCCTTGGCTGACTTGTCATGAGTCCTGGGGACCCTCTTATTTTCTCCTCCAGACTGGTTCTCCCATGGTGTCCTCTGCTGTGGTCTTTCCCTTGCCCTTGCCCCTGGTGTTCCTTCTGCTATAGGGGCATTGCTGCTGCCCTTGGGGGCTTCTGTGGTGCCTTCCTCTGCTTGTCCTGCCTCATCTCCTGCGGTGACAGCTCCTTCTGTTTCAGCATGATTCTGATCCCCTCCTTCGGCCCTTAACTCTTGTGTCTTAGGCCCTTCTTCAGCATTCCTTTCTTTTGATGGCTCCTGGAGTTCCTGACTCTTCCCCCTCTGTGCTTTGTCTTCCAGGGCTGGTGGCTGAGTCTTTCTCTCACTTTCTTCCTGTCCTTCTATTCCATGGACCTCAAGGCCTCCCCTGTCTTTCTTTTCAGTTTGAACATCAGTTGTTTTTGAAACATTTCTGGTATTACTTTGCATGAACAGGGCCTTTGTTTCATGTTTCTTTTTCTTGTGCTGGGGGTTCACGGGTCTCAGACTTTCTACCATCATCCTCTGGTTCAGCTGGGTTCTTTGTCTCAGATGGTGTCCTATCAGTATCCTTTCCCGGTTCTCTAGTCTTGGCTGTTCTGCCCTCATCCTCAGGACCGGGTGATTTCTGGATCTGCAGTGGTTTCCAGGCAGCAGCTTGTGCTGGATGGTCAGCACACACTGAACTGGGTTTATCTTTTCCTTTCAGTGGCTGTTCTCGTGTATTAGAAAATTCCGGAACACCCATTTCTGCTTCAACTTCCTGCTTGTCAGGTGGTCTCTGAGTTGTTTCTTCTGATGGAGAACTTTGGGTTCCCAAGTTCCTTTCCTGTTCTCCAAACTGGTCTCTTGTCTCAGTGGCACTTTGCTCCTGGGCTGGTTCATCTCCTTTCCTGGGAATCTCCTCATCCTGCCCCTCCCCGTTTGTGGGACTGCCAGTCTGTTCAGATCCTGCTTTCAGCTTATTTGTCTCAATTTGGGCCACTTTGTCTCCTGTTGCTGGTACATCTTGGGTCACTTCCTGGCTCTGCTCAGCTCCTTCCAGGGGTTGGTTCTCAGAGTCACTGTACCCAGATGCTTCCCCAGGCAGTTTGCGAGTCTTGGGGTCTTTCTGTGCGTTCTCCTTGTTGCACCCCCTTTCCTCAGGGCTGAGCTGAGGTGATGACACTGTTCTCGAAGGAAGAACTACTGTATCTTGAGCAGGTGGGGTTCCTTTTGTCCACTGGCCAGTTCTGCCAGTTGCCTGAAGGTCCATATCACCTGGCTTCTCTTCTGGTTTAGACACTTGTCCTGGTTCTGAATTTAGTAATGATTGTATGTCAAGATAACAAAGGTCCAACATATTGAAGATTGCAAGAACAAATTCATCAAAACTGATGGTGCCATCACTGTCAATATCCAGAAGAGTCAAATTTCTTTCCACAGCATGAATGACATGTGGCTGCATGAAAATACAGTGACAAATCAGCCTATTTACACAGGGTCAAGTGTCTCGGGTGTATTCATTTCTCTCAAGAGCACTCATCTTTTAACTCTATTTCTCAGGAACTGGTGAAATTTCCCCATATAGTAGGAATTTGTTAATTCTGGATGCCATTTTTCAGGAGAGACCTGTGGCTAAGAAAGTGCATTTACACCACTTGTGAGTTGCATTTAGATGCCTACTGACTCACAACTCCCCCCAAAAACCTCCTTTGCTGAAGCAAGAATCCCAGTGAGGAAACCTCATTTTTCTCTGTGAGATTGGCTAAACATTTGCATAGAGCAGGGAGCTGAGGTTGACAAAAGTTGTTCAAAATCAGTGTGTTCCCAGAGCCAGTAGACAGGTGTGAAATGGGAAGGGTGATGCCCATCCTGCTTGGAATATGGAGAGAGGGCACTTGGAAAAGAGTTCACATAGCTCTGTGAGTCCTTACTTGGAGAATACCCCCAAACTCGCCCTGGATGAGCCGTTTAAGCTCCCTGCCCGTCAGTGTTGCCTCCTCCTCATTCTCCCTGGTATACTTGTGGAATGTCTCCATGACACAGAGGACATCTCTTAGGAGCCAAGGCATCTTGACAAACTCAGGAGACTGTGAGAAGGACAAACAAAGCTCATTTCCCAGGAGGGGTCCTTCAAGAAGGAAGTAATAAGATCACCCTTCTTTCTGTCTCTCCCCTGGCTCCACAAGCACCATCTGCTCTATTCTGTCTCTTAAAATATTGTATCTGAACTTCAGGGATGATTTGGTCTTGTATCAGATAATGTGGTGAGATCAGATCTAGCACGGGTCGCATAGGTATTAGACATGCTTCACCCCACCTTTCAGAAAACAGTGGTACTCATATGTTGAGAGCAAGATTTATAGGAAAAGGAGAGTGGAAAAAGTAAGTACTGGAATGCACAAATAAAGCCAAAAGAGTGGGACCAATCCTCCAACCTTACCTGGGGGTACTGACCTGTTTTTCTCCCACATTGGTGCAGTCTAACTTCTCTGCTTAGGAGAGTTTGAAGTCAGCAAACCTTGTGGAAGAAAGAAGTAATGCCAAGAAAATCAACCACTATGTATGCAGACCAAAGTAACTTTTTTTTTTTCCAAAAGGACAAAGCTCAGTGAACTTAAGGTAAAACAAATAAACAGAGTCCTTCCCCCCAGTCAATACCCATCATTTAAATGACTCTGTATATTCATTGGAATATAAGTCTGAGTTCTGTGTCTTGTTAAGTAGTATTCACGCCTCTGTCATACAGTGTGTGTGTGTATATATATATATATTTTTTAAAGATTTTATTGGGGAATTGGGGGAGGGGTACAGCGTTGGGGAATCGGGGAAGGGGAATCGACAAGTTGCTGTCCTTTTGTTCTTCAGTCTAGTTGCGGAGGATGTTGCTTCACTGGCCCATGTTGGTATCGTCATTGCGGTCTTCCTGGATGAGGCAGATTGGTCTCCGGCCTCTGGATGTCGCTCACCGCAGCTGTTGGCAGCTCACGATGGCTGCCGGCCACTCACTGTAGCCTATGGCAGCCCACTGCAGCAGGGGCTGCAGCCTACACCGTCACCAGGGCTTGCATAGCCCAGCTCCAGGTGGAGCTGTTGTTAGCTGTAGAGGGCAGTGTCACTGGCCCTCATATGTGGGATCCGAACCGGGACCACTGGCATCCCAAAACCAGTTCTTAACCAATGTGCCACTCAGCCAGCCCCAGTGTATATTTTTTTAATGATCAAAGATGTTCCAGAAGCAAGGGATGCATTTGGGTGGTTGGGGCTCCCAGTTCAGTATCGTTAACAGTAGTCGACTTAGCATGTGTTTCTTCTAAAATCCACATTAATCTTACAAATAAGCAAAGCAGCGGCCAAGATCCTCAGTGTGCTCAGAGAGAGAGTCTATGAAAATTACCTTTTTCCCAACGGAGAGCGAGCAGGATGTGGGATGCTGGGCCGCAGGCTGGGAGCTGATGGCAGGCGCCCAGGCCTTTTATGGAGTCCCTAATTGCACAGTTTGGGAGAGATACCCTCCGGGTATAATGCCCTGATTCATCACCACCAACCCATCTACCCCCTTTGCCCTACTGCCTGTTTATCTTATTTTTATTTCCTTCTTTGGGCAGCGTCAGTTAAGTCTTAGCTTCAGGCCCATCCAGAGGAAGGAGAAGGGGTGTCTTCGTTCATTTACTGACTTTTGCTGGTTATAGTCTTGAGGGGTTTTTGGGGGTGGTGTTGGCGTTTTTTGTTTGTTTGTTTGTTTTGTTTTTTTACTTAAGGACACAATTACATTTCTGTTAGACAAATCACAGGGCTGGCAGAAACCTCAGTGTCTTCTGATTCCTCTCTTTGCTCACAGGATGGACTGATTTGATCCAGCCAGAAAGATGGGTGCCAATCATGTGTTGGCGCAGCAGGTCCCATATGTGAGGGCCAGTGACACTGCCCTCAAAAAAAAAAATAAAAATTAGAGGCCCCGTGTAGGCATGTGACACAAGTAGGGATACCAGTTGATTCAGGTGTTTCAATGCTCTGCTCTCCTTGCCCAGAGGCAAAGTTAGAAAATAAATCTTTTGCTGGATGTGCCGAAGTTTGCTTAGCTAAGGTGTACTATTTAAAAATGTGATTGATATCTGCTCTTTAAAGGCACTTTTATAATCCAAGGGGATTAGACGCCAGCATCTGTGTTACTGTGCTCTTTCTGTGAAGGGGAAAGACAGAAACCATCAAGCTGAGGACAAGTAGGAGTGAGCCTGAGAGGCTAAACTGGCAAATGTTTTTATTACCTCCCAGATCTGGGCCCCTCTGAGTAAAAAAATATTTAATTAACAAGAGAATTAGATTCAGGTTTTTTTGAGATATTTAAAAAGAGAATAGAGTATGTTTTAAAACATTCTTGCCTCCTTGTAAAAAGATGTAAGAAATAGATCCACGAAAACAAGTGTAAAAGACAAATGAAGGGTGAGGGTGGGGTAATTGTAAATGAAGGGTGAGGGTGGGGTAATTGTATGAGAAGACGGAGACTAAGGGAATCTTGACAAGGAGCAGGATCTTGTTCTGAGCTTACTGATAACCTAAGCAAATATAATAAAACTGAATGCTGGGGGCAAAATCCACTGTTTTTGCCTATAAAAAAATTTCTCAGCATTCCTCTAAAAGGGAGAAGACTTCTCCTGAGAATTGGGATTGGCATGGGAAGGTCACTTTAATTCTGATCAGACAACATCCCCTGGATACCAACCATTTCTCAGATACTATGCCAGGCACTGGGGTATTCACAATTGAGTAAGTAATAACTCCCTGCCCCGGAGCTGACAGATTGGTCTTTTGACAAATGATCGAAGGAAACTGAGTATGTTCAAGGCTGGCTTGAAAAGAAAGACTCAGGGGAGAGGTAGTAGGAATGGGGATGTGAAATGGAGTAGGGATGTGAAATGGAGTAGGAAGAGAAAGGAACGAATGTTCACTCAACACTTATGACATGTCAGGAGCTTACATGTGCTGTCTTACTTAATCCTCATAGCCCATTTAGGTAGTTATTATCCTCTTTTAACAGAAAAGGAAGTTAAGGCTCTTAGCTCTTAAGTAACTTGCCTATGGCCACGTACCCAGTAAATGGCAACACTGGGATTCAGAGTTGAAATGTCTCAAGAATATGTCTCTGATCCCATAGTCTCTCCATAACCTTGAGTTCCTTATTCTGTGTAATGTCAGAGGATAGAACTAGAATCAATGGCTGAAACTTTGTAATAAGCAAACTTGAGTTTACATTAAGAACATTTTTTTTTTTTAAGATTTTATTGGGGACTTGGTGGAAGGAACAGCGTTGGGGAATCGGGGAAGGGGAACAGACAAACTGCTGTTTTTTTTGTTATTCAGTCTAGTTGTGGAAGATGTCGCTTCACTGGCCCATGTTTGTATTGTGATCATTGCGCTCTTCCCGGCTGAGGCAGATCGGTTACTGGCCATTGGACAGCTGCTCACTGCAGCTCACAGCAGCTCACGCCAGCTGCCAGCCACTCACACTGGCTCCCAGCCACTCAGAGTAGCTTACTGCAGCCCACTGCAGCCTATGCCTATGCCAGCAACTCTGGCAGCCCAGCTTCAGGTTGAGCTATTGTTCACCATCTTAGCTATAGGGGGTGTAGCGTCACTGGCCCATGTGGGATCCGAACCGTGGCCCTGCTGCTCAGAGTTCATGCTCTCAAGCCAACTCTTAACCAATGAGCCACTCGGCTGGCCCTACATTAAGATCATTTTAAGGAGTAGAGTTATTTGACAATGGGATGGGTTGCTCCTACAGTAATGAGATCCCCGTCACTAGCACTGTTCAAAAAGAGGCTGAATCACAATCCATTGGCTAGGTTATAAGGAGGAGTCCAGCTACAGCAAGAGGGGAGGCTGGAGTGGCTTACAGCGAAGGGTGCAGAAATCTTCCAACTATAAATGTCTGTGATTTTAGGTTATAGTTTCTATTTAGAAAGTCAAAGGTGGGCCTGCCAAGTGGCACAGTTGGTTAAGAGTTGGCCTAAGAGTGCAAGCTCTGAGCAACAGGGCCGCTAGTTGGATTCCCACATGGGCCAGTGACACTGCGCCTGAGCTGAGCCGTCACTGAGCTGCCGACAGGTGGTAGGATGGCTCAGCTGGTATAACAACAAGATTGTCTGTTCAATGGTGGGCTAAGCCAACCCGCAACTAAAGACTGAACTTGGCACCTTGAGCTGACCTGCCGTCCGGATGGCTCAGAGGATATAGCATGTGCTCTTAACAACAAGGCTGCTGGTTTGACTCCCTCATGGGATGATGGCTATGCCCACATGCAACTAAGATTGAACACAGTACCTTGAGCTTAGAGGCCATGAGCTGCAGTCGGGAAGCCAGGTGGCAACTGACACCCTCCACAACAAAGATTGAAGAACAACAACTTGGCTGGTCCCCTTCCCCAATTCCCCAACACTGTTCCCTCCCCCAATTCCCCAATAAAATCTTTAAAAAAAAGAAAGGAAAGTCAAGGGTGGAATCTTGCCTTGGCTTTGAACAATGTAAGGTCTGGCTCCTTAGCCCTTTTATAGGCATTCCTATTTTTTTTTCAGAGCTTACTCAAGACCGTTTAACTAATACCCTAATACCCATACTTCTGGGTGGGTAGTGACTGAAAGAGATGGCAGAAGGAGGAAAGAGATGGTTCTCTACCTAGTGCTCAAAAAATTATTTAGACTGTTGCACAGTAAACCACAAACAACTCTACCATTATGAAAGAAAAGACCCTGATTGCTCTTTCTTCTTCCTCTTTCAAAAACATCCGTCTAATGGTCCCTCTGAGATGTCCTCTCCCTCTAACTCAATATAGGGATAGTGAAGACAAAGAGTAGTGAAAAGAAGTTGATTTATATAGAACTATATTTAAGAGCCTATTTTTCTTCAATGGTCACAACTCAAGTCTTGAATGAAAGTTCCAAATAAAACCCATATGGCTACTTTGGAAAAGATAGCTAATAAAGCAATTTTTAATGATTTTCTATAATACTGGAAAATTTGGTAAGCAAAAAAGAAGGCTTCAGCTTATAGTTATGATTTTATTATCTTTTTTACTTATAAAAGTAGTAAGAGTTTGTTCTGGATGATGATGGACTGAGCAAATGTATATTTTTAATGTCCCTCCTGGAATCCTCTAGAACAGGAGTCAGCAAACTTTTGAGGTGGAAGAGCCATCAGGTGTCAACAAACTACAGCTTGCAAGCCCTAGGCTCTGAAGTAAAATTGAAAATGAAAATAAAACTATCATAGTTTCATTTATAAAATTTTAAAGGATATTATTCACATAATGGTGATTATGTAAAAATATATTTATGGCTCTCGAATAATTTTTAAATTGTTGTGAGGGACAGGATTGGCTCTTCCAGGGGTCGGCAAACTTTTGAGATGGAACATACCCAAAGAGCTGCATGTGGCTTGCGAGTCACAGTTTGCCGACCCTTGCTCTAGAATAAAAATATACAAAAAGAAAAAAAACCCAAAAACTAGAATTATGAGAAGAACTGGACAAGCATCACAATTGAGTTTTAATAAATTTATGGCAGATGAAAAGGGGAAGGTAGAATGTTTATGATAGAAACAAATGGAGAAAGACACAACCTAGGATGTGCTATGAGGGAGTGATGGAGGTGAAGGCAACCCTGGACATCAAAACCTGTAGAAGCTCTGGACTTGGAATTAGCACGTATAATGAAGGTGCAAGTGAGAAGTGGGCTTCAAACAGGGAAGCCAATTAAAGTTTGTGTAAGGAACTTCTGTCTCAGTGGTCACTCTCTCTTCTACTGTGGAGCACAGAGCATAGATATCTGGGCATATATGGCCTAATCTTCCTAGCTAAACCCCAATTACTCTTCCCTACAGAAATTGAACAAACTTCTTAGAACTGCTAAATGTAAAGTCATTGAAGGCAGGACTCTGTATCTTATTTTCACTTTATCCTCAGAAGCTATAAGAGTATTTGGACTATAGCAGGTGCTTTGTCAGTATCCTTGGACTAATAAGCCATCTAGTGTAGACAGTAATGCTCCTGGAAAACCCTCTCCATATGGAATTGGAGGCTTGGGTGGAGTGGGAGGGTAGATCTGCAGGCTGACAGCCATTTTCTTGCAAATTGACAGGCTTCTCCATCCTGCCATGAGTTCCCATTCAGGAAAGAGGACTGGTGTGAAAGCAGACCTATTTATGCAAATCAGAAGAAACTCAGATCTTTTTATTGCTATAAAGAAGTGATTAAGAATATTTAGGCATATGAATAAATCAGCAGCATGAAAGAGAAAGAAGATAAACTGACAAACTGACCCAAGAGGAAATAGATATAATTCAAGAAGCAGAAGAGAAGTTAAAAACTCTAAGAGATTAAATGAGGCAAGACCAGGATTCTCTAAACATCAATCAGAGAACAAAAATTAGAGAATGAAAAAATATTTTTAGATTCAAAATAACCCCTAAAATTAAGAAAAAGCAATAGGAAACAAAACAAAACAAAACAAAACAAAAAACCCAAGTTGACAAAAATCTACAAAGCCAGTAAGTGGTAAACTCAGTTTTTGCTCCCAGACAACCCTGCTTCTATGCCTTTGTGCTTAATATAACAATCTAGACATTTATTGATTACCAAGTGTTAGAGTCTGTCCATATAAAAAGCATGGTACATTTGGTTGTTGTTGGAAATGTAAAAACATGAGTGATACTGTCAAAAGTTAATGGAAAAAGAAAAATAATACGTTAAAAAACAAAATTCATGGAGTAAATATGAAGACCTAACTGGCTTTATTAAACAATTCATGAATTGGGCAGCATCTCATCCGGCTAGCAGAGAGATACTCTAAGGAGTTAAACAAAATGGAAGGCTTTTGTAGAAAGGACATGGGACAAGGACGTCAAAAGCAAAATGAAATTCATCGGAGAGTTCTGGGTGACATCAGCTTCTCATTGGCTGAGGTGTGGTCCATTGGCTGGGCGTGTTATTGGGCAAAAGGAAAACCTTTCTTCCGTCTGCCCCGGTGACGGTATAGAGTTCTTTCTAGAGGTTTTCCTAATTTCAATTCTAGTAATTTAATTATTAATTTTAGAGTTAGAAAGGTAACAGAAGATTAGAATAATGAAAATATTAAACATTGAAACAGAGAAAAAAGAGGGGTAGTGTAAGTGATTTAAATCTTCACTTGTCATAGTGGAGATATCATTTATTACCAGACACTATTAGCAAAAGAATAAAAGAAAAATTTAAAGAGAGTTTTCTCTGAGGAATGGGACTGGGCTTAAAAAGATGTGAGGCAAGACATTTTTAAACGTTTATCATAAACTTTCCTGTACTATTTGATATGGTGTCATTTACATTCTGAATTCCAGACTGACATAACCAGCTGCCAACTAGATAATGCTTCCTGGAAGCCTCAAACATACCTCCAACTCAGTGGAAGGAAGCCGACTTGTCATTTCCCCTCCCTGCAAACCTCAGGTTCCCTTGTACTTCCATCTCAACGGGCACCTATGTCCATCTAATTTCTCCAACTATAAACTTAACGGTATCTTTTATCTACTCCTCTCCATCATCTCTTCAATATATCACCAACTCTTAGCTATTCTAAATTTTTTTTAAACTACGTTATTATAACTGTGATGGAACAATATTTTGTTCTTTGGAAATCGGCTCTTTCCTCATCTTGTAAAGTGCTATTAGAATTCTGAAGGGCTTCGATTGCTTTTACTATAATTATTATTGTTGAACTGTAGCTTAGATGATGAGTGTGTATTTCAGGAGTATCCTGGGGCTAGTATCTGTAAGGAGGCTTTGAAATGAGTGCCCACTGAGAGGATCCTGGGAAAGCCAGTGAGGCTTTCCCAGGTTTTCTGTGAAGATCCTTAAGTAACAAAAAGCATATACTTACTGTAGGGAAAAAATAGTTTCGCAGTTAGAAATCATTTGAGAGATGCTGTGCCAAGGTAGTGTCAGGGGATTCCCAGGTTCTGTCTTTGGTGGGCATCTGCTATTTGTGTTAAAGTGTGAGAGAGAGGCTGGTGCTCCTTGAATAAAATGCCATCTTACTTTATGAGAATGAGAATCTGGTGCTTAACTTTCTCATCTCCACTACTGACCAAAATGTTGAGTGTCTGTAACTTAGGATGTCTTCTCCTCATGACTCTCACAATTAGAAATGATGCTATCCTGGATCAGGGTCTTTTTGACTTATCTTAGTACCAAGGTGTGATTAGTAAAGCTAGACTCCAGCAGGTGGCACAGGGGTGTTTGGATCCTTAGATGATAATTTGATACTTCTGGCATTACTATTACACACTTTCTGACTGGGTCATCTCATAGATTGTGTTGCTTAAACCAACAGTTCACCTGCAATTTCTACAACGTTGAGCTGAATTTTTAGGCCATTTTCTACAAGTGGCTCATCAGACATCAGAGACAGAAGCCACTGTATTCTAGGAAGGAAATATTAACAAATGCTGGGAGCACCATTATTTGTCATGACTGTGAGTCACTATAAAAAAGGGTACAGAAAGCTGTGGGATCAAGAATAAAAGCATTTGGAAAGAGAATCCTAGCTTCGGGATAGAAATAATATACGGTTCACCCAAACAGGGAAAAATGGTTGGGGAAAACAAGTGATTTTTTTTCTTTTTCCTCTTTTTTATATTTAGACATAGATAATAGTAACCAAATACCCTTAAATGATTGGGAACTTTTATCAGTTCCCAGACCATTCGATCTTGAGTTATGATTTGACACATAGTTAAGACAGACAAAAATAATTGTTTGCCAACCATTTATTATGAATGTTTTATACAGTTCAATGATTTCAACAAGAATGTCTCCAAGGTAGTATCAATAGGCCTCAAAGGATTGTGGGCTGATGGGTCTTGTCAAGGGCCTGTAGAAATTTGCCACTGTGTTCACAAATTTTTCCCTTTCCCTCCCCTGAAATGCTCTCTGTGATCCCTTATTGGCCCTAGAGCAAGATGTTTACAGGGTCCTGAGCAGGTTCCCTCTCAGCTAAAATTAAGAAAGGTAGTAATACTCATCAAAGATTGGGGGAAGACAACTGAGTGCTATCCATTACAGCAGACAGCTTTAAAATTTGGACTCTGGAGTTGAGAAATACCTTCCTTTTGTTTTTATGAGATTTTAAGTGTTTATAGCTTTAAGTGTAAAAAAAAATCTAATTCAAATTCTACATATTTAAGCTAAATCTTATTCTTAACTGGTATTTCTTCCAGTGATAAGCTGATTTCACAGGGAGTTTTTTTTTCTGTAGAAGTCAGTCCCCCTGCACTATTCAAAGATTATTGTAAAAATTCAGTCCCCTTGTGGAATCTGCGCTAATTGTGCCACAAAAGGTGAGAGTATATTTGGAGGTAAATATAAATGTAATTTAGGCCCAAGAAGAAATATCAACTTGAACATTAAAAATATCCAAACTCCCCATAAGATGGATCAACAATTAAAAAAAAACCCCAGACCTAATTCTTTTGAACATGACCATTCATATTATTCTTGTTACCTTTGAGAGCAATAAATTACCATGTCTCCCAAACAAAACTACTTAACTGAATTAAATGATTTATGTTTTTTTAAAATGCACACCACATTTGCACCAAAGAGCAAAGACATCCTGCAGTAAAGAACTACTCAAGGCAGAATAAAAGGCATTAGTACAAAGTACTGGAAATGAGTAGAATTTAAGATTTTGGAAAAAAAAACCAAAGATATATTCTAACATCAGAGAGTTTTCCCACAACCAGAAACGTTTGAGTCATATGGATCCAATATTTCCCATTTTCCTTTGCTGAAGCTTTGGCAGGTGTCGGGATATGGCAGCATCTCTTAAGGGCGGTACTGGGATCTCTGCTCTTGGATGTACTCATAGAGAGGGCTGGAGCGCACCGGGGCACTGGCAAATGGACGCTTGCCAGACTCCAGAACCTGCTGACGGCTCTGGTCTTTGTCCTCCCTGAGTTGGCGGTGTCTCTGCGCTTCCTCCTGCTCGCGGCGGAGCTGCTCTTCTTCCCGGAATTTCCTTTCCCGCTCCTGGCGGCGGAGCTGCTCTTCTTCCCGAAGTTCCTGTTCCTGACGACGCCGCTTCTCCTCCCGGGCAAACTGCTCCTCTGCACGGTACTGCTGGTCTCGCTCCTGCCGGCGCCTCAGCTCCGCCTGCTCCTCCCGCTGCAGCTGCTGCTCCTCCTCGCGCAACTTTCTGTCGCGCTCCTGGCGGCGCAGCTGCTCTTCCCTCTCCTGGAGGAGCTGCTCGTCTCCGCGGAACTTTCTGTCTTCTTCCTGGAAGCGTCTTTTCTCTTCTCTTTCTTCCTTCAGCAGCTGCTCTTCCTCTCGGAATTTTCTGGCTCGCCTTTTGGCTTCCCTTTGCTCCTCTTGCTCCAGCTGTTCCTCGGCTGGGAATTGCCTGTCGCGCTGCTGCCAGCTCCTCCTCTCTTGCTCTCTCTCTCTCTCTTCCTGTTCATCCCGCAGGGACCACCGATCCTGCTGGAATGGTCTCTCCTGCACCTGGGAATCTTCCAATTGCCGGATCTTTTGTTCACTCTCTCTGCGTTTGGAGTAAACCCTGTAATTGCGAACTTCATTTTCTTTTTCTGGTTGCCACTGCCATTTCAGATCACGGCGCTGATCCTCTTCTTGGAATTGCAGTTTCCTGTCCCGGCGTTGCAGCTCCTCCTCCTCCTCCAGATACTGCCTGTCGCGCAGCTGGCGCCTCCTTTCCCTCTGCAGCTGCTCCTCCTCTCGCTGCAGCTGCTCTTCTTCCTGCTGGAGCTGCTCCTCCTCCCCATACTGTCTGCCCAGCTCCTGGCCCCTCCTCTTCTCACGTTCCTCTCTCTGTAGCTGATCTTCCTCCCGATACTGTCTCTCCAGCTCCTGGCGCCTCTTCTCCCGCTGCAGCTGCTCCTCCTCCCGCTGCAGCTGCTCCTCCTCCCGCTGCAGCTGCTCCTCCTCCCGCTGCAGCTGCTCCTTCTCTCGCTGCAGCTGCTCCTCTTCCTGCTGCAGCTGCTCCTCCTCCCGATACTGTCTGTCCAGCTTCTGGCGCCTCCTCTTCTCACGTTCCTCTCTCTGCAGCTGACCTTCCTCCCGGTACGGTCTCTCCAGCTCCTGGCGCCTCTTCTCCCGCTGCAGCTGCTCCTCCTCCCGATACTGTCTGTCCAGCTTCTGGCTCCTCCTCTTCTCACGTTCCTCTCTCTGCAGCTGCTCTTCTTCCGGATACTGTCTCTCCAGCTCCTGGCGCCTCTTCTCCCGCTGCAGCTGCTCCTCTTCCTGCTGCAGCTGCTCCTCCTCCCGATACTGTCTGTCCAGTTTCTGGCGCCTCCTCTTCTCACGTTCCTCTCTCTGTAGCTGATCTTCCTCCCGGTACTGTCTCTCCAGCTCCTGGCGCCTCTTCTCCCGCTGCAGCTGCTCTTCCTCCCGCTGCAGCTGCTCCTCTTCCTGCTGTAGCTGCTCCTGCTCCCGATACTGTCTGTCCCGCTTCTGGAGCCTCCTCTTCTCACGTTCCTCCCTCTGCAGCTGCTCCTCTTCCTGCTGCAGCTCTTCCTCCCGATACTGTCTCTCCAGCTCCTGGCGCCTCTTCTCCCTCTGCAGCTGCTCTTCTTCCCTCTGCAGCTGCTCTTCTTCCCGCTGCAGCTGCTCCTCTTCCTTTTGCAGCTGCTGTTCTTCCCGATACTGTCTGTCCAACTCCTGGCGCCTCTTCTCCCTCTGCAGCTGCTCCTCTTCCCGTTGCAGCTGCTCCTCTTCCTGCTGCAGCTGCTCTTCCTCCCTATACTGTCTGTCCAGCTCCTGGCGCCTCTTCTCCCTCTGCAGCTGCTCTTCCTCCGGAGACCGTCTCTCCAGCTCCTGGCGCCTCTTCTCCCTCTGCAGCTGCTCCTCCTCCCGCTGCAGCTGTTCCTCCTCCCGCAGCTGCTCACGTTGAGCTGGCTTGGCATACAGCGTGTGGCGGCGTCTCTGGCTTTCCTCCTCTAGTTGCCACTTCCATTTTTGGTCGCGGCGCAGCTCCTCCTGGCGTCGCTCTCTCTCCTGATCCTCTTGGAGCCGCACCTCCTCCTTCTCTTCCTCACCGAGTAGTTGTTCCCGCTCCTGGCGCCCCTCGGCCCTCCGCTGCCTGTCCCACTGCTCCCGCGACGGGGGCCTGGCCGACAGCCTCTGGCGGCGCCTGGCGCTCTCTTCCTCCACCTGCCACTGCCACTGGAGGTCGCGGCGCAGCTCTTCCTCCTCCTGGCGCAGCCACAGCTCGTGCTCCTCCCGCAGAGGCCGGCTGGGCCACTGGGCGTCATCCTCCCGCTCCCGCAGCCGCCGCCCGCTCTCCTGGCGCCGCCTCTCCTCCTCTTCTTCCAGCTCCTGGCGGCGCCTCTGTGGCTCCTGCCTGCGGGGCCTAGAGTAGACTTTCCTCTGACGGGCGTCGGCCTCGCTTTCTAGCTGCTGCTGCCACCTCGGGGTGCGGCTCTCACCCAGCTCCCGGGGCTCTTCCTGCTGCACCTCCTCAGCCAGATCCTGCTCGCGCCTCAGCTCCTGCTCGCGCCTTTCCTCCTGTTCGCGCCTCAGCTCTTGTTTCAAGCGCGGCTCCCGCTCGCGCCTCAGCCCCTGCTCGCGCCTCAATTCCTGTTCCAAGCGCGGCTCCTGCTCGCGCCTCTCCTCCTGTTTGCGCCTCAGCTCCTGTTCCAAGCGCGGCTCCTGCTTTCGCCTCAGCTCCTGTTCCAAGCGCGGCTCCTGCTTGCGCCTCAGCTCCTGCTCGCGCCTCAGCGCCTGCTCGCGCCTCAATTCTTGTTCCAAGCGCGGCTCCTGCTTTCGCCTCAGCCCCTGCTCGCGCCTTTCTTCCTGCTCGCGCCTCAGCTCCTGTTCCATGCGCGGCTCCTGCTTGCGCCTCAGCTCCTGCTCGCGCCTCAGCCCCTGCTCGCGCCTCAATTCTTGTTCCAAGCGCGGCTCCTGCTCGCGCCTCAGCTCCTGCTCGCGCCTCTCCTCCTGTTTGCGCCTCAATTCTTGTTCCAAGCGCGGCAACTGCTCGCGCCTCTCCTCCTGCTCGTGCCTCAGCTCCTGTTCCAAGCGCGGCTCCTGCTCGCGCCTCAGCTCCTGCTCGCGCCTCTCCTCCTGTTTGCGCCTCAGCTCCTGCTCGCGCCTCTCCTCCTGTTTGCGCCTCAGCTCCTGCTCGCGCCTCTCCTCCTGTTTGCGCCTCAGCTCCTGCTCGCGCCTCTCCTCCTGTTTGCGCCTCAATTCTTGTTCCAAGCGCGGCTCCTGCTCGCGTCTCTCCTCCTGCTCGCGCCTCAGCTCCTGTTCCAAACGCAGCTCCTGCTTTCGCCTCAGCAGCTGTTGGCGCCTCTCCTCCTGCTGGCGCCTCAGCTCCTGTTCCAAGCGTGGCTCCTGCTCGCGCCTCAGCTCCTGCTCGCGCCTCAGCAGCTGTTGGCGCCTCTCCTCCTGCTCCAAGCGCGGTTCCTGGCGCTCGCGCCTCCGCCTTTGCAGCTGCTGTTCCTCCTCTAGGCGCTCCCTCTTCAGCTCCTGCCGCTCTCGCCGGGGCAGCTGCTCCTGCTCAAGGCGCTGAAGCTCCCGCAGCCCCTGCCTCTCTCGCTTTCGGTC
Organism: Aselliscus stoliczkanus; assembly: GCA_033961575.1. Taxonomy (NCBI): domain Eukaryota; kingdom Metazoa; phylum Chordata; class Mammalia; order Chiroptera; family Hipposideridae; genus Aselliscus; species Aselliscus stoliczkanus. Next base: position 104,855,161 of record CM066739.1, read on the forward strand.
AGGAAACTCCTCACGCGCCCGCCCCTTGCGCCTCTGCAGCTGCTCGTCCTGCTCCCAGCGCGCTTCGTGTTCTCGCCTTTGCAGCCGCTGCTCACGCTTCTCTTGCTTCTCCCTCTGCTCCTCTTCCTCAGCGAGCTCCCGCTCCAGTTCCTGCCTCTTCTGCCTGCGTTCTTCTTCCATCTGTCGGTCCCGGGGCTCCAACCTCCTTTGCTCTTCTTGCCAAGGATCTTGTAACGGGTTTCCTTTCTCCCCACGCTTGGCTCCCTTCTCTGACCCCGAGGCCTGGGCAAGAGCGTAATAACAAGCTTGAGCTACCTTGAATATGAACAGGAGGAACTCGTTGAAATCAACAAGCCGGTTACAGTCGCGATCCAGAAGTTCCAGGATCACATCCACCGTCTCAGGGTCGTGTGGTCTCTATGAAAAAGAGGAAAACAAATTTTTTTTTTTTACAATGTACCATTTACACGTAGTAAACTTTCATACACACACACACACACACACATATCTTATGATATGCTGACACTCAAAAGACATTAAGAGCAATGAGAAAAATCCGTGTGTATGGAGTCCTGTCCCCATGTAAGATGTGAACACAATTTTTATAGCATACATTCGTTGGACATTTTTGCATCTTGTAACTTAATGCTGATGAAAAGAACACAAGTTCGCTTTAGCTTGGTGAATAAGAATGAACTCATCCTCATCCATAGAGAGAACTACTATGGAAATTTATGAGTTTGCCGCAGCCATTTCTGTCTGAAATAGCCAGTACCCGTGATTTAACTTTTATTCCATGTCTGAAAACAGAACAAAGCATATATGGTAACAACATTTTACTAGTGAACAGGCTGATTTTAATTATTGAAATTTGGACGTAAATTTAAGTTCCTTCGAAGTCTAGTTCGATCTGACATCTTTGGAGGTAACTTCCCATGAATGGTTCATCCACATTGACATTGCCATCAAAGTACATGAAATACTTGCTAGCAACTTCTTTAGTACTCAGACTGTGAATATGAAGTCACCATTCCTTACTCTGCTCACTCCTGAGAAGAAATTTCATAACCTAAATCAGTAGAGAAATTTCCTTTTTCTTCTTTTTTCTTACCCGAAGGACAGCTCCAAATTCCCTTTCAAGGAGGTTATTCAGGTCTTTCTTGCACAGTGCCGCACCATCACAATCATGTGAGGCATACTGATTGAAAATTTCAGTGATATCAAAGATGCTTTTCAGAAGTGGAGACATTTTTTTTTTCCTTCCTTCAAATTCAAGTAAACCTAAAACAATAAAATAGGATTTGGAATCAAAACTCTGTTTCTGATCGTGGAGAGGCTTTGGCCACACTGTTTGAGGCAGATCCCTAAATATTGGGCTGTCGTAAAAGTCATGATGTATTTTTTCTATGTTTTTCATTGCAAAAATGCATCATGACTTTACAACAGTAGATATTTTCAATTTGGACTTTCAAAGCATTTTGTCTGTGACTATTGTACTTCGAAAGGGGAAGAGAGATTCTGAGACATTTCAAGCCAGAGGAATTCAGACCACTGTAGTCAGCTTTTTATTGTCTACCCAATCTGGATTATCCATATGCTTTCCTGCTTCCTAGCATATTTCACCTCAGACAGGGAAGAGAAGAATGTAGGAATTTAAATTCAATATGTTACTACTCATCCCATCTTCCTCTAAAGTTGAACAAAGAAGATAGGTGAAAGCCAAAAGGTGAGGGAAGATCTAAGATATCCTGAAGTGGGTTGCAGTCATGTACCCCTAACTGTGGCAGTAAAACATTTGGTGGTAACTAGAACAATAAAAAGGGAATGTGGGTTATTTCCCAACATTATAGTCCACAAGAGATCTAGGAGTGTAACTCATAAGTCACCAGTTCTAAGATTAAACACTACTTCTTCTTAGTTAAAAGTGGCATTGTGACATTCAGATATACCAATGCAGAAAACAGAGTGCATGTTACCTGCCTTAAGTGAGATCTGTGACAGACACTCAGTTATTCAAAGCTTCTGAGAGGTACTTCTTGACTGTCTACCAGAGTCTATAGGTCAAACTGAACCTAGAAAACTTTGAATAATATTGGTCTTATGGTTAGCTTTTGTTAAACCCAAATAAAATAAACCACTTGAATTTTGGATATATATATAAAACAGGACTTAGCCAAAAGCAGAACCATGTTAAAAGAATTCATGGAAAACTTCCCTGGCTGGGTGAGTATAGCGGCTCAATTAGCTGGCTTCTATAATTACTTCTCAACTCCAAGACCTCAGATACTATAACTATATGAAGATGGTCTATATTGGGTAGAACCAATATAAAAAGAGAACCAAGGGTTGGCAAACTCTTGAGATAGCAGTTTTTTGGAAGATGAACTCCATTAGAGTCCCACATGCTCATCCGCCAACCCTTGATCTGCAAACAAACTTACAGAGCTCAGGGCCTTAGAAAAGCCATGTCTCCATTTGAGTGATGGCTCCCACTGTAAGATGACCTGGAGTTAGTGGGAGCTAGACAGCCCTGTGAGATACTGAAGTCTTCTGGCACAATAGACCCTCGGTGCCTCCCTCCCTGCCAACATCTACAGTAGCTGGAAAATGAAGAATCACACAGAAGAACATGATCCCACTGAATAGGACTTACCCACTTCACCAGAGGGAGAAGTTCAGTGTTGGCTGACACCGCTGGCAAGTGTGCTGGGCAGCCAGGACCTAGGTCTTTTATAGGGGTTTTAATTGTGCCCTGAAGACCAACTTGGAAAGGAGACACCCACTCTGTGGGATGGCCTGATTCATTCCTCACCAAGCCCAGCTCCACCTCTGTCTCACAAATGGCTTGTTTATCTCACTATTTGCTCACGTAGCTATTTGGCATGGAGTTCACAGACCTTGCCCTCCTGACAGTCAGGGTACTGGCCCCACCTAGCATGAAAGGATAGAATATTTGACAGAATCTCTAATTTTCTTAATTTTAGCGATTACTAAAATTAAATGAAACAATAAAATCAAGAAATTAATGTTCAAAATCTTAATCAGTTATGACTTCAGTATAAAGTAGTAACCTCTAAGCATTTACTTTATTAAAAAATGTAAGTTCTAGGTTGGGGTTAAACAGAAAATGTGACATAAACTGATGAGAATTAATTTCTCCCTGGGATGTGACAATTCATGGGGAGCTGCTTTAACCCTGCCTGAAGCAATTTTAGGACAATGAGAGGGTATAGGAATTGGTTTTAGTTTCTTCTCTAAGCAAGGTGGGAAAAAACTTGCGTTTGTATTCTTGAGTCCTACGATGATTCTCCTAGAGATTGGGATTGCCTCCTAAGTAGACAGTTTTGGAAGGTACTTTAAAAATATGTTTCATTAAATTGTTCATAAGAGAACTTGAAATTTGTGAAATTTCATTCTTAGGGATAGTACGTCTAGAGGAAGTTTGCTTTTTCTTTTCTCATTAGCATATTGATGCCTCTGAAGAAAAAAGAGCTGGTGTAATGCATTATTGTAGATACAATCATCCTGCTCAACTCAAGTTACTAGTGATTAAGACACCGAAACACTTGACTCTGCTTCTCCTGGAAGCACATTAATGTCATTTGTGATTCTAGTCCATTATATCTGTCAGGGCTTTCTCAACCCTGGCGCTAGTTTGCAAAACTCAGTGCTGTTTTATTGTAACGAACTGGATTTTATCCCTGGTTGTCAGGACTCCCACCCTTACATTTCAGTCTATATGAAACTTTGGTTCACAGTAGGTTTATGGAGACTAATGAATGATTCAGTGGCTTTCGGCATTTCTGTCTCCTCCATTGCCCAACAGAGATAAGTACTAGTTTTCGAAATTCTGTGGAGACTCTGTAGGGTCCTTCCATGGAATGTAATTTGGAACTTAAACCTTGGTGGCTATTTCTTTATGTGCAGATTGATCCAAACGATAGTGAAGTTAAATTCTATTTGACCCCTCACTGCTGCCATCCCAAAGTGGGGTGAAAGGAAAGTGGAAGTTGTAGGTGATGGGAAGACAACTGTAAGCCTGGCTCACGTTGGCGCCCTGAAGGACTTCTGCACTGAAGCCTGTGATCGGGGTTTTTCCTAGAACTGTCACCATTTCTTGGGATTAGTTAACAAGCTAGATGTAGCAGCTCCTTAGTGAAGAGTGAAGATTTCTCTGCTTCCCCACCCTCCTTCTATTTAGGCTTTTATATAGTTCTCTTAATCTGTGGATTCTAGGATAGATTCTTTGCAACCACAAATCGTCGTGGAACTTCTATCTCTTACAGCAGATATGAGCCTTTTTTATGAGTGTCTTTTAAAGAATTCCCTGGACAAACCCAGCCTTATGTCTGATTCTGTTTTTGTCCACCTGTGTGTGGTCTGTGGGGAAACTTAGCCCAGGTGCTGGGATGCACTGGTGTGATTCTATTACCTTTCTATAGTCAATAAACTCAAAAAGGGACTGGGCATTTATTAGCTTCTATGAAAATAAAGGGAAAATATTCATTATTCTAAAATCATGTTTGAGCAAGCAAAACAAATATAGAGGCAAACCCAAAGGGAAAATACTTCTGAACAGCCTTGAGAAAATGGCCAAAATTGCCTTCATAGTAACAGAAAAACTTCTTCCTGAATGAAGCTAGATCCGAATGAAGCTAGACCTTAAATCCTGTTCTCTTGCTCATCCTTGTTAAAGTAAGGGAAAATATATTAACACCTGAACAAATCTAAGCTCATTAGCCTCTCTTCCTTGCTGCTCTTGGTTCATCATCAGAAAGATTTTAAGTAGATTCAAACGCTAACTTCTAAAATCAGGTTTGATACTCTCCTAATGAAGTAGCCCTCGTTGCTATGCAATGGTCTTTTATTTAACATAACATCAGTATTTAAAAATATGATTTTAAGAGGAGCCCCTGACATAACGTTTGGACAGGGAAACAATGTTCATAGCTTTCTAGTTCCTTAAAAGTTTGGTAAATCCTAGAGAATGTAGAAAATCATCAAGTACGCACATATTGGTTCAGTCTATTTTTTTTTAAAGACCAACTGAGAATTCTTTTTTGTGGTTCATCAAAAAAGAATGAAGTATTTATAATCTGATCACATCCATACTCTTTATAAACAAAAAGTCTCATTATCTGTCTTTTATAAGACTGGAGATTGAGGTGCTGAGAGGTCAGATAACATGCCTGACTGGTCCGGGAAGGACCCAAGGGTCACTGTTCCCTTCTGTAGAGATGCCCTCCTTTATCAAGGGTTAATGCCAGTGGGTCCAGAGCATAGCTACAGTATTGAACTGTTACTTGGCTTTGAGATGTGAGCTCTTTCCTACAGAGGAATTGAAAAGAGAAAATAAAATTTATATCACCCAGAAGATTTAGAATTACATCAGTCACGAAGCCTCCTCTGTGCTGAAATCTTTGGGAGTGGAGTTCTGCTGGGTTAACACACATAGAACTAAGGAAGCATTAGGTTTTCCTGGTCTTTGTCCCATTTCAAGGGCTCTTGCCCCATTTTCTTTTGTCAGAACCCAGGAAAAGTCGATAACAGATTTGACTTTCTGTGGCATTCTACTAAGACCAAACCATACCTTGGCTTTATTGGAAAACAACCAAAAAGAAAATTTAGATAAAGCAGAGAAGGGATCAGTGTCACTGTCAGCCTAATGGGCTTCGTCAGAACCCATATGAACCATGATATGGAACTCCGGGGAAATTTCTAAATCAGATGACTTTAAGATGGCTTTAAAAAAAAGTAAGATTCTTTGGTAAGCTCTCTAAATGAAGCTCTCCCCCATGAAGACCTTTTCTTTAAAATTATGTGTTCAGCCTTTCAAGTTTTTCTATTGTTTCTTCTTATTCATTGACCCACCACCCCTGGGGAACCCACCTCTGCCAGTCCAAAGCCCAATATATTTTCTTTGAGGTCCTATACAAATTCCATCTCCTCTCCAAAGCCTTTCTTGACCTTTACATATAATGATCTTCCAACTAAATAATTTTTTTCCCTCATAGTATGCATAGTCAGCATCATGCAACCTAATTAATGTGTAATTTCCATATTTTCCTCTAATTTAATGGGTGCTCGTCTTGTCTTCTCAATTAGGTTTTAAGTTCCTTGGAGGCAATGGTGTATCTTTTACTTCTACTAGGCGTTTAGTAAAATCCTTGCTGATATGATGTAATTTTATTGCATTGCGGCAGTTTAAATGGCCAACAAGTCAGAATGAGATGAGTTGCTTGATCTGGGATGAAGTTCTGTGGTTTTGGTTGATGGCCTGGGGAGGAGGGTGCATAGCATTAGGGGAGCCAGTCCTTCTGGGGCCTCTTTCTAGTTTCGCCACTTATAGAACAGATGACAGAGGAAGCATCACTCCACCCTTCTCTGGCTTCCCCCTTGCCCATCACTTCACCCCTTTGTTAAGTGAGGTGCTATAAGATATGAATCCCTTCCTCAGAGGGGAGCTGTGATAATTATAGCTTGTAAAGCATTTTGTGACTCTTAGATATAAAAGGGCTAATTATTGTGATCATTAATAATTCTTAATTTTTATCTTCTTCAAGGTAAATTATCCTTACTTTAATTATACCCCCACCCTGGTGGTAATTACACCTCTGAGAGTCAGCAGATGCTTTCATCTTACATCATGCCATACAGAGTGACTGGGCCCGGGGAAGCACGGGAGAACACGTCCACCTCTGCCCACTCCCACTGCCACCTGGAGCCTCAGAGGGCTCCTGGCTTTCTTTTCCTTGTCATTAACCTGGTCATAGACTCCATGTGGTTTGTTCTCTCTGTTCTGTAACTAGCTTTACCCTAACCAGCAGTGTCTCAATTGGAATTTGTTGAAAGACACGCTGAATGGGAAAAATAAATTTATCTTTTGTGTTTCGATGAATACTCTGGATGAAGGAAGCAGGCACCTTTGATTGGGCTGTGGAGACTTTGTGTGTCTGTTATAAAAAGGTTCACAGCTACCACGTGGAAAAAAGGCCATAACTCCTCACCGGTGGATGTGCTGTGTGACATTTTCTGTTCTTGGATTTAGATCTGTTTCTTGTAGAATGGTAAGTCACTCTTTGGCTTGAGATAAGAGGACTTGTATATAAAGAACCAAAAAAAAACCCTTTCTTTGAGAGAAGTTTTGCTTCTGACAATAAGGCATAAAGGAGGTTGGAAGCTGAGGTTTCACACTCAATAGATGCTTTAGGTTGTGGGAGTGAAGGTCATGGCTCCCAAAGGTGGAAAGAACACTTTCAGCACAGACAGCACGTGCCGGTCTGGCTGGAATATGTCCTCCAGGCCCAGACGTTCAATAGTCACCTGTGTCATGGTAGGGCCATCAAGTCCTAATCTTGAGTGTTTCAGCACCCTGAACCCCACTCCCCCACCTACCATGTCTGAAGGAAGTATGGAAGTGGAACAAGGTGGGGTGTATGTGTGTCAATGTCCAGAATTTATGGTGGCTTTCATTCTGATCCTTCTCCTTCAGAGGGGCACATGCTTCTCTGCAGTCTGCACCCCTACTCTTCCACCCTGCACCCTTTTTTCAGTTGCCTTCCTTCATTTCTTCTCTTCTACCTTAAAAAAATTTCCCCTTCCCCATTCCATCCTCAAAACCACTGGAAACTCAGGTAGGGAAATAAGATAAGGTTGAAGGGACTTTGTTGTGCATGCGTTTTGTGTGTGTGTGTGTGTGTGTGTGTGTGTGTGTGTGTGTGTGTGAAACCAGTTATGGTTCTGTCCCTTTGCTTCAAGGAAGATCTTGACTGAGTTCATAACATCAGTGGAGAAGCAGAAGACAGGCTGTGCATGTCTCTATTCTTCCCACAGTTGTCTCTTTGGGTTCACAAGCATTTACTGAGTCCCCCATTCTATACCAGGCTTGGTACAAGGCACTGGACCTCTTACCAGAAGGTACCCCAGCCCTGCCCCCTGAGGGTTTGGAATGGGAGATACTGTGATAAGAAAGGTTTAATTCCCCAAAGAAGGCTATATATTAGTATTTGTTTGTATGTGCTATGATTATTTTCTAATAACATACACACACAAACCTGAAGTGGTTACCTGTAAGTAGAGGGGTGGGGAAGTGCCTTTTTCCTCTATATGTTTTAATACTTTTTGATATTTGAACCAGGTGAATGTGTCACCTATTCAAAAATTAAATACATTAAATTCTAAAAAAAAAAAAAAGTTTAGTTCCAAGAGAAAAGAGATGAAACAAATAGAAGAAAACCATCAGAATATCATCTGGAATTCAAGCTTCCGTTCTTAGATGTAAGAGGAGAATTCCTAGAGATCAATTTTTCTGGAAGACAAGTATGCATTTTCCTTGCTTTGTGTTGTACCTGACAGCGTACCTGGAAATGAGTAATTTTTTTTTTTATAGGGCAGTGTCACTGGCCCTCATATGTGGGATCGGAACTGGGGCCACTGGCATCTCAAGCCAGCTCTTAACCACCGCGCCACTCAGCCGGCCCGAGTAATTTTTTTAAGTGTGAAGAAGCTAAATAGTCCTTAAAACGTTTACACCTTAAAACTCACTAAAAAGGGGCCGGCCGAGTAGCACATTGGTTAAGAGCTGGCTTGGGACACCAGCTCTGAGCATCAGGGCTCCTGTTCAGGATCCCACATGAGGGCCAGTGATGCTGCGCCCTCTACAGCTAAGATGGGGAACAACAGCTCGAGGTGAAGCTGGGCTGCCCTGAATTGCTGGGGAGGGTGTAGCTGCTGTAAAGCTACTGTGAGTGGCTGGCAGCCAGCGTGAGCTGCCATGAGCCACCGTGAGTGGCCGTCCAGTGGCCAGGGACTGATATGCCTCACCAGAGAAGAGCGCAATAATACCAACACCGGCCAGTGAAGCACCATCCTCCACAATTAGATTGAAGAACAAAAAAGGACACCAACTTGTCTGTTCCCCTTTCCCAATTCCCCAATAAAACCTTTAAAAAACAAACAAAAGAAATTCACTAAAAAGTTTGCACAATAAGCATTTGTTTTAGGCTTTCAGTTATTCTGTCAAATGTGTAATTGGAACTTTTCCGGTATCTTTCTTTGAGGCTTGTCCTTATCTGCAGACGAAGAGTGCTGTGAATGCGTCAGCTTCTCTGGGTGTCTGAGCTGCTCTGGGCTCTCAGCTGGTTTGCTGTCCGCTCTGGGCAAAGGGTGCACCATTAAAGGTGCACATCATTTGAATGCATCCTTGGGACACATTTCTCAAATGACACAAACAAGTGCTTTCAGTGGCACAAATTGGGTCTTTTAAGGGAGCTACATCTTCCGTATGTGTTACAAATGGGGAACGATGACAACTTCACACAGGGCAAAATGTCAGTTTTTCTGACATTAATGTAATACTTTTTTTCAGTGCCAATATTTTTCAAAAAATCAGATTTTGGGGTCCCTTTTGCTATGCTTTTCAGATTGCAAAACTCTTTGAAAGTCTCTGAATATAAGCCCTATTATTTATATACCCTCACCTGTCCCATGGATGTCCACAGTGCCTTGCTACTCAGTTAATCAAAAACTTTCCCCAAAAACCTGTTAAATGGGACACTAGATGAAAGGGATGAGGAAATTGGAAAAGACACCATCCGTGTATTCAGATGATATGATAGAATTGTGAAGTCTGGTTATGATTCACAAGCGCTCTATAGGTTGAAGAAGGAAGGCACCACTGCTGGTTAAAGTAGTTCGGAGGGCTTCCGGGAGGAGATGTGGCTTGTTCTGAATAGGATGAGTGGATTCCAGACAGGCCAAGCAGACTAGGAGGCATTGAGGGCAGTGTGAGGAAAGCTGGGAAGTGGGAATGGGCAAAGTATATTTTGAGAAAAAGATAACTGACCAGTCAGACTATAGTGGAGAATTTGTCACTCTTTGATAAAGGGCTGTCTGTATCTCCTTGGTACTCTCAGGGGCTGACTGTACAGAAGAGATGTTGGTTTCAACCATCCATCTATTGATTTAGAAAGGAATTGAGTACAATAAGATGTAAGTTCCATGAAAGCGGATCCAGATTGGTTTTGTTTGCTGCTGTATTCCCAGTGCCTGTCATAGAGCTGGGACTCAGGAAATATTTGTTAATTGAAAGGCTGAATGAATTGCATTTATATGCCTTATATACAAGACCCTAGTGCCATGATCAGAAAGTTGTCCTGTGAGAGTTCAGAAAAAAAAAAGTCACTTTCTGATGGGAGATTAGGAGGAAGAAGGGGGATAGAAAAGGAATGGTGAGAGGAGTCACAATGAACCTAAGACAGGAGAGAGGGCACAATTTTATTTTTAAAAATCTTATTGAGAGTATGGAATGGGTGGACTGGGTGTCTGGGATGGTGGTCAGGATGAAAGGGATGGGGGTGAGGATGAGAGGGACAAGAGTAATAATAGTAAAATTAATATCCTAGTTCTCTCTCCACTGACCTGGTTAGTGCTTTCTTTTGGAGATTAAAAACCAAGGTTGGGGAGGGTTGGCCGAATAGCTCTGTTGGTTAAGAGCTCTCTCAGGAGTGCGAGCTGAGCTCTGAGCAACAGCAGTTCGATGCCCAGCTCGAGCTGAGCTGCTGCTGAGCTGCCAACAGGTGGCAGGAGGGCTCAGCTTAAAAAAAAAAAAAAGTCTATTTTGGCCGGCCAAGTGGCGCGGTGGTTAAGAGCTGGCTTGGGACACCAGCGGCCCCAGTTTGGATCCCACATATGAGGGCCAGTGACACTGCCCTCTAAAAAGAATTAAAAGAAAAACCAAGATTGAGGAAAAGAAATTATTTTTGCCAAAGGACTGGTTTCATATCTATATCTTAAAAGCAATTCCAAGAGTATCACCTGAACCAGCCTGAGTTTCCTGTGCTATTATTATTCAAATGAGGACTTGAATAAGCAGAATTTGTCTCAGTGAGGAAAACTGCCTGGGGCACCAGCCTAGGTGAGGCTAAGTGGACTGGTTTTGCCCATATTTAAACAATGGCTCATGAAGAAGGCCTCATCTTTCTAATCCAAGTATCTGCTGTATTTCAGCCTAATCCTCTGCACTCAGCATCATATAATCAATTCAGTCTAATCAAATTTACTGAGCCCTCGCCCAGGTACTGAGAATGCAAAGATGGAGAAGAGATACCTCTGTCCTACATTTCTAGCCTAGTGGAGAGAGTTTTGGCTGATATGACATGGTGGTGGTGGGGTCTATTTTTTGTTTTTGTAATTATCATTATCATCACCACCGCCATCACCACCACCACCACCACCACCACCACCACCACCACCACCATCACCACCATCGCCACCACCATCACCATCACCACTGCCATCACCACTGCCATCACCACTGCCACCATCACCGCCACCATCACCGCCACCATCACCATCACCATCACCATCACCATCATCATTACTCTAAGCCAGATATGATAGTAACCGTTGTCTCATTTAATTCTTAACCAATTCTGTATAGTAAGTATGATTATTACCGTTTAGTAGATGGGGAAACTGAGACTTTGAGATTTGAAATGACTTACCTAAAGTCAAACAAGTTGACTAGTGGCAGAGCTGGAATTGAATCCAAATTGATCTGACTTTAAAACCCATACCTACTCCTTTACATCTTTGCTGCCTGTGTGGAGGTGACAATTCTTTGATAGGGAAAGTACCAGTTAAAAGATCGTCCCTTTATGTGCCCCCCCCCCCCACTGTAGTTTAGGTCATGCTTTTGCCCCCTCTGGAGTGGTTAGAACAAGCACATGCTGTACAGCATGCAGCCCTCCAAGCAGGTGTCAGTTTCATGAAGATGGGCCCCTCAGCCACAGGTACACAGAAGCTCATGATCCCTGTTAGGAAGCTGGGAGGATCTTGTCTCCAAAGAGACACGGTGATAATTAAGCCAAGAGAGCTTGACTTCAGCACTGTTTTTCTCCCCAGACAACTTGTGTGAAGAAACCAGGCTTGGGCCGGCCGAGTGGCGCGGTGGTTAAGCGCTGGCTTGGGACACCAGTGGCCCCGGTTCGGGTCCCACATCTGAGGGCCAGTAACACTGGCCTCAAAAAAAAGAAACCATGCTTGGCCAAGACCAGTTTGTGCAGCTCATGGAGGCACTGGGGCTGAGAATATCCTGCAATCAGATACCAGTGCAGTGACTGCTGAATGTCATGTGCGGACCTTGCAGACTTTTAGCCACAGCTTGATTATAATCATTAAGCTTTTATAGGACACTGAATGTATTGCAAAGGATATTATGATCTTAGTTTTATTAGATGTTCCCATCCAGACCAGCCTAATGAAAGGGCTGCTGCCTCTGCATTCCAGATATGGCAAGCGGGCTATGATGAGGTTAAGTTTTCTGCCAGAGGTCACCTGGAGGTTGAGCTGGGTTCTGATCTGCTGGAGTGTCCAGATGTGATTTTCTCCTTTGAGCCAATCCATTTATGTGGGATCCATGGAAATTTAGAGCTAATGCAATAATATGTTGGGAGTTTGGAAGGTAGTAGAACATGTTGTTTGAAATTTGTCTTTTGTCCTCCAGTGTGATTTTGGTGTCCAGAGCTTGATGAATCAAATGTAAAAGAGCTTAGGGCCTGCTGACTGGCTCAATTGGTTAAGAGCTCGCTCAAGAGTGTGAGCTGAGCTCTGAGCAATAGCAGTTCAATGCCCAGCCCTAGCTGAGCTGCCGCTGAGCTGCCAACAGGTGGCAGGATGGCTCAGCTAAAAAAAAGTAGAAGAGCTTAGTCATTCTTATCACTTGTTTGCGGTTCTCCCCTTTCTTTAAAAATTAACATTTTTAAAAATATTAAAGTATAGTTGATATACAATAATCCATGAATTTTGGGTGTACAATGTAGTTCTTTATATATTTTTGGTATTAACCCTTATGGATATGGATATATCATTTGTGAGTATCTTCTCCACTCAGTGGGTTGCCTTTTCATTTGGTTGATGGTTTTGTTGTGCAAAAGCTTTTTAGTTTGATGTAGTCCCATGTGTTTATTTTTGCTTTTGTTGTCCTTGCCTGGGGAGACACCCAAAAAAATATGTCTTAGACTGATGTCAGTTTCCTACCTATGTGTTCTTCTAGGGGTTTTATGGTTTCTGGTCTTACATTTAAGACTTTAATCCATTCTGAGTTTATTTTTGTATGGTGTAAGAAAGTGGTCCAGTGTCTTTTCTCTCCCCCTCTCTCCCTTTCTTCCTTTCTCTTGCTCTTCTCTCTCTCTCTCTCTCTCTCTCTCTCTCTCTCTCTCTCTCTCTCTCTCTCTCTCTCTCTCAGCTGTCCAGTTTTTCCAACACCATTTATTAAAGAGACCATCTTTTTCTCATTGTATATTCTTGCCTCCTTTGTTAGATTAATTGATTACATAAGCGTGGGTTTATTTCTGGGCTCTCTATTATTCTGTCCCATGGATCTATGTGTCTGTTTTTGTGCCATATGGTTTCAATTACTACAGCTTTATAATATAGTTTGAAATCAAGGAGTGTGTGATATCTCCAACTTTGTTTTTCTTTGTTTCTCCCTTGTTTATGTGCCATCTTTTCCTCTACTCTCCAGAAGCTGGTCTTGGATGAGAGATTCCAAGTTCCAGGCACTTGGAAAGGGACCCAGGTGGTGGGTGGTTGCATCATGCTGATCGCAGACTACACAAGACCACCCAATTGCTCTCTCTTGCTTGGAGGTGGCATTCTGATACCCTCTTATTCTCTATGTAGGGTTTCTAGTTAAACCACTAGTTTTATGGGATCTTCTTAGGTATTCACTTACTTCAGGCTCTAATGTAAACTAAATTTGGGAACTCAGGGTTAAGCAAATAGAAATGAGTTATTTATTTATTTTTTATTATTCTTGTGCAGCAGGACTTCTCAAAGCCTCATGTATGTAGTGAGTTTCCAAAGGGGGACTCTAGTGTAAACCGTATCTGAAACTCGTGGACCACTGACTCCATTTTCCACCCTCCAAGCTATCTTCTGACAGTGACATTCCATAGGATACTCCTGAGGAAATTTGAGCTGAGATTCTTGAGCATGTCTCATTCAAACAGGCAGCACACAGCCCTCTCCTTTCTGTGGCTCCTCGTCCTGGGGCTTCATTTGCCCTGTGGAGTCATGGGAGGGGAGGAAATGCTCCCTCAAGATTCACTTGGAAAGCAAATTTGGGGTGAAATGTCTTCCCTACTGCATAGACCTACTAAGCATGAGCTTGTACCCAAGGCCAAGAAGATATGAACCAGATATCTTCTGAACTTTCCTTTTTTTTTTTTGCCTTGTTCCATAATGCCAACTATAATATAATAAGTGAGTCTTTGATGATAGGATACTTGTTGGGATATAAGTTATTCTACGGGTCTTAGGAGCACAGATCCAGGAGGTTATGTTATGAACAACATCTTGAAATCATCTGTGCTAATAATTTTTCAACATAATAAGAATGTCTTTGTTGGGCCGGCCGAGTGGCGCATTGGTTAAGAGCTGGTTTGGGGATGCCAGCAGCCCCAGTTTGGATCCCACATATGAGGGCCAGTGACACTGCCTTCTACAGCTAACAACAGCTCCACCTGGAGCTGGGCTGTGTGAGCCCCGGCGACGGTGTAGGCTGCAGCCCCTGCTGCAGTGGGCTGCCATAGGCTACAGTGAGTGCCCGACAGCCAGCGTGAGTGGCTGACAGCCAGCGTGAGCTGCCAAGAGCCATGGTGAGCGACATCCAGAGGCCGGCGACCGATCTGCCTCATCCAGGAAGAGAGCAATGACAATACCAACATGGGCCAGTGAAGCAATATCCTCCGCAACTAGACTGAAGAACAAAAAGCTAGCAACTTGTCTGTTCCCCTTCCCTGGTTCCCCAACGCTGTTCCCCTCCCCCAATTCCCCAATAAAATCTTAAAAAAAAAAAAAGAAAGAATGTCTTTGTGCTAGCCCCACCAGATTTCCTCCCAGGACTGTGTACTTGGATCTTTCTTATACAGGATAGCATCAGAGGGTAAGATTGTGTCTTCTTTGGGAACGGTTAATGTATAAGTAGATTCTGGCTGGCCATGTGGTAAATTGGAGCTGGGGGATCCCTGCTGAGGGCCCAGCTCAGGCTAGTATTCTCTATGACCTTAGGTGAGTCACTGAAACTCTGGGCCCCTGTGTCTATCTATGAAATTAGGATAATGACTCCTGAGTCCTCCCTCCCTCCTGGAGGTGGGAGAACAAATGAGGTCGTAAATTGTGAAGTACTTTGATTACAGGAAAAAAAGCAAGAAGAGAATTTTTAGCATGGTTCTCCGTGCTCTTTTCCTTCCCTTGACATCGAAATGCAGAAACTTGGGAACAGATCCATGAAGAGAGACGCGAGGTCAGGAAGAGATTCCTGTGTGTGGAACTGGCCAGGTTTGGCACGGTTCTGGCTTTTACAAAGCATGAAACGTTCCCCTCCTTGATCAAACTGTGAGATTTGTGCACCCTGTCCTTCATCTATTAGTTGATGATCAGCTTCTGTTATTGTGGGATGTTCAGTGTGATTATTTTCTATTTCTGCATTAAATCTTTTTCCTACTACGTGTCAGGATTCAGGCAAGGTCTCTTCACCAAACCTTGCCTAACACCCATTTGCTGAAATTTAGACATGTTTACTGGATACTTGTCCTTCCATTGGACCTTTTTCCCCCCTGTGCCCAGGAAATCCAGGACTGGTGTTGTAGGCTAGTCCTTATCTCAGATCTCCAGGATCTGGCCTCTCAGTGACTTTCTGCTGTCATGGCCCACACCATTTCAGTTTTTTGCTGAGCTTATATTACTATTTTGATGCTCATTTTCTTGAGCTGAGATGGCGAAGAGGCTGGAAGGACTTGCCTGAGGCCTCAGGATGACTCATGAGCACAGGGGAGAGAGGGATGTGAGTGAGGGATTCTTCTTCCCTGACCTCACTTGAGCCCATTGCCTCCCAGGGACTTGCCAGCTTGGAAATCAGGTTTCAGAGCTAATGTGTTGTCTCCTCCCATCCATTGTTAATCTTTGATGCAATTCATTTATCTAAGGCATCACTTAGCCCATTATCTCCATGTGGTTCTCACTTGGTTGCAAAATGTTTCCCACCTCTGGTTCTACTTAAGTGCTAGCTGAGTCTCAGTCGTGAGGCTGTTTCCTGACCCTCCTTGTCTCTGGTCTCTTGTCCTTGTCAGAGGCTTGGGCTAACACCTGACAGGGATAAGTGCAGAGCGGTGGCTCAGGAGAGAAGGGAAACTATAATTTATTGAATGCCTTCCATTTGTCACGCTCCGTACCAGATACAAGAATACATAATAAACCTATGAGTGTGGTGGTCACATGTTGGAGATGAGCAAAAGGAGCACGGAGAGGCCAAGTGACCTGCCCAAGGTCCAGCCCACCCTTTTTCTCTGCTCCTTTGGGTTTTGCTAAACACTCTGAGGTGGCCACACTTCTTGTTGTTTACATAATGGTAATTTCTTGCATTTGTAGAGTGATTTATGGCTTCTGAAAGTTTTCACAAATTTGATTTTATTTTATGCTTCCAACAGCCTTATGAAATAGGCACCAAGGGTAATAATATTCCAGTGTTTCGTAGATGAAGAAGCTGATGCTGATGAGGTTCGGTGATTTGCCCAAGGTGCCCCTACTGTCTCGGGACCAATCTACACCATATCATTGATTATCAAAATACCCCTCACGTTCTATTTTCATTCTGCCACTCTTTTGATTAAGAAGTTTACAGTGACAACCTATTCCTAAATATACAATTGTCAGCCAGGGTTTTTCAAATCTCTTTGCCTGCTGACCTTCCCCATCCATTCATCCATCATTCATTCATTCACTCACTCATTCATTCAACAAACCTTAATTAAACACTTGTGATGTGTGAAGAACTGAGAATACAAAGAGGGATGATACATGGTCCCGGCCCTGGAGGAGATTACAGTGTGGTCAGGGAGTTAAGCAGTCCAAGCCATTATTTTAATCCAGGATAATGAAGGCTGTGACAGAAGGTGTCATGGGAGCATACTGAAGGGGGACCTCACCCAGATAGTGGGCTCCAGGAGGGCAGCTCAGAGAAGGTGGAGCTTGTGCTGAATCCTGTGGGACAAGTTGGATGTAGGGTGTGCGACAGGGAGGGATGGGGTGAGGAAACGAAAGCTAAGCAGGGGAGATCATGGAGGACTTTGTGGGCAAAAGTAAGGAATTTAGGCTTCATCCTGTAGACTATGGAGAGTCATTATAGGATTTTAAGCAGGAGATGACATGATGACACAATGAGGTCTGCATTTTAGAGAGGTCACTATGCCAGGAGCATTGAGAATGGAGTGGAGGAGGGCCAGACAGACTAGCAACAGGAAAGTCATGTAGGTATTCACTGCAGTGAAACAGGTGAGAAATGGAGGCCCGAATGAAGGTGTTTATAGTTGCGCCAGAGAAAATAATTTGAATCAGAAAGAGTTTAAGAAGTAGAAGCCCATAAGGTTTGCTGACATACTGGATAGAGAAGGTGAGGAAGAGGGAGGAGACAGGGGGAGGTCTGAGTTTCTGCTCTGAGCAGCTGGGCAGGCAGTGGAACTCTTTACAGGGAAAGGAGCTCTACTCTGAGCATGTTGAGTTTGAGGTGACTGGGAGACACCTAGGGAAAGAGGGAGTGGGATGCATAAGTCTGGAACTCAGGGGAGAATTCTGGGCTGGCGATAGAGGCTGAAGCCATGAGCAGGAAGGAAGTGATTGCAACCTCCATAGGACCTGAGATCAACCAGGAAGAAGAGTGCAGTGGTTCTCACTCTTAGCTGTGCCTTAGAACTGCCTGGGAAAACTTTAAGAAGCCTGATAGCTCGGGTCACACCACAGAGCTATACAATTAGAATTTTGGGGGGTGGGATCCAGGCGTCAGTGTTTTTCAGAACTCTCTATATGATAAAGGGGCAGCCAAGGTGGACAAAGGTGGCTTTCAGAAAGGAGTGTAGGGAAAGCCTCATTAAAGGTGACAAAAAGGGGAGGACAAGCTCCTGAGGGAGCCTAAGAAGTTTCCTGAGGATAAGAGAACCTGGAGAGAAAGGGGACTATGGATGCTGAGGTCAAGGAGAAAGGCATGAACCCCTCTTGTGCATAATCTCAAGTCACTTCCTCAAATGACCCTTTCCTCCAGGCACCAATCTGTATGCTGTTCCCTTCATGTAATGTGGTAGGTACTTTGTGTGGGTCTCCACTCAAACTGTTCCCGTGCCCAGGGTTCCACTCCATATTGCACACTTGGCTCAAAGCTCCTCGTCCAAAGAATAGCTGGTCAATCTTACCAGATTCTGATTTCTCCTGCTTAGGAGCACTTAGACTCAGAAGAGCTGAGTTCAAATCCTGCCTCTGCTACAAGTTAATTACAGAGACCCGGTGGGGAAGTCATAAAGCTTTTTACCTGTAAGGTATTTGTAGCTGAGACAACTTTGAAGGGTTGACAGAAGATCTGTGTGTGGGAATGTCAAAAAGGTCTATGTGTGGTGTACAGTACGGGTGGTACTGCTCAACTTGACACTTATTCCTAGATTGCTTTGCAATCAGACCTCTCTCTCTTCTCTCTCTCTCTCTCTCTCTCTCTCTCTCTCTCTCTCTCTTCTTTCTCTGTCTCTGTCTCTGTCTCTGTCTCTGTCTCTCTCTCTCTCTGTTTGTTCGACTTTTAACTGGGTTATAAACCCCTTGAAGACAGAAACTGTTTTGTTTCTTTTCTGAACGCCTTTTAGCTCAGTGGGCTGTGGTGATTCTCAGGTGCCATCCAACATGTGCAGGCTCGTGGGGTTAACCAAGTGCAGTGTCCCTGAGGACGTTGCTCCCAGGGGATGGGACTCCTGGAGCTTTGAGCAGCATCAAGACTCAGGTGCTAGCTAGCCTGTGCAGGCATGGGGTATCATTTGAGTCAGTGTCATCTAGTCCCAATCTGTAGGCTGCAAACACTTATGGGAAAAATCCTAGGTGTGTGCAGGAAATGGGAAAGGATGGAGGCAAAACCACCTGATGGCTGCCCACCTCACTCTGAGGAAAACCCAGAATCCTCAGGCCCACCCGGCCACCCATGATTGCAGGTCTGCAGAGCGACCTCTCCGACCTTGACTCCTGTGACTCACCCCGGCTCGTTTTGTATCCACGTGTCTCTTTACTATTTCCTGACACACCATTGATTAGAGCCTTTGCAGCTGCTGTTCCCTCTTCCTGGAATGCTTTTCCCCAGATACTTCTTTCCCTTATCTTCTTCAGGTCTCCGCTCTAATGTTGCCTTCTCGGGAGACCCACCCTGACAACCTTATGCCATATTGTGAACTTCAACATTTCTTCCTTCACTGCATTTCTTTTTCTGTAGTACTTGTCATCATCTGATATAATGTGTATTTTACTTATTTATTCCCTATTGTCTCTCCATTGGGATGTGAACTCTACAAGGACCACTTTTTTTTTTTTTAAGATTTTATTGGGGAATTCGAGAAGGGAACAGTGAACTCTACAAGGACCACTTTTTTTTTTTTTAAGATTTTATTGGGGAATTCGAGAAGGGAACAGTGTTGGGGAAATGGGGAAGGGGAACATTGTGTTTTTCCAGGAGCCACCAGCTCTAAGTCAAGTTGTTGTCCTTCAATCTTAGTTGTAGAGGGCGCAAGCTAAGCTCCAAGTCCAGTCACCGCTTTCAATCTAGTTGCGGGGTGGGGTGGGGCACAGCCCACCATCCCATGCGGGAGTCAAACTGGCAACCCTGTTGCTCAGAGCTCGCGCTCTAACCAACTGAGCCACCCAGCTGGCCAAAGTAACGCAATTTTAAACAACTTCTGTAACCCCGGTGTCTAGGTGGCTCTTTAAACACAGCAGGCACTCGTATTTGTTGGTGAATGAATACATGTGTAAATGAATGAATGAATATAATTTACTCATCAATGGTGAGGATATTTTGAACTGGTAGACACCCAGTAGGGCAAAGAGTCTGACTCCTTTCCTTACTCTAGTTTCCTTATCGGGTTTTATTTAATCAAATTACAGTGAAAACTCTTATTCTTTCCTGTGGGGAGGATGACTGTTTAGCTTCCTGGCTTTTTTTGTTTTGTTTTGTTTTCTCTCAAAGGGAATAAATCCTAAAGAGAGGGCTCTGTAGTTTGCTGACTCTTCCTTTAAGCTCACTCCTCCCTCCTGAAGGTGGCTCCTAGTCCTCTGGAAACTCCTACCGTTCTTTGAAGGGAATTTTCCAAAAATAGGGGATTCTTTCTTTGAACTTCAAAGACAAATGGAGAGAATAATTCGGGCATGTTGGTTTGTAAATCTCTGGGATTAACTAACGCTCTGATGAGGTCGATTGCATTAGAAGTGCAGATTTTTTCCAAAAGAGTGTGGATGAATTTGCAGAAGCTAAAGCACAACGGCTGTGTGTGCAAGGGCCTCCCAAAAGTGTGTGGACACCACTCGCTACCTCTGCTTTCCTCAGTGAGACGGAAGCAGTGGCTGCGTGGACCATTGGTCCTACCCAGGAGAGCACTTGGGTGATTCACAAGCCCCTCGGTTTTCTGCTCAGGCACATGGTGGTGGTGGCGGGGAGGTTAACTGTGAAATGTGCCTTCTTTTATTTCTCATCTGACTCACCACAAACTCATCTGGCTACACTGTAGCTGAGAGTAAGGCACATGAGTGAAAATATCCCAGACCTTTGTTGTTTTAAAACCAGGCTCTGACAGAGGCTGGGAAACCATTTGGCAAGGACGTCAAGGCAGAGATTTCTGGGTTGTATGGGCTGTTGCACTAGGAGACCGCTTTACATTATAGAATTCTAGAGTTGGATCACCTGGTTCAACTTAGAGATCATCTAACTCAAGTCCCGTCCATTGTCAACGTCCCTCGGCCAGAACACTGACAGAGGAGCTCATTGTCTCTTCTCAGCAGGGCTCATGAGAAGATCACTGCCTCCTGAAGCAGTGGACTCTGTTTTGGGAATGTCGTTAATAGAAGGACATTTTTCCTTAAATTGGATAAAATCACCATCCCTTTAACTTGTACCCACTGACTCTTGTCATGTTCTCTCAAGCAAGGTGGACTTGCTCCTTACCCTGTGTGACAGGCTTCAGTTACTTGCAAACGCCTCTACCATACTTTAAGCCTTCTCCAGGGGAGGATCCTTCACCACACTTGGCTGGAAGTACTCCAGGTGGCAGCGCCTCTCCTGATCTGGAAGCAGTGGTGCAGGGCAGAGAGTTCTGGCTCCTTCCTACCCCAATGCCGCTTCTATTCATTTCACCTAAGGTTGTGTTAGGCCTTTTTTTTTTTTTTTAAATTGAAACATTTTAATTGTGGTAAATGCATATAACATAAAATTTTCCATTTTAACCATCCTTAAGTGTACCGTTCATTAGTGTTAAGTGCACTCACATTAAGTCCAGTCAGTACTCGTTTCACTTTGAAAAGCAAATTCTGTTCCTATTAAAACCTTGCTCCCCATCTCTCTTCCCCCCTACCCCTGGCAACCACTGTTCTACTTCCTGTTACTATGAACTTGACTACTCTAGGCGCCCCATGTAAGTGCAGTCCTGCAGTATTTGTCTCTCCATGACTGGCTTATTTCACTCAGCATAATTTCCTCAAGGTTCATCCATGTTGTAGCATGTGTCAGAATTTCCTTCCTTTCTAAGGCTGCATAATATTCCACTGTGTGTATAGATCACACTTTGTTTATCTATTCATCCATCAATGGACACTTGGGTTGTTTTCATCTTTTGGCTCTTGTGAATAATGTTGCTATAACATGAGTGTACAATTATCTCCAAGATACTGTTTTCAATTCTTTTGGGTATATACCCAGAGGTGCAATTGCTGAGTCATATGGTAATTCTATTTTTAATTTATTGAGGCCCTGCCACACTGTTTTCCACAGTGGTTGCATAATATTAAATACCCACCAACAGTGAACAAGGGTTCCAATTTCTCCACATATTTGCCAACACTTATTATTTTCTTTTGCATTTCCCTGATGCTTACTGACATTAAGTGTCTTTTCATGTGCTTATTGGCTATTTGTATACTTCTTTGGAGAAATGCCTCTTCAAGTCATTTGCAGAGTTTTTAGTTGGATTGTTTGAGTTTCTTTTGTTGTTGAGTTTTAGGACTTATTTTTATATATCCCTGATATTAATCTCTTATGAGATCTACAATTTACAAATATTTTCTCCCATTCTGTGGGTTGTCTTTTTGCTCTGTTTGATCGTGTCCTTTGGGGTACAGAAGTTTTTTATTTTATTTTATTTATTTTTTATTTTTTTTTAGCTGAGCCATCCTGCCACCTGTTGGCAGCACACAGTGGCAACTCAGCTGGGGCTGGCATCGAACCGCCGCTGCTCAGAGCTCAGCTCTCACTCTTGAGCGAGCTCTTAACCAACTGAGCCACTCGGCCGGCCCCAGAAGTTTTTTATTTTGATGTAGACCAATTTATCTATTTTTACTTTTGTTGCCTTTGCTTTGGGTGTTATGTTTTAGGCTGTCTTTCTTTTTTTCTGAAAGCAATTCAGCTTGCTGCTCTCACATTGTGATGACAATCAATTAGAAGCCCTGGTTAGATTTTTCATGTCTAATGCTATTTTATTTATTTATTTTATTTTTTTAAATTGGGGAATTGGGAGAGGGGAACAGCGTTGGGGAATCAGGGAAGGAGAACAGACAAGTTGCTGTCTTTCTGTTCTTCAGTCTAGTTGAGGAGGATGTTGCTTCACTGGCCCATGTTGGTATTGTCATTGAACTCTTCCCGGATGAGGCAGATTGGTCGCCAGCCTCTGGATGGTTGCTCACCGTTGCTTTTGGCAGCTCACACTGGCTGCCGGTCGCTCACGCTGGCTGCCAGCCACTCACTGTAGCCTATGGCAGCCCACTGCAGCAGGGGCTGCAGCCTACACCATCGCCAGGGGTCGCACAGCCCACATCCAGGTGGAGCTGTTGTTAGCTGTAGAGGGCAGTGTCACTGGCCCTCATATGTGGGATCCGAACTGGGGCTGCTGGCATCCCAAAACCAGCTCTTAACCAATGCGCCACTCGGCCGGCCTTCATGTCTAATGGTATTAAGCCTCTGACCTTCATTCTACATCCTCACCCACATTTGCGTATCTAAAGCTTACTCACCCTTAAAAGCCAAGGTCAAGTGCTTCGTCCAGCAAGCGAGCCAGTAGTATCTATCAAGTAGATGTAATTGTTTTCTCCCCCTGGCCCTTGTATTTGATTATCAGCTGATCATCGTATTGTTTGAATTCAATGTATCGATTTCTGTGGACCACATCTCTCAGTAGGCTGTGGGCCAATTGAGGGCAAGGCCAGGTTGAAAGATGTTTGCGCCCTCCGCAGTACCTGGCCTGTGTTTTGTGTGTAACTGTTCTAGCAAAGACCCGTTGGCTTGGCCGTGACATGCCGGATTCTGTTTCATGAATTATAGCACCTCCTGGTTAGGCTCTTTTTATTGGCTTGGGAGGCAGTAAAGTGATTTTACAACATGGACTTGAGAAGTCAGCTCTGAATTTGCATTCTGTTCTTGCTGCTTCCAAGATACATAACTTAGGGTGAGTAATCTCCTGATGCCTCGGCTTTCTCATCTGTCAGATGGAGATGATACAAAGCCCCTTACTTCCTAAGATTCTGTAGAGTAAGGCATGGAAGCAGTCAGCACACATCAGGTGCTCAGGGAAAGTTAGTGGTGGTTATTTTTACTTGTATTTGCAAATAGTTGTTTGTTTTTTTTGAACCCATCACATGGAATTGTGGTTGTTTTCTGCCCCCATAGATTGTGAATTCTTCATGGCAGTCACCCTGCCCAAGTGCCCTCTACCCGCAGTGCCCAGCAGAGCATCCAGCAAACTGCAGTCATCAATGTTTGTTGGATGAGTGAAGGAATGAAATGGAGATTTTTCTCTGCAGCCCCAAAATTATACAAATGCATATGTAAGTAAGATGCTTCTGTCCTTAGTAGGCATTCACTGTGGGGCCTTGTAAATGAGCAAGATCAGTGACCTCCCCAGCTTTAGGGAAGTGTGCGAAAGACAGACTTGCAGATTGGGAACTTTAAAATAAGCAGAATGAATTAGAATGCCACAGTAGAGAACAGAGGCAAGTAGGAGCAGACAGGTGGAGCGGAAAAATGAAAGACTAAGGTGGGAGTAGGGTATGGCTTTACGGAGATGAAATTTAAATGAGTACAATAGTAATTGAAGAAATCCATCCACCTATTTAAAACCGAATCATTCATTAAAACCCAGGACAGCTCCTTCCTCTACCATGAAGACATTTGTCTTGTCCCACCTGCTTATGATCTACCCCCACTTTGAGCCTCCATGTTGCTTTCTTTCTTATCGTCTTACCACCTCCTGTTACAGCTCTTGGTGTGCATGAGGTGATCAACAAATGTTGTACATTGTATCGTTGTTGCTTATATGACAACTTAGCACCCTCCTCTACCCCTGACTAATTACAAGCTCTTCTGGGACATGAGTTGTTATCATCACAGTTCTCTAGTGCCTAGAATGTGCTAGGCATCATGCCAGGCCCTCCACAGGTCCTTACAGCCACCCTATAAAGATGTTATTATCAGAATTTTAACATGAGGAACCCGAGGCTCAAGTCACACAGGAAATTCAGTGGTTAGGCCAGGATTGGAACTGACTTCTATTGGACTCCCAGACTGCTACCTTTAACCCCGCAGCATCCTACTCAGAGCATAGACACTGCGCAGTTGGAGAATGATAGCGGCTGGAGTAGAAACTGGTGACCAGTTCATGTAACAAAATCTCACATGTTCACTGGGTGGAGAGCGCCACACTGTGACCTATTCCCTTCCCAACAGCCTTTGTCATTCATTTTCTAGGCATCTAGAGAGGGAGGGAAGCCTGATCAGTAGATGGCGCTAGAACTCCATGTGGTATTTTTCTCCATTTTGCTTCCCAGGTGCTCTTCAGCCTCTGTGGAGTATTTACTGTATTAATCAGCCTGCATGATTCATCTAGACATTTAGTTTTAAACCCATAGCATTATGACCTGAAGGAGATATTATAGACTGTATTGTGACAACTCCTCATTTTAAGGAGAAAACCGGAGCACAGTAAGGAGACAAAATTACCCAAAGTCCTATGTGGTATTAGCAGTGTCAGGATTGGAACTTGAGTTTCCTGACTCCCAGTTCAGTGCTCTCTTTCTGAGACTGTTGCTATCTCTTTAATGGTGTTCTCAGTGCCCTTTCCTGTCAAGAATACAAGTTGCTTGTATGCAAAATGCAACAAGAGATTGTATTTTGACAGTAAATATCCAGTCAATAAATATTCAATTCAAATTAGGCTCCAATGGCATAAGTAAGTCTCCTAGTGAGTTAGCCAGCAGCAGTGGCTGCAAATCCATTTGTGCTGGGCTCTCAAAGGAATAGGGGACTCCTCAGCCTCCGAAGGGTCTTAAGCTTTGGTGGAAAGATGCCATTGAAGCAACATGTGGCAACATGTTTGCGTATGTGGCTCTCAGGAGGCAGAATGGACAAGCAAACTGAGTGTGGAGGTCAGCAGAGCACTGAGGGAGGATTAAAGGAGGCCAGTTTGGAGCTGGCCTTTCAAGGGGGTGACAGATGGGAACCACTGGGTTTGGACCAAAAGGGAAAGGGAGAGCGAGTGGAACAAGTAGTAAGAAAATAGAATAGTAAGACAATAGTTGGGGATCCTGCAAATCATGAGAAGTGTTAGTGGTACTGAGAGATTACCTGGCCCTCAGGAGTTCTGTTTGAATGGAGCTTGGGGTGGGAGTGTACAGGAAGTCTAAGAGAGGAAGGTGGGGACCTGGGATGTCGGGGTAGGTGGGTGGATGACAGCTCACTAAGGGCAGAGCGGGACAACTGACACAGAGTGGTAGTGCTAGGCATGGAGGGGATGGTCGTGATGTAATGGAGAGAATCCATTCAGTTGAATGTGATTCAGCAGCAGCCAGCAGGTAGTTATTCTGAGGTACCTGGGTGCCAACAATGATATGAGGCATAGGGTGTGGACCTTTTTCTGAAGAAACTTCTAGTACAGTCAGGGAGCAGGGAATGTTCACTGCTACCTACAATAACGTAGACTGGATGGGACGATGGTGGTGGAAGGTTTCTAGTCATTGTCTGAAGACAAATGAGTGGTTACTATTGCCTGGGAATAGGGGGATCAAGGAAGGCTTCTCGGAGGAGGTGGCACTTATGATACACAGTTATTGATCTCCTATGAAAATAATCCAAAAGGGGAAAAGATAGACCAACTAAATAAGCAAGAAAATATCAGATTATTAATCCCTTCGCCAATGTTATCTCAATTTATTTTTAAGCAACTATTGGAATTTTGAGCTCTGTTTTGCAGGTGAGGAAAGTGAGATTTAAAGAGATGAAGTTTTTCTAACTAAGATCATAAAATTAGTAAGTGGTAGAGCTAGATCTTAAATCCAGGTCTTTTTATTCTAATCCCAGTCTCTTCCCATGTAATTGACTAGTAACTCTGCTTGGTGCTGGAGATACAGCTATGAATGAGATGTGGTTTCTTCCATCTAGGACCTCACAGCTTGGTGTGGGAAACAGGCGAGTTTAAAGTCGACTTCAGTGCAGGGTTGGCCGAGTGGCGCGGTGGTTAAGCGCTGGTTTGGGAAGCCAGCGGCCCCGGTTCGGTCCCACATATGAGGGCCAGTGACACTGCCCTCAAAAAAAAAAAAAGTTCTCAAAATCGACTTCAGTGCAACGTGATAGGTTCTGTGCTGCTGAAAGGTCCACTTAACTAGTAGACTGTGAAGATTAGGGGAACATTTACATGGAGGAGACGGTGTAAGCAGAGGTATGGAGGCTGGGAAGTTGTCCAGTTGGAGCCCAGCTGGCTTATTGAGGCATTGTGAGGAACCAAGATGGAAGTGTGGACTGGGTCAGGTCATAGAGCGCTTCTCTGAGTGTTCATTGACACACACACTGACTGCGCAGGCACCAGGAGCAGCCACTGTTTTCCATGCAGAGGGTACAGTGGCCAAAAAGGCAGACAGATTCCTCACACCCGCACCCACTCAGATAGGGACAATGTACGACTAGTAACCTCACGTGTGCATCTTTGGGATGTGGGAGGAAACCACAGTTCCCGGAGAAAACCCATGCAGACATGGGAGGACGTGCCAACTCCACACAGTGGCCCTGGCTGGAAATCAACTTTTTTTCTCATCAATGAAACAACCTTATTTAAGGGCCTGCTGTGCAAGGCTTAGTAAGATATGGTCTTATTCCCAGTTTGGTAGCGGAGATGATACAATAGCGTGTGTAATAAACGACGTAACAAAAGTGAGTGAGCATAGAGGAAGGAGGGCTGAGCATCCTGGAAGACTCCTGGAGGTGGGACAGTTTAGTTGGGATGCAAAGCATGCCTAGATTTTTCCAGGCAGACAAGGGAGGGGAGGTATTTCAGGCTATGCCATGGTGTATTTCAAGATGTGAATTAATGAAAGACCATGGTGTGCCAAGAAAAGGTCTAGTCCTTGGTGTGGCTAGAGCACTGGATGCTCCTGGGAGAAGCCTGTCTGAGACTAGGCTGAGTAGGCCGTCTGGGTGAGATGGCGAAGGAAGGGACTGTGTGCCAGGCTAAGGTGTGCGAACTTTGTTCTAAAGTCGCTGGGAGCCACTGAGGAGAAGGGAGACTGAGGCAGTTGAAATGGAGAAGTGGTTGAGAGGGATGGAGGGTGCAGAGTTGGCAAGACTTAATGACCATTTGAATGGGGAGGTGAATGACGGAGAAGAGTCAAATCTGACTCCTTTGAGAGGGAAGGAACTGAACATGGCATTTAGAGGGGTTCCTTTTGACTCCTTATTTGTTTCCTATTGAGTTTCATTTTTATTGAGTTTCTTTTTTTTTTTCAGTGCCCAGGAACTCAGAGAACAAAGGGATCTTAGAAGTTGAGAAATGAGGTCCTATTCTTGGAAAATAGCCCATGAGTGAAGCCCCAAGAGCCCCACAGTGAAGAAGGAAAAGAGTCATGAGGTCATTGCTCACCGATCATTTATTGGGAATTTTAATACAATTCCATGGATTTTCTTGGGAAGGGTTTTCAGGTCCCAGGAGCTCTGGAGCGACAATTTGGGCTCACTGAAATCTGAAAACAGATGGCATATGCTTCTCCTGTGTTTAATATGGTCAGAAACTAGGAAGGCATCGAGCTGAAATCAGCCCACTCAGCTGTGGTGACAGGAGCTCAGGGGACAGCCCTTCTGGTGAAGAGTAGGTGCCAGGGAGCAGGAGGTGATGTGGACATCAGAGATGCCCTCTGGCCTCTGACTCTCCCAACAGCCTCTCACTGAGTATCATTTTAGTTTAGATGTTGAGGCCTGCAATTCCCGATGTTTCATACAGAGAAACTGAAGCATATGGAAGCCCAGGTGCCCTCTCCTCAGGCTCTGATGTGTATCTTCAGAATGCCTTTCCTGTTACTGAACTTTTGGGAGATTTTTCTACCTTTCAGTAGTCCAGCCCTGTCCCACCGACACAGCGGGCAAACCAGGAAATGATTTAAATCCCCAAGGGAATAAAAACTGGGATCTGATTAGTTCACCCAATTTACTACTCAGAGTTCACCCAACCAGAACACCATAGAATTGCTGCTCAAAGAACTAAAATGCCCCCCAAATAAATACTAGTCCTCAAAAGCATCCTTGCAAGTAGACAGAGAGGAGAGGAGAGAAGGAAGACATATACTTTCCATCTCTCAAACAGCAGTAAACATGAACTTGATACGTGGATTTCCTTCTTGGCTTCACATCCTGGTGTGCACACAGCCTACTGCCAACCCCCTGTCTGCATTTGCAGGTAGGCATAGAGGGGGTTGAGGGAAATGACTGCCTTGGTGGGGTGACTTCCACCCTGCTCTCTGCTCTGGGGCCTCCCACCGCTCTGGGTGGGATGGAAGGCCAGGTTACTGCATCTTCCCTGGGAGTCTTGGCTCTGGCCATCCCCATTCTTCGGGACTTTGTCTCTGTTAGCATAGCCTCGCTCAGTCCCTTGGGATTGTTGGTCCTGGACCCCTTGATCTCTCTCCTTCTTCTCAGGAGTTTGCCCACGGCGTTGACGCTGGCAGTTGGAATCCTCTTTGTGGCTTTGCCTGTCCCGAGGCTCACGGAGAGTGTCCTGATCCTCACAACTGTGTCTGCCCCAGCTTTGGTGTCCCTGCTCATCTTCCTCCTGGTCGCTCTGCCTCTGGCCATGACTCTGCCTGGTCTGGACCTGTCTGTGGCCCTGCTCAATGCTGTTACTCCTTTTGTGACAACCGGGTCTCTCTTGCTGGATTTGGGCTACAAGTTTGTGTTGGTGGCATTGGCTGTCCTCCTCGGACTCCTGGGCCTGGGGGCTGATCTGCTGCCCAACCCTCGACTGAAGTCTCTGTCCCTGACTTCGGTTCCCTTCCTGCCCTTGAGTCTGTTGACTTGGTCTCCCTGACCTTCCTGGTTGCCCAACATAGGAGTCCCTGCTGGTTCCCTCATGCCCTTTGAAGGACCTGTTCTGCCTAGCTTCCCCAGATTCCAACTGACTGGATTGACAGCTTGGCCCTTGTCTGTCTGTCTGGCTGTAATAGGAACTCTGGCCTTGTCTGTCTGTCTGACCACAGAGGGAACTCTGCCCTTGTTTGTCTGTCTGACCACAGTGGGAACTCTGGCCTTGTCTGTCTGTCTGACCGCAGTGGGAACTCTGGCCTTGTCTGTCTGTCTGACCGCAGTGGGAACTCTGGCCTTGTCTGTCTCTCTGACTGCAATGGGAAATCTGGCCTTGTCGGTCTGTCTGACCACAGTGGGAACTCTGGCCTTGTCTGTCTGTCTGACCACAGTGGGAACTCTGGCCTTGTCTGTCTGTTTGACCACAGAGAGAACTCTGGCCTTGTCTGTCTGTCTGACCACAGTGGGAACTCTGGCCTTGTCTGTCTGTCTGACCACAGTGGGAACTCTGGCCTTGTCTGTCTGTCTGACCACAGTGGGAACTCTGGCCTTGTCTGTCTGTCTGACCACAGTGGGAACTCTGGCCTTGTCTGTCTGTCTGACCACAATGGGAACTCTGGCCTTGTCTGTTTGTCTGACCACAGTGGGAACCCTTGCCTTGTCTGTCTGTCAGACCACAGAGAGAACTCTGGCCTTGTCTGTCTGTCTGACCACAATGGGAACTCTGGCCTTGTCTGTCTGTCTGACCACAGTGGGAACTCTGGCCTTGTCTGTCTGTTTGACCACAGAGAGAACTCTGGCCTTGTCTGTCTGTCTGACCACAGTGGGAACTCTGGCATTGTCTGTCTGTCTGACCACAGTGGGAACTCTGGCCTTGTCTGTCTGTCTGACCACAGTGGGAACCCTTGCCTTGTCTGTCTGTCAGACCACAGAGAGAACTCTGGCCTTGTCTGTCTGTCTGACCACAGTGGGAACTCTGGCCTTGTCTGTCTGTCTGACCACAGTGGGAACTCTGGCCTTGTCTGTCTGTCTGACCACAGTGGGAACCCTTG
Organism: Aselliscus stoliczkanus; assembly: GCA_033961575.1. Lineage (NCBI taxonomy): Eukaryota > Metazoa > Chordata > Mammalia > Chiroptera > Hipposideridae > Aselliscus > Aselliscus stoliczkanus. Next base: position 104,885,608 of record CM066739.1, read on the forward strand.
CCTTGTCTGTCTGTCAGACCACAGAGAGAACTCTGGCCTTGTCTGTCTGTCTGACCACAATGGGAACTCTGGCCTTGTCTGTCTGTCTGACCACAGTGGGAACTCTGGCCTTGTCTGTCTGTCTGACCACAGTGGGAACCCTTGCCTTGTCTGTCTGTCAGACCACAGAGAGAACTCTGGCCTTGTCTGTCTGTCTGACCACAATGGGAACTCTGGCCTTGTCTGTCTGTCTGACCACAGTGGGAACTCTGGCCTTGTCTGTTTGTCTGACCACAGAGGGAACTCTGGCCTTGTCTGTCTGTCTGACCACAGTGGGAACTCTGGCCTTGTCTGTCTGTCTGACCACAGTGGGAACTCTGGCCTTGTCTGTCTGTCTGACCACAATGGGAACTCTGGCTTTGTCTGTCTGTCTGACCACAGAGGGAACTCTGGCCTTGTCTGTCTGTCTGACCACAGTGGGAACTCTGGCCTTGTCTGTCTGTCTGACCACAGTGGGAACTCTGGCCTTGTCTGTCTGTCTGACCACAGTGGGAACTCTGGCCTTGTCTGTCTGTCTGACCACAGTGAGAACTCTGGCCTTGTCTGTCTGTCTGACCACAGTGGGAACTCTGGCCTTGTCTGTCTGTCTGACCACAGTGGGAACTCTGGCCTTGTCTGTCTGTCTGACCACAGTGGGAACTTTGGCCTTGCCTGTCTCTCTGACCACAGAGGGTTCTCTGGCCTTGTCTGTCTGTCTGACCACAGAGGGTTCTCTGGCATTGTCTTTCTCTCTGACCATAGAGAGGACTTGGGCATTGTCTGTCTTTCCGACCACAGAGGGGACTCTGACCTTGTCTGTCTGTCTGATCATCTTGAGAGTCCAAGTCTTGTCCGTCTCTATGACCGCAGCCTGATTCCTGACCCAGCCTCCTTGACTGTCCATTGCATGAGCCTGATTCCTGTTGGTTGGTTTGGCTAGAGCAAGACCCTCCAACTCTTCCAGACTGGCCGCAACCAGAATCCTGAACTTGTTTGTCACACTGATTTAAGGCAAAGATGTAGTCTTGTTTTTTAGGCTGGCCACTGCTCAAGTTATGACTCAACCTTTGACCAGAGCAGAAGTACTGATCTTTCCTCTTAGACTGCCCAGAGCAGGAGTCCCCTTCTTGTGTCTCAGACTGGTCCTGGCAGAGGTCCTGGTTTTGTCTCTCAGACTGGTTACAGTGAGAGTCCTGCCTTTCTCCCTCATGCTTCTGCTTGTGTGCTCTGCCTTCATTTCCTGGAAACTTATGGTTTTGGGTTCCCTCCTGCTCCCTTTCTTGCTTGGAGGTTTTATCTCCACATGACTCATGATCCAGCTTACGATAGCAAGCTTGAGCCAACTGGAACACCAACAAGAGGTATTCTTGAAAATCCACATATCCGTTCCTGTCTTTATCCAAGAGGCTCAGGATAGTTTCCACAGTCTCTGGGTCATTTGGTCTCTGTGGGAAATAAAGAGCAAAATCAGATGGTCTCCTGTGGATACTAAGATGTGTGTCACTGTCCATATCTAGTCCCTCGGTCTGTGTGAGCTGTTCTTGGTTGAGAAACCATCAACCTGAAATAGCTCAGGCCTGGTTCTAGGCTTTGCTCAGCTGGTTCTCAGACCCTCATGTCTGGCTGGACCAATGGGACCATGACACTTACTTAAAATCAGCTCCATTAATAATTAATTTGAATCATTTGAGGAAGCTAGCCCTTCCCATTACATGCTATATTGTAATTATTTGCTTACCTACTTATTTCCAACTATACTGTGAGATTCTGGATGGAGGGGAGGCTGGTTTTATCTGTTTGTATCCCCAGGGGCTAGGATAGGGCTGGTATGGGGTAAGCGCTTTACGAATCTTCATGAAATGAATGAGTGAATGAATGAGAAGATGTGTGGATAGCACTAAAATACAGAAATCAAGGTGTGAATTGAGATTTTATTCTGAGAAATGATTTCCAGTTTAAAATTTCACTCCCTCCTGTTCAAGCTCACATACAAGGAGGCAAGTGTGTGTGTGTGCGTGTGTGTGTGTCTGAGCATACCTGTACGCACGTGTGTGTGTGTTGAGAATGCTTGTATGCATGTGTGTCTGTGTCTGAGCATGCTTGTATGCATGTGTGTGTGTTGAGCATGCCCAGGCGCAAGTGTGTGTATGCTGGGAGAGAACTACTGAGGAGCTACCTGAAGTTCTTTTGGTTATGGGGTGGAGCATGACCAAATCAAACAAAAATCATCAAGCCTGAGATGCAGGTATCAGAGTCTCTCACCCTTGACTGCATGGGGCCCAGAGTCCATGCATCTTACCCGTAGGATGCTTCCAAACTCGGTCAAGAGCAGCTGCTTCAGCTCCTCCTTGCACAGCAAGGTGCAGTCCCCATTCTCCTGGGCATATTTCTGGAACACCTTGATCACATTCAGTATGCTGTTCAGGAGCTGAGCCATTTTGGCAAAGACAGGCGAGCCTAAAGGAAGAAACATGATTTTGCCTAGTGTTTGGGACGAAGACCAGGAGATGGCCTTTTCAGAGGGAAAGTGGCTCCTCGTGGTGGGAAAGAAGCTTAAGAAATGACAGGGCCCCTTCTTAGCCATACTTCTCACTCCCTCTGACCTACAGTCAGGCTCCAAATATCATGTGCTACAGTGGGGGATGGGTGCAAACTATGGCAATATCCTGAAACTCAAAAGCATACAGCAGGTGTCTTATATGTCCCATCCTTTACTGCACATAGGGCTTGCTTGTTGGAAGCTCTCTTGTTGGAACAAAAAAGCAAGGTAGTCAGGAAGCCTTCAGAGGCAGGGCCATAGCCAGTGCAGTAAGTCACAAGTTTCCACCAATGACTAACATACTGGAGGGGTCAGACAGACCCCACCGAGCAGGCCTCAGCCTTCTAATGAGCTGAAGTGGGAAAGAAGCCAGAGGTCATTTGGCACCGGCCTAGGAGGCTGGATTCTAGCATGAGCTTCTGGCCTGGATGGTCATTAGGGGATGTGATTATAAAGTAGAACCAGTGAATACGAAAACTGTCACAGCAGAAAAGAGCGAGCTGAATGAATGGCGTGGATGATAGGATATATATCCAATCAGCCAGGTCCACACTTGCCTTGATGGGAGGCTGGGGTCTTTGGGATCCAGAGCTCAGTGATATTTCTTCCTGTGGTATGAACATTCCAGTTATTGGGTTTATAGACCTCCAAGCTGAAACCCTAACTGCAAAGCCCAGTGTCCATCCAAAAGCGTGCAGTGGTGCCCGTAAGGATGAGTGGCAGACAATGAACTGCATGGAACCAGCAGAGTCCCTTAGATATTACTGTGGCCCTGTGGTCCAGGGCCTTACCCCGACAAGCTCCAAACTCCTGGGGCTTCTCTAACTTGCACAAAATACAAATACTCTACTGTGGGAGACTAAGCTGTCCACCCACAGTGCTAGCCTCGATTTTGGGGTGGCTTGGACATGCTGAAACAAAAGCTCAGAAGTAGGCCATCCCAGCCATCATCACATTCTCAGATAAATCCAGGAAAAGGAAGCAGGAAGGTTCCCAAGGCTTCAGGGAAGAAGCTCAGACCTCTCCAGCCTAGCACATCACAGCTGCAACCAAATGCCTCATGGAGGCTGCCATTGCTCCCCCATACATGTCTTACCTGGTTAAGGAGGACTGAGCAGATCGAGACGCTGAAGAGGATACCGGAGACCTGAAAAACCCATCCTATTTATAGGGGGTTTAATTGTCCTGCTGGACCAATCCAGGAGACACCCTTTCTGTGAAAGAGCCTGAATCACCCTGGGCCCAGCCCAGCTCAGCCTAGCTTGGCAAACCGTTTGGTTTATTTACTTCCCCCACTTGCTCATGAACCTGTTTGTCATTGGATTAGGTGACACTGTTCAAGTCGCAGCTCCATTTAATTAGGGGAGTGTGGGTGTGCGTGCATGCCATGGGGGTCCCAACAGACAGAGGCGTCAGCTGAGTTCATCCTTATTATGTGTCATTTACTAAGGCTAATGGAAGACACCAGTCAAATCACACCAAAGGAGATTGTCAATATGGTCACTTACAAAACCTATCAAAGTAGGGGCTGGGGATTCTACGTCTAAGGCCAGGAGATACATACAGAGGGTGCCAAAAAATATATACACATTTTAAGAAAGGAAAACTGTATTAAAATTGTAATAGTCAATATATACTGAAAACAAAAGATGAATATATGTCACTTTTGACTTCTGCAATTACAAGTGGCGCTCAGAGTGGTTACCATCACTATCCAGACACTTCTCATTATAGCGAACTACTGCTTGAGCAATGTTGACCAAAGTGTCCACTCATACATTTTTTTTGGCACCCCTAGTAGTTTCTGGAAGAGATTTGTCTTAGGCTAATGTCTTGCTTGTGTGGGTATATATGTGTGTTTGGACTTATTGATCTATTTTGAATTTTTAGAACATTTAACAACCCTGCCAGCTAATGGGGGAAGTAGAGATATGACCCCCTGGGGAAGGAGGGGTGTTCTGATGGTGGTGCTGCCACCACTTGAGCCTTTTAAGGTCTTACTAAAAAGTTAGCATTGACAGACAACGTGGGAGATTGTAGTGTCTGTGAGTGGACATGCTGGCAGAGGCCTGGGCCTCCAACTGTCCCTATCTCTGCACCCATGACATGCCAGCAGTGTCTTTAGCACAGGAAATTCATAGTAAATCTTGGTGGAGTAAGCGAATCATTGAACTATAGAAGCATTTGGGAATCTCGTGTGAAATGTAAAACATTCTAGGTTTGCCTGTCCTTCCTTGGACTTTTTTCTATGTACCCACACATCGATCCGTTATTAGTAATGACGCTTGCTGTTACTGACTGCGTGCTCAGGGTTCTGCATGGGGATCACAAAAATGCAGAGAGATTTTAGTCCTGTTGGAACACAGAGCCGTCACCTACGAAACGATTTTCAATACGAGGAGCAGAACGTGAGACGTGCGGAGTGTTAGAAACCCTGCACGCGTGTGGAGTTGGGCCAGGCCCCCGCTTTCCTTGTGTTGTTCCCCGAAGGATTCAGGTGGGCAGGAAAGAACACAGAGAGATTCTGGTGGGGAGAAGGAAAGACCAAAGGTACACAGGTGAGATGTGTTTGGATTACAGTAGCTGGGAATCTAGCTGGAGCAGAGAGATAGGAGAAGAGAAGCAAGGAATTTGGGATCTGAAAGGAAATCCAGTCTTAACCTCTTAATTTTACAGATGAGGAGACAGAAGTCCAGCCAGACTGGGTTTTACAGATGAGGTCTGGCTAATCTGCCAAGGTTCTCAGAGGGCTGTGACTAATGCCAGGCCTAGAACCCTTGTTCCTTTATGGTTTCTTCTGCTTCCTCTGAGGCAGTTTTGGGTCCTGCTTTAGAGTCTGGTTTAATGAGAAATGAGAAGCAGGGGCATTTTGGTCAGGAAAGTGACATGATCAAAACATTGTTTAGGGGAGGATTTTAATTGGATGGCAGAAAGGTGGCCAGTTGTGTCGGTTTGTGTGGGACTGAGGGTTTCCCTACACATGAGACTTTCAGTGCTGAAACTGGGGGTGCTCTGGGCAACCTGCGACAGATCGGTCACCCTGGACTGTGGAGCACAGGATGAAATGGAAGAGCAGTGCCTGAGTGGGGAGGCTTGGAAGGAGTCTCTTGTACGGCCCCCCCACATGAGCAGTGACCAGGGTGCAGTGGTTCATAACTATAGGAAGGTGGCTGGATAATAGAAGGAAAAAAAGGTTGGGGCTTGAGGACACATTAAATGGGGAGCAGGGAGGTGGAGAAGTCAGGAGAGGCCCCAAGACTTCAGGCCTAGACACCTAGGAGAGCTGTGGTGTACTGAAGTAATGTGACTTCTGAGGGGGCCCCCTGGGGTCCAAGATTGGGCCCCACACTGGCACATCACAGTCTTGTCATCCTCCCCCCAGCTTGCACCATCCACTCTTCTGGGCCTCCCAGCGCATGTTAGAATTTGCTTTAAATGTGTTTATAAATCCTGAGAGGTGGCTCATGCTAAGGTTCTCTTTCTGCCTTTGTATCATCTTATGAGAACTGTTTATTATAGTTTTGTCTCTTCTTATTGATTGGAGTCAAATATCAACAGAAGGTTGTGACTCTAGGGGCCAATAAGGAGGTGGGATGGGTGGGTGGTAAAGACAGCAGTCATTGTGACTGAGAGCGGCAAAGCTGTGGCTGTGTTCTGTGGGCATCTTCCAGGGCTTTCTAGCAACTGTTTCTTCAGGTCAGATGGGCAGTTCTCTGCCTGAGGCTGCAGAGAGGGTCCTCATAGGAGGGTCTGCTGTATATGCATTCCTTCAATACTCAGTAAGTTCCTATGGGACAGCAGAGAACTGTGTGTGCTGCTGTCAGTCAATCAGTGGGGGCTTGTGCGCATATGGAGGGCCATTTTGTAGGCACTGAGATAAAAGACACAGTCCTTGTCCTTAAGAAACTTCCTGTCTCTGTCTGGTGGGAGGTAGGACACATGGGATCCTTCTCTGCAATCAAATTGCCACTGTCACTGTAGGATATCAAGAAGGGTTAATTAAAGGGAAGAAGGGGTGGGCCCAGGAGCTAGAAATAACACATATTTAAAGAAATTGTGGGACATACTGGGTAATTTTGGGCAAATCACTTCACCTCTTGGCCTTGAGTTTCTTCATCTATAAAAGGAGAGGGTAGGGTTGATCTGTAAGCTTTGTTTTTGGCATCAAGTTGTTAAGATTCTGTGATTCCAATCTTAGGGTCAGCAGGGGCTTTAGAGGTTATATTTTGACTTTCCTCTAATTATGAATTTGATAAAAGGCCTTAGAGCTTTGTGCTCTTCAGCCTTCTTCTGTGGAAAAGATGGAGGACAGTCATGGCTGTCCTGTCACTTAGTATTTATAAATTGCATGAGGCCCTACGCTGTTTTTGTTCATTGTTTTTCAATGGGTTTTGCTGCGTTTATTTGCAGTCCTGTTGGAATGTGACCTTGTGGTCTCAAAGGCAACCTGTGTTTAAGCTATAATTTATTGAGATCTTATGTGCGCTGGGCTCCATGTTAACCATTTTACATACGTTATCTTGTTTAATTCCCACAACAACTCCATGAAGCAGGCGATAGTATTATCAGTTTTCCAACAAGGACACGGAGGTTCAGAGAAGGATAAATAATTTGTTCAAGGTCATGCAGCTTGGAACGCGGAGCTGGGGTTTGAGCTCTCGTCTTCCTGGTTCCAAAGCCCTTGTTCACAACTCCTATGACATACTGTCCCTTTTGGAACAGGATTGGTGATTGCCCACTCCCCAGGGAGAGAAATAGCTTTCCACAATGGCCGCCATGAGTAAGAACAAAATGACTTCCTAATGACAGGAGACAAAGGAATCCAGCCTTGAAATGAGAACCTCCTGATGTTAACCCATCAACTATTTATTATTTTCCTGTACTTCTCTGGTACCTAAACAGTCCCAACACTGAAGCAGCCTGTCATCTATTTGGGTAGACAATACAGATGCTTATACAGTAATAACTTGGTTTGCGAGCATAATTAGTTCCAGAAACAAACTTCTCATATTGCAAGACATAGCTCGTTTACCACATTAAAATGTATTAGAAATGTTTGCTCGTCTTGCGGAATACTCGCAAACCAAGTTACTCGCAATCCAAGGTTTTACTGTACTTACATATTAAAGGATAATGTACATGGGGTAAGTATGCTTTATGAGGGACCCAATGCAATTGAAGGAGTTCCCTCGTGGCCCATTGCCTTTCGTTCTTGTCCCTTTGCTCTCCTTTCCCCATGCAGAGCAGGTGTGCCTAGTGGGTGTGGCAGGTACTATTTTGAGCTAATAGAGTTTTCAGGGAGTCTCCTTGACATTCTTTGACCAAATCATTAAGGATAATTATCATGGAACTCAGAGGCTTCCTTTTTCCTGATGTTGAGATGTTGGGTGGCTATTTAGTGAGATGAAACCGGCAGGACCCAGAGGCTGGCTGAGTGTTTGTGTTACAAGGGAGGCCCCTGGGGAACCCCAGGCACAGGCTACCCACTCCTGCTGAGCCCTCTGGCAGGAAGCAGGTAGATAACATGCAGGTGGAAGGAATGAACACCTTACCCTGGAGAGGAGTGGGACTAATTAATAGCATAAAACTCTTTGAGATTTCTTGATATTGAAAGGTCATTTATTATCATCTATGCAAATAAGTTCTCATTTTAAAATCTGTCTTTGTAGCTGAATTCCTGTCCTGTTAATTATAGGCTGTTTCCCTATAATAACATCTGGGAGAGTCAGTGGTTTTTTTGGAAAGTAACACTGGCCTCAGCGATATTTTCACCTTGTCAGAAAATGTGTTCTCAGCCAAAGGAAGGAGGTCTCAGGCTCTGGGGGTCTAGTGTTTAGGTTTTCGCCTGGAGTTGGGCTCCTCATAGCCAGCTCATAGCCCAGCCGTTTCCTCTACCTTAGGCTTTTGTTTTTGGCTGAGATCCCATCACTCCTCCCCTCCCAATGTCTCAGGCCATATTGCCCTGCACCCCCCACATCCCTTGATGAAATGAGCTAGAAAGTGTCCAACCCATGGAACTGTAGGTAATTCCTAGAACAGGGTAATAATGCTACAGTTTGGCCACTTGTGGCAGAATTTGGATATTCAGGTCATGTTTCTGAGGTTTCTTTTTCTTTTTGTTAAAGATCTTCGTTGAGATGTAATTCACATTACCACACAAGTCACCCATTTAAAGTGTGCAATTCAGGGGACATTTGAGATCTTGTTCTCTGGCCTATGTCATCAGTTTGGCTCAAATAAACTCTTAAAAACATTCTCAAAAAAAAAAGTGTACAAAACAGTGTTTTTCAGTATTGCATAACCATCACTAAAATCTAGTTTAAGAACATCCCCCTTTCCCCATTCTGCTCCCCAAGAAACCCTGTGCCCATTTGCAGTCACCCCCTATTCTGCCGTCTTCCATCCCTTGGTAACCATGAATCTAAGTCCAGTTTCTACAGATTTGCCTCTTCTAGAAATTTAATGTAAATGGAATCATTCATATGTGACCCTTTCTGACTGGCTTCTTCAGCAGTGTTTTCAAAGTTCATCCATGTTATAACTTATATCAGTAGGTCATTTCTTTTTAAGGCCAAACAGTATTCCATTGTATGGGTGGGCCACGTTTAGTTTATCCGTTCACCCACTGATAGGTCTTTGGGTTGTCTCTACCTCTTGACTCTGTGAACATTCGTATATGGGTTTTTTTGTGGACGTTTGTTTCCGGTTCTTGCGGGCATGTACCCGGGAGTGGAGTTGCTGGGTCAGGTGATTACTCTCTGTTTAACTTTTTTTGAGGAGCTGCCCTACTGTTTTGGGTTATTATTCCCTCTTTTTTTTTTTTTTTGAGGGCAGTGTCACTGGCCCTCATATGTGGGACCCGAACCGGGGCCGCCAGCTTCCCAAGCCAGCACCTAACCACTGTGCCACTTGGCCGGCCTTGTTTTGGGTTATTTTTAAGGAAATTTCTGGAGAGATGATTGGTGTAAAGGCCTTGGCTTGAGGATGCCGACAGGCCAGACCAGCCTGGCTGAGGCCAGGTGAGCGAGTTACCACTGTGGCCTTGGACCTCCTGGTCTTGCCTAACCTCACAACCCTACAGCCACCAAAGAGCCCCCTACATAGGCACCTGACCCAGTTTGGTTGACCAAAAGAATGAATGTGTCCCGAGGTAAAGTGGGAGTGGAGGAAATGGGGCAGGGAAGGTGGGTAAGTAGGCCTGATAATCTGTGAAGTTTCTGTCATATTTTACGTGTCATGAGCAATCCATTTGGGGTCTAATCAGTGTTTTCAGCTCCCCGGCGTCCACTCTTCCACCCCCGGAGTCAACTCTGTCAGGATGGGAAGAGGTGACTGTGGGTCTGTGGACATCATGCTCAGGCCTTGGCTTGCTCCCCTTTCCAGAGCAGTAGGGTCTCCCCCTGCTTTTCCTGGCCCCTCACCTTAGTGCCCCAGAGAGCCCTTGATTGACCACTGGAAGCCCTGAGTTCTCATCAGGGCCCTGGCACTCACTTTCACTGTGAACTTGGAAATGACATTTCAATTTTGTGACTCAGTTTCCTTCCTTATCCAGAGATGAGGGAGGGGTTTGAAGCGATGACTGGAAAGACTGGATGGCTTCCCACATCTGCAAGTCTGAGGTCTCCTGGGCTCTGAGATTCTGCCCGAACTCAGTTCTTATCTCTGGCCCCTCCTCCCGTTCTCCCCTGCTGCTGCCCCAGAGAGGAACTCATTCCTGTTTGGTAGAACTGTTGTGCAGCCCTCAGCTTGTCGCCCGGCCTCCCAGCTCCCTTCCAATTTACTTTTCGCTCTTCCACTAGGGTCATTTTCTCTTTTCAAGAAAGGTTGCCATTTTCCCATAAAATCAAGTTCACAATTCTTAAAGTGCTCGTCAAGGCCCTCCAGCAAGCAGATCTTGGCAGTTTCATGAGTCTTCCTTCCTCCCCATCACTGTGGACTTCTGGATGTTTTAACTAAAACCCCATACTTCTTTCTATTTTTATTCACATGCTTTTTCTCCCTGGACCCCCTCCTCCCTATTTCTATCTATCAAAATTCTACCCATCTTCAACACATTTCAATACTTACCTTTTTATAAAACATTTCCAACTCTGCATAATCAGAACCCTCCTCTCTCTTCTCTGTCCCCTCCCTACACTCTGCCGCCTTTCACAGTGATTATAATGTTCTCGTTGGTTTCTGTAGACGTCTGCAACATCTATCTACCTCAGACTTTGAGCTCGCTGAGGGAAAAGACAGTTTCTTTTTTTAATAATTAAAAATGTTTTCAATTACAGTTGACCTACAATATTATATTAGGTTCAGGTGTACAGCAGAGTGGTTAGACATTTATATACTTTACATAGTGATCCCACTAATAAATCTAGTGACCATATGGCACCATTTATAGTTATTATAATATTATTGATTATATTCCCTATGCTGGACTTTACTTCCCTGTGACTATTTTGTAACTGCCAATTTGTACTTCTTAATTTCTTTACCTTTCTCACCCATCCCCCCCAACCCCCTCCCACTTGGCTACCATCAAAATGTTCTCTGTATCTATGAGTGTGTTTCTGTTTTGTGTGTTTCTATTTTGTTTATTTGTTTACCGTGTTCTATAGACTCCATACATAAGTGAAATCAGTTAGTGAAATCATGTGGCATTTGTCTTTCTCTGAAAAGAATCTCTTAATTCCTTAGCCTCCCACAAGCTCTGCTTTGCCATTCACAGCATCAGTGTCTTTTAATTAATTAATTTTTTTTTTTTAGGGCAGTGTCACTGGCCCTCATATGTGGGACCCGAACCAGGGCCGCTGGCTTCCCAAGCCAGCGCTTAACCACCGCGCCATTCGGCTGGCCCGCATCGGTGTCTTTTAAATGTGAGGTTGAGTGGCTTTCTCTAGCTCTTGTGCCCCTGGTTGAATGGGATTTAAAAATGCATAGCTGAACTCCCATTTCGTGTAGTCTTTTAGCACTTTCTGTGTTTCCTAGGTATAATTTTTAACCTGCATTAAATGCTGAATTCTCTGAGGCTGAGATCTTGACTTCCCCTCTTCTGATCCCCCCGTGCCAGCCATGGGTGGCTGAGTGGACGACTTTCCACCTCTGCAATACTTCCACCTCTGCAATGCTTACTGCATCTGTACTCCATGGGCTGTTCTTATTTGGAATTTGAAGCTTCTTTGTGGCTTGCCTCTTCTTGGGAATAAAGAGAATACTTTGTAAAAATTACAGAGGGTGGGGCAAGAAGCTGGGATTGGGAGCTGGAGCAGTCATGGGCTGCGATAACCCAAGGAAGGTCTGGGGAATGGCTGCTGGTAGCTTGAAGGGTTTATATAGGGAAAGAACAGAGGAACTGCTTTAGTTTCCCCAGAAGTAGCTGGATACTGCAGTTCCCAGGCCATTTGAGAAGCTGGGATCTGAGGCATCGCCTGGGGGCTACAGCTCTCACCAGTCACAGCCCAGAATGCATTGGGACACGGTTTCTGTGTGTACAGGGAGCTCTGGAGAAGGCTGGGTGAGAGTCAGGCCCCCGGAGGTCATTGTGTCCTGCCTCTGCCCTGGTGGGTGGGGGCCCAGGCCATCCTCTGCAAGGCTCAGTCTTAAAACTCCCCAGAGGAGCAGGTTACGCACTGGCCCCAAGATGCTCACACCTGTGTCTCATTCCCTCAGCCTGCAGGCACAGTGGGATGCTGACCCAGCATCGTGGGAGAAGCTGGAGAGAAAAGCAGGGAGATACAGGCAGCTTTGCAGAGGTTTCAGTGAGGGTAATTCTGCATGGGCCTTTCTCAGCACAGCGCAGGGGAGTGAGAGGTCACCAGAGGATGGCCTGGGGCTTTGGCGGAGATTACCTGGGAGCGGGGAGGGGTGTTGGTCCCAGTCCTGTGTGTTTTATTGCTTGGTTCCAAAAATGAGGGCAGTTGACACTTGAATAACACACCTGCTTGTCACACCCACCTAACAAATTCTTGGCAGAGTCCGGAAACAAGAATGGAAGATTGAGGTGCTGGAGGCCAACCCAGTGTTTTTTTTTTTTCGTTGATTGGCTGGTGCATTTATTTATTTATCCTCTGGACAAATGTTAAATGAGGAGGAGAGACCCATTAACAATGAAAAGGGTTCTAAGAGAGGTTATTAATGCTCCCCTCACAGTAGGATGAGCCCAGACAAGCACCCCTCCTGGCTCGAACCCCAGTGCCTACGCCCCAGCAGTTCACACCCTCTGTGTGCCCCAGCCATGACTTGGCTCAGTTAGCAGTCCACTGTGCCATGGGAGTTCTGCCTGCTCATAGCCCTTTAATCTCCAACCTCTTTATTGTGGTCACAAATGCCCCATGGGGCCCTTCACTCTGCAGGGAAGAAATCATTAGCTTCTTGCAGCAGCAAGAGGCAGCGCACTTTCCTGTCCCAGGGGAGGAAAAATGGCAAAAGCAAGACGGGGGATGCAGGGCAGGGTTGTTTCATCACAAGCTTCTCAGGTTGCCAAGGGCAAGGGGAGTCTGGCTGCCTATCTGAGCATCCCCCCTTCATTTACCTGCACCACATGCCAGCCTGCTCCTGCTGGTGTGTGTGTAAGAGGAGAGACTGGGAGTGCGCTCTGTGGGGGGACTGCTCAACTCCCGTGGGTGCGGGGCGGGTCCCTGCTATCAGGAAGGACTGAAGCCCCTGCACCTTAAGGCTCTCAGGTTCCAGGGACCAGGGAGCTGCCAGTACCCAGAGCCTTCCTGCCTTTGAAAAGGGAAAAATGAAGTCCCGGAGAGAGGATGTCATTTTTCACATCGTTACACAGTGTACTGTACAAAGTCGATAACACCCAAGTATCCTGAACAACTGTCTGCTCAGGACCTTTCTTGTCTTGACACTCTCTGTTCTGCTCTTGTGTCTCGAGTCCCTGCTACTGATTCAACTCCAGGCAGAAACAGCAAAGGTCCCAGGGTGAGGCGGGTCAGAGTGGGAATTCCTGCAGTTCTACTCAGGGTCGTTGTAGGAATTAAATGAGCTGGAGCGTGAGAGTTCCCTCCAGAATCTGGCATGGGGGAGGCTGCCATCAGGCCATGCTCTCCTTCACCGAGGTGGCCTGGCCTGGCCAGTATCTGCTTTCTGGAAACTCATGGGGCATCAGAGGCCCTGACCTCCTTGGGCACACTGCTGAGTTGGTTTAGGCCTCCATTTATAGCATGTGTCAGGAGTTCAAGTATTTTATAGGCAAAGATTCACTGCTATTGTGGTTTAATATATAAGCCACCCACAGAGTGAGACACTGCCCTGAGAAGCCATGGGGGAACTCTGTGAGGCTAAGATCAGTCCATTCATTTGCATCTTGAGGGTGCAGACTGTGGAAAGTGGCCATTTCAGGGAATTTGTTTGAAGCTCTGCTGTTACCTTTGCCGTAACCTGGCCATTCACAATGTATCTCTGTAACTACCTAGCACCCCTGGTGAGGCGCTCATCATGAGAGAGCCATGCATCTTGCAGACTTCTACAACGGAAGGATGGTGGGTAGGGGAGTGGAGGGCAGAGGGACTTGAGGGCCGTTTCTGCCATTTGTTCAGTGATGATTATGATTTTGGGTGACCATCTCATTAGTCCAGAAGGTGGGCAGGAAAGGGACATGAGTTTCCTTTGTGGACAAACACAAACTAAGACCTTTAGTGAGAAATACTCGAAATGAAAAGCCCATGAACTACACCGTAGAGGAGAGAAGTTGGATTTGGAGTCGGAAGAATGGGCTTCTGTTCCTGGGTCTGTAAGTCTCAGCTGGTTAAACTGGAAGGATTTGTTCTGAGACCGAGAATGGTGGTAGGTGTCGGGGCTGCTGCCGTGGTGTGTAAAGTAGACATGGGCCAGCCCCACAGTCCACACACACACTGGTTCGCATGTGGCTAGAGTTACCAGCTACTTACTCATTTGTCACACTGTCACGTTTTCCCATCACCAGACCATGGCTCCCTGCATTAGGACCCAAGCCCAGACACTAGACGAAGGGGGCTTTTGTGTGCAGCAGCTTCTGTGTCACGTGGAGTCCTTGCTTTGGAAAGCCAGCTACGCACAGCTTGATTTTATTATCAGATCCTGGTCTGTGTTGATGTCTGTGGGCCCAGTCTCCCCAGAACACATGTAGGCTAGTTCCGATGGTAGCCCAGTACTTCTGTTCTAGGCTTATGTCGGCAGACCCAGCGGCCACCCTTTCTCTTCCTGTCATTCAGCACACTGTGAATGTACAGATGCTGGGCTGTGCGCTGTCACTTATCCCTATCACAGCACTGAATGAGGACAAGGTGCTCAGAACTTTGCAGCACACAGCAGGCTCTGGAGAAATGCTAGCTGCTCTCAGTGTTAGTTTTCTGTATGTAAAAGGCTGAGCACGATACTTGGCACATGATCAACTTAATGCTCGTAGCTCTTATTACGGTTATTATTATTACTGAAATCAGCCCAGATTATCCAGTGGGCTCTGAGCTGTCCACACGACCCCAACGGGGGCCCTGGAAGCCTCCTTTTTTTGTACCGTGTTGCCGCCTTTGCCACACTCAGCTTCTGGACTGTACCCCTGCGGTCTGTGGGCTGACCTCGCCCCGCTGCTGAACACCTGTGGGCCTCCTGAGGCTCTGTCTGCATCTGCCACTTACTTGTCTCTGTGTTACTCACCTGCGGCTCAGTGCCCAGCACAAGCACGTCCTGCGGGGAGGGGTGTGAATAAATGAAAAAGGAGACCTAAGTGATGGATGCCACCGAAATGTGTGCTGCACATGAGCCAGGCATAGTCTCAGCCTCCTGGGTTTGCATGCTGCCTTTGAGGCTCACGAGCTGAGCTAGCCAGGTAGGGCGGGTGCATAGTGAGCTGATAAATGTAAGTGGGATTAATTTGGTCATCGTTATTATTAGGAGTGTTAAGTGGACTGGTCCCTGAAATATGGGTGAAGTTATGGTCTCCACACCTTAAGGTGGTGATGACAAAGAACCTCCTATCTCAAGGCATCTGTATTTGCTGTTCCCACTGCCTGCAATGCTGTTCCCTCAGATAGTCACATGGCTTAGTTCCTCACTTGATTCATGTCTTTGTTCAGTGTCATCTTGTCGGGGAAGCCTTTCTCACCACCCTGTAGAAAATAGCAACCTCCCCCCAGCAGTCACCATTGTCTAACTCTCTGTCCTCTTATTCTGCTTTATTTTCCTTCTCAGCACTTATCACCACCTGATTTAGTGCATGTTGCTCATTTATTACCTCTCTCCTCACTGGAGAGTAAGCACCTTGCAGCCCCAGTGCTTAGAACAGTGTCTGGCACTGGGTGGGTGCTCTGAAAATGCTCACTGATGTGACTGAATGGCAAAATTCAGGCTCTTCATTTAGAGAAGATGATGGCAGGGAAAGGGTTAAGGGGAGGACTGTGAGATCAAAAGGGCGAATATTATAGAAATGTAGCTGTGTCCACACACCTAAAGTAGAATAAGCAAGTCCTCATCCCTTTGAAGCATGAGAAAGGTAAGTGCAAGACAAAGAAAAAGGAGTTCTAGTTCATACAACAGACCATAATTTGGGGGAATTATTTGCTTGAAGAAATGATGATGTCTAAAAACTAAGATTCCATTCTCAGACTTCAGGAAGCACTGGGTGCCATTCTTAGCCATCCTGCCCCTGCTGGGGGTGGGGGCGTTCCCAAGCACTCCTCCATCTGGCTATTGGGCAAACTGGATGAAGGGACACAGGGCTGGTTCCCCATTGGCTGTTTTAGATGAGTCCATGTACCAGCATAAGGAGAGAGAGGAGCGACAGGGTAAGGGATGAAAATTGTTTTTGTTTTTTTTTTTAAAGATTTTATTGGGGTGTTGGGGGAGGGGAACACTTTGGGGAACCGGGGAAGGGGAACAGACAAGTTGCTGTTCTTTTGTTCTTCAGTTAGTTGTGGAGGACATTGCTTCACTGGCCCACGTTGGTATCATCATTGTGCTCTTCTCTGGGGAAGCAGATCAGTTGCCACTCACAGCGGCTCTTGGCAGCTCACACCAGCTGCGGGCCGCTCATGCTGGCTGCCAGCCACTCATTGTAGCCTATGGCAGCCCACTGCAGCAGGGGCTGCAGCTATGCCGTCCTGGGGACTCACAGCAGCCCAGCTCCAAGTGGAGCTGTTGTTCACCATCTTAGCTGTAGAGGGCAGTGTCACTGGCCCTCATATGTGGGATCCGAACCGGGGCCGCTTGCGTTCCAAGCCAGCTCTTAACCAATGCGCCACTCGACCGGCCCAGGGATGAGCATTGTTGAGAGCAAGGGGGAGGATGGAGGGGTGAACAGGGTGGAGTGGGGAGGGAGAGCTCTACACTGCCGGTGGGTCTCAGGTGTGGGGAACACTGGGAAGAGACCCTGGCAGAAATGTTTACATTTGAAAAACTAGAGGGATTGCCGTAAACTTTGGGTTGGAGAGCTGTTTGTTCATTTCATGGTTCATATGTTGAACAAATGTTTATTGATAATTTACTATACATCAGGTACTGCTTTAGAAATGAGGACTACAGCAGTGAACTGCTGCCCTCATACAGCTTATACCATCTAGGATGGGGACACGTGAAAGAAACAAATGAGTAACTTATGTCAGTTTGTGTCAAGTACTACGGAGAGAAATAAACAGGAGGAAACAGGACTTGCTGAGATGGTGGCATGAGGGGGCAGGGACAGGTTGTGATCTGTCATCAGGTGGCTGGGGAAGACTGCTCTGAGAAGGTGACATTTGACAATGGCCTACAGGAGGGGAAGCTTTCTGTCTGGCCCCAACTGGAGGCTGAGTCAGTTCTCAGCAGCCTGGTTATTGACATTTAGCCATGTGCTTCTGAGAGTCATTACCTGGGTGCCTCCTCGCCTTCCGGGACATTCAGAGGACCCACTGTGAGCAGGATCCATGCCTTCGCGGACCTTTTAGTCCAAAAAAGGGCACAAGTGATGGTTGCCCGACAATGTGCGGGGTGTCCCATTAAGATACTTCCAGGGTGCCCTGGTAGCAGACAGCAGGGCAGCATCCTCCGCTAGGGGGTCACAGGGGGCTTCCCTGCCGAGATGCAAGCCTGAGTCGGAGCTTGTCTGCCCCTTAGCCCCAGTTGTCTATTCTTGCCTCTGCCCACTCCTTTGTTTGTTGAATGTCTCCAGTCCTTCCCCAACTCATGTTTCTTGTTGTCTTTGGCATCATGACTGGTTCTTTCTCAGCGTTTTTTTCCCAGTTAAGTGAAGATAATAGTTGTTGCCACCCTTATGCTCACAGGATGCAGGCTTGTTATAGGGGATTAATGGCCTTTTAGGATTAAGGGCACAATGGTAGTTGAAAAGCTTTTAGCTCCTCTGATTTTAGGACCTACCTGACAGAATGCATTGCTAAGCCTCACAGATTGCCCCGTGGCAATACTTCTATTTCTCTGTGGACTCCACACTGGTTACTGTTTGAGACATCTGGGGACAATTGCTTCTTATGGCAAGTCCCTTCGACCCCACCCCTCCCCTCCCCTTATAGGGCCTTGAGACAACAGAGCTCAGGCATGCATCACCTGAAGAACTTGCAAGGGATGTGGAGGGTGTGAAGAAAGCTTGTCGATGGTCATCCACAGCCATGGCCGCAGATGGTGCTGATACCTCAATAGCTCCCTTGTCCCCTGCATCACAGATGTCACTTATTGGATGGGCACCGGGGGTCTTGCAACAGGGCACCCTTCCCTGACTGCATCTTCACAATCTGACAGCGCTCGCATTTTTTTACTCCATCTCCCCTTCAAAGCTCCCCTGCTCTAGTAAACATGGTGTCTTTGCTGAGTCCTGGGCCCATCTCCACAGCTTCACTCAGGGGGTAAGTCCTCTCTGAAGTGTGCTTTGTTCTCCTCTCACTCTCTTTAAATCTACCTGCCCCCACCATGAAACACTCCTTGAGCCGTTCTTTGATCTCTTCCTGAACTGAGGTTCCGGGTACATCTTATCTTGCACAGTTCTTTGGTTCAGAGCAGCACCGACCACAGTACAGAATCCTGGAGCTAGAATAGACCAGAATTCTTGAGCCAGTGTTTCTCAAACTGTGTTCCCTGGATCCTGTCAGGGGCTGAGGTGAGGGGACCTGATGGGAAGGACTCTTGACATTTATGCTTATCCAACTAAATGCTTTCATCTTTCAAAACATCCTAAGCTTTGCTCTGAGGAAGGGATTCTGCAGTCACATAATTTGGAAACTACAGCATCAGATTTGATTTGTTTACAGTGTAGCAATGGAGGTCCCCATTAGACACAGTGACACACAGCTGGGATAAGCATCCCAGTCCCTGAGGCACAGGCTTCCTGTTACCAGAAAGTATTATTGGAGTTGTGACATGCTCTACTGTATTATCTAAAGTAAATTATAATCTTTTGCAAATCATTTAATGTCTTATACTTTTGTGTACTTTGGCATGGTGCCCTGCTCAGAGATGCTCAGCAAAAACCGGCGGCAGTGACAGTGACATACACACCCCTTGCTGGCTCTGGGCCCTCCAGTGCCCTGCCTGTGGCAGTGGTTGGGTCATGGGTCCAGGCAAGGGTGTCTCAGAGGGATCCTCATTGCTCCCCAAACTGTGCTTTTGGTTTTCTGTGAGGCAAACATGATCCAGCTCTGCTCTGATTCCTCAGCCTTTCAGCCATGGCCTTGAAGTTGACTTCTCAGGAACCTGGGGGCTCCCAGACCACAATGTCCCAATTTACAGTAAGCAATAGTCAGAAAATTAGGACATTTAAAATGAAGTACTTCATCAGAGCAGAATTTCTTTCCGAAAAATAGAAAGAAAAAGAAAACGAGACTCTAATCAAAGTAAGTCTCTAAGCGGCTCATTTGTTAGCCAATCAAAGAAAGCTGATTACCAATGATGAATTAATGAAAGTATAGTGGATTGCAGCTGCCGAAGGAATGAGTCCAGAAAAAATACACTTGCTCAAGACCACCTGCGTTTTGGCAAAGAGTGAGGATATTGGGAGCATCACTAGCCAACTAAAAATAAGGGAAGTAATTTTGAGGTTTTCTTTGGTTCTTGATGAGTTAACAGCTGTTTCTGCTACTACTCAGTTCTTTGTTCGAGTAGCTAATGCTGAGTTGGAAGGGACTGAAGAATTAGCCTCTGCGATCATGTGTGGAACAACTACTTTCAAGGATACTTTCAAAGTAGAGACCGTACTAATTTCTGAAGTGACATCTGCTTCGATATGTTACAACTGATGATAAAAATAAATTTGGAGGACGTCCATGAAGGCTTTCCCATGCAAATGCCATCGCGTACAA
The DNA here is from genome assembly GCA_033961575.1 of Aselliscus stoliczkanus. NCBI lineage: Eukaryota > Metazoa > Chordata > Mammalia > Chiroptera > Hipposideridae > Aselliscus > Aselliscus stoliczkanus. The sequence goes on from CM066739.1 coordinate 104,905,423, forward strand.
ACCCGTCATTAGATTTGCTCGTTGCTTTTTGAGACAGGCACTCTCTTCCAAAATGTGGATTACCCACTAAGGCAGTAATACTCTTAAGTGAGTTCTTCTCTTCATTTACTCACATCCAAGAAGAGAACCTTAGTATTAGGAGTTGAGTGAGTAGAGAATAAGGGTTTTGAAAAGGCAAGTGAGAGATGCTGAACTCAGAGCTTCCTCCTTCATAGTTTTGCTCAGGCTTCATAGGACTCATATCCCATGAAAACGTGTCCTTCTGTTCTCCTGGAGTGTGGGAGAAATGAATTTGAAATCTTCCAGGTAACCTCAGGGGTTTACCTGCTGCCTGAACCTCTCCCAAGGTGTGGGCGTTTCGCTGAACACCTCCCTGTGGTGACATCCAGGCCCTGCTTGGCCATTACTTCCAATGCAGGAGGCTGACTGCAGGGTTGTTCTAGCCATGGGGACATCCACCTGCTTAGAGCAACAATCTGCCAGGGACCTCTCTGCTCCTTGGTTCCCATTCTACCTTCCGGAACAATGTTAAATCAAGGCTCATTGAATTGTCCCCCATGTGACATCAGAAAACGTTGACTAGGCTCCCTCTTATATCTCCTCTTCTCTGTCTCTGTCCTCTGTTCTTTTGACCTTTTCCTCATATAATGAAGTCTCCAGAACATTCCCAATCCTGGCTGTCATCTCTGGATATGTTATCATTTGTTAGCTCTTCTCATAAAACATGGCGCTCAGAACTGATGGGTATCCATTCCTTCATGCATATTTATTTGACAAAGAATTGTGTGATCTTGCTCTCCTTCACCAAACCCTGGGCGAGTGTATGGGGGTTACGAGACCTGTTCAGTTCCTGACTTTGTGGTGCTTATTTAATTTAACAACAAATGATCCCACACCAAAGTGATGACAAGCTGTGATGCACATTGTGAAGAAGTGCCTTTGGGGAGGTTCTTTGCTGCTGAATGCCGTGTGAAGGGTGCCCATGGTGCCCTGGTCTATGGGGACGGAACTGGAGATGCAGAAGCCCCCAGGGAGAGTTGGGATGGCAAGTCCAGGATCTTCAGAGGACCTAAGGCACTTTTGACTACTCACTTTCAAAGAGTGAGGGGTTTCAGGTACCTTCAGATTGGGTGGCCTATAGCCAAGTCCTTCTCTCACCTCTGGACTCATGGTCTCACTCCCTTTTCTCTTCCTCTTTTGGGGAACACTCAGACTTAGGAGATGAATGTGTTTCTCAGACTAGGTCCTAAGCAATGAAGGGGTGAAGTGGGAAGAGGCCCTAGCTAGTGGCAACAGCTACCATCAGATTAATTGGATCCTCACACTGGATGGGATGTGTGTTTAGTTGATTTTCATCCCGACAGAGCCCAGATTGCAGTTTGGCGCCTTGCTCAGAGCAGATGCCCAGTGAAGGTGTGCTGAGCTGGCATCCGGAGCAGCAGGCTGTGTGTTCCCTGGGTGTGAGCTGACTCCTTCTGTGCTGCCGTGATGCCCTGTATATAGAGTGGACACCGAATGGTTGGTTCCTCAAGTGGGCCTGGACCTGATGGTGTTCTGACGCTCCCCAAAGGAATTTGGAGGCCCAGGTGGACTGGCCTGAGAGTGGGCTTCCATGGGACAGGGTGGGATTGGCCCTATTCTAGGGGGTTTGGTGGAAGGACAGTGGCAGACAGCTTCTGGGGGACAAGTGACTGATGGAACAATGTCCTTGTATGTGAGTAAGGCCAGACAGAGGAATAGGAAGTAAAGGGTCTTTCGCAGGAGTCCTCAAGGGTGCAGTGTCCTTTAGGATAGGTGACTCCCAATGCCACGGCGGCATTTGAGCTGCCTTTGGGCCGGTCTGTGGAGCCCCTTTAGACAGGGCCCTGAGTCTTAGGACTGGAGCTCTGGTTTTGTTCATGTAATGTTGGAGGATGGCAAGGAAGCAGGAAACAAAGGAAAGGATGGCAAGAAGGGGAAAAGAGAACGTAAGAGGAGAGAGTATAAGGGGCAAAGAAGGGGAGAAGAGAGGGATGAGGAGGGAAGGAAAGGCAGGAGGGGAAAGGGAGGAAGAGAAAATATGAGAAAGGTGATTAGGGCAGCTGGTGATTCCCTGTCCCTAGGTGGCTGTAGAGTCAGGGAGGTCCAGGCCATGGAGGCCTATGTGCCATGTCCCTGGCCTTCTCAGAGGCCGTCTCAGGTTTTGTTCAGCCTGAGCCTCGCCCCAGCACCCTAAGGTCCTGTGCCATGCACCATATCACCATACCGGGGGTCTTTAAACAGTGCCAGTGTTACCACTGGAGAGACACCATGCCATTTTCCAGGGTGGTACTTCCTAAGGGTAGAGAGGCAACATGGACATAAAATCCCAAACCTAGAATTTGCACAAACCTCTCAAGTTTGTCACCACTGGGGCTGACTCAACTCACTGAGCCTCTACTACACAGTGTGAGGTGCTGCAGGGAGGAGAAAGCCCTCGGGGAGCCTAGATCCCGCAGTGTTGTGTGTGCCTGTGTGGACAAGATGGATGCATACATGACTGCAGCGCAAGTCTAAACGTGCTCCATGTCTCGTGATGGCCCCTGAGCTATAAGTACCAGATGTTTGCAGAGAAAAAAAGTTGTATTAGTCTACCTCTAGGTTTGTCAACAGTTAGACTAAGAGGGGGAAGAGGGGCAGAAGCTGGGGACCTCTGTGCTCATGGCAGACATGCCTTAAAGGCACAGGAGGAAAATATACCTGCGCCTGCTGGTCAAGCTGGACATTTCGGGGCTGACATTGAATGCAGGGCCAAGAACAATGAGAAGTGTCAGATCCTGAGCTGGAGGCTCGGAGATACAGAGGGGTGGTTTCAATCCCTTTTCTGGTGGACTAGAGGATTCTTCTCTGGCTGGGGCAGCTTCGGTGTTATTCTGTGAAGAGATGGAGGATGGGTGATGTGATGGAGTCTCAGGCTCCTGCTGTGCCTGACATGAATCTTTCTTTGAAAGCTGTTTCTCCTTCTAGCCTGGAGCACTTTGGAGCTGGAGCTGAGCACTAACCAGCCACCTGAACCTGGGTTCTGTGTAGAGTCCACCACTGACCAACTGTGTGCCCTCGAGCTCCTTACTTCCTTCTGTTCCCACTTCCACACTTGCTGACTCTGAGCCAGAGGGGAAGTGTGAGTGTCTGTGGACACCTGGTGGCTGTTTAGGGGAATCCAGTCCAGGGCTATTCTGGAGCACCGCCCTGTGTACACGGCTCAGGTGTCTTACGGGCCCCAAAGCACGGCCTGGGTTTGGAAGCTGAGCCAGTCAGTCTGATATCAGCCTGAGGAGTTCATCCTGGGAAGATGGTCCTGTTTTCTAAGTCAGGTTTGTCTAGAAATTCATCCTTGTTGCTGGCCCAAATGTTCACATTTGGTTTAATTTTACTATTCCCACAACCTTGACAATCATTTCTTTTTTTCTTAGTTCTATGGATTTTCTTCTAGAGTTAAAATGCTTGTGGATCTCGGGCTACTATAGTATCTGAAACATAATAGTAATTTTATGGTGCTTACCAATTATCTTTCAAGTTCCTATGATTACTCCCATTTTATAGACAAAAAAAGTGAGGTGCAGAGAGGTTAAATAACCTATATAAGGTCCATAGCTAGTCAGGGAAATAGACAGGATCTGTATTTAGACAGTCTAACTCCATAGTCTCTACGTTTAACTTTGAATAAACAACTGTTGACTGATCAACAAACATGTTTGTTACTTGAGGAACCCTGAAAAAGGTCTTACTCCAAAATATATTTTCCATTGAGGGGGTGTAGTTGTATAATATGTATTATCAAGCATTGATTGCCCTTTCTCAGAGTTTCATATTGTGCTTTTTAAGATATCCTATATAGGTAGATATTCTATAAAGGGTTAGATGATCTCATCAGCATGAATTTCTTTATTAGGCATTTTCATAGTCTTAATGAATGGAAGTGCTAGAAGGGACTAGAAGGAATCTCTACAAAGGGCATTTTCCCCCCTACTCTTGGTCTGAACAGGGTTGAAAAATTAAACAAAGAGAACATGTTAGTCAAAACGCCACATTGCTACTGACAGTGGTTGAAGGTTAGGCAGTGGCTAGAGGTCTGTTAGCGAGGGCTGGCTCGTAGTAGACCCAATAATTAGGCAGACTAACCACCCCAATGGCAGCCTTGGGCTGGGGCACGCCTCTCTGCACAAACCTCCCTGTGTTGGTCCCTGTGAAAGCATGGAGGGTCTATGCAGTTCCCAAGTAGAAGCCAATTATTCTTATAAAATTTATCAATTAGGCAAGTCCGACCACCCCAGGGCGAAGACAAGAAAGGGGTATAAAGAGGCCAGGAGTGGGGAAAAGGTACTCCCATCCCATAGAGACCTTAAACTATCATCTAGCTGAGCCCCCTTGTCATATAGATGCAACAGAATTCCAGGGAGGGGAAAGGACTTAGATAAGTAAGTGTTGTGAGCTCCTGAGGACAGATATCCTTACGACTCCAGAGCTCCATCAACATTGTGCACCACTGTTTTCCTCCAGGAAGAGTGAGCACTGGGAGCATTCCAGGATCTCATGGCAAGGGGAAGGAGGGCAGAAGCAGTAAAGGCAGGGTAAATGTGCCTACTGATTAGTGTTTGGGCATAGCCTGACCCCTTCGGCACTTCTGGGCATCAGGTAGTGGTGTCAAGCCCTCTCTTCCCTGCTGTCCTCCTGACAGCCCCACCCAGTGTCAGAGATGGAAGGACTTGAGATCACCCACTTTATTAGTCAGGGTTCTCCAGAGAAACAAGTAATTGGATGTGTGTATTGTATGTAATTTATATATAATATATACTGGTGGTGCCAAAAAAATGTATACAAGTGGATGCTTTGGTCAGCGTTGTTCAAGCAATAGTTCGCTGTAATCAGAAGTGTCTGGACGTTGATGGTAACCACTTTGAACACCTCTTGTAATTGCAGAAGTCAAACGTGATTTGTATTCACCTTTTGTGTGTGTGTTTGTGTTATAAAATATATATATATATATATATATATATATATATATATATATATATATATATAATACAGTATTGGCTTACACGATTATGGAGGCTGGCAAGTCCAAACCCTGCAGTGTGGGCCACAAGACTGGAGACTCAGGAGAGCCAATGACACAGATAAAGTTCAAAAGCAGTCTGCTGGAGAATACCATTTTGCTCAAGGTAGAGGGTCTTTTTAGTCTCTTCAGACCTTCACCTGATTGGGTGCAACCCACCCACATTATAGAGGATAATCTGCCTTACTCAGAGTTCACTGATTTAGATGTTAAACTCATCCAAAAACACCCTACAGTTTGACACAATATGAACCATCACACCCACCTATTCCCTTAATTGTCCTTGTGAGGCTGGTAGTTTTCCATGACAGTCATTTGAATACCGCTTTCATGACTTTTTGCAGTATGTATGTATTATTTATTTACTATTTTCTTTAAAGCAATGTTAACTAATCACTTTGAAAATCTTATACTAAATAGTGGAGATAAAAGGGTTTTGTTGGCTAGTTATAATTTTTTCTAACATACATAATAACACTTTTGACTTTTTTTTTGAGGGCAGTGTCACTGGCTCTTATATGTGGGACTTGAATCGGGGCCACTGGTTTCCCAAACCATCGCTTAACCACCGTACCCACTTGGTGGGCCCTTAAATTAACATTTTTAAAGTGTATGATGGCACCTACACTAACTTGCAAGTGCCTGAGGCTCCCACTGGCCAGCAGGGGGCGCAGTGGCCCGCCGGTCCCATTAGCCCCCTTTGGGGCTGTGGATGGGATAGGGGGGTGAGGGCGGAGGGCAGTATTTTCCAAGCCCACTAGGTTCGGGCAGAGGAGAGCCCAGGGCGTTATTATCCTACCATGGCCCTGAGTCCCCGGGAGCCGCTGCCTAGAGCGCCCACGATCCAGGCCATTGGAGGCCCAGAACCGGGTCCTGAGACGCCAAGGCCCCCTGTGTGTAAGGGGCCCCGACGGGAGGTAAGGCTCTGGACTAGACGCGACTATCCTCCCAGAACCCGGAGGATTCTCAGAGCGGAGGCCGCCCCAGCGGAGGTGTGAGAGCCGTGCAGGTGGAAGGGCAGCCTGTCTTTCTCCTTCGCAACCCCTTGCAACACCGCGGTACAGCGCGTCAGGGTCCCAGAGCTGGAGCGCGGCCTTCAGGGGGTGCACCCTCCTTGTTCCGAGGTAATCAGAATGGACTGGAGCGGCCTTAGGGGTCCAGAGACCAGGGCTGAGGTTGCGCCTGGCTTGAGGGAGGGGTGGTTGGTCGCGACCCTGCAGCGTGGTTGGTTCCCTTTAGCTGTGGCCCACGTGGCAAGGTCATGTGCATTCGTATTTCCCAGGCATCACGTGCACGCTGTGGCCTGAGTTGTCTTATTAATATTTTAATTTAAATCGTTTCAGTGTTTTACTTCAACAAAAGCATTTATTTTAGAAGGCAATTTTCATCTATAAAATGGTCATACCTGCATCAACGGATTGATGTGGGGATTAAATGATATAATACATGAAACTGCTTAAAACAGTGCTTGACACAAGAGCTCACTACATCTAGGGTACTTACTGTTACCATTTAGTGGAAAGTGAATTCTGGGAAACATTGGGACACCAGAACATATGGCCCTTCAGAGGTTTTCACCCTCTTTTCCAGGAGCTTTTTGGAAACTTCCGATTTTCCAGTCTAGCCTCTTTCCTCTCGTTTTAACATATAGTCTGATTGTCCTCACTGGCGGAAGGGAGATGATCCCTGCAACTCCATTCCCCCCCCCACCCCCCTCAGGAAATTGCTCAGTTTAATTGCTTAGGGAGCGACTAAGGGGAGTTGCCAGCAGGTGGCCCCAGAGCACCGTGGATGTGTTTGCCCTTCCTGACTCATAATCTCTGACCGTTTTATTGAACACCAGCCCCACACCATGGCACAAGGTATCAGGGGACGTAGGGATGCTGGAGGGTGTCAGAGGGAGACCCCTGGCTTCAGGGAGAATATTAATGATTCATTATTCTTGTCTTTTTCTTTTACAAGATTTTGGCCTTTGTTTGATTCATTCATGTATTCACTCAACACGTATGTATTGGATGCCTCCTCTTTTCCAGGTGCTATTCAGAGACTTGATATATCTCAGTGAATTAGAACAGACAAAAATTCTTATTCTCATAGAGCTTACATTCTGGCAGGTAGCAATAAAGATAATCAATAAATTATATAGTATGTTAGAAGTGTTGAGAAGAAGTATGCACCAGCGCATGTGGGGACGTGGTTGTTGGGATAGATGAGTTGCAGTATTGAATAAGGTAGGTAGGAGAGGCCTTGTTAGAAAAGCAGGATTCGAACAAAGATTGACAAAAAACGACGTTAGCCACGCAGACATCTGGGGAAGCGTGTTGTAGATACTACGAAAACTTCGGAGCAGTCACATGTACCCTTTTATAGATGAGGTCATTGAGACCCAGAACAGCAATGGCTTGTTTAAGGTCTTATAGGAGGCTCCTGGCAGAGCCTATAGTTTCACCCCCTCACTTCTAGCCTTATGTGCACTCACCAGGTCACATTACCGCTCTGCCTGCCAAGGTGATGGAGCTGTCTTGTGAGCCTGCACAACACATCGCCTGATGGAGCCGATGACTCACGTTATCCTGGCATATTTTCACATTGAGTAACACCAGGATTGTCTGTGAGATCTTTCCTTTTTACATAATCATTAAACATTTGTTTTGCTGAGTGCTGTGGAGGATAGAAACGAGGCATGACGCTTACACCTAAGGGACTGATAATCTACCCGTAAACATTTTTGGCCTCCTTTACTCTCTTACACTTATGTTTCCTACATAACCCAAAACAGGTTCACTGATGATCTCTACTTACAGCTTAGAATTAAGTCAGGTTCTCAAACTCAGTCACCCATGCTTGCTTTCTAGGTTCTTGAATTCTCCCTCGGACCCCTTTGGCTGCTGGTTGATACATGGTGCCCCTGGCTGTCTTGAGGTCACAGGTGTCATTCTCTGTCTTGTGCTGTGCCCTGTACACTGAGGCTTTTATGAGGTTCCCCGCCTGGGTCCTTAGTTCCCCTCTGGAACTGTCTCCTTGCCACCTGGAGTTGCAGTTATTGAGATCTGTCCACTTGACTGGAAACTCTCTGTCCTCCTATGTGGAGCTTGTGCCCTTCGGACACTGCTTGGTCCCCACCAGCTGCCTCTCTGAGCCTGAGTCAATTCCCTCAGCCTCTGACCCTGAGAACTCTGGGCATGTGCAGAGTCCCTTTCCTTCCTGCGCCCACTGGGAGGATATTGTGGTGCCCAGTGGTCAAGTCCTGGGTTATGGCACTTATGAAACAGCAGAGAGGGACAGAAGGTGGTATTTCCAGGTCATTAATTGCCTGAGAACTCAGTTTGGTGAGCCTGGAGTGGACAAGGATGTGGTAAAGGGCAAAGACTGGAAGGTAGAACTGGACCCTGGTCCTGAAGCATGGGTAGAATTAGCAGGTGTAGGGGAGAGAACCAGGTGTGTGTATGTGGCAGCAGCGGCGGGGGCGGAGAGGGGCGGGCAACTTGAGCTGTGGGGCAATGAGAGATTAATCCAAATGGACTGGAGTGGGTGTGTTCGGGAGTGGTGATGGGAAGAGGGTAGGCAGGCAGGGAGAGCTGGGGCGGGGCCTGGAGCCCCGGGTCAGCAAGCTCGCATTACAGCATCGCAAACTATTCTTAAATACAGAAGTATCTAAGATACACATAACAAGCTGGCATAAAGGCATAGTAACATGTCATCAGGACCCGTATATCCTGCCTACCTATGATCATCTCAAATTTACTGCGTTCCCGAAGGCCCCACATGAAAAAGTCCCTGTGGTTATTTTGTTTCGGCATCCTGCGTCTTACTTATTGTTTGCTTATGTATTCTCAGTCTCATCTAATGGGTCTCAGCTGAGTGCTGCCACAGGGCCAGGGCTCCGAGTCCTTGTTGTACCCCCAGAATCCAGCATGGTATCGACACTCAATGCTCTAAAATATTTGTTGACTGATTCTCCGACCTGCTCTGCCTTCCGAATGCTTGAATTCTGTCCGTGCTGATACCCTCTGTCTTGTCGGCAGCTTGGGGAACATGGAGTCAGTCTTGACGGAGACACGAGCAGGGGACCAGGCTGCCCTGAACTTCACATGGGGGCTGTGCTCCCCCGAGACCTTGTCTTGTGCTCCATTATGACAAGGTCACACAGTGTGCCCTGCTGCATTTTAGATGTGAAGGTTGAAAGCAATGATTGCAAAAAAGTGAAGGAAAAGGAGTGAGAATCCATTGGGAGGCAGGGCCCCTGGCAAATTGTAAATGACATATTTCTCAGTGTAACCATCATATGGCTGTTCTCATCTCTTCCAAGGGGCAGAGTCACACAGCGGCTAAGAGTGTGGGCTCTGGAGTCGCAGTGCCTGGGCTCAGACCCTGGCTCAGCCACTTACTCGTTATGTGTCTTTGGGAAAGCCACTTAACCTCTCTGGGACGCAGTTTGCTCACCTGTAACACACAGGTAGCACACTGCCTCACAGGTACTGTGATTAACTTTTTAGAGCAGTGCTAGTGCACAGTACATGCCTGACAAGTGTTCACCATTAGTAGCCATCACTCTTCAGTGGGTCCCTGAGACAACACGTGTGCTGTCGCCATGTGGGCTGCTAATTTGAGACAAGTGGCCAGGCCTCATCCGGAAATGACCTTGGCAAGATGTGACCGAGGGTATAGTCATGAAGGGAATTTGAAGTTTGTTGAGTGAGAATTGTGTTCCTGTGGGAGGTGGCAGTGGCCTCAGAGGGCGGTGCCAGTTCCTGGTGGGGTTATTTCAGGTGGCACGTGCGTGTGAATTCTGACACAATGCAGAAAGTGTTGCCACTTAGCTATCTATAGGAAGGGCTGCTCCTCCCCATGTTTTGCTTTGAAGAAGGAGAGGACAGCCCAGGCTGAAGCCAGGCAAATTGGGACTGTTGTTGTTAGTGCCCCACCGAAGACCCCTCCACTTTCCCAACCTTTCCAAGAGTGGGGGTGATGGTGAAGTGGGCCAGGAAGGCTTGGTGATTTGACCAAACTCATTAACCACAGAAGTTACTTTCCCTCTGGGTCCCTGTGCCTCATCATTTCAGGCACTTAGTATTCTCACTGACAAACAAAGCCAAGATTTGACCCCAGCTATTTTACACTTCTAAGTGATTTTATTTTGCTGAATTTTGAGATAGTTGGAAGTGAAGCATCTTAGAGCTACAGAAATGACTGTGGCCAGCTGTATACAGTATTGATGAAGTCTTTCGCAGCCCCTCTCTGGGGCATCACACAGGTATAGTCTGAGGGTCCGCCAGTCCAACCTGGGGGCCTGAGGATGAAGATGGAAGAAGGCAGGGTGCAGGTGTGTGCATTAAAGTCGGGAAAAAGGTGCTATTGGACAGAAAAAAATACTGATTTTTTTCTACTCCACCTCTATGCAGAATAGGAAAAAGACCACCCAAGCAGGAGAAGGGGTAGTTTGGAGGAAAAAATAAAGAGTAGGATGCAGGGCCTGGGCCTGTGCTCTTCTCTTGCCCCAGACTGAGTGTGAGGGGAGGTGGTTTCCTTAATTCCTTTCTCTCTCCTCCCTCCCTCCCTTCCTTCCTTCTTTCTTTCTGAAGGGAATTGATATACAGTAATACCTCAGTTTGCGAGCATAATTGTTCCGGAAACAAACTACTCATATTGCAAGACATCACTCGTTTACCAAGTTAAAATGTATTATTAGGTTGGCGCAAAAGTAATAGCTATTACTATAGAACTGTTTGCTTGTCTTGTGGAACACTCACAAACCAAGTCACTTGCAATCCAAGGTTTTACTGTATTTCCTGAGTAAGGCCTTCACAAGGGCAATCATTCCTCTTTGTAGCACATTCTACAAACACAGGAGTCTCTTTATTTATTTTTACTTATTTATTATTTATTTATTTATTTTTATTTTTTTAGCTGAGCCATCCTGCCACCTGTTGGCAGCTCAGCAGCAGCTCAGCTCAGGCTGGGCATCGAACTGCTGTTGCTCAGAGCTCAGCTTGCACTCTTGAGTGAGCTCTTAACCAACTGAGCCACTTGGCTGGCCCCAGGAGTCTCTTTAAATGAACATTTTCAATATCAATGAACAGTCCTCTCTTCAAGTGTGAGAATCCCAGAGCTGAGAGGACACGGACCTCCCTCTCTGAGTGTCACCAGGGTGACTGCAGGCCTTGTAGAGAGGCCCTTCAGTGCAGTGGAGTGGAAAACGTAGTTTGGCATGTCTTGGCACGAGTGTTGAGAAACTCAATGACATGAGAGGACATCTGAAAGTACCAATTATTCCTGTCCCTTACCTGGCTCCTTGCCTGTCTTTCTTGCTACTATTCCGACCTATCACTTGTCTCGTCCTACCTTTAAGTGTATGTTGGTTTTCCTGTCATGTGGGTCCATTTTGGATTCTATACCTCAAGTCTGCTCGTATGTGGGCCACTCTCTCCATTCATTCCTAGATGCTTTCCCAGAGCTGTTTCCAGAGCCAGTCCATTTTCATTGACAGTATTCTCACATTTCTGTCTGCTCTCAGCTCGTTTCACTCATTCAGTGCCAGCTTGATGTCCCGAGACTGAATGTTTTACTGATGGTTGGGCCTTTGGCTTTGAGACAGATTATCTTCAGCATTCCTTCCTCCTTGGTGGTGTGGCAGCTTCATTCCCATTCTAAGAGGTTTCCAGTTCCTTCTCATTTGTTTGTTGGTAAAACCCCCTACTCCCCTCTCATTGAACATGTAGTTTTGTATCACTGGATGATAAAGTTAGGGTTTCAGTAGGGTTTTTGAGGTAATGACCCCCTCACGTTAACTGAAAGCAGGGTTTGCTGGATGATACTACTTTTTGGCACTTTCAGAGCCGGGTATGGAGGCTCCCTCTGCTGTGTGGTGGCCTGAGAAGGGCTGAGCGTGCTGTATGCTCACAACTGGGGCTTCTTTCAGCAGCCACTTCTCCCCGAGGCATGGTCACCCCACATACCTTCCATCCTCAGGCTTAGCTTGACTAATCTCCTTGTCCTATAACCATATTCAATGAAGACTTGGCCATCCGTCTCTTTCCACCCTGGCTTTGGTCGTCATTCTGGAAAACTTCAACCACCACGTTGGTAATGCATCTGGGGCCTTCATTTCTTATACGCCACTGATTGCCACGTCCACTCACTTTCCGCCACATGTTCACGTTGACCACATCCTGGCTCTTGTATTTGCCCACAATGCTCCTTCTCTGAGGCCAGGAACCCTGGAATTCCACTTATTGATCACACAGCATAGCTTCTAACTCTAAATTAGTAAAAACTCCCAGATTTTTACTAAGCCTGTTCTCAACAAAACCTTTATTATTTTTATTTTAATTTAATTTTTAAATTTATTGGAGGTGAAATTGGTTAGTAAAATTATATAGGTTTCAAGTGTACAATTCTATAATACATCATCTATATTGCATTGTGTGCTCGCCACCAAGTCAGTTCTTCCATCACCATCTGTTGGACCCCCTTTATCCTCTTCTACCTCCCGCCTCCCCCCTTCCCCTCTAGTAACCACTAAATTGTTGTTTGTGTCTATGTTTTTGTTTGTTTGTTGCTTTCGGTTCTATATCCCACATATGAGTGAAGTCATATTGTTGTCGAATTTTCCTGTCTGACATATTTTATGCCATACCACCCTGAACACGTCTGATCTTAAATTTATTTTCATTTTGAGTAATTGCATATCCGTCATCCAGAATTGATAGTAATAAACATTGTGTTATATTTGCTTCAAGTATTATTAAAATGAATAAAACATTCCAGATACATTTAAGTCTCCTCTGCCCTTCACCCAAGTTCTAATCTCCTCCCCTCCTCTATAGAAACAACCACCATCATTAATTTGGTGAGTGTGTGTGTTGTGTATAAAATGTAATAATGTTGTTTTAAAATTTACATAGTGTACTACATATAATTTGACTTTTTACTTTGCTGGATGATACTACTTTTTGGCACTTTCAGAGCCGGGTATGGAGGCTCCCTCTGCTGTGTGGTGGCCTGAGAAGGGCTGAGCGTGCTGTATGCTCACAACTGGGGCTTCTTTCAGCAGCCACTTCTCCCCGAGGCATGGTCACCCCACATACCTTCCATCCTCAGGCTTAGCTTGACTAATCTCCTTGTCCTATAACCATATTCAATGAAGACTTGGCCATCCGTCTTCATATATATATATATATATATAATATATATATAATAGTTAATTCCTTAGGAGGAATAACTATTCCTTAGCATTCCAGTCTAAGAATATAATGCAATTTATTTATTCCAATCTAAGAACATAATGCCATGTATTTATTCGTTCCCCACATTCACCATGACAAACGGCGCTGTGCTAAGCACGCTTGTAAATGTTTTCCACACAAAATAGTCAGTGTAGCCAAGGCAGGACCACAGCCAGACTCCCTGGTGCCTTGGGAATTCAAAAGACTTCCTCTTGGAAAAGCCTTGGTCCTCTGAACACATGGCTCGGCACAGGAAAGGTGCCTGGGCAAAGGCCAGAGTCCTCAGGTGGACATAGCTTTGTGCTAGGGATGCGTGGATTGTGGAGTGGACGTGGATTGGATTTCTTGGACATGTTCCTGTGGGCACCTCTGGACAGCGGGTAGTGAGTTAAGAATGAAAACTTCAGAGTTACGCTGCTTGGATCCAGATGCTAGCGCTGTGGCCACAGAAAATGAATTTCTGTGCCTAACTCTCATCAGTAAGATGGAAATATGGAATTCTCTCTCTTATGGGGTCATTGCAAGGGCTATATATAGTGTTTGACATACAGTAAATTTTATGTAAATGTTGGCCATTGTCATACATGTGCAAATTCCTTGAAGGTACAAGACTAGGAGTACACCTTTGGGTACGCACTTTTAAAATAAACCTGATCTTTATCTCATCTCTATTTTTTTCAGTCTGTCAGCCCTCCTTTGGCCCTCTTTCATATCTATCCTGGATTTCGTAACCATGCTTTTGAAATCATGGGCCTCAGTGATGTTAGGATGCATTGTGATTGTTGTCAGCAGTGGGTATGCATCTTGAAGGAGAACAAACTCAGTCACCCTGATTGCGTCCCAAAGTGGGCAGAAGGAGAGGAGGGTTTGGGGTGCAATAAGTCAGCTCCTCTTGCCAGGCAAGATGACTCCTGATGTGGATAGGGCCTCCACCTCCTTTGAGAGATGTCACAGATAAGGACAGTGAGTGAGCTCAGCACATTTTCTTCCTCTCACTTCCTTCCTGCCCCCACCTGCCCCCTGCCCATGCTCCTTCAACCAGCAATCTGATTATTTACAGCTATTTTGCTTTCCTCTGTTAAAGAACAAAAATTTAACTGAGTAAATTTAAAGGTCTAATTGAACAGTTCATTGATCAGGGAGCAGCCTATCTAGCAAATAGAGAGGTTGCTCTGAGTTGTACAAAAGGGTTTTATAGGAAGAAACTGGGCAGGACAAGAAGTTATCAGCAAGAGAAAAGAAAGGATTGCTTCAGACTGGGCCCCCTTTCTTTGGGAGAAGGGCGGCAGGCAGATGACCTCACTTGTGTTGATCAGGCAATTCCAGACTGATTGTTTTAAAACCCCACTCCTAGGAGAGGCTGAAACTGCAGTTAGGTTAGGTATATAGTCTTGGTGGGGCTTAACGAAAGGGACTCCATTTTGGGCCTGTTTATTTGTAACACTCCCCACTGCTAATTCCCCTATATTATGCTGCTCTCATTTTCTTTAGTTGTGTTGCCAAGAAATGCCCCTATTCTTAATTCTTTCTTAGACTACTTCCTGCAACCCCTCATTCTACCAGAAATTTGGTTTTCCTTTGACGATGCTCTTTCCTTTTACTCTGTGAAGTGAGGCCTCGCTGTTACTGGTGAAATCAGTGTGAGCTCGTGGATGGAGAATGGTTTGCAATACGTCACACTTAAGTTCAAGTCTGAACTACATTATAAGCTGTGTGTCCTTGGACTCATGGCTTAACTTCTAAAGACCTCAGTTTGCACACTGAAAAACTTAAGGATCTCTGCCCCAAAGATTTATTATGAGCTAAAGAAGGGATAAGTGGCCTTACATTGTATATTCCATAGTGTATCCCTGATAATATATTTCCTATTGTTATTTTCTTTTACCTGAAAAGCTGCTGCTACTAGCAAGGCCTGCATTTACTACAGTAATGCAAAAGAGGAAAGTTCGGCTATAAAATGATCCCTCCCTTCACACAGTTTGGGCCCAGAAGAGGTCCCGTAAGAGTTTCTGTCTTTCTAACCCTCATGAGAGATCACTGAGTGTCTTGGGACCCTTAACGTTTCCTTGCACCTGCTCTGAAATACCAAACCTGCCATTAAACTGACTTAATTTTCTGTGCTGCTTCTGCCAGACTGTTGGGAGTGGGTGAGTATCGCAGACTGCGATTCATCAGCTTCTCTCTATATGTTTATAATTTTTAACCCTAAGTTCTGAATACTGCCCGGCAACCTCATTTTTCATTTCTAATTGAGGTCAATTTACCGACCCCTCAACAGGTGCTTCAAATCTCTCTGACTCTTTCCAAGTGTGCTACCTCCTTCCCACCCCATCTTCCTTTTAGTAGATCGCCTTGCCTCCCTCTTTGTTAAGAGGGTGGAGTGATTTGGAAAGCTTTAAGAGTCCTGTCTTGAGAAGAGTGTTCCCTTTAATAAAGACACAGCACACCTTTAAAGGAAACATAATCACATGGTTACCACATTTATAGCTAGTCTGTTCCTGGGGAAAAACAACAATTTCCCTACATGACCGAGTGTGACACTTGTAGACGGCAGTATGCAGACATCAGGGAAGGAGTTTATGTTAGGAAGCCAGCAGCATACAGGGAAAGGCTTAAGGCTTCACTGATTTGGGGAGACTGATTCTAGGTGGAATCCTCTTCTGTATTCTTGGGTTATCTCAGGATATAAAGATTTTTTTCCGCCTCTCCAGCTGTGGGACCTGATGTGCTTAGTCATAGTGGTAGCTGGGCGAGAGGTCAGTTTTGCCTTCTCAAGGGGGCCAACAGATGGTACTCCCCTAAATTCCATTCTTAGAGAAATCTGCTCGGTATTACAATACCGAGGTTGTTAGGCCCCATCTCCCAGAAATCCTGATTCACTAGGCCAGGGGTGGGAGAGTCCCCGAATTTGCTTTTTAAATAATTCCCTCAGGTGATTCAGATGCAGCCCAACCCAGGAACCCTTTTCAAAAACACCGGGGTAATTATATCTCACTCCTTTTTACCTGAACAATAGTGTTGTCGGAGAGTGGGCCTTTCTCAGCGCAAAGTCCAGGTCCTTGGCAACTCGAGCAAAGAATTGAACGAGATATCAGAGTAAAGCAGTAGAATAAGTAGTTTATTAGAAAAGATAGTACATTTAGAAGTAAAAGTAGACCTGAGCAGTAGAGGATGGCTCAAGGGCCCATTACTAGAAGTTACATTCCAAAGAGTGTGGAGTGGGCCACGCGCAAAGGCGAGGCTCAAAGGGAAGAAGCAGAAGAAACAGCCAGCATTAGCAGCAGCAGCACCTGCAGCCGTGGCTTCCCAGAACTTGGGGTTTTTATCCCTTTTTCTCTAGAATGGGCTGTTCCCCTCTGGGCGTGGGACCACTTGATTGGCACCTGTGATTGACAAGAGGTACTGCGCAGGTGCGAATGACTGGTCTGCTCTAGTTGAATATTTTGTGCCCATTTGCTCTTCCCGCAGGGGTAGGTAATTACAATACAAAGGGGAGTTTTGGGTGGAGAGGGGATGTCCCCCAGGCAGTCGCACTCTGTGGGATGTGTAGGAATGTAGAGACCCAATGCCTGCCTCTAACTGCCTGCCTAGTTTTTCCTTAGAGAGACGTGATCCCCATAAAATCTCTATGGGAAGCTGAGGGACAGGAGGTCTCTTCTGTAGCTGCTTCCTGCTGGGCAGGGGCACAGATCTGTCCCTGCCTATCGGGGGTTCACGGAACTCTTACCCTAGCTGATCTCAGATGAGAGGAAGAGGTCTGGAGCCCACCTGGAAGACTGCGTGGGCTTCTTTGGTTGTGACTGGCAATCTTACTGGGGTATCCCCTGTATCCCCAAGGCTCCTGAATGAGGACAAAAATATAAATCTGTTAGTTCTTATGAAACTTGTGGCTATTCAGTCCATCACTCAGGTGGCATCAGTTGTCTGGACACAGAATGGGTTTGACATTTAGCTTACTGGTCTGGGGGATATTAGGAAGTCACAGGCTTTCAAGTAGTTATCTGAAGCAGGGGTAGGAGACTTCTATTGTTTAGGATTCAGCAACTGGTTTACAAAGCAATTAAGAAGCAAGGGGGATCTTCAGTCCAAGATTCACAAACTGATTAGAAGAGCAATCAAAGCCCAAGAGCTAAGAAACTAAAGAACTAGGGAGAAGACTTAACATTTTTATACTTAACATTTCTATAGGAAAGAAAACTTTAAAGTTTTTCAGTGGTGGGGGTTGGTGCTGCTCAGTTGGCCAGTAACATTAGGAGGGATATTATTCCTTTCCAAGGGTGATTTCTCTCTATATGATTTGATTCCATTTACATCATTTCTTCTAGGTCCTTGAGCCAGCAGTGAACCCCCTTCCATGGCATTGACAGCCTCTTTCTTCTCACAACCTCCTTCCCCTTAGCTTACAAATATTATTCACTCATTTCCTCCGTTTTTACTGAGTGCCTCCTATGTTTCCAGCATATACTTTAATTTACTACTTTGTAAAGTTTTTTTCTCTCTTCCTTGCATACTGTCCTGCTTCTCATTATGACCAAACTTCTTGAAAGAGTCTTTCCTTTCCATATTGATTTGTAATAATAGTTACAACAAAATAAATAGTAATAAGGACAACCACTAACATTTATTGGATGACTATTGTAGACCAGACATGTTTCCAAGTGCCTTTCACATGTCTGTGTAACAGACACTCCACCTATCAATTAAAAAATATATATTAGCATCTGTTTCTGGGCTGCTTGTTTGGTTATATTGATCTTTATTGTCTACTCTTCTGCCAGTACTCTACAACTTTATGTATTGCAACTTTAAATTTTCTTTTTTTTTGGACGGCAGTGTCACTGGCCCTCCTTTGCGGGACCGAACCTGGGCCGCTGGCTTCCCAAGCCAGCGCTTAACCACCGCGCCACTCGGCCGGCCCTTATTGCAACTTTATAAAATACATTTTATTATTATGCCCATTACTTACTAGAATTTTCTCTCTTTGGCTTCTGAAACACTCCTTTTCCCTGCGTCTTTCTACTTTGATTTATCTTTATCAGTGTCCTTCACGGAATTTTCTTTTTTTTTTAATCCTAAAAACGTTTTATTTGTATGCTTTTGACATGATTCTATTTTTTGTCTTCACTGTTACAGGCTTGAGTGTGGATTTTAGAGATTTGTGTGTAAGAATAGGATTAGGGAGAGGATGAGATTAATAATAAATTACCCTGAGATTATGATCCATTAATCTATTTACTTATCAGAGTAAGAATTTAGAATTACTGATGCTTTTCTCTCTGATATTATATGCAAAGGATGTGGTTTCTTGCCTAGGCCATAGCACCCCGATAGCAGTAACTGCTAGTTCTTTTTCTTTCTTTCTTTCTTTTTTTTTTTTTTAAATCCCTCCACCTTTTTAACCCAACCCCTCAACCCCACTTCCCTTTGGCAATCATCAGTTTATTCTCTGTATCTATGAGTCTTTTTTTACTTTGTTTGTTCATTTATTTCATTCCCTAGATTCCACATATAAGTGAGATCATATGGAATTTGTCTTTCTCAGTTCTGACTTAATTCACTAAACGTAATACCTTCCAGGTCCATCCATGTTGTCACAAATGGTAAAAAAGAATGAAATTGAACTTCATTGACTCTTCTTCTCTACCTGCCTCACACTCCTTAAAACCCTTCACAGCCTGCCTCCAATTTGCTTTGCCAGCCACAGTTCCTGATTCCCTCTGCTCTACATGCTTCAGCGAAAGACATCTACTATTTGGTCCCAGAACACACTATTTCCTCAATGTCTTTGAACATGAAGTTCCTTTCTCTGCCCAGGAAATCTGGAGATACTGCATGGCAGATTGGTCATGGCCACGCGCCTCAGAGTACCTGCCAATTTAAGGTCATCAACACCTGGAATGCTCCGACTAGGACTTGTAGGTAAGGACCAAGCCTCAGCCAGAGGGCTGCTCAGGACCTTTCATATTTGGGGTAGAGCACACAGCGTGAGGGAGTGGGCAGTGCAGGAGTATTTGGGGAGAGAGGTCTGCAACAAGGGGTTCTGGCTATTGTGGGAATTGGATATAGGACCTTTATCTTTAAAGAGTGCAAGACTGTGGGTGGTTTATAATTAGTCCATAATGAACTTCAAATAAGGCACGCACTGAGGAAGGCTATGTCAGAAATGCCACCCTCTGGAATTGAAACTAATGAGAATCATTAAATGTGATGAGATAAATGTGAGGAGATGAGTTATCTGCAGCAGGGATCCGCCCTTGGAAATTGCCCTTAAGTGTGTTTGTTAATGAGTGAGGGTGTTTGTCACCTCCCTCAAGGCCATTGTGTGGCACTGAGGTAGGAAAAAGAGAGTCAGAGGGTGAATTTTCATTGCTGTGTTTCCAGCAGTGTCCAAGTGAGGGGCTGCTTTGGTCCTAGATGTTTGACTGTAGTTGTTCAAAGCAAAGTGGGAGACTGTTATGGTGGCAACCCGTGTTTTGGAGTCAGAAGGATTTAGGTCTGAATCCTGGCTCCACTACTGGAAGCAAGTCACTTGACCTTTCAGAGTCTCAGTTTCCTCTCCAATAAAATGAGTATAACACTTCTAGTCACAGGGTTGTTATTAGAATGAAATTAAGCAATAAATAATACACTAAGTAATCTATGTAAAGCACATAATTTAATATCCCCAGCTTACAAGGTACTCAGCAAAAATGTTAGTTTTGTATTCTTTCCCTTTAAGGACAAATTGTTAAATCACCAGATTACTAGAGCTTGATAGAACAACCCTCTGAGAATAAAACTCCTTTGCTCTGATGTTCATCTAACCACCTCTGACATCTCTTCAATGAATCTATCAAGTGGGAGAGAATATCCCATGATTGACAGCTGGTTCCATTCTCAATGCATAAATAACTTGTAGTTTATAAATTGGACCCTTGCTTAGTATGAATCTGTCTCCCAAAGCTTGATCGCATCTGACTGCATAGAGAAAAAAAAAAAAGACTTTCTTGATCTTCAGAAGTGAGATCGGACAAGGGCTTGCTTGCAACCCTGAAATATCCTGTCCAAAGCAGTTAGCATCTCCATTTCTCTTCTCTCCTTTTAGCTGCAATCCTTAGATTCTGGAGTTGTAAGGAGAAAAGAAACACTGTGAAAAACTCGGCTTAGCTGTATAACTAGGTATTTATTTGAAATGTCTATGCTTTCTTTTATTAGATAGTTTCCTTGCTCCTGAGCTCTTGGAATTTGAGAGAGGCAAAGAACAAGGTTGAGCTGTTGCCTGGGGAAAGGGTCAGGGTTTGTTTGATCCTCATCCATGTAGACTCAGATATGCACTCATGACAGTGTCCCGGAGTTGATTAGACTCAGGAAAGCCATTTCATTGTAATTAAATCACCAAGGACTGGAGTATGAAAACCAGAATAGAATCCCAGTTTATTAATTTACAGCCAGAAGTGCACTATAAGAAACTCTAGGTGTCTGTATTAATCTGACTAGTGAATGCGTTCTCCTTTTGGGAATGTTATAGGAAGCCAGAATTTTCAGGAAGTTCCCTGGTGAATTTCAAGTCTGAGCCAGATAGTTGGTTATGTGATTCAGATGAAGACTGTTATTGGGCACCAATGTGCTGATGTGTTTATTTTAACCCCTGGGATGTGCTGGACCAGATATGCCGGTGGACTAGCTTGTCAGAGCACTTTCTCCTTTGCGCAATCCTTGATGGATTTCTAACATTGATTTTTGCATCCTCCTTTTTCTTGTGAAATAGTTTGAGGTTTGCAAACAAGTATAGGGAATGACATAATAAACATCATCCTGGTTAAGCAAACTTTTGGCCTTATTTATTTCAAAACCATTTCCTCCTTTCTTTACAGAGGTAACCACTATCCTGGATTTGGTGTTTAACATTCCCATAAAGATATTTATGTTGATCAAATATGTATTAATGACAAATGATGTATGGTGTTATTATGCATATTATAAGACTACATAAATTACATCACACTACATATACATGCTTTACAACTCTTTCACTCAATATTATATTTTGGGGTGTTGTCTTAGCTAAGTCAAGTTTTTCAGTGTTTCTCTTCTGGTTATGATTCCAGAATGTAAGAACTATAGCGTAGCAGCTAAAAGAAGAGAAGAGAAAGGAGTAGGGTATCTGTGTCACTCAATATTGTATTTTGAAGTTTTGTCTATGCTGAGGGATATATATATTGGGTTGTCGGAAAAGCCATGATGCATTTTTGCAACGAAAAACATAAAATATGTCATGACTTTTCCGACAACCCAATATATATATACTTTCTGTCTCATTAATTCTAACTGCTGTATAGCATTCTAGTATATGACTGTATCACAATTCTTTTATCTATTCTTCTGTTGAACTTCTAAGTTGTTTGCAGCATTTTGCTGACTTGTGTGGTTGCAAATTGTTTCCTAAGTGGTTACTGTCACGTCCTGCGTGGCAAGGGCGAGTGGGACACGAGAGGGGCGACGCAGATTAAGGAAAAACAAGAGACAGAAGAAAGATAGGAGCGAGACCAAGGGACTCAGCCAAAGACGACTGAGCCCAAGGGACTCAGCCAAGGAAGACTGAGCCCCGAATCGGGTCAGCGCATAGCTTTTATTGAGAGATTTTAACCTGTTTAAGGATTTTACTTATCATCTAAAGAGTGGTTACCATGGCCACCTTACAGGGCATATACTTGAACTATTGCCAAGAGTTTAGGCAAGAAACTATTTCTATGTGATTATAGCAAAAGGGAGTTTTAAACTTTTCTATCTTACAAAGAGCTGCATATTTTTGTAATAGAGGGTAACATCTGTTTCTCAGTCAAAGCTTTAGTATCTGTTGTTAGCAATGTACAGAACAAAGTTAAAACAAGGCTGTTAATTAAAATAACTTATGGTCAGTAAGTTGCCTCTTATCAGAACTTTCATGGCCGAGAGACCTTGGTCTCCTGGTCTCCAAGGAAACCTTTCACAGCTGCACAGGCAAGGACGAACGATAGCACCAGTTTCTCACAGAGGCTGTCTGTTTCTCACAGACTGGCTTTTTTAGGCCTATGTGGCCAAAGGCTTATGCCTCAGTTTCCAAAGGGGCTTGAGTCCCCAATATCTCAATTTAGGGGTTCCCCACGGAACTACCGCCTGGCTTAGGTTGTCTCCCCTCGTTTAGGAGATCTTACCCGTCTTTGGCTGCGTAGTTAGCTCATTGGGGTATACAGGAACTTGCCATAAATGCAGTGAGTATATTGTCTCCTATAGGAGGAAAGGCACATGGGTTCTTAGAGGCAGGAGATATTACATGACCAACCATAAGGCAGCACCCCTAATATCCAGTGCTGAGCAGGGCAATGTGGCCTTGTCAGACACTGGGGGGCTGTCGGCTTCCCACAGGTTACCAATGTAGATCACCGTTTATCCTCTCCAACAGTGGATAGTGCCAGAATTTAGTTTTTTTCCAATCTGATGAGTATGAAATATCATTTCATTGTGGTTTTCTTTTTCTCTTTCTTTTTTTTAAGGTAGGTATTATTTTTCTTTTATATCAGTGTCAAAATTTAAAATTTTTTTATTAAAGTTATCGGGTGACATTGATTAATAAAATTATGTAGGTTTCAATTGTACAATGCTGTAATATATCATCTATATATTGCACTGTGTGTTCACCACCCAGAGTCAGTTCTTCTATCATCATATATTTGATCCCCTTATCTTCTTCTACCATCCCGCCTCCCCTCTTACCCTCTGGTAACTAACTACTAAACTGTCTGTGTCTATGAGTTTTTGTTTGTCTTTTTCAATGACTGCTTTCAGTTTTATATCCCACTTATGAGTGGAGCCATATGGTTCTTGATTTTTTCTGTCTGACTTATTTTGCTTACATGATAATCTCAAGATCTAGCCATATTGTCACAAATAGCAAAATTCATCTTTTCTTATGGCCGAGTAACATCTTATTATATAATGTACCACATCTTCTTTATCCAGTCATCTATCAAAGGACACATTGGTTGTTTCCATGCCTTGGCCACCATGAATAATGCTGCAGTGAACATGGGGGTACATATATCTTTATGGCTAAATGTTTTCAGATTTTTTGGGTAAATACCCAGAAGAGGAATTGCTGGGTTGTATGGCAATTTTATTCTTAATTTTTTGAGGAACCTCCATACTGTTTTCCAATTTACCTTTTCACCATCAATGTATGAGGGTTCCTTTTTCTCCACAACCTCTCCAACATTTGTTATTATTTGTCTTGTTGATGATAGCCATCCTAACAAGTGTGAGGTGATATCTCATTGTGGTTTTTATTTTTCATTTCTCTGATGATTAGTGATGTTGATCATCTTTTCATATGTCTATTGAAACCATCTATATGTCCTCTTTGGAGAAATGTTTATTCAGATCCTCTGCCCATTTTTTAATTGGATTGGTTATTTTTGTTATTTTGTTGAGTTGTATGACTTTCTTATATATTTTGGATATTAGTCCTTTATTAGAGGTGTTGTTTGCAAGTATCCTCACCCATTCGGTTGGTTGCCTCTTTGTTTTGATGATTTTTTATTTTATTTTAGTTTCATATCATCCCATTCATTTTTAGTTTCATATCATCCCATTCATTTATTTTTGCTTTTACTTCCCTTGACTTTGAGGTCAAATTCATAAAGTCCTCTCTGAACACAAGGTCCGTTAGTTTAGTACCTATGTTTTCTTCTATGCAATTTATTGTTTCAGGTCTTATATTTAGGTCTTTGATCCATTTTGAGTTAATTTTGGTATATGGTGACAGATCGCAGTCTATTTTCATTCTTTTGTAAGTGGCTTTCCAATTTTCCCAGCACTATTTATTAAAGAGGCTTTCTTTTCTCCATTGTATATTTTTGGTTCCTTTGTCAAAAACTATTCCACTGGTCAGTGTGTCTGTTTTTCTGCCAATTCCATGCTGTTTTGATTATTGTCACTTTGTAGTATAAATTGAAGTCTGGGAGTGGGATACCTCCAGCTTCATTTTTTTTTTCCTTAGGATTGCTTTGGCTGTTTGAGGTCTTTTGTGATTCCATATAAACCTGATGATTTTTTTTGTTCTATTTCTTGAAAAAAATGCTATTTGGATTTTGATGGGGATTGCATTAAATCTATAGGTGATATGGCCATTTTAACTGTGTTGATTCTTCCAATCCATGAACATGGAATATCTTTCCATTTCTTTGTGTCTTCTTCAATTTCTGTTAATAATGTCTTACAGTTTCCAGTGTATAGGTTCTTCACATCCTTTGTTAAGTTTATTCCTAGGTGTTTTATTCTTTTTGTTGCCATTGCAAAAGGAATTATTTTTTCACTTCTTTTTCTGAAATTTCATTGTTAGGATATAAGAACGCAATGGATTTTTGTACATTGGTTTGGTATCCTGCAGCTTTACTGTATTTGTTTATTGTTTCTAATAGGTATTTTTTTGGTGGAGCCTTTAGGGTTTTCTATATAAAGAATCATTCATCTGCAAAAAGTGACGATTAGACTTCTTGATTTTCTGTTTTCCTGAGCATTGTTTTAAAAATACTACATGGTCTTTCAGATTTCTATTTTGGTAAATTTTTTTTTTACAAGTTTTGCTATTTTTTTCTCATTTGATATTTGTAAGTTTTTTGTATAATCTGGCTATTAATTGCTTGTTGTTTATAACCATTGCAGAAGTTTTATCCTTGTTTGTGGCTTATCTTTTTTACTTTTTGAGTGTCTTTTGATTTACAGGCATTTAGAATTTAACTGTAGCAACATTCATTTTTTTTCTTTGTGGTTTTATATTTCTTGTCAAAGAAATCCATTCTTGCTTTGAAGTGATAAAGATATATTTTTTTATTTTCTTTTTTTTTTAAAGATTTTTATTGGGGGAATTGGGGGAGGGGAACAGCATTGGGGAGTTGGGGAAGGGGAACAGACAAGTTGCTGTCTTTTTGTTCTTTAGTCTAGTTGCAGAAGATGTTGCTTCACTGGCCCATGTTGGTATCGTCATTGCGCTCTTCCTGGGTGAGGCAGATCGGTCGCCGGCCTCTCGATGTCGCTCATTGCGGCTATTTGCAGCTCACGCTGGCTGCCAGCCACTCACTGTAGCCTATGGCAGCGCACTGCAGCAGGGACTGCAGCCTACACTGTCGCCGGGGCTCGCACAGCCCAGCTCCAGGTGGAGGTGTTGTTAGCTGTAGAGAGCAGTGTCACTGGCCCTCATACGTGGGATCCCAACCAGGGCCGCTGGCATCCCAAAACCAGCTCCCAACCAATGCACCACTCCGCCGGTCCTTATTTTCTTTAAATTAAAAAAAAAAATTTGGCTTATCACACTTAGCTATTTAATTTACTTGGTAATGTATGTGGTATGAAATATAGATATAATTTTTTTCATATGGAAAATTGATTAGCTTGGCACAATTTATTGAAAGGTTTGTCTTTCATCACTGATATACAAAGTCATTACTTTTATATTGCAAGTATGCATGGGTCTGTTTCTGGATGTTTCATTGCTTTATAGGCCTATCTTTAAAACAATTTCATACTGCCTTAAGTAATATAACTTTATAATATATTTTGATGTCTGGTAAAATGACTTCCCTCCTCCTTATTTATCTTAAAAACTGTCCTGGACATTTTTTGATTCTTTGCTGTTCTATATAAATTTTAGAATTAGTGTGTTAAGTTTCACAAAAATCCTTAGGGAGACTTTAAATAAAATCAACTTTATTGAGGTATAATTTACATGTGATAAAATACACCAATTTTAAGTATACAATTCTATGAGTTTTGACAAAAATATATCTCTGTTTAGAATAATTCCATCACCCTAGATTGTTCCCTTTTGTGTCTCTTTCCAGCCAATTTAAAAGTTCATAAATTCTACACCCAGCCCTAGTCAACCACTGATCTACTTTTTATTTTTATATTTTTATATTTGTCTTTATGTAAATGGAATCATATAGTATGTGTGCTTTTGGGTCTGGTTCTTTTGATCAATATAATATTTCTGAGGCTCACCCATGTCATGTGTATCAGCAGTTTATTCTTTTTTCCTTGCTAAATAGTTTTCCATTGTATGGCTATACCATAATGTGTTTATCCATTCATTGGTTGGTGGACATTTAGGTTGTTTCAAGTTCTGGGCTATTATTAAAGCTGCTATAAATGTTCATGTAAAAATCTTCATGTGGACATATGCTTTCATTTCACCTAGGACTAGAATTGCTGGGTCATGTAGTAAAGTATATTAACTTTATAAGAAATTGCCACACTACTTTCCAAAGTGATTGTATCATTTTGTTCTCTTACCAGTAATACCAATACTTGGTATTGCCAGTATTTTTAATTTTGGCCATTTTAATGGGTGTGTAACAGTATCTAATTATGTTTTAATCTGCATTTCTCTGATGACTAATGATATTGAGCATCCTTTCATGTACTTATTGGCCATTTGTACGTCTTTTTTTGGTGAAGTGTCCATTCATATTTTTTTTGCTCATTTTTATTTTTTAAATTCTTTTTATTTTAATTTTTAAAAGATTTTTTATTGGGGAATTGGGGGAGGGGAACAGCATTGGGGAATTGGGGAAGGGGAACAGACAAGTTTTTGTTCTTCAGTCTAGTTGTGGAGGACATCGCTTCACTGGCCCATGTTGATATTATCATTGCGCTCTTCCCGGGTGAGGCAGTCGCTTCCCGGTCGTTGGACGGCTGCTCATGGCGGCTCACAGCAGCTCACCAAAGCGCTCACCAGCTGCTGGCCAGCCCACTGCAGCCTATGCCAGTGGCAGTGACTCACGGCAGACCAGCTCCAGGTCAATCTGTTGTTCACCATTTTAGCTGTAAAGGGCGCAGCGTCACTGGCCCTAATGTGGGATCCGAAACCGGGCCCTGCTACTCAGAGCTGGCATCCCAAGCCAACTCTTAACCAGCACACCACTTGGCCTGCCCATATTTTTTGCTCATTTTTAAATTGAGTTTAAAAAATTCCTTATAAATTCTGGGTTGTTTGTGAAGGACAAGACCTTGGAAAATAGCTTTTTGAATTAGTTTCTAGTCTGACAACTTTTGTGTGAGAGTGAAATGAAGCAGAGATGAGACAACCTTCATGTTCGATCACTATTATTTATTGTCAATTTTAATGCAATGCAGTTATTTGAATCCAAAGACTTGAAACAAATATGTTATAGTTAAACCAAGAAAGTATACAGCAGTGGCAGGTAGTCTTCCTTTCTTTCTGGGTATAAAGGGTATTTTTCTAGATGGAAAGGCCAATGAATTACAGAAATATGTTGGAGCCATTCTATTTCCATGCTATTGCTCTTCCAAAGTTTTATTTTATTTTTTTAACTTGGAGCAAATTCTTCAGAGTAGGGGGTAACAT
Organism: Aselliscus stoliczkanus; assembly: GCA_033961575.1. Classification (NCBI taxonomy): domain Eukaryota; kingdom Metazoa; phylum Chordata; class Mammalia; order Chiroptera; family Hipposideridae; genus Aselliscus; species Aselliscus stoliczkanus. The sequence goes on from CM066739.1 coordinate 104,933,102, forward strand.
CTTTCTTGCTGTGACCAAGTTAGTGCCCTCATTTGGATCTTTGACTCCTGAACTGATCCTTCCCTGATGATTAAGAAAAATGCTCTCACTCACTGGTGTGGAAGAAAGAAGCACCTGGTGCCACTTCTTAATGCCTCTTGGTAGCCTACCAATTAAAGATACACCCAGGAATGAGGGCTTGGTGGTTTTGATAAACAAAGAAACTACCAACACGCCGTCTTTGCTTTTAGGGTCTTTTCCTGCCACCATCCAGTGTGGGGCAGACCGGAAATTATGGTCTACACTGTTGTAAGAGAAGCTTTGGCTCCAGAACTGGGAATCCATTTATAATTTTTTTTTTTTGCTTCTTAGAGATGCAGGCTTAGCTTTGGCATAAATAATGAATAATAAGCTCTCAAAAAGACACCTCAATTTGACACCGAACTCCAAAAATGTTTTGCATTATTCTTCCAAATTTAGTCCCACACATTATTGATTCAGCTCAGTATTTCCTAACAAAGTAACCCACATACCCTACATTCTTTGGAAGGACCTGAATAACAAGGAATAGCATACAGTCACATGTTTAAAAGAAAAAGAGACAGATACACCCACTTTTAGAAAGAAACTGTAATGAATTGCTTGTCTGTTAATGTTTGTTACTTTCTAAATTGCTAACTGAGTTATTTTCACATCTGTTAATTATTCATCGCTAGAATTAGTGCCTCTGCTCTTGGACATATTCATAGAGTGGAGTGCTGCTAGGGACACTGTGGGAACCTGAGCCCGTGCTTCCAATTCCACAGTTACCACCTCCTGATTGATAACAATGGCCATCTTGTCTCCTATCCTCCTTACAAATTAACAATGAACTGGTAGTGTTGGATCTAGACTGTCCACAGGAGGGTGCAAATTGTCCAGAGCCAGAACTCGAGGACCTTTGTCTTTGTCCACGAACACTCTCATATCCATCAGACTCACTACCTGATAGGCTGTAACTCCTACTTCTTTCTTCCTGGTTGTACCCTGGCCATTCCTGGCTATTTCTTCTTGATTGATTGGGAATTGAACCTATTTGGGATTTACTGTACTCATCATGAGTTCCACTTGAAGTTGACCTATATCTCCCTTGTAATTCATGTTGCTCATAGTTTGAACACCAGCCAGATCCAGGACCACATTGTCCAGAGCTGGGTGAGTAACATGAGCCAGATCCGTACTGTTCGGTGCCAGAACACTGCCCAGATCCAAGACCATATTGTCCAGAGCTAGAGGACTGACATGAGCCAGATCCATATTGTTCAGAGCCAGAATACTGACCCAAGCCAGAACCACATTGCCCAGAGCTAGAGGAGTGGCATGAGCCAGATCCATACTGTTCAGTACCAGAATACTGCCCAGATCCAAAACCACATTGTCCAGAGTGGGATGAGTGACATGAGCCAGACCCATATTGTTCAGAGTTAGAATACTGACCCGAGCCAGACCCGTGTTGACCATGGGGAGAGGCACATTGGTGTTGGCCATTGCTACAAGGCTGACTCCATCCAGATCCAGCTTGGCCATGACTAGAAGATTGACCTGATTGAGAACCATGCTGTCCAGAATTTGATGACTGACCTGATCCAGACCCATGTTGTCCAAAGCTAGAAGACTGGCCTGAGCCAGACCCATGTTGACCATAGCTGCAAGACTGACCAGAGCTGGACCCATGTTGACCATAGCTGCAAGACTGACCAGAGCTGGACCCATGTTGACCACAGATGGATGACTGACCAGAGCTGGACCCATGTTGACCATAGCTGCAAGACTGACCAGAGCTGGACCCATGTTGACCACAGATGGATGACTGACCAGAGCTGGACCCATGTTGACCATAGCTGCAAGACTGACCAGAGCTGGACCCATGTTGACTACAGATGGATGACTGACCAGAGCTGGACCCATGTTGACCATAACTGGAAGACTGGCCTGAGCTGGACCCATGTTGACCTTGGCCAGAGGACTGACCTGAGCTGGACCCGTGTTGCCCAAAGCCAGAAGACTGACCTGAGCCAGACCCATGTTGACCATAGCTAGAAGACTGACCAGAGCTGGACCCATGTTGACCAGAGATGGATGACTGACCAGAGCTGGACCCATGTTGACCAGAGCTGGATGACTGACCTGAGCTGGACCCATATTGACCTAAGCCAGAAGACTGACCTGAGCTGGACCCATGTTGACCATAGCTGGAAGACTGACCTGAGCCAGACCCATGTTGACTATAGCTGGAAGACTGACCTGAGCTGGACCCATATTGACCTAAGCCAGAAGACTGACCAGAGCTGGACCCATGTTGAACAGAGCTGGAAGACTGATCTGAGCTGGACCCATATTGACCTAAGCCAGAAGACTGGCCTGAGCTGGACCCATGTTGACCTAAGCCAGAAGACTGACCTGAGCCAGACCCATGTTGACCATAGCTCGAAGACTGACCAGAGCTGGACCCATGTTGACCTTGGCCAGAGGACTGACCTGAGCTGGACCCATGTTGACCTTGGCCAGAAGACTGACCTGAGCTGGACCCATGTTGACCAGAGCTGGATGACTGACCAGAGCTGGACCCATGTTGACCATAGCTGGGTGACTGACCAGAGCTGGACCCATGTTGACCATAGCTGGAAGACTGGCCTGAGCCAGACCCATATTGCCCAAAGCCAGAAGACTGACCTGAGCTAGACCCATGTTGACCAGAGCTGGAAGACTGACCTGAGCTGGATCCATATTGACCTAAGCCAGAAGACTGGCCTGAGCTGGACCCGTGTTGACCATAGCTGGAAGACTGACCTGAGCTGGATCCATATTGACCTAAGCCAGAAGACTGGCCTGAGCTGGACCCATGTTGACCATAGCTGGAAGACTGACCTGTGCTGGACCCATGTTGACCTAAGCCAGAAGACTGACCTGAGCCAGACCCATGTTGACCATAGCTGGAAGACTGATCTGAGCTGGACCCATATTTACCTAAGCCAGAAGACTGACCAGAGCTGGACCCATGTTGACCAGAGATGGATGACTGACCAGAGCTGGACCCATGTTGACCAGAGCTGGATGACTGACCTGAGCTGGACCCATATTGACCTAAGCCAGAAGACTGACCTGAGCTGGACCCATGTTGACCATAGCTGGAAGACTGACCTGAGCCAGACCCATGTTGACTATAGCTGGAAGACTGACCTGAGCTGGACCCATATTGACCTAAGCCAGAAGACTGACCAGAGCTGGACCCATGTTGAACAGAGCTGGAAGACTGACCTGAGCTGGATCCATATTGACCTAAGCCAGAAGACTGGCCTGAGCTGGACCCATGTTGACCATAGCTGGAAGACTGACCTGTGCTGGACCCATGTTGACCTAAGCCAGAAGACTGGCCTGAGCTGGACCCATGTTGACCTAAGCCAGAAGACTGACCTGAGCCAGACCCATGTTGACCATAGCTGGAAGACTGACCAGAGCTGGACCCATGTTGACCTTGGCCAGAGGACTGACCTGAGCTGGACCCATGTTGACCTTGGCCAGAAGACTGACCTGAGCTGGACCCATGTTGACCTAAGCCAGAAGACTGACCTGAGCCAGACCCATGTTGACCATAGCTGGAAGACTGACCAGAGCTGGACCCATGTTGACCTTGGCCAGAGGACTGACCTGAGCTGGACCCATGTTGACCTTGGCCAGAAGACTGACCTGAGCTGGACCCATGTTGACCAGAGCTGGATGACTGACCAGAGCTGGACCCATGTTGACCATAGCTGGGTGACTGACCAGAGCTGGACCCATGTTGACCATAGCTGGAAGACTGACCTGAGCTAGACCCATGTTGACCAGAGCTGGAAGACTGACCTGAGCTGGATCCATATTGACCTAAGCCAGAAGACTGGCCTGAGCTGGACCCATGTTGCCCAAAGCTAGAAGACTGACTTGATCCAGACCTATTTTGGCCATAGCTAGAAGACTGGCCTGAGCCAGACCCATGTTGCCCAAAGCCAGACGACTGACCTGATCCTGACCCATGTTGTTCAAAGCTAGAAGACTGGCCTGAGCCAGACCCATGTTGGCTGTAGCTAGAAGACTGACTTGAGCTGGACTTATGTTGACCATAGCTGGAAGACTGACCTGAGCCAGATCTGTGTTGTCCATAGCCAGAGGACTGACCTGAAGTAGGACCATGTTTTTCATAACTAGAAGATTGACCATATCCTGATTCGTGTTGTCCATAGCTTGATGGATGTTCTCCAAAGTGAGAAGACTCTCTTGAGCTAGAACCACGTTGACCATATCTTGAAGACTGATCTGAGCCTGAACCATGTTTTCCATAGCTGTAAGTCTGTCCTGAAGATGACCCATGATGACCAAAGCCAGAAGACTGACCAAATCCAGATCCATGTTGTCCAAAGTTTGATGACTTTCCAAAACTGGATCCTGAGCTAGACTCACGGTATCTCTGACTAGAACACTGATTAGAGTCAGATCCAGACTTTCCATAATTAGAGGATTGGTCTGATCCAGATCCATGCTTTTGTCTTCCACAGCTCCCTGAGCTGAATCCATGATGCTGGCTTGATTTATTCTTGTGTTGTCTATTCCCTAAAGATTCATTTGAACCAGACCTCTGCTGGTCAGAACTGGAAGACTGATCCTCTGAGTGACTCTCATGTCTGTGTTCTCCATAACTGCCTGACTGATTTGCTGAGTGTGATCTTTTTCCACGATTACTTGAATGACCATAACCAACTTCTTCACTCCCAGATCCTTCTTGCTGATGAGAGCCATACTTATTTTTCTTACTATCCTTGAAGTGGCCTGAACTTGGCTCTTTCCCTCTTTCTCCAGAGCTTTGCCCCGAACTAGACGAGCCTCCTTGATGCCCCTTTCCTCCGGAGCTGGATCCATGCTTGTGTTTAATGCTTCCTTTGGAGCCCTTGGAATGGGAGTCATCCCCTCCTGCACTCCAGCTTGAATGACTAGAAGACGATTCTTGACCTTCATCGTCCTCCTCTGTTTCACTGTGTTCCTCTTGGTGCCGGTGACTGTGGTGTCTTTGCTTTGACCCTGAAGCTTGACAGTAATCTTTGCCAATGATTTTGTTACAAGCCTGAGCCAGCTTGAATATCATCAGAAGAAACTCAGTAAAATCCACTTTCTTGTTATGATCCCGGTCCAGACTCTGCATGATGATCTCTACAGTGTCTGGGTCGTCTGGGTTCTGTACGGGAACAAGGGACAAGGGACAGCTCTGTGAGTATGGGCCACATACCCAGCTGAGCAATTGAAGGAAGGCTGTCAAAGTGTGAATGCTTGGATTACTTCTTCCCCTAGGCTGGACTGCTCTATCCTGAGCACAGGAGCAAAGGGAATACACAATGAACAATGCAGTGAGAAGCAGCCAGCAGAGGATGCAGCTGGAAGATGACAGTGAACAAGGGACTTGATTATTTTCTGTAAGGAATGGGTCAAATATGAAGGATTAGCTAATTTATAAACAATAATTTTGGATAGCTGCACTAAATCTGTATGCCTTCTCTTTCTTTGTCCAGTTTTTAACTTACTTGTTAATTCATTTACTCATTCAACAAAGATTTATTGTGCACCTACTGTCTGCCTAGCATTGTGCTTGATGCAGGGGTGAAGCAGTGAATAAGTCTGGTTCTTAAAAAATGGAACTTAATGTTTAGTGGGCCAGATACATAAACTTAAAATTCCAATTTGTTGTGATAATGTTTCTGTGAGAGTACATCAGAGGGGGATCCCTGGGCATTCCAGGGAGGTTAAGGATAGAAAGGGATGTCTTTTGAAGGATGCGTTGGAATTAGCCAGATGAGGGGGGTAGTAAGGGAGCAAGAGGGGGCAAAAGATTTTCCTGGGCAGAGGGAACTGTGAACAAAGTGCTGGAGGTGAGAGAAGGCATAGCTCATACAAAGAACTCAAAGAGATTCAGGACTGCTAAGTTTAGAATCTCAGCAGTCAAGAGGTATGGATAGAAAGATAAATATGGGCCAAATCATGCTTTTTAAGTAATATAAAGGAATTTTGGACTTTATTTTCTTAAAGAGCTGGGAACTCTTAAACTGAGTGTGAAATGATTAGATTGGCATCTAATGCTGAGACTGGAAGTAAAAAGTGATTTGAACCAGAGGACTAACAATAGTGATGGGGAGAAATGGGCTGTTTCGAGAGATGATTGATGAATTTGATGGAGGTTGGAAGGTGGAAGAGCCTGCCGAAAGAGGAAGTGAAGAATGGCACCAGGTTTCTGCCTTGGACAAATAGGAGCATTTAGAGGGGAAGATGATGAGTTTCGTATCTGCCACAACTGAATTTAAGACACTGATAGGAATCCAAATAAAAATATTTAGTAGTTAGCTGGATTTAATGAATTGAAGATCAAGAGCTAGAGCTAAGCTCCCAAATATTTACTTGCAGAGCTGATATTTTAAGGTGGTGGTCACCCTCTTTTATGACTTAGGAGTAAGGTGCAAATTTCCTGAACTCAGAGGCTTTATAGTGCCAGAATCCCAAAAGTGGGCAGTGCTCACGATGTTCTGGGCTGAAGAAAGACAAAGAAAGAAAGGAGATGCATTTTACCTACTTTTCAGTTTTCTAGGACTATCTCAGTTGCTGTTCCAGAATTAGTCGCACAGGACATTATTTAATCTATGGATTTTTGTCTGTTGTGTGGTAAGATCACTTTCCTTGGTCATATTATGGAAACCATCATGGGTCAATGTTTGACCTTATTTCAAGCCTTTACCCAGTTGTCTACTACAAAGCAGGGCGAGTCCTCTGGGAGTTTGACATATATGACAAAGGTAGAAAGGGGTGAAGAAGGGAACTGCGGTTTTCCTTAGTCCAGACATGGAGTTCTTACCTTCATAATTTGATGAAATTCTTTTTCCAAAAGTTCTTTCAGTTCTGCTTTGTTCAACATGTCACATTCCTCATCCTGGGAGGCATATTGGTAGAAAACTTCGAGGACAGTGACGATGCTTTGTAGGAGTTTAGACATCTTTTTGTAAATTTAATTAACCTAAAGAGGAAAGGAAAAAGAGATATCTGCCTCTTATTGTTTCTTGTTTTTTTTTCTTACATACATAAGTAGTTTCAGTCTTGTAATAATTGTTTAGAATTAATCAGGCATAATTAATTTCATTCTGTTGTAATCAAGAACCAATCCAGAGTTGAATGACTTGTTTAAGCCATGTAGCAAGAAAGTGATGAAATTAGGAACAGAATCTATACCTCATATTTCCATTCCTGAATGAATATAGGAGCAGTGACTTTTTTTTTTTGTCTCCCTGCTTCTACCATGGGTAACTTAATGAGCTTTGTTCTGGAGCTGTAGAAATCCTGGGTGTGCCAATCCACCCACTTCCCCAATTCCTCTCTAGGTCTCAACCATCACACAAGGGAGGGACAGGTCCATCATCTCCACTGGCATGCCTGACTCCAGTTAAGGGGTGCCAGTGTCCCAGCTAGACCCTCAAGACTTCAGACAAAGTGGCAAAACCAACCACAGGCCTAGGAGATATGGAGATGAGGGCAGCTGCCATCAGGCTCAGCTTCTGTTTTCAGTCCCCAAGCAGGGACTGAGCCTCAAGCTTTACTGATAACGCCACAGAGAGAAAAAGCCTTAGCAGTAATAGAGGCAACCTGCCTAGTGGATAATTTGAGCCCCTGATCTTAAAGGAAATGACCTCAAAGAAAGGAAGTATGATCATTCTCAGTTATCTCTTCATTTTGCTTCACAACAAAGTTAAATGTATACCAAAGTATCCCAGAGTATATTAAAAAGAAGCATGGTATCCTGTGCCTCTGCCTTCGAGTACATCCCGGATTCTTATCATCTGTAGCCCCAAGTATGTCTGCTCACTTACCTAGTTCACCAGAGGAACAAGTAGGATGGAGACTAAGGCAGCTTCCAGGGTGCTGGTAGCTGGGGGTAGTGGCCTTTTTATAGAGGGAATGCTGGCCCACCTTAGGGAGGAGCTGCTCTCTTTGAGATGTCTTAATTCACTCCGAACAAGCCAGCTCCACCTTCACCTCCACCTCCCAGGTGTTTACCTGGTCACTTCCTTACATGTTCACCTGAGATTGCCTTAGCAGTTCCCAAACCTGGGTGAGTGTCAGCCCCACCTACCAGAATCTCTGGACACTGCAGAAAGACCTCTTTCCAAGTTCAGTGAGATCTCCAGTCTAACGTACTGATCAATTATGTGGACTTCGAAGTTGAATGGGACGTGCAGGGACATCAGGGAATAAATGTCAACGAATTGTGGAATCTGATTGGTACAAGGAACCTTAAAGATCATCGAGTCAAACTCTTCCTTCTAAAGCTAAATTTTCTTAGGCGGGATTCCAGCCAAGGTGTCACCCATGATATTATTCCTTTTTGAAATGGCTAATGGCTGCAGAGCCCCCGTTGTCTCTACCTGATTCTATTTACCAGACTGTAATGGCCATTTGTGAATGTAGCTTTCTTTTCAAACACTGTGTAACTTTAGGAAGAAATCCATGCTCTTTAGTGTGGTCCCCGAAGTTTCATTACCTGGGTGTGGCTTCTCTCCAGCCCCAACTTCTCTCTTCCTATTGTTCTTTATGCTCCACCAGTACCCAGCTACTTAAATCTCCTGAAAAAGAATGCCACCCTATTTCATATTTATCCTGGAATATCTTTCCTCACTAGCTGCCTAGCAAACTCCCATTCATTCTTTAAAACCCACACTTGACACCCTGTAAGAAGTCTGTCTTGAATTACTCGAGAGAGAATTATAATTGTGTACCTTATTCATAATTCTATTGTAATACCAATCACACTATATTATTCTCTTTTAAAATGGTCTTACTATGTAATGAATGTTTAATATAAAAGATTGGAAACTATAGATAAGCAAAGAAAGTGAAAATACCTGTGCTCCTACTACCCAGAAGGAGCTACTGTGGTTTATATCCTTACACACACACACACACACACACACACACACACACACACACACACACACGTCTATATGCTCATATGACTTCTAGACCATGAGCTTCTTGAGAATAGGGAATGGGCATTGTTAATCCCTATGTCACTTGGAGATTCAGCACATGCTTGTCACATACATAAAGGCCCCCAATAAACATTTACCAAATTGAATTGAAAGAGGTGTACTCTTTGTTGACCCACTTCTACCTTTTCACAGCAGGACGAAGGTCTGCCCTCTCTCTTGCCACTGTCTCCTCAGAGGACATGATTTCATGTGAATGCAGACTGAATCTCACCATTGGGAACCCATGGGCTTTCTGCTTATCTCTGAGATCCTTGTTTCACACTCCCTCCATTGTCAATGAACAACACAAATGTCACTGAAGTCACACAGACTAAAACTTGTGCAACATGACTGTCACAAGTGGAGCAGGAATGGTAGCAACTGTTGGCAAGTGATAAATCCCATGATTTAAAACCCAGCTACTCTCAGGCAATATGTTCTCCTCTAACTCCCCAGAGGGCTGCAGAGCCAGGCTCTGTGCTGTGGACACCTGGCTTGGGCTGACTTGTTGTGCTTCATCAGAGGAATGAGCTTTCTAAAGGTGTGACTGAAGCTGTGGGTGTGCAGGGGAGGTGGAATTTGCTAAGCGAAGACCGATTTCCTGCAGGAGCTAGCTGTTGCCACACAGGCAAGAGAGGGTTGCGACTGCAAATGACTCAGGTGAATGTGCTCTCTGGGCCCGTGTTCCCTGAACTAGGGGCCAGTGGACTTTGTCTGTAAAGGGCCAGATGGTCAACATTATAGGCTTTGCGGGCCAGATGGTCTTTGTTCCAACTCTCCAACTCTGCTCTCACTTCCTGAAAGCAGCTGTACACGAGAGGTCCACAAATGAGCATGACTGTGTTTATCCACACTGACCTTTAAATCTCATATAACTTCATGTATCATCATGTTTTTCAACTACTTCTGAGTGTAGAAAACTTTCTTAGCTTGTGGGCCATTCAAAAATCGGTGATGAGCTAGATTTGGCCTGTGGGCTGTCATGTGCCACCCCTGGCCTTCTGTCTTTGCTTGTCAGGGAGGGCTGCCAGGAGAGGGAAGTCCGAGGGGAAGAAGTGCCGACAAGTGGGGGACATCAGAACCACTAATTCTTGCATGAGAGTAAAGTGCGCATGTGTGTCTGTTAATGTCGGCATGCGAGGTGGCAGGGAAAGGAACGGAACAAGGGTGCTCAGGAGAGGGAAGTAAAGCTTGACTTCATTTAAGGGACAAATTTTTAACGTTTGCGTTGGCTGAAAGTGCAATAAGCTCTTTGTGAGGTAACTGGATTTATTGTCAAGGGTATTATAGAAACTTTCACGCATCATGTAAGTAGTTTGAATCCTTTCAGTGCTATCTTTTCTGAATATCCTCCAAGATCACCAAACCGAGTTCTGTTGAGCTTTATTTCTTGGGTTGTGTCATGAAAACAAGAGGTGTATTGAATGTGCCCTTTTGAGAATAACTAATGTAGGAATTGGACTAGATGATCACAAATGTCCTTTCCAAAACTGAGAATCATGATTTTTACCAGGGTATGTGTTCTATAGCCATGGGGAGGCGGGGAGCGGTTTGAAGAGCCCCTCTCATGAGTTTGGTTAGTGGTTTTCCCCTTGGAGATGACGAGGTTCAGGAGAAGAGATTTCTAATGATATGTGTTATGTTCTAGGTTGTTCAGTGCCTCCCTGTGTCGGCAGAAGAAAGGACACGCCATTGTCCTTCATGCCAAGCACAGTGCTGTGTGCTTACGTGTGTCATTTTATTAATCTTCACAGCTATACAGCTATACAGTTGTAGGTATTGTTACCTCCATTTTTCAGATGAGAAAACAGGCTCAAAGAAAATAAAAACTTGTTTCAAGTCACTTAGCTATTAAATGGAGAAGACTGCTTCTGCCTAGTAATAGATGGGGAGTGGGGACTATTCATGTCTTGCAAAAGGTAGGCATAGAGGACAGTTGTTGAGGAATGGAGCGTTTGACCTACAAAAAGCAAGCAAGCAAGCAAGCAAGCAAGCAACCAACCAACCAACCAACCAACCAACCAACCAACCAACCAACCAACCAAACTGGTAAGGATGAACAAACAATGAATTCCCCTGTGCTCCCATTTGCCCTCATCTGAAGGCAAGCGTAACGTTCCTGTAGCGCCATCTGCTGGGTACTCGGGAAATTCTGCAGAAAGTCTTGTCCTTTCTCTTCTTTTCCCTCACCCCCACCTCCAAAGCAATTTCTGCTGGTGTTTTGTAGCTCAGTCTCCATGAATGAGGAGACTGTAAAAATTAGGGACATAACAAGCATGGGATTTCGATGGTCATGATTTTGGGGTAAGTGGAGTCAAAAGAAGTTAGCTATAATGTATAATGTTTGTTCATGGTTTATGTTGCTGTGCAGAAGCTTTTTAGTTTGATGTAGTCCCATTCATTTATTTCTGCTTTTGCTTCCCTTGCCTTTGGAGTCAAGTTCACAAAAACCCCTCTCAGACCAAGGTTCATAAGTTCAGTGCCTATGTTTTCTTTTCTGTATTTTTTTTTTCAGGTTTTATTCAAGTCTTTGTTCATTTTGAGTTAGTTTTGGTATATGGCATCAGATGGCAATCTAAATTCATTCTTATGCATATGGTTTTCCAATTTTCCCAGCACCATTTATTAAAGAGGCTCTTTTTCCATAGTATATTCTTGGCTCTTTTGTCAAAAATTATTTATCCATATATGTGTGGGTTTATTTCTGGGCTCTCTATTCAGTTCCATTGGTCTCTGTGTTTGTTTTTCTGCCAATTATCATACTGATTTAGTTACAGTAGCTTTGTAGTATAGTTTGAAGTCAGAGAGTGTGTGATACCTCCGGCTTTGTTCCTTTTTCTCAGGATTGCTTTAACTGTTTAAGATCTTTCATGGTTCCCTAAAAATTTGAAGATTTTTTTGTTCTGTTTCTGTGAAAAATGCCATTGGGGTTTTAATAGGGATTACATTAAATTTGTGTATTGTTTTAGGTGATATGACCATTTTAACAATGTTAATTCTTCCAATCCATGAATATGGAATAGATTTCCATTTCTTTGTGTCTTCTTCAATTTTTTTCAACAATGTCTTATAGTTTGCAGTGTACAGGTCCCTCACCTCCTTTACTCAGTTTATTCCTAGATATTCTTTTAGTTGTGATTGTGAATGGGATTATTTTCTTCATTTCTCTTTCTGATATTTTGTTGTCAGTATATAAGGGTGCAACAGATTTTGTATATTAAGTTTGTATCCTGCAATTTTACTATATTTGTTTATTGTTTCTGATAGGTTTCTGGTGGAGTCTATCGCATTTTCTTTCTTTTTTTTTAAAAGTGTTGTTATATAGTTTATTGTGTGTGTGTGTGTGTGTGTGTGTGTGTGTTTTTAGGGCAGTGTCATTGGCCCTCACATGTAGGACCCGAACTGGGGCCACTGGCCTCCCAAGCCAGCACCCAAACACCGCGTCACTCGGCTGGCCCTATAGCATTTTCTATATATATAATCATGTCATCTGCAAATAATGACAGTTTTACTTCTTCATTCCCAATTTGGATATCTTTTATTTCTTTTAATTGCCTAGTTGTCTGGCTAGGATTTCCAATACTGTGTTGAACAACAGGGGTGAGAGTGGACATCCTTGTCTTGTTTCTGATCTTAGAGGAAAAGCTTTCAGTTTTTCACCACCGAGGACAATATGAGATGACAGTTTGTCACATATGGCCTTTATTATGTTGCTACTTTCCTCCTATACCCATTTTATTGAGTGTTTTATTTTAAATGGATGTTATAGCTTGACAATATGCTGACTGAAATAAGCCAGTCACAAAAGTACAAATATTTTATTATTCTATTTAGATGAAGACTCTAAAGTAGCCAAATTAATAGAATCAGAAAGTAGAATGGTGGTTGCCAGGGAGTGGGGGAGGGGTAAATAGGGACTTTAATAGGTATAAAGGTTTAGTTTTGCAAGATGAAAAAATTCTGGAGATTGGTTGCACAACAATGTGAATATACTTAACATTTCTGAGCTGTGCACTTAAAAATGGATAAGTTGATAACTTTGATATTATTTTTATTTTTTTGGCCATAATTTAAAAAATCTAATATCCTTACTGTGGCTTCCGTGATCTGGTCCCAGCTTAATTCTCAAAAATTATCTCCTGCACACTGTTTTCTCAACCCTCACCCTAGAATTCCTATACCTCAGGGCACTTAGGGATTTTTTTAAAATTAATTAATTAATTTATTTTTAATTAGTTTCAGGTGTACAACACAGTGCAGTAGTTATACTTTTCACCCCTCAAAGTGACAACCCCCCCTCTCCCAATTCGCCACCCCACTCCTTCCCCCATATCATATATATCTATTACATTTCCTCTGACTCCCTTCCACAGTATAATCCATATCCCGTGACTATCTATATATTCAATTACAGTTGGTATACAATATTATACAACCTCAGCTTCAGGTGTACAGTGCAGTGATCAAGCCTCTACTCCATCCATGAAATGGTCTCCCCAACAAGACATGTGACCATCTGACACCCCACAAAATATTTACATTATTAATTATATTCCCCGAACTGTGTTTCATATCCCTGTGGCAATATTGTAGTTGCCTATTTTTGCTGTCTAATCCCTTCCCCTTCTCCCTCATCCTCACTCCCCTCCCAACTAGCAAGCCTGGTTTTCCTCTATATCTATGAGACAGTTTCTGTTTACTTTGCTCATTCATTCAGTTTTTCAGATTCCACATATAAGTGAGATCATATGGTATTTGTCTTTCTCTGACTGACTTATTTCACTTAACATAGTAGTCTCTAGGTCCATCCATATCATTGCAAATGGTACGATTTCATTCTTCTTTATAGCGGAGTAATACTCCATTGTATAAATGTACCAGTTACCGATGGGCATTTCGGATGTTTCCAAGTCTTGGCTATTGTAGATAGCACTGCAATGAACATAGGGGTGTATATATTTTTTTGAATTAGTGTCTTGGGATTTTCAGGATAAATACCTAGGAGTGGAATTGCTGGGTCAAAAGGCAGTTCCATTTCCAGTTTTTTGAGATATCGCCATACTGACTTCCATAGTGGCTGCACCAATCTGCAATCCCACCAACAGTGCAGCAGTGTTCCCTTTTCCCCACAGCCCCGCCAGCACTTGTTGTTTGTTGATTTATTGATGATAGCCATTCTGACCGGAGTGAGGTGGTATCTCATTGTGCTTTTTATTTGCATTTCCTTAATGACCAGTGAGGTTGAACATTTTTTTTTAAGATTTTTTTATTGGGGAATTGGGGGAGGGGAACAGCATTGAGGAATCGGGGAAGCAGAACAGACAAGTTGCTGTCCTTTTGTTCTTCAGTCTAGTTGCGGAGGATGTTGCTTCACTAGCCCATGTTGGTGTCATCATTGAGCTCTTCCCGTATGAGGCAGATCGGTCGCCGCCCTCTGGGTGTCCCTCACCGCGACTATTGGCAGCTCACGCTGGCTGCCAACCGCTCATGCGGGCTGCGGGCCACTCACTGCAGCCCATGGCAGCCCACTGCAGCAGGGGCTGCAGCCCACACCATCTCCGGGGCTCACACAGCCCAGCTCCAGGTGGAGCTGTTGTTAGCTGTAGAGGGCAGTGTCACTGGCCCTCATATGTAGGATCTGAACCGGGGCCACTGGCATCCCCAAACCAGCTCTTAACCAATGCGCCACTCGGCCGGCCCAGAGGTTGAACATTTTTTCATATGCCTGTTGGCCTGCTGTATGTCCTCTTTAGAGAAATGTCTCTTCATATCTTCTGCCCATTTTTTAATTGGGTTGTTTGTTTTTTTGGTGTTGAGTTTCATGAGTGTTTTATAAATTTTGGATATTAACCCCTTATCAGATATATCATTGGCGAATATATTCTCCCAATCAGTAGGCTTCCGTTTTGTTTTATTGATGGTTTCCTTTGTTGTGAAAAAACTTTTAAGTCTGATATAATCCCATATGTTCATTTTTTTTTTTACTTCCCTCGCCCGCAGGGATGCATCAGTAAAAATATTGCTCCGGGTAATGTCTGCAAATGTACTCCCTATATTTTCTTTTAGGAGTTTTATGGTTTCAGGTCTTACATTTAAGTCTTTAATCCATTTTGAATTTGTTCTTGTATATGGTGTAAGGAGGTGGTCCAGTTTCATTTTTTTGCATGTGTCAGTCCAATTTTCCCAGCACCATTTATTGAATAGACTATCTTTACTCCAATGTAAATTCTTTCTTACTTAGGGATTTTTTTTGACAAATGACTGGTAATTCTATCCCAAGTGGACAGGGATATGAACAAAAACAATTTCAGTTGTTTGTTGATGGATTCTTCACAAAATGTTGCGAGTTTCTCTGTGGGGTGTCCACATCTGGCTATCTCGGTGGTATGGTCTGTCAGTGTCCTTCCACCTTCATTAGGCTAGGTCTGCACTATCCCTCATTCCAACTTTGTATTCTTCAGCCTGTCAGTTAGGCCTGACTCCTCTAGAGAAAGGCCTAAGGTGGGAGTTGAATTAGCTGGTTGTAGCACTGGAGGCAAGGTGGCAAATTGTGTCCCAGAGGGGAGAAAGTAATTCTCTTCATATCTGTGTCTGTGGCAACTCAACGAAGCCTGCAGATTGGGCACCCTCTGGATTTACAGTTTATAGGGGAACTTAACAACAGCACTTTAACAGGCAAGCAGAAAACCCATATATCGTTTGAGGCTCATTAGAAAAATGAGCTTGTTGGTGGCTTTTCATTCAGTCCCGTCCACACTGGGGATCATTTAAACTTTGACAATTAATTTCACTTTAGCTTGATTTATTCAAGTAAAAGTGAAAAAGGAGAGCTTTTGTAAATGCACTTATAAAACCACTTAGCACAGTTAGGACACGAGCTCCCGTTGTGACTTTGGTTATAGATTGTTTGTATGGTAAACTCATCTGCCAAATGTGAACACTGACCTAGATATTATCTCATACCCCTTCTGGCTGCTTGTTACGGAGAAGGAAGATGTGGGTATGGACACACAGAGGGATATTATTTCTAATGGTAGAAACTTGTTCATATATCTGCTACTCTTTCTTTAACCTCGTCATCCATGGGCTAAGTCATGAGGTTTATGTGTTTTCTTCATGGGCATGAGAGGATTTCCTTAATTGCTTTCCCTTTATTAAGAATTTCTCTGCTTACACTAGTCGCCATTGGAAAACATCTTCTAGTCTTTTTGGAAGAAGGACCTATAATCCAGTAATTTCTGCGTCCTGATCTTGGTTTGACTTGGCTATAGTCACCTGGATTGATGGTCTGACAATACTTATGGTGCTCTTCACCTTTGAGCTAATTCTTTTTCCATCTAGCAGGTGACGATGTGGAACAATGATTGTGCTGGAGAAAAAGACAGGATTTGCTTAAATACTTCCATCTGTGCACTCCTTATTACTTATGCATAGTGTATAACTAGTGTTTGGTCGTATACTTTTCCAGTGATAAAGGAAAAAGATGTAATTCTACCCACGGGGAAGTGATTCTTTGGGGTTTATGAGAAATAAGCCCAGAAAGCACAAACTATGACATATGATCAATTGTTTATTTTCAATTTTAATGCAGTTCACATTTATGAATTCTTTATGACCAAGCTAATTTTAATGAATGCAGAATAATAATACATAGTTCAATAGAAGCCTAATAGAGGCACATGTATGACCCCTGATATTATGTAGCAGTTATGGCCTCCCGGCAGTGATTTTGTGTTTTTGACTCCTTTTATATTTTTGGTAAAGATTAAATTACCAATGCTAGGAGATTCTAAATTTTAACCTCTCTCAAAAACAAACAAAAAAAGCCCCACCTTACTTGAACCCAATCTCCCAAAATATTCATAATTTTCTAAATTCAATTTCCCATGATATTGATTTCTTCTGTTCACCATTTCCCAACTATAAAGTTCAGAACTTCCTAGAGAATAACAGGAAACTATCACTAGAAAAAGAAACCTAACATGCTTAAAATAAAAAGATAAGAGAAAACCTCCTTAAAACCATGAAGAAACTTTCTTGATTTAAACTTGATTTCTTGGTTGATTTTAATAATCTTGGCTTAATTACTTTTCTATTGGATTCTCAGTCATCACAATAGTATCGAGGAGGCTGGCTGTAATTCTCCTGCTCCGAAATATCGCTCCACGGAGTGTATATATAACTGCCCAATAGATTGGATGTTGTAAAGTCATCAATGTATAAAAGTCTGTCACTGAATCCCACATGGCTAAAATTAGGTCTGACCTTTCCAGAATAAGTATCACTGCCTTGATGAATACCAGATCCCCCATGTTTAGTGTCACCATATCCAGATGAGGTTTGTCCATGTCCAGTGCTTGAGTGTCCGGAGCTGTCGGCTGCTCTCACATGGTGGCGCCCTTGTGATTGTGAAGTGCTGGATCCTGACTGTCGATGGGCAGAGTCCCAGTGACTGTGGGAGGCTGTCTGTCCCTGATGCAACCCCGAGTGCCTGGTTCTGTCTCCTGACTGGCCATGGGCAGACCCTTGTTGGTGCCTAGAACTGGACCCAGTGTTGGTGTGCGTGGAGGCGGATTGTCTACCTGAATCTCCTGACTGTCCTTCGCTGTCGCTGCCCTCACTGCTACCGTATCCTTGGTGTCTGTTTGTCCTTGAGCCTGTGGATACTGGTCCATGTCCAGTGCGTGAGTGTCCGGAGCTGTCGGCTGCCCTGTCATGGTGGCGCCCTTGTGATTGTGAAGTGCTGGATCCCGATTGTCGATGGGCAGAGTCTGAGTGACTGTGGGAGGCTGTCTGCCCCTGATGCGACCCCGAGTGCCTGGAGTTGTCTCCTGACTGGCCATGGGCAGACCCTTGTTGGTGCCTAGAACTGGACCCAGTGTTGGTGTGTGTGGAGGCGGATTGTCTACCTGAATCTCCTGACCGTCCTTCGCTGTCGCTGGCCTCACTGCTACCGTATCCTTGGTGTCTGTTTGTCCTTGACCCTGTGGATGTCTGTGCATGTCCAGTGCGTGAGTGTCCGGTGCTGTCGGCTGCCCTGTCATGGTGGCGCCCTTGTGTTTGGGAAGTGCTGGATCCTGACTGTCGATGGGCAGACTCCGAGTGACTGTGGGAGGCTGTCTGCCCCTGATGCGACCCCGAGTGCCTGGTTCTGTCTCCTGACTGGCCATGGGCAGACCCTTGTTGGTGCCTAGAACTGGACCCAGTGTTGGTGTGCGTGGAGGCGGATTGTCTACCTGAATCTCCTGACTGTCCTTCGCTGTCGCTGCCCTCACTGCTACCGTATCCTTGGTGTCTGTTTGTCCTTGAGCCTGTGGATACTGGTCCATGTCCAGTGCGTGAGTGTCCGGAGCTGTCGGCTGCCCTGTCATGGTGGCGCCCTTGTGATTGTGAAGTGCTGGATCCCGATTGTCGATGGGCAGAGTCTGAGTGACTGTGGGTGGCTGTCTGCCCCTGATGCGACCCTGAGTGCCTGGAGTTGTCTGCTGACTGGCCATGGACAGACCCTTGTTGGTGCCTAGAACTGGACCCAGTGTTGGTGTGTGTGGAGGCAGATTGTCTACCTGAATCTCCTGACTGTCCTTCGCTGTCACTGCCCAGACTGCTACCGTATCCTTGGTGTCTGTTTGTCCTTGAACCTGTGGATACTGGTCCATGTCCAGTGCGTGAGTGTCCAGAGCTGTCGGCTGCCCTGTCATGGTGGCGCCCTTGTGATTGTGAAGTGCTGGATCCCGATTGTTGATGGGCAGAGTCCGAGTGACTGTGGGTGGCTGTCTGCCCCTGATGCGACCCCGAGTGCCTGGAGTTGTCTCCTGACTGGCCATGGACAGACCCTTGTTGGTGCCTAGAACTGGACCCAGTGTTGGTGTGTGTGGAGGCGGATTGTCTACCTGAATCTCCTGACCGTCCTTCGCTGTCGCTGGCCTCACTGCTACCGTATCCTTGGTGCGTGTTTGTCCTTGAGCCTGTGGATGCCTGTGCATGTCCAGTGCGTGAGTGTCCGGAGCTGTCGGCTGCCCTGTCGTGGTGGTGCCCTTGTGTTTGGGAAGTGCTGGATCCTGACTGTCGATGGGCAGAGTCCGAGTGACTGTGGGAGGCTGTCTGCCCCTGATGCGACCCCGAGTGCCTGGAGCTGTCTCCTGACTGGCCATGGGCAGACCCTTGTTGGTGCCTGGAACTGGACCCAGTGTTGGTGTGCGTGGAGGCGGATTGTCTACCTGAATCTCCTGACTGTCCTTCGCTGTCGCTGCCCTCACTGCTACCGTATCCTTGGTGTCTGTTTGTCCTTGAGCCTGTGGATACTGGTCCATGTCCAGTGCGTGAGTGTCCAGAGCTGTCGGCTGCCCTGTCATGGTGGCGCCCTTGTGATTGTGAAGTGCTGGATCCCGATTGTCGATGGGCAGAGTCCGAGTGACTGTGGGAGGCTGTCTGCCCCTGATGCGACCCCGAGTGCCTGGAGTTGTCTCCTGACTGGCCATGGACAGACCCTTGTTGGTGCCTAGAACTGGACCCAGTGTTGGTGTGTGTGGAGGCGGATTGTCTACCTGAATCTCCTGACCGTCCTTCGCTGTCGCTGGCCTCACTGCTACCGTATCCTTGGTGCGTGTTTGTACTTGAGCCTGTGGATGCCTGTGCATGTCCAGTGCGTGAGTGTCCGGAGCTGTCGGCTGCCCTGTCGTGATGGCGCCCTTGTGTTTGGGAAGTGCTGGATCCTGACTGTCGATGGGCAGAGTCCGAGTGACTGTGGGAGGCTGTCTGCCCCTGATGCGACCCCGAGTGCCTGGAGCTGTCTCCTGACTGGTCATGGGCAGACCCTTGTTGGTGCCTAGAACTGGACCCAGTGTTGGTGTGCGTGGAGGCGGATTGTCTACCTGAATCTCCTGACTCTCCTTCGCTGTCGCTGGCCTCACTGCTACCGTATCCTTGGTGCGTGTTAGTCCGTGAGCCTGTGGATGCCTGTGCATGTCCAGTGCGTGAGTGTCCGGAGCTGTCGGCTGCCCTGTCATGGTGGCGTCCTTGTGTTTGGGAAGTGCTGGATCCTGACTGTCGATGGGCAGAGTCCGAGTGACTGTGGGAGGCTGTCTGCCCCTGATGCGACCCCGAGTGCCTGGAGCTGTCTCCTGACTGGCCATGGCCAGACCCTTGTTGTTGCCTAGAACTGGACCCAGTCCTGGTGTGCGTGGAGGCGGATTGTCTACCTGAATCTCCTGACTGTCCTTCGCTGTCGCTGCCCTCACTGCTACCGTATCCTTGGTGTCTGTTTGTCCTTGAGCCTGTGGATACTGGTCCATGTCCAGTGCGTGAGTGTCCAGAGCTGTCGGCTGCCCTGTCATGATGGCGCCCTTGTGATTGTGAAGTGCTGGATCCCGATTGTCGATGGGCAGAGTCTGAGTGACTGTGGGTGGCTGTCTGCCCCTGATGTGACCCCGAGTGCCTGGAGCTGTCTCCTGACTGGTCATGGGCGGACCCTTGTTGGTGCCTAGAACTGGACCCAGTGTTGGTGTGCGTGGAGGCGGATTGTCTACCTGAATCTCCTGACTGTCCTTCGCTGTCGCTGGCCTCACTGCTACCGTATCCTTGGTGCGTGTTAGTCCTTGAGCCTGTGGATGCCTGTGCATGTCCAGTGCGTGAGTGTCCGGAACTGTCGGCTGCCCTGTCATGGTGGCGTCCTTGTGTTTGGGAAGTGCTGGATCCTGACTGTCGATGGGCAGAGTCCGAGTGACTGTGGGAGGCTGTCTGCCCCTGATGCGACCCCGAGTGCCTGGAGCTGTCTCCTGACTGGCCATGGGCAGACCCTTGTTGGTGCCTAGAACTGGACCCAGTGTTGGTGTGCGTGGAGGCGGATTGTCTACCTGAATCTCCTGACTGTCCTTCGCTGTCGCTGGCCTCACTGCTACCGTATCCTTGGTGTCTGTTTGTCCTTGAGCCTGTGGATACTGGTCCATGTCCAGTGCGTGAGTGTCCGGAGCTTTTGGCTGCCCTGTCATGGTGGCGCCCTTGTGATTGTGAAGTGCTGGATCCCGATTGTCGATGGGCAGAGTCTGAGTGACTGTGGGTGGCTGTCTGCCCCTGATGCGACCCCGAGTGCCTGGAGCTGTCTCCTGACTGGTCATGGGCAGACCCTTGTTGGTGCCTAGAACTGGACCCAGTGTTGGTGTGCGTGGAGGCGGATTGTCTACCTGAATCTCTTGACCATCCTTCGCTTTCGCTGGCCTCATTGCTACCGTATCCTTGGTGTCTGTTTGTCCTTGAGCCTGTGGATGCCTGTGCATGTCCAGTGCGTGAGTGTCCGGAGCTGTCGGCTGCCCTGTCATGGTGGCGCCCTTGTGTTTGTGAAGTGCTGGATCCTGGCTGTCGATGGGCAGAGTCCGAGTGACTGTGGGAGGCTGTCTGCCCTTGATGCAACCCCGAGTGCCTGGAGCTGTCTCCTGACTGGCCATGGGCAGACCCTTGTTGGTGCCTAGAACTAGACCCAGTCCTGGTGTGCGTGGAGGCAGATTGTCTACCTGAATCTCCTGACCGTTCTTCGCTGTCGCTGCCCTCACTGCTACCGTATCCTTGGTGTCTGTTTGTCCTGGACCCTGTGGATGTCTGTGCATGTCCAGTGCGTGAGTGTCCGGTGCTGTCGGCTGCCCTGTCATGGTGGCGCCCTTGTGTTTGGGAAGTGCTGGATCCTGACTGTCGATGGGCAGACTCCGAGTGACTGTGGGAGGCTGTCTGCCCCTGATGCGACCCCGAGTGCCTGGAGTTGTCTCCTGACTGGCCATGGGCAGACCCTTGTTGGTGCCTAGAACTGGACCCAGTGTTGGTGTGCGTGGAGGCGGATTGTCTACCTGAATCTCCTGACTGTCCTTCGCTGTCGCTGCCCTCACTGCTACCGTATCCTTGGTGTCTGTTTGTCCTTGAGCCTGTGGATACTGGTCCATGTCCAGTGCGTGAGTGTCCGGAGCTGTCGGCTGCCCTGTCATGGTGGCGCCCTTGTGATTGTGAAGTGCTGGATCCTGATTGTCGATGGGCAGAGTCTGAGTGACTGTGGGTGGCTGTCTGCCCCTGATGCGACCCCGAGTGCCTGGAGCTGTCTCCTGACTGGTCATGGGCAGACCCTTGTTGGTGCCTAGAACTGGACCCAGTCCTGGTGTGCGTGGAGGCAGATTGTCTACCTGAATCTCCTGACCGTTCTTCACTGTCGCTGCCCTCACTGCTACCGTATCCTTGGTGTCTGTTTGTCCTTGACCCTGTGGATACTGGTCCATGTCCAGTGCGTGAGTGTCCAGAGCTGTCGGCTGCCCTGTCATGGTGGCGCCCTTGTGATTGTGAAGTGCTGGTTCCCGATTGTCGATGGGCAGAGTCCGAGTGACTGTGGGTGGCTCTCTGCCCCTGATGTGACCCCGAGTGCCTGGAGCTGTCTCCTGACTGGCCATGGGCAGACCCTTGTTGGGGCCTAGAACTGGACTCAGTGTTGGTGTGTGTGGAGGCGGATTGTCTACGTGAATCTCCTGACTGTCCTTCGCTGTCGCTGGCCTGACTCCTGCCATATCTCTGATATCTGTTTGTCCTTGATCCTGCGGATAGTGGTCCATGTTCAGTGCCTGAATTTCCAGAATTGTCTGCTGCCCTCTGATGCTGGGATTCTTGTCTTCCCCATGAGTTCGATCCTGAGTGCCCATGGGATGTGTTGCTGTTTCCTCTGGAGGATGTCTGTGCATGATTTGACCCCGACTCTCTAGAGCTTTCTCTAGACTCTCTATGACTGAATTCTTGCCTTCTGTTGGCTCTAGGGCGTGACTGTCCACTGGCAGCCTCAGACCTCCCATGAGCGGCTCTCTTCCCTTCGTTGGACCCGGTATGTCTTGACCTGTCTCCTGATTGGCTGTGGGCAGATCCATGCTGGACTTCTGAACCATACTCGGATGGTGTCTCTGAATCTTCTGAATGTGCTTCGCTCTCACTGTCCTGACTAACACTGGACCCTCCGTTTCTGCTTGCCTGGGATGCAGATGATGAGTATCCATGCCCAGACTGTGAGTGCTGAGAGCTGTTGCTTGGTTGTCCCTGTCTAGACCTGTGAGTGCTTGCACTCCTGGATCCTGCGTGACCATGGGAAGAATCAACCTCACCCCGGGAGGCTGTGTAGTGCTGTTGGGACCCTGGGTGTCTTGAGCTGTCCCTAGTCTGTTCATAGTTAGATTCTTGTCTTCCCCCAGTGCTGGATCTGAAATATGATGGTTTGATTTCTTCTATTAGAATATCATTTTTACCATATATGTTATCTTCATATGCGTAATATGAGTCTCCATATCTTGAATTTTTCCATTTTGTACATAGTTGTAGTGTGTTTTCATTATCAAATGCATCATCTTTGCCTCCATATCCTCTGATTGGGCTAACGTTTGACATATGCCTTCTTCCTTGTACTTCATTAGAACTTGACCTACTTTTCTTTTTTCCACTTGACTCATGATGTTGTTTCTCATATCTGTCTCTATGTCTGGACATATCACCTTTTCCTTCTTGTCTTCTGGAACTAGACCTATGTCTCTTTCTGTCACTCCCCTTTGTGCTCTTGGATCTTGTTTCATTCCCCTTTCCATCAGTTTTGGAATGACTCGGCTTTCTTTTTCTGTCTTGTTCTTCTTCTCTTTCTTCTTCTATGTCGTGTTGAACATGTGATTTAGGATGTCCCTTCCACTTCTGCTGTTGTCCTGATGCTTGGAAATTTTGTCTCCTGGTTGATTCATAGAATGCTTTTGCCAATTTGATTACCATCAGAAAAAACTCTTCGAAGTCTATTTTCTTGTTGTGGTCTATGTCTAGGATATCCATGAAGATATTAGTAGTATTTGGGTCATCTGGATTCTGTACAGAGAGTACACACAGAGAGAGTGCATTAGACAGACTCCTTTGGTCAATTGAATAATCTGTAGTCATCTTAGGGAATGTGTATATTTGGTATTTAAAATTGGAACCAAATCTGGTGTTATTTTTTAAAATGTTGTTTAGCTTATCCTGAGTCTATAGAAAACTATAGGGGCCAGCCGAGTGGCATGGTGGTTAAGCGCTGGCTTGGGAAGCCAGTGGCCCGGTTCGGGTCCCACATGTGAGGGCCAGTGACACTGCCCTCAAAAAAAAAAAAACAAAGACGAAAACTATAGGTACTGTAATAAAAAAAGAAATGTTAAATACATCTGGTTGACATGAAAAAGATTTGATTGCCAAGTCCCTGTTGTCCCTACTTCAAATATCAATATATTATAAAATTTATAGTTGAACTATTTTTTAAACATATTATCTTAACAATCTCTATGTGGTAAGAATACTAGGAAGCCCCAACTAAATGATAGTTATTTCTTTGTCATTAAATATTTGTATTATTGTTCCTTCTCAGAGCTTGTGTGTTTGTGTAGGTGTGTGTGTCTGTGTGCGTGAGCAGGTACTTGTGAGTGTATAGTAGATATAAAGGTGTAAAGGGAGGAAAACAAATTTCTATCTGTTTCGAAGAAAGATCAAGTTGGGTTTTATTCCAAAAGATATAATTCATAAAAATTAACAATAACCCTTTGTGAGATTATTAATGCAGAACCAACGTGTTACACCCTTAGTCCTGGCAAATATCTCTTACCCTCAGGATTGGGCGAAACTCCATTTCCAGAAGCTCCTTCAGCTCCTTCCGGCTTAGTGTGTCAGTCTGCCCGTCTGTTCTTGCGTACTGGTGGAACACGTTGACAATGGCAGTGATGTTTTCCACAAGAGCAGACATCTTTTGGAAATGTAGGTAAACCTAGAATGAAGAAATAAAAGTGTCCTTTTCTTGTATTTTTTTCCCCTAGGTCATATCCATTTTTATTTTGAATTTCTACATTTTTAAACCTCCATCTTCTCCTAAGTTTTTCAGCTCCAAAACTAAAAGGTTTTCATGCAAGAGTTCTGATTCCCACCTGCACAGTGAAATCTATAGAGTTTGACTGGATTATCCAAACTGCTAATTTCTTTGGAACTCATTCACAGCAGGATAGACCAATAGACCTCTCTGTGCTCTAGATAAGATGATCCCCCTTGTTGATCTGGCCATGGCCCACAGCCAGGGTTTTAAGGACGGCCCATTGGTCAGGAGCAGGAAAATGTACTCATCTTTGTTTCTCAAAAATCAATTCTGTGAAAGCTATTTTGCTGAATGGTCAGTTTGTTGAGAGACAATTTTGTGAAATGACCAGGACTCTCAATGAACATTCACTCAATTGTTTTCTTTTTTTCCCCAATAGTTCATGTCAGCTGCAGCATTTTTCATTGGACAGGCTAACTTTAATGGCTTTTCAATAGTATAAATAATTTTCTACTGACTGACTTTAATTTTACTGCTTAGGGAATACCATGCAAGGAATACACAGTTTATCTCATTGGTGAACAAAAAATTACTAAGAATGTTGATAAATCTAAAGAAGCATTCATTGTATGAAAACATTATAATGATTACTTTAGAAGTTGTACAACTAGGGAAAACGAAAATATCATAGGAACTGGCACTTTGAAAGACATGACTGTAGTAGTGAAAGTGAAAGAATTTATGGACCTTGAATTATTTTTTAAGGGGAAATTGATATTGATTAAATTGTGATATGATGAAGCATGTATTTTGATAAATTTATGGGTAATCACTAACAGAATATAATTTATAACTTCTAAACTATTAGAGCAGAAAAAGGAGAATAAAAGAAAACCTTGATTAATTCAATAGAAGACAGAAAAATGTAAACAAGAAGCACTAAAAAGGCAGGGTAAAGAGAAAGTACAAAATAAAAGAGTAGTAGAATACATATAATTTTATCATTAATTACAATACTTGTAAAATGTGCCAGACTTGCTGGTTAAAAGACAGCTTGTAAAGATTGAATTAAAAAAAAGATATAGTTGTACGCTTTTTACAAAAAAACACGTCTAAGATGTAAGATTTTTTTCAGCCACTGCTTTTTCTTGATATTTGAGATCCTGTACTTATCTATAATTGCACCGTCTACTAAATCTCAGCCTCAAGGATTCCACTCTCTGACCTCCTCTTGTTCCCTGACTTCAAGAATTCTTTGACCTCACTGCCCATTTACCACTCTATGTCCTCACTTCCCTTTTTACCTTGGTTAGACATTATTGTTAATTTCCATCGTTGCTCTTTGCATGTCACTGCCTAGCCTTACCACCACTCTTTCTCATATGCACTGGCCAAAGCTCCAACAGCTTTTTTCTTTATCTCACAATATGTCCTTGACTTCTTCTTTCCACTGAGAATCTGGAAACCAATGGAAAAGAATTTCCTCATTTTCCCAATACCTGACCTCTGACCTACTGTATTTGTATCCATATCTTTTACCTGCACCGCTGTTACATTTGATGAACAGTGTGTGAGTGTGTGCTCCTCTTTTCTGTTTCGGCCCTGGACCCCACTCTCTCTTGCCTACTCAAGCACTTTGGTTTTGCAGTTTTCCACTTCCTCTCCTGCATCATCAACTTCTCTTTCTCTGCTGGATCGTTCCCTTCAGCAGATCCTCGCGCTGAAATGTCTCTTATCTAACAGTCCCCTTCCCTCACCCCACATGTCACTTTAAGCACCATCTGGTTTATCTTTTCTTCTCATTAACAGCAAAACCCCATTAAAAGATCTGCCTATACGTTCTGTCTTCACTGCTGTTTTCCTTTACTTAAATTACCTTTCTCTCTGGAAAATCCACTAAAATGCTCATGCAGATAAGAAATGTCCTTCATTATGCCAAATCCAACTATACATTTCCATTTCACTTATTGCTTGACATGTGATGAGATTTGATGCAGAGGGTTACATCCTTTCTCAGAGACCCCAAGCTCTCCTGTTTGTTCTCCAGCCTCACCACCGACATTCCCTTTGTCTCCTCTCCAGCCTGTAACGTTCATGTACCCTGAGATTCACTCCTCAGCAAAAGAAGATAACTTATGAGAATATGTTCAAGATATTAAGTTAGGGCAACACTTCTTAAATAGAACTCAAGCAATATTAGTCATGAAGGGAAAGACTGATAAATTGAACTGCATTAAAAGTAGGAACGTCTATTCATTGGAAGACCCTATTAAAGGAGAGAAGGGAAAGATGCAGAGTGGGAGGGGTATGTGCCACACATGAAACCAGCAAAGGGCTCTCTCCAGAATATAAAAATGCCTTTTATAAAGCAACAGAAAACATACAAACAACCCAATAGAAAAATGAGTGGAGACCACAAAAACTTTACAAAGAAAAGGATGTCCAAATGGCTAAGAAACATACCAAAAGGTCTGACCCTTACTAATCATTAGGGAAATGCAAATTAAAATTACATTGAGAGACCACATCACACCCACCAAAATGACTGAAAATACAAAAAGGAAAAAAGAAACTTGACAATACCAAATATTGGCAAGGATATGGAGAAACAGGATCTCTCATACAATGCTGGAAGGAGCATAAATTTACAGAAGCACTTTTGAAAATTGTTTGGCAGGATTTAAGACCCAGCAATTTATTCCTAGGAATATTCCCAACAGAAATATATACACATGAGTAACCAAAAACCATGCCGCAAATTACTCATAGCCCCATTGTTTATGATACTTCCCCAAATGGAAATAACCCAAATACTGATCAATAGAAAAACGAATGAAAGCTTCAGGTATTTTCATATAATAGGTGTGATAACTTGGATAGGATGCTAGTAACAGAGAATCAGGCAAACAAGTGTGTTTGGCATGTCTTGTAGGTAGAGTTGACTGGACACGGTGGTGAAACCGGGTGGTTTAAGTGAAAGAATCATAGATAACAGCTAGAGTTTGGCTTGGGCAAAGGTTATTTCTCACAATTTCTACTATTCCCATCAACTCTCACCTAAAGTCCCTCTCCCTGTTCTGACTCTTGCCTTCTTATTATCCTTTTATCCACTTAGCAGCCCGGCATGGTGTTTTAGAAACACACATTAGATTACCCCCTGCTTACTACTGTCCCATGACTTCTCATGTACTTAAGATAATGTGCAGCATCTTCTGTGCCCCTCTGTATGTGGCCTACCCCATCTAGCTCTCTGACGTCACCGTATACCCCTGTTCCTCTTGGTAAGTGCTGTAGGCACACTCGCTTCTTTGAAAATGTTTTCTTCTGCTTAAGAAGCTTGCCCATTGCCTTGTTATTAAGATCTCCGCTCAAGATAATTTGCCAAATAGGTCTTTCCTGGCCATTCTTTTCCTGCATCTGAGGTTCTCTCCTCCCATTATTCTACATCACTCTCTTTTCCTCATTGTTCTTATTATGCTTTGAATTTTATTCATTTAGTTATTACTGAATGTTTCCCCCACTGAAAGATAATCTCCTAAGAGTAGGGAGATGAGGTAGTGAATGTTTCTTTGGTGAATAAATGAATAAATGGAAAAATCTAGCAATATAAAGAGCTGATTGAGTAGCCTCATGGGAAAAAAAAACACAAACATGCATGCCCTCATTTCCCTTCTGTTTTGAAATAAACTGTTAGTAACAGTGCCAGTAAAAATGAAGAACCCTCCAGAACTCTTTGCCTTAGAGTAAGCATACATTCCTATTTCCACCTTGCTTAACATCATGTAGGCAGTTAGAAGTGCTCCCTCTTACTTACTTCGTTCACCAGAAGAGCAAGTAGGATGTAGCCTGAAGGAGCTTGCTGGGTGCTGCTAGTCTGAGATAGTGGCCTTTTTATAGCAGGTTCATCCAGGGAGGGGCCATCCTTTGTAGGATGGTCTGATTCATTTCTAACCAAACCCAGATCCACCCACATCTCCACCTCGATTTCTCTACACAAGTGTTTACTTCTAACTTCCTCACGTACTCATCTGTGTTTGCTTGACCAAGTTCCAAATTTAGGTAGATATGAACCCCATATATTGGAGATTTTATGGAAGGTTTCCTTGGGATATTATCATAGGTTCTTTGTGTGTGGTTTCATACTTTCTACTTTTTTTTTTTTTGTAACTCCCATGTTGACTTTGGAGGTGCTCGAAAAATATCTACTGCTAAATACACTTTTTATCCTTGGCTCCAGAGGGGTAGAATATACATTTATGAGAAATCTAAGTCCAGTTAAATGGCGGGAAGATGTCACAAACATCTACCTGCATGTCCCTTTTTACGTGTGAATTCCATGTCTAGATACTGAGAGAACTTGCCATGAGATGTTCATCTAGAAATTATGATGGATGGCGAGATGATAGCAAATTTAATTTTACCTTTTCAAAAGAGAGCAAGAAATGAACTCTTGAGTTAGAAGTGGTGATCATCAAAAGTGAACATGAGTTCATTCAGCATGAATCATTAGTCTAATTTTGCCTTGTTTTCAAGGATAATACATTGGGGTATCAGAGACATGTTGCTCTGCACTCTTCCTGTGAGTTAAAGATTGGATTTCTCATTTCTTCTTGTAAATATTCAGGGATATTGACCTCTCTTTTGGTTTCCAGACTGTTTGTTATGTTGAACTCTACATTTCTATTTGGATGTGTCCTAGGTATTTCAGTCATTGCTGTTCAAATCTGAATTCATTATTGTGCCCTATAACCAAATGTACTATCTTCCAGAAGGCCACATATTGGTCTATTCCATCCCCACCCACTGACTTTCTGAAGCTACACAAAGCCATTTTCCACTTCTCCCTGTCCTGTACCACTGACATTCATGCCACATCATGTTATTGCCACCTAGCCTTATATTCTTTCTATGTGGGCCTATTCTTTAGCTTCAGTGCTGCAATTTTAGTTATGGACCTCATCATCTGTCAACTGGGTATTTGCAAAAAGTGTCATAAATAGCCCCTGTACTAGTAGGCTGCCCGAATGATCTTCTAATATTATTCTGTCATTCCCTCCACTGGCTTCTCCTTGCCTGTAGAATTCCAAACTCCTTGCTTGGCATACGAGTCCCTTCACAATAGGCATGAATCTGTATTTTTCCAGCTACTTCTCACACCACCTCTATTTTATGGGAAAGTCATTATAGGCTGATCACCATTCCTCGGACGAACCTTTAAGGATCCACTACTGTTCAAAATCTCTACCTGTTGTCCTCACTACCTAGAGAGTCCCTCAACCTTAGTTTCCCTTCACCTTTTAAGACCCTTGCTAATCATCACCCCCTTCATAAAGCCATCTTCACAATGATATTTACAGGTAGATCACCGTTCCCTTACATCCTCTGTGTTTTTCTGTCTTTAGCACTGGTGATTTTTAAGTTATTTATGTGTTTGCACCTCCCCCACCCCCAGTTGTGTTTCTTCTCACCCTGGTATTGACTGGGTCGGAAGCATCTTTGGGCCCTATACCAGTTCCTAGGATATGATCAAGTAAGAAATGGGGGTGGAGTGGGGTAGCCAAACTTGTTTAGAACCAATGAGATAAAAATATGCTTGAGTTAAAAAATTTTATTTTGAATGCCCTCATTTTTAACCTTATTAGACCAGGAATTCTGTCTTTTGTGGAGCATTATGTAACATCCACAAAATGCATGTCTTCATTTTCTCCTCTTTACTTCTTGGGTGTAATGGTCTTTCTGTGCCAGTGGTTATTGTGGTTTTGTCTCTCTCTCGCCATGCTGAAATAATAATAATAGTTGTGTATATTGCATGCCCACATGTGCCAAGAATGTACTAAGATTTTGCACGTATTGCTTCTAATGCTCAAAACAATGGCATGAGGTCATCATTATTATGCCTATTTTCGAGATGAAGGAACTGATAGGGATATGGTGCCCAAGGTTTTCCAGCGAACCTCAGATCAATCCCAGGTTTTCTGACTCCAATTTCCACATTATTTCAGCACACCATGTTGCACTGGATGTGAACTTTTCTCCCTTTTTCTTGTTAGCTTTATTTATATTTGCATTGTTTAAAACAGTGGTTTCTCTCAAAGTGCCCCAAGTCCTGGCTGTTTTTTAATCTGTGGGTACGATTGCAGGGGCAGCAGAAGACTAGACCCTGGACTGTGAGTGACTATGAAAGGTGGAGTCCACGGAGTGGCAATGATGGGGGCAGGCTGGGATGTGACCTTTTGGTGGCCAGAAGATCAGATTGATTCATGTCAGTATGGAGGACAGTTTTTAGTAGTGTGCTCCAGGATTCTTTCCTTGACTATGTTACGATCATTCTATTTTATCAATAACTTGGATGAAAATGTCGGCAGATGGCAGATATTTTTAGGATAGACTGAGGATCTAAGATTTCAGCTTGTCACACCAGTAGCTCAAGTATGATCAAAGGAATCTTACAGAAACAAAAATAAAATTCTGGCTTTGCTAAATTAAACATCATAAAAATCCAGTAGAAGTCACTGGAGGGGCAGTAAAAGAGGGGCATTGTTACAGTTGCAGTGTGACATAGCTGAAAAGGTAATGCTATTTTAGGCTGCATTAGAAGACATACATTCACTAGACAAAATGGCGGTATCCTTCCCTCGACATTTATCATATGGTTTTGGCAGCTGTTTGTTGAGTTGTGATGCTTCCTTTTCTGTAGGAACATGGACAGTTATTATGTTTTCTGAGTAAAGTAAGCAGGATGATTAGGTAGATGGGTGGTAAAGGGAACCTGTGAGAAGCAGATGGAGGGGGATGATATCTGTCTTCAGTTATCTATGTGGCTATTAGATGGAGGAGGGAGTACACTTGCGAAATGTCAGAAACTCAGATAAATGGGTAGAAACTGTAGGGAAGCACATTTTGGCTTTGTACAAGGAAGAACTTTTTCATATCAGAATTGCCTGAACATTGAAAGAATTATCTTTGGAGCTTGTGTGTTCTCTGTCACTGAGCAGAGAATCCTACCTGGAGGAGGTGTCAGCAGTGAACTGGTCTAGCCCCCTCACATTGTAGTTGAAGACGAGTGGGTCTAATGTTGCATGCCTGAGAAATCAGAGTCAGGGCCCCGACCTCCAACTCCGGACTTCGCACTCCACATGCTCTTTGCATTGCACCAGGTTGCATCATTTACTGGGAGATGAGCGTGAGAGGGAGATATTTTGGAGAGGGGGTAAGTAGAGGAACATTGGGTGGGTGTCTGATAAATCCCCGTTTCAACTTGAGAGCTGTGATTCTATGGTGCAGGTAAATTTCTTGCCTGGCTTGACTGAGCTCCACTCACCTGGCTATCTGATGCTTGCAGGTTGGTAACTGGAGGTGTGACAAGATGACTGAGTCCACTTTGAGTATGAACAGGAGGACAGCCCTTGGCCTGTATGCCCCACTTCCTGCCATCAGAGCTGATCTCCTGCTAGCTTTGGACCTTCAGAATCTCAAGGAATGTTTTTCCCTAAGCCTTTAAAAATTAGTGTTTATTGACTGGTGAACTCTGAGATGTAAAGCATCTTCTCTGTCCTCACAGAGAAAATATTTTGAATTTCATTGTTACCAGACAAGGAAGTGGTTTCATGTGTCTGCAGTTATGTATTGAGGCCATCGGGATTTGTCAAGGGGTGAAGCAACTCCCTCAAAGTCACTAGTTATTGACAAATCACAAATTATAGGATTTCAATTATGATCAAACATTTGTCCATCTTTTTCCCTCTCCAATAGGCTGGAAAGTCATTGTACTGCCATTAGGCCTCTAAGCTGCTGATGTGGGTCATGTTGTCCCAGTTTAAGGGAACAGCCCTTTGAGATGTGGGACTGAGGTTGTAGGAGTGAAGGGAAGTTGGAATTTGTGGTTAAATGATTTCCTAAAGGAGTTGTAGTCATCTCCTGGGAGGTGCTGTTTTGGGGTTGAAATTTTTCCAGGTTGAATATCTTCTTGGATTCCTTAGCATAGTTGTAGCTGATGTTTCTGCTTAGTCACATAGTGTTGGAGCAGATCTGGCAAGAAACCATCTTGGGGAGCTTGTATTTGCCAGAACAGTGGTGAAGGAAAGTCATGTTGATCCCAAGAAAAATTTTCAAGTTGCCTGTAGTAACCTCAGATTCTGGTTTCTTTAGCCTCTTCCCTTCTCTCTCTCTCTCTCTCTCTCTCTCTCTCTCTCTCTCTCTCTCTCTCTCTCTCTCTCTCCCCTTCCACCTCTCCCCCTCTTCCCTCTTCCCCTCTCCCTCCCTCTTTCTCTCTGTGTATAACACATGTCACTTCAGTTTGTGCAGATGCAGACATGATTGGACACACACACACACACACAATGAGAATTTGTGTAAGAGAGATATTACAGAGAAAACAATCATCAAAGACAAGTCTTTTGAATAGTGAAGACATATTCTCAAGGAAGCACTTATATGGATAAGATGTTATTTTCCTAAGAATCATTGTGGTTCATTGGACCCCTCAATACATGGCAGATACCACCAGAGGTATTCTAATAGGTGAAGGGAGTTAGGTCTGTGCAGTAACTGTGTTATATGAAAGTTTTTCTAACAATTAGGGAAAAAAGAAAGAGCAGAAAGAATAATAGAGGGAATAATAGAGAAGCAACTGATCATCCCGTGTATAATAGTTATGGAAAAAGCCTTTGTGACTTAACTTTGAATGGCTATGCACAGAGAGATTGGAGATCTTTTGAGTGGCCATATTAGCAATGAGCCGTGTCCGCATTAAGAGGTGGACCAGTCACCATTCCATATTCCATAGGAACAGAGAATTTTGGTGACAGAGTGGGGCAGCTTTAGGAGGCTGGAAGAAAAGAATCCAGGAGCAAGCCAGGTCAGAGAGACTGTAGCCTTCTGGGCAGACACCCAATGCCATCGTTCAGACATGGTCTAGAACAGGCAGTAATCATAGGAGAGCGTGGAAGGTCGGGAGGTTGGAACTTGGAATAAGCTCCTACTTCTCCCTCACCTGCCGCCTTTGTGTAGAGGGACATTGTAGATGGAGAGATAGTGTCTTATAGAATGTATTCTGGGGGGACATTTCCTGCAGGTATCTTAGGGAAGTTCAGATTAAGAGGTAGGTCAGGGTATTTAGAGATGACTGATTCATTCATTCATTCATTCATTCATTCATTCATTCATTCAACAAACATTAGTTGCCAGCTGACTGCTCACCAGTCACCATGCTTGTCAAAGGGCTGTCAGTGGAGAAGGTATGCTCCCTGTCCTCCAGGAATTCATAGTCTAATGAAGAAAGCAGACCTGTAAATAGTGTGATGTGTGGTATAATAAAGGTATTCATAAATTATTCTGGGACAGCAGATGAGGAAGCAACTCATTTCCTGTATTTAAAAAATTTCCCCCCAGCTTCATTTAGGAATAATTCACAGATATGATTGTGTATATTTAAAGTGTACAGTGTGATGATTTGATACACATATGCATTGTGGAATGATTGCCAATATTAAAATAATGAATCACCTCACCGTTTTTTTTCTTCATTATGGTGGGAATGCTTAAAATGTACTCCCAGCAACTTTCAAGAAGACAATTCTGGAATATTAGCTTTAGTCACCATGCCGTACATTAGATCTCAGAACTTAACTTCTAACTGAAAACTTGTATCCTTTGGCCTCCGTCTTCCCACTCCCCAGCTCCTGGAAGCCACCATTCTATTCTTTGTTCCTATGAAATCAACATTTTAATTTTATATCTCACATGTAAGTGAAACCATGTGATATTTGCCCTTTCCTGTCTGACTTATTTCACTTAGAATACTGGCCTCTAGGTTCATCCGTGTTGTCAGGATTTCCTTATTTTTAGGAGTGAAGAATATTCCAATTTATAAATAGGCCCTGCAATTTCTTTATCTATTCATCCATCAAAGGGCATTTGGTTGTTCCACGCCTTGCCTGTTGTGAATAATGTTGCAATGAACACAGGAATGCAGATATCTCCTTGAGATTCTGGTTTCATTTTCTTAGATACATACCCACGAGTGGGATTGCTGGATAATAGGGTTGTTCTATTTTCTTTTCTTCTTCTTTATTTTTAAATTTTATTTTATTTTATTTTATTTTTTTGAGGGCAGTGTCACTGGCCCTCATATGTGGGACCTGAACCGGGGCCACTGGCCTCCCAAGCCAGCGTTTAACCACCGCGCCACTTGGCCAGCCCCCGGGTCGTTCTAATTTTTAAATATTTGAGGAGCTTCCATACTGTTTTCCATAATGGCTGTGTCAGTTTACGTTCTCACCAACAGTGGACAAAGGTTCCTTTTTATCCTCATCCTCACCAACATATGTTATCTCTTATCTTTTTGATACTGGCCACCCTAACAGGTGTGAGGTGGTATCTTATTGGGGTTTCACTATGCATTTGCCTGATGACCAGTGATGCTGGGCATCTTTACATGAACTGCTTGGCCATTCATGTTTGTGTATACCTTCTTGGAAAATGTATGTTCAGATCCTTGGCCCATTTTCATTTGGATTATTTGCTTTTTTTAAATTATTGAGTTGTATGAATTCTTTATGTGTTTTTTTTTTTTTGAGGGCAGTGTCACTGGCCCTCACATGTGGGACCCAAACTGGGGCCGCTGGCTTTCCAAGCCAGCGCTCAACCACTGTGCCACTCGGCCGGCCCTATGTGTTTTTGATATTAACCCTTTATCAGATATATGACTTGCATATATTTTCTACTATTCTGTAGGTTGGTTGCCTTTTCGGTGTACTGACGGTTTCCTCGGCTGTGCAGAAGCTGTTCTGTTTGATGTAGTCCCACTTGCTCATTGTAATTCATTCTCATTTAGAGAGGTCAAAGGAGGTGACACCTGGACTGAGCCTTAAAAAACGCACTTACCGGGCTGTGTGGAAAGAACAGGAGATGGACCTGAGCCTGATGGAGAGAACGTGAAAGCGGTGGTAAGTTAACGTTGGTTAGCACCTGGAGAGTTGTTAATAGAAAAGTGACAGCATCCTATTTCATTTGGTTAAAATAACTCTACTAAGGATATGAATGGTAAATTGCATTCGATTCAGGCAAGGATGCAGGGGATTTGGAAAAAGGAGGGGCGAGCATGAGGGTTCAGAGGGAATCCTGTCAGTGTTAGTGAAGGGAGGAGACGTTTCCAAAGTAGAGCTTGATGATACTTCATGTGGGAGTCAAGGGAGGGTGAAGAACAAGAGTATTAGCAGGCGGTGGTGGGGAGGGGGCAAGCTCAATAAAGTCAGGTGTGACAGGTGGGTGGACAAAATGATGGAGAAACCAGGAATGGAGATGAGATGCTTAGGGTGTGGGGAGCTGGTATCAACTGTCTCGGTTAGTGGGTGGCAGGACCTTAGGGCCATCTTTCAGGCCAGAATTTTAACTTGGGGAGTAGGAAAGGCTGAAACACCAAGAAGAGTCCCTGACATGTGACACACAAACAGAAGAAAGCAGGTAGAGACCTTGTTATCCTGACTGAGGGGACAAAGCCACCCTAGCAGCATAGGTGACCTGGTGCCAATCCCTGAGCTTCGGGGAACTTCCACCCTTAAACTCCTCCTGCTGATGGTCAAGGCTTGTTCTGGGTGATGAGGAATCCCACCAAACATCCAGTACCTGAAGACCCCTCTGTCTGCTCTGCATCTACTTTTCATGGACTTAGACCCCAGTATCCCTTTTCAGGGCTTCTGGTTACTCACCCATCATAATTCACCACCTACGCCCTGTAGGTCAGGCAGTTGACTGATAATCTCCATGATAATTGCTGTAGCCCAGCTCCAGGCTTCAGCTACACCACACCCCTCCCACCCAGGTGTAATCAGGGGAAGACCCACATAGCGTACAGGGCTTCACTGTGTGGCCACAAGGTCTGCATAGTGAATAGTCTGAAAGCTGATGGGTTCAGAAGGTCAACACCAGGGCTACTCTGAGGTTAAATTGGCATGTTAGTGACACTTCCTGCTCATGGAACAAGTTCAAAATCATCCTTCTGGACTCTAAAGCACCATAGACCCAGAAGACTCCCTGTGACCCAAGGCTCCAACGTCCTTAAGTTGTGGCTGTGTGAGTCTCAGGAGGCTCGTTTTGTTAGCCTCATAGATGTGCTTACCAGATCTTGTTGAGGTAGAGTCCCCTCCTGTCCACCCCACTTACATGTTTTATCAGCATCTAAAGTACGACTCAATTGTCTCCATTTCTTAGGGAGTTCATGTCAAGAGATTTATCTTATTTTAGGATATCCAGGCAAGTTGGGGGCAAAGTCACCCTGGACTGGATCAGACCACTTTTCATGGCATGCCACAGGTCTGATTTCCAAAACAATGTGTTCGTCTGGCACCCACAACTTTGGTCTTTGGCTTTTTCAGTTTACTTCTGCTCTTCTGTGGCTGTTTTTGAAAAATTGAGGTAGTCGTGTACTCAGTATTTGTTTAATCATTTTAACTCATATTTCCCTGATTCTACCTCTTTAACTTACTGCATAATTTTTCCAGCCAGGCCATAAGTTACTCTTGCAAAGTGTACTCTGGCAGCATTTCATATGTGTGTATGCTGAAAGCAATTCATAGGAAATCATTTGCAGTTCTTTTTACAGAATGGATTCAGTAATCCTCGACCAATCTTTTCATTTTCCTCATGAAATGTGTTATTATATGGGCTTATTAGTTGAGCTAAATGAAATGGTTGAACTGAAATAATGCTGTGGCCACAATAATGGTTCCTCAGTTAGTGCCAAGGTCCCCAAATCCATGGCACAGAGTGGAGAGCACCGTCACAGAAGTGTCACTGGCTCCCCTTTGACTGCTGTCTCCTCTAATTACTGGCTCTGTGACTTTAAGTAAATTTCATAACCTCCCTGAGTCTGTTTCCTTACCTAAAGTAAGGGTAATAATATATACTTTGCATGGTTATAGAGTGTTTTGAATGAATTACATGTCAATGGTCTGGTACGTTTCCTGTCATCATAGCAGGTATTCAATATGTGGTAATTATTCATATTGTGTAATATGAAATCTTACACAATTCTTAACCCAGTGTGAAGCACTCTTCTTTTGATTTAATTTTTACATATGTATGTGTTTCTATCAAGAGAGAAGAGCAGGAAATATATATCTTCTTTTTCAAGGACTTTTTTTTCAAGAGTTGACCCCCTCTCCCTGACATAATGGAAATTATTGAAGACCCCTTAGGGTGCTGTGTGGTCTGCTGGGCCTCTTTCCTAACTCGAGAAAATCAGGGAGAAGGTTTTCATCTGTTTTAGGAAAAGAGTAGCTTTAAGGGGCTCGTGAATGATGAATGACTAAAATATTTGGTGAAAATTATTCTAGGTGCATTCATTGTTTGCCTCCCTCATATACATTCCACCTTCTGCAACAGTCTCTGATTTTCATGTGGGAATTCAAGCCATTGCCCATTCTTACTCCATGTGGTCAGACTGGGTGGAAGGTCTGCCTTTGACTGTGAAGGAGAAGAATGTTACTTGGATAGTACTAGGCAGGGTGGGTGGGCAGGTCACCTGGGCAGACCAAGGCAGAATGAATCTCAGGACTCTGTGGGAACCACCGTATGGACTCATCATCCTTCTGTGCTCCCACACCTTGAGATTTGAACCTGGAAGCGGTAGGTTGGGCTGCTGCAGCCATCTTGCAACCATCTGCCTGAAATGCCAAAAAGTCTGTAGAAAGTCTGCCTGAAAACGGAGTCAACAGAATGGAAAGCAGAACTAAGGGGT
This sequence comes from Aselliscus stoliczkanus, assembly GCA_033961575.1. Taxonomy (NCBI): domain Eukaryota; kingdom Metazoa; phylum Chordata; class Mammalia; order Chiroptera; family Hipposideridae; genus Aselliscus; species Aselliscus stoliczkanus. Next base: position 104,971,710 of record CM066739.1, read on the forward strand.
TGTGAGAATCATCAACCCCGATGACATACTTGGAGCCTTGGGTTGAGGACCTGCCTACAAGATCCACCCAGAACTTTCAATTCCATGAGCCAATAAATGCTTCTTTTCATTTAATAAAGTTTGAGTTGAGTTTTTCATTGCTTCATGTGGAAGTAGAATGAACTGATACAATTGCTATTTGCGTTTTACTATGCTCTGCTTTTATAACAAACAGAAAAACATAGCAAGATAACCAGGGGCATGTTAAGGAAAAAGTGGTATTAAAGAAAGGGGAGCCTTCCTCCCAATGCTTCCAAAGCTCCCTTTTCCCTCCAAATCAAGGACTGAACCAATATTAGTGACATTATCCTTTTTTAGTTTAAGGAGAGATTGTTTTAGGAACAAGAGTGGGGGCCATCTGGAGATGTTAGAGGCCAGCTCTATGTGTTCCTATTTTGAACTTTTGCAGAAAGGATTGTGTGTCTGAGGCCCCAGTCCTGTTCAGCATTGAAAACGAAGTAGGGTTGCTCCTTCAGAAAATTTCATTTTTCCTTGTTTTCCTTTTTTTAAAAATTCTCAAATCAGAAATCCAGCACCCATTTGTTCTTTGGTCTTCTGTTGTCACCTATACCTTTCCCCTTCCCTAGGGTGTTCTCCCCTTCTCACAGATGGTTTTTTGATCTTATCATATTAACCATTGATAGACTTTTGGCTGACTTGAAACCATCAACACCTAGAACATCAAGGTCTATTTTTAAAATTCCAGTTGTAGAGATTTGAGTTAATCATATCCCTCCCTTCATGACATATTATCATTATTGGTCTGTATGGATTCTTTTTTTGGAATGGATGCTTGATTGACTGACTTTCATTCCCATTCTTCACTCCCATTCCTCTGACTCTACCACCTGTTGTTCTCATGAGTTTACTGTGTATCTCTTAATTTGTGTGGGTTCTTTAAAATAGGCATCAGGGCCGGCCGAGTGGCTCAGTTGGTTAAGAGCTCGCTCAAGAGTGTGAACTGAGCTCTGAGCAACGGCGGTTCGATGCCAGCCCGAGCTGAGTTGCCATTGAGCTGCCAACAGGTGGCAGGATGGCTCAGCTAAAAAGAATAATAATAAAATAAAATAAAATAGGCATCATTACTTTTGTGTGTGGAGAGTTTTCTCTTAGGTAAGTGCTGTTATGGGGTAGAGCTCATTCCATTTCCCACTGTTCTTCATAGAGTGCCCATCTGCTTGGTGTACATCTGATCTAGTCCATTGCTTGTAACTGTGCCTTAGTGCATCTACTCAGCATAGCTCCACACTCCCCAGGAATGGAGACTCAGTTTGCTTTCGGTTCCCCAATACTAAATAATGCCATGATGAACATCCTCTCCTGCATGTGTCTATTGTGGGCTTCTGAGAAGGGTTTCTTGGGGCTGTAAACACAGAAGTGGAATTGCTGGGTGCTGGGACATATGTGTTTGATTTGACTAAATATTGAGATCTCTCTTTGGAACAGCTGTACCCCTTTAGTTTCTACCAGAAATGCCTGAGTTTCCTAGACTCACATCCATCCTTGCTAACACCTGTATTATTCAGTTTATTTCACTGTTATCTCAATTTATATTTCCCTGATGAATAAGTTTGCATATCTCTATATATATTTCTAAGCCGTTTTGATTACCTAGTCCATCAATTGCCTGTTCAAATACTTTTCCCATTTTTAAAATTGGTTTTGACTCAAAGGAGCACCTTATATGTTCTTGGTTATTAGTTTGTTGTTAGTTTTAGACATTGCAAATAATTTCTCCCAATCTGTTATCTTTGTTCATGACACCTTTCACTGAACAGAAATCCTTAATTATAACATAATAAAAGTAATCACTATTTTTGTTTTATGTTGTGTGCATGTAAAGTTCTGTCAACAATTTCTTTCCTATCTCAAGATTACAGATATTTTCCTATGTTTTCTTCTATTTATTGTTTTAAGTATCACATTTAGATCTCTATTCATTTGGAGTCTACCTTTGATGTGGTTTTACAATTTTTTTTATTAGTTTCAGGTGTACAACACAATGCAATAGTTGTACTCTTTACCCCCCAAAGTGACAACCGCCCTCCCCCAGTTCGCCACCCCACTCCCCCCCATATCATACATATTTATTACAATTCCTTTGACTCCCTTCCACAGTATACTCCACATCCTGTGACTAGCTATATATTCAGTTACAGTTGGCACACAATATTATACAACATCAGCTTCAGGTGGACAGTGCAGTGATCAAGCCTCTACTCCATCCAACATTTTTACAACATTATTATATTCCCCGAACTGTGTTTCATATCCTTGTGGCAATATTGTAGTTGTCTATTTATGCTGTCTAATCCCTTCCCCTTCCCCCCACCCCCTCCCACCTAGCAACCCTCAAATTTTCCTCTATATCTATGAGTCTGTTTACTTTGCTCGTTCATTCAGTTTTTCAGATTCCATATAAGTGAGATCATATGGTACTTGTCTTTCTCCAGCTGACTTATTTAACTTAACATAATAGTCTCTTCACAACATTATCAATTACATTCCCAGAACTGCCCCCCATATCCCTGCGGCAACATTGTAGTCACCCACCTACGCTGTCCGAAACCTTCCCCCTCTCCCTCATCCCCACTCCCTCCCAGCCAGCAACCATCAGTTTTTCCTTTATATCTGCTTGATATGATTTCAATCTTCTTAAATTTACTGAGACTTGTTTTGTGGCCTAACGTGGTCTATCTTGGAAAACGTCCCATGTGTACTTGAGAAGAATGTATATTCTGTTTTTTCAGGGTGAAATGCTCTAAAAATATTGAAGAAGTCCAGCTGGTCTAAAGTGTCATGTAAGGCCCCTCTTTCTGTGTTTATTTTCTGTCTAAAGAGTTTGTCCATTGGTGACAATGGGGTGTTGAAGTCCCCTCTATGATAGTGTTACTGTTGATCTCTGTCTTTACGTCTGTCAAAATCTGTTATATGTAATTAAGAGTTCCTATGTTGGGTGCATAGATGTTTATTAGGGTTATGGTGCCCTTCTTTGTCTTTTATTGTAGTCATTTTAAAGTCTATTTTGTCCAAAATAAGTATTGGTACTCCAGCTTTTTTTTTCTCATTTCCATTTGTATGAAATATCTTATTCCATCTGTAAACAGCATATACATGTATCCTATTTTCTTATCCACTCAGCCACTCTCTGTCTTTTGATTGGAGCATTTAGCCCATTCACATTGAAAATGATTATTGATAGGTGCATATGTATTGCCATTTTGTTATTTGTATTCCTGGTCTTCCTGGGTTAGCTTGTTTACCCCTTTCTTTTGTTTAAAAAAGCCCTTTTAATATTTCTTGCAATGCTGGCTTGGTGGTAATGAATTCCTTAAGCTTATTCTTTTCTGAGAAGCTCCTTATTTCTCCTTCAATTTTTTTTTTTTAAAGATTTTATTGGGGAATTGGCGGAGGGGAACAGCGTTGGGGAATCGGGGAAGGGGAACAGACAAGTTGCTGTCTTTTTGTTCTTCAGTTTAGTTGCGGAGGATGTTGCTTCACTGTTGGTATCGTCATTGCGCTCTTCCCTGATGAGGCAGATCTGTTGCTGGCCTCTGGATGTCGCTCACCGCGGCTATTGGCAGCTCATGCTTGGCTGCCAGCCGCTCATGCAGGCTGCGAGCCACTCATTGTAGCCTATGGCAGCCCACTGCAGCAGGGGCTGCAGCCCACACCATCACCGGGGCTCGCACAGCCCAGCTCCAGGTGGAGCTGTTGTTAGCTGTAGAGGGCAGTGTCACTGGCCCTCATGTGGGATCCGAACCGGGGCCGCTGGCATCCCAAAACCAGCGCTTAACCAATGCGCCACTCGGCCGGCCCTCTCCTTCAATTTTAAGTGATAGCCGTGCTGGGTAGAGTAATCTTGGTTGTAGACCTTTATTTTGTGTCACTTTGAATATCTCCTGCCACTCCCTTCTGGCCTGCAGAGTTTCTGTAGACAAGTCAGCTGTTAGACTAATAGGAGTTCCTTTGTATGTAACCTGTTGTCTTTCTCTTGCTGCTTTTAGGATTCTGTCTCTGTCTTTAACCTTTGCCATTTTAACTATGATGTGTCTCGGTGTGGACCTGTTTGGGTTCAGCTTGTTTGGAACCCTCTGCACTTCCTGGGCATATATGTTGATTTCCTTCACCAGGGTAGGGAAGTTTTCAGTCATTATTTTTTCAAATACATTCTCGACCCTTGCTTCTTCTCTTCTCCTTCTGGTATTCCTATGAGTCGAAGATGGTTGTGCTTCATCTTCAGGGCTCTTAAACTATTTTCATTGTTTTTTATTCTTTGGTCTTTTTGTTGTGCCAACTGGGTGATTTCTGCTATTTTGTCTTCCAGATCGCTGATCCGCTCCTCTGCTTCATCTACTCTACTGGTGATTCCTTTGAGTGTGTTCTTCATTTCAGTTATTGTATTCTTTAGTTCTAACTGGTTGTTTTTTATGATTTCTCTATCCTTCCTTATGTCCTCACTAAGTTTGTTAAACCTTCATATCATCAGTGTTCTAAACTCTGACTCTGAAAGGTTGGATCCCTCTGTTTCATTTGGTTCCATTTCTAGAGGTTTCTTCTGATCTTTTACTTGTGATGTGTTTCTTTGTTTCCCCATTCTGGCTGTCGCTCTTGGATTGCTTTGATGTATTAGATATATCACCAGGAGAGCCTTGGCTGGATCACGCAGGCACACAGCTCACAGCCCAACACTCCCAGGAAAACTCCCAGTCTCAGCCTGTCCCAATTAGCCACTCACAGATCAGGCGGAGCAGCCTGAAAACCAATCACCAGCCTGGCAACTCTGCAAGCGCAGTGCGGAGAGCTGGGACCCCAGGTGGCTTGCGCACTCCCGCGTCTCAGTGATCAGTCTGTTGGAGCCAGAGCATGCCTACCAGGCATTTCCTGGCAACGCAGCACAAGCCGTTAGGAGGGTGGGGATCTGAGGCAGTTCGTGCACTCCTGGGTCTCAGTGAGCAGCCTGTTGGTGCCAGAGGGCACCCGCCCAGTGTTTCCCTGGCAATGCAGTATAAGCCGGGTGGAGGGTTGAGATCCAAGGCAGCATGCGCATGCACACGCACACACACGTACTTCTGCGCCAATTCCACCAGACCAATGACGTCCCGGACCTGATCCTCTGTGGGAGGGCCTAAACCTGATAAAATGGCGCCCTCCCTACACCACCTGTGTGCAGGCTCCACACCACGGGAACAACAGTCCCAAAACCTCCAGCCTTTGCACCAAAGGTGCTTAGCCCAGTCCGTCCCTGCGGGCTCCGTGCCCGGCCCACAGCGATTCCCTCCACCAGTAACCAGGCAAGTGCTCACTGGCGAGCCCGCGCACCGGCCCCACTGACTCTCCAGCTGCTCCCAGCCTCACCAAGCTGAGCAAAGAGAGTCCTCACCAATCTACTGCCAGCCATCTTGGAACCTCTCTTACTGGCAGAGGAACTCTGGGCTGGTGAGCCTGGCGTGCGGCCGGAGGGTCTCTCCCCCAACCGGAGAAGCCTCTCCACAGCTGGGGCTTCCCTCACAGGGTTCGCCCTCCCTCGTCTCCGCCTGCCCTACCAGACTCGACATGGCCTCCTCTCCAAGTTCTTTGCCCAGTGGTTCTGTTCATCTAGTGTTCCGGGGACCTCCAGGGTTGCATGCTGTACAACTTGTCTGCAACCTTGGTGTGATCCCGGGAGGTAGCCAGCACAGCATCTGTCCATTCCACCATTTTACCGGAAGCCCTCTGATGTGGTTTTAGATAAAGATCCTTTTTTATTTTAATCTGTAGTGTGAGCTAGGTTGGCAACTTTTCCCATTGATATGTGGTGCTCTTTTGTGGTATATTAAATTCCCATGTAAACAGGGTGATATTTCTAAGCTCTCCATTATGCTTCACTGATCTGTTTGTTGTTGCAATAATTTTACACCATTTTATTATTATGACTGTGTAGTATATCTTATTACCTAGTAGTGCAAATTCCTCTTCTTGGCTCTTCTTTGGAAATGTTGACTTACCTATTCATGTATTTTTATTCTTCCATATAAAAATTTTTGATTAAGGTCATCACCTTTCTCAAAAAACTCAAGAAAAATATTTTGAGGTGTTTGTGATTGTATTGAATTTATTGATTAATTTGTTAGACTAATTTGGGATGAACTGATATATTGGTAATATTAAGTCATTCCATACAAGAGACAGAATGTCTCTCCATTTATGCAGCTGTCCTTCTAGGTTCTTTATTAGATTTAAAAAATTTTTCTATGAAGTTATTATGTATTGTCATAATTTCTAGTTACTTTATATTTTTGTTGCTACTGTGAATGATATCTTGCTTTTTAAAAAAATGCATGTTGTAATGGGTATTGTTGGTGAGGAAAAATGCTTTTAATTTTTGTAAATTAGCTTTACTGATAAACTTGCTGAATTATATTATTGATTGTAATAATTTTTTATTGTGTTTTTTTTTTCTAGCTAGAGAATCATATCACCTGCAAATAATGACAGTTTTTTTCATCTTTTTTCCCCCAATCACTATACTTATTTCTTTTTCTTTCTTTATAACATTTCTTTCTTTTTTTCTTTTTTAGAGGGTAGAGTCACTGGCCCTCATATGTGGGATCCGAACCAGGGCCACTAGCATCCCAGGCCAGCTCTTAACCACTGTGCCACTCGGCTGGCCCTCTTTCTTTCTTTATAGCAAGGTAACTTGTACTTTGTTAAACACTAACAGTGATATTGTCCCTGATTTTGTTTCTGAAGGAAATGCCTCTAAAGTTTCTTCATTAATTATGAGTTATACTGTAAGTTTTTGATAATATAGCCTTTACCAAGTTGCTAAACTTCTCATCTGTTTCCAGTTTGAGTTTTTATCTTTGATACACATTGAGATTTATGAAATACATTCTCTTATACAATTGCAAAATGTATTATTTTCCTCTTTTAGCATATTAATGTGGCAAATTACAAGGGTAGGTTATCTGATTTAAATCATTTTTGCATTCCTGGTGTAAACCTGGGTTGATTGTGATATGTTATTCTTTTAAAAGCTACTGTTGAGGGCCGGCCAACTGGTTCATTGGTTAAAAGCTGGCTTGGGATGCCAGCGTCCCTGGTTCGGATCCCACATATGAGGGCCAGTGACACTACCATCTACAGCTAACAACAGCTCCACCTGGAGCTGGGCTGCGCGAGCCCTGGCAGTGGTGTAGGCTGCTTCAGTGGGCTGCCATAGGCTACAGTGAGTGGCCCGCAGCCAGCATGAGTGGCCGGCAGCCAGCGTGAGCTGCCGATAGCCATGGTGAGCGACCATCCAGAGGCTGGCAACCGATCTGACTCATCCGGGAAGAGCAATGATGATACTAACATGGTCCAATGAAGCGGCGTGCTCCGCAAAAAAAAAAAAAAAAAAAAAAAGCCACTGTTGAATATAGTTAGGTAATATTTTATTTAGTATTTTTAAAATACACTTTCATAAATTAAATGTGACTATATTCCTTTTACTGTATTGCTCTTATCTAGTTATAGAATTAAGATTATACTATTTCATAAAATTAGATGGGTAGCTATCACTTTTTCTCTTTTCTGGAAGAATTTGTATAAAATAAGAACTAACTGTTCTTTAAAAGTCCAGGAGAACTCACTAAGTATCTGGGTGTCACTTTTTTTGCCGAGGTGAAAAGAGAAGACTTTTTGTTATTTAATTTTTTTTCAATACTTATTGCCTATTGAATTTATCTATTTTTTTCTTACATCAATTTTGGCAATTTATGTTTTTTTCTGGTAATATATACTCTTTTAATCTAAGTTTTTAAATGTGTTAGTTAATGTTCAATGGTCATGTTAAATTTCTTGTTATATATTTGCTATATCTCATTATTTTTATTCTTGGGTCAATCTTGGCAGAGGTCAGTCCATCTTCTTAATCATTTCCAAGAAAAAGCTTTTGTTTTTATTAATCCTCCTTATTTTTGTGCCTTATTTCATTGATTTCTGACTTTATTCTCTTGTTCTTTCTTGCTTTCTTCCCATCCCTTCATTTGAATGTTTGGTACATTTGGTGGTGGTGGTGGTGGTGGGACCTGATTGGCATGGTTTTCTTTTGTTAAAGTGGAAGAAGAGCTTACCGTTAATGAGCACATGTTCTTAGAAACATTTTAGGAAAGAATACATCAAGAAATTGAGGATTTTGGAAAGTGATTCCCTTAAGACTATCTTTGTCAGTCCACTGATCTAAGTGAATGAAGCTGACTTCAGTGTGGGGGAGACTTTCAAAAACGTTGGGGACTCTGGGCTGGCTGAGTGGCGCGTTGGTTAAGAGCCGGCTTGGGATGCCAGCGGCCCCGGTTCGGATCCCACATATGAGGGCTAGTGACACTGCCCTCTACAGCTAAGATGGTGAACAACAGCTCCACCTGGAGCTGGGCTGCTGTGAGTCCCGGGGAATAGCATAGCTGCAGCCCCTGCTGCAATGGGCTGCCATGGGCTACAGTGAGTGGCTGGCAGCCAGCGTGAGTGGCTGGCAGCTGGTGTGAGCTGCCAAGAGCCGCCATGAGTGACCGTCCAGAGGCCGGTGAACGACTGCCTCACCTAGGAAGAGCGCAATGATGATACCAACATGGGCCATTGAAGCAACGTCCTCTACAACTAGACTGAAGAACAAAAGAACAGCAACTTGTCTGTTCCCCTTCCCCGATTCCCCAAAGCTGTTCCCCTTCCCCAATTCCCTAATAAAAATCTTTAGAAAAAAAACAACCCAAAAAACGCTGGGGACTCTGATGAGCTGGCTCTCCCATGTCTAGTCCAATGTGAGATCACAACCACTCTGATCTGGCTGATTGTTGAGAGGAGAAGCTGGCTCAGGTTTTGCTAGATATTTTGCTTGTGACAAAACAGAATTTCAGGGGCTTTTTTTGTGTGTCATCTCCCAATTACTAAATGTTTTAACTAATTCCGTTTTTAAACAGTGTGAGCTAATAACATGCTGACCAGATGAGACACATCAGTAGACTAGTTATGGCCTGCTAGTCACTTTTGAGCTTCTAGGTTTCCATGTGTGACCAATGGCCTGACCAAATCTAAAGACGATACCAATAAAGTTCATTTTCTCCTCAAAGTCTCTTTTTTTCCCCTTCCTGCAAACTTTTTCTGGAAGGGGATGATGGACGTCACAACTATAGTAGGTCATCTTAGACACCTTCATCTCACTCACACACCAAATGCCACTGGACCACAAATCTTTTCAGAAACATGTTGTGTATCTAACCCTTCTTCTGTACCCCATATAGCCTCTGTCATCTTTATTCTAGTAGTCTCCAAATTGGTCTCCACACTTCTAGAATCTAGGATGGCCACAAACAAACAAACAAACAAACAAACAAACAAACAAAAAACCTTCTGAAATGAATATATGGTCATGTGCCTTAAAAAACCCTTTCATGACTCTTAATTGCTTACAGATAATGATTAGCATTCTTAGCAAGGTTTATAAGGTTTGCTGTGATCCAACCTCTGCTTCTTGTTTTGACTTTGTCATTCCTTGCTGTGCTGCTACGTGGGTGCTACATTAGCTACGCTGAATTATTTTCAGGTCCCCTGAGCTCACCATGGCCTTTTTTACTCTAAGATCTCATACAGATGTTAAAAGCATGTATGCCTGGAGTAGTCAGTCTCCTCAGGTAAACCTGGATAACTCCTAACCATTGCTGGATACCCAGTACAAAATTCTCCTCTTTTCCAAAGATTTCTTTAAATCTTCTTTCTTCACATTTAATCAGAGTTAACTGATCACTTAGCTGCAAACACAGTCCCTTGATCATACCCATTATAGCACTTGCCACAGTATTTATAGCTGCTGTTTTCTCATATATCGATCTCCCTGATGCACATGTAAATTATTAAGGACAGCAATGGTGTCTTTCTCATATTTGTTACTTCAGTACCAGGTATAGTGTCTGTCATTTAAGTGGTTATTAACTTCTCTCCAATGAATGAATGAGTGAATGAATGACCCTGATATTCCATCAACAACACCCACATTATCTGGATCATCTGGATTCTGTCATCAACAGTGATTGCTGATCAGCCTAACCCACATTCTTGGATTACTTGTTGGAGGAGAGCTGTAGAAATGGGAGTATTTTGTCACACATAGGTGGAGCTCATCTATTGTTACAGGCTTGGATAGCTGACTCTGACAAAATTGATCAAGAAAGGCATTCAGAAGAGTGAGGCAAGAATTTGGAAGAAGAGATCAGTAGGAACTAAATAGTAATGTTGCTGGAAAATAAAGGCTGTCAGATAGTCCCCAACGCCCCCAGATATTCAAATCTAGAGTTTATGTGATGTGCTTTGGGAGGCAACATAACCCTTGTCCAGCTCCTGAACCTGCACTAATTGGAAACAATTGCATACTTGAATGCATTTTTTTTCAGTGCTACTTGGAACAAATTAGTTTGAATGAGATGTGATTTTGTTTGTTTATTGGTTGATTGGTTATTAAGACACACAGCCAGCCGAGCAATTTAACACAATCAGAGCTGGCAGAATTCATCTTGAGAATTTGAGGAAGAAGAAGGATTGAATTACTGTTATTTTTAAACCTCTCTTGACAAAAGGGAAAGATACTGCTGAGTGAGGTACAGAGAATTTTTTTAACATTTTAAAAATTTAAGTTTAAATTTAAAAAATTTAAAGTTCTTAACATTAAAATTTTTTAAACCTATTATCTATCAATCATCTATCATCTATCTATCTATCTATCTATCTATCTATCTATCTATCTATCTATCATCATCATCATCTATCATCAATCACCTATCTACTACCTACCTCTATCTAAAAGAAGGATCATGAACTGATTTTTAAATGAAAGCAAGTAAGGGAAACCAAGATTGGATCATGCTTTCTGGTGTAGAGTTCTGTGTTGGGTAGCCTGATGGAGTAGAAGACATGTAGGCTTTTGAGTGAACGGTCTGACTTGGAATTGCCACTTTGCTGCCTCCCAACTATGTGGATTTGAGGAAGTTGTTTCAACTTCTCTGACCCTCAGAGAGCTTTGGCTTGCGAATCAGGCAGCACTGGTCACAGCAGCACTTCTAATTAGCTGCGTGAAATGGCAAGTTAATCTCTTTGAATCTCAGTTACTTTACCTACAATAGAAATTATTTGGATGAGATTAAACATAATATTTAAATTTCTAATGATTCTTTAATAACAGCCTTTTAGTCAGTTAATGTGTGGTGATGGATAGATTTGTATGAATTGGCTACTATTAAGGGTTACCTTCCATATACTCAATTATTTTTGTGTTTATCATTAATATATGACAATAATTTTATTTCCTTTCATTAATAATATGGCTGGTGTTCTGTTGATCATAGAGCATGATTGAAAGTTCATATAGTCCTTCTTAAAATAAAATATTAAACTAGATAGAATATGTTCTGAGTCTAGTCAGAAGAATGAGCCCAGTTTTTATTTTTTCATATGACTTCTGCCCCCTAATAGGGTCATGTGATCTTGAACAACCCACTGATGAGTTTCACTTTAGTTTGAATTCTAAAAGTGAAGGTGGAAGAAAAATAGCTTGAGTACTTTGGGGAGGTGAAGATGGTGGAGCACCAAATTTTGATGTAAGAAATAATTACCTCTTTTTGATTGGAGTCAACATACTTTCCTTGGGTTTTTTCATTTATTTGTTTGTTTGTTTGTTTATTTATGTAGCTGAGCCATCCTGCCACCTGTTGGCAGCTCAACGGCAACTCAGTTTGGGCTGGCATCGAACCGCCGTTGTTCAGAGGTCAGCTCACACTCTTCAGCGAGCTCTTAACCAACTGAGCCACTTGGCCAATATGTAAACTGAGGATATGGTCTCTAACGTCCTTACTAGCTCTGATATTCTGGGTATTTTCTCTAGGTTTTATAGTAGTAAACTTTCTACTGACATTAGCATCTTTCGTTACATATTTTTCTGCTTTTTGTTGCTTCTCTTCCTGTTCATAATAAATTCATGTATTTCTTTCCCCTAGACAGGGATATATTTTTAATCATTTTTCTTCAACTGGAAACCTCAGCACTCCATTAGCCTCCATGGATAGGGCATTTCAATGAATATCTTTGACTGAGAAAGGTTGTGGTGCATAACTCATTTCCAGAGCTTGGGTTCTCTCAGGGTACAGCCACATGGGGTTGTGTATGTTAATGATTGCTGTGATTGATAGTCATGATAACCAGGCAGCTGAGGTCCACTCATTAGTATAAAGCATTTCTTCCTGTAAGTGCTTTGGACGGTAATTAGACTGAGGAAAACATCAGATGGGATTGAGTTTGGGCTTCTCTGGACTCCCTATTACTGGTATCTGATGCTTTACTGCCATCTAGGTGTCCAGAGGTAGAAGGAAATGTTCGTCTGACCTCATGGCATGTTCGTGCTTGTGAGGAAGAAAGAGAAGGGAAACTATACCTTGATGAAAGTTTATTATCAATTTTTATGCAATACAATTTCCTGGATTCTATGTCCAGGAGGTCATGACAATAAATTCAAAAGTAGTACAGAATTCCAGAAGTGGCACAAAAGAAGCAATCATTCTGAATCTTCTCTGCTTAGAACATGGAATGTGTTACAATGTTATTAGAGAAATTTGGGCTCCTAGATCAAGACTCTTAGCTCCTTGGATAGGTTTGTCAATAACCAGTTAAAACAACATCTGGAAAGATCCAAAATGTGAATCTTAGAAAATTTTTTAAATGCTCATTTGATCCCAAAGCCCCCAAATCACTTCACTGTTTTGTATTAAATATAGTCCCAGAGGCTATATTTCTTTTGTTCACTATTTTTCATCCAAGGAGCTGAATGATTATGGAGCCTTACAAAAAGAAACCCCCTTGCACCAAACAAAAGAAATACAGTATAGCACCACAGTTAAAATAAAAGACTTATTCCCCCACTTGCAAAAGAAGGGATCACGTTAAATATCTTACTTCTATGTGTGTGTCTCATTTCTTCTTTGTGTTAGGTTGTTTTCTACTGTCTTAAATCATTATTGAAAGTAATAACACTTTTGGGCTTGGACATATTCATAGAGTGGGGTGTTACTATCTAAGTGAAAGGAACCTGAGTCTGTTCTCTCCTTTTCACGGTAACCTCTGGCTTCAGAGCCTCTTGCCTGCTTACCATCCACATGCTGATTATATCCTCTGATGCTCCCTAACACACTTGACCCTGACCCTTTCTCTTGCCTCCCCCTGCTCCATGTGCTTGTGCTGCTTGATGGATACCTGTACCCATACTCTTCAGTTCCTGTAAGATTGGGGCTATGAAGAGAGTGACTGGAAATGAATCTTAGACTTCTGCTTCCATTGTCATTTGCCTGCCCATAGCTGTCACTTGACTGCTTGTGAGTTCCTACTGAATTCCCATGACTATTTTCCTGACTTCTAGTTATACTGGATCCAGACTGCCCATGACGTGTTCCTGACACTCCAGACCTTGAACCTTGTCTTCCTGTTCTTTCAGTTGCTATTGAACCTGTATGGCCAGAAACAGAAACTGATTGTCCATGTCTAGACACTTCACTGTTTCCAGCTCTATCCGTTGACCTTGAAGGGCTAGAATGGCGGCTGCTTGTTTTACTGCCCCCAGAAGGACTATTCCCAAAGTTCCCATCATCATACTCTGGATTTCCATAGCTAGCATGTTTCCACCTTTGACCTGATCCATGGCTTTGTCTGTCACTAACTTGGGAATGAGAATAACTGTATCCAGACTGCTCATGAGTGCTACTTGTCTGGCTCTTAGTGCTATCCCTTGATGCCCCATGAGTATCATGTGACTGTGTATGGCTGGACCCACGTCCGTTAATTGTGCCAGATCCTGAGTCTCCTGAATGCTGTCCACTGTTTCTGGAATCACTGTGACTGGATCCACTCTTTCCAGTTCTGCCAGACCCTGAGTGTGTGGATTGTCCCTGACCAGACTGAGCATGCCTACTGGTGCCTCCTGACTGTCCGTGAGTAGTTCCCTGTCTCCCTTTACTAGAGGACCCCGACTCTCCATGCTGAGATCCAGCCTGGCCATGACTAGACCCTGAGTGTCCATGTGAGTGTCCTGAGTGCCTGTCATTGTCACTGGAGTCACTGTGACTGGATCCACTCTTTCCAGTTTTGCCAGACCCTGAGTGTGTGGATTGTCCCTGACCAGACTGAGCATGCCTACTGGTGCCTCCTGACTGTCCGTGAGTAGTTCCCTGTCTCCCTTTACTAGAAGACCCCGACTCTCCATGCTGAGATCCAGCTTGGCCATGACTAGACCCTGAGTGTCCATGTGAGTGTCCTGAGTGCCTGTCATTGTCACTGGAGTCACTGTTACTGGATCCACTCTTTCCAGTTCTGCCAGACCCTGAGTGTGTGGAATGTCCCTGACCAGACTGAGCATGCCTACTGGTGCCTCCTGACTGTCCGTGAGTAGTTCCCTGTCTCCCTTTACTAGAGGACCCCGACTCTCCATGCTGAGATCCAGCCTGGCCATGACTAGACCCTGAGTGTCCATGTGAGTGTCCTGAGTGCCTGTCATTGTCACTGGAGTCACTATTACTGGATCCACTCTTTCCAGTTCTGCCAGACCCTGAGTGTGTGGATTGTCCCTGACCAGACTGAGCATGCCTACTGGTGCCTCCTGACTGTCCGTGAGTAGTTCCCTGTCTCCCTTTACTAGAGGACCCCGACTCTCCATGCTGAGATCCAGCTTGGCCATGACTAGACCCTGAGTGTCCATGTGAGTGTCCTGAGTGCCTATCAATGTCACTAGAGTCACTGTGACTGGATCCCCTTTCTCCAGATCTCTGTTGTTTGGACCTGGAGGATTGCCCTGAACCAGACCTGTGTTGGCCATAGCTGGAGGACTGACTAGAGCCAGACCTGTGTTGGCCAGAACCAGAAGACTGACGTGAGTCAGACCCATGTTGGCCATAGCTAGAGGACTGGTGAGAGCCAGACCCATGTTGGCCATAGCTAGAGGACTGACCCGAACCAGACCCATGTTGGCCATAACTAGAGGACTGGTGAGAGCCAGACCCCTGTTGGCCATAGCTAGAGGACTGACCCGAACCAGACCCATGTTGGCCATAACTAGAGGACTGGTGAGAGCCAGACCCCTGTTGGCCATAGCTAGAGGACTGACCCGAATCAGACCCATGTTGGCCAGAGCCAGAGGACTGATGTGAGCCAGACCCGTGTTGACCATAACTAGAGATCTGACCTGAATCAGACCCCTGTTGGCCATGGCCAGAAGACTGATGTGAGCCAGACCCATGTTGGCCATAGCTAGAGGACTGACCAGAGCCAGACCCACGTTGGCCAGATCCAGAGGTATGACCTGAGTCAGCCCTGTGTTGGCCATAGCTAGAGGACTGACCAGAATCAGACCTATGTTGGCCAGAGCTAGAAGACTGACGTGAGCCAGACCTGTGTTGGCGAGAGCCAGAGGTCTGACCTGAGCCAGACCTTTGTTGGCCAGACCCAGAAGACTGACTCGAGCCAGATCTGTGTTGTCCATGGCCAGAGGACTGACCCGAGCCAGATCCCTGTTGTCCATGACCAGATGACTGACCCGAGCCAGATCCCTGTTGGCCATGGCCAGAGGACTGATGCGAGCCAGACCTATGTTGGCCAGAGCCAGAAGACTGACGTGAGCCAGACCCATGTTGGCCAGAGCTAGAAGACTCACTCGAGTCAGAATCGTGTTGGCCATGGCCAGAGGACTGACCTGAGCCAGACCTGTGTTGGCCAGAGCCAGAAGACTGATGTGAGCCAGACCTGTGTTGACCATAGCTAGAGGACTGACCCGATCCAGACCCCTGTTGGCCATGGCCAGAGGACTGACCCGAGTCAGACCTATGTTGGCCAGAGCCAGAAGACTGACGTGAGCCAGACCCATGTTGGCCAGATCCAGAGGTATGACCCGAGTCACCCCTGTGTTGTCCATGGCCAGAGGACTGACCCGAGTCAGATCTGTGTTGACCATAGCTAGAGGACTGACCTGAGCCAGACCCCTGTTGGTCATAGCTACTAGAAGACTGACCCGAGCCAGGCCCCTGTTGGCCATGGCCAGAGGACTGACCCGAGTCAGACCTATGTTGGCCAGAGCTAGAAGACTGATGCGAACCAAACCTGTATTGGCCAGAGCCAGAAAACTGACCCGAGCCAGACTCGTGTTGGCCAGAGCTAGAAGACTCACTCGAGTCAGAATCGTGTTCACTATGGCCAGAAGACTGACCCGATCCAGACCCGTGTTGGCCATGGCCAGAGGACTGACCCGAGTCAGACCTATGTTGGCGGGAGCCAGAAGACTGATGTGAGCCAGACCCGTGTTGACCATAGCTAGAGGACTGACCAGAGCCAGACCCACGTTGGCCAGATCTAGAGGTATGACCTGAGTCAGCCCTGTGTTGGCCATAGCTAGAGGACTGACCAGAATCAGACCTATGTTGGCCAGAGCTAGAAGACTGATGTGAGCTAGACCTGTGCTGGCGAGAGCCAGAGGTTTGATCTGAGCCAGACCTTTGTTGGCCAGATCCAGAAGACTGACCTGAGCCAGACCCGTGTTGTCCATGGCCAGAGGACTGACCTGAGTCAGATCTGTGTGGACCATAGCTAGAGGACTGACCTGAGCCAGACCCCTGTTGGCCATGGCCAGAGGACTGACCTGAGGCAGACCCATGTTGGCCATGGCTGGAGGACTGACCTGAGCTAGACCCGTGTTGACCTTGGTCAGAGGACTGACCCGAGCCAGACCCATGTTGGCCATAGCTAGAGGAATGACCTGAACTAGACCCATGTTGACCTTGGCTGGAGGACTGACCCAAGCCAGACCCATGGTGCCCATAGCTAGAGGACTGACCTGAGCTAGACCCGTGTTGACCCTGGCCGGAGGACTGACCTGAGCCAGACCCATGTTGGCCATAGCTGGAGGACTGACCCGAGCCAGACCCATGTTGGCCATAGCTGGAGGAATGACCTGAGCTAGACCCGTGTTGACCTTGGCCAGAGGACTGACCCGACCCTTTTTGGCCAGAGCTAGAGGACTGACCTGAGCTAGACCCATGTTGACCTTGGCCAGAGGACTGACCTGAGCCAGACCCATGTTGGCCATAGCCAGAGGACTGACCTGAGCTAGACCCATGTTGACCTTGGCTGGAGGACTGACCCGAGCCAGACCCATGGTGCCCATAGCTAGAGGACTGACCCGAGCCAGACCCATGTTGGCCATAGCTGGAGGAATGACCTGAGCTAGATCCGTGTTGACCTTGGCCGGAGGACTGACCTGAGCTAGACCCATGTTGACCTTGGCCGGAGGACTGACCTGAGCCAGACCCATGTTGGCCATAGCTGGAGGACTGACCCGAGCCAGACCCATGTTGGCCATAGCTAGAGGAATGACCTGAGCTAGACCCGTGTTGGCCTTGGCCAGAGAACTGACCTGAGCCAGACCCTTTTTGGCCATAGCTAGAGGACTGACCTGAGCTAGATCTGTGTTGACCTTGGCTGGAGGACTGACCTGAACTAGACCCATGTTGACCTTGGCCAGAGGACTGACCTGAGCTAGACCCATGTTGACCTTGGCTGGAGGACTGACCTGAGCTAGACCCATGTTGACCTTGGCCAGAGGACTGACCCGAGCCAGACCCATGTTGGCCAGAGCCAGATGACTGACCTGAGCTAGACCCATGGTGACCTTGGCCAGAGGACTGATCCGAGCCAGACCCATGTTGGCCATAGCTGGAGGAATGACCTGAGCTAGACCCGTGTTGACCTTGGCCAGAGGACTGACCCGACCCTTTTTGGCCAGAGCTAGAGGACTGACCTGAGCTAGACCTATGTTGACCTTGGCCAGAGGACTGACCTGAGCTAGACCCATGTTGGCCATAGCTAGAGGACTGACCTGAGCTAGACCCGTGTTGACCCTGGCCGGAGGACTGACCTGAGCCAGACCCATGTTGGCCATAGCTAGAGGACTGACCTGAGCCAGACCCATGTTGACCCTGGCTAGAGGACTGCCCTGAGCTAGATCCGTGTTGACCTTGGCCGGAGGACTGACCTGAGCTAGACCCATGTTGACCTTGGCCGGAGGACTGACCTGAGCTAGACCCATGTTGACCTTGGCCGGAGGACTGACCTGAGCCAGACCCATGTTGGCCATAGCTGGAGGACTGACCCGAGCCAGACCCATGTTGGCCATAGCTAGAGGAATGACCTGAGCTAGACCCGTGTTGGCCTTGGCCAGAGAACTGACCTGAGCCAGACCCTTTTTGGCCATAGCTAGAGGACTGACCTGAGCTAGATCTGTGTTGACCTTGGCTGGAGGACTGACCTGAGCTAGACCCATGTTGACCTTGGCCAGAGGACTGACCTGAGCTAGACCCATGTTGACCTTGGCTGGAGGACTGACCTGAGCTAGACCCATGTTGACCTTGGCCAGAGGACTGACCCGAGCCAGACCCATGTTGGCCAGAGCCAGATGACTGACCTGAGCTAGACCCATGGTGACCTTGGCCGGAGGACTGATCCGAGCCAGACCCATGTTGGCCATAGCTGGAGGAATGACCTGAGCTAGACCCGTGTTGACCTTGGCCAGAGGACTGACCCGACCCTTTTTGGCCAGAGCTAGAGGACTGACCTGAGCTAGACCTATGTTGACCTTGGCCAGAGGACTGACCTGAGCTAGACCCATGTTGGCCATAGCTAGAGGACTGACCTGAGCTAGACCCGTGTTGACCCTGGCCGGAGGACTGACCTGAGCCAGACCCATGTTGGCCATAGCTAGAGGACTGACCTGAGCCAGACCCATGTTGACCCTGGCTAGAGGACTGCCCTGAGCTAGATCCGTGTTGACCTTGGCCGGAGGACTGACCTGAGCTAGACCCATGTTGACCTTGGCCGGAGGACTGACCTGAGCTAGACCCATGTTGACCTTGGCCGGAGGACTGACCTGAGCCAGACCCATGTTGGCCATAGCTGGAGGACTGACCCGAGCCAGACCCATGTTGGCCATAGCTAGAGGAATGACCTGAGCTAGACCCATGTTGGCCTTGGCCAGAGAACTGACCCGAGCCAGACCCTTTTTGGCCATAGCTAGAGGACTCACCTGAGCTATATCTGTGTTGACCTTGGCCGGAGGACTGACCTGAGCTAGACCCATGTTGACCTTGGCCAGAGGACTGACCTGAGCTAGACCCATGTTGACCTTGACCAGAGGACTGACCCGAGCCAGACCCATGTTGGCCAGAGCTAGACCCATGTTGACCTTGGCCGGAGGACTGACCTGAGCTAGACCCATGTTGACCTTGACCAGAGGACTGACCCGAGCCAGACCCATGTTGGCCAGAGCCAGATGACTGACCTGAGCTAGTCCCATGTTGACCTTGGCCGGAGGACTGACCTGAGCTAGTCCGATGTTGACCTTGGCCGGAGGACTGACCTGAGCTAGACCCATGTTGGCCATAGCTAGAGGACTGACCTGAGCTAGACCGGTGTTGACCTTGGCCAGAGGACTGACCCGAGCCAGACCCATGTTGGCCAGAGCCAGACGACTGACCCGAGCCAGACCTATGTTGGCCAGAGCCAGACGACTGACCTGAGCTAGACCCATGTTGACCTTGGCCGGAGGACTGACCTGAGCTAGACCCATGTTGACCTTGGCCGGAGGACTGACCCGAGCCAGACCCATGTTGGCCAGAGCTAGACCCATGTTGACCTTGGCCGGAGGACTGACCTGAGCTAGACCCATGTTGACCTTGGCCAGAGGACTGACCCGAGCCAGACCCATGTTGGCCAGAGCCAGATGACTGACCTGAGCTAGTCCCATGTTGACCTTGGCCGGAGGACTGACCTGAGCTAGACCCATGTTGACCTTGGCCGGAGGACTGACCTGAGCTATACCCGTGTTGACCTTGGCCAAAGGACTGACCCGAGCCAGACCCATGTTGCCCAGAGCCAGACGACTGACCTGAGCCAGACCCATGTTGGCCAGAGCCAGATGAGTGACCTGAGCTAGACCCGTGTTGACCTTTGCCAGAGGACTGACTTGAGCCAGACCTGTGCTGACCTTGCCCAGAGGCCCTACTTGAGCCAGACCCATGTTGGTCATAGCCAGAAGGCTGACCTGAGCCCGACCCTTGTTGGCCATGGCCAGAGGCTTGACCTGAGCTAGACCCGTGTTCACCGTTTTTAGAACGTTCACCTGAACCAGACCTCCTTTGAGGAGAGTTCAAAGAGTGTTCACCGGAAGCAGACCCTCGTTGACCATAACTAGAAGACTGACCTCTTCCTGACCCATAGTGTTCATGACAAGGGGACTGTCCCGATGGTGTTCTCTGTCGTCCTCCACAATTCTGTGGTTGACAACATTCCCTAGATCTATGTCTTCTCCGACAAGAAGACTGGCTACGGGATCTGGACTTACAGTGACCATGTCCAGATGACCGACCTCCTGAGACACACCTATAACCTTGTCTTCCTCTGCATTGTGATTGACAACCTGACTGGGTACAGCTAGATTGGTTTCCTTGTCCTCTAAATATGCCTGCCTGACAAGAGGTAGGGGCATTTTGTGGCCCTCCACATGCACTTGAGTTGCTGGCACCACATGCAGAGCTCCGCCTTCCACTGCCCCCTGAACCTTTACAGCTCGATGCAAACTTTTGTCCCCCACACTTTATGGACCGAATAGAGTTTGATGCATGCACACTAGCATCCAATCTATGTGACAGATCACCATAACCTTCCCTTCCCTCACTCATAGATCCAGACCCAGATTCAGAGTCCTCCCCAGATTCCCTAGAGAGGCTAACATATGACTTGTCGCTTTTTCCCTCCAGCTCTCCAGAGCTGGAACCATGTCTTTCTTTGCCACTACTCCATGAGTGGCCAGAACTAGATCCACGGCGCCTTGTCTCAAATCCCTCTTCACTCCCTACGCTGGATAGCCCACCATGCCTCCCCCGCCTCCTGGAGCTGGACCCACGTCTTTGTTTTGTAGTTCCCCTCCAACCCTGACCATCCTCTTCTCCCTCACTCCAACTTGAATAACTGTAACCTGATTTCTGTCCTGGTGTGTTCTCATCATCCTTTTCTGTTTCTTCATCTTCATCTGGGTGGCGGTGACCATGCCCACTCTTCTGCTGCTTTGACCCTGAAGCTTTGCAGTATTTCTTGCTGAGAACCTTGTTGCAGGCCATAGCCAGCCTGAATACCATCAGAAGAAACTCAGTGAAGTCCAGTCTTCGATCATGGTCTCGGTCCAGCATATGCATGATGACATCCACGGTGTCTGGATCATCTGGATTCTGTATGTGAGCACCAAAGGAGACTTAGTTAGCCAAGCCCACACATTCAACTAAAACATTCAGGCAGCGCTTGGAAATGGGGAGGTTTGACACTAGGTATTTTTAATCCAATTAAGGACTACTTTAGATGAAGGCAATCTAATAAGACCCAGTAGGCATGAAGAGGTAATAGAAGAGAATAAAAACTATTGGGATCCTCAGAAGAAGGACATCTCAAGGACATAAGCTAAAGGACTAGGTACTCAGGTGTGGCTTGCAAGGAGTTATTGAATAAACCACATTCAATACCTGGTGTGTTTTAAT
The DNA here is from genome assembly GCA_033961575.1 of Aselliscus stoliczkanus. Taxonomy (NCBI): domain Eukaryota; kingdom Metazoa; phylum Chordata; class Mammalia; order Chiroptera; family Hipposideridae; genus Aselliscus; species Aselliscus stoliczkanus. Next base: position 104,993,363 of record CM066739.1, read on the forward strand.
TTACATAACACGTTGATATATTCTATGTTACAACCCATAATTTTGAAGTTAATATAATTCTGAGTTCTTTCCAGGTACATGGAATAAACACATGGTTTTTTTGTTTGTTTTCGGTTTTTAGTCATCCTAGCTACTTGGTCCACACCCCTTGTGGATGATTTCCCTCTCTATACTTTTTCTTCCCTATTTGATAGGATCATTTATTAATTCACCCTTTAGCACAAGTTAATTTTCTGCTTTTTCAGAATGGGAAGCCTGGGGGCCTGAAAAAGTCTGAGGGTCCACATGGTGGGAATGTACAGGAACGTGAGGAGAAAACAGTCACCCTCCTAAAAATAAACACTACCTCCACAGAAGTTCTGATGTCCCAGAAAAGCGCTGCTCCTAGGGTTTGCTCAAACACCTGTGGAGCTGTGCAGTTTTTCGCTAACCCCAGGTCCTCTGACCAAGAGCCGTCAGCTCTAGCACATGTTCCTCACCTTCAGAATGGGACGGAACTCTTTCTGCAGAAGTTCCTTTAGCTCGTCCTTGCTCAGCGTGCTGCACTCCCCATCTTGGTTGGTATATGTGTAGAAAACATCAATGACGGTGACAACACTTGACAAGAGGTTGGTCATCTTTTTGCACGTTTAAGTGAACCTGAAGAGAAAACCCAAACCCAAGACCCTCTCATTCATTTTCTTTCCTGTGAATTTTTAAGCAGTTCCAATTTTATAATCATTGTTATGGTTTTTCAAATCTCTTTTCTCTTTGAAACTTAAAACACCTCAAGAAGGAAGGATGGGGTGGGCAGGGATGATACAAAACCTTTCGACATAGTGAAAAATAACTTTGTTAACATTAAGTCCAGGCATGTTACTGGCTGAACTGGGACTACATCTCAGGTCCCCATGTCCTGGGTGAATAGATTCTTTACTTAATATCTCAACACTTCATGCACTTTGGTGTCCTTGGTGTTGTCCTGTTGCTTTTGAAGTTTCCACCCAGACATAGTGCCCCAGCCTCTCTTGCTAGTTTTACTGACATTCTAGAGTCAAAAGCGACAGGCTTTCGACTATGCATATCTATTTCCCATTAGGCACCAAAAGCTGAACTGGACCCTTAAGACCTTCAGAAAATAAAAAATAGGCACAGTGGGCCAATGCTATCGTGGTGTTCCAGAAGCATGAGATAGCTTCCGTGACAGTTGGAACTATCTGATCTCAGCCCTTGACCAAATACTGTTCTCTTTCAATAACCAGGGAGAAAGGCTCAGAAATGCAGGCAGCAGTTTCGCTAGTAGATGACTTGATCTGGAAGCTCTGGGAACTGACACTGACAGTGCCAGCCTCCTCCCTGCCGAGCTGGACAGCCCAGACGCCATGGCATGTAGAAAGACTAGGAAGAGAGTGGGAATGGCCTGGGAGAGGGCAAACTTCTATTTGAATTATTCTTCTCCACAATGACAAATTCATTCTTAAAAGGTCCCAGAAGAAACTAAACTAGCCAAACAAATAAGCAAATAGAAGGAAAAGAAAAGAGAAAGAAAGAAAAATGGAAGAAAGACCAAATATTTATTCACTCTGCCTTAGCCCAAACTCTTGGATTTCTTCCAAGGGCAAATACCAACCAAGTCTCTATCGCTATAGCTGGATGAATTTTCACTCACCTGGTTCACCAAAGGAACTAGTAGGAAAAAGCCTGATGCAGCTTGCAGGGTGACAATAGATGGAGATGCGGCCCTTATATTAGTTTACACCCATAGGTATGGGTGCTGCCCTCTGTGGGATGGACTGATTCATTTCCAGCCAAATCTAACTCCACCTCTGTCACTGTTTACCTTCCTACTTCTTTGCATTCTCATCCTTGAGATGATTGCAGAGGCTGGTACCTACCCACCTTCCAGTATGGGGACATGTTGCCATGCACTTTTTTTTCAGGGTCATAAATTTGTGAAAAGCAGATGCGGTGTTTTTAGAGGACTTGTGTAATTGATTCCCTTGTTCTAGTACTCACAAAAAGTAGCAAACAGTAAGGTACTTGGCAGGTGTGCAATAAATGCTTATTTGAACATGAACCTAGGCCGTTAGGCTAACCTAATTCACACCTTTTTGCAATAATAATAACTACCATTTATTGAGAATTTACAACGTGCAAGATAGTGTGCTGAATACTTCTCGCATTTCATCCCATTTAACCTTCACAACATTTTGAAGAGACATGTACTGTTTTTCCCCCCATTTTACCGATGAAGAAATAGGTTTAGAGAGCATAAATGTCCTCTCCAAGGTCACACAGCAAGTGGGTGGAGGAACTGGGATTTGAACCTGTTCCCTTGCTCTTAAGCACTGTACTAGCTTATCTCTGTATATCAATATATATTACATATTCGTATTACACAAAAATTATCCACTGTTTTACGAGTATCATGCCAACCCCCACACAAAATATATGAAAGTAATATAAGAAGTGCTGTCTGGGCCATCCGAGTGGTGCGGTGGTTAAGCGGCCCCGGTTCGGATCCCACATGTGAGGGCCAGTGACACTGCCCTCAAAAAAAAGAAAAAAAGTGCTGTCAGCTAGGAAGAGAAGGAACATATTCTCTGGCCCTTTGAAGATTCTTTTCTAGACTATAAAAGTATAAGTTAATGGCTATACACAAAAGTCATGTTTTCAGAAGCATTCAGGGTGAATCTAGAGTGGACTTTCTTTTTGGGCTTTCTACTATTCATTGGTAGTCTGGCAGCTTTGGGCCCAGACCTTTGGGGTAAGTCACTTGTATACATAAAGTGTATCAATTAGAATGCCCAAGGGAAGCAAAAATAGTCCAAAAGCCGTACTAGACATGAAGAACCCGCTTTTCTGTATGCTGCCACCAGGTGATGGTGTTGATGCTGACGAGATGACAATGATGATAGCAGTTATTAATTAAGTGCTTACTAACTTCTAGACAAGACAGTTTTACATGCTTGTCTATTTATTCCTAACAATAACCCTGTAAGGTGAGTGTTACTGTAGTTCATGTTACAGATAGGAACATGAAAGCATAGAGAAATTTAATAATTTATCTCAAATCACAGCTTGTAAGTGGCAGCACTGGGATGGAAACCCATGCTGCCCAATGCTGAAACCCAGCACGTAACCACATGTGGGGGTTGGTCAGTTCCTGTGTGGGCACCCTTCAGGGGGGCTGTCACGTCATGCTCACCTCACTGTCTGCACAGTGCTGAGAACTTTGTGAACACTTAGAGTGAATGTCTGTTCACACCGCTGAGTTGTATCTATTGCTCTCGTAGTCGGGGACACCTGAAAAATTACCTTGTCCCTTGGATGTTGTGGTCATTTTCAGTTCCATGCATCTTTTGGAGTTGTGCTTGCTTTTGCTAAGGTGACTGCTGTGCCAGAAGGCCTTTCCGAAGAATTCTAGTTGATAACTTTGAAACTCTTTCCGTAGTTGGAGTTGGCCTGCGCTCAGACCCCCACTGCTCTATTTTCCTCTTCTAACTTGCTTAGTGTGATAGGAAAGTATAAATTTAGGACTCAGAAAAATTAGAGCTCTAATCTCCACCATCTTCTATTGGCTCTATTCCTTGGGCAGTTATCTAATCCTCTGAGCCTCAGTTTCCCAACTTTTTATAATAAAAATAACAATACTTACCTCACTGGTGGACATTGCTTAAGATAATAATGTGAGCTTGCTTAGTACCTATCTGGCATATGATAAATGCTTAGCGAACTACATAATTATTGCAAGTTCTTTTTAAAAAAATATTTCATAGCATCTAGCACAGTGTTTTACACGTAGGAGGTACTCGACCATGTTTGATAAAAATAGGAACCAACAAGAGGCCTTAAAAGGCAGAAATATTACTTCTCTGTCAAAAGCATTGCCCCAGAAGGTAAGTCGTGATTCTTTTTTAAAATAACACTTTCCCTGAGATGTAATTCATGCAACATAAAATTCAACCTTTGAAAGTATGCACTTCAGTGGCTTTTATTATATTCACAGCGCTGTGTACTTAAGTCATAGTTGTCACGATGTTTGCATCCTTAAGGAAGTTCCCTCCCTTCTCAGTCTTCAGTTTTCCCTCTGTATAATACCTACCAGGTGTTATAGTGCCAGGGCCCAAGTGGGCACATGTCAGATAATTTCTACTTCAGTTCCGAGGACACTTACGGTCCTACCCAAGGCCCCCATATGTTTGAAAAGAAACCAAGGTGATGGTTTGTAAGGATCATTTGGTGACCCCTGCAGAGATTTTCACCTGCCTGAGCCCTGAAAAGTTGTTTGGTCCAATGAAGCAGGGGTGTGGAATCCAGAGCTAGGATATGGGGATCTCAGCTACAGCATTGCCGGGGGTGTGGGCCTTCTTCCCACTCTATTCTCATCTCATCACCCTCCGCTCATTTCACATCCACACTTTTCATGTGCTCTCAGGAGCTACCAGACTTCGATTTTATGCCCAGTTGGTGCAGCTTGAGCATCATTGGCTATTAGATTGTTTTGGGGAGGGGGAGAAGCTCTACCTTAGAATACTAAAAATAAAAACTTTAATTGTACCTGTGAAAGTACCAGATTTTGATTTTTCCACTGATCATCCGCTGAACTTTGTTTCCCCATTACCTCCGGTTTAAGTGGGCCTTTTTCAGGTCTGTGCCTGTCCCAAGAGCCAAACATTTTCTCTGTGCTGGAACCCCTGTTTTGGGATTTCTCCATGAATTCAACTTAGGGCGTACACCTGAGCGTTGATCCAAACATGCCGATATGTGTTAAATGTCTCTTTTCTCTACAAGCAGTTTAGGGAGCTGGTCTTGGCTCCCAGTGTTACGGAGTAGGAAGAATGTTGACTTTTCAGGAAGACAGTTTGTCTTTGAATCACAACTGCACCATAACTACTTGTAACCCCTGAGGCAAGTTTCTATACCTGAGTCTCTGTTTCCACACCTGTGAAATTAGGATCATGTCAAGATACATGAAGCTCAGATGAGATAATATTAAGATAACGCTGAGCAGGTGATAAGAGTTCAGTATATTTTATTTTATTTCCTTCTTCTTCTTCACTTTAATCTGATTAGGGGAAGGTTATCAATAGGTTTTGCAGGTGACGGTTCCTGGAGATGATTCTTTTTTTTTTTTTTTTAAAGATTTTATTGGGGAATTGGGGGAGGGGAACAGCGTTGAGGAATCGGGGCAGGAGAACAGACAAGTTGCTGTCCTTTTGTTCTTCAGTCTAGTTGTGGAGGACATTGCTTCACTGGCCCATGTTGGTATCATCATTGTGCTCTTCTCGGGTGAGGCAGATCAGTTCCCGGCCTCTGGGTGCAGCTCACAGTGGCCCTTGGCAGCTCATACCGGCTGCCAGCTGCTCACACTGGCTGCCTGCCCACCACTCACCGTAGCCTATGGCAGCCCACTGCAGCAGGGGCTGCAGCTATGCCGTCCCGGGGACTCACAGCAGCCCAGTTCCAGGTGGAGCTGTTGTTCACCATCTTAGCTATAGAGGGCAATGTCACTGGCCCTCATATGTGGGATCCGAACCGGGGCCGCTGGCGTCCCAAGCCAGCTCTTAACCAATGCACCACTCAGCCGGCCTCCGGAGATGATTCTTAACACTGTTCCCTCCTGGTAGCTTCTCTTCCTGTGTGAAATCAGAGGCCAATTGGGTTGAACTGTTGGAACCCAGCCTTCAGAGGAGCTTAAAATTCCTATGAGAAGTCCATGAGGAAGGTGGATGCACTAGCTGCACCAGCTGAGATTGCCCCCACCCCCATATTTCTTCCTTGTTTCCCCACATCATTATTGACATCTCAAGATCCAAGCAACAGAGTCTCACAGAGAGATAGTTGCTGACACACCCAGGCTTCCAGCCTGTATCACGAGGCTCCGGTGACTTGTTCTGTTCAGATCTAGCTGAGAAATACATCTGGGACTTGCCAGGTGCTTGTGAAATCCACTCAGGGCCACTGAAGGCTCGGTCTCAGAAGGTCAGATGGTCCTTGCAGATCCCATCACAATAGCCTGTGATGCCAATTTGGAGGCGAGATTGCCCCCCTACCCCTGAAGGTTTTGGAAACTCATTGACTTGATGAACCTGACTGAAGGGGGAGGAAGTTGGATTAACACTGGAACCCTAGATGATCTAGAACTTGTATTTTGACAATTTTCAAGGTGTGATTATTAATTAAGGCAGCTGATTTTTTCTTGAAATGGTCTACAAACTGTGTAATTGAAGTAATTTCCTTGAATGGCTATGAATATATGTTCAAAATGTTTTGAGGGGGCTGCGAAGCTCTTCTTTCAGAGCATTCCATGCTTTTGAATATCATTTGTTAGGTAAAAATATTGGCATGTTAAGCATGAATTTGATTTTTGGAACCATTCATAAGCAACTGGAACCAAGTTTGGCAAAGAAAGAGAATAATTCAGAAGGTTAAAAAAATTTAAAAAGTGGCAGAGTTCATTGTTAAGTATTAATTTAAAGTAACCAGACTAATTTTTCCAGACTAGTGGCTTCAGCAATTCTGAAACAAATTTTATATTAGCATTTTTGGGGGGCTTTCTGTGATCCCATGATTCTTCTCATGTGGGGTGTGCTTCCTGTGGTGAGGCAGTCCAAGGTTGTTTGAAACTGTATCCTGGATCTAGATCAGGCATGAAGCTTGGCCTGGGGTTTGGACATCAAAGAAACTGATGAAGATTTATGTATATATCTCACACACACACACACACACACACACACACACTCACCAACACACACACACACACATACACACCCCTCTACACACATTCCCACATACAGTTAATATACATTACTGAAGATTTATAACATACAAGACCCTGTGCTAATAATAAGCACGGTGTCTTCAATGAAATAACATTGGTTTGGGATTATTTATGAGCTTGGAATTTTTCATCACTTCCTTTCAATAACCTTGTTGCTCTCCCACTTGAAAGGGTATTGAGGGTTTGTGATTTTGGATTGCCCAGGGTGCATTGTGCATTCATGTGCACACACATACACATATATACATATGAATATACATCTATCTGTCCCAAAATCATTATACACTTTACTTAGAGACAGACTTGTCATGCCTTCTGGATGAGGAGAGAATTGACCAAAATGTGTATCTTGGACTGCCTGAGAGGACGTCTTTGAATACAACTAGGGACACATAAATCCAGGTTCTCTATGAGTTATAGCTCTCAGGCTTGATTTTGATTAACTTTAGATTAATTAATTTAATTGATTGTTGCCATTATCTATGATAATTTCATTTGCTGTCTCTTTAAAAATTAATTATGTTTATTTTATTTCTTAGAAATAAAGTCACCCCAACCATGTGCTAATTCCATGCCTCTGCACTAATGCTTCAGAGCTTGGATCTCCCAGGAATATTCAGTTGAAATCACCTCTGAACATTTGGACTCTACGAGGAAGAATAGTAAAGTGGGATCAGTAGAAAAGCACATCTGCACTGTCAGACGTTTTCTTCAGTGGGAGGTTTTCTTCACTGGGGACTGGTGTCTTGAAATGGGGACACTAAATCACTTGCTTAGTAAGGTAGTTGCAAAAGACAGAGTAATTATTTTATATCACTATGATAGAGTGACTAAGGTCTCAGAGATTGGCCAATATCTCTAATCCAGCTGCTCCACCCACGGCCCCCAGCTTTGTGCAGGTCAAGGACAGTGGGTGCAGAATCTGTTTTCTGAGGCTCCAGGGCCCCTGGCTTAGGGGTCCCACTACATAGCTCCTTAACGCGGTCAAAGATGGCATCCACTCATTTCTGAGATGGATATGGCTTAAGAGGCAGGTGTACTCATGAGAGTGGGGCTTTGAGGGCTTCTGCTCCAAGAGGAGAGCCTGTTAGCCTAGATTTCTGCCAGGTGCTCCCACGTGTTTCCTAAGTCTAAGCCACACAGAAGAATTCAGGGCACACACAGGGCAGGACTCTTAAAGGAATGTGTGTCTTGGATTCTCCCTACAAACTGAAACGAAACCCATAGCAAGAGCGTAAACCTTGGAATTGGACAGATCTGGGTTGGAATTCTGCCTCTGCTGCCCACTAGTTATGTGACTTAATAGCTGTACTATGGGGAGTTTTCTTTATAGGGTTGTTATAAAGCCTAAAAGAATTAAGTCAAGTGCCTAGCTGCCATTCTATGAAAGAATAGAAATCGCTTTTTTGGAGGGGATTTTTACTCAAATAAAAAAGACTATTTTTTTCATGCAAGAGAAAATAACCAAATTTAATGTACACATATGTATAGGAACCCCACATACATGAGACAGTCAGAGACCCCACATGCATGAGAGGGTCCAAGACTATTTTTTTTGCATTTGATTGAAATACAATGTTTTCTGTGTCTGTTTGTGGATGATAGCATCATTGTGGATGTCACTCTTACCAGTTTTATTTTGGGAGCTGAAGTATGTGCTTGGGATTAATCAGCATTTCCAGGCATTTCACACTGTATAGAGTGGCCTGGGACTGGTCTGCTTGGTTCAGCTCAGTTGGCTGGTGGGCCACCTTGATTAAAGCTGATTATGATGCCAATAATCTTGATGCTGTTTATGGTGATGATAATGATGACACAAACTCTGTTTATAATGGGGGTAGAATCCTCAGATCAAACACATTTATTTGTGCATCAGCGAGTCAAAGCATGGGCCCTAGGTCAGCCTGCAGCATTCACAGATTGTCTCATTCTTTTTCTGCCATTCACTCTATGACTGATCCACAGTGGGGAGAGCCTAGAGTGTATTTGTCCGGCTTTTCTAATCTATAACCTTCCTTCCTCTGTTTATGCTCTAGCCCCTGGAAGCCCCTTCCTGGTTCTCTATGGTTCTTAGCCACGTCATCCTCACCAGGAGGGGTTACTCTTCCCAAAACTTGAGACCATGGATTTTTCGGGGTTCTATAGATAGAAAAAACTTTCTGTCCCTTCTCTTCCATGAAGAGGCCAGAGTCCCAGCAATCTCTAATGGAATATGGATTTATGGATTTCTCCATGTCCTGTCTCCTGCCCTCCTATCTCATAGAGTTCTGATAGATAGGCAGTGCTGAGTGGTACAGATTGGTCTAGGTGACGTTTGTTGATTGAGGTATATTCTGCAGCTTTAGAACCTTCCTCCAAGTTTAGCTGCTTCTTTCTCCCAGCTGCTCCAGTCTGCCACTGGCTGGGGTTTAGTTGAAGCAAAGCCCAACCCAGTTCAGGTCTTTATGTTCAAGCAAGAGGCAAGCTGAGTCAGGTACATACCAGCCAAGTTCAGATCCTGCCTGTCGTAGGGGTTTCCTTATCTGTCAGTCCAACAGCCCAGCAATATGGGGCCGAGGCTGAGCTGAGCTATCTGTCAAAGAGCATTGTGAGTTATGAGGCAGGTGGGATCTCTATCTGAAAATGGTAGTGAAGGCGGACCCTTTGATATTCATTTAAATATAGATTCTATGGCCCTCACCCTAAGAATCCTAGAGGTTGGCTACTCTGACCCACATCCACACCAAGCCCACCCCAGAGGACCGCAATCCAACCTTTGGCCAATTTGAAAAGAGAATCCCATGTGCTTTAAATCTTATCCCCAAGAAATAGTCATAGGCACTGATTTGTGCTGGACCATTGGAAAAGGAACAGGAGGAAAAGTATGAAATACACATGCGGAGCTCACTAGACACGACCTCAGTAACAGGAGAGCTGGCCTCCAAATCATTCTGTGAGCAAGTAAAAGATTAATGTAGACCAGTATAAGCAAAGATCATTAGGTCATTCTTGACTTTTCTCTCATCCCTTAGACAAACTGTCAGCAATTCCTATTGATTCTACCTTCAGATTATCATCAGAAGCTGCACAGCTCTCACCATCTCCATGGCTACCATCCTGGTCCACAGCCATCAGTTCTTGCCTTGTTAACAGATGTGCCTGTGTCTACTCTTCACTTCTTCAAACTGTGTCGACACAATGGACAGACTATTTTAAAGCAGATGCCTGAGCATGTCCCTCCTCTGCCTAAAACCCTAGAGTGAGTGACTCCTGTCTTGCTCAGAGTAAGCCCGAGTCCTGTAAGGCACTAAGAGATCGCTGACTTCATCTCTCGCTACTCTCCGCACGTTTTTGCTCTACCACACTGACCTCCTTGATGTTCTGCGAACTCGCCAGGCACACTCCCACCTCAGTTTCCTGTTGGGCGTGCTCTTTCCAGCAACTGCTCCTGCATCTTTAAGTCTATGCTCGATGATTGACTTCAGGATTTTCACTGCTGGCCAAGATGGAATAAGATGGATCTGATTTACCCTCCCACTTCCATCAGCTAAAATCTAGTTAAAAAAAGGAAGCAAATGTTCTACCCATTGGACGACAAGCAACACAGGGGAAGTAAATGAGCACTACTCTCCAAAACCTGGAGAGAGTTCCCAGGCTGCAGCACAAGAGAGGAAACCCAGGGTCAATTAATCCAAAGGACATTATGATTCTAAGGGTTCCATGAACCCAAAACAGAACTGCAAGAAGAAATAGTCATTTATGGTCAGAGACTTCAAAACTCCTCCCTCAATAATTGATAAAAACAAGTAGACAAAAAAAAATCAGTAAGAATGTAGAACGCTACCAACCAATGTGACCAAAGTGACATTTTTAGAAAAATCAATGTCAGCAGAATACAAACTTATTTTTTTTTTTTTTTTTTTTTTTTTTTTTTTTTGAGGGCAGTGTCACTGGCCCTCACATGCGGGACCCAAACCGGGGCCGCTGGCTTCCCAAACCAGCACTTAACCACCGCGCCACTCGGCCGGCCCTACAACTTATTTTAAAGTTCACATGGGCTATTTATCAAGATAGACTAAATTCTGGGCCATAAAATGAGTCCCAATAAATTCAAAATGATTCAGACCCTATAAAATATGGTCTCTGAACACAATGGAATTAAATTAGAAGCTAACAAAAAGATATGTGGAAACTCAAATATTCAGAAACTAAAGTACACTTTAAAATAACTTATGGGTTAAAGAACAAATTGAAGAGGGAAGCAGAAAATATTTTGAACTGAATATAAATGGAAAATTATATTAAAATTTGTGAGTTGCAGCTAAAGCAGCGCTTAGGGGAAATAAATTGCATAAGCTCTCTTTTCTCAGTTACCTCATCTATAAAATGGGGTGATCATATATACTTTATTTATCTCAAAGGGCTCTTGTGAGGATAAAATTTAAAAAATTGTGAAAGCTTGTTATTAAACTCTATAATACATGTATTAATATTATCATTATTATTACTTTTTAAAATCCCCACTTTAATGTTTTTGTTTACTCATTACTTCTCTTGTCTTATCTAACATTAATAGTCCCACAATACAACTTAGCATTCAGTCTCACGTTGATCTAGTTACGTAAAATGTGAAATGTTTTGATAACCTAACTAGACTGTAAGTTCAGACAGTGGAAACAATAGTTGTATATCACATGTTTTAAATTCTTCCTGATAAAATAACTTGGTTCTTTTCCTTAATTCACAACCAGTGCAGAGGCCCGAGATGAAGTGTACCTGGGACATTCTGGAAGCAGCTGGGAGGGCGCTGTGGCGGGAGCAGAGGGAAGACAGTTCTTGGAATGTGTGGTTTTCATCTTTAGGCCTTAGATTCGGGCTTTTTAAGTGAGATGGGGAATTACTGTCAGGTTTAGAGGGGTGACCTAGTTTCCTTTTGAAAAGTTTTTTTCTAAGCACTTTTGTTTATAATAGATGGTGAGGGAGAAGGACAAGCAGGGAGACCAGTTACAAAGCTGTTGCAATAATGAAAGCAAGGGATGATTTGCTAAACATATAGTTATGTTTGACCAAATTTATCCTTATATAAGTAAAGAAACAAAATGGGAAAAATCTTTTGTCAAATCCTGTGTTGACAGGATTAGGAAATATGGTCATTTCCCCCTCGTTGCCTAAATGCATGGTAGACCCAGTAGGATGCTTATTAGCTGGTGAATTTGAAGTATTGTATTAAGAGGACTGAAAGCTGCTTGGCCTTCTTGAAGAGTCTCAGTTCAACCACTATTTTGCTCTTGGGGCCTGAGGGTAGAGATGCCCCGGGACCTTTTCCCATGGGACGTCCTAAGTGTGAGGGGGCCAAGCTGTGCGACATAGTGCAAAGGGCTGCTGTACCACAGATGCCCTCCCGGTGCTCTGGTGTCCTGTGGCTCCTAACACCATCATGAGCACTTGGCCCAGTACACAGAGCCTTGTGGAATCTGCCAGTGCTGGTCCTGGCTCTCAGCACAGGCCACGCCCCTGACCAGCTCTCGCACCTGGTGGCTGGGATACAGCTGGCTTCTCCACTACTGGTTTATTTTTGGTGCCTGGAAAATGTTAGTTACCCAGGAAATTTAGGACAGCAGGAGGGCCTCACTGGATTCTCAAGAAGTTTACTTCAGTTAAGAACACAAGAGGCGCGGTGGACTGGGTTTGGGTTTGATTCTCCGTTTTGCTTCTTGGCTATGTCACCTGGGAAACTGCTTGAACTTCTATGATCTCAACTATGCTCAACCATGAAATTGAAGGTCATTCATTCATCCATAAACGTGTTTACAAAGTGTGAGCTAGGCATTGTGCTAGGTGCTAGCAGTACGGTGAATGAGCAGGCATGGTCACTGCCATCAGAATATTTACAGTGTAAGAGACAGCGATAATAGCAATCTCATGTGGATAAATAAGAAAAGGATAAATAAGAAGTGGATACCTTGGGTCCGCATCCTTACTGTATCCTTTCATGGGACAGCCCACGCTTCTTTGGTCCAGGTCACCTGCCTGATTCAAGCTAGGCCGATGAGCACCTTTCCTTAGAGTTCAGTGTTAGCACTATGTGATTCCATTCTTACTCTCTGCCTTGAATGGAGGCAGTATTCACTCCAGAAGTGTGAACAGTCATATAAGTTGGGAAGCTATTTCTAGCAAGAGAGAATAATCATGGAGCAGAGGCACAAAGAAGACTGGAGATGAGCGATGACAAGTCCTGGCGGTATGCGTGGTCCTCCTTGGCCCCAGCACCTCGCTGAGACCAGTTCCATCCCAGCCCTTGTGTCCTCATCCGTGTGGTAATTGTGCTTCAATGAGCTCTAGCTGGTCTCTGTTTCTCCCAACTGGTTCCAACACATGTAAGGCACTCAAAACGTGGCAGCTTTTATAATTACTGTTCAGAACCTGCAACTTCCCATTTTCCTTCCATCCCCCCACACTTTTGTGCAGAACGTCACTATTTCTCCTATTCTGATCTGCTCCCAGGTTCTGCACAGTGTCCTGGAGGGCTCCATCTGGATGTCTTATGGAAACACAAACCCAAACCTAACACGTCCCAATCAGAAACTCCCTCTCCCAGTCTACTCACTTAGCTTCCTGTATTTCTTCTGTTTTGCCAGCCTGAAACTCACTCATCCAGGTGCTTGAAACCCAGCATGTTATCCTAGTTCTCCCCTGCTGCCTCCTTGTCCACATCTGGTCATTTAACAAGTTGTGTAGGTTTTGCTTTCTAGATGCCTGTAAGTTCTTCATCTCAACTCTGTCCCACAGTTGCTGCTTCAGGTAGGTCCTCATCCTCTCTGGCCTCCTGCCAATCTCTTTACTTTATTCCTGCTGTTTTGTAGCCCACCCTCCTCATTTTAGCTGCAGCAAAGTGTATGGGAAGTAAGTGGATCAAATCATGGTGACCAACCATCTCGTTTGCTTTGTTTAGGAAGACTGAATTATCCGTGTGTGTTTGTGTGTGTGTGTGTGTGTGTGTGTGTGTATTATATTTTATTTGAAAAAGGAGGAATTAGACAAGTCTGGAGAGCTGTACCAGGTCCTATCCCAATGTGCTGGGATAGAATGTCTTCCTCCCCAGTGATAGGTGTGGACAGAGAAGGAACTCCATTGGAGTAGGAGTGGGGAGAAGTAGACTGTTAATCAATGAACAAATATATGATATGACAGATGGTGATAAGAACTGTGGAGAAAAATAAAGCAGAATAAGGAGGATTGGGAGTTGGCAGGGAGGTGTATTCTACATAAGGTGCTCAGGGAAGGACTAATGACAAGGTGACATTTGGACAAAAGCAAGAGGGTAGTGAACTGGTTATGTCCCCAGGGGAAGAGCTTTCTAGGCAGAAAAGCCAGGGTAACGGCTTGTTTTATTACCTGTGGTAGGAACTTTCGGCACATTAAAGGGACAGCAAGAAACCAGTGTGGCTGGGATAGAGCAAGCAAGAAGGAAGCTGAAAATGAGGTTAGATAGGTGGTGGGGGCAAGGTCTTATATCAGAAACAGTGGAAGGATAGGAAAGTTTTGAAGTGTAAGCTAGGCCCCTTGGCCGGGCATAAGCAAAAAGCTACTTTGTGATGTGTGTTGTATATCAGATGGAGGGGAAGATAGAGAGTATGCCTGGCAAGCTGAGGCTGAAACATCCTTATTTCCCCACATATGAAATAAAATAGATGGAGTGGCGAGAAGAGAACAACCAGGAGGAGAAATCATATTTTAGTGCAAAGTGAATAAAGTAATTATTACCATGTGCTTAATGTGTGCTGGAAATGTACCGAGAAATTTAATTGCAGTATTTCTTTAATCCTCACTATTATTATCCTTATTTTATGGGTGAGTTACGGAGGAGTTAAGCAGCTTTCCTCAAGTCAAACCAGATTTCATTTCTTCAGAACCTACCCTCTTGATCACAGTGGTAGATAGCCTCTCTATTTAAGATAAGAGAAAGACAGAGCCAGCTGCCAGTGAGGGCTCAGAAACTCAGGTTCTAAACAACTCACATCAGTAGACTCCCACTGTGTGCCCAGAGCAAAGCAGAGCTTAATTTGTTAACCTAGACAGTTGGCCCCGGCCACATCCTGGTGACTGCCAGTCTGTGTATACAGCTGGCATTAGAGCTGCGCTTCTTAAGGAATGAGGTAGTAAGGAATGGTGCAGTAAAGGACCTTCTTGTTCTCTCAACAGCTATGACTGTGATGAGTCACTACTTAGGAAGGTGGTAAGTGGATGGGGGTCAGCCCCATGATCCAGGCTCAAATCCCATACCCCTTGCCTAATTCCTTGTTAATGAGTGCTGCCAAGAATGCAAGGGTTTTGTCTGAAATGACAACATCCAGTTATGCAGGAGCACAGCGGGGATGATGGCACCCAAGAAAAAGCCTGCTCCCAAGAATGCAGGAAGCTTTTTTTTTTAAATTAGTTTCAGGTGTACAACACAGTGCAATAGTTATACATTTTACCCCTCAAAGTGACAACCCCCCACCCCCAATTCGCCACCCCACTCCCCCCCATATCATATATATCTATTACTCTTCCTCTGACTCTCTTCCACAGTATAATCCGCATCCCGTGACTATCTATATATATTCAATTACATTAGGTATACCACATCCGCTTTAGTTATACAGTGCAGTGATCAAACCTCTACTCCATCTATGAAATGTCTCCCTAACAACACCTATGACCATCTGACATTCCACAGAATATTTACAACATTATTAATTATATTCTCCAAACTGTTTTTCATATCCCAGTGGCAATATTGTAGTTGCCTATTTTTGCAGTCTAATCCCTTCCCCTTCTCCCTCATCCCCATCCCCCTCCCAATTACCAACCCTGATTTTTCCTCTATATCTGTGAGACAGTTTCTGTTTACTTTGCTCATTCATACAGTTTTTCAGATTCCACATATGAGTGAGATCATATGGTATTTGTCTTTCTCTGACTGACTTATTTCACTTAACATAATAGTCTCTAGGTCCATCCATATCATTGCAAATGGTACAATTTCATTCTTCTTTATAGCAGAGTAAATACTCCATTGTATAAATATACCACAGTTTCTTAATCCAGTCATCTACTGATGGGCATTTTGGTTGTTTCCAAGTCTTAGCTATTGTAAATTGTGCTGCTATGAACATAGGGGTGCATAACTTTTTTTGAATAAGTGTCTTGTTTTTTTCAGGATAAATACCTAGGAGTGGAATTGCTGGGTCAAATGGTAGCTCTATTTCCAGTTCTTTGAGATACCTCCATACTGACTTCCATAGTGGCTGCACCAATCTGCAATCCCACCAACAGTGCAGCAGGGTCCCCTTTTCCCCACAGCCCCGCCAGCACTTGTTGTTTGTTGATTTATTGATGATAGCCATTCTGACGAGTGAGGTGGTATCTCATGGTGGTTTTTATTTGCATTTCCCTAATGACCAGTGAGGTTGAACTTTTTTTCATATGCCTGTTGGCCATCTGTATGTCCTCTTTAGAGAAATGTCTCTTCATATCTTCTGCCCATTTTTTAATTGGGTTGTTTGTTTTTTTGGTGTTGAGTTTCATGAGTGTTTTATAAATTTTGGATATTAACCCCTTATCAGATATATCGTTGGCAAATATATTCTCCCATTCAGTAGGCTTCCTTTTTGTTTTATTAATGGTTTCCTTTGTTGTGAAAAAACTTTTAAGTCTGATATAATCCCATATGTTCATTTTTTCTTTTACTTCCCTTGCCCGTAGGGATGTATCAGTAAAAATATTGCTCTGGGTAATGTCTGCAAATGTACTCCCTATATTTTCTTTTAGGATTTTTATGGTTTCAGGTCTTACATTTAAGTCTTTAATCCATTTTGAATTTGTTCTTGTATAAGGCGTAAGGAGGTGGTCCAGTTTCATTTTTTTGCATGTGTCAGTCCAATTTTCCCAGCACCATTTATTGAATAGACTATCTTTACTCCAGTGTAAATTCTTGCTTCCCTTGTCATAGATTAACTATCCGTAAATGCCTGGATTTATTTCTGGGCTCTCTGTTCTGTTCCACTGATCGATGTGCCTGTTTTTATGCCAATACCAAACTGTCTTGATTACTGTAGCCTTGTAGTAGGTTTTGATGTCTGGTAGGGTGATCCCCCCGACTTTGTTCTTATTTCTCAGAATTGCCGAGGCCATTCTGGGTCTTTTATGATTCCATATAAATTTTAGGATTATATTTTCTATTTCTGTGAAAAATGCCCTTGGTAGTTTGATAGGAATTGCATTAAATCTATATATTGCTTTAGGCAGTATGGACATTTTAACTATATTAATTCTTCCTATCCATGAGCATGGTAGGTGTTTCCATTTATTTGTATCTTCTATGATTTCTTTCTTCAGTGTCTTATAATTTTCTGAGTACAGATCTTTCACTTCTTTGGTTAAATTTATTCCTAGGTATTTTATAGTTCTTGACGCAATTGTAAATAGGACAGTTTTCTTAATTTCTCTTTCCATTAGTTTATTATTGGTATATGCAAATGCCACTGATTTCTGAACATTGATTTTTTTTTTTTTGAGGGCAGTGTCACTGACCCTCATATGTGGGACTGAACCGGGGCCGCTGGCTTCCCAGGCCAGCGCTCAACCACCGCACCACTCGGCCGGCCCTGAACATTGATTTTATATCCTGCTACTTTACTGAATTTGTCTATCAGTTCCAATAGTTTTTTGATGGAGTCTTTGGGGTTCTCTATATACAGTATCATGTCATCTGCATATAATGACAATTTTACTTCTTCCTTGCCAATTTGGATGCCTTTTATTTATTTTTGTTGTCTGATTGCTGTGGCTAGAACTTCCAGCACTATGTTGAATAAAAGAGGAGAAAGTGGACATCCTTGTCTTGTTCCTGATCTTAAGGGGAATGGTTTTAGCTTTTCCCCATTGAGTATGATGTTAGCTGTAGGTTTATCATATATGGCTTTTATTATGTTGAGATATGATCCCTGTATTCCCACTTTGCTAAGGGTTTTTTAACATAAATGGCTGTTGGATTTTGTCAAATGCTTTTTCTGCATCTATTGAAATGACCATGTGATCTTTATCCTTCATTTTGTTGATGTGGTGTATCACATTAATTGATTTATGGATGTTGAACCAGCCTTGCGCACTAGGGATGAATCCCACTTGATCATGATGTATGATCTTCTTAATATATTGCTGAATTCTGTTTGCTAATATTTTATTGAGAATTTTTGCATCTATATTCATCAGGGAGATTGGCCTGTAGTTTTCCTTTTTTGTGATGTCTTTATCTGATTTTGGAATCAGGGTGATAGTGGCTTCATAAAAAGAGTTTGGGAGCATTCCCTCCTTCTGGATTTTTTGGAATAGTTTGAGAAGAATAGGTGATAGTTCTTTTTTGAATGTTTGATAAAATTCACTTGTGAAGCCATCTGGTCCAGGGCTTTTGTTTTTTGGGAGCTTGTCAATTACTGATTCAATTTCCTTGGTAGTAATCAGGGTATTTAGATTTTCTGTTTCTTCTTGCGTTAGCTTTGGAAGGTTGTATGCTTCTAGAAAATTATCCATTTCTTCCAGATTGTCAAATTTGTTGGCATATAGTTGCTCATAGTAATTTCTTAGAATTTTTTGTATTTCTGTGATGTCTGTAGTCATTTCCACTCTTTCATTCCTGATTTTGCTAATTTGAGTCCTCTCTCTTTTTTTTTTAATGAGCCTGGCTAGAGGTTTGTCAATTTTGTTTATCTTCTCAAGAAACCATCTCTTGGTTTCATTGATCTTTTGAATTGTTTTTCTGTTCTCTGTATTGTTTATTTCTGCTCTGGTCTTTATTATCTCCTTTCTTGTACTTCCCTTGGGCTTCTTTTGCTGTTCTTTTTCCAGTTCCCTTAGGTGTAAGGATAACCTGTTGATTTGAGATTTTTCTTCCTTCTTTAGGTAGGCCTGCACTGCTATAAACTTCCCTTTGAGGACTGCTTTCGCAGCATCCCAGAGATTTTGGGTCGTGGTGTTTTCATTTTCGTTTGTCTCGAGGTATCTTTTGATTTCCTCCTTGATCTCATTTGTGACCCACTCACTATTTAATAGCATATTGTTTAGCCTCCATTTATTTGTCAGCTTCCCAGATTTCTTTGTATAATTGATTTCTAGTTTCATAGCATTGTGGTCAGAGAATACAGTTGAAATGATTTCAATCTTCTTAAATTTATTGAGACTTGTTTTGTGGCCTAACATGTGGTCTATCTTAGAAAATGTTCCATGTGCACTTGAAAAGAACGTATATTCTGTAGCTTTGGGATGAAATGCTCTGAAAATGTCTGTTAAATCCAGCTGGTCTAATGTGTCATTTAAGGTCGCTGTTTCCACATTGATTTTCTGTCTGGAGGATCTGTCCATTAGTGACAGCGGGGTGTTGAAGTCCCCTACTATGATAGTGTTACTGTTGATCTCTGTCTTTATGTCTGACAATATCTGTTTTATATATTTAGGGGCGCCTATGTTAGGTGCATAGATGTTTACTAGAGTTATGTCCTCTTGTTGGATCGATCCCTTCATTACTATGAAGTGTCCTTCTTTGTCCTTTGTTATATTCTTCAATTTAAAGTTCATTTTATCTGATATAAGTATCGCTACTCCAGCTTTTTTCTCAGTACCATTTGCATGAAATATTTTACTCCATCCCTTTACTTTCAGCCTGTATGAGTCTTTGGATCTGAGGTGAGTCTCTTGTATACAGCATATGCTGGGGTCTTGCTTTCTTATCCGTTCAGCCACCCTATATCTTTTTATTGGAGCATTTAATCCATTTACATTTAATGTGATTATTGATAGGTGTGTATTTATTGCCATTTTGTTATTTGTATTCGTAGTCTTTCTTAGGTTGTTTTTCTCTTCTACTTAACGAAGCCCTTTTAGCATTTCCTGCAAAGCTGGCTTGGTAGTAATGAATTCCCTTAACTTATTCTTTTGTGTTCGTAGTCTTTCTTAGGTTGTTTTTCTCTTCTACTTAAAGAAGCCCTTTTAGCATTTCCTGCAAAGCTGGCTTGGTAGTAATGAATTCCCTTAACTTACTCTTTTCTGCAAAGCTCCTTATCTCGCCTTCGATTTTAAATGATAACCTTGCTGGATACAGCAATCTTGGTTGTAGGCCTTTATTTTTCATCACTTTGAAAACCTCCTGCCACTCCCTTCTGGCCTGCAAAGTTTCTGTAGAAAAGTCAGCTGATAATCTTACGGGGGTATCCTTGTAAGTAACTTGCTGCCTTTCCCTTGCTGCTTTAAGGATTCTGTCTTTGTCCTTAACTCTTGCCAGTTTCACTATAATGTGTCTTGGAGTGGGCCTGTTTGGAATCATCCTGGTTGGAACTCTCTGCACTTCCTGAGCTTGTATTTTGATGTCCTTTGCCAGGTTAGGGAAGTTTTCAGACATTATTACTTCAAATATATTCTCAATCCCTTGCTCCCTCTCTTCTCCTTCTGGTACTCCAATGACCCATAGGTTATTGCGTTGGATGTTGTCCCCCAGCTCTCTTAAACTATTTTCCATGTTTTTCATTCTCTTTTCTTTTTGTTGTTCTGCATGGGTGATCTCTGCTATTTTGTCTTCTAAGTCACTGATTCGATTTTCTGCTTCATCCAATCTGCTAGTGATTCCATCAAGTTTGTTATTTAATTCAGTAATTGTGTTCTTAAGTTCTAGCTGGTTGCTTTTCATGATTTCTCTATCCTTCTTTATATTTTCATTAATTTCCTTGAACATTCTAATAATCAGTGTTCTGAACTCTGTCTCCGATAGGTTGGTTACCTCTATTTCCTCTATTTCCACAGATTCAGGAAGTTTCTTCTGTTCTTTTATTTGTGTTGTGTTTCTTTGTCTCCCCATTCTGGCTTACTCTTTGTGTTTGCTTCAATATAACAGATAGATCCCCCAGGTTTCTCAGTCTTTTCTGGGTAAACTTATATGGTGTGTGTCCTTTATATTTGAATTACTCGGTCTCCCTATTCGCAGGAAGCTTTTTAGGGTGACAGGATTCAAGAATCCGAGGCAATAATGTCTGAGGTTTCCCCAGGTGTTTTTCCAAGCAACATTGCCAAGGAAGATAGAGTTGAATGGAGGTCAGAGTAATTAGACTTTGTTTCTTTTTTTCCTTTCAAAGTAGGTGGGGACATCATTAGGGCTACTGTGCCCATCTGGTTTTGATTAGGATAAAAGAGTCACTATGACTTTAGGGGAATAAGAGATTTAATGCAGGAATTAGAGCTTATGTGACTGTGGGAGGAGCTGAGAGAGTAAAGGTCTCTGGAAGACTGTAGAAAAAGTCACTGTGGTGAAGTTCTAGAAGCTGCCATGTCTGGCTTCCTTGATTCCTAGGAATAATGGCTTCCTCTTTGCTCCCAGCTTCCAAATTTCACACAGGTCTCTTCCACTGGGAAACTGTAATCTGGAACTATATAAGAAGGGGTTCTGGGAAATGTAGTTCTCAGACTTAGGCATGGTGGTAGTGATGCTGCCAAGTTGGTAGCAGACAGTACAGCAATCTTAGTATAAACTCTCCAAGAATGCAAGGGTCATTGATAAAGAGAGAAATCCGCCACAGCTCTCACAACACCCTCCACTGGTGTAAGAATCCTGATTGCTGCTCAGATGACCGTCTTCAAGCTTGCTGGTTATTTCTTCTGCTTGATCAAGTCTGCTGTTTGTGCTTTCTGTTGAATAATTCAGTTCAGTCCTCGTGTTCTTCAGCTCAAGAATTTCTGCCTGTTTCTTTTTTTATGGTTTTTCTTTCTGTGTTAAACTTCTCATTTTTTTCGTGTATTGTTTTACCAATTTTGATTGATCATCGATCTGTGTTCTCTTGTAGCTCGTTGAGCATCCTTCAGATTATTATTTTGAATTCTTTGTCAGGTAGTTTGTAGATGCCCATTTCTTTAGGGTGGGTTATTAAAGCATTATTTTGTTCCTTTGATGGTATCATGGTTCCCTGATTCTTCATGACCCTTGTAGCCTTGCAGGATTTACAGACTGGCTTCAGCAGGGAAAGCCCTTCACCAGCCAGCCCAGCCAGAGCTTTGGGTGGGCTGGCTGTCAGGGTCCGTGGCTGAGCCTGCTGCCAGAGTGCAGCGGCAAGCAGGCCTGGTAACTGGGTTCACCGTGCTTGCCCTGGCCCAGTGCCAGGGTCTATGGTGAATGAGGCTTGTTCTGGGGTCCATGGGTGGGCCTAGTGCCTGGGTCAATAGACAGGGATAATGCTAAGTTCATGGACCTGGAGCCAGGGTCCTCATGGAGGTTGGACTCTCTGTCTGCTCTCTTTCCCCACAGGAGAACTCCTGGGCCAAGGAATTCATCTCAGTGCTGTGCTGCCCAGGCTGGGGGGAAGGGTGACATGGGGAAAGTGATACTGTCCCCTCTACCTTCTTAAAAGCATGTTTTCTCATTTCTGTGCTCCACCCAGGTGCTGTGATCTCTCACCTGAACTCTGGAGCTCTCATGAAGACATTTTTGTCTGTGGATAGTTGTCACATTGGTGTTTCTGTGGGGGGATGAGGGCTGAACCTCCCATCTTGCCATCTTGCTTGATGTCACTCATCCAGCCCTATTTGATTCTCACTCATAAATCTACCTCTTTCCTGAACTTCAGACTATCATCGTCAACTGTCTGTATTCCACTTGGATGTCAGACAGTTCCACTTGGATGAGGCAGGCTAAGCTGTTGTAACAAAACTAAAAATTAATGGCTTAATTAGATTTATTTTTCTATAATGTGAACACCCTAAGGTGAGTGTTCTACATTAGCAGACAGCTCTGTTACATGCAGGGACCCAAGCTAAGGATGTTCTGCTATCCTCACCTGTGACTTCCTAAGTCATTCTGGTCATTACTGTTCCAACCAGTAGAAGGGGTAAAGTGCAGAAATTGAGAGACAAGGGTTTCTTCTTATGCAACTGAGAAAGAAGTTGCATGTTCTGTTCTTGGTCACATCCCTCCAGCAACATCTTAGTCATGTGCCCACTGCGCTGCTACAAGGAGGACTGGGAAATGTAGTCCCCAAGGAGTGCTGGGCAGCCACGTCCTAGCCACTCCATGGAAAAGGAGAAAGTGGATTCTGGTAGATGGCTAGCAAAGTGTCCTCCACAGATGTCAACATATACCAAATGGACTTCACAATTTCCCCCATTTTAATTTTCTCTTCTTCCTATAGTCCCTTTCTCTGTGCATCACAATTTACCCCATTGCATGTCCCAGAAACCCAAGAATCAACCTAAAACTCCACTGTTTCTCACTTCCCAGAGTGAGACAGTTCCAATCGGGAAAAAGCAATTCCTGTCAAATTCTGTCCATTCTATTTTTAAATGTTTCCATGAGCCATATCCTCTTTGTCCCCACCGCCTCTGTTTTTCTTACCTGGAGTTCTCAATCAGCTTCCTGAGCTTCCTTGCTTTCAGTCTTGCCGCCATCTAAATTAACCACCATCCAACCTCCAAAACGAACTTTCCAAAATACAAATTGAATCATAGGACTCTCAAATCCTTCAGTCATTACTCAATACTGTTTGGAGAAAATCCAAACTTCTTAGCATGGATTAGGTGCTCGATAAATATTCATCAAATGGATGAATGATGGGGCCCTTGCCTACCTCTCTGGTCCTTTCAGCTTCCACGCCCCTGCACCTACCTATGAACAGCCGTTCGGAAGTTCCCTGAATTCTTGGTACCCGCCAGGTTGTTTCATGCCCCCTTGCATTTACTGGAGCTGCTCCATCTGTCTCCAATGTCCTTCCTCTCTTCTCTTTCATCTTTAAGACTCAATGAGTTCAAATATTCCCTGTCTCCTGAGGAATGCATATATACAGTATAGCACTTGTCACAATCTGCTTTAATTTTGCTTTTATGCGTAAAATTCAACATACATTGAGTGAGTGTTATCATATGCCAGGCACAACCCTGATGCCCCCTGGCCTTGTAAAGACCCACGGCAGGACCTGGAAAGGAGAAATTCCCACTATGCATCTGCCTGGAGGGCCAGCCTCCTCCTCCCTGACCAAAACAAAGAGCCCAGTGAAGGAAACTCCAATGGATTTAAAGAAACATACTTTTATTTTCTGACTATAAGCATCATACGTGTTCATAACAGAAAAATTGTACAATACAGAAAAATACAAAGAAAGCGAAAATCTCTTAAAATTTCACTATTTAGATTTCACAATTCATTGTTAATATTCAGCTCATAGCCTTTCAGTCTTTCATTCATGTGTGTGTCTGTATGTATATGTATTGTATAAATGTACTCATATATGTGTATATAAAATACATATTTTTATTGTGGTAAAATGTAAACAACATGAAATTTACCATTTTAACCATTTTTAAGTGTACAGGTCAGTGGCATTGAGTACATTCACGTTGTTGTGTGGCCATCCTCATCCTCCATCTTCAGAAACTTTTCGTCCTCCCAAAATGAAAGTCTGTCCCCATTAAACACTAACTCACTCTCCATCCCTCCATCTGCAAGCCCTGCAACCTCCATTCCACTTTGTCTGTCTATGAATGTGACTGCTCTAGGCATCTCATCTAAGTGTAATCGCACAGTGTTTGACCTTTTGACTGGCTTATTCAGCACAATGTCTTCAGGGTTCATCCATGTGGTAGTGTGTGACAGAAGTCCTTCCTTTGGCTGAACAGTATTCCATTGTGTTTACCCCCCCCCCATTTTGTTTATCCATTCATCCTTGTGTGGGCACTTGAGTTGCTCCCACCTTTTGACTATTTGTGAATAACGCTGCTATGAACACGGGTGTGCAAATATCTGTTGGATCCCTGCTTTCAATTCTTTTCTGCGTGTTCTTAGAAGTGGAATTTCTGGATCATATGCAAATTCTATGTTTTATATAATTTTAAAATTGATACTATACTCATAATTTTGTATCAAATTGTGACCATTTTCCAATATCATCCTTATCTTTTAATGAATAGGGTAAGAATAGTACTCTATTCTTAAATAATTTGATTGTTTCCAATTTTTTACTATTACAGTACTGTAAGGAACATCCTACATACAACTATTTGAAGAAATATAATTATTTTATTAATAGGACATACTCCTAGAGATGAAATCATTGAGTCAAAATGTATGAACATTTTTAAAGCTCGCTATATGTATATTCATATATTTATTTTCATAAATTTGGCTCCAATTTTCCACCCCTCCAGTAGTGTTTAGCCCACCTTACTCCCACATTTATTTTAAAACAGTTCATTCCTTTTGCAACCTGGCATCCAGGTAACTGACCCACCAAAAACACACTTCTGGTCCCGGCTTCCTGAGAACCTTACAAGCTGAGGTTGTGGGTATACAGGTTGGAAAGAGGATTTGGGAAGTGTTATTAAAGGAAAAGCGGGCAACTTCTTGTGTGAGAAAGTCAGAAGCAGGTGGGTGAAGGTGGTAGGGGGTGGTGTGGATGGCAGGAGGAAAAGCACAGGCATCTCTACGTGAAAGTTGCTGTACATAGTTTATAAATCTCCCGGCACCTCTCTGAGGGAGATACGGTGATCCTTGTCTTTGGTGGGGAAGCTGAACTCAGAAGGAGCCTCCATTCCAGCCACACAGATGGGAGGTTGCAGAGCCAGGATTCAGCCCAGGCCTGTCTGACACTCTGATCAGGCACCTACTTTGGCACCTTCCCTTGATGCCCTGATGCTCTCAGGAGAAGACCGAAGCCCTTGAGATGTAGGAGGCACAGCAAAGGTAGGCAGAGCTGCAAAGTCAAAATTGGAAAAGCTTGACATAGACACATTTTATTTTTAGTTCTTGGATCTAGGGTGAGGTGAGGATTGCCATGCTGTGAGAGGGGGATGGAAGATGCCTCTATTTGGGGGTGGGTCAAATTCCTTCTTGAAGGCGTGTGGGTTTAGCTCTTGTGGCATGTCACTGCACTGGATAATTGATTAATTTCAGCAGATGCCACAAATCACAGCAGAGTCACCTGCAGGCCCCGTATCCACCTAGGTGGGGTGCTTATGTAAGGGTGAAGAGCCTAGAAGTCAACAGCTTAATATGGTAGCCGAAGTCTGGAGGGGAGGCGGGAAGCCAGAACCAGTTCAGTAAGAAAGACCAGCTCATGGGTGGAAAACCATAAATCTCTGGTTTACCTCAGATGACAGCATTGCTGCTTAATTTGGGATAAATAATACCCTGTGCGATGTCAGGACATGACCTAATCCTTCATTGATTGTAGGGAGGGTGGTGTAATTAAATTTTACCAGGTCCATTCATAGGACAAACAAATAGTTCAACAATAGGTATGGCTACTGATCTTATCACCAAATAGATGGTAATTAGAGCAGAGTTCCTGGCTGGTGCATCATGGAAAAAATAAGTGGCCTCTAGTCTTCTGTCTTGTAAGAGCAACTATGTGTTTGTTGTGAGTGACAGGCAGTGGAAAAGATCCCTGATGAAATGACGGTGGGTGTTTGGGGAAGGAGAGGTTGTAGCTATGGTGAGCAGAATTTCATTACAAACTATGTAATGTTTCATTAAAAACATTCTCCCCGCATGAGAGCATGAGGCCCAAATAGCCATTTTCAGGATTGATGCTGGCTGTAGCACAGCCACCTGGAATCATACTATGGCTTAGGTTAGTTTAGGGGACCCACTGGAGGGGTGGTCTTCTGCCTCCTGAACTAGGATTCCTTGCTTATTTCAGTATACTTTCCATGATATCTTGTCACTTTGTGTGAGCTCCTTGATGGATATGAGGCCTGGCATTTTGTAATATGCCCAGCACCAAATCGGTGCTCCGTAAAGTCACAGCAGTAGATCAGCCTGCAATCTACCATCCCATTTTCATTATTTGTGATTTATTTACATTTGGGACGAGGTGAAAAGATACAATAGATTTCAGCCTGTGGATGATATTTTTCCTCTGTGGGTGGGACTTTCTCTCGGAAGAAATAATAGAACCCAAATGAAGAGTTTGTCATGATACATGATGAAAAGTATCGCAAAACAAAATTGATTTTTCTGGTCTTGACCCAGATTGTTCTAGTTTGTTAAATGTGCTTCTCTAAGTCAGATGCAATAGTTGAGGCATGAATGTTGACTGTGCCCTCCCCAGCCACACACACCCTCCATTCCTCTGCCCAAGTCTTGTGGAAAAATCAGCCAATTAGAGATCTACTCCCTCTCCCCTTCTTGCGTAACAGCTTGATAATCTTAGAGGGGGAAAGATGGACCAGCCAGAAACTGAATTTGCCCAGGTAGACAGGATGGGGGCTTGAGAGAGAAGGGAGGAGAGCTGGTGTTACGTGGGTACCTTAGAATAATACTCTGACACTCAGTCCTTAGGTTTCCTTGGATGTGGAAATTCCCCACAGGTGAGCCATGGTCCAAAGCAGCTCTAAAAGCTACAATTATCCTCAGAGGAAGAAAGCCCAGCCCGTGAGAACCTTCTATACTGGGTCAAGGCCAGGCTGATTAGGACCACTTACATCTCATCCTCATTCCAACATCCTTTGCTTTATAAATGGCTGACCTTAAAGAATGCCTCCTTCAATTCGTAACATTTTTTGAATGCTCACATGCCAGGCACACATACACTTTTATATGTATGGTTTATCTATCCTCATAACTACTGTGAGAAGATAGCATTACTTTCTCCACTTTACAGGTGAGATAACTAATACAGGTAACTTCATCAAGGACGGACCCCATGTAGAGTGCACAGCTGGTTTGCACTCTGGCCACCTTGCTCCCTAACACTCAGGCTCACCCATCAAATACTAATGATATCGGATGCTCTAATCACCGAAAATGATCCATGGAAACTATTTTGCAATCATACATGTTTGTACAATGTTTATGTACAACATACATACATATAAATATAATTTGCATAGAAGTATAATTTATGTATGTTTGCCTATAGACATATAATTTATAGGCATGTAAATTTGCACATATAATCACAAACATACACTTTCTATAGATATTTATATGGTAATTTGCATATAGAAGAGGGTCCCAAAGGGATTAAATTACAATGGATATCTTGGGGCACTAGAGTCTTGGTGTTTTTTGTATTTGTCTGTCTGCTTGTATCTGTTAGGAGTTCTTTATGATAAACATAATGGCTTCAAACTAAGTTTTCTTAATTTAAAAAAGAATTGGCTTTTCTTTATTGGAGACATTTAAACAAAGGCATTGACTGAGTTCCCACCTGCTCAGTACACAAAACCAGGGGAGCTGGGTCCGGAGAGGCAGCTGGCTGTCCTGTTACCAAAACCAGCTTACTTCCCTCTCTAGAGAGGAGAGTGGAGGCCTCCAGTGGCGTGGGTTATTGTACTGGCCCCAGGACCCCTCTCCAGCCAACATTCATCTTAGAGTTGGCCCCACTTTATGTTTGTGATGTTAGCTCTTTTCCAGAGAGTCCCCAGATAAACTAGAACCAGTGTCCCCTCCACATTTCACCCAGAGCAGGGCACCTCCAAACTGCTTCAGGTCCCCGGATAACTGCAGAGATGGGAGCCCCTTGCCCTGGAGATCTGCCTAGTGCTGTAAGGACAGGGTTCAGGGGCCCCTGTAATCCATGATGGGGGGGGGCGGGTGGCACTGCCTTGAGACTTTAATCTGTCTCAACAGGCCCCACGCCCTAATCCTCAGCCCTCCACAGTTACTGGGCCTGTGGATCTGCCTGCAAGCCACCCACCACTCAGGCAGGCAAAGCTGTGGCTTTTCTCCTTAGCTTTTCCCTCCGTTAAGTGGAAATCGTAAGAATAAGATGAGTTCCCCACTCCACACCCTGCCCACTTCCCAGGGGTGTGGGGACGGGAACCGCCATTTATTACTTGTACCTCATGGTATAATTGGGGAGCACTGGGAATGTGCCACACAGTTGGGCCACAGCAGTCCTGGGAGATGAATCCAGCATTCCTATAATGGCCGCAAGAGGGCACAGACTGCCATTTCCTGTCTGGACAAGGGAGAGCCCAAGGATGTTTACCGCCCTGTGTCTCCACAGGGGCTGCCCCAGAAATAAGTGTTCCCAGGTGATGCCCAGTGGTGCCAAAGCCCTGGGAACAGGTGCAGCTCTAGAGGGAAATCAAAGCAGGGCCTGCCCCAAACCAAATGCTGGGAGCCCATTTGGTAGTGGGAGTGGCACTGTGCAGGACACCCCAAAAGAAACACACACACTATCAGCCCTATGGCTCAAAGCAGCCTGGGGTGGGTCACCATTGAGATGTCAGGGCCATTTCCTCCAGGTGCTGCTGTGCGCAATGCCACACTACTTACTGAGCCTGTCCCTGTTTCTGGTACCAGATCGCCTTCCAGCCAAAGCACATTCACTGCAGGTGTTCCTTTAGAGGCATTAATATTTACCACCACATTTACCACCACCAGGGGGCAGCAGTGCAGTGTACAGACAGACCACGGGGTCGTTGTGGGTTCGGTTCCAGACCATTGCAATGAAGTACCACAGAAAAGAGAGTCACACAAACTTTTTGATTTCCTGGTGCATATAAAAGTTATGTTTACACTATACTGCAGTCTATTAAGTGTGCAATAGCATTATGTCTAAAGAAAGAAAAAGCAATGCACATACCTTAATTAAAAAATACTTTATTGTTAAAAAAAAATGCGAACCATCATCTGAGCCTTCAGTGAGTTGTAATATTTTTGCTGGTGGAGCCTTGATGTTAATGGCTGCTGACTGATCAGGGTGGTGGGTGCTGAAGGCTGGGGTGGCTGTGGCAGCTTTTAACATAAGACAATGAAGTTTGCTACACTGATTGACTCTTCCTTTCACAAACAATTTCTCTGATGCTGTTTGATAGCATTTTACCAGCAGTAGAACTTATTCCAAAATTGGAGTCAATGCTCTCAAACCTTGCCACTGCTTTATTAACTAAGTGTATGTAATTTTCTAAATCCTTTGTTGTCATTTCAACAACCTTCACAGCATCCTCACTAGGAGTAGTTTCCATCTCCAGAAAGCACTCTCTTTGCTCATCCATAAGGAGCAGCTCATCTGTTGACGTGTTGTCATGAGATGGCAGCAATTCAATCCTATCTTCAGCCTCCACTTCTGATTCTAGTTCTCTTGCTATTTCCACCACATCTGCAGTTCCTTCCTCGACTGAGGTCTTGAACTCATCAAGGTCATCCATGCGGGTTGAATCAACTTCTTCCAAACTCCTGTTAATGTTGATATTTTGACCTCTTCCCATGAGTCACAAATGTTCTCAATGGCACCTAGAATAGTGAACTCTTTCCAGAAGGTTTTCAATTTACTTTGTCCAGATCCATCAGAGGAATTACTGTCTATGGCAGCTATAGCTTAATGAAATGTATTTCTGAAATAATAAGACTGGAAAGTCAAAATTACTCCTTGATTCATGGGCTGCAGAATGGATGTTGTTAGCAGGCATGAAAACAACATTAATCTCATTTTATAGTTCCATCAGAGCTCTTGGGTGACCAGGTGCATTATCAATGAGCAGTAATATTTTGAAAGGAATCTTTTTTTTGGGATAGTAGGTCTCAACAGTGGGCTTAAAACATTCAGTAAATCATGTGAACAGATATGCTGTCATCCAGGCTTTGTTCTTCCATTTATAAGCACAGGCAGAGTAGATTTAGCATAATTATTAAGAGCCTTAGGTTCAGAATGGTAAGTGAGCACTGGCTTCAACTTAAAGTCATCAGTTGCCTGAGCCCCCAACAGGAGAGTCAGCCTGTCCTTTGAAGCTTTGAAGCCAGGCATTGACTTCTCCTCTCCAGCTATTAAGGTCTAAATGGCATCTTCCAATAAAGGCTGTTTCATCTACATTGAAAACGTGTTGTTTAGTGTAGCCACCTTCATTCATTATCTTGGCTAGGTCTTCTAGATAACTTGCTGCAGCTTCTCCATCAGAACTTGCTGCTTCACTTTGCACTTTATGTTATGGAGGTGGCTTCCTTCCTTAAACCTCATGAACCAACCTCTGCCAGCTTCACACTTTTCTTCTGAAGCCTCTTCACCTCTCTCAGCCTTCATAGAATTGAAGAGAGGTAGGGCCTTGCTCTGGATGAGGTTTTGGCTTATGGGAATGTTGTGGCTAGTTTGATCTTCTACCCAGACCACTAAAACTTTCTCCATGTCAGTAATAAGTCTGTTTGGCTTTCTTATCACTCATGTGTTCAATGGAGTGTTTAATTTGCTTTAAGAACTTTCCCTTTGCATTCATAACTTGGCTAACTGTTTGGAGCAAGAGGCCTAGCTCTCAGCCTGTCTTCACTTTCAACATACCCTCCTCACTAAGTTTAATGATTTCCAGCTTTTGATTGAAAGTGAGAGACATATGACTTTTTCTTTCACTTGCACACTTATATGCCATTGTAGGGTTACTAATTTCAATATTGTTGTGTCTGAGGGAACAGGGAGGCCTGAGGAGAGGGAGAGAGACTGGGGAGCGGCTAGTAGATGGAGCAGTCAGAATACACATAACATTTATCCATTAAGTTCGTTCTTCTTTTTTTTTTTTTTTTTTTAGCTGAGCCATCCTGCCACCTGTTGGCAGCTCAACGGCAACTCAGCTCGGGCTGGCCTCGAACAGCTGTTGCTCAGAGCTCAGCTCGCACTCTTGAGCGAGCTCTTAACCAACTGAGCCACTCGGCCAGCCCTAAGTTCGTTCTTATATAGGCGTGGTTCATGGTGCCACAAACAACTACAATAGTAACATCAAAGATCACTGATCACATGACAAATGTAATAATAATGAAGAAGTTGGAAGTATTATGAGAATTACCCAATGTGACACAGAAACACAAAGCCAGCAAATGCTGTTGGAAAAACAGTGCCAATAGACTTACACAACACAGGGTTGCCACAAACCTTCAATTCATAAAAAGTGCAGCATCTGTGGAATGCAATAAAGCAGAGTGCAATAAAATGAGGTATATCTGTACTGTACCTGTTCTCTATGTGACTGGAAGGTACCTGGTGGAAGAGGTTTGCTGGGCATTCAGCCCTGAGCATCCCTGAGGATAGGACCACTTGGCACACTATAGGTGATATAACTGGGCTGGCTCCTGAGCTATGAAGGACCTAGTGGAGGAAAAGGCAGATGCAAAATATGGATGCTCCATTGGAAAATGTTTGAATAAAAAATAAATAGGTCTTTACACACACACACACACACACACACACACACACACACACACACATTGCTTTAGGTAGTAAAGGCATTTTAACAATACCAATCTTTCCAATCCATGAACATGGTATAGCCTTCCATTTACTTGTATCTTCAGTTTCTTTTTCCTATGTCTTCTAGTGTTCAGCAGGTCTTTCACTTCTTTGGTTAAATTTATTCCTAGGCATTTTATAGTTTTTGATGCAATTGTAAATGGGATTGTTAATTTCTCCTTCTGATCATTTGTTGTTGGTGTATATCAACAAACAATTATTGAATGCTACTATTTGCAAGGATCTACTTCAGGTTCTGGGGACTCAGAAAACAGGCACATGTAATAATGGTGGATTTTGCTGGCATCCCCTCCATTGAGGCTGTATCGCTTTGCATTCCCACCAGAAAAGTGTGGAAGTGCCTCTCTTCCACAGCCTCATCAACAAAGTCTGTCCTCAAACTTTTAGATTTTTGCCACACTGGTGGTGAGAAATGGTATGTCAATAATTTTGTGCTTCTATTACTACAAACAAGCTTGGCACCATGTGTTTAAGGATCTTTGTATTTCTTTTGCCAAGTATCTGTTTATATCTTTTGCCGGTTGTTATTTCTTATTTTGTGTGCTTGTGCTTTCTCACCCACACCCTTTTATAGCTTCTGAAAAATTAAGTCGGTTAGTGGTTTTCTACTGTTTTGATTCCAAGATATAGGTTATTTATTTATGTGCTTATCAAACCGCTTTTCTATTTTCTCAGTCATAAATTTATTCTCCTGCCTATGAAAATTCTTCCTTATATATACTTTTGTTTTTCTTCATTGCTGTTTTTCTAGCCTTTCAATTTGCACATTTAATTCACTTATTTTAATTTTTATTGACATGTGGTTAGGGCTATAATTTTTCCTTGGAGCATTTGTGTAGTTGTGTTTTATGGATCCTTATATAACTAGCTTAAATGTTATCATTTTCCAAAAGTTCTTCAACTTAATTGTGTATTCACCTCCTTTTATCTAAGAGCTGTTTAATGGAGGGCGTATCTGTTGTGATTTTCCAACCACAACAGCCAACAGAGAGTTGGCAAATTTGTTGATATTACATGTGCCTGTAAGAATTCTATTTGTGTTATTTCTTTCTCAGAGTAGCACACTGAGATTTTCTTTGAGGCCTAGTGCTAAATATTCTATGCGTAGAAGGTGTAGTTTTTATTTTTGGGTTAGTATAGTGGAGGGTTATTCGCTGTCTGAGAATTAAGTTTGTGAACTTGCCACTGCATGCTTACATTGGCAACACTGTACAAACAGCTCGGTAAGGTTTCATAACTTTGGTATATCAGTGTCTCACAGCTGAGTTCATGTCGATGTGTGGCGGTGTCTTGCTGAGTGGTGTTCGTTATTGTTGTTGTTTGTTTTTGTGTGCCGTCGCAAGAATGTCTGAGCTTGAATTAGAGCAATGAACAAACATTAAATTTCTTGTTAAACTTGGCAAGAGTGCAAGTGAAATCAGGGACATGTTAGTCCAAGTTTATGGGGATGATGCCATGAATTAAATGTCAGTGTACAAATGGATTAAACGTTTTTCTGAGGGGAGAGAACGCATCACTGATGAAGACAGGTCAGGGGGAGGGACACTCAGGAGGGGGAGGCTCCTGGCTCAGCTCCTGGTGACACACACACTCTCTTGTCCCCTGCATAGTCCCCTACACAGTCCCTCATGGCCTTCTTCCATTCACTGGTAACCTTAAGTCAGCCTTCCTGTGGCCTTACAGGTGAACAGAGACTTAACCTTTTAGAATTAGAGGTCACAGAAGACTGAGAATAGCTTTACCCACCTAATTCCTACTTGTCCTTTAAGGTATTACCAAAAAACCTCTTCCGGTTGAAAGCTTTCCTGACCCATCTCTGCCAAGTGTGAAAGTGCTATGTCCCCTCTTTGACTCTATAACTCTTGGGATCTCATGCAGTATTTTCTCATCAGGATCATGGTCTTTGAAGGTGGGGAATCATGTCCAGCTCATTGTCACAGCCCTGTGGCCTGTCACCCGCCATGTCAATAGTGATTGAGCAGGACACAGAGCCCAGGTGCATAGGAAGGCTTTATTGAGGCACTAGGATGGATGGGGCAATAGACAGATGGCAGAGATAAAAAAGCTCTGAAAACCCCATAACCCGAGGAGAATTCAGCCAAAGGGATGACTTGCTTTTTGTTTTTCTGCTCCTGAGAGGGTCTTCACAGGAAAGCAGGTAAGACAGGAGAGCTTAGGCTAGAAAGCGCTTTGCAGAAATGGTCCCACTTAGGAAGAGCTAAGGGAGGTACCATGATGAAGAGCTGATGTCCAGGGATATGCCGTTGCACTGGCCAGGGCAGGCCAGGCCAGCCCTTCTCCAGCTGTCTTCTTCCAGTGCCGGGCCCTGGAGTCCAGGACACTCATGGCTCATTGCTTGTGAAGTAGGAATACAGTTCCCGGGCTGTGAGGTTCCGCTTCCCTTCCGGCTGGGCTCCTTCCTGGCCCTGCACTGAGGAAACACTGGAGGGCAGGCAGCTCTGGTCCAGCCTTGGGATCATTATCTCCCTTGTGTGGTCATCAACCCACTCCTGCCTAATCCCCGAGGACTCTGTCTCTCCCCTCCCCCCTGCCACACTGCACTGTGGGTGTGAACTGCTCCCGTCCTGTCTGCCTGTCACAGGGCTTGCCCCAGACTGCCCCTGTCCCCCCAGCACTGTGTCCTCTGCCTCATGGCTGCTCACATGGGTCCATCTTTGCCCACTGCCTGACTGGCCCTGGGTCTGACCCTGTTCTCTAGCCCCTATGTGGCTAGGAGTCTGGCTCCTACGCTGCTCCGCCATCTGGGTGACACCTTCCTGTGTGGGAACGTGTCCTCCTGTCACTATCTGGCTTGTCTGGTGCCTGTCTTGACTGTGGGTCTCAGTTCCTCTGGTCTGGCCATAGGGAGGCTCTTGTGACTGGGTGCTAGTACTTTCTGTGTGATGGCTCCTGCGCTGCTCCACAGTCTGGGTGACACCTCCTTGTGTGGAGACATATCCTCCTGTCACTATCTGGCTTGTCTGGTGCCTGTCTTGACTGTGGGTCTCAGTCCCTCTGGTCTGGTCATAGGGGGACTGTTGTGTCTGGGTGCTGGTACTTCCTGTGTGATGGCTCCTGCGCTGCTCCACAGTCTGGGTGACACCTCCTTGTGTGGAGACATATCCTCCTGTCACTATCTGGCTTGTCTGGTGCCTGTCTTGACTGTGGGTCTCAGTCCCTCTGGTCTGGTCATAGGGGGACTGTTGTGTCTGGGTGCTGGTACTTCCTGTGTGATGGCTCCTGCGCTGCTCCACAGTCTGGGTGACACCTCCCTGTGTGGGAACGTGTCCTCCTGTCACTATCTGGCTTGTCTGGCGCCTGTCTTGACTGTGGGTCTCAGTCCCTCTGGTCTGGTCATAGGGGGACTGTTGTGTCTGGGTGCTGGTACTTCCTGTGTGATGGCTCCTGCGCTGCTCCACAGTCTGGGTGACACCTCCCTGTGTGGAGACATATCCTCCTGTCACTATCTGGCTTGTCTGGTGCCTGTCTTGACTGTGGGTCTCAGTCCCTCTGGTCTGGTCATAGGGGGACTGTTGTGTCTGGGTGCTGGTACTTCCTGTGTGATGGCTCCTGTGCTGCTCCACAGTCTGGGCACCTGTCTGGGTTTGAGTTATGGTTCCAGTTCCAGTCTCACTTGTCTGGTGGGCTCTGTCCTGTTCCCTGGATTGTGAGTGTCCCTCTGAGCCCCCCACGCTGGTTTGATGGCTCTGACCTTCTCCTACTTCCTGGGTTGGCTCCATTTCCCCCCTCGTTTGTGTCTGTTGGCTGTCTGTCTCCTGTCTCTGGGACTCAGACTGCCTGTCATGGTGACTGACCTGCTGAGAGCTGGTGGCCTGACCCTGGATCTCAGCCCCAGCCCTGCCCTGCTCCCCAGAAACCTGCCTGCTCCCCTCATGATGCTGTCCTTCCCCAGCCCTTTTCGCTCCTGTGCCACTGCTCTGTCCTTCCCCCAGCTCCAGCGAGGCCCCTGGGGGGCAGCTTCCAGACTCCTGAGGTCCACATGCTCTCTCAGGACAGTCACTCAATGTCTTGAAACAGGCCTGTGCAACTTTAAACACCAAGACCAGGAATTCCTTGAACTCCACAGTCCCTGTGTCATCTTCATCCAGCAGGCGCAGGACTTCATCCACTGTGGCTGGGTCATGAGGGTTCTGGAGAGAAGGTGAGGCTAAGTCAACACCCCTCCCTGAGGAGGGCGTGGTTAGGTTGGTCCACTTGGCTCCCAGGCTTCCCACCCCAAACCCAGGAGCCCACCAGCTCTGTCCCATCCCCCCTACCCCCACCCTGCACATGGGCATGCGCGCGCGCGCGCGTGCGCGCACACACACACACACACACACTCACTCTCTGCTATAGCAGCACTAACCCGGAATCACTTGTTTTTCAGTCCTTTCTCTCCCCCTCAAGGATAAGAAGCACTTTTGTTTTGTATCCTCTGTGTCTGGCATACTTTTTGGCCCATGGGTAAAGGTTTAATGAAGAATGGATAAATAATTGCGCTCATAACGATTCTTTGGGCTATCCCTGGCTCTGCCGTGTTCTCACCAGCGAGCCCAACACCCAGAGAAGCAGAGCAAAGCGGGAACACGGCCCCAGGGAAATTGCATGAGGTCCTTCCAGAGGCTCAGGTGGGGCCCCAGACCTTCCTGGCTGCTTTAGCTGTGAACCACAGGCAGGAAGAGACAGGCAGTGCACCAAGGCCCTGGGGCCTTAGAGAGGGGATGAGAGTGGGGGGCTGTTAACGACCTGCTCTCCAAAACCTCATTTCTGAGGTGAGCACTCGGCTAAGAGTTTGGAGCAGCTGCTTGTACAAGGTGCAGAGCCATGCTTCTCATGGATGCTTATTCCTGGTGACAGATTTCTGATAGAGGAAATGGGCACAGTATTAGATTTCAGGAGCATCCTGAGTAGGTATTATTTTT
The DNA here is from genome assembly GCA_033961575.1 of Aselliscus stoliczkanus. Taxonomy (NCBI): domain Eukaryota; kingdom Metazoa; phylum Chordata; class Mammalia; order Chiroptera; family Hipposideridae; genus Aselliscus; species Aselliscus stoliczkanus. The sequence continues at coordinate 105,030,274 of CM066739.1, forward strand.
CTTTCTAGGCTATTGAAAGGCTGTGTTCCTCCCTGAGCTGTCTGTCCCCTTAGGTTCCTTTTTCATTTTCTCCCAATTCACTGAAGTCAAGGTATTTTCTCTATAGCCCGGGGCTGTCAACCCCTGTGACCACCCCTGGTCCCCTCATTCCCCTGCCTGCACAACCTCCATCAGGACCAGCAGGGAGCTGGGTCCTCAGATTCCAGAAGCAAAACATGTCTCCTGTAGGCAGGCTGTTCCCTTTGTCCCCTTGGCTCCCTCTCCACCTGGCACATCATACCACAATGACATCGGCAAATTCGTGCTCCAGAAGCCTCTTCAGCTCCCCCCGGGTCAGCGCCGTGCAGTCACCCTCTGTCCTGGCGTAGCGCCCGAAGGCTTCGATGATCCCAGTTATGTTTCGCAGTAACTGAGGCATCTTGGGAGGCAAGCTGGAGAAAGAGGAAGAGGCCCCCTGGGGGGGGGGAACGCCATAATCAACCTCAAGGCCTCTTGGGAGTCCTCCTGCTTCTGGGTCCATCCTTGCATTTTCTGTGACTTCCTTCCTTTCTTACTAATATATTTATGGGTGGCAGGCTCCTGAGTCAGCCCCACTGGTTAGGGGAGCTGGAGCAGGCTGTTTTGCCTCTCTGTGCCTCAGTTTACTCATCATGAAATGAAGGCAATACTAACATTGACTCTATAGGCTTATTCTGAAGGTTAAAAGAGATTATTTGTATAGAGCACTTGACAGGTGCTGGCTTACACTGAGTGCTAGCTATTAAATCTCGTTATTATGTTGTTATACACATATATAATTTGTATACACTATAAGTGTTCTGTGGCTCACAAAGCACTTTCATATGCACCATTTCTTGTAATCCTTATTGTCTCCACGTTTTTATAGGTGAGGATGTAAGCTCAGAGGAGTTAGGCAATTTGCCCAAGGCCACACAGCTTGTAAGGGATCAAGGAATCCTAGAACCCGTATCTTTTGAGCCCAAATGCACTGACCTTCTAGACCCTGCCCTGTGAACCGTCTTTCCAGCCTATCTCTGCCTGTCACAGGTCCTGCTGGGAACACCAACAGGGAGTAAGTATGTGAGTCAGCGGGGGCCATGCAGGAACCCAGGGACCAAACTGGTTTCTTCCTCACTGCCTTTTAGGAAGGTGTTTAGGGAGAGGCCAGGCCACCACTTGCTTGGAACACCGAGAAGGGGCGCTGTCCCTGGGTGGGAGGTCTTCCTGCTCTGAGAGTCCATGCTTCTCTTAATGCGAGCTCCGTCCGCAGCATTGGGATCTGTGAGGGAGGTCAGCCTGCCAGAGGATGTGTGGCTCTACCAAGCCCAGAGCCCTGGTGGCCTGTGAGGAATGGTTCCCAGCTGAAGGGAGAGGTTTTCTTTCTCATCGGCCAGGGGCCCAGGTGTTGGAAGCAAGTCCTGGGTGCAGCTGGATGGGCTAGAAGCAGAGACCTGGCGATGCATTAAGAAGCCTCAGGGAGACCAAAGGAAGGAGATGGCAGGATTCAAAGGCAGGGAGAGATGGAAGGCTGCAGGAACGGGGGAGGGGCTCCATGGAGATGGAAAGGAAAGGCTACAGAATGAGAATATCCTGGTTAGGGAAGCAAGAGAGTGAAGGAAGGGAGACCCTGTCCTGGAGAAAGAAGGGCAGTGAGGCCAGAGGATTTGGGAGGTTATGGACCCCAGCTGCTCTTCAGGGGTCTCCTTTGTACAATCCGGTAGCCAAAAATTTCAAGCAGAAGTTGCTTTCTTGTGCACATCAAAGTACAAAACTCAGAACATTGCACCTCATCAGAGACATGAGAAGATCCTGCGTTTTTGTTTTCAAAACCAGGTGGCAGACCTTAACCGCTGAGCTATAAACACTGAAAATAATCTAATGACCTTTCCTAGTTACACTTTAGATCCCTTAGAATAAATCCACAAACTCGGCTTGCCAAAATAGCGCCCAGCGGTGGGGGAGGGCTGCATGTAAGCCCCTGGCTCCATGAGAAGGTTTGCAGGGAAGTGAACTGTCTGGGTTGGCAAAAGCAACCTGATTCTGGTCTCACAGACCCTGAGCGCCGCCCAGAAGCTCCCAGAACCTTAAGCACAAGAGACCTTGGTTTTAGGAGCTCAAATCAGCAGACACTGAGTGAGAAAGAGGTTCCTCATGAAAGGGGCTTACCTAATACACAGGCAGGATGAGACAAGCGGCTGCTAAGCGGTGTGTGCAGTGCTGGGTCAGTGGGCTGAGAGCTTTTTATAGGGGATTTAAGAGGCTAGCGTTTACATAGGTCTGGCCACTCCAGCGAAGGCTTGATTCATCCAGGGCTCGGCCCAGCCCAGCCCCACCTCCTCCTCTTGTGTCTCACCTGCTGACACATGCCTGGTGGCTGCACTGGTCTGATTACCAGACTTTCCTGCCACATTTAGTGACCTCTCTCCATCTTGTCTCTTCCTGGGTCTGTCTCCTCATGACAAGGAGGTTCCTGTCCCATGTGATGGGTCCAGCAGCGCTCGGCACGGGTGGGGTTCCTGGTGAACATTCTTTGTCTCCGTGTGACTGCAGAGTCACGGGACTTTTTTTTTTTATATGAACATTCGAGAACATACCATGTCCTGAGGGTCAGCCCTTTCAAAGTGGTCACTTTGGGAGGCTCTCCATGTTTTCTGGTGATGTTGCCATTACTTAGAACGTTTTTGGAATTCTTCATTTGGAATTGCCTTTCCTGCCCAGTTTGAGACATACAAGGAATCCAATCTCATTCTTTTATAGTTGGTCTCACATTTGATTAAAACAAAGAAGGTTAACACCCTGCCCCCCATCCTTTGGGTAGGTAACATTATACAGCTGGTAATACAAGAAGTTTAAGATGATTATGTGTCCCTCCTGCACAGACAGGGAGCTCAGCTGGTCAACTAACCAATAAATATTAATATTTACAGAGAGCCTGCCCTGTTTGCGATGCAGCAGCAGCCTCAGGTCTCACAGGGTTTGGGCCTGGCAGTCCTGGGGGAAGTCCCCAAGAGGGTAATGGTCATGGTTGTCACCATCAGATTTGACTTGATGTCACTGCCCTGTCATTCCATCAGACGCTCATGGAAGCCCCATTTCTAAGTGAGGACGCTGAGAAATCCTCAGAGAAGGGGCCACTCAGTGAAGAAGGGAAGGGGCTGGGTCAGAGCCCCTCAGCCTCGGGCTATGGCCCCTCCATTACAAAGCGCTGCCACTTTTTCTCCCCCCACCCATGACTTTTGGCACTTTACAGACATCAAATTTGTCCTCGTGGAGGAAGGACTACTATCCTTGAAGATGCTGAGAACGTAGCTTCCTGAGCTCCGAAGGCAAGTGCCAAAGGGACTGTCGTTCCAAAAGCCACATCGCTGCAGAAAGTTCTAGTAGCTGGTGGAGTGGCTGTTTGGATTGGAGGTGTCTTTCAGGTGTCTTCGCAGTCCTCACCCACCCGTACATCAGCCAGCAGGCAGCAGTAACTGTCATGCAAATAATGGGTTGGTATTTTAAGATTTAAGGCCAACCTTCATGGAATGATTAAATTCTGTTTGCGCTTTGAACTTCCAGAAAGGTTTGGGAACTAAGGGAAAGTAAGATAGGGAAGCAACAAGCCAGGTGCTTTATTTGTGAGGTAACTAGGAGGCAGGTGCTATTACATCCAATATACAGATGAAGAAACTGAGGTGCAAAAAGGTTAAGTAAATTACCCAAAGCCACATACCTAGACCTGAATTTGAGCTTGGGTCTGCCTGCTTCCTGTGCCGGAGGCAGGACTGAGCCTAGGGATGGGTGAGGGGCTGTGAAGAGCTCTGGGTCCATAGTAGCAGAGGTGAATGGGGGTGTCTGTGTGGGTGGGGCTCTTAGTCTCTAATTGAGTGTGTAAATTTGTTAGCTTGAATTGTTATAAATGAGTGACTTTACCTAGTAGTCATATCTCAAGGGCGATCTGGAGGACAGGGAGAGGCCAGGGACCCTGTTGGTAGCTGAGTCAATTTCTTACCCTCTGCTCATTCCACCGTAGAATAAACGGAAACATCTCAGAGAAACAAACTCATTTTTGCACTTTGATTTCTTCTTACACACTTATTCAGAAAGTCACTGCTGACCTCTGCTTGATTGATTTCTACAAATACCTATCTGCTGTGGTGGGCTACAAATAAACAATAAAACTGTGCTTTCCAGGAAACTAGCTTAACTGGGAGAGCAGCAGGATATGCACAGCAAAAATAATTATCTAATCATGGAAGACAGGATTCTGTGAAATGTTAAATGAAATAGGCTGCTCACCAGATACCTTTACCCCTACCCAGGAACACAGAGTGGGGCTGGAAGTGGGGAGTGATTAGAGGGCAGCCATTCAGGTCTCATCCCCAAAAGTAGAAGATGGGGAAATTCCATAATCCCAGGCTTCTTGCTTAGAAAAAGCCAGACCACTGTGCCTGGAATTCCTTGGGTGACAAGACAATGTCCTGTCCACTCAAGGTCCACACATCCCAACTGAGGGACGACAGGCATGGCTCTAAGAGACAAAAGAACAGGGGACCAGGGCCGTGGTGGTTAAGCGCTGGCCTGGGAAGCTAGCGGCCCCGGTTCGGGTCCCACATATGAGGGCCAGTGACACTGCCCTCAAAAAAAAAAAAAAAGAAAGAGAAAAAGAAAAAGAAAACAAAGAAAGAACAGGGGACCTTTCTGGGCCCCCTTATCTTCTCTGTGCCTTGCTTTCCCTTCCCCCATCCCTCCTCCCAGCCTCTTCTCCCAAACCCACCTACCAGGGGCTCAAGTTCAGTCCCTGGAAATGCCAGGAAGGATTAGGCAGACAGCAGAGACCTCCCTGCTGGCACATTTTCAGTGACTTAGTGACTATCTATGAGGTATTCTGGGCCTAATCCCCAACCCAACAGGTTCTGTCGTCCAGCTCTTTCTCCAAGCCCAGATCCAAGCAGGGAGTGCGTGACGAACAAGTCAGTAACATCCCTCAGTAGTCTGTTGTTGGTGCATCGTTTACAGCTTTTATTTCAATCTATCGTCGTTATCATTGCCTGTCCTTTCTTGATTGTGCCCTGCTCTGAGGACAAGGCTGGTTTGTAGGAAATGTGTGATGACTTCTTCAGGGGAAAACAGTATGCCCTGAAACCAGGAGGGCAAGATCACATGTCCCTCATGGTGCCTGGCCCCATATTCCATCCCATTGGAGTTACTGGGCTTCATCCTGTGCTCACGGGACAACCAAAGGGGGCAAAGCTCCCCTGGGGTCCTAGTCTACATGGACTGGATTTGCGCTGGTGCCCCTACAAACCTGTCTGAGCTGGTCTCCACTAGGCTTGGCCCGCAGGTAACTATTTCCTCATTCATTGATCAAAGCACCTGACACTCCCAGGGAGAAAGCCAGGATTAAGGGATAATGACAGGGTGTTGTGAGCATACTGAATGACACAGGAACACTGAGGGTGTGCAGAGGTGAAAGCCACTGAGAGGTAGTAGGTGTGGGGCTTGGAACATAGTCCTTCTTAACGGGAGGAGGGTGAGGTATGGTATGCTGTGGGCCACCCACGTCATCCTGGGACCCCTGGCTATTGGTAAGTGTGCACACTAGTTACCTTCAAAGCCCTGATGTTAGAGTGATTCAAAGGCGCACAGGCAGGGTTCTCACCTCAGAGGTGGAGAGAGACCAACACAGCCTCACCACTTCCCTGGGCGGTGGCCTTGAGTAAGTCCCTAACCCCTGTGAACCTCCTTTGGTCATCTGTAAAATGGTGACGAGTGCTGCTTATGCCACCTGGTTATGAGGTTAAACATACACACGGATGTGAAGGTGATGAGCACTGAGACATGCTTAGGACGTTATTATTATTATTGTTGTTGTTTAAAGTGGTGGCAGGGAGGAATGTACACAAAATGAACATTCAGATGGATCGTTCATTCTTTCTTTTAAAAAAACACGGATCTATAAATCATGAACAACAGACACACCCGGAAGAAATCTAAAAATAGAAATTAGAAAAACACACTGGTTGATTCTTCACTGGCAAAGTATGTTTATTTCCCTACAGAAGGATTTCCCACAGACTTCCTTCAATTACCTTTGTATTCATTTATACACCACTAACTATTGCAGAACAAATGAAGACAAAGCTCATGTTAAAAGTCATGATTTGCAGGTTAAACCAAAATGAAACTGTAGTTATCTATGAGCCATTTGGAAATACTGTTCAATTTCTGCAAACTTTGTGGTGCAGAAAGTGAGACCTAGCCTCGCTGTGAGCCTCGAGCCTCGTTTGGTTATCTGCGTGCAGAGCTGCCCTGGGGCTTTTAGGGGCAGTGACTGACCGGCTTGTCATCCTGAACTCCCACTGGAGTGCTAAGCACCTGGTCTCCCTCTCTGGGTCCCTGGCTGAAAATCTCTGATGCTTGGTGGCCTTCGCGACCACTGTGAGGATTCCCTGAATCCACATGCCTACCAAACACTGCTGCCTAGAGAATTAAAGAATACATATCAGGCACATGCGTGTGCTTCCTTCCCCTTTTCAGGTATGTGCTGATGAAATGGCAGCCCGGGTCACGGCAGAGGTCACCTTTCTCCCGCACACCACTGTGGGCGTGGCTACCTGGTCTGAGTCCCCGACCATCAAGGAGAGCTGGTCCCAGGCAGGACCTGGAAGGCTGGATGGTGGCAGTGGGTGGCTCCAGAGGCAAGTCACAGAAGCCCAGGGCCACCAGCGAAACGTTCACGTAGGACTTACCCATACATTTTCGGTGAAATGGATGTCCTGAGCACGGACACCAGAAGACAGAGCCGAGCAGGTGGGGATGAGTCGGTTAGGTCTGGAGGAGACCCAACTGGCACAATAAATCAGCTCCTTCACTGATGGAGTTGCTGAGGCTGAGCTTTGTCTCAGCAGCTACTGGCTGGACCCCAGCTGTGTGCCAGCCGCTGTGCTAAGGGGACTTCCCTAATAACGTCTCACAAACACCTTGATAGGGCCTTCTCACTCCTTCACAGGAGCCACTTGAGTTTCAAAGAGGTGAAATGACATGTCCAAAGCCACCCAGTTGAGGGTGGAGATAGGAGCTGTGTGTTTTTATTCCTGACTTGGGGGCCTCTTACTATCCACATTTGGTATGTGGTGGGTTGGGAGGAGAGTGGGGACCATGAATGCCCATCGGTGATGAGGAAAGTGTTTTTGTCAGCAGGTAGGCCTATTTCCCAGCCCCTGAGCTGTGTGGGAATAAGGATTTAGGTGGAAGGTCACAATGAGGAATATTGGTGTGTGTTGGGTGGCCCCAGAGGAGGGGAAATTCTCAAAAGCAGCTTTCTGAGGCATGGGCATGGTGGTCTGACTGAGGTAGCATCTGGGTCACTGATGACAGATGGTTTTAGCCTCTTCATTTGCTGTCATCAGCAAGAACCTGGGGCCAATGTCCTGGCTTCTGAATCTCTCTTCTTAGCCTGTCTCTGGACAGGCATGATCTGTTGTTGTGAAAATGGGCACGAAGGTTTCATAGCTGTGCCAGCTGCTCCAGGATGTATCCAGCCTCCAGCACCTAGGAACTCAGTGACTTCCTTTTCTGAATCTCGGCTGCTTCTCTAAACACAGAGGTTATACACTGCCTCTTTTTTCCACAGATGGTGCTTTTCCTGGTGACTGCTCAAAGCAGGTCCTCAATGGATGAGGGTGTGTGATGTCACTTATGAAGATAGGTCAGGAGCACAGGTTACTTAGGGCTGGGCTCGAAGACCTTACAGAAGGTCTCAGTGTGGTTAAACAGACTAGCCAGAGGCTTCTATGGTCATGAGGGAGATCCCTAATAGTTTCTAGAATGTAATACAGTGTGTGTGTGTGTGTGTGTGTGTGTGTGTGTGTATGCGCGCGCGCCCGCATGCGCGCCCCCGCGGGCATCTGTAAAAGTCAAATCTCACATTCGGACATGTATTACTATTTCTCTGTTCAGTAGCAAAATAGGACCAGAAGTAATTTGGATTACAGTTGACGAAAATTCTGGACTTTGAGTCATTGCAGGTGGAAAGCCAGGCAACCCTCTGCAATTTCTGGAAAAGCTTGTGGCCGCACAGGTGTGACTGTTTGGAGGTATGTTGACAAAGAAGAGGTTCAGCAGGTGAAACAGAACCACAGGAGCATAAGAAGGAAATCCAGAGAAGACCACACCTGGGTGGGTCACCCACTCCCCAGGGAGGAAGGACTCTACTTCACCCCGGAAACACTCTGCAAATGGTTTTGTAATTTGTTGAGAATGCAGTTTTTCCTAAGTTAGTATTTTTTTTTTTATCAAAGTTCAAATCATTTATACAATAATGTGGATTCATCTTTTTTTTTTTTTTTAGCTGAGCCATCCTGCCACCTGTTGGCAGCTCAGCTCTGGCCGGGAATTGAACGGGCGACCCTGTTGCTCAGAGTTTGCATTCTTGAGAGAGCTCTTAACCAACTGAGCCACTCAGTTGGCCTGGGTTCATCATTTTTAATAAGGCTTTTTGCTGTTCATTCCTAAGATCTGAGTTAAAAGGCCTTGAAGGTTTTATTAAGGATGGAGTCCAGGGGAGTGGAGGAGGGGCGCTCAGTGCAAGGTAAGAGGTAATGTCCTCAGGTATTCCATCAGGGTAGGGCCAGCTGTGCTCTACCACGAGGGGTGTGTTTTTAATTTTAAAAGTTTTTTTTTTTTTAATTAAAGTATAGGTGACATACAATATTACATTAGTTTCAGGTCTACAACATAGTGATTCTACATTTACATATCTTACAATGTGATCACCACGATAAGTCTAGGAAGAGGTACAAATGTCCAGGTATAAAATAAATAAGCCATGGGGATGTAATGTACAGCACAGGGAACATAGTTAATTGTGGGAAGCCGACAGCCCCCCAGTGTCTGACAAGGCCACATTGCCCTGCTCAGCACTGGATTATTAGGGGTGCTGCCTTATGGTTGGTCATGTAATATCTCCTGCCTCTATGAACCCATGTGCCTTTCCTCCTATAGGAGACAATATACTCACTGCATTTATGGCAAGTTCCTGTGATACCCCAATGAGCTAACTACGCAGCCAAAGACAGGTAAGATCTCCTAAAAGAGGGGAGACAACCTAAGCCAGGCGGTAGTTCCATGGGGAACCCCTGAACTGAGACATTGGGGACTCAAGTCCCTTTGGAAACTGAGGCATAGGCCTTTGGCCACATAGGCCTAAAAAAGCCAGTCTGTGAGAAACAGACAGCCTCTGTGAGAAACTGGTGCTATCGTTCGTACTTGCCTGTGCAGCTGTGAAAGGTTTCCTTGGAGACCAGGAGACCAAGGTCTCTCGGCCATGAAAGTTCTGATAAGAGGCAACTTACTGACCATAAGTTATTTTAATTAGCAGCCTTGTTTTAACTCTTTGTTCTGTACATTGCTAGCAACAGATACTGAAGCTTTGACTGAGAAACAGATGTTACCCTCTATTACAAAAACATGCAGCTCTTTGTAAGATAGGAAAAGTTTGAAACTCCTTTTGCTACTAAGTATTATAATCACATAGAAATAGTTTCTTGCCTAAACTCTTGGCAATAGTTCAAGTATATGCCCTGTAAGGTAGCCATGGTAACCACTCTTTAGATGATAAGTAAAATCCTTGAACAGGTCACAGTGTACCCTAAAAAGATACAATTACAAAAAAGTAAAAGTTCTGAGTAAGGGAAAACATCATGGTCATGTAAAACATAACTTGTAATTAAGATAATGGTCAGAAGCCCCTATAAAAGGAGCTAGGCTTTAACAATAAAGTGTGACACTTCTGAGAAACTCTTTCCGGTGTCTCCGCTTTCTTTTTTTCTGCCTTTACTGCAATAAAAATTTTCTTTCTTTCGTATCGCCGACGCCGTGTCCACCTTCTTGAGCCCTGGTCAGTGGAGGCTGGTCCCCCGCAGTTAATAATACCGGAATAAATTTGTACAGCAACAGATGTTTTTTGTGTGTCTTAAATCAGGAAAGCTGTGCTTTACATACTTCCAGGAACTAATAACCCTTTGATTGTTTGTTTTTTAGCATAATAATAACTGTTACCCCATATAGGCACTGATAACTACAGGCTAGACCACCGTTCCCTGCATGCTGTGGAGATTGAGTGCTGTGCTGGAATCATTCTCACTGGTTTCTTCATATTCGTCAGGGTTCTCCAGAGAAACAGAACCAACAGAGAGAGTTTAAGAAAATGGCTTACACAATTGTGGGGGCTGGAAAGTTGGAAATTCACAGGGCAGGCCAGCAGGCTGAACATTCTGGCAAGAGTTGATGTGGTAGCCTTGAGTACAAAGGCAGTCTGAAGGGGTCATTCCCTCTTCCTTGCGGGGTGGGATGGGGTGGCTCAATCTTTTCCTCTTGAGGTTGTTAACTGATTAGATGAAACCCACCCACACTATGGAGAGTAATCTGCTTTACTCATAGTCTATTGATTTAAATGTTAATCGCATCTAAAAAATATCTTCACAGTGACATCTAGACTAATGTTTGATCAAACAACTGGGCTCCATGGCCTAGCCAAGTTGACAGATTAAATTAACCATCACATAGTCTGGGTATTTTGTTTGATTTCCCCAATCCTGACTTTTCATAGTCTATCCCCTCCCTCTTCCAGTTTCTTAGTAAATCATCAGTCCTGTATGTCTTAGTCTGGACTTCTATTCCTTGTCTTTTTTTCCCAAGAAGTCTGGGAATTTTAATTAAGTAATATATTTTTTCTTAGTAAAAGTACTACAGGGGTCGGCCGAGTGGTGCATTGGTTAAGAGTTGGCTTGAGACGCCAGCTCTGAGCAGCAGGGCCCCGGTTCGGATCTTGCATAGGGCCAGCGGTGCTGCGCCCTCTGCACCTAGGATGGTGGACAGCAGCTCGACCTGGAGCTGGGCTGTCGTAGGATGCCGGTGATGGCGTAGGCTGCAGCCCCTGCTGTGGTGGGCTGCCATGGTCCACCATGAGTGGCTGGCAGCCTGTGTGAGCTGCTGTGAGCCACTGTGAGGGGCTGTCCAATGGCTGGCCAGTGACTGTTTCACCCGAAAAGAGTGCAATGATAATACCAACATGGGCCAGTGAAACGACACCCTCCATGGCCAGACTGAAGAACAAAAGAATGCAACTTGTCTGTTCCCCTTCCCCGGTTCCCCGGTAGAATCTTGGGGGGAAAAGAAGAAGTACCAGAGGTACATGATAGGAAATTTAGAAAACTGAGCTATCAAAAGGAAGAATACACACTGCTGTAATACCACGTACCGAAACAGTCATTAGATCGTACAGCTTTCCAGTCATCATCTGTGTGTACATCAGCAGTGATAATAGTGACTAACATGTACCGCTGTATAACTTACTGTGCTCCAGTTATTAACTCATTCAATCCTCCCAGCATCAGTGACCTAGGTACCGTGATTATTTCTATATTCCGATGAGGAAAACAAGGCACAGAGAAGTGAAGTGACTTGCCCAAAACAAGGTCATACAGCTTGTGAAGGGTAGTTTCAGGCACAGAGTCTATGAACAGTGAGAATGAGGGTGAAGAGTTCCAGGAGATTCTGGCACCTGCAACGCCTGCTCTCTCCCAAGTTTTGGATCTCTCATTCCACTGTTACCACCTACAAATCCCATACAATTGATGTCTTAAGTAGGAACAAGCCCCCCTACCCCACCCCAAAAAACAAAAAAAACCCCAAACAACAACAAAACAAACAAACAAAAATGACCACCAAGCACCCTGGCTCTGGAGTCTGGGCTTTCACTTACTTCATTATCACACCCCTCTCTCCATATATTTTTCTATAATATGGGAATGATTCTATATACAATGTATTATTTGTTTTTTACCTGATTTTTACAATTACCCTTTTTTAAAGTTATTACGTAATTTTCAACTTTTCTACATCATATTTGGTAGTAGTGAAGAATTCCACGAATGAAGGTGCCGTTGTTTACTTAATCACACCCTCTTTCCTGTGTAGGTAAGCTTTGTAAAACACACAGCACCTGTTTCTTCAATATCTATGTTTGTGCCCAATTATAAATCTTTCCTTCGTAAACATTTAGAAAGGAAGTTGTGGTGTCAAATGCTATCACTAACGTGAAAGCCTCACAGACCAAATGATGCTCGAAAGGTGGTTTCAATTTACATACCCATGAATGTGGAGCCCCTACAAAATCACCGATACCATTTTATAACTTTTAAAAAGTCCCCACTTTGTTTGATGGTAACTGAGTGCTGTGAGTTGAAGTCCCTATATTGTGAGAACATTTTTTTCCCATATGTTTATTGGCCTTTTGTATTTTGTGCATATATTTTTGGTTCATTTCCTTTGTCCACTTTTTTTAGAGAAGGAAAATTGCAGTCTTCCAAACTAAACTCTCTTATTTTGCAAGTTACTTTTAAATACCTTCTTCTTTATCCTCTGACGATGGTTTCATTTTTTTCTTTTCTGTCATATCTAGACCCTGGAGCCTTGGCAGTTGGCCTATAGACTCACTGACCTTGAGGATGTGAGCCAGGCGCTCAGCAGCCATGATGGGCTCTGGGCAGAGGCTGGTGTGGACTCATCTGGAGAAGAGGTTGTTCAGCCCCTGGAGGGGCGAGAGGAAGAGGGGCTCTGAGGCCACTGCTGATGCCTGATGGCCAGTGGCCCGCCTCTGGGTGGGAGGCTCTCTGGCAGGGGCTGTGGCACCTGCCTTTGAGACCTGCCTCTGCCATGGTCCCAGCACCTCTTCAGCCTCAGGGCCCATCTGAGAAGCAGGGGTGGTGAGGGCTATTTCCTAGTGTACTGAGGATCCAGTGAGAAAGCACTTAGCAAATGGTTATGAATTACAACAAAGGCAAAGTTGTATTATTTGGAGCTATGACTGTGATTCTTGTTCTTCAGGGAAAGAGTTGGGTGGCTTGGGGTGGGCAGGTCCCTGTTTGTCATGTTTGGAGAATGCTGGACATTTTGGGGTAGATATGCTAATGATCTTCCCACCCTATTTCATTCTCTGAGCCTCAATTTTCTCACCTGTAAAGTAGGGATAATAAGAGGACCAACCTTAGTGGGCAGTGTGAGGATTAAATGATTTAATCTGTATAAAGCATTGAGATTAGCCATTGACACCTAGTAAGAGTTTTACCTAGATGAACTCATTTAATCCTCACACAGTCCAGTGGGCAGGTACTATTATTATCATATTTCACAGGAAATTGAGATCAAATGGGTGAAGTGTCCAGCCTGAGGTCGCACAGCTATTAAGTGACCAAACCAGGACACGCATCAGGCAATCTGTCCCAAGAGTCCGCATTTCTAGCAGCTGTACTATCCTGCCACTGTCTGTACTGGAATGGGGAGAAAGGTGGGTAAGGAAGGAGGACAGCCTGGCCTTTCCTGCCCAGAAGCTGACAGTCAGGCTTCTTTCCTGCGTCTCAGCCCCTCCTTGCCCGGCCTCCCCTCCTCCAGGAAGTATTCCTGGATGAGCCCCACCCATAGGATCACTCCTATTTTCTCCATCTACTTTGAATTTATGAGCCTAGTAGTCTGCATGGTGCTTTGCAATACTGTGAAAATTGTTTTCAACTCATTGGGCATTTATCAAATGCCTAGAGCACAGGGTTAGAGCCGTGGGGTATGCAGACTTGGATGAAACATCGTTCCTCCCTGCCAGGGATTTATAACCTTGTCTGGGACATAGACAAAAACAGCTACATGAAATATCAAGGAAAAAGAAATAGAGATCAGTATTGTAAAAGTTCATTCAGACTGGGCTGGGTGGCTCTGTGCATTGAAGGAGCAGTGTGGTGGGAGAGCAATCAGAGAAGAGAGCAGGAACAAAGGAAGCCCCAGGCTGTAACACAGGCCCTGGTGTGAGGCAGCTGTCAGAGCTCTGCCTTGGGAATAGAAGAGAACTCTGCCCTTAAGTCTTGTCGGTGTGTGTGCATCTCAGCTGGCCCATCAACAGAGGCCCTGCTTTCTGAGCTCTCTTGCCCTAGGTTTTCCCAGGCTGACATGATGCTCAGAGCAAGGGGACACACTGCAGAGAGGCTGGGGCTGTCCTCTGGTCAGGTGCTTCCTGCATTGCTCTGTCCCTGTTCTGTTCTGGCAGGAGCGTCTGGGCAGACGTGAAGGCTGGGCTGCGTCCTCCTCAGTGCCTAAGCTTTCTGGAACCCTGGGAACCCTGGGAAGCTGCTCCTGCCCTTCTCAGGGAAAGCATCCAGCTATGTTGCTTTGTGTCATTCTGAAGGTCCCGGAGCCAGTCTATGGGAGCTTGGCTGACCCCAGACACAGTGGACGTTGGACAGGAAAAGACAGAATACAGTGGGTTGAGGCATGAGTGGGAGATGATGAGGGGAGAGAGAGTGAGGTCAGCTTTTCCAGTAAGTTTGGCTGAGAAGGTCAGATCAAGAGAGGGATGGTGAAGTGAGAGACCGGTCAAGGAAGAATCATTTTAGAATGGGAAAGGCTTGATTATGCTCTTAGCTGAGGGGAAGGAGTCAGTAGAAAGAAAGCCTGTATCCCCAGGCTCAGTTGGGCCTCGGGGTAACAGGGGCTCCAAGGGATTCCAGGCCCTGTAGGTAAGGCAGCTTCTGGCCCAAGAGACTGCCATACCAAGTTCCTGTACTGCCACCGACCTCAGCTCCTTCCACATTCCATCGACGGCTGTGTTGTACCTTTTTTCTGCAAAGGTAGGCTAGGCTGGCGGAAGGGTTGACTGAGGACCTCACACAAACCCCTCTCGTCTCTGCAGCTTCGGCCTGTATTTAGCAGCAGGAAGCTTTCCTTGGGTTTCTGCTGCCAACAGCTGCAGCTGTGGAGTAGGGCGGGTCATGAGACAGGCCTGGCACTGGGGTAACCCTTCTGAAGCCTCAGGCCTTGGTTTCCAGCCAGGCAGAGGGTAATCCAGCAGTGGTCTGTGGTCAGGCTGCCACCTAGTGGTAAGCTAGCTGCACAGCAGGAAGTCCTCTGCATAACACCACCGTTGAGTCGGGGATAGGCAAGGGAGAGGGGTAACCAAAACCCTGCCAAGAAGGCCAGACTTCAGACAGGGGCTCATACCCTGAATCAGGGAGAGAGTGCATTTCAGGTGGTGAAGACAAATAGTGAAGGTATCAGTTAGCCTGTGGCCGGAGGCCAAGAAAAGCAACAGCACAGACTTAGGGTTCACAAGGCTCTTTTCCAGTCTCCCTATACTGTCTCTCATTGGATCCTTGGAGTTAGTTATTATCTTTTCCCTGTTTCACAGATGTGACTTATCCCTGGAATGTTCAACAGATTTGTCCAAATCAGTTGCCTGTTAAGTAGCAGAGCTGGGATTTCAAAAGGGGTTATCAGACTTGGAGAGGTGGGGTTGGGGCCAGGCGCTGAGTTTCAGGTGCAATAGGAACAAACAGTCCAGGCAGAAGTAAACATGAAATGTGGAGGGTTTGGGTGGAACTGAACGATAGGGATCTGTGCCAAGGTGACCTTAAGGTGGAGAGTAGAGCTCAGGAGCTGTGCACATGGTGTCTGGGCTTGAGGAGAGGTGTGTCAGTGTGCCAGGGAGACTTCTGCCCAGGAGCCAGGATGGGTGGGCACTGGATGTGAGGGACCCTGGGAGGAGGGACCAAGGGGTGATGGACAGGACGGCCCATGGCAGACCCAATTAGTGAGCGTTTAGCCTGCTAACCAGCAACAGGAATGAAAGTCTCACATCAGAGAAATGCACCAGCGAGTAGATGGAGCAGGCAACACCAGGGAGGGAGTGTGGGTGGGACATCTGGTAAGAATATGGGAGAAGAGAAAATTCAGCCAGGGAGTCGCCAGCTAGGAATGGAACCCCAGGGACTGCTGGGATTCTGGTTGGGGGTGGCTGTGTAGAACTGCCTTCAGTTCAGGGTCCCAGATAAGAAAGAGCATCACCTGCCTGGACCATGTAGGTAAAGGTGTGGGACCAGGACCTGGCGGCAGGTAGCAGATCGCTGCCGAGAGTAAGAAGGTAGAGTCCTGGCTTGCTCCCCAAGCCGAGCCAACCTGCACCATCAAATGCTGCAGGATAAGGACTGTGCTTGGTACCGCTTTCAACTTCCACCACTTTGTATTCAGTCACTCTTGTTTTGCTTTCCTCTTGGTTTCCCAAATAAAGTTCCCTTCAAAAAAAAATCCCGCATCCCCCTTTTTTCTAAACAAGAAGGCAGAGCCATCTATTCCCATGCAGAGAAGGATAACTAAAGGGGCAGAATAGCTGTAGGGGCCCAGGCCTTGGGGTTTGAGTTGGAAGATTGGTAAACTGACTCAGGGAGAGAAGAGCAGCTTGGGAAGAAGCCTGGCAAGATGGGGGTTTGTACTGCCGATTATGTCACTGCCCTGCCAGTACCCCTTGGAGGTCCCTGGAGTCCTGCTACCCTTCCAGTGGCCCCACTAGCCCCTCTCCTTTCCACACATGTTCAGTACCTTCTTGCTTCCCCATTCAGGACCAATGACTAGTTAGATGTACAGCCAATTGGATCCTATTGGTAACCTATCAATGATATCAATCAGTAATATGTGCCTAAACCTTGCTACTCCCACTCAGGGTGTCCTAAATTTTCTTTTAAATAAAAATCTAGCTATACAAGTAAGATGGGCCAACTATGGGGAAATTGGGAAAGTATTGTATAATGAGGATAATGTAAATCAGAGTGTTTTTCCATTAATTGAAAGGAAGCAGCCTTATCTTGGTGACTAGTGGGTTCTTCCCTCTTCTCTTCCCAGCCACTAACAGGTCCTGGAACCACAGCGCCTCATATGCAGTGAGCGCCCAGTAGGAACTGTGGGGTGGCTGATGGTTGCCTGGTGCCCACATGCCTGCTGCAAGTTTCCTGTAAACATCAGAAAACGAGGTGTGTGTTGGAGGTGGCAGCTGGTCTGGGGTGTCGTGGCTGTGGGACTGGCTGAATTCCACATAGACTTGTTTGGCTCAAATTAGCTGGTGGCTTTCTGCCATGACAGCAAGCTCAGCCCTGCAGGAAGTCGCTTCGGGTGGTGCTTCTGGATCACCTGAGTATGAGTTAATCCTGGAAGGAGTTGAGTATCTACTATGTGCCAGATTACTGTGCAGGCTGCTGTGGATAGAAAGATGAAGGTGGTGGAGACAGGACCCACAAACTAGCTGGGATGCCACCTGATAAACATGGTCCGATAGTTAGACACAAAACACTGGGTGAGCAGAGGGGCGTGGCTCTGGGAGTGTGAGTCCCTCCAGGAAGCCTTTCCAGGAGACATCGCCTGAGAGCTGGAAGGTGAGTGGAGTGCAATAGGTTGGGAGGCCCTGGGGCCAGGTGGAGAAAAGAAAAGCTATTCCAGACACGAAGAAGAAGCAGGGACCTAGAAGTATGCAGGCTTCAGGTGTGTCCAGGAACATCAGAAGGTCCTGCCGTCGCTGCGTCTTCACACCTGACTGACACCTTTGAAGATGGTGGCTGCTGCCTGAGAGCCCTGTGTGAGCAGCATGCAGCCCTGGAGTTGCCGGGGCCCTCCACCCCACCCTTGCGTGCTTCCCCTTGGGTTTATCTCACAGGGACAGTCATGTCTGCTTGTGCTGGCCGGGCCCCTTCCATGGCCTCCTTTCCTGAGGCCTCTGGGATCGTCAAGACCATATGGCCGCTGCCACTCTGACCTCTCACTGCACCCTGTCCTGATTGCTGTCACGTCCCCCCTCACACACTGACCGTCACTGTTTTAGGGCCCATGTTCTCCACCGGGCTAAGTGCTCCTCTCAAGCAGGAAATGGGCTGGGCTTGTCCCTGCCATCCTGGCATCTGGCACTGGGCATGACATAGAACACACACTTAGTAAATGCTCGATTCTTTAGGTGGTTCTGTGAACGCATTCCAGTCACCTGGCAGAGCCTGGCTCAGCTTCCCCATCTGCCCTCATTAGGACTCTAAGTGTCTGACTCAAGTGTCAGAAGGTCCAGGGTAGATTGTTCTCATCAACCCAAATTAGTGCTTGATTGACAAGGTTACAAACAAGGCTTGTGTGATTACAGCCCATTGTTTAATTGATTAAAACAGGTTTTAAGTTGGCAGTCTGACAAGTACATATTGCACAGCCCCTCCCAGTCCACTTACAGGGCAAGTATGTAACAGATTTAGGTGGCAAATGCTTGCAATGCCTTGAAGTTCCTGCCCCAGCCAGTGAGCTGGGTGCTGCTGGGATAGGGAGGACCCTGGTGACAAATGTGACCTGATTACCAGGCTCTTTGTTCCTAGGATAGGCTTTGGGAGCCTCCCAGGTGCTGAACCAGCTGTCCAACAGCCCCCCAGGGACTGGGAGAAGATGGGAAGCATGTCTTGTGGGTCCTGTCCTGTTGCATCATTGACCCCACTTGGGAGAATGGACCTTGACTTTTTAAGCTCAAGAATCAGGACATTTTTATAAATCCCTCATTTGTGCAGGGGATTTTTGTGATGATGCCCATCCAACCCAGGGAGGATGGCTCAATGGATAGGATAAGCAGAGGGATGGGCTATATGGATGGACGGATGGTAAATCACCAAATGGCAAGACAGGTGGAAGTAGAGCAAGCGGATGGACAGATGGAAGCATAGGACGTCAGCCTATGTTCATGGCCCTCCCAGGGACATAAAGTCCTCCGTTGGAGGTGGTGGTGCTGGCAGTGGTTGCCTTAGTTCTGCAGCCATGCTATGAATAATTGAAGACGTGAGTAGAAAGGGGGCAATTCTTTCATTTATTTTTTTCAGGAAACAGCAATACATTGAATACAGCTGATACCTTTTCAAAGATTTGCTACCTACCAAGACTTGCTAGCATGAAAATGTCTTTATCTTTCCCTCTTAAAATTAATGAGGGGGGTGGGGGGGAGATGTAGGTGCTCTACAAATAGAACACCTTAAGAAAAGCACACCCATCAACATGATATGACAAACAATAAAACAGCCCTGCGGACAGTGGGACAAATGTCTTCTTCATAAAGCCATCATTCTGGAGCAAGCCTTGTTGTTCTGCGTGGCTGTGGTCATGCGTGGGAATGTGCATAGATGCAGTCATCACCTGCACACCTACACCTGTAACCTACTTTCTCCACCTCACATGATGTCATTAGCATTTTTCTCTGTTGCTCCAAAGTCTTTCTAATTACTTTAAATGATGGTGAACATTCCATTCCTTATGCTATTGCTGAATATTTAGTAGGTTGCTTGTGTTGTTTTGTTTTTCTTATGCTCATTTTCACGAATTAATACATGCTAGTACTTTACCCAGTGCCTGGCAAATTCATGTGTTTAGTAGGTGCTTTATTTTCTTCCTGTCTCTCTCCTTCATCTATATATCTTCATATTTGGGATTCTCCTTAGGATACATTTCTTAGCATAAATATTGAGTTTAAGACTTTAAACAATTATATGGCTTCTCACACATATTGCTGTCATGTTGCTTTATTAATAACAATAATGATAATATAAATAGCTCCACAATTACACATATTATCTCATAAAACCCTGCCACCATCTCTAGGGGGTCGCCATCACCCCGTTTTAGATGAGAAAGCAGAGGCCAAGTTCAAAGTCATTTGTCCAGCATCCAGGTCTGTCCTGTTTTCTTTTTTCTCCCCGGGGTCTGTCTAGTACAGTGTCCGGCACAGAGAATGACTTCAGTAACTACTTGTTGAATGAAGTGCACAAGTGGGGGTGTCACAATTCAAACTCAGATCTATTTCACTCCAAAGCCCATGCCTTTCCCCTTAAACCTTGCCAGCTGGCTTGGATATTTGTTTGGGGGGAGAGTTAGAAATGCGGGTGTTGTTACACCTTTTAATTAAAGAAGCACCCACTCAGGCTCAGGGCAGATCTGCGAGACCTAATGTGCCATGGGTGGGCATTTAGGACCCTAGGAAGAGTCACCCTTGAACTACTGCTCGACTTTTCCCTGAAACCACCCATTGGAGCTATTATCCAACTTTGAGGGCCATGCCATAGGAAAGTGGTCCCAAGTGCTTGGCAGCTGCATTGAATTCAGAGGGTTTGCTGTTGTCTTGTTGACATGTGAGCTGATACTGCATTTACAGAAAGGCTGTCCTCATTGGAATCATTCTCTAAACTTCAACTCCATGAGCTGAGGAGGCAAAGTGCCGCCTGGACTAAATTTTCTTTGGTTCAACTATTCCCTGTTTCAGAGAATGCATCCCAAAGAGGACCAGCCCTGAGAGTCTTGGGTAGTCATTTCCTAAGGTTTTGTCCTCCTGGCATACATAGGGTGGAAACCTGTGCCTCATTTCTGTTGCTTAGGACGTGTGTGTTGAGTGACAGGATGGGTCTTCAGAGACCCTCTGAAGAATGAAGTCTGTCCATTGATGCTGCCTGGCCGGGCAGAGGCTGGGGAGGTCAATGACAGGGCCAGCCCCAGAGTCAGAGGTTTGAGAGGGGAAACTCAGGAAGTGGTCACATTAAGGAGGTAACAGGATGAGGTGTCACTGAAGGGACCAGAGACAGTCATAGAGCTAAGAGATCGGGTAATAAAGGGCCAGGCCTCCCAACCAATTCCACTCACAGGTACCGAGCACCTGATCTGTGTATGGGCCAATCGGCCCTGGGAATCCAATAGGTACTAAGCCAGACCCCCACCTATTTATTTATTTGCTACCTGGGAGACAGAAGCACAAAACAACAGCATTGTAAATGTTCCATGAATGAGATAAGGGAGGAGATGCCAAGGACCTGTGAACACATCAAAGAAATAATATATCTGAGTCTTACACTGAAGAATGGACAAGGGTTCAACTTCTATAGAAGAACTGGCAGAACACACTGGTCAGAGGGAAAAACCCAGGCCCAGAGGCTCCTGGGGACATGGAGGGACCCCTGTGAGGGAGCAGGTGGCTTCCCATGGAGGGACCGTCCAAAATGGCAAAGATGTGGGGCAGGCCGAGCAGGATGACCCGGGTGCAGCCAGAGTCAGTGCAACCTTGAGTGTGAGTGTGAGTGAGTGAGTGAGTGTGTGTGTGTGTGTGTGTGTGTGTGTGTGTGAGTGTGGACCTGTGTCCCTATGTGTGTCAGTGTGATGGGGAGCATGGCAGTGTATGTACTGGGTAAGCTCAAGCTCCATTTCAGCAGGCCAAAGATTGATAGGATGTGAATAGCTAGAGTCTCCTCTGTTTGTTCCTTTAAAAGGATGTTCATTAAGCACCTACTACACGCTATGCACCCAGGGAAGGGTCCCTACCCCGAGGTAGCCTACACGAGGAGGGAGGCAGAAACACACTAATAAGCAAAGTCGATACAGACAGTGGTGGGACTGTGAAGGAAATGAACATGGTGGCCTGATACTGAGCATTGTCCTTAAAGGGGTACGCAGCAGGTAGCCAGGCCCAAAGGTAACACATCAGCAGAGGCCTAAATGATGACAAAGAGCATCACAGGATGAAGGAAACCTCAAAACAAATGGGAAAAAGCTGGTGTATTTGAAAAAGAGAGAAGATGCCGGTGGGCTTGAGTTCAGTGAGGAGAGAGGGCTGACAAAGTGGGAGATGAGGTTCAGTGAGTGGATTTTACAGGAAGAAAAGCCACTGATGGGTTTTAGGTAGGGAGAAGATGCTCTCATTTTGTGTTTTAAAATGTGTGTTCTGGATCTTATAGTTTGGTCTGTAAGAGCGGAGAGGAGGAGCAGAGAGGCCAGCCTGTGGTGTCGGGCTGGTCCAGGCAGACAGGAGGGTGGCTTGGACTAAGGTGGTGGAGGGGATGAGGATGAGATGGCAGCTTCAAGATGTATGTGGTGAGTAAATGAAGAGGATGATGTGTGGGGAGCCAGAAAAAGGGAAGAATCAATGGTGACGTCTGGCTTGAGGCTTGAGCAGGATGAGAGCAGGCTTTTCCTCAGAATCTTGGGTGCTGGGTCTTGGCCATCTCTCCAGAGAGGGACACTGCTCCTGCAGCATGGCCTGTGCTGGACCAGCGTGTCCTTCCCCTTGGTCTGGCAGTTCAGGGACACGACTGCCCAGGCCGTCTCTGACAATGGGGGCTTGGAAAGCTGGCTCCTCCTGGGTCATGGACTCATGCTCAGCTAACCAGGGATAAATGAAGGCCACTTTAATTTATCCAACAAACATTTATTAAGCACTTGCTGGTGTGCCAAATTCTGTTCTGAGTGTTATGAATATAGCAGTGAAAAAAACCCTACAAAATGCCTACCCTTGTGGAGCTGGTGCTACTGTTGAGGAGCCTAACAACAAGCAAAATAATAAACAGAACATATCAGTTACCATAGCTGTGGAGAGGAGCGGGGAGGGAGGACAGAAGGGCGCTAGGCAGAGTCGGGGAAGGGAGAAGGAGAGGGGAGGTAAGGAGGAAGGCAGGTGAGAATGGAGAAGTGCATGCATGCCAGCTGGCCACAGAGCACAGAGCGCATGGCCCTGCCCCAGGAAATGGTCTTCTGGTGTACTGGGCTAAGGTGATACCACCCTTCCCCTGCAGTCAATCCTTTCACACCCTATTTGTTCATTCTGAGTGATTGTCACACTCTCTAATGATCCTGCTTATTTATTTGTTTATTCCTTCAGATGAATTCTGGTGTGATTGCAAAGGGTGTCAATTTTGGGAGGAGATAGAAATGGGGATGGGGTTGTGAAAGCCAAACCACGACCCAAGGTGCTGAGTTCAAGTTGGGAAGGTTCTAGACTTGCATATTGGGTTCACAGTCTTGGGTTCAAATTTTGGAGATTCTTCTGACTGGGGAGAAGGGAACTACAGTAATACCTTTGTGAACTTAATTTGTTCTGGAAACAAACTACTCATATTGCAAGACATTGCTCATTTGCCAGATTAAAATGTATTAGAAATGTTTGCTCATCTTGAGGAACACTCGCAAACCATGTTACCCACAATCCAAGGTTTTACTGTATACTCATGTGAGGGCACTTGGGAGAAACAATTTGGGTTGGAGAGCCCGAGGACTGGGTGAACTGGGTCCTCTCTCCCTTCCTGGTCTGGGCAGGGATGCAGGAGGGCAGAGTTTCAAAAACAGGGCTATTGTTTGGTTAAAGCCTGGCTTGTTTCTGATCTAGTGCTGAGTTGCTAGAAGATTTCAAACAGGAGGGACCCCAGCCCTTGCACTGACCTTAATTTAATCTCATCCTCCCACCTCTAGCAAGTTGCAACAGACTTCCCCATAGGAGCCTCAGCCAGGGAGGAGCAGCCTTAATTAATCGAGCAACCGAAACTCTGAGCAGGTGTTAATTAGGTCCAGGCAGCTGAAAGATGATCCTATCTTTCTATCATTAAAGATGTGAGTGCAAGGGGCCCCCTGCTACTCCCCAGCCCCTCCCCAACTTCCAGGGAGGGCTGGGGAGTTGGGGAAGGGCTTGCTCTGGAGAGGCTGAATAGAAGACCTGGTACACAGAGCAGAGCGCTGCCCTGCCAGATGGACAGAGAGGATATGGCCCAACTCAGACCACGAGAGAAGGCAGGCAGGCGAGGACCCACTGGGAATTGGTCTCAGCAGGAGAGAAAGGGTCTTTGGGCTGATGGTGGCACTCACCACTGATCTATCCAGCTGGCCTTATTCTGAGCATTTTTCCTTGTCATTTCCTCTTATCATACACTTAACCTCCCCGCGCCCCTCCCCCCCATATACACTTTGCTTATCACAAGCTTTGGAGGTTGAAAATGACTTAGAAGAAGTGAGATGTGATAGAAAAGTATGTGATTGGGACTGAGGGATTAAGTTTCCAGTTCTTAATAGCTGACTCTCGGCTACGTGATTGTGACCAAGTTACTTAAACTGTGCTGAAATATCCATATCTATAAATGTATATCTTCAAAAATTCATTTTTATTATGAACATTTACATTAGTTATGAAGAGCTGAGCTCATACTCGGCAGTTCTAAGTAAACTCCGAGGTTCTATTTCTGTATAACATGTAGACCTGTCCTCAAGTCACATTCTTAATACAGTGGACTTTTCTAGGAACTAAACTGGTCCGGTGTAAAGGTTCTGACATTTAAACAAAACCCTTTGAATTAGCCTCTTTGTGTGCAAAGTGGGATTGCTGGACCAGAGCACTGCAGAGCCCTGGCAGATCGGATTGCGTTGCTTAAGAGCAAGCAGCAGACAGGGGCATTTCTCAGGAGGATGAGGACAAAGCTCATGGCAGCCCCACAGGCCTGGGAGCCCCTGAGCCTGGCACCATGAGTCAGCCCATGGCCTCGGACTCAAATGCCAGCCCCACCTCTTATTAGCTGTTGGACTCCAGGCAAATTTCTTAACATCTTTGGGCCTGAGTTTCTTCATCTGTAGAATTGGGATAATTATTTCTATCTCCCTTGCTTTGGGGATGGGAATAGAGAATGAAATGAAAGAACTATACAAAGTGCTTTGCACTATAGTTACACGTGGGAAGTCGGGGTGGTGGCTGACAGGCACCAGGACTATTTGAGCCTGATTTTCAGGTTCTGGTTTCTCAAGGCCTCTATCCTTAATGCTTCCCCAGAGGGGAAGGCTCTGCCTCTCACAGCCACCTGAGGCTCCACCAGGGCAGACACAGAGGGGCCCCGTGGACTCAAAACAGGGTAGGACCGAGGAAACTCAGAGTGTGGAAAGTGGAGGGTCCTTCAGCTATCAGCTGGTTTCACCCTTCATTTTACAAATGAGGGAGCTGAGGCCCAGAAAGGTAGGTGCCCAAACAAAGTTTCACAGCGAGTTAGCGGGAAAGCCTGGACAAGGACCCAAGTGGCCTAGTAGGCCATCCCTTCAGGTTTTGTAATCTGTCCTTCAGTGATTCTACCTCTGTCCCTGTTGGGGATCCCTGTCCTACCTGGCCTAGGAAGTTTGTCATCAGGGAAGGGCAGACCACTGTCTTTCCCAAAGTCCACAGGCTCTCCCTGCTGGGCAACAGCCGTAAGCTACAGCCTTGGACCTGCCCCCTGGGCTCCTCCCATAGGGCAGGGCCTGCGCTGCTGGGTGCCCTGACCCGCGGTTGTGTGTGTTTTTAGGTTTTCAGTATTCCGGGCCACTGTACCATTTTAAGAGATTTAAATAATGAAAAAGTGATTTTTATATCTACCTACATAATTGCCATTTCATGTGCAGCTTCAGATTCCCTTACTCTCATTATCCTCCCGCCCAAGGACTTCCTTGACCATTTCTCTTAGTTCAAGTTTGCTGGGGGTGAGTTCTCTCAGCGTTTGAATGTCTTAAAAAGTCATTAATATCTCTTCATTTTTCAAAGCTATTTTTACTGAATATAAAGTGCTAGGTTGAAAGTTACTCTTTTAGTCATTTAAAGATATTTTCCTACCCTCTTCTGACTTGGACCGTTTCCAACAAAGAGCCTACTGTCACTCTTCTCTTTTTTCCTCTATTAATAATGCTTTTTTCCTCTGGCTGCTTTGACGATTTTTTTCTTCATCACTGGTTTTAAGCAATTTGATTACGATGGCCCTTGGTCTTTGTATGGTATTCTTCATGTTTCTTGTGCTTGGTTTTATCAAGATTTTTAGGTATTGAATGTTTTTGTTGGTTTTTAAAATCAAATTTGGAAAAAATTTGGCCATTATTTCTTCCATTCTTTCCCCACCCCACTCCATTCTTCAGTGGACTCCAATTCCATGTGTATTAGGCCATATGAAGTTGTTCCACAGCTAACCTCACCTGTTTTTCAGTTTTTGTTTCCTCAGTTTCATTTTGGATAGTTTCTATTGCTACGTGTTCAACTTCACTAATCATTACTTCTGCAGGGTTTATTGTGCTGTTAATCACATCCAGTGAGTTTTCTTCACAGATATTTCAGTTTTTATTTCAAGAAGTTTGATTTCAGAATTTTAAAAACTATATTTCATATCTCTACTTAATCTTTCTGCTGCCATTTTAAACATATCAATTATAATTATATTAACTTTTCTAATGCCCTCACCCATTAATTCTGTCATCTGTCACTGTCAATCATTTCTGGGTTAATATTAGCTAATATTTCTTCTTTCTTTCTCTCTCTTTCTTTCTCTCTTTCTCTCTCTCTCTCTCTCTCTCTCTCTCTCTCTCTCTCTCTCTCTCTCTTTCTTTCTTTCTTTCTTGAGGGCAGTGTCCCTGGCCCTCATATGTGGGACCTGAACCCGGGCCGCTGGCTTCCCAGGCCAGCGCTTAACCACCACGCCATTCGGCTGTCCCTCTTCTTTATTTTTTTCTATCATATTTTCCTGCTTTGCATGCCCAACAATTTTTGATGGATGCCACACATTGTAAATTTTACCTTGTTGGGGGCTATGTAGTATGTATTCGCCTCTATCAATATTCTTGAGCTCTATTCTGGGGCACAGCTAAGTTACTAGGAAGCAGTTTGATCCTTTCAAGTTTTGCTTTTTAAGACGTGTTAGGTGGGACCAGAGCAGCATTCAGTCTGTGACTAATTTCATTCTACTACTCAGGCAAAACCTTTCTGAGTACTCCACCCAGTGTCTCATGAATTAGGGGTTCCCTCTTTAGCTGGTGTGAACAGGAGCTCTTTCCAATCCTGCATGATTTCTGGAACTGCCCCCTTCTATGCTTACAGGCGTTTCCCCCCACCCCCTCAGTTTGTTTCCTAACTGAGGAACACAGGAGCTGACCACGGCTCAGCTGAAGGTCCAAGAGAGGGCCCCTCCCGACTGGCAGAGCATATGGGCAGCTCTCCGCTCCAGAACCCGCCCTGCAGACTCTCCTTGCCGTGGTCTTTCGGGGCTGGCTCTATTTCCTCCATTCAGAGAGAGGAGTGGGCTCTTTCTGGCCCCCGCCCCCAGCCTAGAAACTCTCTCCTGGCTCCCAGCTGGGGTGCCCCAAGGCTCACTGCTGTTTCCTCTCATCTCTCAGAGATCACGGTCTTCAGTGCTCGAGGTCTAGCGTCTTGGCAACTGTGTAAAATACGCATATTGTCGGGCCCTGTAGTTGTTTCAGGTGGGAGGATAAATCCACCCCTGGAATCCATTCTCACTGGAAGACGAAGTCTCCACTTTATATTTTTGCTAGCTTAACTCCATCATCCTAGTCTTTTTCAAAGTCAGAATCTCAAATTGTAACTCTGTCCCTATTTGAAATAAAATATGAGGTATTTTTATTATTGAAGATGAACATGGAAATACCAGCACTGGCATTCGCCTCTGGTTGAGCGAAAGGGCACACTGTCACCTGCCAGGCCCAGTGCTAGGGTTTTTACAATCATTACGCCTCCGTTCATTCCTTGTAGCAACTTTATGTGGTAGACATTTTGCTTTTACATGTCACAGTTGGGGACAATTAGATTCAGAGGGGTTAAGATAGCTGTTCTGTGGGACTCACACCTCAAAGTTTGGGAGCACGAGGAAGTTTGCTGGGAGCCTGAGAGAGGGCTCATGTGACACTTGGTGTGGGAGACGCTGGTGCCCTTATGCCCCTGGTGGGTGAAGTCCTGTTGTGCCCAAGGTGAGCGCACCCTGGAGATGCCAGGTGGGGCAGTCCCATCACAGCAGCCGCCCCTCTAGGGAGATGCCCCGTAAGGGTGTGGTGTGGCCAAGGAAGAACCTGCAACTGTAGGGTCAGCAGGGGGTGTAACAAGAATGAAAACAGAACTTTGAGGACAGAAATGTGCTGGGAAAAGGGGGGAAAAAAAGCTAAGGTCTGTAGTGAAACTGTTGGAAGTGAAATGTTAATTCAGACCATATGAAACTGTTGTTATAAAGGTAAAACATGGTGGATTATGAGCAATTTTATGTGTTTAATGTACACTCACCGAGGGTGAGTGCTAAATCCTCAGTATTCCCCAGGAAACCTACGTCAGTCTGAATGCGCAACACTTGATTTTAGCATCCAGGATGCCCTCCTGTTCCACAATGCATCTTCAGGAAACTCCGTTAAGATGCACAGGTTACCTGGGAGGCGCGAATGTTACCCAGCAATATCCTGGCACAATTGGGCTTATCAAACCATTTTGTCCCTTACCCAGGACAACAGTTATATGAAGTGACTGCAAAGAGCATTGGTGTTTTGATTGGATGGAGTCTGGGAAGGGGGAGCTGCCAGGCAGCCTGAGGGCAGCAGGCTGGCACAGGATGAGGCGCTTGGGTAGAGGGCACAGAGAGAGAGGAGACGGAGTTCTGGGCCCCCAAGAACGTTGGCTGATCTACCTTGCCCATAAGCTGCCCCAAGCAGCCCTGTGACAGCAGTTGACCTAGGATTCCTTGGTGCTCTGGTGCCCTCTTCAGGGAAAGTCCTGAAGTGAACAGGTGCTTCTCTGGAAGTGGAGCTGGAGAATTCCAGAGCTTCAAGATGGGAGACGAAGGGAAGTCGTTTTTATCAGAGGCACACTGTGTGTTAGTGGTGTGCTGGGCACTCAGAATACCCTTGAGCAGTGGCCATTATTATCCCTATCCGGAGGTGTAAATCCAGATTCCAAGAAAGTATGTGACCTGTTTAAGATCATAATGCAGAGGTGGTGGAGCTGAGATTCAAATCCAGATTTGTCCCTCTCCAAAAGACAGAGGCTGACTGTGTGCTCCTCCTGGGCGAGAGACAATCTCTACTGAGTCTGAGGCTCCAGAGTGGGGAGCAGAAAGTGGCAACCTCCAAAGAGCCAGGGCCCTGCCTACCCCAGCCCCCCTTTGAAATTCCTCCCCAGAGCCAAAACCCAGCAAGTTTGTGCCCCTCTGCATGAAGGTCGAACCCTGGGCCCCAGGTATGTGTCTGTGGCAGCCCATCCCCCCGCCCTTCTAACTGCTCTCGGCAGTCACCTGGGAACCAGTCTAAGTGGTGTCCTGCTTCCTTCCTGCTGGCCCTTCAGACAGGGACCCCCTTTCCTCTTGATAGCAGCTCTCCCTGTTTGACAGGTGAGGAGACTTGATTCTCAGAGATTCATTCATTCATTCATTCATGAACCAGGAAATACTTATGAAGCCCCTACTATGACTTGGTCAATGTGATTGGGCCTCGAGATATAGCAGTGAAGAGAACAGAGAAAAGCATGTGGATGGGGATGGGGGGTGGGGCTAGAGTGGGGGGTGGGACTAGGCAGTGAACAGAAAACCTAATACATAAGTAAACGATGTGAAATGTTAGAAGGCGATAATGGCTATCAGAAGAGATGGGAGTGCGTGTGGTGGGGATGGAGGGTGAGCAGCAGTGTAAGAGGACAGGTCGGCTCTGCTTTGTTCAGAAGCCCGCTTTTGCACAAATACTTGAATGAGGCTAAGGAGTGAGACAGAGACATCTCGAGTAAGAACACCCTAAGCAGAGGAAACAGCCAACGCACATGCCTGAGAGAAGAGCCTGACCCCACACAAGACGCAGCAAGGAGGCCAGCGTGGCCGGAAGGGAGTGAGAGGGGGAGAGAAACGGGGATAAAACATCGCCATTTCTTGAGTAGCTGTTACACGCTGGGCACCATTAGGCACTTCCACACGCTGATCTTGTCATCCCCTCTGGGGTGTGAGTGTGTGTGCTTACGAGCCCATTTATATTCTGGAAATGGAGACTCAGTGAGAGTGGGTGACTTATCAGCAGTTACAGGACCCTTACTGTCTCTTCCACACCCTTCTGCTTCTCACTCTGTGTTTCTTTTGTGGGTCACTGGTCCCTGCCTGCAGCAGCTGCCATGCTCTAGGCTCTCCTGGGGTAGGGGACAGGGCAGTGGTCACAGAGGAGCCCAAGTTTCTCAGGCTCTGAGAGTGTGGTTTCTGCCACACCAGGGCTGTGTCCTTGTACCCCCACTTGTACGTTCCGCTTCTTCTCTCTCCTGAAATTCATGACTGTTTTTAGTTCTCTCTTTTCTTGGCACTCTGTAGACATTATTCTCTGAAAGGAAAGGCACAGAAGTTACATTCAGAAAACAAACGTGGTGCTTTGTTCATCATGGCTGTTTCCTATTCTCCTTTTCTGAGAGGTGAGTACAGAACAGCTCAGGTATACGCTGCAGGGTGTGTGTGTGTTTGGGGGAGTGGGGGTGGGGGGCAAGCAGGCACCTGTATTTGGCTCCCTCCCGAGGTGGAGCCAGCCAGGCAGCAGGCTGTGGAGAAGGAGGGCGCCACCTGCTGGTTGTCTGTGCAAACTACCTTTCACCTAGCAAAGCATCACTCATTTTTCTCCAGGTCAACCTGGAAATGGCAGGAAACCTTCCTATACGTGACTAGCAAATTAATTCTTCCCTCTCCAGTCTTCCCAGAGCAATTTATGCACCTGGTACCTTTATGATAGCACCATGCTAATGTCGCATTGTCATTGCTTGTGTTGGTCTGTATTAGGAACAGTATTCTCTACACCGAAGATGTCCTTCATCTCCCAGAAACCACCCCTCACTCTCCCCTCTCCCCCCAGTCCTCCGTGGCGCCTGTGATATTTCTACTGACTGTGTGGTTATTGTGTCACCCCCAGTGTGTGAACCACTTGGTGACAGAGATTTAGTACCATTTACCTCTGATTCCATGGGACAGCACAGGGCCCAGGACTTGGCGAGGTGCTCAGTAACTGTGAAAGAAAGAGAGAAAGAAAGAAAGAAAGAGAGAGAGAGAGAGAGAGAGAGAGAAAGAAAGAAAGAAAGAAAGAAAGAAAGAAAGAAAGAAAGAAAGAAAGAAAGAAAGAAAGAAAGAAAGAAAGAAAGAAGACAGAGACTACAGTAAATAGAAAACAGAGGTGTGTAGAGCTTATTTAAATGGAAGAAGAATGTCCTCTCTCGGTGGGAAGTTCCAAAGAGTTATTGCACTTTAAAACTTTTCATACTAAATATTGATGCTGGCAACTCAAGAACATCCCTTTTTAAGACTTTTAGGGGTCAAAATTCACACAAACGTTCCCAGATGTTAAGGTTTAGACTTTAAAGCAGAGACAGACAGCGTTTTTCTAAATGGGACTTGTTCTTGTGCAGGAGTGCCCTCTTGTGGACAACCAGCAAATTAAACAGCGTGTTTTACTCTAGAACTAACCGTCCCAACAACGGTTGAGTACTATCCTTTCCCCATTATCTTTTTTATACTGAGGTGTACCTTTAAAGAAGCAGATTACATAAACCTTAAGTGTAGCACTCAATGCATTTTTACACATGTAGACACCTGTGTGATCACCACCTAGATCAAGACAAAAAATGTTTCTAGCCCCTCAAAAAGCTGCCTCAGGCTCCCTTTCATTCAGTCCAGAGAGTAATTGCTTTTTTGAACTCTGTCACTGTAGATTAGTTTTGCCTGTACTTGAACTTCATAGACACAGAAATAAGTAAACCATACGGTATACACTATTTTGTATCCCATTTTGTTCACACAATATTATATCTGTGAGACTCATCTATGCTGTTCAGTTTGTCCTCTTTCTAGCTGTGTAATATTAATGTTTCATTTTACGAATATACCACATGTATCTTTAATCAATTTGTATTAGTTTTCTGTTGCTGCTATAATACATTACCACAAACTTGGTGGTTTAAGACAACACCAATGTATTATCTTACAGTTCTATAGAAGTCCAAGTGGTCTGAGGTCCTGGTCGAGGTTGGCCTGGTTCCCCAGGAGGCTCTGGGGGAGGATCCGTTTCCTTGCCTTTTCCAGGTTCTCATGGTTGCCGGCGTTCCTTGGCTCACGGCCACTTCCTCCATCTCTCTGACCCTTCTGTATTGACATCTCCCTGTCTGCACACAGTCAGAGTTTCTCTTATTTTAAGGACCTGTGTGATTTAGATTGGGCGCATGTGGGTAATCCAGGATAATCTTCCTATTTCAAGGTCTTTCCTTAATTTAATAACACTGGCAAGTCCCCTTTGCCATGTAAAGTATTCAAGGTTCTGCGGAGAAGGACTCTGACAACCCCCAGGGAACCATTTCCCTGTGTCCTATAAACATAACTATTGTTAGACATTTGGGTTATTTCCAGTTTGGGGCTATTATAAATATGCTTTCCCAGCACTTTAAAGATGTGATTCCATCACAATCTGGGTTCTGTAATTTCTTTTGAAAAATCGGTTTTAATTTTTATTATTACTCCTTTGCAAAGAATAGTTTCCCCCAACCCCTGGCTGCTTTTGAGATTTTTTCCTATGCTTTGATTTTTCTGTAATTTCCATGTAACGTACTTTGATGTGGCCTTCTTTACATGTGTGATGCTTGAAGTTTGTGTAACTTTTTGAAGCTGTGTGTCTTTCATCAGATTTTGAAAATTCTTAGCCATTATTTCTTTCATGCTCTCGATTGCTCTGTCTCATTTTACCTTCTTATTCTGGACTCCAGTTACATGCATGTGGAGTCCAGTTACATTTCTGAGCATGATACGCTTGTCTTGTTCACTCTGCAATCCTGTCCCCCCACACACACAACCCCGCCGTTTTTCTCCATGTGCATAGGTTTGTGTATATTTTTTGGCCTTTCGTGTCTTGTCTCCTGCCCTTCCATCTGCTGTTATATCCATCTAGTGAACTTCTAACTTCAGGTACTGTATTGTCTAATTCTTGAATATCCATTTGATTTTTTTTTATTGATTCCAACTCTGTTGAAATTCTCCACTTTTCGTCTGGTTTGTGCACCTTTTTCTTTATTTTTGGTACCATATTTATTACAGTTATCTTAAACTCCAGCCTCCGGATCATGTCTTGGACTGGCTTTGTCCATTGCTATTACCCTTTATGTTGATCACTTTTTCCTGCATCTTTGTATGACTGATTTTTAGAAATATGCGTATACTTGTATATGCTGAATATTCTGGATGGTGCCTTGTAGAGGCTCTGGGTCATGTTACCGTCTTTTGAAGAGTGTTTTGTTCTGGTAGGTAGTTGAATTGGAGGATCACCTTGACCCTGCTGTGGTTTCACTTTAGGCTTTGTTATAGTGGATATATTTCCTTATTCTTAGGGCATAAGTCATGATCCTAGCACATGGACTGAAAGCTCAAAGTGTACCCCAAATTTGCTTCACTGTATTTGGGACCAAAATCCAACTGCTATTTCCCAAACATTGCGGAGTCCCCAATATTTCTTCATTCCTCCCGCCTCCCAGTGGCTCTTCTCTCCTAGGCCTTCTGTAACCTACCCTCCAATTTAGCTGTTTCCAGAATTTGATGGATTTCATTTAGAATTGATGATGATGATCTATCTCTAAACAATGAAATCAGAAAGCACAAATATTTATGTATTAATAGTATGAAATTACAACATGCTTAATTCTGTGTATGCAACAGTTACTTTTAACCTGCATTGTTTTCTGAACAAGCTCCCATTTGTAGAAATTCCAAATGATTTATACAATAAATGCTTTTTAATGATAAATGAAACTGTATGGATATTCATAGGTTAGTATAATTTCAAAATATCACTCTAGAGTTATCAAAGAAAGACGTTTTCCGCTTGTCTATGAACAATGAATAAAAAGTAAATATGAAAACCTTCTAACAAAGGGATGAATCTGAAATGTAGGATATTAGAAAGGACAATTTATTGTGAAGCAGTCTTCCAGTGAAAAAATATAAAGTTATAATAGATAGAGGAGATGGTGATTCATTAAGTGATATGACAGCAATATCATATATAAGTAAAGAGTCTCTTATATAGAAACAGAAATAGCACAGGTGACCTTTTAAGGAAAATAACACACTGGGTGGATTCTCTGGGTGGAAAAGGTCACCATGTAAGAGGGTCATTGATCACAGATATGCTCGGCATTAACTTCTGACAATAGGAGACAAAATGGCTCTTAGAACTTGTTGACTGTTTGAACTCAGTATTTCATAGATTGAAAATGGGTGCTTTATTTATCTATGTATCAAATCAGACACTTCAAAAGTTCTATGTTCAATCTCTTTTCTGTTCCTTAATGATATTTCAGGCAGATTTGACCTCACCTGTGGCCCAGGAACCTGCCGTGGGGATGAGTGATGGCCTGATCTTCCCCTTCCCTGTTCTTTCCTTCTGCCTCTCTCACTGGGCTTCATTTAGGCATCCTCTCTTCTCCCGTGTCCGGGGCTCTCAGTAGACAAATTGGGTAGGAGCTGTAGTAATACAGCCTTATAACCAGGAATGCTTCCCAAACCTCAGGGCACATGGCAAGCTCCTCAAAGGGTTCCCTCACTGTGATCTGTCAGGAGCCCCTGACTTTCTGCAGCACACCAAACATCCAAATGGGGTTCGATACATCCATCCCACTTTCCTGCAGGCACCACCACTCTCTCTGAGTGGGTTCCTCACTTGGCTTGAGAGGTGGAAAAAATACACCCTCTTCACTCACAAGGGGAGAAAGGGGAAATAAGACACAGCTATTCCTCACCCCCCCCCCCAAATATTGATTCCTTACTCCAAGCAACTTTGGGACTTCAGAGAATGCTTCTAGAATGTGTGATCAGTCTTTGTATAGGCTTGTGGGAGAGGTCGGTGATGGTCTCAGGGCTGGTTCTCATTTTTAGTTAACTTGGAGGAAGATCAGGGCTTCCTGGATGCTTCAGTAGAATGTTGGGGTGCCGTAGAGACGGGGTGTGATTGAGGATGAACTTCCATGCTCAAAGGCAGAAGCTTCAAAGGCTGTCTCCTGGAAACTGTCTGAGTCTCTACCCCCCTCTAAAGTCTACTGAACTCTCCACAGGGTGGGTATGGATGGGGGCTCTTAGATGGTTCCCACCCCTTCTTCAGCTTTGTCCCCTTCTCTGTGGATGTCTGATAGTACAGGGGTCACGTGCGGTAACCAAGGGAGGCTGTTCCTGTCATCTGTTGTTATGTGCTGAATTGTGACCCCCCCTCCCCCAAATTCATATGTTGAAGTCCTAACTCTCAGAACCTCAGAGTGTGACTATCTGGAGGTGAAGCCTTTAAAGAGTCTTTAAATTAAATTAAGGTGTGCTGTAGTCAGGTATAGACACCTGACTGGTGTTCACACAAGAAGAGGTTAGGAAGGACATGGACACACACAGAGGGGAGACCACATTAAGACGTAGGGAGACAGGCCATCCCCTGTTGCCTAGCAACTACCAGCCTGCTTGCTTCCCCCCAAACGCTTGCCCCATGTCAAAAATGACAGATAAGGAAGTATCCCGGAAAACCGGGACCCGGTGGAAATAATATTGGTAAAGCTTTCTTGAGGGAGAGTCCCGGAATGTTGGGGCCTGATGAAATGATAGGCTGTCTCCCTTATCAGATGGTTTTATTATCCTTGGCATCATCCCCGGGGTTAAGTGTGGGTGTATGAAGGCACAGGACGTGTTGGAATGCAAAGGGGCGTGGCAGGGAGATGGTCAGTAGGCACTATTTCACAGAACTTGGAGAAATAAATCTTTCTTCCTTTGATGTTTCTCAATAAAAGCTTTGCATCGGCCTGATTCGGGCTGGCATTCCCACTTAGAGGCTGTCGGTCCCTTGGCCCCAGCTATATAATAATTCTGGTGTATTGTGTTTATTTCAACCCTTGCCACCCTTCCCGAGTTTCACTGCTCTGTGTCGGCAGGACGCGAATTTGGCACCCAACGTGGGGCTCGAGAGAAGGAAGGTCGACTGGAGTCAAAATTTTAAAAAGGAAATTAAAGGGTTAATTAAGGTAAGGCCCCCCCCCTCCCCCGGGGACGGATCTGAGGAAACTACGAAGAAAAAGTAGGGAAGATTCCGAGGGAATTTCAATCAAGGTAAAAGGGGAATTTAACATTAACAAATTCTGTGTGCAAAGGAGTGAATGTGTGCGTGTCTGTTTGAAGTTCCACGGCTTAAAGCTACAGAATTTGGGCTCGATCCTGCGTTTCTGTGATCATGCTGTACAGGCAAAACGGTGATTTGGGGGTTTATACGGGTGCACCTTAGCAGAGGCGCATCTTAAATTCCAGCGAGGGAAGCAGCCAGATGAGCATCTGAATGAAGTTTCAGTGAAATCTCTTTATCTCTGTGCTAACAAAATGGAGAATGCTTTGAGTCATTACACACCATACATCAGCTTGCTTAAACAATTACTAAAGACTGTAGGAGTCAAAATCTCAGATCAGAAGTTAGACGAACTTTTAAAGGTAATTCAAGTTCATTGTCCTTGGTTCCCAGATACGTTAGATTTAAAAACTTGGGAGAGAGAGTAAATACGGAACTCCGGAGACTTTGTCATAAAGGAGTTCTGCTCCCAATGACAATTTGGACTACTTGGCAACTAATCTGGTCAGTTTTAAAACCCTTACAGACTGATACAGAAGATAAAAGAAAAAGAGGATGTTTCAACATCTGGAGACAAAGAGGAGAAAGTAGAGCAAAAAGAGGAAGGGTCTGTAGAAGCCACCACAGTTATTCCCAAATTTTTATGTCCACCTTTAAAAAAAGACTGCTGTATACCCTCAGCTCCAGGCGGTCTGTCTCCCTGCAGTGGCCTGCTTTGTTCCCAGCGCAAGAGCGGAATCCCCCTCTGGAAAAAGGCAAAAA
The DNA here is from genome assembly GCA_033961575.1 of Aselliscus stoliczkanus. Lineage (NCBI taxonomy): Eukaryota > Metazoa > Chordata > Mammalia > Chiroptera > Hipposideridae > Aselliscus > Aselliscus stoliczkanus. The sequence goes on from CM066739.1 coordinate 105,066,562, forward strand.
ACAGCTCTGGGCTGGGAGGCCTTGCCTCCGCCCCGTGCACTGCTGCCTGAGACTGTAACCCTTTCCTCTCCGTTGCCTGCTTGGATCCCCCTCCTCCCAGGAGAAAAGGGAGAACAAAAAAGAGAAACTGAAAAGTTTTGAAGTGCCGGACAGGCAGGTATTTTTGTAGCAAAAAAGATTTCAGAAATCCGTCCTGTTTACCAGATTAAAATACAAGGCAAAATATTTATTTCTATAATTAACTGATGTTTCTGATGATTCTATAATTAGCCCTCAAAAAGGGCCAAAGAATTAGAAAGTACAGGAACCAGACATTAGCATTTTGGGGGTGGGGCAAGCTCAGGCTTGCATCGAAATGTTAGCATTCTCCTCTGCCTCAGACCTGAGGGATAATAGGGATTTTTACAACCCTATATTTCTGATATTCCAGTTAATTTATGGGGTCGAGGTCTGCTTATGGAAGATCTTCCAATGGAAGACAAAAATCTTGATACCCCCTGGACAACATAGCCCTCAAAGTAAAAAAATGATGAGTTAAATGGATTTTCTTGCCTAACTTCGTTAAGTCACTCTCAAGCTATGTGAAATTAATTTCAGAGCTCATATCATGCGTTTGTACTAAAATTCTCCACCTTAATAGAAAAAAAACCTTCCATCCCTTTCCACACCTCCCCCTTACTCTGCTGGTCAAGTTCCTATAGGGACCACCTGCAGTGGACTCATTGTAAGGGAAATAACCTAAGTCTGTGTGTGACAACATTCTAAATGAACTTACTTTTAAAATCATGTTATCTCTACTACGAAATTTGTCAAAAAAGAAAAATAGCTTGTATAATTGACTTTAGGATCTCATTGAGTTAAAAACTAATAAAAGGTCACTCAAATAAGGTTTTAAGTAAAACTTTTCAGTAATGATCATATATTAAAGATACTTAAATGTAATTTCTCAACATCTATTGACAACTTAAGATTTTAGTTTTGCTGAGTTCACCTATTTATAGCTTCTTGTCACAAAAATGTTCAAAGATAGAGTAAGACCTGTTAATAAATATATCTTATGTTTTCTCACAAGACTATGCTTTTTAAAGTTACAAAATATCTCCCTGGATTTGCCAGTGAAAATGATAATTATCCTACATATTCAGGACTTCCTACATTAAAGCACTCCTGACAAGGGACAAATCTCCCTTTACAGGAAATGCCGGAAAAATTTAGATCTGCTTGAGTTCAGATCCCGTTTTCATTACAGGATCTTGGACAAATACAGGACTGTTTAGGAAAGTTTTCAGACAACCGAGATAGGTACATAAAAGTCTTCCAAAACTTAACCCAGGTCTTTGACGTTTCTTTTAAAAAAAAGCAATGTCATGTTAATCTTAAATCAGACTCTTAAAGATAACCTGAAGTGTGAACAAAACGGCTGCTGCAGCCACCGCTTGAGACTGAGGTAACTAAAAGAAAAAAAAAGAGACACTTTTAAACCCAGGCAGCAAGTGCCCCCACTCCTTATTACAGTCTCTTTGAAGTTGAAGAGACAATTGTAAGATCTTAGGATCTCTCTACAATTGCTTGCTTTAGGTTATCAATAAAAAGTAATGCTTTAGAGGTTATGGATTCTAATTAATATGAAAGGAAATAATGTATGTTTACAAGAAAGGTATAAGGTATGAAAATATATTTTTAAAGAAACTAAAAGCTTTATCCTAAAGATGGTTATTACTAAAAGAGTGAAAAGAAACAGACTGGAAGGGACTGAAAAAGTTGTATAAGGTATGTGAAAAGTCTTGAGAGTCTTGTGTATGGTTAAGTTAAATACAACCACTCAGGTAAATTTGAATATCAAAAGTAAGCTAATAGAGTTAAGTGTTTTCTTTCTCTCTCTCTGCTAAATAGCACAAATTTCTTGGCTATGTTTCATATTGTCCCAATCAGGTCCCTGGTTACTTACTCAAACAAAACAAAACAAAACAAAACAAAAACTAAAATCTCCACAATAGTAATAACTAAGTTTTGCTAATAATTATGTAAACTCCTATATTTTAGGACTGCTAGAGTTCATGAGTCCTCCTCAGCATCAGAGTATAGGCCAATGTAAAAAAGGCTTATTTTCTTTAACCTAACAAGATCATATAATTCTGGCTCACTGTTTTCTCTCTCATAAACTTAGACCCTAAAAAAAGGCCATCAAGTAATACAGATTAATTATACCTCAGCTCAGAAAGCTAAACTAATGGCTGTTTTAACTGCTTTACAGATGTTTTCAAACCCTATAAATATTGTCTCTGACTCTGCTTATGTTGTACATACTATACAAAATATAAAAACGACATTGCTTTCCAATAATTCTAATCAATCTCTTTAAATTTTGTTTTGTCACAAACTATTAAGACAGACAATAGCCCTACATATACCAGTACAAAACTTGCTCAATTTTGTGATGTTTGGAAAATTACTCATATCACTGGCATACCGTACAATCCACAGGGCCAGAACATTATTGAAAGGCCCAATTCAACCTTCAAGAAGCAATTGTTAAAATAGAAAGGGGGAGACAGTAAGGAAACCCCACAGATAGAGTTAGCAAGAGCCATGTTTACTTTAAAATTTTTAAAATAGTTCTGGTTCAGGGCTGGCCAAGTGGCACAGTGGTTAAGTGCTGGCTTGGGAAGCCAGAGGTCCCAGTTCAGGTTCCACACATGAGGCCCAGTGACACTGCCCTCAAAAAAAAAAAAAATACTTCTGGGTCAGGCAATGAACTATATCTCTGGCATACTGCTGCAGAAAGACATTTTAATAATTTTCACAGCCTGAAACTATTGGAAAATGTCCCCATCTGGTGGAAGTATATTCAAATCAATCAATGGCATTTGGGAACCTTATTAACATGGGGACGCGGTTTTGCTTGTATTTCTCCAGGTCCAGAAGAACAGCCTTTGTGGGAGCCTGACAGGTGTGTCAAACCTTATGAACAACAGCTCATGGGAGAGAAGATTTGCATGGATCATGGGTAATTCCCAGAGAAAAAGAAAATGACACCTTTAAAGATATGTTTATGGGCTGGCCAAGTGGCGCATTGGTTAAGAGCTGGTTTTGGGATGCCAGCAGCCCCGGTTCAGATCCCACATATGAGGGCCAGTGACACTGCCCTCTACAGCTGGAGCTGGGCTGCCAGTCCTGCAGATGGTATGGGCTGCCAGCCCTGCAGACGGTGTAGTCTGCAGCCCCTGCTGCAGTGGGCTGCCATAGGCTACAGTGAATGGCTGGCAGCCAGCGTGAGCGGCTGGCAGCCAGCGTGAGCTGCCAATAGCCGCGGTGAGCGACCATCTAGAGACCGGCGACTGATCTGCCTCATCCAGGAAGAGCACAATGACGATACCAACATAGGCCAGTGAAACAATGTCCTCTGCAACTAGACTGAAGAACAAAAAGACAGCAACTTGTCTGTTCCCCTTCCCCGATTCCCCAACACTGTTCCCCTCCCCCAATTCCCCAATAAAATCTTAAAAAAAAAAAAAGATACGTTTATGATTTCTAGAAAAGGATTTGAAGTACAAGAGGCAAGCACTCATAGCTTCTCTCCCCCTATTCCAAAGTAACTGGATTGATGGACAGTCCAATATTCATTGGGAAGAGTGTTGAGGGAGCATGGATCCGGCTTTATTTAATGATTCCTATGGAATAGTAATAGACTGAGGCCCCCATGGGGCTGCAGTTTGTAACTGCACTCAATTTAATTGCTCCAATTACCAGCTTCTCAGATGGCGGATACACACTCATAACTTCATTCAACTTATTGATGTTTCATCCTATTCCTCTATAACCTGAACCGATGGAGCGCTTGCTTCTCCTCAACTGAAAATGATTAGGCCTATTAGGGGCCCATTTTAAAAGACTTTATGGAAAGTGGCCTTAAGCCTTGGACAAAATAAGATTTGGAAGGAAACTTTACTAATGATAGTAACAAAAAATATACTTTCAATTTGAAGAAACAAAAACAGTTTATTTACAGGCATGTCTTAAAATTCCTTTTTCTTTTTGGTAGGAACTATAACTGTTAAACTGTTAAACAGCAAAATTAGTTGAATGTCCTCAATGTCATCTAAATACATGCATTAATTCTTCAATTTATGATGCCTCCCACGAGCAAATTATGATATTAAGAAGAAGATGTGGACTATGGCTCCCCATCCAAGCTTCTAGAGTGTGGGAAGGTTCTCCAACTATTCATATTGTTTTACAATTGCTTCATAAGATTTTACATAGAAATAAGAGATTTATCGGACTTTTAATTGCAGCAATTATGGGAATTAAAGCTATAACTACTGTGGCTGCTGTTTCTGGAGTCGTTCTACATTAAACAGTACAGACGACTCAATTGTACAGGAATGGCATGAAAATGCCAGTAAGTCCTGGAATCAGCAAGTAAAAATTGATCAAGAAATTAGTGTCAGATTAGCTGATTTAGAGATAACTTGTTTTTCTTGGAGATCAAATAGAAAGTCTTCCAACTATGATTTCTTTAAAATGTGATTGGAATGTTTCTACTTACTGTGTAACTCCTTTTTCTTATACTCATACATGTACCCCTTGATCCGAGGTACAAGCCCATCTTTTGGGCCATGCTCCCGATCTCACCATTGGTATTTTACAGCTGCAGCAAAAAGCGGATCAGATGTCTGCTGCCAACTTACAGCTCCTTCCTAGGGAGGAAGTGCTTTCCGCTGCTGCTGCTGAACTCTCTGGTTTAAATCCCCTCACCTGGATGAGAAACCTTGGTGGAGGCTTTGCTGGTGCAGTAGCACTCCTATTAATTATTCTTCTTTTGTTTTGTTTAGTCCTCGGATGTGGACAACTAGCCCTCCAATGGCCGTAAAGGAAGAAAATGCCAAGTCTGTGTATCTCCTACTAAATAAGAAAAAGAAGGGGCAGATGTTGCCTCGTTGCTAGCAACTACCAACCTGCTTCTCCCCACCCCCATGCTTGCCGTGTCAAAAATGACAGATTAGGAAGAGTCCGGAAAACCGGGACCCGGTGCAAATAATATCGGTAAAGCTTCCTTGAGAGAGAGTTCCGGAATGCTGGGGCCTGATGAAATGATAGGTGGTCTCCCTTATCGGATGGTTTTATTATCCTTGGCGCTATCCCCGGGGTTAAGATGGTCAGTAGGCACTATTTCACAGAATTTGGAGAAATAAATCTTTCTTCCTTTGATGTTTCTCAATAAAAGTTTGCATCCGGGGCCGGCAGAGTGGCGCAGTGGTTAAGTGCCGGCTTGGGAAGCCAGCGGCCCCAGTTTGGGTCCCACATATGAGGGCCAGTGACATTGCCCTCAAAAAAAAAAAAAAAAGTTTGCATCCGCTGGATTCGGGGCCGGCATTCCCACTTAGAGGCTGTTGGTCCCTTGGCCCCTGCTATATCATAATTCTGGTGTATTGTGTTTATTTCAACTATTGCCACCCTTCCCAAGTTTCACTGTTCTTTGTCGTGCAGGATGCGACAATCCCCAAGCGAAGGGAGAAGCCCAAGAATAAACCAGCCCTTGGACACCATGGTCAGATTTCTAGATTTCCTCACCTCCAGCGAGCAAATAAAAATCCATTGTTTAAACCACCCAGGCTGTGGTACTTAGGGCAGCGCTAGAAGCTTAATACCTGTCTACCAAGGGTTTCTCTGTCCAACCTTCCCTCCAGCTCTGCTTCTCTCAGTTGTTCCTTCTCATTGTGCAGCCATGTCAATTACCTGCCTGAGTCTCTTTATCCGGCCCTCAGTTCTCTGCGATTTTAACACTTCTCTGTACTGGGCTGAGCATCCGTTTGCTCTACATACATTGAACAGTAGGGGGCGCCACAATCAAAGACAGAAGTCCCAAATCGCGGTGTAGCTTGGAGATGTCGCTGGTTTCAGACGATGGGATGTAAAAGTAGGAAGCTGCCGCGCTCATCGCTGTAAACCTCCTTCTTCTTGGAGGCCGGGTGAAGGCTGCCGATCTCAAGTAAACAGAATTACCGGTGCGTTCTTCCTCTGCAGAGCTTGTGGCCATGGTCTCCCTCCCACGGAGTGCGTCTAGTCAGCACCTATCTTGTGGTGCTGTGTGTGCCAGATACTATTACATTAACGTGCTCTAATAAATTAATGTGTTAGACACTGCGTTTGATCTGACAGTTCATTTTATTATGTTTTATATAAATTATATAGAATATAGAATATATTGGGTATAGCTTACACAGTTTATGTAACATGTTATATTAATTATATTTTATCGTATAATATACATTCCATTAAAATTGTAATATACATTATATTAATTCTATTCCATGTAATATGTTATATTATATAGTAAGATAATATGTTATAATATATACTTAGATAATATATAGTTATGTATATTATCTATATTAAATATATTAGATATAATTTGTATAAAATACAATCAAATGAACTATAAGATAAAATATAATGTCTAATACCTTAATTTAGTAGCGCACTTTAAATCGTATGTGGCACACAGAAAGCCATGTAAGTCTGGTATTCTGACTAAATGTACTCCATGGAAGGCAGACCATGACTGCCATACTCTGTAGAGGAAGGTATGATTAATTTATATTATATGTTATGTTATAAAGTGTTGATATAATATATAACATAACTTATGTAAGTTCTATACAATATATAAATCACAATGACCCTGTTTCTGACCTTACTATCATCCCCACTGTATAGGAACCAAGTCCCAGAGGCTGAGCAGGCATTCAAATCCAGCACCATGGCACACCCAGTCTGCCTTCAGTCAGCTCTAGGACTTGGGGGGCTCTGGGGGAACAGAGTGCCTGCTAAGGGGGAGGGGCTATTGGGGATGAGGAAAATGTTCTAAAATTGTGGTGATTGCTGTGCAACTCTGTGATTCAAATAAAAATAATTAAACTCCACCTTTTAAGTGGGTGACTTGTATGGGATCTGAACTATATCTCATCAATAAGCTGTTATAAAAAGATTTAAAACAACAACAACAAAACCACTGGCTGTGCCAGCTCCCTCATGCAGTTCTTGGCTTCTGCTGTCAGGCTACATTCCTTTATGGCAGAGGCGGCATCTCACCCACCTGCGTGTCCAATCCTTTAGTCTCTCTTCCCTCACTCAGCCTTGTGGTTGGTGCTTGGAGGATATTAGAAGCTTGATGAATATTTGCTGAGTTATTGACCTTTCTTCCCATTTCACAGACGAGGACCTAAGACCCAGGAGCGAGGCCTTCAAATCCAAGGCTGGAACCCAAGCATCCGGACCCCTAGTTATTGCCAGGACTACGATGTCTAGCCCAAGTGCTGAGATATCTCAAAGAAGCAGGAACTGGTACCAACAGAGACACCCAGAGGCTTCTCTTATGCTTCTGCCTTCACTGTGTCTCATCTATATCACGTCGCTGACTTCCTCTGTGAACTACTCTGGGTATTATAGAAAGGAAGGGGCTAAGGAGGAAAAGGGAACATTTGGCTTGAGCCCCTTTCGAGCCTTGGGCACCGTGCAATGAGCTCAGATTTCTTCTCTCATTCATTCTCAAACCAACTCCCAAAGTTAGGCAATATTTCTTCCATCACTATAGTCCCGGAAACTGGGGCTCACAGTGGTTAAATATGCTCCCCAAGCTCACCGTCCTGAGATTAAACAGGAGTCTGACATCAAGGTTTGGGTTCCCTGCCACACCACTAGGGGGCATCTCAATCACTGGGTAACACCTTCGGAGAACAGAGCAGGGACTCTAGGGGTCGCTGGGATGTGTGTTTGTGCTCAGTGGTCAGGCAAGCGACGTGAGGTGGCTATTCTGGAAGTTCCCGGTGAGAGACCGAAGTTTTCCCCAACTCCCTGGGTCTGCGGAAGGCAGGCTTCCATCTTTCATTCCTAGTTTCCCTCCCGTGGGGGCTGGATTCCTGTCCCATGGAGAAGAGTCCCTTCTGGCCTCATTGCGGTGTACACCATCTGTGGTTTTCTTAAAGGGGCTGGAATTCAGAAAATCTGGGTTGTAGGCTTGGCCCTGCCTCCTACTAGCTGTGTGACCCAAGGCGATCTGCTTTTGCACTCTGGCTGTGGGCCCCAGTTCCTTATCTGGAGAGAAATCCGCTCCAGGTACTATCACATACCACTGTCCAGGGCTCGTCCTGGGGCTTCAGCCTGAAACCCCACCATTAAAAGTTTATTCTTTTATCTTGGGGTCAGTACCCGCTCCACCACAAATGCATTCCTGGGAAGGGGTCATACTTAGTGTGATTTCCAGATGGTGGAGCCTGAGGGCATTGGGCCAGGGAGAGGAGCACAGCCCTGAGGAAACCATCCCAGGGAGGCTGACATCACCACACCAGCCTTCACAGCACAGTGATGCCAGCAGATGGAGAAATGGGGCACTGGCACTCCCCAGCTGTCACCTGGGCTGCTCATTTATCCCCTCTGAACCTCAGTTTCCACATCTGCCCACTCGTTGTACTCTGAAACAAGGCTGGATTCAATTCAAAGCTTGACAGGCTCGTCTCCCACCAGGGCCCGGCCTTGAGAACAATTCAGGTCCCAGCAGAGCGGGCAATGGTGGTTTTCCGTGCGGCGGCCATTTCTGGCCGTGCTGTCTGCTCTCTTCTCCGTGGACCTCTCCCTTCTCTCAGCATCTTGGCTGAGCGTCAGCCTGCCCTTTCCCACCATCCAGAAGCCAGGGAGCAGGGCTGGGGGTAGACACCCTGGGGAAGGAGGGTTGTTCTGTCTACCATGGAGCAGTTGAGAGGGTGAACTTTGTGCCTCCCTGGCTTGTGAATGGTGAAATACTATCCACCGGGACAGGGGTTGTGAAGAACCATCTGCCACACTGGAAGATGTCCATTGACATTTGTTTTCCTTTTCGTCTTTCTCACATTCTCACTTCCCCAACTTTGCGTGGGAGAGGAGGGGATTCCCACAGAACTAGTTTCAAGAGCACCTTTGTACTCCCTGTTTAATTGAATACCCATAACATCTTTGAGAGGATGACCGTGGCTGGGTCAGGTTCTCTTCTGGCAATCCTGGAGGACCCTGTGTCCCTCCTTTGGTAGCTCTCGGCACTATGTGATGTCCTGGCCTAATGTCTGTCTTCTCTGGTGGACCTTGAATTTCTGGAGATCAGGGGCCTGCTCCTCTTTGAGTTCCCAAAGCCTAGCATGTAGCTGCTGCTCAAAAGACATTTGTGGTTCCATTGAATGAATAGCTGAAGAGCCATCATGATTTTCATTGTATAGATGGGGAAACCGAGGCCCCAAGAAGCTAAGTGACCTCCCCAAGCTATTTGATGGCAGAAATGGGATTCTTTCTGGCTCCTAGCTTAGAAGGTTCAAGGAGTGGGCAAGGGTGTTGGTAGGCGGTCACTTACTTCGAATCAGGCATGGTTGAGTGGCACTGCGACCTGGAAGAGAGAGCCTAAGTGTCCCCTCCTATCACTCCCCGCCCCTCTCCCGGCTACTGAGATGTCTTGGGAGGGTCTGTCAGCACATATCATGCTGTCTTATACATACATTTATGTGTCTGTCTACCCCAGCCCTATCCTGACCCAGAATGGGAACTGCTGGAGAAGTGTGGCTGGGCCTTCCTCTCACCTGTACCTTTAGGATCTAGCACAGTGCCTGGCACATTATAGATATTTGATCTGTTGTCGAGGACTGAGTGATTGACTGATGGATGTACCTCCCAGTAGCTCTCCAAATGTCCTTTGTATGTGACAGTCTTGGTGTAAGGTCAGAGCGGAGCTCCTCTAAGCCATGTGTGCCCCTGAGTGGGACCACTGCTGAGGTGGCATTGACAGTGTAGGGTGCTGGCTACAGTTCCAAGGATTGTGAGCCTCTGAGGATGGAGCCTGTGGGAGACCATGGGACCCAGCCACTGGGCAGGAGGGGGCTGCAGAGGTCATCCCGCCTCCTCTCCACACAGCATACTCCTTCCTGCTGAGGCAGAGTTCCTGCCTAATCCCAGGCACTGTCCCCACCCTCACGTCTGGTTCCTGAGTATCTGGTGTGCTCCTTCTTGTCCTCAGAGGGGTTAGGGTGGGTCACAAAGATTAGCCACTCTTCAGTGGAGGACAGCATTTGCTTTAGGATTGTCCTCCAGGTAGGCACCAGCAATGCCCTGAGGCTGTCGTGGACACTCAGTTGTCACCTGCGGTCTTTCCTGTTGCAGCCCTTGCCTTCCTCTCCCCCATCCCTTGCCGCTGGAGCTGATGTCACATAAAGCTGCAGGGCTATGTGAGGGACAGAGGTATCCTAGGTCAGCCTTGGTTATGATCAGTATCATATCTATTTGATTATGTTTATGTTATTATTATCAGCCTATATATTTAATGGTACTTTATGGCTCACCGAGTACCTGGCCATATGTGATCCATTGCATGGGACAGCATATTTGTAGCCTCCACTTTAGAGATGAGAAAACCCCCTCTTCCTCCCTTCCTTTCCTTCCTTCCTTCCTTCCTTCCTTCCTTCCTTCCTTCCTTCCTTCCTTCCTTCCTTCCTTCCTTCCTTCCTTTCCAGCCTCCTCCTTCCCACAAGTCTTTAAAGAGCATCTACTATGTTCCAAGCATCATTCGGGTCCTGGAAATTTATCAATAAATGGAACTCTAAAGAAATCAGCTCTTGGAACTTACGGTAAAATGGCAGAATAGACACGCTGTGCTAACTGCCTCGCAGGATCACACCAAAATTACAAATAATTTATACAACATTCAACCCCAGAGGTCCCTGGAACACTAGATGAACAGAACCTCTAAATGAAGAACTTAAAGAGGAGGCCACGTCAAGTTTGGTAGGAGGGGCGGAGACGAGAGAGGGCGAACGCAGTGAGGGATACCTCAGCCATGGGAAGCTTCTCCGGTTGGGGGAAAGACCCTCCGCCCCCCACACTGAGCTCACTAGCCCAGAGTTCCTTTGCCGAGAAGAGGAGTTCTAAGATAGCTGGCAGTAAATTAGTGAGGACTCTCTTTGCTCAGCTCGGTGAGGCTGAGAGTGGCTAGAGAATCAGCAGGTCCGGTGCACAGACTCACTCGCTGGTGAGCACTTACCTGTTTCCTGGTGGAGGGAGTGGCTGTGTGAGCCGGACCAGGAGCCTGCGGGGACGGACTGAACTGAGCACCTTTGGTGCAGAAGCCAGAGGTTTTGGGACTCTTGTTCCCTTGGTGTGGAGCTTGCACCTGAGTGGTATACAGGAGGGCACCATTTTGTCAGGGTTGGGCCCTCCCACAGAGGGTCAGGTCCGGGATCCCATTGGTCTGGTGGAATTGGTGCAGGAGTGCGTGTGTGCGTGCGTGCACACACATGTGGCTTTGGATCCCCACCCTCCGCCCAGCTTATACTGCGTTGCCAGGGAAATGCTGGGCAGATGCCCTCCGGTTCCAACAGGCTGCTCACTGAGATTCGGGAGTGTGCGAGCTGCCTCAGGTCCCCACTCTCCGCACTGTGCGTGCGTGCAGAGTTGCCAGGCTGGTGATTGGTTGTTGGGCCTGATCTGTGAGCTGCTGATTGGGACAGGTTGAGACTGGGAGTTTTCCTGGGAGTGTTGGGCAGTGAGCTGTGTGCCTGCGTGATCCAGCCAGGGCTCTCCTGGTGATCTATCTAATACATCAAAGCAATCCCAGAATGACAGCCAGAATGAGGAAACAAAGCAACATGTCACAAGTAAAAGATTAGAAGAAACCTCTAGAAATGGAGCTAAATGAAACAGAGGGATCCAACCTTTCAGAGACAGAGTTTAGAACACTGATGATAAGAATGTTTAACAAACTTAGTGAGGGCGTAAGGAAGGATAGAGAAATCATAAAAACAACCAGTTAGAAATAAAGAATACAATAACTGAAATGAAGAACACACTGGAAAGAATCACCAGTAGAGTAGATGAAGCAGAAAATCAGACCAGCGATTTGGAAGACAAAAATAGCAGAAATCACTCAGCTGGAATAACAAAAAGACCAAAGAATAAAAAGCAATGAAAATAGTTTAAGAGACCTCTGAGACAACATGAAGAACAACAATATATCACATCATAGGAATACCAAAAGGGGAAGAGAAGAAGCAAGAGGTCGAGAATGTATTTGAAAAAATAATGACTGAAAACTTCCCTACCATGGTGAAGGTAATTGACATACAAGCCCAGGATGTGCAGAGGGTTCCAAACAAGCTGAACCCAAACAGGTCCACACCAAGACACATCATAGTTAAAATGGCAAAGGTTAAAGACAGAGACAGAATCCTAAAAGCAGCAAAAGAAAGACAGCAGGTTACATACAAAGGAACTCCTATTAGACTAACAGTTGACTTGTCTACAGAAACTCTGCAGGCCAGAAGAGAGTGGCAGGAGATATTCAAAGTGACACAAAATAAAGGCCTACAACCAAGATTGCTCTACCCATCATGGCTATCACTTAAAATTGAAGGAAAAATAAAGAGCTTCTCAGAAAAGAATAAGCTTAAGGAATTCATTACCACCAAGCCAGCATTGCAAGAAATGTTAAAAGGGCTTTTTTAAACAAAAAAAAGGGGTAAAGAAGCTAACCTAGGGAGACCAGGAATACAAATAACAAAATGGCAATACATATGCACCTATCAATAATCACTTTAAATGTGAATGGGCTAAATGCTCCAATCAAAAGACAGAGAGTGGTTGAGTGGATAAGAAAATAGGACCCATATATGTGCTGTTTACAGAGGGAATAAGATATTTCATGCAAATGGAAATGAGAAAAAAAGCTGGAGTAGCAGTACTTATTTTGGACAAAATAGACTTTAAAATGAAGACTACAATAAAAGACAAAGAAGAGCACTATAACCCTAATAAACATCTATGCAACCAACATAGGAGTTCCTAATTATATATAACAGATTTTGACAGACATAAAGACAGAAATCAACAATAACACTATCATAGTAGGGGGCTTCAACACCCATTGTCACCAATGGACAGATCCTCTAGACAGAAAATCAACATGGCCTTAAATGACACTTTGGACCAGCTGGACTTCTTCGATATTTTTAGAGCATTTCACCCTGAAACAACAGAATATACATTCTTCTCAAGTGCACATGGGACATTTTCCAAAATAGACCACATGTTAAGTCTCATTACATTTAAGTAGATTGAAATCATATCAAGCAGATATAAAGGAAAAACTGATGGTTGCTAGTTGGGAGGGGGGCTGGGTATGAGGGAGAGGGGGAAGGGATTAGATAGCATAAATAGGCAACTACAATATTGCCACAGGGATATGAAACACAGTTCGGGGAATATAATAATGTTGTAAAAATTTTGTGGCATGTCAGATGGTCACATGTCTTGTTAGGGAGACCACTTCATGAATGGAGTAGAGGTTGATCACTGCACTGAACACCTGAAGGTGATGTTGTATAATATTGTATGCCGACTGGAATTGAATATATAGATAGTCATGGGATGTGGAGTATACTGTGGAAGGGAGTCAAAGGAATTGTAATAGATATGTATGATGTGGGGGGAGTGGGGTGGTGAACTGGGGAGGGGGATTGTCACTTTGAGGGGTAAAAAGGATAACTATTGCACTGTGTTGTACACCTGAAACTAATTTTTTTAAAAATGTTTATTTCACAATAAAAGAATTAAAAAAAAAAAAAAGAAAATCAGCTCTCTGGTACATGCAGAGTTTGGTCCAGGACCCCAGCTCTCACTGTACCCCTGAACACTAAGGATATTGGGATATCTACCAGGAACTGACAGGAGTTCAGAAAGCTGGCTTCACCAAAGGGATTCCACAAAGTGACCTCCTTGGGAGGACAATAAGTGAACCCACCAATCTGGAGGCCCATCTCCTGCTCCCCTCAGGCAGCAGTCCAGGGGGATCAGCAGCAGAAACAGGAGTCACCGTTCCCTAAGATTCCCGAAGTGTGCTGGGGTTCTCCATCACTCATCTGGACACTATTAGGCACTGGCAGGTTGTTCTCATGCTACGCCTCCCCAGGGCCTCCCTCAGCTCAGCTGTGGTCAGTCAGTGAGGCCAGCAGTTCAGACAATGACGATGGAAGGGACATGAGGCTGAGTGGCTGGAGCCTGAGCACTTGTCCTGACTTCTGGAGTCAGTTCCATCCTCTGGATGGGGAGGGATGGGCTAGACCTCTGTCAGACTCCAGATAATGTCATCCATAGAATAACTCAAGCAGGACCTGATGTCACTCAATTTACCTGGAAGGAGTCCAGCATTTCGTGTTTAAAGTCTCCTGTTTGCCTGGCATCCCAGGGAGACCAGATCACATGCTGAAGAGAAATGTCTGCAGTCAGAGTTTCCAACTGAATCAGGCTGAGTCAAGGTCAGAATGTGACTCCATGGCCCCATGGGCCTCCTCCCTGCCTGACAATGACCCGAGCTCCCATTCCATCATTCCTTCATTCTTCACTCCACAAATATTTGCTGAATGCTGTGAGCTCTGTGCTGGGTCTTGAGGACACATAGGGATGAACAATGCAAGGCACATGCCCCTAGGAGCTTTCAGTTGAGAAGCCACAATAAGGAATCTCCCTGAAGTCACCAAGTGTTGGTTAGTGCCAGCTTCTGTGCTGTCCCCCAGGCTCATGGGGGGACACCCAGGCTCTCAGATAGAGGTGCTCTGAATCCAACACGGGAGACAAGTCGTGAACACAGGGCATGCCAGGTGCCCTGTCTCAGGCGCTCTGTTACCCGGAGCCAACCGTGGGGTCCCTTCTGAGCAGGTTTCCCAGAGTAGTCCTTGACGTGACCTTGGGAAGCTTGTAGGTGTTGGGGAGGAAGGATGTGTCTAGATGCGTTCAGGGATGGTAAAAACTTGGTGTGCTGTCGTGTCTGTACAGTGTAAGGGAGACAAACCTACGGAGGTGGAGGCTGCCTGAGAAGGAAAAACTCGGGCACCCTGGGGAGGGACTTAGATTTTTTTCCCCTTGGGGGTGATAGGGAGCCACAGAGTTTTAAATAGGCTTAGATTTCCATTTTAGAAAGAAAGGTGGGAAAAGTCTGAGGAAAGGGGGCAGTAAGTCTGGGAGGAGGAAACCTGGGTGCACCGTTGGATGTGGAGTGGAGAGGAAGAAGCTAGGATGACTCTCGGGCTTGGTTCTTGGGGCCATTTACTGAGGGAATGCCGGAGGCTTCTGAGGAGATAGTGATGGTAGGGTCTGTGTGCATTGGCTGCTATCAACTGTGGAACATGGTTCACATCATCCGAGTTAGGGATAAAGGACAGGTCATTGAGAGTAGGGAGAAAGGCCTTCACATGGCAGTGATAGGGAGCCTTATGATGGAGGATGTTTAAAGGATAGAGAGGGGCCATGTCTGCAAGCAGAGGATGAAAAGCCAAGGAGAGGAGGGGAGCAGAAAGTGGCTCCAGAGACTGAAGTTGGTGGGTGGAGTCTGCAGCCCTAGACAGAGGCAGTCATGGCCCCAAATCGCTCCTTGGCTTTTGGTGGAAAAGGCAGATGACACAGAGGCAGCAGGAAATTCTCTGTCATTTCGTCATTGCGTGAGAGACGTCCAGCCAGATCTGGCAAATTGCCCAGATGCCTATGGTCTGACTCAGTCCCCTTCCTGCTGCTTCACAGAAACTCAAAACATCTGTGCAATTGAATAGAAGCATCAAATGCCACTTACCTGCCCCTTTGGGTGTGTTTAATATCTCTGTGCTGAGTGAGCTAAACATTTTATTCTCCAGGTAATGTGTGCTCATTGCAGGAACATTAGAAAATGTAGGTAAGCAATAGGAAAAAAAGAAACGCTCGTGAGCCCCCACCCAGAAGTAAATGCTGTTGACATTTTACTGTCGATCCATCCAGGCTTTTTTTCTGTTTATTTCCATGTATTTTGTAAAAATATACAGACACCTGGAGAGACGTGTGGAAGGGGGTCACCGCACTGTGTCCGGTGTTGCACCTTGCTATGCACTTTTTCTTATCTAACTCTCTTTGCTTAAACTTTGGTCCACCCTCAGCAGAGTCCCCCTGTTATAGCTCATGGGGAACACCTGTCCGCCCACTGGAATGACAGCTCTTGGTAGGCAGTGATGGTGGCTTTTTCATCTGTCTCTCCCCACTGCCCAGCACAGGCCTGGCTCCCTGTAGGTCCTCAATGGGGAGCTAAAAAAATCCTCTGCTGAAGACATTCCATGGATGATGACAAACACAGGCAGATTAAACAGCCTGGCACCCCAGAGTGAGTCACGTGTTATACCCCTCCCTGCCCAGGGACAAGGGTGCCTTTGCCTCAGTGTGGCTGCAGCCAGCCCCTCCCTGCTGCCCGCTCACATCACCTGTGCACTCAGCTTCCAGCCCGTCCAGCTGGGAAAACAAGGGGTCTGAGTGCATGTGCTTCCTCCTAGGCTATTTTTACTCCTTGAGTCCCCACCCCGGAAACTTACTGTCTAAGAGGAGGAGCCCTCCTTTCTCTCTCTGTTTACTCACTCTGGAGGCTCCCTCGGCATCCTAACTCCAGCTCCAGCTATGGAAATCTCCCACTGAGGAGGTAACACCGCAGCTGGCCTGGGGTCCCAGGAGGCCTGGGCACCCCATGCATCAGGGACCACAAGCAAGCAGAGCCTGGCTGGTTCTGGCCTGGGGGCGGGGCTCCGGGCCTGGGGGCGGGGCTCTGTGCCTGGGGCGGGGCTCTGGGCCCGGGGCGGGGCTCTTTCAGTAATTTCTCTGAGCAGAGTGCCCCAGGCTGCTCCTAGCAGAAGTGCCTGCTGTTCTCCGCCTTCACCCATTCCTCTGCCATTCGTTTCTTGGAGATGGTGGTGCCCAGGTCCGCAAGAGGATTCTGCGGTCTGAGACATGAATTGCCAGAGGGCTCTTCCATCCAGCATTCCAGTCAACGGGGCAGAAAGACAGCCCATTTTAAAGTCTCTATCTTTTCAGAAGAGGAGGATTTACAGTCTGCTTATGTAGATTTTTACAATGGAGATACACTTGACAATAACTGTGTAAATTGAAGGTATACAACTGTTGATTTGATCCATGTATGTATTGCCTGATTGCCACTATAGCTTAGAGAGCACCTCCATCACCTCTCATAATTATCATTTCGTGTGTGTGTGTGTGTGTGTGTGTGTGTGTGTGTGTGGTGCGAATATTGAGACCTAGTGTCTTAGCAACGTTGCAGTATAAACACAGCACCTGACTGCACTCGCTATGCTGTATGTCAGATCTCCAGGACTTACTCATCTTCCAGTGGCAAGTGCGTACCCCTTAACAACACCTCCCTGTCTCTGAACCCCAACCCCTGGTGACCATCATTTGTACTCTCTGTTCCTGTGAGTTTGGCTTTTTAAGATTCCACATATAAGTGACAGCACTTAGCATAAGCCCTCAAAATATATCCATGTTGTCGCAAGTGGCAGGATTTCCTTCTTTCTCAAGGCTGAATAATAATAATACGTATAGACCACATCAGTCATCTGCTGATGGACACTGAGTTTGTTTACATCTCTAGGCTATTGTGAACAATGCTGCAATGAACTTAGGGGTGCAGACATCTCTTTGATATGGCGTTTCTATTCTTTTTGGATATAGATCCAGGAATGGAATTGCTGAGTCATATGGTACTTCTATTTTTAATTTTTTGAAAAACTTCCACCCTGTTTTCCACAGTGGCTGCACCAATTTACGGTCCCACCAACAATGCATGAGCGTCCCCTTTTCTCCACATTCTTACCAGCACTTGTTTCTTGAATTCTTGATGAGAGCCATCCTAACAGGTCTGAGGTGGCATCTAACTATGGCTTTGATTTGCATTTCCCTGATAATCAGTGATGTTAAGCACTTTTTCTTGAACCGGTCCGCCATTTGGATCTTTTCTTTGGAAAAAAAAAAAAGTCTATTCCATTCCTCTGCCCATTTTTTAAATTATTTATTGAGTTGTATGAGCTTTTGAAAATACGCATATATTTTTGAAGAGTAACCCCTTATCCAATATATGTTTTCACAAGTGCTTTCTCTCATTTTGTAGGTTGTCTTTCAATGGGGTGCTTACATAAGTGGGGTCACCATGTTGTTTCCGCTGTTGTACTTTGGGTGCACTTTTTCTTCTCTAATCCACTTTGCTTAAGCTTTGGTTCATCCTCATCAGAGTCCTGCTGTTGTGGCTCATGGGGAACACCCATCTCCCCCACTGGACTGACAGCTCTCGGTAGGCAGTGATGGTGGCTTTGCCATCTTTGTCTCTCCACTGCCCAGCACAGGCCTGGCTCCCTGTATGTCCTCAGTGTAAGTTGGGAGAACTATAAAAATCCCCTGCTGAAGACATCCCACCGGTGATGGCAAACACAAGCAGATCAAACAGCACCCCAGAGCCAAACACCCTTGTGACTATATTGGACCCACCTGGACAACTGAAGCTAATTTCCCCATCACAAAATATTTAAGCTAACCACATCTGCCAAGTTCTTTCTGCTGTGTAAGGTAACATATTCACAGGCCCTGGAACTTGGGGCGGGGCCATCTTTGGGGGAAAGACATTCCTCTGCCTACGACAGTGCATCAGGGCAATAGTGAGTAGGGACAATAAAACAAATACATAGCAAAATTACCTTCCCAGTGTTTAACTCCAAAATCAGCACATAATAGATGAGAAGAGCACGTAGAAATGCCCCCTCCAGGGGTGCTTCCCAGGCCAGGGGCTAGCAGTGGGTGGGGTGATGTAGGAAGGACCGCAGAGGAAGGGCCATCAAGAGGACAGATGTTTTTGGGGGCACCCAAATCTGTCCAGGGCCAGGGGTGTTCACATGACCTGATGGGAATGTCTAGATTTGTTAGCCACCAAAACCTGAGGTCATTAATGCAGACCCCACTCCCCCAATACCTCCAGATTATGACTGGATTTCTTTGGGGAGTTTTCCTGCAGGGAGAGGATGTTGATACTCAGGTCTCAGGTCTTATAAGTTAGCCGCAGTGAGTGACTCAGCACCACCAGGATCTATAAACTCAGAGAAATGGAAGGTCATGAACTTCGGGGCTCAGGAACTGTCACCAAGGAGTGCTACCCTGGGAAGGGTTCTTGGGCCTGCTAGTTGACCCAACCCTGGTGACGCTATACACTGCCTTTGAGACATAGGAACTTGGTTCATTGTCACTGAGCAGTAGCAGTAGAGATTACTTCCAACTTTTCTAAACATGTGATTCAGACAACGTGACTCACCATGGTTTTTACTATTTCCACCCCAACTTCAATATCCATGGTTAACAAGCCAATTATGTAAAACAAAGCCTGCTTGGGAAAAAAAAATCACAAGAAGAAATAAAATATTCCAGAGGCAGTGTGCTGTGATAGCAATAGGGCTGATGGCAGGATTTGAATGTGGCCCTTTTCCATCTCTGAGCCTCAGTTTCCCTGTCTGTAAAATAAGGAACATGGTCTCAATCTGGAATTTTCAACCCCGCCTGTACATTAGAACCACCCAGTGAGCTTGTGGAAAATGTCCGCGCCTACATGTCACCAGGGCTGAAAACCACCCTGAGTGATGTCTCTGAGTGACTGTCAAAGTCCTTCCCACACTACTCTATCATTACATAAAATATCTGAAATTTTTCTTTTTTTTTTTTTGAGGGCAGTGTCACTGGCCCTCATATGTGGGACCGAACCGGGGCCGCTGGCTTCCGAGGCCAGCGCTTAACCACCGCGCCACTCGGCCGGCCCAAATTTTTTTTTTTTTTTTTAGCTGAGCCCTCCTGCCACCTGTTGGCAGCTCAACGGCAACTCAGCTCGGGCTGGCCTCGAACAGTCGTTGCTCAGAGCTCAGCTCGCACTCTTGAGCGAGCTCTTAACCAACTGAGCCACTCGACCGGCCCTTGAAATTTTTCAATGAAAATCTGGGTTCAGATTTGTTGGAGGCACCCCATGCTCCTTACTGAATAGCAAATTCAACTAAACAAAGAAATGAAAATTGAGTGTCTACTACCTACTAAAGCACTAGGTCCTTTAGGGGTTCCTGCCCTGAAAAAGCCTTAGTGTGTGTCAGCTTAGGTGGCCCAAATAATTATAAGTGAAAAGGGATGGACACTGTTCCCTTTAAGACTTGCCATACCCATGTATTAAATGGGCAATTCCTTTAACTTCTGTGGGGCTTCTTTTTCCAGAAATTTACAGCCTGAGTTTTGTGTATACATCCTTTCTTATATTTGTCAGTAAGAAGATAAAGGGAGATATATCTTCACTCTAGCAGCCAAAGTAGCCTCCCTGCCTCCCCACCTGTGGTCTTTACCTAAGCCCACCCACCCCCTGTACACTGAAGTCTAGAAATGGCCCATTATCAGGTTTCACTTTTTTTTTTTCTTTTGAGGGCAGTGTCACTGGCCCTCATATGTGGGACCGAACCGGGGCCGCTGGCTTCCCAAGCCAGCACTTAACCACCACGCCACTCGGCCAGCCCTAGGTTTCACTTTTAATAATCATTGAGTGCTTACTGTGTGCCAGGCATGACTCCAAGAGCTTTATGGATTTTCACTCATTTCAGCTGCAAATGATCCTATGAGATAAACGCTTTCACTTTCCCCATATCACAGATGAGGACAGTGAGACAGAGAGTTCATGCCCCTTGTCCAAGGTTACAGGATTGGTTGGTAGGGAGCTGGGGTTCGAACCCAGAGACTGGCTCTAGAACTCATGCTCCTGACCGCTTATAAATGGATCCTTTGTATAAATGGATCCCTCCATGAAATGTTCTATGGCTGCCCCAAATAATGCTTACAAAACAATGGATAACAACAGGGGAAATGTTTTTATGTCAAAATGTTACATGAAAAGTTAGTAAGATAAACTCTTACATAACTACTGTGATAAAGTCTGTGTAAAGTCAAAAGAAAATGCAAATTACTAAAACAACAGCAATATACACAGTAAAAAAGACTAGAAAAGGGAAAAAAGAGACTGCAAGGAAAATGGAAAAATACTAAGAGAGAGGAGATTCTAGGTAAATTTTAAACTCTCCTTATTTTTTGCTACTTTTTTCATAACAATTATACTTTCTTATAATCTCATCCCCCAGTGGCAAATTAAGTCATCTTTATATTTTGCTGTAAATAGTTGTGAGGGCTAAGCTCTGATATTGCAAAATATAGTTTGGGTTTCAAAAATTGGCAGATCAGTAATTTTGAATTTAAAAGATGTTTTTCTCATGGATATAAGAGTATCCATAATGATTAGATCCTTTTAAAACTAGTATTTTGAACTAAGAGTCTGAGGCATGGGTCTGAGAACTTTCTCTGTATTTCCTTATTTGGTAGGTAGGAATTATTATTAGCCTCTTTGTATAGTTAATAATTAAGCAACAAGTTTGTAAAGCTTGGGAACAGATGCCAGACAGTCTCTGTCCAGAAGCTGTTGCAACAGTCACAAACTTCTCATTAGCCAGTTAGTCCAGCTGAGAGCTGGGGTGTCGTGGTTCGCCATCTTACTTCCTCCCTGAGCAGTTTTCATTGTGAACATGCCATATTTTGGCTACCTCTATAGCTAAAAAGATTTTGATGGCTTTCCTGGGCCCCTAACTTGTCCTCAGAATATTGTTTGTAGGAAAAAAACAGCTTTGGATACCATCATGGGCTTGCAAAATCAGTACCCTGCCCCCCTCTGAAGGTCACTGACACAAAAAAATTAATTTATATAGAAAAGATTTCCCCAGACGGGGTGCTTTATTCTTAGGGACAGCCACAAGTGATGGCTCACTTCTGGCAACTTTCATATGAATTTAGTTCTCCAGCTCTGCCCTCGGCATACACATGGTCCCTGCCGCCTCACCTTGGGCACCATACACCTTGGACTTACCTCCTTCAGGACCCCATGTGGAAGGAGTAGCCATTCCTAGATTTCTTTTGCCGTTTCAAAGGAATTGTTAGTGCTGAGTCAGTGCTATTGTGAGTTCTCTTGGTGGGTCAAGTTCAGGTAAGTGAGAAGCCCAACCACCCACACAGTCTGTATCAGGCCTGCCTAAAATAACATCATTGAGATACCCAGCATTCTTGGTCCAGGTATGATGTCAGGTAAGTGTGAAAAAGCCATTAGGTCATTGGCTTGGGCCTGGCACTGTATTTTGGATATCTGTCCTTACTCTAAAAAGGGCCATTTAATCTCCATCGTGGGAATTCTCCCTTCCATTTCCTATATCAAGGAGAAGAGAGCCCCCCTCTCACTCCCAGGAATCTAGAACCCTCTTGACCCAGCTCAGGAAATGGGGAACATAGCAGAACTGCCTGTGTTATTGGCAGGCATCTGTGTATAACACCTGAAGCCCTATCACCACCCCACAAGCCTGCAGTTCTCTGTGGGTTAGTGCTTGTCATGCATATGGGGAAGGAATCT
Source organism: Aselliscus stoliczkanus (assembly GCA_033961575.1). NCBI lineage: Eukaryota > Metazoa > Chordata > Mammalia > Chiroptera > Hipposideridae > Aselliscus > Aselliscus stoliczkanus. The sequence goes on from CM066739.1 coordinate 105,088,883, forward strand.
GGTCCTTGGATGTGGAGGGAGGGTAGTCACCCAGGCCTCTGGAGAAAGATGCTCTCAGCATGTCTTGATGCCAGCTCAGGGCTGGGTCTGTATAAAAGGTGGGAGCTTCTGACAGCACCTCAGTCTACCTGCCTCCTAGGTGACCTGCTCTGGTCCCTGAAGCAGGGACTCTTGGTGCTGGTGTTTGGGACAGAGAGAAGCCCTGGGGGGAGCACAGTATTGAGGGAAGACAAGCTGAAGGGAGGATGTGGAGGGCCAGCTTTGCTGCAGGGGGAGGGTGGAAGGTCCGAAAGAAGGATCTGTGTCTTTTTGAAGCTGCAAGGGGTTTGCCTGAAGTCTTAGGGTTCCTGGGCTGAAAACTTTGGCCTTTTTCTTGTAACTGATTTTGCGAGATTGGACTTTAAAAATCTGAGCATCATAAAGATGAAACCTTGTGAATTCATATTTCAATTTTAAATGTAAGGGATTTGTCTCGAGTTAGTTGAACTTAAAACTTTTTCTGTATTGTCTTTCGGCTTCATTCGGCTCCTGCTGAGATGTGCTGCCAGCAGGACCAGCAGCAGTGCCAGCCCCCTCCCAAGTGTTCTCTCAAGTGTCCCCCCCAGTGCCCAGCCCCCTGCCCACCTCCAGTCTCTTCCTGTTGTGGGTCTGGGGGTGGCGGCTGCTGCCTGAGCCACCACAGGCCCCGCCGGTCTCTTCGACGCCGGTACCATTACTCTGACTGCTGTGACAGTGGCTGTGGCCACCAATCTGGGGGCTCCAGCTGCTCTTCTGGGGTTTCCAGGTGCTGTTCTGGGGGCTCTAGTTGCTGTTCTGGGGGCTCTGACTGCTGCTGACCGGGCTGTGAGGAGCACCAAGATCAGCTTTACAGGAGCCAAGCTGCCGACGAGCCGGGCCTGAGACTTGTCCTGGTTCCACAGGAAAGGGCGTAGGTAACCGCCTGGATTCCCATCTCCTTGCGCCCGTGTTCATTTGCTGTGAGGGCCAGACCACTGACTTTGGCCTTTGATGCCTGACTCTCCCCTCGACACAGTTCTTTGGGACTGGTGTAGGAGTTCAGTTAGGACGCTGTTTTCTCTGCCACAATAAAGCTTTTTCTCCCCGATGTCACTACCTCCTGATTAAGTTGTCCACCTCTCCCACTCCTCACCCCTTGCAGCAAGCCATCCCCCCTCCCTTTCTCTTAAGTGCATGTGAACACTTTAAAAGTCAGTTTGGGAAGCAGATTTGGCACAGAAGCCACTTAGACCTCTGGGAAACATACTCCTGTTTATGCTCTGAATGTGGGAACTTGAAGGGGAGAGTCGTGTCTGAGACCATCACGTTGACACAAGCATTGCACGCGAGAGTTGGAGACAGGTTTTTGGGGAGAAGGATGGAGATACCCAGAAAGGTCACAGTGAGATGAGATACTGGGGGACGGTTTCCTTCAAGCAAGGTTGAGAGTTTAAAAGGGGCTCTGTCTCCTGGTTATGGGGAGTAAGGTCACCAAAGTGTTCCTTCTGGGCTCCGATGAATGGACACCCTTTACTTCTCTGTTATAATCCCAGGTGTTTCCATCAGTTGACTAGAGAAGAGCTGAGAGGGGAGTGAGTTTAGGAGGCAGGGACGAAATGTCTGAGCCCGTTTTCCCTGGATCCTGAAAGCCTGAGTTTGGGTCTGAGTAGAGGACCAACAAGGACAACCTCCGCCATGTGGCTGGTGTGTGTGTAGAAGGGTGGGGTGAGGGAGGTGGGAAGCAGAGGCACCCTGGGGACTGTATCCGGTTTCCTATTTCCTGTAGGCATAGGCTGATTCCTCCTGGAGCTATTCAGAACATTTGCGGTAGAAATGATCATTCCAAATCAGCCTTTTATATATAGGTATGACAATTAAGTTTGTGAACTTGCCACCGTGCGCTTACATTGGCAGCACTGTACAAACAGCTCAGTGAGGTTTCATAACCTTGGGATATCAGTGTATCACAGCTGTGTTCGGGTGGACATGTGGCGGTGTCTTGCTGAGTGGCGTTCATTATTGTTGTGGTTTGTTTTTTTGTGCTGTCGCAAGAGCAACGAACAAACATTAAATTTTTTGTTAAATTTGATAAGAGTAGAAGTGAAATCAGGGACATGCTAGTCCAAGTTTATGGAGATAATGCCATGAAGAAAATGGCAGTGTACAAATGGATTAAACGTTTTTCTGAGGGGAGAGAACGCATCACTGATGAAGACAGGTCAGAGCGGCCAATAACGAGCAGAATTGATGAAAACATTGCAAAGATTCGTCGAATTGTGTGTCCATATCGTCAGCTGACTGTGAGATGCAAAGCAGACCAAGTAAATGTCAGTAGAAAAACAGGAAAATCTTAACTGAAAATCTTGGCATGAGAAAGGTGTGTGAAAAAAATGGTCCCGAAGGAGCTCACTGATGAACAAAAGCAAAAGAGAGTCGAAATTTACCAAGACCTTTTGGAGAGGCAAGATGATATTTTGGGCTGTGTTATCACTAGTGCTGAAACATGGGTGACCCAATACAACCCTGGAACAAAGCATTGAAGTGCACAATGGAAGTCAGCCAGTTCTCCACGACCAAAAAAGTTCTGTCACTCCAAATCAAGAGTCAAACGATGTTGCTAATCTTTTTTGATATCAGAGGGATTATTCACTATGAATTTGTACCAACTGGACAAACAGTTAACCAAGTTTACTATTTGGAGGTACTGAAAAGGCTACATGAAAAAGTTAGACGAAAATGATCTGAACTTTTTGCCAACAATTCATGGCTCTTGCATCACGACAATGCACCAGCTGACACGATACTGTCTATGAGGGAGTTTTCAGCCAGCAAATAAATAACTGTATTGGAACACCCTCCCTGCTCACCTGATCTGGCCCCCAATGACTTCTTTCTTTACCCAAAGATAAAGGAAATATTGAAAGGAAGACATTTGGATGACATTCAGGACATCAAATGTAATATGATGACAGCTCTGATGGCCATTCCAGAAAAAAGAGTTCCAAAATTGTTTTGAAGTTTGGACTAGGCACTGGCATTGGTGCATAGCTTCCCAAGGGGAGTACTTCGGAGGTGACCATAGTGATATTCAGCAATGAGGTATGTACACTTTTTCTAGGATGAATTTGCGAACTTAATTGTCAGACCTCATACAAGATAAACAACTAGGCCTTCCTTTGGTAAGAGTTAACAGTGAGGGGTAAAGTGAGTTAGTATATGAGGCCATAGTATGTCCATATAATGACGTGGTCAAATCATCTCTCAGAGAAGATCCTGTCTTCAACTTGTTACTTCATTCCTTCCTTCTCTAATACTGACCTCACTTTTTGGAATGTCTCATCTGTATTCACCAACAGGTGACCCTAGGTACATGCAACCTGTTAATCAGGCTCTAAAGTCATGTTAAATGAAACTGGTATTTTTTGTGACTTAACCCATCTTTGTCTGTTCCCTCATGCCACTCCCAGCTCACTCACACCCAAACATGTCTCACCATCAACTCTTGAATTCTTAGTCTTGGATTTCTTTCTATGTATTTATTTAAAAAATTTTTTTTAGTTTTGGATTTCTTTTATCTCACATTCATGATTGCAGGCAAGTGCATTGATTAAGGAGCAGTTCTGAAGCCAGTTGACCTCCAAAGTCTCTTCCAGTTCTTAAAAGTTAGTTATTCTAAAGAAACATTTTTCATGGACACTTGGAACCTTGGGAAAGATCTCCCTCCCTCACTTCCTCGTTTTCTTCTTCTCTTTTCTTCCTCCCTCCCTCCTTTTCTTCCTTCCATCTTTCCTCCTTCCCTCCCTCCCTCCCTTTTTCTCTTATCTCCCTCTTTCTTTTCCTTCCTTCCTTCCTTCCTTCCTTCCTTCCTTCCTTCCTTCCTTCCTTCCTTCCTTCCTCCCTCCCTCCCTCCCTCCCTCTTTCCGTTTGGCAGTGGCTCCAGAGAGACCCTATCTTCAAAGGGAGTTTGGGGATGGGGTGAGGAGCAGAGAGGCCCGCAGGCTGGCTTGGCATTGTCACAGGACCGGTATCCAGCACAGTTTTCTCTTCGACCCACCATGGCTGTTGGGATGTGGTAACATGACTACATTCACAGTCTTTCTGGTCTTAACGGCTCCGTAACTGCCTGGGTTTTTCTTCCTGCCTCCAGTGACAGAGAGCAACCACCACTGGGATTCCCACAGGCACATCCCTGCCGTCGCCTTCACTCAGTGTCCTCTGGATGCATCTGGATGAAACCCAGCAGGCTTCTCACTAGCATGTGGCCTGACTGGAGGATCCAAGGCCCAAGAACCAGAGAGACACAAACCAAGACACCAGGTGGATGAACGATCAAGACATGACCACACACAGATGTGAGCGGGATCAGTGTGTGTGTGTGTGTGTGTGTGTGTGTGTGTGTGTGTGTGTGTCCATGTCCATTGTAGAAAAGGGCAAAGACAACAGGTCCTGAGAAGGGACCGCAGACCTCTCCTCACTGAGCCTCTGTGTGGTGTCTTCACCCACACAGCCCTCCCAGCTATGAACCGTGTCCTGTTTGGAAAGTAAACAAGCCACAACAATCCTGGCACCTCTGTGCAGTGACTTGAACATGAACGTGCACCACCTACTGTGTTACCTAAGTGACAAATGTCTCTGGGATGTGAGTGTCAGCTGAGCCTGTCTATTGGGAAACAGACTCCTCCCAACACCCAGCACCTATTATAATCTATAAAAGGTTCTCTGGCTGGAAGCCACTCAGTCCACAGCCTAACAGGTGGCCCGTTCCAGTTGGAGAACTGAGTGTCTTCCGGTGGCATTCGGGACTGGTGAGTCTCTAAACAGGATCTGGGGAGGAAGTTGGAAAAAGGTGAAGGCAGAACACAGCGGGAAGGAGAGCCTTGGAATATGCATTAGGCATCAACTGAGCCAACCTCTGGGGACTTCTGCAAGGCTCCTCTGCAAGTCTGTGGCAGAGCTGTGCCTAGAACCCGGCTCTTTGGCTCTCAGGTCTGGGACACATTTCCATCTTTGGCACCACTCTCCTCTTCTTGTGGTGTGGGAAATGGCAGGCATGGGCCAGAAAGAATGACCTAGACAGACATGTTTCTGGCCTTTGTGGATTCTTCAGACCCGCTTTGGGGATGCAGGAGTGATTGGGGAGTTTCTAACGGATGTGGTGCTCATACAATGCCAGTAACTATAGGAACATCACTTGGAAGTCTGTGGCCACATGAGATGGGGGGGGGGGGAAGAACCAGGAGAATTCTGGACTGGATCACACAGCTACATTGCCTCAATATCCTCGTTGTGCCCCATGGAGGAGAGCTTGGGTGGTCCTTATTCTAACCCCAGGAAATGGGAATCCACTGACTGCACAGACTGTTTCCCGGCTCTGTGCATGTGTAACGCATAGGAAACACCTCTTTGAGGGTTGTTTCTTTGCTCCCCCTCTTTTCTTCCTTGCACCGGGCCAGGCTCGCTTGCTCACAAAAGCCCAATCTCAAGAGCCCCGAGTTCCACTGTTGGAAAGAAAAGGTCCGTCTACCTTGGGAGTGAAAGGCTGCTTTTCTTGCAGGTTCACGGTGACGATCCCGCGATGTCCTCCCAGCAGAGCGCAGCTTCAGCCAAGGGCTTTTCCAAGGGCTCTTCCCAGGGCCCCTCCCCGTGCCCCGCTCCGGCGCCCGCCCCGGTGCCCTCCCGGGCCTCCTCATCCTCCTGCTGTGGCTGCTGCGGCGGCGACTCCGGCTGCTGCGGGGACTCGGGCTGCTGCGGCTCGGTGTCCACGGGCTGCTGCTGCTTTCCTATGAGGCGCCGCCGGCAGCGCAGGAGCGGCTGTGGCTGCTGCGGAGGCGGCAGCCAGAGGTCGCAGTGCTCTGGCAACACCCAGAGCCCGGGCTGCTGCGGCAGCTGCTGAGGCCACTGCTGCCCAGCAGAGCTGCGGGACAGCCACCTGCCGCCCCGGCCGGCCTGCTGCTCCTACCCCGAGTCTCCGCCACTGGTCACCAAGATCGCGCTCGGGGCTGGGCCTCCGAGCTTGCCCCCATCAAGCTAACTGCACTTGGGTGTCCAGAAACCCAGCCTGTTCTCAGCCCGCAAAACTCCCTGATCCCTGTGTGATTTTCCTCCCCGGATGGGACACTGGACTCTACTGTCTGCATGGGCTCGCATGCAGTACGTGCTCAATAAATGCCTATGGATCTGATTGCCTTTTAAAGACATATCATAATAAAGCTACCTCCTGAGAACACCCCTCTTGCTGTTTGTTCTTTCATCTCTGTATTTGTTGTCATGTTCTGCCACTCCATCCTCTCCCTCTCCCTCAGCTCTGGCTTGGCATATGTGTAAAAGGCAGAAAACTAAAATTCATATTTAAACAAGGATGCCTTTTTGGAACTTCATCATCACAGCAGAAATTGTCTGTGGAGCCAGGCAGTTTCTAAGGACTTGCTGTGACATGCACCATCTCATTTCATTCTCACGATGACTCAGTGAGGGGCCGTTATCCCCATTTTGTAGAAGAGAAACTGAAGACACGTAACTTGCTCATAGTCACTCAGCCAATAAGTGATGGAGGAGACCAGATGCCCAGCTCCAGGGCTTATGCTCCTAACTGTTTTGCTGGGTCTTCCCCCAAAACTTCCAGAGCCTTGCCCGTTCTCCTACCCACTGGTCCCGGGCAGCTGAGACACAAAGGTTTGCATCTGCAGCTCTTGGCTTTGGAATCAGGCAGCTGAGACTTTTTTTTGTTTGTCACAGAGGGTCACTGACCCACTACTGTGCTTGCTGGGTAGTAGGATGTCCCCAAGCTAGGCCTTTCAGGAGACTGGGAGCCTCCCTCTTCATGTCTCATCCTTGCAGCTGAGGCCCGACCAGGAGCCACCGGCTTCCAGGATGCTGGGGGTGCAACGTGCCACGCTCAGAAACGTGGGAATGTCATTGTCTAGAGGTGGTGGTTGTAATGGTGGTGGTGTGGTCACCCCAATGGGTCAGAAAGCCAGGTCTATGGACATAGATCTTACCGCTTATTTCCACAAAAGGAAGAGGGAGTACAGCACTCCCCAAAGTGATGTCTGCTGGCTCAGGAGGGAGGAGGCCATAATAACTGTGATAATGGTAACAGTAGCTGCTCCTTACCACGCACTTCCTTTGTTCCAGGCACAAGGCTTGGCACTTTACATATCTCATTTAACCCTCACAGTAATCTCAAGATAGAGACATGAACTTACCTGTTTTTTTATATGTGGGTAAATGGTTCAGAGAGTTTCAGAGACTTGGCCCAAGTCACACAGTGTATGTCCAAAGCCCCCAGACCACAAGTGAGGGAGATGAGATTTGAATCAGGGTCTGTCTGACTCCAAAGTCCATGTTCTCAGAAGCAAAGTGTCAGGGCTGAGTATGTGCCAGGTACATGTTAGAAATCACTACCACCCAAGAGGCTGTCAGGCTCTGCTGACACACCCGGGCTCTTAGAAAACTGAAGCTTGGCTTCGTGCCTACTATTACACCAGTGACCCAGTGACTGGCAAGCTCTGTCATGGCATCCACCCAGCAAAAGGCACTTGCTCAGAGATGAGGTCAGAAACGCTCCATTGACTCATCCAGGATGTTTAAAGCTGAGGCCAAATGACCCCTGTCATGGAGGCGCTGACAGGCAGCCCCACTCTGAGTGGGAGGGGCCCTTCCTTCCATCTCTGAGATTCTAGGGTTCCCAGTGGGAGGTGATTTGTGGAAACTGTTTACAAACAGATGATGTCACTTGGGGACCTGCCTGTCCCACAAGTGACGTGTGTTGCAGCAACAGGCCCCGGGACTTGGGACTCAGTGGCGTGGTGAGGCTGGAAGGGAGTGCTGCCCGACTCAGAAGACAAAGGCTGAAAAGCCTGCTTGAGGGTTGGGGAGGACCCTTAAGCAGGAAGCTGAGGACTGAGTTTTGGGGAAGACAGTGAGTGATTCACCAAGAGACATGTAAATCCAAATGGAAGTGTACAACCTTACACAAGGGGCCCATTGATATGGATCAAGGGCTGACGGTAGATAGGGGTACCATCAGGCTCATATAATCCTTGACCTCTAGGAAGCCACCGTGAGGGGGCTTTGATGAGAGAGCTTTGGGCGCTCTAAGAATAGTTTTATTGTGGAAACCTAGAAAGCTACTTTGGTTGGGCTAGAGCTGTCAACTCACGGCCCCACAGCCTTTCCTCATTTCTAGCAGCAGGCAACACTGTATGCATGGCAGAAGCATTCCCTCTGAGGTGGCAGCAGTAGCCCCTCAGAATGCCAGGGCTGAGGGGATTCGGCGATATGAATTCCTACTCACAGGTCATCACACAGTACAGTGTGACGGGCAGAATTGGTTTACTGTTATCTTTGGCTCATAAGACAGTATTGCTAATAAGACACTGACAGCATTGTTGAATGTATTTTATACAAGATGGCTCCAACTTAAATTATGTTATTTTACTGATAATAGTAACAACTGATATTTGAATAAAACTTAGCAGTTGATAAGGTGTTTTCACATATCTCACAATCCTGTGAGCTAAGTATTGCCTTCCCTGTTTGCGCCAGTCCTTCTGATGCCTCTTCTCTGAGATAACTGAATAATGTCATCCAATTAATTATTTAGGGACAATGCTATATTTGTCATTGCACCCCTTGCATCTAAATCTGTACCCAGCATGTATTAGAGGTCAATAAATAAATAAATAAGTACTTATTAGGGCATCAAGTGTAGAGTATTGTGCTAAATAATTCTAGGAGATGCACAAAAGAATTACTTGACCTCAAGGAGTTGTATAGTCTGATTCAGGAAATGTGGTAAATAATCATACAAGGTGTGAATAACCTCACATATGAGAAATAATGTCACATGTATGTATGCAAATACATACACTATACACAGATACATACGATACACACAAAAACAAGAGACACAAGAACATGGCATAGACAATGGCTGTAGGTAGTCAACTGAATTTAGGGGATTTGTCACAGGACTTAAATGAGGGCAAGTGACCGTGGGCTGGGTGAGTCACATGACTTCATGGGGGGATCTGAGCTGGGTCTGAAAGACAGAGACATTTCAGAGAGGCAGAGATTCATTCTTTTATGTATTTATTGATCTCCATCAAACACTGTTCCTGGTGCTGGGACAGCACGAGGATTGAGAAGGAGATCCTGCCTGAAGGGACCGCCCCTTCTGGGGTGCAGGCAGACAGGAAAGGGAGCAAAAATGTCCGATTCTTCCACATACATGAAAAGTGCTGTGATGGCAATAAGGAAAACAGAGACGGAGAGTTAAGTAAAGGTGTGTGGGGGGTTTAGATGAAGACCAGGATGAAGACCAGGGAAGGGCTCTCTGAGGAAGCACTATTTGAGCAGAAAAGGTGGGAACCATCTCACAGAGCAGGAAAGCACATGTTTATGAGTTCCTGCCTGGCTGGCAGCCTGAGGCTACAGATGTTTAAGGGCTGCTCACAGTTTCCTTGGTCCCCTTAGAGACTTTCCCTTATCAGGAAGTTGCTTGGAATTCCAGCTGCTTGCATGTAACTTTGATAGTGAGAGCGATCATGTATTATGATTTCACTCAGTCCTCATAACTGTTCCACAAGGCGGCTTTGTCCCCACTTTATAAATATGAAAACTGATACAGAGCTGTGAGGTCCCAAGGTTGCACAGCTTGTAATTGGCAGAACAGGGCTTTGAACAGGATGTGTGTGATTCTAAAACCAGAGTTCTGAACACTGAGCTATAATACGCATTTCTGGGAAACAGGGGAGAAGTTTCACGTTTGGACAGAAGGAGGAGAAAGGAGAACCAAGAGAGAGGCAGTGGTGTAGAAAGACCATGAGGACCCATCCTCAGAGAGGGAGAGGTGAGGCCAGGTCATGGATGGTTTTGAGCAACAAACAAAGGAGCTGAAACTGTATCACATTTGTGGAGTGCGATGGTAGGAAAATGGTTCTGAGAGAAGTAGTTAGAAAGATAGAAGTTGGCCTATAGTGCTCTCTTAGATGACCCTGAGGTTAATTAGGCAGCAATGATTAGGGTGCTGTAAAGGAAGAAATGAGTGGAGATAATACAGTGCATCACCTTGAGAAGGCACAGTGGCCCAGGCTTGAAATGGGAATCTGAACTCAGTACATGGCAGTGGATATAAGAAAAGGAAGTGACAGACATGAAAAAACATTTGTCTGGAAGGAAGAAGAGTAGACAGAACTGGGTGATGTTTTGGGACGGAGGAAGAGGAAGCAATTGGGTGTCTCTGAAGCTTTGTGCCTGGTGACTGAGAAATGGTGACCCCACTGACAAAACAGAGATGTCAGGAGAAAGAACCAGTGTGGGGAGAAAGAGGGAATTTCAGCCCAGGACATGTGGCATGTGAGGCAAGACATGACCATGAGACAGGATATGGGGCTGGAACTCCAGGCAGAGATCCCTGAAAATGTAGAGAAATAGATAATAATAAGTCACACAGAGGTGACAGTCAAATCCGTGGGGTTGGATACAGTCCCACCTAGGCAGCGAATGTTACTGAGAGAACAGACCTGATCTGCCTTGTTCCTTGGAGTAACCTCGGTGTAAAGAGCAGGGATATCAAAGACACTCCATAAATGCTGGGGGTGCTAAAAAAATGTATACAAGTGGACACTTTGGTCTACGTTGCTTGAGCAGTAGTTCACCATAATCAGAAGTGTCTGGATGCTGATGGTAACCACTTTGAGCACCTCTTGTAATTGCAGAAGTCAAACATGACTTGTAGGGCCAGCCGAGTGGTTCAGTTGGTTAAGAGCTCTCTCAAGAGTGTGAGCTGAGCTCTGAACAACTGCAGTTTGATGCCCAGCCTGAGCTGAGCTGCCAACAGGTGGCAGGATGGCTCAGCTAAAAGCAAAACAAACCAAAACAAACAAACAAATAAACAAAATGTGACTTGTATTTATCTTTTGTTATTGGTATATATCGAGTATTAAACAATTTTAATAGTTTTTTTTCTTTTTTAAAATGTGTATACATTTTTTGGGGGGCACCCTCTGTATGTGTTAGGTGAATGAATAGATGAATGGGCAAAAAAGAAAGTCAAGAGTTGAGTCGAGGGAGAAATTAAGCAGTTGGGAGGAAGTCGAGTTCCAGGTGAAGAGGGTAAAGATGAAGTCAGAGAAATTACCCAGAGATTTGGACTGGGCAATTGATAAGCTATTTTGGGGTCTCAGGTTCTAGAAATCCAGGTGGAGGAGAACCAGGACAGTGCAGAGCTGTCATCCATGTCAGCTTAGTCATACAGGCCCTTCCTTCCCCTTCCATGACCGTGTTGGTACCTTTAAACCCTTGAACAGTTATAGTAGGAGATTCCATCTGGCAGGATAGCAGTTCCATCTCAACCAGGTGGAACAGGTAGAACAGGACAACTGGCATCACCGTGAGTAAGGACAACATCCCCGATGACACTGCAGGAAATCAGATTGAGCTGGCCGTGCCACATCTGAAATATGTTGGCTCGCCTCAGAATACGTCCACCCTAGAGAAGCAAGTATCTCCTCTTCTCGTACAGACATCACACCAGGCAAGAGCCATGGTTCCTGACCTATCTCATTTAATGCCAGGCCTCATTCTAAGAAGACGCTTGTTCTACTGCCAATGATGTAGCTGTATCAGCTCTGTGTGTTCAGAAGCTCAACTTTCAGTGTTCCAAGGCCATTTTTTCCATGTGTCTGAAGTGTGATAACAGGTATCTGAAAGTCAGGAATTAATCTTGACTTCCTCTAGCCTCCCTCCCCTCAGTGATTTTCTGTTCATCCCTAACTGCCACCTTTCATGCATTAAAAATTCCTTGATCACTTACTGTAGGCTAGGCACTACATAATACAAACAAGTCTGCTCCAGTATGTTAGCTGGAGAGAACGACAAATGTCTTTCATGTCATAGAAGACAGTGTCATAGTATGGCATCATGTGATATGTGCTCCAAGTCGGCCCCTGAAGTCAGCACCACTGAGAGGGGATCACTCATCCAGCGGAGGCAAAATGTATCATTTGAACTTGGTTCTGAAAGGTGCGTAGGAGTTGACCAGGCTGAGAAGATAAGACAAAATACTTCAGTTAAAGTAAACAAACTTCAGTGTGAAGCCTTCATGGGACAGGTGAGCGTGTGTTTTGTAGCAAACAATTTTGCCTGGCTGGTGCCCAGGGAAACCAAGGCAGGTGAGATTACACAGCTGGGCAGGGGACAGATAAGGCAGAGCCTTGAACAATGAGCTACAGCTCCTGGAACTTTATCCTGGAGGCATGATGAGCCATGGCATCTCGTTAGGTCTCTCTCATATGTTTGCAATCATATAAACTTCTTTAGCTTAAACAATAGGGACGTTAATTTCATCTTTAGCTACACTGGCCATTTCTCTTTTCTTAGTGTCTTCCCTAAATGTCAAAGCTCCATTTATTGTTTTACCTTTTATTTAAATCTTCCTTAATACCACCAAATAATGCTTGTCCCACCAACCATTATGCTAGATGGTCTCATACCAGAGTCACCAAGTCGTCTCTTGTCCAATGGTCTTTCTCAGTCCCCATGATCCTGGTCCTCAGTGCAGCACTGCCCACTGTTGATCAGCTTCTGACCCTCCCTTTGGGACACTGTACTTCCTTCAATGTTGTCTAACGCTTTGGGTGCTTTCTTCTACAATTTCTTCTATGCTATTCTCTTTTCTAGCTCCACTTCTAAATCTGTATGTAACTTAGGTTCAGCATGTAGGTCTCTGACTTTTTCTTTTTACAGAGATAGCTCATTTATTTACTCATTACTCACACTTTTGTTGAGGGCCTAATATGTGCTAGGCTCTTGGTAAGAATTTCACACAGAAAGATACAATCTGGGTGGTTCCTTTACGTGGGTGTCTCCAAATCTCTATCTCTAGCCACATGTCCTGCAAATTATAGGTTAAAAAAAAAAGTCTGATTCTCACAAAAGAGTTTCATTTGGATATCTCAGACACATCTCAAACTAAACATAACTACCTCACAAACCAGTTTTTTCTTTCCCTTCAGATTTCAATCCTTCAGATGGTGGGGTCACTGTCACCATCTACATTTGAAACTGCAGTGAAATCTTTGACTCTTTCCTTTTCCTTGCTTTTGTATCTAACTAGTCTCCAAGCTGTATTGTTTTTTCTTTCCCACTAGTTCTCCCTGTTGCCTTTTTCTTTTTTTTTTAAAAGATTCCACTGGGAAATTGAGGGAGGGGAACGGAACAGACAAGTTGCTGTCCTTTTTTTCTTCAGTCTAGTTGTGTAAGACATCACTTCACTGGCCCATGTTGGTATTATCATTGTGCTCTTCCCGGGTGAGGCAGATCAGTCACTGGCCACTGGATGGCTGCTCACGGCGGCTCTTGGCAGCTCACGCTGGATGCTGGCCGCTCACACTGGCTGCCGGCCACTCACTGTAGGTTATGGCAGCCCACTGCAGCAGGGGCTGAGGCTTATGCAGTCGCTGGCAACTCATGGCAGCCCAGCTCCAGGTGGAGCTGTTGTTCACCATCTTAGCTGTAGAGGGCAGTGTCACTGGCTCTCCTGTGGGATCTGAACCGGGGCCCTACTGCTCAGAGCTGGTGTCCCAAGACAGTTCTTAACCAATGTGCCACTTGGCGGGCCCCTGTTGCCTTTTTCTTTTTATCTCTACCACCATCATATGTTATTCCACCACAAGAAAATGGGCAGGAGGTTTGGAGGTAAAGGACTCAGGCTAGGCACCTATCATGTGGTGCCAGAGAGAGCTAGGGTTAGAAATATTAATCTATGCCTATATAGGGCGGGAACACACTAGCTATCATGGGATCAGAAATCTGTTCTGTGTCTGCTAGACAGCTCTTTACACTTATAAACCTCTGGGCACTTTAATTAGTCTCTTCTTGCCTTACCCCTCACCTTTTACATTGCCTACCTTCTCACCTCTTCTGGCCAATATTACAACTTTATCTTAACGCCCTTAAAGTTGCCATCATTACTTCTACTATTTTATACTGTCGGTGTTTCTTTCTTTTTATCCACATTTTTGGTTTTTCTTCCCCCTCACTACCTACATCAGATCATTCTTTCTGTCTGGATTCAATTGCCTTCTTCTTGAGATAAATATTGTGGTAGTTCTTTTAGCCACTGTTTGTGGTAAAATCAAATGTACCTGACTATATCTTAATTTGATCATCATCTTTAAATGATATTTTAGCTGGATATAGAATTCCAGGTTGGTAAATATCGTCTCAGATCACTTTGAAGATACTTTCCTACTGCTTTCTGACACTAATGGCTGAAAAGGGTGCAGTCAGCCTAATTTTCTTTTTTTTTTTTTTTTTTTTTTGAGGTACAGTCATACCTTGGAAACATGCAGATTTGGCTCCAGATCACTGCAATAAAGTGAATATTGCAGTAAAGTGAGTCACAGGAATTTTTTGGTTTCCCAGTGCATATAAAAGTTATATTTAGAAGTTGCTGTAGTCTATTGAGTGTGCAATAGCATTATGTCTAGAAAACAATGTTTGAAATATTGCAAAAATTACCAAAACATGACACAGAGACACGAAGTGTGCTGTTGGAAAAATGATGCCAATAGACTGGCTCAATGCAGGGTTGCCACAAACTTCAATTTGTAAAAAAAAAAAAAAAAAAGATGGAAAGCACAATAAAGCAAAGCACAATGAAGCGAGGTGTGCCTGTAATGTGCTTCATCTCGCTGGTGATTTTTATAATTTTCCATTGAGATTTGTATTTCTGAAGATTCATGATTTTCATTAATTCTTGAAAATTTAGAGCCAATATCTCTTCAAATATTTTCCTCACTCATGCTTTTTCTTCCTCTTTCTGGAACACTTATTAGATGAATGTTGGACTTTTACATTCTATATTCAAGAAAGCACTGCATTCTAAACCATTTCAATATATTTATCTTCCAGTTGATGGTTTCTCTTTTCAACTCTTTAAAACATATTGTTTGCCAGCTGTTTACTCCAATACCTATTCTTCCTTCCTTCCAGCAAACCGATATGAGGCACAGACCCGTGGTTATCAATTTTAAAGGTTTATTCTCTCCCCCTCCCCATGAGCCCAGGCTAAGGCAGACAAACCCTAGAAAATGACTCCCCCATGCCCTCAGACAGCTGCCATATGCGCTCGTGGGCTGTCTGTTCCGGTTTTGGTCTTCAATTCTTCCTTCAGTTATGGAACTTGTGACTTTTTTCTTACTTTCTTCCAAGCATGGATATGCAGCAAAACGATATTTATTATATTTTATCTAACCTGAGATAGTTATAGCATCAAGATTTTAAAGTTATCTAATAAGTAATATTGCCAAAACCAGTAATTGGTTCTTTAAAAGTTCCAGGCTGTCTCAGCTGTGCTAAGGGAAACCCAGGGAAAGAATTTCTGTTCTTCTTGGGCCAAGTATGCCTTGGGAACTAGTGTGGAAGAATCAGTGTTATTCGATGCAAGAGAACCTCAAAGGGAAGCCAAGCCTGGGGATCAACTGCTGATTCTCATTCCATTGCTAAACAAAGCAGATTTCTTGTACAACTACTAGACTCTAAGATTCTTGAGGACAGCAGTTGTGTCCTAAATGTCTCTGCACTTGCCTGTTCATTAAGCATTATGAGTTGCATATAGAAGTTGTTCAAAAACAGCTGTTGATTGATTGTTGACAACGTAAGCTCCATAATGTAATCTTTGCTTTGTAGTTTGTACTCATCAGAAAATTGCATCAAGGTGTGGCACATTCTCGGTACAAAGCAGAGCATTAGCCCTACACTCCACCCAGTCCAGAAACCTACGAAAAATGCCTGGGCTCATTTTTGACATTATATCCATTCCGTTCGTAGCCTATTCAACAATTAACAATAAAGTAGACATGATTCGTGCCCTACCTGTTTAATTAAAAGTATGTTATTTTAAAAAAACTTTTAAAGGTAAATAGTCCCAAATTCACAACTCTTTAGCATTTGAAAGGATTATGAGAGACCATGTGGTCTTATTCAAAGCAGGAAAATGTCCCTTGCCTCGCAAAACAGTTTATTTCATTTTGAAAATCTTGATTTGTTTGAAAAATCTTTGTATTAAGATTTTAATATTAATGTAAATTTTTCTTATTGAATAATTGTGTTCATTGCAGAAAATACAAATATCTGAACTTTTCACCCACTAATATAGTATAGCATCTTTTCCTGACAATACACATTCATTCAGAGCATGCTTTTCATGCCAGAATGGATTTCTGTTCTATAGATAAACACCATGTAAGCAACTCCTTATTGCTGGGCATTGCCTGACCTCTGACTTGTTACTATAATTAAATAGACTGTAGTACCCTTCAAGTATTCATTCAACAAATATTTACTAGGTGCCTTAACTTGGCCTAGCTCCATACTAGGCGCTGGCGATTCAGAATGGGGAATAAGGCCCTCATTGTCCACCTCTGAGGGGGAAGAAGGAAGTAAAAAATAAACAACTAAATGGACAACTGATAAAATAATTACAAATAGTGATAATCACTATGAAGACAATAAAACAAGGTGATGAGACAGAAAGTGATAGGTTCCATTCCGTCCTTTAGGCAGGAAAGATACATTGTGCCACACAGCCCACAGGATACACCTTACAGGAACCTGTAGAAATGGAATTTCTGCATTTTGTATGAAGCTTCTTCCCACCAGGACACAGAGGGCCTGCTTCTTGGCCCCGTTTCCCATGCTGGCTCTCTGTCTTGAGCCTCACTCTTACGCTTTTGCACTAATTTCAAATCTATACAAAAAGAGGTAGAATAGGATAGTCAGCCCCCAATTACCCAACACTTAGATTGGAAAACAACACTTTGGTCAATATTGTTTCATTACTGTCCCTCTTCCCCAACTTTTTTTTCTGGGCTATTTTAAAGCAAAGCCTAGACTTTATTTTCCCCATCCATACATACTAGAGTATGTATGTATCTCAACACATAAAATAATTCTTTTCTTATATAACTTCAATGCCATTACTGTGCCTAACAGAATTAACAATACTTTGTTAATACCATACAGCACTTAGCTCATCCTCACGTTTCCACAATTGTCTAAAAAAAAATGTGACTTTAACGTTGGGTTTTTTAATTAGGATGCAAACAAGTCCACCCATTTGGCTGATACGTCTCTTAAATTTCCTTTAATCTGTAACAGTTTCCCTCCTCTTTCATATCACTTACTTTTTAAAGAAACAGATTATTAATCTTGAAGAATTTCTCATATTTTTATTTCAGCTGGTAGATTCTTTCTGGTGCCATTGAACGTTTTTTGTGGTATCCGTATATTCCCCAGTATTTCTTGAAAACTGGTAAATAGATCCAGAAGCTTAAATTCAAGCTCATTTTTGTGTGTGTGTGTGACAAGCATACATCAAATGTGATGTGATGTACTTCTTATTGTACCATACAAGAGGCACATGTTATCTGGATGTTCTAACATTGATCTGTAAGTTTGAATGGTGTCAGTGCCCTCCATCCATTCATTTAAAAGTCCCCCATAAACCTTTCATCTAATGGTAGAAGCACAGATTGGTGGCTGTTGCTAGAACCATTTTTCTCTATGGGTCAATAATTGGTGGTTTTCTATTTCTATCATTCATTCTTCATTCATTAACTGAAACTGTTTTTGTCAAAAAGAACTTTCCCCCTCAACTTTGTGGTAACCTGAAATATAGTTTAGACAGGAAAGACAGAATAAATGCTAAATTCTTTCTCTTGCCAATTTTCAGAATAATGAGCTGGCGGCCTAGCACCTTTTTTGTTTTTAAAGAAGTATCATTATGAACTCATGGGTTTCTCTATTTTTTGATGTGCCTTAATATATTTCAGTGATTATTCTTTTTGATTCTCAAATTGTCCCTTTTTTTTTTAAAAGCTTCTTGTGTCTTTTTGACACAATCCCAGTAATCTACCATAGCTTCCTTGCTCTCTGGTACTATAATATGTCACCTCCTCAGATCTAGTCTCAGACATTCCTCCAAGGAGTCCTGCTTTCTTTTAGTGCAAAATAGTATTTAGGGACTTATAGATAAAAAATAAGGGGGCTGCATAGATAAAAAATACGACTAAGTTTATTGCTGCTAGGTATTTTTAGTGGCCAACACCAGAAAATACATGTTTTAAAGAAAAAACCATGAATGAATAATAATATTTCAATTTAAATTAACATTTTAGGATATGTACTTTTTATATTATTTTTGTATCTTTTCCCTCTTATACTGAAAAGTCTTTTTTGTTTTATTCTACAATGCAGCCATAATATTTTCCAAATGATAATGCCAATATTACTACTAATAATAAAACCATCCAGTGCTATGTAAGATTTCTTTGACACTCTTTTTGTCCTTGAAATAGAGATGTGGAGTCCAAATACTGTGTTTTGAAGTTACTTGAAGCAATTCTTTTTTCAGTGTACTTATGTCATCAACCTCATACACAGTTAGACACATTTGCTGTAGTTTGTTTTACTGCTTAAGATTTTTAAATTTAATACTTTTGTTTTTAATCATACATTAAACATTTACATTATTTTGAAGTGAAAATTAGAAAGCAAGATACATTCAACAAAGACAAGCTTCCTTCGTTGTCCCATTTCTCCCGCCCATATGTAATGATTTTTATTAATTTTTAGTTTAGTCCACAGTTTCTTTAATTCTTAATCTTATTTTTTTAAAACTCTTTTTTGTTGGCAGGAACGCGATTAGTATTATCATTTCCGTAATTGAGGAAGCTGCATTGCTCGGTTTAAACAGAGGGCATTGGAATAGAAAAACCGGTGTTTTTTTTCCCTTAATTCCACACTGCCCTCTACAGGCATCCTAAAAAATTGCATCAAGGAGATACAGCCAACTGGCCACCCTTAGGTCAGCCATCCAAATAAAAGACTGCTTGCTTCAGTTAGTACTCCTCCTACACTAGAGTTATGTAAAAAAGTATGCCAACTATTTTTGGACTCCAGGTGATGCTTGGTGTCTGGAGCTAGAAAAACACATGGGTAAATATGTGTGAATAAGTGTCTGTGTGTATGTGTGTGAGTGTGTGTGTGTGTGTGTGTGTGTTGTTGTTGTTGTTGTTGTTGTTGCTATTGTTAGGGAAACAAATTATTCCCCAGAACTTTAATTTTCTGCAAACACCTACTATAGTGATGTGGAATTGATGTACACAATGGCGTTATCCCTGGAATCACCCTTCAGGCAAATGTGAGATCATTTACAAGAGGAAATTAGTTTTGAAATTAATGAGGATGACAGTTCAGAAAATAAAATAGCAGAGCCTGTGAAGTCCCAATTGGAGTTTGGATACATTTAACAATAAAAACACGTAAAACGTTCCATGAGTTTAAAATGACTGCAGGTTTTGTTACTGTTTTTGTTTTCTAATTTAATTTCATTTAAAATTGTGTTGACAACTAGGAAGAATATAGGACTACAACTTCGCTAACTGAGCGAGCACACAAGTATTGCAGAGCAAAAATCCTACAATATTATTCATCACCAGTGAGCTTCTTCTGATCCCCCCCTACTGACCTCGCCCTCTCACTCACTAGAAACCTGGGTGAGCCAGAGATGCTGGGGTCCCAGTACTGGATCAGAGATGTCTGCAACCTTCTAACAAGGAAACATTCAAAACCTGGAGAAGTGTTTCCCCTGCTTTGGTTCAAGGTGTTTGTAGAAAGAAGCCTGACACAGGTTCACAATAGAGTCAAAATGTGAGGTGGCTTTCCCAGCATCCCTTCTTGGCTTAAGCAAAATCCTAGGATGCATTCCCATATCCATAGAGTTTTTGTTTGAAACAACATTTTCAAAAGCACAGCATTTCAATGTCATAGGTAGTTCACATGTATACAGTAGAATTAAGTTGTTTATTCTTTCAACAATAGCAGCAGTGATAAAATGTCAGCAGAGAGTGGTGAGAAGCCACACTCTAGCTGGGACCTGGAAAAGTCACTTTTAAATTAGGGCCGGCGCAACAACCTTAATCTGTTGGGGATGGAGTAGGAAAATCCGGGTGGAGCTGCCATGGGTTCGGGGCAAGGCTGTCCGGGCTCAGGTCCCCCTCCCTGGGCTCATGGAGGGACCTGGGGGAGGCTGCTCGCTTGAGCTACAGTCCTTCCTGCTGGTTGAGGGGCTGCTCTGTCCCAAGGCGGTCACTGCCTGGGGGTGACCAAGAGCAAAGCCGTGTGTCTTTACTGATAAAATGAGAGAGACGACTTTTCCAGCACTGATGCTGAAAGTCCCTAACTCCTCTGGACCAGGGAGCCTCAGAACCCCTAAATCCTAGGAATCCCACACTGACTCATGATTTGGTTTTAAAAATAAAGTTCTTTTCTGACAATCAAAGTAGGCACATTTGCTAATTTTTTGAAAACTATGGAAATATGAACAACTTGTGTGTGAATACAAAATTGACACCACCTGCATTCCGTATATGCTACTTTTTCACATTACACATAATTAGTCCATCTTTCAAAATGGTTTTCATCACTGACCAGCGTTTCATTGGTTTTAAGGATACACACTATGTTAGTTAACTCATTATTGTTGGGCTTTGAAGCAGCTTCTATCTCATTGGTCCTCTAAATGATGACCTACACATTAAAAAAAAACCACAAAAACAAACAAACAACAAACAAACAAAAAGCTCTGTTGATTTAACGGGGGCATTTTCCTAGGAATTGTTACTATTCTGTCAAATTCAATGACTTTTTTAAATTTTTTAAAATTTTTTTAGAGGGCAGTGTCACTGGCCCTCATATGCAGGATCTGAACTGGGGCCACTGGCGTCCCAAGCCAGCTCTTAACCACCGCACCACTCGGCCGACCCTTCAATGACTTTTTAAGCTTTTGGACACACAGCTAAATGGGCCACTGCGACTGCCATGCATACACCCATTTCTCACAAACCCGAGTCTGGTAATTATAAAAACACAGGTGGAAGAAAGTCGGTTGTTTATTAAAGACGTCAAACCTATTTTCATATTTCTTGGCCATTTACAGTTCTTTTGTGAATTGCCTTTGTCTTTTCTCAAGCTTTCAAAATTGGGAAATCATGTTTTTATTCCTTAGTATGTTAGGGCTTTTTGCATTTGCACTATACGGGAATTATGGGGCACTAATAATATATAAGAATATTAATGTTGAATAAATGCTAGAAACACTTCTAGTTTGTAGTTTCCTATTTATAATAAAATTTCATGAGGATAATTTTTGCCCCCTGGAGCTGCAAATCTTATAGTGGGCTGGGGCAGCGGATTTGGAAGCTGTTTTTGGGGAGAGTGAGGAACACCGGCTGCAGGTGGCCACTAGGTGTCTCTGGTCCCTCTCACAGTCAGGAAGGGGGACTCGCAGCCAGCCACCTGAAGGGGGCGGAGCTATGGTTACTGCCTTCCAGATTACTTACTGTCTTTGACCCCGGCCTGCCTTTCCCTGGCCTCTGTGCTTCTGCACAGGACCCTCCCCCAACCCCTTGTGCTTTGGGGCCAGTGTGGATTCCTTTGGATGGCTGTGGGGGCATAGCTGGCACAGATATTTCTGAAGGCGGGCCACCAAGCCTGTTGAGGTTGCTCCGGTTCTGTTAGAGCTCGTAGAGCAGTATGC
This sequence comes from Aselliscus stoliczkanus, assembly GCA_033961575.1. Taxonomy (NCBI): domain Eukaryota; kingdom Metazoa; phylum Chordata; class Mammalia; order Chiroptera; family Hipposideridae; genus Aselliscus; species Aselliscus stoliczkanus. Next base: position 105,110,487 of record CM066739.1, read on the forward strand.
TAAGTTAGACTACGGAGTGAGCTGCATTACAGAAATATAAGTCGGGGGAGGGGGATGGAGGAAACCCCAAGGCTCACTTTCTAGTGGAGGGAACAGGTAGTGAGCAAACAATCACAGGTGTGATGGTGGGACCTTCAATTCTGCCTGGAGGTGGGAATGGGGAATGTGTGGAGGGCCAGGGAAGACGAGAGTTCATGGAGGCTTTGGCATTTGGGCGAGGTCTGTAGAAAGTGGGCATCGCTGTCTAAAACCAGGGACAACCTTCTTTCCCCAAATGGGGTCCAATTGCAACCATGACCTACGTGGTTGGAAGTCTTAGTGGTATAGAGGGGAGAGAAAAAAAGAGCAATATTGAACAGGGCTGAAAAAAACGTAATTTAGAAAGAATTCTATTACTTGCTTTGAAGCAAATCAGGATACTATGGAGGTAGCATTGATGGCGCAGCCCTGCCGCTAGACTGCTCTGTGGCAAGTTGAGAAAATGTGCTGTGATTATGTTTCCATCTCTGAACCACGAGATAAGGAGAGTACCCACATCCAAGGGCCATTGGGAGGATTCATTGAGCAACTGTGTGCCGTACAGAAGGAACCATGCCTGGCTCACAGGACGTGCTAAGGAAATATTTGATCCTATGATTATCCTCATTTTTATAACCATCATCATCTCTCACATCCACGTTTCTCTTCCTTCCAATTTCCTCATGTCAGACACTTATTCACAGAGCCCGGGCTCCGTTTCTCTCACACATCTACAACTTCTCAGTTTTAACTCTCACCATTGCACTCCCAAATCCTTACTGAAGACACTGAGTTGATAGTCATCCCTGAGGCCTTTCTTTCCTCCCCTGGCCTCTCAACAAGTGTTCTTTAGTTTGGGGGTGCTTTGCCTCCCTGTTCCCTATCTCTTAGTTGGGGACCCTGGAATACCTCCCAGCAGAGTGACAGCTTGAACCAGACCATTTCCCATACCATGTTCTGGGGTATTTCCTTTTGTTGACGTGGGGTGGAAACCAGTACCCTTCTGCCCCCTGTCCCAACATGGTTTTCCTACAGGCGCCTCTGGAGGATATGGAGGTGCCTTTTTTTCCTGGTCTAGAGTGAGGAGCTGTCTCTCATGCAAGGTAGTGGTGGCCAGAGGACCGAGGGGAGGAGACACTCACAGAGCAGCTTGCGGGGAAGGGAGGGCAGTCAGACAGAGCCTGGTGGTGCTGAGGACATAAACACTTTATTTTTTCACAGGGTCCAAGGCAGGTGAGGACAGTGGATGGGGCAGATATTGCAAGTTCTGCAGATTTTGAGGTGGGCGTTCTGTGGGGCCCAATGGACAAGAGGAGCCGCTGAGTAACACCCAGCCCTCTCAGAAAGTTCTCAGCGCTGGTCAAGGTCATGGAGATGGGGGCACTGGGAGGGACCACGCTTGGCAGAGGATGTTCCCTGCAACTTGTTTCCTCTAAAGTTGCTTGTCTCAGCATCAGAGACTAGGTCAGCAGCAGCCCCCAGAGCTGTGGTGGCCACAGCCAGAGCCCCCGGACTGCTGACCACTGCCACTGACACAGGACTCGGAGCTCTGGCGCCGGCATCGGTGGGACCTGCGTTGCCTGTGGTGGCTCAGGCAGCAGCCACCCCCAGAGCTGGGGCCACAACCACTCCCAGAGCTGGGGCCACAGCTACCCCCAGAGCAGGGGCCACAACCAGAGGGGGCTGGAGGCAAGCACTGTGCTGGGCTCTTGGGGGGACACTTGGGAGGGCACTTGGGAGGGGGCTGGCACTGCTGCTGGTTCTGCTGGCAGGACATCTTGGTGGGAGGGCAGTGAGCCTGGATAGATGAAAGGAAAAGGTCAGTGCCAAGCTCCAAACCAGTGTCCCCTCTATGGACTGTCCTGTAAAGCCCTTGCTCCTCATACCAGCTGCTTACTGAGCTCTGATGTTCAGGAGGAAAATAGAAACCAACCTCAAGTTAAATTGACCTGCATAGACATTTCCCTCACCTCCCCCTCCTTCAAAAAATAACGCTGGCATCTTCTTACTGGGCCCCATGTCTGTCTGTCTTCATAGAAACATGGAAGCAGTTACGCCACATCCTGGAGAATGTCTCTGGCAGGTGTGCATCTCTCAGGATAGGATGAGGGGATGCTGAGGTTCTGGCGTGTCACAGACCCTCATACACTCCTCAGAGTTTCCTGGCTCCCTGTCCCTGTCCTGTCCCCTGCTCCCCTCCAAGGTTCCTCTTCTTGCTGCCTGCACATCAGAAACATCTGCTTCCCTTCTCTGTCCCCTTGCAGACACTCACCAGATCCGAGGAGGCAGGACAAGGCTGTCTGTGAGGACGCTGTGAATGAGGAGCCTGGGACAGGAGGCTTTTTATCCTGTGCTGGGCTGTGACACAGAACTGAGCATGCTGCTGATTTCACAACCAGGGGGAGGGTGACAGAGCCAACACCCCCATCCCAGCTCTCCAGCTTTTTCCTGCACACGTGCCAAGATGTCTGGCAAGAGGGAACCAGGAAAACCTGATGACTGCTCCCCAGGCATGTTGGGGGGCCTGCCAGTTCTCCTTTCACTCATTCAGCTCTGATGTTTAACTTCAGCTCTGCTCCTGGTATGTTGTCTGGGCAGTGAGGATGTAGAGATGCATATGACACATTTCCTGACCTTGGGCATTTCAAGTTTAACTGGACAGGCATCAGAGAAGTAAACATTTATGTCTGATACTATGAGATTGGTCCCGTGGTACCTCTGTCTTTTGGGCATTAGTTCCCTATCGCTCTGCATAGGCCCAAGAGTCATGATTTGGTCAGTTGTAATCAGCTCACTTCAGGGTGTTGGTGATCTGAGAGTGCTGGGCTCTGGGAATAAGATGTGTTGGGAAATGGATGGAGGATGGGATCCAGGTACTGGATCAGGCATGGCCCTTACGAGAACTGAAGCGAAGGTAGAATTATATAAATGAACAGACAAAGTACCAGAAGGACCTATAATAGTGGAGATTATGAGACTCACACTTAGTATGGAAAAATCCAGTTTGTCCGTATTTACTTTCCTGTGGGATGTCTGACATTGTTTATTTTTAAAAAAATGATGCCTGACCACTGTGCTGTACATCTGAAGCTGAAGCTGAATAATATTGCATGTCAACTATAATTTAATACATATATAGTCACAGGATATGGAGTACAGCATAAGGAATAGACTCAATAGAATTGTAATAGATATATATGATGTCAGAGGGGCAATAGATTGGGGGCGGGGGTATCACTTTTTGGGGGGTGAAATGTCTAACTATTACATTGTTTTGTACACCTGAAACTACTTTTTTTTAAATGAAATGATCTACCAGTGTGAAATATTTAAGATAATTATTGGGAGTCATAAAGATGATTTGCTCAATGTGTAGCTACTGAGAGATTGATGATAGTGGTGATGTATGTGCATCACATTTAAGAGAACAGTTCTGATCATTTCTAAGGTTTGCATATGATGAGTGTTTATAAAACCTGAATCCCGTTTTCCCTTTGGATTTTATTACAGTTCTAGAGGTGAATTTCTCATTGACTTCATCTCTGCTGTGACGGCAATTTGCTATTCGTTTTCAAGTGATTACAGTCAGAACTACAACAAACATGAAATCATATTTAAATGACATGGGAATTTCAAAGGAAATATTTAAATGGGCAAGATTTGTGATTCTTTTCTATACTTTACAATTTTTTGCTTTTAGACACAAAATTCCTTATATGGGTTTGCATTTTACAACTTACCCTCCTTATAGCATAGGGATTCCATGGTTTATTTTGAGATGCCTATGGGAGAATGAATTGCACTGGGTCACAAGAAGTGGTACCTTGGGATGGAGGAATGGGGACAAGGTTTGAGCTGCCTTTGACCATCCTCACTGATATTCTTCTGGCTCCAGGAGCCTCTTGCTGAGGGGATATGTGTGGGCTTAACCCCAAACTATGCTAGAATGTCCATTTCCTTCACAGCATTCAGGACCCCACCAATTGATAGCACATTGGAAGGAAGTACTCATGAATGATAAAATGGGTGCTTCTTCATACCAGACTGGGTGATGCAGCTGAAGGAAGACGTAAAGTGTTGAAAACCACATAGCTCTTTCTTCCAATTTTTTTAAAAAATTCTTTTATTGTGAAATAAACTTTTTAAAAAAATTAGTTTCAGGTGTACAACACAGTGCAATACTTATACTTTTTACCCCTCAAAGTGACAACCCCCCCGAGTTCGCCACCCCCCCATCATACATATCTATTACAATTCCTTTGACTCCCTTCCATAGTATACTCCACATCCCATGACTATCTATATATTCAATTCGAGTTGGCATACAATATTACACAACCATCAGCTTCAGATGTACAGTGCAGTGATCAAGCCTCTACTCCATCCATGAAGTGGTCTCCCTAACAAGACATGTGACCATCTGACACACCGCAAAATTTTTACAACATGTTCCCCGAACTGTGTTTCATATCCCTGTTGCAATTTTTTTTTTCTTTTGAGGGCAGTGTCACCGGCTCTCATATGTGGGATCCGAACCGGGGCCTCTGGCGTCCCAAGCAAGTTCTTAACCACCACGCCACTTGACCGGCCCCACTGTTGCAATATTGTAGTTGCCTATTTATGCTGTCTAATCTCTTCGCCTTCTCCCTTATCCCCACCCACTCCCAACTAGCAACCCTCAGTTTTTCCTCTATATCTATGAGTCTGTTTCTGTTTACTTTGCTTGTTCATTCAGTTTTTCAGATTCCACATGTAAGTGAGATCATATGGTATTTGTCTTTCTCCGACTGACTTATTTCACTTAACATAATAGTCTCTTCACAACATTATCAATTACATTCCCAGAACTGCCCCCCATATCCCTGTGGCAACATTGTAGTCACCCACCTACGCTATCCAAAACCATCCCCCTCTCCCACATCCCCACCCCCTCCCAGCCAGCAACCATCAGTTTTTCCTGTATATCTGCTTGATATGATTTCAATCTTCTTGATTTTCTGAGACTTGTTTTGTAGCCTAACATGTGGTCTATCTTGGAAAATGTCCCATGTGCACCTGAGAAGAATGTATATTCTGTTGTTTCAGGGTGAAATGCTCTAAAAATATTGAAGAAGTCCAACTGGTCTAAAGTGTCACTTAAGGCCACTCTTTCCATGCTGATTTTCTGTCTAGAGGATCTGTCCCTTGGTGACAACGGGGTGTTGAAGTCCCCTGCTACGATAGTGTTACTGTTGATCTCTGTCTTTTCTTTTTTTTTTTTTTTTGAGGGCAGTGTCACTGGCCCTCATGTATGGGACCCGAACCGGAGCCACTGACTTCCCAAGCCAGCGCTAAACCACTGCGCCACTCGGCTGGCCCTGATCTCTGTCTTTATGTCTGTCAATATCTGTTATATATAATTAGGAGCTCCTATGTTGGGTGCACAGATGTTTATTAGGGTTATAGTGCCCTTCTTTGTCTTTTATTGTAGTCTTCATTGTAAAGTCTATTTTGTCCAAAATAAGTACTGCTACTCCAGCTTTTTTTCCCTCATTTCCATTTGCATGAAATATCTTATTCCATCTGTAAACAGCATGTACATGGGACCTATTTTCTTATCCACTCAGCCACTCTCTGTCTTTTGATTGGAGTATTTAGTCCATTCACATTTAAAGTGATTATTAATAGGTGCATATGTATTGCCATTTTGTTATTTGTATTCTTGGTCTTCCTAGGTTAGCTTGTTTACCCCTTTCTTTTGTTTAAAAAAGCCCTTTTAACATATCTTGCAATGCTGGCTTGGTGGTGGTGAATTCCTTAAGCTTATTCTTTTGTAAGAAGCTCTTTGTTTCTCCTTCAATTTTAAGTGATAGCCGTGATGGGTAGAGCAATCTTGGTTGTAGGCCTTTATTTTGTGTCACTTTGAATATCTCCTGCCACTCTCTTCTGGCCTGCAGAGTTTCTGTAGACAAGTCAGCTCTTAGTCTAATAGGAGTTCCTTTGTATGTAACCTGCTGTCTTTCTTTTGCTGCTTTTAGGATTCTGTCTCTGTCTTTAACCTTTGCCATTTTAACTATGATGTGTCTTGGTGTGGACCTGTTTGGGTTCAGCTTGTTTGGAACCCTCTGCACATCCTGGGCATGTATGTCGATTTCCTTCACCAGGGTAGGGAAGTTTACAGTCATTATTTTTTCAAACACATTCTCGACTCCTTGCTTCTTCTCTTCTCCTTCTGGTATTCCTATGATGTGATGTATTGTTGCTCTTCATGTTGTCCCAGAGGTCTCTTAAACTATTTTCATTGCTTTTTATTCTTTGGTCTTTTTGTTGTTCCAACTGGGTGATTTCTGCTATTTTGTCTTCCAAATCGCTGATCCGATTCTCTACTTCATCTACTCTACTGGTGATTCCTTCAAGTGTGGTCTTCATTTCAGTTATTGTATTCTTTAGTTCTAACTGGTTGTTTTTTATGATTTCTCTATCCTTCCTTATGTCCTCACTAAGTTTATTAAACATTCTTATCATCAGTGTTTTAAACTCTGTCTCTGAAAGGTTGGATCCCTCTGTTTCATTTGGTTCCATTTCTAGAGGTTTCTTCTGATCTTTACTTGTGACATGTGTCTTCGTTTCCTCATTCTTGCTGTCACTCTGGAATTTCTTTGATGTATTAGATAGACCACCAGGAAAGCCCTGGCTGGATCATGCAGGCACACAGCTCACAGCCCAACATTCCCAGGAAAACTCCCAGTTTCAGCCTGGGCCAGTCTTCTGATTGTAGATCAGGCAGAGCAGCCTGCCAACTCTGCACACGCAGTGAGGAGAGTGGGGACCCGAAACAGCTCGCACACTCCCGCATCTCAGTGAGCAGCCTGTCGGAGCCAGAGTGTGCCCACCAGGCATATCCTTGGCAATGCAGCACAAGCTGTGTGGAGAGTGGGGATTGAAGGCTGCATGCGTGCCACACTCACACACGCACACACTTCTGTGCCAAATCCACCAGACCAATAAGGTCCCGGACCTGATCCTCTGTGGGAGGGCCCAATCCTGACAAAATGGCACCCTCCTGTATACTACTCGTGTGCAAGTTCCACACCAGGGGAACAATGGTCCCCAAACCTCCAGCTTCTGCACCAAAGGTGCTCAGTTCAGTCCGTCCCCGCAGGCTCCTGGGCCCGGCTCTCACAGCCACTCCCTCCACCAGGCCACCAGGAAACAGGTGAGTGCTCTCTGGTGAGAGAGCCCATGCACCGGCCCTGCTGATTCTTTAGCCACCCTCAGCCTCACCGAGCTGGGCAAAGAGAGTCCTCACTAATTTCTACTGCCAGCTGTCGTGGAACTCCTCTTCCCGGCAAAGGAACTCTGGGCTGGTGACCTCGGTGTGGAGCCGGAGGGTCTCTCCCCCAACCGGAGAAGCCTCCCCGTGGCTGAGGTGTACCTCAGGGGGTTTGCCCTCTCTCGTCTCCGCCCCTCCTACCAGACTCAACGTGGCCTCCTCTTTAAGTTCTTCGTTTAGAGGTTCTGTTCATCTAGTGTTCTGGGGACTTCTGGGGTTGAATGTTGTATAAATTATTTGTAATTTTGGTGTGATCCTGGGAGGCAATTAGCAAAGTGTCTCTCTATTCTGCCATTTTTCTCTTTCTTCCAGTTCTGATGGCAATGGAGGCTAAGAGAATGCCAGGTGGAAAGGGAGCCATTTTAATGAAAATGTGCTGTTGGGGAACTCTGGACCTTCTAAAGGGTTTGCCCTGGTCCCTGGCCTGTGGCTGTGGATTGAAATACTGCCTTCTGTTTTTTCTCTCATAGGTCTAATATGTGCTTTGAGGCCCCTCTGCTTCCTAACTGCCACCACCACTCACCACCACCCATGAAATCCCTTCTCCTTTAGGTCATTCTTTTCTATATTCCTTCATTTAATAAACTTCTATTGAATATTATCAATATTCCTCACCCAAAGACCACCAGGAACACACCTATAGTCGGAGAAAGATATACTGATTGGCTTGTTGCAATGAGGGAGAGAGTACCTCATGGGGAAACATTAAGAGGTGCTTGTTATAGGATTTGGGCTTGTGTTAGGTAATTAAGGGGAAGGTTCAAGGAAGTGAAGTTTTGGTCTAGATTAGGTGCTTTCAGAAAGCAGGGGTATTTCTGTGAAGGGGTATCTTAATTTTTAACTAGAAAGCAGGGGCAACGGGGCAAGGCTAAAACTGCAATTAGTAAAGAAGTCGCAATGCCTCATGTTAGCTAGAAAAGTGGAGATTTGGTCATTTTTGTGGTTTGGATGATGCTCTTGTTTTGTTGGCGCTGAGCGGTCTTGTTTTTGTCTTGCTCCCTCCTGGTCACAGAGTTAGCTTGTCTGATGTTGGGCTTTCGTGAACTTGCTTATAATCAACCAGAGAACACATGGCCTGGCTACTAGAGCCAGCCCAGTTTGTTGCTGGCAGTCGGGGACTGCTCTTCTTTTTTTTAGCAACAATTATGGGTTGCACACCATGGTCAGAAGTGGGACTAGAGCAGTGAAAAGGGGGAGCATGGTACCTTTCTTCAGTTAGGGTACAGTCCAGCAGATCGAACAAACACAGACATATTCGTTACACCCGCAATAAATGGCCCCCATTTGGAATTCAAGTGTCATGGGGCATGTAAGGATAAAAGATGTCGGAGTTGAGACTTTGCTGCAAAAATGAATATTTCTTCATATTTTGTGGCCTTGTTCTGATGACACCAGCAAGGATGGGTGTCATTTTTTCCCTATGGGTTGTGATCCTGAGTCATTGGCAGTGGTGGGGTGATGATGGGAGGTAGGGATGTGGGGTGGGATATTGGAAGACAGAGGAGGGTGCAATAGTTGAAAAAGTAACACATATCACACACTTTGGGGTAGTTTCAAAGGATCAAAACATCCTTGTCAATGACTGTGGATGGGCAGCATTCCCTTCATGACACAGTAATGGGTGTCTCTCAGGCTCTGTCCTAGCTGCATCCCTGTGAGAAGCTGACAGCCCCCCAGTGTCTGACGAGGCCACATTGCCCTGCTCAGCACTGGATATTAGGGGTGCTGCCTTATGGTTGGTCATGTAATATCTCCTGCCTCTAAGAACCCATGTGCCTTTCCTCCTATAGGAGACAATATACTCACTGCATTTATGGCAAGTTCCTGTATACCCCAATGAGCTAACTACGCAGCCAAAGACGGGTAAGATCTCTTAAAAGAGGGGAGACAACCTAAGCCAGGCGGTAGTTCCATGGGGAACCCCTAAATTGAGATATTGGGGACTCAAGCCCCTTTGGAAACTGAGGCATAGGCCTTTGGCCACATAGGCCTAAAAAAGCCAGTCTGTGAGAAACAGATAGCCTCTGTGAGAAACTGGTGCTATCGTTCGTCCTTGCCTGTGCAGCTGTGAAAGGTTTCCTTGGAGACCAGGAGACCAAGGTCTCTCGGCCATGAAAGTTCTGATAAGAGGCAACTTACTGACCATAAGTTATTTTAATTAGCAGCCTTGTTTTAACTCTTTGTTCTGTACATTGCTAGCAACAGATACTGAAGCTTTGACTGAGAAACAGATGTTACCCTCTATTGCAAAAACATGCAGCTCTTTGTAAGATAGGAAAAGTTTGAAACTCCTTTTGCTACTAAGTATTATAATCACATAGAAATAGTTTCTTGCCTAAACTCTTGGCAATAATTCAAGTATATGCCCTGTAAGGTGGCCATGGTAACCACTCTTTAGATGATAAGTAAAATCCTTGAACAGGTTGAAATTTCTCAATAAAAGCTATGCACTGACCCGGTTCGGGGCTCAGTCTTCTTTGGCTGAGTCCCTTGGGCTCAGTCTTCTTTGGCTGAGTCCCTTGGGCTCAGTCTTCCTTGGCTGAGTCCCTTGGAGCTCAGTCGTCTTTGGCTGAGTCCCTTGGTCTCGCTCTTATCTTTCTTCTGTCTCTTGTTCTTCTTTAATCTGCGTTGCCCCTCTCGTGTCCCACTTGCCCTTGCCACGCAGGACGTGACACATCCCCAACTGCCTATTTTGGGAGGCTCCACACAAGACCTGGAAATTAACCTCACCTCCACCTTGATGAGTTTCCCTCATCCCTCACCCCTCCTTTTCCTTGTGAGATCAGGTACCCCGCTGGCCCTGCACACAGGGCAGCTATCCTGTGATGACAGAGATTGCCCTAAGATCAAGGCCTGGTCACTTCCCCTAGAGGACAACTCCCCAAGAGTCACAAGTCTCAGGAGTCCTGGCCTTGGCCTCCTGTGGTCCTGATGCTTCAAGGAAATGCAGAGACTGGTCTGGCGGGCTGGATCCTGGAAGGATTTCATGACTTAGTCATTACAGTTGATATTATCAGAGCAGGAGGCACAGAATCTCAGGGTTAGCTCCTGCAGCGCATTTCAGGCATTCCATACCAAAAGTCAAGGATGGATCAACAAACACCAAATCCTCCTCCCTTTGCTTACAACTCACAGTTTGTTGTCAGTTCTGTCTCCTCCCACCCCCATAACAACTGCATTCCATGGCAAGCTGTTGAGTCATTCTTAGGGAGAATGGGAAGTGATAGCCAGAAAGTGCCACAGACCTTAGCCAGTTTGAAGGTATGTATGTATCACTAAGGATCTTATGTAGCTCCCAATTTCTCCCACAGAGCTGAAGCTATGGCAGCCCCCAGAGCTGAGGCTCAGCTCGAAAAGACTGTAGGTGGGCACTGAGCAGAATACTTGAGTGGCACTTTGGGTGACACTTGGGAGGGGCTTGAAACTTTGGTTTGCAGGCAGGAAATGGGTGGTGGGATTGGTGAGGGTGGTGAATCTTAGAAGTCAATTTGTTGTACTCTCCAGCCCTTTGCATCTCCATGGCAGGTGTCTGGAGTTTTGAGGAGAGAAGGAATCTAAGGACTCCCAAGATTATCCACATACCTGTGCCTCAGTCTTCCTGTAGGGGCTATTCTTGAATTTTATTCATTCATTCATTCATTCATACAAATCATTCATTCATTCAAACCACTTATACTGTGCCGGGCAAAGGAGATTCAAAAATGGAGAAGATGCTACCCTATCCTTAGGCTGTAATGGGGCTGAGAGGCATGCAATGGAACACACATGTTCCAGCTGAGGATGAGGTAATACACATGTGTGGGGGGAGTCCTCAGGACTGAGGTCAGAGTTTTAGGGTGTCAGTCTCTTGTTGTTCTTCAGTGACCCCAAGTGAATGATGCATCCAGATGTTGTCACCTGCTGTCACTTGGGATGGTCAATGAGATGAACACAGCTGTGGAGCCTGTGATCTGTCAGGGCTCAGAAAACCCAGGCAGGGCAAGTAAGAGGAGCTTGTGGAGCCCAAGAGGCATCGAGGCATCCACCAGGAGGAAAGATAATGGTTGTGTAGGGGGGAGGAAAAAGAGGGTATCCCCGCAGGCAAAATAATATGCTCATTGAGAGCATTTACTTTGGAGACAGAAGTGGCTGGGTTTGAACCCTTCCTTCTCCTCTGACAGCTGTGTGAAGGTAGGAGTTTCTGAGGAAAGAAAAAGCTAGTCACATAGAGGCATAATGAGCCAGAGTTGTCACAGGGAAAATGGACATGGAATAAGAAATATACCAAGGCTGTGGTGATATGCCTTGCTAATGAACAAATATTTAAGGACCATTGTGTCTGTATCTTAGTGACTACAGTATTGGTTTGAAGAGAGCCAGGGGTAGTAACTCAGATAAGAGAGTGATTCAGACTGGCCGGCACAGCTAAGAGAGATTACCCCAAGGATGAATGTTAATTGATGGGTGTGATGATAATGAGTTTGGTCATGGTAATGACCAAACACCTGACCTGCAGTGTACCAAGGTTGTGGAAAGTGCAGTTACATCAGCTGAGTGGCATTTGCTCGTTGCACTCACTATAACAATGGATCTGAATTCCTCCCTGAGTCATATGTTAAAAATCCCTAAGAATGAGACACATCATTTACATGTCACATGTATCTTAAAAAGACAGATTTTGATAAATCATTATTGTTATACTAAGGGATCTGATTACCCTGATACAGGGAAGGCTGTAGGTGTGGCTGTCCTCTTTCAGTTGCCAATATATCATAGCCACAAAGAAAGCTCAAGCACTTGCAAAATGTTTGTGTGAATGTATGTGTGTGCATGTGTGTGTTTATTTTTTATTTTTTACCAAGACTCGGGGATTGAGTACAGAAGATTGGGAAAGGGATGAGGACAGGCTATTTATTTATTTATTTATTTATTTATTTATTTATTTATTTATTTTAGCTGAGCCATCCTGCTACCTGTTTGCAGCTCAGCGGCTGCTCAGCTCTGGCTGGGCATCAAACTGCTGTTGCTCAGAGCTCAGCTCGCACTCTTGAGCTAGCTCTTAACCAACTGAGCCACTCGGCCAGCCCAAAATAAATAAACATGTCAACATTGGTACAGCAATCCATCCCCTTGCCTTACTTAGCTCTTATCTTTGGCGTGGAAGCAAGCAGACACTAGATGTCCTTTTTGTCACCAGCAAACCAACAATACCTGTCCTCACAATTTTGCCCCTGATGGGTGTCTGCTGGGTTTCACAGCACCTTACCAATATCATATGCAATGCCCACGGATGAGAAGCCAACTGGATATAGATCCCCCTTTGTCTAAATCTGGTGTCTTACAAGGAAATAGAAGACACCTCCAAGGGACCCACTGGGGTGTAAGCTCCCTGAGAGCAGAGCTTTGTCTGTCTTGTTCCTCACCACTTCAAATACCTAGATGAGTGCCACATAAGTACCTGCTGAACGAATGAATGAGTGAATGAGTGGGGTTGGGCTTGGCTTGGGAAGTCCCCGGATGGGGACTGAACAATCTGCCTCTCTACAACTCCTTAGAACTCACTTTTCAGGGGCCATTTTTAGTGGTGGAATCATAGCTGACATAACCTCTGTCTTCTCCTAACTGTCCTGGGGTCTCAAATCTCAATTTTATTGGTTGGTTCTGGTTCCACTTCTCTACACCTCAGAGTAGATTTCCCAACCACAGTGCTGCTTGTTTTGTGAGCAGAGCATCTCAGCAGCAGTCAGTGACCAGAGGGTAAATAAGCTTGGGCTGCAGAAGTCTCTAGCTAACATCTCTTCTCTGATGGGTTGCACAGACTCCATGTTCCACTTCTTAACTAAGAAATGTAGAAAGGAAATGAAAATCGACATGGAGTTCATTTAGCCCGGAAAGTTGCATTTTCCTCCTTGGCCTCCCCTTAGGGTTCCTCCCCAGCCTGTGCTGAGGGCCAGGGAGGGATCCAAGACAGAGCGAGGGACAGGGCGATGATAGTGTTAAGCATTTATTAGGAGTTAGGCATCCCTGAGTTTGAATTCCTGCTTCTCCGGTAAACAGCTGCTGTCTGAAGAAAGAATAAAGCTATCAGTGGCAGAGGGACAGTAGACCCAAGATGTGAGGAACAAAATCAGAGAGAGAGAGAGACAAGAAATCAATAGGTGCCACAGTGACATGGTTTGCTAATTAAGACACTCCTTAGGACCATTTGTCAGTACCTTTCTTCTAGGAGCTGCAGGAGTGGTTTGGGGAAGGACTGATTCAAGTTGGCTGGGGTGACTCAGGGAAATTAGCTGAACTGTGAATCATATTTTATGGGTGTGGTGATAACGAGGGTGAAATGGTGAAGCTTAGGTACACCAGAGCAGTAGCGACTGGCCGAGACTTTGGGGAATTACGAGCCTGTAAGTTGTGTGGTATTTTCCCATTGCATTTTATTTTCACATTAGAGATGCATTGCCCTCTAAAACATCCCATGTAAGAATGATACAAATCTTTTAAATCACAAATGTTAATTACAACGATGACAAAGCATTATTTCTTTTTTAAAATAAACATTGGTAAAAATTATGTCTGGGGCCGGCCGAGTGGCGCATTGGTTAAGAGCTGGTTTTGGGATGCCAGCGGCCCTGGTTCGGATCTCACATATGAGGGCCAGTGACACTGCCCTCTACAGCTAACAACAGCTCCATCTGGAGCTGGACTGCAAGCCCTGGCGACGATGTACGCCACAGCCCTTGCTGCAGTGGGCTGCCATAGGCTACAGTGAGTGGCCGGCAGCCAGTGTGAGCTGCCAGTAGCTACAGTGAGCGACCATCCAGAGGCCGGTGACCAATCTGCCTCATCCAGGAAGAGTGAAATGATGATACCAACATGGGCCAGTGAAGCAACGTCCTCTGCAACTAGACTGAAGAACAAAAAGACAGCAACTTGTCTGTTCCTCTTCCCCGATTCCCCAACGCTGTTCCCCTCCTCCAATTCCCCAATAAAATCTTTAAAAAAAGATTATGTCTGGTTAGCCTGTTATAGGAAAGCCTATAGGTGTAACCATCTTTTTTTAGGTGATCAAATAAGTAATAGTCACCCCTAGGAAGGGCATGAGCACAGAGGCCTGCTTATCTCTTCTTTCTTGGTTGTTGTCTTCAGATGTGGAAGCCAGCAAACTCTCATGTCCTTTTTTGTCACCACCAAAGCCACTATCTCAAAATTTTGCCCAAGCTGGGTGTCTTCCCTGGGTTTCTCAAACCAATACCAGGGTCCACTCAGTCCCCCATGGGATGAGAGGCCAACTGAACTGAGAGCCACTTTATTTCACTTTCTGTGTCCCATGAAATCAGGGATTGTCACCTATAGACCCATGAGAATGGAAGTTCCTGAGAAAAAGAAAACTGCCTCTGATTCTCTGCTGTACACCTAGTGCCTAGGTCAGAGGCTCAATAAAAGTGTGTTGAGTGAAGACAAGCGTTCAAGGCTGGGGCCTGGTGTCACCCTGATGAGGTCTGGAGAATCCCTTTATTTTCACTGCTGGGACCTCCCCTCTTCGACTCCCCTTTAAAGATGTCCTTTCTTACTTTCAATGTCTCAAGCTCTCCTTGGTGTCACAGTCAGGAGCTCCATCTGTCAATCCTGCTCCCTTTTCTCATCACTCAGGTGCAATTCCATAAATAACTATCAGTTCTCAAAGTGGCAGTGTGAGGTACTCCTGAGCCTGGAGTCTTTGTTGACAGCCCCCATGGTGGCATGTTCTATCTCTTCCACTTCCCAGCCCGTGGCACAAAGTTTCATTCTGCAGGGCTTTTGGGCCTGTGTGTGGACAGCGCGCAGACCTTGCATTCCCGGATCTGTAGGCTGGTCAGGTGAGGCCTAGCTCTTCCCTGGAGCCAGGCCTGTTCTCCCCTCTTCTCAGCCGAGACTCCCTCTGGCTGAGCGCTCTCTAGTGGTTTCTAACCAGACTTTAGCTCATGGCCAAAGCTGTGGCTCCTACTTCAAGGTCATGGTCTTTCTGATTCCCAAGTTTTAGTAATTTCCAGGCTTGATAAAATCTTTTTTTTTTTTTTTTTTAAAGATTTTATTGGGGAATTGGTGGAGGGGAACAGCGTTGGGGAATCAGGGAAGGGGAACAGACAAGTTGCCGTCTTCTTGTTCTTCAGTTTAGTTGCGGAGGATGTTGCTTCACTGTTGGTATCGTCATTGCGCTCTTCCCAGATGAGGCAGATCGGTTGCTGGCCTCTGGATGTCGCTCATCGCGGCTATTGGCAGCTCACGCTTGGCTGCCAGCCACTCACGCTGGCTGCGGGCCACTCACGCTGGCTGCTGGCCACTCACTGTAGCCTATGGCAGTCCACTGCAGCAGGGGCTGCAGCCTACACCATTGCCGGGGCTCACACAGCCCAGCTCCAGGTGGAGCTGTTGTTAGCTGTAGAGGGCAGTGTCACTGGCCCTCATGTGGGATCCGAACTGGGGCTGTTGGCATCCCAAAACCAGCGCTTAACCAATGCACCACTCGGCCGGCCCTAAAATCCTTTTTTAATGTAATGAACTTATGAGTTTATCTATAGTTCTTTCCCCCACTGCTTGCTCTGCTCAGTCCCTAACATCAATCTCTCTTAATAGTTGCCATTTGATTGGAGCATGAGCTCTATGACATTTCTCTGGCTTTCTGGCAGTTTAAGTGAGACGTCGCTCTTGGTCCACATGGAGGAAGATTATTTCAACCTCAGTGGATCCGAGTTTTACAAGTTAAGAAAAACGTGGGACTCAATTGAGGTTCCTGGTTGTGAGGAGTTCAAAATTTAATAAGTATTTGCTCCTTATGTTACATTGACTTATAATTCCAGCAACATTTCTCATTTTCTTTGTGTTTTAAAATTTTCATTTCACAGACTCCATCTCGTTGACTGAACTCCCAGCCACATCGTTGCCCCAAGACCTCGTTGATTAAAATACCTCTTACATTCTACTCCTCTCCCGCATTGTCATAGAGTTCACTGACTTCACTCTCCTTCCTGAAGTTATGTTTCCTTTCTCCATATTTTTGTTCCGCTCTTTGCCAATTTTCTGTTTCTTTGCCACCTGATTACGTGTTTTTTAATTAGGGCCCCAAAACAGCTTATGAAAATTATAAATAAAGTCCCATATCACACACTAGCAATTCCCAGATTGTATCAACACCCACTCGGGCTTCCTAGGAAAAATTAGTCCTTCCACTGAGAGTTGCAGGGCCTCAGACCAACACAACACTCATCCTTCTTTCAATCTCCATTCCCACCTAAAAATTGCACAGCCCTTCTCTGAGTGTAGGGGACACTGATCTGCTGGGTTCTGCCCAGTCCAGAGCTAAGACCTGGCGCTCTTAGCTGGGTTGTGTTGCCAAGGAACTGAGAGGAGGAACAGAGGAAATGATACGTGAGCCGCCCATGATCATGACAAACAGAAGCTTTATTCTTTCATAGGGCCAGGTACAGGCACTGCCTATCACTGGTAGGTTGCAGGGATGGGGGTTAGGGTGAGGTACAGGGCATCAGACTGGAAGACCATCTGGACAGAGCCAGGACAACCCAGAGAAGGGGGCATCCCAGAAAGAATGCATCCCACTGGGGCTTTCCCTTGGCTCTTTGGCTTCTTGTTTCCTCGAAAGTTGTCTGTCTCAGCATCAGAGACCAGGTCAGCAGCGGCCCCCAGAGCTGTGGTGGCCACAGCCAGAGCCCCCGGACTGCTGACCACCGCCACCGTCACAGGACTCGGAGCTCTGGCGCCGGCATCGGTGGGACCTGCGGTGCCTGTGGTGGCTCAGGCAGCAGCCGCCCCCGGAGCTGGGGCCACAACCACTCCCAGAGCTGGGGCCACAGCCACCCCCAGGGCAGGGGCTACAGCCAGAGGGGGCTGGAGGCAAACACTGTGCTGGGCTCTTGGGGGGACACTTGGGGGGACACTTGGGGGAAGGGCACTTGGGAGGGGGCTGGCACTGCTGCTGGTTCTGCTGGCAGGACATCTCGGCAGAAACTTGACCTTGAACAAATCAAAGAAACATTTTGAGCACAGAAGCTTCAGAAGTTTCAATGCCTCCCCCCCACCACACACACACACAACACAGGTTTTGTCAAACATTTGTCCCCCATGACCAAGCAGCTCTCTAAGCCAAGCTCTGAGGGAGAGAAATGGGAGCATGGAGGGGATATGTGCAGTTGGACGGAGCGTCTTCCAGGATGTCAGAGGGATGCGTCTGCATCCCTGACAGCACCCTCAGAACCAGGATGGGAAGGAATCTTGAGGACCTGTGGCTTTGGCTGTTCACAGCCCCCTGGCAGGTGCCTGAGTGGCTCCTTCCTCACCATCGCCCTGCCCCCACTGGTGCCCACTATGGGGCTTTTCCTGCTGCTTCCATTCAGACCTGAGCCCTGCTTCCCAACTCTCCCTGCTGAGGGCCTGTCCCTTGCAGACACTCACCGGATCTGAGGAGGTAGGACAGGGCTGTCTGTGAGGACGCTGTGGATGAGGAGCCCGGGGTGAGAGGCTTTTTATCCTGTGCTGGGCTGTGACACAGGGCCAGAGCATACTGCTGTTTTCACAACCCTGGGGGAGGGTGACAGAGCCGACACCCCCATCCCAGCCCCCCAGCTTCTTCCTGCACACGTGTACACTGCACACTATTTTCCTGTTTGGTTTAATTGTGATATTACACATGTAACCTCTAAGCTGATTTTTTTCAGCCTGTGAGTCTAAGATGAGATCACAATAAATATATTTGCCCAAATCACAGTAATTGGAAATGACCAGCTATCTAATTAGTCACAAACTATCTCCACTTAATTTGTTGGAATCTCCAAAAGGGAAGTGTCACATAGTCACGGAGGCCAGTCTGACAGCTTTTTTCACCAAGGAACACACCCAGTACTTCCTGTTCTGATCCAGGTCACATCTGAAATGTCCACCCTCATCACAGGACCTTAAGGAGCCTCCCCTCCCCATTGTCCTGCTAGGAAAATATCCTTTGCTCTTATTTTTATTAAGTTCCTAGCTTTTTACCTCCATGTAACAGTGTTAATAGCAGGGCCTCTTCTCCAACTTCCTAGTATACGTAGCGGAGACCTAGGGCCCCTCCGGGCCTCTCTTTGGGAGTTGGGGACATTTAGGTGCTATAGTTTCAGGATTGGGGCTTGAATAGAAGTCCTATAACCAAGAAAAATCATATACCAATGTCATGTTAGAGCCTGAACCCACATGGAATGTTTTCAGTGGCTGGGAGGAGGTATTTTACATCCCATAACTGCTAGACGCCATCTAAGAGGGAAATGGATATGTGGATGAGAAGCCAGGGATCAGTGTCCTCAAATTAGAAACATGGGTGGTATTCCCACACTCCGTCCCATTTTCCCTCAGAAAGCTGAGCCGTCTGTTCTGGAAGGCGGCTTCATACAGTCCTATCCACGCATGGTCCTGTCCCTGAGACAAAGGGGAGGACATTCGTGTTTGCTTCATTTCTTCATATTGATGAGTTGAGATTAAGCACCTCTTAGGGCATTTTTAAGAAGACATGAATCAGAAATGAACTGGGTCCCCTCTGATGTCACCACACTCCAGAGTGCCAGGCTCCTGAGCACAGGCCACTCATAGCACTGATTCCCAAGCAGCTCCCCTCCTGGTCAGAGAGAAGTAATTGGGCCATGGCCTCACAGCTGTGCTTCTGTCATTGAGGACATCTGCTCAGTCTGCAGACCTGTGGAGTAGCAGCTCTGTGAGACATGGGAGGGGCTGTAAAGAGGGCACTCCTCGCTGAGGCAGATACAAAATCAGTGAGCAATGACTCCAGGACTAAAGCAGGGACCCCCTAAGACAAGGAACCAGGGACAAGGCCTAGAGGGAGCCAGACAAAAATCACTGATTTCAGGGAGGGCAGGGGACCCTCTCCAGAACTGTGGAACGTACCCAATAGCTGAGATTGAGGATACTCTTCAGCTGTTGTCACCTAAAGACTCAGGACTGTACCCATCTGGACCAAAAAGGGCAAAGGATTTGCTTCTACTGAACCACAAGCCAAAGAGAAAAACTATTGATTTTTGCAGCGATCTGAACTGCCAGATGAATTTAAGCCTTCTTCTTACATGCTCCACAGCACCTGCTATTTCTCTTAACATACGCCACATTTAAATTCATTGCTTGTGTTTCTTCTCTGCTAAATTGTCAACCCGGTGAGGGCAGGCTGTGTCTCCTTTCCAGCTGCATCCCCAGAGCCAAGCACAGTGCCTGGACCACAGCTGATTCTCATTTAATGTTTCTTAAATGTAGGGACCTGGGAATTAAGGACTGAGTGAGAAGAAGTTCAGGAGGAATGGCTAGCAGTAGGAGGGAGAGAAGACGGCGGGTGATGTTCCCCTCCTGGTCCCACCCCAAGGTCAGTCTGGATTTTTTTGAGGGGTCCAAGTGTGGTGTTAACACCACTTCCATTAAGCTGGTCTCCTCTCTGTGTCACCATCCAAACCAGGATACTACAGAGTTACTGCACTGGGACACAATTTGTCAACTAGGACATTCCAGGTACACCAGGAAGGACAGTGGCCCCATTTTTGTGGCATTATCTAGGCTTACCACATCCAGCAAAGCAGATGAAAAGAGAAGCGAGTTCCCCACGATTCTCTCCGTCTTCATCCTCACCACGGAGTGAAAAATTGTTTCTCTTTCATTTTTCCCCCTTTCCAATCTAGTATCTAGCTGTGGGCTTCTCGTGATCTGAGGGAAATGGCCACCACGACTGAAAGGTGCCAGAGACTGAAAACATGGCAGCAGAGGGTCAAGAACCTCTTCTGGAGACAGGAGAGTGTCAGCAAGGGTATAAATTCCTTCCCCAACTGTCTCCACCTCCATCCTGAGCTAACACTCGGAAGGCTCAATACAAGTCCTTTCTCTAGGGGACCCTGAAATAACTCAGGGGGTCACTATGTTTCAATGTGATTAGAGTGAAGTGAGGAAAGCAAAATTGTCTAAAGGCAGGAAGTCAGTCCTATGAGTTTTAATGACCATAAAAGAAGAAGACACACTGCCTATATAAAAAAAAAGGCTTCATTCAAAATATTTAATTAACTGCGTGTATTGCTTTAACTTGCTTTTTACCAGTTACCTAAAGGCCATGACAATTTTTCTCTGTAAGAAAATATAAATCCATGATGTAACATTATTGTAATCATAAAAATTATTTAAATTATATATGGATCATTAAAGTTTGTAGCCCTAATTATATAGTTTTTTACTATAGCTAGATATTATAATAGATCCAAGTCTTTTTTTTTTTTTAGCTGAGCCATCCTGCTACCTGTTGGCAGCTCAGCGGCTGCTCAGCTCGGGCTGGGCATCGAACTGCTGTTGCTCAGAGCTCAGCTCGCACTCTTGAGCGAGCTCTTAACTAACTGAGCCACTTGGCCGGCCCAATTCTAGTCTTTTTGAGTTTAGATAAATTCACTAAATAAAACCATATACACTTTCAACTCTGGTCAATTTACTTGCTTGTCCATCAACAACTAACTGGATCTGCCCCCTTCATGCCTAAAATCCATGCAGCTTCTGCCATGACGTCACTGGAGGGGGCTCATGCCACCGGACAGGGCCCCAGCACCAGTCCCTACCCCTTACCCACATCTCATTGCCAGGGGTTCAGGAAGCAGTAATGGGTTACTTCTGAAGGTCATAGTCACTGGCGCAGCCTGGAGATGTGCACATTAAATTACAATTATGACTTGGGATTTGTTTTATGATTTATTCATTTGTCTGTGAGCCTGTCTTGGTAGACTCACGAATGCGAGAATAGAATTTTTTTCACAGCTATACCTGCACCCAGGAAAGTACCGAGATGGGATCTGAATCAAGGTATGTCAGCTGAGGGAAGGAAGGAATGAAGAAAGGAAAGAAAGGGGAGTGTCATGCTCCCAGGGTGCCCCAGGTGGTGTTACGTGGACAGTCATCATGCTTCCTGATTGAACCTCACTAGTTGGACATTGTGCAAATGGCCAGGGAAAATTCTGAAAACCTAGTCCAGGGGGTGTGCCAGGTTATCACCCTCCCCCAGGTTGTGAAAACATCGGCATGCTCTGGCCCTGTGTCACAGCCCAGCACAGGATAAAAGGCCTCTCACCCCAGGCTCCTCATCCACAGCGTCCTCACAGACAGCCCTGTCCTACCTCCTCAGATCCGGTGAGTGTCTGCAAGGGACAGGCCCTCAGTGGGGAGAGTTGGGAAGCAGGGCTCAGGTCTGAATGGAAGCAGCAGGAAAAGCCCCATAGTGGGCACCAGTGGGGGCAGGGCGATGGTGAGGAAGGAGCCACTCAGGCACCTGCCAGGGGGCTGTGAACAGCCAAAGCCACAGGTCCTCAGGATTCCTTCCCATCCTGGTTCTGAGGGTGCTGTCAGGGATGCAGACGCATCCCTCTGACATCCTGGAAGACGCTCCGTCCAACTGCACATGTCCCCTCCATGCTCCCATTTCTCTCCCTCAGAGCTTGGCTTAGAAAGCTGCTTGGTCATGGGGGACAAATGTTTGACAAAACCTGTGTGTGTGTGTGTGTGTGGTTGGGGGGAGGCATTGAAACTTCTGAAGCTTCTGTGCTCAAAATGTTTCTTTGATTTGTTCAAGGTCAAGTTTCTGCCGAGATGTCCTGCCAGCAGAACCAGCAGCAGTGCCAGCCCCCTCCCAAGTGCCCTTCCCCCAAGTGTCCCCCCAAGAGCCCAGCACAGTGTTTGCCTCCAGCCCCCTCTGGCTGTAGCCCCTGCCCTGGGGGTGGCTGTGGCCCCAGCTCTGGGAGTGGTTGTGGCCCCAGCTCCGGGGGCGGCTGCTGCCTGAGCCACCACAGGCACCGCAGGTCCCACCGATGCCGGCGCCAGAGCTCCGAGTCCTGTGACGGTGGCGGTGGTCAGCAGTCCGGGGGCTCTGGCTGTGGCCACCACAGCTCTGGGGGCTGCTGCTGACCTGGACTCTGATGCTGAGACAGACAACTTTCGAGGAAACAAGAAGCCAAAGGGCCAAGGGAAAGCCCCAGTGGGATGCCTTCTTTCCGGGATGCCCCCTTCTCACCTCTAGGTGGAGTTGCTGATATGTTCATGTGTGCAGGGTTGGTGAGCTCTCTCCAGAAGATGTTAGACTTGTATTTTCCAGGAGTTCGTGGGCTTCCCCTCCTCTCTGCCTCAGTGTATCACCTGTGTTTGACTAGGTAGAAAAATAAAGCCTGTTTTCTCCACCAACTCTCATTGGTCCTTTACTCCACTCATGTGGCTCAGGGGTTATCCCTCCCTCTACCCCTGAAGGCCCAGCATCCGAGCACCAGGAATAATCTTGGAGTGGGGCTGGAACATGAAAGGGTCAGATTTTTCTCACATGGGAGGGTCCCAGTGGGAACTTTGGGGGTGGGGTGTGGCAGTGTGGAGAGCTGTCACTGAGAACATGCTCAGGAAAGGGCTGGCTTTTCCTGTGTCATGTGGTGGGGAGAGCCGATCTGATATGGGATCCCTCGTCTCTGTCAAGGGTGGTAGAGACGACCAGAAGGTAAGAAGGCTGAGACGAAAGAGGACGGAGGGCTTGGAGACAGAAGGAAAGGTCTGAGAGAGGAAGATCAAGTCAACCTACAAACTATGGACTTTAGAGAGAGGTGAGCTACAAAATTAGTAAACTCTGAAGAAACTGGAACCAGAGGTTTCCCCTGAGAGGATACAAGGGTAGGGGGTTCAGCAAAATGAGAGAAAACTGAGAAAAAAGAGGGTACGAGAAATGCCTCAGGGGTTACAGATTGGATAACTGGACATTTCTTTCAAGGGATTTGAGAGAGAATGGAGCTCATTTTCATTATCTTTTGTTTGTTGAATGATAGATGCCAAACGCCAACAACATTAGAGACACAGTCATGTTAGTTCCATCGGGTACCCACTGGGGGCGCCCTTGCCCAACTCTGGAATAGAGCAGCCCTTATCAGTTCCCTGGGATCGCTAGATTTTTGAAATAATGATGCAGAAGAACAAGGGACTGTGACAGCCACGCCCTGAAGGTTCTTGAAATGGCTTCAGAAAGATGAAAAAATATCATGTGGCTGTGGCTACAGTGAAAGTAGAAACTCTTGGCAAAAGCCAGAGATTGAGTGTGGAAACTCTAGACAGGGAATAAAACCTGTGTGATACTTTGGGAACTCACATGAAAGAACTATGTTTTTATCATTTCATTTTTTAAAAAGTGGTAAGCTGGACAGTTTTGCTCCAATATTCTTAGACACATAGTTTCTCAAAAAAAAAAATTGGAATAAAGAGTGTCAAAGTGAACTCTGATTGGAGGTTGAGGCTCAGTCTGTCTGCCAGTCAAATCAATTACCTTGCTGAGATGGGGTTCCCTGAGGAAATGGCCATGAATCTGGGACTTACATTTGGGCCAGCTTTGGAATCACCGCAATAGTATGCATATCTTAAATGTTAGTTGAACTGAAAAAAAAAAGTTAGTTTATTATTTGTCTTTTAATGTGAAACTAAAGAACAAGGCTTGGGGTTCAGGAGCTTCTAGATCAGATTTAAGCCCCTAATCACACCAAGCATCATCAGGTTTCATGCTATCGGTAAAGTTCAGACCTGAGATACCAGGAGTGTCACAGGGGGTCAGAAGTAATCAGGTATGGTTCTGACACTAGACATGGCTCCCAGCAAGTGAGGTCCAGCAGATAAAGGAAACATTCATTCCCTGAATTTGATTAGGGGTGCATCAAACCATCCAGGGACCCATCCACTTTTCCAGTCATTCGTAACACAAATATCTGTTGAGTACATGTTGTGTGCCAGCTGCCACTGTAGGAGGTGGGGGTACAAAGGGAACTAGACACAGTCCTTACCTACTCATTTGGAACAGACATACAGGAGGGCCCTTCCCCAAGAGAACTGACATCTGCTTGCTCTGCATTGACTTGTGCTATGTCATCTGAAAGTTTATGTTCCCTGTCCCCAAATGTATTGGGTTGTTGGAAAAGTCAGTTGCATTTTTGCAACCAAAATCATAGAAAAAGTACGTCATGGCTTTTCCGACAACCCAATATATGTTGAAATCCTGGCTGTTGAGGGAATGGCGTTAGGAAGTGGGGCCTCTGGGACGTGAGGGTGGTGCTTCTCTTCCTTTCTTCTCCATCACACCTGAGCTTCCTGAAGAGTCTGACTGGCCCATGAAGCTCATTCCCTTTGCTTCCCAGAGCTCTGTGCTACTCCCAACTCGTGACTCTGTGTTTGACCTTGTGGAATATAAAGACTCTCACAGATTGACCACTATCTGCCTGTGTTGCACTTGGACCACTCCACTTTCCTCGCTCCCCAGGGGTTTTCCCTTCTCCTCGCTCCCCAGAGAACAGCCCTGCGCTGCATATGATGGGGCAGCAGGCCAGAGGAGGGGGGAGTGCAGTTTCCGCCACTCCAAGGGAGTCTCTGGGAATGGAGTCAGGTGAAAAGTCGGGAATTGTTAGGGAAAGGCCTGGTGTGTTTTAATGCTGATGTCAGCAGGATCCTGTAGTCACGGGGTATCTTTACTGCCCCCCACTTCCTCCTCTCCTGAGCAGAGCTCCTCTCACACTGACCCAAGTTCTCTATCTGGCACCTTCACCCAGCCCACATTCTCAGGACCCCTCATTTGGTGAGCTTTCCCAATCCATCTCTCCCCCTGTACCCCAATGTCAAGTTCTTCATTTTTTTATACTCTACGTCCTCTGCTCTCTCAATCTTTGTTTGACAGCTGGCTTGATAGTCTCCTCCATCCTCTCCAGTCCTGTTCTTCTCTTCCCCTTCTGGTTCTCTGTCCCTCTCACCCCTGTCATTCAGTTGGGGACCCCAGAACAGTGTTCTTACAGGAACTCCATGAGCGGACCCTGGGAAGTTCAACGTCAGGTCCTATGTAACCTCAGTTCACAAGAGAAAACTCAAGACTTTCACTAGTTTGTCCCCACCAATATACCTCCCTACCCAACGTCTGTCCTAATACACAAACCCCCCAAGGCCCCGTGTCAGTTGAGGGGAATACAAGCCATCAGCTTTCTGTTCCTGAGACGGGGTTCTGTAATCAATGCTGGACAGACACACAGACATGTTAGGCAAAGGTTGCCATGTGAAGGACAAGCTTTATTTTTCCACAGGGACATAAAAAAGGAGTGGGGACCATCAAGCTCCTGGAGACCAGTGGGATAATCCCTCTGGAGGAACACTGGGAAATCTCCAAGGAATATCTCAGCTGGAAGAGGAGACCATGGGAACAAGATGCACCCGCTGAGGCTGGTTCTGGTTATTTTGGAGCTTTCTTTTTTCAAATGTTTTTACTTAATCTCATGACTCAGGTCAGCAGCAGCCCCCAGAGCCATGGTGGCCACAGCGGGAGCCCCCGGACTACTGACCACTGCCACCGTCACAGGACTCGGAGCTCTGGCGCCAGCATCAGTGGGACCTGCGGTGCCTTTGGTGGCTCAGGCAGCAACCACCCCTGGAGTTGGGGCCACAACCAGAGGGGCCTGGAGGCAAGCACTGTGCTGGGCATTTAGGAGGGCACTTGCGGGAGGGGCACTTGACAGGGGGCTGGCAATGCTGCTGATTCTGCTGGCAGCACATCTCGGAGGGAGGGGCGTGAGCCTGGGCAAAACACAAACAAAACAAAGTACGATCCCCGCAGGGCTCCAGGCCAATGTTTCCTCATTTTGTTGTAGATCCTTTCCCCCTAAAATCAGCTGCTCCTCAAGTCACAGTCAAAAGACAAACGGAAAGGAATTTGGAGTTCAATGGGTCTGATAAGCGGCCTTCCTTCCCCCTACTCTCCTGCCGGGAAAGAAAGCTGAGAGACTTCCAGACAGTCTCCCGGGCCATTGCAGGCAACCCCCAGCGGCCTTGTCACCCAGACGCTGCATACGGCGCCCCCTGGAGGTCTGTGGTGCATATGACATACAACGTCCATTTCTGTGAATGCCTATAAGGAGGATGAAAGTCACTGAGGCTTTAAGGACAGGAGTGCATGTCCGGGAGGACGAGAAGGGGAGCGATCCTGAGGTCTGCTGCCCCACCACAGAGCCCCCGGCATGGCTGTGGACTCTTCATCCTCACAATCCCGCCCTGCCCCGCCTGCTGCCCACCGGAGCCTCTTTCCGCTGCCTCTCCTGTCTTCCTACGCCCCTCTCCTTGCTGAAGCATAGGCATGTCTGTTCAACCTCTTCAGCTCAGGCTCTCTCCCTAGCTAGACACTCACCCAATTCTGTGGAGGCCGCAGAAGACCCTCCCTGGGTGATTATGAACCTAGTAGCCCCGGACCTGAGCCCTCATGTGTTGAGTTTTGTGGTGCGCAGCCCAAGTGTGTGTCCCCGTTCTCATCCCAAGATGACAGTACCACATGTTTCCAGGACCGGGCTTTCAGGATTTTCTGAGGCACATATTTTGAGGAATGACAGAAAGGAAGAAGGAAATCTCCACGATGATCCAATGACCCATGGCTCAGGCCCAAAGGCTGCCATTCCACTTTTCTTTATTCATTCATCTCACATGCCCTGCAGTCAGGAAATATCCTTGGTGTGCGTTGGCGATGGGGGGACAGATAGAACAGCCCCTGACTAGCCTCCAAGGAAGACAGATGAACAACGGGACATTTAAATAGATCGGACGTGCTAATCCATGCAGCACGATTGTGTACAAAGGTGTCAGGTTGGGGCCCATTGAGGTGTCACCCTCCAACCCTCTGTAGATTCCCTCACCGGGATGAAGTCATCAGCTCCTGTTTTAGGGGTGTTGATTCAGCTCAGCTTACTGGATCTTAGAAGTGAAGGGTAAAAAGTGGTAGAGCTGGGACCATGAATTGGGAGGCTCGTGGCACCTGGAGGGCAGCACGGTGCTGGGTGGGAGGGAGTAGGGCCGAAGTAGGTTTTGGTGGGGGAGCAGATGATGTCAATATGTGACCTCTCTTGTAGGACTAACAGAAATCACAACTAATGGGACACAAAGGGCATCTGTTTATGGCTGTCTGTGGGATGTGTGAGGCTGAAACTAATTCTCTATATTAAGTGATAATCAGTGAAGATTTTATTATTGTTATGATGAGGTCCATGGGGCTGTGTGCATTTCACTTCCAGAATATCTATATGCCTGAGGTTTGTATATGGTGAATTCATAGAAACTGAATATTATTTTCCATTTGGCTATAATTATGTGATAAATTCATCATTAAATTCTTCTGTAATAATAAAATATGTTATAACATCCAAAGAAACTCCAGTCACAAATTTTATATATATATATATACACACATACAGAGTGCCCAAAAAATTATACATAATGTAAGAAAGGAAAACTGTCGGCCGGCCGAGTGGTGCGGTGGTTAAGCGCTGGCTTGGAAAGCCAGCGGCCCTGGTTCGGGTCCCACATATGAGAGCCAGTGACACTGCCTTAAAAAAAAAATGAAAAAAGAAAACTGTACTAAAACGATAATACCCAATATATACCAATAACAAAAGATGAATACAAGTCACATGACTTCTGCAATTATAAGAGGTGCTCAAAGTGGTTACCATCAGCATAATTTTAATACAGTTTTCCTTTTCTTAAAATGTGTATACATTTTTTTGATACCCTCTGTATATTATATATAAATATTATATATTAAACATATATATATGTTTTCCAAGGAAATAATTACAATTAGGATGGCATTAAGTTTTTAATAATCATGAAATTAAATTATACTATAATTTTTAATCAAAAAACTACTTTGATCAGAGCATATAAAAACCCGTAGGATCAGTTACTTGTTCTTTGGCACAAAATACATCATAGGAGAGTGTGAGTTCCTCCTTTCCCTCTGCCCATCACTCCACAGTTGTGACATCATGTGTTCTTTTAAGAGTTCTGTAGAGTTGTGAAAGGAGGAACGGGAATTCTGGGTGGAGAACTGGCAAAGAGCTGGGACAGCCCTGCATGTCTTCAGGAACATACTCTGGTCTGCAGAATGGTGCCCTCAAGGAGCTGTGCTCTGATGTAGCCCCAGAGCTAGCCTGGAATCTACATTGCATATATATTACCCAGTGCCCACACCCACCCCTCCACCCTCCCACGGAGATACTATACTATTGGGTTGTCAGAAAAGTCATGACGTATTTTTTCTATGTTTTTCATTGCAAAAATGTGTCATGACTTTCCAACAACCCAATAGAAAGAGACAATTACAAAGGATGAAAAGGGGAGTTTGCAGCATGCAGACTGGGTGGCATGGCTGAGGTGAGAAAAGGGCTCAGGCCTCCACACCGTCTGTATGGTGGAGCTGGGCATGAGAAAGGGCAGATGGAGGCTTGGCTGTAGGGAGAAGGTTCCATCGGAGACCCTGACCCTCTGCCAGACCAGTCCTTGTCTGCGTCCCTGTCCTCCATTCTAAGCCTGAGATTTGGCCAGGGCCACCCCCTTCTTCCTGTTATGGAATTCTTTCTCAATCGTTTATCCCATATTTCTTTATTGAAAACCCATTTATTGAGCCTCCGCTATAGGCGTGACACATACTCAGCATCAAGGACCCAGCAGTGAAGGAGAGGGACACAGCCTCTGTCCCCAGCAAGCTTAGAAACGGCCAGCAAGACAACCATCACACACAATAGTGTTGATGTTCTCAGAGGGGAAATGCAGCACTCTTGTGGGAAAGGGGGCTAACCCAGAGCTCAGATAACTGCAGGAAGAGACACTTTCGTTTTTCATCACCCGTGGTTTTTAGGAACAATCACAGGCCATTTTCAGTCTAAATGGAGGTGATCTTGGGTCTTTGCCAGGCAAGAATCAGGACATATACAAATCACACAGAGTCAAGAGCCAAAGGATTAAAACATCTCAGAGACACTTGGTGGAGTTGTTCTTATGAAATGCAAATGGTTTCTGGGTCTCTTCCCTAAATCCTGTCCTGATTCCCTACGTGGATGTTTTTATGCCAATTACCTCCCATCTACCCATTCTGGAGATGAATCATACTCTCCACTTTAGAGCCCATCCTTTTGGTCATCAGAGTCGGCGACTGACAGTTGTCCTGTGCAGAAGAGTGACTCATCCACCAATCACTTCTCCTACAGCCTGAGGACAACTCGGGCTGGAAAGCACACGAGGACTCATCTGTTGTGGTCCTGACACTCTTGGGTCTGTGGAAACACAGAAAAGCTTGAAACCTGATTTAGCTGATTAAACCTTTGGAAAAGTTTGTCATCTGGTTATGACAGTTGGCATAACAGTAAAATGCAATGCAATATTGCAGATCTTTTTTTTTTTTAATGTTCCTTCCAGTCACTATGTTGTCTTTGTTAAATGGAATATTGAATTAGAGGCAAACATCAAGATACACTTAATTCTAGGAAGTGTATCTTGACTAAGATGCATCAGTGGCAAACTAGCCATCCAACCAAGGACCACACATACAAACACATGGGAAATACCTTTTCCTGAACTAATTCGTCCCTTCACCACCAAGACCATGCATAGCCTGTGAAATGCTGTTGAATCATTTATAGAGACGATGGAATGCAGGAGCCTGGAAATCTGCCTTGGCTTCCAATTTAAGGATGGTTTTCTCCAGGTTCTTTCTCGGGTCCTAATTACTGTATATAAACACTGGACCATTTTTGCTGAAAATTTTGCTGATTGCATCAATCTCTGTTAGGGCACACATACTGTTTTGTAAGAATTTGGGCTAGATCCTCAAAGCTGAAAACAACAGGAGCCAAAGTGCTTGTCTTTCTAAAGATAATATATCCAGGGAAAGCCCCAAGGGACTCACTCTGCAGTGGCAGGACTGGCCCTGCCACCTCACTGCCCCGTCCTTCACCCACATTCCAGCCTATAAATAGTCATATATATGTATATATTAAAGAAATGGGATATGTAATATTAAAATTCTTTCCATAAAGAAATATCCAGATGTATAATAGATGACTCCTTAGGTAATGTTTACCAAACATTTAAGGAAGAAATATCACTTTTACACACACTTTTCTGGATGGGAGATTTTTAACACACTGTATTAAGCCAGCATAACTATGATACATAATCTGTAAAGAAAAGGAAAATTTCAGGCCAATGTTTTCATAAATGGTGCAAAAATATTAAAAATCCTAAACCAATATGAATATGTATATCATAATGACCAAGTCAGTTTTATTTTTGAAATGAATGGTTGGCTTTACATTTGAAAAACCAATCAATGTAATTAATCACATTTACAAAATGAAGGAAAAGTCATAGGATCATATCAGTAGATGCAGAAAAATGGATTTGGTAATACTCAACATCTATTCATTATGAAAAAGAAAACTCATTAATTAAAAATAGAAATGAAGTGGGCTGGCTGAGTGGCGCATTGGTTAAGAGCTGGCTTGGGACGCAGCAGCCCTGGTTCAGATCCCACATATGAGGGCCAGTGACACTGCCCTCTACAGCTAAGATGGTGAACAACAGCTCCACCTGGAGCTGGGCTGCTGTGAATCCCTGGGACATCATAGCTGCAGCCCCTGCTGCAGTGGGCTGCCACGGGTAGGCCACAGTGAGTGGCCGGCAGCCAGCATGAGTGGCTGGCAGCCAATGTGAGCTGCCAAGGGCTGCTGTGAGTGGCCGTCCAGAGGCTGGCGACCAATCTGCCTCACCCGAGAAGAACGCAATGATAATACCAACATAGGACAGTGAGGCAATGTCCTCCGCAACTAGACTGAAGAACAAAAGGACAGCAACTCATCTGTTCCCCTTCCCCAATTCCCCAATAAAATCTTAAAAAAAAAAATAGAAATGAAGTTTCTTAACATAATAAAAGGTATCAACAAATGTTGAACTCTTTCTTTCTGAGATTAGGAACTCATCTTTTTTTTTTTT
Organism: Aselliscus stoliczkanus; assembly: GCA_033961575.1. NCBI lineage: Eukaryota > Metazoa > Chordata > Mammalia > Chiroptera > Hipposideridae > Aselliscus > Aselliscus stoliczkanus. The sequence continues at coordinate 105,141,646 of CM066739.1, forward strand.
TAACATTTTATCTGTGTATTCAGAATCACACAAGTTACCTTTACAATTCAATTTACTATATAGAAATCATTTGGGTTTTATATTTTCAGTTAAACTCTGAACCAAGATTACAATATTGTAAATTAAAAAAAGATTGTTACATTAATTCAGTATTTTTAGCATACCAATTTGAAATACATAAGTTCAAATACATCAGATTTATGGCAAACAGTCTTCAAATACAAATACAGACATTTCTTAAAGTTACCATATCATTCACATGTGATTTCATAATTCTGAGCTGTCATACATAGAACAGCTCTCCTTGAATATGGAAAAATTGACATGCCATGAAGCTCAAAATTGTATAGTCAAGTCAAGGACTCAAAATTGTACCATCTTTAAAAATATCTGGCATTTCTGGACCACAAAGCACAACATGTAAAGAAGGTTGGGAACAATTCTTTCACATTACTTAAAAAAAGTTACATGGTAGCTTGGAATTTTGCATAAAACCCCGTATAATATACCTTGGGAAAGTCCAAGGTGTAAGATGACAATGGATTGGGGTCCTATACATTTTTTTTTATCAGTAGATCCCATAAAATTCCAATGGGCATTAATCAAATAAAAAAATATTAAGCACCTACTGGTTTAAGAGCTTGAAATTTATTGAGATTCATGATCAATTTCTTCCCACCTTGAAATCAAGGTGTAAAAACCAGCCATTAAGTGCATTCCAAACTTCCCCTATTTAGCACAGGTAGAATTTTCTGTCCATTGGCACCAAAGTGAAGTCACATTTCCTCTTGGGAGACAGAAATTCAACATCTGAACATAGAGTAAGTTAGGAACAAATGACCTCTGTTATTTATTTTATTACTATTGTGATTCTGAGATCTAGGATTACTAATATACTAGCAGTGAACAACACAAATTCCTGGCAACAACTGTCAGATTAGTGACCATAATTCCCTTTTCCCCAATCACCATAAAATTTCAGTATGCAAAGAATTAAAAAGTAGTTGCTAAGCTCAACAAATGGGAAATAATAACTAAGCAAGCAGCTAAATAACAAAACAAACCCCTAAGTTTGAAATCATTGCAATTGAATAATTGAAAATAGGTGTGTTTCACCCCCATTTCTCCAGCACAACTCTGAATGTAAACATTCCGTGCAAAAGAGCATCCGGTTTCTGGATATAGATGTAGTCCTTCTGTAAGTTTCAGTGTGCTACAGAGTTTTCTGCAATTTTATTTCCCTCCCTCCAGGCTTATTCATAGTATTTACCAGAATCTTCCATTTCAGCCAAAAAGTTTGTGATTCAAAGATTTACTAAGGTACTCTATGCATTCTTATCTATACAGAAACACCTATCATTATAATTGGTTTATGCAGGATTAACATTTTTGGTTAATTAAAATTGTTAAACATCATGCTTACTGCACATCAACTCTCCATGATGCATCTGAACAACACAATGATTTACCAAACATATTATTTAAATTACTAATTAAATAACTGAAAAATGTACTGAGCCAACTAAACTTAAATGGGCTATAAAGGAAAATAACTTTCAAAACAGTCCATGTACACATCTATTTCAAAACTACCTTTGCTAACTAGCCCCTTTCCCAGTTTTAGCCTGAAAAAACAGTAAAATCTACACAAAAGTTTATTGCAATCATACAAGGGTTACATTAGGTCAAATACAACAAATACTATGATGCAATTTTACATTTATTAAACTACAGTTCAAAGCACAAATTTACACATTCTAAATACACTAAACATATCTAATGAAGTCACACTGGTCTTCCACTGACATTTGCTATATCTGGGTGAAAGACATTAATTTTACAAGACTTTTAAACATGAATCCTTAGTATAAAAACTGTGTACTTGTATGTAAATGATTTAATGGGGAACCTAATTAATGGGCTTCCATCTCCACTAAGTCATCCATTTTGTTGCATATTTTATTTTAAATGCTTAAGGGGTGGAACAAACTGTTAAGTTTAAATCTGGATACATTACCTTAATTTCCCAATTACCCCCAATGAATTATAGATGAAAGCTGATTTTGTCTGGTCCCAAATAGCTATTACTAATAGTTTCTTTCAAGAAGAATTAATAGAGTAAGGTTCGAATTGTTTCCACACTGGAATGTAGACCAGACAAGCTTAACTTGCAACTTCACATCTAAAGAAGCATTAATGCCTGTTTAAGCTTCAGTGGAAAAGGTTTCTTCTTGGCTCAGCTGAATGCAAGAAGGCACAAAGAAGAAGTTCTTCATCATTGTGTCTGAAGTAATTCCAGCATCTTGCATCTCATTCCAATCATTGAATGACATCATGTAATAAATAGCTGACCTCTGAAAATCATTAAAAGCAGACGGTTCATGGAAAGAATCTGCTCCCATGTTATCAAAGATAAGCCAATCGCCCACATTCAGCTCAGGAAGAAGACAGTTTTCCACAATTTGATCAAGCTCATCACAGGATGGACCCCAAAGTCTGCCTGTGAACAGAGGCTCATCTTCCTTGTATTTCTTGTGAACCTCTGGAATGGCATTTAAGTCCTCAGACAGTTTACTTGCAAAAGAACCATAAACACCATCATTCATATAATACACAAAGGCTGGTTCATCACTTCCGGTTTTTTCTACTCCAGAGGAAAATTTATCATTTTCGACAACTTTCTTTGCAATGATGTTAACTGCAAGTGTAAATGCAGAAGACACGTAATAACTTTCAGGTTCTGAAATTATCTGAATGCCAGATCCTTCAGGAAAGTAGACATTCAACAGAGGGCTGACAATATGATTAACCTCTTCCAATTGAATCTCAGTTCCTGTGAAACCTCCACCAATGTCTAATATGTTCATTGTGAAGCCAAATTCTCCAGCCATGTCAAACACACATCGAGCATCAGACAGAGCATGTACATATACTTGAGATTCTTTGCAAGCACTTGAAATATGAAATTTAACCCCAATAATTTGGACATCAAGTTCCTTTGCACATTCCAGAACATGCCAACAGTTCTTCAGGGTAGTGCCAAACTTCATGTTACCCTCTTCGCCTCCAATATTATCTTCTGTTGCAATATGTAGCAAGACCTTGGCATTTGGATGATTACCTGCGATTTTCTTCAGTTCGACTTCACTATCACATGTCATCATGTTCACTCCAACTTTTGCTGCATACTTTATCTGAGACACTTGCTTGCAAGGACTTATATAAATGATGTTTTCTGGAGATACACCCAATTCTTGCACTAAAGCCATTTCAGTTTTACCGGAACAAGCAAATCCAGTTTCAAGAGCCACCAAAATCTCAAGCACAGCTGGAGTGCAGTTGCACTTTACTGTGTAGAATGGTTTTATCTGAGCCACTACATTCTGCCACTGACTGTGTTTCTTCACAATCTTTCCAAGATCTCCCATAAAAAATGCATTTTTCTCAGGGTATGTTCATAAACATAGTTATCAATAACATTTCCAACGTTTGTTGCTTCATCCAACAGGCCAATGAAGTCATTTGCATCGTCAAAAAATCCTTTCATCTCAGCAGTATTCCACAAAGCCGAAAGTCATAAACCAGGAAAAACAAGAGACGGGCCACCAAGCCTTATGTCTGGGTCCTTAGAATATGCAACAAAATGGACAAGTTAGAAGATGGAACCCCCCTATCATCAGCCAGACGAGTGGCGTGGTGGCCAAGAGCTGGCCTGGGACGCCAGCGGCCCCGGCTCGGATCCCACACACGAGGGCCAGCGACACTGCTCTGTGAGATAACGGCCCAAAGAGTCGAGTAAAGCGTCTTCTCTTTTTCGGTGGAATTTTTAAAGAGGGATGTGGTTACCTTGAGCAGAAATACCCAAGGCGGCCTGGGCCAAAAGCTGCAGGAACGACGTGGGGGGAAAAGCGCGGCACCGACACCAGCTGTTCAGCAGTGGTGGCTGCGGCCGAAGGAGAGAAATAGAACAGCGCGGTAGAAGAAGAAAGGCGAGGACTGGGTGGGGAGAGGTTTCGGCCTGGTCACACCGCAGAGCAGACGAGCGAAAAAGGATGAAAAGAGAGAAAGAGGAAAAGAAAATGAAACCCTGCAAACGAGCGAACAGCCAGCGAGTGTGGGCTAGGAACTCATTTTTGATGTCATACTGGAGATCACAGCCACCAGCCTGTACAACAAGATAAAAACTGTTAAAAACAATTATACACATTGCCATTATTGTCAAAGGAAAATTATACTAGAAATGGTGAAATAGGTGAGAAAGACTTTATTCAAGGCTGAATAGACGAGTGAGATTGAACTCAATTCTGCCACAACAAAAGCGGGAGGATCATTAGGCACTAAGGTGAGTTAGTGTAAAAGTCCTGGAGGTCTTCAGCAGGGATGAAGGTCAAGGTGAGCAGCCCATCTGTGTTGGCCAGTGCTGCTTACTGAAGTTCCTACTCTCTCACAGACATTGGGAGATATTCTTTTTTATTTAAAAAATTTTTAAATTATTGAAGTGTAGTTTGTATACAATAATATATTAGTTATATATATATATAGTGATTTGACATTTCCATACCTGATAGTGTGGTCATCCCACCAAATCTAGTAACTATCCATCTCTGTGCAAAGTTATCACAATATCATTGACTGTATTCTCTTTGATGATTACATTTCAAAGGGATAGTTCTCAGGTCCTTGGAAAAGATATTCTTGGGTTGTCAAACTGGCAAGAGGCTAGGAGATTTACATCTCAAAGGGGTGGAGAAATAACTTACAATGGCAAGGTTTCTAAAGTCACCCTTCTAAGAAAAGGGAGATTAGAGGCCTAGAATCAGAAAAGAACCTGTCTCAAGTTCAAGCTGGGGGGACCTTGAAGGTCATCTTGGTTATCTATCACAGACAGCAGACTAGTGCACATAGGAAATGGTAGAGAGTCCACACGTTAGAATGAAAACGTACATTTAACAAGGTTGCTGATACAGGGGGTCAGTCTTGGGAGGGTTTGTGTACTTCTGATTTACCTGTACTTCTAGCAGTAGTGCTTGGGGATCCAACCTAAGCTTGGTGTTTCCCAATCAGGGCCCCTTTCCTCTTGGCAAGCTCTGAACTCCGATTGTGTCTTAGCCACCACTTTCATTTTCAGAGTCTACAAATGCCTGGAGGAAAGATACCTGGCTCACCCTGTTTGACTTCCCTCTGTTTCCAGATCTTGGCACTGTCCACTTTCACTGCCTTGGTGTAGGCTTGCCAGTCAAAAGGCAGGATGCCTAATTGCATTTACATTTCAGAAAAACAGTTGGAAGTGCTTTCCCTTAGGATGGTCTTCAGCCAGCAGTTAGTTGACTGGCATGGGACTATCTTCCTGCAGCAGAGATAAAATCTGAGACTAAAGTCACAGCTGAAGCTGCAGCCATTCTCTAAGGGACTCTGCCAACGATTGTATTTTGTGTATCAGATTGCTTCTTCCTCCTCCCCATCTGGTTTTCTCTACTCTTATCAGCTTCTTCTGGAAGTTCTACCTTAAACTACCACCTGCACAGAAATTCTTGTCTTTGGGGTCTGCTCTGGGGAATCCTAGCCAACACTTTGATCTATTGGCAAGGCCTATTATGTAACAAAACAAATGAAGCCTAAATTACTGTGAGTTGAAAACTCTGAAAAAAGATTTGCTGAAAACAAAATATATATCATGTTGTTGTTTTTTTTTGATGCATAAAACCTTTATCCATACACACATTTTCCGTAAGTGAAGTTGTCCCCATGTGCTAAGATACATGGATTCTATGGGCATGGTGCCCTGCTCTTCTGTGGGTTCCACCCTTAGAATTACTCTGATAATTCAGGGTCAACAATAGAGAGAAAGGCGGGCAGAGGCTATTCAAAGCCCAGAGATGTATGAGAATGTGCCCGGAGGCAGGTGGGTGCAAGACGCTCTCTGAGGCAATGAATGGGGATGTCATTTGTACCATTTGGATTATGGAGTATTGTGAAGATGATTGCTCTGTTCTCTCTGTTTTCCCATAACTTACAGCTGTTTTATTTTGATCACAAATTACTTTTACAATTTTAAAGTTGATCGCTAAGGAAACCTAAATGGTTACTCTTGCAACATGGAGAATTAATTTGTTGGGCTCCCCAAAGGCAGGGGCCCACCCAAGCATTGTTCTAGTTCAGGAAATAAACAAAGGCTATGGCTGGTGGCTGTGGCATTGAGAGGATAGGTTGGTATTTTGTCATTCAGGTTTACTGAAATCCCATCAAGATGTCTTGTCAATAGAACCAGCGGCAGTGCCAACACTCTCTCAAGTGCCTCCCAAAGTACTCTACCCCTAAATGTTTATTGCAGCATTACTTACAATAGCCAAGACATGGGAACAACCTATATGTTCATTGATGGGTGATTGGATAAAGAAGATGTGGTACAGGGGGCTGGCTGAGTGCCTCAGTTGGTCAAGAGTTGGCTTAGAGTGAGAGCTCTGAGCAACACGGCCTCTGGTTCGATTCCCACATGGGCCAGTGAACGCTGCTCCCAAGTTGAGCTGTCGCTGAACTGCCAACAGGCGGCAGGATGGCTCAGCTGGTAAGAGTACGTGCTCCTAACAACAAGACTGCCTGTTCAATGGTGGGCTATGCCCACCTGCAACTAAGACTGAACTCGGCACCTTGAGCTGAGCTGCCGCCTGGATGGCTTAGAGGATAGAGTGTGTGCTCTTAACAACAAGGCTGCTGTGTTCAGCTCCCACATGGGATGGTGGCTACACCCACCTGCAACTAAGATTGAATGAACACAGCACCTTGAGCTTAGAGGCCACGAGCTGCCGATGGGAAGCCTAATGGTGACTGGTGCCCTCCACAATGAAAATTGAAGAACAACACTTGGTTGGTCCTCTTCCCCAATTCCCCAACACTGTTTCCCTCCCCCAAATCCCCAATAAAATCTTTAAAAAAAAAAAAAAAAGAAGAAGATGTGGTACATATATACAATGGAATGTTACTCAGGCATAAAGAAGATGAAATACCACCATTTGCGACAACATGGATGGATCTCGAGAATATTATTTTAAGTGAAATAAGTCAGATGTAAAAGGACAAAATCCACATAATGTCACTTATCTGTGGGATATAAAACAAAAAGTAACAAACAATTTAACAAAATGAACAAAAACAACTCATAGACACAGATAGCAGAATAGTGGTTACCAGAGCAGATGCTGGTTAGGGTAGGGTAAAGTGGATAAAGGAGGTAAAAAATATGGTAAAGGAAGGAGACTAGACTCTGGGTGGTGAGCATGTAATAGAGTACACAGGTTTCAAATTATAATCTTGTGCACCTGAAAATTATATAATGTTATTAACCAATGTTACCCCAATAAATTTAATATAAAAAGGCCTGGCTTTTACCATGACTCATGGGAAGTCGTTAGAATATTCTCAGCAGAAGAGTTACATGGTATGACTATTAATGTCTCCATTTTACAGATGAGGATACTGAGGTTCAGAAAGTTCAAATTACCTAAGATTACACAACTAGGAATTGACAGAACTGTGATTGAGAACCAGGTATTCCCTGATAGGAGAAGGCGAGTTTTCAGGGTTGCAATCGCCCTTTGTGTGGAGATCTTGGGGGGATAGGATAAAGGCCAGAACATGCTATTTGCACTGGGAAGATGGGGGAAATGATTAGAAGGAACAGACCCAAGAGGGGACATGATCTGGTGGATCTATCTGAGGAATATATTAAGGGAACATGGCTTTCTCAGAGTCCCTTTGTATCCTGAAAGTCAAAGATGAGGCAGTTCCTATTTAAAATTGCAGGAAGTAGTTTAAGACTAAATGCAATAAAGCATCTTTACAAAGTAGCAGGTAAATATGAGGGATTAGTTAGTTACCTGTGTGTGTTATAAGAAAATAAATGGGTTAGGGAAGGCGTGGCAGAAGGTTGAGGAAACCTGCCTTCGAGGACCATTCCAGGGGAAAGGAATATTTGGATAATGGCCCATGGGACTCTGAGCCAGGTAGGGCTGGGGTTCACATGTTTCAATGACCCACATGTGCACACATGGGAGTCCATTGAAAACTCTCTCCACTCCACAGAGGATGGATGCCTCCTAAAGGACTTCTGTTGGCTCCTCTTGTGGTAGTCATGGTGGGGTGGGGCAGTGGGAAGGGAGGCAAGGAGGAGGCTAGGGGAGGGCGCTCCCTAGCAAGCCTGTCCAGTGACCATGTGTTGTAATGGAACATGCCCTTGATGGGATTCAGAAATTCCTGTCTAGAGTCTACTCCTACCTGGCTGTGTGGCCTTGAGCAAGTTTCTTGCCTCCTCTGTGGGCCTCAGTTACAATGGAGGGGCTGAGCTCCATGCTTGTAAAGGTCCTTGCCAGCTGTCCATTCTGTGTTCTACAATATGGTGGCCCAATGATATAGGAAGAACCACCCATTGTCCCTGGAATAATGGTGCAGGGCACTGGGGCAAATCTCAGAGCTAGATCAGAGACATGCACGACATGGGCTCTGAGGGAGGGGCCTCAGTACCATCTTTTGTCTCAGACACAGAAGTGAGATTTCTCACTGGATTCAATGTTCCTGTGTCCTTCGTCTCTTGGGTGTGTGGCATCTCACTTCCTTCCACTTTTTTTCACACAAAAAAGAAGGACCCAGATTTTGCCCTCAGAGCTCCTACAGTCCCTGGTCAAGGAGAGTTCCCAGGATGAGAGGACACTCATGCTCTGCCTTCAGGGAGCCACATGTCAACTTGGGCACTTCCCGCTCTGGTCCCCTAGTCAGGGCTGGGGATGCCACTGAGTTAAAATCCTGGTTTGGTTCGTGACTCCAGGACATAGCTTCAAACCTGTAATTAATAGCAGGATTTGTAGATGCTGGTTCTATAAGGGACCGTAGAGATAATCTCGTGTATAGTTCCTGACTATCCAGATGGTAGTAAGTCCTGAAATGAGGCAACCAGAGCCACAGAACTTTTAAAGACCAGAAGATCTTCCTAAGAATAGTCCATGAGGCCAGATGACACAGGTGTTCACCTGTCCCCAGGCGGGGGCCATACTGATGACACGTGTCAGTCCTCCACCTCAGAGATGCAAGGATTCTGAATCTGTGATCCTGTGAATTCATGATCCTCTGAGTCTACTGCACTAGTCACTACTGCATGAGTCCACAAGTCTCTGATTCTAAGAGCTTGTGTCCAAAGAGAAGGATGGGGTCTTTTGAAGACAAGCCTCTGACTCATCCCAACGCTTGTCCCGGTCATCTGACTTCTCCATGCCATGCCTTCCCAGCCTATAAAATGGGTGGGGCTCAACCCACCCACCTGTTTCAGTGGCACATGGAAGCAGTATATCTCACCAGGGATGTTAGTGTTGCTTGAAGATGTCAAACCCATTAGTGAGGGTCTGATTCCACAAAGCAGGAAGTGAGCCAATCAGAGCTCACAGATGGCATGCAATACACAAATCGGCTAATAGCAGGACGGGATCTCACCACATGGAGGAAGGAGGCTGGTCTAGGCTACACTGACAGTTTAAAGCACCCTCATTCATTCGTTCAATTGTTTATTCCTTCCTTCCTTCCTTCATTCATCCATTCATATTTTTGTCTAGTCAGTGGTCCCCAGGTCCTGTGCTAGAGCCAAGTGATAGATACACAGTGAATGTGTCCAGCTTTGAACACATGGAATTTTGGTGGGAACTCCATGGACAGCTAGAATGTGACAATATATATACATTTCCTTTGTAGAACAGGCCCCTACAATCATAGCCTATCCCAGAAGGGGTCTCCTTTAACTCTTTATTTTAGAGTGGAAGAGCCATCGATGGGCAATTGGATAAAGATGTGCTATTATATTTGTTTATAGATGAACAATGGAATACTACTCAGCCATAAAAAAGATGAAATATTGCCATTTGCGACACCATGGACCAATCCTGAGAGTATTATACTAAGTGAAATAAGTCAGGTGGAAAAGGACAAAAACCAGGTGATTTCACTCCTATGTGGGATGTAAAATAAAAAGTAACAAACAATCTAACAACACAAACAAAAAGAAACTCATAGATACAGACAGCAGAATGGTGGTTACCAGAAGGATAGAGGGACAGGGAAAGACGAAGTGTGCAAAAGGGGTCAAATATATGGTGACAGAGGGAGACTAGACTTTGGGTGGGGAAGCACACATTAGAGTACAGATGTCAAACTATAACCTTGTACACTTGAAAATTATATAATATTATTAATCGATGTTAATCAAAGTGAGGCTGGTCTAGCCAACATGTAAGGCAGTGGGTTTGTTAATGGTGTCTGGTAGGTGCTGAAATTCCTAAACTTCATGGATTTTAACTCTAGAAGCAGCACACTGTGGTGGAAAAACAGTAAAATTCGAAGTTGCTTATACTTGAGTTCAAATTCTGAATTTACCACTTCCAGCTATATGAGCTTGGGCACATTTGTTTGCTTATTTATTTATTTCTTTGAGACACTGCATTGGGGACTAAATGTGATAAGCTATCCCATGTGAAGTGTCTGGCCACCCAAAAATGTCATCCCTTTTCCCTTTCCTCCATAAAAGTATCAGGCCTGGGTATCCACTGAGGTGGGGCACTTAGGGGGGCAGGTAATGGAATGTCCTAAACCCTCATCCATCCCCACTTACATCATGCCCTGGGGGAGAGGGACTTCACAGAGGAAGCTATGGAGTGTGAGAAGCCCATCAAGGGCACAGATGGCAGGAGGAAGCAGGAACCTGCAGTCCTGGGGAAGAATCTCCCCTTCTGTCCTCCTCCCAATTGTTAAGGGGCAGACCTTGTGAGACCTGGCTTGGGGTGGGAAGTGTCCATGAAGTAGCGGGGGTTTGTGTTGTGGGTGTTTTCATTTAGTAAGTTTGGGAGCTTGAAGGCTTATGGGTCCTGGGGAATCTGGGGACCCATTATGGACCTTTTACCTGAGAGGCCCCAGGTGGGGCTTGGGCCGGCTGATCTGAGGGAGTGGCTGTTTGGAACCAGTGCTGGGCTCAGGACAAAGATAACCGTCTACATTGGGCAACCCAACATGGTTCGGTGGGAAGAGCGTGGGCCTTGAAACTAGACAGGCTTGGGTTGAAATGATACTCCACTGCCTACCAACGGGGTAACTTTGGTGAAATAGTGAGGCCTTTGGGTCTTAGTTTCCTTTTCTGTGAAAATAGGACTAACACAGCCTACCTCCCAGGGTTATTGTAAAGATCAATGAGGTGCACAGGTAAAAAGTAGGGCAGTATTCAGTACACAGTAAGTGCTCAATACAGGTTATTGCGCCCCTCCTCCCTAAACACATTGCACTGGGGAAAGGAAAGGACAGAAATGGAGGGGTGATGCTATGTCCAGAGATAAAAGGCAGTGTATCGCAGTGACGACAGCCGGCTTCCTGCACTGAAATTCTAGCTTCTCTGCTTGTTTGCTCTGTGACAGTGGGTCACTTCCCTAATCTTTCAGGGCCTCAGTGACAGAACCATCTGTAAAGACCATATGTGCCTCATGAACTGCTTAGTGCATCAAAAGCCTTCAATTAAATGTTAGGTTCTATTATTGGGTCTTCGGAAAAGTCATGACATATTTTGTCTGTTTTTCAAAAGTCATTTATTTACATAAAGAACAAAGATCATCAATGATATATTGCCTGTTTCATATTATAACCTTTTGCCAACTTTCAGTGAGCTTCATAATTCCTCATTCATAGAAGGAACTGTCTTTATTTGCAAAAAACTGAACAAGGTGCTGATTTACAGCCACATCTGAATTGAACGTTATACCACACAAGGAGTTTTGAAGAGAGCGAAACAACAAGTGGAAGTCTGATGGCGCAAGGTCAAGTAAGTATGGTGGGTGTGGCAACACATCCCATCCAAGCTCCAATAATTTCTTTTTTTAATTTTATTGGGGAATTAGAGAAGGAGAACAGTGTTGGGGAATTGGGGAAGGGGACCAGCCAAGTTGTTCTTCAATCTTCATTGTGGAGGGCACCAGTCGCCATCTAGATTCCTGTTGGCAGCTCGTGGCCTCTAAGCTCAAGGTGCTGTGTTCAATCTTAGTTGCAGGTGGGTGTAGCCACTATTCCATGTGGGAGTCGAACCAGCAGCCTTGTTGTTAAGAGCACACACTCTATCCTCTGAGCCATCTGGGTGGCAGCTCAGTTCAAGGTGCCGAGTTTAGTCTTAGTTACAGGTGGGATTAGCCACCATCCCATGTGGGAGTCAAACCTGGCAGCCTTGTTGTTAAAGAGTGCATGCCCTATCTACTGAGCCAAATGGACAGCAATTCAGCTCAAGGTGCTGAGTTCAGTCTTTAGTTGAGGGTGGGCATAACTCACCATTGAACAGGCAATCTTGTTGTTACACCAGCTGAGCCATCCTGCTACCTGTTGGCAGCTCAGCAACAGCTCAGCTAGGGCACAGCGTTCACTGGCCCATGTAGGAATCAAACCAATGGCCCTGTTGCTCAGAGCACGCGTTCTAAGCCATCTCCGAACCAACTGAGCCATTTGGCCAGCACTCCAATAATTTTTGATGGATAATCAAACTTGTGTGTGGTCTTGCATTGTCGCAATGGAACACAACTCCTTTACAATTAACAAGCTCTGGATGCTTCTGGATGATAGATTCGTTCAAACTGTCCAATTGCTGACAGCACACTTCGAACTGATTGTTTGGTTCCTTGATAGGAGCTTGAAAAACACAACACCTTTCAAATCCCATCACACTGAGAGCATAACCTTCCTCTGATGTCTGCTTTCAATATCGTTTGAGGTGAATCATCACATTGAGACGAAGACCGTTTGCGCACCATATTGTTGTAAACAATCCACTTCTCATCACCAGCTATCAGTCGCTTCAAAATGGATCGTTTTCCTCACGTTTAATGAGCATATTGCAGATGTTTATACGCGCCTTCAAATGAACTTCCTTGAGTTCACGCAGAACCCAAATATGGAGCTTGCTTATGTATCCCAGCTTCTTCAGGTGGTCATGAATGCTTGAATGATGCATATTCAACGTTTCTGAAATCTCTTGTGTCATGTAAGGTGGGTTTGAATCAATCAATGCCTTTATTTTGTTGTCATCAACCTCGGTGGGCCTCCCTGACTGAGGAGCATTGTTGAGATCAAAATCACCAGATTGGAATTTCGTGAACCATCATTGGTATTGATGTTCTTGTAGAGCATTGTCACTGTAAACTTTATACAACTTTTCACAAGCTTGACGTGCTTTCTTCCCTTTATGGAAGTAAAACAGTAAAATATGGCAAAAATGCACAGTTTGGTCTTCCATTTTCAACTTGTAAAATCTCCAAAACTTGGGCCGGCCGAGTGGCACATTGGTTAAGAGCTGGTTTTGGGATGCCAGCAGCCCTGGTTCAGATCCCACATATGAGGGCCAGTGACATTGCCCTCCACAGCTAACAACATCTCCACCTGGAGCTGGGCTGTGTGAGCCCCGGCGATGGTGTAGGCTGCAGCCCCTGCTGTAGTGGCCTGCCATAGGCTACAGTGAATGGCCGGCAGCCAGCGTGAGCAGCTGGCAGCCAGCGTGAGCTGCCAATAGCCGCGGTGAGCGACAATCCAGAGGCCGGCAACTGATCTGCTTCATCCGGGAAGAACGCAACGATGATACCAACATGGGCCAGTGAAGCAATGTCCTCCACAACTAGATTGAAGAACAAAAAGAGGGCAACTTGTCTGTTCCCCTTCCCTGATTCCCCAATGCTGTTTCCCTCCCCTAATTCCCCAATAAAATCTTAACAAAAAGAAACTCAACCAAATTGGTCAATTTTTAAAAATATGAAGCTAGAACTGTCAGCTGTCAAATGACATAGCAATAACATAGATGCGAATAACTCTAGTACTTCCAAAAATGAACTAGTGCCTTCTGTTGCAAACATGCATCATGACTTTTCTGAAGACCCAATATTATTGTTACCGCAGTGTTCCTTTGGCTGGATTCCTCCTGTGCTGAGTTCTTGGAGAGCTAGGCCTGGTAGTGAGGCCCAGGAAATTGAGGTTGGGAGGTCATAGAGCACAAGAAGGTGAGAATGGGGAGGTCACAGGGCATGAGCAGGTGAGAATAGACAGCCTAGATATAGAGCCTGGGATCTGGGATCATCCATTACTCGCCCTTATTTCCTAAATAAGCTTAGAATAACCTGCCAGTCCATGGAACACACCATTTCTTGAGGGCTTTGGTGCCATATTGAGGCAGAGACCACTGAGCCAAATGTTTTGTGGCTCAGAAAGAACACACCATTTAGGCTCGGGAAATGTACTGTCACTTCTGGCACAGCAGATGAAAAATGAAGACGCTAACCATACTTGTATCTTGGACAAGTCCTTGAATATTTAAGTGACCTGTTAAAAGCTTCATAGGGACAGATCTCATAGGCATCTTTCCCAAATTCTAGAAAAAGAAGACTGACTTATTTGAGGCAACAGGAGTCATTTAGCTCGTGTTTAGGAAAATTCAATGCCAAGCAGAGACACGCCCTGCCTGTGACTGGTAGAGCCCGGCACACTGGGGAGGAATCTCGCCAATGCAATACCAGCCTTCATCCTCATGATGTCTGCTGCTTCATTCAGATGCCATTAAATTGCCTCACTGCTGCCTTCTTTGCCCTATAAAAGGTCTCCCCGACTGCCAGTTGCTCAGATCATTTTCTTCCAGTCTTGCTCCAGTCACCAAGTGGGTAAGTCTTCATGCCTGGGTTAACGATGGAGCATGAAAGAGAGCCTTGGTGATGTTGGCGTTGGAGAAGCAGGGGGTGGGAGTGGTCAGGGCTAGACACTGAGGACAGCTGCTGAAGGAGGCTGATGGCAATAGCTGGTAGGAAACGCTGAGTTTGGAGCATCAGAGGAGAGGAAGAGGTGCAAGCTAAGCCATCAGGCCTGCGGGAGAGGGGATTTTCAGAGGACTAGATCACCGCCCTCTCTCTCTGAGTGCAGCTGTGCAGTCCTCTCTTGGGTCTGTGAGTGAGATAAAGTGATAGTCTAGCTGATCCAAAGAGCAAATGGTGGAAATTTCCTCAGATTTGGCCCTGCCAGGCTCAGCGTGAGACTCATGTTGGTTCAGGTCTATTGACATGGATTTGCTTGCCCTGACATGGATTTGCCTGGCTGGGAAGGACGAAGGAAAACCTGGTGGCAAGGTGTAATCAGCTGGGAAAGAGCAATTTCCCAAGGAGAATTTATGAGGCAGACACTGAAGTGAGTAAGGAGAGAGGAGGCTTAGAGGGTTGAGTAGAAATGCAGATGTCACTCTTTCAAGCCCTTCATTTTTCATTGTGGAAACTGAAGCCCAGACGTGAGTGGTGGCTTGTCCAAAGTCACACAGCCAGGCACAAGAGCTGAGCCTAGGATCCGGGGCTCTGAGTCTGTCCTGATGTCAGGTGCACAGCTTCTGGGTGCCTGTAAGCTTCTGGGAAGGCTCGCTACTGCTTACAGACAAACAGACCACCCCATGCACAGAGAATGCTGAGTGCATCCCTGGAAACCTTCATAGTTCTGATGACACCTTTCTTTGCAGATTTTGCAAAGCCACAGAAAGATGTGTGAGCAACAGAAGCAGTTCCAGTTCCCTCCATCTTGTGTGAAAGGTTCGGGATTGGGGTCTGTGAATAGCACCAATGTCACCGCTGTGAAATGCGCAGCTCCATGCCCGCCTCAAACCTGCGTGACATGCCCAGCTCCGTGCCCAACGCAAACTTTAGTGAAATGTGCTGCTCCTTGCCAGACATATGTGAAGTGTCCAGCTCCGTGCCAGACGACCTACGTGAAATGCGCAGCTCCGTGCCCAACGCAAACCTACGTGAAATGCGCAGCTCCATGCCCAACGCAAACCTACGTGAAATGTGCAGCTCCATGCCCACCTCAAACCTGCGTGAAGTGCCCAGCTCCATGCCCAACGCAAACCTGCGTGAAGTGCCCAGCTCCATGCCCAACACAAACCTTAGTGAAATGTGCAGCTCCTTGCCAGACATATGTAAAGTGCCCAGCTCCGTGCCAGACATCCTATGTGAAATGCGCAGCTCCGTGCCCGACGTCCTATGTGAAATGTGCAGCTCCGTGCCAGACCCCGATGTACTACGTCCAGTACCCTTCTTCGTATCAGAGCTACTACGCTCAGGCTCCTACAGGTGGCTCAGCAGCCCAGTGCTGTGTTCCTGATCCGTGCTCAGCCCCCTGCTCCATCAGCTACAGCTGTGTGGCTCCCCGGACCTTCGGGGTGAGTCCCCTAAGACGCTGGGTGCAGAGACCCCAGAACTGCAACTCAGGGTCATCGGGCTGCTGTGAGGACAGTGGGTGCTGCTGCTGCTCTGGTGGCTGCTGTTCTGAGTGTTGCTGTTTGGGAATTATTCCTATGCGGTCCCGAGGCCCGGCCTGCTGTGATCGCTGCTGTGACTCCGAGGATGACTGCTGTTGTTAAACACGGAACAACTCTGCTGCCTCCCGAATGCACCGTGTGTCCCACCTCCCGGAGCTTCGCTTGCTCCTGGCCCTCCCCCTGTTCCCCAGTGATGTAGCTCCTCAGCGCTTCTTCACCCCCATACTTTGCTTCTTTACCAAGGCCGCCTGCCAGAGTTAGTGCAACCCCAAAACTTTGGCAAGAATAAAGCTTCAATTGCAACTCAGTGACTTCTTGTCTGTTCATTAGGTCCATGTTTATGCTTTTCTATTGGAAACTCTTCTGCCTTCCTCTCTCACTCTTGTTTCTCAGCAACAGGAAAGGTGGGGGTGGACCTGACCAAGAAGATGGAGCTAGAGCAATCCCAGCCTGGGACCCCTGTACGTTCTAGAATGCTGTGAATAAACCCTTAGCAGTTAGCAGGATCCGAGGCTGCAACTCTGGACGTTGGAGGGTGGCTCTTGCCTGCCCTCTGCTTAGTTGAAGAGAGGGTTTGGCCATGCAAGGTCCTCATGGTAGCATGTTTTCGGCATGTAAACTCAGAGTTCACCTTCCTGGAGGCTGAAGGGAGTGTGAAGTCTGATCTGCTCAGGAGGATCACTAGACGATGGTTCTGCCCGCTGTGCGAGTGGCAGGGCCCCCGTGGTGGCTTATGGGTTACATTTCTCATTGGATAGGCTTGCCCTCCTGAGGCCATGGGATAACAGCCCGAAGGAAGAGGCTAGGACTCTCCTGAGGCAGGTGGACATTCCCCACATTGACCCTGGCAGTGAGTGAGGTCTCCAAGAGGTCGCCTTGTGGGACAAGCATCTGGGTCCCCAGGCCAATCACCTTCCCCAGTAGAATTTCCTTCTCCATTGTTTTGAAACTCTGGAGGCTTTGGGGTGAATTTTCTTTTTTCTTCTTCCTCTTTTTTTTTTTTTCTGCTGAGCCATGCTGCCACTTGTTGGCAGCTCAGTGGCAACTCAGCTTGGGCTGGGAATTGCTGTTGCTTAGAGCTCCCACTCCTGAGCAAGCTCTTAACCAACTGAGCCACTTGGCTGGCCCTTGGGGTGAATTTTCATAACTGGAAACTGTAAAAACACACAATAAGAATATAGATAGTGCTCCATTCAGAATGGCTATCATCAATAAATCAACAAACAACAAGTGCTGGAGAGGTTGTGGAGAAAAGGAAACCCTGGTGCACTGTTGGTGTGACTGCAGATTGGTGCAACCATTATGGAAATCAGTATGGAGGTATCATAAAAAACTGAAAATGACCCAGCAATCCCACTCTTAGGTATCTATCCAGATAAACCCAAGACACTAATTTGAAAAAAATATATGCATCCCTATGTTTATTGCAACGCTATTTACAATAGCCATGACTTGAAAACAACCGAAATGCCCAGCGGTAGACGACTGGATTAAGAAACTGTGGTACATTTACACAATGGTGTATTGGTTATAAAGATGAATGAAATCTTATCATTTGCAACAATATGGATGGACCTAGAGAACATTACGTTAAATGAAATAAGTCAGTCCGAGAAAGACAAATACCATATGATCTCACTTATATGTGGAATCTAAAGAAGAGCAAAGTAAACAGAAAGATAGATAGATGATAGATAGATAGATAGATAGATAGATAGATAGATAGATAGATAGATAGATAGACAACTGCTGTGCAAAGCAACCCCACAAGACCTGGGGCATGAGCACAGGAGACAAAACACTTGGCAAATGCACAAAGGAAGGGACGAATAGGAGCGGGACTCTTGAGTTTACTTCTAAGCCAGCTCTGTTGAGTTACCCTGGGATATGTGCAGAAAGTCATCTTGATGGCTAGACTGCCTTTGAGGGTCTAAATCACCTGAGGCACCACAAATCAAACTCTGTCCCTCCATCCAACCCCATCAACTTGTGGCCCAGTCACTGGCAAACACTCAGAGCTGAAAACAGCCTTACCAAGGACCCCAATTTTGTCTGTACCATCAAATGACACCTGCAGTGCAGGAAGTCAAGCGTTGCTTGTTCTGCAATTAACATGAGCATGTAATGGTTTTCATATTTATTTTTAAAAAGTTGGAGAAGTAGCACAAGCTATTCAAAAATGTTACCAGTACATATATGCATGGATAATCATGAACATATATCCACTTTAACAGTTTGTCGACTTCCAACTCCACACCCTTTTCCAGGGATGACCGTACTGAGTTTGTATAGTACCCATCAGATATTTGTCTAAGAATTGCTTATGCATAAACCAGACAGAGCAAAACAATCCCTGAAGAGGTTGAGTTTCTACAGAGAGTGGCATTCCAGAAGTCCAGACCAGCACTGATGTATCAAAAAATATTGTAGGGAACCCAGTTCATAACATGCTTCTAAAATCCCCATTTTTCTCTCTTCAATTCTCCCATAGCCCACCGCTGCTCCTTGCATTAAATGCCCCCAAATGCTGTCTAACATCCAGACACGGTGGCTCCTTTTATCTCTTTCCCCCTTTGCCCATCCTCTGCCCTCCTCCCTCACCCCACCCCACCTGACTCAGGTCCTGTTTGTGCAGCCTGAGGAGTCTCTTTGACTCCTTTGCTCATTCTGTCTATTCTTTACTGGAACCTGGGATTCTCCATTCCAGAGGGATTGACCCACAAACGAGAACCTCTCCGTTTCTTCCAGCTGTTATAACTCTCTCTCCATCCCTTTGTACTGATCTTGCCTGGGGCTGGTGGGGAAGGGATTACACCGGCAATAGGAGAGCAGCCCGAGATAAGGACTCGAGACGCCCTCATGATCCTGACCAGCCTGGAAAGTCTAGAAGCAACTTTTATGTCTGACTTTCATTTATTCATTGATTTTTGTTCCAGGCACCATCTCCACTATGTTGGAGTTTACAGCAGGGAGGGTGAATAAACAATTGAATGACAAATGTTAAGATGCATCTGAGACCAGAGCTCTGAAGGAGGGGTACGAGGTACCCTGACAACCTGTATATGCAAACTTGTCAGAGAGATCAGACAAGGCTTTTTGGAGAAAGCACAGCTTGATCCCAAGGTTGAGTGAAAGTTCATTGTGGAACAGTGGTGAAGACCTCCAGGCAGAGGCAGGAGCTGGGGCAGGGCTCTGTGGGAGGAGCAAGCCTGACTCAGTAAGGAGCAGATGAGAGAGAGAGAAAGATGAGGCAGAAGGGTCAGGAGGGCCTGGCGGGTCCTGCTACAGATGGCGTTGGTGGAGGTGTCCATGGAGACAAAGGGGGCCATTGCGAGGTTCCAAGGAGGCAGGGGAAACCTATTAAAGCTATTCTTCTCTGCAGAAAGAAATTCTGATTTTTAGAGCATCTAAGGAATGATTGCCCAGTAGCCTTTGTTTACCTGGCTCTCTCCTCGTCCTGTCATATGTAACTCCCTGACTCTAGTTTACACAGCTATGGCATGACAGCTTGGGCCATACTATGAGTAGGGTGCCTTTAAGTGCCAACATCAAGTGACCTCTGCCTCCCAGGACTGACACTCACACTGCACGATGCTGATGCTCTGGTCTCTAAAACAGTGGTTAGAAAAGTGGCCTGCAGAACACTCTATTTCAGGCTCATCAAAAGTTCTGCCATAGCCTCTTTCTTATAACTTAAAAAATGAATGCGTCATTTCTATGTAAAACAATCCGCATTTCCCGACTCCTGGTCCTGGTACTGCATTTATAGAGAATTTACCATGAATGATTTCAAGAGAACGGCAAGCCTGGAACATGGAACCCGACCCTTGGGAGACTGAAAAGAGTTCCTTGGACACGCTGAGACACTGCTCCCCTGGGATCTAGTATGAGTCTGTTTTTGTACAATTTTTCTAGTTCTAAAATAAAATAAAATGCAATGAGAGGAGATTTTCCTTGATACAATGATGAAAATGGGTAACTTGACATTACAAATGACTGTTGTCCCCCAGCTTCCCTCACCGTGTTCTTATCCCAGCTCTGCCACAATTCTTTTTGTAACATTGAATAAACCACCTCTTTGGGACTCAGTTTCCTCTTCTATAAAATGAACATGTTGGGTGACAAAATCACTAAGGACCTTTTCTGTCTGACAGTCTGGAACTTCCAATTCGTTGAATCTTCCTCAAAGTTCTTTCCAAGAAACCGGAAATGGGATAGTGATATGATGGATAACCAGTCGTAATGCTTCTTTGGGCTTAGGGAGTGGGGCACCAGGTAAGATTACAGCCCCTCTCCTGGACTCAGGGCTTGACAAGGAGGGGATATAGGCCAGGTCCTTAGACAGAAGGTGGCTAGGAAAATGTCACAACCAGATGTCATTCCTTGTCATTGGTGTAAGCATCTCCACCCAGCTGATGGTTGCTGACGACTTGATTAACAAGGCGTCTGTGTGAGACAGGTGGGTGTGGGAATGGGCTGGGCCACGGAGGAAAGAGGGGGAGGAGTCATACATACAGACCAAAGGGCTGAGAAAGACTGACAGTGATTAATATTCTCAGAGACCCGCGTGGCCGGCCTCAAGTTCAACTCACATGGACATTCTGCTAGGATGTCATCTTAACCCACTAGACCAGATGCCCTGTAGAAACTAGGAACTATTGAAAGAACTCTTTCCTTTTAATTGTGAGTTTAGCAAATAAACACATTTTAGGAGGAAATGAACCCTTCCTGCTCTCAGAAATAAAGGGACATATTCAGGTTAACATCTATTTATTTTACCCCCTCTGTGTCTTGATTCAGTCCATTGACTGATGGCTATTCAACCATCACTGATATCAATCCTATTGTAATTTTCATTCATTATAATTCTCATAAAAGCAAGCCTAAATTGTTTTAACCCATAAGACTGATTTCCTTCTCTGAACTCCCACAACATTAAGGATCATTCATTCAATTAGAGAGTAATACGTGGTCCTTTAGTTTCACATTAATGTAAAAAGTTGTCGATCTCTTAACTATAATCACCCCACATCACCATCTCTTCCCCATTATTTTCATATTATTATTAGCCTAATTACATAGAAATTATTCACTTCCAGAGACCTCTTACGTTGCACAACTCTATGTCTCACTCTTATACCTTGTGGCTCTCAGTATGGGTCTCTATAACTCTGCATCTTTGCATCTTCCTATCTCTACCTCTGCTCACCTGCATTTCTCAGACTCTGCTGTCAGAGAATTAGACCTTGGTTTCACAGAGAATAGCCCTTTGCCTACAGCAGCCTCTGTCTGCCTCATGGTAAAGTTAGAAGAGAGCTTGCTTGTTGCTAGATGGTAATTTTTCATAAGACCATCTTTGAAGATAAGGGTGGTTTGCAAATCTCCCTGTTACCTAGTGCAATACTGTGTGCCCAGAACTGGTTTAAGAAATTGTATCAAATGAGACACACCTAATGCTCAGTCTTCATGTTTATCTTCAGGAGTCTCCACCTATTGGCCTCAGTGGAGTCCAACAAGGAAAATAGGACAATAAGACTCCCAGACTATCAGTTCTCCTCTTTGACAAGAAAATCATGCTAGGCAGAATAACACCTATTAAGATACCAAAACCTGTGACATAATAATATTAATCAGGATCGTAGGAATAGTCATTGTGGAAGTAGCTACCAGTTTGTGAGGTACAGCCACCTATGTGGCACTGTGCTCAGTGCTTCGCAGGCAATGACTCATTTTTTTGCTTGTAGATGAGAGGTACTGCGATCACTATTTTGCAGACACTGAAGCTGTGGCTCAGAAAATACAACTTGCTTAAGATGACACAGCTTGCCCACAGAATAGTAGAGATGTCAACTTAAGTCTCTCTGACTCCAAACCTTCTTTTCACCCAATACTCTGAAATATATCCTATTCATCTGTAGTCAGTGCCCTCTCTCCTTTCAGCCCGTTGTTCCTCCAATGTCAGCTCTAGCCCATCTTGAGAGGAGGTATGATTAGGGTCAGTCTCATCATCACTTTCATTAATTATCATTGGCTTCTGAACAAACCATTTTTAATGCAAATCAAAGTCTCCCCTCTTTGAGCTGTTATGGCTCTTTGAATCAACGCACCACACATTCATAGCCAATTTGGCATCATGACCTTATTTCGACTGCTCTGGATTAAAATAGTGGTGTCTTCATTCTATTTTTTTTTTTTACTTCATTTCCCATCAATTTCTCTCACACTTCCTAAAAGAGTGAGCTCTGCCTTTTCTGTACTACTCCTTTCCAAAGTTACTATAAGCAATTTCAGCTCTCCCCATTAAAACAACTAGTTCCAAAGTCACCAATGCTCTTAAACTTGCCAAATCTAATGGAAGCCATCTATACCATTTGACAATATGGGAACCTTCTTCTTTTTGAAATTCAACTTCCATGGTTTTCTCGTGATTTTTCAAGCTAGGTATTTCAACTTTCTTTCTAAATGTTTACATCTCCTTTGCTTACCCATTAAAAGTTGGAATACCCCCAAGATTCTGGGCCTAGATCTATCTTTCACTGTGTGTCTTTTTTCCTCAGCATGCTCTCTCCTCTAGCAACCTTATCTACTTGCACATCTTCAAGTGGTTATTTAATTAGCCAGGAATCAACCCAGTTTGTGTTAGGTGGTGCCCTTCCCTATATGACTGGTAAACCTTAGCAAAGCCCTATCCGAGGATTTCTCTATTCTCTAAAAAAATGCCCCAACTTCAATGTGAGCTCATTACAGTTAGTGATAATTCCTTATTCACATCAGTGTGACCCTGTGTTTGCTGATTAGTAGATGTTTTAATGTCAACTTAAAGAAATCCACGTGTCTTTTAAATTTCTCTTCTCTATAAGTAGCTACCTATAGAATGCAGCAGCTCGATGATATAGCTGTTCTAATTCGCAATCACAAGCACTTTCAGCCCTCACCTTCAACTTTGAAGTGAAAAGTCTGTTAGAGTGTTCAAGCTCCTTCATATCTCCGGCTCCCTGTTCCCCTGTGTGTCACATTCCTCAAGGTACCACATTCCTCAAAGCCTGCCATGTCCCCTGTAGGTTTTTCCTGGTCCACATTCTGCCCACCTGATCTTATTCCCCCAGAACTGGGCCCTCAAGTCATACACTTCTAGGAACTAATATATGGTATTTGTGGAAGTAACACACTCTTCCCCGGGAAACAGTCTTGAGACAAAGGATTTTGGGGGCCAGCAGGCTGACATGCACCTGCCTAAGTTTGCTTCCATGTCTCATAAGCATCTCTTCTGCCGTCTTCTTTCCTGATGTTGAATCCTCATCTTATGTTTATTGTGTCGGACCCTGGACCACACAGGCCATCTGGAGATGGAGGAAACATGTACAGCTTTCAAAATGTTCCCAGGGTAGCCAGACATGTAGACAAACCAAGAGATTGCACTGAGGTCAGAGGTATGAGGAATGTGAACGAAAGGTGAAGATCATGTGGCACATAACTCATGGTCCATGGCTCACAAATTCATCCTCCAAGACCGTCAGCTCCTAAAAGCAACCTGCATCATCTTTGTGTCACTACGATCTTGCAAAATTCTGGGCCCAAGAGTTCACGAAAGCGTGAATGCATGCAGGTGGAATGGGTGGCCGGCTGCAGGCCTAGGGAGCAGACACATGGGCAGGCCCTGCCTTCTGGGATTCCCTGTGGCCCTGGGCAGGGACATCCTGGAGCCCCGAGGCTCAAATGTGGGAGCAGTCACCTCATCCCAGGTTGTAAAAGCCACTGCTTTGCATACATGAGCTGTGCCTCACTCCTGGGAGGTATCACCAGGTCCAGGATAAAAGGGCTCCAGAGCTGGGCTGCTCAGTCCCCAGCTCTGACTGTGACAGCTCCTGCCTGATCCACAGACCAGGTAAGTGTTTGCAAAGGAGGCTACAGGAGGCCAGGGCTGCGAGGAGAGGGGGCAGAGAAGGAAGGGACTGAGCAAGGAGTCCCGGAGTGAGGGTGGGGGGTGAGGGATGGGAAGGATCCTGCAACTTGCAGAGCTTGTGGATCTCAGTAGCATCATCTTCTAATCTATTCTGTGGAAACCAAAGGTTCTTAGGTATGTTCTGTCCATCTGATGTCCTTGAGATGTTGGGCCAGAAAATGAAGGCATTATCTTGTGTCCTTTGGGGACAAGAAGACTTATGTTGGGGTGACTTTGGAGCCCATGTGGGTTAGTGTATATCATGGTAGCAAAGTAGACAAGGAGAGAGAGTATTTGTTAAGATTCGTTTCTATGAAAAGAAGGCTCCTATGGAAGCCAAGGGAAAGGAAACAATGGCAACAAACCCTGGAGACTGTACTTATTTCTTTTGTTTCTTTCTCTCAGGTTGACTGAACTTCCACCAACATGAGCTGCCAGCAGAACCAGCAGCAGTGCCAGCCCCCTCCCAAATGCCCTCCCAAGTGTCCTCCCAAGTGTCCTGCTCTGAAATGTCCCCCCAAGTGTCCTCCCAAGTGCCCTCCCCAGTGCCCAGCCCCATGTCCCCCTCCAGTCTCCTCCTGCTGTGGCTCCAGCTCTGGGGGCTGCTGTAGCTCTGGGGGCTGCTGTGGCCATAGCTCTGGGGGTGGAGGCTGCTGCCTGAGCCACCACAGGCCCCGCCTCTTCCACCGGCGCCACGGGCACCAGAATCCAGACTGCTGTGACTCTGAGCCCTCGGGGGGCTCCGGATGCTGCCATAGCTCTGGGGGCTGCTGCTGAGCTGGGTCCTGCCCACCTAGGAGCAGCAATAGGAGGACCCAAGGACCATGGAACTACCACTCTGAACTTCCCCCTTCACACACTTTCTTCTGCCCTGGAGTTGGAGGTGCGAGAACCTTGAAGTCTTCTCCCAGGGTTCACCTCACACTCCCTGACACCTAAGCCCATGCTCCCTTCTGTGGAATCATCAGGCCCTAAATCCCACTGTGGGAAAAATAAAGTTTCTTCTTCCAGCACTTCTGTTTCTTGCCTGTGATGTCTCGCACACAGCACCCCTCCCTATACCCTGCTCCCTGCGGGTTAGTGCTTCTCTAGGCAACGTTGCCCAATTCAGGTTCCAAACACACCAGGGATCACACTGCCCTGTCCAGGCAACCCCCAGGACAGATGCCCAGAGCAAGTGCCATGACCATGTCCTTGAATCTGGGAAAGGGATTGTGTCGCCTCCTGTGAGTCCCAGGGTTGGGGACTGGAAATGCCACTTGTGTACAGAAGCAGTGGCTCTTATGCACACTGTGACTTACATTAATTTAAAAAAGGATCCTAATGTGGAGGACCCTTCATGGAGAGGTGAAGATAGAGATTCAAAGAGGCCGCATGGGAGTTCATCTGATTGCTGAGACTGGAGCGTGAAGCCCAGCCTCTTACCCTTTGCATTATTTCCCAAGTCACATGATCAGGCTTATACTCTCCAAATAATTTGTCTCAAGGCAAACTGTTTCAGAAATTATGACTTGTCCATTAGGTGAGCATCATGGTGTAATAAAAGCAGCTGCAATGTTAAGTAATAACCATAATATAACGATGACGATAATAATTGCCTTTACTGGGATCTATTCATGGCTTAGCCTTTATGACAACCTATGAAGCTGATATTGTTGACATTTCATAAGCAAGGAAACTAACCAAGGCTCTGAGAGTAAGTGGCTTGCCCTGCCCAGCAGCTGGCAGAGGGAGAGTGACAGATAAGCCCAGGCCTGTCTGTCCCCAAAGACCTTGCCATGCCCTGGGGCACTCAGACTCCTAACTGTGGGCTCTAATTCTTGAGATTAAATAAGATAAAGTGTTGGTGCTGTCTGATGGTGCACGACACCTGTATAGAGTCACCCATCCATTTCCTGGGTTAAGACAGTGTCCACACCCAAGGCCTTGCTTCTGCCACAGCTCCCCCAATACCACCCTTCACAGGGCACCCAGGGTCTGATCCTGTCATACCTCTGCTCAAAATACTTGCCAACCACCCCAGGATATAGATGGGTGGCCCTTCTTCGGCTTCACTGGCCCCCGTGCTGTCCCTTCACACATGCTATTCCTTCGTCCTAGCATGCCCTACACACTCCTGTACTCTTATTTCTCCTTTAGGTTTGTATATTCCATGTTTGTATATCCAGGAAAGCCTTTTCTGGTCTCCTTGGCAAGATCAGCTCCCCCATTGGAGCCACTCCTAGGCAACTCTTAGTGCTCTGTGGACGCTTCTTGTCAAGCGCTCATCAGAGGTGTCATTGGTTTTGATTAACATCTGTCTTCTTCACTCAACCAAAGGCTCTCTAAAAACAGGGGCTACATTTGTTTGTTTGTTTATCTTATCATTGTATCCCCAGATGGTCCCATCTATCTATATCTTTTCCTAAAATTTATGACCTGTCTCTGGAGATAACAACTGCCTTTAGCACATCCTTCTATCTATCTATCTATCTATCTATCTATCTATCTATCTATCTATCTATCTATCTATCTATTATATCTATCTATCTATCTATCCATCCATCTGTCTACTTCCTATCTATCTATCTAAACCCTCTATTGTTATTGATTAGGGCTTCAATACAGCACTTACATTATCATATATACATCTATTATATTTCAATAGATAATGAAACAAATCAATGCGTGAAATGCAGTATAAGATATACATATGCTAGACTCCTATGTGCATGTGCGTGTGTGTGTGTGTGTGTGTGTGTGTGTGTGTGTGTGTGTTTGCATGCATAAAAGTGAAATCATGTAATCAACAAGGTGACATGAAATCTATGCCTTGGCCCAGTGCCCATTTCTGGGATACAAAGATTTGTACACCGTAACTTCTTTTCCTTGAGGAGCTCATAGGTCACGTGGAAGACAGGAATGTAAATAATCAGAGAACACGTGATAACTCCAACTATGGGGTGTGTGTAAAGCACAGCCAGAATGTAGTGTAGGGTGAGTCATGATTTTGGGGAGTCAGGGAACATTACAAATGAAATGACATTGGAGCTGTCTCAAATGATGAGCAATAGCTCCACATGGAGAAGCCATGAAAGGCCATTTCAGAAAGAGGAAACATTTACAAAGGTTGCCATTGTGAATATCAAGACATGGGTGGACAAAACCTACTAGGTATGGCGTCATTTGATGTGTGTGGGGTGTGGAAGATTTGGGTCAGCTTTTGAGGGGTTGAAGATCCCTTTGGTAGCTATTTTGAAAGTTACATGGAAGAAGGAAAAACAAGAGGCAGAGAGAACAGTGAGTAGACTAAGGTCCCAGGCCATATAGGAGATCATGAAGATGAAATATGGCATGGGTAGTGGGTGTGAACAACATGGGATATGTTTGGGAGCAATTATGAAGTGTAATGAACAGTGTGTA
This sequence comes from Aselliscus stoliczkanus, assembly GCA_033961575.1. NCBI lineage: Eukaryota > Metazoa > Chordata > Mammalia > Chiroptera > Hipposideridae > Aselliscus > Aselliscus stoliczkanus. Next base: position 105,169,326 of record CM066739.1, read on the forward strand.
GGATTACATGATGGACTAAGGTAGGAGGAGGGTCAAGGGTGAGTCCCAGGTTTCTAAATTAAGAAATGGTGCGGATGAGCCATTCTCTGAAATGGGACCTTGGGAGGAGGCTTTATAAAGGGAGATAATGAATTATTTTGGGCCAGATTAAGTTGGTGAATCCCAGAAGCAAAAAGCCTAAAAATGTATGTAGGCTCAGATATTAGAAGGTCACACTCAATCTTATCTAAAGGAACAATTTAATCTGAAGATAGGTCCAAATAAAAAATGCCCTTTGTAAGTTTTAAACCTCACTGGAGAGACAAAAGAGTACACCATATTTATCCTTGCCTTTAGATAACCTCAGGACTAGTGGTATCTTTAACCAATGACAACTCTCCAAATTAGGACCTTTCATATCAAAGAAGGAAGAATGTCAGGAGTTGGATGCTTAATTATTTTGGTTTAGTAACAAGGCTCTAAAATCACATTGTTGAAAACTCTAATAATACCTAGCCTCATTGTCATCTGTAAAATATCCCTCTTCCACTCTTGTTCCACTTCTCTTTATAAGAAGAAAGAAGCAGGAAGTAACAAGAGTTGCAGCTCTCTCTGGTTTCTGGATTGAACAATATCAACTCATTCTCCAGTGGTTTAAGATGTGTGAACCAAGCCCAATTTCTGCCATCCTTTCACTCATCTCTCCATCCATGAATCCGCAGATTCCTATTAAGTCAGGAATCTAGAGATACCAAGATGAATAAGATAGAGACCTCCTTCAAGATTGCACATGCTATAAAGAGACTAGTGGGAGAGATATAGCCATTTGGATTCAATAATTCATATTCTGGTGGGGCCAGCTGGTCTCTGTTCCCAGCTTTCCTAGCTCACTGCTTTCGTGACTACCTTCTAGGCCAACACCAAGCCCCGGGGCTAGCCAAGTTCAGAACACGTTGGCAAATTGTGTGATCAGAGGAATAACGTCTTTGTTGTAATGGAAGGAGACCTCTCCTGAGACTAGAGCTTCCTGGGATCTGGTACCTCCAAGGCAGTTATCAGCTTTCGGTCTCCAGAAAGTTTGTCTTTCTCTGGGCTTCAGAGTCCTCATCTATAGAGTGACAGAACGGAACAAGATACTTCCTGGTGGTCCTTGTTGATCTGACATTCTGAAAGTCTCTGATGCTACTCAAGTTTGAAATGGTATCTGGAGCCCCGCTGGGAATGAGTGATTGGATCCAGAATTCAGACTCTGAAGTGAGGTTGATTTGGACAGAGACTTCCCCATGGGAAGGATTTCATAGGGGTGATTGGCATGTGCACCATAAACCTCAAAGCACTCTCATACCCATTATCTGATTCTATCTTCATTGAGATCCTGGCAGAGTATTCTGGTCTTCCTATGAGGAAACAAAAGCCCAGAGTGCTAAATGGTTAATTAAATGCTAAGTACTTTAGATTGGTTATCTCATTTAATTCAAGCAATAATCTTATGACTTTTCTAATTCTTCTTTCTTTCTCTCCTTTCTTCTTCATCCTTCTCTTCCTCCTCCTCCTTTTTCTCTTTCCTGTTTTATAGCTAAGGAATCTGAGCTCAAGGAGATTAAGTTGCTTTCACCCTAGAAAGTACTAGGGCTCAGATTCAACTCAGATATGTCTAAATCTACAGTCTCTGCTCACAGCCTTGGTCAGAATCTTAAGTGCCTCCAGGGGCTGGACAGTTTCATAAGCAAGTGAAATGATCTAGGCAGAAAGATTATTTCACTTCCCTTTTCATTTCACCAAAGAAAAACAAGAACACAGGTAAAATAATGAAAGGAAGCTTATCCTTTGCGTTGCATTGTGGATATAGTAAAGAATGATGGAGAACTGCAGAACATAAAAACGTACACCCTATCTAAAAGGAGCAGGTGTGTCAATCAGGTTGAGGTCAGGTAGGTTCACCTATGGCAGGTCTCTGGATCTTAGAAGAAAGCTGGAATCTGCAATCTTAAGAAGAATCTCTCCCTTTCTCAATCTTTTTTTTTTTTTTTTTTAGGGCAGTGTCACTGGCCCTCACATGTGGGACCCAAACCAGGGCCGCTGGCTTCCCAAGCCAGCGCCTAACCACCGCGCCACTCGGCCGGCCCCTCTCTTTCTCAATCTTAATGATTACTTACAAAATGATGCAAGTAAAGATAATGTACGCAAAAGATAAGAAGCTATCCCATCTTGACCATATCTGGCTCCCAGGATGCCGGTTTATTCTCTTTCCTGCAGATGCTGCTGTCTTGAAGGATGACTCCATGGTGTAAGTCACACCTGCCATGAAGTCTTCAGGTTATCCCGCACAGGACTGGGCAGGCAGCCATCCATCCAGTTTCAGACAGCTGTCCATCCAGCTGTACCTGCTGCTTGGTCCACAGTTACCCTGAGTGGATGCTGGATATTCTGAATATCATTCTTGACTGGATGCCTTTGTATAAAATAGTTGCCTTGACCCTCACAATAACTTGGCAAAGAAGATTTAATGACCTCCATTTTGCAGATGTGTAAATGAATACTTAGATTAGCTATCAAGGTCACACAACTGTAAGTAGCCAACCTGGGATGTTAGGCTCAGCTCTGACCCAACATTCTCTTTGTTCGTAGAGTTACCCCTTTCTTTGAGGTAATTTTAACTGCTTCCAGATAGGGAGCTTTTCCATTTTTCTATCTATCTGGTGAGAATCTCAGACAAGGAGGAAGGTAGGGGCCTGGCATCATCTTTCGGGAGAAAAGATACCTTTGTCACCCCTCATCAACCCCACCACCAGATCTCCTAAGGGTGGAGAAGAAGCTGACCAGGTGAAAAAGGAGGAAGACACAGAAATCTGCTCCTTCGTAGTCCAGAAGCTTTGGGGCTGAGGTGAGACACTCCCACTCTCTGTAGGTGACTGCAAGGACAGGCACACAGGGAGGGGACAGGCTGCTGGAATGCCAGCCTGGCTGATGAGACAGGCACATGCCAATCTGTTGTCTCACAGCCTAAGCCAGACCCAAGCCCTTCATATAAAAACAGTCCTCTGCCAGATGCCTCAGCCTAGATGACTGCTTGCCTTGAAGAAGGTGAGTCTGGGGTCTGGATCCTGGGATTGGAGAGATGATACTTGAGGGGATGGGGCTCAGAATCACAGGGGTGAGGAATTGTGAGGGGAAAGCTGGGAGCCTGAGGAGAAAAGCCTGGTGGACTTTTCAGGGACATGAGTCAAAATACCTGTGGGGTATTTGCCAGTGACAGCCCCCACCTTTTCCTAGGTACCATTTTCCCTCATCAGGCCCTCTCTCCCTGGGAAAGAGGCATTAGTAATTTACGCCTTGTGAACAGAACTGGGTGGAGGAGGGTTCCATCCCCAGGGGCATGTGCATTTAGATATTTTCTCCAAGTGGAGGCTGAAAGGCTTTGACTTCAGGAAATGCATTTTCAGAATTTTAGGAGCTTTCTTGAGAAGCGTTTTGCTGGATGAGCTGGTTGGCCAATCAGCCCCCTTGCTGTGCTGGTTACTCAGCTGCCTGGACATGAATAGGCAGATGTGGGGAGGGCAGGTGGTATGGGAGGGTGCCCTCTGTGTCTCCCTGATGGGGTGTGGTGTCAGAGACGCACCCCCCATGTCAGGTCTATAATGTTCCTGCTGCATAGACTTGAAGTGGCTAAATACCAGTCATGCAGTTAGGACGCTGCCACTTTCTGGGTTATCCCTTCTGAGGTTAGTCCACCTTGCTTCCCAGAGGCACTGGAGAGAAAAGCTTTCTGGCTCACAGGCGATGAAGAAGCAAGTTGTTGTGTGAGTCCTGAGCCTTTCTGAGACTGGTGTTTTGTATGTGCGTGTTTTGCATAGGTCCACGAGAGCCTGTTTAAACAAACTCACCTGAAGTGATTGTATGTAGAGAAACAAACATTTTATGTTGAGTTTGTGCTGCCCAGTAACTGATTGGATCCTTTACTCTCCAGTGGATGCTTTGAGCGCAGATGGGGGCTGAGTGCTTATTCCCATTCATGCATTTTTACATATTTGCCTACATGTGTGTGTTGCCAATAAATGTGGGTGAGGAAACCCAAGCTCTTGTGGGTGTGGAGGCCCCCTTTGGGCTACAGACTTGGGAACACAGGCTTCCTCTACTTCTGCAGCGCTCCCTCCCACCACCTAGGACCCCGGAAGTGATGGGAACTGTCTTGTCATCAGCACCCTTTTGTGCTGGATGCTGGTGTGCCCACCCTCCAGGAGAGACCTGGATACTGCATACCTGGCTGTGCCTTTGACACGACCTCAGAGCAGGACCTCTGTCAGGTTGTTTGGTAGATCCAAGGCAAGTCTCCTGGGCCACAGTGACTAATCTTGGGTCTAGATAACTCAGTAAGGATTCTTGGGTGAAGGTCAAGGATGGGGGAGGAAAGGGTAGGGAAGATTCCGCTTGATCCTGGCCCCTCCTCTCCAACTCCCACCCTCCTAACCTTGACTTTCTCCCTTCAGGCCTTGCTTACCCGTCTGCATCGGAACCATGTGTGACCAGCAATCTCTTCAGTGTTGCCTGCCGCCCCTCCAGTGCTGTGTGAAGGGTTCCTCCTTCTATCCCTCCCCATCTCCCTGTGCCCCGAGCCAGGTGGTGGTCCAAGCCCCTTGTGAGATGCAAATTGTGGAGTGCCCAGCAGCATGCCCAGTTCAAGTTCCCCAGGTGGCATGCCAGGCTCCCTGCCAGTCTCAGACCATGGCAGTGAAATGCCAGGCCCCATCCAAGTCTAAAAGGACCAAGGTGAAGGGCCAGGCTCCATGCCAATCCCAGACCACACTGGTGACGGGCCAGGCTCCATGCCAGGCTCCGTGCCAGACTCTGTGCCAGGCTCCGTGCCAGTCTGAGGTTTGTTACCTGCAGTGTGGAGCCCCTGGCCCTGTTCAGAGCTGTTATGTAGACTGTGCTCCCATGTGTTATACAGAAACTTGCTGTGTAGAATGCCCAGTACAGACCTATGTACCCTATCCAGCTCCCCAGCCCATCCAAACTTATGTACCGTGTCCCCCAGCATGCCAGACTCAGCAAAGGTTCTCCACTCAGTGCCAATATCAGGGTTCCTTCAGTGGCTGCGCCCCCCAGCGTCAGTCTCGGGCTTCCCTTAGGCCTTATGCACCCCAGAGCCAGAGCCAGGGCTCCTACAGGAGCTTCCCCATGCAGCAGCGTCGCTCTCAGAGCACCAGCAGATGCCTCCCTCCTCGCCAGCTGCAGCCCACCTACCGCAGCTGTTCCCCACCGCGACGGTCTGAGCCCTCTTACAGCAGCTACCTGCCATCAGGATGTGCTTCCGGCTCCTCTAACTACTGCACCCCACCCCGCCGCTCTGAGCCCATCTACAGCAGTGGCTCTTCTAGGGCTCCTACTGCAAGCTGCTCTCAGAGAAGTGGACCTAAGTGCCGCATAGAGATTTCCTCGCCCTGTTGCCCCAAGCAGGTCCCCCCGCAGAGGTATCCGGTTCAGATTCCTCCCATCAAATGCCGCTTCGAGAGCTGTGCTCCACAACCCTCCTGTGGTGCCTCCTGCCCGGACCTAAGACCATGTGCTGACCCATGTCCACCCCGTCCACCCCGGCGATTTGAACAATGTCCTGAGCCATCACTGCCACGATGTCCACTTCCGGCCCCACGTCCATGTCCACGCCCAGAACGATGCCCAAGCCTAGAGCCCCGCCGGTGTCCGCCACCACGGCAACTTTCGGAACCCTGTTTGTTTCCCAAACCGAGTCCAGCCCCACGTCCAGCCCCGCGTTCTCACCCAGTGCAGCGTGAGTTTCCGGAGCCAAGTCCACAACCACAGCCCCGGGAACGCCCAGAGCCTCAGCCTCTTCCGGCGCCAATTCCCCTCCCAGCACCCTGCTCAAGCCCAGAGCCACATGTACAGCCTCGGCGCCGTCCTCCCAGCCCGTGCTCAGGCCCAAATCCAATTCCAAGTTCAGGAGACCTAGGGTGTCAGGAGTCCCGTCCATACCACCTGGGCATGGAGGCCTCCAGCTGTGGCCCAGCCAGTTATAACCAGTGTGGCGAGAGTGGTGCAAGCTACAGACATCATGATGTGTTTCCAGAGCCACAAGGTCTGGGAGGTTATGGAAATCAAGGAGGCACCAGCGTTGGAGTGAAAGGTGGAGCCTATGCTGGGGCAAAGGGTGCCTATTTTTAAAGGAAGCCTGCTTGAAGTGCCTGCCCTGAAAATGGCATGCCTACATCCTGCCCTGAAAATGTTGCTCCTCCTTTCCCAGCAGCCACAATTTCTGTATTCTTGTCTGCATCTCTCCAAAGACATCCCGAGGTTCCCTGCTGTGGAGGTGATGTCCAAACTCCTTTGTCTGTCCTCACAGGCCCCACACCTGGGTCTCAGACACCTCTCCAGCCTCCTGTCTGGCTCCTCTCGTGTACATATCCTCAGTTCTAGTCAGACCAGTCTGGCCACCAGGGCACAGCCTGGGTGTTCCCTAGGACATACCTTAGAGGTCCCTGCCTCCCGGCCTCTGTCCACCCGCATCTCCCTCCCCCCCCATTGCTGGACCACTTCTCTGCTCCTCCCAGCATCTGAAACTAAACCCATCTTTCAAGACCTCTTCCTTGGAGCCTATTCTGCTTGTTCCTACCCACAGAAGCTTGTGCTGATGTCCTAGAACTCGTTGCATCGTCCACACCATATGGCAACTGCCTTGCAATACCTCTTGAATTAGTTCACTTTTCAGGTGTGTCTGTCTTACCTGCCCAACTAGGTTGGAAACTCCCATTTGAGTGGAGTCAGAATATCCCTCAAGTCCCATGCTTCTCCTGGGGCAGGCGGCTGCTCAGCAGGGCTTATGTGTTGGCAGCATGAGCCATGATCTGTCCTGATGGGCAACTCAAGGCGGGGGACAAGAGGGGTCCATGTAACAATAAAGATGATGCTACATTCAGAGCTTGAGTCCTGCAAAGCGTCTGTTTGTTACTCCTTCCTGACTCTCTGGGATGAGCTTTTATTTTCTCATTCATTATTTTGCTTCTTGGGTTTAGTGTACCCATAGCTGAACTTTCCTTAGACTAGACCAGGTGGGCTGCCTTGTGGGTTTTCTGTCTCCCCTCAGTGTCCCCGTTCCTTCCTGGGAAAGGATGGATGGAAAGGCACAAGGAATGAGGGAACAGAGAAAGACAACTCCTCCTCAATCGAGGGAAAAGGTCTTCAGGCCTGGGTTGGGAAGGTAAGCCAGCTCTGGGGCCATAGTCACAGCCATGTGGCTTCTGGGCAATCAGGTGAGGGGAGAAGGGAGCCCATGCAGGCTCTCTGGGGTATTCTACACAGGGTACACTCTTCTTTCTTTCTGACTAAACTATTTGCTCGCCTTTTTTAGTTTTTATTTTTTTAACAAAGTAGCAAAGGGAGTGTCTGAGGCTGGCTCTGATTTCCTCTACTGTGCCCACATCCCACTAGGGATGGGTGGTCTCAGCAGCATGAAGATGGGGCTCGGACAGGCAGGAGAGTGAGGGGTGCTTCTCTCTCCCACTCCCTGCAGATGAGGACTAAGTGTTCCTGGGGACAGCCCTTCCCCAGAGGGGGACAGCCTGAGGCTACCAGGGCCTATAGGGCCTGAAAGGGGCCCCTTTTAGGACAGCAGGGGACAGCTCTGGTCTGGGCCCTGAAGGTCTGAGTCAGTGCCCCACAGTCCCACTACCACCTGTCCAGGGCCCAGATCTGAATGACTTTCCCTTGCCCCCAGGAGTCTATTCCTGCCTTGTCAGGGAGACCACCTGGTCAAACCTTGTGCTGTGTAAAGAAAGCCCGAGGCTTTTCACGTGAAATCCACCCATTCAGTTATTTATTGACAAATATTCACTGCTTGCTTGCTAAGAAGGCAAAAGGGATAGATAGGGCCCTTGCTTGAGCTTGCAGCCAGGCACACTGCTTCTCAAAGTCTCGTACCTGGACCAGCAGCATCAGTATCACCTAGGAGCTTGTGAGACATGCAAATGCATCACCTCAGACCCACTGAAGCAGAGACTCCAGGAAGCCATGTTGACCCGACCTCTAGCTGTTTGTTTCTGATGCCCTGTAATGTTTGGTTGTTACTAGTTTAATGAAATACCTCAAGCAGGTAGAATATGAACAGTGTGGAGGTTAGGAGTGATGAATCCCTTGTAGTAAAAAACCTGTATACAACTTTTAACTCCCCAACGTTTAAGTATTATTAGCCTACTGTTGATCAGAAGCCTTACCAATCACATAAACAGTCGATTAACACATATTGTGTATATTATATGTATTATATACTGTATTTTTTCCAATAAAGTAAGCTAGAGAAAATGTTATTAAGGAAATCACATGGAAGAGACAATACATTTATGGTACTTATTGAAAAAAACCTGCACATATGAGTAAGTGGACCCACGCAGTTCAAACCCATGTTGTTCAAGGTCAACGGTATACATAAATAAATAACACACATACATACACATACACACACACACACACACACACACACACTCACTATCTCTCTCTCTATATATATATATATAAAGAGATATATATATATATTTATAAAATATATCCAAAACAATGTATATACATTTTAAGAAAGGAAAAAACTGTATTAAAATTGTAATACTCAATATATGCTGATAACAAAAGATGAATACAAGTCATGTGTATACTTTTTTTTGGCAGCCCTGGTACATTCTCTAATGTCCGTAAGAACCCATCACACAGGTATTATTATCTTGCCATTTTGCACAGTTGGAAACCTAAGCACATAGGATAGACGTGACTGGTCAAAGCCACACAGCCAGACTCGATTCCAAGCCAACAGTCTTTTCCATTACACACGGCACCTTGCATCTTAGTCACCGTCTCTGCCTCTTACAGAGATCTGTCCTGTACCCACCCACTCATTTCCCCACACAGTTGTGGAGTTATCTCACTTATTCTCACCAGGTCCACATTTGCCTCCTCTCTTAGAATCCAGGCTGCTCTGTGACACACGCCCCCAGGGCCAGGCAGGTTCCAAATGGCTCCCATGGGGCATTCCTAGGTCTCCATTGCCCAGGCCCCTGGGTGGGCTTGGGGGGAGCAGGATGGTGAGAAGGTTGGAAGCCCCAGATAGGGTTCTCGCTAGATCTCGCCCCTGTTCTCTCAAACACACCCCTGGACAAGGACCTCTTTGTCTGGAGGGTGAGTGGGGAGCAGCCCATCCCTTCAGGTACAGAAGAAACACAGGCCTAACCACTTCTTTTTTTTTTTTTTTTTGAGGGCAGTGTCACTGGCCCTCATATGTGGGACCTGAACCAGGGCTGCTGGCTTCCCAGGCCAGTGCTTAACCTCCGCGCCACTCCGCCGGCCCAACACAGACCTAACCAGAAAGGAGGACATTCACACCTAAGAAGCCATCCTTGCCTCCAGGGGCAGGTAATTGGTTACTACACAGGCTCTCACTATAATGATCCTGTGACCTGCACTGTCCTCTGGGGATAGACTCTGGTTCCCAGGTTAATTAGGCCTGGATATGGAAAGTGGTTGGATGATGGGAGGATAGAGGGGTCTCTGGGTGAGTCCCACTGGGGCTGAACCAGGGAACGCCCAAGGGCTGTGCAGAAGGTAGCCTTGGGGCCAGCTCTGCAGTAGAGGCACTCAGGGCCCACATTCCTTTCTGCTGAATGTGAGTCTGCATTGGCCCCAGGTCCTCCGCTTCCTCAGACAGGATGCCCAGCCTTGAGCCTCCAGGCAGGCCCACAGCCCTTCTGTAGCAGCTCAGAGGAAAGGGGTCTCCAGGAGTGTGTGTCTGCCTGTCCTTCTGTGGGGTTCTCAAGTTTCTTTGCGTGTAATGATGTGTCTGTTTATTCTGCCTGTATGTTTTCAAAGCTTGGGGTTTTTAAAATGCACTTGGCAATGAGGACTGTGACTTCAGGAGCACAATGTATAATATCCGACAGTCCTTCAGCGTTGGCTTTGGGTGACCCTTCCCAGTCATCCCGCCCACTCCCCATCTCCCACCCTTTCACTGATAACCTGCCTCCTACTCTCTGCCTTTCCTTCTATGTCACCTATTTGAATAAAAATTAAAGATCCCCAGGACCAGGATGAAATTACCTGGGAACCCACCTACAGCATAGGGAATATAGTCAATGGTATTGTAACAGCTATATACGATGTCAGAGGGGAGTAGGTGGGGGATGTTATCACTTTGCGAGGGGTGTAAATATCTATCACATTGCTTTGTACACCTGAAATTAATAAATTAAAAAAAAATAATTAATTAATTAATTAATTTACACTTAGAATATACCTTAAAATGAATGGCTTGTAGTAGCATAGGCTGAAAATAAACAGCTATATTTTTCTATAAACTAAACTTAATATGTATAAGTTGAAAAAAAAAAAAAACAGTCTTGGAATCCCAGGACCCATCCCAGACCTGCTTAACTGGAATTTCCAGAGAAAGAATCTGGGCCCTCCACTGAAAATGGTTGTGGTAAGTTAGGGGTGGGAACCATCGCTACAGTGAACACCCAGGGGCATGAGCTTGTTCAAGATGCACAAGGAGAGGTGACATTTGTACATAGTGGCCACAGCATGAGTAGGAGGTGATGGCAGGCTGGAGCTGACAATGAGCTGTTCTTGTGGGAGGTTTTATGTAACTACCCTGTGTGTGGAGTCAAATTTTCTACTCTTCAGCCTGGAGGCCCCTCAAGACCAAGGAGTCTCTTCCTGTTTCTCAGTTAAATCCCCAACCCCACTGCCACCAAAAGTACCTAGAATGGGGCTCTTGTGTGGGGCTCAAAGGGAGCAGTTTCCCGGTATATGTTACAGATATTTTTACTGGGAGATGGCAGAGCCTAGCTTTAGTATATCTCCCCTTTACCTAGGCATTACCCAAACATTAAGGAAGAAATTCCACATCCCATAGTTTGTCCTACAGACTAGAATAGTCCTGGATGAATAAGCAAATAGAACTGCCATGCATAAGGGACTAGTTCAGCTGTTTATCACGGTGTAGATAGGTGGATAGTAGTAATCAGAAGATAGGCAGTGCCCATGTAGATACTTTGGTGACATGTAGGGAAATAGCCAGGTGGTGACCAAGACTTCGAATGAGACTAGCGTACTCCTGATTTCTGGCATGTTGGACATTCCAGAGGCCCCTAGTCAGGAAGACAGGGTGACGCATGATGATCCACACGCTTCCCCATCACCAGAGACCATCAGATTCATTCCTCCAGAAGATGAAGCTTCCTGACCTGGAGGACTAACCTAGAAGTATCTAAAAATCTAGGAATAACCCAAGCTGTGCCAAAGCCACCCATCACGTTCCTCACCGCATCTTGTCCTAGGAGCCTTGAGCTGGCTTAACACCTTCCCTCTGTTCTCTAGTGTTGTATCTGTCAGGAAGACCATTTATTGACTTGTATCAACACATCCAGTTATTTGACAAATATTCATTGAGACTCGTCTACCTTCCAGGAGTTGTGCTTGGGCCCAGAAGTACAATGGTGACAGCCTTGCTCACATGAAGCATGAGAGATGTTCGTGAGAGGTTCTACATGGGAGGCAGGGTACCATGGAAGCCTATAGGAAGGGCAGTTGAGTGGGTCAAAGACAACTTAAAATCAGAGATATGAAAGATAAGTGGGAGTCAGCTAATGAATGGAGGAAAAGGGGTGTTCCTGGCAGAGATGACAGCAGGCTGTTAGCATAATGGCAGGCAGCCCACGGAGGGAGATTCTCTCCTTACTTGACCATCCTTCCTGGTTCTGAACACTTGTGTGGTCCCAGGACCCCATCCTCATCCAGCTCTAATAAACTTCTTATCAACATCTTAGAGGAAGACTGGATAAGAAACTGACCTAAATTTCAGGTGACCTCAAGTCACGAGGGAGCATTGAAGAGTAGATGTCTGATTCAACATGAGTTGGAATGGTAGACTTTCTCTATCAAAGTTAAATGTTCTTAAGATAAATGTGAAGTTCTGAGTTGAACTTAAAGATCAGATGTGCTTATCCAAGATGAGTGGGTGTACAGATAGCCACGGACCTTCTATCTGAAATGAATCAATGAAGGAGAAAGCTTCATTGATTAAAATGGGTCAAGGCTGGGATTGTCTATGGCAAATTACCTCTTGGTCTTAATGGGCATGATAGTCTGCTCTTCTTGGATCAGACAGTGCCTGGGGCAGCATGCTCAGCTTGGCTCAAAGGGGACTGAGGCTGGAGGGTGAGGACCTGCTTTGTGCCCCCCACCACCTGAGGAAGGAAACCTACATCCTTCCTCATGCTCCCAGCTTGAGAAGGTGCTATTATTGGTTCCTATTTACATACAACATCACACACAAAACCACACAAAAATCTGGCATGGTTAATGAATTTGTCTGGTCACACATCTAAGACCTGACAATGTTAGAGTCCAAGTCCAGGCTGATCTGGTTCTAAAACTTGGTCTATCTACTCATGGAAGGAAGACAGATGTGTTTTCAAAGGAGTAGCAAGTGGCTCTCTCCCATTATTTGAAAGGCTTTCTTTCAGAAAACGTAAAGATTGAGAAATTAAAGCTGATGGGTGGAAACAGAAAGGAAATAAATTTCCTTTATTTCTGGCTAGAAATAAAGAAAACTTTATAATCAGAACTATTGTATTTGAAAATGGAATGCACTGTTTATCCACACATTCAATCAATATTTATTCAAACCTTGGTTCTGTTTTTACTATGTGCCAGACACTAGTTTGGACACTTGGGATATATCAGAGAACAAAACAGGCTCCCATCCCTAAAACATGTATAGTATTGCCTCTTTCTCGTGATTTTCTCAATGACATTTCCTTTTTTTTAGCTTATTGTAAGAATACAGTATAGAGAGGGTGCCCAAAAAATGTATACATAGTTTAAGAAAGAAAAAAACTGTATTAAAATTGTGATACTCAATATATACCATAATAAAAGATGAATACAAGTCATGTGTATACATTTTTTGGCACCCCCGGTATAATACATATAACTTATAAAATATGTGTCAACCAACTATTTATGTTATTGGTAAGCCTTCTGGTGAACAGTAGGCTATTAGTACTTAAGTTTTGGGGCAGTCAAAAGTTATACACATGGGACTTCCGGTAAAATGGCGCAATAGACAGATGCTGTGCTAACTACCTCCCAGGATCACACCAAAATTACAAACAAATTATACAGCATTCAACCCTGGAGGTCCCCAAAACACTAGATGAAAAGAACCACTAAACGAAGAACTTAAAGAGGAGGCCATGTCGGGTCTGATAGGACGGGTGGAGATGAGAGAGGGCGAACCCCGTGAGGGAAGCCCCAGCTCTGGGGAGGCTACTCCGGTTGGGGGAGAGACCCTCCGGCAGCACACCAAGCTCACCAGCCCAGAGTTCCTTTGTCGGGAAGAGAAGTTCTAAGATAGCTGGCAGTAAATTAGTGAGGACTCACTTTGCTCAGCTCGGTGAGGTTAAGAGAGGCTAGAAAATCAGTGGGGCCGGTGCTCGGGCTTGCTCTCCGGGGAGCACTTACCTGGCTCCTGGTGGAGGGAGTGGCTGTGTGAGCCGGACCCAGGAACCTGTGGGGACAGACTGAACTGAGCACCTTTGATGCAGACTGGAGGTTTCTGGAATATTGTTCCCCTGGTGTGGAGGCTGCTCGTGAGTGGTGTAAGGAGGGCGCCATTTTGTCAGGGTTGGCCCTCCCACAGAGGGTCAGATCCGGGACGTCATTGGTCTGGTGGAATTGGCGCAGAAGTGCATGTGTGTGCGTGCACACGTGCGCATGAGGCCTTGGATCCCCACCCTCCACTGGGCTTGTGCTGCGTTGCCAGGGAAACGCTGGGCAGGCACCCTCTGGCTCCAACAGGCTGCTCACTGAGACACGGGAGTGCGCAAGCCGCCTCGGGTCCCTGCTCTCCACACTGCGCTTGCAGAGTTGCCAGGCTCGTGATTGGATATCAGGCTGCTCGGTCTGATCTGTGAGCAGCTGATTGGGACAGGCTGAGACTGGGAGTTTTCCTGGGAGTGTTGGGCTGTGAGCTGTGTGCCTGCGTGATCCAGCCAGGGCTCTCCTGGTGATCTATCTTATACATCAAAGCAATCCCAGAGCAACAGCCAGAATGGGGAAACAAAGAAACATGTCACAAGTAAAAGATCAGAAGAAACCTCTAGAAATGGAACCAAATGAAACAGAGGGATCCAACCTTTCAGAGTCAGAGTTTAGAACACTGATGATAAGAATGTTTAACAAACTTAGTGAGAACATAAGGAAGGATAGAGAAATCATAAAAAACAACCATTTAGAACTAAAGAATACAATAACTGAAATGAAGAACACACTCGAAGGAATCACCAGTAGAGTAGATGAAGCGGAGGAGCAGATCAGCAATTTGGAAGACAAAATAGCAGAAATCACCCAGTTGGCACAACAAAAAGACCAAAGAATAAAACACAATGAAAATAGTTTAAGAGCCCAATGGGACAAGGTGAAAAGCAACCACCTCCGACTCATAGGAATACCAGAAGGAGAAGAGAAGAAGCAAGGGGTCGAGAATGTATTTGAAAAAACAATGACTGAAAACTTCCCTACCCTGGTGAAGGAAATCAACATACATGCCCAGGAAGTGCAGAGGGTTCCAAACAAGCTGAACCCAAACAGGTCCACACCAAGACACATCATAGTTAAAATGGCAAAGGTTAAAGACAGAGACAGAATCCTAGAGGCTGCAAGAGAAAGACAGCAGGTTACATACAAAGGAACTCCTGTTAGACTAACGGCTGACTTGTCTACAGAAGCTCTGCAGGCCAGAAGGGAGTGGCAGGAGATATTCAAAGTGACACAAAATAAAGGCCTACAACCAAGATTGCTCTACCCAGCATGGCTATCACTTAAAACTGAAGGAGAAATAAAGAGCTTCTCAGAAAAGAATAAGCTTAAGAAATTCATTACCACCAAGCCAGAATGGCAAGAAATGTTAAAAGGGCCTTTTTAAACAAAAGAAAGGGGTAAACAAGCTAATCCAGGAAGACCAGGAATACAAATAACAAAATGGCAATACATATGCACCTATCAATAATCATTTTAAATGTGAATGGGCTAAATGCTCCAATCAAAAGACAGAGAGTGGCTGAGTGGATAAGAAAATAGGACACATGTATATGCTGTTTACAGATGGAATAAGGTATTTCATGCAAATGGAAATGAGAAAAAAAAAGCTGGAGTACCAGTACTTATTTTGGACATAATAAACTTTAAAATGACTACAATAAAAGACAAAGAAGGGCACTATAACCCTAATAAACATCTATGTACCCAACATAGGATCTCCTAATTACATATAACAGATTTTGACAGACATAAAGACAGAGATCAACAGTAACACTATCATAGTAGAGGACTTCAACACCCCATTGTCACCAATGGACAGACCCTTTAGACAGAAAATCAACACAGAAAGAGGGGCCTTAAATTACACTTTAGACCAGCTGGACTTTGTTGATATTTTTAGAGCATTTCACCGTGAAAAAACAGAATATACATTCTTCTCAAGTACACATGGTACGTTTTCCAAGATAGACTACGTTGGGCCACAAAACAAGTCCCAGTAAATTTAAGAAGATTGAAATCATATCAAGCAGATATAAAGGAAAAACTGATCGTTGCTGGCTGGGAGGGAGTGGGGATGAGGGAGAGGGGGAAGGTTTTGGACAGCGTAGGTGGGTGACTACAATGTTGCTGCAGGGATATGGGGGCAATTCTGGGACTGTAATTGATAATGTTGTGAAGAGACTATTATGTTAAGTGAAATAAGTCAGTTGGAGAAAGATAAGTACCATATGATCTCACTTATATGTGGAATCTTAAAAATTGAATGAACGATCAAAGTAAACAGACTCATAGATATAGAGCAAAAACTGAGGGTTGCTAGCTGGGAGAGGGGTGGGGATAAGGGGGAAGAGAAAGGGATTGGATAGCATAAATAGACAACTACAATATTGCCAGAGGGATATGAAATACAGTTCAGCGAATATAATAATGTTGTAAAAATTTTGGCTGGAGTAGAGGCTGTACACCTGAAGCTGATGTATAATATTGTATGCCAACTGTAACTGAATATATAGATAGTCAAGGGATGTGGAGTATACTGTGTAAGGGAGTCAAAGGCATTGTAATAGATATGTATGATATGGGGGGGAGTGGGGTGGCAAACTGGGGACGGGGGTTGTCACTTTGGGGGGTAAAGAGTGTAACTATTGCATTGTGTTGTATACCTGATACTAATTTAAAAAAATGAAAACAAAACAAAACAAAACACCGTTATACAGAGATTTTTGACTGCATGTGGGCTGGGGGCGGTCTGTGCCTCTAACCCCCATGTTCTTCAAGGGTCAATTGTCTGGGTCACACTGAGGGTTAAATTAGGCAAGTTATTTAAAAACACTTTGTCTATTACAGAACACAAAAAATATATTTGCTTCTGGCTGGGAGGTGTTCACCCTCGGGGGAGAAGTAGAGGAAAGAGATGACATTGGCCCTAGGGGACTGCTCCTTCAATGAGGGAGCTTGGCCCCAGAGGCAGGTCAAGTCCAGGGCCAAGCAGAGGCGGGGTGAGCAGAAGGAAATCATAAATAGGAACAAATGTGGTCATCTGGGGCAAGTCAGGGAGGCTTGGAGGAGTGATGACAGGATAAGGAATGGCAGACAGGAGACGGACGGGGGAGTTGTGGGGGAAATGGCTCAGGCCCAACGCTGAGTCTAGGAGTAAGATTTGGACAGGAGGCTCAGACACCAGGGTGAATAGTGGGTTCAAGGACAGTGAGGTGAGTGTATAGATGCTATGGTCCCTTGAGTCAGCCATGGGGAGGGGAATAGCAGGGAGGGAGACTCTCAATCAGTCAGAAATGCCTCTTTGGCTTGAATCAGGATTGGGCTCTTAGTCTCCACACAGCCCTCTGACTTGACCAGGCCTGGATAAAATGGCTGATTGGGCAACTGTTTAATTAAACAGATATTTCCACAACATCTCATCAGCATTCTTCAGGAGGTTGTTTGGTTCAGTCAGAATCCAGGAGCTGTTTCCGATGAGTACAGTCTTAATCCTCCGATAACAAAGCAGGGTTTCTCACCCTCAGCACTAGTGACACCTTAGGCTGGATAACTTTGTCCTGGGAGCACTGTTCTGTAAGATTAAAGTGTCAAGCAGCACCCCTGGCCCCTCCCTGCTGGATGACAGTATCAAACACCCCACCCCCCAGTGGTGGCAAGGAAAACACGTTTTCAGATCATTAAAGGCTCTCCCTTGGGGTATGGAGTGTGGGGTGTGTGGTGAGGCTATGCCAAATCCACCCACCCTCCCTCCCTGAGAGCCACTGATCAAGTTAGAGGAAGAAATCTCAGGTCTTGCTTCCAGGACCCTCCCAGCACAGCAGACTCACCCCAGGAGCTGGGCTCTAGGAGGTAAGGTAGGAGCGCAGGTAAACAAGGTTAGGAATTCCAGCTTTAGGGATATAAGGAAGCTCCGTATTCTTCCCCCCCCCCCAAGGGACCAGTGATTACAGAAGGGTAGATTATCTTGCCTATCATGGCTATCGGGAATGGATTATCTGTGACTCTCATTATTATGCTGATTTGGCAAACTCAGTCAATAGATCAGAATACAGCCTGTCTAGGATATGTTAACACAAAGAGAAAATTTGTATTGAGGGTTAGTTAATAGGGTTTAGAGGTAAAGGGAGTGTTGGAGACAGGGAGAATGCTTCTCCTCTACCCTTTAGTTCTCATGGCTGGACTAGTATTAATAATAAAACAAGAAAATGGAAGCAAGACTTCATACACAGGAGAAAAAACAATTTAATATGTGCATGTGGGACAATCACATTATGATGCTCAGATCCTAAAATGAAGCTCAAAGAAATGATTGAACCAGACACCTTTTCATACTTTTTAGACAAAGAAACAATACATCTGTGAGAAATTGGTAGGGCAAAGAATGTTAATACTCATTAGAAAGGAATTTAAGCAAGGCTTGCATATTGGTTAGTGAGGGATTGAAATAAAATAGTAAATTAGAAAAGAGGCAGTAACATTTGATTACACAGACTTTTTGGCTCTGAGTTAACTCTAGCGATAAAGGGGTGTCTTCCAGGTGGGGGAGGACACCTTTCACAGGGGACATTTACTTTCTGCATTCAAGGAGACAAGGGAGGACCAGAGGGTCACTCTGCCACTGCTGCTGGTCTAGTAACTTTAATTCAAAGTAATTAAGATGCCACTGTGGGATATTTGGGGACAGCCTATCTTGGGTCTGACAAGAGAGAGAAAAATACCCAAGGGCCCTGGGGAGCCTTCCATGAGCATGCCCACACTTCTGTTCTTCTAGGTCTCCCACTGAATATAATGGAACAATTGAGAATAAGTAAAGAAAACATACCATAGAAGAATTCATGAGGAATTAATGTGGGTGGTGCGATTAAACTGAGAAAAAATTAATGTGTCAGTTAAAAATGGGGAGAACATGAGACTTGCTCCGTTCTGAGATTTGGGGCAGACACTGGTACAGCAAGGCTCTCTTAGCTAAAGTAGTACTTACTAGAGATAAGTCCAGACTCCTAACATGTTAGATCTCTGTGTTCCTCTAGTGACTCAAGGATATATGAAATATTGGAGACCAGAATCCCTTATTGGAAGCCCTTGGTGCCAGATGAAATTCACAACTTTTTTTTTTAAAAGGAAAGGCAGTACAGTGAGTAGAATTTATTAGCAATGCTATAGGTATTCTTCTAAATAGGCCATATCCAGCCCCTACACAATGAAATTCATGCCAAGGAATCTATTACATTTGGGTAGGCATGGGGTACAGTCCAGATTCCCTATAACCCATGGATTTAGGACTCCTGCCCTTTGGGGAGGCCATTAATACAGAGGGTGCCAAAAAATGTATACACATTTTAAGAAAGGAAAACTGTATTAAAATTGTAGTACTCAATATATACCGATAACAAAAGATATATACAAATCATGTGTATACATTTTGTTGGCATCCCCAATATTTCTGCAACAGAACACATGAATATCTACAGTGAGGTAAAGATACTTTACTGTCAATTCAGGTCACTTTTTTTTTTTTGCCACAAAATAGGTGTCATCAATAACAGGACAAGAAACGTAATTTTCAGAAGTCTTTGGATTTGCAGATTGTGAATAATGGATCGCACGGCTGTAGTGACATTCAGGGCATTATTGGTGATGGTATTTTCTCATCTCGCTCTCTGCTGCTACTGTCCTCCGCCCCACAATCTCCCACACAGTCCCCTTCCATATTAGGATCCAACACTAATGTCATTATCCTGACCCTGCTAAAATAACAAACACACAAATAACAATAATAAAATTAAACTAAGGCCTTCGGTGGATTTCTGGTGAACAGTGACTGACCTGGGCAACAGTGTCCCCAGAGTCTGGCCCCAGTCTTCTTTCCAGCCCTGTCCTGAGCCTCACTCTCCCCACTCCATTACACATGCCCTCCACTCCTGCCAGGCTGGACCACTCACTATGCCGTATAGATTCTCACAACGCTTCTTCTTCATTGATGTCCTCCTCCCCACACCCCACTGTCTCCACAGATCAGTTTCAGCACCTTTTAAAACCTATATTCTAGCAGGCCTCTTTGACTAATCTTTCCTGGAAACCCTTCTTCAGAATTCCTCTCTCTTTCACCTGTTTTCCAAGACCAGTTTGTACCCACCCTCTGGACATATTGTACCAATTATTGGCTTTGTTTTCATTTATCCTGTTTGGTATTTATTATTTTTTTGGTCCTATGGGTTGATGGTTTTCATCAAATTGGGAGAATTTTTTTACCACTATTTTAAAATATATTTCCTCCTCCATTCTATTCTCTCCTTCTGGGACTCCAAATACATGTATGTTAGACTGTGTGCTATTATTCAACAGATGATTGATCATTTGTTCATTTTCTTCATTATGTTTCCCCTCTCTTCAATTCAGTTTGGATAATTTCTTCAAGTTCAAGTTCACCAACCTGTTCTTCTGTAGTTCACAATCTGATAAAACCATCCAATGAATACTTTTGACATTGTATTTAATTTTGAGCATGCTTATTTTTTCAGATACTGTGTCTTTCATTTTTAGAATTTCCAATGGTTAATCTTGAGCCTGAGAAACACAGTACATTTATACTGCAAATGCAAACAATTAAACATTGTTTACATATACTGAATATATTTGTTCTCAGGTGACAGTACTTCCACTACTTTAACCTCCTTGGTTGCTCTCTTCTCTTCACTCTTCACATCTTTATTTTACCTCATTCCTTCCTTCAGCTTTGACCCAGGAGACTGTAAATTCTTCTCAGACTATAACTTAGGGCAATATGCCTATCTTCAGTGCTATTTTCCTATATTCAGCCCAGATCTACCTTCATATACCAAAGTAAGTATATGTAGAAGGAAAAAGATGACATTAAGTTTGAACATGACCCATCTACTTTAAAAGGTGACTGTGGCTTAAAAAATTCCCATTGTCCATTAAAAATCCATGTCTGTACCTATTTCCCTATCTATCTATCTATCTATCTATCTATCTATCTATCTATCTATCTATCCATCTATCATCATCCATCTATGACCTATCTATCTATTCTCTCTCTTTCTCTCTCTCTCTTTCTCTCTCTCTCTCTCTCTCTCTCTCTCTCTCTCTCTCTCTCTCTCTCTTTCTCTCTTTCTCCCCCCTGAATGTCACCAAGTGCTGCGTACTATCTTGTCTACTTTCCCTTTGCCATCTTAATTTGTGGATCCTAAAGAAGACATTTCTACCATTATCTCCACAAGATCAGAATGCTCTCCTAGGTCTCCAAGGCCTCCTTTCTCAAGCAATGTGTTATTCTCAAACACACACACATGTGGAACTCAGACATGTAGATTTTCACATGTAGATCCAAAAGTGCAGGTGGAAAATTAATATTTAGGTGGGAAGGAAAGGAGTTATGTGACCAGGGTCTGTTAGTGTGAATGGAGGGCCATGAAGAGAGCCACCTTTCATAGAAAACAAGGCAGTGGGGGACTCTGGGAAATGGTGCCCATTTCTACCCACCACAGCCCCCATTTTAAGCAGGTATTTCCTAGCCAGGAGCAGCTGCCCCGAGCCCATGGAGAGAGGCAGGGAGCAGCTGCCACTCATCACCTGTCATAGGACCAGGTGGGTGTCAGGGGGCGGTCCTCTCATGCCTAGGCCCTGTCTCACATGCTGGGGCAGAGCCCAAGGCCAGGATAAAAGGGCCTCAGGCCAGAGCACCTCCATCCACTTCTTCCTGAGGTGGTGACAGACCCTGTGCTGCTTGTGTATCCGGTAAGTGTCCACTGGGGACGGAGCAAGGCCTCCATGGAGGGAGCTCAGACCAGGACAGAAGTACAGGCAGGCCGGGGCCTGCGGGGATGGATTTGTGGTTGGTAAGGATGAGGGCCCAGGAAATATGCAGGAGGGCAAGGGCACGATGGCTGAGGGAGACCACAAGGAACTGGGAAGAGTTGGGTGGCTGGTGCTAGAGTTTTAGAGAAACCGAATTGTTTTTGGTTGCTGCGTATGTTTTCTGGTTTTGGTGAATAAGAACACTGACCACTGGATTATGCTGGCGTGGGTTGTATCGTGGGCATAGAATTTGGGAAAAAGCCACACCTAGTTGTAGACACAATGTACTGAGCACATGGGTACTGAACAGACAAGAGAACCAGAGACACCTATGGATCTGTGGAAACTCCACAGCAGGGAGTGGGGGCACCCTGGACTGAGAAGGACTGTGACATGCCTGGGGGGGAGGACAACAAAAGGCACACTGTCGGGTTGGGAGTCAGGGACCCTGGGACTGGAACTGTGATGTGCCAGTGGGTGGCAATGAGCCAGTGAAGTCACTTCTTTTGGTTTCAGTTTCTTCGTATATAAATTGAGGTGGAAGACAAATGGACTCCAAGGCACTTTGCAGTTACAACTGTCGGTATTCTGCAAAGCTACACTTATCAGAAACCCTTCCAACAGAGAATGAGTGTGCTTTTTCCTTAAAGAGGCTTTCAGCTCTAAAATAGTCCTACATGGGACATTTTCAAGATTCTCGGTGACATGGTAGAATGAATGCTGACCTGGAGCCCATTTATTTCCTGGTCTTTGCTCTGACACTTAGAAATGTTAAAGAGCATCACCTTTCTTTATATTTTTGGAGATGGTACTACTTGATGACCTTGCAAATGAGATTTGATGAGCTTGCAAATGAGGTTTGAAATGAGACCCTGTGAAAGGGGGCACATGGTGAAATAGTAAGAGTAATCAAAACATCAGAGATGATTTCCCCCACCCCCAATTCCATGGCCTTCAAAATGAAGGGGTTAGAATGATGGTGAAAGGACACAAAGGGACAGGGTGGCCTCTGTACGTGTTGGGGTGCTGACTTGCTGTCTGACTCTCCCTCAGCTCCTGAACTCCCGCCCTCCCCGCCGAGATGTCCTGCCAGCAGAACCAGCAGCAGTGCCAGCCCCCTCCCAAGTGCCCTCCCAAGTGTCCTCCCAAGTGCCCTGCCCCGAAATGCCCCCCTAAGTGTCCCCCTAAATGCCCTCCAGTCTGCTGCAGTGTCAGCTCTGGGGGCTGCTGCAGCTCTGGGGGTGGGGGCTGCTGCAGCTCTGGGCATGGGGGCTGCTTCCTGGGCCACCACAGGCACCACAGGTCCCACCACAGCAGACGCCAGAGCTCTGACTGCTGCCCGCCCTCAGGGGGCTCCAGCTGCTGCCCACCCTCAGGGGGCTCCAACTGCTGCGATGGGGGCTCCAGCTGCTGCGGAGGGGGCAGTGGTCAGTCCTCCGGAGGCTGCTGCTGCTGAAGAGGACCCTGAAACACGAGGAGCTGACTTGGGAACACTAAAGCAGCAAGATCATCTTCCCCACGTCCGCCTGTGTTTCTGAGGCATTTTAGAGAGGACTTCAAATTCTGTTCTAGAAGATTCTTCTGACCTGGAATCCAAAAACTGGTCTCTCTTAAAAGCTCATCTTCTGACCTCTGACTCCATCTCTGCGGCCTGCCCTTGGACCCCCAGAGAGTAATTCTTATGCCATTCCTCACATGATTCCCTTCGTAGTCTCCTACCTGAAGTCAAACAATAAAACAATCTGCTCCCATCTTGTTCCAGACTGCTTTGTCTTATGCGTAAATGTGCTGGAAAAAGTCTGGCCTCAGCTCTGTCTCTACTTGTCATCTGGCCCTGAACCAGCATCCTTATGAACACAATTCTTTCACCTCACAGTCGTCATCAGAGCCTGAAGCTAGTCCCTCTGTCAGCCAAGGTCAGGAAATAGAAATCATGACATTTATGGTTAACAGACAGAACTGTATCTGAAGAATTGCTAACTGGTATTGGAGACCTGAAAAGGCTAATAGCGGCCGATAAATGTTCATGGAGTTGTAACTTCAACTACTACCTCCCCGTAAATGGGAGAAAAAAGGGGGAGATACTGAAATTACTAACTTAGAACCTTGGAGGAGGGGGTCCCATGAAGCTGGCACTCAGCTTCTGAGGAGAGGTTCCTCTCATTGATGCAGGGGCCCTGAGCCCAGATGAGGGGTCCAAGTGGAGGGGTCCAAGTGGTTGGGTCCCAGGCCTCCAAGGAGGGGGTGCCAGCTGGTGCGGGTGCTGGAGTTTAAAAGGGGCACAACAAGGCTGTCTCCGTGACAGCTGGAAACATTACACACCGGAACAAATTGTCACCACTGGGGTGAGGCAGTAAGGCTGGGGTGACTTGGAGAGACACAGGAAACAAGCAGGAGGCAGATAGGAGGGAGCATGGCCCCTGTCCCTCTATCAGTCTTCCATTCTCTTTTAGCGCCCGCCACTGGCGAGATGACAGGAAGCCAGCTGGCAAAGGAGGAAGGTGGTTAACAGAGTCCCAACCCTAATATCACAAAGTCAGATATTGAAGGGTGGGCTTGAAGTTGAGTGACAACAATCAGCACCCAGAATCAGGCAGGGGACACACCGCCCTACTTAGCCATCACTCTCCTCTGTCCTGGTCCCCTTGTTTCTCCTTTTTCTCCCAAAGAATATTACCATGCTCCCCCTTTAGCCCAAATGACAAAATGACCCCCTGTAACTCATATTTCAACAATGTAGACTCCATATTACAAATAAAACCTCAAGTTGACTTCCGGAAATGGACCTTAAATGGTTTCTATTGTCACAAATCGAGTACAAATAGAATCACAAATTATAGACACACACACACACACACACACACACACACACACACACACTGAACAATCTTCCTTAAGGGTGTTAAAAGCTTGGAAACAATGTCCAGCTCTGTGAAAGACTCAACTACCTCTGTGCTTCTGGCAGTCCCTCTGCTTGTCTAACCAGAGACTTTGACTCTGGGTGGATGTAAGTCAGCCTCCTCCTTTTCCAGGGAGACTCCTTAATACTTCCTCTACTTTCACAGCACTTAACACTACAGCTCTTTTAGTTATAAGATTCTCAGGTTAGCCTCTCTCCTGTAACACGCCTTCTTGTGTTTTTTTCCTTCTGGGACTGTCCAAAACGTGTTTCCTCTTTTCCCATCTGACTTGGAATCACTATAAACTATAACCCCTGTAATGCTAGTTATCTCCATATTAGGGTCAAGGGCACTCAAGGTCAGAGGCAATATTTTAGGCCTCAGGTGAAAGGCTTTCTAAGTTCAGGGACTATGGATACCACATCATACAAGGGGCTTCCTGGGCAGGAGGGCTCTGCTCATCTATTCCTGTGGGCTCCCCAGGGCAAGGCAACCTGTCCTTCAGCATAGGAGGGGCTCCCCCCAGGAAGGTAGGAAGACTCACAATATGCCCTCTAGGAGAGATCACATTGTCTCTTCCTCTTTCCTGCTCTCTCCAAGTTCCAAGGACCAGAGACACTTAGATGGGGACTGACAGATGCCTCCAGGCCAGAAGCTCTTTAAAAACAAGGAAACAAACTTTCTGCAGGGTCTCTGTGGATCTTCCCTTCTCTCAGCTCTCTGATGAGTCCAGAAGTCAGTGTCCAGCGGTGGGACTGGGCTTAATTGCTCCTCTGCCTCCCCTGTGTGGGGACCCTCCTGCTCACACTCAGGAGATTCTCCACAACAGCCATCCAGTTTGATGCCAGGGTCTCCACACTGTCCAAGCAGCATGAGAGAATCCAAAATACCTCTCTGACCGCCCTCCCCCACTTTAGACAATCAGACCAGTGGTAGCAGAGCTTCACCCTCCTTTACCATCTTGGTGATGGTGACTCCCTGAACAGCACCTCTTATCCTGTCATTGCTCTGCGTTCTGATGACTGGGTAATATAAGAACTGTTAGTGATGGGGCGATTCCAATGTCGGCACATTGTTTCACATTATGCTATTTAATCCTTAAAAAAAAATTCTCTTCCCTGGAAAGACAATACAGGATCCTGAGTATTCCCTTCCCTTCCTTATCTTCCCCAAATTTCAGGAATCATCCCTCACCTCTACAGGTTCCAGACTGACAAAAGTGATTGTTTTAAAGACTTTATGATTTTTGCACAATAAAGCCCCTACTGCAAAGAAAAGATCTTAAGCTGGGACAAATATAATTAGAGAGGCAAATAAAATAAATAGCCCAGAAAGAGTCCCTATTACGTGAAAGAATTTAAAATACGTTAAATGAGGCACATAAGTCAGTGGAGAAAAGATAGGTAGAATTGGAGAAAAACTTGTCATACTCTATGAAGAATGACTTTCAGGTGGGGTAAAGAGCTAAAATTTTAAAGTGAATCATAAAGTAGGACTCACAGAAAAATATTTTACATACAAAAGGAAACAGAGCAGATATTGAAGGGATATTTTGATAGAACTGATTCCCTCAAAATAAAATTTTAACACATCTAAAGTCATATAAACAAAACAAAATAGAAAGCCAACATGCCATATGTAAAATATTCAATAACTATTTATTAAATTCTTAATACACGGCAGGCATTTGTTTAGACAGCTGAGATACATTACTGAACAAATAGAAAAAAGATCCCTGCTCTCATAGACTGACTGTATGAAAAGATTTTCAATGAGTCCTATTTCAGAAGTTTCGTATAAAAAAATACACATTATAGCTGCATGTATATAAGTTTTGGATATTAAAATTTTAATCAAAAGTTAAAATTACATTTTATTTTTTATTTATTTATTTATTTATTTATTTATTTATTTATTTATTTTGAGGGCAGTGTCACTGGCCCTCACATGTGGGACCCGAACCGGGGCCGCTGGCTTCCGAGGCCAGCACTTAACCACCGCGCCACTTGGCGGGCCCTAAAATTACATTTTAAATCAAATTAAAATTGAAATTAAATAATTTAACCAGAGCATTTTAAATTATTAATTTAAATAATTTAAAATTTTAATTTTAAATGAAAATATTTTCAAATTTAAATAATTTTAAATTAAATATTTTAAATGTATTATGAAAAATGGATATTTAAAGAGTATAAATGTCTACTGAATGAATAATTTCCTGCCTATGGCCCAGTCTAAGACATAAAAAATTTCATACATTTGATGCCTATCTTCTTCCTCTAATCCAGAGCTAATCAATATCCTGAGTTTGAGATTCAGTATTCCTATGCATTTCTTTAAAAGTCTTGGGCCGGCCGAGTGGCGCAGTGGTTGAGCGCTGGCTTGGGAAGCCAGTGGCCCCGGTTCGGGTCCCACATATGAGGGCCAGTGACACTGCCATCTAAAAAATAAAAAAAATATAAATAATGATTTCTTTAAAAGTCTATTATATTGTAAGTTTCCTTAAAATATGTAGTATTGTTTACATATTTTCAATTTAAATATTACATACATGACACACTCTTATGCAACCAGCTTTCCTATCACAGAATCACTTGTGAGATATCCATGTTAACGAGTGTAGCTGTCTTCCTTTTATACAGCTGTATTGTATTCCACTGTACAATCACACTACTATTTATTTAATGTCCTTATTAATGAACATTTATGTTGTTTC
This sequence comes from Aselliscus stoliczkanus, assembly GCA_033961575.1. NCBI lineage: Eukaryota > Metazoa > Chordata > Mammalia > Chiroptera > Hipposideridae > Aselliscus > Aselliscus stoliczkanus. The sequence goes on from CM066739.1 coordinate 105,196,338, forward strand.
CAATTATTTTTCAATTCTAAAACTCCATTCTCTAACATTCTCTACGTGTTGTCTCTGCATAAGACAGTCTTTCTGGGATACGTTCCCTAGGGACTGCAAGGTTGAATTGTAGAAATGCTCATCTCTTAATCTTAACTGTACTGTCACATGGATCTCCAATTTCCATTCCCTCCATTAGTGCAAAAGCATTCCTCTTGCTTCAGATCCTGGCAACAAACACTTTGTGATATCAGATGTTTACATATTGTCCAATGATGAGTGTGAAATACTCGTAGACTCTCACTGTTGTGTTAGCTGGTATTCAGATCATAAGTGGCCCTGAGCCACTATCAATATTTATATGTTTGTTGAACAATGGCTTCTTCTTTTGTAAATTGCTCTTTCTTTCCTGAGGAATATTTCCTGATTTGTGTCCTTCTTTTGTTATCAATTTGCAGGAGTTCTTCAGCTGTTCCACCCCCTAATCCTTAGAAAGATGTTGCAAATATCTTCCCAATCCCAGTGTTGGCTTTTTACATTTTTTAATGTTTTCTTTTAAAGAATAAAAGTTTAGAAGTTTAATATAGTCATATTTGTGAATTTTTTGCTTTACAATTTGTGGGTTTTATGCCTCGTTTGAGAAATCTTTACCATTTTTTATTCAGAGTACTTTCCTATGTTTTCTTTATGTTTTTATATATTTATATAAATTCTATTTTCACCACACAGATAGCTATCTGGCAATGATGAAACAGTCATTATTTCTTAACACTCTGCGCTATCACTTTGGTCATATAGCAAGTTCACATATTTGTATGTGTCTAAAACTAGACCCCCAGTTCTGTTCCATTGTCAAGGTCATGGATCCCTGTGAAAGTATTCACTATCTTTTATTACTGAAGCTATATAATCAATCATGTTTGTTCTTCCAGACAATTTTTAGAATAAGCTTGTCATATTCCACAAAGCCAAGATGAAACAAAGCAAAGCAAAATGTGATGTTGGTGTTTTGACTGGCATTGTATTAAATGCATATAATACCAAGGAGGGGGAAGATTTTCATTTTATTGATATTGACTTTTCCTTTCCATGTGTCATGAACATATGTTATATCTCTATTCATATAGATCTTCTTTAGTATCTTTCAATAAAATGTTAACATTTTATACATGAGTGCCTTGTTCATTTTAAAATATGCATTATTATGTATGTAACATATATTTTGCTGTTTTTTAAAAAGCATCTTTACATTTCTTTTACATTCCCACTGTTATTTTCAAAGAAGTATAAGAATATTGATCTTGTGTCTGAAAACTTGCTGTACTCTTATTATTTATAATTGGCTAAAGGGGAACATTCTTATACATACATATATCTTTCCTTACCTCCTTAGGCTACATTCTTAGATGAGTAAAAGAGTGTGCTCATGTGAATTACATTTTAATTCACTGACCCATCATAATGTATTGAATGAATAAATCATCGCATTGTCACACATACTAATTATGCCAATTTATTTTCAGACCAGTGAAGCATGAATGTCCAATTCCATGCATCGCCTCCAACACTGAGTTTTTGTTAGGCATTCAATCTTTGCCAATCTAATTTGAATATATAAAATGAATAGACACTGGACCATAAAAAGATAAGAGATTTCCTTTTGATTTGTCATTCTTTGATGAATAGTGAAACTGGACATATTTTCCATTATGTTTTGGCCATTAGTGTTTTTTTTCTGACATGTGTATCACTGGTTCATGTTCTTACTCATCCATTTTATTAGTATGCTTGCTAATAATTTCCTAATCAATAGAAATATTGATATTGAAGAACTGTTTTTCTATATTCTTAACGAATGTATTACAATTTCCCCCAACTGATTTTCTTTCTGTCTTATTCATGGTGCTATTTGCTATTTAAATTTTTAAAATTTAATATACACATTTATCAATTTTTTTTCTTTTCTTTTTTCCCTTTTCACTCAAAATAATTTCTCAATGAATTAGAAATAACACATATTTTTTTCCTAATTGTGCTTTCAAAAATAATTTATATTACAAAATAAATGTTTTGAAAGGGAAGGGAACAAACTAAAAATTGATAACGTGATAAGGTTTTTCTCTGGATGGGGGTGCAGGGAACAGAGGGAAATTGACACAGTTTGATGACTTCCCGTGGACCTCAGCAGTGTTTCCTATCATCCCCTGAGAGTAACACAGGGCATGGGAGACAGATGCCCTTGATGAGTATGTGACTTCACAAAACCAATCCCTTGTCATTAAGCATTTCTCCTATTGAAATGTTACCAAATCAATGGCAATCTGATAACAAACATTTAGAAAGGAGTCCCCATAATATTACAAGCATGCTGCTGATTCACCACCAACCCTGAAGGCAGATTTATTGTTGGTTGGGTGCTGCCCAGCCTGGAGTCAGAAGCACCACCCAGTGACCTCTCAGCCCATCATCCTAGGAATCCACAAGCTGGGTTTCTGAGTCCTATTGCCTGTATGAACTAGGGAATCCATATCCTGACCTCTCCTTCCATAACTAAGCCCTTTGGAACAACCTAGCACCAACATCCTACCTGAGTAATACAATCTCTGCAGGATGACTTGGCCAGCATTTATAATGGTGCGTGTCTTAATTCCAACTTACCTGATTGCCTAACTCACATGGAAGGGCTATGTGCAAACTCTCAGGTGTTACGAAATGCTGGTGACATGACTCTATGCATATCTGTGTTCTAGATGCTGATGGTTCTAGATGTTGATGGGGGATACAAACATCACATTCACTCTGCTCTCCAGAAGTATTCAATCTCATGCCAGAGATATGCCACAGCAAGTAAAGCAAAGGTAACACATGGAGATGAACAGAGCAGAGCTAATGGGCCAACTCAGCCTGAGAGAAGAATTTCTTTTCTTAAGATCTTAAACAAAAACCTGTAGAAACGGAATACATTCATATTGTGTAGATATTTGAATGTCAGGGTGAGGAGTTTAGATTTTATCCTGAATCAGTCATGGCTCTAGAGAAGACTCATTTAATGGTAGCGTGACTATATAAATTATCCAAAGTGGAACACAGTTGAGATTGAAAAGGTTTATGATAATTTATGTTGAGACAAAAAGCATAATCCAAAATGGTCCCTGGCAAACTGGGATGATGGTCACCCTACTATTGGATTGTTAGAAAAGTCATGACATATTTTTTCTATGTTTTTTGTTGCAAAAATGTGTCGTGACTTTTCCAACAACCCAATAAGTGGTCATAGGGAACTATTCTTAGAACAATCCAAATGAAAAAGAGATAGAAGGAAAAACCAGGAAGGTGGGAGGCACAAAACAGCCAACAAAGTGCTCCCCCACAAATATACACACAATCACTACAAAATATATGTTATGTGTATGTTTATATAAACATGCACAATTTAGTCTCTCTCTATATTATTTGTGTACCCCAAAACATATGCATAAACATATATATATATATATATATATATATATATATATATATCTTGCAACTACATGTTAACTGGCTTTACTCTTCCCTTAATGACTTATTCATTCATTCATAATTTAGATTCTCCCCCAACATTTCTACCCCTGACAGGAAGGAGAGGCTTTTTCTTCCCATGCTTCTTCCAGCTTCAAGGTGCTGTTTCCTAATTAATTAACTAGGTTACTTTTGGAAAGCCTCATGGTGGTGCGATGTGAACCAGATGGGAACTTCAGCCCTTGCCCTTCATCTACTGAAAGTATAGAGGTGGACAAGTGGTTCAAGCAGAAAAACAATAATGAAAATCTAAGGACGTAATCCAAACCGCCTCATGGGGTTTAAAAAGCCCGTAAAGGTCACTTGTTCCTGGGCCATGGTGTCTGGAAATCCCACGTGTACACTTGGCGCTTTCCCTCCAATGGCTCCTGTTCTAATGCAGCAACACAATCAGAGCTCCCCTACCCCTCACCACCACAAACCCCTTTCCTGGCTACATTTTCATGGTCAAATAAATACATCAAGATGTTTAACAGAACAAAAGGGCCTAAAAGTAGAAAAAAAAGTAAATAATTTGAAAAAGAAATCCAGATTTAACCTCCTTTTAAAGAAGATGACTTACAAAATGATTCATATTTATCCTTTATTTATAAATACATATGCATTTTATTGAGGGTCCACCATGTTACTGGTCTGCCGTCAGGCTCTTGCTTATGTTGTATTGACTGGCACAATATTCCTGTGAGATATTCATATCCTATTCATACTTGATAATTGAGAAAACCAGCACACAAACAGAACTAAAAATGAGTTCAGCTCAGGAGCTCTCACAGGGACACCCAGCTACCAGGTGGCAGAAGCAGGGTGGCTTCCTCGGCCTGCTTGATTCCAGGCTCTTACAAACAGTGGGATACATCAGGGGCTAGCACATTTTTCAATAAAGGGTTAAATAGTAAGTATTTTAGGCTTTGGGAGCTATCGGCTGTCTGTCCCAACTACTCAGCTCAGCCATTTCACTGTGAAATGGCCGCCAACAATAAAGACGTGAGTAGGGATGAATTCCAAATAAAGCCCTATGAACACTGACATTTGAATTTCATGTACTTTTCAGGTGTTAAGAAATAGTCTCCTTTTGACTTTTCCTCCCAAACATTGAAACACAGAAAACTATTCTTAGCCTGCAGGCTATACAAAACAGACAATGGGCAGATTTGGGCTGCCAATCCAAGCTTGCTGACCCTGCTAGCCTGGTGGGGTGGCATGGAATTAGACATGAGCGGAGAAGTGTGAAGGCCTCTCTCAACCATGTCCAAAACAGGCTGCCAAGAGCCAATGAGTTTATATCAGCCATTCGGAGAGAAAGGGATTGGGGACCAAGGCCCAAAACAAAGAGCTGAGAGGCCTTCTGGGTTGCCACTTTCAAAGATGAGGTGGGAGATCAAAGCAGATTTCCCAACCCCACCACACCTTGTTTCTAAGCAGCCTTGTTACTGGCTAGAGGCAGGTGCCCAGAGTTCCTGGAGGGAGACAGGGAGCAGCTGCCAGTCACCACCTGTCATAGGACCAGGTGGGTGGCAGGAGGCGGTCCTCTCATGCCCAGGCCCTGTCTCACATGCTGGGGCAGAGCCCAAGGCCAGGATAAAAGGGCCTCAGGCCAGAGCACCTCCATCCACTCCCTCCTGAGGTGGTGACAGACCCTGTGCTGCTTGTGTACCCGGTAAGTGTCCACTGGGGACTGAGCAGGGCCTTCCATGGAGGGAGCTCAGACCAGCAGGAGGGCAGGCGGGAAGGGGCCTTGGCAGGGGCAGCCCACTGTGTCAGAGGAGGAGGGTTCAGGAAAACTGAGGGAGGGCTGCAGGGAAGGGTCTGGCAGCAACTGGGGACATAGAGAAAAGGGTTTGATGGCTGTGCCTTTGGGGTCTGGAGAAACAAGCTGATTAGCACGGAGGGACCTCTCAAGACAGGGACACTGCAGCACAGGGCCCCGTGCTCCATGCTGACAGGTGTCAGGAGAGCTCATCACTGAAAGTACAGCCCCACCCCTGCACGCAGAGGAGGAGCGGGGGCCATGGGCAGGGGCCTCAAGCTTCTTTGGGCTTAGTAACCCCCCACAGCATGGCCCTGGGAATGTGTTACAACCTTCCCATGCTGATCAGGACACAGCCAGTCTGAGGATCACCAGGCCACCCCATCAGCTTGAGGACGTGGGGAGAGGAGACCTGGGCTCGGACTCAGAGCAGGGGGCTAAGGTTCAAGCCCCAGGGTTGCAGTAACTGAGAGGATTACCAGTCTCTTCCATATAACGGGAGCTTCCTGAGCTGGATCATCTCCAAGGTCCTGTGCAATGCTGGCCTTGCAGAATAAAGTCATCATGAACTCTATGACAAGAGGGAATGACTACAGGACATTTCCTTGAAGAAATTATATTTCCTTAAAATGGTGTATAAATTGAACAACTTGAGATTTGGAGGGCGTAGCTGGAGTCAGTTCCATCTCCACTTACAGGACCCTAGACTCTCAGACGTGTTTTATAATATCATTTGTTCTTAGTTTACTAATATGAAACTTCTTGTCTGACGTACAGGGATATGCTGAGGTTCCAAAGACATAATATTGGACTAAGGGAAAGCTATTAAAAGTAGGGAAACTACTGGAGATTATAAGTGATTCTAAGAAAGTGATAAGGGGCAGGGTGGCCTCTGGCTGTCGGTGCTGACTTGCTGTCTGACTCTCCCTCAGCTCCTGAACTCCCGCCCTCCCCGCCGAGATGTCCTGCCAGCAGAACCAGCAGCAGTGCCAGCCCCCTCCCAAGTGCCCTCCCAAGTGTCCTCCCAAGTGCCCTGCCCCGAAATGCCCCCCTAAGTGTCCCCCTAAATGCCCTCCAGTCTGCTGCAGTGTCAGCTCTGGGGGCTGCTGCAGCTCTGGGGGTGGGGGCTGCTGCAGCTCTGGGCATGGGGGCTGCTTCCTGGGCCACCACAGGCACCACAGGTCCCACCACAGCAGACGCCAGAGCTCTGACTGCTGCCCGCCTTCAGGGGGCTCCAGCTGCTGCGGAGGGGGCTCCAGCTGCTGCCCACCCTCAGGGGGCTCCAGCTGTTGCGATGGGGGCTCCAGCTGCTGCGGAGGAGGCAGTGGTCAGTCCTCTGGAGGCTGCTGCTGTTGAAGTGGACCCTGCCCTCTTCCCCTGAGCTCCCTAAATGACAAAAAGGTCACCACAAAACATGAGTTCTGTCCCAGAAGATCTGTCTATCCTGGTATCCAGAAACCCAAAACCTCTCTCTACAGCCCAGTTACTGACCTCCTTCCCTATGTCTGTGTCTGCCCTGGATCCCAAAGCACAGAACCTATGTCTCTCTGTAGCTTATGTTATTGCATCCTGCTGCTTGAATTGAAACAATAAATACAGGATCTGTTCAATAACTTGGAATAGACTGATTCAATTTCCTGTTAATGTCATCACTGTTCTGTTTCCCTCTCTCCTCTGCTGGTGGCTGCAAGGTCAAGTATGGGGTATGGGGGTGAGGGTTGTATAGTACTCTAATTCTTTGTTTTCCCTTCTAATTAAGGTCCCGGGTCAGCATTAATTGTGCACATTGCTCCTTTAAGGCCTGGTTCCCTTCAGATATCTAACTCTGTCCCTCAGCATAGCCAGGAGACAGCCATTGTCCTCCTTTTTCCCACCAACATCTCCTCACCCCTGTGCTCCCCACTCCCCACTCTTCTCCTCATCAATCTACATTTGACTCTACCTTCAGTTTAAACAGACATGTGCATGTGTATGCACATATGTGCACACACATACACATCTACATATATGTGAATAAATCCTTACTTTTAATTTTAAAATTTTTATCACTGTGTACTAACACAACAAAATTCACTCATTTTCAATATACAATTCAATGAGTTTTGTTCAATATATGCAGTCATATAAGTACAAGTGCAATCAATACCCTCAAAACATAGTTGGTAGTTAATCATTATTTGGAGAACATTTTAATAACACAGATTTCATAATACATAAAAGAAAATGTAGATACATGTCATATAGACCTTACATGTGGAAAATTAAACTCTAAATGGTAGAAAGCACCTTTAAAAATGAAAGGATACAAAATTAACAAGGTGAGAAACTCAAAGTTTACCTTCTAAGATCAGGTACAAGGCAAGGATGCCCCCTCTTGCCACTTATTTTCAACATGGCACTGGAAGTTCTAACAACAACAATAAGACTAGAAAAGTAAATTAAAGGTATACGTATTGGGAAAGAAGAAATAAACTGCCATTGTTCACAGATTAATTATCTGTATAGAAAATCTGAAGGAATCAACAACAAAAAAGCCAACTGGCACTAATAAGGAATTACAGCAAAATGCAGAACACAAAGTTAATATGCAAGATTCAATAGCTTTTCTGTATACCAGTAATGAACAAGTGAAATTTGAAATTAAAAATAATACCATTCATCATAGCACCCACCAAAATGAAATACTTAGGTACAAATCTAACAAAAAATATATAAGCGGTATATGAAGAAAACAATAAAACTCGGATGAACATAATCAAATCATAGCTAAGTAAAATGGAGAGATATTAGATATTACATGTTCACGGATAGGATCACTCAAAGTAGTCAAGATACCAGTTCTTTCCAACTTGATCTATATATTTAATGCAATGTTAATCAAAATCCCAGAAAGTTATTTTGTGGATATCAAAACACAAATTCTAAAGTTTATATAGAGAGGCAAAGACCCAGACAGCCAAACACAATATTAAAGGTAAAAAACAAAAAAAACTCTATTAACTTCAAGACTTACTGTAAAACTATGTAATAAAGATGGTGTGGTATTAGGAAAAAATAGATAATAAATCAGTGGAACAGTAATAGGCCCTATAAATATAGTTGACTGATCTTCGACAAAGGAGCAAAAGTAATACAATGGAATATGGTCTTTTCAACAAATGGTGCTATAAACACTGGACACCCACATGCAAAACATAAATAAATCTAGAGACAGGCAGTATGCCCCCCCCCACAAACTCCTCAAAATGGATCACAGATCTGAATGTAAAATGAAAAAGTATAAAATTTCTAGAAGATAACATAGGAGAAAACCCAGATGACTTTGGGTATGGTAATGATATTTTAGATACAACACCAAAGGCATGATACATGAAAGAGATCATTGATATGCTTCATTAAATTAAAATTTCTGCTCTCTGAAGAACAATGCTAAAGACTGATAGAACAATCCACAAACTAGGAGAAAATATTTGCAAAAGACTCATATGATGAAGGACTACTATCTATAACGAACAAAGAACTCTTTAAAAAAAAAGAAAATGAAGAAAAACAATAAGAAAAACAAACAACCCAATTAAAAAATGAACAAAAGACCTTAACAAACAACTCACCAGTGAAGATATATAAATGACTAATAAGCATATGAAAAGATGTTCCACATCATATGTCAATAGGGAAAGGCACATTAAAACAACAATGAGAGGGACTTCCGGTAAAATGGCGCAATAGACAGATGCTGTGCTAACTGCCTCCCAGGATCACACCAAAATTACAGCATTCAACCCTGGAGGTCCCCGAAACACTAGACGAACAGAACCACTAAACGAAGAACTTTAAGAGGAGGCCGTGTGGGGTCTGGTAGGACGGGCAGAGACGAGAGAGGGCGAACCCCGTGAGGGAAGCCCCAGCTATTGGGAGGCTTCTGTTGGGGGAGAGACCCTCCAGCCACACACCAAGCTCACCAGCCCAGAGTTCCTTTGCCGGGAAAAGAAGTTCTAAGATAGCTGGCAGTAAATTAGTGAAGACTCTTCTTTGCTCAGCTCGGTGAGGCTGAGAGCCGCTAGAGAATCAGTGGGGCCAGTGCCCGGGCTTGCTCGCCGGTGAGCACTTACCTGGTTCCTGGTGGAGGGAGTGGCTGTGTGGGCCGGACCCGGGAGCCTGTGGGGATGGACTGAACTGAGCACCTTTGGTGCAAAGGCTGGAGGTTTTTGGACTGTTGTTCCTGTGGTGTGGAGCCTGCACGCAAGCGGTGTAGGGAGGGCGCCATTTTGTCGGGCTTGGGCCCGCCCACGGAGCATCAGGTCCGAGACCTCATTGGTCTGGTGCAATTGGCGCAGAAGTGTGTGTGTGCGTGCACGCGCGCATGCGGCCTTGGATCCCCACCCTTCACCGAGCTTATACTGCGTTGCCAGGGAAATGCCTGGTGGGCGCATTCCGGCTTCAACAGGCTGCTCACTGAGACGCAGGAGTGCACAAGCCGCCTGGGGTCCCCGCTCTCCGCAATGCACTTGCAGAGTTGCCAGGCTCGTGATTGGTTGTCGGGCTCCTTGGCCTGATCTGCGAGTGGCTGATTGGGACAGGCTGAGACTGGGAGTTTTCCTGGGAGTATTGGGCTGTGAGCTGTGTGCCTGTGTGATCCAGCCAGGGCTCTCCTGGTGATCTATCTAATACATCAAAGCAATCCCAGAGCGACAGCCAGAATGGGGAAACAAAGAAACATGTCACAAGTAAAAGATCAGAAGAAACCTCTAGAAATGGAACCAAATGAAACAGAGGGATCCAACCTTTGAGACAGAGTTTAGAACACTGATGATAAGAATGTTTAAGGAGCTTAGTGAGGACATAAAGAAGGATAGGGAAACCATAAAAAACAACCTGTTAGAACTAAAGAATACAATAACTGAAATGAAGAACACACTCGAAGGAATCACCAGTAGAGTAGATGAAGCGGAGGAGCAGATCAGCAATTTGGAAGATAAAATAGCAGAAATCACCCAGTTGGCACAACAAAAAGACCAAAGAATAAAACACAATGAAAATAGTTTAAGAGCCCAATGGGACAAGGTGAAAAGCAACCACCTTCGACTCATAGGAATACCAGAGGAGAAGAGAAGAAGCAAGGGGTCGAGAATGTATTTGAAAAAATAATGACTGAAAACTTCCCTACCCTGGTGAAGGAAATCAACATACATGCCCAGGAAGTGCAGAGGGTTCCAAACAAGCTGAACCCAAACAGGTCCACACCAAGACACATCATAGTTAAAATGGCAAAGGTTAAAGACAGAGACAGAATCCTAGAGGCTGCAAGAGAAAGACAGCAGGTTACATACAAAGGAACTCCTGTTAGACTAACAGCTGACTTGTCTACAGAAGCTCTGCAGGCCAGAAGGGAGTGGCAGGAGATATTCAAAGTGACACAAAATAAAGGCCTACAACCAAGATTGCTCTACCCAGCATGGCTATCACTTAAAACTGAAGGAGAAATAAAGAGCTTCTCAGAAAAGAATAAGCTTAAGGAATTCATTACTACCAAGCCAGCATTGCAAGAAATGTTAAAAGGGCCTTTTTAAACAAAAGAAAGGGGTAAACAAGCTAATCCAGGAAGACCAGGAATAGAAATAACAAAATGGCAATACATATGCACCTATCAATAATCATTTTAAATGTGAATGGGCTAAATGCTCCAATAAAATGACAGAAAGTGGCTGAGTGGATAAGAAAATAGGACACATGTATATGCTGTTTACAGATGGAATAAGATATTTCATGCAAATGGAAATGAGAAAAAAAAAAGCTGGAGTACCAGTACTTATTTTGGACAAAATAGACTTTAATATGACTACAATAAAAGCCAAAGAAGGGCACTATAACCCTAATAAACATCTATGCACCCAACATAGGAACTCCTAATTACATATAACAGATTTTGACAGACATAAAGACAGAGATCAACAGTAACACTATCATAGTAGGGGACTTCAACACCATTGTCACCAATGGACAGACCCTTTAGACAGAAAATCAACATAGGAAGAGTGGCCTTAAATGATACTTTAGACCAGCTGGACTTTGTTGATGTTTTTAGAGCATTTCACCGTGAAAAAACAGAATATACATTCTTCTTAAGTACACATGGGACATTTTCCAAGATAGACCATGTTAGGCCACAAAACAAGTCTCAGTAAATTTAAGAAGATTGAAATCATATCAAGCAGATATAAAGGAAAAACTGATCGTTGCTGGCTGGGAGGGAGTGGGGATGAGGGAGAGGGGGAAGGTTTTGGACAGCCTAGGTGGGACTACAATGTTGCCGCAGGGATATGGGGGAAGTTCTGGGAATGTACTTGATAATGTTGTGAAGAGACTATTATGTTGCGTGAAATAAGTGTCGGAGAAGGACAGGTACCATGTGATCTCACTTGTGTGTGGAGTCTGAAGAGCTGAATGAATGATCAAAGTAAACAGACTCGTAGATGTAGAGGAAAAACTGATGGTTGCTAGTTGGGAGAGGGGTGGGGATGGAGGGAAGGGGAAGGGATTAGACAGCATAAATAGACAACTACAATATTGCCACAGGGATATGAAACACAGTTCAGGGAATATCATAATGTTGTAAAAATTTTGTGGCGTGTCAGATAGTCACATGTCTTGTTAGGGAGAACACTTCATGGATGGAGTAGAGGCTTGATCATTGCACTGTACACCTGAAGCTGATGTTGTATAGTATTGTATGCCAACTGTAACTGAATATGTGGATGGTCACGGGATGTGGAGTATACAGTGGAGGGGAGTCAGGGGAGTTGTGATAGATATGTATGATATGGGGGGGAGTGGGGTGGTGAACTGCAGGAGGGGCGTTGTCACTTTGGGGGTTAAAGAGTATAACTATTGCATTGTGTTGTACACCTGAAACTAATAAAAGAAAAAGAAAAAGAAAAACAACAATGGGATACCACTACACACCTATTAAAATAGCCAAAATCTGAAACACTGACAACACCAAATACTGGCTACGATGTGAAACTACAGGAACTCCCATTCATTACTGTGGAAATGCAAAATGGCACAGCCACTTTGGAAGACAGTTTGGCAATGTCTTCCAAACTATTTGTACTCAAGCGAGATCCAAGATGGAGGAGTAAACACTGTGCCTGTGTCCTTTTGAGAACACACTAAAATTACAACTAAATTATAGAACAATCAACATGGAGAACCATCTGATATCTCGCCAAACAGAAGTCCTATAATTAAAGTATAAAAAAGAAGCGACATCAAGACTGGTAGGAGGGGTGGAGACACAAAATGTTTGAGAATCAGAAGAGATATCTCGACCCCAAAGTTTTCTCCCCAAAAAGCAACAGATCCCAGCCCAACACCAGGCTCCCCAGCCTGGAGTACTGATGCTGGGAAAAGGAACCCCCACAACATCTGGCTGTGACAAACAGTGGGGATTTGGCCATCTAGGTGGGACGGAATGCAGCAGGAAGCCCAGCCATCCTCTTAAATAGCTGGTGCGCAGGCTCACTCACTCACAGGCAATCACCTTAGGCTCTAATGGAGGGATCCCAACTCCTGAGGCGTTGGTGGCATGAGGGGTTGCGGCAAGCAAGGGGGGGGGGTGGCTGACTGAGGTGTGTGACTTTGAAGAGAGGGCTGGAGGACAGTTGCCATTTATCCTCTGTGTGTTCCTCCTCCCATGCGGCTGGCAGGTGGGTGTCATCCTTTCTGTGTTAAGCCCGCCCCCACGTTGCCAAATCTGAATCTGATTAGCCTGGAGCCCCACAGAAACCCCACCCTACTCCCCCAAGGCTTGAGTCACCTTCTCAGCAAGCAGCCAGCCCCACCCACATTTGCCCTCTTTCTTGGAAAACTACGGGAGGCTGGCAGGCCCCACGCTCAGCACTGGTACCAAACGAGAATTTACATTAACCTGGTGACCACAAATCTTCCCACTCTAGTGACTCTCTGAGACCCTGACTCCCCCAACTTGTGTACTGCACGTGGCTCTATCAGTGCCCGAACGGTAAGAGAGCCAGCAGGTGGCAGCAGGCCTCTGGGTGTCCTAGTATTTTGTGGGAGCTACCCCAGGCCTGGCAGAAGTCCTCGATTCGCAGCTTGGCCTTCCCCACCTGCCTCTCCCACAGTAGTCATGGGCTTGTAGGGTATAGCATAAGGAATATAGTCAATAATATTGTAATAACTATGTATGGGTACTAGATTTGTTGGGATGATAGATGGGAAGGTATTGGGGAACAGGATGGAAAAAGGTGAAGGGATTAAAAGAACAAATTGTTAGTTACAAAACAGTCATGAAGATGTAGAGTAAAGCATAGGGAATATAGTCAATGACATGGTGATAACCATGTATAGTGCCGGGGGGTTGCTGGACTAGTCAGGGAATCACTTCTTAAATTATATAAATGTCTAACCATTGTACACCCAAAACTAACTTAAAATAATATTGAATGTCAACTGTAATTGAAAAATTTTAAAAGGAGGGAGAAGGTGAAGGGGAATAAGAGGTTACATTTTCTAGGTATAAAACAGATAAGTCGTGGGTATATAATGTATAGCATGGGGAACATAGTTAATAATATTGTGATAGCGTGGTACGGTGTCAAATGGTTGCTGGACTTATCATGGTGATCACTTCTTTAGGTATATAAATGTTGAATAACGATGGTGTATCTTTGAAACTAATACAATATTGTTTGTTAATTTTATTTTTAATAAAAATCTTTAAACAAAGAATGACCATATCAGGTTCTGGAGTCAAGCCAATCTTAATGTAAGCATTTATTAACACATTTCAAAGGAAACAGAAGATGCAAATACAAATAACTACTGAGGTTATAAAACAATATAATATTTTTAAAAAACTAAACATACTCTTACCATACAGAAATCACACTGCTTGGTATTTACTCACAGGAGTTGAAAACTGATGTCCACATAAAATCCTGCACACACATGTTTAGAGAGGCTTTATTCATAAACTTGGAAGCAACCAAGATGTTCTCCAAGAAGTGAATAGATAAATAAATGTAGTATATCCAGATAATGGAATACAATTAGGCACTATATAGAAATGAGCTATCAAGCCATGATAAAAACAACAAAGTGCCCTAAATACATATTACTACATGAAAGGAGCCAATCTGAAAAGGCTACATACTGTATGATTCCAACTATATGACATTCTGGAAAAGGCAAAACTATGGAGACAGTAAAGAGATCAGTGGTTGTCAGGGTTGTTGGGGGATGGGTAGGTGGAGGAGGGATGAATAGACAGAGCACAGAGGATTTTTAGGACAGAAAAAATACTCTATGTTATACAGTAATGATGGATACGTGTCATTATACATTTGTCCAAACCCAAATAATGTACAACACCAGGAGTGAATTGTAATGTAAACTATAGACGTTGGGTGATAATGATGTGTCAGTGTAGCTTCATCAGTTGTAACAAATGTCCCACTGGTGGGGGATGTTGACAGTGGGAGGAGGCTATGTACATAGGTGGGCACAGGGGGTATATGAGAAGCCTTCCCCTCAGTTTTGCCATGACTCTATAAATGCTCTAAAAACATGAAGTTTAATTAAAGTAAATAACTTGGAAACATAGATTACACATGATAGGTATAGGATTAATATCCTTAATAAACATAGGGGTCATATAAATTAAAAGTAAACATTCTTATAAAAGAATTGGAAAACTTATGAATAATCAATTCTAAAAGGAAAAAAAAAAGAAATATTTCTAATTTCCTGAAATTTAGATTGGAAAATTAGAATGGAAAACGAATTCTACCTCACTAAGAAAAATGAAATAGAACTCCTTTTTTTAAGAAGGGGCTTTTAGATTCTGTTCCACTATGAGATCCAAGAGAGACCTCTCCCATCCCATAAATAATTAATACCAAATCATTATCAAAGTCTTGTTCAGGGCCATACACTATTTATGGCAGGAAGTCCAAAATCCTACTGAGAAATATGAATCCATGTTCTACTTCTAGTTTAAACATTTGCCACCCACCTTCAGAAATGTCCTGAAACCATCAAGATTCTTTCTGAACTTTGATTATGCCCCTCTCTGCTCTGCAGGCCACAGCTATTGCCCTGGCGGGACAGTGCAGCTCAAATCCCATCTCTGTGATTCGTCATGAGACATGTCACTCAGCTGGGAACAGATTCAAGGGGGTGCTTTTATTCTGGCCTTTGGGCTCTGCTCTCAGTGGGTGGTCACGGCCTGGGTGTCAGAGAACCTTCTCCTGCCATCCACATAGTCCTGTGACAGGTGATGACTGGCAGCTGCTACCTCCCTCCCTCCACGGGGCTGAGGGCAGCTATTCCTGGCTAGAAACAGGGCTGCTAGAAATGGGGGAGGGGCGGGAAAATTTCTACCTCCATGTCCATCTTGTGATGTGGGGGGGTACCTACCTTGAGGGCTCTCACCTCTCATTCTTGGAAGTCACTCCCCCTGCCCTTCACCCCCGCTACCCTGCCAACAGTAGGTGACCATTTGCACATAACGCCACCATCGACAAGTATTGTAAGCCTTTTTAATCTCTGACAATATATTACGAAAACATAAAGCAATTGGATGAAAGAAAATTAGAGATAGGAGTCACTATGGGAAGAAGGCCTCACTCCAGAAGTGTCCAATTTAATTTTACAGAGTCTGGAATAAGATACGACTTGACTCAATAATACTTCTACCTAGGTCTTAATGGGCAAGGATAACCAGTATCTCGTGAGTGTACGTGAGCGTGCTTGCTTTAGACTCATTATATATAAATGATTATGTGTGTATCAATACATGTAAACATAGACAGGATATAGAGATCCAGACATGGGTAGAGAGTCCACCTTTTCTATGACTCTCAGCGTCAGATACCTCAAGGAGCGTGGCCGTCCCTGAAGTCCCACTGCCGCCCATTTGTATATTTTGTCCCTGATTTTGATCTTCACTGGGATCCAAAGTGCTCTCTCTGACATCCTCCACTCTGGAAACTGTTACCCCTGACCTTTCAGGAAGACCCACCCAGGCCTCCACCGCGTGTTCAGGACCAAGGTCAGCATGCGTGACTGACATCCAAGGCTCTGTGCAAACGACTCTGCTCAACTTCTTGGATTTCTGTCCTGCTTCCCAAGTGGAACTGGCCCGTAGCTATGAATGAGTCTCTCCTACCCTACGCCTCTGCCTGATTCCATGATCTTTTCCTTTCTGAGGCCACTCAGTTCCAATCCTATTCGCTCCATTATCCTTTATGTGACATATCTTACAAATGAGACTTTAATGAACCCTTTAACAGTATAGCTGGTGTCTTATTCTTTCCCATCAGCAACTGGTACAAGGATATGTCCACAAGGGTGTTTGACAGATGTTTAAAATCCTTTCACTACCTTAGCACTGACTGTACAGTTTCCAAATATTGGGTTGTCGGAAAAGTCATGATGAATTTTTGCAACGAAAAACATAGAAAAAAATACATCATGACTTTTCCAACAACTCAATAGCTATTCCTGATGACTCATAGGAGACCATGCTCTGACACAGGCACAGTGATGCATGGTGGCCACATCACCCTGTAGAGATCTGCCACCATCTCACTAGGGTAAGCCATTTGCTCAGGTGGTTCCTGAGTTATGGGGCGTGGTCAGGATGTCCATGACTTCGCTCACAGAGGAGCTGAGCTCCTGATTCCTGGAATGATGGGGTGCAGAGGTCATCTTCCATGCATCTGCCTCGAGGCAGCGCAGCACCCAAACTCTCAATCTGCTTGGGCTTCGCTGATAAATCAGCAATGTGGCATATGGGCTGACCCTTTGGCTGTGGATATTAGTTATCAATGGCCTTGGAACCATTTGAAACCATATTTGACAAACAAAGGTTTTCTGAGGTTGCCTATTCATCCAAGGAGCCTAGCTCTACATTGTCATTCTGTCATCTCTTCAGGACACTGTGGGTCACTGCTGAGATCTTATAAGAAATAGTTCAGATGGAATCAATTTTTCTCTGTGCCCTCCCACTCTCCTTCCTACAGGGCTAAGTACTAGCGCATTAGCAAATTTTAGTTTTTTCCACTCCCTGCAAATTTTGCTTTTAATTATAAAATATGAAACAATACCCTATAACAAATAGAAAATATAGATGATTGTTGCTTAATTATTAAGTAGAGGAAGGTATTTTAAGAATGGCACAAATCCCATAATATATTTTTAAAAAGGATTGATAAATGACATAAGAATTAAATTTAATATTGCTTTAAGTATCACATATTAAGAAACTAATGTCTAATATGTAAACCCATCTTATAAATTCAAAAATAATTAAACACACAAAGATATCTCCCTGGGTGATGTTCCCTCTGAAATCCAAAGAGGCCCACTGGGCAGGTGTTTTGCCTGACTTTTGCATGGAGGCGGGTCCAGATGCACCAGCCTCTCCTTCACATCAGAAAGGCTGTCTCCACATGCTCCACACCACTGGGCCCTCAGAAATGTCACTGATGGAGAAGGCCCCTGGCTTTAGGTCAGAGTCATCTCCTACCCTGTGACCTGCAGAGGTCTTCTCAGGAGTCTGAAGTCGTTGCTTCTTCTTCCTCACGAAGGGCAGTCACTATTGATGTCATGGAGCAGTGTGATGCCTGGTGGAGTGAAAGACATTCAGATTTCCTGAGAACTAAAGGATGACAGAGGGCAGGAGAGGTGGTGTACATGAGGGAGGACAGTGAGGGTGGTTTCTGGCATTCGCAGCCAAAACCAAACTGCTTCTGGTGGGTTTCACTAACAGGTGTGCCAAAAAGTACATTTTCAGAGCAGTAGCTTCATGCCAGGTACTGGGGGGGTGATGCTAACTTGCTCAAGCAATGAGACCACACCTGGGCCAGCCACTATAAGTGGAGTCACCACCGGGCCCACCTTCCAAAAACCCCCATTTATTCTCTCAGCTCCATCTGTCTTCTGCACAGTCCACATAGGTGAGTAGGGTAGGGATTAGGTGGGATCAGAACCCCTGCATCCTTCACGTTCTTCTCAGTAGCGCTGATCTCTGCAAGCCCTACTGGGATGTGGTTTTGATTTGATGTAGGATTTCCTAGGTAGTGGCTTTCATTTGACCTCTCCCACCATGATCACCCACATGCCCCAGGTCAGAGAACAATGTTGGCTTTCTGATAGTGCCGAGTATGTCTTCTCTGATCTTGCATTCCAGAACTGGTGAAATGATCACAGGCTGGGGTCAGGACCCATGGGGTCCCCTGTGGGATGGACTTGAGCTAAAATTCCATTGATCACCTATCTCCCGAAGCCCCTACCTGACCAAAGAGGGACCAAAGTGGACCAAGTGTTGAGTCTCCTGGAGTCAATGTCAGTTCAGACCCAGTTATTTTCCAAATCCTGATTATTTCCTTTTTCTGTGCAGTTGCCCTGCTAAAATCCCATAGTTCCCTTTGGGGAAGGTTGGGGAAAAGAGGAGCGTATAACTTTCTTGTTAGCACAGCAGGGTTCTTCCACAGGAGATCCAGCTTTCCCTTCATTCAAGGAGCTCTGGGTCTACACACTGGCTCAAGTCTGGCACCCGATGAGGGGCCCTAATTTTCCATTTTTATGATTCAGACTGTTGTTTCCTTGACTTAGAGCACTTCCACTTATACATATCAAACAAGAATTTACTAGACTTTCCATCGATTTCACTTCCAAGGACACCATGATCACGTAGCCAGAGCCATAGGTCTCTGTGAGTCAGAATGCCATGGTTAGTAACTGGACACTGCTGTCCATCACCGCTACCACACCCACTGTGTCCTTGGTGATTAAGTGCCACTGGTGATGAAGTGCCACCACTTGTCCCTGCCACCCTGGGATCCAGTTATCCCTATTGCATTGAAGTTTCCCAATTCTGTGACATCAGAACCCACTGTGATTTATGACATAAAGGGAAGAGCAATCACAGAGCTCTTCAGGGATGCTGGGGCTCTGCTCACAAATTGATTTCTCATGGTCATGGTGAAAGGTGAGTGAGTCCTCGGAGCTCTTCCAAGGTCAGGTGAGCACTTCTTAAATAATAACTCCTCTCTAACATTCCAAAAACTGTAAGCTTTTGGATCCCTTCCTCCATAGCATGGCAGGCAGTTCTGCTATTTCATCTTCATTTAGTGTAGGCCACATTTTAGTCCATGTTTCAGCCAACTTACCCAACAGTGAGACTCCTGTCTAACTCCCACCCTGTAACATTAGTCTAGACTATCTGCCTAGTGGGTCTAATATCAGTAAATCTGGCCTTCCAACTTGGTGTCTCTCCACCATTATCCCATGCATGTCAAAGCCACTGCACACATATTCCCTGGGATCCCGTCTGTATAAAATGGGGGAAATCATGTAGCTTTACTGGAGTGTAATACACCTAATCATGGATCACAATCTTATACCTCCCTTACTGGGGCCTATGTGACTGGGGTGCACCGATATGTCTGGAAGTAAAGAGAGCTGGTGGGGGACGGTCCTGCAGAGAACCAGTGGGCTTGCCAGGCACCTATCTCAGGGGAGGCCATTGCGGTTTCCCCAGGCAGGGTTCAGCTCCTCAAGTGGGGCTGCTTTTCCTGGCAAAAAAAGAGTTGGCAGGATTTGCCCATTCAATGCCCCAGCTTCATCAGGCTCCTGATCAGGTAGGCAAATGCCTCCAATCCAAGTTTCAGAATCCCGGGAATGAGACAATTACACATTACGTGAGGTGTGACAGAGTTCTGAGGACATGGCACCAGTTCTGTGTGGGTCCCAGCACTAACACACAACTGAATCAGGTCAAGAACCGTCAGACAAACCCAAATGGGGGGACATTCTACAAAAACAAACAACTCTTAAAAATGCCAAAGTCATGAAAGACAAAATCTCTGAAGGAATGTCACAGCGGAAAAGAGTAATGAATCGCGGCACCAAAATGCAGTGTTGGATCCTGTATTGGATTCTGAACCAATAAAAATGGTTCTTCTAGGGTGTTAGCGGCAAATAGGAAAATTTGAACAAGGCCTGTAGCTATGAGGCTCCAAGGGAACCAGGACTTGAGGACACAGTAGAAGGAAAAGATGACAGAAGTAGGAATAAAGATGAGACAAGGCCACAGGAATGCAGAGTTCCAGTTTATTGGTTCACATCAGGCGGGCGTGTGCACATAGACCAGCCGCGGAGGCAGACAGCGTCCCCGCTGTGAGATTCCCGGGACAGGCCCACACGGGCAGACGCGGAAGGAGGTCAATGGGTTTGGGGCGCCCTGTCACCGGGCACAGGGATGGCCTGGACCTAACCTGGGAGGCCTCACCCAGTCCTCTGAGCAACAGGGCAGGCCCAGCAGGGGGAGCAGGAGGACAAGGAAGGATTTGGCCATTGGCTGGCCCCAAGGCGGATCCTCGTGGCTCAGGGTCCTCTTCAGCAGCAGCAGCCTCCAGAGGACTGACCACTGCCCCCTCCGCAGCAGCTGGAGCCCCCATCGCAGCAGCTGGAGCCCCCTGAGGGTGGGCAGCAGCTGGAGCCCCCTGAGGGCGGGCAGCAGTCAGAGCTCTGGCGTCTGAAGTGGTGGGACCTGTGGTGCCTGTGGTGGCCCAGGAAGCAGCCCCCATGCCCAGAGCTGCAGCAGCCCCCACCCCCAGAGCTGCAGCAGCCCCCAGAGCTGACACTGCAGCAGACTGGAGGGCATTTAGGGGGACACTTAGGGGGGCATTTCGGGGCAGGGCACTTGGGAGGACACTTGGGAGGGCACTTGGGAGGGGGCTGGCACTGCTGCTGGTTCTGCTGGCAGGACATCTCGGCGGGGAGGGCGGGAGTTCAGGAGCTGAGGGAAAGTCAGACAGCAAGTCAGCCCCGCCACACACACACAGAAGTCACCCTGCCCCTTCCTGTCCTCTCAGCATCATTCTAACCCCTTCATTTTGAACGGTTGAAATGGAGGCTTAGATAGTAAAACACTGGAGGATTTGTTATTTGTAATTGTTGCCCAAATGCTCTCACAGCATCGTCTTTCAGTCTCACAATTTCTATTTAAGGTAAGCAGGGATAATTATATCTTTTGCACAGAGAGAAACTGAGGAAAAAATCAATAAGAATAAAACATGTCACAATTAAATATCTAGTAATGAAGGGGGTTATTTCATTCATCGTGTCTACCAGAACCCTGAAACTCCTTAGTTTGGATACCAGTTCAGAATATAAATATTCTCTTTAAAAAAAGGAAATAATGATTGTAACTTCCTATGTAATTTCTTTCAGTAAAGACTTAGATATGCAGATTGCAAATGCTTTGCAAGGACAGTTGGTCTCATTACCAAGTTCATTAATGAAGCTAGTGAATAGTATGTTTGTTCATGAAGGGGATTGGCGTTCAAGTCCCCTGTCTCCTGTCTGATGTGCTACCATTTTCAGCACCCCACATTCTCCCACCAATATCTTGGCCCAGTGATCCTCACCATATTGTGTCTGACTTCTTAAACAGAATCCCTATTCCATTTCAGATCCATAGATATGTGGGTTTTATCAAGCCCCAAAGGGTCCTCTGATTAGCTTTTCGCTGCAGGTTGAGAGCTGCTATCTCCAGCTCATTTTTGCAAGGAGTCTTGCGATTTACTCTCAAAGGTGAAGTCCCCTCAAGGCAGCTTTTCTAGCAGAACCTCATGGCCCGGGCTTCAGCTCCCTCTGGCCTGAGAGCACAGACAACTGAGCTCAGGTGGGTTCAGCACAAAACACAGACATCCACATCTCCATCATGGTCTGCTTGGTCCCCCATGCACATCCCTCCTCAGTTTCTCTCAGGCCTCTCTCCCTCTACCCACATGGCCTCTAACACCCCAGCCCTGACCCCCTGCCCTTTTGCCCTGGTCTGAGCTTCCTCCTTGGGAAGCCTTGCTCCATCCCCAGTGGACACTTACCAGGTACACAAGCAGCACAGGGTCTGTCACCACCTCAGGAGAGAGTGGATGGAGGTGCCCTGGGCTGAGCCCCTTTTATCCTGGCGTTGGGCTCTGCCCCAGCATGTGAGACAGGGCCTGGGCATGAGGACTGCCTCCTGCCACCCACCTGGTCCTGTGACAGGTGATGATTGGCAGCTGCTCCCTGCCTCCCTCTAGGGGGACCAGGACAACCTCTCCTGGACTACTGCATGACCCAGCAATCCCACTTCTGGGGATTTATCTGGGGAAATCCAAAACACTAATTACGAAAGACATATGCACCCCTATGTTCATTGCAGCATTATTCACAATAGCCAGGAGATGGAAGCAACCTAAGTCACCATCAATAGATGATTGGATAAAGAACATGTGATATAATGGAATATTACTTCGCCATAAAAAAAGGAATGAAATTTTACATTTGCGACAACATGGATTGACCTGGAAATATTATGCTAAGTAAAATAAGTCAGAGAAAGACAAATGCCATATGATTTCAATTATATGTGAAATTTAAAAACAATGTAAACGAACAAGCAGAACAGAAACAGACTCATAGATAAAGAGAAAAAAATTGATGGTTGTCAGATGGGAGAGGTGTGGTGAGGGGGATGGGTGAAACAAGTGAAGGGATTGAGAAATACAAATTGGCAGCTACATAATAGCCATCAGGTGTAAAATGTAGCTTAGGGAATATAGTCAAAATATTGTGGTGACTATGTATGGTGCCAGGTGGGTGCTAGACTTATAAGGGGATCACTTTGTAAGTTATATTAATGTCTAACCATTATCCTGTACACCTGAAACTAATACAATATTGAATACCGTGAGTAATTAAAAAATAAATTTAGATAAAAGGAAATCATAAGAAAGAGAAAACACATAAAAAAAAAGAAAAAGAAGAAATGGAAGCAGGAGAGAAAAACCCTACAGTCATTTCCTATCTGTCTGTCCCTGGAGAACACCTGGCTTGGTGTGTTTTGGAGGCTGAGTTCCCAATCTGCCCTCCCTGGCCTCTCAAATCTTAATTCAATGGTTCTGTGTAATCTGGCATAAAGCAATTTCTTAGAATCCTCCAGCTCTTTATTATTCTCTATGTGGGTGTGAGTGTGTGCGTGTATGCGTGCATATGTTTATGTTTTATAGCCATTAAGACCTGGTTGAAAAGCCAGACCTAAGAGAGAATCCTTGTTTTGCCACCTTTTAGCTGTATGATCTTGTGAAAAATTTTGTGTCTTTCTTGTTCTCAGTTTTGTCAATCTTCATAGAGATAAATACAGTAAAATAACTCTCCAAGGGTGTGTGAGAGTCAATGAGCTAAGGCAGAGTACAATTCTGGCAGAGAGTTATAACATGCTGTATTCTCTATAAAAATGCCAACACATTAATTTAAAAAAAAACAACTTACAGCTGCTTTCTAAGAGTGGATCTGGTTAGAAAATCAGGACCCTCTTGTTATTGCGGTTATTACCAAGTTTTAATAAGAAAATGTGAACCAGGAATGAAGTTTTACAGAGATGGGAGGGACCAGTGACTTGATCCACTAATTAGAGTGAGAATTCAGATTGTCCAGGGGTCATATGAGAGGCTGAGGTGAGGTCCACTCCAGGTGGGAAAGAGGGAAGGTGGCAAGAAGAGTGAGACTGTGTCTGTGCAAAGCCGGGGGACAGACAGCCCTACTGAAGTGGAGGCTGGGACTGTTTAGGGACAGAAAAGTCTAATGCTTCAGATGATTTCTTTGTCTCTTTCTGTTTTATATGCCTCTCTCTCAACTCTCAGTCTTTTAGGGTCTCAACTCAGTTATCTGTGTGAACACAGGCTTTTCTTGAAAGAAATATTGAGATTTTCCCATTTTTAGGAAATTAAGAAAAAGGACCAGAGTTCACATCTGGGTTGATAGTAGGTCAGATAACAAGAGCCCCATCTATGGCATTGCAAGGTTATTAAACAGATAAACTAAGTTATCAGGTGAAGGAGAGTTACGGCTAGGACGATCATATGAAGAGAGACCATGTCTCTCCAGGATTGGAGAACTCTGAAATTCTCTAACCCCTGAATTGATGTTGGTGTCATAGTATCCAGGTCATTCTGTGCAGCATGAACCTTATTATTATGTGCTTCAGATACATGTGTGTGTGCTTGTATATACTTCTACTCAGAGATATTACAGAGACTATAAGAGAGATTAAATACACACACACACACACACACACACACACACACACGTTACCATGTTTCTCTCAGCATCTGAAATAGCCTGTGTCCAGCTTTCCTTAAACTGCTCTGCCTCTCATCTGCCTTAGTTTTCCTTTGTTCTGTATTTGTTCTATTCCTCATTGGGGTTCCATCCCTCACACCCAGGAATAATTGCCCCATACCACTCAGGAAGTTTCATCCTGAAGTCCTCAATGGGTCCATGATGAGCTTTAATCTCTATTGTCTGAAGTTTGAGGCCTGTGCAATAGGACTCTTTGTTACATCTCCAGTTTAGGCCTTGCTGCCTCCCTTTAGAAATCTTCTTAAGGCCAATCGGGCGATTTTCACTGCTTTGAATTTGCTCCTTTCTGTCAAACTTCCATGCTTTATTCCAGTTCCTAAGTGACCTATGCACTTAGAAAAACAGTGCTGTTCAAATATAACTTGTTGTGATGTTCTTTTATGAGTATTTTCTCTCAAATACACTTAGAATAAACTCTTCTTGAATCCCTAGCATGGGTCTTATAGATCTGTATCCATCAGCAGCTCCCAATAGAGGGCTGTGCATTCAATGGATAATTAATTTAAAAATCTCTTCATTATTATTAGCATTAACTTTACATTGAGTATGACTTAGGCCATCACCACTAGGAGTCTCCCTCTGAGACAGTCACATTACAATGCACTGGCCTTATCACCCTGCAGAAATATGCCACTGAACTTCCTGGGTATGGCTCATGCTGTTTCATAGAGGGTATTCAATGAGAGTGCAGCCAAGATGTTGATTACTTGGTTCACTAGGCAGCTCTGATTTAGGAATCCAGCTCATCCATTCCAAGGGTGAGGAGACTCAGCAGCTATTCTGAGCATGCCTCTGCCACCACGAAAGGCAGCACCTACCTCAGTTAACCTGACTTGGGTGTGTGTGAGAGCATGGCGGCATTGTGTAACATCCTGAGGATTGCTGTTGGAGCCCAGTGGCTTGGGTACCATTTTAATATAAACAATGTGCAGGAGCAAAGATTGATTTTCTGAATGATTATGTTTCTTATGCCACCAGGATCACATCATCTCAGGACATAGGAGGGAAAAATGCTGAGACCTGGTGAGAATTAATCCAGATCCATGAGTTTTATTCTGTGTCCCAGAGCCAGTACCACAAGCCTCTGTTTAGAGTCACAACACTAATTAATACTCCAAAATTACTGGAATATGTACCTAATTCTTTCATTTCAAGTAGTTGGCTAAAATAGTTTAAGCATGGCAAAAATTATTCATAAATTTTACCACGTAGATAAAAGATATTTATGATAGAAAGCATCATTAAAAAGATTGAAAAAAATAATGATCCAAGGAAAAATAGAATACACAAGTCAGTAATAGAATTAAATTCATAATGAACAGTAAGTTCTTACAATTTTATAGAAAATAAACAAACCTATGTACAAACTAATGGGCAAAGCACATGACTAACTTAAAGAAATGCAAATGACCAACAATTTTGAAATTTGTTTCATGTTTGTGCATATATAAATAACGAAAGAACTACATATAAAAGGATTACTTTTTAGGAATGAGGTCTATCAGATTTAATCCTTTATATTGAACTGTAAAGACATAAAACGGATTACAGAACTGTTTTGGTGAAGGTGATCAGAAATAGGTTTTTTGTTACTGGAAATATAAATATAACCATTTGATGGGATTTAGTGATTCACTTTCCAACAAATAATTGCTATTGTATATACTAGTTAAAAAATTTAAATTAGCATACTCCTTTATACAGCAATTGAACTTCTAAGAATGTAACCAAAAAAGAGAAGATTTGATAAAGAAAATTATATGCATACAAATGATTACTACAGGAAATTAAAATAATAGTAAGAGTTAGAAAAGTTGCAAGACAGAAGATCAGAATACAGATTACATTTGACTTATATTGACAAGCAATAACTCATTCAAAAACAATTTTAGAAATTGCTATATAAGATAGCAAAAAATATAATATCTAAAATATAATTGTAGTGTACCATATTTTTGATAAAATGAGAAGACTTTATTGAAAGGCATTACAGAATATAAAAATAAATAGACATACTATATTCATGGATGGATGAAACGAATTATAAAATTTAACAATTCTTCACAAATTAATGCATATATATTCAACAAAACGTTCATAAAAATTCTAATGATATTTATTTTATTTTTCTTCATTTTAATTTGTGGTAAATAACAAACTAACTCTAAAGTTTCTATCAAAGAACAAGTAGTCACTAAGACAATTTTAAGGAGTAGACAAAATTATGAACCTCTGTGAATAGATATCATAATTGATTGTACAACTATAGTATTAAGGCAGCAGGATATTCTCGCAGGGATAGACAAGCTGGCAATGAAAAGAATTATCAGTCCAACTACAGATCTACACAAATATGGAAACTCGGTTATTGACTGAGGAGGTATTTAGATTTGTGAGGAAAGCAAAATATTTGATTATGATAAGGATACATCTGCTTTTTTATTTGGAAAAATGTTAAAAAACTATAAAATGTACAAAATTTCCTTTCTAGGTTGAATAACAACTTAATTTTTAAAAGAAAAGATGTTTTTACAACTTCTTAACAAAAACAGTAAAACCTAATAGGTTACTGAGTTTATGAATGGTTGAGGTTTCTTAATATCACATAAGGTGCAAAGAATATAATGTTACAGAGATGTAGATATGTTAAAAATAGAACACCTGTTCATCAAATAACACCAATTAAAAACAAACAAGAAAGTAGTTTACTGGAAAAAGATATATACATGACTCAATAATAGTGCATTAGTCACCAGAATATGTACAGAACACTTACAGATCCTAATAAAAAGAGACAAGAAAATAGAAAAAATTGTTTTTAAACAACAACAAGTCACAGAAAGGAAGCCCAAGTGACCAACAAACAGGGTCATTGCTAAGCAGGAAACACATATTAAAACTACAAGGGCATACCGATTCACTCACATCAAATGGCAGTGCTTTAAGTTTAGCGACAGTGTGCAAGAAGAGTGATTCTTGTATACCACAGGGGCAAACAGAAATGTGGAAAAATGGGCATGTTCTAAAATTCAACAGTGCCACTTATACATACTTAACGTAGAGTCTCCTCACATGTATACAAGCAGACACATACAAAGATTTCCATAGCTACAATATTTATACAGCAGATCGTACAAACATCTCAGTGCCCACCCAAAAAGCGAAAGGCTAACAAAATCACTCTGGCCTCATAAGACAGGCACCATATAATTGAAAAATGAATAAACTATAGCTACACAGATCAACTTGAAACTCACAAAAATAACGCTTAATGAAAGGAGCAAATTACAGTGGAGTACTTTAAGAATGATGTCATTTCTACAAAATTGAAACCACACACACTATAATATAGGTTGTGAGAGGGTGACCAGTGTATAAATAAAATATGAAGGAATTCTTTACAAAATACAGGCTATCTGTGGTCATTACATTAAAATATGGGGGGCAAGAAAGGTACTATGTTGGGGTAGTGGGGCTTCCAAGAATGAGAGGTGAGAGCCCTCCATGGAGGGCAACATGGACAAAGCAGGAGAAATTTACCCCGCCCCACAACCATTCTAGCAGCCCTATTTCTAGCCAGGAGTAGCTGCCCTGAGCCCATGGAGGGAGGCAGGGAACAGCTGCCAGTCATCACCTGTCACAGGACCAGGTGGGTGGCAGGAGGCAGTCTTCTCATGCCCAGGCCCTGTCTCACATGCCGGGAGAGAGCCCAAGGCCAGTATAAAAGGGCCTCAGGTCAGGAAACTCCATCCATGCCATTCTGAGGTGGAGACAGATCCTGTGCTGCTTGTGTACCCGGTAAATGTCACTGGGGACAGATCAGGGCCTTCCATGGAGGGAGCTCAACCAGCAAGAAGGCAGGCGGGAAGGAGCCTTTTCAGACTGAGTGGGCAGAGGGCTAGGTGAGGGAAAAGAGTCAAAGGGCACTAAGAAAAGGATGAGGCTGCTTCTTATTAGCAAAAGAACTAGTCTCAGGGAAGCTGAAGGAGGAGGCAGTGAGGACAGGCTGAGAACGAGACAGGAGCCCATGTTTAGTTGTGACTCAGTTTTCTAGAGAAACCAAATCTATCTACTGTTGGTGGGTCTGTGGTCTGAGAGACTTTCAGCACTGACCAACATACTGACCTGTAACTGTGTTCCGAAACATAACTGTCCCTCCCACAGAAGCTGAGATGGGAACACTGGTTCTCAGCCGCTGCGGGGGAAATCATGGCTGACGGCCTTTTTTTAAGCACATGGATTAATGGGTCTGCGGAGTTGAGCTGACATGACCCAAGTCTGGGTGCTCAGGAACTAGTCTGAGGTGAGGGCCCATCGAGAGCCGCAGAGCCCAGGACAGTGTCAGAGTCCTGGCTGCAAGTGCCAGCTTCAATTGAAGGACATTCCCCCAGGGGCCTCCAACCCCCTTTGCACTGTGAACTGTGTGCCCTTCAGGACCAGCGTATCCAGGAAATTCTCCAAGAGGGAATGGCTGTTTCCCAAGCAAATCATTGCATTTCCAAACTGCTCCCTAGATGGTTTCCATGATACTTGTGCTATAGTTGCCTTAGAATATCTCTACATACTAGTGTTGGATTTTAGAACAGATGTTTAACATCTTTGAGCCTCAGTTTTCTGATTCTGAGGACATGGAAAAGATTCATGAGAACATTCCGTCCAAAAGAGAGGATATGAGAGCCTTTGGGCAACATTAGAAATAACGAAACTTGCAGTGCCTTACTATCTAAGCCTCCATTTCAACCGTTCAAAATGAAGGGGTTAGAATGATGCTGAGAGGACAGGAAGGGGCAGGGTGGCTTCTGTGTGTGTGTGTGGTGGGGCTAACTTGCTGTCTGACTCTCCCTCAGCTCCTGAACTCCCGCCCTCCCCGCCGAGATGTCCTGCCAGCAGAACCAGCAGCAGTGCCAGCCCCCTCCCAAGTGCCCTCCCAAGTGTCCTCCCAAGTGCCCTGCCCCGAAATGCCCCCCTAAGTGTCCCCCTAAATGCCCTCCAGTCTGCTGCAGTGTCAGCTCTGGGGGCTGCTGCAGCTCTGGGGGTGGGGGCTGCTGCAGCTCTGGGCATGGGGGCTGCTTCCTGGGCCACCACAGGCACCACAGGTCCCACCACAGCAGACGCCAGAGCTCTGACTGCTGCCCGCCCTCAGGGGGCTCCAGCTGCTGCGATGGGGGCTCCAGCTGCTGCGGAGGGGGCAGTGGTCAGTCCTCCGGAGGCTGCTGCTGCTGAAGAGGACCCTGAGCCACGAGGAGCCGCCTTGGGGCCAGCCAATGGCCAAATCCTTCCTTGTCCTCCTGCTCCCCCTGCTGGGCCTGCCCTGTTGCTCAGAGGACTGGGTGAGGCCTCCCAGGTTAGGTCCAGGCCATCCCTGTGCCTTTGTGACCGGGCGCCCCAAACCCACTGACCTCCTTCCGCGTCTGCCCGTGTGGGCCTGCCCCGGGATCCTCACAGCGGGGACGCTGTCTGCCTCCGCGGCTGGTCTATGTGCACACGCCCGCCTGATGTGAACCAATAAACTGGAACTCTGCATTCCCGTGGCCTTGTCTCATCTTTATTCCTACTTCTGTCATCTTTTCCTTCTACTGTGTCCTCAAGTCCTGGTTCCCTTGGGGCCCCATAACTACAGACCTTGTTCAAATTTGCCACTTGTGCCGCTAACATCCTTTAGAACAACACATTTTTATTGGTGCATAATCCAATACCAGATCCAACACTACATTTATGTGCCGCGATTCCATAGTCTCTTTTATCTGGTACGTGTCTTCAGACGTTTTGTCTTTCATGAACTTGACATTTTAAAGAGTCACTCCTGTTTGTACAATGTACCCCCATTTGGGTTTGTCCGATAGCTCTTGACGAGATAGGCTGTGTATTAGTGCTGGGACCCACACAGAAGTAGTCCCGTGTCCTTCGAGCTCACGTGATGTGTAATTGTGTCATTCCCGGGATCCTGAGACTTGGAGTGGGCACATTTGTATACCTGGTCAGGAGCCTGGTAAAACTGGGGCATTGAATTGGCAAATCCTGCCAATTTTTCTTTTTTTTTTTTCCCCAGGAGAAGAAGCCCCACTTGAGGAGCTGAACCCTGCCTGGGGAATCTGCAATGGCCTCCCCTAGGCTAGGTGGCTGGCAAGCCCAGCTGGTTCTCTGCAGGACCCTCCCCCACCAGCTCTCTTTGCTTCTAGCCATATAAGTGCACTGCAGTCAGGTGGCCCCAGCAGGGAGGTACAAGGTGTGACCATGAACAGGTGAACTATACTCCAGAAAAGCAACATGATTTTCCAGTGTACACAGATATGAACCTGGGAAATATTGTGGAGAGTGCCTTTGATGAGCGTGGAATAGTAGTGGAGGGACATCAAATTGGAAGGCCAGATCGATTGATTGATTGATTGATTGATTGATTGATTGATTGAATCTTCTTTTTTTCTAAAGATTTTACTGGGGAATTTAGGGAGAGGAACTGTGTTGGGGAATTGGGGAAGGGGACCAGCCGAGTTGTTTTCTACAGTCTTCATTGTGGAGGGCGCCAGTCGCCATCAGGCTTCCCATCGGCAGCTCCTGGCCTCTGAGCTCAACGTGCTGTGTTCAATCTTGTTGCGGGTGGGCGTAGCCACCATGCCATGTGGGAGTGGAACACGGCAGCCTTGTTGTTAAGAGCGCACGCTCTATCCACTGAGCCATCCGGGTGACAGGTCAGCTCGAGGTGCCGAGTTCAGTCTTACTTGCGGGTGGGCATAACCCACCACCGAACAGGCAATCTTGTTGTGACACCAGCTGAGCCATCCTGCCACCTGTTGGCAGCTCAGCGACAGCTCAGCTCAGGTTCAGCATCACTGGCCTGTGTGCGACCGCACCGGCAGCCTTGCTGCTCAGAGCTCGCACTCTAAGCCAACTCTTAACCATCTGAGCCACTCGGCCGTCCCTGGATTTCCAGATTTATTGATATTAGACCCACTAGGCAGATATCCCAGACTTAATGTTACAGGGTGGGGCTTAGACAGGACTCTCACTGTTGGGTAAGTTGGCTGAAACATGGGCCAAAATGTGGCCTACACTAAATGAGGATGAATTAGCAGAAGTGCCACCTATGCTGTGGAGGAAGGGATCCAAAACTTACAGTTTTTTTGTTTGTTTGTTTGTTTTTTGTTTTGTTTTGTTTTGTTTTAGCTGAGCCATCCTGCCACCTGTTGGCAACTCAACGGCAACTCAGCTCGGGCTGGCCTGGAACAGCTGTTGCTCAGAGCTCAGCTCGCACTCTTGAGCGAGCTCTTAACCAACTGAGCCACTCGGCCGGCCCTTTACAGTTTTTGAAACGCTAGAGAGGAGTTGTAACTTAAGATGTGCTCACATGACCTCGGAAGAGTCCTGAGGACTCACCTTTCACCATGACCATGAGAAATCAATTTGTGAGCAGAGCCCCAGCACCCCTCAATAGCTCTGTGATTGCTCTTCTCTTTAGGTCATACGTTATAGTGGGAACTCATGTCACAGAATTGGGAAACCTTAATGCCACTGGGATAACTGGATCCCAGGGTGGCAGGGACAAGTGGTGGCACTTCATCACCAGTGGCACTTAATCACCAAGGACACAGTGGGTGTGGTAGCGGTGATGGACAGCAGTGTCCAGGTACTAACCGAGGCATTCTGACTCACAGAGAGCTATGGCTCTGGCTACTTGATCATGGTGTCCTTGGAAGAGGATTAGGAGGAAAGGCTACTAAATTCTTGTTTGATACGTATAAGTGAAAGAGCTCTAGGTCAAGCGAACAACAGTCTGAATCCTCAAAACAGAGAATTTGAGCCTCTCGATCAGGTGCCAGGCTTGAGCCAGTGTACAGACCCCGAAATCCTTGAATGAAGGGGAGGTTGGATCCCCTTGTGGAAGAACCCTGCTGTGCTACCAAGAAAGTTATACTGCTCCTCTTTCCTGCAACCCTCCCCAAAGGGACCTATGGGCTTTTCCCCAGGTAACTGCCCTGGGGAAAAGGAGATAGTCCGATTCTTGTGGTAACTGGGTCTGAAGTGACATTGACTCCAGGAGGCTCTACACCACTTTGGTCCACCTTGGTTCCTCTTTGGTCAGATAGGGGCTTATGGAGGTCAGGTGATCAATGGAGTTTTAGCTCACATCCACCCCACAGGGGACCCCAAGGGTCCTGATCTCAGCCTGTGGTCAGTTCCCTAGTTCTGGAATGCAAGTTGGGAGCAGACATACCAGGCACTATCAGAAAGCCCACATTGTTGCTCTGACCTGGGGAATGTGGGCAATCATGGTGGGAGAGGTCAAATGGAAGCCACCAGAAAAGCCTCTACCTAGGACATCCAACATCAAATCAAAACCACATTCCACTAGGGCATGCAGAGATCAGCGCTACTGAGAAGAACATGAAGGATGTGGGGGTCCTTCTCTACGCCACACACCTGTGGCCTGTGCAGAAGACAGTTGGAGCTGGGAGCATGACAGTGGGTTTTTCGAAGGTGGGCCTGGTCTTGACTCCACTTATGGCGGCTGGCCCAGGTGAGGTCTCATTGCTTGAGCAAGTTAGCATCACACACACACACACACACACACACACACACACACACACACACACACTGCCCCCACCACCCGGTACCTGGTATGAAGCTACTGCTCGGAAAATGTACTTTGCGGCACACCTCTTAGTGAAACCCACCAGAAGCAGTTTGTTTTTGGCTGAGAAGGCCAGAAGCCACCCTCGCTGTCGTCCCTCGGGTACACCACCTCTCCTGCCCTCTTCATCCTTTAGTTCTCAGGAAATCTGCATGTCTTTCGCTCCACCAGGCATCACACTGCTCCATGACATCAATGGTATCACGCTGATTGCCCTTCGTGAGCAAGAGCAAGCAATGACTCCAGACTCCTGAGAAGACCTCTGCACGTCACAGGATAGGAGATGACTCTGAACAAAACCCAGGGGCCTTCTCCATCAGTGACATTTCTGCGGGCCCAGTGGTGTGGAGCATGTGGAGAAAGCCTTTCTGATGTGAAGGAGAAGCTGGTGCATCTGGCCCCGCCTCCAAGCAAAAGACAGGCAAAACAACTGTGCAGTGGGCCTCTTTGGATTTCAGAGAGAACATCACCCGGGGAGAATGCTACTGTGTGTTTACTTTTCTTTTTTGAATTTACAACTCGGGTTTATATATTAGAAACGTTCATTTCTCACCATGTGATACTTCATGCAATATCAAATTTAATTCTTATGTAATTTATCAATTCTTGTTTTACACCGATTATGGGTTTGTGCCATTCTTAAAATACCTTCCTCTACTTAATAATTAAGTAACATTATCTATACTTTCTATTTCTCTTAGAGTATTATTGCATGTTTTACAATTAACACATTGTATGCGGGCATTTGAGCGATACGACGAGTTTACTCGTTTCCCACATTCACATTGTGTGTGGGCATTTCAGCGATATGACGAGTTTACTCGTTTCCCACAAACAATGTGTTAAAAGCCAAATTTGCAGGGAGTGGAAAGACACTAAAATGTGTTAATGCGCTAGGACTGATCCCTGAAGGAAGGAGAGTGCGAGGGCACAGAGGAAAATTAATTCCTTGTAAATTATTTTGCATAAGATCTCACAGTGAGAAGATGAAAGAATGACAGTGTCCTGAGAAGATGTCAAAATGACAATGTAGAGATATGCCCCTTGGATGAATAGGTGACCTCAGAAAGGGTTCGTTCGTCAAAAATGGTTTCAGATGGCTCCAAGGCCATTGATAAGTAGTATCCATGGCCAAAGGGTCAGCCCATATGCCACGGTTATGCCCACACAGCTGATCCATCAGCGCAATCCAAGCAGATTGAGAGTTTAGGTGCTGCGCTGCCTCGAGCCAGAGGCAGGGAAAATGACCTCTGCACCCGATCGTTCTAGGAATCTGGAGCTCGGCTTCTGTGTGAGCCAAGGCATGCAAATCCTGGCCACGCCCCATAACTCAGCAACCACCTGAGCAAATGCCATACCCTGGTGAGATGGTGGCAGATCTCTGAAGGGTAATGTGGCCACCACTCCCCTGTCCCGTGTCACAACGCGGTCGCCTATGAGTCATCACAAAAGCAATTTGGCACCTGTACCGTCAGTGCTAATGTAGTGAAAGGATTTAAACGTATGTTAGCCACTCTTGTGGGCATAACTCTGTACCAGTTGTTGATGCGGAAGACAGATATGGTACCAGCTGTGCTGTCAAAGGGTTCGTTAAAGTCTCATTTGTAAGAAATGTCACGAAAAGGATGATGGAGTGAGTAGGATTGGAACTGAGTGGCCTCAGAAAGGAAAAGATCATGGAATCAGGCAGAGGCGTAGGGTAGGAGAGACTCGTTCAAGCTACAGGCCAGTTCCACTTGCGAAGCAGGGCAGAAACCGAAGAAGTTGAGCAGAGTCGTTTGCACAGAGCCTTGGATGTCAGTCACCCATGCTGACCTTGGTCCTGAACACGCGGTGGAGGCCTGGGTGGGTCTTCCTGAAAGGTCAGGGGTAACGGTGTCCAGAGTGGCTCATGGTGGAGACAACGCTTTTGGATCCCAGTGAAGATTAGAATCAGGGACAAAATACACAGATGGGCGGCAGTGGGACTTCAGGGATGGCCACGCCCCTTGAGGTGTCTGACGCTGAGAGTCATAGAAAAGGTGGACTCTATACCCATGTCTGGATCTCTATATCTCTGTCTATGTTCACATGTATTTATACACACATAATCCATTATGTAGAATCAGTTCAAACACCCTCGTGCACGTGCTCATATACACTCCCGAGATACTGGTTCTCCATGCCCGTTAGGACCTGGATGGAGATATTATTTGGTCAACCCATATGTCATTTCAGACTCTGTAATATTATTTTGGACACTTCTGGAGGGAGGTCTTTCTTCCCATAATTACTCCTAGCTCTCATTTGCTTTCACCCAATTAATTGTTTTCGTGTTTTAAATAATGTTGCCCTGTAGACATGGAAGGAGTACCTGCTGCATACCAAACTGACTTTCGTTTTTATCTTCATCTCCTACAAATACAAAAAGGACACCCCAAAACCCTTCCAGGAATACTTGTGTCCACGTAGCAACATGCGGTGACCCTGGCGATGCCCACCGATCGCCAACCCAAGCCTGCTGCTCCCTGAGGTCCTCCAGCCCGCTGGACCCCTGGGCTCGTGTGTCCCAGGCTGGACAACACCCCCTTCTCTTTTCTGTCCCCCTCTCTGCTCCATGGCTCACCCTCCTCCCACATGGAAGAACCTTGGGAACAAATTCTCCTTCTACTGTGCAAGGCAATGCCGATGGGCTTCGTTACGTGAAAATGTATGGAAGACTTCAGTTACAATCATGGTCATTGTAAAAGTCTGGCAAAACTTTCCGAGAAAGTAACCATGATCTAAGAAAACCCATTTCCGTTTAATGACGAATGCATATTTCTCCTAGGAGGAACCTGTGGTACAGGACTTTCCTGGACCTTTTCCTTCCATGATTCTGGTGATCTTCACGGCACTGGCGAGAGTCATTTTTATCACCTATTTCCAAGTTAGGGAAGCCGAGGATGAGAAAATGGGGTGATTTACACGAGATCACACACTGCATAAGGGGCAGGACCTGGATTCTGACGCAGGCAGGTCTCACTTCCGATCCAGGCTTTTAACTGGGATGGACAGACACACACATGCACGCGTGCACGCGCACTATCTGCCAGGGTGGCTGGGCCACCAGCGTGACATATGGAAGCTTCTGTGTGTCTTAGTTCAATCAGACCATCACGGCAATAGGACAGGAGGGCTTACGTGGGAGGCCAGCCTCTATGAAGGAGGTGTGAGGACCAGGCAACTGTAAGGAGGATGAGGTGGCACCGATGATGGGGATGTCCTTCCTGAGCGAGCCCATGGAGGGAGGCAGGGAGCAGCTGCCAGTCATCACCTGTCACAGGACCAGGTGGGTGGCAGGAGGCAGTCCTCTCATGCCCAGGCCCTGTCTCACATGCTGGGGCAGAGCCCAAGGCCAGGATAAAGGGCCTCGGCCCAGGGCACCTCCGTCCACTCTTGGTGACAGACACTGTGCTGCTTGTTTACCTGGTAAGTGTCCACTGGGGTTGGAGCAAGGCTTCCCAAGGAGGAAGCTCAGACCAGGGCAGGCGGGCAGGTGGGCATGCGGGGTGGGGCCTTTGCAGAGTGTGTGTGAAGAGGGCCTTGGGGGGAATGGGGCAGCTAGGGATACTGACAAGAGGATGAGGCTGCTTCCTACTAGCAAAAGAACTAGTCTCAGGGAAGCTGAAGAAGGAGGCAGTGAGGACAGGCTGAGAACGAGACAGGAGCCCATGTGTAATTGTGACTAAGTTCTCTAGAGAAACCAAATCTATCTGCTGTTGTTGGGTCTGTGGTCTGAGAGATTTTCAGCACTGACCATCATGCTGACCAGTAACTGTGTTCCCAAAGGGGGTTTAGCCTTTGGAAACATCACTGTCCCTCCCACAGAAGCTGAGATGGGAGCGGTGGTTCTCAGCCGCTGCGGGAAATCATGGCTGACGGCCTTGTTTTAAGCACACGGATTAATGGGTCTGCGGAGTTGAGCTGACATGACCCAAGTCTGGGTGCTCAGGAACTAGTCTGAGGTGAGGGCCCGCCGGGAGCCGCAGAGCCCCGGACGGTGTCAGGGGACTGGGTGCAAGTGTCAGCTTCCATTGAAGAACATTCCCCCAGGCGCCTCCAACCCCCTTTGCACTGTGAGCTGTGTGCCCTTCAGGACCAGCGTATCCAGGAAATTCTCCAAGAGGGAATGGCTGTTTCCCAAGCAAATCATTGCATTTCCAAACTGCTCCCTAGATGGTTTCCATGATACTTGTGCTATAGTTGCCTTAGAATATCTCTACATACTAGTGTTGGATTTTAGAACAGATGTTTAACATCTTTGAGCCTCAGTTTTCTGATTCTGAGGACATGGAAAAGATTCATGAGAACATTCCGTCCAAAAGAGAGGATATGAGAGCCTTTGGGCAACATTAGAAATAACGAAACTTGCAGTGCCTTACTATCTAAGCCTCCATTTCAACTGTTCAAAATGAAGGGGTTAGAATGATGCTGAGAGGACAGGAAGGGGCAGGGTGGCTTCTGTGTGTGTGTGTGGCGGGGCTGACTTGCTGTCTGACTCTCCCTCAGCTCCTGAACTCCCGCCCTCCCCGCCGAGATGTCCTGCCAGCAGAACCAGCAGCAGTGCCAGCCCCCTCCCAAGTGCCCTCCCAAGTGTCCTCCCAAGTGCCCTGCCCCGAAATGCCCCCCTAAGTGTCCCCCTAAATGCCCTCCAGTCTGCTGCAGTGTCAGCTCTGGGGGCTGCTGCAGCTCTGGGGGTGGGGGCTGCTGCAGCTCTGGGCATGGGGGCTGCTTCCTGGGCCACCACAGGCACCACAGGTCCCACCACAGCAGACGCCAGAGCTCTGACTGCTGCCCGCCCTCAGGGGGCTCCAGCTGCTGCCCACCCTCAGGGGGCTCCAGCTGCTGCGATGGGGGCTCCAGCTGCTGCGGAGGGGGCAGTGGTCAGTCCTCCGGAGGCTGCTGCTGCTGAAGAGGACCCTGAGCCACGAGGAGCCGCCTTGGGGCCAGCCAATGGCCAAATCCTTCCTTGTCCTCCTGCTCCCCCTGCTGGGCCTGCCCTGTTGCTCAGAGGACTGGGTGAGGCCTCCCAGGTTAGGTCCAGGCCATCCCTGTGCCTTTGTGACCGGGCGCCCCAAACCCACTGACCTCCTTCCGCGTCTGCCCGTGTGGGCCTGCCCCGGGATCCTCACAGCGGGGACGCTGTCTGCCTCCGCGGCTGGTCTATGTGCACACGCCCGCCTGATGTGAACCAATAAACTGGAACTCTGCATTCCCGTGGCCTTGTCTCATCTTTATTCCTACTTCTGTCATCTTTTCCTTCTACTGTGTCCTCAAGTCCTGGTTCCCTTGGGGCCCCATAACTACAGACCTTGTTCAAATTTGCCACTTGTGCCGCTAACGTCCTTTAGAACAACACATTTTTATTGGTGCATAATCCAATACCAGATCCAACACTACATTTATGTGCCGCGATTCCATAGTCTCTTTTATCTGGTACGTGTCTTCAGACGTTTTGTCTTTCATGAACTTGACATTTTAAAGAGTCACTCCTGTTTGTACAATGTACCCCCATTTGGGTTTGTCCGATAGCTCTTGACGAGATAGGCTGTGTATTAGTGCTGGGACCCACACAGAAGTAGTCCCGTGTCCTTCGAGCTCACGTGATGTGTAATTGTGTCATTCCCGGGATCCTGAGACTTGGAGTGGGCACATTTGTATACCTGGTCAGGAGCCTGGTAAAACTGGGGCATTGAATTGGCAAATCCTGCCAATTTTTCTTTTTTTTTTTTCCCCAGGAGAAGAAGCCCCACTTGAGGAGCTGAACCCTGCCTGGGGAATCTGCAATGGCCTCCCCTAGGCTAGGTGGCTGGCAAGCCCAGCTGGTTCTCTGCAGGACCCTCCCCCACCAGCTCTCTTTGCTTCTAGCCATATAAGTGCACTGCAGTCAGGTGGCCCCAGCAGGGGAGGTACAAGGTGTGACCATGAACAGGTGAACTATACTCCAGAAAAGCAACATGATTTTCCAGTGTACACAGATATGAACCTGGGAAATATTGTGGAGAGTGCCTTTGATGAGCGTGGAATAGTAGTGGAGGGACATCAAATTGGAAGGCCAGATCGATTGATTGATTGATTGATTGATTGATTGATTGATTGAATCTTCTTTTTTTCTAAAGATTTTACTGGGGAATTTAGGGAGAGGAACTGTGTTGGGGAATTGGGGAAGGGGACCAGCCGAGTTGTTTTCTACAGTCTTCATTGTGGAGGGCGCCAGTCGCCATCAGGCTTCCCATCGGCAGCTCCTGGCCTCTGAGCTCAACGTGCTGTGTTCAATCTTGTTGCGGGTGGGCGTAGCCA
Organism: Aselliscus stoliczkanus; assembly: GCA_033961575.1. Taxonomy (NCBI): domain Eukaryota; kingdom Metazoa; phylum Chordata; class Mammalia; order Chiroptera; family Hipposideridae; genus Aselliscus; species Aselliscus stoliczkanus. The sequence goes on from CM066739.1 coordinate 105,235,790, forward strand.
CCATGCCATGTGGGAGTGGAACACGGCAGCCTTGTTGTTAAGAGCGCACGCTCTATCCACTGAGCCATCCGGGTGACAGGTCAGCTCGAGGTGCCAAGTTCAGTCTTACTTGCGGGTGGGCATAACCCACCACCGAACAGGCAATCTTGTTGTGACACCAGCTGAGCCATCCTGCCACCTGTTGGCAGCTCAGCGACAGCTCAGCTCAGGTTCAGCATCACTGGCCTGTGTGCGAATCGCACCGGCAGCCTTGCTGCTCAGAGCTCGCACTCTAAGCCAACTCTTAACCATCTGAGCCACTCGGCCGTCCCCTGGATTTCCAGATTTATTGATATTAGACCCACTAGGCAGATATCCCAGACTTAATGTTACAGGGTGGGGCTTAGACAGGACTCTCACTGTTGGGTAAGTTGGCTGAAACATGGGCCAAAATGTGGCCTACACTAAATGAGGATGAATTAGCAGAAGTGCCACCTATGCTGTGGAGGAAGGGATCCAAAACTTACAGATTTTTTGTTTGTTTGTTTGTTTTTTGTTTTGTTTTGTTTTGTTTTAGCTGAGCCATCCTGCCACCTGTTGGCAACTCAACGGCAACTCAGCTCGGGCTGGCCTGGAACAGCTGTTGCTCAGAGCTCAGCTCGCACTCTTGAGCGAGCTCTTAACCAACTGAGCCACTCGGCCGGCCCTTTACAGTTTTTGAAACGCTAGAGAGGAGTTGTAACTTAAGATGTGCTCACATGACCTCGGAAGAGTCCTGAGGACTCACCTTTCACCATGACCATGAGAAATCAATTTGTGAGCAGAGCCCCAGCACCCCTCAATAGCTCTGTGATTGCTCTTCTCTTTAGGTCATACGTTATAGTGGGAACTCATGTCACAGAATTGGGAAACCTTAATGCCACTGGGATAACTGGATCCCAGGGTGGCAGGGACAAGTGGTGGCACTTCATCACCAGTGGCACTTAATCACCAAGGACACAGTGGGTGTGGTAGCGGTGATGGACAGCAGTGTCCAGGTACTAACCGAGGCATTCTGACTCACAGAGAGCTATGGCTCTGGCTACTTGATCATGGTGTCCTTGGAAGAGGATTAGGAGGAAAGGCTACTAAATTCTTGTTTGATACGTATAAGTGAAAGAGCTCTAGGTCAAGCGAACAACAGTCTGAATCCTCAAAACAGAGAATTTGAGCCTCTCGATCAGGTGCCAGGCTTGAGCCAGTGTACAGACCCCGAAATCCTTGAATGAAGGGGAGGTTGGATCCCCTTGTGGAAGAACCCTGCTGTGCTACCAAGAAAGTTATACTGCTCCTCTTTCCTGCAACCCTCCCCAAAGGGACCTATGGGCTTTTCCCCAGGTAACTGCCCTGGGGAAAAGGAGATAGTCCGATTCTTGTGGTAACTGGGTCTGAAGTGACATTGACTCCAGGAGGCTCTACACCACTTTGGTCCACCTTGGTTCCTCTTTGGTCAGATAGGGGCTTATGGAGGTCAGGTGATCAATGGAGTTTTAGCTCACATCCACCCCACAGGGGACCCCAAGGGTCCTGATCTCAGCCTGTGGTCAGTTCCCTAGTTCTGGAATGCAAGTTGGGAGCAGACATACCAGGCACTATCAGAAAGCCCACATTGTTGCTCTGACCTGGGGAATGTGGGCAATCATGGTGGGAGAGGTCAAATGGAAGCCACCAGAAAAGCCTCTACCTAGGACATCCAACATCAAATCAAAACCACATTCCACTAGGGCATGCAGAGATCAGCGCTACTGAGAAGAACATGAAGGATGTGGGGGTCCTTCTCTACGCCACACACCTGTGGCCTGTGCAGAAGACAGTTGGAGCTGGGAGCATGACAGGGGGTTTTTCGAAGGTGGGCCTGGTCTTGACTCCACTTATGGCGGCTGGCCCAGGTGAGGTCTCATTGCTTGAGCAAGTTAGCATCACACACACACACACACACACACACACACACACACACACACACACTGCCCCCACCACCCGGTACCTGGTATGAAGCTACTGCTCGGAAAATGTACTTTGCGGCACACCTCTTAGTGAAACCCACCAGAAGCAGTTTGTTTTTGGCTGAGAAGGCCAGAAGCCACCCTCGCTGTCGTCCCTCGGGTACACCACCTCTCCTGCCCTCTTCATCCTTTAGTTCTCAGGAAATCTGCATGTCTTTCGCTCCACCAGGCATCACACTGCTCCATGACATCAATGGTATCACGCTGATTGCCCTTCGTGAGCAAGAGCAAGCAATGACTCCAGACTCCTGAGAAGACCTCTGCACGTCACAGGATAGGAGATGACTCTGAACAAAACCCAGGGGCCTTCTCCATCAGTGACATTTCTGCGGGCCCAGTGGTGTGGAGCATGTGGAGAAAGCCTTTCTGATGTGAAGGAGAAGCTGGTGCATCTGGCCCCGCCTCCAAGCAAAAGACAGGCAAAACAACTGTGCAGTGGGCCTCTTTGGATTTCAGAGAGAACATCACCCGGGGAGAATGCTACTGTGTGTTTACTTTTCTTTTTGAATTTACAACTCGGGTTTATATATTAGAAACGTTCATTTCTCACCATGTGATACTTCATGCAATATCAAATTTAATTCTTATGTAATTTATCAATTCTTGTTTTACACCGATTATGGGTTTGTGCCATTCTTAAAATACCTTCCTCTACTTAATAATTAAGTAACATTATCTATACTTTCTATTTCTCTTAGAGTATTATTGCATGTTTTACAATTAACACATTGTATGCGGGCATTTGAGCGATACGACGAGTTTACTCGTTTCCCACATTCACATTGTGTGTGGGCATTTCAGCGATATGACGAGTTTACTCGTTTCCCACAAACAATGTGTTAAAAGCCAAATTTGCAGGGAGTGGAAAGACACTAAAATGTGTTAATGCGCTAGGACTGATCCCTGAAGGAAGGAGAGTGCGAGGGCACAGAGGAAAATTAATTCCTTGTAAATTATTTTGCATAAGATCTCACAGTGAGAAGATGAAAGAATGACAGTGTCCTGAGAAGATGTCAAAATGACAATGTAGAGATATGCCCCTTGGATGAATAGGTGACCTCAGAAAGGGTTCGTTCGTCAAAAATGGTTTCAGATGGCTCCAAGGCCATTGATAAGTAGTATCCATGGCCAAAGGGTCAGCCCATATGCCACGGTTATGCCCACACAGCTGATCCATCAGCGCAATCCAAGCAGATTGAGAGTTTAGGTGCTGCGCTGCCTCGAGCCAGAGGCAGGGAAAATGACCTCTGCACCCGATCGTTCTAGGAATCTGGAGCTCGGCTTCTGTGTGAGCCAAGGCATGCAAATCCTGGCCACGCCCCATAACTCAGCAACCACCTGAGCAAATGCCATACCCTGGTGAGATGGTGGCAGATCTCTGAAGGGTAATGTGGCCACCACTCCCCTGTCCCGTGTCACAACGCGGTCGCCTATGAGTCATCACAAAAGCAATTTGGCACCTGTACCGTCAGTGCTAATGTAGTGAAAGGATTTAAACGTATGTTAGCCACTCTTGTGGGCATAACTCTGTACCAGTTGTTGATGCGGAAGACAGATATGGTACCAGCTGTGCTGTCAAAGGGTTCGTTAAAGTCTCATTTGTAAGAAATGTCACGAAAAGGATGATGGAGTGAGTAGGATTGGAACTGAGTGGCCTCAGAAAGGAAAAGATCATGGAATCAGGCAGAGGCGTAGGGTAGGAGAGACTCGTTCAAGCTACAGGCCAGTTCCACTTGCGAAGCAGGGCAGAAACCGAAGAAGTTGAGCAGAGTCGTTTGCACAGAGCCTTGGATGTCAGTCACCCATGCTGACCTTGGTCCTGAACACGCGGTGGAGGCCTGGGTGGGTCTTCCTGAAAGGTCAGGGGTAACGGTGTCCAGAGTGGCTCATGGTGGAGACAACGCTTTTGGATCCCAGTGAAGATTAGAATCAGGGACAAAATACACAGATGGGCGGCAGTGGGACTTCAGGGATGGCCACGCCCCTTGAGGTGTCTGACGCTGAGAGTCATAGAAAAGGTGGACTCTATACCCATGTCTGGATCTCTATATCTCTGTCTATGTTCACATGTATTTATACACACATAATCCATTATGTAGAATCAGTTCAAACACCCTCGTGCACGTGCTCATATACACTCCCGAGATACTGGTTCTCCATGCCCGTTAGGACCTGGATGGAGATATTATTTGGTCAACCCATATGTCATTTCAGACTCTGTAATATTATTTTGGACACTTCTGGAGGGAGGTCTTTCTTCCCATAATTACTCCTAGCTCTCATTTGCTTTCACCCAATTAATTGTTTTCGTGTTTTAAATAATGTTGCCCTGTAGACATGGAAGGAGTACCTGCTGCATACCAAACTGACTTTCGTTTTTATCTTCATCTCCTACAAATACAAAAAGGACACCCCAAAACCCTTCCAGGAATACTTGTGTCCACGTAGCAACATGCGGTGACCCTGGCGATGCCCACCGATCGCCAACCCAAGCCTGCTGCTCCCTGAGGTCCTCCAGCCCGCTGGACCCCTGGGCTCGTGTGTCCCAGGCTGGACAACACCCCTTCTCTTTTCTGTCCCCCTCTCTGCTCCATGGCTCACCCTCCTCCCACATGGAAGAACCTTGGGAACAAATTCTCCTTCTACTGTGCAAGGCAATGCCGATGGGCTTCGTTACGTGAAAATGTATGGAAGACTTCAGTTACAATCATGGTCATTGTAAAAGTCTGGCAAAACTTTCCGAGAAAGTAACCATGATCTAAGAAAACCCATTTCCGTTTAATGACGAATGCATATTTCTCCTAGGAGGAACCTGTGGTACAGGACTTTCCTGGACCTTTTCCTTCCATGATTCTGGTGATCTTCACGGCACTGGCGAGAGTCATTTTTATCACCTATTTCCAAGTTAGGGAAGCCGAGGATGAGAAAATGGGGTGATTTACACGAGATCACACACTGCATAAGGGGCAGGACCTGGATTCTGACGCAGGCAGGTCTCACTTCCGATCCAGGCTTTTAACTGGGATGGACAGACACACACATGCACGCGTGCACGCGCACTATCTGCCAGGGTGGCTGGGCCACCAGCGTGACATATGGAAGCTTCTGTGTGTCTTAGTTCAATCAGACCATCACGGCAATAGGACAGGAGGGCTTACGTGGGAGGCCAGCCTCTATGAAGGAGGTGTGAGGACCAGGCAACTGTAAGGAGGATGAGGTGGCACCGATGATGGGGATGTCCTTCCTGAGCGAGCCCATGGAGGGAGGCAGGGAGCAGCTGCCAGTCATCACCTGTCACAGGACCAGGTGGGTGGCAGGAGGCAGTCCTCTCATGCCCAGGCCCTGTCTCACATGCTGGGGCAGAGCCCAAGGCCAGGATACAAGGGCCGCGGCCCAGGGCACCTCCGTCCACTCTTGGTGACAGACACTGTGCTGCTTGTTTACCTGGTAAGTGTCCACTGGGGTTGGAGCAAGGCTTCCCAAGGAGGAAGCTCAGACCAGGGCAGGCGGGCAGGTGGGCATGCGGGGTGGGGCCTTTGCAGAGTGTGTGTGAAGAGGGCCTTGGGGGAATGGGGCAGCTAGGGATACTGACAAGAGGATGAGGCTGCTTCCTACTAGCAAAAGAACTAGTCTCAGGGAAGCTGAAGAAGGAGGCAGTGAGGACAGGCTGAGAACGAGACAGGAGCCCATGTGTAATTGTGACTAAGTTCTCTAGAGAAACCAAATCTATCTGCTGTTGTTGGGTCTGTGGTCTGAGAGATTTTCAGCACTGACCATCATGCTGACCAGTAACTGTGTTCCCAAAGGGGGTTTAGCCTTTGGAAACATCACTGTCCCTCCCACAGAAGCTGAGATGGGAGCGGTGGTTCTCAGCCGCTGCGGGGGAAATCATGGCTGACGGCCTTGTTTTAAGCACACGGATTAATGGGTCTGCGGAGTTGAGCTGACATGACCCAAGTCTGGGTGCTCAGGAACTAGTCTGAGGTGAGGGCCCGCCGGGAGCCGCAGAGCCCCGGACGGTGTCAGGGGACTGGGTGCAAGTGTCAGCTTCCATTGAAGAACATTCCCCCAGGCGCCTCCAACCCCCTTTGCACTGTGAGCTGTGTGCCCTTCAGGACCAGCGTATCCAGGAAATTCTCCAAGAGGGAATGGCTGTTTCCCAAGCAAATCATTGCATTTCCAAACTGCTCCCTAGATGGTTTCCATGATACTTGTGCTATAGTTGCCTTAGAATATCTCTACATACTAGTGTTGGATTTTAGAACAGATGTTTAACATCTTTGAGCCTCAGTTTTCTGATTCTGAGGACATGGAAAAGATTCATGAGAACATTCCGTCCAAAAGAGAGGATATGAGAGCCTTTGGGCAACATTAGAAATAACGAAACTTGCAGTGCCTTACTATCTAAGCCTCCATTTCAACTGTTCAAAATGAAGGGGTTAGAATGATGCTGAGAGGACAGGAAGGGGCAGGGTGGCTTCTGTGTGTGTGTGTGGCGGGGCTGACTTGCTGTCTGACTCTCCCTCAGCTCCTGAACTCCCGCCCTCCCCGCCGAGATGTCCTGCCAGCAGAACCAGCAGCAGTGCCAGCCCCTCCCAAGTGCCCTCCCAAGTGTCCTCCCAAGTGCCCTGCCCCGAAATGCCCCCTAAGTGTCCCCCTAAATGCCCTCCAGTCTGCTGCAGTGTCAGCTCTGGGGCTGCTGCAGCTCTGGGGGTGGGGGCTGCTGCAGCTCTGGGCATGGGGGCTGCTTCCTGGGCCACCACAGGCACCACAGGTCCCACCACAGCAGACGCCAGAGCTCTGACTGCTGCCCGCCCTCAGGGGCTCCAGCTGCTGCCCACCCTCAGGGGGCTCCAGCTGCTGCGATGGTGGCTCCAGCTGCTGCGGAGGGGGGAGTGGTCAGTCCTCCGGAGGCTGCTGCTGCTGAAGAGGACCCTGAGCCACGAGGAGCCGCCTTGGGGCCAGCCAATGGCCAAATCCTTCCTTGTCCTCCTGCTCCCCCTGCTGGGCCTGCCCTGTTGCTCAGAGGACTGGGTGAGGCCTCCCAGGTTAGGTCCAGGCCATCCCTGTGCCTTTGTGACCGGGCGCCCCAAACCCACTGACCTCCTTCCGCGTCTGCCCGTGTGGGCCTGCCCCGGGATCCTCACAGCGGGGACGCTGTCTGCCTCCGCGGCTGGTCTATGTGCACACGCCCGCCTGATGTGAACCAATAAACTGGAACTCTGCATTCCCGTGGCCTTGTCTCATCTTTATTCCTACTTCTGTCATCTTTTCCTTCTACTGTGTCCTCAAGTCCTGGTTCCCTTGGGGCCCCATAACTACAGACCTTGTTCAAATTTGCCACTTGTGCCGCTAACGTCCTTTAGAACAACACATTTTTATTGGTGCATAATCCAATACCAGATCCAACACTACATTTATGTGCCGCGATTCCATAGTCTCTTTTATCTGGTACGTGTCTTCAGACGTTTTGTCTTTCATGAACTTGACATTTTAAAGAGTCACTCCTGTTTGTACAATGTACCCCCATTTGGGTTTGTCCGATAGCTCTTGACGAGATAGGCTGTGTATTAGTGCTGGGACCCACACAGAAGTAGTCCCGTGTCCTTCGAGCTCACGTGATGTGTAATTGTGTCATTCCCGGGATCCTGAGACTTGGAGTGGGCACATTTGTATACCTGGTCAGGAGCCTGGTAAAACTGGGGCATTGAATTGGCAAATCCTGCCAATTTTTCTTTTTTTTTTTTCCCCAGGAGAAGAAGCCCCACTTGAGGAGCTGAACCCTGCCTGGGGAATCTGCAATGGCCTCCCCTAGGCTAGGTGGCTGGCAAGCCCAGCTGGTTCTCTGCAGGACCCTCCCCCACCAGCTCTCTTTGCTTCTAGCCATATAAGTGCACTGCAGTCAGGTGGCCCCAGCAGGGGAGGTACAAGGTGTGACCATGAACAGGTGAACTATACTCCAGAAAAGCAACATGATTTTCCAGTGTACACAGATATGAACCTGGGAAATATTGTGGAGAGTGCCTTTGATGAGCGTGGAATAGTAGTGGAGGGACATCAAATTGGAAGGCCAGATCGATTGATTGATTGATTGATTGATTGATTGATTGATTGAATCTTCTTTTTTCTAAAGATTTTACTGGGGAATTTAGGGAGAGGAACTGTGTTGGGGAATTGGGGAAGGGGACCAGCCGAGTTGTTTTCTACAGTCTTCATTGTGGAGGGCGCCAGTCGCCATCAGGCTTCCCATCGGCAGCTCCTGGCCTCTGAGCTCAACGTGCTGTGTTCAATCTTGTTGCGGGTGGGCGTAGCCACCATGCCATGTGGGAGTGGAACACGGCAGCCTTGTTGTTAAGAGCGCACGCTCTATCCACTGAGCCATCCGGGTGACAGGTCAGCTCGAGGTGCCAAGTTCAGTCTTACTTGCGGGTGGGCATAACCCACCACCGAACAGGCAATCTTGTTGTGACACCAGCTGAGCCATCCTGCCACCTGTTGGCAGCTCAGCGACAGCTCAGCTCAGGTTCAGCATCACTGGCCTGTGTGCGAATCGCACCGGCAGCCTTGCTGCTCAGAGCTCGCACTCTAAGCCAACTCTTAACCATCTGAGCCACTCGGCCGTCCCCTGGATTTCCAGATTTATTGATATTAGACCCACTAGGCAGATATCCCAGACTTAATGTTACAGGGTGGGGCTTAGACAGGACTCTCACTGTTGGGTAAGTTGGCTGAAACATGGGCCAAAATGTGGCCTACACTAAATGAGGATGAATTAGCAGAAGTGCCACCTATGCTGTGGAGGAAGGGATCCAAAACTTACAGTTTTTTTGTTTGTTTGTTTGTTTTTTGTTTTGTTTTGTTTTGTTTTAGCTGAGCCATCCTGCCACCTGTTGGCAACTCAACGGCAACTCAGCTCGGGCTGGCCTGGAACAGCTGTTGCTCAGAGCTCAGCTCGCACTCTTGAGCGAGCTCTTAACCAACTGAGCCACTCGGCCGGCCCTTTACAGTTTTTGAAACGCTAGAGAGGAGTTGTAACTTAAGATGTGCTCACATGACCTCGGAAGAGTCCTGAGGACTCACCTTTCACCATGACCATGAGAAATCAATTTGTGAGCAGAGCCCCAGCACCCCTCAATAGCTCTGTGATTGCTCTTCTCTTTAGGTCATACGTTATAGTGGGAACTCATGTCACAGAATTGGGAAACCTTAATGCCACTGGGATAACTGGATCCCAGGGTGGCAGGGACAAGTGGTGGCACTTCATCACCAGTGGCACTTAATCACCAAGGACACAGTGGGTGTGGTAGCGGTGATGGACAGCAGTGTCCAGGTACTAACCGAGGCATTCTGACTCACAGAGAGCTATGGCTCTGGCTACTTGATCATGGTGTCCTTGGAAGAGGATTAGGAGGAAAGGCTACTAAATTCTTGTTTGATACGTATAAGTGAAAGAGCTCTAGGTCAAGCGAACAACAGTCTGAATCCTCAAAACAGAGAATTTGAGCCTCTCGATCAGGTGCCAGGCTTGAGCCAGTGTACAGACCCCGAAATCCTTGAATGAAGGGGAGGTTGGATCCCCTTGTGGAAGAACCCTGCTGTGCTACCAAGAAAGTTATACTGCTCCTCTTTCCTGCAACCCTCCCCAAAGGGACCTATGGGCTTTTCCCCAGGTAACTGCCCTGGGGAAAAGGAGATAGTCCGATTCTTGTGGTAACTGGGTCTGAAGTGACATTGACTCCAGGAGGCTCTACACCACTTTGGTCCACCTTGGTTCCTCTTTGGTCAGATAGGGGCTTATGGAGGTCAGGTGATCAATGGAGTTTTAGCTCACATCCACCCCACAGGGGACCCCAAGGGTCCTGATCTCAGCCTGTGGTCAGTTCCCTAGTTCTGGAATGCAAGTTGGGAGCAGACATACCAGGCACTATCAGAAAGCCCACATTGTTGCTCTGACCTGGGGAATGTGGGCAATCATGGTGGGAGAGGTCAAATGGAAGCCACCAGAAAAGCCTCTACCTAGGACATCCAACATCAAATCAAAACCACATTCCACTAGGGCATGCAGAGATCAGCGCTACTGAGAAGAACATGAAGGATGTGGGGTCCTTCTCTACGCCACACACCTGTGGCCTGTGCAGAAGACAGATGGAGCTGGGAGCATGACGGGGTTTTTCGAAGGTGGGCCTGGTCTTGACTCCACTTATGGCGGCTGGCCCAGGTGAGGTCTCATTGCTTGAGCAAGTTAGCATCACACACACACACACACACACACACACACACACACACACACACACTGCCCCCACCACCCGGTACCTGGTATGAAGCTACTGCTCGGAAAATGTACTTTGCGGCACACCTCTTAGTGAAACCCACCAGAAGCAGTTTGTTTTTGGCTGAGAAGGCCAGAAGCCACCCTCGCTGTCGTCCCTCGGGTACACCACCTCTCCTGCCCTCTTCATCCTTTAGTTCTCAGGAAATCTGCATGTCTTTCGCTCCACCAGGCATCACACTGCTCCATGACATCAATGGTATCACGCTGATTGCCCTTCGTGAGCAAGAGCAAGCAATGACTCCAGACTCCTGAGAAGACCTCTGCACGTCACAGGATAGGAGATGACTCTGAACAAAACCCAGGGGCCTTCTCCATCAGTGACATTTCTGCGGGCCCAGTGGTGTGGAGCATGTGGAGAAAGCCTTTCTGATGTGAAGGAGAAGCTGGTGCATCTGGCCCCGCCTCCAAGCAAAAGACAGGCAAAACAACTGTGCAGTGGGCCTCTTTGGATTTCAGAGAGAACATCACCCGGGGAGAATGCTACTGTGTGTTTACTTTTCTTTTTGAATTTACAACTCGGGTTTATATATTAGAAACGTTCATTTCTCACCATGTGATACTTCATGCAATATCAAATTTAATTCTTATGTAATTTATCAATTCTTGTTTTACACCGATTATGGGTTTGTGCCATTCTTAAAATACCTTCCTCTACTTAATAATTAAGTAACATTATCTATACTTTCTATTTCTCTTAGAGTATTATTGCATGTTTTACAATTAACACATTGTATGCGGGCATTTGAGCGATACGACGAGTTTACTCGTTTCCCACATTCACATTGTGTGTGGGCATTTCAGCGATATGACGAGTTTACTCGTTTCCCACAAACAATGTGTTAAAAGCCAAATTTGCAGGGAGTGGAAAGACACTAAAATGTGTTAATGCGCTAGGACTGATCCCTGAAGGAAGGAGAGTGCGAGGGCACAGAGGAAAATTAATTCCTTGTAAATTATTTTGCATAAGATCTCACAGTGAGAAGATGAAAGAATGACAGTGTCCTGAGAAGATGTCAAAATGACAATGTAGAGATATGCCCCTTGGATGAATAGGTGACCTCAGAAAGGGTTCGTTCGTCAAAAATGGTTTCAGATGGCTCCAAGGCCATTGATAAGTAGTATCCATGGCCAAAGGGTCAGCCCATATGCCACGGTTATGCCCACACAGCTGATCCATCAGCGCAATCCAAGCAGATTGAGAGTTTAGGTGCTGCGCTGCCTCGAGCCAGAGGCAGGGAAAATGACCTCTGCACCCGATCGTTCTAGGAATCTGGAGCTCGGCTTCTGTGTGAGCCAAGGCATGCAAATCCTGGCCACGCCCCATAACTCAGCAACCACCTGAGCAAATGCCATACCCTGGTGAGATGGTGGCAGATCTCTGAAGGGTAATGTGGCCACCACTCCCCTGTCCCGTGTCACAACGCGGTCGCCTATGAGTCATCACAAAAGCAATTTGGCACCTGTACCGTCAGTGCTAATGTAGTGAAAGGATTTAAACGTATGTTAGCCACTCTTGTGGGCATAACTCTGTACCAGTTGTTGATGCGGAAGACAGATATGGTACCAGCTGTGCTGTCAAAGGGTTCGTTAAAGTCTCATTTGTAAGAAATGTCACGAAAAGGATGATGGAGTGAGTAGGATTGGAACTGAGTGGCCTCAGAAAGGAAAAGATCATGGAATCAGGCAGAGGCGTAGGGTAGGAGAGACTCGTTCAAGCTACAGGCCAGTTCCACTTGCGAAGCAGGGCAGAAACCGAAGAAGTTGAGCAGAGTCGTTTGCACAGAGCCTTGGATGTCAGTCACCCATGCTGACCTTGGTCCTGAACACGCGGTGGAGGCCTGGGTGGGTCTTCCTGAAAGGTCAGGGGTAACGGTGTCCAGAGTGGCTCATGGTGGAGACAACGCTTTTGGATCCCAGTGAAGATTAGAATCAGGGACAAAATACACAGATGGGCGGCAGTGGGACTTCAGGGATGGCCACGCCCCTTGAGGTGTCTGACGCTGAGAGTCATAGAAAAGGTGGACTCTATACCCATGTCTGGATCTCTATATCTCTGTCTATGTTCACATGTATTTATACACACATAATCCATTATGTAGAATCAGTTCAAACACCCTCGTGCACGTGCTCATATACACTCCCGAGATACTGGTTCTCCATGCCCGTTAGGACCTGGATGGAGATATTATTTGGTCAACCCATATGTCATTTCAGACTCTGTAATATTATTTTGGACACTTCTGGAGGGAGGTCTTTCTTCCCATAATTACTCCTAGCTCTCATTTGCTTTCACCCAATTAATTGTTTTCGTGTTTTAAATAATGTTGCCCTGTAGACATGGAAGGAGTACCTGCTGCATACCAAACTGACTTTCGTTTTTATCTTCATCTCCTACAAATACAAAAAGGACACCCCAAAACCCTTCCAGGAATACTTGTGTCCACGTAGCAACATGCGGTGACCCTGGCGATGCCCACCGATCGCCAACCCAAGCCTGCTGCTCCCTGAGGTCCTCCAGCCCGCTGGACCCCTGGGCTCGTGTGTCCCAGGCTGGACAACACCACCTTCTCTTTTCTGTCCCCCTCTCTGCTCCATGGCTCACCCTCCTCCCACATGGAAGAACCTTGGGAACAAATTCTCCTTCTACTGTGCAAGGCAATGCCGATGGGCTTCGTTACGTGAAAATGTATGGAAGACTTCAGTTACAATCATGGTCATTGTAAAAGTCTGGCAAAACTTTCCGAGAAAGTAACCATGATCTAAGAAAACCCATTTCCGTTTAATGACGAATGCATATTTCTCCTAGGAGGAACCTGTGGTACAGGACTTTCCTGGACCTTTTCCTTCCATGATTCTGGTGATCTTCACGGCACTGGCGAGAGTCATTTTTATCACCTATTTCCAAGTTAGGGAAGCCGAGGATGAGAAAATGGGGTGATTTACACGAGATCACACACTGCATAAGGGGCAGGACCTGGATTCTGACGCAGGCAGGTCTCACTTCCGATCCAGGCTTTTAACTGGGATGGACAGACACACACATGCACGCGTGCACGCGCACTATCTGCCAGGGTGGCTGGGCCACCAGCGTGACATATGGAAGCTTCTGTGTGTCTTAGTTCAATCAGACCATCACGGCAATAGGACAGGAGGGCTTACGTGGGAGGCCAGCCTCTATGAAGGAGGTGTGAGGACCAGGCAACTGTAAGGAGGATGAGGTGGCACCGATGATGGGGATGTCCTTCCTGAGCGAGCCCATGGAGGGAGGCAGGGAGCAGCTGCCAGTCATCACCTGTCACAGGACCAGGTGGGTGGCAGGAGGCAGTCCTCTCATGCCCAGGCCCTGTCTCACATGCTGGGGCAGAGCCCAAGGCCAGGATAAAGGGCCTCGGCCCAGGGCACCTCCGTCCACTCTTGGTGACAGACACTGTGCTGCTTGTTTACCTGGTAAGTGTCCACTGGGGTTGGAGCAAGGCTTCCCAAGGAGGAAGCTCAGACCAGGGCAGGCGGGCAGGTGGGCATGCGGGGTGGGGCCTTTGCAGAGTGTGTGTGAAGAGGGCCTTGGGGGAATGGGGCAGCTAGGGATACTGACAAGAGGATGAGGCTGCTTCCTACTAGCAAAAGAACTAGTCTCAGGGAAGCTGAAGAAGGAGGCAGTGAGGACAGGCTGAGAACGAGACAGGAGCCCATGTGTAATTGTGACTAAGTTCTCTAGAGAAACCAAATCTATCTGCTGTTGTTGGGTCTGTGGTCTGAGAGATTTTCAGCACTGACCATCATGCTGACCAGTAACTGTGTTCCCAAAGGGGGTTTAGCCTTTGGAAACATCACTGTCCCTCCCACAGAAGCTGAGATGGGAGCGGTGGTTCTCAGCCGCTGCGGGGGAAATCATGGCTGACGGCCTTGTTTTAAGCACACGGATTAATGGGTCTGCGGAGTTGAGCTGACATGACCCAAGTCTGGGTGCTCAGGAACTAGTCTGAGGTGAGGGCCCGCCGGGAGCCGCAGAGCCCCGGACGGTGTCAGGGGACTGGGTGCAAGTGTCAGCTTCCATTGAAGAACATTCCCCCAGGCGCCTCCAACCCCCTTTGCACTGTGAGCTGTGTGCCCTTCAGGACCAGCGTATCCAGGAAATTCTCCAAGAGGGAATGGCTGTTTCCCAAGCAAATCATTGCATTTCCAAACTGCTCCCTAGATGGTTTCCATGATACTTGTGCTATAGTTGCCTTAGAATATCTCTACATACTAGTGTTGGATTTTAGAACAGATGTTTAACATCTTTGAGCCTCAGTTTTCTGATTCTGAGGACATGGAAAAGATTCATGAGAACATTCCGTCCAAAAGAGAGGATATGAGAGCCTTTGGGCAACATTAGAAATAACGAAACTTGCAGTGCCTTACTATCTAAGCCTCCATTTCAACTGTTCAAAATGAAGGGGTTAGAATGATGCTGAGAGGACAGGAAGGGGCAGGGTGGCTTCTGTGTGTGTGTGTGGCGGGGCTGACTTGCTGTCTGACTCTCCCTCAGCTCCTGAACTCCCGCCCTCCCCGCCGAGATGTCCTGCCAGCAGAACCAGCAGCAGTGCCAGCCCCTCCCAAGTGCCCTCCCAAGTGTCCTCCCAAGTGCCCTGCCCCGAAATGCCCCCCTAAGTGTCCCCCTAAATGCCCTCCAGTCTGCTGCAGTGTCAGCTCTGGGGGCTGCTGCAGCTCTGGGGGTGGGGGCTGCTGCAGCTCTGGGCATGGGGGCTGCTTCCTGGGCCACCACAGGCACCACAGGTCCCACCACAGCAGACGCCAGAGCTCTGACTGCTGCCCGCCCTCAGGGGCCTCCAGCGGCTGCCCACCCTCAGGGGGCTCCCGCTGCTGCGATGGGGGCTCCAGCTGCTGCGGCGGGGGCAGTGGTCAGTCCTCCGGAGGCTGCTGCTGCTGAAGAGGACCCTGAGCCACGAGGAGCCGCCTTGGGGCCAGCCAATGGCCAAATCCTTCCTTGTCCTCCTGCTCCCCCTGCTGGGCCTGCCCTGTTGCTCAGAGGACTGGGTGAGGCCTCCCAGGTTAGGTCCAGGCCATCCCTGTGCCTTTGTGACCGGGCGCCCCAAACCCACTGACCTCCTTCCGCGTCTGCCCGTGTGGGCCTGCCCCGGGATCCTCACAGCGGGGACGCTGTCTGCCTCCGCGGCTGGTCTATGTGCACACGCCCGCCTGATGTGAACCAATAAACTGGAACTCTGCATTCCCGTGGCCTTGTCTCATCTTTATTCCTACTTCTGTCATCTTTTCCTTCTACTGTGTCCTCAAGTCCTGGTTCCCTTGGGGCCCCATAACTACAGACCTTGTTCAAATTTGCCACTTGTGCCGCTAACGTCCTTTAGAACAACACATTTTTATTGGTGCATAATCCAATACCAGATCCAACACTACATTTATGTGCCGCGATTCCATAGTCTCTTTTATCTGGTACGTGTCTTCAGACGTTTTGTCTTTCATGAACTTGACATTTTAAAGAGTCACTCCTGTTTGTACAATGTACCCCCATTTGGGTTTGTCCGATAGCTCTTGACGAGATAGGCTGTGTATTAGTGCTGGGACCCACACAGAAGTAGTCCCGTGTCCTTCGAGCTCACGTGATGTGTAATTGTGTCATTCCCGGGATCCTGAGACTTGGAGTGGGCACATTTGTATACCTGGTCAGGAGCCTGGTAAAACTGGGGCATTGAATTGGCAAATCCTGCCAATTTTTCTTTTTTTTTTTCCCCAGGAGAAGCAGCCCCACTTGAGGAGCTGAACCCTGCCTGGGGAATCTGCAATGGCCTCCCCTAGGCTAGGTGGCTGGCAAGCCCAGCTGGTTCTCTGCAGGACCCTCCCCCACCAGCTCTCTTTGCTTCTAGCCATATAAGTGCACTGCAGTCAGGTGGCCCCAGCAGGGGAGGTACAAGGTGTGACCATGAACAGGTGAACTATACTCCAGAAAAGCAACATGATTTTCCAGTGTACACAGATATGAACCTGGGAAATATTGTGGAGAGTGCCTTTGATGAGCGTGGAATAGTAGTGGAGGGACATCAAATTGGAAGGCCAGATCGATTGATTGATTGATTGATTGATTGATTGATTGAATCTTCTTTTTTTCTAAAGATTTTACTGGGGAATTTAGGGAGAGGAACTGTGTTGGGGAATTGGGGAAGGGGACCAGCCGAGTTGTTTTCTACAGTCTTCATTGTGGAGGGCGCCAGTCGCCATCAGGCTTCCCATCGGCAGCTCCTGGCCTCTGAGCTCAACGTGCTGTGTTCAATCTTGTTGCGGGTGGGCGTAGCCACCATGCCATGTGGGAGTGGAACACGGCAGCCTTGTTGTTAAGAGCGCACGCTCTATCCACTGAGCCATCCGGGTGACAGGTCAGCTCGAGGTGCCAAGTTCAGTCTTACTTGCGGGTGGGCATAACCCACCACCGAACAGGCAATCTTGTTGTGACACCAGCTGAGCCATCCTGCCACCTGTTGGCAGCTCAGCGACAGCTCAGCTCAGGTTCAGCATCACTGGCCTGTGTGCGAATCGCACCGGCAGCCTTGCTGCTCAGAGCTCGCACTCTAAGCCAACTCTTAACCATCTGAGCCACTCGGCCGTCCCTGGATTTCCAGATTTATTGATATTAGACCCACTAGGCAGATATCCCAGACTTAATGTTACAGGGTGGGGCTTAGACAGGACTCTCACTGTTGGGTAAGTTGGCTGAAACATGGGCCAAAATGTGGCCTACACTAAATGAGGATGAATTAGCAGAAGTGCCACCTATGCTGTGGAGGAAGGGATCCAAAACTTACAGTTTTTTTGTTTGTTTGTTTGTTTTTTGTTTTGTTTTGTTTTGTTTTAGCTGAGCCATCCTGCCACCTGTTGGCAACTCAACGGCAACTCAGCTCGGGCTGGCCTGGAACAGCTGTTGCTCAGAGCTCAGCTCGCACTCTTGAGCGAGCTCTTAACCAACTGAGCCACTCGGCCGGCCCTTTACAGTTTTTGAAACGCTAGAGAGGAGTTGTAACTTAAGATGTGCTCACATGACCTCGGAAGAGTCCTGAGGACTCACCTTTCACCATGACCATGAGAAATCAATTTGTGAGCAGAGCCCCAGCACCCCTCAATAGCTCTGTGATTGCTCTTCTCTTTAGGTCATACGTTATAGTGGGAACTCATGTCACAGAATTGGGAAACCTTAATGCCACTGGGATAACTGGATCCCAGGGTGGCAGGGACAAGTGGTGGCACTTCATCACCAGTGGCACTTAATCACCAAGGACACAGTGGGTGTGGTAGCGGTGATGGACAGCAGTGTCCAGGTACTAACCGAGGCATTCTGACTCACAGAGAGCTATGGCTCTGGCTACTTGATCATGGTGTCCTTGGAAGAGGATTAGGAGGAAAGGCTACTAAATTCTTGTTTGATACGTATAAGTGAAAGAGCTCTAGGTCAAGCGAACAACAGTCTGAATCCTCAAAACAGAGAATTTGAGCCTCTCGATCAGGTGCCAGGCTTGAGCCAGTGTACAGACCCCGAAATCCTTGAATGAAGGGGAGGTTGGATCCCCTTGTGGAAGAACCCTGCTGTGCTACCAAGAAAGTTATACTGCTCCTCTTTCCTGCAACCCTCCCCAAAGGGACCTATGGGCTTTTCCCCAGGTAACTGCCCTGGGGAAAAGGAGATAGTCCGATTCTTGTGGTAACTGGGTCTGAAGTGACATTGACTCCAGGAGGCTCTACACCACTTTGGTCCACCTTGGTTCCTCTTTGGTCAGATAGGGGCTTATGGAGGTCAGGTGATCAATGGAGTTTTAGCTCACATCCACCCCACAGGGGACCCCAAGGGTCCTGATCTCAGCCTGTGGTCAGTTCCCTAGTTCTGGAATGCAAGTTGGGAGCAGACATACCAGGCACTATCAGAAAGCCCACATTGTTGCTCTGACCTGGGGAATGTGGGCAATCATGGTGGGAGAGGTCAAATGGAAGCCACCAGAAAAGCCTCTACCTAGGACATCCAACATCAAATCAAAACCACATTCCACTAGGGCATGCAGAGATCAGCGCTACTGAGAAGAACATGAAGGATGTGGGGGTCCTTCTCTACGCCACACACCTGTGGCCTGTGCAGAAGACAGTTGGAGCTGGGAGCATGACAGGGGATTTTTCGAAGGTGGGCCTGGTCTTGACTCCACTTATGGCGGCTGGCCCAGGTGAGGTCTCATTGCTTGAGCAAGTTAGCATCACACACACACACACACACACACACACACACACACACACACACACACTGCCCCCACCACCCGGTACCTGGTATGAAGCTACTGCTCGGAAAATGTACTTTGCGGCACACCTCTTAGTGAAACCCACCAGAAGCAGTTTGTTTTTGGCTGAGAAGGCCAGAAGCCACCCTCGCTGTCGTCCCTCGGGTACACCACCTCTCCTGCCCTCTTCATCCTTTAGTTCTCAGGAAATCTGCATGTCTTTCGCTCCACCAGGCATCACACTGCTCCATGACATCAATGGTATCACGCTGATTGCCCTTCGTGAGCAAGAGCAAGCAATGACTCCAGACTCCTGAGAAGACCTCTGCACGTCACAGGATAGGAGATGACTCTGAACAAAACCCAGGGGCCTTCTCCATCAGTGACATTTCTGCGGGCCCAGTGGTGTGGAGCATGTGGAGAAAGCCTTTCTGATGTGAAGGAGAAGCTGGTGCATCTGGCCCCGCCTCCAAGCAAAAGACAGGCAAAACAACTGTGCAGTGGGCCTCTTTGGATTTCAGAGAGAACATCACCCGGGGAGAATGCTACTGTGTGTTTACTTTTCTTTTTTGAATTTACAACTCGGGTTTATATATTAGAAACGTTCATTTCTCACCATGTGATACTTCATGCAATATCAAATTTAATTCTTATGTAATTTATCAATTCTTGTTTTACACCGATTATGGGTTTGTGCCATTCTTAAAATACCTTCCTCTACTTAATAATTAAGTAACATTATCTATACTTTCTATTTCTCTTAGAGTATTATTGCATGTTTTACAATTAACACATTGTATGCGGGCATTTGAGCGATACGACGAGTTTACTCGTTTCCCACATTCACATTGTGTGTGGGCATTTCAGCGATATGACGAGTTTACTCGTTTCCCACAAACAATGTGTTAAAAGCCAAATTTGCAGGGAGTGGAAAGACACTAAAATGTGTTAATGCGCTAGGACTGATCCCTGAAGGAAGGAGAGTGCGAGGGCACAGAGGAAAATTAATTCCTTGTAAATTATTTTGCATAAGATCTCACAGTGAGAAGATGAAAGAATGACAGTGTCCTGAGAAGATGTCAAAATGACAATGTAGAGATATGCCCCTTGGATGAATAGGTGACCTCAGAAAGGGTTCGTTCGTCAAAAATGGTTTCAGATGGCTCCAAGGCCATTGATAAGTAGTATCCATGGCCAAAGGGTCAGCCCATATGCCACGGTTATGCCCACACAGCTGATCCATCAGCGCAATCCAAGCAGATTGAGAGTTTAGGTGCTGCGCTGCCTCGAGCCAGAGGCAGGGAAAATGACCTCTGCACCCGATCGTTCTAGGAATCTGGAGCTCGGCTTCTGTGTGAGCCAAGGCATGCAAATCCTGGCCACGCCCCATAACTCAGCAACCACCTGAGCAAATGCCATACCCTGGTGAGATGGTGGCAGATCTCTGAAGGGTAATGTGGCCACCACTCCCCTGTCCCGTGTCACAACGCGGTCGCCTATGAGTCATCACAAAAGCAATTTGGCACCTGTACCGTCAGTGCTAATGTAGTGAAAGGATTTAAACGTATGTTAGCCACTCTTGTGGGCATAACTCTGTACCAGTTGTTGATGCGGAAGACAGATATGGTACCAGCTGTGCTGTCAAAGGGTTCGTTAAAGTCTCATTTGTAAGAAATGTCACGAAAAGGATGATGGAGTGAGTAGGATTGGAACTGAGTGGCCTCAGAAAGGAAAAGATCATGGAATCAGGCAGAGGCGTAGGGTAGGAGAGACTCGTTCAAGCTACAGGCCAGTTCCACTTGCGAAGCAGGGCAGAAACCGAAGAAGTTGAGCAGAGTCGTTTGCACAGAGCCTTGGATGTCAGTCACCCATGCTGACCTTGGTCCTGAACACGCGGTGGAGGCCTGGGTGGGTCTTCCTGAAAGGTCAGGGGTAACGGTGTCCAGAGTGGCTCATGGTGGAGACAACGCTTTTGGATCCCAGTGAAGATTAGAATCAGGGACAAAATACACAGATGGGCGGCAGTGGGACTTCAGGGATGGCCACGCCCCTTGAGGTGTCTGACGCTGAGAGTCATAGAAAAGGTGGACTCTATACCCATGTCTGGATCTCTATATCTCTGTCTATGTTCACATGTATTTATACACACATAATCCATTATGTAGAATCAGTTCAAACACCCTCGTGCACGTGCTCATATACACTCCCGAGATACTGGTTCTCCATGCCCGTTAGGACCTGGATGGAGATATTATTTGGTCAACCCATATGTCATTTCAGACTCTGTAATATTATTTTGGACACTTCTGGAGGGAGGTCTTTCTTCCCATAATTACTCCTAGCTCTCATTTGCTTTCACCCAATTAATTGTTTTCGTGTTTTAAATAATGTTGCCCTGTAGACATGGAAGGAGTACCTGCTGCATACCAAACTGACTTTCGTTTTTATCTTCATCTCCTACAAATACAAAAAGGACACCCCAAAACCCTTCCAGGAATACTTGTGTCCACGTAGCAACATGCGGTGACCCTGGCGATGCCCACCGATCGCCAACCCAAGCCTGCTGCTCCCTGAGGTCCTCCAGCCCGCTGGACCCCTGGGCTCGTGTGTCCCAGGCTGGACAACACCCCTTCTCTTTTCTGTCCCCCTCTCTGCTCCATGGCTCACCCTCCTCCCACATGGAAGAACCTTGGGAACAAATTCTCCTTCTACTGTGCAAGGCAATGCCGATGGGCTTCGTTACGTGAAAATGTATGGAAGACTTCAGTTACAATCATGGTCATTGTAAAAGTCTGGCAAAACTTTCCGAGAAAGTAACCATGATCTAAGAAAACCCATTTCCGTTTAATGACGAATGCATATTTCTCCTAGGAGGAACCTGTGGTACAGGACTTTCCTGGACCTTTTCCTTCCATGATTCTGGTGATCTTCACGGCACTGGCGAGAGTCATTTTTATCACCTATTTCCAAGTTAGGGAAGCCGAGGATGAGAAAATGGGGTGATTTACACGAGATCACACACTGCATAAGGGGCAGGACCTGGATTCTGACGCAGGCAGGTCTCACTTCCGATCCAGGCTTTTAACTGGGATGGACAGACACACACATGCACGCGTGCACGCGCACTATCTGCCAGGGTGGCTGGGCCACCAGCGTGACATATGGAAGCTTCTGTGTGTCTTAGTTCAATCAGACCATCACGGCAATAGGACAGGAGGGCTTACGTGGGAGGCCAGCCTCTATGAAGGAGGTGTGAGGACCAGGCAACTGTAAGGAGGATGAGGTGGCACCGATGATGGGGATGTCCTTCCTGAGCGAGCCCATGGAGGGAGGCAGGGAGCAGCTGCCAGTCATCACCTGTCACAGGACCAGGTGGGTGGCAGGAGGCAGTCCTCTCATGCCCAGGCCCTGTCTCACATGCTGGGGCAGAGCCCAAGGCCCGGAGAAAAGGGCCTCGGCCCAGGGCACCTCCGTCCACTCTTGGTGACAGACACTGTGCTGCTTGTTTACCTGGTAAGTGTCCACTGGGGTTGGAGCAAGGCTTCCCAAGGAGGAAGCTCAGACCAGGGCAGGCGGGCAGGTGGGCATGCGGGGTGGGGCCTTTGCAGAGTGTGTGTGAAGAGGGCCTTGGGGGGAATGGGGCAGCTAGGGATACTGACAAGAGGATGAGGCTGCTTCCTACTAGCAAAAGAACTAGTCTCAGGGAAGCTGAAGAAGGAGGCAGTGAGGACAGGCTGAGAACGAGACAGGAGCCCATGTGTAATTGTGACTAAGTTCTCTAGAGAAACCAAATCTATCTGCTGTTGTTGGGTCTGTGGTCTGAGAGATTTTCAGCACTGACCATCATGCTGACCAGTAACTGTGTTCCCAAAGGGGTTTAGCCTTTGGAAACATCACTGTCCCTCCCACAGAAGCTGAGATGGGAGCGGTGGTTCTCAGCCGCTGCGGGGAAATCATGGCTGACGGCCTTGTTTTAAGCACACGGATTAATGGGTCTGCGGAGTTGAGCTGACATGACCCAAGTCTGGGTGCTCAGGAACTAGTCTGAGGTGAGGGCCCGCCGGGAGCCGCAGAGCCCCGGACGGTGTCAGGGGACTGGGTGCAAGTGTCAGCTTCCATTGAAGAACATTCCCCCAGGCGCCTCCAACCCCTTTGCACTGTGAGCTGTGTGCCCTTCAGGACCAGCGTATCCAGGAAATTCTCCAAGAGGGAATGGCTGTTTCCCAAGCAAATCATTGCATTTCCAAACTGCTCCCTAGATGGTTTCCATGATACTTGTGCTATAGTTGCCTTAGAATATCTCTACATACTAGTGTTGGATTTTAGAACAGATGTTTAACATCTTTGAGCCTCAGTTTTCTGATTCTGAGGACATGGAAAAGATTCATGAGAACATTCCGTCCAAAAGAGAGGATATGAGAGCCTTTGGGCAACATTAGAAATAACGAAACTTGCAGTGCCTTACTATCTAAGCCTCCATTTCAACTGTTCAAAATGAAGGGGTTAGAATGATGCTGAGAGGACAGGAAGGGGCAGGGTGGCTTCTGTGTGTGTGTGTGGCGGGGCTGACTTGCTGTCTGACTCTCCCTCAGCTCCTGAACTCCCGCCCTCCCCGCCGAGATGTCCTGCCAGCAGAACCAGCAGCAGTGCCAGCCCCTCCCAAGTGCCCTCCCAAGTGTCCTCCCAAGTGCCCTGCCCCGAAATGCCCCCCTAAGTGTCCCCCTAAATGCCCTCCAGTCTGCTGCAGTGTCAGCTCTGGGGGCTGCTGCAGCTCTGGGGGTGGGGGCTGCTGCAGCTCTGGGCATGGGGGCTGCTTCCTGGGCCACCACAGGCACCACAGGTCCCACCACAGCAGACGCCAGAGCTCTGACTGCTGCCCGCCCTCAGGGGCTCCAGCTGCTGCCCACCCTCAGGGGGCTCCAGCTGCTGCGATGGGGGCTCCAGCTGCGGCCGAGGGGGCAGCGGGCACTCCTCCGGAGGCTGCTGCTGCTGAAGAGGACCCTGAGCCACGAGGAGCCGCCTTGGGGCCAGCCAATGGCCAAATCCTTCCTTGTCCTCCTGCTCCCCCTGCTGGGCCTGCCCTGTTGCTCAGAGGACTGGGTGAGGCCTCCCAGGTTAGGTCCAGGCCATCCCTGTGCCTTTGTGACCGGGCGCCCCAAACCCACTGACCTCCTTCCGCGTCTGCCCGTGTGGGCCTGCCCCGGGATCCTCACAGCGGGGACGCTGTCTGCCTCCGCGGCTGGTCTATGTGCACACGCCCGCCTGATGTGAACCAATAAACTGGAACTCTGCATTCCCGTGGCCTTGTCTCATCTTTATTCCTACTTCTGTCATCTTTTCCTTCTACTGTGTCCTCAAGTCCTGGTTCCCTTGGGGCCCCATAACTACAGACCTTGTTCAAATTTGCCACTTGTGCCGCTAACGTCCTTTAGAACAACACATTTTTATTGGTGCATAATCCAATACCAGATCCAACACTACATTTATGTGCCGCGATTCCATAGTCTCTTTTATCTGGTACGTGTCTTCAGACGTTTTGTCTTTCATGAACTTGACATTTTAAAGAGTCACTCCTGTTTGTACAATGTACCCCCATTTGGGTTTGTCCGATAGCTCTTGACGAGATAGGCTGTGTATTAGTGCTGGGACCCACACAGAAGTAGTCCCGTGTCCTTCGAGCTCACGTGATGTGTAATTGTGTCATTCCCGGGATCCTGAGACTTGGAGTGGGCACATTTGTATACCTGGTCAGGAGCCTGGTAAAACTGGGGCATTGAATTGGCAAATCCTGCCAATTTTTCTTTTTTTTTTTTCCCCAGGAGAAGAAGCCCCACTTGAGGAGCTGAACCCTGCCTGGGGAATCTGCAATGGCCTCCCCTAGGCTAGGTGGCTGGCAAGCCCAGCTGGTTCTCTGCAGGACCCTCCCCCACCAGCTCTCTTTGCTTCTAGCCATATAAGTGCACTGCAGTCAGGTGGCCCCAGCAGGGGAGGTACAAGGTGTGACCATGAACAGGTGAACTATACTCCAGAAAAGCAACATGATTTTCCAGTGTACACAGATATGAACCTGGGAAATATTGTGGAGAGTGCCTTTGATGAGCGTGGAATAGTAGTGGAGGGACATCAAATTGGAAGGCCAGATCGATTGATTGATTGATTGATTGATTGATTGATTGAATCTTCTTTTTTTCTAAAGATTTTACTGGGGAATTTAGGGAGAGGAACTGTGTTGGGGAATTGGGGAAGGGGACCAGCCGAGTTGTTTTCTACAGTCTTCATTGTGGAGGGCGCCAGTCGCCATCAGGCTTCCCATCGGCAGCTCCTGGCCTCTGAGCTCAACGTGCTGTGTTCAATCTTGTTGCGGGTGGGCGTAGCCACCATGCCATGTGGGAGTGGAACACGGCAGCCTTGTTGTTAAGAGCGCACGCTCTATCCACTGAGCCATCCGGGTGACAGGTCAGCTCGAGGTGCCAAGTTCAGTCTTACTTGCGGGTGGGCATAACCCACCACCGAACAGGCAATCTTGTTGTGACACCAGCTGAGCCATCCTGCCACCTGTTGGCAGCTCAGCGACAGCTCAGCTCAGGTTCAGCATCACTGGCCTGTGTGCGAATCGCACCGGCAGCCTTGCTGCTCAGAGCTCGCACTCTAAGCCAACTCTTAACCATCTGAGCCACTCGGCCGTCCCCTGGATTTCCAGATTTATTGATATTAGACCCACTAGGCAGATATCCCAGACTTAATGTTACAGGGTGGGGCTTAGACAGGACTCTCACTGTTGGGTAAGTTGGCTGAAACATGGGCCAAAATGTGGCCTACACTAAATGAGGATGAATTAGCAGAAGTGCCACCTATGCTGTGGAGGAAGGGATCCAAAACTTACAGTTTTTTTGTTTGTTTGTTTTTTGTTTTGTTTTGTTTTGTTTTAGCTGAGCCATCCTGCCACCTGTTGGCAACTCAACGGCAACTCAGCTCGGGCTGGCCTGGAACAGCTGTTGCTCAGAGCTCAGCTCGCACTCTTGAGCGAGCTCTTAACCAACTGAGCCACTCGGCCGGCCCTTTACAGTTTTTGAAACGCTAGAGAGGAGTTGTAACTTAAGATGTGCTCACATGACCTCGGAAGAGTCCTGAGGACTCACCTTTCACCATGACCATGAGAAATCAATTTGTGAGCAGAGCCCCAGCACCCCTCAATAGCTCTGTGATTGCTCTTCTCTTTAGGTCATACGTTATAGTGGGAACTCATGTCACAGAATTGGGAAACCTTAATGCCACTGGGATAACTGGATCCCAGGGTGGCAGGGACAAGTGGTGGCACTTCATCACCAGTGGCACTTAATCACCAAGGACACAGTGGGTGTGGTAGCGGTGATGGACAGCAGTGTCCAGGTACTAACCGAGGCATTCTGACTCACAGAGAGCTATGGCTCTGGCTACTTGATCATGGTGTCCTTGGAAGAGGATTAGGAGGAAAGGCTACTAAATTCTTGTTTGATACGTATAAGTGAAAGAGCTCTAGGTCAAGCGAACAACAGTCTGAATCCTCAAAACAGAGAATTTGAGCCTCTCGATCAGGTGCCAGGCTTGAGCCAGTGTACAGACCCCGAAATCCTTGAATGAAGGGGAGGTTGGATCCCCTTGTGGAAGAACCCTGCTGTGCTACCAAGAAAGTTATACTGCTCCTCTTTCCTGCAACCCTCCCCAAAGGGACCTATGGGCTTTTCCCCAGGTAACTGCCCTGGGGAAAAGGAGATAGTCCGATTCTTGTGGTAACTGGGTCTGAAGTGACATTGACTCCAGGAGGCTCTACACCACTTTGGTCCACCTTGGTTCCTCTTTGGTCAGATAGGGGCTTATGGAGGTCAGGTGATCAATGGAGTTTTAGCTCACATCCACCCCACAGGGGACCCCAAGGGTCCTGACCTCAGCCTGTGGTCAGTTCCCTAGTTCTGGAATGCAAGTTGGGAGCAGACATACCAGGCACTATCAGAAAGCCCACATTGTTGCTCTGACCTGGGGAATGTGGGCAATCATGGTGGGAGAGGTCAAATGGAAGCCACCAGAAAAGCCTCTACCTAGGACATCCAACATCAAATCAAAACCACATTCCACTAGGGCATGCAGAGATCAGCGCTACTGAGAAGAACATGAAGGATGTGGGGGTCCTTCTCTACGCCACACACCTGTGGCCTGTGCAGAAGACAGATGGAGCTGGGAGCATGACAGGGGGTTTTTCGAAGGTGGGCCTGGTCTTGACTCCACTTATGGCGGCTGGCCCAGGTGAGGTCTCATTGCTTGAGCAAGTTAGCATCACACACACACACACACACACACACACACACACACACACACACACTGCCCCCACCACCCGGTACCTGGTATGAAGCTACTGCTCGGAAAATGTACTTTGCGGCACACCTCTTAGTGAAACCCACCAGAAGCAGTTTGTTTTTGGCTGAGAAGGCCAGAAGCCACCCTCGCTGTCGTCCCTCGGGTACACCACCTCTCCTGCCCTCTTCATCCTTTAGTTCTCAGGAAATCTGCATGTCTTTCGCTCCACCAGGCATCACACTGCTCCATGACATCAATGGTATCACGCTGATTGCCCTTCGTGAGCAAGAGCAAGCAATGACTCCAGACTCCTGAGAAGACCTCTGCACGTCACAGGATAGGAGATGACTCTGAACAAAACCCAGGGGCCTTCTCCATCAGTGACATTTCTGCGGGCCCAGTGGTGTGGAGCATGTGGAGAAAGCCTTTCTGATGTGAAGGAGAAGCTGGTGCATCTGGCCCCGCCTCCAAGCAAAAGACAGGCAAAACAACTGTGCAGTGGGCCTCTTTGGATTTCAGAGAGAACATCACCCGGGGAGAATGCTACTGTGTGTTTACTTTTCTTTTTTGAATTTACAACTCGGGTTTATATATTAGAAACGTTCATTTCTCACCATGTGATACTTCATGCAATATCAAATTTAATTCTTATGTAATTTATCAATTCTTGTTTTACACCGATTATGGGTTTGTGCCATTCTTAAAATACCTTCCTCTACTTAATAATTAAGTAACATTATCTATACTTTCTATTTCTCTTAGAGTATTATTGCATGTTTTACAATTAACACATTGTATGCGGGCATTTGAGCGATACGACGAGTTTACTCGTTTCCCACATTCACATTGTGTGTGGGCATTTCAGCGATATGACGAGTTTACTCGTTTCCCACAAACAATGTGTTAAAAGCCAAATTTGCAGGGAGTGGAAAGACACTAAAATGTGTTAATGCGCTAGGACTGATCCCTGAAGGAAGGAGAGTGCGAGGGCACAGAGGAAAATTAATTCCTTGTAAATTATTTTGCATAAGATCTCACAGTGAGAAGATGAAAGAATGACAGTGTCCTGAGAAGATGTCAAAATGACAATGTAGAGATATGCCCCTTGGATGAATAGGTGACCTCAGAAAGGGTTCGTTCGTCAAAAATGGTTTCAGATGGCTCCAAGGCCATTGATAAGTAGTATCCATGGCCAAAGGGTCAGCCCATATGCCACGGTTATGCCCACACAGCTGATCCATCAGCGCAATCCAAGCAGATTGAGAGTTTAGGTGCTGCGCTGCCTCGAGCCAGAGGCAGGGAAAATGACCTCTGCACCCGATCGTTCTAGGAATCTGGAGCTCGGCTTCTGTGTGAGCCAAGGCATGCAAATCCTGGCCACGCCCCATAACTCAGCAACCACCTGAGCAAATGCCATACCCTGGTGAGATGGTGGCAGATCTCTGAAGGGTAATGTGGCCACCACTCCCCTGTCCCGTGTCACAACGCGGTCGCCTATGAGTCATCACAAAAGCAATTTGGCACCTGTACCGTCAGTGCTAATGTAGTGAAAGGATTTAAACGTATGTTAGCCACTCTTGTGGGCATAACTCTGTACCAGTTGTTGATGCGGAAGACAGATATGGTACCAGCTGTGCTGTCAAAGGGTTCGTTAAAGTCTCATTTGTAAGAAATGTCACGAAAAGGATGATGGAGTGAGTAGGATTGGAACTGAGTGGCCTCAGAAAGGAAAAGATCATGGAATCAGGCAGAGGCGTAGGGTAGGAGAGACTCGTTCAAGCTACAGGCCAGTTCCACTTGCGAAGCAGGGCAGAAACCGAAGAAGTTGAGCAGAGTCGTTTGCACAGAGCCTTGGATGTCAGTCACCCATGCTGACCTTGGTCCTGAACACGCGGTGGAGGCCTGGGTGGGTCTTCCTGAAAGGTCAGGGGTAACGGTGTCCAGAGTGGCTCATGGTGGAGACAACGCTTTTGGATCCCAGTGAAGATTAGAATCAGGGACAAAATACACAGATGGGCGGCAGTGGGACTTCAGGGATGGCCACGCCCCTTGAGGTGTCTGACGCTGAGAGTCATAGAAAAGGTGGACTCTATACCCATGTCTGGATCTCTATATCTCTGTCTATGTTCACATGTATTTATACACACATAATCCATTATGTAGAATCAGTTCAAACACCCTCGTGCACGTGCTCATATACACTCCCGAGATACTGGTTCTCCATGCCCGTTAGGACCTGGATGGAGATATTATTTGGTCAACCCATATGTCATTTCAGACTCTGTAATATTATTTTGGACACTTCTGGAGGGAGGTCTTTCTTCCCATAATTACTCCTAGCTCTCATTTGCTTTCACCCAATTAATTGTTTTCGTGTTTTAAATAATGTTGCCCTGTAGACATGGAAGGAGTACCTGCTGCATACCAAACTGACTTTCGTTTTTATCTTCATCTCCTACAAATACAAAAAGGACACCCCAAAACCCTTCCAGGAATACTTGTGTCCACGTAGCAACATGCGGTGACCCTGGCGATGCCCACCGATCGCCAACCCAAGCCTGCTGCTCCCTGAGGTCCTCCAGCCCGCTGGACCCCTGGGCTCGTGTGTCCCAGGCTGGACAACTACCCCTTCTCTTTTCTGTCCCCCTCTCTGCTCCATGGCTCACCCTCCTCCCACATGGAAGAACCTTGGGAACAAATTCTCCTTCTACTGTGCAAGGCAATGCCGATGGGCTTCGTTACGTGAAAATGTATGGAAGACTTCAGTTACAATCATGGTCATTGTAAAGTCTGGCAAAACTTTCCGAGAAAGTAACCATGATCTAAGAAAACCCATTTCCGTTTAATGACGAATGCATATTTCTCCTAGGAGGAACCTGTGGTACAGGACTTTCCTGGACCTTTTCCTTCCATGATTCTGGTGATCTTCACGGCACTGGCGAGAGTCATTTTTATCACCTATTTCCAAGTTAGGGAAGCCGAGGATGAGAAAATGGGGTGATTTACACGAGATCACACACTGCATAAGGGGCAGGACCTGGATTCTGACGCAGGCAGGTCTCACTTCCGATCCAGGCTTTTAACTGGGATGGACAGACACACACATGCACGCGTGCACGCGCACTATCTGCCAGGGTGGCTGGGCCACCAGCGTGACATATGGAAGCTTCTGTGTGTCTTAGTTCAATCAGACCATCACGGCAATAGGACAGGAGGGCTTACGTGGGAGGCCAGCCTCTATGAAGGAGGTGTGAGGACCAGGCAACTGTAAGGAGGATGAGGTGGCACCGATGATGGGGATGTCCTTCCTGAGCGAGCCCATGGAGGGAGGCAGGGAGCAGCTGCCAGTCATCACCTGTCACAGGACCAGGTGGGTGGCAGGAGGCAGTCCTCTCATGCCCAGGCCCTGTCTCACATGCTGGGGCAGAGCCCAAGGCCAGGATAAAAGGGCCTCGGCCCAGGGCACCTCCGTCCACTCTTGGTGACAGACACTGTGCTGCTTGTTTACCTGGTAAGTGTCCACTGGGGTTGGAGCAAGGCTTCCCAAGGAGGAAGCTCAGACCAGGGCAGGCGGGCAGGTGGGCATGCGGGGTGGGGCCTTTGCAGAGTGTGTGTGAAGAGGGCCTTGGGGGGAATGGGGCAGCTAGGGATACTGACAAGAGGATGAGGCTGCTTCCTACTAGCAAAAGAACTAGTCTCAGGGAAGCTGAAGAAGGAGGCAGTGAGGACAGGCTGAGAACGAGACAGGAGCCCATGTGTAATTGTGACTAAGTTCTCTAGAGAAACCAAATCTATCTGCTGTTGTTGGGTCTGTGGTCTGAGAGATTTTCAGCACTGACCATCATGCTGACCAGTAACTGTGTTCCCAAAGGGGGTTTAGCCTTTGGAAACATCACTGTCCCTCCCACAGAAGCTGAGATGGGAGCGGTGGTTCTCAGCCGCTGCGGGGGAAATCATGGCTGACGGCCTTGTTTTAAGCACACGGATTAATGGGTCTGCGGAGTTGAGCTGACATGACCCAAGTCTGGGTGCTCAGGAACTAGTCTGAGGTGAGGGCCCGCCGGGAGCCGCAGAGCCCCGGACGGTGTCAGGGGACTGGGTGCAAGTGTCAGCTTCCATTGAAGAACATTCCCGCAGGCGCCTCCAACCCCCTTTGCACTGTGAGCTGTGTGCCCTTCAGGACCAGCGTATCCAGGAAATTCTCCAAGAGGGAATGGCTGTTTCCCAAGCAAATCATTGCATTTCCAAACTGCTCCCTAGATGGTTTCCATGATACTTGTGCTATAGTTGCCTTAGAATATCTCTACATACTAGTGTTGGATTTTAGAACAGATGTTTAACATCTTTGAGCCTCAGTTTTCTGATTCTGAGGACATGGAAAAGATTCATGAGAACATTCCGTCCAAAAGAGAGGATATGAGAGCCTTTGGGCAACATTAGAAATAATGAAACTTGCAGTGCCTTACTATCTAAGCCTCCATTTCAACTGTTCAAAATGAAGGGGTTAGAATGATGCTGAGAGGACAGGAAGGGGCAGGGTGGCTTCTGTGTGTGTGTGTGTGGCGGGGCTGACTTGCTGTCTGACTCTCCCTCAGCTCCTGAACTCCCGCCCTCCCCGCCGAGATGTCCTGCCAGCAGAACCAGCAGCAGTGCCAGCCCCCTCCCAAGTGCCCTCCCAAGTGTCCTCCCAAGTGCCCTGCCCCGAAATGCCCCCCTAAGTGTCCCCCTAAATGCCCTCCAGTCTGCTGCAGTGTCAGCTCTGGGGGCTGCTGCAGCTCTGGGGGTGGGGGCTGCTGCAGCTCTGGGCATGGGGGCTGCTTCCTGGGCCACCACAGGCACCACAGGTCCCACCACAGCAGACGCCAGAGCTCTGACTGCTGCCCGCCCTCAGGGGGCTCCAGCTGCTGCGATGGGGGCTCCAGCTGCTGCGGAGGGGGCAGTGGTCAGTCCTCCGGAGGCTGCTGCTGCTGAAGAGGACCCTGAGCCACGAGGAGCCGCCTTGGGGCCAGCCAATGGCCAAATCCTTCCTTGTCCTCCTGCTCCCCCTGCTGGGCCTGCCCTGTTGCTCAGAGGACTGGGTGAGGCCTCCCAGGTTAGGTCCAGGCCATCCCTGTGCCTTTGTGACCGGGCGCCCCAAACCCATTGACCTCCTTCCGCGTCTGCCCGTGTGGGCCTGCCCCGGGATCCTCACAGCGGGGACGCTGTCTGCCTCCGCGGCTGGTCTATGTGCACACGCCCGCCTGATGTGAACCAATAAACTGGAACTCTGCATTCCCGTGGCCTTGTCTCATCTTTATTCCTACTTCTGTCATCTTTTCCTTCTACTGTGTCCTCAAGTCCTGGTTCCCTTGGGGCCCCATGGCTACAGACCTTGTTCAAATTTGCCACTTGTGCCGCTAACATCCTTTAGAACAACACATTTTTATTGGTGCATAATCCAATACCAGATCCAACACTACATTTATGTGCCGCGATTCCATAGTCTCTTTTATCTGGTACGTGTCTTCAGACGTTTTGTCTTTCATGAACTTGACATTTTAAAGAGTCACTCCTGTTTGTACAATGTACCCCCATTTGGGTTTGTCCGATAGCTCTTGACGAGATAGGCTGTGTATTAGTGCTGGGACCCACACAGAAGTAGTCCCGTGTCCTTCGAGCTCACGTGATGTGTAATTGTGTCATTCCCGGGATCCTGAGACTTGGAGTGGGCACATTTGTATACCTGGTCAGGAGCCTGGTAAAACTGGGGCATTGAATTGGCAAATCCTGCCAATTTTTCTTTTTTTTTTTTCCCAGGAGAAGCAGCCCCACTTGAGGAGCTGAACCCTGCCTGGGGAATCTGCAATGGCCTCCCCTAGGCTAGGTGGCTGGCAAGCCCAGCTGGTTCTCTGCAGGACCCTCCCCCACCAGCTCTCTTTGCTTCTAGCCATATAAGTGCACTGCAGTCAGGTGGCCCCAGCAGGGGAGGTACAAGGTGTGACCATGAACAGGTGAACTATACTCCAGAAAAGCAACATGATTTTCCAGTGTACACAGATATGAACCTGGGAAATATTGTGGAGAGTGCCTTTGATGAGCGTGGAATAGTAGTGGAGGGACATCAAATTGGAAGGCCAGATCGATTGATTGATTGATTGATTGATTGATTGATTGAATCTTCTTTTTTTCTAAAGATTTTACTGGGGAATTTAGGGAGAGGAACTGTGTTGGGGAATTGGGGAAGGGGACCAGCCGAGTTGTTTTCTACAGTCTTCATTGTGGAGGGCGCCAGTCGCCATCAGGCTTCCCATCAGCAGCTCCTGGCCTCTGAGCTCAACGTGCTGTGTTCAATCTTGTTGCGGGTGGGCGTAGCCACCATGCCATGTGGGAGTGGAACACGGCAGCCTTGTTGTTAAGAGCGCACGCTCTATCCACTGAGCCATCCGGGTGACAGGTCAGCTCGAGGTGCCAAGTTCAGTCTTACTTGCGGGTGGGCATAACCCACCACCGAACAGGCAATCTTGTTGTGACACCAGCTGAGCCATCCTGCCACCTGTTGGCAGCTCAGCGACAGCTCAGCTCAGGTTCAGCATCACTGGCCTGTGTGCGAATCGCACCGGCAGCCTTGCTGCTCAGAGCTCGCACTCTAAGCCAACTCTTAACCATCTGAGCCACTCGGCCGTCCCCTGGATTTCCAGATTTATTGATATTAGACCCACTAGGCAGATATCCCAGACTTAATGTTACAGGGTGGGGCTTAGACAGGACTCTCACTGTTGGGTAAGTTGGCTGAAACATGGGCCAAAATGTGGCCTACACTAAATGAGGATGAATTAGCAGAAGTGCCACCTATGCTGTGGAGGAAGGGATCCAAAACTTACAGTTTTTTGTTTGTTTGTTTGTTTTTTGTTTTGTTTTGTTTTGTTTTAGCTGAGCCATCCTGCCACCTGTTGGCAACTCAACGGCAACTCAGCTCGGGCTGGCCTGGAACAGCTGTTGCTCAGAGCTCAGCTCGCACTCTTGAGCGAGCTCTTAACCAACTGAGCCACTCGGCCGGCCCTTTACAGTTTTTGAAACGCTAGAGAGGAGTTGTAACTTAAGATGTGCTCACATGACCTCGGAAGAGTCCTGAGGACTCACCTTTCACCATGACCATGAGAAATCAATTTGTGAGCGGAGCCCCAGCACCCCTCAATAGCTCTGTGATTGCTCTTCTCTTTAGGTCATACGTTATAGTGGGAACTCATGTCACAGAATTGGGAAACCTTAATGCCACTGGGATAACTGGATCCCAGGGTGGCAGGGACAAGTGGTGGCACTTCATCACCAGTGGCACTTAATCACCAAGGACACAGTGGGTGTGGTAGCGGTGATGGACAGCAGTGTCCAGGTACTAACCGAGGCATTCTGACTCACAGAGAGCTATGGCTCTGGCTACTTGATCATGGTGTCCTTGGAAGAGGATTAGGAGGAAAGGCTACTAAATTCTTGTTTGATACGTATAAGTGAAAGAGCTCTAGGTCAAGCGAACAACAGTCTGAATCCTCAAAACAGAGAATTTGAGCCTCTCGATCAGGTGCCAGGCTTGAGCCAGTGTACAGACCCCGAAATCCTTGAATGAAGGGGAGGTTGGATCCCCTTGTGGAAGAACCCTGCTGTGCTACCAAGAAAGTTATACTGCCCCTCTTTCCCGCAACCCTCCCCAAAGGGACCTATGGGCTTTTCCCCAGGTAACTGCCCTGGGGAAAAGGAGATAGTCCGATTCTTGTGGTAACTGGGTCTGAAGTGACATTGACTCCAGGAGGCTCTACACCACTTTGGTCCACCTTGGTTCCTCTTTGGTCAGATAGGGGCTTATGGAGGTCAGGTGATCAATGGAGTTTTAGCTCACATCCACCCCACAGGGGACCCCAAGGGTCCTGACCTCAGCCTGTGGTCAGTTCCCTAGTTCTGGAATGCAAGTTGGGAGCAGACATACCAGGCACTATCAGAAAGCCCACATTGTTGCTCTGACCTGGGGAATGTGGGCAATCATGGTGGGAGAGGTCAAATGGAAGCCACCAGAAAAGCCTCTACCTAGGACATCCAACATCAAATCAAAACCACATTCCACTAGGGCATGCAGAGATCAGCGCTACTGAGAAGAACATGAAGGATGTGGGGGTCCTTCTCTACGCCACACACCTGTGGCCTGTGCAGAAGACAGATGGAGCTGGGAGCATGACGGGGTTTTTCGAAGGTGGGCCTGGTCTTGACTCCACTTATGGCGGCTGGCCCAGGTGAGGTCTCATTGCTTGAGCAAGTTAGCATCACACACACACACACACACACACACACACACACACACACACATGCCCCCACCACCCGGTACCTGGTATGAAGCTACTGCTCGGAAAATGTACTTTGCGGCACACCTCTTAGTGAAACCCACCAGAAGCAGTTTGTTTTTGGCT
The DNA here is from genome assembly GCA_033961575.1 of Aselliscus stoliczkanus. NCBI lineage: Eukaryota > Metazoa > Chordata > Mammalia > Chiroptera > Hipposideridae > Aselliscus > Aselliscus stoliczkanus. Next base: position 105,271,176 of record CM066739.1, read on the forward strand.
GAGAAGGCCAGAAGCCACCCTCGCTGTCGTCCCTCGGGTACACCACCTCTCCTGCCCTCTTCATCCTTTAGTTCTCAGGAAATCTGCATGTCTTTCGCTCCACCAGGCATCACACTGCTCCATGACATCAATGGTATCACGCTGATTGCCCTTCGTGAGCAAGAGCAAGCAATGACTCCAGACTCCTGAGAAGACCTCTGCACGTCACAGGATAGGAGATGACTCTGAACAAAACCCAGGGGCCTTCTCCATCAGTGACATTTCTGCGGGCCCAGTGGTGTGGAGCATGTGGAGAAAGCCTTTCTGATGTGAAGGAGAAGCTGGTGCATCTGGCCCCGCCTCCAAGCAAAAGACAGGCAAAACAACTGTGCAGTGGGCCTCTTTGGATTTCAGAGAGAACATCACCCGGGGAGAATGCTACTGTGTGTTTACTTTTCTTTTTGAATTTACAACTCGGGTTTATATATTAGAAACGTTCATTTCTCACCATGTGATACTTCATGCAATATCAAATTTAATTCTTATGTAATTTATCAATTCTTGTTTTACACCGATTATGGGTTTGTGCCATTCTTAAAATACCTTCCTCTACTTAATAATTAAGTAACATTATCTATACTTTCTATTTCTCTTAGAGTATTATTGCATGTTTTACAATTAACACATTGTATGCGGGCATTTGAGCGATACGACGAGTTTACTCGTTTCCCACATTCACATTGTGTGTGGGCATTTCAGCGATATGACGAGTTTACTCGTTTCCCACAAACAATGTGTTAAAAGCCAAATTTGCAGGGAGTGGAAAGACACTAAAATGTGTTAATGCGCTAGGACTGATCCCTGAAGGAAGGAGAGTGCGAGGGCACAGAGGAAAATTAATTCCTTGTAAATTATTTTGCATAAGATCTCACAGTGAGAAGATGAAAGAATGACAGTGTCCTGAGAAGATGTCAAAATGACAATGTAGAGATATGCCCCTTGGATGAATAGGTGACCTCAGAAAGGGTTCGTTCGTCAAAAATGGTTTCAGATGGCTCCAAGGCCATTGATAAGTAGTATCCATGGCCAAAGGGTCAGCCCATATGCCACGGTTATGCCCACACAGCTGATCCATCAGCGCAATCCAAGCAGATTGAGAGTTTAGGTGCTGCGCTGCCTCGAGCCAGAGGCAGGGAAAATGACCTCTGCACCCGATCGTTCTAGGAATCTGGAGCTCGGCTTCTGTGTGAGCCAAGGCATGCAAATCCTGGCCACGCCCCATAACTCAGCAACCACCTGAGCAAATGCCATACCCTGGTGAGATGGTGGCAGATCTCTGAAGGGTAATGTGGCCACCACTCCCCTGTCCCGTGTCACAACGCGGTCGCCTATGAGTCATCACAAAAGCAATTTGGCACCTGTACCGTCAGTGCTAATGTAGTGAAAGGATTTAAACGTATGTTAGCCACTCTTGTGGGCATAACTCTGTACCAGTTGTTGATGCGGAAGACAGATATGGTACCAGCTGTGCTGTCAAAGGGTTCGTTAAAGTCTCATTTGTAAGAAATGTCACGAAAAGGATGATGGAGTGAGTAGGATTGGAACTGAGTGGCCTCAGAAAGGAAAAGATCATGGAATCAGGCAGAGGCGTAGGGTAGGAGAGACTCGTTCAAGCTACAGGCCAGTTCCACTTGCGAAGCAGGGCAGAAACCGAAGAAGTTGAGCAGAGTCGTTTGCACAGAGCCTTGGATGTCAGTCACCCATGCTGACCTTGGTCCTGAACACGCGGTGGAGGCCTGGGTGGGTCTTCCTGAAAGGTCAGGGGTAACGGTGTCCAGAGTGGCTCATGGTGGAGACAACGCTTTTGGATCCCAGTGAAGATTAGAATCAGGGACAAAATACACAGACGGGCGGCAGTGGGACTTCAGGGATGGCCACGCCCCTTGAGGTGTCTGACGCTGAGAGTCATAGAAAAGGTGGACTCTATACCCATGTCTGGATCTCTATATCTCTGTCTATGTTCACATGTATTTATACACACATAATCCATTATGTAGAATCAGTTCAAACACCCTCGTGCACGTGCTCATATACACTCCCGAGATACTGGTTCTCCATGCCCGTTAGGACCTGGATGGAGATATTATTTGGTCAACCCATATGTCATTTCAGACTCTGTAATATTATTTTGGACACTTCTGGAGGGAGGTCTTTCTTCCCATAATTACTCCTAGCTCTCATTTGCTTTCACCCAATTAATTGTTTTCGTGTTTTAAATAATGTTGCCCTGTAGACATGGAAGGAGTACCTGCTGCATACCAAACTGACTTTCGTTTTTATCTTCATCTCCTACAAATACAAAAAGGACACCCCAAAACCCTTCCAGGAATACTTGTGTCCACGTAGCAACATGCGGTGACCCTGGCGATGCCCACCGATCGCCAACCCAAGCCTGCTGCTCCCTGAGGTCCTCCAGCCCGCTGGACCCCTGGGCTCGTGTGTCCCAGGCTGGACAACACCCCTTCTCTTTTCTGTCCCCCTCTCTGCTCCATGGCTCACCCTCCTCCCACATGGAAGAACCTTGGGAACAAATTCTCCTTCTACTGTGCAAGGCAATGCCGATGGGCTTCGTTACGTGAAAATGTATGGAAGACTTCAGTTACAATCATGGTCATTGTAAAAGTCTGGCAAAACTTTCCGAGAAAGTAACCATGATCTAAGAAAACCCATTTCCGTTTAATGACGAATGCATATTTCTCCTAGGAGGAACCTGTGGTACAGGACTTTCCTGGACCTTTTCCTTCCATGATTCTGGTGATCTTCACGGCACTGGCGAGAGTCATTTTTATCACCTATTTCCAAGTTAGGGAAGCCGAGGATGAGAAAATGGGGTGATTTACACGAGATCACACACTGCATAAGGGGCAGGACCTGGATTCTGACGCAGGCAGGTCTCACTTCCGATCCAGGCTTTTAACTGGGATGGACAGACACACACATGCACGCGTGCACGCGCACTATCTGCCAGGGTGGCTGGGCCACCAGCGTGACATATGGAAGCTTCTGTGTGTCTTAGTTCAATCAGACCATCACGGCAATAGGACAGGAGGGCTTACGTGGGAGGCCAGCCTCTATGAAGGAGGTGTGAGGACCAGGCAACTGTAAGGAGGATGAGGTGGCACCGATGATGGGGATGTCCTTCCTGAGCGAGCCCATGGAGGGAGGCAGGGAGCAGCTGCCAGTCATCACCTGTCACAGGACCAGGTGGGTGGCAGGAGGCAGTCCTCTCATGCCCAGGCCCTGTCTCACATGCTGGGGCAGAGCCCAAGGCCAGGATAAAAGGGCCTCGGCCCAGGGCACCTCCGTCCACTCTTGGTGACAGACACTGTGCTGCTTGTTTACCTGGTAAGTGTCCACTGGGGTTGGAGCAAGGCTTCCCAAGGAGGAAGCTCAGACCAGGGCAGGCGGGCAGGTGGGCATGCGGGGTGGGGCCTTTGCAGAGTGTGTGTGAAGAGGGCCTTGGGGGGAATGGGGCAGCTAGGGATACTGACAAGAGGATGAGGCTGCTTCCTACTAGCAAAAGAACTAGTCTCAGGGAAGCTGAAGAAGGAGGCAGTGAGGACAGGCTGAGAACGAGACAGGAGCCCATGTGCAATTGTGACTAAGTTCTCTAGAGAAACCAAATCTATCTGCTGTTGTTGGGTCTGTGGTCTGAGAGATTTTCAGCACTGACCATCATGCTGACCAGTAACTGTGTTCCCAAAGGGGGTTTAGCCTTTGGAAACATCACTGTCCCTCCCACAGAAGCTGAGATGGGAGCGGTGGTTCTCAGCCGCTGCGGGGGAAATCATGGCTGACGGCCTTGTTTTAAGCACACGGATTAATGGGTCTGCGGAGTTGAGCTGACATGACCCAAGTCTGGGTGCTCAGGAACTAGTCTGAGGTGAGGGCCCGCCGGGAGCCGCAGAGCCCCGGACGGTGTCAGGGGACTGGGTGCAAGTGTCAGCTTCCATTGAAGAACATTCCCCCAGGCGCCTCCAACCCCCTTTGCACTGTGAGCTGTGTGCCCTTCAGGACCAGCGTATCCAGGAAATTCTCCAAGAGGGAATGGCTGTTTCCCAAGCAAATCATTGCATTTCCAAACTGCTCCCTAGATGGTTTCCATGATACTTGTGCTATAGTTGCCTTAGAATATCTCTACATACTAGTGTTGGATTTTAGAACAGATGTTTAACATCTTTGAGCCTCAGTTTTCTGATTCTGAGGACATGGAAAAGATTCATGAGAACATTCCGTCCAAAAGAGAGGATATGAGAGCCTTTGGGCAACATTAGAAATAACGAAACTTGCAGTGCCTTACTATCTAAGCCTCCATTTCAACCGTTCAAAATGAAGGGGTTAGAATGATGCTGAGAGGACAGGAAGGGGCAGGGTGGCTTCTGTGTGTGTGTGTGTGGCGGGGCTGACTTGCTGTCTGACTCTCCCTCAGCTCCTGAACTCCCGCCCTCCCCGCCGAGATGTCCTGCCAGCAGAACCAGCAGCAGTGCCAGCCCCCTCCCAAGTGCCCTCCCAAGTGTCCTCCCAAGTGCCCTGCCCCGAAATGCCCCCCTAAGTGTCCCCCTAAATGCCCTCCAGTCTGCTGCAGTGTCAGCTCTGGGGGCTGCTGCAGCTCTGGGGGTGGGGGCTGCTGCAGCTCTGGGCATGGGGGCTGCTTCCTGGGCCACCACAGGCACCACAGGTCCCACCACAGCAGACGCCAGAGCTCTGACTGCTGCCCGCCCTCAGGGGGCTCCAGCTGCTGCCCACCCTCAGGGGGCTCCAGCTGCTGCGATGGGGGCTCCAGCTGCTGCGGAGGGGGCAGTGGTCAGTCCTCCGGAGGCTGCTGCTGCTGAAGAGGACCCTGAGCCACGAGGAGCCGCCTTGGGGCCAGCCAATGGCCAAATCCTTCCTTGTCCTCCTGCTCCCCCTGCTGGGCCTGCCCTGTTGCTCAGAGGACTGGGTGAGGCCTCCCAGGTTAGGTCCAGGCCATCCCTGTGCCTTTGTGACCGGGCGCCCCAAACCCATTGACCTCCTTCCGCGTCTGCCCGTGTGGGCCTGCCCCGGGATCCTCACAGCGGGGACGCTGTCTGCCTCCGCGGCTGGTCTATGTGCACACGCCCGCCTGATGTGAACCAATAAACTGGAACTCTGCATTCCCGTGGCCTTGTCTCATCTTTATTCCTACTTCTGTCATCTTTTCCTTCTACTGTGTCCTCAAGTCCTGGTTCCCTTGGGGCCCCATAACTACAGACCTTGTTCAAATTTGCCACTTGTGCCGCTAACGTCCTTTAGAACAACACATTTTTATTGGTGCATAATCCAATACCAGATCCAACACTACATTTATGTGCCGCGATTCCATAGTCTCTTTTATCTGGTACGTGTCTTCAGACGTTTTGTCTTTCATGAACTTGACATTTTAAAGAGTCACTCCTGTTTGTACAATGTACCCCCATTTGGGTTTGTCCGATAGCTCTTGACGAGATAGGCTGTGTATTAGTGCTGGGACCCACACAGAAGTAGTCCCGTGTCCTTCGAGCTCACGTGATGTGTAATTGTGTCATTCCCGGGATCCTGAGACTTGGAGTGGGCACATTTGTATACCTGGTCAGGAGCCTGGTAAAACTGGGGCATTGAATTGGCAAATCCTGCCAATTTTTCTTTTTTTTTCCCCAGGAGAAGAAGCCCCACTTGAGGAGCTGAACCCTGCCTGGGGAATCTGCAATGGCCTCCCTAGGCTAGGTGGCTGGCAAGCCCAGCTGGTTCTCTGCAGGACCCTCCCCACCAGCTCTCTTTGCTTCTAGCCATATAAGTGCACTGCAGTCAGGTGGCCCCAGCAGGGGAGGTACAAGGTGTGACCATGAACAGGTGAATTATACTCCAGAAAAGCAACATGATTTTCCAGTGTACACAGATATGAACCTGGGAAATATTGTGGAGAGTGCCTTTGATGAGCGTGGAATAGTAGTGGAGGGACATCAAATTGGAAGGCCAGATCGATTGATTGATTGATTGATTGATTGATTGATTGAATCTTCTTTTTTTCTAAAGATTTTACTGGGGAATTTAGGGAGAGGAACTGTGTTGGGGAATTGGGGAAGGGGACCAGCCGAGTTGTTTTCTACAGTCTTCATTGTGGAGGGCGCCAGTCGCCATCAGGCTTCCCATCGGCAGCTCCTGGCCTCTGAGCTCAACGTGCTGTGTTCAATCTTGTTGCGGGTGGGCGTAGCCACCATGCCATGTGGGAGTGGAACACGGCAGCCTTGTTGTTAAGAGCGCACGCTCTATCCACTGAGCCATCCGGGTGACAGGTCAGCTCGAGGTGCCAAGTTCAGTCTTACTTGCGGGTGGGCATAACCCACCACCGAACAGGCAATCTTGTTGTGACACCAGCTGAGCCATCCTGCCACCTGTTGGCAGCTCAGCGACAGCTCAGCTCAGGTTCAGCATCACTGGCCTGTGTGCGAATCGCACCGGCAGCCTTGCTGCTCAGAGCTCGCACTCTAAGCCAACTCTTAACCATCTGAGCCACTCGGCCGTCCCTGGATTTCCAGATTTATTGATATTAGACCCACTAGGCAGATATCCCAGACTTAATGTTACAGGGTGGGGCTTAGACAGGACTCTCACTGTTGGGTAAGTTGGCTGAAACATGGGCCAAAATGTGGCCTACACTAAATGAGGATGAATTAGCAGAAGTGCCACCTATGCTGTGGAGGAAGGGATCCAAAACTTACAGTTTTTTTGTTTGTTTGTTTGTTTTTTGTTTTGTTTTGTTTTGTTTTAGCTGAGCCATCCTGCCACCTGTTGGCAACTCAACGGCAACTCAGCTCGGGCTGGCCTGGAACAGCTGTTGCTCAGAGCTCAGCTCGCACTCTTGAGCGAGCTCTTAACCAACTGAGCCACTCGGCCGGCCCTTTACAGTTTTTGAAACGCTAGAGAGGAGTTGTAACTTAAGATGTGCTCACATGACCTCGGAAGAGTCCTGAGGACTCACCTTTCACCATGACCATGAGAAATCAATTTGTGAGCGGAGCCCCAGCACCCCTCAATAGCTCTGTGATTGCTCTTCTCTTTAGGTCATACGTTATAGTGGGAACTCATGTCACAGAATTGGGAAACCTTAATGCCACTGGGATAACTGGATCCCAGGGTGGCAGGGACAAGTGGTGGCACTTCATCACCAGTGGCACTTAATCACCAAGGACACAGTGGGTGTGGTAGCGGTGATGGACAGCAGTGTCCAGGTACTAACCGAGGCATTCTGACTCACAGAGAGCTATGGCTCTGGCTACTTGATCATGGTGTCCTTGGAAGAGGATTAGGAGGAAAGGCTACTAAATTCTTGTTTGATACGTATAAGTGAAAGAGCTCTAGGTCAAGCGAACAACAGTCTGAATCCTCAAAACAGAGAATTTGAGCCTCTCGATCAGGTGCCAGGCTTGAGCCAGTGTACAGACCCCGAAATCCTTGAATGAAGGGGAGGTTGGATCCCCTTGTGGAAGAACCCTGCTGTGCTACCAAGAAAGTTATACTGCCCCTCTTTCCCGCAACCCTCCCCAAAGGGACCTATGGGCTTTTCCCCAGGTAACTGCCCTGGGGAAAAGGAGATAGTCCGATTCTTGTGGTAACTGGGTCTGAAGTGACATTGACTCCAGGAGGCTCTACACCACTTTGGTCCACCTTGGTTCCTCTTTGGTCAGATAGGGGCTTATGGAGGTCAGGTGATCAATGGAGTTTTAGCTCACATCCACCCCACAGGGGACCCCAAGGGTCCTGACCTCAGCCTGTGGTCAGTTCCCTAGTTCTGGAATGCAAGTTGGGAGCAGACATACCAGGCACTATCAGAAAGCCCACATTGTTGCTCTGACCTGGGGAATGTGGGCAATCATGGTGGGAGAGGTCAAATGGAAGCCACCAGAAAAGCCTCTACCTAGGACATCCAACATCAAATCAAAACCGCATTCCACTAGGGCATGCAGAGATCAGCGCTACTGAGAAGAACATGAAGGATGTGGGGTCCTTCTCTACGCCACACACCTGTGGCCTGTGCAGAAGACAGATGGAGCTGGGAGCATGACGGGGTTTTTCGAAGGTGGGCCTGGTCTTGACTCCACTTATGGCGGCTGGCCCAGGTGAGGTCTCATTGCTTGAGCAAGTTAGCATCACACACACACACACACACACACACACACACACACACACACACACTGCCCCCACCACCCGGTACCTGGTATGAAGCTACTGCTCGGAAAATGTACTTTGCGGCACACCTCTTAGTGAAACCCACCAGAAGCAGTTTGTTTTTGGCTTAGAAGGTCAGAAGCCACCCTCCCTGTCGTCCCTCGGGTACACCACCTCTCCTGCCCTCTTCATCCTTTAGTTCTCAGGAAATCTGCATGTCTTTCGCTCCACCAGGCATCACACTGCTCCATGACATCAATGGTATCACGCTGATTGCCCTTCGTGAGCAAGAGCAAGCAATGACTCCAGACTCCTGAGAAGACCTCTGCACGTCACAGGATAGGAGATGACTCTGAACAAAACCCAGGGGCCTTCTCCATCAGTGACATTTCTGCGGGCCCAGTGGTGTGGAGCATGTGGAGAAAGCCTTTCTGATGTGAAGGAGAAGCTGGTGCATCTGGCCCCGCCTCCAAGCAAAAGACAGGCAAAACAACTGTGCAGTGGGCCTCTTTGGATTTCAGAGAGAACATCACCCGGGGAGAATGCTACTGTGTGTTTACTTTTCTTTTTTGAATTTACAACTCGGGTTTATATATTAGAAACGTTCATTTCTCACCATGTGATACTTCATGCAATATCAAATTTAATTCTTATGTAATTTATCAATTCTTGTTTTACACCGATTATGGGTTTGTGCCATTCTTAAAATACCTTCCTCTACTTAATAATTAAGTAACATTATCTATACTTTCTATTTCTCTTAGAGTATTATTGCATGTTTTACAATTAACACATTGTATGCGGGCATTTGAGCGATACGACGAGTTTGCTCGTTTCCCACATTGACATTGTAAGCGGGCATTTGAGCGATATGACGAGTTTACTCGTTTCCCACAAACAATGTGTTAAAAGCCAAATTTGCAGGGAGTGGAAAGACACTGAAATGTGTTAATGTGCTAGGACTGATCCCTGAAGGAAGGAGAGTGCGAGGGCACAGAGAAAAATTAATTCCTTGTAAATTATTTTGCGTAAGATCTCACAGTGAGAAGATGAAAGAATGACAATGTCCTGAGAAGATGTCAAAATGACAATGTAGAGATATGCCCCTTGGATGAATAGGTGACCTCAGAAAGGGTTCTTTCGTCAAAAATGGTTTCAGATGGCTCCAAGGCCATTGATAAGTAGTATCCATGGCCAAAGGGTCAGCCCATATGCCACGGTTATGCCCACACAGCTGATCCATCAGCGCAATCCAAGCAGATTGAGAGTTTAGGTGCTGCGCTGCCTCGAGCCAGAGGCAGGGAAAATGACCTCTGCACCCGATCGTTCTAGGAATCTGGAGCTCGGCTTCTGTGTGAGCCAAGGCATGCAAATCCTGGCCACGCCCCATAACTCAGCAACCACCTGAGCAAATGCCATACCCTGGTGAGATGGTGGCAGATCTCTGAAGGGTAATGTGGCCACCACTCCCCTGTCCCGTGTCACAACGCGGTCGCCTATGAGTCATCACAAAAGCAATTTGGCACCTGTACCGTCAGTGCTAATGTAGTGAAAGGATTTAAACGTATGTTAGCCACTCTTGTGGGCATAACTCTGTACCAGTTGTTGATGCGGAAGACAGATATGGTACCAGCTGTGCTGTCAAAGGGTTCGTTAAAGTCTCATTTGTAAGAAATGTCACGAAAAGGATGATGGAGTGAGTAGGATTGGAACTGAGTGGCCTCAGAAAGGAAAAGATCATGGAATCAGGCAGAGGCGTAGGGTAGGAGAGACTCGTTCAAGCTACAGGCCAGTTCCACTTGCGAAGCAGGGCAGAAACCGAAGAAGTTGAGCAGAGTCGTTTGCACAGAGCCTTGGATGTCAGTCACCCATGCTGACCTTGGTCCTGAACACGCGGTGGAGGCCTGGGTGGGTCTTCCTGAAAGGTCAGGGGTAACGGTGTCCAGAGTGGCTCATGGTGGAGACAACGCTTTTGGATCCCAGTGAAGATTAGAATCAGGGACAAAATACACAGACGGGCGGCAGTGGGACTTCAGGGATGGCCACGCCCCTTGAGGTGTCTGACGCTGAGAGTCATGGAAAAGGTGGACTCTATACCCATGTCTGGATCTCTATATCTCTGTCTATGTTCACATGTGTTCATACACACATAATCCATTATGTAGAATCAGTTCAAACACCCTCGTGCACGTGCTCATATACACTCCCGAGATACTGGTTCTCCATGCCCGTTAGGACCTGGATGGAGATATTATTTGGTCAACCCATATGTCATTTCAGACTCTGTAATATTATTTTGGACACTTCTGGAGGGAGGTCTTTCTTCCCATAATTACTCCTAGCTCTCATTTGCTTTCACCCAATTAATTGTTTTCGTGTTTTAAATAATGTTGCCCTGTAGACATGGAAGGAGTACCTGCTGCATACCAAACTGACTTTCGTTTTTATCTTCATCTCCTACAAATACAAAAAGGACACCCCAAAACCCTTCCAGGAATACTTGTGTCCACGTAGCAACATGCGGTGACCCTGGCGATGCCCACCGATCGCCAACCCAAGCCTGCTGCTCCCTGAGGTCCTCCAGCCCGCTGGACCCCTGGGCTCGTGTGTCCCAGGCTGGACAACACCCCCTTCTCTTTTCTGTCCCCCTCTCTGCTCCATGGCTCACCCTCCTCCCACATGGAAGAACCTTGGGAACAAATTCTCCTTCTACTGTGCAAGGCAATGCCGATGGGCTTCGTTACGTGAAAATGTATGGAAGACTTCAGTTACAATCATGGTCATTGTAAAAGTCTGGCAAAACTTTCCGAGAAAGTAACCATGATCTAAGAAAACCCATTTCCGTTTAATGACGAATGCATATTTCTCCTAGGAGGAACCTGTGGTACAGGACTTTCCTGGACCTTTTCCTTCCATGATTCTGATGATCTTCACGGCACTGGCGAGAGTCATTTTTGTCACCTATTTCCAAGTTAGGGAAGCCGAGGATGAGAAAATGGGGTGATTTACACGAGATCACACACTGCATAAGGGGCAGGACCTGGATTCTGACGCAGGCAGGTCTCACTTCCGATCCAGGCTTTTAACTGGGATGGACAGACACACACATGCACGCGTGCACGCGCACTATCTGCCAGAGTGGCTGGGCCACCAGCGTGACATTTAGAAGCTTCTGTGTGTCTTAGTTCAATCAGACCATCACGGCAATAGGACAGGAGGGCTTACGTGGGAGGCCAGCCTCTATGAAGGAGGTGTGAGGACCAGGCAACTGTAAGGAGGATGAGGTGGCACCGATGATGGGGATGTCCTTCCTGAGCGAGCCCATGGAGGGAGGCAGGGAGCAGCTGCCAGTCATCACCTGTCACAGGACCAGGTGGGTGGCAGGAGGCAGTCCTCTCATGCCCAGGCCCTGTCTCACATGCTGGGGCAGAGCCCAAGGCCAGGATAAAAGGGCCTCGGCCCAGGGCACCTCCGTCCACTCTTGGTGACAGACACTGTGCTGCTTGTTTACCTGGTAAGTGTCCACTGGGGTTGGAGCAAGGCTTCCCAAGGAGGAAGCTCAGACCAGGGCAGGCGGGCAGGCGGGCATGCGGGGTGGGGCCTTTGCAGAGTGTGTGTGAAGAGGGCCTTGGGGGGAATGGGGCAGCTAGGGATACTGACAAGAGGATGAGGCTGCTTCCTACTAGCAAAAGAACTAGTCTCAGGGAAGCTGAAGAAGGAGGCAGTGAGGACAGGCTGAGAACGAGACAGGAGCCCATGTGCAATTGTGACTAAGTTCTCTAGAGAAAGCAAATCTATCTGCTGTTGTTGGGTCTGTGGTCTGAGAGATTTTCAGCACTGACCATCATGCTGACCAGTAACTGTGTTCCCAAAGGGGGTTTAGCCTTTGGAAACATCACTGTCCCTCCCACAGAAGCTGAGATGGGAGCGGTGGTTCTCAGCCGCTGCGGGAGAAATCATGGCTGACGGCCTTGTTTTAAGCACACGGATTAATGGGTCTGCGGAGTTGAGCTGACATGACCCAAGTCTGGGTGCTCAGGAACTAGTCTGAGGTGAGGGCCCGCCGGGAGCCGCAGAGCCCCGGACGGTGTCAGGGGACTGGGTGCAAGTGTCAGCTTCCATTGAAGAACATTCCCCCAGGGGCCTCCAACCCCCTTTGCACTGTGAGCTGTGTGCCCTTCAGGACCAGCATATCCACGAAATTCTCCAAGAGGGAATGGCTGTTTCCCAAGCAAATCATTGCATTTCCAAACTGCTCCCTAGATGGTTTCCATGATACTTGTGCTATAGTTGCCTTAGAATATCTCTACATACTAGTGTTGGATTTTAGAACAGATGTTTAACATCTTTGAGCCTCAGTTTTCTGATTCTGAGGACATGGAAAAGATTCATGAGAACATTCCGTTCAAAAGAGAGGATATGAGAGCCTTTGGGCAACATTAGAAATAACGAAACTTGCAGTGCCTTACTATCTAAGCCTCCATTTCAACCGTTCAAAGTGAAGGGGTTAGAATGATGGTGAAAGGACACAAAGGGACAGGGTGGCCTCTGTATGTGTTGGGGTGCTGACTTGCTGTCTGACTCTCCCTCAGCTCCTGAACTCCCGCCCTCCCCGCCGAGATGTCCTGCCAGCAGAACCAGCAGCAGTGCCAGCCCCCTCCCAAGTGCCCTCCCAAGTGTCCTCCCAAGTGCCCTGCCCCGAAATGCCCCCCTAAGTGTCCCCCTAAATGCCCTCCAGTCTGCTGCAGTGTCAGCTCTGGGGGCTGCTGCAGCTCTGGGGGTGGGGGCTGCTGCAGCTCTGGGCATGGGGGCTGCTTCCTGGGCCACCACAGGCACCACAGGTCCCACCACAGCAGACGCCAGAGCTCTGACTGCTGCCCGCCCTCAGGGGGCTCCAGCTGCTGCCCACCCTCAGGGGGCTCCAGCTGCTGCGATGGGGGCTCCAGCTGCTGCGGAGGGGGCAGTGGTCAGTCCTCCGGAGGCTGCTGCTGCTGAAGAGGACCCTGAGCCACGAGGAGCCGCCTTGGGGCCAGCCAATGGCCAAATCCTTCCTTGTCCTCCTGCTCCCCCTGCTGGGCCTGCCCTGTTGCTCAGAGGACTGGGTGAGGCCTCCCAGATTAGGTCCAGGCCATCCCTGTGCCTTTGTGACCGGGTGCCCCAAACCCATTGACCTCCTTCCGCGTCTGCCCGTGTGGGCCTGCCCCGGGATCCTCACAGCGGGGACGCTGTCTGCCTCCGCGGCTGGTCTATGTGCACACGCCCGCCTGATGTGAACCAATAAACTGGAACTCTGCATTCCCGTGGCCTTGTCTCATCTTTATTCCTACTTCTGTCATCTTTTCCTTCTACTGTGTCCTCAAGTCCTGGTTCCCTTGGGGCCCCATAACTACAGACCTTGTTCAAATTTGCCACTTGTGCCGCTAACGTCCTTTAGAACAACACATTTTTATTGGTGCATAATCCAATACCAGATCCAACACTACATTTATGTGCCGCGATTCCATAGTCTCTTTTATCTGGTACGTGTCTTCAGACGTTTTGTCTTTCATGAACTTGACATTTTAAAGAGTCACTCCTGTTTGTACAATGTACCCCCATTTGGGTATGTCCGATAGCTCTTGACGAGATAGGCTGTGTATTAGTGCTGGGACCCACACAGAAGTAGTCCCGTGTCCTTCGAGCTCACGTGATGTGTAATTGTGTCATTCCCGGGATCCTGAGACTTGGAGTGGGCACATTTGTATACCTGGTCAGGAGCCTGGTAAAACTGGGGCATTGAATTGGCAAATCCTGCCAATTTTTCTTTTTTTTTTTTTTCCCCAGGAGAAGAAGCCACACTTGAGGAGCTGAACCCTGCCTGGGGAATCTGCAATGGCCTCCCCTAGGCTAGGTGGCTGGCAAGCCCAGCTGGTTCTCTGCAGGACCCTCCCCCACCAGCTCTCTTTGCTTCTAGCCATATAAGTGCACTGCAGTCAGGTGGCCCCAGCAGGGGAGGTACAAGGTGTGACCATGAACAGGTGAATTATACTCCAGAAAAGCAACATGATTTTCCAGTGTACACAGATATGAACCTGGGAAATATTGTGGAGAGTGCCTTTGATGAGCGTGGAATAGTAGTGGAGGGACATCAAATTGGAAGGCCAGATCGATTGATTGATTGATTGATTGATTGATTGATTGAATCTTCTTTTTTTCTAAAGATTTTACTGGGGAATTTAGGGAGAGGAACTGTGTTGGGGAATTGGGGAAGGGGACCAGCCGAGTTGTTTTCTACAGTCTTCATTGTGGAGCGCGCCAGTCGCCATCAGGCTTCCCATCGGCAGCTCCTGGCCTCTGAGCTCAACGTGCTGTGTTCAATCTTGTTGCGGGTGGGCGTAGTCACCATGCCATGTGGGAGTGGAACACGGCAGCCTTGTTGTTAAGAGCGCACGCTCTATCCACTGAGCCATCCGGGTGACAGGTCAGCTCGAGGTGCCAAGTTCAGTCTTACTTGCTGGTGGGCATAACCCACCACCGAACAGGCAATCTTGTTGTGACACCAGCTGAGCCATCCTGCCACCTGTTGGCAGCTCAGCGACAGCTCAGCTCAGGTTCAGCATCACTGGCCTGTGTGCGAATTGCACCGGCAGCCTTGCTGCTCAGAGCTCGCACTCTAAGCCAACTCTTAACCATCTGAGCCACTCGGCCGTCCCCTGGATTTCCAGATTTATTGATATTAGACCCACTAGGCAGATATCCCAGACTTAATGTTACAGGGTGGGGCTTAGACAGGACTCTCACTGTTGGGTAAGTTGGCTGAAACATGGGCCAAAATGTGGCCTACACTAAATGAGGATGAATTAGCAGAAGTGCCACCTATGCTGTGGAGGAAGGGATCCAAAACTTACAGTTTTTTTGTTTGTTTGTTTGTTTTTTGTTTTGTTTTGTTTTGTTTTAGCTGAGCCATCCTGCCACCTGTTGGCAACTCAACGGCAACTCAGCTCGGGCTGGCCTGGAACAGCTGTTGCTCAGAGCTCAGCTCGCACTCTTGAGCGAGCTCTTAACCAACTGAGCCACTCGGCCGGCCCTTTACAGTTTTTGAAACGCTAGAGAGGAGTTGTAACTTAAGATGTGCTCACATGACCTCGGAAGAGTCCTGAGGACTCACCTTTCACCATGACCATGAGAAATCAATTTGTGAGCGGAGCCCCAGCACCCCTCAATAGCTCTGTGATTGCTCTTCTCTTTAGGTCATACGTTATAGTGGGAACTCATGTCACAGAATTGGGAAACCTTAATGCCACTGGGATAACTGGATCCCAGGGTGGCAGGGACAAGTGGTGGCACTTCATCACCAGTGGCACTTAATCACCAAGGACACAGTGGGTGTGGTAGCGGTGATGGACAGCAGTGTCCAGGTACTAACCGAGGCATTCTGACTCACAGAGAGCTATGGCTCTGGCTACTTGATCATGGTGTCCTTGGAAGAGGATTAGGAGGAAAGGCTACTAAATTCTTGTTTGATACGTATAAGTGAAAGAGCTCTAGGTCAAGCGAACAACAGTCTGAATCCTCAAAACAGAGAATTTGAGCCTCTCGATCAGGTGCCAGGCTTGAGCCAGTGTACAGACCCCGAAATCCTTGAATGAAGGGGAGGTTGGATCCCCTTGTGGAAGAACCCTGCTGTGCTACCAAGAAAGTTATACTGCTCCTCTTTCCTGCAACCCTCCCCAAAGGGACCTATGGGCTTTTCCCCAGGTAACTGCCCTGGGGAAAAGGAGATAGTCCGATTCTTGTGGTAACTGGGTCTGAAGTGACATTGACTCCAGGAGGCTCTACACCACTTTGGTCCACCTTGGTTCCTCTTTGGTCAGATAGGGGCTTATGGAGGTCAGGTGATCAATGGAGTTTTAGCTCACATCCACCCCACAGGGGACCCCAAGGGTCCTGACCTCAGCCTGTGGTCAGTTCCCTAGTTCTGGAATGCAAGTTGGGAGCAGACATACCAGGCACTATCAGAAAGCCCACATTGTTGCTCTGACCTGGGGAATGTGGGCAATCATGGTGGGAGAGGTCAAATGGAAGCCACCAGAAAAGCCTCTACCTAGGACATCCAACATCAAATCAAAACCGCATTCCACTAGGGCATGCAGAGATCAGCGCTACTGAGAAGAACATGAAGGATGTGGGGGTCCTTCTCTACGCCACACACCTGTGGCCTGTGCAGAAGACAGATGGAGCTGGGAGCATGACAGGGGGTTTTTCGAAGGTGGGCCTGGTCTTGACTCCACTTATGGCGGCTGGCCCAGGTGAGGTCTCATTGCTTGAGCAAGTTAGCATCACACACACACACACACACACACACACACACACACACACACTCCCCCCACCACCCGGTACCTGGTATGAAGCTACTGCTCGGAAAATGTACTTTGCGGCACACCTCTTAGTGAAACCCACCAGAAGCAGTTTGTTTTTGGCTTAGAAGGTCAGAAGCCACCCTCCCTGTCGTCCCTCGGGTACACCACCTCTCCTGCCCTCTTCATCCTTTAGTTCTCAGGAAATCTGCATGTCTTTCGCTCCACCAGGCATCACACTGCTCCATGACATCAATGGTATCACGCTGATTGCCCTTCGTGAGCAAGAGCAAGCAATGACTCCAGACTCCTGAGAAGACCTCTGCACGTCACAGGATAGGAGATGACTCTGAACAAAACCCAGGGGCCTTCTCCATCAGTGACATTTCTGCGGGCCCAGTGGTGTGGAGCATGTGGAGAAAGCCTTTCTGATGTGAAGGAGAAGCTGGTGCATCTGGCCCCGCCTCCAAGCAAAAGACAGGCAAAACAACTGTGCAGTGGGCCTCTTTGGATTTCAGAGAGAACATCACCCGGGGAGAATGCTACTGTGTGTTTACTTTTCTTTTTTGAATTTACAACTCGGGTTTATATATTAGAAACGTTCATTTCTCACCATGTGATACTTCATGCAATATCAAATTTAATTCTTATGTAATTTATCAATTCTTGTTTTACACCGATTATGGGTTTGTGCCATTCTTAAAATACCTTCCTCTACTTAATAATTAAGTAACATTATCTATACTTTCTATTTCTCTTAGAGTATTATTGCATGTTTTACAATTAACACATTGTATGCGGGCATTTGAGCGATACGACGAGTTTGCTCGTTTCCCACATTCACATTGTAAGCGGGCATTTGAGCGATATGACGAGTTTACTCGTTTCCCACAAACAATGTGTTAAAAGCCAAATTTGCAGGGAGTGGAAAGACACTGAAATGTGTTAATGTGCTAGGACTGATCCCTGAAGGAAGGAGAGTGCATGGGCACAGAGAAAAATTAATTCCTTGTAAATTATTTTGCGTAAGATCTCACAGTGAGAAGATGAAAGAATGACAATGTCCTGAGAAGATGTCAAAATGACAATGTAGAGATATGCCCCTTGGATGAATAGGTGACCTCAGAAAGGGTTCTTTCGTCAAAAATGGTTTCAGATGGCTCCAAGGCCATTGATAAGTAGTATCCATGGCCAAAGGGTCAGCCCATATGCCACGGTTATGCCCACACAGCTGATCCATCAGCGCAATCCAAGCAGATTGAGAGTTTAGGTGCTGCGCTGCCTCGAGCCAGAGGCAGGGAAAATGACCTCTGCACCCGATCGTTCTAGGAATCTGGAGCTCGGCTTCTGTGTGAGCCAAGGCATGCAAATCCTGGCCACGCCCCATAACTCAGCAACCACCTGAGCAAATGCCATACCCTGGTGAGATGGTGGCAGATCTCTGAAGGGTAATGTGGCCACCACTCCCCTGTCCCGTGTCACAACGCGGTCGCCTATGAGTCATCACAAAAGCAATTTGGCACCTGTACCGTCAGTGCTAATGTAGTGAAAGGATTTAAACGTATGTTAGCCACTCTTGTGGGCATAACTCTGTACCAGTTGTTGATGCGGAAGACAGATATGGTACCAGCTGTGCTGTCAAAGGGTTCGTTAAAGTCTCATTTGTAAGAAATGTCACGAAAAGGATGATGGAGTGAGTAGGATTGGAACTGAGTGGCCTCAGAAAGGAAAAGATCATGGAATCAGGCAGAGGCGTAGGGTAGGAGAGACTCGTTCAAGCTACAGGCCAGTTCCACTTGCGAAGCAGGGCAGAAACCGAAGAAGTTGAGCAGAGTCGTTTGCACAGAGCCTTGGATGTCAGTCACCCATGCTGACCTTGGTCCTGAACACGCGGTGGAGGCCTGGGTGGGTCTTCCTGAAAGGTCAGGGGTAACGGTGTCCAGAGTGGCTCATGGTGGAGACAACGCTTTTGGATCCCAGTGAAGATTAGAATCAGGGACAAAATACACAGACGGGCGGCAGTGGGACTTCAGGGATGGCCACGCCCCTTGAGGTGTCTGACGCTGAGAGTCATGGAAAAGGTGGACTCTATACCCATGTCTGGATCTCTATATCTCTGTCTATGTTCACATGTGTTCATACACACATAATCCATTATGTAGAATCAGTTCAAACACCCTCGTGCACGTGCTCATATACACTCCCGAGATACTGGTTCTCCATGCCCGTTAGGACCTGGATGGAGATATTATTTGGTCAACCCATATGTCATTTCAGACTCTGTAATATTATTTTGGACACTTCTGGAGGGAGGTCTTTCTTCCCATAATTACTCCTAGCTCTCATTTGCTTTCACCCAATTAATTGTTTTCGTGTTTTAAATAATGTTGCCCTGTAGACATGGAAGGAGTACCTGCTGCATACCAAACTGACTTTCGTTTTTATCTTCATCTCCTACAAATACAAAAAGGACACCCCAAAACCCTTCCAGGAATACTTGTGTCCACGTAGCAACATGCGGTGACCCTGGCGATGCCCACCGATCGCCAACCCAAGCCTGCTGCTCCCTGAGGTCCTCCAGCCCGCTGGACCCCTGGGCTCGTGTGTCCCAGGCTGGACAACACCCCTTCTCTTTTCTGTCCCCCTCTCTGCTCCATGGCTCACCCTCCTCCCACATGGAAGAACCTTGGGAACAAATTCTCCTTCTACTGTGCAAGGCAATGCCGATGGGCTTCGTTACGTGAAAATGTATGGAAGACTTCAGTTACAATCATGGTCATTGTAAAAGTCTGGCAAAACTTTCCGAGAAAGTAACCATGATCTAAGAAAACCCATTTCCGTTTAATGACGAATGCATATTTCTCCTAGGAGGAACCTGTGGTACAGGACTTTCCTGGACCTTTTCCTTCCATGATTCTGGTGATCTTCACGGCACTGGCGAGAGTCATTTTTGTCACCTATTTCCAAGTTAGGGAAGCCGAGGATGAGAAAATGGGGTGATTTACACGAGATCACACACTGCATAAGGGGCAGGACCTGGATTCTGACGCAGGCAGGTCTCACTTCCGATCCAGGCTTTTAACTGGGATGGACAGACACACACATGCACGCGTGCACGCGCACTATCTGCCAGAGTGGCTGGGCCACCAGCGTGACATTTAGAAGCTTCTGTGTGTCTTAGTTCAATCAGACCATCACGGCAATAGGACAGGAGGGCTTACGTGGGAGGCCAGCCTCTATGAAGGAGGTGTGAGGACCAGGCAACTGTAAGGAGGATGAGGTGGCACCGATGATGGGGATGTCCTTCCTGAGCGAGCCCATGGAGGGAGGCAGGGAGCAGCTGCCAGTCATCACCTGTCACAGGACCAGGTGGGTGGCAGGAGGCAGTCCTCTCATGCCCAGGCCCTGTCTCACATGCTGGGGCAGAGCCCAAGGCCAGGATAAAAGGGCCTCGGCCCAGGGCACCTCCGTCCACTCTTGGTGACAGACACTGTGCTGCTTGTTTACCTGGTAAGTGTCCACTGGGGTTGGAGCAAGGCTTCCCAAGGAGGAAGCTCAGACCAGGGCAGGCGGGCAGGCGGGCATGCGGGGTGGGGCCTTTGCAGAGTGTGTGTGAAGAGGGCCTTGGGGGGAATGGGGCAGCTAGGGATACTGACAAGAGGATGAGGCTGCTTCCTACTAGCAAAAGAACTAGTCTCAGGGAAGCTGAAGAAGGAGGCAGTGAGGACAGGCTGAGAACGAGACAGGAGCCCATGTGCAATTGTGACTAAGTTCTCTAGAGAAAGCAAATCTATCTGCTGTTGTTGGGTCTGTGGTCTGAGAGATTTTCAGCACTGACCATCATGCTGACCAGTAACTGTGTTCCCAAAGGGGGTTTAGCCTTTGGAAACATCACTGTCCCTCCCACAGAAGCTGAGATGGGAGCGGTGGTTCTCAGCCGCTGCGGGGGAAATCATGGCTGACGGCCTTGTTTTAAGCACACGGATTAATGGGTCTGCGGAGTTGAGCTGACATGACCCAAGTCTGGGTGCTCAGGAACTAGTCTGAGGTGAGGGCCCGCCGGGAGCCGCAGAGCCCCGGACGGTGTCAGGGGACTGGGTGCAAGTGTCAGCTTCCATTGAAGAACATTCCCCCAGGGGCCTCCAACCCCCTTTGCACTGTGAGCTGTGTGCCCTTCAGGACCAGCATATCCACGAAATTCTCCAAGAGGGAATGGCTGTTTCCCAAGCAAATCATTGCATTTCCAAACTGCTCCCTAGATGGTTTCCATGATACTTGTGCTATAGTTGCCTTAGAATATCTCTACATACTAGTGTTGGATTTTAGAACAGATGTTTAACATCTTTGAGCCTCAGTTTTCTGATTCTGAGGACATGGAAAAGATTCATGAGAACATTCCGTTCAAAAGAGAGGATATGAGAGCCTTTGGGCAACATTAGAAATAACGAAACTTGCAGTGCCTTACTATCTAAGCCTCCATTTCAACCGTTCAAAGTGAAGGGGTTAGAATGATGGTGAAAGGACACAAAGGGACAGGGTGGCCTCTGTATGTGTGTGTGGCGGGGCTGACTTGCTGTCTGACTCTCCCTCAGCTCCTGAACTCCCGCCCTCCCCGCCGAGATGTCCTGCCAGCAGAACCAGCAGCAGTGCCAGCCCCCTCCCAAGTGCCCTCCCAAGTGTCCTCCCAAGTGCCCTGCCCCGAAATGCCCCCCTAAGTGTCCCCCTAAATGCCCTCCAGTCTGCTGCAGTGTCAGCTCTGGGGGCTGCTGCAGCTCTGGGGGTGGGGGCTGCTGCAGCTCTGGGCATGGGGGCTGCTTCCTGGGCCACCACAGGCACCACAGGTCCCACCACAGCAGACGCCAGAGCTCTGACTGCTGCCCGCCCTCAGGGGGCTCCAGCTGCTGCCCACCCTCAGGGGGCTCCAGCTGCTGCGATGGGGGCTCCAGCTGCTGCGGAGGGGGCAGTGGTCAGTCCTCCGGAGGCTGCTGCTGCTGAAGAGGACCCTGAGCCACGAGGAGCCGCCTTGGGGCCAGCCAATGGCCAAATCCTTCCTTGTCCTCCTGCTCCCCCTGCTGGGCCTGCCCTGTTGCTCAGAGGACTGGGTGAGGCCTCCCAGGTTAGGTCCAGGCCATCCCTGTGCCTTTGTGACCGGGCGCCCCAAACCCACTGACCTCCTTCCGCGTCTGCCCGTGTGGGCCTGCCCCGGGATCCTCACAGCGGGGACGCTGTCTGCCTCCGCGGCTGGTCTATGTGCACACGCCCGCCTGATGTGAACCAATAAACTGGAACTCTGCATTCCCGTGGCCTTGTCTCATCTTTATTCCTACTTCTGTCATCTTTTCCTTCTACTGTGTCCTCAAGTCCTGGTTCCCTTGGGGCCCCATAACTACAGACCTTGTTCAAATTTGCCACTTGTGCCGCTAACGTCCTTTAGAACAACACATTTTTATTGGTGCATAATCCAATACCAGATCCAACACTACATTTATGTGCCGCGATTCCATAGTCTCTTTTATCTGGTACGTGTCTTCAGACGTTTTGTCTTTCATGAACTTGACATTTTAAAGAGTCACTCCTGTTTGTACAATGTACCCCCATTTGGGTTTGTCCGATAGCTCTTGACGAGATAGGCTGTGTATTAGTGCTGGGACCCACACAGAAGTAGTCCCGTGTCCTTCGAGCTCACGTGATGTGTAATTGTGTCATTCCCGGGATCCTGAGACTTGGAGTGGGCACATTTGTATACCTGGTCAGGAGCCTGGTAAAACTGGGGCATTGAATTGGCAAATCCTGCCAATTTTTCTTTTTTTTTTTCCCCAGGAGAAGAAGCCCCACTTGAGGAGCTGAACCCTGCCTGGGGAATCTGCAATGGCCTCCCCTAGGCTAGGTGGCTGGCAAGCCCAGCTGGTTCTCTGCAGGACCCTCCCCCATCAGCTCTCTTTGCTTCTAGCCATATAAGTGCACTGCAGTCAGGTGGCCCCAGCAGGGGAGGTACAAGGTGTGACCATGAACAGGTGAACTATACTCCAGAAAAGCAACATGATTTTCCAGTGTACACAGATATGAACCTGGGAAATATTGTGGAGAGTGCCTTTGATGAGCGTGGAATAGTAGTGGAGGGACATCAAATTGGAAGGCCAGATCGATTGATTGATTGATTGATTGAATCTTCTTTTTTTCTAAAGATTTTACTGGGGAATTTAGGGAGAGGAACTGTGTTGGGGAATTGGGGAAGGGGACCAGCCGAGTTGTTTTCTACAGTCTTCGTTGTGGAGGGTGCCAGTTGCCATCAGGCTTCCCATCGGCAGCTCCTGGCCTCTGAGCTCAACGTGCTGTGTTCAATCTTGTTGTGGTTGGGCGTAGCCACCATGCCATGCGGCAGTCGAACACGGCAGTCTTGTTGTTAAGAGTGCACACTCTATCCACTGAGCCATCTGGGTGGCGGGTCAGCTCGAGGTTCAGAGTTCAGTCTTACTTGCGGGTGGGCATAAACGACCATCGAACAGGCAATCTTGTTGTTACACCAGCTGAGCCATCCTGCCACCTGTTGGCAGCTCAGTAACAGCTCAGCTCAGGTTCAGAATCACTGGCCCATGTGCCAATCGAACCGGCAGCCTTGTTGCTCAGAGCTCTCACTCTAAGCCAACTCTTAATCATATGGCCTCTCCACCAGCCCCTGGATGGCCAGTTTTATTGATATTAGACCCACTAGGCAGATACCCTAGACTTAATGTTAAAGGGTGAGGCTTAGACAGGACTCTTACTGTAGGGTAAGTTGACTGAAGCATAGACCAAAATGTGGCCTACACTAAATGAGGATGAATTAGCAGAAGTGCCACCTATGCTGTGGAGGAAGGGATCCAAAACTTACAGTTTTTGGAACGTTAGAGAGGAGTTATAATTTAAGATGTGCTCACATGACCTTGGAAGAGTCCTGAGGACTCACCTTTCACCATGACCATGAGAAATCAATCTGTGAGCAGAGCCCCAGCATCCCTCAATAGCTCTGTGATTGCTCTACTCTTTAGGTCATAAGTTATACTGGGAACTCATGTCACAGAATTGGGAAACCTTAATGCAACTGGGATAACTGGATCCCAGGGTGGCAGGGACAAGTGGTGGCACTTCATCACCAGTGACTCTTAATCACCAAGGACACAGTGGGTGTGGTAGCGGTGATGGACAGCAGTGTCCAGGTACTAACCGAGGCATTCTGACTCACAGAGAGCTATGGCTTTGGCTACTTGATCATGGTGTCCTTGGAAGAGGATTAGGAGGAAAGGCTACTAAATTCTTGTTTGATACGTATAAGTGAAAGAGCTCTAGGTCAAGCGTACAATAGTCTGAATCCTCAAAACAGAGAATTAGAGCCTCTCGGTCAGGTGCCAGGCTTGAGCCAGTGTACAGACCCCGAAGTCCTTGAATGAAGGGGAGGTTGGATCCCCTTGTGGAGGAACCCTGCTGTGCTACCAAGAAAGTTATACTGCTCCTCTTTCCCGCAACCCTCCCCAAAAGGACCTATGGGTTTTGTCCCAGGTAACTGCCCTGGGGAAAAGGAGATAGTCCGATTCTTGTGATAACTGGGTCTGAAGTCACATTGACTCCAGGAGGCTCTACACCACTTTGGTCCACCTTGGTTCCTCTTTGGTCAGATAGGGGCTTATGGAGGTCAGGTGATCTATGAGGTTTTAGTTCACGTCCATCCCACAGGGGACCCCATGCGTCCTGACCCCAGCCTGTGGTCATTTCCCTAGTTCTGGAATGCAAGTTTGGAGCCTACATACTAGGCACTATCTGAAAGCCCACATTGTTGCTCTGACCTGGGGAATGTGGGCAATCATGGTGGGCGAGATCAAATGGAAGCCACCAGAAAAGCCTCTACCAAGGACATCCTACATCAAATCACAACCGCATTCCACTAGTGCTTGCAGAGATGAGTGATACTGGTAAGAGCATGAAGGATGTGGGGGTCCTTCCCTACCACATACGCCTGTGGCCTGTGCAGAAGACACATGGTGCGGACAGCATGACAGGGGGTTTGGGAAGTTGGGCCCGTTGGTGATTCCACTTATAGCTAGTGGACCACGTGTTAGCTCATTGCTTGAGCAAGTTAGCATCACGCTCCCGGTACCTGGCATGAAGCTACTGCTCTGAAAATGTACTTTTCAGCACACCTCTTAATCAAACCCACCAGAAGCAGTTTGAATTTGGCTGAGAAGGCCAGAAGCCACCTTCGCTGTCCTCCCTCGGGTACACCACCTCTCCTGCCCTCTGTCGTTCTTTAGTTCTCAGGAAATCTGCCTGTCTTTTGCTCCACCAGGCATCACACTGCTCCGTGACATCAATGGTATCACGCTGATTGCCCTTCGTGAACAACAACAAGCGATGACTCCAGACTCCTGAGAAGACCTCTGCATATCATCGTATAAGAGATGACTCTGAGCAAAACCCAGGGACTTTCTCCATCAGTGACATTTCTTAGGGCCCAGTGCTGTGGGAGCATGTGGAGACAGCCTTTCTGATGTGAAGGAGAAGCTGGTGCATCTGCCCCCCCTCCAAGCAAAAGTCAGTCAAAACACCTGCACAGTGGGTCTGTTTGGATTTCAGAGGGAACGTCACCCAGGGAGAATGCTATTGTGTGTTCACTTTTTTTTGAATTTATAACTCGGATTTATATATTAGAAATGTCCATTTCTCACTATGTGATACTTTATGCAATATTAAATTTAATTCTTATGTAATTTATGAATTCTTGTTTTACATCGATTATGGGTTTGTGCTATTCTTAATAAACCTTCCTCTACTTAATAATTAAGTAACATTATCTATACTTTCTATTTCTCTTAGAGTATTATTGCATGTTTTACAATTGAAAGCAAAATTTGCAGGGAGTTGAAAGACACTAAAATGTGTTAATGCGCTGGGACTGATCCCTGAAGGAAGGAGAGTGGGAAGGCACAGAGGAAAATTAATTCCTTGTAAATTATTTTGCATAAGATCTCACAGTGAGAAGATGAAAGAATGACAATGTTCTGAGAAGACGACAAAATGACAATGTAGAGATATGCCCCTTGGATTAATAGGTGACCTCAGAAAGGGTACGTTAGTCAAAAATGGTTTCAGATGGCTCCAAGGCCATTGATAAGTAGTATCCATGGCCAAAGGGTCAGCCCATATGCAACGGTTATGACCACACAGCTGATCCATCAGCACAATCCAAGCAGATTGAGAGTTTAGGTGCTGTGCTGCCTCGAGCCAGAGGCAGGGAAAATGACCTCTGCACCCGATCGTTCTAGGAATCAGGAGCTCGACTTCTGTGTGAGCCAAGGCATGGAAATCCTGGCCATGCTCCATAACTCAGCAACCACCTGAGCAAATGCCATACCCTGGTGAGATGGTGGCAGATCTCTGAAGGGTAATGTGGCCACCACTCCCCTGTCCCGTGTCACAACGCGTTCGCCTATGAGTCATCACAAAAGCAATTTGGCACCTGTACCGTCAGTGCTAATGTAGTGAAAGAATTTAAACATATGTTAGTCACTCTTGTGGGCATAACTCTGTACCAGTTGTTGATGCGGAAGACAAATATGGTACCAGCTGTGCTGTCAAAGGGTTCGTTAAAGTCTCATTTGTAAGAAATGTCATGTAAAGGGTGATGGAGTGAGTAGGATTGGAACTGAGTGGCCTCAGAAAGGAAAAGATCATGGAATCAGGCAGACGCGTAGGGTAGGAGAGACTCATTCAAGCTACAGGCCAGTGCCACTTGGGAAGCAGGACAGAAACTGAAGAAGTTGAGCAGAGTCGTTTGCACAGAGCCTTGGATGTCAGTCACCCATGCTGACCTTGGTCCTGAACACGCGGTGGAGGCCTGGGTGGGTCTTCCTGAAAGGTCAGGGGTAACGGTGTCCAGAGTGGCTCTGGTGGAGACAACGCTTTTGGATCCCAGTGAAGATTAGAATCAGGGACAAAATACACAGATGGGCGGCAGTGGGACTTCAGGGATGGCCACGCCCCTTGAGGTGTCTGATGCTGAGAGTCATAGAAAAGGTGGACTCTATACCCATGTCTGGATCTCTATATCTCTGTCTATGTTCACATGTATTTATACACACATAATCCATTATATAGAACCAGTTCAAACACCGTCGTACACGTGCCCATATACACTCCCATGATATTGGTTATCCTTGCCCGTTAGGACCTGGATGGAGATATTATTTAGTCAACCCATATCTCATTTCAGACTCTGCTATATTATTTTGGACATTTCTGGAGGGAGGGCTTTCTTCCTATAATTACTCCTAGCTCTCATTTGCTTTCACCCAATTAATTGTTTTCGTGTTTTAAATAATGTTGCCCTGTGAACATGGAAGGTGTATTGGCTGCATACCAAATTACATTAGCCCACCCTCCGGGGGCTCCATCTGCTCCAGTGGGGGCTCCAGCTACTGTGGATAGAGCAGTGGTCAGTCCTCTGGAGGCTTCTGCTGCTGAAGTGGATCCTGAGCCAGGAAGAGCAGTCTTCGTTCCTGCAATTGACCAAATCCTTCCTCCTCCTCCTGCTGGAACTGGGCTCCCCTGAGTGGCTGAGATGTCCCAATGAAGGTTCCCAGTTCCGGCCTAGAGAGTCCCTCTGCCCTGGGGTTCAGAAGCCCGAATCCTCTCACAAAAATCTATATGGTGACCCCTTAAACCAATTTATCATCTGCTCTGTGATCCCAAAACCACGGGCTCTAACTCACTCCGCAGCTAATCTTGCCATCTGCAACCTCAAACGAAACAATAAAACCAAGATTCTGCTTATCAGTCCTGTTCCAAACTCTTCTTTGCATGCTTGTGTCCCAATCCTCTTGACACTAGTGTCCATTTCATGCTGCCTGGAGACCTTGGCAGTGAAGTATGTCCTAGTTGTGTGGTCAAGCACGGAGGATGGGAGAGAAGAGTGGCTTTGCTGACTTCTCTGAAACCAGTTGTCAGGTGACTCCTGTGTGCCTCTACTTGAGTGCGATCTCCTGTGTCTCTCGTAACACAGTGCTTTGGACTTGGGCTTTCTTTAGGTCCAACCCAGACTCCGGGACAAGACAGGAAGACAGATGTGCACCCCATCCTTCTTTGGCTCTCTACCTCTTTCTCTTTGTGATACTGCCCCAACTCCCACCAGATTTCTTTTCTCCTTCAGTAAAAAAGTTTGTTTAGAGAATTATACATGAACTTTCTGCGAACAGACCACAAATCTTGATTAATTCTAACTAGAAACATTCAGGCAAATTGTGGCAAAGACCATAAAAATTTTAAATCATAAGAAAAGAATCAGAAACATAAATAAAATCAGGAATGTCTCCCTTTTCTCTTCCTGAGTCCCAAACCCAACTTCTCAGGTCCTATATTTCTTCTCTGTATTTTGTGAAGAACTCTTGATTTTTCATCAAAATTTTTTCAATTACAAATGTCACATGATATTTAATCATTAATTTTCTTTGAGTTATTATGCCTTGATGATCTTAATATGAACTGAATAAATGGCCAATATTGGGTTGTAGGAAAAGTCATGACACATTTTTGCAACGAAAAACATAGAAAAAAATATGTCATGACTTTTCCAACAACCCAATATTTTGTATTTATATTTTAATCCATGGAAAAACACAGGTGTCTGATGGACCAGAGAGTAAGAACACATCGCAGGAATTGGGTGGTTCTCACCTCATGACTGCTGTGATTGATATGACCTCTAGATGTCCCTGTGTCTTTAGTAAATCCCTAAAGATTCAAAGTCCTGTGAGAGATCATCTAAGGAGCTACTCCAGAAAGCTAGAAGAGGGATATATCTCCTTTGGTTTCAGTAATAAGAGGGGGCTCAAGCACTACATATCTTGGGGGATCCCCTCCAAAAAAGACAACCATCATACTAACAAATATGGAGAGGATTGCTGGCCAAAGTACTGCCATTCTATCCAAAGAGGAAATCCCAATTGGATCCTACATCCCCAGAAGTGTCATGTTCCAGTTGAGACCAGGTGCACACCAAGGTCAGGGGTCTCTCTCTCCCCTAAGACTGGATCCTTCATAAGGATAGGTATTTTATTTCTATCTCAGACTAGAGTTCCCTGAAAGCAAAGACTGTGCTTCCCTACGAGGTCATGGAGCTTTTCTTGTATATTTTCTTTTAAGAGTTTTATAACTCTGACCCCTCAGTTAGGTTCTTGATGCATTTGAATTATTTTTTAATGTTATGTTGTTTAAATGTGGATATTGAGTTTCCCTAGTAATATTTGTTGAGACAACTATTTTCTTCTCAGTGAAATATCTGACACCTTGCCAAAAGTCAGCTGACCACACGTGGTTTATTTCTGGACTCTTAATTATCTTCCATTGATCTTTATGTGCATCCTTGAGCCAGGCTTTTTTTTTTTTTTTTTTTTTTTTTTTTGCTTCTCAGCATTTCGAAAATGCCATTCCCATGCCTTCTGGCCTCCAGGGGTTGTTTTGTTTCTTTTTGTTTTTTATGAGAAATCAGCTGTTATTATTAGGGTCCCTTGTAAGTGAGGGGTCATTTCTCTCTTGCTGTTTTCAAGAGTTTCTCTTTATCTATCTCTTTCAGCACTTTTAATAGGATGTGTCTGGATGTGGATTTCTTTGTATTTATCCTGCTTTGAGTTAGTTGATATTTTTGTATGTATAGTTGTGTTTTATCAAATTTGGGGAATTTTCAGCCATTATTTTTGAACATTTTTTCTGTTTCTGTCTCTCTCTTTTCATTTTGGTACTCACATTAAACATATCTTGGTGATATTAAAGGTATCCCACATTTTTCTGATGTTCTACTCACTTTACATCATGTTTTTTCTCTTTGTTCTTCAGATTGCATAATATCTACTGAGCTATCTCAAGTTTGCTGATTCTTCTGCCAGTTCAAATATACTGTTGAGCACCTCATTTTAATTTTTCATTTCTTTTATTGTATTTTTCAACTCTAGGATTTCTATCTAGGTCTTTTAAAAAATAATTTCTATCTTTTTATTGACATTCTGTATTTGATAAGATGTTATAACACCTTCCTTTACTTCTTTGGGCATGGCCTCCTTTAATTCTTTAAATGTAGCTATAATTAAATTATAGCTTTGAAATTCACTGAAGTTCAACTTCTGTGCCCTCTCAAAGGATGTTTCTGTAGCTTATTTTCCTGTGCGTGAATCATACTTTCGTGTTTATTTACATATTTTGTATGTTTTTTGTTGAAAAATTGTCATTGCAGATAATGGATTATAGCGGCTCTGAATAGTGACCCCCTCCCCTCCTCTCTCCCAGGGTTGCTGTTTGCTTGTCTATTTGTTGAGTGTTTTGGAGGGATTCTTTTAGTGTGCTCTATTTCCCCTGAAGTGTGAAGCCTGGGATGTCACTCCTCAGAGAGCCCAGCCTTGGGGGTGCACATGGTCACCTTGGATAGTTTTACCAGAGCCCTATGGGGTTTTCGCTTTTTCTGGTGATTTCTCTGTTAAGCTGTCTGCCCCTGCTGGTATCACACCCAACTGTCAGACTCCACCGATTGCTGGCTGATGCTCTGTTGTTTTTCATAACATTCTAGGATGTAAATTGTTCCTTAGTCTGATGCAGTTAGATCCAGGCCCCTCTGCAGGGGTAGTTTTTGAGGCCAGTCTTTGAGGTTTGTTCTGAACCAGGAGGCCTTTACTTAGTCCCCACTTTCCTTGGTTTTCTGTAGAGGATCTAGCTGTCCTGTGGGCTAGCATGTCACTCTCATGGACCAGCAGCCTCTTCTTACTTGCTTTGCCAACAAAATCCCCCTTATTTTCTAGGATGTTGTTAGGCTTGAACTTACCCCAAACTCTGCTCTGAATGAAATTGGTTCCTTTGGTGAGAACTTCAGAGTTTTATATTCTTTTGGCTTCTTTGCCTAGCAAAATCTCTTAGTCACTGCTCTGGAGCTGGGGATGGGAACGGTTGTCCGCTTTTCTTGGAGTGACACCCCTGCTTTATGAATGGGACACTGTACTGGGGAGGCAACCTCTAACCTTTTCGGATTGCTTCTCCAATTATGGAACCTCTACCCTACAAATGGGATGGGGCACAGATGATCAGGGTCCCAGTATCCTAGGCATGCTACATCTGAGGTAGAGTCACTGCATGCCTCACAAGTGCGATCTGGGTGCAAGAAGAAAGCCCCCAACCTCTCAGCTACCCTCCCCTGGGATTTAGCTTCTGCGACACAGAACTGGAGGTGATATAAAAAAAAGTTGGCAGACTCCCAGGAAGACACCACAGCCCATAGCTTGGAGCAAGGGCAGTTAGGAACTCCATCTTTTTGGTCACAACTTCTGAGAGTGAAGCTACACTCAATCCGAGTGGAAAGGCTTAAGGAAGAAACAAGATTATTCAAGTGTCATAGGCTCTTGCTGTCGTGACTGAGATTTAGTAGATTTTTTTGAATAAAACTTATTTCATTTGCTGTATACCCTTAGGACAATTTATAATTATTTTATATGTTTCATTTTTTAAAAATAATTTTTAACAGTTACAGTTGTTTCCCTGGCATAGGATCCAAGGTGTTCTTCATGCTGTCATTAGTTCTCCTTTAAGGTTTAATTTGGTTTAGTTTTTTTTTTTAAGCTTCAAAAGACTCTGCATCTCAACATTTTATGTATTTAAAGATTTATTTTATAATTTATTCTTAAAGTTATTTTATGAGGTGTGTGTACAACCTAAACTCTAGGTACATGTTTAATTCTTTTCTTCTAAATTTCAGAAGCTTCTCCCCTTCTCCCTTTGGATGGTGAGAACAAAAGAGACTGCCCCTTTTGATGAAGAGAGGGTTATATACTTAGTCCATCCTTTACTAGTGACAATTTCTTCTATTGAAATGAAAACCACGCATTTAGACCCAAAAGTCTTGATTAACAAGCTAGACTTCAAGGTGATATAGCCTTGGGTAGAAGTCAGGATAACTGGTGGTTTGGTGAGAGTCCTACCTGGAGGAAAAAGTTAGGACCACAAGATCTCTTAGGCTTTCTTATTTGGAATATATGAGTGTGGCTGAGTTCTGAAATAAGCAGTACCTGTAGGCATCATGGTATGGATTTCCTGAATGCATCCTCCAAATGAAACTCTTTGGTGCAATCTGAGTAGACATATCATAGTATTCAGGAAACATAGTTCAGGTATCCACAGTGGGATGTACACAGCCCCACCTCACTGTGTTTAATTTTGTTGCGGCCTGAATACATATTCATCTGGAATTAATCAACCTAGGACACACCATTTAGAAGGCAGTCTATAAGCTGTTTTCTGCAAATGTTGGTGACAGGAATTTTTCAAAAAACAAATAATTAGTATGTGCCATGAACCATTGCATACATTAAAAGGGGATAGAAGATATATGAGACAGTGCCCCATACTTGAAATGTTTACAGTCTCACATGAAAAAAAAATTGTGCATGATAATAAATTATATGCATGACCAACAATATGTATTCTGGAAATTTTTCTTGGTAAAGCATTGTCTGGGAACCCATTACAGGTGACATGAGATTAAGATTGGTTCTGGAAAATAGATTTTCCAAAGGCAAAGAGAAGAGAGGAAGGTTATTCTCAGACAAGGAACCAGCACAAAAAGGAAAGACAGTAAAACGAGAGAGGAGGAGAGAAAGAGAAAGAGAAAGAGAGAGAGAGAGAGAGAGAGAGAGAGAGGTCTATTGCTCAGAGAAATAAGGTCACAGATAGGCACCAGGAATGAGAAGTGATGGGTGATTCTCAGGGATAGGTTACTATCCCCACACCAGGATAGGATGCTAATAATAATGGGAGTCACATCATTTAAAATGCTATCATTCTATTTTGGTAGATTTAAGCTGACTAGTTCCATTCTTTCTCTAGAACCAGAGTTAGCCTGCCTCTCTGCTTGTCCATCTTGCACTTCCTGTCTCGTGTTATCTATTGATGTTTCTACATTACTTCTGGAGTGAAAGCTTTGAACCATGAGATGGAGCTCTCATTGCTTCTTATGTGGAGCTATTATTGCTTCTTGTATCCAGTATGCAGTAAGTGCTTAATAAATATCAAATCATAGAATATTCACAGACTCAATCTGAGCCAGGAAGAGAGATGGAGGACTCTGTATTTCTGGGGTCCTGACCTGGAACAGGTTGGATTTGTAAGTCTAGTTGGAGGACAGGACAGCTTGGGGGCCTCACAAAACCTCACGTTAGGGGAGGAGCAAAACTAGATGCTGATCTCCTCCATGGAAAGTGCCAACTCTGGTGGAGATGACCCACAACACCATCCTGCCTGTAATGAAATTCTTCATACTGAAAATGATTGAAGTTAGAGACTTCTCTGGACACTATTATGAGTAGTCATCTGGAGGGATCGGGGGGCCTGGAGAGGAAGCAGGAAGCTCCATTGGCCCAGGGCAGAGCCTCTAGAAGGACTCCTCAACCCTTAAGTAAGGGTGGAGGGGTTGGACAGTTAACCTGGTGGAAATGCATCTATGATATGTGAGGTCTCAGGAGCGTGGGTTTATGTGGTGCAGGTCTGGGTGGGTAAAAGAAACAATGGGTAAAAGAAACATACTGAGACCAGCATTGCTTTGCCTCCCACCAATGCTTAGTGTGTGTGAAGACTTCCTAAGGAGAATTTAGGGCTATTTCTGATGCCTGAGGGGGAGGCGGAGAAGGAAGAAGAGAGAGAGAGGAGAAGGACGTGAGGAAAGGAGTCTCATCTCCAAGGGCCTATAAATCAGGCGCTCTCTCCAGGGCCCTGTTCTCACGGGTTAATAGGCTTCAGACCATTCTCTCTTTGCTCTCCCTTTATCC
Source organism: Aselliscus stoliczkanus (assembly GCA_033961575.1). Lineage (NCBI taxonomy): Eukaryota > Metazoa > Chordata > Mammalia > Chiroptera > Hipposideridae > Aselliscus > Aselliscus stoliczkanus. Next base: position 105,304,540 of record CM066739.1, read on the forward strand.
AAGCCACACATCAAAGCCTACTTCCCCCCAGGAAGTTCGGGTGAAGCAGGTAAGCCCTGAGAATCCAGCTCTGCAGCATCTGGGGCTCTAACAGGTGCCCTTCTTCCAGCCTCATCCTGCTTTCAACCCTGGTTAGGTGCTTATCCCGCATCCCACACCCCAACCCTGCTACCTTTGTCCTGTATATAATCTGAAGCCTTCACAGACTTCCCCTGTAATTTCCATCTTGTTCTTTTACTCAACCCTTTCCTGAGTCCCTGCTGTGTGCCAAGCCTTGGGGCACAGAAGCAGGCGAGACACGATCCCCACCATCAGGGCATCTCATTAATGCCTTTTGACTTATCTGTGCACATCAGCAGCGATTCTGAGACAGAAATGTCAGATGAGGGTATTCCCACACCAAACATCACCAACACGAGCTAATATCAATTTTCATGAAAGACGAAGGAACACTTTTCACTCTGCGGGAAGCTTTTCCTTGGGGTCCCCTGATAATAACATAGACAGCTCCCTTCTTGCATTGAAGAGCTAGCAAGGTTTACGAATGGCTTATTCTGCACACAATTCTCAGCCTGTTGTGTAAGGTGAGGTCCACCCACAGATTTCTCTGTATTATTTATGAAAGGGTGTCCACAAAGGGCTTAGGTGAGGAACGGTGACCACAAGAAGTCAAGATCCACAAAACAAAAATGAGTGGGATTTTGTTTTCCTCCTATTTTTTGTGCTCCCCAAACACAACATCTATTCTCATGGCAGGTAGATTGTTTCATTCAACAAATATTAATTAGCATCTTCTTTATGTTGGGGACAGTATCAGGCCCTAGGAATGCAGAAGTGATAAAGACAAGGTCCCTGTCATTAAAGAACTGTTTAATAGAGATAGGACAAGTATTTAGGTCACCTTGATCCCAAGCAGCGATAAACCCTGTATCTATGAAGTTCAGAGATGGGAGGGCTCGGATGTGGCTGGGAGACCAGGCAAGTCTCTGCAGAGGCAATGACATTGAGCTGGATTGGGGCAGCGGGGGAGTGGGGGGAGAGGTGGACAAGTAGGGTCTTCCTCAGACTTGGGCGGTATGGTATTGAACTTGATCCTCCCCCTCCAATCCTACATAGGACTCAACAGCAATTATTTCCCCACTCAGTCCTCCAGGAATGTCATCTAGACTTGTTCATACCCACCTCCACTCAGGTCAATCTGAAGGCCCCAGCCTTCTGGTCACTAACTCTCATGGGGATCCCTTTGGCCCATATCCCAGCTGTGTGTAGCTGAGGAATCCATCCCTGGGAATTGTGAAATATCCGGATAAATAATCCACTCCATGACTGCCTTCCAATAACAAGTAGCCTGGAGGCTTCAACTGGAGGGTGTATAAAAGGCCTCTCCTTTCCCGGCCCAAAAGGCCTCCAGACTCCTCCTGGGGTGACTTGTCCACACAGCTTTCTCTAGGGTGAGGCTCCTTCTGGGTGGGGAGACACTTGGGTGTCCCTTACTTAGATGCTGCTAAGGCAGCCCCCATCTCTCCTCTTGTCTCTTCTCAAGGAACAGATAAGCCCAGGAGGAGAGGTTTGGGCAGGAAGAAGGAAAGGGAAGTGGGTGCCCGTAAAGGACCTCCAGTAAGTGATGGAACATGGGAGAAAGCCATGGGAGCCACAGGGCTGAAGAAGGAGAGAAGATATACACAGGCCTAGGAGTCTTGGGGCAAAATAAGACTACGTGAAGAAAGAGCAAAGACTTGGTTATTCTTTACATTTGACCATGGTGGATGTTGGCCTGAGGAAAAGGGACTGTTTAAGAAGAGTAAATTATTAGCCTGGTGGTTGGTGAGTGGGACCCCTGGGAGTTCCCACCATGCTTTTTTCCCTAATGTTTAGCCATTCCAAATCTATTTTTTCCCTCCCAGGGTGGATTTTAGCAGGAGATCTGTGCCAGGCTCCATTTTCACATCTGCAGATCATGGAGAAGAGAGACAGGCACCCAAGGCCCTGACCTAACCTAATGCTCTTTGTCCTTCCAGCTTCGACCTGCTAGCCCAACGATGTCACAATGGAAGCAGCAATCTTGGGAGCCCCCAAGGGCTCCCAAATGCTCCCCTCCGCAGTGCCCGGCTCCTGGTCCGGCTCCCTGCCCTGCTCCTGACTGCAGACCCTGGTCAGGAGGCTGTGGTTCTGGTTCCCAAAGCTCCCAGGCGCAGAGCCCGGTCCATACTCGGAGGGCTCATCCAAAGCTGCGCTGCCTCAGTGGTGGTACAGTCTGCCACATCAAAGAGGAAGAATGTTAGGGGGACCTGCCAGAGGACGGGGGCATGGGGACAGTGGCTTTCTCCCCATGCAGGCCTCATTCCACTTGGAAGCTCAGGACCCTCCCTCTCTTTGGGGCCAGGAAACACTTAAGAAGCAAGAGCTGGGCTAAGACACATTTCTGCTTCGGCCGTCCACCCACCCTCTCAGCTCAGCAATAACACAGCGGAACCTGCTTCAGCTGCAGCCCTGGCCTCTGAGACCTCTACAGGTGGATGCCGCCCCTCCTTCCCTCCTAAGACACCTGACTGTCAACATTTCAATAAGACAAATGGTTTGAGATTGATGTCTAAGTTCTCAGCATCCTCATAGCCCTCAGCCAATGTCATCACATGATCCTAACACCGAAGGCCTCAGTGCAACAAACTGTGTACCTACTGTGCACTGGGCTCTGTGATCACAGATGCACTGACTGTGCACTGGGCTCTCTGATTACCAAGGCAAGTAGGAGATTTGTCTCTGCTCTAAAAAAGCTTACAGTCTAGTGGGAGAAGCAATGGACTCTCTCAATTGAAATCTGTGGACTAATAAATCTCATGTTAAGCAGATTGGCATTTTTTTTCTTCCTTTGTGTCTAAAAGAACTTAAAGGAGAAAAAAAGGACAAAGGTCAAGGACAACAGGGAGAAGCTCATCCTGATGGTGTCCATCAAAGGTGGTGTTCTGGGCGTTGGAAGGAGAAATTTGAAACAGAGAACAAGTGCCTTAGGGGAGAGGAGCGCAGGCTCCCTGGGATGGGTAGCATTTAAACACAGCCTTTGAAGTTTAGCCAGCTGGATTTGGTGCTGCGGGCAGAATGAGGAAGAACATTCCAGGTGGAACAGCAGAGACCAATGCCTGGCAAGTGGGGAACTTGCCAGCGGCATGAATTTCAACTTGGCTCCATCAGGTGTGAGATGATAATGTGGACCATTCATGACCTCAGTTCCTTAGGATCACTCAAACCAGCCAACTTATGGAACTAAGGTATGAGAGCCCAGCTACCGAAGTACTGTAGTCTGTGGAAGTCTGAGTCAAACTCAGGGTCTCCAAACCTAAGATTGGGGGAACCTGAGGTAAATCTAGGGGCCTGGAGAGGTTTGAGGTGCAATTACGGTGCATATCAGTATAAGTTCCATGGAATGATTTTTTTTTTTAAAGATTTTATTGGGGAATTCGGGAGGGGAACAGCATTGGGGAACAAGGGAAGGGGATCAGACAAGTTGCTGTCCTTTTGTTCTTCAGTCTAGTTGTTGAGGACATCACTTCACTGGCCCATGTTGGTATGTCATTGCGCTCTTCTCTGGTGAGGCAGATTGCCGGCCTCTGGTCAGCGGCTCACAGCGGCTCTTGGCAGCTCACACAGACTGCCGGCCACTCACGCTGGCTGCCGGCCACTCAATATAGCCTATGGCAGCCCACTGCAGCAGGAGTTACAGCTATGCCAACCTGGGGACTCACAGCAGCCCAGCTCCAGCTGTTGTTCACCATCTTAGCTGTAGAGGGCAGTGTCACTGGCCCTCATGTGGGATCTGAACCGGCGCTGCTGGCATCCCAAGCCGGCTCTTAACCAACTGCGCCACTCAGCCGGCCCCACGGAACAATTTTTAACTGATCCTCAATTTTGGGGGGAAGGGGGTGGGGACACTGAAAATATTGTTTCCCAAGTACCAGGGTTCTATTGCAAGGATGCCTATTTCCAGAGCTTGGCAGTCCTCCTGATTTTGCCTCTGTTGTGATGTATTTATATATAGTCCTGTAGATGTATTATAATTGTATATAATTATAATTTTACATGGAATTTTGCTCATTAAACAAACGATGCTGGTTTCATTGTTATAAAGATTTGTTAGTGTAGATAAACATAAGGAAAATGATTAAGACCAACCTCAAATCTCATCACCTAAAAATAACCACTGCTAATAATTTCATAGGTATATTTCCAAACTTTATGAAAATCACAAAATGGGATCATTTCAAAATACTTTATAACCTGCTTTTTTTTAAACCTAATATTATAATTTTCAACACTCTTCTATACTAATAAATATTGATTAATACTTTTATACTGTATCCTGTGAAGACATCACAATTTGTGTAACTAGTTTCCTAATATTGGGCACTCTTTTGCTGTGAACACAACAGTAAAATAAACATTCTCATTGGCGATTCTTCTCAGTAATTTTCCTAGGACATATTTTTGGAGTTGGAATTCTAGAATGGTCAAAGACTAGGAAGATTTCTTTTGTTGTTCCAAACTCTCCAGGAAGATGGCATCTTGGGAACAATGAAAATGCCTCCATATAAGAAAATCACTTTCAGGAAAGGGATTTCTTTATTCAAGAGTGAGAATGAGCACCACATAAAAAAAAAATTACTCCAGCTAAAGGAAAAATCCACTTTGTGAGAAGAAGTGCTTTCTGAGAAACTTGACAAGTATCCACCTATTTTACTGTTGTGAAAAAAGTTTTAGATGCTTCTCCTTTTGATGAGAAAAAAGTGTTTTATGTTGTACAAAGCAGTGTCTTTTAATTTTTGATATATTATTTCTTGATCTTCCATGTTTAACTGATAAGTATTAAAATATGATTTTAGATGTTCTGTTATGTTTATGTGAGAGGTTTTTTGGGGGAAAATATCAATTTTCTCTAAGCAAAAAGAAAAATATCAATGTTCTTGTGTATGAGAGACTTGTCTGTCCTCTGTTTCTTTTAACTTATTCAATCATTTATTTAAGTCAGTATGGACACATGGATATTAAATATCTGTTATATTCTGGATTGTAATCCAATGCCATGTTATTCATTTTGTTGTTTATATTGTTCCAGTTTTGGGAGCTCTTTCAATCAGTCCCTGTGTCTTCTGTCATGGCACCATTGGGTTCTTTTGTAAGCAGTTCCTCACTTTCTGACACTATAAGGGGCCTCGGGCTCATTTCTCTGCCTCAGACTTAGATTCAGCTATTTGTCCAGTGAACCCTGGTTTCTTTCATTGAAAAAAAAATGTATAATAAACCAAGATCTGGGTGCTGGTTGTGTTCGTTGCTACTGGCGTGTCATTGCTACTAGGCCTTCTCGTTGGATGGCGCTTGGAAATCTACATGTGTATATTAACGAGGGTATACACACATTTCTATAATTAGGTCAATAGTTATCCATCTGTGTCTATATTAAGCTAAACATGAGTTCATACTGATGTCTTCATCTCTAATTCAGTATTACATGGTTTATTCTAACCTCTTCCTTTGCTTCTCGGCAAGCTTCCACTCCCACGGGGAGACACATAGCCCCCACCATCCACACATTCATCTATTTGTTCAATCCCAGAATGTAGCTCTGGTGTCCTCCATTTTGAAAATGAAACCCTGAAATGCCCACCTAGCATGTTCTGTGAGCAACTTTTTCCCAGATGTTCACTGAAGAGGAAAGAATAAGTGAACCTGGGTCTTAAAGCTGAGTAAGGATGGGGCAGGATAAAGTTAGGACACCCTGAAGATGAAGGGACTGAATTGAAATGGACTGTCATTCCATGAGGATCTCCACCCACTGGAAATCATCTGCCAAACATAGACTCTGCCCAGCTTCCTCCTTCGCCATCCCACCTTAGCAGACCCACTTCACACAAACAAGCTCCCATCATATGGGCACGAAGAATAAGGTCCTGGACACCTTGTGTGGGGCTATGGGCATATAAAGCCTCACTCCATACCAGGCACAGGTGAGAGCCAGTTTCAATTGTCCCTATGAACCAGGGCAGGAGGGGTCATAGGATTTCTGTAGTCACAAAACTACAGGTAGAAAATCAGAAAGCAATAGGGAACAGCTCATGGATAGATAAAAAGGCACAGAAATTCAATTTGCAACCTACATAATTACTATCCCACAGATACGATTAGTGCCGAACTTCCTGGAAGATTAAATGTAAAGAAATGAAAGGTCGTGTGTGTGTGTGTGTGTGTGTGTGTGTGTGTGTGTGTGTGTGTACCTAGCTCATGGTACTACCAGAACACTCTAGGACAATATTTCCTAAACTAGCAGAGTCACCGGCGGATATTTAAACAATGCAAACCCTTAGGACCCATCCCTTGGAGATTATGACTCAATTGGTTTTAGTTGGGGGCCAGGAATCTGCATTTTAAAAGTGCTTCCCCCGATGGCTCATATACACAGCCAGGTTCAGAGCCCCTAATCTATCACAGCACAGAGAGCAAGACTGAAAGAACAGTTTACCTGCTTCATTTAATCCACTCCTGGGTTGGCCTTCTTGCTCTGGGCCCTAGAGACCACGTGATCTGCCCTTGATCTTAAATTCTCCAATACTCAGTTTTTCCCTAATGCAGTCATTAATACCCAACTCATGGGGTTGTTAAGAGGAGACAAATAAAACATGTGAAATGTAGTACAAATGTGGGGAATGTGGGGGCTCCCCTTATATGACCACAATCTCTAAAGTATGAATGCCTTAGAACTACAGGTTCACAGAATGGCAGAGCAGAAGGTTCTGATGTCACAGGTGAGAGCACAGACCCCAAAAGTCTGAGCAGCTTGCCTGAGGCTTTTTCACACCTGCCCCCATACCCTTATGTTTTATAGTCCTGGCCCCAGTAGGTAAAGATAACATTACCAACCCAACTGGAAGCAGGCTTTGCAGTGAGGGCTGCCTTTCTCTTAAGATGTGTTCCTTGCAGGATGAAGGCTACAGCCTATTGTGTTATCCCCTTTTGATACAGTGGATGAAATGATGGTGACTAAGTAAGCCTGTGGTTGTGACGAGCCAGAGATATTACCAGTACAGGAGTGTCTAAGACTGGGAGGAGGATGGGGCACATGGTCTGCTCTGCTCATCTGGGTGGGAGGAACCCACCTTGAACACCAGAATAGAGGGATGAAGTTAAAAAGGAGTAAAAAAGCTCTGTTGGTATAGGTGGTGTGGTCTTCCTTTTTGGAAGATTTAGAACTATCTTCTTAGGGATCATTGCCTGGAGGAAAAGCCAAGGTGATCTCTCTTCATCCCTTCCTATCTTGGGACTGAAAACCACCTTTTGATGGTGACATTTGTAAATACAAGACCCAACAGGGTGTTTTAGCTGTTTCCTCGCTCTCACTGTGGTCAAGTGAGGGGCCAGGGTGGAGCCTGGGAATGAAGGAGGAGGTCCTTCCACTGGTTACATAGAAGAAGGACCATCACAGCTATGAGATGATAAACCAGGAAGTCACCAGGTTCTGATGTGATAGCAGCCCCAGGTGCAGAGCTCTCATCATGTCCTCAGAGATCAAGATAAAAACAACAACACTCATCAAGTGAAGACACTGAGGCCCAGGAGAGGAAAGTGACCCCAGCATCAGGCCTGGGCCTGTGCCTGTGCTGCGGGGATAACCTGCTATTCTGATCCAAGGGACGTTTCTGCCATTGAAGATATTAGAGAAAAGAGGAGCCATCATGCTGGTACCAGGTGATACCCTCCCCCCTCCGTCTGACAGGAAGAGGACTTAGAAGCTGGGGAATACCTGGGACTGCAATAAATTATGATAGCGTTTATATTGTAACTACAGTTCACAGACTACTACTGAATGCTCACACAGTGTTGGTTCCTTTGCCCATAATATTCCTTTTAGCCACCATATTATACATGGCTGTCCTATGTCTCTAGCTCACACGATACAGGCAAGGGAGGACAACTGACTTTTGAGGTGACCTCACAGAAGTGATGAGGATGTATCATGCTAAATAGGTCTTATCCCTTTCTTTTGTCCACAAACTGGAATGGATTAAGACCCACTGGGCCAAGTCATTGAACATGGGTCATGGGTATTCCCTCCATCCCAAGAGAAGCACAAGTAGCACGGGTGCTTCAGTGACCCAGGTATGAGTCCCACTGCCTTCGGGAGGATCAGGAATCCTCTCCCAGTGCCCCTTGCCAGAGTCAGACCCACAGGTGACCCGCCCACTGAGATTCTGGCTCGTGGGGGAGGGCTGTTCAAAAGTCTGACTGCTTCGGGCAGAGGAATACCCTTGTTTGCTTTTCTTTCATCACTTGGGAAGCAGCTTGATAAGAATCGCATGCATGCCAGCACTGACCTGGCTGGTACCTCACCCTTTTATTAAGGGGCACACCCAAGATAGACGGGAATCCATAGCGCGCTTGAACCTTCAAGCAGGCAGGATGGTGATGCAGTGCTTAGGCAGGTGACAGTACAGTCCAGGAATGTATGAGCTATACCTAGACAGGCCCTGGCCAAGTAAAGACCCTCCCATCCCCTCCAGCCAGCCCCTCTGACAGAGATCTCACCCAGGTCCAGCTCTGACCCTCACATCACACCTGTAGCCTGGCCATTCACCACAAACATCAGCTTCTTCAATCACCAAATCAAGGTACCTATGGCCATCAGACCCAAGTAATCTAAGATGTAAATCTCATCATGTCCCTCCCTTACATAAATGCACAAGGATGCTCCTATTAGTTCTGGTCACACATTTTCAGCAAGGTGATCCTGTTTTCAAACTACATCAGATGTATGCCTCCAAAATATAAAGCAGGTAAAGATAGAATAACTCTGCCACCATTGGATATGTGAAAGGCCCAGCTGTTGTCTGCTCAGGCTCCACTGCCCCCACCCTCACCCGACCCCCCTGCAGCCCAAAGAGTCAAAGATTAAGGATTAATGATATTTTAAAATGTGATTCCAAGTTTTTAGGAACCCTCATATAAGTAGGATGATATGAGGAAAAGGAAGGAAACTAAAATGTATTTTCAACCTACTATCTGTCCAATGTTATTTGCATTATGAGTTTCTTATTGTTCATCCCATTTTACAGATTGAAAATAAAAGATGAGGCTCCAAAAAGATTAACATAACCACAGTTCAAATGCCAGTGCTCCAATTCCAGACCCACCTTCTCCCAGCCCCTATGCCATGTAAAGACATGAAGCTGGTGCAAAAGACAATGGCAGCCACGTGGAGAGAGAGCTGGGAACACGACAACACAGCAGCAACCCATTCCATGGGAGGTGGGGCTCGTGGAAGAGGTGACATTTGAAGAGATGACGTTTGGACATCCCTGGCAACACGGCTCTCGTGTTCCAGGCCCTTCCTTCCTTTCTTTCCAGCTAGTGGCCCACGTCTTGCTCTTCTCCTATATTATGGCCACTGTGCTTCCAGAAAAGATCAAGCCTTTTCACAGCTCTGTGCCTATGTATGGGTTCCTCCCACTGTCTAGAACAACAGTTGCCCTTCACCCCTTGGCTAATTCCCATGTTTTTGAGCCTCATTTTTTTAATCTGTAAAATGGGGTTAATAGTAAAAAACACATTGAGCTATTTATTGTGCTGTGACAATGCAAAGAATATGATGGATGGATGGGAAAGGTTGAGAATAAATGTTAACCCCTTTCCTTCCCCTCATATCATCCCACTTGTACCATTCCTTAAGAACAAAGAAGCATCTTCATCTTCTTGGAATTCTTAAAACCCTGCACATGACAGGCACTCAGTGAACAAATGAATGTCTTTCAAGTCACATGTACAAAATTACTACGAGAAAGAGTTTCTGTTGGGATAAATTATTTTTCATTATTGAACCAACAGTTCACTGCTGGTATTGGATCAATATAATAGAACGATGTTTTTCCAACCTTTAAAAATTACTAGTAATATTTTAGGTAGGGAAGGGGCATTGCAAGGAAGGAGCATAGTTTTTCCACAGGTCTGGACTTCAGTAGCTCACAGTCTCAGCTAGGAGAGGCACAACAAGGCAAGAAGTAAAAACTAAGTCATTTCCTCCAATAAGTGAGATATACAAAGTGGACTAGAAGAAGTTGCTTCCTCATATGACTTTCCTTCAAATATTTCACCTCCTCACACATACATGTCAGCCATTCTCTCTCCCCTCTTCATCAAATTCACCACCCCTCCCACCCCAGATAAAGTGAAGGAAAAATGCAAACCAGGGAAGGTAGCACTTGGGCTGGACACTGCCCTCTTGGAGGTCTGACGCTCATCAGTGCAAATACAGGCTTGAAGATGTACTGAGTTCACCTGGTCCAGTCTCCTGGGAAGCCCAAAGGGAGCAGCAGAGCTGGGACCAGAGCCCTGACTCCCACTGGCTGGCATTCACGCCTCCATCCTAGGAGCAGCCTGCTCCCCCCACCCCCCACCCACCCCCAACCCAGGACCCCGAGGCTGACCTGGCCTCCCAAGCTACTCGTTCTCAAGGAGTGAAAGGAGGGAGACCTCTGCCTCAAGCACAAATCCATTCATTCATTGAACAAATATTTGCTGAGCACACTTGCAAGATGTCGAGCCCCATATAGGTGCTGGGGATAAAAAGTGAGCCAATGAACCCTGAGATTTCGTTCTGTCTGGGATGACAGACACTGAAAAATCAATCCCAGCAGGGTGTAGTTGGGAATACAGGATACCATGGGGACATTTCCCAGGAGGAACCACTGTAATCTAGGTCGGAGATCCCGGGCTCCAGCGCAAAAGAGCCCAGACAGGCATTCGAAGAGCAAAGGGGCTGCTGTCCTCTACACGGTCCCTCAGGAAGGATGGCTGCAGGTGCAAGTGGGCTGGGAAAGCGCAAGTACTCCACATTTGACAGCAACTGTTTGCCCCATGAAGAAGCGGCAGCAGCATCCAGCTAGAGGCCGCGATGAAGGTTTGGAAGGTTCAAGAGAGGAGACAAGGCACAATGTGTGTGTTTAGTGAACATGGAGAGTGTATAGGGTTACCGTGAGTCATCATGATATTATGATGCCAACCTGCCAAAGTGTCTTTTTTGTTTTAATGTATTTTTCCAGCAGCTAGGCATAGCACAAAGGATTTGGCCAGGGCTGAGGTCTGATCAGTCCAAAGCAGTGACAAGCCAAAGGGGCAAAAGTTTTGCAAAACAATGGTTGAACTGATGGGCTAAGGCACACAAACCTTAGCATGGGGAGTTGCATGAAAAAGAAGTGAGCTAGTGGGCAGTGGGGAACAGACTCCAGGGCGATCTAACCCAGCAAGTTGAAAAGGAGGGACTGTGATCCAAGAAAGGGGTGCCCGGCTCTGTGCTGTCCGAGAGCTAGGACCTGGCTTCTACCCTGTTTCCCCCAAAATGAGACCCAGCCGGAAAATAAGCACTTGCATGATTTTAGGTGACAAAATATGGCACCTTGGCATACTGAATATTTTAAGCTGAAGGAGTTTGTGGAAAAGGCACCCTTCTCCCTGAAACAGGTCATAAAACGCCCATGTGAGGGGTGTGTGCCCTCCATATCCTGGAGAATCATGCTAGGGCTTCTTTTCCGACTAGGTCTTATTTTCGGGGAAACACAGTAGTTCAGACTCTGTGCAACTTCAAGCCTCTCCTCTGTCCTCTGTGGCCCTTGGTTTCCTCACCTACGTGTGGACTGTGAGTACTGGACTAAGTCCTTTCCAGCTGGGCCTTTCCATAATATCCCATTGTTGGTCAAGGTTTTAGGCTCTCTGGGATCTGAATCAGACCCACAGCGCCCTCAGCAGCGACCCCTGGGTGCTTAGATTGTTGGTCCCAAAACTGCTGATAGGACCTGCAGAATCTTAGCTAGGTCCTGGGCTGACCCCACATTTGTGGCTTTAGATTTCCATCTCAAGCATGCTTTAGATTCCTCCAGAAACCCTAAATTCAGTCCCTAAGCTGTGCCAGTGTGAGCTCCCTCGTAAATCAGGACCTTCTTATCTTTATGGAAATACTTCCAGGGTTTATGGGAAAGAGGGATGCTCTGGGAAGATACTCATGAGGATCCAGTGGTACTGAGTGTGACAAAGTGACAGAATGACAGAGCCACTGGAATGTGGGAAGTTGTAGTCATGACCACCTGGTCGGGAACAGCTTTCCCACTGTGTGGCTCATCCCCTGGGTGCAGGACATGTATAAAAGGTCTAGGACCGTACTCTCACCTCACTCCCTATAACGAGTCCATCACCTGCCTGACATTAGAAGAACAAGGTGAGTGTCCATATAGATCTGACGGCAGTTTGTGGATGGCCGGCACTGCCACACCTCAGCAGAATGGGACAAGCCATTCCAGGCTGGTGACAATGGGAACTAACTGGTAACTGCAGTACGACCAGGCTAGAGGAAATCACTGGGTGGGCTCGGAATTAGCAATCCCAGAGGATATAGATGCTAACCGGGGATCAGGCAGGGCTGCAGGCAGCTAGTTTGTAGGACAAGAGACACACAGGCAGGGCTGAGGAGTGGACCACAGGCAGAGCCCACGATGTAAAAGGAAACAAGGGAGTTGACGAAGACGGGTGGTATAACCTGGGGCTCCGGCTAGACCCCAGTTTCTCTAGAATGCATAAGTTAGGGCATGTTCCAAAACCAATTTAAGACTTAGGAAACTACTTAGTACCCTAAATTGCTGCCTTTGAAGCCAGGAGTCTTGGGAGAACCAGGACAAGTAGGAGAAGCTGTTACTAAATTCTAATTTACCCACTGCCTGATTTCTCCTATGCCAGGAAAGCAGACATACAGAACTTCAGACTCTAGATAAATACTGATACAAATTATGTTTGTATTGGCTGGACTTTCAAAATATCTGCGTTACTTTCTAGAGTCACTGAACTTGCTTCGAGATGTCCTGCCAACAAAGCCAGCAGAAGTGCCAGCTCCCTGCCAAGTGCCTCCCCAAATGTCCACCCAAGTGCCCCCCTCAAGCCCCTGCTCCCTGCCCAGCTCCCTGCCCAGCTCCCTGCCCCCCTCCTGCCCCCTCCTGCTGTATCCCCAGTTGTTGTATTTCTGGCTTTGGAGACTGCTGCTCTCTGGTGTCTCACCGATGTCCAGATGTCTGCCTAGGCCAGCCCTCCACCTGCTGTGACAGGTTGTCCTCTGGCTGTTCCAGTTGTTGCCATGGCTGTGGGGGCTGCAGCTGACCTGCCGCTTCGGAGGAGCCCAAGACACAGCCAAGGACCAGCCCCAAATGGACGTCTTTCGTCACTCTCAGCCTTGTTCCCCGTTCTCCTGAACTAAGCCGCCTAGATGTGTAGGTGATGGATTCCTCTTTTCGCTGAGAACCTCAGACCTCCTGCCCTCGGCTGTGGTCCTAGAGCAAGGAGACCCGAATGCTACAGAAAACTCTGCCTCCCAAAACCTCATCAGTGTGCAAAAATAAAGCATCCCTTTCCTGAACTTCCTGCTGTTTGTTGATTCCCCCCATCCTCGGCTCTGTGGGGCTCCCATGAACCTGGGTTCTTCAAGCAGACCCCACATGAGCCAGCCAGATGGGACATACCCACTATGGTAGACCCTAGGCCTGAGCTATGTGAGCAGCTGCAGGAAGGAAAGATCCAGAGGGGAGCAGTAGGGGGGTGTTCCCCATGATCAGCTCCCTCACTGCTATTGCTGCAGCTGCCACCATCACTGAGCTTTCTTCTCCCCGTTCAGGGCACACTGCTTCCCAGCCCCAGAGTTTAGCCACCACACCCTTCTGATTTGGGGGACTCTCATGCTCAAGAAGGAAATGACACCCGGGTCCTAACTGAGTGGGCACTGCTTCTCACACAGGAGCCAGAGCCCACCCCACAGCCCAGGAGGTATGCTGCCCTGAACACTTTTTGCTACCTACACTCTGTGCTTTCTTTTCCTCGTCTATTCTGTGGGACAAATGGCATGAGTTTCGGGTCAATTTCTTAAAGCCCTGCCCTTCCCCACTCAGCAGTGGGCCGTAGGCAACTGCAATGCTTCTGCCCCTTCTCTAGGACCCAGGTTTCAATCACAGTATTGAGACACTCTGTGCCTATCAAGCCGGTGGGGACACAGAAAAGGAGGAAGGTCAGAACCCCAGAAACCGTACATGATCCACAGCTTAGATTCACGAAGCCATACCACATGGTAGTATGTGCCACACACGTGAATGCCACCCTTTAGGTGTGTTGTTGCAGAAGAGATATTGAGGGCTGCCGCTCCTGGCCATCCTAGTGACCAAGAGAAAGTGTTGTGAGACATGGTTGGCCGGGACAGCCAGGTCACTGAGGGCTTTGGGGGCCAGAAGGAAGGTGGTCACGGCCACCTTCCTTTACATGCCAATCAATACTCAGTCCGAGAAAGAAATCATCTAGGTCTGTGGTTTTCAGCTCTGACAAAAGGAAAAGTAGGAGTCCAGAGGGGTCTTTCAGGAATTCTTGAGATGTCTCTGATACGTGTGTGTGTGTGTGTGTGTTGAAAATGCTGTGATAATATTCAGCATGCTCACTCAAAAGTGTTAAATGGTCAGTGATAAATGATAACACCTTGGAGATCATCAGGCTCTTCAAGTATTCTGAGCCATTAGTCTCACCAGCAGGTGTCAGAGTTAATGAGATGCTGACATCTTGTAAAACAATGTCTGACAAAACCATTCATAAAAATGGGCGCTCTCTCTCTCTCTCTCTCTCTCTCTCTCTCTCACACACACACACACACACACACACACACACACACACACACACTCATACAATGCCATGAAGACTCCTGCATTTCTGTCCTAGAAGGTTTGCAGGATTGCTTGGTGGGGACAATGATTGGAATTCACAGGTCAGTAAATTAACTGAAGAGGAAATACAGCTCACGGTTGGGGACTGTAAGGATGGCTGTATCTCCCACCAGGGGGCAGTACAGCTGAGCCTCAAACTAGACAGTTGCCCCATCAATGAAGTCATGAATTACTTGGACATTCTTATACTACATCACAACCCTGAGGGGCCTCCTGAATTCTTGCTATTGGTGAGGCTAATCGGAGCTGAGGAGAACATAGTAATTAGACATATAACTTATAAAGTGATCCCCCGGTGAGTCTAGTACCCACCTGGCACCATACACAGTCACTGCAATGTTAATGATTGTACTCCCTGTGCTGTACTTTACATCCCTGTGACTGTTTTGTACTTCTTAATCCCTTCACCTTTTCACCCAGCCCCCCAAGCTCCTTCCCATCTGGCAACCATCAGTTTGCTTTCTGTATCTATAAGTTTGTTTCTGTTTTGTTTGTTTGTTTATTTTGTTTTATAGATTCCAACACATCTGGCTAGGCAAGATGGTCATAACCATCCCTAATTTTGATGACAGAGGCAAGAAAAACATGGGAGGTAGGAGTGGGGCTGTGGCAAGGCACATTCTGTTATTTTGAATGATGCTTAGAGAACAGACTTAAAAAACGAGTTCCTCAATTTAGATAAGTGTTGGGAGTTATGGCAGATAAACCATGATGCCCCCGCCAAAAAAAAGAGAGAGTAACCAACTATCATCATTCATACATTCAACTAATATTGTTTATTTCTTATGTGCCAGGAGCTATTATTCTAGGGCTTGAGATGGGTCACTGGAAAAAACAAACATTGCCCTTTTAGAGATTTTAGTGAGAGAAGAAAAACATTAGACAGAAACATAACAAAGAAATTATATTGTGCAAGTAGTATATTGTATGTAAGCGAAAAGCATTACTGGGGAAAACTGTGTAAAGGTGACTGGAGGGAGAGAAAGGGTGGCAGGTCATAATTTTAAGTAGGCAGGTCAAGGTATAATACCTCATTTAGAAAACGACATTTAAGCAAAGAGTTGAAGAAGGTGAAGGAGTTAGTCATGAAGATACCTTGGGAAAGAGTTTTCCAGCCAGGACAAAGGGCCCTAGATAGTGTGTGTGTGTGTGTGTGTGTGTGTGTGTGTGTGTGTGTGTGCGCGCTGAGTTAGATGGTGGGGGCAGCAAAATGAATAAAACAGACTCCCTTTCTCCTCTGTTTAAAACCTCCCAGTGGCTCTCATTGACCTCGGGATAAGGTCCAAACTCTTTCTCGTGGTGTACAAAGCCCTCATCAATACAGCTTCCACCTGCTTTTGTAGCTTTCTCTACCTCCTCTCCTTTCTCCCCTCTCTGCTCCAGCCACACTGAGGTTAGCTTCAGACGGCCATGTTCGTCCACCTTCCAGCCTGAATATCCTCTCACACACTCATCCATGTCCCATTTCCTATCTCCAATTGCCATCCAAGTCTCAGCTTACACATCATTCCATCCAGAAAGCACCCCTGCCCCCCACACCTGACCTTAGGTGCTCCCACAGCACCCTGCGCTTACCCCAAGGGCATCACACAGCACTGACATCGTTTATTATTGCTGTATTAGATTAGGAGAGCTTTGAGAATGTAAATTATATCTTATTGAGCTTATACATTTCACATTTAGGACAGAGCCGGGTAGACAGTACACACTCAGTACAAATGTGTGCTTTAGGGCTTATGTTTTAGGTGTTTGCATGATTATGGATTAACGAAAGAGCTCCTTTTGTCTTTCAAGAGAGAAGAAAGCAGGGGGAGTCTAGCCAGCAGGGGGCGCTGGTGAGTCAACCATAGTTACAGAATACTGGGGAGTGAGAACGACAGTGTCACAGAGGCTCAGAACCTCAGAACCTTGGCATTGGGAGTGAAGAGAAACCATCTGGCTTCTGATAGTCATGGACTCATTAGGCTGCTGAAGGGAGGGTCATATCTGCTGGAACCAGCCAGGGGAGACAGTTCTCACCAAAAGCCAAGCCAGGAAATCATGAATTGAGAAGAGACTGAACAGAAGTGGCCAGACCAGGTAACCCAGAGAAAACTTGTCTTTGGGGTCTTCATGGTTCGTGCATTCATTTGTTCATTCATTCCTTACTTATTGAAGCCCACAGAATGCCATCCAGTGTGTCAAATACTGAGAGCAGTGGCAAGCAGGGTAGCGAGGATGTCTGAGCTCATGAAGCCAACAGACTAGAGGAGAAGTCAGACAATTGGGGAAGTCATCATTGTGATAAAGTGTAATGAGAGGTACAGGGAGCCCCAAGAATGGATCAGGGAAGCTTTCCCTCAAGGCAGTGATGTTTAAGCTGCGATTTGTTTGAGTAATACTTAGGGAGGGTGTGGGGCTGGGGGCTGGGAAGGGCGTTCTGGGTCAGGGGAAGAGCACCTGCGGAGATTCACAGGTGAGCCGACTTTAGCAGGGATCTGCTGTGAGCCAGTCTGACACACGAGAGGGACAGTGATTGGTGCGTGGAGGTCAAGAAGAGGGCAGCCTTGCCGTTCTCCATGCAGCGAGGCACTGGAGACCATGCTGGCTCAGGAGCCATGGACTAAGGGAGCTGTGCTTTCCCTCCCTGGGCCTCAGAGCCAAGACTGACTCTTCACATACTCTCCATCTTTGACATGGCACATACCCCCTCCCATTCGGGACCTGTGCCCAGATCTGCCCACAGGGACCTGTTCAGAAGGGGTGTCTATGGAGCAACCAGATGAGCCCCTGAACAGGACCTCTAGGTGCCCTCTGGTCACCAGAATGAGGACCACTTCTGTAGAAACAGCCCAGCCAAGACTTGGAAGCATGGAGCCTAACATGGACTTCCAAGTGGACAGAGGGCTCTGAACCGTCCATTCAGGGGCACTGACCTTAAGGGGGAGAGAGGTCAACCCCAGGCCCTAAAGAGGAAAGAGAGAGAATGAAAAACAGTGATCCAGAGGGGCCTAGAGAAGAAACCCTAAGAAGGCAAAAACCTTCACCGACAGAGAAAAGCAACAGAAAATAAGGGGCTCGCCCCTTCCTCTCCCCTCTCAGAGCATGGACTGGGGTTTGTCCCTAAAGGGACAGATTCAGATGACAAGCAGACAGAGGGCTTTCAGCTTAGAAGACCAGGAGGAGGCAGAGACCACAAAGGACATGAAGCAAGTGTCCTCATCCCTTTACTCTCCCTCCTTTCCCCCTTTTTTATGCGATGTCTCTGTTCTATTTCCATTTCCTTTGTTCTGCCTCTCTCCTTCCTCTCCTCTCCCAGGCAAGTCAGAGCATCAACAGGGCAGATCTCTGCCACCCCAGCCTCCTCACAGGCTCTTTTGACCCAGAGGGAGGAACTATATGACTTGTCCCTTACTCCCACCCCTTAGGAGTCTCAGGTCAGCGTCTTGTTCTTGAAACTAAGCAGGAACCTCTTCCTGAATGACAGTTATTTCCTGACTAACTGGCGGGCACTAAGTCAAAAATGATTTCAGGCCAACACCCCACCCAAGGAGTCACTTTCCCTCCCGGGTGACGGTCTGCTGCTGACTCTGTTCAGGCTGAGGCCACCCAACCAGGGAGGCTGGTGTGGAGGCTATAGACCTGGTGGCAGGGGACTCTGAGAGGTGACCCTTCTTCCTCAAATCTCTCTCTGTCCTGGTGTTCTAGTTCAGGAGGTTCACAGCAGAGGGGACCCCAAAGGTGAGTTCCCACAGTCTTTCCCTCAGCAGCAAGGAGCATAGTGACAGCCTCCTCAGGCACCTGCCAGGGACTCCCCCCCCACACACAGGGAAACCCTAAGATGAGGCTCTGATGGTTCTGAAAGTTGAGGTGGCAAGAGGCTGGCCTAGGCAGGGCCACAGGTGTCAATGTGACAATTACTGTTCCCAGTGGGTGGAGGCGTCAGCCACGCCTGGCTCAGTGGCAGCTGGCTTGCACACACGAGCTGACTGAGGTGGATCCCCAGATGAAAAGGTGGCCGAGGAAGGAGGGGAGTGCCAAGCACCTAACAGCTATTATGGGAGAAGGCCACGGCCTTCTCAGGTGACAATCCCGCATGCCTTTGGTGACAAGGAGGGGATGAGGTGGCTTTCCATCCAGCTCAGGCAACTGTCAGGGATTTGGTATGAGGGGGATTTATAGTTCCTGTCCCCGGGAGTCACCCCATCCTCAGGACACAGGAAAGCAACGGAGCACAAACAATGGAGCAATGGGGCTTTCTAAGTCTTAGACAGAGTACTTGGAGCAGAGCTGGGAGGGAGTGGCAAGGTGACAGGGTAGGGATGAGACCAAGGCCATGGAGGGATCCACTGGCCAGAGGGACTGAGGCCAAGACAGAAACAAGCCCTTACAAGCTATTCAGAAAAGCTCCAATTTTAAAGCTTAACGAACAAGCACAAAGAAATCTCCATTTGGTCCAGACTCACAGCTACTGTCACAAACCTCAAGTCCTTCCTTCCCTGTGCTTGTGCTTCTGCACATAGAGGGAGAGAGGGAATAAGGGAGAGGGAGAGGGAAAGAGGGAGGGAGGGAGGAGGGAGGGAGGGAGAGAGAGAGAAGCATGTGTGCTTGTGCCTAGTGGAAAGCACAGGCAGTACCTGGTTCAGTTTATAAAACCAGTTTGGGCTGCGGCTTAGCTGTGGGTGCTGGAGGCTGTGGGGAGACGGCAGTTCTGCCTCAGCAGTTGCCACTCCAACTCCCACACCCATTCTCCTCTGCCCCGGTGACGAGGCTCTGACAGACCTGGCACCTCCAAGATGTGGAGTCCTGTCCTGCTTTCCCAGCCCTGGTCTGAGTCATCTTTAAAGATGGATGGATTTGGAGGTCACAGAAGAGGGAAATGAAAGCAGGCAGCTAGCTTTCCTTCTGAGAATGTCCCCTTTTTTTCTAGTACATCCACAACTCCGGAAGATGTGTGACCAACCAAAGTGCAACCGGTGCTGCCCGCCAAAGCCCCCACAGTGCCCGCCAAAGTCCCCACAGTGCCCACCAACGTCCCCACAGTGCCCGCCAAAGCCGCCCTGTTGCATTAAGCCCAAATGCTGCTGTTTGGAAGCCAAGCCTGAGTGCACATGCCTTAATAAGGACCCTGAGCCCAAGTCACCCGAAATGCAGGACAAGAGCTCCCAAAAAAAACAGCTGCCCGAAAGTCCAAAACATGGGTCCAAGCGAAATATCTTGGGGCCGGAGCAACAAAACAAGTAGGTGGGCCGTGCCCTTCCGTTGCTGAGGTTGGGCTTAGACCTCCATTCAGAAAAGCTGTCTCTCACTGATCACCATTTACTGCCAACCAGAAAAGCTGTCTCTCACTGATCACCATTTACTGCCAACGGAAGCCTCAATCTGCTTTCACAGCCCGCCATCCTGGGGAGGCCCCCAACTGGAAATGGAAGGTTAAAGGGGCTGGAGTCATCTTTCCTAGTGACCGTAACATTAGATAGCACAGGAATAAAAGAGCAATAAAAAGAACGTCGTCTCCCGTTGCTCCTTCATCTGCAAAACCATCTCACCTGCCTGGCTTATGTCTAAAAATATGTTCTGGGGTTGTCACATGAAGGGCTGAGGACCCAGAAGTATGGGAGCTCAAGGCCCCTGCTGAGCCAGAGTTAGACAGATGGACTGTAACCAGTTTTACAATAAAGGTCTTGCTATGTAGTAGCCCCTCTAGTCCCAAGGTGGTGGGGAGCAGTCGGTCACCCTCAGAGCCAGAATTCCACTTGCCCTGCATCCCTGGGTACCGGGTTTGAGACCAGAACAAGCAAGCGCAGGTCCTAGGTTCCCCTCCCCTATCCTGGGGGTTTTAGGTGGAGGGAGAGCTCCGAGGACCCTGCAAAGCTCAGGGCTGCACAGGCAGTGGAATCTTACATCACATGGGCTCTTTGGTCCTAGAGCACACTGCCTGGTCTCTCAGGCTCCATTTCCTCACCTCCAACATGAGGGTAATGGTACTGACCTCAAATGGCTTTTATTAGAGTTGAATGGGATAATCCATTTAAAGTGCATAACAGGGGATCTGACTCATAGATCTGCAAAACATGGTTCTCCTCAAACGCCTCTCTATCACCAGGTCCCTATTTCCCACCCAAAGAAGCTACCATACTCCAATAATTTGTCCCCAAAACACTCCTCTCTATTAACCCAGGTGGGTAGGTGGAAACAGAGAAATCAGCCTTATTCAACATACTTGTCAACTTTAATTTTTACTGCTTTTTTGGTATATAATTGACATATCACCTCTAAAATTTTTCTAATGCCCTTTTATATTTCTTCTCTCATTCTCCCTGCCTACCAATCCCCAGGAAACAACTCAGCTACTTTTGATCCCTATAAATTAGTTTGCAGTTTCAAGAATTTTATATAAGTGGAATCATCCAGTATGTATTCTTTTAGGCCTGGCTGCTTTCACTCAGTGAAACTACTTTGAGATTCAAACAAGCTGGTGCATGTATCAATTGTTCGTTGTTTATGACTGCTGGGTAGTAAGTGCTCTCATTGTATAGACAGACCACATTTCTTTTATCCATTAATCAATTGATGGACAGTTGGATTGGTTCCAGGTTTTGGTTATTACAAATCAAGCTACTATGAACATTCATGACAAGTCTGTAAATGATCATACAGTTTTTCTTTATTAGTCTGTTAATATGGTGACTTACATTGATTGATTTGTGAATGTTAAAACAACCTTGCCTCCCTGAGATAAACCCTATTTTGATCAGTTCACTTAATCTTTTTTACATGTTCTTAGATTTGATTTGCTAAAACTTTGTTAAGAGGTTTTGCCTCTATGTTAATGAGGGATGTTGGTCTATAGTTTTCTTTTCTTGTTTAATGTCTTTGTCTGCTTTTGGTAGAAAAGTAATGTGATCCTTATAAAATGAGTTGTATCCCCTCCCCAATTCTCAGATTAGATGTCAATGAAATAGAAAATGGAAAACATAGAAAGTCAATGAAACAAAAAACTGGTCTTTAAGAAGATAATTGATAAAACTCATAAAAATGCTAGCCGGACTGACCAGGAAAAAAGATAGAACATAAATTACCAATATCAGGAATGAAAGAGGTCACCCTAATATAAATTCTATAGGTATTAAAGATAATAGAGGCATATTAAAAACAACTTTATATAATAAATTTTAAAACAGATAAAATGGAGTAATTTCTTAGAAGACAAAAACTAGCAAAGCTCATTCAAAAGGAAATAGATAATCTGAAAAACTCTAAATCATTAAAGAAATTGTATTTTCAATTAAAAACTTGCCTAGGAGAGACCCAAGATGGCGGAGTAGATAAATACTGTGCCTGCTTACATGAACACATTAAAATTACAACTAAATCCTAGAACAATCAACCTGGAAAACCATCTGAAATCTAGCAAACAGAAATCCTATAACAGAAAATATAAAGAAGAAGTCATGTTGAGACTGGTAAGAGGGACAGAGACACGGAAAGGCCCCAAACCTCCCTGTGGCGGCTGAGAATCAGGAAAGATACCTAGGCTGTGGAGGTTCACCCCAGGGGAGCGAGAGGCCCTAACCCTACACCAGCTTCCCCAGCCCAGACTACTGGCACCGGGAGACCCCACAACATCTGACCGTGAGTGGGAATTCTGACCATCCAGGTGGGACAGAAGGCAGCAGGAAACCCAGCAATCCTTTTAAATGGCCCACGCACACAGACTCACTCACTCGCAGGCACTCACCTTGGACTCCCGCAGAGGGACGGTGACTCTGATAGTATTGGGTGTGCTCTGAGACTTTTGCTGAGTAGCTCCAGGCTCAGCACTAATACCAAACCAGAATTTACATTAGCCTGGTGGCCACAATTTTTCCCACCCTAGTGACTTTCCAAGGCCCCACCTCATTCAATTTGCATACCACATGAAGCTCTATCAGTAGCTGAACCTTAAGGAAGCCAGCAGATGGCAGCAGGCCTCGGGGAGTGCTGGCTTTTTGCAGAGCTACCCCAACCCCAGACTGGTCCTCAGAGCATAGTGTGGCCTCTCTCACATGCCTCCAGGTTTAGCACAGGCATTGAACAACCATGGATCATTTTGTAGATCCTACCAAGTAGTCCCCAGGCAGTCACAGGCAGTGGGTAATCTGGGTCTTCACTGAAGCCCCTCCCAAGAGGCGACAGAACCAACGTACTTGGAGGTTGGCTTCAGACCACAGCAGAGCACTGACCAATTAGCCCCATAAGCAACACACACAAAGGGCAGTCTCAACAGGCACCAGATCCCTCTGGGGCAAATCCCACTCAGTGGAGTAAGCCCACACACCCACATCCACACACACATACAACAGACCATAAGCTGTGGACATGGCTAAACCCCACAGCCAATCAGCCTGAGGGTCATTCCCACCCACGGATGTGCCAATAGCAATCAAGGCTCAACTATAACAGGAGGGCACACATGACCCACACAAGAGAAACTCCCAGAGCACCCAGAGCAGGTGACCAGGGAGAAGCCCCCAGGGCATCTACTATATAAGACCACCCAGCCAAGACTATGAGACATAGAAGATATACCTAATACATAGAAAAAAAACACAGAGAGGTAGCCAAAATGAGGAAACAAAGAAATACATCCCAAATAAAAGAACAGGAGAACACTCAAAAAAAAAAAAAAAAAAAAACCTAAATGAAATGGAGGCAAGCAGCTTACCAGATACAGAGTTCAAAACAATGGTTATAAAGATGCTCAAGGAACTTAGTGGGAACTTCAACAAAGAAATAGCAAGCATAAAAAAAGGACATAGAGACCATTAAAAAAGAATCATTCAGAAGTGAAGAATACAATAACTCAAATGCAGAATGCACTAGAAGGAATCTCCAGCAGACTAGATTGAATCAGCAATTTGGAAGGCAAGGTAGCAGAAAATACCCAATCAGAAAAAAACAAAAAGAAAAAAGAGTCAGCCCTACTTCAAAAAAAAAAAAAAAAAAAAACCAAGGGCCGGCTGAGTGGCTCAGTTGGTTAAGAGCTCGCTCAAGAGTGCGAGCTGAGCTCTGAGCAACAGCTGTTCGAGGCCAGCCCGAGCTGAGTTGCCATTGAGCTGCCAACAGGTGGCAGGATGGCTCAGCTTAAAAAAAAAAAAATCCAAAAAATCATGAGGATAGTTTTAGATCACTTCTTTAGGTATAAACGTTAAATACTACAGTGTAAACCTGAAACTAATGTAATATTGTATGTTATATTTTAATAAAAATCTGTATAAAAAGAAAAGAAAAATCTGCCCATAAAGAAACCTCCAGGCACTGGCAAATTCTATCAAATATCTATGTAAGAAATTATACCAATTTTCCACAAACTGCTCCAGAAAAACTGAAGGAAAATTTCAAGGGCAGGAAACCCACATTAGGAAGATGGAATCCTGTAAAGACTTCACTGTGCCTTTAGAAGGCCAGTATACCTGGTTTTCCATCCCCTCCCCCAACACTACAGCCAGAGCTGTTCGTGTGGTTAACCACAGAAGGAAGGGCTCATTTGGACTTCTTCCAGATTTTGCCTATGACAAATAAAGCTGCCTTTCCTGACTAGTCCACTTAAAGTGTTGTAAATTACATCCCCTGCCCTAGCACTCCGTAAACCCCTTTCTTACCCAATTTTTTCTAGATAGTATTTCTGACAGGCTTTAGATTCCAGGTGTGTTTATTTTACTTGTCTTCTGCATCCCACACTGAATGAAAGAAAGCCTTAGGCTGGTGGCAATTTTCACCTGGTTTATTTGATGCTGTACCCCTCATGCCATTGATCAAAAATCAATAAGGCAGAAGGGGAATAAAGGTATTTCCAATGGAGAGAATGGAATGCACAAAAGCACAGAGGTGAGTAAAAGTGAACTCAAGAGACCTGGCCCTGGCCCAGACCTGCCGCTGACCCCTCTAGGTGTGTCATCCTGTAAAAAGCCAGGGTTGAACTCTGGACCATGAAGGCTCCTCCAGCGCCAGCTTTCTCAGACGTGGATCCTTAACTGGGGAGGGATCCCTTTGTCCACAGCAAAGTTGGCCCCAGACGGCTGTGGCTCTACTGCCCACACAGTCCCAGGCCCCTGAATGCACCCTCAGGCTGTAGAACGCAAACCCATTGGAATTGCCTAGTGAGCCTGCCTCCAGAACCGGCAGTGTGCATGGGGCCTCCTGAGCCACTTGACAAGGTCTTGTGGCTGAGCTACAGCATTGCCTGAGGCCTTGCAGCCCGCAGACTGAAAGGAGGGGCAAATGAGAAGTCAGGAGACTGGGTTCTGTCTCCAATAAGCTAGTGCCCATCCGGGACAGTCCCTCCAGGTGGAATCAGGCTAAAGTCAACTGAAACACCAGCACCAGCTGGGGCATAGAGCTCTCAGTCCCCGGGAGTCATTCATCCTCAGGTCACTTTAGCTGAATCTGAGCCAGGGTACACTGGCCTTCATACCACAAAACCCAGAGCTGACCACACGGGGGTCAGTCAGTAAATGGCTGGCTCAGAGCTGGGAGATGTCTGACGTCACCTCGTGCCAACTGTCACATAGCCATTAGATGTTCAAGCACCTGCAAAGGCAGGCTTGTGCAAAGAGAGCCCACAGGTCGGAAGTCAGGACATGTGGGTTCCAGCCCAGCTCTCCTGAGACCCACTGTAGGCCCTTGGGTTACTCATGTCCTCTCTGCAGGTTTCAATGCGGGTCTGTCAGAGAGGGGCCTGGTGCCAGGGACTAGGCTGTGTTCAGAGGCTCCTGCGCTCCAGGCACTGGGCCAGCCTTCCCCGTGCATCCCCAAGGCCCCTCCAGCTCAGACACACTGCTGCCCTTCCAGTGCAGAGAATCAACTACAAATAATGTGATTTCCCAAAGAGTGAGACCAAGGCGGGGGCATTCTGCCAGCCTTGGCGACCGGGCACCGGACATCTCCTTTCAACCAGTGCTGGTGGCCGCCCATGGGACTGTCCCTCTACAGTGACCAGATCCAAGAGCAAAAGCCAGCACCGGGACTTGGAGTGAGACCAGCCATACCACAGGCCAAGGAGGGGCAGCCAGAGGGAGATGTAAGAGGGGCAAATAGGGCACAACAGGCAGGCGGGCACTGAAGCCCAGAGAGGAACAATCAGCCTTTGGGCCCTTTCGTGGTCCCATATTCTTTCTCTGCCTTGTTGACTCTGGAGCAGTTATGGGCACAAAAGGAGAGTGAAGAGCGAAGGTGAGGTTCAGGGAGCCATGGAGTGGGGACTTGAGGTGTGTGGGGAGGCGCCTGGTACAGGATGCAGGTCAAAAGATGATGTAGGTGACCTCACCCTGGGCAGAGCAGGAGGTGTGTGGAGAGAGCCAGGAGCTTAGCAGCTGCAGAGTGAGGGGCACTGCCTCGCCCAGAAACAGCCTAGGCATGGCTACCCAAGATGGGAACACAGCTCTCCTGGTCCAAGTCACCTTCCCAGGACCATCTGCCATCACCCTGAATGGTCAGCTTGCAAGAGCTGTCCCCAACATGCCTCCCTGCCAGGGCACTGAAATGCTGTGACGGGTGCCTTCTCCCCTCACAACTAATGGGTTGTGCCACTCAGAGAAGAAAGAAACCAGGAAAACAGCCCAGGGCCTCCTTGGGCTGGGAAAAGCTGGGCTGAAGGCCTCTGCAGGTGTCACGGGATGTGAGCTCATCCTCATTATGCTTGGTGGGGGCTGGACAGTTAGCCGCACCCCTCATGTGGACCCCAGGCCTATGAGGTCACACACAGACAATGAGTCTCCCCCATACACATGCATGTCTGGCCCCCAAATGGGGCAACCTGAGGGCAGAGCATAAGGCCTCTGGGCCCCTAAAATGCTGGGGCACCTTCAACCGCTGCCCTGCACACACAGACACTCAGCTCCCCACTCCTCGCTCCTTCCCACACCCTAACTTTGCCCAGTGGCTAAAAGCTCCCACATACCGTCTCCCCTCCTTCCCCCGCCCCCTAGAGCTCTCATTATGCTATGAATCAGAGGGCGGGAGGCAGATCTGACAGATATGGCCCCTGAAAACCCATAAGACCGGTGTGACTTCCTCCAGCAGGGTCTGCTGAGGGGGGACTGACTGTCATGGGCTGGGGAGAGGCAGATTCCTGCTGGGTGAGGTCAGCAGCCGAGCTCAAGGCCATGGGTGCTCAAGTGAGGATGCCTGGTTAGTTCTCCATGGGTGGGGTGTGGGGGAGGGTTTCCCTGCCCCAGAAAACGGCACAGTCCCTGCACTGCGGTGGGGGGCAGAATGAGGTCCTGGGGGAACTCAGGGAGCAGAGGGCATGAGGAGAGGGTAGTCTTCCAGAAGCAGGGGCCCCTCCTTCTGTCTTTCCAGACTGAATCCCAGAGCTTGGCAGTGTTAACACTACATAGATCTACGTGGGGCTGGAAGGAAGGCCCCTTTCAGGAAACCCAGGAGCAATCAGGACACTTCTCAAAATTAGCCCCAGGGATGAGTGTCTTCATCCTGTTCTAATAGTTCTTTTTTTATTAGGTTGTAAAGAAGAGAGTTTAAATAAACGATGTCCATAAAAAAAGCTAAAACGCCATCATTAAAAAGAAAAAAGCAAGTCATAATTCAATTTTGTGTACACACACACACACACGCGCGGGCCATAGTAGGTATCTCCAAGTGGTAAGGTTCACTACTCATTCATTCCTTCACCTGACATTTATAAAGCCCTGCTTCTGACTCTATGCAGTGGTTATGATGGGTTCTGGGGGCGTGGTGGAAAACATACCCGTCAAACCCCTGCCTCACAGAGTTTGTTCTCCAATGGGAGAGAGAGGAAATAAATAAGTGGCCTAATGCAAATAAAGGGACCTTCGGTTGTCACCGGTGAAATGAAGCGAGCCTGCAGTGACCTCCGTAGACGGGGTCATCAGGGAAGGCTCTGATCCTGGGAACTGAGGACCCTCTGTGAGCGTCTCTGAAACATGGCAGGAATTTGGATCTTATTCCCGGGGCACTGGGTCACTATCGGCATCAGGGAGGGACGAGCTGTAATGTCACTCTGAAAGATTGCTTAAGCTCTTGTTAGAGAACAGTTTGGGAAAAGCAGTAGATGGCTTGGTTTTATCTTTATGCCTTCATGCATTTCATATATATATATATATATATATATATATATATATATATATATATATATATATATATAGAGAGAGAGAGAGAGAGAGAGAGAGAGAGAGAGAGAGAGAAAGTGATTGCTTTAGCACCCTAAAGAACACTCCTTATTGATATGTTGCATATTTAATGCCAGTTTCCTTGCCTAGAACCATCCCTTTAGATGTTCCTAGGAGTTTTTACTCTTGTGAGCTCCTGTAACTATAGCCGTGGGCAAGGACAGCCCTGGGACACAGCAGGGGACCCCTAAATCCTTCTATTTGTCCCTACTGGACCTAAAGTTCTCTCCGCCTGAGGACAGAGTTTGATTCCTCACAGATGGAGTTATAAATAGGTGCTGAGAGAGGGTGGGCTATGGGTTAATGGTCAAGAGAACCCCCAGAAACTCCATTCCTTTGTAAGAAGCGATTCTTCCCACCTTTCTACCACATACTCTGTACTGGACATCGCAGACACATAACTTTCCATTTTGTGCCCTTAGAAACAAATCTCTCAGCCTAATAATGGAGATAAGCCCATTTTATAGGTGGAGAAACTGAGATTCGGAGATGCTTGGCTGAGATCACAGAACAGTATGAAAAGGGCCCCAATTCCCAAGCTGTGAACCCAGGTCACATGAGTAAGACAGCGATGGCTGAGGCCCAGAGCCCTCTGGCCAGGCAGGAAGGCTGTGTCTGCGAAAAGGGGCCCTGAGGGGTTTTCTGCTGCAGGTGCCTGTGATGAGTCAGGGAGGGGCTGGAGGAAGTTGACCCACTTGGGTGGTGAAACCAGTCCATCTCCTTCAACCTGGGAAGGTGCCCGGGCTGGGGAACGGTATAAAGGGCGCCCTGGCCCCTGCTCGGCTCAGCACTCCACTAGACTCCTTATTCTGAGCCAGGTGAGTGGTCGCTCGCAGAGGTGGGGTGGGGCCTGGGGCCTCCAGCAGATCAGATGTGGCCAGCCAGGCTGGTCGTGGGCTGTATTCAGCTGCAGTGCCCACTTTAGAAGGGTCAGTGAGCTGAGGGCTTGGTGCCATGGCATGGAAACTGATCAGGCAGCAAGGCCTCCTGTCCCATCTTTTCTCAGGACCATATTTGAGAGAGAGAGAGAGAGAGAGAGAGAGAGAGAGAGAGAGAGAGAGAAGAATTAAGAGGGGGATGCAGGGGAAAGTGGCCAATTTCTTTCCCAAAACTGTCTGATTTGGGCTGACCGTGATTTTGCCTTCTTTATGAGACCAGGGGAGGGGGAGAAGGGAAATGTTTGTGACTCTTGGCTGTGCGCCAAAAGTGGGGACCAACAAAATAAGGACAGCTTTCTGTTTGGAGAAACCCAGGCAGAGCAGCAGAAGCCAGCGCAGGCGTGGAGACCTGAGGGAGCCAGCCGCACTCTCAGCCCCCGTGCAGCCCCACACCCCAAGCACGGAGGCTACGGCGAAAGCTCCCGGTCTTGAGAGAAAGAAGTTCTAGAGCGAACAGGCCAACCTGCTCATTTCAAAGAGGAGACAACTGGGGCCTAGAGGGGCTAAGTGCCTTGCCCGGAAGCACACAGCATTTCAGTGGGAGATTTAAGGCACGAATGTCATATGACTCCAGTTCTGGGCTCAAGTCATGACCTCCCAGGTCCTCTCGGGCATGCGCTATTGGTCTCCAGGACTCAGGAGTGCCCAAGAGACCTTTCCTTTCCTAGGACCTTATCTCTTTCTGCTATAATCCCAGAAGTCTTCTCTCCTCATTGGTCAGCGGAGGTCAGGAGTGAGGACAGAGACAAGGAAGAGACTGAGAAGGAGGCGCAGACCTCTTACAGGGAAGAAGGAGGCTTCAGGAGGCCTTCCCCGCCCTCCCATTTCTACCCTCCCTCTCTGCTCCTTCTGGGGAATGACAGCTGGAGTTGGGAGGGGGGTACCCCACCCCAGGGACAAAGCTGGTGCTGAGAAACTGGCAGATTCATCAGGACTCAGCTTCTTCCTGTCTTCAGCCACCTCTCTGACCTCTCCTGTTTTTCAGATTGACCTAAAGCAGCTTCCAAGATGTCCCAGCAACAGACTCTACCAGTCACCCTGCCCCCTGCCCTCTGTCAGGAGCCCCTCAAGCCTGTGTCTCCTCCTGCTGATACCCACCAGGAGGAGCACGGGAAGGAGCCCACTCCACTGCCTGTCCCATGCCAGAAGGTGCCCTCCGGGATCCGAGGGGAGGTCCCCTCGGTGCACGGGGAGAAACACACAACTCCTGTGAAGGGGGTGCCCAAGCAAGACTGTGAGCCACAGCAGCAGGAACAGCATCTGGGACAGCAGCAGCAGCAAGTATCACAGGAACAGGAAGTGCACCTGGAACATCATCTGGAAAAGCAGCAGCAAGAACAACAGGAGCAGGAAGTGCAACAGCAGCAACAGGAACAGCATGAGGACCAGCAGAAAGCAGAAAGCTTGGAGCAGCAGCTGGAGGAGGAGAAAGCACAAAGAGAGCAGCAGCTACAGGGGCAGCTGCAAGAGGAGAAGAAGCTCTTGGACCAGCAGCTGGATGGAGAGCTGGTAAAGGGAGGTAAGCAGCTGGAGAAGAAGGAGACGCAGCTGCTAGAGCCCCTGGCACAGCAGGAGGGGAAGCTGGATCCACCTGCATCTGTCCCAGCTCCCGGCCAGGTCCAAGAGACCCACCCAGTGCAGCCACTGAAAGAAGAAGTCTTGCCCCCCGCAGAGCAGCAGCAGCAGAATGAGGAGGTGCAGTGTCCCCCCAAACATAAGTAACTGCCCCCAGTGTCCCAGAGGCCCTCAGGCCATCCCTCAAAGTGAAGAGAGAGCCTGTGGCCTCGCCTACCTCAGGTGCCCAGCCTGGGCGGCCCACTTCATCTGTGAACCTGTCTGACCTTGACCTTCTGCCTTCTGCATGTCTTTGTGATAGAGCCCGGGGCCGGGGGGAAGGTAGTTACTGCCCAGCACCTACTCCTGATGAATCCAATTCTAACCTCAGGGGGCCAGAGTCTGTGCCTCAGGACAGCTACTGCAGTAACTATTACTTCATTTCCTGTATTACGGCTGAATCCGGGATGGTACAATGATACAGAATAAATCCTGAATGATACAGAATAAACCCTAAAGCCCTGGATCTCTCTCTCTTTGCTCCTGTCTCTCACCATACAACCTGTCTGTGAGGCAATGGTTGCAACTGACTCTCGGCTAACTCCCAAATGAGCACCAACATTTCAATCCCTCTTTAAGTCTGCTCCCCAAACCATCCAATACAGTCCACAGCTTCTAAAAATGAAGCCAGACCAACACTAAACAAAAGCAAAAACAACTTCATCACGCACCTGAGAGCAACACTTGCCAGTCACGAGAGGGATGAGCCATCCTGGTTAGGGGGAAAGGATCTCCATCTCAGTCCAGCACTGCCTTACACACACACCGAGCCCAATCCTAGGCCATGGGGCAAGCGGGCAGAGAGGGTATGGGGGCTCCCTCTGGATCTGGTCCCTTCCTGGGTTTTCTCTCTGTAGAATGTCCTCATGGACTCCAAGAGTCTCCGGGACTTCTTAATCGGTTAAGGAAGACTTTAGGAAAGCAATAGAAGCAGAACTGGGCAAGGTGGGGAGAGGAGAGACTCCTGGGACTGGTCTCTGCTGGGGACTGTGACAGTGTCACTAAAGGAAGTAAAGGTTGGGCTAGCTGGAATCATGGGAGGCCAAAATGCTGAACAGGCTGGAGAAATACAGACCCAAGGTCACTGCAGCCATTACCCTCCCTGACGTGTCTGTAGCCTTTACTGCCATCAATCACTTCAGGACGTGGGGCTCTCTCTTTCCTGGGGATTACCTGCCTTCAACTATTTACCCACATCATCTCAGACAGGTTTTCTCAAGTTCCCCAAAGCTATTTTACCACAGGCATGAGCACATGTCAGGGTCATTGTTATTGAGACTCTGGCACCCAAAGCCAGTAGGTCTGAATGGCACTTAGCCTCCTTCCTCCATCCCACCTCCAGCAACACTCACTATCTTACCTCCTTAGGTGTTCTCTCTCCTGGGTCAAGATACCACCACATGCCCATTCACCTAAGTCAGAGACACGCTCATCGTTCCTCACTCTTACTCTCTCCTTCCCTACCCCCCATCATGATCAAGTCCTTGCTATCCCTGCCCACACCTTCCAAGCCTAGACTAAGGTCATTTCTCACCCAAACTATTGCAATGGGCTTCAAGCCGGTTTCCCTCACCCTCTGTCAATGCACTCCCCAATTCACCCATCTCACCGAGGGTTTCAAAAGCTCCATTTGGTTTCCTTGTTGCTTTTTATTCACTTCCCTAATCAGCCCATTACAATAGGCTTGATTTCTTTCTTATTTGCCAGGCATTGCTCAAAGCAGTTTTCATTCTTGAACATTTAATCCTAAAAATATGAAACACATTAAAGAACCATTTAAGCACATGCAAAGCACTAGGAAATCCTGTCTAATTTTGATTAACCAATCAGCTAAAACAAACTCTGGGGCATGGGGAAGCCTTCCCAAAAGGCTGCAATGATTGACTGTTGGCTTATGTGGTTTGGGAATTTTCCTAGCAGGAAGGAATGAGAGGACAATTTCAGCAAGAAGACTCTACACTGGGTGGCACCCGGCTGTCCAGGTTTGCCAGCCGGAATAACATCCCCAAGGGCCTCTCAGTCTTCCGAAGTGTCTGTGGCCTCTTGCTGTCCTCTAGTGTCAGGATGCAGAAGTGCAGGACTGGGAGAGAAAGGCTCCACACAAGGAAGTTCCAAAAAGCCAAGCTTGGGTGGTGGTGTCCACGCTCCATGGGAGGCATCTTCAAGAAAATGATCATGAATCGGGTAGTTGGTGCCCTGCAGGATTCAGAGTGAGCAGACATGTGAGACAATGCACAGATGACACTATTAACAATAACCGTCGCCATTTATTGGGCATGGGTCATAGGTCAGTCACAGTGTCAACAGCTTTACACGCATGATCTCATCTTCGCAGCACAATAACGCCATGATGTAAGTACAATTTTCCTCCTTGCCTTAGACACAAGGAGACTGAGGTTAAAAGAGGACAAGTCGGGCTGGCCGAGTGGCACATTGGTTAAGAGCTGGTTTGGGGATGCCAGCGGCCCCGGTTCGGATCCCACATGAAGGCCAGTGACACTGCCCTCTACAGCTAACAACAGCTCCACCTGGAGCTGGGCTGTGCGAGCCCCGGCGACAGTGTAGGCTGCAGCCCCTGCTGCAGTGGGCTGCCATAGGCTACAGTGAGCGGCCGGCAGCCAGCGTGAGCAGCTAGCAGCCAGCGTAAGCTGACAAGAGCCACAGTGAGCAACCATCCAGAGGCCGGCAACCAATTTGCCTCATCCAGGGAGCGCAATGACGATACCAACATGGGCCAGTGAAGCAACATCCTCCGCAACTAGACTGAAGAACAAAAAGACAGCAACTTGTGTGTTCCCCTTCCCCGATTCCCCAACACTGTTGCCCTCCTGCAATTCCTCAATAAAAAAAAAAAAAAAGAAAGAGGACAAGTCATGCCTCTAAGGTCACTCAACTAATCCCTGAGATTCAAACCCAGATATGCCTGAATCCAGAAGTCATGTTCATGCGAATGCTTTGGGAACTCATTTGGGGACTCAGCAGTGGGAAATCTCACCGAGGGTTAGTGGATTCTTCGAGCACCTTCCTGGAGGACACAGCATATGATCTGGGCTTTGAAGACTGAGTACCAAGGGTGGATCCCAAAGGGCGATAGAGCAGGGAATAACCTAAATGAGGGCATAGATGGGGAAACACCATGGGTGTGAATGGAGTGAGTGACTCAGTTTGGCTGGAGTGTAGGAATCAGAGATAACACGGAAATACCTGCTGGCCTTGATACCATGTTCTGTGTTCTTCCCACCGCATTCTCCTTTAAGTCCCCTGCTATAGACATGAAGTGGCTGAAAATGAAATCAGAGGTGTGATTTCCAACCCACATGGAAAGGCAGAACCTACCAGCCCCAGTGTCTCTTCCTGAAGAGGCTGGATGGCCCAGGGCAGCGAGGATCTTGGAGGGACAGAAGTGCGAAGACTGGCTGAAGGCCAAATTCATAAGTACAGTGGGGCTGGTATGAGATGGCACCTCTGCCTGGGAGAAGGAGAGAGAAAGCTCCTTCCACAAGAGGCCACTTGGCACAGTGAACTTCTCCTCAGGACCCCAAGAGGGAGTGTGTGGTCTGACAAGGTCAAAGCTGCTCAGATGGACAAAGAACTTACTTTTAGAATGGAGGCACTTTTCCAGAAAAGCCGTGACGTACCCTACAATGCAAAGAGACCTACACTTGGTATTCGGAAGTGTATCACTTCCTCCTTACTAAAGGCTGGTTTCGGGCCGGCCGAGTGGCACATTGGTTAAGCGCTGGTTTTGGGATGCCAGCGGCCCCGGTTCCAATCCCACGTGAGGGCCAGTGACGCTGCCCTCTACAGCTAACAACAGCTCCACCTGGAGCTGGGCTGTGCGAGCCCCGGTGATGGTGTGGGCTGCGGCCCCTGCTGCGGTGGGCTGCGGTGGGCTGCCGTGGGCTGCAGTGGGTGGCCCGCAGCCAGCGTGAGCGGCTGGCAGCCAAGCGTGAGCTGCCGGTGGTGGCCGCGATGAGCGACATCCAGAGGCCGGCGACCTGTCTGCCTCATCCAGGAAGAGCGCAATGACGATACCAACAGTGAAGCAACATCCTCCGCAACTAAAACTGAAGAGCAGGAAGACGGCAACTTGTCTGTTCCCCTTCCCTGATTCCCCAGCGCTGTTCCCCTCCCCCAATTCCCCAATAAAATCTTTTAAAAAAATAAATAAATAAATAAAGGCTGGTTTCTTCTTGGCTAAATTTAAAATAAAAATTTAGACTTAAAAATGTGCTTTCTGGATTCTGATAAGGACCCAAGATAAGGGAGAGGACAAAAGCCTCACCATACCGTGGCTCAGCCTTCCTTCTAGGAGCAGTCAGAGTGACCTTTCTCAAGCAAAACTTAGGTCAAGTCGCTACCAGCTCAGACCCTTCACAGCCCTGCACCGCAAGGAACTCGGCTCCTGGCTGGCTTCCTGTACCCACCTGCTCCTTGTCCATCTCACACCTATTATATGATGCTCAGTGAACACAGTGAGACAAGCCCCGTCTCAGGGCCTTTGCACTTACCCTTGGTCTGCCTCTATCCACAGACCTTTGTGTGGCCATCACGCCGTCATCTAGGCCCAGCTCCCTTATCTCTGCCCCCTAGTTAAACATTACCATGTTGTAGTTTCTCCAGAGCCCTCATGACTTCCCTGGAATTATATTATTTACTTATTCATTTCTTGATTGTATATGTGCTTATCATTTCTCTTTCCCCACCAGGATGTAGGAGCCTGCATGGGCCTTGCTGTGCCCTATGCCCTGTCTGCTCTGTGCCCAGAAAGTGGGCAGTGCATGGAAGGGATTCAGTATTTATTACTGCAGACACACTGGCTCTCTGGAAGCTGAGTTTTCCACGTGTGGGGTGTTCTAGGTGATTCCCACCCTTTTCTACCTGATTGGGCCTTACACAGACCCTTAGGGTATAGCAAGAACAGGCTCCCATACTACAGCTCATGAGCCTAGAAATCAGTCAGTGCCTCCAGACAATTTTTGCACTTTTTCTCCAGATGCCCCATCCTCAGGCTGTTTGGGCTTTTGTTAGAACAATGGTGGTAGGATGCAAGGGTTTGCTAGAGCGTTAGATAGGAGTGGAGGGGTGAGGAGGGAAGACTTCTCTGAACCACAGGGATGGGTAAAGTTATCTCCCAATCAGGAAACCCCTAGGAGAAAAGGGAGGGCACCCTTGACCTCATCTCACCATAAGTGTACTGAGCAGAGCTTACCTCCTCCAGGAAGCCTTCAGCCATGCCTCCTCGCTGGTTTATGTCCTACTCAACCTGCAACAACAGACTCCAGATAACTCTACAGATAACTTACTATCAATATATTAAAATCATTCTGAGGACTTACAAGGCAGAAACTATCTCTGAATTTATCTCTGAATCTTCAGTGCTTGGAACATAGTAGGTGCTCATTAAATGTTGAAAGAATATATTTTTAAGGTGTGCTTGCGTGAGTCCTCTGCTTCCACACCACCCCTTCCCTACTGTCCTGAGGTGATCTTAACCATGCAAACAGCTGCTCAATGCCATGGTCATCCAAGACCACACCCCTACATAGACCACGCCCCCACAAGACCACATCCCTATGTAGACCACGCCCCCACATAGACCACGCCCCAGCATAGACCACACCCTTGCATAGATCATGGACTGGGAGGACAAATTCCCCAGCAGCCTCACAACAAAAGGAGGAAGCCCAGGGAGGCAAATCTGGGGCTTACATCATGAAGATACCATTCTATTTATACCCTTTCTTTAAGAGAAACAGACATATCTATAAACACAAAAGATCACATACCTATGTCTACAAGTATGCATGTGGGGGGTTGGTGTGTGTGTGTGTGTGTGTGTGTGTGTGTGTGTGTGTGTACACACGCACCTCTTTTTGGATAGAGAATAAAGAAGTTTCACCTACATGACTATCTCACTCAGCCTCTCATCACCTTCTGTTTGGACCATTTGTTCAGCAAATATTTATTTGCTTAGCTCCACATTCATTTGAGCTTGCTAGTAAGCAACCTTGGAAAGCTGATATTTGGCATGACTTCAGGATTCCAGGCAAAAAGTCTGATCTCTTTACCCTGAAGCAATCAAGACACCTGCTCGTCTGGGTTCCACACGCCCACTTGGGGGATTATCCCAGCCAAAGGGTGTGTATGGAGAAGGAGACGGCAGGCAGGCGGACCCAACCCACTGTTGAGAGCAGAAGGAAGTTAGCCAGATGCCAGAGGCCAGGGGTCGTGGCCGGGGGCTCCTGGGACCCACACTTGGGATCCCCTCTTCTATGCTTTGTTACGTCGCCTTGTCTCATGCCCATAAGTGGTGGAAGGCCCAAATCTTTGCTCCCTAAAATGGAACTATACTTCAAATTGCTTATTTAATACATTTCTCTTTAGGTTTGTTGAGAGCCAAGGAGTGAGCCTGCATTTTAACATTGTAAGGATGCATTTTACATAGATAAACAGTCATAGATTTTTAGATTTCCATATATCTTATAGCTAACATAGGTTAGACCAACTTTGGAACATTCTACATTATATTTGTATTGCAATCTTTTTGAAACCTGCATATAATTGGACAGTTTTGTGGCTTGGAGAGTTGTCACATTCAAAGAAGCGTCTCAAAAAGCAATTAAATATTTTACTTAACATCAGTAGAAGAATGTCAAGGGAAGTTTCCATTAACAGTCTGACCAAATTTTCTTTAAAATCACATTTCTTACCACCATTTCTTGATATAAATAAATAGATAGATTAGATATCACACAGACAGAAATTGCGCTATGCAAAAAACAAACAAAACAACTCCCCTTCATTTCTCAAATTGCATAGAAACTCTACCAACACCCAGACACTCGGTGTGTGCACATCCTCATTTCTCTTCCCTTCTCTTCCATGGCTCGGTTGTTTACTAAGGGTACAAATTTAGCCTTTCTGTTTTTCTCTGTTGATTTTAGTTTAGTGCATTTGCCCATTTTCCCAATTCTGAACAATACCAAAAGACAAGGAGAAGCCCTCCAGTTGGAGGGACAAGAAGGTTGGTAAGCACTTATCATATTTTCCCTTTAATCTTCACAAAATCTACATCTTCAAAAGGCTGAGCTTTTTCATGAAGATGACGCCAAAAGTGAAGAAAAAAGCCCCTGCCCCTCCGAAAGCTGAAACCAAAGCAAAGACTTTGAAGGCAAAGAAAGAAAAGAAGTCCTGAAAGGCATCCAAAGTCACACAAAGAAGAAGATCCGCACGTCACCCACCTTCTGAAGGCCCAAGACACTGCGGCTCCGAAGGCAGCCTAAATATTCTCGGAAGAGCGGCCCCCAGGAGAAACAAGCTTGACCACTATGCCAGCATCAAGTTTCCCCTAACTACCAAGTCAGCCATGAAGAAGATAGAAGACAACAACACACTTATGTTCATTGTGGATGTCAAGGCCAATGAGCACCAGATCAAACAGTCTGGGAAGAAGCTCTATGACATTGACCTGGCCAAGGTCTGTCAGGCCTGATGGAGAGAAGAAGACATCTGTTTGGCTGGCTCCTGACTATGATGCTTTGGATGTTGCCAACAAAATTGGAATCATCTAAACTGAGTCCAGCTGGCTAATTCTAAATATAAAATTTTTCTTACGGTACAAAAAAAAAAAAAAAAAAGGCTGTGTGGTCCTCTGGAATGCTATGCAGGAACAGAGATCTGCAGCTCAGTTCATCCCTCCCGAGTCAGAGAATGTACAACAGAGGTCGCATCCTATAGACCTGAGTTTTCTGCAGGCGATGCCTTCCCCACCCCTACACACTCCCCACACCCCCACTCCCACCCCATCTCTGGAGCTTAGCAGGATGTCCTCTTGCTTGGGGAGTGGGAGGTCTTATAAATACTTTTGTAAAGACTTCTGGGAAGAGCAAAGTGTGCCTTATCTGCCTCTTACCCCTGCCCCACCTCTGTACTCACAGGTGTGTGCACACAAATGCCAGCCTGATGCATGTAGAGGGGGCTCATCTGATGCACTTAGAGAAGACTCATTGGAGGGCTGTCTCCTCTAAGAGAATCAGGAGTGGAGCAGGGTCAGACTAGATGACAACTGTCCTCTCCCTGAGTGACCAGGGTTAAAACCAAAGGTCCAGGGCTCCCATTGGGAGATTTTGGTCTCACCAAAGATAATCCTCAAGTTCTCTAGCCCTGTCTCTAACCCACTTAGATCACAGGCTGCTCCTCAGAAAGACTTTTGTCTGCACTCGGGGACGGGGAACCAACCACAGCCATCTAGAGGGAAAAGCTTACGGAGAAATGGGGAGCTCGTCTAGCTCCATCCACCATTTTGTGTTTGACTCCTTCCTCTGACTCATCCAGAAAGGGGCAGGTGGGGATCAAGCATTCCTGTCAGAAAGACCATGTGAGCAAAGACTTGGCAATGACAAACATCCGCCAGGAACAACAAGCAAGTCCCTATTGATGGAGAAGCAGCACAAACTGGGGAGTGGTGAGATGAAGCTGGGAGGGGGTGGGGCCATCATATGAGAATTTAGACTCTACCCTGTAGGTAGCAGGAATGAGGGGCCTTCCAGGAATTCTATGTAGAAGAATGGCATGGGCTCATTTGCATTTAAAGTGTGTCTATATAAAAACTATTTGGACATAATTTCAGACCTACAGAAAAGTGTCAAGACCAGTGCAAAGAATTCTGGGATACCCTTTCAGGCAGATTCATCCAGATACCCAAATCTCTCGATAGATAGATAGATAGATAGATAGATAGATAGATAGATAGATAGATAGATATAGATATACAGAGGGTGCCAAAATAATGTATACACATTTTAAGAAAGGAAAATTGTATTAAAATTGTAATACTTAATATATACTGATAACAAAAGATGAACACAAGTTACGTTTGACTTCTGCAATTACAAGAGGTGCTCAAAGTGGTCACCATCAGTGTCCAGACACTTCTGATTATGGCGAACTATTGCTTGAGCAACGCTGACCAAAGTGTTCACTTGTATACATTTTTTTGGCACTTCCAGTATATGTATGTTCAGGAAAAAAAAGTAAAACATAGACAGACAAATAGATACAAATATATAGATATATGTATGTGTGTATGTCTATATATATATATATATATATATATACAGATTGTATGTATTATATATGTAGGTATGTTTATGTACATTTGTATGGATATATATATATTTCTATATATTTATATCTATATATGTATACATACATATATGTCTATATATCTGTATCTATGTTTTAATTTTCTTTTTCCTGAACATTTTGAAAGCATATTGCTGACGTGATATTCCTTTGCCCCTAAATACTTCTGTGTATATTTCCTAAAAACAAGCAATTCTCTTACATTAGCCTTTCAAAATGACCCTTTGGGCTTTTGTCTAGAAGATGCTTTGCAGCTAGAGAGACTGCAGACAGGGAACTGGATGAGAAGATCTCCTCAACGGTCAAGGTGAGAGCTGATGAAGGCCAGACCAGGCTGGGGACTTCCTAAAGTCTCATATGTCATGTGTGGTGTACACCACACAGCTCAGTGAGAGATTGGTGGGACATGGGACATGGTGGGATGATGTTCGAGGTGGTGCCAGGTTTCCGGTGGTATCTGTTGGGTCGGTTGGTGGCAGGTGGTGGTGCCGTTCACGGAAATGGGGCGTGAGCAACGGGAGGGGTGGGAAGTTCAGTGCTGGGTATGTTGAGAACAATGTGCCTTTGAGACATCCAGATGGAGATACTGAGGGGGCAACTGGCTGTCCCAGGGAGCTGAGGCACCAGGGAGAGACCTGGGCTGGAAAAACAGGTTTTCAAGCTGTCCATGTGAAGGGCGTCCTGGAGAGCCCAGGGGTGAGGTCACCCATGGAGACCAAGAGCCTGGAGGCAGGTCACTGAGGAACCCCAACCTTTTAGGGACTTTATTCCACATCTTGGGATCATGCAGGCCAAAGTTAAGCCTTAGTCCCCTGGGGTAGCAAGTCTCCCAGGACATCCCTATCCTGATGGTGAAACCACTGGTTCTGCCATGGAAAAGCCAGGTGGCTGAGGAGCCAGCTGTGAGGGTCAGGGGAGTGATTTACTGCTAATGCTGGAGTTTCCTAAGAGTCGGGAAAGGGGAAACTGGTAGGCATTAATCCTCTCTAATCTGAGAGGATGGCTAAGGGCAAGAGAGAATGGGTTGCATCTCAGTGAGGTCACAGTGCAGGCCATAGCATGTCTCCCCAGGAGAGGGGCAGGCCAGAGCCTTCCTCAGTATCCAGGAGAGTCTGGGAGAAGAAGGGATGGGTGTGGGTACCAACACACCTGGTCCTGCCATCACTGCAAAGACATGGCTTGGCATGTGTGTGTGTGTGTGTGCATGTGCGGGTGCGGGTGCGGGTGTGTGGGGGTTGGGTAGGGAACAGGCGGGAGGAGAGGAGACTCCTGCTAAGATTTTAACATCACCCAGATTCCTATTTCATCTGTTTGTTTGTTTGTTTGTTTGGGTTGGGTTGGGTTTAATTTTGAGTCAGGCATCCAGAGTTCAAGTCCTCCCTCTGCCATTTCATAAAACGTGACCTCATGGAAGTCACTGCCATTTCCCGCCTCACCTTTTCCATATTTGCTAGTGAGAAGACCAGACGCAACACTTAATGGTACCCAGCTTTGGAGATTCCAGGAAAACGAAAACCTTAAAAAATAAAATAAAATAAAAATAAAAAAATAAATGCAGGGCCGGCTGAGTGGCACGTTGGTTAAGAGCTGGCTTGGGACTCCAGTGGCCCCGGTTTGGATCTCACATATGAGGGCCAGTGACACTGCCCTCTACAGCTAAGATGGTGAACAGCAGCTCCACCTGGAACTGGGCTGCTGTGAGTCCCCAGGGACAGCATAGCTGCAGCCCCTGCGGCAGTGGGCTGCCATAGGCTACAGTGAGTGGCCGGCAGCCAGTCTGAGCGGCTGGCAGGCGGTGTGAGCTGCCAAGAGCCGCTGTGAGAGGCCGTCCAATGACCGGCGACCAATCTGCCTCACCCGAGAAGAGCAAATGATGATACCAACATGGGCCACTGAAGCAATGTCCTCTACAACTAGACTGAAGAACAAAAGGACAACAACTTGTCTATTGCCCTTCCCCAATGCTGTTCCCCTCCCCCAATTCCCCAATTTAAAATTTTTAAAAAAAATGCAATCAGTGAAGAGGGCCAACTTTTTATTTTGAGAAGTAATGGAAAAGGCCTTTTATCATTACTATCCCTTCGATAAATAAAGATCACTTTAAAACCAACAACTCTAGAAAGAGTGTAGTCTCAAAAAGCAAACAAAAGCATAAGACCTTCCAAAGAAATACAAGTCAGCAAACTTATACCAACCCCTATAAATATGGTAACTTTCCCATCTCTTGGTGGCTTGTTGGGAATGTCACTGAGTGTTGACAGTCTTTGGACCAGGAATTGGGAATGTTTTTTTCTGAGTACTGGGCTCCTTCCGGCTCTAGCACCAGTGAGTCTAGATGCTTCCTGTTCCCTAACAAAGCTCTGCAACCGGGAAGGAGATCTGGCCTACGGGGACCTGGAGTTTGGCTGCTTGTACTCCTTTTCCAGTGCTCAGCACAAACTTTGCCCCTCACAGGGGAGATCTCCCTCCTTCCATCCCTTCATCACTCCCTCCTCTACTGCTGCCTGCTGCCCAGCGCAGCTCCCTGGGTGTCCTGCTGCGCCAGACACACACGTGCGAACACAATACAGCTTTCTTTTCTTTCCTCCTGGCCCTCATCTCTACATCCCCATCCTTGTCACTTAGAATCATAAGGGTTCCCTTCACTCCTCCCTCCATCCGCTCAATCCCTCAGTCTTGTGAATTCTTAGTTCAAGATCATTTTTTAAAAATATACAGGCTTTATCATAAGTGGGTATACGGTGACATGTGATGGGTTTTGTCATGTGACTTTTATATTTCTATTTTATTTTTTAATTATAGCTGACATACAATATTATATTAGTTTCAGGTGTACACATAGCAATTCAACATTTATGTCCTTACAATGTGGTGACCACACTAACTTTAGTAACTGCCTGTCACCGTACATAATTATTACGATATTATTGACTCTATTCCCTGTGGGATACATTACATCCCTGTGACTTATTTTATTACTGGAAGTTTGTACTTCTTAATCCACCTTTTCCCCTTTTTTATCCATCCCCTCCCGCCTTGCCCTTCTGGCAACCAACGGTTTGTTTTCTGAATCTGTTTCTGGTTTTGTTTGTTTGTTTCTTTAGACTCCACAGATAAGTGACATCATACAGTATTTGCCTTTCTCTGCCTGACTTATTTCACTTAGCATAGTACCCTCTAGGTCCCTCCATGTTGTTGTAAATGGTAAGATTCCATTCTTTTTTATGGCTGAGTCATACTCCATTCTATATGCACCACCTTTCCTTTATCTGATCGTCTATCGATGGATACCCCGGCTGCTTCCATATCTTGGCTATTGTAGATAATGCTGCAACGAATCAAGATCATCTTAACCTTATCCCTCCCTTCACTCCTCAGTCGCTGCATCGTAGGCCAAGTCCTTATCATGTCTTCTCTCCCAGCTGATCACCCTGCCTCCACCTTACCCACCTCACTCCCCTCCCACCTCCCTGGGCAAGGTGCTGCCAAACTAGTCTCCAAAAACACTCTTT
The DNA here is from genome assembly GCA_033961575.1 of Aselliscus stoliczkanus. NCBI lineage: Eukaryota > Metazoa > Chordata > Mammalia > Chiroptera > Hipposideridae > Aselliscus > Aselliscus stoliczkanus. Next base: position 105,347,694 of record CM066739.1, read on the forward strand.
CAGTCATGTCCCTTTTTTGACTCCCCCTTCCCTATAGAAAAATTATACCTCGTTTACACCTGGAAAGGGCCTTAGGAGTCATCATGTTTTACAAAGTAGAGAATCTGAGCCCCCAGGGAGGAGAAGCCAAACGCCCACAGATAATTGTTGTCAGAGCCAGGAGTATACCCAGGCCTTCTAAATATAAACCAATGCCTTTCTGCTTCCCTATGTGAGTCAATCAAATTGTTAAAAATATACAGTGAACCACAAAGGGTTCCCTGTGCACAGCTTAGGGCCAGAGCCCCGTCTCCTTTACAGTGCCTTGCACCCTGCAATTTCAGCTCCAGAGCCATCCTGAGTCCTGGCCCCCCTTCCACAGCCCACCGCCTATTAGCACTGAACATTAGACCATCAGATTGGTCTCTTTTTACGCCCAAAACACACATAGTAGTTCCCCACTTCACATGTTTTCTCAGCCCATTTGCTCTTGCCTGGAAAGTCCTCATTCCATTCACTGAACTCTGAATCTGAGCCAGAAGCGTGCTAGGTGCCAGGATGCAGAGGACGCTGATGAGCCCACAGTCTCAGCGCTTTTCCTTTCCTCCCTGATGCCTAGCTGTCAACACCAGCCTGGCCCAGAGGGGTGACCACTCCTCTGAGCCACCCCTCTGAGCTCCTGTGTCATCCTGCTCCATGCCACTCCTCAGGCACTGATTCATGGTGTCTGCCTCCCAGCTCCAGTTCCTGTCACATCAGGCTGGCTTTATCTCCCCGAGAAGATCACACGCTCCTTGAGAGCTGGGCCTGTGTGTCACTCAACTCCCTGGTCCCTGACGTACCCGCCATAGTGTCTGCTTCCTGTACATTTGATGACTGACTAGCTCCCTGCCAAGCTCAGCCCTTGCCCTACTACCCGGCTAGATCATGGCCCTTCACAGGCTGGATGTGCTAACAGGTGCCTAGAACTAGAAGAAACCAAGAAAGCAGGTGTGTGTTTGCAAGCCAGAGGCATGCTGGGGGGGTAAGGCCCCCTTCCCACCTCCTTCCTCCAATGCACACCTTTTGTCCCCACTACCTCCCTGTCACATTCATGTTCACTCCAGTAAAATGAGAATGAGATGAACACCAAGGAAAACCTGAAGAGAAAAAAAATGTCCTTGGGAGCCAAACGGAACCTTGGACATGGGTACCAAACAAAGAAAGTGGGGGCCACATGCCTGGGAGATAGGGACCCATGGTAGGTGAGTAGTATGAGCATATGTTTTGGAAATTGGTAGAAAATACCACCTTCCATCCCACCAACTTTACTGAGAACTGGCCTTATGGTCCCATAAACACATGGGGCTATGTGTGCATATGTGAATGTGAGTGTGTGTGTGTGTGTGTGTGTGTGTGTGTGTGTGTGTGTGTACAAGAAGAAAAGGGTTGGAGAAAGAGAAAGACAGGATGATGCGAATGAAAGCCATTGAATAATAGCACCCCAATGCCCAGGGTGAGCGTTTGGTTTTCATGGTGGCTTCCAGATTACCCATTTCTTTTCTGTCCTCTGGTGGTAGAAGCAGTGTGTTCCTCAGGTAGCTGAGTCAAGAACCACAAAAAGCCTGCTCTGGGTGGCTGGGACTCATGCTAGAAAAGATGACAGATTTAACACCCAAATCTCAGGAGTGAGCTGATGTTCATACTTTCTCTAGCCATGCAGACCACACTCCAGGATCATGTGGGTTTGATTTTTCAGCTAACCCAAGTCAAAAACTCGAAAAGTATCTGTAAGCGTTGGACATAGGAGGAGGATAAGAGGACATGATCAGTTTGATCCCCCATCCCTCTCGCAGGCCCAACTCACAGAGGCAGGCTTGTCACACTAGACCCACCTCTGCCCTGTTGCCTTGGGAACAGTGAGGGCCTGGCTGTCATGCCTAGCGCCTTCTGATAAATCAGTGGTCATCCCAGCATAACTACCCCCTCACAGCCTTCCTTCACTGCCATCAGGAACCTGAGCTGAAATCCCTTTCCGCAGCAATCTGGGTGGCTTCTGTTAGAGGGACACCAGGTCCGAGGTCTTCCCCTCCTGCAAGGCCTCCATGCCTCTGGCTCCCCCTTAGTTTCTTGCCCACACCCAGCCTGTTATCCCTGTAAGTCAGAACCATGGTTTAAAGATGAAACCACTGACTTCCAAGCCCGTGTCTTCTAGGGTTGCAGCATGACGTCCAAGGTCTTGTAAGGCTTTCAGCAGAGCAATGGCAAAATTCCATATCTGAAATTTTAAACATGCCATCCTCAGCACCAGCTTGCCTATTTCCATTTCTCTCAGGCAGGGTCTTATGACACTGGGTGGCAATGGACTCTACTGGGCCTTCAAATTTTGCAGTTACCTATTGCATATTTCTAGGAGTACATCTCACCCAAGTATTCAGAGCCCAGCTCCATGGGGCTCCCAACAGTGGTTGAGCACTTATTATGTGCCAAACACTATCCACATACTTTACATGTGTTGTCCATTTTAACCCTACTATTGAAATGCTGTCATTAACCCCTTCAGCAGATGAGGAAACTGAGGGTCAAAGGCGTCAAGTGCCCAAGGCCACCCAACTGGGGAAGGTCAGAGCTCCACCCTAAACACCCGCCTGCAGATTTTTTCAGAGCTACATTTCATCCTTTGTCAGTCAAGGAGAGCATCTAAATGGGGGCCATCCCTCTTTGTCCTGGAATCTCTCACAGACTTGGAGGGACAGATTCAGGACTGGGTATGGCAGCACTCAGAATCCAGGGCCCAGCCCTGGTGACTCCTTCAGAGCTTCTTAGTTCCTCCACCCTCTCCACTTATGATAATCATTTCTCCAGAAACATTGGAGTCCAGGTGACCTATACATAGGTAAAGAGATGGAGAGATAAGTGCCGTCTACTGTAGCCACCCAGCTTCTTTCAATGGCTCCTAATGGTTTTCTCAAGAGCAGGCAGGACAGAGAGAGGGCTGCAGCCCTCATTTATTGTTTAAATAACAACAGGCAGAAAAACCAAAGCTGCTTCCCACCAGAACAGGCTGAACATGGCTCTGGGCCTCGCTTAAATCCAAGTCATAACTGCTGAGTTTAATGGGCTTCCCAGAGAGCCCTTCACCCACTCAATGGTTAAGTTTCCCTTCAAATAATGCTCTCTGAGCACACCACCCAGCCCACCCTCTCCTGTCTGCCACCCGAGACATGCCCTCACCCCCCCCCACCCCTAGCACTGCCCTGAATGCTCGCTGGGCACCATCCCAGATGCCAAGGTTCTAAGTCAAAAGTCACGAGTGGGTTTGGAAATCCAAAGCAGCCAGGCCTCGTAAAGTGGTGGAGAGGAGTGACCAGGGCCAGACCCGCCATGCCAAGAGGGTGGCTGCCAGCCCTAGGGGGTGACTAAAACCTAAAATTTGAGGAAGGACAGGTGGATCCTACTGTGACTAGGGAATAATTAGGACACCCCAACCCTAGGTCAGCTCATGACCTCAGGCAGGGATGAGATGTATAAAAGGTGGGCAGGCTTGGAGCATCCCAAACCCCTTGACAGCTCCTTGCTTCAGCCTTCAGTCACCAGTGAACTTGGGTAAGTGTAACAAAGTAGCGTCTGCCCTCGCTGCCTTGCTCCACATGGCGGGACCTGAGGCCGGGGCTCTGGGTGGTATGGGCAGCTCTCTCTTCCATATCATTTGGGACGAACCTATATTAGTCTGCAAGTCCAGGGAGGGGTGTGGGAAGGTGGGCAGACATGGAGAGGTGGGTTTGCTAAGAGGTCAGTGTCTTGAGGCTCCTGCTGGCATGATGTGGGTTCTGAGGAGAAGGGGGCACCAGCTATGGGGCAGAGAGAGCTGCAGAGCTGCCCTTTAAGGGAGGAGGAGGGCAGGCTGCCTCGGGAGCAGGGAGCAGCAGGGACAAGGCGAAGTGGTGAAGTGGCACTGTGGCAAGGGCCTGCTCTGGGAAACAGGGACCACTGTTTCTACCCACCTGTGCCAAGTGGCTGGAGAACAGTCACTTCCCTCTCTGAGCTGTGCTTTCCTCAACTGTCATTAAGAATCAAACCAAGAGGTCCGTTTCATCTCCAGATCCCTCTTTTCTATAAATTGTCTTGAGAGAGGCTAATATGCTCCTTGGCATCCTTTTACAATTTTCAGAAATGTGTTTACTACATCGAAACAGTGCCCGTGGTGTGCTAGGCACTGTGTACACACACACATGTGCATGTACATTTAGTATGCAGGCAAATTTGGAGGAATGTATTTTGATATATTCATTGAATCTTTACAACAACCCTAAGGGAAGTGAGTGCAGCAAATCAGGGACCTCGCCGAGAGTCACAGCTGGTTAATGGTTTGGCCGGGACTCAGTCCCAGGTGCTCCTGTCCCGGGCTCCACGGGCTTGGTCACAATAGTGTGTTACTTTGGTTCTCTTTCTCGCCGTCTTTTCATCTTACCCTCTCTCCCCTCCCTCTTTCATGTTTTTCTTTTGTTCCACCCTCTCTATGTTCTCCTCCCCTCTTTCCCTCCCTCCCTCCCTTCCTTCTTTCCTTCCTTTTCTATTTCTTTGTCTCGGAAAGAGTTAAAATGGTTTACAAACATTGAGCTACAGTTTATGCCTGCACACAAATTTACACACATGCACACACACGCACGCACGCACACACACACACACACACACACACACCTTCAATTAGCAAAGTGATCAGGGTGCCCAGGGTGATCAGGTAAAAACAGAGCAGGATGTGAATGTGGCAGGGCTTCACCTGGGCCCAGAGACTCCCTATGGCTTCAGGGCTGCTCACTTCTGTGTCTTTCTGCTTCCAGTTGCACGTCCCACCCAGAATGTATCCACAGAAGCCTCAGCAGTGCTGCCCTCCACCCCAGCAGTGCTGCCCCCCACCCCAGCAGTGCTGCCCCCCTCCTCAGCAGTGCTGCCCCCCGCCTCAGCAGTGCTGCCCCCCGCCTCAGCAGTGCTGCCCCCCGCCTCAGCAGTGCTGTCCCCCACCCCAGCAGTGCTGCCCCCCACCCAAGCAGTGCTGCCCCCCACCCCAGCTGTGCTGCCCCCCACCCCAGCCATGCTGCCCCCCATCTCAGCAAACCAAGCAGGTTTGCCAGCCTCCACCAGCATGCAAGAAGTCCAAGTAGAAATAAGCCTGGACATGTGACCAGAGGCCAAGTTCCCAGGGAAATCAGAACAGGAAGCCCTTCCCTTCACTCAGACAGCCAGCTGTCAGCTGCAGTCACCACTCACCCGCTTCCGGATGCAGTCTCACTCCTGGGGACAAGGCAGTCCCCAGATGGCGGCTCCTTCCATCTCCCCCTGTCACTAATTAGCAGCTGCAGTTTCCACCTCAGACAAAGATCTACTTCTAAACTGTCTAATCATCTTGCTGACATGTACCTACATCACCTGTCGGCTTCATGGAAACTTGGGAGCATGTCTGGACACCCTTGCCAATCACCCTTCATTTCCACGCCTGTTCCCTAAACAATTAAACGTAATTCCTCTGGCACCAGTGTCTCAGTCCTATTATTTTGCTATTTGACAATTCTACATCGCTGCAGATGTTGTATTTCGCTCCTAAACCCAGAGCCCCAGGAGAGTGGGACTCCTGGACACAGGTACAGGAGAAGACAGGGACGGATACACTTCTGAGCTGGGGACACTAACAATTGTCCTGTCCTGGGAAGGAGGACAGGCGGGCGCTTCTGCAGCACAGAGACATGTCCCAAATCCATGGAGAGTGTGAATGCTTCCTGAAAGCAGGGAGAGATGGTGTCCATCTCGAGAATGTCTGCAAGGGGAAGACAGCCTCCCTATAGGTATGGAGAGAGTGAGGGGATCCCCATCCAAGAGCCACGCGGTAGAGGAGAAGGGCTGAGGCAAATATTGTAATCCAGAGAACACCCCAAGGTCTTATGGGTCAAAAGGAGTTAGAGATAGGGCCTTAAATAAAGAATAATAAAAAAGGGGCAAAGTTGCTTCAACCAAGCCAAATGCATAATTTAGGAGATACCCAACACACACATATCCACTGTCAATACTGCAGCAAAATCACAGCCCCCATTTTTCTCAAGCTGGGGAGTCTCCTGAGCTATTTTTCCCCCATCACCCTTCTATTTTCAATTCCTGACATCCCTGGGGGAATTGAGGTAACCAGATAGTTCTGACCCACAGGTAATCCAAACTGCTTGTCTCTGTAGCTACCCCTCACCCCCATCTCTCCCCACCAAACCCTTGCCATACAGAATAGTCTACCAATTGTGGTATTTGAAGCTCCTCTCCTACACCTGCCTCCCCTGCCATGCCTCTGGGCTCCAGGGGAGTCACTGAGAACCAGCAGGAGCAGAGAGGAAAAGAACACAAACCAAAAGTCTAGATTATCCCCAATATATATTCCAGACCCTGGAGGATGCAGAGTGAGCTTAAGACTGAAGCTTTTGGCATTGCGTCTCTGGCTGTCTGGGCTCTTCCTTCTCCATCGGTCCTTCTTCAATACCTCTGAGCTATGCTCCAGCCAGCCATCTATCTATGGCCAATCCATCTATCCCACCCATCCACCCATCAATGCACCCTCAATAAGCTCCTCCCTGTCCCATTTACTCCGAATGTGACAGGTGCTGTGAAAACCCAGAAACACAGCACAGGGCTCTGGACGTCTTGGTCTAAGCACCCCTATGAGAAGACTGAGCTGAGACCCCCAGAGATAACAAAGAACCATTAGACAAGGTGGCATCCGATTGAGGGATGACTGGGCAGTGTGGGGAGGGACCTCACCCCTGCCCCAGAGGAGACAGAGAGAGGTCAAGGAGGGCTATGGAGGGGAGGAAGGAAGGAGAACTTGGCCACCTCTTTCATCATAGCACCAACCACAGGGCTCCCAGGAATGTCTGCCCCTTGAGGAACTCCTGGAGAAGGTGGAATTTAGAGTGGAAGGGCAGTGGGATTTGGCCAGGTGGGGAGGAGTGCATTCCAGAGCTGGGCACAGCAGGAGCCACTGCCATGAGTGCCAGGCATGCCCCCACCCATGGTGGTTAGACCGCGTGGCCTCTGCAGCCACCCACGCCAGCTCAACACCGCAGAGAGCTGCAGGATGGCTCCAGTCTCACAAACTATGTCTCATACATATTTCCCAGAACATTGCATTCAACAGTCAAGTGTGATGTATAAAAAGCATTGAAAATTACGTACACCTTAATTGAACTCACTGAAAAAGATGAGAAGTTGGAAACTTTCCCACACTCAGATATCTCACTCAGCACAGTCTCCAAATGTCTCCACTTTACCCCGCCTCCTACATTGTCTTCCCCCAAATCTTTCCCGTGTGGGTGCTCAGCCCCTTTCCTGACCCTCCCGTGCTCAGCAGCTTAATATCAGGTTTACTTTTGCCTCTAGGGCTTCATTCCGTTTTCTCCTCCACTAATAACCGTGATTAGCACGTGTGCTCAAGGGCTGTGTGTGGACCACACTGCTGATTTTTCTTTTGTGCCCGTCATGCTGAGTTTGGATCCCCAAACCGCCCCTCTTTTGCTGGGTGTCCTGGAACGCATGACCTGCAAGTCACTTCTCTAAGTCTCACTTTTCTCATCTGCACTGTGAGGAGAATGATACCTGCCTCTGGGGGATTAAAGGGGGTGGGTGTTCAATTAGGCAAATAAATAGTGAGGATAGTGTTACCCATGATAAGTGTTCGATAAGTGCTAGCTGCTATCTTTATTATTATTCTCCAAGTTCTGACACAGCAGCAAGCCTGCAGGCAGCATCCTATTCTTGTTCCACCAGCTTGAGGATACAGGCTGCAGTCCCTTAGCGACACAAAGGTGTGAGGATCAGGGTCCATTTGGTGGTTAAGGACAAGGACCAATAAAGGAGAACAAAGAGTCTGAGTGGGTGTTCAGGGAGAAACAAGCTTTCATCTAGGGCATCATTACCCCATTTGGTGGTTGCCCTTTGCTTCTAGAACTTTCCCTCCTTCTACACGTGCCCACAATGAATCCTGCTCTCGAGGCAGGCCTGGGAGACTTGACCCACAGTCGTTCTCAAACCTGTGGGTTTACACAGTCAGCCGTGTCTTCCTGAGGAAGGCCTCACACCCTGGAGGCAAGAGCTGAGGCTGACCAGCTGAGGAAGCACCACAGGGCAGGGAGCTGACTGACCCAGGGCATGCCAAGCGCAGACACTCATGGACGCCGCCATGTTGAAGCAGGGGCTGCTGGTCCCATTAGAGATGGGAGCTGAGGGTCTGAGATGTTCCTTCCTTGCTCTCAGTAATAAAAGCTTATAGGTGGCAGAGCTGAGATGCAGTCAGGACCCTCTGGCTCTCTGGCCTGTACTCTCTTTGCAATACAGCTAGTGCTCTGAGCGCACCGGGGGCTGAAGATGCACAAAGCCTGGGTCCTGTCTTTACAGAACTTACAATCCCCCAATGCATTGGGAAAGCAAAGCCAATTACACATTCACACTTGTTTGCACAGGGAAACTTACTCATGCATGTTCACATGCTCACACAGATGACACACAGAGAGTTGTTATTTCAAGTAAATTCTGCAGCTCTGGAGCCTGGCATGGAGATCAGAAGCTGAGGCAGCACTCCAGAAGGCCCTGCTGTGACAGGCACTGGCCTCCTGGTTTCTCCATGGTGTGGAGGGCTGAGCTGGGCAGCCAGGGCAGTGGCAGGGACACAGGTAGGCAGGGGGCTTGGTGCAGTGGCCATTTGGTCCCTATTACATAAGTCATTTTAATATTTTAAGCATAAATTCAACAATCCTGTGAATAGTGGTATATACCTACTGAATATCAGCCCTGCACACAGTCACACTCATACTCATGGGCCCTTACGTGAGGTCACGAGTCACCGCCACACACCATACAGAATCACATGCTGTCACTCACACTCAAATACGTGTCCACACATACTCACAGACACCTGAACACGTAAACATTGTCATTGTCACTCATGTGCATGGCCTCAGAGCACAGCATCCAGCCTCTGTCCTTATGTCCCAGTGGTCTGTCCTCTCTCCTTTCTCCAGGCCTCTGGCACATCCCAGCAGGAATGTCTCACCATTGGCCTCAAGTGCACTTCCACAGGACAGGGTCCCAGGATGAAGGGTGTGGTGCTGAGGGCTTGCAAGGAGTGCCTTCCTCAGGAAGAACATTAGCTCCGTATTCTGAATGAAGCAAGTCCCTCGATGGGGTGTGGTGTGGGACAAAGAACACCCAGCCATCTTGGAGCCTGACAGACCTGGGTTCAAATCCCCTCTGCCCTACTTTCTCATGGAGTAACCTTGGCCGACTTCACTTTTCTCAGCTGTAGAATGAGAATAGCTCAGACTTCAAGGTCTGCATCAGAAACTCAAGCAAACAAGTAGTGGCAGCCTGCCTTCTCCCATCCACTCCGCCACAAACCCCCGGGTAGGTGAAGGCATCTCTCGGCCGCCGGGCTGCTGGCACACACCCTGCCTGGCCTCAGGGGGATCCCTAGCAGGTGATGGCTTTCTGCAGGGAGGCTCTCCCGAGAGCCACCAGGAATCTATGCAGGAGCCCTGCCTATGGGTGCGGCCCGTGTGGTAGGTGCTGCCTTCTCCTGCGTGTCTGTTCATGTGGCCCAGCTGCCTGGCATTCCTAGGGATCATAGATGCCTGGCCCTGACGACGCAGGGGCTCGGCCTGGGCCTAGGTCTGTGAAACTCCTGGGACACTGTGGTGCATGTGTTAGCGCTGCTGTTGTCTGGGGCTCTGTCCACGGGCACAGAACAGTCGTTGTTGACAATGGCTCCTGGCACTGAGTGCCCTGCCCTCTGGAACTTTCACCCCAGCTACCAGGTACTAGACTGTGGCTGCTTCCATCTCACTTTCAGTAACATAGAAAAGAAACCATTCTCTCTGTCCTTGACTTTCCAGGGAGCCCTTCAGCTTGAGTCCCTTCTGCCCCCACGGGCTGAGGGAACAAGGACGTTAACTTCCAATGGGTTTTAGGAGGCACTATAGCTCCAAAAACAGAGTGCCAGACAGAGGGGCCCGAGACCCGAGTTGTTGCCTTGTTTCCTGCCCTTGCCACAGATTGTGTGATCCTGAGCAAGTCAGTGCCTTTCCCCAGACCTGTTTCCTCCGCACAGACAACAAGGTTGGACTTGCTGGGCTCTTTCGCAGCCTTCTTCCCATTCTGACTCAGTATAAAGTGACACAATCTATCTAATCTTTTTTAAATCTCTTCTTCTGCTAACTAGCCACAGTCACGGAAAACCCTTAAAGAGGTAAGGATGGGATGGGTCCTAGACGTTTTCTATGGCTTCCTTAGGAAAGCACAGAGCAAACATGGCTAAAATTTACATCTAGATGCTAAGTGCCCTCCCTCAGCCTTAGGACTAACTTGCCTCCCTCCACGGAACCAACACACACACCGGTCTGGGGCTGGTTTAGATTTATTTATACACATATGTATACAGAGGGTGCCAAAAATATACATACACATTTTAAGAAAAGAAAAAACTGTATTAAAATTACGCTGATGGTTACCACTTTGAACACCTCTTGTAATTGCAGAAGTCAAACGTAACTTGTATTCATCGTTTGTTATTGGTACGTATTGAGTATTACAATTTTAATACAGTTTTTTTCTTTCGTAAAATGTGTGTACCTTTTTTGGCACCCTCAATAAATATTTTATAAATAAATACACACACACACACACTCACACTCACACACACACACACACACATACACATGCATGCACACCAAAAAGGAAAGAGTTACTACTATAAGCAAGGCACCATGCTAAGATTTTAACACTTTTATTTTACTTTATTTATTTACTTTTTTAAAGATTTTATTGGGGGTTTGTGGGAGGGGAACAGCGTTGGGGAATCGGGGAAGCGGAACAGACAAGTTGCTGTATTTTTGTTCTTCAGTCTAGTTGCAGAGGACGTATCTTCACTGGCCCATGTTGGTATCGTCATTGCACTCTTCCCGGATGAGGCAGATCAGTCGCTGGCCTCTGGATGTCGCTCACCGCGGCCATCAGCAGCTCACGCTGGCTGCCAGCCACTCACGCTGGCTGCCAGCCACTCACTGTAGCCTATGGCAGCCCGCTGCAGCAGGGGCTGCAGCCCACACCGTCACCGGGGCTTGCACAGCCCAGCTCCAGGTGAAGCTGTTGTTAGCTGTGGAGGGCAGTGTCACTGGCCCTCATATGTGGGATCCGAACCAGGGCCGCTGGCATCCCCAAACCAGATCTCAACCAATGTGCCACTCGGCCGGCCCTATTTTTTTTTTTTTTAGGGTAGTGTCCCCCATATGTGGGATCTGAACCAGGGCCGCCGGCGTCCCAAGCCAGCTCTTAACCACCGCGCCACTCGGCCGGCCCAACACTTTTATAATATTCATTACTACCATAAAATATAAAAATTCTTCTTTTGCAGATGAGGATGAGACCCAAGAAGGTAACAAGTTTTTCCCAAGACCACAGGGGTCTGAAGAGCTGGGATTAGAGTATAGGTCTGTCTCTCATGCAAGCCCGTCCTTTAGACTACTTCCACTCTCCCCCATGTCAGGCTAAAAAGTCCCAGGGCCAGCAGCAGCAAAGCTGTTCCCATCTGCATTTCACATGGTACTTGGGAGAGAGGCAGCCTGGGTGTTGTCTTGTGGAATGCTTAAATGCTGCTTCTGGCCCATGTGGAAGTGACCAGGTGCCATTTTTCGTGCTCATGATGGCTTTGAGTAAATAAAGACTCAATGACAAGACAAAGGTGCATGGAGGTGGAGCATCTCTCTTGGAAGAGGGTGACAGATTGGCTCATGGTGTTTACACCTGACTGACAGCCATCGGCCACATTCCACTTAAGTCTTGATGGAGTGTCCTTATTCCATTCTCTGTGTGAGATAGGAATGGTGGCCTGTGCCTTGGCTCCCTGCAGACAACGTGTGTGTGTGTGTGTGTGTGTGTGTGTGTGTGTACATGTGTGCATGATGCACATATGCTTTTTTTTTTTGTGGACAGTCAGGAAAGCGCCACCCACTACCATAATCTTAATAAAGTTTCCTGCTGGTCTCTTTTCATGACTTGTATTATGACTGGTCCCTCTGTGGGTACAGCTGGAAAATCAGAATCTTGGTCTAAAGATGTCCACTCTGATGATATTCTTTAGAACAGACCAGGGATAGTGAGGAGGATAGAGTTGGCTTTGCTATCCCAGGGAGCTGGTGACTTGTGGGTGCAGGGCAGGTGGTGTGAAAAGGGGGGAAAGTCAAAGAGACAGGATCAGACAGCAGGGACCAGCCACCTTGTGAAGAGGTGAGCAAGGACAGGCATACTCAGGACACCTGCACGTAGCTCACACTGGGGCTGGTTACAAGCTCCTTCTACCTCCAGGTGGGACCACGAGACCCTGTCTGCCCCAGGGCCAGGGCCAGAAGTTTTTGTAAGAAGAGCGGGGACTGAGTGGTAAATAAAGCCACCTCAGTGAGAAACTGCATCAGCTGAAATTAGAGACAGTCCTCGGAGGCCAGCAGTGGAAACAAGCTCCGAGACAGGACACGTGGACCTTCAGCCCATTCTTTTTTTTTTTTTTATATATATGTTTAATTAGCTTCAGGTGTACAACAAAGTGCAATAGTTATACTTTTTACCCCTCAAAGTGACAACCCCCCCTCCCCCAATTCTCCCCTCCCACTTCTCCCCCCCATATCATACTATCCACTACAATTCCTTTGACTCCCTTCCACCATATAATCCACATCCCGTGACTGTCTATATATTCAACCACAGTTGGCATACAATATTATACAACATCAGCCCATTCTTACTCGTCACAATGCACCTTCCCTTTGGAGAGCTCTTGCTAACTGTGGCTTCTGCTTTTTCAGTCCTTGTGTCAGAACTAAAGTGACGCCAGAACAGTCTTTAAACAGGACTGTGCTAATGGCTTAGTTCCAGCCAAAGGGGAACAGACACAGAGGAGGCATGTAGCCAGATCATCGGGTCACTCAGCTCTGCATGGGCTCCATGACAAGGGTGCCCCACCCTGTTGTCCTACAGTTCAGGTCCCTGTATTTCTCACACTCCAGCACCTTCAGGCTTTCCCCCAGTTCGACCTGGGCTCCATAACTCCTCCCCAGCTCTTTCAGTAACTGTGGTTTGTGAGAGTAGCGATTCTTAAAGGGAAAACATGGCGAAGGTCTCTGCTCAGATGCCACCTTGTCTGGAAGAATTTTGTAAAGCCCCAGGGGAGAGTTAAATGTCCTACGGCTTCCTCAGTGTGCTCACTCAGCCAGCCTGGAGGTCATCACCAGTCCCTCATCTTCCTGCCCCACTCACTGCCTGTGTGTTCACCAAAAACAGGGTTTGGCGCTGCTGGGTCCTCCATAAACCTATGCCTGATTGCTGATGGACCTGCACCTTGGAACCACCGTGGGGCTCTGAGGAAGTGTTGGGACACTGGGTTGGGACAGTCTGCAGCTGAGGGCTGCTCCTTGCGGGCTCAACAACCCCTCACTTACCCTGCAGTGTTCTGATTCCCTGAAAGGACCACATGGCATGGTCCGCGTGTCCTGAGCCCTGCCCTCCCACACACCCTGTGCTGTAAGGATGCTCATCAGGCCTGGCGAGCCTGTGGTCTGTGGGAGAGGCAGCGTGACGACGCAGAGCAGCATTCAACCTTAGGACCAAAATGACAAGGGCCCCACCACTAACCAGCTGCACGACTTTGGGCAACTTACAGAACCTCCCTGGGTTTCAGTTTCCTTATTTGCTAAATGGAGATGGTGTTTCTCCTCCTGCAGGGGTGGGGGCAACTGTGGAAAGGATCTTGCATCTTATATAGCAGCTGTTCAGTAAATGGAAGCCATCGCAGCGAGAGCTTCTCTCACCCTCCGTGCAGGTTGGCTCTCCTGAACTCCACCATGTCCTCGCCCACCTCCTACCCCAGCACTAACTCAAACCCATCAGTCTCTGTAGAACCCCACTACCATTTACAACCCACAAGGGAACCTTAGAAAGGCACTGGCTCCAATGAAGAAGCAGTCAGTCCCTCCCTCTGGGTGTTGTATGGTCCAGCGTGAGAGGCCATTGGGATAAGAAGAGAACTGACTGTGGCCCTTAGTGCCTCTGCCTGTAAAGTGAGGTGAAGGGATCACTAGGGTCTCCTCTGGGCCAAGGGCTCTTGGCCTGTGGGTCTGTACCAGCCTCCTGAGGGAGGAACTCTGCTAAAATCAGAAACAGTTGCACTGGCTTGGCAGGCCCAGCAGGTGGCACCCTGCCCTAACTACCTAGGGGCTGCTGTATAATGTGGTTTGGCGCCAAGTCCTGTGGCCCTAGTGAGGAAAGAGATGGTTTATTTAGCTTCCCAACCGCAGACAGAGAGTCATTTGTAAGAAAATATCAGTTGGCTGCAAGCAGACGGTCCTTGTGTGCTGTGCAAGCCCAGGCTGCCTTCTCCACTGCCCCACTCCCCTTTCCCTCTCGCCTCCTCCTACAGCCCACCCCTGGGTCCAGGGACATACACATGTGCACACACGGGCACCAACATACACACATACATACACACACACACACACACACACACACACACACACACACACACCTGAGTCACTGTCTCGGCTACCAGTCAGTACATGCTGGACTTAAGCATTTTTTTTTCCTTTGGCCAAAGTCACGCAGAACTCTGGAATCTCCTTAGTAGAAAGAAGTCAGTCCGTGTACATCCCAGTATATCAGCTGAGAGTCATGCTTCAGTAACCAACGAGCCCCTAATCTCAGTGATGTAAGACAACACAGGCTTATTTCCCACTCACCTTACATGTCCACTGAGGGCTAGTGGCAGCCCTACTACCCATCGACTTAACTTCAGGCTGCAGGCTAGCTAGCTGCACAGCTCCGGCCTGGAACACAGCCAGTCCCCAAGGCAGAGAGGAAAGAGCATGCTGACCATGGCTCTTAAAGTTTACGTTTTATGTTCAAAGCAAGTCACAGGCCAGGACTGCCATCATCCACAGGGCAGGGAACGGTCCTCCCTGGGGGAAAGGGGCACAGGAGGCACAGTATTTATGAAGGCGGCATAGTCTGCCTCAGCCACATGAAAGATATCTTAGCCACGTGGATATCTACCTTAGGAATTACTGATCCCAATGTTGACTTCTTTTGAACCGTGCATCTCACCCTAGAAAACCGACCGATCCTTGTCAAGCTCTCTTATATGCAAAAGACTGCGGGCCGGCCGAGTGGCACGGTGGTTAAGCACTGGCTTGGGAAGCCAGGGGCCCCGGTTCAGTCCCACATATGAGGGCCAGTGACACTGCCCTCAAAAAAATAAATAAATAAAAATAAAATTAAAAACAAAAGACTGCTGAGGCCCCAAGGACGAAGAGGAACCACAGTCAGTGAGGAAGAAGAGCACAGGCTGACAACAAAGCACACAGTAGGCCTGTTTGAAACAGGCCTGCCCAGAGGGAAACGCACCAGGAAGGGGAACCCAGTAACATGCAGGAACCCTGCCCTGCTGCGGCATAGAGCATTGCATGCCCCTCATGGCCACACACTGCGACAGCCACATGTACGAATGCCCTGCACAGACCACATCCTTGGCTTGTTTGAACACGCAGTCATTGCATGTCTCTTATGGACGACGTGTAGTATGTTACTACACGTAGGGGTCACAGAAGGTCAGATCTGTCAGGCCCCCAAGGAGCTCGCAATTTACAGAGGGGCAGCCCAGGGGCTAGTCTGTCCCCAATCAGCAGAACTGGGGCTAGGATAGGAGTTTCCTAAACAAACGTGGACACTGAGTGCTGCCTGGGTGACACAGGATGGGGGAAGTTCGGGGAAGAAACAAAGTAGTTTCTGAAGTTCTAAGACTAGTCAGGCACAGATGCGGGACAGGCACTCCAGGCAGAAAGAGTGGCTTGTTGGCAGGTGGAGGATGAGAAAAACAGCACGAAAGAAAGAAAGAAAGAAAGAAAGAAAGAAAGAAAGAAAGAAAGAAAGAAAGAAAGAAAGAAAGAAAGAAAGAAAGAAAGAAAGAAAGAAAGAAAGAAAGAAAGAAAGAAAGAAAGAAAGAAAGAAAGAAAGAAAGAAGAGAAGAGAAAGAAAAGAAAAGAAAAGAAAAGAAAAGAAAAGAAAAGAAAAGAAAAGAAAAGAAAAGAAAAGAAAAGAAAGAAGGAAAGAAAGAGTGGAAATAGTTTATGACGGCTTGTGGCTGGAGCAGAAGAGTGCATGCGCAGAGAGAAAGAGGAGGGTGGGATGGCAGCACAAATAGACTGGAAGCTTCTCAGAGAGGGCCAGTGTGTGGGGGCCTTTAAACCCTGTCAGCAGCTGTGGACTTGATCCTGAGGTCTACGAGGCCTGGAGTGGCTTGGTTCCATGGACATGAGGTGTTGTTCTGCCTCTGCCCTTCTTATCCAGCTCAGTAGGGATGGTGTGTTTGTGTAACAGTCTAGTGACAAGGCCATTCACAGCACAGGATAGCAGCTCAGAGCTCTGTGAATGTTGGTCTGACCTGCAGGTCTCAGCCATCACCGGGCACTGGGTGGGGATAGGGCTGGCAGGTTTTGCTTGCTGCTTCCTGAAGCCGCTTCCTCAAGGAAAGTCTCTGGGTCAGGGAGCAGGGTACCAACTGGACATACTGGCCCAGCTTGTGGTATCTGCTAATCTGTCTGTTTGGTTTGGTTCCCTATCTTGGCCACCGTCACAGAGGCCTCTTTCCCTGACCCAAAGGACATCTCTAACCATCTCCCCACCCTGAGGGCACAAGACCCAGAAAACAGCCAGGCCCCCCAGTGGGTGGTACCATAAATGGAAATGTCCTCTTTCCCCAACCATCTTCTTCCAAGAAGAGAACTGCTATTCAACCGTGGCAGCCTCTGACTGGTCTTGGCTTGGGTTACATTTGCTGAGCCCAGTTGACCAGAAATAGATATTACAGAGAACTCCTAAGAGATGGAAAGAAAGTTAAGAAATGGCTATCTAGCTCATAGGACGCTCTTCTTAGGGGTTCCTATACAGAGCATTTTCTTTTGCTTTATACTATTAGTTCCAGGTCCCCAAGGAGGCTTTCTTTGCTATCCTATACTAGAATCTGCTTTTCAAAATTAGCCATCAGCCAGCCAGCTAACCAGTCAGCCAAACGGTCAATGAATCAGTTGGTCAACCACTCAACCAGTCAGTCAGTTGTTCAGTGAACTAGCCAGTCAGTCAGCTAGCTTGTCAACTCATTTCTTACTTATGTACTCACTCACTCCTTCCTTCTTTCACTCACTCACCCTCTGACTCACTCACTCAACAGCATCCTTTGGTAATTGGACCACCCACTCACCGACTAGCTAGTCCATCAGCTGGCCAAGCACCAATTTTTTCCAGGGTGTGAGTTCTGCCCTGAACATTCTTTCTGCCCTTAGGAAGCTAGCAGTTTGGCTGGGTATAAACACACACACACACACACACACGTGCGCGCGCGCACACACACACACACACACGTGGACCTCTTACAGTTGATTTTAGCATAGGTCTTCAAGTTTGAGAGATATGAAGACAATGGGTACAGTTGGGGTCAACAGAGAGAGCTACTTAAAGAGGGGCAAACATTAACCCTAATGTGAAAAGATGGATTAGTCCAAAAAGCACCTTGTTACTTCATTGGTTCTGACTGTAAAGCCAAAATGTCTAACAGTGGGTTTATCATTCAATTCAACTCATTCATTTATAAATCATTCTCCCATTCATTTTTGCATTCATTTGTTCATGTTTATTGAGTGGATGTAATATGTGTTTGGCCAGGATGGGGGCATAGAGGATAAGTACATGAATGTATGATGAGGGTGAAACAGCTCCTACGATTGAAGAAATTACATTTGATGCTCAGGAAAATAAATAAACAAATAAATAAATATCTCATCATTTAAACCTATATCAAGTTAAAACATTATGTGAAAAGTGCTCCAAGTAGGTATAAATAAATAGTGGTGGGTGTTCAGCAGAAGAAAATCTTTGGGGAAAGATTAAGGAAAGAGGTCATGGAGAAAGTAATATTTAAAATGGTACCTAAAGATTACCTTGAACTTCACAGGAAAATTTGGGCATAGAAGTCCATCACAGATAGAATGATTTGAGGTAGGCAAGCATAAACGAGTTTTGGAAACAACAATATCTTAGTAGTTCTGTTAAAAAAAGGTGGGAGTTAAAATGTGTTATAGGTGATGGTGGCCTACACAGGATTTTTAAACAGTTCATACCCTTGCTTCTTCTTCCAGTGTTTCAATTATTCTCACAAATCCTAGCATATCACTCCCTGCCTTAGGCTAAACCAAGGAGGTCACCCTGTGACCACTCATCCGTCCCATAGCGAAAGTCTCTAGTCAACTACTTCCAGGCTCATCCGGGTTGCACTTGAACTCAACCTCAGGGCTCTCAATTCACTATTAATCCCACTTGGACGAAATGCAGTTGCCTTCCCAGACCTTATCGTACATTCACAGAAGGTTCAGCACTCACTGGGACCTGAGACAATATTTCAGTCAATCTCCTCATATTGGAGAACAGAAAAACTAAGGCCCAGAAAAGTTAAGGGAAGGGCCCAAGATCTGACAGCTGATGGAGGGCAAATATCAGGAGTTATTTCTTTACTCCCCTGGCTCCTTCCCTGCGTCTCTAACTATACTTGTTATGTCGGGAGAGAGGATGACTTGACTTATGAGAGGCTGACCTTGGCCATCTTCCTGGGGAGGGACGCTCTGCCCACTCACCCCCCCTTCCACGGCCAACCTTCAACTTCCCCAGGTGACAGCCTATGGGTGTTCTGTTGGAACTCGCCTCTCCCAGGTCCATGACTATCTTTCCCCCTTTATAAAACTCCTAGGACTATTGCAGGTCTTCTAGGAACATATCACAGTGGGACATAGGGTGGAGGGAGGAGATAAATTAAGCACATTTTTCTGGAGACTCATCCTCTCACTGGTCTCTCTCCACTGGACTGGTTTTAATACCATTATACAGAATACCTGACATTAGTATCTGAGCACCTTGCTTGCAACAAGATAAACGAGGGCAAAATGATTCATGTTGCAAATGGATTCCCCACATTAAAAAAAAAAAAAGGTCCCAAGGTCTCTTTTAATTAGCACCTTCTAAAGTGTTTAACAGATTAAGTCACTGGTGGCCAGAGAAACTTGAAACTGAAATGCTCTAAGCCATGGCTGCTGGTAAAAGATCAACCAGGAATTAAGATAAAGCCAATTTGACATGATTATGATTTTTAAAATGAGATAAAATTTGCTCAGATGAAAATTTTCATTTTACTAGATAAGCAGCTAAAATGCAGGAATGTTGGCAGCCTCAAACCTCCACTGTCATCTTCTATGAAAAGTCCTCTCCTCCTAACAACCTCTTGTGAGTAACGCACAGCTCCCCTTTTCACCTTTTCTGGTTTCGTTCTCTGAAATAACATAATAAATCTGTCTCATGTGTCTCCAGAGGATGCCTTCAACAACCCTTCTTTCCCCAAAGCCCAGAGACAAAAGTAGACTGGTGGGGATATGTTTAGATAGAGAGTCAGATGATTTGCATTGTCTCCAGCAGGATCCCTCCCAGTGTCAGGTCCCTGTTGCCCCGTCACCCCATTGTTTGTGTGTGCAGGGTGGGGCTGGGATTTCTCAAGCTTTGATTCATCTCCAGAAATGAGTCTTGCCTGTTCCTTCCCCTCCCTAATGGAGTCACAGGCACACACCTGCTCTCAGGTGTCTGCTCCCTAGAGACGAAAGATGCAGAACCTGGCCTCTGGTTTCAATATAGCATGGTCCTTAGAGGATAAGAGTGCAGACGCAGAATCAGCCAGGGGATGGTCCCACAGTTCCAAGGGCGGTAAGGTGGAATGGGAGGGGGATCCACAGAGTTGCCATTCCACATAGCTTCTCAGGGCCTGCCTCACCTGCAGGGGTTGTTTACATGTGGTGATTGATTCACGGTGTGCTAGGAAGTCTCCCCTCCTCCTGTAAGAGAACAATCCACTCCCCCAGCCAGTCCAGGTGTCTGGGAATTTGTCACTGCAGATTTAAGAGACTCCCTTCTGGATTCTGTATCCGGCCATTATCACAGCCAGTTTCTTCACTGATAAAATTTATAATACAATTTAGCTTTCTTCATACGGTATTGCAAAAACTGTATGTGGAGGCGCTTTATAAGGTTTAATGACTACTAAAAATGCACCTGTGCATTTTTCTCTGAAAAGTCAGTGTGGGGGAACAGGGATGAGTTCCAGTCTCTCAGAGAAGGGAAGGAAGACAGGATTGGAGGGCAAGAGCACCTGAGAGCCAGGAGGAAAGAAGGGAGGCTGGGCAACCAGAGCCAGCTTCCTAATTTTGTCATTAAAGTAGCCTCTGAGAAGAAGCTGCCCCATGGCTTAGCGACTTCAGCTAACTGAAAAAAGCTGCCCCGCTTAGCGACTTCAGCTAACTGAAAAGAGCTGTGAAGTCAGGAGACCTGTGAGCCAACCCTGATTTTGACATTAACCCTTGTGTGATCTTGAGCAATTCATGTCCCCATTCCAAGACTCAGTTTTCCCCTCTACAAAATGGGGATAACATGGCCAAAGGAAAGTTGAGTGCCAGGGTTTTGAAAAGTTTAACGTGTTTGTTGCGTATGAGCTTGAAATGTCTTAGATATGTATGACCTAGAGGACAGCCATGTCTCTATCCCAACCATCTGGCATACCCTCTGAGATGACAGTTATGTTATAAGCCAGGTTTTGTCACTAACTAGAATTCTCCAAACCAAGCAGAAGATGTTTACCAAGGAAGTAAGGAGCCAATGGGAAGACTGGGAAGACTAAGGGCTGGGGTGTACTCCAGAGGAGTAGGCGGGTGACTGGGACACAAGGGGACAGTGCTACCTATCCATTCATACGCAGCACACTTATCCTGGTGCCTGCTGGGGGCAGGCATGTGAGCATGCCTTGATTTGTGTCCACGCCAAATCCATCTTGCTAAGGTTCATTTCTCTTCTAGACCATCCATACCAGGATAAGCACAGAGGTGTGTGGGCACGTGGGAGTGAGGGGTGCAGGTGGACAGGGTTTCATCTTAATGATGGAATGCAGAACCCGGAAGCTGGAACCCAGAATGTTACAGGCTTGAAGGCGATAGGCTCGGGAGGAGATGGAAAAGGACACCTGGCTGGAGGCGGAATTTAGAGAAGGCTCAACTTTTAAGTGAGGCCAATGCTGAAAAATGAACAATATCTGGTCAACATAAGACAGCAAGTTTGGGAAAGGTCATTAGTCATGGTCCTCACCCAGTGACAGTCACTCGTCCACCAAGGAGACATAGTGAAAAGGAGCTATGGGCCAGGCCCTCAGCCAGCTCCATCGCTATCTGCTGCATGTGTTCCCCCAGGTCATTTCACTTCCCCAGCTCTAATTTTTTCAACTGGAAAATCAGATTGAAACAGTCAACAGAACTACCATAATGATTAAATAAGTCCAGGAGCTTGAAAATGCTTTGAACAGTCCTTTTAGGTATTTCTCTTTTTTCTCAGGCAGCCTTATACTTTGTTCGATGACACAAACGAGCACACTGGCCACTAACCAGGCAGGACGCTGAGATTCGGGGCAATGGTCCAAAGATGGACAGGCCTCCCAGAGCAGTCCTGCCTCCTCCATCCCAGGGGTTAACAGGCCAACTGGGAGAACGAAACCAGGGTTCCTTTCTCCCATCTGAGTAGATCCTTGAGGATGGCTGCCAGGTGTAGCAGATGAAAATACAACCTGCCCAGCTGCGATTGAATTTTGGATAAACCACAAGTAATTCTGTAGTGTATCTCATGCAATATTTGAGACATACTCACACCGAAAAAAAATAAAAATCTGTTGTTCATCTGAAATTCAAGTTTAACTGGGTGCTTTGTGTTCTATCTGAGGCCAAATTCCATCCCACCTTCTTTGAAGACCACGAATACCCCACAGCGCCTCACTCCTGGTGGACAGGTGGCGGGACACAGCACTGTGTCGGTTAAGCTTGGGAGTACCGTCCACAGTCTCCTCCTTGTGCTCAAGGGGAAATGCTCAGAAGCCCACACGAAAGGTCTCGACTGGACTGGGAAGCATAGGACTGTGTAGCGGACATGCTGGGGGCTAGAGAGCCTGTGGCTACACTCTCACATTCTCCCTCTGTAAGGCTGGGTTCCCTGAGTCCTCTAGATGGGAGTTCAAATCCCATCTCTGCTGTGTACTACCTACGCAATCTTTCCCAGCCTCACTTTTCTCATCTGCAAAATGGTGACAGTGACATTTGCCTTACAAAGGCTATAAAGAAAAAGGAAACAGCGGCATAGGGGTGCTCTCAGCACTGGGCACCCCTGAGTGCTCACTGAATGCCAGCAAAGGTGAGATTCATATTTTTGTGGGAAGCTCCCCAAGCCCACAGGTCCCCCACTTTCTCCTCCTTCCTTAACATTCCTTATAAATCCTCAGATTTGTTCTAGTTTTAAAAGATCATGAGTTGCAGCAAAGACGCTAGGTGGAGGAAGTCAGATCAGGTAGATGGGGACCCGGAAAGCTGGAGTATGTGGTGGGTATTTTCCATCAAAACAGGCCAGTAAAGCAAGTCCTTGGAGGAAGTGCAGGTGGGAGAAGTGGGTGAGGAATTCCTTGGGAGGATGAGCAGGGCCACGCCAAGTGCCCCGGGCAGGTTGGGGGCCCTTATTAGGCTGCCCAGGGTGGCTGGCCATAGACCGCACTCTGCCTTCTCCCCTGGGGTCCAGCTTGCAGCTCCGGTAAGTGGGAACGCATCCGTCCTCCTGGGGTGTACAGGGCTCTTTCCTCCTTCTTCAACTGTCTTGGGCCGCTAGGCCAACCTCCTCTCTTTTCTCAGGTAATCAAAGAAGCCACATAAGCCCAGTGACAATTAAGGAAATGTCACACTAATGGTGCTTTAGGAAATTCAATCTCTCTTCCACACCGCTGCTGGGTGTGACTGATTTCCTGACTCTGGGTTTGACGCCCTGACCAGAGGATTTTTCTCATTAAAGGGAGACAGGTAGAGCTGTGGCATTTTGTAGCAATTCAGAGTCTCCTCCAAAGCTTGCTCATGCCCTCTTGGCACTGCCAACAAGCTTTTCAAGGTTGCTTTTCAGGTTTACAAAAACAAGTGTGTTGTGTATTGTATTTTATACTACACAGCTCCCATGTCTCAGTATCACGATTGCCCCCTGGGACCTATCCTTCCCATTTATAACTACAAATTTAGAAAACCAGGGATGCTGCCCACAAAGGAAAACAGAGACACACGTCAGAGCTGGGAAGGCTTCAGAGACCTGTCAGGGCAGTGTCCTCCAAATGAGGGCAGGGGTCCAGGGGAGGCACCCTGCCCAGAGCTGTGGCTGGCCAGCGAGTGGCCCAGGCTCCTTCCCCTGAACCAGGCTGCCTCTGATAAACACCTTTCTGTAATAGTCTCTTAACCTGCAATGATTTATTTGGCCTTCAATTCCCCAGCTCTCCATGGAAGGCTACAACCACTGTCCCTCAGGCAAGTTTTATGAGTCTCCTTAACATCATCTCCTGGTGAGTCAGGGTGGAGCTAGGATTAGAACTTAGGCTTCCTAGTTCCTGGAACAGGCTTTCTCCAGCCCCATCAATCACACACATGACACTTCCATCTAGGACAGAGATTGCCCCTGCCCTCTCTCTCATGCCCATCTTTCCTGGCCCACACTCACTGTCTGCACTACCCAAGGTGGCCGGTTGACATTGCAGACCCATCAGCTAGGATCTCATGCTTTGGTCTTGTAAAATGTCTGGGCTTCCTTTTAATCGTCAACTCAGCACCTCCATCATGTCCTGGTAAGACTTAGAAATAAACTATGTATTCAGGTAAGCTAGGAGTCCATGGGAGGATGGAGGAAGATAGGAGATCAGAACAAAATATAATAGAAGAAGAAAGAAAGAGAGGAAAGATCAAAATGGGTGTGTGTGAATCACACCACTAACCAGGTTGAGGCTGTTCCTCACTTATCCTATCCTTGGCTGGTGGAGAGAACACTCTTCCAGGAGTCAGTGGGGAGAAGTGATGGAGGGAACCCTTCTCATGGCACCCCCTGTCTGGGGTTCTTTCAGGCTCACCTGTTCCTGCAGCCATGTCTTACCAGCAGCAGCAGCAGCAGCAGCAGCAGCAGCAGCAGCAGCAGCAGCAGCTGCCCCAGAAAACCCAGCAGCAGCAGGTGAAGCAGCCTTGTCAGCCACCGCCCGTCAAATGCCAAGAGACGTGTGCACCCCAAACCAAGGAGCCATGTGCTCCCCAGGCCAAGAAGCAAGACCCACCCAAGGGCACAGCCGTCCCTGCCCAACAGAAGTGCCCCTTGGCCCAACAAGCCCCCAAGAGCAAACAGAAGTAAGGGTCAACTGGAATGCCACCTGCCTGCCCTCCGGGCCACCAGATGGAGCCTTCCTTCTTCCTGATCCTCTGCCCCCAGGATTTCTCCTCCCCTCCCACTTCCTCCTCACCCTTGCTTCTAGGTCTGCATCTATATCCCGGGTGGACACAAGAAGTTTCATCCTCTCCAACTTCCAGCTTGACCACAGCTATGGCACAGCTATGGCACAACCATGTGCAAGGAATGTGTTTGGGCTTTTTCTAGGGTTCCACCCCGATTAGTGGGGGTGCCAGGGGCTGATCAGGGCTTCTGCCTCATTCCCTTCCCCAGCTCCCTGTACCTGAGCTCCTCTTCTGTTTTCTACCCTAATAAATCTGTGCTTCATGTGATTGTCTGTGTCCTGGCTCCAGTCTGTGATCAGTCCATTGGTTCAGAGGGGACATGTGGGGGAAGTGAGTGTGAGAGCACACACATGTCCAAAGTGCACTCTCTTGGGCACAGTTGCTCTCTGGTAACTACCGATAGGGAAGGTCATATCCTGAAACACCTCGGATAAAGGAGGAGGCGAGCCCAGGGGCCAGTTGACAGGAGCCTGGGAGAGTCTTGCTAACTAATTGTATCAAGGGAAAAATACAGGGCTGAGAAGTGTAGCTTCTAGCATTAGAAGCACCCAGCCTACCCAGTCAATGTGGTTTTTACCTCTTGGAAGTTGTCATTCTGAAAAAGCAGACAAAACAAACCTAAATGACATTAAGAGCACTACAGAGCATTTCTACAAATACGTGTCAATGAATTCTTCACGTACTTGTTTATTTATTGTCCCTTCATTTACTCATGACCTCACTTACTCCCCCACCTGTCTAATAATCAGCAAGCTCTCCTATGAATATAGTTTCCACTCTTCCATGCTGGTCTTTCAGGGCTGTCCTGGGACTGTCTATCCGAGTCTCGGTCTCCTCTGTGGAAGTCACATAATTTTCTAACACAGAAAAAGGTCATTCCAGGGATCGCCACATATAGAATGTCTGCAATTTTACAATTGGTTTTGTCAATTATTAGTCCAACTCTATATGGCTTGTGAAAGAAGTTCTATTTTTTTTTTTAGAGGGCAGTGTCACTGGCCCTCATATGTGGGATCCGAACCAGGGCCGCTGGCATCCCAAGCCAGCTCTTAACCAATGCGCCACTCGGCCGGCCCAAAGAAGCTTTATTTTTATAGTTGTCTTCCTAACCCTGGTCAAGACTGGCTGCCTATAGAAGAAAGAAGGAGCAAACCTTCCAGATATAAAAAGAGCTAAGTCTTTGAAGGAGAGATCTTGCGTGGGCAGAAGGAGCCAAACACATAGCCAGGTTTTCTCCCCTTGAGCTTTATTTTTGCTTGGATGTGCTCACTAAACTCTAGTTGGGCAACAGCAATAATAAATTGCATCTTCATTTAACACTCTGGCCTGAAAGGGCATCAATAACCACCTTCTCCATTTCCCTTTAAAATCACCATCCGTGGCTCTGGGTATTTCCAAGTAATAATTACTTAAAACTCAGTGGGCACAGGCATTAATCAGGGGTGTCAACGTGTCCTAAAAACAGTTAAGATTCCAGAGTGAATGCTTATCATCGAAGAATTCTGACAGCTTGTCTAAGCCCCAGTCCTCGCATTCCAAAATTTCTCTTTGGCCAGGTAGAAAGATGGTGCACCTTAGCACACCCCTGGCCTGGATCCCTCTGTCTAAGCCCAGCTAGATTCCTGGTCACATGGTTTTGATTGCGCTTTCCATGTCTCCCAGGAAGGTCCTGGCAAGTCCTCTGACACAGACTTTGAATTCCAGGGCTGACAGATCTGCATTGACTTCAACTAATTGGCAAGACAGGGACGACTGAAACAATGAATGGTTCCACTGTCTCAGATTATTAGCTCCGTGGGGAAGAAGGACTCTCAAACCCTTCCACACCAATGGCCAAGGGCAAAGTCCCATCTCTCTTTGACTATGTGAGTCCCATTCCCTTCATAAGAAATTGGTGGGGTTTTTTTATTTTTTATTTAACTCCACCCATCAGAGGTTCACAAAGTAATAATCTCTTATATACAAAAATCTTACATACATGGTGCAAGCAGTGAAATTCATTCATACCTGGATCCCCTTCATCTAAAGTAATACAATGTCAGAACACAAAGGGACATTATGCATCATTTAACCCAAAGAGAAAATTGAAGAGCTCTCCCATAATTACTACACACCCTAAAGTGTAAAAGCTACTGGAATACCCTTAAACTCCCCTACAAGAACCAAAACATACCACAGTCCTGCAGCACTGGATAATTACTTTTCCCGAGATACATTGTTCAATTTTGATACCTCTGTTCTTTGTACATACTGCTCCTTCTGCCTAGAAAGCAGTTCTCCACTTGGCTCTCTAGGAGATCCTGTTAGTTTTAAAGATCTGGTTCAAATATTTCCATGGACACTCACTTAACATTTTAGAAAGAGCTGAAACCTCCCATAAGCCCTTGTGACACTTTGTACAAATTTCTATTATTAAGTAATATAATTATTTTATTAATTATTTTATTAATTATGCATGTCATTTTTTGCATAATAGTTCACCTTTGTGTGTTTAATCCCCCTATTAAATTATGAGCCCTTGAAGCCTGGGAGTCCCACTGCTTGCTCTTAAGAATCCCCAGCTGCACAACAACTGGTTTTTCCAAAACACTGAAGAAAGAACCTCTGTTTCTGAGTGGAATAGGGTAGCATGTGGTAAACCAGAAGACTAGTATAAATCTGGAATCAGTATATAAATTATCTGAACTTGGCAGGGGACCCTAAAACTCCAGACAGAAGAACTTTAGAGGTGGGCTGAGATTTTGTGGCTGGGGGTTCCATGGGTGCATATATATAAAAACTTCATTGAGCTGTACAGAAGATTTGTGTTTTTTATTAGTTTTACCTCAGTAAAAATAGAGACAAACATGTCACAATATAAAACTGGATCAAATCACCGCAATGTACACCTTAAATTTACACAACGTTTTATATCAATTGTATCTTGATAAAGATGGGGGAGAAAAAATAAACAAAAAAAATGCCATCGGTTACCTTAATTAAATTTAATGAAATATTTATGAGACCTTCATACTAAAAATATAAAACAATATTGAGAGAAATTAAAGAACTAATAAATGAAGATACGTACCTTGTATTAGATTATTACAGCCTAAAAGAGTCACACACACAGAGTCTGACTCATTACCCAAAAATAGCATTGTGAACAAATGAGAAAAGAACACTGTTTCAGTAAATGGCAGTGAGTCAAATGGACATTCATACGGAAAAAGTACACCTGAACTCTGACCTTACACACCCAAAAAAATAATTCCTGGCAAACTATAGATCTGAATGTGAACATTAAAATAATATGTGATTTTAGAAGAAAACACAGAAGAATGTCTTAGTGACCTTGGAGTAGGCAAAGCTTTCCTAAACAGCACAAAATGACCATTTATTTAAAAATTAATAAATTTGACTACATTAAAACTAAGAACTCTGTTCAATAAAAGATACTATTAAAAGACACAGGGCCGGCCAAGTGGCGCGGTGGTTAAGCGCTGGCCTGGGAAGCCAGCGGCCCCGGTTAGGTCCCACATATGAGGGTCAGTTACACTGCCTTCAAAAAAAAAAAAAAAGACACAGACTGGGAGAATTTTACACACACAGACTCACACACACATATATTCAAATGTATAAATGTATGTGTATATTTGACTATACATAAACATATATATGTGTATATACAAGTATATTATAGATAAAGCATTATATTCAGGATATATAAAGAACTTCTAAAATCAATAGAAACTACAGAACACCTACTAGAAAAATGGCCAACGACTTGAAAAGGTACTTCACGAAAGAGAATGCCCAAATGACCATAGGAAAGGATGCTGAACACGAGTGACATATTCACACAGTGAGATAACACACAACAGAGAGGCTGGACACATTACACTACAGCACATGGGTACATCTCACAAACATAATCTTGCTGGGAAGAAAACAGATGTTAAGAGTACATATGGAATGACCCCATTTACATAGGGTCAGAGTGACCAGAAGTTGAGAGGAGGGAGCTCCAGGTCGCTGGTCAACTTCTGCATCTTTATCTGGGTGCCAGGTAGATGGATGCAGTCACTTTGCGAAAATTCACTGAGCTGTGTGCATTATCCTGTATAACATTACACTTCCAAATTTTTTAAAAATGTTTTATGAATTTAAAAAGTACCTAGGCAATATTTCCATCCTGATTGACTTGACAGCTGGTCGTTTTTCTCACAGTTCCTGTGCAAACTTCACTAATTTCCCACACAGCCTGTGTTCAAACCCCACCCACAAGAAATCATGTGGTGAAAATATTTCTGTTCTTCAGAGGAAAAGAAAGTATACTTACTTAGAAATCCACTAAATGCCAGTAAGGGAAATTCCTGCTATCCCTCCTTCTCATCTTTCCACTGCCCAGAAACCTCTCTCCACCCCAGGGACACAACACCTGACCTCTCTGACCCAGCAGCCCACCTGGGTAGTCACAGACCTGGCCAGCGTCAGCCCTGTTGCCTCCTCTGGCCTGGAGTACTTGAGGCAAAGTGCCCCGACCTTGGCATCTGTGTGCAAGCTGTTCTGACACTCGGTTCCCTTCAATGAAGAAGCAGGGTCCTTCCTGCAGTCAGACGGCAGAATGGAACCTCAGCATCTCCGTCTCCCAGCTGCACCACTGCATCCAGGCACTGACACCTTAGTTTTCGCACACATGACAAACGAGTGGCTTAAGTACCATTATTTGCAGAACTTTTGTGAGGATTGGCGTTAATGTCTATGAATTGGATGGATTTAGCAAATGCTCAGTAAATGATTGATCTTATTACCGCTTAAGGCTGAGGAAGGGACTGCCAAAGCATTAGCCTGAGGACGCTCCTAGAGAGTGGCCCCGTGGGAGCTTTTCACTGGCCCAGGAATCGATGCTAATAGGTAACTGTGGTCTCTTTCCCAGCCTGGGGAACACTGTGACCTGGGAGAGAAGAGACGTGGATTCTGGTGCTGGCTCTGTGCTAAATAGATCTGTGACCTTGACCAAACCCCTTCACCGCCATATATTCAAATGTATAAGTGTCCATAAAATGAGAATTGAGTTGAGTGCCTTCTTCCCACCTTGAAATTATGTGGATCTATGCATTTTCTGGGCTTTTGCATCCCTGTGGGCCCTGGTGTCTACCGCAAACATGCTACCCACCATGAGGGTGGTTCTGCCAGGCTCCTAATAAGCAGATGACATGTGTGGGGGTATGGGCAAACCCCAGAAAAGGGGACAGTGAACAAATGAATAGATGAATAAATACAGGTCAGATCCCATGAACAATGTCAGACTGCGGTAACCAGAGAGCGTAAAAAGAAGCAAAAAGGGTGTTTTAGGTGATTTTGAAAAATAAAGATTTCTTTTAAATGGGGGAGGGCAGAAAGCTATCAATTTTAGTACTTTGGGACTCCAAAGGTCATCATTTGGCCCTTCCAGAAGCTCCTTGGAAAATAGGAAGCATGGACTTTTAATCCACTGAAGGAAACCAAAATAGGTCACCCTCAAATATGCCTCTTTGACATAAAAATTATTTTGAACTGAATGCAATTAAGAAACAGCAAACACAAGAGGACTGCTGCCCCTTTTCTGCTAGGGGCAGGCTATAAATTCTTCTTTTCTTGGAGACGGACTCTTATCAGCCCAGAAATGGTGCCAGAATAACCTGCAAACACACCTTCCTCCATTAGCTCCTGCCCACATATTTACCTGCCCCCAGCCTGCTGCCCCTTGGGAGCCTAAAACTGCTTTCCTCTGTCCTGTCACTTCTCTACAAATGTTTTGCTTGTTGAAGATGCTATATAAGCCATCGCCCTGGGCCACGGCTCTTTGTTTATGTTTCTTCCCCATTCAAAAGCTGTTTTTCTCTTATTGTTATTAATCTGTCTCTTCTTTTAAAGACTTCCAGCTAGAATGCTAAGATAAAGTTTGTGCCACCCTTACACCACCAAAAATTATCCATACCACTCACGTGATGGTGTCCAGGCAGGTGACCCTGCACCATCCTGGCTCCAGGTCACTGGCTCCAGCATCTGCCTGGCCTGAACCTGTCTTTTGATGATTCCTTGGAGGGAAGGTGGGGTTTGAGTGTGTGTGGACGTACTTGGCCTTCCTTGGATGGGACTTATTTCTTGCCAAGCCTCCCAATGCCCTCAGGCCAAACACCTGCATCTCTCAGCATCTAGTCGCATCAACACCAATAGGTGCCCAGACACCTTAGCACCCACCTGCATCTCCTCCCACCTACCAGCACCTCCTTCCAGCTGGAGGAGGTCATGGCACTGGGTCTGTCTGTCTACATTCAGGGACTAGGAGTTGAGATAGTCTCTTAGAGCAGTGATCGTCAAGCCTGATAATATCTTAGGACTTTTTAAAAATCGACTGATTAAATAAAAAGAAAGAGGAGCCCAGATACGGATTTTTTTTTTTTAAGTGTTGTTATGTAGTTTACAGAGTGTGGTGTTTTTTTTATGGCAGTGTCACTGACCCTCACATGCGGGACCCGAACCGGGGCCGCTGGCCTCCCAAGCCAGCACCAAACCACCGCGCCACTCGGCCGGCCCACGGATATTTTTTTAAAAGGTACCAGATGATGTCGACCTAGGTCAAGGTAGCAAAGCCATGAGGTTTAGAATCTAGTGTTTTCCTACTTGTTTGATCATAAAAAAAAACCTGATGAACACTTGAGAAGCACAGATGCCACAGCCTCCCCTGGCTACTTCTAGTTTGTTAGGAGGGAGAGGTCGGAGCTGTATTTTTAGCAAGCACCCCAAGTGAGTCTCATGCTTAGGTCACTTAGGGAAACACCCCGCACTGGCAGGTACTGGGTCCCAGAAGCCCACTGAGTGCTGCCTGTGTCTCAATAGGCTCCATAAAGACTGGGACTTTACACTGGGCATTTGGCTGTCATTCAGCAACTACATGTTAAACAAACAACTGACTGTCTACTTCACAAACCAAGATAGTTATGGAATGTTCTGAGTCTTTGAGATGAGTTTCTAATAATAGATGGACCATCAGGGGGCGAAAGGCACTGATGTCGTGTGTCCACTGACTGGGCCGTAGTCACTATGGTGGTGGCTTTGCCTATGGAATCCCATCTAGTAACAGCTCTGGAGCCAATATTCTCAGTCCTAAGGTACAAGTAAGATAACCCATCTTACCTTGCATCTTGGACCTGCCACCTATTGGCCACATAAACTTGGGCAGGTGACTTCTTCTTTGCGCCTCAACTTCCACATCTGTAGAATGGGGTTTGGCCACTTGTTCCTAGTGCTGTTATTGTGAGGATTACTGTCAAGTGCCCAGAACAAAGTCTAAGACTTTGCAGATGCCAATCACATAGGAGCTATTATTAGTAAGACACTTTCCCAATATCACACACACGCAGACC
Source organism: Aselliscus stoliczkanus (assembly GCA_033961575.1). Classification (NCBI taxonomy): domain Eukaryota; kingdom Metazoa; phylum Chordata; class Mammalia; order Chiroptera; family Hipposideridae; genus Aselliscus; species Aselliscus stoliczkanus. The sequence goes on from CM066739.1 coordinate 105,379,531, forward strand.
GTCAAGGAACAGAGCCAGAGAGCGAAGCCGGGACTTTGCTTCTAAATTGATGATCTACAATGGTCACTCTGCTCCAGTGCCACTCCAGTGGCACTTGCTTTCAGAGGTGGGTCAGAGATGAAGCAGACACAGCTGAACAAACAGGATAGGAGACAAACAACTATAAACAGCCACCTCTGGTGGCGTTTTGGATTCTCCGTGGGAAATGTTTAGCGGTGTCACAGTGCCCCAGCAGCAGCCCAGGGGGCAGTTAGTGATCAGAGAGAACCACACCTAGCACATTAGTCTGAACCATCCCAGATCCCATTTCAAAACACAGTACCCTCCACTAAAAATATATCTACCTGTGTCTTTTGATTGCCATGCCCAGGGAACCTCTATCTCAAATGGACATAAATAAGCAATGGATCAGATCAGCTGTGTGACAGCATCAGAACCCATCAGTGTATCTTCTAAGAGTAGCCCTCCAGCTTACAGAATGCCCCACGCTCCACCAGTACTGGGGACCAATGTGGCAGAGTTGTTCAGGGACTGTATCCCAACACATCCTACCTTTGTGACCTCTTAGAAGAGTTACTTGACATTTTCTGCCTCAGTTTCCCTATATAGGGCATGCCCCAGGTTATTGCACAATCACCAACAACTTTGTCACACCCTGTACCCCAACTCATATAAAGCATGGACTGGGCAGTCATTGTCACCATCCAATAACTGATGGTATTATCTGGCCAACATGGACCCTGAAAGTTTATTGGAAAAAGGGAGGGGAGGTAAAGCCATCACAAAGCCCAAGCCTATTGCTCCACTGGGAAGGGCATTGCCCTTGGGTATCTACACACACACACACACACACACACACACACACACACACACACACACACACACACCAGAAAAAGGGAACCGCACAGACAATAGGAAAAGGTTCATCTGATTTCAAGGGGAAGGAAAGAATGAGGTAAATTAGCTAGAATTATTATGCACAACATTTCCAGCCCATTCATCCTAAAAATGCTTGAGGCATCATTTCATTTAATCTTTACAACCATCTTGTAAAGTACAATTTAAAGTCCCCACTTTAAAGATGAGGACATCAAAGTGCAGAAAGGTTAGGTGACTTGCTCAAGGTCAGCCAGCTAACAAGGGCATAACGAGACTTGGAAGCCACTGGGCCAGACACTCAGCCTAGGTTCTTCCTTTTCTACCTGTCCCAAACAAAGAAGCCATATTTAAATATTTATCCCTCCTCCAGGGACTGGGAAGAGAGAAGAGGGAGTGCAGAGGCCTATTTTTAGGGAGACGGCAGCCTGGAGAGGAATCAGGGAAGTTGGTCTAATTCCACTGATGGACAAGCTGTGGGCATAGGTGTCCCTTCCCTACCCTGTTTGTCCCTTCCACCCTGCAGGACACAGGGTTAGGTAGAGGCTGTCAGTGCCCGGACCTCTGCACCCATGCTTCTCAGCCTCTACTTCCCTCCCCTACTGGGGGAAGTGTCCAGAGTATTCAGGGAGCTTCTACACACCTAAGGCCTGGCATTGCTTCTTCCTTTCCCTCCTCTCTTCCAGATGGGGACCCCATATGTTATAGAGACTGTTTTCTTTGGTCATCATGACCTGTAACAAGCCGCCAATACTTGAGTCTCCCTATCTCCTCATGGTCATCAGGCGGAGGGAGACAATAAAACTCTCCTCGCCCTGCTTGTGTCTAGAGGTTGCCATATTTCAAATATGGACTTCTATGGTGAGAACATCTGGAATTCGAATTCCGCATGACCCTCTGTGTATGCTCTGGGCCTTGGGGGAATAGAGGAGGAGGGAGTGACCTGAGTCAGAGAGGGTGGGATCGCTGGCTGGGCTCAAGGCTGTCTCCCCTGCTCTGTAAATGCTGGGGACCCAGAGGCACATTCCACAGCAGGTCCAAAGGGGAGCCAGGCTCTGACTCGGCAGAGCAGCAGCCCCCTGTGCCATGAAGAGGGGCTCCCATGAAAGGCTGAGAGGTCCTGGGGGTTATCCTTACCATCAGAAGCCACCTCCTTCCCCTTTTCTTTATGTGGGGAGTTTGCAGCTACATTCACCAGTTAGCCCAACCCTAACAGTGAAACGAAGCTTCTCTGAACCAGAACAGACTCAACACCAACCCCTGAGTGACCTCCAGATAAGCAAACAGGGATACAGGCATGGGGGGTCGAGGGAAAGTTCCAGAGTACGTGCCAAAGCAGCCTGGGGTGGAGAGGGGGAAACAGGTGGAGGCAGGCAGGAGAGCCCAGCCAGGGTGGGGCACCAATGACAGGAAAATCCCTTTGCATCCAGAGCAAAGCCCAGGGAAGGCATGGAGCACCCCGCCTTCAGAACTGGTTCAGGTCCTCCAGGCCTGGGACAAGCTGGGTGACACCGCAGGACAGAGGGGCAGGAAGCAGGTTCCCAAGGACTGAGGCTTCTACCAGGCACAGCAGTGGGTTCTGCCTGGAGCCCCTGTGTCGGGGTGGAGAGAGGGACCTGGGCCATGTCCAGAGGAGGCTACAGTGTGGCCACAGGCTGGAGCTCAGCTGTGGCGGTGGTGCGGGGAGCAACCCAGAGGGAGGTGGGTCGTCAAAGTGACTGACAGGAAGCAGAAGTGTGGAGAAGGCAGCGGAAGCGTCCATGGTCCTTGGCTGAGCCCTTAGTTCTCTCCTCAGATCATCCCTAAAGAGGAGGGGCTCCCCAGCTGTCTCTCGGCCTCTCTTTCTAAACAATGCCATCCATGAATATACTCATTCAGTCAGTCAGTCATTCTATAACTGCCAGCTCACCGAGCAGCATCTGCATACCGGTCACTGTGTGAGGATGGATGTGTCCCCAACGTCCATGGGGACACAGTAGGAGGCTGATCCTCGACTCAAGTTCATAAGAGGTGACCCAGCTGTGGAGCCAGCAGGTGCTTCTCAAACCTTTAGGTGTGGATTTGGGGGCAGGGGTGGGGAACGAGGAAGAGGAACTATCCACACACCTGGCTTTTGAGGGTGATCCAGATTTTCCAAAGGCCACACCTGGTAACAGACTGTGTTCTGAGGGCAGCTCTACACCCACCAGTGACTTCAGGTGCATGTGATGTTGACCAGAGGAAATCACTGGTGTGAGGACTCAGGGATCCCTGTTCTTACGTCCCCAGAAGAGAGACGCCCCTATCAAGGAGAATCTCCAGGACCTGACCACCTTGGAGGGAAGGCACACCTGGCCAGGTGCTCAGAAGCTGCTCGCCTTGTGCCATCCTCGATGTCGTTACCATCCAGATTCCTAGGCTCTGTCACTGTGCCACCCTGGGACCTCCTCCAGAGTAAAAGCAGCTCTCATTCACACCAGGCATTTTAGCTTTTGACCCTTTCCCTTCCTCTCTCAGACCCTGGTCCACTGAAGAAGGATGAACTGAATGAGCACCCTATTTCCACCCATGCTAATTCATGCCCTTTCCTGTTTATAGCAGAGCTAGAAATACTCCCTGCTGATCCCCAGAGCCAACGTAAACATTAAGCAGACATTACTGTTCAGAGGATCCATCTCAGCAAAGATTAAGGGCTTACCCCAAGGCAAGCCCCTTGGTGCCTTTTCACAGAGCCAGGCATGCACAGCGGTCCCAGGACTGTGAGTGGACCCAGCTCCAAGCCAGGAAGTCTGGACTCTCCCCTTTCTGCCTTTAATCATGTTCCCGCCTGGCTTAATTTCTTCTGTGGGTGTTAGGAGCGGGGAGAGGTTAAGACAAAGGAGAACATAGGATTTCTGTGTAGAATTCCTTTTCTCATGGGGTTTGTTGATTGGCCTGGGGTGAGTTATTTCACCTCTCTTGACCTCAAACGTCCCAATCCTCACTTGAGGAATATGGACTGGGGTTCTGGGAGATGCATTATACTAATGGCTATGTCTAGGCTGTGTCTCTTGCCCCAGGGAGTTCCCGGTCTGATGAGGGAAAGTGGCCTTCGCACTGAGGAAACAAATATTACCATGGGAATACCATCAGTCGTTTTGAGCAGGCACAGCTCTGACATGCAGAAAACCCCCAGGAGATACAGAGCCAGAAAGAGGGGGGAACATTGCAGCCAGCAAGGGCTGCAGGTGTGGGGGCTGAAGTTGAAGAAGTCATCACAGAGGGCTCCCTGGATGGGCTTGGGGAGAAGGCAGTTAGAAACAGCTCCAGGTTTTCAGGTGGGGCTGGTATACAGTTGGGCTGGGAAGGAGGAAAGGGCCACGGCCAGAAGGCTGGGTGGAGTGGCCATAAAGGTTATCCCAGAAGATGAATTAGCCCTTGAAAAATCTCTAAAGGAGGAGAGGGGTGAAGGTGTAGCTGGTGAAAGCAAAGCAGGTTTACCCAGATTCACAACCAGTCAGGAAGAGGTGGGGTTGGGGGTGACTATTAAGTAATTCTGGATGTGTGTACTTCAGTGGAATTAGGGAAAAGATGGCAGAAATGGATATGCGGGTCTTGGACCCCCAGTCAAGGAGTCTACATTCAGTCAATTCCATGCTTCTACCTTTGTAAGGCAGACAACTCATGTGCAGCTCAGCCCTTCTGCCCCCCTCCCCTTTCCCACTTGTTAATGTGCCCAGATGTATTCTACCCCCAGAACATGAGGAATAACCATCTCCAGGAGAAGGAGAGCAGCAAGGTGGCAAGGCCACCCAAGGACTCAGATCTCCCTCCAGGGAAGCCTGTGGCTCACCGCTTCCCCAACACGAGCCTTACACTGGGTCTAAGGGGGATGGTGGCAGCGGGAATTAGGCCCAGGTGACATCACTGTCAGGCAACCAGTGCCAAAAAAAATCAAGTGGGTGTTTTTCCTCACAAAAGCTGAGCCAACTGGTAATTGAGGGGAGTGGGAATGAGTCATGTTTGACAGGTAAGGAATGACAACAGAGGGCTGTTTCCTTAAGGCAGGGCTCAGGTAGCCTATAAAAAACCAGCGGGCCAGTGACTCTCCACCAGACCAGGGCGACCAGAAACCCAGTTCTTCTCTGCAAACCAGGTAAGTATCTGATTAGAACCAATGTGAAACTTGTTTATTTTTTCATTATTAGGAGCTGGACAAAGGCAACCATGTGTAATTGGGCTGATGCAGGGTATTAGAGGGAGAGACTGGGATTCTTGTCTTCTAATGTAAAGCACAGCTTGGGTTTGAAGAGAACTTAGGAGGCAGTTAAGTTTCCGCTGCCTCTGTGGACAGACATGGGATGGGGTCAAGGACAAGGACAGATCCGTGCAAGTTCCCCAAGTAAGTTCAAAGCATATCACAACTAGAACTCAGCTTAGAGCACTCTCAGAAACATCATTGTCCTCTCTGGTTATGGCACTTATTATAACAATGTTAAATTCATGCGATGGAGCTCTCCTGAGAGCTTACTACAGTTCAGGCACTATGCTAGGAACTTTGGGTAAATCACGCCGGCAGGAACTTCCTCAGCAGACTCACAACCTCACAGAGCAGGTAATGCATGGACATGCATAGATGAAACCCAAAGTAGACAGTGGCTGGTGTGAGGAGAGGGGGCAGGGAAGGGCTGGGGCACGATGGGGGTGCCACTCAGGAAAGAGCTCCCAATGATGGCACATGATGTGAGTGATGATGGAGGAGCATTTGGACAAGCCGAAATAGGAAGCAAAGCATTACAGAGGGGACGGTGTGAGCAACGGCTGTGAGTGAAGTAGTGGGAGCTTAGATTCATATATGAGGCTCATCTTAGATGTCACAGTATGCTGTGTGGTATGGGGAGTGGGTAGACTCAGTCATTTCTAAGATATCACTTCCCCAAAGACCTAATAAGAGGTGTTGGGTACTTGCCAATAAGGGATATCACACATCTGGGGAAGAAAGGGAGCCAAAGAATGAATCCCGCTGAAATGGGGCAAACAAATTTTTAGCTCCACCTTTTGAAAGGGCCCTGAAATTATCAAAGCATATTTCGCTATCAAGTGTAAATGAACAGCAAGGGGAGAGATGAGACTTACTCTTCGAAAGGGGCCTGAAATAAAACCTGTTTGCATTGAACATGGCTTCCTCCCTAGTTAATCCTGGTTTAAACCATCTGCTCTGTCTCTAGGTCCAGCCTCCTCTGAAGCATGAGTTCCCACCAGCAGAAGCAGACCATCACCCCACCTCCCCAGCTTCAGCAGCAGCAGGTGAAACAGCCCTGCCAGCCTCCTCCCCAGGAACCATGTGTCCCCAAAACCAAGGAGCCATGCCACACCAAGGTTCCTGAGCCCAGCCACCCCAAGGTTCCGAAGCCATGTCACACCAAGGTTCCTGAGCCCAGCCACCCCAAGGTTCCGGAGCCATGTCACACCAAGGTTCCAGAGCCATGCCACCCCAAGGTTCCAGAGCCATGTCACACCAAGGTTCCTGAGCCCAGCCACCCCAAGGTTCCAGAGCCATGTCACACCAAGGTTCCGGAGCGATGTCCCCCAACAGTCACCCCAGCGCCAGTTCAGCAGACCAAGCAGAAGTAATGTGGTCCACAGCCATGCCCTGGAGGAGCCGACCACTGGATGCTGAAACCCCTCTCCCACTGTTTATTCATCCTACTTATAATTAGCATGCTGTCACCCTGAGTTGGAACCCCTCCCTCTTTGTACCCTCTAAAAAGATGTCCCTCACACTCAGTCTGGAGGGCTTCTGAGCCCCTGCCTAAGCCTGAAGGTCTCACTAGATGAGATAGCCTTCTGGCTGCTCAGGGCTCATCAGGAGAGTGATTGGGGGTGGAGGGTGGGGGTCAAGTGACTGTTCCCAACTCCGTTTCCATTAAATCATTTTTAACTCCATAGCTGGCTATGTGTGTCATTGGCTACCTCGGCCTTCTTCATTGTTCCATCCACATGAAGTAGGAATTGCACAAAGAAGACTGGTTGTGAGGGCTGCAGTCAGAAGGTGCCTGATCCAAGCAGAGAGAGAGAGAGAGAGAGAGAGAGAGAGAGAGAGAGAGAGGATGTTATAGTTACAGGACAGTCCTGGGCTGCTGATGGGAGAGGTGTCAAGGCATCAGAGCCTGGTACTTGGGGCAGACCAGGGCTTTCTTCCTGCCCCTGAGTGAGTCAGGTCTGAATGTACACAGTATCTGCTTCAAGCTATCTCTGACTCTGAGTCCTTGCCCCCAAATCGCCCTTATTCTGTTCATTTTATTCTATTATTTATTTAATATTACTTATTTAATATTATTATTAAATAGTGCTTGTACATATTCCAACATGAGTATCTGTTCTTCACTCATCCCCCCTTCCTGATGTCCCAACACTCAGAAGCCAAACACTTGCATTCAGATACAAACATACACACATTCACAAACACATTCATACCCACACACTCACCACAGAGACACACAGATAGGCTCCTACACGTGCGCTTCACACACACATTAATTTAATCACTTTGGTTGGTGTTTTTCTTTCACTGTGCCCAATAGGAAGACCCCAATGCTGTAGAAGGACAGTCGATGCCACAATGTCTGCCCTAGGAGAAGCCTAAGGGGGAGTCATCACCCCCTTTCCCATATAAACTTATGCTCACACAAAAAGCACACACAGAGAAGCACACACTCTCTCTCTCTTCTCTCTCCTCTCTCTCTCTCTCCACACACACACACACACACACACACACACACACACACACACACACAGTACCTCTCACCATAGAACATAAAAGCAAATGCATCAAAGAAAAAAAGTTTAGGCAGGTTTCAGAAGGAAGAGAGGTTAATACAGATGAGACAAAAATCAGCATAAAGATCACTGAGATATAAACTGTTAGTCTGAAAGGAGACTTAAAAAGCACCTAGCCTAGCTCATTCATGTTCTAGATGGACAAACCAATATCCTGAAAGGGGAAGGTAATTCATTAAGATCACCTGGAAGTCATGTCTCTGAATCACACCCAGATCCCAGTCTTCAGTCTCTGACCCTCTGGCTCTGTCCCATGAAGACCTGTCTTCTTGAGTTTGCTAGTGACCAGTGGATTTGAAAGGCTCTGTTGAGTGGGTTTGGGGGACCATGGAGCTATCTCTAGAGGTTGAACAACCAAAGGAATTTTCAGAAGGACTGCAGTGGTCATTGGTGAATGAACTCCATTTATTGACAAGATGGATGGCCCATAACATCAAGCAGGTGTGAGGCAGACAACCCTGCAGGATGCACAAGCACTCAGACAAGTTTGGGAAGAACTCCAGAGCAATCTGGAGACTGTAAGACAAAAACCATCCAGCAAAGTTTTTCAGGTCAATGAATAATTATCAGAATGGCAGGAGAGAATGATGTCACTTGGGTCTATAAGGTTTGCACGAGTTCATTTGATTTCCATTTGCTCCTCATTGGCATGATGGGAAATGTCAGTCACCTTTAAAGGGGTTGACCACAGCTGAGGACACTGATTGGTGATATATGGCTGCAAGTTACCATCTTAGAGGGGAGCTGAGCAAAATGAGTCAAAATCCTTGGACATCAATGTCCACATGCCCTCTGCATTCCACTGGGAAATATGCATTCATGTGTACACAAAGATTTATGTATAAGGACGGTCACTTCAACATTGTATATTATAAGAGATCCAAGATGGTGGAGTAGATAAACATTGTGCCTGCATCCTTTCATAAACACACTAGAATTACAACTAAATCATAGAACAATCAACCTGGAGAACCATCTGAAGTCTAGCCAAACATAATTTTTATAACTAAAGATATAAAGAAGCCACGTTGAGACTGGTAGGAGGGGCAGAGATGCAGAACAGATCCCAAACCTCCCTGTGGTGGTTGAGAATCAGGAGGCATATCTCAACCATGGAGGTTCCCCAAAGAGGAGCACAGGACTCCAGCCCCACACCAGGCTCCTCAGCCCAGAGTACTGGTGCTAGGAAGAAGAGCCCCCACAACATCTGGCTATGAAAAACAGTGGGAATTCTGACCATCCAGGTGAGACTGAAGGCAGCAGGAAACCCATACATCCTCTCAAACTGCCACCACGCACAGATTTACTTGCTCACAGGCACTCACCTTGGGCTCCTCAGGAGGGAAGGTGTCAGAGCTATATGGGGAGCAGACTGAGGTGTGTGGCTTTGAAAAGAGAGCTGGAGTACGTAGCCATTTATCCTCTGTGTGGTCCACTTCCCATGCACCCAGCAGGTGGGCACCATCTTTCCTGTGTTGATCCCACCCCCACTATGGCCAAATCTGAATCTGATTAGCCTGGAGCTCCACTGGGATCCAGCCCCACCCAATTCCATCAAAAGCACTTTCTCTGTTAGCAGCCAGCCCGTCCATATATCAGTTTCTCTTGGAAAATGATGGGAGGCCGGCAGGCCCCAGGTGGGTGGCAGCTGGCCTCAGTATGCTCTGAGACTTTTGATGAGTAGCTCCAGGCTTAGCACTAACACCAATCCAGAATTTACATTAACCTGGTGACCACAGTTCCTTGTCTGAGCTCCTCTCCTCTCCTCAGCTCCTTTCCTCTCCAGTAAGTGGAAGGCCTTCTTACCCAGGCAAGAGGAGAGGGTAGGATACTGCTTTTGTGTGAGGAATTCAGGGACAAACTACACACAGGCTGGTGAACTCCAGGTATGCAGCTTGAGTGCAACTCTCACCTGTGCAGATAAAGAAATGCATGTTTGGTTCTCTTCATATCTTGGTTCCCTGACTCTCACATTCCTCTGTCCTAGCAGGGTCGTGAGTCTCCACGTGCACTGGAGAAAAAAAAAGAAGATAGTATCTGGTTTAAGTGAGAACTGCTCAATTAGAGAGTTCCCACTGGGCTGTGGGCTGTTTCCTCCCATTTCTGACTCAGAACAGTCTCTTTCCTAGGGCTCTCTGCCAACCATTTTCCCAGTCGGCTTCCTGAATCTCCCCACGTAATGTGCTTGTTTCTCCGCCATGTGGCTCTCCCGCTCCTCCTCAGCCACCTATCTCTTTTCTGCTGTACGTTCAATGCCTCCATACACACCCCTGCCACCTCCACACCCCTGCCCAAAGGGAAGGGCTTATTTGATGTCTGCTGACATGCTGAGTGGTCTATACCTTCATCATAGGTATATATATATATATATATATATATATATATATCTATATATATATATATATATATATATATATATATATATATATACCTGCTGTGGATTGGAGAGGAATGTTCTAAACCTCACTCTTTGAATACAAATTTATAATTTTTGCTTAAAAGTTTACATATTACCACTAGCAATAAATACTGTTATTTTTGTATAAATCACCACAAACCTAGTATCTTAAAACAATATATTTATTATCTCGAGTTTCCATGGGTTTAGGAGTCTGAGGCACCTACATTTAAATTTCAACAGCCACATATGGCTAGTGGCTACTCTATTGAACCCCCACAAAAGGGGAGTTAGGTCAATTCTAAGCTTCTTACACTGTTTCACCACATGGATCCTCCGACCTTGGCCTAAGGCACTGATTTTCATCATTGGGCAACTGTGTTTCTCTTTCTGCATCTCAAATAAAGCATATGTTTCATGAAGGGTCCTAGCCTGGATTCCCCCAAAACAGAGCCTTAGGTGCAACTAATTTCTTCAGGAGTATAACCCCAAGGAGGAGGAACATAAGCCAAAAGAGGAGTGCAACGAAGCAAAAGGAAACACCAATATGTTACAAAGACTATGTTACTAAGCAGGCAACCACCAAGGGCATTTCCCTGATTTTTTTTTAAAGATTTTATTGGGGAATTGGGGGAGGGGAACAGCATTGGGGAATCGGGGAAGGGGAACAGACAAGTTGCTGTCCTTTTTTTTTTGTTCTTCAGTCTAGTTGAGGAAGACGTCGTCACTTCACTGGCCCATGTTGGCATTATCATTGCCCTCTTCCTGGGTGAGGCAGATTGGTTGCCGGCCACTGGACAGCCACTCACTGTGGCTATTGGCAGCTCATGCCGGCTGCCGGCTGCTCACACTGGCTGCCAGCCACTCACTGTAGCCTATGGCAGCCCACTGCAGCAGGGGCTGCCAAGCCTACGCTGTAACCGGTGACTCACGGGAGCCCAGCTCCAGGTGGAGCTGTTGTCAGCTGTAGAGGGCGGAGCGTCACTGGCCCTCATGTGGGATCCGAACCAGAGCCCTGCTGCTCAGAGCTGGTGTCCCAAACAAACTCCTAACCTTGAGCCACTCAGCCGGCCCTCCCTGATAATTTTTTTATTTGTGTTTTCCTGATAATTAATGATGCTGAGCATCTTTTCATATACCCACTGGCCATTTGTATGTCTTCTTGGGAGAAATGTCTGTAGAAGGCCTTGGCTCATTTTTTTAATCAAGGTATTTGCTTTTCTGCTATTGAATTGGAGAAGTTTCTTCTATATTTTGGAAATTAACCCCTTATAAGATATATGGCTTGCAAATATTTTCTCACATTCTGTGGGTTGCCTTTCACTCTGCTGATAATTTCCTCTGCTGTGCAGAAGCATTTTAGTTTGGTATAATCTCCCTTGACTACTTTTACTTTTGTTGCCTGTGCTTTTGATTTCATATCCATGAAATCCTTGTCAAGGTCAATGTTACAGAGATTTTTCTCCTACGTTTTCTTCTAGGAGTTTTACAGTTTCAGTGCTTACGTTTAAGTCTTTAACCCATTTTGAGTTGGGTTTTGTGGATGGTGGATGGTAGGGATCCAATTTCTTTTTTCTCTCTTTTTTTTTTCATGTGGATATCCAATTTTCCCAACACTTGTTGAAGAGACTACTCTTTCTCCATTGTGTTTTTAGCACCCTTGTCAAAGATTGGTTGACCACATATGTATGTATTTATTTATAGGCTTTCTATTCAGTTCCACTGGTCTATGTGTTTGTCTTTATGCCAGTACCATACTGTTTTTAATTATTATAGCTTCATAATATAATTTCAAATCAGAGTGTGATGCCCCCAGATTTGTTCTTCTTTCTCAAGATTGTTTGGGCTAATCTGGGTCTTTTATGGTTCTATGTGGCAATTATTTTAAAAACAAAAGGTAAGTATTGATAAGATTATGGAGAAATCAGAACTCTTGTACACTATTGGTGAGAGTGTAAAATGGCGCAGCAGCTATGGAAAAAGTGTCGAGATTCCTCAAAACATTGAAAATAAAACTATCATGTAATCCAGCATTCTCACTTCTGGATGAATAGCCAAAAGAATTAAGATTGCATTTCTAAGACATATCTGCACTCCCGTGTTCCTTGCAGCATTATTCACAATAGCCAAGACATGGAAACAACACAAGTGCCCATCAACAGGTGAATAGATACAGAGAATATGATTTATACACACAATAGAATTCTACCTGATCTAGAAGAAGAAGAAGAAGAAGAAGAAGAAGAAGAAGAAGAAGAAGAAGAAGAAGAAGAAGAAGAAGAAGAAGAAGAAGAAAATCCTATTTGTGACAAGATGGATGAACCTGGAAAACAGTATGCTAAGTGAAATAAGCCAGACACAGAAGGACAAATATTATATGATTCCGATTAATAAGGTAACTAAAATAGTCAATTCACAGAAGCAGAGAATACAAGAGTGGTTTTCGTGGGTAAGGGGATTGGAAAATAGGGAGTTGTTATTCAATGGGCATAAAGTTTCAGTTCTATTAGATGAATAATTGTCAGAGATCTGCTCTATAACATAAGCCCTGTAGTTACAAATATAGCATAGTGTACTTAAAATTTAAGAGGGTGGCTCTCATGATAAGTTCACACACCAAGAAAAAGACACAAGGAAACACTGGGAGGTGCTGGATTTCTTCGATTGTGGTGATGGCATCATGGGTGTTTGCATACATCCAAACTCATCTAATCACACTTATTAAACATGAAAAAAAAATGTCTCAAAGGGTTTTCCCTAGGGAAGCATTATCTCTCAGTACATGTATTCCATTGAAGTGTGGCTGCCAACCGTTAACAATTCAAGCCTGCACTTCCACAAATGCCTTAAAATTTCACACAGACATGTCACTTTGTGGCACCCTGGAACCTAAGGGTCAAGAAAATAGAGCACAAGGAAATATGTGGGAATAGTCATGACTGACAAAAGAGCAACACCCAGGAAATCTGGGCAGTGTTTCAAGGTACCCATTACCATCCATATTCAGGTCCCAAGCAAAGCCCAGGCCATTATTATGGGAAAGTAGTAGCCTCCCGACACCAGGAAAGGGGTCAGTGGGAAAGATAGAGGCACCTCTGGACGTTGGACTCACCATCAGAAGCGGTGGTATGCACGCTCTGTATTGAGGATCAGTCTCCTTAGTGCATGTTCACCAGTGAGAAAAACCAAGCTTCTCTGAAGGACAGAAAGAGCCTCAACACCCAGCCACCGAGTATGTTTGTCCAAACAAAAAGGGAACAGGGTTGGATAAAAGGATAAGTTGTAGAAGCTGATGCCAGCGAGGCTTTCATAAGTGGAAACAGTATGTCAGGACAGGGCAGGAGAGAGCCCACCCTGAAAAGAAAGACAGGAAATGAGAAAGGAATTTCTTCTAGAACCAAAGTCCAAAGTCCAGAATCAAATAGGACATGAGAAAGACCCAGCTTTGTACAGAGGAGCCGGAAGCAGGCTCCTCTGGACATGAGAATCACAGGTGGAAAAGCAGCATCTGCTCAAAGCTTCCTGTGTCAGGGGCTCCTGAGAGATGGTTTTGGGGAGGAGATGTAATACCAGGAACTAGAGCGTAAGCATGAGGGTGGCACTGGCACCACTTCAGGGGGAGGTGGCTAGTCAAACACCAGCAAGGAAGAAAGAAGATGGGTGGGGAAGGAAGCAGAGGGAGAGCATGGCGAACCCTCACCCTCTTCTCAGCTCCTATCATGAGGCCATCCTAAGAAAGTGAATCATTTTTAAGTAGTTTCTTTATTATTGTCAGAGCAATTTATAGACATGTCTCTAAAATAATGCTTTTCTCTATCTCTCTCCCCAACCCCCTTCACCCTCCCTTCCTCCTTTCTTTCCTTCTCCCTTCCTTCCTCCCTCCCTCCCTTCCATGAACCTACACATCTATTGGGGGAAACAATTGCCCACTAACTGAGCATCTACCAGACAGATGGAAGGATAAAGTACAAATGTGGCTTTGGGAAACTGATGGAAGGAGCCCACGGCAGTGTCTGTGCCTAAGTGTTCAAGTTCATGGGAGGTAATACAGGGGTGAAGCAGTGGGAAGGGAGGAGCCATCCACATACCTAAGTTTTAAGGATGTTTGGATTTCCCATGGGCCACACCTTGTAAGGGATTGTGTGTTGAGGTCAAGTCTGAGTGAGACACCTCTGTTTCATCTTATTGGGATCAGAGGATAATGGCTGATGTATGAATTCAGGGAATCAAAGCTCTCTTGTTCTTGTGTTTCCTCCAGAAAAAGAGGCCCATGAGAGGCTAGATCTTCAGGGCTGTGCCATCATGCCAAACAGCCACCGTCAATCCTTATTGTCCATCCCCAATCAAGCTACTATCCCTGGTTAACATGGCATGTTAAGCCTCTTGCCAGAGTGTGAACAATTCATTTCCAAAGCAGGCATTTTGGCCCTTTTTTCCCCCGCCCAGACCTGGATCCACTGAAAAATGGAACATCAGATGGTTCACTTATTGTCACTTACTGAATAGTCACTTAAGTGAGGATCAGGTGATTCACTTACTATTCTCAGGGCTGTCCAGAATAACCAGTAGTGCCTATTGTTCATCTCCACATCCTCTTAGAAAACTGAAATGCTCAACAGAATTAAAAAGAGCCAAGGATTTGGGTGCTATCCAGGAAACATAGTTGTTCCTGGTCCCAGAAGCCCAGAAACTCCCCCTGATTTAACTCATCACCACCCAAGAATCCTGTTGCCCATAACACTGGGTGGACAGTGGGGACCAGCCCAGGTGACTTCTTGGTCAAAGATTAAGTACCAAAAAATGTTAAGCCAGAGATTTTCATGACAAAAAGCCTGAACAAAGGTAGAGCAGCCTGCCTCAAAAAAACCACTTCCTTAAGGCAAGGCTCCTGGTCTGTATAAAATGCCAGCCAGCCAGAGACATCCCACCAGACCCAAGAAGTCGACAACTTGAACTCTTCCCTGTGCCTGGTGAGTCTCACTGCTTGGAATGTCTTAATATTTGCCTAATTGGATTTTATTTGATTGGGAACTTTGTCAGGCTCAGGATCTATTTATTTTAAACGCAATGGAAGTTTGTGTTTAAGGCGACATTACAAATTTTTTCAACTTCCCACTCAGGTGACAACTATGGAATTCGGGGTTTGTAATGATCATTTGGTCAGCTACAGGATAGGTGCTACAGACAATGTCCAGGATACTTTTCATGATTTTTAATACTCCCTCTAATCATTACTGAGAATTTGCAATATTGAAGGCACTGCAATCGGCAATTTGGGTGTTCAAAAGATATGTTTTTCTTTACTCCATGGGCCTATGATCCATCAGAGAACATAAAACTTGGGTGTGATTTGCAAACATATTGCATAGAAAATGATTAAGAAAGAGGGCAAGGCAGGTATTACACTATGGCAAAATGAAGAAGGTGATTCGGATTTGGCAGAGAGTCTGGGAGATGAGCCATGGTGGGTAAGCATGTGTAGACAAGCAGCCGTGGAATGTAAAGCCTTCCAGAAAGCATGCACAGAAAGGACAATGTGAACCAAGGTGCATAGGTGGGATCATGTGGTATCAGGGCGGGGTGGTATGGAGTTTTCCTAGGAGAGAGATATGGGGGCCATGAAAGGGTAGATTCCAGAATTTTTGTTCTACCATTTTGCCAAATTATTGAAAACTGGGGCCTTAATCAGTCCTGGGAGCCAGCCGTTGTGTGGTTTTTAGAATCACCACGGAGAAAGGAAGCACAAGTCAGTGCTCCACCCATGTAGAGCAGAATAAAGCACCTTTAAGCGTCTCTTCTTGACAGAGCACAAGTTCCCACTGATCTCAAATTTAGGGAAACAGAGAGAAAGGTGAGAGAGGCTGTCATATCTGAAGGGGCATGAAATATATTTATCATGTGTGTTCCTTGTTTCACCAAACCACTGAGTCGGCTTTTCTGTCTCTAGGTCCAGCCTCCTCTGCAGCATGAGTTCCTATCAGCAAAAGCAGACCGTCACCCCACCGCCCCAGCTTCAGCAGCAGCAGGTGAAACAGCCCTGCCAGCCTCCTCCCCAGGAACCATCTGTCCCCAAAACCAAGGAGCCAGGCCACACCAAGGTGCCACAGCCTGGCAACACCAAGAATCCAGAGCCACACCACCCCAAGCACCCTGAACCAAGCAAGCCTACGTTTCCTGAGCAGGGTCACACCAAGGTCCCTGAGCTGGTCCACCCTAAAGTCCCTCAACCTAGCCAGTCAAAGATTCCTGAGCCATATCCCTCAGTGGTCATCCCAGGTCCAGCCCAGCAGAAGACCAAGCAGAAGTAAAGCGGCCCACAACTGCACCCCTGCAGAGCTGACCCCCAGATGCTGAACACCACCCCTTCTGCTTCTGTGTCTTCTGTAGACCTTGTAATTGTATGTTCTCAGCCTGTCTCTTTCATATTTGCATCTAAAAATATGTGCTATGAAGCTTTTGCTTACACAAATTTTGGAGGTCCCCTGAGCCTCTAAATCAAGGAGGGGTCTTAGTGGTTATGTTGGTCTTCAGCTGCTCAGGGTTCATCCGAAGAGGGAATCTGGATGGGAAGAAAAGCATGTTCCTTGTTCTACCTTCATTAAATCACTTTTAAGTCCACTCCTGGCTATGTGTGTCATTGGGTGACTCAGCCCCATTCACTGCTCTTCCATCGTGACTGGGACCTGTAATCAGAGAGGACTTGGTGTGACATCATCTGTCCACCCTGGTCCTGCGTGCTTCAATGCCTGTGTGTGTGTGTGTGTGTGTGTGTGTGTGTGTGTGTGTGTGTGTATGATTATGCTGAGGGGGCATCCCTATTGTGTAATGGAACTTTTGTCAGAGCCTGTCACTTTGGCAGCCATATCTGGAGCAGGGCTGTCCTCTGGCCCTGGACTGAGCCATGTCTCAGTTCCACAGTGCCTGCTCTATGTCACCTCTGATCTTGAAGACCCTGTCCCCCAAACTGCTGCTTAGTTCCTAAAACATCCCTCCTACATGCCTGAACCTAACTGTCCTGGTTTTCATCACTCAACCCACACCCATAGATTTATCCAGCTACTTGCAGCTGGAGGTGAGTTTTAGGCAGGGATTAGGAGTACATGATCCAGATGAGGTGGTAACCAACCATGGTGTTGGGACAGTGCTGGTCATTAAGCTGTAGAATGTCAGGTGTGAAAGGAGATCATCTAATACAGCCATTGCATTCTTCAAGTAAAGAAACCGATACCCCAATAGTGTTCCTAGTTGGGAGGGGGGTGGGGATGAGGGAGAAGGGGAAGGGATTAGACAGCATAAATAGGCAACTACAATATTGCCACAGGGATATGAAAGACTGTTAGGGGAATATAATTAATAATGTTGTAAATATTTTGTGGGGTGTCAGATGGTCACATGACTTGTTAGGGAGACCATTTCATGGATAGAATAGAGGCTTGATCACTGCACTGTACACCTGAAGCTGATGTTGTATAATATTGTATACCAACTGTAACTGAATATATAGATAGTCATGGGATGTGGATTATACTGTGGAAGGGAGTCAGAGGAAGTGTAATAGATATATATAATATGGGGGGGAGGAGTGAGGTGGTGAATTGGGGGAGGGGGGTTGTCACTTTGAGGGGTAAAAAGTATAACTATTGCACTGTGTTGTACACCTGAAACTAATTAAAAATAAAAAAGAAACCGATACCCCAAAAGTCAGTTATGGTAATCCAGAAATTATGTTTTTGCATCACACCCAGAGCTCAGTTTGCCTAACCACCACCCCTCACTCCCTTCTGCAGCCCGGTCTTGTTGATTTCAGAGGTGACTAGCAGGATTGCAGGTCTGTGTTGAGTGGGATATTAGAGAGCTGTCTCCAGCAGCATAGAAGACACCATAAAATCTCAGAAATGCCCCATAGTCATCAGGGAGCAAACCCCATTTTTTGATAAGATGCATCCTTGTTCAGGTAGCCCATGCACCTCTCCCACACACACAGCCCCATCCCAATTCTCAATGCTGGATACCCCAATACTCCACTCACAGCAGGACTCAAATCCTTTCCACCAACAAACAGCTGATGTCATCTAAGGACTCAGCTCCTTCTCTTCCCTCAGCAAACTAGAAAACACAAAGATGGGTCCTTTCCACCCCTTCCATAATAACCCAATTTGCAATCGTGGAGCAGGGACTGGATACCGGTCAGTAAACTTCCATGAGGGGACAGGAGAAGAAAACGAGCTGGCCACTATCTGACCCCCAGGAATTCCGAAATTCCTCTGAGCAGACATGAAGAAATCCTTTCATATGACATGGGTCCCCTGCTCTGGAAGGTACTTTTGGCCTCTACAGGTCCTTCCTTTCTCATTAGCCTCTCTGAAGTGGATTTATGTCCTCCTCTGGCACAGGGTTCTTTCTACCTCGGTATTGTTGTAAGACCTTGAAACACAAGCTTTTGTAGCCTGGACCCATGGTTCTTAGGCAAAGAAACTCCATCAGAAATTTTGCAGGCTTCTGGTCTTTTCCAGTCAGGCCCCTTGGCAGCAACTGTCCTCAAAGCTCTCTTCCTGCCCTCATTCTTTTTCATGTACTGCTACTGCCCTAATGCTCTCTGGGACAATGTGGGTAGGAAGACTCCACCTTTCATCTCATCTATGCTGCAAAACTTTGTCTTAAAACCTTTGTTTCTTTGGTCTTACGTCTGTGCTGAGATTTAAAAAGAGTTGGCTTTTCCTGCCAAATTTCAATACTCTAAGAATTCCTGTTTCTTCTATCTGCAAATTGGTCCATTTCTTTCATGAACTCATTAATATTTTGCCAACGGGAGTCAGTAGCAGCCAATACTCACCAAATTTCTACATCTGTCTATACACACACACACACACACACACACACACACACACACACACACACACACACTAGCTTATTGGGCAAACAGTCTGCTTTCCAAGTAACGAGTGACAATTTTAGTGACTGAATGTTTTAACACAACGTGACATTCAGAGTAGGTGCTAAGGAAAGGCAGAGCAGAAGGCATCCTGGTGTCTACTAATGCAGCGAGCCCTTTCCTCTGAACACATATAAAGCCAACACTACTGATATATAAAGAAAAATCCACAGTGTGGGCATAGGGAGGGGCCAAGTGGGGAACAGTTGTCCCATTGGCTGAGACACCAAAGAAAGGGGCTGTGGTGAGTTCTGGGTCAGTGTTTAAGGTAGGAAATCACAGAGGATTTTCATTGGACACCATGTAACCAGAAAAACAAGACAGGTGCCATTGAGCTAGCAGTAAAGAGTATATTAAGGTGGTTTTCCTCAATATTCAGTTACTCACACACCAGCACCCCTGTTTTACCACAACTTCATGTGCTTGTACCATAATATTTGCTTAATATGTCTCTTTAACATTATTTTATAACAAAGGATATTTTTTCCAAAAATCAAAAGTACATATTTTACCCAATTAGAGTCACTCCATGGTATTCTCATGACATGTGACAAAGCAAAGCCTGCTAGAAAAGCGTTTCCTCTGTAAGTGCACTTCCTGCCCTCAAAGGGCTTTCATATGTGACTTTTATCCACTCTTACGGGTAACTCTTCAGCCGTAGAGTGGAAATTTTCAGACACAAGAAAGCCCATGAATGTGAGAGACACTTGGACTTCTGAACAAAGATGTTCCTTAGTGCATCTTACTCCTAGCAGATTGTTTCTGAAGACGGAGGGGGTGCTGTGGAAAAAGACAGGTGCATCCTTGTCCTAAGGGTGGCTGATGACATAAAGTCAAAGCTGAGGATGACCTTACTCCTTTTCAGCCCTTGCCTCTCCTCCACTTCCTCTTTACGGCCTCAGAGACCCTGGTATATGCCAGGCAGGCTCTGGCATTGGAGTATTTACATCAGAGTCTCCTGACCTGGGACAGTTTTCATAGCCATCCTAACCTCTAACCTTTCACCTGCTTCAAGTTGAATAAAACATCACCTTCTTAGAGAGGACACACAACTCCCATCTCCTTGGGACTCCCAGTTGCATACACAGCTATTCCTTTTTCCACAGCATTTACATAATTTACAGTCATCATGTTTTTTTTATCATTTATTTCCACCCTACCCTATAGCATGTGAACTCCACACGGTCAGAGATCTTTGCTATTGTTCATTTATGTACCCCAAGGACCTAGAACCCTGCCTGACTTGTTGCAGGCACTCAAAAATCAGTTGAAAGCATGAACTGGAGGTGTTCCTTTGATCTAGCATTGGTGAATCCTCAAAACATTCCATTGTCACCTGCAATTTGTTGGAATTGCAAGGTTAGACAAGGCCTCCAGCGCTGAGCAAATATTCCAGGGAGGAGGTTCGGAGCTTATCATCACCGGACACCCCCTGATTTGTCCTTCCAGGTGACTTGGATTTAGCTTGAGAAGTAGCTGAATGTGCTCGGTCAGGGAAGCTCCCCTCCCCTCCTGTGAGGCTGCAATCTCTCCCGTGGCTCAGCCCCAGTTCTTGAGATTCATGTCTATTTGGGAGCAATCAGATGGTGGTTTGCATCTGAATAAAAAGAAGGTTTGATGCTTGTGTGCTTTTTCTCATGTGCTGAGAAGATGTACAACTCTTTGTCTGGAGATGAAGGCAGTATTTACCCTCAGCCTCCTGTCACTCCACCACCACCCTTGGCCAATCCGGTTCCGTGCACATTAACTCTCCCACACTTTTGGATTGCACACACAATGGCACATTGTTCCATTGGTACCCTGCAGTATAGTGTCACAGGAGCCTAGGGTCAGAAAAGGAGAGGAGACTCTTACACAAAGCCCACCCAAACCTCGATGGAAAGGGCCAGGTGACAATGTGTGCATCAGAGGCAGAGCAGAGAGGATGTGGAAGGATGCCCAAAAGCTACATAATGCAGTTAACCAATAAAGCCAAGAAAGACCATGCTTTGATATAAGAAAATCAGCAGCATCCTGTCATCCTGACAAGGACATCAGTGTGAAGGTAAGAGGCATGTGGGAAGATGCCAGTGGCCATCACAAGCCTTATGGATTCCAGAAAATTCATTGATTAATCCAGAAATTCAACTTTCCTATAGAGTAGAAAAAGGCTGAATATCCAACCACTCACTGCACATTAGACATAACAGCAGAAGGATAAAGGAGAAATTGAGACACTAGAAAGGGAAAAGCGTTGGCTGGGGGAAAGGAGACACAAGGCAGGTAGGTACAGCAGGTCAAGTCCTAGAGAATATTGAATGACAAGCCCCTTGCTTTGTACCCAGGGGTGTGGGTCCAGGAGGGACATGAGAGGCAGGGCTCAGCCTCAGAGCCAAGGTTCAGGTCAGCTAGGTCCATGGTTGTGCTATGGAGGCCCAAGGAGCAGAAGGCAGGCTGCCCTGAATCTGATAAGCCCACCAGACCCACCACATGGCATGCCTGGAACCACCTTTGCAGGGTCCTTAGAGACGGGTTTGACTAAGAGCTAACTTGATACAAAAGGCGTTGTACTCAGGCATGGTGGTGGCAGAGGCAAGCCCAAAGGGAAGCAGCTACGTAAGCTCTAGGGAGGACAACAGGTAGGTGGGGATGGTGGCAGAAACATCTGTCTCTTGGTGAGTCCTTAGCCCTCTTCTGAGCTCATGCCATTCGCCTTGTCACAGGGAATGCTTCTCTTATCAGAAATGTCCCAGTTCTTAAAGCAGCTTCTGGATGTCTCACCCCAAATAATTCCACCCATTCTGCAATTGTCAACCCACTGCACAGTGTCCACACACCAGGCTCGGTGTGGGGTGAAGAGTGGAATAATCATTAGGAGGCCAGGGGGAGGAGCTCCTGGTGGTGGCCCACTGGCCCTGGTCTCCAATTCAGGGGAGGAGACACCACTGTGGAGCCCGCAGGCACTCCACAACATGTAGGTGAGCGAAGTTAAGGAGAGAGGGACCACATAACAACTAGATTTGAAGAACGATTTGGCTTCCAAAGACCCCAACTCGTGACAGGTTGTATATGAAAGGCAAAGCTGGACTAGTGACCTCAATTTCATTCCATCCTGAGCAGAATGAACTCTGCTATAAAGGGTCAAGGAATCCCAGGTCCCATGGTCCTGTGTTACCCCCAGGAGGGGATTTCCCACGAGGGGCAAGGTCTTTAGGGCCTACTGTCATGTTAGACAACAGGTGGACAGGTGACGGGGCCAGGTGCTCTGGGCTGCTGCACTGGACAGTCTCTCCGGTTTTCACTAATAGGTGTCCCCATCACTGCAAGTGGTCCCCATGCTCTGTCTACTACTCACTCTTTCTTCAAGTGAAGGCTTCTTAGGGCCAAAAGGATCATTTGAGCCTTGCCTTTCCCCTCCCAGGACTAGGGACACAGAGTGATGGATAGCAGAATGATTACTTGTTTTCACCTCGGGAAACCATGTCACCATGTCCTTGGCCTCCCAGAAGGACCAGAAACACCTTGTTTGTTTCCACATCCACTTCCTATACCATGCCATTCAATAGGCCTGATTCATGCTATTATTGATTAGGCCCCTCCAGGAACCAGGGCTGCTTCTGGTTCCAGCAGCCCTGAAACCCTTTCCTTTTCTCTCCTTCCAGCCCACCCCATTCTCACCATATACACTACACTTGGATGCAAAGGATGCTCAGTGGGGACAAGGCCCAGGTGACATCATGGTGAGACAGCAAGTGCCAAAAAAATATCAGGTGGGTCATTTCATCACTAAAACTGAACCGACAGGTAGATGAGGGGGCTGGGATGAATCACCGCAGCAGGCAAAAAATGATGACACGGAAGCCCAAAGAATCCCATTTCCTTGAGATAGGTCTCGATCACACTGTATATAAAGCCAGTTGGCTGGGGACATCACACCAGACCAAAGTGACTGACCACACAGCCTGCTCTTTGCATACCAGGTGAGTCTCTTTCTATGGGAATTTTTACCATTCACTCAAAGTATTTGATTTTTATTGGAAATCCCTTGGTGTTCTTGCTATCTTTTCCCTCATTATTGAAGTTTGGACAGCAGAGTTCTAGCCTCTGTGGATATCTTTGTTTTGGGCTTGAAAGGACTTAAGATATTATTAGTTCTGTTCTGTCAGTTCTCACAGTGCCAGCAGGGAGAGGGTTGGCTTGTGATCCACGTGATCCACGATTAGGAGCACTTACTTAGAGTGACACTGTAATTCTTTCTTTATTCATAATCTTTTTTTTTTTTTGAGGGCAGTGTCACTGGCCCTCATATGTGGGACCGAACTAGGGCTGCTGGCTTCCCAAGCCAGCACTTAACCACTGTGCCACTCGGCCAGCCCACTTTATTCATAATCTTAATTCAGAGTTTTATTCTGCCAACAAATTGTTTTGTGAGAATTTATTACGTTGGCACTTTGCTAAAAAAACAATTTAGACAATGGGGAATTTATTCCACAAAACTACGATGTATACGGGAAAATTAGACATGGGCATGAAGAGCGAAAATACAATTTATTGTGGAAAGTCACCCACATAAGGCAATAAGGACAAGAAAAGTGCTGTGGCAGTTTGGGGACACAGGTGATTTTTTGAAGGTTTGCTCTAAAAATTCCTCCCAAAAGCATCACATGAGGCGATCTGTGATCATGCTGGTTGGGTAGTTAGTTACTTGAACAAACAGCAATGAGGAAAACATCAAACAACAATGAGGCAGAGGAGGGTGTGCACAAGGCTAGAGGGGGAGATCCTGTGGGGTTCTAGAGAAGTCAGTAGTTAGCTTATAGATAAGCCATCCTATTATCAGAAATGTGTGGGCAGACTGAAGCCACTGGGTTTTCAAATAATATCACGTTTCCACGTGACCCACTGTTGTGCTCTCACATTCCTACCAAGGGCCTGAGGTTGTGTTGTGTTGCTTAGTTGGGTTTTTTAGATGTGCCAGGAAGAAGGATAACACTGGGGAGGCTCTGGGCAGGTGGTAGAACAAATCACCTTTCTGTTCCTCCCTTTCCAAGGCTCAGAAATCATCCAAGTGTTCTTCGGGGTAAAGAGAAAGAGGAGGACATTTGCTTCTTAGGAGACTTGAAAGTGGCATTGAACATGGCTTCTTCCCTAGTTAATCCTGGTTTAAACCATCTGCTCTGTCTCTAGGTCCAGCCTCCTCTGAAGCATGAGTTCCCACCAGCAGAAGCAGACCATCACCCCACCTCCCCAGCTTCAGCAGCAGCAGGTGAAACAGCCCTGCCAGCCTCCTCCCCAGGAACCATGTGTCCCCAAAACCAAGGAGCCAGGCCACACCAAGGTTCCAGAACCGTGCCACCCCAAGGTTCTGGAGCCATGTCACACCAAGGTTCCTGAGCCCAGCCACCCCAAGGTTCCGGAGCCATGTCACACCAAGGTTCCAGAGCCATGCCACCCCAAGGTTCCAGAGCCATGTCACACCAAGTTTACTGAGCCATGTCACCCCAAGTTTCCAGAGCCACGTCCCCCAACAGTCACCCCAGCGCCAGTTCAGCAGACCAAGCAGAAGTAATGTGGTCCACAGCCATGCCCTGGAGGAGCCAACCCCTGGGTGCTGAACCCCCTCTCCCACTCTGCGAGTCCTGTTTGCCTTGCAATTAGCATGCTGTCACCCTGAGTGACAATCCTTCCTCATTTGCACCCTGAAACCATGTGCTGTGAAGCTTTTCTTCCCAAACACTCTGGACTCTGAGCTTCTGAATTAGGCTGAGGGTCTTGCTACCTTCGAACCTTAGATTTCAGCTCCTTGGGAGCCATCTGATAAGGGACTTCAGGTAAAAACAAGTGCATCAGGTGTGTGCTGCCCCCATTAAATGTACTTTCAATTCTACCTCTGTGTGTCGTGGTCTGACTCAATGTCTTCACTCCTTTCCCTGGGGAGGTAGGACCTGTTGGCAGACAGGTTGGGGAGGAAGGGCTTCATTTCAGAGACGGCAGGTCCTGGTTGGTCCCCACTGAGTTTCCTGGGCTGGCAATGGGAAGCTGTATAATGCCACCCAGTGGCTGTTGCTTGGGCATCCAGGGATGGACCAGAGCTGTCCTCTTGCCACTCAGTGAGTCACACTGGAGTCCAGTCAGTGCCTGTCCACGCTGACTCGGACTGACTAACCCTGAGTATCCTGCCCCTAAACCTGGCTCCCAGGTTGCTGACTTAACCGGCCACTTCCAGTTCATCTCAAAGGCTGTTGTTCCTACATACGTGAATCTGCTCCTCCTCCCTCATTTCTTTCTAGTACCCGTGACTCAGTTTCTCAAACATTCCAGAAGACCCACAGCCTCCACTTTTGTTATCTCAGGAAATCCTCTTCCATTCACTGAATGCCCGCTCTGCCAGAAGGAGGACGAGAGGGCTCCCAGTGCTTGTCTTAGGGCACTTATAGTCACCTAGAGGGGTGAACTTCACTCCCCATTCCACCCCTCCTACAAACACATATACACACACACACATACACTGACAGAGTAACACAAAAGTATGTTTCTCTTTTATGCTACTGGGAGTCAAAATAATATAAAAAAAGACATATTTTCCTTAGATCATAAAATGAAATAATGAAAAAACATGAGTATTTGGTATAATTCAAGCAATTGCAATACATTGGAATATAATGTTTTTACATGATTGCAGTCTTTAAAATTATATTTGAAGGGCCGGCCGAGTGGCGCGGTGGTTAAGCACTGGCCTGGGAAGCCAGCGGTCCCGGTTCGGTCCCACATATGAGGGCCAGTGACATTGCCCTCAAAAGAAAAAAAAAAAAAAAAAATTATATTTGAAATTATAAAATTATATTTAAAAAATGTTTACCCTAAAAGTCTTATAATCCTAAATGCTTGTTTAATTGGTATCCAAGTAAACAGTGCCCCCTAGTGCCAAAATCAACTAATCAAACCAATGAACAGAACCAAATGTGTTTATTTCAGCATAGGCTAGCTGCTATAACAAACACCCCCTAGAGTCCTTTACGTCTAGCTTTGTGAGTGGAGGATGTAGGAAGAGGACGATCCTAAACTTAAATATATTTAGGTATAGTATGATTTGCTATGAAGAATTTGTTGCTTTAAAAAATAATGCTGTATCAGGACATAAAATTAATATTCAGAAATCAGTTGTGTTTTTATACATGA
Organism: Aselliscus stoliczkanus; assembly: GCA_033961575.1. Classification (NCBI taxonomy): domain Eukaryota; kingdom Metazoa; phylum Chordata; class Mammalia; order Chiroptera; family Hipposideridae; genus Aselliscus; species Aselliscus stoliczkanus. The sequence continues at coordinate 105,405,693 of CM066739.1, forward strand.
ATAACAAACTATCAGAAAGAGAAATTAAGAAAACAATCCCATTTATAATTGTATCCAAAAAAATAAAATAAAATACTTGGGAATAAATTTAACCAAGGAAGTAAAAGACCTGAACTCAGAAAATTATAAGACATTGAAGACAGAAATTAAAGAAGATACAAATAAGTGGAAGGATATACTGTGCTCGTGGATAGGGAGAATTAACACAGTTAAAATGTCCATACTACCCAAAGCAATATATAGATTCAATGCAATCCCTACCAAAATACCAATGACATTTTTCGCAGAACTAGAATAAATATTCCTAAAATTTACATGGAACCATACAAGACCCCGAATAGTCATGGCAACCCTGAGAAAGAAGAACAAAGCTGGAGGTATCACGCCACCTGATATCAAATTATACTGCAAGGCTATAGTAATCAAAACAGCATGATATTGGCATAAAAACAAACACAGAGATCAATGGAACAAAAGAGATAGCCCAGAAATAAATCCATGCCTATATGGTCATGTAATCTATGACAAAGGAAGCAAGAATTTACATTGGGGTAAAGACAATCCATTTAATAAATGGTGCTGGGAAAACTGGACAGATACATACAAAAAAATGAAACTGGACCACCTTCTTATGCTGTATACAAGAATAAACTCAAAATGGATTAAAGATTTAAATGTAAGATCTGAAACCATAAAACTCCTAGAAGAAAATATAGAAGGTAAACCCTCAGATATTACCCTTAGTAATATTTTTACTGCTATATCCCCTTGGGCAAGGGAAACAAAAGAAAAAATAAACAAATGTGACTACATCAAATTAAAAAGTTTTTTCACAGCAAAGGAAACCATCGACAAAACAAAAAGACATCCTACTGAATGAGAGAAGTTATTTGCCAGTGATACATCTGGTAATGGGTTAATATCCAAACTTTATTTTTTTAAAAACTCATAACTCCACACCAAGAAAACAAACAATTCAATTAAAAAATGGACAAGAGGACATGAAGAGACATTTCTCCAAAGATGGCCAATAGACATATGAAAAGATGCTCAACATCACTAAATCATCAGAGAAATGCAAATAAAAACCACAATGAGATACCATCTCATTTCTGTCAGAATGGCCATCATAAATAAATCAACAAACAACAAGTGCTGGTGAGGATGTGGAGAAAAGGGAACCCTCGCACACTGTTGGTGGGATTGCAGATTGGTGCAGCCACTATGGAAGATAGTATGGAGGTTCCTCAGAAAATTAAAAATAGAACTACCTTATGACCCAGCAATTCCACTCCTGGGTATTTATCCAAAGAAATCCAAACACTAATTCAAAAAAAGTATATGCAGCACTATTCACAATAGCCAAAATATGGAAACAACAAAAATGCCCATCAATAGGTGATTGGATAAAGAGACTATGGTACATTTATACAGTGGAGCATTACTCTGCCATTAAAAAAAAATGAAATCTTACGATTTGCAACAATATGGTTGGACCTAGAAGATATTATGCTAAGTGAAATAATCAGACTAAGAAAGACAAATACCATATGCCTTCACTTAAATGTGGAATCTAAAGAACAGAATAAATGAGCAAACAAAACAGAAATAGACTATAGATAGAGAAAAAACTGATGGTTGCCAGATGGGGGATGGGAGAAAAGGGGAAGGGATTAGAAAGTACAAACTGGTTGTCACAAAATAGTCACAGGGATGTGAAATACATTATGGGGAATATAATCAATAATGTTGTAAAGACTATGTAGGGTGTCAGATGGGTACTGGAGTTATCGGGAGGATCACTTCATAAATTACATAAATGCCTAACCACTGCACTGTACACCTGAAACTAATATAAAATAATATTGAATGTCAACCATAAATACACACACAGACACACACACACTCACACAGTATATCCTCACAGGATGTAACGTACAGCATAGGGAATATTGTCAACGGCATTGTAATTGCTATGTATGATGTCAAAGGGGTAGTAGATTTGGTGGGTTATCACTTTGTGAGGGGGTATAATGTTTAATCATTATGTTGTTTTGTACACCTGAAACTAATAAAAATAAAATAATAAGTAAAATAAAAACAATGCTATATTTATCAGTGTGTGTGTGTGCATGTGTGCCATGGTGGATACCTAGGACCACAAGAAAGAATGTACTTAAAGGACATATCCCTCTTTTTGCAGCTTACTTGACTAGGAGCACCAAGAAAAGAAGCTGCAAAGCAAGAGTAACTGAAAATCTACATAAACATATAAACCCCAAATATTTTCAAAGGTGAGGTCAGAACACTCAAGAAAATCATTTCAGAAGTGAACAAAATTGCTAGGTTCAGGGTTCATGGTGGGTTGTTGGAGTAAAAAGAGCAGATGATACACATGGAGAGGGGGCAGCACTTTGCCTTGTAGGGAGGGACCCTTATTGTTTCCCTTTCCTCTGCATTACCCATGTTTTAAGAATGACTACAAGTTTTATGCAGAATAATCCACTGGTTCCCAAAAGCTGTTTATATGAGGGCCGGCTGAGTGGCGCGGTGGTTAAGCGCTGGCCTTGGAAGCCAGCGGCCCTGGTTCAGTCCCACATATGAGGGCTAGTAACACTGCCCTCAAAAAAAAAAAAAAAACAAAAAAAAACCAGATCAAAACCAAAAGCTGTTTATATGCAATACTACATAAAAATAAAGTGAATTAGGAAAGAGAGAGAACCACAGAATTTGAAAGTGTAATAAGGGGCTGGCCAAGTGGCGCAGTGGTTAAGTGCTGGCTTGGGAAGCCAGCGGCCCAAGTTCGGGTCCCACATATGAGGGCCAGTGACACTGCCCTCAAAAAAAAAAAAAAAAGAAAGTGTAATAAAAAATAAAGTTTCAGAACCTTCTTGTTTCCTATACTAGTTATGTCTGAGCCACTTTCCTGTTGGAGAATCATGATAGTAGTGGTGATTGGTTGTGGTGGTGGTGATGGTGATGACAGTGGTGCTGATGGTGGTCATGTGGTGGTGGTGGTGATGATGGTGATGATGGTGGTGGTGGTGATAGTGGTCATGTGGTGGTGGTGGTGGTGGTGGTGGTGATAGTGGTCATGTGGTGGTGGTGGTGGTGGTGATGGTGACGGTGATAATAAAGATGATGATGGAAACAATGATAGGTCAGGCATAAATCACACACGTTCATTCAATTTTATGCCTGAGGCCAGTTTGTAAGGTAAATGTTATTTTTCTCACTTTGCAGTAGTGAAAATGAAATCCTCAAGATCTCCATAATTTGTCAAATTTTTTTAAACATATAATTTTTTTAAATAACATGTATTTGAAATGATAGAGAAGTAATCTTTGTTATGACCCAAAATTCAAGTAACACTGATTGTGAGATCCTGAACCTTATTATCAAAGGATAGAAAAATAACCAAAATGGTATGATTTCCCTAATAAGCAGGTTTTAAAGAAAAGAGAATATTTATCCCATCACAAACAAAAGTGTACTTTATTCAAGAAATGGAAGAAAAGTTACATTTGCCCAAGTGATAAAAGCCTTGCCCAGATTACAGACAGACACAGAAGCCACTGATAAACCCTCTGCTGCCATCTGGAAGAGAGCAGCTGCTCTCCCTTCTGACACTCGGGGATGCTGGCACAGCTGAGGACTGCCCTCTCTCAGCTTCTTCCTGGACAGTAGCAGTATAACAGCCTCAGGAAGGAAATCCTTCGCTGTCAGGAATCATGACAGGCACATTATAGGCTGAAGCGGAGAGAAGCCTCTTCTGTATGAATGGTAGGCTTTGAAGAAAAGATGAAGGAGTGACTATAGAACAAGGTGAGCCAATTCTTATTTTTTCCTGATCCTGATGACGTTGAAGCTGTTACTTGCCCTTGGGTGGGCACTTCTGCTGGCATGGTGGAGGTGGTTGCACAGGAGGGCACTTCTGCTGGCACAACTGAGGTGGGCATGGCTCAGGGCATTTTGGGGGTGGGCACAGCTCAGGGCACTTGGGTGGTGGGCACAGCTCAGGACACTTGGGTGGTGGGCATGGCTCAGGGCACTTGGGTGCTGGGCAAGGCTCAGGGCACTTGGGTGGTGGGCATGGCTCAGGGCACTTGGGTGGTGGGCAAGGCTCAGGGCACTTGGGTGGTGGGCATGGTTCAGGGCACTTTGGAGGTGGGCATGGCTCTGGGCACTTGGGTGGTGGACACGGCTCAGGGCACTTGGGTGGCGGGCAAAGCTCAGGGCACTTTGGAGGTAGGCACGGCTCTAAGCACTTAGATGGGCACACGGGAGGTGGCTGGCAGGGCTGCTTGCACTGCTGCTGTTGATAAGACATCTTTTTCAAGTCTTAGAATCTGAAAGAAATTACATGACAGTGTTCACAGGAAGGGACTCCTAAGAGAGAGAACCCAAAGCTTAGGTAATACCATGACACATTATGCCCCAATCTCCAGGAATGTGCTTTCATCTCTGAACTCGCTCCTTCAGACTTTCTGGCTTCTCCTAAGCATTTTAGCAATCGCTTCATCAGCACTGAGAAAATTCTCTCTTTTCTCTCACTATTTTTCCAAAGAACATATCTCTGTTTGGAAGAACCAAATCATATGTTTTGTAGGAAAATAACATCTTCAAGAAAGGCCATCGCAAGTTCTGAAATCCTGGGCAACCTCACAAGCAATTCCTATTGTCACTATCTCTTGTGAGGTCCCAATAGACTGATTTCAGTACAGAGCAACAATACAAGAGCCTCACGTCTTCTAAGTCATAAGCTGTGGAAGTCATAGCAGAAATGAAAAAACAACAGAAAACAAAATAGTACCTACACCTTTTCTTCCCTTCCTATTAGAGTGTTCCTATTAATTTCTTTTCCCTTACAGGATGTCAAAATACCTACCAAAAAAAAAAAACACACACACACACACACACACACACAAAGTGAAAACAGTATATCATTGTGCCTCAATTCTAAGGTTCTGTCAATGAGGTAGCATCAAACCCACAATCATGACTTTGGACCCACCAAACTTGCCATCTCCAATTACATTCAACATTTGAATTCAACTGAGAAACAACTGAACTCAAATCAGACTCACCAGTTTCTCCGGTGTAGATCAGCACTGAGTACCCAGGAAGATGGTAGTCGTAGGGCAGAGAGCCTCTTTATAGGGCTTGCTGCTCCACCCAGGAAGAAAAGCTCCTAAAACTGACCTGGTCCAGTAAATTCCCAACCAAAATGCAAATCCATCCATAACTGGCTTGACAAGAACTCTGAAAATGCAGGATCCTGCTCCGGGGACTCCTCACTGGTATGTGCTCATGACTCATGAAGGCCCTGCCTTAGCTCCTAGTCAAGTGACGTGTGGCCCTGACAGAACTTGGGGGGGTTCTCCAACTGGTGGCCGAAGGCTCTCTTTCTTCATTGCAGACGATGACTCTTTCCTATCTCCCACCTTCCCTGAGTCATAAAACTGTCTGCCCTGTTCCCTTTCAGTTGGTTGCCATTTTGTCGTATATGCTGGGCATATCTTTCTCCTTACCCAAGTCCTCCTTATAATCCATTTCCTTAGGATCCTATGGCTTGCTGATCTAAGTTCTCTTTTATTCTTCTCAAAAGGAGATCATCAGACTAGCCTTACTGTGACAATACTTAGGAACATGCAGTAAAAAGTTGACCTCCAGAGTCCTATTTTCGCTGCGTTGTTTCTTCAAATAGAGGAAGTAAGACTGATTCCTGTAGTCTTTATAAATTTGTACCACCTCGGCCCCATGGAATCCAGTAGGTCCGCACATCAGCTATTGTAATTCCAATGTTCTAGCAGCTCAATCCCTAGACCTACAACAGAGAGCAAGCTTTTTGTTCATAACTCCCCAACATGACACATGACCTGCTCCTACATAATGTCTCCCAGCTCACCTCTTTCTACTTCTTCAACTTGTGAAAAGAACTCAGAAAGTCGTGAAAATTTCTGGTTTTCTATCCCTTTGAAATCACTGGAAAACCCAATCTAATAAGCAATAGCACTCAAATAACCCATTTTATATTGATTTTATATTTATTAATTATGTAACACACTTTGTTGGACATAGTATCTATTGGAAAATTCAAGACAAAGTTCAAATCACTTTATTAATAATTCAGTCATTGAAGTTAATTGCCATTCATTTATAACTTATTAATCATTAGTAATAATTTCACTATAATTTTTAAATTGTTTCATAATAATCATAGGGGAGTATATATCAAATAAACCTATTTCCATCTCTACTTTCTTCATAGTTTTCCAGTGTGTTTGAAGAAGGTGTGAAAGTTATTTTATGTGTCAAATTGACAGGCCATGGGGTGTCCAGATACTTGGTCAAACATTGTTCTTGGTGTTTCTATGAGGACGCTTTCAGATGAGATTAATATTTGGATGAATCAGATGAGTAAAGCAGATTACCCTCTACAATGTGGGTAGGCCACACTCCATCAGGTAAAGGCCTGAATAGAACAAAAGGCTGAACCTCCCCTGGGTACAAGACAACTCTCCTGCCTGAAGGCCTTCAAACTAGGACATTCTCTCTGAAGATTTTGTTATTAGCCAGCATTCATATTCACACAAGCTGATTATTATAATCTCCCTCTCCCTCTTTCTTCCCCTTCCCCTCTCCCTCTCCTATAACCTATATCCTCTTGGTCTTTCCTTTGGAAAGCCCTTATTAATAAAGAAAGAGAGACCTAAAAACATCAGAGGAGGTCTTGTCCAAGTTCTCTTTGACAACCATGTGACCAAGGGCAGGTCACCTCTCCTTTCTGGGTTTCAGCCTTTCTGTAACAGGGAAGAAGTGTGTGCTGCCTCTGGAAATGCGTGCTAACGGCATGCGCCACCTCTTGATACTCTTCAAGCCTGAAATTCTCTCTTCCTCCTCTTTCTTGCTTCCCTTCAAACCACAAATTTGACCTCTATTCCCTGCTTCTGGAAAGTGTCTTCTCCACCCGTTGTTAGAGGTGCTTCTGTCCCAGGACTGATTTCAGAGTGGGATCCAGTGTCCTCAGCACTTTTCCTCCTTGCTTCCCTCAAGGATGTATACTTGAACCCTTTTATTTTTAAAAATAAATCTGAATCGCCACTTTAAGGAAATGGAGACATGTGAACAAAAATCACAAGCATTCTCAAAATCTGTTTTCTGAACTACCCCTATGTGGTCCCTCTAATGTTTCTCAAAACAGAAAACAAGATGAAGTGCTGCTGTCTTCACAGGTTAATGGGGGTACAGACACACCAGCCATTAGGGTACATGTCCTGGGCCCACCCAGACGTGGCAGCTGACTCTCCTGAGAAATGTGCCCCCTGCTGTTACCCTTCCATCAGCTCCACCTGAAGCTTTCCTGGATCCTGGCCTCCTATCAGCATTCAGGCCTGCAGGCGCTATCAGGACCGAACTTGAGGTACCAGCTAATGTCTTTTTAGGGGCACACACTCACAGTCATAATTCCTCCTGTGCCACAAATGAGAGGTGGCCCCATGAGGAGACCTTAAAGTAATATATGGAAAGCCTTTTGAAAATGTTTCACCTGCCTACAAGGGCAAAGTTCTAGAACAGGAGTCAGCAAACTGTGGCTTGTGAGCCACATGCGGCTCTTTGGGTATGTACATGTGGCTCTGAAGTAAAATTGAAAATGAAAATAAAACTATCATAGCTTCATACATAACATTTTTAAAGGATATTACTCACATAATGTTGATTTCATTTGTTTTATGGCTCTCGAATAATTTTTAAATTGTTGGGAGGGACAGGATTGGCTCTTCCATCTCAAAAGTTTGCCAACCCCTGCTCTAGAACATTCACCAGTTTCTAACAGTGTCTCTGAAAGCAAGAATACTGCTTATGATACAGGAGGTGGCCTCAGTGGAGAATGAAATAACTCATCTGTTAGCTATATGTTCATGTTAATTCTCCATTATAAAAACATACAATTTAAATATCTCATCAGCCATTTCATGGACATGATTGCCTGTGGCCAATGAAATTAGAAATTAAAAAACTTGGTATGAAGTGATTGTAAATATAAAAATAGTAAGAATATTAAGTGATATGTGTGATGTGTAATTATGCCAAATATAATGGGCATTATGGGAGCAGATAAAGTTTGGGAAACAGTGTTCGAATATGTTCTCCAATTCTGAGACATTTCTCAAAAGTTTCTTTATTCAGTCCTAGATCTGAACTATTCTCTTTTCTTTACCATCCCAAGTCACTGAATCATTTCTTTGTGGGCCATGGCTAGTGAAGGGACCACATCTGGCTTAAGTATAAACTTACAACACTGGCCTTACATTACTGTAGAATATGGAAACACATTTTTTAATGGGATCAGGATGTCCCCATTTCATCTGTCCCCAGCACTTCCTGAGATGGCTGGTAGGTGCTTGCCATTCCTTCACCAGGAAATAAATTCTTTTTTATTTCATAAACAAATACCAGTTTTTAAATTTCTTGAAACCAAAAATAAAGGTACCATTTAAGACCCACATCAGCATACGTCATCATTGAGAGTAGGTCTGAGAATGAAGATCAGAACACTAAAAGTCTGAAATCTAAGTGAAAATAGGAACTTAGGCGAATCTTATGTATTTCTTCTTTCTCCCACTCTCTTTACAAACAGGTTTTAGGTTTTTGACAGTAATTTTTTAACTGTTTCCCTGTTTATTCTCTGTCTTTTCCTTGAGTGCTCCAGATGCCTCAACCTGCCACAAATCCCTCACTTCCCAATGTATACCTCTCATCTGTCCAGGCTGCTACCTACCAGTCATCACTCAACACATCATGGCAGTGCATTTTGTCATTAGTCCTTTCATATCTTTTTAAAATCTATGGGCAGTCAGTAGGGTGGACCAACTGTTGCACATTAAAAATTTTAAGAGCTTCCTTGTCTTGGCCAATCATCAGAAAGCCTTGCAGAAACGTGCTTTCATCATTGTAAAAGGAGGAGGAAAATGAGGAGGAACTTGAAACTCCAGAAAGTCACCAGGTATGTACTGGAAGATCGGGATTATGGAATTAATCCAGCATCACATCCCCTCAGAAAATAGGTTAGGTTCCCAGACTGTCATTGCCCCTGCCAGTAATGAAGGGCTTTGGGCCAAGTGTCACCACTGGCCATGACCATCCAGGGATGGAGCCCTCACTTCAGCACCTTAAGGCCAGGTGTCTACAAACAGAGTCATCGCTAAATGGTTCGTATAGACTAAGTCAGAGGCCAAAGAGAAGGGACATTACTCAACAGGCCACTCGCTCACTATTCAACATAGCCTCACATCACATATAAACATACATCTTTAGAGACATCTCTGATTTCTGCCATTTAAAATTTAAGAATTTCCTGCTTAAATGAGAATGCAGTGTCAGATAATCCAGTTTTGGTCACACCTTAAGACTCTCCCTCTGAGGACACCCCTCTCAAAATGTGTCCTAATCATGATAGTGAAGACATTCAATTTTTGGTAGCCCTGTGTCCGCAAAATGTCAGGCAGGAGTTGCTTTATAAGTGCAGTGGTGAACTTGAACACTCAGTTCCTCAAGTTCAGCTATATGAAAATCCAACAAAAATAAAGAATGGCATCTACCAATCAAAGTTCCTTCAAGTTTTAACACTTGAGACCTGAGACATGGAACACAGAATACTTCACACACACACACACACACACACACACACACACACACACACACACACACACATACACCCCACATGTCTTATCTGTCTATTGATCAATCGATCTATCTTCCTATCTACCTACTTATCTATCATCTATTCATATATCTAAAGAACTTGGCTTTACGGTCTTTAAAATTCAGTAGCCCCATCCTACTATCTCCATTTCCTAACCTGCTAAAGGTTTTACTATAAACCATTTCTATACAAAAATGACAGGAAAGAACAATTTTTTTTGAATTTTGTCTCTTTTTTTTTTTTTTTTGAGGGCAGTGTCACTGGCCCTCATATGTGGGACCTGAACCGGGGCCGTTGGCTTCCTAAGCCAGTGCTTAACCACCACGCCACTCAGCCGGCCCCCTAATTTTGTCTAATTCTTTATTCAGCATTTTATATCACATTTTACTACTACATGTTATATACCATTGAACAAAATAGTCCTTGAAAATCAAGATTCTACAAAAAAAAGGAAGAAATAAGGATAAGGAAACAGGAATTATGATTATATATACCTGGTATTCTTAGAGATATGGAAACTGCAAGTCACCTTGAATTTTTGCCTCTCTTTTATTTCTGAACGTAAGACTCACTCTTCATCATCCTTCCAGACTCTTCCTGAAATGGATATATTATAGTACATTCATATGGCAGAATTCTTTTTATCTTTAAAAAATTTTTATTAAAATATAGCTGACATACAATATTATGCATATATTAGTTTCAGAGGTATGCCATAGTTATTCAACATTTATATACCTAAAGAAGTAATCACCATGATCAGTCCAGCAACCATCTGAGACCATAAAACATAATTACCAAGGGCTGGATGAGTGGCACGGTGGTTAAGCGCTGGCTTGGGAAGCCAGTGGCCCTGGTTCAGTCCCACATGTGAGGGCCAGTGACACCCACAAAAACAAAACAGAACATAATTACCATATTATTGACTATATTCCCTATATTGCACATTACATCTCCATGACTTATTTATTTTATAACTGGAAATTTGAACCTCTTACTCCCTTTCCCTTTTTCCCGACTTTTTAAAAAATTTTTCAATTACAGTTGAAATTAAATATTATTTTATATTAGTGTCAGGTGTACAATAGAATGATTATAAATCTATATAAGAAATGGTCAACCCCATTAGTCTAGTACCCACCTGACACCATACATAGTTATTATAATATTATTGACTGTATTCCCTATGCTGTATTTTACACCCCTGTGACTATTTTATAGCTACTATTTTGTACTTCTTAATCCCTTTGCCTTTTTTACCCAGCCTTTCAACCCCATATGGTGGAATTCTTAAGATTATTTTGTAATGTTTTATAAGTTGATTTACTATTATCAAAAATATCAATTTGTAGGCCCTAACTAATGGGCAACCCAGTTGGGACCTCCTCTCGTTTTGAGAGCTGTTACTTTCTACCCTAATAAACTATCCTCTGCTGTAAACTTTTAAAAAATATATCAATTTATAATAGGGCCAGCCGAGTGGCGCATTGGTTAAGAGCTGGTTTGGGATGCCAGCGACCCCGGTTCGGATCCCACATGAGGGCCAGTGACACTGCCCTCTACAGCTAACAACAGCTCCACCTGGAGCTGGGCTGCGAGCCCCGGTGACAGTGTAGGCTGCAGCCCCTACTGCAGTGGGCTGCCATAGGCTACAGTGAGTGGCCAGCAGCCAGTGTGAGTGGCTGGCAGCCAGAGTGAGCTGCCAATAGCCGCGGTGAGCAACCATCCAGAGGCCAGCGACCAATCTGCCTCATCCAGGAAGAGCACAATGACGATACCAACATGGGCCAATGAAGCAACATCCTCCGCAACTAGACTGAAGAACAAAAAGACAGCAACTTGTCTGTTCCCCTTCCCTGATTCCCCAATGCTGTTCCCCTCCCCCAATTCCCCAATAAAATCTTTAAAAAAAAAAAAGATTTCCATACATTTGCAAAAAAAAATTATAAAAAAAAAATATATCAATTTATAATTTTTAAAAGCACACGTAAAGCATGGTGAAATTTTGATTACTACATATTCAAGAAAAGATAGGGAATACAGGTAACAATTTTTAAGCATGATTACCCTTGGCTGGTGTAATTACAGATGACACCTACTCTCTTGTTTTTCTTTTCAAAAGATTCTCCAAAGAATATCCGTACCTAAGTAAAGAATCTTATAATGTCACTTTGAAAATGTGACAAGAGACAAAGTCTGTCTTGCTCAATTAGGGAGAAAATGTTCTTCCTCATTTGCAGACCTGAGGTTCTGCACCAACATTTCTGATCAAGCACCAAAGTTGGGACTGGAAGTGAATAGATGCCGTTTTATTGTTATTCTCTTCACATTTGGTCACATCCCTGTTATAATCCCTTCTGAAGAAAAATCCCAGTGATAATCCACCCTCCTCCTAGCATTGATATAAACACACAGGAGCCACAGGCCCCCAGTAGTCACATGTATCTATGCAACAGTTCAACCAAAAATAGGGTATCATGGGCCAGCCAAGTGGCACATTGGTTAAGAGCTGGCTTGGGACGCCAGCTCTGAGCAGCAGGGCCCCTTTGGGATCCCACATGTGGGCCAGTGACACTGTCCTCTACAGCTAAGATTGTGAACAACAGCTCCACCTGGAGCTGGACTGCTGTGAGTCATTGGAGACGGTGGCATAGCTGCAGCCCCTGCTGCAGTGGGCTGCCATAAGCTACATAAGTGGCCTACAGCCAGCGTGAGCTGACAATAGCTGCAGTGAGCGACCATCCAGAGGCCGGCAACCGATCTGCTGCATCCGGGAAGAGTGCAATAACGATACCAACATGGGCCAGGGAAGCAACGTCCTCCACAACTAGACTGAAGAACAAAGGACAGCAACTTGTCTTCCCCTTCCCCAATTCCCCAACGCTGTTCCCTCCCCCAATTCCCCAATGAAATCTTTAAAAAAATAAAATAAAATAAGGTATAATACTCAGGTTTAAAAAAATAAGGAATGAGTTTATCCAGATTCCAAGGATCCGATAGATAGAAATCCTAAAGCTGGTAAACCAGGAAAAAGTAGATGGTAGTAAGAGAGGTAATGAAGTCTATATAACATACCAATGTAATAATAATATAAACACACATTATAATATATAATGTAATAACATAAATAATATAATAAAAGTACTTACCTCTAACCTATTATGAGAAATAATTAAATAAGAAACTGCATATAAAATATTTAGCACAGTCCATAGAAAGTACTCAAATAGTAAACCAATAAATTGTTAGTCAAACAAATAGAGGCAAAACATCAAGTTCAAGTTGTGCTTGATGGTTAAGAAAGTTATTTGCCTCATTTTTTAAATTTATTTATGTATATTTTTAATTAGCTTCAGGTGTACAACAAAGTGCAATAGTTATACTTTTTACCCCTAAAAGTGACAACCCCCCTCCCCCAATTCTCCCCTCCCACTCCTCCCCCCCCATATCATACTATCTATTACAATTCCTTTGACTCCCTTCCACCATATAATCCACATCCCGTGACTGTCTATATAGTCAATTACAGTTGGCATACAATATTATACAACATCTATTTCAGGTATACAGTGCAGTGATCAAGCCTCTACTCCATCCATGACGTGGTCTCCCTAACAAAACATGTGACCATCTGACACCCCACAAAATTTTAACAACATTATATTCCCCAAGCTGTCTTTCATATCCCTGTGACAATACTGTAGTTACCTATTTCCCCGTCTAATCCTTTCCCCTTCTCCTTCATCCCCACCCCCCTCCCAACTAGCAACCCTGTTTTTCCTCTATATCTATGAGACTGTTTCTGTTTCTTATGCTCATTCATTCAGTTTTTCAAATTCCACATATAAGTGAGATCATGTGGTATTTGTCTTTCTCCGACTGACTTATTTCACTCAACATAATAGTCTCTAGGTCCATCCATATCATTGCAAATGGTACAATTTCATTCTTCTTTATAGCAGAGTACTATTCCATTGTATAAATGTACCACAGTTTCTTAAGCCAGTCATCTACCGATGGGCATTTCGGTTGTTTCCAAGTCTTGGCTATTGTAAATAGCGCTGCAATAAACATAGGGGTGCATATGTTTTTTTGAATTAGCATCTTGGATTCCTCTGGGTAGATTCCCAAGAGTGGAATTGCTGGGTCATACGGCAGTTCCATTTCCAGTGTTTTGAGATACCTCCATACTGATTTCCATAATGGCTGCACCAATTTGCAGTCCCACCAACAGTGAACCAGGGTTCCCTTTTCTCCACACCCTCGCCAACACTTGTTGTTTGTTGATTTGTTGATGATAGACATTCTGACTGGAGTGAGGTGGTATCTCATTGTGGTTTTTATTTGCATTTCTCTGATGATTAGTGAGGTTGAACACTTTTTCATATGCCTATTGGCCATCTGTATGTCCTCTTTAGAGAAATGTCTCCTCATATCCTCTGCCCACTTTTTAATTGGGTTGTTTGTTTTTTTGGTGTTGAATTACATGAGTGTTTTATAAATTTTGGATATCAACCCCTTATCAGATATATCATTGGCAAATATCTTAGGCTGCCTTTTTGTTTTATTGATGATTTCCTTTGCTGTGAAAAAACTTTTAAGTTTGATGTAATCCCATATGTTCATTTTTTCTTTTATTTCCCTTGCCCAAGGAGATATATCAGTAAAAATATTACTCAGGGTAATGTCTGCAAACTTACTCCCTATATTTTCTTCTAGGAGTTTTATAGTTTCAGGTCTTACATTTAAGTCTTTAATCCATTTTGAGTTTGTTCTCGTATATGGTGTAAGTAGATGGTCTATTTTCATTTTTTTGCACATGTCAGTCCAATTTTCCCAGCACCATTTATTAAATAGACTATCTTTACTCCAGTGAAAATTCTTGCTTCCATTGTCATAGATTAAATGACCGTATATAGATGGGTTTATTCCTGGGCTCTCTATTCTATTCCATTGGTCTATGTGTCTGTTTTTATGCCAGTACCATACTGTTTTGATTACTGTAGCCTTGTAGTATGTTTTGATGTCAGGTAGAGTGATGCCTCCCACTTTGTTCTTATTTCTCAACATTGCTGTAGGTATTCGGGGTCTTTTGTGGCTCCATATAAATTTTAGGATTCTATGTTCTATTTCTGAGAAAAATGTCCTTGGTAGTTTGATTGGAATTGCATTGAATCTATATATTGCTTTAGGAAGTATTGACATTTTAACTATATTAATTCTTCCTATCCATGAGCATGGTATGTATTTCCATTTATTTGTATCTTCTTTGATTTCTCTCTTCAGTGTCTCATAATTTTCTGAGTACAGGTCTTTTACTTCTTTAGTTAAATTGATTCCTAGATATTTTATTGTTTTTGAAGCAATTGTAAAAGGGACTGATTTCCTGATTTCTTCTTCTGATAGTTTATTATTGGTATATACAAATGCCACTGATTTCTGAATATTAATTTTGTATCCTGCTACCTTACCAAATTCGTGTATCAGTTCTAGCAGTTTTTTGGTGGAGTCTTTGGGATTCTCTATATATAGTATCATGTCATCTGCATATAATGACAATTTTACTTCCTCTTTTCCAATTTGGATGCCTTTTATTTCATTTTCTTGTCTGATTGCTGTGGCTAGAACTTCCAGAACTATGTTAAATAGAAGTGGTGAAAGCGGGCAGTCTTGTCTTGTTCCTGATCTTAAGGGGAAAGCTTTCAGCCTTTCCCCATTGAGTACGATGTTTGCTGTGGTTTTATCATATATGGTCTTTATTATGTTGAGGTATGATCCCACTATTCCCACTTTGTTAAGAGTTTTTATCATAAATGGCTGCTGGATTTTGCCAAATGCCTTTTCTGCATCTATTGATATGATCATATGATTTTTATTTTTCATTTTGTTAATGTGATGTATTATGTTAATTGATTTGCGGATATTGAACCAGCCTTGCATACCAGGAATGAATCCCACTTGATCGTGGTGTATGATCTTTTTAATGAGATGCTGAATTCGGTTTGCTAGTATTTTGTTGAGAATTTTTGCATCTATGTTCATTAGTGATATTGGCCTGTAGTTTTCCTTTTTTGTAATATCTTTGTCTGACTTAGGAATCAGGGTGATAGGGGCTTCATAGAAAGAGTTTGGGAGCCTTCCCTCCTGTATTTTTTGGAATAGTTTGAGGAGAGTAGGTACTAATTCTTTTTTTGAATGTTTTGTAAAATTCACCTGTGTAGCCATCTGGTCCAGGGCTTTTGTTTGTTGGAAGATTGTTGATTACTGATTCAATTTCTTTGTCAGTAATCAGTCTGTTCAGAGTTTCTGTTTCATTTTGGTTCAAACTTGGTAGATGGTATGCTTCTAGAAATTTATCCATTTCTTCCAGATTGTCGAATTTGTTAGCATATAGTTGCTCATAGTATTTTCTTAAAATTTTCTGTATTTCTGTGGTATCTGTTGTCACGTCTCCTCTTTCATTTCTGATTTTATTAATTTGGGTCCTCTCTCTCTTTTTCTTGGTTAGTCGTGCTAAGGGTTTGTCGATTTTGTTTATCTTTTCAAAAAACCAACTCTTGGTTTCACTGATCTTTTGTATTGTTTTTTTGTTCTCTATTTCATTTATTTCTGCTCTGGTCTTTATTATTTCCTTTCTTATGCTCCCTTTAGGCTTGTTTTGCTGTTTTTTTTTCGAGTTCCCTTAGTTGTAGAGAGAGTCTGTTGATTTGAGATTTTTCTTCTTTCTTTAGGTAGGCCTGCACTGCTATGAACTTCCCTCTTAGGACTGCTTCCGCTGCATCCCAGAGATTTGGGGTCATGGTGTTTTCATTTTCATTTGTCTCGAGGTATTTTTTGATTTCCTCCTTGATCTCATTTTTGATCCACTCACTATTTAGAAGCATGTTATTTAGCATCCATGTTTTTGTAAGCTTTCCAGATTTCTTCTTATAATTGATTTCTAGTTTCACAGCATTGTGGTCAGAGAAGACACTTGATATGATTTCAATCTTCTTAAATTTGTTGAGAATTGTTTTGTGGCCTAACATGTGGTCTATCTTGGAGAATGTTCCATGTGCACTTGAGAAGAATGTATATTCTGTAGCTTTGGGTGAAATGCTCTAAAGATATCAATTAAATCCAGTTGGTCTAAAGTGTTATTTAAGTCCACTATGTCCATGTTGATTTTCTGTCTGGAGGATCTGTCCATTGGTGACAACGGGGTGTTGAAGTCCCCTACTATGATAGTGTTACTGTTGATGCCTGCCTTTATGTCTGTCAGAATCTGTTTTATATATTTAGGATCTCCTATATTGGGTACATAGATGTTTACTAGGGTTATGTCCTCTTGTTGAATTGATCCCTTTATTATTATGTAGTGCCCTTCTTTGTCTTTTATTGTAGTCTTCATTTTAAAGTCTATTTTGTCCGAAATAAGTATTGCTACTCCAGCTTTCTTCTCATTTCCATTTGCATGAAATATCTTATTCCATCACTTTACTTTCAGTCTATGTGTGTCTCTTGATCTGAGATGAGTCTCTTGTAGACAGCATTTGCATGGGTCCTGTTTTCTTATCCACTCAGCCACTCTGTGTCTTTTGATTGGAGCATTTAGCCCATTCACATTTAAGGTAATTACTGATAGGTGTATATTTATTGCCATTTTGTTATTTGTATTTCTTGTCTTCCTGGGTTAGCTTATTTTCCCCTTTCTTCTGTTTAAAAAAGCTCTTTTAACATTTCCTGCAATGCTGGCTTGGTGGTAATAAACTCCTTAAGCTTATTCTTTTCTGAGAAGCTCTTTATCTCTCCTTCAATTTTAAGTGATAGCCGTGCTGGGTAGAGCAATCTTGGTTGTAGACCTTTATTTTGTGTCACTTTGAATATCTACTGCCATTCCCTTCTGGCCTGCAGAGTTTCTGAAGAAAAGTCAGCTCTTAGTCTTATAGGAGTTCCTTTGTATGTAACCTGCTGTCTTTCTCTTGCTGCTTTTAGGATTCTGTCTCTGTCTGTAACCTTTGCCATTTTAACTATGATGTGTCTTGGTGTGGGCCTGTTTGGATTCAGCCTGTTAGGAACTCTCTGTATATCTTGGGCTTGTATGTGGATTTCCTTCACCATGGTAGGGAAGTTTTCGGTCATTATTTCTTTAAATACATTCTCAATTCCTTGCTTCTTCTCTTCTCCTTCTGGTATTCCTATGATGTGAAGATTGGTGCGTTTCATGTTGTCCCAGAGGTCTCTTAAACTGTTTTCATTCTTTTTTATTCTTTTTTCTTTCTGTTGTTCCAGCTGGGTGATTTCTGCTATTTTGTCTTCTAATTCACTGATCCACTTCTCTGCTTCATCTATCTACTGGTGATTCCTTCGAGTGTGTTCTTCATTTCAGTTATTGTATTCTTTAGTTCTAACAGGTTGTTTTTTATGGTTTCCTTATCTTGCTTTATGTCCTCGCTAAGTTCCTTAAACATTCTTATCATCAGTGTTCTAAACTCTGTCTCTGAAAGTTTGGATACCTCTGTTTCATTTAGTTCCATTTCTAGAGTTTTCTTCTGATCTTTTATTTGGGACATGTTTCTTTGTTTTTTCATTCTGGCTGTCGTTCTGTGAATGCTTCGATGTATTAGATAGATTGCCTAGAAAGAAGAGAAAAGAAAATAGAAAAAAAAAGAGAGAAAAAGGAAAAAAAAAAGAAGAAAATAAAATAAAAAAAAAAGGAAAGAGGTCGGGGGGGCTCTTCGTCCTCTTTAATCTGCAGACCACTTTCTCTGGGTTGCAGTGAAGTTTGCACAATTAGCTGCTGTGTGCTGTGGAATCGTGCTCACTCCCAAAAAAAAAAAATCTTCACAGGTTGTTGCAGGTTGTCTGCTACTGAGTCTCAGTGAACAGACTGATGCAGCTGGAGAACACCTGCCCTGCGTTTCCCTGGCAATGCAGCTGAAGCAGGGCGGAGGGTGGGGATCCAAGGCGGCTTATGCACTCCTGTGTCTCAGTGAGCAGTCTGATGGAGCCGGAGGGCACCCACCTGGCGTTTCCTTGGAAATGCAGCACAGGCAGGGCGGAGGGTGGGGACCCAAGGTGGCTAAAGCACGTTTCAGTGAGCAAATCTGATGCAGCTGGAGGGCACCCGCCCGGTGTTTCCTTGGAAAGGCAGCACAAGCAGGGCGGAGGGTGGGGACCCAAGGCCGCTCGCGCACTCCTGTGTCTCAGTGAGCAGCCTGATGGAGCCGGAGGGCACCCGCCAGGCGTTTCCCTGGCAATGCAACACAAGCAGGGTGGAAGGTGGGAATCCAAGGCTGCATGTGCACGCACACATGCACTCCTGCGCCAAGTTCACCAGACCAATGGGATACCGGCTCTGACCCTCCGTGGGAGGGCCCAACCCTGAAAAAATGGTGGCCTCCTGTACGCCACTTGTGTGCAAGCTCCACACCAATGGAACAACAATCCCAAAACCTCCAGCTTCTGCACCAAAGGTGCTCAGTTCAGTCCCTCCCCACAGGCTCCTGGGCCCGGCTTATGCAGCTACTCCCTCTGACAGGAAACGGGTGAGTGCTCGCCAGCGAGCGAACCCATGCGTAGGCCCCACTGGTTCTCTAGCTGCCCCCAGCCCCACCGAGTCAAGCAAAGAGAGTCCTCACTAATTTCTACTGCCCACTATCGTGGAACTCCTCTTCCTGGCAAAGCAACTCTGGGCTAGTGAGCTCGGTGTGGGGCCGGAGGGTCTCTCCCCCAACCGGAGTAGCCTCCCCACACAGCTGGGGCATCCCTCACGGGGCTCGCCCTCTCTATTTGCCTCATTTTTAACAGATCCTTTATATCATCTTTATTTTAAGTCAATACTACAAGATTTTAGGAGAAAGCAAATAAAAATTCCTGACTTGAATGATGTGTAAAGAAATAATAAAGGGCTAATACTGACACTTATTATGTGCTGAAAAATCAGAGTTAAAAATCTAAGCAGAAATTTAGAACATAGTATAGAACAAAGACAATTTAATTGTTCTTAGGTATTTGGGTTCACTTAGACTTTCCTCTGAATACTATTAAATGCAAAAAAAAAAAATCCAAATACAATAAAATCCAGTATGTTGATTTTGTTGGTTTGAAAAAAATGCATTTATAAATATGCATTATTCTGTAGGAAAAAATATGGTGTAATTTCTAATTTAGTTTACTATTACTATGATTAGCTGTTTAGCACAATTTTTAAAACTTTCATTTAAATATCACATTCTGGTAGGGACCCCTCTCGTTTCAAGCTGTAACTTTCTGCTCTAATAAAACTAACCTCTGCTACAAACTCTAAAATATATATATAAATATATAAATATATATATATATATATATAAAAATATATATAATAGATATAGATATATCACATTCCTCCTAGAGGTACTTTGCCAGAATATCAGGCTAAGTCCTTATAAGGAGATAAGTAGCCATCAGCTCTAACCTTCCAAAAGCAAATAGTATTTGCAAATTCTAGTTTTATACATACATACCTTGTTTCTTTGCACTTCACTTAATCTGCGCTTCACAGATATTGCATTTTTTATAAATTGAAGGTTTGTGGCAACCCCAAACCAAGCAAGTCCATAGGTGCCAAAAAGATTATGACTTGCTGAAGGCTCAGATGATAGGTAGCATTTGTTAGCAATAAACTAATTTTAATTAAGGTATATACATTGTTTTTTAGCCATAAAGCTATTGCACATTTTGTAGACTACAGTATAGTATAAACATAACTATGATATGCACTGAAAAGCTAAAAATTTCATGTGACTTGCTTTATTGCAATATTTGTTGTATTGCAAGGTCTGGAACCAAAACCACAATATATCAGAACTATAACTACATTCCTTAAAATGTGGTATCAGAATAGTTAAGGGAGTGATTTCCAAGGCTAACAAAAATATGAACTTATCCTGTATAGTGCGTGTTAGTAAGATTAAGAACATCAGGTAAGAAATGGGATGAATCAAACACTTCTCTCATAAGAATTTATCCAAGACAGGGAAAGTACATGGGTGTTGGGTCCCTCCACAAAATGTTATTAAAGAAAACAAAGGAACCTGGGTAAAAATTGTGAAATACTCAAGGAAGAAAAAGCTCTTTGGTCTTTAGCATGGGGGAGTAGATGACTGTTGCTTGGGCAGAGAGAACTGACAAAATGATAAGAGGATAATTAGAGAAAATTTAAATATAAAAATTCCTCAAAAATCTAACTTATCGAAACTGACTCAGATCTTACAGAGCTAAGTATAATTTTTCCAAATACTCTAGTAAATAGCACTCCTAGAAATTTATCCAACTGGTTTCAAACTATGTGCACACAAAAAACCTGCATACAAATGTTTTTAGCAGCTTTATTCAGAATTTCCAGACCTAGATGACTGGATAGATAAACTGGTACACCACCCATACAATGGAATAGTATTCAGTCATAAAAAGAAATGAAATATTGGGCCGGCCAAGTGGCACGTTGGTTAAGAGCTGGCTTGGGACACCAGCGGCCCCAGTTCGGATCCCACATGAGGGCCAGTGACACTGCCCTCTACAGCTAAATTGGTGAACAACAGCTCCACCTGGAGCTGGGCTGCTGTGAGTCCCCTGCAGCTATGCAGGCTACCTATGCAGGCTACCATAGGTTACAATGAGTGGCCGGCAGCCAGTGTGAGCGGCTGGCAGCCGGTGTGAGCCTTCAAGAGGCGCTGTGAGAGGCCGTCCAGAGGCTAGCAACCAATCTGCCTCATCCGGGAAGAGCGCAATGATGATACCAACATGGGCCAGTGAAGCAATGTCCTCCACAACTAGACTGAAGAACAAAAGGACAGCAATTTATCTATTCCCCTTCCCTAGTTCCCCAACACTGTTTCCCTCCCCCAATTCCCCAATAGAAAAATCTTTAAGAAAAAAAAAAGAAATGAAATTTCAATCCATAAAAAGACATTGTTGAATATTTAATGCAAATTGCTAAGTAATAGAAGCTGGCCTGAAGGGCTACATATTATATGAGTCCATTTATATGACTTCTGAAAAAGTCAAAATTACCCATCCAAGAAGCTCAACAAGTCCAAGTAAGATAAGTCCAAAGAAACCCACACTGAAACACGTTATCATCAAACTGTAGAAAGAAAGAATCAGGCCAAATCTGCAACATGAGTAGACTCTCACATACAAGGAATCCTCAATAATATTTTCGGCCAATTTCTCATTAGAAACTTTGGAGGCAGAAAGCAATCCCAGATGGTATAGTAGGTAAATGCTATGCTAGCCTCGTCCCATGAGCACATCAAAATTACAACTAAATTGTAAAACCTGGAGAACCATCTGAAGTCTAGCTGAACCGAAGTTTTATAACTAAAAATCTAAAGAAGTCACATCAAGACTGATAGGAGGGGCGGAGATGCGAAATGGGCTGGCCCCAAACCTCAGTGTGGCAGTTGAAAATTGGGACAGATATCTCTACCACAGAAGTTCCCTCAAAGGAACGTGGGACTCCAGCCTCACACGAGCTCCCCAGTGCAGAGTACTGGTGCCAGGAAGAGGGGCCCCCGCAATATCTGACTGTGAAAAACAGTGGGAATTCCGACTGTCCAGGTCAGACAGAAGGCTGTGGGAAACCCAGCCATACACTTAAATGGCTGGTGCACAAACTCACTCACAAGCACTCACCTTGGACTCCAGCGGAGGGACAGTGACTGGGGGGGCCTTGGAGAGATATGGGGGGCAGACTAAGGGGTGTGGCTTTGAGGCAAGGGCTGGAGGACAGTCGCCATTTATCCTCTGTGAAGTCCTTCTCCTGTGCAGCTGGCAGATGGACAACATCGTTTCTTGAGCCCACCCCCATGTGGCTAAATCTGAATATGAATGGTCTGGTGAGTTCTGCTAGGACTCTGCCCCACCTAACTCCACCAACACCTGAGGCACCTTCACAGAGAGAGGCCAGCCTTACCCACAATGTATTATTTCTTGGAAAATTATCAAAGTCTGTGGGCCAGGCCCCAGGCAAGAGGTAAGTGGCCTCAGTATGCTCTGAGACTTTTGCTGAGTAGCTCCAGGCTCAGCACTGGCACCAAACCAGAATCTACATTAGTCTGGTGACCACAGCTCTTCCCACTCTAGTGACTCCCCAAGACCTTGCTTCACCCAACTTGCATACTGCACAAAGCTTTATCAGTGGCTGAACCTTAAGGGAACCAGCAGGTGGCAGCAAGCCTCAGGATGTCCTGGCTTTTTGCAGAGCTACCCCAGCCCTGGTACTGGTGGCAGATGTCCTCAGTTTGCAACGTGGCCTCTCCCACATACCTCCAGGTCCAGCACAGGCAGCGAACCACCACAGATGGCTTTGTAGCTCCTATCAGGTAGTCCCTAGCTGGTCACAGGCAGTGGGTGACCCGGGCCTGCACTGGGGCCCCTCCCAAGTTCTAGCAAGTGTAATTGGGTAAGATAAGTTAAATGTCTCTAACTTTGTTATCTTTTAAGAGCTTCTTGACTATTCTTAGTGGTGTGTCTTCCCATATAAATTATAGAATAACCTTGTCAAGCGCTATCAACAAAAATGTGTTGAAATTCATATATACATTCAACAGAACACAATTTTAAAATTAAACTTCTAAATAAGCTTATTAAATTTTACCAAAAAATAATAATACTGAGATTCATATGCATTAAATCTATAAGTCAATTTAGGTATAGATAAATGGGAAAATAAATCCATGTTCATGGATTGGAAAACTTAATATTATTAAAATGTACATACTTTGTTTGCATTTTCCATTAACAAGGAGTCTTTGCTAAAATTTAGGGTGTAGAACATGCTTAATTACTTGGGGATTTAGACTCTGTTTGGCCACCCTTTGTTGTGCCCACATTATTGAGCCTTTCTCGGTACCATAAGAAATCCTAAGCTACTAGAGGGTTAGAGGTGGCACCCAGTAACACTGAGACCATTGACCTGATCAGGAAACAAGCCCCAAGAATAAAAAGGCCTCCTAGGACTGATAAGGAGGGTCCAACTGGGGGTTCCAACAATCTGGGAAGTTCATGTTGTATTGCTAGAAAATATGGGGTATAAGATCCTTATGTGTCATTGAGCCCTGAAGAAGGGGAGAGTGCACTATCATCACTTCATGGGTGATAGTTAGGAGCAGGATGATGTGACATGATGGAGGAGGATTGGGTCAAGCTCCAGAGCTCAAAACAAGTCTAGAAGAGGAAAGAACCCCCTGTGCAGGATAATCCTTTTCCACTCAACCTCCCAGTTGGCAAACGTAGAGTGCGCTGATCAAATGTCTGCAAAAAAAAAAAGTCTGCCATACTGCACTGTCCCTTCACTCTGCATGCTCACATCTGTCTCCTATTGGACTATGAGTTCTTCTTGGGTCTGGGCTGGGTCTTGGTCATTATCATATCCTTCCTCACTCACAGACCTCGCCCCTAGTCGGGTCAGGGTAAATGATATTAACTTGATACTTGACTGCTTAACATCAGTGCTAGAGGTGGTGTGTGTGGTGTAGATAGTAACTTCATTTACTCTGTAGAAGATGTGGGGAGGAGACACTAAGATGGAATAGGAAGTGTGTTAAGATCCAGCCTGGCATCCCTACAAAAGACTACTTCTGGGAATTCCAGCCCAGGGACTTCCTTCCTCTGGTCTCCTCACCTCGACCCAAACTCCACAAAAGGACCAGGTACACTTGAATAAAATGCACCTAATCCCTCTAGCCCCCTGCTCTACCCATTATATACATACTAAATCTTAGAAACGTTATTCACTCAAAAGCTGCCAAACTGGAGATTTGCAGGCAAAGAGGGAGTATGACAAGTGTTGAGAACTGGATGAGACATCGGGATACCAGGAAATGGTGCAAAAACCTCTTTGGTTTTCTCCTACCCAGGCTGAGCCCAGGATAAAAGGACCCTGAGCTCTGGGCTTCTTTGTGCACTTGACTCCCTGAGGTCTGGAACAGCCTGGAGAGCCAAGTGAGTAGAAAGCTCTGCTCTGTGGGAGAGAAAGCCCTCAAAGGGGCCGCTGGTGGGTTCCCACAGGAGGGAATGAAGAGACTGCATAGGGCTATGGGTCGGGGTGGGATACAGAAAAGGAAACAGTAATAGGAAGAGATAAGCAAAACAGATCAGAAAATAAAGACCAGGTGGGAGGGGGAGTGTGCAGGGAGGAATGAGGCAAAGCACAATGCAGAAAGTCAGGAGTTTAAGTCAGGTGTCGGGAAATTCATGTCCATGGGTCAAATCCAGCCCACCATCAATTTTTGTAAATAATGTGTTATGGGGACACAGTCTTGCCCATAGGCAGAGCATCCATGCCTACTTGCACATGGTAATGGCAGATTGAATGGTGGTGACAGCATCTGTCTGACCTGAAAAGCCTAACAAAACATGTTTACTAGCTGGCCCTTTTCAGAAAAGGCTTACCAACATAGAAGGTAATCGGAGATCAATGTGATTAAAAGTATAGATGAAAAAGCTCCAGGTCAGCCAAGCAGATGTTGGTAAAGATGCGGCCAGCACTTAGCTTTCATACCCCCAAGGTTTGTTCTTTCTTAAGCGGCACCTTGAATATTTCTCATGTGTTATGGTCAAGCTTCCAACCCCAGATATGGGCCATCCAGTGAGGACTGCAGCGGGACCCCTGGTGTGGGCTTCCTACTGACCGTGACTCAGCCCCAGTTCTAACTCTTCTGGACATTCAATGTGAAAGGGCATTAATATCCTTGAAGAAGCAGTGATCAGCTTGAAAGTAGTCAGGAATGAGACAGGACTAGAGACGCTGCTGACGAGGGCAAAGAAAGGGGAAGGGATGCGTCAACAGTGAAGAGGGGCACAGTCCTAGAGAAACGAAGTATTCATGGAAGAAATGCAACTGAGTGTCTCCCAACTAGACACCCCACATCAACGGATCGTACAAAACTTAGCAGGTGCTCTATGTCTCCCAGCCCTTTCTGTCAAGCTGACTATTCTAAAGGCATTTTACCTTTTCTCTTCAGGCACACTTTCATGTCCTTTCTCACTCTCCCTGCAGGGTGGGCACGCTCTGCTCAAAAGACAGGGCACCGTCCAGCACCAGCACTCCGGGTGGGGCAGACACAGCCACACTGGGCATCTGTGGGGCATCCCCCAAGAAAACCACCTTTGTCGGCCACTGTGGTCCCTAGAGTCTTCTGTGGAATGGGAGGTTTTGGGATGGAGTAAAATGAATGCTCATCGATATTAAAGAAAGAATAAGAAAGGGGCTTCTCCCTTGTGCTAATTTGGAAATAATCTCCCTGATGTCTCATTCTAAAGTGCTTTTCTTCTTTCTTTCAGTTTATTTTCAATCTAAGGAAAATGTCCTACCAGCAGCAGCAACAACGCAAAGTCCCCAGGTGCCTGCGCCATGTCCCCCACCCCCCAGCCAGCAGAAGTGTCCTCCTGTTAAGTGTCCCCCAAGCCAGCAGAAATATCTTCCTAAGCAGAAGTGACACCTCTGATGCCACCCTCCCCAACCTGTTCATGAAGATTCTGTGCCCCTTGCCCACCCCCATCCCCACCCCCTCACTTCCAGCAACAACAAGGAACACAAACCGCCTAGAAGATGCTGCCTCTCTTCAGACTCAAGAACAAAGATTCCATCATAGTCTCCTGGCTTTCCTTTCTCATATCAACGACTCCTCCCCCCTCCTCTCCCAGGAGACCACACGATTTCGTCCAAAGCGCCATGTTCTCCAAACCTTCACTAGAAGCCAGTCCTGTTTTGGTGGTCGGGACCAAGCAGGAGTCTCCAGCCGCTGTGCCCGCTACCACGCTGCCCCCTGCTGGTTGTATGAGATCACTACAAGGACACAGCTTTTCATGCTCAGCAATCGGCCTTTCTGGGATTCAACTTTATAAAAGTTTCCAGGAGCAAACATGGTTGAAAAATTCGAAGAACACTGTTTAAATCAATCGAAAAATTTCCAGAGTTCTTCACAGCACAGCTGCACACTCTTTAGTGAAGGCAATAAGGTTCTTGTTGTCCGTGCTTCCTTCCTAATAATTTCCGCAACCCGTGACAGAGCTCACCCCTCCCTCTGAGCCATCAATCCAGTAAAAGTATTCCATGCTCTGTGATGTTCCTTCTTCCCTGTTTGTCAATAAAAATATATATATATATATATATATATACGAATCCCTGATTGGCGTGTCTCTGCTCTCTTGCTGGGGCTGGAAGAAAGCCACAGGGGAACAAATTGGGGACTGAGAAGGGCAGCAAAGGCTCAATGGGAAGCCCTTAGAAGGACCCTGGAGATGATCAGGGGCAGGTCGGTCTCCTTTTCCACCCTCATCACCCACTCTTCTCAGGGCCCCAAAGGGCCAGCTATCTCCCAAGCCCATTCTTCACCCAGGGTCCATCCTTTCCTGAGAAGGACTCACCATGGGAGGAGGGGTGGAGAATGAATTTTATCTGTATTAAAAATTAAAACTGAAGATTTTAAAATACATTATACACAAGTAAGTGCACTAGCTTCAGAGTAATGTCATCACATGCCATGTAGTCTCTACGTCATTACTACAGTGTATTCATGACTATATGAGAGTGAAAATGTCAAACACTATCTTAATATCACTGTAAAAACAGTTTTTACTCATAGACCCCACTGAGAGCATCTTGGGAACCCCCATGATCCTCACATTTTGAGAACCACTGGATAAGTGGGTCACTGCGGGGCAGGCCTCCAGGGTCCGTAAGCCTGACATGACACAATAACAAAGACGTGGAAGGACTAAGGAAGTCCTCCTAGGGTTCCAGCCTCCATTTACTGGTGAAGCCAACAGTTTTAATACTTCAGTACGGCAGCCAGATCTCCATCCAAGTGAATATCAAGAGTCCAGCGGTAATTGGAATTTTGAATTATGCTTACCCAGGAATCAACTCAGTAGTACTGAAACCAATCCTGGGGTCATTCCCCCAGTTTCCCAATGACCCGTTGGAAAAGAGAATCCCAACAATTGGAAGAGTCAGTAAACCAGCTCTCTTGCTTTGGGTAAGGGCTGCGATGGAAGAAAAGGACAAGCAAGTCCCTAGAGCCCAACCTCCCACCCAAATGGCAGATGGTGAAGATGATCTCCTTCCGGGGCCCAAGTAGCAAAGAGACAGCAAACCAACCTCCAGGGAAATATACCTCCTGGTTACTGAAATAAGATCGTGTTTATAAATAAAAGGACCACAGAGCTTACTGTCCAAGCATGATCCTAAAGGTCAATGGCATCTGACAGAGGTCCCACCCCAGGAGGGTATATACAAGGGAAGAGCCAGCCCCACACAGAGGGTGTTAAAGGCACCAAGGGCAGGAATCAAGTTGTTTCCTGACTTTATCCTGTGAGTCCTGCTTATTCCCTAAGAATTACACAGAAACATATAAAAATACAGAAAAAGAGAAAGACTTGACCTAGGAAGACAGAGAGCAGGATCCAAGTGAAGTGAAAACTGCTGACATGTGGAATTCCCTGGTCTGGTCCAATGTAGGGACATTTGGGGCCTGCAGGCCCACACAGGGAAACCACTGAATGGGCCGCTGACTTCTTTGGCCTCTGCAAACACTTAAATTACTATCTTTTGCCAATAACATCTACTCATATATCAGCTCCCCTTACTCTGAACTGAAATCATTCATTAACAGAAAATATTGAAATACCTAATCTTCCTGTGAACCCCACCAGGAACTTTGGCTGAAAGGCAGGGGGGAAGTGACAGAAAGAAGTGGGATTTCAGGGCCAAAATCAGAAAATGAGAAAGAGAGAGGGAGAGGGAGAGGGAGAGGGAGAGGGAGAGAGAGAAGAGAGAGAGAAAGGGAGAGGGAGAGAGAAGGGGGAGAGGGAGGGCAAGGGAGGGAGAGAGAGGGAGAAAGGGAAAGGGAGAGAGAGAGAGAGAGGGCAAGAGGGAGAGGGAGAGAGAGAAGAGAGGGTGAGAAGGAGACAGAGGAGGGAGAGGGAGAGGGAACACACGACAGAGAGACAGAGAGGTCCAGCAAGCCAAGGGTTGACAAAGCCAGCAATGCCCTGACAAAAATAATAACTCCTATGTGTAGTAAACATTTATTGGGGGCTCTTCATATATAGAATTTCACTTAATCTTCACAATAGCCTGTGAGCATAGAGAGGCAGTATGATGGCTTAGAGAGTAGGCTCTGCACTTGCTAATGTGCCTGGCATATTATACGCACTTAATAGAAGCTACATATTAACAGAGGTGCTACTAACATAGGTGCTATTATTACCACATTTTATAGATGAGGGAACTGAGATTTGAAAGATTAAGTAAATTACCAGGCGTCATTTGGTAAGGAAAGGATGAAGGCAGGATTTGAACCCAGGGATCTGACTCCAGGACCCTCATTCTTAAGCTGAGAGCTTTGAAACCCACTCGTCTCCCTTCCAGCCTCTCTCCTCCTGAGACCCAGCTGCCCAAGAAGCCTGATCTGTGTTTCCTCTCGGTAGCACCTTGCTGCCAACCAGCTGCCAACAAACCCTAAGCCAAAGGTGAAGCTGATAGCTAGGATACTAAATGTAACACTGCCAGGAGCCTGGACCTTTGAAGGAGGGTTTGAGAGACTGAAAATGTAATGGACAAGTGTCCTGGTGACAGTCCAGTGGATTATATCATCCCTCCATTCAGCGGGAATTTCTTGAGCAAGAAATGGGAGAGGGAAGAAAAGAGAGAGAGGAAGGTGACAACAGCCAGACAACAGCCAGTAGAAAGTACTACACCTTCTCCTTATCCTAATTACTGAGCTTTGGTCCAGAGCTGCACAGCAGATAGAGCTGGGTCCCCTGAGATAGGTGTGTGGGAACTGCCTCTCAACAGATTTGAAGCAACAGAGCTCAAAATGATGGAGGCAAGAAAATGAGTGGAGAGGAGTGGGCTGCACCAAGACAATGGGTCTAATACAAATGAACCCCTAGGGGAGGGGACTAAATTCTGACTCACCCTCCCCTTTCATTTGGGTTTCAACTGTCTATGACATTCTTTACCCATTGTGAATACCAAATAAACCCTACATTGGGATTCCCCACACTCCCCAATCCCTCTCCTCTACTCTCCCCCACCCTCTCTCTGGACCAGCTCACCCTCATCTATGTGAACATGTGTTAGACTGAAATGAACTCAAGGTTTCAGGTCTGCCCAGGAGCACAAGGGCCCATAACCATTCAAGAGGCTGTACTAGAACCACATGTGACATTCTCAGTCTCAGACCCACCTTTGAACACAAACCTGTTGTTTCCTCAGTGCCCAAAATACCTAGCAGTCATCTACCTCATTTTCTTCTGAATTTCCATTAACCACATCCCATAAATTTGGCTCCCTGACAATGCCCCCCTCATCGGCGCCTTCTTTATATCACTACCACTGCCTTCCTTCAGGCTTGGAGAGTTTTATCATTTCTTTGAAATAGGCTTGCTCAACTTTCTCTCTACCACTCCATCCCCCAACTTACCTCACACTTTGCTGTCAGAAATATCCTTCAACATCTTAAATATGATCACCCCACAATTTGAACCAAAAGTCAGTCCTGGTTCATCAGAGAATGAATGCCAAGAAGAACCTCCTGGAGCTGAGTTCGAGGCATTCATTACGTGTCTGGGCCCCACTTGCCTTTCCCACACCAATCTCCTCTTACCATCCCAGATACACCCCTATTCTAACCACAAGGACCTACTGGCCAGGGCTTTGGAAATGGAAGGAAGAAACTTTCTGAGAGCAAACCTTTCTACTCTAAGACAAGATCTGGGGTCAACCCAGTAGGTCAGGAACAGTCGGGAGCATCAAACTCAATTTCTTTATAATAGGCAGCACTGACCTTGGGTATCAAGGGGTGGCCATTCCCTGCATGAAAAAATAATAATAATAATAATAATAATCACGGATTCCAACAAACAGTGAATTCTAGGCAGAGACATTGAGAAAAAGAGTTAAAACAATCCTTGGACTTGGGCCAGGGAGTGTGGGGTGGTAATAAGAGGTTTCAGAATCTCATATTAGAAAAATAAGGAGGAAAGGAGAGTCAAAATGGCTGTCATCAATCCAAAGACACTGTCCTAGAAAGCGGGGGAGGGGCAAGTTCAAAGGAGTTAGAATTGGAGAGGCTGGGAAAGAAAGACCCCTTTTCTGCTCCTAGAAACAATGGGACCCCCTAGCCTTAGAGTTTAATAGTCTTTATCATGTTCTGATTTCACCAGCACGAATTTTGAGGGACTCAGGAAGGGCGTGAGACAGCACAGGAGGTGAGTGGTCACAGTCCATTCTCCTGTTCAAGGACTTGAGGTGAGCTGGGAACTCTGGAGTTACACAACAATCACTATTTCATGATGCAGTGATGAGGTCACAAGTGGGGCTCCTCTTTTGCCCCACCCGTGGCTTCCTCAGAGCCGGGCAGAAGAACCAGAGGGAAAAACCACCTTCCGAAGCACAGCCATCCCATCCACCTCATTCGACTACTTGTCAAGTTCACTACCAACACAAAGGGGTGAGTTGCATTTACAGCTGGAAATGCCTCCCTTGTTTGCCCGTCCTCTCTTGGGAGTGACCTACAGTACTCAGGTGCTGAGCAGGGTTCGATGATGGCTATACTCAAGTGAAGTCTTCCTCTCGTTTTCAGTAGCAAGAAGTGAGCTACATCTCCTCTGAAAGAGAGATTCTTAACAATTTTGGAGTTCAGCTGAATGATCTGTCTCTCCAGAGAGCCATTCTGATGTTAAGACTAAACTAGATAAAATTTTATTTTTATATTGTTAAAAGAAATCAAAGGGTGCCAATTAGATCCAACCTGCAAGAGACTGAAAAAAATCCCTGGCTAGAACTCTAACTGTCCATAGAGGAAGACCTAGCCCAGGGCAAAACTCAACAGAGGGAAAAAGCAAGCCCTCCTGAAAAATCATATTTTGTGGCTCTAACATACTTTCAGAGAAATTAGAATTTCTCAGTTCATCACCTCCTCTCTTACCCTAGTCCCTGGGAGAATAGTTCCTCACATGGTCCATGGGAGCTCAGCCATAGTAGCGATTCAACCATTTTCCCATCTCCAGTCCTTGAGTGAAGAAAGCAATTCTCAAATTATTGAAGGCTTAGGCTGGACACACAACTGAAAGAGTGTCCTGGGTCCCTAAGCTCAGTAATATGCCCTTTCCGTCCATCTCCAGAGTGTTGGGGCAGTGGCCTTATGCGAGTTCTTTAAAACACTTCTTGTGCCATGGATGCCTTTAGCAATCTGATCAAACTCATGGACTCTTTGGGATAATGTCTTTAAGTGAATTAAATAAAATACATGAGGTTACAGAAGACAACAATTATATTGATAAATACATAGTTAAATATGGTTCTTATGGTTGGTGGGTTGGTCCCAGGTTCTTGGGTTAAGAACTCCTGCTAGGGGCTATGGAATGGGGACAAGTAATGGAGATCAAGAAATGTTGTCACCAATCCACTATGAAAACAAGAGGACGGCCCTTAAATGAGAGCTTGGACACATCCTGGGAAAGAATTTACTCTTTTTTTCTGACATTCAATATTATTTTACATTAGTTTCAGTTGCACACCATAGTGGTTACACATTTCTATAACTTACAAAGTGATCCCCCTGATAAGAATAGTACCCACAGGTACCATACATAGTCACTACAATATTACTGACTATATTCCCTGTGCTGTACTTTTAATCCCCATGTTTTGAAGGGAGCAGGAAAGGCTTTCTTAAGAACAAGGATGGGCGGGAGGTGAGTGGGAAGGCTACACAGGCCCTCTCCCACTTTGCAGTGTGGTCTTCCACATACAAACTGTTGCATATTTCTTTGCAGGGCCCAGAAAATCAAGAAAGAATGTCGAGTGATGATAAAAATAAACCTAGTGAACCCAAGAATGAGCCTAAGAACTGTGACCCCTGCTGTGAACAAAAGTGTGAGACCAAATGCCAGCCCAGCTATTTGAAGAAGCTGCTGCAACGGTGCTCTGAAAAGTGCCCACGGGAAAAGTGCCTGCCACCACCGAAGTGCCCCCCATGCCCCCCACCAGGCCCCCGGCCATGCACTCCATGCCCTCCATGCCCTGCGCCATGCCCATGCCCGGCTCCCAAGCCCTGTGTCAAGCCCTGTCCTCCTAAATGCCCACCGCTCTGCCCACCCCCAGAGTGAGGCACCAAGGATGACAACCAGCCCCACCTCTACCACGTCCACCACCTGGGGCTGAGAGCTAAAGCCATGAACTGACAAGTAAATGTGTCCCTCTGCTGTGCAAGGCTTTCTTCTTCTGACATTCGGTTTTTGGTTTTTACTTTTTTGTTTTGTTTTGTTTCGTTTTGTTTGGGGAAGCTTTTGGTTTATCTGTTTGTTGGTTTCCAGCACTAAACCACCCACAAATGAACCCTGGGGAGTAAGGCTAGGACCTGGCCCTCCCCGACCAACAATCTCTGAAGATGGTGTCCTCCTGGCCCTGCTTGCTGCATAGAGTGGTAGCCCAGCTGCATAGAGTGTGCTCCCCATTAGAGCATAGCCCGGGAGAAACATAAATATAGCTGTTGAAGTGACTAAGCCCAGGGACCCAAGTGGGCATGAGAACGGAAGAGGAGTGGGCATTAGAGAAGGTCCAGAAAGGCTCAAGAAAGGAAGCCTCCCCTTGGCATGTAATCCCATCAACAGCACAGTGCTGGGGCCGAGCATTCTGAAAACGGGTTTCAATGATGCAAACTCTAGCTCTGCTCCCTAACAATTCTGTGACCTTCAGCAAGTTGCTTTACTTCTCTGAGCCTTCATTTCCTTCCTCTGTAAAAGGAACGATGATGTAAAAAGTGATGGTGTTACAAGGGTTGTCGTGAGGCTTAAGGAGTTAAATGCCAAGTGCCTGGTTTACTAGGATGTACAGAGTTCATGGTGAGGGGGGCACGTTGTACCTGCCCAGGTGTGGTACGTCATACCTGAACTCAACAGCCCTGTGCTGCTCTTCCTCATCAGGCTGTAAGTGTCCTGACTGCAGCAGCTAGCTTCTGATACCTGTAAGCATGGCTAGGTGTTCTTGCAAAAAATAAAAAAGGAGTTGTGGATGACACTGACGTCAGTTGGCTGGCTTTGACACTGAACTACAGTTATATCACATGTCACCACACAGAGAGTGTCAGTGAAGGGTAAGTGGGTCTCTATTTTTGCAGCCTTCTTTGAATCTATAACATTTCAAAAGAAAAACAAGTACAAACAAAATAAAAAAGGATAAACCTGGGAAGACCTCAAGTAGGAATGAACAGGAAAAGCATTCTTGGGAGATCTGTTAGTGGGGATTATTTACAAGCAGCTCAAGGGGTGTACGTCAAACTAGCTTAATTCACAAAACGGAACTTATCAGCTCACCTGGCCCGACAGGATATTAGGATGGGAAGGGGGTCATAGAATTAGAGAGAGAACTGTAGGAACCAGACTTATAGGGCCTCGGAGCGTGCACCATCTGCCATGGTCTCAGCCAGTCTCCACTCCTCTTCATGGTGGGTCTCCTCCTCTCCTGAGGCCCCCTCCATGTGGTTGGCCAGGTGCAGACCTCGCTTGCTGATGGGTTGGACATGAGGTGTTCCTTTAATTTCCAAAAAAGAAAGCTGGTTGCTAGAAGGGCATTAGCCCAGCCCTATGACCAGGTGGATTAGACAGCTTTGCCACACAGATAAAGCTGACACACCACAACAGGCCAGTGGACACAGGTTTAGGAGTGTCTGCTGTCGCAGTATGTAATGAGGAGCCAAATCTGGGGTGGCTCCCTGGGAGATTGTGGCACATAGACAGCTTACCATCCTCTCAGTCTGGAAGATGGTTCAGGACAACAAAGGGTACAGTGAGAACAGAGTCCAAAACGTGCGTAAGAAAAGACACCCAGGAACCCCACCAGACCCCGGTCATCACAGGAGCAGACGTTTAGGACACAAGAGCTGACAAGGCCCTTAGGAAATAACCCCCTCAATTTCCAGATGTGAAAACTATGAGTTACTTTCTCAGACATGAGGAGATTCTTGGGGTCTCAGGGTCTCCTGCAAGTCTGGCCCCCACACTCTAGAGCCACACTCTAGGGGGAACTCCTAGACACTGAGAACTTCTGGAAGCCTAGTTTAGGGCATCAGAGGGCCTGTGGTCAGCTGTTGATAATAAGAGGAAAACTCTTCCAACTCATTAGAAATCAAAAAGAAGGGAGGGAGGGAAGAAAGACATACAACAGTCATGTGACATCCTCTTCCAGTATGTAATGATCATTTTAAAATAACAAATCCCAGGATCCCAGGGCTAAATAGTGTGCCAGGGATGATGGTAAGAGCGTAAACAGACAAAAATCCTTTCAGAAAAGCATTCAAGGAATATGGAAAAATCTCTCACAAGCATAAAATGGTTCAACCCTTTGGCCTAATTGTTCCACGTCTTGGCATCTATGCAAAGAAAAATAATTCCAAAATGGAAAACAAAAGCTGATTATGACCGTGTGACTTAGAAACAATTTAAATATCTTAGAAACAATTTAATCAAATATTTATTTGATTAAATAAATTTGGGCCTATTCCTTGATGAAACATCACGCAGTTGTCAAAATGTATTAAAAAGGGGGAGAAACCAGGGCCCTGGGGGAATGTATAGCATAAAGCAATTATGTTTAACCAAAATTTTTTTTTAAATAATACAATAGTAATAATAGAAGGAAATCTGTGAGCATTCTAGTTTTTTATAACAATGGATCTATGAGTAACCAGTGGAATGTTTTTAATTTTCACTAGTCTCTGGCTTTTCATTAATAGGCTTTCATTTTGTAAAAGGAAAAAATGATATAATGATCACTACTTCTGAGACCCCCAAAGTCCTTTCATTTGCTCAGTAAACAAAAAAGAAAAAAGGAAAAGAAGGAAGTATCTCTCCCTACACCTGAAAATATGCCATGTACAGGTGCCCACCTTGGGTGCCTTCCTTGGAGATGCAGGATATCACTCAGCCCCAGGCCTCCGAGTGGCTCCAGGGCAGTGTCTGTCAGGGATTGGTGTCCTCCCAAGAGACTCCAAGGACTCTGGGCACAGACTGGGTGGAGGCCAGCTCTGAGAACATGAAGACATCCATTAGCCAATTTATTTTCTTTTCTCCCATGTAAATGAAACCAAAGATAGACATCTCGTAATGGCTCCTTTCCCAGGAATTGCCGGGATCAAAGGCAATTCCGGGTAGATGGCTGGAACGTGATTAGCGCCACCTCCCTGCAGAATGCAGTAATTACTCCCAACCCTGCGGCGGTCACCTGCCCCACCCCCACTCCCACCCCTTGGTAGAGAGTTGTACAAATAAATAAGCAGCGCCTGAAGAGGGCAACGTGAGAATCTGCAGCGCCAGGCTTGATGACTCAGAGATAACAGGATGGGGCTCGATCAAGCTCTGTCCTTTCATGGAACCGCAATTCTGAGGCTCCATTAGGATAGTGACAGGGGAGACTGTACCACAGACGCCCCAGCATTGTGCTTTCTCAAGTCAGGCAGTGTACAGCCACCATGCAAAAGGACGCCTAAGCCCTCCCAACCAGGGCCAGCTGCAGGGACCGGCTGTGAGGTGGGCCAGTGCTACACAAGGTCCACACAGAACCATGGGGATATCTTGCTTTGAAGCTCTAAAGCTGGAAGGAACCCACTGTAGAGGTCATTTGCATGCATCCCCACCTCCACGTGTGAAGGGCACCTGGGGAGATGGCAGGAAGTGACCAGTGACCCATTCTATCCTACATTCCAGTACTGCTTCCACGTGACAAATACTCCATCCAGGGACACAACACAGGCCCATCCTGGGAGGCTTTATGGACGATGACAAGTCCTAACTGCTTCTGTGCCACAGCTATGGATGCTCAGCAAATAAACAGGTTGATAACACAGTCGCCAAACACATACAAAGTCTGAGACACATGCTGATCGCAAAATGCATACCAGGGTGTTTGCAGCTGCACCTGTCTTCCAGCTGCATGAAGCCCCAGACCCTGGCACGCAGAGCTCTGTGCTCTCCCAGGCTCGAAGGAAATGCCCTCATCATCATCATCTCTCGCCTGCACCACTCAGAGCCTCCAAACAAGCTCACCTTCCCCCCACCCCCATCCCGGGTGCCCCCCACCCCTGGGGGAAGCCAGCCAGAGAGAGGTGCAAAAACTCAAACCTATGCGTACACATCACACTCTTGCTTCAAACCCTAAAAAGGCTCCTCTGCCTAAAAAACAGCTCAAATGTGTTAACCTGTCATGCGAAACTCCTCAGGGTCTGGCCCCTGCCTCCGTCTCTACCTTTATCTTGCCACTTCCCTATTTTCTTCTGGAACTCTGCAGCCCAGCAACAGGTGGCTGCTGGCATTTCCTGGCACAGAGCACGGAGCATCTGGCCTTCACGACTTGACACTAGTTTCTCCTCCATCATTCCTCCTTCTTCCATTGAATGCTGCTCTGAATGACTCGCTGGGGCAGGGCCTCAACCCTGAACTCAACTTGGGGGTTACCTGCTCCAGGAAGCTGCCCCCACCTCCCACCCACAGGCAGATCAGGCTTTCTGTGGTCTCAGAGCCTCCATGCCTTTCTCTCCTATCACGCTTCCCATGCCATATTCTGGTCATTTTTCCACGGGACTGTAGGCTGTCTGAGAACAGAGACTGCCTGCACACACAGTGAACACTCTATAATAATGAGTGAATGTTAGCAGCTTTAGAGGCACTTTTCCAAAGAGAAGGGATGGCTCTGGGCTGAATCCCTGGCCACTGTGCTCACTATGGGGTGTCACTCCCAGAGTTCGTGGTGGGGACGAGGAACAGGCTGAATACGGGTGGCCGGGGGCTGAGAGAAGGTCATCCCTGGCCTTGGTCACTTTCCCCTGAGGCCACAAGATCAGATCTTCTCACCCTGCCCCTAGCCTCCCCCAGCCAGCCTGCCTCCAAGCAGATCTCTCACCCGGAAGGCAGCAGGCTGAAGGGAGAGGGCTTGTCATCATACAGACATGGCTTCAATATGAGCTCTACACTGCCAGCTGTGTAGTCCGGGCACGTTGTTGGCCCTGCGTGGCGGAAGGATGAGAAGAAAAGTCTCAGCAAAGTTTGAAGAAGAGTGACTGAGTAAGAGGACAAGTGCAAAACCCCTGACTTGGGAACCTCAGCTAAGGAAGCCAAGGTGCAAAATGCTCAAGAACCTAGTTCAACACTGGAGCCATCACTTGTCACAGACTGCAGCAAGGGCGCCTTGCCACCCGCTGTGGGAAACAGCGGGGGTGATGGACAAACAGCATTACAGGAAAGGAGGGCAAATATCTTTGAAAGCAAGTGGATTTAAGGGCCCTCCACCCCATTACTAAGAAGGGCTCAGGAGACTGCAAATCCCAGCAGGAGACAGAGGGGGACTTTTGCATCACTGAATATGAGCATAGGATATACCTTTTAATAGACCTCAGTATCCAGGTGAGGAAGCGAAGCTCCAAAGTCATGGTGAGCTGGTTGTTGCAAAAGTCTAAGCTTTTTTTTTTTTTTTTAAGAGGGCAGTGTCACTGGCCCTCACATGTGGGATCCAAACCTGGGCCACTGGCGTTCCAAGCCAGCTCTTAACCACCGTGCCACTCTGCCGGCCCAAAAGTCTAGGATTTCTAACCCCAGTTTAGGCCAAGATGAGCCAGGACCCAGACACAAAAGGGAAAAGGATTGAAGACCAACATCAAACCTAAACAATTTGGGAACATCATTTCTCCCCATTTCCGGTGTCAGGTCTTTCGCCTGGGGGCCATGACCACCCTGGAGGAGAAGGCGTGTACATATGCATATTTCTTTATCCCCCTAAAACTGTTAAGACCCACTGACTAGTTGGAAGAACCACTTGGCTGCCTCCTTGAAGTTTATAAAGAAGCTCCTAAATGGTTCTCCATAGAGCATTGCCTAATCCAGACACTAGCTCACCACTTGACCTTAAACAAGACCCTTACCGCTTTTGCACTTCACTTTACTCATCTAAAAAAAATGCAGTCAATGCATAATTTCGTGCCTTCTGTTAACATGCTGGGCTAAAACAGAGAGGTAGAGTCAGGTGGCCTCTCGTGTCCCTCTGGATCCAGTGGCCTGTGATCCACAGCTGCTCCC
This sequence comes from Aselliscus stoliczkanus, assembly GCA_033961575.1. Classification (NCBI taxonomy): domain Eukaryota; kingdom Metazoa; phylum Chordata; class Mammalia; order Chiroptera; family Hipposideridae; genus Aselliscus; species Aselliscus stoliczkanus. The sequence goes on from CM066739.1 coordinate 105,444,499, forward strand.
ACAACCTCTGATTCAGACTCTCTGTGGGTGACACTGAAGGAAGGGAAGTGAGAGGAGTGTGGGACTCTCCCCAGGAACCCACGAGCTCAGGTAGCTCTCCAGAGTCCTCTGCTTCCCAGGAAACAGGGTGAGAGCCACGTCCTGCACCATTTAGCTTATCAGAGCCGCTGCCCTTTAATACCCAGACGGGGCCAGCCGAATGAATCAGAGGAGTCTGGGAACTTTTATGATCTGAACAAGGGATAGTTATTTGACGGGAATGGGAAAAAAAGGCCATGTTCTGTACGCACCTGACTCTCTTCTGCTGACCCTGTGTAATTACGCCCTGGCTTCCGATAATGACAGCTGCAGAAATCTAACCATCTTCATTCTCAGGTGACAGTAAATCAGATTAGCCCCAGTCTGGCTGGAGGGCTGGGGATGGTTAGAGAAACTACTTAGTCACCTTATCACAAGATGTAGGGTGGGACAATCTCCCCAGAGCTGTCCAAGTCACAGCCCCAGATACTGGGCCACTAAGGTTAAATTTTGAGGTCTCAGACCCTAATATTCCCACTCTGCACCTGGGAAAACATAGGTCACCTCAGGTCATTCAGCCGCCCAGCTGGGCCACTGCCACACACAGAAGAAAGAAGACTTGGTCTTGCTGTGGGTGGATTATAACCTGGTCAAGAAGGAAGGGCCCCCCTACACACACATCTACACATTTACAGGCATACAGACACCCCAGCTGATTACAACTGCAGGTACAGGGTCATAGGATGTCAAAGCTAGAAGGAGCCCCACTGATTTCTAGTGTAACTTCCCTATTTGAAAGATGATAAAAGTAAGGCCAGAGGGGACTTACCTGAGATCACACATCTTGTTGGGGACAAAGCCAGGTCTCCTGGGCCTCGGTATGGGACATTGTCTCCTGCAGAAATGGCTAATCAAAGACTGAGTCCTGGGGGGACAGAGTAAAGGAGATGGAGAACTGGAGGGATTGGGAAGGCTTCATGAAGGAGGTGATGAGTTCTCAGTAGATTCGGGTTACTATACTAACATTGTGTTAAGTAGCCTGGTGGCCCTGAGTGTCGGTGCCTATGTTCTCTAACTTATGCCTCACAAGAAATCTGTGAAACAGTGTTATCTCTTCTCAACAAGAGGAAATCGAGGCACGGAGGGGCTACATAGCTTATCCAATATGACACATTCTCCATGTAATAGAGTTAAACCTCCATCAGCTGGACCCTGAGGCCAGCTCTTCCCATGCACTGCCAAAAGTTCATCTTTGAGGAGCTGACATGACAAGTAGGTATGTACTTAAATGAGGGAGCTCTAACCTGGGATTTTAACTTCTTCATTTGAGACTTCTCTCCTCCAGAGCCCCCAGGAGCTGCTGACATTGGGAAGGTGTATGGGTTAACTACTGCTGCTGGAACAAGCTACCACACATGAGTGCCTTAAAACAATAGCAATTTAGTATCTTAGAGTTCTGGGGAGTCAGAAGGCTGACACAGGCCTCTCTGGGCTAAAATCAAAATGCCAACAGAGTTCTATTTTTTTCTGGTGAGAATCTGTTTCCTTGCCTTTTCCAGCTTCTAGAAATTGTCCACATTCCTGGCTCGGGGTCTCCTTCCATCTCCAAAAGCAGCCATGGCCAGCCAAGGTTTTCTCACATTGCATTGCTTTGATCCTGACCCTGGCTCTCCTGACACCTCGTCCACACGGAAGGCCCCTTGTGATTATAATGGGCCCACATCAGTGTATTCAGCTCAGTGTCAGGCAGGGTCCTTGGGGAGCAGGTGAACTCTGGGCTCTTCAGCTCCCTCCACTAGAGCACAACAGGCCTCTCCACTGTCCTGCACATCCCTGTTTGATCTCCTCCTTAGGCTCAACCAAAGACACGGAAATGCATGTCGCATGAGCAAGACCATCTCATGCATCCTGTTGCCTAAAAATTGGAAATCTCAACCAAGCAGGTGTCCTCCCCCAACCTCTCCCCCAACCCTTCCTGAGTCAGCCTTGGGCTCTCCCCTCATCTCAACAGACTCCTAACAAGGATTCCTTTCTCCAGGCTGCCTGGAATGTCCTTGCCCACCCTCCTTGCCTGGGTAATTCCTAGTGTCCAGTACAACACAGCACGGACACCTCCTCCCCCAGGAGCTTTCCAGGATCTTCCACCCAAGACAAAGAAAGGGGCCTTCTTCCGGGGCCTGTGGTTTACCTCTTCCTGTCTTCTCAATGAGACTGTGAACCCCTTGAAAGTAGAGCCATGAATGACTGAAAGAATGAATGAATAAACATAGCAATGGAGAATTCCTTGCCTCCTCAGGCTCTGAAGAATTGCTTTGTCTCATAAACAACATTCCTCAGGAAAGATGGAGGCAATGAAGAGGAAGAGGTGACATGGAAGAGGAGGTGAGAAAAGAGGAAAAGGAAAAGGAAAAGGGGAAGGAAAGTCCATCATCCTATACCTGATCACCCAGTTCCCAGATTCCCCAAGTGACCTTGTCTTTTCAGTTACACCCATGGGTCTTCCAAATTTTTCTCTTTCATCCCACACAGCCCCACCCCTACTCCAGCCTCCAGAAAATCATCACAGGACCATGAGCATGACTTCCCTGAGCCAGCCTCTGACACCTCCCTACCCAGATATCTGTCTTACCAGAACACCAAGGGCCCAGGCTGGTGCTGCATCGATGCCCCGTGCACCAATCCTACAGGCCAAAAGGTCACCTGGTTTCCCCAGCTCACCTTTTAAAAACTGTTTAGAGATCAAGTATCTAAAAACTGTATAAATCTTTGAAGGAACTCCTGATTTTAGCCAAATACCTCTCTTAGGAAATGACCTGAACAAACCTCTTCAAGTGAAGAGGGCGGTCGTCACTTTTAAAGTCCACTTTAGCAAACAAGCTGAAGACCACCACTTTATGATCTAGGGGCTTCTTTCATAATGACTTTTTTCCCATTTTCCATTATATGAGGTCTGACAATGAAGTTCAAGAACTTGTTGCAATAATGTTGCTGTTTTTTATCTCAGAGGGATTATTCATTATGAATTTCTACCAACTAGACAAACAGTTAACCAAGTTTACTATTTGAAAGTGCTGAAAAGGCTGCTTTTCAGTGAAAAAGTTAGAAGACCTGAACTTTTCACCAACAATTCATGGCTCTTGCATCATGACAATGCATCAGCTCACACGGCACTGTCTGTGAGGGAGTTTTAAGTAAGTAAACAAATAACTGTATTGGAACACGCTCCCTACTCACCTGATCTGGCTTCCAATGACTTCTTTACCTGAAGATAAAGGAAATATTGAAAGGAAGAAATTTTGATGACATTCAGGACATCAAGGGTAATATGACAACAGATCTGATGGCCATTTCAGAGAGTTCCAAAATTGCTTTGAAGGGTGGACTAGGCACTGGTGTCAGTGCATAGCTTTTCAAGGGGAGTACTTTGAAGGCTACCATTGTGATACTCAGCAATGAGGTATGTAGCACTTTTTCTAGGATGAGTTCATGAAAGTAATTGTCCAACCTTGAATGAGATCCCCCTTTACTCCCAGTTGCCTCCCACATTCACCTTCTTCATTCTTTAATGAATCGATAATCATTTACCTCCCACTTTATCTATGGCACAGCCCCTACCCTCTTGGAACCTACAACCCAGGAGAGTGATAAGATCTTGAACATAAATAACTGAAATTTTTAAAAACAATAGTGAATGTTATATAAATAGCACAAACAATAGATACTATGGGAAGGAGTTCAGCAAGAAGTGAAGCCACTCCTGGTTTAGACTAATCAGGAAAGGCCCTTAAAAGGTTGCAGAGGGCCGGCCGAGTGGTGCATTGGTTAGGAGTTGGTTTGGGACGCCAGCTCTGAGAAGCAGGGCCCAGTTCGGATTCCACATATGAGGGCCAGTGACGCTGCGCCCTCTACAGCTAAGATGGTGAACAATAACTTGACCTGACGCTGGGCTGCCATGAGTCACTGGCAGTGGCGTAGGCTGCAGTGGGGCTGGTCGGCAGCTGGCGTGCACTTTCGTGAGCTGCCATGAGTAGCCATCCAATGGCCGGCGAGCGACTGCCTTACCCCCGAAGAGCGCAAATGACAATACCAACATGGGCCAGTGAAGCAATGTCCTCCACAACTAGAGTGAAGAACAAAAGGACAGCAACGTGTCTGATCCCCTTCCCCAATTCCCCAATAAAATCTTAACAACAAAAAAAATTAAAAAAAAAAAAAAGGTTGTACACTTGAGTAGAACCTTAATGAATGCTTACAATTCCAACAGGCACAGAGAGGGCAGTCACGCAAGACAGAAATGACAGCCCAAAATGCAACTTAGACATAGAAAAAACTGGGTGTGTTTGCTTTGAAACTTTTCTTTTCATCCCTCTGGCCTTGATTGACCTGAGCTCTAAGAAAAGGTTTTCCAGAAAGCAAGAAGACAACTTTGTTCCATCCTGTTTCCTTGGCTATGAAAACTCTGTAACTCCACTTCTAGAAGTGTTAGAAATCAAAGTTGAGAAGATGAAGATGACCTGCCTTCTCCCTCCTCTCTCTTCTCCTCTATCTTACTTCACAGCCCAAGAGTAACAAATGACTCCCATTTCCCTTAAGACTTCTGTGCAGGAAAATCACTCTCTCCAGAAAGCTGAAGGACCCTTGTTTGCTCGGAACCACAGGGACGATCCACCTTTCTTGGGTCTGGAAGGGTCGTTTTCCAGGCTCAATGAAGAAACATCCAATGGACATATCTGAAAGAGGCCATCTGTACCCTTGACCTAGACAGACCCCAGACCTTCGGTCTAAAGCTTTCCCATGGGTAGAGACAGGAGGAGCAAGGGGGATCTTATCTCTCACACATCCTGAACCACTCTGGGCAGACAAGGAGCCCAATCCTGGTTGAACAGGCTGAGATAACGTTTTATGAACATTCTTTTGCTGCTGCTTCTAATGAGAGGTCTGAGAAGAGGCCCTCCCTCTGAGGTCTGCTGAGGAGCCAGAGGCCAAAGTGGAAGCTGATTAGCTGGCATCCCAAGCAGTGATTCAAACTATGGGCAGTTTCAGAGGAAGCTCGTTATGGTGACTCCACAATTAGGGCCTCAGCCCACATGGCCAGTCATTCCTGTGGGAGGCTGGACCCAGCACCATATAAAAGTCCATACCTGGCTGGGCTCCGCAATCCCCATTCTTCAGAGACTTTTTGAACATCAGGTAAGTGGGGACATCTGGGCCCTCTCTCCCTAGCTGCCCTATCTCCCTGAGGCTACTGTTCCCTTCCTCTGCTAGGACTGTGCTTTCTGCTGATTTTTGAAGTGGTTTGCCGTTTCTTGGGCCACTCAAACCAGCCTGGGTAGTCTATCTTGTCTCTTGCACCTGATTTCCAATAAGATTAATCGAATAGAAGGAAAAGAACCATGGTAGGACTGGGGTTTGGGGCTCTAGATATGCAGACAAAAGCTATGAGGATATTCCCACCTAGGAAATGGGCATCACGGGGAGCGGAACTGGGGATCAAAAAGGGAAAGGGGTAAAAAGCAGCAAAGAAATGAGTTCTTAGGGTGTTAACTCCCCACTCCCACCCCCTATCCTTCATCCCCCAGGCCTCAGCCTGGTACTGTTCATGCAGATAATTTCAAATCTTGTGTTTGTTTCAGGCTCTGCAAATCATCCTAGGATGTCATTCAACGAGCAGCAGAGCAAGCAGCCATGCGTGCCTCCTCCATGTCTTCAAAAGACCCAAGAGCAGTGCCAGGCAAAGGCTGAAGAGGTGTGCCTGCCCCCATGCCAGAACCCCTGCCAAGAGAAGTGCCCAGTGCAAGCTCAGGAGGTGTGTCTTCCTCAGTGCCAGGAGTTAAACCTAAACAGCTGCCCGCAGCAAGTCCAAGACCAATGCCCATCTCAGTGTGTGGAGCTGTGCCAAGAGCAATCTCAGACAAAGTGTGCGGAAGTTTGCCCACAGAAAGTCCAGGAGAAGTGCTCCCTGCCTGGCAAGGGAAAGTAGCGGCTTGTCATGCCATCTGGGGTCAAAAAGATGACCGCAGATGACAACCCAACCCCAGCCCATGCTATGGTGACCTTCTCCCATGCGTACCTACCTCTGTGTGCACAGGTTCTTGCCTCCTGGCTTCCTCTGTATTCCAAAAATTGATCTGTGTCTCTAAAGACAGTTATTTGTCTCTCTGTATTTCAACAACCTCTGTGGATAGGTATTGTTCTCGGCGGTCTGGCAGAAGGTCTCAACTGTGGGAACAGGGTGCTCATCAGAGGAGACCCTGGAAGCCTGGTTCAGCTCCCCTGGGGCAAATATTTACCCAGCCGTGTGTGGATAACAGCCAAGGATGCCTCCACTCATCTCAGAGAGCCAGCCTCCCACCGAGGCCTCAAAACTAACTGAATTTTGATGGACTTTGTACTGATCACCACCACGGTGGGTATGGAGAAGAAGTGGGTGGTGTGCAAAAAAATCAAAAATTGAATAATTTTATCTCTGCATTGTAAAAAAGAACAGTAAATAATTGGATATTGGGATGCTGGTTGTGCTGTAAAAAAATGAAACAAACAAACAGAAAAAAGGCAAGACAAGCTGGGATGTTTGGGGTCCTGGTTAATCTTGGTTCTCCACAGCTGATCTGCTTTGGGCCCCCATTTCCACCGTGTACATTAGAGATATGATGTGTGCCTGTGCAGTGCAGGCTGGGCTGCCCTCCAGTTTCTTTGCTTCTTCTCCCTGGTGAAGGTAAAATACAGAATAAAGCTGATCCTAAAAATGATACCTGACTTAATGTGTTCTCTTTCCACCCAACCACCTGCTGTCTTTGTGATCATTATGCTGCCCCCCACCATTTTTGTTTTTTTTTAAGAATCTGGAGTGAGGATGAAAACAGACCTCACAGCAATGCTGAAGGAGGCCTCCTTGAGGAACACTGGGCCACCCCACCATCACCCACAACATATATCACAGGCTCACCTATGCACACACTTTACACCCGAGAAGACCCACCAGGGCCTGCGATCTGCCCACACTCAAAACCCCAGGCCCAGGCTTCTTTCCACTACAGCATCTTTCCTCCCCGATCCCTGCTTTTGGGGAAAGGGCTAAAATGGGGAGGAGGGCAGTGGCATGGAAGAAGGGGTCCCCAGTCAACCCATGACACCTACAAGCATAGCTTCCCTGTCAGAAGGCAGAACCAAGAGTGCCCCTGAGATGTACACCAACTCAAGGACCAGAACTTCTGTTCGGCCATCTGGCCAGATTTCAGGAAAGCCAGGTGGCCAGGCTCACCTCCCTGTGCCCTGCATCCCTCTGGCTGTGGAGGAAATATAAGGCCATGGCCTCTGGGCTTGCATGAAAGACATAGCAAGACGACAGGGCAGAACCAACAGCAGCTTCCTCAGCTGTCCCCTGAGGTCTGACCGGGCCCAAAGGCTATGTCAAGGGCCAGCAGCCTGAGGGGGAAAGGGGTCCCCCTTCCTACTTAGCCAATAGAGGACTGCCCCAGTGAGGGTTGTTTGGCTGAACTGAGGACCCTCTAGTGCTGGGATCGCCCCAGTCTCTCAATCTGAGATGTTCTAAGGCCACAGAGAAAACTAGGAGACGGCTTGGGAAAAGAGCTCAGGCACCAACATAGAGCCCTCAGGCACTCAGTGAGTCTGCAGATGGCAAGTGCCAGGCCCTGGGCTCCTTGCACTTTGTGACAGGATCCTGACAGCAGCCTCAGAGGGCTCATCTGTTACCTCTTCATTAAGGAGCTGGTCCGGCTTCACAAAACAGTAAGTGGTGAATTCGAGACGCTAGCCCTCCGGCTAGCCTTCTGGACTCCAGCACAGAGCTTACTTGCATGAAGCACCTGGGCACACAGAAAAGACTTCCCAGAGTTGTCTGCTTCTCATGAATTCATTCACCCACTGAGCAAGCGCCAGGCACTGCGCCAGGCACTGCGCCAGATGCTAGAGAAATGCCAGTGAACCAGCTGGCAGGTTTCTACAGAGCTTTTCTGCACAGGTTTACAAAACCTCCTGGACGCCTCATGTCCTTGAACATCTCCAGTGCCAGAATCACAATTCTCTTGCCTCCCTGCTGGGTTGGAACAAGTTTCTTCTTCCATTTTCCAATTGTGGCATAAGTCAGTTGCTCCCCAGAACCCCAGCCTGAAGCCCCCGAGAGCCTTCCTAGAAATATGGCTTCTGATGGGGCTGAGGGAGGCTCAGGGACGTGTCTCCAGCCTGGCTCAGGCCCAAGAAATGTCTTTGTTCTCCGGCACTAAAGCTATGCACACATTTGGGTCCAAGACCAGACGCTGGGAGGAAGCACAGGGCTGATGAGCAGGGAAAGTCTAGCCGTATCAGAGAAAGGACAACCCGCTGATTACAGGGGAGGACTCAGCAGACGGCAAGGAGACAAATGTAGATTGCAGATACGGCAACAGACATCAAGGAGCCAGCAGGCTTTCATCAAGCTGTCATGGGAACCACCACACCTTCCTCATGCTCACACAGCCCTGACGCGGCACCTGCCCGGGCTGCTACTGCTGGGCCCAGGGCCCTAAATGCCACAGATCTGGGCCATGGGGACAGCTACGACCAAGCACGTGGCAGACAGACTCCCTCAGCTGTTGGTACCTGTGCTGAAGCCTTTCAGAAAGATGGGGAGGGGCATCACCAAAAAAAGTCCCAGAAGTTAGAACTTCCAGTTGACAACTGTTAAAGAAAAAACAAACATGGAGGCCACAGTTGGAATACACCACAGTTGGAAAACACCCATAGCCGCATAACCAAAACTTAAAACTATCCTGAGTTCCCCAAAGTGTTGGCTCTGACCATAAGCCAACTAGAGCATTCCTCGGTTTAGTGTGATCTCATAGCTTCATGGCCAATCAGCTGCCAATGAGGAAGGGTATGCAGGCTTCTGTAGCCAATCATAACACTCCTCGCTGATCTTTGTAAACCCAGCTGTAACCCTCACTTTCTGAGCTTCTGCCCCTTTGGGCTGGAAGTGCTCCAATTTCACAAACTGATTTTTTTTTGCATGCACAATCAACTTTTCAATTTTCTTTAACTTGATTTGATTTCGATTTTTGATACAGGGTAACTCAATATGTGGACCTCTGGGCTCCATGTGCCAAGAGCAAAATATACAAACGGACAGGAGTTCAAAGAAGGGCGCTGTGGATTCACCCATCCATTCAGTAGACTAGAGCCTGCTATGCCCAGGGCACTGTGCCAGGCGCTGGAGACCCAGGTGGGACACAACATGTGATAGAGCTGTGGCCTGAGGACTTTCATGTTAACACTTTGTAAGCGGGCATAAAAAGCTATATGACGAGTTTACTCGTTTCCCACATACAATGTGTTAAAAACTGTTGAAATCTATTTAGTTTAGTGAAGAAAATACCAAAGGGAGCAGGATAGCGGTTTTCAAGTATGTCAAGTGCTTTTGGGAGGGAGGGATTGGATTTCTGTGAGGTTCCAAAGGGCAGAGCTGGGATCAATGGACAGAAGTTACAAATTTGGGTTCAGCTGAAGAGATTTCTCGTGAGAAGATCTGTTTGCTGGTGACAGGAGCTGCCTTTGATGTGTCATAGCCCCATGACCTGGAGGTATGCAACTAGGGGGCGATAGAGTGAGTTCCACCCTCTCTTCCAGTCCATATCTAGCATTGAGACTCAGCTCATTTATCTAGGTATCCTGGACAGAATTGGGACCCACGGGCAAAAACGCCTAAAAGGACAGGGAGATTAAGGAGAACTGACCCTGAGGGCAGGAGACAGAGGAGATGATTCTGGCCTCTAGAACCTTCCTGGAGGACAGAGAAATGATAGAAGTGTATCCTCAACTTTAAGAGCTTTCTTAATATGTTTTTTTGTGCCCAAACACTTCAGCTCTGTGTGGCCCCATACAGTAACCTCTCATGCCTCTCAAACCCAACCTTCCCAGTTGGGGGTTAGCACACATTTCTCCCTTGTTCCTTGCGTTTTTACCTTCTGGACCTCCTTTCTATCCTGGACCTGAGTGATCTCTCTTCCATGTCCATGGGCACCTGACAACCCATCACAGCCTCCTTTCCACCTGAACCTGCCTCTCTCCAACCGGGACTCTCCTCCTGCTTGTGTCTGCCAACCCATGGTTTTCAAACTCACCTCCTCCAGGGAGCCTTCCATGATATGAAGCCCATTTCCTACGTTTACAGGGAGACGCTTGCAGCAGTTCAGCTTGGGGTCCATGTGCCTGCACTGGTTCCTAGGGGTCAGTGGCCCCTTGCAGCTGTCTTGTGTGTGACTGGCCTGTGTCACCATCCACATGAGGCCCCAGATGGTGGCAATTAGGCCGTGCTGTGCTCTTTACCTGTATTCACAGGGCCAGCCACACTGAACCTGAGCCACTCTCAGCGTCGGCCCACCAGCATGCCCTCTGGGGCAGAGACAAAGGAGGCATCTTTCATTGATGGGGGGACCCACCATTCTGGTTTGCCTGGGACTGAGAGGGTTCCCAGGATGCAGGACTTTGCATGCTAACATTAAGATCATCCCAAGCAAACCAAGACAAATTGGTCACCTTAATTGGGCACCTGCATGTAGGGACATGAGACTGGGTGCTGTGAGAGCAGAGAGGGAAAGCAGATGAGATGCTCACACTAGAGGAATGTACAGCTCAAGATGGGGATTGGTGGAACTTTCTGGAAAACTGTGAGCCCAGAAGGCTTAATGCCCACTGCCTGCCACCCCTACACAATCCTAGTGTGTGTGTGTGTGTGTGTGTGTGTGTGTGTGTGTGTGTGTGTGTGTTGGGTGGAGGACACTAGACCAGGCTAGTGCCCAGGCTAGCCCTGTATAAGCCAGAACCAACAGGTGGGAGCCCAGAGAGATGGTATCCCCACGCCCTCCCACTCCATCCCCGTGGCCATCATTAGCCCCAGGACACTTTGGCCAGTGGGCAGCAGGTCTGGGCTCACCCACTCCTGCTAGTCCTTCTCTCCCACAGACACCTGCCTCACACCTGGAGATGGCTGGAAGAAGAGGCTGGCGGGCTTGCAGGGCCATCTGACCTCCAGCTCCCGAGCTCCCCCATCCCCAGCCAGTCTCAAAACCAACCTGCCCTCCTTCAAAAGCCCTGGGAACTCCTTTTTCTCTTCCCAACAGCACCATCTACTGGCCAGAGAAGCACTGGGCCTTGGGTGGGCCCCTGGCCTGAGTCAGACAGCTGCACACACTGGGGACCAGCCAATGAGGGTGCTGGCCCGGAGATGCAGCATCTAATAGTGTGAGAGGAGGGCTCAGTGTGCAAAACAGAGTTAAATAATGTGTGGGAGGATGGGGGCCAACATGATGGTGGTTCAGGACACAAATTCAGGAATCAGACGCCGGAACTCCAATCTAGATTCCACCACATCTATTCTTCCCTTTAAAAAAATGTGCTGATGGGACGGCCGAGTGGCGCGGTGGTTAAGCGCTGGCTTGGAAAGCCAGCAGCCCCAGTTCGGTCCCACATATGAGGGCCAGTGACACTGCCCTCAAAAAACAAAAATGTGCTGAGAGGCTTCTCTGGGCTGAGCACTGTTCCAGGCACTGGAGATACAACAATGAACTAGATACATAAAGTAACTGCCTCCCAATGCTTACATGAACGCAGCAGACAGAGAAATGCAACTAAGCAAATGCTTAGTCAAAGTAAAACAGGGTGATGACAGAGTGTCTGCGAGGAGGGGTGCTCCATAGCTCAGGGTACAGAAAGGCAGATTTCTTCTCATCTCAGGAATAAAATGCCCAGCATTTTATGGCCTGTGCCTGTAGTAGTAAGCTTACCATCATTGAAAGTATGCAAGAGGAGGCCAAATGACTAGCCAAGAAGGTTATAGGAAATTTTGACTAGATTTTTTTTTTAATCTTTTAAGTCTCCCCGACTCCTGCACTTGAATTATTTACACATTGCTTTGAATGTAGTGAAAAGAACCAGTCACAGAAAAGACATCTGCCCCATAGGCCCAGGACCAGAAACACAGCCCATCAGGCAGATAACTGGGTGTTGGATGCAGAGCAAGTTTCTCCTAAAACCCAAGGCAGACCCCAGCAAAGACAAGACATGGAAGCCCTCGTCTCCCCTCTGGGTTTGCTCCCCACTCCCTTCCTCGTCATAGCATCAGAAGACAGGCATTCCCTCCCCTACATGGTCTGAGAAAAAAAGTAGTCTAAGCTGTTAGAAAAAATACCCTAATCTCCCCAAGTCTTGAAACTCTTTATGTTGCACTCCCTGATAATCAGAAGTATTTGCTCATGACCAACAGGCATATGGAAAAGGTGGTCAACCTCATTGATTATCAAAGAAATGCCGAACCTCAGTGGAAGGAACACCACAAAACACCCATTGGAATGGCTAAAATTAAAAAGATGGAATACACAGCTTCGGTGACGCTGTGGGGGTGCAAACTGGGGCAACCCCTTTGGAAAACTCTTTGGAAACACATGAAATTGCCATTTATGGAGGTCAAAAGCTGTTGACTAGTGACAATGTCACGTTTCAACACAAAACATACTGTATGGTTCCATTTATTTCACGTATATAATGTACAAAAACTGGCAAAGGAAACCTGTTGTAGAGGTCAGGATGGCAGTTACAGGTAAGCTGGAGGCAGGATGCTAATAGCTGAAAGGGAACAGAAGGGGGCTGTGTGTCACCGGTGATGTCCTATTCTTGCTCTTGTTGCTGCCTGCCTTGGTGTGTTCAGTGTGTGAGAAGGTGTTGAGCTGGGCACTAATGATATTTACACTTTTCTGAATGTATACTTTAATAAAAACTCTAAAGTTTTATTTGAGCTCATCCTATAATACAGATACATTATTTATAAATGATGGGTGCTATCACCCTAACATCATATAAGGTGGAAAACAAATACAAAATGTACACAATTTTAAAGATCAGTAAAAAACAGAGAAAAAAGTTTGAATATGCTTTCCTGGTCCCCATGGATGGTCTTAAGCACTCACTGGACAGGCATCTCCCTCTACAGATTTTTTATAATGGAGTCCAGGGCTATTTGGTGGCTGCATGACATTGGGCAAATCTCCCAGCCTCAGGTTTCTGCATCTGTAAAATGGAAATGATGCTCACTCACCCGCACTTCTCCAAGACAGCTATCCTCAGCAGCAAAGGAGATATTTGTGAAAGTGCTTTGTAAATGGTAAAATATGAGGGATTGTTGCAGTTATTACTGTGACATTGTGGTTTATAATACGAAACATGTATTTGGTCTTTATCCCCATTTCTGGCACAGAGCTCTTTAAACCCTTAAAATTCCCTAAGGGATGAAAGCTATAAAGGTGTCTTTTGTTATGTTAATGATATATTTTTGGACCACACCTAAGGATGGGACAGGTTGCTGGAGCAACCAGTCACGTGATCAGAAGGTTGGACCTTTCATCTCACCCCTGACCTCCTGGGAAAGGAGAGGAGCTAAAGGTTGACTCCATTGCCAATGGCCAATGATTTAATCAGTCATGCCCAGGTAATAAGGCCTCCATAAAACACAAAGGATGGGGTTTGGAGAGCTCCCAGGTGTGTGAACACATGGAGATTTGGGGAGAGTACCATGCTAGGAGAGGAGGGCATGGCAGCCATGCCCTTTCCCCACACCTCGCCCTATGCATCTCTTCCATCTGGCTGCTCCTGAGTTATAATCTTTCATAACAAACCAGTAAATTTAGCAAATAGAATGTTTCTCTGAGATTTGTGGACCACTCTAGAAAATTAATCAAAACCCAAGGAGTGGGTTGTAAGAACCTCTGATATATAGCCAGCCAGCCAAAAGAACAGGTGACAACCTGAACTAGTGATTGCCATCTGAAATGTGTGTGTTCTGGCGAGGTGGGGTAGAGGGGGAATCTTGGGGGACTGAACCCTTAACCTGTGCTATCTGGTGCTGTCTCCAGGTGGAAGTGTCTGAGCTGAGTTGTTACGGCGCCCAGCTGGTGTCCTGTCTTGCTTGTTAGTATGAGAACCCCACACACACGTTGGAATTGGGTCTCAGAACCATCCTTTAATTACCATTAGCATAGAGTTGCTATTAACATAGAGTTACACGCTAATGAAGGAGGCCAATCCTACGACCAATAGCTTGGAATTTTGTTAGAAGCAGCTGAAGACCTCAGGAAATGCATTCCCCATCACGAGGACTACAAAACCACCATCACGAGGACTACAAAACCACCTTCCAGGAATGCTGCGGTCATGCCAGCACCAGGGAGAGTAGAGGTAATAATAATTAACAATGATGGGAACCAGTATGTAGCAGATATTTTCTAAGCACTTCATGAACAGTAACTACTATAATCTTTATAGCAACCAAACAAAGTAGGTCGCCTTATTATCACTGTTTCATAGATAAGAAACTGAGGTTCCAAGAAGTGAAGCCACTTACTCAGGGTCTCACAGATCAAGGAGCTATCTGGCTCCAGATCCTGTGTTATATTTAAAATAGATGATCTCCATATTATCTTCCAAAACTGATGCTGACATTCATAATTGCTTCCCATTCAATAAAGCTCAGTCTGATATCAAATAAACCTCCATGATGAATCTATCATTCAACAAATATGTTTGAACACATATGACAGGCCAGGCTCCATCTGGGGCACTGGGTGTGCCAGACACTGGTGGGTCCCAGACCACTAGCAATAAGGTTATCTTCACGTGGGGACATCAGGCCAGGGGGGTATGTACACGCATGTGTGTGTGCTTCTTTATAGGATTAGACACATCTCCCAGACCCTGTATCCCACCAGACCTCAGACAACATGTGTATGATGTAAAGTTTTATTCCAAGTGAAATGAGAGGACCCTGAAGGGTTTTAAACGAGAAGAGTCATGATTTGATTTGAGGCTTTAAAAGGTGACTCCGGGGCCGGCCGAGTGGCACAGTGGTTAAGAGCTGGCTTGGGATGCCAGTGGCCCGGGTTCGGATCCCACATATGAGGGCCAGTGACACAGCCCTCTTAAAAAAAAAAAAGTGGGCCGGCCGAGTGGTGCATTGGTTAAGAGCTGGCTTGGGAAGCCAGAGGCCCCGGTTCGGATCCCACATATGAAGGCCAGTGACACTGCCCTCTACAGCTAACAACAGCTCCACCTGGAGCTGGGCTGCGAGCCCTGGTGACGGTGTAGGCTGCAGCCCCTGCTGCAGTGGGCTGCCATAGGCTACAGTGAGTGGCCAGCAGCCAGTGTGAGTGGCTGGCAGCCAGCATGAGCTGCTAATAGCCGTGGTGAGCGACCATCCAAAAACCAGAGACCAATCTGCCTCATCCAGGAAGAGCGCAATGATGATACCAACATGGGCCAGTGAAACAACGTCCTCCGCAACTAGACTGAAGAACAAAAAGACAGCAACTTATCTGTTCCCCTTCCCTGATTCCCCAACGCTGTTCCCCTCCCCCAATTCCCCAATAAAATCTTTAAAAATAAAAATAAAAAAAAAAAGGTGACTCCATCTGCAAGGTGGATGAGGGATGGATGATACACCAAGTGTGAAAGGACATGTTACTGTGGTTATGGGTAAAGATGACAGATGACCATGTGGACACAGGGAGAAGATGGACTGAGAAGTGCTTTGCAGGAAAAATGAACAGGACTAATAGGTGAATTCAATGTGTGGCGTGAAGGGGAGGGAAAAATGCATTAATGCTCCCAAGTTGCTGGCTTGGGAGACGGCAGAGCACGTAAAGAGGTGAAGGCCAGTACACATTTGGATATGGAAGTCTGCAGCTCAGAAATATAAACATGAGAGTAATCAACACAGAAGGTATTTAAAGATGTGACATGGCAGAGATCACCCAAGGAGAGAAGAGGTTCCCTCAGAGCAGGATCATTGCAGGATCTCATGGCCGGACAGTGGAGAAGGAGCCTGCATGGCCAGCCGGTAAGAACATCCAGTAAAGAAAGATGGGGTCTGGAGAGACCGGAGAAGAGAGGAGCCCAAGAAAGCAAGGGGAACCACTGAGTCAAACAATACCAACAGCTCAAGAAACATGAAGGTCGTTGGTACCCTTGACAAGAGCTGTCAGAGTGGTGGCACAGGATAGAATGCAGGGAAGGGCCTGAGGGATAGAAGGGAGGATATGCTTGGATGTGAACATGAACAGAGAAATGAGGGTACAGCTGAAGAGAAAACAGGAGACTAGGAAACTTTTGTTGCTTTTTCTAAGGATAAGCAGCACTAAGGAATGATTCAGTAGGGAGGGGAAGACTGAAGATGGAGAGGGGAAACTGCAGACTGGAGTACTTAAAACACAGGCCTGGCTGAACGTGTTGCTGGCATGGCAGTCCCCCCATTGGGCTGGGCGCTCCCAGAGAGCAGGGCCTGCCCTTCTCTCCCCTCCATCCTAAGGTCTGCATGAGGCCTGGCCACAGCGGCTTTAAATACAGGTCTCTGGATTCAACTGGACTGGTTTTCTGTTCAAAGAAACTCCCAGCCCAGAGCCACACTGGGACCTAAGGGGCCTTAATGAGAGATGCCTGGTGGCAGGGGTCTGAAGAGGGCAGGCTAGAGGGCAGGAGTGTGGTTGTGCAGCCGCTTCCCAAACCAGGGGAGAAGCCAACATGAAGCCCAGGCTCCCGTTTATAGGGCTTCCGGGGTGGACTCACATGGGAGGCTGTGGCCCAGTTCCCAAGGCAGCCCCACCTGAGCCTTCCACACCACAGGGCTGGATCGGGTCCCAGGGACAACCATGCATCAGGCCAGTCAGCTTCCGCAGAGCTCCCCCAGCCCAAACCCACCCTCCACCACCACTCACTCTGTCCTCCTAGAACAGGGGGCCCCCCTCTTCCTTACCCTCCAGAGCCTCACACATGTATGAAGTTTGAACACTGCACATCCT
This sequence comes from Aselliscus stoliczkanus, assembly GCA_033961575.1. Classification (NCBI taxonomy): domain Eukaryota; kingdom Metazoa; phylum Chordata; class Mammalia; order Chiroptera; family Hipposideridae; genus Aselliscus; species Aselliscus stoliczkanus. Next base: position 105,461,352 of record CM066739.1, read on the forward strand.
CACACATCACACATACACACACACACACGCCCTCCAGGGCACGCACCATACCACACACATGCGTGTGCACACACATACACACATACAAAACACACATGCAATGCATACAAAATACATACACACAGAAGTCCCTCCCCCAGAACCAGTGCAGATGGCCCTGGGTGCTGGGACCATGCCTGCCCCCTTGCCCTATGCCTGCTGCCTAAGCCTGACCCACAGGTGGTACTGGCCAGAGACAGAGGGAAGTGACCGTTTTGCCCTCTGATTAGGCACTCACTGCTACCACTTCTGTTCATCACAGGGTCCTTAGTCCAAAGCCTGAGTGGCCATAGACATCATCTGTTTAGAGGACTCATCCTGTCTGATGTCCCAGCCCTGACCATCAGGGAACCCCAGTTTGAAGATGGGGCCTCCAGAGCAAGTGGAGATACACAGTCCTGGCCCTAAGGTCACCTCCAATTTGAGAGGCAAGGAAAAACCCCGGCCTCAGAAGACCCCTGCATGCTAGCATTCCTGCAAAGTCTAAGAGTGCCCACCTCACACACGTTCATCCTCACCCTCTCCATACTAGCCATGAAGAACATATGGTATAAAAAAAAAAAAATGCAAAACAAGCGAACAAACAAATGAAAGACACCTGACAAACTTCTTATTCATGTCTAAAGAGCCCTGTCCAAAATAGGAAGTGTTTTTCCATCCATGTATTGAATACTCAACTGATGGCTAATGCAGCCTGGCATTCAAATGTTGATTCTGACCCTCCCAGTTCTTATATCATTGTAGCTTAATAAACCTACCATCAACAGTATCACCCACATTTGCCTTGACCCAATTTTAAATGCAAGAATTTTGGTGACAGAAGTGGGGCAGGGGTCAAGAACTGGGGACAGTGCCAGACTTCCAAGAATGTGGGCCTGTGACCTGTTCACACGCCCCCAGTAAAGCCCTCATGGGGGCCACCATGTCCCAGTTCCCCACCCCCGCCCCCAGCTCTCCAGACCCCAAGTGACACTCTTAAGGCCACATCCTCTTGAGTGATGACATCACTTAGTGGAGCTGACTCATGGAAAGAGTTGCTCCAAGTGCACTTGAAAAAAGAGGACAGTTGTGCAAGGTGTTGTTTGACAGGCTGTGAGGAGGGCCGGATGTGAGGCAGCGAGAAGGACCAGATGGTAATTATAATTGCTTCTACTACAATATCCAGGTGACATATCCACCTAGATGCCCATTAGCCCGAGATATTGCTAGAGCCAAAAAAGGGTGGGTGTCGGTGACTGTTCCACCCATGGCCTCAAATAGTATAAAAGGGCCACTCAGTTTCAGCTTCCTATGAAATCAAATCTTCAGTCCCCCCTACCTGCCTTGTGGGCTCCAGCATTGAGATAGGTCCAGGAACCGGGAACATGGAGCCCATCGGGCCCCCTTGTCTTTGAAAGGATGGGATTGTATTAGATGCCCTGTCAGGTCCCTTCTACCTCTGATATCTACTGGCTCTAAGCAGGGGTCAGGAGGAACCCTGGAGTGGGAAGTCACTCATACACATATGAAACAACGGGGGGACCAGCCAGAGCACACAGGTAGGAGGTCCCAAGAGAGGAAGGCCTGAACCCCAGCTCCATGCTGCCACCTAGTGGCAAATCCTCAGTATAAAGAATGCTTGGGGGCTGGCCGAGTGGTGCGTTGGTTAGGAGCTGGCTTGGGACACCAGCTCTGAGCATTGGGGGCAGTGGGGCCCAGGTTCGGATCCCTCATATGAGGGCCAGTGACACTACCCTCTACAGCTAATATGGTGAAGAACAGCTCCACCTGGAGCTGGACTGCTGTGAGTCCCCGGGGATGGCATAGCTGCAGCCCCTGCTGCAGTGGGCTGCCATAGACTACAGTGAGTGGCCAGCAGCCAGCGTCAGCTGCCAAGTGCTGCCATGAGGGGCTGTCCAGAGGCCGGCAACCAATCTGCCTCACCCGAGATGAGCACAATGATGATACCAACATGGGCCAGTGAAGCAATTTCCTCCACAACTAGACTGAAGAACGGAAGGACAGCAACTTGTCTGTTCCCCTTCCGCAATTCCCCAACGCTGCTCCCCAATAATATCTTTAAAAAAAAAAGAAAAAAGAATGCTTGGTAGTTGAATATGAACGCAGGCTACTGGCATGGCACGTCCATTGGTCTGCTCATTCATTCCACACACATCTAATGGAAGCCTGCTGGGCCTGCCATCGAATCCGGCCCTAGCAATGCAGAAAAAAATAAGACAAAGTTACTGTCCTATAGGAATCAATGTCCACTAGGAAAGGCAAACACAGAAACAGAAAAAAAAAATTGCAATATAATCAAAGAAATATGATGTAGAAAAATGTCTAGCATGAAAAGGTAGCCACAGGAGGGAGTGGGCAACTCCATCCAGATGGGTAAGGAAGTAAATTCACAAAAGGAAAGATAGTTGAGCTGTGACTTAAAGACAATCGGATCTGGGACCCTAGCTTCAGCTTGACCTCCAATTCCTGGTACGTATGACCTACATGGAACTCACCTGCGTTCTGGGTGTCCTGGTGAAAAAGGTGAGACAGAATAGGATGGGAGCTCGGCTCTAGTCCCTTACCCGCCATATCCAGCACCAACCAGTTCAGCTGCTTTCAGAGGCGGAGGTAAGCAATTTTCCAACCGCAAAACTTCTCCAAGGCCATCGACCCCCACATCCCCATGTGCACACAAGCCTGAATTGACCACTATGGATCTTCCTGGCAGCCATACTGAGTAACACCACCATCTTGGGCCTAGCAGGCATATGCCAGGACCTTGCATCGCCATAAGCAGAAAGAAAAGAGAAGACATCCTAGCTGACATGCAGCCCTCCCTCACTGTGCCCTATATAATGCCCCCAGCAGCTCCCTACAGTCAGCCAGCTGGACACCGTGCTGTGTCCCTTGAGCATAAGTCCCAGTAAACCTTGTCTGAGCTCCTGATCTGGCCTCTTGTCAATTTCTATTACACAGAGAGCCGAAGCCGAGGAACCCAAGGTCAATAGCAAAGGTACTGAAATATGTACCCATAAAGCATTTGTCTGACTCACCAAGTCCTGACCATGAAAGAATCTACAAAATGACTCCAAGCCCAGGCACGGACCCCAAAACACAAATATAATTCAGTCTGTACTCAAAACCAACCAGGAGCTCAGGCACCAAAGATGTTTAGGTAAGTGCTCAGTCCTTAATGATTGGCAATGTTCAAATCTCAATGTAACTGCAACATTTTAGGTGGAGGATGTTTCCAAGTGTTAGCAAATAGCGGAGTTTTAGCACCCCCTTCATTATTACACTAATAATGCAGTAGCACTCATCGAGGTAAGGAATTTATGCCTTTGGGCCGTGCAGAATCGGAAGATGGGTGATGCAGTTTCAATATGTGATGTGACGCTGGTAAGGCCTGAAGGGACCAAGAGACGAGGTCCTAGAATCTAATTACTACCAGAAACTATGGAGCAATGATTAATTGATCATTACTGAAAATGGCCATCTCTGGCAAATTTTGTCCAAAATCCAGTTGACTCAGTAACTCCACAAAGTGAACTTCTACATCGTCCTAGAAGCGGGAGGCAATGGAGATAGTGATGGGAGATGATTTTGCTGCAAATTCAAAACAGAGGGGTGCTGAGGGAAGCCAGTCACATGAGGACCAGGAGACCCTTTCTAATGTACTTCAGTAATCAAATCTTGGTTTTTAAGACAAAAGAATTCTGCTTATGCTGTGGGATGGGAGATGAGAGGCTCAGTCAAGGGCCTCTGTAAGGATTAGAGCTAAACCCAGGCTGCACCTGCAGGTGGCCCCAAAACCCTGGCTCCATAAAGAGGCAGGCAGCCTTTCATGTGGGTTCAAGCATTGGCTTGACATCTGGATTTTTGTAACAGGTTATCAAGCCTGCTTCCTGCTCATCTACTTTCCAAATCCTATGCAAATACGCTCACCAGTACTTCAGACTGAGCACTGTACCTTCTAACCTCAGGGGTCCAGAACCCAGGAGAAGGCTCAACCAAGAAACTAATAATGACACTCCTCTGCCCTGCAAAGGTCATCTGAGGGAGTTGCTATGCAACCACACCTCTCCTCTAGGTTCTCTCTGGAGGACAAGACAGACAAGTATAAGTCTAACAGTCAAAATGCATTAACCCAGCTGCTCAAACAATGACCTTCCTTGGACCAAAATGCCACGGGCTGACCTGGGATTGTATACAAGTCTTAATGAAAGGCGGCCATAAGAAACTATGTCTGTACATTAGCACATTCTTGATGGAGACTGGGTGCTGCACGTCACCCAGTGCCTCTTCTGTAAGGTCCCAATGATAGACATCTCTTTAAGAAGCCTCCCTTGGGGATGACAAGGACTCTGTAATTTATTCTGATTTCCTTTTGGCTCTAGCTACCATGACCTAAAAAACAATGTCTACATTAATCTGTTTTTACAGCTTGTGAAAATAAAGGTGAAAAAAAACATCAGGTCAACCCAAATTAAGGAACATTTTACAAAATACCTGACCAGAGCTCCTCAAAATGGTCGAGATCATCAAAAACACGGCAATTCTGAGAAACTGTTAGTCTAGAGAAGCCTAAGGAGATATGGAAGCTAAAGTGGGATCCTGAGTGGGATGCTGGGACATAAAAAGGACGTCAGGAGAAAATGATTAAATCCAAATAAAGTATGGACATTAGTTAGTAATAATATAGATTGATATCAGTTTATTAATTGTGACAAATGTACTACAATGATTTAAGTTGTCAACAATAGGAAAACTGGGTGCCCGGATACACAGAAATGCTGTACGATCTTTGCAACTTTTCTGTAAATCTTAGACTATTCAAAAATTAAAAGTTTACTTAAAAATATCTTGATGAAATAAGACATAACTTCCATGTTTCAAAGCAGGCAAATGAAAGAGCAGTAAAAAATATCAGTTCTTCCCAAATGTATAAAATGAATGCAATTCTAATCAAAATCAGTATTCTTTTTAGAAATCACAAAATTATTGCAGTTTATTTATAGAAATAATCAGATGAAAAGAGCCGAGAAAATACTTACCCCCAAAAATTAGTGAAAGTGGACTTGTATCAACAGATATTAAAGTATTTTATAAAGCTACAAAAAAAATCAAAATGCAAGCATAGAAAAAGACAAAGCAATTAAGGGCAGAGAGGAGACAGCCAAGAAATAAACCAGAAATAAATAATTTATTCTATCATAATTCATTGATAAATAATTAAACAAAAAAGTGGGAAAATTAACTATTAAAATTCCAAATTAATTTCATTTGAATTTAAAAGGTAAAAGTTAAAAAAATTATAAAACACCAAAAATTGGAAAAATATGGGTACCTCATAGTAGACTTTTCAGTGTACTACCCAGGTAAGAACAACAAGGAAAAACACAATTTCTGCATCCACAAAGAGAAACAAAATTAAATAGACAAGACCTTAGTATATTCAAGAAATCCATATGAAAAAGGTTGTGGTTCTTGTGCCTACCCAAAACAGGGAAAAAAAAAATCATGAACAGGAATTTCACTAATGAATAAATAAATACCAATAAAGTCATCAAAAAACGCTTATCACTAGTAATCAAAGAACTAAAACTAAAACCGGCACACAATGAAATAATAAGGAATGATAATACCCAGTGTTGACAAAGCCGTGTGGAAAGAACACTCTCATACAATGCCCGTGGGAGTTTGAATTGGGACACTCCTTAAGGAGAACAAGTTGGCAACAATAACAAATAATAATAATAATGACAATAGCCGAGTTTTGTGCTGTGCGCCAGGACAGGATCTAAGGATTTACCATGTATTAAGCCACATGGGTCACTTAGCAACTCAATAAGGGAGGCACTGTTATTATCCACACTCACCAGAGAGGAAACTGCCGTACTGCCACATCCTCCAAGGTCATTCGCCAGGCAGGTGGCAGAGGGCATCAATCCTCAGTGGTCTGGCTCCCGGGCCTGTGTCCTCGCCTGTACCTGGGACGTAAGGACATGCTGTGACCCAGGGATCCTGCTTCTGGAAATTTACCTAAGAAAACAATTGGCGATGTTTAAGGACTTAGGTGTACAATGTTTACAGCAACAATTGTATAAAAGCAAGGAAAAGACAATAATGTAAATTATCAGCAGTAGAGAACTAATTAAATAAATTGAGGTATATTCATATAACGGGGTGGTATTCAGTCATTAAAACCTGGGATAGAAAAATGACACATTATTGTTAAATGAAACTTTAAAATAATAAATACAGAATTGCCTACTCTAAACACCAGTGTAATTTAGGCCTACAGATTATTTTTGTTATTATTGATATTTTCTGTATTTTACAAGTGTTCTAAGTAAGCACGCATTGCTTTTGTCATGGGTTACAAACTTTGTTCATTGTTTTAAAATAATAAAAACTGTTCCTTCTGATTCTTATGTCCAACCTGCCTTCCTTTCCTTCGTTCTGATTCTCTAGTTCTAGTTCAGAAGCCTTGTAACACTAGTACACTTTGCTATGGGGTTGAGGATAGTATATTAATAAACAAATAAAAAAACATAATACAACAGATGGTTCTTGACTAAAGCATTGGAGGAAACGGAGATGACAGTTAGTCACAAACAGCTCAGTGAGTCCCGAGTTAAGTCATGAAGACCCCAGCTCTCTCCACAAGCTGGTGTTCCTGAGACCTTCAAGCACAAGTCCAGGTAAATGGGGACTCAGTCCCCAGACCCACACTTGGCCTTCCTCTCCTGAGCATCCTGCCAGCCCGGGCATTGTGGAAGGAGCTGGGATGTGGGGAGTCAGGGGTTGGAAAGGGTCACCCCTCACAGCTTGTGAAAATTGGGCAACCAAAATAGTGCTCTGTCTGACCCCTAGGAGCTCAAAGGCCAAGACCATCCATCACCTGGATGAAGCCGCCTGGCCACCTGTGGGAGGACAATCACAAGAGCCAGGTCTCCTAAGTTTTCTGGTCCACATGGGCCAAGGTGACCCAAAGTTCAGTGTGCTGAGCCTTTTTCCCTGCCAGGATGTCGCATGATACATGCAGTATGTTCTGGTCTATCAAACACATTCATGCCCATTATCTTGGTAGATCCTGGGAGCAGCCTGCCAGGTGCCGCTGTCACCAGGTCCTTGTGACCATGTTCTCTGCTGTGTCCCCAGCATACAGAACAATGCCTGTGTGTGTGCACTGAATGACAATGGATGTGGTATCAAATGGACATTCATGGTAAGGTGCATCGCATATTATTATCTGTCAGATGGAGATATCAGGGTTATTGTGAAGATAAAATCAGCTCCTGGTTGCAAAAGGCTTGTCGAGGCAGGTGACACACTGCATGAGGTAAATGGAGGTATCTGAGGGAATAAAGAAAGCGTGGAAGGCATCCCCCTTTCCTAAACGCAGGGGTGTGGCTGCCTAAGCACTGCTGGGACTCAGGGTCCTGACAGGGCAGGAAGCCTTGCAGGGTAGGGTGGGGCTGTACCCCGTTTCACCATAGCCCCCTCCACCCAGTGAATCTCACAGCCGAGCAGTGAAGAAATCCCTTTTTTCTTGTCACTGAAACTGCAGAACAAAGACAGCACCTGAGGGACCCAGGTTGCCCAACTGCCTTACTGAGTGTCATTGGCAGAGTCAGGCATGTCCTGGAAGCAGTTTTTCCAGAAGGAGTGATGGATTTGGGCCGATCTAGCCTTTCCCTTGTGATGAAAGCCACTGGCCCCTCATGCCCCTGAGAACCCAGGAGGTTGACCCTGCTGCCTCTGCCCTGGGGGACGGGGAGCCACCTGGAGACACACAGGCTCCCTGGGCCTCCCCACATCCCTCCTCCTCAGCAGGACTCCTTAATCTGGCTTTCCACCCACTCCATAAGGCTATGGGCCTCGTCCCTGCACCTGGGCATGCACCCTGCAACGGCCTGCACGAGCCCTGCTGTGATACACCACCTTCAGCATTGCTCTCCCCTATGCCTCGAATTCCTCCCCCGACTTGCTTGGTCCCTCTGACATATTCTAAAGGACTCGAGGTCTAGGAGTCCCCACTACACTTTGTATTTCCCTCTAAAGTGTGCCCTCATGTATCACCCTGTCGTGCTATCATTCATGTACTTGTTGGCACTCAGTCCACAAAGTGAGCTCCTGGGGGCCGGGAACTGTGTCTTCTTGTCTCTGTGTCTGCAGCTTCTATCCCGGAGTAAATGCTCAATGAGCGCCATTTCCATCTGGCTCCAGCACAATTTTCTGGGTCACAGGAAATCCTGTGATCTCCATCACTCCAGCATCTCAAGCCAAGACCTCCCCTCCTCAGGTCCCAGGCACAGGCGCCCCCATCAGTCTCTTTGGTGGGCACCCAGCATAACTTCACTCCTCATCCATCGGCTTCCGCTCAATCACAAATGGGGATTCTTAGGCATCCACATTTATACTTAAATATATTTACATTTGTGTGTCAACCCAAGGCTTGAAACCACAGTTTCACTATCATTTTATCAAGAAAAATAAAATGAATGCCCTAGAGATGAGTTCTATCACAATCTGAGGATAGCAGGGGAATGGTGGTAATAATTCTCTAGGCCTAATAATCACCTATCAGCCCTTGAACAGTGTTGGCATTTATTGACGTTTTATACGTGCTGATTAGAATACTAAGAGGATATGTGGAGTAACTGACTCGGCATTCCCACCTGTATAAAGAATCTACCATTTACAGTTGTGCATCCCTCAGTCATTACATGGCTTCTTTTTGCCTCCTTTTTTTCCTCATGAGTAAAATGGGGACAGTCGAGGTACCTAAAACCGTGGTTAAATGAGTTATGTACTGATGTGACCCGCCCCTCATCCCCAAAGTTAATCAGAACCTGAGGTTATTTATCAATCCTAACCACTGGGCTCTACTACCTCAGAGCTGCTTGCTGTGTGGCTCAAACTGCCCAAGGGATTGGAACTAAAACCAACAGGTGGAAGGAAGAGGAGGCAGAGGTCTACTCATTCTATGTTCTCCTAATAAAGCATTAAAGTGATAGAATGCAGCCATTTTACTTCTTCTCCACCTTTGAGAAACTACCATTCAGGTTTAGAAGGAGGCATATATAAATATATGCAAGAAAGCCTTGTTTGCAATAGAGAAAATCAGAGCAACCTACATGCTTATCAATTTAGGGATGGCTAAATAGACTGTGGCAGATCCAACCTACAAATTACTAAGGCATAATGACAAGCAATAATATGGCTATCTACCTGTGAACAGCACTGAGTCACTGTTCTAAGTGCTTACATGAGTCAATTCCTTTCATCCTCACCAGAACCCTATGGATACAGGTATATTAATACTATAATCCCAGTGAACAGAGGAGGAAACTGAGGCTAAGGGATGTTTAATAATTTAAATCATAAAAATAACAAGTGATGAAGCTGTGATTTGAATCCAGGCAGTAGCTCCAGAGTCCATCGCCTTAACCATTCCACTAATTTATTGTTGAGTTAAAAGAAAAAGAAAAGCAAGGGGCAGACAGACACATAAAGTATGCTATTTGTGTAAAATATACACACAATACAATACTATATTGTTTCCAAATATGTACATAAAGGCAAGAAAATGACCTACTAAAAAATCATACCAAATTAACACTGGTTGCCTGTATAAAGGCAATAAAGATTTAGGAACAAGGATCAGGAATGGTGACCAGAAAGACTTTCACCCTGCTCTAGTGTCTAAAATTTTTTAAAGAATGTATTCCTGTATTACAGAAGGATTAGAAACTTACAAAATAAAAATAGCCAGAAGGAACTAGCTACTTCAGGATTAAATGAGTTCCCGAATACTAAAAGCATTATATACTTACATGTCACTCTTAAGGGAGTGTAGTGTATAGAGGGCACCCAAGCATCAGTGAGTGACTAGACCAGACCACCTACTGGACCATCCAGCTGGCTGTCACCTAGGCAAATAAACACAGCACGCTTCTAATTACTCAACTTTTATCATCCAATTTCTCACCCTTCATCTCCCTAACTCCATGAGAAACATAGCTTACACTTGCCCAAATGTAATTATAACTCCTTGTAATTGCTGTCCAATTTTCTAACTCTAATTTCTGTACCCATACTAGGTAACTTTATTCTGCCACAGCCTTTGAATCATTTAAAGATGGCTATTCATCAACTCCTAGTCATGGCCATGGTGGTGGGGAGAATGAGGGCAACGGTGGTGATGGTGGTGGTGGTAATAATGAGAATGACATGTGGCAGCAGTAGTGGGGGTAATAATGGTGAAGATGGCAAGTGATGGGTGGCAGAGATGATGGTGGGAGTGCTGAGGATGGTGGATGTGATGGCGGAAGTGGCAGTGGGGTTGGCTGAGGTGGTGGCAGTGAGATGGGAATGATGGAGGTGGGGGGGTGGCAATGGGAATAATTAGTGGAGGTGCCAGTGGTAGTACTTGTAATTATGGTGGTGATGGTGGTAGGAACGAAAGTGACAGAGGCAATAAAGCTGGTGGAAATAGTAGTAGTGATGGTGACTATGGGCATGGGTGGTGGTGATGGTGGTCGGGATTGGGGTAATGATGATGCTGTGGTAGCAGATGATAGCATACAGTGTTGGTACTTGATGAATGTTGCAAGTAATGGCAACATAGACATGGCAGCAATGGCATTGGGGAACGAAGAAAACAGGTGTTGAAATCAAACTAGGCACAAAGCAGAAAACTCCAGGGCTGATTACCTGGCTACTGAGACTAAAGCTCCTTCCCCCTTTTTGCTGCTGCTATTTGACAGGACAAGGGAGGTCAGGGTACTTAGAAAGGTACTTGGAAAAAAGGGTATATGGGCTAGAATGAGAGCAGCAAATAAGATGGTACTTCCCAGGTTGGGTGGTCTACAGGCCTTTACTTGCTTCTTCCCAGCCACCACAGTTTGTTCTAGATCACAGCCTTCCATGTCTACTCCATTTTGGGTTTGTCCGTGATGGCAATTTCCATTTATGCATTTGAGAGGAAGAAGAGAGTAGAGAGTAAAGTAAGTCCACCAAGGCAGGCTCCCTTAGCCCACCCTCGACAAGCCTTGACTACACCTGGGCGGACCTGGCCCTGCTGGTTCTTATCTCCCATGTGGAGAGGTCAGCAACTGGGAGTATGAGGCCACATTCCAATGGTGGTAGAATGCCCCACTGGCCACACCTGGCCCGACACCCCCACAGACACTGAGCCCTGCTGAGGGACACTCATCCTGTTCTGCCACAGATATCAAGGTGAGCAATTAGGCTCAGGAATCAGAAAACAATTTATTTTGAAGAAAAACAAATTGTTGCACCTGTAATCACCTGTTCAACCAGTGTAAACACAACAGCAGTGGCATCTCTGGAACTCAGTGGCACTTCTCACACTCCTTCCAGCAAAGACAACAAATAATTTGCACTTGAACCAGGCTAATTCCATCTCCATCAGCCAAGGGTTTGGCTGCAGCATCTCCATTATCTCACATTTGATTCATTGGGGGATTAGGCACAATGAGTGGCAATTAATGTCACTCTGCTGTGACCTCTTCCTGGTGACTTCCCCAGGTTTCCAAGACCAGGTGCTATGCTGAAGCAAGGCTCCGGGTTAAGTGTAGCATCCATATGTCCTGTCTGTAGCCAAATCTTAAGTGGTGATGACAATGATGGTAGGCGTCACTAAGGGCTCCCTGGCAGAGGTGACCTACTCACCAGGGCAGGCTCATCCTCCAGTGAAATAACATCCTCCTAGAGCCACAAGTGGGTACAGTTCCCTTGGTTATGATGTGCCCCTCAGTTTTGTTTGACCCCCTACTTAGTGAGTACCAATCGTAACAGGCACTGGACTACCTACTGGAATGATCGGTACATTTCTGTTCTACCCTCAAGGAGCTCTTAGTCCAGCAAGGGAGACAGACATTAACCCATGATGGAAACACAACATCAAAATTATTTTTTTCTTGATATTATAGTGGCTCAGAAAGGAAGCACATAACCTAGATTGGAAGAGACTTCTTGGAATAAGTAATCGCTGGCTTGGCTGGGAACCTCCTTTCCATTCAACCCAAAACAAAGTTGATTTGGGGTCCAAAAGCCTGAGCTTCCCCTGCTGAAGGTAGGTACAACAGTCTCCCCCATTCTATCATGGTAGTTTAATAAACCAGCTTCTTGGGGTCCTTAATATTCTGGGTTCCTCAGAGATCTTGGTCTGGAAGATCCCCAAGTCAGATGGATCAAACCAACGAAGTGGCCTGTGGACCCAGAGTCATCTTGGGCTGAACTCTCCATATGGTCCCTCAACCCAATGCCAGTGGCCTCAATGGGAGAGCATCCTATAGACACAGGCCAATCAGGCTGCCAGCATTTCCATCCAAGGCTGTGAGAGACGGGAATCACCAGTCGTTCCCTCCTAGTCCTTAGTCCTTCCAAAGCTAGAAGGAAGTTGAGAGGTCAGCCATCCCAGCCCCTCATCATGTAGACCAGGAAGCTGAGACCAGCAGCGTGGGGCACTGCCCAGAGTGTGCATGAAGCCCAGTCCTTGTCCCGCTGTGCTAGAATGTTCCACGAGGGCAGGGGGATTGTTTGTGTGTGTGTGTGTGTGTGTGTGTGTGTGTGTGTGTTGTCTCTGTCAAGAGCGATGTGTGACAACGAGACAGCTCTCAGGAAACACTTGCAGATGCTCATACTGATGTAGCATTCTATCACCCAGGGCATCAGAGTTTTTAAAAAGCATGGGTTTTGGTGTCACACAAATCTGCCTGTTATCTGGGCTCAGTAACTTCTGAGCGTGTGATGCTGGACACATTCTTCATGGTCCTCAAACCCCTAATGTCACCTGTGAAATGTGATCCTAGATCCACAGGTGGCGAGGTTTAAATGAAGTTCCACATGGAGTGCATTTAACAGTGTTTGGCACAACAAATGGTAGTTGCTACCATTGTAATAATAGTATTAAGTCCCGAATGAATGACTCAGAGAAGAGCACAGACGAGGACCAAGGGGCAGGCTAACCAGACCCCTAATCCAACACTGACCATGGGGAGGGCAAGCCCACTGGGAGCTGCCCCTGGGAGAAGCTTCCACTCACTCCCCCTCCCATCCCCCCTCAGTGACATCTGATATTTTGACATAATCACTTTGTCCTTCTGACTATAATTCCAGCCATTATAAGCTGCATGCCCCTGATGGAGACCCACGTGAAACTACTATCAGATGTCTACACTCGCAATGGATTGTGTGATCTTTCCTTGAGTCCAACCAACATTTACTCCAACACCTACTATTGTTCAATAGCTTTCCCAAATAACAAAATTGTATAATCATCACAACATCCGTAAAACACACGCAAATCAAACCTACTTTACACATAAAAACACAGGCTCAGAAAGGTTACGTGATAGTACATGATCCCACAGCTAGCAAGTGACGTGACCAGGCTTCCACCCCATGTCTCCAGACACTGATCAGTCACCAGAGTCTCACCCCAACGCAGAAACTGTTTTCTTACTGAGCTGGAGGCAGAATGGAAGAGGCTGGGGCCATGAGCGGTAGGCCTAGGGGCTCAGAGGACACGCTGCCTACCTCCCAGCATGCCTCTGGCCTGCTTCCAAAGACAGGTGCCCTGCTTCCAAAGACAGGTGCCCTGCTCAGCCTCTGGATCTTGGCATCCCTCGGGTTCAGCAGGGAGAGAGAGGGACCTGCTCTCACACTCCTGAACCTTACCCTGCCTTTAACTGAACATGGGGCAGGACTCCTACACCACAGTCGGCTTGTCCCAGGGGAATGTTTGGAACCCTCCAAAGGGAAATGGCAGAGCTCACGTTGCAATCAGGGCTTTGGAAACCCCAGTGATTCACACATCTCCTTCACAATTTTTCCCATATCCACATACCACCTATATTAATATTTAATACTTGACTCTAGATCAACTATTTTCATTTTGCCAAATTTATTTTAACAGCTGTATTACTTTCTTTTACCTCATCCTAAGCAATACTATCCATAATTATCATAAATCCGAAGTTATTTGTTCTAGTACACATTAGAGCATAGCTATAAGCATTTCTAGAAAATATATCAAATTTTATAAAAATATCTCCTTGGTATTCTATTTGTGGGATGAAGAGATGATTAAAATAAAATTTTATTTTAATCATCCATACAAATTAGCAAATGAATAAAAATATTAAACCCATTAAGATCTTTATGAAGGTCAAAAGTAACATTTGAATTGTATTTTATTCTTTCCCTTTGCAAATTATCACCCAGTTATACGTTTACCTGGGTAAAATAAATTATTTTCTACCTCTATCCAGTCTATAAACATGAACAAGTCATTTGCTTTCTAAAAGCAGGGATGAGCCGGGGTGGGAGGTACCTCTTTTCTTTTACTTCTCATTCTCAAATGCTCAAAGGAGTGGTTTATATTCCCAGATTCCATTTCCTAGTCTTTTCCCCCAATTAGAAATGTTCACTCCATGGTCCAGGGTTGGAATTTGGTTCTCTCATATAATTGTGAGGCTGGTATTATTTTATACCCTGTTTTAAGGTAAAGTCAAGTGACTCACTCCAAATTCCAAGACTAGTAAGGAAAGAACTCAGGGCTCAAAAATCTCACCTGGTACAAACTTCAATCTTTTCTTAAGTGGAGAGGAGTAGCAGCAAATAGCTAGTAAAATATGGAGGGTCTGTGATTCACCAGTGGCAACCACACATCACTTTATGTACCTTTTCTATAATCCGCACAGGATCCCACAGAGATAATGAGGAGTAAAGCGTCCTAATTAATCCTGGGGTGCAATTAAATACTATGAATAATTTAATCAGGTATTAACATCATAATCATCTTGACAATGAAATTGCACCAATAATTCACAAACCTATACTGACATCCACTTAAAAACTTCAAAAATTGTAATCTCCATTATCTCTCCCTTTCAGGCCAGAAAGGCCTTATCATTTCTTGAGAATTGCCCGAATTGGATCAGCAAACCCCAAGTTGGGGAGGGAGGGAAAGTCATTATCCTGACTGGACTCAAACCAGCCATGTGATGAATTCTGAAACATATCTGTCCTTCTTACCTTCCTTTTCTTCCTCTCTTCCTCCCTCCCTCCCTCCATTCTCTGCTTTTCTTTCTTTTCTTTCAATAAACACTGACTCAGTGCCTGGTGTCCATGGGCTCCAGGTTTACTAAGAGCTGCAAAGCCACCCCTGCCCTCCAGGAGAAAACAATCTTGTTAAGGAAGTGAAAAAAAAAAAAATAGGAGACACTTAATGTCCTCCCCACCCAGGCTAAGTGACCTTATATCCAGGCCACTGTCAATCCAGAAGTGAGCAACGAGGAGTTGTACATTCATCCATCCATCCATCCTTCTCCCAGCATGCACTGTGGGCCGTGCAGGCATCGAGCCGGATGCTTGAGACGCAAGACAATGAACAATGGGTCTCCAAAGAGACCCCAGTCTAGTGGGAGACAGGACCACTGTGCTACAAGACGAGGTGCTCTCTCAGTCAGATCAGGGTGCTGGGGAAGACTTCTTGGAGGGGTGATGTTGCATAGAGTATTGAAAAGTAACTAGGAATTAGACAAACGAAAGAAAGTTGACACCAAAGCAGAGAACACACAGGGAAAAGTACAAAGGGCACTGAATACAGCCTGCTCCAGCAGGAGGCGGGGGTGTCTGGGGCAAAATGTTTCTATGGGGAATAGTCAGGGGTGGGCAGAAACTGAACCACAAAAGGCCCTTTGGACAAAGAAATCTGGACTTCATCCTGATGTGAGGACACTGAGGATTTTCAGCAGAAGGATGACATAGTCAGGGCCAACCCATGCCATGATCGTGGAGAATGACGTGGGTCAGTTCCACACACAGCAGCTGCTGTGGACACTGAGGGCTGCTGACAAGTGAGGGTCAGAAAGGAACCCCAGGGCCCGGGAGCAACGCCCACAATTCTGTCCACCTTCCCAGGAAAGAGTCGGTGTGAGGAGAGGTATGAAAGTCCATGGAGGGCAGAACTTCCGAGGAGAGGTGACACTTACACACACATACCCATATGTACACACATGACACATAGATATATACCTATGTACATGCATGACATGTGCACATGATGGCAATACACATGAGGGTGAAAGTCCAAATCTGGAGAACCCTTTTCACTGTTTTCCAATCCTAACTCTACCCATCTCTTCTGAGCAGGTGTTTTCCAGTTGCTTCTTTTCTCTGCATCGCCTCGTCTCTTGGGCGCTTGGCTAGCATTGCACTCAAACATCCACAGTGACCTCTTTCCCAAATGCCCACTGGACTGTCAACTCCTTCTCTGGCCCTTCCCCATACCTTCTCACACCACTAAAAGGGGTTGCATCCAACCACATGGTCCCGAGAAAATCCCGGCCTGGAAGCCTGTGAACAGATGGCATTTAAGGAGACAAGATGAAAACAACATTGGGGGGAAAACGATGATTCTGTGGAGTTAGACAATCTAGAGAAACTGAATCACTAGGTTACGTACAAGGAGAAACAGGGGAAACGAGAAGGGTTGGGGTTCCTCACACAACACACCTTCCCCCTCACCTACTGCGCAGCCACACTGCGCATATAAAAGAAAACGAAGTCCCTGCCAGGAGTCTACCAGAGACAACCAAGACCCAACGAAATTCAATAATGACTTCTCCAAGGTCCAGAGATTCCAAGGAGGTCTAAGTGCTGATAACAGGAGTGGGCAATGACACACAGCCGTTCAAACAGATGGATAGAGACTGTAAAGGGACATGGGGATATGTGCGCAATAATAATGTCACATGGCAAATCAGCGCCCCAAATTGAGAGTTATATGCAATAGGTGACTTTTTTTCTTTGGTTTGTTTTTCAGATTATGTGAGGGTACTTCATTCTCTTTGCACTTTTACAGCACAATGGCTTACTAGAAGATAAGGAGGCCAGTTCCCACCAGAGGGGACCCACTGCCAAGAAGCATTCAGGAGCCATATTAATCCTTCTCAAGGACCTAGTGTCATGTATTAATTGCAGAAAAATATAAAGCAATGCCACCTGCCCACATGTCTTTCTTAATCCCATGCAATTATATCCACCCTGAGTAATGATACTTTGCAAAGGTTACTCATGACACAGGCCAACTTTTCTCACCCAGCCCTCCTGCTGTACCCCTCCCTCCTCCTCCTGGGGAGAAAAGTTCCCCAAATTCCGGACTTGAGCCCACGGTTGGTACCCAGAGAAGCATGAGTGTCTGTGTTCTCTACCAGACTCGTGGTTCTTTTTTTTTTTTTTTTTTAAAGATTTTATTGGGGAATTGGCGGAGGGGAACAGCGTCGGGGAATCGGGGAAGGGGAACAGACAAGTTGCTGTCTTTTTGTTCTTCAGTTTAGTTGCGGAGGATGTTGCTTCACTGTTGGTATCGTCATTGCGCTCTTCCCGGATGAGGCAGATCGGTCGCTGGCCTCTGGATGTCGCTCACTGCGGCTATTGGCAGCTCACTCTTGGCTGCCAGCCGCTCACGCTGGCTGCGGGCCACTCACTATAGCCTATGGCAGCCCACACCATCACCGGGGCTCGCACAGCCCAGCTCCAGGTGGAGCTGTTGTTAGCTGCAGAGGGCAGTGTCACTGGCCCTCATGTGGGATCCGAACCGGGGCCGCTGGCATCCCCAAACCAGCGCTTAACCAATGCGCCACTCGGCCGGCCCAGACTCGTGGTTCTCATCATGCCATCTATTTCTTCCCTGTACTGCCTTTGACCCTCCCATCTCCCTCCTCTCTGTCCAGAGAGGGGTGGGCCATGACAGGAGGGGCCTAAAGGAAATGGAGACAGGAGTAAGTAAGGCAGGCTTTACAGGAGGAGAACCTGAAGGCGGGGGGACAGTGGCTTGGTGCATGGGCCAGGTTTAGATCACAGGCCCCATAAGACCCCAAGAACCCAGGAGAGGGAAGATTCTGAAGGCCACCCTCCAGAACTTATCGGAGACTAGCAACCTCACAGCTCCCCGGGGGCTGCTTCAGGCCCATCCAGAAAGCTGACCACTAGACCAGAGGTCAGGGTCACTGGAAAGCCATGATCCAAGGCATATTCTGAAAAATAAGAAGCCAGAGATAGTGGGGAAATCAGGACCTTGGATGAAAGACAAGGGTGCCGGGGAGAGCAGTGTGCCATGGCTGACTTATTCAAGCTACTTTTCACCCAGAATTGAATCAGGTTACATGTGCCCTGGGATGAGACTAAATTCTCACCATCTCTTTGGCTAAGGAACAAATACTTACCAGCCCTGAGTTGGATGGGAACATGGAGATTTGGGGGGCATCTGATCTTGTCTGGATGGTGTTCCTAGCACAGAGAGGAAAGCCCCGGGATGGGAACCTGTCCCAGGTGTGGACAATGGTTCCACAGGCCCTCACCTTGGGAGTCGCTGAGCACATGGATGGACCCAAATGAAAAAGTCACTAGAGACCCACCCACCAAATCATGATCATTTCCACATTTTTAATGGGAAGGTTTGCTCCAAGTCATCTACCTACTTTCAGTCAATTCAGCTACTGAAATAAGGAAAACAGTTTGAAGAATGAGCAAAAATTAAATGCTGATGGGCCAGTGTGAGGAGCAAGGTTTACTGGTCATAACAGAGACTGGGTCAATTCTGGTTCTCAGTAGTGAACCCTATTAACAATCTGTGATTAGAGAGAAGTCATCCCACAGCCCATGGAGAATTCTTGAAGTAGTATTCAAGTATCCAAACTGGATTTGAAACCAAAATGGAAAGAGCACTTACCTTCCTTTCAGTGGCCCCAGGAAAGGAGGGGCACACTGGTACCAGTCATCTAAAGCAGCCCTCGTCTGGAAAGTTCGGTTAAGGCTTTAGGCCAAAGAGCCTAAAAGGCTATCAGTTTAAAATGCTTGTGTTTTTTCCTGTCACGTTGGTTTCCAGATTCCATTTGCCTTGGTATCCAGTCAACAACACATGGGTTATCCACCCATGGATTTCAGTAGATGGGCTGGTCAAGAAACCGACGTTCTTGGACCACTAACCACCACCAGGCACTAAAGTCCTAGAGGCTTCAGGAGACACTGCCAGTCTGGGAGCAGGACTGGAGCCCACAAGTGCTGCTCAGTGCTCCTCCAGGCTCTGAAAGTTTGCATATGAGCTCAGGAGGTAGGCCCTAGGCCCTCAGGCCCCGTAGCAGCTGCCTAGCTGTGAAAGGGCCTGGGGAAATCAGCAATCTACTTTCAGGCCCAGCAGCGTCTTTGAGCATGTCTGCTCAGCAATAAACGGAGACTGTCATTTTAACGACTCCCTGGTCTCACTGCCAACACCTGGAGCTACTCCTGTCAGGAGAAAACAGAAAGTCATGCTCTGAATTTACAGTGGAAGGCATACTGACCTAGGGGGCCAGAGATCCAGGTGTAGTCTTGTCCCTGCTGTGTGGCCTTGGGAAGTGCTTTAGCCTCTCTGGGCCTTTGGGGTCTTCATCTACCTCTACAAATGTTGGGATTGATTAGAGGACATCTATGTGTCCTCCCAGCTCCTGTGGCCTACCAGTGCACAGAATTGTCCGGCAGAGCTGGGAGCATCCATGAGAGAAAGCTCTGTTCCCCATCTCCCACAGGAGGTGACCCTGAGCCTGATGGGGCATCGGCCCTTCATTCTGCCTACACTGATCCAGACAGAAGAGTTACACAGGGCATGGAAAGAGCACAAGATTTAGAATCAAAAGCACTGAGTCTGAATCTTGGCTTGGCCACTTAATGGCTGTGGGAATCTGAGCAATTCCATTAGCCTCTCAAGCTTCCACATTTGAGAAATGAGGATGACACATCACTGAACACACAGGACTGTCATGGGGAACAAACAAGAAACATGTGACGGCAGCTCATAAGCCAGTCTGGCCACACGGGAAGCATCTGGGCCAGGCAGGCATGGCCCCCAGGAGCACAGCTAACCCTGCATGCATCTACAAGCCATTTGGGAGCCCTTCACTCACTCAGCTGTGGTCCTCCTCCACGCAAAGAAGAACGTGAAAGTGGGCTGTCTCAAGAGTCAACAGCATCCTGATGAAGTCCCGGGGGCTCTAAATTCTCTGCAAATCTTAGGATGCAGAACAAAGTACTAACAGGGACCACCCTCTCAAGGGCAGTTATAACTTGAAAGAGGAGACAAGGCTAATGGATGTGTCATTAGCAGGCTGTCACTAGTGCCATCTTTCCTAAGGCTTGGGAAAGGGAAAGTAGCCAGGGAGATGGAAGCAGTGGGTGGGATGAACTTCAGGAAGCTTCCTGGAGAAGGAGTTCCAGGAGCTGTGAGCCACCACAGAGCTGGCCTTCTCCCTGCCACTAAGCTCTTCTCCCCACTCAGTAACCAAAGCCAACCAACCACCTCTTCAACTGCTGACCAGGAGGGCTGGAGAGCAGAAAGAAATGGCAGCCCAAGGAGATGCCGGGACTCTAAGAGAAAACTGTTCCCATTCAACCTAAACAATGTTAAGGGCTTCCAAGCTCTGTGTCTGCCCTGCCAGAGCTTCCGGCCCCCTGCCCTGTGGCCTTTCCTTCTTTACAAGCCACGCAGCCCGTTTTCCCCTCAGGTGTGAAGGTTGTCAGCACTCAGTCATGAGATTTCACATGTATAGCTTTATGTATTCAAAGATTGTGATGAGCAGGCTTCTATCAGACTGGGGGCTCCCCAAGCTCAAAAGCTGTAATTTCCCCCTCAGACTGGGGGTTGAACATGGGTCTCAAGAACTGCCTTCAATTCCACCAGGATGTATAAAGCATCTGTGACTGAATGCCTCACACCTCTCAGGACACCAACACACGCTCTACGGGACGTCCCCTCTAAGGAGACAAGTCCAGGCAGGAACCATGTCCTAATCTGTCAGGCTGCAGAACTCAGCCATGCCAGCAAGCACACAGTCAGGATGAAATGTCTGAAGGCTATAAATCTTAAAAGTCTACCATGCCAAGTCTTACAAGACTCCAAATAACTAAGTGTAATAATTCTACACACTTCCCCCATTTCCTGATATAATAAAATGAGGTCATCAATGGCTGTCCACACAGATATCCCACAGGGACTACTTCTGGTCTAGAGGGATAAAATGGAGAACCGGACTCATACAACCATGCCTCATTCGAAGCAAACTCGGGCTGAGAGCTACAGGATCTAGCCCTGCTCTCAGCACCATGTTGCATCAGCCTCTCTACATGCAGGCAAGGTAAATGACTAGTTAGGTTTTCTCTATGAAATGCTATATAGGGTGGCAGAGGCAGGCACGGAGTCTACACACACACCACCACCACCACCACCACCACCACCACCACCACCAATTCTACTAAGGAGATCGAGCTTTCAAAGGCTCCTGCCTCTTCCTTAATGCTTGGTGGGGTTCCCAGTACACTGGTGTTGGCTGGATTCATGAAGAAAAAGCATTAGGATCTGCAATCTGATAGAAGATACCACAGCCTTCTCAGAAGAAAATAAACCCTCCAAACATGGGCAATCTGAAGATGGATAGCTCTCTGAGGTCGTCTGCACTCGAGTTAACCAAACTTTTGCAGTTTCATAAAGAAGTAACATCTCCCTCAAAAAAAAAATGTAGTGTACCAGCTGAGTGGCACATTGGTTAAGCGCTGGCTTGGGACGCCAGCAGCCCTGGTTCAGGTCCCACATGTGAGGGCCAGTGACACTGCCCAACTATCAGATGATAGCCCAATTTTTATTCTGACAAGAACATGAAAGAAACAACTATCACCTCTTGTCGCCATCACTTTTAAAAGAAATGGTTATTGGGCCGGCCAAGTGGCTCCGTTGGTTAAGAGCTCGCTCAAGAGTGAGCTGATGGGCCGGCCGAGTGGCGCGGTGGTTAGGTGCTGGCTTCGGGGGCCAGCGGCCCCGGTTCGGGTCCCGCATGTGAGAGCCAATGACATTGCCCTAAAAAAAAAAAAACACCAAAAAAAAAAACCACACACAGTAAACTATATAACACTTTAAAAAAAAATAAAAAGTGTGAGCTGAGCTCTGAGCAACAGCAGTTCGATGCCCAGCCCGAGCTGAGCTACCACTGTGCTGACAACAGGTGGCAGGATGGCTCAGCTAAAAAAATAAAGATAAAAAAAATAATAAATGGTTATTTGAACACCAAAAAAAAGGAGGAAGGCCATGATTTCAGAATAAAAGATTTTTCTTCTCAAGATCACATGGCTGACATCTTTTTCCTTACATTCCTGAAGAATTAAAGAACACACAGAATGGGCCAATATGGCCCACAGGTCAGTGCTGCAATCATGGTCTACACAGGCTCCCCTTCTCCCAAATAAATAAAACTGTTCTTTTTATACCCATGGCAATAATCTCGTTAAAGGCTCTTTCCATCCAAAATCTCCATGGTGACTTTCCTCTATTGACTAGGCTCTAAGGAGGGAAGCATCTGTGTTCACCTGGGTTCATGCTGTCCAAACCGAAATTAGTGCCACAAATTTCTGAAGTCCACATAGTCTAATCAAGATCATTTGGATCATTAAAACTCCACCATAATTAAGTCAATTTATCATTGGAGCTGTCATTACACATAGCTGGGTGGAACAAAATTCAAATGTGGAATCTTAAACAATGGAGTTCCAGTGATGAAACAAGGGGAGCATGAGGTCTTCATGGGTGATGCTACTGACCCAGGGTCAACAAGGAAGTTCTGAGTTACTTTCGTAGAGAAGAGCTTGCCTCAAGCCTTTCATGGACTCCCTCCTGACCATGGTGTCCAAGGGCAGGCCAAGTTAGAGATCCGAATGTGCTGTTATGGGAGAAAACAATGAAAAGGACAGCTTGGCCTTCTACACTATATATAAAACTATTCCCTCTTAACAGGCATTCAAACACTACTCCTGTTTGACAGACAAGATAACTGAGCATCAGAGAGCTTGTTCATTCAAGAGCCAACAAATACTGAGTCTTCTTCATGCAGGCACTGGGTAAGGTGTTGTGACTTTGCCAAAGGTGACACAGCTGGCAAGTAGCAAAGGGAGCACCCAAACCCAGTCCTACCTAACCCCAGGTCCATTCCATTCCATGTCTGCTTCTCAAGCTGAGATCAGTTTTGTTGCACAAGGCCAAGACCAAAAGGCCATGGTGGCAAGGACCACATAGTCAATCTCTAGCTTGCTCCTCTGCAAGGAAAGTCAGTATTGATTATCAATTTTCTCAGACACCTGCTGTCTCCAGGAACCAATCAAAGCAACCACCAGTGTCCTATTACAGTAGCATCCATGGTGTCCAGCCAAGAACTGGGTGCCAGGGGCTCACACACTCTCTTAAACTAGTGGGCAAGTCAGAAACATCACAGCAAAGCACATATGAAACCCTGGAGAAGAAACCCTAGAGGAGGAGCAAAGGAGGGGTGGATTCTCTCTAAAGTTACAAGGTTTCCTAGCAATGGGATCAGAAGCCAGTGGGATTTGAAAGGTCCAGACTCCTTGGACCAAGGACTGAGATCACCTGTGTGACTCTCTTTGGCCGCCTCAAGAGTCTGGAACCTATTCCTCAAGAATGGCCCTATGCTTACGGCATGTGCCCCGTGCCAGAGATTTTGGAAACAATGTCAGTCATCCACTCTTGTTGGCTGTCCCCCTTTGCCAACCTGCCACACAGTTGCATCAGAGAAGGGGCCAGTCATACACGAGGCTGTCCATCTCAAGAATGCTAAAATCTCCATGAATGCTTGCAATCACAGGGAGGTGGGGCGACAGCATGGGTCACGTAACTGAGACTAAACACAAGAGGCTGGCCTGGATCAATAGATGAGTCACACAGTGACTATAAATCCTCAGGAGCCCCAGTGCTTCTCACACAGCCAGCATCTCCTCTCTTCACTCATCCTTCCTTCGGGTAAGTGTGGGTTCCACTGGCCCTCAACTTCCCAGTTGGCCTGGCCCAGGCCCGCACAGCCTAGGTGGAGCAGTGGACAGACAAGCCAGGTCTCTCTCCACTTTGGAAGCTATTGGACGTCTGCCTTCCCAACTGAATTTGTGTTTAGAGGGGATTCAGGAGGGAAACAAAGGCTGGTTGGGCTACTGTGCAGATGGTCTCTGGTCTTCTGGCCAGAATGTAAACTCTACAAAGCAAGGCTATCTCCTGTCTCTCTGGCACCCCCGGTGCTAGGCACAGAGGGGCACTCCACAGAGGCTGTCCCAGGTGACCCGTGAATGGGCTGGAAGGACTTCATGAGCCTGTAAAGAGAGGCTGGGCTTTCTCTCAGAGCAGGGAGAATGAGTCAGAGAAAACTAGACGGGCAGAGATTTCAGGAGTCACGGGAACCCAATGCCTGTTTTAAAGACAGAGATACTATCAGAGAGCAATGACTTGTGAGACGCTGGGACACAACTTCCTACTCGTCATGGTCCCCTCACCAAAGCTTAGGCTTAAGCAAATAGCATAGGCAATGATCTCTGATGACATCTGATGAGAGATGGTGGTCCAAAGGACCACAGGAGTCCAGACAGGACCACAGGGGAGTCTGCCTTTTCTGACAACTGGCCTGGGATCATGGCCAAGCTCAGTGGAGTAGACCAAAAGTTGAACTGAGAGCTTTTGCAGAAGAGAACAGACACAACGGCTCTCTGACGTCGTGACAAACCGTCTGTTGTGCGGAGATGGGTAAAATCCCCCACCCTAGGTAGAGGTTTGTGGTAATTTTTTATTTGCACTAAGAGAATCCGTGCTGGGGCTGGAAGAGTTCTGAAAGGCGAAGTGTTCCAACCTCTTGTGCAAGAAAGTAGGTCGTTTGCTGCAGACTCACCAGCAAAGGCCAGAGGCAGGCAGAGAGAGTAGAGAAGTGGGTTCCACTATCTGGGCTACGTAAATCTTGGTAAAGGCTTTCTGTGAGATAACACAACTCTAAGAGCAGCAATGCTAGGAGCCCCAGGCGAGAGCTCTCCGGGACCTGAAAAGAGACTGCCTGAAGCATGGCCAGGCAGCGCTGCTCCGAATAAGGGCTGTTGCCATGGCTGCAGCTGCCTTCTCCCCCGTGTCCTCTAGCCGCAGGTCCACTGACGCTCTCTGCTCTCCTTCCAGGGTTTTCCTCACAAAGGATGTCTTATCAGAAAAAGCAATCCACACCTCAGCCCCCAGTGGCCTGCAAGACCTCTGGCGGCGGCGGCGGTAGCTCCGGCGGCGGGGACTGTGGCGGGGGCTCCTCCGGCGGCGGCGGAGGTTCCGGTGGGGCCAAATCTATTGGCGGCGGCTCTTCCGGCGGCGGCTGTGGCGGGGGCTACTCCGGCGGCGGCGGCGGAGGTTCCGGTGGGGCCAAATCTATTGGCGGCGGCTCTTCCGGCGGCGGCTGTGGCGGGGGCTACTCCGGCGGCGGCGGCGGAGGTTCCGGTGGGGCCAAATCTATTGGCGGCGGCGGCGGAGGCTGTGGCGGGGGCTACTCCGGCGGCGGCGGCGGCGGCGGTTCCGGTGGGGCCAAATCCATTGGCGGCGGCGGCGGCGGCGGCTGTGGCGGGGGCTACTCCGGCGGCGGCGGCGGTTCCGGTGGGGCCAAATCTATTGGCGGCGGCGGCGGCGGCGGCTGTGGCGGGGGCTCCTCCGGCGGCGGCGGAGGTTCTGGTGGGGCCAAATCCATTGGCGGCGGCTCTTCCGGTGGCGGTGGCGGCGGCTGCGGAGGAGGTTCCGGTGGGGCCAAGTCCATTGGCGGCGGTTCTTCCGGCGGCGGCGGCGACTGTGGCGGGGGCTATTCCGGCGGCGGTGGCGGCGGCGGCTGCGGAGGAGGTTCCGGTGGGGCCAAGTCCATTGGCGGCGGCTCTTCAGGCGGCGGCGGCGACTGTGGCGGTGGCTCCTCAGGCGGCGGTGGAGGTTGCGGCGGCGGCAGCGGCGGCGGCTCTAGCCAGCAGGTCTCGTGCCAGAGCTACGGCGGCTCTTCCGGCGGCGGTGGAGGCTGCGGCGGGGGCTCTTCCGGCGGCGGGGGAGGCGGCTTCTCCCAGCAGACCACGCAGAGCGCGTGCGCGCCGCAGCAGAGCTACGGCGGGGGCTCGTCTGGCGGCGGCTCCTCTGGCGGCGGTGAAGGCTGCGGCGGAGGCTCTTCTGGCGGCGGGGGAGGCGGCTTCTGCCAGCAGACCACCCAGAGCGCGTGCGCGCCCCAGCAGAGCTGCGGCGGGGGCTCGTCTGGCGGCGGCGGCTCCTCCGGGGGCGGCGGCGACGGCTGCTGCAGCGGCGGTTCCTCTGGGGGCGGCGGCGGCGGTGGAAGTGGCACGTGCGTCCCGGAGTGCCACCAGACCCAGCAGAAGCAGGCGCCCAGCTGGCCATGCAAATAAGGCCCGCGGGACGCCCGGGAGGCGAAGGAACTGGAGGTGATCTCGGTGGGCGCAGACAGGCTTAGTTCTTTCTTGACTTTGCGCTGAGGTTCCCAAACCTTTCACAGCTTCATCTTCCTGGTGGGACCCATTGAGCGTTCAGGCTGCTGTTTGTCCTGCGTTTTTCCTCCCCAGTTCCTATACTGTTTCCCCACACCCAACCCACCCCAGTGCTTCTTTAGCCAATAAATTTGCAATTCATGAGAATTTCCGGGTGTCCAGGAGTATTCCTAGCTTCCAAGTTCATTCCCTTACTTTTTTCACTCGCCCACACGTACATTCATTCATTAAACAAATATATTTATTCCACTGGGTCACGGTGGGTGGGAGACACCAGAGGCGGGAGGAATGGCTGGCAATGAGTAACGCAAAATGTGAACTCTTACGGTTTTAGGGCTGCAGGTTGCGAGGTGATCCCCAAACCCAAAGATCTTGGGAAGAGACTCTACTAAACAGCCCCCTGAGTAGCCACCCTGGGTCTCCTCGTAGAGTTCAGTGCATTGTTTTTTTTGTTTTTTTGTTTTGGGGTGTGTTTTTTTAGGGCAGTGTCACTGGCCCTCATATGAGAGACCGGAACCAGGGCCACTGGCTTCCCAAGCCAGCGCTTAACCACCACGCCACTCGCCGGCCCTCAGTGCTTTGTTAAGACAGGGCTGCCCTGGGAAATTCTCTAACACAGCATAAGTGTATGAGATGTTAAACACCAGCACCAGAGAGGTCATGGGGAGACACAAGAAGCTTTCCACTTAACAAGAAAGAAGCTGCAGTTGCTGTCAATTACATGATATAGAACATCAGCCTGCTCAGGAACTTTCTAGGCCCTGTGTCATATCCTCATGATTCTACCAGCCCTAAGTAAATGCCTTTGTATTGATTTACTCAAAGCAAAATGCCTGCTACATCAACAAAACCAAGGCATTCCCCCTCCGCAATCACTGCTGGAGACAGACAAATGACCTGTCCCCAACTCTTCACCACTGCCTTCATCATTTTATAACTTATGGAGATGGATAGCAGCCTTAAAGATCCAATAGTCCAACCACTGCATAATTTTTGTTTTTTAAAATGAAAGGAGGACTTTTAATTCTGTACCAGATGTAGTAAATGTATTTCTCCCTATTGCTCTTGATAATTATAACTAAAATATCTGGACATAATATATAAAACAAACAGAGGAAGAGTCAGACAGGTGGAAAGAAAAAGGCAGAGCAGGTAGAGTCTTCAGAGAACTGACACAGTGGTAAGTTCCCTGGGTTTTCTTTTTGCCTCTACGTATCCTGGATTGGACACTAGAAAGTCTGCAACCAAAAAATGCAAACAGATGCAGACAAAAAAATAGCCCCAACAAAATCTGCTTTCTTTATCCAAGAATCAGGAAAGAAGACTTGTAAGGCATTAATCTTGACAATATCCACCCTACTTTAGCCAAACATCTTAGGGAAAAAAAGGAATGGGAATATTGGACTTCCCGAGGAGATAACACCTCAAACACACAAACACACCTCACTGGTGCAGTATTATCAGAGTCCTGCTATAGCTGAAGATTTAAAAGAGTCTCCTAACAAAATAACAAAAATGTCCTGCACACAATAAAAAATCATCATATCAAGAACCAGGAAAATCTAAACTTGAATGAGAATAAACACAGTCCATATATATGCACTAACATTGAAATGATACAGGTTTGGGGATTATCTGACAGTGATTTAAAGACATTACAACAATGTTTTAGCAAGACATAAACACTTGAAACAAATTAAAAAAATGAAGTCTGGGCAAAGAAATGGAAGACATAAAGAAGATTCAAGTAGAGACTTCTGAACTTATAATGCCCAATTGTAGGATTGAATTATAGAATTGAAAATCTAAAACTCACTTGATAGGTCAATAGCACAATGGAGATGACAAAGTAAAGAATCGGCGAACTCAAACATAGATCAATAGAAATTATCCAATCTCAACAACAAAAAGAAAATAGACTAAAAAATTAAAAAATAATAAAAAAAATCTCCAATGAAAGAAAATTAAGAAAATGTGTGTTCAGTAGACCTATCCTAAAGAATGGCTAATGGGGGCAGGCCGAGTGGCTCAGTTGGTTAAGAGTTGGCTTAGAGCACATGCTGTGGGCCGCCGGTTCAGTTCCCACATGGGTCAGTGAACGCTGAGCTGCCAACAGCTGGCAGGATGGCTCAGCTGGTGTAACAACAAGATTGCCTGTTCAATGGTAGGCTACGCCCACCCGCAACTAAAAAGATTGAACTCAGCACCTTGAGCTGAACTGCCACCCAGATGGCTCAGAGGATAGAGTGTGCGCTCTAAACAACAAGGCTGCCAGGTTCGAGTCTGGCATGGCATGGTCGCTATGCCCACCCGCAACTAAGATTGAACACAGCACCTTGAGCTTAGAGGCCCAAGCTGCCAACTGGAAGCCAGATGGTGCCCTCCACAACAAAGAGTAAAGAACAACAACTTGGCTGGTCCCCTCCCCCAATTCCCCAACACTGTTCCCCTCCCCCAGTTCCCCAATGTCACATCCTGCGTGGCAAGGGCAAATGGGACTCGAGAGGGGCAACGCAGATTGAATAAGAACAAGAGACAGAAGTAAGATAAGAGCGAGACCAAGGGACTCAGCCAAAGAAGACTGAGCCCCGAATCGGGTCAGCGCAAGGCTTTTATTGAGAATTTTCAAAGAAATGAGACTGCTGTAAATTAGTAACCGTGTGTCAATGTGTGCCTTAAGGCTTTCCTCCATTAACCAATCCCCATTGTACTCCAACAAATGCTGTGCCTTCGTACATCGCCACATCGCCCCAGGACGAGATTACTGCGTCCTCCCAGGGGAGATAACTGATATCATTCCATCAGGTCTCAGTCAAACCGAGACACTCCCCGAGAGAGCTTTACAGATATCATTCCATCCGGCCTCGGTTTTCCGAGACACTCTCTCAAGGCTAAGGGTCAGGGGCTAATGCAGAGGGGGTGGTCTTGGAATCGGCTGTAAGGCAACATCTCCCCCTTTTTGTTGTTGTAGAAGGAGAAACACGGATTTTGCAGTTTCTTCATCTATGGCCCGCCGGAGGGTTTGTTGGCCACACCGGAGGACTAAACAGAACAGAAATAAAATAATGATTAGTAATGCAAATGCACCAGCAAAACCTCCACCAAGGTTTTTTATCCAATTGAGTGGATTCAAATTAGATAGTCCTTCCGCAGCAGCGGATAGGGCATCCTCTCCAGGGAGGAGCTGCAGATTAGCAGATGACATTTGGTCTACTTCTTGCTGTAATTGCTGGATATCCACAGAGAGGTTGGGCATATGACCCAAAAGATGAGCTCGTACCTCAGGCAACGGGGTACGTGTCTGATTATATGAAAAAGGAGTTATACAATAAGTTGAGGTATTCCAATCACATTTTAAATTAATAATAGTCCGGAGACTTTCTAATTGATTTCCCAATTGAACCACAGTGGTTTCCAAATCAGCTAAACGAACACTAATTTCTTGATCAATTTTTAATTGTTGGTTCCAAGTTTTACTAACATTTTCATGCCATTGTTGCACAAATTGAGTCGTTTGAACTGTCTGATGGAGAGCTACTCCAGAGACAGCAGCAGTGGTTGTGATTGCTATAATTCCTAAAATTGCTGCTATTAAAAGGCCAATAAATCTTTTAGTCCAATGTAAAATTTTATGAAGAAGTTGGAGGACAATATGAATTGTTGGAGAACCCTCCCAAACCCTAGAGGTTTGGACAGGAATCCACAATCCTTTTCTACATCTCAAGATCATAATTTGGTCTTGAGGAAAGTTGAGGGTAGAGGAATTAAGACAGGTAAACAAATGACATAAGGGTACACTCAACCAATTTCAAATTCTGATTAACGGTAAATTTTCCTATCAAAAACACAAATGGATTTTTAATACAAACTTGTAAATAAATTTGTCCAGTTTTTTCATACCGAAAGGTATAACTATTATTGATATTATGAGTAAGATTTCCTTTTCATAATTTATTAGGTCCAATGCTTAGAGCAATTTTCCACAGGGTCCTTTGAAAAGGACCCCTAATAGGTCTAATCATTCTCAATTGAGGTGGGGCTAAAACCTTTTCTTTCCAAAAAATAGAAATATTAAAAGGAGACTTAACAATTTTGGGTAAATTATTTCCAATAATTTGATCTTTTAATTGTCGTGGTTCTGAGCATTCTTTAATATTACAGACTTGAAGAGCAGGACCAAAGGGTCCCCAATCAATAATTGTTTCCAAGGTATTATTTATGATTATTCTATTCTAATGTTCCACGACATTCTTCCCAATGAATTCTGGATTGATTTTTATCCCAATGATTAATAAGGGGACAAGTAGGAATTGGAGGTGGGAAGCTATGAGTGCTAAATTGCTGAGTAACAAATCCTTTACTAGAAATCATAAACAAATCTTTAAAGGTATTATTTTCTTTTCCACTTGGAATAGCCCAAGTTTGCTCTGAAAGAGAGAGACATGGTGAAACAGAGCCAATACATATAGGAGTTCAAAAAATTTAAAGTAAACATGGCTTTTGCTAATTGCACCTGAGGTGGTTCCTTTATGTCTCCCCCTTTCTGCTTTTGCAATTGTTTCTTTAAGGTTGAATTAGCACGTTCAACAATGGCCTGGCCTTGAGGGTTGTAAGGAATGCCAGTATTATGGATAATTTGCCAGGTTGCACAAAAGTTGGCAAACTTAGCGCTAGTATAAGCTGGTCCATTGTCCGTTTTAACTTTTTTTGGAAGCCCGTAATAGAAAAACAAATTAAGAGATGACGACAGGAATGAGCTTTAGTTTCACCAGTTTGAGCAGTGGCTACTAAAAATCCTGAGGCAGTATCAACAGAAACATGAACAAATGATAATTTTCCAAAAGAAGAGATGTGAGTTACATCCATCTGCCACAAATCATTAGGAGCTAAACCCCGAGGGTTGGTTCCCTCTGGACATTCTTGTGGAGCATTAAGAATTTGGCAAGTAGGACAAGTCTGAACTATATGTCTAGCTTGTTTATGAGTAATGGGAAATTTAGATCGCAAACCTTTAGCATTGATATGGGTTAAAGAGTGAAAGTGGGTTGCCTCATCAATCTGAGCATTTCCCACTAAAGAGTCTGCAATAGCATTTCCACGCGTCAATGGACCTGGGAGAGTCGTATGAGCGCGCGAATATGAGTAATAAAAAATGGGTGTTGATGATTTCTTACAACCTGTTGAAGCTGATGAAACAAAATCTGAAGAGACTGATTAGAATTAAATGAGAGAGACGCTGTCTCAATGTTTTGAGCTGTGTGAACAACATAAGCCGAATCAGAAACAATATTTAGAGGTTCAGAATAGGTCTGCAAAGCAGTTAAAACTGTCACAAGTTTAGCCTTTTGTGCCGAATTACAGTTAGTGTGAACAAGTTGACATTTTTTTTCACTAACGATGGCAGCTTTTCCATTATTAGATCCATCAGTAAAGATGGTTAATTCCTTGGGGAATCGGATCCTGTCGGAGTTTTTTGGGCAAAATCCAATTAGTCTTTTGCAAAAATTGAAATAATTTATTTTTTGGGTAATGATTATCAATGATTCCATAAAAATTTTCTATTGCAATTTGCCAAGATTCATTATGAATGTTTAGATGACAAATTTGCTGTTTTTTAAAAGGAACTACAATTTGATTAGGTTCCTGCCCACTAAGGTGTAAGACTCGAGTGCGGGCTTTGGATATTAATTCAGAAATTAATTCAACATAAGTTGGCAATGTCTTAACAAAATGATTAGGTAGGAAAAGCCATTCAACCAGTTTTTCTTGTTGAATTATAACTGCTGTTGGAGAATGCGGTGTGGAGAAAACCAGAACCTGTAGCGGTTGATAGGGATCTATACACTGAATCTGAGCTTCTTGTATTTTCTGTTCTACCAGTTCTAATTCCCTAATTGCCTGTGGAGTCAATTCACGAGGACTGGTTAATTGAGAAGGTCCTCGCAAGAGACTAAACAGATTGCTAAGAGCATAAGTAGGAATGCCCAAAGTAGGACGTAGCCAATTAATATCTCCTAATAATTTCTGTAAATCATTTAGAGTAGAAATCTGATCTTTTCTAATCTGAACCTTTTGTGGTCTAATAGTCTGTCGATCAACAATTGTTCCTAGGTATTTAACTGGAGTGGTTGTTTGAATTTTATCGGGGGCTATACATAGCCCTGCCTTGTCCAGGTGAAGTTTAAGTGATTTAAAGCATTCCAGTATGTTGGAATCATTTTGTTTCTGTCAGCAATACCTCGGATTAATCCCATGGTATAGGGAGAAGTCGGACCAAATTGAGTAACTGCCTGTTTGAGTTCCTTAAGGATTTTAAAAGGAAAAGGTTGGTGTTCTAATATCTGTAAACCATTGGGGTGTTCATCATTGGGTGCAAGACCCTCCCGAATTATGACTGGAAAATTTAAAGCATCCAAATCTCCTTCTAATCCTGCCTGTTGAATTCCTTTTTCTACAGCTGATAATGATGAATGTGGATCTCGGGCATAAGGTGGAGGTGCCGATATAACAGGAGAAACTGGTTGTTTTAGTTTGGAGGGTTTTTTAGATAATCCGCAATCCTTCATTCTAGTTATTGGAGGAGGAGGCAAACAATCAGGAGTTAGCAGATTTTGCAAAGAGGAATATAATGTTTTTGGTATTACCGTGGGTGCTTCCACAGATTCCTCCTCTCTCCCTTCATCCTCTGATGACTCAATATGGATTCTTCCGTGTCTGTGTGTAAGGTTTTAAAACTGACCGGACCTGTCTCCAAGTCTCCCAAATTGTAGTTGGTATCTCTTTTCCCTGAAGTTGCTTTTCAGATATATCTTTGCCTACCATCTCCCATTGGTCTAAATCTATGGTGCCTAACTCTGGAAACCAAGTGCAATGGGTTTCAATAACTTTTAAAAGTTCCTCTAATTTCTTTTCTGAGACTTTTACCCCTCCCTTCTTAGACAGTTGCTTAAGGAGGCAAATATATGATCTATATCGACTCTCAGAATTTCCCATGTTAGTTTTTAAGAAAAGAAAAGAAAAGAGAACTTTCACTCAATTATTCACTCAGATGCTCCTCTGGCCGCGCCTCGCGGGACTAAGTCTGTCTTGGCTAAGGCGCTGCAGTATAAACCCCTGCACTGGTGAACGAGTCAGTCGCCGTTATGCCGTATGACAGATTACGGAACCGCAGATTAGAGCCCACTCAAGTTCCGTAGCGAAGAGCCATGGAACTATATGCATTCACTCACACAATCACACACTTTCACACAGAGTTTGTTAGTTTATTCTCCGGATGCCCCGGTACAATTCCTCAGGACTATTCCCTACTCCTTACCAAGTAGAGTGCCGGCCTGCCCTAAGGTCTGCGCCTTGAATTTTCACCAAGATTCAAAGTCTTCCTTCCCTTCTTCGAGCCTCACGTTTGGGCGCCAGTTGTCACGTCCTGCGTGGCAAGGGCAAATGGGACTCGAGAGGGGCGACGCAGATTGAATAAGAACAAGAGACAGAAGTAAAATAAGAGCGAGGCCAAGGGACTCAGCCAAAGAAGACTGAGCCCCGAATCGGGTCAGCGCATGGCTTTTATTGAGAATTTTCAAAGAAATGAGACTGCTGTAAATTAGTAACTGTGTGTCAATGTGTGCCTTAAGGCTTTCCTCCATTAACCAATCCCCATTGTACTCCAACAAATGCTGTGCCTTCATACATCACCACATCGCCCCAGGACGAGATTACTGCGTCCTCCCAGGGGAGATAACTGATATCATTCCATCAGGTCTCAGTCAAACCGAGACACTCCCCGAGAGAGCTTTACAGATATCATTCCATCCGGCCTCGGTTTTCCGAGACACTCTCTCAAGGCTAAGGGTCAGGAGCTAATGCAGAGGGGGTGGTCTTGGAATCGGCTGTAAGGTAACACCCCAATAAAATCTTTTTACAAAGTGGCTAATGGAAGTTCTTCAAACAAAAAGAAAATGATAAAAGAAGGCAACATGACACATCAGAATTAAGAATAGTATAAAGTGTAAAATTTGGAGTAAATATAGAACAGCATCTTTCTTGAGTTTTTTAAAATTATGTTTGACAGTTGAAGCAACAACCATAACATTGATTTAGTTCTCAACATATGTAGAGGAAATATTTAAGACAATTATATGATAAATGGGGAGAGTAAAGGGCCTAAACAGTGGTAAGGCTTACATTTCACTCAAACAGGTAAAATTTCAATGCCAGTAGACTATGATAAATTATGTGTATATAATGTAATATCTACAGCAACCACTAAAAGAACTATACAGAGAGATACACTTAAAAACACTATAGATAAGTCAAAATGAAAGTAAATTTTTTATTGTAGTATAGCATACATTTATTCAAGTACACAAAATATAAGTTACAGCTCAATTTTTACAGTGAACACATCCCAGTAACTAAAAGTCAGAAGTCTTCCTTATCCCCTTTCCAGCCATTAGCTCCCTCAAAGGTACCATTATTCAACTTCGATTAGCATCGATTAATTTTGCTTATTTTTGAAGGTTATATAAAAATACAGTAAAACATTGGATTGCGAGTAACATGGTTTGTGAGCGTTCCACAACAAACACTTCTAATACATTTTAACATGGTAAACGAATAATGTCTTGTAATACGAGTAGTTTGTTTCCAGAACGAATTATGCTCACAAACTAAGGTATTACTGTAATTCTATGGTAAGTTGTTTTTTTTTTAAAGATTTTATTGGGGAATTGGCGGAGGGGAACAGCGTCGGGGAATCGGGGAAGGGGAACAGACAAGTTGCTGTCTTTTTGTTCTTCAGTTTAGTTGCGGAGGATGTTGCTTCACTGTTGGTATCGTCATTGCGCTCTTCCCGGATGAGGCAGATCCGTCGCTGGCCTCTGGATGTCGCTCACTGCGGCTATTGGCAGCTCACGCTTGGCTGCCAGCCGCTCACGCTGGCTACGGGCCACTCACTGTAGCCTATGGCAGCCCACTGCAGCAGGGGCTGCAGCCCACACCATCACCGGGGCTCGCACAGCCCAGCTCCAGGTGGAGCTGTTGTTAGCTGTAGAGGGCAGTGTCACTGGCCCTCATGTGGGATCCGAACCGGGGCCGCTGGCATCCCAAAACCAGCGCTTAACCAGTGCGCCACTCGGCCGGCCCTATGGTAAGTATTTTTTATATCTGGCTTCTCCCCTTCCCCCACTCAACATTATGTTTGTGAAATTCATTCATGTGTTTGCATTGAGCCATAGGTTTTTGTTTTTCATTATCATACAGTTACCATTATGAATATATCATCATTTGTCTTTTCTAATGTTAATTGACATGTGGGTTATTTCCAGTTTTTTGCTATCACAAGATCTGTTTATGTTCAGTTTTGTTGGATACTGTTAGTTTTCCAAAGTGCTGCATCAGAATTTTTTTTTTTCCTGACAAGGGGGCATGGTTAGCTTTCAGACAGTGTTTAGCTCAGCTCCTGGCTGCAGACTTTGTTATCATCTGCACATCCTTCCCATGGAAGCTTCTCTACTGTCTGTCTTTACACCTTGCTTTCTTCATTCTCCTCAGTCACTTCTCATCTCGTACTTGCTTTACCTATCATTTCTATAATTTCTCTTATCGTTGTCTAGAACTGTTATTCTGTTCGTTTGTTTTTAATTAAAGTTTATTGGGGTGACAATGGTTAGTATAGTTACATAGGTTTCAAGTGTACAATTCTGTAATACATCATCTATATATTACATTGTGTGTTTGCATCAGAATTCTTGACAGTGATGCTTTACATATCAGCAACACTTGGTTTTGTCCCCTTTTGTTATAGCCTTGAGACTCTCCAAGTCGATGGTCTATACTTAGTTTTCCACAAATCAAATCTTAATATGTTGGATCTTCATTATCACTCATTACAAAATATTTTAATATCTTTTGTGATTTTTTTTCCCGTTAATCCATGACTTATTAAGAGTCTATTACCTAAATTCTAAATATTTGGGCATTTTCCAGATAGTGTAATGTTATTAATTTCTCATTTAATTTCATTGTGGTTGGAGAACATATTCTGTATAATTTCAATCCTTAAAAATTTGAGATGGAGATCTTTGGGAAAATGGCGGCTGTGAGGAGGGCTCCCTGAGTTCTCCCCTGGAAATACCACAATTTGAACTTCTGTAACTCTTCAGAAGAACGTCTACTCATCACACAGAGCAACTAAGAGTCTCACACAACGATTGCTGGAAGGTGGGCAGACCAGGCGAGTGGGGGAAGGGGGAAGCGAGACACGGGGCTTCAGAGAGCAGATCAGTGAGTGTTCCTGCTTCTGACTCCCTGTGCCCCACGGCCCGCCTAGAGTACAGCAAGAGCACGATGGTCTGCAGTCTGAAGCAGAAGCCGTGGGCTGGGCGAGTAGGGGGAAAAGAGAGAGGAGAGGAGCGTGCAGAGGTGTGATCCGCACCTGCGGCTACAGAGCCCGGGGACCCCAGGAGACAGAGCAGAGAGCTCTGTAGTGGCAAGGCGAGATCAGTCCCTACATCCACCTGGTCCAGAGATCAGTCCCTGTACCCCTGTGGTCCAGTAGGAAGGGCAACAGGAGCTCCGCAGTGCACAGACTCTGAGGCAGAAGCCTCGGGGCGGGAAAGTGTGGGAAGAGGGAAGCGAGACTCACAGAGACGCAGTCTGCACCCGCATCTGCGGAGACTGGGAACCCTAGGAGGCAGAGTGGAGAGCTTAACAGTGGCAGGGTGAGATCAGTGCCTGTGCCCATCCGGTCCCACTGGGAGTGCAATAGGAGCTTGGGTGGAGCATCTGAGGCAAAAAACCTCAGCTCAAAACAGTGGTGGGATGGTTCTTTGTTTTTTGTGGTGTTTTTTGTGTATTTTTTTTTTATTTCTTAGAAAGCAAAAAACAACTGCAGGAATAAGAACGCACCCCACCCTCCCTCAGAAACCTTGCCCCCCCCCCCGCCATGCCAGAGTCTTAAACTGACCCCTGAATGGAGGAGTAGGGTCAGATTACAGAGGTATTACTACCCGCAGGGGATTGAGAATTTCCGCCCTAGAAGAGGCTGCAAAGAGTGAGCCTACCTACCCTGCCCACACCTTTCCAGCTAGGTTTGGGAGGCAGGGCAGGTTCAGCTGCTGAGGCACTAGCAGCCCCTTGCAGGTGGTTTTTGGCGATGCTGAATTCTCACCCCCACCCCACAGCCTCCAGAGGAAAGAGTGCCCAAAGACTCATATCGAGCCTTCTGGTTGCACAGCCTACCTTGGGGCACGCGAGAGTAGAAACTCCAGTGACTTTGTAAAAACTACCTATCACACCTCATAACCCCACTCATCTACAATAGACATGCATTGCCAGGGTCACTCTAGGTGCCAGGCAGCCGGCTCTGTCCCCAAAGATGCAAAGGAATTTTTGTATAGCAGAGGACAACTGGGGAGAAATTGGTGGACTTTAACCAAGACAGGCACTGGTTTGTTTATTTATTTATTTATTTGTTTGTTTGTTTTTGGTTGCTTGTTTTGGTCATTTTTTTTTCTATTTCATTATTGTCATTTTTAGCTTTTTATATAAGCATATATATGGGTGTATATATGTGAATATATGTGTCCAGATATATGGGTGTGTAGACATATATATATTTTTTCTTTCTTCTTTCTTTTCCACCCTCACTGTCTCTCTTCTTTTCTTCCTTCTTTTCACTGCTTTTCTTCCTTCTTTTCACTGTTCTACTTTTCCTCCTTTCCAGTTTTCTGCAAATTTTTTTTTTTTTTGGTGGGCGGGGAGATATTGCTATTTTGTTTCTCTTGTTTATTCTAGTTTTTATTTGATTATATTTTATTTGGGTTTGGTTTGGTTTCTTTTTTGTTGTTGTTTTGCTTTTGTTTGTTTTCTTCTTTTGTATGTTTGATATTTCTGTACAAGTTGACTGTACGTTGTTTTTTTTTACACATGAGAACATCTGGGTTTGGTTTGGTTTTTGTTCTTTTTTGTCGTTGTTTTGCTTTTGTTTGTTTTCTTCTTTTGTATGTTTGATATTTCTGTACAAGTTGACTGTACGTTGTTGTTGTTTTTTTACACGTGAGAACATCTGGTTTCCTTTGGTAGCTGTTGTGGTTGTGCTTGTTGATATGTTTTACTCTAAAACTGTTCTGCAGCAGGGCCCAGCCAAAGAGACACAAGAATCATCATACCCAGAGGCCAACTTTAGATAAAACCAGAGTATTTCTGGGTTTGACCTACAAGAGTCACACCCAAAGGGAAATCGCTAGAGGCACAAGAGTCAAAAGGAGCCAAGCCTCATCGGAGAGGTTTACCCTCACACAGCAGCTCATAAACTGTGGACACAGCTAATCCTCACAGCTAGTCAGCTTGGGAGTCAATCCCACCTACTGACAAGCCAAAAGCAATCAAAGCTCAACTTCAACCGAAGACACACACACAAGGAACACCTCTGGAACACATGCACAGGAGAATAGGGAGACTAAGTAATTCAAATGTGAAGGACATACACCGCATAAGTTCACCCAGAAAAGACTGAGAGACCTAGGGGATCTACCTATTACATAGAAACAAACACAAAGAGTAAGCCAGAATGGGGAAACAAAGAAACACATCCCAAATAAAAGAACAGAAGAAACCTCCTGAATCAATGGAACTAGAGGAAATAGAAGTAAACAACATATTGGAGATAGAGTTCAGAGCACTGATTATTAGAATGTTCAAGGAAATTAATGAGAATATAAAGAAGGATAGAGAAATCATGAAAAGCAGCCAACTAGAACTAAAGAACACAATTACTGAATTAAACAACAAACTTGATGGAATTACTAACAGATTGGATGAAGCAGAGGATCGAATCAGTGACTTAGAAGACAAGATACCAGAGATTACCCAAGTGGAACAACAAAAAGAAAAAAGAATGAAAAACATTGAAAATAATTTAAGAGAACTGGGCGACAACATGAAGCACACCGACGTGCGCATCATAGGAATACCAGAAGGAGAAAAGAGGTAGCAAGGGATTGAGAACATATTTGAAGTATAATGTCTGAAAACTTCCCTAACCTGGCAAAGGACATTGACATACAAGCCCAGGAAATGCAGAGAGTTCCAATCAAATGATCCCAAAGAGGCCCACACCAAGGCACATTATAGTGAAAATGGAAAGGGTTAAAGACAAAGACAGAATCCTAAAAGCAGCAAGGGAAAGGCAGCAAGTTACTTGCAAGGGCACCCCCACAAGATTATTAGACGACTTTTCTACAGAAACTTTGCAGACCAGAAGGGAGTGGCCAGAGGATTTCAAAGTGATGAAAACAAAGACCTACAACCTAGATTGCTTTATCCAGCAAGGTTATCATTTAAAATTGAAGGAGAGATAAAGAGCTTCCCAGAAAAGAATAAGCTAAAGGAATTCATTACCACCAAGCCAGCATTGCAGGAAATGTTCAAAGGGCTTCTTTAAGCAGAAGAGAAAAACAACCTAACTAACGAAAACCAGGAACACAAATAACAAAATGGCAATAACTACGAACCTACCAAAAATCACATTAAATGTAAATGGATTAAACGCTCCAATCAAAAGACATAGGGTGGCTGAATGGATAAGAAAGCAAGATCCTTGCATATGCTATGTATAAGAGACTCAGCTCAGATCAAAAGACACATGCAGGCTGAAAGTAAAGGGATGGAGTAAAATATTTCATGCAAATGGAACTGAGAAAAAAGCTGGAGTAGCGATACTTATATCAGATAAAATGGACTTAAATTGAAGAATATAATAAAGGACAAAGAAGGACACTTCATAATAATAAAGGGATCAATCCAACAAGAGCACATAACCTTAGTAAACATCTGTGCACCCAACATAGGAGCTCCTAAATATATAAAACAGATATTGACAGACATAAACACAGAGATCAACAGTAACACTATCATAGTAGGGGACTTCAACACCCCACTGTCACCGATGGACCGATCCTCCTGACAGAAAATCAACGTGAAAACAGCCACCTTAAATGACACTTTAGACCAGCTGGATTTAACTGATATTTTCAGAGCATTTAACCCCAAAGCTACAGAATATACATTCTTCTCAAGTGCACATGGAACATTTTCCAAGATAGACCACATGTTAGGCCACAAAACAAGTCTTAATAAATTTAAGAAGATTGAAATCATATCAAGCGTCTTCTCTGACCACAATGCCATGAAACTAGAAATCAATTATAAGAAATCCAGAAAGCTGACAAATAAATGGAGGCTAAATAACATGCTATTAAACAACGAGTGGATCAACAATCAGATCAAGGAGGAAATCAAAGATACCTCGAGACAAACGAAAATGAAAACACCACGACCCAAAATCTCTAGAATGCAGTGAAAGCAGTCCTAAGAGGGAAGTTCATAGCAGTGCAGGCCTACCTAAAGAGGAAGAAAAATCTCAAATCAACAGGTTATCCTTACACCTCAGGAAACTGGAAAAAGAACAGCAAAAGAAGCCCAAAGGGAGTACAAGGAAGGAGATAATAAAGACCAGAGTGGAAATAAATGAAATAGAGACCAGAAAACCAATACAAAAGATCAACGAAACCAAGAGTTGGTTTTTTGAGAAGATAAACAAAATTGACAAACCTCTAGCCAGGCTCATCAAAAAAAGAGAAGACTCAAATTAGTAAAATGAAAGAGGTGAAGTGACAACAGACACCACAGAAACACAACAAAATTTTAAGAAATTACTATGAGCAACTATATGCCAACAAATTTGACAATCTGGAAGAAATGGATAATTTTCTAGAAGCATACAACCTTCCTAAGTTAACTCAAGAAGAAAAGGAAAACTTGAATAGACTGATTACTACCAAGGAAATTGAATCAGTAATCAACAAGCTCCCAACAAACAAAAGCCCTGGACCAGACAAGCTTCACAAGTGAATTTTACCAAACATTCAAAAAAGAACTATCACCTATTCTTCTCAAACTATTCCAAAATATCCAGAAGGAGGGAAGTTTCCCAAACTCTTTATATGAAGCTACTATCACCCCGATTCCAAAACCAGATAAAGACAGCACAAAAAAGAAAAACTACAGGCCAACATCCCTGATGAACATAGTTGCAAAAATCCTCAACAAAATGTTAGTAAACAGGGCTGGCAGAGTGGCGCGGTGGTTAAG
The DNA here is from genome assembly GCA_033961575.1 of Aselliscus stoliczkanus. Taxonomy (NCBI): domain Eukaryota; kingdom Metazoa; phylum Chordata; class Mammalia; order Chiroptera; family Hipposideridae; genus Aselliscus; species Aselliscus stoliczkanus. Next base: position 105,502,914 of record CM066739.1, read on the forward strand.
CGCTGGCTTGAGAAGCCAGCAGTCCCGGTTCGGGTCCCACATATGAGGGCTAGTGACACTGCCCTCAACATTAAAATAAAATAAAATAAAATAAAATAAAATAAAATAAAATAAAATAAAATAAAATAAAATAAAATAAAATAAAATAAAATAATAAAATAAAATAAAATAAAATAAAATAAAATATTAGTAAATAGAATTCAGCAATATATTAAGAAGATCATACATCATGATCAAGTGGGTTTTATCCCTGGTATGCAAGGCTGGTTCAACATCCACAAATCAATTAATGTGATACACCACATCAACAAAATGAAGAATAAAAAATCATATGGTCATATTAATAGATGCAGAAAAAGCATCTGACAAAATCCAGCAGCCATTTATGATAAAAACTCTTAGCAAAGTGGGAATAGAGGGACCATATCTCAACATAATAAAGGCCATGTATGATAAACCCAAAGCTAACATCATACTCAATGGGGAAAAGCTAAAACCATTCCACTTAAGATCAGGAACAAGACAAGGCTGTCCACTTTCTCCACTTTTATTCAACGTAGTTCTGGAAGTTCTAGCCACAGCAATCAGACAAGAAAAAATAAAATAAAAGGCATCCAAATTGGCAAGGAGGAAGTAAAATTGTCATTATATGCAGATGACATAATACTGTATAGAGAGAACCCCAAAGACTCCATCAAAAGACTATTGGGACTGATAGACGAATTCAGTAAGGTAACAAGATACAAAATCAATATTCAGAAATCAGTTGCATTTGCATATACCAATAATAAACTATCAGAAGGAGAAATTAAGAAAACAGTCCCATTTACAATTGCTTCAAGAACTATAAAATACTTAGGAATAAATTTAACCAAAGGAGTAAAAGACATGTACTCAGAAAATTATAAGACACTGAAGAAAAAAATAAAAGAAGATACCAATAAATGGAAACACCTACCATGTTCAAAGATAGGAAGAATTAATATAATTAAAATATCCATATTGCCTAAAGCAATATATAGATTCAATGCAATTCCTATCAAACTACCAAGGGCATTTTTTCACAGGAATAGAAAATATAATCCTAAAATTCATATGGAACCATAAAAGACCCCAAATAGCCACAGCAATCCTGAGAAATAAGAACAAAGTTAGGGGTATCACGCTACCAGACATCAAAATATACTATAAACCTACAGTAATCAAAACAGTATGGTACTGGCATAAAAACAGGCACATATATCAATGGAACAGAATAGACAGCCCAGAAATAAATCCATGCATATATGGGCAGTTAATCTATGACAACAGAAGCTAGAATTTACACTGGGATAAAGATCATATATTTAATAAATGGTGCTGGGAAAATTGGACTTACACATGCAAAAATATATGAAACTGGATGACCTCTTTACGCCATATACAAGAACAAATTCAAAATGGATTAAAGACTTAAATGTAAGACCTGAAACCATAAAACTCACAGAAGAAAATATAGGGAGTAAATTTGCAGACATTATCCTGAGCAATATTTTTACTGATACATCTCTGTGGGCAAGGGAAGTAAAAGAAAAAATGAACATATGGGATTACATCAAATTTAAACGTTTTTTTCACAACAAAGAAATCCATCAATGAAACAAAGAGGAAGCCTACTGAATGGGAGAAGATATTTGTCAATGATATATCTGATAAGGGGTTAATATCCAAAGTTTCTAAAACACTCATGCAACTCAACACCAAGAAAACAAACAACCCAATTAAAAAATGGGCAGAGGATATGAAGAGACATTTCTCTAAAGAGGACATGCAGATGGCCAACAGGCATGTGAAAAAATGTTCACTGATCATTAGGGAAATGCAAATAAAAACCACAATGAGATATCACCTTACCCCGGTCAGAATGGCTATCATCAATAAATCAACAAACAAGTGCTGGCGAGGCTTTGGGGAAAAGGGAACCTTGCTACACTGTTGGTGGGATTGCAGATTGGTGCAACCACTATGGAAATCAGTATGGAGGTATCGTGAAAAACTGGAAACGGAACTACCTTTTGACCCAGCAATTCCACTCCTAGGTATTTATCCTGAAAAACCCAAGACACTAATTTGAAAAATATATGCACCCCTAGTTCATTACAGCGCTATTTACAATAGCCAAGATTTGTAAACAATCGAAATGTGGTAGATGACTGGATTAAGAAACTGTGGTACAGGATATGAAAGACAGTTCAGGGAATTTAATAATGTTGTAAATATTTTGTGGGGTGTCATATGGTCACATGTCTTGTTAGGGAGACCACTTCATGGATGGAATAGAGGCTTGATCACTGCACTGTACACCTGAAGCTGATGTTGTATAATATTGTATGCCAACTGTAATTGAATATATAGATAGTCATGGGATGTGGATTATACTGTGGAAGGGAGTCAAAGGAATTGTAATAGATATGTATGATACAGGGAGAAGAGTGGGGTGGCGAATTGGGGAAGGGGTGTTGTCACTTTGAGGGGTAAAAAGTATAACTATTGCACTGTGTTGTACACCTGAAGCTAATTTTTTAAAAAAAATGTTTATTTCACAATAAAAGAATAAATAAATAAATAAATAAATAAATAAATAAATAAATAATAAATAGGACAAGCCGAGTGGCACATTGGTTAAGAGCTGGCTTTGGGATGCCAGCAGCCCCAGTTCAGATCCCACATATGAGGGCCAGTGACACTGCCCTCTACAGCAAACAACAGCTCCACCTGGAGCTGGGCTGTGGGAGCCCCAGCAATGGTGTAGGCCGCAGCCTTTGCTGCAGGGGGCTGCGATTGGCTACAGTGAGTGGCCAGCAGCCAGCATGAGTGGCTGGCAGCCAGCGTGAGCTGCCAATAGCCGCAGTGAGCGACCATCCAGAGGCCGGAGACCTATCTGCCTCATCCGGGAAGAATGCAATGACGATACCAAGTTGGGCCAGTGAAGCAATATCCTCTGCAACTAGACTGAAGAACAAAAAGACAGCAACTTGTCTGTTCCCCTTCCCTGATTCCCCAACGCTGTTCCCCTCCCCCAATTCCCCAATAAAATCTTTTAAAAAATAAATAAATAAAAAGTAAATAAATAAATAAATAAATAAATAAATGGAAACTGGTACATTTACACAATGGAGTATTACGCAGCTATAAAGAAGAAAGAAATCGTACCATTTGCAATGATATGGATGGACCTAGAGAACATTATGCTAAGTAAAATAAGTCAGTCAGAGAAAGACAAATACCACATGATCTCTTATATGTGAAATCTGAAGAACTGAATAAACGAGCAATGTAAACAGAAATAGTCTTAGAGACACAGAGTTGGTAACTACAATAATACCACAGGAATAGAAGAAATAGTTTGGGGAATATAATCAATAATGTGGTAAATATTTTTTAGGAGACCAGATGGGCTCATGTCTTGTTAGGGAGTCCACTTCATGAATGGTGTAGAGGCCTGACCTCTACACTGTACATCTGAAGCTGCCACTGAATAATATTATATGTCAACTATAATTTAATACATATATAGTCATGGGCTATGGAGTATAGAGTGGGAATGGAATCAATGGAATTGTAATAGATATGTATGATATCGGGGGTGGAGGGGCAGTGAATGTAGGGAGGGGGGAATGTCACTTTGTAAGTGGTGAAAAGGATAACTATTGCATTGTTTTGTACATCTGAAACTAACAATAAAAATAAATAAAAAATGACACAAAAAAATATTTAGAGATGTTTTATGGCCCAGCATGTGATCTATCTTGAAGAATGTTTCATGTGCATTTAAAATTCTTTAAGAAGAATTTATAGTTCTTGGGTATTTAAGTCAAGTTGATTATCAGTTAACAGTGTGGTTAAATTTTTCTGAATCTTTAGATTTTTGCCATTCTAATTCTATAAATTACTGAGAGAAGGATGTTGACATCATCAACTGTGGTTGTTCTTAGGTACATATACATTTAGAATTGATCTACTTTCCGGATTAAACATTATGAAATGTTTTCCTTTATCATCATTTTTTGTCTTGGAAGTCCACTCTTTATCTGATAGTAATATAGTCATTCCAGTTTTCTTATGCTTACTCTTTGTATGGCATATCTTTTCTCATATTGTTATTTTCAACCTCTCTGCACCTTTATATTTAAAATGCATCCTTGGGCCTGCTGAGTGGTGCCCTGGTTAAGAACTGGCTTGGGATGCCGGCTCTGAGCAGCAGGACCCCAGTTCTGATCCCACGTATGAGGACCAGTGACACTGCCCTTTACAGCTAAGATGGTGAAACAGCTCCACCTGGAGCTGGGTTGCTGTGAGTCGCCAGGTGACATTGTAGCTGCAGCTCCTGCTGCAGTGGGCTGCCATAGGCTACAGTGAGTGGCTGGCAGCCAGCATGAGCGGCTGGCAGGGGCAGCCAGTGTGAGCTGCCAGAGCTGCTGTGAGCAGCCATCCAGAGGCCGTCGACTGATCTGCCTCAGCCTGGAAGAGCAAAATGATGATACCAACATGGGCCAGTGAAGCAATGTCCTCTACAACTAGACTGAAGAACAAAAAAGGACAGCAACTTGTCTGTTCCCCTCCCCCAATTCCCCAATAAAATCTTTTTTAAAAATTTAAAAAATAAATAAATAAAATGCATCCTTGTAAACATCATATAGTAGGGTCGTGTTTTTAAATCCAGTCTGAGAATCTCTGCTTATGATTGTTCCCCTGAATATAATGTGTCCATTTTATTTGACTGTTAAATCTTTTGGTGTTTTGATTATAAATTATATCTACAAGAAAATATAATAAGAAGTTATTACAGCTTTATGAATAATAGGAAAATGGTGACCTACCCTCTTCTAGGAGACAGAGGACCCCTAGCCCTGTGACTCTGTCTATCCTCAACCTACCTGAGGCTCTGTAAAATGGGGACAGTCAAGTCCACCTTACACGGGCTGCTGTGGAGCTCACAGCTATAAATACCCGTCTAGCTGGAAGGATGTCACTTGTGCTTTAGGGTTTCAATCTACCTAAAGCCCCTGAGTGCTCTGTGCCACCAACATCCCACTCATGATGAGCATGGGCAGACTTGCTCTCCCCCTACTAGTTAGCAGCAGCACCTCACCATATCCATGTCGCTTCGAGCCTCTCCCACCTGAAGGTTTGAGGCTTCCTTTCCTCTCCAACAAGAGTTTGTCTCATTCAGTCTCAGGGCTGTACAGGGAGCCTTGTGGGTGCTCTGTATTTTCTGAAAAGGGATCACTGGGTTCTGCCATAGTTTCCACCAAAGAAGGGCAAAGTGTCCCTGTATTACTTACAGACATTAGAGGAAAATGCACTGACTTTGGAGTCAGGCAGGCTTGAGTTTGCAGCCCCTACTGTGTGCCCTTACCTGCTGAGCCACCTGGACTTCCTAATTGACATCTAATGGGAGCGACTTGGTTGTCATCCTTCTAAAGCCACTTGATCTATTAAGAAAATATCAAAATATTAAGAGAAATAAAATGTGTTAGCCAAGACCAGCAAATAATTTCATACTATTCAAAAAGACTGTCACTCTATCACTGTGGAAAACAGACCAATTTCCCACATCAACCACCTTATAGGTACAGATGAAGAAACTGAGGTTCAGAGAGATTAGTTACTCTATCTAAAGGCAACAAGTTTATTTTTATTTCTATTGTTATTGCTGTTTGTTTTAACTGTGATCATCACATTAAACTCGATTTTACTTAAGGGCCTCCCTTGACCCTGATCCGTGGTGAAATTCATCTCCCACATTCCTGCTGACTCACAAACTATTAAGCAACTACCACAGGCAGGAACCCAACTAGACCCTGAAGATGCAAAGATGAATGGTACACAGGTCCTAGATCTTCCAGAGCTTAAGTTCTAGTGTAAAGACAAACAGATAAAGTACCAATACCATTAATCCATTCGGCAGGCCACCAATGTTTATTGATCCCATAGGAGTTGGGAGTGCATGCATCTCCAAATAAGACAGCATGGCTGCCTCCTCAAAGCTCACAACCTCACTGATAATATAGAGAAATAAACCAAATCCCAACACAGAATGAAAAGCGAGAGTTTCCAGGGCCTCCAATTAGGGATCTGTGTTTTGGAAGATTGAGGATATCAGCAGAACATATGATGTTTGCCCTGGGTCTTTGAGAATCATTAGGTTACTGGGCATAGGGGCAGAAAGAACAGCACCTTCAAAGGCAGAAGTGAGAATGGGTCAGGGGTATTCGGGGAACAGGCGTATTTGTTAGAGTCCGGAAAAAAACAAGGGACAAGGAAGGGAGTGATTCAGTCTAGGAGATCTGAGCACACAGTGTGAAGGCCAAGATAAGACGTTTCAAATTTATCCCATGGGTAGCAAAAAACCAGCAAGTGCCTGACAGATCAGATATGATTTTTGAATGTTTGATTGTTTTCTTTTGTTTTAAGAAAGAGTACACCATCAGCAGGATGAAAAATGAAGAGCTGATGTATGACTAGGGAAGAACATGGGTGAGGAATAATGGGAGCATGAACTCAGGCCATGGCATGGAAAAGGCAGAAAGAGATTAGAGTCAGGAGACATGTGTGAGCTCAGAACTGTACGACTTGCAGCTAATTGCTTATAAATCATAGTTAATCTTGATTGAGGCCTGCTCTGCCCTTGGTTGGTATTAGGCATTTCATCTGCACTGTCTCATTCAGTACTCACAATAGCCTTATGAGTTATGTATTTGTAAATTGCACTTTGCAGACCTGGAAACAGAGGCTTGGATCTGGCCCCAGTTCTGTCCAGCTCCAAAGTAACAACAGTGCCTCCCACATTGGATGTGCATGAAAAAGAGGAAAGAGGGACACCAAGTTTTCCAGCTTGGAAAAGGCTTTTGTGAAAAGGAGGTGAATTCACAAGTGGACATGTGGGAGCTGGGTGGCCATTGTACAGCCCACTGCATATACGAATCCAGGACTCAGAGAAGGATCTTTGTTGAACCCGGAGATAGTGGGTCTGACCCATTGTGGGAAGTTAAAACTCTGACAATGGATGATATAATCAGTGAAAGAGTAGAGAACACAAGAAGAGGACAAGGACAGAGCTCTGGGTGATTCTGACATTCCAAGCAGGTGGAGAAGAACCTGTGGAGGAGGATGATGAGAGGTAGCTGAAGAAGCAAGAGGAAAACCAGGATGGCCATGCTCCCATCCCTTCCAGGGGTTCTGTCGGTTTGGGTTTTCTCTGCTGAGGAAAGCTTGGTATAATCTGTAAACTTGGATTTCAGAATATAGCTCCAACTACCAATCCAACAAACAAAAAAACACCTGACCCACCAGCCCCTTGATGGTTCTCTGTTACCCTCAAGATAAAGTTTAAATTAAGACATTGAAATTACACCAGTCTAGGGTTGCTCTCTCAGAAATGCCACTTTTTACACTTGAGTAAGAGCTTTTATTTCTGTACTTGGAGCAGACCCCTGCAAATGACAAGAGTCTCCCCTAGTGCCACATTGAGTCATTAGTGTAGGAAGCTGTCAAAATGTGTTTCAAAGTCCAAACAGGTCATGCCAGCCTGTTCACCCCTTCAGAATGCTCTGATAAATGGGACAGGCTGGGTTTCCCTCATAGAAACCATTTTGCTCCCTGCAACTGTGCCAATCACAAATCACGTCTCAGCTATGGGATGGTCTAGATCAGTTATGTCCGATAGAAATATAATGTGAGCCACAAATGAGAGCCACAAATGAGAGCCACAGATATACAGATGTATATAGATTGGGAGGGAAGAAATGAAACTGTCTGTGCTCAAAAATGACAAGATTGTCTGTGTATAAAACCCCAAAGAAGTGACAAAAAAAACACCTCCTGCAGTCTTTTTTATAAGCATATCAAAGTTGCAGAATACAAGGTTAATATGCAAAAGTCTATTGCTTTCCTATATACCAGAAATGAACAATTAGAAATCTGAAATTTAAAATAATACACTTTATAATGGCACCAAAAACAATAAAAAATACAGGTATAAATCAAACTATGTATGTGTAGGATATATGTACAGAAAATTATAAAACCCTGATGACATAAATGAAAGGAGATCTAAACAAATGAAAAGATAGTCTGTGTTCATAGACTAGAAGCCTTGGTGTTATTAAGATGACAGTTCTTTCCAACTTGATCTATAGAGTTAATGCAATCCCAGTTAAAATTCCAACAAGCTACTTTGCAAATATTGCCAAACTTATTCTAAAGTTTATACAGAAAGGCAAAAGACCTAGAATAGCCAACACAATATTGAAGGAGAAAAAAGCTGGAAGACATACACAACCTAACTTGTTAAGACTTGTTCAAAGCTGCAATAATCAAGACTGTGTGGTATTGGCAAAAGACTAGGCACACAGATCAATGGAACAGAATAGAGAGCCCAGAAATAGACCTACACAGATACAGTCAACTTATCTTTAACAAAAGAATAAAGGCAATTCAATGGAGAAAAGATAGTCTTTTTAAGAAATTGTGCTGGACCCATTGGACAGTGCTGTATGAAAAAAAATAATAAAGCTAGACATAGGTTTTACACCTTTCGCACAAATAACTCAAAATGGATCATAGACTTGAATGTAAAATGCAAAACTATAGAACTTCTGGATGGAAATGTAAGAGAAAAATCTATTTGACCTTGGGGTTGGCAATGAGCTTTTAGATATAACACCAGAAGCACAATTTGTGAGAGAAAAATTGATAAGTTGGGTTTCATTAAAATTAAAAACTCTGCTCTGTGAATGACAAGGATAAGGAAATTAAAAGACAAGCCACAGACTGGGAAAAAAATATTTGCAAACCACATATCTAATAAAGGACCTATATTGAAAACATGCAAAGAACGCCTACAGCTCAGCAATAAGAAAACAAACAATTCTATTAAAAATGAGCAACAGTTCTGAACAGAAATCTCACTGAAAAGGATATATAGGTGGCAAATAGCATATGAAAAGATGCTAAGCTTCATTTGTCAGTAAGGAACTGCAAACTAAACCAATAATGAGATACTACTACACACCTGTTGGAACACCTAGAACCCCACGTCTGAGCTGGTCCAAGGATGTGGAGCACAAGAACTTTCTATCATCACTAAATGCGTTGGGAACACAAAATGGTACAGGTCTCTTAGAAGATAATTTGGCAGTTTCTTACAAAGTTAAACATAGTCTCACCATATTATCGAGCAATCATGCTTCTAGGAATCTATTCAACTGATTTGAAAACTTATGTCCACACAAAAACTTGCATGCAAATATTTATAGCAGAGTTATTGATAATTGCCCCAAACTGGAAGCAACCAAGACATCCTTCCAAACTGTGGTCCATCCAGACAATGGAATATTATTCAGCAATTAAAAAGAAATGATTTCTAAAGCCAGGAAACAACATGGGGGAGCTTTAAATGCATATTGATCAGGGAAAAAAGCCAATCTGAAAGGGTTCCACTCTGTATGATTCCACTGACATGACATTCTGAAAAAGACAGTATAGGAGTAGTGAAAAGGTCAGTGGTTGCCAGGGTTTCAGGGTTTGGGGAGAAGGTTGAAGAGAGGGACTACAGAGGATTTTTTAGGGAAAGGGAACTATTCTATATGATACTGTAAATGTGAAACATGGCCATACAAAATCCATTGAACTTTACAGCACCAAGAATGACCCTAAGTGTATGCAATTCTTAAAAAGTCATTTCGGAGGTAGGAAGACTTCCAGGACAGAAAGCAAATCTATTTACTTGTATTACAAATGTGTGAAACGACCTCACTGAAGGGAGGAGGCTATGAGGCAGGGAGAGAGGAGAAACACCGTCAGAGGTAAAATGAGGTGCCAGATGGTGTAGGAATTTTAGTCCATACTAGGAACGTTGGCTCTTACTCTGAGGGACACAGGATCAGAGGACTTTGAGTAGAGGAGAGACGTAATCTGACTTGGATTTTAACAGGATCTCTCTGGCTTCTGTGTTGAGAATAAACTCAAGGGCTAGGGGAGAATTGAACCTGGGCGAGCACTTCAAGTGATAAATAATGGTGCTTGACCCAGTGTGGCAACAAGGGAGGTGCTGAGAAGGGGCTGAATTCTGAGTATATTTTGAAGGTATATCCAGCTGGATAAGGGGAATGGGAGAAATAAAGGAGACAGTGATGGTCCCAAGGTTTTGGGCCTGAGCAACGAGAAGCATGGTATTGCATTTACTGAGCTGGTGGACACTGTGGTGGGGAGTTTTAAAGGAGAGATCAGGAGCTCAGCTTTGGAAATTAACTCCTAGATGCCAACTAGACATCCAAGTGGAGAAAGCACATAGAATTTGATCCTAGTGTTAAAGAAAGAGGTTTGGGCTATAACTATAAATTTAAGGTAAAAGCAATGAGTTTTTTTAAGGGGGCAGGGGTCCCAAAAGGGAGTGAATAGGAGAACATCAAGAGAAGAAATAGAAAGTTGAACCTTACAGAAAAGGGACTCTTCACCTGCTGAGGTTGATGTGATGGCAGCTCAGGGAATGTGCTGCAGGGCATTTGTGAGGTTGCAGGAAGTTGAGAGAGGTCCTGCTGATGGGCCTCAGTTTTCTCTGCTGAGGGTAAGAGGGTCGGGACGGAAGCCTGGGGAAGGAAGTGAAACGTGGAAATACTTGTGAGGACAGCTGACCAAGAGCCAGTGGAGGCTTGTCCTCAGGCAGCACTGCAGACTCATCTGGGAGGCAGGTCATGCTTCCTCTCTGACCTTCAAGTCTCAGGATAAGCTGCCTGGTCACTGGATCCTGACATGTCAAGACCAGTTTTGTGGCCAGAAGTACCAGGATGCCAACTCCTGACACATCCCTCAGCAAGTGCCCCAGTATGTTTGCATGTCCAGCCATCCTCCCTTCTTTCCCGTACCTGCACCACCTGGGCATTCCACCTCTCCACCCCGCAGAGCTTCCTCAGCACCAGCCCTGGCACCGCCTACTGGCCATGCAGGGCAGGACTCCACTTCCCTTTCGCTGTTCCCCAGCCCACCTTTCACTCCAAAAGCTGCAGGAGTCAGAAACCATACTTGGACCCTTAGACCCCAAAGCATTTCAGACCTGCAAAACTCCCAGTTACCTTTTCAGAGAAGATACTGGGGACATTCATTCATTCCACAAATATTTATTTGGCCACCATTATGTGCAAGTGGGCCTGACACCATCTTAGGAGCTAGGGACACCGGAGAGGTCCTTGCCCTCATAAAGCTGACAATTTAGTGAGGAATTAAAGATACAGTTCCAGGGCCGGCTGAGTGGCACGGTGGTTAGGAGCTGGCTTGGGATGCCAGCGGCCCCAGTTCGGTCCCACATAAGAGGGCCAGTGACACTGCCCTCAAAAAAAAAACAACCAAAGATACAGTTCCAAATCATGCAATGTTGGAAAGGCATAAGTTTCTGAATGAGGATGTGGCTAGTGTGATGCAAGCGGGAAAGGGTTTCTCTCTGAAGACTTGATATGTAGACTGGGAATGAATGAATACAAATTGCCCAGGCAAAGAAATGGCGTCTGCTGTCCCACCTCCCTCCCCGCTACTCCACAGCCCTTTCCCTCCTCGCCTCTTGCCAAGGACCAAGGGATCTTGTCGATTTCCCTCCGCTCCCCTCTCTCTGTGAGGGCCTCCCAGGGCCCACAGCCAGGTCCTGCCCGACTGATGCCACTCTCGGTGGCTGTTCCAGCCCCACCGTGCCCTGTGGGCCTCCCAGACAAATGAAATCACACCACACTTCTGACCGTCCTCCTCACTTGCACGTCCAGCTCAGCTCCTATTCCTATGGCGGGACTGGGACATGTAGGGAGGGACCAGGCATCAGGGCCGTCCTGTCTGTCCTTCCCAGCTGGAATCATATGTTCACCTGTGCTGTCAGGTATAGGTTTCAGAATATAAGGTGCGACTATATATTGTAATTAATATGAATGGCCACTATTGAAAATAATGGGATTAGAGGGCTTCTGAGAAGAGACACCATGTGAAGACACAGTGCGAAGGCAGCTGTCTGCAGCCAGGAAAAGGGCTCTCACCAAACACTGACCATGCCAGCACCTTGATCTTGGACTTCGTGTAACCATAATATTTTGGGCCCTACTGCCTGCAAATGTCCCTACACCAGACATTCACTGTCTTCCCATTCCCCCTGCATCTCTTGTGCATGAGAAGATCCCAGCATACTCTCCATGGCCCAAAGGTATCTTTGGATTGCAGTCCTGCCCTTTGGGTCAGACCAGGCCAGCACTTGATCAGCCCCCTCTGGACTCCAGTCTGCTTCACACTGAGAGAACATGTCCGTTATCTTTGTCCATTCATCCTTCACCATTCCAATGCGTTCCCCCAACTTTGTTTCAGCTGTTTCTGGTCACAGAGCTCCCATCTCTGTAGACTACCTCACCTCTCAACTTGAGAACCTCACAAATTCCTTTAAAATTCCCAGGCTCTTACACATCTAACACTTCCACGACCACCATTTCACTCCCTGCTGAGGCCAAGCATGAAGCCCCAGCGCTATGGTTTAAAAACCCATTTAATTGCCACAATGCAGGTCTTAATAACCCATTCCTGGTCTCCCCATTGCTCCTTAGAGTTCGTTTTACTTGGCATGCGTTACTTGACAGAAAACATGGATGTCCACATTTCACCTGACTGCCCTAAAAATTATTTCCTTGAAAGAGAATTTATTCTTGTTTTACTTATCCTTTGATAATGAGCTTCACATAATCATTATGAAGCAGGTAATTGTGTGCAGAATTACTGAATAAATAAGATGGGTTTGATTTGAAGATATGGCATAGCCAGGAACACAATAATACTACAGGTATGTATAGAACACTGATAAGTTCTCGAAAGATAACAAAATTTTTCTAAAGAGTTCTGTGGTCTTATCTCTCTGAAACCTTTAAACTTGGCAGTAAATGAAGAAGCTGAAATTTCTGTTGATACCCTAATAGTTTTTATATTGTCCAAGAGTTTTAATAGCTACCTTTCAGCATCGATGAAACATTGGATTACATGGAAAAGATTACAAAAATTAATTTAAAACCATCATCTAGTATGTGATGTAAAAGTCAAATTCATGCCTTTAATAAAGTTGTATTCCAGAACTCAAGCATAAGGTATATATTTAAAGGTAGTCATTTTGGGCCGGCCGAGTGGCACGATGGTTAAGCGCTGGCTTGGGAAGCCAGCGGCCCCGGTTCGGTCCCACATGTGAGGGCCAGTGACACTGACCTCAAAAAAAAAAAAAAGTAGTAATTTTAAGATTCATTTGCTCAGTAATACCTTGGCATAATGTATTTAATCAAATTATTATTCTGAGCAAAGTTATGTAGGCAATACAATTCAGTTTTCATAGTGTCCTTGCAAACAGACAATTTAAAGAAAAAAGAGGCAAAAATGTTTATTGAAAATGTGTTAATGATGCTAACAAATTAGGAATCCCTTTATTATAACAGATAACAGTAATTTCTCCAATGTAGAAAATATTCCAAAAAAGGAATTGTTCACTTCAATTGTGAGTCTCATATCAACCCATCAACCTGATATTTCAAATTTTTTTTAAAAATTGGCTACAACCATATCATTTTTAAAGAAAATTCTACAATACAGATAGAGGGTTATGGCCTTTTTAGTATTTAGATTTCATATAGAATTTGGAAAATTGTGAAGAACATGGACTATCTATTAGGTGAAATTTTACAAGTGAAATTAACTGATGACCATAGCAAGGAAAGTGATATTAGACATCCGTGGATGAGAGAACGGAGACTTTAATCTATTTTCTCAGTCTGGTGTGAATCCTGCTGAAGTTGAAGCAAGTTTGCAGCAAAAATATACCAGATAGCTTTCTGAAAATTTTGTAGCTTTCAAGATGTATCACACCTGGATAATATTGGTCACTAACGGAGACTATCATGTCTCAAATGAAAATGTATTTAAAATGGCCCAACCAAGACTAGAAAACCATCAGTTTTTAAGAAAATGAAATAGTAGATCAAGTTAAAGGCCAAAATTAGCATAAAGAGTTTTGTTTCAATGAAAGTAAGGCAATGAATGGCATGACAAATTATTATACCCCAGTGACTCTGAGTTCTTAATTATTGTAGCTAAAAATGTAAAGTGCTAGTTTATGTTTAACAATTTGATTTATGTGACTTCTACAGAGTGACTACTTATTGTAATTGCTTTTATTAATAAACAACATATCAACTGCAATTTTTAACTGTGGATGAAGCACCTTTTCTAATTCTCATAAGAATGCCATGGGAGCTGGCAGTGTCGGGGCACACAGGGGCTATTAAAAGAGCCTCTGGAGAGTGCAGTGTGGTTTCCAGGACCCCTGGTCTGAGCTCTCCCATTTCAGGGGCTGTGACTCAGGTATTTTTTTTTTTTTTAAGATTTTATTGGGGAATTGGGGGAGGGGAACAGCATCGGGGAATCGAGGAAGGGGAACAGACAAGTTGCTGTCTCTTTGTTCCTCAGTCTAGTTGCGGAGGACGCCGCTTCACTGGCCCATGTTGGTATCGTCATTGTACTCTTCCCGGATGAGGCAGATGGGTCGCCAGCCTCTGGCTGGTCGCTCACAGCAGCTATTGGCCGCTCACACTGGCTGCAAGCCGCTCACTCTGGCTGCAGGCTACTCACTGTAGCCTATGGCAGCCCACTGCAGCAGGGGCTGCAGCCTACACCGTTGCTGGGGCCTGCACAGCCCAGCTCCAGTTGGAGCTGCTGTTAGCTGTAGAGGGCAGTGTCACTGGCCCTCATATGTGGGATCCGAACCGGGGCTGCTGGCATCCCAAAACCAGCTCTTAACCAATGCGCCACTCGGCTGGCCCTCAGGTATTTTTGACAGCAAGAAAATCTGTCCTATGTGTAAAGCTCCTGGGAGAAGGTGCATCTGTTTGAGAGACAGATGAAAGCCACTGTCAGAAGTAGGTAAAGAGCCTTGGTTTGTAAAACGCTTCTTAAGGTGTTAGGTTCAGACAGTTAGGTGCTAAGATGGGGGCAGGGGGTGAATAGACCAGCGGGTCACAGGGTCAGAATCATTTCTAGTGATGACACATTGCAAGCTGCTAGCATATGACTTTCTATTTCTCTGCCACCACCCTGCCCCTGCTGGTGGAAGGGTGCGGGGCAGGAGGGGTGTTGCTGAGAGACCTCCACCCACAGCCTCATTACCCCAGAGCAGATCTGTCTCCAGGGCAGGAAGTCCCCAGATGTGGGACAGACTCTCAGGTCCCACAGGAACCCCCAGGTTTGCCGGGCTTTCCGAGAGTTGGGATGAGGCAGCAGCTCAGGGAGCTTGGGCAATTGCGCCCTTTCCCAGGGAGGAGGCACCTGGGCTTACTCAGAGGGTGGGCCCAGTCTCAGCCCAAGTCTGGTCTCACCTGAGCTCCTCTTGGTGCTATGGACTGAGCTGGGCGGCAGGGAGCCTGAGAGCTCTGCCCCTCTCCTTCTCAACACCTTTTGTTAGGGGCCCAGCTTTCCTCTTCTCTCGTGGAAGCCAGAGCCTGAGGCTCTGTTCCTGGGAGGGGGTGGCCTCCAGCACAGGGAGAGTGGAGGCCCAAGAGGCAGTGGCTGGAGGACAGGCCAGGGGCCTAGAGTGAAAGGAGGGAGCTGCCTGCACCGGAGCTGCACCGGACCCCAGGTATTTCTGAGTGTGAGTGTGCGTGTTTCTTCCTGGGAAGCCCTTTCCCATGGAAGGATCTGGACTCAATCAGGTTACAATGTTAACATAGTGGAGAACATTCCTCTGACCTTCCCTCTGGAATTCTCCCTACAAATAAGAAAAGTTTCTGTTCTAAATTCTTGTAAATGAGTTTGGTTAGATCATTACTGGTCTCTCTTACCAACGCTGTGGGTCCTGCGTTTACCTCTATCCTAGTTCTTCCCTTTCTGTCTAGCCCTGAGTCCCTATCTATTATGTCCTGCTTGTCTCCTTTTCTGGTATTTCGTCTTTTTTTTTCCAGTATACAGAATGTACAGCAATGTCAACCCAGGGGCTGAACTTTGGTTCCAGCCTCTCCTGCCCATGCAGTGTTTGCAATTGGAGGTGGGAGTGGGGTGGGAGATACCTCTGGTATGATCAGGGGCTGGGCTCAAGGCTTGCAATTTCAGCTGTATGATGGGACACCTCAGGACAGCATTTGTCACATTGACATTCATGGTTGGAGAAGCACCATGGTCAAGTGACCAGGGCTCAAACCTCCTGCTGACCAGAATTTATTGCTGGTTTCCAGGTAGCTTTGCAGGAGGCCAGCCTACAGGGCTTCCATCTTGGGCACGTTAATCCCCGCCTCTCATTTGGCCCACAAGGGAGGTTGAACACGGTCCCACGTGCTTATTAGGTGCCTGTCCTCATCCGTGATGGGCTCATTTTGTCTTCAGTGCACAGTTTTCTCAAACGAATGGAATCCTGGGTATTATTTACCAGGAGATTGCTTGTCCCGATCCAGGAAGTGCCTACATACTCAAATCTTAAATCATGGTTCCAAACATGTTCTACCTGGGCTACTGGTGATAATATAAAAACTCTGGAGAGCAAGGGTCAGTGCCATTTTATCTCAAACCTTCTATAGTTTCTCAGTAAGATACTTGGGAGAAGAGTTGATGTTTTGGTTGACAACTCATGGAGCTGATATTTCATTTTGATTGAGCACAATGTAAGAATTCATTTCTGCCTGAGAGCAGAAAAGATTTGTGCAGCTGGAAAGGACCACAGAGGACCTGGGCCCACCTTGAGACCCTCCACCATTGAAACTTAGGCAGATGGTGGAGAAGTTCCAGACAAAGGCTATGAAGTCAGACAGACCTGGGTGTGACCCAGCTCTGCTCCTACTGGTTGAGTAACTTTGGGCAAGTGACTTAGATTCTCTGAGGCCCCATTTCCTGATGAAAAGAGTGGGTCTCATAGAGTACTGTGAGGAAAATTTGATGGACTATCTAGGGAGTCCTCAGAAAATATGTGGAATGTAGGATGTGATCAGTAAGTGGTAATTATTGCTATTATTATTCTCTTAAGATGAAGTTAGTTGAGCATCTGCTGGGCTTTTTGTGGGGTAGAGGATCAAATTAGATGATCTAACACACCTCTGACTCTCAAATAGTGCTGGGGATGAAGCCCAGCCCTGCCCTTACTTTAGTTCACTTCTTGTGAGCCTCAGTGGGTTCACTTATAAAAGTGGGGTTAAGAATATCTTATAGGAATTTTTAAAGGATTAAATATAAAATGAAGGCACTAGATGTGAGAGTATCTACACAGGGTTTATTCACAAAAGCTACTCAAGGATTTTAGGAATTGTTATGATCTGTGCTGGAAGGCGTAAAATGAGGTACTGGGCTCTTCCCCCTTGGGGCTGTCAGGGTAAGAGGTGGGGGGAGAGGGTAGTGGCTAGACAGGTGTTGAAGAGCGCCTGCTGAGGGTCAGGCTGCGTGCTGGGGACACTGAGAAGCCTGGCTAGGTACTACCTCTCAGGAGACCCACAGTTTGGCAGGAAGGCAGATGGGGTGTCATACAGTAGGGCAGATGCTCCATTTGAAGAGTGAGCCTTGTTGGATTAACTGTTAGCATCTCTCCTAGGTCTTTAGTCCACACTCTTCTCATTGGTGTCCTGGGACCACGTGACAATGCTGCCGTGGCTTCTTCTTTTCTCAGCTCTTGGTCTCCAGGCCTGGGGTAAATTTTCTTTCATCGGGTCAGAAGTGCTTTTGGCATCAGCCCCAGCCTGGTTTCACTTGCAGATTGTCCTCTCCAGGCTCATCATTGCTCCCCACCAGTCCCGTGTTCCCCTTTCAGGCCCAGCTCAGGTCTCTCCTCCCTGCTGAGACAGGCTCTAGTCTTCACAGTCTCTCCACACTGCTCAGCAGATCTTGGCCTCAGGGTCATGGTCATGTACATGTTCCTGATTATTTCACAGGAGGACAGAATCTCAGAACCATGGTGAAGATCTTTAGCAACCTTGTCTTGTAGACAGAGAAACAGGCCGTGTGTAGCAGTGACTTGCCGAAGGTTATCTGACAACTTTGGGGACGCCACAAAGTGTAGTGGTTCTGAACGTGGCTCTGTGGCCAGACAGCCTGGGTTGGAATCCAAGTCCATGGCTTAGACTAGTGACGTAATGTCTCTGAGCCTTAGTTTCTCATCTGTCTAGAGGGAGTAATTTGCTTTGCCTTGCTTGTCTTATAATTTTGTTTTTTAAAGAGTTTATTGGGAAATTGGGGGAGGGGAACAGACGAGTTGCTGTCATTCTGCTCCTCGGTCTAGCTGTGGAGGATGTCGCTTCACTGGCCCATGTTGGTATTATCATTGCTGTCTTCCTGGGTGAGACGGTCACTTGCCAGCCATTGGACAGCCCCTCATAGAGGCTCATGGCCACTCACGAAAGTGCACGCCAGCTACCAGCAAGCTCCACTGCAGCCCACACTGTCTCTGGCAACTCACGGCAGCCCAGCTCCAGGTCAAGCTGTTGTTCACTATCTTAGCTGTAGAGGGCACAGTGTCACTGGCCCTTATTTAAGATCTGAACCAGGGCCCTGCCACCCAGAGCTAGCATCCCAAGCCAACTCTCAACCAATGCGCCACTCTGCCGGCCCTGTAAAATTGTTTTAAGCCACAAAGCTGAGAGTGTCCTTGAAAATGCTTTGTAACTTACAGAGCTGGCCTGTGGGAGGTGATGTTGGTGCCATTGCTGGTTCTAGTGGTTATAGCTCCCCTTAGGTACTGGACAGGCAGAGAGGGATGAGGCACACTTTTGATGTTTAACCCTCAATTCATCCTATCTATAAAACCCAGTTTGTGAGGGTAGCCCCAACAGTCTGCAAATTTCTATGTTTCAAGGACCTCGTCTGGATCAATAGGTGCTTCATATTGTATAGATGTTAGATCACAATGTTGATGACCATTTTGGCACATGACACTGTGATCTATTACTAGGTAAGTAGGTGACCATGGAAGGCAGAGCTGCTTAGATAGGGGGCAGAGGGCCTGCAGTGCACCTGGCATGGAGGGAGGGTGGGGGAGGTGGGAGCATGAGGGCTTCATTGGGGCAGACAGGAGAGGCAGTGGCAGGGTGAGGCTAGAGACATCTGTGGTTCCCTTCTGCCTTGTTTCCTAGAGGAAGTCAGGGACCTGGGGAGCTGAGAGGCCGTGGACAGGGGCTGGGGACATATGCCTCTGAGCTGGTCTGGGTGTTCTCCAGGGACCAGCACCAAGCGCAATGTTCCTTTGCAGGGGTTTCCGAACGGTTCTCCTGGAGTGAAACCCAAGCAAGAGAAGTGTCAGAGCAGCTTCTGGACCTGTTTGTTGGCGTCTCACAACTCATCTGCAAGGGTCGCAGTGGTGAGGTGGCTTGGGGATTGGCTGGGGCTTCTTAGGTGCAGCTCTGGGGGTCAGTGAATTGGGGGGAATCCCAAGATGGTGTCTGCCAATGACTGCCATGGATTGTCCTGAGTCTCCCAGGAAGGAGAGATGACATGGGGAGAAAACACAAGGCCCTGGTCCCCAGCTCTCAGTGGGAGGGTGGAGACACCTTGTCCCTCAGAGAGCTCCCAAGGGCCCCAAGATGGGGACAGAAAGGGAGCTTCAGGGAGTCCTTGTGGGGCTCTCACAGCTCTGCCCACAGGGAATGTTCATCTGAAAGAGAGAGACACGTACCTGACGCTCATGGAACCTCCTTGGGCTGTGGACCCCGGGGAGCCATAGTTTGAGGAGAGTGGTAGAACAATTCTTAAGAGTCACCATTCTGAGGGGAGGGCTGGACAAAGGACATGTTCAGCAACTAGGGCAAATGCCAACGAGGACTATGTTTCCTCAGAGAAGGCAGCTGAGGCCCCGCGATTGGGCAGGGTGTCACTGGGGCTGCTTTCTGAAGATGGGAGCGTGAGCCACCACAGAGCAGTTGAGGGTGGGGTGTCCTGTAGGGAAATACAAGAAGCCAGTGTTTGGAGAACAAGGCGATTGGACATCCAGGCTGAATGCAGAGTCTGATGGGATTTTTTTTTTTTTTAGCCTATGCGGACTATTGGAGATGTGAATGGGAGGCTGTGGGTGGTGAAGACCTCCCCCAGGCCTGTCACATCACAGTGGGTGGGGCAGGAGAGGCCCTGGAGTGGAAGGATGAGGACTGCCTGGGCAGCTGCTCAGGATGGGGGTAGGACCTGCCACATACCATCCTTTGGTCCCTCTGCAGGTGCTCCCACCATTGTCTCCCGCAAGGAGTGGGGGGCCAAATCACTGACCTGTAGCGGCCAGCTGACCCCACCTGTGCCCTACATCATCACGGATCAAGTCATGGGGATGGAGTGCCAGGAGCAGAATGACTGCAGCCAGAAGCTGCGGGACCTTCAGTCCCGCTCTGTTTACACCCAAGGCCAGTGTGAAGTGGCCTACAAGTAAGAGTCCACATTCAAGTTACCCCTCTGAGGGGGCCTCCTGCCTTCCCTTCTCTGTTTTTCCCATTTCTATTACTTTTAAAATATAACTTAAAAAAAGTTAAAAAAACAAACAGAATCTGAAATCCTCTGTGGTCCTTAGGGAGGTTGCTGTGGGCCATTTATTCAGATGTGGTTTTGGAGGCTGGGAGCTCCTGGGATCTCCTCAGGGGATAACCACAGCTGTCCCTTTGCAGCTCGGGGGACATTACAGTTCACAAAAACCTTCACAAGAATTACCCAAATCATTCGAGGAATGGATAGGAGAAATATTACTGCCCTGATGCACAGGTGAGAACGTCGTGGTCTGGGGAAGTTAGAGGATTTGCTGAAAGTCATACAGCTAGGCAGTGTGGACCCAGAGCTCTTCCCACGCTGCCTGTTAGCCCAGCACCTCTTCCACTTGTGCACACAGACAGGGCTTTGACCCTGAGAAGCAGCCCCTACCAGCTACCCTGAAGGCCACCTCACAGTGAGCCTGGGGTCCCACAGGAAGAATGACATTGGGGGATACAGGGTGGAGAGCCCCAAGTTCAAACAAGTGTGAGTCATGGAGACCTGAGTTGTGCATTGAGGAGTATCCACTCTGAGAATTATCAGCAGAGGCCCAACCCTCTTTTTTCCCCCTCAAGAATGAGGAGATGTGTCCATAGGTGTATATTTGTAGAAGGAGAGAGAGAAAGTGGAAATAGGGCTTCCCCTTCTCCTGAATTCTAAAGGCAAACGTAAGAGATGTATTCATTTTAGAAAGGATAACCCATATCTTCCTTTTTTTTTATTCTTTTATTCTTTTATTGTGAAATAAACATTTTTTTAAAACATGAGCTTCAGATGTACAACACAGTGCAATAGTTATACTTTTTACCCCTCAAAGTGACAACACCCCTCTCCCAATTTGCCACCTCACTCCCCCCATATCATACATATCTATTACAATTCTTTTGACTCCCTTCCACAGTATAATCCATATCCCATGACTATCTATATATTCAATTACAGTTCGCATACAATATTATACAACATCAGTTTCAGGTATACAGTGCAGTGATCAAGCCTCTACTCCATCCATGAAGTGGTCTCCCTAACAAGACATGTGACCATCTGACACCCCACAAAATATTTACAACATTTTTATATTCCCTGAACTGTCTTTCCTATCCCTGTGGCAATATTGTAGTTACCTGTTTATGCTGTCTAATCCCTTCTCCTTCTCCCTCATCCCCCTCCCAACTAGCAACCCTGTTTTTCCTCTATATCTATGAGACTGTTTCTGTTTACTTTGCTCATTCATTCAGTTTTTCAGATTCCACATATAAGTGAGATAATGTGGTATTTGTCTTTCTCCAACTAACTTATTTAATTTAACATAATAGTCTCTAGGTCCATATCGTTGCAAATGGTATGATTTCATTTTTCTTTATAGCGGAGTAGTATTCCATTGTGTAAGTGTACCACAGTTTCTTAATCCAGTCATCTACTGATGGGCATTTCGGTTGTTTCCAAGTCTTGGCTATTGCAAATAGGGCTGCAATAAACATAGGGGTGCATATATTTTTTCAAATTAGTGTCTTGGATTCTTCTGGGTAGATACCCAAGAGTGGAATTGCTGGGTCATACGATAGTTCCATTTCCAGTTTTTTGAGATACCTCCATACTGATTTCCATAATGGCTGCACCAATTTGCAGTCCCACCAACAGTGCACCAGGGTTCCCTTTTCTCCATACCCTCACCAGGACTTGTTGTTTGTTGATTTATTGATGATAGCCATTCTGACTGGAGTGAGGTGATATCTCATTGTGGTTTTTATTTGCATTTCTCTGATGATTAGTGAGGTTGAACATTTTTTCATATGCCTGTTGGCCATCTGTATGTACTCTTTAGAGAAATGCCTCTTCGTATCCTCTGCCCATTTTTTAATTGGGTTGTTTTTTTTTTTGGTGTTGAGTTTCATGAGTGTTTTATTAATTTTGGATATTAACCCCTTATCAGATATATCGTTGGCAAATATCTTCTCCCATTCAGTAGGCTGCCTTTTTGTTTTATTGATGATTTCCTTTGCTGTGAAAAAACTTTTAAGTTTGATGTAATCCCATATGTTCATTTTTTGTTTTATTTCCCCTGCCTGAGGGGATATATCAGTAAAAATATTACTCAGGGTAATGTCTGCAAACTTACTTGTCACGTCCTGTGTGGCAAGGGCAAGTGGGACACGAGAGGGGCGACGCAGATTAAATAAGAACAAGAGACAGAAGTAAGATAAGAGCGAGACCAAGGGACTCAGCCAAAGACGACTGAGCCCCAAGGGACTCAGCCAAAGAAGACTGAGCCCCAAATCGGGTCAGCGCATGGCTTTTATTGAGAATTTTCAACCTGTTCAAGGATTTTACTTATCATCTAAAGAGTGGTTACCATGGCTAACTTACAGGGCATATACTTGAACTATTGCCAAGAGTTTAGGCAAGAAACTATTTCTATGTGATTATAATACTTAGTAGCAAAAGGGAGTTTCAAACTTTTCCTATCTTACAAAGAGCTGCATGTTTTTGTAATAGAGGGTAACATCTGTTTCTCAGTCAAAGCTTCAGTATCTGTTGCTAGCAATGTACAGAACAAAGTTAAAACAAGGCTGTTAATTAAAATAACTTATGGTCAGTAAGTTGCCTCTTATCAGAACTTTCATGGCTGAGAGACCGTGGTCTCCTGGTCTCCAAGGAAACCTTTCACAGCTGCACAGGCAAGGACGAACGATAGCACCAGTTTCTCACAGAGGCTGTCTGTTTCTCACAGACTGGCTTTTTTAGGCCTATGTGGCCAAAGGCCTATGCCTCAGTTTCCAAAAGGGCTTGAGTCCCCAATATCTTAGTTCAGGGGTTCCCCATGGAACTACCGCCTGGCTTAGGTTGTCTCCCCTCGTTTAGGAGATCTTACCCGTCTTTGGCTGCGTAGTTAGCTCATTGGGGTATACAGGAACTTGCCATAAATGCAGTGAGTATATTGTCTCCTATAGGAGGAAAGGCACATGGGTTCTTAGAGGCAGGAGATATTACATGACCAACCATAAGGCAGCACCCCTAATATCCAGTGCTGAGCAGGGCAATGTGGCCTTGTCAGACACTGGGGGGCTGTCGGCTTCCCACACTTACTCCCTATGTTTTCTTCTAGGAGTTTTATGGTTTTCAGGTTTTACATTTAAGTCTTTATGCATTTTGAGTTTGTTCTCATATATAGTGTATGTAGGTGGTCCATTTTCATTGTTTTGCACATGTCAGTCCAATTTTCCCAGCACCATTTATTAAATAGACTATCTTTACTCCAATGTAAATTCTTGCTTCCATTGTCATAGATTAAATGACCATATATGGATGGGTTTATTCAGGGGCTCTCTATTCTGTGCCATTGGTCTATGTGTCTGTTTTTATGCCAGTACCATACTGTTTTGATTACTGTAGCCTTGTAGTATGTTTTGATGTCAGGTAGTGTGATGCCTCCCACTTTGTTCTTATTTCTCACGATTGCCGTGGCTATTCGGGGTCTTTTGTGGTTCCATATAAATTTTAGGATTCTATGTTGTGTTTCTGAGAAAAAAGTCCTTGGTAGTTTGATTGGAATTGCATTGAATCTATATATTGCCTTAGGTAGTATTGACATTCTTAACTATATTAATTCTTCCTATCCATGAGCATGGTATGTATTTCCATTTATTTGTATCTTCTTTGATTTCTCTCTTCAGTGTCTCATAATTTTCTGAGTACAGGTCTTTTACTTCTTTAGTTAAATTGATTCCTAGATATTTTATTGTTTTTGAAGCAATTGTAAAAGGGATTGATTTCCTGATTTCTTCTTCTGATAGTTTATTATTGGTGTATACAAATGCAACTGATTTCTGAATATTAATTTTGTATCCTGCTACCTTACCAAATTGGTCTATGAGTTCTAGCAGTTTTTTGGTGGAGTCTTTGGGATTCTCTATATATAGTATCATGTCATCTGCATATAATGACAATTTTACCTCCTCTTTTCCAATTTGGATGCCTTTTATTTCATTTTCTTGTCTGATTGCTGTGGCTAGAACTTCCAGAACTATGTTAAATAGAAGTGGTAAAAGCGGGCAGCCTTGTCTTGTTCCTGATCTTAAGGGAAAAGCTTTTAGCCTTTCCCCATTGAGTACAAAATTTGCTGTGGGCTTATCATATATGGCCTTTATTATGTGAGATGATCCCACTATTCCCACTTTGCTAAGAGTTTTTATCATAAATGGCTGCTGGATTTTGTCAAATGCCTTTTCTGCATCTATTGATATGATCATATGATTTTTATTTTTCATTTTGTTAATGTGATGTATTACGTTAATTGACTTGCGGATATTGAACCAACCTTGCATACCAGGAATGAATCCCACTTGTTCGTGGTGAATGATCTTTTTAATGAGATGCTGAATTCAATTTGCTAGTATTTTGTTGAGAATTTTTGCATCTATGTTCATTAGGGATATCGGCCTGTAGTTTTCCTTTTTTGTAATATCTTTGTCTGACTTAGGAATCAGGGTGATAATGCCTTCATAGGAAGAGTTTGGGAGCCTTCCCTCCTTCCATATTTTTTGGAATAGTTTGAGGAGAATAGGTACTAATTCTTTTTTGAATGTTTTGTAAAATTTACCTGTGAAGCCATTTGGTCCAGGGCTTTTGTTTGTTGGAAGATTGTTGATTACTGATTCAATTTTGTTGTCAGTATTCAGGCTGTTCAGAGTTTCTATTTCTTTTTGGTTCAGTCTTGGTAGATTGTATGCTTCTAGAAATTTGTCCATTTCTTCTAGATTGTCAAATTTGTTAGCATACAGTTGCTCGTAGTATTTTCTTAAGATTTTCTGCATTTCTGTGGTATCTGTTGTCACTTCTCCTCTTTCATTTCTGATTTTATTAATTTGGGTCCTCTCTCACTTTTTCTTGGTTAGTCATGCTAAGGGTTTGTCGATTTTGTTTATCTTTTCAAAAAACCAACTCTTGGTTTCATTGATCTTTTGTATTGTTTTTTTTTTGTTCTCTATTACATTTATTTCTGCTCTGGTCTTTATTATTTCCTTCCTTATACTCCCTTTAGGATTGTTTTGCTGTTTTTTTTTTTTTTCGAGTTCCCTTGGGTGTAAAGAGAGTCTGTTGATTTGAGATTTTTCTTCTTTCTTTAGGTAGGCCTGCGCTGCCATGAACTTCCCCCTTAGGACTGCTTTCGCTGCATCCCAGAGATTTTGGGTCGTGGTGTTTTCATTTTCGTTTGTCTCGAGGTATCTTTTGATTTCCTCCTTGATCTCATTTTTGACCCACTCACTATTTAGTAGCATGTTATTTAGCCTCCATGTATTTATTTGTAAGCTTTCCAGATTTCTTCTTATAATTGATTTCTAGTTTCATGGCATTGTGGGCAGAGAAGACACTTGATATGATTTCAATCTTCTTAAATTTGTTGAGACTTGTTTTGTGGCCTAACATGTAGTCTATCTTGGAAAATGTTCCATGTGCACTTGAGAAGAATGTATAATCTGTAGCTTTGGGTGAAATGCTAAAGATATCAATTAAATCCAGTTGGTCTGAAGTGTCATTTAAGGCCACTATGTCCGTGTTGATTTTCTGTCTGGAGGATCTGTCCATTGGTGACAACGGGGTGTTGAAGTCCCCTACTGTGATAGTGTTACTGTTGATCTCTGCCTTTATGTCTGTCAAAATCTGTTTTATATATTTAGGGGCTCCTATATTGGGTGCATAGATGTTTACTAAGGTTATGTCGTCTTGTTGAATCAATCCCTTTATTATTATGTAGTGCCCTTCTTTGTCTTTTATTGTAGTCTTCATTTTAAAGTCTATTTTGTCTGAAATAAGTATTGCTACTCCAGCTTTTCTCTAATTTCCATTTGCATGAAATATCTTATTCCATCCCTTTGCTTTCAGTCTTTGTGTGTCTTTTGATCTGAGATGAGTCTCTTGTAGATAGCACATGCATGGGTCCTGTTTTCTTTTTTCTTTTCTTTTTTTTGAGGGCAGTGTCACTGGCCCTCACGTGTGGGACCTGAACCAGGGCCGCTGGCCTCCGAAGCCAGCGCTTAACTACCGTGCCACTCAGCCTGCCCATGGGTCCTGTTTTCTTATCCACTCAACCACTCTGTGTCTTTTGATTGGAGCATTTAGCCCATTCACATTTAAAGTGATTACTGATAGGTGCGTATTTATTGCCATTTTGTTATTTGTATTTCTTGTCTCCCGGGGTTAGCTTGTTTTCCCCTTTCTTCTGTTTAAAAAAGCCCTTTTAACATTTCCTGCAATGCTGACTTGGTGGTATTGAACTCCTTAAGCTTATTCTTTTCTGAGAAGCTCTTTATCTCTCCTTCAATTTTAAGTGATAGCCATACTGGGAAGGGCAATCTTGGTTGTAGATCTTTATTTTGTGTCACTTTGAATATCTCCTGCCACTCCCTTATGGCCTGCAGAGTTTCTGAAGAAAAGTCAGCTGTTAGTCTTATAGGAGTTCCTTTGTATGTAACCTGCTGTCTTTCTCTTGCTGCTTTTAGGATTCTGTCTTTGTCGTTAAGCTTTACCATTTTAACTATGATGTGTCTTGGTGTGGGCCTGTTTGGATTCAGCCTGTTTGAAACTCTCTGCACATCCTGGGCTTGTATGTCAATTTCCTTCACCAGGGTAGGGAAGTTTTCAGTCATTATTTCTTCTTTTTTTAATTTTTTAATTTTTTTTATTTATCTATTTTTATTAGTTTCAGGTGTACAACACAATGCAAAAGTTATACTCTTTAACCCCCAAAGTGAAAACCCCCCTCCCCCAGTTCACCACCCCACTCCCCCCCATATACATATCCATTACAACTCCCCTGACTCCCCTCCACAGTATACTCCACATCCCGTGACCATCCACATATTCAGTTGCAGTTGGCATACAATACTATACAACATCAGCTTCAGGTGTACAGTGCAGTGATCAAGCCTCTACTCCATCCATGAAGTGGTCTCCCTAACAAGACATGTGACTATCTGACACACCACAAAATTTTTACAACATTATTATATTCCCCGAACTGTGTTTCATATCCCTGTGGCAATATTGTAGTTGTCTATTTATGCTGTCTAATCCCTTCCCCTTCCCCCCATCCCCACCCCACTCCCAACTAGCCACCCTCAGTTTTTCCTCTACATCTACTAGTCTGTTTACTTTGATTGTTCACTCAGCTCTTCAGACTCCACACACAAGTGAGATCACATGGTATCTGTCCTTCTCTGACTTATTTCACACAACATAATAGTCTCTTCACAACATTATCAATTACATTCCCAGAACTGCCCCCATCTCCCTGCAGCAACATTGTAGTCCCATCTACACTGTCCAAAAACTTCCCCCTCTCCTTCTTCCCCACTCCCTCCCAGCCAACAACCATCAGTTTTTCCTTTATATCAACTCTTTCTGTGTTGATTTTCTGTCTAAAGGGTCTGTCCATTGGTGACAATGGTGTTGAAGTCCCCTACTATGATAGTGTTACTGTTGATCTCTGTCTTTATGTCTGTTAAAATCTGTTATATGTAATTAGGAGTTCCTATGTTGGGTGCATAGATGTTTATTAGGGTTATAGTGCCCTTCTTTGGCTTTTATTGTAGTCATTTTAAAGTCTATTTTGTCAAAAATAAGTATTGGTACTCCAGCTTTTTTTTTTCTCATTTCCATTTGCATGAAATATCTTATTCTATCTGTAAACAGCATATACGTGTGTCCTATTTTCTTATCCACTCAGCCACTCTCTGTCTTTTTGTCACGTCCTGCGTGGCAAGGGCGAGTGGGACACGAGAGGGGCGACGCAGATTAAGGAAAAACAAGAGACAGAAGAAAGATAGGAGCGAGACCAAGGGACTCAGCCAAAGACGACTGAGCCCAAGGGACTCAGCCAAGGAAGACTGAGCCCCGAATCGGGTCAGCGCATAGCTTTTATTGAGAGATTTTAACCTGTTCAAGGATTTTACTTATCATCTAAAGAGTGGTTACCATGGCCACCTTACAGGGCATATACTTGAACTATTGCCAAGAGTTTAGGCAAGAAACTATTTCTATGTGATTATAGCAAAAGGGAGTTTCAAACTTTTCTATCTTACAAAGAGCTGCATATTTTTGTAATAGAGGGTAACATCTGTTTCTCAGTCAAAGCTTTAGTATCTGTTGTTAGCAATGTACAGAACAAAGTTA
Organism: Aselliscus stoliczkanus; assembly: GCA_033961575.1. Classification (NCBI taxonomy): domain Eukaryota; kingdom Metazoa; phylum Chordata; class Mammalia; order Chiroptera; family Hipposideridae; genus Aselliscus; species Aselliscus stoliczkanus. The sequence continues at coordinate 105,531,597 of CM066739.1, forward strand.
AAACAAGGCTGTTAATTAAAATAACTTATGGTCAGTAAGTTGCCTCTTATCAGAACTTTCATGGCCGAGAGACCTTGGTCTCCTGGTCTCCAAGGAAACCTTTCACAGCTGCACAGGCAAGGACGAACGATAGCACCAGTTTCTCACAGAGGCTGTCTGTTTCTCACAGACTGGCTTTTTTAGGCCTATGTGGCCAAAGGCTTATGCCTCAGTTTCCAAAGGGGCTTGAGTCCCCAATATCTCAATTTAGGGGTTCCCCACGGAACTACCGCCTGGCTTAGATTGTCTCCCCTCGTTTAGGAGATCTTACCCGTCTTTGGCTGCGTAGTTAGCTCATTGGGGTATACAGGAACTTGCCATAAATGCAGTGAGTATATTGTCTCCTATAGGAGGAAAGGCACATGGGTTCTTAGAGGCAGGAGATATTACATGACCAACCATAAGGCAACACCCCTAATATCCAGTGCTGAGCAGGGCAATGTGGCCTTGTCAGACACTGGGGGGCTGTCGGCTTCCCACATCTTTTGATTGCAGCATTTAGCCCATTCACATTTAAAATGATTATTGATAGGTGCATATGTATTGCCATTTTGTTATTTGTATTCCTGGTCTCCCTGGGTTAGCTTGTTTACCCCTTTCTTTTGTTTAAAAAAGCCCTTTTAACATTTCTTGCAATGCTGGCTTGGTGGTAATGAATTCCTTAAGCTTATTCTTTTCTGAGAAACTCTTTGTTTCTCCTTCAATGTTAAGTGATAGCTGTGCTGGGTAGAGCAATCTTGGTTGTAGGCCTTTATTTTGTGTTACTTTGAGTATCTCCTGCCACTCCCTTCCTAGATCATGGGGGGGTAGAAAGTGGGGCTTCCTGTCCATCCTTGGTGGAGGCTGTCTCAGCTTCTGTCCCCCACCTCCCACTCTTGTCACTTCTGTGTTGCCTTCTTCTGCCTCAGGATTTCTAGGGGATTTAAGCCACCGAGTCTCTGAGTTAGGTTTCTGAGGTGACAACTTAACAATCAGTCTGTATAATGCAGCTGACAGTAACCATGAGGGACCATTCACATTGGACTAAGCAAAGATTGCTGCAGTAACAGAGGGAACTGCTGAACGTGTGGCAGCAAAGCCAGTGGACACGCTGAGGCTGCCCAACCCTCAGGCCGATGTCATTGCAGAGTGGGCAGTCCAGGGTCTTCAGGGATGTCAGGGAAGTGTGCTGTTTTCAGTTTGCTGTGGAAACTCATGGTCTCTTAGAAGATGCATCTGGCAAGGGTTGTGACAATATCAATTCTGAAGACTGTGATAAGAAAGTGGAGGATGAGACAGTTATAAAGAGGCAGAAAGGAAGGAGAAGGTAGAACAAGAGAATAGATACATTGGTTTTAAAAAATAAACAGAGAAAAGGAACATTCTAAACAAATTTCTGTGATAAAGAAGAGCTAATGGGAATTCCTAAGGATAAACTGAAGCAAAAGTCAATATGCAGGAATTCCTGAATCCCGGCTGATTGTTTTAGATGTTCTAGAGCTTGGTCCCATATTTAAAAACTGGATGGATGAATTTTCCTGCCCTTGAAAAATGTTGAACTGATGTCCTCAGGTCCTTGAAAGTCACACTTTTGAATTCCACTTGGAGTATTTTTAAAGTGAGGTTCTGGGAAATACGCATCAGCTAAGTGACAATAAAATTTACAGTATGTCTCTGGGGAGTCTAAAATGGTTACCCGGCCCCCATTAGGTCCCTGAAGCGTAGTATTTATTTATGAGCCTCTAGAACCCTTGTCCCTTCTGAGGATGGGTGACAGTTTTCCTGGTCCAGGGATTTGCCCTTTAACACATGTTCCTTGCCTGGCAGCTTCCTGGTTGGGGACGATGGCAGGGTGTATGAAGGTGTTGGCTGGGGTGTGCCAGGCATGCACACCCAGGGTTACAACAACATCTCCCTGGGCCTCGCCTTCTTCGGCAGTAAGATAGGTAATGGGCATCCCCTCTGATGGTTGTCTACACCGCCTTCCTGGGTCCCTCTTGTCCACACCCTCATCTTTTTAGCCTACGTCATACTTGTCCTCTCTGACCGTCGCCCACCTCGTGGACTTCTTTTCTTGCTTGGATTCTGTGACATGGCTTTCTTTTTGTCCTCTTCCTCTTCTCTGGTCTGCACTGCTGTGAGATTGCTGAAGCCACTACTGACACCTCTTGAGGTCACAATTTTGCCATTGCTTGTGGGGTCTGAGGTGGGGTAACACTAAGGCTGCAGATGGCAGAGGTAGAAAAGCATGGCTGTGTTCTTCCTCCAGCATTTCCCATAGGGAGAACCCAATGAAGCCGGCAGGAAAGGCAGCCTGGGAAGTGTCGCTTGCAGGGTTTTAGCCTCTTCTAAAACAGGAGAGCAGAGGGCAGGATGCAGTGGAGAGCTAATAAAATACCTTGCACCTGCCAGGATCCTCTCTATCTCAGAGGTTTTCTGTGAAAATTATATGAGCTGATGGATATAAAGAGCACTCACCACATGTCTGATTGTGAGAGATACTCAGTGAATCTGTCACCCTTTTTTTCATGCTAGGGTGTCCCTGACTGGGAGTTGGTGGGGGGTCTCCCTTTGCATGTAGCTTTTGCTGCTTCCCAGCTCTTCCGCCTAGAGATGGAATGGAGAAAAGTCTTAGTTGGGCACTTAGAAAAGGTCACCTACTTTGCATCCAGTAGTTCCTGGTCTCTTAGGTACCCTGTTCTGGCTATTGGACCAGTTTCCTCTCTTCCCATCAGTTATCCAGGATCAGGTGGTCACTGTATCCTCCCTCCAGGTCTAGACTAGGTTGGAGTTTCTTGCTGACAGGTCTGTGTTCTGTGTCGCCCTCTCTCAGGCAGCAGTCCGAGTCCTGCTGCCTTATCAGCTGCAGAGGACCTGATCTTCTATGCCATCTGGAAGGGTCACCTGTCATCCAGGTATATCCAGCCACTTCTCTTGAAAGAAGAGGGCTGCCTGAGCCCTAAGCAGCCAGTAATGCCCAGGACAGGTAAGGTTCTCAACCCCATCTCACTCTCCTCCTAGTGAGCACTCAACCATGAGGGAAGGTTTTTTCCTATTGGAGTTCATTGGCTTCTTGGACCAAGAACATCTCATGCTGAGACCCAGAACATTCTGAGAGGGTTTCTTCCTTCTTCCCACTGGAATAATATAGCCATAGAGCCATTCTTGACATAAATATATATGTACACACGTTTTTACTTTAGCAACAGATATTTACCGAATACTAGATACTCTTCTGGTACTGAAGATACAGCTGTGAACAAAATAGACAACACTTCACATTTCAGTAAGAAAGACAGAACATGAAATGAGAAATCAGCAAATAAAATTCATATGATGTCAGATGGCAGAAAGACTGTGGAGAAAAGTGGGATGGGGTAGATATGTATGCATATTCATGTCTACTATGTGAACACATACACAAACACACCTCCCTAAATGTAAAGCTCAGTAAACCTGCAACATGACCACAGAACTGAGAATAAGTTGAGTTCACAGATTACGCTGATGTCAGAGCAAATATTCAAAGAAGTCAGATAACAAAAATCATGTGCTATGATAATAAAAATCAAGCAGCCACCTAAAACCAGCACAATGAATAAGCATGTTCAGCCATTTAGTGCTCTCTGATAGCAGGGACTTTTTCTCAGACTCAAGGGTATCTTTTATTAACCTTTTTTGAAAATCGTCAATCTCTAAATAGTGTTTCTTGCTTTTGGACAAGTGCTATCTTCAATAATGATAACCCTTTCACACTTGTAGAGTCCTTCATAGATTTCAAATTATTTCCATATACATGTGATCAGTTGAGAGAGTCAGCTGATCTTTGCATATTTGCCCTGTTATATAAGTCCATGCACCTGTATGTATTTACAATGCGTATTTGAATAGGTAGGTGCATTTTGTCTTTTGAAGGAAATGGCCATGACTTTGTATGATCAACAGAACCTGTAGATTTTTGCCTCCATCCATTGGCTCCAGCCACCTGACCCAGACAATCCCTATCTGGCCTTTCCCACAACCCCACAGCCGAATGCATGTGCTGATGTGCCCGTGCGTGCCAGCAGTTAGGAGAAACTGCTCCCCTACAGTGGTGAGATTGTCCACATGTGGGCACAACCGAGTGCCCATGTCTTTGGCTTTTCACTTCACCACAGCTTGCCCCACCATCATTATGAGGTCAGCTTGGGAAGCCAGAGAGACACACTGCCCTATAATGAAACTCCCAGCCAAATACGTCATCATCATCCACACCGCAGGGACCCCCTGCAATGAATCCATGGACTGTCAGATTCGCGTCCGAGACACACAGTCCTACCACATGGACAGGCTTAACTTCTGTGACATCGGATATCAGTAAGTGGGGTCAGTGGGGATGCTACCCTCCTTTTCTTCAGGGCTGTAGGAAGAAAGGCTGGGGGACGGAAACAATATTTACTGAGAACTTCCTGTGTACCAGGTGCATCACCTAAGACAACACATTTTATTCGTGTAAGATTCTGAACTGTCATTCAGGCATAGCTAAGGGTTACTTTATCTTTCCTGGCCACATTCTCCATGAGGGATTGAAAAGTAGACTCTGGAAAGTAGATGTTAGAAGGAAGAGTGACACAGCAAGACTGTGAGACCCTTCCAGAAGGCCATCAAAGGATTGTGCCTTTTTAATGTAATCCCTTCCAACCACTCAGAGACACAGGCCCTGCTCACCCCCCATCTCAGTCTCCAAGCCCCAAACTTGCTCTCTCCGATGTTAGAATCCTGATTTACCTCTGGTATTGTTTTATACACATGGTATTGTTTTAACTTCTCTGGGCCTCTGTCCTTATCTCTACAGTAGGGGCAACAATACATTTTCTACAGGTATTGTTACAGAGTGAAGCTACAGAGTGAAATCAGGATGTTCTCTTTGAGTTCCTTTAATGACAGGTCTATAATAAGCAAACACATGAAGCTGACGGAATAGCAGAAGCTACTTGGAATTTCATAGAAAGGATTTAGAGTTAGAGTATGACAAATGGCAACCATATGTCTGTGACTTCATCACAACTAACTTTGCCAAATCCCTGGTGGACATGCTTTCACATGTGTCTGTGTTGCTGCCTCTCCCTTCTTAACTCCCATTTGAAAGCAGGCTTTGCAGATGAGGAAACTGTTGCTGTCCTTCGCAGGACTTTCCATGGCCTTGAACGATAAATTTGGAAACCCCAAATGGAAAAGGCCACACAAGCTGAGGGAAAGTTCGTTTTCCTTTCTCATTCAGTCTTCAGGGACTTGATCCCGGTTCCTTGACTTTCGAAACCTGTTATGGTGCCCCGCCCCCTCACCCTCCAGCCTCAGGATGCATCCTCTCTAATCCGGATGTGGACTGCATCAAGATAGAGCACCCTCCCTCTCATTCACCATTTTCTAACTTATTAACCAGTGTTTGTTGGGTATCTGCTATGTGCCCGGTGCCTGACAAGATAGAAATGGTTCCTTCCTCTGTGGAGGAGAGAGGGAAGATAGCAAATCAGTAAGGACAAATCAGAGTTAGGCTGTGACAGATGAGGAAGAGGATGGGCACAGATGAGGCTTTGGGGGAGTGAGTGTGTCATGGAAGGGCTCCCAGAGGGAGGGGCATCCAAGCTGGGACAGGGGCAACGAGTGGGGGTTAGTCAGGCAAACAAGGATGAGGAGTGTTTAAAATAAGGACCTGATGTCCAGACAGAGCACCTCACTGAGGAACTGAAGAACTTTAACTCGTATGTAAAACTATATTTCAAGAGGGGAAGGGTGAGAGGTAAGGCTGGAGAGGCTGACAGGGGTCACATAACGAGGGGCCCTGGAATTGGTATTGAGGGAGGAAGGGTGGTAGGGGGACTGGAGGGTGAGCAGCAGAGTAGAGGAAAATCAGGAAGGTGTGGTTTGCAAAGGTGACATTTCATGAAGAGAGGAGTCAGCAGCATCAGTGTAACCCAGAAGAAAAATATGTTTCCACTGTACTAGTGTCAAGGGGATCACTGGTCACTTTGGAGGGGTCAGATTCAGTGGCATTATGGGGAGAAAGATCATGTTGCAGGGAGTTGAAGTTGCAACTATCATTGCTTGTCACTGTATGACCTCACTTCTCAGGTTCAGGGATTGTGGGGTTTTTTCAGTTTTTGTCTCTGTGCACATTAGCCCATAAGAGATGTTCAGTTAACATCTGATAAATGGATGAAAGAGTGAATGAATGAGTTGAAGAGTGAATGAAGCCAGTCTTTCTTCCCAGAGTGATTTTTTTGTTTCCTTTTGCCCAATCCTAGCTTCCTGGTGGGCCAGGATGGCGGTGTGTATGAAGGAGTTGGCTGGCATCGCCAAGGCTCTCACACTTATGGATACAATGACATTGGCCTCGGAATTGCGTTCATGGGCAACTTTGTAGGTAAGGAGTGAGTGTGGGGCAGATGGTTCTGGGTGATGTAATACCATGTGGAATGTCTAGGGAGGATGGGTGAAGAGGCAACCTTCTGGTGCCTGGCAGTGTCAGTAGAACATTTTAGTTTTGAGGGACTCTCAATATAGGATGCAGGCCACCAGGAGTCCTTCCCTGGCAGAACATTGTCCCAAATCCATCCATCTCTATATCCAGCCTCATCTCTCATCATAGCCGTGCCCAAGGCAAGCATGGAGCAAGACAGAACATAATGTTTTGCAAACGTTGGTGCTTTGATGGCTATCAGCAAATGCATTCTCTTCCTTGGTAACCATGGCAACAATGCTGGGAAGCATCGCTGCCTGTTATGCTAAGCCATGGCCAGTCCACTGGTGCCATGGCTGCCTAGTGGTGCCTGCCGAGAAAAGGTGTGCTGTGCTGCAGCCTGTCTTCCAGAGCAGTTTTGAAGTTTCTGGAAGAAGCTTTGCAAAGAAGAATCAAGGAACACAATGACAATGTTTTCTCTTTGTGTCTGGCTGTCACAGTTTATGTGTATTGGCGGTGGTGGTGGGTGGGAGAGGGCAGCAGCGGGAGATGAATCTGGGCACCTGTCTCAGCCCTAAGCAAGTAACCTTGAGACCCTGATGATTGATGAGGTATATGTGTTTTGCAGAAAACGCCCCCCCCAATGCTGCGGCACTGGAGGCGGCCCAGACCCTGATCCAGTGTGCAGTGGACAAGGGGTACCTGACCCCCAACTACCTTCTGGTGGGGCACAGTGACGTTAGCAATACCCTGTCTCCTGGGAAGGCTTTGTACAACATCATCAGCACCTGACCTCATTTCAGAGTGAGGGAGCCCCCGCTCTCTGGGACTGTGCTCCCACCACCTCCCCTACGGGCTGTTGGGCCTCCCCTGTCCTCACCCTCCAGCCTGGCTCAACACCCCATGTTCCTTTCCTGCCAGCCCCATCCATCCCTCCTGTCTCAGGTTGGTATGATTCTCTCCTGCTAGCATCCTCCAATGGCCCCCAAACCCAGTAGCTGGGCATCCCAACCCCCTGATTCTGGGCCCAGCCTTCCCCTCTCCTCATCTTCCTCTCCCTGGGCACCCAGCTCCTCAGCCTGGTGACATGACGGCTGGTCCCTGTTTGACTTCTCACTCCCTTTGTATGTGCCCCTCTGCCTGGTGCACCTGCCCTGCTGTCTGCACAGCAGCCCCTGAGACTCACACAGGACCCAGGTCAGTGCCCAGCCCCTCCTCTCTGCTCACACACTGACTCGTCTATACATCAACGCAACCCTTATTCAGGGCTTAATTGTTTCTAGATGTGTCTGTTCTCTCTGACTGGTCCAGTTTTTTTCACCTCTATACCCTCAGTTTCTCAGCAGTGTTTGGAATCCAGTAGGTACTACAGATGTTTGTGGAAGAAATGAATGAATAAACAAATGAATGGATCCAAGTCCCTGCTCCCCTTTCCAATTTGCTCATCATCCTGTCTTTGGGGAATCTTCTTGGACAGTCCCCCATCCCACCAGCATCCTCAGCATCCTCTGCATTCCTACACATCCCACAGAGTGCGACCGCCTGGGGGACATCCCCTCTCCACCCAAAACTCCCCTTTGTATTGTAATTACCTACCCCTGCGGGAAGAGCAAATGGGCACAAAATATCCAACTAGATCAGACCAGTCACTCGCACCTGTGCAGTGCCTCTTGTCAATCACAGGTGCCAATGAAGTGCTCCCAAGCCCAGAGAAGAACAGCCCATTCTAGAGAAAAAGGGATAAAAACCCCAAGTCCTGGGAAGCCATGGCTGCAGCTGCTGCTGCTGCTAATGCTGGCTGATTCTTCTGCTTCTTCCCTTTGAGCCTCGCCTTTGCGCGTGGCCCACTCCACACTCTTTGGAATGTAACTTCTAGTAATGGGTCCTTGAGCCATCCTCTAATTCTCAGGTCTACTTTTACTTCTAAATATACTATCTCTTCTAGTAAACTACTTATTTTACTGCTTTACTCTGGTATCTCATTCAATTCTTTGCTTGAGTTGCCAAGGACCTGGATTTTGCGCCGAGAAAGGCCCACTCTCCGACAACACTGCTTCTGCAGACCAGGAGTGACACGCCCTCCCTTGGGCATCCATGAACTTGGTCTGGGCCTGCTGGTGGCTCATCACTGCCCCCACCCCTGCCTTGGCCCTCCCAACCTGGACTCCGAGGCTGCAACTGCACATCCCTGGTCTCTGTCTCCTGGACCAAGCACAGGGCCTGGCAACCTGGGGGTCAGCTATGTGCCTGCGGAATGGAGGGCTCAGAGCCACACCAGCAGGGCGAGCAGAAACAGTTCTTCCCTCTGCTGGTCTTGGGAAATTTGTCACACAGTGGAAAATCCCAGTGTCTTCATGGGCCTGAAATCTGCCCACTATGGTAGAAGGTCAGATTTCTCACGGGTTAATTCCATCCTTAATTCCAGGTTATCCATTGCTTCTGACCCGCAGTGGCCTCTCATCAGTGGAGGATTCAGGGGGGACACTCTCCAGCACCCACGTTCCCCCTTTACCCTTGGAGCCCTGAGACTGCTCCCTCCCAGTTGGTCCACCAGGGAACATTTTCTCCCTGTACTCCCTGGCTCTTCCTCTGTCTCCCTGGCTTCTTTCTTCCCACCCTTCAGTCTCTTTTCTTCTGATGCCTGTGTCACTTTCCCTTGCACCTCTTTGCCTGTCTCTCTTTTTCTTTCTCCCTCTCTACCCCTCAGAGTGTCTCAGTTTCTCTCTGCCTACCCTCCAGCGTCTGTCTGCCCCTGTCTTTGCCTTTCTCTTCTGCTCTCACCAGTGATGAAGGAAGAGTGGGACAAGGGGTCCCGGCCTTAGCACTGTGGACTTCCACCAATCAGCTCCACTGTGTCCCCAAATCAAGCCCTACCTCTCCCAGGGCTGACAGGAGTTCCAGGGAGTGGGAAGAGGGGGCACAAGGGCAAGGGTGGAGTGGCTCTGGGGAAGGCATACAGTTTTCAGAAGCTCAGAGCCACACTGAAGTGGGATAGGTGTGTTTCTGGACCAGCAGGTTCTGCTGGGCAGGGCTAACTGAGGGCAGGGCCTCAATGAGAAGAGTTGATTCAGAGAGAGGGGAGGTATATTAACTGGGAGGAGTGGTGGGCGGGGCCAGGAGCTCCTGGGGGTGTGGCAGGGACCTCTGGGGGAACATTCACAGTGGGCCAGAGTAAGAAGTGCCTCCCCATGATAGGGAGCTGGGGGTTCCCTCTCAGTGTGGCTGAGAGCCCTGTGGTACCCAAGATTGATGCTGCCTGCATGGGAGGGGGTGGGGAACTTTCTTACTCATCCTCCAATGCTTAGCTTCCTTGTCCCTTCTAAGAGCCTGGCTCTTGAGACCCCCAAATTACATTCTCCTGTCCTTCTTTAGTGCTCTGTTCATTTGTACAATAATTATTTATTTATGTGTTCTCTCTCTCTCTCTTTCTCTGTACATGTTTTATTGTCTGACTTGCCCACTACATTATAAATGCCATGAGAGCAGGCATCTATCTGTACATGCCCCTGGTGCATAGTGGGTGTGATCACAAAGCCTGAGGACAGGTGCTGAAATTCTCTATTGACTTGTCTAAGTGCAGTTGGTTTGTCTGGCCTGTCCCTGCTGTGCTCCTACTGCCTCATCCTATGGGAAGGGTAGGGTTGGAGGAGGGGGACATGGCCCAGGATGGAATCAGAAGGAAACCGACCTGGGATCCAGCCAGATTATAGCAGACAGCAGTGTGGACACCATACCTAGGTAATTGTGAGGGCTGAGTGCTTAGTAACGTGTGCTGGTCTTTTCTCTCTGCAGACTCTGTGCCGGGCACATGATATTCATGATTTCATTGAATCCTGTAGGGAAGGAGTGGTCATTCCTATTTGGTACCTGAGGAAACTGAGGCTCTGCTTGGAGGGATTAAGTCACTTTCTTAAGGTCCCATAACTAGCATGTGCCAATGCTGAGCCGAGCTTTTGTCCCTTTGCACATCAGGCTGTGCTCTAGGTTGCTCACATTCCTGGAAGCAGACAGAATACCCAGGGTCCCCTGACTCAGACAGAATTCAGTAGAGTAGTTAATCCCTTTTATCCAATGATATTCTTTAGTGCACAAAGTGACACATGTAAAAAGCCCATGGAAATGGTTGTTCTGAATTCATGTAATAATAATAATAATAATAATAATAATAATAATAATAATAGCAAAGAGATCCAAGATTGGTTTACCTTTTGGGTCACACCATCAGCCCCACTGGCCCAGTAGGTCTTTTCATCACAACTGCTGTTAACCCACCTCTACCCCCATCATGCCCTCACCAGGCCCGTTTTTCAACCTATGTGCAGGTTTATCTTGATTTTGTGTCATATGAGTAGTGTTTCTCCATAGTTTAAAATCTGTCGACATCTTTTCAAATTTTGATTTTGTCATCCTCTATGAGCCATTGCTCTCTTCTTCATCTTCAGCATTTTTATTCAAATCCTTCTTTGTCATCTCCCAAGCATCCACGTCTATTGGGCAATGAATGCCAGGCACTCCTACATACATTGCCCCACTTGACCCTCTCAAGAATCCATGAGGAGGGCACTGAGATCCCCATTTCACAGAAGAATAACTGGGAGATGTGCTCACGAACCCAGATGGAGCGCCACATCCATGCAGCTCTCCCTCCTCTGAGGGTCAGGAATCAGGTAAGAAAACCATGTCTTGTCATGCACGGTGTTAGGTTAGCTAAGACACTCAGCAGACGCACACTGGACAAGACATCTGTCTGGGAAACCGGGCTGAGAGGGCGCTTGAGCCCAGAGAATCCAGGGTCCTCAGCCCACCATGAAAACAGGGTCACAGGCCCCACCCTCATGACTTCACCTGGGCCTGACTCTCCTGTTGTCTTATAATAACTTTCTATGGAGTTGGACCTCAATTTTTTTCCATTGCTTATTTTATATAAAATTAGTTTACCTGAACTTTTAAAGGGGATATATGATTTGGGGTTGCTTTTCTAATCTCATCACTCTAAAGCTCCCTGTTCCTCATTCTAGTCTGGCAAGTGGTCAAGGATGGTGGTGGCTTCTACTCAGAAAACACGGAGCTTGATGTCCACCCCCACTCTTATCTGACCCTCTTCCACTCATTTGCATCTCTTATCCAAGACCTGTATGACATTCTTCCCAGGCGTTCTCCCCTGGGGCACTCTATTCTAGAAGCTGGCTAGTTTAGAGTCATAGGAACCAGACAGCCCCATGTCCCGCAGACATCACCACAGAACATGGAAACCCCTCCTGACTTTAGCTGCTGAGCTGTCTAAACTTGTGGGTAAATACATCTTGGTCATTTGAAGTTCTCAGATCCACCAGGCAGCCTGCTGTCACCCTCTGCTTCCTCCTCCACAGATGCCAGAACCGTAGAGATCTATGGCTCTTGGTGGTTGATCTCCTTCTGCTCGTATTGGGGGTTTGTGAGGAGACTGTCCCCTCGTTGTGAGGCTGGGTCTCCCAGGTAAAAGGGCCAGTTGGGAACTCATCATTGGCCTCTGCCGTGGACAGGTTGGACAGTCAACAGTAGTGGTGGCCAGTTTGGTTTGGTGAAGGGAGCTACACTGTCACTGGGCCCAGGCATAACCTTCATCTCTGCCACATGGCCACTTTTTACATGAGACCCTTGAGCAAGTACCCAGGTGGTTAGGGAAATAGACTAGTAGAAGTCAGCTGAGAGAAGTCATCTGATCTAGCTGGTTAGTAGATCTAGACTCTACTCTGCCACAAATGCCCTTGATGGGCAATCACATGGGACACCAGGGGTCCAATCTTACTCTTTCCAGTCCTTAGTCCTGGGGCCACATCATTAGTCACTGCCCACAGTAGACATCTGATAATCCAGGCAAAGCAAGAAACAGATACAATGCTTGAAGATTTGCTCACTAGAGGGGAGTATTTGTATAGGAGGAAACGGGGTGGGGGTGGGGGCAGTGTTCAAGGGAACAGCATGTGTGATTCCTGGAGGTCGGGAAACTCCCAGTGTGGTTTGAGCAGGATGACAGCTCTGCCACTGTGCACCCCAGCTCTACTTCTACTCATGCATATTTGTTTTTCTTTTATTCATCCCTTCTGTTTTTCTCTTTCTCTCCACCTCGCCCCCGCCTCCCGCCGGTCCTGTTTCCCAGACCAAGAACCAGAGAAAACAAAGCACATTTCTGTGTTTCCAATACAGGCAGGGAGTGCTGCAGAGCCCCACAGCTCTGGGTCCTCACTAGCCCAATGCCCATCAGGGTGCCCAGGGAGAGGAAGATGAGTAGAGGGGAAGGCTGGGCCCAGAATCAGGGGGTTGGGATGCCCAGCTACCGGGTTTGGGGGCCATTGGAGGATGCTAGCAGGAGAGAATCATACCAACCTGAGACAGGAAGGATGGATGGGGCTGGCAGGAAAGGGACATGGGGTGTTGAGCCAGGCTGGAGGGTGAGGACAGGGGAGGCCCAACAGCCCGTGAGGGAGGTGGTGGGAGCACAGTCCCAGGGAGCGGGGGCTCCCTCACTGTCTGAAATGAGGTCAGGTGCTGATGATGTTGTACAAAGCCTTCCCAGGAGACAGGGTATTGCTAACGTCACTGTGCCCCACCAGAAGGTAATTGGTGATCAGGTACTCCTTGTCCACTGCACACTGGATCAGGGTCTGGGCCGCCTCCAGCGCCGCGGCGTTGGGGGGTTTTTCTGCAAAAGACAGACAGCCCACCAGTTATAGGATTCCAGGGCACCCCACCCAGGGCAGGACCCACTCCTGGTGTCCCCAAGCCCACACCCACACCCAAGCTAGTATATCCACTGTTGCCAGCCACCCTACACAGACAGACAAAAAGCAAGTCAAGACTTGAGACCCCTAAGCTCCAAAGTTCTTCCTGAATCCAAACAGCAGAGCATGGGATAAAATAGCCAGCGATCCCGGGATGTACGAAGCCTTTCTCCACTGCAAATGTTTAGTCTGGCATTTTACTACTGGGGGGCATTGTAGCCCCCCAAGGGACATTTGGAAATGTCTAGGGACATTTTTGGTTGTCACAACTAGGGAAAGGGCATTACAGACATCTAGTGGTAGAGGTCCAGATGCTGCTAAATGCCCTACGATGCACACGACAGTCCCCACAACAAACAATGATCTGATCCGAATGTCAACGATGCCAAGGCTGACACCTTGCTTTAGGCACAGGTGAGCTTCCAGCACTTGCCCAGCCCCATCTCCAGGCACATTCCAGGGTCACCCCCTGTCCCGCCCAACGCCCATTTCAGTATCAGCCTGAATCAGCCCCAGTGACCTGGCCTCTTCCCAGAGGTTCTGCAGAAGGCCCCGAGTCTAAACAAACTCAGGTCAAAAGCTCTGGGCAGTGACAATTCTATGTGCACTCCACATGCAGAGACGGGCTCACCATCGTGGCTGTGACAAATGAGGCAAGTGTCCCCACACTGTGGCCACGGTAATAACAGAAAAAAATAGGCACGAAGGCTTTTTCTTATCTTACGTGTGCCTTGCCTATTGGAGGAAGGACATTTGATTGGGTGTGATGGAGGTAAATTTAGGGTGGAATTCTGTGTGGGGGTCATACTTCTGGTCACACTCAACTTACAATGCCCAGTTTGAAGTTGGGTCAACCCAGCAAACGCAGCCACTGAAACACAGGCGCCTGAATCTGAGGCCGTTGTCTTCCATATTAGACACTCTCCGTCGAGTATCCAGTGATGACCACGATGATCACGACTGCTCAAAGTGTCCACCTACCTGAGAAGGTGCCTATACCTGAGAAAGTGCCTATGAAGGCCAGGCCCACGGCGATGTCATCATAGCCAGGAGTGTGGGAGCCTTGAACATTCCAGCCCACACCTTCATAAACGGTGCCATCCTGGCCCACAAGGAAGCTGGAGGACCACGAGGGGAGATAGAAATCAGCATGAAAGAGAGGCACTCTGGGATGATTTCTTTCTTTCATTCATTCATGCCTTAACTCATCAGACATTGATTAATGATTATATTATAAGCACACCACTGCTGCCCCAAGTCTCTGTCTATGAAGAAAAGAGTGACAGCTTTCTAACCCTACAACCTGGCCTTCTCCACACCTCATCAATGAAACCCCAAGGGGAACTGTGACCTCCTTAGGACTCAGTACAAAGTATACTTCTCCGACCTTGCCTTCCCAGATCTCTGCACTTGACACTAAGCACCCTCCCACCTTCTCAAGTGTCCCCTCCCCATAGCCTCCATCGCACTGCACCCCCATCCCCACTCCCACCTTCTTCTCCGGCTGCTCCTGATGGGCACTCAGTAAGCGTTAGTTCCCTTCCCCCTTCCTTGCACAGGTTCAGTGTCTGCCCACATGTCCTCAGATCCACTTACTTATACCCAATGTCACATGTGTAGAATCTATCCATGAACTGGGACTGCATAGTTTGGACCAGTGGACAGCATTCATCAGACGTGTTACAGGTTCTCTTGGCGGTGTGAATAATGATGACATACTTAGCCAGGACGGTCATCGTGGGGCAGTGGGTCTCCCTGGCCTCCCAAGCAGACTGAGGCACAATGACATGGCAAGCTGTGTGGGGCCAAAAAACATGCACATGAAGATTCGACGTGTCCTCCCATGTCGCCTACCTCACCAGTGAGGGCTGACGTAATTCTCAGGATCTCCCAACGTCCACCCACCCTGCAGGCATCCTGACCAGATCCTGGCTGTGGAACCCAGGGCAGCCCAGCAGGAATGGGTTAGGTCTGCACAGAGGGATATGACTCAAGAAGCACGACCAAAGATCCATGGGTTCTAACCCAAAAAAGAAACAGATCTAAAAGGACAGTGGGGGTGTTGACTCTGAGGGGTCGTGGATGCTTTATTCCAAGGACAAAGTATCCTTATTTATCTGCATGATTGGTGTGTGTGTGTGTGTGTGTGTGTGTGTGTGTTAGGGCCCTTTTGGAGGAATGAGCTGAATTTTCATTTGAAAGCATCTTTGAGAGTCACTTGGAAGCCACAAACCTCTCTATCAATGAAAACAATTACTAATACTGACAGATGACATTAACCCAAGAGCAAAGATCAAATTTACTTAGAGCTTTAATATAATAGAGCTAATTTTCCTTAAAACTGGATTAAGTCCAAGGAAAGGCTGAAAGTGCTTATCAACTATACTGGTTCTGATGTTGTTGCTTATTAAACCCCTTTTATCTTCCTTTTATCACCTGAATTAGGTTCAACTCCTCCTATGAAGTCAGTGTAAGTGGAGACGTAAGCACTTCAGTCTATGGCTGTCATCCCAGCTTTTGTTCAGAAAGATGTGCATCTGTGCTTCTGTGTGTCTTTGTATCAGACACCTGCCCTCTCCCTGTTTTTTCCCTCCACAGCACTTTTCACCATAATACATAAGGAATATTTTGCTCATTTATTTGCATAGTGGCTTTCTCGCCTTTCTAGACTGAAGCTTCGTGAGGGCACTGTTTTGGCGTGTTTTGTTCCTTGGCATAGCCTCAGTGACAAGCAGGTGCCCAGTAAATAATTGCTGAATGACCAAAGGAATGAAGGTACAGCTATCACAGTGGGCATAATGCCACAGCTCTGATATTCTAGGAACCTGAGGGACAAAGAGGTAACCTGGAGGGTCCCTCTCAAGGTTTGCCAGCCCTCAAGTTTCAGGGAGTTGGGTCACCAGTTGCCCATAAGCAGGAATCCAATGAGAGCTTGACTGAAAATGTCACTTCTGGTGGCATCTGGAAGTGACTGGGGGAGGAGTCTGGAGGGACTCCCAGTGAGGTTGAAGGTCTTACCTTTCTTGGGACTGGCCATCTGCAGAGGGGCCAAGCAGTTCTCGCCTTTCACAAGAAATGGCTGAACGTACAAAGGTGACAGGTAGCCCTTCTGGACAGCATAGGAGATCAGGCTTTCCATGGCAGAAAGGGAAGCAGGGCTGGGACTGTGGCCTACGAGAGAGTGACCAGTGGGAAACCTCAGTCTGGCCTGAGTCAGGGGACTGGAAGGAGTGGGGGAGACATATCCTGCCAGACCCTATGCAGCTATTGGAGGGGGAGAGAAGGGGATGGGCTCATCCCCCAGGTCCAAAGCCTGAAAGCCTAGGACACACCTGGACAGAGAGCTCAGTGGCCCAGGATGAAGACCTTTCCCAAAGGCCCACCAAGAGTCATTCATCCTTTCCTGGTGTCCATGGAAGAGCTGTAGGCAATGTCACACTCAGGGTTTCCCACCGGAAGGGGCGCTTCTGAGCATGTGCCAGCGCTTGACCTTTGTTAATGGCTTAATCCTCACCACAGACCTCAGAGGTAGACGCTGTTATTAACCCCATTGTTCAGAAAGAGGAACTTGAGTCTCCAAGAAGCAATGGGCTGAAGATCCCACTGCTAATAAGGTGACACCCAGGTGGCAGCAAGTGATCACAGAAATAAACCACACTGAGGCCTCTGGCATGCTGGGAACCACCCTAGGGCTGGAAAAGGAAGATGAGGTCTCCTGTTCTGATTCCTCTCCTTACAGCCATGTCACCATGGGTCATTTACCTCTCTGAAACTCAGGCTGCACTTTGTATAATAGTGACCCTGAAACTTCATGTACGATCTCTAAGGGTATTGGGAGGGGACAATAAGAAACTAGATATGCAAGAAATTTGTTACCAGCCAAGGGGACACAGATTCCATGAAATGGTCCTGCAGCATGTGTGTTAGGAGTTGGGGTATTGGGGGAGTGACAATAAGACTAGAAGAAAGTGGAAGGTATTCAGAGATCAGAGGCCTCAAAGTGGTTTTTTTTAATTGCATAAAAAATCTCAGATATGAGAGCGGGAAGGAGGAGGCACCTGGCAGGGAACAGGAGAGCGTGGACTGGACGGAAGACGTGACAGCTGTTAACACAGAAGGGAAAGCTGAGACCCAGGTGATTCCAAGATAATAGCAGGAGCAGGACAAGGCTGTAGAGAGAAGGGGGGATAGTGCCCCCCACTGTGAGGAGGTCAGAAGAAGGGGATCCTGCTGTGGGCACTGAGAAGGGAGCCAGGGCACGAGGAGGGCCGTCAGTGTGCCCTGTCGTGATAGTCAAGGGTGGGACGAATCCCAGAAGACAGAGGGTCACAGGAAAGCATGAAAGGGGAGAAGGCAGCAGAGTGATGAGAAAGCAGCGGGTGGCTCCTTGGAGAAGGGTACATGGGATAACCATTACCTTCCTTGGTGCCGAAGAAGGCGAGGCCCAGGGAAATGTTGTTGTAACCCTGGGTGTGCATGCCTGGCACGCCCCAGCCGACACCTTCATACACCCTGCCATCGTCCCCAACCAGGAAGCTGTGGAGCAGGGAGATACGGGCTGAGGGGCTGGCCCTCCAAAAGGACAACAGCTTGAGCCATGGTCACTAAAGGGAATTTGTGTGGACTCATCCCAGATTGTGGCTAAGCTAAGCTATTTGTACATGTCCTTGGAATTCTAAACACTCCCTTGTTTGGATGCCCAGGTTTTCTCATACTCAGGAGAAGAGGTCTGGAACTAACACCCCCAGCCCCAGCACACAAGGTAAGATTCTGTCTGCCTCCACATTCCTTGAACATGGCTCCCTTCTTTCCTCCACATTGCATGCTTCCAGGTCATCTCCACACTGGTTGCCCGTGGGATGTCTCCCTGCCAGGGCACCTGTCTTACAAAGACTCCCCAGGAAGCAGCACCTCCAAAAAGGACGTGGATGCAGGCAGGGTATTTGGGAAGCCACGGGGAGGGAGCAAGAAGAATGGGGCAGGAGGAAGAAACCCGACGAAGTGTGGGAACTGGGCTGGCTTCACATGGCCAGCGGGCTCAGTCCCCTGCACCACCACCCCCGCACGCGGCCTTCCCAGGGACCATGAACTTGCACCTTAGAATTGTCCCTCAGAAGGGCTGGGGGCTGAGGAAGTTATCTACAACTCCTGATCCCCAGGGGACATTACTCCCCTTCACCACGCAGGACTTGGGTGAAAGCCCGGAGCAGGAGTCAGGGAGATGTGGGCACTTGAGGCAGGGAACTATCACTGTGCACAGAAATTAGCAGAAGTCAGAGGTGGGCTGACGGCATGTGGTCCTGGCCACCAGTAGGGTCTGGTAGAGTGACCATCAGAGTGAGAGATGGACGATTGCCTCACCAAGGTGGAGGACCATACGTGTGGTATGGTGGACATACAGTGGACAAAGGGACAGTTCTGAGCCAGTGTGGGCTCCCTAGTTGTCACACAGCTGTGACTTTGAGGAACTCAACCTCTCCACCTTGCCTGTAGCATGGAGATGGTAATACTTGCCCTACCGACCTCGCACGCTGTTGGGGAGCAAACACACTTGGAAAGTGGAAGTCCCCCCTAAGCTGCAGTGTGCTGTGTCAACCAGGTTCCGAGAGGGTTAGAACATATAGTTAGTACATAATCTTCCCGGCTTCCTTTCAGGAGATCTCAGTGTCAAGGACCTCACAGAAAATTCCGAAGGACCTGGAGTTTTTATAGGGTTTTTAAAATATTTTGTTCATGGTAACCCGATGTAACCTGAACACAGAAAGTCAGGAAATCAGGTGAGAAGGGACTGGGGAGGGAGGGGGTGGGGAGGGGAGGGGACTAAGAAGCAGCTCCGACCTCACTCCTCCCCGTGTCCCCAGCCCAGCCACATACTTGTAGGCCACATCACACCAGCTGTTGTTGTGCACGTGCTGAGTCTGCAGCTCCCGCAACCTCTGACTGCAAACAGTCCGGTTGTGACACTCCAGCCCAGGAACGAGGTGCGCGACAAGGAAACCCACCGGCATGGTCAGCCGGTGTCACGTCCAGCGTGGCAAGGGCAAGTGGGACACGAGAGGGGCGACGCAGATTAAATAAAGACAAGAGACAGAAGTAAGATAAGAGCGAGACCAAGGGTCTCAGCCAGAGAAGACTGAGCTGAGCCCAAGGGACTCAGCCAAGGAAGACTGAGCCCCGAATCGGATCAACGCATAGCTTTTATTGATAATCTTTGAGGAAGTAAACCATTAACCGTGTATCCATGTGTGTCTTAGACTCCTTTCCCATTAACCTGAACATCCATCTATCTTTTGTGTCCCAAGGAACTGACCGTTCTCACCACATGCCTCAATAGGTCATATGCACCCTCCAAGGGGTATGAAAAAACAATAAGAGCAGAGGAACAAGTTTTATGCTTCAGCAAGCCCATTGGGGCCAGCTTGCAAGCCCTTTGATGTTAGGGATTACGACCCTCAACAAGCCGGGGGCTGCAGCCCACAGCTTCTGCCCCCCACTCCTTGCAATAGACCATGGTGGAGACAACTATGGGGAGAGCCACAGGAGGGGGTTGTCACTCAGCACACTTTGCCCATTGTCATCACATCAGGTGTGTGCCATTCTGGGCTGTGTCTGTCCCATGCTGGTGAGGATCCCAGGAGGAGGCCTTCAGCAGCAGGCATACCCTCTTCTCCCCTCCACACCTCCATTTCACCTCCACTCACCCTAACACAGAGTCTGCACCTGCACAGAGAAGCCTGGAGGCTTTACTCACTTCCAGCTGTTCCCAGCTGCAGCTCCCCGCTCCCTGTTCCAGGACCTCGCTCAGGGGCTTCTCACCCCCCACCTTGGGAAACTCCCTGAGCGTCCTGCCCTGAGCACCCCCCTGGTTTCACGTCAGCACTGATGCCCACCGACCGCGTGTGCAATCCTGACAGCTTTCTCTGAGCCCTTGTTCTGCCCAGGTGCTCCCTGAGGACCTCTATCTCCTCCTCAGCCTGAGTAGGGAAGGAGGGGAGGGGATGAGTCTCCATCCTCAGGCTGGGGGCCCCTGAGTGCAGTGGCAGCCTCTCCCCTTGCTGGGTTCTTTCCCCTCCAGACACCACCCGTCCCCTAGGGCTATGATAATCTGTGCAGATGGTTTGCCAGTTGTCCCTCTCTACCCCACCTGTTTCCATCCCTGTCACAAGTGGCTGTTTAGGTCTCAGAGACACCTGGTCACGTGACAATCCCCAGAGGTTCTCAACCTTCCTTGCCATACAGACCCAGTCTGCCTTTTCCTGTGAGCTGGGAGACGTTGGTAAACAGGTCCTGGAGCCTCTCTAACATGTGTTTGGTTTGTGCTTTATCCCAGGAGACATCACCTGCAAAGGGATGTTCCGTTTTGCCTGGGTCCTCAGAGAGCCCCGTGCCAGCCACCTCAGCACACAGCCTTGGGCCAAGAATGGGCGCCCCCTCCGTGGCCCCTCTGCCTCCCCAGGTCCATGAGCCCCTCCAGGAACCTCTCTGTGCTGCCCAGAGGGCCCCTCCAACCACAGCACTTGGTGTGCTTTCTCCAACCAACTCCTGGTCACCCTGCAGGAGGTCAGTTCCCCAGCTAGAGGCAGGGAACGGCGTCAGTCACCCTGTTCCCAAGGAACTTTCTCTCATTGACAAGCACAAAGCCTGGTCACAGGTTAAACTCTGGTCTACATAATAACACCACCAACAGAATCACTGCTGCCATTCCCCAGAGGCTGAGTCCGTCCTGCACACCATCTCCTTTCATCCTCACAATAAATCTAGGAGACCATGGCCTTATCTCAATTTTTAGGTGGGAAAATTAAGGTTTAAAGAGCTGAATAACTTGTGTAAAATCAATACTGGGGGCAGGGCAAGGATTTGCAAGCAGGTCTACAGACTCCAAGCTCTGGGCTCCAAATGCAAAGCTACCCTTTCTCTCTACACGAGAGTCAGCATTTAAAGAATTCCTAAGAGATTTTAGGATAGCCCTCTCCGTTACTCTCGATCCAATGAAGGAAAACTCACCCCAGGCCCCGAGACCCACAGTGGACAAGACCAGAAGCCATGGCAGCATTGTCACGTGGTCCTGGACACCGACGGGGAGAGTGTGCACCAAGGCCCTGGGAGAGAGGCAGACAGTTAATCCGACCCTCTTCATTCTTCAGGCCAAACGTGGGCCTTCTGAGGGCCAGCACCTGGCCAGGCTTCTCAGAATCCCCCGCACAGGTCAGCTGCTCATCGGATGGGTAAACACCCTCATCCTCTTACCCTGGCAACTGCATTTCATTGAGGGCCTGCTATGTGCAGAACACTAGAACGTGCAATCTTATTTAATCTCACACTAACCCTGCAACGTTGGATTGCAGACCCCCATTCTCATAGAAGAGGGGGCTGTAAAATCTTGAAACACTAGAACCAACATAAAACTAGAAACACACACAAATGGGTCTAGTGTGAAGACCTCTTCCCAGTTGGGGGTGGGGACAGGTGGGGTGTAGGAGTGGGGCAGTCCCCAGTTCTAGGGCAGAGGAAATATCATCTTAACACTCCTCCTGGTGGAGTACAGATCCTTCCATGGGAGAGGGCTTCCCAGGAAGAAACACGCACACTCACACTCAGAAATACCTGGGGTCCGGTGCAGCTCCGGTGCAGGCATCTCCCTCCTTTCACTCTAGGCCCCTGGCCTGTCCTCCAGCCACTGCCTCTTGGGCCTCCACTCTCCCTGTGCTGGAGGCCACCCCCTCCCAGGAACAGAGCCTCGGGCTCTGGCTTCCACGAGAGAAGAGGAAAGCTGGGCCCCTAACAAAAGGTGTTGAGAAGGAGAGGGGCAGAGCTCTCAGGCTCCCTGCCGCCCAGCTCAGTCCATAGCACCAAGAGGAGCTCAGGTGAGACCAGACTTGGGCTGAGACTGGGACCCGCCCTCTGAGTAAGCCCAGGTGCCTCCTCCCTGGGAAAGGGTGCAATTGCCCAAGCTCCCTGAGCTGCTGCCTCATCCCAGCTCTTGGAAAGCCCGGCAAACCTGGGGGTTCCTGTGGGACCTGGGAGTCTGTCCCACATCTGAGGACTTCCTGCCCCGGAGACAGATCTTCTCCTGGGTGTGGAGACTGTGGATGGAGGTCTCTCAGCAACACCCCACCCCCATCCAGTGGGTCACCAGCAGGGGCAGGGTGGGGACAGACAAATAGAAATGTACATTCCAGAAGTCTCCTGTTATTTTGCCCCTGCAGTCTACGTGCCTATCATCCCCCCTCCTGCCACACCCCTACCCTCAGCATCAACTGTCACCCACCCAGGAAACACCCCACAAACCAGGAATCTCCAGCCCCTCGCCCACCTGCAGCTCAAGGCCACGTTACAGTCATCACCTAACCTGTTCCATGTTCTGTAGTTTCGTCTCCTGGAGCCCTTGAATCTTCACAGAGGAAACTCCACATGACACTCACCACGAATGCACTAGGACATGTGTCTCCTTGGGGACCTACCGGGGCTGTGACCTCCCAGCAGGCAGGGACCCTGAGACTGTGGA
Source organism: Aselliscus stoliczkanus (assembly GCA_033961575.1). Classification (NCBI taxonomy): domain Eukaryota; kingdom Metazoa; phylum Chordata; class Mammalia; order Chiroptera; family Hipposideridae; genus Aselliscus; species Aselliscus stoliczkanus. The sequence continues at coordinate 105,554,320 of CM066739.1, forward strand.
AGGGACCCTCCTGAGGGAATGCCCCATTCCAGACAGGCTTCTCTAGCAAAGCCGCAGTCTCACCCTCAGGTTTGGGGTCCCCAGAAAAGCACCCGGGGAAGAGCTCCTTTGAAAGCATGCTGGTTTTTTGTACTGTTCTCCCCCGTGGATGCTCCAGACCCAGGACTGGGGAGAAGGGCCTGGGAGCACTTGTGGCGGAGCACTGGGGGGGCAGGCCTGGAGGCCGAGGTGAAGGAGATGAAGAGTCAATCTGGGGACCAATGCTGTGGAGACCCCAGAGGTAGTGGACGTTGGTGACCGGCTGTTTCTCCATGCCTGTGCCTCCAGTGACTCCTGGTCCCAACTAGCAGGAAACTGCCTACAATGAGAAGGCCTGTGGGCCCCCCTCTGCCTCCACCTCTGGGGCATCAAGTAAGGGAGTGGAGGACCAGAAGCCCGGGAAAGACTTGGTGGGGCTACATAAAGAGGAGGGGAAGCAGGTGGAGACCAACAAATTCATGGGGACTAAAAGGCCGAGGGGCTCCCAGAGGCAGACTGTTCTAGAGGAGCAGGGGGAAAGATGAAAAGGGTGTGGGAGTTTTGTGCACTTAGGACTAAAAGCCTAATGGGACCTGCTAAGTTCTGAGTGCCCTGGCCCTGGTCACCCTCGCCAGCTCCCCCTCACCTCTCTCAGGCCAAATGTTCCCCTCCTGAGAGCCCCCTCCTCACTCCTCACCTGGGCCTGAGGCTCCACGTCAGCCTGGCTTCTCCCAGAGGCTTCTGTGAATAGTGGTGATGAGTCAAGCCTCGGAGCCCCCTCTTACACATAGAACTCATCATAAATTCTAATGATGTAATTATAACCTCCATGACAGCAGCTGCCAAGCCTGGTGCAGTGAAGCAGAAAGGTGTGCGAAGAAGGAAGGAAAAAAAAGCAGTCAGGCCCACGGGCACACTTCAAGTAATGCGAGGCCCAAGGCAGTGGTTCTCAAAGAGTGGTCAGGGGAACCTGGGGGTCCCCAAGATTCTTCAGGGGCTCCATGAGGTCAACACTATTTCCAGAATCATATATCACCATACTGATATTTACACTGATGACACAAAAACAACAGGACATAAAGCTGCTAGTGTCTTTGCCAGAATGAAGAGGTGGCACCCAACAGCGCAGGCAGTCACTGAGTTCCTCACAACGTGTTCTTTCTAAATGAAAAGGTTTCACTTGAGAATGTTCTTGATGATGCAGTGAAAATTACTCATTTTATGAAATCGCAACCATGGTTGCCTCAAGGAAAAGCACTGGTGTGATTGAGTGGTGAGCTGAACCAGCCGCTTTTTTCATGGAACACCATTTTCACTTGAAAGAACAAATAATAGCCAAGCTGTGGCTATTCATGATAGGATATATACATGGCAGGCATTTTCTCGAAAATGAACAGAGTGACACTTTCACCTCAATCAAAACAATCAATGGGACTTGTTAGCATCATAAATATGGAGCGAACTTTCAGGCAAAAATTAGAATTTTGGGATATTGTGCCTGCCACAATGAGTATGACAATTTCTCAATGTTTACAGGCTTTTCTGATGAGATCAATGGTGATATTAATAAATGTTATTATATATATTATACATATATTAGATAATGAAATGTGTCAGCATTTGAAAGATGTGTATAACTTAATGAATCAGTATTTTCCAAATGACCAATATATGAAGTTACAAAGTCATGACTGCATAAAAGACCTATCCAAATTTTATGTTTGACCAATGAATTCTAATATAACAGAGTACAATGGATTTGTTGATATAGTTTCAGGTTCTACATGGCAACTAACTTTCAGGAACCTCCACTTGTTGAGTTTTGGTGAAATATCAAAGAAGAATATCCACAATGATTTTTAAAGACTATTCATATACTCTTCCCGTTTCCAGCTACTTATCTGTGTGAGGCTGGACTTTCTTCATATCTTCCATGAAAACAACATATATAGCACATTAAATGCAGAAGTGGACATGAGAATCCAGTGATTTTATTTTAAGCCATAGAGGTGTGCAAAATTTTTTAAAAATTATATCAATTCTCTCACTAGCTTTTTAAAAATATAATTATTTTGTATTTTTTAATGTGTTTATATGTAATGGGCTTACTAATATTACTTTAGGTGAATTAATAAGTGCTTCAATTTTTTAATGTCTAATATTGTAAATATTAATAGATGTAACCCACATAAACAAAAGCTCTTTGGGATATTCGATAATTTTTCAAGTGTAAAAGGGTCTTGAGAACAAAAAGATTGTGAACCCCTTCCAAGGAATGCCACACGCCGTGCTGATGCAGTTGGCCACAAGGGGGCAGCACGCACTCCGCCTTTCACCCACAGGAATCGCCCCATCTCCGGATCTCCATCGCTCCTCCCCACTTCAGTTTCCCCTTTGTTTGCGTTCTCCCAGCTGCATAACTTTATAATCACAGGAAATAACAATCTCTAAGCATAGGTTCCATCAAAACCCATTCAGTCACATATTAATCTACAAACGCTTATCAGATGTCTCTCATATGCAAAACTTATCATCCAGGGCTGAGTAAACAGGAGAACCCCCACTCTCAAGGAGTTAATGACCTAGTGAGGGAGACTGACCCAAAGGCCAGTAATTAGAGTGCCAACCTGGTAATGTGTGTGAAAGCCCTTCGTTTTCTATTGGGTTGTTGGAAAAGTCATGACGCATTTTTGCAAAGAAAAACATAGAAAAGGGCTGTATACTTCAAAGGGATTCCAGATAGTCAGGGGAAGCCTGCAGGAGACCTAAAAGCCAGCTGATCCCACCACCTCACTTAATAAGAAACTAGAGGCCCGGACATAGAAATCACTTCCAAAGCCCACCCAGCAGGCCTGGTAAAGCTAGGACTAGAACCCAGCTCTCAGCCCCTCAGCCCGCTCTAATTTTCAACCCGAGTCCTTCCCATAAGCTGAAGAATGCAGAGCTTGGGGAAGATCCCCCAGTGTGCCTGGTATTATACCCCCCACCATAACACCTGGTGTAAAACTGGCAACTTAGAAGGAGCAGGATTCCCTAAGGACAACAGCAAGCTGTAGAGAAGGGGAAAGGCACAGACGGGCTCTTGGTCCTGGGTGGGGATGGGGGTGAGGGAAGTGGGGAGATGAGAAGGGAGCACGATGAAGGGATTAGAGCTACAGGAGCTCTGTCTTCTCACCTATGTGGTGATTTGTTTTTTGTTTGTTTGTTTGTTTTTTGTTTCGTTTTTTTTTTTTTTTGAGGGCAGTGTCACTGGCCCTCATATGTGGGACTGAACCGGGGCCGCTAGCTTCCGAAGCCAGCGCTTAACCAGCGCCATGATTTGTTTTTAACACAGCTCAGGAAACCAGACCCCTTTCTCCCAATGACCACCTCCAGAGTCTGTTCAGAACCAGAAATATTGCCCGAATTCATGCCCTAGCAGGAGGCCCTGAGTTTCCCCAGGAGACAACCCCACTTCCCACCATCCCTGACCCAACCTCTGGCCTCGTTTGGCAATGAGGAGGCTGGGTGGGGGTGGGGCACCTATCGATGGAGCCAACAATAGCCTGCCCCGGTCAGCCTCGGCCTCCCCTGAGTCTGGGATAGCTGGGCCCATGGGGCCTGCTGTGGCCCCCGGACCAGAGGGGGAACCCACTCCCAACATGGGATGCCATCTGTTTCCAAGCCCCGTCCAGCCGCTCACTCCCGCCAACTGCTGATCCTATTCACCCCACTCTCACCCTCATTTTACTTTCATGAGGAATCAGCACTACATAGTGACAGCCCGTGTCTCTGTAGAAAGTCACAAGGCAACGGACCAGTGTTCATTTCACACTCACTCATGTCTTCGTGTATCCGTGTCCTCCTGCGTCTATTCAGTCAACAAACGCTCATCCAACGCCCCCCGGAGCCAGGCCCAGTCAGGAATTGCAGAAGCAAGTCTCGCAGCAATGCGGAGGACGCGAGAACTCCGAGGCGCAGCTGAGGGGACACATCTCCTGCCCGCAGTCAAACCTCGTCCCGCACATACCGTGCTTCACTGGTAATATCTTTATTTCCCTTTAAAATTAAGTGACAAATTTTAAAAGCAGGAATTCTCACATAAAAATTCAGATGTGGTGGACCTTCGGGAGGTCCAGCAGCACCTGGTCCACTTTCCCACGTGGCTGCACTGGCCTGGGGCCGAGTACCAGCTATCCCTCCAAGTTAGGACTGCTCCCATTCGCCACAGTCTCCACCACTCCCTAGTGTCCCCAACCCTGAGGCACCACATCAGTAGCCACAGTCACCCTGCAGGTGGTGCTGTTGACATTCTCAGGCCCAGCCAGCATTGCCAGTTTGCTCTAAGTACCTTGCTCCTGAAAGCTACGTCTGAGATCCTTAGTCCAGAGTGGAACGTGCTTCGGTAGAGGCAGCAGAGGGCGCTGTGGGTGCACACAGCAGAGGTGCCCAGGCACCTGCCCTCACTGCCAGAAACCACAGATTTCCTAACAGCAGGAGAAGGGAGGGCTGCTTGCCGCCAGCGTGTTTCCTCCATCAGATCAAACAATGGAGAGCCCCGTTGGGAGATACCCCTGAAGTTTTCATCCACGTATTCGTGGGCCCTACCTGCACTGTCGATTTATTCATAGATGATCTGCTCATTCATGCAAGCATGCATTCAACAAGCATTTATTAAAGAGTTGCTGTGTGCTTGGCACTGTGCTAGGCCCTGTCCTTAGCTCCCAAGAGTTCAAATGTGACTAGGAATTCAGAATATAAGGTTATGCCTCCCCCATATATTGTTATTCACTCACCAAGTTCCCCCAGCATCTGGCCCATAGTAGGTGCTCAGCCAATACTTGTATGAATGCATGAAAAGATAACCAGTAACACCTCTTATTTACTGAGCTCTTCCAGCTTTACAGGTACTGTCTCAAGTCTCAAAGTAGGTCCTGTAATGATCCTACTTTACTGATCGAGAAACTGAGGCACAGAGAGTTTAAGAGGCCAGGTCACACAGCCAGTCTGAACTCTCAGTCCATTATTCCATGTGCCATCTCAGCAGTGCAAGATAGGACATGCTCGGGGCCAAGGTATAGCACACGAGTGGGCTGCCTCAGGCTTCCCGAAGGCAGAGTGGTCATGGGGGCCGGGGCAGTAAGGGAAGGCTTCATGAGGACTGGATGAAGGACTAGGAGAGGTGGAAAAGAACACGTTCCCTGACGAAAGGGGAGAGGCCGGAGGAAGCAAGAGGTTGGGGAAGGTGCCTACAGTTGACCCTCTGGACACGCTTCCTGGGTCGAGGGGTGGGGTGCCAGAAAGGACGCCATCCTTCAGCAAATGTGAGGTCTTCCTGTGCCAAGGCCTGAATGGACATGAACATGAGTAAGAGCTCCCCCGGAGGACCCACAAGCCATGATCAGACAAAGGCAAAATATGTGAATAACTTCGCTCCAGAGAGGGAGTGTTGAGAGCCAGAAGTGGTATGAGCGTCATCGTCTGCGGAGAGGGACTGTCCCCATTGGGAAGAACAGAGCAGGTTTTCTGGACCAGGTAGCATTTGAATGAAGGGCAGGTAGGACTGCACCTTATAGTGAGGGAAGGGCATTCCTGGAGTGAGAGCACCAAAAGCAAAGGTCTGGAGGTGCTCGGTGGGCCCAGGGGTGGGGGGGCCCAGAGGCAGGGGCGGGGGAGCTGACCAGGCAGGGTGGGGAGCTTTGTGCCTGTGCTGAGCAGCTCAGCCTTCTCCCCTGGGTGATGGGAGGTTTGCAAGCAGGGAGGGACTGGTCTTGCCCAAGAGGCCACATCAAAACAGTTGTCTTTTAGGTTGTAAACTCCTTGAAGGTGTGGCTCCCACAGCAGGATTTAGAGGAGTAATGCTGACAGCCTCTAGAGACACTTAAGCCCTGAGGGTCTCTCACTCAGACTACAACAGGGAAGTTTAATCCAACTCACCCTTAAACAGGAACCAGGATGTCTGGGCCCAACTCCTGATATGTCACCAACCAGCTATGTGGCCTTGCTCAGGTCCCCTCTGGGTGTCAGTTTCTTCATCTGCAACACTAGGGTGTCTGACTACCCCAAGGGCCCTTCTAACCTCAACTCATTCCCTCCTCCCCACCCCATGAATCTAAGAACCCCACATCAACCCCTCACCCTCCCAAGAGCACAGAGCCAGGCAGACAGGGGAAGGCTCAGCCACCCTTGCTGGGCTGCCCACAGAGGGTGGGGGGAGGGGGGAGGGGATGAGCAGAGTGGCTCAGTCCCCTCAGGAGTCCTCCCACCACCACCACCTCCACAGGACAAGGGAAGGGAGGGATGCCACAGGAGAGGCAGTTTGCTGGCTGGGTTCAGGGAGGGCAGGGGTGTGGAGTGGAAGGGAAGTGAACAGACCAACCACCTTCCTCCCCCACCACCACCAGGCCTGGGACTGGGAATTTCACAAAAAGGCAAAAGGATCTGTGTGAACATTTCCTGTCACGCCCCAACCCCCTTCCTGGCAGTGACAACCCAACTCGGGGTTACCACACTGTTCACCTGTGATGCAATCTGCCCACTAGAGGGCTGCGAGTCCTGACCAGGGCCTGCCTATAAATGCTGGACCCAAACAGCACTGTCAAACCCCTCTGTGTGACTTCTCGGCTTGGGTGAGTGAGCAGCCAGCATCCCTGGGCAGGAACCTGCCTGCCTGCCTGCCTGCCGACTCTCACTTTACTCCCCCTGCACCTTTCTTTCAAATCCTCCTCCTGAAAGCCCTCCGTGATTGACTCACTCACTTTAAGGCTTCCTTCACATTTTCTAGGTCTTGTTCTGCTGGAGCTTCCTGTTCTCAAATGCTCTGATTTGGGGCATTTTCCAGATATTCTAACAACCATTTCTTGCATGTGAGGAACACAGTCATCTCCCAGTTCTGTTCCAGCCCACAGCTTTCTTTTTATTGTTTCCCTTTTCATACCTGAAAGCAACCAGTAGGAGGTGTCAGGGGAGCTTCCGGCCTTTTCTTCTAAGCACTGACCCCTCGCATCTCTGCTCAGATAGACCCCAGGAAGACAGAGGACAAAATGTCATCACTGATGGAATGCAGCTTTGAGACCATCATCAACATATTCCACCAGTACTCCACCCGCCTGGGGCACCCAGACAGGCTGAACCAGAGAGAGTTCAAACAGCTGGTGAAAAAGGAGCTGCCCAACTTCCTCAAGGTAGGGCTGGACTCCTGGCCTCCGCCTGGGCTAAGGAGGGAGGATGGGGTACAGTCTGCAACCGTCAAGGAGAAAGCCCTAGCCTTCAGCCCAGCCTCCAGAGGCAGCGGGCGCCCTGTCACTGGAGGCGCTCCAAGGCAGACGGCAATGACAGAATCAAGAAAGACTGACTGGGCCGGCCAAGTGGTGTAGTGCCTAGGCGCTGGCTTGGGAAGCCAGTGGCCCCGATTCGGGTCCCACATATGGGGGCCAGTGACACTGCCCTCAAAAAAAAAAAGAAAGACTGACTGATGCTGTGCTATGCCAGGCCCTGTTCTGGGCAGGGGCATGTGGTGGCAAACAGGGATCCAGTGTCCTGATGGGAGAGTCACACAGCAAAGATGGCGATGAGTAAATAGCACGGATAAAACCAATGCCAGTATGTACCTGACAGAAAGAAAGCAAGACTGCTGTGTGGGGCGGGGGCTGGGTGGGGTAAGGCAACTGACTAGGTAGGTGGATAGAAAGGGCCCCTCTAAGATGGTGGCATTTGAGCTGAGATCCAAAAGTGGAGGAGGAAGCAGAAGCTAAGGAGACTAAGCCTCAGATGGACTCAGGGGACAAGACCTGAGGGGGTTCTTCTGAGCCGAAGGGTCTTTGGTAGGAAACAGACCGACAGTACCTGGGAAAGTCATGCCCAGCACTGACTGGCAGGTACAGAGCACTCAGGACTGTGTTCCCGCATTTACCCATTGGAAAATGATTAGTGCAGTTCTAGAGAAAAGTAGGGTTCGTTCCACTAGACCTTTCAGGTTTCTTTACAAATTTGAGGACTTTGAGAACAGGGGCCTGGACTAAGAAGGGTGGGACCCCCCAGGTCCCAGCCTCAGTTGCCTTCCTGGAACAGATGTCCTGGGGTAGGTGGCCAGCCCTGCCTAGAAGCCCTCCCCACCTCGGTGGGTAGAGCGATGCAGTTAGGAGATACTCAGGACGCTGACAGCTCCCCACAGGTGCAGACCTCAGCGAGCAGGACGAGCAGGACACTGGGCCAGGGCAGGCAAGAAAGGGCGCAGCCCAGAGGCAGTGCTGGCAAGGTGTCATCTGTGCAGGGACTGGGCCCGCCCATGCCCCCACCCCCACCCGCAGGCCAGGAGGGGAACCTGGGCCCTTGCCAATGGGCTGCTCAGAGTGACTGTTCTTCCCTGGGGGGATGGCAATACTACAGAAAAACAGACCAAGTGAAGACACTGCAGGAGCAGTGGAAGGGCCTGGGAGGTGAGCGGGGCACCCACAGTTTCCAGAGGGGACTTAGCCAGCGAGTGCCATAGCTGGAACCAGCCAGAGCTCATCTCTGCCTCACCTGGATCCTCACCTCACCTTGTGTTCCCCTGCATACTCTGTCACACTCTTTGGCGTCAGCGGGGACCCACCTTGCTCTCTGTCCCTCCACAAGAGCCGAATCATTTTGTTTTCCTCAGGCGCTTCCCGTTATACAGGTTGTAATGAGCGTCACTAATTTGTAACCTCTAGGGAAGGGAGGGAGCGAAGCAGACAGGAGTGGCGGGAATAAGACAAGACTGGGTTCAGAGTCAGATCTGGGTTACACCTGAATAAATGGGAAAGTAAACGGTGCGTTGGCCACATTGTGGGCACTCAGTCCATGGTCATTTTTAATTTTTGAATTGAGGCCCAGGAGCTGGGTCTCCCTGTGCTTCTGCCATCGGGCCATTTGCTGTGCTGCCGCCGGGTCCCAGCCCTGGCCGCCCCCAGGCCTGACTGCCCTGTCCCCCCGCCTACAGAAACAGAAAAAGAATGACGCAGCCATCAACAAGATCATGGAGGACCTGGACACAAATGGAGACAAGGACCTGAGCTTCGAGGAGTTCGCCGTCCTGGTTGGCAAGCTGACGGAGGCGTCCCATGAGGAGATGCACAGGACCGCCCCCCCAGGGGAAGGCCACAGCCACGGGCCAGGCTTCGGGGAGAGCCGCGGCACCTGCCACAACCAAGGTGGCACCGGCCAAACCCAAGGTGGCCATGGCCATGGCCACAGCCATGGTGGCCATGGCCACAGCCACAACCACTAATCAGGAGGCCAGGCCACCCTGTCCCTGCCCATCTGGGGCCCCAGGGCTGCGTGCCGCATCGCCTCAGCTGCGGGGCTGGGGATGGGGGTGAAATAAAGTGTTCCTCTCAACCAGCATTCTCTCTGCGTGTTCTTGCATCCCGTTCCCAGCCTGTCCTGCCTGGGGGGATCTGGGTAACACAGCCCTGGCATTGACTAGGGCTCAACTCCTTCATTCACAATACCAAGACAAGAAGCCACCATAACATGGGTCTATTCTCAGCCCCTTGGGCTCCCCTCCCTGATCATTTTCTCACTCTGACCTCAGGCCCTCCTGCCCAAGTCCCAGTCACCCCACCCCAGGTCAGGACTTCCCTATCCAGCCTGTCAGATTAGCCCTTGTCACCACAGAAAGCAAAAGGGGTATATCTCATGTCCTCAACATGCCAGCCACCCCCACCCCCAGCCACAAGCCTCCTTCACCCAGTGCTGTCCACACAGCCATTCTCTCCTAATGGAAACTAACTCCCCTGCAAGCCTCCAAACACACACCGGACAGGCCCTGTCTGAGGAGTACAGGGGTTTGGGCAGTGGGGACAAGGACAGGTAGGTGTGTTTACCCACAAATGGAGCTCTGAATCCACAGGAGCAGTGGGTGTCTCTCAAAAGAGGTGACTCCCACACTCTCCAGGGACCCTGGGGCCATACACACAGGGGTGAAGTCAGAGCATCCGGCCCACGCCCACCAGCCCCATGAGGAGGTTGGACTCGGTCCAGAGGGGCTTTTGGGCCTGAAGATTCTGGTTCTAAGCCTTGCAGGCAAGCTGACTGCCCCCCTCCTCGAGGTGACTGAGGTTCCCTCATCCCTGTCAGCAGCTGAGGGCTCAGGCCAGCAGGAGCACCAGCCTGTCTCCAAAACCTGCAGCCTGGCCTGGCTCCCAGCTCCCCGCCTCCAGCGGCTCCCACACCCAACCGCTCGCTTCAGACACATCTAGATGACTCCTCTGCCATCTGTTCCAGCCCTCTGGCCCGAGAGCATCACCATAAAGTCCCATTTCCAGGTTATCACTAGGCTGGGGTGGGCCTTCCAACAACCAGAACCCAAATCATGGGTGTCTGCCCTGCCCTGACCTTCCAGCAGAGAAAAGATGGTGGAATTAGAATTGAGGGGAGCTGGAGAAAGACTGCCTGTCCTCTATGCCCCGGTCTATCCCCCATGTTTCAAACGTGAAAAGCCAGGCACAGAGAGGGGAAGGGACCAGCACAGAGGCCTACCATGGTAGAGTCAGCCAAGCCAGAGAAAAGGGCTTGAAATCCATCTTCTCCACGGGCTGTGCCTCCCAGCTGCTTCCCCAGTGCTGAGGGGCAGAAAGGAGCTGCCAGATCAGAGCCCCTCTCCCACACTGCCTGGTGTCCCCCACCATGCAAACCCCTGCTCTAAGGACCCAGGGGCCTCTGCTATGGGTGCAAAGATATAATAAGGGCTTACACTTGAAGGCATGAGGGTGTTTCCAGGAACCACTCTAGGCTGTGAACTTGGGAGACAGAGTTTAGAAATCCCCAGTCCCTTCCCTGCCTAACTTGAGGACTCCACAGCTGGGGATACTCGCCTCCTGACAGCCCTGATCCCTCACCTTCATGTCTGGGGAGGGGTCACCCCTTCTGGTTACAGCTTGGTAGGGGAAAGAGAACCAGTTTGGGAGTTGGGGGGCCAGGGTTCTCTCAGTGGCCTTGTCAGGACTCCATGCTTCTAGTAAAGGAGGGTAGGATAAGGTTGGGAAGGAGAGGGGAGGGGAAGAGAGGGAAATGTATGGTAAGGTAGGGTAGGGTATAGGGTAGGGTTAGCGTTTGGGTTAGGGTAGAGTTAGGTATGGTAGGGTAGGGTAGACTAGGGTAAGGTAGAGTCGGGTAAGATGGGGAGGGGAGAAGAGGGAAGGAGAGGGGAGGGGCAACTCCCTCACCCCTCTGCCCACCATTGCTTATCACAATGTGTCCCAAACATGTTTGTGATTGCCTCCCACTATACTATGGACTCTGAGAGCCAAGTCCATGACATCTGTCCTATTCTCTGCTTTATTCCCAGAGCCTAGACTAGTGGCTGGTACACGGTAGGTTCTCAGCCAATATTGACATACAGATGTCCTCAGATTCCCCACATGCTCCATGCTGCTGTGGAGGAAGGGAGGGTGGGATTAAATCCAGTAGATGGAAGGCTTCTGGGTGTCATCATGGAATCTTCAACTGGAAGGTAGGGGGCAGCGAGGTGATCTGAAGCCCCCTCCTGGCTTTATTTCAGTCATACCAGCCTTTGTTGCACACTAGAAGCTTCCATTTGAAAGAAGGGATTTGTCTTGCAAAAAAAGTTTGACAATTGCTGATTTAACCCACCCTGCCCCACCCCAGGTTTGAACGATTCTCCCCAACAGCCCTGCCGGCACTCCCCTAGGAAAGGGAGCCTCCTCCTGTAGCTCTGACACTTAGAAGCTCTGTCCTTACACTCAACGGGAGTCTGTGTCTTCATGCCTGCCGTACATTAATGCCAGTCTCTCACCACATTCACGGGGACAGAGACTAAATCTAACCCTTTGCATCCATGCAGCTACCCACCCACTTCTTCAAAACATTTCCCCAAATGGCTTGCAGGCTTTTTTTGGCCTCTGTACCTTTGCACCAGCAATGTTCTCCCCATCCCAGGGTCTCTGTCACCACCTCCATGAAGGTTTCCCTGACTACCCACCTTCTTCAAGTATATAGGGCTTCCTCTCTGCCAGGCCCACGGAACTCTCCAAGACTTCTGTGTTTGCACTCCCAGTATGGAATTGTAACCCCTATCAGCAAGTCTGATGATGGCAGGCCCTGAAGGCAGGGACTATGGCTGATTTGTTGCATATCCCCATGGGCCAGCATGGACCAAGCTCTCAGTGAGCACTACCCATGAGCAGGTGAAGGGAGGGTGGACCCAGGCCCTGGTGGAGCTGGCGAGTGAGGTGGGAGCTAGTGTGATGAGATGTGTGGTAGGGACAGGTTTGGGCATTAGCAGCACGTCCACAGTCTGGCGACACATGTGCTAGGAGAGGGTGAGACAGCTGAGCAGTGGGATGGCAGGGCACAGAGCTTCTTAGATGCCCAGGGTTCTCCCTTTGCCTTATCACTCTGCTACCTCTGTCTGAGTAGGAGGTTGTTCTAGGCCCAGTGGAAGGTCTGACAGCAAGCCGCTTTACACAGCCCTGTGGGATGTCTGTAAACATGGCTTGAGAGAGCTGGTCAAGGAGAGTTAGCCCCTTCCATCCCATTAGCCCCGTCCACTCCTAAACAAACTGGTTCTGTTGAGCAGAAATGAACTGACTCCTTCCCTCAGGGAAGAAGAGTGTCATTGTCAAGGTTAAGATTCCCACCCCAAGTGAGAATTGGTGACTACCTCTATGATTAATGCATCCTTTGGGGAAATAAGAACTTTGGGATTTCCCCCGGCATCAAAGTGACTGAAAAACAGAGAGAACCTGTCATCAGAGACTGCCCCCCAGTTCCCGGAAGGAGGTTTGCTGTCCTGAGCCGTGGAGCCTGAACTTCTGGATGGCTTTCGGGGAGGGACAAGGAAGGAACAGCAGCAGCCTAAGCCACCAGACTCTGCCTAGACATTTAATAATACTTTGAGTGTTATCCGGAGCCTGGGTGATGTGAGATGTTTCCAGAATTGGGAAGAGAGATGAGTGATCTTCTCACTCACTTGTCAGTCCACTCATTCATTCACTCAATAGACTCTTAACAGCAGCTTACTGCCTATCAGGCGTGCTAACATGCTCCGAGGGGCCCCCATGGGAAACACAGCTTTGTCCTGTCATTCAGACACTCCCAGGCCTGCAGGGCAAACGACACAACTCCTCAAATGCTTCTAAAGAGGAAAATGAAAGACCAGAGAGATGGAAGGTCCTGGGCAACTTTAAGGTGGGAAGCCTGTCCTCAGCTGGGCTGTCCCCTTGCAGGGCAGAGGGTAGAGGGATATCAAGGCTGGTGGGGCAGGCATCCCACGAGGAACATGGGGGGAGGGGAGAGCATGTGTGCGCCTGCCTGGAAGTGGGTAGGTGTGGGGTCTGAGCAGGAATGAGGAGGTAAAAGGGGAGAAGGGAAGTACAGAGGAGAGGGGGCCAGATGCTAGGCCGAGACAGCCAAGGGCAGAAGCAGGGGAGGTTTTAGAGAGCAAATGATATAATTATATTTGCATTTTAGAAAAGTCGACATGTGGGGCCAGCCGAGTGGCGCGGTGGTTAAGCGCTGGCTTGGGAAGCCAACGGCCCCGGTTCGGGTCCCATGTATGAGGGCCAGTGTGACACTGCCCTCAAAAAAAAAAAAAAAGAAAAGAAAAGTCGATATGTGGTAGGTGGGGGTTAGGTGGGGTGGATTGCGGGTAAGCAGGAGACGGCAGGTACAAGGCCCAGGAGCAGGCTGCCACCACCATCCAGGTGAGGGCTAAGGGATCACCAGGGAGTACGTCTCCAAGGAGATGGATCCTGCCCAGTCCTCAAATACCCCAGACCCCATCTCAGTCAGGCAGGCATGCCCCCAGCCCCCAAAGGACAAAGGAGATAGCTTCATGCTATTTCCCAAGAACTCTAGGAAGAAACAGGAAGAAAGCCTTGGGTTTCGCCAGCCCTGAGGCAACCTTACCCAACCCTGACCCAAGCGCTTCTGAAGTAAGGTCCAGAAGCCACCTCAGCTCCCTGCCCGCCTCCCAGCAGTTGCTGAAAACTTACATTTTACAAAACCCTGTGTCATGGATTTTGACACTCCAATTACCAAAGGGACAACAGGACTGGAACAACTGGTTGCTCAATTCCTGTTTTGCCTCTTAGGGTTCAGGCCTGAAACAGTCCCAGTACTCCAACACCCTGGCCAGCTCCCTAGGATTGGACCCCAGCCCCATAGTCAGAGACCACCTTCCCCAATACACAGGAGACAGTGAAATGAGCACTGGGGGGCCGGCTGGCCTCTGCCTGAGTACCCCCAGGCCTCCCCTTTTCTCTGCGAGTTCTCCCTTTTCTGTTCACGTACCAGAGTTGTCATATGCAGCTTCTATAGTAAGGAAGGGGATGGTTACCAAGACCTGAGCAGGTGAGGCACCAGCAGGCATGGCAGGAGGCCAGGATTCTGACCAACGCATGGGGCAGCTCCCCTCGCGCACCTCTCCCTGCCCTTCCCTCTTGCTTGCCACCCTCTTTCTCTCTCTACCCTTCCTACATTCTCTCTCAGTCTCTTCTTCACTGGGTACTCTCTGCCCCTCCAGTCTCGGTGGTGAGGAGCAGTCCTGAGTAGCAGGGGTGCTTCTCGGTGGGGGTGGGGGTGCAAATGCCTTTGAGAAGTAACTCAGGGTCACACACACCTAACCGGGGGTGACTCTCCCAAAAGAAGACACTCAGCTCCCAAGGCACCTGTTACTAATGGAAGGAGAGGAATCACAAGGGAAAATAATTTAAAAGCTGAGGCTATTGAGCAAACAAAGAAGCAGGGAGTTCATGACACCTGCCTCCAAAGCTTGCCCAGGCCTGGGGAGAGGCATCCACTCCACAGCAAGGCCTCCCAAAGCCCAAGGCCATGTGCTGCCCTCTGGGTCCGCCCCCCGCCCCTTGCCCCACCACCACCACCACAGTATCTCACTCTCATTTTATGTCAGCTGTTCATCCCCTCAGTTCAAAACCAGTGACTTGATTCAACTAAACCAGCGCCTAGCAGGGCTTCCTTCACACAGCCCAGTAGAGGAGGAGGCCGTGGGCCCTGCCCTCCTGGAGAATCACACAGGAAAACACACCAAGGAATAAATAATAGATAAGTTCAGGTGGGGACAAGACCCATGAAGAAAATAAAAATAGAAGCCATGATAGAATGACAGCAAGGTGAGGTGGGGAACCAGTCGGGAGCCTCCCTGGGGAGGTAACAATAAAAAAACGAGATCTGAATGGCAGGAAGTCCTGGGGAGGGTCTTAATCCGACAGGTGACCATGATATGATTGATCTAGGAGGAGGCCATTCTGGGCGCTGTGAGGGGGAGGGACAGGAAGCCTAGAGAAGAAGCACAGGGATCAGTTAGGATGGGACGCTGCTGCGGGCTTTGTTGAGCCCAGTCTCTGCGTCCTCAAGGAGCTCTCAGTCTAATGCAGGCAATAGACACCCAAGCAGGTATTTGCTTTCTTTTTTTTTTTTTTTTTTGAGGGCAGTGTCACTGGCCCTCATATGTGGGACCCAAAACGGGGCTGCTGGCTTCCCAAGCCAGCGCTTAACCACCGCGCCACTCAGCTGGCCCAAGCAGGTATTTTCAATTATACGTGAGAGAAAAAAAAGTGAAGGTTGGTCATGAGCCCAGATACCCCGGGGGCACCCAGGAGGCACTTTTTGCCTGTCTCCTTGGCTAGGGTGGAGATGGGGTAAAGAGGAGGAGGGGTGAGGAAATCGCCCTCAGATTGAGGCCTGGTTGAGTTTTGAAAGGGCAAGACTTGAACTTCTGCGTGCCCAGCACTGGGTTAGGTAACGCAAGAAATCAGAGACACATGGGAAGTCAGGTCTTTACAGCCTAGCATGCTTTCTTTCAACTTTGAAGATTTTTTATATTGGCCAAGTTAAAACAATGGATCCTGGCCATTCTTGCACCAGGGGTTCAGGTAGCCATCCCATTGAGTCCAGATCCTTCTTCCGGCTTCCAAAGCCCCGATCCGCAAGTTGGCTTGGCTCGCAGTGTGCCAGCGGCCTGCTGGAAAGGTCTTTCTGAAGGGCAAGGTGGTGCACACATTGCACCCAAGAGAGTGACATCAGTGTCCCTTATCGCACACTGTCACCCTTGCACAGAGGGCTGGCTCTGTCAGACTAATTGTCCCCACAGGAGCCTGACAGCATGACAGGCAGGTAAGCCCCCAAGCTGAAAACCGCTCTGGATGGGAGGTGGAAATATGTGCAGGTGAGTGAGTGGGTGAGCTCCCTGGAGGAGGGGACATTTTGGCGGGACCTTAGTGGACAGCAGGCATTCCAGAGCTAAACAGCCCAGCACCCTGGGGTCTAGAACAGGCGCCTAGGACTTGTTAAAATGTTTGTGATGAAGGGGAGAGGGCCCCTCAGCCAAAAAGAACAAGAGGACACCAGGTACAAATCCAAGAAGTCTGGCAGTTCTCGGGGAAACTGGAGAACATTTTGGAATGGCTGGAGACTAGGGCTCACGGCGGTGGACAGGCAGTGGGTGCTGGGATGCTGGAGGGCACAGGTCCAGTCTCTGCAGTTCTGTGGCTCTAACAGTCTTCATGTGCGTTGGCTTGTTTCGTGGTACCTGCCATCGTCAAGCACTAAGCTGTGCTTTTTCATGGAGGGACTAGAGGTCATCTCGTCCAAACATTTCACTTTGCAGATGAAAAGACTGAGCTTCAGAGAAGGGGGGAGGGTCACTAGCCCCAACTCACAAAGCCACGGAGCCCTGGAACTGGGAGGCTAACCAAGCACATTCGATTCCAGGCTGAGGGCTCTTTCCTTTGCCTTCGGGTGCCTCTGGCTGAGGGATTTTAACCAAGTTCTGGGGGCCCTCACAATTTTTCTAAACAGGATTTAAGTCCAGTTTGTGGTTCAGTTGGCTATTTTGAAACAGAATCACCCCTGGGGAATATTTTCACAATGGCAAATACACTGAGTTTTGTTCTTGTCAGTTGGCTATTGTTTTCTATCAGATCCTAATACAACCCTGGTCAACTTTAACTGGCCAAGTGACCCCTAAAAATAACCTCAATCTTTGCTCTGGTTGAAAACAACCTTCACCGGTAGTGGCTGCAGCACAGAGAGCAGCGGATCACCTCCTATATAAATTAGCAGCTTACTGTTAATTCTGACATCAGCTCAGTGCTCACTCAGCATCAGATGCTGTGCTAATTGCTTCAGATGCATGGTTAGGTCATCTAATCCTCACACTCACCTCAGGGCCTTAGCTTCTCTCTGCCAGGAACTCCTGGCCCCAGATATCTGCAAGCTGCACTCTTTCCTTCCTTTCTGATTTCTGCACTCGTGTTTCCTGACCATCCTGTCTAAGCCAGCTGGCCTCCTCCCCCAATCTTACTCCCTTACTTTACCTCTCATCATATCCTATCATTGCCTACCTGTGTATCATAGGATATATTTTTATTTGTTTGTCTGTTTATTTTCTATCCCCTCTCCAATAGAATGCCAGCCCTAAGAGGGCAGACGCTTTAGGCCTTTGGTCTCTGGCTATATTCGTAGATGCCCAGTGACTATTTGTGGAATGAATGAATGGATGAATGCACAAGTAGGTGGTGAACAAATGAACACAGAGAAGGGGGCCTCAGGGGTCTGAATGAGACTGTCAGCATAGCAGGGGTGGGCTGCAATCAAGTCTGGGGTCCATGGGTATGGAAAGGAAAAAAAGGCAGACACTCTCAAAAACTCTTCAAGAATACATTTATTAACTCGCACTCCCCTCGGTACTTCTTGGGGACATTGCTGGGGAAAAGCCTCTCAAAGCTTCCTACTGTTTGTGGATATTTTCATGGGCAGTCTCCAGCACGCGAGCCACCAGGGATGTGAATTCACCAAATGTGACTTGTCCATCTCGATCAGCATCCAGTTCTTGGAATATTTTGTCAATGGTGGCTTGATCTTTGGTATTCTAGAAGAGGACAGCAAAGACGGTGAGCTCGAACGGCTCCCTTCCAGCCCCATCTCCAGGCTTCTCTCATCCCTTAGAGCTCAGCTCAGGGAGGCCCAGAAACATTCATGCATTAGCCAAAACTATGTTGGAGAATCCAGTGTGACAAAACAGAAGCCTGGAAAGAAGCAACTGTCCTGAGCCATCTTAGAAGGAGGCAGGTCTTGGTCTGGCAGGTTCTCTGTAGCTCGCTAATCCACCCCATCACCACCCGCCTTTCTCCATCTCACTGAAGGGGAAACAATCCCAGAGTGAGGAAGTGAATATAGCCTGAGGTGACAGGGCGAATTAGTGAGAGAGGGAGGTGGGGCCCCTGCCCACAGCAGAGACAGGGCACTCCCACTGGGCTGAGCCCACAATGTCAGGCCATCATCCCTGGGACCTGGCCACTGCCCTCAGCGCAGAGGACTGGGCAGGTTCCCGGACAAGGGCATGACCTACCTTGATTGTGTTGGCCAGTTCCTTTGTGATCAGCTGCTTCAGCTCACCCTTGGAGAGCTTGTCGAAATGCCCCACCCTAACTGAGTACTGGTGAAAGACATTGATGATCCCCTCCAGGTGTTCTTCCAGCTTAGTCATCTTCCCACTGTCTCAATAACCTTCAGGAGACAAGGAGAGTTGGGGCAGGCCCTCCTCCACCCCCCACATCCATATTCTCTCCTCTCTTCCTGCAGCGCAGTTTAGACAAGGGGTGACTTCCCCCACATCTGCTTTGTGTTCTCTCTGCTCTGCGTTGGACCCATGGTGACCTTCTCACTTGTGGATTGGATGGAGGGAGAAGGACATATAACACCCTCTCGCCGACAAGAATCAGCCTGGGCTGTCACGGTGTTCCATGTCCCCACCTCTCCTAGGGAGTATAATCCGGAGGGTGCTGCTCTCTCACGCACACCTGGGAAGGGTTCTGTGGTTGCCCAGGCTATTCCCTCTCCCCAGGTGATGGTACATTGACCACCGGTCCCTTACAGACACTCACCAGCCCACCCACCTCTGCCATCCCTAAATCCTGAGACTGGGTCTACCTAGCACAGCAAGAGCTGGTCTCCTTGGCTCTAAAATGCAGTCAGCCCTTCACTTTGTAAGGTATATAAATGTCTAACCACTATGGTACACCTGAAACTAATACAATATTATAGGTCAACTGTAATTGAAAAATAAAAATTAAAAAACATTTTTTTTAATGCAATCTGCCTAGAGGAGCTCTGGCAAACTGAGGACGGTGGCTTCCAACAGCCTGCACAGGGGCCACCTGCTATCGCCACACTCCGGACCCCCTGGGGACAGGCAAGGGAGGACACTTACCCTCAAGGAACAAGCTGACAAGAAGCAGGCACTGGTGAGGAGCTCTCAGCCAGGGAGGTTTTATAGGGTGCTTCGGCTTCACCTTTGACCTCAAATGAGGAAACCTTTGTGATTCATCTTGATGCAATTGCTAGACCAGGATCTGTTGCTCAAAAGAAGCTTCAAACCTGTGGCTTTGACTGCAACATGAGAAGCTCAGATTGCAACCATCACACCCCACTGCTCAGCCTGAAACAGAACCCCCCACCGCACCCCACCCACCCACACGCAAGGGCCCCACACGTTTCTCAGCTCCGGGGCAGGACCCAGCCTCCAGGTCTAGCTCTACCCCTGCTTCCTAAAAAAAGGCTGGAGAAACAAGTTTCATTGCCAGGATGGTTCCTGCCTAGAAACGAAGGGTTGGGACAGGCATTTATCAAATGCCTGTTATAGCAAAAATAATGATGGTAAGAAAACGCAATCAAGGTGAACATGTACTCCTGGAACAGAAAAGGGACAATGGTTTAAAAGTAAGGAAATCTGAATAAAGTATGGAATTTAGTTATTAATCCTGTACCAGGAGCCATCTGTTAATTGTAATAAATGTCCAGTACAAACGTGAGGTCTTTGTAACAGGGAAACTGTGCAGAAGTGTACAAACCTCCTGTATTACCTTCTCAGTGTGTCCCTAAATCTAAAACTGTTCTAAAAAACTAAAATTTATGTGTTTTTAAAAGTGGGGGTGCATCACACGCTCCCCACATGCCAGATGCTGCCTTTATGTAATTCTCCAGACAGCCCCCGTGGGGCGAGTGCTCTCCGTACACCCATCTGCAGATGAAGAAAATGAGTTCAAGGAGGTTAAGTAACTTTTCTAAGTGCTAAATCCTAATTTGCCTGCTTTCAAAACCTTTGCCATTGCTGTCATTTTTACCCTAAAATATGAATAAAGGGTGTTGTTGTTGTTGTTAAAAATTATACATGCTCATACTCTTTGTAAAAAAATAAAATAAAATAAACCATAATTTTGGGTAGATGTAGACAATCTTATATCAGACCCTGATCTTTTTCTTCCAGCATTTCCCCTAATGCAGTCAATTCTTGCTTGGTTTTTAAAGATTCTTTCATTGTTGCACCTCCACTGTCTCTCCGCCACCCCCACCCCCAACCATTCATTGTGTGCTAGGCTCAGGGACAGAGAAACACAAATTCTGTAGCTGCCCTCCTGGTTGGATGGGTTCAGTCACCTTCTAAATCATAACAGAGAGGGTTCACATCTCATGACCAAGGCGGGGAGTCTGACTGCCAGTCAGGCCAAGGCTAGCACCCTAGGTTCCACATGGGGATGGGGTCTTATGTAAGGGTGCTTTGCAGGCCACAGTGGGAAACTGTAGGGGGATAAGGGGGTTAGCTCTATGCCCTTGGGCAAGCCCTTGACCTCATGATCCTGTTTCTTCATTTGTGTGGTCATCTCACTGGCCTCGTTTAGTTCCCAGAGTTGTTATGAGGCTCAACTGGGAGACCATGTGAGAAACTGCTTGAAAACCATCAAGTGTGAGGTTGAAATTTGTTTTTCTTTTGCCCTTACCCACCCAGCATGGATGTGGGTCTTTCAGCCCAGAGCTACCTTCCAGGGGCCTGGCCATTGGCCACTGGGGGTCTGTCTCCTAAAGGGATAAAGAGACTTTCCTCCTTTGTGTCCTGACAGCGGCCATGTGGTGGAGGAGCCTACACTCCTGCCTTCCATCCAGGAAGCTCCCCTCGTCCCACCCCCACCCAGCACCAGCCCAGAATCTGTGCCACCCAGCAAAGCCATCGAGAAGACAAGGAGTCAACATGCAGCAGGCGCCTGGCACAGTTCCTGGCACACTGAATAATGTCACATGCCTTACCTCCCTCCCTCATCCCACCCCAGTGAAAAGGTGGGATTCGCCCCAGGGGGAAAGGCCAAGCCCTGGAGATGCTCCCTCCTGCTTCATGGCTGAGTGTCCTGCTGCTGTCCTTGGTGCTTCCAAGGAAGTTCCTGAGACTTGTAGCCTCCTGGCTGTCACCTGGTCTGGTCCCACTCACAGGACATCATCAAGGCTGGGACTGACGCTCAGGGCAGCCAAGGAGGATGGAAGTATGGGAAACCTTTCTGTTGACGGTTGGACAGAGATGATGCTACAATGGTGAATACATGCCATGACTCATTTGTCAAAACCCACAGAATGTACAGCACAAAGAGTAAATGAAATGTGAACTGTGGATTTTAGTTAATAATAACATATTAGTGTTGGCTCATCCATCGTAACAGATGTACCACACTAATGCAAGAAGTTAATGACAGGAACTGGGGGAGGGAGGGCCAAGGGGGTACATGAGAACCCTGTATTCTCTGCTCAAGTTTTCAGTAAACCTATAACTTCCTCTAAAACATTACTCTAGTACTATTACTCTATTTTTTTAAAAACACTGCTGCATCGAAAGTCACTATGCACAAATAGTAATAGCATACCACACAAGAAATAAACTTTTCAAATAAAATTTGAGCCAAATTGATACAGATGTACTCTCACAACTCCCTGTATGAAATCAGTCAAAAGACCATGACAACAATGGGAAACCGAGCACATAAGAAAAAAATTAACTAGTGAAAACATGAATTCATTCTAACTCTTCTAACCTGAACCAGAAATAAATGCATACACAACAGTAGAAGACAGACCTTCACATTCAAGAAAACTGAACTGAATGTGCTGATGTAAATATCCTGAAAAGCATGTCAAGATAACTTCAGATTTTCATAACGTAAAAAAACAATGGATTATGTTGGGACATCTGAATAAACAGTAAGTGGGAGTTTCTTGTATTACCCTTGCAATTTTTCTGTAAGTTTGGAATTCCATCGAACTAAATTACATCAAATTGAAATTATATCAAAATTAAAAGTTACCTCTAAAAAGTACTCATGGCAACCACAACCAAGAAGTGGGAGGGGCACACCCAGAGCTTAAGGTGGGGCAGTAATAGCAACCCACCAAGGTGGGTTTACCCCCAAGTGAACCCAGAGCCTGCCCTCCCAGAGGCACCTCATCTAAAGCCAGCATCTCCAGGAGGGAAATGAACTCCCAGGTATGCAAGGACAGACACAGAGGGTGATGTTGCTTTAAAGTCTGGGAGACTCTGGATCTAAAGGAATTCCATCCCTGGAGATGTGGAGAGAGCCTCAGATCTACTCTGATCTCTGAGCAATGGAGAAGACAGAGGGGAGTGGGGTTCTTCCACCTGGCACACACTTCCCCATCCTTCATATCTGCTAGCCGCTGGCTGGCTGGGCACCAGGGGAGGCCACCACGAACCAGACAGACACTGTTGTACCCTCGATGAGCATGCGGAATGCCAACATAAAGATCTTTTATGTCTGTGGGGGCAGGGAGGCTAAGGGGAGGGGGTCCTCTACCTAAGCTGTCCTGGGATGCAAAGCCAGCCACCAGGTTTTCAGGAAGCGAGACACCAATCCCTCTGTGCCTTCCCCGACTCCTGTCACAATCTCTGACTTGGCAGATACAAAGAGCTGCCAAGTTGGATGCGGATGATCACTGCCAAAGCGCCAAGGCAGGAAGAGGTTGCCAAAGTCTCTGAAATAAACATTTTTAAGTCCGACCTGGTGACCTCTATTCAGTCCCACAGCCTCCCGTGAATGTTAGCCCAGTTACCATAGCAACATTATGTGAAAGCTTCAGGGCCCCATGGGACACCACTGAGGCCCAGCCACCCTTGCACAGACCCAACCACCCTTGCAGTGTGTACCTACAGCCATGGGCTGGGTTCATCTTGAAAACTGCACTGCCAGACCTCAGAGCCACACCTTACAGCCACGAGACACAGCTGCTCTCGAAAGACAACTGAGTAAGACCCCAGCTCCCTGCTTTGGCATGTGTAAGCAGAACAGGGCCCCCGCAGTGGAGTCAGAAACTCCCTGGGGTGATTGGATAATTCGAGGGTGGGGAGGCCGCAAGAGGAAGAACTGGACAGGTAGGAGCATGAGCAGCTGATGAGGAAAGTAAGATCCGTGTCATTTTACCCTAAACCGATGAATCATGTCCCAATTACATTTCGGAATCCCATCCAGCTTACACAAATTCATGGGCCACTTTGAGTTAGATGACATGTTGGACAAGATTGTGACCCATTAAGTAATCAGGTGTGGCAGAGACTGTCCAAGTCACTGCTCCCTTTCTTTTTGCTCTTGCAGGTAAAAAGAGCTCTATTTTTTACAGCTTTGTTGAGGTGCAATTAATAGACAAAGCGCTACACATCGTTAACGCTTTCAACTTGATGAGTTTGGTCATACGCAGCACACGCCCGTGACACCATCTCCACAACAATAAACACACCTGTCACCTCCCAATGTTTCCAAGTCCCTTTGTTTTGTGTGTGTGTGTGTGTGTGTGTGTGTGTGTGTGTGTGAAGAACACTTAACATGACATCTACCCTCTTCGCAAATGTCTATGTGCACAATCCCATATTGCTAACTACAGGCCCATGATCACATCAGGTTTCTAGAACCTACTCATTTTGTAGAACTGTCACTTTATACCCATTGAGAGATAATGGTCACCGCTGCTTTCGAGGTTTCCAGTCAAAGAGGACGGCACTGTGCCTGAAGAACCCCTGCAGGGTGCTTCCTGTTCATTTGTTTGTTGTTTTCCTCCCTTTATTATTACATTCCGTATCATGTTGAGATGCACACGCGACCATATGCAGCATAGAAGTTCATTATAAGATGAAATAAAACAACACATAACTGAATTTACAGGATGCTTTTAGGACCCTGGACAGATACCAGCTTATTGGCAGAATATTCCAGAAAGCAGAGAAGGACAATAAAGGATTTCCTGTTTGGGGCCGGCAGAGTGGCGCAGTGATTAAGCGCTGGCTTGGGAAGCCAGTGGCCCCGGTTCAGTCCCACATATGAGGGCCAGTGACACTGCCCTCAAAAAAAATAAAATAAAATAAGAATTTCCTGTTTGCTGAAAAATTTAATTCTCTTGAGAGCCCCAGACAAGCTAGCCGAGTAGTGGGATATGCTTCAAGAATGATTTTTTTTTTTTTAGCGTCTCTACCTCAGACTCTTAATCTCTTAAGACACTGAACCTCTTCCTGGAGAAGGAAGGGTTGGGTCCAAGAGTGTTGACAGTCAGGCTACCCTGTGGCTCTGAGCCAACCTTCAGGGTGCATGGTGGGGCCAGGGAGGTTCCAGGCGGGAGTGTGGTTAACCACACTTGACATTACAGCCTCAGGAGAGCAGGCTGAAAATTGCAAGTGACAGACATCTGAGAAGGGAGGTGTAGAGGAGGTCATAAGATGCCCCACAGGACCCCCATGGGCATCACATCAGGAAAGCCTGCACAACCATGGAGAGAAGCAGAGGCCATGCAATGTGTGATCAGAGCTACGAAGAGTTATGTGCCCCCCGTGGGATTTCCAAAAAACTTGGGAAGACAACCAGTGCTGCTGGATCCTGGAAGATATCCTCAACTCCTGTCTTGAGGCCAAGTAGCTGGGCTATAATATTGGATGATCCACTGGGAAGGCCATTCATCTTCCCCCCAGGCCTGATGCTCTCCCACATTAAGGGACCTCTTGGGCCTTAACTTTAAATCCTGGTATAAGGGGATGCCTAGCTCTTGACCAGTTTGGTTACGAAAAAGGAAGAAACCAGGCTGAATTATACTAAGTGTACAGCTCCTGGTCCAGTTGGAGGGGAGATGGGAGTATGCCCGTTTGCCGCAGATCCAGAATAAGCCATCAAGTGCTTCCTAGTGGGTGTCCAGGGTGGAGTTTAAGTTATCCCACATAGTACTAAGGGCCAGGAGTGCGTGGAAGGGGTTGCCGTTACCCTTAGGAAAGGTACAGTTGGCGATGGAGGAGCTAGGCTCTAAGAGGGAACAGGAGGTGGAATTGACGATAGGGCTCCAATACCAGGTCAGGGCTTCTGGCCACCAGCTGAGAGATGAGCCATTTAGGTTTTGGACTCTCCTGCATCGGGCATCTCCTACCCACTGGGTGTAGGGCATGCCTGTCGGGCTGAGACATTCTTCTCTGACTACTTCAGAGAAGAGTACCCACCCTATGGGCCATCTCTGTGAAGGTCAGATTGTGGTGCAGTTCCACTGGAGGAGGTCAAGGACAGTTAGGCTAGTTCCCTTCCATGGTTAGTCTTCACTCATGAGTGCCCCTCCGCATACCCAGCACCCTGTGACATTAAGTTCCTGGGCTATGTGTTTGGAGAGGTCAATAAAGGGGTTTTTTCCCCAGGGTTGGGAAACTCAAGGTTTTACCTAATTTAGCCTCAAGTTGTCCGCATAGTTGGGGCCCTGGAACTTGTCGGTGGGAGGGCGGTTTTGTGGCGGTTTGGTTGAGAAGCCATTTAACCGTCTCCTATACTGCCTCCTTTCGGGCCTGATCGTGGACGCCTCCCCCATCAGAGTATCTGATGTGGGTATGGCAGGTCCAACAGATAACCTGATTGGCCCTTTCGACCCCTGGGCAATTGTGGCAGGCTATTGATTTTTGAGGAATGGGGTAGGACCAGTAAAATCTGCCTGCATAGGTGTAAGCCTGAGGAATCCTACTCTGATAGCATTGGGCCGGCATGTATGTGTAGGAGACAAAGGCTACCTGAGCTGTCCCTAGCTGAAAGCACTGGAAGCATGATTTAGGGCATGAGGTAGTGATAACATCCCCGACTAGAAAGAAAAGGGTGAGAGTACGGATCAGAGTCCTTAGGGTACCCATCGTGCAAGGAAGAATTCCTTAAGCTTCAGCCATGCATGGATTGGTCAGCTTCTGGTGTGACCAAAGTGGGGCTGATGATCTCTTCCTAAGGACTAGTAACACCACTGGCCATCTTCCTTGGGAGAGTGATCTTGAGGGGATCAGAGAGATCAGAGGTACAGTTCCAGCTAGCAGCTGCAGGTTTTTATGGGGTTGTTTTTTTTTAAAGATTTTATTGGGGAATCGGGGAAGGGGAACAGACAAGTTGCTGTCTTTTTGTTCTTCAGTCTAGTTGCGGAGGACGTTATTTCACTGGCCCATGTTGGTATCATCATTGCACTCCTCCCGGATGAGGCAGATCCATCGCCGGCCTCTGGATAGTCGCTCACTGCGGCTATTGGCAGCTCACGCTGGCTGCCAGCCACTCACTGTAGCCTATGGCAGCCCACTGCATCAGGGGCTGCAGCCTACACTATCGCCGAGGCTCGCAGCCCAGCTCCAGGTGGAGCTGTTGTTAGCAGCTGCAGGTTTTAATCTGCTGTGGTGTATCCATGGAGTGATCTCTGCAACCTTAACTGCCGTGGGGGTAGACAAAATGACAGTAAAGGGGCCCCTCCACAGGGGTTTTAAGGGCTGGAGTTTCCATTTCTTGACCAAAACTGAATCTCCAGACTTGAAGGGATGAACTTCAGTTGTTAAGCTGATGGGGAGCCTCTGCTGTACCCATTGGTTGAGGTTCTGTAGGGTAGACCCTAATGCCTCAAGCTGTTGTCTTAAGGTTAGGTCTCCTATTTCCTTAAGGTCCCCCCAGAGGTCTCTAATGAGCAGAGGTGGTCTTCCATATATAACTTCATAAGGGGAAAGGCCCATCTTCTTGGTAGGAGCTGAGAGTATTCTCAGGGGCGCTATTGGAAGGGCTTTGTCCCAGTGGAGGTGTGTCTCTTGGCACCGTTATTTTAGGTGGGACTTCAGGGTCCAATTCATATGTTCTACTTGTCCTGAGTTCCGTGGGCAGTAGGCTGTATGTAGTTTCCAAGTGACACAGAGGAACTTGGCTAAGAGCTGGATTACTTTGGCCACAAAGGCGGGGCCATTGTCAGAGCCTATTGAGAGTGGCAGTCCAAAGAGAGGGACTATTTCCTGCAGTAATATTCGGGCAACTTCCCATGCTTTTTCTGTCTGGGTGGGGAAGGCTTCTACCC
The DNA here is from genome assembly GCA_033961575.1 of Aselliscus stoliczkanus. NCBI lineage: Eukaryota > Metazoa > Chordata > Mammalia > Chiroptera > Hipposideridae > Aselliscus > Aselliscus stoliczkanus. The sequence goes on from CM066739.1 coordinate 105,581,476, forward strand.
ACCCCGAGTAGGTGCATACAAATACTAAGAGATATTTAAGACCTCTGGTGCATGGCATCTCAGTGAAATCTATTGTGAGGTCTTCAAATGGGGCGCCACCAGTATGTTGGACCCCTGGGGGTAACGTCGGCCCTTGATGCGGGTTGTTGCAGGCACAAACAAGACATTGTTCACAGACAACTCGCAAGATACTGGAGAGTCAGGGTATGTAGAAGTACTTACTGAGGGTTGTTTCTAGGGCAATCCAACCCAACCGTTGATGGAATTGCTTGACGAAAGCCAATGTTAGGGCTTCTGGTATGACAATATAGCCGTCTCAAAATTCCCACCATCCATTATGGAGATGGCTTCCCCCTTCAGTCTTGAACCAGGCCTCTTCTTGGTGGGAATATTTGGAATCCCACTTGGCCAAAGGGCTGGGAAAGAGGGAGGCTGTTAACATTGGAGGTTCAAGGGTTTCTTCAGCTGCAGCTAACTTGGCTGCTTGGTCTGCCTTGCAATTGCCTCGGGCTGCAATGGTGTCACCTTTTTGGTGGCCCCTGCAGTGTATGACTGCTACCTTTTTTGGTGTCCATACTGCTTCTAAGAAATCTGGGATCTCTTATCCATATTTGATCTCCTTCCCTGAATTAATTAAACCCTTTTCCTTGTATAAAGCCCCATGAACATGGAGGGTAGTAAAGGCATACTTAGAGTTGGTGTAAATATTGGCTTTTACCCCAGCTGCTTGCTGAAGGGCCTGAGTCAGGGCGACGAGCTCTGCCTTTTGTGCCAAGGTGCTCTGTGGGAGGGGTTTTGCTTCAATGATGGTGTGTAGAGTCACCACAGCGTATCCAGCCAACCGCCTATTTCCCTGGACGTAGCTGCTGCCATCGGTATAGTATCCTACATTGGGGTCTGTAAGAGGTTAATCAGTCAGGTCCAGCCTACTGGAGAACACTTCGTCCTTGACTTCGATGCAGTCATGGTCTGGGGGCCCAGGGCCTACAGGCAGTAAAGTGGCTTGGTTTAGGGTCTGTACTATCTCAAGGCAGACTTGTGGGTTTTCACACAGTAGCCCTTGATACTTGGCAATTGGTAAGCCAATAGTGTTCCTTATGATCTAATAGGGCTCGGACCAAGTATGGAGCCTGGACAGTTAATTCCTGACCCAGGATCAGCTTGTCAGTCTCAGACATGAGGAGGACCATTGCTGCAAGCGTCCTCAGGCAAGGTGGCCATCCTAATGCCACTGAGTCAAGTTGTTTTGAGAGGTAGGCCACCGGCTGGTGCCAATCCCCTAGCAGTCGGGTAAGGACTCCTACTGCTGTTCCTGTACGTTCATGAACGTAGAGGAAGAAAGGCTTGGTGATGTTCAGGAGCCCTAGGCCAGGAACATGAGTGAGAGCCCGTTTAATGTCATTAAAAGACTTTTGTTGTGGAGACTCCCATAGAAAAGGTTCACGTTCATCCCCCTTTGTGGCTTCGTAAAGGGGTTTGGCCATAGTGGAGAAGTTGCGGATCCAGATCCTACAGAAGTCTGCCAAACCTAAGAATTCGCAGCCTGATGAAGCAACTGGTAGCAGCCATGAGTGATTTGACCTGGCCTCCGGGGATTCAAACCTTGGCATCCTTCCCAATCGCTGAAGACATTCATTTTTCCATGGCTTCATTGGTGGCAGTAGGCACATTGGTCTTGTCCCAGCCTTGGTCTCCCAGTGGGTGGTCCCCCCTGACATCACCCTCCCTGGGATGGTCCCAAGTTTGGAATGGCATTTCATCCTGGGGTTCCAGGTTGACAAGTGCAGCAGCAAGCAAGTCCACCTTTTTCTGCATCTTCCAATCTGCTTCTTGATGAGCTTCTTGGTCATGGTTGACATAGACCATGGTCTCCACTTCAAGGAGCTGGCTGATATTCATGACAGCAAATCCACCCAGTTTCTGAAATTTTTGCTGGATGTCGCCCTGGGACTGTCCAATGAAACAGCATTGACCATCTGCTGATTCTTGAGGGCCTCAGGGTCGAAGGGAGTGTAGAGATGGAACATTTCACAGAGTCTTTCATAAAATTGGCTTGGGCTTTCCTCAGGTCCCTGGAGAACTTCAGATATCTTGTTTATATTGATGGCTTTTTTTGCTACCGTCCTTCAGGCCTCCTCTAAGGGCTTCTTGATACCGTTCCAACATCTGGAAGTCCCGGTCATCTTTGTGATCCTGTTGGGGATCCCCCTCAGGGAAATGGTTCTGGGCATATATTTGAATGTTTAAGGTCCTGGGCAGGACATGCTCCTCCAGCCAGTTTATGGCTCCCTTGGTGACTTTCTGGTGTTCCTCGGTGTTGAAGAGCATTAAGAGGAGTTGGCAAGGGCCGGCCGAATGGCGCGGTGGTTAAGAGCTGGCTTGCAGCGGCCCTGGTTTGGATCCCACATATGAGGGCCACTCATATGAGTGACACCGCCCACATATGAGGGCCACTCATAGAGTGACACCGCCCTCTAAAAAAAAAGAGGAGTTGGCGACAATCAGACCAAGTGGGCCGATGCATTTGAATGATTGGCTGAAGAAGGTCAGTCAAAGCCTGGGGTTTCTCAGTATATGATGGAGTATGATTTTTCCAATTTAAGAGATCGGTGGTTGAGAAGGTGGCTGGTACACAAACATGCATTAGCCTTCCTGAATTTGACCATCCTGATCATAGTAGGCGGGGACTCTGGTTTCCCTTAGGGGGAGCTGAAGGTCGTCAGCCTCAGGGCTCTTTGTTTGCGGCCACTCATCTGTGAGCCCGTATGAGGTCAGGACTGGAGGCAGTTCGTAGCAGGAGGGTCCAGAAGGGGGATAGCGGGTGGAGATGGTAAGGCCAGCGAGGGCGGCACTGAAGGCTGGGCTGGCAGCTCCTGATCATGTTGCGGGATACTTGGTAAAAGGCGAAAGATTTATGCGATCTGAAGAGAAATCAGAGTATGCGGGATACTTGGACAGAGAGACAGGACACCAAGGCTCAGAGCAGGAAGCAAGTTTTATTGATGCCGGCGCCGACTTAGCCGGTTCACATCCAGAGGCTGAGCCCCAATCCGGACGGGACTCAGAGCTTTATACTCTGAGGTTTCCGAGTTAGCAGCTAGGATTCTGTATTAGGACATGTGGCATTGTGTTAGTTTCTGACTGATTCCCGGATGAGGTAGGACTCAGGAAATGTTAAACGCGGAAGTCTAGGTGGCCATGCGGTTCAGGAAAGCCTTTGTGTCTAGGGCTCCCTGCCACAGCTTGTCACAGAGGGCTCAACGTTAGGGCTTCCAGCTTCACTGGAATTACTGAGGCTCATTCCAGAAGGGCAGGAGAAGGCTCTTGTCCAAAGCAAGAGGGAAAAGAGAGAGAGGAGAAGAGACCTCAGTTGAGAAAGTTACAAGTGCCCTATAGAGACCCAGGTACCAAGCTGGGACTCTGAGTTCCTTCAGAAATATCATCCCAGTGGAATGTCTAAAGCTCTGAAGGCCTGGGAAGGGGCTGAGTGTGATATTGTGCTTCGGTCTTAATGGGTAACCTTATCATGAAGGGTCTAGGCCCGAAGCAGGAAAGAAATCCAGGGCACCCTATTTTGGTTAACTATTTTGCTCTAGAAAGCATAGCAAAATAAGATGCTGAGCCAGCTGGGCTGGATGCAGCCCTGGCTGGGCTAGGCCGATGACAACCCTCTGGGTGGGCTTTGGCTGTAGGACAGCTCCACACTTGCTGCTGCGAATTAGGCTTAGTCGGCAGGAAGAGGAGGAGGTCTGTGTCCACTGAAAGAGGGGTGGGTGCTGACCATCTAAAAAAGGTCTATGTCCTGACCTTAGCAGCCGGTTCAGACCATGACTTTGGAAATGAGAGAATGGTTCACATGGAAAATTCTACAACTCCTGAGGCTGGAAGAAAGACTCCCCAACCAGGGAGGGAGGGAGTATTGTTACTGGAACAACACCTAAGAGCTTAGGGGAAAAAGAAAAAGAAAGAACTTAGGGAAATCAAAATGTCAATCTTCTTGTTCTAGTATCTGGATTGCTCACACCAGGAAAAAACCCACAAGCTCAGGCTCTGAGGCATACCTGGTGAGTCCCAGGAGAGGGCCCCAGGAGAGAAGTCCATGGTGACATCTGCTGTGCCTTTTTCCATGCCCCTGGATGGCAGAGGCCCGGCAGGTGGTGAGGACCAAGAGGCCAGAGAGGCCAGCAGAGGAGGGGCAGCCCTCGGCACACACAGATGGAAGCAGACTAGAAGAGAGTGTTTTCATGGGACCTTGTCACCTGGTCACAGCTGGAGACCTAATCCCCACTCTGCCACTTGCCAAATTAGTAAATTTTGTCAAGATTCTTAACCTCTCTCTGCAAAACAGAAGTAGTAGTTACCTCTCTCGTAGTGTTGTTACAAGAGATAAATAATTTAGACAAACTATCACAAAGTCTAGTGCTGAGAAGCAAAATTATCAACAGATATAGTGGGCCCAAGTCAAAATTCATGTTTTAATTCTTTAAGGAGACAATCAACAAATATATATTTTTAAATCTGTTTTGAAGAATATTTGAGAATATGAAAAGGCAGTCAGGAAAAGAATGCCTAAGAAAGACACTTAAGTTAGATACAAGACTCTTTTAACTTTCAACAGGGTGATAAAAACGCTAACAATTAGGGGTTTAACATCTCCACCAGACTATACAATCATATTACCCCATCGAACAGATGTAAACTGACTTTATCCTTGGGACTTTTTCATCAAATAGAATGTGCCAATGATGGAGGATTTCCCAAAAGTGTCAGATGATGGAAGGTTAGCAAGTAGCAAGGACTCTCTTCTATTCAGAAAGATTCTAGCATGAGATCAAAGAGTTAAGTAATCACCATTTTGTCTTTTTCCAGGTCTGAGATGATTTTTCTTTCCTTTCACACTGACGCCCAACTGGAACCCAGTAAGTGTTGGTGGCTTTCCTTCCCTTCTTCAGCCCACTTGAATTTAGGCTGAATTCCCCAGGATAGGAGGCTAGGAGACCAGGCTGGTATCTGGACCCCAACAAAATGGTTCTGACTCCCAAATGGAGGGACGTATGAGGAAGTCCTTTCCATTGGAATAACTCTTTTGTTCAGCAGCTAGACAGCAGTGGCCTCATTCCAAGTCCTCTCCACACCCTTAGGACTTTTGTCACAACCGTGAGGAAACTGGCTGAAGTCAGCAGGCTTGAGTGGAGAACCTGGGTGAAGAATCGGATTTCAGACAGGTCAGCCTTACTGGCCCCGGAAATCTCAGTGGCCGGATCTGCCTCAATTGGTGAACCAAGGTCCCCTCTGTGGGCTCAAATGTTACATGAGGTTTCCTGCTGAATTGCATATTTCTCAACTTCTCCCTGCCTTGTTCTTCTTTTGTAGCTGGGGAAAGAGGAAATCAAGTCACCTTGCTCTGGGCTACAAGCCGTGTCTGACTCTGCCCAATGCTTCCTGTAATGGGCACAGTCTTGTTTGTAAATCAATCTCCAAGGCTGCCTCCTCCATGGACCTTCCAGGAGGTGACACACCTTACCTCTCGCCTTCACTTCTTTCTCCAGGAAGCTGGTGCCAATGGGGCCTCCTCCCCTGCCCAACCATGAGCTCAGGTATCAACTGTTGATAGCTCAAGGTCAATGCAATTCTTCACAACCGGTTCCCATCACTTAGGGTGAAGCTCCAAAGGGCATTCTGGGCCACCTTCCCCATGGTCCCTCTGAGCAAGCTCAGAGCCCCAGATTCCTTGGACTTCCAACTAAAGGCAAATAATCCATTAACAGCAAGTCCAACAGAGAATTTTCAAGGGGAATGAAGGCACTGGGGTATGTTGACCCACGCCCACCCAGACACACACACGCATACGCACCACTGTCACCACCGCCCATGTGGATAACTGACAGTTGCTTTTTCCTTTGTGTACTCTCCCATTTTAGTCCCTAAAGGCTGAGTGAGGCCTGGGAGGTATCTTTCTCATCGTTTTTTGCCTGGGCCACTTAAGCCAGCAGCTCACCTTTAAGGTGACCCTCAGACCTGCATCATCTCTGCTCCACAATGCAGAGGGTATGTCCACACTTCTGACTTACTAGAAGCACTTTGGGGGATGAAGGATAAGCTATCCCTTCAGGGGAACCCAAAATGGAGCAGCTTTGTCCCTGAGCCTTCTCATTTGCCCAGCAGGAGCCCATCTCCATGTGTGATGACTAGACAACCCCCATCCCATTTTAGGTCCTCACCTTAATTCTCTCCTAGCTGCCAACCATTTTCACTAATATGTTAGCTGATAATAAAACTGGCAGGTAATTAAAGCCTTGCTTGGTGAATAAAGGTGTAAACTGTTCCGGGTCCCTGCTCAGCTGCATTTTTATGCGATTAAAGTCTACTACAAGCAAAAAGCCCAGGGATTTGGAGTGAGCAAGCTCTGCTAAAAGCCAGTTAATCCGAGTGGCATTTTGTTGGGTAAGGGAGGGGCTTGTTCCTCCTGAAATCTTAAAGGAGTCAGCCACCTCATCCTCTCCCCTTGGGCACCACGCACTTCTGGCTTCTCCAAAGAACCCCTCCCCCACCCCACTTCCACGGAGTGAGTTCCTCTTCAGCTCAGGCTCCTGGGGTCACAGGTACACAGTCATCCCACAGAGGGTAGAAGGGTCCCTGCTGTGCTTATGCAGGGGCTCAGTGCCTCCTACACACAGAGGGACCCCAAGCCAGCCTCCACATCCAGGCACAGTGCACACCCCCAGCTTCACAGAGCAGCAGAGGTGGGGAGCGGGGAGGGCAGCAGGAGAGAAACCAATTGGCCCTTAGCAGCACAGGTCCCTGCAGAGTCCAACCACCCACAAAACAACACTAATGGGAACACTGCACCATCATTGCTAAAACCCAGCAGCAGGACACGTGTGTTAACCTGTTAGGGGGTCTTTGGACCCTTTTGAGAATCTGATGAAAGCCACAGAGGAATGTGCTTATGAGCACACTCACAAGGATGCATTCAACTTCAACTCCATTTTTGAGACGCCATAATAGACCAAGTTCAGAACCCTTGTTTAGAGACTCTGGTGACAGCTTTCTACCTCCTCCTCCATCACCAACACCACTGCCCCATCACCTAGGTGGGGATACTAGAAATCTCCCCAAGGTACAGCCTGGAAACTCAGCTCCGGGGCTGGGTTCTGGCTCTTCCATTTATGAGACCTTGGAAAATCCAAAGTGACGACAACAGAGAGGTTGTTTTAGACAATTCGTTGATCACCAGAGCTTTTGCCCCACAAGGCAGCATCTGAGTACCCTGTTCTTTGAGCTGAGTTTTACTACTGTATTGGCCTATCTGCACATTCCTTTATTATTTAATCGGATTGGGAGATTGGGAATCAAGACAAAAGGAAAGCTTCCAAAATCCCTAAGGAGACATTTCAAGTGTGGGGTCAGGGCTATTGTTAGTATTAATCAATGTGGGACTCTAAACCTCTACCTACAGTCACACCACGTATAAAGCCAGTGTGTGTGTCACACACTCACACACTCACATCACTTCTACCCAGGTATTTCCCTCATTTCCGAAGGGTCACATCTAAGGCATTTCACAGGAAATAAACATGTAGCTTAGGGAACAGTAGAAGTTTTCCTTACATTACTCTGTTCCCATGTCACCCATTTGGGGACAAGTAGGCAGATCATCAGCTATAGTGTCAGGGGCTTTTTATTTTATTTTATTATTTTTTGAGGGCAGTGTCACTGGCCCTCATATGTGGGACCCGAACCGGGGCCGCTGGCTTCCCAAGCCAGCACTTAACCACCGTGCCACTTGGCCGGCCCTAAGGGGCTTTTTAGAATCCTTAAATCCTAGAACCAGTGACTCAGGGCTGGGGCTAGAAGAGTTGGAAATAGTTTGGGTGGAACGCATGGAGGAAACCAGACAAATGGTCGGCGCTAAAAGTTCACGAGTAGTGGGGCCTGGAGACAACAGAGGTTTGGTTTTCTTCTCGTACGTTTCCCACGACCCCTGCCCCCAGCTCCCAGGAACCTCATTCCACAGGAGAAAAGCAAGAGACCAAGAGAGTCCTGAGGTATCAGCTATTTTATTATTTTTCAGGGACAAGTCCAGGGGCCCAGCCCCAAGGCCCGACAGCCCTGTTATTCCTTGTGGATGTCTTCATGGGCAGCGATGCCCACCTTTACCACCAGTGCCAGGAACTCCTCAAAATTGACTGCATTATCTTGATTTATATCCAACTCTTTGAACCAGGTGTCTACATCCTTTTTCTGTCAAGATTGAGGAAAGGAACAGAGTGTAAAGATCTCAGTGAGAGCTGAGGCGTGGCCATTCCCCTAGGACAGCATAGGGGACCAGTGGCCCTCAGCATCATCAGAGGCAGGCAGAGAACCCCTTCACACCCAGCTCCTCCTCACCTTCATGTACTGGGGACACTCCTCCTGTAGCAATTTCTTTAAGTCATCCCTATAGAGGGCATGGTAGTTCCCTTTCTCCAGGGAGTACTTGTGGAAGATTTCAATGAAGTTGTTCATGGCGCTCTCCAGTTCAGTCAGCATGATGCCCAAGACTTTGCCCCACCTGGAAGACAAATCACACGAGGAAGCCCATGGCAGGGACGGTGCCTCTGCCCACAGCAGACTGAAGACTAGGACATCCTCAGAGGTCCAGACCCCAAGTAGTGGCTTTGTCCTGGTCTGCGCCATCTGAATAAGCAGCTGACTAGAGCTATGATGGGGAGCAGTGGAATGACATGGATATAAGCACAGGAGGGGATAGGGTACACACACACACACACACACACACACACACACACACAGTGCCTGCCAGCTTTCCCATGCCCTTACGCTCTGCCCAAGATAGGCCCATCTTGGGCAACAAATGCGCCCTCACTCACAAGGGCTAGAGGACTGGCTCCTTTGTCCCCATCCAGCTCTCCTCCCCTAGGAGTGCCGGCTCTTCATCCAGACCCCCTGTGCTATCTCTCCCTCTCTCAGAGAAGGCTGCTCCACCCCACACCTGGCCCTCCTTGGGAGAAGCTCAAAGTGTGGGGCAGGCCAGAGCAGTCCCACTTACCAGGTCTCCCTGAAACAGAGTTGACAGAGTAGACAGAGGATGTACAGGCTGGGTGGCAGCTCCCTTTTATAGCGGTTGCGCTTGGCCAGCTGCCCAGGGCCTCAGGCCTTTCCGAGGCAGCTGTTCCCTTCCGGGGTTGCCACAGCCTCTGGTTTCCTAACCAGGTGAGCGGGGCAGTCACTGCACAATGAAGATTTCCGATGTGGGGGAAGGGGTGGGGAATGCGTTTACCAGGAAGTAGGGCCCAGCAGGAGAAACCAGGAAGAGGCCATGGTGAGGCCTCCTCTGGGGACTGCCATCCCCTGGCTTGGGCACCAGGTTGCCCCCTCTGTAGTCCCCACTGCTGCCCATCTCGTGCAACGTGGCCTGTCTGTACATCTCAAAAATGGAGTTGAAGTTGAATGCATCCTTGTGAGTGTGCTCATAAGCACATTCCTCTGTGGCTTTCATCAGATTCTCAAAAGGGTCCAAAGACCCCCTAACAGGTTAACACATGCATCCTGCTGCTGGGTTTTGGCAATGATGGTGCAGTGTTCCCATTAGTGTTGTTGTTTTGTGGGTGGTTGGATTCTGCAGGGACCTGTGCTGCTAAGGGCCAATTGGTTTCTCTCCTGCTGCCCTCCCCGCTCCCCACCTCTGCTGCTCTGTGAAGCTGGGGGTGTGCACTGTGCCTGGATGTGGAGGCTGGCTTGGGGTCCCTCTGTGGGTCCCTCAGAGGCACTAAGCCTCTGCATAAGCACAGCAGGGACCCTTCTACCCTCTGTGGGATGACTGTGTGCCTGTGACCCCAGGAGCCTGAGCTGAAGAGGAACCCACTCCGTGGAAGTGGGATGGGGGAGGGGTTCTTTGGAGAAGCCAGAAGTGCGTGGTGCCCAAGGGGAGAGGAGGTTCCAACTCCTTCAGGATTTCAGGCGGAGCAAGGACCCCCCGCCCCCCCAAACAAAATGCCACTCAGATTGTCTTACAGCGCCGAAGATTTGTGGTTTATTTCTCTTGCTACAAAGCCCTTCATATCCATATAATCTATTAGGAGCCTCATAACATGCCTGTCAAGAAGTTGGGGCACAGAACCCACCCAGTCTACAGACGCGGAAGCTGAGGGCAGGAGGTGAAGCACTTCGCCCAGAACTTCCCAGTACAGACTCATCTGCGGCCAGACCAGATCCCAGAGCCTCCAGGGGCTGATCTGACAAGAACCTGACTCTGCTGGGAAAACTCCTCTCCTCTCCTTCCTTCAAGTATTCAACAAGCATTTACCCTGTGCTTCTCCAAACCTAGGCCATCATCGCCTCCTGGGGGAAGTAGATGGGATTAGCCCCTCTTTCCTTTATATTTTTCATAGCTCTTTGGGCTTCATAATATCAGTAACTTTATAGCTGTGTGGCTTTGGGCCAATTACTTACCCTCTCTGTGCTAGAGTTACCTCAATTATTGAGTAGAGATTAAAAATAGAATCTACCTTCAACATACAGAATATGAGAACATATTTGCAAATCATATATCTGATAAGCGATTAAGATCCAGAGTATTTAAAGAACTTCCACCACTCAACAACAAGAAAAACCAACAACCTGATTGAAAAATGGTCGGAGGACTTGAGTAGAGATTTCTCCAAAGAAGATACACTAGTGGTCAATAAGCACACGAAAATATGCCAAACATCACCAATCTTCAAAGAAAGGCAAATCAAAACCACAATTAGATATCACCTCACACCCAGAAGAATGACCACTATCAACAAAAGCAGAAAATAATAAGTGTTGGTGAGGATGTGGAGAAACTGGAACTCTTGTGCATGCCTGGTGGGAATGCAAAATGGTGCAGCCATTATGGAAAACAGTACAGTGGTTCCTCAAAAATTTAAAAACAGAATTACCATACAATTCCACTTCTGGTTACATATCCAAAGTAATTGAAAGCAGGGTCTCAAAAAGATATTGGGCACCCATGTGCACAGCGGCACTATTTACAATAGTCAAAATGTGGAAGCAACTCAAGTGTCCGTCAATGGATGGATGGATAAATAAAATATGGTCTATTCACACAATGGAATATTATTCAACCTTTCAGAAGGAAGGAAATTCTTTTTTTTTTTTTTTTTTTTTTTAAGATTTTATTGGGGAATTGGCGGAGGGGAACAGCGTTGGGAAATCGGGGAAGGGGAACAGACAAGTTGCTGTCTTTTTGTTCTTCAGTTTAGTTGCGGAGGATGTTGCTTCACTGTTGGTATCGTCATTGCGCTCTTCCCGGATGAGGCAGATCGGTCGCTGGCCTCTGGATGTCGCTCACTGCGGCTATTGGCAGCTCACTCTTGGCTGCCAGCCGCTCACGCTGGCTGCGGGCCACTCACTATAGCCTATGGCAGCCCACACCATCACCGGGGCTCGCACAGCCCAGCTCCAGGTGGAGCTGTTGTTAGCTGTAGAGGGCAGTGTCACTGGCCCTCATGTGGGATCCGAACCGGGGCCGCTGGCATCCCAAAACCAGCGCTTAACCAATGCGCCACTCGGCCGGCCCAGGAAGGAAATTCTGACATGTGCAACAACATGGATGGACGTTGAGGATCTTATGTTGGGTGAAATAAGCCAGTCACAAGAAGACAAAGACTGTACAACTCCACTTATGAGGTGCCTAGAGTGGTCAAGTTCATAGAGACAGGAAGGAGAATGGTGGTTGCCAGGGGCTGGGGGAGGGGACAGAGAGGGAGGTGTTCGCTGAGGATGGAGTTTCAGGCACAAAATGATAACAGTTGTGGAGACTGAATGGGTATATACTTACAACTGAACTGTACATTTAAAATGGCAAATGGCATGTATGTGCATTTTGTCATAATTAAAATTTGTCAAAATTTTTTTTAAAACCTAGAAATAAATAGAATCTACTTTAAAGGTTAGTGTAAGGATTAATAATAGCTGCACAATATTTGTGATTTGTGAACTTTTCTTAACATGTATTGTTACTTTTTTTTTTAAATTGGGGAACAGTGTGTTTTTCCAGGACCCATCAGCTCCAAGTTGAGTAGTTGTTTCAATCTAGTTGAGGAGGGCGTAGCTCAGCAGCCCATGTGGGGATTGAACCGGTAACCTTGGTGTTATGAGCACTGCGCTCTAACCAACTGAGCTAACTGGCCACCCCCTGTATTATTACATTTTAATAAAAAAGTTTGCACATTAAATGCTCCAAGCAGTGCCTAAGAAACCCTGCACACCATGATGACTGTTCATGAACATGCCTGATGCCCCAACTGTGTTGTCAGCCCTCAAGGACTCAGCCTGGACCATGCATCTCTGCCTCCCCAGGCAGTGCCTGACACACACAATAACAGCAATTATGATCCATAATAAGAACAAATAATAACAAAATCATAGCTAATATTTACTGAGCTTCCACCATGGGCCAGTTGCTGTTGTAAGTGCTTTACTTACAACAATTCATTTAATTCTCACAATAATCCTATGCACTATGGACTCTCTTAATTCCCATTTTCTAGATGAGGAGACTGAGGCCCACAGAGAGACACAACACTCAGTACATCAAGTGATTGGGATGACTTATGACATGTTGCAACATCATCCACTTCCTGCCCTGCCTGGACTGCCTCTTTACTGGTAAAGTCACCTTGTCCTTCCTGACCCAGCCCAGGCACCACCTGCTGGCCGTCCCTGTCCCCACCCCTGGGGACACTGAGTTCATTCTTCTCTCCTGCTCTCCAAACCCCTATGCATCACAGCATTTTTCCTGCTGTGTTGTGATTCATCTGTTCCTTGTCTGTCTTTTCTTTGGAGCAGAAACCACATCACAACCCCCAGGCCTGGTACATACTAAATGCTCAATTAATATTGTGGGGAATAAATGAATATGGAATTGAATGCTTAACCTACCACCTGTCTGATGCAGAAATTCCCTTTATTACACCAGCCACCTTAAACCATTTTGGGAACAAGGCAGGATATAAACCCACCAACCAAATGCAGTCTAACTTCTTAGTCAACCTCTCAACAGGAAAATTGGGCTATTTCTGATGTATAACATGACACATTTTCAACCAGTGATGGAGCACTCTGTGCAAACCTGTTACTCACCGAGCCCTCTCCTATATGACCTAGCATAATAGCACCTTACCCCAGAGAGCACATCATATTTACAGTGTTTTTACATTCACCAACCCTGTGAGTTGGGTATTACAGGCACAATTATCCTTATGTGACAGATGAGGAAACTGAGGCACAGGGGATTGCTCAAGCTCCTTGCCATGGGCATGTGTTCTGCTTTGTCTTGGTGCTTAGGTGCCAAAAAACAGACATTAGAACAAGCAAGCTGGCTTTTCTGAGTCTCTTCTTAGGACTGGCTTGGAGCTCATGCTGACCCTCTCAGTGGGGTTGATAAGGAGGTTCCCGCAGATGACACCATCCCAGACCCTGACTTTTGAGAGATGCCTTCCTTGAAGCCACCCTCCTGAAAATGGTCCCCATGGAGACAGCTTTCTTTATCCAGAGAGTTAAGGAAAACGGCCCCCAGGTCCAGTGAGGGAAACTCAAGGCAGCTGCCAGCCCTGACCTTCCAGGATGGTGTGCTAGTTGGGGAAACCTTCTAACCATTGAGGCCACCAGAGATACTCCCCCAGACAGGCAGCTTTGGGGGCTTCAGGGCAAGCAGAGCCACTGAGCTGCCCTGGCAGGAAAGGATGTAAGGAACTGGGTAAGCACATGGGGAGAAGGCAGAGCCCATAACCAGAGTGTCAGACGTGGGGCCACCCGGCCCTGTTTACAGGAGAGAGCTTGGTCCTGTAAGTGTCCCAGTAAACCCGAGCAGGCCCGGCCTAAGCTGAGGAAATGAAGGCAGCTCAGGCAGGCCGTGGAGAGACTCCCCCCAGGAAAGGGCAGGAGGAAGGTATGAGTGGGCTGAGCTGCTCTCTTGGTACCCAAAAGCCTGTGGAACCCAAGTCGGTTTAGGTGAGACATATGGAAGAACCCTCCCCTGGGCTGGCGCCAACTGTCTCCCGAGAGGCTCGCAGAGGCAGCACACACCAGGGTCAGCAGTTCCCAACCACGTCCCTGCTTTCCTTCCTCCAACACCACTGAGCAGAGCCCTGCATGGGGAAAGGGAGATGACAAGATGCAGTCCTTGGCTTGGTGGAGTACACAGACAGCAAACCCGACCACACCCAACCACAGCGCAGCAGGACAAGCACCTCCACAGGGCAGTTTAGGCCCCACAGAGTGCAGGAAGGTCCACAGGGAAAAGGGTGGGGCCCAGCTGGGCCCCAAAGGCAAGCGTTGGTGGACTGGCAAGTGTGGGAGGGGAGGACTAGGGAGCAACAGAGCAAAATCCAGCTTCAGAGCTTGACTGATCAGAGACAAATGTCCCCGCTCAGCCTGCAGTGCGCTGCTCCCCTCATGTGGCACCCAGACCCAGCTGGGGGAGGGAATCAAACCAAGTCCTTTAAATGACCGCCCCCATTCACATGGGGAGCAACACAGATACCCATCATTCTTTTAAAACTCATTGTTTCTACCACAATAAGCTCAGGACACAGGTTCCCAAACCATCCTCAGAGAAGAGGTCCACCAGGATGGGCCCTGGCGGGCCTAAAGGCAGAAGAGACCCTCCCAGAGCCCAGATTCCTGGGCTTCCAGGGAGAGAGAAGAAAAAGGGACAACACAGAGACAGGGCAGGGGCAGGTCTCAAGTGGGAGGGGTCAGGGATCACGGAGGGCTTTCATCAGTGAGTCACAAGTAGCCCTGAGTTAGAGTAACACCCACATTCATCATCATTTTTTATTAGTGGAACCAGATGCAATCCTTCTTTCTTCCAGGAAGATTTCCCTGATTGACAATCGCTGAGTTTCCATTCCTGGCTCCTCCCCATAACAAGCTGGAGCGTTGGCTTTGCCCTTATCCCTGTCTCTGATTCAGCCTGGCTCTGATGCCCCCCATCCCAGGCCAACTACCAGCATACCTTCTGGCCCTGTCCTGGCCCCTCCACAGGTCACTCTGCCTTTGTACACTGCCTTTGTACACTCCCCCAGAGCAGGTAGACCTTCAAAATCAGGGTACATGTCGAGTGTGCCTCTGCCCTTCTGGTTCCTGTCCCCTTGTGTATGTGTAGTGAAAGAATGATCAAAATGTCACTTGTCAGAGGGCCAGCTCCCAAAGAGAAGAGAGGCTTTCCTTTCAGATTAAAGGCTGAGGGCAGGAGCTCCTGGGGGCAGGGGCTGTCTTCCTTATCCAAAATTGATGATCCCCCACATTGGGGGATCAAAACCTCCCCTTCCTGGACCCATCACCAACTCCCTAACCATGAATTGAGTGACACCAGAAACTGTTGTACTATTGCTTTATTCTCTTCCCCGCCAGCTGTCCTTCCTTCAGACATGCATATGCGTGTGTGCACACACAGACCCACATGGCAGAGCTCCCCTCCACCACCTGCAACCGGGTCACATGGGCTCCTGGCGCTGGCCCTGGGTGGAGGCTGCCCACACCCCCTCTAGTAGAGGTTGTGCTGGGTGCAGTAATGGGCACACAGCTGCCGGTGGTACTGCAGGTGGTAATCCCTCAGTAGCTGGCCTAGGATGTAGAGGAACTCCTCAAAGCAGAGCTGGTTGTCCTTGTCCTTGTCCGCGGCCTGGAACAGCTCGGTGATGAAGTATGGCTCCTTCCGGCCCTGGGGGGTGGGTGGGAACAGAGTGTCAGCCCCCACCCAGGAGCTTGACCCTGCAGATGGCCAGGCTCTCCACCACCTGCTGGTGGGGTGCGGGACAGGGTTCTGTGTGTGGCCCTGCCTGCTGGGGACTTGCAGGAAGCTCCTCACTCAGTGGTCAGGACAAGCCGTGCTGCAGAATCAGGCAGAAAGGGCAGAGGGCTGCTGGGCACCTGGACCTGGGCCGTGTGGGCAGACAGATGGCGCAGACTGGGCACCGCTCGCTGGCTGACCATCTGTAGGAGCTGAGCAGAGCTGAGCGCCTGGCCCTCAGCCGATACACTCTACGCCGGCCTTCCCGGCCGATCTACAACTGCTCTGCAGGGACTGCCCAACCCGGGCCTTCCCTGGGGGACTTGCCCAGGGCACAGCCCACCTGTCCGTCCTGTGTGCATCTCCAGCACCCTGCAGCCAGTACCAAGTGGGGTCAGATGTCTGCATGCCATGACACCTGCTCAGGGATTGTTTATACACTTGGCCTGTGCCACCTAGGAGAAGTGCAAAGTGAGGGAAAGGACAAAGCCATGGGCCCTGGAGCTGTCCGGGACATCTCAGAACAGGTGGCCCTGAAGGCTGAAGACTGAGGGTGACATAGGAGAGGAAAGGAGCATTTGAGATGGAAGGGACAGCGGGAAGGAAGTCAGGGGTCCGAGTGTAGCCACAAGGCGGACAGGTGAAGACACGGTGGGGCTCCTGGGCAGGGGCAACGAAGCGGCTTGCAGCAGGATCAGGCTGATGGTGTGGGGACCCCAGTGGGAAGCCCTCAGAAAGCCCTGAAGCAAGAAGTCATTACATCGTAAGCAGCCATGGGCCTGGAGGGCAGCCCTCGTCCCCGTCCCCGGGCGCAGGTTGGCACCCTATCTCCCACCACCACCCACTACCAGCTACTTCATATAATCTATCTGCTCCACAAAGCTGGTTGACCAGAGAAACTGGAGGCATCCCTCCCTCAGCCTACTGGCCTAGGTTACCATCTGTCTGTCCTGTGCCCTGTGCCTATCCCTGGGGAGCCCGTACCCCTGTAAGTGGCAAGGTCTGGTAGCCTCTGCATAGCCCTGTGAAGTAGACAAATGACCCTGGTAGGGAAACGGTTTCCCTAGAAACAGGTGACTAAACACAATCACCCCGGTCCCCACTCCGTGACCCTCATGGCTACACCCCAATAAAATGAGGACAAGACTCTTCTGTCTGGTGCTCCCAAAGGTAGGCAAGGGGAGACACTCAGGAACCAAGGGGCACCTCTGGAATGCAGTGGCCTTGAGTCGAGGCATGGACCGGAAGTCCTCTGCAGATGACCATCCAGAGACCCTGGGGCACGGCACAGAGAGTGCCCCACAGACACTTGTGTCCCCAAGGAGCCTGGTCATCATGGGGCCAGGCCTGAGCAGGGCATCCAGGTGTCACCTGGATTCAGGGCTGGGTCCCCAAGCTGGTCTGAAGCTCTGTTAGCCGCGAGAAAAAGAGGGGAAGGGAAAGTTACATTTCCTACCCTACCCACACCCCACTCCACCCACCACTTATAGAAACCCCAGGAGAAGGGGCAGACTGAAAGGGCTGTAGGCAGGGGGAAGGTTTAGGGCCTGTTCTCGTGGGAAGCAAGAGAGGAGAGAACAAACAGGTTTAGGGTTAAAATGGAGTTTCGGGGATTAGCGAGGCTTGGGCTGGAGTGGGGCCAGGCAGGGAGCTTCAGGAGATAAAGCAGGCCAGGGCCCATCCTTGCCCCCGCCACAGATTCTGAGATTCTGCCCTCAGCATGCCCCCCACCAAGTGAAATTTTCCTGAGAGATGCCCCCTCACTTCCAACCCTATGCAAGCCCTCCGCTTCATTTCCCTAACCCACCAAGCTCTCCATGAAACGGGGCACATTGTCCATGAGCAGGGCCTTCAGCTCCTCCAGCGACAGGGTCTCCACGTCCCCCTCCCGGGCAGCGTACTGGTGGTAGCAGTGAATGAGATGGAAGAGGGATTCTTCCACTGGCGTGTCAGTCATGGCAGCTGGGTCCCCGCCTGGAACAGGGGCGGTGGGGGGGCGGGGCAGCTGCGGAGATGCCGGGGTGGAGCAGCTGGGGACAGTGGAGACCCTGGAAGGAGAGAGTGGCACTTCATTTGGGCCAGCCCCCAGCAGGAGGCCCTTCTGCCAAGAATCTTCTGGCCCCTCCTTCCTGCCCACCTTCCAGCACCTTGTCTCAGGGCCCCTCCCTACCCTCATTCTGACCCTTTGTGAACTTGACTCAGCCTCCTTGCCCTCGAGGAGGCTTTGCTGCAAACTCTCAGGACACTGGCTCTATCCCTTACCTGGGACTATGGGCTTCTGAGGACAAAAGCTGTGTTCTCCCCCACGACCCTGCCCTCAGCTTAGGAGTCACCAGAAGTCAAAAATGAACAGAAGCTAGGCTCCAAAGCAAGACAGCGTTTTCCAGTGGAAATGTTTTTAAACCCCTTGAGAAGGCAAGATCCCTACTACCGCAGACTACTGTGTAGCACAAACGAAATAGTAAAATAATGATATCACCCAGAGCCCCAGCCCTGCTCAAATGGTGGTGTTTCCCTTCTTCAACTGAGCGTGCAGATCATACGTGGGTCCCAGCGTTGTGACTGTGGCTGCCCTGCCATGTGTCTAAAGAGGGTACATGCCATCCCCACTGTCCCTTCATCCCTGCTTTCCGTGACCCTCCCAGGCCCTGTGCACTGGGCTGGCCAGTGTGGGGCAGATGGGGATACCTGCTGCTTCTCCTGGTCACCCCATGGCACCCATCCCAGCGCTCTGCCCAGTGGTGAGGAGCTAGTGCCGAGACCTCCCACTGCCCACTTGCTACAGAGGTGAGATTCCTGTTTTCACGTGGCAGGACAGTCAGATCAGCGTCCTGCATGGATCCTATTCAGGTGAGACTCACAACAACTGCTGCTTCCAACTCTCGGGAAGCCGACCAGGCACTGGGCAAAGCCCTTTACACACAGCACCCCATGTAACCCTCACAATGACCTCATGAGGGAGACACCATTACCCCCATTCTCCTGAGATGGAAATGAAATCCAGAGAGGTCACATAAATTTCCTAAGATCATACAGCTAACCCACCTGGAGCTGGATTCCCACCAATGTCTCTGGGAACAACCCCAAAGATGTGCTCTTAACTTGGAACCTAAATCCCTGTGGGCCACAGTCATGCTGCTGGGACCTCCATTTACACAGCCCACACACTCCAAAATAAGTAAGCAGCCCACCTCTGCTTTCTTGCACCAGTGCAGACCCACCATCATCCACCCACCCTCACAACTCCCTTGGAAGAGGGGCTGACCTGTCGCTTCAGGCAGAGGCTGTTCCAAAGGCTCCTCAAGCAGAAGGCAGTTGTGTGACCAGCGGCCCCACGTCACCAAGTCCCATATATCCTGCCTGTCCTCGGTGTCTCTAATCATGGCAGCCAGTCTTATGACTCTCACAGGCTTTCCCACTGGGACACTGAGCCTTAATTGCATTCCTGAGATGACATAACATGACACTTGCTTCCTACAATTAACCAGTTTCAGGGACCCACCTTCCCTCGGAGCCTGATCTGAAGTCTCTCAGACCCAAACAAGGTCACTTTATCCATCCCCCTGCCTCAGAGCTCAACCTCCCTGGTCCAAGGCTTCGGTGAGATCAGACATATAACTTAAATACATCTTCTTTGGATGTCCTCTTTCACTAGTAAGTCCCCAAACTCCACAGTGGTGAAGACAAATATTTCTCGAGTACCTACAGTGTGCCAGGCCCCTCTAGGCACACTGTAGGCCCCATGAGTAAGACATGAGGCCAACTCACAGGGTGGGGATGCGTGGAGGGGACAGAGTCACACACAATGTGAACACTACTAATTTAGTGGCATGAACAGGGTACCCTAAGCTCCCAGGAAGAAATACCTTCTGCCTGGAGAGTTGAGGAAGATTTCCTTGGAAGGTGGCCTTTGAGGTGGGACTTGAAGAAAAGGTTTTTGTTACAAGAAGAAGCATGGAGAACCAGCACTCCAGACAGAAGAAACAGCACAGGCAAAGGCTTGATGGTATGAAAGAACGTGGCCTGCTGAGGAAGGAGTCCGAAGTGTTCATGATGAACATTAGGAAAAGCAGGACTAGAGAGGAGGATGGAGACAAAATGGGGAGGGCCCTGTATGCCAAGTTAGAGCCACAACTTTATCCTGGGCACAGGAAGACAGTAAGGGTTGGGTGATGGATGGCTGGTGAGAGAGAAGTGGTAGGAACAGCTCTGTTATAAGGAAATAACCGACTGTAATGTGGAAGCTACCCGATTCTAAGGGAGGCCAGATGTGTAGGCTTGGCCTCCGTACAGGTGTCACCTGGGCCTCTGAGTGACAGGTGAACTGCTTTCTCCATCTTAAGCCTTCCATCAGGGAGCCCTTTCTACATGGCCCCATGCATCTCCCCTGCGAGGGGCTACACAGGCTGGTTTGTAGATCTCCCAGAAGGGGGCACCAAAGAACAGGTAATTGAAGCAGAGATTGTCTCCGCATCCATGACGGTTTTAGAGAAACAGGTAAGCACTTAGCCAAACCTTTTCCAATTCTCGGGGTGAGCCTTCATCGACCCAACATAATTATTTCCTCAGCAAATACGAGGTTCATCAATTCGCTAAAATAAAAACATGACTCAAACTTCTAAAAGGTAAAAAATTTGGCAATGTCAAGCTAGAGTCACAGAGAATTTTACTGAATACCTTGTATTCAGCCATTATTTCCCAGAAATTTATCCCAAGAAAATAATTAAACAGACATTAAAAAGCAATAAATATGTAATTGTTCACCAGTACACAATGTCTATAGCCAAACAACAAAAATAAAAACCTAGAAACCACTTAATTAAGGAATTTGGTATGCCAATATAACCTTGAACAATTGCTAGATAATAATTTGTCACTCAAAAAGACTTCTATTTTTGACGCATAGCTTTTTGGGAGGAGGGGGTCATCTTGCAACCCCTTTCACCCTGCCTTTTATTCAGTCTGGAACCAAAACGACCCCACACACAGTAAGGATCACACACCGTGACTAAGTGAGTTTTGTCCCAGGGATGTAAGGGTGGTTCAACACGTGTATATCAATCAAAGTGATGTAACACATTAGCAAAATGAAACAAAAAACCCCACATGATTCTCTCAATAGATGCAGAAAAGGCATTTGATGAAATTCAACACCCATTCATGATTAAAACTCTCAACAAAATAGGTACAGAATAATCTTATTTCAACACAATAAAGGCCATATATGAAAAGCACATAGGTAACTCCATAATCAATGGGGGAGAAAAACTGAAAGCTTTCCCTCTAAGATCTAGTACAAGGCAAGGATGCCCACTCTTGCTCGTTCTTTTCAACACAGTACTAGAAGCCCTAGCTAGAGAAATTAGACAAGAACAAAAAAATAAATGGCATCCAAATAGGAAAGGAATGAATAAAATTACCTCTATTTGCAGATGGTATGATCCTATACATAGAAAACCATAGACTTAACAACAAAATTCCTGTTATAGATAGTAAATGATTCAGTAAAGTTGCAGGATGCAAAATAAACATACAAAATCAATTGCGTTTCTATACACAAACAACAAATTACCCAAAAGGCAAATTGAGAAAACAATCTCATTCATAACAGCAACAAGAATAAAATAACTAAGTTATTTAGGAAATAACTTTACCAAAGAGGTGAAAGACTTGTACATGAAAATTTTCAAAACATGGATGAAGGAAATTTTAAAAGATACAGGTAAATAGGAAAATGTTTTCTTTCATGGGTTAGAAGACTTGATATTATTAAAATGTCCATACTATCTACAGTGATCTACAGGTTTCAAAGCGATCCCAATGGCACTCTACAGAAATAGAAAAACAATCCTAAAATTCATATGGATGGTCGGCCTTTGGTTGGGGGCTTTAAAAACAGAATCAGATTTCTAGTCATGATGGTGGAGTAGGTAAACGCTGTGTTCACCTCCTCTCACAACCACTTCATAATTAAAACTATACTACAGAGCAACCATCACTGAGAATCAAATGAAGTCTAGCTGAACTGAAGCCTACAGCTACGGACATACAGAAAAAGCCACCTTGAGAGTGGTAGAAGGGGCAGAGACTTGGAGTGAGCTAGTCCCACACACACGTGTGACCATTAGAAGTCAGAAGGGATATCTCAGTTGTAGAGTTCCCCTGGGGGACCAAAGGGTCCCAGCGCCACATCAGGCATCCCAGCCCAGGGTTTCAGTGTCAGGGAGAGAAGTCCCCATAACTTCTGGTGAAAAACGTGTGAAGGATGAGTGGCTGCGTGGGCCTGTCAATGGCTGCAGTCCCAGGCTCTGCTTTTAAAGGGCCCACACACAGACTTACTCACTGATGGAGTCACTCCAGTACTGGGGCAGCAGTTTGAAAGGCACCAGGGACAGATGGGCAGGAACTGAATTGTCTGGCATCAGGGTGAAGGGTGGAAAGACAGATTTCTCCCTGACAGAGGAACTGGCAGAAGCCATTGTTTCCTTGTTGAGCCCCCCTCCTTCATTGCACGCAGACACAAGTGCCCATCATATTTGAGTCTCCATCAACCTGGCCGCACCCTGAAGAATCTGAGACCCCGCCCCACCCAACTTTCCAGCATACCCAAGTGGCTGCCAGTGGCTTTTCCATACAAACTGCCTGCCTTGGCTCATGCTGCACTTTCCTAAACTCTCATAAAGCTTCACAAAACCTAAACAAGCAGCCCATTCGGGGCTGGTCACTGATAGACCAAGTCATGATTAGAAACTTGGAATTTTCAGCTCCACGTCCCATATCTCTTGAGAAAGGAGAAGGGCTGAAAATGGAATTAATGATTGATCATTAGGCCTATGTGATAAAGCCTCCATTAAATCCCAAAAGTATGGGATTCAGAGAACTTCTGGGTTGATGAATGCACGGACCAAACTTAATACTGAGATACTGTAGCTTGGGCCATAGCAGGATGCTGTAAAAGTGTGTTAGTCCATTCTCACCAGGGCGTCTTAGAGAAAAACAGGCCTGAGGCATAAGGAGAAACCAGACCAATTCTGCAACTGTAGCCCAGAACTCCAAACTGTCACAGATTTAAACTTGAGTTGATTTTAGCCCTTTTTCAAAGTATTTGAAGGAGCAGGGTGGAAGCTCAATGTTCATTTTTTGATCAGAAGGCCAATATGGAGTAATGCCTAAGGGCATGAATTTTATAATTATACTGACCAGAATTTAATCTTTGTTCAGGAACATACTAAACTGGAATCAGTTTAAGCGTAATTAATAGCTACTATGTGCTATATCAGCATTAAAAAGGGAGAAAATTTGACAACTCCATACCTGCACTCACATGACAGAGAACAATGAGAAGATCCTGGACTCCAAAAGGTCTCCAGATATCCTGGTATCACAAGACTCCACTAAATTCTGCAATACGCCCTTTCCCCGATTCCCCAACACTGTTCCGCTCCCCCAATTCCCCAATTAAATCTTTAAAATAAAAAATAAACAAATAAATGCTGCAATATGTGTAAACACAGCCACTGTGGTTGTGCTGTCCAAGGTACTGATCCACCAGAACCTTCTCACACCGCCCACTCCTGCCTCCGTTTACGTTCTTCTAGCTCACACCTCTTCAACCCTCTCTATAGGAATACACTTCTTCCCGGCCCCTCAATTGCAGTGTGGGTTATCTTCTTTTTCACAGTTGTACTCAGAGCATCAACACCACCCTTGCTAATTAGAAAGTCAAGGGATCTTCAGTGGACCAGAGTTTTAGAGAAAAACAGAAAACAAGATAGACCATAAAAACGGATGGACCTTCGAGAAGAGAAGTTCCTAGGGACAAATGTCTCATGATTATGCCTTTCTAGGTTCTATGGCTGTTGCTGACTTACATCTGGATCTCAGATGTGAGTGCAGAATTTTGACATAGCAGTCCTCAAGGAGAACAGCCTCTAGAGGAGGAAGGAATGTCTGTGTCCACCTCTCCAGAACTTCTGACACAGAAAGAAACAGGATGCTACACTAGCCCTGCAGTTCACGTTGAATGTG
Organism: Aselliscus stoliczkanus; assembly: GCA_033961575.1. Classification (NCBI taxonomy): domain Eukaryota; kingdom Metazoa; phylum Chordata; class Mammalia; order Chiroptera; family Hipposideridae; genus Aselliscus; species Aselliscus stoliczkanus. Next base: position 105,605,288 of record CM066739.1, read on the forward strand.
TCAGTTGGAAAGGTTTGGGAACATGACCTTGTTTAGCCTTAGGGTGTGAGAAGAAATTGCTGCTGGAGGATTATGGCTACAGGCCGAACAGAAGCAGTTTGCTGGTTGACATTACTCTTTTAGGCTGGTTCCACTCTCTGGGGCCCTTTCCTAAGGCTCACAGCTGAGCTCTGGGACTGGACGTTTGGGATTGCTGATAATACTGGATGGGATGGACCAGGACTTGCACAAATACATTTAAACGAACAAACAAAAAAATGACTTTATTTTTTATTTTTTTAAATTTTTTTAAAGATTTTATTGGGGAATTGGGGGAGAGAAACAGCGTTGGGGAATCGGGGAAGGGGAACAAACAAGTTGCTGTCTTTTTTGTTGGTGGTGGTCTTCAGTCTAGTTGCGGAGGACGTCGCTTCACTGGCTCATGCTGGCATCGTCACTGCGCTCTTCCTGGATGAGGCAGATCAGTCGCCGGCCTCTGGGTGGTCGCTCACCGCAGCTATTGGCCGCTCACTGTAGCCTATGGCAGCCCGCTGCAGCAGGGGCTGCAGCCTACACCATTGCCAGAGCTCGCAGCCCAGCTCCAGGTGGAGCTGTTGTTAGCTGTAGAGGGTAGTGTCACTGGCCCTCATATGTGGGATCCGAACCAGGGCCGTTGGTATCCCCAAACCAGCTCTTAACCAATGCACCACTCAGCCGGCCCAAAAAATGACTTTAAGGTATTATTTTTGTGCCAGGACCACTAAGCGCTAGGGATCAGTGATGTTAAATAAGTGTTTTCCCTCCATAAGCTCAAAATCTGGATGGAATAGACAAATGGGGACAATGATGTGATGTGGCTGCTATAATAGAAATAGGATGAGGGCGAGGGGAGGCACAAAGGAGGGAGAAGACATTGCCTTGGGGAGAAGGGTTAGAGGGTAAACTACAAAAAGAATAATTAAAGAGATGTTGGCACGTAAGCTCAGGCATAAAATATTAATTTAACCAGGCAGACAAAGCATTGAAAGACATTTCTGACAGAGGGAGGGAGGAGTTAGAAAACTTGACGCTGAGGCAGGAAATAATAAGGTGCGTTGGCGTGGGAGGTGCAAGCCCTGGGACCATCAGGAGCTAGGTTCCCAGGACAGGCACAGGGAAGGATGGATGGGCGGAGAGGAAGTCAGACACCAGCTCGCAGGAGTTCAGGCATGATGGTTCCTAACAGTGACAGAGATCTCGGTGCAGGAGGAGAAAAGACAATTGGAGAGGTTGGTGCAGGTGGGAGGGTTGCAGGGAAGCTATGGCCCAGAGGAAAGCAGGCACCAGGGATTCTAGTTAGGTGAGAGCAGATGATGTAATGGACCATGGGGTACAGGCTGCATGGAGACAGAGCAGAGTCTCGTAGGAGAGAAAATGCCAAGGCCTAGGGAAGCAGGTCTTTCTGAGTTTGAGAGCAGGTGGAAAGAGAAGGAGGGAGGGAGGCAGGGAACAGACAGAAGTGACCAGAGTGTGAGAAGTAATGGATACGAAATTCAGATTGGCCCCAATGATGACAGGTGCAGAGGTGGTCAAGGAAAGATGTCCCAAAGTGAAGGGAAGCGATGGTCTGAGGACTAAGGTGCTCAAGAAAGTATAAGCAAGGAGTGGACGGATCACCACATGGACAATGACCCATGCTATGTGATTCTTGCAAGTGCCACAGAAGGAGTCTTGGAGACAGTTGCCTAATTTGTCCCTGAAGAATGTTCTCCTGATGAAGGGCTTGGTAGAAGACTGAGGAGGAGGTAGGAGTGATGCGAGCAGATGGTGTGAGCTTCCAGGAGAGGGTGCTGATGGAGGCTGCAGGGACATGTCTAGACCTGTCACCACAGATGCCAGGGAGTGCTGACCCAGCCATCTAACACTGGAGAGACCACTTCCTTGGGGAGAGCTGGGCTCTGCTCAGTCAGCCCCTGTGTCCTCTTGTTTCTACCTCAGCTGACTCTAGATTTAGAGCTGGCCTTGAAGGGCCCAAGTGGAGTGAGAGATGAAGGATGCTGTCATTTACAAGCTCAGCATAAGCTCTCCTTCCGATCCCTTAGTGGCACCCCTGCGTGCACCCTTTTCAGTCCTGCCTCGTCACTTGGTGCCCAGAGGTAGCCTGATTCCAGGACTAGCTTGAGCTCCTCATGCCTGGAACACCCACCACCTGATGGGTTTTCCCAGTCAGCCAGCATCTGGCATTTAACAAAGCATGATGAGGTCAGCTCAGCAGATGGGGGGACTCTCTCACCTCCACAGGGACATCCACACAGCTTAAACATGCACGGAACAGGACACAGCCCAGGATCCCAGGCCACTGGACAATGGACAAGTCCTCTGGGCACTCCTGAGGATCCCATTCACAGTGACAAGTGCCCCTGAGTCCCCAATCCCTCCTAGCAAGCCCTATCTCACTGGTGCCATCTCCCCTAGCTCTAGGGGCAACACTAGGGCAGGAGCAGGTGGGCATGGGGCACAGTGTCGAGACCTCAGCTACTGGTCACTGAGGTTTCTTGAGCCCAGATACTGACCCATGCCTGGCATGTTGGCTGCACGAGGGAGCAGGGATAGAGGTGGACAGAGAGGGGTGCTCAGTTATGCTGGAGGCACAGGGAGGGCATCATGCTGGCACATTCCTGGGTCAACACCACCCCACACACCCCCCACGCAGGTTCCACATAAAGGGTCACCCAGAAGTACCAGTTTTGACAGCATAAGGAGCCAAAGAGAAGGAGGACATAGGCCAGGATCTGGGTGAAGATACACTTTATTGATAGGTGGGGTCCATAGGGGCCTCTGGATGGCTGGGTCACTGGTTGTCCCCGGAACAGAGCTCTGCTCCGTGGCTATGATTGTGGTAGTCCGTGGAGATGTCCCCCAATAAGGACAGAAACTCAGAAAACTGAATCTTCTGATCCTTATTCTTTTCCTTATCCTCAAAGATATGGGACAAGTAATCTTTGCCCCTTTCTTCCTGTGGGAAAAGATGCAAAACAAGACAAATTCACTCCCAAAGGAGGAGATGGAGGCAGAGATGGGGAGAGAGGCACCATGGGGTGCGTGAGTAGAGGGCAAGGGGCCGGGGTAGTGGGTAGGGCAGCTCACTGAGAGACAGTCTTTGGCCCAAGTGTCAGCATGAATGAGCCCCCTGGGTGTTGAGAGGGGGCTCTGTCCAAGGCTGCACTGATCAGTGAGCTGGTGGGGTGTCCCCAGACCCCCAGCCACACGCCCACCCCTTCAAGATCACCACCTGCCTAAGACCTACCCACAAACTCAAAATGGACCCTACCCCCATCCTCTTCATTCCTAACCTTCCTCTCCTGTCCTCGAATTGGCTTCCAGAAGCTGCCACGCTCTGGGTTCCCTCTTCTTGCTCGTCTAGTCTGTGTCACCCAGTAGTAACCCTTTCATTTTAGAATCACTTCAGTGCATTCTAACTGTCAGATGAAATCTGGTTTGCGAATGAGCTTTTTCATTGTAAAGAGGGTTGTTAAATTCAGCAGTGATGGAATTTCTATCACCTCCCATCTGATCTCAGGGAATCAAATGGGAGCCTCTAGAGACAGAGCCTGAACATAACGGCGTGAGTCTCCCAGAGAGAGTGTGACAGGCAGCAGAGGACCCGTTCACCGCCCTCCAGCTGTAGCACTGTTGGACCACCTCAGAAGGCCCGTTTCTATCCATACTTCCTCACACTTTGCCACGTATGTCACCTCTTACACCCTAATCGTAAGCCAGGACATGAAGTCTGCCCTGCCCTTTTGCAAGTGCGAATATTGAGGGTCAGAGAACGGGAGTGACTTGTGCAAAGTCACTCCATAAAGTGTCCTCAGCCATGCCAGGGCCCAAGCAATGGCATACGCGACCCCTGACTCACACAGGCCTTGAGGAAGTTGGGAAAATTCTCCTTGAGCAGCTTCAGCAGGCCCGGCTTGTCAATCGTGTCATCTGGTTTGGTGTATTTGTGAAACAAGTCAATCATGTCCATCACGGACTTCTCAGCTGGAGTGTTGTTCATCTTGACTTTCGAAGAAGCTGCCGGAGAGAAGACAGTGACCTTTGTCAACCTTCCCTGGTGAGGTCTCTAAGTTAGGACCGTGGGGTGGGGCGTGAGGGGCCGGTGGAGCAGAAGGAGCCCTGGTGCCCTGGGATGTGGATGAGGTGCTCAAGAGGAGAAGGGTGGGACTACAGCTGGGACCAGGGCCCACACGGGTCACGCTCCAGAGGAGACTGAGGAGAACACAGAGGCCTACAGTGGACAGAACTACAGGATGCGGATGCAGACAGGGGAGGGGTCAACTACACTGACAAGGACCGAAGCCTGAGGTGCAACCCCAAGTCAAATGCAGCACTTGGACAGCCCTGCACCTCAAACAGCATCAGATCCATCTCCCCCAGGGTCAGTGTCGTGGTTAGAGTCATCTATCCTTGCTGATCTGGTCTAACCTTCCTGGGCAATTTTGGGAAAAAGACCCCTTAGGCTGACTGTGACCATCAAGCAAGCTCTGTGGGAAAGGCATTGGGGAGTCCCCGCAGGTGAGTGTGAGTAGGATGGTGAGTGTGAGTCGAGAACCACTCCCTGGCCTGAGCCCTGGTGGAGGCCTTCCTGGACCATCCCCATGGGAGAGAAAGAGGGACTGGGGACCAGACCCAGCCTCAGATTTGAAACAAAGAGAAACATCTTCCCTGGTTTTCAGGCTGTCAGTGGACACCGGGGAGATGGACTCCTTTGGATTGTTGTTACACTAGGCGTGATTAAACAAAGAGAAGGTTGACTTCCTAAAGCTGGATACTTCTCCAATACTCTGGTTCCCAAGCCTGAGAAATGGGACAGTGCAGCCCTCACATCGCAGATGGGCCAAAGCACCGAGGTAGTGCCCATAGCTCACACGGTGGGCATCTAATACAAGCACCATCGCCTCCTGTTCTGGGAGAAAGCTCCTTGCTATGACATCGTAAGTGGAACCACCCAAGGTCTTCTGTCACCTTGACGGAGGCCAGAGCTGAGCCCTGAGCCAGACGGTCACTGGGTTTCCCCCAGCTGCAGAGGAGGGGGCAACCTTTCCTTGATCAGTCCCTGACCCAGGTAGACACAGGTCTTCTCAGCAGGGCAATGGTGATTGAGGATCCCAGGAATGGGGGTCAGAGAACCTTCGAGACTTTGGCAGGGACACCCACTTCCCATGAGATTGGGGTACAGAATGGGTCTTCACCAGCCCAGGGCCTGACAGCAGGCAAGTCCAGAGAGGAGAGAAGACAAGGAGAAGAGGGGGAATCCTGCCCCCAGATGCCACTGTGGATGTTTGCACAGAAGCTATCACAGAAGAGCGAAAGAGCAACGGGGAGAGGCTGGTCCATCATCACGCTGCAGAAGAGGACCTCAGAGAGATGAAGTCACAGCCCCACTGGACGCAGAGCTGAACTGGACCCAGGCTCCTGAACCCCAACCCACCCCAGCACTGCCTGTCCTGCTCCTGCACACAGTAGAGCATGCCAGACCCTGAGCACTCCTCCTGGAAAACACAGACTTACGGAGCTGACGAGGTGTCACTGAGGAAAGGACCAGTGAACTGTGTGTGCGTTTGGGTAATGCCTGGTCCCTTTATAGGGCTCAGCCGGGCTCCTCTCAGGGTCTGGGTGTCTGAGCCACATGGGCTATGTGCTTCCTGGAGCATTGCCCCATTCAGGTGGGTGAGACACACCTAGGAGGGCGTTCTCAGCATTTCCCAGCCAAATGCAAGTCACCTCCCAAGGGACAATACCTAGAACCTTCTTCTGTCCCAAACGGAGCAGGAGCTGAGAGCCAGTGGGGTGTGTCATAAAGGGCGGGACATTTGGGAGAGGAAACTGAGTTTCTGTGCCTGAAGAGGATGGAATGTGGGAATCAGAAAGCTGGCATGCTATGTGTTTATATGCTCAGCCAGGCCTGACACATATTCTTTCTGGCAGATTCCAGTAACTACCCCCACTGGTTATTGTGCCCTTAAGCTGTGCCAGGCATCACTGCCTGCCTTCCAACATCCTCCTTAAGCTCTGTCACCTCGTGAGATGCTGCTGTTCCCCCCATGTTGGCAGGGGAATTGGCATGAAGAGGCTAAGCAAACTTCCCCCGTGTGTGCCACTCATAGGCATCAATTCAGGGTCCGGTTCCGAAAATACCTCATTCAAAACCTCTCTCTTCTCGTGGCTTGAGGTATCAGTGGGAGCAGCCGAGCGGCAGGAGTAGCCGTTACAGGAGCTGGAGCTGCCGATTAATCCTGATCAAGATGACAACCTCCCAAAAGCACCGAGACTTCGAGGCAGAGCCCATGGGGGAAAAACTAGTGGGGAGCCTGGCTGGCATTGGTGAAGTCCTGGGCAAGAAGCTGGAGGAAAGGGGCTTTGACAAGGCTTATGTGGTCCTTGGCCAGTTTTTGGTGCTAAACAAAGATGAAGACCTCTTCCGGGAATGGCTAAAAGACACATGTGGCGCCAACGCCAAGCGGTCCAGGGGCTGCTTCGGGGGCCTCCGAGAGTGGTGCGATGCCTTCTTGTGATGCCCTCTGGGGAGCCCCCAATCTCTAGCGCTAGCCTTGAGTCTCCAGAGTTTGCTGCCGAGTGGCGCTCCTCCCAAGTCCTCTCCAAAGATTGATACCTACTCAACCTCCGATGCCCTCCAAGGTCTTCAGGGAGTTCTCTCTCCTCACCACTTCAACTTTTTTGGAAATCTGCCTCTTGCATGCATCTCCCTTCTCTTTCCCCTGCCAATTTCGTGTCGACAATTACGAGTTTTTCTGAGTGGATTCCTGGCCCCTTCCCTCACCCCCACCCCTCATCTCCCGTCTGTTTTATGATATTTGGCTTCTCCTTTGGCAGAACAGTCATTGTCCTTATAAAGTTTTTCAATCAATAAAGTCAGTGGCCTTTCAAAAAAAAACAAAAAAAACCCTCTCTTGGGCCGGCCGAGTGGTGCATTGGTTAAGCGCTGGCTTGGGATGCCAGCAGCCCCAGTTCAGATCCCACATATGAGGGCCAGTGACACTGCCCTCTACAGCTAACAACAGCTCCACCGGGAGCTGGACTGTGTGAGCCCTGGCAACGGTGTGGGCTGCAGCCCCTGCTGTAGTGGGCTGCCATAGGCTACAGTGAGTGGCCAGCAGCCAGCATGAGTGGCTGGCAGCCAGCGTGAGCTGCCAATAACCGCGGTGAGAGACGATTCAGAGGCCGGCAACCGATCTGCCTTATCCAGGAAGAGCGCAATGACGATACCAACATGGGCCAGTGAAGCAACGTCCTCCGCAACTAGACTGAATAACAAAAAGACAGCAACGTGTCTGTTCCCCTCCCCCAATTCCCCAAGAAAAAAATCTTTAAAAAAACAAAACCTCTCTCTTAACCCACCACTAAACATCTTAAGTCACGTCAGGACCCTCCTTCCGGGAACCCAAAGTCCAGAGGAGGGAGGCAGGGTCACCTCACTGTCATCTTCATATCAGGTCCTCAATGGAGCCCGGGAGGGTGACTGGTGTCATGACCCACGGGGACACTGAGGGAACACAGACAGGGGAGTGGGTTCGGCATGTCACCTGCTGGTGAGGGGATAGATGAGGTCAGAACCTTGAATCCTGATTTTAGCCCCACACTTTTGCACTTCACTCTGTATTCCTACGGGTGCTTGGGACCACCAAGGGCCCCACTGTCTGGACTCAGTGGTGTTGACTGTCATGGAGTGAGCCATCAGGCCAGAGATTGGGCAAAGTTGGCTCCTCCCATGATGCTGACTTCCCATGAAGTCTTCAGGGAACTTCCTGCTTCCTCGATGCAAAACAGTCTGCTCAGGAATCAGTGGCCATGCGCGGGGGGTCGGCTATTTCCCAACCTGCTGTGGAAAGGCTGGTTCAGGTGCAGGAAACAGGAGGTTGGGGGTCAGGATGAGGCCCAGGGGCCTCTGGGCTCTGCCCTGCTGACTCACAGGAGTTCTTGTGCCTGCTGTCTGCTCTGCTTAGGACATCCTCCCATGGAGTGGGGAAACTGCAGGCAAGACGCCCCGGGGACCAGCCCCACCACCGAGGCCTGAGCCAGGCCCTCTCCATGCCGTGGGCCTCCACACTGCAGCCCAGACTTTCTGCCCGCAGTTATGTCACATTTCCACCAGCACCAGCACTCCTGATTCACTCATGTCATCTATTCTCACCCCACCAAAGCCTCTGGAAGGATACACAGGAAACGGAAGTGTAGGTATTTTCGGAGAGTGGTCCTGAGACTCCATTCCCACTCCAGCCCTGGTGTAGCTTCTGAATTTGGAACCGTGTCAAAATTCTTAACCATTCGGTCTTAATTTTTATATTTAGGTTTCCTTTAGTTCAGTTCTCAGCCTGAGTTTTAGAGGCTGAACTATTCACAATCTTCAGCTCCCAGGATCAAAACATCATGGATCCGTTGTGAGTTCTCCCTTACTTATTAATTTATTTTCCTCCTATCTCCTTTTCCATTCAATTCCTGCCAAAAGAAAAACCAATATATTTTTTCTGCTTCTTTGTATGGATTCTTGCAAATATGAATGGTTCTTTTGGTTCATGTTCTATTTTTGCTTTTTATTTGATATTGATCTATCATGCAGAAAAGCACAACAAACAATAATATACAGCACAATGAATTATATCTAACGCCTGTGACTGTCTCCCGGATCATCCAACGGATGGCTGCCGGCACGCCCTCCAGTCCCTGCCTGTCTCTCTCCTCCATAGCCACTAACTGAACTTTGATGAGAAGGCTCTCTCTTTTTTTTCTTTATATTTTACCACCTAAGCATACATCCCTAAACACTGCAACTTTGCAAGCTTAATGAAGTTTACATGAATGTAATCCTACTCTATACATTCTTCAGCGTCTGCCTTCTTTTGCTCAATATGAAACTCGTAAGCTTTCTCCATGGTCGTATGCATTTGTATGAATGAGACGTGATTTCCAATAACTCTGCCTTAGATATCACTCACTCTGGTCTCATCACCCTTGGAGATGGTTTCCTGCTCAGGTGACCAGGGATTTTAACCTGTGACCTCATGTTGCCCTGGGGATCAGAACCCTTTCTGGTGAGGTGTTTGGAAGGGCCCAAGGCAGGACCTGGCTGTGTCAGCCCTGAGTGCGGAAGGAATGAGGAGGGGATGAGCCTCAGGACACAGAGCCCAGGCAGGTCCCAGGGGCCAACTTCACATCAGCCCTGTTTGTTATCAAAGAAGTCAGTGTTTGCAACCATTGTGACTAAGAGCCAAGTCACACCCAGCATCTCCCTTATCACTCACCCCCAGCGGAAGGGCTCTAGGAATCTTCCTTAGTGCCCTCCCCAAAGAGGCCTCCGTCACCTTGTGCTACGCCTCTGGGTCAACCTGCCCTGGAACCACCTCTAAAGCTTTGGATATCTGGAAAGGAAGGTTGTCTCTGGTCACCCATCCAGACGTTGAGCTAATAATCAAAGAAGCACCGTTTATGATCAGCACTGTGCTAGTGATTGAGTTTCCTAAAGTGGGAGCTTAGAGCATCATTCCCCTGTCTGAGTGGGCAGCAGAGCAGCCTGGAACCCTGAGCGTCACAGGAGAGGAAGCAAAGGGCCAGACCCTAACCAGCAGCCCATCACAAAGCCACAGGAGGAGAAAGACCCATGGAAAGTGTGGATTTCTGCAAACGAACAGGACCTTCTGTGAGGCTCAGAGCTGGCCTTCGGTCAGGAACACTGGCGGCCTCCTACCCGCCTCCCAGAGCATTGCAGCCCTGCCCAGAGTTTCCCACCAGAACCCCAGGGCCTGCCGGTGCCTACTCCACCTGGGGCCAACTCACCCTGAACTTTTGTCCCATCACAAGCCTCCTGGGACTGGGTAAAAGAAATGGGACACCATGGGTTAGAGCACAGATGAAGGGTTCTTCCATTGATAGCGCTACCTGAACTGGTTTTTTCTTAAAGTCTCCAAATGGTGATTTGAAATTATATCATTCCTTACACATTTATTATCTAGGATTCTTCTGAATAGAAGAACGCTCTCTCATGCAGTACTAGGCTATTTGGTTATCCTGAAACATGATTCATACTAGAAAAGCTGAAAGAAAGGCTGATAATTTAAATATCAGTTTCCAGAGTATTCAGTTGGCACCTAACAAAGTCCAGTGATATTCTGGTATTCATTAAGTTCTCCCTCTCTCCCTCTCTCTCCTCACTCCCCCATTCCTCGCTTCTTCCCTCATTCCTTTTGTCTCTGTATTATGATGAATCCATGGATTTTCACACATTCGGTGTGCTTTAATAAATAGCTGGTTCCTTTGCTTTTATTACATGACCTTATGAGCCTGGACAGCGTTCCTGATCTATGGCCCACCAAGATGCCCATGCTCACTTTCTCTCTCTTCCAGCCCAGTTTATGACACTTCTTTGAATTAATTTGGTTAATCTACCTACCATTTCTTTCTGACTTTGGAGAACTGCAGATCAGAAAAATTTCTAAAATAATAATTTGTGTGTTGTCACAATGTGTGGGTCTGTGAGGGGAGAATCACATTGATGGGTAAGACGGGTGGGAAAAGATCTGAGGGAAGGAGGGTATAAGGGGTGGAAGGGAAGAGCTAACTTACAGCTGAACCAAATTTATTTTTAAGTTTGACCCACATGAATGAGGGAGAGAGCAGGGTCGCCCTCTTTGCACATCTCTGGCGAACATCATTCGTATTGTATCCTATAAAGGCTAAATAAAGCCCTGGAGTGACCTGCAGCGCTGGTGGCACAATATCGGGCCCTATCCTGGGAGGTGGGAAGCTGGGACCCTCAGCCCCCTGCGGTCCCTGGGGCCATGCAGAGAAGGCAGTGATGCATGCTGTGCAGAGAGGAGGCAGAGAGCTGGCCTCCTGCGGGCTGTGGGAGCCTGCCAGGCCCTGGATGCAGGGTATTGGGACAACACGTGGTGAACAACAAAGAAGGTCTCCAGCCCAGCACGGAATGTCCTCTCCAACTCAGCGCTCAGGTCTGGCACCAAAATCTTCCCAACCATCTGAAAAGTCAGAGTTGGGGTCCGGCTGAGTGGCACGGTGGTTAAGCACTGGCTTGGGAAGCCAGAGGCCCTGGTTCGGGTCCCTCATATGAGGGCCAGTAACACTGCCCTCAAAAAAAAAAAAAAAAAAGTCAGAGTTGGTGTCCGATAAACCCAGAAAGACAATAGTCCTGAGGAATGTGACATTGGCCCATGATGGACAGGCCCCCAGAGAATCCTGGAACTCTTCCTCCCATCACCCTCACGTACGCGCGCACACACACACACACACACACACACACACACACACGCATGCATACAGACATGCACACACTGGCACACACACCAGCACGACGGCTTACGCTCTTCATAGAGCACCCCCCAGGTGCAGCCCCCATCCAACACAACTAGCACTCCGTGGTCTGACTGCCTCCTGTTGTGAGAGTGAGTGTGAGCAGGAATAAATATTCTAGGAAAACTAAAAAGAAAATTAATGTCTTAAAGGGAGGTCATGACCCCTATTCCTTCCAGACTGAAAATCAGAAGAAATGCATGCCAAGCTCTTTGACCCAGTGCAGGGATCAGAGGCCTTCCACGAACCACAGCTGCCCTGCTCTCCTCTCCATCAGCCAAATCAAAGACCTAAGCTTTGTTAGAAATGGTCTGATAGGAGGAGCACCTGTTCTTCCTGCCTGGGACTGAGGGGTTTTCCAGACACTGGACTTTTAGTGGGTGAGCCTCGTCCAGATTCGGGACAGCAGGTTGTTACAGAGATGTGGGTACATGATTATACCACAAAATACTGGGTAGTTCTTGGGCTGGGCTGGGTCCAGGGAAAGAAAAATGACAATGGCACCTTTATCACCAACAATTCCCTACTAAAGCACCCTCTTTTCACTGGGTCATAAGTGTGGACTGTTGATAACAGAATAAAACATTGTTCGCAGAAACAACAAAATCAGCACATTGGTGACGCAGTTGGAGAAGACATCCAGGACCCTATTGAGGATGCGACTTTTACAGTCAAATGGGGAGAATACGGACCTGTGCCTGCGGAGTGATGGGGTCTTGCCCTCACAGGCTATGTTCTGACCTCATCTTCTAGAACAAGGAAGAATGTGGCCAGGGCAAGGAGCTAAGGAACCCCAGTGCTAGGGGCACGTGAGACTATCAGAATGACTGATCTGGCCTCCAAGTACTTTCCTGGGAATTGGGTTCAACTCAAGCCCAGGTTGTTGATAAAAATCAAGGAGGAAGGCAGGTTAGTGGCCGAGGGGATAAAGGGAACGCTGGTCATCCTAGGCATGGCTGTGTCCTCGGCTCCTATTGAAGGCATTTCCCCAGCGGTTCCCCATGACAGGAGACTCATAGTATCAATTTCTGAGCTGGGTCGGGTGTAGCCCAATTCTCTGATTTTACAGATAAACACACCAGGGCACAGGGAGGGGTTGACTCACCGGAGATCACAGAGCCTAGCTGCTAGCTGAGCAAGTCAGCTGACACAGGCTCACGACCTGTTGCTACAGACAGTTCCCCCTGCTCTTCAGGTATCGCACATGGGCTGACTCGGATCCTGTGAGGATCTCTCCTGGTCCGTTTAGGCAACGCTACACAAATAGCCCTGACTGGGTGGCTTACACAACAAACATTTATTTCTCACAACTCTGTAGGCTGGGGAGTCCAAAATACAGGCACCGGCAGATTTGGTGTCCGGTCATAGCAAGTCATCTTGTCCCTATGTCCTCAGATGGTGGAAGGGGTGAGGGGCTCTCTGGGGTCTCACAGTCACAGAGAGAGGGGCTGTGGGACGCCAGCTAAGCTGGCCGGGCGATGGATGGACTGGTGCTGACACAATGGCCCTGGGACCAGGAATGCAGAGTTCTGTTTGTGTGGCACCGGGCAAAATCCACATTTCTTTTGTCTTTGAGGAGTCGTTGTCTTCTCATCTGCCACATGGCAAAATGAATTACCAGCTTCCCAGAGATCAAGGCTATGAAAGTACCTAGAAAGGTAGAAAGTGCTATGTATATACATGGGGTTGTATGATTACCGCAGACAGCTTCTGATTTGCTTGGAGGAGAAACAGAGTGAAAACCTGTGAAGTGCCCTCCTCACCGGCCACTACACAGTTATACAGGGCTGGGCAGCGGTGGTGCAATTTCAGCTTCCACAGGGTGTAACAGCCTCTCAATGGAGAGAATAATGTCAACCAAACAATGGGAAGGTGGAGGTCAGCACCCCCAACTGTTCTGAGGCCAGAGCTCAGCCCTGAGGTGAACTTGACCTCATGGATTATTCTCAGCACACGGCCTCATCCCTAGTCCAGCCCACTCATCAGTGTGAGCTCCCCAATTAAACACTTGTGTAAATCAGCCAGAGGCAAACAGTGAAATTACAATGAAAATTACAAACTATGCTGCTTAGAATACTGTCGGCACAAACACCTGCCCATTGAATTCTCACCCTCACCCAAACTCTATCCCTACAGGCAGCTGCAGTCCCAGGAGCTCCTTTTAAAGGGCATGAGCGGACTTACTAGCTGATGGAGTCTATCCCCAGCACTGGGATAGCAGCTTGAAAGGTGCCATGGGGACAAACTGAATTGTCTATCATCAGAGTGAGGGCTGGAGGGGCAGCCTCTCCCTGGCGGAGGAGCTGCAGAAGCCATTGTTTCCTTGTTGAGCCCGCCCCACCCTTTCATTTGCACGCAGACACAGGTGGCCATCATATTTAAGTCTCCTTCAACTTGGCCCCACCCTGAAGAATCTGAGACCCCGCCCCACCCAACTCTCAGGCCCACTCAAACCTCAACCAGTGGTTTTTCCACACAAACAGCCTGCCTTGGCTCATGCTGCAGACTTTCCTAACATCTCACAAAGCTTCACAAAACCCAAACAAGCAGCCCATTTGGGGCTGGTCACTGATACACCAAGTCATGATTAGAAACTTGGAATTTTCAGTCCCACCCCCCAATCTCTCAACAAGGGAAAAGGGCTGAAAAATGATTGACGAATTAATGATCGATCATGAGGCCTAGGTGATGAAGCCTCCATTCAATTCCAAAAGTATGGGATTCAGAGGACTTCGCAGGGACCAAACTCAATACCTGTTTGTCCTGAGATACTGTAGCTTGGGCCGTGGCAGGATGCTGTAAAAACACGTTAGTCCATTCTCAGCAGTGCGGCTTCAGGAACAAGAGGCCTAAGGTGCAGGAAGAGACCAGGCCAATACTACAACTGTAGCCCAGAGCTCCAACTGAAACCAGGTTAAAACTGAATTGATTTTAGCCCTTATTCAAAGTATTTCAAGGAGCAGGGTGGGGGCTCAATGTTCCTTTTTCATCAGAAGGCCAATATGGAGTAATTACTAAGGGCATGAATTTTATAATTATACTGACCAGAATTGATCTTCGTTTAGAAACACACTAAACTGGAATCACTTTAAACGTAATTAATAGCTACTATGTGCTGTATCAGAATTAAAAATAGAGAAAAATTGGCAACCCATACCTGCGCTCACATGACAGGTAACAAAGAGAGAGATCCTGGACTCTAAAAGGTCTCTAGATATCCTGGCATCACCAGACCCCATTAGCTTCTGCAATACTGATAAACACAGCGACTGTGGTTGTGCTGTTCGAGGTACTGATCCACCAGAACCTTCTCACACCGCCCACTCCTGCCTCCGTTTACGTACTTCTAGCTCACACCTCTTCAACCCTCTCTATAGGAATACACTTCTTCCCGGCCGCTCAATTGCAGTGTGGGTTATCTTCTTTTTCACAGTTGTACTCAGAGCATCAACACCACCCTTGCTAATTAGAAAGTCAAGGGATCATCAGTGGACCAGACTTTTAAAGAAAAACATAAATAGGCTAGGTGCCTGAGAAATTGTAAGTAGGGAGTGGACGGATCAGGACATGGACAAATGACTCATGCTATGAGTTTCCTGCAAGTGCCACAGAAGGAGACTGGGAGACAGTTGCCTAATTTGTCCCTGAAGAATGTTCTCCTGATGAAGCATTTGGTAAAAGACTGAGGGGGAGGTAGGAGTGATGCAGGCTGATGGTGTGATCTTCCAGGAGAGGGTGCTGATGGAGGCTGCAGGGACATGTCTAGACCTGTCACCACAGATCCCTGGGAATGCTGATCCAGCCACCTAGCACTGGAGAGACCACTTCCTTGGGGAGAGCTGGGCTCTGCTCAGTCAGCCCCTGTGTCCTCTTGTTTCTACCTCAGCTGACTCTAGATTTAGAGCTGGCCTTGAAGGACCCAAGGGGAGTGACAGATGAAGGATGCTATCATTTATGGAGCTCGGCATAAGTTCTCCTTCCGATCCCTTAGTGGCACCCCTGCGTGCACCCTTTTCAGTCCTGCCTCGTCACTTGGTGCCCAGAGGTAGCTGAACTCCAGGACTAGCTTGAGCTCCTCATGCCTGGAACACCCACCACCTGATGGGTTTTCCCAGTCAGCCAGCATCTGGCATTTAACAAAGCATGATGAGGTCATCTCAGCAGACGGGGGGACTCTCTCACCTCCACAGGGACATCCACACAGCTTAAACACGCACAGAACAGAACACAGCCCAGGATCCCAGGCCACTGGACAATGGACAAGTCCTCTGGGCACTCCTGAGGATCCCATTCACAGTGACAAGTGCCCCTGAGTCCCCAATCCCTCCTAGCAAGCCCTATCTCACTGGTGCCATCTCCCCTAGCTCTAGGGGCAACACTAGGGCAGGAGCGGGTGGGCATGGGGCACAGTGTCGAGACCTCAGCTACTGGTCACTGAGGTTTCTTGAGCCCAGATGCTGACCCATGCTTGAGAAGGAAAAGCATGGCTTTGTACGGCACACCTCGGCAGCCTGGCATGTTGGCTGCACTAGGGAACAGGGACAGAGGTGGACAGAGAGGGGTGCCCAGTTATGCTGGAGGCCACAGGGAGGGCATCATGCTGGCACATTCCTGGGTCAACCCCCCCCGCCCCCCCCAAGCAGGTTCCACAGAAAGGGTCACCCAGAAGTGCCAGTTTTGACAGCATAAGGAGCCAAAGAGAAGGAGGACATAGGCCAGGATCTGGGTGAAGATACAATTTAATGATAGGTGGGTCCACAGAGGCCTCTGGATGGCTGGGTCACTGGTCGTCCCCGGAACAGAGCTCTGCTCCGTGGCTATGATTGTGGTAGTCCGTGGAGATGTCCCCCAATAAGGACAGAAACTCAGAAAACTGAATCTTCTGATCCTTATTCTTTTCCTTATCCTCAAAGATATGGGACAAGTAATCTTTGCCCCTTTCTTCCTGTGGGAAAAGATGCAAAACAAGACAAATTCACTCCCAAAGGAGGAGATGGAGGCAGAGATGGGGAGAGAGGCACCATGGGGTGCGTGAGTAGAGGGCAAAGGAGCCGGGGTAGTGGGTAGGGCAGCTCACTGAGGGATAGTCTTTGGCCCAAGTGTCAGCATGAATGAGCCCCCTGGGTGTTGAGAGGGGGCTCTGTCCAAGGCTGCACTGATCAGTGAGCTGGTGGGGTGTCCCCAGACCCCCAGCCACACGCCCACCCCTTCAAGATCACCACCTGCCTAAGACCTACCCACAAACTCAAAATGGACCCTACCCCCATCCTCTTCATTCCTAACCTTCCTCTCCTGTCCTCGAATTGGCTTCCAGAAGCTGCCACGCTCTGGGTTCCCTCTTCTTGCTCGTCTAGTCTGTGTCACCCAGTAGTAACCCTTTCATTTTAGAATCACTTCAGTGCATTCTAACTGTCAGATGAAATCTGGTTTGCGAATGAGCTTTTTCATTGTAAAGAGGGTTGTTAAATTCAGCAGTGATGGAATTTCTATCACCTCCCATCTGATCTCAGGGAATCAAATGGGAGCCTCTAGAGACAGAGCCTGAACATAACGGCGTGAGTCTCCCAGAGAGAGTGTGACAGGCAGCAGAGGACCCGTTCACCGCCCTCCAGCTGTAGCACTGTTGGACCACCTCAGAAGGCCCGTTTCTATCCATACTTCCTCACACTTTGCCACGTATGTCACCTCTTACACCCTAATCGTAAGCCAGGACATGAAGTCTGCTCTGCCCTTTTGCAAGTGCGAATATTGAGGGTCAGAGAACGGGAGTGACTTGTGCAAAGTCACTCCATAAAGTGTCCTCAGCCATGCCAGGGCCCAAGCAATGGGATACGCGACCCCTGACTCACACAGGCCTTGAGGAAGTTGGGAAAATTCTCCTTGAGCAGCTTCAGCAGGCCCGGTTTGTCAATCGTGTCATCTGGTTTAGTGTATTTGTGAAACAAGTCAATCATGTCCATCACGGACTTCTCAGCTGGAGTGTTGTTCATCTTGACTTTCGAAGAAGCTGCCGGAGAGAAGACAGTGACCTTTGTCAACCTTCACTGGTGAGGTCTCTAAGTTAGGACCGTGGGGTGGGGCGTGAGGGGCCGGTGGAGCAGAAGGAGCTCTGGTGCCCTGGGATGTGGATGAGGTGCTCAAGAGGAGAAGGGTGGGACTACAGCTGGGACCAGGGCCCACACGGGTCACGCTCCAGAGGAGACTGAGGAGAACACAGAGGCCTACGGTGGACAGAACTACAGGATGCGGATGCAGACAGGGGAGGGGTCAACCACACTGACAAGGACCGAAGCCTGAGGTGCAACCCCAAGTCAAATGCAGCACTTGGACAGCCCTGCACCTCAAACAGCATCAGATCCATCTCCTCCAGGGTCAGTGTCGTATCAATCCTTGCTGATCTGGTCTAACCTTCCTGGGAAATTTTGGGAAAAAGACCCCTTAGGCCGACTGTGACCATCAAGCAAGCTCTGTGGGAAAGGCATTGGGGAGTCCCCGCAGGTGAGTGTGAGTAGGATGGTGAGTGTGAGTCGAGAACCACTCCCTGGCCTGAGCCCTGGTGGAGGCCTTCCTGGACCATCCCCATGGGAGAGAAAGAGGGACTGGGGACCAGACCCAGCCTCAGATTTGAAACAAAGAGAAACATCTTCCCTGGTTTTCAGGCTGTCAGTGGACACCAGGAAGATGGGCTCCTTTGGATTGTTGTTACACTAGGCCGTGATTAAATAAAGAGAAAGTTGACTTCCTAAAGCTGGATATTTCTCCAGTACTCTGGTTCCCAAGCCTGAGAAATGGGACAGTGCAGGCCTCACATCGCAGATGGGCCAAAGCACCGAGGTAGTGCCCATGGCTCACACGGTGGGCATCTAATACAAGCACCGTCGCCTCCTGTTCTGGGAGAAAGCTCCTTGCTATGACATCGCTAAGTGGAACCACCCAAGGTCTTCTGTCAATTTGATGGAGGCCAGAGCTGAGCCCTGAGCGCGACGGTCACTGGGCATTCCCCCAGCTGCGGAGGATGGGGGGACCTTTCCTTGATCAGTCCCTGACCCAGGTAGACACAGGTCTTCTCAGCAGGGCAATGGTGATTGAGGATCCCAGGAATGGGGGTCAGAGAACATTCGAGTCTTTGGCAGGGACATCCACTTGCCACTATGTTAGAATACAGAGTGGGTCTTCCCCAGCCCAGGGCCTGAGAGCAGGCAAGTCCAGAGAAAAGAGAAGACAAGGAGAAGAGGGAGAATCGTATCCTCAGCTCCCACTGGGGACATCTGCACAGACAGGAGTGATCACAGAAGAGCAAAAAAGCAATGGGGAGAGGCTGGTCCATCATCACGCTGTAAATGAGGACCTCAGAGAGATGAAGTCACAGCACACTGGACACAGAGCTGAGCTGGACCCAGGCTACTGACAGCCACCCCACCCACCCACCTCAATCACTGCTTGTCTTGCTCCTGCTGTCTGCAGGAGAGCTCCTCCTGGAAAACACAGATTCAGACTTACCGGAGCTGACAATGTGTCACAGAAGAAAGGACCAGTGAGATGTGTATGCATTTGAGCAAAGGCCGGTCCCTTTATAAAGCTCTGCCAGCCTCCTCTCAGGGTCTGGGTGTCCTGAGCCACATGGGCTGTGTGCTTCCTGGAGCGTTGCCCCATTCAGGTGGGTGAGACACACCTAGGAGGGTGTGCTCAACATTTCCCAGCCAAATGCAAGTCACCTCCCAAGGGACAACACCTAGAACCTTTTTCTGTCCCAACCTGAGCGGGGGCTGGGAAGCCAGTGGGGTGTGTCATAAAGGGAGGGACATTTGGGAGAGGAAACTGAGTTTCTGGGCCTCAGGAGGATGGAATGTGGGAATCGGAAAGCTGGCATGCTATGTGTTTATATGTTCGCCCAGGCCTGACACAAATTCGTTCTGGCAGATTCCAGTAACTACCCCCACTGGTTAGTGTGCCCTTAAGCTGTGCCAGGCATCACGTCCTGCCTTCCAACATCCACCTTAAGCTCTGTCACCATATGAGATGCTGCTGTTCCCCCCATGTTGGCAGGGGAATTGGCATGAAGCGGCTAAGCAAACTTCCCCCGTGTGCGCCACTCATAGGCAGCAATTCAGGGTCCAGTTCCGAAAACATCTCATTCAAAACCTCTCTCTTGGACCGGCCGAGTGGCGCATTGGTTAAGGAGCTGGTTTGGGATGCCAGCGGCCCCGGTTCGGATCCCACATGTGAGGGCCAGTGACATTGCCCTCTACAGCTGACAACAGCTCCACCTGGACCTGGGCTGTGCGAGCCCTGGCGACGGTGTCGACTGCAGCCCCTGCTGCAGTGGGCTGCCATAGGCTACAGTGAGTGGCCGACAGCCGGAGGGAGCTGCCAATAACGGCGGTGAGCAACCATCCAGAAGCCGGCGACCGATCTGCCTCAGCTGGGAAGAGCGCAATGACAATACCAACATGGGCCAGTGAAGCAACCTCCTCCGCAACTAGACTGAACAACAACAACAAAAAGACAGCAGCTTGTCTGTTCCCCTTCCCCGATTCCCCAACACTGTTCCCCAATCCCAATTCCCCAATAAAAAATCTTTAAAAAAACAAAACCTCTCTCTTAACCCACCACTAAACATCTTAAGTCACGTCAGGACCCTCCTTCCGGGAACCCAAAGTCCAGAGGAGGGAGGCAGGGTCACCTCACTGTCATCTTCATATCAGGTCCTCAATGGAGCCCGGGAGGGTGACTGGTGTCATGACCCACGGGGACACTGAGGGAACACAGACAGGGGAGTGGGTTCGGCGTGTCACCTGCTGGTGAGGGGATAGATGAGGTCAGAACCTTGAATCCTGATTTTAGCCCCACACTTTTGCACTTCACTCTGTATTCCTACGGGTGCTTGGGACCACCAAGGGCCCCACTGTCTGGACTCAGTGGTGTTGACTGTCATGGAGTGAGCCATCAGGCCAGAGATTGGGCAAAGTTGGCTCCCCTCCCATGATGCTGACTTCCCATGAAGTCTTCAGGGAACTTCCTGCTTCCTCGATGCAAAACAGTCTGCTCAGGAATCAGTGGCCATGCGCGGGGGGTCGGCTATTTCCCAACCTGCTGTGGAAAGGCTGGTTCAGGTGCAGGAAACAGGAGGTTGGGGGTCAGGATGAGGCCCAGGGGCCTCTGGGCTCTGCCCTGCTGACTCACAGGAGTTCTTGTGCCTGCTGTCTGCTCTGCTTAGGACATCCTCCCATGGAGTGGGGAAACTGCAGGCAAGACGCCCCGGGGACCAGCCCCACCACCGAGGCCTGAGCCAGGCCCTCTCCATGCCGTGGGCCTCCACACTGCAGCCCAGACTTTCTGCCCGCAGTTATGTCACATTTCCACCAGCACCAGCACTCCTGATTCACTCATGTCATCTATTCTCACCCTACCAAAGCCTCTGGAAGGATACACAGGAAACGGAAGTGTAGGTATTTTCGGAGAGTGGTCCTGAGACTCCATTCCCACTCCAGCCCTGGTGTAGCTTCTGAATTTGGAACCGTGTCAAAATTCTTAACCATTCGGTCTTAATTTTTATATTTAGGTTTCCTTTAGTTCAGTTCTCAGCCTGAGTTTTAGAGGCTGAACTATTCACAATCTTCAGCTCCCAGGATCAAAACATCATGGATCCGTTGTGAGTTCTCCCTTACTTATTAATTTATTTTCCTCCTATCTCCTTTTCCATTCAATTCCTGCCAAAAGAAAAACCAATATATTTTTTCTGCTTCTTTGTATGGATTCTTGCAAATATGAATGGTTCTTTTGGTTCATGTTCTATTTTTGCTTTTTATTTGATATTGATCTATCATGCAGAAAAGCACAACAAACAATAATATACAGCACAATGAATTATATCTAACGCCTGTGACTGTCTCCCGGATCATCCAACGGATGGCTGCCGGCACGCCCTCCAGTCCCTGCCTGTCTCTCTCCTCCATAGCCACTAACTGAACTTTGATGAGAAGGCTCTCTCTTTTTTTCTTTATATTTTACCACCTAAGCATACATCCCTAAACACTGCAACTTTGCAAGCTTAATGAAGTTTACATGAATGTAATCCTACTCTATACATTCTTCAGCGTCTGCCTTCTTTTGCTCAATATGAAACTCGTAAGCTTTCTCCATGGTCGTATGCATTTGTATGAATGAGACGTGATTTCCAATAACTCTGCCTTAGATATCACTCACTCTGGTCTCATCACCCTTGGAGATGGTTTCCTGCTCAGGTGACCAGGGATTTTAACCTGTGACCTCATGTTGCCCTGGGGATCAGAACCCTTTCTGGTGAGGTGTTTGGAAGGGCCCAAGGCAGGACCTGGCTGTGTCAGCCCTGAGTGCGGAAGGAATGAGGAGGGGATGAGCCTCAGGACACAGAGCCCAGGCAGGTCCCAGGGGCCAACTTCACATCAGCCCTGTTTGTTATCAAAGAAGTCAGTGTTTGCAACCATTGTGACTAAGAGCCAAGTCACACCCAGCATCTCCCTTATCACTCACCCCCAGCGGAAGGGCTCTAGGAATCTTCCTTAGTGCCCTCCCCAAAGAGGCCTCCGTCACCTTGTGCTACGCCTCTGGGTCAACCTGCCCTGGAACCACCTCTAAAGCTTTGGATATCTGGAAAGGAAGGTTGTCTCTGGTCACCCATCCAGGCGTTGAGCTAATAATCAAAGAAGCACCGTTTATGATCAGCACTGTGCTAGTGATTGAGTTTCCTAAAGTGGGAGCTTAGAGCATCATTCCCCTGTCTGAGTGGGCAGCAGAGCAGCCTGGAACCCTGAGCGTCACAGGAGAGGAAGCAAAGGGCCAGACCCTAACCAGCAGCCCATCACAAAGCCACAGGAGGAGAAAGACCCATGGAAAGTGTGGATTTCTGCAAACGAACAGGACCTTCTGTGAGGCTCAGAGCTGGCCTTCGGTCAGGAACACTGGCGGCCTCCTACCCGCCTCCCAGAGCATTGCAGCCCTGCCCAGAGTTTCCCACCAGAACCCCAGGGCCTGCCGGTGCCTACTCCACCTGGGGCCAACTCACCCTGAACTTTTGTCCCATCACAAGCCTCCTGGGACTGGGTAAAAGAAATGGGACACCATGGGTTAGAGCACAGATGAAGGGTTCTTCCATTGATAGCGCTACCTGAACTGGTTTTTTCTTAAAGTCTCCAAATGGTGATTTGAAATTATATCATTCCTTACACATTTATTATCTAGGATTCTTCTGAATAGAAGAACGCTCTCTCATGCAGTACTAGGCTATTTGGTTATCCTGAAATATGATTCATACTAGAGAAGCTGAAAGAAATTCTCATAATTTAAATATTAGTTTCTAGAGTATTCAGTTGTCACCTAACAAAGTCCAGTGATATTCTGGTATCATTAAGTTCTCTCTCTCTCCCTCTCTCTCCTGATTCCTCCTTTCCTCCCCTCTTCCCTCATTCCTTTTGTCTCTGTATTATGATGAATCCATGGATTTTTACACATTTGGTGTGTTTTAATAAATAGCTGATTCCTTTGCTTTAATTACATGACCTTATGAGCCTGGACAGCGTTCCTGATCTATGGCCCACCAAGATGCTCATGCTCACTTTCTCTCTCTTCCAGCCCAGTTTATGACACTTCTTTGAATTAATTTGGTTAATCTACCTACCATTTCTTTCTGAGTTTGGAGAATTGCAGGTCAGAAAAATTTGTAAAATAACAATTTGTGTGTTATCACAAGGTGTGGGCCTGTGAGGGGAGAATCACATTGATGGGTAAGACGGGTGGGAAAAGATCTGAGGGAAGGAGGGTATAAGGCATGGGAGGGAAGAGCTAACTTACAGCTGAACCAAATTTATTTTTAAGTTTGACCCACATGAATGAGGGAGAGAGCAGGGCCGCCCTCTTTGCACATCTCTGGCGAACATCATTCGTGTTGTATCCTATAAAGGCTAAATAAAGCCCTGGAGTGACCTGCAGCGCTGGTGGCACAATATCGGGCCCTATCCTGGGAGGTGGGAAGCTGGGACCCTCAGCCCCCTGCGGTCCCTGGGGCCATGCAGAGAAGGCAGTGATGCATGCTGTGCACAGAGGAGGCAGAGAGCTGGCCTCCTGCGGGCTGTGGGAGCCTGCCGGGCCCTGGATGCAGGGTATTGGGACAACGTGTGGTGAACAACAAAGGAGAAAGGTCTCCAGCCCAGCACCGTATGTCCTCTCCAACTTGGCACTCAGGTCTGGCCGCAAAATCTTCCCAACCATCTGAATAGGCAGAGCTGGTATCCAATAAACCCAGAAAGACAACAGTCCTGAGGAATGTAACATTGGCCCATGATGGACAGGCCCCCTGAGATTGCTGGAACTCTTCCTCCCAACATGCTCACGCATGCACATACACACACATACACACGTGCACACACACAGACATGCACACACAGGCACACACACCAGCACGATGGCTCACGCTCTCCATAAAGCACCGCCTGATGCAGTCCCCATCCAACACAACTAGCACTCCGTGGTCTGACTGCCTCCTGTTGTGAGAGTGAGTGTGAGCAGGAATAAATATTCTAGGAAAACTAAAAAGAAAAATAAAGCCTTGAAGTGAGGTCATGACCCCTATTCCTTCCAGACTGAAAATCAGAAGAAATGCATGCCAAGCTCTTTGACCCAGTGCAGGGATCAGAGGCCTTCCACGAACCACAGCTGCCCTGCTCTCCTCTCCATCAGCCAAATCAAAGACCTAAGCTTTGTTAGAAATGGTCTGATAGGAGGAGCACCTGTTCTTCCTGCCTGGGACTGAGGGGTTTTCCAGACACTGGACTTTTAGTGGGTGAGCCTCGTCCAGATTCGGGACAGCTGGTTGTTACAGAGATGTGGGTACATGATTATACCACAAAATACTGGTTAGTACTTGGACTGGGCTGGGTCCAGGGAAAGAAAAATGACAATGGCACCTTCGTCAACAAGAACTCCCTACTAAAGCATCCTCTTTTCATCTGGGTCATGAGTGTGTACAGTCAATAACAGATGAAAAATTTCTTCCCAGAGACAACAAAATTGGCATGTTGTTGACTCAGTCAAAGTAGACAACAGGACCCTATTGAGGATGTGACTTTTACAGTCAAATGGGGAGAATAAGGGGGTGCCTGCAGAGTGATGGGGTCTTGCCCTCACAGGTGTATGGACTGACCTCATCTTCTAGAACAAGGGCAAGGAGCTAAGGAACCCCAGGGCTAGGGGCATGTGAGACTATCAGAACGACTGATCTGGCCTCCAAGTACTTTCCTGGGAATTGGGTTCAACTCAAGCCCAGGTTGTTGATAAAAATCAAGGAGGAAGGCAGGTTAGTGGCCGAGGGGATAAAGGGAACTCTGGTCATCCTAGGCATGGCTGTGTCCTCAGCTCCTATTGAAGGTATTTCCCCAGCGGTTCCCCATGACAGGAGACTCAATTTCTGAGCTAGGATGGGTGTAGCCCAATTCTCTGATTTTACAGATAAACACACTAGGGCACAGGGAGGGGTTGACTCACCGGAAGTCACAGAGCCTAGCTGCTAGCTGAGCAAGTCAGCTGACACAGGCTCACGACCTGTTGCTACAGACAGTTCCCCCTGCTCTTCAGGTATCGCACATGGGCTGACTCGGATCCTGTGAGGATCTCTCCTAGTCCGTTTAGGCAACGCTACACAAATAGCCCTGACTGGGTGGCTTACACAACAAACATTTATTTCTCACAGCTCTGTAGGCTGGAGAGTCCAAAATAAAGGCACCGACAGATTCGGTGTCCGGTTCATAGCAAGTCATCTTGTCCCTATGTCCTCAGATGGTGGAAGGGGTGAGGGGCTCTCTGGGATCTCACAAGTCACAGAGAATGGGGCTGTGGGACACCAGCTAAGCTGGCCTGGTGATGGATGACTGGTGCTGACAAAATGGCCCTGGGACCAGGAATGCAGAATTCTGTTTGTGTGGCACCAGGGAAAATCCACATTTCTTTTTTTTTTTTAAGATTTTTTTTGGGGAATTGGGGGAGGGAAACAGCGTCGGGGAACCAGGGAAGGGGAACAGACAAGTTGCTGTCCTGTTGTTTTTCAGTCTAGTTGTGTAGGACACTGCTTCACTAGCCCAAGTTGGTATCACTGCGCTCCTCTCCTGTGAGGCAGATCGGTCACCAGCCTCTGGACGGCTGCTCACAGCGGCTCTTGGCAGCTCACACTGGCTGCAGCTATGCTGTCCCGGAGAATCACAGTAGCCCAGCTCCAGGTGGAGCTATTGTTCACCATCTTAGCTTTAGAGGGCAGCGTGTCTGGCCCTCATATATTGGATCTGAACCTGGGCCATTGGTGTCCCAAGCCAGCTTTTAACCAAACCGCCACTTGGCCGGCCTCACATTTCTTTTGTCTCTGAGAAGTCTTTGACTTTCATCTGCCACATGGTGAAATGAATTACCAGCTTCCCAGAGATCATGGCTGTGAAAAGACCTAGAAAGATAGAAAGTGCTATTTACATACATGG
This sequence comes from Aselliscus stoliczkanus, assembly GCA_033961575.1. Taxonomy (NCBI): domain Eukaryota; kingdom Metazoa; phylum Chordata; class Mammalia; order Chiroptera; family Hipposideridae; genus Aselliscus; species Aselliscus stoliczkanus. Next base: position 105,631,129 of record CM066739.1, read on the forward strand.
GGTTGTATGATTACTGCTGACAGATTCCAATTGGCTTGAAAGAGACCTGGAGTGAAAAACTGTGAAATTCTCTTCTCCCCAGCCACAACCCTGGTTTATAGAACTGGGTGGTGATGGAGCAATTTCAGCTTCCGCAGGGTGTAACAGAAGCTCAATGAAGAGATTAATGTCAACCAAACAATGGGAAGGTGGTGAAGTCCCGCGCCCCCAACTGTTCTGAGGCCAGAGCTCAGCCCTGAGGTGAACTTGACCTCATGGATTATTCTCAGCACACGGCTCATCCCTAGTCCAGCCCACTCATTGGTGTGAGCTCCCCAATTAAACACTTGTGTAAATCAGCCAGAGGCAAACAGTGAAATTACAATGAAAATTACAAACTGTGCTGCTTAGAATACTGTCAGCACAAACACCTGCCCATTGAATTCTCACCCTCACCCAAACTCTATCCCTACAAATCTTACCCAAGCGTTGCTTTTTTTTCTCAATCTAATGCCTGTGCCCATTTTCCCCAGCACTGTGGAGAAGCAGGAGTAAAGAGTGGAGTTTGATTTGTAGCAAGAGGACTGTGCATATCTCTGGAGTGAGCAGCTGGTGGGCCCAGCAATTCCACTCCCCGCCCAGCCCTTCTTTCCATTTCACTGATAGGCACACTGGCCTTCTCTTCCTTACAAGGCACCGCAGTGTGGAGTCTATAGCTGGTTTGTGTTAGAAACTCCCCTTCAGGAAGGGAAGTGAGATTACAAAGTCATATAGCATGGTGGCAGGAGAGCCTCGTCCCTGGAGCCCAAACATCCAAGTTCAAATCCCAGCCACATGTGGATTAGCTATGTAACCTTGAGCAAGTTACCTAACCTCTCTTTGCCTCAGCTTTGTGGTCTGTAAACCAGGGGAATTAGCAGGATCTCCTCTGTGATGTTGTAAGGATTAAGTGAGTAAAATGGTAAAGTGCTTGAAACAGTGTTGCATGTGTAGTGTGTGCCCTCTGATCGTTGGCTACTTTCTCTGAGACCTAGCACCATGCTAGCGTAGGGATTTCCCTCTATTTTGTTCACAGCTATATCCCCAAACTCTAGAATGGTTCCCAGGACATAATAAGTTTTAAATAAATGTTTAGTGAATGAATCTCCTCTCTAGGCAAATATTTACTCCGATAGAGGACACAGGGCCAACGATTAGAGGGCACATGGCACAGCAACACTGCAGCTATCTGTGAGAATGCAATCATCCAACAAATATTCGCTGAGCCCCATTATGTACCAGACATGGCTCTAGACCCTTTCTGACACATTTGTGTAAATGAATGATGCAGCTATGGTGAGCCGAAGCTCCCCACCCTCCTCGTGCATTCTCTTTGTGTCCTTTTCCTCCAGCCCACGCCCAGCACCCTCAGTGCCTCCCCGACCCCCAGCGCCTCCCCCCTGGACTGCACCTGCCTCCTTCTCAGCTGCCTCCTCCCATGCCATCCCACCCAGAGATCTGAGGCCCTTCATCTCAGGATCATGCATAGCTTGGGGTATAGAATCAACTTGGTTTAGTCCCACCTCCCACAACCACCTCCCAAAATACAAAACTGTTTCTTCTCTGTCTTCTCTGACTGCTGTCTCCTGTCACCAAGCCAGCTCCTCCCACAAAGCAAGAGGCCACAGCTGAGCTTCACAGACCTCTAAATACTGCTCTCTGACCCAGGAAACCTAGGCCTTGCTCTTTCTACTGGGTCCCAGATCACATCATGAGCTCATTCCTCTGTATCCCACCCCCTCACCCTGACACACCTCCACCCCTCCTTTTCCCATCTCACAGACCCCCAGCAGGGCAGCATAAACCTGCTCCTCGCCTTACTCCCATCCCTTCTACTCTGCCCTCTGAGGTAACTACTATATACCCTCTACCTAAAACCCTTCTCCTTTTTTCCAAGACCCACAGGTCCCTCCAGAATTGTTCTTTTTAAGTCAAGTTACACATGAACATAATGTTAAAGTCAAACAGCTCTACAAAACTGATATCAGGGACCAGCTGAGTGGCGCATTGGTTAAGAACTGGCTTGGAACTCCAGCTCTGAGCAGCAGGGCCCCAGTTCGGATCTCACATATGAGGGTCAGTGACACTGCCCTCTATAGCTAAGGTGGTGAACAACAGCTCCACCTGGAGCTGGGCTGCTATGAGTCGCCGACGACAGTGTAGGCTGCAGCGCCTGCTGCAGTGGGCTGCCATAGGCTACAGTGAGTGGCTGGCAGCCGGCGTGAGCTGCCAAGAGCTGCCATGAGCAGTTGTCCAGAGGCCGGTGACCGATCTGCCTCACTTGGGAAAAGCACAATTATAATACTAACATGGGCCAGTGAGGCAACATCCTCCACAACTGGACCAAAGAACAAAAGGACAGCAACTTGTCTGTTCCCCTCCCCCAATTCCCCAATAAAATCTTTAAAAAAAAAAAAATACCTGATATCAGCACTCCCCTTCTCTTCTCTCCCCTCAGGCTCCCACCACCCACTGAGGCAACCACTTTCAATCCTGTGGCCATTTCTTTCTGTATTTAAGTCTATATTTCTAAATAATAGACTTCTATTTCTATTGAATGATTTTTTTTTTCAGTTTTTTTAGACTAGCTAATGAATTCCTATACTGGAAAATAAAGATTTGGTTCTTTTACAACACACACACACACACACACACACACACACACACACACACACACAAATACACATACTTCCCCTCCCCCACAATTTCTCTAGTGTAGTTACAGCATGGTTTTTGGTTAGAACAGAAGTCATGACATATAGAATTAGGACTATGTAACTACTATTCACAGATAAGCAATGTCGTCTGCTTTAAGTATATTTTCATCCTTGTACAACCTTCTGTTTTCTGAGCTAATAGCTGACCTACTTTTTCATTTGTTTAGTTGTCTCTTTTCCTCCCACTAACCCTCTCCTAGAACTCCCCACCAAATTATAAATCTCTTCTAGATTCAGTTAAGTACTGTAGACGGTCTACAACTTTCTTTTTATTACTTGAAGACATCTCTCCTGGAGTTCCCCATAATCTTACTCCAAACTAGACTCATTTCTCTCTAGATCTTTTGCAAGGCCATTTTCTTGGGTCTTCCTTACACCTTCATCCAAGGATTTCCTTTTGCCTTTCTCCTGTATGTCATCGCCTAGTTCCTGGATCTCATGCCTTCTTCTTTCTTGGTTTACGCCCTTGTTTTGAGAGAGCACATCACCCAGTAACTTCCTAAGAAAAGGTTCTTAGGAAGTAACTTTCAGACCTTGAAAACCTGAAAATATTTTTCTGCCCTTATAATTGATCGATCATTTTTGTGGGTATAGGAATCCAGACTACAAATTAATTTCCTTCAGAAGTTTGGAGACATTGCATGATATTCTTCTATTTTCCAGATCTATATTCTGTTTCATTCCACTGGAAAGTTTTAAAATCTTTTCTTTTTCAGTTTTCTAAACTTTTATGATTATATGCCTTGCTAAGAATCTTTTTTTTTTTTCCATTCTGCTGAGCAATTGAGGGATTCTTTTTGTCTTTTTAAGATTTTATTGGGGAATAGGGGGAGGGGAACAGACAAGTTGCTGTGCTTTGTTCTTCAGTCTAGTTGTGGAGAACGTTGATTTACTGGCCCATGTTGGTATTATCATTGCACTCTTCCCAGCTGATGCAGTCGCTCACTGGCCTTTGGACGACCGCTCACTGGCAGCTCACAAAAGTGCATGCTAGCTGTTGGCCAGCCCCACTGCAGCCTAAGTTGCCACGCTGACGACTCATGGCAGCCCAGCTCCAGGTCGAGCTGTTGGTCACCACCTTAGCTGTAGAGGGCACAGCATCACTGGCCTGCATGCGGGATCCAAACCGGGCCCTGCTGCTCAGAGCTGATATCCAAAGCCAATTCTTAACCAAGGCACCACTCAGCAGGCCCTCGAAGGATTCCTTTAACATGAAAACACAAGTTTTTCAGATCTAACAGTTCCTTTTTATCATATCTTTGATCCTTTCCTCCCCTCCGTTGTCTTGGACCACTCTCCACTCTTGGACTTCCAAAACTGATCCTCTACTATTTATTTCTTTTCTCTTGTTCTCTATATTTTTGTTAGTTTTTGTGTGTTTTTTTAAATTCTACATTCCGTTCAATTTTCTCCTCTAATGCTTATATTGAATTTTTACTTTACCAACAAAGGGGAAACCCAGAAGCAAGCTTATTTTGTGATTTCTAAGATCCTGTTCTCTGAATGTTCTTAAGTTTCCTTCTATCTTCTGTCACAGATTCGATTTTTTTTTTGATGTGTGTCTTTTATTTTTATATTTTTTTTAGTGCAGTGTCACTGGTCCTCACATGTGGGACCCAAACCGGGGCCACTGGCTTCCCAAGCCAGCACCTAACCATTGCGCCACTTGGCTGGCCCAGATTCAATATTTTAACTTTCTGAAAATACTGTTCTTTTAAAGTTTACTTCTATTCCCGACACTGACTTTTTTTACCCCCAAGTCCCTTTTATTTGTGTATTTTATTTATCTGGGGGTTTTTTCTTAGTCTTTTATATATGTAAGACTTTCCTTAAACATCCAGTGATCCTTAGCTATCTGCTCCTGTTTAAGAATGAAGCACTAAAAACTATTGGGAGCTGTGTCTGAGGGGCAAGGTTTGTCAGTCAGTGACTTTCATCAGTGTGATCTGACTGAATTGTTTTATGGAAGACCATCTGAGATGGTCAGTTTCCCCAGAAAGAAATTTTCCAATGTTCTAGAAGGTGAGTGGAGGAAGGAGCTGAGATGGCATCACCATCCAATAAATAGGCTTTTACCTAATCCCCGGTTTCAGTGCAGCACCTCTGCCCTCTGCTGTGTTTGGGGTCTTCCTTTAAGGTCTGCTGGAGTAGGGAAATGAGAGGCATCTCTCTGCAGAGCTGGGAAAGGAGACTGGAGTCCACCTGCTTTTTATACACACTTTCAACCAGTCTTCTCTTTATCAGCACAGACATAACACTTGCCCTCATGGTAGTTTAGTGTAGTGTCAAGCACTAAAGTCATATTTCTAGGTTCAAACCCCACTCCACCACTCACAAGATGTTTGACCACAGACAAATTACCCAACTCTTCTAAGCCTTTTCCTCACTTATAGAAATGAAAATTGTATCTGGCTTATAGCACTGTTTTGAATATTAAATAGCATAATGAATGTAAAGTGCTTGGAAGACTGGCTGACATACGGTAAACTTTAATAAATACTTTTTTTTTTTTAACAACTTCTCTTCCCCAGCTTCTGAAATGCTCTCTCTCATTTGCTCTTGCCCTTTTCAATCCCATTATTCATCTTTCCATCAGTGTGACCTTCTTCAAACCAGAATGAGTTGGTCACTCCCTTACGGAAAAAGATGTGCAGGCTTCCCATATTTCTTTGAGTAAAGTACAAACATCCTATCGGCCTGGGTGATCTGGCCCCTGCCCTCCAGGTTTGGGTCTCTCTCCTCCCCGCAGCCCCACCACACTCCAGCTGCTCAGGCCTTCCCCTGGTTCCTTTGTCACAGGCCATGTCCCTTCCCACAGCAGAGGTGTCCCCATGCTATTCCACATGCCCAGAATACTCTCCCACTCCTTCCTGGCTAACTTGTGCTTTAGGTATCTGTCAGGAGGACCTTCCCTGACCCCCGCCCTGTAATAAAGACTCCTGGGGAGGACAGGATATCTATAGGAAGAGTCTCTTGTTTTTTTCCTGGCTGTATAACCAACCAGCAGTCAGCATAAGGCCTGCCCACAGTGAGAGCAAACTCTCTCTCCTGAATTAACTAAACATCAAAATATAAACATTCCTTTATTAGCTGCTGACCCTTGGTGGTGATTAATTGGCATCCAGGTGACATCAAGGCCCTGGTAAAGACACACCAGATTTGGGGATGCAGAGGAGGTTGGATGGAGGTCCTGAAGGGAGAGATGGGAGGGATTCAGGGGGCTACTCTGCCTCCTCCTCAGCTCTGTTGTAGGAAGGAGGACTCCGGAGGAACCACTGCCAGCCCTAAGTATTTCTTTTTTTTTTAAAGATTTTATTGGGGAATTGGGGGAGGGGAACAGCGTTGGCGAATTGGGGGAGGGGAACAGACAAGTTGCTGTCTTTTTTTGTTCTTCAGTCTAGTTGTGGAGGATGTTGCTTCACTGGCCCATGTTGGTATCATCATTGCGCTCTTCCAGGATGAGGCAGATTGGTCGCCGGCCTTTGGGTGGTCGCTCATCGCGGCTATTGGCAGCTCACACCAGCTGCCAGCCACTCACGCTGGCTGCCGGCCACTCACTGTAGCCTATGGCAGCCCACACCATTGCTGGGGCTTGCGCAGCCCAGCTCCAGGTGGAACTGTTGTTAGCTGTAGAGGGCAGTGTCACTGGCCCTCATATGTGGGATCCAAACCAGGGCCGCTGGCATCCCAAGCCAGCTGTTAACCAATGCGCTACTCTGCCGGCCTCCTAAGTATTTCTTAAAGGCCCTCTTCACCCTGGGAATCAGGAACCTTGCCCTTCACGCCCTTGCTCTCAGCCCAGGATCTTGGCTGTATCTGCCATGCCATAGGCACTGCCCTACTTGGGAGGGGTTCCTGTGAAAGGTTAGCACTTAGATGTTGGCACCAATGCAGGTGACTTCTATGATCTTACTGCCTTGGCACAATCTGCCACTGTGCCACTCAGTCTCAGCCCTTACCTCCCTCCACATTCCTTCTCCCATGCAGGCCTTGCTCAAGCCTTTCCCCACCCCAAATTCTGCCCTTTCCAGGAGTTCTACCCATCATGTCCAGCCCCCAACCTACCCCCATCTCAGAGCCCTGCTGCCCAGATTGTTTCATCTTCTGCCTTCTCAGCAGAGGCTGTCTTCCTCCCTCCAACAGATCACCTCTGAGGTGAGAGCTCTCCCTGGGTGGTCTTCAGGAGCAGGCTGTGTCCCTCCTCAGCTGCAGCTTATTCAGGGCAGGGTTCAGGCTCCCCACTCAGACTCGGGGATGCCCAAGGGCCTCTCCTGCCTCTGACCCTCTCTAGGTCCTCTAGCTTCAGACCTCCAGGTACAGAACTCACAGGAAAGGAGACAGTATGCCTTCATCCTAGCTCCTCAGGGATCAAAGGTTGTGGGGAAGAAGACCCAATCACTCCAACAAAGAAAGGAGATGAGCAGCCAGCTTTCCGGGGCTGCCCAGAGCTGACAAGGAGAGGATCACTTGATCAGCAAAGATTGGCAAGTGGCTCAGTGCCAGGTCTAATCCGATTAACACAGATTCTTCCTCACCACTCCACCTCACCAACTTGGCTGGATTTACAGGTAGCTACAGTCAGGGGACAAAAATCTGACTACAGTGGTAGCTATGGGTTTTCTTAAAGGGCTCAACCTAGGAATTTAAACCAGAGCACTATAAAGAAATCTTTCCAGAAATTTTTACCAGAAGCAATTTCCTCTCCCCAAAACCCCACTAGCTCAACACTTTGCTCTCCCCACCCCCTCGCCCTTCACCGCACTGCTGTTCCTAGCCAAAAAGTCCCCTTCTGTTCCTCCAGCCAGGCCCCCCTGGAGAGCAGAGGCACCTCACAACTGCCTGACTGCAGACATGCATGCAGCGTACCCTGTACGGTGCAGGTCTATACAAAACTCAGCTTGTTCCTAAAGATTAGGAATATTTGGGGGAAATGAATAATGCCATTTGTTCTAGAACAAAAATTTAATATCTAGGAATCCACCTAAGAAAAAAACACCAATTCTGAAATGTATGTGGAAAAGTGTAGGTAATTTTGAAGAAGATGTTCAAGATAGTGGGCTTCCCTACCAGAGAGAAGACGTATTATAAAGCAGTGATTATCAAGAAGTTGAAGTAGGGGGCCGGCCAAGTGGCTCAGTTGATTAAGAGTTGGCTTAGAGCATATGCTCTGAGAAATAGTGCTGCCAGTTCGATTCCCACATGGGCCAGTGAATGCTGTACCCTAGCTGAGCTATCACTGAGCTGCCAACAGGTGGCAGGATGGCTCAGCTGGTGTAACAACAAGATTGCCTGTTCAATGGTGGGCTACGCCCACCCACAACTAAGACTGAACTCAGCACCTTGAGCTTAGAGGCCATGGGTTGCCAATGGGAAGCCAGATGGCGGCTGGTGCCCTCCACAACGAAGATTGAAGAACAACGACTTGGCTGGTCCCCTCCCCCAATTCCCCAACACTGTTCCCCTCCCCCAATTTCCCAATTTAAAAAAAAAAAAAAGTTGAAGTAGGGCAGCCAGTTGGTTCAATTGATTAGAGCGCAGTGCTGGTAACACCAAGGTTGCCAGTTCAATTCCCATATGGGCCACTGAGCTGTGTCCTCCACAACTAGATTGAAGACAATGAGTTGACTTGGAGCTGATGGGTCCTGGAAAAACACACTGTTCCCCAATAAAGTTTAAAAAAAAAAGGTTGAAGTAATGGCGGTACCAAGACAGAGATGAAGAACAAAACAGAGACCCCAGAAATGGACCCCCACATGTATGAAAACCTGATCTGTGAGAGCAGGGGTCATTGAGTGGGACATTGCAAATCAGCAAGAAGTGACAGCCTAGGCAATGAGTGGTGCTGGAATCATTAATTATCCCAGTGGAGAAAAGCAATAGAACTGGATTCCATCTACATCACATAATATCCAAAAACTTAAATGTATAAAAGGAAACTTTAAAGCTTTTAGAAGAAAATAGAGGAAAAGATTTTTTAGGACTACGGGGCAGAGAAAGTTTTCTTAAGCAAAAAGAAAAAGAACATAACCCAGAGAAGAAAGGACTTCACTACGTTTACATTTAAAATTTACTGTCATCAGGGCTGGCCGAGTGGCGCGGTGGTTAAGCGCTGGTTTGGGAAGCCAGCGACCCCGGTTCGGGTCCCACATATGAGGGCCAGTGAAACTGCCCTCAAAAAAAAAAATTACTGTCATCAAAAGACACCACAGAATCTGATAGACTTCCTACGTGGAGGTTTGTCCATGGAGGTTTGTCACGTGCCCGGATATGGGAAGTGGTGGTGGAACCAGGTTCCAGTTCATCGCTCAATTGAGGGCACCTCTTAGTATCGGCGGCCGCCCCCTGCCCCATCGCGGCTCTGTCTTGGAACAGCCGCCTCCGCACAGCCTGGCTGGGTCCCGCCTCGCGGTAAGCCTTGGGCCGCGGCTGCCCAGTAGTCCCAGCAGCGGCGGACAGGCGGGCGCCAGGGTGTGAGGAGGCTCCTCGGTTCCCCTAGGGGTCGTGCACCCCTCCCTCCGCTGTCATCCCTCTCTTCCGCTCCCCGCCGGCCTGGGTGAGGCGCAAAGTCCGCCCGGAGCTCCCCTCAGCTCCTTGCCGTCCTGGGGGCTGGGAGAGCAATCCTCATGGATCCTTTTATGGATACGCCCATAGCAACCGTATTTCATTTGGGCAGAAAGGCCCTGATCATTTGCTTTTCGGCGTGGAGTGGAGAGGAGGGCGTGACCGTGCCTTCCACATTTTCTTCTAAATTTCTTAAGTACATTTCCCTGACTCCGTGCAGGGTTTTCTCTTCTGGATGACAACGCTCCAGGTGTTGAGATGTCTTGATGGCATGCGGGGCCCAGCCTCCAAAGGCACTCACATCGACAAGCCGTTGGCCACGCAGTGTAATGGTCCAACGTAGTGAAGGAAACAGGAACCAGCCCAGAGCAAGCCGTGCCTGCCTGCCCCTGGAATGGGGTCAGACATGGATTCTTAAATCCGGAAAATAGGTTTAGAGGATCTCCAGTGATGTATTCATTGACTTAGCAGAAAAGCGCGCTAAAGCCTGTAGAGGTGAGGTGGCTTAACCCTTAAAATGTAAGTGCCATGGGCGGTCCTGTCTTCATGAACATAGCTGTCATAGTCACCACTGTAACCCAGAATAGTGCCTCCCACTTAGACATCAGTATTTACTGAATGAATGAGGGTCAGTAGTGCCTTTTGTTGTGCCCAACTCCTTTATGAGGTATGCCTAGTGCTCTCTTTTTTACCACTTACTATACAACCAGTGGTCACTTTTAACCAAGGAGGGACTGCGTGGTAAACATTGGCCACTAATAATCATCCATTTGACCAGTTTCTAGTATTCAGTTGAGGTTACCTCAAGAGGTATTTGTTGAGTACCTACTAAGAAAGAACACAAAACTATGCCAGAGTGTCTCTCCTCCCAGAATTCTCTCTCTGTCTCTGTCTTTCAAGAAAGTTCTTCAGATCCACAAACTTAGGATCTCATGAAGCAATTAGACAGCAAGTGCTTGATTGATTAGTAAATACAATAAGTGCTTGTAGCAATTGAGAAGAGAGATCAATTTGGATGAAGATCTTTATTGAATCAACTTCATATAAACCATGTAATTAGGGTTTGGATGTGGAAAAGTGCCTAAGCAAAGATTTAAAGACCAGAATGAACAGGAGGGCTTGGAGTGGAAGGTTTGTATTTGGGAACATTAGTAAAACATTGAGCAAGGGCATGTTGTGATGGAAGCTGTTTTACTATTACTTGTTTGTTGAGGGACTTGGAGTTGTGGAAGTTTGCAGAGAGAAAGCCAGATACTGGAGTGTTAAATATAGTTAATGTGAACCTGGGTTAGTGTGTTGGCATTGGGAACTGAATGGAAGGATAAATGGTGTGTAAATGAGGTGAAATCAACAGAATGTAGTAGCAGATTTCATGTTGACAATGGAGGAGGAGAATCAAATGACAGATTTTGAACCTGGACATTTGTTTACAGATGTGAGAGTTGGAAAGGGGGAACCTTAGAGAAGGTGCAGTTATGTTATTTGGTACTATTAATGTCATTATGGTTAATTTATTAAATGCCTGCTGCGTCTTCGCCAAGTTCTAGTAATACAAAGATGAGTAAGATATGGTCCTTGCCTACAAGGAGGTATTTTTAATACAACTAACTAGAAAATATGGTTTGTAAGTGGTATGTTAGCAGAGTAGAGAGGAAATATTAGAGCAGTAGTAAGGGAATTGTTCTTTTTGTGTGTGTGACTGCTTCACAGAAGAGATGGCATTTTAGCAGGATTTTGAGGGATGAGCTGGAATTTCACAGGGAGAAAAGAATTCCAAGAAAAGGAAATTGCATGAACAAAACCCAGAGATAGGAAAGTAAACTGACCAGTATCTTGTGTGGCCTCGGCATGGGATGGTGGAGCTTTTAACACAGTGTGTAGGTTGTAGAACATACTAAGAAATTAGTAACAGGGGTATTTTGTACTAGTCAGAATGGAGTGAAGATGGAGAGGAAAGGAATTGGGGGAAAAAATAAAAAGATACCACAGAAAAAATACAGGTCATAGACTGGGAGAAAATAAGTTTTATACAGAGAGCTGACAAGGGTATAATATCCAATATAGAGAAATAGCTCTTACAAATTAGCATGAAAAAGACAAATAATGCAACACCACTTTACATTCCTACCAATGGAGCATAAGTGTTCCAATTTCTTCATATCCTTAGGAGCATCAGGTTTTTTCTTGTTTTTGTATATTAGCCATCCTAATGGTATGAGGTAATATTTCATTGTGGCTTTGATTTACATTTGCATTTCCCTAATGAGTAATGCTGTGGAGCATCTTTTCATGTGCGTAGTGACTATTTGTACATCTTCTTTGGAGACATGTCTATTCAAGTCCTTTGCCCATTTTTTATTTATTTTGTCATTGTTGAATTATATGACTTGTTTATATATCCTGGATATTAACCCCCTATCAGATATGTGATTTGTAAATATTGTCTCCCATTTCATAGGGTGCCTTTTCACTCTCTTTTGATTGAGTCCTTTGATGACAGTTTTATTTTAATGTAGTCCAATTTATCGTTTTTTTTCCTTTTGTTGCATGAGCTTTTGGTGTCATATCCAAGAAATTATTGTCAAAACCAATGTCATGAAGCTCCCCCCACTATGCTTTCTTATGTGTATTATAGTCTCAGCTCTTACATTTAGGTCATTGGTAATGGCTTATGTGTTAAGCTTCTGGGTAATTGGGCATTCCTTGTGGTGTGTGTGTGTGTGTTCTCTTTTGCTCCTCCCTCTTTTCTTGGACCATATGAGATGAAGTCTGGTCATGCTATCCTTACCAGGGCCTCTGGTGCTTCTACCTAGAAATCAATGTGTGTATATCTTTTCTTTTTCTTTTTTTTTTTTAAGATTTTATTGGGGAATTGGGGACAGGGAACATTGTGTTTTTCCAGACCCATCAGCTCCAAGTCAAGTTGTTGTCCTTCAATGTTAGTTGTGGATGGCGCAAGCTCAGCTCCAAGTCCAGTTGCCACTTTCAATCTAGTTGCAGGAGCAGCCTACCATCCCATGCGGGCATTGAACCCTCAACCTCGTTGTTAAGAGCCCACGCTCTCACTAGCTGAGCCAACTGGCTACCCGTTGGCAGCTCAGCCCGTTGGCAGCTCAGCTCACTGGCAGCTCAGCTCACTGGCGTAGCTCACTGGCCCATGTGGGAATCGAACAGGTGACCCTGTTGCTCAGAGCTTGCGCTCTTAACCAACTGCGCCACCTGGCTGGCCCAAAGTGTGTATATCTTATTGAAGGTGTTGCCTGCTTCTCTGTATCAGAGGTAAAAGTAGCAGGCAAATCTCCAAAAAATGGGGGTATTTGCCCCCATCCAAATGCTAACTACCCAGAACACCAAAGGTGCTGAGCTAGAAGCCCCTCCCAAATGACTGGGAGTAAGAGGGGCCAACCAATCATCTGTATAGACAGGATAACACTCCTCTCCGCCCTGCATCTCCTGCACTAGAGTCACTAGGAAAGAAGAAACCGAGTTGGGCCTCCATATGCAAGGGCTTGAACATATTATAGAAATCACAATCAGAAAACTCTGGAAAGCAGGTGTACTCTGGAAGGAAGCACAGATGTACCAGTGTGTTTACTGTACTAAAATCACATGTGTCAAGTACCAAGCCAATGACATAAAAGCTTTGTGTGATGAAATGACATGGGGACACTGTTCCCATTCTGGTGGGTGTGATCTCATGGGGAATAGTACTGGCCTTGGGGGCCAAACAAACACAGGTCTGAATTTTAGTTCCTTTATTTCCTAGCTATGTGACCTTGTCAAGTTACTTCTCTGAGCCTTGGGTGCCTCACCTGTGACATGGGGATAATAATATTCACTTTGCAGAGTTGTTCAGGATTAAACAAGACAATACTTATAAAGCTGTTAGCATGGCTCCGGGCACAGAGGGAGCCCTCAATAGATAGTTTGATGTGCAATGAAAGTGGTGGCACCAATATAGAGTGGAGTGATGTCATCAGGCTTACATTCAACTCCATTGTATCTAAGGAAAGAGCAGATTAAAATAGCGCTAGAGATTCTGCCCAGGTGTGAGATGGGAGATGGGAAACCACAGCTCCTTGGGCCACCTTAGAACACAGAATATCATCAGTGATAAAGAAATGTCTCGGACCAGCCGAGTGGCGCATTGGATAAGAGCTGGCTTGGGACACCAGCTCTGAGCAGCAGGGCCCCGGTTCGGATCCCACATATGAGGGCCAGTGACACTGCCCTCTACAGCTAAGATGGTGAATAACAGCTCGACCTGGAGCTGGACTGCTGTGAGTCACCAGCAACAGTGTAGGCTGCAGCACTTGCTGCAGTGGGCTGCCATAAGCTACAGTGAGTGGCCAGCAGCCAGCGTGAGAAGCTAACAACCAGTGTGAGCTGCCATGAGCTGGCGTGAGTGGACGTCCAGTGGCCGGCGACCGATCTGCCTCACTTGGGAAGAGCACAATGATATACCAACATGGGCCAGTGAAGCAACATCCTCCACAACTAGACTGAAGAACAAAAGGATAGCAACTTGTCTGTTCCCCTTCCCCGATTCCCCAATGCTGTTCCCCTCCCCCAATTCCCCAATAAAATCTTTAAAAAAAAAAAAAAGAAACATCTCTATCGTACAACATGGGACCCCAGCTTCAGCCAAGTGCCCTCACCTGGAGTTCATCTGAGGAAACAGCCACCTTTCCCAACAGCTGAAACCCACGCTTGTGTGAGGTTTGTTGAGAAACAGTATGAGTCTCCAGTAGAAGAGCATCCTGAAGGGCTGTCAAGGATACAAATAGTCAACAGTTACGTAGGGTTTACTTGGTGCCAGGCACTGTCCTAAAGCTTTCTACAGGTACGAATTCATTTAATCCTCACAACAACTTGAAGAGGTAGGAGCTAGTATTGCCACCCTCACTTTATAGATGTGGAAACTGAGGCACAGTGGAGTTAAGTAACTTTGCCAAGATCACACAAATAGTACATGACAGGGCCTGGATTTGAACTCAGACAGTTTAGCTCCAGAGTCTATGCTCTTAATTGCTCGACTCTGCTACCTATTGTAAATATGCTCATTTTTATGTCTCATGCTACCCTCTTTGGGAGCCACAACTCCACAGTAGCAGCAGTGGCAGTGGGTGGCAGTGGTAGTGACAGTTGGAGGGTGGTAGCAAGAATGTAATTCAGAATCAGAGTTCAAGGACATGAATGGGGATGTTCAACCATTAGAGTGAAACTAAAGACACCTGAGGGCTCTAAAATCAAACATTGAAATTCATTCACATTCTCCCTTGATCCTAGAAGTCCAGTTGTCCTTTTTCTTCTGAACCCAGAGATGAGAAGGTACAGAACCCACCGGGCCAAGTGCAGTTGGGTGAAGAGCACAGCTAAGAGCGGGGGAGGGGCCGAGAGCTGCTTCCCCATTTCCTTACCCACCCCACATTCCTCCTGTGTCTCAACCAGGCAGAGAATCCAATCAAACACTGTTGTCACGGTGTCTGAAACACCACCATGTGGGCCTCTTTCCTGGAGATTAATTCTTTCATCTGTCCCGTCACCTTTCACAGATGACAAACCCTCTTAATCCCATTTAGTCTCTTGACAATAGTCAGAATGGTAGCTTAACTCTGTCTGGTTCCCTGCCAGCCCCACAGTCAGATGTTAATCCCTCTTAAGACTGAATGAGATGTGTCCCGTTTTGTTTTGGTTTTTCACTGTTGTGGCTGCTGCTGGCAACCCTGCCCCTGGCCAAAGTTGGCACAACTCACAAGTGGAGAAGAAAGGCTGAAAATTCTGAACAAAAACTCAGCAGGAAGAGGGGCGAGCTAACGTTCAGTAAGTGCCATCCAGGTGTCAGGCACCACTCTAACTCTGGAAACAATCCAGTCTCCATTTCTGGGTGAGGAAGCCATGAAAGGGGCCAGTCTATCTGCAGTCACATGGCTCACAGGCTGAGCGGTGGGTCCAAATGGAGTCAGTCTCCCTGCAGCCCAGGGTGCTGCTGCTTTACAGGTGATGAGACAGAGGCTGGCAGAGACCAAGTGACTAGCCCAAGGCTACATTGCTGATGAGACAGAACCAGGTCTCAACTTGGAGTTCCTGAACCCCGACCCAGGCACTCGTGCCTTCTGTAGGGGTGCGGGGGGCTCTATGTATGCCTGAGAGAGGCAACACCTGTGCAAGCTGCTGACCCCTGAGTTGACAAGCGAAAAACCTTCCTGACAAACAAACCCCAGTGTATAGGGTTGTATTCTAGAGGAAAATGTACCCTCACACCCAACCATGTTTTAGGAGCCCCATCTTAAGCTTTGGGTGAGTCGCTTCGCCTCCATCCAACCCTGTGCTCAGCCCAGGCCCTGGGGCACAGCCCTGCCCAGGAGCATTCCAGGCGCAGTGACAGTAAGGTCCCCACTTATACCCACTGGCCCTACAGGGGCTCTGGGAACTCCTGAAATGGCAAAATGGGCTGACTTTTGGAGCCTTGCTATTTCGCTGCCTAAACTCTTCCTCTAGCCCTTTGGGTCCATTCCCTGAATTCCCTGGCAGGCCTTTTATCTGCTGAGCATCTCATCCAGACTCACATCCCCCCAAAGGCTCCCCGCGCGGTAAAGCCCCTGACTTTAGGCCACATCAGAGCACTGGGTCCCCTCGCCTTCCCCAAGGTGGGAACTGGCCGAGGGCAGGCTGTTTCTTCCCCATCAGATAGGCTTCTGCTGTCTGCTCCATCTGCATGGCTCTCCTCCAGCTGCTGTGAAGGCAGGAGGCTCTGATGGGGACATTCAGGACAAAGAGATGTGTGCTGGTCACAGTTCATTCAGGACAAAGAGATGAGTACTGGTTCCACCCTCCTCCAGGAGTGCCTGGCTTGGGGGGCAGGGAAGGGGGGCGGGGAGTTCCCACCAAGGAGGCTACAACAATACAATGCCAGCCTCCGCCCTGTGTGTTCAAGGTGAGTCCTCATAGTTGAAACTGGCAGAAGGAAAAACAGGGACTGAGGTGGCTTTGATCTCAGATTCAAGAAAACCCCAGTACTGGTGCCATGCTGGTGGGGCATCCCTCACACCCAAAGCTCAATCCGAAGTTATGCTTTGGACCCCAACATGTAGGCCATTCTTAACCCCAAGAGCTCTCCTCCCCCTCTTCTTCCTGCAAGCCCCGAGGACTTGGCCTTTCTTCTTCCCTCCTGGGCAGCCACTGCATTGCCCCTGGTCCTCTGGGTTTGCAGCAGTCACGGTCCTAACCAACCATCCACTAGTCCCCTCCCCATCCATCCTCCTAGTTAGCCAAACCCATCTTGACAAAGGCTGAAAATGCCAAAAACATTCCAAAGATTCCTTTGCATCTGGAAGTGGCCGTCAGAACCAGTGATGTGAAGGATAAGTCTTCTGGGAAGCTTATGAGAAAGATTTCCTGCCTTAGTCAGAAAAAGACATTGGAAGAAAATGTCCCCTGCCCTTTCTTCTTCCCTTAGCTGTTGTCATTGGAGGAGCTATGCTTGTTGCCACCGGGGCATCTTTCTGAGGGGAATGGAAAGAAGAATTACAGAGAAATCAGCATGGTGGAGGGTCAGAATTAACCAAACCAGAAACCTCTGACATCTAGATTTTTTTGTGATATGAGATAATAAGCCTCTATTTATAATTCACTATAAATCAATTATTCTGTGTTTTTACAACCAAAGGCGCCCCCCCAACTGATACCAAGTTCCTCTTCCCATGCCCCATGATAGATGGACACTCAATCTCCAGCTGCTCTTCTTGTAGCTGCCCAGAAATCAGACATCATCCCAATGAGACATGCTCTCACCCAGGGGCCCCCTGGGGCTGCACTCCTGCCCCCTGCTTATGTCATTAAAGGAAGAAAAGACTGAGCAAACACATGGAAACCTGAGCCTTGAATCAGATTGTCAGATCCCAAAGGGAGGTCTGGGGAGATAAGAGAGAGACGGTGCCCAGTTTGGCTTTTTCCACAGATGCAGCCTGGTGTCATATTTCGGCTGTCTTCTAAATAATGTAAATATATTTCTTCTGTCTTCTAAATGTGACCTCTTCCTGCTGCAACTTCCTCCTTATGAGAGCACAGCTTCTGACCATAGAGCTCTAACCCCTCCCACCTTTGCACTCAAGGCCTTCTTCCACAGCCCACCCCAGCTTGTTCTGCCCTGGTGTGACGGGTCTCACAGTCCCGCCCTACGCCTGCTTCAGGCTGTGCCCCTGAGAGCAAGCCTTCCCTCCTGCCCTCGCCCACCCATGGGCCTCTACCTTCCAAGTTCAGGTCAAGTCCCGCTGGCTCTCTGCAGCCTCCCTCACCACAGCAATTCCACTGATCAATTCCTTCCACCAAGGTTTGTGATTTACTTCCTCCATCACATCACTCAGCCCGTACATACAATCATCCTCATTTCACCGCCATGAACCTCCATTGTCTATCCCAAACACCGAGACCCTTCTCCCTGAGTCATGGCCCCAGAGGCCACCCTGGCTTGCAGATTCTCCAGCCCCATGGGAACAGGCTTTGCCTGTTTCAGTTCTGACTTCAACAAGGACAGGTTCACACTGACTTTATTTGGGAACAATATGTACCTTCCCAATGCAGGCCTGATCTGCCATCATGCAAAGAAGAGCATAGCATAAATGACAACTAGTGTCTCTGACACCCCAGGGCAGCTTGGCATCTGCTGTTCATGGGTCTTAGAGCATCACCCAAAACACCACAAACACCATCTCAGCCATTTCAAACTTTTCCAGCACTTACTTTCAAAATATTCTAAGTCATGTATTATTCCCAACCAGAATCTGTACATTAAAATTTCTAAATTGCATATGTGACCTAAATGTCCAGAGGGGTCTCCCTGTCCATTGCTATGACCGTCCCTGTCCGGATTCCATCCCCCTCACCCCACATATGTCCGAAGCCCTCCCTAAGATTCCTACAGATTCTGGGAGACTTTGTATTCTCTTGTTCATCTCTGCCTCTGGATCCTGTTTTCACGCATGAAATATCCTATACCATGAGTCACAAGTGAAATACAACCTTTCCCTCAATTTCCACCCTGAACAAAACACAACAACAAATGAAAGCCATACAAAGCACTCGTGCATGTGAACGACATTGCTAAACATTTGGAAGGGAGTGCCTCAGCGACAGTTCTCATCAGTCAAGAAAGAAAAGCCAACAGGCTTTCCTGAGAGCAAAGTCAGAGCACACTGGAAGAGTGTAGTCTTCATCAGTACCAGGTGCCACCAGGAAGGGGTGGAGGCAGAGGAAAAGTCAACCTCCTTCACCCGGAATCCCCTAACACGGAGGCTATGAATTTCTGGTGAGCAGAGCCCAGAAAACCATGCAACCCACCCCTCCCAAGGCCAACATGAAGCAGGTTGGGCACGTTGCTAGCCTCCCTCACCTCTGAGTCTAACAGCCCTCACCAAGCCGTTTCTCTCCCTCTTTCTGAGAGTTCCCTGGATCTGAACCAACTTCCCTCCTTTTCCCCTCTCCTGCACCTGCCCTCCATCCTTCTAAAGGCGCACTGCTGCCCCCTGCTGGCCTGTCTTGGCCATGGCCAGGGACTACCCACCTCCTGCCTGTTTTTCTGACTTGAGAGGGCTGCCGTGCCCACCCCTCACACATACCCCACCCTCCAACTGCTGCTCCCAGAATGTCAAAGACATGTCATCATCTTCTTGGCATCAGATTGGAAGGGCAAGTAAGAGATCCATGTTGGGCTCTCTCTGATCCACCCAGAGAGAAACCTTGTCTTACCATTAGACTGGCAACTCCAGAGGACAGGGGCCTTCTCCCCGCAGCGCAGGACTCAGCCCTCCCCTATCAGACTGGGAGCTTCCTCCAGGTCGCTCTGTGGTTAAGGCCATAGTCTTCCTTCTCCTAGGTTCCTCAGGCTGACCAAGGAAAAGCTAGTGGAACAGGGTGGCTGCAGGTCAACTATCCAGCAGCAAGGAAGAGTGAACATAGTAGGAGAGCTCCCAGCTGGTAAGGACAGGCTGGTCCCAAGGGCAGGCTGGGTCACACCTACTCTGAACTTTGTTGAGACAAAGAGGATCCGCTCCCAAGGTGTGCTGAATTTGTCTAAGAGATTAGTCCCATTATTAAAGTGAAGCATGTAAGCTCATGCTTAGTGTGTGTGGCTTCCCCACGCACCTCCCATGACAGCAGCCAATGACCTCACCTCCCCAAGTCCCAGGGCCTTTGTTACCCCAGTAGCCCCTGCTTCACCCCCACCCACATTCCATCACCTCTGCCTATATCCTTCTAGGATCCCCAGACAACATCATGAACCAGCCCCACAGGCCATGGTAGACACAGATACCAAGAATCTTTGAGAGACCCCAACAAAAAGACGTCCCAAATCCAGCTTGGAGGATCCAAAGACCTTGAAACAGTTTGGGTGGTTAGGTTCTGACAGGCCAGCAGGGATGGGCTCAAGTCTCCAGCCAACTCAGGTCAGAGCTGAGGCCCATCACAGCCTCCCTTCTCTCCCAAATGCCCACTCTCCCAGGGTCCATCTTCCCGCTTTCAATTCACTTAGCTCCTACAGGCGGCCAGGCGGCCCCCAGCACTGGACAAGCACAGACAAACAAGACAGACAGGATCTTTGCCCTCCCAGAGTTGCAGTCTAAGATTTAAGAAGTCATTTTTTTTTTATGTTTCCAATCTTCCTTTCTTTTATCTATTATAAAAAGTAATCCATTGGGGCCAGCCGAGTGGCTTAGTTGGTTAAGAGCTCACTCAAGAGTGCGAGCTGAGCTCTGAGCAACAGCAGTTCGATGCCCAGCCTGAGCTGAGCTGCCACTGAGCTGCCAACAGGTGGCAGGATGGCTCAGCTAAAAAAAATGTAATCCATCCTCATTACAGAAAATCTGGACTACATAAAAGCACATAAATTAGAAAATAAAGAAGATCCAAGATGGTGGAGTAGATAAATGCTGTGCTTGCCTCATCCTGTGAACACATCAAAATTATAACTAAATTATAGAACAATCAACCTGCAGAACCATCTAAGGTCTAGCACAACAAAACTCCTATAACTGAAAATATGAATAAGCCACATCGAGACTGCTAGGAGGGGTGGAAACACAGGATGGGCCTGCATGTGGTTGAAAATCAGGAGAAATATCTCAGCCACAGAGGTTCCCCACAAAGTAGCAAGGTACCCCTGCCCAATACCAGACTCCCCAGATCAGAGTACTGATACCTGAAAGAGGAGCCCCCCTACAACATCTGGGTATGAAAAATAGTAGGGATTCCGACCATCTGAGTGGGACAGAAGGTGGCAGGGAACCAGGAATCCTCTTAAATGACCCTCGCATAGACTCACTCACTTGCAGGCACTCACATTTGGCTCCAGCCAGGGGATGGTGACTCTGGGGGTGTCAGAGACATATGGTAAGAGACTGAGTTGTGTAACGTTGGGGCAAGTACTGGAGGGACAGTCCCCATTTTCCTGTGAGTGGTCCTCCTCCCATGCAGCCTGCAAACATACCATCATTCCTGTGTTCAGCCCACAGGAAAAATCTGAATCTGATTGGCCTGTTGAGCTCAGCTGCTTAACCCTGCTGATTCATTGAGACCCTGTCTCACCCAACTTGGTGCAGCAGGAATCTTTATCAGCTGCTGAGCCTTACCAGAGTCGGCAGGTGGCAGCAGGCCTGAGTGTCCTGGCTTTTTGCAGAGCTACCCCAGACCCAGTACTGGTGGCAGTCATCCTTGGTACAACACAGGCAGCGACCAACTGTGATTGCTTTGTAGCGCCTACCAGGTAGACCCCGGCCGATTTCAGCAGCAGTGGCTGACCTAGGCCTGCACCGGAGCCCTTCCCAAGAGGCCCCAGAACCAACATACTTGGAGACTGGCTTCAGACCACAGCAGAGATCCACCCAATTAGCCCCACAAGCTGGACACACAAAAGGGTGGTCTCAATACACACTGGAGCCTGCTGGGGCGAATCCCATTCAGCAGCCCATAAGCTGTGGATGTAGCTAAACCCCACAGCCAGTCAGCCTGAAGGTCAATCCCACTCACTGACGTGCTAATAGCAATCAAGGCTCAACTATAACAGGAGGGCACACATAACCCACACAAGAGACATTTCTGGAGCACTCGGCTCAGGTAACCAGGAAGACTGTGAGACTGGGCCCCAAAGGACACCTACTACATAAGGCCACCTGTCAAGACTGAGAGACTTAGCAGCCCTACCTAATATATAGAAACAAACACAGAGAGGCAGCCAAGATGAGGAAACAAAGAAATGCACCCCAAATGAAAGAACAGAAGAAAACTTTAAAAAAGAGAACTAAATAAAATTCAAGCAAGCAACCTAACAGATACAGAGTTCAAAACAATGGTTATAAGGATGCTCAAGGAACTTAGTGAGAATTTCAATAGAGATTGTGAGCATAAAAAAGGACATAGAGGGCCAGCTGAGTGGCTCAGTTGGTTAAGAGCTCACTCAAGAGTGCGAGCTGAGCTCTGAGCAACAGCCGTTTGATGCCCAGCCCGAGCTGAGCTGCTGCTGAGCTGCCAACAGGTAGCAGGATGGCTCAGCTAAATAAATAAATAAATAAATAAATAAATAAATAAATAAATAAATAAATAACATAGAAACCATTAAAAAAAAGTCAGAAAGGAAGAATACAATAACTGAAATGAAGACTACACTAGAAGGAATCACCAGCAGAGTAGATGAAGCAGAAGATCAAATCAGTGATTTGGAAGACAAGGTAGTAGAAAACACCCAATTGGAATAGCAAAAAGAGAAAAGAATCAAAAAAAAAAACAATGAGGCTAGTTTAAGAGACCACTAGGATAACATCAAGTGTAACAACATTTGTTGGGGTACTGGAAGGAGAAGAGAGAGAAAACAAGGGATTGACAATCTATTTGAAGAAATAATGACTGAAAACTTTCCTAACCTGATGAAGGGAATAGCTATACAAGCCCAAGAAGATCAGAGTTAAAAAAAAAAAAAAAAAAAAAAACCCACAGGCCCACACCAAGACACACTATAATTAAAATGGCAGAGGTTAAAACAAAGAGAGAATCCGAAAAGCAGTTTGTTACCTACAAGGGAGCTCCCATAAGACTTAGTTGATTTTTCAACAGAAACTTTGCAGGCCAGAAGGGATTGACAGAAAATATTCAAAGTGATGAAAAGCAAGGACCTACAAACAAGACTACTCTACCCAGGCTGTCATTTAAAATTGAAGGACAGATAAAGAGCTTCCCAAACAAGAAAAAGCAAAATGAGTTCATCACCACCAAACCAGTATTGCAAGGAATGTCAGAGGGACTTCTTTAAGGTGTGGGGGGAAAAAAAACACAAAAATATGAATAATAAAATGGCAATAAGTACATATCTATCAACAACTGCTTTCAATGTAAGTGGATTAAATGCTCCAATCAAAAACATAGGGTGCCTGAATGGATAAGAAAAGAAAACTCTTACACATGCTGCCTACAAGAGACACTTCAGATTGAAAGACACACATAGACTGAAAATAAGTTATGGGAAAATATATTTATGAGAATGGAAATGAAAAAAAGAAAAAGCTGTGGCAGCAATACTTATACCAAGCAAAATAGACTTTAAAATAAAGGTTGTAATGGGCTGGCAAAGTGGCACATTGATTAAGAGCTGGCTTACGACACTAGCAGCCCCGATTCAGATCCCACATATGAGGGCCAGTGACACTGCCCTCTACAGCTAAGATGATGAACAACAGCTCCACCTGGAGCTGGGCTGCTGTGAGTCCCTGGGACGGCATAGCTGCAGCCCTTGCTGCAGTGAGCTGCCATAGGCTACAGTGAGTGGCCAGCAGCCAGCATAAGCAGCCCGCAGCTGGTGTGAGCTGCCAAGAGAGCTGCCCTGAGTGGCCGTCCAGAGGCCAGCGACCAATCTGCCTCACCCAAGAAGAGCTCAATGATGATACCAACATGGGCCAGTGAAGGAATGTCCTCCACAACTAGACTGAAGAACAAAAGGACAGCAACTTGTCTGTTCCCCTTCCCCGGTTCCCCAATGCTGTTCCCCTTCCCCAATTCCCCAATAAAATCTTTAAAAAAAAAAAAGGGGGCTGTAACAGAAATGAGGAAGGACCCAGTAATCGCACTTCCTGGCATTTATCCAAAGAAACCCAAAAAGCTACTTCAAGGGTACATGTGCATCCATATGTTCATTGCAGCATTGTTTACAATGGCCACAATGTGCAAGCAGCCTGGATGCTTGTGGATAGAAGAATGAATAAAGAGGAGGTGGTATATATATTGGAAGTGGAATATTGCTCGACCAGGAAAGGGGATGGGTTCTTGCCGTCTACAACAACAGGGATGGACCCGGAAGATATTGTGCTGAGTGAAGCATGTCAGACAGTGAAAGACAGATACAATGTGTTTTTGCTTATATGTGGAATCTAAAACACAAAATAAACAAAACAGAAACAGACTCATACATACACAGATGGGAGGGGATTGGGGTGGTGAGTAAAAAGGTGAAGGGATTAAGAAGTACAAACTGATAGTTACAGCCTAGTTATGTGGATGTAAAGTAAAGCGTAGAGAATATAGTCAATGATATGGTAATAACTATAATATGTATAGAGCCAGGGGGAAAAGATGAAGGGGAATAAGAGGTCCAAACTTCCAGGTATAAAATAAATAAGTCGTGGAGATATAATGTAGAGCATGGGGTATATAGTCAATAATACTGTGTTAGCCTGGTATAGTGTCAGATGGTTGCTGGATTTATCATGATGATCACTTCTTTAGGTACATAAACGTTGAATAACTATGGTGTATTCCTGAAACTAATATAATATTGTATGCTAATTTATTTTTAATACAAATCTTTAAAAAAAAAAGAACCACTCATGGTACAAATGATTTTTAGTTTTTTGTGTTATTGTGCTTTACATTGCATGTTTCCATCAAACTAACACATGCATTTAGCATCTTAAAAGTTAAATAGTTCAGAAAGGAGTATAATAAACAACAAGCGTTCTCTGTCCAGCCTACAATCCCTGTCCTCAGATGCAATCATTCTGATGATTTCTTCTTCACTAATTCTGTTCTCACTCTATTTGTCGCTGTCGTTCTAGTGCTGTGGTTTATGCTTCCATTCCTTCTGCACTGGCTTTAGACATCCCCTGCTGAAGACCTACAATTAAAGATAAAGAACTAATCGCCTTGGTTCTATTTCCCAACGCTCTCTGTCGTCCTCTGAGTCTTGAGTTATACTATTATTTTAGCTCTTCCCTTGACCACCAATGTAACTTGCAATAAGAAACATAAGCCTCGGGCCGGCCGAGTGGCGCATTGGTTAAGCGCTGGTTTTGGGATGCCAGCGGCCCCGGTTCGGATCCCACATGAGGGCCAGTGACACTGCCCTCTACAGCTAACAACAGCTCCACCTGGAGCTGGGCTGTGCGAGCCCCGGTGATGGTGTGGGCTGCAGCCCCTGCTGCAGTGGGCTGCCATAGGCTACAGTGAGTGGCCGGCAGCCAGCGTGAGCAGCTGGCAGCCAAGCGTGAGCTGCCAATAGCCGCAGTGAGCGACATCCAGAGGCCAGCGACTGATCTGCCTCATCTGGGAAGAGCGCAATGACGATACCAACAGTGAAGCAACATCCTCCGCAACTAAACTGAAGAACAAAAAGACAGCAACTTGTCTGTTTCCCTTCCCCGATTCCCCAACGCTGTTCCCCTCCACCAATTCCCCAATAAAATCTTTAAAAAAGAAAAAAAAGAAAAAAAAAAAGAAACATAAGCCTCCCTATTCCCCAGTCAAATTCAACTCCCTCCCTCTTGTAATGCCAGCCCAGCGCAGCTCAGCACCTGAGCACCTGGCTTGTGCCTCAATCCTGCAACCAGCCCTGAGCCACAGGCACTGCACTTTGCTTTCCTGAGCCTCCTCCTCACCTGTGAAGTAGGGGTCCACCTGACCTGCCCAGCCCACCTACCTCACAGAGCCACTTAGAAAGCCAAGTAGGAGAAGAGGACATTAATACAGTAGTAAACTCTTAATTGTCCCCAGATGGCCAGTTGACCACATCTATCAGGTGCCTCCTCTGTCACAAGGCCAGGAGGGATGGAGCCCAGCAGGCTGGCCAGAGCCCATAGTATCAGGGGATAGGGCTGTCCCATCAGCCAGGTCTGCAGTTACGTGCCCACACTGGGGCAAGTAGGAGTAAGGCAGTATAATTGGGAGCACCAGCAGAATTAAGTGAAAATCGGAAAGGAAAGTTCCCCAAGGAATGAGGGAAAAGGTCATCAGATGAAAAATAGTTGTCAGACCTACGCACATGAAAACGACAGTGACACAAGGACTGACTGGCCCCCACAGCCCTTCGCAGGGCATTCTGAACTTACTGAATCGTTTCACACCAGTCAGCTGGTCCAGTGTTACTGGGCCAGCTTTGGGCAGCTTCCTTCACCAGCTCCATGAGGAAGAGTTTCCATTCCCAAGACCAGGGTGAGGGAGGCTAGGAACTTTCTGCCAGAGAACCCAGAGAGCACATGAGTCAGCTGCCGACCAAGGCCCAGATCCGTTTGGCAGGTCGGCCAGAGAGGAGGGGCTGGCCCTGCAGAGAGAGGGGACGGATGGAAGAATCCAGACTGGGGCTCAGAGGGCACAGGAGCCTCCCTCTGCCCACCAGGGCCCGGATCCAGAGGCTGGGCTGGTCCTCCCGCACACACGGTGGGACAAGACTGGTGGTGCAGGCCCCCCTCCACCCAACAGAGCTTATGTCCTCAGGGGCGGTGGAAGCACGCTGGGCAGTGCTCGGCTTTGCTTCTCCTGCAACAGCCAACCATCCCAGGGGCTGGAGACTAATTTCCTTCAGCTCACCCATGTCTCCCGCCTCCCACCATCCTGCTGCTGCTGGTTCCAGCCAAGGAGCCTGAGCCCAGTCGCCGCCCTACCCTGTGGGCACAGCTCCCCTCACCTCCAAGGAACAATAACACCAATAAGAGTGACACCAGCAGAGTGAAGGATCTTCCTTGGCAAATGCTAGCCTACTTCATCCCATTAATCCTGACCCTGCATGGTGGGCTCTGTAATTATCCCTATTTTAGAGATGAGGCCATTGTGAGAGAATATGTGACTTTCTGAGAAAACACACAACCAAGAAATGAGAGAGCCAGGGTCCACATCAGGTCTGTCCTGGGGTCTGGAGCCAGCCCCATGGCTGCTCTCCTGCCTGCCGCCTGCCATGCTCCCATGTAGGTTGGAGGTACCCACACTCAGCCCTGTATCCCACAGCCCTCCACAGTGTGGAAGTGTGTTCACCCAGTCAACAAAGATTTATTGAACACCTATTATGCAGCAGGCCCTGTGCTAACTAAAGATACGGGTGACATGGTCCCTCTCTCTGCGGAGCCCAGAGCCGGTATGGGGGCAGGGAGAGAAAGGGGAGTGGGAAGGGGACAGTCTGTTTACAAGCCTGTCCCACTAGGGTAAAAAATAGGGTATAGAGGACTGTCGGGGGAACTATGGGAGATAAGAGCAGGAAGCTCTTGGGGCCGGCCGAGTGGCGCGGTGGCTAAGCGCTGGCTTCGGAAGCCAGCAGCCCTGGTTCGGATCCCACATATGAGGGCCAGTGACACTGCCCTCAAAAAAAAAAAAAAAAAAGAGCAGGAAGCTCTTACCTGACCTGGGACCTGAGATATCACAAAGGAGGTGACATTTGAACCTGAAGTGGGTTTGCCAGGAGGCACAAGACATTGCATGAACCAATCATGGAATGGACCTGGCTGGATCGACCCCGGCTGGCTGTGCAGGCGAGCAGCACTTCTTTCCACCAGCAGAGGACGACCTTATCCCAGCAGGAGGCTGCACATCCATGACCTCATCCAAACCTGCCTATCTCCCAAAGGCTCCAACCACCAATAATCTGGGGGGTGGGGGGAGCGTTCAGTCCATAGAAGCCTATATAGGAAGCTATGGAACCAGCTTTACTTGCCAGAAAGACACATCTAACAGCAGTGTGGAAGACGAACTAGAGCCAAGAAGTCTAACTCAACTACTTTTTCCTTATACTGTGGAGCCGCCCATCCTGAGGGCAGTGTTACTTGATCCTAAAGAGGAACAGAGGGGTCTGGCTTCTACTCCAGCCAGCTGCTGTCCAAACATCTGGCCATCAGGTTCTCCCAGGCAGCCCAATGTTAATCCCACCACCCCTGACCTCTCAGGCCACTCCCACAGGCAAGACCAAGCTGAGTAGGGAAATGAATGGTCAGCAGGGGGTGCCAAAGGACCAGTGATTGGACTGTCACAGGGTTAGTCAGATCCTGCCCCTTGTAGATAGGAAAGCCATTGGGGGAGCTCCACCATTCCCAGCCCGGTGCCCTGATCTCAAATGGAAGACAAAAAAGAAAGGAGGCAAATTTTTTTCCCCCAATTTGGGGCAAGGGTTGAGGAAACACACACACACATTTTTTAAAGGCTCTTCCCACTTTCTTGGAGAGGTTTCTAGTATCAATCTTACTAATTTTCTGATCAGGTCTTAGATCATACATCTGTGTGTTCCTTGACTTAATACCTCAGTCCTCAGTTTTGAACAGGACAAGGGAATGCATTAAAAAGTTTGGACAGGTTCCTGGAGGCAGTTCCCCCACAGCAGACTGCAAACGTTCATTCTGTCCCCTGAGAAAGAAAAGCAGGCACAGGGGCTTCTTGCTTGGTTGAGAATTTGATTGTTTGCTCATTTCTGTTAAAGAATGAGTGACCACAATGCCTGTTTTCTACATTTCAGTATTCTGCTATAGTGTTTAATTTTTAGGTACCAAAATATTCGTATTTTTGTTAGCATAGCAACATCACTTCAGTACTTTTTAAAATCTGAATTCTTCACCATTTATACATTGAGCTGTGCCTAAATATTATAGGTTATGTTACATTTTCAAATCAAACAAAGCTTCCCTAGCCTAGAAAGCATTCTCCTACACCTCCATAATCAAAAAGGGCAAAGAAAATGCCAATCGACTCCCTACTGCAGGAGCCATTCTTATTATCTCTGAGCAAGTGATACATGGACATCTCAGCACTGGAGCCGGTACCAGTTCCTCTGCATGAGGGGTCAGCAAACTGTGGCTTGCAAGCCACATGTTTGTACATGTGGCTCTGAAGTGAAATTGAAAATGAAAAAAAAACTATCAGAGTTTCATTTATAAGGTTTTTAAAACGATATTATTCACATAATGGTGATTTCATTTGTTTTATGGCTCTTGAATAATATTTAAATTGTTTTGAGGGACAGGATTTGCTCTTCTGTCTCAAAAGTTTGCTGACCCCTGCTCTGCAAGGTAATCTCTATCCACAAATGAAGTAATTAAGGAAGACAAAGCACATGGATGTTCTTTCAAACAGCAGCTATAGCTTATAATTGCAATAAGGCCCTGAAAACACTCCGAAAGCATCTCAAGTTATCAGACAAGAAATGGGGTTACTGGGCCGGCTGAGTGGCGCGGTGGTTAAGTGCTGGCTTGGGAAGCCAGCGGCCCCAGTTCAGGTCCCACATATGAGGGCCAGTGACACTGCCCTCAAAAAAAGAAGAAAATAAAAAGAAATGGGGTTACTTGAAGATGGAGTGGGCTACCCCTACCCTTGTCAGTGTTTTCAGCAGCTGGGGAAACTGTCCACGAAAATGCATTCACAACTCAAGGCAGTACCGTTGATCAAGATTGCTTTTTAAGATTGCACTTTTTTTGTTGTCGTCATTCCCAAGCTTCACATTTTATTGTATTTTATGTATTTATTTAAATTTATTTTTCAATTACTGTTGACTTACAATATTGTATTACTTTCAGGTGTACAGCATAGTGGTTAGCCATTTATATACCTTAAGAAGTGATCACCCAATGATAAGTCTAGTACCCACCTGGCACCATCCAGTTATTACAATATCGTTGACTCTACTCCCTGTGCTGTACTTTACATCCCCATGACTATTTTGAAACCTCCAATTTGTACTTCTTAATCCCTTCCCCTTTTTCACTCAGCACCTTCAATCCCTCTCCATATGACGACCATCAATTTGTTCTCTGTATCTATGAGGTTGTTTCTGTTTTGTTTCTTCATTTATTTTGTTTTTACATTCCACATATAAGTGAAATCAGATTACACTTTCTTTAAGGTGCCACTTCATCTTCACTTTTTTCAGCCACCACTAGACCTCTTCAGTTCAAAATCCGCTGGACCCTGTCAGACAGGCTCAAACTTTTTAAATGATGCAGCCGAAAGCTATCCATGCTGGGAAAGGCTGCTCTCATTTCCTGCTAATGGGAAGTGTGAATTGTTATCGCTGTTGTGGAAAGTAATATAGCAAGAGCTATTTAAATTAAATATGCATGTGCTCTTCAACTCAGCTTTTCCCTCCTGGGATTCTGCACTAAAGAAATAAAAGCATCAGTCCTTAAAAATGTGTATACAAAGATGTTCATTCAGCAATATTATTATTACAGCTTGTAGTGAAAAAAAATGGGGGTAGGAAATGCTATCATTAGAGAAATAGGAAATGGTCAGATAGATGGCGGTGCTTACATGCCATGGAGTAATACACAGCCATTAAAAAGAAGGATTTTGGCCGGCCGAGTGGTGCGTTGGTTAAGACCTGGCTTGGGACTTCAGTGGCCCAGGTTCAGATCCCACATGTGAAGGCCAGTGACACTGCCCTCTGCAGCTAAGATGGTGAACAACAGCTCCACCTGGAGCTGGGCTGCTGCGAGTTCCTGGGGACAGCATAGCTGCAGCCCCTGCTGCAGTGGGCTGCCATGGGCTACAGTGAGTGGCCAGCAGCCAGCATGAGCGGCCAGCAGCCAGTGTGAGCTGCCAAGAGCCGCTGTGAGCAGCCGTCCAGAGGCCGGTGACCAATCTGCCTCAACTGGGAAGAGCGCAATGATGATACCAACATGGGCCAGTGAAAAAACGTCCTCCACAACTAGACTGAAGAACAAAAGGACCGCAACTTGTCTGTTCCCCTTCCCCAGTTCCCCAATGCTGTTCCCCTCCCCCAGTCCCCCAATAAAATCTTTAAAAAAAAAAAAAAAAAAAAGAAGGATTTAAGAGCTGGCCAAGTGACTCAGTTGGTTAAGAGCTTGGTCAAGAGTGCAAGCTGAGCTCTGAGCAACAGCAGTTCGATGCCCAGCCCGAGCTGAGCTGTCACTGAGCTGGAAACAGGTGGCAGGATGGCTCAACTGAAAAAAGAAAAAAAAGAAGAAGGATTTAGATCTCTGCCAGTTGACTTGATGGGATTTTCATGATACATTGCTAAATGGAGAAAAAAATAAAATGAAAGAAGTATCTCAGTTTTAGGTTGTGATTGCATTGTACAAAAACACTTCCTATGTTCCATTTTGTGTAGAACTGTATTTCTATATAGTGGTGTGAGTATAAAGAGAGCTGAGGAAGAATGCATTTTAGTTGATGAACACTGGTTGTTTGAGTGTGGTAAATACAACCATAATTGACTGAAAGCTCGAACTGCTCTTTGCACAACAGCTGATAAGTCGAGTGACAAGGAGTTGGGGTAAGGAAAGGGACTTTATTCAGAAAGCCAGCAAGCAGAGAAGATGGCAGACTAACGTCCTAAAGAACCATCTTGAGAAAGTACAGAATTCAGGCTTCTTGTATGTCAGACCAAGGGGGGAACAGGAGGGGTTTGAGGTCAGGAGGTGATTGATGACCACAGGTGACTGGACATCAGCAAGGGTCTGAGAGGGATGATGAAACTTCTTTGCTTTTGCTCAGTCATAGGTCCCTATAAATATTTTGATAAACAGTCATTATTTTTATACATACCGTCCTTGTCTCTTTGGGGAGGTAGTTTTGAGCAGGAAGATTGTTTCAGGAATTTCTAAGCTACAGGTCAGAATCCTTTAATGAATAACATATCTACGTGCAGGACTAAGTAGAAGTTTCTAACCAACATGGCAGGCTCAAGCAAGATGGAGTCCAGAAGACCAATTATTTTTTTTCTGTTACACCTATTCTGCCATTATTTATTCTTTCATTCAACAAGTGCGTACTCAGAGAGTGCCTTCTGTGTGCCAGGAACTCTCTTCGTTGCCTTGGCTGCCATGATGGCTGAGATCCATCCTCTGCCCTGCGGGACTTCCTTATCCACAGCAATTCAGAGGAAGTCATTTCGCTTTACTTAGATACTTGGTTTTAATGGACTTCATAGCTGCAATAAGATATCTCATAAAAACACATAGCCCAACTGCCTAGTCCAGGAGCGAGGCTGTGATCTGAAGACCCACCGTGCACTAGTGCTAGACGGGATGTTAGAGATGGTCCAACAAAGGCATACCTTGTTTTATTGCATTTTTTACAAATTGCAGGGAAGACTCTTCACCAGCAAAAAGATTACAACTTGCTGAAGGTTCTGATGATGGTTACCATTTATTAGCAATAAAGTATTTTTTAATTAAGGTATGTGTATTGGCATTTTTAGACATGTTATTGCACACTTAATAGAGTACCGTCTACTACAGTGTAAACATAACTTTTATATTCACTGGGAAACCAAAGTTTGTGCAACTTGCTTTATTACGATATTCACTTTATTGAGGCAGTCTGGAACCAATCCCACAATATCTCCGAGGCCTGCCTGTACAGTGTGTTAAAGCTATGTCCCCTGGCAGTACCCTAGGTGGGGCTGCTGAGAACAGTCATTTAATCTGTGGCCTGCACAAAAAGGCCCTGGCAGGGGAGCCCGTGGGGGCTGAAATTCAGCCTGTGCTGAGCTTTCCAAGCTGCCACTTTGGTGCCTGGCTAGACAGAACAAGAACAGAGTCTTTCCTCATGCTTCAACCCTCATAATACTAATAATTTTAGCAGCTTGGTTAAAATGATTCCATTTCATATCCCCAATCTTCACTCTTTCCTCGGGGGTCATATAATAGATGCTGATTTCTTGGTGATACTTTCAGATTTTTGGGTTTTTTTCATTTTTTATTGTGGTAAAAAAAAATGCATAACATAAAACTTACCTGATCTTAACCATTTTTATGTGTACAGTTCGGTAGTGGTAAGTACATTCACAGTGTGGTGCAACCAGTCTCCAAAGCTCTCTTCATCTTGCAAAATAAATTCTGTCCAGGTGTAAGCGTCCGGGGTGACCAGGTCACAGGATTAACATTGGTGATGCAAGCGAGGGAACAGGAGCCATTCCCACTGTCCCACCTGCAGGGGAATTGGACTTCTGGGGCCAACCTCAGAGCAGGACGCCCCCAGCTCACATCTGAACTTCTCCCTCTCCAGACCCTGCTCCACAGGGTGAGCGCAAAGGGTTCCCTTCCGACTTGACACAAATGCAATAAAAATGAGCCATCTGTGCCCCTCTCCACACCCAGTCCCACCCTTTGACAGCTGCACTCACCAGGTTCCACTGTAAATGCTACTTTCTCCAACCCCACCCCACCCAAAAAAAAACTTAAAAATCACACCCTCAAAGCCAACAAAGGATTTGCTATTGTTCTGGGTTCTGTTTTATTGCTTAAACCCATGTTCCTGTTCTCCTCCACTGCTGTGGACACGTCTGGCTATTTAGCAGAAGGACTGTGTCATTTGTTGATTTTCTTCAACCTCTTGGCCGGCCCACCCCCAGATCCCTGGAAAAGAAGTATTGACAACCTTCTCCCAGGCAGTGGGTCTCTGCCCACAGAAATAATGCCTCCTCCCTTTTTGTAGGAAGGTCTTCTCAGCCCTGAAAGTAAGGAAGGAGATGGGCAAGATTCAGATTCTATTTGTCTTTGCAAACCTCCTTTCCTTCATTGACTTACTCCACATAGGCGTGTATGCGTGTGTGTGTGTGTGTGTGTGTGTGTGTTTGTGTGTGTGTGTGTGATGAAGTTGAGTTGCTTTGAGAGTTCATTGCCGGGAGCCAAAAGATCCCTGTGCTGACTTTCCTTGGGCGTCCAAGTCCTGTCTCTCTCTTCAGAGAAAGAGCTCCCTGGCGGCCAGAGCTGTAATGCCAACACCATGGGCCCCTCCCCAGGGATCCAAGAAAACCAACCCCACCTCTCCAAGAAAACCAACCCCACCTCTCCCCAGCGTCCTACTTTCTACCCACACGAGGGTGCTGGCTCTATGCCCCACTGCGGGGACGGGAAGGTACTTTCCCAGATGGAGTTGAATAGAGCCAAGGCTTGGACATGGTTGTGCAGACCAGGAGCTCAGGCCCTGGGTCCTTTCCTGTTGTCCAACGGTGCAAGCTTCTAAAGGGGTGGGAAGAGGGGGTCCAGGGCACAGCACTCACGGAGCAGCTCCTTCAGATCCCCCTTGCTCAGGGACTGCTTGTCGCCCTCCCTGCCATAGTACTTGTGGAAGACAGACATACGAGGGTATTGGCCTGATCCAAAGGGGGCTGCCATGGCAGAGGGCTGGAGTCAGGGCTGGAGTCAGAGCCGGGGCAGAGGGGCTGGTCAACGCCAGGAGCAGCAGGGTCTTCTCACCCACACACCCCAAGAGCTCTGCCTCCGCTACCCTCCACTTCCTATGACTACTCCTCTTGAATCACCTGGCCTCAGGCACACCAGGTGATATCAGGAGATGGCCCAGGGCTTGAAGGAGAGGGAGAAGACAGACTGTAGGGCCCAGAGATCAGCGACCTGAAGGGATCAGAGCTAAGTAAGAAGGTTGGTTCAAAAATTCTAAGGACCAAGTAGGGCCACAGCTGAGCACTGTCCTCCAGGGAATCCAGAAGAGGCTGGGAAGTATAGTGGGGTGAAGGAAGGTGGAAGCTGCACACCCAGCCCTACACGCACAGCCTCACGGGGGCCACACCCACGACACGCCCTCCCACACCCCAGAAGAGCTCACTCCGGGAGCCACCCCGCCGCACCGGATGCCGTAGCCTGGGGCCTGCCCGCCCTCCAAACTCTCCCCGCCCAGGAGCTCCACAGACCCGCCCAGTCTGGAGCCCGCACGGCCGGCTTGAGCGGCGGCTACACCAACCCTAGGGACAGTGCGACCGCTGCCGGGGCCAGAGCTCCCCCCTCAACTGCAGCGAAGCCGAAGGGAGCCCGGTCCACTCAACTTTTCATGCCTCCTGGGGGCTATCCAGGGTCAGGGCGGAAGCGGGGGTGGGGAGGGGCCGGAGCCTAGTGGAGGATGGGAGGGGCCCAGTGGAGATCACTGCTCAGGTTGCCTGCTGCTGTGACACGTGACACCCAAGGGAGAAGGGGTGGAGGGCCAAAGCAGTGTGTGTACTTGTGGGGGGTGGGGGAGAAGGGTGCCCCCCAAAGCGTGTTCGGACTCAACCCTCCATGAAGGCCCCCCTGTAGTGGTCTACAGGATGTGATTTAAAGGATTTCTAGAACACCTGTCCCCCAGCAAAAATAGATTCCTCCCACCACCACCTGGAATTCCACCTGCAGCTTTCAGGTTAATGTGCACAGGTGCCTGAGCCCAGCCCTGTGAGCATCATTAGTTATTTACCCTCCACTGGAAGGATCAGCGGGGTGGGGTGGGGCTTGCTGCCAAGGGGAAATGGAGGAGATGAAAGGCTGCTGGCAAATTTGCCCTTCTTACTGGTGTTATCAGGGTGGCCTCCTGTGAGCTGGTGACAAGTCAGACTGGCTTGTCCACCACTGCCCGCAGGAACCATATCCCAGCCGCCCCCAGTGTGCTCACTCTCAAAGCTCTTTCCCCCTTAACCTTCTCTGCATCTTAGCATTCCTGGGAGGCAAGCAAAAGCTTAGCCCCACTTCCCCATTTTCCAGAAGCCCACAGCCAAGTCCGGGTAAGCTCAGTGCCGCCCACAGTGAAAAAAAGACAGGAAGTGGAGTGGGAGCCCAGGACCCTAACACCCAGAAACCCTCAAACCTCACAAGGAGAGTCTGCCTGGCCTGCCCCACCCCAGCCAAAGTGGACAAAATATCTTGGAATGGAAAATCTTTATTTCCTCTGCTGGAAGGGAAGGCTGACACCCATGGACACCAAGGAAGGAAGAAGAGGGTGTGGGGCCGCACAGGGTCTGTGAGGAGCTGCAGAGGCCAGGCCAGGCAGGCCGGTCATTTGTGGTCCTCCAGGAAGAAGTCATTGTAGGCCATGCACAGTGTGGTCAGGAACACCGAGTACTCCTTGAAGTCAATCTCCTGGTCGCTGTTTTTGTCCAGGCTCTTCATCAGGTTATCAATGCTGTCCTCCTGTTCTTGGAGGAGCCAGGGAGGGGGACAGGTCAGCAACCCCTGTCCCTCCACTGCACAGGACCACCCATCCCCTGGGAAGGCAGCCTCAGGGCAATCCCCTGCTGAGTCAGTGACACTGAGCAGCTGGACCTCCGGTCTCCCCCAGCCCACACCCAGCACAGGGCCTGGCAGCAACCAGGGGCTCAGTGACCTGATGCCTGGATCTAAATAATTTGCAATAGGAAAGCAAGGCCAGCCTCCCTTCCCCTCACCACTTTCCACCATCCAAACCAATAATCTAGATTTTATACAACACCTAATAGTAACAGCTTGGTGACATGTGGCACTGAGCAGTATCCAAGTCTCTGGCTTATTCTGTCCCTATAGGGGATAGTAGAGGATTGGCTCAAACGACACATCTCTCCATGACTGCAGTGTGTTGGAACTAAGCCACCGTGTCATTACCCTGCTAGGAGAGCTTGCAGGACAGCTGTATGGAGATGAGTGCCTGGCGCCCAACTGTTAACCTCTGTCTGATCCACTGCCCTCCTAGCCCAGCTCCACCAAGAGGATGGAGACAGGGCTCTCAAGTGGAACAAGAAGAAAATTCAGACATCCTGCCCTCAGTTCCAGATTTCCCACAGGAAACAGGACTTGGGACATACAGAGATGGAAACAGCCTCTCTGTGACGTGATCCTGGTCCCCAGTCTGGGCTCCTGTTATAACCAGACCTTCCCCAGGGCCTCGGTCCCCCTGTAATTAACTCGTACTGGACCCATGGCCCTCCCTCGGCCCTCATTAACACCAGGATACAGAAAACCTGGCGGAAAGGCCAGAGAGCAGGCCTGGTAACACCCACACCTGCTCCAGTCCTCTGCACACAGATGCGCACTCTGGGGACCTTCTCTCTGGGGAAGCCTGCCAGGGTTCAGGATGTGACAGGAAAGGCACCCAGGCTGAATTTTAAAGGAAGAGGGGAGGTGATACACAGGCCTTGCCTGGAATTTAGACCAACCTCTCATTAGCTGGGTATCCTTAGACAAGTCATGTAATGTACCTGAGCCTCGATTTTTTTCTTTTTAACTATATAAATAATAACTACCTCATAGGTCACCTCCCTCCCACCATCTCCATCTGGTAAAAATTAGCTCTGCCTCCTTCCACCCCTATATTCACAACCTAGCAGAAGGATCCTTTTGGTTCCCACGTCAGCACCAGCTGGGAGCCCCGCATGCAGGGGCCCTGCCCTGGATCTGTGCACAGTTCAACCTGGACACCAGGTCCCCTCATCTTCCATGATGCCACATACAGGCTCTGCCATGCTGCGAGGGCCAGGCCTCAACATTAAGTTTCCTGGACCTCGTTCTCTGAACCCTCACACAGGTTCCGCTTCCCGGAGAAACCCAACTCTCCCCTAGCACAGAGTCTAGAGATGTGTCGGCCCCAGGTGTCCACCCTCTTCTTTTAGCCTCTGTCCCCTTTGGCCATCTGCTCCTGGCTGAGAATAGAGTACCTGAGGGCAGGTGTGTGTCCCCTTGTGCTGGGTCTTGATGGCGGTAGGGCTGTCTCTCATCTCACCCCTGACAGTGGTATCAGTGCTTCCTCTATTTTTCCCTGTGCCCCTCCCCATGGTGCCATATATGGGGGACTCTGGGAAGAGGTGGGACAGTCACCTACCTCGCCAAGACATAGCTCCTTCTTGATCAGCTCCTTTAGTTCCCTCCTGCTCAGGGTCAGCTTGCTGCCCTCTCTCCCAGAGTATTTGTGGAAAGTGGTGACCATAGTGGTCAGGGCCTTCTCTAGAGGGGTCTCCATAATGATGTCCGACTCTGGAGGGGGAAGGAATGGGGCAAGTCATGTTTCCTGGGAAGCCAGACCTTCTCCTGCTCCTATCACTAGCCCAGCTTCCAGGCCCTCCCTCAAGAACCAGAGATGGGGACCTATGATGAAACCAAAACCCACCAACAAGTGGACCCAAATGTGTCACCACAGGTTCTAGTGAGACCCAAGGCACACTCAGAACAGCCAGAGCAGTGAAAGTAACCAGCCCCTAAAGGAGTCCACACACCGTCCTGCTTAGGGGGTGTTGGAAAAGGGCTCTAGGGACAAAGGGGTGATGAGATGACCTCCCCAGAAGAACTGGTGGCAGATGATGGAGGAGATAAGGAGGCAGGATTTCTCCCTGTCCCACCCAGCTCATTTTCCAGATGCCCGGCTTTGCCTGGTTGCCTGTCTCTTGATATCGGGGATTGTCCTATTATAGAAGTGGGGGAGAGAGCAAGGAGAGAGTCCAGGGGTTGGAAGGGGCTGGGGCTGGAACTGGGGGATGAGGTCTCAACAAGAAACAGGGCAGAGGTGTTTGGACTTGTCCAGCTGGTTTCAGTCTCCCACCCAGGGAACTACACAGACAGACTGGCAGTGAGGGGTGAGGGCCTCTGAAAATCTCCAGGATTGCCTGAGACCTAGATCCAGAGGTGGCGTAGAATGGGGCACAGCCACACCCACCCACGGGAAGAGGCAACCGGAGCTCCTGTGACTCAGACATGAAAACCACTTCCCCTTGAGGCAGGAAGGAGGCAACACCCAGGGAACTTGAGGGCTGCAGGTAAATCTGTGCCGAGTCCAGTGCAAGCAGGAAGAAGCCACTGGCTGTCACCTTCAGCCCAAAGCCCACCCTGAGGTTCTTGAACTGGACCTGTCATTAACCTCCCACCTCCCAAAAACCTTAGCTTCTCCCCACCTCCAGGAGACTCTGTCAGGACCGCAGCAAGGGTTTCTGGGTGTCTGCAGCAGCATCTTGGCTGGTTCTGACCCCCACTTGTCCCCCAAAACCCCTTCTTAGGAGATGCTGATAACCAGTTCCAAATGCCCTGCCCTCTCCTCCCTGAGCACATGCCCACTCATCAGGCCAGGTCTTCCTTGGTGGAGGTCACCACGGCTTTTCACCCTCTAGCCTCATTGCCCAGCTTGCCCCACCATATAGATGAGCAGGGAGCTCAGAAGCAAGGACTCACCAAGGAAGGAGAAAGCCAGAGAACCCACGCAGCAGAAGCAGCTCCCTCCCACTGCCCTCTGCCTTTATTCCCTCTCTCCAGTCCCCAGGAAACCAGGGGAGGGGCAGGGACATGAGGAGGCCCAGGTCGGAGCCTCCTGGAACAGGACTGGGAACAAAACCCCTCTGCCAATCTCACCTTCCTCATTTCCCAACGGAGGGGGTGGTGCTTACTGAGCACACCATGGCATACACAGCTTCAGTCCCGGAAGCTTTGTTTTCCCGAACAAAAACCAGAATTGACAACCTGATAGACAACAGGGCAGAAAAGGGGAAGAGGGGCGACCCTGGAAAGAAGACTAAGAGGTGTGAGCCAAACCCCCCCAGGTATCTCCCAGGCCCAGGCCTGCTCTCTACATTGGGTGCTCCCGCCCCCCACCAAGAACAGACCAGACACACCTCAAGATGGGACTCAGTGGGGGAAGATGGTTCTTGACAAGAGCATGGTCAAGGTCATTAGCTGATATGACTCCTAAGGTTTTTAAAGGGCTTTCAAATGAACGATTTCTCCCGAACCTCACTCTCCATGGGAAAGAACTGTCAGAGACCCTTGGAATGGAAGGCTGAGAGTCAGGGATTGGGGAGAGGGTCTGGGAAGGGTAGGGCCAAGTGATGGGTAGAGCTTGTGGACTGGAGGGAGCAGGTTCCACTGCAATAAGAAATTGGGTAATGGTCAGGGGGAGTTGCCTGTGTCCCAGGGGAGACTCAGACGTTGTTCTACCCCCAACCAGTCCAAGTCTAAGAACAGACCTGAGTTAGGGGCTCAACACCAATGGCTGCTGCAGTCCCACCCTCATCTGCCTGGGTTCTCCCCACTAAAGAGGCTGCAGGGGTGGTTGCCTAGCAACAGGAGTTTCTGAGGTAGAGAGTGATGCAGGAGGAGGCCCAGGGGAGGGCACGCCCCTAGATGATAGGCAGACTTGGGCAAGAGAAGGGGGAGGAGGAAAGCTTTTTCCTGGACCAAAATTCCACCCAAGTCTCTGCAGTACACTCTGAAGGAGTATCTGAGTCACCTACCCTACTCTTCTGAAGCTTCAGAGAGGAAAACATAACATGATCAGAAGAAAAGGAGAAAGCTTGAAAGGTCAAGGGGACAAAACCCTCCCTGCCTCTGGACTTGGCCTCTACTCAACTCCTCCTTAAAGGTCCCCATGCCACCCCAGCATGGCCTGGAAAGCTAACCTCAGCCTGTACACTGATGCCACTGGCTTTTAACCTAAGTAGAAGCAATGCCATGCCAGATATTTTCTTGGGGGAAAAATAATCTCAACTTTATCAGGTTTAGAATTTTGTCCAAAATGATGGCCACCTCCCACCATCTCCCTTACTCCCACCCCTGCCACTAACCTCCGCCCATCCCTTCAGAGGCCCTTTGTCCTTCTCTGAAGGAACATGATTCATAACTAATAACAGATCTCACTCACCCCAGGGCCTTTGGGGCAGACCCAGGGGGTTGCAGATGGACAATATTCTCAGGCTGCTGCCAATGGCCTGGTCACCCTCCACATCGCCTCCCTGATCTGACCATAGACATCCATCCTGGGGTTTGGAGCCAGGGCGCTGGAAGGTGGTGGTAGGGCAGGGCCTGGGCTATAAACATCGTGGCTGAGCCCTTCTCCACAGCCCTGCTCCCTCCCCGTGACTCAGCTCTTCCCCCCCACCCACCTCACCGCCAGGGCACCCAAACTCCTTTCCAGACCCCTACAGGGAGCAGATGTTGGCTTCAGTTAGAGGTCCTGCCAGGAACGAGGTTGGAGAGGTGGGAGGGACGAATACCTTGGATAAGTTCCCATAGCTGGGGAGGTCCAAGCCTCTGGGGGGCCTCGGGTCCCATCAGAGTCAACTCTGTCGCGCACACACGGGCGCGCGCACACACACACACTCACACAGTCACTCAGCATCCCTCCCCTACCTTCACTAGCCTTCTCTCCACAAAACTGCAGCCTACTCCCAGAGCTCCCATCCCCCGAAAGCTTCCACCCCATACTCCCAGAGAGTCTCAGACCATCAGTCTCGTAGCTTCCAAGAATCTTTATTGACTTGCTCAGGATCGTGCTTACATCTGGAGGAGCCCCGAGAGAGGCTCTGTTCTCACTGCCCGCAGGGCGGACCCCAGCTGGCAGGACCCCCACCCACATCTGGGAAGCCCTCATTTCTTCCGGGGCTGCTTATCAGGGAAGCCCTCAAAGAACTCATTGCACATCATGGCGATACAGGACAGGAAGACGCAGTACTCCTGGAAGTCCACCTCGTTGTCCTTGTTACTGTCCAGGTTGCTCATGAGCTTCTGGAAGGCAGCCTCATCAGTCCTTTTCTGTAGGGAGAGAGGCTACTGGTAGAAACAGGAAGTCTGGGGACAGAGCCAAGACTAGACCAGGCTTCCACCTGCAGGGGGGCTCAGGCAGGTGTGACCACTCATGGGGGACCCAGCTTTGGAACTCCAGCCCTCAGGGCCAAGCTAGGGCAGGAGGAGGGTTACCTGCAGGTGAGGAAGTCTGAGTACTTGGGTGCACCTGGAAAAGGGGACCACATCTCCCCACCGGGTCGTTTCAAGAACCCAATTTGATAATGGTCATGAAAGAAATATATGTATAAATTGCATAAAGTTTGATACAGATGGAGCTAGGATTGCTCAGAGGAAATAGGCGTGTGAGTGTCTCCATAGGTGTGTCTTCACAGGTGAAAACCAAATAAAAATTTTAAAAAATGGTTCTTTGCTGCAGTAATAGCAAGAGGTGGACTGCCCTGGTTCATTCATGCACCTCAACTTGGCACACTGACTATCTTGGGAAGTTATTTAGCTGCCTGGAGTGCAAATCGCCCATCTGTTAGGCGGTGCCAAGCCCCTGGCCACTGCCTGGCCCCTAACCATCTTTTCAGTACCTTTTCTGCTGGGCGCCAGGAAGTGAGTGACAGGTACTCACCATGTCTCCATGTCTCCACCCCAGGCACCCAGAGCAAGCGCCAACTTCCCCATCTCAGCAATACATGCCAGCTGTAGTCACTGCCCTGCAGAAAGACTGGTGCCTCCCCAGGGCCCTGTCCCTCCTCTCAGGGAAACCCCCCACAGGGGGACATACTTCTACACAGTAGCCACTCACCCCCAAGAAGCTGGGCAGCTCCCGGGTCAACAGGTCCTTTAGCTCTGACTTGTTGAGCTTGAACTTGTCACCCTCCTTGCCCGAGTACTTGTGGAAGGTGGACACCATCACATCCAGGGCTTTTTCCAGAGGGCACGCCATGGTGGCAGTCAGGATCTGGGGGTCACAGAGGTATCCTTATCTTCCCCACCCCACCCCAGCTATGCCCCACTCACTCCCATGCTTCAGGAGCACTTGGTGACACTGCTCCCACCACAGG
Organism: Aselliscus stoliczkanus; assembly: GCA_033961575.1. Lineage (NCBI taxonomy): Eukaryota > Metazoa > Chordata > Mammalia > Chiroptera > Hipposideridae > Aselliscus > Aselliscus stoliczkanus. Next base: position 105,672,964 of record CM066739.1, read on the forward strand.
AGGAGCTCCGAAAGGTGGGTCTCAGCTCCTAGCAGAGAGGGTGTGCACCATGGGAAATGCATGCTTCAGGCAGTGAACTCTTACAGGGCCCACTGCGCAGGCTCTGGATTTCAGGCAGCAAGCTCCCCCGGCCTCACTCAGTCCCTTCAGTCCTATAGCTCAGCCCAACCAGCCCGCCCAGCCCATTCTTCTCCCTCCCAGCACTGGGCGAGGCTGCTGGAGGCCTGCCGAGGAGCCTGCATGGAAAAAAACCCCGGGGTCTAGCATAGGGAGGGCAGGGTGAGGTGGCAGAGGCAGGGATGCAGGGGAGGGGTGGGGCGGCCAAGCGCTCTTGGGCTGGGCTGCTGGGTGCTGGGCGAGGCTGATGGCACGCTACCAGACAAAAGCCCACAGTTGCCTTCTGCATTTGCTTTGCTTCCCACCCCCGAGTCTGCACACACAGGTTTGTGCAACCCAGCAAACTCAAGCCAATGTGCATACCCACGGGTCACACGCACACCAACATACACTACAGCAACAAAACATGCTATATAGCTCGATTCCAGCCATCTGCATGCATCTTTCTTTTTGTTTTCTTTCTCTCTTGCACATGCACAGGCGCGCACAAACACATACATCTTACCTCAGAGCCTCCACATCGGAACATCACATCTGGACACATTTAGCACATCTGGCTCCCACCAGCCTCCCCTTCTGCCCTGAGCCTCAGCCTGATACCCCATGCGTGCCAGTCAGGCGACCACAACTCACCAGGCCAACAGAGAGGAAGTGCAGAGGAGAGAGGGTTGGAGAGACAGGAAGAGTGAGGAAAGCCCAGCGGTCTGACCTATTTATACCCTGGCCAGGCCCTGCCCATGGCAAAGGATGGGGGAGAGCAGGAGACAGCCCTCCGCCCAGCCTGTGCGATGCATGCCAGGGACCCCTCCACCAGCCCAGCCTAGAAACGCAGCTCCCTGCCCTAGGCAGCCAAAGACAGACAAAGGGAGAGCCCAGTGGGCACAGGCAGGGGCCTCAGCTCCCAGAGTACACAGCTCAACTGAGTTTTAGGGAGCTGGAGAAAGGGGCAGTCTGTGCCTGGAGCAGCGGTGACAGGGAGCAAGTTGTCCCACCCAGCAGCAAGGAAAGGGGATCCCGGGGTGGTGGGTGACAGGTGGGAAATTTCCCTGAAGGAGGGGACCCAAAGCTCAGTGCTTGGCACAGCTGATGCTGCCTTCTCCCCTCCCCAAATTGTTCTCTGCCATGCTGAGTGAGACCCAGGGCAGGAGCTGGGGAGTCTGGGAGGAGGAGCAGGCTACACCACAATGGAGGTACTGGGACCACCCAAGCTTGTCAGTGGGGAAAGGTCCTAGGTGAGGCAGTGATGGAGTGGGGAGTGGGAGTCAGGTGTGGGCCTCAGGGATGGTGTGAAGGTACTAAGAGCAGGTGGGGAGGGGAGGCTGTTAGGAGCGGGAGTTTAGAGTTGCAATGGGTGTCAGGACTGAAGAATGGGGTGGAAAGTTAGAGATGAAATGGCACAAAATGGGGGAGTCATGGATCAGGTTAACCCTTCGGGGTGGGGTATGAATTCAGGGATTGAGAAGGTCAGAAGTGGGGGTTAAGGCCCTCAGGTGATTGTGATTTTGGGGATGGGGTCTGCCTCCAGTCCTCCCCTGTCTGCTCCAAAGCAAGGCACCCCTCCTGGCAGTGGGACAACACCCTAAACAGACCTCAGACACCCTAATCCTATTAGAGCTACACAGTGGGCTCCCACAGCCCCGCCCCAGCCCCATGGCCCCACCCTCCGTTCAGATCATCCTGTCATGAGGACTGAGAGAGAGAGACATTGTCTTTGTGTCCACCCCCTCCTGCTGGACCCGTGACACCATTTTGGTTCTGCAGGTTCTGAAACAGCCCCGCCTCCTGTTTTCCAGTGGAAAAGGCCAGAGAGGAGCGAATCCCTCCAGGGGACTCTGCCCCCAGGCTCTGGCTGTCCTCTAAGAAAAACCAAACCACAGCCAAGTCACACTAGTTCTTTATTGGGAGTTGGGCAGGCGCATTCCCACCACATTCTCATTCGAGCACACTCTCTGCTGAGCCTGGACAGCCTCAAAGCGGCCCTGCCTCTCCCATCACCAGCCACAGTCGGGGAACAGCCGGTGGCAGCTCTGCATGTCACTAGATGTGATCCTGGGGACAGGTCCCTTCACATGTCCCCTGGCCTCAGGCAAAATGGGTTAAGATATCGGGGCAAACCTGGGAGATTCCAAATGGAGGGGGTGCAGGAGAGAGGGGAGGGGGTGTGGGCGACATGCCCAGCACCAGCCCAGGGCAGAGCTGGAGCAGGTCCCGAGCAGACCCTGAGGCAGAGATTACTAGGGGCAGGGAGGCTCTGGGGGACAGTCCTTGAAGTACTCGTGGCAGTAGGTGCAGAGGCAGGCCAGTGAGCGCACGTACTCCACAAAGTCCACCTCGCCGTCCTTGTTGGCGTCCAGGACACTCATGAACTTACTGTAGTCACACTCCCGAAACTCCGTCTGTGTATGGGGGGTAATTGGGGTCATGGAGGAGCACGATGTTTCACACAAGCTGCTTCCCTCCCCCCACTCCTGGGTGATCCCACCCATCCCAACCCACAGCCCTTCTGGGGGCCAACCTCACCGACCTGCTCTGATAACTCAGCATGCTGACTCCCCCTGCAATACTCCTTCCCAGATCATTTATGGAGCACCCACTATTGCTGCTGAGTGCCTACTGTGTGTTTCTTCACTGTGCTCTCACTCCATCCTCCCAACAGCCCTGCAAGGCAGCAGGTGTGACAAGGATTCCTGCCTTGTCACTTTCCTGCCTGGTCACTTTTCTGCCCATGGTCTGGCCTCCCCCACCTCCTTTTGTCCTCTGCTCAGAGCTTGTCCCAGATTCCTCTTTGCTGAGTCCAAGCAGTGCTTCCCCGCAGCCTGGGCACCCCAGGTGCTCACCGGGGTCCAGGTGGGCAGCTCCTTCTGTACCAGCTCCTTGAGCTCCGCCTGGCACAGCTTGTGCTTGTCCCCACAGCGCCCCGCGTATTCCTGGAAGGTGCACACGATGGCAGCCACTGCCTGCTCCAGAGGCCTGGCCATCCTCACTGTCACAGAACAAGGATGTGACCCACTGCATAGGGCCCCGTCAGCCCCCCTGCACCTCTGCGCTCCATGTTCCCAGAACTGCTCCCAGACCTGTCTTAATCTCTACCAGGCTTCCAGCCATACAAACGCCCCCCTCCTCTGAGCAGCCCTCCCTAACCACACCAGCACCTCCTAATCTATTTCCCTACTGCGCCCCCATTGTTATTTTCTTGGACAGGGGTCTCATTTCCCCAACATCACTGGAAACCCCTCAGGGAGCATGTCTTCTCCCCACCACCCTCCAAGGGGGACCCCTGATTTTCTCCACCTTTCCTCATCCCCAACACCCAGGAAGGACTCAGTCCCACTCAGCATCACCCCACAACAAGCAGCTCCCAGACCTGGAAGGCTCCTCTCCTTCAGGACCCCAGAGCCTTCCGTAGGAACTCGTTCACCCCTTACCCAGCGATATCTGTCCTCAGGCCCTTGGCAGAGCTGGGCATTATCAGGGAAGGTCAGGTCTGAGAGGCACCCTCACCACCTCACCACCCCTCACCATCCCTCCTCCCCCAAACTCAGGGGAGCTTCATCCAGAGGGGATGCTCCTAGGATCCTCTCTGCCTCTTGCTAGCTGTGCAATCCTAGGTGAGCCACTTATCCCTACCTGGGTCTCTGGGAGCCTTATCTGTAAAGTGGGGTTAATCCCGCCTCACAGGCCTAGTTGGGCGAGCAAGCTCAGGTATTTAACTAATCTGTGATCTGCCCCATCCTCCTGACCCCTGGGGGTCTTGAGACAGAAGGCTAATAAGGGTATCCTGTTTTGTTAGAGGGGAAGCCCTTCCTGGAACTGCGCACCCCACCTCTCCCCATTCCACTGGGCCCTTCCACCGCCCTGTTGGGAGGACTCCTCCAGCCTGGTGAAACCCTGAGGCAGCCAGGAAGACAAGTGTTGTTTTCATGTGAGCCCAGTGACTCACTCCGGTTCCCCCAGGGGACAGAGTCTTACAACAAGGCAGTCAGGGCCAAGCCTCTCCCCCTAATAAATTCCCCTCTGCTGGGCCCTTAGAGCAAATGGCCAGCATGGTTGTGGCTATGGGAAGGGGGACAGAAAAGGGGTGATGGGACCAAGCACTTCTTGGGGTCTAACTCTTTGTGACAGCCCAGGACTGGAACAGGCAGTCCGGGTTCCCAGGAGAGGAAAGGGCCATGATTCCAGGGACTAAGTAATCTCAGAGGTACTCAGCTGCCCTTCTGGGCTCCTGCCAGCCTGCCTGGCGCCACCACTACTGCTTTTCCAGAAGCTCGGTGACTGGAAACCCGAGGGAATCCTCTGTTCCCCGTGCACCCTGGCCTGTCTCAACCCGCTGGGAGAAAGAAGGAAGGAGGCAAGAAAAGAGGAAGGGAGCTAACTCAGGGTAACACCAGTGCTTTCAGCCCATTGGTCCCTCCGCAGAGCCAGACCTCAGCCCTGTACATCCCTTAACCAAAACTTCCCGAAAGCCCCTCACCATACAAGAGAACCTCTGAGTTCAGCATATCTGACTTCCCTCACCCCATCAGTCCTAGCTGTCCCTCCGCCCTCATGCCTACACCCTGGACCAGGGGTCCAATCTTGCACTACCCAACAGCCGGTCCAGAGCAGGACCCAAGCAGCTGGCACTCACCAATGGGGTTGGCGGTTCAGCTGTAGGAGCCTAGAGACAGCACAGCACTATTTGTAGTCTCCCAAGGAAGGAAGAGGGCAATTATGGGGGGGCCCAAGTAGGTCAAGCCCCGGGGGCTTCCCTGCCTCCTTTCCTGGACGTCCCTATTACAGGCCCAACCGCCCACTACCCAGGCATACATCAAAGCCCAAGTCTGAACCTCAGACACTGCACCCCTTCATTCCCCCTCTGCCCTCCCCCAGAGCAGGAAACTGGGACAGCCTCCTGCCTGTCCCCTTCTGTCACAGGAGGAGACAGGCTGGGCTAGTCCCTCATAACCATCCCCTAGCTCCTCACTCTGAATAGTCACCTGAGAATACAAAGTGGGAACACATTCTAGCCTGGCATAAGTTTGTACCTCCAGAGAAGCCCTGTGCTAGGGGTTCTCCTACTGGGGCATCTGGGTAAGCCCTTCATTTACAGATGAGAAGGTGGAGGCCATGGGACACTCTGTGCCTGACCTCCAGATGTGTGTTTGGTAGCTTTGGGTTGGAAATTGGTTGCTTCTCTGGGGAGAGAATCTGTAGGATGTGTTGGGGAAGAAAAAGTTTCCTTCTGCCCTTCCAGGTTCTTTAGCTGATCTAAAAATCAAATTAACATAAGACAGATTAACAGGAGAAACAAATTTAATTTCATACGTACGTGTGGCGGTGGGCCTCCATAAGAATATGAGACCCACAGGCAGTCAGGTGGTTGTGGCTTATGTGCTCTTCTGAACTAAGTAAGGGAAGGGGCTAGGGGTCTGGACTTCAAAGGGGAGGAAGGCAATTCACGTGGCGATGGAAAAGCAAATATTTACTGGGCCAGGAAGAGACAAGGGGACACAAAAAGGACTCTATCTCCAGTCCCTGCTGATTTTCCTCCCAACCTACCCTACATTCTTTGTAGATCCCTCTGATGATCCTGCTTTTCCTGGACCAGGCCCTTTACCTAAATTGTTTTAGGCAGTTAAGGGGAAGGTAAAAGCGCTTTCTTAGGCTTTGGGGACTCCATTGTCTTTAGCTCAAAATATTCAACTGCCAAGGGTGGCACTTGCTGGGGGAATTCTCCTTCCAAATGCCTACAGATGACTTTGATGCACAGCAGGAAGGTGTGTTTTGCTCCTAGGGGCGCTTGCAGCCGTCTAGCCTGAGTTCTCTAGCCACCCTTCACCCCCTCCCCACTCCCAAAGTGCCGTGAGTGGCTGTGGACTGTGGACTCCTGCGTGGGCTGCCTGGGACTAGAGCTCAGCCTCCCTGTTCCTTGCAGTTCCATGGGGTGGGGTGGGTTTCCTGTGGCTTTTAACTTAAGCGAGTAGCCCTTTAGGGTCCCAGCATGATGGCGGGCGTTCCCCTTGTCTCCCCTCCTCGAGTGAGCCCTGGGCCTCAGCTCCATCTTCTTCACTCCACAAACCGTCAAAGCCAAAGGTCATTTTGGCTCAGTTTCGCCAATGCCTTCAGGGCACAAAGGGCCCTGGTGCCCTGCTTGCCTCCTGGAGTCTGCTTTCACTGAGTTTCTGATCTCCCCATTCCTTCCTGCCTTGTCAGCTCTTCAATACTTTGAAAAATATATTTTTATTTTTATTTTTTTCAAATTCTATCCAGCATTTTCTGTTATTGTTTTTAGCTGGAGCAGGCATAGACCACTATATTACCAAAAATGGAAACCCCTTCTGAAGAGGTTCAGAACAGGCTTCTCCAAGATGTGTCACTTGGGCTTGTGAATTATTTTGAGCTGAAAGCAACAGAGACCCTGTGGGATCACGAAATATTTTTACCTCTCCCTTAAACAACTTAAATTAGAAGCCTCATCCATGCTAAGAGTTATCACTAACAATTACTTCTATGACCCATCTAAATGGCAGTGCAAACATCTAATTATTGAACACCTGCTCTTTTCATCATCCCACCTATGACCCTCCCCACCTCTAAAGCCCCAAGGCACCTTACCTCATCCTTAGCTCAGAACATCATATGTGCCTCAATTTAACTTTCTGTCTCTGAACCTCTCGTGTATGTGGGATTCCCATATATATGTATGTAATTAAATTTGGCTATTTTCTCTTGTTAATCTGTCTCATGTCGATTTAATTATTAAACCAGCTGGGAGAACCTAGAAGGGTAGAAGAAAGTTTTTCCCTCCTCTCACTTCATGTCACTTCTCCATTCCCTCCCTCATCCCTGAGCCTGAGAGACCCCTCCCCATTTCACAAACAGAGAACCCAGGACTCAGATGAGTGTGGGAAGGATAGGAGGGGTCAGCTCCCAGGCCTCTGAGGGAGCCCCAGTGCTTGCAGAGGCAACCAGAGAAAAACTAATAACTTGAGGTCACCAGGGGCCCCAGTGCCCAAACCTTACCTGTGCCATCTTCTCCTTGAAGACCCAGCCCCTCTGGGAGAGCAACAGGGAGGGAAGGGCGAGCTGTGGTAAGTCCTGTTTTATAGGCAAGGAATTATGGGGAGTAAGGCACAGAAGTGAGGGCCAGAATGGAGCAGCAATTAACTCAATTCTAGGTCAAGCACTTATTCTCATCTATGATTTCCCAGCTCCACCACCAGTTACCTCCCAGAAGCAGGTCATCCCCCCACCATGGGCCTCATTTTCCTCACCTATCAATCATTGAGGATAATAATGGTAACCACTTCATGGGATTGCTGTGGGGCTTCCATGAGTTAATACCTACAAAATCCGTAGATAAGTAGAGCCTAGCACTCGTTATCATGTGAGGAGTTTAAATGCCAACTTATTTAAGCCACTGTAAGTCAGGTTTCTTATAACCTACAACTGAAGACATTCCTTACTGGTAGAGAATTTGGTAATTAGAAGTGAGATCCATCAAAAAAAACAAACAAAAAACAAAAAAACCTAACAATGTGGAATCAGACAAAGAGAGGAAAGAATAGAATATGAGGACCTAATCTCTGCAGGCTGGAAAGGTGGTGACCTTGTTATGAGATGGCAAAGCATTTGGTCAAACTATCATCTGATTATACATAATATATGGCCAGCCAGGATACAACTTTAGGGGAGATGGTAGGAAAAATCAGAATGTTGATATAAACTAGCTCCTAGTAGCTTTCAGCAGAGACCAACAGGGGAGGAATACACTCCAACAAGAGCTAGCCAATCTGAAAGCAGACACAGAGAAGAAAGCCAGATTTGCTGAAAACACGGACCCTGCCTTACGCTGACATCTGACAAGAAGTCCTAATAGGAAGCTTTGCTGGTTGATCAACTAAGGTATGTCTCTTGAGCAGATCCTAGTACAACCAGTTGCTCACAGTATTGAATGTCAAGGTCTATCCTTTGTTCTGAGACTAAATCTTTCCTTCTTTGTTAGAATATTCTCATTTTATGAAATGATAGCATTTCAGCAGTATAGCATTTGCCTTTTTAAATAGCTTTATTTGTCAAAAAAAAAAAAAAAATGTTAGCCAACGATCTCTACTTCCAAATTTTTACTGGTATTTGAAATCCCAAAGTGTGGGACCTGAGGCACAGCTGTGGCCTTGGGGAGACTTCAAGGAGAGTCAGGGCCCAGAAGGGGATTGGGGCTAGGAGGCCCTCCATTTCCAACACTCCAGCTGAGCCAGCCAGGGCATCACTGAGTAATTAAAGTATTATTGACAAACAAAAACATTTATTGAGTACAAAACTAAAAGGGAGAGAGAGTCCTCCTGGGCCCAAGAGACCAATGGCAGGGAGCCGAGATCTCCGTTTCAATGACGGTCTGGGGCACCTTGGAAGAAGTCATTGCACATGACGGTGACAAGGGCCAGAAAAACAGCGTACTCCTGGAAGTCCACCTGCTGGTCGCTATTATCATCCAGGTTGCCCATCAGCTTCTTCAGGCCCTCCTCGTCCACCTTCTCCTGTAAGCAAGAGAGAATGGAGTCACCGCCAGGCCACTCTCCACCCCACCTCCATCTCTAACACTCACTCAGAGGTCAGAGTCCAGCTCTCCCTCTGCACTTGGCAGCCCGGGAGCTACTAAGCGACCCCGTGAGTGAGGATAGATGGACGCTCATTGGTGAAAGCCAGCCTCCAGCTCTCCCTGTTGGGAAATGAGGAGCACGCCAGGCACCCACTAAGCACAGGGTCCCCACAGAATTCCAGTGAGGTGAGCATCATAAACCCATTTTGCTGATGAGGAAACAAAAGCTTTTCAGAGCCACCACTCCCCATCACCAGCAAGGTGAATTCAGAAAAGGTATTAATTCTTGTTAATACCATTCAAAATGAAACCAAGTTAGAAACATTTAACCCCAAAAAAATTCTTTAAAGCAAAGAAGGACATGCTTCATATGTTCAAAGCCTAAGACCTGATTTTGGGATTATCCCGGAGTCAGTATGGGGAGGGCAAATTGAGGGTTGACTGCATTTTCCTGCAAAAGTCTCAGGGTGTGTGTCTTAGCTGGGCTTTTCTCTCCCAACACACCTTAGTTTCGCATGTAAATATCAAAAGTGTTTCTGAGAGAGAGCGCGCGCTATGTGATCTTGAGCCAATCATTTCCCCTCACTGGGCTCTGGTTTGCTCAACGCTCCAAGAAGGGGATTGGACAGATGGACCCTGAGGACGCTGACAGCACATCCATTCTCTGGAAAGCTACAGGGAACAGGCAGCACCAGGGCTCTCACACATGGGCCTCCCTCCCACCCTGGTGAGGCTGTGAAGGGCCCTGCCCCACCCCAGTGTCTGCATCACCATCCCCAGAGGAGGGGAGGAAGGATTTTACCTGCACCCTGCGCCCACACACCAGGACCCACCCTGCCGCAGGCCGGCCCCACTCACCCCCACAAAGCTGGGCAGTTCCTTGTGCAGAAGATCCTTCATCTCCCCCTTACTCAGTTTGAACTTGTCGCCCTCTTGGCCAGAGTACTTGTGGAAGGTGGCGACCATCACAGCCAATGCCTGTTCCAGGGGAGTGGACATCTTGGATCTGGGGGCAAAGGGGTGGCAGGTGATGGAGATGCCTCAGCAGTGCAGGATGTACTTCTGTCCTCATGCCCCAAACTGCCTCTCTAGAGCCCTGTCTGAATGGGCAGGCAGGGGCTGCATCTCCTCCGCAGAATGTGGCCCCAGGGCAGGTCTCGCACCTCCACAGATGCTAAGCCTTTCCCTGTGTTTGGAAGTCACGGAGGGCAAGGCCTCATGTCTCCTCTGATCACACTTGGGGCACACCCCTGAGGGCAGGGCTCCCCCTTTGAGTGTCTGTGGGAAGGGAAATGACAGGGTGACCAGGGGTCCATTTGGCTCCTTCCCCAAGCCAGTGGACCCTGTGCCAGCACTGGGGCAATAGGCATCTCCACGGGATCCTTAGTAGGGGCTCACTGTGCTTTGTCTGTAACCATGGCTACTGCCTAGGGGTACAAGTTTCCCTGAAGAGTCCTTTCCTTCCTCACCCTACCTCACATGGACTCCTAAGGCCAGAGGCTGTCATTTTCCCATCTAACTAGAGCTCCCTCAGGCAGGGATGTTTCCTCCCTCAGACTAGGGGCCCTCAGGGGGTGGGGAATCTGTGTCCCCTGAGCCAGGCGGTGCTTGTCTCTGAAGACAGGGTTTGGGTAGGATGAGAGCAACTGAACACCCTCCCCACCAGGAAGGCTTCTGTTGGGCTTGGAATTGAAGAAATGAAACATCCAGTGCCCTGGGATCAGAATCTGGGGACATAAGGACAGAACTCGAGAGTCCTCTTTCCTAAGACCCTAACTCTGAGAATGCTCAGACCAGCCCAGGAGGGTTAAGCAGGTCCAAGGACTTGGCCAGGGGAGCCGGGAACTGGGGCAAGAAAAACCTGGATCCATCCTGCCACCCCTGCCTCAGCGGGGTGGGAGAAGACAGGAAGTGGCAGTAGGCAGTGGACCCACTGCTCAGGCGGGGCAGAGGCCCAGAGGCCGGCACACTCAGATCCCTGGCTCTGGCCTTTATTCCTGCCAGAATCCAGGACTTTGCCAAAAACAAAAACCAATACCAAACAAACTCAGAATTCCATTAAAGCAACCCCACCCCACCACTTACACACACACACACACACATGCACACACACACACACACACACACATACACACACACCCCTCCTACTCCTAGGCCCAGACCCCCAAGAAGAGCCTCTAGACTGAGACACCCACATTGAGACCCCCAGAGGAGTCCTGAGACTGAGACTCAAGAAAAGACCTCAGAGTAACCCCTAAACTGAGATTTCATAGAGGAACTGGGAAAAAACCCTTAAACTGATACTTCACAGAAGCTCCCCTCAAATGGGAGAGACCCAGAGAGGCCGCAGGCTGATTCTCCAAGGAAGAGAAAAGTATGGAAAGAAAGATCAGGGCAAAGGACAAAGGGACACGGGCAGAGACCCATGAAGGCGCGCTCCACACAGTCGTTCCCCCCCACCCCCGCCCCGCAAGACAGGTACTCACCAGACCAGCAGGCAGAGAGACCCAGGAAGGAAAGGAAACAGCCAGGTGCCCAGAGTGGGGGTTTATATGCCAGCACTACTGGCCCTCAACTTTATGTTTTAAGGAAATGGAACCTGTCTTAACCTGAACCAGCCAAAGCCTGGCCTCCTGCCACCCCCACCCACTCCGGCCTGGCCCCCTCCCTCCTAGAGACTGTGAACTCTGCCAGCAGTTAGAGGAGAGCTTTGGGCCAAAAGACAGCCCCTCAGCCCACCCAGGCCATGGGGGTTCAGGGAGTGTCATGGGGAAGGGGCAGCCTGGCCCCAGAGTGAGGGGAGATAGCTATTGTTTGTGAGGCCTGGAGACTCATGCCAGGCCTTGTTCTCATGCCATGCCTGTGAGTCATGGCTCATTTGTGTATCAGAGGCTGCAGGCACACAGCAGGTCTTCCCAGGCATGTGCGTGTGTGGCGGGGGAGGGGCAGTATGGGACTCCCTCAGAAAGCCGGGGCCAGAGAAGGTTGGTGGGGGACATCAGGAAGAGGACAACTTCATGGATTGGGGCAAAGTTACTTATTTTCTTTTTTGAGGGCAGTGTCACTGGCCTTCATATGTGGGACCCGAACTGGGGCCGCTGGCTGCCCAAGCCAGCGCTCAACCGCCACGCCACTTGGCCGGCCCAACAAAGTTACTTTTAATAGCTGCCACCAGAATACCTGTTATGAGGTAAAGAGGAACTTGAGTGTGCTTAATAAGACCTCGAAAGATGCACTTTGGGTAGGAAAGGGTATGAGAGGAGACAGAGAAGCAGTGAGAGATGGAGATGGCTTTCCTTACAATCGCCATTGGGTGAGAAACAGTCTGTGGGGAGTGTTAGGAAACCCGGAGCTGAAAGGGAGAACAGAAAACTTGGGTCTCCTCTTCTCCAGCCCGGGAGATGGGTGAGTGAGGAGGGGCTAGACAGCTTTCCAAGCCAGGAGGCCAGGCCTGGGGCACAGGCCACCGGCCCTGGCCTCCCCACCTCTGCCCCCACCACTCCCTACACTCAGAGACAGGCAAACACTGTGCCAGTTCAGGACCCAGGGAGAGGGTCTCAGGGTAGAGCAGGCTTCAAGCTGCCTCCTCTCGGGGGCCCCCCTGGCCTACTGCTCTTGGTCTATCCCCAACCCTATCTGGGCACCACCCTTCCTGTGGGCTCAGCTATCCTCCCCCTTCCAGATGTCCAGCGGCTTCTTCCCCTCCCCCAGCTTCCTCGAGTCCTAGGTGACTCACTGGTGGGCCAGGCCCAGATGCCCAGGCAGTGACTCAGCGGCATCGCCCTTCTCCCCCAGGGCCAGGGAAACCCCAGTCCAGGCTGGGAAGCGAGTGCTGGCATGGAGACCCTTCACGGGCCCATCCTGGGGAGCTCTGGGTTTCGACACCCCAGAGAAGCTCAGACTGAGAACTGACTAGGAACAGACATGAAGCCAGGCTGGTCTTTTCCTGGGAGTCACTGTGGGATTTGGGGGCCATTTGAGCACTGCAGATGAAGTCAGGCCTCAGGGCTCCAATAGCCTCTTCTACACAATTGCACACCACCCAGTGTCCCCTCCTCCCCAAGACACTTGAACCCCTCATGCTACTGCCTTTCCCCATCAAAACCTATTTCACATAGAGCTTAGAATAAAAATCCTTCACACTGAGTGTAAGGACCATTGGAGTGTGAGGGATGAATGAAGAAAACAAGATGAAGTCTTTACAGCTAAAATGGAGTCTGTAGTCAGCTGACAAAACTGGTTCAAACCAAATGGGCTGAAGCATGAGGAAAAGGTTTTATTTTACTTTAACCTGCCTGAGGTCTTAAGTCGTGCATCTGTGCCTGGGAATATAGAAATTCTTACAGATAACTAACTCTCTGAAAGACTGAGGAAAAAACGTTCACGTGTCCAGATGGCCTGACAGCCATTATCCAGACCACTGGACATCTGGATGTCACCATCACAGATCAATCCAGAGGCTAAGAATGCAGGACTGATTCTTCTCAAGAATGTACTTTTTCCTATAAGAACTCTCAGCTTTTCTTTCTTCTTCAGAATGCTTTGGGTATTGCCTAGTTGTGTTTTCAATTTGTAAATCCTAAGACCCTTGAATAAATCTTTGTCATTTATTTCTAATGCAAGCCCCTGACTGTGCTCGTTAGCAGATGCAATGCATTTTTTTCACAGCACTTCTTCCGCTTTAACTGAAGACTTTAGCAGATACCTCTGCTCTCAGATGTCCCCCTCTCCCCGCCCTTCCACGAAGCCCAGCAGTGGGGTGCTCAGGCTCTGGACCCCATCTGCTTTCCAGTCTCTCCTGCATATATCCTAACTGTCTCACTCATTGTGCCTTGAACACACGGGATACTGCACCTGATGTGGCTGAGACCATTTGCTTATGCTGATCCGAATGTGCAGAAGGATGCCGTTGAAATCCCACCTATCCTTCCAAGGCCAGTTAAATGCCACCAGTTCATGGAGGCCCAACCAGATTCCTTCTCTACCTGCTGTGTTCCATACAAAGCACTCCTTTTGTACCATTCTGCTCTAGATTGAGTCACCTGTGAGCGGGTGCATGTCTTCTCTTGCCTTCAGCCCCACATGGTAAGCTCTCCAGACGGTGACTGGATCTCATTTATTTCTGCATGAGTAAAAGGTATCTCCCACGCCAGGTGCCAACCAATGTTTATGGTTACTGAATGGCAACGGCAGGGGAGGGGAGAGAGAAGGGCACTAGGGGTAATATTTAGGAGGCAGGGGGCCTTCTCACATCCCCAAGTTATGCTACCAAGTAATAACTTCTCTTCTGGATCCCAGGAGTAGAACTCAGACATTGGGTTGGAAAACAGAGCTTCACTGAGCTATAAATCCCTGAAGAGTGACCACAGGAAACATCTCACTCCAGGGACCCAGTGAGGAAGGGAGCTGAGCAAATTCCCCATCCGGCAAAGAAGGAGGCAGGAGGGAGAGACACAGAGGCAGTCAGATGGAAACTGGGAGAAAAAGTCAGAGAAAAAATAGTCACAGAAACAAAGAAAATATGTGTGTGTTGCGGGGTGAGGAGGGGAAGAGGGAATTAGATGCAAGGAAGGGAGGAGTCGCTGGTTACTAAGGGCAACATCTAGAGGCCTGTCCCTAACCTAGAAACTGAGGCCAGGGAGTGCCCATCAATTGGTCATATACCTGAGACTGGTGAAAACCACATTAATTTGCCACTAACTGCTGTGTGATCTTGAGCCATAACCTCCCCCTCGGCAGAACGGCGGGGGGGGGGGGGGGGGCGGTGGATAGGATCAACCCTAGAGCCCAGTCTCCCTCTTCATTCTCCACTTCTCCATGAAGGCAGAGAAGAGGCACGCACACAGGCAATGGGCACATCCCCGGCAGTGACTCTGCCCATGCCCGGTCCAACACACATGGGCGCGCATGCACGCACACGCACGCTTGCCAAAGGTTTTTCACCAACAGATGCTGGTTTTTGCCCGCCTGATTCATGCCCCCTGGTGGTGGAGATATGTCATTATAGGCTGGTTTCTCCCGGCCGTCTCTCTTCCCCTTCCTCCTGTCCCGATTGGCCAGCCCTTACCATGCCGGCTTCCTGATTCACCCAGGAGGAGGCAGTACAGATTCACCCCCACGAAGCCTTCCCACACCCACACCCTTCACACCTGCCTCACATATAAGGTATTTCCTGGACAGTCCCCCCTGAGCAGCCCAGGTGGACTTATGTATGGAAGCCAGATGTGTGGAACCTACTTTAAAGTCTTAAAAAAGGGGATAGGAGGGAACCAGGTGGCAGAAGTCAGGGTCTGAATGAACACTGCCTACCCAATCCTTTCCCCGTGGCAGTTATGTGCAAAGAGAAATGCCCTCACTATTCCGGCCCCAGGTGTAAGTCCTGCGTCCCCTCTGACTCATCGTGGGACCTCAGGTGGGTTGCACCACATCCATGAGCTTAGACATTTTCACCACAAGCATCCCTTTTATTACCCCTCTGCCCTCAGAAATATACTTTGAAACATGTGCTCATAACAAATTGCACTAAATAATTTAACTATCCCCTGATACCATGAGAGTGTTTTCACAGTGGACCAGGTCATTCTGGATTTGCCATGTGTAATGGGTTTGTGCATGTGACATTATGGAGCACCTACTGTGTAGTAGGTGATTGCCTACAGAGGGTGCCAAAAAAATGTATACACATTTTAAGAAAGGAAAACTATATTAAAATTGTAATATTCAATATATACCAATAACAAAAGATGAATACAAATCATGTTTGATTTCTGCAATTACAAGAGATGCTCAAAGTGGTTCCCATCAGCTTCCAGACACTTCTGATTATGGTGAACTGCTTGAGCAACGTTGACCAAAGTGTCCACTTGTATACATTTTTTTGGCACCCCTGGTATTATCCTTTTTTTTTTTTTTTTTAAGATTTTTATTGGGGAATTGGGGGAGGCGAACAGCGTTGGGTAATCGGGGAAGGGGATCAGACAAGTTGCTGTCCTTTTGTTTTTCAGTCTAGTTGTGGAGGACGTTGCTTCACTGGCCTATGTTGGTATCGTCATTGCGTTCTTCCCGGGCGAGGCAGATCAGTCGCCGGCCTCTGGAGGGCTGCTCACTCCGGCTGCCGGCCACCCACTGTAGCTTATGGCAGCCCACTGCAGCACAGGCCGCAGCCCACACCATCACTGGGACTCACGCAGCCCAGCTCCAGGTTGAGCTGCTGTTCACCATCTTAGCTGTAGAGAGCAGCGTCACTGGCCCTCATATGTGGGATCCGAACCGGGCCCACTGGTGTCCCAAGCCAGCTCTTAACCAATGTGCCACTTAGCCTGCCCATATCCTCTTTAATTTACACAACAATCCCAGGAAGTTGGTAGAATCTTACCCCATTTCACAAAGGAGGCAATTGAGGCTCAGGGAAGTTTGCAAAGTTCAGACAATTAAGGAGGCATGACTTAAACACAGGTAAACCTCCTTTACAAGCCCCAGTCATTGAGAACCCCTGAAAGCCCTAACTTTCCAATTCCTACTCAGACCAGCCTTTGTGTCCCTGCCCATCCTGTCTCCACTCAGCCCCACAGTGTCATTTCTCAACCTGCCCCGGTGCCAAGGAGCCCATGCTGTCCACCTTCTCTGGTCTGGCATCTTCAAATCCTGTTCCCTCTTGTCTCCAAATGCACTACGGCCTGATTTAAAATAAGCTTAAAAGAAACCTTCCTCAGATCTCCCACCTCCCTTAGCCCTCCTCTTTGCCACAAGTAACATCACCATCCATCCACCCAATGACCCAAACCAGAAACTTGGCTGTCCTGCTACCTCCTGCTTCCCCATCACTGCCCTCCAGGTGTCGGGTTAGCCGACCTACAGGTCCTGCCATCTGCATACCACTGAGCTCTGTGATCCCTCCTCATCACTTTGCCGTTGGACTCCTGCAAACACACCTGGACTCTCCTCCCACCTCTACCCTTGTCCCCACTTTGGCCCCTTCTCAGCTCTGCCACCAGGATGATCTCCTTAAAATTCAAATCTGACCACGTCATTCCCCAGGTAAAAACACTGAGTGAACCTCCATAACTTTCCGGAGAAGGCTACCTACCGAGCATGACACACCTTCTCAGGCACGTAACTCCACTGCTGCCTCCAAATCTTTGGCTACGCCATTCATTCTCTTGGAAAGCCCTTCCTGTCAATCTAATCACCTTTTTTTTTTTTTTAAGATTTTATTGGGAAATTGGGGTAGGGGAACAGTGTTGGGGAATTGGGGGAGGGGACCAGCCAAGTTGTTGTTCTTCAGTCTTGGTTGTGGAGGGCACCAGTCGCCATTCTGGCTTCCCGTTGGCAACTCCTGGCCTCTAAGTTCAAGGTGCTGTGTTCAATCTTAGTTGCAGATGAGCATAGCCACCATCATCCCATGCAGGAATCGAACCAGCAGACTTGTTGTTAAGAATGCAAGCTCTATCCTCTGAGCCATCCAGGCGGCAGCTCAGCTCAAGGTGCCCAGTCCAGTCTTAGTGGTGGGCGGGCGTAGCCCACCATTGAACAAGCAATCTTGTTATCACACACCAGCTGAGCCACCCTGCCCCCTGTTGGCAGTTCAGTAACAGCTCAGCTCGGGCGCAGCATTCACTTGCCCACGTGGGAATTGAACCAGCAGCCCTGTTGCTCAGATCACGCACTCTAAGTCAGCTCATAACCAACTGAGCCACTCAGCTGGCCCCTAATCACCTTTTAAATTCAGCTCATGGATCACCTCCTCTGTGCAGCATACCTGAATCTACTTCCCAGCCTCCCACACACCAGAACGCATGAGTGTGCGCATGCGCGCACACAGTGAGGAGGGCCCATGGACCTTTGCAGTCCCTTGCCCATCGCTCTGTAACAGCACCTTCTACATTTAATTGTCATTATTTATTTATGTGTCTTCCCACTAGACTGGACTACTGGGAAATAGACACTGAGTATTAATTCCTACTATCCCCGATGATACAAAGCAGGTGTTTGGTGAGTGTCCAGATGGGGGCACCAGTGCTATCCCTCACCGCCACCAGGCCATAAATCCTCTACCCCGCCCCTGAATCTTCTAAAAGCTGACTTGCTATATCCTATGGACCCAGAGCTCTCCGGGGGCACCAGAAGCTTCCATCTTGCCAAAGGCAGCGTTTTGGGGAGGGGGCAATTTAACACCAGCCTCCTCAGAAGGGCCCTTCGGAGGGAACAGCCATTCCATTGCTCTCTCCATCACTCCCTCCCACTTCTGAAGGAAGAGGTGGGATCCCTGCCCCTTCCAGGCTGCAGTTCCCTCTTTCTCAACCAGCATGCCCCTCCCCCTCCTCACCTTCCAGGTGACTCCACCACTCCAAGGGGCAGGGTGCAGCTGGGCAGCTGCTTTCTGTGATGAGAAGGGGAAGGTCAGTTCAGGAAGCAGTAAGATTGGAATATAAAGATCTTTTCGGGGGCCAGCCGAGTGGCGCAGTGGTTAAGAGCTGGCTTGGGACTCCAGCGGCCCTGGTTCGGATCCCACATACATGAGGGCCAGTGACACTGCCCTCTAAAAAGAAAAAAAAAAATCTTTTCGGTTTCAGTTCCAAATTACATTCTCTGGTCCAGAGCTTAGATTTGGACATTCCCTTGGAACTCAAAGAGAGGGGGTGTGAAAACTCAGCACCCTCTGAAACCCCAATACGCAGGCCTCCTCCTTCTTGGCCCTTCCGTTGCCATCTACACCATTAACCAGGGTCATTCTGCAGGGGATTTGGTCAGGAACAAACCACTCCTTGTGCCCTCAACGTCCAGCCACCCCCATTACCATTTGTGTCCTCAAAAAAGCAGGCTCGGGCCAGCTGAGTGGCACATTGGTTAAGAGCTGGCTTGGGACACCAGCGGCCCCTGTTCAGATCCCACATATGAGGGCCAGTGACACTGCCCTCTACAGCCAACAATAGCTCCACCTAGAGCTGGGCTGCGAGCCCCGGCGACAGTGTAGGCTGCAGTCCCTGCTGCAGTGGGCTGCCATAGGCTACAGTGAGTGGCCAGCAGCCAGTGTGAGCAGCTGGCAGCCAGCGTGAGCTGCCAATAGCCGTGATGAGCAACCATCCAGAGGCCAGCAACTGATCTGCCTCATCCGGGAAGAGCACAATGATGATACCAACATGGGCCAGTGAAGCAACGTTCTCCGCAACTAGATTGAAGAACAAAAAGACAGCAACTTGTCTGTTCCCCTCCCCCAATTCCCCAATAAAATCTTTAAAAAAAAAAAAAAAAGCAGGCTCACAGGAGCACAACCACTTCTCTGGGCCATTCCCTACGCTACTGGACCTCAGGTTTGGGGACTCGCTTCCACAACCCACAACTCCTTACAGAGAGCCAGTGTATAGAAGCCTGGGCCCACTGCCTACTCCCAACACACTCAGCCCTGGGTGTCAGGCAGTCTGGGTCTCAGGCTGGGCTCTGTCATTTGCCAGAATGGTGGGTGGAGGGTAGAAAATGTCACTTGGTGAAACGGGTGCTAACAGCAATCAACATAAAACGGAGTGATTAACAACCTTCCCAGAAACACCCAACGTGAGAGATATGTTCTGATGTGTTCTGACAAACTCAGGGAAGCTTTGCAAATCTCAGAAAGGGACTGAGGGCAACTTCAGAAAAAAAAAAAAAAAAGGTGACTCAGGAGAGTGAGCAGTGATTTTTTTTTAAATTATAGGGTGTTGCTCACAAGGAAGTGGTTGGTTTTTTTTTGGTTTTTTTTTTTTAGGGCAGTGTCACTGGCCCTCATATGTGGGATCCGAACCAGGGCCACTGGCATCCCAAGCCAGCTCTTAACCACCATGCCACTCTGCCTGTCCCAAGGAAGTGGTTTAAAGAGAGACATTTTATGAAATCAGTGTGTAATACTAGGAAATGGTTAGAGCAGAGAAGTTGTTTATTCTGAGTTTGAATCTTGACTCCACCATGTTCTAGTTCTATTAATTAAGATCTTGTAGCTATAAGAACAGAAGTTCAACGCAAGCTCCCTGAAGTAAAAAAAGGGGTGTGTTGTGGTATGTAACTGGTAAGGTCACTTTGATAACTTGCAGGATTAATAAACAGTAGTCTTGGGGACTAGAATGGGGAACTCAGCACCATCCATTCATCCATCCATCCATCCTTCTCTCATCATTATTTGTCTCTTTCATGTTGGCTTCACTTTTACTGTACCAGGACCTCTCTACATAATGGGAAACATGATCCAACTTTGTGAACACAGTGTCCATTTTTCCAAGGAAGAGCTTTGATTGGCTCTGCTTGGTTCATGTACTGAGCCGTGGACCAATCCGTTTCCAGGGAATCAGGGTCCTATGATTGGCCAGTGTGGGTCATGTACCCAGCCTTATGGTCAAGAGTCTCTTACCAAAATAAATAAGCAAGATACTGTAGTCACTACCCTAGCCAAGTGACCTTACAAATGTTACTTAATCTCCCTCCAAGCATCAGTTTCCTCTTCTGTAACATGAGGATACTATCATCCACCTCAAAGATCAAATGAGATAATGCGTGTAAAACATAGTTATGTTAAGCACTCAATGAATGTTATTAGATACAGCAGTAGAAAAAGAAACCATAACACACAGAACCAATTACCTTGTTGAGGCTGTCTGACATATCAACAACATAAAACCACCATCAACCCCCACACATCCACTAAAAACGCAAACAATAGTCTCCTCCTGGTTTCCCTGTCAATATTTATTTGTCCTTTGAGCCCTTGTGTTGTCATCTGCTAAAGTCAGATGTTAACAGCTTAAGAAAAAAATAAAAATTAAAAAAAAAACTTAAAATTGAGAAAAGTCTCTTCATTCGCTTCATTCTATCTCTTAGCTTAGAAATGACCATATTTTTTCCATTGTAGTAATTGACAAAACATTGAGGCCCAGCTTCAAAAGTAGTGGAGTCTGGTGATAACCTTCTAGCCTGATCTAGTTCAATGCCTCCCCATAGCCCATTTCACAGATAAGGAAATTGACTCCCTATGTGGGGTAGATACACACATGATCGTCCCTGCTTACTCGTCAACCCTTTAAGATCATCACCCTCAGTTACCCAAGCTCTCTAGTCACCAGCCAGCCTCTGGTTTGCATTTGGATTCTCAAAGGGACTTTCCTTCTGGCAAGAAATTGAACTGATTTCTGGAATGTTTGGGTTCACCATGCAGTCATAAGAATAAGCCAGAATTAGGCTCTCAGAACAAGAGCATCGCCAAGTGAAGCAATAAAGAATGACTTTCTGAGCCTGCCCAGCTTTCAGCCAAATAAACATCTTCTAAGAAGGAAAGAGGACAGGAAACGGGTGAGAGAGAAGAGGCTAAAGCTGACTGAGTGTTTACTCTGTGTAGACATTGTTCTAAGAACTGCACATCCATTACCTGATTTAATCCTCCCACCCACCCTGCAGTATGGGCAGTGTCTGTGATTGATAGATCAGGAAACAGAAGATCATGGAATTAAGTGTAGAAGATTTGAACTCAGGTTGGACTGGATACAGGGCACCACTCCTCAGTCATCGTGACTATTACCCCTTCACCCAAAGTTCGTTCTCTGGCCACTTACTTCCCTGGTTCGTCCTCCTCTCTCTATGTGGGTGGGCCTATCACAAATCTTCTACCTTTTTCTCTGTCTCCTTCCTCTCTCACCTTCTGTCTCTCGGCATCATCATCACCCCCTCAGTTAACAGAATCCCTAAAATCAAAGAGTTTGAATCCACTCAGCCAGCTCCATCCTCCCAACCCCAAGCTCTCACTGCTCCCCCAGTCGTCCAAGCCCCAATGTGGACATCATCTCTGCCTTGCTCTGTAGAACCCTAGACCCAGCCAGGCAGCCTTGCCAGCCACACGTCCTCACCAAATGCTGCTGGGTTTTCCTGGGAACCTCACCTAACCAGACCTTTCCTCTCTGTGACTGTAGCCACTGCCTCGCCCCCAGCTGTCCTGGTACAGCAACCTCCTGACCAGTCTCCCCCTAGCCTCCAGTCTCTCCCTTCCTCGTGCATTCTGATCATAGCTGTCCATTCTGTCACTCACTTGTTCACAAACATTCTGGATCTCTCTACTGACCACCTCATCATTTAAACTCTTCAGTGTGGCTCTCAGGACACAGCTCTGCAATTCATTTTTCATTCAGGTGCCCTGTAAATGTTTATTAGGCATTGACGCTGCACTAGGCCCTGGGGATATACTGGCAAATAAAACAGATACTCTCTATCCTGGTGGAGCAAGAATCAGTCAGCGAAGACAGGAAATAAATGTATAATCCAAGTTGTAGTAAGTGTTTTGCATGAAAACCAATGGGTGCAATGGTTGAGAATCACCACCTGGGGAGGGTGCTCAGGAAAGGGCTTGCTAAGAAGGAGACCTTTCATCTGAGAACCAAAGGACAAGGAGTTACCCACACAGGGAGTAGAGAATGAGCATTCCAGGCAGCAGCCCAAAGATGAGAAGGAGCTTGGGGAGTGAAAGAAGCAAACGAACAGTGTGGGTGGGGCATGGACGGCAAGGGAGAAAATAGCACAAGATGAAATTGGAGAAGTCAGTGGGCATCACATCATACAGAGGCTTGTAGGCCAGCATAAGTACAACAGGAAGCCATTGGAGGATTTTAAGTAATGGAATAATATAATCTAATCTTAAAGATGACTCTGGGGAATTCCAATGAAAGATGGCAGAGTAGAGATCATTATATTATGTTTTGTTTTGTTTCTCCACTTTGGAACCTCGCTGAGAAGAATCAACAAAACAAAAATACAGAGAAAGGAAAAGACCATATTTAATAAAACTGGTTTAACTCCAAACCACAAATCATGAAGGACACCTGCCCAATATAGTGATGTGTGGATCTTAGCAAGGGCATTCCATGAAAGCAAAGACACGCTGTCCAAACCCTTGGGTACGGCTGGCTGAGTGCGCGGTGGTTACCAGCGGCCCCGGTTGGGGTCCTAATATGAGGGCCAGTGACACTGCCCTCAAAAAAAAAAAAAAAAAAAAAAAAAAAGCCCTTGGGTAGAACAGCCCCAAAAGGAGTATCCAATGTCCTTTGAATTGAAGTAATAATATTTAAGGCTAAGAACAAGCTAAGAAGAGACCTCCCTGTGGAGACCAAGTCCGACCCCTCAGGATAGCAGGAAAGGGTAGTGAGAAGACACCATGACATTCCTATTGCCTTTTTTTTTTTTTTTTTTGTGAGGGCAGTGTCACTGGCCCTCATATGTGGGACCTAAACCAGGGCCGCTGGTTTCCCAAGCCAGTGCTCAACCACTGCACCACTCAGCCGGCCCTCCTGTTGCCTTTTGACATGGCTTCCTAGTCAATGATGCCACCACAGTGAGCTGGGGTGAAGCAGGAGAGGAAATGGAAGATGTCAGACTTCATGCCACCAAGTTTTTCTGTGATGCAACCCCGTCTCCCAAATGCCAAAAATTGTGAGGAGATATGCCACTCCACACTCGCCCAGGTACCACCCAAGCCCACTACACTCCCATCCTACTCTATAGCATACCATCCTTCAGGTAATAACTAGCTCCACTTGAAGTAAATAATAATCAGAGAAAATAATCTAAAAAACAATCAAAAAAATTCACTAACATGACCTTTTTTAAAAACCAACTTTTAGAAAGAGATAAAAGACTCAAAGAAAAGACTAGATGGAAAAGAAGTAAAGAAGAGAGGATTAGAAGGCTTCAGAAAAGAAATTTTTAAAAATTAAAACATTACGTAGATGAAGTCCATATTTTAAAATACAGTAAACACAATGGAAAACAAAATTAGAGACATAATGAACAGATTTCAGAAAATCCTGGGCCAGCCAACTGGCTCAGTTGGTTAAGAGTTGGCTTAAGAGAGCCAGCTCTGAGCAACAGGGCCACTGGTTTGATTCCTTCATGGGCCAGTGACGCTGCGCCCAAGCTAAGCTGTCGCTGAGCTGCCAACAGGTGGCAGGATGGCTCGACTGGTATAACAACAAGATTGCCTGTTCGATGGTGGGCTATGCCCACCCGCAACTAAGACTGAACTTGGCACCCGGATGGCTCAGTGGATAGAGCATGCACTCTTAACAACAAGGTTGCTGGTTCGACTCCCACATGGCATGGTGGCTACGCCCATCCACAACTAAGATTGAACACAGCACCTTGAGTTTAGAGGCCACGAGCTGCCGATGGGAAGCCAGATGGCGACTGGCGCCCTCCACAACGAAGATTGAAGAACATCTTGGCTGGTCCTCTTCCCCAATTCCCCAACACTGTTCCCTGCCCCCAGTTCCCTAACAAAATCTTTAAAAGATGAAACGAAAATCCTAAAAATGAAATGGAAAAGCGCAACAAATCATTGTAGAAAGAATGTGGAAAACCGAAAAATCCAACCAACATATAACTGGTATTCCTGAAGAAAAGAACAAAGCAGATAGGATAAAATAATCTGAAATAAATACTACTTAACTCTTCAGATCTAACAGTCACTCCACATTCTAAAGAAAAAAGTGATCCAGAATTATCAAATCCAAGACATATTCTGATGAACTTATTGTATTAAAGAAAAGTAAGATTTCCATTTTCATCTTATTAAAACATGACAGTCTAGCCTTTTTCATTCACAGCTAAACTCACAAGAAAATAAAAGAAATCCTCAGATTGCCTCAAAGCAAGGGAGGAACTATAAACCAAATAAGCACGAGTTAATACTACAGCTGTCCCTGAGAGGGTGGTCTGTAGTCTCAGTAAACAAGGGGCTTCAGTTTTTAAGGATCATTGAGAAGAGATGAGTCTTTATATCTACAAGTAGCTGGGAATTGGAAAGCCCCTTACATGAAGCAGAGACACTCAAAGGCAGACTTCTTTAGTAAAACAATGGGCTAAAAAAATTTAAAAAAATCTGTCGCTTGCAAAATGAGATAACAAGGAAGTTTGTATATCTTGGCCTGGGCTCTGGATGGCAAAAAATTATTTTCCAAGAGAAATTTTAACCATGGCCTGCCTTCGTATGGATTTGAGATTTTAGTTTACTTGACTGGCATGATTCAGAAAATCCTAACATAAGAAATTAACATAAAAATGGTACTAAATTGGTAATAGCCCTGGGGTACTTGGGAAAAGTAAAATGACTTTGAAGGCCCATACCCTTAAACCAGATTAACCACATTTCCCAGGTAAAACTAAGATTGAAATTTGAAAAATTCCATAAAATAAGCAGTTTTACAGAAAAATATATAACTTACCAATATTGAAGAAGAGAAAGAAAATCGGAAGACCTATAACAGTTAAAAAAAAAATGGATCAGGGCCAGCTGAGTGGCACGGTGGTTATGAGCTGGCTTGGGATGCCAGCAGCTCTGGTTCGGATCCCACATATGAGGACCAGTGACACTGCCCTCTAAAAAAAAAAAAAAAAAAAAAAATGGATCAGTAGTATAAATCCAAACAAAAAATATGAAAATTAAAAATAAAACAGACCCAGATGGTTTTTATGGGTAAGTTTACCAAATCAAGGTGGGGGGGAAAAAATCTTATTCAAACTTATATTTCCAGAAAATAGAAAAAGCGGAAATCCTGCCCAATTTATATTTTTTGTGACAGGTATAAAATAACATTTGTAGTAAAGACTGCTAGTCTTCCATTATCTATTCTCTCCTTATCTCTCATAGCAAAACCACCCTTACTTTTAAGTTCAAATAAAGGCCACACTCCCCAGCCTTTCTTGCAACTAGGTGTAGCCACCTAGCTAAGCTCTGGCCAAAAGAAGTAGACAGAAATGATGTATGCAACTTCTGATTCATGTCCTTAATGGCAGAGAACAGGGCATTCCTTCATCTTGCTGCTTAGAAAATGAATGAGACATTGGGAACGTACAAACTAGGCATGGTTGAGCAGAACCACCCACCAAACCAGCCCTAAGCCACCTACTTCCAGCTAGTATATGAGAAAACAAACGGCATCAGATTTCTCAACAGAAATACTAGATGCAAGAAGCCTAACACTCTTCAAGAATGTACTCAAATATGAAGAGAAATAAATCAAGATGATGCCTGAGATATGGGGAGTAAAATTGGTTAAATAATGTAATAAAACTGATTATTTTTAAAGGCCAAAGGAGGAGGGATTGAGGGGGCGGGGGGTGGATGGGAATGGAATGATCGGCAGGAGAACAGTCTCCAGCTACTGCAGATTGTATTTGCAGCTGGACTCTGTCAGCAGACAAGCTGAAAGAAAAAGGTCTTGGCACAGAGTATTACTATCAGCCTAAGAAAAAGTGTTTGAAGAACATGAGAGCTGGCCTCGAGTTGGGGACTTACACAAAAGAAGAATCAACCTTAATTTTAAGAATTGTAAAATGAGGGGCCAGCCGAGTGGAGTGGTGGTTAAGAGCTGGCTTGGGATGCCAGCGGCCCCGGTTCGGATCCCACATATGAGGGCCAGTGACACTGCCCTAAAAAAATAAAATTAAATTAAAATAAAAGGAAAGAATTGTAAAATGAGGGCAAGCTGAATGGCGTGTTGGTGAAGAGCTGGCTTGGGACACCAGCATTCCCGGTTCAGATCCCACATGAGGGCCATTGACACTGCCCTCTACAGCTAAGATGGTGAACAACAGCTCCACCTGGAGCTGGGCTACTTTGAGTCGTTGGCTACGGCATAGGCTGCAGCCCCTGTTGCAGTGGGCTGCTACCAAGAGTGACCTGTACCCAGCATGAGCAGCTGGCAGTTGGCATGAGCTGTCAAGAGCCACGGTGAGTGGTCATCCAGTGGCCGGTGACAGATCTGCCTCACCCAGGAAGAAAGCAATGATAATACCAACATGGCCCAGTGAAGCGACATCCTCCACAACTAGACTGAAGAACAGAAGGATAGCAACTTGTCTGTTCCCCTCTCCCAATTCTCCAATAAAAATCTTTAAAAAAAAAAGAAAGAAAGAAACATTCGTTAATACACAGATGCTACATATAGTTTCATATATAAATGGTACGTATATTCTTTAAAAAAAAAAAGAATTGTAAAATGATGGAATATGAGAGAGAGGAAAGGGCAAGACTGAAGGGATATGGGGGTGCGAAAAGCACTTTTCTTGTTAAGAGAAATAAAAAATGAATGCTACACTTAGAAATTATTCAAAGGAGTTAACATGGAGTTAAGTTAAAGTAACCACAACATTTAAAATATACAGAATATATAGCTTAAAGTATAGGAAGAAAGTTGGCTCTATACAATGAAAAGTAAAAATAAAATAAAATAAAATAAAATAAAAAAGACAGAATATATGGGAAATTAAAATAAAATGGCAGAATAAGTCCTAATATAATAGTATTTGTAATAAAGATGAACAAAGTAACTTCATTTCTTAAAAGGTAAATGTTCCCAAATTGGGTTTACATTTTTTTTTCCCAGCAGTATGTTGTATGTAAGAGAAACACTTCAAAGAAAAACTTGTTTAAATATTTAAAATAAAAGAATAGGAGAAAGTACACCAGGCAAATCTGAAACATGAGAACATCACGGAAATAATTCTGATATTTGACAAAAGAGAATTCAAGATGAAAAATATAAGAGACAAAGAGAAACATAATACAAGAAAATACAAACATCATGAACATAAAAATAACATAGCCCAAAATATATAAAGCAAGAACTAACAAAACTTCTGAAAGACACAAATAAATAAATTATGGTTAGAGATTTTAGCACACTCTTCTCAGAAACTGATGGATCAAGGAGACAAAAATAAGCAGAGATATGAAATAGCTGAATGATATTACGTATTGGCAAATCCCAGCTATTGGTAGATACAGAATTCTATATTCAACAAAGAGAAAATACACATTCTTTTCTAGCACATATGAATCATGTAATATTGAATATGCTTTAGGACAAAAAAGAAGTCCAATCAATTCCAAAGAATCATTATTATACAGATTATAATTATAATTATGTTTTCTTACTAATAAAAAATTTAAATTAATAGATAATAAAATAATTTTAAAAGAAATAGGTAAAAAAAACAACCCTGAAAACAGCCCTAATATCCATCAACAGTACAGATAAATTAGAGAATTCGAGCATTACTCTAACAATAAAATGTATACGATACAGTCACGAAAACTGAATAAGCTCTTTCAATATGGGTAAATCTCTTCTTTTAAAGAGAGGAAGTTGCAGAAAAATCTATGCAGCATGACACCATTCATGTAAAGTGCAAAAATGTACAATACTAAATAATATATTGTTCAGGAATATGAGCATATGTGATCAAAATTATTATGTTTTCAATCAAGGAAGTCATAAACACATAATTCAGGATGGTGGCTATGGCTTGGGAGAAAACCAGTATAACACAGGTTTGTGCATGGAGGCATGTAACTAATAGATATGTACATTATATTTGTTTTAAGTAACCTAAAGCAAAATTTAAAAGCTGTTCCAATTCAACAAAGCTTATGGCTGAATATTGTACTGTTTTCTATACTTTTCTATTTTCTACACTTAAAATATTTCATAACTGAAATTGTAGGAAAAAGAAAAAGAAAAAAATGAAGAGAGAGCATCCACAAAGAGAAAGCAAGCCACGTAACAAGGCCGGGAAATCCAGTTAGCCTGAGATTTTTCCCATGGATCTTCGCAATGGCAACCAACAGTGATGCCATGGCTACAGGGCTCAGAGAGAAAGAACGCATGACCAAAGAATTGTACACCCTGCCAAACAGCAACAGTCTGAAGTTGAAAGAGCTCTGGGAATGTCTAAGCCAACAGCCCTTTGAAATCCAACCAACCAGATGATGAATCAAATAAAGGAGGCAGGTATGAAGAAACCAGGCTAAAGGGTTTATGAGTGAGCACTGAATTCATAGGACTAAAACAGAACTTGCACTGAAAACCATGCTTACAAAACAGAATGCAAATACCGTATACATCAACATTTGAAAGTGAATTAATGTAACTGTCAGCAATTGGTAGATTGGGACTGGGGAATAGGAGTTAAGTGTAAATGTGCTGTTTCTCAGCCTTCTGGCAGAGTCCAAAGATTCTAACATGAAAACATGGGGTAAGGAGGTGTCTTTTTATCTCTAGAATCTTTTACAAATTAATATTTTTCATGATAACAAAAATTTATCTGCAGTTCAGTAACTTGTTCTTTGTGATATGTTTGTCTTTTGTTATCACAAGTAAAAGTTAAATAGTACTTTTTATTATAAAGAACATGTATAATATTATTGTTCTATTTTGTAACTTCTTTCCTGTAAGTCTGTCTCTTAGAAGTTGTCTTGTTTGTAACTATTCACCTATTTGTGTGATCACTGGCTGTGACCTTCCTCTCTAAACTGATAGCCCCATAAAATCAGAAACTGTTTCTACTATTTTTATTGCAGCATCTACTGTGAATGGCACTACAAAATACATATAATTAATGCATGAATGAATGAATGAATGAATGAGTCTGCAGCAGAGGCAACCACAGCCACCATTCAGGGCTTGGAAGGGGCACTCTTGGCCCTCCATAGTTATTGGCGCTAAGACTTGGACAAGAGCCTCTGCCCTCTGGGCAGTCCACACAGAGTTAGATGAGGCCTGGGTCACAGGTCACCAGCAGTATGTCCCTGGCTAGTCACATCACCTCTCTAGGCCTCGGTGTCTTCATCTGTAACATGTTTTTTGTCATTCCTGTTTCACAGGGTTGTCAGGAGGACTAAAGGAAACTTAGATGAGAAAGCGTGTTTTTAAAACTTTTAACCTCGGACAAGCAGAAAGGATTGTTTAGCTTTTTGAAAGGAACAGCTAGGAATCTAAATAGAAAGAAAAACCAAAAGTGCAGGAAGTACAAAAGCTGACACAGGTGGTTTGACCCTAATGTGACTAAATAAGCCAGGTTCTCATGCTGTAGAATGACAGGCCTGGCTACAGACGGGTTTGACAGGTATGAGGCCAAGTGGTTTAGCTACTAAGCCAGGCCAGTGTGACACCCCAGACACAAGGACCGTTTTCAGACCAGTGTGAGAGCTGCTGTTGGTCCCTTCTCCCCTGCTCTGCCCAGGCTGCCTGGTCCCTGGGCTCCTGGGTGAGGGGAGAAGGCTGCCCTTCTCTGGCCCCTGCACTCCCCAGGGAGCCAGCTGCTCACCCTGCAGCGGCAGCTTTCGTCCCCCTGGGGCCTCTTTGGCACGAGGCCCTGAAGCTCAAGCCTTGTCTGCTGTTAAGTCTCTCTGACCTCTACGGAAGCTCAGTGTCCTCCACAGCACTCAGGCTTGAGCTCAGACTGCCTAGAAACAGGCCCCTAACAGAGGTCATACAACCTCTCATTTCCTGCCAGCTGTTCTGAATTCTTGGCCGAGTAGAATGTGGGGCTCCAGGCACAAATCAGAGTAGTGAAGGGAGCGAAGCCCCATCTCTCAAGGAGGCAGGAGCACGTCCTGAGGAACAGGGCTGGGGTTGGTCCACCAGGCTCCCCACCGTGCTCCCCCCACCCCACCCCTTCTCAGAGAGGCTCAGTGTGGAGGACTGGAAAATGTGGAGCCGGTCATTGGAAGGGAGGAGGCACAAAGGATTCGCCTCTGGGATTTCTCATGGCATGGCTCACGCCTCCTCCACCACGCCAAGGTCTGGGCACCTGACCGCCATCCTGCCCTATTCTGCAGGAGGCTCCTTGGCCCTTTTCCTCCCCGCTTTGTCTGCCCCTCTTCTGCTTCCACTCCAGGTCGGCTCAGCCCTCCTTCAAAGCTTTCCCATGTAGCCCCACCCTACATTCCGGTGACTCTGCTGCTCTCTAAAGCCATGGTCTGTCTTCATGGGTTTGTTTCTGTCCTCCCTTAAGGAATTTCGAAAAAACAACATAAAACAAAGCTATGTACTGCCTCACACGTATTTCAAGTTGGCAGCTAAGATTTTTGTTGTAAGTTTACATCATTGCAGAGGGTATAATTTCTGAAATGCCTCAGCTATTGTGACTTTTTTTTTTTTTTAAGAGGGCAGTGTCACTGGCCCTCATATGTGGGATCTGAACCCTGGCCGCTGGCTTCCCGAGCCAGCTCTTAACCACCACGCCACTCGGCCCCCTATTGTGACATTTTTTTAATGAAATCATTAAGACTGTTTTAAATGTGTGTTTGATGAAATCTAAACATCACAGTGGTTTGATGCTCTCCATCATCCATTTAAACATATATAATATAAATATGATAGAGTGGGGGAGGAAGAAACTTTCCTCTAACCTCAAGGTTCTTTCAGCTGGTCCAGTAACCAAATAGACACAGACACAGATTAGTAAGATAAAATAACCAAACTTACTACGCAGGTAGGTATGGGAACCCCGCATACGTGAGAGAGTCAGGCATCCCACACGCACAAAAGGTTCAGAGGCAGAAAGGGAACGTGGGTGTATAAGTCCTCCTGAGCTAGCGTTCAAAGGGTCAGTGCAAGATGGTAAGACGAACAGATATTCACTAAATAGAAGTTCGTCCTGTCCTGTAGATACATCAGAATAGGTTTTCTGTGACAATCTCCCATTATGGGAAAGACCCCTAATTCAAGTTTTTCTAGGTAGTTAAGGGAGGGGCAGAAGTTTCTCTTGAGCCCACAGGGTCCAGGGTCCAGGGTCTCTAGCTCAAAACAATCTGTATATCACAGAGACACATCCTGAAATTACGCTAACGCGAAATGAACTAAGACGAAGACTGCGTGGTCCCGCTTACATGAGGTATCTAAAACAGTCACACTCATAGAAACAGAAGTAGAACGGATACCAGGGGCTGCGGAGCTGTGTTCAGTGGGTAGTCAGTCACGCAAGTCGAAAACGTTCTAGAGCTCGGCTGTACAACAAAGTACATAGTTAGCCACACTGTAAGGTACACTTAAAATGTGTGAAGAGAGTAAATTTGTGATGTTTTCTTTTTTAACCCTAGTTATAATATGCATCACCCCCCAAAGGGGAATGGGTTCTTCTTCACCATTCAGTCACTTTTAACTGGTGAAGGGGTGCTGTGAAGAAGGAGGGGGAGAGGGCCAGCCGAGTGGTGCGGTGGTTAAGTGCTGGCTTGGGAAGCCAGCGGCCCCGGGTTCGGTCCCACATGTGAGGGCCAGTGACACTGCCCTCAAAAAAAAAAAAAAAAAAAAGAAGGAGGGGGAGACCCGCCTGCTCCCTTAACCGCAGGCCTGTTCTGAGGCAGAGCTGTTTTAGGAGATCTGTGAATGGATTCCAGTAACTGTCTGCGCATCTTTTGAACAATCTGCAACCTTGGGGGACACTGCCCTGGGTTGGAAAACAGGGATGCAGAGCTCTGCAGGCCAGGCTTGCTGCCGTTTCTCTCCTTCCCACGGAATCTGTGCCATCTCTCCATGGCAGGGGGTCCTCAGAGCAAGAGCAGGGGAGAAACCAGGAGCCTGGCAATTGTCCCCTCCCGCAGCTGTCACTTGTGATTTCTTTTCCCGCCCAGTTCCAACACTGGCCTGCCACACTCCTCTCTCCTTGTACCCACTTTTCCATCCCATCACCTTCCCTGTGTGTTAGAATAATCTGTGGGTGATGATGATTCAGGGCTCAGCATAACTCATGGCTCAAGACTGAGGGTCATGGCCCCTCTCTCACAGAATTGCAGTGAGGACTAAATGGGACACACTGTGTACCTGGAAGGTCGGAATCTGAGCCTGGGCTAGGAGGGCCCAGAGATGGTGGCCCTTCGTGGAGCAGGAGGGAGGGAGCTCCTGGCCCAGGGCTGCCAGCACCTGCTGGGATCCAGGAATTCTACTTTCTTGCTCTGCCCTCGAGTCTCTCTGCAAGAGTCCCCCTTACTTCAGGGACCCAGGGAAAAGACTACCAAGCTTGAGGAGGCTACAGGGGTAGACAGGTTTTAATGAGCATCACACAGGGGCTGGGTGAGGGGGATACAAATTGCAAATCCAGCCTTTACTGCCATGCTTCAGTGACTGAGCAGGAGGGAGGGGGCTCAACCCTGCTTAGTTGTTCCCAGACCCAGAGGCAGCTGAAGGGCAGTCCCTAGAAGTGTTCTCTGCCCAGCACAGGGGCTGGGGAGGGAAGGGAGGTCTCTGCTGCTGCTGCCAGGAGCAGGAAGACCTGGGGCAGCAAGTGGATCTCCAGAGGTCGGACAAACTCAGAATCAGGCAGGAACATCAGCTGTTGGAAGGGTAGGGGGACTGAGGAAATTTTGGGGTCCCCAAACAGCACTGAGATCTTACAGAGGGGCCCCAGGGCCTACTGGCTCCAGGGACTGAGACCCTTAGGGAGGCACCCCCAGACTGAGATGCTCACAAAGGGGCCCTGACATCACCCCCTACCCCTGTTCAGCAAGGGTCAGGAGAAGTGAGGGCAGGGCCTGGGTGGGCAGGAGGCTGAGGAAGGAGCCTGGGAAGAGCAAGAGGGGCATTGGGACGCTGCCCTGAAGGGATGGTGGCGGGTCCTCTAGCTGCTGCTCTGCTGCTCTTGCTGGCGGATGAGGTTGGCGATGGGGCTGGTGATGCCGCCTATCAAGGTCCAGTACTCGTCGAAGCTGATACGGCCGTCGTGATTGGTGTCCAGGTTCTCGATGAGCTTGTCAGCAGCCTTTCGGTTCCCGGTGTCCTGGGGAGGTACCGGGGTCAGCAATGTTGAGAGTGGCAGCCCCACAGAGCCCCCAGGCAGGACCCTAGGCAGAGGCTCAGAATTGGGCCTGGGCAGCTGCTGCCCTTGGTAAATAGGAACAGAGCTCTCACTGGCTGGGGCCTGGGCCCCTTCCTCCCAGAGGACAGATGCCTGGGCAGGTCGAGACCCTGTAACGTGGTGGGGAGGTAACTCTGAAAGGACAGAGAATGCAGTGGGAAAGGATGCCCTGAGAGCACGTGGGCTTTGGGGGCTGGGAGACACAAGGCTCATGGGTGGGGGCCGTACCGTAAGCATATGGTTGAGCTCTTTCTGCAGCATCTTTCGGAAGCTGCTCTTGCTGATCTTGTTCTTAACCAGGCTGTACTTAGACACATATTTGTAGAAGTTTTCCACCAGGATCACGACCGCCCTCTCCAGCTCTGTGTAGCAGTCCGCCATCTCACTGCCTCGCTCCCGCGGGGCCTGGGCACCATGAGAAGAGCACATGAGAAGAGACCCCCACAGGCCAAACCTCCTCCCACCCCCACACCTACCCCGGCCCACCCTCCACCCCAGGCTGGAGGGAGGAGGTAAGGAAAGGGAGGCTCAGGGTGGGCGCGGGGGTGGCCCTGGAATGAGAACTATGTGGCTCCTCTAATCCAGGTGTCCCCCAGCTCAACCGCCTTAACAGGTTCTCCAGGTCGGGCCCCAGCCCCAGGCGCTGGGCTTGTCAGAGTCCCAGTGAGAGCAAGAGGCTCCCGTGGGAAGAGGTGAGTGAGTGCCCAGCCCTCCACCCTCTGCACTCTTGGCCCACCTAGGTCCCCTGCCCGGACAAACAGCCAGGAACTGTTACGATGAGCCAAGGAAGCTAGAGGGGCAGCAGCCATTTTCCCCCACCAAGACTGGCTGAAGCCACAGCCCCAGTCAACAAAGCAGGAGGCAGGACCCAAGCCCTCCCCAATCCCTTCAGCCAGGCACCAGGACAATGAGTCCAGGGTCTCTCAGCACAATGTCCTCGCCATTGAGTCAGACATTCTGGGGCCCCAGCCATACCCCACTAGCCTCACCTCCCTCATGCCCACCCCGAAATATACAGCAGGACCCAAGAATTCCTTACCCCATTACCTAAGGAGGAGCCAGACCCGGTATGCCCCAGCTGGAGACAGCCAGCCGGCCAGCCCGGCAAAGGCCACACAGTCACCCCCTGGCCCCAGGACAAAGGCACTCACATCCTAGCGGATACAGCCTTCTGAACAACAGGATATGAAGGGAGCAGGCGGGTCCAGTGTGAGTCGCCGCCCATGCCCAGAGCCCCCACAAGTGAACCCGGGCAAATGAGCCTCCCCTCCCGCCCCCAAGCCCAGGAATGAGCTGCAGCCACCCTGCCCATCTGGTCCTGGCAAGGGAGGGTGGGCACAGCCACCATCCAGGCCTGAGCATCCACGGTTCGATTTGGTAAGAAGGTCTGCTTCACCAGGCCCGACTCCAGCGCCTGCGCCTGGCCCCTGCTCTCTAATCCCATTCTGGCCATCCTCTTCCCATGCCCGCTGCCTTGTCCTCTCCGCCTAGCTGAAGCCCGCCCTGGCCCCTGCCCTCGGTGCCCTCCTCCCCTGGCTCAGACTCTCAGCCAGCATTGGCTGCGGCCCACTGACTGGTCTTCCTGGGTCTTGCCTCCCCAGACACCAGACATTCCTGGAAGCAAGGAAAGGGTTTCTGACACAGCCATTGTGTTTTCTGAACCAAACAAACAGAAAGACTCTAGGCCTTGGGACCATTTTTTTGTACATCCTGGATGTACAACCTTCCTGCTTTTAATCTCTGCATCTCCCCTACCCTGAATCGCCGGGCCCAAAGCTTTGCTCAAGGTAGAGTTCTATTAATGCTCCACTTCCTGCCAGCCCTGATGCCAGGTATCCAGAGCCCCTGACCAGCCTTCTAAGATTTTTCTTTTACGAAGCTTTTTCGGAAGGAAGCATGAGACTAGGCCAGGATGCAGAAAGGAAGGAGAGTTGAGAGGGAGAGAGGTCAGGCTGGTGCATTTCTGACAAAGTACCCTGTCCTTCTCATCCCTGGTCTGTGGCCAGAAGGGTCAAGTACAGAACCAGGATCACAGGAAGCCATATTCTTTTTCCATGCTCTTTATTTATCAAGCGTGCAACTGTGTGGTTCAATTTTTATCCCTTTGTAAGACTTTCATATAAACACTCTAACATTCACAAATGAGAAGGGATCATTTTTCTTCTCAATCCCTTAACTGTCTGTTCTGCTGCACTTGGGTGGGGAGTGACCCATGACAGTTGTTCCTGGGAATTCAAAAGCTGAACCCGGTTCAGTAAAGATTGTGCCAAGTCTACTCTCAACTGAGCTTTGCAAGTGGAGAGTTCAGAGAATGTCCCCGCCTTAAACCATCCCAGCCCTTGTTCCCTGGGTGAAAGATTTTGTGGGAAATAGGAAGAGGAAAGGGAAAGAGATCAGTTTTGGGGGTGGTGCGCCATGCATGCCCCTCCCCGAGGCCCCCCCAACTCTCCCACCACCTGCCTTCTTGAGGTCTTGTTTCTCTGACCAGGGGAGCCTCCTGCCCTTCCTTGATACCATGCCTCAGCCCCCTATCTGGACTCTGGTGGCCAAGCAGACAAGACCCAGGTGAGCACCTGGGAGTTGTCTGATTAGCCACCTGCTGTCAGGTGTGTGATCACCCCAAAGAGGCAGATTCCACAGCTCTGGGTTTCCATTCCCAGGCCTCCCCATAGTCCATCTCCCACCTCCTAGTCAAATGGACACTGCTTGAGATACATCTGGACAAGGATATTAGAATGGGATGGTCAGGTGTCCCTACCCTCTCCATCCCTTCCTCCCCATCCTGGGGGCCGGGAGAGAGGATTTGCCACTGTACCCATGCCACAGCCAGCTGCCTGCTCTTCCTGTCTGCCTCATCCTCCCACCAACCAGGCCGGAGGATCCCCAGTCACAGGGTTGGTGCGGGGACAACCTGTTGTCCTATCAGGAGGTAGGTCCTGCATTGACTTAGCCATAGGTAGATCTGGCCTGGGAACTGGGGGCAGGTGACATATACATTGGAGCCTTTCCAAAAAGTGGGAATGGGGGGACCACTTGTTCTCCAAGGGGATCCCTCTCACCTGGGGCTCTCAACCCTCCCCCAATGCTGTCATTGTTTTCTCGTTGCCTGATTCATCATTGAGCAACCAAGAGGACCCCCTCCCCACCCCGCCCATCTCAGCCCAGCTTGCCCTGATACCATGCACTGGATCTCTGCCACTCCAGCCCCGCCCTCCCACCCCCAGATTCTGGGCCCCACCCTTCCAGGTGCTTCCCAACCATCCCCTATCTCAGCTCTCTAATCCCCTTTAATCTGGAGCCCTGAACACCCAGCACACCCTCCAAAATTCACCTTCTCTTCCCACCTGCAAGTCTCAAATTTTCTCCAAGAGTCGGGGTATGTTCCTGGGCTCCTATCCCTCCTAGCCACCATCCTCTCTAGAGCCTAGCCCACTCCCAAGCCTCAATTTGACCTGCTCCATGCCCCTTCCATCTACCATACATTTGTTCACACATTTATTCACTATTCATTTGCTTACTCACTCATTCATTAACTCATTTCTTCACGCCCATTCCTGCACTCATGCATTTCCTTCTTAACTCACTTGTCCCAACTGCCTCCACTATACAGAAAAGGTACAATCTGAAGTGGGCTGGTAACGCCACACTCTGTCTGCAAGACTGTTTTAAATTAATCTGCCCATCCTCCATAGTCCCAGTCTCTGCGCCCTCTGAATCTCATGCTCTTTTCCCCATTCCAGAGGTGACTATCTCACACAAGTGACCCTGCCTCACCCTTCCTGACCCTCACAGGACTCCTTATGTACACACAGAGCAAGGAATCCTGCCATTCCTGATCCCTTCTGCTTGGGTAGCCCATTTGCTACCTTCCACCCACTGTGTTTTTGGAGGATGCAGCTGAAGGATGCAGCTTGCTCCCCTGAATTTTTTTCCAGACAAGTGAAGTTGTCTGAAAATTTTTTTCCAGACAAGTTTAGTGTAGACACACACACAGCAGCCCCTGGCCTCCCCAATACCTTAAGAGCTGTTTACTCGTGAATGGGGAAAGGCTGAACCCTGCTCACCAGCACATCCAGGGCTCCCTCGCCCAGCGCCTGGGCCCTCACCCCCACCCCATAAGGCTGGGCAGGGAAGGCTTCTATAGGGCAGACGCTCCAGTCAAGCCAGAACCTGCTTGGGTCCTAAGGTACAGGAGAAGCTGCCCAGGCTCCCGACCCCCTCCCAGGGCTCCCAGGCTCCCCTGTGTGTCATCCGGGTTCCTCTGGGTCCCTTCTGCCCCCCCAGGAAAACAGTTCCAAGAGCACACCGTGGCCTGCGACCAGGGGTGTGCCTATGCCCTGAGGTGGAGAGAAGCCACCTCAGTGCCTGTCTTCCGGCTCTCAGGCTCCCTGGGTCCTCCTTGGCTCTTCCTGGACACGGTCACCGCTCCCAGAGCCCAGCAATGCCTGTGCCCAAGGTCCGGCCACCCCCGACCCCCGCCAGCACACAGTTACCCTTTTTCTGTTAGGGGATCGGAGCAGCTGCAGGCAAAATCCCTGAATGCCCTGCCCAGTGGCCCAGCCCCTGGAGAGGAGCCCAGGCAGCTGCTGGGCCAGGAGGGGGTCCCACCGCCCCATCCACTCCCCTGAAGGCCTCTCCAGCCCCCCCCCCCAATCCTACCGGAACTCTCCATTCGAAACCGACATTTGGGGAAAGTTAACTATTAACGAAACCTCCCTTGCTGGCCTCTGGCAGGCCTCCCTCACTGCCCCTTCTCCCGGCCTCCCTTCTCCTGCCCCTTCTCTCCGGCAGCCCCAAACCTCCGAGGACAGGCCTGGGGCACTCACCTGCCTCCTCCGTCCACCTCCTCTCCAGCAAGGCTCTGGGGCCTGGGCTCTGGCACCGCCAAGCAGCAACCCTGGCTCAGCCCAGACAGGACTCCTCCCCGTGGTCCCAGAACTGTCCCACTCCCTGCTTCCCTGCCTAGCTGAGCTGGCTCGGTGGGGAGGTAGTGACTGAGCTCCCTCTTGACTTGGCCCTGGGGTTGGGCCCTTGTTAAAGGGATACACACCTTTTTTAACACCCCTCCGCCCCTACCCCAGAGGGAGTGGTGGAAGCTGGCACTCCCCCAACCCCACCCTGCTAGCCCCGCAGGGCCTGGCACAACCTAACTGGTGGAGAAAGGAAGGACTGTCATCTGCCCTTCTCACCTGGGTCACTGGGAGCTCAGTTTAAGGGGCCCCAAACAGACAAGCTCAGTTAGCATTCCAGGCTAGCCTGGCTGGACACAGAAACTTCCGTGCCCTTGGGATTTGGGGAGTAATGCCTGATTTCTGTGGGCTGGTCAGGAGACAGACACCAGGGACCAGACTCTGGCCCTCTGGGCTTCTGTCTCCAGGTCAGCCCAGCAGAAGCGCTCCTGACCCCCATCCCAGGGATATATCATGTGCAGTAATGGATCCTGCGGAGGAAGTGCTATTCATAGCCCCACTTCTCAGATGAGGAGACTGATCCAAGCATGCCCACAGTTCTGACAGCATGAAGTGGCAGAGCTGGGATTCAAATGCAGGCCGTCGGCCTCCGTTTCCCTTGACCCTCTTCAACCAGGCTCCGGCACCTGGGTTCATATCCTTTTCCCCAGGTGTGCTCTCACGCCGCCTCCTGTCAGAGGGCCAGCCCATGAGCAACGAGAATCTTGTCCCTCCCAGACCAGGTCTCCCATCATTTGGGCCTGGTACCATCCTCAACCCAAAGCCATGGGGAAACATAGGTCCCTGTTCACTTGCACAGCTCTCAGGCTACCCGATGACCCCGCCATTCACCCCAACCACCCCTCACCCATGAGGGGAGGGTAT
Source organism: Aselliscus stoliczkanus (assembly GCA_033961575.1). Classification (NCBI taxonomy): domain Eukaryota; kingdom Metazoa; phylum Chordata; class Mammalia; order Chiroptera; family Hipposideridae; genus Aselliscus; species Aselliscus stoliczkanus. The sequence goes on from CM066739.1 coordinate 105,712,132, forward strand.
TCAAGACAGCTTTCATTTTTTTCCATTGTTTTATTAATCAAATGATACAAAACCACCATCATTCTGTAAATGCCCAAGCACCCAGCTGGTCCTCACTCCCAAAGTCACACCCTCCTTAGCCTGCTCCCCACCCTGCTATCTCATGCCCCCTGCTCTAACCCGAAGACAGTCCCGGGGGGTGGCAGGGGCAGAGCTGAAGGCAGGAAGAGCTAGCACTGAACAGACAGCTAGTTTGGGTTGGGGAAGAGATTAGGAGAGGTAGGGTCTCAGGGATTTTTTTTGATACCAAATATCCAGCCCTATCTCTAGCCCCTTTCAGATCATTTCCCATAGCCCAACTCCTCTCTACCCTGCCCCCACCACCAAATGATATGACCTTTATACCATCCTCACCCCTCCAGCATCCCTGGCCCCAACCTGCCCTTTGGGCCTCCCTCTGGTGGGACCTCCTGGACCCATTAGGCTCATGGAGCTCCGAGGGATGAAGAGCAGGAACCCCGGGGAAGGGCCGTTATGAACCTGAACCTTGCAGAGATGAGGCAGGTGCGGGCTGGGGAATAGTGTGGTGATGGTGGAGAGAGTTTTATTTCCAGGCCCGCAGTCTCTAAGGTCCCCTTTTCCCAACATCCCCCCAAGAATCCCAGGGGAAGGTTCTCAGCTCCCCCGGGTGGGTCTCTCCAGCTTCACGCTCTTGGCTGCTTCTCCAATCAGCTCCCAGAAGCTCCCAAACTCCAGCTTAGAGTCATCACAGCTGCCCAGATTGGCAATTCTCTCTTCGAGCCCACAGTTGCTCTGAAGGGAGGGAAGACACCACAGCTCAACCAGGCAGCACCTGCCAATCTTCCCACCCCACCCTGCCCAAGGGCAGGAAGCAGGACCTGAGCCTGGCTGGCACTGGCAAGGGGAAGGGCTAAGGGTTGCTAGTGCCAGGGGCTGTGGCCCTGTGGGTGGGGCCTTGGAGCACTTGCTTGGAAAGTCAGAGTTCTGCCTGGGGCAGGGTCACCCCCTCAGTACCGGCATGAGGTGGGGCAGCTGCTGGGTGACCAGGTCCCATAGCTCAGAGGGGGTCAGCGTCTCCTTCCCTCCTTGCACCGAGTACTGGTGGAAATTCTTGATGAGGGTCTCAATGGCCCTCTCCACGTCACTGAATTCCTGGGCATCCTGAGGGCAGGGACATCACCCACGTAAGGGAGGCTCCACCCTGCCTTATGATACCCTGCTTCCTCAGGAGCCTGGCCAGGTCAACAGAGCAGAAAACAGCTGCAAGACACACAAGCTTCCGCCCACCCACTCCAGAGCCCAGCCTCCAGCCCCCTCACCCCGCTGGCCTCTGCCCTGAGCCACAGGTTAGGCAAGGCTTTCTTCCCACCATCCCCAGCCGCCCCTCCCCAGGCAGGGCAGGTCCCAGCACGTTGGCCCAGGCACTCTCTTCCTGGGAGGGCTCCATCTGCATCACAACCTGTGTGAAAGGGGGCTCAGGTCTCATAGGCGGGGTCTGGAGGACAGGCCAAGGCGAAGGTAAGGGGGCAGAGGTCAATGGGAGAGCACAACCCTTAGGGTGGAGGAGAGGAGTATGGGAACAGACAGGCCGGGAATGAATGGGCCCACCTCAGCATTGGCTGACCGACACTGTCCCATGGTGCCCGGTGTGCTTGGTCCTTTGGTGACTTGTGGTGTCCTACAGCCTGCCCAGGAGGAGCCAATGGCTCATGATCTGCCTAGAGGAGAGGGGAGGCTGAGGTGTGGGGAGAGCTCAGCATTTCTTTCTCAACTACCCCATTTGGCTCCACCCCAGATATTCTGGCCTTCTCCAAGGGATCAGCGCCAATGCCACACAAAGCCCCATCCCCACTCAGGCTCCAGGACCTAAGGTCACAACTCCCTGGCCAACCCACTCAAAGGGAATCTCTTGGGCCTCACCTTAGCTTCACTCCTTCATCCTCCTCCAACCACCCACTTCTGTTCCGTGTACATACACGCCAACCTCCAGGGCCTGGCCCCCGAGCCCTTTCCCTGGCAGACTAGGGCAGGAAAGGCTAAGCGTGCCTCGTGGACAGGGGGCAGCTCACTTGGGTGAAAAGCCCTCAGTCTCCTTACCTGCTGGCAGCTGCTGAGACAAGACAGGAGGAGCCAGCTCACCTGAGCTCAGCTCTTATACCTGGGGGAAGGGAGGGGAGACAGGGGGCTGGGCCGGATCCCTAAGCCATCGTTGCTATTGCAGCCGCCTGGGCTGGGAGCCAGCAGTGTAGGCTCCACCCTCCATTGGCCAAAGCTTTAGAGCCTGCCCCCACCCCTACCAGAGGAGGGAGCCTTGAAGGGCTGGGTCTGGGATGACCCTGGCTCCAGACCAGCCTGCAGAGTCGAGAGGAGAGAGAGAGAAGGGGTGGTGGGGAAGGGAGAGAGGGAGGGCTGTGGGGTCAAGCTAGAGGAATTGCAGGGCAGGGAAGTGGAGGGGCCCGGAGTCAATCACCAGAAAGAAGCTGATTAAGGCAGGGTTTGTGGCACAGGGAATGAAGGACTTGTGGGTTGGCAGAGGGTCCCAGGGACCTCTCTGTAGTTTGATGTGTCACACACACTCCTCCCGCCAAGTGCAATTGGAATAGTGACCATCAAGCCTGCCCAGATCCCAGGCCCCAGGCTCGCTCACTCCTAATGGCACAGAGATGAATGAGGACTCAGGTGGGGAGAAGAGAGCCTGAGCAGGGTGGCCTGGTGGAGGGGACAGACTGGGTGCTGTCTTCACTTCCCTTCAGCTCCCCTCAACCAGTATACACATGTGCGAACCCAGCGAGTCATCTGGCAGCTAATGACCTCTCCAAACTGGTCTGGCTGCCTGCTCTTGCCTCCCTCAGAGCCCCATGCCTTCCCTAACCTGGCCCCTCCAAGGCTCACCCCCTCCCCCGCAACACACACACACACACACACACACACACGCAGGATCACATCTCAGGGAGCAGGCCCAGCAGCCCCACCTCACTGGCCCTCCTCACCTGATGAGGACAAGGAAGGGAGAAGGGCAGGGGGTCAGGGCAAGGACAGGCAGGCGGGTGCTCCTGGGTTCCTTTTCTACACTCTGAGATCAGAGCACACCTCCTGTAAAAAGTCACATAAATGGGACCACTTTAAAGCGAGTGGGAGCTGCCATCCCAGAGGAAATGCCTTGTTTGTCTTACTCCTCACACCTTTGGAATGTTAAAACTGGGCAAAATCACCTTTGGACTGGGCCTATAGCAGCAAGCCTCGTATCACAAAAATTGTTTGCACGGATAACAAGAAAGCAGACTGGACCAGGCTGAAAATTAAAGGCATTCCTTAGAGCGAGCATCACTACATCAGCTTACCTGCACCTATAGAAATTCCTTCCTTAGCTTATTAATACCCATAAAAATGCCTTCCTTCTAGTCATGTAATTAATGCCCCCTTCACTTTCTCATAAATACCCTTTGCCTTCACCCCCAATCAGAACACTCTCTGGGTTTCTGCCTAAGTCGACACATCCAGAAGAGCTATTCTTTGGATCTCCAATAAAGGCTTGTGGTCTCTCACTTTGTCCTTTCATTTTTAGGGAACCACTCACTCCCAGTACTCCTCTTCGCGTCTTCTTCTAGGGCTCCCCTGTACTCATGGCCCCAATGAGAGGCATCTGTGAGTGTCTCCATGAAGGACCCTTCCGAGAATGGCTCATTGGGAGAGTCCCTCTGAGGGACCTGTCTGAGGGCTTCTCCAAAGGCACCTCAGCCTGAGGTCCCTGTGAGGCCTCTCAGTCTGGGGGCACTTAGATGGGAGGTCTCAGTCGAGGACCCTTTTATGGGATGAGGTGGGACACTTGTCTCAACCTAAATGTTCCTGGGGAGTAAAAGCTGCCCAAATGCATACCTGATGGTAGGTAGGCAGTGCCGGTCCCTGGAAGGCCCCGCCCACAGGGCTGGGGCTGCCCTGCCCCTGCTCCCTCTGGTGGTAGGCAGTGCATGCCACATGCCCCTCAGATCAAGACCAGGGACAGCACTTCCATGGCACTTCAATGTTGTTTCCTGCAGCACTTCCGCCACCCTCACTCACCCCACAGTCCTCGAGCCAGAGCCTGTGTCCACCTTCTTCACCCCTGAGCCACAGGGAGGATGGGGAGGAGGGTCCAGTGTCCCCAGCGCCCATCCGGAGAGGATGCCAGCTCATCAGAGGCTCTGGAATTTCAACCCAGTCCTACCTGTTCCTGTCTTTGTGACTTCACCTGTGTAAAATATGTTTCCTCCTCTTTAATACGGGACTTAAAAATAGAACCTACCTCGAAGGGCTGTGAGAATTAACTAAGAAAATGTTCAGCACTGTGCCTGGCACATAGCAAGCCCTCAATTCTGCTCACTGCGACCATTATCATTTAATGACACAAACCCCAGGGTCAGAGAAGTAGGAGCCAAGACCGTGCCCCTGAGCCCCAGGAGACACCTCACCTGCCCAGAGATCTGTCTCTACCTTTCATATATTCATTCATCATTTCATTTGTTGAAGAAAGGACATCCAGCCTAAGAAAAAGTCTTATAAGAGTTTATTTGAGCCAAACTGATGACAATTGCCCGAAAGCAAAATCTCAACAGATTAAGAAAATACTGCCGAGAATGGCAGTTTTGCAGCTTATTTTATACATTAGAATCAAAGGAGGTGACTAAGAGTGTTACATGGAATCCATGGGTCATAGATTAAGGAGTCAGGAGAAAGCAAAGCGGGGATCTCTGGAATTGGATAAAAAGTAAAAGGGAGAAACACATAGTTCTTTCTTGTTGTAGGTACAGGATAGATAATAACATTTACAGCACATGGAGATGGTATGAGGGGGACAAGATAAAACGAAGGGCTCTGTGGTCTGGTGGGAGGTTGTGCCCTGAGGGGTCTGGAAAAGGGGATGACTCTGACATTTCAAAGGTCTGTTATCCTAGATGCAAAAAGACAATAGACAAGCTCACTTAAGGTAAAGATAGACCTTTGTCAAGGAATCTACAGGCCTAGGATGTGACTACCTGCCATGACCCTCTTTTAGTTAGGAATTTTTACGTGTGGTTACTCTCGGTCTCCGGGTTTGTAGGGCCCGCAATGCAGACCTCTCCTTGTCAGGTTTAGTACGCGGCCCCTTTTTTATCCACAATTTATGGAGCACCTACCTTATACAAGACCAGGTACTCGATGTAGCAGAATATTCGAAGATGAATAACACTTATGGTCCTCAAGGAGCTCATAATTTTTGGACCCACCTTCAGGTCAGGGCAGAGCTTTCCCACCCCCTAGTCTCAAGAGAAGAAATCGAGGTGGGGTGGGAATAAGAAACATTCGTGTCTCAAGGACAAGGCTCTAGTTGGGGAGAGCGGGGTCCTGCCCTGCCCCGTCCGCCCTATCCTGGCCTGCTGGCTTTACTTCTTCCGGATCTCCAGGGCCTTCTCTTTCCTGATCCCCTTGGCCAGCTCCCCAATCAGTCTCCAGTACTCGTTGAACTTGAGCTCTGAGTCCTGATTCACATCCAAGCTCTTCATCTTGTCATCTAAGGAGCCCACATCCTGAGGAGACACCAAAGGGAAGGATGCGGTTAGAAACGAGGGTTCTTGAGACAGGGAGCGAGGGAGGACCTGCCAGTCGTTACTCCTTTCCCTCAGGGAGCACGAGAACCTGTCACGCACCTTCAGGATGAGGCTGCAGCTCCCAGACAAGGGGTCATGGTGCCCAACTCCAAGGGGCTACAGCACAGGGAGGTGGGAGACCTGATTTGTAGGGTTTGCCCCCATGTAAATACTCCCACCAGGGTGGGTTATGAACCACAAACATATCATTGAACGTGGAGCTGGAAGAGATGCACATGATGGGCCCTCACCTGCCAGCCGTAGAGGTGGGCTCCAGCACACCACTGTGCCAGCCCTGGGATTTGCCCAAGGACACTCAGGGAGCCCTTGGAGGCATGGACCCACTCCGACCAACCTCAGAGCCTTCTCAGGCCACCCTTCTCCTTCACAGAAAGCAAGAGACGTTCACAGCACTTGGCTGCTCATTTGCATAACCCTGATGTCTTCTCATTTTTCCAGCTGGGCCACTAGCCTGGTAGATCCAGGGAATGACCAAGACACAAGGTAGTTGGTTTCCTAGGGGACCCTTGACGAAGTCTCTCAAAACAGGCCTGTGAAATCAAAAGATGCTGTAAGCTGGACCATCATGATCAAAGGATTTGTTGCCAGATAAACAATCACAACCAAAAAGTTGACTGCTGAACAATGCAGAGATGTCAAACCAGGGAAGGGAACCTCAGGCACAGCCTGATGCCAAAATTTGAATCAACATTTGGATGAAGGCAGAGTAGACTGGCCAAGCCTACAGGTGGCACAAAGCTAATTCATGGAAGAGCTAAAGACTTTTATTTAGAGCCACAATCGTACTTAATTGTAGAATCCTGTAAGCATTGCAATGGCAGGCAAAGATGCTTAGTGTGATATTGTATTGGGAGAGAGAGGTAACCTAACAATGAGTCAAGAGAAAGAGATAAAAGGTACAAGTATTAGGAAAGAAGAGGCAAATTAATCTCATATTATATTAGCAATTATATCATTGTATACCTAGAAAAAAGCCAAAAGAAGACAATGGCTAACATTTCAACAAATAGCACTTAAAAGTGCTGACTGAAAAAAAAAAAAAAAAAAAAAAGGACTCATTGGGCTGGCTGAGTGGCGCGGTGGTTAAGCGCTGCCTTAGGAAGCCAGCGACCCCGGTTCGGTCCCACATATGAGGGCCAGTAATACTGCCCTCAAAAAAAAAAAAAAAATGTGCTGACTGTTCCAAGCATTAAGCTTGGGACATACATTACATGCTTGACTTCATTTAATCTTCATAACCTGCTGGAATGAAAGGTCCCGTGAGCACAAGGACAGTGTCCACCTTGGTCACCCCTATAATGCCACCACTGGGGACAATGTCTAGCATGTAGCAGGTGCCTGATCACCACTGTCACCCAAAGCCTAGGGCAGCATCAGGACAGGAAGGGTAGGTGCTCAATAAATAAATGCGAGACCAGTCCAACAACAGAGGTATTATTATGGGTCCATTTCACAGATGAGAAATTAAGGCTCTCAAAGATTAAATTACTGACTAGGGATGACAAACTAGAGCCTGCACTTGAACGTAGATTGTCTGACTCAGAGCTTATACTCTTATTCACTATTCTGTATTTCTTCACCCCCACCCCCACCACCCTTCCAAAAAAACTAGTAGAAGTGATCAAGTGTCTGGTTACAATATTAATTCAAAAAAACAAATACCTTTTAGGTATATGAATGCTAACCAGTTAGAGACCATAATAAGAAAGATCCCATTTAAAATAATAAAAAAGAAAATAAAGCACTTAGGCATAAATGTAAAAATCTATTAAGCTTTAGCAAAGAAAACTGAACTGAAGGATATATGTAATATTATGATTTGTAAGAAATAGATATTTGGTCATTCAGATGACAAATATATAATTCTTATATATACACAGAGGGTGCCAAAAAAAAGTTACACAGTTTAATAAAGGAAAAAACTGTATTAAAATTGTAATACTCAATATGAACTGATAACAAAAGATGAATATAAGTGATGTGTATACATTTTTTTGGCATCCCCAGTATATGTGATCTTCCTCTACAGTTCCAGACTCACAGGCTCCCAAAAACCTCTGGAATTTCCTAAGTGTTGTGATGATTAACGTGTCTTTTATTACGTTAATGAGGCAAATGAAACCTCCATGTTGGACATTGGGTCACAGACCACTTACTTAATTAAAAAAAAAAAACTTGAATAAATAGGAAAACATATCTTTTTTTTTAGAGAGAAAGAAAGGCTCAATAGTGTAAAGATGTCAATTTTCCCTAAAATATATTTATGTGATCCCAATTAACAATCTACAAGATTCTTTTTAACATGATTAAATGTTACTAAAATTCTTCGTGAAAAATAAACATGTGAGATCCACCAGCGAAATTCCGAAAAATAAAAATAATGAGAAAGAAGCAACTCTACAGGTATTAAAGCATATTATAAAACTATGGTAAACGAGGTTGTTACTAAATAAACAACAAAAAGATGAATGAAATAGAATAAAGAGATTCAAAATACACATGGAAATTGAATAAATACTCAAAGTAGTACTTCACATCAATAGGAAAATTTTAATAATGAATCAATTATGGGTTGGGTTTTTTTTTTTCTTTTTATATGTTAAATTGAGAAAGACCTTTCTAAGCAGGGGATGAAACACAGAAGCCATTCAGGAAAAATTTGATAATTTGACTCCATAAAGATTTTTTATATTCTGTATGGGAAAAACTACCAAAAGTCAAAGTCAAAGGAGAAAGGGCAAATTGGGGGAAAATATGTGCAACACACATAATTGAGAAAAGCTAATTTCTTCATTGTATAAAGAGCTATAATAAATCAATATGAAAAAAGAAAAACTCTTTTGATAAAATAAACAAGCAGTTTACAGAAAAAACAATATACATGTCTATCAAAAATATTTTTTAATGCTCTATTTCACTCAGAATTAAAGAAGTAGTATAAAGCAGAAGAAGTACCATTTTCACATATTAGATGGGCAAAAATTAAAAGCTTGATAAAATCCAGTTTAGGCAAAGACATGGGAAAACAGGCATTCACACGCACTGCTGCTGGCTATGAAATCTGGTACAACCCTGTTGGGAAGCTATTTGGTAACATTTATAAAATTAAAAATATACATGCCTTTTTTTTTTTTTTTTGAGGGCAGTGTCACTGGCCCTCATATGTGGGACCTGAACAGGGGCCGCTGGCTTCCGAAGCCAGCGCTTAGCCACCGCGCCACTCGGCCGGCCCTATACATGCCTTTTGATGCACTATTTCTACTTGCAAAAATTTACCTTATGTAGATATTTTCCCTCAAGTTTGTAAAGATCTATAACCAAGGATGTTTGCAAAAGGGGAAAACTGGACATAAGAGAAAATTCCATCAATAGAGGACTGGCTACATAAATTCGTATTAACCTATATTGGAATACAGAGCATCATTTTTTTTAATGGGGAAATATCCTAAATGCACTGTAAAAGGGAGCAGAGACTGCCACTTTTTAGGAATATTGATTATTTTAAGCTGGTTATTTTGTTTTGTTTTGTTTTGTTTTGTTTATTTTGAGGGCAGTGTCACTGGCCCTCATATGTGGGATCTGAACCAGGGCTGCTGGCTTCCCAAGCCAGTGCTTAACCACCACGCCACTCGGCGAGCCCAAAGCTGGTTATTTTTAAGAAATAAAAGACTGAGGGAAAACCTTTCACTATTCCCCTACGTGCCTAAAAGAATTTAGATGGAGGACCTGCTCCAGGAAGGTAGCTGTCATCACAGATAACTATAGTTTAATATGTACTAGTGTGCGATAGACAGCGGGGAGCCTAGCAAGGCCCATTAGGTAAAAGTCCTCTGTGTAGATTGTTAAAGATGGCCCAGCAAACATTTATGCACCAAACGTTTGTTTTTCTATCTCCATGTTAACTGCTTTCCTTCCCATTGAAGTCCCAAACTGCAACCCCCACTTTCTCTTTAGCTCAAGATGGCACCTGAGCCTCACCGCCCAATTTGTCCTTGGGCCCCGTAATCTTATGGGACCCCCTTATGTACATACATAACTAAATCTGGTCATTTTCTCCTGTTAATCTGTCTCATGGCAATGCGATTATTAGAACAACCAAAAGAACTAAGAGGGGGAAAAGGGGAATTTTCCCCTCGCAACAACTGTTACATTTTTAAAAAGCTACTTATAGAACAGTAGGTAAAATGCATTTATTCTTTCTCTCACTCAACCATGTATATTTTTTTAAAACTTTTTGACTCTCTCACACATTCAATATTTCATTGAGTAGCTATGAGAAGTCAGACACTGCTCTAAATAAAGATAAAAGAGTTATCAGATTCCCTTCCTCATGGGACTTACATTCTTGGTAGCATATATGTATATAGTGGAGGTCAAGTTGTGATGGAAATGTTCTGAAAGAAAATAAAGTAAGGTAAAGGAATAGTGCAGAGGGAGGTGACCTTTGTAGTCAGTAGTGAAGGCCATGCTGAGGATTTGCCTTTTGAGCAGAAAGGTGAATTAAATGAGGAAGAAGTCTAGCGAATACCTAGGAACGGGGGTGAGCCTTCTAAACCAAGAGAGGAAAAGTGGAGGCAGTCAGTATAAAAAACTCACACTGCTTTTGAGAAGTTTTGCTACAAAAGGGAAGCAGAGATATAAGACATAGCTGGAGGCAGTTTCAGGGTCAAAGGAGTTTTTCTTTTTTCATTTTTTTTTCTTTCCCCTTCCCCTTCTTCTTAAGATATTTGGAAACTAATCAGAATAATCTGGTAAAGAGGGAAATTTTGATGATGCAAGGGGGCGGGGAATTAAAAGGGATAAAGTCTTTAAGTAGGTGAGAAGGGATGAGGTCCAGGACACCAGTGGAGTCTGGCCTTGGAAGCAAAACAAATCATTCATGGCAACAGAATGAAAGGCAGGGTAGGTGCTGGTTGTTGGTAGATTTGGGTGAAGGAGCACACAGAAGTTTCCGGATTGCTCTTATTTTCTCAGTGACAGGGAGAATGTGGAAAGAGGTACTAGAGTTCGAGGAGAAAGGAAAAGTTGTGAAATAATCATCTGAAAGAGCTGGTAAATGAATCGACCAGAGAAATGTAGAATTGGCAGGCATCACTGAGGGCCCCCTTGGGTTTGTGGTTATAGATTTAAAGTGAGACAAACCAACACGGTGGTGCATTTTTCTCCAGCTAGATTCAGCTCTAGAAGTGGAGGTGCAGAATGGTGGATTCAGCTAACAATTTAACAGAGGTGAAATGTTGGATTTAACCTGGGTTGGGATTGTGCCAAACAAGGACAGAAAGAAACAGAATCGATGAAGTTGCGGTTATGGTTGTAATGAATGATGAGCCTTAGATCCCAGCTGAGTAAGAGGGGAAATGAAAACATGAGACATAAAGATAGAAGATGAAAAAATGATAGGGAGTCAAGAAAATGCTGGAGTGGAGGAACTCCACTCCTCAATAGAGGTGAGGGAAGCAGGGTCGGCACCCCAACATATGCCTTTTGGGGTGGATATTGAAGTACTCTAAGCTGGTTATTTTCAAGAAACAAGACCCAGGAAAAACCTTTGGCCTTCCCCTATGTGCCTAAAATAATTTAGATGGAGGGCCTGCTCCAGGAAGGGAGCTATCATCACAGATAACTGTAGTTTAATATGAACTAGTGTGTGATAAACAGGGAGGAACCAAGTAAGGTCCTCTCTGTGTCCCATAGTTAAAGATGGCCGAGCAAACATTAATTTACCAAACATTTGCTCTTCCAGCTCCATGTAAACTGCTTTCTTGCGCTTTCAGATCCCAAGCCACATTCCCCCGCCTTCCTCTTAGCTCCAGAATGACGTATAAGCCTCACCTACCCCATCTGTCCTTGGGACCCATATTCTTATGGAACCCCTGTGTGTACATACATAATAAATGTGGGTATTTTCTCCTGTTCGTCTGTCCCATGTTCATTTTTTTTTTCTTCTTTTTTAGAGGGCAGTGTCATTGGCCCTCACATATGGGATCCGAACCAGGGCCACTGGCATCCCAAGCCAGCTCTCAACCACCGCGCCACTCAGCTGGCCCTCATGTTCATTTGATTATTCCTCCAGCCACAACTTAGAGACGTAGGAGGAAAATTCTTTTTTACTTTTTCACTCCTCTACACAGGAACAGAAATGGAATGACAGAAGGTGGAAGATAGAGAAAAGGAGGTTGGAAATTAAGATCTTGGAAAAGGTGCATTATTTTGGTAATGCCAAGATCTGACACATAAGCAGAGGGGTGGATCCTGAGATGCAGGGTGACAGGATCTTTGGACGCGAGTTCAAGAAATGGAGAAGCCCAGGTGTTGGATGAGCTGAGTGGAATACCAAGGATGACAGCAGCAGTGATGAGAAGGACAACAGTAAGCCAGGAGCTGAAGAGCTATGAGGAAGGCAGGTGGTATATGAGCTTCCAAGGAGCTGGGCATCTTAGGAAGAAGAAAAAAATCTAAGATCTGGAAGCAGCAATGAAAAGCAGAGGTTACTTCCTGCATTTCCAGGCCAGAGGAAAGTTGGATTCGGAAGATAAACCAGTCACTATTTTTTTTTTTATTATTATTATTATTATTATTATTATGTTTCAGGTGTACAAAGCCATGTAATAGGCATTTACACCCCTCACAAAGTGATACGCCCCCAATCTACTACCCCTGACATAGTATATAGCTGTTACAATTCCATTGACTCTATTCCCTATGCTATACTCCACATCCCATGACCATATATATATATATATATATATACACACACATATATAAAATTATAGCTGACATTCATTATTATTCAAAAATCAGTCACTATTTGACAAGGCTACAGGGAGTGCTGTACCTCCAAAAGAGAGCCTGAAGCTTCGTGTAAGAAGAGGAAGCGAAAAGTCAGGGAAGTCTAAGGATGTAGGGGACTTTGCAGATGAAAGACTATGAGGGTTTTTTTTTAAAGATTTTATTGGGGAATTGGGGGTGGGGAATTGGTGTTGGGGAATTGGGGAAGGGGACCAGCCAAGTTGTTGTTCTTCAATCTTCATTGTGGAGGGCGCCAGTTGCCATCTGGCTTCCGGACAGCAGCTCATGGCCTCTAAGCTCAAGGTGCTGTGTTCAATGTTAGCTGCGGGTGAACATAGCCACCATGCCATGAGGGAGTTGAACCAGCAGCCTTGTTAAAAGCGCATGCCCTCTTCCCCTGAGTCATCTGGGAGGCAGCTCAGGTCAAGGTGCCAAGTTCAATCTTTAGTTGAGGGTGGGCATAGCCCACCATTGAACAGGCAGTCTTGTTGTTACACTAGCCGAGCCATCCTGCCACCAACGAACGGCTCAGCGACAGCTCAGCTAAGGCGCAGCATTCACTGGCCCATGTGGGAATCAAACCAGAGGCCCTGTTGCTCAGAGCATGAGCTCTAAGCCAACTCTTAACCAACTGAGCCACTCCGCCGGCCCCTCACTTGTTTTTTTTTAAACCCATCTACACACACTTTTATATACCTGTGAATTTCCAGAATGGATGTCAAAGAAAATGTTAGCCGCCCTGAATGATGTGCCAACCCAAAGTGGATGAAATTTAAATCCCTACTCCGTCCCCTAAGGAGGGAAGGAAGGCCCCTAATAGGCACATTATTGAGGGGATTCCCAGAGGGGGTGGGAAGTAACCACAGATCACTTACAGGTCTCTCCCACACTGAGATTCTGACTCCATAAATTTGGCTGTGTTTTTATTTTTACCAAATCCCTTCCCCCACAGCTGGGCCTCAGTTTCCATATATGTGAAGTGAGGAACGTGGACCATGTTTTCTCTCAGCCTCCTTCTAGCTCTGACGGTTTATGAACCTCCTGGAAGCCAGCCCTGGGCCTAGTTGTCTGTTAGGCAAATGAGACCAGAGAGGCACAGAGAAGACACAGGAACCCAACAGCATTATCTGATGGGAGCACAAAGCCCAATAACATACTTCCCCTTACACAGTGTTACCTAGACACACACACACACACACACACACACACACACACACACACACCTGGCAAGAACATCCAGAGCCACTTACACATGCAGTCACCCACACCCTTCTCCACGACACACCTGTGGTCACGTTATCATGCCCAGCAATATCACATCACGTACACAGTGTCCCACAGCCACTGTCTCCCAAAATCTCAGGCCCAGAGACACCCCCCACCTACCTTGAGCAGGTGAGGCAACTGCTGAGTGACCAGTTCCTTAAACTCATTGATGCTGAGGCTGCCCTTCCGGCCCTCCCGCCCTGCAAAGTCGAAGAAGGTGGTGACCACTGTCCTGATAGCCGCCTCCAGCTCAGTCAGTGGTTCTGCTGCCATTAGGCTGGAGCTGATGTCCTCACTGGCTGACCTGCAGGAGGGGGAAGGAGAGAAAGAAAGAGTCAGGACAGGCAACCCCTGCCCCAGGTTGCTACCTCAGGCTTCATCTGGAGAAGGAATTATGAAGAAGGAACAAGGGGATAGGCATGGAGCTTAGGGCAGGCAGTACCTCGGTGTAGGTGGGGGAAGGAGTGTTCACTCCCGGAAACCCCTTCCTCTCTAGATCTCACAATCTAGGGGTCCTTTTGAAGTGCCTTTGTCTTAGGGACCCCTTTGTGGTGGTCCCGCAGTTTAGAGGCCCCTGTGTCCAGGAGGAGGCTGTCAATCTGAGGATCCTGCTAGGAACCCCCTCAGTCTCCTGGCCCCTCTGTAGGGTTCAGTGACAGGGCTTTTTCTTGGACTCTCACCCAGCCTTAAAGTGTCAGGAGGTTGTTTGTCTTCAAAGCTAGTTTGTGTGGGGACCTGGGTCTCCATTCACCTTCTTCTCCCAGCAGAGCAGCCCCAGTCTGGCAAATACCCAGCCGTGGTCAAGGCTGGCTCTGTCCCCACAGACCCAGCCTCCAGGTGGCCCTTCTCTGCTTCCCCACAGGGCCAGTGCTGAGCCCAGGACCTTGCAGACCTCCCACCCCTGCCAACCTGAGACAGGGGTCCTGGTTGGGCTTTGCCCACGGCTGGCACCCAGGAAGGGCTCGGTCTAGGCACACACAGCCCCAGGGAACAGGCTGGAGTAAAGGGACGTGCAAACTTATCCTCCGTTTTCTGCCCCACCCCCGCACCCACTCCCGCGGGGACTGTGGTCTGATCTCCCCAAGCCACTGCCTGAATCCCAGTCTGAGCTGGCTCCAGGGAGGGACCTAGGATCCCGGAAGGGAAAAAGGCTCCCCGGGTTTCCTCAAGAATTAGGGGGACACGACTCACCAGAGCAAGTCACAGAGATGGGGTGCAACACGCGGTTGCCGCAGGGCTGAGGTTTATAAGCACTGAGCAGAGAGGCCAGAGCCTCTCCCCAGGCCGGAGGTTTCAAGTTTCCTGGTTGATTATGGAGAGAGGAGACGCCCAATCACGCCTGGCGCCCCCTCCCGCCCAGCGCCCAGCAACCCGCCCTGGAATCCCAGCCCCCTCAGCCCAGCCCACACGTGGTCGGGAGGTGGGGAGACTAGGGATCTGACTGGAGCTGCCGAGCCAGATCCCACTCAGCCAAGACCTAGGGTGCTATCCCTCCAAATAAGGGGGCTTCTGCCCCACCACACCCCAACATCTAATCAGGAGTGTGTATGATGCGGGGCGGGGGAGGAGGGGGGGTAGGAACGAGAGGTGACTGCAGATTGATTGAAAGCCAACTGAGGGAGCTCACTCTCCCTCAGGAGGACTGAGAAGCCCAATCTAAGAAACATCACGTCTCAGAATGAGATCCGTCAAAGGGCCCTGAAGCCTAAGACTTTCAGAGAATCCCAGACCAACACCCCACAGACAGGGGAGTCAAACTGAGACCGCTGTTTACGTAAGAGAAGTTTTATAAGTTTATCTGAGCGAAACTGACAATAATTGACGGGAAGCAGAATTTCAACAGATGAAGAAAAACGCTCCTGAGAATGGCAGTTTTGCAGCTTATTTCAGACATTAGAATCAAAGAAGGAGACTAGGGGTTACATGGAATCCATGAGCAGTAGATTAGAGAAGCAGGAGAAAGCAAAGGGATTGGATAAAAAGTAAAAGGGAGAGACACATAGTTCTCTTACATTGTGGGTGCAGGATAGATAATATTTACAGCACATGGAAGTGGGGGGGCAGTGACAAGATAACAATGCAGGGTCTGTGGTCTGTGCTCTGGTGGGACACTGTACCCTGAGGGGTCTGGAAAAGGGGATGACTGACATTTCAAACGTATGTTCTCTTAGAAGCAAAAAGGAAATGGTCAGACTCACTTAAGGTAAAGACTGACCTTTGTAGAGGAAGATGCAGGCCTAGGTTGTAACTACCTTGCCATGACCTGCTTTTAGTTAGGAATTTTTGTGTTCAGACCATCCTGTGTGGTTACTCTCGGTCTCTGAGTTTGTAGGGCCCGCCATGCAGCACCCCCTGAGCTTGTTGGGTTTCGTATGTGGCCCCTTTTTTTT
Organism: Aselliscus stoliczkanus; assembly: GCA_033961575.1. NCBI lineage: Eukaryota > Metazoa > Chordata > Mammalia > Chiroptera > Hipposideridae > Aselliscus > Aselliscus stoliczkanus. The sequence goes on from CM066739.1 coordinate 105,728,201, forward strand.
TTAATCTCCATAGCGGAGACGCTGAATTGAAATCCCTCGGTGGGGTCTCACACTGAAACACCTGAGGGTGATTCCCAAGATTGAATTATTCACTGAGAGGTCCGTGGCCTCCGCCCCTCCCTGCCTAGCTGGCCACAACCGGGTACTGCGGGGGTGGGGGGGGTGTCTCAATGCCCTTCCCAGGACCTTTCCCACCTCCCTTCCTCCGGGGCCTGCCTGTTGGGGCCCAGCAGTAGGGGGGAGGCAACCGAGGCTGAAGAAGAGGACACAGGGCAGCTTGTTCCAGCCCAGGAGACAGAGGGCGCCTCTGTCCACTCCTGGCCCCTTGCCCCACTGGGTGTCTGTCTGTGAAGGGGTGGAGCCAGTGGGGAGGGGGGTCAGCGGGGGAAGGACGACTGAAGACAGGTCTCCACACACAGCTCTGGGAGCCACATTTGCAGCCTCGTCTGTCTGTCCAGAACCTGCTCCCACCTCAGGCCCAGGCTGACAGTGAGTATCCTGCCCTATCCTACCCTAGCCAGCTTGCGGGGAAAGGGCACTTCAGCAGGGCTCCATGAGTCTGGGGACGTTGGCATTGTGGTACACTGAGGGTTGGGATGAGTTCAAGTGATAGCAGTTTGGGATTGGGGGGAGACAGGATTTAGAAGGTGGTGAGGGGAGACAAGTGAAGGTCAGAGGGAGCTCTGGAAACTTAGTGAATGAGTAAGCCAGTGGGGAACCCAGCCACCGAAAAGATCAAGTTCTCCTACCATGAAGCCCTTAAGTGCCTCCCAAGCCTCCCTCCCAGGGTGCTGGGGAGGGGTCCCAGCTCTTGGCTCACTTCCAGTGGGGTAAGCATGAGAGCCAAATAGAGCAGCTGCTCTGCCACCCCCACCCAGCCTTGCCAAGAGCTCAGGGCCCAGGGAAGTCTGGGGGTGGTAGAGCATGGACCATAGGACATCAGGAAGAGGGGACACTCAGGTATGGTACCCACTCCCAATTCCCCCTCTCTCCTCCTCCTCTTTCTTGGCCCAGACCTCCAGACTCCTCTTTCCCCCAATTCTTTTCTCTTTATTTTCCCACCTGCCCCCTCCCTGCCCAGGTCCTCTCAGAACAACCCCCACATGAAATGTTTGGCTGCTGGAGAGCTCCAGGCAACCCCCAGGTGCCCCTCCTGGATGGGGCTGGTAACTGAGCCACCAGCACCCCTCCCTCACATGCCCCTTATCCCCTCCATCAGCCCAGGCTTGGGTTCCATCTCCCTCACGTCTCTGTGACAACCACTTCTCATGTCCGGAGTTCAGGTGACACTCACAAGGGCCCCATTGAAGAGCTGGGATGTCATCTGATCAGGGCCCATTGTCCAGCCCCTCAGGCCTGGGGAAGGATGGGGACACCTGATCTAAGACACCTGAGCTGCCCCCTGAGGCTGTGGATGGGCTGAATGTCCCAAGATGAGGGAAAGAGGCCCCCTGGCTTGGCAGTCCCCTCTCCTCAACAGGCACCTCCATTTTTCTCCTCCTCTCTCCCAGCCCCTTGAACTCAGAGGACCTCATGCACTCAGCCCTTTATCTCCCCCAATACATACCAGCCCCCTTCTCCCTGCTGCCACTGTCCCCACTTCAACCAGGTTGGGCCTGGAGGATGGGAGTGGCTGACAGCAGGAACAAGACCTTATGGGTCTCCTTGGGTTTCCTCTCCCCTTTCCCGGAAGCTCTGGCTCCAGGGAAAAGTCTCAGGCATTCCTGTTCCTTCACACCACCACCCAGTGGAAGGGGCTGATTGTAGAAAAGTACAAGGAACCAAGCTAGAGGTGTACCCAGGGGAAGTGCCATGCTCAGGAGAGAACAGAGTTGAGGGACCAAAAGAGGACCCTAGTCTGCTGAGGGGAAGCTCAGAGGCAATGAGACCTCCTTCCCATGGCCCTTGGGCCACCCATTCAGGCTGCCACCCTCTCCATCAGGCTGACCGAGGGCACCAGACTGACTCCTTGCCAGGGGTGGGCAACAGAGTCAAGTCTATAGAAAGGAGCCCAGCCCACCACTTCCTACCACAGAGCTTGGTTATGCTCGGCAGGCAAAGTCCAAGGTAGAAACAGAGCCAGAGGAAGCCTGGCTGGGTCCTGTGACCACCGCTGCCTGCCTGACACACCTTCCTGTGTCTGTGCAGCCAGCCAGGAGACACTGCAGGGTCCACTGCAGGCCTCTAGAGCCTCCCTGTTCCAGCTGTTCGACCTCCATGCCCCAAACTCTGACTCCCTCTGGCGGGAGTATGGATTGAGGGACACACAGAACAGGTCTGGACCTAGATCTGTTTGGGTTCCCCTACATTGTAAAATCCCCATGAAAGGTAAATTGTAATGGGGCTCCAATCTCATGGCTATTTGGGCTGTGGGACCAGGCCCAGACCTGAGGGCTCCCTTCACGCTGACTCCAGATGTCCTGAGCATGGTCCCCAGCTCACTTCCATGGTGGGGGGGGGGTGCATAGGTGAGCTTCGCAATGGGTTCTGAGCTGGAGACGGCGATGGAGACTCTCATCAATGTGTTCCACACCCACTCGGGCAAGGAAGGGGACAAGTACAAGCTAAGCAAGAAGGAGCTGAAAGAGCTGCTGCAGACGGAGCTCTCCGGCTTCCTGGATGTGAGCACAGGGTGGGGATACGGGGTGGAGCGGGTAAGGGCTGGGGGGAGGGCAGAATGGGCACCTCCCTGCCATTTCCCCACCTCACCCCACCTCAGCCCAACCATCTCCTTCCTCTCCCAGGCTTCTCTCCCAGGTTTTTCCAGGTTCCCCTACTCCTCCTGGTTCAAGTCAAAGTGCCCCAATTTATTGATTCTCTTTAAAGGGCCAGGCCCTGTGTAGATACATCAATAACAAGGCTCACCGTCTAGAACATAAATTTTGGACACCAGGAAGTACACAGTGCCTTAACAGAGGTGCCAGGAAGGATTATGGGAGAACATTAACTTGACTGAAGTGGGATGGCTTCTTCAAAGAGGTGCCACTTGAGCCATAGGTTTCCAGGGGAAGATGATGAGGGTGAAAGTAGACATTTTAGGAGGAGGTATCTGCTTGAAGAAAAGCATAGCAGAAAGAAGAATATGGAGCTTGCTCAGTACTTTTGATTGGAGTGAAGGATGCAGAAAAGGAAGCTGAAGGAGAAGCTGGTAGCAAGTGCAGCAGCTCTGATGTTTTATTAGACCTGGGCTCAAGCTCAGGCGCTGCCACGCTCTAGTGGTGTGACTTTTGGACAAATAATTTAACCACCAACTGACAATTTGTTTCTTCTCTAGAACAGGAATAATGAAACCTACTTCATACTGTTCGTGTTAGAATTAAATGAGACAATACTTACAAAGCTCCTGGTGTAGTGCTTGTCTGTTGTAGGCATTCAACATGTGATAATTGATATTATTACTCTGCCTTGTTGAGGCACTTGCTCTATAGGCAACAAGAGAACACATGTCTCTTACTCTATAGGCAACAAGAGACCACAAGTAGCTTTGAGGAAGGCAGAAGAGTACCCTAATGAGATGTAGCACTCCCTCTTGCTCAGCTCTGCCTCCTTCTCCCCAATCAACCACCCCCCTTGGCTCTAACTCAGTGCCATCCATCTCTATACACCTACCTGTCCATCTCTTCCCTTCACAGGCCCAGAAGGATGCGGATGCTGTGGACAAGGTGATGAAGGAGCTGGACGAGAACGGAGATGGAGAGGTCGACTTCCAGGAGTACGTGGTGCTGGTGGCTGCCCTCACAGTGGCCTGTAACAACTTCTTCTGGGAGAACAGCTGAGCAGACAGCCCCAGTGGGCAGCGCCCTTCCCCTCTACCCTGCCATACCTGCTCCTATACTCTGCTTCCCCCTTACCTCCCTTTCCCCTCCCCACACTCCCACCCTTGCTTACCCTCCAACAAGGGCGCAAGAGTAGTGGGCCAGGCCTGCAACTCGTCTTTCATTAAAGGCTCCTCTCTCGCCAGTCTGTTGTCTCTCCTTTGGGCTCTGGAAGTGGGTGGGGAAGTGGATGGGCTCCCTCCCAACTTGCCTTATTTGGGGTTGGACCTTATTTGGAGAGAGGTCAAGGGACCATTACATCATCCTACTCGAGGAATGTTCAAGGCCCTGGGAGGCAGGGGTTCAAGAAACCAGCTGGAATTGGAGGAGACATTAGCTTCTCAGCTATAAAACCAGGAAAAGAATTTCCCCTCAACCTTTAAATATTGTAATATTTAGGGCCGGCGGAGTGGCACGGTGGTTAAGCGCTGGTTTAGGAAGCCAGTGGCCCCGGTTCGGATCCCACATATGGGGGCCAGTGACACTGCTCTCAAAAAAAATAAAAAATAAAAAATATTATATTTAGAGGATATGCTAGATATTGAGAAAGAACTGGGATACGATGGTGATCAAAACAAACAGGACCCTTACCCTCAAGTCTAGTGAGGATGCCAGACCATTAAACACACACACACATAAATGCTAGGAAGGACCCTGATGAGCGTGTATGGGGTGGAGGAAGGGTTGAAGATGTATTCATTCATTCATTCATTCATTCAGACACTTTAGCATTTTATTGTGTACCCAGGCATTAGACAAATCCCATATATGTCTGCACCAAAATCCACATGGATGGCAAATGGGGAAGGAGGACGTGGAAGGGGGAGCAGGGACGCAAAGGTTCCCACCAAATAAGGATTTAACAAATCCCGGGTAAAAGATGTTGGATGGTCTGCCTTAGCTTGGGGATCGGGCAGACGCGCGAGGAAGTCCCAGCATGTATTGCATCCGGATCGACCGCCCTCCGAGCGGCCCTCAAGATTACTAGCAACCCTGTCTCGAACACGAAGCCACGCAAGACCCAACAGCTAGGCCGTTAGCCACGCCCCCTCGTGGGCAGAGCACTGCAGGCACTCAGGGCGGGGCGACGGCTATAGCCCCGCCTTCTCCCTAGGGCTCCGCCCGGATCCCCGCGCAGGGGTAATGCAAATCTTCCCGCCCACTAGTTGTGCGTAGGTCTGTCACCTGACGTAATTGCGTCGACGCCATTTTAGCCGGTCCCACTCCGCACTGGGCGTGGCGGCCATTTTGTTTGGACTCCGAGCGGGAGTTGGCGGCTCGGGCTTGCGGTGGCACAGACGAAAGGCAGGAGAGGGCCGGCCGGGCGAGCAGGTGGACCAGCCGACCCGATAGCCCGCCAGCAATCACGAACTAATCTAGCACTCTACCGCTTACGCATCTAACCAACCGCCCAAGTGAACCCGAGCCCCTCTCCACCGTCAACTCAGGTTCGGCCGGTCCCCGGCCCGCCTGCCGCAGCCGTGGTGGCAGCCCCGGGAGGAGCACTGGCGTCCTTTTCCTTCGGTACGTGTCGGTGGTGAGGCGTGGGAAGGTCTTGGGGAGCGAAAAGGGTCGGCGGACCCGAACCGGGCGGGATGTGGACGCAGATGGGATGCTGGAGCGGGGAGGCTCCGGGGAGGGGGCGGAGCCCCGGGAGGGACGCGGGGGCGGGTCTGAACTGGAACCTGGCGGCGGGATCGTGGGATTCGATAGGGATAAAAAGCAGAATGGTTCGGCGGGTTGAGCAAAGCTGGCGGCCTTGCCAGGAATTGGAGATGGTAGGGAGAGGAAATGAGCGCTACAGAACGTGGGGGATTGTTGGAAAGGAATGGCGGCTTTAGGGTTAAATTCTGTAGCGCGCTCTTTGGGAGCTAAGGTCCCAGGTGAAGGCCCACTTAGGAAGCCTTCTCTGCTCCCTCTGTCAGGTCCCCAGCCCCTTGCTAAGGCGCCTACTTAATTTTGGAGTCGAAAGCCAATTTTGAGATTAGGTACGCCTGTATCGTTTTTCTAGATCAATGGTTTTCCCCGATTTGGGCTGCACATGAGAAGCACGTAGGTAGCCTTTTTTCCGCTTTCCGATTTCTGATCCTCAGGCCTCACCCCCAGAGATTGGGGTTTCATTGGTTTGGGCCCAGGCTTCTACCTTTTTTGTAAAAGCTCCTTGCAGCCAAGGTTGAGAAGGACCACGTGAGATGAAAAGCCAGACTCTCCCACTTCGTTTAGTTATACGTCTGCCATTTCGGAGGCTTGGGCAGCTACTTTCTGCCCTGTGGCCTTGAAGGGCGGTAGTTCAAGGTAATTTACAAATTTAAGCACCTGAAAGGAGTTTCAGTGTGCTCTTAACACATTGTTTGTGGGAAACAAGTAAACTCATCATATGGCTCAAATGCTCGCTTACAATGTGAATGTGGGAAACGAGTAAACTCGTCATATCGCTCAAATGCCCGCATACAATGTGTTAAAATAGTCATTGATTCATTTGCTGTTTGGTTTGGGCCTTTGGCCCTTGTAGAAATGAGGTCGTTGTTATTCTGATTTGCTCTTTCTGCCTATTGTCCTTTGTAGATTACCGGGATTTGAAGATGGCTGCTGCACCGACAGCGCCGAAAGTTGTGCTAAAAAGCACCACCAAGATGTCTCTAAATGAGCGGTGAGGCAGCCAACAGCAACTTCAGCTCGTTCATAAGAAAACATTACTTAAATTGGCCCTGGGGTCCAATGCACAAAAGCCGGTTTTAAACTAAATACCAACAGAAGGCTACAGACCTCTGTTCTTAGTTGCATCTTATGTGGTACACAAAGCAAATTGGGCGGTTGTCTCAAAACCCCTTATCAGTAGATTTCTATGTTAAGCTGTCTGAAATATTTGTCTGGTGGGATGTATTTTAAAAAGACTCCTCACACCTCCCTTTTCTTCACATTTTTAACATTGACACAGGGATGGTGCAGCTCGGTAGCACGGTACCCAGGCTGCAGCCTGCAGTCGGCTTGCTGCCTAGTCCAAGGCCAACAGTGTTGTGTCTGGCCTGTAAGAGGCAGGTAGCAAGCCGTGAATATGTCCAAAGGTCCTTGAACGCCATTCTTGGGCCTTGTAAGAGGCACTTGCTTTTGCTCCATTTCACTTTCTTTCCATTCTGTTTTTAGTTTGTTTTTGTTTTGGACTCTTTTACAGTTCAGTGTTCTTCTTTTCCATCCCATTAAACTGACCCTTACAGAATAATAGAAGAGTGTCTTCACAAGCTCTTAAATGATTGAACTAATCTAACTTTTCAGAAATAATTGAAATCAGAAAAATCATTTGAAACTAAGAAAATGAAGGTATTAAAAGGCAGCTTCTGTCTATGAGAGCTGTGTTTGTTGAGTGCCTTTGACCGGTGATTTTATTAAGTGGATATTAGACCACTAAAAGATTTAATGTTTATTTTCATCTTTTCTGAACATATACCCTTATCTCCTAGGGAATGATACACTAAAAAATTCTCTGTTCACGTGTTACTGAGTGAACAAATGGGAAAATGTGATGTGCTCCTATAATTGATGAGTGCGTTATTCCCGTGGGCGTCAAAGGCGCTCTGGTCCTTTATATTTGCCCTTAAAATGCACCTTCAGGTCTCCCAAGGTTTTGGCTTTCTTTGTTTGTCTTTGAAACTACATCTTCTGTCTCATGTTGTCATCATATCTGCTTATTGCGTGTTTTTCATACCTTTTACCTCTCTCAAAGCCGTTACCTGAGCCCTTGTTATCACTTTTGATTGAATGTGCTGCACTTAGCTGCATTTCTAAGTTTCTGATTCTTGCAAGTTTGTGGAAGCAGAGGAGTCTTTAACCCACATCAGCCTTGATCTAAGTACCACTTTACTTAAAAGTTCGTGGGATCTGGAGCTCCTGGTCTAGCAAGCCATGAAAATGCCAATAAATGTTTTGTAATAAAGCTTTTATTTAAACATCCGTTTTGTTCGACCTTGAAGCTTTACTAATATGCTGAAGAACAAACAGCCGATGCCAGTGAATATTCGGGCTTCGATGCAGCAACAGCAGCAGCTAGCCAGTGCCAGAAACAGAAGACTGGCCCAGCAGATGGAGAATAGACCCTCTGTCCAGGCAGCATTAAAACTTAAGCAGGTGAGAGGATGGGTCATAGCGCTCCAGAGGCAGCTGGTGATCTCTCTCAGGCCGTGCACTGAGCCTGTCAGGATGTGATGGATGCTTTCAAGGTGGCTCAGGGCAAAAGCTGAAACTTCTCTGGAGGGAGAGAAGTTCAGAGAACCTCCCCCCCCTTGGCAGGTACCAATGAGTAACTATTTGTTGTTTTTCTCTTTTAGGGGGTTTGCCATCAGTATGGCCCATTTCTATGTTATCCATGAGTATTAATCTCTTTTGTTTTCTGATCCTTCTCCTGTAAACTAAATTCACTGGCTTTTTTCAGAAAGAAGTTTTGGGTTTTGTTCTAGATGATCTTCAAAAAAAGTCCTTTATTCCCTGTTAAATGACTTACAAATTAGAGAAATTATTTTATTTCTCCCCTAGTCTAGGGAGTCTGAATGAATGGCCTTATCCATGGTTTTCAGTACTCAAAGAAAGAGGTGACCCTCATCTCCACAGCACCTAAAGTTTTGTCAGTAAAGTAGAGCACTGAGTAATTAATTGAAGAGTTAGTGGGTTCTCTTTCAAATTTCCGGTAAGAGATAATCCTATTCAGACCTGACATGAAACCTGCTCTTTATTATTCATAGACTTTATATGCAAGTCCGGACAGTGGCTGTGGAAGGATATGTCCAAGCTGTGGCTGGGCGTCTGGAGGGCGGTGCCATGCAACTGTAAGGACTTGACCTGGTAGCACTGCATGGCTGTGCGTCAATTCAGCAGTTAAATATAACACCCATCCCCACCCTGAGCCACTGGGCTCGCTGACCACAAATAAACAAGGTCTTCCACTTCAGCCTACTTAAGCCCGTGAGTGTCTGCGTTCGTCCCTGACTGAGGAGAGCACTGAAAGGCACCACCATTTTCCAAGAGCAAATAAAAAACAATTGCGGAAGATGTCCGAGAATTCATTCCAAAGGACCTTTCAACAAGAAGCTTTAAATACGTGCTGTGCAAAAAGTATCTTGCAGAGCAGTGCCGTCCAATGTAACATTCTACAGTGGTGGAAGTGTCCTTTATCTGTGCTTTCCAACATGTTAGCCACCAGCCACATGTGACTTGTGAGCACTGAAAACCTGGCCAGTGTGATTGAGGGGCTTTTATTTATTTAAATTTTTTGACTTGTCATTTGAATAGCCACATGTGGCTAGTGGCTGGCTGCCTTAGCATACGGTGCAGTGGAAAACTGGATGGTATAGTGGGCATCCTTAGGCTTCCCGTCAATGTTAGAGGCCAGTATTCGTGGCAAGTAAGGATTGGGAAGGGAGAAGAACCTGTAAATGCTCTGCATTCTTGGGAGAAGATGCTCAGGATACTGCACACAAGTGGCATGTAGAATGGGAGTCCTGACCTCATAATTGAATGCTATCAGGAGTGATGTGACGGGCTTTTCTGATCGGTTCCGCTGATCACACCAGGTGCCTGATGTTCAGAGCCTGCCCCCTGAGTGGAAGCAGTTTGATCTGCTAGAAAGCTAAGGGTAACTTACACCATATGGTTGCAAAGTCCTTAGTAGTCACTTAACGGGTGAGGCCTCAGGATACATAGGATGTATTTTCACGGCTTTACAGGAAAACCAGGTTTGCTGAGACCTTGGTTGTGTTCACGACTACAGTCACCTTTTCCTTTGAAGGAACTTAATTCTCTGGGACGTGGTCTTCATAGTTGCTCTTTGACGGATAGGTTACTGAAAAATCTTAAGCTCTGGTGTATCCTTGTCCTCAAGTGTGGCCCTGAGTTTTGTGATTATAGCTCACCTATTTTAATTCGAATGCAAGTTTGGCTGGCACTCTGTGGAAATACATTTTGAGTTAGATGTTCTGGATTAAAGGTCAGTATAGTGGCTGAATGGAGCTGTTTGCAAGGGTAGATGTGGAATTATGGCTGTTTAAGAAATGTAAGAAAAGGGCCGGCCGAGTGGAGCAGTGATTAAGAGCTGGCTTGGGACGCCAGCGGCCCTGGTTAAGATCCCACATGTGAGGGCCAGTGACACTGCCCTGGGAGGGGGGGGAAAAAAAAGAAATGTAAGGAAAGGAGGTTTGACTTTCTGTGTTTATTTACATCTTAAGGTAAAAAGTGGACTGTCTGGAGATAGATACTCAGAGGAGAAATGGAACATACTGGCCTCTGACTGAGAAATCAAATCTTGTTCTTAAGGCACAGGAATTCAGACGAACATTGACTTTCGCTTTTGCCCAGAGCGGTGAGCTTCCTCTGGTGTCTGAGTAAGCCATTGGAGACAGTGGTGGTCCGTGGGTAGGCACGGATCAAGGCGTGTCATTGTCGATCTATGGTTCAAAAACAACCGAGTCCAGGATTTGAAATACGCAGTAAATGTACTCAAATCGAGTTCCAAATAGTAGTGTGTGACTTCTGTAGCCAAACTAGTGAGGGAATTTGTGGTGATGCCAATTTCATGGGACCACACTGGAGCTTCTTAGAAGCTCTGGATCAGAATTCTGCTTTTATGCCATGTTCCGAGGTGAAGGCTCGCTTCCGGTTTAGAATCCTATGACACCCGCAGCAAGTTTATCTGCCTCCACACAGACATCTCACTTGCTGCTTTTTCTCTGCACTTTGAGATGCCAAATCCTACTGGATTGCTTTTTTGATCTCAATCCCCCAACACCTTTTCTTCCAGAAGAGCTTAAAGCAACGCCTGGGTAAGAGTAACATCCAGGCACGGTTAGGCCGGCCCATAGGGGCCCTGGCCAGGGGAGCGATCGGAGGACGAGGCCTGCCCATAATCCAGAGAGGCTTGCCCAGAGGAGGACTCCGTGGGGGACGTGCCACGAGAACCCTACTTAGGGGCGGGATGTCGCTCCGAGGTCAGTGTTGTGTGCCTGGTAATTGTCGGGTCTCACCCCTTTCCTTTTCTCTTGGGCTGCTTATGGACACATTTGTTTAACATCTTTAAGCCTGAACTTATAAAATACAATTACTAACGTTTGAAGTCACATATTTTAATAGTGCTGCATGACTCTTATCAACACCATTCCTTTTCTGATAATGTGCAGTGGTGAAAGGCGTTACCTGCGTAACACCAGGTAATTCATGTCATCTCCATTCCGTGTTAAAACACCCTGCTGCTGCTTGAATCAGCACATTCAAGTTCTAAAACTAAGTCCAACCTAAGAAACTCAGGTCTGTTGGCCATATCTTAACCATTAATCTCTTTTCCTGGTGCTAGTGAAATACTGTTCCATCTGTTTTAACAAAAAAACAAGTTGACCCATAGCGCTTAGCTATCTGTTACACTGTTCCCTGTGCAGTTCTTGTCCCTTGTAAGAATCTGTGAAGAGCAGGAACCATATCATTTATTTTAAATTTATCATGTTAGGCACCTATCTGATTGTTCAATATATACTTATTAAATGTGTGCATTTACTAATTGCCTTAACTCCCAGCTTCTTCCAAAAAGATTTTGGGTCAGACTTATTGAATTGATTGAATAAAGAGCCATCTTAATCTACAGTATTCACACCCAGTGTGCAGCTTGCCCCACCCAACCGAAAACTTACCTGAATTAACTCCATTTAACCCTCACCGCCTTTGGTTAGAATCTACTTTGTCTCTCTTGGATTTACCTGCATATACATTGTATGCCTCCTCTCCAAGGTCAAAACCTGCTCCGAGGTGGACGAGCCGTAGCTCCCCGAATGGGCTTAAGAAGAGGTGGTGTCCGAGGTCGTGGAGGTCCTGGGAGAGGGGGCCTAGGGCGTGGAGCTATGGGGCGTGGAGGACTCGGTGGTAGAGGTTAGTCAGCCACCAACTTCAGAGAAGAGCCTCCCCCTTGATTTCTCTCCCTTCAAAACTCAGAGCCACCTTTCTGCACAGCTTCAAGTCACAGGCAGGCTTGTTTGTTTGTCTTGTTTTGTTCTTTGAAACTGGCTTAATTCCTAAATTCACAAGCTGGTAGCGCAAAAGTCTGTCATGGGTTTTCCAAGAACTAGTCGAGTACATGTTACAGAGCCAGGTTTTATGCAGTCATCTTCCAGACTCTTGTGAATTGAAATTGTACTGTTAAAACAACACTGGTCAGTTGGCCTGTGACCATTCTCTGTCTCTGCCCCCCACCACACACCCCACCCCATAACTCAAATCCCCACTTTGAGTCTAAGAATCGAGAAGAAGGAGATGTACAAAAATGAAGCACTTAGAGGATAGTGCAACTTGGAGTTTGAAACCGAGTAAATTCAAGGCAAAGTTTGTGTCCATGGGGAAGCGGAGGTGACTTTTTGATCAAGGTAGACAGCAAGATGATACTGCATCAGTTAACTAACTGACTCTTGTTGATAAACTTAACTTTCAGACTTAATCATATTTGTCTTGTGAACTCAGGACCCATTGGAAGAAGTTAATGGTGGTGTTTTTGTTAAAACACCAAATCTCATGTGAATTTTCTGGCTTAGTGTTTAGTGGAAAGCTCCCAACAACACCTGTCCAAGAAAAAGAAAACTTTTATTCTCTTAGCCCCTGTGTATACTTTCTTGGTCCTTTTAAAGTGTGTGGTAGATCTTCCACAATTAATGACCTTGAAGTTGCCGTGGGATAATAACTGTTAGGAAAGGAAACTGGATAACGGAGAGCTTGTTTTCTTCTCTCCCATGATGTGTTGCTTGGCTTACTGACTTGAAGTACGAGCTAGTTTGGGTTTCAGGATGAAATAGCATGTTTCCAAATTATCTTGACTTGGTTTCTGAGAGACAGCATGGGGATGGGGGAGTCGAAAGGCGTTTTTCAGAAAGTTGGGTATGTTTTCTTAAATGAATTGAAACTACCTCTCAGATAACCATGATGGTTACACACTGACTAGAATCAGAACTGGAAGTGACTGGGATCACTTGATGTTTTTCCCCATCTCCTGACATGGGGTCAGCTCGTGAGCTTATTAGGGTTAAGAAGTGTGAGGGGAGGGGAGCTAAGTGTCCAAAGGATCTCCAGTAAAACTTAATTTGAAAACTGTCTTGCTTCACATCTCTGTTGCTCTGTGCCCTTATTACTTCCTCCCTATCTTATTAAATGGGGTTATCTGTAATGTATTTTAATTATGAACATATAATGGGTCTCAAACTAGATACTTTTTGATATGTTTTAGGAAAGATTAAGATTTTTTTAATGTCAGCTTCCTTTTGTTGGTAGAATACAGTTGAAATAGCAGAGATGAGCATATACTGAGGGATTCATTGTGTGTGCTTTCCATGTTGCTTGCTACCCCGTGTTCCTGTTTTTCCAGATTTCTCTTTGCCCCGCCCTCAGCCTCTCAGCTAGGCCCCCCTGCTCTGAGCAGCATTTACCAGAACGCCCACTAGTAACTGTCTTTTTTTTCCCTTGGGCCAGGTCGGGGTATGATAGGTCGGGGAAGAGGGGGCTTTGGAGGCCGAGGCCGAGGCCGTGGACGAGGGAGAGGCGCCCTTGCTCGCCCTGTGCTGACCAAGGAGCAGCTGGACAACCAGTTGGATGCATACATGTCGAAAACGAAGGGACACCTGGACGCTGAGCTGGACGCCTACATGGCGCAAACAGACCCTGAAGCCAATGACTGAAGCCCATCTGCCCTCCTGTGAGAGACTCTAGTTCAAGTTACCAGGCCGCAGAACCTCGAGGTGAACCCGATTGACGCTGGAAGGAGCTGTCACAACAGACTGTGGACTTCTGCCACCAGTTTGTGCATTTAGTGTGTTCCTTTCACATTTTGATACTACGTTGTATGAAACCCTTTTTTCCCCTGACTTGAATTTGGTTTGGTTTTGTTTGGGATTGTTGTTTTTGTTTTCCCTTCACCCACACTTCTTTTTGAATATGAATATGTCAGCCTTGTGGCTAGGACACCCTCTCTCCACCTCTGCCTCCCTTCCCCTATCGTTGCTCTGGTCGCAGAAAGCCCATCAGCGTTACTCCTTGATCCCACGTTCTGTGAGATACACTTCCCTTTTGTGTACATCACTGCAATAGGCCTCTTGGAAGGGTTCAGAAAATTGAGAGTTCAGAAATGCCTTCCACCATGCACATATGGTAGTAAAGTAGGAACATGGACCTAGTTCCAGGGCCATGGAATGGGTCACACATGATAACAGCTGTGATTTTGACTAACCGCTACCATGTACATTGACACCGATAACGTGTGCTGGGCTGGGTGTGCACACTTCTACCCTAGAGTAATATTTATAACTTTCCTCTTGTCTTTGCCTGTGTCCTAGGGGGTATGTTGGGTTGGCTTCACGCCTGCACTAGGGGGAAACGCCATTGGTTAAGGGATGGGGGTGGGAGAAGGATAGCGGATGCCTGCTGGGGAGGGGTCAGGAGACACCCATATTGAGTACTGTTATCCTTAATGTTTACCTCAGCAGTCTGGGGTTTCTCCATACGTTGGCCTTGTTTGACCCTATTTCTCTTGAAGGTTAAGTTCAGCCGTATTGTGTCAACTGTTCCAGTTTCCGTGGGATCTTGTATTTCTGGTTTATTATAACAAGAAATCGTTCTCTCAAATCAGCCAGGACTTTGTCTTTATTTGTTGGGCTCTGAAATGCTGTCGCCATTCTAACAGCATCTTGATATGCCCCTTGTAGACCTGGGTCCTTTCCTGATAGTTGTATTACAATTCGGAGCAGGGAGGATTCTGCCTTTGAGTAAGACTTCCATAAAAATGAACCACACAGCCATGCGCCAACGTATTTCGCCCATAGAAGCTCAGGTGTGTGGTCCTGGACCCTGGCTCTGGTTTCCCTTTTTCCCTGTGCTGTTTAAGGGAGAAGAAGCTTGCCACCTCCAACCAAGCCAGTTGCCGCTGAGCTACCTGACCCTGAGCTGTTGGACAGTTATGTGGAGTGCAGGCCGGGAAGGAAGTTTTGGTCCAGACATCGTAAACTTGGATCCTGCCTGTGAATGCAGGCTGCTTTGCTTATTCCTATAGGAGAGAGCTTGAAAAGGCCATGTGGGGTTAAGGACAGAACCAAGCTGACTCGGATTCTAAGTGTCTGTGTTGGAATTACCTCCTCTTACAAGAATGGGCTGTGGGCACAGGTCTGCAGCCCCAGGTTTATGACCTTTAATTAAAATTTTAAAAGGTAATTTTGTGAGGGCAAGGCCACTTGTGAAGATGTCTCCACAGACGCCTGATTCCGGTGAGGGAGGCAGTGGCTGGCAGTGGGCAGGCTGCCCGGCGTAGACCTCACACCCACTGCAGGGCTGTCTCGCCTCAGGCACCCAGCGCCTCCAGAAAACCTTTGGGAAGAAAGGGAGCTGCAGGATGACTGGGTTGCTCAGCCTCTTAAAGCACACCTTGGGGATGACCCATCTTGGGGTTCCCCCCGCCTCTGCCCTCCCTCAAGGCACCTAATGAGTATGTTCTCCCAAATACAACCCCTTTCTACCGAGCACTAGCCTTCAGGGTAGTTTTTGTTTTTTAAATTAGCTTCAGGTGTACAACACAGTGCAATAGTTATCCTTTTTACCCCTCAAAGTGACAACTCTCCTCCCCCAATTCACCACCCCATTCCCCACCCCCATATATATATATCTGTTACAATTCCTTTGACTCCCTTCCACAGTATACTCCACATCCCATGACTATATATTCAGTTACAGTTGGCATACAATATTATACAACATCAGCTTCAGGTATATAGTGCCGTGATCAAGCCTCTACTCCATCCGTGAAGTCAGGGTAGTTTTTATCTGGTGGCTTTTTGGCCACCCCAACTGAGATCCTCTATGTGAGAAAAGGAGGACCTAGCTGAGCTTGTTGGGAGGAGCCGTCCAGCCTCAGGAGTCCATCAGTCCTTACGGTGCTGCATTCCTCCACCTGTGCTGTCTTATTTGGAGATCACCCCACACTTAGTAAGATTCCAGGAAGGCGCCTGGGAACAGTGACAAGCACAAGGTGGCAGCATATGTCTGGCACTGATGGGATTCCTGGGGGGGATTTATTTCAGGACACCAACCCCCAAGGCCAAGGAGGAGAAACGGGCCAGAATACACGGGGCCTTTGCGAAGGGGACTAACCAAGGTGCTGGGTGTGCCTTAGCTGTTCTCTCCCAGGTCAGCCTCTTCCAGCTCAGGTGTCCCCTGCCCAGGATGCTTCCAGTCCCACCCCAGCCTCTTGGTGCCCACGGGTGACGGTCCAAAAGGACTTGCCCCGTGCCCTCTACACCTGTGTCATGCACTGGCTTCACTGGCAGTGTAGTGAGCTCAGACCAGGTTAGGGCTGCAGTTTCACGAATCTGAATGTGCTATGAAACTGCTAAGGCATGACCTGGTGACCAGGGATCCCTGAGGCATCCAGCGGGGTGGGGCTTTGAGGCTCCCAGTGGAAATGGGTGTGAGGTGACCACTGGAGTCAGCCCCCTTCCCTTTCTGCCTCCTCTATTCCTCCTATCTCACGGAAGAATTCATTCCCAGCAGTGAGCACAAAAAAGCCCTACAGCCACGGGCCCTCCAGCCCCTCCTGCTGCTCACTGCAGTTCCAGCATCGGATGCTGTGCCCACTCCTGCCACCTTCTGTCCCTGGTGTGTCGCGGTTAGAGTGGCTCCTGAGTCAGCCGTCATCTGCGCAGGGCTTGCCATACAGGTTCGAACGAGGCATTGTTTGTTAGAAGAGCACTGGGAGCATAGAGAAAGGACTGATAAATGGGTCTTGAAAGTCAAAGGAGAGCTTAACAGGGAAGGCGGAAGAATATCCCAAGTGGAGGGAACAGCAAATACACAAGTGCCCAGGCCTAAAAGAGCATGTTGTGTGTACACAAGAGAAAAGCAGGTAAGTGTGAAGTGGAGACTGTCCCAGGAAGGTTCTGGGAACTGTGATGGTGGCAGCAGCCCCAGTCATGGGCCTCTTACCACACAGGACTGGCAGCCAGCAGGCCTGGGCAGCAGAGGCTTGATGAGGCCTCATGAAAGGATTTGCTTTGAGGCAAGAGTGAGGCTGGAGAACATAAAATGCAGTCACTTTAACCTAGCTGCTGGGATTAACATTATGAAGGTGGGGTCTAAGGAAAGGCGCCCTCGTTCTGGCCAGTCTGGGAGCCTAAACTTTTTTGAACTATCCGGTCCTGTGCAAGTGCCTGGATAGATATGTGGACCCCCAAGTAGTCCTCTGGGTACCCCATGAAGGACTGGGGTATCCGGCCACTTGGCATCCATCATCCACCCCTCCTAGTGATTGATAACTATCCTGGACCAACCATAGGGTTGGGAATGCAGGACTGGTCATTCTCAAGAATTTACAATAAAACCTTGGATTGCGAAGAGTCCCACAGACAAGCAACATTTCTAATACATTATAACTTGGTAAACGAACAATGTTTTGCAATATGAGTAGTTTGTTTCCAGAACAAATTATGCTCGCAAACCAAGGTATTACTGTACTTTTTACTCTAAGAACTTTTTTTTTTTTAAATTGGGGAATTGGGGGAGGGGAACAGACAAGTTGCTGTCCTTTTGTACTTCAGTCTCCTTGTGCTTCACTGGCCCATGTTGGTATCATCATTACGCTCTTCTTGGGTGAGGCAGATTGGTCGCCGGCCTCTGGATAGCTGCTCATGGCGACTATTGGCAGCTCACTCCAGTTTCCAGCCGCTAACTGTAGCTTATGGCAGCCCACTGCAGCAGGGGCCCCAGCCCGCACCGTCGCTGGGACTCGTGCAGTCCAGTTCCAGGTGGAGCTGTTGTCCACCATCTTAGCTGTAGAGGGCCGTGTCACTGGCCCTCATACGTAGGATCCGAACCCGGGCCACTGGCATCCCAAGCCAACTCCTAACCAACGTACCACTCGGCCAGCCCTTACTCTAAGCGCTCTTAACTTTCTACTTTCAAATGCTTCTGAGGTTTTGCCTAGCTGTGTTCCCACTTTGCAAATTCTAAGAGACCCTTTAATCTTCATTTATTTCTAGCAAAGCTGCTCCATTTAAGCTTTAGGCTTGATTTATTTATTTATTTTAAATATTTTATTGGGGAATTAGGGAAGGGAACAGCCAAGTTGTTGTCCTTCAGTCTTAGTTGTGGAGTGTGCAGCTAGCTCAGCTCCTAAGTCCAGTTGCCATCCAGCCTCCCATCTGCAGCTCACTGCCGCTCAGCTCAAGGTGCCATGTTCAATCTTAGTTGTGGGTGGGCGTGGCCACCATCTCATGCGGTAGTCGAACCAGCAGCCTTATTGTTAAGAGAGCACACTCTATCTCCTGAGCCATCTTGGCGGCAGCTCAGCTCAAGGTGCTGAGTTCAGTCTTTCGTTGTGGGCTGGCGTAGCTCACCATCTCGAACTGGCAACCTTGTTAGGAGCACATGCTGTCACCAGCTGAGCCATCCTGCCACCTGTTGGCAGCTCAGCAGCAGCTCAGCTTGGGCACAGCTCACTGGCCCACATGGGAATTGAACCAGTGACCCTGTTGATCAGCGGCTCCCCCTCTTAATCAACTAAGCCACTCGGCCTGGCCCCTATTTAATTTCTTCACCCTTTAGTGTAAAGGGATTATCGGTTTAAGATCTAAACACATCTGTGGTGTGATAAGTGGTTTATGACAAATCTAGATTTGGTCTTCAACCCTGTTCCTGGCACAGAGCTTCTAAGACCCTGGGAATGTCATGTGATAAAGGCAATGATGGTGTCTTTCATTACATTAAAGAGGTGGCTCTTAGAAAGCCCTTAAGGGGCCGGCCGAGTGGCGCATTGGTTAAGTGCTGGTTTGGGGATACCAGCGGCCCAGGTTCGGATCCCACATATGAGGGCCAGTGACACTGCCCTCTACAGCTAACAGCTCTACCTGGAGCTGGGCTGTGCGAGCCCCGGTGATGGAGTAGGCTGCAACCCCTGTTGCAGTGAGCTGCCATAGGCTACAGTGAGTGGCCAGCAGCCAGCGTGAGCAGCTGGCAGCCAGCGCAAGCTGCCAATAGCCGCAGTGAGTGACCATCCAGAGGCCGGCAACCTATCTGCCTTATCCAGGAAGAGCGCAATGACAATACCAACAGTGAAGCAACATCCTCCGCAACTAGACTGAAGAACAAAAAGACAGCAACTTGTCTGTTCCCCTCCCCCAATTCCCCAATAAAATCTTTAAGAAAAAAAAAAAAAAAGGAAAGAAAGCCCTTAAGTAACCTAAGGATGAGGGCTGGTTGCCAACCAGGTGATTAAAGGATTGGAGTTTCCAGTCCCACCCCCCCCCACACACACACCTCTGGGAAGGGGAAAGGGGCTAGAGATTGAGTTATGTAAGTGAGGTGCTTTTGAACTCCTAAAGATGGGGGCTGGTTTCCAGGAGAACCAACCTTGTGATTAAAAAGTTGGAATTTTCGGGCCGGCTGAGTGACGCGGTGGTTAAGCGCACTGGCTTGGGAAGCCAGCGGGCCCGGTTCGGTCCCACATAAGAGGGCCAGTGACACTGCCCTCAAAAAAAAAAAAAAAAAAAAAGTTGGAATTTTCAGTCCCAACCTCCAGGGAGTGGAGAGGGGCTGGCGGTTGAGTTCAGTCAGCAGTGTTCAATGATTTAGTCTATCTTGCCTATGTAATGAAGCCTCTATAAAAACCCAAAAGGACAGGCTTTCAAAAGTGAACACGTGGAGATTTGGGGAGCATAGTGTCCCTGGAGAGGGCACAGCCGCTCTGTGTCCTTTCCCCATACTTTTCCCTGTGCACCTCTTCCATCTGGCTGTTCCTGAGTTATATCTTTTTTATAATAAACTGGTAATCTAGTGAGTAAAATGTTTGTCTCCCTTCTGTGAGCTGTTCTAGCAAATTAATGGAACCCAAGGAGGGGGTCATGGGAACCTCTGATTTAGAGCCAATAGGTCAGAAACACAGATGATAATCTGGAATTCTGACTGGCATCTGAAATATGGGGCGGGAGGGGGCGTGTCTTACAGGACTGAACCCTCAGCCAGTAGGATCTGCTTCTGCCTGATGGGCTCTCCAGTTAAGTAGTGTCCGAGTTGAGTTGCGTTCTCAGACTTTCAGCTGATGTCTGAGATTGGCTTGTTGGAGGCATTAAAAAAAAAAAAAAAACTGGCCAAAATGGATTCACTTTTGCTAAGCCACATCACCAAACCAAACTTTAATAACTAAATGGAGTTTCAGCCTCTCCCAGGGGTGGAATTTTAAACGGATCAGTCTGGAATTCGCTGGTCAGCTCTAGTGAGATAATCTGCCTGTTGAGAGCCCCTGCCTTCCTCTAAGGGAAGGTGACCTTGCCTGAAATAATCCACTCTTTTTAACTTTCCTGTCCCGCCCTCTTTCTGCCTATAAAAACCTTCCATGTTGTACAACCCCTGGAAGCACCCTTCTAGCTTAGTTGCTAGATGGGATGCTGCCTGATTCATGAGACTTATGAGTCACTTAATAAAGCCAGTTAGATCTTCAAATTTACTTGGTTGAATTTTGGACTTTAACCAAAAACAGGGGGAAAGCCAGGTCAGCAAACAAGAAGACAGAAGATGGGGAAACCTAGACAAGAAAGATAAAAGAGGACGGGCCTCAGCCACCTCACACCTCCCAGTGCTGCCAATGCCAGGACCCCACCCTCAGCCTCTGTTCCCTCTGTGATAAGTAGGACTCCTGGAGCCTGACCTGGTCCTGCCCTGACCAGAGAATCTGTCCATGGCAGAGGTGGGAAGTACCGATTGCTAAAGCGGCTGGAATCTCAGGCCTCCCACCTACCCACCCTCACCTCTCCCCTGACTACTGCTGCCTGCCTCAGCTCTGCCACTAAAACACTGTAGGGCTCCCCAAAGTTCAGACTTCCCAGAAAGCAGGTTGGACCAGGAAATCCATACCCCTCACTTGGACCTGACAGGCCCAAAGAAGCCTGACTCTAGGATCCTCCTCCCCAATTAAAGCCATCACCAGATAACCATTCTGTGACCCCACCCACAACCACAAGGAGGACCCTCTGCCCTACCCAGGGTACTCATTGGGTGTGGGGTGCAGCTAGCCTGCAGGGCAGAGGGCACTATGTGGCTGTACTGTTTGAGCCAGAACAGCTGTTTCTACAAAGTTTCCTCACGGACCTACCCGGCCACCCACTTTCAGGTTACCAGCAAGGAGGGGGCAGATCAACCTAAGCCCCACCCGGCGGGGTGGGGAGATGGGAGACAAGAGAAGGGAGTTCTTAGGACCTGCATCTCCTTCAGACTTTCTGGAAAAGCCAAGGACTGGAGGGCCACTGCAATGTGATACGAAAGCAAGCAGGGAGGAGGGGAGTTTTGCACTGAATACCTTGTGTCATGATGCCTGGAATTTGATAAGTGTTTAGAGAATGAATAATTCAACCACCACTGGCCTTCAACCTGTTATCAAACCTCAGGGTTTCTGTAAGACCCTTGCCCAGTCTCTCTCACAGAGTGGTCCAAGGAACCAAGGAAAGGTGGGTTCTGAAAGTCTCTTTCAGCACTTACTTTCTCTGGGCAAGGTTATTATGTAATCTGACTGGTATTCTAGAATGCAGGTTGACCTGGAGAGGAGACAGTCAAGAGGCAAGATCAGTCAGGAGGCTGTTGTAATGCCTTCATGAGAGATAAGAGCTAATACGAGGTGATAAGAATAGGAGTGGAAAGAATAAGAACAGAGTAATGTTCCTCAGAGAACTAGCCTTCCAAGTAGGATTACCAGATAAAATGCTTATACCAAAAAATTGTTTATCTGAAATTCAAATGTACCTCCTGCCCCAGGGTTTTTTGTTCGTTTTCTAAATCTGACAACCTGTTTCAAAGAGGTACCTGAAAGGACTGTGGCCTCACTTGGGGATTTTCTGTCTAGACACTGGGCCATCAGCTTCTTTTCCCAGCCCAGGACATCCCTTGTTCTTCCTCGCTAGCACAGGCTCCAAGACTTGGCCCCTTTTCAACACTGTCACCACCTTCTGTCCCCTGGGCCACCTCTTCTAAAGGCCTGACTGTGACACAGCCTGCAGTTACTCAGTTACCAGCTTCCTTGCTTACCCCCAACGTAAGTACCCAGACTCTCCTGTGTGTTGTACCTCTAATCACTTAAGACACAGGGGAACAATGAACAACTGTATAAGAGGGCCAGCCGAGTGGCTCAGTTGGTTAAGAGCTCCCTCAAGAGTGTAAACTGAGCTCTGAGCAACAGCAGTTCATTGCCCAGCCCGAGCTGAGCTGCAGCCGAGCTGCCAACAGGTGGCAGGATGGTTCAGCAAGAAAAAAAAGAAAGAAAAAAAAATTAAACATCTCCTTTATTCCGGAGGATGAAACTCAAGGCTAAACAGTCTAGTGCCCATTTATTCTGTCAACCAATGGTCACTGGTACCAATTCAAAGCCAGTAGGGATCTTCAACTTGGGGTGCAGTGTAAACAGCTCAACTGACACAATATGGCTACAGAACAGCTCAATTATGAGATAGCATGGCTGTGAAATATGATAGCTGCCAAGATGACCCTTGGGCCCTTGGGCAAGGCACCTCTTCTGCTGGACAGCTCTGTTCTCCTCTAATGAGATGTCTTTGGTGTTTCAGCTTAAACCAGATACACACCATTTCTTTTTTTTTTTTTAAAGATTTTATTGGGGAATTGGCGGAGGGGAACAGCGTTGGGGAATCGGGGGAGGGGAACAGACAAGTTGCTGTCTTTTTGTTCTTCAGTTTAGTTGCGGAGGATGTTGCTTCACTGTTGGTATGGTCACTATGCTCTTCCCAGATGAGGCGATAGATTGGTCACTGGCCTCTGGATGTCGCTCACCGCGGCTATTGGCAGCTCATGCTTGGCTGCCAGCCGCTCACGCTGGCTGCCGGCCACTCACTGTAGCCTATGGCAGCCCACTGCAGCAGGGGCTGCAGCCCACACCATCACCGGGGCTCACACAGCCCAGCTCCAGGTGGAGCTGTTGTTAGCTGTAGAGGGCAGTGTCACTGGCCATCATGTGGGATCCAAACCCGGGCCGCTGGCATCCCAAAACCAGCGCTTAACCAATGCACCACTCCGCTGGCCCCACATAGACACAATTCCAAACTTTCTAGGCCAAATGAGAGTGAGTTCCCAAGCCAAAGGGGAGCTGACTTATATAGTGAAAAGTCCCCACTCCTGGTCCCTGATTGGTCTATCCTCATGCAAATGAAGACTCCAAATTTTCACAGTTCTATTGGTCCAAAAGGCATTTTCCTGAATGGTCAGAAAGGAGCCACTCTGATTAGTCAGTGAAGATGCCCATCGAGGGTGCGAGGGAGGAGATAGCTGCACGGTTCCAATTGGACAGGAAAAGTCTCACAGTCTTATTGGTTGAAATACAATTCCAGGAACTCCTTTATAAAGGCTGGCTCAGGTGGCAGAAACAGTGCAGGCAAGCAGTTTAGTAGGGGCTTCTTTCTAAAGCATGGCTTTACCATCGGCTGCTAGACTGTTTTTAGATTTGAGTCCAGTTAGCCATAGTAGGTATCTTCTTACTGGGGGTCAGCATCTCTGTGGACCCCTTTGCCCTCCAGGAGCATTTCAGCATACACATCTTGCCCCGTGGTCCACAGAATCGCAAGAGACTGGGAACACATTAGAGCTTAAGGGACAGAGGGCTGTGCCCTTTGAGAATTCAACAACAGATGTACACTTTCTCAAAAGCCATGAAAATAAAACTAAGGAAATTTTTGAAGCAAATTTTTAACTGGCAAAATACACATAACAAAATTTACCTCTAACCATTTTTAACTGTATAATATGGCATTAAGTAAATTCACTTTATTGCACAACCATCGCCATTACTCATCCCCCACTGAAAATACCCATTAAATAGCTCCCCATTCCCCTTCCCCACAGCCTCTGGCAACATTGATCTGCTATAGAGATAAACCACATTTTATTATACTATGAATATAATCTGGTTTTCTCATAAAGTTTACATAGGAAGGCTATGGACAACTGGGGATATCATTTATTTTCCACCTTTGGAGAAAAAAGTATCGAGCCCCCAAAATGGTTCCTTCCCACAGCTCCTTAAATCGGGACAGTCAAAACCCTCCGCTTAAAGGCCTATGAAGAACTACAACTCCCGGGAGCCCCGAGGCCCCGGGCCCTTCTCCCCGCCCTGCCCACTCCAGAAACTCCATTTCCCAGAAGCCCCAGAGTCTGGGTCGGAGCCGGCATTTCCCGGGCGCCCCCTCGCGGGGCACTTTGGCGGGGCTTCTGTTCCCGGCGGCCCTCGCGGCAGGTTCCGGGCGTAAGGGCAGTTCGTGATGGCCGGATCTGGTTCCGCCGCTGTGTCCGGAGCTGGAACCCCTGTGACAGGGCCTGCAGGCCGCGACCTCTTCGCCGAGGGTCTCCTCGAGTTCCTGCGACCCGCTGTACAGCAGCTCGACTCTCACGTCCACGCCGTCAGGTGCCCGAGAAGGGAGATTGGGGCGGGGCCATTCTTCTATTTGGCTCTGTAGGGGCGGGGCCGAGAAGGGGTGGAACTAAGAGGGGCTCCTGCTGGCTTTCTGAAGGGACTAAGAAGAAATTGGGGAAACTGATTGGAGGCTGGGCGGACCGGTGCAAGGCCGCGGGTGGGGCATGGATTGGGGGCGTGAGGCTGGCTTTTCTCTGCACTGGGGAAACACGTAGGAAAACTGGTTTCTTGAGTTCCATTGACTGACTGTACAGGCCTTGTACCTCTTTGCAGGGAGAGCCAGGTGGAGCTCCGGGAACAGATTGATAACCTGGCTACCGGTAAGCATCCCTGTTTACGCGGAATCCTCCAGCTCACGATCAGGACCTGGTGTTTTGCCGTCCTGGGCTGGGTTTCTCTTACTTCTTCCAGCACATCAGCGCTGCTGGCGGACTCAAGTTTCTAGTGACTGTGGCCCATGTGGGTGCGAGTGTTTTCCATCCCATTAATAGCCTACTTTGCCAAAGAACAGCAACTGAGCCAGTAGGTGTTAATGGCCCCTTCTTCCATCCCCAGAATTGGGCCGTATCAATGAGGATCAGAAAGTGGCCCTGGATCTCGACCCGTATGTGAAGAAGCTACTTAATGCCCGGCGACGAGTTGTCTTGGTCAACAACATTCTACAGAATGCCCAGGTAAAAGAATTTCCTACTAACAGTGATTCTTTGTTCTGCTTTATTAGTTCCCAGGGTGTTGCTCCAATTTTAAGGGATGTCTTGGAAGTACCCAACAGTGAAAGTCCTAATTTTTTGTCTTGGGGAAAAGGAGTTATCAACTAATGTCTGCCACAATATAACTCGGGAGTTCTTATTCTCAATACCCAGCTGCCATCATTTACATTCTTACATACCTTAGAAGACTTAACGTGGAGATGGAACAAACCTAAGATGTTTTCCAGCGCCTAGGTGACAGTGAGTTCCAAAGCCTTTCACAGAGCAGTTATTAAGATTCCAAATCTTGTTTTGTAGGAACGCCTGAGGCGGCTAAACCACAGTGTTGCCAAGGAAACAGCCCGAAGGAGGGCAATGCTGGATTCAGGCGTTTACCCCCCTGGTTCCCCAAGCAAGTAACAGGCCAGAAGTGGGTCCATGGCCTCAGGATGGCACACGTACTGTTTTCCGGCTGCCTAGGTATCTCCAGGACACCCTGCAAACCTTGGAACATCAAAGGGCAGTCCTGTGGTTTGTGTTTGAAGCATTGAAGTCTTACCCGTTTATGTGGGGATCCGGAGAAACCTGTGTATAGGACTCAAGATCCCAAAGGATTTATTACAGTTCTTGTTTCCAAGAATGAGCTGAGGCCTCTACCTTTCATTTTTTTAAAGCTACATACTCAAGGCCCACCTCTACCTTCAAGCCTAGTTAACTAGGGAGGGGATTTCTATTACATGGCTGTTGGTTGGGGCTTGGGCAGCATGTCCTCTGTGACCTCTCATTTTTCTGTTTACACTGAGGATTTGGAGAGGGCAGGCAATTAAGGTGAATGATCCATCTACCCTCTTTTGATTTCACTGGCTTGACACAGTAGCAGTCTTGCTAGAACCATTTAGTTCAATAAATGTTTAAACACTATTCTAGTTTACTCTGGTATATGGGAAAGTTCCAGGAGTCTTTTTGTACTTTTAATTCAAATACAGCTTCAAATTGTGATCTAGTGTTTACAATGAAAAGACTCGAGTATCATTTTCAATGAAGAGTACAGAAAGTAAAAAAGGTCTCCAAATGCCAAGGAAAAACAAGGCCAAGAGCCCTACTAGGAAGTACTTTAATCATTTTTCTTGGGAAAAAAAAAAACACAAACATTTTCCAGACATGAACAGTTCACATTTCAACAACAAAGTACTGGTTGAAAGGTTTCCAGGAGCTGGGGATTCTACAGTATTAGGAGGAAAAGTTGGTATCCTGCTTTGCTATAGATGGAGACTTTGGGCTTCTAAGCCAACATCAGAACTCAGTGGGATGGCACTTATTTCCATAGAGTTTATGTTCATTTTCCTTCCTGTTTCCCCTATCCCTCAGAAATGCCACCATATAAAGCCCAATAGCAGTTAGCTTAGGTGCCAGTCTTCCCCTTGGGTAAGAAAGGGGCTGAAAAGAAGGGAAGGTCACTCCTGAGTCTCCATGCTTTCCTCCTCCTCCCCTTGAGGTGGTTCTTCTGTGTTCTCCTCCTCTTCCTCTCCTTCCTTCTTCTCTGGTGGCTTCTCATAAGCCTTTTCTGAAGGTGTCACTATCACTCCATCCCAGGTAGATATTTCAGAAGCAAGATCTAGAAGAGAAAAACAGTGATTTCAGACAAGTAGCCCAGCATACAAGTCATGATGTACACCGTGGAGATATTAAGACATCTGACTAGTGTAGAGCGTCTTGGTAGACCAGAGTACCCTACAGAGCCTGACCCACAGCGGTCACTCACAGCTGGCATCACCCTCCTGGCCAAGGATCTTCCTGAAGCCACCATGCGAGAGGATTCGGACCAGAGTCTGAGCTGTGTAGCAGACCATGTCCTGCAGGGGAGCAAAGCGAGGGTAAATAAAGAGAATTGAAATATTTTATTTGAGTAACATTCTCATGAAAACAGAGATGAAGACAACTTTTAATTTTAAGACCCAAGTATGTGAGAGCCCCCAAATCCTGGACCTTAAAGACCACATTCCCTTTTGCCTTCTGACCAGGAGTACTCGAGTGTGGCACAGCACACCATTTGAGAGCCGTCCCAATACCTGCTGTTCCAGAGTCATGACTGTGTGTACTCTGAAGTTGCCACTCTCACAGGGGTCCGTGATGCCCATCGACCCCGGCAGGAACAGGCCTGCTGCCAGGATCTGCAGGCAACGCCTGAAACATAGGAAGTAGGTAATAAAGAACACACACGGCAGCTTACACCCAGCCCCAAGCCCTGAGACACTGTACCTGTATGCCACGTTCAGGGCCAAAGGCTGTCTGGTGGGATTGTTCATCACAGCATAGTGCCCCTGGAAGAGAACAGATCTGGTAGGCGTCCACAGACATGGCAGTTGATCATTAAAAAACTAAAACCTCAACCTTCAGGAGGAAAACTGGTTATGAAGGTCTAACCAAGTGACTGTTCATCCAGTCCGTTCTCTCCATTATCACATTGATGAAATGACAGCAGTAAGGAAAAAGGCCAAGGGGCAGTAATAACTACTCATTTAATACTCCAACAAGTGAGATAGTAACACTCAATCTTCACTGGATTACTTGTCCCCCAATGAGACTTCTTTCAAGCTTCACCAAATTTCAGCTTCTGGTAGAGGTCAGAGTAACGACTTACAGAGGGACGATCAGGAACTCCGGCTGCCCTTCTTTACTTACGAGTAGGTCGAGGATCCAGGGTGTGAGGGGCTCAAAGCCAGGAAAACGAATCCGCAGGTCCTTCAGCAACCTGATGAGAACTTTGACTCTGAAGGTAAGAGGGATCCAGTGGTGAAAAGTAATCCAGTCATGGAGTTCCACACCTGAGCTCCAGAGCTGAAGCATTCTGTCCTTTCTCTCAATTTAAATTTGCTTACTTAAGGTAAAAATCAAAATCTAGACAGAATACTGGAGCCAAAAAAGGGTTGTCACAGGAAGTATGGAGGTATCCTATATTCATGGCAGTTAAAAGGGTTAGGGTATCTTAATGGTGAGGGAGGGACTCACGTAGACTGAGAAGCATTTTCCTCAAACCAGCGGGCATGTCGGATGGCTGCTAAGGCACTCTGCAACACCTTGATGTCCACTGGAAGACAAGCATGACAGGCCAAGATGAGATACTCCTGTTACTGAAAGCAGTTCAACCCCACTGCCACAGGTCAGTATGTTGGAAAGAGGACAGGATAATTTAATTCCATAAACCTCCACATGTTCTCAGATCAGCACATCACTTGTCCAAACCTCACTCCTCCTCCCCCAAACCACATCTGGAAGCATACAAGATGCATGATTTTCTCCCAAAGCCTACCCCCTCCATAAATATTTCCTCAGTCCTTTTGAAGTCCTCAAACTGCTTTCCTGGCCATCCTGTCTTTGACAGTTTCACTAGCAAGCTGGCAAAGCTATCTCTGAATGAGAGAATGAGACAGAAGAGTTGGGAAAACAGGTCCCAGCAGGTTTTATGTGCTGTAGCAACACGCTCAGGAAAGTCCACAGCAACTTTATACCATGTTCTGAATTTCCCCCAAGTTTCCCAGCAATGGGGGAAAAAAGGACTAACAATGGAGTTCTGGGTCCAGTTTTCGGAGATTGGGTGGCACCGTCGTAATGAGAATCTTCACTGTGGCATCAGAAGAACTGATCTCAAAGCCAGTTTCATTGGTCAGCATGGTCAAAACTGAAAAAGAAAAACCAAACGCTCTAACTCACACATGTCCACTAGGTGACCAAAGGTAAGTCCAGGCTGGGAGACAGATACGTTTTTAAAAGGCAGCACGAGTCCAGGATGAGGGTTTAGAAGAGTTTGAAAACTAAGGGAGATAATTTTGACGGCTGGAGATCACTCCCGAAACTTCCCCAACAGAAAAAACTGCATTCACTCTTCTTTCTAGCCTGACCTGACTATGTTAAGTGTACTAATAATTATAGACCTGGCTCCTATGACCACTAAATACATGTCCCGCAACAAACGCAAACCTTCAGAAGGATCCTGTGCTCTTAGGCTTTCCACAACTTTGTTCCCTAGGGCAGCAACAGCTTCCACTAGAATGACAGAAAAGGAGATAAAGAACATAATTATTATGCATACTTTCTATACATCTTCAAGCTACTCTGCACTGATATCTGCGCTATGTTCAAGGCTGGAACAAGGGCAAGCAATAGAAGAAGGGGAAATAGCCTGGACAAAGAAATTGGAAGGCTAGGCATGGGACACCTCCTATACCCACACCCCTTCTGCAGTAGGGTGGCACTAACGCCATTTTGGGCTGGATAATTCTTTGTTTGGCAGTAAGGGGTAGGGTTAATTCTGTGTCCTGTAGGATGCTTAGCATCCCTGGTCTCTATCCCCTTGATGCCAGTAGCCCAAAAATGTCTCCAGACACTACCAGATGTCCCTGGGAGTGGTGGGGTGGTGGTGGCGGCAAAATTACCCCCAGTTGAGAAACACTGGCCATATATTCTTTCAGACACACTCCAGTTTGTCCCTTATTACCCCCATACATTAAAAAACTAAGTTTCCCAAACTGAGCTCTGAGCAACAGCAGTTCAATGCCCAGCCAGAGCTGAGCTGCCAACAGGTGGCAGGATGGCTCAGCTAAAAAAAAAAAAAAAAAAGTTTCCCATTTGTCTTCCAAACAGTCTTTCTCAAAAGAAATTAGGGCTTTAAAGATCCCTATGCCTCATGCCCAACTGTTGTGTCTGTTCCTGTGGCCAGAGAGGAGCACACTCACACGTTGGCAGAATCTTCAGGATGACCACAAGGTCAGCCACGTTGTGCCCCGTGGTCATCGTTCCCTTTTTATATGATCCCACCTGTCGGACTTCTTCAATTTGCTGTTGGAAAAAGGATTTCAGGGGGAAAAAGAAGTGACAAGACTGCCTAGTTCCTCTCTGAACTTGACTACAACATAGCTTCTTGTTACCCAGACTTGCAAGTTGCAGAGGTCAAATCATATCCCCCAAAACACCACACGGAAAGCCTGATAGATCATGGCTAGCTGATAACAAGTCTTGGCTAGCTGATAACAATGACAGAAGTTTTGTCCCAAGATCAGTTCCACAAAGAAATTCCACTGTACTTTCCCATTTTAGGCTTAGCTTTGGATAATAGATAACAGAAGAACTGAGACAGGAGCCAATGAAATTTCCACACTACCAAGGCTGCCCTATGGCTAGACTAAGTCATCAGAAACTCACCACTTCAAATGTCCCTGGAGCCACAATCAAATTGTCAATCACATTGTTTATTTTTGTCACCAAAGAAAGGATGGAGGCCTGAAAAACAGCAGGAAACAAAAACAAGCTAAGGTAAAAAATTATAAGCAAATTCTCAGAGTTTGAATATCCCCCCCTAATCCTTTCCATACAAGCCAAGTCAAATTCCACAGTGTTTTGAAAACACTGACCTTCTGGCCTTAAATATGCCAGAAGACAACAACTGTTTGATCTCATAGATTCCCCAATAAAAATATGAACACATCTGTAAATCTGTTTATATATTCATCTGGCACTCTCCCTCCATCCGCAAGAACAATTAGTCATCCCCCCTTATCCAGTTTTGCTTTGCGTCGTTTGTTACCTGTAGTCAACTGTTGTCTGAAAATATTAAATGGGAAATTCCACAAATAAACAATTCATAAGTTTTTAACTGCACGCTGACCCCTTGGGACGCGAATCATTCCTTCGTCCAGCATATCCACACTGTATTAACTACCGGCCAGCAGCCCTCTCCCTCATAGCAGCTTAAGGCCACGCCACGGTGCCTCAGTCATTCAGCTCACTTCATTTCATCACGTAGGCATAGTATCATTTCACATCATCACAAGAGTACGAATAGTACAACAAGGCATTTTGAGATACCACATTCACATAACTTTTATTATAGTATATTGTTATAATTGTTCTGTTGTTCATCCTTACTATGGCTTATTTATAAATGAAGCTTTTACCATAGGTATGTATGTATAGGAAAAAAGACAGTAAAGACAGTACATACAGGGTTCAGTATTATCCACGGTTTCAGGCATCCAGTGGGGTCTTGGAAGGTATCCCCAATGCATAAGAGGGGACGACTGTAAGCCTCTATGGACTTGAGGCTCTGATCACAGTAAGCTCACCAGTAGTTATTCACTTCTCTAGCTTTCTTAGCGAAATCTCAGGAAGGAAGCCTAAAGAATATACCTGTTCAGCAGAATTCGGAGCAAGGTCCTGATTCCTCTTCAGCAAGGCCTCACTGAAGGAAGTTTCATCAGGCGCTGGCTTGACCCGGGGGAAGGCCATTTCACACTAAACCAGAAACAAACAACTGTATACTATACAGTAAAAATACACAGGAGAGGTGGTTTTTCCGTTGCTACAACAGGAAAAGGTAAAAGTAGAAAATTCTACAACACTGGATTTTGCTCCTTAAGATACTCAAACAAGGATACAAGCTGGAGGGAATAGCCTTAATAATTAAAGCTGTCACTACTTTTATAGTAACAGATAAGCCAGAGGTACAATTAACATTCAGAACAAAGATTACAATCATGTCACGGGCAACAGTAGCCAAAGAACTGTCTTACCCACCCTGCTTATACTTTTTGTATGTAAAGCAACACACAGCTGACTCAAAACCCCAACTCCATCCACGGATCCCTTTTCCTCCTGCAACCACCATTTGACTTCATTAACAAGGAGATGCTGGGCTCCAGGAAACTACAAGTGAAAAGTGTCCAGGCTCCATTTCTATGTCAACAGGTGACCAGGGGCCATGGTACTCACCAAGTAGAAATCAAACGGGATGTGTGGAACAAATGGCCTGAACCTAAAACCAGAGAAACAACCCAAATTATTCACCACAGAAATCAAGAGATTTAGCATAACGGGGCCAACTCATTTAGCTTTGTTTCTGAACCACATCTGGATGGCACAAAAGCAGGTAACGTTAGGGCTCCACTCCCAACCGCTATTTAGATGACTGAAGTGGAAGCTAACCAGCGCAAAGATGTTAAAACTGGCACTCACCCTCCTCCTGGGCCGCCTCTGGAACCAAAGCGCCCACCTCGACCTCGGCCTCTGTCACCCCTAGAAATGCATAAATAGACTTTAAAAATATCACTCCACCATACCGGTCATATCATGTCGAGACAGCCTACCTCCATCGTTCTGAACTCTTCCTTTGGAAACCAAACATCCCCGTTCCATGACTGGCACCCATTCCAAATGCCCAGCCCCACCCCTGTAACCTCCTCGTTCTGGATAATTGAACCACAACCGACACCAAATGATGGCGGGGCTCAAACACCGAACCCTGTAACTAAATACCCCATAATCCCTGGGACACGCCAAACCTAACACTTCAGAGACTCGAGTGATTGCTTATTTATTCTTTAACGCAGCAAAACGTTTATCGGGCATATCCAGTCCAGCCCTTGGCCTTGAGGATGAATGAGCACGTTTCAGCCCTCTCAGTCTAGATGAGGAGAAAGTGAGGTGCTCCTCCTGGGGACACCCCCTCGCCTAAAGCCCTGAGACAGAGGCGCCCTCGGCCCCACCCCCATCCCAGGCCCAGGTTTCTCCGCCTCCGCGGCCCCCGACCTGCCCCGCGCCCCGACCGGAGTGCTCAGGTTTTAGGGCAAAGCCCACACACGTGGTCCTTCCAGGTCCTCCGACTCCTTTCGGGCCACCTCCCCAGTTTTCGGTCAAATACCTCAGACATTCCCAGAGGAACCCTGTGCCCTTACCTCATGGCGTCCCAAACCCCGAACAATAGAGACCACACCAACCACCCCTCGCCTCGGAGAAACCGATAACCAGAGACGCTTCTGCCGGCGTGTCCCAACAAACTCCGGTGTGATTGGCTCCCGCCTTAATCATCCGCTTACGCCTATTGGTTTATTCTGGCAAGCCACCCAACAAAAAACGCCTGCTGTGTCAGGAACTAGCCAATAAGAATAGACTTGACAAGTAATGACAATTTTTCTTACCGATGGTAGATGGCGCTTTATGAAGACACGCGAGAGACCATGTAGAGTACTTTCTATAGGAGCCACGAGGGCTCGAGTTTTCAGATAGCAGAGTGGCGCAGCGGAAGCGTGCTGGGCCCATAACCCAGAGGTCGATGGATCGAAACCATCCTCTGCTATCAAATGTGTTTTTTCTCCTCCCTGGTATAGAAATTTTAACTTCTTCAGTTAGTGTAAACACCGCTTCCTGTTTTTTTTCTCCCTTTAAAAGACAGCTTTGAGAAGCTGTTTTTGCCATTAGCAAGCGAAATGAGGGGAATAGGAGGGAATTAAGCAACAATGAACACTAACGCAGAAGAAGCGGATTTGAGAAAAGAGGGCAGTATATTTATTGACTGAATCAGAGCGGAGAAAACACTGATGGTGAGGGAC
This sequence comes from Aselliscus stoliczkanus, assembly GCA_033961575.1. NCBI lineage: Eukaryota > Metazoa > Chordata > Mammalia > Chiroptera > Hipposideridae > Aselliscus > Aselliscus stoliczkanus. The sequence goes on from CM066739.1 coordinate 105,761,538, forward strand.
AGCTAGAAGGGAAACTGAGGCAGCTTTGGAAACAGATCTCAGAAAAAGAGAGTAAGGGAAGTAGCAAGGAGAGAAGGGCCAGACCCTTCCCCGTCGCCCAGTTCCCCCCACCCCCACCCCCCATCTCCCTTCTTTCCTCTCTCCACAGATTGGCGGATTTCACCCTTATACATAGATTTCAACAGCCACATATACGGATATAGTGTACTTGCATTTAAATCAATCATATTACTATGTGCGTTGTCCCTTCTGTAATCCTTTTTCTGCCCTACTTGCCTTGGTTTGCACTGATTGTTTATTATTCCCTCCCAGCCTCTGTTAATTGAAAGTTACGCGCTCTTTTTCTACTCTTTTAGTGGTTACCCTAAAACTTACAACGTGCATCCTTAACTTAGCAAAGACTACTTTTATGTAATACTTTCACCCTCTTCGTGAATAATGCAGGAATAATTTAATCCCATTTACTACCATTACTCCCTCCAGAATTGTATACTATTGCTGTTGTGTAATTCTTTTAAACCGGGGTTGCTGGCTTCCTAAGCCAGCGCTTAACTACCGCGCCACTCGGCCGCCCATTAAATACTTTATTGATGTATAATTTACTACAACAAAATGCACAGATCTTAAACCTACAGCTCGATTAATTTTGAGCAACGTAGTCCGTCCATGTAACCACCACCAGATTAAGATCAAGAAATTTTTATCCCTTCAGGAAGTTGGTTCATACCTCTTTGCCCTGCCCACAGAGACAATCACTGTTCCCAATTCTATTATCATAGATTAGTTTTGTCTGTTCTGGACCTTCACATAAATAGACCCAGAGTGTTTGTACTCTTTTTTTTTTTTTTTTTTTTTTTTTTGCCTAGCTTCTTTTGCTGGACACGTTTCAAGATTCTTCCACAGTTTTGCATTTATCGGCAATTTATTTCTTATTTATGAGTAGGATTCCATTGCATAAATATACCACAATTTGTTTGTCCTTCTCCTTTTGATGAATTCAGGACCTCCAACTGGCTGAGACACAAGCGAACACTTTTGAGTTGTTTCCAGTTTGAGGCCATTAGGTGCTGTGAACATTTGTGTACAAAATTCTTGTGATTCTTGTGGTCAGATGTATTTGTTTCTCTCTGTAGGTTGTAAGCGTATATGTGCACAGAATTTAAATTCTCTCTATATATATTTTCAATCTCACAAGGCATTAACGCTTATTAATTAAATTTGTGGTCCTTTAGATTTACTTTTTTTTTTTTTTTTTTGAGGGCAGTGTCACTGGCCCTCATATGTGGGACCCGAACCAGGGCCGCTGGCTTCCCAAGCCAGTGCTTGACCACTGCGCCACTCGGCAGGCCCTAGATTTACCATTTTTAATGCTCTTTATTCCTGTAACTCCAGCCATTCATCTGGAATGATATTCCTTCTGCTTGAGAATAAGTAGTCCTCTGCTAGTAGCTAACTTTCTTGGTTTTGGTTTGTCTGAATATGTCTTTATGTCACCTTTGGTTTTTTAAAAGATTTTATTGGGGGATTGGGGGAGGGGAACAGCGTTGGGGATTCAGAGAAAGGGAACAGACAAGTTGCTGTCTTTTTGTTCTTCAATCTAGTTGCGGAGGATGTTGCTTCACTGGCCCATGTTGGTATCATCATTGCGCTCTTCTGGGATGAGGCAGATCCATTGTCGGCCTCTGGATGGTCGCTCACCGCGGCTATTGGCAGCTCACGCTGGCTGCCGGCCACTCACTGTAGCCTATGGCAGCCCACTGCAACAGGGGCTACACCGTAGCCGGAGCTTGCACAGCCCAGCTCCAGGTGGAGCTGTTGTTAGCTGTAGAGGGCAGTGTCACTGGCCCTCATATGTGGGATCCGAACCGGGGCCGCTGGCATCCCAAAACCAGCTCTTAACCAATGCGCCATTGGGCCGGCCCTGTCACCTTTGTTTTTGAAGGACATTTTTTTCTCTGGGTATGGGTTTCGAGGTGGGTGTAATTTTCTTTCAGCACATTTACAATATTTTTTTATTGTCTATGGCTTCCATTTTTACTGTGGAAAAAAAGTTGTCAATCTAATGGTTGCTCCTTTGAGGGTAATCAATACTTTTTTCTATTTTAAAGACTTTAAAAAAAAAAGACTTTTTTATTTAATTTCCTGCAGTTTCACTCCGATGGGTCTAGATATGGATTTTTTTTTTCATCTTATTTGAATTTTGTTGAACTTGAATCTGTGGTTTGATGTAGTTCACTCATTTTTTAAGTTCCTCAGCCATTATCTGTTCTGGGCTCCAAATAAAGGTATTACAGACTCTCACATTATCTTCTATGCCTCTAACCCTCTTCATATGTTTTTCTTTTTCATTCCTTTTTATCCATGCTTCATTCTGGGTACTGCATCTGTCCTTCTTTCCGATTCATTACTCCATCCTCAGCGGAGTCTAACTTGCTGTTAAATCCATCAATTGGTTCTAAATTTTGGTTTTTGAATATTTTGGAGCTGGATTTTCTACCCTACTCTTAGGTTTTCCCTAGGAGTACAGCCTTCCAGAAAACTAACCCCAAACAGGACGGTGGTTTACCAGGGCTCTCACCCTTGGGGACATCTGGACTCCAACTTTTGTCTCACTTGCCCCACACAGCCTATTTGCCCCACACAACCTATTTTCTGCCACCAGTTTGATCAGCAAATGACCCCACGGTAAAAGCAGCTCCACTGCTGGTCTTACCTCTCTATTTCCCTGTCCTTTCCTGCTCTCACACCAATAATTCCTCTCTGTCTTACTAGTACTTTGATTTTTTTTTTTTTTTTGAGGGCAATGTCACTGGCCCTCATATGTGGGACCTGAACCGGGGCCGCTGGCTTCCCAAGCCAGCGCTTAACCACTGCACCACTCGGCCGGCCCATGATTTTTAAAAGTATTTCATCCAACATTTTAGTTATCTTCAGCTCAGGGATTAGACACATTATTAGTCCACCATTGTTGATGGAAGAGCTCAATTACTAAATTAGATTTCTAGCCCAGTCTTTTCTCCTGGGCTCCAACTCCACTAATTCTTTTTTTTTTTTTTTTTTTGAGGGCACTGTCACTGACCCTCATAAGTGGGACCCGAACCGGGGCCGCTGTCTTCCCAAGCCAGCGCTTAACCACCACGCCACTCGGCCGGCCCTCCAGCTCCACTAATTCAAGAACCTATTGGACACCTCCACTTGGGTATCTACAGGCACCTCAAATCCCACAAACTAAAATTGTTATCATCTCTCAAAAACCTGCTTCTTCAGCTTCTCAACGAACGGGTCAATGTCACCTAGACTTCAGTTATTTGTATTCTGTGTTCTCTTCCTGAAGTCCAGTTGGTTTTACTTCCAAAACATCTCCCTATAGTCAATAATACTGTCTTATGCATTTAAATATTTAAGAGGGTAGATCTCATGTTAAATGTTCTTCACACACACACACACACACACACACACACACACACAAAAGACACAGGGAAACTTTTGGAAGTGATGGATATGTTTATTACTTAGATATTGTGGTGATAATTTCATGGGTGTGTAAATATGTCCAAACTCATCAAATTGTATTACTTTAAATATGTACAGTTTATTGTGTATCAATTATATCTCAATAAAACTGTTTTCTTAAAAAGATATACCCCAATCTCCTATCTACTTCTGTGGACTCTGGAACCCCACCAACAGGACAAAGACATCTCCTCTCTGGTCAATCCAACATGTACACACATTATATCCCAGATCAGGGTTGAAAACGGAAACTCCTACTGCAGCCAGTAATGCCAATGAATAAACAGGGTGGATAAGAACCATGATAAACTAAACATATCAAGGAAGTAATGGGTACTTAGTTCCAGCTGACAGTTCAGGGACAGATGCAGGACCTACATTACTAGCTCTGCAATATTTCAAGACAAGCCAGAACTCCAAATATTCATGTACCATATGCTGATTTCTTTTTTAAGTGTGGGCAACTAAATTCAATATATATAGGAGAATGCAGGCCAGACAGCACATGCCTGCCATCCGAAGTTGGTCCATGTGCTACCGTTTGCTCTAGACCAAAATTATATTCAAAATTCTCCTAAAATTCCATATATAGGAAACATACTTCAATATTCTGCTCTCCCTGCACAGAATGCCTTTCTCATCCTTCTACCCTTCTTTGGAGATTTTCCTGGCTCCGATGCAGGCAAAATAGTGTTCACCTGGACCTCGTAGCAACGTATCATCTCTCCGTTTTGGTGCTTAACGATATTACGTTATAGCTATTTATCCCAAATAGAGCTCCTCAAAAAAGGTACGGACTATATATATTTCTTTCTTTTGCCGTCAGCATCTAGCTGGTGCTTAACGCGTACGAAGTCCCCTGGAACTGTATGCAAAACTGAAGTAGCTTGGGGACCTAGGGTCCTGTCTGGGCGCAGGATTAGAGAGGTTGGCTGCGAAATACCGTCAATGACGCCTGTTGACCGTTAGAGGGCAGACGGATTCCACAGGGGTCCCGCCCAGCGGCCCAGCAGTCAAGTGCCCCCAAACCTTCTCCCCAAATTATGCGTCCTCTGCTGGTCATTTTCAACACCATTTCCCACCACCTCCACGAACCCCATTTGGACAATCCTTCTCAACACACCACACACACACACACACACACACACACACAGTCACATTCCCGGAGCGGCCCTGAGGTCACACCTCTAACGCCCTCCAGCCACCCGCATGCTCTACCTCCCCTGCCTATAACCATTTGGGAACTAAAGAATTAACTTAATCCTTCCGCCTGGTCCTGTTTCTCCGCGGAACCGCTCCACCGGGCGGGAGGGTAGGGTGGCGCGATCCTAGATGGACTGGATCACTGGATCTCTGGGCTCACCGACTTGAACGCCTTTTCCAGAAACCCGTCACCCTCCTGCCCCACCGCCACGCACACACATCCACAGACTCACACCTTTTCCTACCAAGAAATCCCAAACTAACAAGTCTTTCTCTCTTACCCAGACGGAACCAGGTAGGAAGGAAGGACACGATGTGGGCGCCAGAGGCCCCCGGTTGCTCCCCAACACTTCTCTGTTCAGTCCTCCTGCCCATCCCGGCGAGGGAGTCCGGTCCGCTAGGGCCGCTTCTCTGAAGGGGCAGACATCGGGCAGTGGAGACGCGGGAAGACTGTCCAGGCGGGCGGCGCGCGGGCTGTGGGCGCCGTAGAGCCCGCGACTTGGGGGCAGGAAGGAAAGAGTTAAAGATCCGGAGTTGGCTCTGCTGTCACTCTTTCTGGGAGGGGAAGCGGCCGGGAGGGAGTGTTCCGAGCTAGGCTCGGGTCCTCCCCAGTCCCCCCCAGACAGCCGGAGACTTGGGCCGGCCGGACGCCCTTTCTGGCACTCTCGCTGGGGCAGCGCTCTCGCACTCACACTACACGCACTCCCCTTTCCCTCCCTCGCGCCCTCTCCCACCTTCTCCCAGAGCGCGAGCGAGCGCTCTCTTTTCTCCCCCCAACACACACACACGCACACACACACACACGTTCTCGCTCACTCGGGCCCCCTGGGCTGCTGCGCTCCCCTTCTCGCACCCACCTGCTCCGCAGATCCCTCCACGCACCCCGCCTTCGCGCGCCCAGCCGGAGGTCCGCCCGCCCTCGCTCTCGCCACGCGCCCCTGGAGCTCCGGGCCGTGACGGTCGCAGCTGGAGGGGGCAACGTGTCCCGGGGTGGGCGCTCCCGCCCCTCTCCGCCTCCCTCCCACGGGGGCGCGCCCTGAGCCCGAAGGGACCGCGGAGGCCATGGTGGGAGCGCCTGCCTGCCGCGGTGCCCGCTGAGGCCATGCCGCACCCCGGGGGCCCCACCGGCGCCTGCCTGTGCCTGCCGCTGCTTCTTTCGCCGCTGCTGCTACTGCTCCCGGGCAGCCACGCGGGAGTCCTGACGGTGGCCGTGGTGCTGCCGCTGGGCAACACCTCGTACCCGTGGTCGTGGGCGCGCGTGGGCCCAGCTGTGGAACTGGCCCTGGCCGCGGTGAAGGCGCGGGACGACTTGCTGCCCGGCTGGACCGTCCGCACGGTGCTGGGCAGCAGCGAGGACGCGCGGGGCGTCTGCTCCGACACCGCTGCGCCGCTGGCCGCAGTGGACCTCAAGTTCGAGTACGAGCCAGCAGTGTTCCTGGGCCCCGGCTGCGTGTATGCCGCCGCCCCGGTGGGGCGCTTCACGGCGCACTGGAGGGTGCCGCTGTTGACGGCCGGCGCCCCGGCCCAGGGCTTCGAGTCCAAGGATGAGTACGCGCTGATCACCCGCGCCGGGCCCACCCACGCCAAGCTGGGCGACTTCGTGGCGACGCTGCACCGACGGCTGGGCTGGGAGCACCGGGCGCTCCTGCTCTACGGCTACCGGCCGGACGACGACCAGCCCTGCTTCTTCGTCGTGGAGGGGTTGTTCTTGCGGGTCCGCGGCCTCCTCAACATCACGGTGGAGCACATGGAGTTCGCCGAGGGCGACCTCGACCACTACGCCAGGCTGCTGCAGACGGTGCAGCGCAAAGGCCGAGGTGACAGCGCCCCGGGTCCGCCGCTCGGCCCCCGCGCCTGCAACCCTCCGAGCCGCCGGGTGTCCCTTCTGTCTCCCGCCTGTCCTCCTCCTCCTTCTCCTCCTCCTCGCGGCTCCTCATTCCTGCCTCAGCCTCCTCGGCCCTTTCCACCTCTGAGTTTCCATTTCCCTCTCCTTCTCCATCCCCCGCTCTCTCGACGTTCCTACGTTCCCCTCTCTCCTCCCCGCCCCTCCTGCCCCACCTCCTGCTCACAGGTTCTCCCGGAGTTAACCGGAGGGGGGACATGCCTGCTGCCACCCTGGCTCTTAGTAGGTCCCGGCTTAGTTCCCGTCCCTTTTTTCTCGCCCGTTTTCTGTCTCTTCCCAACAGCCTTCTCCCCTCCTCCATCTTTTCCTCCCTTTCCTCCCACACACCCTCTCCTCTCCAGCTGGCCCTCCTCGCCCTCCTCCCTGTCCGGACCCCACTATCCCCACCTTGGCTCTGCTGTTCCCGGTGTCCTGATCTCTGCTCCTTTTCCCACCCACCTCCTCCTCCCACCCATCGCCATCGTTCTCCTGCCACAGCCTGTGTACTTCCACTGAACTCCCCCAGGGTCTCAGAACGTCCCCCTGGAAGCCTCGCCTTCTCTGCCCAAATTACCCCCTGCCCGAGGACCCCAGGCTCTGTCTGACTGCCCTCTTCCTCCCCAGTTATCTACATCTGCAGCTCCCCAGACGCTTTCCGAACCCTGATGCTCATGGCCATGGAAGCTGGCCTGAGTGGAGAGGATTATGTTTTCTTCCACCTGGACCTCTTTGGGCAAAGCCTGCATGGTGCACACGGCCTTGCTCCCCAAAGGCCTTGGGAAAGAGGGGATGGGCAGGATGTCAGAGCCCACCAGGCCTTTCAGGTGAGTGTCTGAGTGGGTAGCCAAGGCTGTAGGACTCTGAGTTGGTGGCACGTAGTGTCTGGACAATGGGTGCCTCAGTGTCTAAAAGGATCCCAGAAAAGAGGCTCTTGATGAGCATAGGGAGTTGGGTGATAAAGGGCAGGGGTCTGGGGCAAGGAGGGTATGAAGGGCAGGGGACTCAGAGCCAGGAGGTAAAAAAGATTTGGGAATGGGCTTGAGGTGGAAGGATGTTTAAGTCCCGCAGACTGACAGGACTTGGAGAAGCCATCCCATTGGATCTCCTGCTTTGGAGCAGGCAGCACCTCACCCAGGGCATAGGGTCTAGGCTGACCTTGAGCTAAGCAGAGATGCAGCTCTAGGAAGTGGGTCCCAGGGTCCTGGGAGGACAGGTGAGCCCCCAGCTCACCTGTCCCCACTGACCCCTTCCTCAGGCTGCCAAAATCATTACGTATAAAGAACCGGACAACCCTGAGTACTTACAGTTCCTGCAGCAGCTAAAACATGTGGCCCATGAGCAGTTTAACTTCACCATAGAGGATGGCCTGGTAGGAGAGGGTCCTGGGACCCTCCAGTGGACCTCCAGCCCCTTCTCCATGGCCCTCTGCCATCCCAGTATTCCCAGGTTTCCCTTCGTATTGTTTCCGTATTTCTCCTGATGATTGGGGAGGAGGTGGGAGGGAGGGTGGTTAACAAGTTGTTCAACCTCTGAATCTCAGGGTCCTCATCAGTAAAATGGGGGTACTATGTCCTGCCTACCTTGTGCTATTCAGACACGGTGGCATAGGTGGAGGTGTCTCATAAGTAGCAAAATCCGTCACACGGTTTCTCCCATCCTCTTCCTCCCAGCTCCCAGCGCCACCATTCCCTCCCCGACAGTGCCCACTGGGTGTCTTTCATATGTCCGCACCCCCAGCCAGGCTCTGTTCACCCCTGCAGGTGAACATCATTCCGGCATCCTTCCACGACGGGCTCCTGCTCTATGTCCAGGCAGTAACGGAGACTCTGGAACATGGGGGAACGGTCACGGATGGAGAGGGCATCACGCAGCGGATGTGGAACCGGAGCTTCCAAGGTCAGCGCCTGGAGGTGACAAGAATGGGCTGCCTTGGGGTGCCCCAAGCAGGAGGCCATGAGGAGCCTCTAGTCCTGCCATACAGGACTCGCTTACGCCAGTCCTTTCCTATCTTCCACAAGGAACCTCCACAACTTCCTGTAGACCCTCCGGCCCCTCCCTTCTCCCTAGCTCCGTCAAGCAGTCCTTGTTAATGTCCAACCCCAATCATTCCTGCTGCTGAAGTGCCTCTTCCTTTTATTATCATTCCATATATGTATATATGTTTGGAGGGCAAGGCAGCAACAATCAAGGGACAGAGATGGGGGTGCCCCTGAACTTCCTTCCACTCCCTCAAAACACATCCACCTTCCTCTGTGCCCCCAGGTATGACAGGATACCTGACAATAGACAGCAATGGAGATCGGGAGACAGACTTCTCTCTCTGGGATATGGAACCTGAGACTGCCAGCTTCAGGGTAAGGCTGTACCCCCAGAAGGCTGTGCTTCCCCCGACAGCCTGCCAGTGCATCTGTCTATTCTGCAGTCACCCCACCGTGCTTGGTCACTTACCTTACGGAGAGCCCTGGATAAAAGAGACCCACTCCTGTCTGGGGGAGCAACCAGAATGATAGGGACTAACAGGCAGTCCCCTTAGGGAAGCCCATGACTGCAGAAAGAGCATGGCCCTGTCTCAGGAAGTCCAGTGTCTCCTAAGGTGGGCAGGACGCATCCCAGCAGGGACAGGCCACCGAGGGCCGAGATGGACGCACATTGTGCACCTAAGTGCAGTCAGGAACAGGAAGCAGCTGAGCACAGGCGCCAAGGAGATCATCCAGGGAAGCCTTCCTGGAGGAGGGGTCCATGGATTAGGCCCTGGAAATGTGGACAGAGAACACTGCCTTTTCCTGTTTTCTATGTGCTTCAGCCCAAGATTATAAACTCCCTGAGTACAGGGTTGGGTTCTAGATGGACTTTTCTTGTTTTATTTTCCCTTGAGGAGTTTTCAAGTTTTCCCACTCTGATGACATGGGGTCTCTCTGTATCCACTCACAGCAGAGGCTTGGTAAATAGTTGACAGCCCACATACAGACCCTGGAAGCAGAGATGGGGTAGGTGGGGTAAGTAGGAGGAAGGACTGCTCTATCGGACAGGAGGCCCCCCAACAGACCTTGCCTGCCCACCAGACAGTAGGCCCCCCAACAGACATTGCCTGCCCACCAGTCAGGAGACCCCCCAACAGACCTTGCCTGCCCACCATTCCTGTCCTCTTCCCACAGGTGGTCCTGAACTACAATGGGGCTTCCCAAGAGCTGGAGGCTGTGTTAGGGCGCAAACTGAACTGGCCCCTGGGGTACCCGCCTCCTGACATCCCCAAATGCGGCTTTGACAATGAGGACCCAGCCTGCAACCAAGGTGCCTGCCACTTGCCATCTAGGCCTCCATCCTAGAGATGGTGCTTCCCCCATGGGGAGTCAAACAGGTGCTCCTTTCCCACACTGAGAATTTTCTGGAGAGGCTCCCTCCTCCTGCCCTGTCATCCTTTTGTCCATCATCCTAGTTCGTTAGTTGACTGTGAGAAGTTTCTTCCCTCCTGCTGTCTAACTAAAATTTCTCTTGCTACCATTTGAACTCTCTCCTGCAGCCCACTTTTCCATCCTTGAGGCACTGGCTTTGGTGGGCAGCCTCTCCCTGCTCAGCATCCTTATCGTCTCCATCTTCATCTACAGGTGAGCTGTGGGATGAGGGTGGTGAGTGAGGCTGGGAGACCTGGAGAAACAACAGCAGGGAAGGTGGCAGAGACACAGAGGGAAGGGAGAAGAGGTGAGGGGACAGTGAGGGAAGAGAGGAGGAGGGAACTGGGATAGGAGTGGTCCAGGAGGGCGTGGGGACCAGAAAAGGAGTCGAGCAGTTGGGGGAGTGGCATCATGGGGGTGTGGATTGTGTCAGTGGGCTGGCTCATCCTCCCTTCCTACTTCTATGGACTGGATGGGGAGCAATGGTTCATTCAGACCCTTTGGGATTGGGCCCCTATTAGCTGAGCAGGGGTGGTGAGCCCTCCAGAGAGATAAAGGAGCCAGTCCTGCCTTCCAGTGGAGCTGAAACAAAAGTGCAGAAGTTACCGACAGAGGAAAGGAAGGTGGGAGGAGAGAAAACCAGTGCTGGAGTGCTGGTCGAGCATATGCGATGTGCAGGCACCTCCACACACAGCATTTCTTTTCTTATAAGTGTATTCTTATAACAATGCTTCAAAACAAATATTGAGGTCCCCAGTTTCCAAATGAGGACATTTGGACATGAAGACATGAGACTCAGAAGTGAAGTGACTACCCCAACATCCCCGTGAGGCAGGATTTCACCGAAGCCTCCCAACTCAGCCCAGGGGACAGTCCCCCATCTGCCTCTTACAATAGCAGTGGGGCTGTCTCAGCACAAGCAGTGGTCCCAGGGCTCCCAGAAGGAGCTGTGGGCAGAGCACCCCTGGCCTGATTCGGGGCTCAGACCGGCTCAGATACAGATTTCATGCCTCAGGAAGATGCAGCTGGAAAAGGAGCTGGCCTCGGAGTTGTGGCGGGTACGCTGGGAGGACCTGCAGCCCAGTAGCCTGGAGAGACACCTTCGGAGTGCTGGCAGCCGACTGACCTTGAGTGGGGTAAGGACACTGGTATGGGGGGAATAGGGGAGATCTGGGTATGGGAGAAGGGACAGTGCCTGATGGATAGGGGAGAGAGAGGGAGCAGGGTTCTAGTCCCAGCCCTGCCTTCACTTGCTGCATGACCTTGGGACTACCTCACATAATGATAACATCTACAGAGCCTCACTCAGGGCTCTTTCAAAGGTTGAAGATAGTATATGTGAAAATACATTTTAAAAAAAAAGACCAAACAAAAAGTAAATGAGAGGATTTCATGGTGTGGAATGAGAGGCAGGGTGACACAAATATAAGGCAGGGTAGTGAAGACCAAAGCTCAGGCCTCCAGGAGGGAGAGCTGGGCCCATGTAGATATTGGTGCTGTATGCTGGCCTGGAATATTGAAGGGGCTGACCATCCCTCCTGCTCTCTGTCCCTTCAGAGAGGCTCCAATTACGGCTCCCTGCTCACCACAGAGGGCCAGTTCCAAGTCTTTGCCAAGACAGCGTATTATAAGGTGGGCCTGGGGACTGGGGCAGGTGTGTTCTGACAGGACTGGGAGGATCCGGGAGTCGGGGGTGGACTGTCAAGAGCAGCTGGAGTGCCCAGGGCACTGGGCCATCTCCTCACAGTGACTGTCTCCATTCCTTGCCCAGGGCAACCTCGTGGCTGTGAAACATGTGAGCCGTAAACGCATTGAGCTGACAAGAAAAGTCCTGTTTGAACTGAAGCATGTAATGTGGGGGAGTGAGGCAGTGGCCTGGGGAGGGGTCTCAGGGGGACACAGGGGTTTGGCCAACAGAACTGGTTATGGAGGAGACTTCAGGGTTATCTGTAGTCCTGAGATGGGCCCTTGCATATTGTGGGGAGGAGGAGAGAAGCACAGGTGAGGAAGGGAGGACCTGCGATATCCTGTAGGAAGGTCCTCCAGGGGCCATCCTCGATGCCCCTGGGCATGGAGGGCTTAGGAGGCAGAGGGAACAGGGAGAAGATTCTGGGGGAAGGTGGGCTAAAGGACATGGGTGGGAATCACCACGAAAGGTCCTAGAATGTTTGTGGAGAACTAAAAAGGAATTAAGGAGAGTGAGGGGTCCTTGAGGGAGGGGGACAACTTGGTGGGTGAGTAGTGAGGTCTCTGCCAGGCTTCTGATGCTGGCTCCCACCTGCAGATGCGGGACGTGCAGAATGAACACCTGACCAGGTTTGTGGGTGCCTGCACCGACCCCCCCAACATCTGTATCCTCACAGAATACTGTCCCCGTGGGAGCCTGCAGGTGAGGGGACAAGGGGGTGGCAGCAAACCTGGATCTAGCCCTGACCCTGACCCTGACTGGCTGTCTGACCCAGGCAAGCCTCTCCCTCTTTCTGACCTTTACTTGGCCTGTCTATAAAAAGGGAACGCAGTGGCTCTAGCATAAATCCAAAGCTTTGTCCTGCTCTGCCAGTTGATGGCAGTAGGACCCCTGCACTCCTCCTCCGGGGGACTGCAGGGCACATGTCTGACTCTCAGCGCCCAGCAGGATATCCTGGAGAATGAGAGCATCACGCTGGACTGGATGTTTCGGTATTCCCTCACCAATGACATTGTCAAGGTATGTCCAAGAGAGCCAAAGCATGTGGGGGAGGCATGCTTCTCCTCTAGCCGTAATTGTAGGCCCCTCTCAGAGCCAACACCCTAACTCCCACATTCCCCAGGGTATGCTGTTTCTACATAATGGGGCCATTTGCTCCCATGGGAACCTCAAGTCATCCAACTGCGTGGTAGATGGGCGCTTTGTGCTCAAGATCACCGATTATGGGCTGGAGAGCTTCAGGAACCCCGATCCAGAGCAAGGACACACCCTCTATGCCAGTGAGCCCAGACCCACTCTGCCTCCTACCCGGCCCCCAGCCCAGCCCAGCAGGGAGACCAATGCCTGGCCTCTGATGGGCTTGGGTGCGCCTTTCCTGACTCTGTTCATTCATTGGTAGAAAGCGGACTTGGACGAAGGGGTCTCCAGGCCCCTTCTAGCTCTAACACTCAGTGTGATGTCTCCATATCAGTCCCCGTCACATCTTCTAGCCATATCCTTGTTTCCCCTTAGCTCTGGGGCCCTTCACCCTGTGATTCCTGACCTCTGACCCGCAGAAAAGCTGTGGACAGCCCCTGAGCTCCTTCGAATGGCCTCGCCCCCTGCCCGGGGCTCCCAGGCTGGTGACGTGTACAGCTTTGGGATCATCCTTCAGGAGATCGCTCTGAGGTGTGGTGTCTTCCATGTGGAAGGTTTGGACCTCAGCCCCAAAGGTGAGAGGGCCCTAGCCTCCCCGCCATCTTAACTAACCCCAGCCCCAGAGAGAGGGACCCCTGGAAATGCCATACCTTCCTTCTGGGAAGCTCAGCCACCACCCCTTGATCCATTGCTGCCAGTGGCCCTGACACGTGACTGGCCCAGTTCCCTGCAGGGTCTGCCTGCCCCATGCCTGGTCCTGGCCTCCTCACACTGGCTCTCAGGCCCTTGGCTGATTGTGCCCCTCAGCCCCTCTCCCCACCACACAGAGATCATCGAGCGTGTGACTCGGGGCGAGCAGCCCCCCTTCCGGCCCTCCGTGGCCCTGCAGAGTCACCTGGAGGAGCTGGACCACCTGATGCAGTGGTGCTGGGCTGAGGACCCGCAGGAGCGGCCACCCTTCCAGCAGATCCGCCTGATGTTGCGCAAGTTTAACAGGTTGCTGGAGCCCCCCAGCCTCCCCTCCAACTCCACCACCGCATGCCTCCCCTTAAGTTTCATCCAGCAGTGGGAGAGGGAAACACTCACAGCCCCCCTTATATAGCCTACTGCAGCCACCACATTCTCACAGTCCCCTTTGTGAATACCATGTGACCCAGATGTCCCCACAGTCCCTACATCTCACACCCCTCTCCTCCACCAACACCACCGCCCCACACCCTGCCTGCCCAGCCTCCCATGCTTCGGAGGTGTGCAGTCAATGGGGACGCCCTGCCTTCCACAAGAGCTCCTCCACTTTGAGCCCCCACCCCATGTGTGCCTCTCAGGCCCAGTGTCTCCACACACAGCACTGATAGCCCCCCTCCCACTGTTCTTAATTGATTCCTGTCCCTTTGGGCCTCCTCTGCCTCCTCCTAACTCACTGTGTTCAATCAAGTTGAACAAAATAGCCAATATGCTTGAAACTTCGGGCTTGACACTAGCGTCTCAGAGGTGAACCCAACTTTCCTCCTACCCTCTACCCTGCCACCCCATCCTGCTGTGTCCCCCACCCTCTATCTTCTCCAGGGTCCCCACTGAGGCAGGGGTACTGACCTGCCTGGGTAAGGTGGGGTGTGCTGCTCTGCTCACCGCCCCACCTGTCCCACCTCCCCACCCCCGCCCCTGGCCCCAGGGAGAACAGCAGCAACATCCTGGACAACCTGCTGTCACGCATGGAGCAGTACGCCAACAACCTGGAGGAGCTGGTGGAGGAGCGCACGCAGGCTTACCTGGAGGAGAAGCGCAAGGCCGAGGCCTTGCTCTACCAGATTCTGCCTCAGTGAGTGCGCACGCAAGTCTGCCCCTGCCCTGTTTCCTGCCCCTGTGCCACCTCCCCTCATCCGCTGACCCCTGACCCCTCAGCTCAGTGGCTGAGCAGCTGAAGCGTGGGGAGACAGTCCAGGCAGAAGCCTTTGACAGCGTTACTATCTACTTCAGTGACATTGTGGGTTTCACAGCCCTGTCGGCGGAGAGCACGCCCATGCAGGTAAGTCAGGGCGCAGCCGCAGGTGAAGACCAGGAAGGTGCGTTTCGCTTAGCATCTCCACCCCACAGGCCTGCCTACTGGTTCCGCTGTTCCCACCCAACCCCAGGTGGGGTCCCTTACTCCCCGCCCAGATGGTGACCTGGCTCTCTTCCCTTTCAGGTGGTGACCCTCCTCAATGATCTGTACACTTGTTTTGATGCTGTTATAGACAACTTCGACGTGTACAAGGTGAGGGTGGGAGTAGGGATGAGAAGAGACAGACTCCTGGGCAGGGTAAGACAAAGATGCAGGGCGGAGTGACATAGACTCTTTAAGAGAAGAGACCAAGGGGCATGGACAGAGACAGTTTCAAGAGAGACTGAGGAGGCAGAGAAACCGCGCAGGGGATGGGAGATGAGGGATAGTGGCAGGCAGATAGGGGGACAGAATTACAGTGCAGGAGGTGTTGGGGGCGGCACAGGGAAGACAAAGTTCCAGCCCTCCTGTCCTGCACTCTCTCGCCGCCCTCACAGGTGGAGACGATCGGCGACGCCTACATGGTGGTGTCGGGGCTCCCGGTGCGGAATGGGAGGCTGCACGCCCGCGAGGTGGCCCGCATGGCCCTGGCGCTGCTGGACGCCGTGCGCTCGTTCCACATCCGCCACCGGCCTCAGGAGCAGCTGCGCCTGCGCATTGGCATCCACACTGGTGCGGCGCCGACGGCGCGGGGAGGGGGCTCTAGAGCGGAGGAGGGGATGCTTGTTCCTCCCACCGGCTTCAGGTCCCACCTCTCCAGGAGCGCTCCAGCCCCGCCCTGCGGCCGCTCTCCATCCTCCCGCCTGCCTCCCCTAACATCCTCCCACCCGAATCCCTTAACACCCTCCCACTCCCTCGCTGATGGGCTTCCGCCCCTCCAGGACCCGTGTGTGCCGGTGTGGTAGGGCTGAAGATGCCCCGTTACTGTCTCTTTGGGGACACAGTCAACACCGCCTCAAGAATGGAGTCTAATGGGGAAGGTATGGTAGTCGACCCCTAGATGGGATGGGAGGACACAGTAGCGGCAGCCCAAAGCCCCCAAGGTGCCCCCTGTGTCTGTCCAGCCCCTGTCCCAGCTCCTAGCCCTCTCCCCTCCCAGGCCCCTGCTCCTAAGGGTTCAACCTTGGCAGATCACCTTGAATCCAATCATTGACCCAGATCCTGACAAATGTTTGGAAAGTCTTCCCAGGCCAATGTTCACCTGTTCCCGCAGGAATTCCACCTTTCAGGCCCCTCTTTTTACGTAGAAAGAGGGCTCAGAGCAGCCCACTTGGGCATGACTCTCAGCTGTACAACTGACCCAGATGGGTGTCAATTTGCTACACCTCCCTGAGCCTCACCTGTAAAAGGAGAACAAAACATTGACCTCACTACTGTGAGGAAGTCGAATAACATGACGAGCACATAGTTGTCTTTCAACTTTTGTGAGCCTCAGCTGTTTGTCCACAAAGTGGTGCCTGTCTCAGGTTGTAAAAAAAACCTAGCACAGCCCCTGGCACACAGTAGGTACCTAATAAATGCTTGCTCCCACCTCTCCCCTTGGCCTTGCTGTTGATCTTCTGCCCTCTTGCTGCATTCAACACAATTCAATCCAGTAAATGAGGCACAGAGAGTGGACGTTATTTCCCCAAGCCAGTGTCCAAGCTGGGGCTCGTACTAGGTAGAGCAGGATGCAGCCTGAGCCCCTGACTACCATGCCACACTGTCTATCTAGAGCCTGGTGACACTCTCTCAAGTGCTGTCCAAAAGAACTTCCCACAGCGATGGGAATATCTGCTCATCTGTGCTGTCCAGTGTGGTAGCCTCTGTCACGGGGGTTACCGATCACTTGAAATGTGGTTGTGCCACTGAGGCACTGGATTTTTAACTGTCCTTAGTTTTAATTAATTTCAGTTCAAATAGCTCTATGTGACTCTTGACTACTAGAGGGCGCAGTATGGAGGGCGCAGCTCTGGAGTTCTGAGGGAGGGGCTGGTATAGGCAGATATAATGTGGAGGGGGTGGGACTCTGAATTAGGAGGCTTCCTGGGCCAAAAGGAAGGAGGGAGAGCATCTTCCTACCCCCACAGTCCCTGATTTCCCCTGCTCCCTTCTCTTGCATCCCTCATCTTGCCACCTCCTTCCTTATTCTACTCAGCCCTGAAAATCCACTTGTCTTCTGAGACCAAGGCTGTCCTGGAAGAGTTTGGTGGATTTGAGCTGGAGCTTCGAGGGGATGTAGAAATGAAGGTAGAAAAGGAATCCCCTGCCCTCACCACCCAGAAGGGATTACCTTCCCCCAAGCCCATTCTCAAGCAGCCATCTCCACTCCCATCATTTGGGAAAGTGGGCTTTCCACTCCCCACCCCCAACTTCCTCCTCTTTTCCTTCCAGGGCAAAGGCAGAGTTCGCACCTACTGGCTCCTGGGGGAGCGGGGCAGCAGTACCCGAGGCTGAGCACCTCCCCTCCTGGCCTTCTGCACCTCCCTTCCCTGCGCCTGAGGTGACAGAGAAGTGCCAGGCCTCAGCCTCACCCACAGCAGTCCCCCCTACCCCAATTGCCAAAGGATCAGGGAAGTGGTGTGAATAGGTCAGGTGTGCTGACCTCAGTGGACACACCACCTCTTACCTCTGAAAGAGGATCGGTGTTGGGGAGACAAGGCCCTCAGGACCGGTCACGTCCAGGGGCACACGCGTAAGCACACGAACCCGCTGTCCACCCTGACTCAGGCCAGGCTGGGGTGTGGAAGCCTGGGTTCTCCTGCCCCTCCCTGGGCCCTCCTCCCTCAGCCTTGGTACACTGTGACTTTAATGGGGGAGGGGGACGAGCCACCTTAGGGGGAATAGGAAAAGGGAGTATAGGTGAATCTACGCGGTGGGGGAGTCCACCCCCCCACCCCCCACCCCCAGTCTCCCACCACCCAGCACTGGATACAGCGCACGGGAGAGGGGTGGCACGGAGGGGCTACAGGCTTGTGTATGCCTTGCTTCTCCTGTGAGCAGAGACCATTAAAATCTTTATCCTAGTGAGTGTCTTTTCTTGAGGGAGAGAGGGTTGCCAGGAGACACAGCCATGTTCTCCACCCGTGACATCAGATAAGACAGTTTCTCAAGCTGGGAAAGCAGTATCCGAAAAGGCTGCAATTCCCATTCAACAAGGAGGACCCACTGTCACAGCCTAGGAATCATCCCAGCAGGGCCGACACTTTTGGGCTAAGGACCCGTTTATACCCTTAAGAGTTCCAGAGGGCCCCAAAGAGCTCTGGTTCATGTGGGTTATATCTATCGGATATAGACCACATTACAAATTCAAACAAGCCCTATTAACTTGCTTAAAGTAACTATAATAAACCTATCACATGTTAGTAACCTTTTGCTTATTTATCAAGGACATCCTTCAGAGACACTGGCTTTTTAAATTTTTTATTTAGTTTTTTTGACTGCCACTATATCATGATGAAGATTACAGTGACTAGTCAGGCACTACTGCCTTGATTTAGGTTAAGACACCAGCAGTTTTACCTCCATTGCTTTCATGCCTTCAGTGCGAGTATCGACACAGTCGATAAGACACATCATGTATTAGTGGGAGGATGAAAATCATCTTGGCCTCACTCATACTGAGAGGGTCTTGGGGACTCCCAGGGTCTGTGAACCACACTTGGAGGACAGCTGTATTACCCAATGCCTGGCATACAGCAGGAAGGGGGTGTGGACCAAACAGAGTTCTGGCACCTTCTGTCCTCTGAGGCCTAGGAGCCAAGAAGGAGGAATAAGCGTGGGGACATATGGATCTCCTTTCACCTCAGTTGAGATTTAGGGATTGTCCTCACGCCCCTCCATTCCCATGCCAGTGGAGACAAATGTGAGTGATCTTTGCAAAATGACTCTCAGTCAGCAGGGCAAAGGGCCCTCCTGACACAGCTCCAACAGCCCACCCCACCCCCTTCCTGAGCAGGCAGGCGGGAATGCAGAGTGGGAGAGGTGGCTGCAACTTCACCTCCCCCATGGGGAAAGAAAGTGCCAGACATTTCTTCAGTGCCATCCATCAAGTGTAGACAGGTCCCTCCTCCCACCTCCCCAAGCCTCTCTTCCTGGAGTCCACACCCAGTGGGCAGCTGGGAGGTCTGCCTTCTGGGCAGTGCTCCCTGGTCCACAAGAGATGGTCTGGGGTGAAGGAAGGATAAATTGATCTCTCTTGTCCAGTGACCTTTCTTGGTGTTCTGTGCTCCCTGTTCACCCTTTTTGGCCTCTGTCAGATTTGATTTATTGAGAGCGGGAGCTTGCCTGGTCAAGTCCTCACCCTCAGCTGGGGATGAATAGCACTGGGTAGGCCTAAGGCAGAGATGGTTTCCCTGGTAACCACAGTATACTCAACTACCTGGGGCCTCTGGTGGCCATATTGATTCCCATGCCCCAGTTCCTTCTCCCAAGGCTAGTAGAGAGCCCCCAGGAGAGAGTGGGTGTGCTAAAGAGAACTGAGGGACCTAAGGTGTTAGATGGCGCTGGGGGCTGGCCTATACAGAGACTGGGGCTTTGGGGAAGGGAGGGACAAGGTGGGGAAGGGGGGCGGGAGCTTCAGTGAGACAATTGCAGGAAATTGTGGGTCAGATCCTTCCGGGGCAGCCTGGCTCCACTGCGGAGACTTGGAGGGGAGGGTGCGCTGGGCGGGGGGGCGGGGGGGGGCAGGGGGGGGGCTTGAGGAGAGGCCGTTGGAGTGGATGATTTCAGCAGCTTGAGAACTTTCACTGGAACTGAGGAGGTTTCCTTGCGGAGGAAGTCCCCTGAGCCAGGAAGAACTGGGAAAGCCATTACTGAGGGGTGGTGGGGTCCGAGGTAGCCATAGCGCCTGTCCTCCAAACCGGGGAGACGGATTCACGCCAGGACTGCCGCCCACCTGGGAGGGGCAGTCTGGCCTCGCAGTTTCCCTGGCTGTTCTACTATGTAGGTCTGGGAGGGGTAGTGGGGACAACAGGGGTTTCCCTGGGGTATGATAAGAATAATAACAGTAATTGTTGGCATTCGATTGTGCCTTGAAGTTGACAAAGGCTTTCACATACATTATCTCATCAGCTCACGTGACACCCTGGGAGGTGGAGGCCGGCTGGCAGCTGGGGATAGGAGGGCCCAGCTGAGGTCCAGCTGTGGGTAGGAGGGACCACTGTAGACCGTGTGCAGAGGGAACCCCAGCCCAACCAGCCCCGCACAAGACCAGGGCCTGGAAAAAGAGCTGATGAAGAAGACAAATATCCTCTCCTCCATCCCCTCTTTTTTTTTACATCAAGAGCTTGGGTAATTTATCATAGCAGTACGTTTAGAAATAATTTTTAAACATTTTTTATACCTTTCAGAACAGATCCGTAGAATCAAATTAGCAGCAGAGGCCAGTTTTGCAGCCTGAAAGTCATTTTTTAATTAAATTTCAGGAGCTGTAAAAATATAAAAATAAATAAATTAACCATAACAACAATACCTAATGCTGTCCAGGAAGATTTAATCTCATTGAGTGGGAAGGCAAGTAGGTTTTACAAACGAGGTCTTTACTGCCTAGATGAACGGGTAGGATGCTGATGAATTTGGTGGTACACAAAGCAGAGGCAAGGATGCTGGGAAGGGGCAGGCCACAGGAAGAAGGGAGGTGGGGCGTCAGGAACCCACTTGGCTGTCCTGCTAACCCCAGCTTTAGTAAGGGGGTCCAAATAGGAAACACTCCCACCCACCCAGGTCCTTATCACACTCTGCACCACCCGTGAGTGATTGGCTGGGCTGTTTGTCCTTTAAGAACATTTCCATAGCCAAGATTCCACAACTAAGTACATCTGATAATCCCTGCAACAGCCCTTCTGAACTTCATGCAACTATCCCACTGTTACTCTCTGCCTTAGGCTTTCAAATGTGGCCTACACATGGCATATCTTGGCTGCTGATATGTCCCATAATCAAGGTCAGCCTGTCCTGCCTCAGCCCACCAAAGTCCCAGCAGGCCAGAGTCTGGACAGGATAGCACAGAGATCTCAGTGTTTAGAACTGGGGTGGTTTTGGGCCGGCCGAGTGGCCTGGTGGTTAAGTGCTGGCTTGGGAAGCCAGCGGCCCCAGTTCGGGTCCCACATATGGGGGCCAGTAACTCTGCCCTCAAAAAAAAAAAAAAAAAAAGAACTGGGGTGGTTTCAAACCTCTATCAAGTGAGACGCGGCGTGATGTTGGTTTGGAGGCTAACTCTGGAGACAGCCTGCCTGGATGTAAATCTCAGCTGTGCCCCTCATAATCCATGTAATCTTGGGCAAATCCCTCAACTTCTCTAGGCCTCAGTTTTCTGCTCTGTAACACAGGAATGATCCGAAGACCTACCTCATAGGGTCGCTTTGAGGATTACATGAGTTCATTCTTCCCAATACATGCTTAGAAGGCTGACTGGGAGGCATTAAGAACTAGATAAATGTTTGTTAGTGTTACCAAGAGTCCACATTATGCACATAAAGCTATATATAAGGCATTCCTGCTGTCCAGAGAAGAGCTGGAAGTGACATGCAGCAAGCACATACTCACAGCCCCTGATGAAAGGTACTCTTTTTTTTTTTTTTTGAGGGCAGTGTCACTGGCCCTCATATGTGGGACCGAACCGGGCGCGCTGGCTTCCAAGGCCAGCACTTAACCACCGCGCCACTCAGCCGGCCCGAAAGGTACTCTTGAGAACTAAAAATCTTAGAAGATAAAGTAGAGGTTGTGCATCCAGCTGCCTATCCAAGATCAAAACCTTTCTAAAATATCTGTGTATTCTTCCATGTTCTACTGGAAAACTTTCAGGGACTTAAAACCCAGACCATTGTATTTTTCACTGGTTGTAATTGGAATAGTCTTCCTGGCATAAGAAGATGGAGATATTTCCATCAGTAGAATTCCTTTTGAGGGAATAATTTTTTATTTTTACTTTTTTAAAAGACTTTTATTGGGGAATTGGGGATGGGAACAGACAAGTTGCTGTTCTTTTGTTCTTCAATCTAGTTGTGGAGGACGTCACTTCACTGGCCCATGGTGGTATTATCATTGCACTCTTCCCAGGTGAGGGAGATCGGGCGCCGGCCTCTGGATGGCTGCTCACGGCGGCTGCCAGCCACTCACCGTAGCTTTACGGTGCAGCCTACGCCATTGCCAAGTGCCGCCTAAACCGTCACCCGGTGACTCACAGCAGCCTAGCTCCAGGCTGAGCTGTCGTTCACCATCTTAGCTGTAGAGAGCACAGCATTACTGGCCCTAATATGGGATCCGAACCGGGACCCTGATGCTCAAGAGTTGGTGTCCCAAGCCAACTCCCAACCAATGCGCCACTTGGCCAGCCCTGAGGGAATCATTTTGTTGATCAACAGTGGGGCTTGCCCTTTCACCTGCTACCTAAGGAAGGTACATCTTTGTTTTGCTGAACTTTGAACTGAGTTTTTATAGAAATTGGGAAGTTCAGGATGCACTAAATCCATTTGTGTGATAGTTGAGAGAAGAAGCAAGGGGGCTGGTCCAAAAGTAGTGAGTTATCTCAATTGATTGTTCACAGTCAATTACAGATTGAACTACTTGTTCTAGTCTTTCCCCCCTTCTCACTACTGCACTTGACTAGTCTTAAAAAAAATAAAAGAAAAAAAGCAAGGGAAGAGGTATTTCAGTAGCTGAATTGGGGCTTTGGAGACCAGATATATTGAATAGAGACTTTTTTGTTGAAGGACTAATGTTTTTATTGTTTCCTAGAAATGACACACACTTACACAAACAGATACAGAGAAGAAATAAAAGTCATCTAAAATTCTGCCACCACTGAAATATTAACATTTGATGAACATATTTCCAATGTGAATTGTATATTACTTGATTTGGGTCTTTAATATAAACTCTCTTTACATTTATTGAAAAAGCCAATTTGCCTTTCACTGTACCCACTTGTCCTAGGACTGCCCTTCTAGCTACCCACAAGTCTCCTCTCTCTTCCAGCAAGTTCCTGCTGTGCCATGTTGGACTCTCAACAGCATCACATCTCTAGTTTCTTTAGGGATTTCTCCAAGATCTGACTATGAACTCTTTACCATTCATCCTGAGTGAGCTCGTGTGGGCTCACGCTTTGACAACCTGCCTCCATGTCTGGAGCAGAATCTGTCCAGGTGCAATCTGAGGTTACTACAAAGAGCAGGCGACTGTCACCTCCGTGCCTCTGTCACACAATGGGCTATGATGGAACGTGTGGCCACATATACACAACCTCCCCCCCCTTCGCTTTCACACAGTTGCTCTCACATAGCTGCCGTTAATTCAAGTCTCTTCCATCCTGGTCTCTGTTAAATTTTAAAGTAAAAAATACCTATTTTACTAAAGATTTCACACAGGAGTTGGGGAAGAGGAGGGATGTGTCACACAAAGCACAGTATTTCTATCTAAAAACTCCATGAGACAGGTTTACTATCTCCTCAATGTCCGTCTCCAGCTGGGCACCAGCCAGGGTGGATCAGCTTTTGTGAGGCCTGAAGCTTATACAGTTTGGTGAGTCCTCTCTAAGAAAAAGAATACAAAGTTTGGTATGAAATAAATATTAAAATGTGAAAATAAATTACAACAAAGTACAAATTTCAAATTTCAAAAAGCTGACAAGGGGTGGCCGGTTAACTCGGTTAGGGCGTGGTGCTGATAACACCAAGGTTGCTGGTTCGATCACCGCATGGGCCACAGTGAGCTGTGCCCTCGTTAAAACTGTCAACTATGCCATTGTAGCACGAAAGCAATGTGTAACCAATGACTGCGGCTGTTCCCCAATAAAAAAATATTTGTTAAAAAAGCTGACAAATAGCCAAACATATCAAAACCTAAAAAAAGAACATTATTTTTCAGATTTTGTTGATCCATTCAACCATCAATGGATACAAAGTTCACTTCCATGTCCTGTATTGATGTAGAATTACCCCTGTTCGTTCACAGGATGTGAAAGAATTCACAAGGCTCAGAAAAGTAGGAAGGCAAGGAAAGTTTTATTGAAGGTCAGGCAGCAAGAATGCCTGTGACAGTGTCTAAAGAAGACAGCTGTCGCAGGTAGTAAGGAGAGAAGCACTGGCAGAGAGTAGCCTGGGGCAGAGTCCCAAGGAGACAGCTGCCATGGGTTGCTGTTTAGAAAGCTGGGGTTATATATTTTTCTATGTAGGATGCAGGGGGATAGTCATCTTGCACTTTGCCATTGTGGCTGGCCTCTTCTGAGAACTACTGTTGAGGTTGCCTTCCTCTAAAATTGTCCTGGTGTTTGTCAGTCTGCAGATATAGTGTCAGCCGGGGGACTCAGAGCTAACTGGCTAATAATCTTTAAGTCTATTCCTATTAGCTCTCAGACTCCTTATTAACTCTTTCTGACTCATAATTGGCTATTGTAAATAATGCTGCTGTGCACAGAAGGAGCAGATATCTTTTTGAGTTAGTGTTTTCATTGGCTTCGAATAAATAACCCAGCAGTGGAGTTTCTGGGTCATATGGTAGTCTCTTTTAAAATAAACTAATTTAATTTTAAAATCAGCAATTACACAGTTCAAAAATAATATATATAAATATCTATGAGAGATATACAATGAAAAGTTTCGTTCTGTTGTCATCCATAGCTACCTACAAACAAGTAAATTGTATTTTGGTTGTTTTTAGATTTTATTGGGGAATTGGGGGAGGAGACCAGTGTTGGGGAATTGGGGGAGGGGACCAGCCAAGTTGGTATTCTTCAATCTTCATCGTGCAGGGCGCTAGTCACCATCTGGCTTCCAGTCAGCAGCTCATGGCCTCTAAGCTCAAGGTGCTGTGTTCAATCTTAGTTGTGGGTGGGTCGTAGCCACCATCCCATGCGGGAGTCAACCCAGCAGCCTTATTATTAAGAGGGCATGCTCTATCCTCTGAGCCATTTGGGCAACAGCTCAACTCAAGGTGCTGAGTTCAGTCTTAGTTGCAGGTGGGCATAGCCACCATCTCATATGGGAGTCAATACTGTCAGCCTTGTTGTTAAGAGCGCATGCCCTATCCACGGAGCCATCCAGGCGGCAGCTCAACGCAAAGTGCCGAGTTCAATCTTTAGTTGCGGATGGCATAACCTACTATTGAACAGGCAATCTTGTTGTTACACCAGCTGAGCCATCCTGCCACCTGTTGGCAGCTCAGCGACAGCTCAGCTAGGGTGCAGCATTCACTGGCCCATGTGGGAATCAAACCGGCTGCCCTGTTGCTCAGAGCACGCACTCTAAGCCAACTCTTAACCAACTGAGCCACTCGGCCGGCCCAAGTAAGTACTTTTTAACCTTTTTTTTGGTCTTTCCCGGTTTTCTTTATGTGAATATGAGTACATACAAATATATACTGTCTTGCCCTGTCTTACACAAAAGGTAACATCTTTCTTAGCTCACTTAATACATCTTGAACTTTTTCCATATCAATTTGAAAAGTGCTTCCTTATTCTTTTTGCAGCTGCACAGTATTCACTTTGTGCATATACCCCAATCCATTTAACCAAATTGATGGACATTTACGTTTTCAATCTTTTGTTATTGTAATCAGTGCTGTCATGTTTAACCTCATACCTATACTCACCGTGTAATGTCACACCTATGTCATGTTCCATGCAGTAAATATGCAAGATAAGCTCATAGAAGTGGGATTGCTGAGTTAAAGGCATGTGTTTCTAATTTTTATACCCATTCCAAAGTGCCCCCGTAATAGAGCTTACCAACTTACACACCCACTGGCAATGCATGAGGATGACACATTCCCTGAAACTTTGACAACTGTTTTCAAAACTTTGGGATTTTTGTCAACCTAACAGATTAAAAATGGTGTCTCAGTTTAGTTTTATTTGCTCCATTTAAAAAAATTGAGGTAAAACATAGAGTAAAATGAATAGCTTGACAAATTTTAACATATGTATGCAATCATTCAAATAAGCCATACAACTGTTACCCTAGTAAATATATGATTGTTCCCAGCACAGCAGACTTCTCCTTCATGTCCCTTCCCAATAAATACCTCCCCCAATCCTCACACCTCAGAGCTAACCATGATTCTTACTCCTATAGACATGGATGACTTATAGTGTTCTTCAACTTCACATACATGAAATGACACAATTATACTTAGTCTGGATTCTTTTTTTATTTTTAAGTTACTTTATTTTATTTTTATTTTTATTTCTATTTTTTTTAGAGCAGTTTAAGGTTCCCAGAAAAACTGAGAGGAGGGTAGAGATTTCCCATATACCTTCTCCCCTACACATGTATACACTCCCCCATTACCACAGTGGGACATTTGTCACAACTGATAAACCTACATGGACACATCATAACCTCACAAAGTCCATAGTTTGCATCATGATTCATTCTTGGTGTTGTACATTCTATGGATTTGTACAATGTATAATGACATGTCTCCATCATGATAAAAATCATACAGAGTATTTTCACTGCCCTAAGAGTCCTCTGTACTCTGTTCATCCCTCCCTACCCCTTACCTCCAGCAACCACTGATCATTTTATTGTCTCCACAGTTTTGCCTTTTTCAGAATGTCATAGACTTGGAATCATACAGTAGGTAGCCATTTCAGAATAGCTTCTTCCACGTAGCAACATGCACTTAAGTTTCCTCCATGTCTTTTCATGGCTTGACAACTCGTTTCTTTTCTTGCACTCTGTCTGAATTCTTTCAGTTAACATACGTCTGTGAGATGAATCCAGTGTTGTGAGAGTTAATGGAGTTTGTTCTTTTTTTTACTGCTATGTACTATTCCATTGTGTGGATATATCTATAATCATTTATTTACTCTTTCTACTGTTGATGGGTCTTTGGATTGTGTCTGGTGTTTTTTTTTAAGATTTTATTGGGGAATTGGGGGAGGGGAACAGCGTTGGGGAATCAGGAATCGTGGAAGACGAACAGACAAGTTGCTGTCTTTTTGTTCTTCAGTCTAGTTGCAGAGGATGTTGCTTCACTGGCCCATGTTGGTATTGCCATTGCGCTCTTCCCAGATGAGGCAGATCGGTCGCCGGCCTCTGGATGGTCACTCACCACGGCTATTGGCAGCTCACGCTGGCTGCTGGCCACTCACTATAGCTTATGGCAACCCATTGCAGCAGAGGCTGCAGCCTACACCGTTGCCGGGGCTCACAGCCCAGCTCCAGGTGGAGCTGTTGTTCACCATCTTAGCTGTAGAGGGCAGTGTCACTGGCCCTCATATGTGGGATCCGAACCAGGGCCGCTGGCGTCCCAAGCCAGCTCTTAACCAATGCACTGCTCAGCTGGCCCTAATTGTTTTTTTTTTTGAGAAGTTTTAGGCTCACAATTGTTTCGAGTTTTTGACTGTAATAAATAATTCCACTATGACCACTTTTATTCATGCCTCTTTTAGTGGAAGCACATACTTACTTCTCTTGGATACATACTTAGAGTGGAATTAATGTGTCATGGCATAAGCATTTGTTTAGCTTTGCTAGGTATTGCTCAACACTTCACTAAATGAATTAGTCTAATTTCCACTCCATCCAGCAATGCATGAGAGTTTCAGTCACTACATATTCTCCCCAATGTATGGTCTTATTGGTCTTTTAAACCCAGTTATGCTAGTAAGTGTTTAATGGCGTATTATGGGTTTCTTTTTGAAATTTAAAAATTTAGATGTAATTTCAAACTTAAAGAAATGTTGTAAGAGGGCTGGCTGAGTGGCGCAGTGGTTAGGCGCTGGCTTGGGAAACCAGCGGCCCCGGTTTGGGTCCCACATATGAGGGCCAGTGACACTGCCCACACACAAAAAAAGAAATGTTGTAAGAAGAGTACAAAGAACTGTGCATCCTTCGACTGTATTTACTAGTTAACATTATATTATATATTTTCTCTCTCAATCTCTCTCTCTCTCTCTCTCTCTCTCTCTCTCTCTCTCTCTCTCTCTCTCTTTCTCTCACACACACACTCACACACACACACACACACACTGGTCACAAGTCCTTTGTTAGATATGTGCATTATAAATATTTTCTCCCAGTCCATGGCTTGTCTTTACTCTCTTAATGTTGTCTTTAAATGGACAGTTCTTAATTTTAACTAAGTGCAATTTATCTAAGAAATCTTTGCCTATCCCACTTCATTAATTTTTTTTTAAGATTTTTATTGGGGAATTGAGGGAGAGGAATAGACAAGTTGCTGTCCTTTTGTTCTTCAGTCTAGTTGTGGATGACATTGCTTCACTGGCCCATGTTGGTACTATCATTGCGCTCTTCTTGGGTGAGGCAGATCAGTCGCCTGCCTCTGGATGGCCTTTCACAGCAGCTATTGGCAGCTCACTCTGCTGCCGGCCGCTCACGCTGGCTGCCGGCCACTCACTGTAGCCTATGGCAGCTCACTGCAGTAAGGACTGCAGCTATGCCGTCCCAGGGACTCACAGCAGCCCAGCTCCAGGTTGAGCTGCTGTTGCTCACATCTTAGCTGTAGAGGGCAGTGTCACTGTCCCTCACATGTGGGATCTGAACCAGGGCCACTGGCATCCCAAGCCAGCTCTTAACCAATGCGCCACTTGGCCTGCCCCCACTTTATTAATTTTTAAAAATTAGTTACAGGAACTCACATTTAATGCTGTTTGCTTTAAATCCTTTCTAGAATAAGGCCTAGGCGTGTAATATAAATGAGCACATTTATCACTATAAATATCTTCTTGTTATATTTAGTTAATTCTGTTATCCCGTCAAGAACATTTTTTTTTAAGTAGTGGAAGAGCAGTTTATTAGGAAAAAAGAACACTTCAAAGAAATAGAAGCTCAAAGGCCCAAAGGGCCAAGAGCAAGGGCCAGGGTCAAAGGCATCATTATTAGGAGAAAAAGTACACTCCAAAGAGTTGGGAGTGGGCTGAGCAGAAGGAGGAGTTCAAAAGGCCCATCCGGAACTTTTTCAATGCAATCTGATAATCTAGTCTATTAGCCGGTTTTCTCAGTTTTATGTTTTCTGTAGATTGTATAAGCATGGCTTTCTAGTCTTCACCCTAATCCTTTCTTTAATTCATTATTCTGTCTGAGGTAGGGAGAGTTGTCCATTGTCACAACCCAAACCCACTGTGGATCACTGGATATTGGGTCATTCTTTGTTGGAGGAACTTTCTGCAGCACTGTGAGTCTTTTGTTGTTGTTGTTGTTTTAATTAGTTTCAGGTGTACAAAACAATGCAATAGTTATTCTTACAAAGTGACAACCCCCCTCCCCCCCCATGAGTCTTTTGCTTTTGATTCTAGGGACTTCTTATTTGATTCTTATTAATGACAAAACATAGCCTCCCTCCCCACAAAACTTAAAACTTGCTATTTGTAACCACAATTGACTTCTAGACAGGGTGGATTTTGACCTGGAAGGTCCTTTGTTCTGGAAATCAGCTGGGTAGGGACAGGATCAGGGAAGAGCTGAAGTTCTCCAGAGAGGCTGAAACTGTTATGAGGCAATTAAATAGAATGAAGTAGATCACCATTGGTTTGGAAAAAAATGGCCAGGATATAAATGTTAATTTTACAAAGCAAGAAGCAGAATTTGTAAGAACATAATCTCATTTTTGTTAAAAAAAAAAACAACAAATGAAAACAATCCACCAAAGAAATAAAGTGTGCACACGTGGATATGTGTTTATGTATGTTTAAAAAAGTAGAGGAGGGTATACAACATATTCAGGACATTGATGATGCAGAAGTGAGAATGGGTGAAGG
Organism: Aselliscus stoliczkanus; assembly: GCA_033961575.1. Taxonomy (NCBI): domain Eukaryota; kingdom Metazoa; phylum Chordata; class Mammalia; order Chiroptera; family Hipposideridae; genus Aselliscus; species Aselliscus stoliczkanus. The sequence goes on from CM066739.1 coordinate 105,791,094, forward strand.
GGAGAAAAAGAGGGTACATTTCTACTTTAATGTTTGAATTATCATAATGTTTTTATTCCTTACACAGTTCTTTTTAAATTACAGAAATTAAAATAAGTCTTGGGAGAATATGTTGATTCGGTAGGGGTGAGTCAGATAAGATGGAGGATTTGGGAATTGAGAAGGTATCTGAGAGGGCAGTTCAGTAAAATTAGAGAGGTGGCAGCATGTTGAATGATTTGGAAATCCATTGTAATCCCTAAGGAGAGATATATGTATATATAGTACTGGCTAGAGAGGAATAAATTCCAGAGACATTTCTAAGAAAAAATCAAGAGACCTTTAGTGACTCATTGAATCTGGGAGAAAAAAAAGAATGAATGTCAAAAATAGCAAGCTTCTGCACTTGAGTTGCTGAGGACAAATGCCAACACTAACACAGATAAAGCAATTAAGAGGACAATATAGAGCTTCCAGAAACCTTTCTGATGATGAAAAGTGAATCAACATTCCCAAATGCTTATTCACTTATTTATAATTATTTAGATTACTTAAAATTTCACGTGTGTTAGGTTTAGGACTAGGTGCTTTGAATTAAAATGTTATCAGTTTTTGGAGTTTATTACAGTAATGATGCTTTATTTATCCATAACTTTTTCTTTTGTTCTTCATCTGTTTGAATTTTTTTTATTTAAAAAATAATACATGTACCTTATAGTGAGTTTAACAAAAACAACTAACAGAATTATGAAGGTTAAAAATGTCCAAATCACCACTCCATTTTTTACTTTGTATTCACAAAAAGGCAGTATGATACAGGGGTAAAGTGTGGCTGCCCTGGGAGCAGACTCCATGGGTCTCAGATCCTGGCTGTATTATCTGCTTGGGCTACAGTAACAAAATACCATAGACTGGGTAGCTTAAACAACAGACATTTATCTCTCACAGTTCTGGAGGCTGGGAAGTTCAAGATTAAGGTGCTAGCAAAGGTTTCATTCTGAGGCCTCTTCTCTTGGCTTGTAGGCCATCACTATCTTGCTGACAAGATCTCTTAAGCCATCAAAGCATATAAAGTGTAAGTTTCTTTCCCACTCCATCTCCCAGCCATCTAGTCTTCTACCCAGAGACAACAATTACAGGGGTTTGCTTCCAGAGACAGTCTCTGTATTTACAAATATATTTATATATTCCCCTGGTTTCCACTTTTAAAAAACCACACATACATAGAAGCACGAATATGGAGTTCTAAACCTTACTTTTCATTTTTTGCAATATATCTTTGTGTTTCTAGTGACCCATAATAAAGTTATTGTAATGACTCAAGTTTGTATTCTTCATGGCTAATGCAGTGCTTTGACCAGAAGGAATTCAAAGTATACTCAACAGAACTTTCAGAGCTGGAAGGGTATTTAGAGATAGCCAGGCCACTTATTTTACAGGTAAGATAATTTACAGAAAGTCAAAATGACTTGTCTAAGGTTTTACAGTTAATATATATAATAAAGGAATGAATGAGAGTCAACTTAAAGGATCACTTGCAGCACTTCAATAAGTGTCTATACAGTTAAAATGTTAAGCCAAATATAGAAATAAATAGGATCACCTGTAGTGCTAACATCTGTAGTGTTTTCCAGTTAGCCACATTATCCTCTCAAAGACCTGATCTCCATTTTATATAAAGTATGAGAAATGGATTTGTAAAAAATCGTGAAATTTAATGACTTTGGATCTGTAAGGCAATCCTATAGTGCTCCTAAAAAAAATGGAAAATGCTATCGAGATGCAGATGGAGAACGAGAAAGTATAAACAGACTCATGCAATCAAGGCCACACCGACTCACAATATCACATTCCCCACTGGCTTATGGGTGAGGGTATAATGTCTTCTGTGACATGGTAAGTACCAGATGTTCTGTCACTTAGTGAAATTTTGCAAGATCTAGTGTTGGCAGAACTGTAATAATTTGCACAAGTGGGTCCATGCATTTCGTTTTTTCAACGTGTAGTTAACAACTGCGCACATGAGCACATACACGTGTGATGCACTCAGCTCTGAGTCCATAATATCTGATGGCGTTTGCTCTGGGACTGCTTAGAATTAGAGCTCCGCTCTCTCGCCCTACACTGCCAATTCGTGGTTAGGCTTGGGAGTTCCCAAAGCCAGCCATTGACAGTTCCTCGATTCCTCTACCCACCCAAGGTATACAGGGAGGGAGGAAACAAGGACGTTCGCCAGCGTCGCGCATGCTCGTCAGCGAGCGCAAGCGCAGCCTGCATCAGGCCTGATCACCTCGTACTCCCACCCCACCTCCGGGAAGTCGGCCCGTCCCGCCCCCCAGGAGCAAATGAGGGATGCGATTGGATACTCTGGCTGTCCATCAGACCGGTCTCTCAGTACCATTGGCAGCCGGGGAAAAGGCCGCCGTCTGCCTGCTGCTTTGAGACTCAGCGCCACCGCGGAAGCCGCTATTGGCGGAGGCCAGGGACCGCGACTGCTCACTTCCGGCGGGGCCTCCGCGATTGCTCCCCTCCCCCGCCGTCGCCCGCAGCCTTCCCACCCCCCGCCCTTCCACCATGGCCGTCCCTGTGTGGTGTAGGGAGAAGCTGGTCCTCGGTGCTCTCCTATAGCGCTTACTGCCTCCCCCTCCCCCCCCGGGGCCGGACCCAAAGGAACCTCGCTCCCCAACCCTTGAGGCACCAACCCAGAAGGTTACCCACCCCGTGCTTCGGGGCAAGACTCCTCTTTCGCCCACCTCCCGAGGCAGAAACTTAAGGTTTTCCCCACTTCTCTTAGGGTCAGAAGCCACAAGGGGCTCCCCTTCCCCTTCCTCAGGGCCGGAAGCCTCTTCTCCTCCCTCTACAGGGGCGCAGACCCTTACCCCAGCATATTGAGCAGCTAACGGCTGCCTCTGCGCTGCCACTCAGAGGCAGGACCCAGAGGGCCGTCGCCTCGCCTCCTCCACCGGCGCGGCCTTTGGGGAGGAGGGAGCAGTGGAGCGCACAGGGACCCCCACTCGTCTCCCGGGCACCCCAGAGTTCCTCATTTCTAGGATTGCCCACTCATCCACTCCCTGGCCTTTCCCTGTCTCCTGGCCGCAGCCATGGAGTTACAGAAGGGCAAGGGAGCAGCAGCAGCAGCTGCTTCGGGAGCAGCGGGAGGTGGAGGAGGAGCGGGAGCAGGAGCCCCAGGAGGGGGGAGGCTGCTACTTTCAACCAGTTTGGATGCCAAGGATGAGTTAGAGGAGGTAGGTGTGGGGGGCGGGGAAGGGAGTTAAGGAACTGGGGTGAGGAGGGATGCTGGAGCGGATACGGGGTGGGGGGGTAAGGGGGAGGAGGCCGTCAAGTTTTTTCTAAGGCAACACAAACACTGCTCCAGACTTCCTGCTCCTGGAGGAAGAAGTGTGGGCCAACTTCCTGGACAAGTTGTTATAGCAACAGCAGCCGCTCTTATGAAAATGGGTGGGGGATGTTGATAAGGAAGGGGTGCAGCATCCAGGTCTGCCGAATTTAACGTTCACATTCTTTTCCGTACACAGGCCACAGCTATTCTTAATGTTTACCGTTGCAGACTTAGGTCATATATTGAGTTGAGAAGTAACGTGTGTGTAGGGGTGTGTGTGGGGGGGTGCTGACAGGGTCTTGCTGCAGACCTTGGACACCCCTGTTAAATAGTGTTGACCTCATGTAGACAGTCAATTGCCAGTGATGTTAACTGGGCATTTAGAATGAGCGAAGTCTTCGGGAAAGTGAGTGGTGTTTCATTAGCACAAACTACATCAGTGGGGCGAGGGGCTGAATGGGACCTAGCGGACTGTCCTTCAGAACCAGAGAGCACACTCAACGGAGGGCATGAACACTCAGATGCTGAGAAAGAGGGTGGTGCGAGGCCATGAGGGTGGACCTGAGCGGAGATTTTAAACTGTGAGGTAGTTGACCCTCCCTCCCCTCGCCCTGTCCCTGACAACCCAGAGTTGATCAGGCATCTCGTTTCACTGCCACACACCATGAAACATACCTAGGAATATGCGACCCAGACCTGGGTCCTGACTGTGGAACTGTTCCGAGACCTAATACATTTCACTCGGTGGCTATCCAGGGGCAGGATGAGTAAGGTCACAGGCTCTGGCTCTTCACTGGCCATTTCCCTGTTTCTGACTTTGTCACTGTCCCTTATCAGATACTAGAGGGTGGACAGGCAGATAGATGGAATTCAGAATGTAGATTGGAAAAAAATGTTCAGTTACAAGATGGGGGAACATATCCAAAAATGAACTTTGTGTAATCAGAGGGGGCTGGGTAATGATTTTGCAGATTATTTGTCAGCAGATGTGTACTCACAGACTGGCTTCCCATTGTGCTTCTTCCCCCAATTCTGTGTGCGTTCAGATAAATCAGCTTGTTTTTTTGCTGTTGTTTTTATCAGCTAAGGTGAATGTAATTAGGAACATAAACAATGCTTCTAAAAATAAGGTATTCCCAAAGCAAGTAAAAGTGACTTTAGGATTGCCTGACAGTTTGAATTATCCAGTTTTTTGGAAGTGGCCACTGTCATTGTCAAAGTATTTATTGAGCCCTTTGTTCTAGTTACTGGAGCTTTAGAATTGTAGCAAGAAAACAACTGACTGCCTTTGATCCCTCCACCAGCTTGGGTGGAGGGGAAGATACCCCAAGGGTTGAATTTCCCACCCTGATGGCCAGCGGGGTCATCCTGCCCTGCTCTAATGTGTGCCACAGAGCAGTACAGCATCCTGTCCTTCTGAGCAGTGACGTGTGTGCTAGTAAATGAAGTGATATGGCAGGAGGGGACCACAAAAGACAGGAAGCATTTATTTTCTTGCTTTTTTGGACTGTCTTGAGAGTGAACTTGCAGCTCTTTCCAGGGAGAAGGGGAAGGAAGGGTCTCTTTTTTTCCTGCTATCCTTGGTGTTGAATTTTCCCAGCGTGTCTTCGGCTCCCCGCTTTCCTCCTTTGCCCTTTGTCCCTTGCATTTGAATTTTCCAGCAAGCCTTGCTGTTCTGTTTTTAATCGTATGTGTGTGGCTCCCTTTAGACCAGAGTGTCTCTTAAGGGCAAGACTCACTGGCTTCTTCCTCTGCGTCTCCCCGCAGAAGTTATCAAACCCTGACGTCGACTGACTGACCTCTGCTTGTTCTGGCTTGGTTGTTTTCCAACACAGGCCTGTCTGTTGCGCAGGAACACAGAGGTAGCTTCCTGAGCTTCCTGTGTGCTAACTGATAGGAAAGTAGGATGAGGGAGACCCAAGGTCTGCCTTCCAGAGCTTACCCCCTAAAGACTGAGTTAACACGCCCACAGGAAGGTTAAAAAACCAGAAGCTGGTTAGGTAGTGAAGAGGTTGGGGTCAATGGAGTTGGCATGATGAGGAAAGGCCCTTTAGGGGTCTGGAGTACGAAGCTCGGGTGGGGACTGTCCCAGGCAGGGACCGTGACTTCTGCCCAAGGGAGCATGTTGTCCCCTTTCTTCTCCTTGGCCCTGTTCCTCTCTTTGAAGAGGGACTTCTTTTTGCCCATCCCCTTCCCGATTTGGGGAATGAGATAAAAATAGTGCCAGAGATTGGAGGCGTTTCGAACACGTAGCTCCTAGTCTCACGAGTCTTCACAGCTCTTGGTCACCCTCTGCCGAGAAGGACATGGTCCACTGGGACGTCAGCTGAAAGCGGGCGCTATGGCCCCAACAAGCCAGAACTTGCCCGTAAGCTGTGACAGGTCCCAGGGCTGCCTTTGGTAGAGTTATGTTCCTCCCAGCTTTTCTCCAGGGAGGAATTCCCATCTTGCCTGGGCGGGATCTCTAGGGAATGTGCTTTGAGTCATCTCTAATTTTTTTCCCTCCCTTAAATCCTCATTTCACATACAGGTGACTCTAGGTCATGGAATGCTTGCAACCCAGCGTGTTCAGTAACTTGACTAACATGGGTCCTTGGGATTTTGCAGGTTGGATCATATCTTTTTTCTCTGAAATGGTCCTTCAAGGCCCTCACTTCCCATAAGGGGGTGGTATTTCATACACACTTTTTTTTGAGGGCAGTATCACTGGCCCTCATATGTGGGATCCGAACTGGGGCCGCTAGCGTCCCAAGCCAGCTCCTAACCACCGTGCCACTCGGCTGGCCCAGACTGTATATTTTTACCAGATGTATATTCATCTGGTTGAGGGAGGGGGAACTGAGAGGTTACACATCAGCCCCCAGCTTCAGGTATGTATATATGTATACTGGCTGACTGGAGGGCCACCTCCACCCCTTCCGCCCCTACTCTACCTGCTGCCGCTGTCATGAAAACCATGGCCTAGTACTCCTAGTCCTGGAAAAATTAATTCAGAAGCTCCTGGAGAGCTTCTGGTAAATATTTACTCAGCTCACTGAGGCACTGTGTGGAGGGCTTGCTCGGAACAGAGCCATTCCACGCAGGTGTTGGCAACCACATGCGCGATTCCATTTTTACTAAGGGCCTCGAGACTGGGGGGTGAGGGGTACTGCTACTTGATTGTGGGGATCTGACCCCCTGTGGCCCTTTTTGAGGGGGTTCTGTCACCCCAAGTAACTTGTAATTAGTTCTCCCGTCCCCCTTTTGGAAAAGTAGCGGGGGAGAGCCGGGTCTTTTGTACTCCTGGTGCCTGGGAAGGCCTGGCCCTCGCACTTCTTTCCCTGCTGCTTTCATCCGTGCACCCAAGCTCTGGACTCTTCTACTTCCTACCTCCCTAGCTGGGCCCCCCTGTTCCAAGAGGCCGCTTCTTGACTGGGAAGTGACCCATAGAATTGCCTCAGGCCTCTGAGTGGAGCTTAGAAACCTGGTTCGGTCCAGGGCCTGTGTTACATCACAGCTGTGACTTGGTCAGCCTGTAGTGCTGTAAGGCTGGCTTTGCACGAGGAGCGGGGTAGGGGTCCATTGATCAGGCCTCTTTCCCTCTCCCTTGCCCATTTCTCTTCTCTCCTAGAAGGCAAGAGCTTACAGAGGGTAAGTGGGAGAGGGAGCTCATCAGCCTGGTAAGCGATGTGACCCGTGCCCGGTAGTAGCACGGTTCAGTTTTCAGGAGTCGAGACCGAGCCATTAGCCGCAGAGGCAGAGGTATGTGGGGGTGCTCTGGTCTTCCTGGATTAGCTGTGCGCTTGCTAAGCCTCCTCACAAAGGGAATCGACTGTAATTCCACAGAGGCTGTGTGTGAGGGCCTTCACGGAAGTTACCTCCTTTAGTTCTCAGCAAGCTCCTGATATAGGCTTTTCTGTGTGTACGTGACAAAACCAGGGCTTAGAGAGGCTGGAAACTCACCCCAAACTAATCCAAGGCCGGCCAGTGGTGGCAGGTTTCTGTTGTCAGTTTGCTCACTGGCTAGCTGCTGTGTGGCTGTGTCTGTTGGTTCAGCAGATGTCTTCCTTCGAGTAGGAAGCCACATCTGGAATTCTAGGGTGCTGTGCTTCCCGCTCGTCTCCCTCCACTCTGAAGTGGCTCGTTAACCCAGGCTGGGCAAGCAGGTCCCCCAGAGCTGCCCGCACAAACAGTGGCCCTTGTAGCTGCAGGTACTGAAGCCCCTGATAAATTAGCTGATAAATATTTCCGGTGGGGAGGGATGAGGTTTAAGTAGAGAAAATCCAGCCTAGGGGTTTTCATTCCTCCCCTTAATGACATAGTGAGACTGGACAATGATGGATCTCAGAGCTGTGGGCAGGGTGGGTGGAGAGGCACAGCTCACTTCATATGATCGAGCTCACAGCTCCTTTTCACAGGTCCACAGGTGCCATGGAGTGATGCCCTAATTTGAGGAGTAGTCAGACCTGCTGTTGGCAGTGAAGTGGTGATACCTCCAAACCCGAGTGGCTTCAGGCTGCTTTAGGTTGATGTGTTGTGGCTGTGGGAGCTCCTTGCCTTAACTCTCTTCTCCCCTGTGTCACCCTGCACTCTTGGGGGTGGGGGTCCCAGGAGAAACACGACTGTCTCAGCCCTGGGTCTCGCTCCCGTTGTCCTTATTTGCCCTCTGAGTGCTGTGGTAGAACCCGGTCTCAGAGAGATGTTTTGGGATGACTGCTGGGATCGGGGCAAGTAAATTGCACTGTTCTCCCTATTCTGCCAGCAGCAGCATCACTGGGAAGTGGGAAGTGATTTTCCTTAAAAAGTTTGTGAGTTAATTCTCAAAATGAAAGATTCAGCAAGTAGGTTAGGTGATGATTGCGGAGAGGCCCACTGACTTAATATGAGATGTGTTTTGTCATCACCTTGTCAATATTTAGCATTAAGTACGGCTTTGGAATGGGGACCAGTGACTGCCGTTGAGTACATGTCAGAGCTGGCCTGTGAAGCCAGAGCAGCCCCTGGATGGGCTGGATGTACTGCAGCCGCCCCCTCACCCTGTTTGACTGAAGATGCTGCTGGCAGGTTTTGGTTTGGCGTTTTGAGCTCCGTTATTCCTTTTCTTTCCTTACACTCAAGTTTTCTTAAGTTTATTTTTACCTTCTTTGGGAAGACATTTTAAACATTAAAAAGTAGAGCGAATAGTATGACTCCCATGTAAGCATCGCTTTGCTTCAGTGCTTATCAGCACGTGGCAATCTGCTCTCTCCCCCGGTTTGGACTATTTCAAAGCCAATCCAGGATCCATCATTTCATCTGTAGGTACTTCCATGTATGTGCCTGTGAGAGAAGGACTTTTTTGTGACACAGCCACAAGACCACACCTCAAAATATTAACAATGATTCCTTAATATAATATTCAGTGCTTGAATTTCTCTTGATTGTCTCATAAATTTTTTTTTTTTTTGAGGGCAGTGTCACTGGCCCTCATATGTGGGACCGAACTGGGGCCGCTGGCTTCCCAGGCCAGCGCTTAACCACCGCACCACTCGGCCGGCCCTCATAAATTCTTTTTATAATTGATTTCTTCAACTTAGTAATCAAACAAGGACCACGTGTTGCATTGGGTTGATATGTCTCTTTAATTTTTTAATAACTTTAAAATAATTTCAAGCTTAGAGAAAAATGAAAATATATAGAGCTCTGATATGTTCTTAGAGAAAATGAAAATATATAGAGCTCTGATATGTTCTTCACCCAGATTCACCAGTAATTAACATTGGCTTTGTCGTTGTCTCTCTCTATGAACATATTAACCTTTTGAGAGTAAATCGCAGCCACGAAGTCACTTTAGATTTAAATACTTCAGTGTGGATTTCCTAAGAACAAGGGTCTTCTGTTACTAACCACTGTTCTACTATCAAGATTGGAACTTTTGACAGTGATATGTTACTATTATCTAATTTATAGCACATATTCAAATTTTACAGTTTGTCTCAATATTGTGTATTACAGCAGCCCAGGATCACTCGTTCTGGTGTGGACTGTCTCTTAAATTCTTTCATCTGAAACAGCACTTAGTCTAGCTTTGTCTTTCATGACCTTAAATACTTTAACAGGCCAGTTGTTTTGTAGAATAGCTTTTAGTTTGGATTGTCTGAAATTTCATGATTAGACTGAGGTTCATTTTTGGCAAGAAAACCAGAGGCAGTGTGACAGCCTTTTCAGTGCAGCCGTAGGAGGCATGCAGTGTCAGGTGTCAGCTTGCCTCAGTCTTGGGGATGTTAGCTTTGGTCACGTGGTAAAGGTGGCATCCCCCAGGATTCCCTGTGGTTCTGTTTTCCCCTTGTAATTAATAAGTGTTTTGAACCTGTGTACATATCCTCTTGTTTGTGAAAGCTTCACTTCTGGTTTTAGCATCCATTGATGATATTTGCCTGAATTCTTACCAGTCCTGTCATTCCCTCTGCATTTATTAGTTGGCATTCCACAGTAAGAAAGAGCTTTCCCTTCTCTGTTTATTACGTATGTATTTGTCAGCAAGGACTCATAGATTCTTATTTTATTCAGGGGGTTACAATTTTAAGTCTTTTACTATGTGGGCTTCTCCCTCCCTGCTTTTTTCTCTTGCAATTTATGTGTTAAAGAAACCAGGCCAATTGTCATGTTTTCTACATTCTGGATTTTGCTGATTAAGTCCCTATAGTGACTTATAACTGGTAGCTAGATCTAGATAGAGATAGGATGATGTTGAAATTTTTAAAAACTTTTTTGGGGCCAGAAGTACTTCGTAAGTAGTGGCATGATGTACTTTTTTTTTTTTTAACTGTGTGGAACTCTTTTTTCTACTTTTTTTTTTTTTTAAAGATTTTATTGGGGAATTGGCGGAGGGGAACAGCGTTGGGGAATCGGGGAAGGGGAACAGACAAGTTGCTGTCTTTTTGTTCTTCAGTTTAGTTGCGGAGGATGTTGCTTCACTGTTGGTATCGTCATTGCGCTCTTCCCGGATGAGGCAGATCGGTCGCTGGCCTCTGGATGTCGCTCACTGCGGCTATTGGCAGCTCACTCTTGGCTGCCAGCCGCTCACGCTGGCTGCGGGCCACTCACTATAGCCTATGGCAGCCCACACCATCACCGGGGCTCACACAGCCCAGCTCCAGGTGGAGCTGTTGTTAGCTGTAGAGGGCAGTGTCACTGGCCCTCATGTGGGATCCGAACCGGGGCCGCTGGCATCCCAAAACCAGCGCTTAACCAATGCGCCACTCGGCCGGCCCTCTTTTTTCTACTTTTAATGGTGTGATATGCTCTTAATTTTTTTTTTTTTTAAAGATTTCATTGGGGAATTGGGGGAGGGGAACAGTGCCGGGGAATAGGGGAAGGGGAACAGACAAACTGCTATCCTCTTGTTCCTCAGTCCAGTTGTGGAGGACGTTGCTTCACTGACCCATGTTGGCATTATCACTGCGCTCTTCCCGGGTGAGGCAGATCTGCCGCCTCTGGATGGTCGCTCACCGCGGCTATTGGCAGCTCACACTAGCTGCCAGCTGCTCACTGTAGCCTATGGCAACCACCGCAGCAGGGGCTGCAGCCTACACTGTTGCCAGGGCTCGAACAGCCCAGCTCCAGGTGGAGCTGTTGTTAGCTGTAGAGGGCAGTGTCACTGGCCCCCATGTGGGAGCCGAACCGGGGCCGCCGGCGTCCCAAGCCAGCTCCCAACCAACGCGCCACTTGGCTGGCCCACGCTCTTAATTTTTTCTTCCCCTTCCACAGAGGTTGGAAAGATGTATGAGCATTGTGACATCAATGACGACTGGAGTCTCAGAGAGAGAGGCCAATGATGCCCTTAATGCCTACGTGAGTATAACGCCCTCCCCCTACACACGTTTGCTGCTTTAGAAGTTCCGAGACATGATCTGCTAGAAGAGAAACTTAAGCAGCCAGGAGTTAGGGGACAGAGGTCAGTGCCTGGGCTCCTCAAACCAGGCTTCCAGACTCTTCTCACATGGTGGGGGTCCATCTCCTGGAGTTTGAGAAGTCTTTAAATAACAACTTTAAAAAATAACTCATAGCTCCATAGTGACTTTATTCCTTGTAAATCCTTCTCACATATTTGATCTTTTCCTAATCAGTCTGAGGTTGAAGGGATTTTAAATTTTACATGTAAAGGACTTAGGATAATAGCAAGAGATGATTGTTTGGTAAATATGACCTACTTACCAGTAGTCAACTATTCTCCTTATATCTCCACCTCACCAGTGTCAGCAGTTCAGCGGTTTGCCCCAGGTCTCGGCCGTGGGTGTGCCTGGTACCCCATGACTGTCTCTTGCAGCTCCCCATCTGCAGAGGGCCGTTATGGCCTGGTCAAGGGGTGGAGGAGGATTTGTCTTCCATTTTAAACTTTTGATTGCCTGCCCTTGGCCTGCGTCCAGCCTTGGAGAAACCAATAAGGGTCCGTCCTTCCCCTCCACCTCTCCCCTAAACAGATGGCGCATCCCTTTTAGGAGAAGGAAGTCATCAGATTTAGGAGCTGATGATTCTCCTTTGCAGGTTAGTCAGGAGTCCCTATTTTCCGGGGGAAACTGCTCGAGAACTTTGCTGCTGTGACTGACTGGTTTCTTCCTTCCCCCTGTCCCAGGTATGCAAAGGCCCCCCGCAGCATGAGGAAGTCTGCCTGGGCCTCTTCACCCTTGTCCTCACTGAACCTGCCCAAGCACAGAAGGTAAGGTGCTCTTCTGGGGACCTAAGGGCCTTCTCAGGACCATCAAGTCAAGGCTCAAAGAGCTGGGATTTAATCCAGAGAACAGAACAACTGTGACCAAGTCCAATAGCAGTTCATATACAGAGGAGTTTGCAGGTGCCATCCCTGGCAGGTGACGAGACGGCAGGCTTAGCGTAGCTGCAGGGAGGATCTGAGCGAGCAGAGTGTTTACTAACGGGTGCAGTAACAATGCAGTGATGAGGGGACTGCTGGAGTACCCAGATCAGACCCCTGAGGAGCGCTGTGTGAGAAAGTGTCGGGGTGCCTCACAGACAGAGTTTCCTTTGTGTGGAATGTTTTTTTTGTTTTGTTTTGTGTTTGAGGGCAGTGTCACTGGCCCTCATATGTGGGACCGAACCGGGGCCGCTGGCTTCCTAAGCCAGCGCTTAACCATCGCGCCACTTGGCCTGCCCCAGTGTGGAATGTTTTAAGTGGAGTCCTTCCTCGAGGTGAGGGATGATCACTGGATTCTGTTCTTTCTGTAATAAAGTAGGAAAGTTCTGCCTTTGGCCCCTCCACGTTGCCCCTTCCCAGCCATTCTGTGTCCTTTGAACCTTGGCGTGATGGTTTAGAAGTGTGTGTGGCCTCTGGCATTAGCAGTGTGACATGAAGAGAGAACTCGGGGTGGGGAATTTCATATTCTCACTGGCCCTTCCCTGAGCAGTAGAGCACTTTGCCTCCTTTTGGCCCTGTGACAGACCCGTGATGGCGGCTCAGGCCCTGGCTAGGGTCTCGTTGCTGGTTGACAGCTGCACCAGGATTATGTTCACTTGCTGAAGGTTTCCAAGCAAACCCCCTACCTGGGAGCTTCCGAGGGGTCAAGCCCCCAGGTCAGGCCTCTTTAGACAAAGGGGATGGAGATGGGGAAATAGGGGGACACAGTTTTCAGCAAGTGAGGAAGTATCAGTGACCGATTGAGAGACTGTCAGCCAGCTCCGGGGATGATAGGGAATGGGGCATGGTCTCCGCAGCGCTTTGATCCTTCTCCCTAAGAGGGTGGCAGCGTTATGAAATACTTCTGTCCCGCAGGAGTTTCAGGTGGCGCTGCTGATGAGGACTGATCCTAATGCATTGTTTTAGGCTTCAGCTCAAACAAGGAGAATGTTTTCTAAGGGTTCTCTAGGGTTACTTCTGTCTCTGGCACTGAAAGCCCAGGATGAATGGAGATTCACTTGTTCCTGCTTCTTCACAGAGACCAATGCAGAGGGTGCTAGCAGCAATTGAGTCTTGAACACAAGAGAAGTTTGCTCAGGGCTGGCAGGCCGGCTCCAAGGGGCTTCTGAGTGGGTGGGACAGGATGGATTGAGCAAGAGAACTCAGGAGGAGGCAGGTCAGGTATTAGTGGAGAGTGGGTTTTGTTCCATTTGCACCTTCTTTTTTTTCTCTCAAGATTTTATTGGAGAATTGGGGGCGGGGAACAGTGTTGGGGAATTGGGGAGGGGGACCAGACAAGTTGTTGTTCTTCAGTCTTCGTTGTGGAGGGTGCCAGTCACCATCTGGCTTCTCGTCGGCAGCTCGTGGCCTCCAAGCTCAAGGTGGTGTGTTCAATCTTAGTTGCCGGTGAGCGTAGCCACCATCCCATGCAGGAGTCGAAGAGCACACACTCTATCCACTGAGCCATCCGGGCGGCAGCTCAGCTCAAGGTGCCAAGTTCAGTCTTAGTTGAGGGTAGGCGTAGCCCACCATTGAACAGGCAATCTTGTTGTTACACCAGCTGAGCCAGCTCAGCAGCTGCTCAGCTTGGGCACAATGTCACTGGCCCATGTGGGAATAGAATCAGCTGTGCTGTTGCTCAGAGCTTGAGCTCTAAGCCAAGTCTCAACCAACTGAGCCACCCGGCCAGCCTCCATTTGCATCTTCTTGACTTAATCTGCCCTTTTGGCAACTCCCACAAATGTTTATATTCTGTGAGTTTATTTATTTCCTATTCGATGTCTGAGTAGCTGGGAGCAGGCCTGACAGAGGGCCCTCATATGTCGGATCCGAACCGGGGCCACTGGCTTCCCAAGCCAGCGCCCAACTACCGTGCCACTCGGCCAGCCCACCTGTCCTTTCTTTTGAGACTCTGCTTCTCTTCTCTGTTCCCCACTGAGTTTTTTTCCCCATCCATGTATCTTCCAAGCTAGTCAGCAAACTGGCACAGAGGTTGGTGAGACCACTGGCAGCATGAGGAACCTGATACTCCTGGTGCCCAGCTGCCACATGTTACCAGCAGTTGTGGTTGACAGGGTCCTAGCTGGAGCATGAAATCGGCCGGATGGTCCCTGCTTCCCTCACCTGACCCTGTGTCTCCCAAGAGACGTATCCCCCTGCCCTGTCCTGGGTCTGTTCTGCCTTTCTGGGATTCCTGCTTTATTTGAATAGACAGGGCTCTCCTGGGTAGTGAGGTCTCCATCTTTGGCCTGATGTAGATTTTCCTTCTGCGTCTCCCTCCCTCATCGTCCCTGCCCATCCTGTGGCTCATGCCTCTGGGGAACTGCCGTTTACTGACCACACTGATCAGTCATTCTCTGGGTCCCCTTCTCTCTTCCTTGTTTCCTTGCTTGTACTTTTGATCTCCCAGCCTGCCCCTAAATGGAGTCAGAGGATAATGAAATTCTCCTTAGCGTATACAAAGTTCGTGACACATGGAAGAATATCAAGTGTTGAGATTAATTAGTTTGCTTTAAGGACAATAGAGGCAAGACGAGGCGAAGCAGCTGACCTCCCAGGAGTCCCTAGTCAGCCACGGCCACGCAGCAGCTGGGCTTGAGGAGCACTTTGCTTCCGATGCCCACTTAGGATGAAAGAGGTTAGAAATGCTGTGGTCTCAAGGCCACCAGAAACCTACCGCCTTCATGGCAGCCCCTCCTTTGGGCTGTTTGTCACCGCCGTCCAGGGGTGATTAAGAGCATGGAATCTAGAATTGGACTGTCTGCACTTGAACCCTGGGTCTTCCTCTCATCTCTTATGTGACCTGGGTGGAATTGTTTTAACCTCTTTATGCCTGTTTCCTCATCTGTAAAAACAGAGGTAATAAATAGTAGCTCTTTCAGAGAGCTGTTATGGGATTCAAATGCTATAGTACGTGTGACAGAAAGTTCCTGCGTAATGCCAGTGCATTTGGCCTTCCTATTTACTATTCCGGTTGGTGCCATTCTGGTACCGGCCTTCCAAGGTCATGGGTGCTGCCTCCCTAATTTTGCCCTTTGTGCTGAGACCCTGACAGCATGGAACTCAGCAGGCTAAGGAGATCCCTAATGAGGTCCCTCAGGTGCTCCTCCAGGACGCTGGACTCTAGAGGGACAAGTGATAAAAGCTCTGCAGGGAAGGGAAGCAAGAGCCCTCAGAGGAAACTGCTGTGCCCTCCCTCACCTCCTGGGGTGGGCATGCTTAAGGACCCTTCCTTTTTCAATACTTGGCAGAAGCAAAGGGTAGGCCCAGAGAAAAGGAGGAAGACATTTCGTTAAGGAAGCTCAGTACCGTTCTGCCCTTTCTTTCTGGTGCCTAGCTCCCTGGATACTCTTCCCGTCATCCTCCTAGCCTGTTGCCTCATCTGGCTGGGTCAGTACAGGTTTAAAAACTTCTTTGGGGTCCATTCTGGCTTGTTCAAGCAAACCCATTCTACTGTGACCTTTCACTAGCAGATGAAAAGCAGATGGCTTCCACCTGGTTTTGCTCAGCTTGTGGCATCAAACAGTGTGACGCTCCCTACGAAGGGAGGTAGGGGGACAGGGAACCTTTCTTAGCAGGCTTCTTTGCCTTATTAGAGTAGCTCAGTCTCTTCCCCCCATGGGATGGAGCAAGGGGTAGGTTTGGGATAGGAGCCCTGGGGAAGGATAGCGTCCAGCGTAGAAAGTCTTTCATTGCTACTCGTATCCCATTGCTGTTTGCTTAGTTGAAGGGGACAGGGGCCCCCTGAGGGTGGGGTCAGGAGGCGACCCTCCGTTCACAAACTTCTCTCCTCACAGTGTTACCGGGACTTGGCCCTGGTGAGTCGTGACGGCATGAATATTGTCCTGAATAAAATCAACCAGATACTTATGGAGAAGTACTTGAAGTTGCAAGACACCTGCCGTACCCAGGTAAGGCCAGAAAGAGAAGAGCAGCTCAAAGATGTCGCGGAGGGCGGCTCCTGTCCCGAGGGAGGGGAAGAAGGGATGGGGCTGACAGACCCCTGCCTCTGTGTACCTGAGCTGTAATGTGATTGGATTAGCCCCATTCTCAGGTTCAAAGGCCTTTCTCTTCATCTCTTTTCCTCTCTCCTTCAGTTGGTGTGGTTGGTACGGGAGCTAGTGAAGAGTGGGGTTCTGGGAGCCGATGGTGTTTGCATGACATTCATGAAGCAGATTGCCGGTGAGTTTGATGGCAAGAGCAAAAAGAAGAAAGGAGCCCAGAGACTACATCCAGGCCACAGGGTGTGACTGGGTGCCTGAGGGACTTGGTTCCTGGGCCACGCAGACCCCTCCCTATGCAGGCCCCTGCTGGCCACTTACGTTTGCAGAAAGAACTAGGAAAATCACAGGGGGCCTTTTGAAGCAATGAGTCCTGCTTCATTTTCCTTTCGGCCAGACTCGGGGCCTGACGTAGAATAGTTGGCCTGTGTTCGCCAGGCCTCACTGTGGGGTCTCATGGTGTATTGGATCAGGAAGAACCTGGAAGGAATGGGGAGGGAAGTGAAGGCAAATAATTAGTCCCCATTACATTATGCTCTCAGAAACCCAGACATGTTCCCTGGCCCCACCCCCATTTCTGAGCTTTTGCTTCCTAATAATTGTGACATCTGATTAGGGCCAGTCTGAGGGACGAACCATGTCAGAGAACAGACCCTGACATTTAGGCTTTATTATCTTCTTGGCATCGGTGGCATTAGTCGGAGCCATGGTGTATTCCAGAGACCTGCCCCTTGATTTTCGTACTCCTTGGATCAAATGTGTGTGTTTAAAAACGGCCCTCTCTCTCCCCATCACCAACTGGTTCTTTGCTTCCTGTTTTATATAAAGCCGATGCTCCTGTTTTGATGCATATAAACGTTAATTTATGTGATATGTGACTATGTGAACATGGAATTTTTAAATTACAACCAGGAGCAAGATACAGCCTTCCGCTGGCTATTTTTATCCACTCTCCTGGCATTTTCTTCCCCGTTTGGCACTGCCAGTCCCCACTTCTCATCCTAAGGATTTGGTCTGGCATTGGTGATGTTAATTCTGCCCCAGGAAGCTCCCTAGCAAGTGCCGAAGACTGTGATACCTGGAAACAAGAAACCCTCGGCCTGTCAGGAGGCTGACACTGGATTTGGAGTGTGCAGAGGCTGCACCTCTCAGGCCCGTCTCAGATAACATCCTTTCCTCCAGCTGTGGGCTTTTTGTGTCTCCTTCCCAGACTTTCCCTTTCGAGGGTCATACACCCCAGTCTGTGGAAAAGCTGCAGCTTTGGTTTCTAGAAACAACCAGAACCTTCCCTTGTCTTCTCCCTGGAGGCAAAGGGGGAAGTTTTAAAGCCTGGCAGAACAATAGGCAGTTTTTCTGCACTCAGAACATCCGCAATGGGCTGACAGGATAAACCAGCAGGACGGGAAGAAATGGATTATCAGAGTCACTAATTAGGTCTTTCTGATTCTCTCCTTTCTCCTCTTTTGATCAATCAGGTGGGGATGTTACGGCAAAGAATATTTGGTTGGCAGAGAGTGTTCTGGACATCCTTACGGAGCAGAGGTAGAGCCCACCATGAGGGGCGGGGGGAGTGTGGGGAAGTGGGCTAAAGGGTTGCGTGAGGACCATGAGGTGGCCCAGAACACCTTAGGTGGAGGGGCGGGGGTGGCCCAGGGAGAGAAGGAATTAGTGCCTGGTGTGGCCCCTGGGGTGAAGGGTGGGAAAGAAGGTCTTCCTGAAATATCTCAGAGCCCAGGAAAAACTCATTTTATCTGATAAGGGTTTATTTTTGATCCAGACCTCCTTGGAATGTTTATCTTTAGAGGGAGCAGGGGGAGCATGAGCTCAGCAGAGTGGGGCCAGCCAAGTACACAGGCCTGGCAGGTACCCCTTTTCTGCCTTCCAAGACTTTCCAACCATCCCCTACTCCCCTGTTGTCCAAGTGGCCTGGGGGGCAGTGGGAGGGAGGAGGTAATGCTCTAGATGCATTAGAGCTTGGAGGCTGCAGTTGGGGAGAGGGCACGGGGGCCCTACCGGGCTTTCCCGTTGATATACCCTCTTCCCCATCAAAGGACCAGAAATTTGATGAGAGCTGTTGCATGTCTGAGCTTGTTTGGGGGTAAGGCCTTCCTGGTCCCGTGGCCTCAGACTTTCAGTTGCTTGGATTCAGAGTCCATTCCCGGGTGAGGACCCCATAGTGGTCAAAGGATCAAGGGGGCTTATAGTGTCCAACCTCCTGCGCTTTATAAGAATGACTCCCTCCTTGTCACACCGGTGGGAGAGAAGGCTGTGCCCTGTGCTCTGCCCAAGCTCCAGAGCTGTACCAGGGCCGCTGTGCAGTGCCACCTAGTGCCCTGGGCATGTACGTCCTGCGGCAGCCGAGGCTCCAGGCTTGGGACATTTCTCCTGTTGCTCAGTGTGAGAGCCTAGCTGTTTCCTGCCAGGCCTCTGCTTCCTGGAGGTCTCAGTGCCTTCCTGGTGTCCTGGGTCAGGGGTTCTCTCTTCCCACTCTTCCTCTTCATTACCCTACCCATTACCCAGGATTCAGATCAGCCGTCACCTCTGCTAGCAATCCTCCTAAAAAGTGCTTGTTCGCATTTTGTTCCTGGTGTCAGATGCTTGTCCCCGAACCTTAAAGCTGAATCCCCTCATTTAGACACTTAGAATGCAGCATCCGTGTGCAAGTGTCCAGGAACTGCCCTGCCTTTTCTCCCGTCTTTTGGTGCAAATGAGTCCCCAGAAGTTTAAAACTTGTCCTCTGCCACACCCTCCCTCTCCCTCCCTCCCAAGTGTCTCTAGGGCTGGGCAATTAGAAGGGAGCAGTGGGGGAGGGGACCCTCCCTTGTGTCCTGGCTGCTGCTTTCATTCTGTGAAAGGAAAAGGCCATGGTCTCTTAATTAGGTGGCTTGAGCACTTTTCCAGAATCAGGATGTTGCCTGGTTGGATTAATTAAACTTTCTTCCTCTGGTTCCCTCCTTCCAGCAGCGGTGCCAAAGCTGTTACAAACTGCTTGCTTTGGGGAGACAGAGCTCCAGTTTGGGCACTGTGAGACAGCATTGGAGTTTTGGACTCTCCCCACTGCGTCTTCCCTTTTAAAGCAGCAGTGCACACACAATTCTTTCATTTCCCCCCTTTCCCCAGGGAAACTCGGCATCTCCTGGGAAAATGGGCTCAGCCGTACCAAATCACGTTCTTTTCAGATTGTGATTTCAGGCAGGTGACTCAGCATCTAGGAGTGGCATCAGTGGCTGGAGAGAGCCAGGGGCGGTGGCATGGTGGGCTGTGAGTGACAAGCAAGATGGAAGGGCCATCATAGTGTGTTTACAACTCCAAGTTCCCCGACAGTCCTCGGACCTCACCTTAGGAACCACTGTCTTAGGGACACTTACAAACCTTTCCCCACACACATACACACACAGTCTGAGCTGGGAGGAAGCTCGGCTTTATTTCTATCCCTAGTGCCTGGCACAGTGAGTGGCACCAGAGAGGTGTTCTCAGTGTGTGAATGCGTGAATCCACCCACGGAACTGTTTTACTGGAAGCCAGGTAGCTGTGCGGCAAAGAGAAATTGCTTCTGTTCAGCATTTACCTTTATGGGGCACCTGG
Source organism: Aselliscus stoliczkanus (assembly GCA_033961575.1). Taxonomy (NCBI): domain Eukaryota; kingdom Metazoa; phylum Chordata; class Mammalia; order Chiroptera; family Hipposideridae; genus Aselliscus; species Aselliscus stoliczkanus. The sequence goes on from CM066739.1 coordinate 105,810,868, forward strand.
GAGAGTAGCAGGAAGTTGTCCCCAGCCTAGCCAACTGATAGCCCTAGATGGTGATAGCATGAGCAAGATTCCAGGAAACTAAGAACCCCATCCTGTGCTAATCACCAGCACCCTCAGGCCCCGGAGCCGGGGTGGGCGAATGGGCGGGTGGGGCAGACTGTGCAGGTGTTGTCCTCTGTCCCTGCAGGGAGTGGGTGCTGAAGAGCAGCATCCTCATAGCCATGGCCGTTTACACGTACCTCCGCCTGGTAGTGGACCACCACGGGACTGCCCAGCTGCAGGCCCTGCGGCAGAAGGAGGTGGACTTCTGCATCTCGCTGCTGCGGGAACGGGTGAGAACAAGAGTCTGAGGGTGCGGCTCAGGACAGGCACCTCTCTAGGTTCCATGCAGCTACCTGGGTCAGAGGTGGCATGTTGATGAGATGCGGGTGCCCAGGGCCTGATGTTTTCCATCATCCTAACAGATGAGGGCGGAAGGGTGGGGAATCAGCGTGGAACAGGCTGCTTCCCAGAATTGCCGCCCATTACTCTGGCCACCTGGGGACTTTCCTGCTCAGCTGCATGGACACTTGTCACCACAGTCACAGGCTGTCCTTGCATGCCCAGTGTGGTCTTCCTATACACCTACCCCCCTGGGTAATGGCCCTGGTCAAGTGGGATCATGAATGGTCCACTATTAGATCTTCCAAGGGTGAATGACCTTTAGGCTGGGCGCGCTCATGCAGTAGACACCAGCCACATGTGGCAATTTAAATTAAAATTAATTAAGATCGGATAAAATTTTTACATTTAGTTCCTTAGCTGAATTAGCCACATTTTAAGTGCTTATTAGCCACACGTGGCTAGTGGGTGTCCTTTTGGACAGCACAGATACAGATCATTTCCATTGCCACGGAATGTTCCATTGGACCGAGAGAGTTTTGGGGTAAGATGTCTGGGGCTCAGCTTGCCAATCCTTTCATTTTAGAATCTTAGTCTCTTTTGACCTGGATGGAAACAGCTCTGGGAGGAGAGGGCAACAGACTAATGTGAAAACCCCAGGGCTTCAGCAGTTTCCAGCAACTTCCCCTGACATCAGCCCCCAGCTTCCAGCCCTCTTCCCTAAACAGCTAGGAGCCAGTCCCTTGGTTCCAGAAGAAACCATCCCTTCGACCCTCTCTCTTCCCCTACCTAGAACATGTTGTCCTCTCTGCAGCAGGTAAACAATCCATGTTCTCACTCTCTTTCCTGTCTGTGGTCCCTCCTCACCGCCCCACCTCCAGTTCATGGAATGTTTGATGATTGGCCGGGACCTCGTAAGACTCCTTCAGAATGTTGCCAGGATACCAGAATTTGAACTGCTTTGGAAAGATATTATCCATAACCCTCAGGCCTTGAGTCCTCAATTCACAGGTAAGTGAAGGCCTGGCAACCTGTCCTTGAGAGGCGGGAGGTCAGTGTGTTTACCGCTTGAATCTGGAGGCCCAAGGTTGGCGGGCAGTAAAGGCTCTGGCAGTCAGATATGGGAAGCCTGGGACCCGGCAGGCTCTGCCATGCACAGCTGTACATGGGAATGGCAGACATGCAGAACACCCTGTGTGGTTCCCAGACAGCCCCTACTTGGTAGGCCCCAGCTGTCAGTACTCCTAAGAAAAAGTGAGGCAGAGACCTCTTCCTCCTCCTTGTCTGCAGCTGTTTGGCTCAGGAGGTGAGCTGATGACCAGCTTCCAGCAGGGGAGTCAGAGGTCAGCTCGTGAGCCTGAGTCAGCAGAGGGGCAGAAGGAGTCCCACAGAGAAGGCTCCTCTGGGAGCGGTCTTGCCTCTGGATTCCAAGGGTCCTGCTGGGTCAGAACCCCCTCTGGGGGAGGGAAGGAGTCCCTGTGCACCTCCCGTGACAAGCATCTCCCCACCGCCCCGCCCCCTCCCCGGGTCCTGCTTGTGGTCTGACAGTAACGGTACAGCTTTGCTCCCACACCACCTCCATGTGTATATGTGTGCGCTCACAACACGAAAGCAGTAGCCTAGGACCTAGGGAGTCAGGAAAGAAGAGGGAAAAGCTTTACCTTACATGAATCAAGTTGTTTGGAGGGCCTACTGTGTGCTAGGCACATGTGTGTTAACTCATTCAATCCTCAAAGCTTCCCTGTAAGATGCACATTTTACTTTCCACATCTACAGATAAAGAACATGGTTCAAGGAGATTAAGTAGTTTGCCCAAGGCCACACAGCTAGTAAGTGTCAGGGCAGGATTTGGACTCCAGAGCACATGCTTAGGCCACAACCCCACACTGACCCCAGGATCCAGAGAGGGGACCTTCAGGAGCAAGAAGAGAGGCTGGGGTTGCCTGTATCCGCCCTCTACCCCCCCACATGTTGCCAACTGGGATAAACGGTGCGTGGGGGCCCTGGCTGGCCACAGAAGAGAATGAACACACCTGGCTCCTGGGGATGGTGGTTGGCTGGACCAGACTCACAGCTGCTGGTTAGAGCCCCACCAGTCCCTAGGCTCCCCCTCTCTCAGTCTTAGAATTTCCCCATGAGCATCAAGTACCTGGTCCAGGTTCCTGCCTTCCATTCTTTCTGGTCCTCAGGCTTCTCTCTTTTTTTCTTCCCTAACACGCTTGGTCCAGGTATCCTGCAGCTGCTTCAGTCAAGAACATCCCGAAAATTCCTAGCATGTCGTCTGACCCCAGACATGGAGACTAAACTCCTCTTCATGACCTCCCGGGTAAGCTCGGCCATGCAGCAGGAAAAGTGGCAGGTGCCAACTGGGGTGCCACCATCAGCCCGCCCACCTGTCCCCATTGAGTACTGATGGGCGAGGGGCTGGGTCAGGCTGGCGCCCTGCCCAACCTGGCATTGGGCATGGTACTCAGAGTGAGGATACGTACACCCGCGACTAATATAACATTGTGTATCAACTGCAGTTGCAAAATAAAAAAATTTTATTTTATTTATTTATTTATTTATTTAATATTTTTATTTTCTTATTTAATTAATTTATTTAAGCTGAGCCATCCTGCCATTCAGCGGCAGCTCAGCTCGGGCCGGGCATCGAGCTGCTGTTGCTCAGAGCTCAGCTCACACTCTTTTTTTTTTTTTTTTTTTTTTTTTTGTGGGCAGTGTCACTGGCCCTCATATGTGAGAGGGGCCACTGGCTTCCCAAGCCAGCGCTTAACCACCGTGCCACTCAGCCGGCCCTCAGCTCGCACTCTTGAGCGAGCTCTTAACCAATTGAGCCATTCAGCGAGCCCTAAAAATTACTTTTTTTGAAAAAGAGCTGGGGGTACAGTGTTGAATAAGAGATAGTTCCATCTCTTCTGGAGCAGCCATGAAACCAGTAGCTATGTACAAATAATGTAACTGATGAGTGCACAATGCCCTGAAAGGTGAGCGTGAGGGTGTCCATGCTGTGAACCCACAGTTTCTCCCGGTGAACTATGAGCTCTCAGGAAGAGCCCTGCCTTTCGGTTTCTAAATGTGGTTGATTTGTCAGAATTGCGGAACATGTGAAAAACACGTCTTCCAGAGAATCAGACTGGCGGATCTGTATTTTTAACAGAATTTCCAGACAACAGCTCTGCAGCCAGTCTGGCGTTAGGGAACCACTGTGCTGTCCTGCGTGGTAGCCCCTCGGCCGATTTAAATAGTTAAACTAAATAAAATGAAAAACTCAGTACCCTGGCTGCAGTAGCTACATTTGCAGAAAGTTCTGTTGGACAGTGTTGGTTTAGATTTTTGCGGTTGTTTTTTTTTTTACCCTTCTGCTCTCTGTTTTAGTTCAATTTGGGGACCAGAAAAGGAAACCCAGACCATGGTCCTTCATTTGTGCTGCTCTTTGTAACCACGTAGTGTCCTTTGGGGGAGGACTTGCTGTGGGAAAGTTGGGAGAGTCCATGGACCTGGGACAACGAGCCTGTTAGGTCACTTCTGTCAGAAAGCTTCCGGTTGGTGCTGAGCAGTGGTGAACAGGCTCAGCTCTCATTCTCAAGGAACATTCCTTGCTGTTCACAAGTTGCTCGAGAAAACAACAGACAGCTCATGACTGGAGAGTTAGTGAGTAGGGCGGGAGTAAAGAGCCAGGAACAGACTGCATGTGCATTTGGGGGTAAATGTGACATCATATCAGTGGCAAGAATGACTACACCACCAGCACGTGGCTTTCAGCACCTTTTTAAAATCCTGGAACATTTTAATCAGGAAGTCCTGAGATACAGTATGAGGTAGCGGATAAATGTGGGAAGTTGCTGAGATGTAGTCAAGCCTCAAGTTGCATGGCGCTCGTTTTGCTCTGCCCAGAGACCCCAGCCTCCCTTCCACATTTCTCTTTCCAACATCCCCTCCCCCAGGTGCGATTTGGTCAACAGAAGCGGTACCAGGATTGGTTCCAGCGCCAGTACCTGTCAACCCCAGACAGCCAGTCTCTGCGCTGTGATCTCATCCGCTACATCTGTGGGGTGGTCCACCCTTCTAATGAAGTGCTGAGCTCAGACATCCTGCCCCGATGGGCCATCATCGGTTGGCTTCTGACAACATGCACAGTGAGAGGCGGGGCCGTGAGGTGGAGGCTGTTGGGTTTCTCCCTCGTGTTGCCCGTATTTCTGTGCTAAGTAGTCCTGACTCTCCAAGCTCCCTGGCCCCTAAGGGCCCTCTTTCACTCCCTGCCTCCTGAGCATCTCAGCCTTTGCCCCACCCCCCTTCCTGTCTCTAGAATAATCGCACTCATTTCTTCCCACCTGGGTTTGGGGTTGAACAGGTTTGTCTGCTCCTTTACTGCCAGTCCTCAAGCCTGAGCTTCTAGGCGCCCCTGCTGCCAGGAACTGCATGGGCTTAGGTCCAGCCCTCACTGCCATGCCCTTGGCACCAGCTTTGGATATGTACCTGCCCCCATCAGAGTGAATCGGCAGTGGAGCTGTTTTTCCCCCTTGGGTCTGGGGTGGGCCACTCTGCTCTCTGGCATCTAGATGCCCTCTGACCTCTTCTGGCGGCTCCCCTCCCCCTCCTGACTGGATCCCTGGAATGTGCTGATTCTGCTATAACTCCAGGCTATTCCTGAAGGGGGTCTCTCCTTCAGGAATGTCCCTGGGGAGCCCAGGAAGGGCTCAGATTAGTGCTGTCCCAGATCAGGGGGGATCGGGGACTCCCAGGCCCAGGCGGGCCCCTTATGGGACCAGAGTATATTCTGGATGTGAGGACTCCTAGGTTGGTGAACTGCAGGGGACTCACACTCGTTACAGACTTGGGTGTCCCGCACCCCATGGGGGCTTCACCCTGTCGCTCTAGGACCTAGAATTTGAGATGGAGCAGTGTCTTGGGTGCTGGGACCTGCCTTGGGCTGCTGAAGGGAAGGGAGCTGGCTGATGCAACTTGCCCTCTCGCCCTCTGTCTTCCAGTCAAATGTCGCTGCCTCTAACGCCAAGCTGGCTCTGTTTTATGACTGGCTGTTCTTTAGCCCAGAGAAGGATAGCATCATGAACATAGGTATGTGACCGAGACTGGGCCGTGTCATCCCCGCCCCGCGCCCACTGCCAGTCTCAGTGACAGCACCTTAAATTATGGGGTAGCGTGGCTGGAGGCTGCTTATCGCGAGCAGTTCCACTGTCCCTCATCAGTGCTCCCTTGACCTAAAAGGAAAGTTGCTTTGATGAGGCCCAGCAGTCCTGCACCCTCTCCTCCCCATGGCCCGGTGCTTGGACTTGGGGAACGGGGGTGGGGGTGGGGGGCGGAGAGGGGTCTGTGCGGCGGGAGATGCTGCACTGCATCCTGCCCCTCCTCTCCTGCTGCCTCTCCCCTCCAGGCTGAGTGCTAGGGACTGGGGAGATGAGTGCTGCCAGCTGCTCTGGGCCTTGTTCCTTGGTTTTGGGGGAGGGATAGACACTCTCTGCAGCCATTCATATATAAGGATCGCTTGGCTTATGGTGCTGGGAACAGACTGATGCTGGGGGCCTTGAATTCTGTGTTCCCAGAGCCAGCCATCCTGGTCATGCATCACTCCATGAAGCCCCACCCCGCCATCACCGCCACACTCCTGGACTTCATGTGCCGCGTGAGTGCCACCAGCCTCCCCTCCTCAGGCCTGGCTGAGCTGCCAAGAGTGTCCCCTCTAAGCAGTGCCCCTTGACTGTGGGCACAGACGTCGTCGTGGGTCCTTCCCTTCCTTATTCCCACTGCTCCACTCAGTCTTTCCGTGTCTCCATGGGGCTTATCAGCCTCAGGTGATGACTTCACACAAAATTTAGTCTCCCCGAGAATAGCCAGGTCCACTCGGTTTCCCATGTTAGTAGCCTGGAATGGTCGGGAACGTTCCAGTCCTTTCTGCAGCCACACTCCCCACTGTCCCCGATCAAAACCCAAGCAGCTGTCTGGCCCTAGTTCAGCAGGACACTGGATGGCAAGCCCTGTGCTCTTTCCCCACCTTCCAGATCATCCCCAACTTTTCCCCTCCTCTGGAGGCCCACGTGCGGCACGGCGTCTTTTCCTCCCTCAACCACATCGTGGAGAAACGCGTGTTGGCGTAAGCACTATCTGTGTCTGTGGGTGGGGCGGGGTGTTTCTCCTGTTTCTATAGGTGAGACTCGTCCAGATACTGCTCTGCCACATTGCCCCATATCCCACCGTTGCCCCATACCCCAGCCCCGTACCCCACCGTTGCCCCATACCCCACCGTTGCCCCATACCCCACCGTTGCCCCGTACCCCACCATTGCCCTGTACCTTGAGAGGTGTAAAAAGTACTCTTGCCTCTTAGAGGATGGTCCTTCCTGCCATCGTATTATAAAGGGCTTCAAACGCCTCTGCTGTCCCTTGTGACCCTGTCCAAGGATCTGCATGTGGCCCAGGTGTACTGGCTGGGCCCAGACCTGTCCCTGTACCTTCGCTGAGTTCGCAGGGCAGAGCTCTGATGTCCATCTTCACTCCTGCCCCTACTAGGCATTTGGCTCCCCTGTTTGACAACCCTAAATTGGATAAGGAGCTGCGGGCGATGCTGAGGGAGAAATTCCCTGAGTTCTGCAGTTCTCCCAGCCCCCCTGTGGAAGGTACGGGACCCTCCCACTCCGGAACCGGCTTTGGAACCGGCTTCGCAAGAGGTTGGCGACGGTCAGGGCTGAGACCGGAGCCCCACTTAGGTGCCATATCTGTGCGGCTCTCTACCTCTCGGACATTGCCCACTTGGCTCTCCTTCCCCAGTTCTCCTGTGTGCGTTTTGTGTCATTGGTTCGCCCTCTCCAGCTAATCTTATCTGCTTTTCGCTAATCTCTCTTCCTGACTTAACCCCTGTTTTGCCTCCTATTTACTTGCCCTCAGTGGGTAGAAGCTTTCGTGGAATGTGTTTACCTCCCTTTAGCCTTGTCCCCTCTCCCCTTCCCAGCCCTGGGCCCTGGCCCTGGTGAAAAGTGACCATGCTGGGTCTCAGGTCTTGCTCCCAATTCCAGACATACACTTTTCGTTGTTTTAGGGTAGGGGTTAAGCCAAGCCAAACTTCCCAACTTGGTTTTAAATTAAAGAGCTCTGGGACTGTCCTTGGTCTTATCTCGTCGCTGATTCTGAGCTGAGCACAGAGGAGTCATGGCCTGTGCTGTTTTCTTCCTGGCAGAATCCCCCTGCCCGTCCTGGAGGGTCCGGAGGATAAGACCTTCGTCCCCGCAGGGTCCATACTCCACTTAGGTCATGAACTCTTAGTCTCTCACCTGCCCCCCCCTCCCCCACGCCTGCTCTCCCCCAAGCATGGGGCGAGTTAGAGGACACAGCGGGCCATCAAATGCCTTGTCTTTCTTTACACTCAAGTCAAAATTGAGGAGCCAGTTTCCATGGAGATGGACAACCACATGTCAGATAAGGATGAGAGTTGCTATGACAATGCAGAGGCAGCCTTCAGTGACGATGAGGAAGACCTCAACAGCAAAGGTGAGGCTGGCAGCAAGGGCAGGTCAGGGCGTCAGCCCCAGGGACCTGTTGGCAGGGGCAGCCCCTGTCATTGAGCATTGTTGACGGGGCTGGAAGAAACACCGGGGTACAGAGCCCTGCGCTTGGCTCTGAGGCAGGAGGAGCAGAGCTAGGCGGTCCCTGGGCCCGGCAGACACACATCCAGGCGCTCAGTGCTGGCAGTGACTTCTTTCCTACCTCACTCCCTTCAGGAAAGAAGAGAGAGTTTCGCTTTCACCCGATCAAGGAGACAGTGGTGGAGGAGCCGGTCGATATCACCCCTTACCTTGACCAATTGGATGAGTCCCTGAGGGACAAAGTGCTCCAGCTGCAAAAGGGCAGGTGGGTGGGGCCCCCGCTTCCCGCCTGGGAGGTCCAGCTCTGGGCTCTCCACCGGTGCCTGGTGGGGAGGCAGGATGCTGGGGTTTGGACAGGTACTTGAAGCTACATGAAGGTGCCTTCCATAGCTTTGACTGGTGGGCTGGGGGTAGAGCCGCCTTGTTCCCCTGCATCCCAGGTTCTCACTTGGTAGGCTCAGAGGAGCGGAGCCGCCGAGATCCGAAGCAGGATGGGGGGATGTCCCTTCTCTATGGGCAGGTTGGGGGGATGTCCTTTCTCTATGGGCAGGATGGGGGAATTACCCTTCTCTATGGGCAGGAAGGGGGGATGACCCTTCTTGGGGGGTGTCCCTTCTCTATGGGCAGGAAGGGGGTAAGGGTGTCCCTTTGGTTTGCCGTGTTGTGTGTGTGTGCTCGTGTGTGCTCTCCTTCCACTTTCATTTACGGCTTTGACATTTCCTCTCACTTGTGGGTGCAGCGACACAGAGGCGCAGTGTGAGGTCATGCAGGAAATCGTGGACCAGGTCCTGGAGGTGAGGACGACCCACCACCTCATCCCAGCTCCCAGGACCCTAGGCCACTGACTCCCTCCTTCCCCTCACCCACATGGGTCCCCTCTGATGGGGGAGGGACGGGTTGATCCTGGACGTGCACGCTGACAGGGCTCTGGTCAGTGGGGGCGGTCAGGCTGGGGCCTGGTGGTGACACTCCTTTGTGTCTCCCCACGCAGGAAGACTTTGACTCAGAGCAGCTGTCTGTTCTTGCATCCTGCCTCCAGGAGCTCTTCAAGGCCCACTTCCGAGGGGAGGTGCTGCCTGAAGAGGTCACAGAGGAGTAAGGCTCATCCTCCCAACCTGCCCCTTCCCTGGGCCTCCAGGAGCCAGAGCTGCTCTTAGAGCCCGAGTCCAGTGGGCCCCTTGCAGTGCAATTGAGAAAACTGTTGTCCTGTTACTATTTTCCTCTATCCTGATGCATTTAAACAAGGGTTTCTTTAGTCCTGTTGAGTGCCAAGCATACTGGGGTGGGGGACAGGCACCCCACCCTGTGTGCCCTGGACCCATCCTGAATAACAGTGACAGCTCAGATGTGGCTCCAGGCTAGGAAGCTGCCCTCTCTGTGACCAGCTTCCAGGGCTGCAGGGCGTTCACCTGGGGTTTGGAAAAGAGCAGGCCAGCACACAGCCTCGTGCATGTCACCACGCTGCCTGCCCGCCCGCCCGCCCGCCCGCCCGCAGCCCAGCCTGTCTGCCTACGTGGGCTCTCACGTCACCCTCCTCTTGTAGGTCCCTAGAGGAGTCTGTGGGGAAACCTCTCTACCTGATATTTAGGTAAGCACCTCACTGCAGGCGGGACTGCTGTGCCATCTCCCCCCACCCCCGGCACACACGTGCTCCTGTCCTGGGGTGATGGGACCCCCTCTCCAGGAAGGACAGGGTGTACAGCGGGCACAGACATCCCCGCCCCCCAACACTCCCTGGGAGAGCAGGCCCAGGGAGCTGCCCTCTGTCCCCACTCCCAGGAACCTGTGCCAGATGCAGGAGGACAACAGCAGCTTCTCTCTGCTCCTGGACCTGCTCTCCGAGCTGTATCAGAAGCAGCCCAAGATTGGTTACCACCTGCTCTACTACCTGAGGGCCAGGTGGGTGCAGCCTGCATGCCAGAGGGTCGGGGAGCAGGAAAGCGTGTCCCGCGTACGCTGGCTCCTCACCCTTGACTGTCGTCACCAGGGAACTCCGTGTGTTCTTTAGTAATAGCTTTAATGTGTACAATGCAGTGGTTTTTAGAATATTCCCAAAGCTGTGCCACTGTCACCACAGTCTAAGTTAGAATATTTTTATCAGCCTGCAAAGAAACCCGTGCCCATTAGCAATCACTTTCCCGGTCTCTATTCCACCCAGCCCTGTAACCACTGATGTGCTTTCTGTCTGTACATTTACTCATTCTGGGTATTTCACGTAAATGGAACCAGTCATGACTGGCTGTTTTCACTTAGCATGTCTTTGAGGTCTCTGCCCTCGTAGCGTGTATTGGTACCCCATTCCTTTTTTTTTTGAGCGCAGTGTCACTGGCCCTTATATATGGGACCCGAACTGGGGCCGCTGACTTCATAAGCCAGTGCTTAACTACCACGCCACTCGGCCGGCTCAATAAGTCATAATTTTTATTTGTTTGTTTGTTTGTTTGTTTTTTGAGGGCAATGTTACTTGCCCTCATATATGGGACTGAACCGGGGCCGCTGGCTTCCCAAGCCAGCGCTTAACCACTGTACCACTCGGCCGGCCCTATTTTTTTTTTTTTTTTTTTTTTTTTGAGGGCAGTGTCACTGGCCCTCATATGTGGGACCCGAACTGGGGTGCTGGCTTCCGAAGCCAGCGCTTAACCACCGCGCCACTCGGCCGGCCCACCCCATTCCTTTTTTAGGACCGAGTAATACTCCGCTGCGCGCACACAGCTCATTACCCAGTCACTCAGCCTGGACAGCTCGGTTGTCCCCACTTCTTTGTCTGTTGTGAACAGAGCTGCCATGAACGTTCATATACAAGTTTTTGCGTGGACGTATGTTTTCAGTTTTCCTGGGTATAAAACCTAGCAGTGGAATTGCTGGATCAGATGGTAACTCTATTTTTAAATTTGTGAGGAACTGCCAAACTATTTTCCAAAGTGACTGCACTCGTTTTACATTCCCACCAACAGCAATGTGTGAGAGCCTGCTTTCTCCACTCTCCCCAACACTTCCTGTTGTCTGGCTTTTTGATGTCACCCATCCTCAGGGGTGGTGTCTCACTGGTTTCAGTGATTCATGAGGTTGGATATCTCATGTGCTTACTGGCCATTTGCGTATTTTCTTCAGAGAAATGTCTGTTGAAATTCTCTCCTGTTTTTAATTGGGTTATTTGCCCTCTTCATGGTTGAGTTTTAACAGTTCTTTATATATTCTGGATTCAAGTCCCTGATCAAATACATGGTGTGTATATATTTTGTCCCATTCCGTGGGTTGTCTTTTCATGTTCTTGATGGCATCCTTCAAAACACAAAAGTTTTAAATTCTGACAAGTCCACTTTACTTTTGTTTTGTCGCTTGTGCTTTTGATGTCGTGAAGATTGACACTTAGTGTTCTTCTAAGAAGCGTATAGTTTTCACCTTTAGGCCCCTAACCCATTTGAGTTACATTTTGTACATGTTGTGAGGTAGGTGTCCTCATCGCTCGGAGCCCAGTAGGCAGGAGAGAAAAGCTTTCTCCAGGCTCGCCTGAGTCCCCTTCTGTTCTGTCACCAGTTAATAGCTTACTGACCAGTCAAAGCCCTGTCAGGGCACTGGGGAAGGAAGGACGACAGGAAGAAGAGTGTGTCCATGGAATAGATCAGCCCAAGATCTTAGGCAGCAGAGGGATTCTTGGGGGCCCCATGGGGAAGAGACTGGGTGCTGGGGCCTGGCGGCTGGCTCAGACCCTGCTGGTCTTACAGCAAAGCTGCTGCAGGGAAGATGAACCTGTACGAGTCATTTGCCCAGGCCACCCAGCTGGGCGACCTGCACACCTGCCTGATGATGGACATGAAGGCCTGCCAAGAGGACGACGTGCGGCTGCTGTGCCACCTCACACCCTCCATCTACACCGAGGTCAGTGCCTCTGCCAGCATCCATGGGGGGCAGCAGAGCGCCCGTCTCAGTGCTCACGCTGGACCATCCCTCGCCCACCCTCATGGCCTTGGAGGGTCATTCCACAGCAGTCGCCCCCACTTCCACTTCTCCTTATTAAAGGTGGAAAAACGTCTGAAACCCACTAGGTTCCTATGCTGTGCTTTGTCTGGGCCTCTCCGCTTGGCTTCTCGGCTTTGGCCCCATCCTCTGAACCAGGACAGGTCCCGTGACTAGGTCCACGCTTACAGATCTGAGCCCCGTAGCGGGCTGATGGCTTACCCAAATCCCAGGGCCTGGAGGGCACTCAGCTTTCGCTTCCCCTGCTCACGGCAGCCTTCTCTAGGAACTGGGACAGGAGGACGGGGCCCTCTTTCTCCGCTGGGCGAAAGTTCCCAGGAACTGGGAAATCAAGGCGTGGGGTGTGGGTGTGGGTGTGACAGGGACTGTAATCTGAGCCAGAAACTGCAGGGAGGAGGGTTATGGGTGCCCCCGATGGCAGTTTCCGCCCTGGTGACATGGCCTCCTCAGAAGGGGTCTTTCCCACACCCCTCACGCACCCTAAACACTCTCTCTCCACACCCTCTCTCTGGCCGAGGGTCAGTATGGAACTGCCATGCGTATTGGTACCACTTGCACACACAACGCACGATCATGTCCAGTCTCTTCGGGCCCTGGCTTTGTCCCTGCCTAGGTCCCCCTGCGCTCCTCATGCATGCACTGCCCCCAGTGTGCTCACAGACCACAGCCCGGTTCTTCAAGGGCCAGAGCTGCCGGAAGTTTGCCTAGGGGTTCACACTGGGCCCTGTCTGGCTGACCCAGCATCCTAGGCGAAAGCAGGGGTTCTGCGCTGCATCCTTGCCCTACCTCCCCTCTTTCTCTCCAGTTTCCAGATGAGACCTTGCGCAGCGGAGAGCTGCTGAATATGATCGTGGCCGTCATCGACTCTGCTCAGGTGAGCGCGAAGCTGTCATCGGAGGCCTGGCGGTGGGACTTGGGAAATGGGGCCTCAGACAGGGAGCCCGGGCTGCTCCTGGCTTCCATGGTGAACATGTTAGGTCACAGGACTGGGAAGGATAACAGAGCCCCAGAGAGGCAAGCCAGGCTGGCAGTTCCACTCGGGGTACCCCTTCTCCATATTCTGTCTGCACTTACTTCTGTTCCATGGCGAAAGCAAAGGATTAGATTTCGCTCTCAACCAGCCTTCCCCTTCACTCAGGATGAAATGGCCAGAACATTTTTGTGTGACCTTTGTGCCACACACAGGTCCCTTAGAGGCTGTAGCTTTGCTTGTGTCCTTTCTCAGTCCTGTTCCTCCTCTCCACTCAGTTGCCCCATCCATGAAGGAGGAAGCTTAGCACTCCTGTCCTTCCCTTGCTTTTCTCCTCCTCACTCCTGGATGTACAGCTCGGCCTCGCACTGTCCTTCCCTCCTCGGGCATAGGCTGGGACAGGCCAGAGGCTCAGACCTTGGCCAGGTTGGTCATTCTCCTGCCATCGGCATGACAGGTGGTTTTCCGTAACTCTTTTTGCCCTCAGGAGGCCTGTGGTTACCACTCAGGCCTCCTGCACCTTCCCCAGACGCCTTTATATCCATCATATGCCGTTTCGTCCCCATCCCTTTAAACTAGGTTTTTGGGGCCGGCCGAGTGGCGCGGTGGTTAAGCACTGGCTTGGGAAGCCAGCGGCCCTCGTTCGGGTCCCACATATGAGGGCCAGTGACACTGCCCTTAAAAAATAAATAAATAAAGTAAAATAAAATAAACTAGGTTTTCACTTCCTGGGATTTTCCCCGTACGAGCCCTCCTGCTTCTCCTTCCATACTAGCTTCCTGGCCTCTTCAAAACCAATGGGTCTGCCTTCTTCCTCCTCCTCCTTAGCTCCAGGAGCTGGTCTGCCATGTGATGATGGGGAACCTGGTCATGTTTCGAAAAGACTCAGTCCTCAACATCCTCAGTAAGTGAGCCAACCCATTGGGTACCCTGGGAGCAGGGTGTTGGGGGCAACCTTGTGGATTTTCTAGAAACAGGCAAACTGGTTCTGGAGCTGACGGGTAGAGCAGCACTCTACCCTGCTGTGTGGCCCTGGGCCATGTCTCCCTGATCTGCTGCTCGCTGTGCAAAATGGAAAGACCCCCTTGGCCCTGCAGCCTGAGGGCTAATGAGACTGCAGAAGTGTGTGAAGGCTTTGGATGTGCTTGGTGTGGAAAGGGACAGTGTCTGTAGGCTCAGGAAGAATCAGTGTACCAGCCCCACGCAGTGTGCGGGTAGTCAGTGGATCAACCATGGGGGGGGCAAACGGGGAGAGGGAGCAGGGGAGGGGAGACGAGGGAGAGAATGTGTCCTTTCTGCCCGCAGTCCAGAGCCTGGACTGGGAAACCTTTGAGCAGTACTGTGCCTGGCAGCTCTTCCTGGCCCACAACATCCCCCTGGAGACCATCATCCCTATCCTGCAACACCTCAAGTACAAAGGTGAGGGGGGCTGTGCGTGGGGAGTGGGGACAGGGCGCCCCGTCCAGCTGAGGCCTCTAGGCTTCCAGATGAGCCGAGCCACCACAGGGCCCTGTGGGAGGGCGGGCTCCCTGTCACCCTCCTGCTCTGAGCTGAGGCCTGCAGGCCCACTCTGAGCCAGGAGCTGGGGGTTTATAGGATTGGGGTGGGGAGGAGGAGAGGACCGGTCCTCCTGGAGGTATGCCTTCTCCTGAATGGCCTTTCCCTCCCCACAGAGCACCCAGAGGCCCTGTCCTGCCTTCTGCTTCAGCTCCGGAGAGAGAAGTGAGTTCCAGTCCAGCACATCAGGAGATGGCCACCTGGCGGGCTTTAGGCCTGCCCCTTTGGCCGTGGCCTCTCCTGTTGTGGACAGGGGCTCATTCTGCCTTCCCCCAAAGCCATTTACAAATAGGCAGCTCCCCTGGGACCCGGGCTTCCTCTCTGCTTTACCCCCTGCCCACCAGGAGCTGCCCTGGGAGGTGGGACCGGACATCGCTGCTTCCTGCTGCCGCAGCAGTTCTCATCCCGGTGGCTCCTGGCTCCTTTTCCCTCCCCCACACTCCTGCAGCCATGGGGCTAATCCAAGAGGAGAAAGGGTCAGAGCCCAGGGCTCAGGCACCACCCCCTCCCTCAGCCTGCCTTGCTGCCTGCCAGGGGTGGGACGGAGAGAGGAGGCCGGCCCCTCCCTCCATCACTGGCGCTTTTCCAGCTGCCCCCCATAAACAGGGCAACAGCTGTGTGTCCTCTCTTTCCTACCTTCTTGCCTTCCTTCCACCTTTTCTCTCTCGCCTGAGATACCAGAAACGGTACAGAGCGTCCTAAAGGAAGGGGGAGGGTCGGGCCGAGCGGGCTGGGTGCCAGGGTGGCCCACGGCTCTGGTGGGCAGCGCAGCGCTTACGCACCACGTGCTGTCCTTTCGCCTCCCTGACCCATTTTGGGCAAAGTGGGGGCGATTTGGTGGCCTTCCCCACATGCGCACACCCGCACCTTCTAGCACAGAAACTAAAGAATCTCACTTCTTGTCTCCTGGCTTCCGCAAAGGATGAAACCAGGCATTCTAGGGCGCAAAGAGAAGAGGGAGAGGGATGTGAGAGCAGGAAGTTACCGCGGGAGTCCCGTGGGGCAGGCTGGGTTTGGGAAATGAGTACACAGGAGAGAGCCTGCGGTTCCTGGTGCCCACTGCTCCTGCCACGCCCCCAGGCCCAGCGAGGAGATGGTGAAGATGGTGCTGAGCCGCCCCTGCCACCCCGACGACCAGTTCACCACCAGCATCCTGCGGCACTGGTGCATGAGGCACGACGAGCTGCTGGCCGAGCATATCAAGTCCCTTCTCATCAAGAACAACAGCCTCCCACGCAAGAGGCAGAGGTGGGACCCTGGGCTTCACCAGCCCCACCACCCACCCACCCACCCACCCACCAACCGCCCTGCCCGGCTTGTGGGCGACATCTAGTGGTCAGATGCTCCTGGCATGCGGGACGTCGGACCCTTCCCCTCTGCCCAGTGCCCTGCGGCTGGTCCTGCCCTGGCTGTCCTCCCTGACCCACCTGCACCCCGCCCCATAAGGGCTGTCTGTCTTCAGGAGGGACCCCGGTGTGTGCGGGGGTGTCCTGCACTCCTGGAGCCCTCACCCCCGGTTCTGGTGACCTCCCCACAGCCTGCGGAGCTCCAGCAGCAAGCTGGCCCAGCTGACTCTGGAGCAGATCCTGGAGCATCTGGACAACCTGCGCCTCAACCTGACCAACACCAAGCAGAACTGTACGCCCTCCAGCGCGGCGCCCTGGGCCGGCCCCCGCCCACCGCTAGAGCCACGTGGGGATGCTGGAGATGCCCCTTGGGCGCTGTGTCAGCTCCCAGACATCTCACTGCTCTCCCTTCTTGCTCCCTCTAGTTTTCAGCCAGACCCCAATCCTCCAGGCCCTGCAGCATGTCCAGGCGAGCTGTGATGAAGCCCACAAGATGAAGTGAGGCTCCTTGAACTTGGCTGTGGGAGGTGGTGGGACACTGCCTAGGGGAGGGGCCTGTTCTGGAGGGGCTGAAGAGAATTAGAGACCTGGGCATGGGGCAGAAAAAAAGATGGGGGGAGGCATCTAACAACTTATTCTCTGTCCCCTCAGGTTCAGCGACCTCTTCTCCCTTGCTGAGGAATACGAGGACTCTTCCACCAAGCCACCCAAGAGCCGGCGAAAAGCAGCTCTGTCCAGCCCCCGAAGTCGGAAGAACGCCACACAGCCCCCCAATGCTGAGGAAGAGTCAGGTTCCAGCAGTGCCTCTGTGAGACCCCTGCCAGTGCACAGGGGGACAGGGAGTGTGGGTTGCAGGTGTAGTGGGGGCAGCGCTTGACCAGGCCGGTGACCCCCTCTCTCTCTTCCAGGAGGAGGAAGACACAAAACCGAAGCCAGCCAAGCGGAAACGGAAGGGGTCCTCTGCCGTGGGCTCTGACAGTGACTGAGGCCCCTGGTTGGACCGCCCTCCCCTCCTTGGTGAATCAGAGGTTTCTGAGGGGCTGGGGAGCTAACGGGAAACACCCTCTCCCCATCCCGGAGCTCACATGGTGGGAAGCCTGATTAGCTGCCCTGCAGTCCCAGCCCCTTCTCCCCTGTGGGGCCTCCAGCCCCATTACATTGCTGCTTGGCTTCCACGGAAGGCAGAGGCTGTGCAAGGCCCCCGACCCCTCCCCTGCCTCCCAAAGATCTGTTTCAACCAAAAGGAGAAATGGCAGAAGGGCAGCTGGCCTGAGATCCTGGGATGAGAGGAAAGCCTTGAGCCTGTGGGTGTCCCTCCCGACTTCCCCTTCAGGTCCCGGTTTGCCCTAACCAGGGGTTTTATGAAATGAGCATTTAATGGCTGGTGCCTGTTCCTCTCCCTGGGGCACATGCCAGTGTTCAGGAAGGAATCTGCGGGGGAGACCACAGCCCCACCTTGTGTGCCCTGGAGGCTTGTGTTGGCCTGAGGTTGGCACCTCGAGCTGGGCCAGAGTCCCAGGGAGTCCCAGACATGTTCCACAGACTGACTGTCAAATGGTCCCACTTTTTTGGTTGTCTTTTTTTTTGGCAGAGATAATCGTGTTTTAAAAGTTGTTTTTAAATGACAATAAAACAAGCCAGAACCTCTTTTGTGCCAGTTGCTGCCCCCACTTACCCTGTGCGTAGGAATGTCTCAATTTCATTGGCACCCCCTGTGGCTTCACAACTTCCCCCTTTTCCCTTCCCACCCACCCCGCTTCTTGTCTGAATCAGGAGGGGCTTGGCTTTGTGCCCCGTCCTTCCTGCTGCCACTAGCCACGCCAGCCAGGCACTGACCTGTCCAGGCAGTAATTGATGCTAGATCTGTCCTTACCCATCTCAAGAATCTAGAGGCTTCCACAAGCTAATACTTAACCTCCATTTGGTAAGGGTGTGTGCTTTCCAACTACCAGGGGACCAAGTGCTGGGGAGAAAGCCCCTCTTCCAGCAGAAAGAGCTTCTTTGGCTGGGCTTTGGTCCCGGGCGGACCTGGGGGTTGGGGGGCCAGCTAAGGAGACCAGTGAAGCTGGGCTGACTACAGACAGCTCCTGTTCAGCCTGCAAATTTGTCTCAATCCAGGTTCTCCCTCCCTCAAACCTTCTGCGCCTTCCTTTGAAAGTAAACCGCTGGAGGCAGCCTTTCCTTCCTCTCTCCTTCGCTTTTCCTCTGCCCCAGTTAAAACCGGGATGGAAAGCATTGGCCAGCCTGCCCCATTACTGCACCGGTTCCAAAGGGAGGAGCCTCCGCGTGGCCCCTCCAGAAATCTGGCTGGTTGGGCCTCCACCTTTCCCCTACTTAGCCCTCGGCCCCCACTCATCCGCTGGGGTTGCTGCTACTGCAGCTGGCAGCTGGCGGACGGGCATGGGTCTGGCTACCGTGCCGGGACTTGCAGCATCAAACGGGCAAGGGGCCGAGTTCCTGGGTCTCTTGGACAGTGGCACACTCCGGGCCTGGGTAGAAATGGGATAGAGGGGGGGAGAGATGGACTTCGATCCAAAGTCCCTGACTCTCAGACCTGGACGCCAAAGTCCAGCCAAATGCCTACACCGCCCTTGAGGTGAAGGAACCTAAAATGCGAGGTGACCCCGGGATCGGCGCGGGGAGGCAGAAGCACCGCCCAGAACTTGGTGGGGTGCGGGCGCGAGCAGTCGGGAGGGAGCGCGCCCAGGGCGGAGCGTAGGGGTGGGGAGGCAGGGAGGAGTGCGGGGCCGCCCCCAGCCCCGCCGCTCTGCTCCCCGGGGGAAGGGGCGTGTGCCGGCGCACGCGCGTTCCCGGGAAGGAGCAGTCTCAGATCCAGAAAGAGCGGCCCCAGTTTTTCGGAAGCGAATATCAGGGCTGGCTCCGAGCGGCTGGGGCCAGACGGCGCCGGGTCGCGGAAGAGGGCACATGGCCGCGCTCCTGCTGCTGCCCCTGCTCCTGCTGCTGCCGCTGCTGCTGCACCTCTGGCCCCAGTGGCGCTGGCTCGCCGCCGACTTGGCCTTCACGGTGCGCGCCCTACGCTGCAAACGCACGCTTCGAGCGCGCGCCGCGGCCGCGGCCGCGGCCGACCCGCAAAGTCCCGAGGGGGGCTGCAGCCTAGCCTGGCGCCTCGCACAGCTGGCCCGCCAGCGGCCCAAGCACACCTTCCTCATCCACGGCGCGCTGCGCTTCAGCTACGCCGAGGCCGAGCGCCAGAGTAACCGGGCGGCGCGCGCCTTCTTGCGCGCGCGGGGCTGGGACGGGGGCCCCGGTGGCTGCACGGGTAGCTCCGGGGAGAGCGAGCGGACGGCCGGAAGCGGCGCGGCGCGAGCCGCGTGGGAAGGGGATGGCGCGGCCCCTCTGGAACCAGGGGATACCGTGGCCCTGCTTCTCCCCGCCTGCCCGGAGTTCCTGTGGCTCTGGTTCGGGATGGCCAAGGCCGGCCTGCGCACGGCCTTTGTGCCCACCGCGCTGCGCCGGGGACCCCTACTGCACTGCCTCCGCAGCTGCGGGGCGCGCGCGCTGGTGCTGGCGCCAGGTAAGGCCGGAGCGCCCCGGCGGGGCGGGGCGGGGCGGGGCCTGCAGGAAAGGGGTGGGGCGGGAGGGGCAGAAGGGGTGGGCACAGAACTCGCCCTGGGGTTCGTAAAGGGTGGGGATATGTTTCTGGTTTACCGAGGGATGGAGCTCGGTCTTTGGTGCCCCAAGGATTCCTTGGGCTCCAGGTCCTAGCCCCGTGATGGGACATCTTCACTCTCATCCAAGAGCAGCGGACGGGGAAGCGGGGAGGCGACTGGCCGTGCAAATAAGCTAAGGGGTGGGGAAGGCTTCTGGGTGGCGGCAGGCAGAGCCGTGGAGCTGGGCTTTCCCACCGCATCCAGAGTTCGTGGAGTCCCTGGAAACAGATCTGCCGGCCCTGAGAGCCATGGGGCTCCACCTGTGGGCTGCAGGCCCCGAAACGCATCCTGCTGGAATCAGCGATTTCCTGGCTAAGGTGGCTGCTGAAGTGGATGAGCCTGTGCCTGGGTACCTGTCTGCCCCCAAGAGCATAATGGACACATGCCTGTACATCTTCACCTCTGGCACCACCGGTGAGGGCAGGACATCGTGCTTACCTCCCAGAAACTCAGACAAAGGAAGGGCAGGGGCCTGGGATGGGGAACTGGGACCTGCTCAGCTCCCAGGCCACACCTGCAAAACCCAACCCCCAAAGGGGATACTGATCCTAGCGGCCATATCCTCTCTCACCAAGCTCCCACCTCCCCAGACTTCCCAAGTCCCCGGGACAGCTTGGCCTCCCTTCTCAGCTTCAGCCTTGCCTCTGCCTCTTTCTGTGGGAAACCCAGCAGGCGCAGAGGGAGGCAGGGCTCGCAGCTGAGCCCTTTTCCCTGGTCTCCCCTGTCCCCAGGCCTCCCCAAGGCTGCTCGGATCAGTCACCTGAAGGTTCTGCAGTGCCAGGGATTCTACCAGCTGTGTGGCGCCTGGCAGGACGATGTCATCTACCTGGCCCTCCCACTCTACCACATGTCTGGCTCCCTGCTGGGCATTGTGGGCTGCTTGGGCATTGGTCAGTCCCCCCACACACACCCCCATTCAGTCCTCGGGGCAGGTGTTCTTTCCAGCCTATAGCACTTGCTGGGGTGCACCTGAGTTCTTCAGGTAGACACTCCAGAGCAAGGAGGAGGCAGGCCCTGCTCTCCAGGATCTCCTGGTGCAATGGAGAAGTATCAGCTGCACAGGCCTGCAGACTGAGCAACCAAAGATGCTCCGGGGCTCTGGAACCCGACTCCAGGGGCAAGGGGAGGGGAGGGCTGGGAGTGTCAGCCCAGGAGGGAGCAAATGGAGGAGATGGTTGGGACTTGGGGTAGGGGACAAGGATGGACCGATTGGGGATGGAGGGAGGAAGGGGGCTGTAACCTCTGAGGCACAGGTGGGAAAAGAGCCACCTTGGCCTGCCCCCTGAAAGTGAGACTGTCACATGGCAGCTGCACTGCAGTGAACTAGAGTCTGGGAAGAAGGGGGTCAGGGCCTCCTGCAGCCCTTAACCTCACCTCCTTCCCCCACCTACTGGCATCCGGCAGGGGCCACCGTGGTGCTAAAGTCCAAGTTCTCAGCTGGTCAGTTCTGGGAGGACTGCCAGCAGCACCGGGTGACAGTGTTCCAGTACATCGGGGAATTGTGCCGCTATCTTGTCAACCAGCCGCCGGTGCGTGGGCACCCACGGCTCGGCAGAGCCATGGAGGCGGGGTGGGGAGGGAGGTGGCAGGAAATACTGAGACGGTGGTCTGGGGGTTGGAGGGAGAGGCAGCAAGGAGAAGAAAATGGCAGGGTGGGTGGGGGCCATGACAGCAGGACCCATGGTGATTGGGGCGTGAGGGAGGTCACAATGAAAGCGTTTGTGGGCAGCAGGAAATGGGCCTTTCCTTTGGGGAGCGGGCATCTGGATGTTGATGCCCTGCCCGTCTCTGCACTCCTCAGAACCAGGCAGAACGCGGGCACAAGATCCGGATGGCAGTTGGCAGTGGGCTGCGCCCAGACACCTGGGAGCGTCTCTTGCGCCGCTTCGGGCCCCTACAGGTGCTGGAGACATACGGACTGACCGAGGGCAATGTGGCCACTTTCAACTACACAGGCCAGCGGGGTGCCGTGGGCCGAGCTTCCTGGCTTTACAAGGTGTGGGGCAGGGAGGAAATGAAACCCTGTGGAACAGTGGGGGTGGTGCAGCTGGCGGGGAGGGGGCTCAGGCAACTGAAATGACCCAGGGCCTGGGCCTCCCTTCCCCAGCATGTCTTCCCCTTCTCTTTGATTCGCTATGATGTCACCACAGGAGAGCCATTGCGGGACACCCGAGGGCACTGTGTGGCCACATCTCCAGGTCTGTGCTCTCGTGGGGTGAGCGGGGTGGTGAAGCTGGCATAGGAAGGTTGGCATTGGAGAGTGGGGGCTCTGGGCGAGGCCACCCCTGACCCCCCTGACTCTGCCAGGTGAGCCAGGGCTGCTGGTGGCTCCTGTGAGCCAGCAGGCCCCGTTCCTGGGCTATGCTGGGGGGCCGGAGCTGGCCCAGGGGAAGCTGCTCAAGGACGTCTTCCGGCCCGGGGACGTTTTCTTCAACACCGGGGACCTGTTGGTCTGTGATGACCAAGGCTTCCTTCGCTTCCATGACCGCACTGGGGACACCTTCAGGTACCTGTCCATACATTTCTGACTCCTTCCTCAGCGTCTGAACTCCGTGATCCAAGCCCCCCAAAACCTCAGCTCCCTAATCTCCAGCCCCCGCTCAGCTCTCATCTCAGACCAGCTGCCTCCCCGTGGCCGGGGCTCCCTGACCTGGTCCGGGATCCTTCTCTGCCCACCCACGTCATGAGGCCCTGACTCCCGACTCCCTTCAAACCTCTGCTCTCTGGCAGGTGGAAGGGGGAGAACGTGGCCACAACGGAGGTGGCAGAAACCTTGGAGGCCCTGGATTTTCTCCAGGAGGTGAACGTGTATGGAGTCAGCGTGCCAGGTGTCCAGGCAGGGGAGGTGGGGGGACACCCAGCCACCTCCCCGCAGTGGTATGATGGGCGCAGGGAACATGAGGCCTCGCGGTGGTCAGCCACCACCGCTGAGCCTGTCCCCACCCCCTACCCAGGACATGAAGGCAGGGCTGGAATGGCAGCCCTGGTTCTGCGTCCCCCCGACTCTTTGGACCTGGTGCAGCTCTACGCCCATGTTTCTGAGAACTTGCCACCGTATGCCTGGCCTCGGTTCTTAAGGCTGCAGGTAACCAGCCGCTCCTGTTATGACCCCCACCCCACATATCACAGCAGTTGATGTCTCCCCGACCCCGCAGAGGGCCTCCTGCACATAATACACTCTGAAGAGATAGAACAGCCCCTTCCCACCTTCCCAGACACTTGCTGCTCACCCCTCATTCTCTCTCCTGGCTCTTCTCTTCCCTGTCACCCCTTCCGCTAGACTCTGACCTCATATCTGCCACTGAACAAAATTCAGGCAACCCACCTGAGCCCACCCCCATTTCTCCCCTTCCTTCAACTCCCTTTGATGCCCCCTCCCCAGGAATCTCTGGCCACCACAGAGACCTTCAAACAGCAGAAGGTTCGGATGGCTAAGGAGGGCTTTGACCCGAGTGTACTGTCGGACCCACTCTACATTCTGGACCTGGCCGGGGGCGCCTACCTGTCCCTTACACCCGCCCGGTACACAGCGCTCCTGGCTGGGGCCCTTCGCATCTGAGAGGCCTGCACGCCAAGGCTTTAGGGAGGGGCTGTGTGGAGTGGGGACACTGCAGGTGCCCCAGGACTGTTAGGGATCTTTTCTCTACCAGATTTGTAATCATTAGTTTATAATAAATGGGGCTGGAGCCGGTCTGGCTCTGTCTGGCTGATCTCCAGTACCCATCTTCCATGTCTGTCTGTGGAACTGCTTTTCGCTCGGACACTTGCCCCTGGCGCAGGCCCTGGCGCTCCTGCCCTGACTCCATGTGCCTGGACCTTGGTGTTTTTCCTCTCGGGTGATGCCAGGTGATCCTTGTCCTTGGAGAACCCTGGTGACTGATGTCTGTCTGTACTTGGGTATATCCAGCCCCAGTTCCACTCCCCAAGTGCAGGGCCCCCACTGCTCTCTCTTGGGAGCTGCAGGCCCTCAGAGGTTGGCTCATATGGCAGAGATGGACCAAGGCACAGAAATGTAGCTCCCTGTGGCTAGCCAAACCGTCTCCACTGACTCACGGGTGGTGGGGCCGGGGAAAGAGTCTCAACCAGGCAAAACAAAGGTTCAATTTTGGGGAAAAGGGTGCTCTAGATGTCCCTCTCCCTTCATAGCTGTGTCTGATAAGCTAGTCAGTGAGCAGGGAGGGCGGGCCACGCAGCCTCCCCAGCTCAGATGTTCCCAATTTTACCTAATCTTAGTCATATGTTCCCAGAAACAGCTGCCCCGGGCTGGGGCCCCTCAGGTTCTGGGGAGAGTTTTTGCCTGAAGCCCCTCCTTGGCGCTGGGCTCCAAGTGCATGTATGCGTGTGGTAGTAGGAGGGATGGCAGAATCCAAAGGAAGAAGGCAGCAAAAATTAATCATCTAAAAGCTTGAAATGATGAAACTCCGACATTTTTGCTACTTTCCCTTGGGTTGTCTTTTCCCTCCCAAGGTCTAGGGGATGTTCCCCACCACCAACCTGGAATCCCCTGTGGCTTACCCACCTATTTCAAAACCCACACCTTGTCCCAACCCCCACCAACAAACCCAACCCTGTGTCACGGAGGTGTTGGTGATGTCTTCACACACCCATAAAGGTGGGAATTAGCTAATTCTGCTCACATCTAATCTGCCAAGAAGAATGTAATAGTTAGGGTCTGCCTGGGGGTGGCTGGCATAGGGTGGGGTGGGTAGCTTTGCCGTTTGGCTGGCAGGAGGCCACTTCCTGCCACCGCCCCCTTGCAACTTTAACTCACCAGGTTTCCCAGGAAGGAACTAAGCAGCCATCTATCTCCTCCCTTGTGGGATCACACACCAAGTTCTTTCCCTCACAAACCCTTGTTTCATTTGGCCTAAACCTGTGCCATCCAACATGGCAGCCCCTAGTGACAGCGCCCATTGAGTGCTTGAAATGTGGCTACTCTAAGTGTAACCCACATATCAGCTTTCAGACTTAGTACCAAAAAGAGAATCCAAATATTTCTTTTTTATTTTTTTTAAAGATTTTATTGGGGAATTGGGGGAGGGGAACAGCGTTGGGGAATCAGAGAAGGGGAACAGACAAGTTGCTGTCTTTTTGTTCTTCAGTCTAGTTGCAGAGGACATTGCTTCATTGTCCCATGGTGGTATCGTCATTGCGTTCTTCCTGGATGAGGCAGATCGGTCACCAGCCTCTGGATGTCGCTCACTGAGGCTATTGGCAGGTCACGCTAGCTACCTACCGGCCACTCATGCTGCCTGCCGGCCACTCACTGTAGCCTATGGCAGCCACTGCAGCAGGAGCTGCAGCCTACACCATCGCTGGGGCTCGCGCAGCCCAGCTCCAGGTGGAGCTGTTGTTTGCTCTAGAGGGCAGTGTCACTGGCCCTCATATATGGGATCTGAACCGGGGCCGCTGGCATCCCAAAACCAGCTCTTAACCAATGCGCCACTCAGCTGGCCCCAAATATTTCTTTAATAATTGTCTTCTATTGCTTACATGTTGAAACACTATTTTGGATGGATGGCGTTAAAAATAAATATTTAAACGAATTTCACTTGTGTATTTTTCCTTTATAAATGTGGCTACTGAACATTTAGAATTACATGTGAGCCACATTATATTTCTGCTGAACAGAGCTGCCTAAACCCTGCCCCCACTTCTCACTCTGCAGACCCACAAATCCCAGGTGTAACGCGTCAGTTGTGGTCAGTTGTGCTATATGACGCCTGTTCTGTGCACAGCTGCGCTTGAGCAAGGACTGCTGGGAGGAGGACTGTTGTGAAATGGGTGGGGCCAGGTGTGTGTGTGTGTGTGTTGTGGTGGGGGGGCTGGCATTCCGTCCTCTAAACAGACCCTCAGCTCTCTGAACCAGATTTGTGACAGAGGCAATCAATAGCTACTGGTAGGAATTGAGACCTTCAAGAAGGCATCCTTCTGACACAAAAGAATTAGATTTTCCAAATACCACAATTAAAAATAAAAATAAGGGGGGGGCCAGCTGAGTGGTACGGTGGTTAAGCACTGGCTTGGGAAACCAGCAGCCCCGGTTCGGTCCCACATATGAGGGCCGGTGACATTGCCCTCAAAAAAATAAAATAAGGGCCGGCCGAGTGGCGCATTGGTTAAGCGCTGGTTTTGGGATGCCAGCGGCCCCGGTTCGGATCCCGCATGAGGGCCAGTGACACTGCCCTCTACAGCTAACAACAGCTCCACCTGGAGCTGGGCTGTGCGAGCCCCGGTGATGGTGTGGGCTGCAGCTCCTGCTGCAGTGGGCTGCCATAGGCTACAGTGAGTGGCCCGCAGCCAGCGTGAGCGGCTGGCAGCCAAGTGTGAGCTGCCAATAGCCGCGATGAGCGACATCCAGAGGCCAGCGACCGATCTGCCTCATCCAGGAAGAGCGCAATGACGATACCAACAGTGAAGCAACATTCTCCGCAACTAAACTGAAGAACAAGAAGACAGCAACTTGTCTGTTCCCCTTCCCCGATTCCCCAACGATGTTCCCCTCCACCAAATCCCCAATAAAATCTTTAAAAAAAAAAAAAAAAAAAAAAAAAAAAAAAAAAAAAAATAAAATAAAATAAAAAAAAAATAAAAATAAGGGGCTGCTGGTCACCAAGGTTGCCGTTCAATTCCCATATGGGCCACTGAGCTGCACCCTCCACAATTAGATTGAGACAACTACTTGACTGGGAGTTCATGGGTCCTGGAAAAACACACTGTTCCCCCAATAAAATTTCTTAAAAAAAAAAAAGAAGAAAAAAAAAGAATCGATTAAAAAATAAACAAAATCTTTAAAGAATTAGGTTTTCCTACTTAGCCCTCAAGGGGTCAGTTCCCTTTCTCAGGAGGCTAGTCAACCACTTTGGGACACTGGGGTGGGAGGGCAGTGGAACCAGGACGCTCTGTCTCCCTGCCCCGCCCTCAAATTCTGGCAGCGTTCTCAGCTTTGTGTCTGTGGATCCCCAGGGTACCTCATCCACGTGTCCTCGACAAATAGAGAAGCCGGAAAAGGGCCACTGAGGTCAGCAAAACGCTGCCTGTTTTTGTTTTGTTTTGTTTGACAGCCAGCGGGCTAAAAATGGCTTGATAGTTTCACATGATTTAAGAAATAAAAAGACGAGTACTGTTCATGACAGTATGGGATTCAGGTTTCCGTGTCCAGGAGTAGTTTTATTGGAACAGGTTACACTCATTCCTTCGTATGTTGTCTTCCGTGCTACAGAAGCAGAGATGAGCAGTGACAGAGGCCATATGGCCTCCAAAGCATGAAATAGTTACTGGGTGGCCCTTGATAGAAACACCCTGTGATGCCTGTTCTCGGGCCTGCGCCCCCCCCCCCCAGCCCGCCGGCTGCAGTTCCCCCGCGCACAGGGGACGGCGCCAGCCTGGGCCAGTGCAGCGGGGAGGCCCCTGGGGGACGCTTGGTGGCAGCTTCCAGCGGGGCCTGGCAGGAAGTTCCCGGCAGCGGCCGCCGCTAGAAACCACTAGGTGGTGAAAGGCCCTGACCTGCCCGCAGCCCGGAGCTTCTCCCAGCGCCGCCACGTCCGCGCGTGAGGGAGGAGAGGCAGGCCTGGGGCGTGGAAGGAGTCATCCCGCGTGGGCGGGGCGAGCCCCCCTTGCCTGCCCACCCGGAAAGGCGCCTGCGCACTTGGGCGCCGCCTCTGCTCTCCGTGCTCCTGCTGAAACTAAAGGAAAAATGGAAGGGCGACGCCCAAGTGCCTGGAGTTTTCCTTTTCCGGCAACTGGGGGACTGGGAATAGTAATTTTTTTTTTTTGAGATTTAATTCATAGACCATAAAATGTGCCTTTTTAAAATTTAAAGTTTAATTTTCAGTATATTCATAATTTATGCAACCATAGCCACTTCCTATCTAATTTAGGATATTTTCATCACCCCCAAAGAAACCCCATTAGCAGTCGCTCTCCATTGTGCACTCCCCGCAAGCCCCTGGCAACTACCAATCTGTATTCTGTCTCTATGGACTTATCTATTCCGGACATTTCGTATAAGTGGAATCATACAATGTGTGAACTTTTGTGTGTGGTGACTTTCACGTAGCACAATGATTTTTGAGGTTCATCCTGGTCAAGGCATCCATCAATACCCCATTCGATTTTATGGCCAAATAATAGTCTCTTGGATGTACACCATAATTTGTTCATCTAGTCAGCAGCTAATGGAATGTGGTCTGTTTCCACTTTTGACTATTTGAATAATACTGCTATAAACGTCCATGTGTACGTTTTTGTGTAGACACATATTTTCAGTTCTCTTGGGTGTGTAGCTAGGAATGGAATTGCTGGGTCTTATAGAAATTCTGTTTAACTGTGTGAAGAACTGCCAAACTCCTTTCCACAGTGGCTGCACCATTTTACTTTCCCACCAGCAATGTGTGAGAGTTCCAATTTTTCTGCATCCTCACCAACACTCATTATTTGTCTTTCTACGATAGCAGTCCTAGTGGGTGTGAAGTGATATCTTATTATGGGTTTAATTTGCATTTCCCTGATGGTTAATGATGTTGAACATCTTTTCATGTACTTACTGGCCATTTGTATATTATCTTTGGGGAAATAACTGTCTATTCAAATTCTTCCCTTGTTTTGTAATTGGGTTATTTGCGTTTTTACTGTTGAGGTGTGAGAGATTTTATATATATATAAATATTTTCTCTCATTCTGTGGGTTTTTTCACTTGCTTGATAGTGTGCTTTGAAACACAAAGGTTTTAAATGTTGATGGAGTACAGTTTATCTATTTTTGTACAAGGAGAATGTTGCAAGAGTTAGTTTTTCCCTAAGGACAGATAAAAATGTGTTACATTTCGTTGGGTAGCATACTTGTTATTAATATTGGTGTTATTGGGCCGGCCAAGTGGCGCATTGGTTAAGAGCTGGCTTGGGATGCCAGCGGCCCCAGTTCAGATCCCACATATGAAGGCCAGTGACACTGCCCTCTACAGCTAACAACAGCTCCACCTGGAGCTGTACTGTGCGAGCCCCGGTGACAGTGTAGGCTGTAGCCCTGTTGCAGTGGGCTGCCATAGGCTACAGTGAGTGGCCAGCAGCCAGTGTGAGCGGCTGGCAGCCAGCATGAGCTGCCAATAGCTGCAGTGAATGACCATCCAGAGGCTGGCG
This sequence comes from Aselliscus stoliczkanus, assembly GCA_033961575.1. Classification (NCBI taxonomy): domain Eukaryota; kingdom Metazoa; phylum Chordata; class Mammalia; order Chiroptera; family Hipposideridae; genus Aselliscus; species Aselliscus stoliczkanus. The sequence continues at coordinate 105,839,505 of CM066739.1, forward strand.
ACCAATCTGCCTCATCTGGGAAGAGCGCAATGACGATACCAACATGGGCCAGTAAAGCAACGTCCTCCGCAACTAGACTGAAGAACAAAAAGACAGCAACTTGTCTGTTCCCCTCCCCCAATTCCTCAATAAAATCTTTTTTTAAAAAATATTGGTGTTATCATTTGAAACTATGTTATACGGCACATTGTATAATAACACAGATATTAGGAGTCACTGTTTCCAGAGCAAAAAAAAAATGCTATTAAGTATAAAATAAGTGAAGTAAAAATCTTGTATTTCACTGAAGAAGCCTAAAGCAATGGACAAACGACAGCAATGAGATGTCCAGGGGCCCAGCTCCTTGGAGGAAGGGTTGTTTCCAGGTCTGGGGCAGGAAATACTCAGGATGAGCCCTGAGGCATCTGGTGCCAGAAAGCAAGGACATCAAAGAATAGGGTAACAACAAAAGGACACAGAGCTCCCACTGGGAGGAAGCTGAATGTCAAAAAGGATTAATGAATGCACTTGAAACATTGCATATGCAACATGTAGCGGTTCAGAGTGATACTAAAGGGGACGTGAGGATAAAGGGAGGCAGAGGGAGAGAGACTCATCGCCTTACTCTGCAAAGTAGCAGTTAAGGCAAAGAGCTAGGCACCTGTCCCGGTGTTAGTGGTATTTCAGGGTTACCAAATTGTCCTAGTTGATGAGGGAAAGGTCTTTACAAGAGACTTCCATTTAATACATGAGAAAGGAATGATAGAATTGGAAAAATCACCATTTTGTGTCCCCTAAGGAAATAATTGAGTTAATTACCATGATTGAATCAATGATTAGATGAATTTTACAATGGAGGGATAAGGGTGTCACCACTCGAAGCCCCCACTCTCATCTGAAGTCACTAAAGCAGGACCACCAGATATTGCGTATCTCCTGATGAGATGCATTGTGTGGTACACAGTACCACCTGTAAAGTTGTCCTCCCTAAATGGAGACTGAGTGCCCCCAGGGCCACCATCCAATTACAGAGGAATACATAGCCAACAACACTAGAGAAAGCAAGCCCCCCAGAGTCTGGGTAATTCTGCAGGAGAATGTCTCCATCCTCTCCAACAACTCAGTGACATGTGAGGGGGGTGTTCTCAATTAGAGAAATGGAGGGACTGTCAAAGTGACAAGGGGTGGGCGCAGGATCAGGCGGCCTTAGGGTAGACGTGAGGGGACATACCTGGGACCTGAGACCTTCAGAAAGGGGGAGGTCTTGGGTTTGGAGTGGGGTGGCTGCTCCGGGTTTCAGAAAAGGGACAAGGAGCAGAGTGGAGAGAGTTCTGGGCTTGGGTTTACAAGGCGATGGGTGGGCTCTCCTTCCATCTTCCCCTTAAATGTCCCAAGCTCCTGGCTTTGGGCACACAGCAGGGGACATGCAAAGTCCCTGCCCTCGTGAAACTCACATTCCAGTGGAGGGGACACACAACACAAACCAGCAGATGTGAAATGAAACTTCACGGAGTGACAGTGTGCGAGACAGAAGAGAGAGGGACTGTGTAGCATTTTCTATTTGCTGCTGTAACGATGACCAGAGAAGTAACGGCTCCAAACAAACATAATATCTCACAGCTCTGTGGGTTGGGCTTCAGACACAGGTGTCTGGGCTAAAATCAAGCTGTTGGCAGGGCTGCCACCCTCCTGGGGACTCCTAGGGAAGAATCCATTCTTTGCCTTTCCCAGTCCAGGGGTCACCCCCATTCTTCGGCTCTCTGCTTCCTTCACTTTCAAAGTCAGAAGCAGCAAGGAGGGTCCTTCTCATGTCACATCACTCTGACCTTTTCTCCCTCTGACTTCTGTCAGCCTCTTCCACTTTCAAGGACGCTTATGATTAAATTGGGCCCACCTGGATCACCCAGGAGACCCTTATTTTAAGGTCAGCTGATTAACCACCTTAATTCCATCTGCAACCTTGATCCCTCCCCTCCCCTTGCCCCCACACCCACCCTCCCGGCCAGGTAACCTAACATAGTCATAAGTTCCAGGGCTGAGGACACAAATCCCTTCAGGGGCCATGATGCTGCCTGCCACAGATAGGGAGACAGATGGAGCTAGAGAGAGGTGGAGGCAGAAAAAAGTGTATGGAGAGAGATCTAGCTCCCAGGAGAGAGCAGGAGAGCAAGAGGGGAGACAAAGTTCCAGGTGTGCTAGCGGCGTGCTGGGAGGATTTTATCCACCTGGGGGGCCTTCCAGAAAAGCCTGGGCCACTCAGGGTCAGGCCGCTGGTAATTGTTGGGGAGGGAAAAAAGAAGGGGCAGCTCTCAGCAAATTGTTCCTGCCAGCATTTCCTGAACATCAAGGCTATTGGGGTGCACTTCCCAGCCTGGGGCTCAGGGCCACATGCAAATGTTCATGGGACCAGCTAGCTCCTTGGTGGCAGTTGGAGGAGGCTTTCCTCAATTTCTCAAAGGGACCTGGGACGAATAAAAAGTTAACTCCTGGAGTGACCGGTTAGCTCAGTTAGAGCGTGGTGCTGATAACACCAAGGTTGCCGGTTAGATGCCCCCGTGAGCTGCACCTTCCTTAAAAAAGTCAACTATTTGGGCCGGCTGAGTGGCGCAGTGGTTAAGAGCTGGCTTGGGAAGCCAGTGGCCCCGGTTTGGATCCCACATATGAGGGCCAGGGACACTGCCCTCTACAGCTAAGGTGGTGAACAACAGCTCCACCTGGACCTGGGCTGCTGTGAGTCCCTGGGACGGCATAGCTGCAGCCCCCGCTGCAATGGGCTGCCATAGGCTACAGTGGGTGGCCTGCAGCCAGCGTAAGTGGCTGGCAGCCTGTGTGAGCTGCCAAGAGCCGCTGTGAGCGACCATCCAGAGGCCGGCAACCAATCTGTCTACCCTGAGAAGAGCGCAATGACGATACCAACATCGGCCAGTGAAGCATTGTCCTCCACAACTAGATTGACGAACAAAAGGACAACTTGTCTGCTCCCCTTCCCCGGTTCCCTAACACTGTTCCCCTCCCCCAATTCCCCAATAAAAATCTTAAAAAAAAAAAAAAAGAGTTAACTATGCCATTATAGCATGAAAGCAATGTGTAACCAATGACCATGGCTGTTCCCCAATAAAATTAAAATAAATAAAATAAAAAGTAGTGCTTAGAAGGTAAAATGCTGGAGCCACTTTGGAAAACAGCTTGGAGGTTCTGAAAAATGCAAAGTTATCATCTGACCCAGCAACTTCACTCCTGGGCACATGCCCGGGAGGACAGAAAATGTCCACACAAAAAATTGTACATGAGTGTTCACAGCGGCCTGTTCATCAGAGTAAGAGGTGGTGGTTACAACCTGTGTCCACTGTCTGGCAAATGGATAAACGAATTGTGGTCTACCCACATGATGAAATAGTGTCTGGCAAAAAAGAGTGAAGTGCTGACATAACTGGGAAACATTAGGCTCAGTGAGAGGAGACACGAAAGGCCCCAGGAGGCTAGATTCCATCCATGTGATGTGGCCAGAACCAGTAAAGACGGACAGCATCAGTGGTTGCCTGGCAGGGGTGTGAGGGTGAATGTTAATGGGCACAGGTTTCTTTGGGGGAATGAAACGTTCTAAGACTGATTATGAGTATGATGGTGCTACTCTGTAAATGTACTGAAACCACTGAATTGTGTAGCTTTAACAGGTGAACTTGTGGTATATAAATCACATGTCGACCAAACTGTTCTGACAAAGGAGGAGAGGAAGGATGCTGAAGGTAGTTCCTTTCACCGGATCCTCAGAACTCTTTGGAAAGCCAGGTCTTGTTTTCTTCCCATTTTAAGGTGGGAAATCTCAGAGGGGAGGGATGCCAGCCCAAGACAACGTGACTGCTTAGGGACAGAGCTGGGACTTGAACCCAGGTCTTCTGTATCCGGCATTCTATGTCCTGTGGGCCACACTGGAGTGTGAGGTCAAAGGTGACAAGGCAGGTGTTGCGTATCAGGAGCCATCTTCTCCATAGGTACTGGCAACACTGTGCCCTCAGCCCTTACCTAATGTAAGCCTCCCGTCACAGTGTGTAGGTGGGTGTTGTTCCTATCATACCTTCACCCCGGTCCCGTTTATAGGAGAAGCAGGCTCACGGAGGTAAAATGGCCTACAAAGGACACACAGCTCCTAAATGATGTGGGCCCATCTTCCTGACCCCAGGGCCTGTAGGCCTTTTCTTTTTCTTTTCTTTTTTTTTTTTTTTTTGAGGGCAGTGTCACTGGCCCTCATATGTGGGATCAGAACCGAGGCCACTGGTGTTCCAAGCCAGTGCTTAACCACCGCGCCACTCGGCTGGCCCAGGCCTTTTCTTGACCTGTCCAGGGCGCTCTGACTCAGGAGGCTGCTCGAAGGAGGGGTGGGAACCTGAGCGATGCAGGGCTGGGTGAGGACTGCCCAGTGAGGAAGCCATGGGCTCTCTTCCCAAAAGGCAGTCAGTCTCCTTTAGGGGTGAACCAGGCCTGGGATCCTGGGAGGAGGTGGCTGAGCCTGTTGGGGTGAAGATTGAAGATGGGGCCTTGTGCTGAGCAGGGCAGGGGCACAGCCTCAACAGTGCAGGGAAAAGCCAGACACAGGAACTAGGGGGACAGAGTGAAGGGAAGGGGGCTGGGGAGAGACAGGGTCAGGGGTCAGGCTGGCTGGACTTCTGGGGACAGAAGCCTGGGTGCTTGTGGCCTTCCTTGTGTTCTGCCCCAATCAGGTTCCTCACCACTGCTTTTTCTCCTTATCCTCTCTCACAGGCCCCGCCCCCCCATACTTCCTCTCTCATCTTTCCAGAAGCTCTTTTTTTTTTTTTTTTTTGGGGGGGGCTGCCATTTGGAGAAGGGGTCCTGCAGAAATAACAAGTCTCAAAGTTGGTGCCTTTCTGGGTCCCAGGCTCTTTTGGCAAAAGGAGCCCCCCTTTTTGCAAGTTTTAGATGGTCAACTGGATAAGGGGAGGGGTATGGGCCTCTTTCTTCTCTACAGGATGGGGGTGGGGGAAGCTGGGTCCCCACCTCCTACTGGCTGGCCTGCCTCCCAGCCCCTGCTGGCCCCAAGCCATTGTCCTGACAAGAATAGAGAGAACAGCTTTGAAAAGTGACACTATGAATGGTGAGGGGGCTGCCAGGGCGTGACCAAACTAATGGGATGCGCTTACCCCCCGCGCTGGGCCCTGATTCAGCATCTGGGACAGTGACCCTGCAAGGAAGGTGGGGGCTCTGCACCCCTCGCTGAGAAGACCCCCAAATCAGACTCCAATCCACCCCTGTCCAGGACCTGGGTCCCCAGAGATGGGCTTAGGGGAGCGGATGTCCCAACTCCCCTAGAACTTCACTCTCATTCATTCAGTTTGAGAGGGAGCAAAGAGAGGGTCTAATGGGCTGGGAGAGGATTCTGGAGGCTGGGAAAGGGGCGGGATTGACCCCCCAACTTTGCCCTGCTCTCATTGGCCCCCGCCCCCTCCTCTCCCCCCCTTCCCCCCCCCCCACCCCAATTGTCTCAGTGTCTGGGTCTTGGCCCTGGGAGGAGGGGACAGTGGGGTTGGGGGTGGGGAGAGGGCTCAGGCTGAAAGCAGAGAGAAACCCAGTTCCAGAGAGGACAGTCGAAGGGCAGCAGCCTTCAGCCTCAACTCTACACCTCGGCCCCCCCAGATCCCAGGCTCCCCAAAACAAGGCCTGAGCCCCCACACTGTGCCCCACCCTGAGGGTGGGGTGGGGGAATGCCCACAGTCCAGAGTCCCCCAGGCTGAAGGCAGGAGATCAGGGCTGCTTGGGAAGAGGCCTGGGCTGAGGACATGGGGCTGGGACTGCTGCTGTTGCTGCTACTGCTGCTCCAAGGTTGGGGTAAGGGGCTGGGGCCTGTGGGGTGTGGGGGAGACTAGGTGGGAGAGGTAGATGGAAGAATCAGGGGGAAGACATACGGATGGGAGAGTGGGGGAGAAAAATGAGGGGAGTGGGGGTGGGACAGAGGTGTAGGAGCAGAGGTGCAGAAACCCTGTGGGACAGAGGGGACAGCCATGTGGCATGCAGGAAAAAGCTGTGTGGAGGGACAGCCTCTGGGGAGCCACGACTGGCTGCAGTGCCCAGGGGTGCTAGCTGGAAGGGGAGTCGAGGTCATGTGCAGAGCAGTGGGAAGGGGCTGTCAGGAAGAGGGTCTTGGAGAGGAAGGGACGAAGACGTTTGTTTCCCCAGACGTCCCTGAGGTACCGAGGTTGGGTGAGCCCTGGGCCTGTGGGTTCTGGCCCATCTGAGGCCCCTGTCTGCCCACCCACCCACCTCCACCTGTGGAGCAGGCCCCGGCCTCACAGGCTGTTATCACATGGTGTGCGTGGTCTGGGGGCCATGCATGTTGGTACACAGCTCTGCTCAGGTATTTCTGGGCCTGTTGCCCTGTGTTTGTGTATTTGTGACTCTGAGCCTGTAGGGACATCAGTGTGTGATGTGAATTTGTGTCCCCTGTGTCTGGGATGGAACCTGTCTGTCTAGAAGGTGGGGTGATCTGTGAGGTTAGGATTTTAAGTCTAAGTGTGTGTGTCTGGGAATGAGTGTGTGTGTGTAAGTGTTCCTTCCTTAGTCAGGGGCTGGGGTCCTGGCGGGAGGAGGGGCAGGGGGAGAGCCAAGAGTCCTGGGAAGCTGACCCTGCCGGTACACAGGCAGATGGGCTGGCAGTGAGGGAGGGGGCAACCCCATTGTACCCTGGGGAGCACAACGCCCACGCCTGGGCCCCTGACCTCCCCATTGTGCCCGCTTCATCTCCTCCCCGTTGCCAGGGCCCGGCTTAAAGAGACCATCAATCATTCATGGTGGGCTGCCAGGCCTGGCCTGCCCACCAGCCCCACCGGGCAGTGACCACCAAGGCCTGCTCCTCAGACTGCCAGCCTTGCTCCCCTCCCTGCTCCTCCCTTGCTGCCCCAAGTTCCCCTCAAAGTGAAGTGCTGCCTTCTCATCCCTCGCCCAGGTTGGAAGGGGAGGTGGTGGGCCACAGGAGGCTGCCATGTCCAGGCCTCACTGGTTGTCCCCATAGGCTGTGCTCCAGGCTCTGAGCTGGCCTTCGTGCAGGAGCCTGGGGACGTGGTGGCCATGAGGGAGCGCCCGCTGGTGCTGCCCTGCCAGGTAGAAGGGGAGCCGCCTGTGTCCATTTCCTGGCAGCGAGATGGGCTGGCCCTGGCCAACGACAGCGGTGCCACCCTGATGCCGGACGGCTCCCTGCACCTGGCTGCCATGGTTTCCCGCCGCAGCTTCCCTTCCCATGCCCATGAGTACCGCTGCGTGGCCCAGAACCGCTACGGGCGGCTGGTGAGCCGGCGGGCCCGGGTCCAGCTGGCGAGTAAGTGACCAGGCTGCTTCTGGGTTTGGGGGATGAGAGTGAACCAGGGCACCCACAGAGGTGCCCAGAGTGGGCCTGGGCAGTGCCGACAGCCATTAGACACGGTGTGCATAGTGCCTGCGGCCCAGGGGCCTTTTAGGGGCCCACGAAAATGTTTTAATTCTAATTTCTTTAAAACCAGCAGGAAAAAAAGAAGTGAATGTAATCATGAATATATAATAAGGAGTCCAGCTTGGATTATATTTGTCCTTTACCAATGCAATTGTAAAATGTAACTTTAAATGCTTTTTTAAGGAGGGAAGGCAAAGTGCCTATGGCCCACAAAAGTCGCAGACATGAAATTGCAGGGTTGTGTAGGAAGTGGTCAGCAAGAAGTGGCAGCAGTGGGCACCAAGGCGGGGAGCAGGGCTCTGGGACAGAGCTGGTGGGGGCAAAACCCAGGGCAGGCTCTGTGGGTGCTCAGGTTGCCCCCCCATGCCCTAGGTCTGTCCCGCTTCCACCAACACCCCGAGTCCATAGAGGTAGAGCAGGGTGGAGTTGCCCGCTTCCAGTGCCTGGTCCAGGGGGTGCCGGAGCCTTCCATTTCCTGGGAGCACAATGGCTCGGCCCTGAGCACCGCCGACCACCGGTGAGCATCAGCCAGGAGTGTGGTGGGGTGGCAGCCTGGGAGCCATGGCATAGCATGGAGCCCTGACTTCTGCATCCTCAGGGTCACACTGCTGCCTGGTGGCATCCTTCACATCACCAGCGTGAACCAGGCCGACGTGGGCACCTACCGCTGCGTGGCACGCAATGTGGCCAATACCCGCCACAGCCAAGATGCCTGGCTGACCCTGAGCGGTAAGCAAGGACCAGGGAAATCAGTGGGCGCTGAGCAGAGGAGAGGATGTAGCAGCAGGCGCTGCTGGGAGTGGGTGAGGCCGATGTGGTGCTCAGTAGCATGGAGACTTTGTAACGACAGACATTTGGAGCGCCTACGATCTGTGAGGCACTGTGCTGGGTGGGGGAGGGCAGCAGTAGGCCCACCCATTAGGCTGGGCCCATCACTGGCTTCCTCCTGGAGGGGCTGTGGGAACCTGGGCAGCTTTGGCCCTGGGAGATCTGGGTTTCAGGAGGAAGCTTTCCCAAGCGGGGTGTTGAAGGTGAGCAGAGAGAGCTGGCCAGGGTCAGAAGCACAGGGCGATAATAGGCCACTCTGTGTAGGCAGCCTCATGCTGCTGGACCACAGAAGGGGCAGAATGGGGCTGACCAAGAGTCCACGTGGGCCAGGCCTGTGGTGAAAAGGGATTGGGACTTGATCCAGAGCCCTTGATGGGTTTCGAGTCGGGGGCTCAGAGTCAGCCTGAGTCTAGGCTGGGAGTGGATGCCTGGGCGCAGTTCTGTGTGTATGTGCATGTGGGGGTGCGCGTTTACATGAGTGGGTGTATGCAGCGCTCACTGGGGGTGAGGATAAAAATACCTGAGACTGACACACCCAGGACGACCCCAGATGCAGGCCAAGGCGGTGGGTGGGTGGGGAAGTTTTGTGCCCAAAGTGAGGGTCCAGCAGAGCCTCTGAGGAGCTGGTGCCTCCCTCGCAGGGGACAGGTGAGACGCGCCGCCAGCCCGCAGGCGAGGGCGCTCCGGGACCGTCCACTAGGGGGCGCCGTAGTAGAAATAACAGCGAACCTTGGGACAGCATCAGGGCGCCTTCGCATAAACTTTCAAAACATTTCTGACAAAATTTCACCAAAGGATGCACAATTTTTAAATCGAAGACTGAAAGGGAGAAGGGAGGGAGCTGTCGTGTCTCTGATCTGGAACCGACTTACAAACTGAAAGCAAAGAGTAGGGGATCAAGGCTCCTCCCTGAGACTGGGGAGCCAGGGTGGGGTCCTCTGGCCTCCCACTTCCGGTTCCCATCAACCACCTGGGAGGGGCCGGGCAGGGGGGCCGGGCAGGGGGGCAGGAGGCCGGCCAGGGGGGGGCCGGGCAGGGGGGCCCAGGGCCTGGCGGGGGGCGGCAGGGGGGCCGGGCAGGAGGGCAGGAGGGCCGGGCTGGGGGCCCCGGGGCCGGGCGGGGGGCGGGGCAGGGCAGGGGCAGGAGGGCAGGAGGGCAGCGCAGGATGCCGTGCTTCCAGGATGCTGAGCTCCTGGCCAGATGCCGGACTAGCGGATGGCATGGTCCTCCATCCCGCCGCCCACAATGTCAGGGAAATGAATGGCCAGCGCGTTTTCCGCGGGTCAGGAGGAGAAACAGGCTGTGCTGGAGCAGAGGAAGGATCCACCAGTAATAGAGGGCTTGCAGAAGGAAGCTGGAGTCCATGTAGACCCTTCCCCAGGGACAGGCGCTGGGACCAAGGATGCAAGCCATTCACTCCTAAAGCACCCCCTTGGGGCTGGCCTCACCCTGGGGAGGTCCCGGGGAGACAGAACTGCACACTCTCTCGAGGTGCTCCCAGTGGCAGGAGGGCTGTGCTGTCAACTGGCCAGTGTTGCCAGGATCCAGGTCTGAGTCCCGCTTCTGCCAGGCCTGCTGATATTGGACAAGTGACTCAACCTCTCTGACACAGGCTCTTCTCATCTGTGAACTTGGAGAAGTTAAAACACTTGCCTCACAGGCCATAGTGAGGATTAAGTGAGACAATGTGTGTGGGCTCACAGTACAGGGCAGGAGTTCAGCCAGCGGTGGACAAAGTATCATATGGTTCAGGCTCTCTACCCCATGGAACAGTCTGACCAGGCGGAACGCAGCGTCCTTGGTCAAGGCCAGGACATTTCAGGACAGCCTATGGCTGAACTAGAGCTTGTCAAAGGCACACTGAGGAGGGCCTGGCTCGAAATGGGCCCTCGATGTATGGTTGGGGATGATGGCTGGCTGGATGGATCAAAGAAATACTACTCTAGGCCTTGAGAAATATTTAAAGAAATGTAAAACCTTATAGGAGTCCTTGAGAAACTTGCATTTAGAGACATGAAATTTGGTATGAGAAGTTCTCAATGAAAGACATTTACAAAAGGGCTAAAGATATGTTACAGTCTCATAAATACAAAAGGGCACAACAAAGAAAAAGGTGACAGGATAAGGGTAAATGAAGGCCTGTTTTCCCTCTGCTGTAGCAGCTATACTCTCAGTGTGAGGATAACGCCTGGCCACGCTACCCCTGTGATGATTTTTGAATAACCTAATAAAATGGGAGATGGAGGCATAAAACGAAGACAAGGTTTAGACCCAAATAGTGTATTTCACGAAACGTTTACATCCCGATCAGCTGAGGCACGCTGAATTCTTGGGTGGGTGGGTGGGAGCTGGCTTTCTTTCTGAAGGGGCTTCCTGCCAGCTTTGTAATTTAGGGGTGAGGACTAGGCCCTGCCCCTACTGTCCCCACAGAGAGGCTCCCAGGGGTGTGTGTCAGGTTCTGACACTGCCATGGGCCATGGGGTACAGCAGGGGGCACGCTTATACTCGTCCCTTCCCCTCTGGTTTCACTTGGGCTTTCCAATGCTCCTTGGCCCTGGTGTATGCAAGTCAATTTATTGATCTGTAAATTGGGAATCAAATAGCAGCTGCTCAGCGCAGCTCTGATGTCTGGTGACCTGAGGACTAGAAGGGGCCCTGGGAGCAGAAGTGTGGACTGGGTGTTGGAGGGGGTTCTGTTTCCTGATCCTTCCACTTGCTGTTTCCCTGGCAGGGGGATCCCCGCGGCTGCTGCAGGAGCCTGAGATTCTGTCGGGGCCTCAGAACCTGACGCTCACGGTGCACCAAACAGCGGTGCTGGAGTGCATCGCCACGGGCCACCCGCGTCCGCTCGTCTCCTGGAGCCGTCTGGGTGCGCAGTCACCGCCCTGCCTCCTTGAGACCCCAGCCCCTGCCCTTTGCCAGCCCTGATCCCTCGCCTCCCTGCAGACGGCCGCTCCATCGGCGTGGAGGGCATCCAGATCCTGGGCACCGGGAACCTCATCATCTCTGATGTGTCGGTCCAGCACTCGGGCATCTACGTCTGTGCTGCCAACCGGCCGGGCACTCGTGTCCGGCGCACGGCGCAGGGCGTCCTGCTTGTGCAAGGTGAGCCCTAAGGGCCAGATGGGGGGTCCTGCATCCCATTCCCACCATGGGATCCTGGATGGGAGAGGGGCACGGGCAGGGACTGGAGGGGAGCAAGAGGAGGCCGGGGCTCATCACAGCTCCCCGCCCCCCGCCACCGCGCCATGGCCTGCCCAGCTCCCCCTGAGTTTGTCCAGTGGCCACAGTCCTTGTCTAAGCCGCCTGGCAGCAGTGCCATCTTCACCTGTGTGGCCCAGGGTGTCCCTGAGCCCCGTCTGGTCTGGTTGAAGAATGGGAAGGTGCTGCGTCCTGGGGCTGATATCCGGTTGACCCACAGCAACAGGTAGAGGTGTCCCACCCAGTCCCCTGCCTGCCCCCCACCCAACCTACAAGACCCTCTCCGTCTAAGTCCACTCTGTAATCCACATAGCCCCCCAGAAAGCGCCCCCACCCACAGAGCCTCTGCTCCACCTGCTGCACACAGGCGGTGTCCTTGTCTGTGGGCAGGTATGGGGGTCTCTGGGCAGGGGGCCTGGTGGGAAGGAGCCCCAGCAGCTGTACTGTCTTCCCCTAGCACCCTGATGCTGGTGAGGGTCTCAGCTGAGGACGAGGCCATCTACCAATGTGTGGCAGAGAACTCCGCTGGCTCCAACCAGGCCAGTGCCCGCCTGGCTGTGACAGGGGACCCAGAGCCACCCTCTGCCCCCAGGGGCCTGCAGGCGATGGCCCTCTCCAGCTCTGCCATTCGAGTGTCCTGGGAGCCGCCCCCCTCCGACAGGGACATCATAGGCTATGGTCTGCACCTCCGGCCTGTGGGAGGTGGGTATGGGTGGGTGGGCAGGAGTCCTGGTCTCAGCCTTCCCCTGCCCCAACTGGTATGTCCCTGGGCAAGCCCCTCCCGCTTCGTGATCCCAGGCCTGTTTGGACTCTTGCCAGGCCTTCGGTCCTCTGGTCCTTCCTTGTGTTCCTCAGCCCTTTCTCATCCCAGTTCCAACCTTGCAGCCCTTCCCTGCTCTCCAGCCGGGCACCAGGAGGGGCTTCAAGACCACAGAGTGGCGTTGGGGATGGATGTAGGGATGCTGGGTTGCTAAGCTGCTCTGCTCCTAGAGCCGGCCGGCCTGGGGCTCCAAGAGGCCGTGGGCAGAGGCACCTTTGAGCACATCTTCTCCAACCTGGAGCCGGCCACAGTCTACTCCATCCAGCTGCGGGCCTACTCGATGGAGGGTGCCAGCCAGGACTCGGCATCCATCCACGCCTCCACCATGGGCAGCCGTGAGTCACAGCCCCTCCAGCCCTGCAGAGCCCCTTGCTTCAGGCCTACAGACTGCCAACCGGCTCGTCCCGTTTCCTCCACAGTCCCTGCCGCCCTGGGCTTCTCCACCACAGTGCTCAATGCCACCTCCGTGCAGGCCTCCTGGCAGCTGCCACCCCAGCCAGGGTCCATCCAGGGCTTTAAACTTTTCCACCGCAAGCTGCCGGCTGCCCATTTTGAGGGGCCCCTGCTCCTGGCCAGCAGCGTCAGCTCCTTCCTCTACACAGATCTGGGTGAGGCCCTGAACCAGCTCCGTGTGCTCTCGCTCCAGGCACGGAGCCTCCTGGCTTTTCCCAGACAGGCCTGTTCCCTTCACACTCTCCTGCCCCCACAGAACCGACCGCCCTCTATGAGATCAAGCTGCAAGCATTCGATGGCAATGGCGATGGTGACAGCAGTGCTCGCTTTGTCTCACTGCGTGGTGTGCCCCTGACCACCACTGGTGAGTGGGGTTCAGTAGGAGGGTCGTGGGCAGCCCCTCCTTTAAGGCCCATGACTGTCAGTCTTCAGGGAGGTGGTGGAGCTGGGCTTTGCCCCCATCTGGGTCCTCTGACAGATGGCACTGTGTCCACAGAGTCCAAAGCTGAGTGCTCGTGCAGCTGGGATGAGAGCAGCCCACTGCCCGGGGTTGTGGTGGGAGTGCATGTGGGCCTGGCTGCCGTCACTGTCTGTCTCCTCTGCCTCCTCCTGGGCTGGAGACATAGGTAAGGGCCAGGATGGCTACTGTGGAAAGTGCTAGGACTGGCACTCTGACTGGCTTAGGGCCAGGAAACAAGACAACACCCTTATCCATCACAAGTCCACTTTACAGATGAGGACACTGAGGCCGGGGACTGTGGGTTGGGGGGGTTCTCAGATCTGTGGTACCAGCACCCTGAGGGCTCCCACGGCAGAGGGCAGAGGTGGGCCCGGCCTCTCCATCCCTGGGAATATGGAGGAGGCTGGCGGGCTGGAGGGCCCAGGCAGGTCATGGTGCTGACCCTTCCTGTCTGGGCGGCCCCCTCTGCAGATGGGGCTCCCAGCAATGCTGGGCAGTGTCTCAGGCTGCCTCGGACAGAGCTGGGGGCCATCAAGGCCAGGCTGCAAATGGAGGAGAGCCAGGGGAGAAGATTGAACTCATCACCCAGGTGAGGGGGATTCACATGAGGGGAGCGGGTGGGAAAGTGGTGTGCCTGAGGCCCTGGGGCCCAGGTCTGACCGCTTCCGCCCTCCCCAGGTGACCCCGGAACAGTTGCCCTCAGCCTAGGGCCCTCCAGGCTGGCTCCCAGATGCCACTACCTCTGACCCACCAAAGAACCTACCTCACCTGTCCCTGCCACCCTGGAGTCAGGAAAGAACCAAAGGTCCCTTAGTCCCTCTCTGGAGAGGGGCAGGCCTGACCACAGGGAGAGGGAAGGTGCAGTTTCTCTGTTCCTCCCTCAAGAAATGGGGGGGGGGTGTCCTCCCCAACACACCAAATTACCTCAATCTAAGCCAACTCTGTGGGGAGTCACCCCCAGTCCCATCACTCCTGCCTCAACCCCATCCAGTATATAACCTCTTGATCCAAATATGAACCTACTCAAAGGTTTTATATATATATCTCTTTACGGGGTCCCCCTAAAGGGGGAGGCAGGGCAAGGGGCTCTGTCACCAATGCCATCTCAGCCAGAATCCCTCATCTGAAATCCCAGTTTCTCTCTCCCCATGCCCAAGCTGGTCTCTGGCCCAGGAACGGGGCACTCCTTGTGGGCAGAGGGCGCTGAGCAACTTGTCCCCTTGTCCTAACATCACAAGGGCCCTGAATATCTGAGCTCGCAAAGCCGTTTCTCTGAGCAACAAAATACCCATCTTCCCCTTTCCTGATCCAAAGCCCGTGCCCCCCTCACCATTTGATTTCTGTTTTGAAAGGAAACATTATTAGTCTTGAGTTGGGGTTTTGGTGCCTCGAACCCCTTATAGAGTGAGCACAGAGGCTTCAGAGCACCCCAGCCATCTTTCCTCTCAACTCTGGATGTCCAAAGAACGCCTCTGCCATGTCTCCCTCCGCACCCATGGCACCCAGCTCTACCATCCCCTAAAGCCAAAGCCCCAGCTCTCTCAGGCAGCCTCTCTCTCCAGGGCTGCGCAGTATTGTGCCAAAAAGGGTGGGCTCGGAGGAAGGAAAGCCAGGGCTTCAGGGACCCCAAACATCGTCTCCCCTGTGCTCCTGTGGGCGATGCTAGCACCAATGACTCGAGCAAGGCTGGGCCCTGCCCCCGCCGAGGGGCAGCAGCAGCTTTAAGGTATGTGGCGGGGTGAAGAGCAGCCCAAAGTACAGGCCTCGGGGAAATGACAGCCTCTCCTCTGTGGGCCTGGTCTTCGTTGGAAATAAAAAATGAAAACGGAGGGCAGGCCGAGTGGCGCGGTGGTTAAGCGCTGGCTTGGGAGGCCAGTGGCCCCAGTTTGGTCCCACATATGAGGGCCAGTGACACTGCCAAACAAAACAAAAACACCAAAACAGAAAAGTTAAGTGGGCTCTGGTTAATGTTCTGGCTGAAAGCTGGGGCGAGTGGAGTGATGAGGTGATGGGACAGCAGCTCCAGGTCTCCCAGAGGTGGTGCATAGGGCAGGGCTGTCACCTGCAATTTGCTAAGAAAAGGGCAGTGTGATGGGAAGGTGAGGACAGCAGGGGATACCGCTGTATCCTAGGGGATACTGCTCCCTAGGACAGAAGGGATGCAGCCTCTGCGCCTCTTTCTGATACCTGTAGACCTTAAGTCATCAGTAAGCGGGAGCAGATCAGCAGCTTCGAGAACCCTGGTTCCATGTGAGGGTGGAGGGGAATGAGACAGAAGCAAGTGAGGACTTTAAATCTTCATGACAACTGAAGAAAAGGGTACAGACCAAAGGTACCCCACTGACTGTAGAGGACACGAGCTCACCTTCCAACTACCCCTAAAACTCTCCCTCCAACCACACCTCCACCACACCACAACTAAAGCACACACCACAGGGAAGTTTAGAAACCATTCCTTTCTTTATTAAACATAGCTTGCAAGTGATAAATATTACAAAGTTTTTTTTCTTTTAATCCTTTCTCCAAAAATTAGCTTATTATTTGAATCGGTTGCTGCTGACACGCACAGCAGCATCTGAAACAGATGGGAGTGTATCCGCCTTTTTGAAAACCAGTTTCTATTGGTCTTAGTTTTTTCATTTTAATTCCCAAACACAATGCAGAAAATTAGAATGAGTTAAAAAAAAAAAAAAAAGGAAACTTAAAATGAGAGTTGTGCAAAAGGGTCTTGTCCCCTCCCACCCACCCCGAGAGAAGGCCATTCCCCACCCCGCCCCCACCCCCACCCATCGGTCCTCCCACCCTCCCAGGGCCTCACCCATCACTGTCTCCTCGCCAGGTGTTGGCAGCCAAGAACCTAGTGTGTGGGGCGCTTGGCTCAGGCTGTGGGGAAACGGGGCCCCTCAAGGAGACAGGCCATGCGTGACAGCTGCCTTAGGGGTCAGATGAGATACAGAGGAGACAAGACGTGGACTGTACTGAGCTCTCCTACTGTGTCACCAAGGTGATGGGGCAGTCCCACATCGTGTACTTCACAAAGGGTGGGCATCACTACCCTCCAATCTGGGGCGTTCACTGGTCACCACCCTTAAGGGTCCTGTGGCTGCTTGTGAGGGGGGCTTGGGGGCTGAGGCCTGGTCCCTGCCCTCAGATGACTGCCTAGGGACGTAAGGGCAAAGATGGCACAGGTCTGACTCCCATCCTCGCCATCACTCTGCTGCCCTCCCCAAACCAAGGAACGGCAGGGGTCGAGCAGCAATCCGAGGGCACAGCACACCGATAGCCACTTCAGCACTGATCACCTTGGTCTCCCTGTTTTTTCAGCCCAATCCTTTTCTCACCTCAAGCTATTCAGTTCTGCAGGTTGGGGAAGGAAGCACACAACTCACTCGGTGGCCATGGCCAGATGATTTCCACCGTCACTTCACAAATAAGCAGACAGATCCAGGAAACTAAGTTAGTGGGAGAGTTTGGGACAGACCCTCAGTCTCCAGACTGTGGCACCCCGTTCCCACCCTGGGTTGTGGTTCTCTACTCCCCCAAGTCTGGATGAGGAGCCTCAGCTTTCAAACTAGCACAGCCTCATCCCAACTTATGAAGCCTAAACTGTGCAGAGGGCCATGGCTCTCCCTAGGTGAGGCTTTCTGAGGATGGCTTGTTCAAGTCCTTTCTTTCTATCATCCCCTGACACTCCACCCTCAACGGCCCAAGGAACTAGGTTCTTCTCTGGGAGGTGAGGGGCAGGGTGGGGAAAATCCCTTGCATAAGAAAGCTTGACACTGAATTTTGTTATATAGGTATATTGTATATATGCTGATGCAATCAGAGGAAAAAAAACAGTGCAAATACAATTACAATTCATAATAATACTTGGTTTCAATGCCCCCGGGAACTGCCCCATTCCTCGGCTACTTCCCAACCCCCAGCACTTCCCCACAGTATCAACCTAATGCTGGGGGGTAGGGAGGGTGGGCAGGTTAGGGGAGGGAGTGGGCTCTGCCAAGGCAGTGCTGGTGACCCGGAGGGACTCTCCAGGGTGGGGAGGCAAGGCACAAATGAGGGGTGGGTGGTGGGGGAGGTGGCATCTCTAAGGAGGATGGGGTTGGAGCAGCTGCCAGTCTCAGTGTGCTGGGCCCGGCCTCTCCCCACCCACCCTCCACAGCCCTGCCTCCCTACCCCCTCCCCTCCCCAGAAACCCTTTTGCACGGATCATACACAAACGGGCACATTACAAAATGACATAACACAGTTTCACAATATCCATGGCTAGGGCTTTTTTTTCTCTTTTTCAGTTTTTTTTTTTTTCTACACAATGTACAATTCCTTTTAAATGGATCAAGAAATAGCTTATATACATGAATGAGTCCTTGTTATAACATCTCGGCAGCAAATATCATAAGCTAATGAAGGTCTTGTTGGAAAGGAAGGGAGTCTAGGACCAGGGTGGGGGCGGGGGTGGAGAGAAGGGTTATGCCTTCTGGAGGGGTGGGGAGAAAAGGGAATGGCTGGGAAAAAGGAACAAAAGTAAAATATCAAGAAGCATCTTTACAAAGCAGTTCTATAGCTAATTCCTTTTAAAGGGGAAAGGAAAGGTAACCAAAGCAGGAAAACATTTATCTGTATCTTAAAAAAAAAATTGTCTACCATACATACATCCAAAAATGTAGAAAAAATACTTATTCCATGGATGGAGGAAGTCCAGATGCTGTGGTCAAATGACAAAAAAAAAAAAAAGACAAATAAGGACCTCTGTCCCTCAGCTTTACCCAAGCCTCCCCACACATCTGCCCGAGTCAGGCCTCTAGGGAGTAAGCCACTGTCCACAAGCTGCTACTCTGAGAACCTCTGGGGAATGGAGGAAGCCAGGCAAATAGTGGGGTCCTCGCTCTATCCCCGAGCTTCAGGGTTCTAGGGTTAAAGGGTGCCTCTGAACAGAGGCTCTTCCCTCCTGTCTTTAGAGCACGAGGTTTAGTGTATGGGGGGGCCTGGGGATGGGCAGCAACAATAGACTTGGGGGGACACAAGGCAATCAGTGACGAAACAGGAAAGAAACGAGGAAGACAGAAGGACAAGGGATAGGGAGGGAAAGAGGGAGGTGGAAGGCAAATACTTTACCATGATTAGGGAAACCTCCCCACCCCATCACTGATCCCTGGGAAGGATACGAAAATGGGGAAAAGAGGGTAAGAAATCAAACCTTAGCGATTGAGCAAAGGGTCGCGGAGTTAAACTAGTCACCAAGCAGCCTGTCACCAGCCTGTCACCGACCCTGAGGGGAGTAACACAGGGAAGGCCCCACCTGCACCCTGGGGCCTCAGCACCTTTGCAGGCACTCAGCTGCAGGCTTTCCTTCCCCATCACCCTAGTTCTCACACTCTTACCTACAACCCCACTCAAAGGTGGCCTGCCTCCCAGGGAAGGGTTCAGCTCCAGGCAGGGACGGCCCCCAGCCAGACGGTATTGCACATTCTCTGTTCCTTACTTTTAATCTCAACTGACAAACTTGGGGACCTCGTACCTCTGAGCACCTCTGAGCTGGGGGAGGGGGGAGACATAACAGAAATGGCACTTCAGCATGGGGAGGGGGAGAGGACGCTAGACAGACATGCCACAAGGCAAGATGACTTGTAGGGAAAATATTTTTTAAGAAAAGCTTCCAATTTCATGGAAGAGAGAAAAGCAAAACCAAACAATTTATCCAGTGCTTTCAAAGCACAGAGGGCAAAGAAAAGATGTAAGAATATATCTTTATATATATATATATAATTTTAAAATAATCCCACACCCAGTTCCATTAACCCCCCTCCCTCTCCCACCACTTACAGTCAGGGGTACCACATTCCCCAGAAAAATACTCGAAACGACCCATCACTACCTGTTACTAGTGTCTAGCTTCCAGATCATTTCGCCACTGGGGGAGCCAGATGCAGGCTGCATCTCTGCTCCTTTATTAAGTGCTCAATGAATTAGGGGAGGAAAGAAAGAAAAAAGCCAGGAAGGCCCGTAGGGCCAGTAGAATCACCCACAGTGGCTCTGGGTATGGGGAGGAGAGGCCAGAGCGGGAGAACTGAGGCTGATTCCAGCTCCTTCTCCCATCCCATCCCCAAACTTTATGGGGAAGATGTGCAGTTTGTGTATGTGTTCATTTTAAAAGTGCCTTCTTACTTTAAAAAAATTATTTAATTTTAAAAAATAAAACAGGGGGAACTTCCCTAGGTGGCTTTCAAGGGCCAAATGTTCAACTCCTCTGCACACCTCTCTGCTGAGAGCGCCCCTTCCTCGCACTCAGGCAGCTTCTAGAGCTGGAGAGACAGGCTGGCGGACACTGTGAGGAGCGCAGACAGCCCTACCTTGCGGGGCTTCCTGTACCTCAGACACAGCCTGGCCCCACTCCCCCGTGGTGTGGGCAAACGGAGGCTGATGTCCCCCAATTCCCAGAACAGCAACATTGCACAATTCAATTCATTCTCTACATTAGTAGCTCTTAAGAAAAAATAAAAACAAACAAAAAAGCAAAATTACTAGAATTCAGGGTGGGGGGGAGACAGCCAGCTGCCTTCCTGGCAGAGGCAGTCCGTGCAGCCAAGTCAGGCGCGCCTCCTCGCACTCAGAGGGGGAAGCAAGACAGATGTGGGTCTCAGCTGTCAGGACAGAACACTCTCTGCTGCCTCTGAATGGATTTCCTGCCTTTGTCATCTCACTCACTCACTCATGCCCATTCCAGCTCCTAGGACACCCAGCAAACATGGGCTGGGAACAGCGCCCTTTATAGTACAGATGGGGCTGCTGTCACTAGGGGCAGCTTAGGATGAAAAAAAAAAAGAAATGGGGTGGGGGAAATTTTTAGAAGTAAGATGAAATAATTCTTTTGGGCTAGTTGGCCTGGAATAGACATCTGTCTGTCCCCTGGGGTCAGGACCAGTCTTCCTCCCCCAGCGTCCAGAAAGCCAGGGCCTGCTCAGTTGCCTTGGCTCAACATTCCGCTCATCACTGTCATGGTGAGCCCCTGCCTTCCCCTTCTCTTCAGGTCAATTCCAGGGTGGTTAAGCCTTAAAGCTTCTCCCTCCAGGCTCTCTCCTCTCATTCTTAGAGCCCAAGTTCGATACCAAACACTGCCTCCTGCACTGTCCAGCCCAGAGACCCCACAGCGCCTGTGCTGTTCCTCCTTGCTTGATGTTACCACTCCCCCCCCCGCCCCCAGATTAAGTGCATAAGAACTCCCACCCAGACACTCCTAGTCATGCCCCACGGGGCTGCTGGGAACCCTACTGCAATGCTATCATTTAACTGAATGTCATTTGTGTTAACCAAAAAAAAAAAAAAAATTTGGAAGAAAATAAAAAGGTTTAACCGTCCACTGAACAAAGGGAGGACACACACATCATTAAAAAACGATAATAATTACAGCGTAAAAACAAACTTTAGAAACACACGTCAGAGGGCTTAGATGTCTCCCCAGGACCTCATCTATCAGAGGTGAACCTCCACCTCACTGTTAAAGAAACCGAAGTGAAGAGTGCAGACAGACAGACAGACGGCAGGCGGTGTGAAATAGAGGGAGGGGTGGGCAGGGCGTGTGTTTTCTTGTTGATTTCTATTTTTTGTCTTCTGTTTTTCTGTTTTGTTTTCCGTGTATGGTAGGCACCAGTACAGGCACTGCATGCGACGGAAGTTGGGGCAATAGGAGGGGGGTGGGGGGTAAAGGATTCAAGGTTGGGGCAGTACAAGTGGAACAGGCGTTATTTCTGCCCGCTGATGGACTGCGATATAGACCGGGGAGGGATCATGTCTAAAAGGTATTCCCGCTGTCGGTCTGCCAGACTGGGGGCTTTGTGTCCTCCGATGCCAGTGTTCAAGTATGCAATGTTCACACCTAGACCCAGGAGACAAAAGTGGAGGGCAGGTATTAAGAGAGGAAGGTCCGTCTTCTTCAGCGCTCCCCTGGGGCTGCAGGGCTGGAGATGGTGAGGAGACATGAGGAGCTGCCTACTTCTGTCTACACTCAGTTAAGCTTTATTTCAACAGCAACTACCCCTCGGTTCTCAAGCTTTAGGAAAAGTAGCCTTCCTGAAACTTCGATCCTACCAGGAATATTGAACATGGTGTCCTGATAGTACAGGAGGGTTGGAGAAAACCATGGTGAGGAAATAATCATGAGAAAGAGTTCATGAAGTCACTGTGTCTGCTTTGGCTATGGGGCTGCTGACTGGATCTAGGTCATGACAGGATCCTGCTGGGCTGGCCCAAAGTGATCAATAACCAATGCCCACTGAGGGGGCATATTAGACATTACATTTCTAAAGGCAGGGACTGTGTTGTTTTCACCAGCAAAACCCTAGTGCACTGTTACTGGCATGTAACATGAATTTAGTGAACATTTGCTAATAACAAAAGAGTAAAAGGAATAGGACCTATAGAAAGAGCGTAAAACAAAAGAACAATATACCTAAGGGGCTGCTGAAGAATCGTGTACTAACTAGTTGATCAGAGGCAAGTTCTCAGATCAACCCTTCTTACCTGGCATACCGAGGAGGCCACCTGGCACAGACAACTGGGGGGCCTGTGCAAAGTTGGAAAGCATGGAACGCGCAGATGTGGGTATGCCACGCTGGAGGCTGCTCTGCGGCTGTGGAGCCTGCAACGAGGAGAGAGTGCATCACAGCTCTGTAGTGTGGAAGCTTTAGGGGAATAGGGGTGCGGGAGTGCAGATGGGTGGGGTGACTTCCCGCAGGAGAAAAACCAAGTTGGGATACATGGCTGACAAACCCTCGAGAGTAACGCTCACCTGTCGAAGCGTGTGATGTCTCATTATGGTCTCCTGTTTACTGACACTGGACACAGCCGGAGCAGTAGTGGGGGAGAGGGCTGCCTGCTGCTGTAATCGCTGCTCAATTTCCTGTTGAGAGTCAACAGGTCAGCTTGTGCAGGACAGCACCCAATTTCCTACCCAGAAAACCTACAGGTCTTATCATCTCTAATGCTGCCAGCTGGTTGGAGGGCTATAGAAAAGGCAAAAGAGTTTGGTGGGGTAGATGCTTTAAGAGCTCTGGTACAGTAGCCAACATGCTTTATTGATTTAAGGGGTCTCTCTCTCCAGGAAAGCGGGCTCTCAGAAGTTGGCTGGAGACATCTAGGGGTGGCGATGAACTGACTAATGTCTTTTAGGGTGAGGCGTTATTGAGGTTTCATTTTTGACTGCTGTCTCCCCACATTCTACTTTTTTTTTTTTTTTTTGAGGGCAGTGTTACTAGCCCTCATATGTGGGACTGAACCGGGGCCGCTGGCTTCCCAAGCCAGCGCTTAACCACTGCGCCACTCGGCCGGCCTTCTCCCCACATTCTAGAAGGTCCATGATGCTAATGATACCCAAAAGGGTCTGATGGATGGTGGAGCGGAAAATGGGATAGAGGAAAAGGACCTGAGTTTGCCCACACACTGTCCTCTCTACAAGACAGTCTCACTGTATTAAAACTGCAGGAGTTCACACACTAGCACCACTAATCTACCCTTTCCTTTGTCATATGCAGACTGCAGATAATTACTTCTCTCAAAGAGATTTCTAATGTAAATACAAATCCCTCCACCCAAATCCACTGGTTTGAGGAAATGCAGTCGAGAAGAGAGGGGTTTCTGTAGTCCTCTTAGGGAAAGGCAAGCGTCTCAAGCCTCCTTTCCCTTTTCCTTAACTTCAGCGGCTGTCTATCACTCACTCTGCTCTCACCCAATCAGAAATAACCAAACAGTAATGGGAAAGACATAATGGTAGGGAGGAAAAACAGGAACCTAGGCCTCCATGTTCTAGGAATCTAGATCCAGAAGCCTAGATCCCCAGGCCTGTGGGATCACACAGACCAAGTCCTGTAACTTCAGGTAAGAATATTCAGGGAAAACCCGAGCTGAGCTGGGCAGGCAGCTGGGGGGACATCACAGCTCACCTGTTCCTGCTGTAGGGCTTTAACGAAGGCGTTTTTCAGCCGATTGGTGTGCTCGGCCTTCAGAGCCTTCTTCTGGTTGGAGGTCATACACTGCTCACACAGAATCTTCCCATTCTTCTCTTGCTTCCAGTGAGGGGTGAAATCGGTGCGGCACTGGGCACAAACAAAGGGTTCCACCCGCAGAAGGGAGGCACAGCTTTTGCCTAGATGTCAACAAAAAGAATTGTCAGTGGTTTCACATTTCTTCCCTCTCTCGTTTCTCTTCATCAAATGAATGTTTTTCCTGGAGTCAATTCTGTTGTATTAAGAAAGAGACTACAAAAAGAACCGCCTATGGTTTATAAAAGACTTTTATTTCCTTTGATTGTAATGACATTACTTGAGTGAATTCTGAGAGTACCATCCCCACTTACAAATGAAGAAACTAAGTCTAAGAAACACAACTCCTGAATGACAAATGACAAAGTGGGACAAGAACCCAAGCTTTCTGATTTCCTATTGTGTTACAAGGAGAAGAGAATATGTGTCAATTCACAGTGGAGGGACTCCACCTAAGTCAGCCAATGCTTTTGTTTATGGCATCTCGACCTCTGACTGCACTTATCCTTATGTTTTATAAATCGTATGTTTATAATTTTAGTTATCAGTGTTTAAATTATTCACTTTGTGATCTGTTTCTAGCCGGTATCAAGCCCTTTAGGCACTTTACTGTCAGGTGTTCCCCAAGTCCATATGTTTGGAAATTCAGGCATAACTTCTGTTAATTTAGACTGTATGCAACTAATACTTCATTGTCTGGCTTAGTGTTGATTTACAAGCTTTTATGTGGTCATAATGTCTATTTTCTTACCTACAAGCACTCAAACAACAGGAAATGAATATAATAATGTAGCACAATGCCCCCATAAACCGACATTAAAAATAAATGTTCTAGTCATCAAATTTTGTATGCATCATGCTAGGCACCTTTTTTTTTTTAAATTTCAGGTGTACAAGACAATAGACATTTCACCCCTGACAAAGTGATAACCGACCCCCCCCCATAGGCATCATTTATTTTTTTTGATATATATATATTTTTTTGACGGCAGTGTCACTGGCCCTCATATGTGGGACCCGAACTGGGACCACTGGCTTCCCAAGCCAGTGCTTAACCACCATGCCACTCGGCCGGCACCCATAGGCACCATTTTAAAAAAACTAAACAATATCCTGCAAAAAATATACAAGATATAAAAAATTCACAATAAAAATATTAAGCCTACGATACACAGACACACACAGAGCTGCTGACATGTCTTCTGACATGCTGCTCCCAAACAGCCTCTGAGTAAGAAGTGGGAGGCAGGGGAGCCACCTAAAGAGCGATTATTTACTACGACCCTATGCCTTACGGTGCTCTGCTCACATCAGTCAAGCCTGGCAAGCTCTTGCTAAGCTATAAAGACAGGCCTACCTTGGCTGTCGATGACGCTCTGCACGACCTCTTCCAAGCCTACCATGTAGATGAACTCGCTATTGGCTGCACTAGGCAGGAAGTGCAGCAAGGGAGCAGGAGGTTTGGGGGGTGGGATCTCCAGAAGCGTCTTTTCCAGCTGTTTGCGAAGAGCAAGTTTGGCTGCAGCCTGCGAGTTGGCTGCATCGGTCATGGCGCCAGGGCTAGGAAGTGGTGAGGACACTCTGTTCACGGTCCCTGGCTGGATGTGGGAGGCAAGGTTCATATAGATGGCAGAGGACGTTGTGCGCTGGCAGGGAACTGAAGAACTTGACTGCTAGAACAGAGTGAGTGTGGGGTCAGTGGTGGTGAGTGTGGGAAGGACCGATTTCTGCCTTTGTAGCAGAGAGCGCTGTCTGATCCTAGTCTGGGCTGCCTAGTTTTCCCCAAACCCAGAAAAAGCCAGGAGGCGTCCACTTCTTCCCTGTGAAAGAACTCAGCATGTAGGAAAGGAGAATGCTAGCGGCTCGGAGCTGAATCTGCTAAGGGAAAAATAAAAATTGGGGCTCCTTGCTGTACACATTCATATTTTTATTCACTAGACCAGGGGTTGGCAAACTTTTGAGATGGAAGAGCCAATCTTGTCCCTCACAACAATTTAAAAATTATTTGAGAGCATAAAACAAATGAAATCACCATTATGTGAATAATATCCTTTAAAAATTTTATAAATGAAACTATGATAGTTTTATTTTCATTTTCAATTTGACTTCAGAGCTACATGTACGTACCCAAAGAGCTGCACGTGGCTCGTGAGCCGCAGTTTGCCTACCCCTGCTCTAGACCCCTCTGTTTCCAGGCACTGCTGGCTCTACTGTGTAACTTCTTTTCCCACTACTACATTCATAGAATTCTCAATGCTTCCACTTTAGGGACAGCTGTCCAATCCCCACCAAAGTTAGCCTCTGTCCTAAAGCTTCTCTTTGTCCGAAACTGTAAAACCTATGGTCCTTTTAACATGGAAAGCACATAAAGGCGTTCTCTGTTTCCACTCCGGGCTCTCTCTTACCGGCTGGTAATTGATGGCGGGATTCATATTGGGTGTTGTGGTGCGCACAAGGCCAGGCTTGGGCGGGCCCCGCTGACCCTGTAGCTGGGCTGGGTTTGGTGCAATAACACGTTGAGACATCAGCATGTGTGGGAGGGTGGTATTGGTCGCTGAACGGATCACACTGTGACCCTGAAGGGGAAGAAGAGGAAAAGAACTAGTCAAAGGTGGTAAATGTCTCTCAAAATGCTAAAGAGAAAGCGTTGCCTATAATGCATAGCTGAGAGGAAACACAGAAACACAGTGAGACTTGTCTAATGATCTACGAAATAAATCTACTGTCACTGTAAACCTTGATTAATGGCTAGAAATTCCCTGGTTTGTTTGTTTTTTTGCATAAGCTATCTGACCCTATACAGAAAAGGGCTAAGCTGGAAATGTTCTCTAGATAAAAACTACAGTGGAAAGATGACGGTTATTCATCCTTCTCTTGCAGACTGAATCATGCCATAAAGGAACAACAGGACTATCTGTAGTGATAAGATAAGCCCTCTATCACAGCCAGGTTCTTCTAGAATCTTCCCCAAAGCCCTAAAACAGAGAGAGGATGAACAGAGCGCTTCGACACTAAGATCTCACTATGGGTCACATACCTGTAATGTTCTCAAATTCTGTGGTTCGACCCCTTGGGCCCCAGGCCGGGAGGAAAGCTTGGACAGGCCCTGCTGCCCCACGTGGGCAGGGGATGGCTGAACGATAGATGCTGCATTCTGTACAACTGGAGTCTGGGAGAGAATAGAAAATGAGACAGTGGAAAAGGCTAATACTAATCAAAAGTAGAAATCTGGTGTACTTCTAGACTTTCAAAATTCTTTGTCAGTGTGAGCTCCTATTGACCAGGAGGAAAAACGAGAAAAACAGAATCAAGGTTTTCTCGATTAAGGCCCAAAATTAAAAACTCCCTATTCCTAGACTTAAAACCCATGAAATGACAGTACAGTGAGCCACCCAGCTTCTCCAGCCCGCTTCTTCTCCTCCCCAGCCCCTTCCCGCTGGGCGCCTCACCTTCTGTACCACGTTCTCCTTCTGCAGCTGACTCTGTCTCAGCTTCTTCAGCAGCACCAGGCGGGCTTCTTCCAGCCGCAGCTCATCCCTCAGCTGCTTGATGAGCTGCTGCCGCTCTTCAATGCCCTTCCCCTAAGGAAACATGGAGACTGTCAGCTATGGTAGCAGATGTCCAGGGTCCCTTCCTGCAAGATGATCCCTTCTTTTAGGTCTGAACCCTTCATATTCCACAAGAAGCAGAAGTGTCGATGGCACTGTTATCTTTGTGTCCTTGTGTTCATCAGAACGCCAGTGCCTAGTGTTCAGTAGGCACAGTAAGTCCTCACTTAAAGTCCTCAATTGTTCTTAGAAACTGTGACTTTAAGTGAAATGACACATAATGAAGCCAATTTTGCAACAGGTTGATACAAATAAGTTAAGTTCTTAAGGCATATTTCTGGTTACAAAAGCAACACAAAACTTCTAAATAAACACCAATACGTTTCTAATATTAAATACTGAACTAAATGTGAGCTATATATACATTTAAGAAAGATTAATAAAAACAAGGTAATTATTTTCAACTGGCTTATTCCACTTCAGGATTGTGAGTTGCTGGAGTCTATCCTTGGACAGTGGGACCCACCTCCACTCAGAGGGGACAGTATGCACATGCCTATCAGCCTCACGTGCCCATCTTTGGGATGAGGGAGGAAACCGGAGCTCCCAAAGAAAAACCCCCACAGACACGGGCAGGACTAGCCAACTCCACAAACTTTGGTCCCGGCTAGGAATTGAATTTTTTTCTTTTTTCTTTACTTTTCTTTTTTTTTTGAGGGCAGTGTCACTGGCCCTCATATGTGGGGCCGAACAGGGGCCGCTGGCTTCCCAAGCCAGCGCTTAACCACCGTGCCACTCGGTCGGCCCGAATTTTTTTCTTATTAACACTATGAAGAAATGATGTTGAACAAAATGACGTTATTCAAGGACTTGGTGTACTCAAAAAATGCTTACAGAAAGAAACCACACAAATGTTAATCAACCAGATTCCTGGCAAAATATAAGAATGGCCAAAGACATCCTTTACAACAATGTTTCTAAGTCTTTTAAATACATATTTCCTCTAGGAATAGATGAAAATTTAGGAATCCCTCCACATTCTGAGACCCAGGAGAGTGTCGAAGAATCCTTCCAGCCAAGAGTTTACTTCATGTGACTTGAATTATGAAGTGTTTTTTTTCACTTTCTAAAGAAATATTATATTAAATAGGCTTTTCCAAACTATCTTCTGCACTAGATTCTAATAGTTCCTCTGGAAGAGCATTTCCTTGAGCTTGAGTCACTAATAAAGTTTCATCAATGGGTAGTTATTTAGATCCAAAAAATAAACCATAAAAAATAGACTGGGAGGGCCGGCCAAGTGGCGCATTGGTTAAGAGCTGGCTTGGCATGCCAGAGGCCCCGGTTCGGATCCCATATATGAGGGCCAGTGACACTGCCCTCTACAGCTAACAACAGCTCCACCTGGAGCTGAGCTGTGTGAGCCCCGGCGATGGTGTAGGCTGCAGCCCCTGCTGCAGTGGGCTGCCATAGGCAACCAGCATGAGTGGCTGGCAGCCAGCATGAGCTGCCAATAGCCACGGTGAGTGACCATCCAGAGGCTGGCGACCAAGCTGCCTCATCCAGGAAGAGCGCAATGATGACACCAACATGGGACAGTGAAGCAATGTCCTCCACAACTAGACTAAAGGACAAAAGGACAGCAACTTGTCTGTTCCCCTTCCCTGATTCCCCAACACTGTTCCCCTCCCCCAATTTCCCAATAAAATCTTTAAAAAAACCAAAAAAACCAAAAAAACAAACCAGATTGGGACTCTGACAGAATTAAAGAGAATAGGAGAAGCAAGAACCACCTCCACCCCCCACCCACTCCCCCGGACCTGTTTTTTTTTCCTTTACCTTAAACATCTCCAGGTTGGCTGCTTTGAGTCTTTCTTCCATTCGGGAGCTGGAACGGGGACTGGATGCTTCATTATCAGACAAAACAATGATGTCTGGGGATGGAGTTAGCCTTCCTCGATCTGGCTCACTAGACAAGCAAGATAAGGGAAAAAAACTAAGTTATTTCCAACTGTGAAGGTTCATAGAAAAGTTTAAAAAACTTCTTTTTCTACATGGAACAAAGAAACCCAAGGGAACTTAGGTCTGTCCCGATTCACCCTGGGGGAAGACAGAAAACTCAAATCCTGGGATAAATACGACACCAAGATATGATAATAAAACTTCGGCAAAAGTATTTTTCCTGTTTAAATTCCTCACAGAGGCGACAAAGACAAAGACACTGGTGTTAGATAGGGAAATAAGAGATGAGTGCTCTTATCACACTGACTTACATCAAAATTCCAAGTGTTTTTCCTGCAGCTCATTCCTTTGGGTTGGCTCATTAGTTCCGGAGGGGCTGCAGGAGAAAATGGCTGGCTGACAGAGGAGGAAGGGCACAGGCAGTAAGCCTAAGCTGTCCATTCCGGTGCAGTGATATATTACTAGGGAGGCAGCTCATTATACCAACAACATGGTCCCGGCTATCTGAGGACTTACAAGAAAGGAGGGTATAGACTATCAACTCCAATGATAGTCTATCTTGTTAAGAGTTAAGGCAAGGGCCAGCTGAGTGGCTCAGTTGGTTAAGAGCTTGCTCAAGAGACCGAGCTCTGAGCAACAGGTTGCCGGTTCAATTCTCGGCCCAAGCTGAGCTGCTGCTGAGCTGCCAACAGGGCAGGATGGCTCAGCTTAATAAAAAAAAAGAGTTAAGGCAAAAGAAGGTGCTGCTGTCATTGGCTGGACAGAATGGACGGTGCCATGTATAATGTCTTCCGCCTCCTGGAGGACGGAAACTCCTGGACTAAATATATGGAATCTGCATCTTGCCAGAGTTGTACTTAGCACCTTCCCTCAGAAAGAAATGACTTTGAAATCTGTATCTTCCACACTGGCTTTCCAGAGCCTGTTTATTTAACAACTCTAAGATGATAAAAAATGGCACTCACTGCTTAAGACCTGTATAACAAAAATCCTAGAAATTCTAATTGACTTAGGTTCCCAAATCCATGACCATATCTTCTTCCTCTTCTCTAATTTTTTTCTCTTTAATTAAAAGTTTATTGGGGGTGACAATTGTTAGTCAAGTTACATAGGTTTCAAGTGTACAATTCTGTAATACATCATCTGTGTATCGTGTGTGTTTACCACCCAGTCTCCTCTGATTTCTTCACTCAAAGCTATCTTCTTCCAAGGCCCTACTTCTGTGAGATCTTCACTGTAGCTTGGAATATATAGGTCTAAAGCACTATGTTCTTAGGTCTTATTTAAACATGTAGCTCAAACTCTTAACTCCCACAGATCTTTAGTCCTGAGAGTCTCTTTACCACTTCTCAGGGCTTCTTATCTCAGCTGCTGTTGGCACATATGCCTCTTAAACAAGGCACCCTGGATGGTTGGGATAGGCATTCAATTTCTCAATAGGGTAAAAATGAGGAACGAAAATCAACCAAATTTAGCTGAGGAAATAGAATTAAGGGGGTGGAATAATAAGAATGACTGTCCTGGAACTAGTAAGTCCATCTGAATTTCTTCTATAACCACTGGTCATAGACACAGCATGCTGAGAAGGTGGAGTTACAGAAAAAAGAAGCCACTAGAGGGAGAAAAGAACTTTTTATTCTCTAACCCCAAGCTCCTAGAGTAATGGTCAGGCATAAATAAAGTATCTGAATTCATTTTTTGGGTGACTTCATCATTTCTGTATTCCTTCATCCCCCCACCATCCCTAACACTGACATGCGTGAACAATTCTGAGCTCTGGTAGAGTTCTACTCCTTCTACTTGGTTCCCTAATGTTTATATCAACAGTCAAAAGCGCCTTCCATTCTGGTCCTGGCTGATACACACATCACAGATTACTTCCACACTAAGGAATTCTTCCTTGCTCAAAAGAGTGCCACTTACTGCTTAGGGAGTGCCCAGCAACAGGACAGGCAGAGCCATTCCTGGATGGAGATTCTGGAGTGGCATTTATCCAGAAGTTGTATCTGAGAACAACCCTAAATGATATTTCATTCCCAGATATAATCAGGCCCACATTAAATAGACAGCACAGGTAAGGCTAAGCCCTTCAAGTCAAGTTTAATTCTTCATTTTTTTTTAAACTTTGACCTGGGATTCTCGCCTAATTTATCAAACTTTCCGAGGACAGAAATTATTTTGCTACTTTCCCCAATATATATAGGATTTACAATATTTAGTGTTCTTAAATATGAAAAGCTACCTGTTGGAAAGGGATTATTAAAAGCCGGACTTGCTGCTGACATCACTTTTGACTCAGACTGGCAGATTTCCAGAAGCTGTAAAATCCTTAACCCAGTAGTAAAAACAAAGAAAGCTGCCATTTCTCTTTAGCATTCCAAAATATAAGCAGTATTGGTTTCATGCAGACCTTAGTTCATAGATATAACTTGCCCAATTGTGGGGGGTGGGAGGGAGGGCAGAGGAGGAGAGATAGCTGGGCATTATGCTATGGCTAACATGTCAAAAGCTCCTTTTTTCTGCTTTTCAATTCTTTCTTCCTTTTATCAATTTCAGCTAAGCCACTGTTCTTGCTGAGCGATCTATCAATCTTATGCATTCTTATAAAAAGCTTGGGGCTAAGTGGAAATAGTTGTCAGTGTATCTGGTGACAAGGAAGAAGAGGCCCTATCATGGGCCACGAGGGCCTATTTTTCGAAGAAGAATGGGGATCCAGGTGGCTCACAGAAAGCCTCTTTTCCTGGTGACCATTAAATACAACTCCCAGCTTCTAGAGCACTGACTTTCCAAAGTTCAGCCCTCTAAAATAACAGCAATGGTAGGGTTTTCAGGGTAGTCTGACTTTTTAACACAGAATTTATCTGTGATATTGTACAATTCCAACAGCACTAATGAGATCTTACCAAAATGTGTAACAGTGTTTCTACGTAAATGCATTTTCAGTTCCAATTTGGGACATGAGAACTCCACCTAACATTTTTCCTCCCCAAAGAAGCAAAATGAGTCACTCGCACCCAAAGGGAAAAGGAATTCTGGGGCAAGTGGGCTGTGCAGGTGCCTGATCTCATTCATCTACTCCCTTTTCCCAAAAGGACCTAAGGATTCATCTACTTTCATAATATTCTGCCAACACTACCTACGGCTTCCAAGATTGTTTTCCTCTTCCAGGACCACTAGGGAATTTATCTGAAATTTCCTAAGGGTTTTTAATGCTATACCAAGAATAATGTTCCCTCACTGGGTGTTTTTTTTTGAGGGCAGTGTCACTGGCCCTCGTATGTGGGACCCGTAAAATATGGAACGCTTCACTAATTTGCGTGTCATCCTTGCGCAGGGGCCATGCTAATCTTCTCTGTATCGTTCCAATTTTTTAGTATATGTGCTGCCGAAGCGAGTACCTCACTGGGTGTTTTTTAAAAAGATAACCCTAGGACAATACTAGCAAGTAAACATTAAAAAGTGGATAAAGAAAGCCAGGTAACGTTATAACCATTCCTCCTCCTTTCTTCTTTCTCCATTAGTCCAGCTCCTTAAAGGTCCTGCTTTGGATCAGTTCTAGGACAAAGTTAGTTGGAGGGCAACTGAACACGAGAGAGTAATTCTCATGCCTATGAGATGTTTCTGAACCATAATAAACTGAACGTTCTTTTTTTTTTGTTTTTTTTTTTGTTTTTGAGGGCAGTGTCACTGGCCCTCATATGTGGGACTGAACCAGGGCCACTGGCTTCCCAAGCCAGCACTTAACCACTGTGCCACCTGTTCGGCCCTGAATGTTCTTAAAACTAGGGTTTGTCTATCCTGTGATTCACTGTAGAAGTAGTTCTACCCTCAGCCAGTTCTAGGTACCTCTTCTTAGTGTGTGCTCTGCAGTTTCAAGTGCTGGACTTTGACAGACATCAGAAAAAAGATATGTGTACTTGTATTGTGTCGTGTGTGAGAGAAAGAGAACACAAGCATGAGTATATGAGGTGTGATCAAACAATATGGTGAATGTTTAAATAAAAAAACTTACTACAGTAAAAGACACACTGCCATTAATTCTCCTCAAAATACTCTCCCTTGCTTCGAACACACTTATTCCATCGTTCTTGCCACTTTCTGAAGCAGTTCTGGAAGTCTTCTTTTGTGAGTGTCTTTAGTTGAGCTGCCATGCTGCCTCAATGTCCTGAATCATTTTGACTTTGGGGAAGAGCCAGAAGTTGCTTGGTGGCAGATCTGGTGAGTAAGGTGGATGAGGACACACCTCATCATTTTTATTTGACAGAAATTGCCGTACAAGAAGCGGGTGTTGTCATGATGGAGGATGATTTACGGCACACTTTAAAACACACTTTCTCTCAACCGTAGCTCACACCTGACTGACTGAACCCAACAAGATGAAACTTGTCACTCACTGTTACTAAGGTTCGACGCGCTGCTTCCCATATTGAAGATCCCTGCCTTTCTGTTGGAGGCATTTGGCAGCAGCATTCACCATATTTTGTGATCACAATGGAAAGGCTCTGTCACACATCACTTCTGGTACAGTAATTTCTGTCAAATAAAAACATTACGGTGTGTCCTCATCCACCTTTCACCAAATCTGGCATGGTGTGACTTCTGGCTCTGCCTCAAAGTCAAAATGACCACAAAAGGTAAACGTTTGGAATTGATTCAGGATATCGAGGCAGCCACCACAGTACATACAACTAAAGACACTCCCGAAAGAGGACTTCCAGAGCTGCTTCAGAAAGTGGCAAGAACGGTGAGTGTATTTGAAGCGAGGGGAGTATTTTGAGAAGGATTAATGGCAATGTATTTCACTGTAACAAATTGTTAAATTTAAACATTCACCATATTGTTTGATCACACATTGTATATGCACAAGCGAATGTGTATGCATATGTGGGGACTAGGGAAAGTAGCACAAATGAAGTAAGAATACATGGAGTAGCTCAGTTGGTTAAGAGCTCGCTCAAGAGTGCGAGCTGAGCTCTGAGCAACAGCAGTTCGATGCCCAGTCTGAGCTGAGCAGCTGCTGAGCTGCCAACAGGTAGCAGGATGGCTCAGCTAAACAAACAAAACAAAACAAAACAAAAACCCTTTTGGCCGGCCGAGTGGCGCAGTGGTTAAGCGCTGGCTTGGGAAACCAGCGGCCCCAGTTCGGGTCCCACATATGAGGGCCAGTGACACTGCCCTCAAAAAAAAAAAAAAAAAAAAAGAATATATGGATTTATCACATGAAGATAATTTCTTTGTTGACAAAAGAAAAGCTGGGCCCATGTTTTTTTGACATTAGAATAAAAGCTGGGACTCCATAATATTGGGTTGCCATGATGCATTTTTGCAACAAAAAAACAGAAAAATACGTCATGACTTTTCTGACAGCCTAAAAAATACATCCTAAAACTCCTGCGATGATCTGAAAAAAAGAATATTTTTTTCCTCCTAAAATGGCCCTAAAATTACAGTGAAAGTGTATATTAACTCTTTTTTTTTTTTTTGAGGGCAGTATCACTGGCCCTCATATGTGGGATCCGAACCGGGGATGCTGGCTTCCCAAGCCGGCGCTTAACCACCGCACCACTCGGCCAGCCCTAACTCACTTTTGGTTGGGGTATCAGCTCAATAGTGCCTCCTCTATCCAGAAAAGACCACTTATCTTAAGGGTAAGAACTATGATTGTCTGTAGGCTAAGCCAATTTCTGAAGCACCTAGTTTCATTAGGAAATGAGAGGGATTTAGGGTCAAGCCAGATGGCACAGCTATGTCTTCTTTCAAGAAATGTTAGGATGAAAGACATCCTCTCCTTGGAATATATTCCATTTTCCTAGCTTAGTTTCTGAGCAGACCTCTCGCTGGAGGCAGCGGAGCCAAGCCCTACCTCCGTCTAGCACTCATGTCCACGGGCTCATCATTGATGTTTTCTTTGCCTGGCCGTCCAGCAGTCCTGCTGTCTCCATGAGGCCGCAGGTTCCCATTGAGCTTCTCTTCATAGCCCTTGACGCCACTGCCATCCTGTTTGGTGGGTAACTCGTGCGGCACCTCAAGATTTGCCAAATCCTTCCGTTTGAGCAGTGCCAACATTTTCAGGCGTTCCATGGCCTCATGACCCTCCATTTTCAGTCGCTTAGCCAGGACATCATCTCGCTCATCTGCTGGGTCCAGGCTCCGCTTCAACAGATTCAGGCGAAGAGCGTCTTCTGTCATTCTATCCATCCTATAGCAAGAAAACTACAAGTCAGATCAGAATAAAGTGCCTTCCATAGTTTGTAAAGAGAGTGCGGGTGGTAAAGGTATTAAGAAGCATAGATATATACATGGAAGTTCAGAGGTAACTCAGCTAACTTTCTATCCTATATCTTCCAAGAAACTAAAGAAATTACAAATACTGTCTAGTCATTGAGGTCTTTACTGTCTAGATTCCTGAAACCAAACACCACACTCACCTGGATGATCCATTAAGAGCCTACATCTCTCAAAAAAGAAAAACCTTCTTCTGTGACTGGCTTTTTGTGCATGCATGCTCAAAGTCAGATGCTTTGGCTTTACTCTCAGATCAAATTTGTCTCCTAGGAAAGACTCTTTTGTTTTTTTTTTGTTTTTTTTTTAGAGGGCAGTGTCACTGGCCCTCATATGTGGGACCCGAACTGGGGCCGCTGGCGTCCCAAGCCAGTTCTTAACCACCACGCCACTCGGCCAGCCCAAGAAAAGACTCTTATGAATCGTATGTCCCTCAGGTCACGCACACTATCTTAAATTGGCCCATCTTGTGAATGGGGAAATGTGGAGAAAGATGATTAGACAAAGGGCACCTAACAGGAAGCCTCAGTTGTCTGAATACAGCGAGGACCAGAGGGGCCCACTGTTGTTTGACCTCAATTCTATACAGATGCAGATTCAATATCATAAGATACTTGGCTTTGCATAATGAAGAACTCAGGTGCTTAGGCTGATGAAGAGGTAATATTTACTCATGCAGCAAAAGTATTAAAGGCAAGCTAATCATCATTTTCCCTTCTCACTTTGTTTTTTTACACTAACAAAATCTAAATGCGGAATGTCTCCAACACTTTTATATTCAGGGCTGTTTTTCTGGTAGGAAATAGCAATGAGGCAGTGGAAAGAAAAATTTTTGAGTCATAGAAACATAGGTTCTAACTGCTACTTACTTTTACAAGGACAAACATTTATTAAGTTACTTTACCTCCCCAAGTCTCAATTTCATCTGTAAAAATGGGCACTTACATATATTTTGCCACAATAACATTTTTAAAAAAAAAAATCCAGTGTAGGGCCGGCCGAGTGGCGCATTGGTTAAGCGCTGGTTTTGGGATGCCAGCGGCCCCGGTTCGGATCCCACATGAGGGCCAGTGACACTGCCCTCTACAGCTAACAACAGCTCCACCAGGAGCTGGGCTGTGCGAGCCCTGGTGATGGTGTGGGCTGCAGCCCCTGCTGCAGTGGGCTGCCACAGGCTGCAGTGAGTGGCCCGCAGCCAGCGTGAGCGGCTGGCAGCCAAGCGTGAGCTGCCAATAGCCGCGATGAGCGACATCCAGAGGCCAGAGACCGATCTGCCTCATCCGGGAAGAGCGCAATGACGATACCAACAGTGAAGCAACATCCTCCGCAACTAAACTGAAGAACAAGAAGACGGCAACTTGTCTGTTCCCCTTCCCCGATTCCCCAACGCTGTTCCCCTGCACCAATTCCCCAATAAAATCTTAAAAAAAAAAAAAAAAATCCAGTGTAACAGAGACTGATTAAAAATGGCACAAGTGGGCTGGCCGAGTGGCCCATTGGTTAAGAGCTGGTTTGGGACGCCAGCGGCCCCAGTTCGGATCCCACATATGAGCGCCAGTGATACTGCCCTCTAAAAAAAAAATGGCACAAGTGATCCTTTTGGGGTGATGGAAATGTTCTAAAACTGGATTGTGGTGATAGATGCACAAGTCTGTAAATTTACTAAAAAAATAAAATCACTGAATCATACACTTAAGTTATACTCCAGTAAAGCTGTAAAAATAATATTCAATGTAAATTTGTCACACAAAAATTCCTCTACATGAAGCAAAACAAAAATTCTGTAAAATGAATGTTGTATGTTGTCTTTTAAAGCCTAGCCAACCTTTTTTGTTTCTTTTGGGCTACTAAGTGGTAACGGCCAGTATTTCTTAAGTAGCTACTTAAAAGCCAAACATGCTACTAGGCACTTTATCACATGTTCTTATTTAACTTCTCCTCAACAAATTACTAAGAGGTATTTTCCTTGCTTTACATGGGAAAAAGTGTCAAATCAACTATTCCAAGACTGCAAAGCTTATAGATAGTAAGTCTGGAATTCCAATGCTAGTCTAGCTCACTTCAAAAATTTATTATGCAGTACATCTCCCTGCTCAGAGCAAGGTAATCTTAGGGAGCATTGTTGTATAGCGCTGTGTTTAAACATCCATCCATCCCTGCATTTCCCCCAATCCCAAATATTAAGTACATACTATATGCCAAGTTCAGGGTTAGGTGCTGGGAATAAAGGTGAAGAAAAAAAAAAAAGATTAGTTCACTGTCTTTAAGCCATTTAATTTGGATAGAAGATAGATGTGTATGCATATAACTATATACTTGGAAGTTCACAAAACTTTCTCTGCCTTCCTATATCCTGCTTTTCTTTCTCGTATTTCAGTGAAGGGACTTCAACTCATCCAGAGGCAAAAGCTAAAACCTGCGGAGCATACTTGACTTTTCCTGACTCTTACACCTAAGTCACTAAGTACAAACAATTCCACTCTCTTCTTCTGAGTGGGAAGGAGAAACGAGTGGCGTGTTGCTGCTGGCAGCCACCTTGTGAGCACGCAGGAAGGCAGCTTGCTGCAGCAGAGCACCGAGATCGGAGCTAATTACACAGCTGTGCCACCAGATCAAACTACCCGAAAACTCGACTCTGGGTTCTTGTTACATAGGCCAATAAATTCCCTTAATTTAAGTCAGTGTGAGCTGGGTTTTCTACTCCTCAAACTGTAAATATCCTAACAGAAAACTTATAAGTACCAATGCAAAATCATGGTGAAGCTGTCCAATAGAAAGGTAGATACACTGCACACAGGCAAAAGAACCTGAGCTCAGGCCAGAATTAGAGATGAATATTTGAACATGAAAAGGAGGTAATTCAAGTAATACATGAGTATGAGTGAAACAACCCAGAAAAAGATGAACATACAGTCAGAAGGAAAAGGGCCAAAGAGAACCTCGGGCAATAATTCCATTTCAGGGTTGGTTGGTCAGAGAGCTGGGG
The DNA here is from genome assembly GCA_033961575.1 of Aselliscus stoliczkanus. Taxonomy (NCBI): domain Eukaryota; kingdom Metazoa; phylum Chordata; class Mammalia; order Chiroptera; family Hipposideridae; genus Aselliscus; species Aselliscus stoliczkanus. Next base: position 105,877,493 of record CM066739.1, read on the forward strand.
AAAAACTAGGAAAGCATGACATGTTAATACATTAAAGCAGAGTTTCAAGAAGAGAGTTAATTGTGTCTCACAATTACAGCAAAAACATGCCCAGCTTTAAATGTACTGTTGACTGTTGTAAAAAATAAGAATGACCAGATGGGAACGCAGCTCTAGACCCATGCTTGTCAGGTTTTCAACATTCTTACTCCTCAAACCAAAATCGAAGTCTGCAGAAAGACTCAGGGGATCCTGAGGGAAGAGTAGAGCAAAATGAATTACCATCTACTGAGCTCCTGATATTTATTGAGTATTGTACAAGGTCCTATATGTTTGTTCTCATTTAATCGCATCAGAGTAACAGAAATTTAAATTGCCAGCTAAGATAAAAAACCTCCAATTTTCAAAACTGACGATAGTAAGCCTATAAATAATAAAACATGACTTTAAAAGTTTAAAGTAATAATAGTCTAAAAGACCGTGTTACTTCATGAGAAGTTCTCGGTTTGTGCTGAACAAGACAAAGCAGTCCTTACAAAGCAAAAGTGTTTCTCTAACACATAAAAAGTAAGTTTTAAAACAGTATTTTGGTTTCAAGATATTAAGTAGCAATGAAAGTACTTTTGGTTACTTTGTCAGAAAATAACCAAAACCTACTTATTTATTATTAGTTTCAGGTGTACAAAGCCATGTAATAGGCATTTACACCCCGCACAAAGTGATACCTCCCCAATCTACTACCCCTCTGACATCGTATATAGCTGTTACAATTGCATTGACTCTATTCCCTATGCTGTATTCCACATCCTGTAAAAAAATATTTATAGGGCCAGCGGAGTGGCACGTTAGTTAAGAGTTGGTTTTGGGATGCCAGCGGCCTTGGTTTGGACCCCACATGAGGGCCAGTGACACTGCCCTCTACAGCTAAGATGGTGAACAACAGCTCCACCTGGAGCTGGGCTGTGCGAGCCCCAGCGACGGTGTAGGCTGCAGCCCCTGCTGCAGTGCGCTGCCATAGGCTACAGTGAGTGGCCGGCAGCCAGCGTGAGCTGCCAATAGCCGCCGTGAGTGACCATCCAGAGGCCGGCGACTGATCTGTCTCATCCGGGAAGAACGCAATGACGATGCCAACATGGGCCAGTGAAGCAACGTCCTCCGCAACTAGACTGAAGAACAAAAAGACAGCAACTTGGCTGTTCCCCTTCCCTGGTTCCCCAGCGCTGTTCCCCTCTCCCAATTCCCCAATAAAATCTTTAAAAAAAACAAAAAAACAAAACAAAACTATATATATATATATATATATATAAAATACTTTACATTCAATATTATTCCACTTCAGCTTTAGGCATACAGAGCAGTAGTCAGGCATCTACACACACTAGGAAGTGATCTCCCTAATATGTCCAGTGCCCATTTGGCACCTTAAATAATCTTTACAACATTACTGATTATATTCCTCAAACTGTATTTCATATCCCCATGACAATATTGTAACTACTAATTTGTGCTTTTTTTTTTTTAAGATTTTATTGGGGAATTGGGGGAGGAGAACAGCATTGGGGACTCAGGGAAGGGGAACAGACAAGTTACTGTCTTTTTGTTCTTGAGTCTAGTTGCGGACGATGTTGCTTCACTGGCCCATGTTGGTATCATCATTGCGCTCTTCTGGGATGAGGCAGATCCATTGCCGGCCTCTGGCTGGTCGCTCACCGTGGCTATTGGCAGCTCACGCTGGCTGCCGGCCACTCACTGTAGCCCATGGCGGCCCACTGCAGCAGGGGCTGCAGCTTACACCGTCGCTGGGACTTACACAGCCCAGCTCCAGGTGGAGCTGTTGTTAGCTGTAGAGGGCAGTGTCACTTGCCCTCATATGTGGGACCCAAACTGGGGCCGCTGGCATCCCAAGCCAGCGCTTAACCACCGTGCCATTTGGTTGGCCCTAATTTGTGCTTTCTAATCCCCTTACCTTCTCCCCCAATCTCCCCTCCCGTCTAGCAACCATCAGTTTTTTTCCCCCTATATTGTTGAGTCTATTTGTTTTGTTTGTTCATTTATTGTTCCTTAGATTCCACTATTTTCATTTGTTTCCATTATTTTTTCTAACTGATTTCTCTCCCTCTGACCCATCCTCTGAATAGCTGCAATGTAAAGCTGAGAATTTTACTGCTGTACACATTGAAAAGATTGCATGTTCTGTTCATTATAAAACATTTCAGGGCCGGCCAAGTGGCGCATTGGTTAAGAGTTGGCTTGGGACGCCACCTCTAAGCAGCAGGGCTCTGGTTCGGATCCCACATTAGGGCCAGTGACGCTGTGCCCTCTCCAGCTAAGATGGTGAACCTGGAGCTGGGCAACTGTGAGTCACCGACGATGGTGTAGGCTGAGCAGAGCTGCAATGGGCTGATGTAAGCTCCTGTGAGTGGCTGGCAGCCGGCATAAGCGGCTGACAGCTGGTATGAGCTGTCATCCAGTGGCCGGCGACCGATCTGCCTCACTTGGGAAAAGCACAATGATAATACCAACATGGGCCAGTGAAGGACGTCCTCCACAACTAGACTGAAGAACAAAAGGACAGCAACTTGTCGGTTCCCCTTCCCCGATTCTCCAATGCTGTTTCCCGATTCCCCAACACTGTTCCCGATTCCCCAATGCTGTTCCCCTCCCCCAATTTCCCAATAAAATTTTAAAAAGGAAAAAAAAATACAGTAAAGTATTTCAAACATGGAGGTAACAGGATAATAAACAAAGGTCAAATCTTAATATTTTGCCATTTTATTTTTCAATTCAGCTTTTTTTTATTTTTTATTTTTATTTTTATTTATTTATTTTTTTGAGGGCAGTGTCACTGGCCCTCATATGTGGGACCGAACCAGGGCCACTGGCTTCCCAAGCCAGGGCTTAACCACCACGCCACTCGGCCGGCCCTAATTCAGCTTTTTATTTTGAGATAATTATACATTCCTATGAAGTTTTAAGAAATAATACAGAAGGATTCCATGGACCCTTTACCTAGCTTCCCCCCAATGGTAACATCTTGCAAAACTATATGATATCAAAACCAGGATATCAACATTGATGTCATCTACAGATATTAGTCAGATTTCCCCAGTTTTACTTGTATTCATTTGCGTGTATTTAGTTCCACACAATTTTATCATGCCTGTAGGTTCATCCACCCACCAGTGAGGATACAGAACAGCTCCACCCCTTCAAAGATCCCCCATGCTGCTCCTTTATAACTGTATCTCCCTTTCCCCACCCCTTCCCAGCCACCCAAGCACACCCTAAATTTTGGTGATCACTAATCTGTTTTCCATATCTAAATTTTTGTCTTTTTCAAACTATTATATAACTGGAATCATATACAGTATACAACTTTGGGACTGGTTTTTTTCACTCAGCAGGATTCCCTTGAGAGCCACCCATGTGTGGCCTGTACTAAGTCTGTTCCTTTTTACTGCTGAATCCTGGTCCATGGTGTGGATGAAGCGCATTTACTCATTTGCTGAAGGACTGCTGATGTTGTTTTTAGTTTTCTGCTGTAACAAATAAAGCTGCTACAAACATCCACATACAAATTTATGTAGGAACATAAGTTTTCATTTATCTGGGATAAATGCCCAAGAATGTGACGGCTGAGTCATGTGGCAAATGAATGTTTAGTTTTATAAGAAAATGCCAATGTGTTTTCCAGAGTAGTGGTACCACCACCCACCTCCACAAGCAATGTTTAAGAAGTTCAGTTTCTTTGTACCCTCCCTCACTAGCATTTGATGTTGTGCTGTTTCTCATTTGAGCCGTTCTGATAGGTGTGTGGGGATGTCTCAGTGTGGTTTTCGTTTGTATTTCCCCAATGGCTGGTGACATCGTTTTGTGTTTACTGCCATCGGTAAAACCTCTTTTGTGAAACTTCTGTTCAAGTTTTTTGCCTGTGTTCTAATTGAATTGATTTTTTTTACTGTTGAGTCTTGAGAGTGCTTTACATATTCTAGACACTAGTCATTTGTCATATATGTGGCTTCCAAATTTATCTTTAGTGAAATTAAATATTACAGATACAGTTGAAGCACCCGGTATAACTTTATCCCCAAACTATTCTCTATCTTCCCTCCTCCTTCCCTCCCCAGAGAAAGGCATTTTGATGGATTTATTGTCATTTTCATGAATATTTTTATAAGTTTATTTCATATATATCCATAATATGTAGTATAGTTTGTGTACTTTTATAAATTATATATATATATATATATATATATTAAAGATTTTATTGGGGATTTGGGGGCGGAGAATGCAACTAAGACTGAACTCAGCACCTTGAGCTGAGCTGCCGCCCGGATGGCTTAGTGAATAGAGCGTGTGCTCTTAACAACAAGGCTGCTGGTTCGACTCCTGCATGGGATGGTGGCTATGCCCACCCACAACTAAGATTGAACATAGCACCCTGAGCTTAGAGGCCACGAGCTGCCGATGGGAAGCCAGATGGTGACTGGCGCCCTCCACAACGAAGATTGAAGAACAACAACTTGGCTGGTCCCCTCCCCCAGTTCCCCAACACTGTTCCCCTCCCCCAATTTCCTAATAAAATCTTTAATAAAAAAAACAATGACATGCACATGTCTCACGTATATTATACATAAATATATACACACACACGTAAGCGTACAGAATAATAGTCAAAGAGTTTAAGCTTAAGAGTCAGGCTTCCTAATTCTGTATCCTAGCACTTGTCACCAGTTCGATTCCCACTTGGGCTGGAGCTTAGCTGCCGCAGAGCTGCCAACAGATGGCAGGGTAGTCCAGCTAAGAAAAAAAAAAAAAAAAAAGAGAGAGAGAAAAAAAATATGGAAAAGCGATGGTATGTATTACAACATAGATGGATCTTGAAACATTATGTTAAGTGAAGGAAGCCAGTCATAAAAGGCAATATATTGTATGATTCCATTTATATGAAGAATCCAGAACAAGCCTGGAATAAAATGGAAACAGAAGGTAGGTTAGTGGTAACCTAGGGCTGAGGAAAAGGGCAAAATGGGGAATAACTGCTAATGGGTAGAGGGTTTCTTTTTTGGAGTGATGAAAACAGTCTAATCTTAGATTATGGTGATAGCTGCACAACTCTGTTAATATACTAAAACCACTAAAGTGTACACGTAAATGGATGGATATTATATCCATTGTGAAATATATCTTAATAAAGATGTTACAAAATACAATGGATGATATTAACTGCACGTTTGATATTACAGAAAAAGATTGGTGAACCAGAAGACATAGCAATGAAAATCATGCAAAATCAAACAAAAAGAAAAAAAATAAAAAGAGCATCAGGAGACTAGGGAACAACTTTAAGCAGCCTAATATACAGGTAACTGGAGTCCCTCAACGAATGGAGAGTGGACAGAAAAAATATATGAAGAAATAATAACCAAAAGTGAATAAACGATGAAAACTATAAACATACAAATCCAAGAAGCTCAAGAAACAAAACTATACTAAGGGATGTCATAATCAAATGGCTCAAAACTACAAAAAAATCTTAAAAGCAGTGGGGAGAGGGTGGGGGTGGTAACATGTTATATGAAGACAAGAATAACATCAGATTTTTTGTTGGAAACAATGCAAAAGAGAAGACAGCCATTTTTTTTTTTTTTTTTAGAGGGTAATGTCACTGGCCCTCACATGCAGAATCCGGGCCACCAGCGTCCCAAGCCAGATCTTAACCACCACGCCACTCGGCCGGCCCAACAGCCACATCTTTAAAATACTGAAAGACAAAAACTGACAACCTAGAACACCATACCGGTCAAAATGTCTTTTTTTTTTTCTTTAAAGATTTTATTGGGGAATTGGGGGAGGGGAACAACGTTGGGGAATTGGGGAAGGGGAACAGACAAGTTGCTGTCTTTTTGTTCTTCAGTCTAGTTGTGGAGGACGCTGCTTCACTGGCCCATGTTGGTATCGTCATTGCGCTCTTCCCGGATGAGGCAGATCAGTCGCCGGCCTCTGGATGGTCGCTCACCGCGGCTATTGGCAGCTCAGACTGGCTGCCAGCCACTCACGCTGGCTGCTGGCCACTCACTGTAGCCTATGGCAGCCCACTGCATCAGGGGCTGCAGCCTACACCGTCACTGGGGATTGCACAGCCCAGCTTCAGGTGGAGCTGTTGTTAGCTGTAGAGGGCAGTGTCACTGGCCCTCATATGTGGGATCCGAACCGGGGCCGCTGGCTTCCCAAAACCAGCTCTTAACCAATGCGCCACTCGGCTGGCCCTAAAACGTCTTTTAAAAACAAGTCATTTTAGGGCCGGCCGAGTGGCGCGGTGGTTAAGCGCTGGCTTGGGAGGCCAGCGGCCCCGGTTCGGGTCCCGCATGTGAGGGCCAGTGACACTGCCCTCAAAATAAAACAAAAAAAACCCCACACACAATAAAAACAAGTCATTTTAATTTTCTTTTACCAATCTTCTCCTTTACAATTTATATTAATTTATATCTGAAAAGTTCCTCTAATTATGGTCTCAAGGGTTATTTTGTCTGTTATTAATATGTGGACACCAACTTTCTGGTTAGTGTTACCTAGAACATCTTTTTCCTTTTTCCTTTTTTTTTTTAGCTGAGGCATCCTGCCACCTGTTGGCAGCTCAGCTCGGGCTGGGCATCGAACTGCTGTTGCTCAGAGCTCAGCTCGCAATCTTTAGCGAGCTCTTAACTAACTGAGCCACTTGGCCGGCCCTTCTTTTTCCATTCTTAACTTCAACTTCTGTACCTTTTTGACAGTATTAGCCTGGATTTGTTTTTCCCTTCAATCTGATAATGTTTCTTCAACTGGCTAGTTTAGTTCATTTACATTTATCATGATTACTAATATATCTGGTTTTACTTCTACCATATTCAGTTCATTGTACTACCTTGCTTGTTCTGTGCTTTTTCCTCTGTCTGACTTATTTCACTGAGCATAATGCCCTCAAGGTCCATTCATTTTGTCACTAATGGCAAGATTTCCTTCCTTTTTATGGCTAATATTTGTGTGTGTATGTGTGTATTTTCTTCACCCATTCATCTACCGATGGGCACTTTGGTTGCTTGCATGTCTTGGCTACTGTAAATACTGCTGCAAAGAACTTAAGAGACATATCTTTTCGAGTTAGTGTTTTCATTTCCTTCAGATAAATACCCAGAAGAGGAATTACTGGATCGTATCATAGTTCTATTTTTAATTTTCTAAGGAACCTCCATACTGTTTTCCATAGTGGCTGTACCAATTTGCAATCCCACCAACAGTTCACGAGGGCTCCCTTTTCCCCAGCACTCATTTTTTGTCTTTTTGATAACAGCCACTCTAACAGATGTGAGGGGACATCTCACTGTGGTTTTGATTTGCATTTCCCTAATGATTAGTGATGTTAAACACCTTTTCATGTAACTGTTGGCCATCTGTATGTCTTCATGACCTTATATTCTTACTCTCCTTTACCAATTTCTTCTTATCTTCCTAACTTCTAACTGCAGGTGTCCCCTTTGGATCAATCTTTTCCTTCATTTGCACTCACTCCCTACATAAGCTCATCTATTCCTATGGCTCTGAATAGCATCATTAAGCTAATCCTCAAATTTATGTTCCCTAGGGCCGGCTGAATGTCTCAGTTGGTTAAGAGCTCCCTCAAGAGTGTGAGCTGAGCTCTGGGAAACAGCAGTTCGATCCCCAGCCCAGGCTGAGCTGCCAACAAGTGGCAGGATGGCTCAGCTGAAAAAAAAAAAAAAAGTTATGTTCCCAGCCCTCATCTCTCCTCTAATATTCTCTCTATATAGTCAGCTGCCTGACATCTTCCTTTGGTCTAACAGGCATTTGATGAAATTATGTCCAAAACTGAATTCCTGAACTCCCCAGATAAAAACTTTCTCTTCCACTAGTGTTTCCCACCCACCTCAGTAAATGACACCACCATTCATCAAACTGCTCAAAACCAAACACTTTGGAGTCATTCCTGGTTCCCTTTTCTCACCTTAGACATGCATTCTATCTGTAAATTCTGTCAGCACTATCTTCCAAATAGATTTTAAATCTGACCCCTTCTTACCACTTTCATGTTATCCTAGCCCAAGCTATCATCATCTCCTGCCTAGACTACAGAAATTCTTTTTTCAAACTCTGCTTCCAAGCATGCCCCTCTTCAGTCTATGTTCCATAAAGAAACCAGAAGGATCTTTCTAAAATTTAAGTCATGTCATATCAACTCCTTTGCTCCAAATATCTTAATGGCATCTGTGGTAGTTTACACTGTTCCCCCAGATTCTTTGAAACTCTTCACATCAAGAGTTGGGGGTGTATGTCCTCTCCCCTTGAAGCTGGGTGGGTCTGTGACAGCTTCGAGCAGTAGAGTACAGCAGAAATGGTGGTGGGGGCCTCCCCCACTGGGTCATAAAAACAAGACAGCTTCTGCCTTATCTGCTGGGACACTGAAGGCTGGAGGCCTGAACTGCTTCCTGAGAAGTACAACTACCCCGAGGCCACTGGGCTGTGAAGAAGCAAAGCTTCAGAGAGAGGTCACATATGGACACTTCAGATGGCAGTCCTATCTTTGAGTTATTGCAGCCCAGGCACCAGAAATTAAGTGAATGAGCCCTCAGATGATTCCAGGCCCCTCCACGCAACATATCTTCCCAGTTCTTGCATCTTCTCAACTGAAGCCCCAGACACTGTGAAGCAGGAAGCCATCATCACCATGCGCGATTCAAATTAATTTCTGGCCGACAGAACCCAAGAGCATAATAAAACAGTGTCTTGAGTCACTAAACGTTGGGGTCATTTGTGACACCGGAACAGCATCCAGAGTCTTCAGCACAGTCTCTAAGGCCCTACATAATCAGTCCCCCTACAGTGAGCTTGATGTTTCCTTAATCCCCTCCCAGCATACACTTTCCAGTCATTTAGCCTCCTCGTTCTCCCAATAGCACATGGCTTGCTCCTTACTCCCGTCAGATATCGGAAAGCCTTTCCTTTATCTAATGCATCTATTAAGGAAGGGAACAAACAAATCCAAAACACAGCACTTTCCATCATTACTCTGTGACCCTCTCTTACAATGCTTTGCTTACTCTTCATGGTAATTATTACCACCTGATAATATTATTATATATTTGGACTGCTTGGTCTGTTTCCCACCCACTAAAATGTACATTCCTTGGGATTTGTTCTGTTTTCTATTCAGCGCTTGGCCCATAATACAATACTACCTGAAGAGAGGACCATATTCTATATTTTTAGATATTCTATTTGGTCCTTTTAAGAAATATGTCTCCCCCAAAGTATTTTTCTTATCTTTTCAAATCTTTGCATTTAATAGTTTAAATATCCTTATTTTACAGACTACAGTGAATGGATGTATTATCTGAAATTCTCAATTCCTTCTGCTTTTTATATCTGTGACTATTGTTCATGGTAAATGAATTGTTTCCCTGTGTTTTTCATCAGTTTTTAATTGTGAGCCTTGTCTTCATTGGGACTTTATCTGTAGGAATCTTGTGTGGGTCAGACTGTGGACCTATTTCTCCAAAGCAGTTTTTCATGTGCTTCTGCCAGTTACCCCAAGGGTAACTGGGGTTCTGGATTTCTTTTTCTTTTTCTTTTTTTTTGATTTCTTGGCTTGGAGAATTTCAGATGAAAATAATTTAAATCCATATGTGAGTAGGCCCATACTTAAATTTTCAGGGGCTATTCCCACTCACCCCTAGTCAGAGCCCAGGCTGACACAGAACTGTTTCTTTGAATTAGAGGATGGAATTTTTTATGGTCTTTTCCTTTCCCTGAGCAGGAGTCTTTAAGGTGCCCAGCCTTCAACAGGGGCTCTCATCTCTTAACTGCTCCATCAGGCCTCAAGCTTTGTCTCTGAACCCCTCATGAGCATGAAAATCAAGTCTTTCAGTTACTAAGACTAGAACAGCTCCCAAAGCCGCCACGCCACAGCATTAAGTCATACGCACGCTGAGGATTTTCCTTATTTCTTTCAGGCTCAGATATACATTTAAAAGGAAATTTGGTTTTTTTTTTCTTAAGTTTGTTATATTTTATCCAGCATTACTAGGTGTCTTTTAATGGAAATGCAGAGTTTTAAGGTAATATGGTCTGCCATACTTCAGATTCAAAAATGATGACCTGGAAGTTTAACATTTCTTTTGTTTGTTTGTTTTTTTGAGGGCAGTGTCACTGGCCCTCATATGTGGGACCCGAACCGAGGCCGCTGGCTTCCCAAGCCAGCACTTAACCACCGAGTCACTCGGCCGGCCCGAGTTTAACATTTATTTTCATAGTAACTAGTTCAGTCTTTTTTCAGAGCAGATAGGTCTCTCAGCTTAAAACAAACAAAAAACAACTCCACAGACTACTAACTGCAAAGAGAAAAATATACCTTAACAATGGAGAGAGATCTTGCTGTCACCTTAACCCAGAGATTAAATTTGACAGTGCACACAGTGAGGCAATTGGGTATTACGTACCTCCTGATGTGATCTCTATGTGATCGCTATGAAGTACACAGTATCTCCCACATGAGGTGTTTTTGCCAAAAACATAACCTTTATACTGAAGTCCAGTTTACAGAAAATACAGAGAATCAGAGAACAAACTAAGTGAAACCATATGGAAACAATCTGATAAATCTACAATGTAGAACACGTTGCAAATCAATGAGCCTGGTCTCTTCAAACGTTGATATAGGGGCCGGCCGGGTGGCACTGTAGTTAAGCGCTGGCCTGGGAAGCCAGTGGCCCAGGTTCGGGTCCCACATCTGAGGGCCAGTGACACTGCCCTCCAAAAACAAAAATACAAAAACAAAAAAAAGTTGATATAAAAAGGGGAGAGGGAGTGAAGACTGTTCTAGATTAAGAGACACTTACCAGACATACCAAGTGCAGTGCATGGTATCTGACTGGATCTTGGTTTAAAGAGTAAAGCTACAAAAGTAATTATGGGGAACGGGAAATTCCAAATGAACTGGGTATATTAGATAATATTAGAAAATTAGTGTTCATTTTGTTAGGTGTGATAATGGAATTGTGGTTAAACAGGAAATTGGCATTTTATGGAGAAGCAACTGTGTTTTGTTTTAACAAATGATCACAAACTTGGTGGCTTAAACAACACAAATCTGTTGCCCTACAGTGAAAGCCCGAAGTCTGAAATAGGTTTCATTGGGCTAAATTCGGGGCATCGGCAAAGCTTCCACATTCCTTGTGGAGTTTTAGAAAAGAATCAGTTTTCTGCCCTTTTCCATCTAGAAACTGCCTGCATCCCTTCGCTGTTGGCCATTTCTCCATCTTCAAAGCAAAGTCGTCAATGTTGGGCCCACTCCTCCTCATGTTGCCATCTTTCTGACTCTCTTCTGCCTTTTTCCATTTTAAGGACCCTTGTGATTGATTACACTGGGCACACCTGGATTATCCTAAATAATCTCCACATGTTAAGGTCAGCTGATTAGCAATCTTAATTGCATCTGCTATTTTAATTCCCCTTCACCATGCAACTAACATGTTCACAGGTTCTGGGAATCAGGATGTGGACATCTTGGGGGGGAAGGAGCATTACTTTGCCTAACACAGGAATCTTCAGTATTTAAAGGTAAAATATAAAAATTGTGTTGAAATGGTTCAGGGAAAATGCATATATGCTACATAGCAAAAATGACAAAACATTCATTGTTGACTCAATATGGTAATTACACAGCCATTCATTGTACTATTCTTTTTTTTTTTTTGAGGGCAGTGTCACTGGCCCGCATATGTGGGCCCCGAACCGGGGCTGCTGGCTTTCCAAGCCAGCGCTTAACCACTGCGCCACTCGGCCGGCCCTTATTGTACTATTCTTTATATTGTTCTATATATTTAAACATTTTCAATTTTTTAAAATTTACACGTTTTTTTTTTTTTATTTTTTGAATTCTGGTCCAACCATTTATTTCCAATATGACCCTGGGGCAAGTTATTTGGACTCTCTGGGTCTCAGTTTTCCCATCGATGTTACTTCCTAATTGTGCGTATTTAGTGTGTGCTGTATGCAAAGCATTTTGGGTAGTGTCTGGCCAGTAGTAAGTTCTCAGTGAACATTAACCAAATGAAGTTTTGTCATTTGCATATTCAGCTACTTTATCTTTTAGCTTTTTTGCATTCAGGGACCGGAGGGAGTTGTTTTTACATTTAATTTTTTAATCCCTTAGGAGTTCATTTTGATATATGCTTATAAGGTGAAGTACTAACTTGGAGATTTTTCTAATGGGCATTCTTTTTCTTTTACTTTTTAAAATTTTTTTATTGTGAAATAAATATATATATTTTTAAATTAGTTTCCGGTGTACAACACAGTGCAATAGCTATACTTTTTTTTTTTTTTTTTTTTTGAAGGCAGTGTCACTGGCCCTCATATGTGAGACTGAACCGGGGCCGCTGGTAATAGTTATACTTTTTACCCTTCGAAGTGACAACCCTCCTCCCCCAATTCACCAACCCATTCCTCCCCTCCATATCATACATATCTATTACAATTCCTTTTACTCCCTTCCACAGTATACTCCACATTCTGTGACTATCTATATATTCCATTACAGTTGGCATACAACATCAGCTTCAGGTGTACAGTGCAGTGATCAAGCCTCTACTCCATCCATGAAGTGGTCTCCCTAACAAGACATGTGACCATCTGACACCCCTCATCCCCACCCACCTCCCAACTAGCAACCATTAGTTTTCCCTCTATATCTATGAGACTGTTTACTTTGCTCATTCATTTAGGTTTTCAGATTCCACATATAAGTGAGATCATATGGTATTTGTCTTTCTCTAACTGACTTATTTATCTTAACATAATAGTCTCTAGGTCCATCTATATCGTTACAAATGGTACGATTTCATTCTTCTTTATAGCGGTGTAATACTCCATTGTATAAATGTACCAGTTTCTTAATCCATCATCTACCGATGGGTATTTCGGTTATTTCCAAGTCTTGGCTATTGTAAATAGCGCTGCAATAAACATAAGGGTGCATATATTTTTTTTCGAATTAGTGTCTTGGATTCTTCTGGGTGGATACTCAGGAGTGGAATTGCTGGGTCATATGGTAGTTCCATTTCCATTTTTTTGAGATACCTCATACTGATTTCCATAATGGCTGCACCCATCTGCAGTCCCACCAATAGTGCACCAGAGTTCCCTTTTCTCTACAACCTCGCCAGCACTTGTTGTTTTCATTAAAAAAAAAAAAAACAAAAAAAACAAAAAAACAGACTCCTTGCTCAAAAGGAAGCCTTTAATTTGACCACAGAGAACAGGACAGTAACGTGGCAGAAGAATTTGGATAGTGTGTGACATTCACCCAAGCAGTATTTTTTTTTTTTTTTGAGGGCAGTGTCACTGGGCCCTCATATGTGGGACCCAAACCGTGGCCGCTGGCTTCTCAAGCCAGTGCTTAACCACCGCGCCACTCCGCCGGCCCCTGAACAGCAGTATTAAATAGGGGAAGTGTACGCAGCCCTCCTGATACGATGGATAAGATTACCTGCTGGGTTTCCTAGGGACTAAGTTGCTCTAACCATGCTGATGACAGGGGTCCCATCTGAAGAGTGAGATCATTCTCTACGTTAGCTGTCACAATCCTACTAATTGCCTTGGGGGAAAAACACATCAGATAGGAAATCTGGACTCCTCAGTGTCTTGTTTTTATATTTAAAAAGGAATAAATAGTATGTTTTAGAAATCTTTATAAATATAACTTTAAGAAGTAGCTCTGGCTCGCTTTCGCTACAGTGTCTGTCCTCTCAGATGAAAGACCCCGTTTTCTACAGCAGGCACTAATAAAGCTGGTTGCACCTGATACAATTTTCATGTTGATAAAATCTGTAAAGATTAGTCACCAAATTCACTCTATTCAACTACTCAAGTCAGAAAAGTGTAGTGGTAAAAAGGAAGGAGAGAGAGAGAGTGAGAGAGATAGAATGAATGAGAATTCAGACTACAGAAATCTATGGGGTTCAGGAAAGGATAGTCCTGGTAAATAAATCCTTTTGACATTTACAAACAGGAAATGCTAAAACCATCACCCATTCTTTTTTTTTTTTTTTTTTGAGGGCAGTGTCACTGACCCTCATATGTGGGACCCGAACCGGGGCCGCCAGCTTCCCAAGCCAGCGTTTAACCACCGCGCCACTTGGCCGGCCCCCCTCACCCATTCTTATATTTGAAGAAAAGGTAATTCCTGGTTTGCTTTCTGCAATTGGGAGACATCAATCAGACAGAGGTCTAACACCTGTTTACTCCCATGTAATATTTTAAATAACTCCAAACTGGACAATCCAACAACATAAAAAGAAGGATGGAGGAAATAAGAACCTCTACCTCATTGAAGGGGTCAAGTGTAGATTCTTCTGAAATCATGCAAACAGTTTTGAAGCACCTTACATAGTATTTTAAGAAATACAAGTAATTCGAGGATGAAGTCAAGGATCACATAGTAATTAAGAAATCTGGAGGGCCGACCGAGTGGCATGGTGATTAAGAGCTGGCTTGGGATGCCGGAGGCCCTGGTTCGGATCCCACATGTGAGGATGAGTGACGCTGCCCTCAAAAAAAAAAAAAAAAAAAAAAGAAATCTGAAGATGTGTTTACCATAAACAGAGAAGAAAGGACCTAGTAATAAGCATGTTAAAATGTGGAGGACCTGAGGTCCGGCCGAGTAGCACATTGGTTAAGAGCTGGTTTTGGGATGCCAGCGGCCCCGGTTCGGATCCCACATATGAGGGCCAGTGACACTGCCCTCTACAGCTAACAACAGCTCCACCTGGAACTGGGCTGTGCAAGCCCCGGCGACGGTGTAGGCTGCAGCCCCTGATGCAGTGGGCTGCCATAGGCTACAGTGAGTGGCCGGCAGCCAGCGTGAGCAGCCGGCAGCCAGCGTGAGCGGCCGGCAGCCAGCATGAGCTGCCAATAGCCACAGTGAGCGACCATCCAGAGGCCGGCGACCCATCTGCCTCATCCAGGAAGAGCACAATGATGATACCAACATGGGCCAGTGAAGCAACGTCCTCCGCAAGGAGACTGAAGAACAAAAAGACAGCAATTCCCCAATGCCGTTCCCATCCCCCAATTCCCCAATAAAACCTTAAAAAAAAAAAAAAATGTGGAGGACCTGAGTAGAATTTAGGTCCCAGTCTAGGTGGTTTGATTGTCTTACCCCTTCCTATGTGACTCTTCTTGCTTCTGCCTCATGAGTTATGCTAATGTGAGGAGGTATCTTTTCCTTTAGCAATCTTATTCCTTTTTCTTACATTCCTTATTTATAACAGATACCATCATTCCCTTTGATCAAGTTTGAAACCCTGAAGTCATGTGAGATGGCTCCTTCAACATATGTTTTCATAGATTCTACTATACATAATTTCCTCGATTTTAACCTGTGTCAGGGTTTATTCTATAATCAATAGCATCTAACAATTGATAGCATCTTCTCTTATTAGTTCATAAAATACTGATACAACTTAAAATCAGTGGCATGTAATCTTAGATTCCATGAAATAAATTTTTTATGAAATGCCTACTACTATTATTAGCATTATTCTAGGCACTGAGGATACAATACTGAACAGTCTACCCTCATGGACTTAACATTCTAGTGGGAAAAAAACCAAGAGGTAACATACACATGAAGTAGTGATAGACACCTTGAAAAAAAGTTAAGCATAAAAAGGAGGTAGTTTGGGGGGGTAAAGAGTATAACTATTGCATTGTGTTGTACACCTGAAACTAATAAAATAAATAAAAAATAAAATAAAAATAAAATTTAAAAAAAGGAGGTAGAGTATTAACTATGAAAAAGCCTATTTTTAAAAGCACAGTTAGGAAAGTCCTGTCGAAAAAGAAAACATTTGAGTTCTGTGAGGAAGTGAGCTATGCATGTATCTGAGAGAGAACTTAACAGGTAGAGGCAACAGCAGGAACACTGCCTAACTCAGTGCTTAGTATGTACAAAAAAAAAACAACACAAAAATAACAAAGGTGATGATGAAGTGCCACATCCAAGAGGGAAGTGGTAGGAAATGAGGCAGGAAAGATAACCCAGAGCCAAATCATGTCTGGTCTTGAATCACAAGACTCAGGATATGCCTTGAAAGAGAGGTTCTGAGCAATATGCTGGTGCTCTGGGTGTGAAACGTGAGACAGAGCAGATGACTCCAGGGCTCTTCCCTCCACACCTGGGTGAAAATGGTGAACCTGGCATGTTTGGATTGAAAATGTAAAGGAGCGTTTTAACATGTTAAGTCTGAAATGCCTATTAGACACAATTCTAGAGTTAAGAGGAAAAGTTTGGTATGAAGATAAAACTCAGAGGAGTCATAAACATACAGACAGAATTTAAAGTCATGAGGGTAGACAAACATCATTTAAGAAGTGTGTGCAGACAGAGAAGAGGTCTGAGGACTGGGCTTTGTGGCTACTCCAACATTTATAAATTGAAGAGAGCATCTAGCAAATAAGACTGAGGAGTGCTCTGGGGGCAGGAAGAAAATCAACTGTGTTGTGCTGGAAGCCGAGTGCCTTTTTTCCCTCAAACCTAAATATCTCTAGAGATGTAAATATCTCTAGAGTCTATCCATTCTTTCCAACTTTCCTGCTATTTCTCAGTTCAGGGTATCATGTTTTCTCTCCTAATTTATAGCAAATACTTGAAATGATTTTGTGGTCTCAGTATGTAAGATCCACCCTCCCATCCCCATTCATCTTCCATAGAGCCAGTAAAGTAATATTAAAAAAAAAAAAAAATCTAATCGTACCACCCCATCATTAATATCACTTCTCATCACCTACAACAGCAGCACACAGGTCTCTACATCACCTGGTTCCAATGTGCCTTTGCACCCTCACCTTCTGCTACTCCTCCCCTGAGTTAAGATTATACAGACACTTCTTTTATGAATAGGGTGACCAAGTAGCCAAGTTTGCATGGGACAGCCCCAGTTTATACCTGCTGTCCCTGCATCATGAGCAACAGCATACCTTTCGCCTATGATTGTGTCTGTCTGGAGAGTAAAGTGATGGTCACCCTGTCTATGAACTTCCATTCCCCTCCTGGCTTCACGGGTCTCTGTCTCCTGCAAACACTCTGAGAAGAAGAAGGGTATGGAGTGGGGCGACAGGCCTGGGGGGGGGGGCAGTTGGAGAAGGCATAACCTGCTCCAGCTTTAAAAGGAAAAGGACCCCCACACAAGGAGTACCCCAAACCTCAACTCAGCAGGATGCCTGTCTCCAAAATGCTTCCAATCTATCAGAGAAATATGTTATACACCTTCAAAAAGTCCTTATTTCAGGCATTACAAAAAAAAAATCACAAAGTTATATATTTTAAAAACATAAGATTGCGGCCAGCCAAGTGGCGCGGTGGTTAAGAGCTGGCTTAACCACCAGCAGCCTGGGTTCGGATCCCACATATGAGGGCCAGTGACACTGCCCTCTAAAAAAAAAAAAATAATAATAAGATTGCTACTGGAGTTCAGAGAGAGACTGCATGAGTCTAGGAAAGTGTCTATGAAGCTGGAATTTAATCAGCTCTGCATACTGCCAACCTTATGTGGCAAATATATAACTGTACAGTAAGCTCTTTGCCATGTCTCTGTATATCCCGAGTTCCTAACAAAGTCCCTGCTCAATAATATGTTCAATAAATGTTTGTGATGATTAATAAAAGTTATATTAGTTTTTTTAGTTTGCAATGTACTTTTACATAGATTATAGTTTATATGATCCTCATAACATCCCTATAAGATAGGCGAAGTAGTAAAACTGTCTCAATTTTACTGATGAAGAAAACGGGCTTCCTGGGATTTGCACTGGAGACTAGGTTTCCAGCTTGCCAGTTTCAGCACAAAAGCATTTTCATTTTCTGGCGAGCAATGTTCTCGAAGTGTGGCCCATGGGCTGGTTCTGGTCCATGAACTGTTTGTTACTACTAAGCAAAGAAGCTGACAGGAAGCATTTAGAAACTGTTAATTTGACAGGGTCATTTTATGCCTGTTAAATCTAACAATAAGAAGTACTGGGCTTGTATTTTGTGTATCTTTTTTATCCCCTTTTCTAGTGATTCATGTTGTATTTACAAAAGCTGTATTAGAAAACAAAACAAAAAACTGGTCCTTCACCACAGAAAGTTTAGAGAAGTGTTGCTATAGAGGACAATGTAGACCAATGCATGCTGTGACTCATGGATGGAACCCAATAAATTTATTTGTCATTTTTCTTTTACTTTAAACCAGTATTTCTACATGTATCATTTTAGACTACCTACATCAGAATTACTTCAGATATGTATTTAAAATGCATTTTCCAAGGCCCATGTTTTAGAGTGAGACAAAGGAATCTGCATTTTATCATGTTTTCTTAGTGATTAGGCATTCTACAGTTTAAGAATGATTGCCTTAAACTTTCACAAAAGAAACATGCAAGTAAGCACTCTCCAAAGTATATAAAGGAATAGGAGTTAGCCACATTTTCCCAACCTCCTTCAGAACTTATCTATAAAACTCCATTTTTCTTTATACAAAGTGGAACGAATGTAGGCTTTCCTTAGGAACATTTTTAAACTAGTACAATTGAGCCTTGAATAACATGGGTTTGAACTGCATGGGTCCACTTATACGCGGATTTTCTTCAATCAACATACAGTTGGCCCTCCATGTTCCCAGGTTTCTGCACCCACTGATTCAACCAGCTGTGGGCTGAAAACAGTATTTTCGATCCACAGCTGAGGACCCTGGGTGCAAAGGGCTGACTGTGTGCACTGTTCTATGTCATTTTATATAAGGGACTTGATCATCCATGGAATTTGGTATCTGCAGGGGGGTCCTGCAACCAAACCCCACGGATACTGAGGGACGACTTAAGTTTTTGGGGAGTCAAAGGGTATACTTGGATTTTTGACTGTGTGGGTGGTTGGCGCCCCAACCCCTGTGTTATTCGAGGGTCAACTGTACTTATAAAAAGGAAACAGGGCCGGCCAAGTGGCGCATTGGTTGGGAGCTGATTTTGGGATACCAGCGGCCCCGGTTCGGATCCCACATATGAGGGCCAGTAACACTGCCCTCTACGGCTGACGGCAGCTCCACCTGGAACTGGGCTGTGCAAGCCCTGGCGACAGTGTAGGCTGCGGCCCCTGTTGCAGTAGGCTGCCATAGGCTACAGTGAGTGGCCAGCAGCCAGTGTGAGAGGCTGGCGGCCAGCGTGAGCTGCCAATGGCCACGGTGAGCGACCATCCAGAAGCCGGCAACCAATCTGCCTCGTCCAGGAAGAGCACAATGATGATGCCGACATGGGCCAGTGAAGCAACGTCCTCCACAACTAGACTGAAGATCAAAAAGACAGCAACTTGTCTGTTCCCCTTCCCTGATTCCCCAACGCTGTTCCCCTCCCCCAATTCCCCAATAAAATCTTTAAAAAAAATAAAAAATAAAAATGGGATAATACGATACTATATTTAAAAAAATTAAAAAATAAAATAAATAAATAAATAAAAAGGAAACAATTCTTTCTCATGTTTTCTACTAGGGCACTAACAACAATGGACAGTAGGAGAGAAGAGTTTTGCATGGCTGTGATCTTTCACACTGCTCTGAAAAACATGGTCTCGTACATATCATACAGACACATCCAAGGAGAGCCTCTTCTCAGATGACCCATCTTACAAGGGATATATTCATTACACCAATCTGAAAAATGTTGAGGGGAAGTGCACTTCAACAGGAAGGAAAGTAACATGGTTTGTACTGGGGGCAAAGAGGCAGAGGAAATAGGATAAAGGAGAATAACATTTGAGTGACGGCTAAGTACCAAAACTGTGGCCAAGAACCATAGTATTTCATTTATCAATAATTCTTGAAACATTCCTTTGGAGTCTGTATCACCCCAGCCTATGAATGAAGTAATAACTGAGACTCAAAAAGACGAAATGAACCCACCCAAGGTCATACAGTAAATAGGAGAGTCATGATTAAAACCTAGGTCTAACTCTAATGCCAAGGACACGCCCCTTCCACCACACCAAGGATATTAAGTGGGTTTCAACTCTCATGCCAACTAATTTTACTGATGGTAGTCACCTGTAACATTGTGTTCCTTCAGTAAAGATTTTTATTCAATTATTGTCTGCCATAGGAAAGCAGCAGCACGCATATAAACCAACTATTTACCATAGTCATACTCTCATAATCAAACTAATAAAGCCAGAGGCATTTGAATTGAGTGGCCTGTGAGGGTAATCACACTTTTGTACTTTGAGGAAACAACAGCTGCGAGGTGATCTTGACAGAGAAATGCAATGATCTACAAGACTTAGGAAAATCTCACAAAAGTCTTCGGCCTCACAAAAATTTCTCCAAAATATCCCTGAACAATATTCATAGCTCTGTGCAGTACTAACTTAGTCATAACAGAGAAGGGAGAATGTTATAAGTAGCAGCCTACCTAGATATTTGTTCCACAAGTAAGCCTAATAAAGTTTCTCTAATGCCAATTCATGGATTTTATTTATTTATTTTTATTAATATATTTTTTTTTTTAGCTGAGCCATCCTGCCACCTGTTGGCAGCTCAGCGGATGCTCAGCTCGGGTTGGGCAGCGAACTGCTGTTGCTCCGAGCTCAGCTCACACTCTTGAGCGAGCTCTTAACCAACTGAGCCACTCGGCTGGCCCTCAATTCATGGACTTTAACGGGACAAAATAATCATACAAATAAATTCTATCTCATAAGTGCTTCAGAGATTAGTGGGCTCATGCCCTGTACTTGCACGTGTGTGGCTGGGTGCCAGCTGCACTTTAGGTGCAGGCAAAGCTCACAGGGCACTAGTCCTGTGCTGCAGATCTCTAACTTACCCTAATGCAAGCCAGACAGTTGAGCTCCTTTCCAAGCTACTGACTGCTTCCTATTGTCAATCATTCCTAGCAATTAACTGTACTTTTCCAAAGATGTAACCTCTCTATTTCAGTTCCCTAAAGAAACTTACACGCACACAAGCCAAACTGTGAAACAAATTCCTCAAATGGGAGTTGAGGGAAAACAAAATGGCTACAGAACAGGTTTCATCTGAGATGCTTACAAAGAGTGAAATAAATTATCTCCAAATGTACCATTTTATTGGGTCATCTTAGAGGCTACTTCCCTATGTCTGAGAAGTAGCTATCTCTGGGATTCGGCAATTGGTGGAATAGGAAAGGGTGCGGATAAGGGCTTGAGAGAGTATGAATCAATGTGGGTATCCAAGCTCTAGTAACCATTTCTCATTAGGAGGAGATTTAGATAACATGGAACCAAAAGAGACCACCCTGATCTCTGTATAGGATAGACACACACAGGACTTATCAGACCCTAAAGTAAGTGCTTATTATACCACAATGTATCTGGCAAGAGTGTCAATCAGAGGTTAGAAACAATCTGGCAAATCAGAGAAAATAACCTGACACAACTACAGAAGACACTGGCAAGAGCATCACTAAAGCTGCCAAAAGTGCCAAGCCTGTAAAGACTGGGACCCCCAAAAAGTACAATTCATTTTTATCAACTCCCTTGTGGAGCCAAGACTTACTTCTCCACATTAAAGCTATAAAAATTAAAGGGCTGGCCAAGTGGCTCAGTTGATTAAGAGCTCGCTCAAGAGTACGAGCTAAGCTCTGAGCAATGGCAGTTCGACGCCAGCCTGAGCTGAGCAGCTCCTGAGCTGCCAACAGATGGCAGGATGGCTCAGCTAAAAAAAAAAAAGCTATAAAAATTAGATATGACACTGAATTAACATTTGTCTTAAGCCCTTGTTAGATTCTACTTAAACTGACTTCTTACACTGAAAACAAAGGCACGTTAAACCTTTCACCTAAACCCAGCTTCATTTTTCTGACACAGTATACATTTGCTTATTATGTTTACTTATCCCACTAAATTTTAAAGTCTATCTATGGAGGGACTTGTCTATTTTGTTCACCGACATATCTGAGAGTTCTGAGATACATTCCCAGCACTTAAAAAAAAAATTCACTCAATAATTATTTGTTAAATGAACATCTTGACCCATCATCTGCATGCTGTTTTGGTTAGGGGCATAAGACAGAGCAAATGCTACAGAATTTTAGTTTCAAGGGCAGAAATCATTCATTTCTACTATTTCAGGATTATGCAGCCTTTTTACTAGGTGGAGATTTCTGATGGGTTATTTGGTATATAAACATCTCCCCATTTCTAAAGCAAGAGGCTTCAAGCCCTGTGCAATATCCCATCCTATTGCAAGTGCTCGGCTAAGTTTTGGCTTCTCATTTTTCATTCGGATTTGTGGTCCAAGGAGGTAAGTGGATATCTGTGCCACTGCTACCCCCTAGGGTCACATTAAGGAAAGTTATGGATCAGATACACATTACACATATTTGAATAATTAACAAACACCAAGGCACCAAGAGCCCCTAAAATGGTTTTGGGAATGATGTTTTACAGTGGGAAAAGAACATACAGAGCATCACCAGCAGAGAGCCTCAACACCCTTACAGTAGGAGACTAGCTTCCCAGCTGGCTTCTTGCTGCTTCAACTTGTCATATAAATCTAATAAGTCTTCTTGCAATATGTCATAATACCTTCCATCACTACTTACTACCTGGCCTCCTCTACTCTGCCCTCCTAACCCAGTTACTCTGTCCCTATTTTCTAAAAGATAGTCTCACTTCTGTATTTGCACATATATACCACCCTCCTAGACCTTCCCTTGCCACACTTCTGAAATTCCTGTTCTTTACCTGATAGAACATACTCCCTAATTGATCCTATCCACGTACTTATTCTTCCAGTGTCCTGATGATACAGTTGCTCACCGTCTATCAGAATCAACTCTCTCCTTCTTCCATGGTAATGAAGTGCTGGCCACACAGCTGTTCAGCTACACTACATTTCCTAGCCTCCCTTGTTGATTATTAGGCTAAACTCTTGCCAGTGAAATAAAGAATTCTTGAGCCCCATCCCCCAGACCCATGAATCAGAAATTCTGGGGACAGGGACTAGGAACTGTGTTTTAACAAGTCCTGCAGGTGACTCTGATGCACACTACAGTGTCAGAGCCACTGTCCTAGGGATCAGCAGAAAAATTAGTGTAAAACAATCTGAGTCACTGAATTGCCACATGGGACCACAGAATAACAGGAACCACTCACCTCAGGCAATTACATGAAAAAAATACTTTCTGTCTCGTTTGAGCCATTGAACTTTTGTTGCAGCAGTTAGGCACAGTATCCTGGTTCTCAAAACTTTTTGGTCTCAAAATCTTAAGAGGGCATTCCTAAAAAATCAAGGACTCCAGGGCCGGCCGAGTGGCACGATGGTTAAGCACTGGCTTGGGGAGCCAGCGGCCCTGGTTTTCGGGGTCCCGCATTTGAGGGCCAGTGATGCTGCCCTCAAAAAAAAAAAAAAAAAAAATCAAGGACCTCCAAAAAGATTTTGTTTGTGGGCTATAGCTATCAATAGTCAGCATATTAGAAATTAAAATAGAATTTTAAAAATATTAATTCATTTAAAAAAACAATAAGCCCACATTCCATGTTAACATAAATAACATATTCTTTATAAAAATAACTATTTCCCTGGGGCTGGCTGAGTAGCGCATTGGTCAGGAGTAGGCTTGGGACGCCAGCTCTGAGCAGCATGGCCCCAGTTTGGATCCTACATGAGGGCAAGTGATGCTGTGCCCTCTACAGCTAAGACGGTGAACAACAGCTCAACCTGGAGCTGGGCTGCTGTGAGTCGCCGATGGCGGCACAGGCTGCAGTGGGGCTGGCCGGCAGCTGGCATGAGCTTTCATGAGCTGCCATGAGCGACTGTCCAATGGCCGGCAGGCAGGACTGCCTCATCCGGGAAGAGCACATGGGCCAGTGAAGCAATGTTCTCCACAACTAGACCGAGGAACAAAAAGACAGCAACTTGTCTGTTTCCCTTCCCCAATTCCCCAACACTGTTCCCCTCCCCCAACCCCCCAATAAAATCTTTAAAAAAAAAAAAATTATAACCATTTACCAAAAAAGAGAACAATTTATTGACAAAAGTGGCATTATTTTACATTTTTGCAAATCTCATTAATGTCTGGCTTAATAAAAGTCAGCTGGATTCTCATAGCTGCTTCTGCATTCAATCTGCTGCAATATGTTGTTTTAGTTGAAGTATATGGGAAAAAATCTGGTCTTACACTGATGTGTACTGTAGTTAGAAAAGGAAGAGTATTTTTTTAATTTGAAGTCTTTAATGAACTCATTATTTTATAAAACTTTTTCCAGTTCAGAAATAATTTTTTTTTTTTTTGAGGGCAGTATCACTGCCCTCATATGTGGGACCCGAACTGGGGCCGCTGGCTTCCCAACCAGCGCTTAACCACTGCGCCACGCGGCCAGCCCAGAAATAATTTTAAACTTACAGGAAAGTTGCTAAAATAGTTCAGAGAAGTCCCACATACTCTTCATCCTGCTCCCCTGATGTTAACATCTTATATAACCACAGTACAATTACTGAAACCAGGAAATAAATAGTGATGATAACAATACTATTTACTACTACCCTATAAGCCTTATTCAAATTTTGCCAGTTTTTCTACTAATATCCTTTTCAGACCCAGGATACAATCCAGTCTCACACTGTATTTAGTTGTCATGTCTACTTGCTCTCTTCCAATCTATGACTTTCTTAATCTTTCTTCACCTTCACATTTTTGAAGAGTACTGGCCAGTTCTTTCATAAAATGCCCCTCAATTTGGGTTTGCCTGATGTTTTTTCATTGATTAGAATGAGGTTATGTATTTTTGGCAAGAAGATCACAATGTGCCCCTCCTGGTGTATCATTTCAGGAAGTACATGATATCACTATGTGCACTGTGGTCTATGTTAACTTTTAGTCACTTGACTAAGATAGTGTCTGCCAGGATGCTCCACTGAAGTTATTATGCAGAGATACTCTGAGGCGATGCCAAATCCCATTTTGCATCCATCTTCCACCCACTAATTTCAGCATCCATGGACAATTCCTGCCTGCAGTTATTATTGTAGTATTTGACTAATGTTTCCATCACTCCTATATTTATTAATTTGAATTTAACTGTAATAAACAGCTGTCCCCTCTCCACCATTTATTTATTCATTCAAATATTTATTTACAGCAGTATGGACTTGTGAATATTTTATTTTATCCCATGGATTATAATCCAGTACTATCATTACTTATTTTGTTCTTTAAATTGTCCCAGATCTAGTCACTGGTAACTCCTTCAGGCTTGCTCCCCATCATTTTTTTAGCATGTCATTACTTTCTGGAACCACATGATTTTCAGGTCCATTTGATTTTTCCTCTGCTCTAGTCATTCTCCAAGCTCAGGTTCCTTTTACTGGAGAACAGCATTTGGAAACCAAGATCTGGTGCCAACCAAGTGTGCTCACTGTTATGGTGATGCCACTGCCTCCAAGTCCTTCAGAACAAGGAAATATATGTACGATATATGTATGAGTATGAGCACACATACATCCATATCTATTTCTGTACTTTGATGTGCATACATGTGCGTGAACACATGTATGTATTAAACCTCATGAGTTCATACTAATACCAGAGATGGGTATTCTGAGAATCTTTTCAACTAATCATAATTGTGAATATCTGTGTCTTTGATATACACAAAACTCAATACATGTGGGCAAAGGACAGTAACAAACATTTATTCAAAGAAGGTAGACTAATAGTCAATAAGCATATGAAAAGGCAGTCAACATCGTCATTAGAAATTCCAAATCAAAACAATAAGATACCAGGGCTGGCCAAGTGGCGCACTGGTTAAGAGCTGTCTTGGGACACCAGCCCTGAGCAGCAGGGCCCCGGTTTGGATCCCACATGGGCCAGTGACGCTGCGCCCTCTACAGCTAAGATGGTGAACAGCTCAACCTGGAGCTGGGCTGCTGTGACTTGCCAACGAAGGCGTAGGCTGCAGCCCCCGCTGCAGTGGGCTGCCATAAGCTACCGTGAGTGGCTGGCAGCTGGCATGAGCTGCCGTGAGTGGCCGTCCAGTGGCCAATGACTGATCTGTCTCAGCCGGGAAAAACGCAATGATCACAATACCAACATGGGCCAGTGGGGCGACATCCTCCACAACTAGACTGAAGAACAAAAGAAGAGCAACTTGTCTGTTCCCCTCCCCCAACGCTGTTCCCCTCCCCCAATTCCCCAATAAAATCTTTAAAACAAAAAACAAAAAAACAATGAAATACCACTTCACACCCACTAGGATGGCCGTAATCAAAAAGAAGGAAAATAACAAGTGTTGACAAGGATGTGGACAAAGTAGAACCCTAGTATATAGCTGGTGGAAGTGTAAAATGGTACAGCTGCTTTGGAAATTAGTTTGGTGGTTCCTCAAGAAGTTAGAATAATCAAAAACAGAATTATCACATGAACCAGGAAGTCCATTCATAAATACCCAAAAGAACTGAAAACAGGTATTCAAACAACAACTTGTACAAAAATGTTCAAAATGGTACTATTCACAATAGACAAAAGGGTAGAAACAACCCAAATGTCCATCAGCTGATGAATGGATAAGCAATATGCGGTATACAGTAAGGCCTCACTTAGCATTACTGATAGGTTCTTGGAAACTGCAACCTTACAACACAACCAATTTTACCTCACGCTAATTGATATAAACAAGAATTAAGTTCCTATGGCATATTTCGGGTCACAAAAACACCATCAAACTTCTAAATTAAGACCCAAAACACTTCTAATATCATACATTGAAATAAATGTGACCTATACATACATTTAAGAAAAATTAGTAAAAACAAATAAGATAGGGCCAGCTGAGTGGCTCAGTTAATTAAGAGCATGAGCTCTGAGCAACACGGGTTTGATTCCCACATGGGCCAATAGACTGCGCCTGAGCTGAGCTACCGCTGAGCTG
Source organism: Aselliscus stoliczkanus (assembly GCA_033961575.1). Lineage (NCBI taxonomy): Eukaryota > Metazoa > Chordata > Mammalia > Chiroptera > Hipposideridae > Aselliscus > Aselliscus stoliczkanus. Next base: position 105,904,455 of record CM066739.1, read on the forward strand.
CCAACAGGTGGCAGGATGGCTCAGCTGGTGAGAGCACGTGCTCCTAACAACCAGGTTGCCAGTTTGACTCCCACATGGGATGGTGGGCTATGCCCACCTGCAACTAAGATTAAACAGGGCACCTTGAGAGCTGAGTGGCCGTGAGCTGCCCATGGGCGGCCGGTTGGCAACTGGACTTGGGAGCTGAGCTAGCTGTGCCCTCCACAACTAAGATTGAAGGACAACATGGCTGGTCGCCTTCCCCAATTCTCCAGTAAAATCTTAAAAAAAAAAAAAAAAAGTCAGATAATTTTCCTCCAGCCCGCTTACTCCTATTCAGGGCAACAGGGGTGGTGGGAGCGAACCTTGGACAGGATGCCCTTCCTTGCAGGGTGCATTCTCACCCACACCCACCCAGACTGGGACAATGTGCACATCTTTGGGATGTGGGAGGAAACGGAGACCCCAGAGAAAACCCACACAGATACAGGGTCGAGGACTGCTATATTCCTACAGTGAAATACTACTCAGGCACAAAAAGGAATAAAGTACTGACTAATAGAGGGTACAACATAGATGAGTCTCAAATATATGCTTAGGGCCGGCCGAGTGGCGCGGTGGTTAAGCGCTGGTTTGGGATGCCAGCGGCCCCAGTTCAGGTCCCACATATGAAGGACAGTGACACTGCCCTCAAAAAAAATAAAATAAATAAATTATGCTAAGTGAAAATAGCCAGACAGAAAAGGTCAAACATTGTATGGCTCCACTTATGTGAAATGTCCAGAACAGACAAATCTATTGAGACAGAAAGCAGCTGAGTAAGGTTGCTAAGGTGCCGAGGGACAGAGAGATGGAGAGTGACTGCTTAACGTGTACAGGTTTTCTTTTGGAGTGATGAAAATGTTTTACAATTTGATTTAGGTGGTGGGTGCACAACAGTGTGAATGTACTAAAAGTCACTGAACTGGTTAATTATATGTTATATGAACTTTACCTCAATTTAACCCTCCATCGGGCGCAACTGATCTCACAGATTCATTACACACAAATTTTCAAATGTCTAAGTTAACTTAAATATCGTGACTCATTGTTTCCGTATCTTCCCCCTCTACCGTAACCTACTGCCAGTCATGTTTGTGACTTAGTAGAGACTTATTTAATATTTGAAAATTTGTGTGCAATGAATCTGTGAGATCAGTTGCGCTCGGATGGGGGGTTAAAAATCAACACAGTAGTTTCTAAAGGTCAGATGTAATGTGAAACTATATCACACTGTTACACTAAAGTCCATTGGTCTATCTTACCCTTTGAATAGATCTTTTACCCAAAACTGATTTTGTTACATGAAGTTTTGGTCATTTGGAAAATTCTGGTCCACAAAGTCATGTGGTTATCAAATGTTGACACATTTCATTATATATTTTTTAAAAATCACATGTTGATATCACCACTTATTTCATCACAAAAGTATTTAAGTCCTGGGAGCTGTCAAACTCATGGTTTAATTTTTATTTGAATTTTATCACTGGACATGAACATAGCCAGTTGTTTTCCTTGAAATTTTTCAAGTACCCAAATCTAAAGACCATAGTTCACTGATTACTCTTTCATCAAGTAAAAATAATGCTCTCTGAAGAAAGTAGCTAGTTAGCCTACAACGCATTCGGACTTTTCCTTGAGACAACCATTTTACTTCAATGTGTAGTGTTAAAGTGTGTAAAGAGTATTTCCCATTTTATCACACAAAATATTCAGAAGTCATGTTCTGAAGTGTCAAGATTAAATAAAATTCATTTTTACGACCTCATTAAGAATATTCTTAAGTGAAACTGGATCTTTTCTTTCTTTTTTTTTTTTTTTTTTTTGAGGGCAGTGTCACTGGCCCTCATATGTGGGACCCGAACCGGGGCTGCTGGCTTCCCAAGCCAGCGCTTAACCACCGCACCACTCGGCCGGCCCAAGATCTTTTCTTTTTTTAACTGCAAGTTTAAACTGCATGACAATGAAAAGTACAGTGAATTTGTACAGTTTGCTGCTAATGCTTTGATTTGTGCTAAGGTACCAGCAGTTTTATTCACTATTGCTTTTGGATCTTCAGTGCAAATGACAACACAGAGAAAAAAGCAACTAATGCCTCTGTATTATTATTAAGTAGTTTTGATCTCAAGATTCCCTGAGAGTCTAGGGGATCCCCAAGAGTCCACAGACCACACTTTGAAAACTGCTACCCTTCTCTGATTAATATACTTGTTTAACAGGTAACCCACCACTTAATATTATTTTCCAGATTTAATGTAAACTACTTGGCAGTAAACCTTTCCTCTATGTATTTCCCTTTAATACCCACTACTATGAAATGCCCCTACTAGACTACATAAGTCTAGTACTATTACTGGCTAACCAATTCCAAATGGCACATACTTCTCTTTACCTAGTATCAGCTATGACCGTGGACCCTCTTTCTACTATTGTATTCCCCAGGCTACAAAATCCAATTCCTACAAATCTGAAATGATTAATTTCTTCTGGTCCTTTTAAACCTAGTCTATTTTAATTACTTCCCTTTTGATTTCCAGAATTTGCTTCCTGGCTCACTCTTCTAGGAAAAAGAATCTTGATCTAGATCAGGGGTCTGGAAATATTTTCTGTAAAGAGCCAGGCAGTAAATATTTTAGACTCTGTGGACCACCGACTCAATAAGCAAATGAATGTAGCTATTTCCAATAAAACTTCATTTACAAAAACAGGCAGTGGTGGGCCGACCGAGTGGCGTGGTGGTTAAGCGCTGGCTTGGGAAGCCAGCGGCCCCGGTTCGGTCCCACATGTGAGGGCCAGTGACACTGCCCTCCAAAAAAAACACACAAAAAAAAACCCCAACAGTGAGGAATATTACTAACAGAAGCTAACATTCACTGAAGTCTTATTATTTGCTAGACACTGTGCTAAAGTGCTGTACAATACATTATCTTATTTAAGCCTTTTGAAAAAGGGCTTTAATAATTTAAATAATTCTCCTTTTACAGACAGGTAAACTATGTAACTTTCCAAGGTCTCACAGTCTGTAAATGGCTAAGCCTGATTCAAACACAGGTCATTCTTAGTGCCATATTCTTTTTTCTCTGTTTTTTTTTTTTTTTTTTTTTTTTTAAGATTTCATAAGATTTTATTGGGGAATCGGGGAAGGGGGACAGACAAGTTCCTGTCCTTTTGTTCTTCAGTCTAGTTGTGGAGGACATCGCTTCACTGGCCCATGTTGGTATCATCATTGCGCTCTCCCTGGGTGAGGCAGTCACTCGCCGGCCATTGGACAGCTGCTCATAGCGACTCACGGTAGCTCATGGAAGCCCACTGCGGCAGGGGCTGCAGCCTACACCATTGTCAGCAACTCACCGCCGTTCAACTCCAGGTCAAGCTGTTGTTCACCATCTTAGCTGTAGAGGGCGCAGTGTCACTGGCCAAGTGTGGGATCCGAACCTGGGCCCTGCTGCTCAGAACTGGAGTCCTAAGCCAGCTCTTAACCAACACGACACTCAGCCCGCTCGCAAAGGTGATATTCTTTTTGTTGTTGTTTTTTTCAGGGCAGTGTCACTGACCCTCATATGTGGGATCCGAACCAGGGCTGCTGGCATCCCAAGCCAGCTCTTAACCACTGCGCCACTCGGCCAGCCCAAAGGCCATATTCTTAATCAGCATACTATACTATCTAGCTATCCTGTCATTTTGGGTTTTTTGATCCAAACTAGTAAGACAGTAATTCTAATTAAAAACGGGAAGACCACTACTGTTTACTTGCTCTTACAGTACCTTTTCGAAATCACTGATGTTGCTACACAAACCGTGGCTGACATCCTTGAATGGAAAAGCCTACATGGTCTTGCTTTAAGTGACATACTGTTTAGTAATATGCACCAAGGATCACAAAGGCTCCATGCTTAAACGTGACAAGATGTGCTACCTAACAAACTAATGAGTTAGGAGGTAAGAGGCCCTTTGCTACAGTCCCCTTGTAAGTCAACACAAATATATCATTATACTAATATATTATAATAATGTAAGTCAGTACAAAAGTTCTGACATGTACCAAAGGAAATCTGCCACACATCATTTAAAACAGGTGATATTACAATGAACAGGACAGAGGTGGTCAAAGGGCCGATTTCATGCATCCTTCAAAATGACTCTTCAGACACTCCTAAACAGTAACAAGGGCCTATGAGAATTAAGGAAAAAGGAGAGAAAGAAGAAAAAGCTGTCCAGTAATAGAATATGCTAACTTATGCCTCACTGATTATAACTACATAACCATAAGATTATTCCCACTAATCTGCTTCTAGGCACCAAGAGAAAAGTTGAAAGTAAAAGGCTATGAAAGAGGGCCAGCCGAGTGGCGCGGTGGTTAAGCACTGGCTTGGGAAGCCAGCAGCCCCGGTTCGGTCCCACATGAGGGCCAGTGACACTGCCCAAAAACAAAAAAAATAAAAATAAACAAATAAATAAAAGGCTACGGAAGACCTTTGAGACCTATCAGTCCCATAAGCAAACATCACACAGACAGAATCTTAAAGAGGGTGGTTAGGGACTAAAATAAGCCTTACACCTTCCCTTCCCTTGGTATTTCATGTAAACCAATTTAAGAGGTAAAACATGACAAACCACACAGACACAGGTAAAATGGCTGGTTCCCATGGCATTACCAAATAATAGTATGAGAAGATAATATCAACTCAAAAAAGGTAATTCTTGGGCCGGCCAAGTGGCGCGGTGGTTGAGAGCTGGCTTGGGATGCCGCATGTGAGGACCAGTGACACTGCCCTTAAAAAAAAAAAGAAAAGGTAATTCTTACTTCTAAGAACAAGGGGATCTCACAACTCGCAATGTATCTTTATCTAGCCTTTAGGTTTGAGCTAGGCTGGACTGCTGCTGTTGTCTTCTAGTATTTAACTGACTGAGAAATGATCTCCCTGCATTCACTTATAAAGGAAACTTGGAAAAGTGAGCCCTAGCTACTGGGGGTGGGAAAACATCTGGGGTGGTCTAGGGAATGAGCAGGCCAGTCACTCTGGTAAACCCCATCCAGCAACCCTTAAGGAAAGCATCATCTCTTCCGTACTTCGTAACACTCGCACCAAAACACACAAACCAAAGGGGAAAATATACATATATTTAGTGATTGCTGGGCCGGCCGAGTGGCACGGTGGTTAAGCGCTGGCTTGGGAAGCCAGCGGCTCCGGTTCGGTCCCACATATGAGGGCCAATAACACTGCCCTCAAAAAAAAAAAAAAAAAGAAGCAGCAGCTACCTCTAGGGCCAGCCAAGTGGCACGCTGGTTAAGAGCTGGCTTGGGATGCCAGTGGCCCCGGTTCGGATCACACAGCTAAGATGGTGAATAACAGCTCCACCTGGAGCTGGGCTACTGTGAGTCCCCAGATGGCATAGCTGCAGCCCCTGCTGCAGCGGGCTGCCATAGGCTACAGTGAGTGGCCGGCAGCCAGTGTGAGTGGCTGGCAGCCGGTGTGAGCTGCCAAGAGCCGCTGTGAGTGGCCGTCCAGAGGCCAGCGTGATCTCCCTCACCCGGGAAGAACGCAATGATGATACCAACATGGGACAGGGAAGTGACGTCCTCCACAACTAGACTGAAGAAGAAAAGGATAGCAACTTGTCTGTTCCCCTCCCCCAATTCCCCAATAAAATCTTAAAAAAAAGAAGCTACCTCTGGAGTACAACCTGACAAACCTTGTTATAGGAAAACTAGTTCAAAAAAGTTCCCTCCCACTCCAAACTCTCCATATCCAATTACTGCATATCAGCGCCATTATTCTCAACCGTCAGATGGAACAAAAAAATAACTTTCATAAAACAACTATAATAGTATGACCCTCTTTTACCCATTAATATACTTTATTTCACATTTTCACCTAACACAAGAGCTACTTCATATATGTATCACACTTGGGAAGCACATAAAGAGAAATTAAGAAAAAGGCACCACAGCAAATTGAAGTATAATTTCTAAATGAATGTTGAGCTCCTAATGACCAATGAAAGAACAATCATTCTAGCTGAATCCCAACATTCTAACCCCTGCACTGTCTGGAAGCTTAGATCTCTAATTTTTCCTTCCTCCCATGTGCTGTTTGACTTTCCTTTTGTACAACTCTAACTCTGTAGCAGATAGCAGGGGAGAATACAGCACTTTTACAATATACTAAATAGAAGAAGGAAAGAGAAAAAGGGGGGAGCTCAAAGGAGTAGCTAATAGATATTTCTTTGCTCCATTATCTGGCTTTCTGCTTCTCTTTAAGAGCATCCCCTTATCCACCTACACCTGTACCCTTGGCAACCCTGAATGATTAGAAACAGTTTGGGGGCGGGGGGGGGGAGGTATCTTTACAAATTACAGCTGTTAAATCCAGGAGGCATTTCTCATCTAGTCACCCCTCTTCCTCAAGCACACACAGCACTGAATGGAGGCAGGAAGAAGAGACCCAAACATACTGCTTCACCTCCCAAGAGTTACTACTTCCACTAGAAACATGGTCACTCCCACTGCAACAGAGAAGCGCTTGCTCATACTGCCACAACACAAATATGGTTTTTTTAAAGACAGCAAGGAAAAAAGTGTGCATGTGTATGGGTGTGTCAAAAGGGTATTTTTCTCACCCTAAGCCTTTCCCTTGTCCATCAGCCCAAGTAAGCAGACATGACACAGACTTCCTTATATAATAGCCTGTGATTTCCTAGACTGCAGGCCTTTCCCTTTGTGTTCTGTATACACTTACACACACGAGCGCGCGCACATTCTCATTGCTTTGCAGCCCCTGGCATGATGCCAGCACTCAGTCAGCTGGTTGACTCCATTCACAGAGCAGGGTTGGAGCTGACATGGAGAAGGGGGGGTTAGTGAGGGTAAGCAGGAACTAGAACCATCACTGCCACAGACAAAAGAAATTAAAAAAGAAAAAAAAGAAAAAAGAAAACCTTAGCGTAACATTTCTCTTACAGCTTCAGCTTGAAGAAAACTAGAAGCCCGAGACCATCACAGCAAAAGGATGAAGCAGAAGGGTCGAGGGTCCAAATGGAAAGGAGCTTTGTACAAGAAACAATTACTCAAAAACAAATTCTAAAAAGCAATAGTATTTATTACTTCAATCCCATCAGAAACCTCAGCTTATCACCTACACATAGTTAGGAAGAAGGCTGTGAAGAACTCAGCAATTCTGAGTTTCTGCTTTTAGAAAACGAAAGGGAGGAGGAGGGAAGACAGTTAAAAGTACTTACAGGTATACATTTTTCTGCTCCCACCTCTAGCTGCCAGGAAAGCTGGAGACAACAAAAGGGGGGAAACAGAAAAAAGGAGGAAAAGAAGGAATAAGAGATGGGTTTAGGTTTTGGTTTGCGGGTTTTTTTGGGGGGAGGAGGAGAAAGGTTCCCTTTTTTTTTTTCTATCGTAAGAGAACCTCTTTCTACGACACAGAGGCGGCCCCATACGTGCCAGCCCTCTTGAGAGACCTGTACAAACCCAGTCTCCTAGCGGGCACTGCCCTGCCAATCACATGGCGTACTGTTATATTAAACAAAAGAAACAGGGGGATGCTTACTTTTACCCATGATGCCTAGCGGGGGCAGGGGAGGGGGGAGGAAAACCAGTTGTAGCCGGTTTATAACCTCAGGACATGGAATTATCTCTTAATTTTTAAAAGTCATTTGTGGTACAAAAGTCAGTCTCCCCACCCTAACTATACCCCCCCATTTTTTCTGGCCTAGTGCCAAACTTTGCCTTCATTCATGAGAGCTAGTTTCCTCTCAAATCATGATGCTTTAACTGTTTAGTTTCCAAAGCCAACATCCAAGACAGGAAATCACAGCATCAATAATACCAAAACACACTTTAAATTATTAAAAAAAAAAAAAAAAAAAAAAGCACACCACGAAGACATATTGCCAACCAAGCTCCTTTTCTTTATCCCTTATTGCTAGTGCTAAGGAACAGACATTGATGGGACAGTAGATGTGTTCCCTAAAGATTTTTTTTCCCGAAGCTTTCCCACAGGTAGATATCTGACTCAGCCCTATCAATTCACATTCCAGGCAGGGCAGTTGATGCCACATGTAACACAAATTATTGCAAGGTTTCACAGCAAAGCAGTTGTGACAGATGTACTCTATAAAAACGGCTTAGGCCCTTATTAAGTACATATTTACAACTTAAAAAATAATAAATTTTTTAAATGGCTTAAGCCCAGCCATAGTATGGTTACAATATTATTACACCTTTTTGTGTCCCAGCTAGAACTTCTTTTCTCTTCATATTCCAGCAAACTCCTTACCCACCAAGAACCATTTACCACACACATCCTATGTCATTCCATAGACATATTCTAGACATGTCTGAGTCTGGTCTCCTGGTCAACTTTCCTTTTTCTTTTTAGAGCAAATGTCTCCAATCACTTTATAAGTAGTTTTCATTTCCCAAAAGTACTGATAACTGGAAGAAATCCATGCAAACCAAAGAGGTAAGGCAGTGGTAACTGTTTTGGAGATCTACTGGCTGGGGACCGTTAGCTCTAGGATCTTTGTCTGTTTGAGGAAACAAGTTCTTTATAAACAGTAGTAGTAGGGGTGGGAGGGGGGATTTCCTTACTTTTCAATTGTTATCTCCTATCAATATACCACCCCAAATACTTGCCACATCTGAACCTCTGAAACTCAAATAATTATACTAACTCCATCAGAATCTCTCACAAAACACTTGCCTTTTCCAAATCTTAAGGCTTCTAAGTCTAGAGAATATATAGAAAAATAATCTACACCGTACTCGAAGATATTAATTTGTAAATAAATGTTTTCCTCAGCTATCTAATATTAACTTGGAATTTTCAGAAAAAGAACACTGAGCTAAACCTGAAATAGGTAGTATTGGTCACTGGCATAAGGCATTCAGTAATTTAAAACTATAAAGGAAAACTCTCCATCTATGCCCAAGTTAAGCTTCAAGCGGTTGATGCTGTACCATCTTGGTCACAGTAAGAAGTTGTACTTAGTAGGAACCCATCAGATGTCTTCAGATCTAGGTACTGCTATCATTTTAGGAGATAAAGGAAAACATGATGGCTGTGATAAATGGGGCAAAAAACATAATCCATTTTCCTCTTACTCAAAACATTTCCACAGGAGACCAACTATGAATTTCAAACTGAAGCTCAATATTTCCATGTTTAATCAGGGTAGGGAAGATTATCTTTTTACAATCATTCAGAGATCATGCCCACTTAAGTCCACTGAATATATCTGACTGCATTTAAACACTGGTCAATTTTTATAAGTCTTTAAGGTAATATGAAAGGCTTAGACACAATTCTGCTGTCGGTAGCAATTACCATTAGCAGGATTAATTCTCCAGTGTCACACAGGCTAAGGCAGTACACTGCGTGTTTACTACACTACCTGCCTCCGCACAGTAATTAGCAGTCCACAGGCCCCAGACATGCTCACAGGCCAACAGGTGTTTTTCCTTAGGATCCTGGGAACCAACCCTGCTCTTTTCAGCTAAATCATCACTATCCAAAACCAAAGGTGCTTAATTGTGTGAACTGAAAACTGTAAACTTAAAAATATTTCTTGGTAAATGTTATCCAAGATGTGATGCTCTAAAGGATATAAAATTCTTTAAGAAAAAGAATGTATCTAACATTTACTAAGCATTTAATGCACTAAATATTTATTTAATCCACACAACAAACTAGGAAGGTAGGGTCCTCTTCCCGTTTTATAGATATGAAAATTAATTTGGTGAAATTAAGAAATCTGAATTACTGTATTCTGTCATGTATAATGCACACCCATGTTTTTGGCCCTAACTTTCAGGGGGGAAAAAACTTTCAATTTTTTAATTCAAATTTTTATTTGTTTACATTTAGGGACTTGTTTTTTGCATTATAAACGAATTTTTGAATTTATCTTTTTAACATATTATGGTACAAGAAATCTTATGTAACGAATAATTACAAAACACAAGAACAGATACAAGGTACAAGATATGTACCAGTAACAAATTTACGATATATACACATCATAGAAAGCCGAGAACTCTTTGTCGCAACTTCATCCTAAATTCAACAAAACCGATGATTGTATTCCAGGGTATTAATTTGCATATGGATTATCGTTATTGATTTGCAGAGTTACACTTTTAACTCATAAGCACAAATTAAAGAATTAAAAACATTTATATAGATACGGAATTAGTACTACCCATGTATAATGCGCATTCTTATTTTTCCCTCACAAATATGGGCAAAATACAGTAAGGCTCTCATTCAACTAACAATAGTATATACAGGCTGAACCATGAGGGCTTGAGCATTTCTTGGCCCAAACTCCATAGCCCAGTTCACTATGCCTGCCTTGACAATCTCCACTCTAAACCATTGGATTAAAGAAAATATTAGTCCAATATAATTGAAATCAAAAATGTAAACTGTGACAGACATGTATGATTTCTACTCATAAAAGACTTCATCCAGGACTTCTTTTGAAAGGCTAATAAGTATACACCATCAAGATATGCAAAAATGAGATCTGATAGATAAATGAGACGTCTGGGAAGGTCAAATCATAAAGGGTAACCACCAAGAAGAATAAGGTGATTATCTGGGCTCAAGAAACAGAGTTCAATTTAATTGTAATTAAAAGCTTGAAGGTATTCTTACAAAAGAAATATGAACTTCACTGAATCAAAAAATTTAAAAAAACTCAGCAATATCAGAAATAAATTTGCAAAAACAACAGTCATTCATATTTGCGCATCACAAATTTTGTAAGTAACTTGCTAAATTTTTTGTGCCAATTTTAACATATATCCTTGGGCTCAGAGAACAAGTGGATCAAAATAAGAACCACTGCTGAAAAACAAAATCTACTTTTCAAAAAGCCAACTTAAAAATTATAACCTGTACTTAGATTAGTTTGTATACAATTCACAAGCTATTTATTGATGCCTGCCCCCAAAAGCTAAAGTTTATCTCTCGATGCTCTCCTGCAAACCCCCTATAGTTCTGTATCAATGGACATATTAGGAGAACTCATCTCATGACATCTCAAAATTGCTATAACAAATCATGTCATA